>OY728166.1:1052568013-1062568013 GCA_963277665.1 Viscum album | reverse complement strand
AATCATTTAAAAATTATAGTATTCCAAAAATACCATTTTTAAGATTTATAAAATTTCATAAACAATACATATTTCAAAATATTTAACAATAAACCATTAAAAATTTATAGTTAATTAATTTATTAAATATTTTTATGTTTTTTTAAATATTACAAACTATTGTTTTCACTATTTAAAAATAATTTATAAATAGTATAATTTGGTTCATAATTGCTTTCTCGTGATTAAAATAAATATTTATCTATTTTCATAGACCAGAGTAATAAATATGAACATTTAATAATTGAAAAATGTTAATACATTTTTTTATTATTCATATATTATTAATGTTATTCCCATTTTATAAACAAATTTATAAATACAAATAACATAAATAATTATATAAACTTTTTATTTAATTACTAAATATAAATTTTCATATTTATTTATTTTAGGTCTATTAGGTCAAATACCCTAGGGGTTAGGGTGAATCCGAGTATGATAGATTAAAACTATTACCATTTCAGATCTTGTTTTGTCGTTAAACATAACAAACTTCTCTTTTTCTCCCATAGTAATGTTTAAATTGAGATGAAATCATGCACATGACACATTGATTTCACTTGGTTCACCCTCACTGGGCTGTGTCCAAGGAGAATAAAACGATGATGTGACAATGTACCAAATCCACTAAGAATCATTAACAAATTACAATGTTTTGGATAGATCACTTCTATGCTTAGGCTCACTAACTTCACAAGATTTAGGGTCAGCTAACAACTTTTCCTAGGGTCACTCCCTATGCCTCTTTCTTTGGATAACTTCCAATGGAAAGGATCACATTATTCCTCTTCTTTTTCTCAATGCTCTTGGAAGGGTTCCAATCATAGTTTATAGACTTGTAGTTACCTTAATTTTCATGAAAGAACACATCCTAAACTATAGGTAGATGCTCCATTGTTATCCCATTTTTCACCCATAGATGAAATCCACTTTTCCATGAACTGTTAGTTTTTGGAAATTATTTTCACAAATTTTTCCTTTATGAACATCCTTGATCCTATGCATACTATGATGAACCACATGGCTTAAGTGTTTCATAGACCACCTTTCCTCCATGAACTGCCTCTGCTTCTACGAACAGTGAAATTCCTCTACTTACAAAAACATTCCTCCTTCCATAGGCTGCTTCTTCTCTGTGGATTGCCTCCTCTTCCAAGGAATATCTATCCTTCATGGAAAAATACTTCTTCTATGGAATATCTCTCCTCCATGGGAAATTTTCCTTTGTGGGATATAGCTCCCATAAAAATCCATTCAGTGAACTATCCATGTGGAACAATTCACCCTCCAGATAGTTCTCCTTACGAATTACTTTACCCTTTGTGGAATTCCGCCACAAACTCTTTCAGACTCAACCAAATTTCTTCCTAGAGTGAAGATGTTTTCTAATGAAAATAACTCTCTATAATGAATTTATTATCCCTCTTTATATATGACAATATATGTGGGGATATTACTAATCCATTTTACTTAATCTTTTGATGTGATATATCATTAACGACATACAACTCCTTCTGGGAATTGTTTTCCCTATGCGGTATATATACCGCATCTCTCCCTTCATAGATTCAAAAATCACCGCCTTATTTTGAAAAACAATGAGCCATCTTTAAATCTATTTACCTTTCAAATACTTCAAGCCTTACCATAAACCATATCCATCCAGTGAACCATTTTTCATTCACAGTCTGTATATCGCTCTTTTCAGTCCTATTAGCACCTCTATAGGGAAATGCAACCTTTTCTATTTTTCCTCATCAATCCCCATACCTCCTATGCTTTCCATGAACCATTCCACATAACTTCTATGATGTAATACTTCCTTTACTAGAAGAAACAAATTCCAATTTCGAGGGCCAAAAATTTTGCAAACACTGGGAAACTATGCTACCGTAAACACCTGCTTCAGAAAACACCATCTATACTGATTCACTATCATATGGCTTTGTCAAAAAACACAATCACACCCAAATACAGAAAGATGAAACCTATAAGGTTTTTAACAACAATTTATAGGCTTTAAATATATCATTTTATAATTAGTAAAACATGATTTTAATAAAATAATAAATGCTTTAATTCGTCAAAGAATCTTATGCTATGATACCTCAGATAGGTTTTGTATGATCATTACATAACCATATGTTGTGAAATACAACCCAAAAACATGTATATATTTCTTCAAGAATAAAAATGTAAATAAAACTGTAAAACAGAGTACCTATAAAATTCTAATAGCAGTAGTCTTCTTCTTCTGTGGCATAGAAGAATGATTGGTAGATACCACAATGTTGTGAATAAAAGCACCCTGCCTATAAGTGGGGAACATCAAACAATGGATCTGTGATCGTATTGAAAGGATAATAAAATTTTGAATGTAGGATAGAACCTTCATCTATCACGATGAACATTAGTGTGGGAGGAAGTGAGAGTTCTCCACACCCAACCAAAATGGACACCATTCTATAATATAGGTAGAGCCTGAGGCTTCTCTCATCACATGAATTTCACACTATTGGTTTAATTCATCGAACGGTTTTAATGAATTAATATAATTCCATAAAAACATTAATAATGGGTTTTAAATGATTGTAAAATCATTCTGAAGAAATAAATATACATCACATATATATTTATTATCACATGTATATTTAATACATGCATCTCATTCATGTAATAAGCACACACACACATATGATATCAAATTATATATATATATATATATATTAGTGCACATACAACAACTTCTTGCTAAAGGTGAATCATAATCATATTATTCTACTATAAACTTAGATGTATACTCATTTCTATGTTTAGTGTGAACAACACATTTTTTATAATTCAGATTGGATGATATTCAACTTGAATTCTATTTAATTAACATGGGGAAAAGTATTTTAATTATATATACTATTATTATAATAAATAATATTATTATAATTTTTGACTATATATTGATTAACTATCCAACTTTTTCTTATGGATGGGTTATGTTCAGTATATCCCTTTTTATTGATACGGGGAAAAGAATTAGAATTACATATATTTTTATTACAATATGGATGATTATTGGAATGTTTACTATGTATTGTTTGACCATGAACCATCTTACTCTAGATGGGTTATCATCATGTTATCCCCTTTATTGACTTGAAGAAAAATATTGACATTCATGATGATTATTTACTTCTAATACTGGTTGACTATGTATTGAAATTCCATATATTTCATTATACAAATAACAATGTTTTTATTCAGATAGAGGTTCCTAAAGGAATGAGATGAAATGTATTGTTGACTCTTATGGTGAATGTATTGAACTTTAAAAAAGCGATAGGTGGTCCTTGACATTATATATCCCCTCAATTCTTCAACAGGTCTCATGTGACAATCCAACATGGGTTTTGGTGTATTACTCTCCAAATGTTAGTATAGTGTCTTGGCACAAGGCCTTAACAACATGTTTTTGTTGTCCGAATTTATGCATTGTATTAGTATGATATCAATATTATTGATTCCCATTCTTTAATTTATTATCATGGATATAATATTCTATCAGTTTTTTTTATTATGGAATTATTTAGATTATTTATTCTTACCATATTATGTATACCATGCTTATATTTTTGGTAGCTTCAGTTATATATTTTCTTTATCGGGCATTTGAGACCAACCATTTATTGTGTTTCCCTTACTCAAGTTATGAAAAAAAAATTCACACGTGACAATTTTAGAAGTATAACACACGTGGAATAATTTTTGGTAGATTTCAAAGATTTATTATGGATTAATTTGTTCTAATATAATGAAAAAATGTACATTTGTTGAGAAAGAAATAATATTTATTAGTTTGTGTTTGGTCTTAATTATTTAATTCTATAAACCTGAAATGTTTTTTAGTATGTAAGAGATGAAATAGTAATTAGTAAATTTGTAATATCAATCCTTTTACAGTTGGTATCAAAATGAGTTTGTAAAATATGTGTTTTGTAAGACCAAATCTTGGATTATGGGTTCATTGTGTCACACATACGGTTTCTAAGTGATTTTCTAAACCATGATGGTAATCCTTATGAGAAATATAAATTAGATTCTAGTGGAGAATTAATGATTTACTCATGGTTTGGTAAAACATGCATCCAAACCAGTAGTTTTTCTAGAAAATTGGTATTTTGACCTTTTTAAGAGATTTTTATTTATAAATTTGACCATTTATTTCCCCATTCATTTGGGACATCCCAGGATCCCTAATATCGAATCACCCTACTTTATCTTAGATCAAAAGTGGGTTGTTCTTCAATAATCAAGTGGTTTATCAAGTTAACCATTAACTTTTTTTTCTACTTCTAATCCCCTATTCCCCCATTATCTTATCTTTCTTAGATCTTTCTCTACCCCTAATGTCCATGATGGTCGAGCCAATATTTAGGATTTATCAAAACATGATATTATTGAGGTATAGGGACGTATAAAATTTCTTATTTACCTAATATAGTGTTATTAATAAAAGGTATATTGGTTTCTTCTACCTATGACTGGTGTTTTTTTACAATTATTTCTACTTTACATGTCATCTGATACTTGGGATTTCTAAACCTACATTCTATAAAAGGAATACTTATATGTGTCTTCTTTAGATTAAATTATAAATGTTCTTTATGTTTTTCATGACTTTTCGATTTCTAATAAAGGGGGTTTCAATGGGTTTGGGTAGTTTAGTTCCATAAACTTTTTACATGTGTTCTAGATGTTTATGGAAGTGCCTAAACAATTTTATAAGTAAATTGATAACCAAAGAGAATTTTGTACTTTTACATGATTTTTAAATAGGGAAATTTATATTTTCAATAAATAATTATCAATTTAAGGACATGTTTGGAATTAAATGAACTTTTATTGAGTTTTATTAGCTATTTGTTATGTTTTGTGATTTTTTTTTGCGTTGGTCAAGTTTTAAATTTATTTTAATGATTTATCAGTGGAAGGGATTATTATTGAATTATTTTAAAATAATGATTTCATGGATTCAGTTTCGATATTTTTATAAAGCCTATTTGGAAAAATATTAAATGGATTTCATGATATACTTGACACCATTGTTTACTATTTAGTTAAATGTGAATGAGACTTTTTCTTTAAAGGGTTATTAGAGGTGAAAAGTGATATTTACCTGATATATTTTATTGATATTATGCTGTAATATTGTGACTTTTTCCCCACATCTATTAGAAAAATTCATGCGAAGCCTAGGATTCTAATTAGGAGGCTGGTGATTGATTCCACACTATCTAAAATTTTTCTTTGGATTATTTTCCCTAGTTAGGATTTCACTCTGTATAGGTGTGTTCCCTCAGTGAGGCCAATTGAGAATAAGTCAGGATGTTATTTTGTTAAGAACACAAAAAAGGCAAGTAGTTGGTTCTAGATAAGTATGTATCTAATCACCCCCTTAGGACCTAGTGAGTTTCTTATGATTATTATTACATTATATTTTTTTGTTTTCTTCATGGAAATTATATTATAATTTTTTATTTCAAACCTATTTATTTCCATATTTATAGAAACCCAAGTCTCATACACATGTTTTTAGATTATTTTACACTTAAAATAGCTTAATGAATACAACATGAGAATCAAAAGGTCTAGTGTATTTGAATAAATTAGTAAAAACAAGAACCCTTAACTAAAAAAAATCATCTTTATTTACTAATGGACATTTTCTTTACAATACTAAGAACTGGTTAAACCATAATTAGCCTTAAATATATCCCAGAATTTTTTTAAAAAAGATAATATTCTAGAAAGCCACATGTATTACATCCCTTCATTACCAGGGGAAATGGAAACATAAGAATGGGTGAGCTCAAGTGATTAGTAAGGGTAAGAAAATGTGATAACAATTAAAGATAATAAAGGAAAATATGATTAGCATATGTTCATGATAATGTAAAAAAATAACATAAACATGATATAAAAAAACTCATACCAAATAAAGCATTGATCATAATCCCAGAATCAATGCATGAGGCTTTAGAATAAAGAAATTGATATCAAAAAATCTTAACAAAATAAGATTTTGACCACAAAATAATACATGAAATCATTCACATAAGTCAAGGTTTACTACCATGACAATCATCCCATAGTGTAAAAATTCCCATAGAGGATTAGATTACCCCCTAATCCCATACATAACTTGTGATGAGATATAAATATTTATCCAATGCATTGGTGGGATATATAATTATAATCCCACCTATCACTATAAAGACCCCAACTATAGTAACCCAGAGTCAGTGTCTCCCTTGTTACACTAGAAAAAGATATAAGGGATCACATCACCCATGAATGATCATTTTATTAATTTTGAAAACCACATACAAATATGATTCCCATATTACATTGAAAATATAACATAAAAACATAGTGAACGTATATATTCTACATCCTTGAACTCATTCAAAGATTCCTTATTAAATATTGGAAAAAGGAAACAAAATAAGGGGGAAGTAAAATGCTCAGTAATGGTTATGTATAGTGGAATCTATCATTATTAAATATGGAATAATCAGTATGACAAGACATATAACTAAAAACATGTTCTATTTAATCAATAACTTGAGTTGGATGTGCATCCATGTATAATATTAAATGAAATTACCTTGTGGATAATAATAATTGAATTCTTAATGAAGGAAATTTATAATATTGGATGTCATGATCTCTTATATGAAGATTTATTTACCACCAAGGACTTGGGACAATATAGTTTAAACTATGGGTAGGTATACAACAAAAACCAATTTAATAGGTTTTCCAACTGGTTTATCTCATTAGAATTTTCGATGTATCGAGGGGTTATATAATTAAATTTCAAACCCATCGCCACATGTCTAATAAATTCCTCATATACTTGATGATAAATTTAATTCATAAACCGTATGACTTATCTATTAATATTTATAATGAGTAAATGATAACGAATATCAACATTTCTATAGTTAATAAAATAATTTTTATAGCAAGACACTATATGTAAAGAGGTATATATTTTAGTCAATAAGAATATCATTGATTCAAACCATATTTATATTTATGATAAATTGAATTTACAATGAAGGGTGATCATTATAAAGTTAATGATTTAAGAATATTTTATTAACTGAAAAATTAATATGAGATTAAATATGGCCGTCAAATCCTAAAAATTATAGGATTTATAATAAAATAATTTATTCTAGAGAATAAAATAAAATGGAATCTAAACAATAAATAAATTTTTCAATAAATAGTTTTATTTTTAAAACCAATTAAAACTTATAGAAGAATCTAAATATTTTATAATTATTATAATATAGATAAAGTATGTTAATGTTGTGTAAATTAAAAATAAACATTCCCTTTGAATTTTTGAAAATAATGTTGAAAATGACCATTTTGATAATCATGAAAAAATTCATTTAGATATCATAAAATTTACTCAATATATTATTTTATTATATAAAAAGGACCTTTATAGAATAATATTGGAAAAATAGAGACAAGGGAAAAAAATATACATGATCAAAACAAAAATGAGAATTTTTTTTATTTTAAACATTTCTTTATTTGATTAAAGTGAAAAGGGTGGAAAATTTGGAAGAAAACATGGAAACTCATTTAATATCTATATGATAAGAAAATAGAAGATTTTATAATGAATATATTATAATATTTATTCAACAAATTGTTTTATAAATTCGAAGAAATGATATTGTAAAATAAATTGTTACCTCTTGGTAATATTTAAATTGTAACCCATTTAAAGTGAAAAATAATAATTTAATGTTTAATCATTACAAATAAATATATATTTATGTTAAATACACCAAGGGGGTAGTATATGAACCAAATAATGTAAATAAGAGGTTAATACCAAATATGTCTCAATAGAGTATAAATTGAGATTAATTCCATAACCTTAAGATTCTCCTCAGTTAAATGTCATATAATGTCACGCCGCGAACCCAAAAGAAATAGAGCTAATGCGTTAATAAACATGGTGTGTAAATTTTTTTTTATAAAAATAAATGCTAAATAATTACACATCATGTTCCATATAGAGAATATTTGTGGTTTAGGTTATGGAAAACCAGATACAAAATATACACTTCTTGAAAACTGAACGGAAAGGACTCCACAAAGCAGCCACCACTTTGTGTAACTCAAATCTACTAAACCTGCAAAAATAAAAATAAAATGTAGGGTGAGAATACGAATGAGTGGTAAGGGGGTTTTAAAATAAATATAATATTTTAAGTAAAACCCTTTAAAAACTTCCCTTAAACAAAAAATGTTCATAAAAAATTTTATTAAAAGAGAACTGGAAAATATGTATCATAACATTATCAGTTTTTTATGATTTACAGAAAAAAATTAGGAAAAAAAATTACAATAGCTACGTATGTAACATATTCCAATCATATGAATATTTATACAAAATGTATGGTGTATAGTATATAAATTAGGAGTTGTGAAATGCAAAAGTGAATGTACATAATATACAAATGAATGTAATACGTTATTAGAGTTTCATATAAAATGATAACATTAATTTCTTTTCTTACTATAAACCATAAATTAGAATATAAATTTCAGGCATGAAAGTTCATAAGATGAGTGTTGAATAAACATTATTCCATGTGAATTTACTTCTTCTAATACCCATATGTAAGGCCATTAACTAATAATATTCTACCAGTCAAATATTATATTGGTTAATTAAATATTATAAACATAATGAGAGAATGTATAATGCTAGACTGTGTTAAGGACTCGTGCCATGACCTAATTTGTCTCAAGAGAACTATCGATTCCACACAGAGCTTTCATTAAATAGTATCCAACCTATAGGGCTTGCATTAACTTGTCCCCAACCCATAGGGCTTTCAATAACCCATCCCCAACCCATTATATACTAAGTCCAATACATTCCTCATATGTCCAGTTATGTCATATATTCCAAGTGACCCATACCACTTTGGATATTTAATTTTTCATTTAATATTATTCAATGTTTCCCATACCACTTTGAATAATTTAGTTATTTTTTATGAATTATCCTCATATGTTAGTTAACATTTAAATAACAAATTTCTCAATGACATGCATAAACTAGTAAACATTCTTTTCACCTGTGATAATGATCAAAACATATGAGAAATGAATGGACGGGTTTTGTCACATAAAATGATAATTTCTTAATTTTAAAGTCCTTGATTCATGGTAATGGATAATTAATAAAAATACATTCCATTTAATATACAGATAAATGTGTTGGTGAACATGCAAATATATTAAATCATAACTTTGATAAGCTAACAGTCAATTATTGCCACAGGTTCATCATGCAATAAATTATTATGTGAACATAACATGATAACATTATTCTAAACATCCTTTTATCCTCTAATATATTTTTATGTATTATTGCATAATTATAAACACATATTAGTTAGAAAACTTGAGATTAATACTTACTAAAATATTACAAGTATTAATTACATCAAAACATTAATTAAATCCTTTTATCCATCACTTGATATTAGGGTTTGGAAAACATATAAAAATATATATACATAAATATATATATATATATATACATCCATATCAACAATGTGTGTATGAGTTTAACATAACCGAGACAAGGTTTAATGATACCTTACAATAAATAAGTACTTAACATTATTTCACCACCAATATCACTGGATTGAAAACCAAAACTCCTGTAGATTTAAAATACAATACCGCATGGACATACATATAAAAAAACTAATGTTTTTAATTATAAATAAAAATCCATTTGAACCCAAAACATTATTCACATCCCATTATTTATTTAACGATTGAAAATCATCCTTGACAACATAAAATAGTTTTGGATTTGAATTATATGTATATGTATGAATATACACAAGTGTATATTTTTTTGGATAATAAAAAACCATGTTAAATGAACCATTATATAGTTATTTACCTTAGAAATATTAATACACAAAATATTTTAAATACTGAAAACCTGGATTCACCTTAAAGATGATATATATATATATATATAAATGGTATATAGATATAAATTGGATTTTTTATTTCAAAAACACAACCAAACAAGTACTACTGACTTCAGTTAAACACTGATAAGAAAATATTTAGAAATCTAGAATAGGTTTAGGATGAAAAGTTAAACATATATGTATGAACATATACATATTCGTATATACATTGGGTGTATATATGGTTTTTCACAAAGAAAACAAGCATAAAAGCCATCACATATAATTATGAAAAGCCTTGACGAACAAACTTCTTTGAAAAACATTTTTTGGTGGTAATGAAAAAATCCACTCAAATAACCACTGAGATTTAATTCCCCTTACACGAACCATAAATTAGTGCATATAAAGAAATAAATAAATTCCCCCTATAAGATAATAACCTTAATTATAAATTGATAAGAAGAAAATAGTCCCTTACAAAATGAATATAAAAATAAAGATTAAATTCCTTTCAAAAATGCTGGAACAAAACAAGTGGTGCATTGAACTCCCATTCTCCGGACTCAACACAAGATGGGTTGAAAAGTTCAAATTTGAATATTAATTTAAGGATTTATATAACCAAAATCCCCAGAGTTTTAACATTGGAAATGTACATGCTTGTTGTGCAAGCTCAAATGCACAACCCACCAACTAAAAAGGATAGAAACAAAATAAAATTGACATGAAAAATATAGAATGACTACAACAGGATCAACCCAAAAGTCAACTACAGACAAAAAAAATACAAACATACATGTTCCTTGCAAACTGTGTGTTGATGTAGACTACAAAATAGAATATACAAATTCTATATTGAAATTTTTCTTAAAAATATTCATTTCATATAGAAGAACATTCACAGATTACAAATAAAACCACTATAGGTGGGTCTTGGTCGAAATTAGAGCACAAAAAGTAAACAACTAGACAGGTTTTACAATGTTAAGCAAATAAGTATTCAAATCCTACGTCCGAAAAAAGTTGAACATGAGACTAACAACATATGGATGAAGAAGATGATGCATAACCACAGGCTACACAATCAATTCCAAAAAGGTTCGGACTCCTAAAACATAAAATAACACACCAAACTCAATAGGTTGAGGAAAAACTGAAAACTAACCCTAACTGAGTTAGATCCCCATCGACATCACCTAGATCTCCATCACCGGCACTCAGATCTACGGAAACCCTCGCCATCAGACATTTCTAGATTAGTTTCCTCCTCCCTCAGCTCTGAATCCTCCTGAGGTGAAGGTCTCGTTGCTCAGACAAACTCCCCCTATAACACTCGACTCGATATCAGCTGAAAGGTGGCCCTCCTCACCCGCAACCTCTCAGTTGTGCAAAACCGTAGCCTCTCTTATGAAAAACGACTCTGACGCCCCTTAAAGACCCCCTACGACGGTGTGATACCCCCCTCACAGATCTTTTTTTGTCAATTTCAAACCATATTATTATTATTATTATACTTTTATCATTATTTATTTAATCATATATTATATTAGGAATAAATTTATAAAGTCCAAAGTTTTATAAAACTAATAATCTATAAAAATTATTTTAACAATACTTTTTTTAAAAAAGTAAAAGTTCTTATTATTAAATTAATTTATAATATGTATATATATATATATATATATATTTCATTTAAAATGTGGTAAATTTAATTAATAATTTGAAAATGTATTTTCTAGAAAATCAAGATAATAATTATCATAATTTGTACAAAATATTTTGTAGTTTTGTAACTTAAAAAATGTTAATAATGTTATAAAACATTAATCTAATCAAAATTTATAGTCTAATAATTATTACTATATGCATATACATATATATATATATATGTATATATATCATATTGTTGAAAATATATAAAACCCATATAAAAATTAATATAATAGATTAAATATTTGTCTGCATAAAATAAAATAGTGCATTTTACAAAATAACGTCATTAAAGTACTTTAAAATAATAATTTTCAATGTCATGTATAAACTCAATATAAAATTATAATTTTATAATAGTATTAGTTTTATATCATTATTTCATAGAATTCCAATATACTGCGCGCGCGTGCGCACACACACACACATAAATATCATATTTTTGAAATCAAACAAAAATATACTATATTCATATATTAGTATAATTATTATTTAAAATATTCAATTAATTCGATAAGAATAAATTCTATTTAATGAAAATAGTTATTTTAAATAATCTGTAAAAAAGTGAGATAATATTTATTTTGAAAACTATACTTATAATAAAACAATATTAATTTTCAATTATTATTTTAAAGAAAACTATCTTAATTTTTTTTAATTAAAAATATATCCATTTAATAGAACACTGACGGTCCCAAAAAGAAAACAACAATCATCTTAAGACCCTAACTATTATAAAAATAACAGTCACAAGTATTTGTAATGATCAAGAAGACCCTTATAAATATGTGTTTATGGTATTTGATAACTCTAAGTTGGTTTGGCTTATAAAGATGGTTCTCTACATCCACCTAATGATCAGTTTGGTCGCCATAGATCTAGTAATAATGTTCTCAATTGTGATAGACCTGAAGGATTATCACTATCTTCTTGGTTTATTTGTGATTTTTGGGGTTCTCATGGTGATCTTCATAGGTCTCCTAGTAGGTATTCTTGGTTAGTAAGGTTCTTTTGGCCTTGTCTCAATGTAATCATTTCAATGTTTAATTGAATAAAACATGTCTTTTTTTATTTTGAAATCATTTTTTGGATAACACGAAAATTAAATGAAGTAACACTATAAGATATTATTATTACACATGAAATAGGTTCGGTGTGTCACATTATCCCCCCTTCAAAGAATTGAATCCTCACAATTCCTTCATGCTCTTAAGCTTCCAATTACCAACCCACAGACTTCACCCTTGATACCCCCTTCACTAGGTCAACCATCATCAGATACATTCTTGGTAGGTTCTTCCAATAAGATTGATCCCCCAAAATTTCATAAACCTTTCAATTTCATTCTCCTAGATGCACCTATCATAGCTCGAGTCAAACTCATGTGGGTAGCAGTAGGTCCTCGAAAGGGTGGTGTGGGAGCTGTAGAGTTCGAAGATGTTGGAATGAATGTGTTTCCAATAGACCAATCAAATGAATTGGTTTTCTAAAATCCAGATTTTATAAAGCCTCCCATACCTGCTGTAACTCAATACATGGACCATATAGGATGCATGATGGTCTCCCACCTCGGAAACTTCTCATAACATCTCTAGGGCCTGATAACCCTCAAATAGGGTGAAACACAAGAAGAGGCCTTCATTGTACATTTTTTTGTGTGTGTATAAAAATAAAGTTGCACTTACAACAAGATGTAGTAGACGTGACTCGGTCCTTGATAGAGGAGAAGGATATTTGGGTTGTTAGACACTTGATAAAGATGTTTACAGGTTAGACATAGGTTCACAAATGACTGGTATGTCTCTGAAAATGACCCTACAATTATGTGTTCTAGTAATTTGGTGGGGATAGACAAAAGACTTGTTTGATATGACATCTGAAAATTTTAAGAAATAATTCTACTTAGTAAGATATAATTAATTTTTTAGCGTTGTTCTAATTTTTCGAAGTTATCTAAACCGAACCTCTGATACCAATGGTTATTCCCCAACCCAAAAAGATTTGGATCCAGTGCGTTAATAATTATGGTGTGTCATTTTGTTATTAGAAGAAATGCTGAAGAATTACACATCATGTTCTATATAGATGATCATTGAAGTTTAGGTTCTGGAAAACCAGATAAAAAGATACACTTCTTCAAATGTGAATGGAAAAGACTCTATAAAGAAGCCACCACATAGTGTAACTCAAATCTACTAAACCTATAAAATTAAAATTAAAATTTAGTGTGACCATATGAATGCCCAGTAAGGGGGTTATAAAGTAAATATTATATTTCAAGTGAACCCTTTAAAAAATTCCCTTAAAAAATTACCATAGAACATTTTCTTAAAAGAAAACTGGAAAACATGTAGCACAAAAATATCAGCCTTCCAAGAATTCTAGTAAAAAAAGCAGGGAAAATTTTAAAAGATCTATGTATATAACACATTCCAGTCATATGCATACTTATACAAAATGTATAGTGTGTAGCATATAAATCAATAGTTGTGACATGCAAATGTGCAAGTACAAAATTTACCAATGAAAGTAATAGATGATCATAGTTTCACATAAAATGATACCATTAATTTCTTTGCTTGCTAACTACAAACCATAAATTGGAAGATAAATTTCTGGTATTAAAGTTCAAAAGATGATTGATGAATAAACATTATGCCACGTGCATTTACTTCTTCTGATACTCATATGTAAGGATCTTTACCAAGTATATTATATTAGTTGAATATTCGCTTGGTTAATTAAATATTATAAACATAAAGAGGGAATTTACAATTCTTAACTGTGTCAAGGCCTCATTACATGACCCGATTAGTCTCATGAAAACTACTGATTCTTTGTGTTACTTTCATTAACTGGTCCCCAACCCATTGGGCTTGCATTAATCGGTCCCCAATCCATAGGGATTTCATTAACTAGTCCCCAACCCATTATATACTGTGTCCAATACATTCCTCATATGTCTAGTAAGGTTATATATTCAAAGTGTCTCATACATTATTGAATATTTAATTTTCCATTTCATATTATTCAATGTGTCCTATACCAGTTTTAATAATGTAGTAATTTTTTGATGAATTATCATGATATGTTAGTTAACATTTGTATAACTATTTTTTCAATGACATGGATGAACTAGTAAACATTCTTTACACGAGTAATAATGATCAAAACACATATGAAATTAATGGAATGGGTTTTTACATAAAATGATAATTTCTTTACTTTAAAATCCTTGATTCATGTTAATGGATACTTAATAGAATTATATTCCCTTTAATAAACTGCTAAATGTTTCGGCGAACATGAAAATATACTAAATCATAAATTTGATCAACTAACAATAAATTATTGCATCAGGTTCATCATGCAATAAAACATTATGTGAGCATAACATGATAACTTGATTCTACAAATCCTTTTACCCTCTAACATATTTTTATGTATTAGTACATACTTATAAACACATATTGGTTAGAAAACTAATGATTAATACATACTATAATCTTAAAAGTATTAATTGCATCAAGATATTAATTAAATCCTATTATACATCACTTGGAATTAGGGTTTGGAAAACATATGAATATATATGTACACACACACATATATATATACATCCATGTCCCCAAAGTGTATGTATGTGTTTTATATAACTGAGATATGTTTTAATGATCCTTTACAATTAATAAGTATTTCATAACATTATTTAATGAATAATATCACCAGATTGAAAACCAAAGCTCATCTGGGTTTAAAATACATTATCATATGGACATAAATATATAAAAACTAAAGTTTTTCATAGTAAATTCAAATCCATTTGAACCCAAATCATTATTCCCATCCAAGTCTTTATTTAAATATTGAAAATCATCTTTAACAACCTAAAAAAGATTTGGATTTGAATTATATATATGTCCAAATATATACTAAGTTTATATTTTGTTTTTCATAATAAAAAACCACATTAAATGAAACCTTATATCATTATCGACCTTGGAAATATTAATACACACAAAATTTTAACCTCTAAAAACAAGGATTCACCTTAAAGATGATATATATATATCCATATATATATATATATATATATATATATATATAAACCATACATACATATGGATGGGTTTTAAATTTCAAAAACACAACCAAACAAGTACTATTCAAATTTGTTAAACACTGATAAACAAATATTTAGGAATATAGAATAGGTTTATGATGGAAAACTATACATATATATATGAACATATATATATCCGTATATACAATGGGTGTATATATGTTTTTCACAAGGAAAACAAGAATAAAAATCCCTCACATATAATTATGTAAAGCCTTGATGAACAAAATTCTTTGAAAAACATTTTTTTGGTGGTAATGAAAACAAACAATCAAATAACCATAGAGATTTAATTCCCCTTATGTGAACCAGAAAATAAAGATTATAAAGAAATAAATATATCTCCCTTATGAGACAATAACCTTAAACATAAATTGATAATAATAAAATAATACCTTACAAAATGAATATGAAAATAAAGATTAAATCCCTTACCAAAATGCTGCAGTACTGGAAAAAGAGGCATTTCCAACTGTTCACAGCTGTTGGGAAAGGCCGCAAAACCGTTGGAAATATTTATCCCAATGGTTCTTCAAACCGTGGGGAAGTAAGCTGTTGGGAAAAGTTTTCCCAACGACTTACAAAAAACCGTAGGGATACGTGAGAAAAATCAACCTATCCCAATTGTTAACATTAACCGTTGGCATATGTTTTCCCAATGGTTTTAAGTAAACCATTGGGAAAACCCAAAAAAATCTCTTGCTTTTCCCAACGGTTCACTCAAAACCATTGGGAAAAATCCAACTATACATCTTTTCCCAATGGTTTGAAACCATTGGGAACGAGTTTATACCAACGATTCCATCTAAACCGTTGGTATAAACCTCCTTAGAAGACTATGCCAATGGTTTCAAACCATTGGCATAACCTATGCTGTGCAAATTGCACAGCAGCCTGCAATTTGCACAGGGGAGGAGCAGGGTCTCCATTCACCTGTGATTCTTCAATCCCTCTTCTTTACCTGCAATAAGTAACTAACATATACATATACAGAACAAATTCATATATATTTAACATATAATACATCCTGAAACTATACACAGTCAGAATTAAATTAGAATTCATAACGTGATTATAAAGATACATAATTTTGAATTTATTTAGAATTAATTTTAAAATTCATTTAGAATTAATTTAGAATTCATTTTAGAATTAATTTAGAATTAAATTTCAAATTTAGATGACAATTATATGTGAAATTTTGAATTCAATTCTTAATTTGATCGGTTTTTCGTATACAGGTGTTTTTACTATATATGATATCCATTTTAAACAAAATACATGCACTTGGAGTAGTAACAATCACACCATTCCTCGTATTGAGGAATGATTGACTAGTGCACGTCATACATGACCCATTGATCATTTTCCTAAAGTATCAACATATTTTGAAAGGGTTTCGTTGGTTTTCCGTATGCCAGTTATTATCACTTAAAATGTGGTTCATTTAAAAAAATGACATTTTTGAGTGATCCTCGCCACACTATGACTCAGATTGAGGCAGGGTTGACTCTCAAACGTAACAAATAACCCACGGATTGTTTTCCTAAAGTTTCAATAGAATCTGAATGCGTTTGGTCAGTTTTTCTTATGTCAGTTGTTGTTTTCACTTAAAATGCTTTCCATTTCAAATAAATGTGATCCACTTTGAGTTTTGGTGGCCACACCGAGGCTCAGATTGAGGTTCAGTTGACTCGTACACATCACAAATGACCCATGGATCCTTGTCCTATAGTATCAACACAATCCGAATGTGTTTGTTCGGTTCTCTATATGTCAGTTGTTCTTTTTTACTTAAAATAAAGTCCATTTTAAACTATAGAGAGACACTTAGAGTGATCTCGGCCACACCGCGACTCGGATTGAGGTGGTTTTGACTCTTACACCTCAAAAATGACCCATGGATCGTTTTCCTAAAGTTTCAATGGAATCCTAATGCGTTTGGTCAGTTTTTAGTATGTGAGTTGTTTTTTTCACTTAAAATGTTTTCCAATTCAAAGAAAAGTGAGTCACTTTAAGTTGCCTTGGCCACACCAAGGCTCGAATTGAGGAGATATTGACTCGTAAACATCAAAAATGAACCATGGATTGTTTTCCTAAAGTTTCAAAGGAATCCAAATGTGTTTTGTGGCGTTTCTGTATGTCAGTTGTTGTTTTCACTTAAAATGTTTTCCATTTCAAAGAAAAGTGAGTCACTTTGAGTCGTGGCGGCCACCCCGAGGATTGGATTGAGGCATGGTTGACTCATACACGTGAAAAATGACCCATGGATCATTTTACTTAAGTATCAATAGAATCCGAATGTTTTTAGTCAGTTTTCCATATGTCAGTTGTTCTTTTCACTTAAAATGAAGTCCATTTTAAACTATAGAGAGACACTTCAAGTGGTTCCGGCCACACCGCTCCTCGGATTGAAGTTTGGTTGACTCGTACACATCACATATGACTCATGGATTGTTTTCCTAACGTTTCAATGGAATACAAATGCATTTGGTCAATTTTTCGTATGTCAGTTGTTGTTTTCACTAAAAATGATGTCCTTTTGAGACAAAAGAGAGACACTTCGAGTGGTTCCGGCCTCACCGCGCCTTGGATTGAGGTGGGGTTGACTCGTACACGTCACATATGACCCATGGATCGTTTTTCTAAAGTTTCAACCGATTCTGAATGTGTTTGGTCATTTTTCCATATGCCAGTTGTTCTTTTCAGTTAAAATGATATATATTTTAAACAAAAGAGATACACTATGAGTGTTGTCAGCCACACCGCGCATCGGATTGAGGAGGGGTTGACTTGTACACATCAAATATGACTCATGAATTGTTGTGCTAAAGTATCAACACAATCAGAATCCGTTTGGTCAGTTTTCCGTATGTACTTAAAATGTTTTCCATTTTTAACAAAAGAGAGACACTTAGAGTGATCCCGGCCACACCATGACTCATATTGAGGCTGGGTTGACTCGTACACATCAAAAATGACCCATGGATCATTTTCCTAAAGTTTCAATAGAAATTGAATGCATTTCGTTGGTTTTTAATATGTTAGTTGTTGTTTTCACTTAAAATGTTTTCCATTTCAAAGAAAAGTGAGTCACTTTGAGATGTGGCGGCCACATCGAGGCTCAGATTGAGGTGAAGTTGACTCACACACATCAAATATGACCCATGAATCCTTTTCCTAAAGTGTCAACACAATCTGAAGGTGTTTGGTCAGTTTCCTGTCTATTAGTTGTTGATTTCAATTATAAATAAGTCCATTTTGAACAAAAGATAGGAAGGATGAGTGGTCCTGGACACACCACGCCACGGATAGATAAGAAGTTGACTCGTACATGTCACATCTGACCCATGTATTGTTTTCCTTAAGTTTCAACAGAATCCGAATGAGTTTGGTCGGTTTTCCATACATCAGTTGTTGATTTCACTTAAAATTAAGTCCATTTTTAACAAAACAGAGTCACTTTGAGTGGTGTCGACCACACCAGGTCTCGGATTGAGGAGGTGTTGACTTTTACACATCAAATATGAGTCATGGATCATTTTTCAAAAGTATCAACACAATCAGAAGCCGTTTGATTGGTTTGGCATATGTACGTAAAATATTGTCCATTATAAACAAAATACATACACTTGGAGTGATACCGGTCACACCATGCTTCAGATTGAGCTGGGGTTGACACTTACACATCACATATAACCCATGGATCGTTTTCCTAAAGTGTCAATACAACCGGAAGGCGTTTGGTCGGTTTCCCATATGTCAGTTGTTGATTTCACTTAAAAATAAGTCCATTTTGAACAAAAGAGAGGGAGTTTGAGTGGTCCTGGCCACAACGCACCTCCGATTGAGGAGAAGTTGACTCATACAGGTCACATTTGACCCATGTATCATTTTCCTTAAGTTTCAACAGAATTAGAATGAGTTTGGTCAGTTTTTTGTACGTCAGTTGTTGATTTCACTTAAAATTAAGTCCATTTTTAACAAAACAGAGGCACTTTGAGTGGTGTTGACTACACCGGGACTCGGATTGAGCCGAGTTTTACTCATACACATCACATATGAGTCATGGATCGTTGTGAAAAAGTATCCACACAATCAGAAGCCGTTTGATCGGTTTGACGTATGTACGTAAAATATTGTCCATTTTAAACAAAAGAGGGACAATTTGGGTGGTTTCGGCCACACCGCACCTCGGATGTAGGAGGGGTTGAATCGTACACATCAAAAATGACCCATGGATCTTTTTACTAAAGTTTCAATATATTCTCAACGCATTTGGATGGTTTTTTGTATGCCAGTTGTTGTTTTCACTTAAAATTAAAGTAATTTTGAACAAAAGAGAGACATGTTGAAAGGTACCATCCACACTGTGCCTCAGATTAAGGAGGTGTTGACTCATACACATCACATATGACACATGGATCATTTTATTGTAGTATGAACAGAATCCGAATGCATTTGGTTGGTTTACCTTATGTCAGTTGTTGATTTCACTTAAAATTAAGTCCATTTTTAACAAAACAGAGGCATTTTGAGTGGTGTCAACCATACTGAGCCTCTTATTGTGGAGGGTTTTACTCATACACCTTAAATTTGACTCATGGATCGTTTTCCTTAAGTTTCAATATAATCCAAATGCGTTTGGTTGGTTTGTCGTATGCCAGTTGTTGATTTCACTTAAAATTAAGTCCATTTTTAACAAAATAGAGGCACTTTGAGTGGTTTCGGCCACAACGGGCCTCGAATTGAGGAGGGGTTGACTCGTACACATCACAAATTATTCATGGATCGTTATTCAAAAGTATAAACACAAACAGAATCCGTTTGATCGGTTTGGCCTATGTACGCAAAATATTGTCCATTTTAAACAAAAGAGGGACAATTTGGGTGGTTCCGACCACACCGTGCCATTTATTGAGGCGGAGTTGACTCGTACACATCAGATATGAACCGTGGATAATTTTCCTAAAGTTTCAACCTATTTGGAACACATTTGGTCGGTTTTCTGTATGCCAGTTATTGTTTTCACTTCAAATTAAAGTCATTTTGAACAAAAAAGAGACGTTTTGAATGGTACCGTCCACACCGCGCCTTGGATTGAGGCGGGGTTGACTCGTACACGTCACATATGACCCATGTATTGTTTTCTTATAGTATCAATAGAATACAAATGCGTTTGGTCGGTTTACCGTATGTCAGTTGTTGATTTCACTTAAAATTATGTCCATTTTTAACAAAACAGAGGCATTTTGAGTGGTGTTGGCCACAACGAGCCTCGTATTGAGGCAGAGTTGACTCATACATGTCACATTTGACTCATGGATCGTTTTCCTTAGGTTTCAACAGAATCCTAATGCGTTTGTTTGGTTTTCCGTATGTCAGTTGTTGATTTCACTTAAAATTAAGTCCATTTTTAAGAAAACAGAGGCACTTTGAGTGGTGTCAGCCACACAGGGCCTCGAATTGAGGCGGGGTTGACTCGTACACGACACATATGAGTCATGGATCATTGTGAAAAAGTATCAACACAATCAAAAACTGTTTGATTAGATTGGCATATGTACGTAAAATATTGTCCATTTTAAACAAAATACATACACTTGGAGTGATACCGGCCACACCGTGCATCAGATTGAGAAGGAGATGACTTTTACATGTCATATATGACCCATGGATCGTTTTCCTAAAGTGTCAACACAATCTAACGGTGTTTGGTCCATTTCCCATATGTCAGTTGTTGATTTCACTTAAAAATAAGTCAATTTTGAACAAAAGAGAGGCAGTTTGAGTGATCCTGGTCACACCGTGCCTTTTATTGAGGTGGGGTTGACTTATACACATCCCATTTGACCCATGGATCGCTTCCCATAAGTTTTAATAGAATCCAAATGCGTTTGGTCAGAGGGGAAGGGTCTAGTCGGGTACGCGAAGATGCTCGTCTACCTCTGGTACGAACCTCGCTCGTACCATCGGCCTAAGCACTGAAAGAATGGAATAATGAAAAGTGCACATACTTATGTACCTGTAAAATCTACACATAAATAGAACATAGCCGCATCATTTCATAAAAAATAACACCAAGGATCAGACAAAATAAAAGCAGTCATGCAGAGTAATGACAAGTGCACATACATATCATAAGCAACTAATTTTTTTGCATACATGCCATGTTTATTTCCTAAAACAAAGTAAAAAAAAAGAAAAATGATGAAACTATAGAACATGGGTTGCCTCCCATGAAGCGCTAAGTTTTACGTCTTCATCCAGATGGATGGACACCGGTCAATCGTCTGGGTCCATCAGCTCAGAACTCCTCTTCCTCTTACAAGAACTGGTGGCCATGTCATCAAGCTCATAGGGACGCTTAGGGGGATTGATCACTTCAGGATCATAGCGGGCATGGATTTGGTGTGGAAGTAAGAGAATCTGGTGCTCGTCATTAGCCAAATGTTGAGTCACCCTTCGTGCGAGGTCAGATGGAGATAGGACGTGCACATCGATGATCATGGAAGAGGCAGACAAGCTAGACATTGTTGGTTAAGATGCATCCACAAATAGATTCAGTTTTTATATATTAGAACCTTTATAAATGTTTTTACCATTTTTACAAACAATTAATGTGTGAAAATTGTGAAAAATAACTTATCAGATATATAAAAATTTATTTACTCATGGGTATGATGCATAACATCTCAAATATTCCTCATTGGATCCCAATTTAAAATTTTAATCCATTATCAAATATCTTATATCAATTTATTTTTATTTGGATCCTTAAGGTTGAACGTTTTTTATAAAATCTATCCAAGGGAGGATAGACTAGTGATTTGGAATACAACTGGATGCTATGTGGTGAAAACCACATTATAAGTATTGTTTAAGATATTATTGTGGTGGTTTGAGGATCAAATCTATCTTTTTAGAGAAAATACATCATGTCCAAGTTTGGTGGTCAAAGTTTTGAAGTGGGGGGTATTTGGTGGTTGAAGAGGGGGACGAGGGGGATGTCCAAGGTCTAAGAAGAGGGGTGGGGGCTGTCCAGGGTCCAAGAAGGGGGGTGGGGGTTGTCCAGGGTCAAGGAGAAGGGGAGAAGGGGTTGTCCATGGTCTAGGAAGGAGGGGGGGGGGGGGCTATCCAGGGTCTAGGGTGGAGGGTGGGAGGCTTCCTAGGGTCCAGGGTGGTGGGTGGGGTGCTTCCTAGGGTCCAGGTAGGAGGGGGACTATACAAGGTCCTAGGAGGAGGGTGGAGGGGGGTTGTCCAGGGTTTAGTAGGGGGGATGTCCAAGTTTCAGGAAAGAGGGGGGCAAGGCTGTCCAAGTTCCAGGAGGGGGGGACTGTCCAGGGTCCAAGAGGGGGGTGTACAGGGTCCATGAGGAGTGGGGGCTCTATTAAAGGGAGTAAATCCCCAAATAATTCATTGAAAATTAACTAAACTTAATCCAAAAAACTTCACAATTCCAATCCATCACCCAACGAACATCCAATTCATCCTAAATATCACTAACCTTAGCATGTCATAAAAAACACAACGAAGTTTATACCAAATTAAAATAGAAAACAAAAATAATAGATGCAAAACATTAAAACTAAGGTAGTACTTACAGATTTAGAGTGTAGAAGTAAAACATTGTTTGATTTAAGATGGATCTATGAGTGGAACGAGTTTCTGAGTCTTTTTATAGAGAGATCCCAAACGTTTAGGTCAAATCAAAATAGAAAATAAAAAATAGACGAAGAACATTATAACTAAGGTAGAACTTACGTATTTTAAGTTTAGAACAGAAAAATTGTTTGATTGAAGAGGATGGATGGAGTTTCATAGACTGGGTAACTAGAGAGTGTTGGGAGAGGTTAAATTTAGGGCTGCAGTCGAGTGGAGGGGGACTACAATCGAGCAGAGGGGCTACTGGACACCCGAACTGGATTTAGGGGAAAACTTTTCCAATGGTTTTTAAAAACCATTGGGAATGTAGCAACATATACCAACAGTTACTGTATAACCATTGGTAAAAGTGTCTTAATTGAGGCCTATACCAATGGTTTTACAAACCGTTGGTAAAATTCTTCATAAAAGCCTCTATACCAACGGTTTTCTTAAAACCGTTGGTATACATGACCATTCCCAACGGTTTGATAAACCATTGGGATATAAGCGTTAGTAAAAATGGGATTTCCCGTAGTGCTGGAACAAAACAAGAGGTTCATTGAACTCCCATTCTACGGACTCAAAACAAGAGGGGATACAAAGTTCACATTTTCATATTCATTTAAGGATTTTTATAACCAAAATTCCCACTTTTTAAATAGTGGAACAATAAAATATTGCTTTACTATATGAGATGAGTAGCCCGACAACAAAAACGGATAGAAAAAAATAAAATTGATAGAAAAAATATAGAATGACTACAATAGGATCAACCCAAAAGTCAAATGAGGACAAAAAAACACAAACAAACGCATGCCTTGAAAGCTGTGTGTTGATGCAGGCTGCAAAATAGAATATATAAATTCTAAAATCAAATATTTGTTTAATAGATTCATTTAAAATAGATGAAAATTGATAGATTACATATAAAACCACTATAGGTGGGTCCTAATCGGCATTATATTACAAATATCCAACAACTAGAATGATTTTACATAGTTAATCAAATCAGTATTCAAATCCTCTGTCCACAAAAGATGAATAGGAGTCTAACAACATATCGATGAAGTACAACATGATATACAAACAATTCCAAAAAGGTTCAGAAACCTAAAACATAAAATTAAACACCAGCCCTGATAGGTTGAAGAAAAACTGAAAGCAAACCCTAACTGAGTTGGATCCCCACAGACGTCGCCCGGATCCCCATCACCAGCATCAAATCTACAGAAACCCTTGTCAACATACATTTCCAAATCAATTTCCTCCACCCTCATCTCTAGCTCCGCCAGATGTGAAGGCCTCACCACTCGAACCAACTCCCTCCTATAACGCTCAACTCAACATCAGCTAGAAGATGGCCCTCCTCACATGAGACCTCTCAAATATGCAAAACCCTATCCTCTCCCATGAAAACTGACACTGACTCCCTTTGAAGACACCCTGCAACGATGCAATACCCCCTCACAGATCTTATTTTTTTGTCAATCTCAGACAATTTTATTATTATTATACTTTTATCATTATTTATTTAATCATATATTATATTATGAATACTTTTAAACATTCAAAAGTTTTATAAAACTAATAATCTATAAAAAATATTTTATCAATACTTTTTTGTAAAAAATAAAAGTTTTTATTATTAAATTAATTTATAAAACATATATATATATTTCTTTTAAAATGTAATAAATTAAATTAATATTTGAAAATGTATTATATTTAAAATTAAAATAATAATTATCATAATTTGAACAAAATATTTGTAATTTTGAAACGTTAAAAATGTTAATAATTTTATAAAACTTTAATCTAATCAAAATTTATAATCTAATAATTATTACTATTTACATATATATATATATATATATCATATTTTAGAAAATATATAAAACTCGTATAATTATTCATATAATAGATTAAATATTTTTCCACATAAATTTAAATATTGCAGTTTTACAAAATAATGTCATTAAAATATATTAAAATAATGATTTTCAATGTTATGTATAGCCTCCATATAAAATTATAATTTTATAATAGTATAAGTTTTATATCATAATTTCATAGAATTGAAATCTTTTATACATATACATATATATATATATCATATTTTATAAATCAAACAAAAAATTAGCTATATTAGTATATTAGTACAATTATTATTTAAAATATTCAATTAATTCAATAAGAATAAATTCTGTTTAATAAAAATAATTTTTTAAATAATATGTAATCAAAGTGAAATAATATTTATTTTGAAAAATATCCTTATGATAAAACAATATTAATTTTCAATTATTATTTTAATGAAAACTATCTTAAAAAGATTAAACTATAAATATATACATTTAATAAAACACTAAGAGTCACAAAAAGAAAACAACAGTCATCTTAAGACACTAAAGACTATAAAAATAATAGTCACAAGTATTTTTAGCGGTCAAGAAGACCCTTATAAATACATGTTTATGGTATTTGATACCTCTAAGTTGGTTTGGATTACCAAGATGGTTCTCTACATACACCTAATTCTCAGTTTGGTCACCATATCCCTGGCTATAATGTTCTTTGTTGTGATAGACCCGAAGGACACTCACTATCTTCTTGGTTTATTTGCGCTATTCGGGGTCTCCCAATGATCTTGATATGTCTCATAGTAGGTATACTAGGTTAGTAAGGTTATTTTGGAATTGTTTGAATGTGATCATTTCAATGTTTAATTGAATAAAACATGTCTAGTTTTTATTTTGAGATCATCGGTTAGATAACACAAAAATTAAACGAAGTAACACCATAAAAAATTATTATTTCATAAGAAATAAGTTTGGAATGTCACATTTAACATCATGTATAATGGTTTTAACAGTGTTATTAATTTATAATAGAACTATATTCTAGTTTCTATTATCATATATGATACTATTATAACATCTTATCACTCATTCATTGATAATATTTCATTATTACCGTTATATCATCTGTTTACTACTTAATTTTTCCATGCATGTTTTGTCACAGAAGATCCAATTCATGTGAATAGGATATAGTTTAATCATCTCCAGAATGATTTTAGTGTTATAAATATCATATTTATTTATTATATAATTTTTTATGATTATTCTTTAAAGATGTATATAGAAAATTAATCTCATCACTCCTTGGAGATAGTAGGCCGTACTACAGATAAGATATGTTTCTATTTCCTTAATGGGTGTAAGGGTCAAGTATTAGTTGTTATATTAATGTTCTATAATCAATATTATATCACAAGTATCATATATATTCATTATTTACATCATTATTTTTATTATTGTAAATTTATTTTAATACGTTAAAAAGTTTTTATTAGTTTTGATAACTTTATACTTTATCACATTTAATTAAATTCAAATTGTTTACAACATATAATCATTTTATCTTTTCATTTTTAAATTTTTATGAAGATTAAATGCATTTAATCTATTAAGTGTTTAGAGTTTAAAAAATTTTCTCAAATATTTTATTACATAATGATTATTAATAATTTTTTATGTGTTACCTTATCTAAAAAATTGGTCCATCAATGTGAGCCAACTAGTCTAGCCTCCAATAAATCTTAAGGGTTCCAATGGGTTATCCCCATGGGAGGGCCTTTCATAGGTAGCCCACAGAGAGGCATAGAAGTACACACCCATGTATAAGGTGGGACTAGGACTTGGGTATCACCTCACTGAAGGTAGTCGCATGGTGCACACCGACATGTTTTGGTGTGCTAGAGCCCGTGGTGAAATAGTTCATGTGGTGTAAATAGTGATGATCTCCAGTAGCCAGATTCAATGGGGAGAATTTAAAGGTTTAGTAATAAAATTGAGAGAATCATGGTGGAGGTTATGATGTTGGATGAAGAATGTTTGGTTACTATTCCCACATCTTAATTAGATATGATAATTTCCATATCCATCTGATCTGGTGGATATCAACTATCTGATCAAGACTATGTTTCACCTCTTAAAAATTATCGTATTCTTACATCTTTCACATGTGTTATTCAATTCACAAGATCTTTCATCCTATCATTATTTCAACCTTCTCTGAACACCCTGATATCGCACTGCACAGATCTTGGCTTGACATGTAGGTATGTTTGAGAACTCCTTTGGTGGAAAAAATTACATTTTCACCTATTTTTGAATAGAAATGATAGTTTACCATTGTATTTACCATTCAATACCATTTGTATTTCTCATTTATTCATGGGTAGATCAAAATCAATATGTAGATCAATATTCACTAGTAGATCACACCCACATTCTATTGTTCGACCATTATGGTTTTATCCTTTATATTTTTTCACAACAATTTTGTGAAAACTAGACACTCATTCCTTTTAATAAGTTGATTCCTTTTCGACCATCGGTAGATCCTTGATTCACCGGTAGATCTTCATCCACCACTAGTTCACTTATTATAGTAGTATATTTATTTCCACCAGGTTTTCCCTCATTTTGGTTTCAAAGAGCCATGGAATCAACATCTTTTTCCTTCATCAAATTTTCTTTTTTTGGAAGAGGAAACTTATTTCTTCATAGTATTATATCCATACACTTTGGTAGTTTTGTGATTCCATCACCACTATATCTCCTATGAACCAATGATTATTCAAGTTGAAATGGGAGATCCTCTACCACTAGACAATATCATAGTAGTGGGTCCTTAGTCATTATTTTATCTTAATGTACCACCTATATATCTATCTTCCACTGGAAAATAATGGTAGATAAATACACTATTATAAATCAATGGTAGATAATTTTTTATTTACAATGATAGTAGATATCCCTTAAGTAATGGTATATCCTCTACATGACACTACTGGTAGATCAATATACCATAGAACAACAACAAATTAATCTACAACTAACCAATGGTAGATCAATATATTATCAGGTATTTATCTCTACCATTAATTCAAAATATTTTTTTTCTAAAAATTATATTTCTTATATTTTAATTGATATTGTTAAAATAAATTTATAGATAAACTTTTTATTATATTTTGTTAAAATATAATTATATGTTGTGTAAAAAATATTTTTTAGAATATTTTTATGTATATATATAGTATTTATATTTTTATGATGCTATATTTTAAAACATTTTTATTTTCATAATAATATGGAAGATTATTCATTTTATTTTAAATGTTTTATAATTATTAATTGTTTATATTGGTTATAATTAACATTTTAATTATTTTATTTTTATATTTCAGACAGAAATAAATAGTGCAATTGTTATTTTTTATTCAATATAGAATTCATAGACCAAGGTAATTGTAACATTATTTTCTTATTATGAGCCAACAAGTGGCAGGAAACTATTGGTTTTGAAGTTGATCCTAGATGATTTTTTTAATGATGTGAGATTAATTTGTTAGAGATATATTTGGGGCATAAAAAAATTAATCTACAAATCATTAGATATATTCTTGGTGATATAACTATTTGATATAATTATTGAGGCTCTTATCTGCTCTAGAAACTACTGGGACATATGTTCCTTGACTTTCATCAGTGAAGAACTTCAACTATCGACCTTCTTCCACAGAAGTTGTCAACGATTGTCATGCTTCATAATATTTGAAATATTCTGATCATCTACTAGTTTAATTGTATTTATTTTATTTGGTTTTTTTCTCTTCTATTTGTAATTCTTTGAGTTTTATTCAAGATTTTACCAAAAAAATGAATATCCAGCAATGTCTGGTTAATCCACCACTAAAAAGTGTGTTTGGGTTGTGACTACCAATCATGGTTTTGGTCATAGACTATGTTTATTATCCTTTAAAAAGACTCTATTGTGACTATAGGTATTTATAAAATGATGTGCCTATTATAGGTTCTCACACCTTTAAAATTGAGGTTCTTAGTAGGTACCAATCTTCTCTAGGAGTAGAGAAGTTTGAGGAGTGGACTTGGATCATTGTGATATGAACCACTATAAATATTTTTTTTTTGTTATTTTATTTCAAGTTCACTTATTTTTAAGAACAAAACACTCACAATATATCATTTTTTATTAACTCTAATTGGTTTTTCTATAAATTTTGAAATGACTATTCACCCCGTCTATTTTTTATTACCATCACTCTCTATCAAATAATTTATATTAGAGGGCATGAACTTACTTAACAGATATATAACCTCTATGATTACCTCTATTGTTTATTTTTAACTCTATGATAACCTGATATCCTATACTTAATAGTCTAAGGAATTAAAGGAAAAGTTTTTTTTAAATGAAATTTGTAAATGTTAATGTTGGATGGATTCCACAATAACCCCACACTTTGATGGAAGTAACTAAAACTGTTATAAATAAAAAATAGAAGCCTAATAAAAATAGTTGATTGCAGATCAGTACATTATCAAGGAAAAGATATATTAGCTACTCAAGGTTGATATGAAGATAATTATAGGTAATGACACGGTAAAATATGTATTTAATTAAAAAGTTAAATATATATCATATTGTTCTATAAGTAAATGTGTCAATATCCAGGTATCATATTGTAATAAAACACACTATATATAGAGAATAATTTAAGTGACTCATTATGGTACTATCAAGTTCAATAGAACCAAGATAGAAATGCTTTGAGAAGAATACAATGAATTCAAGATGAGAGATGAAGAATTAGTAAACTAGTTGTCCCACTGGTTTAAGAGTATTAAAAATAGTATGAGTGCTCTTAGAGATGTTTTGGACAAAAAATATCAAGCAGTAAGAGTGATGAAATATCTCCCATAAATATGGAATGAAAATAAAGTATCCATCAAAGAGAGTAATAATTTTAATGATCAGAACTTATATGAACTTATAGGCTCTCTATTATAGTACGAATTAGACATAAATACCATTTCTAAAAAGGAGTCTATAAAGAGGAAAGGTATTATATTTAAATATATTTTGTATTAATACATATAATGATTCTGAGTATGATTTACATGAAATTAACAAGGATATTGGTCGATTTAGTAAGAGGTTTTTCAAGTTCATGAATAAATATGGAAAATCATAGTTTAAAAGAATGTTCAGAAAGGACTAAAAGGATGTAAATTTAAATGAATATAATGAGGATTTATAATTAACATTACACGACTGTAGGAATAATGGTCACATAAGGACTGAATTACTGAAACTTAGAAATCCAAAGAAATAAGAATAGAAAATATAAAAAGAAAAAAAATATTTATTTAGAGTATGGGAATTCTCAGACAATTCTGACTCATGCAATGATTCTGGAAGCGAACAGAAGACATGAAATATTTCCCTAATTTTTATACAGTGTGAGGTAAATGATTCCCTTTTCACCCATTTAATAACTCCTGAAATTACAGATAATAATTCTTTATATAAAAATGAAAATGGAAATGTTTCATACTCAATTTATAATTCTGATTCTATGAATTCCAAAGATAAAAAACTACATAAAGAGAATAAAGAATTAAAAAATTATGAATTTAGGATAATTGAAAATTTTTATGTCATAAAAATTTAAAATAATAAGTTCATTAATGGAAATGAAAACTAAAAAGGGAATGTGATAAAAGGATTTTTTTTGTTTCCTAAAATGATAAATCTAAATAGAACTATAATTATGAATTGTTAAGACTGAAAAAGGAAAATGAAAAGGTTAAAAAAAATTTGGTGGTAAGTGATAAAGATCAAGAAATAAGATTTAATTTAGTTTTGGAAGATTTAACTAAAGGTGAGAATGACTATAATAAACTTAATCAGGAAAATTGGAAATAATGAAACAAAACATTCAAATATAATAAGAAATTTTATATAGATTTAGAGACTATTCAAAAAGATAAAATTAATTTGAAAAATAAAGTTCACAATATTAAAAAGAATTTATCTGATTTTTTAATGATAAATAAAAATATGATAAGATTATATATTTAATGGAACTAAAAACCAATAATAATGGTTATATATACAATAGTTTTAAAACATGTTTAAATAAGAGTAACTTGGTTAAAATTTCAAAAATAATTACTTACAGTGTAATTTATTTTTACTATATAGTGAAAGAGAGTTATTCTAATGAGTGTTCACTGATATTTAAAAAATAATTAGGGTATAATAGAAATTTAAATTCAATATATTTATTTTCTAATCATCCCACTAATATATACTTTAAATAAATGTTGGTGATAAAATTTTCTACTACTAAAATAGTTGGACCCAAGTTTTCATGGGTACCAAAATAGTCTGTTTGTTTGTTTAATTTCAGGAAAACTTTCTTAGATGTCTCAAAGTCTCATGATATTTAGGCAATGTATGATCCAAGAACATGACTGGGGATATTTTAAAATTTCTATAATTTAATTCAGTTGATGGCGTCCCTATCACATTTGGGGACAAATCTAAATGTTAGATTAAAATTTTGGTGAAGTTGGTTTTTCTAAAACAGTTATTAGTTCAAAATATTTATATGCACTTTCTTTAAAAAATAATCTTATAAGTATATAATAGATGTGTGATTATAGATTAAATTTTATATTTGAAAATGATAAATGTACCGTTCTAATTATTTTTTCTATAAACTAAAAATAAAATGTATACACTATTTATTTTTTTGATCTAACCAAACAAAAGGTTAAATGTTTGAATTCTATCTAATATGAAAAAGTTTTCGGTATAAGAGGTTTGGAATGAAATTTTATTACTATTTCATGTACTGTGAAAGAATGAGAAAGTTCTGTAACTTCCCAAATTACATACAAGTAAGTACTATATGTATTATTCCTTTTTAAAGGGTTGGGAACACAAAGGATGGATTAAATCTATAAATAATATTATTACTACTACATATTTAATATTATTATATAAAGACTTTTTTAAAACTATAAAAACTACTAGTTTTTATGGTAAGAATTATGTATTTGTAATTATAGATGATTATAGTGTATTCTTTTGGACATATTTATTATTGAGTAAAAATTAAACTCCAACCAAATTTTATGACATCTATAAACTTATTCAAAACATTATAAATGTATCAATAATATCATTTAGAAGTGATTGAGGTAGTTATTTTTTGAATTTATACATTGATAAATTTTGTTAAACAAATTCATATCAATATTATTTTTCATCCCTTAAGACACCATAAAAGAATGGTGTGGTAAAAAGAAAGAAGAGACCTGTTCTATAAATGGATAAGTTAATGCTAATGGAATTTAGTTATCCTAAATTCTTTTGGGTAGAAGTTGTTAATGTAGTTTCTCATTTTTAAATAGAGTTTTTATTAGACCATTTTTAAACAATACCCCTTTTGAACTATTTATAGGGTTTAAACCTAAAGCTGGATATTTTAGGGTATTTTGTGGTAAAGTCGACATCTTAAATACAAAACATTATTTAGAAAAATTCGATTCTAAATACAATAAAGAATTATTTTTATGATGTTAAAAATTTATCAATTCTTATATTGTGTTCAATAATAAAAATTTATTTGTTGAAGGATCTATTTATGTTAAGTTTAATGAAAATAGTTCTAACAATCCTGATTCTTGTACAAGAAATGAGAATGATGAATTCAAGTAATTTAATTTTGGTGAAGATAACGACCAAGATAATGATAATGCATCAGTTGAGGGGGAGAATATATCTTCTAAAATTGATCCTAATAAATGAGAAATACTTAAAGATCATCCAATTGAAAAAGTAATTGTTAATGTAGATTCTAGAATAAAATCCAAAAAATATATTTTTCTTTACTCTAAAAACTATTATTTTGTTTCTGATTTATTCCTGTCAATATTGATATTCCGTTAATTTATTCAAATTTATTTAATAATATATATGATGATCTAAATCAATTTAAAAGAAATAAATTATTGAATTTAGTTTAATTACCCAAAGAAAACCCTATAACAGGAACTAAATGGACTTTTCATAATAAGATAGAAAAGAATGGAAACATGGTTATAAATAATGAAAGACTTGTAACTTAATGTTATCCATATGAAGAGAGAATTAAGTTTGAATGTAAATTTTCTCCTATTGATAGTATGGAATAAATTGTAATTCCGTTAGCTTATTATTGTTTTGAAAACCTAAAATCATTTCAAATGGCTGATAAAAGTTCCTTTTTAAATGGAATTATTTTAGAAGAAGTCTGTAAAAAATCCCCTAGAATTGAAAATGAAAAGTTTCCAAATCGTATTTTTAAACATAACAAAGCCTTACATAGTCTTAAGAAAGCTCTAAGAGGTTGGTTTGATGGAATATCACTACTTTTATAACAAAATTATTTTTTTAAAGGTATGGTTGATCCAAACTTATTTATAAAGAGTTTCAAATGATATACTTATTATATAGATATATACTGATGATATAAAATTTGGTTCAAAAAATTATTAAATGTGTAATAATTTTTATAGACTCATTAAAAGTTAATTTAAAATGTACTTAATGGGAGTATTAAATTTTTTTATTGGTTTAAAAATTAAACAAATTAAATTTGGTAATTTATTATATGATGATAAATATGATAAAGAACTTGTAAAAAGGTTTGGACTTGATTCTAGTATGAATATAAAAAACCAATGAGTACCACTTCAAAAATTGTACTTAGATAAATTTGGAAAGATATTTGATTTTAAACTGTATAAAGGGATGATAGACAATTTACTCTTTCTAACTATATCTAGAACAAACATAATGTTCTCTGTCTATTTGTACACTAGATCACAACCAAACCCTAAAGAAAGTCATCTTAAATATGTTAAAATATTAATTATATAAATCAAGGGTACTATTAGTATTGGGAAATTTTATTCTAATGATAAATGTTTTGTTTTACTGTCTTACTTTAATTCTTATTTTGGAGGCTGTGGAGCTGACTAGAAAAACACCACAAGTTTGTGTCATTTTCTAGGTAAATTTTTAATTTCACGAAGTTCTAATAAACAACTTTCTGTAGAACTGCCTACAACTAAATCCAAATATATTTCTACTGCTATTTTTCATTCACATAGTATATGGATAAAACGAATATTGTTTGTTTTTAATAATTTTTTAGATAAAGTTACATTTTTTAGGATATTTCAAGTGATATTTCAATTTATAAAATCTATTGCAACACTATAGAATAAAACACATTGAGGTTAGATTTATTTTTCGTAGTGATTAGATAAATAAAAGTGATACATTTTTAGAATATATTCCCTTAAAAACAATTATTTTACATTTTCAGTAGACCATTAGATTCTGCTAAATTTGAGAAAATGAAATTTGAGTTGGGAATGATAGAAGCTTAAAATTTCTATTTACTGTAGTTATTAGTTTGATAAAAATATTAATTTTTTTTAAATATTACTTTGTTTTATTTACTTAATTAATTTAACCATTTGTTAAGTATTTTGAAAATAGATTACCTTTCTCTTTTATGAAGTATTTTTTTTATTAAAGGATAGACTAATTTAAATTATTTAGTTCAAATGTACTTTTTGATAAATTTTAAAATGGGGGAGATTATTTCTTGAAAATTTAATTAATCTTGTGTTTTGTAATTTACAAAAAGGGGTAGATTTGTGGTATTTTAAATTTATTTTAATACTTTAACAAGTTTTTATTTATTTTGTTAAATTTCAGGTTAATTAAATTTAATTAAATTCAAATTATTTATAATATATAATAATTTTATTCTTTAAATTTAACAGTTTTTGTTAACAATAAATGCATTTTAATATTTGAAATGTTTAGTGTGCAGAAAAATGTTTCAATGGTGTTAATTTATTTATGTTTATTAATAAATTTTAATTAAGTGTTACCTTATCTAAAAAATCATGTGAAACAATGTCATCCACTAAGGATAACATTTAACCACTCTTAGGGGAAACAATGTGTCAATCCTATGGGAGGGCTTACCATAAGTATCCCTCATATATTCAGAGGATCACAAAAGAATGTATAAGACTTGGATGGTCCTTATATAGGCCCAAAGTGGATGTGGGCACATGGTGTGTGCTCGCATGTTCTAGTGGTCCAAAGCTCATGTTGGCGTGGTGTGTTTAGTGTATCTAGTATTGATCCCCAGTAAATATTGAGTGGTTATAGGTTTTTAATAAATTTAATAGAAGTATAGTTGAGGTTCCAATGTGGGTTGACATGTTCATAAATACTATTCCCACATCTTAATTAAAAATGGATATTTTCATATCTGTCAGATCTGGTGGATCTCAACTATCTGATCAAGCAAGAGTTTCACCCCTTTAAAATTTTCATTTTATTCCTTATATCACCTGAGTTCTTCAATTCTCCGGATCTCTTGGATTTCTATGATTTCAGCCTTTATCAATGACCAAGTACTCTCATTTCATGCATTTAAGCTTGACATATAGTTCTATTGGACACATCCTATTGTGTCACTAGTGACATTTGCACAATTTTATCAACAAAAACGGTAGTTCATTGCATCATCTACCACTGGATACCAAAATTAGATCTCATTTCTTCACTGGTAGATCAAAATTCACTGATATATCCACCTCCACCAGTTGATCACACCAACACCTGACCATTCAATTGTTCTACATTTCTCCTTCATATTGATGCACCATCATTTCATGCATACCAACTACTCATTCCTTTCATGAAATATAAAACTATTTGATCACTGATATATCCATGATTCACCAGTAGATCTTTATCCACTAGTAGTGAACTCCTTACAATGGTAGATTAATTCCCCCCAATATTTCTCTCTTCACTAATTGCACGTAGACATGGAAGAAACATCTTCATGCTTCACAGTTTATATTTTCGACAGAGGTTTCCTCTTTATTCAAATTTGTATCTCCATACACTTAGGTAGTATTGTGCATTCATCATTAGTAGATCTTCTTCAAACCATCAATGATTCGGGATTAAATTGGATACCCTATATCATTGGACAGCTTCATAGCGGTGGATCCTTGTTCATGGTTTTAGCTTCATGTAACATTGATAAATAAATATACCAATGGACATAAATGGTAGATAAATGCACCTTTGGAAATCAAAGGTAGATCCTATATTCTTTACTCCATTGGTTGATCTCCTCCAAGAAATGGTAGAAAATTTTATCAACACCACTGGTAGATCAATATTCCATGGAATAATGGTAGATCAATCTATCATGGACCTATGGTAGATCAATATACTTTGAATTATTTAAAAATACCATTTGTTGAAAATATTTTATAAAAAATATATATTTCTTATCTATTAATTGATGTTATTGAAATACATTTTTAGATAAATTTTTCATTATATATTTTTAAAATATAATTCTATGTTTTAAAAAAATATTTCTGTGAATATTTTTATGGACATATATACATTCAGTATACATATATTCTTACAAGGCTCTATTTTACAATAATTTTATAGTCGCAATAATTTGTAAATTTTTTCAGTTTATTTTAACATTTTTATAATTATAAATTTTATATATTTTTTATAATTATGTTTTTCATTTTTTTAAATAGATATTTATTGAATAAATAAATAGAAATTTTTCTTTGTTATTTAATTCATACTCAACCTTCAAAGGTAACAATAACATTATTTTATTGTCATGAGACAACAAGTGGCACCCAACTATTAGTTTTTGAAAATTCTCAAAAAAGATTTTTGTTTTAATGATGTGAGATTAATTCATTAGTGACATATTCGATGAATAAAAACAATTTCTATATATATCATTTGAATGATTATTGGTGATAAAACTCTTTTAAACAATTATTTATGCTCTTATCAGATCAAGAAATTACATTAACTTCTATTCCTCGACTATGATCACTCAAGAATGTAAACTTTCTACCATCTTCCACTAAAGTGATCAAAGGTTTTAAGCTTCATCATTTTTTACATAGTTTGATTGTTTGTTGGTTTCTTTGTATTTTTCTATTTGTGTTGTCTTTTATCAATTTTATTTTTAATTATTCATGTTTAGTTTATGATTTTACCAAAGAACATATTACATTTTATGGTTATTCCAACACCAAAAATAATTTTTGGGGTGTAACTCCTGATCAAAAGATAGATCACAAACTTTTTTTATACTTAGATAAAAAAAATGAGTTGTTCCTCTAGGTATTTGTAAAATTTAGGGTATATAAAAAATTATTAAACCTTTTAAAGTGAGTTTATTATTGGGTAAATATCTTCTCAAGGATTATAAAATATTAAATATTGGACAATTATCTTTGTGATATGAACCACTATAAGTGTTTGTGTTCTATCATTTTATTTCTACTGAACTTCTTTTCAAGAACAACACTCATTTTAGATCACTTTTTATAAACTATGATTGATTTTTATTATATTTTTTAATTAATATTCACCAACTCTATTCATTATTTCCATCACTATTGATCCAAAAATTATGAAAATCCATGTGAGGTCATGATGGAAACTAAATTACATCGGTTCGTGAGTTGGGAGTCCTCCGTACACATGAGACACTCTTTTGTTTCCTACTTGATGAAGAATGAGATGGATAAATATTATGACACCAACATAATAAAATATTTTTATATTTTAGATTCTGTTGTTATTATATTCGATTTTTTGGACATAATTGAAGGTTGTAAAGTAAATAAGTAAAAGGAAAGAGTTTCGTTAATTGAATTACCTTATCATAGATTATTCTCCACTAAATCTCATCTAAAGGATCATATGGTTAGTCTTTTTGAAGGAACAACACATATAGAAAGTGGATAATGATGTTGGGGAGATATTTTGGTTTGATTTGGTCAATATAAATTTCTTAAAAGGAGTTAACAAGTTAAATAATGAGGTTCTATTTTATAATTTAGGTGAGGGTAACACTAGTAATTTTTCAAAGTCGTAAAATATGACTAAGTCAATTTCATATAAAAATGGATAAAAAATAAAATTTATTATAATTTTATATTTTTAAGGTATAAATAAAAACAACCAATAAGTTTTAATAATTATTTGAGGTCACTTTAATAATTATCTTTTTAGATTAACTCCTGCTAAACCCATTTTGACCTTAACTGTGGTAACCAATTATTACGTTTTTTACTATTCATTAGGAAAAAAAAATTATTTCAAAATTATTACCTATTATTAATTATGATTAATCAAAATATTAGATCCATTTTATTAAATTCAATTCATATAAGTTTCAAAATTTAATTTAAACATAAACCCGTAAAATCTAACAAAAATGGTATTTAAGAAATGAATTTTTCAAGTTTAAGATGATATTACATTAAATCTTTGATTAGTAATCATCATTATGTGTTTTAAAATTAATATATATAATGTAGAAATTTAATTTAAATCATTCATTATTAGAGGATTTTTAAATTAATTTTAAATAAAAAACATCATGCACTTAAAAAATATTTTATGAAAAATATCTTTTTTTACCAAAAAAATGACCTTACCATTATTTATAAAAATTTATAAACAATAAATGATTAATTATAGATATTATAAAAATGATTATAAATAAAATTATTAACAGTTAAATACTACATTATCAATTATTTATAAAATCTTGTTTATATAGGGTATTCTCAAACATACATTATAGGATTATTTTAACCTAGTAAGCTTAAAATTGATATTAATCTTATCAAATTAGATTTTTTGTTCCATGAATTATTAAAATTTTAATTCTATTGAAATTTTATTAAAATAAATTCTCACATTCTATAATTAATGTTTAAGTGTCACATTGTTCCCTCCAAAAATATCATCCTTGAAATTATCATGGATATTACTTTCTAAAAAATTGATGTTTTTTCCTTCAAAACAACATTAGGTTCCCATGATGAGTCCTATATTTTATGATTTCACTAAGTTACATTTACCAGTCATGTTTCTCAATTTCACAACACATGTTCTCTAATGTTAAGAATCTGGACAGAATATTCATAGTAAGATAGATCAGGTTCCAATTCTATTTCATTAGAGGCGATCACACACCTTGGGTCTAAAATATACTTCCTTAGAAATGAGATATGGAACACATAATTTAATTTATAGAGGCATAATGGTATTTCAAAAATGTAATTCACATATTAATTCTTTCTATAATTTCAAAAGGTTTGATGTACATAGTGCTCATTTTACCTTACTTGCTGAAAATTATAACACCCTTTTATGGTGATATGTTCATGAAACCATGTTCTCCCACTTCTAATTTCAAATATTTACTTTAATTACCAGTATAACCATTTTCCTTACTTTTAGTTTCTTTAATATTATCTTGAATAGTATTTACCTTTGTCATTTTCTCCTCAATAAGTTCTGGGCCTACAAGCTTCATTTCACTAACTTCATCACAATAAGTTGGATTAAAAAATATCTTTTAATATTATTATTTATATAACACCTTTTAATACTTGAATTGAAGATATAATTTATTTAAAAATACACCAAAGGTAAATAAAAATCTTACATGACTTGAAGTTCAAGTGAACATGAAATCGACATATATTTTAATGTTATAAGATCCCTTTCAGATTATCCATCATTTTGAGTATGATTGGTGGTGCTCAAATAAAGAGAGGTGTCAACAATCTTCTGAATACTTTTCTATAATTTCAATTTGATTCATGGATCAAGAACAAGAACAATTGAACGGGGGTATTCCATGAATAAATAAATCTTCATTAATATTGATTCACTTAAGGAACTCAAGAGGTAAATCTTATCTTATAGTAAGGAAATGTGTAGATTTGGTAAAGTAATAAAAAAATAACCCATATGCATTATTAATTCTAGGATTATTTGGTAATCAAGTGAAAAATTCATAGTAATGTCATCCAATTTATAGATAAGAATATACATTTGATGAAATAATCCTCTAGGATACTATCACTCAGCCTTAATCTATTGAAATACTAAGTATATTGATACATAATAAAAAATTTACATCTTCAGATTATTTCACCAAAAATGTTCCTTCATATAATTATACATCTTCGTGCTACCAGGTTGTATAAATAAATTCAAGCTATGGGAATCATCTAATAATTATATTTTTAGCTTATGTAAAGGAGGAAAACACATCAAATTTTCCAAATTTAGTGGGATATCTTTATATATGAAGTATTCCAATTTTCCATCACCCATAACATTAAAGTTATTTTGAAAATTATCATCATTCGGAAGAAAACTTTTTATCTTTTATAATAAATATGGTTTGGAAATCACTTGAAAAATGAGTGATTTTTCCCTTCCAAAATAATTATAATATATATCCTTACTAAATCCATGAACATATGAACCTTGATAATCCTCTGTTTAGGTAGGACTCCTAGATCTTTCATACTCAATGCATCATCTACCTTATTTTCTTTCCCTGAGTGTTAGTATAATATGAAATCAAAGTTCTTTAATAGCTTAAGAAAACAACTTTTCCCCTATTGGGATGTTTCCATGAAAATATATATTTATACTTTTATGATTTAGGTATATCTCAAATATTTTCCCATATATATAATTTCAAAATATCATCAAAGAAAATATTATGACTCTTTTCGATGAAAATCGTGTAATTGCTCCTGATGATTGATTGTGGGGGTTTGCATGTTGCACAATCCATCAATCCTATTCGGCATTTTTGTTTCTAATAAAAATATCATAATTATTTCTGATTATAGATTTTGGGGGATTGAATGTTTCACAATCATTCATGTCTGGGCCACCATTTTTTAGTGGATTCTAAGGTGTTTTGTTTGTGAATCTTGAAACACTCAATAGTTCCTTTATTCGATATGCTTCAAAAATTTTCATTCCAAAGGTAGGTGGTCATTGGGAGATAGCTCCCATGATGCATAAGAACTCACATTGGTAAGAGGATGGGAGGTTAGGCTCATCACACAATTTTGGGGGAATTATTTTCTACTTCTATACTATCTTATAGATTTAATATATATTCATGAATCCTTTATTAAATCACAAATATAACATGATCACCCTTAAGTTAATAATCAATTATTATCAGGTATTGTCTTTAGAATCATCAGTATTTATATGAGGTTGTTCATTTAAAAATATATCTATATTTATCTGAGGTTCTCTTTTGATGGTACATTTTTGAAAACAGATTAGAGATTCTTAGATAATGTCTTTTTATGATAAACGTTTTAATCCACACAGTGGGGTGCTAGGGAATTTATCATCAACTGGGAAGAAAAGAGATGTTTTGAAATCAGAATCAGACCCCTGAGGTGGGATTCCTACATATACCTATGAAATGAATCATAACCCATGTAGTTTGGTGCCACATAATGGTATACAGCATACTATTTATGGTCTTATGATAAGAGCCAAACAATGTAGTTTAACATCATGAGAAAATAATTTTTAGTCAAAATGTTCCTAGTCAAAGGCTGGAGTTGGACTTACACCGATGTGGCCCAAGAATAATAAAATGGATGTAGCCTCCTTGAATGAATATGATCCTATTGGGGATATAAGAAAGAGAATAGTAGTGAGAATTTGGGGTGCTGGGTTTGTACCATGATGATGCTTGTATGCATCCCATTTAGATTGGAATCAAAGCCCACATAGTTCAAAACAGCTGAGGCCAACTTCTATGGATGTATTTTAAAGGTTTAACTTGTATGGGATATGTCCCTTTGAGATAGATTAATGGATTTTAGGACACACAACCATGGATTCCATTTGAATGTTTATCTCACAGGGGATATATCCTTTTGAGATGGATACATGGATTTTAGGACCCACATCTATGGATTCCCTCTCAAGGTCTGTCTCTTAGGGTATATGGTAAATTATGATGGATACATGTCTTTGAGGAACCAAACCTACATAGTTATTATAATGGGTTGTATCATAAGTGACATGTCAATTTAAGATGGATACATGGATTTGAGGATCCACACCTATGGAGATCTTCAGGGAAGTCAGGAGAAAAATCTAGAAAAATTATACTCTACCGAGACATTATTTGATCATCCTGATGTCATTTTCATCAATAAGATCTAAGGGCATGTGATTCATGATCAGTGTGAGAAAAAATAAAAAGGGGAATATATAACAAAACACACGATCTATTCCGTACATTAGTGGATGAGGCTAGGGCTACGAGAGAGAGAGAGAGAACGATATTTAATGTGATCATTTCCCCTCTGGTTTTCGTAATTAGGGTTGGGACTTACTCACCCATATAGGTTGGGATCAAAATAAATACTATGGGATTATATTAGGAGGGATTCCAAATTAATAGTTTTAGATAGAATGAGAGAATGATAAGTCACTATCCTTTATCAAAGGGAAAGGAAATTGGTTCCCCTCAACTTCTGAAATGAAGATATTCTTGGAATTTTAGTAAAGGTTTGGATCATTGTAATCGAAATTAATTACAATTGAGAACACATCAAGGATCCCACCTACTAGGTAAGATAAATCCAAGACCTCTATTACCATGGGAATATATAATCTATAGTACATGCTAGTTTTCCCTATTCTATGATCACACATATTCAGAGGTTTTGGTTGTGGTCTTGGCTTGGTCCCACTCAGATGATGGATCTAAATGAATATATTTACTATATTTGGTGGAATGGAAAATATATTAAAGGGTTTCTTTTATCGGGTGATACATGGGTGAGTTGAAGTTGGCTCATGAAAAGTGGTATTGGGTGAGCTGAAGAGGTATTACTTTCGGTTAACTAGGGTAGACTGGAAGTGATTCATGAAGGGTGGACCTATATGATCTAGAGGTGAATTATTAATGACATAAAACCTAGGAAACAACACTTGGGTGAGGATTTACTCTAGGCTCCAAGGGTTTCCTTAGGTGTCTCTATAAGGGTGTCTTTTAGGCCCTGAGTTTGGGAGGATACCTTCACATTAGTACATATCGACAGGTGGAAGTTGATCCTCGTGTAGTTTTTTTTGGTTTACACAAAGTAGAAACTATAATACCAATATCCCCTTAATTCCCTATTCTATTAGGTTTTGGAGAGTTACTTATATTGTTTTGAGGGAATGACTGAAGGACTAGGGTGTGTATATATTCAGAGGTTCTTCTAATTTTCCAATCATTCCTTATCAGGAGCCCCAAGGGACCTATTTATAGGAAAACTAGGGACCATGGGTGAATCAGATGGATTGTTCACATGCATCACACTACTTACTATGTAGGTTTGTCACACTGGTCATCAAGTAGATGTGTCATGCTGGTAATCACAAAAGTGGGTCACACTGGTCATCACATAGGTGTAACTTAAGAAAGTCTCTATGGAACGCTTGTCTGGGGCCAGCACGGTGATGATGGTGTGAAGGATAGACTAGTATAATGACACTAGTTTGGGAATTTCCTATTATGACCTAGGAAGACATGTGAAATCCTTTATATAATTCACTACTCTTTTTCTTGAGGTATTTACCTATGAGACTTCCCATACTTACGTGAAAAATAGTAGTGTGAACAAAAGACCCTCCCCTCTGGATCATTTCCTATCAGAAGAGGGTCTAATCTTAAGGCAGAGAAAAGAAGGATGTTGAACGATATTTCATTTTCATTCCTTCATGTGTTCATGTATATTTATGATTAGGATCTACAAGAACTATTACTTGAGTGATGCGCAAGAGAGAAATGAAAGGGTGAGGAAATCAAGTATGTTGCATAGGTGGATCACACAGGTTGGATCACACAAGTAGATCACACAGGTTTTCCACATGGGTCAACTGTGTAGGAATATATATGTCTATAAATAGTGTTAAATTATTAGGTGGTTCTATCTCTCACATTTTCACTACTTCTTTTGTTACACTAGTCTTATATGTAAGTTTTCTACTGAAGCTCCACTCACGCTGACTCGATATGTCCTCATATATGTGATGAATGCACCTAGGTTAGTGATTTGCATGAGGCCACTTGGGTGAGTTCCCTATATGGGGCCACATGGGTGAGTGACTTTTGTGACACCTCCACTTTGCAAGATTTCCAAATTTATTTTTTAAAAAACCCAAGACTTTATCTCTAATAAATTTTTAGGTACTTCTTTACAAATTCCTAATGGCCACTCGAAGAGTATCTGATGAACATACAAGTAACCATATCAAGGAGATGTTGGATTTCATCAGGTTAGATTGTTAAGTAGTATGTAACATTCCTCTCCTAGATATATAGAATTAAATGAAGAAGTATCATCATGAGTACCCTTAGAGTAAATATCTACCACTTTATGACTACAGGATTTGGAATGATGTCCACGTCCCAAATCTAAAGAATTATATTTTCTCCCCTTGTCCCAAGAATAAAATATCTTTACCACTATGAACATCTCATATAAGGGAGTGTATATTAATGAGGGAACATCACCCACAATCCACATAATGCATCAAAGAAGCTGTTACCCAGATTTTATGCCTTATAATCCTGAGCTAAAGACACACTATTAATCATTTATATTCTGTGCTTCCTAGAAGGACCAATCAAATGGATAGAAGGAGGACTAGTCTGTTATCCACAGAGAGGGTGTTAGACCCGAGTGGATGTGGTGATATTGTGTGTGCTAAACCTATGCTGATTTTTCAACTGAGCTGAAGGAGGTATGAAATTACAAGGCTATCTAGGTGGCACACACACACACACACACATATATATATATCCCAAACATTATTCCTGAGTTATTAATTCAATGGATCCCACATATCAACACCATCTATATGATGCACATAGAATTTGGAAGTATTTTATGGGATGTATACAAGATCCATTGAGCTCCCATCATTGAAGAATTGTATGATGAGTTTATTTCAATGAAATCCACATGGTATGATGCTAAAATGATGACTATTTTGGATAAGGATATGTTGAAGATATATAGGGAAATTAAAAAAAATTACCTTCACCAAAGAGGGTGAAGGACCTCGGAACATCTTGAGAGGGGATGGGTGAATCATAGTGTCAAAGTATTCTTTTTAATGGTATAGATATTGTTCCTATATTGGTAGGAACTTGTTAAATATGTCAGTAAAATGAAAGTAAGGAGATGACACAATAATTTTACTTGGTTCACCGCAAAGGGTTACGTCTAAGGATCATACTTCGGCAGTGTGCCGGTCATACCTAAATACACTAATCTTCACTAGTTGTGGAGTACAAGAGTTTGTTCATAGTCACTCTGTGCTAGGGAAACTTCACTTAGAAAATTTCAGGGATGGATCACAACTTCCCATGGAACACTTCTATAAAATCCCCCTATCTCGCTAAAATGAGAGTAGTCTAACTCAATTTATCAACTTTATGGTCACTTTAATATATTGGCATTGAAGTATTTGTATATGTCTAGCATGAGACACTGGTTTCATCAAATACCTGAGTAGATTCTCAATTGAATCCCTTACCACTCAACACTGATAATCAAAACAACCTTTCTCAAAGCCCCTTCACGAAGCTCAACCGTTTATAAATATCACCACTTCGCAAAGCTCAATCCTTCACAGAACTCTCTACCTTGTAGAGCACAACCCTTTACATAGCTCACTTCTTAGCCTAACAACCTACTTTGCGAAGCTCACTATGCTAATGAGGAACACCCCATATTCATGAATCTCTCATGACATTGAATTGTTGGTATCATTTAAGACTATAAAAGTCTCTTCGTGAAGTTCAAAATTAGTTAGAATAATATGCTTCTCAGAGCACTCCCTGCTTCATAAAGTCAATGTGATCCCATATTTTCTTGAAATCATGTGGAATGAAGAGGGGTGACCTCTTATTTATAGGCACCATCAAACATGGAGATCTACTTCTTCAGGCATGAAATACATATCATCAAAAAATGTCTTCACAACACATCTCTCTCTTCACAATGGTCATCATAACCATAGAGCACTCCGTCAAAACCCTTCACACCGCCACAAAGCACCATCGCAAAGAACCACTCGCAAAGAAAGTCTCGTAATCATAGAGAACACCATAAAAATAATTATTGTCATTATGTAACACAATTCATGAATTCCATATCTAGGAAACTTATTCCTTTTCAATATTTCAACGAGACCTTCATGGAAACCCAATTTTTGTAATGATGTCCATGTAGTCTCCCTATACGATCATTTATGATCCTTTTCCTTGTAATCTCCATCATCATCCGTGAGAGGATTGAAGACAAACACAAACCATTCTCCCCTTTTTAGTAAGAAACAACATTGGTTCCAACAATCTACCAATTTGGGTTTGTTGGAAATCTCTAGATAAATCCAATAGATCACCAGCAACTAGGAAAACATTTTATGCAAGAATCGACTAATCCAAAAATCTAAGTCTACGTGAGTAATTATCGATCTAGAAGAAAATGGGTAAGAAATGAATCATGTCCTCATGTGTTTGAAGGAAAGATAATACTTTCATATTGAATTTATCCATTTCTACCCCATTGGCAATAAATCCAAGACTGATATTTTGATATGAGAAAATAATTCCATGGATTGTATCTCCCCCCTAAACCTACATCATTTATACAAAAACATTAACACAGTTAAAACAATTGGGGAGATAGAGGGGGAGGGAACCTTTAGCCTCCTAATGCTCTAGGAAGTGACTGAACATTGAGGTTCAACTAATGTTTCTCAAACACAACCACTGAAAGTGGCTTGGTCATAATCTTAGCCACTTGCTCATTGGTTCCCACATAGTCTATTCTGATCATTCCTTGTTCAAAATTTTCCTTAATGGAGTGATATATGATTTCAATATGTTTCAAACGAGAATGATGAACATGATTCTTTGTAAGATCAATTGTGCTCTTATTATCATAGTAAATAAAAATTGGTTGTTTCACCTCATCACCTATGTCAGTCAGTTTTTCTTCATCCAAATTAACTTAGTGAAAGCCATGGTAATGGAGATATATTCATCTCCAGTAGTACTAAGTGATATAATTTCTTATTTCTTGCTCAAAAAGCCCAAACATTTCTTCCTAATATAGAAAGTTCAACCATTTATGGACTTTATGTCAACTACATATCCATCTTAGTTAGTATTAGAAAAAGATAACAGTTCAATACATCTTATTAAAACAAAGTATAACCCATAAATATGAGTACCTTGAATGTACCTCATGATTCTTTTCACTACTTCCATATGTTCCTCCAATGTATTACTCTGAAAGTGGGTTGCTAAGAATGTTGCAAAGACAATATCTGGCCATGTATCTATCAAGTATAGTAGGCTTCCTATGATTATCATACACATTGTGTGATCCACATATGTCCCATCCTCATGTTTTCCATATTTTTTTCCAACTACAATTACTGTTGCAATTAGTTTGGAATCTTGCATATTGAATTTCTTCACCAGCTCTCTTTCATACTTTTCATGTGAAATGATATTTTATTCCTTATTATGAATCAACTTCAACCCTAAATAGTATGTGTGTTCACCTATCATGGACATTTTGATTTCTGAATTCATGTGATTGGAAAATTCATCTACTACTCCTTGCCTACTTCCACAAAAAATAATATCATCCATATATACCAATACCGTGAACTAATCCTTTTGAGAATTCTTCACATAGATATGGTGATCCAATCCTCCTCTTTTAAACTCAAGATTTCTCAGATAAGAGTCCAACTGAGAGTACCACACCCATGGTTCCCGTTTCAGGCCATAGAGAGCATTCTTTAATTTTTAAACATTTAGTTCATCATTTCCAAGCAAGAACCCAACAGGTTGTTCAATGTAGACTTCTTCTTCCAAAACTCTATTTAAGAATGTTGTTTTGACATCCATATGATAAACTTTATAAACTATTTATATTTCCATGGAAAGAAATAACCTGATTGAATCTAGTCTTGATACTAGAGAAAATGTCTATTCAACATCAATGCCTTCAAATTGTGAGTATTCATTACAAACCAAGTATGCCTTTTTTCTAACCACATTTCCATGCTCATAAAATTTTTTCTTGAAGATACACTTTATACCAATCACATTGTGAAATTTGGGTCTATTGACTAGGTCCCATGTCTAATTATTGTCATTTTTATCTAACTCTTCATTCATGGCTTTTTCCCATGATTCATCCTTTGCAGCTTATTCAAACGAGGACAGTACTACAACTGATAGAAATGCATATTGTGCATTATTCCTCATTCTCCTCATCCGTGTGGGTGAATTACAATCCGTAATAATGTTGGATTGATCAATTTATGCTCTTTTATTCCTCCTTTAATATTCAACCAAATTCTCCCCAGACATGGTTTTCTCTTCAGATTCTTTTTCTGAGTTAACATCATGATGTGGCTCCTGATAATTTTTTACACCTTCTTCAATTTCTGTATTTTCATTTTCTCAATGTTCACTTTCTTCCTCACCTTCTATCGCATCATCATATTAATTCCTCGAATAATTTTCTATTTTCTATTCAATGATCTTAAAATATCCTTTTTCCACAATCCTTCCCAGCCACTTGTTGAAGCACTTGTAGGATTTGTTGTTCATTGAATATCCAAGGAAAATTCCTTCTTCCGAATTGTCACCATACTTCCCTTGATTTACTTCTTTGTTTTTGATGAATCATTTACTTTCAAACACATGAAATTATTTCACATAGGGCTTCCTTCCATGCCAAAATTCACATGGTGTCTTCATCTCACCCATATAAATCCCTAATCGATTTTGAATATAAATTGTAGCTTGGATGGACTATTTCCAGTAATGTCAAGGAATACGACTCTCAATCAGTATAGTTCTTTCCATGTTCCTCACCTATCGATTCCTATGCTCAATAACACCATTTTATTATGGAGTTTTCACAGCAACTAAGTCATGTTGTATATTATGATTTTCTAGGTAATTTTAAAATTCAATAGATGTGTATTCCCCTCCATTGTCAGATCACAAAACTTTGATTGTTCATCCAATATCATTCTCAGTGATCTAACAATATATCTTCATCCAGTCAAGCACTAGTCATTTATTGTGTATAACCATTACACATTCCATTCTACTATAATAATATATAAAAAGGATTAAGTACCTTTCTCCATAAGTTTCGACAACATTTATCGGGCCATATATGTCTGTATGAATGAGATCTATAAGATGAGATTCTCTTTTCTTCTTTGGATGATATGAACTATGAACCAGCTCTTCGAGAATGCAAGCATCAAAAGACTTTTCATTCCCACTGTTTAGGATGGGAATATATATGAAAATCTTTAGTTTTGATATCTTCTCCATGTATTGTTGATTGATGTTCCCCAATCTTTGAGGCCATAGGTTAGTTTCTTTTTCAGTAGTCATGGATAAATTTTTTTATTTACTATTAACCTGATAAAGGTTGCCTTCTATTTTTCATCCATTCATTAGTGAATTTCCTATCTTTCCCTTGATAGTGAAGCCTTTCTAATTAAAAGTAAATATAAGTCATGAGTCACATATTTGACTCACGCTGAGGATATTATGACATAGGAAAACCACATAAAGGACTTCAGTTTTTTTAGATCTCCATTACCTAGTTCCGTACTTCCACTGCCTTGAATTTTTAGAGCTCAATAATTTCCAAAATGTTCTATTCCATTAACACCTTCTTGACATTCATTAACAAGTCTTCATTGACTTTAAAATTAGACAAACAACCACTATCAATAATCCATGTGTTTTTCTTTTTGTAGCTTTTAAGGTTACCTTTGCATGGTTGGATTTATCAATTTTATTCTTTCATTTCCATGAGACATTCGATTGAGTGTAGGACAATTATGGACTTTCAATTATCTCTTATATGTACATGGATTTTTCATAGTCATAATATAATCATAGAGGAGAAAACCTATTTGAAAGAGCAACACTATCTTGTTGATGAGCTTTGACTAGTCTCGGACCTTAGTATGAGGTGTCCATGCCAGTATTCTTCTTGCAATAAATGGATTTATGGAAAAAGTTAGAAAAACCAAAACAATATACATAGATTTTTTTTTCTGTAAGTAGAAGTATATGATTTTTTTCTCCTCTGTTGAACTCCTAGATCTCCCCCATTTAAGTAGCTTATTTCCTCTTTGTAATATGACATAGTATAACCAGATATCTATAAAACTGAAACTTCATGAGAGGAAATGTCTTATCACTTATATTTATCCTCATGAATTATTTATTGGGAAAAATTCATGACTGCCTATAATTACTAGAAGCTCAGGGAAAGTATTCTATTCTCCTTTATGTTTGATTTTAGGATATATTTTTCTACACTTCTGGTGATTTCTCAACATGATCAACTTTTATCTTTCCTTTATTCTGGCCCACTTTATTTGTAGCATTTGAGGTTTCAACATCATCACTAATTCCAATTTTTCCCATGCATGTAGGTTTATGATCACTCAAATTCTTTTCAACTCCATCATACCCTCGTTTTTCTATCTCTAGAAACTCATCATCTGATAAAATACCAGATTTTATTTTCTTCTTTTCTCATTTTGAACTTGATTCAGTTTTGAGCACACTCTTAAGGGTAACAAATTCTTCTTCAAGCCCCCAAACAATTTTTTACTTCTCCTCCTGTCTCGAGGTATGGTCATTGATGACCATTTCCTGTTCTTATATTATGAGATTTATTTCCACTACATCATCATCCCTTTCAAGGATTGATGACTGTACTTTTACCAATTCTTCTTACCTTTCAATTTAATCTTCAAGATAATCAACATATTCTGATGATTCTTCCACCATTTTCTTCAACTTATGGAATCTCTTAAACTTATTCTCAAGCATACAAAATGATTCCTCAGGTTATAACTTGGGATCAAAATTAGTTGTCAAATGGTTATCTCTATCTTTATTTGTTGATGGTTCTGACTTATCAATGGTAGAAATCATAGAACCATGGTTTCCAGTTTTAAATTATGGTTCTTCTTCTTCTCATAATTAATTATCATTATCTTCCTCTTCAAAGAAAAAACTCTTTTGCTATAATTTCTTTCTAGATTTGAAGTCTCCCTTTTTGAGAAACCTTCTCCGATGCTTCCCAAAGTGTTCAACTTCTCTTTCTTCATCTTAGAACATTCTTGAGGACTAGGATGAAATGTACCCAACTTTACCACAATAAAATAAATCTAGAGGTACCTTCTTTTTTAAATTTACCTTTTACCTTATAGAACTTTTTGGAAATGAGAGAAAGAATTTCTTTTTCCCTCATCATCTTCACCACTACTGTGTTTTGAAATTTTACATTTGTTAATGTCTTTGAACCCCATTTTCTTACTTACTCAAGTCGTAGCATCTTATGGCTTTAATCTCATTTTATAAGCCACCAGGCTACTCAAAAGATCATCCATAGAAAGTTTGGAAATATCTCTTTCCTCAAGGGATGACACTTTTTCATTATATAGGGATTTATTTCTTCTCAATATTTTCTTTACAATATCAATGTCTTTTATTTCTTCTCCTAGACCTTGAATTGCTCCTACAACTTCAGTAATTCGATTAAAGAAGGAGTCTTCATTCTCATCAAGATGCATCTTCATATCATCATACTTATTGTGAATAAATTTTAATTTCTCCTTATTTACAATTCTATGTCCTTCATAAATGCTTTCATGTTTATCCCACATATAATTTCTTGAGTTGTAACTCATCACCTTTAGATAGATCTGATCAGAAGGGGCTGCAGTGAGAGAATTATTGTGCTTTATAATAAGCATCATGAATTTTCTTATCTGCATCAGTCATTACCTGACCTATTGATTTAGTAACTTTTATTCCTTACATAGTAGAAAATAGGACTTACATTCCAAGATATCTTAGATGATATCTCATTTTGTTCTTCCAAATACTAAAATTACTTCCATCGAAGACGGGGACTCCCCTAACATTGGATTAATTATCCATAACAGTATAAGATAGATCAAACACCAACAACCTAGCTATGATACCAGTTGGAGGACCCGAGAACACCCTGAGTGGGGAGGGGTGAATCAAGGTGTCAATTTTTTTTAAGTTTCAGATCTTGTTCCCATGTTTTTAGGAACATGTTAAATTTATTAGTCAAAAAAATCAAGGATATGACACAAAACTTTTACTTATTTCACAAAAAGGGATTTGTCCATCGAGTATATTCTGATAGTGTGTCAGTCATATCTAAATACTCTAATATTCACTAGTTATGGAGTATAAGATTTTGGTCATATTCACTCTTTTCTTGGCACACTTTTCTTACAAAAGTTCAGGGATGGTTCACCGCTTACCTGGGAATACTTCTATAAACTCCCCCCATCTCACTACTATGAGATAAGTCTAACTTACTTTATCGAATTGAATATCACTTCAATAGATTGACATTAAAGTCTTTGTCACTATCCAACACGATACACTACATCCATACAAGACCTGAGTATATTCTCACTGAATGCCCTAACCAATCAACAATGATACTCAAAACAACCCTTCACAAAGATCAACCCTTTGTAGAGTTCACCACATTGTAAAGATCAACCCTTCATAGAGCTCTCTTCCACATAGTGCACAACCCTTCGCGAGGCTCACTGCCTCACAGAGAAACCTAATTCACGAAGATCACTGAGCCAACATGGAACACCCCATATTCATGAATCTCCCATGACCTAGAATTATTGGCATCATTTAACACTTCAAAAGTCTCTTCACAAATCTCAAATTCACATAGAACAATCTACTTCACAGAGCACCCCTTGCTTCGCGAACTCATGGTGATCCCAGATTTTCTCTCTTCAAATCATGCGAAATGGAGAGGGTGGCCTTTTATTTATAGACATGGTTTAATTATATATATACCATATCCTTTTACATAAAATATTACATGATTTTAAGCATAATTATACATCAGAGTACAAGCCAAGGATCGTAAAGTCTATTGTCTTTGAAGACTAGGTACATAATCAAACATTATAAAAACAACTTTTTATTTAAACTCCATAATTAGATCCTATATTCCATTGTGATCCTACATATTCATAGGATAACCTGGGGATAACATGAACAAATGGGTGAGCTAAAATCCCAGTAAGGGAATAACCATAAGAACAAAGCATTAAAACATGAGATAGAAGGTGTGGCATGTTGATATAAAAAGTCTTGTAACATATAGAATCATAATAGAAAAAAAATGGGATCATTTAAAAATGGAATCATAGAAATGTGGTATAAACATAAAAAATGAATTTAGTATGATTCAAGGCTAACTTCGAAGACCGTTTCCCATAGTTTCACAAGCCAGGGCTAACTTCCAAGACTGTTGCATATAGTACCACAAGCCAAGGCTAACCACCAAGTCCGTCACACATAAAGTCCCATGAGAGTCAAATTTACCAAATGAATTGGATATATATCTAGTTTCACCCATATTAACTTTTTAGAAATATGTTTTCCACATTAAAAAAATCATACATAATCAATCTTATATAAACAAAAGGGTTACCCATCGAATGAATTGCATACCATAATCATGACATAAACCATAACCAATGGGTGTATCCTAAAAGTCTCCATGAAAGAAAGGAATTAGAACATACATGGAATTTCATAAGTTAATATAGGCATATATCATGGTAAGTGATTTCAATCATAAGTGACAACATGTAAGTAATGTATTTGAGAAATTTTAGCATTAAAACATTTTTGTGCAGTTTTAAGGAAAATACCATAGAGCGTTTAAAAGAGTAAAGGAAAAATATTTTATATAAAACCAGAAGTGAAACAATAAGGTTTTAATAATAAAAATACTGATTTTATAAAAAAAATTGTGGATTAAAATAGAGGATATAGTGCACTTGAAATTGGGTAAAAATTTGGGAAGTTCCCTTAAATTGAGTTTGTTTATTTGGAAGTATTGAGGAGGGAATCACTTAAAAAAATGTATATCCCCAAAATAGAATTAGGTATGGATCTTAAAACATGATCTTGGATCATATATAAATCACGTATAATTCATACATAAAATGAAAATTCATCTTCATTTGGGTAAAAATAATGATAGATCATCCCGAAGGAATAAAGGCGTTTTGGGTAGAATTCCTTACGGATTAATGACATGGTATTGGGTGTACTTAAGAGGGATTCATGAGTGATAATGGGGTTTATCATCACTTATAAATAATGAGGTTAGTATGGGGTAGGTGGGAAATTATACCCCATCATTCGGGATTACACATAAAATGTCATAGCATAGGGGACATTCTAGAATAAAAGTGAAATGGAGAGGATCTCTTACCTGTTGTCCATTCGTGTTCTCAACATGTTATTAATGACATGAATAAACAAATTATATTTATTAATTAATAATTATAGAATATTATATATATATATAATTGATTTATTATACCATTTTTATATTCATTCATGACCATTTTAATGGGTTTAGTGGTTCAATTTCATTGTTCGGGTATGTTTGTTTTCTTGGTTTTTAAGACCGGTTTACTTAAGTTCAAAAATGTAGGACCATGTAAAATGAGAATGTTTTTCCAAAATTGAAGTTATATTTTGTTACTTAACATCCATTATATTAAATTAATATAAAATTCATTTAGTTCTTTGGAGTAAAGGTGAATCATTATATGAATCATTAATGATAAACACTTGAATTAATTTTAGTGATTTTTCTCAAAATTAATTTTTTTGTATTATTAATTTACATAGTAAGTGAATAAGGATTACATAACATTAAATAAGATAAAATAAACTTATAATAGTTTGTTTAAACAATAAAAATGGTTTCATGACAATAATTGATTGTAGTAATAGAAATTGATAACCTGTCGTCCTTGATTGTGCAAAATTAACCCATCTCAAATGGTGTTTTAATTTCTTCAAAATAAATGGTGGGGGAAGGAGATATGATAATGAATTATCCCATTATCATAATTTTATTAATGTACATGTATTTTATTGGAGTTATCGTACCATGTTTGTGAATAGTTGAGAGGAAAGAAATAAGAAAAGAAAAGAACTTAAAAGAATTGGAATGAGGAATTTACCTCTTGAGTTTATCTCCATTGAGAGCCTCTTAATGAGAGAGTATTTGATCTTTTGGGGAGACCAGGGGCTGTTAGATGCGGGGTAGGATATTGGGGAGTGATTTTGGAAGACAATAGGTAAGGAACAAGGCTTTAAAGGAGTGAAGAGAAGAGGTAAAGAGGGGTTGTATTTATAGTGGGGGAGATGAGGGTTTTCATAATATTTAATTCCTTAGTTTAATATTTTCCTTCAATACCATCAATAGTGATGATTAAATTAAAAAAATAGTAAAGAGTGAATGTGAGTTCTAGATAATGGACTTACATCATCCATACATCAGCTGATGATATCATAATTAATGTATTTAGCATTTATCGTAAATTATCGTATTTTACTTTTCACCCAAAAACGACATATTTTAGAAAAATCCAAAAACATCACCCTAACCATTTTTCGATGTATAGAATCCAAAAATGAAATAAAATTTTCAAAAATAATTTTCTAAATATAATATATTAAATTTTTAATTAAAATCATAATTTACTCAAAAAAGAATAATTTTAAAACATTTATTTTTCTTATCCCCAGATTTAGGTATATCGTACTTCTACATTGAATCATAATTATATACTATCATATGTTAGGTTAATATTAATTAGGGTATGTTACTATTCATAATGGTGAAATTACTATTCATAATGGTATGTCACTATTCACTAAAAATTAAGTTTGTTATATTAGACTCCAAATAACTTACTGATCACAACCATGTACGTTAGATTTTAAAAATTCAAATAAAGAAGTGAAAAAATTGTGTTTATAGGTCACATAGAACTTAGTAGTTCATTGTGTTGTGATTTCATGTGATTATTTGGCATAATCAAAAGAAGGAAATTTCCATTAAAAATAGTAGGTTGTTACATTCTCCCCCCCTTAATAAATTTTTCCCTCGAAATTTCATTTTAAATTCTAGGATATAAATAGGGGCAGGTACTTTTCCTTCATTGACTCCTCTAATTACCATGTTCCCTCTTTATACTGACGGTTCCTCCATAGTAACTTTACTAGGTGAGTAGTCTTATTACGTGGAACTTTATATATACAATGCAAGATCTTCACTGACTACTCTTCATAAGAAATATCATCCTTCAACTGTACCACCTCTTAAGAGAGTACATGTGAACGGTCTGGTATGAACATAATTAAGAGAGATACATGAAAGACATCATGTACATTGGCCATGGTAGGTGGATGTGCTATTCAATTGGCCACATCCCCGACATGATCAAGAATCTCAAAGGGGCCGATGTACTTGGGACTTAACTTTCATTTCTTTCCAAATCTCATGAACTTATTACATGGAGATATTCATAGAAATACCATGTCCCCAACATTGAACTCAAGGTATCATTGATGATTGTATTCATAACTCCTCTGTCGACTTTGGGCTAACTTGATATGCTCTTGAATGGTTTTCAACTTCTCCCCCATTTCTTTGACCATTTTACATCCTTGAAGCTTATGCTCACTGAATTCATCCCAAAACTCTAGTGTTCTATACCTTTTCCCATAAAGGGCATTACATGGTTCCATTCAGATACCGAAGTGGAAGCTATTGCTGTAAGATAATTTGACCAGTAGAAGATGTTGGTCCCATCCAACTTTGAAGTCCATATAACACACTCTCAACATATCCTCTAGTGTCTGAATATTCCTATAAGATTGTTCTTCAGTTTGAGGATGATAGGCCCTAATGAAGTTTAGTTCAGTGATTATAGAATGTTGAAGACTTTTATAGAACATAAAGGTGAATCTCAAATCTCGATCAGATATAATAGACAATGGTACTCCATGTAATCTTACCACTTATTTGATGTAAATACTTTCAATTTGATCCAATGAGAATTCCTCTCTAACTGTGATAATGTGAGATGTCTTCATAAGATGATCCACAAAGACCCATATAGCATTGTTTCCTTTGGATAACCTAGGAAGTCTAGTGAAAAAGTCCCAGATGATGTTCTCCCACTTCCATGTTGGTATGAGAAGTGGTTAAATCATCCCCTTATACTTTTATATTTTAGTATTCACTTATTTACATACTAGGAACTTTGATGTATACTCCAAAAATCTCTTTCTTCATATTTTCCCACCAAAAGTTCTCTTAGAGATATCGATAAATCTTTGTTCTACTTGGGTGAATAGAGAAATTTTAGCGACGTGAATCATTCATAAGATCCTTATTTCTCTGGATCATATGGTATAGATAATCATGACCCAAATCTCACAACCCGTTCTTCATCAATCAAGAACACATAGGTTTTCCCATTTTTAACAGTTTCCTCCCTTTTTATAATTTACACATTTTTCTTTGAGCATCCTTTATTTTCTCCATGAGGGATGGTTTAGAAATAATTTGATAAAGGATTGATGATGTTCCTCCCTTATTGATTCCCATTTACATCCTCTTTAAATCTAAGAAGATCAGATCCTTCTCAATTCTCATCATTAAAAAAGTTGAAGGATCCTTTCTACTTAGAGCATCTGCCACCTTGTTTTCCTTACCGAGATGGTAGTGGATTGAGTAGTCATAATCCTTAATGTGCTCTACCCATCTTAGTTGGAGCATATTGATCTCTTTTTGTGTGAATATATATTTGAGACTATTGTGATCAATATATATCTCTCACTTCTCCTTATAGAGTTAATACCGCCGGATTTTAAACACATAGATCACAACCTCCAACTCTAGATCATGCATGGTATATTTTTTCTTATGTATTTTAAACTACATTGAGGCATAGGCTATCAGTTTATCATTTTTCATAATCATGTATCCTAATACCATCTTTGAAATATCATTGTACACCACAAATAGTTCACCACTTTTTGAAAGTGGGAGTACTGGTGCACTAATTAGCCTCTTCTTCAACTCCTTAAAACAGTCTTCAGATTCCTAAGTCCACAAAAACTTTACTCCTTTCCATGTATCCATAGTCATTGGGTTTGAAAATCATGAATGGTTCTTCACAAATCGTTTATAATACCCAGATAGACCAAAAAATATGTGGATCTCCATTACAGATGTTGGCCTGGGCCACTCCTCAATTGCCTTTGTCTTGGAAGGGTCCACCGATATCTCTTTACTGGTTATAACATAACCCAAGAATGATAGATCCTACTTCCAAAACTATCATTTACTATACTTTTCAAATATATTCTCCCTTCGCAAGGTCTTTAACACATTTTTAAAATGATCCTCATGTTCCTCTTTTCTCTTGGAGTATATCAGAATATCTTCAATAAAGACTATCAAAAATTTGTTGAGGTAATCTCTAAAGACTCTATTAATTAAATCCATGAAATTTTTTGGAGCATTAATTAGTATGAAGGGCATCACTATGCACTCATAGTGTCTATACCTTGTTCAAAAGGCTGTCTTGGGAATAACTTCATTTCTTAACTTTATTTTTTGATATTCCGATCAAAGTTCCACCATAGAGAAATAACTTGACCCAAAAATATTATAAAAAAAGTAATATATCCATGGAAGGGGATAATTTTAATTTATTGTGATTTTAAAAAGCTCATGATAATAAATTCAGATGCCCATTGATCCATCCTTCTTCTTGATGAAGAGGACTGGAGCAAACCGTGGTTAAGAACATGGGTATATATAACCCTTATCTAAATTACCCTGTAACTACTTATTTAGATCTTCCATCTCTTCAATGTCCATTCTATATTGTGTCTTTCATATAGGATGATATCCATGAATATTTTCAATTGATAACTTAACCTCTTGGTCAAGAGGAAGACCATACAACACTTCTAGGAATACATCAGTGTAATCCCTCACGATGAGCATGTCTTCAAGCATGATTCTATCCGTTGTCTCAATAATTTGGGCAAGATATTCTTTCTTATAAGGAATAAATATCCACACTTGAGATAATTATTTAAAGGATATTCATCTTCCTCCTTACACATGTATTGAATTAGAAGATGCTTCAGGATGTAAAGAGTGACCTCCCTTTCCCGACGGTTGATTTTGTCTTTGTATAAAAATAACCAATTCATTCTTAGGATAGTGTATAACTTTAATTAAAAAATTATGAAAAGATTTTATGGGAGGTTCAGTCCAAAAACATTAACTGGGTAGGAGTTATAAACTAGATATGCAATAATTTTCCCCTTCACTGTTCTTTTAGATAAATTGTCCTCCAAATTTTGATGTGGTGTTTGAATAGTTATACTAAACATGAATGACATGAACAATTTTTTGGAACCAAAATCAAATTTAATGTTCTCTATTATTGAATTAATAGCTAGTGTACCTTTACCAGATCGTTTCCCAACTCCACCTCAGCAGTATTGATAGAAAACACCCTTCCTTTTTTCGTTGGAGGGTGTTGTTGATTTCCTTAAATAACCCTTAGATTAGGGAAATTGTTTGAATAATGCCCATGCTCCTTGTAGTTTGAACACTACACTGTTGGATGAGTATCAATAAGAACCTTCTTTTATTCCTCCACATTAGGGGGATTTTTCATATCCCTTCAGCAGTTCTTGTCTAGATGTCCCAACATTCCACATTTGAAGAAATTTCGGGTTCCCTTTAGATAGTTTCAAGTATGTTTCTTCCCAAAAAATTTACAGGTGGGATATTCAGGCCTCCTTCCATCATGGGATTTTTTTTGAACCACCCATGTTTTTCTTTATTTACCATTACTTGTCACCAGGCCCACAATACCACTGAGAGTCTCTAATCTATATTTTAACCATAATGGAAAAACATATAATCTCCTCATAAATGTAAAAGTATTGAATCAAAAAAACTATTCATAGACTCAACTTTAGTCCTAAAAATACGTGATACACATTTCTTTCTATTTTCATGAAAAATCTAGAGGCATACCTTACATTCCTTTTAAATTTTGCTTCATACACCCCGATGGACTTATCTTCCCTCTACTCGAGACCAAGGAACTCTCTTTCCATCTTGAGATAGATGGTGTGAGGAAAATATTTACTGAAAAAAATCCTCTTAAATTCCTCCCAATCCATGGAATCAGTTTTCACATAGGACTTTGTATTCTTGATCAGTGTCCACGACTGATTAACTTCCCCATCAAAACGATAGACCACCAATACAACTTTCTTTTCTTCCGATCACTCAAGGATGGATAATATCTTTTCAATGGAGTTAATCCACTATTCCATGAGGAGGGGATCAGAAGATCCTCAAAACATGGGAGGCATTTTCTTTATAAAGGATTATACAGAAACATTATCTTTCCTTGGAGGAGGAGGGTGTTCCACATGATTCATGTTATTATTCATATCTTGATCTAGCTAAGAAAGTACTATCAAGAAGTTTTGAGCACCCATTCCCATCATATCAGGCATATCATTAGGTAAATATTCACATTTCCTTTCACATTGGTGATTGGAACATGTTCTTCTATTTTCCACCATTAATTAAGAAAAATAATGTACAATCAGAGGGCTTTAATACTTAGTTATTGAGCATAAAAAATAAAACTTTTGAATATAAAAGGATAAACTTGTAAAGGAGAAGTATATCCTAACGTGTGATTCCCTATGTTTCAATCTAGGTTATCCTTGATCTATTTCTTAACTTATATTCTGGTGGGATTTTTATTCCCTTAATAATGTTTTGTACTAAGATAATGAATTTACCAAAGCATATTCCCCTCGTAGTTTCTAACCAAGAGTACAACAAAGCCTGTTGTTGTGTACCAGGATACCCAAGGTCTGGCTCGAAACTCCTTGTCAGAGTTTTCACCCTTAGGTACATCTCTGCCAGAGCTGTCTCTACCTATTGGTATCTATAGATGGACATATTTTTTTTGATAAACCACTTACCATATACTTACCAAAATCTAGGGATGTTTTCTTATACTTCGTATCATCCATAAGGTTATTACTAAAGTGATATATTCCTAATCTCTAAAAATAACTTGACCATCCTCTGATAGAAACTCTAGAAACCCTAGCATTTTACATATAAAATTACATGAATTTAAGCATAATTATAGATCATAGTACAAGCTAATGATCGTAAAGTCTGTTGTCTTGAAAGACTAGGTACATAATAAAACATTATAAAAACAAATTTTTATTTAAAATCCATAATGAGATCCTATCTTCCATTTTTCTCATACATCTGCATCAGATAACCTGAGAGTAACGTGAAAAAACGGATGAGATAAAATCCTATCATGGTAATAACCATAAGAATAAGTCATTAGAACATGGGATAGAAAGCATGAAATGTTGATATAAATACACATGTGACATATAGAATAATAACATCTAAACATGGGATAATTTTAACATAGAATCATAGAAATGTGGTAGAAACAAAAATCATGAATTTAGTAAGATTCTTGGCTCCTATAAGACCATTTCCCATAGTATTACAAGCCACGACTGACCACCAAGACTGTTTCACATTATTGCACAAGCCAAGGATAACTACCAAGACCGTCACACATAATGTCTCATGAGAATAAACATGACCCAATGAATTAGAGGACTACCTAGGTGCACCCATCTTAACATTTCTTGAATATGTTTTCCACATAAATAATCTTACATAATCAATCTTATATAAACATAAAGCTTACCCATGAAATGAATTGGGTACCACAATCATGACATAAAGCATAAACAATGGGTGTATCAAAAAAGTGTCCTTGTAAGAAAGGAATTAGAATATATAAGGACATTCATAAGGTAAAATATAAATATATCATGGTAAGTGATTTCAAACATAAGTGATAACATTTAATAATTTTATTTGATAAATTTTATCATTAAAACATTTTTGTGCGGTTTTTATGAAAATACTATATATATTTTAAAATAGTAAAGGGAACATTATTTTATATAAAAGTAGAAGTGAAAAAATAAAGTTTTAATAATAGAAATGATTATTTTATAAATAAAATTATGCCTGAAAATAGTGGATAGTGTTCATTTTAAATTGGGTAAAAATTTGTGATGTTCTCTAAAAATGAGTTTGCTTATTGGGATGTATCGAGGAGGGAATAACTTAAATAATGTATATACCTAAAAGATAATGAGGGATGGATATTGAATAATGGGTTTGGAGTGTATAAAATGAATTTATATGTTTTATATAAAAAGAAAAAACCTTTTCGTTTTGGAAAAAAAGACAGAGTAACCTGAAGGAATAAAGGCGGTTCGGGTAGAATTCCTTATAGATTATCAGTGTGGAATCAAGTGTAATTAAGATGGATTCATGCGAGAGAACAAGGTTTACCATTAATGATAAATTGTGAGGTTTTTATGGTGGAGGCTCTAAATCGTATTCTATCATTAGGTATTACACTTAAAATGGAATAGCATAGAGGACATTCTTGAATAAAAGTGAAATGTAGGGGATCCCTTACCTTAAGTCTGTTGGTGTTCTCCAGTTGTTATTAGTGACCTAAATAAACAAATTAGGTTTATTAATTAATAATTACATAACCTATTTCATATTTTAGTGATTTATTATACCCTTTTTATGTTCATTCAAATCTATTTTAATTGGTTTAGTGGTTCAATTTCATTGTTCGGTTCCGTTTGTTTTCTTCGTTTTTATGATCGGTTTACTTATGTTCATGAACGAAGAACCATGGAAAATGGGAATTTTTGTCCCAAATTGAAGTAATATTTTGTTATTGAACATCCATAATATTACATGTTTATAAAATTCAATTGGTTATTTGGACTGAAGGAGAATCATTATATGAAACATTAATGATAAATGCTTGGATTAATTTTAGCGATTTTACTCAAAATTAACTTATTTGCCATTATTATTTTATATCATGACTGAATAATGATTAAATAACATTAAATAAGGTATAATAAACATATAATAGTTTTTTTCAACCATAAAAATTGTTTCATGACCATAATTGAAGATAGTATTTGAAGTTGATAACTCGTTATCCTTGATTGTACTAAATTAACACATCCCAAATGGTGTTTTCATGTCTTTAAAATAAAAGGTGGAGAAATTAGAGATGATAATTAATTATCCCATTAGAATAATATAATTACAGAACATGTATATTATAATAGTTATCATACCATTTGGTTGAAGGTATGTGAGGAAAGAAACAAGAAAAGAAAAGAACTTAAAATAATCGGAAAGAGGAATTTACCTCTTGAGTTTATCTCCTTTGAGAGCCTCTTAAAGGAAGAGGTTAAGGTCTTTTGAGGAGACCAAGGGTTGTTGGATGTGGGGTGGGATCTTGGGGATTTATTTGGGCAGAATTTAGGTGATTAAAAAGTGTTAATAGGAGTGAATAGAAGTGGTAAGGTGGGGTGGTATGTATAGTGGAGGAGAAGAGAGTTTTCATAATATTTAATTCCTTAGTTTATTATTTTCCCTCAAGACCAGAAATAGTGATGATTCCATGACCATAAATAGTAAATAGTGCATGTGAGTTTGAGATAATGTCCTTACATCATCTATAAACCAGCTGATGACATTATAATTTATGTATTTAGCATTTATCATAAATTAAAGTATTTTACTATTCTCCAAAAAATCAAGTATTTTAGAGAAATACCAAAAATTCACCATAACAATTTTTTGATGTTTAAAATAAAAAAATAAACTCCATTTTTCAAAAAATAATTTTCTTAATATTATTAATTTAATTTTTAATTAAACTCATAATTTACTCAAAAATACATTTTTAAACCATTTATTTTTATTATTCCCAGATATCGGTATATTGTACTTCCAATATGAATATTATTTATATACTATAATAGGTAAGGTTACTATTCATTAGGGTATGTTACTATTTATAGGGTTTACTATTCATAATAGTATGTTACTATTCACCAAAAATTATGTTTGTCATATTAGACTTCAAATAACTTACTGATCGTAATCGTGTATGTCAGATTTTCAAAATTCAAACCCCAAAAGTGACAAACTTATGTTTAAAGGTCGCATAGCACTTAATAGATAATTATGTTTCAATTTCATGTGATTATATGGAATAATCATACTAAGGAAATTTCCATTGAAAAACATTGGGTTGTTACAAACGCAGATCTCCGCTTCTTCATACGTGAAATATGGATCGGCCAAAAATGTCTTGACGACCCATCTCTCTCTTCGCAACACGCATCGTAACTATAGAGCTCTCTGTCAAAACCCTTCGCACTACCAAAAATCACCACAACAAAGAACCACTTTCAAAGCAGGTCTCATAATTGCAGACCACACCATCACTATCTTCATTGTCTTCGTGAAACAAAATTCATGAATTCCATATCTGTGAAACTCATGCATTTTCCATATTTCCATGAGAACTTTATGAAAAACCAATTTTCAAAATTCATTCCATTCCCCATATTTTGGCCCCCCAAAAATTGGAAAACACTGGGAAATGATGTCACCTTCAAAACTACTTATAGATTAAACTATATGATCATATACAATCCCTTTCCTTGCAATCTCCCTAATCATCCATGAGATGATTGACGTCAAAAACAAACCATACTTTCCAAGACATGACTCACTATCTTCTAATAGAGGTTGTTAAAAATCATGATGTTAATAGTTCATAAATCTAATGGTGGTATAATCTTGAGGACATTTTTCACAATAGGAAATCTAGTATAGTGGAGGAACCTAGGGTTGTAATCTCCAATATTAGTATAGATATATCGGTGCTCATGTTGTATTCACATAAGAAATTAACCTTCCATAATTATAGGGACATATCATGTAATTTGGGGATGGATTGTGGAACATTTTTCTTCTTATGACATGTTGAGTGGGATCAGAGTTCATGGAGATTGGTTTTGACTATTTTTTCCAGATGTCTTGGGCATCCAACCCTTTCCTAAAAATTATGGTAAGGCCTTAAACAAAATAAATGTATTTATGGTATTAAAACTATTTCTATATATAGATTCAACCACTAGGACATTCACCAAGGGCATCATAGATTGTGAAGAACTAGGATCATATTTGATCGCCTTTAGGGAGGGTGGGCTACCGACCTGAATTGATGGTGAGATCATTTATGAATCCAATTCCCCTTATATATTTTCACATCAATATATTTTCCTACATTAACCATGTGTATCCTCTCCTATACACATTAAATTAGAGAAACACCTAATGGTGTCCTTAAAACTAAGTGTTCTCAGAGTTGTGGAGGGGAATCAAGTGGTGATTAAAATTACTTCAATGAGTGAATATTTTGGGTTGACCTCCTAGTATTATGAAGATTTAATTTAATTGCATCTCTTTAGGGAATTGGAAATGATCATTCCCTAAGTCATAACTATAATGACTCTCAAGAAATGGAACCATGGTAAGAAGGCCCAACCCACTCTAGAGGGTGACAGTGGTGAGGATCAAGCTCGTCCAAGCGACCCATGAATAGTTTAGTCCACCAAAAAGAAACCAAAGGGATACACCAGCTGAGGTTGATCCTTGATAGTCCATATTTCATTTCCAAGAGGAAACCTGAGATCTATTTTCCCATTCTTCATCCATAGTAGAGAGAGGTGTGATGAAAGTAAAATATAGGAGTTTTTGGTCTGATTTACAATAGGCCAGAACAAATTTAGACTTTGCATGACTACATGTGTTATAATTTCTATAGGAAAGTCCTTATAGTGTTGAGGAACTATGGTCACTTCTATGTGATATGTTGCAGATTTTAAATATTGGGGATTTTTAAGCCCCACATGACCTATGATTTGATGTTAAACATATTAAGGTAGGAATACATATTATAGATCTAGGGATTCTCATTTATTCCACTAATAATCGGATAACCATTACGAGGTTAGTGGAGGATATAATGAGTTGGGGGGATTCTGATGGGGTTTATAAGCCATCCACTGATAAATGGTATTACATCATATATCCATAGTATATGAGTTTCCCCTTCCATTTAACCTCCTTTTTCTTATTTTCATTGTTTTAAACAAACATTTGTTATTGAGGAAAGTATGGAATTAAAGTAAAATTGTAATAGAAAGTGTTTTTTGGGATCATATCACTGAATTATGCCCGCAAAATGAACACCTTTCGAGGATGACGTATCAAATCTTGATTCAGGGGAGTTATCATCAGGATAGAGAATAATGGATGATGAGATGGTAGGAGTTTATTCTTGATTACCACCTCAAATACCTATATTTTAGAAGGTAAGATCTATCATTACTCAATAAAATGTGAAGGAATGGCTGAGAGTGAATTGTTTGGTTAAGTGAATCAATAGTCACGTTGATTTTCTACGACATCATTTATTCCTGATTTTTCTTAAATAATTGTTTAATAATGACTATGGGTTAAAAAATCCACTCCTCTATCCTATCTCATGGGGCTTATAGATGAACCTATGAGAACTATAGGGGACCTTCCAAATGATACACATTTTTCTATTAGCGTGTTTTCCCCGTAGATAGGAGAAGCATCAAGGGTTGAGGCCACTTTCTATCCTACCATTGTAAAGAGGTAGGATAAACATGATAATATCAAATGAGCACTATAGAGTGCCATGTAAAAATTATTGACTTACCTTTCTTGAGAAACTCAGATCTATTGCATACACTGGATGTTTCTATAACCTTTGTTGTCGGTCCTATCATCGAACTGGAAGGGGATGGCATGGGCCTCACACCTTCCAATGAAGGTGCTGGTGCTGATATTGATTTTGAAGATCCCGAAAGGGTTGTTCCTTATAAAAGTATAGAAGATGCTTCTAATTTTGGAGTTGATTTGGGTCTTGATCCCAACATCTTAGATACCCTTATTTGTGAGGATTATATGAGATTTGAAACATTATGTAATGAAATAATGAAAGAACTAAATCAAGATGATGGTATTTCCACCTCCCTTGGGAAGTTTGGGGACTTTAATTAGGAATTGGATGGATGTGATTTTACATTTTTAGTGTTTCAACCATGAACAACATTCATACATTCAATGAATTAAATTAATGATCTTGATTGGTGTAGCCATATCTATAAGAAATGTCACTAAGGCAATCCATGAATAGGGTGTTGAGTTCCTTCTCACTCCAAACACTGTGGGAATGATCACCAAGGACCCCAAAGTGGTATATTCTTTTTATCCTTCCTTCTCTATCCCTAAGTAAATGTTACTCCCCAAAAATCTAAAGTAGGAACAATCTATACGATAGCGTGTATGAAATGTAACACCAAGTGAATGAGGGAATATAATATACAAAGATTTTAAAATATATTTAATATTTTAAATAAATTCATTATATATTATAGAATTAAATTCACATGATACTAAGTTAGTGTACATTGCATGAAAAAATGAATTTCTTCAATGACTTGAATTACAGACAAGATCATGCTTTACAGAAAAATAATGTATTATTATTATTTAATATACTAAGATATAAAGTATCCATTATTAATAGTATTAACTAAATTATTAAAATAAAAGGTTTACACAACCTATTCATTGGTTACAAATTAATTAGAAATGAATATAAGAGCCAATTGAAAATAACAAAAATATTTTATAGAAATCTATTTTTATGGTCACAACGCTATTTTTCCTAATAAATTAAATTAATTAAAATTAGTGAATGATATTAATATAATATATATATTATATATAAAATAAAATATTTTTTATATTCATCCAATATATTTGATAATCTTAAGATAAGAAAAAACCTAATATTTCACTTAAAAATATATATTTCTATTGAGAAATTTTTACCACCTTTTAATGGAGACCTGTTTAAATATAATTTTTGGTACTTAAATAAATTAATTATGTAAAAATAAGCTTAATATTTGAAAAATAAACACAGAAATATGTTAGGTTTAATTTTTGGTATTTTTATGTGAAGTTTTATTTTTAATGAGTAGAGAAAAATACTAAATTTTTGTTCAAAAATATTTTTTCATCTAATTTATTTATAAAGTTAAATTATATTTTAAATTCATTTTAATGTTTAATTATATAATAATTTTATCAATTAACATAATTTAAATCATTGTAATTAATTTCACTTTGAAAATTACTATAAAAACATAGCAGACATTCGAACGTTTTTAATTTAAAAACCCGTATTATCGTTCCATCCGCAGAATTAAATTTAAATTAATTTTCTTAACTTATGTAATTGGAATTTAGAAAAATGGAATCAAAATTTATATGAATAATACTTTATAATGTCTAATAATTTCAAATTATTTTTTATGAAAAATATTAGTGAATGTAATTAAAATTAATTACAACAATTAAGGGGAAATTGAGCTTAATAAGGGACTAGAAATTAATCATAATGGCCCAAATGACATAGTCAGTTGCACAAGAGCACTGGGTTGGCCATATTTTGACCCTATAATCCATTTTCACGACATTTAACTATTATGGGATCCACTTTCCATGTAGAAATGTTTTTTGGAATTTAATTTTCCCAAAATTTACCAGAGTGCTACCCCTCCTCCACTATAAAAGGCCTCCTCTCATCCCATATCTTCACACATCTCAAGACAACTATTATCTACCAATATCTTACCAAATATATAATCAACATCCCCAAACTCATCCTAGATTCATACCCTTGGTTACAAATCTATCCAAGGAAGCCCGTTGGTTCAAACTAAAAGGAGTTAACCAATTAAGAGTTAACATCCTTCCTCAAGATCTTCAGTTTTATTTCCATTCTTCACCCCCTCATATATAATTAATCCATGATTATGTGAAAACACAAGTATCCTCAATATAAATTTTTTTATATTAAGAGTTAAACCTACACTTACACACACTTCTGTCTAATGGGTAATGAACTTTTCGTTTCTGTGCACGGTTAACTGTCGCCTAATGAAAGAAATTTATTCATTTTTTAATTTACCACATCTCATTGTTGGAAATTATAATGGAAAAAATATTATATCATATATATGATAATTATTATGTATTAATTGTTCTGTAATTATTTTATATCACATAACCTTATAATTTCATTTTTTAAGTACGATAACATCGTTTGTGAAAATATGGACTACCGCCTCCTAAAAGTGATGTGATTCAATCACACGATACATGAAATATATAAAGGATTATTTTTATTAATAATATGTGAAATAGATTTTTTTTCGATATTCATGAAATAATTACCTTTATGGGAATATAATATATATATCTTTTTCTTTATTACCCTAAAACACACTTAAAAAGTGATAACATCATTTGTGGATGAGTGGACTACCGCCCCCTCGACATGATCAGATTCCTTTTACCACACAATAATTATATATATATATAAGTATATAGGATTAAATAATACGGTATTTATGATATAATTATCATTATTTAAAGATAAAATGCTACTTACCTTCTTTCTATAATGATCATTTAAAAACGAGAATATCACCCATGCATACGTACGGTCTGCCGTCTCCATGATTGTAACATTGATTCATTTTTCATAACCAAATTTAATTATTTTTTTAAAAAAATTATAATTGATATAGAAATATGATAAATATTTCATCATTATTAATCTGGATATGATTATGTAATGACCCCTTTGACCATAGTGGCCCTACCAAACCTGTTTTTGACACATTAATCGAATTTGGTCAAAATAACTGTCATAAAAATAATTGTTTAAGTAGTTGTATAAAACATAGTAATGAGTGAAATAAAAGTAATGATAAATATGAAAAAGGTTGTTAAGTAAGTAAATAATTAACATAAGTGTATTATTCAGGAATATAAAGACACACAAGACAAGTCAGACTCAAGGGTAGGGATTTTGTCTCATTTAACATTCAATTGAGACATATTTGTTCTTGTGAACCTAGTTTAATTTATATAGTGTATATACTACCATTTGAAATGTTATACCATGAATCTATTTATTACCATGATATTATAAGTTTCTTTTAATGATATTAATTCATGTAGAGTATGATTCACATGTTTCAAAGTGGTATTGGAAATTTTGGAATGTTTATAGATTATTCTCCCCAAGAATGTTTTTAATGAGTATCTTTGCAATCTCACTTCCATTTGTGATTCTTCACTTTGTCTTGAAACAATAAATTTATTTTTTTCAACTAATTTCAAATATATATATTGTACATACTTCTAATTTGTCATAAAATATCATTATTTATTCATTATTCTTGATATTTTGAGTTTCAATTTGAATTATTTAATCTAAGGTAATTCGAGTTAAAAGTTACCAAGTGGAAACTAATTTCATAACCCAATTTCTTTTCATTGGGTTATATTTGTTCCTCATTATTGCTAATATTCTATGATTGTGTGTATAATAAATTTTATTTTCAATTGATATATTTCCACTTCTATATGTGGATTTACAGTTATTACACCTAATCTACTCATTGATTTATTCTCACTCCAACATTATAATCTTTTCAGGGGTTTACTTAAAAGTCACAATTTTTTGGGATTATTTCACTTTAATTTACATCAGATTAAATTATTTTATCATTGTATAAAAAACACATTAGTTTTATTATCCTTTGGTTATTCTTGACCTTTATCAAATAATAGAATCATTTTCCATTCTTTGGATTTTAAAATGTTTTAAAAATAATTTAAGAAAAGAAGAATCTATTTCCCTCTTTTGTCAGTGAACCTATTTTTCTCTAAAAACCATGTTTTATTAAAATATTTTAAAAAATGTTTTTGAACCTTTTAAAATGATTTAGTAGACATTTTTACCAATTTTTTCTTCTACCAAAGTTTTCCTTTACCCAAGAACTCAATAAGTATAATGAAAAAGTTATGAAAGGATATTGTAGATGGAATAAAATTTATCCTATAAGTTATTATCGGAAGAAAAACAATTATTTTTTAATTAGTGTATTAATTTTTAAAGATGTTCTCTTGTTTGTATCTGGTTTACCAAGAATGATATACTCTTCAGTACTTTTGGATTTTATTCCTTATACTCATGCCAATGTAATGATAGTAGACACTTTATATGGGATCTATGGGGTTAGTTATCTATTGTAAAATTAGGGGAATGTTCCTCTGTATGATGTAATGGTTCAAAGTGTTGAGATCGAGTATGCTAGGGAGTAATCTGATATAGAAACTGAGGAATCAATGGGTTAGTTCCATAAATATACTCGATGTTATTTTTCTTTTATCCATAATATCTTGAAATGTCAATGAATAATTTCATCCATCCTTCAGTGAAAAAAATTTCATTAGCTGAACCCAAAGTGGAGGCCTCAATCCCAAATCAAATGACTATAGAAGGAGATGGAGACATCAATCTAGAAAAGACAATTCAAGTCACTTCCCTAAGTGATATAATTTTGGAGTAAACCTATCCTTCTAATACTTTATCCATGGAAAGATAGGAATCTCATGATAGTTTCCAAGAATGTTGTTCATTCATATGTAGGATATCTAGGAGTTAGTCTCAAGGACACCCAATAAAGATCTACTTTCAAAACTCCATCATCTATAGTGTATGTTTTGCATATTGGGGTAAAGTGTCTTTGACTAATGTGTGGTCCACATTACTGTGAGGGAAACCATTCACCAGTGGGATCAATAATTGGAGTTTCAACAACACCTCATTGAGGAAATAATACTCATCAAAACTGATAACCTTCAAGATATGTTTTCATATGCATAGATATACCATGCAAAGAAATTGTTGAAGTTCAATAGATGGTCTAATAAGAAATCCATCCAAATATCACACCTCATACAGGATATGTACATTTACAAATTGGAGATTTTACAACTTCAACATTTAGTTTAATGAGTTCAATCTGAGGGGAACACTTCCATTATGATCATAGTTGAAGAACGTCTCCTGGATGAGGAGGTAGAGGATACCTAGCTAGCTAATATTTGATAGGCCATTGATTCTACATGAGAAACCCCTAAATAACTTCAAAGTTTCATTGATGGTCTTGTGTAGGACATGATAGATAGAATTCAATTTTTGGATGCTCCCATAATTTTTTTCTCCAAAAAAGATTTTTTGTTTTTAATCATCTATTCATTCATCCATGTTTCCTGTATAATTATAACATAAAACTGAAGCATTTTGGTTTAACTAAATTTATTAACATCGATGTGTATTAATAAGAATGATAAGAATGGAAGGGTGTTCTAATTTTTTTCATAGGTCTCTAGACATATAAATAATAGTTCAACTATTTTAGGAGTCACATGACATACCATATAAACTTTGTGTCTTCGGCGTCATTGTCCAAGTTTTTTCCTATGTTAAATATAAATAATATTGAGTGAGTGATATTTGGTTTTTTATTATTCACCCTTTTAGGGTTTTTTTAACTGAATAAGTTTAAAACCTCTTTCCTTTCATTTCTTAATTTTTCCTAAACCATATAGAGTACATGTATAGAGAGATGAGACTCAACTTTTACCCAAGGTTCTTTTTCCTGGGTTGCCAACCTGTTGAGTACTATGTCTCTAGTTTTGGGTATTTTAGACTCTTTAATGTTAGACTAATGCATTTTGGTGTTTTAGGTAAAATATCATCAACCATGAGTTATGGGATAACCCTCCAATAAGGGATTGTTGTCCGAGAATGTTTTGAAATTATTAAAGTACACAAGGAGGATATTGAGTCCTGAATATGTGATTTCCGGATCTGAAACTTTATTTAAGACAAGTTTCTACTAAATGACCATATAATATTCCTAAAAAGTGGGTTGTAGAATAATTTTTTTAGGTATTACAAATATAAAAGAAGTTTTTCCCAAAGACGAATGTCCCACTGGTTGATAGGACCTTTTAGGGGTGATTTATGCAAATCCAGGCTGAAGTGTATCAATGCATAGTCAAAATAAAGGTTTCCTAAAGAATAAGACGATATATTACTGATATAAAAGGGTATTTTGTAAAGATTTGGATTTCTCAAGACCACAAAGTGTGGATTGTAAAGGAAATTTGTTTGATAATGAAAGGATCATCTTTTTTGGCACTGTACAGGAATGAGAAACTGCTCATAAAAATATTTGGTTTATGTGTAAAGGAGGTGGAATTCTATTTTTACCATAAGATTATAAAATAGGAGTCCTAAGATAAATCTATAATATCCTTCCCAGATGAGGTTTGTTTCCACAAATGGTGGAACACACATGTTTTTATTTCCACGACAACTGGGCATTGAATGAAGGTTCTAGGCACCACTACCTATCTTGAATGAATGAACATCAAGTTGTATGAAATTCTGTAGGGTGATTCCATGGATGATCAATATTAGAATAAATGGATCCTTACCAATTTGGTTTGAATCATCATATAGATTAATTTCATGTTACTAGGACATGGATCATGCATTTTAACATCTTATGGAAAGGAAGTTGAAGAGTAAAATTTATGGTTATATATCATTAATGAAAAGATTAGAAATTTTCCATATAAAATTGATCCGACCATAGATTTTTCATCATTTTCAAGTGTTAGGATGAAATTTTATAAGTTGTAATATGGGGCTTCTAGACCTGAAAAGTGATGTGGGACAAGTATTAAAGGAATAACCACATACCATGTATGAAAAGATTTTTCCATCATAATGTTGTTAGGGATCATGGATATAGAGGAGGTATCTCTGGACGATTAATGTGATTTTGGTAGAAATTCCATTTTGGGTTGATTTATGTGTAGACATACTGGTTCATACCATTTCATAGTAAAAAAAACATCATATGTTTGAAATCTGCTTTTGTGGGTGACTTATGAAAAGGAAAACTGGGTCTTATCAATGCATAGGAAAAAATAAATGTTTCCTTAAGAATTGATAATTCTATAACTGATGTCCAGAGAATATTTATGGGGATAAATATTTCATTGGATAGAAAGCTTGGATTGTGTTGGGATTATGCTTGAGTATGGAAAGATCATTTCATTTCAAAATTACTTAATAATTGGTAAACAAATTTCATATACTGAACTAACCTATAATAAAGGAGGAGTAATTTTTTGTGGCTATTCCCATGATTTAGGATTCCAGAATCACTATGTATCTCATCAAAGAGAGAATCATGCAACACATTGTTCTATAATAGATTCCCTACACTGATAAAATATTATTATGGGGATGTTTCCCCTTCTTCTTCTTGAATATGAGATCATGAACGAGGCGAGAACCTATACTAGAACCTCTTATGATGATTTGTCTCATTCATAAGAGAGTGGGTATTTTTTCATATTGTGATTGAACTAAGATGTAGGATCCAAGATTCATTACGTATCTTTGGAAAGAGAGAATCAGTCTATATTTAGTTCTTGGATTTATATCAAGAAAGAGATGTCAACCATACAGTAAGGAAATTTTGTGAGTATTTTAAGGTATTGTATCTAGAAACATAATAACCCTGATATTAATTAATAGGCCTTGATCATGCAGGGAAACCTTTACAAAAACTCCCAATCTCATGTGAGTTATGCTCGGTGTGAGAAACAAGAAGTGGAAAAGGTTCCTTTTACCACACCTAAGTGATTATTATAAAGTACAAGGGTATTTTGATCTTGTGGTGGTTGGAATATTATATAGGATTCAATAATCATTATGTGTATCATTGATATGAGAATATAGACATACATAGTTCTAAGAAACCATGTATTTTAACGCCATGAAACAGAGACAAAATTTATCTGATGCGATGAAAATGATGAGTGATATAGGGAATATTGGGACGAGGATGTTATTACATACATAATATGTGGAGAAGGAATTTATAAACCACAATATTGGGGGTTCTCAAACTAGGATAAGTGACATGGGGCAAGCACACAAGGATTGACAAGAAACGATGTTCGAAAAGAGGTTCTCAACATGATGTTGTCAGGGCATACAGAGATATAAGAGGTTTATCATGAGGATGAATGTTTCACTCGTAAATAAATTTTTTTTGGGTGAATTATACAAATCCCAAATAGTGAATATCAATTCATAGTAAAACAAATACATCCTCCGATTGACTGTTCCTTTCGAGGGTGACTAATGTAAAGAAAACTTAGGCATATCAATCCATAGTATAAAAAAAGTGTCTCTCAAAATCAAACATTATATCACCGATAGACAAGGATAGATTATGGAGATATAAATTCCCTAGGATAAGGGGTATGATGTGTGGAAGGAATGTGTTTGAGTATAAAGGAAATTTTTTTACCGAAATTGACCATAGGGTGTGAAGTTCCCTGCATAGATTTTTTATATATATGAGAGGGGTATTTATTTTTCTTCATGTACAGGTCCAGGACATGAGGTCTAGGAATCATTACATATCTTTTCAAAGAGAGAATCAATCAACACCTATTTATTAGATATGTAGGTATAGTTGTAGATCAACACCAAATATTATGATTTGATCAAGAATAGATTGAAATGTTATGCAGTTTTACTTTGTGCAATAAGGATATGCACCATGTAGTTTTATGTCATGTGTAAAAGGTGTTGTAATATAGGTTAATTACTTATGACTAGGACATTAGGATATAAATTTTAATTCCTTATAGACCGCACTATGGTGTCTTTTAATTTTAGGCTATACGACTGGGACTATATATTGTGCCTTTTATGGTCTTTCATTTATGTCCTAATGTTGAAAGTTTATCGTTGTTTGATAAGGATGATATATATACCATTTAACATCATGTATAGATGACCAAATGATGCTATGAAGCTTTAAATCATGCAACAAATATGATATATGTTTTTATGACATGGCATATTTCTTGACAAATCATTCATTGGTAGGAGCTTCAAAAAGCTATCCATCCATCAAGGTTAGGGAAAAAGATCATTTAGAGTGGGTCTTGTGTATGGAATAAGGTTCCTACCAATTTAGCTCAAGATTTGGAGGTTTCTTCTTTAGTATCCTTGGGATCCCGTGGACTAGTATCAGTACTCGTTCTCTATAGAGGAATGAGTAGAGGCATACTTTCTTGTTAAATTCTTATACTGCCCAATTTTGATGGACCTCTGGGTGATGCAAGGTATGATTTATTTTTTAGCAGAGTCATAACATATCATACAAGAATATTTGGAATTTATCATCTTTGGATAACTAAACATAGTTAGTTATTCAAATAAAGGGTAATTGGACCTGAATGGGAAGAACTGCTTCTATTCCGTATACCAACGAATACTAGGTCACCTGTGTAGCGGTGCAGGTTGTCATCTGATAGGACCAAAAGTAATGTAAGAAATTGTTAGACCTAGATTTTTTTATATTTATCCACCATATTATGGATTATGTTTGATAGGGTCTTATTGAATTCTTGTGTCTATCCATTATCCACTGTGTGATAGAGATATGAATGGTTGGATTTGACATTATACACCCGATACAGCTTTTCCAACTCATTAGAATAGAAATTGGTTCCATTGTATGTAAATATTGTATGAGGGACACAAAATATAGTAACTGTATAGGATTTCATGATGCTAATAATGATTTTCTTCCTGAATTATTTTTGTTGCATTGCTTCAGCCCATTTGGAGAAGAAGTTAATAGTGGTGAGGATATATTTTAACTACTTGGCTATAACTAGTGGGTACCACCCTATAACATCCATTACCTACATGAAAAATTGGAAATATTATTTTGTTGTGCGTGGAAGCTATGGGGGTTGATGGATGAGGTTGTCATACACTTGGATGTAATGAAACTTGATGGTGGATTTTGTGCAATCATGCATCATTCAAGGATGGATGTATCCAAGCCTCCAGATCTGATTGGAAACCCAAACCTTGACTGGAGGGAACTATGGGATCCCATATATACTTATTTCATGACAGGAACAATAACATCTCTATAAATGAACCTAATAAGGACTTTCTAAAATCCTTATTTATAGAAGACTTTCTGTTGATTTGGGTCATTATAAAGAGTAAAATTGGTCACACTCCATTATATTTTCTATTTTTGGCTCTTTCTAAAGAGAGAACACCATTTTTAAAGTAACCTCCAATATGTATCATTCAACCAGTCATTGGGATATCTGGTTCGGGGATGGAATTAACCTTGTTTATTTATTCAATGTAAACATGAACAAAACGAAACACTGTTTGATGATGTGCAATACTGATGACTACTTTATCCTGGTCTGGATATAAAAAAGTTGTGGTTAAATTAGACAATGCATCATCCTATGGTTTCTATGATCTTGGGATGTGATTCAATGTTATCTTTGAGGGGAATTATTCTATTAGTCCTGGGACATAGTCAAGAAGGGGGATCAACTCTTACTTTCTGATAACATAATCCCCATTGATCTTTCTAATTACCAACTCCGAATCACCTTTGAACTTTAAGTGGTACATAGTAATTTGAAGTTACAATTCTGTCCATTTGATTAGGGATTCATATTATAGCTCATTGTGCATGAAACATTATAAAACAATTAAAGAATAAATGAATACTTCCTTTATTGGAGAGATGAGAACGAACCCTAACCAAACTTGTTTGAGCTTGGGGGATTCTATCCTCATCCTTGTTGGCATTCTGGATGCATTATCAAAATACATTTCCCAATTATTGTGGCCTTATTGAATATAGTAGAACCCTTCATCAGGAAATTTTATATTCAGTGATGTTAGTTTTATATATTAGTGTTCTACAAGGAAGTCTTCCAAATCCTAGCTTTGTACCACTTCCTAAGGCACAAAATGAATTTCAAACTACTTTAAGTTCACCTCCCACCGTTCCAAAAATCTTATAAACATATAATGATTGGGGATGTATTAGAGTGGGTTGTTGTGAAAAATAATGGAACCCAGGGTGATGTTGGTAGTGCCTCAACTTATGAACCACAAATATTAAATCCAAAAATCTCTTCTCGATATATGAAAAAGGATTCTCTATATAAAGAATGGTTCAAATGATTTAATTAAGTCTATTTTCATTTCTGGTGTCATTATTTTATGCTATAAAAACAACACATGATTATTCTAGGGATCTTGTATATAAGATGACCATTTTTATCTCAACAAGGGGAATTAACACTGGTATACTGAAGAGATGTTTTCTAATACTATTGAATAATTCCTATGAGTTGTTAGTCCACTAACATGTGACCCCCTTTTTGATCAACCTGGTGAATGTAAAACACTTTTTTTGTGAGGATTTATATAAAGCATCGAATGTAAGAATGGTATGCTATAATCCCCTAAAATCTTTGAGGTTTCAAGGAGTTGACCTGTTAAGTATATCCTTTTTCTTCTCGCGATTGACTTCAAAGCAATGATGGCATACCACAAAATTGAGAAAAGTTCCCATGATGACTCCAAAAGATGATTTTAAGGGATTCATATTCCAAATATTCTATCATAGATTTTTAAAGAAGTTCTCAAGATCAACCAGGTTGTCATAAAATTGTCAAGAATTAACAACCATATAGTAAACATAACATTAAACAAACCTTACCAAAATGGATTGAAGATGTGATGCATGGTGCGTTGTTATGTGGATCCTACATTATTCAATCCAAAGGGAATCAACTAATGAAAATATACCCCTCATGGTGAACTAAAATAAGTGTACTCCCCATCTTCTAAGTCCATTCCAATTTCATTATACCCTAAATATCCATCCATGAAGTAGAGGGCTTGATAGCCTGACATTGCATCAATTAGTAACACAATGATTGGAACCAGTAAATCAACTTTGGGACAGTACCGATTGAGATATTTGAAAACATTATGGAAATGGATTTTCCCATTATTCTTCTTTATTGGTACTATGTTGGATAGCCATTTTAGATACTGGACTTCTATAATGATATTGTACTTGATAATATTTTCAACTTCAACCTCAATTTTGGAAGTGTGATTTAGGTAGTGTCCTTATGGATTCTTGTTTGTATCCTATATGGTTTTCTGGAAAGACTAGGTTTTGAGTGTAAATATGGGGAATGAGGCCTGAATTTTCTACATAATTATAGAAAAACACATCAAAATGTTTCTTCAGAAAGGAGGTATAAAACTCATTTTCTTTAGAGTACATGGTCACACTGATCAATTGGGTCATGGTTCATTTTGGAACCAAATTTTATTTATCTAAGTTCATAAATGTTGGTAGATACATATTACTAAAATTATGGATGGGAATCCATGAGTTATTCCTCATCTTACTCTTCCACTTCCTCTTCCAATTCTTTATACTGTTAGAGGGAGTATTTGATGAAGTAAGTTTCTCAAAATTATTCAAGGAGTCAACATTTAGACATTTGATAGGTGATTTTCTTCCTATCACCCAACTGATGATGCAAGGTTTCATTGACATTCTGAGTGGTATGAAATGAGGGATATAGAAGGAGTATCTCCACCCTCAATTGGTGATAAGAAAACCTATTTTGGATCAGATGATGAGGTAGGTATCTTCTTAAACTCAGGGGATTTAATGATATCATTTTCACCCAATATTTTACCATTATCTATGGAGTTAATAACCTTTTCAATGTTTCTGAGATCAGTTGTCATGCATATATCATGAAGTTCATTGAATAAATTCCTGAATTTGTGCCCATACCTTTAATATGATTAATGGTAAGAACATATTCTTTACTAATCTATTTGAAGGGATTGACCAAATTGTTTCGAGACTATTTAGGTTAGTGACTCATGTGACACCATTAGTCATAGGTTATTTCCCTTCCCTCTAGTAGAACCCAACATCAATATATTGTTATTTTCAAGATTTAAATGGAGATTTATCACTATACAACATCCCAATTTGAACATTAATAAAAAAATTGATTCATTGGTTGTATGAATAGGGAACTAATACAAACTGATGCAACCGAGGACATCCTTATAGAATGTTGAAAGTTGTATCTTGCAAGAAAAATAGAAATTATACGTCATATATGAGGTCTCCAAACTATGCCCTAAGCTTGATTATACTAAGAGGACTTTGGAGGCTCTTAGCATAACTTTATAGAATTTTATTGGAAGGGGATAAGTTGGCCTCACTATAATACAACTGATGAAGTGTTCGGACTGGAAGAAAGTTGAATAATGTTCCATTATTAATGAAAGCCTATTAGATATCACCATCGTTTATTTTGTTAGACACGTACAAGGGTTTAATGTGTCCCTATATGAAAGAATATTTTTACCGCTGAATAAAATAGATGATCACATGGAATTATATATAATATATCTCTGCACAATATATTTCAACAGTGAAAACCTTATCTTCAAACTTTTGAGGGATTAGTAAAGCCTATATATGATCTTCTTAGAGGTCTTCTGATAAACTAAAATTACATTGGATTCAAAAAATAGACAGAACTAGGAGAAATTACTTTACATAATGATAAATCAATGCTAACGGTCTACAATTCCTAGTGCAAGGCTTATCTTTTATGAGAATTTTATGAATTTAAGAACTTCTTGTAGGAAGACCAACCCTTGGATCGAGAATTAGAGGTGCTCATATATGTGGGTGATTAGGATGAATAAATATGACCTATTGATGAGGTTGGTCAGATAAGTTCATCAAATACAATCGATATTCCAATATGAATGGGATAGGGAGACACCTAAAAAATAATGGGGAACTCTCCTTCTACTACTAGGATCACTGGAAGGATATCCCATGAGTTTCACTATCATAGAGAGTTTTAGTGGGTGCAAGGATGAAATATTGATTTACGCTCTGACAACATCTTATCATGCATTCACATACCCAATAGAATATTACCTTGATTACCAAATAAGATTCAGAAAACATGAGTTTATATCCATATTCATCATTGTAGAATGGGTCCATTATGTGAATGACATTAATGTAATGAAAGATTAATTCCCTATCTGATGAGGATTCTGTTTGGCAGGTCAACTCTTATGGTACTGTTTGGTGGGTTAGTGCCCATGTTTCTTGCATTGAAGGAATGATTTATGAGAGATTCAAAAATAAATTTATCCTTGGTAAATTTTCATATGCTATGCTTTTTTCCCACTCTTCTTTCCATGTCTTTTATAAGCGACTGGACATTAGAGGATTGTGGTGCTGACGTAGTCAGCTATGGTGTAGCTGAAGTGACTGGGGGGATTGGTTGGGTTTTTACACTGTGCATAGAGAATAGAATGGGTTGGTTTGATTTTTTTAGTCATATAATTACTAAACATACACACAATTATTATATCATCTTTTTTTTCATTCATCCTCTTCCTCTGGATTGGTGGAAGAAACACATGCCACCTATGTGGGTGGCCTTCCTAGCAATAATTCCCCAGAATCCACCATATTTTGTAGGATTTATTTCAAAATAAAGTTTTCATGGATAGTTTACACTAATGTCTAGTGATAGGGAAAATAATTTGGGATATCATTGAGAACATCCTTATCATGCCTCTTGGGTTTTGGAAACATGAGAAAGTTATTATCTAAAGACATGATAAAGTAGTCATAGACTTTCCTGTTGGCCTCCTCGTAATTTAATCATGTTTTAATGCTAAAAAATCATGTCAATCATGTTTAAGATATTAAAAATAATTTTTAACCTACCACAAATCATGTTTGGAGATTGTTGGTTTCCTAATGTTTTCATGCTTACAACTCATGGTTTAAACTCTCACAGGATCATGATTCAAAATCTACTAAATCATGTTTGAATCTTCTAAATTATGTTTGATATTGTTCTATTATGTTTTATTATACTAATGCTTAAATCTAATCCATTATGTGAGTATTAATTATTAAGATAGTTTACAGAAATTTGACTAAGTATGAGAAACTGTAAGTCTACCACCAGTTCTGGATTTTGGCAAAGTTCCTAACACTTTAAACATGACACTGTAAACAAGAAATCGTGACTCAGATACCGTAAACTAGACCCCATGACTCAGACACCGTAATATAGACAGCATGAATTTGACACCGTAACCAGTTCTATATTTCATAAAGCATGTGACACTGGTTCATTGCTGCCATCTTCAAGACATAGAAACAGGACACCATTCAGAATTTTGACAAATTACTATACACCGTTACCTAAGACATCATGACCCTGACACCACATCTATGCTACCAGTTACAAATCTCAATGTAACTGGTGCACCATGAATGTCTCCCTATGACTGTATCACCACTCAAAGGTAAAGGAGAAAACACCATTTCCAATGACAAAAATTTTAAGACATACTGTGACACTGTTCCTTAACAATTTTATTCTCATTTTTAATTTCATTTAAAAGTTATTTATAACGGTCATATTTGAGTCATTTAATGACACTATAATAATTAATGTTTCTTTTTAGGCATGTCACTATAAAGTACAATGTACAAGGTTTAGAAATTATTATTCCTGTCTACTCCAATATATGCACCCGAAATAAAACAAAATCATGGCATTGGAGAAAAAAAGAAAAAACAAGAGTCGAGCAGTGGATTTACATATGAGAATATACACTGAAGAACCTATAAAGAAATATAGATTTCTAATGGCTGAGCTGCTCTAGATCTGAACCTCAAAAATTATCAGAGAAGAAACCCTAATCAGAGCAATTTTTTTAAAGAATGTCTCATAGAACTGGGAACCATAATAAGAGGCTCACAATACTTTATTTTTGCAAGAGGGATCGAAATTTTCATATTCTACATCCTATGAGTCCGAAGCTGCATAGAACACCACTCTGAGCATTTCTAACACTTTATCATCATCATTTCTATGTTGTGTACTATTTTAATTACCATTCGAGTAGTATATGTTTTAGTATTAAAACACACACTGTCTCCAACACCAAACTGGAGGATACATGATATCCTCACTCATTCATCTTTTTACACATTGTTTCACCCGTGTAGAACTGTGGACTCTGTCCTGTGTGACTTGGTTTTCAGTTTTACCATATAGAACTATGGAATAGGTCTCCTAACATGGACAATATTTTGTACTATTATCAACCCCAATCCAGGGTGTTCATCAAAGCATTATATATATATATATATATATATATATATATATATATATTTCTTAGTGTAAGGTGATCACCAAGTGGAGTGGATTAGGTCTTAGCTAGAAACTGAACCACTTGTTTTATCTGTTATGACATTCAATTTAGTTTTTCTCTGTTTTAACTAATATTCTATAAAACTAAATTTTACTTTGATAATTAGAATTGGATAGTAGTTATAACTATTTTTCCTTATTAGAGTAGTTTCAAAAGTTGTATCAATATCCTATATTGTTATAACTGAGAATTATTCAATCTTTTGAGAAGCTATTTGAACAGTAAAACTATTATAATTTTATTACCTTGATTAACTGGACTATTTGATTATAATTGGGGGGCCATTTAAATAAACCTTTTAACATAAATTTTTTATAGGAAATCAATTCACCCACTCTTTAGTGCCCTACTCTAACCAACATTTGGTATCAAATGAGTTTTTCAAATCCCTATTTTTAAAATTTTAAATATGTTTTCAAATATTTTTCAACTTTCATTTTATTTGTGTTTCAATGAACTTAAAATTTATGTTAGTTCTAAATTTTTATTTCTTTAAGAATTGTACACTTCATTATCAAGTTTAGAAAATATATTGGAAGATGTTTCTACCTACAGACCTCTATTTTTTAATGGAACAAATTATGAACAATGGAAAAATTAAAATGAAAATTCACTTTGAAAGTATGGATTTTGAGATTTGGTCTTCCATTATAGATGAATATAAGATTTCAAATTCTAATAGGAACACTTGGGATGACCTGAATAAGAATTTATATAATAATAATTGCAAATCCCTGAAGTCCATTTACTATTCATTAGGTGATGAAGTGTTTGGAAAACTTTCTGTATGTAAAAAAAACCATGAAATTTGGGATACTTTATTTGCTTCACATGAAGGAGCCTCTAGTGTTAAGGAAAGAAGACTTAAAAAATATACTATTAAATATGATAACATTAAAATGATGCCTGATGAGCCTATTTCTGACATGTATCTTATGTTTAATGAAATATTGAATACTTTGATCTCACTGGGAAGACATGTTACAGCAAAGGAGAGAATAATGAGAATAATCCAATGATTATCAGATAGATCAAGAGGAACCTCTGTCTCAATTAAATAATCATGTTGTATTAGAAAGATAATAGTCAAGGAGTTGATAGGAAAGTTGTTGATGTTTGAGGATGAACTAAAATTCAATATGGAAGAGAAAGATGAACTGAAGAGAAAGTCAACAACTTTCAAAACCTCTAATTTTAAGAATAAGGATAAATAAAGGATTCAATCTCATTCTAAAAGTATAAGCAATGAATATTCATCATCATATTTTTATGCATAAATGGATCAATTAGTTATATTATTTAAGAAGTTTTATAGAAGGAATAAATTTTTCAGAAAGCCTGAATTTAAAAGAAGATATGATCACAAGGGAAACTATAAAAAGGATTGGAAAATAAGTGAAAAATTTGATGAATTAATCTGTTATGAATATAAGAGAAAAGAACATGTGAAAGAAAACCATCCCAATCTAAAATAAAACAACATATATGAAGAAAATGATAAAATGTATAAAAAGGAAATGAAGGTAACATGGAGTGCTCATGTGGATGGTTCAAGTGAATTAGGGTCTTCACATGACAAAAAGACTGACAAAGACAATATTTGTTTTATGGAGAACACATCTAAGGTAACCCTTGAGTCTCTTATACAAAATTCATATTATTCTGGTGATGAAAGTGATTATAAAAATATGACTAGTAAAGAATTATTTGAATACATTAATATTATTGAATAAAATTTTAATGAACTAATAGAAAAATACAAATCTTTAGATAAACAACATTCCTTGACTACTATTGTTAAATCTGTACTTGCTATAGAAAAGGGAAAAAATGCTCAGTTACTCAAAGAGAATAATGAACTTAAGTTATCTAATGAACAATTGAAAAAGGACCTAGAGAATTTTACCAATATAAAAAACACTCTTACAAAAATTATTGGTAAACAAATTTATTTTATGTACACTATAGGTATGGGATAAAAACCTAGGAAAATAAATTTCATGCAAAAAAAGTTTGTAACTAAATCTGGAAAATTTGTTTTTCTCCCTAAGAGTGAAAATTCTCATTCTAGTTCTAGTTTTGGAAAATATGTTACCACCTCTTGTTTTTTTGGACCAAATAGAGTATATTTTTAAAATATGTTACATAATTCTTATAGGAAACCCATGAAGCAGATGTGGGTTCCTAAACCACAGATTACTAATGTTACTAGACCTAAAAAAATTTCAGTACCAAAATCTACTTTTGTTTGATTATTTTATTGGAAAGATGTTTGAAGAGCTCCTGTAAAAGCTTATGGTACATGGAAAATGTATGTTCAAGAAACATGATAGGAGATTAATCATGCTTCACGAATTTAACAAAGATTGATGGTGGGCATGTCACCTTTGGTGAAAATGCTAAAGAAAAAATAATTGGCTTAGGCCATATTTGTAACTCTAACTCACCTTTAATTTCTGAAGAACTTTTTTGATGGATTGAAATTTAATTTAATTAGTATTTCTCAACAATGTGATGATGGATTTCATGTTAAATTTTAAAATGATGCTTGCAATGTTTTTAACAAAAAAAATGAACAAATATTTTCTAATTTTAGAAAATAGAATATTTATGTCGTTAACTTAGATCCCTTTGTTTCCCAAAATATTTCATTCTTAAGTGTATTTCACAAAGAGTCATGGATTTTTCCTAGAATACTATGACACTATAATATAAATTCCCTTAAAAAATTTACTAGAAAATGTTTAGTCAAGGACCTACCCAAGCATGAGATTCCAAATGACAAAGTTTGTAATTCTATTCAAAATGGTAACCAACAGAAAATATCATTCAAACTAAAGAAAGAAGTTTCAACTTATCTACCTCTCGAGTTGGTTCACATACATTTTTTTGGTCTATCTAGAGTTTCTAGTTTAAATGGAAAGAACTATGTTTATTTTCTTGTAGATGAATATTCAAGGTATACTTGGACTTACGTTTTGGCCCACAAAAGCAAAGCCTTCTCTAATTTCACCAAGTATGCTAGGACTGTAGAAAACCTTAGTGGAATTATGATAAAATCTATAATAAGTGACCTTAGCTGTGAGTTTTTAAACTAGGAGTTTGAATCAAACTTTCTCACAAAATGTCTATAGCCATAATTTCTCTTCCCCTAGGACCCCTTAATAAAATGGTGTGGTAGAATGGAGAAATAGAACCTTACAAGAAATTTCTAGAACAATGCTTTGTGAGTATGACCTGCCTATTTACTTTTGGGAAGAAGTTGTCAATACATCATGCTACATTATCAATAGAGTATTAATTAGACCACTTATTAAAAGAAATCCATATGAGTTGTGGAAAAATAGAAAACCCAAGGATAATAACTTAAAATATTTTGGTTGAAAAGTATTTATTCTTAATACTACGGAAAATCTTGATATGTGTTCATCCAAGAGTGATGAAGGAAATTTTTTAGGATATTTGATATTTAGTAAAGCCTATAGAGTCTTTAACAAAAGAAACAAATGTGTGGAAGAATCTGTACGTTTCAAATTTGATGAAATAAATCCACATGAACCTAAGACATCCCTAGAAAATCTTTAGGATGATCTGTGAAATCTAGCGTCAATGAAAATTCATCTGACCATCTTATAAAGGAATCTGTTAAAATGTACAATTCTAGAAATTTTATATATTTAATCCATAATAAACCCAAACCTATTGCAGTACCTCAAATTACTAGTCCTTCTTTATCTAGAGAAGTTAAAAATCTTAAGAACCATCTTTTAGATGCTGTTGTTGGAGATTTAGATAATGGAACACAGACTAGAACTTCTATAAGAAATCTGGTTGATAATCAAGATTTCTTATCACAACTTGAACCTAAAAACAACAATGATGATATCAATGATCAATTTTGGGTAATGTAAATGAAAGTGGAGCTAGATCAGTTTGAAAGGAATAATGTTTTGGAGACTTGTGGATAGACCCCAATACACCTTGAACATATGCACTAAATGGGTGTTCAGGAACAAAGTAGATGAAGCTGATAAAATAGTTAGAAACAAATATAGATTGGTTGTACAAGGTTTTAATCAAGAAGAAGGAATTGAATACGAAGAAAAAATTTCACCAGTTTCTAGGCTTAAATCCATTAGAATATTTATTTCATATGTAGCACACCTATATTTCAAACAATGCCAAATGGATTTCAAGAGTTCATCCCTAAATGGTTTATAGTAGAGGATGTTTTTTGAACAACCCCCTAGTTTTACCAACCCTAACTTTTGAAATCATGTTTTTAAATTAAAAAAATCTTTATATGGATTAAAACAACCCCTGAGAGCTTGGTATGATAGATTAAGTAATTTTCATATTTCCAAAGGTTTTACAAAAGGTATTGTTGATCTTAATATTTTTATAAAAAAATATCTATGGATGTTTTAGTTCAAATCTATGTTGATGATATTACTTTTTCATCTTTAAAAAATTATTTATGTATTAATTTTTAAAATATGATGCAAAATGAATATGAAATGAGTTTGATGGGTGAACTAAAATTATTTCTTTGATTGAAAATCATTCAAAATGATGAAAGTATTATTTTAAACCCAAAAAAACATACAAAAGATCTTATAAAATGTTTTGGATTGGATAGCTCTAAAAGTAGTGATAATCCAATGAGTACTACCTATAAGTTGGATCTGGATGAAAATGATAAATCTGTTTATCAAAAGACTTATAGAGGAATGATATGAAGTTTACCCTACTTAACTACCAGTCATCCTAATATTATGTTTAGTGTTTGTATGTGTACATGTTTTCAAGAAAACCGAAAAGTGTATCATTTAAATGATCTTATAAGGATTTAAAAATACCTCAAAAATACAACCGATTTATGACTGTTTTATATATGAGGACAAGCATTTTACTTAGTTAGCTATTCAGATGCTGATTTTGGAGGTTATAAGTAAGATAGAAAAAGAACCTCTGGAACATGTCAATTTTTATGTAAGTATCCAGTATCATGGTGCAGTAAGAAATAAAATTTTGGTGCATTATATAATACTGAAGATGAATACATAGCTGTTGGTAGTTTTTGTGCACAAATTTTGTGAATGAAACACACTATACTAGATTATGGATATCAATTCAGACATGTACCGATAAATTGTGACAATAAAAGTTCTATTAACATTTCAATGTATCTTGTTTAACACACTAGAACCAATAATATTGATTTAAGACATGAATTTTTGAGAGATAATTATCAAAAAGGTGATATCAATTTGGATTTCATTGGCACTAAACATCATCGTTTTGATATATTCACTAAACCATTAAATTTTGAAACGATAAATTACATCATACATGAGAATGGAATTATAAGTCTTAAGTGAACTGCATACTATTTTACAGTTTACAGTTTCATGACTGATGGTTTCACATGTTACTGTCTTGCAGTTACTGTCTCACACTTATGATCTGACAGTTACTATCTCTCAGTTACGGTCTCATGATTACTATCTCAATGATATGGTCACACAATTTGGAGTCACACCGTAATGAGGACATCGAGACGACATGTTCTGGTCTCACCATAATCAAATATATTTTCAGTTTTATAATTCTCGTTCATGTATCACTGTATCAATAATTTATTGATTTTATATTGTGCTTTTGTGTTTGTGATGCCCAAAATCCCTTTGTGATAAAAAACCTATATCTTTCACCTCTCTATTCACTTGATCTCTATTCTCCTAAAACCGATACTCTTCTCTCTCTCAAACTATTAGCCCTATTTCAACCTTTCAACTTTCTCAAACCCACATTGGATCCACATAATGAAGTTCCTGTCCTCATTGACCCATGAGAAGCGTCAATATTTAAAGAAAGTGAAAAAGGCTCTGAAAGTAATGTCTGAGGGACTGCTGAATCCAATCCTTGTTGATAGAATAGTATTACAAGAAATAGATGTTTTTACGAAGTGGTTATTGATAAGTAATATTCTCATTTTTAAATTACTGAAAGAAAATGGATGGGGGGATAATTTTACAAAAGAGAAAAAACTAATTCATCTAATTCTTGTTTCTCAGTTTTATCAGTATGTTCAGTTTACAACCAATACTAATGATGACTTTGTAGTAAGATGATGGATTAATGGTCAAAGTTATACTTTTTCTTCGAGGTTATGGGATGGCTGCCTAAGGATACAACATGAAGGAATATTTGAGGATTACCCAATATTTCCTCCTCATCCCAGAGACATATTTACCTTAGAAGAGGCCATGGGAATCTTGAAAGAAAATAAGAAGAAAAAAAGGACAATTGCGGTTGGGTTGGATAATGAGACAATGTTGTTGTTTATGTTTATGAAAACTCTTATTTGTCCAAGGAAGGGATATTTTTTCCACACTTATGTATCATGATGTATTCTTAATACATCTTATGAATAATGGTCATATGATAAATTTGTGTAAGTATATTATACTTATCATGTGTGAAATGATCAAGAAAACTTCTAAATATACCTCTCTATTTTATTCAAGATTTATTTATGTAATATTGTCTTCCATGGGATTAGTTGGTCTAAATGAAGAAGATATTTAAGATCATGAGTTCTGTATCTCAAAGGATACAATCAGAAGGATGAATATTAGATGGAATCCTCGGAAAAAGTCTTGGGTGGATGACAATGAAATATTGTATGAAAAGTTTAATCTAGTTAAGAATCCATCAAGAATAAAGGGAAAATATGACCTTGGTTTGGAACCAAATGAATTTTTTGATTATTCAGATGAAGAAGTAAAAGATACAGTAGTTTCACCTGAGGAAGGAACTATCATAGACAAAGAAGATAGCGGGATACATTTTCAACAAGATATTATTGAAAAAGATTTAGCTGCTGCAAAAACAAGTGTTGATATAATGGAAGAACCTGATTTAGAAAAAGAACCTACTATAGAAGAAGAACCTATTGTTGTGAAAGAGGATGATACTATAGAACAATCAGAAGAAAAATATGAACATGAAGTAATCTTATATACTAAGGAGATAATCAAACAAGCTTTTTAGCTACCTAGAAAAGAAATGGGTGAGCCCGAAAGTGCTTAGATTTTAGAAATGAGTGAAGATATTGAGTCTGATACTCCCATGAGAGATTAACATATTGAGGGGGAGAGGGACCCCAGTTTATATAGTGTTCAAGTTCCCAATCCTACAGACCAATGTTCTATGGATAAATGATAAGGGATTCCTAGAGATTTTGATGTGGAAAATACCTATGATGCCATGGTAAAAGTTATAGATATTTCTACTGTGTTTCAATATAAACCAATTTCTTATATAGAAGTAACCTCTGCTAAAGATTCTGAACCTGTTTCTATTCATAAACCTGATCAAGAATCTTTTGATTATGTGGGAAAAGATGACTGAAATGATTTTGGAGACACCTTGTTAGATGGATTTGAAAAGATCTTTAAGTCACAACCAATTTCAGTTACTAATCTCAGTGAAAGTGATGATGCCTTGAAATTAGAGGAAATCATATGTTAGATTCAACTGAAAATTCTTAATGATATTCAAGAAGTTAAGACTGATAATAAGCAGTTGAGTGATAAAGTGAAGTCTCTTCAAAATATGGTTGAATATACAAAAAAAGTGTTGCAAATATGACAAACTCTTGTAGCTCATCTTGTTGAGGATGTTGGCGATCAGATCCCATAGAGAGTTTTATATCTGATTCAACCAGATTTGACTTCAATATATGAAAAAGTGGTTGAGAGAAACATCCATATAGTTTATAAGATGCATGGGTTTGTGGTTGTAATTAATAATCTGAATGATGAATATAAGAGATGTTTACATAGAGTTCTAAATCAACTTATGTCTATAATTTTAGCTGTTATAGATTCAAATGGATTTGGATAGCCATCTCATCCTATGGATAGTGAAATGCTCAGATCAATTATTAAAGAAGAGATTCAGTTAGTATTCAGTGGTATTGAAAAGGAAGGTTTCTATAATGTCATCAAGGACAGTTACCCAGTTCTTTATTTGGTAAGTATTCATTTGAAGATTGAAAATTATTCTCAAGAAGAAATCACTATGAAGGTGCAATTCTAATTCAAAAAAAATTATTATAAGAATGATTTTACTAATAACATCATATACCTTGTAGAAAATTTAAAAATTACACCAGTCAGTCAATCCTTTAAAACATAAGTTCAAAAGTTGAAAGACTTCACTCCTTTGTTGGAAAAGTTCCTGGGGAAAAAAGTTGACTTTGAGAATGCAATCCAGTATGGAGGTGGGATCATTACTGATTTTATTAAATTATTAAAGCCTTATATCTATGTGAAATGTACTTCCATAGTGTCTCTACAGCTTCCCCTTTGTGTCCTGGTTTAACACCTTCCTCCTCTACTACCTATGATCCTACTATAATGTCTATATCTCATGCTCTTAGTCAGATCAAACAAGTTATTATTGAACAATGCTTGCCTCAGTCTTCAACGAAACCCACTCTGGCACCATCTATTTTTTAAAGGCGTGCCTCTTCCTTCTCTCTCAGTTGGAAATATCCCTTCTGTAACCTCTACTTTTTCTCCTGTATCCCCTCCTCATGTTTCTACCAAGGGAAAAGAGAAGAGTTCTGGTATTAAAGACAAGTGAAGGATGTATTTTTATAGGGATGTATTATCTTTTTCATTATTCTTGTACCAAACACTATCTTTCTATCCAATACAATGTGCACTTTTGTTCTATGTTTTCATAATTTCTTCACTCAATGTTTATTTTATTTATTATTATTATATTTTTGATAATAAAAAAGTCGGGAGAAATAAGAAAATGCATTATTAAATTATATGGAAAATTAATTCCATGATTTGTGATCATCAAAAGGGGGAAATTGTTGGCCTCCATATTCTTTAATCATGTTTTAATTATGAAAAATCGTGTTAATGATGTTTACCACATTAAAATCATGTTTAACATATCTAAAATAATGTTTAATGTTTTTTGGTTTCCGTATGTTTTAATTCTTACACCTCATGGCTTAAACCCTCACAAGAACCTGATTCTGAATCTCAGAAATCATGTTTGAATCTTTTAAAAAATCATTGATCTTGTTCAATTATGTTTTATTATACTAATGCTGAAATATAATCTATTTTGTGAGTATTACTTGTTATGATATTTTACATATATTTGGCTAAGTCTGAGAAACCATAAGTCTTCCACTGATTCTGGATTTGGAAAAGTCCATAACACCGTAAACCTGACACCAAAAATCAGACACCATGACTCAAACACTGTAAACTAGAAATCATGACCCAGAAACAGTAATCCAGACGTAGTGACTCTGACACCATAACTATTTCCATATTTCATAAATCCTATTACACTAGTTCCTTGATACTATATTCAAGACATCGTAACAAGATACCATTCAAAATTTTGATAAAGGAATAAACACCGTTACCTGAGGCACTATGATCCTAACACCGCATCTGTGCTACCATTTCCAGATCTCAATGTAATTGTGCCAAAATGACTATCTCACTATGATTTTCTCACCGCTCAAATCCAATGGAGAAGACTCCATTTCAAGTGACACCATTTCAAGATATACTGTGACACCACACCTTAACTATTTTTCTATCTTTTTCAATTTATTTTAAAAGTTATTTCTAATGGTCATATATGATTTATTTAATGACACTGACATAATTAATGTTTCATTGTATACATGTCTCCCAAAAGTATGAGGTATGAGGTGTAGAAATAGTGCTTCCTATCGGCTCCAACATATGCACCCAGAATAAACAAAAATCATGGAATTGAAGAAAAACAGAAAAAACAAGAGTCGAGTAGTGGATTTGCATACAAGAATATACACTGAAGAACACACGAAGAACTCTCGATTCCTGGTGACCGAACTGCTGTATATATGAAATTCATACATTATCATATTAGAAACCCTAATAAGAACAAGAGATTCAATGAAATTCATATAGAACTAAGAACCAGGACAAGAGGCTCACAATACTCTATTTTTGGAAGAGGACTCAAAATTTTCAAATGCTACATTCTATGAGTCCCGAGCAGTATAGAACAACACTTAGAGAATTATAGAAGAGATCCTGAGTGACTTGGTTGTTAGTTTTCCCATGTAGAACTATTGGAGATGTCTTGTGACTTGGAAAATCCAGTGTACTATTGTAAACCCGGATCTAGGGTGTGGATAGAAGCTTTATATATATATATGTATATATATATATATATTGGTGGAAGGTGATCACCAAGTGGAGTGGATTAGGTCTCAGATTGAGACTGAACCACTTGTTTTATCAGCCATGTCTTTCAATTTATTGTTTCTCTGTTTTAACTAATATTTCAGAAAACTGAATATTACTTTAATTGTTAGTCTTAGATAGTAGTTATAAATATTTGGCCTTATTAGAGTACTTTCAAAAGTTGTATCAATATCATATATTGTTATAACTGAGAATTAATCAATAATCTAAGAATCTATTTTAATTTTCAAAATTTTATAATTTTATTACCTTGATTAACTAGACTATTTTATTTTAATGTACTGATATTTTAAATAAACAATTTATCAATTTTTTTTATAGGAACTCAATTCACCCTGTCTTGAGTGTCCTACTCCAAACAACATTTCTCATCTTGGAGTGAATAAAATTTATACTGTAGTTCCTCATAATGAATTTTCCTATTCTCATTCCACTCATCCTAAAGAGGTTGGTATTTTTACTGATGCTCAATAAGGGGTTCCGCATGATATGGTGTGGGATTTGGAGATAGACCATGTGATGGGGCTGGGATAAGTGTGATTGTGGAAGCCTCAAATTTACTTTTTCTGTTCCTTTTATCTGATGGAATTACTATAGACATAGTCTTGGTCCATGAGATGAAATATCTCAATATTTTTATAACTGTAGTGAGATCCTGAAATTGTCTAGTATATTTCACAGTGATGAGTAGTTTTTGAAACTCATCATAGAGATTATCTATACATAAGGGTAAAATATCTTCTTATGGAAGTTTTAGGTTTAGGGAGTAGGTCAAAACCTTCCACTGAGTAATGAAATTAAATACTCTCTCATCATCTATCTATTTTCAATTTGTGAGACTTAGGACTGGTATCTTCTATTATGTTCAGTTGAATTCAAAGAGAAACTACCAACAAAGGTCTTCTTATCCTATGATTGATTGAGATGAAAAACTGGGGTACCATATGAAGGTTGAACCTTTTAGTTTTTACATGAAGCACCTAAGATTCACTATTTATTACTGTGAATGGGTACCCATCATGGAATCACAATAGGACATGAAATTATTTAAATAATATTCTGGGTATCTTGATCCATTAAAAATTGGAAATTTATGGTTCCTAAAATTTTGTTGGGGTGGGGTCTAATCAACCCCTTCAGGGAAATCATTCATTTTTGGATATACTGGTGAACACCATTCTTCCACATCTTTCAATCGAGCAATCATTTACTGAATAGTATTAACAATATCTTAAGGGATGTTTGGTTGAAAATGAAATTGAACCGGGGACACAATAGGTTGGACCATCTATGGTGGGTCTTCTTATTCCTGCAGGGGTAAGTTATAAGGGTTGCTCAGTAATATGTGTCTGACCTAGATTTTGTTGTATACCCAAGGGAGTAAAATCCTAACATATTACAATAAGGGGTTCCAAATATATTAGTAATTGGTCCCCCCAAGTTGAGTGAATGTTCTGGATCTACTTCATTTGTTGTGATAAACCCTCCTAGTTGAGGTATGATGATTAGGAGAAATAATTGAGGCACCACTAATAGAACATATTCATTAGAGATGTTGAATGGAAGTAGTTTTATATTGAGTTTTTTTAAATCCTTCACTTCTTCCCCCTTATAATAATATCTTTCCTCAAGTGTAAGGATTTCAACCTCTTCAACAGGGGGACCATGTTCAACCTTACCTTTACCTTTTTTCTTGGACAATTCTCATCAAGGATGTAGTAGTGATGCTATCAAGGGAATCCCAAAATTCATAGAAAGAATCTCTTTTTTGGGTACACACACCATTTTTAGTGATTTCAGTTTGGATTGTATTACGAACAAAAACTTCCTCCTCATATTCCTCTGTATCAGTCTCATGTTATATAGTGTTTGCAAGGGTGGTTTTAATGATGTTCACTGAAGCCTGACTCAATAAATTCATTCCATAATCTTCTTTAAGGATTTTTTTCATTCCTTCCATGAGGCCTCATCCACTCCTTAAATATTCCTCTTGGAATAGTTTGATTAATAGTTATCCGAATGAAATATCTGGATAATATTTTTGAGAAAATTCCAAGTAAGGATACTGGGTCATAAGATATGACAAGATTATAATTTCTTTTTTATGGCACTCCCTCTAAATTGGAAAATTATAACTTCCATTTCGGAGAAGGTTGAGGTAAACAATACCCCATATCTATGGGATAGATATTCCCATTTTCCATTTCCACAAACTTTAGAGCATGATTTTCAAAGTGTTGTAGGTTAATTTTAAAAAACTTATTACCCTACAGGTTTGGGTTTCTCCAGTATTTCCATGGATGTTGTCGTTGTGATTACTCTCTTCATTTTTTAAAGATTTTTTCAAAAATGGGTTTCTTACATTTTATGTTATTCAATTGATCCACCTTCTTCCAAATATATTGGTGATGCTTGTCAATTAATGTCCCTTATGTGGGAGGCTTGCTCAATATTTTCAGATGATTTATGGAGGTTTCTTTTGATGGATTTCTCTCATTTAGATCAATTCCATTCGGAGTGGGTGAGAGATAATTTTTCCAAGCATGCCATTTTTTAGAATAAATCCCATTTCTTGAAGCCTATTTGAGGCGATGACCTTAAATGATCTCACCTTTAGCAGGATTTATTGATTAGGGGAGTGGGGTGAAGTGAAACACCCCATGTTCACCCCATCCTATGGGGTACTAATGATTAGCCAAAATAGATATTTTAATATGGTGAAACATGAACATTGAAGGGTTCCCTACTATTTTTCCAATTGTAGTTATCATGAAGTTAGGATGGATGTGAAGTCTATATGAAGGTGTTTCCATTATATTACCTTGACATGGATTTTATATTCTCTATAAGAATAAAATTTAATTTTTAATTTACTATGAGTTTTCTATTGACTTGGTCGATTTCATGAAAAAATCTTCCAAGAATGTCTCTGAAGTGCTCTATTAGGGAGTGTCAATAGGCCATAACATGACTAGTACGTTGTCTTTGGACAACTATCTCCTCATGAGTAGTGTGTATTCTTTGTCTTTTATAATAGACTCCTCATACTGGTCTAAAGTACATTGATTTTCCTTATTTAATTATTATAACTATATGGATCAGAAAGGATTTACTTAGTCATATTGGAAGGAAAGATATCTAAGGGTGGGTAATAGAATGACTATTTTATTGAGATTTATTCTGATTGATAAAAGATATAACTTTTTAATAACGAGGCAACATGCATTATTAGTATCATTTTCCCAAGTTCCTCATGATATTGGGGCATTATGATAATTTATTAAAAAAGGGGAGGACCTCCTTTATGAAATTAAATGTCACTGTGGGGTGGACCATCATAGAGAATGACATCATGGGGAGGACTACCATCATGGTTTGACATCCGACCACAAAGAGAATACCTGAAACATGTACCCATGGTGTGGAACTTTATGGTGGAAAATATAAAGGGGAGGAAGTATTTTCTATTTGACCCTCTATCCATGAAAAGTGTTTCCACAGTGCTCATCAGGAGATAGTATCTCATGATTGATCAGATTATGGACTTGACCTGAGCCTTCATGGAAAGGCGTTTGGGGAGGACCTTTGGAACTACATGTAGCAAGGTTCTGAGAAAACAATTTTCAATTGAAGATACTATTTCCATAATTTAGTAATATAGGGGTATGATACTAATACTCTATAGATAAATTTATTAGGGATTCAAGAACTCCAACACTTAGCATATCAGGATTGTGGATAGACTCTTCATTTTCTAATAAACTTGTCTTAGGATTCTTTTTGGATTCTCTCTTGTTGGTGATTAGGGATTCTTCCAATGGATAGAGAATTTCATAAATGGAAGGTTTTTTGATTATATGTCATGTATCTATCAGAATTTTCTTACAAGTATATGTAATTTTGGTAGGGTTTGTACTTGCCCTGGAATAACCACCAAAGTTGATCGACAACCTCTAGTTGGAACATGGGCAATGTCCGGATCTGGTTTTCCATATATCATGGAATTTGGACCACAACCATCTTATATGGGATAAAAATATGTTTTTTTATCTAAAGTAACACTTGTGTTGTGTTGACGAGTCACCCCACTTATGGGGATGGAGTTTTGTGTCTACCCCTTTACCACTACCACTGCCATTATTATATCTTTTTAGGTTTATAAGATGTGGGAATGAATTTTCACCTATGCTTTCACCACCATTAGGATATGATGGGTGACTTCAGTAGCTGGAATAGGGATATATGCCTATTCTGTGGTTGGATTAGTGATACAAACATGCTTTTATCTTATATTTTCAATCATTATAAACTGAATGTACTCATTTTTAGGGGCATAGATGTGGGTACACCCCTTGTTTGATTCTAAGACATACCGACTAGTATATCTAAATACTACAAATCTAGGATAGTAGGATTTGATATATGTGGGTAGGTGTATGTGATTTCTCATATTTATGTACCATATTCGGTTAGTGGGATTCTATTGATGCTTCCAAATTAAGTTGTTTATCTTGGTGGATGCAGTCAAGTGCATGTGCCTAGTTATGGTTTAACACTGTATTTGGTTGGTAGTCTTCTCTAGATGCTGGAAAAATATGATTGTGGGCTTGGTGGATGTGGGAAAGTGTGTATATTTGCTATATTTGTTCTGCTGTATTTTTGTGTGGGATTATCTGGATTCCACAATATTGTGGTAATAGGCTTGGTGGATGTGGGTAGGCATGTGTGCCTACTTGCAGTTTTCCACTACATTTGTTTAGCAGAATTATTTGGAGGGAATGGAGGTAGGTTCCTGTTACCTATTGACTAGATGCTGACCTATGTGAGCTATCCTAAGTGTATAGGTCTGGGTAACCTAAGATAGAATCCATAGGGAAATACCCTTATAAATTTGAAGGTTCATTTCCATATGAAATTGGAGGCAACAGTTTCTGGATGGATCCCTTTGGAGGGACCCATGCATTGTTTGGATGAGGTCATCAGTGAACTCCTAATATACCTCCCTTAGATAAGGGGCAAAAAAATTTCTGCATTCCATGGAACGACTATCAAAATGATTTTAGATCCAAACTGGTGTAGTAATTTTTTGGGACACTAGCCATCGTTATGTGTATGGTTGTCCGGGTTTCATGAGCTAGAAGGCTTGTTAACCAGCTTATAGGGTTGGGACGATACTATTTTGGTGGTACTCATGAACCAGTGTATTTGAGACCTGAAACTAAAGATAATGGATTAGATATGGTGTCCTCTATTTAGAAGAGGACCCAACATGTGTAGTAGCTGATATAAAAGTTTGAGAGAGCTAGAAGGATGCAATTGGATTGAAGGGAGTTCCTGTAAAAAGCTCCTATATATATGTGAGAATAATAATAATAATAAAACCATATTAAATTATTATGTAAATAAATAAAAACGTGCATAAATGATTGTTTTTGATTCATGTCTGTCTCTCATTCATTTTTTGAGACTGAGAAAGGGTCCTGACATATGGGTGACATAATCCTTTTTGTTAAGGATCCATTCCATGTTCACCTTTTTTTGGATGAAAATATATCTATTGCTATCTATGGTTGATTTTGGGTTTTTTAATTTTTCACAATCATTCACTTCGAGTTCAACATATTTATTTTTGAAGAAAACATCATAATTACACCAAACATTTGATTTTGGGGGTTTGAATGATACAAAATCATTTTTGTCAGGTTAACTATTTTTGATCATCTTCCAAGAGGTTTTATTCATGGAGTTGGAAACAACCAAATTTTACCTTATTAGATATGTTTCATTAACCATCATTCCAATGTCATGTGTTTGTTGGGATATGGCTCCAATGATTCTTAGGAAATCATTTTGTTCAAGAGGATGGGAGGTTGGTCTCACTACACACTTTTTGGTGGAATTCTGGCCTATTATGGAACTCCCTTATAGATTTAAGAAATATTTGTGAATCATTTATTAAACCCCAAATATAAAATGGGTAACCCATAAGTTAACGATTAATTATTAGCGTTTATTGGATCTAGATTCATCTTCATGCATCAAACATTCTTCATCGAAAGATATATTTTTATACATTTTTGATTCTCTATCAATGATTCCTTTTTAATATAGATTAGATATTGTTATGTTATTTATTATAATGAAGATAGTTTTAAGCCACATAGTGGGGTGGTTTGGAATTTATCATCGTCGAGGAATATGGTAATTTTTTTATATCAAGATCAGGACCATGAGATGGTATTCCTACATATCCCTATGAAAGAAATCATAACCCACGTAGTTCGATGCCACTTAATGGGACACAACATACCTTTTCATGTCATTTGATAAGGACCAAATAATGAAGTTTAATGACATGTAGAAGGAAGCCTAGGTGAAAGTTTCCAAGTCAAATGATGGTGTAGGACTTACAATGAAGTTATATAGGAAACCTAGAAGGGATGTAGCCTCCTAGTATAAATATGACCCCATAAGGGATGTAGACTATAGAAAATTAGGGAGAATTAAGAGTGTTAGGTTTGGAGCTCAATGGGGCTTTGTACGTATCCCATTTATATGAAAATTGATTCCCATGAAATTCAAAAAGGTTGGGGCTCACACATATGAAGTTCCAATAAAGGTATATTTCACAGAGGATATTCCCTTTGAGATAGGTACACGGCTTTGAGGACCCACACCTATGTTGGACCTATGAAGGTTTTTCTCATAGGGGATATGGACCTTTGAGAAAGATACATGGATTTAAGGACCCACACCAATGGAGGAACCATGACAGTTTGTCTCGTAGGGTAAAAGGACCTTTGAGATGGATTCATGGCATTGAGGACCCACACATATGGAGGCCCTTTGACAGTTTTTTATCATAGGTGATTTTTCCTTTGAGATAGATACATGGATTTGAGGACCAATGTAGTGACCCATAATTCCAATGCATTTTTTTAAATTATATAGAATTATTTTGAGACCACATTCTTTGACAACATGTGATTTCAAGGCTCAGTGAACTCGGAATGGAATTTTGACCTTTTTTTTAAGTTCACTTAAGTGAACTTGCGAGTGGGATTTTCTTATCTTCTGAACTGGTGCTCGGATCAAATATACGAGGGAACTGTTGAACTCAGAACATCGGGAGTCACCTAGAAAGGACTTAACTTTGACCAGAAAGGGTCATAGGGAAAAGATAGTTTTCAAACCTTCTGGAAAATAATAAAATAACAGAAAATGTTATTTTATTTTTGTTTTTTCACCGTTGAGTGGAAGACGGCAGTGCTGCGGTGAAAAAAACTGGCTCATTAATGGAAGATCCTTAATTTCTCATTTGTAAAAGCGTAATGATGAAATGTTGAGGCGTAGTAGAAACACGACAACATGTTTCATTTTTATTGAATAAAATGTTGGATAATTGAGTGTTAAATGATGGACAATTATCTGACAAACCACCAACGAGCTTTCTCTCCAATGAAGAATAACAAACGCTAGCATAACATTAACAAATTTGACGCACCTCAAAGAATGGAGACGAGAAGAAATGAATGCCTAAGACTTCTTGAATCTTCATGGGAAGACCGCTTCAATTTCAAACTGATTCAAGGTAGGGTTTTGTTTTGGTTTATTGTTTCTCCGTTATTCATTATAAATGATGAACATGGATCAACCCATAAATAGGTTGATCTATGGATCGTCCGTTCTTGATGGAGGGTGGTTTTTTCTTGGGATTTCTATTCGAGATTAATTTATTGTTGATGGAACATCATACCCAAGCCTTCCATGTTATAAACTTCTAACACAGAAGGCATGGGCTGACATGAGTAAGGCCCGACCCCTCCTCGTTCATTCTTGGTTGATGAACGTTCGAAATAGAGGCAAGGCAATTTAAAGTCCTTCAACGGGAAGGAGGCGGCCCATGGAGGTTCGAGGCATAAGCGGCACGAATAATGGACCGCCAGTGGGGACCTATTGGTTTGTGGAAGATACTTCTAGTGGTGGTCCATGGTGGTGACCATGAGCTGGAGGCATCACACCACAATGGCTCACCAGGAAGATTCGATGGCTGGAAGTAGAGACACGGCCCTCAGCTGCATCAGTGGTGCCGCCCGTAACTGTGGGCCATGCTCTTTGGGTGGACACGGTGTCCCGACCTCATGCAGGAGTCTAGATGGTTGGATTGTTCGGCTGCGTCACAAATAGGATGTGGTCTCTTAACCATGGTGGAGGAAAGGACCCTGTGTCGACCTTAGGGAGACCAGGGAGCTGGACATGGCTTCCAGCTGCATCCCAACTAGACCGAACTGGCCCCCCTTTGGTCGATCGGGAAGACCAACAGTCCGACCCTGCCTAATGGGTCTGGCCCACCCTAGAAGGCCAGGACCATGGATTAATAGATGGGACCCAGGTTGGGCCGGGTCCAGGTTGGTTCGGCAGACTCAGGTTGGGTCGGTCCGACCTGGTCGGACTAGACCTAGGTGTGACCGACCCCTTTTTGGAAAAATGTCAACATCTTGCAAACTGGGAATCCAATTGATGATACTTTTGCAGAGTTGGAACCCTTGCGATGAGATAGATATTTTATAATACCCTATGAATTATTTCATGAAAGTTGAAATTCAAAAAATGGTTTGAGGAGTGGTTCTCTCGAGATTAATTGTGCTACGTATGGAAACCCTGTGGTTAGGTGATACCTAAAGACTGCTGATGAGTGACCCTATGTGGAGAGGATACTGTGGCCCAGTGGGAAGTGACTTATGTGTAACCTAGAAGGCCCACGGTGGGGGGAATTTTCTGTTTTTACCGAAAGACCCAAAATACTTGACCGGAGGAGTACCTCAGTATGACCATAGATTAGTGGGAAGCAGGTTCTATGTGACCCGACATGGCCACAGTGTGGAGCGGCTTCTGTGTGACCCAACATACCCACGATACTTATTAGGTATGAGTACCACGATAGTCCTAAGGTTAGTGGGAAGGGGTTTCTATGTAACCTGGAAGGCCCGCTGAACTCATTGAGGAGGAGTTCTATAGAAACCCATGATATTTGTTGATGTGACTAATGGTTCTACTATCCAACATTAAAATATACCTGGTGTGAGCTATCTTGCTTCATTATCATGTTTGGTGGTCATGATTTTTGGCGTGGTTGTGGATTTATTTATGGTATCTCCTTTATTGTTCTGGGGTCCCCACTGAGTTTTTTGTTACTCACCCCAGCAAGGGTTTCTACCACATGTATTGTATCTGGTGCAGACCACTACCGCCTTGACAGAGGATTTGGTGGCCCAGGACCCAGTGGTGCCCAGTGAGACCTGGAAAAAACGACGTACTTACAATGGTTCCAACATCTACTCTACATTAACCTATCAGGTGGGGTTTTCAGCGGATGGCAATGCAGATTTACTTTTTTTACTCTCCCATTTTTTCAGTTAGTCTTTTGTTGGGTTTTTATTCTGAACCATTTTACTTTTAGCTATACTTGTACTCAATGGTTATTTGAAGTGGAATTCTTGTTCACCTTTTCCATCTTTGGGACATGGTTGTGTGTACGTTCATATAGGTATTAATGTAAATGCTTCCGAATTGTTGGTTGAAGCCTTCAGAAATATTCTCCGACACCTAGACTTTAGGATGCGAGCTTAGGGTTTGTCATCACATGGGCCTCGAGGAATGGTTCATGACAAAGTGGTATAAAAGGTGGTTAGTTTTACCACAAAGACTGATGTTTTGTTGTTTTGTTTTGGGGAAATAGTGTTTAATGTTTTGAGTTTGACATTCAAATTTAGGGAGTCCAGTGTTGGGGCGGTAGCCAATATATCCATACATCATGACCCTGAAATATGGTTTTTTGATCTATATATGAAAAAAATGGTAGAAGAAGTGTATCCTTATGATATTTTTGAATAAGAGTCTTCTCACCATGTATAATCATCTAACTGTGGTACATGTTGATCTGTATCAGGATGCCTCCACACAGAGAGCTAGCCCGGATTATGGGGCATGATTGTGTGGGAAACCTGCCTTGTGATGAGGCATTGGTTTAGGGACAAGTGCTAGAGATGGCCCAGCCAGGTGGTGCACTAGTGTTTCCACCACCTGTTGATCAGCAGTTACTACCAGCATTACTGGTAGAGGATGGGTGCAAACTCATTGCCTTTCACGATTTCCAGAGATAGAGACCTCCTAGGTTTAGAGGAGATATAGATCCTTTGGTCACTGAGGATTGGATAGAGGCAGTGATGTGGGTATTCCACTTAGTGAGGACACCTCTTGACCAGATGGAAATATTAGATATGAGCCTTGTTCAGGGATCAACATAGATATGGTGGAGTCTGATGATTCAGATGAATGGTGAGGAAAACCTTACATGGTCTGACTTCAAGCAACTTTTCCAGGATGAGTTATTCCCCACGACCTTTTTCTCGGTGGAAATGTAGGATATGCTTCACCGACAACAGGGAATCTTATCAGTGAGTGAGTACTCTGTGAGGTTTATATACCTCTCTCACTACTCTACATACATGGAGCATGACTCTTTCTTTAGGACCTAAACCTTTGAATAGGGACTAAGATGGGAGATCAGGGCATACATGGTGTGTCTCAGCATCCTCACTCAGGTTGGTGTACTGGATCAATCCATTATTGTAGAGATATTCCTAGTAGAGCGGACCCTGACAACTGGAACCACAAGTAGACACCAGACGACATTCTATTTAGTAGTGGGATATAGGTAGAAGATGTGGGAGCCCAAGAATTCCTGGTATTTTAGGGGATGAACCTAGGACTTAGGGTCAGCAGTAAGGGGATCCTAGAGTAGAGGGATTCAGTAGGGGACCAGGTTGTGCTTTATGTGTTGCGGGCAGGGACACATGGCTTGTGACTTCCCGACCCACCACACAGATGATCTGTAGGTGGTTGAGGGACCACCAAGGTAGAGGTAGAGGTTCAGACAATGAGGTCCACAGGGAAGCGGATGTGGAAGGGGAGAAGTTTGAGCGTCATGCATTTTATTACAGTTTTAAGTTCAACCACCACCACTCCCAGGTGGTCCACCATGGGCTCAGGGAGCTAGAGGATAGGGGATAGGATAGCTTCAGGTAATGGATACCTACGACCACAGTGCTCTAAAGATAATTATATGTATGATCTGTGTCTTTTCCACCTTATCTAATATTCTTATAGACTTATGTTCTAGACACTCTTTCCTTTTCATGGACCTTGTTTGAGGATCTTAGATTCTGGTGGAGTCGTTGGCTTGATCTTTAAGATTAGAGACTCATATGGATGGGGGGGATTCGACAATTACACACTGTTACCGATAGTGTGGGATTACTCTAAGATGCGAGAGGTTTGAATGGGATATCCTAGTAGCAGTGTGGTGGCCTTTCAAAAACTTCTTGGTTATGGAATGGTTATCCAAAATCCATGCTCATATCGACTATTTTAGGCACGAAGTGTGGTTTCTGTGAGAATGGGATCAAGTTTTACTTCATCAGTGAGAAGGTAACCTTTTCAATACATGATGTAATTTCTCAGAGTATGGTGTATCCAATCACTCACCAGTTGTCTAGCCTCACCCTCGGTACAGAGGACAAGAGGAGATAAAGCTTTCTTGTAGTGGTGTATGAGTATGAGTATGTCTTTTTTGAGGATGTTACAGGACTATATACTTGTAAAAATGAATACATCTACATAGACTTGTACTCATGGAAGACACCAATATCCACACCGGTATATCATATGGCTCATGTGGAGCTTCATGAATTGAGGGTATAGCTAGAGGACTTGTCTGATAAGGGCTTCATGGTGCCTAGTTTTTGACAAAGGGAATCCCTAGTGTTTTTTCCAAGAAGGTAGATGAGAGTATAAGGTTGTGCATGGAATTCCAGTGCTTGAACCAGGTGACCGTGAAGAACAAGTATCCACTACCAAGGATAGATGACCTCTTCGACCAACTAAAGGGTGCAAGGTGGTTCTCAAAGATTGACCTCAGATAAGGCTATCATTTTCTTCAGGTACGAGATAAGGACGTACCGAAGACAACCATCAGATGCTGGTATGACCACTAAGAGTTCTTGGTGATTCCCTTCGATGTTACCAATTTCCCATAGGTGTTCATGGGACTCATGAACAGGATATTCCAACCTAACCTTGATCATTTTGTGGGGGTCTTTATTGATGGCATCTTGGTGTACTCGGTGTCGGAGGAAGAGCATGTTACACACATGTGAATAGTCCTGGATACACTCCGAGAGCACCAGCTGTATGGTAAGCTCTCGATGTTCCAATTTTGGATTCGAGAGGTCCACTTTATTGGACATGTCTTCTTGGAGGCTAGATTCGTAGTGGATCCGATTTATATAGAGCCAATTCTTTCTTGGGAGCCACCTAGGAGCGTAACTGAGGTGCAGAGTTTTTTGGGGTTGGCTGGTTACTAATAGAGGATTGTGCCAAACTTTTCCAGAGTAGCACCACCTTCATAATCCTTGACATGGAAGGGATTAACCTTTGTTTGGAAGAAGATGTGCCATCAATGTTTCCCAGAGCTGAGGCGAAGGTTGAAGAGTGCCCCCATATTGAGACTATTAGAAGAGGGTGTTGGGTTAGTAGTTTTCTATGACCCATCATGGAACATATTGGGTTGCATCCTGATGAAGGAGCAAGTGGTGATCACCTACAGCTCATAGTAGTTGAGGAAACATGAGAAGAACTACGTGACACATGACCTAGAGTTATCTATAGTGGTCTTCGCTTGGAAGATGTGGAGGCACTACTTGATGGGTGAATGGTTTACCGTCTACTCCAAACACACGAGTATCAGATATATCTTATCACAGAAGGACTAGAACTTGAGAAACCATCAATGGCTAGAGTTCCTCTAGGACTATAAATTTCAAATATTATATAATTTTGGGAAGGGGAACATGGTGGTAGACATTCTGAATAGGATTTCATGTTTACGCCTGCTGAGTCAGGCGATAGAGAATCTAGCTGCAATGCAGATATCCTTTGTGGATGGTGATGGAGAAACTTACCTTTAGTAAATGACTATCACTACCACAATCCTACAATGATCTAGGGAGTTAAAACTTGTGGATGATGACTACAAGGCCTGACATGCACATATATCAACTGGATAGGCTTCTGATAGATTTTTGATAGGTGGGAAGCACATCATCCTTTTCAAGGATACACCATGATACCAGTGAAATTGTGAGATGAGGTGTTGAGGGAGTTCCATAAATACCATTTGGTGGTACATACTTCTGTGGAGAAGATGTACCAGGAGCTTTGACATTAGTATTGGTGGCCAGGGATGAAAAAAGTGATGGCAGAGTTCGGTTCGCGATGCCTCACTTGTCCGCAAGTGATGGCAGAGTATTAGGTTCTAGAAGGCTTGGCACAACTACTTGAGGTAACAAAATGGAAGTGGGATGGTATATCTATGAACTTTGTGATGGGGTTACCACACATGTCCAAGGTCCATGATTCTATTTGGGTAGTCATTGACCAACTCACCATGTCTGCTCACATCCTATCCATCTGGGAGTAGGGATCGGTAGAGGGCTTGGGAAGCCTCTACGTCCAAGAGATAGTGTGGCTTCATAGGGTGCCTTTGAAGATCATCTCAGACCATGATGAACACTTTTTATCCTAGTTGTGGAAGTTATTTCATGAGCCGATTGGGACTTAGGTACGCATGAGCACCGCCTTTCACCCTCAGATAGATGGTTAGATGGAGCGGACCATATAGACCATAGAGAACATGATTCATGCTTGCGTCCTTGATTTTGGTCACATTTTGGAGGACCACTTACCACTGGGCTGTTTTCATACAATAATATATATCACTCCACCATTGGCATGGAACTTTTTGAGGCTTTGTACAAGCGACCATAAAGATTACCTCTATGTTGGATAGACCCAAGGGAGTCAGCACTCATGGGTCCGAAGTTAGTATAGACTACCACTGAGAAGGTGCATATCATCTAGGATAGGATGAATACTAAATAGTGCAAGAATATATCATATGTCTCTCAGAGACAGAGACCATTGGAGTTTGAGGAGTGAGACCATGTTTTCCTTCGGGTCTCACAATGATGGGGTTTGTAGATATTTGTTCAAGGAAACAAGCTATATCTGAGGTTCGTCGGACGTTACCAGATTTTCAGTAGAGTTGGTGAGGTGGAGTAATTCCTAGCTCTTCCCCCACATATGTACCTATTTCATGATGTTTTACACGTTTTTTAGATGAGGAGTTATGTGCATGATCCACCACTCGACATCGACTGGGGCGAGATGGACATTGAAAATAGGGTGACATTTGTAGAGTTCCCAATGTAGATTGAGGATTGACAGAAGAAGGTCCTTTGTGGATGGTTGATTCCCCTGGTGCGCATTCAGTGGAATAAAAGCAATCTCTCAGAGTGAACTAGGGAGAGTGAGGCTTAGATTCATGCTATGTTTCCCCTTTTTTTATTAAACTTTTTTTACTTCCGGGATGTAAATACCTAATGTAAGAAGAATGTAATGTCCCGGAATTTCCAAGTATTTTTTTAAATTATATGGAATTTTTTCAAGACCACACGCTTAGACAACACATGATTCTAAAGCCTAGTGATCCTAGAATGGAATTTGAACTTTCATTAAGTTCACTTAAGTGAACAAGAAAGAGTGTTTTAACAAACTTGTGAATCAGAGTTCAGATCAAAAATCCTAGGGCACTGTTGAACTTGGAACATCAGAATTCATCTATAAAGGACATAACTTTGACCGATAATGGTCAGATAGAAAATATAGTTTTCGGAATTTTGAGAAAATAATAAAATAACTTAAAATGTTATTTTAATTTTTTTTCTAACCGTTGTGCGGTGGACAGTGGTGCTTCTGTGTGACAATGAGGCTCATTAATTGAAGATTCTTAATGGATCATTTGTGAAATCTTAACTTCTAAGATATTTCATAAATGAAACAACGTAAAAATACAACATCACAATGTAATAGAAACGTTGCGATGTGTTTCCTTTTTGTGGAATAATGCATTGGAAAATTGAGGGTTAAACGGTAGAAAATTCTCTGACGAACAACTGGAGAGTTTTCTCTCCAACTATGAAGGAAGAACCCTAGAAGAATGTCAAAAAGTTCAACACACCTCAATGAATGGATCTGGGAAGCAATGAATGCCTTCAAATTCATGAACCTTCATGGTCATACCACTTCAATGTCGAACTGCTTCGAGTTAGGGGTTTGTTTTGGTTTATGTTTTCCCTCTTCTTCATTCTAAATGATGAATGCAGATCAAGCCATGAATAAGTTGATTCACATATTTTCTATTATTGATGGAGGGTGATTGTTTCTTGGGATTTATATTTAGAGTTAATTTATTGTTTATGGAACATCATTCCCAAGACTCCCATTTTTTAAACTTCTAACGTGGAGGGTACAAGACGAAATAAACAAGGACCGATCCCCCTATACCTTGTGTGTCCTTGGTCGGCGAACATTTGAAATGGTGGAAAGAAAATTTAAAGGCCTTTGCAGGGAAGGCAGAACAACATGGAGACCAAAGGCACAAGAGACGCAAATAACAGACCACCAGTGAGTACTTTGTGGCCCGTGGAAGAGCCCGCCGGTAAGTCACGATGATGCGTCGGGAAGAGCCGGTGGTGGGAGGCAGAGACACGTCCCCTGGGCACATTGGTGGAGTGGCACACAACCGCATGCTACTCTATTTGGGGGCATGTGATCTTCTTCCCATGTGCAAGAGTCTGGCCAGCTGGATTGGTTGGCCGCGTCACAATGGGGCCATGATTGCTTGACTATGGGGCAAGTAGAAAGCTAGACGCGGATTCCAGCTATGTCCTAGCTAGACCAAATTGTTCTCCCTTTAGAGGATGGGGCTGACCATCTGATTGAGCATGTGCTATTAGACTGAACCCGTGCTATCATACCAGACCCTCTTTATTGGGTCGAACCTAGGCTGGTTCGGGTCGGTCCAACCTGGTCGGACCGGACCCGGACCTGACGAGTCCATTTTTGAAAAAACGTTAATATCTTATAAATCGGGTGTACAATTGACAAGAAGTTTGAGGCATTGGAACCCTCTCAATGATGCGGATCTTTTGGAATATCATATGAAGGATTTCATGGAAGTTGAAATTCAATGAACGTCTTGAGGAGCAGTTCTTCCAAGATCATGTGTGCTATGTGTGGAAACCCTATGATTGGATGAGACCTAAATAATGCCGATGAGTGACCCTATGTGGGTCGGGTACTATGGCTCAGTGGAAAGCGTGTTCTGTGTTACCCGATAGGCCCATGGTGGAGAGCATCTTTTGTGTAACCTGGCAGGCCCATGGTACCCGATATGAGGAGTACCTCAGTATTTCCATAGATGAGCGGGTGGAGGCTTCTTTGTGACTAGAAATACCCACGATGGGGAGAGGATTCTGTGTGACCCAACATACCCATGGTACTCATCAGTTATGAGTACTACAACAATCATAAGGTTAGATGGAAGCGACTTTTGTGTGGCTTGGATTTCCCACTATACTCATTAAGGTGGAGTTCTCCGGCAACCCATGGTGTTTGACGATGTGACTAATGGTTCCACTATCCTACTCTAGAATATACTTGGTGTGAGATATCTTTATTCTTGATTATGCTTGGTGATCATGATTGGTGGTTTTGTTTTTTTATTTCTATGTGGTCTTTCATTTGTTGTTTTGTGGTCTCTACTAAGTATTTTGTTACTCACCCATGCACGGGCTTTGCCCATATGTGCTATGTCTGGTGCAGACGACCGCCCCTTTGATGGAGGATTTGGTGTCCATGGACCTGGTGGTTCCCAGTGAGACTAGGTAGATGGTATTTACTTCTTCAGATTCCAGCATCTACTCTATACCAACTCATCAGGTGGGGTTTTCAATGGATGGATATCCTGAGTTCCATTTTGCACTTTCCTATTTTTCTAATTAGTCTTTTGTTGGGTTTTTATTCTATCCCACTTGACTTTTAGATGTACTTGTACATAGTGATTATTTGTAGTGTCATGCTTAATTACCTTTTCTAGATTTTGTATTTGGTTGTGTGTGTGCGCGTATAGGTATTTAGTAAAATACCTTCCACATACAGGTTGGTGACTTCAGCGCTTGTCACCAACCCCTGACTTTCGGGAGGTGGGCTTGGGGTATGTCATAACATGGTCCCCATGGGATGGTTGAGGACAACCAACACCTATATAGTTACTCATGGAAGGTGAGAGGAAAATACTGAAAAAATATTCTCTTCCGAGACATGTATTTGATTATCCATATGCCATGATAATCACTAAGATCTAAGACCATGTATGTCATTCCAAGTGCAAGAAATAAGAAGAAGTGGAATATCTGACAAACAATATGATATCCTTCATCTGTTTGTGGATGATGCCAAGACTATGAGTGATAGAGAGAGACTGTGGGATTTGATGTGCCCACCCCTCTCTTTTTTCATTAATATGGTTAGGAATTGTGCACCCATGTGTGTATGGCCTAAAATAAACACTGGAGTCTCACTATAGGAGGGATTCCCTACTCCCTGTTTCAGAGTGGATGAGAAAATGATAAGGCACTATCTCTCATCATAAGAAAAGGAAATTTGATCGCATCACCATCTGAAAAGGGCATGATAAAGAAAGGAACTATATTACCATGGGAATGTGTAATCAGGAGGAAATAATGGTTTTCCCTTTGATCTGATCCCACATATCCAGACGCTTTTGGAGAGGTCATGGATTGGCCCCCCTTAGATGAGGGATCCCTAGGAATTGATGCCTTTCTATTTATATAATGGAAAAAAGAATAAAGTGTGGACCAAGAAGGGTGATACTTGAGAAACATTAATATGAATCAAACAAGAAATAATAAAGTGAGTTGAATAGGTCTCTTGTAGGGTAGACCTGGGTAGACCAGAAGTGTTTTGTGCAGGGCGGACTTGCGAGAGCTAGTTTTTACATATTAATGAAGAATAGCCTAAGAAATAACACTTAGGAGATGAATTTATCAAGGATACAAGGGATTATTAATGTTTCCCTAGAATATTCTTACACAAGTCTTGAGTTTGGTAGGAGAGGTTCATGCTAGTACTTTTCGACTAGGGGAAGTAGCTCCTCGCATAGGTGTTTTGTGATTCACACACAGAAGGAACTCAAATCTAATTCTTACCCTTAACTTCATATTCTCTCATGTTTTTCATAGATACATAGATGTTTTAAAGTTCCTAGGTGATGGAATAGGGTGAGAAGATATTCAAGTATTCTTTTGATCTTTGATTCATTCTTTACAAGGATCCCTAAGGGCCCTATTTATAGAAAAACTCAAGACCCTGGGAGAAGGAGATGTCTCTACGAGGTTCACCATGCTCATTACTATATAGGTGTTTCACACAAGTCCTCACACAGGTGTGTCACTCTATTAATCAGAAAGGTGGGTCACACCCATCATCGTGTAGGTGTAACGTAAGTGATTCTCCCAAGCATGCTTGTATGGGGCCTACATGGTGATGTTGGCTTGATAGTTGGACCAATACAATGATGCCGGTTTGGTACTTCTGCGATATGGCCTATATGAACATGTGTGAACTTTGATATCCTTTAATTATCCTTTTATTGAGGAAGTTTCCTGTTAAACATCTCATTATTACATGATGAAAAGGTTTGTAAAAAATGGATTCCAATTTGTGATCAATGGTTGGATAGTTATCTTCATGAATCCTAATTTCTTTGATGAATAGGAAATTACTTTATTATTCTTCATAAGCACATAACCAAGTACCCTTTTGGATGCATCACTATATATCAAAAATCCATCATTTCCTAGTGGTGTATTCAAAATCAGAGCATTGGCCAATCTACTCTTCAATTATTTATAACATTCTTCATGTTCCTTTGTCCATATGAACTTAACCCCTTTATGTGTTAGTTTGGTTAATGAGTTATTCAGTGGAAAAAACTTTGAAAAAATCATTGAGAGTAACCTTACAAACCCATGAGATTACATACCTTGGTTTTATTCATCGGTGTACGAAATTCTTTTAATACCTTTTTTGTCACATGGTCAACTGATATTGCATCCTTAGAGACAATATGGCTAAAGAAATAAAACATTTGAATTTGAAATTCAGAATTGATAAAATTTGTATATGAATATTTTATTTAAGAATCTCAAGAATGGATTGCATTTGATTCTCATAGTCCTCATAGATTTTAGAGAACTCCATGATATCATTAAAATATACCATATCAAAATTAAAAATATATTACTTGAGTAATATATTAATTAGATCCATAAAAATAGAGGGTTCCCAAATGGAATTAGTATAAACTCATAATGTATGTACCTCATAAAAAATGTTATCTTTGGAATATCTTCCTTTATTTAGACATAATTTATAATACCCAGAATGATGTTCAATATCTAAAATATATCATGATCCATGAAATTGATCAAAAAAATAATCAATGTGATATATTTGATACTTTTTCTTTATATTAATATCATTTATTTCCCTAAAATCAATCCATAAACTCATTGATATATATTTATTCTTAACAAATAGAAAAGGGGCTCCCTATGGAGAAATAAAAATGAATTTAAATCCCTGTTCAAATACTCATATAGTTTTTATTATATTCTATTAATTCCAATGTGTAAATTCTATAGGTAGTCTTTTATATAGGTAATTAATTGGATATTAAAGCAATATAAAACCCAACCACACATTCTAGTTGATGATCTTGTATTTCCTTAGGAAATACATAAATATATTTCTATTCCATAGTTACATCATTAATTTTAAGTTTATCTTTTTCATTCATATTATATATTCTATTATTCCCCAAGAATATCATTAATAAGAGATACTAGAGGTGGATTATGACATGACCTTGTTAAGGAAGTCTCCCCTATAAATAAAAGAAAGTTTACATCATCATCATGTACCACAATTTACATATTTTTGAAAAATGTTCAAAATTATATTTTGAAATCCAATACATACCAAGGATTATATCAAAGAAACCCATAGGTATAATAATAAATTCTAAAAATAGGTCTCTTTTATGTGTCATAATGGAAACTTACTGACATATCCTTGTTGCGGTGAAATTTCAACTAGGTGTCCTGACTTACAACTCCATTTTAAGGTGCTAGGTAAATATTTAATTTTCTATGAAAATAAGGAATATATATAAAAGCGTAAATATTCATAATCAAATAGATCATTATCTAAATTCTATGACATGCTTTGTGTCCCTACCACCACATTTTTAGGAACATCAACCTCATCTATAGTGATCACATGAGCTTGATTATCTCCCCCTTAATATATTCTATGATAAGTTCCCCTAAATCATTGATAAATGGTTTGAATAATTCAATATTTAATTATAGTTGAATAACTATATAATGGTGGTTATTTATTTACTTTCATTCATTATCTAGATGACCCTTATCTTCACACATGTAATAAATTCCCATTTCCTTCATTTATTTTCCATGATTTTCCTTTCAATAATTTCAACAGGATGGTAATTGCTTCATTATTTTATTCTTTTTGATGTGTTACCATTTCCTTGATATTCAAATAACCTCTTCCTTTCATGATTTCTTATAAATATATAGGATTTGGAAAACACATTATCTATTTTGATGGGTTATACTTCTATTTTATCATATAAAGAAAAGGTTTTCGAAACCAATTCCCTTTAATGGATCTACTTAATCCATTCAAATAAATGCCCAATATTTCATTCTAAATTATGTATATAATATTTAACATACCTGGATAGTCTTATAATGGAATCCAAAAACTCTGAAACACTATATTATTCAATTTTATTTAAACTAAGTAACTTTCTCTACATTTTAGTCCATTTCTCATGAGGGGAATATATGTCAAAGACTATTACTTTAAGATTTATCCATTCCATATATTCTATTTTTTTCTTTCTCAATTTTATTATAGTTCAATGACCACCAATGATTATTATCACCTTTAAGAAAATATATTTCCAGTATAACCATTTCCCTTTCATCACATCCCAAGGTGAGAAATATCTTTTCAAGGGACTTAATCCATTTCTCACCTATCTCTGGATTAGTATTTTTCATAAAAGACAAAGGCTTATGTCACATCAAATTAACCAATATAGGTGTATAATATTGTGTAACATCGTGTTATTCCATATATGAAATATTATTAGTTATAACCAGTTCATATACCATAATATGACCTTGATCTACTATGCACCAATAATACTTGTGTTGGCTGTTTTCATAAAGAAATATATACATTGGACATGATTGTTGATACCATTGTTTCTACCAAGTTCTATTTATAAAAAATTGAATATAATGAATTAGATCATAACATCAATATATATATTTCTAAATCTGGTGTAACAAATAACATAAATTGAAAATTTATGCATTATTAGCCTCAAAATCATAAAATTGGTTTCTTTATGAATATATTTAAATAAAAAAAAATTCAAATATTTCATATTTTTTTTAAAATAGAATGTGGATTATTCTAAGAATACCCCTCGAGAGTATCAAACCAGGTGCATAGTAAGGTCACATTCATCATGCACCAAAATAAATGATGAGATATTTTTGAAATACTCTTCTCATAATTATTACCCATAGACGAATTTATGCCAAAAACTCATCCACTTATAGTATCTAGAAAAGGATATATATTTTTAGGAAAACTGTATAATATCTACCTTATAAAAAAATTTATGATATTATCCTATAATTAGGCATATCTATATATTTTTTCATATGGCCTTGTTTCTGAATTTATTATTTTTTAATAAATCTATATCCAATTTTATATTCTAAACATGATAATATACATTCTATATTAATCCTAAATCTAGTAACCCAAATATTATGTATAATCTATTATATTGGAATAAGATAAAATGGATCACATTATAATGGATCTATTACTTTAGTAGTATTGAAGTAATAGATACCAAAAAACTTCCCATATTAAATTGGAAATAAAATATAAAAACATAGTGAAAGTAAATAATCTACATCCTGGAAATCATTAAAATATTCCTTCTTTATATCATTGGGAAAGGAAAAAGTAAGGGTGAGATAAAATTCTCAGAAAGGGTTTTGTACAATGAAATATATCATGAGTAAATAAATAATAATCAATATGAAAGGTAGATAACTAAAAACACATTCCATTTATACAATAACTTTAGCATGAAATGATTATATGGATAATATAAAATTCAGTAATTTCATCGATAATAATAACTAAATTCTTAATGAAGGAAATGTATAATATTGGGGTTTATTATATCATAAATCAAAATATCCTTACCATTAAGGCCTTTCACCCTGACACATAAAACTAAGGGTAAGTATTCAAAAAAATTATATAATAAGTAATACTAATTGGTTTGTCTCATGAGACTTGTTAATGAATTGAGGGGCTATATAATTATTTTACTGAAATCCTAACTACATGTCCAGTGCATTAATTATATATATATAATAATCAATTTAATTCTTATATAAAATTCATTATTAGTAAATATTCATATTTATTAAAGGATTAGAAATTTCAAGATCTCTCTTATCGATCAAATATCATTCATAGTAAAACACCATGTATAAAAATGGTATAAAATTTTGGAAATAACCCTATCAATGATATAAATATTATGAATATTAATGATAAATTTAATACCCAATTAAATATGATCACAATAAACTAAATGATTCAATAAAAAACTTAATGGCTATAAAATTAATAACAGATAAAATAGGAATTTCAATTCATTAAAAATATAGAATTTATAATAAACTCATGTATTTTCATAAAAAAATCAAAGAGAAACATTAAAATAAATATTCACTAAAAATTTTCATTTTTAGAACCATTTAAAATTTATAGAAGAACCTAAATATCATAAAATATTTATGGAAGAAGGAAATACCATTAACATCATATATGTTAGAAAGAAACATTTTTTTTCTTCTTATGAAGAAAGTAAAAAATGAACCTTTCAAATAAACATTTGAAATATTTCTTGAGAAAGTTTTTTAAAAAGGAAAAGATAAATTATAATTATCTAAATAAATCATTTTTGTAAATAAAATTAACTTTTTTAATTTAAAGAAAACATATGCATGGAAGAACAATATACTCTATAAAAAGATAAATAAGATCAACTTTTATTTTAGACAATTACTTTTTTGATTCAACTTCCCAAGAGAGGAAAATTTGGAAGGTAAAAATATAAATTCCATAAATATCTATTGGGTAAGAAAATAGATGAATTTTATAAAGGAGATATTAAAAAGTCATTTAATAAATAAGTATAATCAATACTAAAAAATGAGATTTAAAAATAAATTCTTACCTCTTTTATAACATTACAATTATAACCACTTTAACGAGTATACTAGAATTGAAACTATAATCATAATTAATAAATAAATATTAATTTTAGATACATTAAAGGGTATTATATACAATAAATAAAATATATATGTTCATTATAACAAATATGTATCAAGGGAGTGGAAATTGAGATGAAATCCCTTACCTCATGATTACCCTTAGTTGAACATGATTTAACCTAATGTATAATGGTTTAAAAATAGATTTTAATTTATAAAAAAATCATATTAATATTTATAATATCTTATATTATATTCATAAAAAATATTATAACCCACTCATTGATAACATTCATTATTACCATTGTTTAGTGTGTTAACTTCTTCATAATTTCACAAGTGTTTTATCACATAAGTTCTAGTTATAGTGAATAGGATATAGTTTCATTATATATAAAATGTTATTAGTGATATAAATATCATATTTATTCATTAGATGAATATTTATAATCACTTTTGAATATTGTAAATGTAAAATGAATCGCATCGATCTGTGGAGGTGATAGGTCATATGTACACATGATAGAAGTTATAAATTACTTAATGGGTGGAAGGGTAAGGAGGTAGATGATATATTAAATTTTAAAAATTAATATTATGTTATAATTATCATATATATTCATTAGTTCCATAATTTTTCTATCCATGTGAGGAAGTGATGGAAAACAATTACATTGGTTCGCTATGCGGTAGTCCATCCTACACATGAGTGATGATTTTGTCACCCATTTTATTAAGAACGAGATGGATAAATGATACGCCTTAAACATAATGAAATATTAGTATATGGGAAATATTGGTGTTATTATATTTTAATTTTTAGTATATTATTGAAGGTGGAAAATTAAATAAGTAAAAATAAAGATCTTAGTTAAGATGATTACCTTTTCTTAGAGAAAACTAATTTGGATCTCTTCTTAAGGACCCTATGGTTGTTATTTTGGAAATAAAACACCTCTATAACATATATAAGTATTTTTAGAAGATAATATATTACTTTTTGTTTTATAAAAATGGTTTAAAAGGTGTGAAAAAGTGAGGGGATTAAGTTCCCATTTATAATTATGGTGTGTGACAGATTTGTAATTTTTCAATGTTTTAAAATATTATTAAGTCACTTTCATGGAACAATGGCTGAATGATGACTAAAAAATGACTCATATGATAGGGTTATATAAAGAAGGCCAAAATATAGCCATCCAATTGGGTTTAATCATGAATTTCTATCAATTAAACCCATATATATTTATATAGTCTTTGGTAAACCTATTTTGACCTTAACCATGACAACTATTTTTTACAGTTTTTACAATTAATTATGAACAATAAAAACATTTACATTGTTACATAATAATAATTTAAATGATTAAAAATCTAGAGTCCATTGTATCAAATTCAATTCTCATAAGTTGTAGAATTTATTTAAAAAATAAACCTTTTAAATGTGAAAAAATGGGGTTTTTAGGAAATACATTTTCAAGCATAAGTCTATCCTAAATTAACATTATGACTATTAATAGTAATTATTTTTATTTAAAATAATATTTTTATATTTATAATCTATAAATTTTATTTAAATCATTAATTATTTGATATTATTTTAATTAATTTCATAGGAGACATATTATGAACTTGAAAATAATTTAATGAAAAATACCCCTTTTACATCAAAATGTCATTATCTTTATTTATCCAAAACTTATGTACAATGCATGGTTTATTATAAATGTTATAAAAAAATATTATAAATAAAAGTATTAATTGTAACTCCTCGACCCCAAGTGCCCGGGTTTAGTGAATTATTTTAATATATTGGAATGATTGCAAGGAATTAAATCCTGAAAGACCGATCACTTTAGCAGCCTTGGAAAATTAATTACATACCCGGACATTACATTACAATTCAAAACATAAAATACAACATTGATAACACTTTGAGAACGTCATTATTCTCCTATATTAACCCTTTATAAAATCATATTAAACATCTTGTCATCATGTGAAAATAAAACATCAAAAATGGGTGAGCTAATATGCTCAGTAAGGTTAAACAATACTATAGAAGATTTCATAAATAAGAATAAAATTTTAAGGAAAGGTATACAATTAAAAAAAGCCTTTTAAACATTACCTTCAGAAAAATATGGCAAGAATAAATGAAATAATTCCATTTAAACATTCACATGGATATTATACTAGATGAATAATCACATGAAATATCAATGACTAATATCATAATGAGGAAATGCATAATGGTGGACATACCTCCAAGGCCTCGTTCCAAGACCATGCGAGTAGAAATGAAAATTATTTTGTCTCATGAAAACTATTAATGCATCAGGGGACATTCATTTACTGGTCCCCAACCCATAGGGCTTTTATTAACAGATCCACAACCCATATAGATTTCATTAACCAGTCCCCAACCCGTTTTTTCTAAGTTCAATGCATTCATCATATGAAAAGGGTGAAACATAACCAAGATAAACATTCATATTAAAACCAGAATACGAAATGTTAACACATTAACCATAAGCCAGGGATGGTATCTAAATAGAACATCTACAGTCAAATATATCATAAACTCTTCAATAAAATAAAGAATATTGTATCATAATAAATATACCTCAATTAAACATCAAATAAAACAAAGGATGTTGTCATAGATGAAAATAATCTAACAAATCATTAATATTATTTGAAATAAATATTTCTTTTTTATTTTGAAGTCATTTAAAATCATGTTTAATTATAAATAAAACATTTCTTTTCCAAAATAACCATGTAATATTTTATGGGAAGTTTTAAAGTGTTAAGGAGTCCTAAAGGCATAAAATAGATGCTCACACAGTATAAGTTAAGAAAAAATTTCTTTCATTAATTTTTTGAGAACGTCATAAAGTAACTCATTTGGAAAATGATAGAAATATTCCTTTGAAAATGTTTTATAAAAATTAAAACATGGGTAAAAATGAATTTAAACATTTTTTGATAATATTTTGAAATACATTTTAAGAAACATAGACATGGATGATGAAGATGACATGGTAGATACTTACGTAAAAACAAACTCAGATAATAATGAAATTGTGAAATTAAACCTTACATAAATCTATTAAAATATTAATTTTTTAAAACATTTTAATGATCACAAAAATAGACATAAAATTTCCTTTATAGTCTTTTTATAGTGATAAAAATATTTTTGTAAAATAATATTGAGAATTTTGAAATGGAAAAGGATTAATTATTTAAACAGTTCAAGATTCCCATACAAATTTGAACATTTAAATAATAATGTAAATATCTTAAAATTAATTTTTAAAAACCATGAAGATAAAATTATTCATGATATCTGATATAATAAGTGTAGTACATACCCCACACATAAGACAAACACGGTGAAAATGGATCATATCTCATGAAAATTGAAAGTGAGATGAAATTCCCTTACTTTAGGTCGGATACTCTCCATGCGTGTCTAAAAATCATGTCATTTTTTTATACATACTATTTACTTATACTAGAACCATAGTAATATTTATTATATCATACATGATTCATTTATTACTTTTTATTACCCTTTTATTAATAATTTCCATGTTAAAGAAACATTTCGGGTAATAATTGCTTGTTTATCATATCTGTTTTGACTTGTTATTTTTGATATTATTACTTAGATCATAATTTCATTACATAAATAATTAATAATAGGATTTATATATCATATATATTTAGAATATAATTATATATAATAGATAGATATATGAAATTGAATACACCATTCATGGAGATAGTAGGTTGTACATACGCATGAACGGTGTTTCTATTTTCCCATCGTACTAAATGGAAGTAAGTGAATGAATTATATGTATATAGACACACACAGATATATATAAGTATATATTATACCATTATAATTACTATTTCATATATTTCATACTTATTAAAAATATATATTTTTATAATCATTCTTGAATGGTGAATGTGGAAGTTGAATCTTATCGCGTCATAGAGACGGTAAGTTATACGTACACACGAGCGATGATATCCTTTCCCTAATGGTTAAATAGTTTGTAATTGGATGGAATATTAATTTTACATAAATAATATCGGGTTATATTCATTATTTAAATCCTTTATATTCATTGTTATACCCATAGAAATAAAGTGTACATGAAAAATAGTTTTCACCAAGTCGTGGAGATGGTAAGTCATACACACACACACACACATGGTGATATTATTTTTTATAGGATGGGTAAAAGGGGGAATAAGGTTTTAATACAGTAATAAAAACATCTAATCATATAATATATGCATGATTTATTAATTTGGTATGAAAAAAACATAGGAAGATGAAGTATGAGAGGAAAAGAACATTGAAAGATGTGATAAAATAATTACATTTTTTTCGGGTATCTCCTTTTGATTTACACAAAAATACTCAATAGGATAGATTTATGCCAAATTATTCCCTCTGGGACAAATTTAGGTAGATTGGGAGAGTGAATTGTTAGGTTTTGGCTGAGATAAAGGTATTTGGATGAGTGAATTAAAGAGAAGGAGTAGTGCCCTTATATTAGAGAGGTGAAGGGAACTTTTGGAAAATATTAAAATATTAATTTATTATAACTTTATTTTCTATTTAAGGTAGATCCAAAGTGATTTATTTCTAAGATAAGATAATGATAATTAGAAATCCACTCATCAAATGAATTTTATACATTTTAGGTCATAAAATTAACTTTGTCTTTAGGATTTAACCCTTAGATAAACAGTTTAACGCATACCATGTTTTCTTATATTTTAAACTATAGGGTTAATATAGTTACATTAAATGAATAACAAAACCCAAGTGGATACTTTATGACATATTTAACACTATAAATGTTAGTAGGATGATCATTATATTTTTATGACTTTTATATAATTTTAAATAATATTTATTATTTTAATGTATCATTTATTTTGATATTAATACTATTCTATATTTGAATTTTTAAAAATATAAAACCACCATGATAACATAAAAAAATACCTCCAATATGTCACTAACATGTCTAAATTATCTATAAAATTAGTGTAGGTTGTAAATTAAGTCCAAAAGTATTTATGTTTATATTATTCATATCATTTATTTGATTCTTCCTTTAATAAACAATTACCGCATCATCATTTTATCATAATAAAATTTAATTATTTAATTTATCAAAATTATAAATAAATTATAAATATGTATATAAATATTTTATCATTGTAATGAATATTTATATTATAATTTATCTTATGTATATCGTTATATTACAAGTTATTTATTTATTAAAAATTTAATATGAAAATTTTAACTCTTCTTTAAATAAAATATAATAAATATCTTAATATAACATAAGTGGATTAAAAAGGATCATATTTTTTACCTAAGATTGATTTTGGTTGAAAAAAAGTTATCCAATTAAATTACGACATTTGTTAGGGTAATTTTATATTATTATAATAATATTTTTACTTTTAATTACATTGTATACATTTAGCCTTGGTAAATAAAATTCAAAAGTTACTATTTAGGAAAAAGTTATTTTGATCTTACTGAACCAATTTTTTCATGATGATTATAACCATTTATGTATGTTTTTTGAAATTTAATTCATAATTGCCGTAAAGTTATGTTTAATGTTAATCCACAAATGTGGCAAGAAAGCGGGTAAAAAGACACTAAAAGAAGTTTAATTAATTTTTATATCTAATTCAATTATAAAAATGATTACAATGACCTAAATTGAGTTAATATATGTTTTATTTATCTATTATGACTATAAAATAAATTCAAATAAAACTAATTATTTAAATGAAAATGTTGATTTTTTAACAATAATTTAGTGTTTTTCACCATTCATCAAAAATTGAAAGTTTTGAGAAAAATACCAAAAATTATCCCTAAGATAATTTTTATATTAAAAATTCAAAAATTAAGAAAATAATATTTATAAACATATAAATATTTTAAAAAAACTTATAAAATTCATTATAAATATGTTTCATTTATGTTAAAAAATTATAAATAACATTTAAAAATTATTTATTACTATTTATGTTACAATATTTATAATATAAGTTATAAATATACCCTTCAATTAATTTTAATACTGAAGTGTTGTTTCGTAGAAACTCAATCTTACATGTTACACAAGCTAAGTCGGTGTTGCATGAAGCACAAGATATTGAAGATAATGTGCCGTGAAATATTGGGGTGTTGCATTCTTACATACTTTAATAAATGACATCCTTATAATTTAAACTCAAAACCCAAAACTATGTGTGGGACTATGAAAAATATCGTTTTTGAAATCCCACATTAGAAAAACATTAAGGATACCTCCATTTTAAAATAGAGAATTGAAAGTTAGAAGGTCACCATAGATAACAAATACTATGATTTCATGTAGGAAAACATGAAAATGAAAGAAAATTTAACCATTAAGTTCTGATGGAGAGTGATATAGAATATTATTAGAAAAAAATAACAACCTGAAAGCTATAAATCTATGATGATCGAAGGGACCATTTGATAATTCACTAAAGAAAGTAATTTTAATTTTTTTTGGTTTTATGTTATTTACCTAGAGTTTAAGAATTAATTTAATTCATAGAATAAGAAAAAAAGGAAGAATACAAGTAGAGTATTATCCTTTAACTAATTTCTACCACAAACTCAAATTTCCCTTCAAAATATAATAAAATTTAAAAGTATTATATTTATCTTAATCGTATAATGTTTCAAAAATGAAATTATACCATTTAAATAAATATAAATATGTTCTAATAACCATTGAATTTCTTTTGACTAGTTGTAGGTGATAAATCCTTGTTACACTTCGATTATGGGTTCAATTCCCTTAGCCTTATCCAACACGACATGTTGTCGCCCAACACGTGGGTTGTAATTTTCATAAAACTATGTTATTATAACATTCCAAAAATAATCCTATGAAATTATTTAAGATTAAAAAATACTATTCAATGATCAACTTTATCCATTCCAACATTTAGACATATCCAAAATACTTCTGTTCAAACTCACAGTGAAAACATTTATAAGGAAGGTCACTAAATTTCTAAAATCAACATAACAAAATGCAAATCTTTTTTTTTGTCACATACAAAACATGAAAATACCATCATCTTCTATTCTATTAAAACATAATAATACCTTGAATTACAATTTAATCTTATTGAATACATTGTTACTTCCTTATTCCTTATGTAAAACATAGAATATTGGATATACGACTTAAATCCCAAAATGTTGTAAACTCCAACAATGATGGTATAAATAAACCATTAATCGGTTCCAAGGTCATAAATAATATACAATACAAATTATCTAAATAAATCATCTCTTTATCTGAAAATCATTACCTCAATCATATTAAGGGTTATCATTCCCTCAACCATATATTTTCAAATGGTTTAACTTGAAACTGTGTAACTTTACTTGGTTCCATACAATCTCAAATCCTTAATGAAATAGTACTGCAGTACAATCCTTATTTATTTTCATAATTCATATAACCAATACAAAATTGATACATGTACCTTGTCTCATAAACAAAAAAATGGGTTCTTTTGGGACATATTTACTCATAAATACTTGATAATAGTTTGTAAATAAAATGCGAATTATCCTAAGAATATCCCCCATGAGTGTTAAACATGGTGCATTGTAAGATCCATTGTTGTGTACTAGGTTACCTTGAGTCAAGTCCAGAAGGCCTTGTCAGATTTATTTCTCCTAGTTACATTTTTTCCAGAATCACATCCACTCTTAGTATCCAGATAGCGATGTATTTTCTAGAAATACCCACACAATCTCTATATTACCAAAATTATAGGAATTTATTTTATACTTATCCTCAAAGTATATCCTAGATTAATGTTCCCTAATCAAGGTTTTTCAAAATCTAGTTTCCAAGGTTTATACTAAACTTCCTTTGATACCAATTGTAAAACCTTGACCCAAAATTCCTAGAGTCATTGCATTATCTTAATAGAATGACATGATTACAAGGAATAAAATTCTAAAGATATATATGTTTATCAACCTTGGAAAATAGATTACATACATGATCATTACTTTACAATTCAAAACATAAAATACAACATTAACAATCCTTTGAGAACACCATTATTCTTATATATTAACCATGTATATAAATCATAATTAACTTCTTGGAATCCTAGGAAAATAAAACATAAGAAATGGGTGAGCTGAGATGCTCATTAAGGTTAAACAAATACTGCATAAGCTTTCATAAATAAGCATAAAATTTTTAGGAAAGTTATAAAATTAAAAAGCAAGACTTTTAAACCTTACCTTTAGAAAAATGTGGTAATAATAAATCAAATAATTCTTTTAAAAAATTCATATGGATATTATACTAGTTGAATAATCATATTTAATATCAATAACTAATCTCATGATGAGGGAATGCATAATTCCATACATACTATCAAAGCCTCATGCCAAGACCATATGGGTAAAAACCCAAATTAGTTTGTCTCATGAGAACTATAGATGCATCAAGGGGAATTCATTAACCAATCCCCAATCCATTGTGATTTAATTAAATAATTCCTAACACATTGGGATTTCATTAACAAGTGGCCAACTCTTTTCTTTCTAAGTCCTTTGCATTCCATATATGAAAAGGGTGAAACATAACCAACATAAACATATATATTTAAACTATCATAAATAATGTTAATAATTTAACTATAAGCCATGAAAGGTATCAAAATAAAACATTCAAATTGAAATATAACATAAAATATTCAATACAACATAGAAGATTATATCATAATAAATCATCCTTAATTAATCACAAAATCTAACAAAGGATGTTGTCATAGATGAAAATAATATAACAAAATCTTTAATAATATATGAAAGAAATATCTATTTTTTTCTTTGAAATCACATAAACTAATTTGAAATTATAAAAGAAAACATATATTTTAAAAACAACCTTGTAATCTTATAATGGAATCTTGAAAATGTGAAAGATTCATAATGGTAGAAAATATATGCTTATGCCACATAAGTTAAAAAAACATTATTTCCTTAATTATTTGAAACAGTAATAAAGTTAACCATTTCGAAAAAATAGAATGATTCATTTGAAAACATTTTATAAAAAGTAAAACATTGTTAAAAATTACTTTAAACAATTTTCAATAATATTTTGAAATAAATTTTAAGAAACATGGGCATGGATGATAAACATGATACAATAGATATTCTTGTATAAACAACCTCAGATAAAAATGAGATTGTGAAATTAACCATTATATAAATCCTTTAAAAGATTTATTTTTGAAAAAATTTGAATGAAAATAGAAATAAACATAAAATTTTATTTATAATAATTTTATATCTATATAAATAGTTATCTAAAAAAATATCAAGAATTTTGAAATGGAAAAAGGATTAATTCTTTAAACATTGAAAGCATCCCATACCACTTTGAACATTTAAATAATGTGATCAATATCTTAAAATTAATCATTAAATACCAATAAGATAAAGGTATTAATGATATAAAATATAATAGGGGTAGTACATACTTTTCATACAAGACAAAGGTGGTGAAAATAGATTATATATCTCAAAAATTAAATGTGAGATGAAATTCCAATACCGTTGGTCTGATACACTCTGTATATGTCTGAAACTCATGTATAATGTTTTTATATATATTATTAACTTTTATAAGAACCAAAATAATATTTATTATATCATAAATTATTCATTTATGACTTTATATTACCCATTTATTAATTATTTTGATGTTAAAGCAACATTTTAAGTAATAATCACTTTGTTTATCATACGTGTTTTGACGTGATATTCTTGATCTTGTTACTAAGATCATAATTTACATAATTACAGAATGTATAACATGATTTATATATCATATATAATCATAATATAAATTTACATAATATATGGATATATGAAATGGAATACACAATTCATGGAGACGGTAGGTCGTACCTACACATGAACGTTGTTTCTATTTTCTTATCGTATTGAATAGAAATAAGTTAATAAAATATATGTATATACATATACAAATATACATAGAAAAATACATATATATATATATATTATACCAATTGAATTATTAGGTCATATATTTCATATTTATTAATATCATATATTTTTATAATCATTATTGAATGGTCAATGTGGAAGATGAATCACATTGTGTCGTGGAGAGGGTAAGCCTTACATACGAAGGAGTGACGATATCATTTAATTAATGATTAAATGGTTTGAAATTGGATGGAATAATTATTTTATAGAAATAATATCATGTTGTATTTATTATTTACATCATTTAAATTCATCGTTATACCTATATAAATAAAATGTACATGAAAAATTGTTTACACCACAGCGTGGAGACGGTAAGCCGTACATACACACATATGGTGATATTGTTTTTTTAGGATGTGTAAGAGGGGGAATATGGTTGTAACATAATAATTAAAAATATCATCATATGGTAGATGTTTTATCTATAATTTGTTTTATGGAAACAACATAAGAAGATGAAGTATAAGAAGAATATAACTTTGAAATATGTGATAAAACAATTATCTCTTTTTCGGGTATCTCTATTTTCTTCGTACAATAATACTAAATAGGTTGGACTTATACCCAAATTATGGAATGTATGATGAAGTGGAAGATGTTGGGAGAGTAAACTAGAAAGGTTTGGCTATGCCAATGGGTTTTGGAGGTCTGAATTAAAGAGAAAGAAAAGTTACCTTTTATAAGTGAGGTGAAAGCCAATTTAGGAAAATTTTAAAATATTAATTTATTATAAATTTATTTTATATTTCAAATAGATGAAATATGATTTATTTCTAATATAATATGAGGATGATTTGATATCCCCTTGACCAATGGATTTTAGACATGTTTATTTCATAAAATGGACCTTATCTTTTGGATTTAACCATTAGGTAAACAATTTAACTCTTACCGTGCCTTCTTATATTTCTAAACTATAGGGTTAGTATAGTTACTATAAAATGAGAAAAGAACCCCATGTGGATAATTTAAGACATATTTAACACTATATAAGTTAGTTGGATCAACCATATATTTTTATGACTTTTGTATCATTTAATTAAATATTATTTATTTTGAAGTATCATTTATGTCTAATTTTAATACTACTCAATATTTGAATTTTTAAAAATATAAAACCAACATGATAAATTAGAACCAATATTTCCAATATTTCACTAACCTGTCTATTGTGTCAATAAAATTAGTTTATTTCATTAATTAAGTGAATTATATTTATTTTAATATTATTAATATCACTTATTTGATTCTTCCTTTAATAAATAATTTTTTTGCATTATCATTTTGTTGAAATTTAATTTAATTATTTAATTTATAAAAATTATAAATTAAATATAATGATTTAGATAAATTTATTATCTTTGTAATATATATTTGTAAAATAATTTATCTTATGTCTCACCATATATTAAAAATGATTTAATTATTAAAATTTGAATACCACACTTTTAACATTTCTTTAAATAAAATATAATAAATATCTTAAACTAACAAAAGTGGATTAAAAAGGATTATAGTTTTTACATAAAATTTATTTTTGTTGAAAAATTATTATTCAATGATATTCGGACAAGTTTTATGGTAATTTTATTGCATTATAATATTATTTTTACCTTTAATTTCTCTATTTACATTTAACTATGGTAAATAAAATTTAAAAGTTACTGTTCATAAAAAATTATTTTAATCCTATTGAACTACATTTTTCATGATGATTACAACCATGTATGTCTTTTTTTTTCAAAATTCAATTCACAGAAGCAGTAAAATTATGTTTAATGCTAATTAGCAAATGTGGTTGGAAGGCGAGTAAAAAGACATTAAAAAAAGTTCAATGCTTTTTTATATCTAATTTTATTATAAAAATGATTAAAATGACATAAATTGGGTTAATATATGTATTATTTATCTATTTAAATTCAATTTTAAAAAATAATTATTTTAATGAAAAAGTCACTTTTTAAACAACAATTGAGTGTTTTTCACTATTCATTAAAAATTGAAAGTTCACAGAAAAATACCAAAAGTTATCCTGAAGATAATTTTGATATTTTTAATTCAAAAATGAAGTTTTTTTTGCCAAATTAAATTTCTAAGAGTATTTAAAACTAATTTTATCATTGTTCACAAAAGGACATAAAAAGTAGTACTTTTTAGAAGATAGTATTTCTAAACATATAAATATTTTATCAAACATTATACAATTTTTTATAAATAAGTTTTATTTATTTTAAAACATTATAAATGAAATTTAAAAATTGTTTTTTACTAGTTATGTTACTATATTTAATATATATGTTATAAATATATCATTCAATAAATCTTAACACTAATCTTTTGTTTCACAAAAAATCAATCTTATGAATTTCACAAACCAAGTCAATGTTGTGTGAAATACCAGATATTGAAGATAACATATCATGAAATATTATGGTGTAATATTAATATTTACATACTAAATTTTAAATTATTAATAAAATATTTTTTATGTTGGAAAATTTAAAAAATTCATTCTATACTTATTTTTACCTTATAATTTTAAAATTGATATTCATTCTATCAAATTAGAAGTTTTGTGCATTAAATATAAATATTTTAATTTTAATATAGTTTTATGAAAATATATTATTTAATATAATTCAATCTTGGGTGTTATAGTCACATCATATTATGTACATACATAAGTGTGCCACATAGAAAAACATACATAATTTCATCAAAGAATTATAATCCTAAGAATGAAATGAGTTTTATTATTGTTTGAAAAAATAATGAACATAAAAAATCTATATAAATATGGTGGATGTTTGTAAAAGAAGATATACCAGGTTAATTAAAGAAACATAGAAGTATGTTGACATAAATGGAAAATACCCTTTCAAAAAGAATGTTTCAAGTGGTACCACATAAGAAAAGATCAAGAATTAGATTGTTTAATACCATGAGTTTGACCCCACAAAGGATAAATTATACATAATGGGTAAATCATGAAACATGAATTCCTAGATGGTAAATCCTTTTAGAAATGAAAATAAAGATGGAATAAAAATTATAAAATTTTATTATATAGTGTTTTTAACATTTTCACAGTTGACAATACTTTGTGTCACTCCCAAGATTCCATTTGAAAATATTGAAGTGAAGACTTTAAATAAATTTAATTTTTATGTAATATATAATTTTTTATTGAAAAAAATATAAATTTATCCAATGGAAATGTGGTCTGTAAGAAAAAAATTGTTAATTGAAAGAAAACCATTTTGATATTTATTTTAAAATACATTAGTTGAAAAAAAATCATAAAAAGATGTAATAAATATTCTTTATGAAAATAGTTAAATGTAAATATGATATTTACATGAGTTAGCATGTAATAATGCATTATAATATGATAGGAGAACATTATATGGAATCAGAAATCATGAACATGGGTGATAAAATATCTTCTAAGTGTATTAGAATTATTATTTACATTGTTGAATTTTAAAGAAGTAATAGAATTTATTAATATAGAATATTTTTCTAAAAAAATATATAGTTATAAATATTTTATACCATATAAAAATAAAGATAAATCTTAGGGAGAAACATTATAACATAAGAATGGAGATTGAGATAAAAAAAATCCCTTATATTATGGGGAATCTTTCATTCATAGTCCATGGAATGGAAGATAATGAATGGAATTCCAGTTTATAAAATAAAAATAATTTATTATTAAAGACTTAAATTGGTAATATTTACACCATAAAAAAGAATACTTATGCATTATATCAAAACATGCCCCACTGAAGGTTGGTAGAGATGAGAACCCTTACCTTTTATCATGATTTCCTCAAACATACTTTTACACCCTATATAAAAAACAAAAATATATTTATCACTTATTTAATAACCTTATTCTTAAAATAAACTTCATATACTCCAAATATATAATCATTATTTATATGTATATTAATTAGTTGTTATCTGTTTTCAATATCAGGTGTGAGTAATCTTGATCGTTTTGAAATAGATTCTTGATAGCAATGTCGGTATCCATTATTATCCCAAAGACCATCAAATACAAAAAATAAAATATAATTTAAATTATGTTATATAATTATTTATAATTTTATAATTTCAATATAGATAAATTTGGGTTAGGATTCATATAGATGAAATTAGTGACAACCATGTTCTAGTGATTTTTAACAAATGGATAATGATATATTAATTATTGAGTTAATATTAATATTACCATTATAGAACAAAATTTAAATAATAATTTTATTATTTAAAAAATATATTGTTATAAATTATGTTCTCGTTTTCATATATGATATTATTTTATAATAGTTTTCAGGTAAGTGGTTAGACCGACCCAAACAAGAACATACCATAATTAATGGATGAATAAGATTATAAAAATGGTTTTATTGGGAATAATATCTTTATTAAATAATAATTGTTATATTATTTATATATTTTGAATGTTGTGAATAATATTTTAATATATTTTAATAATTAAGAAAAAATAAGATGAAAAAATGAGATACATTAATTTATGTAGGCGGTAGTCCGCACAACACACAATTATATTTTTCATATCCCAATGAATGAGAGGGAATCAGGGTGAATTATAATTGGGAAATTCATTATAAAAATATTAATTTTTTATATTTATTCTTTAATTTTTACCTTATAATTATTGAATAGAGGCGGTGGTGAGAAAATAGAAGTCTCCGCTTCATAGAGGTTGTAGTTCACCCAATACATGAATAATTGTTTTTTCTTAATAAAAAATTGGACGAGTGGTTAAAAATTATTCCATTAACATAATATAATTAAGTATAAAAACAATATTTATATCATTATATAGTAATTTTATAATTATATTTGTGAAATTAAGAATGAAATAAAAAGAATTTAGGAAAAAAGTACTCACATTGAGGACCTGAGCTTTCCCTTGGAAGACTACATAAAAATTGTTGTATTAGACCCATATCTTGTGAAAAGAGCTAATGTAAAAGGAATAATGTTATAGGGTAAGTAAAAATGGTTGATTATTAAGAGATAAACTAATTTTTTGAGTGGACTTGAAGAGGTTAAAAGAGGCCCCTTTTATAAGAGGGGAGAATGGCATTTTTGTGATTATAACAACCGAATATAAAGAGATCATATGTTAAAATTTTAAAGTCGACAAATAAAATGAAAATAATGTATTGGGGGATGAAATATGGTTTAGAATAATTCCAAATTTCAGTTTTATACATGTTATAAAAAAAATTTATGCCATTTTGTCTTTGAAATTTTCATTTTAACATCTTTGGTTTTACTGTGGTAACTTTTATTTACACAAGTAATTTAGTTTAAATTACTATAAATAAAATGGATATCATTATTTATATTTTACCTAATTTTTAAAAATATTAAATCAATTTTAGTAGATAAAAATTATATGTGTAATAAAAATCAATTTTAAGACTAGTGCATGTAACACATCAACAACCATTTTTAGAAAAAATTGTATTTTAAGCTTAAAATATATATGTAGGGTAAAATTATTCATTTAATTTATTCTAATGAAATAATTTTATTTATTATAAGACAAAAAAATTATTTTTATTTCAAATCAGGAAAAAATAAAATTTTACTAAAATTTTATTTAATTAAATAAAAAAGAGAAAGAACAATTTTTATTTGAAAATATTAATAATGTTCTAGAAATGTTAATCATAAATATTATTAATTTAACATAGATTTTTTATAATTTATAGTCATATTGATTAAATATAGTTTTTAATAATTAAAACATTTTATACTCTTCCAGGTCTTGCTTATTAATACCTAAAATTTACATTTTTGGTAAAAACTATATTTTTTAATCACTATGAAATTCAATTATTTATGGAAATTACAAAATTTACCCTAAGGTTATATTGTCAAGATGAATTTTAAAACAATTTTCATCTCATGAAACTAAAATTCCAAAATTTATAAATTTAATTTTTAAATATTTAATATAAATAAGAAGTAATTTATATAAACATAAACTTTATTTTTCTGTAAAAGTCCAAATGGAGAATATTAAAAATACTTATGATAAATTTCTTATTACATCAATAATTACATTTTCATATTATCTTAATTTATGATAACATATCCATGAAAGATATTTGTGTAAGAATTACGTATGAAGTAATATTTGGTGGTAGTCAAGGTTGTCGATTCCTCTAAGATAGATCTTTTGGAGATTTCCATTTGATTTAATTACATATGTTTTTTCTCAGAACATAATTCTTTGAATTTGGATTGGTATTGATCTATCTAAAATCATAGTGAGGATATCTCATTCCACATCACAAATAAATGAGGTTCATAAGGGACACATATGTTGCTCTATTCTATTTCTTTCCTTTATAGATTTATTACTATGGTTACTTCCTTTTATACCCACTAATTTAATTTCTAAATTATTATGATCAAATTTTATTTTAATATATCATGATTTAATTTTATTTTGGTATTGTTTTTAAAATATGTTATTAACATATTATATATTTATGGAAAATACTTAGTGAATTTTTGGGTCGTTACATTCTACCCCCATAAATAAATTGTATCCACACAAATTTAATTACTACTAAATAATGAATATAGTTAATGGTTTATCAAAGTCATGCTTGACTTAAGATTTTATTTATATTATGATTGTATCCTTACTATCTTTTTTTCAAATACTGAACTAATATTTTCCCTTATAATAAGAATATGACATTAAGTTTTTCTCTAACAATTTGTACTAAATACCAAAATATAATAAGAGTAATTTTTCATAGGGAGTATGTAATCAACCTTGTTTGAATAGGTGACCATGGGTTGATTTATGCTTTTTTTATTTTTTTACTATCTTGGAAATTATTATATTCTCTATGTATAGTGGGGAAATCCCTATTTAATATCACATTAAATTTGACCAATGGAAGTATTAATGGATTTTTTAAGAAGCACATTCATTAGAACATCTATTAGAGATGTGTTTTAATCATGGGATACAAAAATATTACTTCTAGAATTTTTTATTAATTAATTAACATCCATTCATTGAGGTGAGAATTATATGTCCTTATAAAACATTCTGGGTATAAAGAAGTGGTTGGAATAAGATACATATAAAATAATCATAGTTATTTTAGGGATGATCAGTGTTCGTTATGCCACATCATTTTTGAACTTATTTTAGTAGTTTTGGATATATATTATTACCCTTGACCCATTTTCCTCAGATGTTGTAGATTCCTATCATTCATTATAACCATTTTTAGTGAAATATCATGGATAATTCCCAAGTTTCCCACATTTAAGGCATTAAACTCTTAGTGGTACCTCATGGTGAACACTTTTTCATTTCAGTGTGTCTTTTGAGATCTTCATTTTCTCTCTAAAATTAGTAACTCTATGACCTACTTTACAAAAAAAACATATTATAGTTTATTTAAGAAACTTCCTACTGTGTCACTTCCCAAATTTCTTACATGAAGGAAAATGAAAATTCTTTCCTTTATCATCTTTTTCACCTGAAATTATATGTGAAACTATTCTTATATTATTTGTTTTTTGGGATTTAAACTATGTTTTTATTATTAATCATAATTATTAACAGTTGTTTTGTAATAATAACAATATTTCTAACTCTCGATCTTATCATATTATATTGATTTCAGGGATAATCTTCACATTTCCCTGATATCTATTTATAACTTGGTTTCTTTTGGCTTCATCCATTACTAAAAACAAAGGAGGATAATGTTATTGATGAGTAATTAAATTATCATAAATGATCTCATGAAAAATCATCCTAAAAATGTCTTAATATTTAAACCCATTAAATTATCTTTCAATTAAATATAAATATATCTTAGTTCAATATAGGATTCTTTATTTTGAGATCTATCATACTTCTTATCCTAATTACCTATCATATTATATCCTTCACAATTTTTTGTAAATAGAATGCGATTAACCAGTTGGGTGTATAGTTAGGCCACATTATCATGCACCATGTGACAATTGAGTCAATAACCAACATTCCCTTTTAAAAGTTATTTCCCCTGGTATATCTTTTCCAGATACTACATCCACTTATAGTATCTAGAAAATGTTGTTATTTTTAGGATAAACAAATCATTTCTACATTAACAAAACTTCTGGATGTTATCCTTTAATTATAATTATTCCCAAGGGTTTCTGTAATGTCATATACTCACAATATCCAAAACATCATGAAATTATCTTATAATTATATGGGAATGAGAATATAGAAAGGAACATGAACATAATATACATTATTTTTACCCAATAAAAAATTGATCACAATCAAAGAAAAATATCATGAGGATTTATCATAAATAAACTAATATAAAAGGATATTTGCATCATAAGATTTTGAATATCCCATAATCCATGACATCATTATCATAATCCATTGTTTAATCCAATACCTGTCGTCACATAGTGTTCAAACTAACATAGTGGTATATGTTAACTCCCTAATACCATATATAAAATCTCATGAGGTATAAGTATTTACACAATTCATTAGAGGTTAATATAATTCTAGGACCTACCATCACATTACATCATATACATGCATAACTGTTCTACATAAAAAATACATAATTTCATTAAAGAATTATTAACAAGAGAAATTAATGGGTTTTAAGATTATTTATACAAAACATGTCTATAAAAAATATATAGAAATTATATATATTGTTTCATAATAACATATCCTCAATTAATAAAATAAACCTTTAAGTATGTTTACATAGATGAAAAACACAATTTCAAAATAATTGCTTCAAACAATACCACGTAATAAGGGATCAATAATTTTATTCTTTGATAACACAAGTTCAATATCCCAATTAAAAATCATAAGTAACGGGTAAATCATGTAACATAAATATTAAGACGTTAAATCCTTTTAAAAATGAAAGGGAATTTGGAATAGGAATCATAAATGAGTTTTTAAAAACATTGTTAACATTTTTGTAAAAGAAAATATTTATTTCAATATTAAAAACTACATTAAATAATATTAAGTTATTTTTCTTAAACATTTAAGTTGAAAATATTATCTAATAATTAATAATTGAAAACTATATATATTTATCCAAAGTAAAAGTGGTATATAAGAAAAAACATTTGATCGTGGATGGAAACACCTTTTGAAATTTTATTAAAAATACATTTTTTAAAAAAATGATAAAATGAGTTCATAAAACTTCATTTTAAAACGATTTAAATGAAAACATGATATTAAATATAATTAATACATAATAGGGTCTCAAAACACAATAGTATAACATTGTGAGGAATAGAAAAACATGGACATGGGTTATAAACTATTCTTTAAGAGGATAAGATTTTTCCCTAACATAATATCATTTTAATGGTGTAGAATTCATCAAGTACAATTATTTGAATCAAAAGTTACCAATATATATAGAAATAAAGTATATCATATGAAATAAATGATAAAGAAAAAGGATAATAATTTTAACTCAAGAAAATTGATTGACTTATGAAAAACACATATATTATAGGGAATATATCAATAATAGAAAAAATCAATGGAAGATAATGGATAGAAGTGAATTTTAAAATATAAAAAACTAAATTAAAATATTAAAAGTATATGCAAATTATTTGCAACATAAAAAATAATATTGGTTCATACTATGAAAACATTCCTCAATGATTGTTCCTAGAGATAAAAAACCTTACCTTTTAACTTTATTTCCTCAAACATTATCTATCCTCTTGTATGGAAAACATATGTATCTTAATAAATTATTTATAAACCTTATTTATAACCATTAACATATATAAACCACATTTATAACCATTAATCATAATCAAATTAATTAATTTTTATTTATTTTAAATAATAATTGTGAGTAATTTTGATATTTTTGAACTATTTTCATGATAAAATTATCAATAATTGTTATTATAAAAAATTTTATAATCAACATATCAAATAATGTACTAGATTAGATTATTTTTAATTATCTATAATATTATAATTTCGTTCAGTGGTTTTTTTTAATATGGTTCTAGTAGATGAAATTTGTTACAATCATGTTTTGATGATTTTTAACAAATGAATGATTGTGTTTTAATATATGAGTTAATATTAATTTCAATAGTATAGAGAAAAATAAAATGTATTATTGATTATTTATATCATATTTCATCATTAATTACGTTCACATGGTCATCCATGATATTAGTTTACATAATTGTTCAAGTAAGTGGTTAGACTAACCCAAACATTATCATACACTAATTAGTGAATGATTATGACTATGAAAGTTGTTTTTTTTATATAAAATCACTATTAAGGAATCATAATGAAAATATTTAAATAATTTAGGGATAGTAAATTTTATTTTAATATTTTTAAATAAATAATACATAAATTAGATAAAAACATGAAATACATTACTTCGTTAAGGAGCTAGTCTGCACAACGCATAGTTTGCATTTTTTCCCAATGAATGAAAGGGAATAAATATGGATTATAATATTCCAATTAATTATAATTTTTATATTATATATTATAAACTTATTAATAAATTTCACCCATTTAATCTATGAACAGCGGTGGTGCTGAAAAAATAAAAAACATCGCTTCTTGGAGGTGGTAGTCCGCACAACGCATGAGTGACCATTTCATTTTAATTAATAGAAAATGGGAATGTTAGTTAATATTTTTTCCCTTAGAATAAAAACATTCATTATAAATAAAATACATAAGTCATTATATAGGAATTATAAAATTATATTTGGGAAATTAAGAAAGGAAAGAAAATAGGGGAAAAAGTACTCGCATTGAGGACTTGGGATTCCCCTGGGAAGAATCCTTTGAAGGGGTGGTCTTCGACCAATATTTTGTGAAATAAAGCTCAAGGAAAACGGAATATGATTCAAGGATATGTAAAAAATAATATTTTGATGTATAAATAAAATTAGTATAATTGTATTGAAAGGATGGTGAGATTATCCTTATAGAATTGATGAGAATGAATCATTTGTAATTATAATCACTTAATATAAAGGGATCCTATTATAATAATTTCAATTTCCTTAAAAATGGAAAAATGGATTAATGGATTAAATATGGTCAATAATACATCAAACACTCTTTTTCAGACCTTTTTCAAACATTTTTTATGTCCTTTATTTTTAGAATTTTCATTCGTACATTTTTTGGTTTTATAGTGGTCACTAATTTTTACCTACCTATTTTACTCTTAATACCTAAAAATAAAATATCTATTATTGAATAATTTTTATTTTATAACCCCAAATTTGAAATAAACTTTATCAGATAAAACCTATAACTATTAAAAAATCAATTTTATCAGATGAAATCTCTATCTATCTAAAAAACAAGTTTGAAATCAGTGCATGAAATGCGTAAAAATCAATTTTAAGAAAAAAATATATTTTTAAGATTAAAATATATGTTTTGGGAGAAATTATTAGGGTATTTTGTTTTCAGGATATAAATTGGTTTATTAAAAAATAAATCAAATATAGGTTTCTTTAAAATGAATCCAAAAAATAAATTTACCAAAAAAACATGTTATTAAAAGAAAAGAACAAAAACAATTTTTATTTGAAAATTTTAATTAATTTCCTAAAATGATAACAATAGGTTTTATAAATTAAAAAAATTATTTTTAAAATGCTATTTTTTTATTCTTAAATAATTTTTTTTTTAAATTTAATAGTTTTATGAACTTTATGGTCATTCTTATAAATTCATAAAATTTATAGTTTTCATAAAAACCGTATTTATCACTATTCACATAAAAATTCAATTATTTTTTAAAATAAAAAAATAACTCTAAGTTTATATTGAAATTATTAATTTTGGAAATTAATTTATATTCATAAAATTAAAATTCCAAAATTTTCAAATGTATCTTAGAAAAAAAATATAAATAAAAACTATTTTTATATAAATAAATCCTTATTTTCTTTTAAAAGTCAAAATCTGAAATATTGATAATAAAGGTCATAAATAAATTATTACATTTATTATTACATGATTATATAATACTAATTTAGGGTTACACTTCCCATCATGATCTCTATATAATATATTAGAATAAGGTATGATCTGGTGGTAGTTGATGGTGGTGATTTAGTTAGCATAGATCTCATTGCAATTTCCCCAATCTTGAATTTATCTCACATACAATTTCAATCATTATGTAATTATTTAAATTCACTAACTCATAGAAACCATGAATTCATTTCGAGCCTTATGATATATTGAATTATGTGAAAAGGAGAGTTGACCAAGGATGGTTCATTATAAAATGGTATCAGAACCCTATTTTTTATGAGTAAAGGTAGACATGATATCAGTTCATCCGAACTCAAGAGGCAGGTTTGGTTGAGTGTCAAACCAACTCTATATTATGCTGAACCTTCAATTACTATTATTTATTGTCATTTTTATTTGAATTTGATGATATTTCCAACTATTTTATGATATTCGGATTTTATTTAATGTTATGAATAATTTAATAGAAAATTATAAGATGGTTTTGAGAAACTCTAAGGATTTAGACTGAAAGTGGGGTAATTTGAAGAGTTAACAGTCACTATTCTTGCTTCCAAAAACAATTTACATACCGTGAATAAGTTTTTGGATAGCTCCAGCAAAGTTTTAATAGGTTAACAAGACTTTGGGAATCATTCATTCAAACTATTTAACTATTTAAAACCTTAATAATTTGTGATATTTTGAATCCTGAAGATTTTCATTATTTTATAATTGTTTATATTCTAATTTTGGTAATTTAGAGATGGTAATATGAGGTGTTTTTTATTATTTATTTTTTCCAATATTGATACCCCATGCTGAGATGATTGGTATTCTTTATAAAATTATGTTATATATATATATAGTTTATTAATTTTATTTTATATTATTACAAGATTCTATAAAATGTATTCTAAATTAATATAAAATATTTAAAATTTATCTGAGATGAACAGGAGAGTTTTAATTACAAATAATTTTTGGGGATTGAATTTCATAGTTTCCCTTAATATTATGATGTTTTTTTATAGTATACATGGTGATGTTAAAAAACCTAATTTTTTGAATGTTGTATTGATAATTTAGTTATCAAAGGAACTCTATGCTTGGGTATAGTCTTTTGATATAAAAGGGTGCCTTTATTGTATATTTTTATGATATTTGGTTTAATGGTAAAGGAATATGTTTTGGGGAACTAAAATAAATTATATGAAATGAATTTAACATTCGTTATGGGTTTTCAAAATTTTTATTGTGAAATAAACATTGGGTTTTTATTTATAAATGAATTTCAATATTTGAGACTTTCCTACTTATCTAAATACTAAATAGTAAATTTAAAAATATGTGTTTGGTAATTATGAAAAATGAATTTAATTTTTCAGTTGTAAACATTTGGATAGTGAAATTGTTTTTCATGATATCAGGTATCCATTTTTATTGATGGGTGTTTTTCTCTAAGTAATGTATTTAGTGTAAATAATTTATTATTGTTATAATACAGATGTAATTTCTTTAATTTATGGGTTTTATTTTTTTATTATATAATTGATACTAAATTTTAGTAAATTTTAGGTAGATAATTTTATTGAACATTGTGTTTAATGTCATTTTATAGTATGTAATCTAGAAAGTATTCAAAGAATAAATGAAATAATATTTCATAAAATACTTTACATAGTAAATGTTTAAATGGAGAATATATAATCCTTCCAGTTATTGACTTTGTCTAGACTCTAAGTGGAGCGGTAGTGTCAAATAAATCTGAACCTATAAATAATTTCTGAAGTTTTCTTATATAGAATCCTATTATCTTCCATGTTAAATGATATCCTTAAGTTGCAATGGAGTAGATAAAGGAGTTCAAAAAATATTCAACTCAGTAGGGAATTTTTGAATCCTATAAGGTGAATGTTTCCACAATCACATTTGATTGACTGAGTTAGGAATGGGGAAGACAATCTTTCAATATTAACCACTCAAAGAAATGTCATGGGAGAATTTCAAGATAATGTTTATTCAGTGGAATTATATTGAGAATGTGAATGTAGTAAATGTATTTGTATTTTTGGGTCTCTAAGAAGGTGATTGGATAATGAAATAATATGATGATAGTTTTCTAAGCATGAACCTTTCTCACTTGGGAGAGTTAATAATGAATAAATGATTGATTGATTCTTTGAAAGTGGTCACTGTCCCGATCTCATTTCATAAATTTTATGATTTTTCACAACATGTTATAGATAACTTGACAATAATGATAAAATAGTGGTGGGAAATATGAATAGAAAATCTATTATATGATGTTCTCCCATTCCATAATGTGACGATAATGGTGATTTTTTAGTAAAGAGTAGAAAAAAATATGATGATTGATTTCTAAAAATGAAAGGAGTTATCGACTCATCAATTCAATGTATTTATCTTTTGGATGTTTATTATTTCATATTACATTTTATTGAATGGGGTACATTGTATCTGTGAAATCATCATAGTAATATGGTGTTGTTTGTACCATCCCGTTACGGTGAATTTTTTATAGTGGGAAGACTAATAACAAGTCTCCATTTTTAATGGGATTTAGTCTTATGAGGGTGTAATTTTTTTAGGTATATTCACTAAGGTTTACTTAATGAGTTATATAACCTCAATTGTCACTATTGTTTACCTAATGGCCTCAATCCTTATAAATAAAATGATTTCTTTGGGAAATAAATGACATTAGAACCAGAAATTTATAGTAGGATTGTTTCCTTTAGGCTATTTCATTAATGTGTCCAATTAATAGTATAATTTTTCAATATTTTGTATACCATTGGATGATAAATTAAATTTTTTGATATGATGTCTCTCTAGGGATAGGTAATATTCTTTTTATGATATACCAGACTAAATTGTGCCTAGGTCAAAAAAATACTTGATTTATATATAATTATTTTATTTTCCATTTTCTTAAAGATTCCAATGCTTTTTTGGATGAAAATGAGGTATGATGTGGAGAATTGGGAAATACAAAATTACACGCATGTGTAGATACTTATTCCACTATAAATTACATTGAGTTTTAAGTGTTTTGAGTTTGAAAGTTGGAAAATTTATGTAATTTTGTGGGTTGTATAGTTTCTTCATGGTTTTCTAAACTCTTCAATTAAATCATGCATAATGGATTAGATCAATTGTAGTATAAGAATAATATTTAGTGTGGAGTTTGGTAAAATATTCACAAAAACCATTATTGTTTTCTAGAAAATGTGTATTTTTGTATTTTAGGGATTTCTTTATTAGCAATCTACCCTATTTTTTCCTCATTCTTTGAGATATCCCATGATCCCCAAGACCAACCCCCTACTTCCTATTAGTTACATGGTGGAATATTACTCAATATTTAATTGTTTAATCAAGTGAACCTTACCTTATCTTCTTCATTATTCTTTTTGTCTCCTCTTGTCCCCTTATCCTCTCGTCCCTCCATCTTTTTGAAACCCTAGTTGAAATAAATATTGTGTCCTTGTTTACGGTTTGTGTAAACATGATATTTTTGATGTCTAAGCATGGTTAAGATTCCTTCAATACATAATATATTGTTATTCATCAATAAATTGTAGGATTATTCAACTAAATGTTGGGTTTTTGTGTATTTTTGTAAACCTAGTGTCTTGATTTGTTATGAAATTTTGTAGGAATTTGATTTTTTTTGGAATGGTTTTTTATTATTATAAAGAAATAGATTGTGTTTTTAAGAGTTTGTAAAACCCTAAGAGGTATTTTGGATATGATTTAAGCATAGATGGAGGGTTTGGGCTATTGGGAGATAACCATAGGTAGGTTTGGTGGAAGGGGTGTTGTGTTTTAGCAGTAGTAGCATTTCCATGATGTGACCATAGCGTTCACTCCATGAGTTTTTAGGATGGGGGGTGGCTCTATATCAGATGATCATAGTGGAAACCAATTGGTTATGATATGAAAATTATTGACTGATTTTTTTTTAAAAAGTATAAATCAGTTATAAATTCCCTCTTGTTTCTTGGATGATCATTCCACACAGGGAGGGTATCGACAAGATATCACCCGCTCTCACTTTACCTCTCTTTTTAGAACATCACAATATGATCTTATGGATTTGGTTGGTAGGTTCTTCCTCCTCACATATCCCATTTTTTCTTCAAACCTTAATGAATTTATTTATATTTCATTTTTGGTTTTTGGTGATATCCATAGCATTATAGTAAAAATCAGCCTGAATGATGGTTTTTTGCAACCTATTTAGAGGACGTCTAGAGATGAAATTAGGTAACCATCACATATAATTTTGACTAGGTATACCAAAAATTTTAATTTTACAATATTTTTATATTTAATTAAGGTATTTGGTTGAATGACTATTTTATATAGGTTAGTATGTTTTCTTAGGTTGGTTTCAATGGTGTACTGCAGACCCTACGAGTGCGATTGGTTGATGTTTCAGCATTGCGACGGTTCTCAGTGAGCTATTTAGTTATTAATATACTCTAGTTTAAATTAAATAAATAATTATAATTATTTTCTATGGTTTTTTGGTAGGATTTTTGGATCTTGGGCGATTATCTGAGCTTGAGTGGAGCTGGGACGAGAATAGTTTGGATTCGGAAACAATTATCGAAAATTGGAATTAAATGGGGAAATACTCAATTTATGTTGGTTTTTTCGTTTACAATACCTATGTTTTATTAATTTGATTATATCAATCATTTTTTGTGGTCTTGAAGCATTAAGGAGATAAGAATCTGAGTAAAAGGAATTTCTAAATAAGTTTAATCAATTGCTGGATCAATAATTAATTAAATTTTAAATTTTATTAAATAAAATGTCTATGGATATATTTCACTAGTAATCCAAGGCCATTGTGGGCCCTTATAAACTAGATGGTTTCCATGAAAAACATATTTCTAAGGTTAAAATGAGTAAATTATGACTCATAAAGACTTTTAGGCCCCTTGAGTAGTGTGAATGGGATCGAAATGAACTAGTGGAACATGATTACGATCCATTACCACATCCATCTAGAGGTGTGGAATTATATGAGAAGTAAAACCCTCATAGGTTGTGTGAGTAACCTTTACATGTTCCCAACATAGTTATATAGACAACAAACATTGGATGATGGGTTGGGAGTGAGGAATGATACCATGAGAACTTGAAAACTAAGATGGGTCAAGGGATATCTCTTTAAATTTTTACAATATGGTGTACCTTATATTACTAATGAGGCCAGGTTTTTATGATATCGATTCCATGTGTCAAAATTTTATTTTAGAATTGGGTTTTGGCCTAAGCCTTTAGTTCATAATAAGGGCTATTACGAGGTTTCCTCAATGATTTTGTGACCAAGGGGACTTGAGTGGGTTCGCTATTGATAGAAAAAACTTGGCTTTGTGTAGAGATGGTTGTGGGTGTCACATAGAATTTGAAATGATGTGTAATCATGATAGAGATATAATGATAGTGGAAAGTGTGTCAGTTCAGACATATATTTTTATTTATTTATGTATATTTATGATTGGTGACATGTGATTTCCCACGATGCCAAGGAATCAGCCATCATGCTTGATACCAATGTGATTGTCTAGGATGATGATGAATCACCTAAGAAGATAAATGAGACACTAGGATGCCCAACATAATTGGGATCTTATATTATAGTAATCAGTTGATGATCCTAGCTCGTTAGGATATAGTGACATGGTTTATACAATAGTGTATTTATAGTGGTGGTACAAAGGATCCAACATTTAAACTATGTGATTTTGTATTTATAAAAAGGATAATATATATGGAATTTCTATGATACAGTTGGAACATTTTGAATTTTGATGAATCATAGAATTCAAATTTTGGGGCTATTAGACTATTGAGAATATCTAGGATGGATAACATTTGAATGATGACATGAGGTTCTTGGGTGGAGATAAATCCCAAATCATATATATGTTTAAAATCTCAATGGAAACTATTGGTTCCCATCAATTTATGACTACGATACACCATGGATCATGTATATGCACTGTTGATAGTTCAACTGAGGAGATGAGAGATATTAGATGCCCAAGATATTGAAAATGGGATCAACGAGTTTTTTTTTCATTCAACAATTCGGGTCTCCCAGGAATCATTCATGCCTTGACATATGGTATTCACTGGGGTCTCCCACTCCTTGGAATCAGACAACAACATGAAATTGAGAACACCCAAGTAATAATTTTGGATTTATATTGTGGAATTGATGATGAGGTATTTCTATTGATACCCCATGATTCACTACTAATTAGGGGTGGTGTGATCATGTGATCCCTAGAGTGAGGACAATGGTTCCCCTAATTTGATTCTCACATTTTGAGATGCACTAAGATTTTCTAAAATAGTTATATCTGATTGAGATTGTAAAACCAAGGATTGAATTTTTTTTATTCTTGGCCTAGGATATAAGAGTATTCCCTTGGGGTGGTTGTGATACTGTGGAGGAAAAGTTATCATGACATGCTCACAGATATTCCCACATTGGGCCTAAAGAGAAATAATTAGTGATTTATTTATTTATTATGTTTGGAATTTTATTTATTATTTATTTTTATCATGTTATCTGAACATACAAAATATTTCCAGTTATGTATTGGAACACATAGTTGGTTCACTACTAGGTTATGTACTCACACCCTAAACAAGCTTCCATTTTTCATGGTTACTCGAGCAACTCTCACATAGATATTATATATATAGGTATAGATGAGGCTGGGTATCATGCTTAGCATGGTCGAGAAGGATATATCAGATGATATCAGAAGGTTGTGATGAAATATATCATGAAGATTTTGAGGAGCCTAGATTCTTTCCTCTTTTATTTATTTATTTTTATATAAATTAGGTCAGTGGGTGATGTGTATGTATTTTATATTTGGAAAATGATAGTTTCTGTTGTCTGATGCATTCCATTTTTTATAGAATGTTTTATTTATTACTTCAATTATTGTGTTTATTTGTTATTATATTTGATATTTAGTAATTTATACTATTATTTATTACTCTAATACATGGTGTATATCCTCCCCACATTACCACCTCAGACCACCACTACTATTCAAAATCCTCTAGCACTTAGGAAGGTGTAGTTAAGATCACATGGTGTCTCGATCTGGGTACTGTATAGAGTGAGCCATAAAAGGGTGTTTACAAAGTGGTATCAGTGTTTTCTTTGTTTTTATATTACTATTTTATGATTTGGATGAATGGAGATGTAGGGATGTGTCATAACATATGATTGAACATAGACCAATTCATCCTGAATAATTTTCTTGGAGGATGGCCTGGTTACTATTGGTATGGGATTTGTGTTCTTGGTATGTGATGTTACGGTTGGTATGATATTTACCTTATGTGATGAAAATAATTTTTGAGATTTATAAGTTATGAGTTATTTTAGTTTTGTCTATTAGACTGTTGGAAGGCATCTAGTTATGGATTTCAGATCCTGTCTTGTTGAGGTAAGAGGTATCTCATGTATCATACATAGCCTGTATAATTCACATGATATATATAGACCTAATAGCATGAATATTATAACTAAAACCTGAGGCTCAAATGTTTAAATATTATGCAAATTCTCATATAATATTTTCCCATATAAGTATATGGTTAAATTTTACAAAGTTTGGTCAACTAGTATATGTGTATTTTATTCTGGTGGTAGTTATTTTGGATCCTATGGAAAGAAAGACTATGGAGATGATGGTGACATGGTTCCTTGAATGGGAGATGAGTAGAGACATTGAGGGGTTAGAGAAGGAATTAAGTGTCTTAGAGATGAATCTATTAAGGTTATGTGTTGTGTTGGTCTCATTATTTATTGTCTCGGAAATAATATATATGTTGTTTTTGTAAGGGCAGTGTAATATTAAGATACCCAAGAGGGGGGGTGAATCATTTCCTTTTAGAAATCTTGAAAAACTCTAATTTTATTGCTCTTTATATATTATGAAGATATATAATGTATTCTTTAAGAAAAAATTGTTTTGGGAAAGTAGAGAAGAAGAAGAAAATCATTTTTATAGTGGTTTGGGGAACAATGATATCCAAATCCTCTCCACCAACACTCTCTCATCAAGATTGATGATTTTCACTAAATAGGTCCTCTTATCATAAGACCTCCACAATTGAGCATAGGAAGTTAACAAATTATAATAAGATCGTTTCTTTTACAGGAAAACTTATAATCCATAGCTTAACATGACAAGCTGACATGCCACAATGAATGAGTATATGAAATTGATATGCTATAAAATACAGATTAATCGATTTGATGAGAAATAGATTTAATTAATAGTTCAAGAAACAACTAATATTTAATTTATATTCTTTATTATAGGTAAGAGTTCAAAATAAATAACAATTCTGAAGAGATACTGGTAACAAATTATCTTTAAGAAATACAAAAATGGGACAACGACAGTAGTAACAATAGAATAAAAGTCAAATAAAACAAGAACCAAACATATATTTTTTCGATGTGAATCCCTTCAGAATATCTAGGACATTGTTTTTCATAAAAACTAATTCTCATATTAATGTAATAAATATTTTTATTTAAAAAGATAAACTATATTAAATTTAGGTTAAAAAGATCCAAAAATATCTACTGATAAATCAAGATTATTTAAATTTGAAACACTAAAAGAAATTCATAACTTCCATTAGAAATAGTAATGATTAAATATATTTAATATGAGCATTTTGAATCATCCATTATGTAGATTTTAGAAGGTTTAATTAATCCCATCAACACTATTTCTGAAGTCTCAGAAAATATATTGAATATAAACTCAAAAACTAACAAAGTCAAACAAAGGGTTTCTCTATGAATGTGTAGTTGAAAACATATTATTAAGTTCAAAATGTTGGGTTGTTGAACCATACATTAGTTTCTCAAAAATAGGGTTTTATCCAAAATCAAAACTCCATATTTATACCTTTACAATAGTGTTGGGTACCTAATCCATATGTTCACTCCAAACATATGGTATGAAATTATGGTTTATTTCCAAAAGTAGGGTTTGAAAACCATACATTCCACTTCAAATTTTTGGGTATAAAAATAGTTTATGGACTTTTTATAAACTCATCGATAATAATTTATAAGAAAACATTAACCTAAATATAACTTCAGAAAAAGATAAATTTATAAAGAAATATCATCATAAGAAACACTTAAATTAGTTTTATTAGTAAAAAAACAAGGGTATATGTAAGCATCAAAATGGAAAACAATTCACAAAATATTATTGTGAAATGTTTTTCCTAACAATTTTCATATATATATATATATATATTTGAATGAAACTCTAGGTTACCAAACCGTGCAATTTTGTTTCATGGGATAAATATCCTCATAGGGCAATTTCAGTTGTATGTAGGTACATGTGCGGTGTAACAAGATTCTACATGGAGCAGTCTGATGTGTACATGCTCAAAGAGGGTGATTGCCTTGGGTTTGGTTATTTAATTTTCCAGTAACAACTTTTATGGTGTTTTCCTATATATCTTGGAATGGTATTTAATCAAAACTAAATGCATGTATATGGTTCATTGAAACAAATTATCCTAGATGATATCGTATGGGATTATCCATAGATTGTGGTTCTTGAGGGAGGAGTCCCATAGGAGGATTCTTTGTGAGAATTAGTGACTTAGTTGGATATTAGGATGACATGTGATGCCATTATATCAGTATACTCATGAGGGGATTTGTGACATGAGATTTTTTATAGGTATTTATGGGAGCATGATGTGTTTTTAGTGAGTTATATCCCTAGAAAGATGTATTCTATGGGTTATGTGGGTGGACCTAGAGACCTAAAAAATGAATCAATGTATAGTGAATCAAAACCTTTTTGTTGTTTAGGGGTAACCCAAAAGTGGGGTAGGTCTAGGTATATTGGTACCATTGGGCTATGAAGAATGGGGAGGTTCTTTAATATCATATCAGTATACAATAGGTATTGTTGGGGATATTGTATATACATGGAAATTCCATTGATATATTTTTATGAGGAAAACACATTGAGTTCTACAACATTGGGTATTGATGTTTGGTTCCATGATTTAGATCAACAGTGTTCCAATACCAATCTATTTTGGATTCTTTATAGAGTGGTGTAGTGATATAGCATTGATGTATACTTGTGATTTTGGGAATAACACTCATTGGTGGAAGATCACATGTTTCTGCTGTGACATGTTAGGGATGTTGGGTATTTGGAAAAGAGAAAAATGTTATTTTTTTGATGAGACTAATATGTAGGAGGATATGGTCATTGATTTCAGGGATGCAAACCTAGTTGTGATGAAATAAAACTCTTGTGATCGTTTCTCAAGTTAAGTAAACAATTGTTATGGGTGCATATATCGATCTCATTGGAAGAGATCATGAGGAATTTTGTTATTACACATGATACCAGTTGAATTATAAATTGGTGTGAGTACATGTGAAGGAAAAGGACTAATGGATTAAATGATAATATTTCAGAATGATTTTCCTGATAGTTTTAGTGAAAATGGGAAATGTACCTCCAGGGTAGCAGAGACATCATAAGTGGATCTGGTGTGGTGGCATGGATGATCCTAGTTGATATGATATAGGTATATCCTAGGATAAAGTGTGTATGTTTTTGGAGGAGTGATAAACCTATTTTTAAATGAAGCCTATTGATATTTCCCTCAAGGGGGGATAGAGTGTGAGTCACGAGTCATTATTGCATGACCCTCATACTAGAAGGGTCAATTAATAGATTTTTGAGGCAGAAATTGGTCACCTATGAGTTTTAAATCCAATTTATGTAGTCTCATGTAAATGCAATATTTAGGATTTAGATGAGACATTGGATAAGTTAGTGCATTGGCAACAGAATCTGAATAGCTTCTAATGTGACCTGAAGGTGATTCATGAAGTGAATCATCATTCATGGCATGTTTTAGTGGGTGAAACCCAATTCATGAAATGGTTTAGTGGGAAAACCAATTTATTTATGTGGTTAATCGAGTGAACTAATGATTCATGAGATGTTGGGGGGTGGAAACTAGTTTGTGAACTTATTTAAGGGAATGGACCTATTTCATCATATGATTTTGGGGGTGAATCATGTGAGAAAACATTTAAATTGTATTGGTTGTGATAAAAACTATTGTTAAGGATAAAGAAGATGTTACCATCATTCATGAAGATTTTATTTTTGTATAATGGGGGTATTTTGTGGTTAGTACGTGTTGTTTTGTGGAATGTCCAGTGTATGTTAGCCTTGTTCACGGATAATCAGTACCCATTTAATTCTATTTGTAATTTGATTGAGATAAAGTATAGGATTCTAGTCAGTGATTTTATGTGTTTTTGGGTTCATTAAGATTGAATCCTTATTGGTCAAGTTATTTAACCACTAAAAATATGTTTTTATAGGTGATTCAGATGGTGGGAAACATCATGGGTTTTTGTAATCCACGATGAGTTGAGTTCTATAATGGGGAAAACCATGAATATGATGATGAGGTTGATAACACAATGGTGTCCCATGATGGATGGGTGTTCTAGAGATACATTTATAATTTTCGGTGATGTCTAAGAGTGGGGGGGTCATGTTTAGATAAATGATGTGCCCCATTTTTGGAATTTTCCAATGGGATCTTGTTTTAAATTATGGGTAGACCATGGTGAAATGGGCATGGATTAATGAACATGTAGGTCATGTGCGTTTATTGAATGGTTGATGAGGATTTTTAGAGAAGATAAATTTTAAGGTATGAAGATTATAATAACCTATGTCTATATGAGTAATGAAATTCATTATGAATTTTAATTTTCGTTTTGGTGGATGATTCATTCTAAGAACCAGGTCTGAAAATGTGTTTCTGAGTGTTCAAATGAATTTAAGATGTGTTTTTATAGGGTTCAAACTTCAATGGAGGGACTAAGGTTTAGGGTGAGAATAATAGGTAGAAATATTTTTAAGAATATTGTATTTTAGCATCAAAAGTGGTGTCACTACATGATCATAGTGTTCATGCTGTGAATTTTTGGGATAGAAGTGAAAGTGCCCCCTGCTCTAGGTGTTCACAACATGAACAAATTGGTCACACTATGAAACTTGTTTAATGAGTGGTTTCTCAAACTCTAGAAGAATTTTCAGCTCCCCTTATCTTTATATGAACACAATATATGGGGAGGGCCTCGATTAGACCTAACCTTCTATCATTTTACATCCATTTTGTACAGTTCCGAGTGATATTTGATGAAGTTAGTGAGTAGGTTATTCCTATTATTATCTCATATTTTATTTTTATTCAATCTAGCCTGATTTTATTACGTTTTCATGTATTAATTTTCTATGTGATTTACACTAAATCATTGTAGAAATCACTTTGAATGACGAGGATTTCATATGACTTAGTTAGAGGATTTCCTAAGGTGATGTCTACTCTCCACCATGCATCATTTTTATGAGGTATAAAACCATAGTGTATTTACTAATATTTTTAAATCTTATTAAACTATTTGGGAGAATAATTGAGTTCTAGTGTCTTTTTATTTATCTTATATTGCTTACAGGGGTATGTTGTAGGACCTCTCAATGTGTTTAGTTGATGTTATTAAAATGTAGAGATTTTCAATGATTTTATCGATGATTATGCTTCTTTGGTTTAAATTAAATAATTAATTATAATTATTTAGAATTACTTATTTATGTTATGTTATGTTATATTTTTTAGAGGTCGATAGATGATCCAAGATTTATTAGAGATATAAAAATATTAGATATGCTTGGACATCAACTGCCTACCTTTGTAATTAAATATAAAAAGCATCTGTTGATGTTGGTGGTCTCACATATACACACTATTGTTGTTTGAATTTGATTATATACAACATATTTGTTTTTGTCACCACCACATAATGATCATCCTCTGAGTTAAATGAATTATTAAATGAGTTAAATCTATTAAAAATTTGACAATTAATTGAATTATTAATTTATTTAAATGAAATCACTATGGATATATTGATAAAGGTAACCCAGGTCACTGTGGGCCCATGGAAACTAGCTATTTTCTTTATCCACTTATGGATATGATATTAAATGAATAAATTATGATTCTATAAGATATATATATTCCTTAAGAGGTGTGAATGGTAAAGGTATAACCTAGTGTCCCTTGAGTAGGATCCAGGGGACACCTCCCTATAGTGGTGTGGCATGAATTGTGATGGAAATCCCTAGGGGGTAATGTGAGTACCCTTTATACATGATCACCCTTGGTGGATAGAACATATAATCTGGAAGAAAAACTCGGAGAAAAGATGGACCCAGTGAGAAAAATATAACCAAGATAAGTCATGGGATATCTCTTGGACCATTTCCAATATAGAGTTACTTATATAGCTGATGATGCAAAGTTATTCTATTGATTATTCCATGGGATGATACATCCTAGATAATAAAGTGTTTTCCAAGGGCCTTAGTTGTGATCAAGGACACTTGTGGGTGTGCCTCAATGTTGGTGTGACCATGGATACCTAAGTGGGTGACCCTTTAATAGAACAGCCATCTACTAGTATGTATGTATTTGGTTAGATATTATTGCTTGTGTCACCTGTAGCTCAAATTGATTTTTAATACAAATGGGACTGGGATAAAAGTAGAGAGTGTAGGAATTTATCTATCCCTATTTTTCATTTATTTATTATTATGATTGATGGTACGTGATTTCCTACGATGAATTTGGATTGACAATTAGGATTAGAACTGATGTGATTCTTGGGATACCTTGGAATTAACTTATGAGATCGATGAGACCCCTAGAAGCTTCACATGTTTAGGATTCAGTCTCATAGTATTTTGGTGTTGGATTCCTGGCCTGGATAGTATGAAATGAAATGATTAATGTAAGAGTGTATTATTAGTGGTGGTTCCAAGGATCTATAATCTAATCCATGTGATTGTGAACATACATGAATGCTTAATATATATGGTTCTCCACTAATATACTATGACAATAATGAATTCTCATGAAGTATAGAAATTGTCTGAATATTTTTAGACCATTAAAAAATCTAGGGATAAACAAGTTTTAAATGGAAGTATGAGGTTTTGGGTGGGAATATATTCTGAAAAAATGACGTATAAAATCACAAGGGTTACTGTTATATCACTTCAAATGATGTTGTAGATAACCCTAGGATCGAGTGGATACATATGTGATGGTTCAACTAAGGATCCATTATATATTGGATACCTATGAGACTGAGCATGGTATTTGGGATGGTATTTTCCATTCAATTTCCTAGGTATCCTTGTAATGAGTCACCCCTAGAAATTTCGGATTCTTAGGGCCTCTCTTTATTAGGTATCGGATGTCTACATGACATTGGTAGCACCTAGGTACCACCATCGGGTTAAAACTAGGCGATTAATGATGAATGATTCCTTATAGCACCCTAGGATTTCATAATAATCAGTGGAGGTTTGAGAATGGGATCCCTAGAGAAAGGATAAAGGTTATCCTAATGTGATAATCATACTAAGATAATCGTTGACAATGAATGAAGTAGTTTTCGAAGACTGGGGTTATAAACCTAAGGATTGAGGATTGTTATTGTTCTTGGCTCAAGATATACAAGTATTCATATGGGGAGGTCATGATACTATGTAGGCATGAACATTATGATGTTCTCAGAGACATTCCATCATCAATCCATATTAGGTATCATTGGTAGTTTATTTATTTATTTATTTTTCATTTATTTTATAATTGTTTATTGTTGAGTAAGTCATTTGTGTATATAACAAAACTGCCAGTTTTGTATGGGGTAGTATTAGTGTTTCTTTACTGAGTTATATACTCACACCCTTCTCTGGCCACTATTGTATATGGGTACCCAAAAAAAAGTCACATGAATATTTTAGTAATTAGTAGGGAAGAGGCCCAATACTAGGCTTATAATGGTAAAATGGGTCAACTCATATGATATATGGATATTGGGATGTGGTATAACTTAGAGTGATGGTAGAGCTTAAAGTCTTTTCTCTTTTATTTATCTTAGGAAAGAGATTTCAATTGAACCAATACTACTTGTTTTGAAATTGTTAGATCTATTTAGGACTTTTATCCACCCTTGGATGTGATTATGGGAGTTAAAAATTTATGTTGGATCAGCCCTTGAAGCACTAAGAGGGAAACTTCTGATGAAAATATAATTTCTTATTTTTTATCACGGTGTGACTTTTACTTTTACCAAGTGATCATCGCTTTCAAGTAATAATAAATAGTTTCACAACATGACCAATAAAATTTCCTCCAAAATCTTGAAAACCATCATTATAATTATGGTGTAACTATATCCACTGTGTCATGATATTTTTCCACTTCAATTTAAAATATTTACCGAATTCTCATGAGAGAATCACAACAACATTATTCTCAAGTTGTTTCTCTTATGTATCTCTAGTTTCACTCATATATTAGACCTTTTGTGGTGTGATATCATCATTCATTTCCCAATATATATCCAAAACTCACGATTATTCTTACATACTCTCTATATAATGTACCATTGAATTTTTTCACCTCAGTTACCCCTTCACGATGTAGCTTTATTATGCTTATTCAAACTGAAGTCTTCATCCTAGTGAATTGTGGAATTTTCTACACATATGTGGAATTATTTAATTAAACCTATTATCCAAAGAGAACAAATTTCACACACTCTCCTAATTTTAGTGTGATTTCCTTAACTTTAATAATATTTCAAAGCATCATAATATTTAACGATCTATGATAACATGAACCCTTAAGTTGTGGAATGATTTACCCTCAGCCAAAAATATTTTAATCTTATTCATTTTGAAATTAATCTTATACATTATTAATTGTGGCATGAGTCCTTATATTTTAGTGTGATTACAAATGAAACACCATAAATTCTATAAAACTATATCTTCTCATATTGAATTTTCATTCATGTTCTTCAAAAATTCAAGACTAGCTTCACCAAGTATGAATTAACCTGAATCACTTGATTTTGAATATAATTCATATAATAGATAGTTCATTAAAAAAACAAAACTAAATATCAAAAACCATATTTAATTTACTAAAACTCAAAAACATCCCCCTTTAAGAAGCATCAACTCAATGATTCATGATTTATCTTCCTCAAATATAGAAAACTCCACCAACACTTAGGTTTCCAAAATTTCCCCATCTTTGGTCCTGAAAATCTCTCCCATTGGATTTTTTTTCTCACCAGAAATCCATTAAATGTTTTAAAAAATGATTGTTTTCAACTATTAAACATAATAATTATTCAATTTTTCTAATCCTATTGAGTGGAATCAGTGTAGGAAACACGAATAGTGAATAATTGTAACAAGTATTTTCATTTGTGTAACTTACTTTCACTTACAACATATTTAACAACTTCACTTATCATCACTTTTAAAATGTTTATCACTTTTCATGTATTTGTTAAACACAATCATTATTCACACATGATTTGAAAAAAATTATAATAATTCACAAACATCACCAACTCACACCCACTTGATGAGTTCACAACTTTACCCTTAAAACACATATCCCTAAATATGTTATCCAATTAAAGAAATGATATTCCCCAAACCTATATTTTAGGATCCAGTTTTAAAATAATATATTTACACATATTCTTCCGTACGAATTGAGATTACTAGGTCATAACATTCATACATTTTACATCATTTACAACACATAAACATTATATCTCATAAATGAATGCACACCCTAGAAACCAATTGTTTAATGTCTTTTAAGATATCATTTTTAAATATCTTATTTCACATTATTTCTTAATCATCTCCAACAGATAAGTTTCTCACATTCTGTCCTTATAGACACATCATACCTAATTAACTTCTTCATTACCTAGGTAATGGAAATAAAAGAAAGGATAATATCAAATGTTGTGTAAGGGGTGAAATTATCAATTATGTATAAAGGGTTATATCAAAATGATGTGATAAAACATGATCATGGTATATATATCAAATAAAGAAGAACATGGAATCATAAGAGTTTTCTATAAGGTATGATAGAAGGATTTATAACCTAAATAAATTGTACATATTTATTGGAAAAATAATATGGATACATGAGACAATAATTATGAGTCATATATCAAAATATAGGCATCTGGTATAATATATATGTTTTACATAGTCATTACCATTTAAAATATTTATTTTGTGAAAATTGATGAAAAAAATTACATCCTATCAAAAATTTGTGAAAAAAGCCAACTAAAATCATATTCACATATAAACCTATTTAAAAAGAAACATGTACTCTTATCTATGAATAAACCTAAAAACAAATCTTTCCACAATCATGACCATGGTTAAACTTGTGAAAAAATAATCCCACAATCATGTGCACACACAATCTTGTGAATAATTATGCTCACAGTCATATCAATACAAACTCTAATTATCTGATTAGACTGAAAAATTTAGCCAATGTGTTATAGGGATATATCCAACCAATTTATTATATAATGATTAACTATATATTTGTGTTCCATTTGAACATGGAAACATTCATAATCTAATCGTAACTTGATTAACCGATGATAATTAAGACATTTTATTAAATAATTCAACAAGATATTAACATAAACCATCCAAATATATAATTTGGATTGTAAAATTAAAAAATATCCCCATTTCATTATAATAAATATTAAAGTATGTTTACATAGTTCAAGAAAAAATTATAATAGTGTAACAAAATTGCTTTGGAAAATAACATGAAAGATCCTTTTTTGATTACTTTTATTTTAAAAGAAAATAATTTATAAAATGATGAGAGTAGATATTAAATTACCACAAATAATTATATAAAAATTGTATTATATTAAACTAATGTGGATTTCAGTAAATATTTATCATGAAAATATCATTTAAAATGATCGTAGCTCAATGAAAAGAAGTTGAGTTTATAAAAACACCTTAAATAATTGGAAGTATATAAATCAAAATAACATAAAAGAGGGATCACAAAATAAACTTACAAATAACATAAATGAAACTTGAATAATGGAATTAAAATTAAATTTGATAGTAATTACACCATATAAAATAAAATTTTATCCATTATATTAAATATGGATCAATGAAGGGAGATTTAGATGAAAAGACCTAATATCTAGTCCTGAAATATTAAATATAAATTTATCCCATTGTATAATAAACATAATAATATTAATAAATTAATTTAAAACCATATTCATATGTATTAACATTTATAATATTCATTTATAATTATTCATTTTATATATGAGTTAGTTATTGTATATTTTCATAATCACTGATTAGTAATTTTGATTATTTCATACTTGTTTTGTAATGGAAATGTAGATACTCATTCAATGATAAAAAATAATCATTAACATATTATTCAAGGCGGTGTAATAAGCTTTTTCTAATAATTTATTCAGTTCCATGTTCACTTTATTGAATGTATGGGTAAGTTTTTTTTGAGAACGAATTCCATTACAAGCATGCAATTGTAATAAACCGATAACCAAAATTTACATTATAATGAAATTTATTTTTTTAATCCTTACAGAACAATATTAATATAATAAATTACACTTTAATATCATATATCTCAATTATTGATGTCATGATACTAATTGATGATGAAAATAATGATGTTGGTATAACATCATTCATGCTGATGGTTGAATAGATGCAAACAGAATATGCTACACTAATGATTGTGAAAGAGTATAGAGTTATATAATAGTAATATAATTTTATTAGAAGAATAATTTTGTTAATATTATATCATTATGTGGTATATAATAAGTTAATTGAAAAATAATGGGAAGAACTATGTGCTTTGATGAATTGTCTCCTCCTCAAAACCGGTTCCTTCAAAATGGAGGATTCAAAAATATTTATTGGGATTAGAGGATACAAAATGTTTATAAAGGATTTAGTATATAAACAATAGTTTTGGATTCAATATATAACCAATGTAAAATGGTGGTTTGGTATGGGTAGATGATGGGTCCTTTTATAGGCAAGTTTTGAGTCATATTTCAATAATTTTTCATTCATTAATATAAACGGATGGAATTTTAAAAGAAAAGCTGATAAAAATTAGAAAATAATGCATATGGTTATTTAATCCCATAATCCATACAATTCAATGATTAATTTTCAAGAAATTGTATTTCTTTCCCACTTAGTTTAACCCTTTTACACTGTTTTACCTTTACATTGGAGATTCAATATTTTACCTCTATAACTTATTAATATGCCTAAAAATGAAATTAACCATCTGAAATAATATTTATTTTCTGATTAAATTTTTTAAATCTATTTAATGTTATTTTGTTTTTAAATAATGAGTAATTTAACTTTCAAATGAAAGCTTAAAATATATAGAAAAACTGCATTTTTTAACAAATGATCTTTTAAACATTAAGTGTTATTATTTTTATTTAATATCAATATATAATAATTAAATGATTGATAAATTGATTTTTTTACTTATAAACATTACTTTTAAAAGAATCATTCATAAATCATGATGTATTTTGTATGTTAGTATAAAAACACATAATGAAAAATATTTTTTTTCCAAACACATATTTTTTAGGATAAAAATTAATTTAATATTAGTAAATATAGAGGCCAATAATTACATGGATGATGTGTTATTTTAATATATATTAAAATAAATTTAATTAGAATCATTATTTAGCAATGATAATTTTAATTTACACTCAACATATTGAAAAATAGTTTCTGGAAAAATATATTTTATTTATATTAAAGGATTTTATCTTCATTAGAAACTATTTAATTTAGGAATTAATGAATAATTATTTATTTTTTAACCGAAAAAAATATATTATTAAATTTTAAATTCCAAATAAGAAAAATTCCATTTAAAATATAAAATACAAAATATAATAAAAATAAATTTTTTAAACAATTGTTTTTTTGTTTGGACTTGAATTATTAAATTAGTACTCTTTATAGTGAATTAATTATGTCTTGGATTTCATTAATTTATTTTACTCATCATTACTTGTATTTTATCTATACATTTTATTCATAAATTATCTTGAATGTAATAAATTTAATAAAACTAAAAAATTTATAAACATAATTTATTTATAATATGTGGTATATTCAGAAAGTAATCAGAATATTTTAATTATGTTTACAAAATAATTTATCTTATTTTTAAAAATTAGTTTTAAAGAGAATGGGTATTTTTTAACATCCATCTAAAAATTGAGTATCTTAATTAAATATCAGTAATTCTTAATTGGTAACATATTTAATGGTTTTGGAAACACCCTGAGATTTCATGATATATTTATTTTAAAATAAATATAATTTCTTTGATATCCTAGGATACATGCAATGTCAAGTTTAAATGAACCACGATATACTATTGAAAATTATTATTTAATGAGAAAATTATAATTTATCTATTGGATTGTTGGGGATGAATTTGAACTACTAAATTATGAAAAAAAATTTGTTTACACATGAATCAAATGAATTAATTGGTCACCAATTGATTATAAATGTAAAAAAATTATTTGAAAGAAAAAGAGATGTTTTCTAGGAAATTGTTTTTATGGGTGCAATGTTTCTAAACTTAATAAATTATATTAATCACTATTTTTTAAGTATTATAATGAAATGTTAATGTTATCTATTTAATCAGATGTTTTAATAGCCATATAATGTATTCTCTAAGCATTATATAGTAATTAATACAGTTTTAACGTTAAAACAGTATTTCTCCAAAAAAACTGTTCATCTATTTTTTCACACTTATTTTAAAATTAATTTATACAACTTTGAGAGATTTAATATTGAAAAATTTATACCATATTTTGAATTAGTCGATTAAATTTTTTTAAACAAGTATCTTTTATTTTTTTGGTAATTATGAATAGTAACCTCTGTAAATCTTGTCACCTTGGTAAAAGTAAAATGTGAAAAATAGGTTTAAAACATTGGGGTAAGGCTTTAAAATTACCCTAAGTCTAAAATTCATAATATATAATAAGTTTAGTTATACCATGTTCATCTATGTTCTGAATATATGGACACTTTGTTCCATATTTCTTAGATTACAACCTTTATATTATTTTAAGAAAAAAATACAATATGTCACTCTCTTGAATTTAACATCTCTAAAATATTTTAATAAGGTTAAAAAGAGGATTAGTTTAGTTCTAACTGTTCATTTTAAATATTAATTATTTTTTTAATAATTATTATTTATTTCTAGTTTTTATTTATTAAATAGATTAATTAAATTCATACACAACACCGACCCGCTAATTATTCAATTAATAGAAAAATAAAATAAATGATTTTAATAATATTAAAATTAATTTAATATGGATTAATTAGTGTGTTCCATTTATTTTTATATAAAAATCACATATTAGATATGTGTTAAAATTTTACCTTCTAATTCCTTTTTTATCTTTTTGTTTTCAAAATAAATGTAAATAAATAGTTCCAAAAGGTGACATTAATGTTATTTTATAACAAATGATATTTTTTTAATTGATATAAAATATATAAGAAACCTATATTTATACAAGAGAATGGTATATGATTTAAAATTTAAACAATCATACAATTATTGTCACTTTCCTTTTTTATTGTAACAATCTTGACCCTTAAATAGTAAGTAACATTGATTTTTTGGTATTTGCTAAAGGTTAATGGGGGATAAAATAAAGAGATAATGATGAAAACATCCCCTAAAGTTATCAAAATTATACTGGATGAGATAATTTTGACACATTATCATATTATATTATATTTATATTAATTTGGAGACCTTTTCCCCTAAAAATTAATTTAAATTAATTTTAAACAATATGTTTTTCCAAGAGTTCCCCTCCACACACTTATAAAAGGGATCACATTATCCTCTCTTCTATACACATTTTTTCAACTCTATTATAGAAAATATCTACCATAATACCTTAATATATTCCTTCACCATATCATAGATCTTTTCTTATTTCTAAAAGACCGCCCCTTCAAAGCCTAAGGTGTAAGCCAAAAGAGTATTGTCAACAAAGAGGTATAACTCTTAACCAAGAATTTTCAATTTTATTTCCATTTATAATTATTAAAAATTTATGGTATAAATTTTAAAATAATGAATTTATAACTCACATATAATGAATTTGTATTATTATAATTGAAAAATCAGTATCCACCTTCCTATTCATTGGAAAATGATAATGTCGCTCATGTGTACCTATTGATTTCCACGTTCATAAAGAGATGGGATTCATTTTTTAACTCCAATTTAATTAATTGAAATAATGATAAATTTATTTAATATTTATGTTAAAATTATATAATAATGTTTATTTAAATTTGTATTATTATTTACCTTTTTCTCAATTCATCCTTCCAAAAGTAAAAAGTGTGTTTATGCGTACCAACAACGTACCATCTCTATGAAAAATGAATTTGTTTTCCTATATATTGGTATTTATGGATGGATAAATATAATGAATATATATGATATTTTTATAATTATTAAAATTTTATACATTATGGAACCCTGATCAAAGTAATATGACCAGAACTATCGAATAGAAATTATCTTAAAAAACAAATGAGAAAACACCCAAAAATAATGAATTTAATAAGGAATTATTAATAAATGTATGTTGAAATGTTATGTAACCACCCAAAGTTTTTCAATGTAATTTAACTTCTTATAAATATGACATAAAATCACATGAAAACACAACATAATGAACTACTAAGTGCTACGTGACATTTAAACATAAGTTTGTCACTTATGTGTTTTGAATTTCGAAAATCTGGCATACGCAGTTGTGTTCAAGATGATTTTTAGAGTCTAATAAAACAAAAATAATTTTCTGTGAATAGTAACATACCCTTGTGAACAGTAACCTACCTCTATGAATAGTAACATACCCTTATGAATTGTAATATGACCCTTATGAATAGTAAATCATCCAACAAAAGAGTAACCTTACCCATTAATAATTAAATAAAATTTAGACATCTTAGAAAGTGACAATTTGACCTTAGTAAATGTGTTGGTATTTTGTAAGTCATAAATAAATAATTATAATTAATTAATTAATTTAATAGAAAATTTATTTTCCTAAAATGTGTTCATAAATTATCAAATCAATGTCTTATAGTTTTTAGATAATTTTATAATACCCTACGTAATTTTTGAAAGCACTATAAAATCAGTTTTAATGTTTAAAAACTGTTTTTTAAGTAAACTATAATTTTAATTAAATATTAAATTAATAATATTTAGAAAACTATTTTTGAAAAATGGACTTCATTTTTGGATTCTACACATTGAAAAATGGATGGGGTAAATTTTTGGTATTTTTATGAGATACTTGAATTTTTGTTGAAGAGTGAAATACCATAATTTACAAAATAAGCTAAATAATCTAATTATAGAGTCATGTGTGATGTTCTACTGATGTAATCCCACTTGGTTCGGGATCATATTCTAACATTACTATTCTTGGTCATTGAATACTCACTATTTCTTGTCTTAGGGTAAATTAACAAACTAATGAATTTTATATTAAGGAAACCCCTCTCCCCTCCAATATAAATACCACCCTTCACACCCTCATTTCCTCACACCTCTCATGCTCCAAGAATTCTATAAACTCTACCCAAACATCTTCCCAAGCCCCTCTCCCATGTCTGAGAGCTTCTAGTCTTATCAAAAGACTAATCTTAACTTCATTAAGGAGGATCTCAATAGGAGGATTTAAGAGATAATTTCTCTCCCTCTTCTCCTTTAATTTCCTTTCAAGTTCATGTTCATTTCTTAATCTCTCTCCACCTATATTCATCCAAATAGTATTATAACTCAATTATTATACATTTACTGTAATTTTATGATGCTAATGGGATATTATATCATCCAACCCCATGTCCCTCTTCCTTTTATTTTATTAAAAAGAACATTGTTCGTGAGGTGTTAATTTATCACCTTCAAGAACGACATGTTTTCTTCTTCAATTTATACTTTCATATCTGGTCATGAAACCATCTTTATAGTTGAACCAGAATTATTTATATGTATTATGATCTATTTACTGTTCTGTAACTAATTTATGACCATATTACTAGTGATAATATAAAACAAGTTCATTATGATCGAAAAACAGTTCAAAATAACCCAAACAATCATCATTTAATTCTTATCTAATGATTCATCCAAATGGATATAATATGATTCATTATAAGATCATTAAAAATCTTTTAATATCAATAATAACATATAATATCAGTTCTGTATGTTTACCCATGTTCTACCCGAACTCCAATTTAAGAATACAAGTGAACCACTCAAGAAAACCATAGAAACAAACATTCCCGAACAATGTTATTTAAACTCTATAATTCATCCAAAGGAACATAAAATCACCTAATAAAACCATAATGAACCATATTAATGTAAAAAAGGTTCTGGATTTCTAATGAATTAATACAATGTCATTATACAGGACATTAAAGAGAAGTAAGCATTCAGATACAAGGTAAGGGGAAAATCTCGAACCCAATTTTTTTTCTTCAGGTTCTCCCTCTTTCACTCCAATTTGGTATAGTCACTTCTTAAAAATAATTTTTTTATCATTATCTTACCATTTCTGGGATATACATGTTTTCTAATTAAGTTTATTTCAAACAAAATTTTTTCCAAAAGAACTATTCTTTTAAGAACTAAACTTTTACCTCTCATCCATGCTTGATGGTTCTTGTATCAAGTATGTTGTTCCCTCTTTCTTTTGGGAACCCAAATCTTATGAATGTATTCTTATGAGATGAAACCCATTCCTTACCATGGTTTAGTTATGTTCATTATTTATATATTTTCAATGTGGCATGCATGATAATTATAATGTTATAAGGTGACGGGTGCGCCCATAATTATATAGCGCAATATGAATGTTTGAATGTGACGGGTGCACCCGGAATTATACAGTGCTCCAATGCATTGGGTAAAGTGATGAATCTCATGAGTAAATGTGAAATGATGTGTGAACAAGATTCTAGCTTGGTTCACAAGTATGTGTGGTTGTTAACCACTAAGACATGATGTTTCATTTTTATGCATTTCCACATTTCAAGTCTTATTTATGATCCTCTCATTTTCACGATCTTTTGCCTGTGTCATGATTATGCTCACCCCATGCTATATTCTTCTTATCTATCCTCTTACTAGGATTTTATATCACCCCTTTTATGTATATCCTCAGGTGGATAGATGTACTAAGGAGAGGACAAGTGCTAATAAGAAGCTAGAGAAGAAGAAATTAAATAAATGTTTAAGCTTGATGTTGTAATTGTTATGTATGGTCCTAGTTTTCCCAAGAAACTAAACCTTTGGATCCTATATGTGTAATACTATTATGCTGTTTATATTTAAAATGATGTAATAGTAATGTAATAAAAGGCCAGGATGATATAGTTGGTATCATAGGAAAGGTTTAGTTAATTTGGGAATTATGATTAGTGAACCCTAAAGAAAACCTCTAGCGTGAGACTAAGTACAAATATGCACACAAGAATATTTTCATAGGGATACCAAATGTTATGTTTTTGGAATAAATTGTTTAAATGAATAAGTTTTTCATGAATTATTTACTTATGTTTTGTTCTAACCTTTTCTATTTTAGAAAATGGTGGGAACCAGGAGAAATCAGACCAACTCATGTGGGGGCCAATGCAACGATTGCCCGAACGACATCCCCAATGATTTGGGAGGTGGATTTCAAAACATCATGGTGATGTTTACCCAATTATCTAAGGTAATGAACAATAACCATAATAATGGGGAATGTCCTCCTTCACCAAAGAGGGAGCAACTGGCTATCAAATGTTTTATGCGGCAACGACCACCGACGTTTAATATATCTTCTGATCCACTAGCTGCGGAACAGTGGGACAAATCCATAGAGAAGATCTTTTCTATTCTTCACTGTTCTAATATGGAGAAGGTGACCCTAGCCGTTTATCCTCTAGATGGAGAATCCGATCAATGGTGGGATTTGATTAAGAACACCAAGCCAAGGGAGGAAAATGAAGAGATGGAATGTGAAGACTTTAAGATAACGTTTCTTAACAAGTATTTCCCAAGAACTCTTTGCATGAATATGGAGAGAGAATTCATAGAGTTCAAGAAAAAAGAAGGAGAATATGTCACAACCTGTGAAGTGAATTTCACATGGCTTGCAAGGTATGCTTCAGGTTTTTTATCAACAATGATACCAAAATTGATAGATTCTTTAGTGGATTAAAACCACACCTTTGAAAGGCTCTTGCAATTCGAGACTTTGGGAGTTATGAAGAAGTTGTTCGATGTGCTCTCAAAGTGGAGATGGAGTTTAGAGAATGGTCCCATGGCTATGGTGATAAGAAACAAAATATGGTTTTTCAAGCAAGAGGATCTAATGATAAAGGTGGGAAGAAAATTCAATGAACCACATGACAAAAATGAGGAATGTTTCACCATGGGAACTGCCTGAAAGAGATTAGGAAATGCATTAAGTGTGGGAAAGAAGGAAACCATGCACAAGAGTGTCGAAAAGAGACGAAAATCAAGGAGAATGTATCTGAAGAAAGGACAGAACCACTCATGGTTCAATGCTAGAACTGTAGGGACCTAGGGCACTATGAAAGTCAGTACACTAAACCTCGAGTTCTCGAGGCTAATCAACGTCAGCAACCACCAAATCCAATGGAACATGGGAAGGCTTATGACATAACTACTGCAGAAGTGGAGAAAGAGGATGAAGTCATAAAAGGTACACTTCATATTCACTCAATAATGGAAAAGGTCTTATTTGATTCTGGTTATATGCATTCCTTTATATCTTGCAAGTTTTCTAGAACTATAGAATCGAAGCCCCGGATCCTTGAAGTAGAGATATCTACAAAAACACCAAGTGGTGCAATCATTGCAACCCAAGTGTTTAAATCCTCTCCTATTGGAATATGTGGTAAGGTTCTTCCAGTGAATCTTTTAATACTTCCTTTGGTAGAATTTGATGCTATAATGGGAATATATTGGCTCTCGTTATATAGAGCACATATCAACTGTCGGGAAAAGGAAATATCTTTTCATATTCCAAACCTTCCCATGATTCTCTACAAATGAAAGGAAGATCATGAATCTCATTTTAAAAATCCTTCAATGGTGTGGGTGTTGATTCCATATAAAGAAGCATACCTCGCCCAAATGGTTGAGTCGAAGGAAAGTGCCAACCTTGAAGAAATTCCCATCATGAGAGAATACAACGATGTATTTCCTAAAGAGTTACCTTGAATTCCCACGTATCATGTGGTAGAGATCTCAATTGAACTCATACCTAGAGGTACTCCTATCTCGAATGGCCCCTATAAGATGGCTCCTATCGAAATAGAGGAGTTAAAGAAGCATCCACAAGAGCATCTGGACAAAGGGTTCATACTCCCTAGTCCATCACCTTGGGGTGCACCAGTGTTATTTATGAATAAGAAGGATGAAAAAATGTGGCTGTTTATTAATTATCAGGAACTCAACAAGATCACCATAATGAACAAGTATCCTATTCAAAGGATTGACGACCTATTCGATCAGTTTAGAGCTGCTCAATACTTATAAAAGGTGGATCTTCATTCTGGATATAATCAGGTAAAGGTGAAGAAGGAAGATATTCATAAGACTACCTTCTGAACAAGGTTTGGGCACTATGAGTTTTTGGTGATGCCCTTCGGACTTACTAATGCCCCTGCAATCTTCATGGATTTGATGAATAGAGTATTTAGACATTACCTAGACAAATTGTTGGTAGTGTTTATTTATGATATTATCATCTACTCTAAGAGAAAGTAGGAACATAAAGAACATCTAAGACTTGTGTTAGAAACATTAAGAAAGTAGAAGTTGTACACTAAGTTCCGAAAGTGTGACTTTTTGATGAAGCAAGTCATGGTCTTGGGATATGTGATCATAAGTGAGGTAATTTCTGTGGATCCTTCAAAAACAAAGGCAATTGAGGAGTGCCCCAGGACCTCTAGGGTCACAAAAATATGTGGTTTTCTTGAATTAGCTGGGTACAACTAACATTTTGTGAGAAACGTCTCCCGATTTTCAAGATCGCTAACTAAGTTAACAAGGAAAGGGGTAAAGTATGTCTGGACAGAAGAATGTGAGGGAATCTTCAAGGAGATAAAGAGAAGGCTAATCACTGCACCTGTACTCACACTACCAAAAAGTGGAGAATGTTTTGTGATATACGGTGATTCTTAAAAGAAAGGCTTGGGTTGTGTACTCATGACAAATGACAATGTGGTAGCCTATGCCTCACGACAGTTGAAGATCCATGAGGAGAACTACCCGACACATGATCTAGAGCTGGCATTCATGATTTTTTCCTTGAAAATATGGTGGCACTGCCTTTATGAAGAGAGGTGTGACATATACACCGACCACAAGAGACTAAAGTATATATTCACACAAAATGAGCCCATCATGCGTCAAAAGAGATGGTTAGAGATAATCAAGGATTACGATTGCTCTATTCATTATCATCCTAGAATGGAGAACAAGGTAGTTGTTGCTCTAAGCAGAAAAGAACTGGATACTCTATTGATGTTACGGGTTGAGAAAGACCCTATCTTCATAGATATGAAAAGGATGGATTTTGAAATCACAAGGGCAGGGGATATATCCTACCTTGCCCAAATGATTGTACAACCATCCATCCAGGGGAAGATTAAGGAGGCACAAAGGGATGATGTGGAGATATAAAAGAGGGTGAATGTAGTAAAGGAAGGGAAGCTCCAAGAGTTCCATATCGGTGATGATGGTGTGATTCGATTTGGAACTTGGCTTTGTATCACCCAGGATAAAGAAGGAGCTATTGGAAAATTCACGTAACTCAACATTCTCTATCCATCCCGGGAGTACCAAGCTGTACCGTGATTTCTAAGAACACTTCTAGTGGGATAACATGAAGAAGGAGATTGAGGAATATATATCAAGGTGTTTGGTATGTCATCTAGTTAAAGATGAGTGAAAAAAGTCCAAAGGTATGATGCATCCATTACCTATACCCATGTGGAAATGGGAAAATGTTACTATGGACTTTGTCACGGTCCTCCCAAAGATATCAAAGAGAAATAATGAAATATGGGTTGTGGTTGACTGACTCACCAAGACTTCCCATTTTATCACTATTTGGGAAGATCTCTCTCTTGAAAAGCTTGAAAAAACATATGTGAAGGATGTGGTGAGACTGCACGGTGTTCCAATCTCAATTGTCTCTGACCGTAATCCAAGGTTCACATCTAAATTCTGGAGTTGCCTTCAATATGCTTTGAGTACTGAATTAAATTTCAGCACGACCTATCACCCCCAACTAATGGCCAATCTAAAAAGACTATTTAGAATCTTGAAGATATACTAAGAGCCTTCTCTCTTGAATTCAAAGGTGGTTGGGATCAGCATCTCCCATTGGTTGAGTTCTGATACAATAATAGCTTCCACTCGAGTATTCAGATGGCTCCATATGAAGATCTGTATGGAAAGTGATGTAGAACTCAAACCTGTTGGGATAAAGTTGGAGAAAAAAAGCTACTTGGACCCGATCTTGTCTAAGAGATGATAGATAAGGTTGAAGTCATTCAGAAACACAACAAAGCTGCTCAAAGTCGGCAAAAGATCTACACTGACAACCGTCGAAGGAACTTGGAGTTTAAAATTAGAGATAAATTATTCCTTAGAATATCACCATGGAAGAGAGTCATGCAGTTTGGAATGAAAGGGAAGCTAAGCCCAAGGTACATTGGCCCCTTGGAGATCCTTGACCGCAATAGGACCTGTGGCATATCGGCTTGCACTTCCATCGAATATGACTCGAGTTCATGATGTTTTTCACGTATCACTCATGAGGAAGTACATACATGATCCCTCACATGTACTAAACTTAGAGGTGGTGCAGCTAGAAGATGATCTCTCCTATGAAGAGTAGCCAGTTAATATCCTGGATTGAATAGATAAGGTTCTATGCAACAAGACAACCCATCTCATTAAAGTGTTGTGAAGGAACCATAATTTTGAGGAAGCAACATGGGAACCAAAAGAGGCGATGAAGGAGAAGTACCCTCACCTGTTTACGTAAAATGAAATTTCGATGGAAAATTTCATAAGGGAGGAAAAATGTAACGACCCAAAGTTTTTCAATGGAATTTACCTTCGTATAAATATTCCATAAAATCACATGAAAACACATCATAATGAACTACTAAGTGCTAAGCGACCTTTAAACATATGTTTGTCACTTCTGTGTTTTGAATTTAAAAAATCTGATATACACAGCTGTGTTCAAGATGATTTTTGGAGTCTAATGAAACAAAAATAATTTTTGGTGAATAGTAACATACCCTTGTGAATAGTAACCTACCCTTATGAATAGTAACACCCCCTTATGAATATTAATATGAAACCTTATGAAAAGTAAATCATCCAACATAAGAGTAACCTTACCCATGAATAATTAAATAATATTTAGACATCTTAGAAAGTGACAATTTGACCTTAGTAAACGTTTTTGTATTTTGTAAGTCATAGATAATTAATTATAATTAATTAATTAATTTAAAAGAAAATAAATTTTTCCTAAAATGGGTTCATAAATTATACAATCAATGTCTTATATTTTTCAGATAATTTTATAAGACCCTACGTAATTTTTGAAAGCCCTATAAAATCAGTTTTAAATTTTAAAAACAATTTTTTAAGTAAACTGTGATTTTAATTAAATATTAAATTAATAATATTTAGAAAAATATTTTTGAAAAATGGGCTTCATTTTTGGATTCTACACATCAAAAAATGGTTGGGGTAAATTTTGGGATTTTTCTGAGATACTGGAATTTTTGTTGAATAGTGAAATACCATAATTTACAAAATAAGCTAAATAAGCTAATTATAGAGTCATGTGTGATGTTCTTCTGATGTAAACCCACTTGGTTCGGTATCACATGATAAAATTACTATTATTGGTCATTGAATAATCACTATTCCTTGTCTTATGGGAAATTAATAAACTAATGAATTTTATATTAAGGAAACCCCTCTCCCCTCCACTATAAATACCACCCTTTACACCCTCATTTCCTCACACCTCTCAATATCCAAGCCTTCTCTAAACTCTGCCCAATTTTTTTCCTAGATCCTATCCCATGTACAATAGCTTTTGGTCTCAAAAAAAGACCAATCCTAGATTCCTTAATGAGGATATCAAGAGGAGGATTTAAGAGGTAATTTATCTCCCCCTTCTCCTTTAATTTCTGTTCAAGTTCAAGTTCATTTCTTGATCTCACCCAAACTATCTTCATAAAAATGGTATTGTAACACCAGTATTATACATGCACTGTAATTTTATAATGCTAATGGGATATTATATCATCCAATCCCCTTTCCCTCTTCCTTTTATTTTATTAAAGAGAACATTGTTCATGAGGTGTTAATTTATCACCTTCAAGAACGACATGTTTTCTTCTTCCATTTCTACCTTCATATCTGGTCAAGAAACCATTTTTATGGTTGAACCAGATTTTTTTATATGTATTATTCCCTATTTAAAGTTCTTGAACTAACTTATGACCATATTACTAGAGATAAAATAAAACAAGTTCATTATGATCGAAAAACCGTTCAATTTAACCCAACCAATCATCATTTAATTCTTTTCTAATGATTCATCCACATGGATATAATATGATTAATTATAAGATCATTAAAACTCTTTTAATATCATTAATAACATGTAATATCATTTCTGGATGTTTACCCATGTTCTACCTGAACTTCAATTTAAGAATACAAGTGAACCACTCAAGAAAACCATAAAAACACACATATATATATTACCTTATCTGGGATGTAAAAGTTTTCTTCGGTTTCTCGCTATTTCATTCCAATTTGGTATGGTCACTTATTAAAAAAAAAATTTCATCATTATATTACCTTATCTGGGATGTAAATGTTTTCTAATGGAGTTTATGTAAAACCAAATATTTTCAAAAAGAACTCTTCTTTTAAGAACTCAACTTTTACCTCTCATTCATGGTTGATAGTTCTTGTATCATGTATGTTGTTCCCTCTTTCTTTTGGGAACCCAAAGATTATGAATGTATTCTTATGAGATGAAACCCATTACTTACCATGGGTTAGTTATGTTAATTAAATATATATTTTCTATGTGGCATGCATGATAATGATAATATTATGCGGTGACTGGTGAGCTCAGAAATATATAGCACAATATGAATGTATGAATGTGACGGGTGCACCCAGAATTATACAGCGCTCCAATGCATTGGGTAAAGAGATTAATCTTATGAGTAAATGTGAAATGATGTGTGAACAAGATTCTAGCTTGGTTTACAAGTATGTGTGGTAGTTAACCACTAAGAAATGGTGTTTCCTTTTTATGCATTTCCACATTTCAGGTCGTTTATTTATGCTCCTCTCGTGTTTAGGATCTTTTACCTATATCATGATTATGCTCACCCCATTCTATATTCTTCTTATCTATACTCTTACTGGGATTTTAGCTCACCCCTTTTTATGTATATCCTCAGGTGGCTACATGTACTAATAATAGGACAACTTCCAATAAGAAGCTAGAGAAGAAGAAATTAAATAAATGTTTAAGCTTGATGTTGTAATTTTTATATACGGTCCTAGTTTTCCCAAGACACTAAACCTTTAGTTCCTCTATGTGTAATACTATTTATCTTTAAAATGATGTAATATTAATGTAATAAATGGTTGGGACTCTATATTTTATAAGTGTATTTTATGTTATTTTATATGTATTTAAATGACTTTGTTATATAATAATAAAAAATTCATATTTAATATAAATTATGTTAAAGGAATTTTGAAAAAAGTGAAAATTGCTGTAAGGGTTTTATGTTACAATCTCATTGTTTACCTGGGTAGTTTATGATTAATTTTCTAATGATAAAATTTCATTATAAACCTATAAATAATCTCATTAATTGTATTATAATTTAAATATTTCTAGAGATTACTTATTTCCCTTAAATTTTTCTATCTTTAAGTACTCAATTTGATAAAATAATTTTGTTAAGTAAATCCTATTGTATTTCCATTTTTGGTTGATAATCCTCTTTCATCCATATCCATATTTTATAATAATGTATTAAATAATTTTTATAATATTTTCATATAATTTTTAAATTTAATTTTTAATCATTTTGTAATTTTTATTTATTTTTTGAAAAGAATCTGCTGATCATTATTCGAATGAGTCACTTTTTAATTTTTACAAAAAATATGAACTGAATATTTATTTTAACATACATGAGAAAAATTAAATTTACCCTTATAATAACCACTCATGTTTTTTAGGATTACTTTAAATGTAATGAAGGATATTTTCAGAGGAAATTTTTTGAATTTTTTTTTAATATTTTTAATTTTAAATAAGTGATTTCATAATTTAAAGGGTATTTTTCTCAAGAAATTTTCTAGATTTATTTTAAAAGAATTTTTCATTTATCATAAACCCCAAGATGTTTTGTTTACTTTATTAGGGATATTATCTAATTATTGCATCCACTTTCCTTCATTAAATGACTTGTGATGATGATGATTCAAGGATGACTTTATGGATCCCATTTCATTCACATGATTTAATCATGTTATTAAACCAATTTCATTTTTATGGTTAAAGAAGGATATCTAATGAAGTAATCTAAAACGTAATGAGGAGTGATCCCATTTTAGAAAGGGAATCTATCCACTATGATATTCTTGGGAGTGAAACATGACTAATATGATTGAATGAGGAGTGGACCCAAGACACTATGATATTCTTGGTAGTGATCCTTGACTACTATTGAAACGATTCCCTATACTTATATATATACCAAAAAACTTATGTCTTATGCCAATATTATGCTCTCATGGTTTGTTTTCTTTTTTACCTTATGATTCATGGCTTATGATCTTTTAAGATATATGTCGTGATTCAAGATTATGATCTTTGATAAGATATTTATTATTTATAAATGTTAATATCCCGTTATCATACCCATAGACTCGTTTTATTCTTATTTGACATTTGATATCTCCCTTTTTTACCCTTATTGAGTATATTAGCTCACACTTTCTCATCTTTAATATCCCTAGGACCTGGAGAATGATTTTAAGAAAGATATGTTTAAAAAGGATGAAATTTAGGGAGAAATTAATGGAAGATGAATTAGATCTTTGATGAACCAATTATTTATATATCCAATATTCTAATGACACTAAATCTATACAATTCTGGTGTGGATCATAATATTTTGTAATGAATATTCATCTAATAAGATATGATATCTATGTATGAAAAGAATGGGTCACTATAGTTGGTATCAAGGAAATTTTTAGTTAAACATTAGAAACATGGATGAGGAAACATTTTTGTGAACCATTAACACAATCATATATATATAATATCATCCTAATTTATGGTAAATAAAAAATATAGATTTCCTAGAAACACATCCTTGGATGGACACTATAAGTAGATGTTGTTTTGGAATTTTATCATCTTGGGGAAATAACCATGAAAAGAGTTGGTTGAGCATATCTTGACCTTTATTATGATACATTATTAGTGATCCCCTACTGCACACCTAGTTTTACACTCCTGAGGGATAATATTCAGTTACTTCATATTTTATTTATAAACCATTATGAAGGATTCAAAGAGACAACAACCATGAATGACATAAGTTAAACCTATGGTGTCATAGATGTAAATTATGGTGTCTTTATTTAGACATAAAATAAATAATTTTTCATTATTATGTTATTTTCCACCTTGATAATTGTTTCTCTAGCTGTGGTTGTTGGTTCTAGTCAGTGCATAGAATACAAAAAAACCATGTTAATGATAAATGTGAGAGAAAATTCATTGATTTTTTATTATGATAAAACAAATTTCATAGGATATGTAATGACAAATCCTATTGTTATGATTAAACAAATTTCCCAAGATATGAATAATGCAGATCTTCTAAATGAGAAAAAGAGGGAAAAACATTTTTTGTAGTCTTTCATGTGGTATCATCCATATTTTTAGTGGGTCTACTATTATCATGCTTGTTGATTAATTTATTAGTAACACTAAAAATATATTTTTCATTATCCAGTAATTCTAAAATAAAAAATTTATTTTATTTGTTTATCATCAAATGGTGAAATAGATCAATGATAGACTGTTATCAAGAATCTAAGGCAAAACGAAGACATTGACTCTATGGAATGGGATGTGTTTATTAGATTTTTTTCCAATAACTAATTTCTCTTTATTCCTCATATTTAAAAAAATATGAAATTACTAGAGATAAATTATAAAAAGGATAAATTTTTTAGTTCATATGAGTGATATTTTACATGACTTTCATGGTACACTTCTCAAATTATCACGCAACATGAATGCATGGTTGATCGATTCTTTAATGGAGTAAAACCAAGTATCATAAGGGTGTTAGAAAAAAGAGACTTCAGTATCTATGAAAAAAATATTTTATGTTCTCTCAAGATGGAAATGGATATTAGAGTTAACCTTAAATCTCATGGTTTTGACAACAAAAGGGATTTGGAAATTAAATGAAATTAAAAATCATAGAGAGGTGAAGATGTTATTTACTTTATACTCTATGATTTGAAAGAAACATGGTGAAATTTTTTTAAAGGTAATTCATAAATGTTTGATGTGTGTAAATTAAGGAAATATTATAATAAAATACTAAATTAATAAGAAGAAGAATTTATCAAATGATAGAGAAAAAGCACCATGGAATACACCACCCACACTCCACTATTTGAAAATCATGATTTATGATCATTACAGTGACCAATTATAAATTATAAATGTCAATGATGATGATAAACATCACTAACCCATTGATCCTAGAGAAAAATGGAAATATAATGTAATCAAAAATTCTGATTTGGCGTACAATAATGAAATTCTAAAGGGTACACTTACTATCAAATCTGTAACTGCTAACGTCTTGTTTGATTCTAGATCTACCCAATAAATTATATCTACAAATTTTACTAAGGGTATCACAATAAAATCTCAGTGATTATATGTTGAATTATAATTTAATACTTCTAATGACATAATGATCACATATCAAGTGTATGATTCTTCTTTGAGTGATGTTTGTAGGAATACAATTCCCAAAAATCTTGTTATTCTCCCTTTAGTATAATTTGATGTTATCAGAGGCATGGATTATATTTTTTTACATAAATCCCACATATAATTCGAAGAAGTTGAATCCATTTCCTGATATTTAAACCATATTATGACCATCTATTAGTTTTATGATAAGTGTGATTTTCCAAAAGAAATTACATCTATTATATGTGTCCTAATTACTATTCAAAATGGTTGTTTATCATAGATGGTTTAAAATAAAAAGTAACCAAAGAACCATACTATGGGATACGATGCTAAAAAAACACTTTATATATATTTATATATTTTTTACAAAAAATATTCAAGGGAAAAATATTCTATCCTTTACATAACAAAGGATCCTTTAGGTATAAAGATATGGAGGGTTAGGAAAACGTAATATATATTAGTGTTTAAATATAATCCTATGAAAACTAATCCTAATTCACTCAATCTAGACCCTTAATCAAAATCAAACACCATTAATCTTCTACTCATCACTAATCTTAGGAAAATTATTTTAAAATATATGGTGGGAAAAAAATTTCTTAGTAAGGGGTTTCAAAACTAGAAGTGTAATAATTTCAAAAAGATATTATGTTATATCAAACAAAAACATTTGATATAATAATTAACTTTTCCCTAAAAATATTTAGGGTTTTCATAAAAATCCATTATAAGAGATTCTTTTCAAAACATTAAAGTTTAAATCATTTTTAAAATCATTTTTATTTTATAACATAATAACCTTTGAAATAGACTCATATTTATCAATAAGAAATTAAAACTTCTATTTGAATATAATATCATTTTTTAGAATATTATTATACTCAATAAACATTAAGAAAACTATGTAGAGTCTTGGACTATTCATGTCAAAAAATCACTCTAGAAAAAAGTACCATTAACGTCACAAGTTCACTTTCCATTGCACACCTTCTTAATTAGTATTAAAGTGCCAATTTTTAAATAAATCATTTTTCTAAGGCATGCCTTTCTCATTATAATTCAATTAAAAACAAACATTAAAAAACATTACATATAATTATTTAATTTTAAAATATAAATATATTTACATATTTTAAAAAATATTACTAATGTTTTTTTAAAGGAGATTTCATACTCTCAAAAATATTAGAAATAATCTAAGCACTCATAGGAAACAGTTATGAACAATTCTTTATATTTAGACATAAACATACTATTTTCTAAAAATATATTTTATTTCAATGATAAATATAGTGCATTTCCAAAATTATAATCTTGAATGACATTTAAAGAATTAAAAGATAATTTTACACATAAAATATTAAATTTTATTTGTTTAATACTATATTTTAATTTAACACCAAAATTATATTTTTTATAACTTGTATAATTAGAAGTTTAAATATTAATTAAATAAATGAAATCAAATACTTAAAAACATTCTCCACTGTAAATAGAGTGAAAAATATATATTTTCCCATAAAATTAGGGTTTTACAAAAAAACTGGAGTTTATAAATAATAATTTTCCTCTTACAATGAGTGTTTAAGAAAAATAAATAGATGTTTTAGAAAACATTTTACCTTACCAAATAACTTCTATTATTAAATTAATCTATATCCATATTTAAAAAAATTATAACTACTTCTATAGTATGGAAACTGAAGGGTTTAACAGAAAATTTGAATAAATCGGTAAGGAAAGAGTGTATGTTTTATGGAGTAAAAAATATACCTTTATATAGTATAATTAAGAAAAAAAAGTTTATTTTTATATTACAAAAAATTTATATAGTTTTATACTAAATAGTTCCCAATGACCAGCTAAATTGATATCCATTGTATTTATTAGTTATGGGATTTTGATACTGTTAATTTCATATTTCAAAATTAATTTTCTAATTTGTAAATGGTGGATATTACATGAAGTTTAGGAATTTACATTATATTTGGATTCACACATTAGACATTGTTTGATAAGGATAAGATATAAAACTGAATTTTCCAAAAGAATTTTTATCACCATTATATTCATATATCGATAGAGAATTATATATATATATATAACTATTATAAAACCAAGGAGAAAGATGGCATAGAGAGAACCATATTTAATATGAGAATGATCAACATGGTATGGTTTACGTGATGAATAAATTTCCTCGATATCATTTTATATTTCTCTTGTAATGACCCTGAAACTCCCCCACTCAAAAAAGGACTGTTGTATTCCATACATATATATTATAAAAGAAAAATATATCTTGAAGATGGTGATAATGAATTTTATTCTTTGATAAAATGGAAGGGGATGTTTCAATCATTGATTTCAGAAGAATATTTCATCAAATATTTCTACATTCAATGATAACCCTTAAATATTTAATTCTAATGTACAAAATAATGAAATATACAAATAGAGTCCCTTATGTTTTGACTAACATTTTGAATTCATGGTATGGTTACTATGAGAGAGGAATGAGATGAAATCAAGCTAGGCTGTCAATAGTTTATGCATAAAATGAAAAATATGATGCCTCATATCATAATAAGAAGAAGAAAGGGATGAGGTTTCTTGCTTAGTGTATGAAGATAAAGTCGATTCTCGGGTTAATTTGAATGTTTTAAACGAACTGATTGGATAATGCTCAATTTTTGTATATGCTTTTAAGAGGATAACAAATTCACACATACAATGATTATAAATCCGAAATCCATTCAGTCTTACACTCACATATAACTTTCCATGTTCTATCATTGGCTCAATGCGAGTATCCTAGGTTCTTCTCCCTAAACCACAACACAAAACCCACATACATGAAACCATTCAATCATGTAAGGTGGATCTAATACCTCCATGTGGACACCGGTGTGCACCTATGTGCCTCAATGTATATACCTTCCTTCCTATATAGGTTCTCACTCATTCCACCATGAGGGCTCTTAGGATATCTCTCCCTTGTGGTTTAGTTTCCTCCCACAATAAGGTTAACATTGCTATCCCTTTTTTATTGCGTGGTTAGACACTTCTTCTTTTTGCACTAAACTTTAAGAAGGAGTTATAAAATGTTTAACGATTAATTCAAAGTCATTAATGAACTACCACATTACCTATATTTTTCTTATAAAATCAAATAAAATTATAAAATTATAAATATGATACTAATTAGTTTAATTTAAAAAAAAATCATAAAATAAAGATACACTTAATATGCCCAAAATAAATACTATATTCAAATAAATTATTTTAAACATGTAAAGAAATTAATAATTCTTATTTCAAATAAATATATTTACTTATAATTTTGTTCACTGATAATCTTGTTTGTCAAGAAGTATACATTTATTATTATATGTTATACTACATTATAATTATTATATACTTGAATAAAATTATTATTTTACTAACCATATTTCTTATATTATTTCAATTATTATTAAACACTAATACTTATCACAAAAAAAGAAATTACTTACAATTATATCAATAAATATTTATTGAAATGTATAAAGATTATATTTAGTAAAATTAGGGATGTTACATTCTACCCCCTTAGAGAAATTATGTCCTAAAAATTTTAATTACATAAAAAAAATTTAACTACCAATCAACATTCAAGAAATTGTTTCTATTATAACACTAAAATTTTGATTTAAGAAATATTTTCATAAGGAGTTTGAATGAAATTAAACCTTATTTATATATTTTATTTATAACTTTTCCAAGAAGAATATCTTAATAGAAAAAATTAAGTCTTACCTTTATATGGAATCCTTCTACTTTCATTGTTATTTTTCAAAAATATAGGTGGTCCATACATTAAAAAAATATTCAGATCTCCTATAGAGTCTATGACTTCCTTTTTCATAAATTATCTCTTACCATTTTTTTATATCGATGATGAAATTAAATAGTTTTGAAATTTATTTTTTGTTGACATATAATTTTAAAACATCTGATAAAACATAGTCTTTATAAAATGATCTGAACATGTCTATTTTAAAAATTTTAATTGAAGTTACTTTCAAAATATTAAGAGTATTTATAAAAAAAGTTGATACTAAATATATTTATGTTGATATGGGGTCACCCTCTTATACGGATTTACAAAGATCATTACATGCTTCAAAATATTACGATAGGGAGAGGAATTAGAAAATACATTGATGATACCTCCCTTTTTGGTATAGGTGAGGAAGGAAGAAATTTAGAATTTGATTCAAACCAATCTATGATCTAGGGTTAAATTAGGTTATAAAGGAGGAGTTTAAAAAATTTAATAATTTCTAATAGGGGAGTTTTATATTAGAGAATTTTTTGAAATTACATAACCATGACTATGCAATAGTGATTGAAAGCAAATCATCTAGAAGAGTTAGAAGAGTTATTTTTGATATTCCTCTTTTCACATTGAAACTAATTATTCAATCTGTAAATGTTACATAATTGGTACTTTAATAAAAATAAATATCCTTATAAACAAAAATTATGCTTTTCCAAAATATTTTAATCTCCAGTGTTTTCTAAACCTTTACCATGATATCAACTGAAGCAATTAAAGACCTTAACTTATGGATATAGTGCTAAAAATATGTTTTATAAATTTTTGGAAATAAAATATTAAACTAAAAAAATATAAATTCCTTTACCTACCCAAATAACCTTTAGGTATTGTTTTTTTAGAGTGTTGGGTAACCTTAATACATATTAGAGTTTAAATGTAATAATGCAAAGACTTATACATCTTCACCCTTGTCATATCTTTAACCAAAACCAACCACCATTGAACTTGTACTCATTATTAATCCTATAAAAAACATTTTAAAATATAGGGTGAGAAAAAAATTGATTAGTCAGAGGTTTTGGAATTAGAGGCGAAATTATTTTGAATTTTTTTTCATTTATATAAAATATAAAATATTTGATATAATTAATATATTTTCACCAAATAAAAATTTAGAGGTGTTAATAAAATCCTTAATAAGAGATTTATTTCAAAACATTAGAAGATATATCAGGCAGAAAATGGATTTTATTTCAAAATATGATATCTGTTGATATAAAATCATCTTTCTATTTGAAAACATCAAAACATTACATTGAATAAAATATATCTTTAGGGAATATAATGACACATGGGAACCATTAGGAAAATATATGACCACTAGGAATATTTAAATATAAAATCACTTTATAAAAAACTCTCCTTGGGGTTTTGCGTTTACTAAAATTTACTCATATTCATAATCCTCTCCCAAGTAACAAATTTGAAATAAAACATTTTTATAATGGTTACTTTTCTCATTATAAATATATTAAAAAAACCCTCAAAAATCACATATATGCAATTTATTTTCTAAGAGTAAAATAATTATGTATTCAATAATATTTAACTAAAGTTTCCCAAATGTATAATTCATACTTTCATAAATATAAGATTTAATATAAACATCCATAGGCTACAATTGTGAACAATTATTGGAATCTTAACATAAAAGATGATTTTATACAAACATATGTAAGGACAATGATAAATATAGTGCATGTTCGTACTTTAATATGAAATAAAATTTATAAAATTTATGTAAATTCCTTACATAAAAATTAAATTTTATCAATTTATACCATCCATGAATTTTGAAACAATAATTCCCTTGATTAGAATTTTTATAATTTAAAATTTTTATTTTAATAAAAGAAATGCAATAAAATCCTTAAAAATATCCTATAAAAATGGGGTTTTTGAAAAGAATATATTTCACTTATAATAATGATTTCAAAAATTATGAGTTTATAGATAATAATTTTTCCCTTACACTAATAGTTTTAGAAAAATAAATAGTTGTTTAAGAAAATATTTTTCCTTACCTTATAGATTCTGTTGTAGACTGTAATAAAGGAAATCATAGTTATATCTAGCACCACTTCAATAGATTGGAAACTAATGGGTTTAATAGAAAATGGTACTAAATGGGTAATATATAGTTGGTTATTATAGAGTAAATCAGAGCATGTTATATGGTAGAGTTTAGAAAAAAAATATTATTTTAATATTAGTAAATTGTATTATAAAGTGATACTAAATGTTTCATAACATCTGAAAAAATTTATATCCATTTAATAAATTAAGTTCTTAGATATTCATAAGATTTATAAAATATTTTGAAAATACTATTTGGTTTGGAAATCGAAGATTCTACATTAAGATTAAGTATCTTCTTTTTTAATGTATCATATTTTCCATATATTATTTTTATATATTATATGGATTCATTTTGAGACCAATCGCTGAGACGATATGTGATTCTGAGGTCTAGTGCGCCAAAAAAATTGAATTTTTTTTACTTTTTTATTGAACATGAGAACTTTTTTATTGAAAAAGTGGACTAACTCTTAAACAGTTTCCCAAATCATAAATCGTAGGTAACCACTAAGCTCATAATGGAAACTTTACCCTATGTACGACTTTACATTATTGTGAAAAACTTGTCGTGGGACGTAACGAGGATAAAATAATTTATGAAATTTATTTTATCCCATGCAGCAAAATTTTCTATTTATTAATAATTTATCAGGAATTTGGGTTTATAACCATTACCATATAATTTTTCTAAGATGTGGATAATGAATGATCTCAAAGAAACAACAATGAATCATGGATCAATGATCAACATGAATTCGATGTGAAGGAACCTCAATGACAACGACGACACAAAGATCCTTCATCAATGGCTGACCCGAGTGGAGTTAAGAAGGTTGATTCTTTGTGATCTTTCCCCACTCTTGATTTTCACAATGAATGTGGGTCACTCCAAAAAATATATTGATCCGATGTAGGATGGTTTATAACTATATTTTTTATTTCTAAGAATTTTATTAATTGGTTATTCATTCTTCGTTCTAATGAGAACAGATTGAGACTGACAAAAAAAAGGTTAAGGTTCATTCCTTAGGGTGTACTTGTACTTTTATCTCTCGTGTTATTCATGTTCTTCATTGGTGGAACCTTGTGGCCATAATTTGACTTTCTAGGTGGCTTCAAATAGTATTGGGCCCCCAGATTGGTGGAAAACTTACAACAATGACCAAATCTATGTAGATCGAGACCCAAGGAGCCCATATATGTGAAATTTATGTATTATATGTATTTGAGGAGTGTAGGTGGTCCAAGAAAGGGACCACTAGTGTTTGTCTGGTATGGTGGTCTGACAATGTGAGGTAGAGGCAGTACGGTGACCAGAGGCAGCGACTGCAACAATGGCGATGGGAGACGACAATGGCAGTGTGGGCCATGTGGGATGCAGTTGAGCCAGGGATGTAGAGGATGTGAAATATGGGGGCGATAGAAGTGGTAGAGCTTCGGGATTGAGCAGTCGTGGGGGACACGTGGGATGCAACCAGTGACTCTGTGGACCAGGCCGGGCTAGGTGGCCTACAATCAAGCGGGCTATGTCGAGTCAGACCCAGTGAAGTGTGTTAGACCCAGGGTGACTAGAGTGGGACTAGTCCATGGTCAACCATAGTGGCTGGACACAAGCCATGATCGATCTAGTTTTCGTGTGACTGCATTAGTTGGGGGAGTGGTTGACCATCACATCCATGGGCCCAATGACCCTCCCCCTTATGAATTTCCAAACAAGCATAAATTTCAAATGGTACATCCATTTGATGAGTTGTTTATGGTGTTGGGATCCTTAAAATGACATTTACCTTTGGAAAAGATGTGGGGAGTTTTTTTATCTTGGACTCATATAGGTTTTGAGCATTCCCTTGATCCTTCCCTCAAGGGTTTAGTACAATATTAAATCCAAATTTAAAGATTGTAGTCCCCTCTAGAGGCTGATCACCGGATAGAGTTATGGTATTCCTTCATGGGACTATTGTAGGATATTATGTCATCCCTAATGCAGTTTTGTATAATCGATGTAACCTCTAAGAGATGGGTATTGGCACTAAATCTAGTGGGTCATATCAGTAGGGTTTGTGTTATTCCGCAGTGAATCTTCTCAGGACCCCCAACAGTATGAGCCTCATTAACAGGGTTAGTTGTATTCTCTGGGCATTATCCCATATAATGCGAATTGATCCATATTGGGGTAGTGGAATTACCCAGTGTGTTGGGTAGGATCTCCTCTCTGTGTATCATAATATTCCTTGACCAATGTGTTCTCTTTGGGAAGGGCCCAAATGAGCTAGACCTCTTTATGAGTGTCTGTGACAATATCATGGCTCTAGGAGTGAGTTATCTCGGAACAAGCGTTCTTCGAGAAGAATCCTATGGATGACATTTGGTTAAGGCCTCCCGATGGAGTGGTGTTCTTCATTAGTATATCTAGGTATTCTTATTATATGTGTTGATGACATATACCTGTGTTAATCTAGATAGTACTTTACTTTGTGATATTTATTTTATGGTATTTCCATAGTGGTATTTACTTTGTTGTATTTCCTTTTTGGTATTTCTTTTGTGGTATTTACTTTGTGGTTTCAGGGTGTCTAACTGGGTATTTTTATACTCACCCCAACATGGGATTTTCCTGTATGTTTTATATCTTGTGAAGATGATAAACCCTTTGACAGAGTCCTAGGTAGACCAGGACCAAGCGCTGTTTAGCGAGGCTAGATAGATAAGTTGTTCCTGCTATTCAGATAGTAGTCCAAGTACCTCTTATCTTACATGTTGGAATTGTGGTTATAGAATATTTCTGGATGGATCTTTTTGATCATATTTACTTTCTAGTTCTTTCAATATCGTACTCTGTTGTGAGATCGTAGAGGTATGAATGACTTTTTTTCTAAATGTTTTTAAATTTCATCATTTGGTGGCTTGGATATGTGTGTGTTTGTATAGCTAATTAAGCTAATACATCCCATTTGTGGGATATGCCTAGCAAGTTTTAGCCACCAGAAAATGTCATATTCGAGGAAATCTTGGGGTAGTCATGACATGGGATCCTCTGGGATGGGTTGTGATAGAGTGGTATTAGAGGTTTTAGTTATACTTTAGGACCAGGAGTCTATAAGGTTGGTCTGGGGCGACAATGTTATATGTTTCGAGTATGAATTTCAGGCATGGGATGTAAGGACACACCCTTAAACATTACATAATCTTGAATTATGTTAATAATTCACATTAAGGATCTTTTCAGGTATAGAGTTTTAGCGAATTTGGCCATAATTATAACATTATATCTCAAATATTACAATGTACACACTTCTACTCAGTATTATTTTTTTAATAAAATAAAAACTCTTAAAAGATAACATGAATTCTTTCATGATATAAATCTTCTTGAATTATTCCTTTCTCTTACACTACCTTATATCCTATGAAAAACATTTCCAAAACATAGGATTAGCATAAAAAGCTCAGTAAGGGTTATGAAATAAGGGAAAAAACATTAGTCCATAAATACATACAATTCAATGAAATCATACTTTTCAATCTTGAAAATACCACACCAGGTAATAATATTTATGAATAACACATGGAAATCATAAATCATAAAGGTATCTTGTGGCATCCATAACATAATTTTGTTGTAGTTTTCATATCTACATAGGGAGTTACATTTGGAATACCCATAATGGTATATTCCCTAAATCTCTTAGGAGAAACATCAATGTTTCCCTATGTCACATTACCCAATGCATTAGAGAGCTATCCCGAGCTCATAAGCCCTAGGTTTATCATGGAACCACCTGTATATGTAAACTATTACCATGAACAATAACATATTCATAACATATAAAAAAAACATAATGTAAAGATAACATTTCTACATTTCCATCACAATATATTATATAAATATATTGACATAAACAATCCATTATCAAAACCATTTTCAAAACCAAAATATGTGAAATATTATATGTTATTTATTTTCATTTTAAAACCATTACAGATTGTTAAGGAATCCAAATATAAAATAATGCTTGCGGCGGCAAAAAGGTCATTGTCACTGCATACTTAAAAAAAGAAACATTCCCTTTGACGTTTAGTAAAATGCTACATAGAAAAACATTCCCATTGATAGAAATGAATTGTAAAATAGGTTTATATATATTATAAAATAAATTCATGTAGAAATAAAAATATTCCTCAATGAAAGGAGATTGAGACAAATCCCCTTGCCTTGTTTCTGACTTGACTCATTCATTCTTTAATCTTTTTTAAATCAGGTAATTCCCTTTGGTTTGAACCAAAAGGCTTTATTGAATTTACTTTTACCTGGATGAAGGATTCTAGGAGGTAGAGAGGGACATTTAAAGCTTCTTGGAGTATAGTTTGGATGATCCATGAGGCTCGAGAGGTGTTAGTAATGGGTTAGGTGTGGTGGCCTTTAATAAGAGGGAGGAGAGACTTTTTAGGAAAGTTTGGAAGTATTATTTTATTATAAAACGATTTTCGGTTTCAAAAGGTCCAAAACAAATTAAATTAAAAGATAAGATACATATAAGTCTAAATAAAACCATATTATAGAAATTGGACAGGTTTTGGATATTTTTTTAATCCTTAACTTTTTTATTTAACCCTTTGTTAACTTATTTAACTTTTAACATGTCCTCTTATATATTCATAGTATATGGTTAATATATTTACTATAATATGCCAAGTGACCAAAATGGATAATTTATGACATTTGTAGATTTATTTAAGTCACTTGGATTAATCTTAAATTATTAGGATTATTTTATCATTTAATAAAAAAGTAATTGTTTTTAAAACTCATTTTTTTCAATTTATAAATTATTCATATCAAGTCTTTCAAAAAAATATAATAACTTGATTATTTAGAAACACCTTCATTAATTCAAAGATAACAAGTCATTATTATCCATAAAATTCATGGATGATATAAAAAGTTTCAAAATAAATTTATTTTAATATTTATAATATCATTTTTTGAATCATTTAATAATGAAGCAATTACTGCATCCCCATTGTTTCTTAATTATGATTATTTATTTAATGTATAAATTTTTTAAATAAAATAACCTTATGTAGGAAATATTTTTATATTTCAAATGAATATTTATTTTCGAAGAGATCTCTTATATATCCCCATATACAATTATTTTACAAAAAGATATATGTTTATGTTATTTTTGTCCTTACGTTAAATTAATTAATATAAAATGTCATTATTACTCTCAATTGGCTCTATGGGATCCAAAAATCGACCCAAAGATGCCCATGGTCGGAAATGTATCAACCAATAGGGTTAGGACCAACATAAGGGTAATTTAATATTATTATAATAATATTTTTTACCCTTATTTACCATATTTACCCTTTAACCGTGGTAAATAAAATAATTACTGAAGTAAATAGTCATAATGTATAAAAATAAAAGTTACATATTTTCACAATTTGGACCTCCTAATTTGAAATTTGGAAATCATTTTTTCAAACTCAAAATACAAAAGTGGCATAAATTTATTTAAAATTAATTCATGTTGTAAAAAAGTGTGTTTTTATTAAATAATCACTTTCAAAAGATTTACCATTATTTATGTCCAATTTAAGAGTGAAATTACTTACAATGACCAAAATTGGATTAAATGGTAAAAATATAATCCAATTTCACTTTAAAACAAATTAAAAGAAACATATAACTATATAAATAAATTATATTAAAAGGAGGTTTTGAATGAAAATGATGTATTCTTCACTATTCATTAAAAATGAATTTTATAAGAAAAATACCAAAATTTTATCCAATGAAAATTTTGATGACTTGATTCTAAAGAAGAATATTATTTTGTCAAATATAACATATAAAAGTGAAAAAAATATGATTTTATAAGGGTTCTCTATCAAAAGGTGGCAAATAGTCCTTTTGAAGAATATTAGAGTATTCCATGCTTAAAATTGGATACAGTCACATTTTATGTATAACTTTTATAGGATAAATGTAAAAACATTTAACAAGCATGTATAATCATATGGTAGTTTGTTCTGTTCATTACCACCAATACAACGACTATGCGTTAACTACCATTTAAAAAAAATAATATTATTATATTATTTTTCAATATAACTCAACGTTATGCACAACATAAGATTTCAAAGAAACCCATTACTGCATATTGAGTACGCCGTTGAATATATAATCCCCTTTAAAGTAAAATTAATATTTAATTCACAAATATTAATAAATATGAAAATGTTATATTCTTACTTACTAGGGATGTTACATCCTTCCCACTTTTCGGAAATTGTATCCTCACAATTTTATTCACATATCAAATAAATGGTGGTATTTATCCGTTATATAATTCTCAGATTCCCACATTTCCTCTTCAAACATATGGTTTTCCCAAAAAACTCTTACCTGATGGATGAAATTATTCCGCAACACTTGCTCTTTGCGTTCATGAATATAGACTGGTTGTTCATCATAAGAAAGATTCTTTTCCAACTGAACTGCCTTGGGATTCAAAACACGAGATGAATCGGGAATATAATTTATCAACATTGAAACATGAAAAACATTATGTACATAGGATAAACATAGAGATAAATCAACTCTATGTGAAACTGATACAAATTTTCCAGGATTTCATAGGGTTGAATGATCCTCGGACCCAGCTTTCCCTTCTTTTCAAAATGCATCACACTTTTCCATGGAGGAACTTTGAGAAAGACATGATCACCTACCTCAATTGAAAGATCATTCCTCTGATTATCCACATAAATTTTCTTCCTACTCTAATCTATTATCATGTGCTTCAGAATAAATTGAACCTTTTCTACCATCTCTTTTACCAATTCTAGTCCCATCAGTTTTCTTTTCACCAACTTCATCCAAAAAAGTTGTAGTTCACACCACTTTCCATATAATGCCTCAAATGGATCCATCTTTATACTTGAATGAAAAATTTTATTACATAAAAATTATACCAATTAAAGATTTTGTTCCCAACTTCCATGGTAATCCATTGAGCAAACTTGTAGCATATCTTCCAATGTCTGAATGGTTCATTCTGACTACCCAGATGATTGTGGATGAAAAGATGTACTAAAATTTAATTCAGTACCCATCGACTTCTGAATGACTTTCCAATAGTTACAGGTAAACCTGGGATCACGATCAGATACAATAGAGTGGGGAACTCCTTGCAACCTTACTATTTATTTAACATACAAACGAGAAAGTTAATTTAGAGATGAAGTATCTTGAATAGGAATGAATTGAAAAGATGTAGTCTATTGAGAAACAATAACCTATATTAAATTATTACATCGAGATGTCTTTGGTAATACCATGATGAAAACCATGGGCACAATTTACCCTTTCTACTTTGGCACCGGTAAAGCTCAAGCATCCATTTTGGTAACTACCTATCTTCTTTAACCTATTGACCAGTAAAACACTTCATAGTAAAGTCAATAATATATCTTTTCATTCCATCCCACCAGTAATACTCCTAAAGATCTCTATAAATCTTTGTACTGTAGGGATGAACTAAAAAACAGAGAACTATGAGCATCACATAACTACTAATTCCTGAACTGTGAATTACAAGGAACACATAATCTTTTCCCGAATCTCAAAATACAATCATTATCAATGTTAAAATCAGGAAACTAACCCTTATAAACTAACTATACCTTTTTCTACAACTCCATGTCTTCCTTCTGTGCAGGAATAATTCTCTCTGATAGAGATGATTTCACTAATACCTAAAACAAAATAGTGGAATTTCCTGCACCAAAAACTTCTATGACAAAGTTAAACAAATATTTAATCAAAGGATCTTGTTTCAAACATAACATGGTTAATATATCATTACTTTTTCATCTCCAAGAATTACAATTTATTTACCTTTCATGGATGGTAATGAATCGTGCAATCATAATCCTTGATTAATTCCATCCATCTCCTCTATCCCATGTTCAATTATTTCTTTTTAAATATATACTTTAAACTTTTGTGGTCAGTATATATTTCATATTTTACTCCATACAAATGATGCCTCAAAATTTTTAAATAAAAAACAAAATCAGCTAATTCCAAATCACGTGTATGGTAATTTAACTCATCAGATTTCAACTGATGTGAAGCAAAATCAATTACATGATCATTCTTCATAAGGACACAACCAAGTCCTTTCAACGAAGCATAACTATAGATAAAAAACTCACCATTTCTTGAAGGAAATTCCAAAACTGAAGCATTCACCAATCTTTTTTTCAATTCCTAAAAACAATCATCACATTGTTTTATCCAAATGAACCTATCACCTTTTTTAGTTAACTTAGTCATTGGACTATATAATAGTGAAATATTTTTAAAAAACCTCTGGTAATAACTTTCTAAACAAATAAAACTTTGGATCTTAGTTATATTTATGGGTCTTGGCCATTTTCAACAACTTTTGTTTTAGTAGGATCAATAGTTATGCCATTTTTTGGAACAATGTGACCAAGGAATGAAATTTGTTGTAACCAAAACTCACACTTGCTGAATTTCCCATATAGTTTCTTTTATTTTATGATTTGCAAGACAACCCTTAAATGAATTTCAGGTTCTTATTTACATTTAGAATAAACCAAAATATGATCAATAAACACAGCCACAAACATTTCCAAGAACTCACAGAAAATTCATTTCATATGATCCATGAATATAGAAGGTGTATTGGTTAACCCCAAAGACATAACTAAAAATTCATAATTGACATATCTAGTATGAAACATGGTCTTCAGAATGTCTTATTCTTTTACTTTCAACTGATGGTGTCCTAACCTCAAGTTAGTCTTTGAATAATACTGAGCTCCCTAGAGCTGATCAAACAAATCCTCTATATGAGGCAAAGGATACTTGTTCTTAACAGTGATGTTATTGAATACTCTATAATCAATGAAAAGTTTCATTGAACCATCTTCCTTTTTAGAAAACAAGATAGGATCACCCCATGGTGTTGAACTTAGTTGAATGAAATTTTTTCCAAATAACTCCTGCAATTGCTTGCTAAACTCTAAATGTTCAATTTGAACCATTTGATAAAGTGGTTTTGAAATTTTTTTAGCTTCAGGAACTAAGAAAATAGTAAATTCAACTTCCTGATCAGGTATTATATCAGGAAATTCATCATGAAATACATCAAGATACTCATTTACCAATAGAGAATCATTAATCCAAATATATCCTTTGTTTTTGACAATATGTTCCAGGTAACATTCATTTCCATGTTTTACTAGTTTCCAATCTTCCCGATATGTTATCAAATGTTAGGGTTCATTCTTGTACACAAACTAAAATTCTTTCTAAAAATAATCCCCTTTAGCTCATCATTCAATATTAGCATGATAAACAAAAAGCCAATTCATTCCCAAAATCAAATCAAACTCTATTAGAGGAAAAACAATAAGGTTTTTAGATAGATTCTTTCTTTACACAAGGACATGAAGGTTCTTATAATTTATTTTTATCTTGAACTTTCCACCCGGTGTTTTTAACATATGTTCAGGATTCATATCTTCAAATGGAATTACCATTTTTCTATAAAACCTTTCAGAAATGAAAGAATGTGTAGACCCTGAATCAAACTACACATTGGCATAATCTGAATAAACAAATAGTGTACCTGATACTACTTCATTTGATGGCCCCACATCTCCTGAAGTAGTTGCAAATGATTTCACAACCCCTTTCTGTTTGTAGTCCAATTTATTTCCTTCAGTTGAGTTCTTCGTTGGACACCCATTTTTATAATGACCCATTTAATTTCATTTAATACATTTTCCTGACTATAAATCTGATTTTGTCTAACTATTATCCTGATATTTTTCATTGCAATTACGAGCCTTATTCCCCATTTAACCAAATCAGTAGCACTTACCAGAATTCAAAAGACATTCCCCATCATTCTTTTTACCACAATTTTGACAAACTGTAAGCTTAAGTATCTTACCATCAGAATTTTTTGAAGAGATATTCCTTTTCGTCTACCTCCTTGAACTCTTATTCTGTTGTTTTTCAAAGAACACCTGATCATCGGCAAACTCCATTTCCACCTTTTTTCACACAGACAAAAAATTTCATCACTTTTCAACTCACGAGGAGCTAAATAATTTCAATAATTTGGATTTAATCCTGAGTAAACATGGTTAATATCATGATCTCATATGAAATTTGGAGCATACCTAGCCAGTTGAGTGGATTTTTCTTCATAAGCATCTACTGAGTCAACCACCTGCCTCAATTCTAGGAATTTGTTTTCCAACCTAAAATGAACCAACATTGGAAAATATTTATCATGAAACATACCTTTGAATTCAGTCGAGTCAATAGAATCAATTTACTCAATATCCTTGATATTTTTCACCATCGACCACCACTGATCGGTTTCACCTACAAAATGGTAAATAGAAAGACTAACTTTTTGATGTCTGAACACCCCATGACATCAAAAATATTCTCCAGTGATTTAGTCCACCCTTCAGCAAGCACATGGTCATATGATCCACTGAATGATGGGGGATGTTGCCTCATGAAATGCTCTTCTACTAACATGTTCCTCTATGATTGATCTGGCTGATCTCATGCATGGATACCACCACCATTTATAGCTTGATTCAACTATTCCATCACTACAACAAACTATTTAGTTTCAATTCCAACCATCTTAGGTTTATTATTTTGAAGGTTGTTTTCCTCTTGATGTCATCCCATCATAGCTTCCCTATTTCCCCTATGAAAAACCATTCTAAACACAGAAATATTTTAGGCGAAGAAACATTGAAATATGTAAATACTATATCATTTCAATCTTAACATAAATTAATTTATGGATATTAATTTAACAATACCCTAACTTCTTAAGTTATATAAACCAACGTTTGATTCCATCTGTAAGCCCCAACCTTAAACATTACATAATAATGACTTATGTAAATAATTCACATTTATGATCTTTCTAGGTTTAGAGTTTTAGATAATTAGGCCATAACTATTACATTACATCTTAAATATTACAAAGTAGACCCATCTACTGAGTATAATTTTTTTTCATAAAATAAAACCCTTAAAACAAAACAAGAATTCTTTTCTTGATATAAATCTTCTTGAATTATTCCTTTCTCTTACCATGCCTTATGTCCTGTGAAAAAGCATTCAAAAACTTGGGATGAGCATAAAAAGATCCGTAAGGTTTATAAAACAATGAAAGAAAACATTATTCCATCAATACATAAAATTTAATGAAATCATATTTCTCAATCTTTAACATACCACACAAGATCATAAGATTTATGACTAACACACAGAAATCATAAATCTTAAAGGTAACTTGTGGCATTCATAGCATACATACGTTTTAGCTTTCATAACTACACAGGGAGTTATATTTTGGATACCCATTATAGTATATTCTATAAATCTCTTAGGAGGATCATCAATGTTTACCAATGTCATGTTACCCAATGAATTGGAGAGATATATCAGGCTCACCCACCCTAGGTTTATCATGGAAACACCCTTATACGTAAAACATTCCCAATAACCTTAACATATTCATAACAAATAAAACAAACATAAAGGAAAGATGAAATTTCAACATTTCAATCACAATATATCATTTAAATATATTGACATAAGCAACTAATTATCAAAACCATTTTGAATACCAAAATACATAAAATATTATATGGTATTTATTTTCCTTTTAAAAACATTATGTATTCTTAAGGAATAAAAATATTAAATAATGCTCACGGCAGCAGAATGGTCATTATCATCGCGTACATAAAAAAGAAGCATTCCCTTTGTTGTTTAGTAAAATGCTACATAGAAAAAGATTCCCTTTGAATGAAATGAAATTTAAAATGGGTTTATATATCATATAAAATAAATTCATGTATAAATGAAAATATTTCTCAATGAAAGGATATGGAGAAGAATTACGTTACCTCTTGTCTGACTGTACTCGTTCTTTCTTTAATCTTCTGTAAATCGGGTAACTCTCTTTTGTTTGAACCAGAAGGCTTTCTTGAATTGACATTTTCCTAGGGTACGTCTTCTTGGAGGAAGAGATGGTTGTTGGGAGATTCTTGGAGTAGAGTTTGGATGATCAAAGAGGATTGAGAGGTGTGAATAATGGGTTAGGTGTGGTGGCCTTTTATAAGAGGGAGGATGGGCTCTTTAAGAAAGTTTGAAAGTATTATTTTATTATAAAATTATTTTCGTTTTCAAAAGGTCATAAACTTATTTAATTATAATAGAAGGTACATATAAGTATAAATAAAATAATCTAATTATAATTGTACATGTTTGGTATATTTTTTAGTCCTTATCCTTTTTATTTAACCCTCTGTTAACATATTTAAATTTTACCATGTCCTCTTATATATTCATACTATATGGTCAATATATTTAGATTAAAATTCAAATATAACCAAAATGGATAATTTATTACATTGGTATCATTATTTAATTCATTTGGATGAATATTATATTTTTATTATTATTTTATCATTTAATAATTTTTTTTTTTGAAAACCCATTTATGTCAATTTATAAATTATTCATATCATGACTTTTAAAAAATCTATAAAAACTTGATTAGTTCAAAAATCCTTCATTAATACAAATATAACAAGTCATTAGTATCCCTAAAATTCGTCTATTGCATTAAAAGTTTCAAAATAATTTCATTTTAATATTTATAATATAATTTATTTGAATAATTTATTAATGAAGAAATTACCGCATCACTATTGGGTCATAATTAAGATTATTTATTTAATTTATAAAAATTCTAAATAAAATACCATGATGTAGGATATCGTTTTATCTTTCAATGTAATATTTATAGTTGAAGCGATCACTTATATAACCCCATATACAATTGTTTTACTGAAAGATATATGTTTATGTTGTATTTGTCCTTACTTTAAATTAATTAATATAAAATGACATTATCATTGCCAAGTGGCTCCATGGGGTCCCAAAATCAACCCAAGGATGGAAATGGTCGGACATTTATCTTCCAATATGGTTAGGTCAAGTGTAAGGTTAATTTCATATTATTATGATATTATTTTTTACCATTATTTTCAAGGTTTACCATTTAACTATGGTAAATAAAATATTTGCTGAAATAAATATTCATAAGGTCTAAAAATAAATTTTTCCTATTTATATAATTTGGACCTCCTGATTCCAAATATGGAATTCATTTTTTCCAAATTCATAACACAGAAGTTTTTGAAATTAATTTAAAATTAATTCCCGTTGTCAAAACAAAAATCATGTTTTTATGAAATAATAACTATCAAAAGATTTACCTTTGTTTATGTCCAATATAAGAGTGAAATTACTTAAAATGACCATCATTGGATTAAATGGTAAAAATATAGTCCAATTAAAATTTAAAAACAATTAAAATAAAAATCTAACTGTATAAATACTTTAGATTAAAAGGTAGTTTTGAATTAAAAGGTAATATTTTTCGCCATTCATTAAAAAAATGAACTTTATCAAAAAAATACCAAAATTTCATCCAAAGTAAATTATGATGTCCCAATTCTAAATAATAATATTTTTGTTTCAAATATAATATATTAAAGTAACAAAAACATGATTTAAAAATGGTTTTCTATCAAAAGGTGGTAAATTGGCATTTTAAAGAATATTAGATTATTTCATGCTTAAAAGTGGATTCATTCAAATTTCCCGCCTCTAACTTTTATTGGATAAATGTAGAAACATTTAACAAACATGTATAATCATATTTTAGTTAGTTATATTAATTACCTCTAATACAATGGCAATGTGTTATCTACCATTTAAAATAATAATAATATTATATTATTTTTCATTATAACTCAATATTGTGTGCAACATAAGATTTCAAAGAAAATCATTGTTGCATATCGAGTACGCCATCAAAAATAGAATCCACTTTAAAGTAAATTTAATATTAAATTCAAAATATTAATAAATATGAAAATTTTATATTCTTTATTTACCTAGGATTTTACAAGGGACCGTAGTGTCGGTGCAGTGACCAATGTATTCGTACACCATGAATTTGATTACATGATTTTCAATTAATTACATGAAAACACTAGTGTCATGGAAAATAATTGTACATAAATAATATTGTAATGGTTGTATTTTCCAGGTCTTTATTGATTTAGCTCTCTAGATACACTCTATTGACCGTGGAACATCTTGTTTTATTTTAGGATGCTTACACATAGATAGCAAACTAGGATTCCACCGCGTGATCATGATAATAATATACCTAGTGAAAAGGCATCATTATAGGGTCATGTACTAAAGATGGAACCTCCAGGTGGTTTACCATCTATACTACCACCTGTTGATTAGTTTTTGTTACGAGCACTACCATCTAAGGATGCACTTAGGATGAGTGTGTTGCAAAAGTTTCAGAGGAAGTGAACTCCTAGTTTTAGGGGTGATCCAGTCTCATTGTTGGTTAAGGATTAGCTAGAGGTGATCACATGTGTTTTCCACCTTGTGAGGATGCCTTCCGACCATATGGAAGTCATCACTGCGAATCTTCTTCAAGGATCCGTAGGGTGATGGTTGAGCTTGGTGACTCAGTCTCATAATGAGGAAGGTATCTCTTGGATACACATTGAGTGTCCCTTTAGGGAGGAGTTATATCCATCCAATTTGTGATCAATGTGTATACAAGAGCTTCTACATATATAGCCGAGAATTTTTTCCGTGGAGGAGTATTCAGTGAATATTAAATACCTTTAGCACCACTCCATGGATATGGTTTGAGATCAGTTCTTCAAGGATCACATCATTGATCAGAGCTTACGCCAGGACATCAGGGAATCAGTAGAATCTCTTAGCATTCAAACTTATCATGGGGTACTTGATATATCTCTACATTTTGAGAGTTTTCTAGAGGAGAAGAAAATGGTAATGAGAGATAGTAGTGGGAACATGGTAGCTGAGACCATTGAAGCAGGTAGATAAAATCAGATGTAGGGACAAAACTAGGTCATGACCTTTAGGAGATGATCCCAGGACTTAGGGTCCATAGCGTAGGGCTCCAAGGGTATCTAAAATCAGCCTAGGGATATATGGTGTTACATATGTGGTAGTCAGGGACATCTGACATGATATTTCCTAACCCATTATATAGTTAATTAGGGGATAATCAAAGGACCGCCAAGGTAAATGAAATGAAAGGAGAAGGGTGGTCCACGGGGTGGCAGACAAGGCATATGGGAATAAAGGGTAGCAATAGGTGGTTAGATGTTCAACTTATTACCACCACCACCCCTAGGTGGTTCATGTCGATCTTAGGGAGCTGGTGGTCTGGGATGAGGCCATCTACAAGCGATAAAGGCTTATGACCTCAAGGATCTAGGGATGATAAGAGATATGATCTGTGTCTTTTCCACATTTGCTACAGTTTTTATAGACACAGGTTCCAATCATTCCTTTCATTCCATGAATGTTGTTAGGGACATAGATATTCCAGTTGAATCATTGACTCGACCCCTATTCTTAGAGACTCTATTGGGATGAGATTCGATGATCACACACTGGTGTTTATAGTGTGACATGAACCTTGAAGGTGAGGGTTTTGGTTGGTATCTCTTGGTAGTGGGTTTGATTCCTTACAACATTATTCTTGGTATGGATTGGTTATCAACAGATCATGCTCAAATTGATTGTTTTAGGTACAATGTTCAGTGAGTCTGTCATGATGAAACCAGGTTTTCCTTTGTTAGTGAAAAGGAGACACATGCAGCGAAGGATGGACTCACACATTGGAGGCTGAAACTAATTACAAATTAGTTGGATAGCCTCAACATCAGTGTGGTGGATGATATGAGCCATTATTTTCCTATAGTGGTGGCAGAGTATGAGAACGTATTTCCTAAATATTTTCCAGGTTTACCTCCCCACAGGGAGATAAACTTCTACATTGATCTATAACCTAGGGAAACACCCATATCTACACTCTCACATCATATGGCTCCCATAGACCTTCACGAGCTGAGGATGCAGTTAGAGGAATTGCAGAGGAAGGGATTCATGAGACCCAATGTTTCACATTAGGCATCCCTAGATTTGTTTTACAAGAAGGCAGTCATGAGTTTGAGGTTATGTGTGGATTAACACTGGTTTAACGAAGTGACCATGAATAACAAGTATCCACTACCGAGGATCGATGATATTTATGATCGGTTGAAAGGGGTGCAATGGTTCTCAAATGTTGACCTCAGATCAAGATATCGCAATTTGTGATTATGGGATAAGGATATACAAAAAGATGACTTTTAGATGTTGTTACAATCACTATGAGTACTTGGTGATGTGGTTTGGCATGAAGAACTCCCCAGCAGTGTTCTAGGAATACATGAACCAGATATTTCAGCCTTACATAGACAGGTTCAAGGTGGTCTTAATTGATGATGTTAGGTCCACAAGGCTGAATACCCTGAGAGGGGGGTGAATCGGGGTATGACTAATTTAAAATTAACACCCGTTCTGGTCTTGTTTCACTGTTAAGCAAAACACTCTTCTCTCTCTTTCCTGCTGCACAAAGTAAATGGAAATTAAAGCATGCACATGACACATAAATTTTACTTGGTTCACCACAAAGGGCTACATCCAAGGAGCATATGCCGACAAGTTATCGGTCGTACCAAATTCCACTAAACTTCACTAGATGTGGATTACAAGGTTCGGGCACAATCACTTTGTCCCAGGCTCACTGCCTTTACAAGGTTTAGGGTCAGCTCACTGCTTTCCCAAGGGTCACTCCCTATTTCTCTCTCTCTGGATCACTGTCGGTGGAGAGGATCACCTTCTTTCTCTTCCTTTTCTCACTTCTTTGGAAGGAATCTACTCACAGTTTATAGACCTGTAGGTCTCTTCATTTGCATGAAGGAATGCATCATCCTCTGTAAGTAGATGCTCTGTTGAAGCCCAATTTTCACCCGTAGATGAATATCTCTTTTCACTGAAGGAATCGGGAAAACTTCCAGCTTCCACGCAGCCCAAAAATCACTGCTTGAAATAAACCTTACTTGGCGCGCAAGTCAACCTTGGTGCGCAAGTATCGGCGTACAAGTCACAACGGGCGCCCAAGTCCTCCTCAGACACTTGCGCGACTCAAGCTTCCTCAACTCCAAACTTGTGCGACACACATCCTTTTATGCCCAAACCAACATTGGCGTGTAACTTCTCACACCGGCGCACAACTTCAACCACCGGCGTGCATCTTCACCTGCGCGACCAGACACCACCTGCGCGACCACCACACCAGCGAGACAGGAGCTCTTAATCTTCAAAATAATGAACTCCGGTAAAAAATGAAGAGTGGTGGTCCAGTATTTATAGGCAAATTGACCACCCTGCGCGACGGCATGCAAGTCACCTGCGCGGCCCATTCTCAGCGCGCAAGTCTTCTGTCCTCCTAGACACTTGCACGACCAACTCCCAAACTTGCGCGAACCTGTTTCATTTGCCATATTTTGATCTTCTGATCTTGAAAAACATATGGTGCGCAAGTTTCCTATACTCCAAGTCCTCGGCGCCACCTTGTATCTGTTCTGTTTGTACCACCTCCAGATCATCCATCTCTTTTTTCAACCTTCTTGAATCAAACATGGATCACTGACCTCAGCTCTTGAACTCGAAATTGCATCATGAAATACTCTTTGTCAACAAATTTGTATGTCATGGTTTGAATTTTCAACAATCACAACACATATGTTCACTTTGTCAACAAACACAATCACCTCAAAAATACTTCAATGATGCCTTGAGGGATTTTTTCCCAACAGATGACATCACAGTGTACTTGACATCTGAGGAGGAACACACGATACACTAGAGGATGATACTGGACACACTATGAGAGCACCAAATATATGAGAAGATATCGATGTTTCAGTTTTGGATTCAAGAGGTCTATTTTCTGGGACATGTCATCTCAGAGGCTGGAGTTTCGGTGGATCCAGTGAAGGCTGAAGCAATGCTTTCTTAGGATCCACCCAAGATTGCTACTTAGGTATGAAGTTTCATTGGGTTTGTAGGTTACTATCATAGGTTTTTACCGAAATTCTCTAGAGTAGAATCACCTTTTAAAGCTTTGACACAAAAGGGGAAGCCTTTCTTGTTGACAAAGAATTGCCAACAATGATTTCTGGAGCTAAGGTCGAGGTTGAAAAGCACTCCAATCATGAAGTCACTAGAGGAAGGTGTCAAGTATGTGGTGTTATGTGATGCATTAGGGATCGAGCATGGTTGTGTCCTAATGCATGGGAAATTGGTAATTACCTATGGTTCATGCTTGTTGATACCACATAAGTAGAATAACATGACCCATGATCTTGATCTAGCAGCGGTAGTATTCACATTGAAGATGTGGTGACACTACCTGATTGGTGAGTGGTTTATCGTCTACACTAATCACAAGAGTCTCAAGTATATATTCTCCCAGAAGGATCTAAACATTAGACAAAGTTAATGGCTAGAGTTCCACTAAGACTATGACTTTGAGATTGTCTATACTCCTAGGAAGGTAAAAGTGGTAGCAGATGCTCTCCGCAAGAGATCTAGATTGCATATTCTAAACAAGGAATTAGACTCGTTGGACTTATTGTAGATATACTTTGTGGATGGATATAAAGGATCTTACAATCAGTCAATGGTTTTCACCCACCAAACTTAAAACAAGTTAGGGAGGTGCAACTTGGGGATACCGACTACGAGACCTTAAATTCTCAATTTTCCATAGGGCATGCTCATGAGGTAAATTCAAAAGGTGGGGACCACTTCTTTCTTTTCATAGGGTGAACTATTGTACTAGTGTCTTTAAAAGAGGAGGTTTTGGGGGATTTCCATACGTCCCCTTTGTCGGTACATCTAGGTGTAGAGAAGATGTATCAGGACCTTCGACGTCAGTTTTGGTGTCTTGGAATGATGAAGGCAGTTTCAGAGTTTTTCTCTCAATGTGTCACTTATCAACAAGTCAAGGCTGTGAACTAGGTTCTAGCGGGATTAGCTCAAACCCTTGAGGTTCCATAATGAAAGTGATGTGTTATATTATTGGACTTTTTGAATTATTTTCTAAATATTAATATGTGGATCGATACCATCTAGGTGATCATTAACTCTCACCAAGTTGGCCCATTCCTGGATATCCCAGAGCAGAGTTCAGTAGAGATCTTGGGATGCCTATACTTGCAAGAGATAGTTAAACCCCATGGAGTTCCATCAATGATAGTTTCAGATCATGATGATCACTTTACATCCATTTTGTGGAAGGTATTACAAGATTTATATGGTACCCAGTTATGATTGAGAATAACATTTCACCCACAGATAGATGGACAGAATGAGAAGACCATTCAGTTTCTAGAGGACATGTTGTGATCTTGCATTATAGACTTCAACCTTTGTTGAGAAGATCACCTACCACTATTGGAGTTTTCATACAAAAATAACTATCACTCTGCCACATGTATGGCACCATTCATGTACATTTATGATAAAATCTATAGGTCACCACAATGATATAATGAACCAGAATATTCCACAATCATTAGCATAGATTTGGTATGAGTTATTATGGGGAAGGTTCAGATCATCCAGGAGTAGATGATGAATACACCGATCTAACAAATGTCTTATGCTAACAATAGATAGAGGACTTTGGAGTTCGAGGAAGGAGACCACGTGTTCCTTCAGGTATCACCTCGACACAGGTTACAATGATATCATCGAGGGCATCAAGCTATCTTTGAGTTTGATTAGCCCATTCTAGATTCTGTGTAGAGTTAGCGAGGTGGTGTATCACCTAGAGATACCTACGTATTTATACTGGTTACACGATTTCTACTACATTTCTTAGTAAAGGAGGTAAGGGCATGACCCATCACACAATATCGATCGAGGTGAGATGGACATCGAGGATGTAGCAAATTTTGTTGAGTACCTAGTGTAGACAAAGTATTGGTAAGTGAGGATTCTTCATGAGAGGTCGATTATTATAGTGTACATTTAGTGGAAAAATGAGAATATCTAGGAGAGAACATGGGAGAATGAGGCTCAGATTCGTTCTCAATACCATAGTATATTTGAGTTTCCCTTATTTTGGAGTTCAGGGACATAAATCCCCACGGAGGTACATGCATGACCCATCACACATTATCGATTGGATTTTCCATGTATTATTTTTATATATTATATGAATTGATTTTGAGACCATAAGCTAAGGTAGTGTGAAATTATGAGGCCCTGTGTGCCAGTAAGAACTGTTTAAAAAATATTAATCTTTTTAATATCAAGGTCACATTGTTTTCCTGAAAAAGTGGAATAACTATTAAAAAATTTCATTGATCATTAATCTGAAGGTGTTTTTAATCTCATAATTGATTCATTACCCATTTCAAAACATAAATATTGCTAGTGTGGGTCCACTGTGAAATTTTTTTCACGGGATGTAATGAGTATAAAATAATATAATAAAACTATTTTATTCAATGTAATGAAATTTTTTTTTATTATGCCTTTGTTTGGAATTCAGGGTTATCACCATATTCCTAGAATTCCTTTGAGATGTCGATAAAGAACATTCTTAAAAAATGGTGTCGAATCATGGATCGATGATCAAAATAAAAGTGATTTAAAGGAACCTCACGACGATAATGATTTCATGGTCCTTCATTAGCAACTGATCCTAATTGAGTTAGGGTTGTTGTTTCTTTGTAATCTTTCCCCGTTGTTGATTTTCATGAAGAATTCGGGTCAATACAAGAACATATTGATCCACAATTCTATCATTTTAGGATGTTTTATAGCTATGGGGTTTCTTTCTGGGATTTTTATTAATAGGTTATTCATTCATTGTTCTGATGAGAATAGATTGAGGCTGGCACAAACAAGGCTATAGTTTTTTCATCATCATGTTCTTTTGATTTACTCCCACCTGTTATTTTCGTTCTACATCATTAGACCCTCGTTGCCATGGTTCCACTTTTTGGTTGGCTTCGAATGCGATCAGACTCCCGAATTGGAGTAAAATAGACAACATAGTCTAGAGATTTGTATATAGGGACACAAGGAGCCCAGATCAAGGCCATTTCAAATTAAAAGCATTTTAGGTGGATCGGTGGTCCGCAGAATTGAAAACCAATGCAGGTCTGGCGTGTTAGTCCAGTGTTGCGAGGTGGTGGCAGTTTGGTGACCAGAGGTGGTGGTGATCAGAGGAAACGATGTAAGAGAAGAGACATGAGATGTTTTAGATGCATTGATGTGGTAGATGAATGATGTGGGGCTATAGGATGCAGTAGAGCCACAAGATGTGGCAGCGACGACGACTATGTGGGATACCACCAGCGACCGTATGGGAAATGGTCGTCGGCCGTGTAGACTGGGCTGGGTCAGACCCAAGAAGTTGGGTTGGACCTGGGTTAGATTCATTTCGGAACCAAGGTGATCAGAACTAGAACAATCCATTATCGACTGTGAGCCATGGTCGATCTGGTTGTTGGGCAGCTACTAGGAAGCTACGGGGCAGTCGGTTCGGGCGGTCGTGGGGCAGTGTACTACAGAGGTCAAATTCCATATATAGTGGATTGATCGTGTCATTGGTCCATGGGCCTAAATACCCTCTCATTTCAAATTTTTTAAATATGTATAACTTTTAAATGATACATCTATTTGACAAGCCATATCCGGTATTGAGACCCCGAATTTGAGACAATCCTTTTGATAAAATGTGTTAGGTTTTTTATCTTGGACCTTATAGGTTGAGAGAGTTCCATTGGTCCCTTCATTAGGGGTTAAGTACAATATTATATCCACATTACTGGATTATAGTACCCTCTAGAAGTCAAGTCCCAGATAGAGTTATAGTATTGTATTATGGGACTGGAGTAGGATCCTCTATCACCACTTATGGAGTTTTGTGGAATCGATGTAACCTTTGAGAGTAGAGAACTGGTACTCTAACTAGTGGACTAAATCATTAGGGTTAGTGGTATTCCTCTGTGTATCTGTGTAGGATCCCTTATGATATGAGATGCATCAGTAGGGTTAGTGGTATTCTCTGGGCAGTATCCACTATGTTGTGAATTGATCCAGATTAAGTTAGTGGTATTCCAAAGTGTGTTGGGTTGGATCCCCTCTCCATGTCTTGGACAATGCATTATCTTTGGGTGGGGACCAAATGAGTTAGACCTCTTCATGGGTGTATCCAATAATATCATGGATCAGGGAGGGATTTATCCTAAAACAAGCATGCTTTGAGAAGAATCCTTTGGCTGATTATCGTTTAAGACTGCCTGATAGTGTGCTGTTTCTCACGAGTATATCTGAATATTCTTCTTATATGTGTTTTTTACATATATTTGTGTGGGGATTAATTGTACTTTACTTTGTGGAATTGTTTTCTTGGTATTCACTTAGTGGAATTTCCTTAATGATATTTACTTTTTGGTATTTTTTTAAGGTTTCAGGGTTTCATATTGGGTATTGTTATACTCCCCCATCAAAGGTGTTTTCCCGCATGTGTCGTGTCTTGTAAATATGATCAACCCTTTGATGGAGTCCTAAGTGGACAAAAAACCATGCATTTTTTATCTAGGCTAGATAGATGAGATTTTCGTATAGTTCATACGATAGTCCTAATACCTCTTCTTATAGGTTGGACTTATGGTTACATACTCTTTATGGTGGTCTTGTTTTGGACCTGTTTACTTTCCCGTACCTATAATATCATACTCTATTGCGATATCTTATTGATATTCATGAATTTTTTTATTTTTTTTACATTTCAACTTGTTGTGTTTTGGATATGTGTGCATGTATATAGGTACTTAGGCCAATGATTCCCATTTGTGAGATGTGCCTACCTAGTGCTAGTCACCATCCCCTGTCCTATTAGAGGCAAGATTAGGTTAGTAAAAATATGGGTCCCTTGGGGACGGGTCATGACAACATAAGATTCATATTCATACATCAAAAATTATTTGATATGGATTGGATATAAATACCGAATCAGCCACACATATTTTCTGGAACCATATATACATATATCGATGAAGAATATAATATATATTTATTTTTTTGTAATAACAGGTGAAAACTCAAGGAATAAGGTGACATAGAGAGAACAAGACTTGAGTTACAAATGATCCACGTGGTAGGGTTTGTAGGATGAATCATTTTCCATGATATCATTTAATATTCCTCTAGAAATGGCCCAAAAACTACTTTAAAAATTGACAATCAGTTTTTGTTTAGATATTTATATATATTATCAATGATAAATGGATCCTAAAGATGGTGTCAATATTTTATATCCTATGATAAAACTAAAGGTGATATTGATATCACTAATTTTAGGAGAATACTTAATGAAATATATTTTCATTCAATGATAACTTTTTGAAAATAAAGGATGACGGAGAAAATTATGTATGTTATAACCACTATCCTAAATTTTTTCTGAAATTTTGAATTCAAGGTGTGGTTAAAATGGTGGGAGAAGGTGATAACATTGATATAGTATATCAATAGGTCACATATGCATGGAAGAAGATAATGCCTCATGTTAGAAGAAGAATAAGAAAGTGATGGGGTTTCTTTGTTTGTGAGTGAATATAAAGATGGTGCTTGAGTTTATCAGACATTTTAAAATAAATGGACTAAAACATTATCATCAGGTCCATATATTTTTAATCAAATGAATTGTTCCCACAAAAAATAAATGATCATTTGAAATTCATTTAGTCTCTCATTCACATATAAACTTTTTTGTTCCATTAACAGGTCGATGTGAGTAGCCTAAGGTCTATTTTTTGGAACCACGACACACACATTGCCTACATGCCAGTGTGATGACCCAAAAAATGGATCTAGAACCTCCATGAACACACCTATGCATAATTGTGTGCCTTCATGTGAACACCTTCATTCCTATATAGGTTTTCTCCCATGTCACCAAGAATGCCGCTCGGGCTGACTCTACCTTTTTGCTGAGAATTCTCCTATATTAAGGTGGACAGATCGATAACTTGTGGCTTCTGTTTCTATATACTTTTCTTTACTAAAATCTATAAAATGGAGATTAAATTTTCATTGATTAACTAAAAGTCATTAATTAATTACCAAATTACCTATACATTTCTTAAAAAATCAATTCAAATTATAAAATAATAAATACTATTCTATTTAATTGAATATAAACCAATACAATTTTAAAAAAATAAAACATAAATATATCAAAAATAAATACAATGTTCTATTAAATTATTTTACACATATGTGGGAATTAAAAACTCCCATTTTAAATATATATATTTACATATTATTATGTCCACATATTCTTTTATTTTTTATATTATTAATTAATGTTATACTAAATTAAAATTTTAATACACTTGCATAAAATTAATATTTTACTAACCATGGTTGTTATATTATTTTTAATTTTTTTAAACATTTATATTTATCCTAAAACAAAAGAATGTAATTAAAATTATATACATAAAAATTATTTAAATTTATAAATATTATATTTACCAAAATTTAGGATGTTATAGGAGAAATTCAACATCGATGATATGGCTATTGTGAAAGATTATGTTGGTGTTTTTCTAAAATATTTTCCTTGTATTCTACCAAATAATGAAGTTGAGTTTTCAATAGAAACCATTCCTGGTGATGCAACTTTTTCAATGACTCCATATAGAATGACCCCAATCGGATTATAAGAGTTGATGAAGTAACTTCATGGAAATATTGAAAAGGGAATCATTTGACCATGTGTATCACCTTAGGGGTGTATCTATTCTTTTTTTTTGAAGAAAAAATATGGATTGATGAGACCCTTCATTGATTATCAAGAATTTAATAAGATCACATTTAGAAACTAGTATCCCCTACCATGTAGTGAGACTTTCTTTATCAACTTCATGGAGCTCAATAATTTTCCAAGATTGACCATTATTATTGATATCAGTAATTGAGGTTCGATAAGAAGAGTATACACAAAAAAAAATTTCGTACAAGGTATTTAAACAATGAATTTATAGTGATTCCAATTATTTATTTTAATTCCCCCTCTATCTTAACAGATTTAATGAATAGATTCTTTTGATATTACATATTTTAGTTTTGTAGTATTTATAAACGTTATTGTTATATATTGAATGAGTATATAAGATCATGAAGGTCACTTCTAGATTTTTCTAAAGACCCTTATAAAGAAGAATCTATTTGTCACATTTACAAAGTTTTAGTATTATCTATGAAATGATTAATTGATTTTATTTTATAATCTTTAGAAATGGTGTATATGTGGATCCATCAAAGCCATAGGTTATTAAATTATAGCCTAAACTAACCATGGTGACCGTGGTCCATAGTTTTCTTGGTTTGGATGGTTATTATCAATGCTTTGTGAGAAATTTATCACAACCTTCTAATCCACTAACTATATTAACCCAAAAGGGGACAAGTTCTATTGGAAAGATAATTTTTTGGAACTTTGCAAGGAATTAGAGAGAAGGTTAGTCAGGAACCTATTCTTAAACTTCCCTACAGTGGATAAAGACTTGAAATATATAGTGATACATCAATGAAGGTATTACGGTGGGACATAATGCAGAATTATATGGTTATATATTATGACACATGACAATAGAACATTCATGAGAAAAATTTCCCAAATCATGATTTGGATTTAGCTGCGTTAAAAGTTTCATGAATGATATGTAGTAATTATTTATATAGAAAAAGTTGTGATCTATATACTGATCATAAAAGTTTAAAATATACGCTCACTCAAAAATAGATGATTATACACTAGATAAGATGATTGTCTTTTATTAAATATTTTTACTTATTAATGCATTTACACCACGGGAAGGTGAACAAGGTGGCAGATGCCTTGAGTCGAAAGGGTCATGCTAGCTTATCTATAATGAGGATAAAAAAGATCCAATATTTTAAAGTTTTCAATGGAAAGATCTTGAAATCAAGGAAGGGTATAACTCTTATCATTCACAAATCAATGTTCAACCATTTATCAATGTAGTGATTAAAGGGTCATAGAAGAAATATGTGGAACTGAAGAAGTTGGTCAGAAATGTTCTTGAGTTCAACCTTGATTTGGATGGAATGATAATGTCAGTGAACCTTATATGTATTCCTTATAAACCAGATTAGAGGAAAGATCTATTGAATTAGGGTCATAGTTCATTAGACTCTATTCATCTTAGAATTAAAAACATATATAAATATGTGAAAGAGTGTTTCTGGTGGGAAAAAGAAAGAGATAAATTGCAGATTATGCATCTTGGTCATTGGTATGCCATATAGTTAAGGTTGAGCAACATAAGTCTGAGGGGATGTTATAACTACTGGCCATAATATTATTTTAATAGGAAAATATAACCAGGAATTTTTTCATCACACTTACCAAAAATTATAAGGAATATAATGTTGTTTAGGTTATTGTCAATTACTTTTTGAAGTCAACAATAATTATTTCCATTAGAAAATATTTCTCTCTTGATCAGGTTGTTAGAATGTAAATTATGGACATGGTAAGGTTGCATGAATTACAACATTCTATTATATCTGATCAAGATTTGCGGTTTACCTCAATGTCCTACTACTATTTAAAACATATGTTTCAATTATAGAAAGTTATTGTAGATGCTGAAAAGTGCTTAACTATCAGAGAAAGTTCCAGAATGGAAAAGCGAAGTCATATTTGGACCCAGAGGCTCGGTCTGGAGGTCCCAGAAGTGTTGCGCGAAAAAAAGGGTGAAGTGCATGGAAAAAATGTCCCGTGTGAAAGGCAACCCGAGATTCGCAAAAAGTCCATGCGCCGGTGCGAAATAATTTCGAGCCCGCGTCCCGCGCGGGTGATATTTCACGTCGTCTCCTCTGTCATGCAATTATTTCGCGCAACCTTGTATTTCACACCCCAGGATGCCGATAAATAGAAGGCGACCCCTTCGGTTTTGCGGTGGAGGAATTTGAACTGTCTCCCGTGCGCGTAATTGCGCGCGCAAAATGGCCTTGATCCATGGTTCTTTTCTGCGCCAAGTCACCCCGGGATCCACCTTTTTGTGAGATCCCCATGGCTTAGACTAAAATCCAACCCCTTAAAGGTCTTCCCCTTGTGCACAATTCCTTTGTTTGTGCGCAGGCCAACCAAGTTGCGCGCAATACTTCCTTTGCGCACACACCCCTTCCATGATGCGCAATTCCTTTTTTGTGTGCAATCCCTTCATTTTCATGCTGACCCGGCATTTTTCGTGCGCATCCCTGAATTGCGTGCTAACCCGGTGTTTTCTTCACAGCAGCCTCAATTGCGTGCATGACTGCCCTATTGCGTGCATGCCTTCCTTATTGCACGCAGCCTATCCTGTGTGTCACTCCTATTACGCGCAACAGTATATAGGCTCGCACCCACTGGTCCATACCGTGGGGATTGCGCCCTCGCACCCCCGATCAGGGTCAGTGCCAGACTGCGGTCACGCCCCTCCGGGATGGTCCCTCTGCTACCATCATAGACCCCCATGAAAAATATTGAGTCGCACCGCGGACCTTTTGGGCCGGGATGTCGGGATTTTCCATTGTGCACCCACCTTCCACCTAGGGATTACCATGATTTAAGATACTCCTCCACACACTGTGAAACACCTTGAGTTGACATATTCTTCTTGGTTCGTTTCCTATTTCGAAAGTTGAGATTCTTATCATCAATTCCCCTGAGAAGAATGTCATGTGTTCCAAACAGAGGATGCCTCTTGTTCCAAACAAGAGATGCCTTGTGCGCCTAGCATGAGATGGAAATAGTCCTATCTACATGACTATAACCTGTAGTAAACCATGTGTTCCAAACATAGGATGCCTCTTGTTCCAAATAATAGATGCCTTCTGCGCTAAGCATAAGATGCCTTATGCCATGACTATAGTGGCATAGTTTCAAGAGCGTTGGAATCCATTCAAACATTCCATCACTCCACCTCACACTTTTCGTGTCCTTCGTTCAGATCTGCATCCACTTCCATGTCTCGAGGGACCCCCTAACAGTATGGATGATTGACCCGTGGTCTGCCTGCTGTAACAATATGGATGATAGACCTTTGGTCCTCCTGTTGTCACAGTATGGATGATTGACCTATGGTCTGCCTGCTATCCTGGGCCAACGCCCCGGAAGACTTTCGGCGACACTTTGAGTCAGGTCCTGTGTTTCGATCACGGTCAGTAGTCGACCCCTCATCTGTTTGTCCCCATTTCAGGCTAATGCGATAGGATGTTGTGTTGCAAACATGGTCAATAGTTATCCTCTATCTTCATGCCACTCTCATTGCATTCCGAATGCCAGGCATGTGATTTACAATTTTCATATCCCTTTGTTTGGGCCGATTCTAATGCCCTTAGCATTATCCCGCTTGTGCACTAGCTCATAAGTGCATACCTCAACCCACCAGTGAGTTGGGATGCCCTCATGACCAGACACGAGGAAGACATTACGGGCTACTTCCACGCGTAAGCCCCATCCTTTGTTTCCACTCCTTAGTGGCTCCTGGGTAGCTTCCATGCGTAATCCCCATCCACTATAGCCATGCTAGCGTGGACCCCTCGATGGTTCGCCCTGCGGCCCCCCTTCACTACGGCCTTGCCGATTCCTTCCCTCCCACAAGGGGTAGAGGGTGTTGGGCATGTAAGCCCTAGGGGTGTGGAGCGAACCCACCTTGTCCAAACTGCATGATGTTAAACTGCTAAGCACCTAATCCTTAACACATGACGTTAAACTGTGGTCCGAATCCTGCTTCGCACGCAGGGTCCCCCCAGCTCAGACATTTTTTATGCCTCTCGTCTCCATGGGAATGGAATCTTCCTCACATGGAATGAGATCCTCCTTGTCGGAGTGACGTTTTTCCACGGGGGAAGGGCTGCCTCAGAGCGTAATCCCCTAGCCTCTCTTACGGAACATTGCACCCATACACCTCCGTACTTCCCCCTGCCAAGGCCAGTGGATTCCCTTTCCCACTATGCTTTGTCGCACCATGGGCCTCCATCCTAGAGTAAGCCCCGGAACCCAGGGCCACTAACCACGCGTAAGCCCCTATTTCCTCTTTGGTCTGCTCAACGCGTAAGCCCCTTTCCACTTCTCACGGATGCACCCTTTGCGACGTGATCGTCTAGTCCCTACTACCTCTTGTTTCTCACACTGAGCATGAATCACGTGGGATTAGAGCGTGTATCGACCATGGAATCCTATTATGGGCCACCTTAGAGCGTAAGCCCCATACCAGTGCACTACGTGGACTTTGATCCGTGCTAACGCATGGTACGTAGGAAGCCTCCACAAGGTTCAAGCCCACCACCCGGTCGTTCCAACTTCTTCACGTCGGTTCGCCAACACCATGGGCCACCTCAGAGCGTAAGCCCCAAATGCCCTCATCCCGCATGACGTTAAATTGTATCTCGTCCTGCATGACTTTAAACTGTTTCTCATCCCGCATGACGTTAAACTGTATCTCAGCCCGCATGACGTTAAATAGTATCTCGTCCCGCATAACGTTAAACTGTATCTCGCCCCGCTTGACGTTAAATTGTATCTCGCCCCGCATGACGTTAAATTGTATCTTGCCCCGCGTGACGTTAAACTGTATCTCATCCCACATGACATTAAATTGTATCTCGTCCCGCATGACGTTAAACTGTATCCCTCATCCCGCATGACGTTAAACTGTATCTCATCCCGCATGACATTAAATTGTATCCCTCGTCCCCCATGACGTTAAACTGTATCCTTCGTCCCGCATAACGTTAAATTATATGCCATCCTGCACGACATTAAACTGTATTCCCTGAACTGTGTGGAATTTGATCTGTGCTAACGCAGGGTACGTAGGAAGCCTCCATGAGGTTCAAGCCCGTAACTCCATCACCCATCATGATCCTTACCCGGGTCGCCACCCCATCCCACTCCATAGTATTTGGGAAGCCGCCCACATGTTGGCCCCAACATCGGTGTTCCCCCTAGGGGGTTCTTCAATATGATCCACTCTTAGTGTCTTGATCAGTCCGATCCGTCTTCGCAAGATGTTAAACTCGCGGCATACCCCGTGTTAAACATGGGAAGATAAGGAAAACCTCAGATGGTACACAATTCCCCACGTTCAATGTGGGATGCCTCGGGCTTCCGCGCCCTTAAGAAGCCCTGTGATAAGGGACAGAAGACATACATGCTGATCCCCAGCTTCAAGACATGCCAACGACACCCCAACATGACCATTCTCCTCACTGAAGTTTGATGCCCCGACAAGACCCCTTGGAGCGTCTCGACGGAAGCAGCGTAATTAACTGGCGTCCATGCAGATATGGAGCCAGGAATAAGCTTCATGAAACTGTCTTAAATCTATGAGGGAGACCCGGACTAGGTGACGAGCTCCGAGGAGGAATCCATGGAAGGAAGAGCTGACATCCTATCATCCCAGTTTTGATCAAGGAGCAGACGTCCCTGAACAAGGAACGGATGCTGCCCGCCTTGGAAAAGAAGGAATGCGGGGCAACAAGCCGCACGTCCTCCCTTGCATGACGGACACGCGTGCACACCCCGGTGTAAAAGCATCGGAAATAGAAAATGGTGAACCTGATGTGAAGATCTTCTCCTCAATATGGGGACAAGTAGCATTCAGGGTGTCGGAATATTAGCATGTCACCAGGTCCGGGTACCTATTACCGGGACGTGAACCCGCCAGGGGTTGAGGCAGTCAGGATGTTGAGCACTCCGTTCTGTGACGTCGTCAGCGTGGATCCCTCTCGCCGGCCATGGAAGACGGAATGATGATGGGATATTGGTTGTCGATTTCTTTTCCTGTTAGTACTAATGGGTTCATCTCCCTGGTTACATGAATCAGATCACTGCATCCGGAGCACACCTTCCCACCGGTGTAGGGGTAGGGGAAGTACCGATGCGGCTACCCCGAGCGGTCCCGCCTTTTCCACAGCCAATCCGGATCCGATTTCTACGACTGTCGGGCGCTCACTCCCCCTCCCCCCGTCCGAAATCATCCAGCGAAGGGTGATCAACGACCTGGTTCGTAGGTACGATGAAGAAGGGATCATCCCCACCAGGGGCATGGCCCGTTTGGATCTAGAGGTGGTTGTGCCTCACCATCGTTGCCACCCCTGAGGGCCGCGCAGGGAGCCACTGCTCCCCACTCCGATGTTCAACCACTTCGGGAGCCTATCCTCGGAGCGCCTTGACACATGCCTCCCCTACTCCAATGAGGTTGGGGATGTCCGGGTTCGCCCAATCAGAGACCCGTCCCAGGGGTTAACAGCAAGATCCCCTGCCAGGCTACGTCGGCGTCGCCGCCTGGCTCCCCGGGCCGAGGAGCAGGAAATTGTCGTTCCCGCACCACCGGCTCCAACCCATCTGACCCGACGCCAGCGTCGGGCACGAGCGAAATAGGATGCCTATCCTGGGGCACCAACGTCAGCAACCACTGTGGCCCGAGCCACTGCTGACTCCTGTTACCAGACCCCCCGCACATTTTCAGTAGGGGCATCCACATGCCCGACTGGGATCGAGGCCCCGACCACCCTGCATGCAGGCTGGGTCGACTCTCCTAGTCTAGGGAATAGGCAATGGCCAACGTGGACCAATCCGTGGTAGTGACACCCACCATGAAGGCTCATTCCGTGCCACTGATCTGGAAAGCCGAAGGCTTCGCCGCGACAGCTACGCTCCGGGTATGACTCTTCCCAGCTCCCACTGCACTGGGTATGAGGTCACTCCCCCTACCGTTGGCCGCGAGTATGGAGTCGTTGCATATCTGGTCACTCACCCACATGGAGGTCCTCCCCACATCCCTTTCGATATCTATCCCGGTGCTCCTCGCACCCCGTCCTTCAGTCCCCTCTGCCCCAGCACTATTGCAGCTAGGGGACTCCTTGACGGAAATCATCCATACCCTGAGGAGCCACCCAGGGGCAGGAATGCGGGATGTCGTCACCGTAAGAGGAATGTCAGGGGAGTCCATATGGAAATTAGACCAGTCCGTTTTTCAGACTTTGAGGTGGAGTACGACTCGGCGGTGGAACCTTCCCCCCAACCCTTCAAGACGAGGGAAGGGATGGGGACGCGGCACGTCAGTCTCGTACTCCCCAAATGAGATATCTGTTTGATTCCCTCCTCCCTCCAATGGTATATCCAGGAGGACGAGGACTTGGCGTACCCCCAGGGGTCGAACCCGTAGTTATCACTGGCCTACCCGGAAGCACCTTCCACCTCATTCAGGGAGGGTGGGGAACTTTTCTGGGGACCGAAGGAAGATTCGCGAAGCGAAACACCCTCAGAGAGAATCGATACTGTGACATGAGGCTTGTTTTCCAGCCCATCCTATCATGATGTTGTAGCCAGGGCACTGAAACCCTTGGAGGACGACTCAGGGATCGGCGGCCAATCGGCCTGTTCGCCGTATTCCCCGCTGGCCAGCTCACCGGCCCGGTGGCCTTCCTCGGCGCCATTTCCAGCTCCCTGACCATTCTTAGTTGATGAGTAGGGGTAGCAAGGTCCGTATCCCTAACCAGAGTCATTGATCTTCTGGACCATCCTCGCAGCGGGCCACTTCCCCGATAAGTTTTGGCCGGTCGTAGGATCGAATGTTGATATTCCAGAGTCACTCACCCGAGGAGAGTTTGAATGTTTCCACCAGACTCTTTAGGCGACTCACTCTCGTCTTCACCATCAGCTAGCACCTTATCCCGAGAGTCAAGCACATATCAAGGATATCGGTGAGCAGTGTCGATTGGTCAACCTGGCCACGCTCCCCGAGGTTCGGCACCCCGAGTCACTTGACCACCACGGGGCCCTCCAGCAACAATGCATCCAGAGTTTTCAAGTACTCCACAAGGTTATTGAGGAAGCCACCCCCCACGTGCACGTCTGCGGATGGGGGTAGTATGCTTCACTTCTTTCCTATACGATCCTCCGACAACCCGACTCACTGGGCGGCCCTGAGGGAATATCGCCAAGGGCAGTGGCGGTCAACATGGCTGACCTTTTAGATGAGGAAAACAGTGTGGAGATCCTCGATGGGGACTTTCCCCCTGAGGACAAGCCACTACTGGACCCATTTGGGAGGATGAATCACCAACAGAGGAGCCTCCTAGGTCTCCCTACACCCACTGAAGCCTTAACACTGAGCTGAAACATCGTCAAGGTTAAAGAGAACGTCGGGTCTGTCGAGATTACCAACCCATCTGCCTCGATAGAGAAGGCAGAAGAAGACCCTGAGAAGGCCACGCTACACGAACAGCTTGCTGAGCAAAAGAGGCTGGTTGATGAGCTCTTGGACGAACTCATTGTAGAGAGGCGGGCTGACTATGGTAACCCTAGGCCAGGACAGTAGGGGCAGGAGCACATACCCTTTGACAAGATTCCCCTGGGCAACCTCGACCATGTTACTTTCACCGACAGGGTAGAGGCCGGAGCCCATGGTAAGAGGGCGTGTTATGTTTCGCCGAACCCTCCCGAGCGGCAGGATCACCTGGGGGACCCTGCTCGGTTTCCTCCTGCTGCCTCGAGAGTCGCTCCACCAGCCGCCCCACGAGCTGCTGAGCTTGACTACCAGATTGAATTGCCTGACAATACTCTTGTGGTTATAGATCCCCGTCAGGACAGGAATCTGCGCCCGGACGATCTAATGGAGGTGCTCATCGCCCGCTTAGAGGCCCTGGAAACTCGGCAGGTGGCAATCCCACCGGACGGCAAGCCATACCCAGCGTGGGTGGATGACATGTTGGCCCCTCCAAGATTTTGGAACCCCACTTTCTCCCCCTTTAACGGAACTGGGGACCTTCCCCAGCACCTGGCCCAGTTCAACTCAAGGTGTGGGCCTATGTTAGGGACTCCGGCGTAGTAGGAGGCTGCCAATCTCCATTGCTTCATTCAGACACTAGAAGGACCAGCATTCATCTGGTACAGCCAGCTCCCCGTCGGATTTGTGACTAGTTGAGAGGACCTTCACCAGAAATTCCTCTACTAGTTCAGTTCCACAACCCGGAAGACGAACATCGCATACCTCTTCAGATGTAAGCAAAGGCCCGATGAGCGATTCGTGGACTTCGTCGCCCGGTGGAAGGGGCTCACGTACTCCCTTTATATGCCACTGACTCAGGAGAAATTACTGAAAATGTGAGTAGGGAACGTCAAGGAAGAGCTGGTTCCTTCTCTGATCACTCAGAATTACCCCAGAGGGTTTTAGGACTTCTCAGACAAGGCTCAACGCCTTGAAGAAGCCCTGCAACAGGCCAGTCAGGCACGCCCACTGCCTCCTATAATCCCTACAAAGAGAGCTTCTAGAGCTGAGCCCGTTGCTGTGGCCCAGATAGAGGCCCCCAGATAGCTAGAGTTGCTACCAGTAAGACCAGCTCAGCAGCCTCATAGGGGTCCACCCCCATGGGCACAGCCTCCGGCCCAGCAGCGACCGCCCCAAAATCGGTGGGCGCCTCCGCCACTAGTGCCGAAAACGTTTTTTACGTCACCATTTTTTACGTCGGTTATATAAACCGACGTCATAATATGTAAAACGAGGTTTTTTACGTCGGTTATTTATTAACCGACGTAAATATTTGTATTCGGTACACCTTTAACGTCGGTTATTATTATAACCGACGTTATTAATCGCGCGGCTTCGTTTTTGACGTCGGTTATAACAATAACCGACGTAAAAAACGCGGTTTCCGAAGGCTTTTGTAAGTCGGTTATTGAATAACCGACGTAACAAACGCGGTTTTTGAAGGCTTTTTTACGTCGGTTATAAAATAACCGACGTAAAAAGAGAATCCGCAGATGTTTTTGACGTCGGTTATTCCATAACCGACGTAAAAAAACGCGGATTTTGAGCCCTTTATAACGTCGGTTATAAACTAACCGATGTAACAAATGAATCGGAGGAAGGTTTTTACGTCGGTTATTGAAATAACCGACGTTATAAATGTTTTTAAAACAATTATCACGTCGGTTATTGAATAACCGACGTGATAACTCATTTAAAAATTTACCCAGACCCGTGGATTGTCATTCGCGAGTTTACCTTCGACAGTCGCGACTCGTCTCTCTCGCGCGTAAACCCGAGTCGGCTCGTCCATTTCGTTGGTTTAGATTCGTTTTGTGATCATCGTTTCTCATATTTAATATCCTCGGATCAATCATCTAAACTCGCAGCACTCAGGTAATCCTCCCACTCGTTCGTTTTTTTTTGGGGATAGTATATATATATGTGTTGTGATTTTTTTGTTGAAACTAGCTAAGATTCTTCGATTGCGAACCCTTTTAACTCGTTTTGGCACCATAATCTTATTTATCATCCCTAGATCTATTTGTTCGACTTGCAATATTGAGTAATTTTATGATTTCACTAATTTTTCATCGTTTTCTATAAATGCCCGAGAGGGTTGGGGCGTGTCCATTTGGATGGGTTGCCCTTTTACAGTTGTTACTACTTTATTCACACACAACCATGGCATAGGTGCATGGATTTGGGGTCGGGGGGTGTCCAGGGGGGTTTACAATGGGGTGGGTGGGTGTGGGGGGCTGTCCAAGGGTGTGGGTGGGTGTTGGGGGGTGTCCAGGGGGGTGTCCAAGGGGGTAGGGGGTGGGGGGTGGTGTTTAGGAGGGGTGGGGGGCTGTCCAGAGGGTTGGGGGGTGTCCAGGGGGGTGTCCAAGCAGGTCGGGGGTGGGGGGTTGTGTCCAGGAGGGGTGGGGGTGCTTTCTAGAGGGGTCGGGGGCTGTCCAGAGGGGTTGGGGGGTGTCCAGGGTGGTGTCCAAGGGGATGGGTGGGTGTGGGGGGTTGTCCAAGGGGGTGGCGGCCTGTCCAGAGGGGTCGGTGGAGTGTCCAGGGGGGTGTCCAAGGGGGTGGATGGGTGTGGGGGGCTGTCCAAGTGGGTGGCGGCCTCTCCAGAGGGTATTTGGGGTTGTCCGGGTGGGTGGGGGGGCTGCCCAGAGGGTTGGGGGATGTCCAGGGGGGTGTCCAAGGGGGTAGGGGGTGGGGGGTGGTGTCCCGGAGGGGCGGGGGGCTGTCCAGGGGGGTTTACAAGGGGGTGGGTGGGTGTGGGGGGCTGTCCAAGGGTGTGGGTGGGTGTTGGGGGGTGTCCAGGGGGGTGTCCAAGGGGGTAGGGGGTGGGTGGTGGTGTTTAGGAGGGGTGGGGGCTGTCTAGAGGGTTGGGGGTGTCCAGGGGGGTGTCCAAGCAGGTCGGGGGTGGGGGGTTGTGTCCAGGAGGGGTGGGGGTGCTTTCTAGAGGGGTCGGGGGCTGTCCAGAGGGGTCGGGGGGTGTCCAGGGTGGTGTCCAAGGGGATGGGTGGGTGTGGGGGGCTGTCCAAGGGGGTGGCGGCCTGTCCAGAGGGGTCGGTGGGGTGTCCAGGGGGGTGTCCAAGGGGGTGGATGGGTGTGGGGGGCTGTCCAAGTGGGTGGCGGCCTCTCCAGAGGGTATTTGGGGTTGTCCGGGTGGGTGGGGGGGCTGTCCAGAGGGTTGGGGGATGTCCAGGGGGGTGTCCAAGGGGGTGGGGGGTGGGGGTGGTGTCCAGGAGGGGTGGGGGGCTGTCCAGAGGGGTCGGGGGGTGTCGAGGGGGGTTTACACATCGATTTGTTTTATATTTCAAAATTGTTTACATTCAAATTATGATTTTTTTCATATAAAAATATATTTGTCTTATCTAAAAAATATATATATTTTTGCTATTTGTTATAGGTAATAATGAGTCGAAGTTGGATTACGGCACATCGAATGAGCAATGAATATGAGGAAGGTGTTGATGCCTTTTTGGAATTTGCTAAACGAAATGTTCCAAGTAGTGACATTTTTTTCTGTCCATGCCTGAAATGTCTGAATATGAAGAAGATGAAAAGTAGAGAGATAAAAGATCATCTGATTTGTCATGGTTTCAATCCGAGTTACAACCCTTGGATTTGGCATGGCGAAACTGGACAGAATGTCACTGATGATAATGAATCGCAAGATGGTAACTCCGATGGAATTGAAGAAATGATTCGCGATATTGTAGCAGAACAAATTGAGATAGAACCTACAGTTGCACGTCTATATGGTGATGCCGAAAAACCATTATATCCTGGTTGTACAGATTTTACGGTTTTGTCGGCGGTGTTAAGATTGATTAACCTGAAGGCGAAACATGGATGGAGTGACAGAAGTTTTACAGAGCTGCTACAATTGATGAAAGACATTCTTCCAAAAGATAACGATCTTCCAGATTCACATTATAAGGCCAAAAAAATATTATGCCCGATGGGATTGGGATACAGGAAAATACATGCCTGTCCGAATGACTGCATTATATATAGGAAGGAATATGAATTTCTGAAAGAGTGTCCTAAATGTGGGACATCACGGTATAAGGTGAAAGAAAAATCACAAGCTGATGTAGAGATTACAAAGCTCCCTTCAAAGGTATTTTGGTATCTTCCTATAATTCCTCGTTTCAAACGTTTATTTGCTAATTCACATGATACAAAAAGGTTAAGATGGCATGCTGATGAGCGGGTATGTGATGGAAAAATACGTCATCCAGCTGATTGTCCACAATGGAAGAAAATTGATGCCCAGTACCCTACATTTGGAAATGAAATTAGAAATCTGAGACTAGGCTTGTGCACAGATGGAATGAATCCATACCGAACCCTCAGTAGCACACATAGTTCATGGCCTGTTTTATTGGTAATTTACAACCTCTCTCCTGAAGTTTGTATGAAGCGCAAATATGTCATGTTGAGTATCATGATCTCTGGTCCAAAGCAACCCGGCAATGATATTGATGTATACTTGTCACCGCTGATTGATGATTTGAAACTGTTATGGGCTGATGGTATTAGGGTGTATGATTCTTATAAAATGGAATATTTTCAACTGCATGCAATGCTTCTATTCACTATAAATGACTTCCCAGCATATGGAAATTTGTCTGGATACAGTGTTAAAGGGCATAAAGCATGTCCAATTTGCGAACAACATACGTCATATTATCAATTGCATCATGGGAGGAAAACAGTGTACATGGGTCATCGAAAGTTTTTGCCTATGGATCACCCTTATAGAAGACTAAAAAAGGCATTCAATGGCTCACAAGAATTTGATACTGCTCCTCAATATTTATCCCCAGAATTGTATTTTGAGAGGGTGAAAAACCTTGATGTGACATTGGGAAAGACACAGAAATCTGGTAATGATATACATATTTGGAAGAAAAGGTCAATATTTTTTGAGCTACCATATTGGAGGTATCATGAAGTCAAACATAATATTGATGTCATGCACGTGGAGAAGAATATCTGTGATTCTTTGATCGGAACATTGCTAGATATTAAAGGAAAGACAAAAGATGGGTTGAATGAAAGGTTAGACCTACTGTCAATGGGAATACGTTTGGAGTTAGCTCCCACTCCTAAAGGAAGACGAACATTTCTTCCCCCGGCTTGTCATACATTATCGAAGAGGGAGAAAAGTAGCTTCTGTCAGTGTCTTCATGATATCAAAGTGCCTCAAGGTTATTCTTCGAATGTAAAAAATTTTGTCTCATTGAAAGACTTGAAGTTGATAGGTATGAAATCACATGATTGTCATGTCATGATGCAACAAATTCTACCAGTTGCACTGCGTGGAATATTGCCCATCCGTGTCAGAAAGACTATAATGAGGTTGTGTTATTTTTTCAATTCAATTTGCAACAAGGCGATTGATGTGAATGCTTTGAACATTTTGGAAAAGGATGCAATTTTTATACTTTGTCATTTGGAAATGTATTTTCCTCCAACTTTTTTTGATATGATGGTGCATTTAATGATTCATCTGGTTCGAGAAATAAGACTTTGTGGACCTGTATATCTTCGTTGGATGTATCCTTTTGAAAGGTATATGAAAATATTAAAGGGATATGTTAAAAATCCATATCGACCTGAAGCCTCCATTATTGAAAAGTATATTTCTGAGGAGGTAGCAGAGTTTTGTACGAGCTACTTGGCTACGGCGCAACACATAGGTTTGCCTCCATCTCGCCATGAACGGGTTAATAATGAGGGAAAGGGGATTCGTGGCATGAAAGTCAAATCACTGTCAGCTGAACATATGAAGAAGTTAGAATCATACATCTTGAATAACATAGCTGATGTTCAACCGTATATCACATTGCATATTAATGAGTTGAAACAATGTCATCCAAAGAAGAAAGAAATGTGGATTTTGAATGAGCACAACAAAACTTTTTTGCCATGGTTTAAAAAGACCTTGCTTGGTAGATCAGATGTATCAGAGACATTAAAATGGATAGTGGGTGGTCCATCTTTAAATGTGATAACATGGTCCGCTTATGACATTAATGGCTATACATTTCATACGAAAGCTCAGGACAACAGAAGTGCAGTTCAGAATAGTGGTGTATTGGTGTTTGCAGAAGCAATGCATTTTTCGAGTGCTAAGGACAGAAACCCAATTTCGGCATCAACTGCATATTATGGAGTGATTGAAGACATATGGGAGGCTGATTACTTTAAAATTAAAGTTACCGTTTTTAACTGTAAATGGTTTATCGGTAACAACAGTGTCAGACACGATGAATTTGGAATGACACTTGTTAATCTGAATAGATTGGAAGACACAGCTGATTCTTTTATAATGGCAACACATGCCAAACAAATTTTCTATGTAGTAGATCAGTCAGATATGCAGTGGGCTGTTGTTTTACAAGGGAAAAACCAATATGTTGGTGAGGATGAATTTGATGAAGATGCTGATTTATGTGAGATCCCTACTTCCATGGAAAGATTAACAGAACATAATGATGAGTATGTTGAAGACATGGTTTGTTCCATAAGGAACGATCACGACGAAGGAATTTGGGAAAACAATCCAACTGTACATTCCTAAAATTACAGGTAACACAAGTTTATTTCTTGTTTACATTTAGTTTTTTCATATAATGTTAGATACTGTAAATTTTTTACTTATTAAAACATGTATCAAACCAAAACGATAAAACAATAAAAACCGTAAAGAGGAGAAGTCCTGGGCGCACCGGCTGGCCGGTGGTGGATCACCTGTTGGCCGGTGGTCCAGAACAAAGCTCTGTCTGGTCCACCGGCCGGCCGGTGGTGATCCAGCGGCCGGCCGGTGGACCAGACAGAGAGCCTTCCTCTCTGTCTGGACCACCAGCGGTCGGCCGGTGGTGAGCCAGCGGCCGGCCGGTGATCCAGACAGAGAGGAAGGCTCTCTGTCTGGTCCACCGGCCGGCCGCTGGATCACCACCGGCCGGCCAGTGGACCAGAAAGAGAGCCTTCCTCTCTGTCTGGATCACCAGCGGCCGGCCGGTGCTGAGCCAGCGGCCGGCCGGTGGTCCAGACAGAGAGGAAGGCTCTCTGTCTGGTCCACCGGCCGGCCGGTGGTGATCCAGCGGCCGGCCGGTGGTCCAGACAGAGGAAGGCTGTCTGGTCCACCGGCCGGCCGGTGGTGAGCCAGCGGCCGGCCGGTGGCACCAGGCAGTGGGCAAGGCTACTGCCTGGGTCCTCCGGCTGGCCGGTGTGCTCACACCAGCTGACCGGTGGACTCAGTGAGTCCACGTTTTTGCTTTCTTGGGCCAACACTTTGGCAACCTTTTGCCTGTGTTTACCATGTTTATCATTGTTTAACATGCTTACCATATTACCAATGTTTACTATTATGTAATTTAGTACACTTTTCTATTTGTGAACTAATGTTTGTTTTTTTGATTTGAAGGAAAATGACAGATCAATCAGTTGATCAGCCACATGATTCTGGAGATGAGCATATTGGTCATACATCTGGGGAGGAACATTCACATGCTCCTATTACGAAAAAGAGTTCAAAGGTTGGTAAGCGTGGGTGCACACGTTTACCAAAATTATCACTTGCCCGTACGAAGGAGGAGAGGATAGTCGTGGAGTTTTATGATGATGATCTTCCTAGAGGTCCAAATGCTAAAGATTTGAAGGGTTTTGTAGCAACTCAGGCTAAGAGCAAAGTAAGCATTCTCTATGATGATTGGAGAAGTGTGGATAAGGCGATAATTTCTCAGCTATGGGAGACCATTTTGGTAAGATCTTTTGCTATTGTTTGACTGTTCTTTAAATGTTTCTAGTATATATAATATTTTTAACCTCTTTTTTATCAGATGACATTTGATATTCCTGACACTGGAGGAGTCAGGAAGAAATGCTTATCGTTGGCTGCTAGGAGATGGAGGGATTTCAAATCAACCCTCTCATCTGATTTCATTTATGGTCATAGGAGTCGTGAGAATCCATGTCGTATATATCCTTTTATAGATGAAGACACATGGAGACAATTTTTTGAAAGTAGAAGAAAAGAATCATTTTTGGTAAGGGCAATGTAAACTTTTATAAGCTTTTTATATAAATGATCTTATTATTGTTTTGTTAATGATTACTTATTCTTAATTTACAGCAAACAAGGAAAGCTCATCAAGAGATCCAATCTAAAAATGTATACCCTCATAGTTTATCTCGGGGAGGGTATGCATTATTGGAAGAACAAATGATGGCAGAAAAATTTCAACAACTAAGAGCTGAGTCTTCAAGCTCTGGAGAGGTGGACCCTCCATCCCCTCCATCTAGACATGAGAAATGGAAAAGAGCTCGGAAGGGCAAAAAAGGACAATATCTTTCGGAAGAATCGAGACTCGTAGTTGAGAGGATTGTAAGATATCTATTTTATTTATTTAAGTTTACTATTTTCGTCATATATTTCCAATCATTATAGAAATGTTCAATTAATTATTACAGGACTCTCTTGAGGAGCAGAGTTCACAGGGGACATTTACACCATCTGGGAGGGAAGATATTTTATCTGTGGCATTGGGAAAGCCCGAACATCCTGGCCGTGTAAGAGGATATCCGGCAGGTGTATCGGTAAGAAAAGTGTTGCCACGTTCCTCAACTTCTAACGTTGAGGGAGTTTATAAAAAAAATAGAATCCTTGGAGGCTGAAGTCCATAATATTAATACGACAATGGAGGACAAGATTAGAGCATCGGTGCAGTTAATGTTTGCAGACTTGCAAAGACAATTTCAGGGTGCAGCTCCCACTCCACCTCTCCCAGTAGCTCCCACTCCCCCACCTCAGCCTGCGGACCCCATTTTTGATCCTCCTCCTCCGCCGCAGCTACCTACTTATTGTGAGTTGTATGTTGATGATCCTCAACATCATATAGTTGCATATGGGATGGTATATTGTATAGGAGATACAGTTCATCATCAACAGTTAGAGGTAGAGAATCAGAGGGTCACTATACAGGATATTATAGATAGATCAGCTCGGATACCATTACCTACAGATGAGGTGACGACAGTTGGACATAGTATCGGCCATTTTTTACTTTGGCCATCCAGACTTCTTCGACTCATTACCATAGAGGTATGGATGTTATATCTTTTATTTTATATTTTTATTAATGTTTTATCATTTGAAAACTAATATATTTTTCAATTTATTTTTACAGGAATACTTCAAAGGTAAAGAAATACTGTATAGACAACAACAAAGACAGATAGCTATGACATCAGATGCAGATACTAGCAGTCTTGACAAATTGTCAAGATATTCAAATTTGTTGGCGGATCATTATGACTTTACAATGGAAGCTCATGTCTGTGGACGTGAACTATGTGTGGGGATTATGAAAACTGATATCATGGAGTTTGTCACTGGAGATAAGTTGGGCATCAACGTGGTGCAAATTTTTATCATGTAAGTCTTAACACCTTTTCCTTGCGTTATATTTATTAAAAATGTATACTTATGTCTGCTTTGTATTAGGTATCTGTATAAAATTTGTGAGAGGAATGAGCTGACAGATGTATATGGATTCGTGGACCCACAATTGATTTCCCCTGAAGCATGTGCATTGGATGAGGAACAAAGAATGCTTTATATTGCTGATAGATTTGAAAAGAATGTAATCACACAGTGTTGGATGATGCCTTTTTGTGAGAGGTATGAAACACATCCCTCTCAAAGAGTTAATTATCTTTTAACATAAAAACCACTAACGTTAAATTTCCTTTTATCAGGGATCATTGGATGTTAGGGGTTTTTTGCCCTAGGGAGAAAACACTTTATTGGATATGCTCTCTCCATGATGATGTGCGAGAAAGTTTTAAGAATATATTGGAAACGTAAGTTTCAATTTCACAATAGTTTTATATATTATAATGAATTTTAAATTTACCCCATTCGTATTATTTTCTAACAGGGCATGGGTCCACTTTCGAAAAAGCGCAAAGAAAAGGAATTTCAAGATCAAATATGTACATGCGAAGGTAAATATCCATTTATAATTTGTACATTTTGATTTATTACATAAAAATAATATATTGAATTTACACTCATTCAAACAGAAATGTCATGAGAAACAAGGCATCATCGAATGCGGATATTACATGTTAAGATTTATGTATGAAATAATAACAACTGGGACAGTTCTGAGTTTTGACCTGGTAAGATTTCCTCTTTCTCATAATATTTCAATTTGATTTATTCATTATACACGTTGACTACTATCCTTTTCCTTTGTAGCTTTTTGATGACCCTCAACCCTTTACTGCTGAAGATATCAAACACTTACAAGTGGAGTGGTCAAATTATTTTACAGGTTTGATTGACTTTTAGTTGTTTGTAATGTAAAATGTAATTTTGAATATTGTCAATGTAATTGTGTATTTCGTAGTCGTTTAGGTTGGATTTAGTTTTTTTTGAAGTTGACAGTGTAAGTTTTGAATGTTATATAAGTGAATGTTTAATTTTTCTCTACTTCTTGTTTTGGTCTACTGTTGATGGTTTTTCTGGTCTGGATTTTGGTATGGGGGGAGAGGTTCCAAGGGGGTGGGTGGGTGTTTGGGGGGTGTCCAAGAGATATGGGAGGGGTGTCCAAGGTGTGTTTGGGGCTGTCCTAGGGGTCGGGGGGGTGTAAATGAGGGTGGGGGGTGTCCAAGGGGTGGGGGGTGTCCAAGGGATATGGGAGGGGTGTCCAAGGTGTGTTTGGGGCTGTCCAAGGAGTCGGTTGGGTGTAAATGAGGGTGGGGGTGTCCAAGTGGTGGGGGGTGTCCAAGGGATATAGGAGGGGTGTTTGGGGCTGTCCAAGGGGATGGGGGGGTTTCCAAGGGGTAGGGGGGTTTCCAAGGGGTCGGGGGGGTGTCCAGGGGGTGGGGGGCTGTCCAAGGGGTGGGGGGGTGTCCAAGGGGTGGGGGTGTCCAAGGGATATGGGAGGGGTGTCCAAGGGGTGTTCGGGGGGTGTAAATGAGGGTGGGGGGCTGTCGAAGGGGTGGGGGGGTGTCCAAGGGGTGGGGGTGTCCAAGGGATATGGGAGGGGTGTCCAAGGTGTGTTTGGGGCTGTCCAAGGAGTCGGTTGGGTGTAAATGAGGGTGGGGGGTGTCCAAGTGGTGGGGGGGGTGTCCAAGGGATATAGGAGGGGTGTTTGGGGCTGTCCAAGGGGATGGGGGGGTTTCCAAGGGGTAGGGGGGGTTTCCAAGGGGTCGGGGGGTGTTCAGGGGGTGGGGGGCTGTCCAAGGGGTGGGGGGGTGTCCAAGGGGTGGGGGGGTGTCCAAGGGATATGGGAGGGATGTCCAAGGGGTGTTCGGGGGGTGTCAATGAGGGTGGGGGGGCTGTCGAAGGGGTGGGGGGGTGTCCAAGGGGTGGGGGTGTCCAAGGGATATGGGAGTGGTGTCCAAGGTGTCTGGGAGTTCTGTCCAAGGGGCCGGTTGGGTGTAAATGAGGGTGGGGGGGGGGGCTGTCCAAGGGGTGGGGGGGTGTCCAAGGGGTGGGGGGGTGTCCAAGGGATATGGGAGGGGTGTCCAAGGGGTCTGGGAGGGCTGTCAATGTGTGGGGGGTGTCCAATGGGTGTTTGAGGCTGTACTAGGGGTCTTGGGGGTGTAAATGAGGGTGGGGGGGCTGTCCAAGGGGTGGGGGGGTGTCCAAGGGGTGGAGGGTGTCCAAGGGATATGGGAGGGGTTTCCAATGGGTGTTTGAGGCTGTACTAGGGGTCGTGGGGGTGTAAATGAGGGTGGGGGGGCTGTCCAAGGGGTGGGGGGGTGTCCAAGGGTTGTGGTGGGGCTCCAATGTGGTGGGGGAGGGCTGGCCAGGTTGTTAGGTGGGTATAGATGAGGGTGGGGTTCAGTTGGGGCTTGGGGGAGGGCTGGCATTGTTATTTTTGTTTGGTTTCTGGTTGCTTTTTGGTGAGAGCAGTGCAATTATTTAAAAAAAAAATTTCTTTCACGTCGGTTATTTTATAACCGACGTGGTAAATAAATCGCCAGGGGTTTATCACGTCGGGTTTTTCTAAAACCGACGTGATAAACCGTTTCCCAGGCCTTTTTATCACGTCGGTTTCTTAAATAACCGACGTGATAATAGGCCAGGGGCAGGGTTTATCACGTCGGTTATGACATAACCGACGTGATAAACGATATCCCAGGCGTTTTATCACGTCGGTTTAGGGAATAACCGACGTGATAAAGCCCCCTCGCGCATATTTATCATGTCGGTTATTATATGAACCGACGTGATAACCACCGTGATGTTAGGGATATTACGTCGGGTTTTAAATAACCGACGTAAAAAACGTTATTTATAACGTCGTCCGTATTAACGTCGCCTAAAAACCGACGTAAATAATAAAAAATAACCGACGTAAAAAATGTTTTCTGTACTAGTGCGCATAACGCACCGCCACCACCGAGGCGAGATAATCAGGCTCCCCCTCCTTAGTATGCTCCTCCAACCCCTGGTCATGGTCAACCTCCAAGATCCCCCTTTCCAAACAGAAGGAATCAGACTTACTCATTTGACGAGGCCTAGGTCCCTGGTTATTTCCGCAACGCCTTGGAGTAGAGGATCGTGCGGCTTCCTGAGTGCTGGAATCCAGAAGAGGCGCATCTCACTGATCACCCTAACTACTTCCCTTATCAACGGACCCTGGGGCACACCATCCAACGATTCTATGTGGTCAAGGACTGGCTCCAAGACCAGATTGACAGCAACATAGTACGGTTGGGCCCAGCCCTAGTGCAAGTGGCAGGTGTCTTTGTGAGATCAGATGGCAGCAGCGGTAATGAGGATGAGTGGAAACAAGTTTCCAACCGTGGGTCCTGGAATTATAATGACTAGATGGCCCGCAGGACGGTCGCCCGTGCCCATGGCATCATCCGTGCCCGCTTGAGTCATCCAGAGCCCTCAGAATATGCAAGTGCCGCTTTGGCATCATCGTCCCAGCCTACCTCTTCCCAGAAGAGCAAGCGGCGGCACAAGAAGAAAGAACGCACCCTTCCAATGTCGTTATCATCCCGCATGATTGGCGATTTTATGCCCCCAGAAATGGGGATCCCTCCGAGACTTCGTCCGATAGTGGATGACTCCTCGAGTGAAAGCCTGGGGTATGCTTCGGTTAACACCGTAGAGTTGGTAAATCCCTTTTTGACTCCCGACGATGAGGAACGTCAGGTGGACCTTCCCAATGTCCCCAGCTGTCGCCAAGGTCGGCGGAGCCGTGGCTACATGAATCACCGGGGCACGACAGTCGTCACCTCCAGTCAGGTCGTGCATGCTACTGAGACCAGGAAGCAGGCCCGATACAGAGCTCAGCACACACGGCCCCTCACCCAGTGTCGACAGGTTCGCCTCCACCACCGTTTGTGTTGTTGGATCAGGCAGGACCACCTCGGCCATGTCGCGACCAGCCCTGCCCTGCCACCGGCCAACTATAGCCTTCCGGTCCTAGCACAGAAGCCACCTCCCAGGCTTCGACTAGTGAACAGTGAGACGCGCCTAGTACCAGTCAGTCACTGGTTCCGCCGGCAGGGCCCGTCATGCCTCTAATAGCGGAGCGGCCTCCTGTAAGAAGAAACTCACGTTTGGCTCAAAAGTATGATGTTCTAAAGCACCTGGATGGCATTCTGGCAAGGTTTTCTATCCTTGAGTCCCTTCATCAATCGTCTGAAATGCGTGAGGTTCTAGCCGAATCTCTAAAGAGCCCCCTTCATTTTGAGACGGAGGTGGAGGCCACAGAATCCTTCCACACCGAGGCGATTGAGGATGCTGAATTTCAGGCAGTTATCTCATTTTCAGGTGAAGATGAAGACCTTCCCATACAGGGGTACATTCTCCCACTGTACATCACCGGCCATTTCAATGGCATGGAAGTCTTCCACTGTCTTTTTGACACCGGTTCTGGTATTAAACTATTCCCAAATCGGACACTGCTGAAACTGGGGTTGTATGAGGATGATTTAACTCCCTCCGACCTCAGGATCCAGGGGTATGACAGGACAGAGAAAACTCCACTGGGCAATATTCTCTTGAAGACCCATTTCGGCGGCTTAATTACCAACACCGTATTCATGGTTGTCTCTCAAGACACCGCCTACAACGTGTTGATGGGTAGGTCGTGGCTCCACCTTCACGCAGCGGTCCCCTCATCATATCACTAGTGCCTCAAATAATCCGTTAAGGGTCAAGTGGGCATGCTCCAAGGTGATGCGTCTCCTTTTGCCTCTTGTGAAGCCCATTATCTGGATGCTGACTATTACAAGAGCAAGGACAAGCAGATCCTGGCAGGTGAGGTTGAGCCTGCCACTGTCACGAGTGATCCCTGGGCAGGTTTGGACGACGCATATGTCTTCCCAATCCATCAGTTGGAGGCCACAACCCCCAAAATTAGGCAGTGCTTCGTTGTTTCGAGTACCCGAGGAGGGAATATTTCCAGGTCCAAGTGACGATGGGAAATCACCTCGTACTCTTACACCAACCCAGCTCAAGTGATCCCCGAGCCCCTTACCCCTGTACAATATCGGGATGTTAGGCTCATGGCAACGACAGTACATCATACGTGTCTATTTCACTAGGCCGGAATCGACCGGCTCTAGCCAATGCGCCTCTACTTATTTGATGTCATAAAGTGTGTCCCCTTGGGCTGAAGGCTAGATGGGATTGGATCGGCCACTTTTGTCTCCATGGTCTCTGCAGTGCATGAGTCTCTGGTTGTGATGACCTCTACCGCCCAAGTCGGCACCAGCTTCCCATCGGGGTCTGGCAGGCCCGAAATGGCTCCCCCCATGGATGATCCCTCTACATGTGGAGAGGAGGACATGGAAGATGTTCCTCCTGCCTTTGAGGAGGTCGTCCCCACCACGTTCAACGAGTTAGTGCAGGTGAACCTCGATAGCGAGGCAGACCTGAGACCCACATTAGTCAGTGCCGCTATGACCCCTGAAGAATGGCAACAGTATGCAGACTTCCTCAGACAGCACCGTGATGTGTTTTCCTGGAGTTATGAGGAGATACCAGGGCTAGATCCCCAGGTATCCGTCCACCACCTTGGCCTTCCAGCAAACCATCGTGTGTTCAAGAAACCTCCCCAGAAGATGCACCCCTCTCACGGTGCCATGGTTGAGGCCGAAGTTGATAAGCTCATCAAAGAAAACTTCATCAAGGAAGTCCAGTACCCCAGGTGGCTAGCCAACATTGTGCTAGTCAGGAAGAAGAACGGGCATATCAGGGTCTGTATCGAGTTTTGCGATCTCAATCACCACTGTCTGAAGGATTATTTTCCCCTTCCTGTGACAGAGTTGTTGATCGATGCCACGGCCAGGTTCCAATCCCTCTCCTTCATGGATGGGTACTCCGGGTACAACCAGATCCAGATGGCCCCTGAGGATGAATAGTTCATTGCCTTTAGGGCCCCCCAGGGTACTTTCTGCTACCAAGTTATTCCCTTCGGCCTGAAGAATGCAGGTGCCACCTATCAATGGGCTATGCATCGCATATTCATGCCGATTCTCAGGACACTGGTGGTATGCTACATGGACGATCTGGTGGTTAAAGCTCGTCAATGCCAGGACTATCTCGAAGACCTTGAGAAAGTGTTCGGCTTCCTCCGTTCTCGCCACTTGAAGATGAACCCGTTGAAGTGTTCCTTCGGGGTCACCTCCGAAAGGTTTATTTTCTTTGTGGTTAGGTACCGAGGCATCGAGATCAACCCGGAGAAAATCAAGGCCATCAGTCAGATGCCTCCCCCGAATAATATTCGGGAGCTGATAGGTCTTTAAGGACACTTAGCCTATATACGCCAATTCATTGTGAAGCTGGCCGGAAAGTGTAATCCCTTTTCTCGGCTCATGAAGAAAGGTGCCGCCTATGAATGGGACGAAGAGTGTCAGATCGCTTTTGCGGAAATCAAGCAGTATCTTCTCCAACCTCTGATCTTGATGCCACCTGTTTTTGGAAAGCTGTTGGTCCTTTACGTGACCGCCCTGGAGCGATCCCTCAATGCACTTATCGCCCAGAAGAACAATGAGGGAACAGAGAATAGCCTATACTACCTCAGCTTCATGCTCCTCGATATAGAAATTAGATATTCTCTCATCGAGAAGAGCTGCCTGGAACTCTTATTTTCCATGCAGAAATTGAGGCGCTACTTGCAGCACCACGAGGTACAGCTAGTCTCTTGGGTAGACCCGTTGAAATACATCCTGATCCGACCAATGTTGATCGGCTGATTGGAGTGCTGGGTGGTGATCCTCCAGCAGTTCGGCATCAGGTCCGTACCTCAGAAGGCCATTAAAGGACAGGCGTTGGCAGAATTCTTAGCCGCCCACCCAACCTCCGCGGACCAGCCACTGGATTTAGGCTTTCTTGATCAGGAAATCCTCTCAGTCAATCACGCCATCCCATGCTGGCAGATGCACTTTGACGGTGCCTCCCGGAACCCCACCGGTAGGAGGTTCAATGATCCTAGGCTCAACAGAGTGGGCCTGGGTGTCATATTCATTACCCAGGAGCAAGTCGTTCTGCCGTATTCATTCCTGTTGTCAGAAGGCTGCACCAAAAATGAGGTAGAGTATCATGCCCTCATCACTGGCCTCGAGTTGGCTCTCAAGATTGACGTACTCTATTTTTATGTAAAAGGGGACTCCGAGATAGTCATCAAGAAGGTCAATGGTGACTATGCTGTCAGGAAGCCAGAACTCGTTCCATTGCTAGAGTACACCCTTCATCTAATGGCTATGTTCCCCTCCCGTCCAGAGGTCATTCACATTCCCCGGTCGCAGAACAGTCGATCAGATGCTTTGGCAAGAATGGCCACATCACTTGCGAAGCCCGAGCAGGATGACCTAATTATCCACCTGGCACACCGGAGAGTCATTTCTCATGTTATTCCGGAGGGCGATCGTGGCCTGCGAGTGAACAATCTCACCGCTGGTGCCCCTACGTCAGGATCCCCGGGGGATTCGAGTGCGGTAATCGAGACATTTCCTGACTAGAGGACGCCCTTGGTTGAATATCTCCAGCACGACAATCTTCCATCGGACAGAGTCCAGCGCGAGAAAATCCGATGTCGTGCGCCGAAGTTCACCCTTCATAGCGGTCCCAGTCTTGAGTAGCTCCTTTATAGGTGCGGATTTGATGGTGTTCTCCTCTATTTCCTTCAAGGATTCGAGATCCCACGGGTCATGCAAGAAGTGAACGCTGGTTCCTGTGGCGCCCACCAGGTCGGGTCGAAGTTGTCCCACCAGATTCGGAGGCTGGGATAATTCTTGCCCTCCATGATCTACGACTGCATCTAGTATTCCAAGAGGTGTCATGCATGACAAGTTCATGCTAACTTTGTGTATCGGTCACCGGATCCTCTCCATACTACCATGTATTCTTGGCCCTTTGCAGTCTGGGGGTTGGATGTTGTAGGACCTTACCTGCCGGCGATGGCCCACCAGTGTCGGTTCTTCTTGACCGCTACAGATTTCTTCTCCAAGTGGGAAGAGGCAATCCCGCTCAAGGAAGTAAAAGCATGTTCTATCGCTGACTCCATGAGCTCCAATATCATCTATCAATTTGGAGTACCTCATAGATAACGAAACCAACTTCCGAGCAGCCGAGCTGAAGAAATTGTAGGCCAAGTACAAAATGCTCTCTACCCACACATCCTGCTATCATGCACAGGCGAATGGACAGATCGAGGTGTTTAAAAAACCCTCTATAACATTCTGCAAAAGATGGTTGGTCAGAACAAGAAAATTTGGCCAGACAAACTCCCCAACACCCTCTACGCTTATAGGACGACGACTCGTAACTCCACTTAGGTGACTCCATATTCCCTGGTGTATGGAGCTGAGGTCGTCCTGCCCATCGAGATCTAGTTTCCCTCATTGCACATGACGGTCTACGACCAGCAAGCACCGGATAGAGTTTCCGAAATCCGTCTAGCCGAATTGGAAGTGCTGGACGAAAGTAGGGTTCGCGCATTACATAACTTGGAAAGGCATCAGAGCAGGATGGTCAATCTTTCAATAAGATGGCTCGCCTCCACTCCTTCCTACAAGGTGACCTAGGGCTGGATCTCAGAGCGCCGATGATTCCCGGCAGGAAACCACCCAAATTGGAGCCCAAATGGGAGGGGCCTTTCATTGTCCATAAGGTCTATCCCAGTGGAGCGTATTCCCTGGTGACTATGGATGGTGAGCGCATAACTCATCCCACCAATGCCAGGTTCCTCAAGAAGTATTTTGCCTAGGTATGTATGGTCCTGCATGACCTTAAACTATATGGTCCCGCACGACCCTAAACTGCACCTTGGTCCGAGTTCTAAGACCTTAAACTAAGATCCTTACATGGTCCAGCATGACCTTAAACTACATTTTTCCCTACATCTGGGCCCCAATGTTCTAATTTCTAAGACCTTAAACTAAGATTCTTACATGGTCTTACATGACCTTAAACTGTACGGTCCCGCACGACCCTAAACTGCACCTTGGTCCAAGTTCTAAGACCTTAAAATGACATCCTTACATGGTCCAGAATGGCCTTAAACTACATTTTCCCTACATCTGGTCCCCAATGGTCCAATTTCTATGACCTTAAACTAAGATCCTTACATTTTCCTACATGACCTTAAAATGTACAGTCCTGCATGACCATAAAATGCACCTTGGTCTGAGTTTTAAGACCTTAAACTAAGATCCTTACATGGTCTAGCATGACCTTAAACTACATTTTTCCCTACATATGGGCCCCCAATGGTCCGAGTTCTAAGACCTAAAACTAATATCCTTTCCCCGTCCCACACGGCGTTAAACTGTATTCTGTCCTACACGACGTTAAACTGAATTTATTCCTACATGACGTTAAACTGCATTTCAATAACTACATGTGGCTTGATTCCCATCTTTATGGGATATGTAGGACCGACTGAACACTTAGATTTCAGGTCCATCCCCATCTCTTAGGAGATCCCACGATCTCCCAGTTGCCTCGGTCTTTTGAACTGCCCTTCCCTTGGGAATCCGCAATCTTTTGGACGCTCTCAGACTGTGCCCCTTGACCCTTTCCAGTGGTCTACTAATGTGTTCGGAGTACTCTGGTCTAGGACCTGTAGTGTCAGATTCGACTTAGCCAAGTCTTTGTCTGCTTGTCAAGCTTCGTGTCCCCCTTCATTCGGGCCCCACCCTCTTTCACACCCGGAGGGACCCCCAAGAACGGTCTGGATACAATGCCTGAGGGCTCCCCTACCATCACGGGCCAACACCCCCAAGGGTTTTGGGCAACAAATTGATACAAATCTCGTGTTGCGAATATGGTCAGCGGTTGATGCTCATTTGTTTTCCCCTACCTCTAGGATAACATGACAGGATGTTGTGTTGCAAACAAGGTCAGTAGTAATCCTCAGTCATCAAGACAGATTCTTCGGGCCCTGAATATTGGTGCATGTTTCACACTATGTTCCACCCCACCGTGTCAAGGTGGAATCTTGACACTCCTTGTACTAACCCTCAGTACACCCCCACACGTCAGATGGACCAAGTTGCGTAACGGTGTCTCTCGGGACTCCCGCTATCTGAGCGCTAGATTATGTGCTTGGGTTTCTTCTTTACAGTTTTTGTGCAGCTTGACCCTCATCCCCATGGGGAACGAGGAGTCACCCAGACATAATGTTTCGGGCCCAGCGTAGCAGGGAGCTAGCATCTCCTGCCCCCCTGATTGTTCAACCCTCGTAGGCCCCTTTGGTTCGAGGCTCCTCTATCGGAATCACACGCGGTGATGGTATGGGATTATGTCCTCATTCGCATTAGGTATGCTTTATCGCATCATGCGTTTTTTCCCTGGTTCAAGCCATGCGACCTTAAACTGTGCTACCAGGTCCAACCACATGACCATAAACGGTGTTGATATCATCCCGGCTGCACGCCGTTCAGACGCTACCTCTCAAAAAATATGTATGGGTTTATTTTCATCCCTATGAGATACGTAGGAGCACTTGGGAACATCCCCACAGGCCCATCCTCACTTTTTGTGTTCGGTATCTCGGCCTAAACGCGTCCCTAGGAGCACATAGTAAGCAGGGATTTTCCCAATTCACATTGGGTTTTGCAACGGCTTTACCGTGTGTCTCCCGTTCCCCTTATTCTTTGGTCCGAGTTCTAAGACCGTAAACTAAGACCCTTGGCTTTTCATGACTCGGTCTCTCTTGTGGGATTGTACGGTGTGGTGCGGGATTATGTCCTCCTTCACGTCAGGTTACTTGTCGTACCGTACCTATCCCCAGATGAGATGTGTCCCCCATCCCACACTACGTTAAACTGTATTTCGTCTTACATGACGTTAAACTGCGCTTCAAGAACTACGTGTGGCTTGATTCTCATCCTTATGAGATACATAAGAATTCCCAGACATTTTGTCATGGGTCCAGCCCCAGGGATTAACAAATCTCATCCCTCCTTATTATCGGCCCCTCGGCCTGACTTCTTGGGAAGTGGTGTAATCGTGACATCTACCCCGAATAAGTTCTAGATGCCCCATAGTAATAATTGGAAGTGGCAGTTCTCTCGCTAGAGAGGTTCTGTCTAAAAATTGGGACGATCTGTGATCAGGTTGGTACGTCCGTCTAATGCGCCTCCGCCACAGTGGCTCAATTTCGGGAGTGTTGGACTCTGTTCGAACAAACCACCACTCTACATTCCACGCTTTGAGTGCCCCTTTATTCGGATCCTCATTCTCTTTCATGTTAGAGGGGACCCCCTAACAGTATGAATGATAGAACTACGGTCCGCCTACTGTCCTGGGACAACATTCTGGAGGACTGGTCATGTTTGATCGGACCCCCTAACAGTATGGATGATAGACTTTTGTCCGCCTACTTCCATAATATGGATGATAGACCTTTGGTCCACCTATAGTAGCAGTATGGATGATATACCTATAGTCCGCCTACTGTCCTGGGCCAACGTTCCAGAATACTAGCCGGCAATATTTGAGTTAGGCCCCGTGTTGCGAACATTTTCAGTGGTCATCCATCATTTATTGCCCCTATTCTAGGCCAACATGATATGGATGCTGCATTTCCACCACGGTTAATAGTTATCCTCCATCGCCGTGCCCCAGAGTGTTCCGAATTCGGGTAGAGTGATTCACCTTTCCTTTTCATCTCCCTATATTCGGATGGATTTCAATGCCCCGGCATTTCCCCGCTCGTGTGTCAGAACACATTCAGAAGGTGAGATATCAATCGGTCTGAGGCCTTCTCCTCAAGAATCCGGGCCCGATTTCGGATGCCTGATGCTCGGTTAACGCCCCACAGTCGGACGAAGTACTATTGCGAGCCTCCTTTGTTTCTCAAGGGCCACGTGAGCTTAGTGATGGATTGATATTTACTTCAGAATTATGGTTGAGCATGTTAAGCCAAAGGGACCCATGAAGCCCTGCATTTCGGCATTTCCCTCGGAATCTGATCGTTGCGACCCCTCATAGATCCAATTCTGAGGGGGGGAATTTTTAGATGCCGAAAAGTGCTTAACTATTGAAGAAAGTTCCAGAACGTAAAATAGAAGTCATATTCAGAACCGGAGGCCCGGTCCAGAGGTCCCGAAAGTGTTGCGCGAAAAAAAGGGTGAAGTGGGAGGAAAAAATGTCCCACGCGAAAGGCAACCCAGGATTTTTGAAAAGTCACTATGCCGGCATGAAATAATTTCGCACCCGCATCCCACGCGGGTGATATTTCACGTCGTCGCTTCTGTCGCATAATTTTTTCGTGCAACCTTGTATTTCACGCCCCAAGATGCCTATAAATAGAAGGAAACCCCTTTGGTTTCACGGTGTAGGAATTTGAACCGGCTCCCATGCACGTAATTGCGCGCGCAATATGGCCTTGAGCCATGGTTCTTTTCTGCGCCAAGTTGCCCCAGGATCCGCCTTTTTGCGAGGTCCCCGTGGCTTAGACTAATCTCCAACCCCTTCGGGGTCCGCCCCTTGCACGCAATTCCTTCATTTGCATGCAGGCTGGCCAAGTTGCGCTCAATACTTCCTTTGCGCGCGCACCCCTTCCAAGACGCACAATTCCTTCTTTTGCATGCAATCCCTTCCTTTGCGCGCCAACCCGGCCTTTTTCACGTGCATCCTTGAATTGTGCGCTAACCCAGTGTTTTCCACGCAGCAGCCTTAATTGCGCGCATGACTTCCCTATTGCGTGCATGCCTTCCTTATTGCACGCAGCATATCCTATGTGTCTCTCCTATTACGTGCAACAGTATACTGGCTCACACCCGCTGGTCCATACCGCAGGGGCTGCGCCCTCGCACCCCCGCTCAGGGTCAGTGCCTGACGGCAATCCCGCCCCTCTGGACCGGTCCCTCCGCTACCGTCACAGACCCCCATGAAAAATGGAGAGTCGCACCGTGGACTTTTCGGGCCAGGACATCAGGATTTCCCATTGCGCACCCACCTTCCACCTAGGGGTTACCATGATTTAAGATAATTCTCTACACACTGTGAAACACCTTGAGTTGACATATTCCTCTTGGTTCGTTTCCTATTTTGAGAGTTGAGATTATTATCATTAATTCCCCAGAGAAGAATGCCCTGTGTTCCAAACATAGGATGACTCTTGTTCCAAACAATAGATTCCTTGTGCGCCAAGCATGAGATGCCAATAGTCCTATCTACATGACTATAACATGTAGTAAACCCTGTGTTCCAAACAAAGGATGCCTCTTGTTCCAAATAAGAGATGCCTTGTGCACCAAGCATAATATGCCTAATGCCATGAATACAGTGGCATAGTTTCATGAGCGTTGGAATCCGTTCAAACATTACATCATTCCACCTCACGCTTTGCGTGTCCTTCATTCAGATATGCATCCACTTCCAAGTATGGAGGGACCCCTTAACAGTATGGATGATTGAACTGTGGTCCGCCTGCTATAACAATATGGATGATAGACCTTTGGTCCGCCTATTATTACAGTATAGATGATTGACCTATGGTCCGCCTGCTGTCCTGGGCCAACACCCCAGAAGACTTTGGGCGACACTTTGAGTCAGGTCTTGTGTTTTGAACATGGTCAGTAGTCGACCCCTCATTTGTTTATCCCCGTTTCAGGCTAACGTGACAGGATGCTGTGTTACGAACATGGTCATCAGTTATCCTATATCGCCATGCCGCTCTCATTGCATTCCGAATTCCAGGCATGTGATTCACACTTTTCATATTCCTTTTTTCGGGCCGATTCCAATGCCCTTGGCATTATCCCACTTGTGCACTAGCGCATAGGTGCATACTTCAACCCACCAGTGAGTTGGGATGCCCTCATGACCAGACATGTGGAAGACATTATAGGATACTTCCACACGTAAGCCCCATCCTTTGTTTCCACTCCTTAGTGGCACCTGGGCAACTTCCATTCATAAGCCCCATCCACTATAGGCACGCTAACGTGGACCCCTCGATGGTTCGCCATGCAGCCTCCCTTCACTACGGCCATGTCGATGCCTTCCCTCCCACAAGGGGTAGAGGGTGTTGGGCATGTAAGCCCTAGGTGTGTGGAGAAAACCCACCTCATCCAAGATGTAGGACATTAAACTGCTAAGCACCTCGTCCTTAACACATGACGTTAAACTATGGTCCGACTCTGTGCTTCTCACGCAGGTTCCCCCCAGCTCAGACATTTTTTACGCCTCTCGTCTCCACGAGAATGGAATCTTCCTTAAATGGAATGAGATCCTCTTTGTCGGAGTGGCGTTTGTCCACGGGGGAAGGGATGCCTCACAGCGTAAGCCCCTAGCCTCTCTTACAGAAGGTTTCACCCAAACACCTCCATACTTCCCCCCTGCCAAGGCCTGTGGAGTCCCTTTCCCACTGCGCTTTGTCGCACCATGGGCCACTATCCTAGAGTAAGCCCCGGCACCCAGGGATGCTAATCATGCGTAAGCCCCTGTTTCCTCTTTGTGCCGCTCAACGCGTAAGCCCCTTTCCGTTTCTCATGGACGCACCCTTTGCGACGTGATCGTCTGGTCCCTGCTGCCTCTTGTTTCTCAAACTGAGCATGACTCACGTTGGCTTAGAGCGTGTATAAACCATGAAATCCTCTTATGGGCTGCCTCATAGAGTAAGCCCCATACTAGGGAACTATGCGGACTTTGATCTGTGCTAACGCATAGTACGTAGGAAGCCTCCACGAGGTTCAAGCCCACCACTCGGTCGTTCCAACTTCTTCACGTCGGTTCGCCAACACCATGGGACACCTCAGATCATAAGCCCCAAATTCCCTCATCCCGCATGACGTTAAACTGTATCTCATCCCGCATGACGTTAAACTGTATCTCATCCCGCATGAAGTTAAATTGTATCTCGTCCCGCATGATGTTAAACTGTATCTCGTCTCGCATGACGTTAAACTGTATCTCGTCCCGCATGACGTTAAATTGTATCTCATCCCGCATGACGTTGAACTGTATCTCGTTCCGCATGACGTTCAACTGTATCTCGTCCCGCATGACGTTTAACTGTATCTCATCCCAGATGACGTTAAACTGTATCTCGTCCCGCATGACGTTAAACTGTAGCTCGTCCCGCATGACGTTAAACTGTATCTCGTACGGCATGACGTTAAATTGTATCTCGTCCTGCATGACGTTAAACTGTATCCCTCGTCCCGCATGACGTTAAATTGTATCCCTCGTCCAGCATGACGTTAAACTGTATCCCTCATCCCGCATGATGTTAAACTCTATGTCGTCCCGCAGGACGTTAAACTCTATTCCCCGAACTATGTAGACATTGATCCGTGCTAACGCATGGTACGTAGGAATCCTCCATGAGGTTAAATCCCGTAACTCCATCACTCATTCGGATCCTTACCCGGGCCGCCACATCTCGGTGAGATCATGCCACCTCATCCCTCTCCATAGTATTCGTGAATCCGCCCACGTGTTGGCCCCAACAGCGGTGTTCCCCCTAGGGGGTTCTTTAATCTGGTCCACTCTCAGTGTTCCGATCCGTCCGATCCGTCTCCGCAAGACGTTAAACTCGTGGCATACCCCTTGTTAAACATTGGAAGCTGAGGAAAACCTCAGTTGGTACACAATTCCCCATGTTCAATGTGGGATGCCTCAGGCTTCCACACCCTCGAGAAGCCCTATGATAAGGGACAGAAGACAAACATGCCGATCCCCAGCGTCAAGACATGCCAACGACACCCCAACATGACCATTCTCCTCACCGAAGGTTGCTACCCCAACAAGACCCCTTGGAGCGTCTCGACAGAAGCAGCGTAATTAACTGGCGTACAAGTAGATATTGTGTCGGGAATGAGCTTCACAAACCCGTCTTAAATCTATGAGGGAGACCTGGACTAGGTGACGAGCTCCGAGGAGGAATCCACGGAAGGAAAAACCGACATCCCATCATCCCGATTTCGATCAAGGAGCAGACGTCCCTGAACAAGGAACAGATGTCGCCCACCTTTGAAAAGCGGGAATGCGGGGCAACAAGCCACGCGTCCTCCCATGCGTGATGGACACATGCGCACGCCCCGACATAAAAGCGTCGGAAACAGTTATTAATTTAAAAAAATATTAACAAAATACACATAGTTTTATTCAATAATATAATTAAATCCTAAATTAAAAAATATTACAAATTTAATTTACTATAATTAATCTCAATTTTTAAATAATCATATAAAAATTAACATAGGGTTAATTTATTTTATTTTCATGAAATAAATTATGTTTTAGTGAATAGTGAAAAATACTACTATCTATTGAAAAAAATATTTTTGTTTTTAAAAAATAAAAATATCCATTTAATTTTAAAGAGTTTAAATGTTAATTTGTTTCTCTTAGACTAGGAATAATTCAATTACGTTTATTTGTAACAATTTTATAGTTGAATTTTGTATAAAAATTTATATACTTAAAAAGACATTTTTTAGGAAAAGGTTTTGTTGTATTTCTCATTTTAATCATAAATTAATTTATTCCACTTATATAAAGTAAATATTGAAAAACAGATTATGTATTTGGAATTAGGGGGTCCATTTTTTTATAAATTGGTCCCTTGAATTTTATGTCAATATAATTAGTAACCATAGTAAATAGTGGTCACCATAGTAAGGGTAAAATCAAGTAATTATTGTAAAAAAACTTACGATAAGGACTAAAATGTTGGGAATTCTTTATTTTAAAAATAATCGATGAATATTATTGATACTGATGCTCAAAAATATTATGGATTGTTTTACTAATGAAATTACATTAAATATTTTGCAGGATTATATTTATTGAGGAATTTATCTTGTTATAAAGCTATTTACGGGTAAAAGTTTTTGTCTGAAGTATTCTGGATGTTTTTATAATGAGTATAAAAACACCATTTATACCCTACATTTCTAAGAAGAATATATGGTTTTCAAACCATATGTTTGGATTGAATTTATGGATCAGGTTCCCTATGCTATTATGAATATATAGTTTAGGAACAATACTTTTTAAAGAAACCCTATATTTGAGAAACTATCATATGGATCAATAACCCAATTATTTTAATTTAACTATACATTGTCAACTATAACTTCAAATTAAACCCATCATTTGACATGTTCAACTATGGAGTTTAAATTCAAGATATTTTATGAGATCTCTGTAGTGGTATAGACATAATTAATTAATCTATTTTACTGCTTCTTGAATATTTATTCAAAGGTTCATATAAGGAAGTTTAAATTGTTCATATTTTAAGGGAAGTTATGACATTATTTTATTGTTTTAAATTCAAATAATCTTGATTTATAAAGAGATATTTTTGAATCTTTTTAACAAAATAAATTCAAATATCTCTTATTAAAAATCACGATTATTATCATTCACAAGTGTTGTACCTGTTGTAAAAAAATGTATATCTTATTTTAAAGAGATAAACATGGGAGAAATATATGTGTTAATCTTATACAGATTTTCGTTCAGGTGTTTCAAATAACATTGTTTTTTATATATTTCATGAACATCATACGCAACTAGGATCTCTTCTAAGCTGTTATTTCTTGAATACTCTTATCTAAAAGGAATAAAATCTATTATTTTTCAATTGATTCATAAAATTTTAGATAATATATTACTCAATAAAATCAATTAATATTGATTTCTTATTTTAAAAATTTATCATAATTATTCATGGTGGAGTATCAGCTTCTTATACAAATATTTTTCAATTTTTGTTCTTTAAAAAAGAACCTGAAGGCCCTGTAAAAGTCTTATTATGAGGTTTCGTTGCCTATACTTAGTTGTGGAGTTCTTATGATAATAGGTCATATTTAACCAAAATAACCTATCTTCTAAGAGAGTGTTGGTGGACTGCACTAGAGGATCATTTTTACTAAAACCGCTATAAAAAATGATATATTATTATTCTCTGTTTTCTCACTACATAAATTTCTCAAAGAAGAGAATGCTTTATATATATTCAAAATATATAAAGTATGATAAATTTTGAATCGGTCAAGATTATTAAAAGGATACAACTTAGCCCCCATTAGGTAACTTTGTGTTATTATGACAAAATAATTAGTATCAAAGGAGTTCATTTTGAAGAAGTATGATAAGACCTAGTAATCTTGAGTAAAATTTTGATACGATGAAATATGTTGATGGAAGAAATTAAAGAAGTAATGTTCATGATCAATGATCCTTATTTTAATAGTGATAATTATGGATTCCAAAATTCTCAAATGATTATCTATTTAATGAATCTTGGTTTTAATGTATATTATAAAGGAATTAAAAATTTTAGGAATATAAGACACAATACTGCCAAGCTAAAATTTGACACTTTTAAAATGTTTTATATTGAATGAGTCACTCAGATGAATAAAAATTGAATGAAATAGTCAATGGTGTTTCTTTCTTGGGAGAACCAATTAAACAACCAGATAAAGATTAAAATTTTCTAATATTCATACATTACAAATGGAATGTGATAATTCCATCAATTAGATAATCCGATCTTTTCAAAAAACTAACAATGAAGGAGTTGACTAGTATTTTAATGATGTATAATGAAGAAATTCAAGATGAACAAGAATATCTATAAGGCTCCAACCTTAAACATTAAATAAGATTTGATTGACATTTTAATGATGTATAAAGAAGAAATGAATGATGAACTATAATATCTATAAGGCCCTAGCCTTAACCATTACATAATCATGAATTAAGTTAATAATTCACAATGAGGATATTTTCAGGTTTATATATTTAGAGAACTAAGTCATAAATTATAAAAAAACTTTTATATTACATTTAGACACTTCTACTTAGTATCCATTTTTTTCATAAAATAAAAACTCTTAAAAAAAGAAACGTGTTTAGTTATCTATTTAAAATAGACTGACTTTTCCTAGATCCTATCCTTGAGCCAATTCCACCTTATGTACTGTGAAAAACACTTTAAAAACATTGGATGAGTATAAAAATCTCATTAATGGATTCACAGAGAAGGAAAGCTTTTAGTTTCCAAAATAACACGTAAACCATGCATACCTAATCATAAATTAATAATTTTTACCTTAAAGAAGTAGAAAAAACACTTCACTAAATATAAGATAATTGCTTACCCATTTTATAACCAAAAGATAACCATAAATCCCATTGAAAAAAATGTATAACATATAAAGAAAATTTAGGACATAAACATACATAAATGGAATAACCATACAAAATACTTCAACTATATCACTAAATAGAATAGCCATATGATCGACTTACATACCCAATTCATGGGAGGTTATAACCTAACCAACCATCTTTGGTTTATCATAGAACCACCCATAATTTGGTTTATCATGTGACAACCAATTAATTTTCCAAGTACCATTATATAATCACCACATATAAAAGATTAAAAATATCAACATTTCAATCATAAAATTTCATTTTCAATATCAAGAAATAATTTCAAGATATTAAAATAGTAAGTCCACTTAAAAACTATTTTAAATACCAAAATACCCAAAAAGGGAATAATGGATTTCTTTTTTCCTTTCAAAAACATTAAGGCTTATACAAGAATCTAAATATCATATAACGGTTATGGTGGAAAAAAGTCGTTTTCGCTGCAATATGGTAAAAAACATTCCTTTTTTCATTTAGTAAAATGCTTTGTAGAAAAATATTTCTTTTGAATAAATATAAAATTCAAAGGGGTTTATTATACACCGTATAAAAGCCTGTCGTGTATAAATCAAAATATGCCTCGAACAAAGGAAATAGAGACAAAGTCCCTTACCTCATGTCTGACATGAATTGTTTGTTCTTTAATTTCTAGAATAATAAACTTAAGTTAATTTAAACTTTCTTCAAAAACTTTTTCAAGTTTATTTTTACTTTTATATTACTTATTACCTTGCTATAACAATAAGTTAATTATTTGAGTTCATATCGGATATTTTGTCGATGTTCGGAACTTGAGTAAAAAATGAACATGTTATAATTATAAATTGTCCATGAGGTCAAAATTATAATATCTATAGAATTATATTCATTATTTAGATATCATATAAATCATATATATCCAATATATAGGTATTTAGAATAGTCCATCGATTTTGGATATAAGAATTGAAATGCACCTTTCATGGAGACGGTAAGTCGTACATACACATGAACAGTATTTTCATTTTATTTTCATATTTAATGGAATGAAAAACAAATGATAAATAGGTATATTATAATTCCATTAAAATATTTAAATTATATATATTACATAAGTTCATTAATTCCATCATTTACACATTCCATGTATAGCATGAACAAGTTATATCACTTTGAGGGGGCGGTAGTCCGCAATTCCTCAAATAAAATTATCTTATTTATAAAACATGAAATGAATAAAGGTATGTTAAAAATGATAATTAAATAAGCATAGAGTTAAAATAAATATCATAAATATCATATATAATTATAGTTCCATCGTAATGGACCCCATAAGATGTGGTAGGAGAAGATTGAACAATCAGTGTTCCGTGAGGTAGTAGTTCACCGTCCAGAGAAACAGTATGTTCTATACCCATGAGATAGAGGTGTATGTAACTGTAGTTAGAATAATTCTCATAACAAAAACCTAGTATATTAAGGATAATGTTTTTTTATTTAAAACAAATAATAATAAGAGCATATGGAGTGGAGAAGAAAAAATAATGGAAATAAACTTGAGAGAAGACATTACCTTAAATCAGGTAACTTCTTTTCATTTGAGCTAAAGGGATCTCTTGAATTTCCTTCTTCCTAGGAAAATGCTTATAGGAGGAGTAGAGGTATTTTGGGAGCTTATTTGGGAAGTGTTTGGATGATCCAAGGGGCTTGATAGGTGTGAGTAATGGGTTAGCCATTTTATAAGTGGGAGGAGGGGCTCTTTAGGAATGTTTGAATGTATTATTTTATTATAATTTTATTTGGTTTCAAAAGGTCGAAAAACTCCTTAAATGCTAATATAAGATGACAATTATTCTAAATAAAATCATCCAATAATAATTGGATAGGTTTTGGATATTTTTAATCCTTATCTTTTTTATTTTACCCCTTTATACTCTTACCATTTTATCAAGCATTTAACACTTTGGGGATCAAAATAGTTACCAAAACATGAAAAATATCCTATTAAAGAGTAAATAATAAAATTTAGACTTATGATAACCATTTGGATGAATATTAGATTTTTTAGAATTCTATAATATTTAATAAAATATTTTATATTTTAAAATATGAATTATGTCAATTTTGACACTATTCATATCATGATGATTTAAAAATCCATAACAACTTGATTCATTCAAAAAAACATCATTAAAACATAGATAACATGTAAATATCATCCAAAAAATTTGTGTATGACATCAAAATAACCAAATTTTATTTATTTTCACATTTATAATATCATTTATTTGAATCCTTTATTAATGAAGAAATTACTGCATCATCACTGTGTCATAATTAAATTTATTTATTTTTATATTTAAAAAATAAAAAATAAAATACCATGATTTAGGAAATCTTTTTAGATTTATAATGATTTTTTATAGTCTAAACAATCACTTATATAACCCCATATAAATATTGTTTATATTAAAAGATATATGTTTATGTTACATTTTCCTTAACATTAAATAAATTTTTATAAAATATCATTTTTACTTACAACTGGCACCATGGTGTCCCAAAATTTACCCAAGGATTCCCATAGTCTGACATTTATCATCCAATAGGATTCGGACATGTGTTAGGATAATTTAATATTATTATAATATTATTTCTTCTGCCCCTATTTACCATATTTACCCTTTAACCATGGTAAATAAAATATTTACTGAATTTACTATTCATAATGGCTAAAAATAAAAGTTACTGATTTATACAATTTGGACCTCTTAATTTAAAATTTAGAATCTATTTATCCAAATTTGAAACACAGAAGTCATCGAAAATAATTTCAAATTAATTTTCATTATCAAAACAAAAAGGCGTGTTTTTAAGAAATAATAACCATCAAAAGATTGACATGTTTTTATGTCTAATAAAAAATTTAAATTCCATACAATGACCAGAATTAGATGAAATGGTAAAAACATAATCTAATTAAACATTAAAACCAATTAAAAATATAATCTATCTTTATAAATAAATCAGATGAAAAGACAGTTTTAACTTAAAATGCAGTATTTTACTCTGTTCATTAAAAAATGAACTTGATCAGAAAAATACCAAAAATTTACCCAAAGTAAATTTTGATATATATAATCTAAATAAGAAGTTTATTTTTTTAAATTTAATATATAAAAGTGACAAAAACTAGGTTTAAAATGGGGTTTCCATGAAAAGGTGTTAAGATTACCTTTAAAAAATATTAGAGTATTTATGATCAAAATGGGTGTCCTTAACATTTTAACCCTCTAAATTTTATTAGATAAATGTAAAATCATTTAAAAAACATGTTTTATAGGGTACGCCATCAAACACAACATTCCCTTTAAGGTAAAATTAATATCTTCTTCATAAGTATTAATATAAATAAAAAGAATTATTCAATAAATACCTAGGTCCTTACATCCTTCCCCCCTTTTGGGAATTATGTCCCCACAATTCTATTCACTAACAAATAAGTGGGGGTATTTATCCCTCATAGAATTTTAAGATTTCCATGTTCAACTTCAACCATATGATTTTTTCACAAATCCTTTACCCGATGAATTACCTTATTCCATAACACTTCCTCTCTTCATTCAAGAATCTGGACTGGTTTTTCCTTTAAAGAGAGATTCTCTTCCAACCGAACTACCTATAGACTCAAAACATCAGATGGATCCGGAATATACTTTCTCAACATTGAAATATGAAAACATTATGTATCTAGGATAAACATGGAGTCAAATACACTATGTAGGCAACTGATCTAAATTTATCATGGATTTTATAGGGTCCAATGAACCTTGGACTCATCTTTCCCTTCTTACCAAAACAAATCACACTTTTCCCTTGAGAAACTCTGAGAATGACATGATCACCTACCTCGAAAGAAATATCCTTTCTCCAGTTATCTGCATAACTTTTCTACCTGCAATGTTTTGTCCTCATGTTCTTCTAAATTAACGAAACTTTTTCTGCCATCTTTTCTACCATTTCTAGTCTCATCAACTTTCATTCAACTACATCATCCCAAAAACCTAAAGTTTGACACCGCTTTCTATATAATACCTAAAATGGAGACATCTGTATACTGGTATGGAAACTGTTTTTATAAGAAAATTCAACCAAATAAAGATGTTGGTCCCAACATCCCTAGTAATCCATTGAAGAAGCATGTATCATATCTTTCAAAGTCTGAATTGTTCTTCCTATCTATCCATCTGATTGAGTATGGAAAGTTGTACCAAAATTTAATTAAGTACCCAATGATTTCGGAAGGCCCTTACAAAAATTAAAAGTGAACATGGGATCACAATCAGATACAATGGAGAGGGGAACTCCATGTAACCTGACTATCTTTTTAAAATAAAATAGAGAATGTTGATCTAGAGATAGAGTATCTTTAATATTAAGGAAATGAGCAGATTTAGTCAATCAATCAACAATAATCTATATTGCATTATTACCATGAGATGTATTCAGCAATATCACAAAAAATTCTATATATATATTTTCCCATTTCCACTCTGGCACCAGTAAAGGCTAAAACATCCCTTTCGGTAACTTCCACTCTACTTTAACCTATTGACAAGTCAAACATCTCACAATAATGTTAGAAACATCTATTTTCATTCCATCCCACCATTAATACTCCTGAGGATTTCTATACATCATAGTACTGCGAGGATGAACTAAAAACAAAGAACTATGAGCAAAACATAACAACTCTTTCTTCAATTGTGAATCACAAGGAACACATAATCTCTTCCCAAACTTCAAAACACAATCTTTATCAATGTTAAATTTATGTAACTTACTCTTATGAACCAACTCTACCATTTTCTACAACTCACTATCTTCTTTCTACTCTTTCTTTATTCGGTCTGCCTGAGACCTTCCTGAGACAATTTCATTTCCACCTAAAACAAAACAAAATAATTTCCTACATCAACAACTTCGATGAGAAATTTCATCAAATCGTTAATCAAAGGATCTTGTTCAAAACATAAAATGGTTAATGAAGCGTTACACTTTCGACTCCAATTTTCAGCCACATTATTTTCCTTTACAATATAGTAAGGGATTGTGCAATCATAATCCTTGTTTAATTCTAACAATCTCTTCTGTATTGTGTTTAATTCCATCTAAGTGAATATATACTTCAAATTTTTTTGATCAGTATATATTTCACATGTTATGGCATAAAAATGATGCCTCCAAATTTTTAATGCAAAAATAATAGTAGCTAATTACAAATCATGTGAAGGGTAATTTAACTCATGAGGTTTTAACTGACATGAAGCATAAACAATTACATAATCATTCTTCATTTGGACACAACCATGTCTTTTCAAAAAATAATCACTGTAGATAACAAACTCACCATTTCTGGAAGGTAATACCAATACTAGAGCATTCAATGATCTTATTTTCAATTCCTGAAAACAATCATCACATTATTTTGTCTAGATAAACTTAACATCTTTTTGAGTTAACTTAGTTAGTGGGATAGATAATCATGACAAATTATCTAAAAACCTTCTTTAATATCCTTCCAAACTAAGAAAACTATTAATCTCAATTATATTTTTATTTCTTGACCATTCTTTAACAACTTTTTTTTCAATATGATCAATAGTTATTCTATTTTTTGTAACAATGTGACCTAAGAATGAAATTTGTTGTAACCAAAACTCACATTTTCTGAATTTTCCATACAATTTATTTTCTTTTAAAGTTTTCATGACAACCCTAAAATTACTTTAATGTCCCTCTTTACATTTAGAATATACCAAAATTTAATCATTAGAAACAACCATAAATGTTTCCAAGAACTCACGGAAAATTCTATTCATAAGATCCATGAATACGATAGGTGCATTGGTTAACCCCAGAGGCATAAATACAAATTTATAATGGCCATATCTAGAACAAAACACGGTCTTCGGAATGCCAACATCCTTTACTTTCAACTCATGGTACCTCGACCTCAAGTCAATCTTCAAAAAATATTGAGCTCTCTGGAGCTGATCAAAGAAATCATTGATATGAGTCAAATGATACATTATTTTAATAGAGATATTATTCAAGGCTCTATCATCAATGAAAAGTCTCATTGAACCATCTTTCATTTAAAAAACAAGAATGGAGTACCCTCCAATGATGTTCTAGGTGGAATGAAACCTTTATTTAACAACTCCTGCTATTGTTTCTTTAACTCTAAATGTTCAATTTGTGGCATTTGATAAGGGGTTTTTGAAATTGTCTTAGCATCAGGATCTAATTCAACAATAAATTCATCTTCCTGATCATTTATAATACCAGGAAACTCATCAAGAAAAACATAAAGATACTCAATTACTAATGGAACATCATTAATCTGAATAGTTCCATTTTTTCAGAAATATGTGCAAGGAAACATTACTTTCCATCTGTCACTAGTTTCTCAGCTTCATGACATGTTTTCATAGATTAAGGTTCATTCTTGTACACAAACTGAAAGTCTTTCTAGAAAAAAACCACTTTATCTCTACAGTAAATCCTAGCATGGTAAACAGAAATCCAATCCATTCCCAAAATAACATCAAACTTTACTAGAGGAAAAACAACAAGGTTTTCAAGTAAATTCCTTCCATAAATACAGATAGGAGGATTTGTATAATTTATTTTTCCTCAGCATTTCCCCTAGGTGTTTTACCCGAAGTTTAGTATTCATAACTTGAGTTGGAATTCCCAATTTACTTGAAAATTTATCAAAAATAAAAGAATGTGTAGGTCCTGAATCAAACAAAACACTATCATAATCTAAAAAACAATGTACCTTTTACCACTTCATTTTATGGTCCCACATCAACTATAGTAGTGGAAAAGATTTTCCCCCACTTCTGCTTTTGATCTGTCTAGTTTCCACCCTGGGTAATAAAAATTGGACACACATTAAAATAATATCCAAACTCATTTCAACTACAACATCTTACCATTGGATTTTCATTGCCTACTTGATCATATTCTTTACAGTGATGTGAAATATAACCATTATTATCACACCATAACCACTTTATAGGTTTTGAGAGACATTCCCCAGGATGCGTTTTTTCTACACTTCTCACAAGATAGAATTTAAATTTTCCCACCTCTAGGATTCTTTGATGTATTTTTTCTTTTTGACTACTAAATGGAACTCTTATTTTGCATGTTCTCTAGGAAATTTTTTTCATTAGAACACTCCATTTCAACCTTCCTGACACATCTGACGAATTTCATAAATATTTGGAATTCAAGAGAGGCTAATGCTCTTTGATATTGTGGATTTTGTCATGATTAAAATTGATTTATCTTACTATCAATATCTCATATGAAATCTGGAGCATACCATGTCATTCTATTGAACATTTCTTCATAAGAAGCTACTCAGTCATCCACCTACCTCAATTTCAAGAATTTTTTTCATCCTAAGTCGAACAGCCTTAGGAAAATATTTTTCAAGAAACATATCTTTGAATTCTTCCCAGCAAAGATCATCAATCTTCTCTCTATCCATGATATTTTTAACCATCGACCACCACTGATATACTTCTCCTTCCAAACAATAATCAACAAGACTATCCTTTTGATTGTCTGTACAACCCATGACATCGAAATTCGTTTCTAGTACTTTCATCCACCCTTTATCTTGAATAGTGTCAGATGATCCTCTGAATGATGGGGGATGTTTCCTTATGAAATGCTTCACTATTTACATGTTCCTCAAGGGTCTATCTGGTTGATCTCATGCATGGATACCACCACCATTTATAGCTTGAGTCAACTATTTCATCACTACAACAAAATGTTCAGTTCCGATTCTGACCATCTCATATTGCTGATTTGTAAGGATATTTTCCTCTTGATTTTGTTCCGTCATAGCTTCCCAATTTCCTCTACGAAAAACCATTCTAAACATAGAAATATCTTAGGAGAAGAAACATGGTAACCTTACAATGCTATATCATTTCAATATTTCCATAAAGTAAAAATAATTTATGGATATTCTATTAAAAAAATTCTAACTCTTAAAGTTATCTAAACCGACCTCTGATACAAACTATAACACCCCATCCTTAAACATTACATAATCTTGAATTAAGATAATAATTCACATTGAGGATCTTTTCAGGTTTAGAGATTTAGATAATTAGGTCATAACATATACAAAACATCTTGAATATTACATGTAGACACTTTTACTCAGTATCCATTTTTTTCATAAAATTGAAACTCTTAAAAAGAAAATAAACGAGTTTAGTTCCATGTTTTAAACATCATGACTTTTAATTGATCACATCCTTGACCCAATTTCACCTCAAGTATTGTGAAAACCATTTCAAAAACATGGGATGAACATAAAAATCATAGTAAGGGATACCGAAATAAGGAAAGCTGTTATTTTTCAAAACAACAAGTAAACCACAAATACTTACACATAAAGTAATAATTTTCACCATAATGTATTAGAAAAAACACATCACTGCATATAAGCTCTTTTTTACCCTTTTTGTAACCAGAACATTACCATAAATCCCATAGAAAACAATGTATAATATGTAAAGGTAACCTGGGATATAAACTTACATAAATGGAATAACCATACGATCGACTTCCACACATATCACTAAATAGAATAGCCATTCGGCCAACTTATATACCTAATGCATTGGATTTTATAACGTAACCACTCATCCTTGGTTTATCATGAAACCAACTAGCATTTGGTTTGTCACATAACCACCCGTCAAATTTCCAAGTACACTTATATAATCACCACACATAAAAGATTACAAATATCTACATTTCAATCATAAAATTTCATTGGAAATCACAAGAAATATTTTGTAGATATTAAAACTGTATATCCACTTTCAAAACCATTTTCAATACCAAAATACCCAAAAATGATATAAGGGTTTTCTTTTTTCCTTTTAAAAACATTAAAGCTTATAGAAAAAGCCAAATATCGGATAACAGTTACGGAGGTAGAAAGGTTGTTGTTGCTACAATACGGTAAAAAACATTCCTTTTGTCATTTAGTAATAAATTTTTTAGAAAATATTTCCTTTTTAATAAATTTAAAAGTAAAAGGGGTTTATTATACACCATATAAAATCATGTCATGTATAAATCAAAATATTCCTCAAAGAAATAAGATTGAGACAAATTCCCTTACCTCATTTCCGACTTGACTCATTTGTTCTTTAATTTCTAGAATAATAAACTGAAGTTAATTTATACTTGATTAAAAAAAATTCAAGTTTATTATTCCTTTTATATCACTTATTACCTTTCTATAAAAATTAGTTAATTATTTGAGTTCATATCAAATATTTTGGTGATGTTCGGAACTTGAGTAAAAAATGAACTTGTTATAATTATAAATTGTCCATGTTGTCAAAATTAAAATATCTACATAATTATATTCATTATTTAGATATCATTTATATCATATATATCCAATATATATGTATTTATAATACTCTATATAATTTGGATATAAGAAATGAAATGCACCGTTCATGGAGATGGTAAGCCATACACACACATGGACACTACTTTCATTTACATTTCATATTTAATGGAATAAAAAATAAATTATACATAGGTATATTATCATTCCAATATAATATATTTTTTATATATGTAACACAATTTCATGAATTCAATCATTTATACGTTCCATGTATAGCATCAATGAGCCATATCACTTTGAGGGGGCGGTAGTCTCCAATTTCTCAAATGAAATTATCGTATTTATAAAACATTAAAAGCATAAAGGTATGTTCTAAATGATAATTACAGAAATATAGAGATAAAATAAATATCATATATAATTACAGTTCCATCATAATGGCCACCATAATATGTGGTTGGAGAATATTGAACAATCATCGTTTCATGAAGCAGTAGTTTTTCGTCCACCGAAACAATATGATCTATACCCATTAGACAGAGGTGTGTGTAAGTGTAGTTAGAATAATACTCATAAAACAACCTAGTAAATTTATAATACTGGTTTTTATATCTAAACAAAGAATAATAAGATCATATGGAGTGGAGAAATAAAAATAAAAGAAAAGAAACTTGAGAGAAGATGTTACCTCAAATCAGGTAACTTCTTTTGATTTGAGTCAAAGGGCACTCTTGAATTGCCTTATTCCTAGGGTAAGGATTCTAGTATGATGGAAGATGTGCTGGGAGATTATTTGGGTAAATTTTCTATGATCCAAGGGACTTGATATGTGTTATAATGGGTTATAGTTGATGACCTTTTATAAGTTGCAGGAAGGGCTCTTTAGGAATGTTTGAAAGTATTATTTTATTATAAAATGAAATTCAGTTTAAAAAGGTCAAAAAATTGTTAAATTAGAATATAATACTACTAGTTTTTGAAAAAAAAATCATCCAATAATAATTATAGAACTTCTAGATATTTTTTAATCCTTATCGTTTTTATTTAACCCTTTTTTACTCTTACAATTTTATCAAGTATTTAACACTTTGAGAATAAAAATAGTTACCATAACATGAAAAATATACAATTAAAGAGTCAGTAATAAACTTTGAGACCAATGATAACTATTTGGATGAATCTTAGATTTTTTTAATTTTTTAATAATTAATAAAATATTCTATATCTTAAAATATGAATTATGTCAGTTTTGACACTATTCATATCATGACTTTTTAAAAATCCATAAAATCATGATTGATTTGAAAAAATGTCATTAATACAAATATAACATGTAAATATATTCCATAAAATTTGAGGATGACATCAAAACAACCAAATTATTTTTATTTTAACATTTATAATATCATTTATTTGAATCCTTTATTAATGATGCAATCACTTCTTCATCATTGTGTCATAATTAAATTCATTTATTTAATATCTAAAAATTATTAAAAAAATACGATGATGTTGGAAATAGTTTTAGATTTATAATTACTATTTAGAGTCCAAAATATAACTTATATAACCCCATATAATAATTTTTTTAAGATATATGTTTGTGTTACATTTTCCTTGACTTAAATTAATTTTTATAAAGTATCATATTCACTTAAAGGTGGATCAGTGGGGTCCCAAAATAGATCCAAAAATTCCCATGGTATGAATTGTATCAATAAATATTATTATGAAATGTGTTAGGGTAATTTAATATTATTATAATATTATTTGTTACCCTTATTTACTATATTTAGCCTGGAACCATGGTAAATAAAATATTTACTAAAGTTACTATTCATAATGTCTAAAAATAAAAGTTACCTATTTACACAATTTGGACCTTATTATTACAAATACGGAATCTATTTATCTAAATTCAAAACTCATAATTTATATAAATTAATTTAAAATTAATTCTTGTTGTCAAAACCAAAAAGTGTGTTTTTAAGAAATAATAACTATCAAAAGATTGACAAGTGTTTGTGTCTAATTAAAAATTAAAATTACTAACAACGAAAAAAATTGGATTAAATGGTAATGAAATAATATAATTACACTTTAAAAATAATTAATGATATAATATAAACATATAAATAAATTAGATGAAAAGACAGTTTTAACTTAAAAAGCAGTATTTTTCACTATTCATTAAAAAGAACTTTATCAGAAAAATTTCAAAATTTACCCAAATTAAATTTTCATGTACCAATTATAAATACGAAGTTCATTTTGTCAAATTAGAGATATAAAATTTGAAAAAACTATATTTGAAAGGGGTGTTCCATCAAGACTCTAAAAATACCTTTTAAAAATATTGGAGTATTTATGCTTAAAATTGGATTCATTCTCATTTTGAGCCTCTAAGTTTGGTTTGATAAATTTAATAACATTTAACAAACATGTTTAATCATAATATGGTTATTTTTATTCATTCCCTCTAATACAATATCTATGCGTTAACTACCATTTAAAATAACAATATTATGTTATTATTTTTTAGTATAACACAACCATGTGTGCAACCAGAGATTTCCGAGAAACCCATTGTTGCGTGTTGGGTACACCATCAAACATATCATCCCCTTTAAAGTAAAATTAATATCTTATTCATAAGTATTAATATAAACCAAAGTATTATTCTATAAATACATGGGTCGTTACAATATCATAGGATCATAAAAAGAGATAATACCTCTCATAAAGTTACCGGTCAAAAACATAAAAAAGAATGAAAGGATTATGATTTATTATAAAATAATTCATAATTGATAGATCCTAGAATGTAACCATCTCATCGAGCTAGAAGTTTCACAAAAATTTATAAGAATAAGAAAAGATTAAAAAATTCCTTCAGAAGTATCATGAAATATGGATGATTACTTAAGTAAGTAAGAATCTATTAATTAAAGAAAACATGACACATCATACTATATTACCCATAAATAAATAAGAGAAATGAAAAATGGAAGATAAGGATAGGAAATTTCAAATGACAAAAAATTATGAGCGCAATGGTAAAAAATATATGAAGGATACTAGGAGTGTATTTTAGGACTCTAGTGGTACTTCTGAATCTAATTCAAAAAGGATCCAAACAATCTAAAAGAAAATATATATTTTTTGGGTAAAGATGGAAAATAAGTTAAATCATACAATTCTTATACCTATGATTCTAAATGTTGTTCTAATAGTAAATTAGCTTCCAACTGCTCAATGGTTGAAGAAATGTATGAATCTTTAATAAAAAAATATAAATCACTATAAATATTAATAATGATGTTTTAGATTAAAAATATTCCATGATAAAAAAATTATAATTAAAATAAAAATTAACCAATCTACCTCAAACTGCACCATTTATGAAAGAATAATTAAAGTGTTGAATGAGGAAATAGAGTAATTCAAAAATGTTTCTAGTATATTAATTAAGGGAAAATAATCCTGAAATCATATTCATAGTAAAATATTTTATCAAAAATATAATTATGGAATAGGGAGAAACTAATAAAATTCAAAAATTATATAGATATTACTTTTTAACCATTTGTAAGAATAACAATATACCTAGAGTCGCCTATTTTTATTGTTGAATTAAAGGAATATATTCCAATAACTATTGTTTGAGAAATCAATAAATTAATATAATAAAAAAGGGTTTTGTTTCTAGAAATATTTATGAAGTTATTGTTAAAAATTTTGGAAAAATTAGGCAAATACGGTTACCCAGATCTTTACTTGTTGAAACGGCTAAACCTAAGAACTTTAAGGTACCAAATAAAGCTTTTATTTGATTTTTTTGTAGGAAAATGTCACAAGAACCAAACTAAACAATTGTATATGGATAGAGTATTATCAAGACACGTGAATGGAAAATCTTCTAATTTACGTACATTTTCAAAATTATATAGAGTCATAGTTACATTCAGTGATAAAGAAGAAGGAAAAATAGTTGGTGTTCAATCATTTGGAGATCAAAAATAATTTTTTATCAATAATGTAATATATGTTCAATGGTTTAAGTACAATCGTATAAGTATCTCAAAGCTCAATGATGATGGTTTTTTTGCGGATTTCTCTTATAATTCCAACTCACTTTTAAATATAAAATGCTTACATTTAGTGCACATAGAACTGAAAATATTTATACTTTGGATCATAATCCCTTTTGTGAAAAAAATGATTTTTTCATCCAATGATACTAATAAATCATGGATTTGACATTAGTGACTGGGAAGCTAAAATGTATTTAATTTTTATAAATTATCTTATAATCACCCAGTTTTTTGTTTTCCTAGTCTTAAACTTTATAAATATATATTTTACGTTGCTTTAAAAATATAAAAGAGACACAAGTCATCTTTCAACTCTATTAATAAGGTTTCTACATCCAAATTGATAAAACATATCTATATAGACTTGTTTAGACCATCAAGAGTTGTAAGCTCGGATGAAAGAACTTCTGTTTTTTTTTGTTGAATAATTTTCTTGATTTACATGGGTTTTATTTCTAAAACATAAAAATGAGTTTTTCTCTTTATTTATGAGCTTTTATAGAATTTTTCAAAATAGAAATGTTTTTAAAATAAATTTCTTACGAATTGATTATGGGAGAGAGTTTGAGAATCAAGAATTTAATTCTTTTTTCTCAAACATGGTTATTAAAAAAACATTCTATACTATATGAACAACTCGTCAATATTTATTTATATAATGAAAAAGTATTATTATTCAAGAAATGGAAGGAACATTGTTAAATGAATATAATTTTCATACCTATTTTTGGGAAGAAGATATCAAAATATCATTCCATATCATGAATAGATTTTTAAAATTCCCTCTCATAAAAATACACCCTATGAGATAAGGAATAACAAGAAACCTAAGGACAGGTACTTTAGAGTGTTTTGATAGAAGGTGTATATCTTTAATACTGAGGAAAACCTTGGTAAATTTGATCCAAAGGATGATGATGGATTCTTTCTAGGATATTATTCTACTTATAAACCTTATAAAGTGTACAATAAATAGTAAATGATTTTTGAAGAATCTATTCATGAGTATTTTGATGAAATTGTCCTATGTGATCATACAAAAATCAAATAGATGAAGTTACAATTGTTTTATACAATGTGAGACTTGAATTTCATAAAGATGACTTTGAAAAAAAATATAATGAAATTCAATCTAGTAAAGAAGAACATGGAACTAGTGAACCTAATTATTTATTTCATAGATAACCTAAAAACATAAAGGATTAACCTTTAGAAACTATAACAGTGAATTTATATTCATGAGTTTTGACTTGAAGAAGTGCAGGAAATCAAGAAGAATTTTATTCCTTTAAATATCAATTAGAATGTAAAACTGTATGGGAATAATAATAAGATGAATGTTAAATTATAGCTATTAAAAAATAACATTAATATTTAAGTAGAAAAAATGTGTTGTAATTGGTTTTCAGGCCATCAAGTCATCTATTAATAGGAACCGAATGGGTTTTTATAAATAAGCCTGATGATCAAGGAATAATTATGAGAAAGAAATCCTTATTAGTGTCTAAAGGATATAATTAGGAAAAAGTAATTGATTATGATGAAATCTTTAAACCTATTACTATATTTGAAGTTATTGGGATCCTTTTAGATTATGAATCATATATTATTTTTAAATTATATCATATAGATGCAAAATAAGCATTAATAAATTTATATTTAGTGGAGAAAGGCTTTATAGAACAACCAAATGGTTTTGAAAATCCCTATTTACAAAATTCTTTTATGAAACATAATAAATCTTTTTATAGCCATAAACAAACCCCAAGATCATGATATTATTTATTAAGTTATTTTATTCTATAAAATAGATTTTCTATCGGATTGGTAGATCCTAATCTATTTAAGAAAATTATTTATATTGGAATTTTATTTGTATATATTTAGGTTGATAATGTTATATTTGGTTAACCAAATAAAAATATTTGTAATTAATTTTCAAAACTTATGAAAATGAATTTGAGATGAGAATAATGGGGGAAATAACATTATATCGTAGTTTTCAAATTTGTAAAATATATTATGGAAATGTTTTAAATTAATGTAAATATACTGTTGATTTACATAAATGGTTTTTACTAGAAAACATTAAGGCCTATACAACTCACATGTCTACAAATAGAAAACTTGATTTGGATAAAGAATGAAAACTGGCTAATAGTAAGTTATATAGAGATATGATTGGTAGTCTTTTATATCACAATTCTAGTAGATCGTACATTAGGTTTACTATCTATCATTGTAATATATTTCAATCAAACCCAAAATAATTCCATATTACTATGGTGGAGTGTTTTTTTGGATATTTAGTGGAACTGTTGTTTAATATTTACTTTACCTATTACAACATATTTTGATTTAATCTAAAATTCAAAATTTTATTTCATAGGTTTTAGGTTAGAATGAAAGAGTTTCTCATCGACCTGTCACTTTTTAGGGAAGTTATTTCCTTTACGGTCAAGTAAGAAATAATATTTAGGTATGTTTTTAATAATCGAGGTAGAATATATTTCTAATGGTAGTTCACGTGAGTAAGTGTTTTGGAAGAAACACACACTACTAGACTTTGGACACAATTTCGACAATATTCCTTTTTTATGCAATAATAGTAGTCCAATTAATATTTCAAAAAATTCTATAATTCAATAAAGGACTATGTATATTGATATAAAAAATCATTTTCTAAGAGACCATGTTCTAAAAAAGGATATATCCTTGGAATTTATGAATATTAAATATCGATTTTATGATATTTTAACTAAACCAATTATCATTGGTAGTTTTTAATTTACTATGTGGGATTTGAAACATTTAATATTAAATAATGTTTTAATTATGTTTATTTTTTAAAAGTTTAGTATTATTTATGTTTATTAATTCTATTTTATTACTTTGTTTTCTTCTATTATTTATTTATTAGTTGTTCGATTGATTATGGATTTATTAATCTTATCAAAATAGCGACTTTTCAAAATTAAAATGTGTAATTATTACTCTGATTATTTTATATTACAAAACTGAATTGGTGTCAACAACACCATTAAAAATTTCTTCTCTCTCTATCTCTCACCCTTAATAAAGAACCCTTTTAACTTTTAGAAATCATGATTTATATTTAAAATGCTAAAATTATAAACCTAAACCATCCTATTTTCTATAATTGTGAAGGAAATGTGGTTAGAAGAATGAATATTGGGTTATTATATGCACCAATTATCTTGATGATCTATTATAGGATCTCTTTTAGGGAAGGTTACTGACATTTAATGGATGTTTCAAGAAAACATACAAATAAAGAAAGATATATCTTTCCATGGTATATAAATTATTTTCAACGGTGAAAATATTTATTATGTTTTCGATATTGAAGTAAAAGAGGTTAATAAACATGCCTAGTTTAGTTTTAGTGACACAGAGGATGTGATCTCCTCAAAGGTAAATTATATGGAGTTCTGGTCTCTTTAGTATAAATAGCCATGATTATTCAGTGTCCCCATTATGGTGTATTTTAAATTAATATTTGAACTATTGGATAAAAAGAGAATAAATTAGAGGATATTATTTCTTTTCTTTTTGGATCCTCATAGGTAATAAAAATTATTGTATAATATTATAATGACAACTAGAGTGTACTGTTCCTATTTATTCAATATTCAATAATGCCAAGGATTTCTGAGTTGGAGAAAATTATCATTCATGATATGTATATAACGTTGTTTATGTTAATAGAATTTACATTGAAATGTTTTAGATATATACTAAGGTATATACATCAATACTATCAAAAGAAAGCTAGAATATATTTTTATCCATATGGGAGGCTTATTTATGTAATTTTGTAAAGATCTATTATATTCATATTGTTGATATATATCATCACACTAATATTATTTCCACTATCACCTTAATTAAAGTTTATTTATTTTATAAAACCTTGAAATTAATCATGATTCCTATTGGTTATAAGGATCAACAAGTATTTGGTTCTCATGTTAAGGGGTAGTAAAGAGATGATAGGTTAATTGGATCAATATGGTTTCATGTTGAAGAAATTTTTAAATCTAAAATAGAGAACATTTCTGGGGAAATATGAATGAGACTCATGGTATATACCGGTGACCTAACTATGACATGATATGTACACCATTATCTTGAAGAACCCACATGATAAGAAAGAAGTGATGCTCATATTACAAGGGAAAGAAAAAGATAAGAATATATGTTTTAGGCCTGAGAGGCCGAATTTTTAGAGTTGAAAAACCAATGTTTATGGGTGTAAAAATTACTTCTATAGAATGAACCACAGAAAATAGGGGTAGAACAAGGATCATTCCCAATAAAAAGTTGAAAAATATTCTCAAAATGGTGAGACGATGCACTCATATGTGGTAGAATCTATAGAACTAACTATGAATTTGACAATTTCATTTCATATACAATCCTCTTAAAAGTATATTAGTGAATATGGTGAGGAAATATTAGTTCTTGGATAATTATCATCATCATCCAATTATAAGATTTAAAGTTAGTCCCTAGATTTGGTTTACGTAGGAAAACCTTCAAAAAATAAATAGGAGGAATATTATAATCCTCTTAGTGATCAAATTGAATATTTGGTTTGAAAATACAATGAAATGAAAAAGGTGAATACAAAGTTTCAATGTGAGATGGATCTTTCTAGAAAATCTTTTGAAGATTTGAATACTTTAATTATCCAAATAAATAGTTAGAGTCAGTTGAATCTTAGCTACACAAAATAAGGGAAATTTTTATTTCCTGAAGAGATTATGATGAATTTTATTGGGAAATGTCTAACCAGTATGGGTAATTAAAATATGTATAAATTTTCAAGATCAAATTTTTATAATTAATAAAATACATACGGAGTCAATTTGAATCAATAATATGTATCTAAATTCATGAAAGGGATTCTAATTCTACTAATCCATCTTATATGTATTTAGTTAGAAGGCTTGAATATAAAATTGTAGTATTATCTTCAATAAATAATCAGATTTAGAATATTTATTTTGATGGTGTTCAAATTTATATTTTCCTAGAAAATTGAATAGATATAGTAGAGAAATTAACATATAATGGGTTGAGAATTAAAATCCATTTAAATTATTTACACGAGATGTTGTAGATGTTTTTATAGTATGCATAGACTGTCCATGAGTTTTTAAAAGGAAAATTTAGTTGAAGATATGAAAATTAGATAAGAGTCAAATATTTTGATGAAATAGTAGACTGAGATGTTGAATCTCATTTTTGAAGCAATAATAATAGAGATTAAGAATGTTCATTAGGCTGTTTAAGATTCATTTACATCTGAATCCCCATCTGAACCCATTTCAACGCATCAATCCAATCCAAATCATGACTTTTTCATACCAATATTTTTTTTAATTATATAAAAATATAAATATAAATTATTCTATTTACTATATTTATTTTCATTTATTTCTTTTTTTATATTCACTACTCTATCTACTTCATATAATTCATTTATTTTTCTAGCCTAACAAAAAATTAATTATAGGTTTTGTGCCACATTAATTGTGTTATATACCATTTTTGGAAAATTTATTTTTGAAATAAAAAAGGGTGGATAAATTTATTACGATAAAAATTCTTATGACTATAACATATTAAAAAATGTGTTTGTAAGAAATTTTGAAATTTAAATTTTTACCATAAATCTCTTTTGTCTCAACAATACTCTATTAATCTTGTTGATTTCGGTTCTCACAAATACCCTTGATTGATTTTATAATGAAATAAAATTTAGGGATTTCCGAATAATATTTCATGCGAATTTTATCATGTTATAAAGATGTTTATAGGTTAAAGGTTTTATGTAAATTATTTTGGGTGTGATTATAAGTAGCCTGGAAACATTGTTTGTACCCTACGTTTGTAAGTGGAACTTATGGATTTCAAACCCATCATTTGGAGTGAAAATACTGATAATTTACCTAACCTTATTTTCAAAGTATGGATCTAAAAATATAATTTCTAAATAAACCCTACATTTAAGAAACTAACTTATGGATAAACAACAAAATGTTTTGAAGTTAACCATATTTTGTCAGTAGTAGTTTCAATGTTAACCATACAATTGATTTGGTCAAATAATGATTTTAAATTCAACATTTATTAAAATATTTTTATAGTTGTATTAACCAAATTAATTAATCTCTTTTAAATATTATTAAATAGTGATTAAATGGCTAATTTTTAATAGTTTAAATCATTCATATTTCTATGGTATGTTATAAGTTTTTTTAATATTTTAAATTTAAAAAATTTCAATTTATTACGATATATATTTTGATATGTTTAACCAAAAAAAATTCAGTTTCTCTTATTAAATACCATGATTTGTATCAATGACATGAGTAGTACATTTTCTTTGAAACAATGAATCTACTATTATTAAGAGCCTCACATTGGAGATATATATGTTTTAATGTACTCTTATTATATCTTCATTCTATTATTATTGTGGCCATTGTATTGTTACTCTATTTCTTGAAGATCATATACAAAAAAGATATATTAAAATTTTCCTTTTTTAAATAATTTTATCTAAAATGAAGAAGATCCATTATCTGTACGTTTCTACTACATCTATGAGATAATTTTGTTTCTCAATCATATCAATTATTATCAATTCAGTAGAGTATCATTTTCTCATAGTTAGTCACGGTGGAGTGTCAGATAATCTCACTACGATGTGGATATGTCAATTACTTATAAACAAACCAAAAGTCCATTAAAGATTATTATTATAATGAGTCAACAACCTACACTCAGGTGTGTAGTTATAATTATTAGAGGACTTATTTAGTGGAAATCACCAAGCTCATTGAGAGAGTGTTGGTGGAGTAGACTCGGGGATCTTTGTGCCCTGAACCACTGTAAGAAACTATTGTGTTCTTATTCCATATTTTTTATTTTATAACATTATTAAAGTATATAATGCTTTATATCCTAATAATATATGAATAGGGATAAAATCTAAATATGCCATGATTATTTAAAAGACACAATTAACCTCCCTCTGTTTTATCTTTGTATTATACAGACCTAACATAAACAATGAAAATAAAATTTTCCTTGATCCTATTAGATGAGAGGAGTTTGGTTCTATTCATCATTTTTTTTAAAATATGGAAACATGGTTCCATATTTCATTGATTTGGCCTAAATAATATTAAAGTTAAAGATAAAGTCAAAAATATATCGTTCTTACTTTTAATTACTATAATATTTTATCACATAGATAAAAATGATTTATATTCCGTTATAATTTATTTATTTTAATGATAAATGATTTTTTATCATGGTAATTTATCTATAAATTTTTGTGATGAAATTACAACCATATATTATTACACAATTCCAACAATGTATTTGATCAATTTATTAAAAAAATAAAATAAATTAATCAATAAATTTTAGAATTAATATAATTTGAATGAATTATTTTTTCCCAATAATTGTTTAGATAGATATAAAATAATAGAGATATTTTATAAGTCTCTATTTGAATTACATGTTTTCCTTGACGTCCTTAAATTCAAATTAAATTAATAGTGTAAGAAATGACAGTAATTATATTTCATGAAAAATAAACATTTTTTATTGTTTAAAAACCATGAAAATAATGAAAGTGGACATGTATAATTTTAAATGGTAGTTAAAATAATTATTTTTCTATTTATGAGAAAAGTATTACCATATTAATACAATTAGAACCCTTTAATATTGAAAAAAAATCATTACTATGATTAAGGTTAAAATTGTTTAACAAAGGGGTTAAACGTAAAGATAATGTTTATAATAGAACATAAAACATAAAAAATATTATTGGTTGAAGGTATTTAAACCATATAATATCCTATACTCTAAATTTTGTCATAATTGTTCCACTTTAATAGGAAAATTCATTTTTTATATTTAACTCTTTTTATTAAATCCTTGTGTGTCATATCATTTTCTAAAAAACCACACCACCAATCCTTTATTATATACACTAATAAGAGCATATTATCTCGATAAATCCATAATAAATCCATTATAAACATATTTATACACGTTTTGGAGATTTTGGCCTTTCTAAAAGACCAATCTTAGGTCCCTTAAGCGAAGGTCTAAAGTAGTTCTTTTGAAGAATAGGTAATAATATTTATTGAATCTTTTAAATTTCATTCATCTTAAACTTATTATAAATATGTTGTAACCATCATAAAATAAGAAATATAGTATCATTAATATGTTTATATTCTATTATGACTTTGGTAAAACCATTTTACCTATATTTCCTAACTTATGAAATGCAAAAACATCACTTGTGCATGCATATGTATTATCGTCTCTCACTAGAGGTGTAATTTGTTTTCCTTCTCCACTTTACTATGATGGTTATAAATATAGAACTAATGATTTTATGTGATATTAATGAAATAATTATTCTTTCATAATAACAATATCATATCTAACTTCTTAATCTTTAACTCATTAAAATAATTATAACGCTACTCATGCATATGTGTGGACTCCCTCCTTCACAAAGTGATGTGATTAATATTTCAGGTCTACATTTCAAATATGATTCCATATATGTATTTAATGAATATATTTGATATTTATATAATTATTTAAATTTTATAGATTATGAAACCATGGGGAAGATATAGGGACAAAAACCATCAAACTGAAACAAACATGAAAAATGAAACAAGTAACTCTCAAAAAACGACAGTTCTAATAAAGAATTATTAATAAAATTGTATTGAGATATAATAAGTGGATCATATATGATATTAAATGTATGTATAATTTTATTTATTATAAATTAGGTTAAAATTACTAAGAAAGATATTTTTACCTTAGGTAATGGTTTATTTCACTATCTCATCATTAGTCAGGATTTTTTTGTTTAAGTATCCATTGGGGAAACTATATGGTCTTCCTATCATAAACAAAATATATTTTATATTTCCATTATTTTTTCTAAAAATCATAATTTTTCATCTTATTTTCATCTTTTAAGTACTCAAGATACCAAAATATAGTTTTTTTATAAAAAATCCAACTTTTTTTTTCTATTAATTTAGGAATCTTCTTCTTCCATGTCCATATTTTAATTAAAATATTTTCATTAAAATATTTTCATGATTTTTTATTCTATTCAATTATATATTTTAAATTAACTTTTCCCCATATTTTAAATTTTATAATATTATTTATATGAAATGTTTTTTTCTTTATCCAAAATTAGATACTTTTGGAATTTTTACTTAATGTGTGAAAGGAATCATTGTTTTTGTATACAAGACATGAACAAATTTTTCGACCATTATGATTGTCCGATTCCTCAAGGATTTTTGTACATGTTTCAAAGTTTCATTTCAACGAAAAAGTTTATCTTAATATTTTTCATTTTCTTAGAATTTTAATAAGTGATTTAAAAAATGTAAAGAGTACTTTTCTTTGGAAATATTCTAATGATCTTTTTTTAATATATTTATCTATGTTAAAATTATTTTTAGAATTTGATTGTTTATTGGGGATGTAATATTTTGATGCAATTCTCTATATTACTTTGATGGATTATGATTGTGTTTACAGATAGGGAAATTTATTAATATTTTATATGCTAGTTTTTCAATTTGAATGTTTATGTTGATTATGTTTTACCCATTTCATATGATGAATGCATTGGACTTAGAAAGTGATGTGCATGACCCACGATATCCCATGTATACATTAGTAGGTCTCATGAGACAAAATAGTTTGGGTATTTGGAAAAGACCAAACCTATTTAAGTATGTTTACTTGGCACAAAGACTTGATGTTAAGATTATGATGTCTCATATTATGCATTACATAATTATGAAATTAGTTATGATAATCCATTAGGTTATTTATTTTATTATGTTATCTATGGACTTATTCACATTTTTTGGTATTATATATATTATATATTTGTTTATAGTTTATCTAAACTATATTATTCATGTTTTTTTTTGTGATAGATTATTTTGTATACTTTCCATTATTTGGAATTTGAGGCCACCCTTTACTATGTTTTCCTTTCCTCATGATATGAATAATGGTTCTAGGAATGAAATTAGAGATTTTATAGAGAAAATAATAAAGTTATTATAATAATAATTATATTATATTTCACATTTTCATATTTAATATCAGAATAATGTATGTATCAACTCTCTCAAGACTACTAAACTATTCGGTCATTTTTCGATATAGTCTCTTTCAGTTTTTGATGATGTTGTGATGTAACCACTATATCTGAGATACTGGATTCAAGGTGTTGTAGTTTGTATAAAAGAAAGTTTATTAGGAACCTTGGAAACTCGATTAAATAAAAAATAGAATGGGGAACAAAATGATTTTAAAAAAAAATTGAGGATATTTATAATTACATAATAATATCATAAAATATTTGGTAGAGATTATGTTGTTTTATTAGAAAAAATTACTCTTTTCAATACTACAAGTGGATTTGGTTTTGTCATAGATTCATCTAGGGATAATAACTAAAAAAAGAGTTAGTCAAGTATATGTTGGCCATCATTCTCATTCATAGTGAGTGTGCCCGTACTGCACACCTTGTTTGACAATATCAGGGTATATGCTTGGGTTATTTAACGTTTTCTTTAAATAATATTATGAATGATTTGAAAATTTGGAGAATATTTTCAATGATATTACTCTTATAATTCCAATATTAGTTATAAATAAATTTTCAAGTTATGTCAACAATTTCACCAGTTTTGGAATTATACAGCATGAATCACAATGTCATGATATAATATATTATGTTCCATTATTTGTAAATGTATTCTAGAAGAAGTAATGGAAACCTTATCAATGCATAGAATATATATAGGTATTTCACTCCTCGTTTAGATTATGAAAATAGAGCTAGAATTGTAGCAGTAACAGGAGATGAACAAATTATGATTATATTGGGGAAGATGAATCAGGTTTTGAACAAAAACCTACTCGTATGGTGTAGCATATGGATTCAAAATGTGGTGTAAAAATATTTTACCATTTAATATGTAAAAAAACTCCCTCATTCAATGTGACTACTAATCAATTTGTGGCTGAGCAATGGATAATTTCCACAGAGAAGATAATTCTTGCATTAGGAAGTAAGTAAAGGGAAGGGGTCATCCTAGAATTTTATCATCTCATGATGGATTTAGGTCAATAATGATCATTTATTAAAAAAATCAGAATTAGGAGGGAATATAAAACGTGGAGTGGAAGGATATTAAGCCATTTTTCTTGAAAAAATATATTCCTTTTGAGAAACAAGCAGATTTGGAGAGACAATTATTAAGTCTAACACAACTAGAATATAACAATATTTATAAATATAAAGACAACTTTACAAGGTTATAAATTAATTATACAAACTATGTACCCAATACAAAGATTAATATTGATCATATGTTTTATGGGATAAAACCATTCATTCTATGGGAACTAGTCTCCTAAATATTCACAGTATACAAGGACATAGTGTTAGGTGATATCAATATATAAAAATAATTCTTTATCTCTTATGAATTTAATTGGAATAAATATAAGAATATGGTGTCTAAGAAATCTTGAAAATAAAATGATACAAAAAATGAAGAATTTAAGGATGGAATTACTAATTTTTAATTAATGTGAAATGAATATCCATGGATCAAGCTTCTGAGAATGAGAGTTTGTTCCCGATTTAGAGAGAAAATACATTAGTCTCATGATTGAAAGGGACAAAAAGACACTATGAATATTCAATGCTTAAACTTTAAGGATATAGGGAACCATATGAATGATTTTCCATGGAATTAAGGTAATTATCCTTCGAAAAGAATAAGGGATAAATGATAAGAATATGATATCACTAAATATGAGGTTATTGTTTCAAAAGATGTGGTGGTTGATACTTTAATCATAACCTAAAATATATATAATTCATTATTTTATTCTAGATCTTATCACTCTTTTATAACTTATATATTTTTAGAGAAAATCATATATTTACCTATAACCTTAAGAAAAAAAATTTACACAAGAATCCTAGTGAAAATAAGACCACAGCAATGATATGATAGTAATTTCTAATTGCAACACCTAAATGTGGCCTATTTTTATACTTTCTTGTTATACACATTGTTTATTGTGATTTAATCCCTGGTTTATATTTTCTTAAAAAACAATAAATAAATAAATTTAAATGAGAAGGAAATTCTGATTCTTGATGAGGATTTATAATTACATATCTTTATTGGGAACATTTCATCATATAAGATGTATTTTTTAATAGGTATGGTAAAACACCACTTTTTGTTTATTAAATGAAAACCTCTTTCCACTTGGATGAGTGGTAACCAAAAAATTACTTGAAGGCCCTATGGATTGATGATCCATAAACATTTGATGACTTGAAGACCTAATGTATTAAAATATGAATGAATGATCAAAAAATATGGTATAGTGTTCTGAATGCCAAACATGATACCAAGTCTTAGAGGTAGTAGTCTACATTATTTCAATATTTAGAAAAATATCATGATGCCCCCCTTATAGTGGCCATCACACCAGGAATCTAGTTTGAATGATACATAACCCCTACCATAAACCATTGTATTATCCTATTTGATGAATCATGGTAGGGAAACACTACATCCATAGAGTGAGATAAGGGAATGATAATGGGTGGTAACACACCCATTTCCCTTCTGATCCAACAACCTGGCAGGACCTTTGTGAACTCTGCTTGCACCATCTGCATGATTCTCTACACTATAATTTTTTTGAAGGTTAAATGGTCACAAATGAGGTCACTACTTCATCATGCCTTAATGATTTAATTGGATGGAAGGAGGTGTCATAAAGGGCAACAAATTTAACCAAAAAAAGGCTGTATATATGGTAGTGCCTCCACACTGCATACTAGTTATGTCAAGCCATTCATCTTGAAAAAGAAACAAAATAATATTATTACTAAAGAAGGCTCAATGACTATGACTTGAGGGCCTATGTAATAGATCAAAAACCCGAAAAATATATTCTATAGGACAAACTAGGGGAAAAAATAAGAACTTTTGTTTTGTAGTAAAATATTTTAAAAGAACGTCTTATAATCATCGTGTCAGCTGGTAGCATTGACATGACCTAATGTTTCTGCCATGCTGACTAAGGTCACCATCTCTATAGTTTATGGGATCTATAATACATGATGACTACAAATGCCATCTTGAAGATGATGTTGTGAAAAAATATGGATAGAGCTGCGATGGTTGAAATTGAAAAACCCTTCACAAAACTGTATCATGATAACCTCATCGATGACACACCAATAGAACCCATTATACCTAACAAAACATGGAAGCCGCTAGTAACCTCTTATATGATTCCATAGGGATCTCCACCCTTATTGAACCATGAATACTACCACACACAATGATTCCATTCTGGTCTATATAAACTACCCTGACACAACCTGCTGCCTACCCTAGTGCAATCCTTCCATCACTGACCGAAGCCAAGGGTTTCACCGCCCATCTTGATGGTCTCCCACTGATGTCATGACTACATGCCTGTCAACCCAAATTCCCATCTATTACAATTCAAGGCACCACCAACTGACATCACTAGACCTTCATGATCTATATGAAATAAAACAAACATATCTCATAATGTTGGAAATGCTAGAGAACTAAATCCGTACACCCAATACCTCATTCAAACGAATGCTCCTAGTAGTTCTTTTGGATGAGATTATTGGAGAATACGAGGATAAAAAATCTATGGTGGGAAAGGTAAATCTTAAAACTTTTAATGTTTGGATTTTAAAGGAACAAATTGATATATTTTCGAATGTATTACCCATACATTCACCAAAACATGAAGGTAAGTTTTTAATTGATTTAAACCCTGATGTAAAACATATATCAATGAATCCTTATAGAATATCCATTGTAGAGGTTTTAGAGTTAAAGAAAAAAATACATGAGTTATGTGAAAATAAATTTATATTCCCTACTATTTTACAAAGGATAACCTTGATTCTTTTCATTATATAGAAAGATGGATCAATTAAGTTGTGGACTGACTATAGGAAAATCAACACTATTACTATAAATAACAAGTATCCGATGAATTTTAATCAGGATTTATTTGATCAAATTTACAGAGATAATTTTTTTAAAGTTTCACATTCATTATAGGTATCATTAAATTCAAGTACATAATGAATTTATTCTAAAGAAAATATTTTGTATGAGGTATAGAAATTATGAATTTATAGTAATGTCAATTTGATTACCTAATGGAACATCTATTTTTATGGATTTAATAAATATAGTATTCATCGAATGACTTGATAATTTGTTTTGTGTTTTTTTGATATCTTAATGTACTTAAATAGAAATTTAAACCATGAGAAACACTTGTGAATTAATATTGAGAGTCTTAGAGAAAATTAGATGTACAGGGAATTAAGCATTTTCCAATTCTGGATTCAAAAAGTTTCTTTTCTTGTTTATATTATTTCAAATGATGGAATCTCTATTGGACCTTAAAATTTAGTGGAAGTTAAATAATGACCTACACCAATGGATATAAATGAGGTATATAGTTTCATTGTATTGGTAGGTTTCTATCAATGATTTGTTGTAAATATTTCATGATTGGATAACCCGTTATCCAAGATTACTCATAAAGGGTTTATGTTCATATAGAAAATGGAATGTGAATTATGTCTTGATGAATTGATTTTAATATTGATTAATGTTCCAATTTTTACTCTACCATCACGAAATGATGGATTTGAGATATACAGTGATGTATCAAAGATGTGACTTAGTTGTTTCCATATAAATAATGATACAGTTATTATCTATGCATCAAGGTAGTTAGACTCATCAACTAAACTACCCAACCCATGAAACTCAATTTCAATCCATAATCTTTACCTTCATGATATGGATGCATTATCTCTATGGTGAAAATGTGAAAAATATATGGATCACAAGGGTTTAAAATCCATTTTTTCATAGAAAGAGATTAATATGATGAAAATGTGATGGATCGAGCTACTCGAGGTTTATGATTTCTAAATACACTACCACCCAGTGAAGGAATAAAGGTAGTGGTTTCATTAAACTGGAAAGACTATAAAGTCTTAACCAAAACGAGGACTGATATGGATCCTATTTTCATCGATTTAGTGAAGATATATATGGGACCTATTAAGGAATGTGAAAAATCACTCCTTTTTAAAATTATTTCAAAACCATATTTATTAGAAAAGATAAAAATTTATTATCCTAATTATGAGAATCTTAAAAAGAAAATTGAATCCATGAATGATTGGAAATTATAAAACATCATATATGAATATTATATTTGGAAATTTTTAATTAGGATATATATTTTATATATTATTTTCTTGAAAAGGGAATTATTAGACAATTTTCACAGCTCTAATTCCTCTATACACTAGAGTAGGACCATGATGTATAGAAATTTGAAAGAATTTTTTTTTCCAGATAATATGAAGAAGGAAACTACTGATTATAACCCAAGATATTTGGCTTGTCAGTAGGTGATTGTTGAGAGAAAAAGTTCAAGATGATTCATTCAACCTCTTCCTATTTATATATAGAAATGGTATGACATTACTTTGGACTTATTCACTAGATTACAAAAGAATCCTATAAATAATGATATAATATGGGTAATTATTATGACCTTAATAAATATGAACATTTACTATCTATAAGAGAATATTTACCTATTGAGTTCCTTATACAACTCTTTATTATTTAAATTATAAGACACTATATTTAACCTATTTCAATTTATCTAAAATTTCCCACGATTTATATAAGAATTCTTGAAAATTCATCAAAAGTATGTAGATAATGAGATTCATTTTAGCACTATCTATCACCCCCAAACCAATGGATATACCATAATAAATATGAAAACTTAATAACCCATGTTGATGTCCTTATCATATAAATTTAAAGGTATGTGGTATCAATATTTATATTTAGTAGAGTTTTACTATAACAATTTATTCCATTCCAGTATTCAAATGACACTTTATGAAGCATTATCTGGCAAGAGATGTTGTACTCCAACTTGTTGGGATGAATTTTTTGAATGGAATATTATAATCCCAAAACTGGTAGAGGATACAATAATGAAGTTAAAGACCATTCAAACCCATATTAAACTAGCTCAATGAAATAAAAATATCCATGTAGATAACTGAAGGAAATATTTTGAATTTCAAGTAAGATATCACATTTTATTGAAATTATCCACATAGAAGGGTGTTATAAAGTTCAATAATACTGAAAAAATTATCCCTAAGTATATATTCCCATTTAAAATTCCAAAAATAATTAGAGATGTGGGTTACCATTTTAAAATTTCACATATCCACTCTAAAGTACATGATTCCTTACATATCTATTTACTATAGAACCACATTACATATCTTACACATGTGATTACATTTGAATAAATATTATTGGAACCTAATTTATCTTATTGTTAATATATTATCCATAATATTGATAGTAGAGAACAAGTGTCGAGTAATTAGATGACTTGGATGGTAAAGGTAAATTGAGTAAATCATAAGATGATAGAGGTGAAGTGGAAACTTAAATAAATTATAATGAAAAACTACCCAAATATGTTCATGAGGTGAAATTTTAGAAATTGTTTGGATGAAATATCTAAAGGAGGAAAGAATTGAACACATTATCTTTAATTATAGTATGATTTTCTTTTAACAAAACCAGAGAAAAATAAACATAGTTATATTAAAGAATATAATTAATACTTAAATTATAAAATCCTATAAATTGAATTTTATTAAATTAATTTAACTTTTATAATCATCAATTAAGTATTATATTAGTGTGTGTTTTTAAAATTTTCAGAAAGAAATAATTTTTAAATGAATAACATACTATATTGTTTTTTATTGAAAAATGTATTCCAGTTTCAATCATTAATAAAGTCCTATTTTATTTTGAATTGTATAAAAGTAACATTAGTTCTCTTATATTATTAATAACCCAAATAATTCATTGAACTAAATTTTAAAGTTGAATTCGGTAAAAAAACATTTTAATATTTAAAATTAATTTTTCTGGAAAACAATTTATCATTTTATTTTGCATTTTATTATTAAATTAATTTATTCCAAGTATGGAAATTAAATATATACTTTTTTTTCTATATTTGGAATTATTAGTTTCAAATTTGGTAAATATTTACCTTCTATTTTTTGTCATTATGAATAGTAACCATAGTGAATAATAGTCACTGCAGTAAGGACAAAACTGGTAATTAATGTTAAAAATAATACGATAAAGACTAAAAAATGACCCTAAAACTTAACTTTATCCAACTCTATGAGTCTATTTTATTCATATACATTAAAGTTTTTAAAATATGGAAACATTGTTTCATATTTAAATGATTTTGACTATTATTATATTTAAGTAAAATATAAATTAAAAAATGTCACTTTCATGATTTTAATATCTATAGTTTATTATGGTAGGTATAAAAGAAATTAGGTTTGGTTATAAGTAATTATTTTAAAAATAAATTATTTTTTAAAAAGGTAACTTATTTATAATTTTTTTGATGTAATAATTACCATAAATACTTATGTAGTGCCAACGTAGTATTTATTTAATTAATTGAAAAATTAAAATAAAGTATTCTAAAAATATTAAAATTAAAATAATTTTAAAAAATTATTGTGTTCCAAAAAATTTATAGATATATATGAAATATTATAGATGTTTTTAAATTCTATATTTTAATTATACATTTATCATGATTTCCATAAATTCGAATTAAATTAATAGTGTGAAAAATAAAGTATTTATATTTTATGGAAATATTATTTTATTAAATTATTTAATTTTTATGAAAATATTGAAAAGGAATAATTATAATAATAAATGGAAGATAATTTCCTCCATTTTCCATTTATGAGTAAATTATTTACTTATATGTAAAACCATAACCATTTAAAATTGAAAAACCTGTTACTACGATAAAGGTTAAAGTAATTTAATGAAAGGGTTAAATCAAAAGATAAGATTTAAAATGACCCATAAACCTATAAAAAATATATTAGATGGCGGTATTTTAACCATATACTATCTTATATTCAAAATTATGGATACATTGATCCAATTTCATAAGAAAATTAATTTATAACATTTTAATTTCTTTATAATTCCTTGTGTATTTTTTTACTTCACTGTAAAAGGCACCACATATCATATATTCTATACACCACCTAAAGCCTCTTAACTAGAGAAAACCCTTCCAAAAACACTTCTAAAAATCCTTATCCAATATCTATAGTTTTTGGTCATCCAAAAATAACAACCCCAGGGCCCTTTAGAGAAGTTCTAAAGGATCTCTTTCGAATAAGAGCTAATTTTCTTGTTCGACTCTTTCAAATCACCTTCTTCTAAAAAATTATCTAAATCTACTATAACCATAATAAAATAATACCAAAAATATCATAAATATAATTATATGTTATAATTACTATGGTATTAATGTTTTCCATCTCTTTTCCATCTTATGAAAATTGATAACATCACTTGTGTGTGTGTATGACTTAACATCCCCACATATTGGTGTAATTCGTTTTTCATATCCACATTATATGGATGGTTATGAATAAAGATATAATGGTTTTATATGACATTTAGGACATAATTAATCTACTCAAATAATAATATCATATCTACCTTATTAGTCTTCAACTTGATTGTAAAATGAAAATGCCTCTCGTGCTTACGTGTAGACTACCACATCTATGAAGCAATGTGATTTATTTTTTTATATCTATCATCGAATGATGATTGAAAATATTTAATTAATGAATATATATTATATTAATATCATGATTAAAATCCTATATATATTATAAAATAATGAGAAATATGTAGGGACTAAAACTACTAAATAGAAACATACCCAAAGAAAGAAACAATTAACATCAAAAACAAATTAAATAAAGAATAATTAATAAATGGTTATTGAAATGTTAAAAGTGTATTATATATGATATTATAATTTTCTATATGTTTCTTTTAAAAAACTATGATAAATTATAATTCATTATACATGAGGCTAAATTTACTCGAGAAGCAATTCAAGCAAGATTTAAGGGTTTATTTAGTAACCACATCACTATTTGGTATTATTTATGTTTAAGTTTACGTTGGGGAAAATAAATGATATTTGTTAATAAAATAAATATATATTTAATTATACTATCTTAATTTATAAAAATAATAATTTTTCCTTTTATTTTCCACTTTTATGTACTCCAGATACCAAATGGATGTTTTTAAGGAAAATAAATTTTATTTTCTATTGGGTGGGGAATATTTTTATTCCACATCCATATTACCATAAAAATATATTAATTAATGTTTTTAATATTTTAATATAATTTTTATAGCCATTTTACTTATATTTTAATTTTTATAATTTTTTAAATGAACTCATGTTATCATTTCTTGTATATGGTATTTTGTTTACTTTTTACTAAAATTGTGAAAGGGATATTTGTTCGTAAATTCCCAAAATGAAAAATGTTCTTCTCTCTTTACCACACAATTTTTTGGATATTTCTCTATAGGTTTCAAAATTTCTTTTCAAAAGAAAAAGTTTTGTTAATATTTGGGATATTTTTTATATTTTTAATAGTTTATTTAAAAAATAAATTAGTATTTTTTGTCAATAAGTATTCTAGTGATATTTTTACATAATTTTCATATATGTTAACACTCTCTAGTGAATATTATGCTTCACTAGGAATATAGTCTTTAGATATAATTCTCCATATTAATCCAGATAAACTATGGTTATGATTATTTATGGGAGAATTTATTAATATTTTTTATGCTAGTTTTAATATAAATGTTTGTGGAGAATTTGTTTCACCCATTTCATATGATGAATGTATTGGGTTTCTTATGTTATTGATGGGGTATAGTATAAAACCTTGATGCATAGATAGGGTATCATGAGAAAAAATTGTTTGGGTTATTGAAATATTTTGTACCTATATATATATGTAATCTTGGCACAATAACGTGATACCATGATTACGATGTCCAAAATCATAAAATATATAATTATGAAACTATTTATTATTATTCATTTGATTATTTATGTTATTATTAAATGAATGGATTTATCCCCATGTTTTGATATTAGTTATATAGATTTTTTGTTTCTTTTGTTTCGACCATATTACTCATGTTTTACTTAGATTATGAATGTTTTTATTGTATGTTTTCACTTTATGAGAATCTGATTTCACTATTTATTATTCTTTCCTTTCCCTAAGATATTATGATAGGATTTGTGAATGAAATCAGAGTTTTACTAGTATAAATAAAAAATTTATCATGACAATTACTATGTTATATTTAATTGTTTTCAAATATAATATGAGAATAATGTATGTATCTAGTCTCCCTAGACTATATAACTCTTTAGTCATTCTTGATGAAATATATTATATTTTGTGATATTGAATAAGATAACCACTAGCTTCGAGTGACTGGAGTAAGCATGTAACATGATGTATTAAATAGGCTCTCGATACAGAGTTGATTTTCAATTCTACTTATCATCCTTAAATAGATGGTTGGTCTTAGAGAATCATTCAAACCCTGGAGGATATGCACATGTCTTTTCCTATGGATTTTGAAGATGGATGGTATCAACAACTTCATTTTGTATAATATTCTTACAATAATATATTTCACTCTAGCATTCAGATTGATCATTTTAAAAGATTCTAGGAAATGAAGCATAGAACTCTATATTTTTATGATAGAGTTAGACGAATAAATATATCGGGAATTGATCTAGTTTAGTAAATGACCTATAATATTAGATCTATTCCGTAATATGAAATAGGATATTATAGTTGAAAAATGTTTTTTTATATTTGTCGATGAGATATGAAGCTTGAAGTTAGTAAAAAGGTATTCTTATGGATTTATCCATGGAATATGGTCATGAGATTTATAATTAAAAGGATAGATAATTCCTAGGTATTTTGACCCATTCTATATTATATATTGAAAAGGTATAATAATATATTACATAGAACATCCACTGAACTTGTCTCCGGTTCATGACGTATTTTATGTATCCCTCCCAAGGAAGTACAAATATGATCCTTACATATACTAAAATATGATGTTGTACTTCTAGATCATGATATTTCATATGAAAAATCACCACTTTAAATCCTGGATCATAGAGATAATGTACTATGTAATATGATTACTCACATGGCTATTGTTTTATGGAGGATGAAGATATATATAAAAGCTACCTGGTAACATGACGATGCGAAGAAAAAAAATTCTCAATTTTTTGAATTGGAGGGATGAAATTTCAAGTTTAAAATTAATTTTAATGAGGGTATAATTTAAAACCTCTAGATTTTGTTATGTATTTTTTTATTAAAATAATGTAAATTTCTTTGATATCTTTCCATACACATAACACACAGTTTAAATGAACCATGATATATTATTGAAATGTTATTATTTTCCATGAAAATTACCACATAACCATTGTATTGGTAAGTATGATTATGAAAAAGTAAATTATGAAAAATTTACCGCTTAAAACAGTATAGAATTAATTCATTGGTTATCTGTTGATTAAAAATGAAAATAAAAAACATTTGAAAGTAAAAGAGTTATTTTTTTCTGAAAAAACCTTTTTTATGTGCAATGTGTTTTTATCTAAATAAATTAAATTTATCAATTTTTTTAAATTATTTTAGTGATATATATATATATATATATATTATTGAATCAAATTTTTTAAAATTCAACTCATTTATATATTCTTGAGATATTAATAAATCCAATTTTATCCTTCAAAAATTATTTTTCTTAGAATGAGTTTTGTAAGATTTTGATCATTTAATTTAAAATTATTTTTTATGACTTATAGAAATGTAATCTTGAAAAATGAATCCCATATTTAAAAAAATATATTCAATTTTGTTAAATATACACCTTTTGATTTTTCTCATTTTGGATAGTAACGTTGGTAAATCTTTCCATCTTAGTAAGGATAAAATGTGTAAAATAATGTTAAAACATTGGGATAACAATTTAATTTTTTAACACATTAATTTATCATATTTAATGAGTGGATATTAGACATGTCCATTCAAGACTCAATAATATCACCAATTGTTTCCACTTTTATTGAATTATAACATTTATATTATTTTAAGAAATAATTAACACAAAATGACATAGTATTGAATTTAATATCTATAAAATTTTTACATAATGTTTAAAATAGAAAAAGATTATTTATAAATTTTTATTTGAAATATGAATTTTTCTATTAGGGTTATTTTTTTTTAATTTTTAGTGATTGAATAATAACTTTAAATTATTTCACAGTGCCAAAAGAGTATTTATTCAATTATTTAAAAATTAAAATAAATGTCATTAGAAATATGAAATGTAATATAATTTGGATTATTTAGTTTATTCTAAGAATTTTTTAGATAAATATAACAAATTAGAGATGTTTAAATGGTTTATATTCGAATTAATATTTTATATTGATGCTTTTAATGTGAAAGTAAATGAATAGTTCAAAAAATAACAAAAAATATATTCTATATTAAAAAATATTTATTTAATTGATTTAAAATTTATAAAAATATTATCTTCAAAAATATGAATGAGATATGGTTTTAAATATCATCCATGACCCATTTATGGGTCACTTTTATTTTAATGGTAACATTCTTAACTCTTAAAGAGTAGAAATATTTGTTTTTGTGGAAACTGTCAAAAGTGCTAATGAGGGGTTAAAAATAGAGATTAAGGTAAAACAATCACCTAAAATTGTAAATTTTTGGGAGATCATTTAGACTCATACTCATATTAGCTTCAAATAATATTAATTTGGAGTCAATTTCCATAAAAATTAATTAATATTAATTTAATACTTTACAAAATTGGAAGAGTTTCCCTCTACCCATTTATAAAATGGCACCTCTTATCCACTCTTACTCACACATTTTTGTCATTATATATTTGAAAATCATCACAAAAATACCTTACTAGCTTCCGTAACCACAACTTAAAGATTTTTATCTTAAAAACTACCATTCATTCAAAGCTGAAGGTGTAATCCAAAAGAAAATTCTCAAAAAAGTGGTATAACTCTTAAACAAGAATTTTTAAATTTAAACATTCTTATACTTCCTTTGGATTCATGGTATCGATTATAAAATAAGTAATTAATCATATAAAATATTATAAATTTTTATTAAAATAATTAAAATCCATTATCCACATTCTTCCCATCCATTGGGAAATGATAACGTCACTTGCACATATTTTTAGGCTACCACCTCCTCAAAGAGATTTGATTTGTTTTTAAATTCCACATTACAAGAATGGTAATAATGATAATTTTAATGAAAATATATACTAAATATGATATAAATTTTCTTTTTAAAGGTCAATTATTATTTATTTTTCATTCATATTTTATGTTAAAAAGTGATAACAGCTTTCATGCGCACCTACGAAGTACTATCTCCATATATTGTGTAATTAATTTTTCTATCTATATTATTTATGGATATATATATATATATATATTTATATTGAATATCTTGGATATTTTGACTAAAATTCATGTTATATATATTATATAACTAATATAAACCTATAAGGACTTAGACTAAAAAACTGATATAATCCTAAAATACAAAACAGTAATCACCAAAAACTAATGATTTTAATAAATAATTGTTATCAAATGGGTGTCAGAATGTTATAAGTGGATCATATGTAATATTATAATTATTTAAATGACTATTTCATATAAATAAAATAAATTTAATTTTATTATACATGGTGTTAATGTTATTTTAAAGTAATTCAAACTCTTGGTAATGGGTTTATGTTACAGTCTCATTTTTTACCAGGATTATTTATGATTATGTTCCAAATGATGATAATTCATGATATACCTCTCAATAATATCTTGAATTTTAATATATTATATTTATTTTTGGATATTACATTTTTTGCCTTTAATTTTATTCTCTTTAAGTACTCAATATATTGAAATAATATTTTCAAGGTGAGCCGACTTTATTTCTCTCTTCAGTAGAATATCATTTTTGTTCCCTATCTGTAATCTCTATTTTTTTTCAAGAATTTCTTTAAAATTATACTATTATTTTTTAAAATTATACTATTATTATTTAATTTTATTTCTTAACATGTTTTAATTTTTAATTTTTTCAAATTATATCATATGGTATTTTTCTGAACAAGGATCTTTTTTATTTTTACTGAAAATATGAAAGGAATATTTGATACAACTTAAACGAATTGAATATAATTTAAAACCATTATGAAAACTAAAAGTTTTAAAGCTTCATTTATGATTTTTCAAGTTCATTTTAAATTTAAATATTCTCCATAAATTTTTTCAAAAAATAGATTTTAAATAAGTGATTTCAAAGTGAAACGAGTATTTTCCTCATGAAATGTTTTATTGATCTCTTAAATGAATTTTTCCCCAATGATAATATCCATGATGTTATTTATGATTTATTGTGGATATGATACAATTATACCATCCAATTTTATTATTAGGATTTTCTACGATGATAATGATTTAAAAATGATTCTAAGAAACCAGTTTCTTTCCTATATGTTAATTTAGTTCTGAAACTAATTTCGTTTACATGGGTTATGCTAGTATAAAATGATGAAAAATTTATAAAAACCATTTTATTTTATAGGGTTATTATATAAATAATGTTTTATAATTTTACACCACACATATGTATTATTTTCATTATGTGATGATCCTTGACTACTAAAGAAACAATTCTCTCTTGTTATTTGTACGCTAAAAAAGTGCTTTTTATAACAATATTATTCTCTCATGGCTCATGTTCTTTGATTACTTTATAATTATTATCCTATGAACTTCCATGATTTATGTAAGTATTTGTGATTATGATCTATTATATGATGGGAATGGTATTAAAATGTTAATATCAAGTCCTCGTACAATTATTCTCTTATTATTCATATCTGATCACGATATCTATATTGTCTACCCTTATTGAGAATATGATCTCACACATTCTTTTGTTTCCCTTCCCCAAGATATGAAAAAAAATTATTTTGAGTATTATATGTATAATAAGGGTAAATCATGTAAAGAAGTTAGTAGGAGATGATGTAGATTTGTTATAAACCAGTTTTTTATGCATAAATGTTTCTAACGATACTGAACATATATGATTCTGGAATTTATCAAAATAATATATATTGAATATTTATCTGTTAATATGTGATATCTCTGTATGAAAAGTATGGTTCACTATATTTATATTCCATGATTTTATCTTGATTTATTCCTTTGGTTACTTTTGTTCGTGTATTTATCCTTTGGTTTTCTAGGGCCTTTTAATTAAGAAATGTAGTTTTTGGACCTAATAGTAGGTGGTGAACGATTAGCACACTATTATAGAAAACCCTACGCCAGCCCAGAAGAGACCGTGTTCTATGAAAAATGGCACTATCCAAGCTTGATGACGTACCTCATGTGCATTCAACTTTCCTAGGATAATCATGTGGCTAGATTCCTCTTGGATAGAGGAGACGATATTGTTTCTGCACTATTTGGAAAACCGTGTGGCCTATCCATGTCATTAAAATGTATAATTTATCCTTTTTCCATCTTCTAATTTAACCCAAAATCCACCCTTGATCTCCCCATTTGATTTTTTCAACCCAGGAGACACCCCCTCCCCCTCTTAACACCCTTGTACCTCCTTCCTTTGGTGTATTTGGTGTGTCATCGTCAAATAATCATCATGTAATCCACATCTCCCTAGGTTACATTCATATTCTTGGGATCTTCTCCCTCCAACATTCATTTCAAGTGGACTGATTGACCAAATAAGGGTTCAATATTGAATTGATGGGTAAAATTTTGGTTTTTATGGGTTAATCTTCCCTTTATAGGGTTCTCTTGAGGTGCGGTTGTGTTCTTCTATTGGATTCTGAATGTTTCCAAGTTTAATGTATGTGATTTATTTTTTTAACTTTAGTACAAGACATTGGGATGAATAATTTTCTTCTTGATTTTTTTTATTTTTTTAAAGGAATTAAATATGTTTTAAAAATGTTATGATATGTGTATGAGTTGAAAGATGTTAATTTAAAATAAATTGGTTATATTTAATTTGTGTTTCCTTTTTGTGATTCTTAAATATTTTCCTTAAATTGTTTAAGTTGTGCGAAGTGTGTTTTCAAATTGATTTGTTGCATATGTGGATTTGAAAGAGGGTTTTCTTATTAAAACTGGTGGTAACCTTGTGGTTTCAGAGTTTTTTATATATGTGTACATCATGGAAGTGGATTATGTGACATGGTAAATGAAACTAAGCACAAAGAGAATCCTAGATATCTAGTTTGGTGGATTATGACTATTACACTATTTGTATTAGTAGGGTCAAGGCCCGGATTTTTCTTTCAAGATTAATGCTAAAACACTAACTAAACTATGATGATGATTGGATACCAGTAAAAATTTTGATAGATTACTCTATAGTGGAAAGTTCATGGGGATTCCATTGGTTATATTTTCTATACCAATATCACTAATAAATGAGGTTCCTAAAGTCCTACCAATGCTAGTTCCTTTATGTACTACCTCTGGTGCTCTCTTGTGATGTGGTTCTTACCATCATCATATGGTGGACCTTAATTTCATTTTAATTTCAAAGAAATCTTCTTTTGAAAATAATTTCCATAAAATGTTTTAATAAAACTTTTCCGAATATTCTTTTCTTAAAAACCTTCATGTTTATTCATTTTCTAATGTTACGACATGGAATGTTTCTTTTGGGTTGAATTTTACAAGGTATTATCTCACACCCTACAAACACACTTGGGTGTATGAAAGCCCTGTTTTTTTATCTAGGTCAAGGAAATATATTATATGGTTGTGATGGTGGATCTGGTATCTAGTATTCCACTCTTTATAGGTGAAGGATGTGGTGGTATGAGGGCGTTGTCCCTCTTGTTGCATGAAGTCTGTAGTTTTATATGGTTCCCCTACCTATTTTGGTATTTTGGTTTTTGTTAAAGTTTTAAAATGTTTAACTTGAATTGTTTTTATCCCTTTAGTTATGGTTATTCATTATGTGGTGGTGTTTTATTATTGATATTTTTTTTACAATTTCTCATCATTGGTGAAATCATTCAAAGAAGTGTATTCTTGATACCTATGTACCAGTTTCCAGATCATGGGGATTATAAATGCACTTCTGGAAATGTCACGGGCTGGTCGACTGTTGGTTCAGATGGAACCATGGCTTGGTTGGTGACCCTATATACCTATGACTATATAAAATTTTATAAAAGTAATATAAATGATATATTACACCCATTACATTTTATAAATTCACCCCATTATATCTTTATAAATCAATCTTCTCAGTCTTATAGTTTTCCTTTTAGATTTATAACATGCCTTCACCTTTCATTATGTTTCTTTCAAAATAGATCTAATTCAACAAATAGCGATTCAAAAGGATGGGGATTATCCATTGGATTTACTAGTTGTAAAAATATTATTATTTTCTAGATGTTATCCAATTTTAATTTATTCACTTTTAATTTATGTAATCATCCAATTTATATAATACAAGGTTTCTGGTACATTTGTTATAATTATGCATTTTAGGTGAATAAAATGTTGTTAATTTGATTCATATCTTGTATGACCTAGTTCCTACCCATGTTCAAATCTTATAATGGAATAGAATAAAATAATTATGAACGATATATATTTACAGAAAGAAAATGTTTTAAAAAACAAAGGGTGTTATATTATCCCCCCTTAAATAAATTATATCCTCATAATTTTAAATATATCTCACTAATAATTACAGTTTAGAGTATTCATAAGATATAAATTAATAATGATGTAATTTATAATGATATATCAACCTCATAATCTGAATAAGAATATAAAACCATTTAATAAAATAATTAATTTATTCATTCATATTGGAATATCCTCAATAGTGAGTTTCTACCCAACCATTTGAGAAAAACAACCCTTATGAATGGGTATTAAGACCCATATAATGAAATTAATTCCCATAAATATTTTATATTCATCCTTGAACTATTATTTGATCATGAATTCATTTAGAATAGTAAATGTGATTTTGCAATTCCAAAAACTAATATAGACTGTATGTAGTGATAGAAAACCAATACCCTAAACCACATGAAATTCGACTAAAGGAAGTATATAAAATTTATAAGAAGAAAATTTAAATTATAATATATTGAAGATTTGTTATGGTAATTGTATGAAATTATCATACCACAATATTTTTTCATTAATAATTAAATACTTAACCATTAGGGTGGTGATTTTCCCCCTTAACAAACTTTCCAGACATGACAGAGTTGGTAGAGCTAGAATCAAATAATACATTTACAGTTATTGAGTGGATACTAAGTGTACCTTAAAGAAAATAATTTTCATGAACCCATTTGGTAGTTTTGATTACATAATAATTCTTATTGTCAAATGTTTTAGGAGTTTTTTGACATCAATTATCATAATTAACACTTCGATTGGTGATCTTGTTCATATAATATCCACAATCATTACAATTAAATCATTAAATTTTGGGTGCTAAATTAGGTTGATAATTCTTTAAATCCTTTATATCCTTTAGAAACACATGTTCTTGATGGAATTATTTCCCAAATTTTTATTCACATACCTTTACCTTTATTGAAGTCTACTCCATGTTTTTTCGCAAATTTGTTTCATTTAGGAAGATAAATTTTATTTCCTCTATGAGTTTTGGAATTTTAGTTTCCTCAAAACTCCTTTCCACATATTTTTTCCAAAACCATGAGAATAATATAAGTCCCATTTCATGAGTCCTACCATGAGAGAACATAAAACAATTTCTTTATTTTTTACCATGTCCCTTATATCTAATTACTTTTATATTATTTGTTTAAAGACACTAAATAAATGATTAATTTTTATTCTAGTACTAATGATAAAACTATAATCACACCTTGAATTTTTTTTCTTATTAATATCTACCAATGTATTCATCCTCATATTGAATTAAAACAAATAATTATTTATCCATTTTAGTGAGAAGAGTTTAGGGAAAATATTTATTAAAGAAATACCACCTTAAACTCCTCCAATTTAGTAGAGTCAATTTCTTCCAATTTCCTCATGTTCATGATTAGGGTTCACTATCTATCAACTTTTTCCTCAACTCATTGAAACTTGTAAGACATAATATTGTGTTGATTATTCATTAGTGTTTCTGAAGTTCAACGTTGTTTAAGTAATTATTCCTAACATGGGATAATATTTAAATGAATTATTCACCACCATATCACATACCCCTTGGTTTCTTGTTGGGAGAATCAACACATTTTCCATCACACACACTTTTAAATCAATTAATTTTAGTTATATACATTTACTAAAAGAAAAATAGTTAGTGTGTGAATCCAGAAACAAAAATCATATTAATAAATCACATGATAAGGAAAATTTATCCTAATATATCTTAATTAGTTTTCCATTATTTTAACCTATGATGTTTTAGGTTATCCTTTATCACTTTTGGTTCATCAAAGGCTATTTTTGGATCTATCCTATTATTCTCCATTACCCAATCCCCAAAAAGAACTAAACCTCACTCTAAAATAAATTGATGCACCCCATACCTATATTGCCATATTAGTTTATAAAATAAACATTTTTATATGCTTTGATACCAACTAATATGACCTAACAATAACAATAAAACATTTTACATCATTTTCATAGTAAAAAACATACACATCATAAACAAACTCACACCCATTAAACAAAAGGTTTAGTCTCTTTGAATAGTAGATATATAAAGATATTATTTCACATTATGTCTTCAATATCATCCAAAATATCTTTCTAAGATACTATCCTTAAAAAAATCATATATAATACCATTATTCCATACATAGGAAATGGAAACATTTAAAAGGGTGACCTCAAACACTCAGTAATAGAAAAACATATCAACAAGACATAAAGGGTTAGATCATAAGAATATGATAAAACATGAGCATGGGAGAAATTTTTTATTAATAGAAACATATAATAATAACAGTTTTATATAAGTATTGTTATAACGGAACATAACTTCAAAGGATCATACATATACAATGGAATAATAACACATAGACTTGATCAATAATACTGATCCATGGTGAATAACATATGAATTTGGTATAACATAAAAATGTTATATAAGAATAATAATAGAAAATAAAAACATTGTGAAGATAGCTAAACCAAATCATATCTACCCATTGATTTGTGAAAAACGATTACCATAATAATTTCCACACAAAAACAAGTCAAGAAACCAACCCACAATCACCTCTATACAAAATCTTGTGAATATAGCTACCCGTGTTCATGTTTATATGCAGACTTGTGAACATAGTTACCTATATCCATGCCCATAAACAAACTTGTGAACATATAAAATAAAAATATTTTCAGTGAAACACATCATTTTATCTTGAGATAAAAAACATTACATAATACATTAGAGGTATATATTATAAAAACAAATATATATAATGATAATAATAAATATGTGTTCTATTTAAACCTAAAATCATATATAATATTATCCTAGAATGATTAACCTATGACAAATAAATGAGTTTTATAAAAACATACATAATATATTATAATATGGCATCAAGATAAATAACATGGATGATAATTAGAGAATATCCTCTCTAAAACATAAGAGTGATTAAAGGATAATGAAATAGATGAAAAACATTTTTATATAAGAATTGAATAATTTATTTAATTAATAAAAAAACATCCTTTACTTTTGATAACATTTATTTTAAAATAAAATTATTTATAAAACAATCACTGTAAAAATTACATTGGTATTCCATGAATACATGGGTAAGAAGCCTCTTAGGAAAAAAACTACTACAAATCGTGGAAAGTTGTATTCTTGCAGAAAACATTTAAAAAGATCCTAACTCAATGAAAAGAAGTTTAGTTAAAAAATTACATTATAGTATTGGAAATAAATGATTTTAAAAAATTGAATATAAAGATAATAAAATAGACCAATTAATCTCTTGAAAAAACACAAATGATAATAAGATAATTTGATGGGTAAATTAGTACACCATATACCAAGAAACATGTTTCATAATATGAAACAAGCCTCAATAAAGGGAAACCAAGATAAAAAAACTCGTAAACATAATCACAAATTCCTTAAAATATATTCAACCCTCTGTATAATAAATATAACCATATTAATCAATTATTTTATAACCTTATTCATATATATTACTAAAGAACCCAATAAATTTTTAGAATTAATTATGGAATATTTTTTTAAAGTAGAAGTATAATTATTATTAAAGTGAATTAGATGTTGTTAAGGGATTTTGAAATTATTTTGATGTATTTTAGGTGAAACTGGGATAATATTTTTTTAGAAAATTATCATCAATTTCTCTAATTTGTTGAAAACTTGTAACCTCATAAGGTAAAATATGAACTATTAAGTGTACAAATATTGATCTTCATAAGGTAAATTTGATATTTCATATAGTAAAAAATTGTATCACATGGTATAATTCAAATAGGAGAATAGACTTCATTGTGTACATGAACTCTATGATGAAGTTTTTTTAAGTTACTTGGTGAATTTATTGGGTACTTTCATAGGGTATATTTTTACATTATAGGGTACAATAAACCCCATGATAGAACATCGTTAAGTATATGATGAAAAATATTTTTAGCTTTTAGAAAATTCATGAACCCTATGCACATCAAAGTATTCATGGACTTTTTAGGATCTAATATATATCCAAAATTATGAGAAAATAAAGAGTGATAGAATATTAAATATTTTTTATTAAATTAAACAATATTTCTCTTAATCCATTCTTCATTGTTTAAAACATCACAATTTGATTGTGATTTAAGAAGAATGGAGTATTTGTGATCTCTACAACATGAAGAAAAATACCCAAATGAAAATAATCAAATGTACAAGAAATTAATGAAAATTTTATCTCTTTTCAAGAAGAATTCATATATGATTATGATTATACATTACTGATCCCAATTATCATATTCACATAGAAATAATGTTTGGATTTATGTTGAGATCTCAAATTTTTTAATTCTCAAGAGGATGAAATGTTAAGTGTTTTTGGAAGTTAAAAACTACTTCACACCATAAGTAGGTAAAAGACCATGAGAGTTGAGTACGCAATAGTGTTATGATTAAAGGACCTTTTATGGGAATTTCTTGAACCCAAAAATACATTTTTTTATTTTTATTAGCAATCTGTCAAGTGTGTTACTAAAATATTTTTTTTTTCATTTATAATCAAAATTATACTTTTGGAATTATGCATGAGTTTTATTATTTGTTTGATGTAGTTGAAAATATTGGTGAGTAGTTTAAAAAATATCATTTTTGATGAAAATTAATATTTAATCATTTTTTTTCTATAGAGGGGCTTGAGAAATCCTAAAATATATCTATTTTTTAAATATTTTAAGAAACCTTGAATTTCATGTATTGCCTATACCAGAAAATGTGAAATAAGAAAAAAGATGATAAAATTTAAGAAAAATAAGAGATTGTATATGACTCTATATATATAATAAGTAGATGAGAGTGAATTATTGAGTCTAGGGAGTTTTGAAAACCTGTGAGCACGAGATTTTTGTATTGAGAAGTTACAGAACTTCAATGATCCACATAAAGTGAGAAGGAACCTACTAACCATTTTTCTTCAACTGGTATTATGTGTAGTTTTTCTTCTTAAATAAGTGGTTAGTATCATTCATGAATACCTTTGAATGCTTGAAAATGATGATTTATTTTGGTTACTGGAGAAACCCAAAGTTGTAAAAGATATTTCTCAATATTGTGATATTTAGTTACAATACAAGTGGAAGGATATACTATATAAATATTGTCTCTAATGACCTGATATGAATTATAGGTATAAGAAAAAAACAAACTTACCAACTATAATTTTTTTTTATGAATATTTTTGAAAAATTTTAGATTTCGATAACAATTAGACACAACAAGATATATGATCTAGAATTGAGGAAAAACCTTATATAAATGTTTATGTGTCTTATATATTTTACTTTCTACTTATATTAGGTAATTTTTAGTGTTTATTGTTATAGGATATCCTATCTAGTCCCATGGTTCTATTTTAGGAAAAATAAATTTCAAAAGAATTTTTAAACTACCACTAACATATCTCCCCTTCTCAGGGGTGTATCCCTTCTTAGTTTCCCTTAAAGTGGTATTAGAGTCATAATTCCCTATATTTGATCTTTTAGTTGTGGAAAATGGAAAATATCAATACATTTAATGACATGGGTGTGCCTACCATTGATTGAAATAATTTTTATGGATATAAAATAGGATGTTTTTAGATGTTTTATCTATTAGTATTTAAGTGTTGGATACAACTACAGTGGGAATTACGCCTATTCAATGGGGTGAAAAGATATCATTTAATAATAAAATAAACATATATATTGATAGAAAATATTGAAATTCCATTCTTATGTCTTTATCTGAAAATGTGTAAACCAAAGTTATGGGACTCCATATAAAAAATTATTCACTAACGAACTCGAGATATGTTACATAAGAAATTAAAGAGTTAGTGAAGCCATGTTACAAACTTACAGAAGTATGTTTTAGAATATTGAAATGGAAAAATAAGAATCTCTTTATGAGTATATCAAAAGATTCAATGAAATCGTATGAAACATTAGATCCTATAGTGAAAATCTTTAAGACTAAACTATTGAGAAGAATCTCATGAGGAACTTCCCTATTAGGCTTGATAAAAAAAATATAATAATTAGAGGATATAAAGGATCCTACCATGGATGATCTAAAATACATTATCTTTGCCTATAAAATGTATAAAAAAATACTTTTTCTAAAGAATTGAAATATGGATGTGCTATGAAGCCATAGCGAAGCTCAAGTAGAATGAAGTTGAACATGAAACATGTAGTAAGTCAAATGGTGAAGACGATATTAAGATAATCACATATCTTATATCTAAATATTTATGGGAAGCAATAGTTAAATATAAAGGGAAACTTCCCACAAAATTCATTAATCATGGGGGAATTGGAGAATTTTCCGTCTATTATATGAGGAAGAAAATCTATGAGTTTGAGGTTGATTATCAATATTAAAAACCTCAAATGAAGAAATGGGGATGTTTATTAAAAATATTGAATAAACCTAGTAAAATTATTAAGGTATTCTAAATGAGAAAAAAAAAGAATATTATAATGTAAATTGGAAGAGGGAGATACTTTCTCTAGTATACAACCATAGGATGGAGTTCCTTAGAAAATAAATTACTTCATGGATCACATGCGTAAGAGTGAATTTTCCACTAATTATTATGAGGAATGTTCTGAGTAAACTATCCTAGATAACATTATTAGATAAAAATTAGATTTAAGACGTGATACAAATAATAAATTTAAAAATGAGATCATAGTTACGTGGAATAGTGATTGGAAAAAATATTGTGTCAAATGAATATTATCTAAAAAGTGAAACCAATATTTTTGAAGAACTCAAGAAATCAGATTTTAAAGTTGCTAAGAATGGGACAATTTTGAAGAATCATATAGCCAAAATGACTTTGAAAGAATCATAGTTGAGAATGCTTGAATTCAAAAACATTTTAATTGAAACTGATTTTAAAAATATGAAATAATACATAAATAATTGTATTAATATTATAGTTATATAAAATACAACAACTAAGATTCAAAACAAAAGTTTTCATCCAAATCTCTACCTAAAAAACCAAAAACTATTAAATATAATTTACATAATAGTGAAAGTCCAAATTCTAAATATAGTCATGTATAGATCAAGAAAAATAGTGAAAAACACTATTTTATATCTAAATTAGAAAGCATAATACACTAAATACATCTCAAACAAATACAAGAAAGAACAGACAATATCTATAAAGTAAAATAATAAATATTTAGAGAATGTTTCATAGTATAATTCCCAATACTCTAGAATATATTAATTCAACAAATTTTACATGTGTATTGGGGTGTATTTTCATGAAGCCTAATATTTATGGAAAAACGTGTTTTTTACTAGAATATTGTTTAAATCAAGGGGGAACATCACTGATATAGAAAAATATGAACCTCTAATGAAAAGTGTTGTGAAAAAAAATGTTTCAATTCATTCAACTCAAAAATGATTTGAATCTCTAGAAGAAATACATGGTATATGTGAGAAGTAAACACATTGTACTATGAAATGTTTGGCTAATGTTATTGGAATAATTTTCTATAAATAATGTAACACCCTAAGATTCCATGGTACATTTCACTTTTAATAATGAAATAACTTACATTGTATGCAACTTCAAGATTCTAACTCATTGCGACCAATCAAACTAGCCATTATGAATAGTAATACTCACTTTTTGAAATTTTATGAATTTTATCTTTCAAAATGGACTTCCTTTTTGGGTTCGGAATATTGAAATTATCTTAGGGTAAATTTTTGGTATTTTTCTGAAAACATTCAGTTTTTGATGAAATGTGAAAAATACTAAATTTTAATTAAAAACAACTTTTTTAATAAAAATAATTTATAGTGCTAAATTATGCTATTGAGTGGTTTTAAAGTATAATTAGATTATTTTGTTACCATTTAATCCAATGTTGGTCATTAAATGTAATTTTACATTTAGACTGGACATAAGAAAGTGTCAATATGTTGATAGTTATTATTTTTTTAAAACATGCTTTTTTTTTTGACACTTTATATTAATTAAGTTAAAGTAAATACAAAAATGACATAAGCATATATCTTTTAGTAAAACAATTTTTACACTGGGTTATATATGTTATCTGTTTGACTATAAATATTCATTATAAATCTAAAAGTATTTCCTACATAATGGTATTTTATTTATAGTTTTTAGACATCAGATAATTAAATTTATTTATGACACAATGATGATATAGTATTTTCCTTATTAACGAATGAATCAAATAAATGGTATTATACATGTTAAAATAAATATAATTTTAAAGTTTTGATTCCATCCATGAATTTTATAGGATAATGTCACATGTTAGGATTAATTAAATTAATTTTTTTCAAAGTAATAATTTTGTTAAGAATTTAACAAAAACAAAATTGAAAATAGTGTCAAAATTGACATAAAAGAGTTTTTAAAACAAATATTATATTATTAATTGATATTCTATTCCTAAAAATATAAGGTTCGGACAAATGCCTTAAATAATATTATATATTTCATTAATGAACCACTTGAGGTTCTCTTGTAAGTTTATAATAAGTTTATTAACCATATAATAGAAAAATACAAAGATGCATGTTAAATGTAAAACTAATTAACTAAGAGTTAAATCTAGAAGATAAGGTTAATATAGTGACCCAAACCTATCTAGAATTTATTTTTGAGTGGTTTTCGACCCATACCCACATTATACTCTAAATAAATTATTTTAGAGCCATTAGAAACCTAAAATGATTTTATTATAAAATAATATTTCAATATTTTCCTAAGGTGCCCCTCACCCCTCTTATAAAAGAAAAATTCCCCTTCTCTCAAATACACACCTTCAAATCCATTTGGATCGGCCAACCCCTACCCAAATATCCTCTAAACTGTACTCCCTTCATCCTAGAGGCCTACCTTTAGTCATAAAGCCAACCTAAGGAGCCCTTTTGATCACATCAAAAGGAACAACCTGAAGAAGAGGTAAATATTTCATCACCTATTTCAAGTTCTGTTCTTCTTCCACTTCCTCTTTCTTTGTTGTTTCCATTCTAAAATAATAACTCTAGTATCCTATAAACATTTTGATGCTATTATAAAAATTGTGCAACCATATTCATTATTTTACCCATCCTATGAATGGCATGTCGCCATATGTGCGTACGTACGGCTTACCATCTCCACGTTGTGGTGTAGTTTGTTATTCAAACACTTCATCATTTGAATGGGTATAATAATGAGTATAAATGATGTAAATAATAAATATAACATGATAATTATTCTTTATATATGATATACCATCCAATTATATATGATTTTAATATCAAAATAATGATATTGTCGCTCGTGCGTACGTATGGATTACCGTCTCCATGAACGCGATGAGATTCATTCCCCATCGTATCCATTCACGAATAATTTTCATTTGATGATTAAAAAAAATGTTTAAATACTTAATATAATTCTTAATATTAATAATATACATCATATCCACAACAAACATTACCCACTTAACAAATCATTTAAAGGAAAACGAATCAGTTAACAACTGAAACGATGATACTACTGAAATATCATTAACAATGCAATATTAGAAGATCATATATGATATAATATTAATGTATATGGTTCTTTTATAATTTAATAACAGTTATTTAACCATTATATAGGAGTTTAACCTACCCTCGATCGACAAAAAGAACAAGGTAAGGGTTAATTTCACAATCTCTTCATTATCCGAGGTTGTTTATACATAATTATCTACTTGGACCTCTTTATCATCCATATCCATGTTTCTTAAAAATTTATTTCAAAACAATATTACTATTTTATAGAATATGGTTTAAAGTCATTTATACCCTTGTTTGAATTTTTATAAGATGTTTATAAAGTAATATCTCTGTTGTTTTCCAAACAAGGTCCTTTATAACCTTTTTGAAAAAATTAAGGTAAGAATGTATTTTTTTAACTTATAAGGGGGTGCTGCTATTTTTCATAGTTATAAAATTGTCAAATCTTCCCTTAAAATATTATAAGAATATTTTCAAAATAAAAGTTTTCTTTTATAATTATGTGACTTTTAAATGATTTCAAAAAAAATGAATGAGATACTTCCCTCAAATAGTTTTTATTTCATCTGTGTCAATATCCTTTGATGGATTTTAAGCTTGTTTGAAGTTGATTTATTATGATACAAAACTTTCATATTGTATTTATGGTTTTGTGATATGTTTGACAGTGGATGTTTTATTTTTAAACAATTCATGGTTTATGGATAAAGTATTTACATTTCATATGCTATTTTTCATACGAATGTTTATGTTATGTTTAAACCATTTCATATGAGGAATGCATTGGACTTAGAAAGTGATGGGTGGAGCTCGCTATAACTCCTCGATGCATCAGTAGGTCTCAAGAGACAAACTAGTGTCTTGGAACAAGGCCTTGACAAAATCATATTTATAATCTTGGCACAAGGACTTGGCTATGTGGTTATGAAGTCTGGAATTATGCATTCCATCATTATGAAAGTGGCTATTGATATTACATGTGATTATTCACCTAACAGAAAATCCATGTGAATAAGTAAATGGTAATATTTGATTTTATCTTTTACATATTATGCTGAAGTTAAAGTTTAAAAGTCTTTTTTATTCTTATACATTACCTTAAAGGTTTATGCTTATTTATGAAAGTTTATGCTATATTGTTATCCTTACTGAGCATCTGAGCTCACCCCTTTATACGTTTTTTTTCCTAGGATGCGAAGAAGTATTTTATGACTAACCTGTAGGGATAGTCTAAGGAGATATGAGTGTGGTCTATTGAAAAACTGTTGTTGTAGTTTTTCATTTTATAATTTAATGTAAAACTTATGAATGTATCAAATATTTCAAAGGCTACTAAACTGATCAGTCTTTCGGGACATGGTTTTCTGGTATCATGCCAATGTTATATAATAATGCACCGAATCTAGGTAACTAGGGTTAGGGCATTCCAGTTGGTATCATAGGATGTTTAGTACAAACCTTGAAATATAGATTTACATAAACTCTGATTAGAGCACATTACCCTAAGATAGTCTTTGAGAATTAGTATAGAATAACTTCCTATAAGTTTGGTATTATAGATATTTTCTGATTTTTCCCAGAAATACATCCCTGTCTAGATAAGAGCGGGTAGAGGTGGCTCTGGAATAGATGTATCGAGGGGTAAAACCTGAAAACACCGCTTTGATCTAGACTTGAATGGGAACTGGTGCACAACAACAGGCCTAACTACACTTTTGGTCATGATAATCTCAAGGGATATGCTTAGGAAAATTATCATTTTCTTTACAAACCATTATGAAGGGTTTATGAGTATATAATTCCTCAAAGAAAACATTTTTATGATTATGAATTATATCCACAAACTGTTCAGTTTATGTTAAGTGTTTTACCAGTTTGGAATTATATATTTTCATTAATAAAATAATCTAGTTTATTCCATTGTTTAGAAATGGAGCTTAGTGGAAGGAATGGAAATAATTTCAATGCACGTAATCCATGTAGGGATTTCCCTCCTACTCAAGATAATTATAGTGGAGCTGATGAAGAAACTGGTGTTGATCAGCTTATCGCCATACTGGGATAACTCACTTAGGTTATAAATAATACCCTTACCGTATGGAGAACCCTAATCCACAGTGTGGAGGATTAATGTTAGATCACTTCTTGAGGAAAAAACCACCAACATTGAATGGGAGTCCAAATCTATTAATAGCTGAGTAATGGAAAAATTCCTTAGATAAAATATTCCACGCCTTGGGGAGTAGTGAAAGGGAAAAAGTTTTCATTGCAGTTTACCGCCTCAGTGGAGATGCTGATCAATGGTGGTCACTGATTCAAAACACAAAGGAATATGATGAAGTATCAAATATGTTATGTAGGGAGTTTAAAGATATTTTCATAGAAAAATAATTTTCTCGTGACCATCGACCAGATATGAAAAGAAAATTTCTGAGTCTGAGGAAAAATGAGGATGAGCATGTCGCAAAGTCTAAATCTTACTTTACAAGGTTAGTGAGGCATGCTGCAGATTTTATATGTAACCCAAGAAGTAAGATTGATCGTTTCTTTGATGTATTAAAACCGTTTCTCCGTTGAGTATTAATCTCACAATACATCTCGTCATACGAAGATATTGTCTCATATGCTATCAAGAAAGAAAAGGAATTCTCTAAGTTTTATGACTTTAAAGAAAAGTAAGGGAAGAAGAGATCTTCCTAACACTCTGGGAATAGAAATAAGGTGAATAAGGGAAAAGTTGAATATCCATCCTGCATTAAATTTTGGAATAACCACCCCAGTACTTTCTTCAAGGGAATGGGAGTCTGATACAAGTGTGGTGAAAAAGTCCCCCAGGCTTGTGATTGCAGGGGATTAAAGAGGTTGTCAATGTTGAATGCTAAAATTGTAGAGAAAGGGGTAATTATGAAAATGAATGTCCTAAGTGCCAAGGAAACTTACCTAAAAAAAGTACAAGGGATCATGTCCAAGCTTATGCTATCACTACTGTTGAGGTTGAAGCTACAAAATACGTGTTGGTAGGTAATTTAATGGTTTTCTCAAGTTTATAAAATTATTTATTTGATTCCAGATCATCATAGTGTTTCATATCTTCCCAGTTTTCTATGAAAATTAGATATTTCGAATTTGATTTAACAAGAGATTTTTAAATCAAAACTCCTAAGGGAAGTATCATTGCAAGAAAGTTTTGTGAATTAGTTCCCATTAGTGAATATAAATTTTCTTTATCTTCTGATCTCATCATAATACCCATGATTTAATTTTATATAATCCACGGAATAGATTGGATTTCAGACCATGATGCGAAAATTTATTGTAAGAAGAAGGAGCATAAAATTTTCGATGATGATAAGGAGTACCTTATCTTTAGAGCAGAAACGTCACCACCTGATTCTTATCTTGATCCACCCCCAGTAGATCTACTAAATTTAATTATTGGGGAGGATGAGAATGAAATATTTATGGGTGAGGAAAATAATATTCAAATAGAGGGAATACCTATTATGCATGAATATGTTGATGTGTTTCCCAAAGATTTACCTAGACATCCTCCAGAACAATAAATTGTGTTTTCCATTAATTTAATTTCTGTTTCAAGGCCCATATCGAAGACCCCTTATAGAATGGACAATGTGGAATTAGTGGAACTAAATAAACAACTAGTGAAATTGAGTAACATGTGATTTATTCTCCCTGGTGTTTCTCCATGGGGATTCCCTGTCCTTTTTGTTAAGAAGAAAGATAGAACTATGAGGTTGTGCATTGACTACAGGGATATCAATGCTATAACAATAAAGAAAAAGTATCCCCTACCTTGCATTGATGATTTATTTGACCATCTTCATGCAGCTCAATATTTTTCAAAGATTAACCTTTGATCTGGATACCATCAGTTGTGCGTGAAGAAGGAAGACATTACGAAGACAACATTTCGAACGAGGTACTGGCATTACGAGTTTACAGTAATGCCTTTTGGATTGACTAATGCAGCCTCTGTCTTTATGGATCTAATGAATACGGTTTTCAAGGATTATCTTGATGAATTTTTAGTGGTATTTATTGACGATATTTTGGTATACTCCAAAAGTTTTAAAGATCATGAAAATCACTTGTGCATTATCCTGAAGACTCTTATAAGAAATGAATTATATGGGATGTTTAGAAAGTGTGAATTCTAGATTCAAGAGATTTCTTTTCTTGGCCATATCATCTCTAAGGATGGAATATTTATTGATCCTTCAAAGACCAAGGCAATCCAAGAATGGCTGACACCGACGAGTATAACTTAGGTACTCAGTTTTATTGGTTTAGTAGGTTATTATCGACGTTTTATCCAGAATTTTTCCCGATTGGAAAGCCCATTAACCAGGATCACACGTAAAGGGGTTAAATTTGTTTGGAAAAAAGATTGTGAAGAATGTTTTGAATAATTGAAGAGAATATTATTCAATGCTCCTATATTGACTATACCATCAGGAAATGACAAGTTTGTTATATATAGTGATGCTTCAAATAAAGGACTTGGTTGCGTCCTTATGGAGAATGATAGGGTTATTTCCTATGCATCACGACTGTTAAAAATTCATGAACAAAACTATCCTAATCATGATCTTGAGTTTACAGTTTTAGTATTTTCTTTGAATATATGGAGGAAAAATCTATATGGTGAAAAAATGTGAGATTTATACTGATCACAATAGTTTGAAGTATATTTTCTTACAAAAAATCAACATTAGGCAAAGGTGATGGCTTGAACTATTCAAGGATTATGATTTCACTATACACTACCATCCGGGGAAGGAAAATAAAGTGGAAGATGATTTGAGTATAAAGGATCATAGAGTTTTGAACAAGATGAGAATTGAAAAGGATCCTATATAGATGGATCTGGTAAATATGGATATGGTAATAACCATGGAAGGTGAAACATCAAAGATTTTTCAAATGGTTTCCAAACCATCTTTACTAGAAAGGATAAAAATTTCTTTGGCTGATGGTGATGAGTTTCAAAAGAAGATTAAAGATGTGAATAACAGGACATTGAGTGACTTCGTATATGAAGATGGAATTTTGAAATTTGGGAAGATACTTTGTATTCCTGATATACCTGATCTAAAAAGAGAATTGTTGGATGATGGTCATAGCTCCAATTTCTCAATACACCATGGGAGCACCAAAGTGTAAAGAGATTTTAAGGGACATTTTTGGTGGGACAACACGAAAAGGGAGATTGCTGATTTTGTGTCAAGATATATGGTTTTTCGAGAAGTGAAAGGTGGAAGGCAACAGCCTGGAGGATTCCTGAAACCTCTTCCCATACCTAAGTTGAAATGGGTTGTCATGGTACTACCAAAGACTCATAGAAGGAACGATGCAATATGGGTCATTATTGATCATCTTACCAAGTCAGCACATGTTCTTACTATAAGAGAAGATTTAACAGTTTAACGTTTAGCAAGACTATATATTAATGAAGTTGTAAGACTTCATGGACTACCCCTATTGATTGTTTCTGATCATGATCCCCATTTTACATCAATATTTTGGAAAAAGTCTTCAAAAATCCCGGTATACTGAACTTTGTTTAAGCACTGCCTACCACCCTCAAACTGATAAACTATCAGAACGGACTATTCAAACCTTAGAATACATGTTGAGATCTTGCTCACATGACTTTCAAGGTATGTGGGATCAATATTTACCTATAGTATAATTTTCCTATAACAATATCTTCCATTAAAGTATTCAGAGGGCACCATATGAAGCATTATATGGAAAGAGATGTCACACACCCACTTGTTGGGATGATGTTGGTAAAAGAAAACTCGTAGGCCTAAAACTTGTTGAGGAAATGATGGAAAATGTGAAGGTAATAAAAACCCACATCAAAGAAACTCAAAGTAGGCAGAAGAGCTATGCCGATAAACAAAGTAAGGATCTGGAATTTCAGGTAGGAGATAATGTTTTCTTAAAGGTAACTCCATGGAAGGGTGTTATATGTTTCTGTTAGATGGGTAAATTTAGTCCCAGGTACATCGGACCTCTCGAAATCCTAGAACGAATTAGGGCTATAACTTACTATTTGGAAATGACGCCAAGTATCTCTAAATTTATGATGTGTTCCACGTATCACTGTTGAGAAAATTCATGCCTGGCCCAACACATGTTCTTACCTATAATGAATTAGAACTGGAACCCGATCTGTCTTATTGCGAAGAGCCTTTCAAGGTTCGTGATACAAGAGAAGAAGTTTTGAGAAACTAGACAACATGTCTGGTAAAAGTTCTATGGAGAAACCATAAGATGGAAGAGGCAACATGGGAACCTAAGGAAGTTATGATGAAGAACCACCTGAATCCTTTTATGCAGTAATATTATAGAAATTTTTTGGACAAAAGTATTCGAAGGAGGGTATAATGTAACACCCGAAGCTTCCACAGTACGTCTCCCTTTGAATAATGCAATATCTTGCATTGTACGCAACTTCGAGATTCTAACACATCGTGACCAATCAAACTAGCCATTATGAATAGTAATACTCACTATTTGAAATTTTATCAATTTTAACATTCAAAATGGAATTCATTTTTGGGTTCGGAATATCAAAATTAGATTAGGGTGAATTTTTTGTTTTTTCTGAAAACATTCAGTTTTTTATTAATACTGAAAAATACTAAATTTTAATTAAAAACAATTTTTTTAATCAAAATAATTTATAGTGATAAATTATATTATTGAGTGGTTTTTAAGTATAATTAGATTATATTTTTACCATTTAATCCAGTGTTGGTCATTGGACATAATTTCATATTTAAACTGGACATAAGAAAATGTCAATCTTTTGATAGTTATTATTTCTTAAAAACACGATTTTTGTTTTGATAATGGGAATTAATTTTAAATTAATTTATGCCACTTCTTTGTTTTGATTTTTGAAATATGGATTCCATATTTAGAAATATGAGGTCCAAATTTTGTAAATATTTAACTTTTATTTTTAGACATTTTGAATAATTAATTTGGTAAATATTTTACTTACCATGGTTAAAGGGTAAATCCAATAAATAAGGGTAAAATATAATAATATTATAATAATATTAAATTACCATAAAAACTATTATAACCATATGGGATTATAAATGTACGACCATGGGAATCCTTGGGTGTATTTTGGGACCCCATGGAGCCACTTTTAAGTGATAAAGGCACTTTATATTAATTAAGTTAAAGTAAATACAAAAATGACATAAGCATATACCTTTTAGTAAAACAATGTTTACATAGGGTTATATATGTTATCTATTAGAATATAAATATTAATTAGAAAGAAAAAAATATTTTATACATAATGGTATTTTATTTATAATTTTTAGACATTGAATAATTAAATTTATTTATGACACAATGATGATGCAGTATTTTCATTATTAATGATAGAATCAAATAAATTGTATTATAGATGTTAAAATAATTATAATTTGAATGTTTTGATTCCATACAATAATTTTCTAGGTTAATGTGACATGTTAGTATTGATTAAATGAATTTTTTTTTGAAGTAATAATGATTTTAAGAATTTAACAAAAACAAAATAGCAAATAGTGTCAAAATTGACATAAAAGACTTTTTAAAACAAATATTATATTATTCATTGATATTATATTCCTAAAAATCAAAGGTTCGTCCAAAGGTCTTAAATAATATTATATATGTCACTAATGAAACACTTGAGGTTCTCTTGGATGTTTATAGTATGTTTATTAACCATATAATATAAAAATACAAAGAGACATGGTAAATGTCAAACTAATTAACTTATAGTTAAATCTAGAAGATAAGGTTAATATAGTGACCCAAACTTGTAAAAATATATTGATTGAGTGGTTTTCGACCCATAACCACCTTATCCATGAAATAAATCATTTTGGATCCATTAGAAACCGAAAATGAGTTTATTATAAAATAATATTTCAATCTTTTCTTAAGGTTCCCCTCATCCCTCTTATAAAAGGGAACTTCCCCTTCTCTCAAATCCAAACCTTCAAATCCATTTATATTGTCCGAACCCTACCCCAATATCCTGTAAACTGTACTCCATTCATCATAGAGGCCTTCCTTTAGTCATAAATCCAACCAAAGATCTATTTTGATCAAATCAAAAGGAAGAACCCGAAGAAGAGGTAAATATTTCATCACCTCTTTCAAGTTCTTTTCTTCTTCCCCTTCCTCTTTATTTGTTGTTTCCATTATAAAATAATAACTCCAGTATCTTATATATATTGGGATTTTATTATAAAAATTGTAAAACAATATTTTTTATTTTATGCATCCTATTAATGACTTGTCACCATACGTGCGTACGTACGACTTACCATCTCCACGTCGTGGTGTAGTTTGTTATTCAAACACTTCATCATTTGGATGGGTATAATAATGAGTATAAATGTTGAAAATAATAAATATAACATGATAATGATTATGTATATATTATATAACATCAAATTATATACAATAATAATATCAAAATAATGATATTGTCGCTCAGGCGTACGTACGGATTACCATTTCCACGAACGCAATGAGATTCATTCCCCATCGTATCCATTCAAGACTAATTTTCATTTGATGATAAAAAATAATGATTAAAGACTTAATATAATTCTTAATATGAATAAGATACATCATATCCACAACAATCATTACTTATGTAAAAAATATTATAAATGAAAATGAATCAGTTAACACCCGAAACGATGATCCTATTAAAATATCATTAACAAAGCAGTATTAGAAGATAATATAGAATATCATATTAATGTATATGGTTCTTGTATAATTTAATAAAAATTATTTCACCATTATAGAGGAGGATAATATACCCTCGACCAAGGAAAAGAAGAAGTTAAGGGTTAATTTCACAATCTCTTTATTATCTAAGGTTGTTTATACGTAATTATCTATTGGGACCTCTTTATCATCAACATCCATGTTTCTTAAAAATGTATTTCAAAACATTCTTACTATTTTATAGAATATGGTTTAAATTCATTTATACCCTTGTTTGGATTTTTATAATATTTTTATAAAGGAATTATTCCGTCATTTTCCCAACAATGTCCTTCATAACACCTATGTCACCAAATCACCTATATTTATACTTCCTTCATCGAGAAGATTACCTATGTGATCATCCAGCTAAGAAAAATAGTTAAGTGGAGTAATCAGATATGTGAAAAACTATAAAATATTAGAATTTTATAAATGGAATTTGACTAGATATAATAACTTTATGTAGTATAAATAACATGTATTACATAGAGAAACCATAAAAATTATTTTTTACATGAAAATATATTTTAATGAAGTCCAAAGTTATTTATATAATGTTCAGAATTTTTATTATTCTGTAACATTGACAAAATATCAATTAATAACGGTATTTATTTAAAGGTTTAAATTTTAATATTTATAGAATTTTACGGATAAAATAAACTTCAGTTTTTGATTCATTAGGTCAAAATTATCTTAGGGTAATGTTCTAAAGAAGTATATTTTTGGATTAAAAAGTGAAAATAATTTTTTAAATAAGAAACATAATTCTTATGAAATAATTATTATATGATCATGATTTAAAATTTATTAACCCTTATTCACAATTAAAACTAATTAAATTAATTAAATAATATATAAGGTGTAAAATTTTTAAACATATTCTTATCATTTTTGAAAACCATTATTTTCCCCATGAAAAAAGTTTGTTTTCACCGTATAAGTAAGAAAATATAGCAGGTTAATGTTAAAAGATAAAAGATTAAAATACCTAAAAACACTATTAAATTGGTGATTGATTTATTTAGTGACAAAAAAATTATTTACAACAGTTATTATCACCAAATTTCCATGAAATTAATTCCACTTAAAAAGTGGTTAGCTTTAAACATAGAATAATCTTTATTTAATCACTTTAAACTACACATCCTCAACTATAAATACCACCCCTTATCCTCACAATACTTTATGCTTTAAAAATCTATGAGAAATAATATCCTCCCAAATCTCTCCAAATATATGTGATATTTGGATCCTTAAAATTTGAACTACATGTTCCTCAATGGGTCATTCAAGGAGCTGATATTCAAGAGGTAACATTCTAAAACTACCTATTTTAATTTCTTTTCTTATTTTTCTACCTTATGATCACATAACTCATCCATCAAATAATCATAACTACATAATCAAGAATATAATAGAGTGTTATATTTCAAATTTAATATGTTATATCCATCCATTTACTTATCTCCTCTTATTAAATGAATTGAAACCGTTGTTCAAATTATGGCAACAAACCGTGTTCATAGATAATAAGTTTTTTTTTCAATTTATGACTTCAAGTATTGTCATAAAACTATTGATTTGGTTAAATAAAATTTCAATAGTTATATTATAATTTATTTTATGTTTTAGAACTAATATATAGATATAATATTAAATAAAACGAAACTAGTTTAAGATGTTTTGAGAACCTACAAATATAAAATAAACATTTATCATTAAATGTTTTTCAAATGAATCATCCTCATGTTATAAAAAATGATATATGGTACCATTAATACTTATTTAAGAATATTAATACAATTTATTTAAGTTCTATAATAATGTTCCCATTTGATAAGAACTTCCATAATTATTCACAAGTGAACCGACCATGAAACCATGAAACAAAGACTCTTGGAATAATGAAATGGAACATTATAACTCATAGAAATGGGCATAAATAAACATAATGAAATTATAATAAATTAAATAAATGTGGAAGATTTTTTTAATTAAGAAAATAATGAATCCAATTTGATTATCTAGGAAATTATGTCCAAGTTCAGATCACATTGAAACATAAGGAAAGGGATCTCTCTGAACTCCATATTTCATTTGTGTAACGTTTTATCTCTCATCTCCTAATATTATATCTTCATTATTTTTATAAAATTATTTAGTATTATTTATAAATGTTCCATATATATATATATCTCAATTCATATTTATTTTATGGGGAAATACGTATTTTAAAAAGTTCCCTTATCAATTCCACTCAATAAGAAAACCCTATTAAGGGGATTTTATCTATTTATTACACATTTTCAAGTACACTCCATATAATTGTTTAAGCCTGTAATATTTTTATAAAATCACTCAGTATAATAGTAAATCAAATTAGTTCATATATGGTTTTATGGAAATAATTATGCCTTTATCCTCATTAAATACACTTTATTATTTTCCTTAAAACCACACTTAAGAGTCACATTTATGAAGTTACATAACCACTATTTTTAATGTTTTTAATTCTGTTAAACATAATTATTAATGATCTATTATTAATTTTCTATAATGTATCCCCAATAATGGTCTAAATACCTTCTTTCATAGATACCATTTTTATATGCCCTTTTTTAATGCCTTATGACATGATTATGATTCCTATTTCTTATCATTGGTGATAATTATGTTTATTACTCATTTTTTATTCTTTATCTAGAACACACATGAATTAACATGATATTATAGGTGTTTCTAGATAATTCTATAATTTATTGGAAAAAAATTTTAGTCTCCTGAGATGTTATATATGGGATTATGGAGTAAACCTATTCCATTTTGGGACTCTGTCCACCATGTGATATAGTATTGGCAGTTATCCATGACTCATGTTTATGTCATGATATATGTTTTTTAGAAATACTATCTTTCTAGGATCATATGATTAAATGTTCTAAATGATATGCTTCCTTATGTTTTTTCATTATCCATGCTTATATATTGTAATGTTGTGTTTTATAAATAAGGTGATATGCTTCAATAACATGTTTACACCCATATTGGGGTTTATATCTCATCTATTTTTCTATGTATTGCATAGGGTATCCTATGGATTTATTGGAGATCAAAGGGAGTTATAATTTCATTATGGTGATTAAAAAAATGATATTTCACTCAATATTTTTAATTACATACCTCGTCCTCCAAATACATTAGACTTTTAAATCATTGGATTTTAATTAATGGATAATTATACCAAAAATAATTTAATAATATGTATAAAATTATTGGGTCAATATAGTTGGTATTAGATAATAGTCTAGTTATTGTTACGGATTAAGACTTTAAAACATTATTAAAAACCTAGGGATAATTCTTCCTCCATGGGTAATATAGATTGAAACATAGGGAATCCAAAGTAAAGATATAATTTTAAATTATAATATTATAATTAATTGTTCATAGTTTCATTTTTTATGATCATTAGAAATGTATTAAATCTACCTAATTTTAATTTTATTTTTTTAGTTAATGTCTAGAAATTGAGAACCCATGCTAACAGACAATGTGATAATTAATGTGATGATTTCCCAAATGAGATTCCAAAATAGATAGGTATTAGAGCTCGTAAATTCATGATAGTATTATCTCAAATGGTCAATGTTAGGAACAATAACTTGAATCGTGTGAAATGCCCTCCTTCTCCTAAGAAAGATCAGGTCGTGGTCGAATTTGTTATGTGACAAAGTCCTTCTAGCTTTCTTGGATATTATAATCCACTAATTGTTCAATAATTGAATAACTCCATTAATAAGACATTCTATGTCCTCAAATTCTAAAAAATAATAGAAAGTAATACTTTCATTCTATGGTTTTGATTGGTAAGTTGATCAGTGGTGGACACTGATTAAGAACAAAAAGTCTAAAGTGGAAATTGATTACATGGATTGGGAAGGACTCAAGAAAATATTATTCAACAAATATTTTCCATGAAATATCTATCATAATATAGAGATGGAGTTCCTCATATTAATTAAAAATAAATATTATTCTATAAGATTTTATGAGATAATAATTAAATTTCTTGAATGATATGCCTCTAGATTTATCATGAACACAAAAATCAATGTGGTTCACTTATATAGTGGATTAAATTTGAGTCTAAAAAACCCAAGGTGATTCAAGAATTTGAAATATATAATGATATTGTTTGTTGTGACCTTAAGGTTGAGATGAATATTGGATAAACTTAGTGGTCTCATGGGCTTGTCTATAAAAAGAGGAAGATAGAGTTTAATATGGATGTTCTAATAGATAAATCCCATTGAATAAATAAAACCAAACATTCTGTATGTCAAAAGTGTGGGAAAAATCCTTTCAGGGGTAATTTAAAGGGAACAAGGAGGTGATTCAAAATTGGAAGAGTTGGAAATAAAGATAATCATTAATGAAGGGATTTGAAGAATCTTACTAACACAGAAGAATAACGGAAGGCTCCAACCTATACTCATCATGTAGTAGAATTTTTCAATTGCATGGAACATTGGAATTTTTGACACAATTACCTAAGAAAAGGGTTTTTGGAGAAAATAGATGACAACAAAATCCATGGAATCATTGAAGGGAATATTTTATCACTACTAATGAGGTGAATCCTAAAAATTATTTGGTGATAGAAACCCTAGTTATTCATTAAATAATAGTAAACGTACTATTTGAATCTGATTTTACAAACTCTTTCCTATCTTTCATGTTTAGTTGAACGATTCAAACATGACCTCAAAATATAGAGGTTGAGTTATCCATAAGAACATTGAATGGGGACATTATTGAAACTAAATTATATAATCCCTCCCTAATCAATGCTTGTGGATCGAACCTCCCAAATAATATAGTCTTACATCCTTTGGGGGATTTTGATGCTATATTTGGTGTGGATTAACTTTATCTATACAATGATAACATAAACTATTGGGTGATGTAGATCAAAAGATTACTTGGTCTAACTAGGTATTACCAAATATTTGTGATGAACTTATCAGTATTATCAAACCCACTAACTAAGATGACTTAGAAGGGAGAAATGTTTTTCTAGACCTGTGAATGTGAAGCTTACTTCAAATATTTGAAAAAGAGTCTTATCACTACAACAACACTTACACTACCAACAAGTGGGAAAATCTTTATGGAAAATTTTTTTGCATCATTTAAGAGCTTTGGATGTGTACTAATTTAAAATGATAAAGTAATACCCTACACATGAAGGTAGTTGAAAGTCCATGATAAAAAATGCCTCACACATGATATAGAGTTAGTGGCTATGATATTTGTGTCGAAAATATGGAATCATTATCTATATGGGTAGAAGTGTGAGATATATACTAATCACAAGATCCTTAAATATATATCCACATAGAAGGATATTAATATGTAGTATCGACGATGGTTAGATATCATCAAGGATTATGAATGCTTAATTCACTACCTTCCCGGTAATGTGAATAAAGTGGTAGATTATCTTAGTATAAAGGATAATACATCATAATCAATTATAAGAATTTAGAAGGATCCAGTCAATTTAGAATTAAAAAGGATAAAATTGGGAATCATAATGAAATAACATAATAATTTTATTATCAAATGATTTATCAAAATCCCTTTTAAAGAAGATAACAAATACACAAAAAGATGATGTGAAGATTTAGAATAGGGTAGAAGCTATTAGAAAGGAGAAATCCTTGGAGTTCAAAATTGATGAGGAAGAATTCATAATATTTGGGTCACAACTATGTGTACCATAAAATCATGAGATAAAGTGATAGATTTTGAATAATTCACATATATCTCTCTTTTCCCTCTACCTAGAGAACACAAATATGTATCAAGGTCTCAAATAGAACTCTTGGTGGGTAAATATGAAGAAGGATATTGATAAATATACATCAAGTTTCATGATATTTTAGGAAGTTAAGGTTGAAATAAAATAGTCTAATTGAATGATGAAACCATTACCCATACCTACATGGACATGGGAAAAAATCACAACATACATTGTCACTACACTTCTGAAGAAATCTATATTTAATAATTCTATATTGATTATTATGGATTTTATTACAATGAAATATCAATTTATTTTAATTTTAGAATACTTCTCAAGTGATCAAGTTTCAGGAATATGCATCAGAGAAGTGGAGAGGTTGAATGGAGTGCCATTATCTATTGTATCCGATCAAGATTATATATTTACATCCATGTTATAGAAAATTATCCTACATTCTCTAAACACTAATCTGAACTTCAACATTGATTATCACCTGCAAACTGATGGACATTCCAAGAAGACAATTTATACACTGGAATATAAGTTTGGATAATGATCAATGAAATTCAAATGAGGATGGAATCAGTATCTTCCATTGGTTGAGTTATCTTACAATAATATTTCCCACTCAAGAATCCAAATGGACTCAAATGAATACCTTTATGGGTAAATATGTAGGATACCTATATGCTAGGATAAATCTTGAGAACATATGCTACTAGGACTTGAAATGGTCTAGGGTATGGTAAAAAAATGTGAATACAATTAAGCAGTACCTTAGGGATACTCAAATTCAATAGAAGAGTTATGAAGAGAATCATTGATGGTACTTGGGGTTTTAGGTTTAAGATAACGTATTACTCCACATATCTATATATAAGAGATTCATGAGGTTTTGGGGGAAGGGAAAGCTATATACCTGGTATGTTGGCCCCTCTGAGATTATTGATCGCATCAGAGTTGTGGCATATTGATTAGCACTCCCACCAACCATGTCTCAAGTATATGATTTATTTGATGTATCCCTCCTACAAAATTACATACTATATCTATCACATGTACTGAATTCAGAGGTGATACTTCTAGAAAAATGATCCCTCTTATCAAGAGTATCCAGTAAAGATCTTGGAAAATAGAGATAAAGTTCCACACAACAAGACCACTCTCTTGGTTAATGTACTATGGTGAAACTATAAGTTCTAAGATTCTACATGGGAACCATAGTATGAAATAAAGGATAAGTACCCTCACCTTGTTTCCACTTAGTATTTAAAAAATAATTTGAGGGAGAAATTTCATAAGGGGGAAAGAATATAATGGCCCAAAATTTTATTAATGGAATTTTCCTTCTTATGAATATTTTATGTATTTTAAAGAACTTATATCACATTAAAAATCCATTAAAACACTTTTTACGCCACACGATTTTTTTTGATGTGATATGTAGTTTATATAATGGTCGAAATATTTATTTTTCAATAAAATTAATTAATTTTAAGAATATGAGTATTTATTTTAAAGGATAAATTATATTTTTTAGAGATTTATATTGATAAAATAAACATGATTTTTAACTCATCATTTCATAATTATCATAGTTTATTTTTTTCATAATATTCTAAAAAATATATTTTTGGGTTAAAAAATGAAAATACTGTTTTTACAAAATACCATAAATATTATGAAATAATTATTTTATGAGGATTATTTAAAATTTATTAAAATTTATTTACGATCAATATTTATTTATGTAATTAGATAATACATAATTTTTTACATTTATAAACACGTTATTAACATTTTTGAAAACCAAAATTTAGCCTTTAAAACTATTTTTACAAGTTATGCGTGTAACATATTTTGATTTGATTATTATGATTTTTATTAATTGAATCATGTAAAATGGATTAAAAATTTTAAACTGTAAGGTCCAAATTGGGTAATAATATTAATTTTCTTTTTATTCATAAAAAATATATCATTATAAAAAAAAGAGTTGCCATAGTATAAGTAAAATAGCGTACCAGTTTAAAGTTAAAAGATAAAAACAAAAAATAACTACAAACTTCAAAATGAAATAGGTGGATGAGTTTATTATAGAAATTAAGTATCCTTTAAAACATTAATTATTAACCAAAATTATAGAAATTAATACCACCCAAAATAGGATAGCTTTAAATACAAAATTTTTTTTTTAGAAGATTGATGACATGGATTGGTTTCCCACTCCATGTCACCGATGGAATTTAATAAAAAATCAAAGAGTAACAGTACAAGATCGAGGTGTAAAACACTTACACCACCAGAGATTTGAAGACCATAAAACAAAACTAACAAACAAACAACTCAGAAATGAAAACAAAAAAATAAAAGATCACCATAGAGACTGTGCGGTCCATCCATCATCCCAGTGAGTCATCATGATGCTCCCTTGAATATCACTCAGTTGCTTCAAAGCTAGACCTTCAGAATGAAGTCCATACATAAAAGCAGCGAGCTTCCCTATTGGATAGGCCGAACCTTGTGGCTTCTTATCAACAGGATATGATGAGTAAAACATACCTCAATTATCAACCATTCAACCTCAGTCGTAAGGGACACCAACATCAGGACAGTACCGAGGAAATGTTGTCCTCCAATCCAAGACTTCAACATCATCCTCCATAAGAGTGCAGAAGACATCCAGATACAGCCATCCTTGATTTCTCAAACTGAAAGGTTGAAAAAGAGGGAAAAGAGTAGCACCTTCCATGATGTTGAGGATTCCAGCCAAATAAACCATCAAATCCGGAGTCCGTAGCAAGAGACAACCTGCAGAATCCAGTATATGCAGCAACCCCTCAACCAGAAATAAACGGAGCCTCCAAGCGGATCAAATCCAGGTAAACAACGTAGATACACAGGAAATTAGAACCAGCAACCCGCCCAACTAGAAGAAAAAGAAGAGAAAAACAGTGACTTGGGGCTGGACAGAAGACATAATCAGCATAGGCTAATACAATTCTAGTGAAGAACCTCCAAATAGATCACCAAGCCATCTAGAAAACAGTGAGTGCAGGACTCCATGAAGTAAAGATTCCAGTAGATCAAACATATGTTCAAGACTGAATAATAGTTTCAAAGTGAGATAAGCAGTTCATTCGACAATATAGAGTAGAAATCCAGTAGAAATTTGAAACTGATTCATAAAAAAATCATGCCAAACTGAGAACACAAGGACCAGCCAAACTAAAGAGCAAAAACCAGAGACACAATGTAGTATCACACATAATTCCAGCACAATATTTATGGAGCCATGTTGAGTCTTCCCAAAATCAGAACATAATCATCAAGCATTCATGATATCATATAAAGATGGAGGACCCAAGGCTGAATATTGCATCTAGCCAAATAAAAGTCTTCCAGTCCAAGACTTCAACAGCAATAAACAAGATTATATCACTCAAACAGAGCCAGTGCATTAGTTAAGAGATACCAGGACAGAGATCATCAAGCCCAGCAGTCAGTAAAACACCCACTATTCCATCAGAAAACTAATTCTTCATGTTGGGAGCAATCACAAACAAACAGAAAAACCCCTAAAACCAACCATCAGAGTTCATAGAAACAATCTTTGATGGTGATGTGCAAACAATCCAATTCAATCCGGAGTCAACAGGACAAAAGGTCATGCAAAGAGTGAACCAGATCCAAAACATATTTCCATGGGATACTCATGAAATCAATGTTTGGATCCTTATTGAATTCCTCAACAACTTTGATAAACATCCTCTTTCTGATATCCAGGTAAACCTGAGCGGTTATCTCACCATTTTTATACTTCCAAAATGTAGATGTTTCATTTTCCCTGAACCAGGAGTCAATCTCCTTTGGAAAATCTAGATCATAATCATACTGATAGTAATCTCTAAATTCCGGGTCATTTTCATCAACTTCACTCGAGAAGGTGTCTAAATCAGAGCCATCTGAGTTTTGTGGATATTCAGGCAGGGGCTCTATAGGAGTTGGCTGTGGAGGATCCTCAGGGTCAGGATTTTTGGCCGCAACTGATCTTGTGGTGATGGTTCTTTCATAATTGGTGTTGTCTCTATGTTTCCTAGTTTTCCAAGGGAGTGGAGTGATAAAACCATCTTAGTCTAAAATGACTTTTTTGCCTTTTCGATCATTTAGATGAAAATATTCCCCTACTTTAGGAATCTTCTCAACAACAACCTAGAGAGATTCCTCTGTAATCCCATCTTTGTTAACCACATGACCCTTAGATTTTTCATCATCCTTCAAGGTTAGGTGGGTGGAATCCCACTTATCTAAATCAAGATGTTCTTGTTGTTTGGTGACAGCAATAACTTCATTGACAAATTCTATGAGTGGATCACGAGGTTTTTGAGAATTCACTTGTACATTTACCCCATCATCCCTTATCAATTTATCTCAATAAGAAAACCATATTAAAAGGAACATCTCTATTTCCTACCAATTTTGTATTACAATCCAAAAAACATGTTATGCCTCCAATATTTTTATAAAATTAGTTATTTTATCACGAAAAAAAGTGGTAGTTAATTTTGGGTTTTATGGGAATAATTATTTCATTATCCTATTTTAAGAATCGTTAATATTTTCCTTAAAATTGCACTTATGTGGCACATTTCTAAAGTTACATAACCACTATTTTTAATGTTTTCACATTAGTTGGACATCATTATTTCTGATATATCATTATTTTTTCCTTTATTAAAGACAAAGACTGATTTAAACCCATTATTCCATTGATACCATAGATATAATCCCTCTGGTTATAACTTATGCATGATTATGATACCCATTTCTCAATATGGGTAAAAATTATGTTTATTACTCTTTATTGGTTATTTATCTAGAATAAATATGAATGCACATGTTATTATGAGTGTTCTTAGATAATAATCCAATTAATATGGTAATTTTTTACTCTAATGAGACTATATATATGTGATTAGGGAGTAAGCCTAATCCATTGTGGGACTCTGTTTACCATGTGATAAAGCCTTGGTTGTCAGCCTTGACTCATGTTTATTTCATGATATATGTTTCTTAAAAATTACAATTTTTCCATGATCATATGATTTATTTTTCTACATGATATGATTTTGTATGTTTATTCAGGGATCATTCTTATATGTTGTCTTGTTATGTTTTTTTATGTCTTGTTTTATGATTTAATCCCATGTTTATGCCCTTATTTGGATTTTTAGTTTATCCCATTTGCCTATTTAATCCCTAGATTAACCTATACAGTTTTAGGAGCTCAATGGGAGTTAGGAGTTCATTATTGAGATCAATAAAATTATATTTTCTTCTAGATTTATAATTCTGTACGTAGTCTTCCAAATACAATAGAATGTTTTATAATTGGTTTTTCATCAATAGATAATTATACCTAAATCATGTGATAATATGTGTAATAGGATTGAGTCTATATTGAAATAGACTATTTAAATTATTTATGTGAGGAAATCTGTTATGTGAGACATCTACATGCTAAAATTAGCTACATTGTTGTTAGTCAGCTATGTCAGATTCATATACGTGAATAAATAACATATGTAATTCAATTTGGATATATGAGGAAAAATAATCTATATAGATTCATCTCTAGAAATCAGCTTCATGGTTTCATGTTTTTAATTTGGATCCATGGATTTAGTTATTCAAATGAGATACATCATGCTTCTAGTTGGTATTTATTACCATTAAACCACTCAAGTGATGTTTTTTATGCCTTTATACAATCCTTAAATGATGGATTTTATATTAATGATATTGTATAACATAATATGTGTCAAGTATCAATAAATAATAAAAGGGAAGATATATTTTATTTATCTCTATTTTAGATATGAAATATCAATGAGAAATATGTGTCACTAATCCCTATTTGTTATGGATTTTTTATAGTTCATTTAAATAATAAGGAGTTCGTGTGTTTTAAAGAGTGTGAGTGTGCATGTGAAGAATTATGAATGAGATGTGAAGTGAATAAGGTAATAAAAAGAATTATTTTTTCAATGTTTCAACGAAGAAACATTGTTTTTCTAAAAAAATAAGGAACAATAAGTCTTTTCTTATTAGTTGTGTTATCTGTCAGTCTTTTCTACCTTTTTAATAATCTCTTTGACCTTTTTTACTCTTTATATAATTCTTCCTAGAGATATTTATTTTTTCTCATATGTATCTTAAATTCATTAGATGAAATATATCGACTCTTTTTTTTATATTTTTTCTTTTAAAGGTTCCCTATAAAAGAACCTTTGAAGGCTTTTACTTATAACACCTTTCTAGTGCCCAGTTGAAATATTTTCTGCTTGTACAAAGTGTCGAATTGTAACATCCCAGTTTTATTAAAAAAAATTGAAATGGATGAAACTTTGTTTTAAGAAAATATTTATAACTAGACTTTAAACATAATTTTACTACTCCTATGATTTGAATTTCGAAAAAAGGTCATCTACAATTGGGTTCAGTATGTTTCTTAGAGTCTTATGGAACCAACTTGTTTTTTTCTGTGAATAGTAACAAACCCTTATGAATAGTAATATGACCCTAATGAATAGTAAATTTTGTTTTTATTTTGTTTTCTTAGGGATTTAATATAATGACATCTTGGATAATATTTAAATGTAATATAAAAGAAGTTATATATTTAAATTATTAATTTTTGAATTAATTATGATTTTATTTAAAAATTAAATTAATAATATTTAGAAAATTATATTCAAAAAATAGACTTCATTTTTTAATTATAAACATAGAGAAATGGTTAGGCTGAATTTTTGTTATTTTTCTAAAATTCATTAATTTTTGAAGAATAGTGAAATACAGTAAAATAATGAATATTCAAATTATTAGTAAAATAGAATATTTATGACATCATAAGTGATGTAAAGAAACTTAGTTCAAACTAAAATTCCATTATTAATATTTGGGGTCACGTGAATTAATATTATTCATAGTCTTGGGAAAAATATTATAATAATGATTAAAATATTGAAAAATACCCCCTCTCCTCCACTATAATTACCACCTTCATTCCCCTCTTCCTATCACACCACTCAAGCCTTGAGCCTTACCTATGATCTGCCCAAGAATACTCCCAAGGCACTTCCCCACATCCTAGAGATTCTGGTCTCACCAAATGTACAAAACCAAAGGCCTTAAGAAGGATCTCAAGGAGAAGAGATCAAGAGGTAAGCATCCTCTTTAGTTTTCTTTCTTTCCTTTCATTTTAAGTAATTTTTTTCATTCCCTTTGGATTATGTTGGGATATTTCATTAAATATCCCCCTTACTACCCATATTATGTAATAATGATGATATACCCATGTTTTCTCATCAAATTATTTTATGAAAATTTAAACGACGCCGTTAGGCTACCGAATTTTCGTAAGGAATTTCCAAATTTTATTTTACTTTGGGTTCCTTTATTTTATTCTTATTTTCTCACCTACTCTTATCCAAGAAGAATTAAAGCTCTATAATCTTATATATTCTTTATATTTTCATGTTCAGGTAAAATTAATCATCAATCATTTTTTCCTCCCCCACTTATTCAAGGAAATAAAAACATTGTCTGTGATGTGTTTAATTACCACCATCATGGATGATGTGATTTAAATTTTCTTTAATTCCTTCAATTATGGTCATGAAACCATTTTTATGGTTGAACCAGATTATAATATATTTATTATTTCTCATCCATTGTTCTAGAATTATGTTTTTTACCTGATTTTAAATTATAAAACAAAATGAGGTCATTATTATCAAAGAACCACTAAAATGATCTAAACGAACATCATTAATGTTTTAACTTACGAATCATCCTCAAGTAAGAATTCAAAATGATAAATGGTATAATTTTTGGTACTATAAATATATAAATACCATTCCATTATAATTCTAGAGTTTCACTTCCAATCAACAAAAACATCCCTTGTGAACCAATCATGGAAATCATGTGAAGAACTCACCCAAAACAGTGCAAGGAACAAAATACTAATAATTAAAGGATGAAATGATGTAATAAAATGGTAATATAGGGTATTATAAAGATGGATATGTTTCTGTAAGATATAAATATCACTCTTTTAACCATTATACATGAGTTCTAAATGAGTTCGAAGTAAGACAAACCTGAGGTAATGGAATTCTTAAACTGATTTCTATTCTTTGGGTTAACCTTCTACTTCATTTTTTATGTGGTATTGGAATTATTTTTTGTGATGGGTTAAATTTATATTATTTTTAATTATGTGTATTTACAGTGCAAATACATATTCCATCTACTCTATTATGTCTCACTTCGATTATATGATAAATGTAAGGGGATTTTCTTTTAAAATCATCTTTTGTAATTCTATTTTACAAAATTTTAAAAGAAATGTTTTTCTAAAATTATTAATGTTGTATGATTGTGTTCTGGTTATTAGGAATTGTTTATAATGAATAATGTTATCTATATTTACCTCCAATTCATTGGGTATGTGTAATTTGGAGGTTGTCTGTATGGTTACTCCAAGGGTAATTGTGATGGTTACACAAATTGTAAGGTAGTGGTGAGGGTTATAAATTATAAGGTAGCCAAGAGGGATACAAGATTATATAAGTAATTCCCCAAGATACCTTTATTTTTATCTTTATGTTCTTATGTGTTGTGTAAATCTTGTGTAAATATCATGTTTCACAAAGTAAGTATATATGAGTGACGATTATGTATTTTGAAAATGTTTTCATACATTACAAGTATTCATGTACTTATGTGCTCTTTCTTTCTTTTACACCCCTTTCTGATATTTTTTGCTCACAACTAGTTTTTTAAATGATTTTCATTGTTCATAAGAATGTGTAATCCAAAGAATTAATCCAAGTTAAATGTTTGTAGAATTGTCCAAGAAATCATGTTTTAAGCTTTAATATTTTATATTTTGAAAAAAATGGAAACTGTTTTAATGGTATACACTCTGTAACAATGTGTAATGTTATGAATGTTTTATTTCCCAAATATTTAAACTTATAAACTAGAAATGATACTCAATGTGAAAGTAATTGATTTCTTTTCTAAATGCAAGATCATGTAATGTAATAAGGATGGGTCCTTGTATGAATGCTGGAACTCAATCATGAAGTCCCTGGAAAAAGGGAGGAAGGTATAAATAAAAAGAATTGGTCAAGTAAAAACATCAGACTCAGGGATAAGATAGGTGGTGAAGTGGATTAGGGTACTTGTATTCCCCAAAACACTATAATTCTCTTTGCCTTTGTTTTTGTTCTTATTCTTTTCTTCCACTACATGTTTTATTAAATAAAATGACAAAAATTAATTGCAAACAAGAGACGGATATTTTTATAAGTTAATAAGAATTTGAAGAGTTTAATTCACCCCTGTTGAGTCTTAATATGTCCAGTCACCAAAAACTAGGTCAATCATGGAGGGTACCTTCAACTCCAATTTTCTAAAAGTTCCCTAAATTTTCACCTTTCACCTTGACAATTCATGGGTTTCCAGAAACTTAAAAAATTTAATTATGGTTATGTTATTTTATACATATTGTATGTCATCATATAAAAATATGTTCAACACCAAAAATGGTTTTGAATATGAACTAATTTACTAGTGGTGTGCATCTAAGAAAATATATGTATTATTCTCCTCTAACATGGTGTGAGGATCTTCCAATATGCTCTATTTATTAATTTTAGTAGATTTTTTTTGGATAATCATTTTTATATTCACAAGGAATACCATAATTTAAAAGTTATTATATTATTTTTCCACTTTTTTATTCAACATCAATGAATATACGCAACTTATTTTAAAATAAAATACACTCAATTTCTATACCGATTTTAAAACATTTAAATAGCCTCATAGAATCTAATTTATATTTTATGGACAAAATACTTGTAAAACGAGTGAATTAATGTTTAAATTAAATTAAATATATATCTATATTAGTTATTTTCTACTTTATAGTCTCATAAACATCTAAATTAAGGAGATCTAATAAATGAGATATTTTAATCATTACTTTATTTTGAAAAAAAATTAACAATAATACTCTTTTCCAAATAGATAAAATATATTTCATCTATCTTTTTATAATTTCTAAATCATATTCATTCTTTCTATTAGATAACTTTATCAAATTTATTTGACTAATTTTCCCATGTTTTTTATGAAACAACTAAGTTTATTCCTTCAAAGGTAGCATGAAATTTATGATTACAAACCTGAAAAAGTTCCATGATGGTAACTATGGTTTCATCAACACATATCCAGATTTATTACTCTTAAAAAAACTTCATTATTTTATAAAAATAATTCATTTCCTTCATTACACAGTTGAGACACACATAATAGGTTGTGTTTCAACCCATAAATAAATAGAATTCTCTTCAACTTCAACCTATTATCTCTAATAACTGCTTAACCAAATACTTTTTTATTGAGTTAGAGATCATTGAAAATGGTTATTCTTCATCCCTTTAAATTTTAGTTATCTTTCAAGAGGTTAAAATCAAATCTCCCCTATAATGAACATCTACTATCCAAGATCAATGGATGTTCCCTTTGAGATGCTTTGAGTTCTTCTTAAGAAACTCATGATTTCTCCTTTACCTTATCTTTATTAATCTAATAATTATGAGTAGAGAAACTCATAATAAATTTGGACAGTTGAATAATATTACAATAATTATTTATGTTACTTATTTGTTCATATCTCTTGTTAACTCCTTTTAATAATATTTTTAAAATTTTAATTACAATTTCCATGATTTTTATAAACTCGGATTCTTTTAGTGGACCAACCCCCCAATCGTTTCCTCCCATATTCTATAGGATAATATATATAATAATAATTGAAAAAATATATCATTTCCATAAATCCAAATCCAACGTAATTCTAACAATATCCATAAAATGAGGGAATCTTAGTGAATAATACCATATTTCTAAAAGGAATTTCTTATTGTTTTTTCACCATTTGTCTATAAACCTTATATCCTTTATCCAATCCAAATTATAGTAAACTTCAATAATATATTTCATCAATATTTTATTCTTTTATATACTCTACAAATCCTAATTTTCATCATACTTCACTTGGGTGTTAGTGTTCTTAAAATTTATTAATTTTTGAGAATTTGTTTTCTTTTCCACAGAAAAAATTTTTCCACTTGTTTCATTACATCATCCTTTTCAATAGTCTTCATCCTAAGTGTTCTGTAACATCCTGTATAGAATTATGAAAGTTATATCTTAGAATTTTCACTTCCTTCCATACTTCTAAAAAAAATTTATAAAAAATTGAATCTATTTTTTCATTTATTTAACAATCTATTCTATGGTAATATTTAGATTCTTTTATTTAGGGATTAATATATTCAAGATTTCATTTTCACTTAACCACTTTTAATCATTTTCACTAATCAAGGCATCATTGATTTTTTATTATTGACTATATTGTTTTCAGATTTTGTTTTTATCTATAAGTTTGAAGTACATTAAAGATATTACTTTATCTATAAATTTATAATAAACTCCATTTTTGATTTCTCATCACTTATACGATTATTGATTTCATCACGTAAAATTTCATCTCTATTCAATTTTTTAATATTTTTCTCATCCTATTTTCTTGAACTAAATATTCTCACACTTCTCACACTTCTCAAAATAAATTAAATGAGTTCAAAAAATTTCATGTTAACATCTTCTTCTTATTCAATAACTTTTTTTTCATATTTTTTATTTTTTTGAGGATATAATGGAAAATTACTTACCAAATTTTCTCTTGTTATTCTTAAAAATACCCCTTTACTCATTATAAAGGAATTAAAAATATTATGTAATTCATTTGATGGATGTTTATCCAAGTCATATTTTCCTTACGAAAAAACCATTGTGTCTAACCTTTCTTGTAAGATGCACATTATCTTCTCAAGAATTATAGAGCCTTTTATCTTCTCATCAAAACCTCTGCCTATCATTAATGGATAATTAACAAGAGTGAATAATTAATCCACAATTTTAACTCAATTAGTATTGAGATCATCATATTTAAAAATCCAAACTTGTAGCTTACATTAATCCACTTTCACATTTCCTCTCTAAGTAATTTCTAATTAATACAAAATTAATTTCACTTTTGTAATTATTTTAACTTTGAGGAAATTACTTTCTAAAAGAGAGAAAATGTGAACTTCCATGGATGAAAATAATTCTTTAAATTCATTATACCAATTTCTATCATCACAGCACCTTTATTTTGGAGGGTAATAACATTAGTAGTTTATATGAGAATATCCATATATTAAAATTATTCTAATCGAAAAATGGAATTCCCTTGATATTAATTGAAATAAATTAGATCATTACCAATTCCAAAATTCATATTCTAAAAATTTAAAAGATGAAGAAATTCTTGTTTTCAAACACCAAATAAATTATTATTTTATAAGGGAGCCCAGAATACTCTTATACCACTTGAAAAGGGTCCCACAAAATTGTTTACAAATCTCTGAGATGGGGGGTGGTGAATTATAGAATTCACTTCCATTTAATTTAGTCCATTGAATACCCATTGAAACCTATTAATTACATGATTAAATTATTATACACACACCAAAAAATCTCCAATGAATGTAATAATTTTACAATGTTGACTACTCAAAATGAGCATCTACATCATTGTGAAAATCTGGTAAAACTAGTGGTCACATATTACATTATAATCATTATGATGACTATAAAAAATCATGTACTATCCTTAAAATTGTGATACAAACAATTTTCCCCCTAATTGTGTGATGTTCTACCATGAAAACAATTATATGGAGTTTTAAATTTTAACTCAAGTACAATATTATTTAAGAATATGAATCCACAATGTTCTTATTGTTATTTACAACCTCTTATTCACTGTATTCTTCCTATTTTTGTCTTGTTCCTCTTGTTTCTCTTCTTTCTATATGGTTTTTTAATTTCATGACAATAACTTCTCTAAACACCTATAACATTAGAATTCAATTCTCATAATATTTTAGGTTAGAACTTCCATCTAAACCATTTTCTTTTCCTTTCACATGGTTTGATTTATCTATACCTTTTACATAGACTTAGATAAAATTTGGGGAGTTAAAAGATTATATTTTTAGTATCCCTTTATTATCTAAGTTGTCCACATCAGCAAAAGCTCATATTCTGGATTTTTAAATTATCTAGGAGCCACACTTAAACTTACTTCACTATCATACCTTTCACAATATGGTAAAGTTATTTAGGGAGTGACTAATCAGCCATCAACTAAGAACTCAAAAACCACCACTTTAATTTCAACATGATAATCTCTAACATGACATGATCATTTTCTCCTTAAATTCTCATTATATACCAAATTCTCATGTCATATACACTATGGTGTGATCTGGAAAAAGTTAATCTTATATAGCTTGGTCTTTATATCTATGTAAGACCCTTTTTAAGTGATCTCTTAATTTATAGTGAAAAATATATCCCATACTCTATATTATTATTATATACTCTATATCTACTCTTATTCATGACTATTTTGGAATGGTCACAGACTACATGACACAAAATCAATCTTCTCGTTATACTTAAACACTTCATCAAAGTGTATTGTGGAGTGTGATATAGCTATGTGACCTATCTCACTAGAACCAAAAATTCCTTTATAGAACTTATATCATCCCAGATCTAGTTTTAATTTACTTTAATATAACCAGGTGCTACATAACTCAATCACGCATCCTTCTAGAACATAGGATGATGTCCAATGATGGGGGTCCATGTAATATGTGTTAAGACTATACCCTCTTCATAAAATAGTTATTAATCAATGTGGAATAAATAATAATAAACCATAATGATAATTGAAACCAAATAAAAGTAGACGTTATAGGTACATTCCATCAGTATCTAAATAAAAACTCTCACGCAATAACAAAAAGAGTGAGAGTAATGTCAAATAGCATGTATTAAGAACATGACATATAATAGGCCATTCATAGATGATGTTATCTAAAAATAAACAAATCCAGAATCACCTATGACACTCTACCCAAATCTAAATAGATCCCTAACTACTAATTCTTATCATTCTCCATAAATTAAATATTCAATGTAGGGTCGTTTCTATTACATACGTCTGGATCCAATAAGTCTTTTCATGTACCATACTGCTTGACCAATGTGTGAGTACAACCTAGTAGGCCCCTAAAAATTACATCCAAAATATATTTAGTATAATCAAGTTCATGATATTTTTAATATTATCATATATGGAGGTAACATACAATCAAAATAATTATAATTATGTCATGGTACATTCCCTACATAGCTACCAAGTGTAATCATACCCTCTTCAACCATTGTCTACGTGTCTCAAAGTATATCACATAACAAAAAACATGGAATCACATTCATAGTTATCATCAATGGGTACAACATCTGATTATTATATAATGACCAATACATGGGCATTCAAATACCATAACCACACCAATGGGAATAATGTCTTGTTGATAAATTAATCCCTACTACATTGGTGGTATTTCTTGATAACATAGTAATAACTGTGGTAATATAATCCTTCAGATATCATAATAAAGTGGGAATTACATATTTACTACTATATCAGTTCATTGGATAACATTCATATAAATCATATCCCTGTCAACATCACATCATAAATACCTCATCAAAAGTGGAAAAAATGTCCTTATATGTGGGTATAAACATAATATGGGAAATCATACCTAGTTATAGGCTACATCCTAAGATAGAGAATCACACCCCTTGATATCCATTCCCGAATGTAAACTTCAACCCCATCTTAATAAGTATCACACCATGGGCAGTTCATCCCACTTCAAAGTGAATTATAAATTAAATGGGAAAAGTTTCCCATTATATATACATAATCAACTAAATTAGGGATTTCATTCCATACCAAAAATCCTCGTTTGAGAAAATTTTCCCACTTCCATCAAAACCATGACCACTTGGAATCATATTCCTTGTCCAAGTGAAAATTACATAAAACTATAATAGGCATACTTTACCAAGTCATGATATCAGTACATAGTGGGTATAACAACCCTGAAAAAAATTAGCAAATGGTAAGTAAGAAATGAATCTCATACAACATGTCAAAATATCACAATGCACTTTCCATCCCATACTCTATACATTATTAACATAATATTTTATTCTTTAACAGGCCATTGTGAATATAAAAACAACTCTTTGGATCATCCTACACTTGAACAAACATAATAAATAAGTGGAATCTCACTCACCTCATAGAAATAAGAATATGATTTCACATAGTTCACCAAAACATAAACAAAAAAAATAACATACCTAATAACTTCATCAAAGTTCCATAATAAAATAATCACTTGGATGGAATAACTTCTAACTCAATTTTATGTCTATTTTAGTTGGGTCCTCACACACCCAACCAATACTAATATCTATAAACAAGGGATAGCCTACTTAGTCACCATAATTCAAAATAATGTTAATATTCACCCCCCAAATAAATTCATATATTTTTGAAATGTCTATTAATGAATCACTAATGATCCATTTTTGTCAAGCCTTAAGCTAGCCTTACATAGTTTACATGCATCCTACTCAAGGGAGGCTAACAAAATCCAATCCATGTTCTCTATATTATGGTATACCAAGAAGGAATCCCTATAGGATCTAATTACATATCTCTAAAATTTCTAATGAGAATAGTAAACCCCATGAATGTCCTTCTAATCATTGTATATCTCAAGGTAAATGCCTATGGGTCTTGAGTATAAATTCCAATACACTTTAGTTAAATTTCTCAACAATTGATTGTCAAGGCATAACTGAATAAACAATAGGGCGACCAACACAACCCAAGAAATCCGAAAAAAAATAATATAGGTTGTGGGAAGAAACATTTAACTTATTTTTAGGCTAATATCACATGGAGATTATAACATCCTGACTTTTTATGAATTATTTTTTTCAAATAAATTAAATTTACTTGAGGGCTTTCATTGCATACTGCATAAAGTTAGACATGTTTCATATGAAATAATATTTTAAATTATTTCAGCACACCACAATTAGAATAGTTTTTTGTAAAGAAAACAATAATTTTATCTTTTGATATAGAAATTTATGAGTTCCTTTGATTTTTTTGTTACACGCAAGATCGAGTTTTACTGAACTAAAATATGTTATGAATATTATTATTAATATTTTAATATAATTATCACATAGACAATTTAATAAAAGTAATAAATATGAATAAATAATCTATGAAAATATGTTTTAGACATTTTTATAAAATGAATCCTTTGGTGACTAATTAATTAGAAATTTTAATAAAAACCAAATTAATATAAAGGATTGGTTTTTATGAAAAAAGTATTTTTATGCACACCAAGGAATTATATAAAAATGTATTAAATTAATCACTATTAGTTAATGATATTAAGAATTATTTATGTTTTATATTCAACAATACTTTTTCAATTCATACAAGATGTTTTATAGGCTTAAAATAAGAACAATTCAAAATTTAGGCGTAAAAAGATGTTTTTTATCTAAAAGGCAATTGTGCCAACTTTTAATGGAAGTATTGTTTTACAAATAAATTTTGACTCTTTTATTAATTTTATTTTACAAATAAAACTTATATTTTCAAATAGTAACATCAAAATTATCTTAGGTTGAATCATTGGTACTTTTCTGAGAAGTTTCATTCTTTGAAGAATATGGAAAACACTTTATTTTAATTGAAAGCTGAGTTTTCATCTAATTTAATTATATGGATAAATTATATTTTAAAATGGTGTTATAGTATAATAAGTTCAATATAAGTCAATAAATCTAATTTATGTCATTTAAAACAATTTCACATTGTTATTGGATATAAAAACATGTCAAACTTTTGAACATTTTCAAATTAAAAACCCATTGTTTCTACCTGCCTGCAAGAGTAATTTTAAATTAATTTTAGATATTAATTTGATTTGAATTTGGAAAAACTGATTCCATATTTAGGATCAAAATAATTTATAATGTCTAAAATGGTAAAGATAATTTTTTACCAACATTATTAGTGAAAATAGTTAAAATTGGTTATATCTATGGAGAGAAATAATGGGTTTACCAAGGGATTAAACATTAAAATTAAAGGAGAAAATGACCTAGAGAATTATCCAAAACCCACTTTATAGAAATATATCAACCATATAACCAATTTTATCTAAAATGGTTCATTATTTAAGGAACATGATGTAATTTAGACCTCCTAATAATGTTTTCTTTTTAGTATTTAAAAGAATTCCACTCCCCATCCACTATAAAAGGGTACTCACCCCCTCATCTATTCACACCTAGAAAAAATATTGGATCATAAAAACCCTACCTAAATAACTCTCAACATACATAATCTCATCATAGAAACCACACCTTGGTCATAAAGCAAACCAGGAAGTCCTTTGGTGTAAACCTAAAGGAGTTACCTGAAGTAGTGATAACGTTCTTTAACAATCAATTTGGTTTAATTTCATTCCCCAACCATTAAATTATTTTTATATCCTAATTAAATAATAACTTAAGTATATTAAATTTAATGAGATATTTTTATGTTAATGTTACGACCTAAAACACCACACACTTCCATCAAATGGGATATACAATCATCATTCTTGTGTACGACAGACTACCACATCGCGAACCGATATCGTTCGTTCTTCCATTAACATCAAATAAGGATAGGAATTATAATGTATTTAGATATTAAATATAATATATATAGTATTTATGATGTTTTTGTTTTTTTTTGGAATTATTATATAACAAATAAATTTAGGTTTTCCATTTTTTGATAATATGATAACTCCATTTGAGAACGTGTGGTCAACCGCCTCTTCAAAGTGATGTGATTCGTTCACGCTTTACATAGTTTTTTTAAGAATGGGTTTAATAAAAAATATGTGATATATATGATCTATAAATTATATTAAATGGATTATGTATATTAGGTTATTGGGGGTACAATTATATTCAAACACACACACACGGTCCGGAGAGGCAGACCATAACACCCAAGGCAATAATCCACCCATCAAACCTTATATATTTTGTACATGTGCCATAGGCCTTAAGGAAATAAAGACTATTACACAGCCTAAAATTTTAGTGTAATTTTATGTCTTTATCATCCTACCTGCATCATCCAGGCTCCGTCATGAATGTGTCATCTTCTTCTAGCATCATGTCTGCGCCACCACCCGTGTAGTACTGAATAGTATATGTGCCCAACATGGATTGATCCCAGGACCTCATGGATTCCCATAAAATGATTTTAACACTTTGGTACTATATATATATGAATGATAATATATATATATATATATAATTTACTTTTATTTCTTTGAATACAACATGATAATTGAAACAACGTTGATGCATACGTATGGCCTACCGTCTACATAAAAAGTGTATTTTATGTTCCACCTTTAAATTTAATGAATCGTTATAAACACATATATAATTAATAAATATTTTATTTATATCATGTTTTAAATTATATAAATAATTAAACCTTGATAAAATTATGAGGAATAAAAAAACAAGTTAGAACATATACAAAAAACAAAGCAGCAATTACCTGACACAAAACATTAACATTGAATTGTTAATAAATAGGTAATATGAAGTCATAATAAAATAATATATGGTATTAAATATATAAATATAATTATATTTGTATCTATAATAAAAAAAATTATTTTACCAGAGTTTTCAATGTGTGTGAAGGAAGTCAAGACTTATGGAAAGGGGATTTCTAGTCTCAATTTTATTTCCATGAGACTTATGCCATATTCACCACTCATCTCTTTTGGGTGGTGCGCATACTACCATATGAAAATTTATATATTGAATTTAATTTAGTTCATTATGTAAAAAATTTTCATTTGATTTAATTATTTAAAGTATCTCATTATCCAAAAGTTACTCAAGTTTTAAGGGATTTTCTTCACACTTTTTACTTTTTTGATACACATGCTTTATTCACCACCTCTTTATTCTATGGGGTGTATATACTACCCATGAATTTATATTATTCTTATTTTAGTAAAATATATTGGTATGTAAATATCCATATTTTTATTTCTCTTCTATTGGTTTTATAGTTCATAAATTACCAAATTATTAAGGTTTTTCGTCTCATTTTGCATTCTTTGATATGTATGTTATGATATGCCCCAATATCCTTTCATGAGGTGTATATATAGCCCTGTTGAAATATAATACATTAATTTATCTATCCTTATGATATTTCATGTTCCATTAAATTTCATTCCTTCATGGGAATCATTATTCAATGTTACTATGGTCGTAATGATTTAGGTTACAATCTCATCATTTATCGGGTTTGTTTATGATTAAGTCTCAAATGATGAAATCTAATGATATACCTATTAATATTTCCCTTCAATTTTATTAATATATGTTTATTAATGATATATTTATATAGTGGTTTTAGTTTTCCACTCTTTGGAACATAATATAATTAAGAAAGTGTTTTAATGAATATAAGATTGTATTTATCTATTTGATTAGAAATATATTTTCTTGAAAAAATATGTCCTCTAAAATTGTTTTCATAAAATTTTTTAAATGATATTTTAAGTTAATTTTCATTGATAATGATTTTAATTTATTTTATATTTTAAAATGTTTTTAAATTGGGTTTCAAATATTCCTTTCTATGTTTTCAAGGTTATTTCCAAGAAAAATTATATTGAAAAGGTTTTATTTTTTAAAAATATTTTTTGTAAAATCAGAAAGATTTTTTTATCAATAAATGTTCTAAATGATAATTATTAATTACATCATATGTTTTTAATGAATTTGTTGAAGAAAAGTATTTTTAAAATGTTTTATATCTTATAAAAATGATTTTAAAAGAAAAGTTATTTTCCATAATAAATGTTCCAAGTGATCTTTCAAAATCCATCCACATCTAAGTTTATTTCATTTGATATATTTTATTATTTAGTATGGATATGATCAATGGAAAAATTTATTATTATTTGGTTAAATGTTTTATTTCTAATATGATATGTTTTTTTGAAACCCATTTCAATTCCATGGGTTTTACCATGATAAGGCTCTTACGAAACATGCTTCATGTCGCAGGTTATTATATGATGAAATGATTAATAAACCTATCTATTTTTCATAGGTTATAATATTATGGAATGTTTATAATACCCATTTAATTTCATTGGATATGATATTATTTTTATGAAACCCATCTCATTTTATGGGTTATGAAATGATGATTGTTTCATTAACATGTGGTACACGTTTTTATGATTTCATTATGTGATGGGGGGACCTATATATCCTTCCAATGAAGTTAGTAATGATTTGTATATCTCATGAGGTATACATGGATGGAACAAGAAGTGAACTCAATTCAATAATACAATTCTGGAATGATTAGTGAACTCATTTCAATAATACGGGGTTGGAATGAGGAGTGAACTCAGTTCAATAATACAAGGCTGGAACAATGAGTGAACTCGATTCAGTAATATAGGTCTAGAATGGAAAGTGGTCCTGGTTTAGTAATATATAGATGGAATTGGATGGAACCCGGTTTAGTAATGGTCTTTTTCCTTTAGGATGGTCTTTTCAATGGTCCTTGAATAATTTGAAAATTACTTTTATATTCTTATCTGTATGCCACAAATTCTATATCTTATTCCAATGTTATACTTTCCTGGATTATTCTCGTGATTCCCATATGATTCATTTATTATGATTTTCTCATATTTATTCCAAGACTCATATATATGATTTTTTATAGGGGGTATATGATCTTGGAATGTTATGGTCATGTTATTATGTTCATGAAATGCTTACATATATACTTTTTTACCCTTTATTACCATCTGAGATCAACCTTTTATATGTTTCCTATCCCCAGGTTTTAAAGAACATTTTTAAGTAGGAGTACTAAATGTGAAGATCTTTACAAGATATGTTGATGATCCATCGCCTAATTAGTAAAATATATTCCATGTTTCCAAATGAACTAAACTATTATAGTCCTTAGGCATGTGGTTGTATAATGTAATGAATAATTATCTAAAAATATCTAATATCCATGTATGTTAAGCTTGGTTTTCTATAAATGGTATAAAAGTAATATTTTAGTTAACCTTTATATTTATGTGTGTGAAAATATTAGTGATATACCTAGGGATATTTCAATGTACATGTCTAGGGACATCACAAATGATAAGTGAAAGAAATATTTAATGGTTTATACTATGTCCATGAATATTGGTAAAGGAATGAGAGAGTGGCTTAAAATAAACTACATCCCTCTTTAGATAGTACACTTTTATGTGGATATGGAACATATTTACTTAGGGCTAATAACCATAAAAAATACCTAATTGATCTAGACTCGATTGTGAACTAGTCTACAATACATAGTTGGTTTGACACTCTTGGGGGATATGCTTTGGGAATTCAAAAATATTAAATAACCATTAAAATCAATTTAAATAGATGATGTCTATGAATAACCTATGATAAACCTATGGTTTCATAGATTAAATAATTATGTTTCATGATTTAGACATCATATAATTTATTTTTCATGATATTGAGATTTTCATTTATGATAAGTGTTGATCACAATATGCATTTTCGTTTTAGTAAAAGAAGAGAACCAGAAGGAACTGGGTTAATGTTAATATTGGTAGATAATGTTTTTTGATGATAATCAAAATGGGATAATGACTGGAGTTAAAGAAATTTTTTATTATACCTAATCAATTTTCTTGGAACATGATTAACAATGTGTACCTTAACCACCTCTTAGATTCACCAAAGAAGTTAATGAATGATTTATCTAAGAGATTGGGTGATATTAACCAAAAATGAATGAGGAAACATTTTCATATATGTCAAATATGATGGAAGAATTAATCAAGGGAATTTGTCAAAGTAATGAAAATATGTCTTATATTTGGGGAAGAAGGAAAATATTTTAGTTAATATAATGGATGGTAAAATTTTAATCCCCATGGTATTACCAATAAATGAATGTTATATGTGTGTAATTTAGTTTAATTATGAAAATAATTGTCTTAGGCGGAAATCTCATGAAGGAAATAAAACAGGATGTTATATTAATGGGTTTTCTACTGATTATAAATAGACCATGAGTGAAATATGAAAGTTATGTTCCGTTCTATTAGTATTTTTTAAAATAATCATTAAATAAAGTTTGATGAATGTTAATACATGATTTGTATTTCATATTTATTGATTAGGTATCAAGGAATAAGATGAAAAGGCCTGTATAATGTCTTGGGAAAGATGTGTGATTATAGAATTCTATATTTATTAGAATTCAATAATAATGTTATTTGAATCACGAATTATATGTTTTCATTAAGGATTATTAAAAATATATTGAACGATTATGAAGGCCTTGAAAGGTGATTTAATGGAAATGTGATTTTTTTAATCATGTGAATATTACCCTTAATGTGATCCTAATTTTACAAAATTGTGTTTATATTGGATAAATAGATGGTCAAAATAGTTAATGTAAATTGGAAAGTACAAATGACCTCATAACTAATAAATAATTTTTTTACAAATTCATTGTTGTAATCATTATTAAATTTTATAGTGTTTTTTCATTTAAGGAATATATAAAATAATATATGTTCTATGTTAGGAATGAAGAAATAAGTATGTTTTCAATAAGGTTTTATGGTAATTCAGTTTATTAAGATGTTTTAGAAGAATACATGATAAATGTATTCACATATTTTCTATTTGATAATGAAGGGATACATTATGGTGTACGGGGGTCAATTTTAAGATTAATAACCTCATTTATAAAGTCTTATAATTTTATATTTGGGATGGGTCAAATGGTTAACCATTAATGAAAAGGTTTATATTGAACATTTGTTATGGTTTTAGTGATTAATGTATTGTTTTTCAACATGAATATTTATACATATAGGATAACCTATTATAACCATTTTTTATGATACTTGAAGATAAACATAGTGACATATCAGTCAATTTATGGATCTTTTATTTGTCTTTCCTTTAGGGGTAACAAATTGACTTATATTTCTTAGAGTAAGAGGTGGAGTAGAAATTGATCAAGGAACAAATTAATGGTATGATTATGATTATGAAATGGAATAAATCAAGTAAGCATATATTCTTATGAAAACTCTTGATCATTAGTAAAACTATCTTTAAAAAGATAAATATTTATCAAAATACCTTCATTTCTAACAAATTGATGGTCTTTTCGATCATCATAGGTGTTTGGTTTTTTACCCCTTAACTTTCTTTTTCTGATTAAATTTATTGTGACCAATGACCGCAGTCACACTATATAATTATTTACTATTTTCTTCCATGTAAAAATCTTAACTGATAACCTATTTTCTCATATGTGGAAATCTAGAAATGTGTTACTTTGGGTAATTGTTTTCTTTCCAACTTTCCCTTTTTAATGAATGTTTTGGTATTTCTTTTTACAATGAGGGTTTCTAAGAAAGGAACATTGATGTGTAAAATCATTGATGACGAAGATGAATTTTTAAGGTGAAATTTAATTTTTATGGAGGGGGTAGAATGTAACACCCCTATTTTTTATGAATCATTTTTTTTAAAATAAAATAAATTTATTTGATGGATTTCATTGCATGATATGCAAAGATATACTTTCTTCACACACAACACCATGTTATGATTATGCATAATGAAACACATAAAATTTCCTTCACCAGAAAAAACTATTCTCATATTCTGTTACACACTATTCCATGTTCCCTCAAAATCTTTGGTTACACACAAGGCTGAGTTTTACCGAACTAAAATACACAATTAATAATATTATTAAAATATTATTATAGTTATAACATAGCTGTTGAATTGGTAATAATGAATAATATTAAATAAATTATAAAAACAAGTATTAAAAATTTATATTTAATGAATAATATGGTGACCAATTAATTATAAATGAAAACAAAAACCAATTGAATATAAAGGCTGTGTATTTATGAAAAACTATTTTTATGCACACCAAGTCATTTTAGATTAATAAATTAAATTAATAACAATTAGTGAAATATATTAATAAAATTAATATGTTATATATTCAATTATATGTTTTTAAATTCATCTAACATGTTTTATACACATAAAATAAGAAAAAAAAATCAAATTTTAAACATAAAAGCTATATTTTTCTAAAACGCGGTTTTTGTGCCTTTTAATGAAAGACTTTTTTCAAAAAAAAACATTCAATGATTTTATAAATTTTATTTGACAAAATAAAATAATATTTTGAAACTTAAATTTGGAAATTATCTTAGAGTGTTTTTTTGTATTTTTCTGAGAAGTTCAATTTTGGAAGAATATTTATAAATACTGAATTCTAACTAAAAACTGACTTTTTCTATAATTTATTATTGAGATAAATTATATTTTAAATTTGTTTTAATTAATAATTAGTTCAATTTTAAATAAATAAATCAAATTTATGTAATTTAAATCAATTTTACATTTAAAGTTTATATAAATAATTTTATACTTTGGAACATTTTCACTTTAAAAACTCTTCGTTTCGTCCCATCTATGTGATTAATTTTAAATTAATTTATTCTAAATTTGTGATTGAAATTGGAAAATTAGATTCCAAATTTTTCATGATAATTATTTTTAATGTATAATATGGTTAAAATATTTTTTTAACTAAATGATTAGTGAAAATAGTTAATATTAATTACAACGATTAAGAGAAAAACACGTTTACCATGGGATTAAACATTAAACTTAAGGGGAAATTGACCTGGAAACTTGAAAAAAACACATTATATGGACATATTTCTCCATATATCCTATATTATCTAAAACATTTTATTAATGTAGGCCCATTTTGTAAGATATAGCCCCCAATAGTGTTTTTTTTTGTATTTCCAAAAATGCCACTCCCACTCCACTATAAAAGAGAACTCACCCCCTTCATTTCCTCAAAACTCTCAAGCCTTTTGGATCATCCAAAACCACCCAAAATAAACCTAATACATCCATAATCTCATCGTATAAGCCTCAAATTGGGAATAAATCAAACCAAGTAATTCCATTGGTGAAAACCAAAATGATTTACCCAATGAAGTTGTAACGTTCTTCAATGAGAACTTTTATTTTATTTATTTATTCACCACTTGAATTATTATTATATAATGATTATATAACAACATTAAAATACTATATATACTGATATGTTATTATGGGATTTTTTGACCTATAAATTCACCTACTTCCATCAAATGGGATACACAATCATTTTTCGTGTGTACGACGGACTACCGCCTCGCGAACCAATATCCTTCGTTCTTCCATTATCATGTCTCACAGTTGGTAAAAATGATAGATTTATAGTTTATATATGATATATATAATATTTATGTTTTATTTATTCTCATGTGATTATTATATAACACATACATTCCTGCTTTGTATTTTTTGAGAATACGATAATATCTATTGTGGACATGTGTACTATCGGATCCTCATAGCGATGTGATTCATCCATGCCTTAGATGAAATGTATTAAGGTTTGGTTTAATAAAAAATATGTGATATGTGTGATGTAAAAATTATATTTAAATTATAATATATATGTGGGTTTTTACATATATTTCTTTCATTATGATAAGAAAATGGAAACAACATTCATGCGTATGTACGACTGACCGTCTCCATGAATAGTGTAGTTTATTTTTTACCTTTAACATTAATGAATAATTATAAATACATATTTAATGAATATATATTATAATTATATCATGTTTTACCTTATTTAAATATTGAAATCATGATCAATGAAAGAGGACCAAAAAATAAAAATCAGAACATATATGAAAAATAAACTAGTTATTACCCGATATAGAGCATTACCATGGAATTTTTAACAAACTAGTAATATAAATTAATAATAACTTAATATATTGTATTATATATATGATTATGGTTCACTGTTTTATATATAATAAACATATATATGTATACATATATATATTATATAATACGTTTCTACATGTACGACAGATGTTAAGACTTAAGGTAAGGGGATTCATAGTCTCAGTTTTATTTTTGTGAGGCTTATATCATATTCATCAATCATTTCTTTTATGTGGTGTATATAATGACCTATGAAATTTTATATCATGAATTTAATTTGGGTTATGATATTAAAATTTTCAATTTATTTTATTCGTTCATGGATCTCATCATTCAAAAGTACCCAAGTAGTAAGGGATTCTCGTCTCACTTTTTACATTTACGAGACACATGATTTATTGACAATAAATTTATTATATGTTCTATATATACTACCAAAGAAATTATTTTTTGAATAGTATACTATAATATATTTATATTTAAATATCTATTTTGTGATCTCTCTTTCATGGGGTTTATAGTTTAAAAAGTACCAAATTAGTAATGGAATTTTGTCTTAATTTTCTTTCTTTGAGGAGTATGTTATAATATGCACCTATATCCTTTCCTGAGATATATATAAAGTCCCTTTGAAATTTAATATCATAAATTCATCTATCCACATGTTATTGGAAATTAAATTATATTTTATACCTTCACTGGTATTATGATTAAATGTTACCAAAGTCCTAAATATTTATCTGTCAATCTCATCATTTATCATGATTGTTTATGATTAAGACTCAAATGTTGAAATCTCATTATATACCTCTCATGATTTATAGTGAATCTTATTATCCTATTTTTATTAATGATATCTTCTAGTAAAGTTTCCATCATTACACTCTTTGATAATTAGGACAATTAATAATGTTTATTAATAAAATAAAACCACGTTTCTCTCTTTGGACAAAAATATATTTTATTCAAAAACTGTGATTTATAAAACCATTTTCAATTATTTTCAAATTGTATTTTAATCTAATTTTCAAGTAAAATCATTTTAAGAAATTGTCATTTTTCAAAATGTTCTTAAAATGGTTTTCAGAGCTACCTTTATATGTTTTCAAGGTTATTACAAAGAAAATGTTTTTTTTCAAAAAAATTATGTTTTAAAAATCATTTTTCAAAAGGAAAAGATATTTTACCAAAATAATTTTTTATTTTTTTTTAAATATTAATTCATATTTTTTAAAATATTTTTTCAAAGAAAATTATTTAAAAAATGTTATAAGTATAAAAAATCATTTTCAAAGAGTGGTTATTTTATAAGAAATGTTCCACGTGATCTATTAAAATCCTCCCCTATCTAAGATAACCTCCTTTAATGTAGTTTATTAATTATTGGGGATATTATCAAAGGAAAAAATTATTATTATTAGTTTGAGTGGTTTATTTTTAAGATGAAAAGTTGTATATGTAGCATGATTATCTTCCATGGGTTATACCATGATAGGACACTTATGAAACACACTTCCTTTCATGGGATTTTATATAAATAAATGAATATAAAACCAATATCCTTTTCACTGGTTGTGATATGATGGAATTTTTATAAATTTCTTTTTATTTAAAGGGTTATGATATGTTGTTTATGAATCCCATCTTTATTTATGGCTCTTGAAATGATGAATGTTTAGTTATCTTGTGGAACATGTATGTATGGTTTCATTATGTTATGGGTGATACATATATATACCTCAAATGAATTAGGTAAATATTAATATATAATATGAGATAGATACGGCTAGAATGAAGAGTAAAATAAGTTATCTGATATAGGGCTAGAAATGGGAGTGAACTCGGTTCAGTAATACTGGACTGGAATGATGAGTAAAATTAGTTCTGTAATACGTGGATTAAACAAGTATTGAACATGGTTTGGTAATACATGGATTCATTGAGGAGTGAGCATGGTTTAATAATATTGGACTGGAACATGACGTGGTCACTGTTTAGTAATAAAAGTATGGAATGAGGAGTGAACTTGGTTTAGTAAAGGACTATGGCCGTTATGATGGTCTTGGAAGTGAACCTTTAATAAATGGAAATTAGTTTTCTATTCTTATGTGTATTCCATAAATTTTAAATATTATTCCTATGTTAGGATTTCTTGGATTATGCTCTTTATTCCCTTATCATCAATTTTTTATGATTAAACCATCTTTATGTTACAACTAATGTATATGATCTTTGATATGTATGGTATGATCTTAAAATGTTATGTTCGTGTTCTCATGTTCATATTATCCTTACATATATCCTTTGATTACCCTTAATGAGTATATGAGCTCACCCTTTCTTTTTTTCCCTTTATAGAGGTTATGAAGAAATGTTTTATGTGGGATTACAAAAGGGGAATATCTTCATGGGATAGTTTTATGATTTTTTTGTCAAATTAGAAGAATGAATTATAGGTTTCCAAATTCACTTAATAATTATAGATACCCACAATGTGTTAGTAAAATACAGTTAATATTTATCTAAAAATATCTAATATCTAGGTATGTTAAGCTTGGGGTTATATAGTGACCATACCACATATCACTTGTCACATAAAAAATGAATAAACCATAAGTAATGGTTAGGATCACTTACCATTAGGTGCAGTTATTCCATTAATAAATGTTCAACCACCATTTTCTATGCTTGTAGAAGTTAATAATTGCCATCAACCATGACCATGTAGTCCCAACTACATCATACATTCATTTAATTTATTATAAAATCGTTATAAATAATTAATGATATTAATTAAAATTCAATTGAATTATTTATACTTGAATAATAACCCACATAATAACATAATTATATTTAAACCCCTAGTAATAGGGTTAATACCACTCTATATACAAACTTGAGTATTAGATATATTCTCTAAATCCATGGGATGGTTTTTGGAAATATTATATGGTTTCATATATGAATATCATTGATCAAAATTTATGATATCATGATTATACCAATTCCATCATAGTATATTTTATAGAATAATTATAAGTATTATTGAATCACATCATATTATATATAACACCTTATGACTCAAGAGGATTATAAATGACATGATTTATTGTTAGAGTAATTTTCTGCTTGGGATATTATTTTCTATTACTATTCTATAAGATGTAAGATTTGGAGATTAAAAAATGAATGCATGTAATGAATTCATGAATGATCAAATATTTATTCATACAATATAAAATTTATCAGTAATGTTGTAGTAAATCTATAATTTATAGAGTTCTAATATTAGGGGGTAGTGACCAATAGACTATTTTTATGTGTAACATTAGAAAGCCTATAGATATAGATCCCTATCCCAGTGAATTTTTCTTCCTCCTTTCTCCTTTGCCCATATAGATACTATAATTTAATAGTTAGGAGGAAGCTCGGCCTCATGTTATAGATGATACAATTTAGCCTATGGATACCTCAAATAATAGGTATACAGTTGGTTACCTTTAAGGTATCATCACAAAAAAACCACGAAGAAGGTAGTAGCAGTGTCTCAATGTTGTACGGTTTGAACACTTTCATCCTTTCAGTTTATAAATTGTTTTATTTATTAATTATGTTTGATCTTGAGAATGTGATTTCTTATTATTTTTATACCATTTATTATTTTTTAATTGGTATTACATCATTTATGATTTGTTTATAAATTTTTTATCTCATATTAAAATATATTAAATGTTCCTTTACTTATTTTATTATTATTTTTATTATTCATGATTATAAATGGTATACAATTAATATTTCTATGATTTATTTTAATGAGTAAAACACCCTCTATATATTGTTATACATGCATCTAAATTTTTTATAATTATAATAATTTATTTTGTCTTATTTTAACTCTAATTTTTCTTGTTCTAGGTCATGAGATCAAATTATTATTTTTACTTATGATTTATACATATTAGGTTTTAGAATTATAATGGAACTATAGTCTCCCTTAAGTAAAAAAACCCATGGGTAGAGGGACTTGGGGTCAAACTCATCTATATCCTGGGGTTTATTCCTTGTCTAAAAAAGAGGGGGTTGGCTTCATATGGGTCTATGATTACTAATATAGGGTTTTTATATTTCATATGATTTTACATATTTAATGAAAATGATTCCATGAACCTTATACAAGAGATGAATTTGTAATTTTATAAATTTTATTGTTTCTTAGTTTGATTGAGTACCATATGTTGTGAGTTGTGTAAAGAGACACACAACAATATGGTTTGAACGTATTCAATATTTATAAGGAATAATATTCCAAAATAAATCATTAGAATCATTCATACATGTTAGGGGAATAATATGAGATAATATGGTGAGATTAAATCAACATTTAAATTATAATAGTTATATTCTTTCCAAAATAGACCTTCATTAAGACCATGATCATTAAGGATGGGTGGCCCTAATAATTAATTCCTATTATCTTATGTATGGTAAGAAGGTAATGAGGTGACCCTAGGAGTTAGGTTCCTTATTCATTGAATGTTCTTTAGGTTACACTTACCTGATAAAGTGTTACTATTTTGATTGTTGGGGAACAAAGATGAGTGAATACATATGATTGATAAGGGTAAAGATCTATCCACTTAGTTATCCAAGAGTCAAATACAATATAATTGACATTATTGTCTTCTAGATATAATCGTGGATTATTTTCATTCTTAAACAATATATTTCATGATATAATAATTATCTAGTCCAACTAATGGATATGAGGATTTTGAAAGAGTTATCATTTTAGAGGGAGCACATTTAATAAAATTCATTATTATATTATTAGAAAATTTGATACTCATATGAAAAATGATTATATTATAGATAAAAGACATCATCATCATCAAAATTAACTTTGAGATCAAAATTATATAATGTATAAGTTTAATGAAATAAACTCTTTATATTGGGGAAATAATAAAGAAAATTTATTTAGTAATAAAATTTTTATGTTTTGGTGAAACGCATTCTTAAGTAATAAACAGTTTAAGTTGTTCAACAATTGAATCTATATGATTATGGTCAAAATTAAATGATTCAATTATGGTTTCAAAATCATTAAATGTAAAATGGAAAAAATAACTATAATATATACTAATGTATTCATTATGATTGAGTATGTTAATTAATTTTTGAGATATAAGGTCTCCAATAATTCTTTTTCTGGTCAAAAAATTCATTCTGTTGTAAATTTTTATGGATTTTTTTGACAATGTAATTGAGTTTAGGATATGTTTACCATAGTTTCTAAAAGAGATAAGGAAAGTTAAAATTGTAATGTTATGCAAAGGTTTTGGTGTTGTATAAATAGTAAAAGCGATAAAAGATTAAATTAGAAGAAGAAATGTTAGTTTCAAAATATAATACTATTTATTTATAATATACAGCCATGTCCACTGAATTTTATAGTAATAAAGAAGGGCTATCATTGATCTTTTGGATGTTATTATCTGAAATACATGAAGGTTTTTGAGTGACTTTGGAATTCCCATGTCAAGCACTGGTGTTATATAAATCACATATTCAATTTTGAAGTTTATATGATTCAAAATGTATATTTTATTAGTGTTACAAGTATATAAGAGTTCAAAATTTATGTTAGAATTTGTGTATCTTGTAGTTTTCATTCATGTGATGAAGAAAATGGTTCCTTAATCATGATATTGACATAAGAGAATTTATCAACCTGAAATATATCTTAGTAAAGGATGTGTATAGTCATATCATCACTCCTTTATGATAATAGATTTTTTAACAAGGGAGTTGTTATGAACAATGTTAAAGGATACACAATGTTTATCATTCATCATATTTGTTTATCATTATTGAAAAAAACTAGTACAAAAACAGTTTTATCCAGGATACAAGAGTTTTCCCATGATATGTATTAAAATATGTGGGATTTAATACCATCACCCTACAATGGAATATTATAATAAATATTATTATTTTCAGTATAATTTTTAGTCACATAAAATTTCATAAATATAATAAATATAATAGTATTTTTGCTAAACATTTATACTAAATAATATAAGGGTTATTTCTTAACACAAATCATTTATGTACCTTAACATCATATTCTAAAAAGTATAAAGTGGGAGTATGTTTGTGAATTTATATGATCAATGTGTAATAAATACAATATTATTATTTTCAATGTGAATGTAAGTTAATATACAGAATGGTTAAGGATGTGCTAGTAAATGATTAATACGAGGAGTTTCCATAGCTAAAAATACATCGTGAGAAAAAATTATGATGGTATAACTTCCATGGATGATAATGATTATGAAATTATAAAGAGTTGTATATTTAAAATTGAATTTATTTACATCATAACATTATATGTTTTTATTAAAGGAGTTTAAAAAACATATTTAAATAGTTAATCCATTGGATTATGATTAATAATTCTCACCATTATTTAATGTAACTTTATTTAAAGGTGTAATTTACTATAGGATTTAGTGGGATTATTATATCAAATGGTCACATAGGTATGTGGAAATAATTACATAGAGATATAATAAGTTTTAAAAAATCCTAGAAGTGAAAAAAATATAAGGCTCATTTGGAACTCTATCATTTGTGATTTTTTAGACATGCACTTATGTGTGGTTTTTAAAAGTATTGTAAAAGGAGTTTAACAATATAAAATATTTAATGTTATATAAAATGAAATATCCACTTTAATATTATTTCATGTAGGCTTATGAAGTGAAATGATAATTCATATTTCAAATTATACATTTGAGTTATCCCTAACCAATAATCATGAGGTGTTATTATAGGTTGTTATAAAATATTATGGTTTTCATGAGTATGATTATTGTATTGGGATAAAAAATATACTCATGAGGAAGAAACAAAGTTTTGTGCACTTGATGACCCATGAGGTATGCCACATGGAGTGTCCTACACCATTTCTTTATTATACTAGGGAGTGTATTTTTCATATTTTTATTTCCCCATACCTGATGTTGGAGAGATACCTATCATGAGAATATTCATAGTTTGACATATTTCTTATGAAATCCTTGAGTCTTAGATAATCTGGGGATAGTGGGTTATGTCCCTAGTTCTGACATCTATTATAACATAACCAAGATGTGATTTTCCCTCTCATATAATGTATTTGACATATGAGCCCTCAATTTAGATAGAATTATGAATTTTTTTATCATACGTAGATAGCACATATGATACACATAACTATTTGTGAGGGGAATGTGATGTGATCATTAATAATGGTGATTTAAAAGTGATGTATTCATGAAACTATTAATTCTATACTTAGAGAATCAAAAACATATAAGTATATATATGGGATTGACCTATTTTGTGTCATATTGTTAATATATATATTGGAAAAAGGGATCATTTAAAAATAAATATTAACATATGATGTATCCGGTGGGAACATGTATAGAGGTGTATGTATTTATGGTGCATACATTGAATCCCTTTGTAACTTGTGTAAAAATGATGATTTCTTATAGTCCTCTATTTTCTTTAAATTACGGATTTAAGAACACATATTTTGTTCAATGTTATAAATTCAAATGGGGTCACACTTTTTGGTTGACTGAAATTAGATTGATTTTGACTCATACGTCTATGATAAAAATATTTTTAGAGTTTATGAAAAAGAGATTTCAGATGAATATTCTCAAGTTATTACTTATAATGTGATATGTGGTGAATTTGATGACACCCTTAAAAAAGTGTTTTTAATGATATCCAAAATTAATTTTGTATCTTATTTCACAATTTATTTTTAATTAATCAATATAATTTGAAATAGAACTTATCATGTATAAATTTTGATCAAGTGAGTGATTGCATGAGATATTCCTTAAATTCATGAGATGGTTTTTTTCTATATCATATGTTATTATTTCAGCATATCTTTGATCATGATATTTGATATCATACTCTACCATTTACAATAATATTTTATGAAATATGTAAATATTAAATAGTATTATATTGTATCATATGATTCGTAATAACCTATAATTCACCATCAAACTAAATGATAAGAATTATCATTTGGGTAATATTCCATGTGGGATATTATTTACAATTAACATTTCATAAGATGGAATGTCAAAGTTTCAATAGTGAATTCATATTATTAATTCATGAATAATCTAGGATTTACTAATGCATTAAAAATGAATGAGTGAATTCAATAGTGACATAGGAATGTCCCAAGGGATTATATAAGGGTAATTCACAATGATACTTTTTTATGGGAATCATGTATAAGAATGTGACTAAAAACACTCTAAATTAATGAATCTACCTTCATCAGTTTTCCTTTTCCCTAATATATAAAAAAATATCATAGATTTTTGAAGGGTCCTAACCATGTGATGGGTGATTCGGTTTAGCTTGTGGATACCCTATATTGTTATGAGCCCTTAACCTACCTCTAAGTGATTTTTATTAAACCACTATATTAAAGGTAGTGTTCGTGGCTCAATAGTGTAAGGTATGATAGTTTTATTTATTTTAGTTTATAATTCTTTTGGTTATCAAGCATGATAGATCATTGGAATGGGATTTAATATAATTTCTTCCTCGTTGATTATGTATTAATTGATCCTTAAAAACCCATTAAATATCATAATTCAATTCCAATTTGATGAAAAAAAATAAAATAGGGTTGTGACTTACCTCAAGAGAAACCACATGAAACCTCAAGTATCCATACTCCTAGGCCCATTGTAGAAAAGAGGCACCAAATTCCCTTTACTACTATATTATTATACCTTGATTTTGTTGAATCAACATCAAATTAGTAATTCCAATACAATAAAATTAGAGAATAATTTTGGAGAATGAAATAGGGGTTATGAACATGAATAAGTGACCTAAAATCCTTGAATAAATGAATCTAAATATACCTAAAAATAAGGAGAATATGGATTGAAAAAGAATAAATAAGGGTTGTGGATCCCCCTACTCTAGGTTAGCATAATAAGAGTACCCTGAGATTAGTTGTTAAAATATCGGGGTGGGGGTAGAATTACCTTATTCCCATCTTAAATAAAACCAAATAGAATTAGGCACTCAATACACCAACCCCAAACACTTAATTCTCCCCTATGTATCCAATGAAACGAATCATCCACCTAATGGATTTGGGAAGGGGTAGGTTCCTTTGGGACATTATTGGTTACCCAGTTCCACCCAACAATATATCTGGTGCCTCACTACATCCATATATTTACACCATTTGACCTCATGAACCCCTAAAACAAACTCATGAACTTATCAAATAAATTTATAACCTTGGAAAATCCAATCAGTAATTTGAAAAGTTTCTAAAAATGTCAAGTCACAATTTTAATCTGAAACATAAAATCAGACTCTATTACAAAACCATTGGAACTTGATTTTTTTTATAATAATGAAAACTGATATGTGTAGTTGAAATATTAAAACTATAAAATTTATAGTCCCAAATAAGTGTAAATGTTCATCTCAATAAAATCACATTGGTCACCAAAATTTGATGCATGAATTGGATCTATATTTTCCACTAGTTTTGATTTTTTTCAATAGCACACTTAAACAAGAAAAAATCCAAGAATTACAGACTCCTCATTCGTTTGTCCATCAAAAATGATATTCATTCCCTTAATGAATTCCATTTACCATTATCCAAGTCACAACACCCAATTGCACATGAAATGTGATTGGAAATACCACACTGCACAGACCAACCTAATAATATGTAATAGCCTGACCACCATGACACTGTCTTTTACACTTAATCTATAATTATTCCCCAACCTTGATGACATTCATGGATTCCCAAATTTTAAATGTTTTATATCTATGTTTTAAATAATTGATATAAATAAGAACATTGAATTCCTAAAACTACACCCAAGTTCCTTCAAAACATTTCAGCATCAAGAACACCCTCTACCACTAGGATATATTCTTTAAATTCCTAAACACAAACGATGTGTTAAGACATAAAATATGGTGAAATTTTGATTTTTCATAAGGCATTAAATAATTATTTCATGCCACTTCCTCAATCAATAACAATATATGATTAGATATATCCTATCAGAGTGTTATGAGGTGTTTCCTATGATATGCTTCTCTAAAACTCATTAACTTATTCGAAACTAGATGTTAACTATTAACATAAAGATTTATTTTATGTATATAATATAATTAATAATAAAATATTCATAAAATAAAACACATGGAAGATTCCTTTTACAAAATGAATACATGCTTCATCTGGGATTTCAATGACTTATAATTAAATACAATCACCCATATGTTATTTTCTTGTAAATAAATTAAGGATCAGGGAATTTCCGAAAGACCTATATAATATGTAACACATCATGTGGTTGGTGTGTATGATTTACCATGATTTAGTAATTTGTCTCTCTCCATTATTCAAAATTCTATTCTCCTCTTCCATTTATTCTAAAAGATATTTCCAAATCATGAGATCAAAGAATTTCCTTCCCATATGATGGGTGATTTTGTAAAACCCTTGGATATACCATAGAGGAGGGAGTCCTTTGATTTCTTCAAAGTAATAATCATAATGACTGTGTATGGGAAATATTAGTTGAGTAATCTATGGTGTAAGGTTTAAACATGACATCCTTAAATTTATATAAACCATAGATTTAACTTCAATCATGTTAGATCTTGTGTATAATGTTTATATTTACTTTCTCTATGTTAAATAAGTTTTGTTTAAATCCTAAAAAACCCTTCACCTGTCACACATGAAACGCAAACAAAACATGAATCATTAATTTTTTTTCACATTTCATCATACTTTTTAAGGGTTCTAATACAAATAGATTTGATTATTATAATGAATAACATTCTAAAATTTACACCATTGGGTCACAAAACATACTAACATGCACAAATTTCATGATATGGTATAAGAATATAGTTCTCTAACACCAACTATATATATATGCCAATTGTATCAAAGAACCAGTACAAAACCCTAAAAACCACCGATCTATGTTTACTATACACATGTTGACACCTTGAAATATGTTCTATGTAGTTTATTGGAGAATTCATGATGCAAACCTCACCTATATACGAAATATTGAGTTTTTAAGAAGGATCAAATTTTATTTTCATGTGTCTACATCGTGAACCATTACATTGTAATTGAGAGGAAAACCTCCTTCAACCAGGGTTACCTATTCACCTATAAATAGGACCTTAATGGCCCTAATTTTCATAACTAGAAAATTAGAAGAATACCTTAAGATCTGGTAACGTATCCCCATCACCCAAGTCTTCAATAACATCCCAAGTATATCTATAATAATTGATAGAAGAGAGATTTTACTGGGATAAGGTAGATAAATTTCCCTTTAAGATCTGACATAAAAGACACCTACACAAGGACTCATTCCCCATTATGAATGGACACTTTTAAGAAGGTCCCTTCCCTGATTGGGGACCTATGTGAGACCCTTACCAGGATACCTAAAGAGGCCCATAGTGCCTAGGATAAAGCCTCATCAATGTTTTGTTTTCTAGGTGGTCCATTTACCAAGGAATATACATCTCGTGTAGGAATACCCCTGTAAATGAACCACTTTCATCTCCTCCCAAGCCCTATGACAAGCATCATTGATCAGTAATCCAAGATCTATGCAAACCTCCCTTTGATCACACTTCTATGCAAAAAATGTATGGTATCCTCTTCTATTGCCTCCCTCACCTAAGGGGGGCCAAATTGAAACCTCCATTGAAGACTGAAGACTTGAAAAACCATAGAAATAGGCACAACATCTTGTCTCCCTTATGGATATTTATTCCTTCAATCAAAGGTGTCCTGCACTTCTCCTTCTTGACATATAGGTTCATTGGGGTACATGTAGGTATGAATTCCCAAGGCTATAATGACCCAGACCCTAGGGTAGGTGTAAGGGATTTCTCAGTCTTAGAAACTCGGGCTAGGGTCTTTCCCTTCCCACAAAGCCAATAAGACCCGAGACCACTAGTTCCTCGTGGGGAGGGTGAATATCATGCATGCATTTCAATTTTAGGATAGTTGGTTATCCTCCATTATTCCCCAAGAACCATTTTAGGGCATCTATTATCGTGGGATCCCTTATCCTCTATTGTAGTACCTATCATGATTCACTACTTATTTCTTTTCCATGCCAATGAGATGTGTCTATATTGGTATTTAGACACGACTATACTAGATACCAAAACAAAGGAAGAGATGGGTACCTCAAATCCCTATTTATCTCCCTTTGGATCCATGGTTCAATGATGTGAGGGAGGTTCTAGATCTCACTATCTATACCTCATCCTTTTATATTTTGCCTCATCCACCATTTAAAAATGTAGTTTGTGTGGTTTCCTAGATCTACCCCATCCTTATGTTTCTCACACCGAGCATGACTCACGTGGGCTTAGAGGTTGACGGTGATCATGATTTCCAAAGCATCCCAAACCTTAAGGGTATCCCCTTGTATGATATAATTACCAAAAGGAAACCTATTGGGAATTATTACAAGTGTGAGACCTAGATAAACAAGGGAATCCTATTTGGTATAATCCCTTATACTATCCAACCAATCCTGCAAAATTGGGGAATCCTTCATAGGAGTAAGCCCTAACGAAAGATCTCAAATAAGGGAATCCTCCTTAGGAGTAATCCCCGACCAAATATCTAAAATCATGGGTGCATCCTACTTAGAAGTAATTCCCAAAGAAACAGCCAAAATTATTAGGGAATCCTAAATAGAAGTAAACCCAACCAAACCTCCCAAAAAGGGTATCCTCCTTATGATTAAGCCTCAAACAATCCTCACAAAAAAGGGAGTCCTCCAAAGGTGTAATCCCCAAAAAAACATCCAAAAAAACAAGGTAAAGCACCATAAATTTAATCCAAAAAAACCCTCCAAAATAGGGGAATCATCCATATAATTAATCCCCAACCAAACTTAACAAATCCCAAGATATTTTTCCTTAGGAGTAATCCTCGACCAAACCTCCCAAATCACAAGGTAATACTCCTTAAGAGAAACTCCCAAACCAACCTCCAAAACAAAGGGATCCTCCTTATGAGTAACCCCCAACAAAATATCTAAATTAAGGGAATCACACAAGTGTAAGCCCCAATAAAACCTCATAAATCCTAAGGGAGTCATCCTTAAGAGTAATCCCAAAACAAACCTCACAGAAAGGGCATCCTCCTTTAGAGTATTCCCCAACAAAACATCCCAAATCCCAAGGGAATCATCCTTAAGAGTAAGCCACATCCACAACATTTAAAAGGGAATCCTCTTTATAAGTAATCCCCCAGAAATCTCAAAAATTCCAATGAAATTTTTTAAAATAGTTTTCCCAAAAACAACTCATAGATAAGGGTATCCATCTTAAGAGTAATCCCCAACCATAACTCTCAAAGAAACAAGTGTCTTATATTACTTATAAGACCAAATTGAATCTAAACAATCATACCAAACAAAGGAATCATATTTATGAGTATGCCCCAACCAAACAACAAAAATTTCAAGGGCATCCCCCTAAGGAATACTCCATAACCAAATCTCTTAAACAAGGGCATCCTCTTTAGGGATAATCCAAAACTGCACATCCATGATCATCAGGAAATCATACTTAGAAGTAATACCCAAATAAATCCTCTTGAAGGGCAATATTTTCTAGTGAGATAAACCTTCAGAGGACCTCCATAGGCATGGTTCCTCAAAACCAAACATTGTGGGATTTGATTCCCATCCAAATGAGATATGTAAGAAACCTCCTTCGGGTACAAAACCAACACCTAAAATCAACCCTAATTATTTGTATCCCACATTCCCTGTAGATAATTATTCAACCTAGGAATTCATACCTCTTACAGGTTCCCTGGGATTCCTTAACATATGTCCCATGACAAACATTGACTAGGCACCTTTCTCTTAGACATCATTTTGGCATGATGATAAACTACATGAATTAGTCTTTATCACATGACCTTAAAAGGTAGGATATTCCCTGCTATGTGGAACCAAACTATGTGGGTTATTATTCCTTTTATGATGATATTTAGGAAACCCATTCATGTGTTCCATCCAAACATCAAAACAACTCCCATCTCCATAGTTCAAGATACACTCCTGAGAATGCCATTATGTGGCTCAAAAATATCATCTTCATAATAAACGACAAAAGAATTTATGATCAATACATAATATGGTACCATTGATGGAGAACCGAGGATACATATATAAATATCATTTGATGATGATACTTGGATAAATACAGATGATTCTAAATCCCATACATGCTAATAATTGATTGTCAATTCCAGGGTGACATGTATCATAATTGGGATTTAATGAGGATTCGCGCACATATCTCAAATCTAGAATAGGTTCCTGATGTAGTAAACAATTCCCATAAAAAAGGTGTTATAAGCCTGACCCACCATCCTCTCAACAAATGCAATTTCTTAAATATTGTTGGAAAAGATTCTAAATGAGTACCATGGTTTGGAAAGTAGGTCCATTAGTTATCATATATATAGAACCATTGGGTGTTTATAGCTCTAAAAACGAAACCCATTGGAAGAAATTTAAAAATGAAAAACCCTACATGAATGATTGTACACAATTTAGACCCCCAACAATCAACCGTCGAGAGACACGTTTTTGTCCAAAACAATTCATCACCAATGATTCTTGTCACACTCAACTCAAATAATTGTTGGGTTAGAATAAATATAATTGTAGCTCACTATTGTATAATTTCCCATATATTTTATCCCACATACAAATGTTTCTGAATTAAATAATCCGTAGAATGCTAATATTCACAAAACAATGCATGGTCAATAAAGACATACCCACCACTAATCCTTACTAACATTTTTATAATAATGAGACAATACACATAATCAATACTGAGGATCAACATTAATACACCACTATATAGACAATTTCACTAGAAATAACACCATAAACAAGATGTCCTCCTCATTGTAAAATGACTATCATGTTCCAACATGCTAAATACTTCACCTATTTCTACTAACTATCTAAAAACTTCATGGGTGCCGAAAATCAAAATGATGTTGAATCACCTCCTATAGAATTGCTAAATATGTTAGGCAACTTAAAACCAAGATGTAATTACAACTCACTCATCCACCTTATTTGTTTCCATATAACATAAGATTCCATGAATATATTCCATAACTCAATAAATGAAACCTATAATATTAAGTGTAACTACCCCAAGATGAGAAAAGGTGTCTCACACCAACTTATCTATCTCTTATACCAAGTCACATTGTAAGATAGATCATCCAGAATTTTCACCCATACTCCACAATCTAGCTCCACAGTATTGGAAATGCTAAGGATTCATATACCCCATCACAACCCATAAGCACCACATAAGGTATTATACCCCATATATATATCAAGGGATAAAACTCACATACCTATCTTCCTAAACGTATACCAATAATGTATCAAAATGAATCATTATTGATTATAATTTTTCCCCATTACAAACAATTAAGAGTCACATCACCTTAATATATACTCTCCCTAATCTCGAGATTTTAAAAAAATCCATCCATAGTCATATCTCTCATTTCAAATAAGTTTGATCTTTCCTATCCACACCCTATGATCACTATTAAGAGTCACTATTGAACCCATTTACAAGAAAAACTAAATGAACACAACATGAAAAACTATCCTCCAAACAAAAGGAATTAATGGAGTAATAAATCCAAAATTAAAACTTTTTACATGACTATCGTGGTAACTCAAAGACAAAACCAACTAGGCAGACACCTGAGAGATATGGTCAATTATCCAACTCACATAATTGAGGGTCACATCATATCGATCCTAGAATCACTATCTTCATAAAAAAGTCACCAAGACTCATGCTTATTTTTTTCCATGTTATAACATGAAGAATCACCCATGCTGCTAAATAAAATTACCTCATGACCTCTCTCTTACTGGTCCAAAATTTAATTAAACATCTACAACATACCATACATAACATGCGTATAATATAAATCATCTATCTATTATCATAATCTAGATGTAATCCACGTGAATGAGTATCACACCTCTCTTAGGATATCCTCACCTCATCATAACCCATCCAGGGTATATGTAAGATAAATAACCTATCACTTGACTAAAACTTGACTCACTATAATATTAAGTTGGAAACACCATCGCTAATCCCTCTAAAATAATCTGTAGACACTATAACAGAAATATCAAAACAGATGAAGTAGATCTCATTCCCTGATCATAAATATGTAATGAAACTCATGGATCCTAATCCCGTCTTAGGCCTATATCAGCATCAACATATCTATACCCATACCAAGAGTCTCATTTATGGTTCCAATAATTATTGGGTATGATCCTCTTAAACCAACCCCTTGAGGATCGTAATCATATCTATAATAACATCAATTATTTTACCCCAAAATAATATATCCCACATTACCCTCATAGAATAAAAAAAGGTGGTAATTGAAAATACATCCTACTACATCGTCCCCACCCCCCAATATATGGGTCTCACATCATTAGGTCATAAATCTAGCCCAAACATCCCACTATTGAGCTTGATATAAAATATAAATAAGATTCACCACATTAATTACATAATGTTAATAACATAATCAATGTTTTAGTAAAATTAATTATAATGTCACCACCAAATTATATATAAAGTTCTATAAACATTACTATTGACACCTTAAATATCCAAAATCCATAACAGAATCATGGTTCGTGATCATAATTAATAATATGAATGTAATGTGAATTATAAATGCTAATATGATACATGAACTCCCATCTATTTACACCTATGAAAAGAGACAAACTATAATTTAATAATATCAAAATATCAAACTTTTCATAACTAAACAACTCAACTATAACAATGAAAACCTAAAGAAACAACCTAACTCCATGTTATCTTGGATTTTAGATCATGAAGATTCTTTCAATGAAGAAAAATAGCATCCATTCCAATTTATGATCATTCAAATATTCATACACAATATCACAAATAGTAAGTCAAAAAAATAGGGTAGTGATACAACTTTGTATAATCCCTCATCCATTTTACCTTCACTATGACTGAACTAGGTGCCACGTACTAAAAGTGTTCCTCCATGCATTCTAAAGGTGTATTACCATTGATAATGGCCTATATTTTAATTGGGGAGACTATAAAATCTTTTAATAGATAGTCATAATGCATCTATAAAGAAATAATAACCAATTTCCATCACCATATAATCCAGCAAATATAAAATCATAGATACATTTTATTATTATGTAAATAACAACACATATGATATAGCAAAATTAGTAGTATCAATATCAACTACAATAAATCAAGAACAATACCATCCATTGTCTAGTAATAGATGGAAAGATCTATAAAAACAATTTCAATATCACCTAATAGACTAGTTAAAAGTCTTATCTTATTCTTGTCTCCAAACTCCAACTGAGATCCAAAACTAAACCATCCAAATCATGGACTTTTCCCTTAGATGCATCTATAATGATGAATTTTTCTCATGTACCGAAGAAAAAATTTAGGGTGTGAGTATAACTCAATAGGACACCACCAATGGTCTCTATAACAGATCTTTTATAATGTGATATCCTCATATATGAAAATAAAAGGAAATTAAAATAATTTTAAAATTTTCAAGGTTAAGGGTTCAACACAAAAACCAAGTGTGATCATTTATAATTTGTCTAGTTTCATATTTCTATTGAACATATCACATAACAACCAATTGTTCATCATTTTATATGTTGTCATTAATGGGAATAACATTCCATAATTGTATATAAACAAGAACATGAGTAATCTATCCCAATAACATTACTAGAATAGTGGTAATAACATCATCATGGAAACATAATCACCACTGAAAATGAAGTATTTCATGATAACATAGTAATAACCATGGGAATATGATCCATAATAACATGTTATTTTAAAATATTACTTTGTTTGACAGCGTACATGACACACAAAACGGATATTTAATAGCCATAGAATATTATAATTTAATATTGTCATTATATCCTAGTCGTTGATATTTTGGGTATGAATAAGTGTAATATAATTATTAAATATATATTGATATATATAGGTCATAATAAAAGAAATATTTACTAATTCATAAAAAATAAAAACTCAATTTTTGGTAGTCATTTTATGTTTCATAAATACACATTCTTCAAAAATGTTTTTATTTATTTTAATATGAGAATATTATAATTATTTTATTTTATTTTATTTTAAACAAAATCTAAAATTCCGGACATTATAATTTCAAAATTATCTCAAGGTGAAATTTTTGGATTTTTTAAAAAATGAATATTTTTAATGAATAGTGAAAATATTATTTTTTTAGAAAAGTGTCATTTATTTTTAAGTATCTAAACACTCCCAATTTTTTTGGAATTTTTTTAATATATCATTAATTAATTTTTATGAAAAAAATATAATTAATTTTATTGTAATTAATATTATGCTTTCTTTTTGTAAAAACAATTTTATATGTAAAAATTCATTTTTTGGGGAAAGGGTTTTCATCATGTTTTGGAGGTTTATTTTAAAACTAAATTATTACACATATAATAATTTAATTTGATTAAATGGATTTATTCTTGGATTTATAAATTCTCATTTATCTTAGGATGGATTTTGGAGATTTTTTTAAAACAAGTAAATTTGTTTTGGAATAACAAAAAAAACACATCTTTTATGTAAAACTATATATTTTATGACATTGATATGACATCATTATTATATAAAAAAATTAATAAAACTTATGTAAAACTCATGTGTGATAATATAATAAAATTATTATACAGAAATAATTCAAAAAATAAAATTTATAATTTATTTCATGATAAATATGAAAATTATTTTCATTGTCGATGATGTGCATACCCAACCTTGGAAAAGAAAAATTTGGCATCTTTGATATAATATTTGGGAAAGAAAAATTATTTATAATCTATGAATTAATATTATCTATTATTGATTATATTGTCCAATATTTATGAATTATGGAGTTATATAAATTGAAAATTATCCAAATGCTTATGTAGTTCATACAAAAGGGGATAAAAGTCAAAATAACATATTAAATACAAATTCATGAATAAATGTGAGTTAACATACATATTTATTAAAAATAAATATTCAATATCAATTAAAATAAATTATTAATTTGTCTTAAATTTATTTTTAATTTTTAAATTAATATAATTTTGTAAAACATTTACTCTATAGTGGTACAACATTTACAAAATAAGAATAAAAATACAGTAAATTATTCAAAAAATATTAAAAATCATAATATATAGATTATTTTATATATTACATGAATTTTATTGATATTTATGATTAATAAAGGATAATCTATGTGATTATATTTTAATATTTTTTCCATCATGGTATTTATAAATTCATGATAAGATGATAATACAAGAAATGTGTTGATGCACATTTTATAATAAAAATAATTTATTAATTGATTTTATTGCCATAAAAATTATCTAAATAATAATGGAGAAGGTAATATGGTTTAAAATTTAAAAAAATGAACCATTTTTATTTAACTTTTTATTTTATAATTACATTATTGAACATTAAGAACTAAATATTTTACAAAAACCTCCATTGATGTTTTCCTATAAAATTATAATAATTTCAACTGATTCTAATACAACAAAAGTTCAGTTTTCACTCAAAAAAATAACCAAATACCTCTTGAAAATTCCATTCACATGTTTTCAAGACATTTTTGTGACTATAAAACTCATTTCCGTAGTCTTTGATCTTTATCAAAAGGAGGTTTTCCAATGAAGATGGAATAGCACTAAAACACACTTTTTTATATTTTTTCATAACTAATTAAAATATATCATTAGAATGATTATATAATAAAATAATTATATTAATTATTACTAGATATTATTATTTTATTTTCATTTTAAAACCTATGGAAAAATAAAACATCACTTGTGTGAATGTGGGGATTACCACCACCATGAAGTGATGGGTTTCATTTTTCAACACAACCATACATGGATGGTTATTATGATGGAATTAATTAATATATATGATATTAATGAAGTAATTTTATTTATTTATTGAAAATATATAATCTATTTTATTAACATTCCATTTATTGAAAAATTATAACGACTCGCAAGCGTACATGCGGACTACCACAACCACAAAACAATATGGATAATTTTTTCTTGTATATCATTCATGGGTGATTATAAAATTGATTAAAATATATATAAATGAAAAAAATTTCATTATTATGATTTTTTAAATGAAGGAATAATATACCCCTTGATTGGGGACATCCTACTGAAGTTATTTTTGGAATATGAACTAAACATCATCAAAATATTCAATGTTAACGTAACAGATTAAGTAACTAAATAAAACAAATTTTTCACTAAAATAATAAGGATATTGATGATTAAATGAACATGAAATATGTTATTAATCAATTAGATAACTAATATAATTTCATTAACATGAGTTAAATGACATACAATTGTAAATGGTATTTAAGGTAATGGATTTATAGTCTCAATTCACAATACTTGAGACTTGATCAATTTTTTCAGCATTTGTTCTTTTGGGTTGGGTATAAATTTTCAAATGAATGTATTTTACTATTATTAAATAAAAATTAATGTGTTTAAAATTTAATTAATTGTTATTTTCTTCAACATTTTATTATTTCAAAAGTTATCAAGTTAGAAGATGTTTTTCCTTAAAACTATATTTTAAAAGATTTGATGTTTTATTCTATTTTTCATCTATATCCAAGTTCATTAAAATAATTCTAGTATGTTTCTAATATTTTAATATGTATTATAAAATAAATTTTAAACCTTATTTTAATCTCATTAATTATTTTTTTAAATAATTCTTTTTAATGTTTTCCAATGGGGTTATTTTTGTCCTTAAAAAGTGTGAATGGTATATATATTTAAAATATTTTACATGAGAATAATATTTTCTCATCATGAATGTTATTCATTAAAAAATATTCTATAGATTTTCTCTTGTTTTTTTAAAATAAAATCATCCTTATCATTCCTTCTAAAATTTCTTCTTAAATATTTTTCAAAGAAAAAAGTATTTCTATAATTTTATTACCAAAGGATCAGGAGTACTTATAAATATTAGTTAAAATGAATTTTTTACAAGTATTTATGATGAAAATTAAAAATTTTATGTTTTTTATGTATGTTATAGTCCTTTTAATTTTTTATTATGGGTGACCCTGATATATATCTCCAATGCATTGGGAAATAATTATGTTCTCCAAATAATTATATTAGAATTGACCGATTAGGTAATTCTATTTAATAGGGTTATTGTAAAGGTTTTATGAACATGATGTACTAAATCCCCTACATTACATTAATTTGATTTTTAATGATTTTTAATGAAAGTCATTGGAATTAATACGTTATGATAATGGAATTTGGGTAATGAAACTATTATGTCCCTTAAGGGTAAAAGTATGTTTTTAAGAATTTTTTCATATGTACTCATGTATTCTATGAAACCCTCATGATTACGATTTTTTAGTATATGTTATCTTATAAAGTGTTTTATGAGAAGCATGGGTAGTAAAACTGACTTATTGGATATGTAAATGATTATTTAATATAAATAAGTTTATAATGTTAGAGGTAAACTGACTTATATGATCTCACCGTTTTGAAATAGACTAACAAGTTTCCTCTAATCATTTTATATGTCCATAACCGAGCTATGTTTTTATTATCCCATGATTTAAAATGAATTTTAATAGGTTTTAAATACATGTATAATTTTAAATAAACTCATATTTATATATATGGGAGTTATAATAAACAAAGTGTATCTTTACAAATAGATTTTTAATGGGGAAAATGTATGCTTTGTTGAAATCCCCACTTTATTAAATAACAGTTTCTCTTAATATTATAAAACTCTAAACCTAAAAGGTCGTTGGTTATAAAGGTAATAAAATATTTTTGTCTGATGTTGTGATTTTTCAATGGATAAAATTAGTTAATGTTTTTTAATATAAAATCCAAAAATTCAATGATTATGTTTTTAGAACCTAATCCAATATTATGGGTTTGGTGCTATTATATTTTTATATCAGAGAAGGGTTGAGATAAATTTATATAGTAAGATTTTTTAATGTGAGGTTAAATTAATAGTTATGAATACAATAATGAGTTAATAAATTTCTAGTTGATCATATGTCCAAAGGCATTAAAAATCATTTTTTTCTTTTATGTGATTGGATTTCAGGATGATTAACGATACATTGGAATGCATTTATTGTGTTTTGATGAATTATTTAGGTATATTTATCCCTTAATTTTAACTTTTGTTGTATAGAAATGGTTTTTTAAGGAATAATGATTTTATATATTGTGTGAATATGTTGAAACATATTGATAAACTTTAGGTTTTAGATGATCTTTGATGTTGAGCTAACTATGGTCAATTGGGATAAAAAGTGTTATTACATGTTTGTAAATTTATTTGATTAATGTAAATATAATTATTATTTTTACTATTATGGGATTTTATTTGAGGAATAAAGGTTCAATTATCTCTCAGAAGTATATGTGATATGATTTTGGATTCCTGGCGACTCAGGTTATTTATGAAAATTATTGGAATATTTTGAAGATAATATGATAATGTCGTATGCTTTTTATAATGTATGACTTCATTAGTGACTAATGTTTTCTTATATAAATTATAAATTTATTTTTTAAGAATATGTGATCATATAATTATTATTTTGGGTTTTTGAATGTCTTTAGATATATCTTAAATATTTTTAAGGATTGTTATTTATTATATGTCACGACCTGACCTCAGGACCCATTCCATGACTACCCCAAGCCTTCCTTCCATAGGCCAAGGGCTGGTGACTAGCACCAAAGGTGTAAATCCCTAAGCTGGGAAGGCATCACCTTTATAAAAGTAAACAAACACAACAGAGTATGCAACATGAAGTAAACACTAAGCAAAACTGAATACAAACGAGTGTTCTGGAAAGTAAATGGGCCAGTATACAAACCCAACTAAACAACAAGTACAAGTAAAAGGAAAAAAAAGTTGAAACTAAAGAGCATCTTTGGGATCTTCCTCCGGGGATTTCTACCTGAAGGGTAGGTACAGATGGCCACCTCAGCACTCACGTCTGTCATTCTCCTCCGTGTGCCGACTCGTCACAAGGTCCACCTATGGGTATTATCCAGTCGTGGTGCTCTTAGCCTCCGTTAGTGATGTTCATTGTCTGCATCCAACACAACGAGGTGCGGGCATAGCTCGTGCAGGGGTGAGTATAATGATACTCATTAGGGACCCTGAGACCCGCACGGTCTCACAATATCCACTAAGGATAAAGAAAAGAAGAAATATACAATCACTAAGTATCAACCAACTCTACAATGGTATATGCCCATACATATACCTAAGTTACCAATCTCAGTCCGACTCCAGCTCTCGAGCCCAAGCACAAACCAATTCCACAATGGAATTAAAGTCAATCACCACGATGATAATGGTTGAAATACATGACTCATCTCACACAGGTATACAACTCACGAAGAGGGGTAGAGATGATTGGATGTAGCATTTGAATCATCTTCTCTATCGAACCCATGTAGGATCCTGGAAAAATATCAGCGCTGTCGAACCCACGTAGGATCCTGGTATAGAAGTCATCACTGTCAAACCCACGTAGGATTCCGGTACAGAATTCATCACTGTCGAACCCACGTAGGATCCTGGTATAGAAGTCACTACTATCAAACCCACAGAGGATCCTAGTACAGAAGTTATCGCTGTCGAACCCACATTGGATCCTGGTACAGAAGTCACTGTTGTCGAACCCACGGAGGATCTCGGTACATAAGTCATCACTGTTGAACCCACGTAGGATCCTGGTATAGAAGTCACTGTTGTCGAACCCATGGAGGATCCTTGTATAGAAGTCGTCACTATCGAACCCACGTAGGATCCTGGTACAGAAGTCACTGTTGTCGAACCCATGTAGGATCCTGGTATAGAATTCGTCACTGTCAAACCCATGTAGGATCCTGGAACAATAGTAGGTCCACATAAGATCCTATCATCTCAGTCGCTGCCAGCTATAGGGTTTCCGCACATAGCACGCACGAATCCGGGAGGGTCCACTCCTCGAGAAAAAGGGTCGATAAATAAAATATCATGAAGTTCTGAGTCTATGTATCCAATAGTTCCATCTCATCATAAAGAACTCAAAACGACAGACGGTGCGTCAATTGGATGCTCGGTCTTTGAGTTATTGGCATTTCTGTTCCAGGTCCTGGTTGGTTTTTGGGCTCATACCAACCCGACCATACACTAACTACATATGAACCTCAAGTATAGTATTCCAAAATAACCCTCTCATAGAATGGAATACAACATAGTTGATGACACATCAATCAAGTGTATAATCCTTAATTTATAAGCGTTTCTGCTCCGAGGGCCCGGTTGGTTCCGGGATCGAACCAACACGGCCATACCCAAATTTCTCCAAAACATTGAGTGTGATATACCGAAATTACCATCTCGATCCAAGGAATCCAACGAAACTGACGGTGCGTTGATCAGAGCCTTATAGCTCAAGTTATGGATGCAAAACCAAAAGTAGGCTGAAGAGGGGGTCTGGGTCCAGCCCGACCCGGCCCAACCCGCCCTGGGTCGGCCCGAACTGAGTCGACCCAACCCAGGTCCGGGTCTTTCTTGGTAGGGTGCGGCCCATACTGGTGGTTGTGGCCCAGCCTACGTGAGGTTGGCTCGGCCCGTGTGGCAGGCAGCCCGGCCCGCATGCAGAGCGAGGGGGGGCGACCCCCCGGTTCTTTGTAACGGTGGTGGTGCCTCTCCTGTTTAGCTGGTTGAAGTTGGACGATTTCCTCTAGCGCGAGCGGCCGTTATAGCGGGCCACGGTCCCTTCTTAGGGTAGTTCCATGAGGTGTTGCGGTCTTCCCAGCCCGACCCGCAGGTGGCCGGCCGGTTCATTCGCCGAGCGAGCCACATCTCCTCCGCAGCACCGCGCTAAGAGGGTGTCGCGGTCTCCTTCCCGATCAGTCATAGCCGGTCATCTTTTCCAGCAACTGGCCTGCATAGCGGGCCGCAGTCTTCCCGTAGCATGGCACCAAGGAGGCGTCGCGGTCCTCCAGCCTGGCCGGTTCTCTTCGTCCGAGCGGCCCGCACCACGGGACCCAGTTTCTTCCATGCGACCAGTGAATGATCGCCGATTCTGGTCACTGCCACCTCCAGTCACCACCGCCTCTGTTCGCCACCTCCAAAACATTCCGGGACCAACGGAGGGTCGTCGGACCTTGTTCGTTCGGCTTGCGCCCTCCGCGTTATGTGACAACAATATGCCAAAGACAATCCAAGATATTCAACGAAGTACGTGGTACGATTTTATTCACTTAAAATTATACAAAATCCTCCTACCTCGTATTTGACGTTGCACATCGACGAGCCGCGGAATATGAGCATCGTGGTAGTTGGGCATCACAGAAGACAACGTCGCGTATGATGGATATCGTTCCGTCAACGTCGGAGGAAAAAGAACGTTGTTGTTGGTGATGGTCTCCACGGTTAGTGTCTTCTCCCTTGACACAGAGGAAGAGAAAATTGGATGGTCATTCTTCGTGGGCATCGTCGTTCTTTGACATAAGACAACGTCCTTCATCGTTGGAAGAAAGCTCTCCCTCCTCTCCTTCTCCTCCTTAGCTCTCCAACAAGAAGTTAAGCCCCCCAAAATAATAGAGTTTGTTCTCTATTATTTTTATGGCACAAAACCCAAGATTTATCCCTCATAAAAGTGACAACACATAGATTAAATGTGGAGAGATGAATTCAAAAATATTTGAATTAAAATTGAATTAACTCCCTTCATTAATGGTGGAGTGTTGGAAAAAAATTAAAACATGGAATTCCAAGAGTTCAAGGGGGTTTCAAGGGAGTTTAAAGGGCTAATGTTTGTATGGGCCCCACAAAAATTATCCTCCCATGGGAGGTTATGTGGGGGTGGCCCCACCATCAACCTCCCTTTAGATATAAAAAAACTACCAACTAAATAAAATTGTGTACCACATCAATTTTATTTAATTTATCATGAAACCCCAAAATTAACATTAGCTCTGTATAAAACGCAACTGCGGTAAAGGTCCTCTTATGAGAATATTGGCACTGCGAGTTCATTGGTGTCCTCAGATTTCAATTTCAAGCACTGGTTCAAAAGATAGAAAAACCCACATGTACGTTTACTGAACATACCATAACAAAACTTCAGTCATTGATTCTGAGCACACCAGGCCTCAGAATCAGACGCTGTTAGAAACTGTGGACACGTAAAATTACAAAGTAATTAAGAAAAAATTTCCCTTGAAATTTCTGGGTCTTTAAATTACCCCCACCTCAAGTCTTTACATCCCCTTAAAGATACAAAACCTACTAGGGAAACAAAAGGAGTTACTGAGCACGCATCTGAGCCTCCCTCTCCCATGTGCTCTCCTGGAGGTCCCCATGATGCCAGCGAACGCGCACTAGAGGAATCACCGGTCCACGCAGGACCCACTCCTGTCGATCCTCAATATACACTAGAACCTCCGTGAAAGTTGACCCGTTGTCAACGTCCAGCTCCCTGTGGTCGATGATGTGGGATGGGTCATTCATGTCTCTCCTCAGGTGAGATATGTGGAAGACGCCGTGCACCCGATGCAACTGGGGTGGAAGGGCCAGGTGGTAAGCCACCTCACCTACTCTGATGAGGACCTAGAAAGATCTGAAGAATTGCAGAGATAACTTACTGCCTTGGCTAAATCTACATAGACCTCGTCAAGGTGAGACCCGTGATGAGACGCGGTCTCCATCATTGAATTCTAGTGGTATCTGTCTCCTGAATGACCTGCACCTCCTCTGTGGTAGCTCGTACCATCTCTGGTCAGTAGGAAGTTGGCTGACTTGGTATGTCAGTAGAAAATCACCTAGATAGAGTTGTGTCCTCTAAATGTACATGAAAATCCATTACGAAAACCATGGATATCCCTTCCCACTTCAACTCTGGGACCTCTAAGGGTTGTACCAAGCCTGCTAGTTCCAGATGCTCCGTCTTCACTTGCCTTTTCACATCTGCAATGTGGCCAGCTGCTCCGTCTCCTCTCCTAGAAGCAGAATGCTCGATCTCCTACTGAGAGCATCTGCTACAACGTTCCCCTTTCCAAGAGTATAGACTTTCTCGAAGTCATAGTCCTGGAGGAACTCGAGCCATCATCGTTGTCTCAGGTTCAGGTCCTTCTATGAGAAGATATACCTGAGACTCTGGTGGTCAGAGTAGACTACAAAGCATTCGTCCAACGAACTATGCGTAAGACTAGCCAATTTAAAAGAACTCGTCTACACCCTTCTTTTCCTACATCTTACCAGACCTGTTAAGATTTATCCTTTGCCAAAAAAGAGAAATCTAGTCTCATCCACTGGATGAACCACACCCATTGCCTAATACAGTCTATCCTGACATTAACGATACTAATTCATGCCATGGACGACATCGTAAATCCTATACGCTACTATCAAGAGCTTAAACTATTACTCTCACCTCCAAGGGTTGAGTCACACTGTCGACATCAGTGTCTGGTCACTGGGTCTCTTCCGGTAGGAATCTTGAATGTGAGGGTCAAGTCAACAGTTTCAACTAGAATATCTTAGTATTAACCACAAAAAGGCAGGAAAACAAATTTCTCAAGGAAAAGTGTCTTTTATTACTGAAACTCAAAGTACAAAGACACAAAGAAACCACAAACAATGACATCAACGAAGCTAGAAGCTTCATGAACAAAGGACTCTATGCCTAGAACTAGTCCCTCTCCTATCCACCTACTCCCAGAGCACTATGTTCATAGGTCCTAGCTTCCTTAAGCTGAGCTCTCCCCTGTCCACATGTTCCCTGCAGTCGGGGTGTATCTCTTGGTGGTGGTGGTGGTGGTAGGTCCTCGAAACGTTGTCCACCACCTACTTCTTAGTCAGCTCCTCTTCCATGCCCGCCTGCTCCCAGCGGACCCCCACGGCCGAACCTCTGTCTCTGCCTGGGAGGTCCTTCTACTGCCTGCTGCTTATCTGTAGGACGGGTCGGGCAGTCTCGAGCCATGTGACCCTACTTGCCACATGAATAGCATTGCCTGCTCCTCGAATTTCTAGCTCTGTTTTGTGTGCCCCCCACAACCGAACCTAAGTCATGCAGTCAACCACCTGTGGGTCTGGTCCTCTTGGACCCCTGCATCATCTGTCTACTACCGGATGCAGAAGACTCCTCTACGTGTCACCCTATGGTGGGTCTCTCTACTCGTGACTGCTCACCGAGAAATCTCTCAACTAGAAGGGCTCGCTCTAGTACCCCTGCTTGCGTTAGAATGTTGAGGGAGATCATCAAATTCTGGATCTCATGCATGAGTCCCTGATCAATGATCCGGGACCTGAAGAATGGTTCCCGTACCATATCCTTTGAGTAGTGTGAGAGGTCAGTGAACCTCACTGAGTACCGAGCTACTGTCATGCTGCCCTGCTGTAGATGAAGTAACACCTGAATCCGCACCGCACGAAGGGTGGCTGGTACAAACTCTGCCCAGAACAGGCTCTCAAAGTCTGTCCAGAGTAGTGAAGCCTCCTCATACACCTGGAGCACCAGGCTCCACCATCTTCCTACTACTGCCTGCAGGAGACTCGCAGCAAGGATCACCATGAGGTCGTCTGTTGTCCCTACCAAAATAAAAACTCTCACAATAGCCTCCAACCAATCCTCAACTTCTTGTGGGTCCATCTCTCCCCAGAACCTGGGCGAACTCTATCATTGTAACTCGTGCAATGCACTCAGGTGGTGTGCACTCTCTACTGCTGGGGCTGGTGGTATCGGTGGACCAGTGGGTAGTGGTACCTCTAGTGCCTCTGCTATGATGGGGCCCTACACCGAAGCCTCGTCGCTTGGTGGGCTTCCATCTTTTATGTCACTCGGAACCCTAGATGGCTGCCTTCATGGGGCCATCTTGAAAAGGAAGAGGTGTGCCACGGTCAAAACAGTATACCTGGTGAGCTGACACAAAGTAATCACAAAGAAAACTTTTTCAAAGAAAACACACACACAATTAGTGTTTTCGTGCACCGAGTCAGAAATCAGAGGTCTGGGTCTTGGTGTATGGATACATCGGCCGCCGCATCAACACTGGACTCCCTGGACTGAAAACCACACTCAATAATCTTAACACTATTGCTTCACAGAAAATATTGATCAAAGTCCTGAGTTTTGCGGTAGAACAGACTCCTCTGACACCAATTTGTCACGACCCACCCTCAGGTCCCGTGCCGCAACTACCCCAAGCCCGCCTTCCATAGGCCAAGGGATGGCTACTAGCACCATAGGCATAAATCCCTAAGTTAAGAAGGCATTTCCTTTATAAAATTAAACAAACACTACAGAGAATGCAACAGGAATTAAACACTAAGTAAAACTGAATACAAAAGGGTGTGCTAGAAAGTAAATGGGACAGTATACAAACCCAACTGAACAACAAGTACAAGTAGAAGGGAAAAACAACTGAAAGTAATGAGAAACTCTTGGATCATCCTCTGGTTATTCCTACCTGAAGGGTAGGTACAGATGGCCACCTCATCACTCACATCTTTCAGTCTCCTTCGTGTGCCGACTCGTCGCAAGGTCCACCTCCAGGTATCGTCCAGTCGTGGCGCTCTCGACCTCCGCCAGCGTTGTCCATCGTCTACATCCAACACAACGAGATGCAGTAATAGCCAGTGTAGAGGTGAGTATAATGATACTCAGTAGGGACCCTGAGACCCGCAAGGTCTCACAATATCCACCAAGGACAAACAAAAGAAGAAAGATAAAATCACAAAGTATCAACCAACCCTACTTCGGTATATGCCCATACATATACCTAAGTTACCAATCTCAGTCCGGCTCCAACTCTCGAGCCCAAGCACAAACCAATTACATAGAGGAAGTAAAGTCAATCACCATGATGATAATGGTTGAAAGACATGACTCATATCACACAGGTATACAACTCACGAAGAGGGTTAGAGATGATTAGATGTAGGCTTTGAATCATCTTCTCTGTCAAACCCACATAGGATCATGGAACAATATCAGCGTTGTCGAACCCATGTAGGATCCTAGAACAGAAGTCGTCACTATCAAACCCAGTTAGGATTTCGGGACAAAAGTAATCATTGTCGAACCCATGTAGAATCTTGGTACAGAATTCACTTTTGTCAAACTCACAGAGGATACCGGTAAAGAAGTCATCACTGTCGAACCCACGTAGGATCCAGGTATAGAAGTCACTATTGTCGAACCCACAGAGGATCCCAGTACAGAAGTTCTCACTATAAAACCCACGTAGGATCTTGGTATAGAAGTCACTACTGTCAAACCCACGGAGGATCCCGGTACAGAAGTCGTCACTGTCGAACCCACGTAGGATCCTGGAATAGTAGTAGGTCCATGTAGGATCCAATCATCTCGATCGCAGCCAACTATAGGGTTCCCGCACACAGCACGCTCGAATCCAGGAGGGTCTGCTTCTCGAGAAAAATGGTTGATACATCAAATATCACGAAGTCCTGAGTTGATGTATCCAATAGTCCTGTCTCATCATAAGGAACCAAACGTGACAAACGGTGCGTCAATTGGACGCTCGGTCTGTGAGTTATTGGCATTTCTGTTCGAGGGGCCCGGTTGGTTTTTGGGTTCAAACCAATCTTACCATGCTCTAACTATGTATGAACCTCAATTAGAGTATGACAAAAGAACATTCTTATATAAAGGAATCAAACTTAGTTAACGGCACGTCAATCGGACGTCTGGTCCTTAAGTTATAAGCGTTTCCGCTCCGAGGGCCCGGTTGGTTTCAGGATCGAACCAACCCGGTCAAACCCAAATGTTTCCAAAACCTTGAGTGTGATATACCGAAACGACCGTATCGATCCAATGAATCCAACAAAACTGACATTGCGTCTATCGGATTTCTTTAGCTCATGTTATGGGAAAAACACCGAAAGTATCCCGAAGAGGGGGGGTCTGGGTCTAGTCTGACCCAGCCCAACCCGCCCTGGGTCGGCCCGAACCGGGTCTGGCCTGGTAGGGCACGGCCCGGCCCGGCAGCTATTGCCTAACCCAAGCAAGGGCGGCCCGGCCAGCGCGGCAGGTAGCCAGACCCGCACGTAGGCGTCCTGGCTCGGTTGTCGGCCGCGGCTCGGCCATCTGGCCAAGCGCGGAGTGGGGGGGGGGGGGGGTGACCCCCCGGTTCTTGGTAATGGCAGTGCTGAGTGGCACTACCTCTCCCACCAGGCCGACCGAAGATGGAAGGTTTCCTCCAGCATGAGCGGCCCGCATAGTGGGTCGTGGTCCCTTCGCATGGCAGCGCCATGAGGCGTCACGGTCTTCCCAGCCCAGCCGGCAGGCGGCTGTCCGGTTCGTCCGCCGAGCGGCCCGCGAGAACGGGCCACGTCTCCTCCGCAATGCGACGCCAAGAGGGCACCGCAGTCTCCTACCCGGCCGGCCATAGCTGGCCATCTTGTCTAGCAAGTGGCCCGCACAGCAGGCTGTTGTCTTCTTGCAGCACGGTGCCACCGCCTCCGGTCACCACCGCCTCTAATCGCCACCTCCAAAACATTCAAGGACCAACGGAGGGTCATCGGGATGTGTTCGTTCGTCCTGTTCCCTCTGTGTTAGGCGATAACAATAGGCCAAAGATAATCCAAGATATTTAATGAAGTACATTGTACAATTTTATTCACATAAAATTATACAAAATCCTCTTACCTCGTATTTGATGTTGAACGTTGACGAGCCGTGAAAGACGAGCGTCACGGTAGTCGGGCATCATGGAAGACAACGTCACATATGACGAATATCATTCCGTCAACATCGGAGGAAAAAGAACATTGTCATTGGCGATGGTCTCCGTGGTCTGCATCTTCTCCCTTGATGCGGACGAAGAGAAAAGTGAATGGTCGTTCTTTGTGGGTGTCTCTGTTCTTTGTCGAGAGAGAACATCCTTCGTCATTGGAAGAGAGCTCTCCCTCCTCTCCTTCCCCTCCTTAGCTCTCCACCAAGAAGTTAAGCCCCAAAAAATAATAGAGTTTGTTCTCTATTATTTTTATGGCACAAAACACAAGAGTTATCCCTCATAAAAGTGACAACACATAGATTAAATGTGGAGAGATGAATTCAAAAAGATTTGAATTAAAATTGAATTAACTCGCTTCATTAATGGTGGAGTGTTGGAAAAAAATTAAAACATGGAATTCCAAGAGTTTCAAGGGGGTTTCAAGGGAGTTTAAAGGGATAGTGTTCGTGTGGGCCCCACAAACATTATCCTCTCATGGGAGGTTATGTGGGGGGGCACCATCAACCTCTTTTTAGAGATAAAAAAACTACCGACTAAATAAAATTGTGTAGCATGTCAATTTTATTTAATTTATTATGAAACCCCAAAATTAACTTTCACTCTGTATAAAACGAAACTGTAGTAATGGTCCTATTAAGCGAATACTGGTGTTGCGAGTTCATCGGTGTCCTCAGATTTTAATTCCAAACACTGGTTCAAAAGATAGAAAAACTCGCAGGTACATTTACTGAATGTACCTGAACAAAACTTCAATAATTGATTCTGGACGCACCGGGTCTCGGAATCCGACGCCGTCAGAAACTGTGGACTCGTAAAATTCCAAAGTAATTAAGAAAATATTTCCTTGAAATTTCTGTGTCTTTACATTATATATTTAAAATTTAAATTTGGTGTTATTGATTAGGATTTTATGATTAATGTAGTGTTTGGTCATATTGGATAGTATTATAGATTATATTAACAATATTGGTTTTAGATAATGATCAAAGATTAGAGGAATAATTTTATTTCCATTTCAGGATCATGTAATCCATTAGCTATTGATTTTAGTTATTAAGGCATGAAAAATTCATTTTCAATATTAATTTCATCAAATTATATATGTGATAGAAGTTTTAATTTATTGAATAATAACTAAAGAATGAAATTTGTCTTAAAAAATGAAATGAAATAAAGAAATTATATTTTCTCACGTTCTCTATCATGATGGTAAAATAATACCCCAGCCATAGGAAAATGATCATGGAATAATTGTTTATTTCTTTTATGATCATTTACGATGAATTGATGGTCCCTTACCTTCTCAAAAAATACTATGTTATCTCGTAACTATGTCATCTTTCAAAGCCATTATTTTCACTTCACACAAATGTTCTCCTTTTTTTGTAACCTCATTCTCTGTTATTCTAGGTGACCAACCAATTTTTAGTTTCTATATTTTTAACAGGGTACTTCTTTATCCCTTTTTATGATGTTTTTTCTCAACAAATATATTTTTTATGAAAATATATTTAATTTTTTTTCCATTTCATGATCATATATTTTATCTTACACTCCTTGGAATTGGTGATAAATTTTTTTAAACACAATTTATTAGAAATGAGATACAATTATGAGGACACAGATTATTTGGGGGGTTAAAATTTAATATTCTGAGATTTTAAAGGAATATTATGTTTATTATCTTATAGGATACACAACATCCTCTTTTAACGACTGTGAAATATTATTATTTAAAATAGTTCTCAAAAATTTTATGTTGAATTGGAATAAATGAAAAAGATTAATCAAATTTTGAAATATAAATATAAAGTTCATACTCCAGAGAAATGTATTTATTAATTTTACTAAAATAAAAACTCAATTTTTAGTAAAGTCATGTTATAATTTAAAAATATGTTTTCATCAAAAATATTATTTGTTTATTTTTTGATTTAATATTGTAATTAATTTATAAAATATTTAGAAATTTTATTTTATAAAAAATATTTCATTTATGAAATTAGCATACCAACGATATTGAGGTGTATTTTATGATAAAAAATAATTTAATAATTTAGGGAAAATTAATAAAAATTATATAAATATAAAATTAGGATGTAATATTGTATAAAATATCATCACTTGACCATTTATATACCTTTAGTAATTTTTTATTACATTATTGACCCTTAAAAACTAAATATTTACAAAACACCATTGGATTTTTCCTATAAAAAGTGACACGTTTAAACTATTTATAAAACAAATCTTGTTTGTTTTTTCTCTCCCAAATATGGAAAAATAATTATATAAACATCAATTAACATTTTACAAATCCATTATTTTGATAACAAACTTCTTTTATAAGGACCATAATCTCAATCAAATTGTGGTTTTCTAAAGAAGAAGGTATAACTGTTAACTCTGTTCATTATTTTTTTTCATATACTAACTCATTTAAATATTTACTTAACATGATGATATAATAACATAATTATAATTGATATAAGGATAGGTTATTATTTTTAGTATTAAATCCTTTTTCATATTCTTTTCCATCCTATTGGAAATGAAAACATCACTTGTGTGTGCATGTGGATTACCACCGTCATGAAGCGATGTGTTTTGTTTATCACCTCCATACATGGATGGTTATTGTGATGGATTTAATTAATATATAATATATTCATAGAATTATTAAAATTTTTAAGGAAGATATATCATCCATTTTCTAACCATTCCATCCATTAAAAAAATGAAAACATCGTTCATGTGTATGTGTGGACTACCACCTCTATAAAGTTTTGTGATTTATATTTCTTGTATGCCTTTTATGGATGGTTATTAAATTGAATTTAATATATAAAAGATATAATAAGGCAAAGATAAATATTCTAAATATGAAATAACAATTACACCTTTGGTCCAATCCATCTTACCGAAACTATTTTTAGATTATAAACTGAACCACCTCATAAAGTCTGATGTAAACTAAATGGATTAAGTAACTAAATAAAATGCATTAATAAATGAAACAAAATTGATAGTGATAATTTAATTAAGATAAAAAGGGTACTAATAATGTAAATACAATATATAATTTTATTATTTATAATTTAATTAACATAGGGAACTATATGGTATTTAAGGTATTGGATTTCTAGTCTCAATTCCATTTCTTTGAGACATAAGCTTTTTTCACTGCATGTTTTCATTTATGTGGTGTATAAATTTCTTTATAGATGTATATTACCATTATTATATAAAAATTAGTCTATATTTAAATATTTTAAAATTTACTTCCATCAATATTTCATTGATTCAAAATTTATCTAGACATAATGAATTTTTCATTAATGCATTATTTTTAACATTTTAATGATTTATATCTATTTTACCTTCATATTTGTGATATTTAAGATTTTCAAGAATTTTTTTTAATATTATTAAATTTATTTTCAAAAATGTTATAAAATTTTAACTATCTTTACGATGGTTTTAAAATAATTCTTTTGAAAAAAAATTAGTGGTGCTTTTTTTCATTTTTTTAAAAGTATAGATAGAATCAATTTTTACGTATATATAAGGAGAATAATTTTCAGCTCTTATAAGAATTATTTCTTAAGAAGTAGCAGCAACATGTTTTCATATTTTTTTAAAATAAATACATATTTCCCATTATTATATGATTTTTTTATTAAAAGTGTTTTAAAATAATTTTTTTACCCTTATTGTTTTCAAGATGCTCGAAAGTGCTTCAACATATGTGGTAAACATAAACAGTAATGGATTTTTATGATTAAAATGGATGATTCTATGTGTTGTATGTATGTTAAAGTCCTTTTACATTATTTCTCATGATGGGTGAGCCTGATATATCTCTCTAATGTATTGGGAAGTGATTATGTTCTTCATAGAATTATGTTGGAATTAACTGATTAGGTTATTAAATTTTCAAGGGTTAATTTAGTAGTTCTAGAAAGGGATATTTATATATGATGTCCCATGGAAACTCCATGAATTTTATATTCCTGATGATTGTTTTTTATAAAAATAATATTATTATATAAGGAAAGCTAATATCCATTTGTTTAATGGAATGATTCATTCCTTTAAGTGTAAAAGTTTAGCTTTTAAGAAATTTTTTTAAATGGTTCTCATGTTTTCTAAGAAACCCATAGAATTGTGATTTTAAATTTATTTAATATTATAATTTGTGACATGAAAAAAATGTAGGAAATATTATTCAATGCGTAAGTAAGTTTTTATTAGAGTTTGGAGTTTATTTTGTTAAAGTCAAACACACTTATATGTTCTCACAATTCAAAAACTGACTAACGAGTTTCTTTTCAACATTTTATATATACCTTAACATGGTATGTTTTTTTCATATAATTTTTTAAATTGAATTTTTTGGCCTTAAGGATTATTAGAAATTTTAATAAAGTAAAATTTATAAATATGGATGTTACCTGGAATGAAGAAAGTGTGTCATTATAATGAACTTATTTTGATGAAAAAATGGATGCCTTGTGAAAATGTCCACTTTAAAATGCTAGAGTTTATCATAATTCTATAAAAATATTAACAAAAAATGTACTTTAGTATGTAAGTAATAAAATAGTTATATTTTATTTTTCTGTGTTTGGATAAATAATATTGGGTCATATTTTTCGGTATTAACGGAAGAAATGTAATGATTTTGTTTTTAGCACTAGATTTGGGAGTCTCGGTCTAAGGAAATTATAGTTTTTATCAAAAATAGGGTTTATATAAATCTATAGATTAGTATTTTATCATATAAGTTTTAAATAATATTAATGGATACTATAATGGGTTTATATGCATAAGGTTCGCTAGTGGAAATGGGGTTTATCATCAGTAGTTTAACGTCTGTTCTTAGAGACCAACGTTAAAAGTCACTTTTTGGTGTCAATTTTTCAAATAACCTATGACAAAAATAAAATAAAATTTATAGATAATTTCTCAACCTTATATTTGAAAGGTCATGGAGAAAAAATAGATATACAAACCAAAATTTATGGATGTTAGAAGATGAATATTATATGACTTTATTTTTAACATCAGTTTTTTTTAATAACCGATGTTAAGAATGACTTTTTTGTGCTAGTTTTTCTAATAACCGATATTAAAAATCAAATTATGATTTTGGATAATTTCTCAAGCTTTGATTAGATAGTTTTTGTAGAAAAAAAGACTTACAGATCAAAGGTTATGGATGTTGGAAGTTTAATATTTTATGAATAGATTTTTGGCATCCATTGTTTTCAATAACCGAAGTTAAAAGTAAATTTTTGTATCAGTTTTTTAAATATCTAACAACAAAAATCAGATAAAAGTTATATTTAATTTCTCTAAATTCTATTTCCCAGGTCGTGTAGAAAAATGGAATTACGGGTCAAAATTTTTGGATGTTAAAAGTTGATATAAAATCATATGATTTTTGGAATTGGTTTTTATCATTAACTAAGTTAATATTACCTTTTAGAGTCTATTTTTCATATAACAGCACAAAAAATAAAAAACAAGTTTTGGAAAGTTTCTCATGATTTGAATTTATAGGTCTCGGTGAAAAAAAGGACTTGTGGATCAAATTTTATCGGCGTTAGAATTTGACTAATATATTTCTTGATTTTTGGCAATGTTTGTTTTAAATAATGGACATTAAATGCCACTTTTGGCGTCTATTTCTCAAATACCTAACACAAAAAATCATATAAAAGTTTTAGATAATTTTTAAATCTTTTATTAGACAGGTCATGGATGAAAATATGGAATTATAGATCCAATGTTTTGGACATCTGAATATGATTATTATATTACTAGATTTTTTGCGTGAGTTTTTTTCGATAACCAGAATTAAATGTCACTTTTGGCATCAGTTTTTCAAATAACTAATTCCAAAATCAAATAAAGGTTATATATAATTTTTCCATATTCAATTTTACTACTTGGTGAGCACAAATGGACTTATAGATCAACACTTATGGATGTCGGAAGTTGAAGATTATATGACTTGATTTTTGGTGTTGATTTTTTTTTCAATAAATGATGTTAAAAGTCCCATTTTGGCCTCAGTTTTTATTATAATTGATCTTAAAATTAACTTTTTGGCATCAATTTTTCAACAACCGATGATAGAACCACATCGTGATAATATTTTTGACATCATTTATATATTTAACTGATGTTAAAATTAAAATTTCAAATACGCAGGTTCGGTATTTCAATTTGTTCACAATATTCATTTCAATTTTCAAAATCCCACATGACTTTTAATGCATCAATGTCGTATATATTTTCAATTACAAAATATAGAACCTTATCCTCCTTCTTTAAATATTTTCTACGTCATCAACATAAATAATATTATAACAATTATTCAATTGATTATTTGTACATGGTATTTATTTTCATCAATTAATTTCATTATTATTGTTTTACTTATCACTAAATATATTTATATTTGCATTATGATGATGTAATATTATTCCAATAGATATTCAAAGATGAATCTTCCACATGATATCCATTATTTGAGGTGAAAAATTATTTATCCCTCTCCATTTTCATTACCGGGTGTGTTCATTCTTAAAAAGAAGTTAAATAATGAAAAACATGATATCGATTCAAATAAAAATTAAATGAATTAAAATTAGTTTGAATCTTTATGTTTATCATTTTTTGTTCATTTGGTGTATATTTTTTTGTTCTTTTTTGTACTTTTTCTTTCAATCAATTTTTATTTATCGACACTTATAGAGGTGCAACTCATGACTGCCATAACATTTGATATTTAAGTTTTTTTATCTCCATAAGAATCCAAATATAATATTTAGAAACAATGTATATTATAATATTAATAGTTTCAATGTTTTATTGTTAGTTTTTACCAAAACTGGCGTGCATTTGTTTTTTAAACAGTCTTTTTTCCTCATTTTTATCCAAAATTGATGTTAAAAACTATGTAGACGATGAATTTTGATGTCAGTTTTCTAAAAAACCAATGCTAAAGACTTCCAAGGCCTGATTATCAGTGTCGGCTTATATGAAAATTGATTATGGAGACTCATGGGGGCTGAGTTTTGACATCTTTTTCTAAAAACTGACGTTTAATCTTATATTTTTTATGTCGCCTTTATCAACGTCGGTTAAAAACCTACGTCAAAATTAATAAAAACTGAAGTAAAACCCCATTTTTCTACTAGAGGTTGATCATAAGTTCAAATACATAGAAACCCATTTTGAATTTTTAAGTGATGGAATATTAGGGTGATTAATGATGTTTCGGAGGATATTTATTGTGTTATGATAAATGTTTTAAATATATGTATCAATTAAGTTTATATTGTTTTTCATCGAAAAATTTATTTAAAGAATAATTATTTTATATTTTGAGTGAATAAGTTAAGTGTTATTGAACATCGTGAGGAATTTCTTTAATTGTTTTAATGATAATTATTTATAATATGTCTAATGTTTACCTTTCTCTCTTATTGTTGAGGATTTTAAGATTAATAAAATATATATTAGTATTGGATAACATCTTAAATTATGGTAAATATTCTAGTTTTTCATATATTTAGAAGATCGGAGGAATAACTTACTACCCTTTTAGGGATCATGAGATACCTTAGAAGTTGATTTGAGATCTATAGTCATGAAAAAATGATTTGGAATATTCATTTATAGGAATAAGAGATGTGATAGAAGTTCAGTTGGATTGAATAAGAACCGAAGAATAAAATTGTGTTTATGAAATGGAATGAAATCATGTATGTATATATTCTCATGTTCTTTACCCTGATAGTAAAATAATACCTAAAATATTGTAAAAGTATCTTGAAATAATAATTTTATTATTTTATGATCATTTTTGGTGAATTTATGGTCCCTAATCTTCTCAATAAAGTATAATGCTTTCTCTTAAATTATACTTATTTACAAATCCTCATTTTCAATTCCTAAAAATGTTAACCTAATTTGGGAACCCTATTATGTTTTATTTCATATGATAGTACTATTTGTGTTTTTATTTTTTGAAAATAATGTTTTTATCCATTTTTATGATGTGGGTTTTCCACAATGGTATTCAAAAAAAACATATTAAAAAAGTTTTCCATTCATGATTATATGTTTTGTATTACAGTCCTTAGAATTGATGGTAAATAAATGATTAAAACATTTTTATTGGACAAGAGATAAAAATTTTAGGCAGAAATTTATTGAAGGTGTATAATGTAATACATTGATATTTTAAATGAATTGTATGTTTTATAATGTATATGACACAGAACAATGAGTTTCAATGAACATAGAATATTATTATTTACTATGCCCATTATAACCTAGCCATAGAATTGGAGGGTATGAGTAGGATACATTCAATTCTGATATATATATATATATATATATATATAAATTTTCCACTCAATATATATTTATTGACTAATAATTTGGAAATAAACACTCAATTTTTGTAAAGTCAATTTTTGATTTGACAATAAGTTTTCCTAAAAAATGGTTTTTATTAATTTTTTGTGTCAAATTATTTTTTCCCACTTTTTAAATTTTATTTCTAAAACAAAACTTCAAAATCATAATCTCAAAATTTTCTCAAGGTGGAATTTTCAGATTTTTTTAGAAAATATTAGTTTTTTTGTTGAATAGTGAGAATAATGTTTTTATAGAAAAATTTAATTTTGTTTTAAGTATTTACAATGTAGAATTTTATTTTGTATTTTTTTCAATTAAAATAATTAATTTTGATAAAAATAATCCTTTTTTAAAATTTACGTTATTCTTTATTTTTGAAAAATATATTCTTATACTTAAAAATTGATTGTTTTTCTAGAAAACCATTTTTTATCGTGTTTTGTTGATTTATTTTGAAAGTATAATTTTCCACATATATGAAATTAATTTTGTTAAAAAATATTTTATAATGTCAAATTAAACCTAGAATTATTTTTTGAGATTTTTTAGTATAAGTTATCTTTTTGGTGAGTAGGAAAAACTATAGTTTTTTATGAAAAACAATATCATATATGACCACGATATGACACCATTATGATATATAATATTCATGAAACCTATTTCAATACTAATTTATGATAATACAATAAAATATCATAAAAAATAATTAGAAACATATAAATTTATTTTTATTTTTTTTTCTCAATATTAAATTCATTTTTAGTGTCGATGCAGTGCCTACACAACATTGGGGAAGTCAAATTTGGGATTATAAATAAAATATTTAAGAAGTAAGATTTATTTTTTAGACATTATTAATTAATATTATTTTTTACTTATTATATGATCTGATATTTAATAATTTTATAGTTATATATTATGAAACATATCCAAATTATTTTTTTATGCTCTAACAAGTTAAGAAAAGTAAAAAGAACATATTAAATAAACTCTCAGGAAATATATGTGATTAAATATACATATTTAATGAAACTAAATATTCCTGATGATTTAAAATAATTAACTATTATTGGAATAATATATTTTTAATTTTTAAAATTACTATAATTGTCTAAAATATTTAGAAAGTGATGGCGCAACGGTTAAGAAAATAGAAGAAAAATTATGTTTATTTTTTATAAATATGTAAAAATATAATTTTATAGGAGTTTATATATATATACAGTAAGGATAAGGGATATTGTAAGTGATGATATTTTAATTTGGTGGCTTTCATGTTATTTTTTAAGTCAAGATTAGATGATAAAAATGAAAATGACATTAAATGTATTTAATGAAATAAAATAATTTATTTATTGATTTAGAAGTCTTAAAAATAATATAAATAAAAAAAATGTGATTTCATATGGTATAAAATTTCATACCATAACCAGTTTTATGGATTAAAGTATTTTATAATCAATTTATTATCCTTGAAAGAATAAAATTAAAAAAACACCATTGATTTTTACCTATAAAAGGGAATCATTTAAACCATTTATAACATAATAGATTCTTATTTTCCCTCTAAAAAATTTGAAATTAATATATAAACTTACATTCTCAATGTCCAAATTAATGGTCGTGAGCATAAACCACTTTTACATTGTCCTTAACCAAAATTGAAAGGAGATTTTCCAAAGAGGAAGGTATAACTCTAAACTAAGTTCTTCCATTTTTTATTTTTTTAACTCTTTAAAATATATCCTTTGAATAATTACATAAAAACAAAATTATCAAAAATATATTAATATGTTATTAGATTAATGGTATAACCCTTTTTCTAATCTCCTTTTCCATCCTATGGGAAATGAAAACAACATTTGTGTGTACTTGTGGATTACTACATATACGAAGATGTGTGTTTCATTTTTCATCAGTACAAGAAAAAGAGGGTTCTTATTATGCATTTAATTAATATATAATATACTAATTTATTAATTATAATTCCAAAAATATCATATATCATCTATTTTCTTACCTTTCCATCTATTGAAAATGATAGCGTTGTTCGTCCACACGTGTGGAGTGACATCTCCCCAAGGCGATGAAATTAATTTTCATGTACTCCATTTATGGATGGTTATAAGATTTTATTTAATATATAAAAATTATCATAATTTAATGATTAATATTTTTGGGATGACAGAAAAATAATACCTTTTATATGGTCATCATAGCAAAAAAAATTTGTAATTTCGAAATGAACTTCTTCAAAATGTCTGACATAAACTTAACTAATTAAGTCAATACATAAAACATGGTAATAAATTACATAAAATGGATAATTATAACAGAATAAAAATGAAAAATGTTATTTTTAAATTAAATAACTTATATAATTTTAGTATTCGGGAGTTAAATAATGTACAATGGTAGACAATATTTATGCTTACAGACTTCGAATCTCAATTCCCATTCTTTGATATTAAATAATTTTCACCACAAGTTTTATTTTTTGTGGTGTATGAAATTAATTTTTTATGTATTTCATCATTAATATTTATAAATTAAAGTGTTTAAAAATTCATTCAATGTTATTTCCTTCAATGTTTCATTCATTCAAAATTTATCAAGCCATAAGGTATTTTCCTTTTAAAACTTATTTTAAAAGGTTCACAGTATTTATTATATTTTTACTACATATCTTTGTTCTATAAAATGTTTCAAATATTTTCTTAATATTCTGAAAAATATATTTTGAAATTAATTATATGGTTGTAAAAAATTCATTTGAACATTTTCCAAAAGGGTTATTTTTTCTTTTTTATAATAGTATTAAATGTGTTTTGTAACATATATAGAAATAGGAAAATCTCCCACCATCATGAAATTTATTGTTTTAAAAGTGTACTCGATATTGTTTTAGGGTTTTATGATGGAAATTCACTCTTCTATGTGTTTCATATATGTTATGGTCCTCTAACGTTATTTATAATGGCTGGTGGATCCGATATCTCTCTCTAATGCATTGGGTAATGATTATGTTCTTTAGAGAATAATTATTTAATGAAATGATTAGGTTACTCTATTTTTAAGGATTCTATGAACATGATTTACCATGGTGTCTTTCTATAATTTCTATGCTTTTTATTTAGATTTCCTATAAATATATTTATTTCATCACGTAATATGAGGATCATTTTTTGGAAGAATGGTTATACCCATATAAATTAAAAAGGTATGTTTTCAGGAATTTTTTAACACGGGTTCTAATGTTTTCTAGGAAACCCTCATGATTATGATTTTTTATGATATCTTATTTAGTGATTTTTGAAACAATTTGTGCAGAGAATATGATTTTATGTGTAAGTAAACTATTATTTGAGCTCAAAATTCATTATGTCAATGGAAAACTCTCTCATTTGATTTCACGGTTTTAGATTGGAATAACGAGTTTCTTTTTATCTTTTTTTATACACCTTATTAATAAATTTTGGATACCATCCCATGTTTTCAAATAATATTACATAGGGATTATGGTTGTGTAGAAATTTTAATAAAGTTAGTGTTCTAAAAATGGGAGTCACCTTGAATGATGCAATCATATCTTTATAAAGAACATGTTTCATGGAAAAAATGGACACTTTTTGGAAATGTAAACCTTTTCCTGTATAAGGTTTTATTAATTAAGTAAAACTATAGACCTAAAATTTCCTTGGATATTTAAGGGATCCATTATTTTTGTTTGATGTTATATGTTTTGGTTGTATAAATTGGGAAATATTTATCGGTATCAAATCCAAAAATGTAATATTAATGTTTTTCACATCAAATCAAAGAGTGAAGCTTTGTGGATATTATAACATCCAAGATAAATCATACTCAAAAGGGAATCATGTCCTAAATTTAATATCATTTGAGTCAATAATATCTCTAGAAATAACATATATGGGCGAACCACGTCTTGGATACAATATATAGAGAGGGAATAATGCCCCTCTCATTTTGTGTAAATTAGAGGGTAAAAGAGTTTCTAGTATCCAAAAACATCATAAGGGATGGAATCATTTCCCACTATATCCATTCCCACTCCAAAATATTTTTAAATTCCATATATGTATCACACCATGGGTAGTAAATCCCACTTCCAAGGGTATTTGTATTTTTATGAGTAAAGCAACCCACAATATAGGAATCATCAGTTTAATTAGTAATTTCAGCCCATAATGATCATCCTCATACATATATATTCTCTAAACTCTCAAAACTAAGACCATTTGATGGTTTCTCACACACCCAAGATCTGCATAACATCCAAATCACTTTTATGTCTAAGACTGATGGTTTCTCACACACCCAACCTCTACTAATATCTATAAATAAGGAATACCCACTCGATTAGCATAAAATATAATGGATAGGAACACTCACCCCACACACCATTTATATAACCCCAATATTTTATCGATACATCATTAAGGATCCATTTGCGTCAGGCCTCAAGATAACCTTAAATAAACCCGATATACCCTATTGAAAAGAGGATAAGGAAGCATATTCCAAGCAATATAAAATATTTTATACTGAGGAGGAATCCCTATTATCTATAAATACATAATTTCTAATACATTAATTTTTAATCATGTCTATCATTATCCTTATAATCAATTAATATCACATGAAATGCTTGAACATTTACCCAAAGGTACACTCACTCCCAATTAGTGAAGGAAAACATCCTAGTTTGAGGTTCAATCAGAACACTATTAATTACACACATCTCCTATATTCAGGGAGGATAATACACATAATCATGGCCCTAAACATCATAGAATGACTAAAAGTAAACCCTTATGGATCATCATTATAAATTCTAATACACATTGTTCCATGACTATGTCCATCAATAGTTATGCCATCGAGATATATCAAACACGAGGTCCATCATGACCCTATACATCCTTACCCAACTCATACCAGTCAAGGGAGAAGTAATTTAATTTAGTTTTAGGATTATTTCAATCATAATTGTGACTACCTATCATATGGATCATGAAAAAGTTATAAACTATTGGGAATCGTAATGGATAACCTAAAACAAGGAGGAGTTATCCCCTTAAGTAAACTTGTACTACCATCACTATGCTCGTCATTGTCTATATATTCCATTGAAAAAAATCCATGAGGAAATAACTCCATCAAACAACAATTAAATTAATTGTCATATAATTATAATTAATTTATAAAATTACCTCAAATCCAATTATATTAGTAACAATTGAATAATAACCCACCAAATGGAATAATAATGCCAAAACTTTAAGAATCATAACGCATATCACTCCATGAACACCCTAGAGCTAAAAACAGATAATATACTTAAAACCTCGCATAGATAAACCAATAAATTCAATTAAGATTTTTTAAAAATAGAAAAAAAATTATAGAACTTTCCTACATTAAGTGAAACAAAATGAAACCTTGAGGATCCATCCTCTCATTCCCTACTTTAAGGAAGACACATCAAAACCACGTTATACCTTTCGGATTCCAAATTTATCTATTGGAATCAAAATCAAAATTCTAAATCCATTCTATTGATATTATCAAAAAAATTATATAATTAATGTTGGGAGAGTATTAGGAGTAACCTACCTCAAATTTAAAAGTAAACACCACCAAATCCACCCAAATCAAATTGGAGAGAAGGGAATATAGAGGAGAAGGGGTGAAACTCCCCCTTCTATTAGGAAAAGAAGGAAAAACCCCTAATTTGGGTTTTAAAATAATAAAAAAAATAACAATGCTTCAACTATTAATAAAACAAAATAGAACAATATCATGCACCCTTTCTACCAACACCAGTCACCATATGCTAAGACCTAGCCATCCAGTGGATCTAGGAAGGGATTAGGTCCCATAAGACCTCTACTAAGTACTTAAGGGATCACTATGGCAATCTACCTACACCATTAAGCCTTGTTGGGCAAAAATCCCTCAAGGTATCATTGAAGCATTTTTGAGGTGATTGTGTTTGTTGACAAAGAAGACATCTATGTTGTGTTTGTTGACAAAGCAGGTTTCCATGGAGAATTGTCGAGTTCCCGAGAAGTTGTTGACATTCCATGTTGACAAAGAACTTTGACAAAGGAAAGGACGATCTGGAGGCGGTACAAAAGAGCAGTACAAGGTGGCGCCATTTTCCAGTGTTTGCCAAATTTATGGGCCTGAAAATCGCCAATGGAAAATGGTGTGATATGTTGTTGGCGAAGGTTGAGGAGAGAGAAATGAAGGAGGCGTGCGCGGAAAATTGAAGTGGCGCGTGAAATAGCGGATGAAGTATTTCGCGCAAGAGGTGTTACGAGGTCCGAAGCTCGTAAAATGGCAAAGGCATGAGGTGCGCGAAATTATGGAGCAGTGCGCGGAAAATGGTTGTGCGCGAAAGATTTGTATTTCGCGATCAAAGCGGATTACGCGCTCAAGGAGGGTTTTTCGTGCAGGGTCGATTTTGCCTATAAATATGAAGTGACCCTCCTCCATTAAGTAGAGTTCATGACATAGAAAATACCTGAGCTCTGGTGCGCGAAATTGAAGTTAGAAAGGGTGTTGCGCGAAAACTTAAAGTTTGCACGTAAAGTCAGATTGCGCGAAAAGCAAAGGCTGCGCAGAAAGTTGGCGATTGGCGCGTGAAAGGAAGATTGCGCGAAAAGTGGATTTCGCGCAAAAGTAGTGAATTGCGCGCAAGGCAGTTTCTAGGCTGCGTGTAATATTTGGAGGTTGCGAGAAAAAGGGATTTCGCGCAAATCATAGAAATTGCGCGCAAGACACCGTAAGGGTTGCGCGTAAAAATTGAGGTTGCCCGGTACATCCGGTGCAAAGTGAGATTCATCTGCGGGTGAAAGTTGGACTTCAATAGAGCATCTACATACAGAGGAAGATGCATTCCTTCATGAAAATGAAGAGACCTACAGGTCTATAAACTGTGAGTGAATCCCTTCCAAGAGCAGTGAGCTTAGGAAGAGGAAGAAGGTGATCCTCTCCACCGGCAGTGATCCAGAGAGAGAGAAACAAGGAGTGACCCTTGGAAAAGCAGTGAGCTGACCCTAAACCTTGTATAGGCAGTGAGCCTGGGCATAGAAGTGATCTAGCCCGAACATTGTAATCCACAGCTAGTGAAGCCTAGTGGAATTTGGTACGAACCGGCAACTTGTCGGCGTATGCTCCTTGGACGTAGCCCTTAGCGGTGAACCAAGTAAAAATCTCGGTGTCTGCCTGCTTACTTTCCTGCATTGCATTCAAAGCATCATCATCAGGTAAATGAGACAAGTGATCACAGTAACCACACAAGTGCAAACAAAGTGACCCTTGTAACAAAGAGGTCAAGATCCAGTGGGGCAGAAAGAACTTTGAAAAAGAATATCCATACCCTGATTCACCCCCCCTCTCAGGGTATATAGGCCCCTATTGGCCCTAACAAGCCTCCTAAACACTTAAATATTCATTTAAAAATCATCCAGCAAAGATAACACAAAATAACCATGTACATAGTTATTTCAAGTGAATTTAAATATTCCAAACCTCAATATGAATCCAAAAATTGAAACTCTTACATATTCCAAACTCATTGATACCTAAATTTTATCTTATTCTATAAAAATGAACTAGTGCAGGTAATTACAAAAGAATTTTTTTCCTCCACTTTGATACGTGATTTATTTTACTTGACTTCTATTTCAAAATAATCATGAAATTTATTCCACAATCTTGATCTGAAAACATATGTTATGAATCAATTTTACTATTGTACCTGAAAAATTTAATCTTAAACATTCTGAAATTAATTTTAATCACTAGAATTTGGATTTTTTTTTGATATCATAAAAAAAATAAAAAATTAAATTGCAACAAGATTTATGGAGACCCAAAATATTTTATCCTAATGGAATCCCCATGAAAAATGATTTTATATTTTGATGAAAGGTAACCCATGCATTAATAAATTATTAAAGGTGTTTCTTACTCCCCTATATAATTAATTATATTTTCTACCATATTCCCCTCCCACCATATATGATTTATTTGAACTTCCAATTGTGTTATACCTCAATACACTTTTATATCATAGACAATTGAAAAATGGTATGGCGTGTTCCCAACAAAAGACATAACAACCATGAAAGAGTCGATTTAGATATCCATTTGGAAAATTTTTTATAGCATGATCAATGTGAGATCAGTACTCTTATCGTAATATTCTATAACAAGATAATTATCTTTACAATAATAAGTACTAATATCCATCCCAACAAACCCCCTAGAATCAGGCATGATGTCTCCTCCTAGAATAATGTCATGATCCCATGCCCAATATGTATTCTTCTTAAGTTCAATATTCTTCACTTTACAATTCTCCCAGAGGCCCTAACATACCCCTTCTACCACATCTATATAATTTTAATGTTTGTGGAGGAAATTTATTATTTAAATAGGCCTCTCCTTTCATCTAATCAAATATGTGGGATCTTTAATAAGGGCGAAGAATTTTTATCTTAGACAAGGGTATATACACCACAAGGTGGAGGAAGTTCATTCAATGAAACCTCTAATCATACTCTCTAATATAATCTTTCAAGATGTTTAGGTCCTCTCCCTCTTGTCATTCACTTCATCTCCATCTGAGGCACTACATCTTTCCCACTTTGGTTGTTTTTCACACCAATTCATGCAGATATTTGGTTATCCTGGTTTGCTTTCAGCTAGACATTCCCCATAATTTAATGGACCTTAACCACTTCTGCAACCAATATTATCACCTTAATAATTTTCATAAAATACAATGTTGGTTTTTAAAAAGGAAGATGTGACGATTTATGTTTTTGATGGTTGTTGTTCCTAGTGACTTTTCTTTTCCAGGTCATTCAACCCCCTCTATTATTTCTACCCATTCCTTGGTGTGGGGTTTCTTCTCGGGTTAGTATAAAGGTGTTTTTTGGGGCATGGGATAGTGTGGGGGGGTTCTTTCAGTGTCAAGGATCTGTTATGGCTAGTGTTATCCATCGCTATGGTTATCAGTTGAATTAAACATTTTTATGGTAGTTTGGTGCTTCATCCACATTGATTTGGTTTTCTACTTGTTTGTTACCTTTCCTAGTGGTTATTAAATCCTTCTCATATGTTTCAACATTTTTAGCCTGATGGCCTCTCTCATGTTTGTGGTATTGAAGAATGTGGTTTTTGGTGCTATCAAACGTCACCTCTCCATGATTATACATGACCTCTCCAAACATTACTCTAACCTCTAGTTCCTACCAACAATGCCAGGTTGGCCTGGGGAGATGGTTCCTGGTTAGGTTTTGGGATGGTTCTATTTGAGATGTGGTGAGCGTTTCATGAGGTCAAACCTCTAAGAATGTGTTCATGTTGGTCCCAGTCTAGTGAATCTATTTTCCACTCATGATGTAGAAATTAATTCTAGTTTTATGATTGATTCCTATTGTTTGTGAGTCTTTTTGGAAGGGGTGCTTCGATGTTGGATTGTTTGTTCAAAATGATGATGGTTTTTTCTGGTGTATTTTTTTCAGTATGGTCATGGTTATTTATAGTTCTTCAATCGATCTTTTTTGGTTATTCTCTTACATTGGGGTAGGGATAATGTTGATGGTTATAGGTGTGAAGGGTGTACAAATCGAGGTAGGATTTCTGTCCATGATGATGATTATGTATTTTGATTTTGATTATTTATTGAATTTAAATGTGTTTGCCCTGCACTATGATACTTACGGACTTTTGATTATGGAGCTGTGTATATGTTTTTATTATGGTGAATTTTTTGATTTTCCCACTCAACCATAAAAACTTTTTTATTTAGAAAATAAAAAAAATAGATGTGAAATATAATTTCGTGACTTATACATTACAGAATAAATCCCTATATTGAAGCATGATTATATCTTCAATATAAAAACTTCTCTAAAACTCTATCTTTTAAGGATCAATATTATTTTTTCCTCTTCTGAATATCTCGATTAGCATGAACACAAATTAATTACCATTAATCACAATATATTGAATGTGATTCATATAATGACCAATTCATTGAAATATTAAAAATAAAGAGTTACAAAAACATATTCAATTCACCTCCATTGAAATAAAATATTCCTTTTTCAAAAATTAATTCAATATTTATGGATTGATCTTCTTAAAATTATATAATATATACCAACACTCTTGAATCAAAAATCTTATTTTGCTTGGTCTCACCATATTTTATAAAAAAATTGAAAAAAAATATATGATTCAACTTTCAATTGTTTTCTAAAAAGATTAATTTATGTTTTTAAGGAATCATTTTTTCTATTTAAGGATGTGTTTTTCCAATAATCAGTTACCTCTTTTTTTATTATTCATTTATTATTGTTTGAGATACTTATGTGTTGGATGTGTTTTCATTTTTTTTAATATGAATAGAAGTGTTAATTCATGAATTGTTTTAATAAGATGATTTCATAGAATGGTATTCGATTTTAGTTCTACAGGATTTCTTAGAAAAATGTTAAAAAATTTTGATGAAATACAAGACTCACATGAAATTATTACCCCATGATATAATGGATCATATATAATGGATATTATGTTTTGTGAATTTTTTACCATTGGGTTAAATGTGAATGTTTATTTTTCATTAAATAGTTATTTATGGTGAGATATGATATTTACTTGACATGTTTTAGTGATATTAAGTTGTGATATTGTTTGTTGTTTCCCATGTTATATTAGAAAAAATTATGGGAGATCTGGGTAACTATGTGAGAGAGTGATGACTGATGATATAGTAGTTATTATTTTTCTCAATCTAGTTTCCTATAGTCATGATTTATTTTTAGATATGGGTGTTCACTCAATAAGTCTTATTGGAAGTAATTTTAGAGCTTATTTTTTGAGGAAAACAACATAGGTTGACAGTTTGTTACACCCATGAACATATATAGCTTCCCATTAAGACCAAGTGACTTTCCCATGATATATGTAATAAATTAGATTGAGTCAACCAACCACATTACCAAAACTAATCCTCCAAAGGGATCGAGGTGTGTTTATTATTTCCATGGGATAAAAAATATTGTCTTCCCATAAAAAACAACTAAGTTTGTACTATTTAACCATCTAAAAATAATAACAACCATAAAAATACAACCAATAATTTTTATGGTGAATCAATAAATTGGATTCCTTTTCAGATAAAATAAATAGTTTCAGATAAAAATTAATACCAAATAATGAATAAGAAATATAAAAAATTAAAAATATAAATAAAAAATACACATTACAAATAAAGTCCCAAAATAAAAGAGACATATAATATAGATAAACAGCTATCCAAATCAGGAAATACATAAAAATCCCCAAAATAAGTAAAATACAAGATCCACTACTCGAAAATCTCCTCATGGACCATGATCAATCACCACATGAACACCTTATATCAAAATACTAAAAAAACATCAAAACCTATATCACAACCTAGGTAAATAAATAGATAATTAGGTGTTACATACTCACACTTGTGTGTGCATGTAGGGTATGAGCTAAATAGGTCATGTAGGATCTTACCAAAGAGTCTATGAAATTCCTTTTATAAATCACTTCATAAACTTTAGTTTTAACATCACTTATTGAATTTTATTTTCTTATAAAATTATAAGAGAAAACATGCATAATATATTTATCATTTTCCAAATACATAGGGTAAAACCTTTTTACAAAATAAAACATGACTATTATTTGTATAAATACTTTTAAACTAAAGTAAATAAACAAAAATTTCCCTTGAAATTATGCTTTAAAAAAACTATCATCAAAGGTGGTGAAATTCACCATTTAAAAAGAAAATCACTTTATAAAATAAAAAATTTGGACCCTCATGCCTAAATAAATCAATTTCATTATTTCAAAACTTTTCCCAAAAGTGTATTTACAAAAAAATGAAATTTTTAATTAACCATAAAATAATGAATAAATATATATCAATGTGTTATAATCATATCAATAAACTATAATATTTTTACAAAAAAATATAAAAAAAGGATCCATAAATCAATTAAGAGTACAAGGAGATAAAAATAAATTATGTACCAGGAATTCCCAAGGTTATATAATCAAATGAAAAAGCATTATGAGAAACTAACTAGGTACTAAAATGAGTCAATATTTTACATATTGAAATGGAACCAACCACCTAAATCACTCTCATTGAGGGTCTTCCATTAGATAAAGAACAGTATAAACTTGAGAACTAGTCATAACACAATCTAAACAAGTATGAAAACTTATTGGATTTATAAATGATGTGAACATAATAATCTCTACCATCTAGGTACTTTCATTAGTAAGACCATACTTTAATCTAGGTAACTAGTAATAGTACATTCAAAACATGTACAATATAAATATGATCTGTCACTTATGTACCCCCATTCACCATGAAAAAATTGAAATAAAGGTGGGAAACCAAAAAACAAGATCATTATATATGTTAATAGTAATAAAAAAAGTATACCCTATCTCACCCCTAACACCCTCTCAATAAATAGTCCCTTTAACATTTGAATAATAATAACCCAATAATAAAATTCACATCCCTTATAAAGAGAAAAATGTTTTAAAATACATCATATAAGGGGATCACAATAATATAGATACAATAATTAAATAAAACTCATTTTATGAGGTACAAATCGATCCTCTCAAACCAAAAATGAAAAATTGATAAAATTTATCCCATCCTTTGAAAGTTAATTTTTTTCAACACTATAAAATAAGTATTTCCACTCTTAATAGTGAAATTGAAAATCAATAACCTATTTAATTGATATTAGAACCTTAAATCATGGGTTATATACATTTAAAATCAAATAAAGATCAAAATCCTTATTTTATCTTCAAGTTAATTATAAGAGTGAAATGTTTCGGGGCCCACAGAAGAAACCGGTGTGCCGAGGGTTTTAAAATTTTCATTGGAGGGTTGATTGTAATTGCCGACACTGATGATCTAAGCCCCAATGAGGTCCAAGGAAATAACATAAATTGTAAAGAGAAAAAAATATAAACAGAATGCATACCATTCCAAATCTGAAGGTGTGTACGAATACAACTTGTCGCTGGAGACCACTGCTTGAATAATCTATAACAAGATCCCTCTAGAAAATCCACACGCATTTCAAAAACCACTTTAACATCGATCATCGAACTCCGGGTGCTAGAGGAGCAATCCGATGATGATTTTGATGTCCTGATGATCACCACATCGAGATGCCTTCGATGCTTGAGCAATATCTTAATCTAAACCCTTGGATCCACTACTTCTCTCTGTAGAAAGTGGGAGGAGAGAGATAGGATCTCAATTTTAATTCCATTAAACTAAATTAATAGTGAATTTCCACCACTAAGATAGATCATCATCCTATATTTATAGTGGATTTGATAAACACCCAGTTGGGTTCCCCGACCCCCCATTTATTTCAACACCCACTGAATAAAAAATTTTGATAAAATAAACTACTTCAATATTATTTATTATTTTATCACAAACTTGTAATATATATAAAATATATTATGTGATAAAACTAGTCCATTTAACACGGCTTTATATACAGCTTAATATTAAATGATCCTTGAATATTAAAATAATATTCGTTCGATTAATAGTTTCTCATATTTATGAAAATTGGAAATACATTAAATAAATTCAATCTCAAATATTCATAACTGGAATATTAATGAATTTATTTAATTATTTTGGAGATAAAAAACATGGACAACACTCGGACCCCGTGGTGGGGCCCACCATGTCCATATACCTATTCAACTGAAGAGGGCGGATTCCGGAATATGCTATTGTGTGTGACCCTATAGGACCTTATCTCAATAGAAGTGAATAAAATCCATAGACTAATAGTGGAGTCTAGAAACCAATCATGGCCCCTAAAGAGATAAGGACTGTCATAGCAATGACAACCAACCTATGAAAACTGACAGTGTACTGCAATCTCTTTGTAATTATATTTCTCATAAAGCAGGACACACACTTGTGTCATCATCCTTTTATTGCTTTATTATTTGTTGATCTATCTAGATGGATTTCAGTTTCTACTACTTTGGACAAAGAAATATGAAGGTAGCACCATCCTGATCAACCTGGCATAAGCTATACAACTTCCTAAATATAAAAGCGACAAATCCTTTCTTGACCATTCAACAAATGTCATTCCACCAACGATGCACCCAACATAAGATACCTCTCCATGATTTCAATGCCATGGTTTTTTTTTGCATCAAATTATGCAATCAAATGGTATACATTGGAAATGATCTCATGTCAGGAGACCAATACACATGTCTGTAGATAGTAACAACCAATGAACCCCAAAACATGTGGTGTTCCTATTGGCGGGTCTATCCTCATGACCTCACTACTAAAGATCACCAAGTGTGAACTTCATAAGAAGAAGTATCAATGATTATGAGCCCCTAAGACCGAATAGTCTATCATATACTATGTCCAGTTCGTATGATGTGTCCAGACTATATAACATATATTGAAGATTAATTTCACAGTATCTCATGGTTCTTATTATAGCTTGGGATCTTCTATAACCCGTTGATATGAAATTAATATTTGGAAATTACCATTTCAAAAGTGGATGTAGAAAAGTCTATACTATAATGGTAAGATGAAATCATGTATAACTAACTATAGACATGAGGTGGTAATCAAAAGTACGTCATAGTTGGGACTAGGGCACCCACTATTTCAACACTCCCACTTGCACTAGATCCAACTTGCTAACTAAAATTGTAAGCTACTCACATGATAATGATCATGATTTTTATGATTAATGGATTCAATTGCTTGGCCTGCCACATTTTCACCGTGTGGCATATCTGTTGTTTATGACCTCATTTCCTTGAGTAAAACTTCTCAAGATAAGGCATCCCCGAGTATATCACCTTTTTCCATTGTCATAACTTGACAACTTGTCTAATAATAATATCATGATTTACATTATGATAATACTTTTCTCACTAGGTGTGAATTCATGAACAAGAGAAAATCATTGTAATTGATAACTACTTCTTAGCTTCCATAGAAGTTGCAACGTACTCGACATTTGTAGATATGAATACCATTGGCTTTTATGAGCCTGAACCGCTCATCGCCTCAGCCTAACTGTGATACTAGATCAAAATGATCTACGGATTACTAGTTTTTTCCCACCATAACTTTTATACCATCTTCTCCATATACAAAGTATATATCATTTTTACTCATCGAAGTACAAGACGATAGTTCTGACTGCATCACTTGAAATTATCCTGTATATAATTGATATCTTCCTACAATAATGAATATCATGTAAGTATCCATTCTTGTACATATTTTGGAATACATGATTGATCCATGTATGGAACTCAACTCATAACTTTAATCTCCTCCCATGTTCCGAACATATTAACTTGGAGAGATTAAGCCATGTAACATTAATAACAATTCTTAACATGAATTGTTCCAACTTGTATTTTTTCAATACAATGTCAATTTATGTGCGATTAAGTTGGTCCAAGAAACCATTAGATCTACCTCAGTAGATCTTGTTCCCTATAACATAGGTTTCTAATTTAAGTCAAGTATTAGAGAATTACTTTTCACATGGTCTTAACTAACTGTAAGAACAATATCGGTTTCCATATGTTCCCAAACATATTTCTCTTGGAAAACTTTGGCACACCAACTAACCTTTGGTAGACACAAGGAAAATATTCTTTCGAAATTGATGCTCTATGATCTTGTTTCTTACTTTAATCCAAGACTAGACTTCAGTAACTTGCAACCTTCATTATCATTTGATGGTGTCATCATCTCTTTTTGGTTTCGTCATATTGAGACCTTCTAGAAAAGATGATCATGACATCCAATGACCAATTTAATGATCTTAGAAGTTTTCTATGATAAGTAAAATTCTAATGGATTTATTCATACTGACATGATATAACCAATCGAGTATTATTGGTACCATACTCATTCCATCCATGTATCATCTCATTTGAATACCCATTGTAGTATTCAATTTATAAGCCCCTTTATAATTTGATACATGTAATCAATTATTGAATTGTAATTAATCTTGTCAATCTTAGCTAATTTCCATATACTGCTTACTTGTAGGATTTATTATTCTCAATGAATAATTCATCACTGGACATTGTGAATATAAAACCATCACCATGGTTTCATCCTTCCTACACAGTATGTGTCATTGGAACATGCCTATCCCATATGTACTTGTGGAACTTTTTCCTAGGTCAACCATTTCTGCATCTTGAGCTTTGACTAATCCCAAGTCAATATTTCTCCCACTATCACTAATATGGATGTTCACTCTTATATATAAATTTATTCTAATACCTAAATTCATATTTTATATCTTAAGTATTTAGGTAATATCCTAAGCAACTTTTTGGATATTTACTTTAGATGGACAATGTGTTTAACAGGATGCATGTTTGCTTAAATCCTAACAAATGCATTAAATCTAAACACATCGTATGACATAATAGATTTTCCATCATACTTGGACTCGTATGATTTCCATTTATCATTTATTAGTTGGAATATTGGTTATGAGATTTCACTATTATTTGTAATGCATATCATGAAATATAATAGACGTTTCTGCAACTAGAAACATTGATACTTCATACAACATAAATTTGATGTATATAATGTGTGTTTGTGAATTTCTCCATGCTAAATTTTTTTGATCAATGTTACTATGTAACACTTATCATCAATAATCCTTATGAACATCAAAACCATGATATAGATGAGGTAACATGCATTTAGGAATTACTCTATGCTACATTATCATGATCGATGAATGTTTGTTCAAGATATTCTTTGGCATGCAGAACCCAAGAAACTCATATCTTTTGACCATGCATACACTTCACTATTACATTCCATGATGAATTAAAGAAACCTTATGAAGTATCTTTACCCCTAGCTTTCCATTGGAATAGTTCACACTCACTTTTTGAAATAACCCCAAAAGATTTTGTGGGATACCTTTATTTCTTAAAGTTTCTTTGTCTATACTTAAGATTTCAATTATACTATAGGTGTCTATCTATTCCGAGCCTAAATACCAAACTAGTTATATCATTGACATCTAATTTTATTTACTTGAAAAATAATTATATTTCCATAACTGGGTAAGTCTTACATTTTATATTCATCATGTATTGCCAATGATTCAAGTATGTCTGAACTATTTTTTTACTATGTTACACCACAAACAACATTCGTTCATGAACTTGGAAAAATGTCTCATTATGTCCAAACGTACATGTGAGATAAATATTATGGTTATACTCATGAACTTGTTCAACTAGTATCATTAACATTGAATATAGAATTTATGTATTTGTCTCTACTGACATAGGAATCACCCTTTTTCAGCTACATGGAGAAGACACTTTACTCCTAGTACTGTTTCTCCTCTTGGTTATTGTATTTCAATAAATATATGTGAAAATAATATTGTATTTAATTCCCAAGAAGTATGTGAGAAAAAAAATACTTTATATTGATGAATATACCTGAACAAGAAGAGGGTACCTTCTTCCTGTATTTCAGTTCATTGCATTTAAAAAATCGATAAATTCATTTCATTATGTGATGAAAATAAACTCCTGTTAATTAAATGAACTCTTTTCTTTGAATGATGTGATGAAGGTGCCTTTGGAATACCTTTATAAAGGCCTTTTTTTCCTTTTCATTCAATATATTCTCTATAAGAACAAAATATGGTGCTATCTTTAATATTCTAATTACTTGGAGAATGTTACTAAGAAGCGCTTACTCCATACCATTCATTTGTATCCTTAAACAAAACTAGATTAATTGGTCGTGAATGGTTTAAGAATGGGATGGAATTAAATATTCTGAATTGTCTTTCACTTTACCCAAACTGAGTGCAAACATCACATTCAAATCTTGCTTAGCGTTCTCCTTTAAAGGATCTCGGAGATGTGACTACATGTCACATCATCCATGTCATGATGTAGAAATGATAACTAACATTAGATGGTGATGATATCATTATGACAGAACCATCATATGCTTGATTCATGAGTATCCTGTAATCATTTACACACTCTCTTCCTGAGGTGGCGTAACAGGTTGGGACACAAGCCCCTAGAATTTTTATTATAGTAGTAATGTGTGCGAGCTCCTATACTACACTATGGAAATTTGTTATTAGTTTATACATTAACTTTGTCTAATATTTATCGCAGTTTCATTATGGTATTACTTTCCATTTTTACAAATAATTTTTAGATGATTAGTTCCTTTTATGTTGATTACCGAATGTGACATGACATATTAATTTAATCATTAAATATATCCCACTAATTTTTCTAATTCTATGAACCCTCTATACTAGAATTGTAATACTCTATCATTTGATTATTCTAGTGGTAAAGATCCCTAAAACTCCCTCATAGTCTACAAGCTATGGATTCACAACTACTCGGAGGGTACAATGTAGGCTTTTAGATGGCCAACTGCATTAACTTACAGTTCCTTGATCTGTTGATTGTAGTCCCAGCTTCAAAAATCATTACTTGATTTACTCAATGATTTACTTTAAAATTACTACAAGCTAGCTATGAATGTTTTTTTTTTGTAATTTTAACTAAGTCGATATACCACTCTCATAAGAACTCCCTGGTAGTAAAAGACACCCTTAGCTATGGCATGACCTGCACCCTGAACACCCGGTTTTGTTCAGACCTGAATGATAGAAGGATGTTTTGACTTAATTTTACTTTGAGGGTTTTGTGTTTTTTTCTCTCAACGAATGTGATCCATTTATATTAAACTTGTTCATCTTTGTTGTCACGCTCACAACTGGACTTTAATAGAAAAACATATACCGCTTATTTGTGTATTTTATTGTCTATTATTTTATTTATTTTCCTGCTATTCTAAAATGTATAAAATAATAAATAAACGAATAAAGTAAAACTACTAACCGACTGGTCTTGAGAATCTAATTGACCTAAGGGCATTATACATGAGTCGAAACTTGACTTTGGATGCATATCTCCCTTGTCTTGTATTTTTTGCTTCGCATATGAAGTATTACCTTATCTTGGCGGTGTCCACGTAATGTCTTTGAGTACCACCCCATCTTGGAAGAATCCATGTTTCTTCTTACACCGTCTTCATCAATGTGAACTGCCTCATCTTGGCGAGGTCCACGTCATTCTCTTTCTTCGTCTGAAGTACAATAATACCCATGCACAGGCAAGGGGGACTAGTGTGATAAATGTTTATTAGGAAAATATTGGGCGCGCAGACCCTTATACATTTTAACTGAAAATTAAAGACGATGTGTAGAACATCTATTTAATTAATTATAATCATCACATGCAATTAAAAATTAAATTAAATAAATGATTAAATAAATGAAACACACACGGTTCGGTGCTCAAGACAAATAGAAGGGTAAAATCAATGCACAATAAAATTAAAACGCATTAATTTAAGTATGATGGTTATTTGATTAAATTAAATGAATTCAATAATTCAATAATTTAATTAAATATCGGTCTGCTAATTAATATAATTTTAATGAAAAAATTAAATTAATTAATTTCATTTCATTTCAAAATCTAATTAAATTATATCCCTGAGTATTAAAATAATTAATATAAATTAATTTAAATTTATATAATTTATATACTAAAATTAAATTATTTAAATTAAATTTATTTATTTTGATTCATTTTAAATGGATGGTCCTCGAAACATCAATGCATGGCATGTGCAGGTCGGTCCAAACCCGTGCAGGGCTATGCTAGGCCATGCAGGGCCCAACTGGGCTGAGCCGATCCACCCAAACCCATTTAAGGTTGGGTTGGTCTGCCCTACCTGTTTTGGGGCTAATTTTTCTCTACGTAAAAAAATATGCAGAAAAAAAAATAAAGTAGTACCTCCCAATCCGGTGTGGCTCCGCTAGGCTACACAACCCCAGACGGCGTATGAGATCGTTGATTGCCTCACGACGGTCTGGCGAGGGGAGCTGCACCCGGTGGTGGGACTGCTGACAGCATCACGAGAGAGATACGGCACAGTGACCGGTAGGCAAGCAGTGGGATGTGCTCTGGGTGGAGCTGTAGTGGTCGGCCGCTCCAAGGATCCCGAGAGGCCCTTGGCCGAGGTAGGGCGGCGCTATAACAACCCTGATCTTTTATATCACAATTAAACATAATTTATTACATAAAATTCATTTGATACAACATAAAAGATCAAGAGGTATAGTGTATTTGGGGCTTAGGAACATTAAATAAAAACATAAAACATGAAAAACAATATCTTTATTGAAAACTTCATTTACATGACCACTACATTTCCTCGTACTTAGCATTAAAAGGGATAACCTGAGGACATGCATAAAAAAGGGTGAGCTATAAAGCCTAGTAAGGGATTAATCAAGGAATAACATGATGAGTACAATTTATGTTAGACAATAGGAATATTAATAGATCACAGGAGAAACATAATCATAAAGTAATGATAAATCATGATAATCATAACATGGAAATGTGGAAACAACACTTAACATGGAATTAGCATGATACAAGGCTCATTGCACATGGTGCATGGGTAAACCCTAATTGCACATGAAGCATGAATAAACCCCTGTTGCGCATGAATTATCAAGAGTAAACACCCATTTCACATGAAGTATCATGATACTATACTTCACCCAATGCATTGGAGCGCTATCAGGGCACACCCTTCTTAAATATTTCATTTCATGCATATGTGTACCACATGGATCATACGACACAGATTCAATCATCATAATTTATTCCAAAATAAAGGGATATGGAATACATACATGAAGCTTTATAATAAATAGGTAAATGTTCATAAAGGTGAATACCCTTGATAGAGAAATGTGGATGGTATTCACTACACAATGACATTGGCTTGGAAAATTGTAGTGCAATTTCGGCAGCATAATGGTGTGAAATAAGAACTCATAGAAAATGGTTGATGAGATAGAGAAAGGGGTATCTCATAATGTTTACATGACATGGACAGTAAGGGGGTCATATAGATACATGTCCCAACAAATTTAATGGAATTTAGATTCATGATACAAAATAATTGCGTGAATGTAAATAAGGAGAGAGAAATTCCATTCGGAATTTGGGCATAGTAACGGGTGTACATGGGAGTCATTTAAGGAGAGATAAAAGGGTCTCCCATAATTCAAACATAAATAGGGAAGTATGGGGAGGTCAAAAACCATACCCCAACATTTATAATTGAAATTAAAAGGGCATAACAATTTAAAGAATACTGGACAAAAATGAGAAAGGAAGAAAAACCCTTACTTGGAAGTGTGCTTCCAAAGGCTTGAGATAGGCATGAGAGAGGTTTATTAGGAGCTTTGGGTGCCTTGGGAGGATTATAAAGATAGGAGGGAAGATATTGGACGAACTAAAAAGGCTTCGAGCGAGGATTAACTGGGAGCTTGAGTGGGTTTAAATAGGAAAGGTGAGGGAATTCGTTATTATTTAGGTTTGGGACACCTCACATTAAACTAATCCAAACCACAAACCAGCCCATGGTTTTTGCCCATAGTTTTTGCAAAAGAGAATTGGAAACAATATTTTATAAGGCCAAAGTCCTAACTTATTAAAATAATGGGGTTGCTTATGTGGAGGTGAGTCACACTTCCAAGGAAAACAATTTAAAAAGACAAAATTTTTAATAAGTCTTTAAGGGTCCACTAAAGATTTGTAAAATAAATAAAACAACCCCAAAATCACATTATTTTAATGTTAAAACATATATTGGCCGAACATAAAGTTTATAATATTTTAATACATCACTATTGGGTCATTATGATGTCATAAAACACATCATATATTTAAACGGTATTTAATTTTTACCCAAAAATTTGTCTGTCTCAGAAAATTATGAAAAATTCACCATTGGATAATTTAGACATCTTGATTATAGAAATAATATTCATTTTATCTATATAACTTTCTAAATATGTTAATTTTCACTTTTAAAATAAAACACAACATTTATCGAAAATTCATTGGTTTTGAAAAAATAATGGCTTTCAAACCTTAATAAAAAATACAATTGCATTCCTAAAATTATACGATCATTTATATTTAATAAAAAATAATTTAATAATAATAATATTTTATTAAAATATTATTTAATTTCAGAAATCCATTAATTAATCAAAATAGATTTCTTAGTTGAATATTAACTAAAAATACTATTTGTGCTTTAAAACTATTCACAAGGTAACAATAATAAAATGAAAGTATATTCATTATTATGTACAAAAATAATGTACATAACCATAGTACTAGGGTCTTGTTAAATAACCCCTTAAAACACCAGCTTAAGACTGAAGTGTTAGGTGTGCGATGGTGACCAACTCTTGGTGTGTCTTGGATAACATCGCTCGGGCGGTAATCTCTATAAACTTCCACTTCTCCCGTAGGAGGTTATGCTCAAGATTAACGTGTTCAAGCTCAGATTGATCTTGTTCAAGAGCGAAGCACTATGATGTCACCTCCTTTCCGAGCTCTGAAAAATTGGCTTCATATGGGGCACGTCTACTGGATGAGGCCATCGCTTCTTTTTTCTGAGAAAATTGGATTTGTTAAATCCATATATTTATACTAATCATGTGATCACTGTTCAACGACTATATTAGCAATGGTCACAATTCTTAACATAAAACCAAATAATTTTACATTTTATATAAAAAAATTCATAAAGATACTTATAATTAGATCAAGAGGGATTTACATTAATGAAATTTTGGGTCGTTACAATCTTCCCCCCTTATGAAATTTCACCCTCAAAATTTCCTTTTCCCACTCTAAAACAAATGCGGGTAACTCTGTTTAATCACTTAATCTGATTCCCATGTCGCATCTTTAAACTTGTGGTTTCACCATAACCCCTTGATGAGGGGTTTTATCTTATTTAATAGAACATTTTCTCTATGAGCTAAGATATTCACTAGTTGCTCCTCGTAAGAAAGATCATCCTATAGCTATACTACCTCTAAAGATAGTACAAGTGAAGGTTCAAGTATGTAATTTTTTAATAGGTATACATGAAATACATCATGTACTTTGTCCATGGAAGCTGGAAGTGATAGTCGATAGGCCACAGCCCCAACACGATCAAGAATATAGAAGGGGCCGATGTACCTAGGACTTAACTTCCCTTTCATTCCAAACCTCATGACCTTCTTCCATGGAGATATGCGTAGAAATACCATGTCTGCAACATTAAAATCAAGGCCTCATCAATGGTTGTATGCATAACTCTTCTTTCGACTCTGGGATTCCTAGATATGATGCTGAATGGTTTTCACCTTCTCCACCATTACTTCGACCATTTCTAGTCCAAGAAGCTTACGCTCACCGACCTCATTCCAACATGCCGGTGTTTTGAAAATTTTCCCACAAAGGGCTTCATATGGTCCCATTTGTATGCTCGAGTGGAAACTGTTATTATAAGAGAACTCAACCCAAGGAATATGTTGATACAATCCTCCTTTAAAGTCCATTGAGCATGCTTCCAACTTGTCCTCAACAGTTTGGATAGCCGGCTTGGATTGGCCATCAATTTGAGGATGATAGGTCGTACTGGAGTTTAGTTCAGTATTCATAGCATGTTGAATATTCTTCCAAAACATAGAGGTGAATCTTGGATCTATATTGGATACAATAGGTAGTCGTACTCCATGAAGCCTTAACACTTCCCTGGTATATATTCATTCCAGTTGATCCAATGAGAAATCCTCCCAAATTTCAATAAAGTGTGCAGACTTTGTAAGACGATCCACAACAACCCAGATTTCATTGTTGCCTTTTGATATCTTTGGAAGTCCAGTGACAAAGTACATGGTGATTTTCTCCCATTTCCATGCTGGTATGGGAAATGATTGCATCATCCCCTTAGACTTATTCCTCTATGCCTTCACTTGCTAACACACCATGCAGTTTGATGTATACTCAGCGATCTCCTTCTTCAAATTATCCCACCAATAATTCTCTCGAAGATCTCGATACATATTTTTGTGTCTTGGGTGAATAGATAAATTTGAACTATGTGCATCGTCCAAAAGATCCTTTTTCAGCTCCGGACTTGATGGAACACATAGTGTTTTCCAAAATCTCAAAATTCTTTCTTCATTGACAATAAACTTTGAGGATTTCCCTTTTCTGATAGCTTCTATTTTTTCATAAATTCCCACATTATCCTTTTGAGCATCCTTTAACCTTTCCAAAAGTGATGGTTGAGAAATAATTTGTGAAAAGATTAATGATTTTACCTTATTTATGATTCTAATGTCTATCTTCATCAAATCTAAGAAGATTAGATACTTTTCAATTCTCATAAATGATAGAATCACTGGGTCCTTTCTACTTTGGGCATCCGCCACCTTGTTCACTTTCCCAGGGTGGTAATGGATTGAGCAGTCATATTCTTTGATGAGATCTAACCATCTTCATTGGCGCATGTTCAACTCTTTTTGTGCGAATATATACTTGAGGCTTTTGTGGTCTGTATATATTTCCCACTTCTCCCCAAAGAGATAATGCCGCCAAATTTTCAAAGCGAAGATCAATGTAGCCAACTCGAGGTCTTGTGTTGGATAGTTCTATTCATGAACTTTCAATTACCTTAAAGCATATGAAACGACTTTGTTATTTTGCATCAACACACATCTCATGCCCTTCTTTGAAGAATCACTGAATACCAGAAAAATTTCTCCACTTGTGGGTAAAGTGATCATGGATGCAGTGATAAACCTCCTTTTCAACTCCTTGAAGCTTTCTTCACATTCATCACTGCAAGAAAACTTTACTCCCTTCTGAGTTACCTTTGTAAGAGGTTTGGGAAATCGTGAGAGATTTCTCACAAATAGTCGATAATATCTAGCTAACTCCAAGAAACTACAAATATCCATTACCAATGTTAGCCTCAACCATCCCTAAATTGCATTTGTTTGGGAGGGATCCATAGATATCCCATTGCTAGTGATGATATGGCCCATGAATGAGACCTCCTTCAACTAGAACTCACAATTGATTTACTTTTCATAGAGCTTCTCCTTCTGTAAGGTCTCTAGTACAGTTCTTAGATTCTCCTCATGATCCTCCTTGGTTTTGAAGTATATCAGAATATCATCTATAAAGACTACAAAAAAATTGTTAAGGTAATATCTAAAGACTCTATTCATCAAATCCATGAAGATTTTTGGAGCATTAGTGAGTCCGAAAGGCATTACTATGAATTCATAGTGCCTGTATCTTTTACAAAAAGCAGTCTTGGGGATATCTTCCTTCATCAACCTTACTTGATAATAACCCAACCCCAAATACAACTAGGAGAAGTATTGTGCTCCACGTAGCTGATTAAACAAGTCATCAATTTTTGGTATAGGATACTTGTTCTTTATCATGATTTTGTTGAGCTCAAGATAATTGATGTAGAGGCACATTGACCCATCCTTCTTCTTGACGAAGAGGACTGGTGCACCCCATGGTGAAGAACTTGGGCTTATAAACCCATTATCATATTCTCATGTATTTTTTTATTCAGCTCCTCAAGCTCCACAACATTTATTCTATACAGAGTCTTGGATATTGGCAATGCCCCAGGTATAATATCAATTGAGAATTCAATATATCTTCTATGAGGAAGACCAGGAAATTCATCAGGAAACAATTCAACAAATTCCCTCACAATAGGAATGTCTTGAAAGATGGTTGATTCCTTGGACTCAATCATCTGAGGTATATATGCATGCTCATAGGGTAGTAATATCCATGCTTGATATGATGGAGCTAAAGAAGATTCATCTTCCTCCTTGAACTTGTATATAATCGGGGGTTTATTATCCACATGGAGAGTGATTTACCTCTCTTGGAAATTTATGTTGGCTCTATATAAGGTAATCCCATCCATTCTAAGAATCGCATCAAATTCCACCAGAGGGAGTATGATAAGGTTTTTTGAAAAGTTTAATCCACATATTATGATAGGGGAGGAGATATATTCTTGGGATGAAATGATTTCCCTATTTTTCATACTCACTGACATCTTCAATTCCATGATTTGTGGTGGTGCTGTGATTGTTCTATTATTCTTTCAAGATATAAAAGAATGTGTAGAACCTGAATAAAAAATTATGTTGTCTATTCTTGAATGAATAACTAGAATACCTATCACCACTTAATTGTCGGGGTTCACTTCGAAAGTAGTGATAGAAAAAGCTCTCCCTTTCTGCCTTGGAGGTTGTTGGTTGCCTCTGAAAACCCTTGGCTTAAGGCACTGATTTGCAAGATGCCCTAGTTCTTTGAAGTTGTAGAAATTATCAACACGTTGAGGTTGGAACAGAGCATTCCTATCTTTTTTCGTAGCTGCAGGTCTTTATTTTCGACAGTTAATAGCCAGGTTCCCTTTTCTTCCACACCTAATGCATTTCCTTGTCCCCTTCAGGCAATTTCCGGGGTTCGTCTTTCCGTACCGTTGGTAGGTGGGGTGCTGGATCTCCTTAACACCATTGGATTTATCCATCGGATTTCCAGCATTTAATTCCACCTTATTCTTCTTATCCCAATGATACCCCTAATATTCTATAATCTCCATTTTGACATTGAGGGTACATCAGACAATTTCCTCATAGCTGTCGAAGTCATGTATTGTTAGTGCTTTCTGCATGCTAGGTTTCAGCCCACCAAAGAAGCGGTCAACCTTGTATTCGGGGGTAACGAAAAAGCTGGAGGCATATTGTGCAAGCTTTGTGGTCTTTTCCATGTATTCTTCGATAGATTCGTCATCTTTTTTCTTTAGGGAAAGGAAGTCCCTTCCCATTTTAAGACGGAGGGTGCATGGAAAATATTTATTGAAAAAAATATTTTGGAAATCCTTCCATTCCAACGCCTCGATATCCTCCTTAGGATTTTTATTTTTGATCAAAATCCACAATTAATCAGCTTCACCCTCCATATGATAAATAGCTAGGAAAACCTTCTATTGTTCATAACATTGAATGATAGAGAAGATCTTTTCAATGGAGTTGATCCATTTTTCAACGATTGAGGGATATGAGGCCTTTGTTTCATGAACTTCTCGATTGTGACTTGTTCTCTCTTGGGGGGGGGTTGAACATTCCTATTGACCCATGTTTCTATTCAATGCATGAGTTATCTGAGAGATAAGAATGATAAATCTTGCGATTCCTGCTCCCATTGTATTAGGCATCTCATTAGTACAAACATCACATTGATCTTCACATTGGTTTTTAGCCCGAGTCCTCCTATTACCTGCCATTGGATGGAATAAAAGGAAAGTCATGGGTAACACATAAAGGGTAATACAAGTAAAAAATTGATGACTTATAAATAACTTTTATTTCCTTAACTTATGAATCTATTTGCTTCATTCTATGTTATCCATGATTTACTTTCAAACATATATTATTAGCGAATTTTTTTAGTCCCTTAAAAATGGTTTGTACTAATCTTGTGAATTTACCAAAGCATATCCGCCAGGAGTGTCCTAACCAAGAGTTCAGTAAGGCCCGCTTTCATTCACCAGTTCTCGTTCGATTCTATCTCAAAGCAGTTTTTTTGGGTTTTACCCCTAGGATACATCCGTGCCAGAGTCGCATCTACCTTCTCGTATTCTGATAGGGGTGTATTTGCTTCATAGACCACTTACTCAATACTCTCCAAAAATTAGGGATGTTTTTATTATACACATTATTGTCTCTAAGGCTTTACTAGGTTTTTCTAATCCTAATACTAAAAATAACTAAACCTATCCTCTTATATGAACTATAACAACCCTGCATTTTATTACACACTTAAACATGATTTATTACATAATCTTCACTTGATACAACATATAATATTGAGTGGTATAGTGTCTTTGGGGATTAGGATCATTACATAACAACTTAAAACATAAAAACAGAATCTTTATTGAAAACTTCCTTTACATGACCACTACATTCCCTCATACTTAGCATTGCATGGGATAACCTGAGAACATGCATAAAAAAGGGTGAGCTATAAAGCCCGGTAAGAGATTAATCATGGAATAACATGAGGAATAAAATACATGTTAGAAAATAGGCATATCAATAGAGAACAAGATAATCATAAACATAAAGTCATGATAAAGCATTATAATCATAACATGGAAGTGTGGCAACAACACTTAACATGGAATTAGCATGAGCCAAGGCTCATTGCACTTGGAGCATTAGTAAACCCTCATTGAACATGAAGCACGAGTAAAACCTTATTGCACTTGAATTATCATGAGTAAAAACCCATTGCACATGATGTATCATGATACTATACTTCACCCAATGCATTGGAGCGCTATCAGGGCACACCATTCTTAAATATTTCATTTCATGCAAAAGTGTGCCACATGGATCATACGAGATGGAGTCAATCATCATCATTTATTCCACAATAAAGGGATGTGGAATACATACATGAATATTTATAATCAATAAGTAAATTTTCATAAATTTTAATACCCTTGATAGAGACATGGGCGTGGTATTCACTACACAATGACATTGGCTTGGAAAATCATAGTGCAATTTTTCGGTAGCATAACGGCCTGAAATAAGAACTCATAAAAAATGGTTGATGAGAGAGAAAAAGGGGTGTATCATCATATTTACATGACATGGATGGTAAGGGGTTAATATAGATACATGTCCCAACAAATGTAATGGAATTTAGATTCATGATACAAATGAATTTCTTGAATGTAAATGAGGAGAGAGAAATTCCTTTTAGAATTTTGGCATAGTAACGGGTGTACAAGGGAGGCCTTTAATGAGATAGAAAGGGGTATAAAATAATTAAAACCTAAAGAGAGCAGTATTGGGGAGGTGAGAAACCATACCCCAACATTTATAATTGAAATTAAAAATGGAATAACAATTTAAATAATATTGGACAAAAATGAGAAAGGAAGAAAACCCCTTACTTGGAAGTGTGCTTCCAAATCCTTGAGAGAGTCTTATTGGGAGCTTGGGGAACCTTGGGAGGATTATAGAGAGTGTAGGGAATAGGTTGGATGAACTACAATGGCTTTGAATGAGGAGGACGTGGGAGCTTGGGTGAGTTTATATAGGTAAGGCAAAGTAATTCTTTATTATTTAGGTTTGGTACACCTTATATTAAACTAATCCAAACCACAATCCAGAACATGGTTTTTTCCCATGGTTTTTTTCAAAGGGAATTGGAATAAAATATTTTATAAGTCCAAAGTCCGAAATTATTAAAATAATGGGGTTTCTTATGTGGAGGTGAGTCACACACCCAAGGAAAACAATTTAAAAAGATAAAATGTTTAATAAGTCTTGAAGGGTCCACTAAAGCTTTGTAAAATAAATAAAACAAACCCAAAATCACATTATTTTAATGTTAAATCATATATTGGCCGAACATAAAGTTTATAGTATTTTATTACATCACCATTGGGTCATTATGATGTCATAAATCTCATTATATATTTAAATGGTATTTAATTTTTACCCAAAATTTTGATTGTCTCGGAAAATTATGAAAAATTCACCATTGGATAATTTTGACATCCGGATTCCAGAAATAATATTAATTTTATCTGAATAATTTTATAAATATGTTAATTTTCACTTTTAAAATAAAAACTGACATTTATAAAAAAATTCATGGGTTTTGACAAAAAAAAGCTTTCAAACCTTAATAAAAATTACAATTGCATTCATAAAATTATACGATAATTTATATTTAATAAAAATTAAATTAATAATAATATTAATATTTTATTAAAATATTATTTAATTTAAAAAATCCATTAATTCATTAAAACATGTTTCTTAGTTGAATATTAACTAAAAAACTATTTGTGCTTTAAAACTATTTACAAGGTAACAATAATAAAATAAAAGTATATTCATTATTATATAAAAAAAATAATTTACATAACCATAGTATTGGGGTCTTGTTAAATAACCCTTTAAAACACCTGCATAAGACAAAAGGGTGAGGTGTGCCATGGTGACAGACTCTTCGGGTAGCTCCGATAACATCGCTCGGGTGGTAATCTCTTTCAACTTCCACTTGTCCCGTAGGCAGTTCTACTCAAGCTTAAAATGTTCAATATTGGAATGAGCTTGGTCAAGATCGAATCCCAATGGAGCCCCCTCCTTTCTGTGCTCTAACAAATGGGCTTCGTATGAGGCACATCTACTGGATGAGGCCATCACTTCCTTTGTCTGAGTAAATGGGAATTGTTAAAGACCTATATTTAAACTAATCATTTGATCACTTTTCAATTACTATATCAGCAATAGTCACAATTATTAACCTAAAACCAGAGAAGTTGACATTTTATATAAAAAATTTACATAAAGAGACATTTAATTAGATCAAGAGGGGTTTCCATTAATAAAAGTTTGGGTTGTTACAGGTGCCCATGGGAAATCATCTTGGAGGCTACCAACGCATGGGGAAGGCTGGGAAAAGGAGGAGGTCAGATCCTATGGCCTAGACAGAGGCACTTTTGGGCGGTGGTTCCAATGCTGGTAATGGGGCGGCAACCACTGGGAGGTGGCGGGAAGGCCGGACGACGATCGTCGCTTCGAAAGGAGGATGGAGCCCTATTCGCCAAGCTGGGGCTGTGTGGAGGCACCGTGTAATGCCCTAACCCCAGAAGCCCAGAGTTTGTGCATTATTACATATCATTATCATGATCACAAAATATCATGTCTCGAAATACCGATTAGTTTAGTATCCATGGAAGTACTAGATACATTCATAAGGTTTACATTACATCATAAAATAGAAAACTACAATAACATTGTTTCCATAGACAACACTGAGATTCCATAGACTATCCCTCCAGATCAATCATAATATACTTATTTTCATCCAGAAAAAATAAAACATAGAAAGGGGTGAGATCAAACGCTTAATAAGGATAACTATATAGCGGAAACTTTCATAAATAAGCATAAACATTTAAGGCAATGTATAAAACTAAAACAAAAGCCTTTTCAACCTAAACACCATCATAATATGGAAAATATAAATCAAAATAATTCCATTTACTTACTCACATGGATATTCTACTAGTCGAATAATCACATGCAATATCAATAGACACTTTCGTAATGATGGAATGCATAATGCCAGACTTCATAACAACATAATCAAGGCCTTGTGCAAAGACTAAAAATAAGATTTTGTCAAGGACGTGTGCCAAGACACTAGATTGTATAATGAGACCTACCGATGCATCGAGGAGGTATAGCAGGATCCACCCGTCACTTACTAAGTCCAATGCATTTCACATATGAAAATTTTTAAACATAAAAAAACATTCGTATTAAAACTACCATACAAAATGTCAATACTATATCCATAAACCATGAATGGAAGAAAATAACACATCCACATTCAAACATATCACAAAGCCTTCAATACAAAATGGATGATTTTTATCATAATAAATCAACTTTAAACAAGATGAAAATCCATTAAAGGATGTTGACATAGATGGAATCAAAACCATTTGAGAGAAATATCTCATTATTTTTTTTGAAATCATTTAAAGTTACATAATTATAAAAGAAAACATTTATTTTGAAAATATTCTTATAAACTTATAAGGTAAGCTTTGAGGGTGTTATAACAGCGTAAAATAGCCTCACCCACCGTATAAGTTAAAATAACATTCTTTCCTTAATTTTGTCTAAATGGTCGTGAAGTACCTTGTTTGGAAAACGATGGAATGATTCATTTCAAAAAATCTTATAAAAATTAAAACAAGGGTTTAAATTACATTAACCCGTTTTATAGTAAATAGTAAAAACAATTTGGAATACATTTTTAGGAAAATACGGATGTAAATGACAAAGAGGTCCCAGTAGATAATTACATATAAACAACCTTGAATAATGAAGAGGTTGTTGAATTAACCCTTACCTTGTACTTTTCCTTAGTTGATGGTAGGTTAACATTCAGTATAATGGTGAAATAATTGTTATTAAATTATACATGAATCATATACATTAATATGATATCATATAAGATCTTTTAATGTTACTTTGTTAATAATATTTTAGTATTATTGTCGTTTTGGGTGTTAACTGATTTGTTTTACTTTATATGCTTTGTTACGTAAGTAATGTTTGTTATGAATAGTATGCATCTTATTCATATTCAGAATGATATTAAGTCTTTAAAAATTATTTTTAATCATCAAATAAAAATTATTCTTGAATGGATACGAAGGGGAATGAATCTCATCGCGTTCGTGGAGACGGTAATCCTTACGTACGCACGAGCGACAATATCATTCTTTTGATATAAAAATAATATATAATTGTATGGTATATCATATATACAGAATCATTATCATGTTATATTTATTATTTAATTCAATTATACATCATTATTATACCCATCCAAATAATAATGTATGGAATAACAACTACACCACGACGTGGAGACGGTAAGCCGTACGTACGCACGTATGGTGAAATGTCATTCAAAAGATGGATATAATAATAAATATGGCTGTACCATATTTATAAGAACATTACAGTATATAGAATATACTGGATTTATTATTTTAGAATGGAAACAACAAATAAAGAGGAAGTGGAAGAAGAAAGGAACTTGAAAGAGGTGATGAAATATTTACCTCTTCTTCAGGTTCTTCCTTTTTATTTGATCAAAAGGGCTCTTTAGGTTGGTTTTTTGACTAAATAAAGGATTAGAGGATGACAAGAGGATAGTTGATAGGGTATTTGGGCAGGTTTTGTCCGATTCAAATGTCTTTGAAGGTGTGAATTGGAGAGAAGAGGAAGTTCCCTTTTATAAGAGGTGTGAGGAGCACCTTAGGAAAAGCTAGAAATATTATTTTATAAGAAAATCATTTTCGGTTTCTAATGTCTCCAAAATCAATTATTCAAAATATACGGTGGGGATGGGTCGAAAACCTCTCAACCAATAGGTTTTAGATAGGTTTGGGTCACTGTATTAACCTTATATTTTAGATTTAACTCTTAGTTAAATAGTTTGACATTTACCACGTCTCTTTGTATTTTTATATTATATGGTTAATAAAATTACTATAAATTTCAAATAGAACCTCTAGTGGTACATTAATGACATATATAATATTATTGAAGACCTCTTTCTGAACCTTATATTTTTAGGAATAGAATATCGATTAATAATATAATATTTTTTTTAAAAACTCTTTTTTGTCAATTTTAACTCTATTTGGTATTTTGTTTTTGATAAATTCATAGAAGAATAATTAATTCAAAAAAATTCATTTAACCAACCCTAAAATGTCATATTAACCTATAAAATTATTTTAATTCATAAAAATTCTCAAATTACATTTATTTGGATATTTATAGTATCAATTATTTTAATATTTCATTAAATAGATAATTAATGCATCATCATTGTGTCATAAATAAATTAAATTATTTAATGTCTAAAAATGATAAATTAAATACCATTATTTATGAAATTGTTTTATATTTATAATGAATATTTATAGTTCAATTTATATTGTGTTTAACCCTATATTAAAATTGGATTAGTTATTAAACTTTGAATTTGTCTCTTTTAACTCTTCTTTAAATAAAATAATAATAAATGTCCTATTCTAATCCAAGTGGACCAAATAGGTTCATATTTTATTCCTAAGGTTATTTTTGGTAGAATTATACTTATCCAATAGAATTATTACATGTGTTAAGGTAATAATAATATCATTTTTACCATTAATTACCCTATTTACTTTTAACCGTGGTAAATAAAAGTAAAAAGTTAATATGCACCAAAAATAATTTTCATCTTATTGAACCACATTTTACTTACTGATATTAACTATTTCTCTCTTATTTTTTAAATTCAACTCACAGAAGTGGTAAAATTTAGTTTTATGTAAATTTGCAAATGCTCTTAGGATGTGGGTAAAAGATGGTAAAAAGTTCAATAAAATTTTTATATATCTAAAATTATTATAAACCGACTCCAATGAATTACATTTAACTTATATAGGTATTTTGTATCTATTTTGACCTGAAATTAATTTAAATAAAATAAATTATTATTTAAATAAAATTTTTGTTTTAAACAATAACTCAATGTTTTTCACTATTCATCAAAAATTGAAAGTTTTCAGAAAAATACCAAAAAATCACCCTAAGCTAATTTCGATATTCAGAATCCAAAAATGAAGTCCATTTTGAAATATAAGATTTATAAAATTCTAAAAAATGGGTATTACTATTCATAACAGCTAGTTTGGTTGGTTGTGGTGTGTTATAACTCGATGTTGCGTACAACACACACTATTGTATTATTCAAAGAGAAACGTATCATGGAAGCTTGGGGTGTTACATTCTCTCCTCCTTTAAATAATTTCATCCTCAAAATTTCTAGAATATTACTGCATAAAAAGAATCAGGTGGTTCTTCATCATAAATTCCTCAGGTTCTCATGTTACCTCTTCTATCTTATGGTTTCTCCATAGAAATTTTACCAGACGAGTCGTCTAGTTTCTCAACACTTGTTCTATTGTATAAAGAACCTTGATAGGATCTTCGCAATAAGATAGATCAAGTTCCAATTCTAATTCCTCATAGGTAAGTACATGCGTTGGGTCATGCAAGTATTTTCTCAAAAGTGATACTTGGAACACATCATGAAATTTGGAGTGACTTGGCTTCATTACCAAACAGTAAGCTACAGCCACAATATGTTCTAGAATTTTGAAAGGTCTGATGTACCTGTGACACAATTTACCATTCTTACTGAATCGTATAATTCCCTTCCATAGAGATACCTTCAAGAAAACATGATCTCCTACCTAAAATTCCAAATCCTTCCTTAGGTTATCAACATAGATCTTCTTCCTACTTTGAGATGCTTTGATGTTGTTTTGGATTACCTTCACCTTTTCCATCATTACCTCCACAAGTTCTGGGCCTATGAGTTTTCTTTCTCCAACATCATCCCAACTGGTTGGTGTGCAACATCTCTTTCCGTATAACACTTTATATGGTGCCATCTGAATACTTGAAGGGAAGCTATTGTTATAGGAAAATTCTACCAGAGGTAAATATTGATCCCCACATTCCTTGAAAGTCAAGTGAGCATGATCTCAACATATCTTCTAAGGTTTGAAAAGTCTGTTCTGATTATCCATCAGTTTGGGGGTGGAAGGCAGTGCTCAAACGAAGTTCAGTATCAAGGAATTTCTAAAGACTTTTCCAAAATATTGATGTAAAATGTGGATCACGATCAGAAACAATCGATAGGGGTACTCCGTGAAGTCTCACAACTTCATTAATATATAGTATTTCTAGAAATTCAAGTGGTAAATCTTCTCTTGTAGCAAGAAAATGTGTTGACTTGGTAAGATGATCAACAACGACCCATATTGCATCATTCCTTATAGGTGTCTTTGGTAGTCCCATGACAAAGTCCATCGTAATGTTATCCCATTTCCACTCAGGTATGGGAAGAGGTTGCATGACTCCTCCAGGCTGTTGCCTTCCAGCTTTCACTTGTTGACAAACCATACATATTGAAACAAAATCAGAAATATCCCTCTTCATATTGTCCCACAAAAAATTTTCCTTAAAATCTATATACATCTTAGGGATACCAAGGTGTATAGAGAAATTGGAACTATAAGCATCATACAACAATTCCATTTTTAGATCAGGTATATCGGGACACAAAGTCTCTTCCCATAATTCAAAATTTCATCTTCATACACAAAGTCACTCAATCTCCCATCATTCACAACTTGAATCTTCTTTTGAAACTCGTCATCATCGGTTTGAGAGCTCAGTTTTAATTCTAGTAGAGATGGTTTGGCAACCATTTCAAAAAGTATTGATGTTTCACCTTCTATGGTTATCCCCATGTCCAAAATTACTAGATCCTTGTATATAGGATCCTTTTCAACACTCATTTTGTTCAGAACTCCATGCTCCTTTTTGCTCAAAGCATCTTCCACCTTATTTGCCTTCCCCGGGTGGTAGTTTATGGTGAAATCATAATCCTTGATTATTTTAAGCCATCTCCTTTGCCTCATGTTGAGTTCTTTCTATGAGAAAATATACTTCAAACTCTTGTGATTGGTATATATCTCTCATTTTTCACCATAGAGATAATGTCTCCATATCTTCAAAGAAAAGATTACAGCTGTCAACTCAAGATCATGAGTAGGATAGTTTTTCTCATGAATTTTTAGCTGTGAAGATGCATAGGCAATAACCCTATCATTATACATAAGGACACAACCGAGTCCTTATTTTGATGCATCACTATAAATAACAAACCCATCATTCCCTAACGGTAGAGTCAAGATAGAATCATTGACTAATATTCTCTTAAATTCTTCAAAACATTCTTCAAAATCTTTTGTCCAAACAAATTTAAACCCTTTTCATGTGATCTTTGTTAATGGGTTAGCCAACCGGGAAAAATTATGGACGAAACGTCGATAATAACCTGCTAAACCAATAAAATTGCGTACCTCAGTTATACTCATTGGTGCTAGAAATTCTTGGATTTCCTTGGTCATAGAAGGATCAATATAGATTCCATCCTTAGAGACAATATGGCCAAGAAAAGAAACCTCTTGAATCCAAAATTCACACTTGCTAAACTACCCATATAATTCATGTCTTCTAAGAGTCTTTAGAATAATGTGTAGGTTATTTTCATGATCTTCATATCTTTTGGAGTATATCAAGTTATCATCAATAAATAACACTACAAAGTCATCAATATATTCCTTGAAACTCTATTCATTAGATCCATGAAGACAAAGGGTGCATTAATAAATCCAAAAGGCATTACTATAAACTCGTAATTCTCATACCTAGTTCGAAATGACGTTTTCAGAATTTCTTCCTTCTTCACACACAAATGATGATATCCAAATCAAAGGTCAATCTTTGAGAAGTATTGAGCTCCATGAAGTTGGTCGAATAAATCATCAATGTGAGGTAGGGGATACTTGTTCTTTTTTATTATAGCATTGATCTCCCTGTAGTCAATTCACAACCTCATAGATTCATATTTCTTCTTAACAAAAAGAATAGGGGCTCCCCATGGAGAAACACTAGGGTGAATAAATCCCTTTTTACTCAATTACTCTAGTTGTTTCTTTAGTTCTTCCAATTCCACAGTGTCCATTCTATAAGGGGTCTTTGATATGGGCCTTGAACCAGGAATTAAGTCAATGGAAATCTCAATTTATCATTTTGGAGGATGTCCAGGTAAATCCTCTGGAAACACATCAACATATTCATGCACAATAGGTACATCCTCTATTTGAACATTCCTTTCCTCGCCCACAGTTATTTCATTCTCTTCCTCCCCAATAATTGAATTTAGTTGAGCTACTGGGGGTGGATCTAGATAAGAATTAGGTGGTGACGTTTATGCTCTAAATAGAAGGTACTTCTTATCATTATCAAAAATGGTAACCTCCTTCTTCTTATAATAAATTTTTTCATCATGGTCTGAAAGCAAATCCATACTGAGGATTATATCAAGTTCAATCATGAGTATGATGATGATATCGGCAGATAAATAATGTTTATATTCCTTAATGGGAACTGATTCAAAAAACATTGTTGCAATGATACTTCCCTTAATAGTTTTGACTGAGAACTCCCTTGTTAAATAAAATTGGAAATATATAATTTTTTTATCAAACTGGGAAGATATGAAACAACACGATGATCTATAATCAAATAAATCATTGGCTAAACTTTAGAAAACCATTAAATTACCTACCACTAAGTCTTTCAGAGCTTTGACCTCAGTAGTAGTGATAACATAAGCTTATCCTTGATCCCTTGGCCTTTTATTAGGTATGTTTCCTTAGTGCTTAGGACATTTATTTTCATAATTGCCCTTTTATCTACAATTGTAGCATTCAACATTGACAGCCTCTTTCTTCCCCTTGCAATCACGAGTTTGGTGGCCTTTTTTCACCACACTTTTAATAGACTACCATTCCCTTCAGACAAGTACCAGGGTGTTTCTTCCGACATTTACTGCTGGATTGATATTAAAATTTTCCCTTATTCCCCTTATTTCCATTTCTAGAGTATTCAGTAGATCTCCTATTCTCTTTCTTTTCTTAAAAGTCATAAGACTTAGATAATTCTTTTTCTGTCTTGATAGCACATGAGACAATATCTTCGTACAACGAGAAGGATTGTAAGACTAGTACTCAATGGAGAAATGGTTCTAACCCATCAAATAAATGATAAATATTACTTCTTGGGTTACGTATATAATTTGAATCATGCCTCGCTAACCTTGTAATGTTAGCTTTATATTTTTGCGACATTCTCATCCTCCTTTTTCCTTAGACTCAGAAATTGTATTTCCATATCCACTTGATGGTCATGAGGAATGTATTTTTCTAAGAACAGATCTTTAAACTCCCTCCATTTCATATTTGATACTTCATCATCTCTCTTTGTGTTTTGAATCAATGACCACTATTGATCAGCATCTCCAGTGAGGCGGTAAACTGTCATGACAACGTTTTCCCTTTCGCTACTCCCCAACACGTGGAATATTTTCTCTAAGGAATTTATCCATTGCTCGGATACTAGTGGATTTTTACTCCCATTGAATATTTGTGGTTGTTTCCTAATGAAGCAATCTAACATTGATCCTCCATGATATGGATCAGGGTGCTCCATACGGGTAAGGTTATTATTCATAACCCGAGTGAGTTATCCCAGTATAGTGATAAGCTGATCAGCACCAGTTGTATCACCAACTCCACTATAATTATCTTGAGTAGGATGGTAAACCCTACATGGAGTGCGTGCATTTATACGATTTCTATTAATTCCACAAGGCGACATTTTTATACAATGACATACACTGGATTAGTTTATGAATCATAATACGTAAATCTAAACTTGTAAAACACTTAACATAAATTGAACAGTTTATGGATATAATCCATAATCATAAAAATGTTTACTTTGAGGAAGTATATACTCATAAACCATTCACAATGGTTTGTAAAGAAAATGATAATTATCCTAAGCATATCCCCCAGGAGTGTCGTAACCAAGAGTGTAGTAAGGTCCGTTGTTGTGCACCAGTTCCCATTCGAGTCTAGCTCAAAGTGGTGTTTTCTGGTTTTACCCCTAGGTACATATGTGGCAGAGCCGCCTCTACCTTCTTGTATCCAGACAGGAATGTATTGCTTGTAAAACTCAAAAAATCTCTACAATACCAAAATTCTAGGAAGTTCTTCTATACTAATCCTCAAAGTCTATCATAGGGTGATGTGCTCTAATGAGAGTTTATCTAAATCTAGATTCCAAGGTTTGTACTAAAATCCCTATGATACCAACTGTAATGCCCTGACCTTAGAAGTCCAGAGTCGGTGCATTATTACATATCATTGGCATGATCACAAAAGATCAAGTCTCGAAAGACCGATTAGTTTAGTAGCCGTGGAAGTACTGGATACATTAATAAGGTTTACGTTACATCATAAAATGGAAAACTACAACAACATTGTTTCCATATACAACACTGAGATCCCATATACTATCATTGCAGGTCAGTCATAATATACTTTTTCGCATCCTTGAAAAATAAAACATAGAAAGGGGTGAGCTCAGACGCTCAGTAATGATAACAATATAGCGGAAACTTTCATAAATAAGCATAAACATTTATGGCAATGTATAAAACTAAAACAAAAGCCTTTTCAACATAAAAATCATCATAATATGGAAAATACAAATCAAAATAATGCCATTTAATTACTCACATAGATATTCTACTAGTCGAATAACCACATGCAATATCAATAGCCACTTTCATAATGATGGAATGCATAATTCCAGACTTCATAACCACATAGTCAAGGCCTTGTGCCAAGACTACAAATAAGATTGTGTCAAGGCCTTGTGCCAAGACACTAGTTTGTCTCATGAGACCTAATGATGCATCGAGGGGATATAGCAGGCTCCACCCGTCACTTACTAAGTCCAATGCATTCCCCATATGAAAAGTTTTAAACATAACATAAACATTCGTATTAAAACTAGAATACGAAATGTTGATACATTATCCATAAATCATGAATGGTAGAAAATAACACATCCACATACAAACATATCACAAATACTTCAATACAAAATGGAATATTTGTATCATAATAAATCAACTTCAAACAAGATTAAAATCCAATAAATGATGTTGACATAGATGAAATCAAAACTGTTTGAGAGAAATATCTCATTCAGTTTTTTGAAATCATTTAAATTTATATAATTATAAATGAAAATATTTATTTTGAAAATATTTTTATAATCTTGTATGGGAAGATTTTAGGGTGTTATAATGGCATAAAATAGCCACACTCCCCATATAAGTTAAAAAAACATTCTTTACTTAATTTTGTCGAACTGGTCGTAAAGTACCTTGTTTGGAAAATGACAGAATGATTCGTTTCAAAACATCTTATAAAAAGTAAAACAAGGGTATAAATGAGATTAAACCATTTATTAGTAAATATTAAAAAAAATTGGAATACATTTTTAGTAAAACACGAATGTCAATGATAAAGAGGTCCCAGTAGATAATTACATATAAACAACCTTGAATAATGAAGAGATTGTAGAATTAACCCTTACCTTGTACTTTTCCTTGGTCGAGGGTTGGTTAACTTCCTGTATAATGGTTAAATAATTTTTATTAAATTATAAATTAATCATATAAATTAATATGATATCATATATGATCTTTTAATATTTATTTGTTAATAATATTTTAGTATTATCGTCGTTTCGGGTGTTTACTGATTCGTTTTACTTTATATGATTTGTTACGTAAGTAATGTTTATTATGGACAGGATGTATCTTATTCATATTTAGAATTATATTAAGTCTTTAAACATTATTTTTAATCATCAAATGAAAATTATTCTTGAATTGATATGATGGGGAATGAATCTGATCGCGTTCGTGGAGACGGTAGTCCGTACGTACACACGAACGACAATATCATTCTTTTGATATTAAAATAATATATAATTGGATGGTATATCATATATACAGAATCATTATCATGTTATATTTATTATTTACATAAATTATACATCATTATTATACCCATAAAAATAATAATGTATTGAATAACAACTACACCACGACGTGAAGACGGTAAGTCGTACATACGCACGTATGGTGACATGTCATTCAAAGGATGTATAGAATAATAAACATGGTTGTACCATAATTATAATAACATCACAGTATATAAAAGATGCTATATTTATTATTTTATAATGGAAACAACAAAGAAATAGGAAGTGGAAGAAGAAAGGAACTTGAAAGAGGTGATGAAATATTTACCTCTTCATTGGGTTCTTCCTTTTGATTTGATCAAAAGGGATCCTTAGGTTGGATTTATGACGAAAGGAAGGCCTCTATTATGAAGGTAGGATAGTTAAAATGGTATTTGGGCAGGGTTTGCTGAGCCAAATTTCTTTGAAGGTGTGAATTTGAGAGAAGGGAAAGTGTCATTTTATAGGAGGAGTGAGGGGCACCTTAGGAAAATCTAGAAATGTTATCTTATAATAAAATAATATTCGGTTTCTAATGGCTCCAAAATGAATTATTTAAAGGATAAGGTGGGTATGGGTCTAAAAACTCTCAAAAAATAGGTTTTAGATGGGTTTTATTCACTATATTAACCTTATCTTTTAGATTTAACTCTTAGTTAAATAGTTTGACATTTACCATGTCTCTTTGTATTTTTATATTATATAGTAAATAAACTTACTATAAACTTTCAAGAGAACCACAAGTGGTTCATTAATTAAATATATAATATTATTTAATACCTTTGGCCAAACCTTAGATTTTTAGGAATATAATATCAATTAATAATATTATATTTGTTTTAAAAACTCTTTTATGTCAATTTTGACACTATTTGGTATTTTGTTTTTTCTAAATTCATAACAGCATTATTACTTTAAAAAAAATTAATTTAACAAACCATAAAATGTCATATTAACCTAGAAAATAAGTGTAATTCATAAAAAGTCTCAAATTACATTTATTTGGATATTTATAATATCAATTATTTTAATATTTCATTAATTAAGTAATTACTCCATCATTATTGTGTCATAAATAAATTAAATTATTTAATATATAAAAATTATAAATAAAATACCATTATGTAGGAAATCGTTTTAGCTTTCTAATTAATATTTATAGTCTAATTTATATTGTGTGTAACCCTATATTAAAAATGGTTTAGTTATTAAAATTTGAATTTAACTCTTTTAACTTTTCTTTAAATAAAATAATAATAAATGTCCTAATCTAATACATGTTGACCAAATAGGTTCATATTTTATTAATAAGGTTGTTTTTGGTAGAATTATATTTATCCAATAGAATTAAGGAATGTTTTAGGGTAATAATAATATAATTTTAACCCTTAATTACCCTATTTACTTTTAACCGTGGTAAATAAAAGTAAAAATTTACTATCCACCAAATATTATTTTCATCTTATTGGACCAAATATTAATTAATGATATCAACCATGTCTCTTGGATTTTTAAAATTCAACAAACAGAGGCGGTAAAATTAAGTTTTATGTAAATTTGAAAATGCTCCTAGGAGGTGGGCAAAAGACGGTAAAAAGTTCAAAAAAATTTCTATATAGCTAAAATTATTATAAAGTGACTCCAATGAATTAAATTGAACTTATATAGGTATTATGTATCTATTTCGACCTAAAATAAATTTAAATAAAATATATGATAATTTAAATTAAAATTCGGTTTTAAACTATAACTAAGTGTTTTTCACTGTTCATAAAAAATTTAAAGTTTTCATAAAAATACTAAAAATTCACCCAAAGCTAAATTTGATATTTCAAATCAAAAAATAAAGTCCATTTTGAAATATAAAATTTATCAAATTTCAAAAAAATAGTATTACTATTCATAACAGCTAGTTTGATTGGTTGTGGTGTGTTAGAACTCGATGTTGCATACAACACACGCTATTGTATTATTCAAAGAGAAGCGTACTGGGGAAGCTTGGGGTGTTACACACCATGCGGGGAAGAAGGACCACCCTGTTTGGTTGTCCACGCCACACAGGGAGGGAACATGGGGCCGTTGTGGGTGTGCTGGCTACTGCAGGTGGGGAGCGGAGTGTTAGGCTCGGGTGCATGCCTTCGAGGGGAGTCCTCTGTGAGGAGCACTGCCATGGGAGGAGGCTGGGATGGATGAGAGTGGTTGCTGCCTGAGCGGTGCGATGGCCTAAGCTGGGAGGTCGGTGCGAGATGGGAGGATGTCTTGGTCTAGGCACGCTGGGTGGTGACATGCGAGAGGAGGCATGACGGCGGTCTGGTGCCGGGTCGAGTGGGGGGCGTTGCTGGGTGGAAGGCTCTGCAGGATGGTCTAGTGGGGTCTGCATGTGGGGATCCCTCCGAGGTGTGTCTAGGAATCCCAAACAGGAGGTCTGCAGACCCACTTTTTTTTAATTTTTTTTGTTTTCTTTTGCAACAGGTGTGGCCTCCCCCAATTTTCAAATTATTATTTTTATTTAAACTTTAAGACTTCTTTTGAAGTCTCTTCCACACTTCTTTTTTTATAAGGTCAAGTCCACCTGAAATTACTTTAATTTATTTAAAAGTAGTGTCCTCCTCTCATATGTGGAATTCCACATTTTAATATCCAGAGGCTACATATCCTTTTGATATAATAATAATAAATTATTATAACGAAATAATAATTTATTATTAAATTATAATAATAGTAAAATAAAAATTATTTTAATAATAAAATTATTATGAAAATTAGAAAAATTGTAAAATTTATATTTTTTACAATTTTAATTAAATATGATGAACCAATCTAAACTCGATCGGTTCTTAGAAATGAATAAAACTTAATATCCGAGATCAAACCATGAATTTGATCATATTTGAAAATTTAAAATGGCCATAACTTGGTCATTCAAGATTGGATCGAAACACAATTTGAAATGATGGGACCAATTTTGAAACCTATACTTAACTGTAATGCTATTTTAATTTTCTATGCTCTGAAAATCTACGCAATCCCTGTGATACCAGAGAATGGTTTCGGGGCCCGTAGTATAAGGCATTGGGCCGAGGATTTTAATTTTTTCATCGGCGAATCGACGATACTTGTCAAATCTGACGATTTGAGCATCGGTGAGGTCTGAGGATCTTGTGTAAATTTTAAAGAGCACAAAAGAGAACAAAACATAAACAGAATACATACCATTCATAATCCGAATGTGTGCTCGACTGAAACTTTTCGTTGGTGATCACTGCTTGAATAATCCATAGCGGGGTCCCTCTAGATCATCTACACGCGCCTCAAAAACCAATAAAACGTTGATCGTCAAACTCTAGGTGATAATGTTCCGACCCGATGGTGCATTTGATGTCCCGACAATCACTACTTCGAGATGCCTTCAATGCTTGAGCAAGATCTTGACCCAAACTTTTGGATCAACTACTTCTCTCTCTTGGAAGTGGGAGGAGAGAGAGTCACTCAATTTTCATTCCATGAAAGTTAATGGATTGTGAATGGCCACCAATAAGAGAGATCACCCTCATGTATTTATAGTGGAGTAGAAAAATACCGGGTTGGGTTCCCCAAACCCACGTTTATTTCTACGACCACTAAATAAATAATATTGACGAACTAAATTGTGTAAATATTATTTATTATTTTATAACATACTTATAATATATATAAAAATATATTACGTGAAAAAATCCAATCCATTTAACTCAAATTTCTATCCCGCTTAATATTAAACGAATCATGAATATTAAAATAATATTCGTTCGATTAATATTTTCCCCTATTTACTAAACTTGCAAATACATTAAACAAATGTTGTCCAAAGTATTAATAACTTTAATATTAATGAATTTATTTAATTATTTTATTGATCAACAACTTGGATAACACTCGAACCCCATCGTGGGTCCCACCATGTCCATATACCTATTCAATTGAATAGATCAGATTCTTGAATACGTTATTGTGTGTGACCCTCTAGGCCCTTAACTCAATAGGAGTGAATAAAATCCACAGACCAAGAGCAGAGTCTAGTAACCTATCATGTCCCCTAAAGAGATAAGGATTGTCATAGAAATGAAAACCAACCCACGAACATTGACTGTGTACTATAATCTTTTTTTTCATTAAATATCTTATAAAGAAGGACACACACTTGTGTCATCATCCTTTTGTTGCTTTATTATTTTTTTATCTATCCGGATGGATTTTCTTTTCTACTACTTTGGCAAAGACTTATGAAGGAAACACCATCCCGATCAACCAGTACTGTGATATAAAACATCCTAAACTTAGAAGCGACAAATACTTTCTTTACTATTCAACAAATGTCATACAAGAAACGATGCACCCAACACAAGCTACCTCACCATGATTTCAATACCATGGTTTTTTCCTTGCATCAAAGTATGCAATCAAATGGTATACATTGGCAATGATCTCATGTCAGGAGACCAATACACATATCCATAGATAGGAACACATGACACCCAAAACATGTGGTGTTCCTATTGGTGGGTTTGTCCTCATGATCTCATACTACAGATCACCAAGTGTGAACTTAATGAGAAGAAGTCTCAATGCTTTTGAGCCCCCAAAATCTGATAGTCAAACATCTACTGTGTCCATTTAGTAATATGTATCTAGACTATAGATCATATATTTATGATTAATTTCATAGTATCTCGAGGTTCTCATTTTATTCAGGGATCTGTTATAACCCTTCGATATGACCATTAATCTTTGGACATTACCATTTCAATAGTGGACGCAGAATAGTCTACACTATAATGGTGTGATTACATCATGTATAACTAATTATACACATGATATGGTAATCAAATGTACTGCATAGTTGGGTCTTGGTAACCCACTACTTCAACAAAGTCTCTCTTGAGAATTTTATCCAATACATGTCATACAAAAAAATTATATTAAAAAAATGTAATAAATATTCCCTCTAGAATATATTTATGACATATATATTAATTTTTTAAACCTTATATAAACCTTTCAAGGGTTTAATTCATGTGTATAACATGATAATAAATGCATTTAGAAAGACCATGCATTCTATAACATGTGAAATAATGTAATTTCAAAAAAACACCAACAAAAATCAATAGGAAACCACTCACCTTCAAAAGTGAAATCATAACAATGCAAGGAAATGGGCTCCCCAAGAAATAGGAAACCAAATAAAGAATATTAGTGTAATATAAAACCCTAAATAAAACCCTCACAACCATTAGGTTTATGGGAAAAAATAAAACCAATGCATAAGGGAGAGGATGATGAATAAACAAAGATTAATTATCTTTAAAAAACACCTGAAATCCAGGAAGAATTAGATTAAAAATAGTGATGGAGGAAGTGAGATATTGTTTGATACATCCATGGGGTCAATTGATTGAGAGGAAGAGAAAGATATGGTCAAAAGAAGTTAAATCTAGGGGGAGAGGGAATTCTTGTTTAAAAATTATGTGTGTACTATATAGTTTTCCAAAATTCGAAATAACTATCCAGATCACATTGCAATAGGTCTATAACATTTCATAATTTGGATTCATTATTTTCTTAAATATTCACAAAAAAATGAAACTTCTAATATAAATGATCTACAATATTGTGCATGGTTTCGTTGTATGATTTTCCAAACAATGTAAAAGACACCCCATTTGTGTAATTAATTTATTAAATTTCCACTAAATCAAATAAGGTTATCTCAAACCCATGCCCTAAATATGAACCTCAATGAAATCAATACTTAAGATCCCCTCAAATGGTTTTTTTTCTGAATCATAATATTTTTCAATCAATTTTCCATAATTATACAGTAATCATGAAATGGAGAAAAAACATTTAAAAAATTTAAAATTTAAATTAAAAAACTCTTAAAATGTGAAATAACTGATAATTATATAACATTAAATAAAATAGTAACATGAGCGTGTCAAAATTCTCCCCATCACGCCACATTTATCCCTAATAATGTTATTGTAAAGGGTGGAATGAAACGAAAATAACACCTTTTCACCCAACCATGGGTTCATCGACATACCAAGTGAAACAATTATGTAAGTGGACCCAAATGGTCAATCTTATAAAGAGAATTCAGTCCATTTAAAAAAAATTGATATCTACCATATGCTAACACTACCACACACTTCTATTTGGATATATTTTGTAGGTGGGCCAGGAAAAATCAAAGAGGTCTAGTGAGAGTAGAGAATCAAACAACCACACAACATCTCAAGATAAACAATAACAATCCCAAACATTACCAATCATCTCTAGCCCTAATATAATTAAAAATCAATAAACACGAATCCTAGTGTTATTGAAGACTTATAATAGGTCACCCCACCATTAATAATCCATCTATAATAATGAGGTAGAGGATAATGATTCCTACCAAGAAAAATTTACCAAATCAACCAAGTTTCCACAAATCACTAAGGGAAATAATGATTGTACACCATCCATAATCAACCACTCTTGAAATCAGGTTTGAATTCCATAAAGTAATCCCATGTGAAAGGAATACACAAAACACCATAATAAAGGTGAAAAAAATCGTTTAAACACTCTATAATATAGGAATTGAAAAGATACATTAAAAAAATTCATCAATATGAAACAACATAGACCCTAACATTTGGTTAGAAAGATGAAAGAAAATCTATCATGGACCTCAATCATTGAATACTATCTCATGGTGAACCTGAAAGAAAGCCAATCCAAAAATAATCTCAAGATGGTTTCCAACCATGACACCGGTCTGATCCGTGGTGGGTTCGGGGCAGGGGCCCTGGATCTAAAGACGCATGCTCTCTCGTTTGCGCAGCGCGGTCGGTTCAAGCTTCTTGAAAGCCAGAAGCCGGGGCGGGAGCATCATGGTCGAACCGAGGCGGGACGGAGGTCGGTTTGGAGACTGGATTCGAAACACAGGACTGCACCGAACCAAGCCCCCAGCCAAAAACAGCTGGAATCGAACATCAGAGGAATGATATCGGAACCAAAGAACCATACGCGCAGTCGAAGGATGCACGGTGGAGGAAACATCGCCGACAGAGCGAGCGGGGTTGCTTCCTTCAGTCCAGAGGGCAGAGCAACTCGGCAGCGGCCACGGGGATCCGGGAGGGACAGCGGCGCTCGCGGGGTCGGAGGATAGAACACCAGGAGGGGACGGCTCGACTGCTACGTCGCACGAGGGGAAGTTGGATGGAGGCGGAGCAGGAATCTGGGGCGACGCTCGCGGGAGCTGCAGGAAACATAAACCCAAACCATTCACAATTCATAATCGAACCAATCAATCCCAATACAACCAAGGGATCAAAACCAAAATCATAATTCTCTAAAGGAACACACTGTAAAATATCCTTTATTTTAAGTAATCTACATTTAATAAATATTCTAAAAAATAATTTTAAAAAAAATGTGACCATTTAACCAACTCCAACACATTTGAAAACTAGATAAATCTTTTTTAAAAAACACAATCATGGGTAAAATACCAAATTTATAACTAGGTAATTATATTTATATATATATATATATATATATATATATATATATCCATATTCATTTTAAAACTCATAAAAATTTCATTATAAAGCCAACCAAATTTAAAAGGACACAGTAGATTAAAAATTCATTACAAATCAACCACAATACCTATTGTTAAAACAAGAACATTCAAATAAATTAATCTTTTAAAAAAACCCACTAATTTCTTTTAAAGCATTATTTTTATGAAGCACTATTTTTACAAAAAATAAGAAACACTTTATGAGGAATTGGAAATAAAAAGAGGTAAAAACTAAAAATCCAATAGGGATGCAACTCAGTTCGTGGTTTGGCTGCATGACTTGGGTGATCATGTAGAAACCACATGATAGGATCTATAATGATTCTAGAACTATGATTCTGGGATCCACATGGTTTTAAAAACCATAATATCTATTTATATGATTATAAATCTAATATACATTCACCAAAAAACTCAATGAAACAACAAAAATGTCTAATTTTACTCAATGGGGATGAAAATTCCACCAACTCATATCAAAATCCATCAAACTAATCAAAACAGATTCAAATTAAAGGCTCAATCCTGACCACCCATTTAAACCCAATCTTTATCATGAAATGTTGTAATCAAGCACTAACTCATGACTTATCTCTCGAGTTTTTAAATTCCAAGATTCATAATACTAGACTTCCCAAATAATAAGATAACACTAAAACCATTTTCTAAAGAGCATGCCCTTGTCAACCTACCATGTCACTCAAACTAATCCACCACAAGCCCCGGGGCATGTTCCCAATCACCATGGTCTAGTAACTTGTTGTGGGGAGTCAAATAAAAAAATGAAGTGGGAACAATTTCACTATTTAATAAGATAAAAAAATAGTGAAATCCAAACAAGAATTTGGTATAGAACATCAATAAATTTTGACTCCCACATAAATTAAATAACTGGAAATAAATAAACAACCAAACGAAAAGAATCAAATGAAAAGTAAATCAACCAATTCACTTTGAATAATATAAACCAAAAAAATATAAATAAATAATGAAGTCACAAAATAAAGGAAACCTAGAATAAAAATAATTTTTTGGCTGGATTTTCCAATTCATAAACATCTAAAAATTATATCAACATCTAGGGAAACCTCTTGAAAATCTCCATGTGTCCCATAGTCACTCAACACATCAAAAAACTCTATAAGTGGAATACATAATGAACATCAAACACAAGATCACAAACTAGTAAGTTGTATAAAAATATAAGATCTAAACACACATGGGTGTGTATGTAGGATGTGACCTAAAAAATCCATATAGGACTTCACCATAGAGTTTATGCAATTCCTTCCATAAAACATTTCATTATTACTAATTGGAAAACCATTTAGAAAATTTATTTTCTGAATTAAAATCATAATAGAAAACAATTATCATACATTTATACTTTTCCAAATCCATACGATAAAATATTTTGGAAAACAAATCACAACAATGCTTGAGATCATTAGTTTCAAAATCAATTAAATAAACATAAATTTTATTTGAAATCATTCTTTAAGAATCATATTTTCATAACCAAAGTTGTGTAAAATACTATTCAAAAATGAAAACACATAAAAAAATAAAAAATGTGAACTTCTAAGGTTATTAAAATAAAATAAAATCAATTTAATACTTCAAAAACTTTTTACAGAACTCCCTTTTAAAATATGATTTTAAAAGTAAAATCAACCATCAAAGAAATAACACATATTGATTGAACAGAAACCTTCATATCAATGAAGCATAATTCAGATAAAAAATTAATGTGGTGGCGCCATAAATCTAAAATATTACTAGTGTATATAAATAAAGTGTGTATCATGGATCCCCAATATAATATTATCAAACGAAAAGGAGTCATGGGAAACTAAATAGGTCATAATGTTAGATGATAATAGAGATATACATGTGGATCTCAAAAACCAAGTCACCCCTCATTAGGGGCCTTCACTTAGCTAGAGCACAATCTAAACAAGTTTAGTAGTTAGAGCATAATAATATCTATTACAACATTACGTTGGATTTTGGAACGATGTAATAACATGAATAACTCTCATGAGGTACCTTCCCTTAGTCATATAATTATAAAATTAGGGGAACTAGTTCAAGAATAATATAAATTAGTATGAAATAAAATGGTTTATAAACTTAGCAACCCTAACTCCCCATTGAATATTAAAAATAGAGGTAAGAAATAACCATCCATGGTCTTTATATAAGTCAATTATTAAACATAAATAATGAAATATAAAGACCCGTAAAATTCAAGGAAATTTTTTTTCTTAATTTTCTTGGGAATTTTACAAGAACGCAGTTTCTGACGGCACCTGATTCCGAGGTTCGGTGTGCCCGGAATCATTTTCTGAAGTTTAGCTCAGATACGTTCAGTGAACGAACGAGCGAGTTTTTCTAACTTTTGAACCGGTGCTCGGAATAGAATTCAGAGGGTACCGATGGAATCGCAGCGCCAATATTTTCTTAGCAACGCCTTTTCCGGAGTTGGGTTTGCTCGGGTGTGGTTTTTAATTTTTTGGCGTTAAGTTAAGAAATAAAATAAAAGTAGTGCGACACTTTATTTTATTTCACTTAAAGCCGCTTAACCTAAGTTAAGCGGATAAGGTGGGATCCACAATATCATACCCACTTGGTAGGATATTTGTGATGTGGGGCCCGCACGATCCCCACCGTTTCTTCCCTCCTAAGTAACGCACCCACGAAAACCTCTTTTTAATGAAAGTCAAACCTTACGTTTTTCTGTTTAAAAACGCCCCATTAAATTGGGTAGTTAAATTATTATAATTAATTCGTTGAATTAATTATTCGTTTCTTATCTTTGAATTTCAAATTGTTGGCATGGGAATAAAATAAGACCAACACTAGGTTGTTGAGGGGTTTCTTGTTGAGAGGATTTGGAGAAACTCTAAAGCTTGAAGATCTTCATCCTCCTTCATTGAAGAACGCGAAGAACGCGAAGAACGCGAAGAACGCATCGTCGCCGACGAAGAATGACGGCCTCCGACGAAGAACGTCGGCCTCCGACGAAGGGCGACGAAGAGTGCCGAACCCTCGGAGATCGACGACGCGATGCCGTGTACCACGACGCCGACGATCCTCCTTCCGCGACGTTCCTTCCCCGCGACAACCTTCGATCAACAACAAATTGAGGTAGGAGGTTGCGGTTCTTTTAAATCTCTTCGTGAATTATATCCTCGGCTTGATTTCATATGGTGCATTTTAAATCTTTTGATTTTATACCCACGGCTTATGTTTAAAATATTTGTCGGAGGACTTTTAAAACCGCTAACACGGTGGGTGCGGACCAACGAACAAGTTTGAACCCACCATCTCTTCGTTCTTGGTGAGCGGATTGGTGGGCGACGACAAAGCAGGCCGCACGAGTGATGTGAGGTCATCGTAGTGAAGGACGGGGCCCGGGAGGGCAATTGGAGAAGACGGAACGCAATTCCGACCACCGGAACTCGTCCGGTGGTCCGCAGAGCGGCCCGCCGGTGGCAGGTGGCAGTGGCGCCCGACGCGCCGCCGGGAGGGGCCGTGGCGGATGAAGCCGCGACGGCAGGCCGAGGTCCCGCGACCGCGCGGGACCGGAAGGAACGGGACGCGGCAGCCGTTCGCGTCCGCTGGCAAGGGCGGCCCCACGCGGGGCCGCGGTCTCTCCACGCGGGGGCAGCGCGCCCCCCGCCTCGCTCGGCCGTAACGACCGAGCCGACCCGCTGGCCACCAGGCCAGCGCCAGCCAGGTCGCGCCCAGGCCAGTCCGGGCCGCGCCGGCCGGGCCGCGCTGGCCGGGCCGGGTCGCGCCATCCGGTTCGGACCCGGACCCGGGTCGAGTCGACCCGGTTCGGGCCGACCCAGGGGGGGGGGGGGGGTTGGGCTGGGTCGGTCCGGGCCCAGACTCCCCGTTTTCGGACCTCTTTCGGTCTTTTGCCCATTTCTTGGGCTACGGACCTCCGATCGACGCACCGTCAGCGGCGATGTGATCCTTGGATCGCAAAGGTCGTTTCGGTATATCGCACACAAGGTTTCAGAGTACTTTGAGTTCGGCCAGGTTGGTTCGTACATGAAACCAACCGGTCCCTCGGAGCGGAAACCCTTATAACTTGAGCTCCGGACGTCCGATTGACGTACCGTCGACTTTGTTGGATTCCTCTTAGTGAGACAGATATTTTGGCTTACTACGATCAAGGTTTAGACACAGGTGGAGTATGGTCGGGTTGGTTTTGACTTAAAAACCAACCAGGCCCCTGGGACGAAAAAGCCAATAACTCTCAGACCGGGTGTCCGATTGACGTGCCGTCTCTGACGTTGAGTTCCTATTGACGATACAGAACTCTTGGATACATTAAATTTGGACTATGTGTCAGTTGATGTATCAACCTCTCGGCACGTGGAGTGGACCCTCCCGAAGGAGCTTGCTGTGTGCGGGAACCCTAGAGCTGGCTGCGACTGCGACGACGACTGTACAGAGATCCTCAGTGGATTCGACGGCGACGACTACAGCACTCATCGATCCTCCGTGGGTCAGTGCTACAGATCTTGTGTGGGTCTGATCCTGTGTGGGTCAGCGCTCAGCAGTGCTGTGTGGGTCAGCGCCTACAAATCCTGTGTGAGTCCGATCCTGTGTGGGTCATTGCGGGGGTTAGTTACCTATCGATCCTGTGTGGGTCCGATCCTGTGTGGGTCATTGCGGGGGTTAGTTACCTATCGATCCTGTGTGGGTCTGATCCTGTGTGGGTCATTGCAGGGGTTAGTACCTATCGATCCTTTGAGGGTTCGACGACTTAGATGAATCAGTGGCAATATCTGATCATCTCTATCGTCTTTCGAAGAAGTATACCTGTGTGAGCTGAATCCTGTTTTGCTTTCCTATGTGGATTGTGTTGTGCTATCCTATGTGGATTTACATTTTTCTTTCCGGTGTGGACTGGGTTGTACTTGAGCTCGGATGCTGGAGCCGATCTGAAATTGATGACTTAGGTATATGTATGGGAATATACCAAAGTAGTGTCGGATGTTACTTCGTGATTGTATCATTCCTTTGTGGATTCTGGGAGGCCTTCGGGGGTCTCGGGGTCCCTACTGAGTAGCTTATACTCACCCCTGCACGGTCTATGCCCGCACTACGTTGTGTTGGTTGCAGATGACGGACAGCGCTGATCGCGGTTGAGGCTTGCGAAGCAGGTTGGTACCCGGAGGTGGACCACTGTGCGAGACGTACTCGGAGTGGACGGCTGGAGTCGAGGAGCTGTGGAGGCTATATGTACTCACCCTTCAAGTGGGACTTCCAGTGGATAGATCGACGCTGCAGCTTTACTTTTCAGTTGCTGTTTTTCCTTTCCAGTTGTACTTTACTTTCAGTTTGGGTTTGTATTCTGTCCCACTTACTTTTCCTCACTCACTGTTGTACTCAGTTTTTACTTAGTGTTTACTTCTTCTTGCTTGCTCTGTGGTGTTTGTTGTTTACTTTACAAAGGCAATGCCTTACCTTTTTACCGGGATTTACGCATTGGTGCTAGTCGCCAGCCCCTGGCCTATGGAAGGCGGGCTTGGGGTAGTCACGGCACGGGCCCCGAGGACGGGTCGTGACAAATTGGTATCAGAGGAGTTCGGTTCTACCGCAGAACTCAGGACTCTGATCTTTTTATATGTGAAGCAATAGTGTTAAGAGTATTTAGTGTGCTTATCAGTCTAGGAAGTCCAGTGTTGGTGTGACAGCCGGCGTATCCGTACACCAGGACCCTAACTTCTGATTTCCGACTTAATGCATGAAAACATTGATTGCATGCGTGTTTCAAGTTTTCTTTGTGATTACTTTGTGTTAGCTCACCAGGTATACTGTTTGACCGTGGCGCACCTGTTTCTTTTCAGGATGACCCCACGACGGCAGCCAGCTAGGGTTCCGAGAGTTGTGCGTGATGACATCCCGCCGAGCCACGAGGCCTCGGTACAGGGCCCTTTGACAGCAGAGGCTCCGACGGTACCTCTACTCGCCGAGCCACCGATGCTACCATCCCCATCCGCTGACGATGCACGTCACCTTAGTGCACTGCACGAGTTTCAGCGTCAGTGACCGCCCAAGTTTTGCGGGGAGACGGACCCCCAGGCAGCCGAGGATTGGCTGGAGGCCGTTGTACGAGTTTTCAGGTTAGTGAGGACACCGACAGACCTCATGGTGATCCTCGCAGCGAGCCTACTACACGCAGCAGCAGGTCGATGGTGGATCTTGATGCTCCAGGTGCATGATGAGGCATCTCTTCTCTGGACGGACTTTGAGAGCCTCTTTCGCTCAGAGTTCGTCCCAGCCACCCTCCTTGCGGTTCACATCCAGGAGCTTCTACAGCTGCGGCGGGGCATCTTGACGGTCACCCAGTACTCGGTGAGATTTACCGATCTCTCGCGCTACTCGACAGACATGGTACGAGACCCATTCTTCCGGGCCCGGACCTTCGAGCAGGGATTGAGGCAGGAGATCAGGGCATCACTGATCTCCCTCATCATTCTGACACAGGCAGGGGTACTAGAGCGAGCCCTTCTGATCGAGAGATTCCTTGGAGAGCCTGCATCAGCAGCGAGACCTACCGCAGGGCGGCACGTAGCAGAGTCCTCTACAGCAGGCAGTCGACGGGCGAATCATGGGTCCAGGCAGACCATTCCCTCAAGCAGACGAGCTCAGGACACTGGATCAGCAGTGCGGGGCACACAGCGCAGAGCCAGTCTTTCGAGAGGCAGACAGTGCTACGCATACGGCGGGCAGGGCCACATGGCTCGTGACTGCCTGACCCGCCATGCCGAGGAGCAACAGACGGTTGAGGGGCCACCCAGGCAGAGGCAGAGGGCCGACCGTGACGGTCCACATGGAGAAGACAGATGAGGCAGAGGAGCTGGCCGAGCAGTAGGTGGTGGGTGACGCTTTGAGGCTCTACCACCACCACCACCAGGAGGTCCACCCCGGCAACAGGGATCTGGCGGGCAGAGACAGGCACAACTCCAGGCAGCGGAGGCCTACGACCACGGCGTGCCCGAGATGATTCGAGGTACTATCTGTGTCTATTCCACCCTTGCTGCAGTTCTTATAGACACAGGAGTGAGTCAATCTTTCATAGTCGCTGCCCTTGTTCGAAGGTCAGAGATTCCGACAGAGCCGTTGGCTCGATCCTTATGGCTAGAGACTCCTACGGGAGCAGACTCGATGATTACACACTGGTGCCGACAGTGTGAGCTTACTCTAGGAGGAAAGAGTTTCGGCTGGGATCTTCTTATAGTGGCGTCCAGGCCTTACGATGTCATCTTGGGCATGGATTGGTTATCTACAGTCCATGCTCAGATTGACTGTATTAGGCGTAAGGTGCGATGTGTGTGCACCGACGGGAGCAGGTTCACCTTCACCAGCGAGAAGGTAGCCTTCGCAGCACAGGGTGGACTCTCGTAGAGGAGAGGACAACCCATCAATAATCAGTTGGCTAGCCTCATCCTAGGAGCAGTTGACGTGCAGAGTCCTAGTTTTCCTGCAGTGGTGGATCAGTATGCGGACGTCTTTCCCGATGACGTTCCAGGACTACCTCCTCGCAGAGAGGTAGAATTTTATATTGATCTGTACCCCGTGACAACCCTGATATCCACCCCAGCATATCGGATGGATCCTGCCGATCTTCGAGAGCTACGGGTACAGTTGGAGGACTTGCAGGGCAAGGGATTCATCTGACACAGTGTTTCACCCTGGGCTTCCCCGATATTGTTCGCCAAGAAGGAGGACGGGAGCTTGCGACTGTGTATCTACTATCGTCTCCTGAACTAGGTGAAAGTAAGGAACAAGTATCCACTACTGAGTATTGATGACCTCTTCGATCAGCTCAAGGGAGCACAGTGGTTCTCGAAGATAGACCTCAGGTCAGGCTATCATCAGCTCAGAGTTCGGGACGAGGACGTGCAGAAGACGACCTTCAGATGTCGATATGACCACTATGAGTTCTTGGTTATGCCCGTCGGTGTAACCAATGCTCCAAAAGTGTTCATGGGTATCATTAACAGGATCTTTCAGCCGTAACTCGATCGATTTGTCATGGTCTTCATCGACAACATTTTGATATACTCGACGACTGAGGAGGAGCACGCCTACCACTTGCGGGTTGTACTGGACACACTCCGAGAGCACCAGCTTTATGGAAAGCTCTCTAAGTGTCAGTTCTGGATACGCGAAGTCCACTTCTTGGGGCACGTCATCTCTAAGGCGGGAGTTGTGGTGGATCCTGCGAAGATCGAGGCAGTGCTAGCTTGGGAGCCACCCAGGAGCGTGACAGAGGTACAAAGTTTCTTGGGACTAGATGGATACTATCGGAGATTTGTTCCAGACTTCTCCAGATTTGCGGCACCACTCTCAGCTTTGACGAAGAAGGGGAAACCCTTTGTGTGGTCATACAGATTTCAGGAGAGCTTCCAGGAGCTAAGACAGAGATTGAACAGCGCACCTATCTTGAGGTTGCTAGAGGAGGGAGTAGGGTACGTAGTCTACTGAGATGCATCAAGGACCGGACTCGGGTGTGTCCTGATGCAGGAGCGGGCAGTGATTGCCTATGGATCATGCCAGTTGAGGCCGCATGAGCAGAACTATGGTACTCATGACCTGGAGTTAGCAGTAGTACTCTTCGCTATGAAGACATGGCGACACTACCTGATGGGTGAGCGCTTTGCAGTCTATTCTGACCATCAGAGTCTCAGGTATATCTTCTCTCAGAAGGACTTGAACCTGAGACATCGGTGATGGATCGAGTTCCTCCAGGACTATGACTTTGAGATAGTCTATACTCCTGGAAAGGGGAACGTGGTAGTCGATGCTCTCAGCAGGAGGACGGGCATTCAGCTAATTGAGGAGGCGACAGAGCAGCTAGCCGCTTTACAGATATCCTTCATGGATAGAGATGGGGCATCCTTCCTTCAGTCACTCACAGTCGCTCCTCCACTACTACAGTGGGTCAGAGAGACACAGCATGGGGACGCTGACTGTGAGACGCGGCGTGCACAGATATCCTTAGGATAGGCACCTGATGGATTCTCCGTAGGAGGAGAGTACAACATTCTTTTTAGAGGATGTACCTTGGTACCAGTTTCTTTACGGGAGGAGGTGCTGAGAGAGTTTCACACTTCTCCCCTGGAGGTACATCCTGGAGTGGCAAAGATGTACCCGGATCACAAACGACAGTACTGGTGTCCGGGCATGAAGAAGGCTATGGCAGAGTTCGTTTCTCGATGCCTCACCTGCCAGCAGGTGAAGTCAGAGCGTCAGGTACCAGAAGGCTTGGTACAGCCCTTGGAGGTCCCAGAGTGGAAGTGGGATGGGATATCTATGGACTTCGTGACTGGACTTCCATGCACTTTCAAAGGTCACGACTCCATTTGGGTGATTGTCGACCGACTCACCAAGTCAGCTCACTTCTTACCCATCAAAGAGCAGGGCTCAGTGGAGAGCTTGGGACGTCTCTACGTTCAGAAGATTGTACGGCTTCATGGTGTGCCATCATCTATCATCTTCGATCGAGATGCTCTCTTTACTTCCCGGTTTTGGAAGGGGTTGCAGGAGGCGTTCGAGACGCAGCTACGTCTGAGCACCGCCTTTCACCCTCAGACAGATGGTCAGATGGAGAGAACCATACAGACTCTCGAGGACATGCTCCACGCATGTGTCCTCGACTTTGGTCGCAGCTGGGAGGACCACTTACCCTTGGTGGAGTTCGCGTACAACAACAGATACCACTCCACCATCGGGATGACACCATACGAGGCGTTGTACGACCGACCTTGCAGATCTCTTCTGTGCTAGACAGACCCTGGGGAGTCAGCACTTGTGGGACCGGAGATGGTCCAGGCCACGACAGAGAAGGTCCAGGTCATCCAGGAGCGGATGAGGACAGCTTAGAGCCGGTAGAAGTCTTATGCTGATAGGAGGCAGAGGCCACTAGAGTTCAAGGATGGCGACTACGTCTTCTTGCAGGTCTCATCTCAACGTGGATTACAGAGATTTGTGCAAGGTGGCATGTTATCTTCGCGCTTCATCGGACTATTCCAGGTCCTCGGCAGGATTGGCGAGGTGGATTATCGCCTGGCTCTACCACCTCAGTTGCACCGGGTGCACGACGACTTCTATGTATCCCAGCTGAGGAGATACGTGCACGACCCGATGCATATCATTGACCATGGGGAGCTAGACGTTGATGATGGGCCGACTTTTGCGGAGGTCCCGGTGAAGATTGAGGATCGACAGGAGTGGGTCCTACGTGGATGGTCGATTCCTCTAGTGCGCATCAGATGGAAACACGGGAATCTCCAGGAGAGCACTTGGGAGTGGGAGGCTCAGATGCGTGCTCAGTACCCACATTTGTTTCCCTAGTTGATGATGTATCTTTACGGGGATGTAAAGCCCTGAGGTGGGAGTGATGTAAAGACCCGTAAAATACAAGGATTTTTTTTCTTAATTTTCTTGGTAATTTTACAAGAACACAGTTTCTGACGGCACCTGATTCCGAGACCCGGTGTGCCCGGAATCATTTTCCGAAGTTTAGCTCGGGTACGTTCAGTGAAGGAACGAGCGGGTTTTTCTAAATTTTGAACCGGTGCTCGGAATAGAATTCTGAGGGTACCGATGGAATCGCAGCGCTTGTATTTGCTTAGAAACACCTTTTCTGGAGTTGCGATTTCTCGGGTGTGGTTTTTAATTTTTTGGCGTTAAGTTAAGAAATAAAATAAAAGTTGTGCGACACTTTATTTTATTTCACTTAAAGTCGCTTAACCTAAGTTAAGCGGATAAGGTGGGACCCACAATATCCTACCCACTTGGTAGGATATTTGTGAGGTGGGGCCCGCACGAGCCCCACCGTTTCTTCCCTCCTAAGCAACGCACTTGCAAAAACCCCTTTTTAATGAAAGTCAAACCTTACGTTTTTTTGGTTAAGAAACGCCCCATTAAATTGGGTAGTTAAATTATTACAATTAATTCATTGAATTAATTATTCATTTATTATCTTTGAATTTCAAATTGTTGGCATGGGAATAAAATAAGACCAACACTAGGTTGTTGAGGGGTTGCTTGTTGAGAGGATTTGGAGAAACTCTAAAGCTTGAAGATCTTCATCCTCCTTCGTTGAAGAACGCGAAGAACGCAAAGAACGCGAAGAACGCATCGTCACTGACGAAGAATGCCGACCTCCGACGAAGGGCGACGAAGAGCACCGAACCTTCAGAGATCGACGACACGACGCCGTGTACTGCGATGCTGACGATCCTCCTTCTGCGACGTTCCTTCCCTGCGACAACCTTCGATCAACAACAGATTGAGGTAGGGGGTTGTGGTTCTTTTAAATCTCTTCGTGAATTATATCCTTGGCTTGATTTCATATGGTTCATTTTAAATCTTGTGATTTTATACCCACGGCTTATGTTTAAAATATTTGTCGGAGGACTTTTAAAACCGCTAACACGATGGGTGCAGACCAACGAACAAGTCCGAACCCACCGTCTCTTCGTTCTTAGTGAGTGGATTGGTGGGAGACAACAAAGCAGGCCGCATGGGCGATGTTAGGTCCTCACAGTGAATGACGGGCCCCGGGAGGGCCATTGGTGAAGACGACATGCAATTCCGACCACCAGAACTCATCCGGTGGTCCGCGGAGCGGCCCGCCGGCGCGCCGCCGGGAGGGGCCGCCGCAGCTTCAGCTGCGGCGGCAGGCCGCGGTCCCGCGACCGCGCGGGACCAGAAGGAACGGGACGCGGCAGCCGTCTGCGTCCGCTGGCAAGGGCGGCCCCATGCGGGGTCGCGGTCTCTCCATGCGGGGGCAGCGCGCCCCCCGCTTCGCTCGGCCGTAACGACCGAGCCGAACCGCTGGCCACCCAGCCAGCGCCAGCCGGGTCACGCCCATGCCGGGCCACGCCGCGCCGGCCGGGCCGGGTCACGCCATACGGGTCGGACTCGGACCCGGGTCGGGTCGACCCGGTTCGGGCCGTCCCAGGGGGGGTTGGGCTGGGTCGGTCCAGGCCCAGACCCCCCGTTTTCAGACCTCTTTTTTTTTTAATTTTTCCCATATATTGGGCTACAAACCTTCGATCGATGCACCGTCAGCGGCGATGTGATCCTTGGATCGAGAAGGTAGTTTTGGTATATCGCACTCAGGGTTTCAGAGTACTTTGGGTTTATCTGGGTTGGTTCGTACACGAAACCAACCGGGCCCTCGGAGCAGAAACACTTATAACTTGAGCTCCGGACGTCCGATTGACGTACCGTCGACTTTGTTGGATCCCTCTTAGTGAGACGGATCTTTTGGCTTACTCCGCTCGAGCTTTGGATACAGGTGGAGTATGGTCTGGTTGGTTTTGACTTAAAAACCAACCGGGCCCCTGGGACGGAAAAACCATTAACTCTCAGACCGGGCGTCCGATTGACGCGCCGTCTGTGACGTTGAGTTCCTATTGACGATACAGAACTTTTGGATACATCAACTTTGGACTATGTGTCAGTTGATGTATCAGCCTCTCGGCTCGTGGAGCGGACCCTCCCGAAGGATCTTGCTGTGTGCGGGAACCCTAGAGCTGGCTGCGACTGCGACGACGACTGTACAGAGATCCTCAGTGGATTCGACGGCGATGACTACAGCACTCAGTGATCCTCCGTGGGTCAGTGCTACAGATCTTGTGTGGGTCTGATCCTGTGTGGTTCAGCACTCAGCGGTGCTGTGTGGGCCAGCGCCTACAGATCCTGTGTGGGTCCGATCCTCTGTGGGTCATTGCGGGGGTTAGTTACCTATCGATCCTGTGTGGGTCCGATCCTGTGTGGGTCATTGCGGGGGTTAGTTACCTATCGATCCTGTGTGGGTCTGATCCTGTGTGGGTCATTGCAGGGGTTAGTACCTATCGATCCTTTGAGGGTCCGACGACTTAGATGAATCAGTGGCAATATCTGATCATCTCTATCGTCTTTCGAAGAAGTATACCTGTGTGAGCTGAATCCTGTTTTTCTTTCCTATGTGGATTGTGTTGTGCTATCCTGTGTGGATTTACATTTTTCTTTCCGGTGTGGACTGGGTTGTACTTGAGCTCGGATGTTGGAGCTGATCTGGAATTGATGACTGAGGTATATGTAAGGGAATATACCGAAGTAGTGTCAGATGTTACTTCGTGATTGTATCTTTCCTTTGTGGATTCTGGGAGACCTTCGGGGGTCTCGGGGTCCCTACTGAGTAGCTTATACTCACCCCTGCACAGGCTATGCCTGCACAATGTTGTGTTGGTTGCAGACGACGGACAGCGCTGATCGCGGTTGAGGCTTGCGAAGCAGGTTGGTACCCGGAGGTGGACCACTGGGCGGGACGTACTCGGAGTGGACGGCTGGACTCGAGGAGCTGTGGAGGCTATCTGTACTCACCCTTTAAGTGGGACTTCCAGTGGATAGATCGACGCTGCGGATTTACTTTTCAGTTGCTGTTTTCCCTTTCCAGTTGTACTTTACTTTCAGTTTGGGTTTGTATTCTATCCCACTTACTTTTCCTCACTCAGTATTGTACTCAGTTTTTACTTAGTGCTTACTTCTTCTTGCTTGCTCTATGGTGTTTGTTGTTTACTTTACAAAGGCAATGCCTTACCTTTTTACCGGGATTTACGCATTGGTGCTAGTCGCCAGCCCCTGGCATATGGAAGGTGGACTTGGGGTTATCACGACATGGGCCCCGAGGACGGGTCGTGACAAATTGGTATCAGAGGAGTTCGGTTCTACCGCAGAACTCAGGACTCTGATCTTTTTATATGTGAAGCAATAATGTTAAGAGTATTTAGTGTGCTTATCAGTCCAGGAAGTCCAGTGTTGGTGCGGCAGCTGGCGTATCCGTACACCAGGACCCTAACTTCTGATTTCCGACTTAATGCACGAAAACATTGACTGCATGTGTGTTTCAAGTTTTCTTTGTGATTACTTTGTGTCAGCTCACCAGGTATACTGTTTGACCGTGGCGCACCTGTTTCTTTTCATGATGACCCCACGATGGCAGACAGCTAGGGTTCCGAGAGTTGTGCGTGACGATATCCCACCGATCCACGAGGCCTCGGTACAGGGCCCTTTGACAGCAGAGGCTCTGGCAGTACCTCTACCCGCCGAGCCACCGATGCTACCATCCCCAGCCGCTGACGATGCACGTCACCTTAGTGAACTGCACGAGTTTCAGCACCAGTGACCGCCCAGGTTCTGCGGGGAGACGGACCCCCAGGCAGCCGAGGATTGGCTGGAGGCAGTTGTACGAGTTTTCAGGTTAGTGAGGACACCGACAGACCTCATGGTGATCCTCTCAGCGAGCCTACTACACACAGCAGTGGGCCGATGGAGGAGCTTGATGCTCCAGGTGCATGATGATGCATCTCTTATCTGGACGGACTTTGAGATCCTCTTTCGCTCAGAATTCATCCCAGCCACCCTCCTTGCGGTGCGCATCCAGGAGCTTCTACAGTTGCGGCAGGGCAGCTTGACGGTCACCCAGTACTCGGTGAGATTTACCGATCTCTCGCGCTACTCGACAGACATGGTACGGGACCCATTCTTCCGGGCCCGAACCTTCGAGCAGGGATTGAGGCAGGAGATCAGGGCATCACTGATCTCCCTCAACATTCTGACACAGGCAGGGGTACTGGAGCGATCCCTTCTGATCGAGAGCTTCCTTGGAGAGCCTGCATCAGCAGTGAGACCTACCGCAGTGCGGCACGTAGCAGAGTCCTCTACAGCAGGCAGTCGACGGATGAATCATGGGTCCAGGCAGACCAGTCCCTCAAGAAGACGACCTCAGGACACTGGATCAGCAGTGCGGGGCACACAGCGCGGAGCCAGTCTTTCGAGAGGCAGACAGTGCTACGCATACGGCGGGCAGGGCCACATGGCTCGTGACTGCCTGACCCGCCGTGCCGAGGAGCAGCAGACTGTTGAGGGGCCACCCAGGCAGAGGCAGAGGGTCGACCATGGCGGTCCACAAGGAGCAGACGGACGAGGCAGAGGAGCTGGCCGAGCAGCAGGTGGTGGGTGACGCTTTGAGGCTCTACCACCACCACCACCAGGAGGTCCACCCCGGCCATAGGGAGCTGGCGGGCAGAGACAGGCACAACTCCAGGCAGCGGAGGCCTATGACCATGGCGCGCCCGAGATGATTCGAGGTACTATCTATGTCTATTCCACCCTTGCTGCAGTTCTTATAGACACAGGAGTGAGTCACTCTTTCATAGTCGCTTCCCTTGTTCGAAGCTCGGAGATTCCGACAGAGCCGTTGGCTCGATCCTTATGGCTAGAGACTCCTACGGGAGCAGACTCGATGATTACGCACTGGTGCCGACAGTGTGAGCTTACTCTAGGAGGAAAGAGTTTCGGCTGGGATCTTCTTATAGCGGCGTCGAGGCCTTACGATGTCATATTGGGCATGGATTGGATATCTACAGTCCATGCTCAGATTGACTGTATTAGGCGTAAGGTGCGATGTGTGTGCACCGACGGGAGCAGGTTCACCTTCACCAGCGAGAAGGGAGCCTTCGCAGCACAGGGTGGACTCTCGTAGGGGATAGGACAACCCATCAATAATCAGTTGGCTAGCCTCATCCTAGGAGCAGTTGACGTGCAGAGTCCTAGTTTTCCTGTAGTGGTGGATCAGTATGCGGACGTCTTTCCCGATGATGTTCGAGGACTACCTCCTCGCAGAGAGGTAGACTTTTATATTGATCTGTACCCCGTGAAAACCCTAATATCCACTCCAGCATATTGGATGGATCCTGCCGATCTTCGAGAGCTACGGGTATAGTTGGAGGACTTGCAGGGCAAGGGATTCATCTGACCCAGTGTTTCACCCTGGGCTTCCCCGATATTGTTTGCCAAGAAGGCGGACGGGAGCTTGCAACTGTGTATCTACTATCGTCGCCTGAACTAGGTGAAAGTAAGGAACAAGTATCCACTACTGAGGGTTGATGACCTCTTCGATCAACTCCAGGGAGCACAGTGGTTCTCGAAGATAGACCTCAGGTCAGGCTATCATCCGCTCAGAGTTCGGGATGAGGACGTGCAGAAGACGACCTTCAGATGTCGATATGACCACTATGAGTTCTTGGTTATGCCCTTCGGTGTAAACAATGCTCCAGCAGTGTTCATGGGTATCATGAATAGGATCTTTCAGCCGTAACTCGATTGATTTGTCGTGGTCTTCATCGACGACATTTTGATATACTCGACGACTGAGGAGGAGCACGCCTACCACTTGCGGGTTGTACTGGACACACCCCGAGAGCACCAGCTTTATGGAAAGCTCTCGAAGTGTCAGTTCTGGATACGCGAAGTCCACTTCTTGGGGCACGTCATCTCTAAGGCGGGAGTTGCGGTGGATCCTGTGAAGATCGAGGCAGTGATAGCTTGGGAGCCACCCAGGAGCGTGACAGAGGTGCGGAGTTTCTTGGGACTAGCTGGATACTATCGGAGATTTGTTCCAGACTTCTCCAAAGTTGCAGCACCACTCTCAGCTTTGACAAAGAAGGGGAAACCCTTTGTGTGGTCAGACAGATGTCAGCAGAGCTTCCAGGAGCTGAGACAGAGATTGAACAGCGCACCTATCTTGAGGTTTCCAGAGGAGGGAGTAGGGTACGTAGTCTACTGCGATGCATCAAGGACCGGACTCAGGTGTGTCCTGATGCAGGAGCGGGAAGTGATTGCCTATGGATCATTACATTTGAGGCCGCATGAGCAGAACTATGCTACTCATGACCTGGAGTTAGCAGCAGTGGTCTTCGTTATGAAGACATGGCGACACTACCTGATGGGTGAGCGCTTTACAGTCTATTCTGACCATCAGAGTCTCAAGTATATCTTCTCTCAGAAGGACATGAACCTGAGACATCGGTGATGGATCGAGTTCCTCCAGGACTATGACTTTGAGATAGTCTATACTCCTGGAAAGGGGAACGTGGTAGTCGATGCTCTCAGCAGGAGGACAGGCATTCATCTACTTGAGGAGGCGACAGAGCAGCTAGCCGCTTTGCAGATATCCTTCATGGATAGAGATGGGGCAGCCTTCCTTCAGTCACTCACAGTCACTCCTCCACTACTGTAGTGGGTCAGAGAGACATAGCGTGGGGACGCTGACTGTGAGACGCGGCGTGCACAGATATCCTTTGGACAGGCACCTGATGGATTCTCCGTAGGAGGAGAGCACAACGTTCTTTTCAGAGGATGTACCTTGGTACCAGTTTATTTATGGGAGGAGGTGCTGAGAGAGTTTCACACTTCTCCCCTGGAGGTACATCCTGGAGTGGCAAAGATGTATTCGGATCTCAAACGACAATACTGGTGTCCGAGCATGAAGAAGGCTATGGCAGAGTTCGTTTCTCGATGCCTCACCTGTCAGCAGGTGAAGGCAGAGCATCAGGTACCAGAAGGCTTGGTACAGCCCTTGGAGGTCCCAGAGTGGAAGTGGGATGGGATATCTATGGACTTAGTGACTGGACTTCCATGCACTTTCAAAGGTCACGACTCCATTTGGGTGATTGTCGACCGACTCACCAAGTCAGCTCACTTCTTACCCATCAAAGAGCAGGGATCAGTGGAGAGCTTGGGACGTCTCTACGTTCAGAAGATTGTATGGCTTCACGGTGTTCCATCATCTATCATCTCCTATCGAGATGCTCGCTTTACTTCCTGGCTTTGGAAGGGGTTGCAGGAGGCGTTCGAGACGCAGCTACGTCTGAGCACCGGCTTTCACCCTCAGACAGATGGTCAGATGGAGAGAACCATACAAACTCTCGAGGCCATGTTCCGCGCATGTGTCCTCGACTTTGGTCGCAGCTGGGAGGACCACTTACCCTTGGTGGAGTTCGCGTACAACAACAGATACCACTCCACCATCGGGATGACACCATAGGAGGCGTTGTACGACCGACCTTGCAGATCTCTTCTGTGCTAGACAGACCCTGGGGAGTCAGCACTTGTGGGACCGGAGATGGTCCAGACCACGATAGAGAAGGTCCAGGTCATCCAGGAGCGGATGAGGACAGCTCAGAGCCGGTAGAAGCCTTATGCTGACAGGAGGCGGAGGCCACTAGAGTTCAAGGATGGCGACTATGTCTTCTTGCAAGTCTCATCTCAACGTGGATTACAGAGATTTGTCCAAGGCGGCATGTTATCTTCACGCTTCATCGGACTATTCCAGGTCCTCAGCAGGATTGGCGAGGTGGATTATCACTTGGCTCTACCACCTCAGTTGCACCGGGTGCACGACGTCTTCCACGTATCCCAGCTGAGGAGATACGTGCACGACCCGATGCATATCATTGACCATGGGGAGCTGGAAGTTGATGATGGGCCGACTTTTGCGGAGGTCCCGGTGAAGATTGAGGATCGACAGGAGCGGGTCCTACGTGGACGGTCAATTCCTCTAGCGCGCATCAGATGGAAACACGGGAACCTCTAGGAGAGAACTTGGGAGAGGGAGGCTCAGATGCGTGCTCAGTACCCACATTTGTTTCCCTTGTTGATGATGTATCTTTACGAGGACGTAAAGCCCTGAGGTGGGAGTGATGTAAAGACCCGTAAAATACAAGGATTTTTTTTTCTTAATTTTCTTGGTAATTTTACAAGAACACAGTTTCTGACGGCACCTGATTCCGAGGCCTGGTGTGCCTGGAATCATTTTCCGAAGTTTAGCTCGGGTACGTTCAGTGAAGGAACAAGCGGGTTTTTCTAACTTTTGAATCGGTGCTCGGAATAGAATTCTGAGGGCACCGATGGAATTGCAGCGCCTGTATTTGCTTAGAAACACCTTTTCTGGAGTTGCGATTGCTCGGGTGTGGTTTTTAATTTTTTGGCGTTAAGTTAAGAAATAAAATAAAAGTGGTGCGACACTTTATTTTATTTCACTTAAAGCCGCTTAACCTAAGTTAAGTGGATAAGGTGGGACCCACAATATCCTACCCACTTGGTAGGATATTTGTGAGGTGGGGCCCACACGATCCCCACCGTTTCTTCCCTCCTAAGCAACACACTTGCAAAAATCCCTTTTTAATGAAAGTCAAACATTACGTTTTTCTGGTTAAGAAACACCCCATTAAATTGGGTAGTTAAATTATTACAATTAATTCGTTGAATTAATTATTCGTTTCTTGTATTTGAATTTCAAATTGTTGGCATGGGAATAAAATAAGACCAACACTAGGTTGTTGAGGGGTTGCTTGTTGAGAGGATTTGGAGAAACTCTAAAGCTTGAAGATCTTCATCCTCGTTCATTGAAGAACGCGAAGAACGCGAAGAACGCATCGTCGCTGACGAAGAACGCCGACCTCTGACAAAGGGAGACGAAGAGCACCAAACCTTCGGAGATCGACGACACGACGCCGTGTACTGCGATGCTGACAATCCTCCTTCCGCGATGTTCCTTCCCCGCGACAACCTTCGATCAAAAACAGATTGAGGTAGGGGGTTGTGGGTCCGATCCTGTGTGGGTCAGCGCTCAGCAGTGCTGTGTGGGCCAGCGCCTACAGATCCTGTGTGGGTCCGATCCTGTGTGGGTCATTGCGGGGGTTATTTACCTATCGATCCTGTGTGGGTCTGATCCTGTGTGGGTCATTGCAGGGGTTAGTACCTATCGATCCTTTGAGGGTCTGACGACTTAGATGAATCAGTGGAAATATCTGATCATCTCTATCGTCTTTCGAAGAAGTATACCTGTGTGAGCTGAATCCTGTTTTGCTTTCCTATGTGGATTGTGTTGTGCTATCCTGTGTGGATTTATGTTTTGCTTTCCTGTTTGGACTAGGTTGTACTTGATCTCGGATGTTGGAGCCGATCTGGAATTGATGACTTAGGTATATGTATGGGCATATACCGAAGTAGTGTCGGATGTTACTTCATGATTGTATCTTTCCTTTGTAGATTCTGGGAGAGCTTTGGGGGTCTCGGGGTCCCTACTGAGTATCTTATACTCACCCCTACATGGGCTATGCCTGTACTACGCTGTGTTGGTTGCAAACGACGGACAGCGCTGATCGCGGTTGAGGCTTGTGGAGAAGGTCAGTACCCGGAGGTGGACCACTGGGTGGGACGTACTCAGAGTGGACGGTTGGACCCGAGGAGCTGTGGAGGATATCTGTACTCACCCTTCAGGTGGGACTTCCAGTGGACGGCTCGATGCTGCAGCTTTACTTTTCAGTTGCTGTTTTCCCTTTCCAGTTGTACTTTACTTTCAGTCTGGGTTTGTATTCTGGCCCACTTACTTTTCTGCCCTCATTGTTGTACTCAGTTTTTACTTAGTGTTACTTCTTCTTTCTTGCTCTGTGGTGTTTGTTGTTTACTTTAAAAAGGCAATGCCTTCCCTTTTTACCAAGATTTACGCCTTGGTGCTACTCACCAGCCCCTGGCCTATGGAAGGCGGGCTTGGGGTAGTCACGGCACGGGCCCCGAGGACGGGTCATGACATGAACCTTATCTCACCTCTAACACGCTCCCAAGAAACAACACCTATCTCATTTGTATAAGCATCAAACAATAATCTTATACACATCCTACAAAAGGGGTAGAGAGTCTATATAAGACATCACACATGGGTAATACAATAAAATTCAGACAATCATCCTAAAAACTCATTTCATAAGGATATGATGAGTCCCTTACAACAAATATACAAAAATATAATAGAATCATAACATCCTTTTAAAACTAAATGAGGTTCAACAATTTAAAACAACCCTTTACTCTCATAGGATTAAAATTGGAAATCAATCACCTTTTAGTTGAAAACAAGACCTTAAAATGTGGGTAAAATTAGTTGGAAATAATATTAGATCAAAAACCCATATTTAATCTTTAAATTAAATTATTAGAGTCACTTTGAAATTTTCTAAAATAGTTGACAAGAATGAACAATTATGTTTAAATCGAATACTAAATATTCCATGGAAAATCCTTTTTGGAAAAGTATAATAAACAGTGAAGCAATCTACAAACCCAAAGTCCCAAATATTAACCAATAAAAAATATATATTTTACCCTAAAATTCACCAAGGTTTAATGGAGAAATAAAAACAAATTGGTAATTGATGTAGAGATAACATAAAAATATTAATTTAAATTAAAAGAGGGATTTTACTTTAAAAATAATTAAAATTCATGAGTAAGGAGGTTGAAAAAAAGATGGTAGGAATGATTATCTCACTTGATATGTCCTTTGGGTTGTCAAATAAGAGGAAGAGTATGGGAGGGCCAAAATAAGTTAAATTGAGTAAAGGGAAAAAAGTGGATTTTCATGCTTTTGAATTATAGTCAGGATGTGGGGTTTTCTAAACCTTGTTCCAACCATGTAGAAATAAATAGAATAGAGATTCAACCTTGAATGGTTTGGCTGTATGATTTACCAAAATTTGTGATAACTTAAAACCCCCACTATGAATGATCTACATCACCACACATGTTTTCCTCACACAAACTTCCAAATCATTGTCAATACATACATAAGACAACCCATATGTGTAATTAATCTTTACTACTTTCACTAAAACCTTCACAATTTAATAAAACCCTATGTTAACCATGATCCTTAAGGAAATATATATATAAGGAAAACATGCATGGATTATCCTAAAAAATTGGTTTTTTATCAATTTTACTTATCTATATAACAACCATAAAATAGAGGATAACCTTTAGAAAATTAAAATTTTAAATATAATACTACTAAAATTAAAAAATAACACATAATTGTATAATATTTAATTAAAAAGTGACTCAATAGTGAAAAAAATCACCCCAAACAACCCTAATCTTCCCATTAAATTTAAGATAATGTGTAGAAAAGATTAAGAAGAAATTTTTTTTACCTAACTATGGGTTCAACGACATACCAAGTAAAACACCAACATATGTAGACCTAAATGATCTATCTCATGAAATTAAACTCAATCTATTTTGGCTTACTAGTTGACAGAAATCATGAACTAACACGATCCCATCTTCTTTTTAGATACATGATGTAGATGGGTAAAGAAAACTCAAAGAGGTATAATGAGAGAATATAATTGTATAATCTCCTAACTCCCAATGATCAATAGAACCAATCAACATACTTTATTAAAAGTCAGTAATCCAAATCCAAAACACCATCTAGAAACATGAAGACCAATGGTCTACAAGACCATTAATTGGTTTCTCCACTATTTAAAATTAATCTACAATAGTGACAATGATGATAAAAATTACTTCTAGGAAAGAATCAATAAATAAACCATGTTTCCTCATATAACTAAGGGATATAAGGATTCTACACCTATTGTAAATGAAAACTTGATGAACCAGATTAGAATTCTATAAAAGAATAATAACTCAATGTAATACAAAAAAATACCATAATCAAGGTCATAATATACAAAAATAATACATAATATTTGAATATAAGAGCTATATCGATCAAATTTATGTGTCAATATGAAATAAAGTGGGCCCCAACCTCAGTTAATGAAGATAAAAGAATGGTAACCTAAGAACTTTCACATGGAACTCTGACAGTAGTGAACCTAAAAGAAACCTAACCAAGGAATAATCTCAAACTAGGAACATGCATAATCATAATATAGTTTGGTATAAAACTTTTCCAGCTAAACTAAGAATATACCCATGTTTTCCAATGAGAAACTAATCAATACCCAAATATTACCAATTGGATAAAATCCCATACAAACCTCGAAAAGAATAATAAATAAATAAAACAAGAGAGAAACCAAAATAAATCTCTCCAAAATAAGGAGCAGAAAATACCTAAACTATACATTAATAAATAATGATATCGGAATATTAACCTTATCTAAACTCAGCAATACTAAATCTAAAAAATAGATGATCAACTACTTCTATTCTATTTATGGGACTCCCTCTTTCATTGTGTTGGTCCAAGTAAATGACATAACCTATGAAGTGTGGGGGGGGGGTGAATTAGGGTATGTAAATCCTTCAAAAATGATCATCACCAATGAAATTCTACAATAATTATTAGAAAAACACATTTATATAATGATTGATATGAATAGATAAATTAGTAAATGTGGGATGAAAGAAATATTTTTAGTTAACCCAAACTAGGAAAATCCATGCATCAGGCAATGAAATTTTTTCACGCATCTAAAACATATTTTTAATTATTATTCAGAGAATCTGCATTAAACATTAGTATTTTTAATTATTATAGAAATAAAAAACTCATTTCTCTCACAAAATTGAATTTCATACTTCATCTATAAGTGCTATTATGTTGTTCTTTATTAACAAATAATGAATTTCTTCCAATAGGGGTGTACTAATTCTACTCCACTTTCATCCAAAAGTAAAATTATTTAATCTTATATGTGAATACCTCATAAATATCCTTACTATAAAATTACATCATATGTATGAAACTATTTTGTTTTATATAACTCTATGATCTCTATATTTCAGTGTATCTTCCACGATCCTTTGTTTTTTCTTTTTTAATGATAAATATATATCCCAAATCATTAACTAATCACTATGTTTCCAACCATATAAATCATAAATTGATAATTTTAAAGTGAGTGGAATATATCAAAATACACCATTTAATTTTGATCCTAGATCACTCATTTAAATTAATTTTTCTTCCAGCTAAAAATAAGAAATTTAATCCTATGGAATAACTGATTTGAATCCAATATGATATGGTCATTTTTACCACAACATTTTCATTGAAAACATGTTGTAGATCCTATATATTCCACTCTAACCCACAAAATATTTCATTGAGACTACTTTTGAATAATCCACTGACCTAAAAACCATGACATGTTTTGATTATAACAACAACATGGTACTTATCCAAAAAATTTCCAATGTAATTACATGTACCATGCTCAAATTTCTGATTTATTCTTTATCATGAAAAGCTTCATACTTATCACATATAAGACTACGAAATAGGGGATCTACAACATCCAAACTCAACTGGTCTTTCAAAATTCTTCCTCGATTACCAAAACATCCATAGTGAGACTTCTCACTTCCCATATGGATTTGGAAAATCCCCAAAAAGAAACATTATGGTGTATTTTCTATCAATTTCCAATTTTAATAAACCTCCAAAAAAATCAATGTTGAGGGATTTTTATGTTTTCGACGATATAAAATAGTTTATATATATAAGGAAAGATTATCTATTTTAAAATTTCCATTAAATTCCTTCAACCATGTCTATGTATGTTTTGGTTTGGTATTTTATATAAGGGTTCTTCTAGTTGAAAAAATCATACACCATGACATGGTGACAAAATTCTATCTATTTTTAAACCACTATAGATTGGTTTTATGGTCCACAACATGGTTAATCCTCTATGATTTCACAACTAATTAAAAAAATTATTTAGAAATTATAATAAAGTATTAATATTTATTAGAAGTTTTAAAACTTAATTTTTAACAAACAAATTCTAAAAAAATGCTTCAATGATTTTTTATAATAATACCACGCCTTGTTTTTTTCTATGTTGATGCGTAATCAAATTTTACAAACAATTTTTCAACCATATATTTGATTAAATGATACTTAATATTGATTTGTTTTACTTATACTAATGAAAAATATTTTATATATGATTAATAATACTCAAATTTTCACACCTGACTCTAATAGAAGATTACATATCCACATTGACACCCCTATGAAGATGCTTCATCCAATGAATTTGAGTACATTATGTTGTTACTGTAATTTATTCATCCTCAATTGTGTTAATTTATATTCATTAATTATTATTACTTAGATAGGGAATGAACAACCTCCAAGATAGAAAGACACGCTTGATGTTGACTTATGATCATTTTCTAAACCAACCTAACCCTCATCAGTACATCTAAACAACCCATACTGTAATGTTCTATGAGAAAAAAACATGAAATCAACCATGATATTAACATAATTTAATTATTTTATTTTCTAATATGTGAAATTCATTATGATAAATTCAGTACCATATAACTTTACATGGGGAAAATAAAATTCCAGGTCATGTCGCTATTTGGTATAATAGGCCTCCAATGGAATTCCCATATCTCATTACAGTGATGTCCTTAACAACATAAAATGTAGAGAACATTATCTGGGTAGATAATGGTGTTTTAATTGAACTATAATATTATATTCTAAATATATATATATATATATAATAACATTGGAGTTTTTTTATTAATAATTTTTTTAAACCTTAACCGAGTTACCTATAAATTAAGTAAAAAATATTTACTCCTCAATCATGGAAATTTAAAATTTGACCCTCATATATTCTACAAAATGATTTTATAGTGATTCAAATGATCCTTTTAATGTTATGTTGTCTATATAAATGGTAACCATCATCCATTGATTTATATACTTTTTAATGAAGATATTTTGATGAAATATTCCAAGTCAGAATCCAATATTTCTCAAGTATTGATCAAGCTTAGATTAGAAAGCTCTTTGTTCTTGATTTAACCGATTCAAAGAATTATTCAACTGATAATATTTTATCTAATATTAATATATATGTAATCCATCAAGGTTCTTTATGTATAATTCTTACTAAATAACTACTTAAAGGATTACTAATTTGACATCTATTTTTTATAGTATGAATCATCTTTTCACTGACATAGGCAGTAAACTCTGAATGGTTTCAAAATGAGATAAAGTTGAAAATAACTCATAAATTATAATTCCATGAATTTTAGTTACCCTTTTAACACCAAAAATGTTTTCTTTTCCATGAACTTATAATATTTATTGAGTTTATTCAAAAAAACCAAATTGGATTTGATGAAATTCTTGTATTTTGATTTTAGGACAATTTGACATGATTCATTATTATCAATTTAGTATGGATATTTTTTAAAAAATCTAAAATAATTAATATCTATTGTATAATATCTAAAATGATTAATGCTATAATTTATATAAAACAAATTTTTTTTAGAGTCATAATCTTTCTTATATTAAAAGGAGAAATCTAGTCACTAACTACATTTCCATCATCACTTTGAGCCTCACTTCTTTCCTTTGTTTCTAATATTGAACATGCTGTGATTTCCTCATCAATGATGTCTTATTATGAGAATTATACATCCCCATGTTATCCACCAAGTCTAATCACTTCAATATCAATATCCTATCAGATTTCATCATGATTTTTTGTTAAAACAATTTAGATGTTTGTAAAATATTCTCATATTCCACAACAATTACATCTTGAATTTGAAATTTTTTTAATTCATTTTATTATAGAATTTGAAAAAATTCATTTTATATAAATAGAAAATAATAATACAACAACCATATAATTTTAAAATGTATGGTTCATTTATTCTTTTAGAGTAAAATATTTAACTCTGTTGATTAAATAGTACTTAAATGTTGGATTTTTCCAATACCATATCTCATAGTATGTCATCTCTACATCGAGGAATAAAATAGATCAATTGGATATATATAATGGTTTAATAATTTATTCTTTACAATTTGTTTAGTAGATTATGATAAATTAGAATAGTCCATGCCATATTATAAATAATATGTTTCCTTCTCTCAATGAATCTATTTTGTTTAGGGGACCTTATTTCGTAAACTTAGTTCCTTATCCTATGATTCAAAAGATATTATTCAACATAATTATTAGTGAAATATGAACCATTATGAATACATACATTTTTTTAGCTGAAGAATCTTCTTCTTTAATCTCTAGTATTTTTCAATCATCATGAATAAATAGAATTTGTGGGAGATTACCAGCAGCAATTCAATATAATTGAAATAATTGATGAATATCACATAAACACTTTTTATGTTATTGGAATTGGGTGATATTTTTCCACACACATCATTGCGTACCAACTCAAGTAATATCATTATATTCATTTCCATTTAATTGAAAGTATTCAAAATAATATTATCTTTTTGGGAGGTGTCACACGTGTGAGGGGGATCTCAAGAGTGCATAGGGATATCACTTTCTTATTAAATCTTAAATAAGACTTATAAGGGATTTTGGCCCAAGTGAAAAATTATTTTGTTCTATATCATATTCTCTTCTTCCTTATGTGACAATCATACCATGTATTCCTTTAACAGTTTATTCCTTATTTTTGAAATTTACTATATTTCCTAAGTAACTTAGTTGGATTACACTTATTAAATTATTACGAATTCATTCATTATAAGAACACAAATTTTATTATGAGGTATAAATCCTTTAAATTACTAATTTAATCATTAAATTTATTCTATGTGAAAGTTACCAATAGGATATAGAGTATTTTGGGAGAGTCAAATGCTTGTTCAGAGCTCAAGGAACCAAATATTTGGACAAATAGGTGGGATTAAAGGTTTGTTTAAAATGTGTTCCAGATTTCTCATAGTTTGGGTAGACCATGAAGGATGATGGAGAGGCTCAATAGAGGGGCGTACAGGTTGCGCATAATTTTTCCAAACTGTGAACCTACCCTAAACACTTAGTGACACATAGGATGTTGGCGTCCATAGTTTGTCTAAATTGCGTGGCCAAACCATGTGCCTCATTAATTGATGGGAAAAATGATTTTTTCCCCAATAGAACCTCTTAAACACTAACATCTTCCTCTTTTCTCTTTTTAATTTCATATTGCACTCCAGGGGTGCTCCAAAACTATCCTCCCTAGATTTGATCAACCTTATATATTTTAAGTTAGAGACGCTCACCATCGGTTGTATTAAGAAGATAATTTTAATTAATTTGATCTTCTTATTTGTTTTCTAAGTTTTTCATTATTTATCAAATTCTAAATCAATGCGTTCTAATATTCCCTATTTTTAAGGAATTTTTATATTTCTTTGATTTCTCCCATTCTTTCTCATATTAGAGGATAATAATAGGTGACGAATCCACTATATGTCGAATATATTTGGTCTCATTATATTACCTTAAAGTATAGTAATATATATATATATAGCGTCATTGTGCTGCATGTCAGGATTTTTGAGTGTTTCCTCTTAAATAGTGTTTTTATTATATTAAATTTGTGGGACTATGTTTATATGAACCAAGTGAACAATAATCACCAATGAGGGTTGATCACCCCAAATAGAAACACTAATTTCGGTGTATTACTAAAATAGACAAAACAACCATGAGTTGCTTATGGATTTGGTTCACATTATATTGTGAGTTCTTTATGCCTAGTAATAGGGAGGTAATATATAATTAAATAAAAGGGGCATAATTAAATTCAATGGAAGGATTTATTCCATACTAGGGATTATAATCCCTTGCTATGAAATTTTACTATTTTTTTTTGTGGTGAGTTAGACTTGTCCATTATAAATTATATCTCTCAATTGGATTGAATGTGATATTAAATGGTACTTATAGACTAGGACCTAATGAAAATTTGTTATGCCATACTGAGGGTGACACATGGGTTCTGACTAAAAACAACATGGATATACTCATCCAAATTATTGACTTAAAATTAACTATCAATAGATATATATCACACAATAGTCGAGTTATGGGTTATGATATGAATTCAATGGATGAGAACAATAGTCTATTAAAAGAGTGATACTTGGGTTCCTCATAAAGAATCCCATGGACATACTCTGAGGTATGTTTTTTATGTTATTCTATAAGTGACACTTTGGTTTCTTACATGGAACACCAATGATGGGATAAAAGGGTGATGTATTTATTCCATGCCTAGAGCGATACTTGTGTTCCTATGAGTAATTCCAAGTATGGAATTATAGGGTGAGGGGTCTATATTACTCATGGATTGATACACGAGTTTCTCATATATAATACCTTGGAAGGGATCATGTTACTAATAAATTAATTGATTTATTAATCTAAATTTCACATCATCAATGTCATGGAATATACATGGATTAATTTAATAATTTATATAAATGTTGACATTGTTATATTTCCTTTATCATGTGTAATAACATGGGAAGGGTTCATCCATTATACCAAATATGATCAATGGTAGGTTCCATGACTATGAGACTCGTCCTGATCCATTTTATAAATTGAAATTAAATTTTTTTATCATTCAGAGGAATTATAGCATAGTATGAAGTAGGTATATCGGTCGATTGTCCCATTGGGAACTAAGAATGACATGGGTACTACGTATTTCATTTATATATTTAATTATTACATGTACACTTCTTCTTTATATACACATGGTCTATGTGGAATTCAACTACATTGGTGGTGGCATAATGAGTATATAGCATACCCTATTCAGTATACAGATTGGTATCAATAAAGACTTCATGGATGCTGGTAAGGATAAAGGAAAGCAGTCAACATTGGATGCTTCATATTTCTGTGTTAGGATAGAGACTGAGAGAAGAGTGATGAACATATGATGGTGATGCTATTGGAGATATGTTTTGTGATTTTTCTCATTTTTGTAGAGCATGTTGTATATTCCATAAAATATGTTTCCCATGTATTCCTTGTTTTTATAGAATGAAATGATATTCATTTTGTATATGACATTGGATATGGTTTCCACCAGTTTATTTATGTTATCTAGATGATTTTAAATTTCGTACAGGTTTTTATTATGCTTCTTAAATTTATTTCTATTACGATTCCATTAAGATTGAATCTAATCATGAGGGCATAGTATCATCATATTACTATTACATTCCCTCATAGAAAGTCAGATACCTTTGGCATATAGGGATTCACGCTTGAGTCTATGTGGCCATTGGTTTGGATACTGTTATCATGTGAGGCTGGTCGGGATGTCACAAAATGGTCTCATGGGTTATTTTCATTTTTGTTTAAATATTTCATTTTTTAGAGAGGATACTATTAACGTTTCATAATTTGGTAATAAGCATGTTTCTGGGAGTAGCTAACCCATTTATAGGGAAAAAATAAATTACATGGGAAGGGAATTGCTGTTATGGATTATCCTTATTATAGTTGTCTTGTCTTCACCATTGGGTGATGCACATGGTATGTGAAATTTATTATTGTTGATTTGGATCCACCATTACCCTTGGCCTAGTGGGTTATGGAATTATTACTACACGAATCATTATTGGAACCTAAAGATTCATATGTCATGCGTATAACATTTGTTGTAGATTTCTTTTCTTGATTTCCTGACTATGTTCCATGTTTATCTTTATACCATGTTTGAGTAAGGATCCAAAATTCTTACATATATACCATGATTCTAAGATTATTTCCATGTTTACTGGTATTATTGTTTTGTGATAGTTTGTATTAGTGTAGTTATGATACAAAAATGGTTATTTAAGTTCTTGCATCAACCAATTTTTTTTTCTGCATAGCATGTTGGTGGAACCTTAATTAACCAATTATGACATGTTTGATAAATGGTCCATTGTTACATGGGCATAAAATTTTATGGTTTTGATTAAATGGGTGATAATAAAAATTATAAAGATTAATATCCTTTATAAATTGGGAATGGTAATCTATATATTGAACCAATCATATAAGAACTTGCTATATTCTCATAATGAAGGTAATAACATGGTTTCATTTACATGACTTTCTAATTGAAACTTATAAAGTGTATCACTTTATAACTTGGGAATAGTGACCCATATATCTAGACCGTTATATACATAAATGAATATGAATGTATTTCTCGTAAAAATTAAATTAAATGGTTTCTATTAAATAGTGATGTCAATTGAGTCTTGAAAGGTGTTATCCTCTATAACATGTAATTGAAACACTGTATATAAGAACCCATAATATGGAATAGAGAACTTGAACTTGAATTGTAATTTGTATTTTGTAGTAGGTAATATATATATTGACTCTTAATTTTCTTATACGTCACCCATACATGGATTTAGGAGATGGAATAGGGTATAGAGTTTATTAGTGAAAGGTGTGTACCTGTCTGATTTTTTATCTGTAATACTATATATTGTTTAACCTTATCTGATGCATGAAATTGGAATTATTAAAGCTATTCAACCATGAAATACTCAATTATCACATATAGAGGGAGGGGATAACCATGCTTTAGGGGTGTTGGGCCCTGAGACACTGGTATTACCTCTTAGAGTGACACTTGAGGAACCTCATAATTCACCTTACATGGGAACTGACACCTTATTCTGAGATGAATTATTATGGATCATGATGTCCTTAAATGGAGTACCATGAACTTTCCCTAGTATTTAAGAGTTTATGGATGAGTTTTAGTAGCATAACCCACCTATTTTTTGTGGGTATTGCGGTCATCGGGCTATTAAGTCCTAGTTGGAGTCCATGCTATCTATATTCTAGTATTTTGAGGCACCTCCTAATAGGAGAGTGAATCTAACTACATATATACTACAAGATTATTCTAAGAGATGGTGGTATTTTATTAACTAGGAATATCATTATCAAGATATATTTTTGAGATATTTCTAGAATACCTTTGACAGATTTATAGTTGATGCATATTTTTTTACAAATTTTCAATGATTTTTAAAAGTCTTTCAATGAGAATTCCCTTATATTACAATGTTTTATTATAAAACGAGAAATTGTAAATGTGATGTTAAAATGGATTGAAAATGGGGAGAGTTTAATATTGAGATAATGACAAGAGCATCATCGATATCCCTTCCTACTTACATTATGGATACCACTGAGTTATAGGAGCACAAGAGTAGCTAAAATACATGGAATCTATAGGTTTTATACATATCAGTTTATTTCCAAGGGGGTTCACCAATACTTTTATCCATGAATTTGGATGGTACCCTTAGTATTTGTGTGGATAAATTTTGGTTGAACCATATTATGGTTAAGAATTGGGTTCCACTGCAATGTATATAAAACATCTTCGATTAGGTATAAGGAATGATGGTTTTCTCAAAAATTTAATTTAGGTCTGTTAGCATTAGGTGAATGTTATATGATCAGATATACCACACACCTCATTCCATAGTTGATGTGGCGTTTATAAGTATTTGGTCATGCCGTCCACCCTTACAAATTCACCAGTGATATTTATGGCATTGATGAATCGGGTTTTACACCCATATCTGGATTCATTTATTATAGTCTTCATGGTTGTTATCTTGGTGTACTATCATCATTTTGATGTACATATCCAACATATTGATATCATTCTATTAATATTATGTGAGCACAAACTATAGGATAAGCTCACTAAATCCCACTTTTATATTGATAAGTTCCACTTCCCAGGTCAAATTATCTCAAATAATTGAGTATCAGTTGACCTAAAGAAGGCGAGTTCCATAGTTTCCTCGGATTATCCTAAGAATGAATTTCACATATAAAGTTTATTGGGGATGGATGGATATTATAGGTATTATATATAGGATTTTTGACAACTTTTATCTCCACTCATTGGATTGAAAAAGAAATGTGTAAATTTTACAAGGTCTGAAGCATGTGAGAGATCCTTTCAGAATAAGAAAGAGATATTGAATTCAAAACTAATCTTAATTATGCATGATCCATCCATAGGTTATTCAATTTATTTTAAAGCATCAAGAAATGGGTTGGGAGACACCATGATTTTTGGAGAGTGGTTTTTGTAATATAGGTCACGTCTATTAAGGCCTCACAAGCGTAATTAACTAAAATAAGATATTGAGTTAGAATGTTTGATTTATGTTGTGTGTTGTTAAAAGAATTTTTTATTGGGAAAGAATTTTGTGGTGTATACAGACCAAATAAGACTCAAACAAGTCTTTAAATAGCGTGACTTAAAACTCATTTAGTGAAGATGGGTTGGGTACCTAGAGTACATGGACATCAATCTTACTTATATGTTGAGGAAATTAAAATTTTTTGTTGATGGTTTAAGTTGAAAAATTGAGACACATGTTGTATGGGAGGTCATTAGAAAATGGTAGTTGATTTACTTATTTTATAAGATACATATGATGGTTTAGGAACATTAGGGATAGCTATTAATGGCCTATTTAACTACGTTATATTATCTTCTAGATATAGTGAAGATGAGGCAACTTTCAAATCCGAAGGGATTGGTCCTACGAGGGAGTGTTTCTAGTGCAGACACACCACCTAACTGGGTTGTTGATTGGGATGATATCTTGGGAATTAAAAGATTAATATGGGTTATTACTATTATATAAGAGGATTTTATACAAGAGTATCATGAATTTTCATGAGTTGTACGTCCTAGACTTATGAAGATGTACCATGATTTATACCGCAAGTATTGGTGGCTTGGTATGAAAAGGGAGATAATTGGTTTTGTTATTAGGTGTTCCACCTGCCTATTGGTAAGGGAGGAAAACTAGTATACACCATGTATTTTTCATTTTTTTTCCCATTATTGAGTAGAAATGGGATGATTTCACCATAGATTTTGTGATGGGATAACCTAGAGCACCTCAAGGCTATGATTTATAATGGGCGGTCATAGAATGATTGAAAAAGGTCAATCACTTTTTACCTATTAGAGAGTAATTTTAGTTGATAATACAAGAAAAATATATATTAAAGAGATCATACACCATCATGGAGTTCCACATACTATCATATTAGATAGATATAATCATTTTTTTCATGGTTCTGGATGTGGTCATAGTGGGCGCTGAGCTCATAGGTACATTTGATTTAAACCTGTCACCCACAAACTGAAAACCAGTCTAAGCATATGACACATGAATTGGAAAAAATTCTATAGTCTTGTGTCCTTGATTCTATTGGTTCTTTGGATAAATGCCTATCACTTGTTGAACATCCATATAATAATATATTTTTGGAAACTACATTGATGGATCCTTGAGAGGATTTATACAGTAGATCATGTTATTCACACATTTTGTGGTTATAGGAAGGATGTGAAGTGACACTGGGAGCACATATTTTTTAGGAGAAATTAGAGTATGTAAAAATTATTAGGAAGTGTATGAGTAACTGTTAGTTTAGGAAGAAGTTTGAAAATTATTTCCACCACTAACCAGTAGAGTTCGAGGTGGGGGATCATGTTTTTTTACTTATTTCACCTAGAATGGGGAATAAATAGAGTCAGAGATATCGTAAGATTTAACCTCATTTTTCTGGAATTTTAATATTCTAGAGATAGTATGTACAATAACATATTGGTTGCATATACCTAAGGGGTATAAAGATGTGTAAGAATTCTTCCATGCATCTCATCTTCTACATTATCACTTAGACCTATCTCATGTTCTTCAGCCTAATGAGGTTGTGTCTATGGTGGATGAATACCTTCTAGAGCATCCTATATGTATCATTGATTTAATCATGAAGGCTCTCCAAGATTGGTTAGTTCCTTTAGTACTGGTGATATAGCCGCAAAACCATGTACATGAAAATCCCTATGAGAGAGATGTTGTTGTATATACTCAGTGGGTGGATTTATTCTTAGACGATGCTTTATTACCCTCCAAAGGGAAAAATAGAGACGAGTTGTTTTAATGAGGGGAGACTGTAAGATCCTGTATTTTTACATGAGGAATTATTCATTAAAATTCTAGTTTAAATCATTCATTTGTTATATGTGGAATTGTACAGGAGGATGAGAAATGTTTTAGGAGTTTCTGGGGATTTTTCAGATCCCTGAGCCCCAAAAGTTTGGAGAAATAGGTGGGCTAAATGGTTTTTTAAATTATATTCATGAGTCCACATGGTTATGGTAAACTATATGGGGTTCTATATAGGGTCTTCAATGGGAAACACCGGCTTCACATAATTTTCCCAAACCATGATCCTAGCTTGCACACTATGTTCCATTTAGGTAGTGGGTACACAAGGTTGGTATATGATTTGGCCAAAACATGTGGCCAAAATTTTATCCCCATTAAATGATTCTTGAAATGTCATTTTTACCTATCCTCCTCTTAAATTAAATCCAATTCCTCTCTTCTCTCTTTAATAGTGAACCACATGCCTGTAGAGTTCCAAACCTATCCTATAAGGCTGTGAGTATTCTTCTTCTTTTTGGAAAAATAGTTAATCATAATAGGTTGAATTGGATAAAAAATGGTAACCCATTCGATCCACTTCCTTATTTTATTCAATTATCTCTCCATATGTATTACAAAACCCATGTTATCTAATAGGCCCTCTTTTTTAGTTCATTTTTCCATTTCATTGATATAACTTTTTCTTTACCAGATTAGAGGCTAATAATGTAAGAGTAATCCCTTAAATATATAAGGTTGGTAGTATTTTCCTTTTCCCTTATTTACTATTTATCTTTATATTGAGTGTTTGTTTCACATGCTAGACTTTTTGAGCATCTCTACAAAAATGGGGTTTTTAATAAATTAACTATGTGGGCCTATGTTTATATAACCCATGTCACCCATAATCATTCATGAGGGTTTATGAACCTATATAAAATCACCCCTTTATGTTTGTTTCTAAAATATAAAAATCCATGAGTTTCATATGAATTTGATTCAACTTTTGAGTTGTGTTCTTTACCCCCTGTAATAGGGAGGTGATAAACTCATTTTTTCATGAAATTTTAATAAAATTTTAAATGGTTTAAATAAACTATAACTGATATTTCCAAATAAATCAATTTCCAAATAAATCAATTTCCAAATAAAAAGTAGGAATTTAAAAATGAGAAGTTGAAATTGTTTTAAATGAATAAGTAGTGAAGAATTATTATTTTTAATTGTAAACATTAAATTTTTATTTCTCATTATAGTAAGTTTTTTTTCCTTTTTAGGTAAAAAAATAGGGCCAACTAGGCTATCCCTCAACCTTATGGGCCATGTAGCCACATAGCTAGCCTGAGTAGACCATCTGACCAAACATGATCCGAGGGAGAGCTAGGTGAGTGGTGAGTGATCCCACAGTAGTGATTGTGATTAGAGATGGGCTTAGGGCCTGTACGGACTAGGTGGTGCAACCTGGTACATGTATGTGTTAGTGTGCGTATCCATGTTCCCACCCCAGTACAAGATTTTAAGTGGCGTAACCCCCTAATTAAAATTTTAACCTTTGACACACCCTAGCTATCTTCCTATGTGGGAAGGAAATCCTTGTTACTTTTAACCCCTTTTAAAATCCAACTCACTCATGCTAGGACACACACATGTCACTTGATTCTGCCTTAAAAACTGTCCTTTTCAACTCTACTCCCACCAAAAACCTTTTTATCTAATCATAAAATACCAATGCCACCATCAGGGAACATGGATCAAGATTTACCCCCACATCTGAAGCCTGGGGTCACTGTTGATTACCTCCAAGACCCCAGAAGATAACCATACATGCTATTTTAATTCTTTTTTTAACCACTGTGATGGCCGAATAAAGGAGGATATACCACTATAGAATGCTCTATTTCCATGCTGCACTTTCCACATGGAACTTCCTTGTTGAGCCATGTATAGTATCCCATGCATAAAGAATAAGTCCATGCTACCCCTCTTCCCTTACAATCAACTTTCCATATTTTAAAACCTTGAAATCATTGGAAGTTTCTATTTTTTTCACCCCCATGGTTCTCTTGAAAGATATAGGAAAATGAATATTTTTTAAATTTTGATTGAAAATAGAAAAGATCCAATATTAGGTATGGAAATGATGCTCATCAATACCTATAATAATTGTAGGATTTCCCACTATCACGGGATATCTGCATCATCGTGAGGAGGAGAGATATAAGTAAGCCTCATGTAACTCGTTTTGGTTTTCTTATTTTATTTTTCTATAGTTTTCATTTAATTTTATATTTAGTTTTAACTCAATTTATTTTATAAACATAATTAATGAATTGTTTTTATTTTAAATTTTTTTACACCCAATTTCTTTTCTTCTTATTCTCCTTCTTCTTATTCTTCCTCTTCTTATTATATTTTCAATTTTTATTTAATTATCTTATAATTATATTTAACTTTTTTATATTACTTTTTATATTGTTTTTTCTCCTATGTCTTTCTACTGTTGTGATATCTTAAATTTTTTAATTCGAGGATGACACAAGACTTTTCTTAGAGGAGGCTGTGTGTTCTTTAATTCTTGCATAAGATTTATTTTACGATTTTTTATATGGTAAAGAGTCATGCACCGTTCTTGTGATTTCCAACCATGATATGAAACTCAATTTTACTTCAATTATTTTGTTTAATTATATTCTTTCCCTTCTATTGGATATAATCTCTTAATATGATGGACATTATCCATTCACTCATTTAAATGGAATATGATGAATCCTTGTAAATAAAGATGTGACACTCTCGACTAAGGTGTTCCATCAACCCCGATTATTGGAGGAGGATAAATTTAGATTTATAAAGGCATTCAATATTTCGGAAAAATAAATAAAATAATAGTATATTAAGAGTCACATATAATAAAAATTATATAAAAAATAATTTTAAAAGATAATGGAGAATAATTACATAATGAAAAATTAAACTCTGGACCATGTTCTTTCATTTTAATCACATTCTATTTTGCATTAAATGTCAATTTAGTTTAAATATTAAATCTAAATGTATTTATATTATTTATAAAAAAAAATAAACCTAAATTCATATTTCATTTCTCTTATACATAATTAACACAAGAAAATCATTTAGATATATAAATTAGAAAAAGTAGTTGAACAAACTATGAATCTCCATAAGTGAGATGACCCTAGATAGCCATTATGATACACTATGAAACAATTTAGAAATTTGATTATGCCATACCCTATGATATGAATGACATCCAAAATGTAACTATTTTCCTAGAGAAAATGAGTAGTTTATTTACCTTTTCTTTTCCACATAGTAGATAGTTCTCCATGTTTTTTAAATACATAAAAAATTTTATTTCACCCATTATGTATTCAAATTCAAATTATTATTCATGGGTAGACTACTCACATGTGAAGGGGAAAAAACTATAAGAGGCCAGTTATGATTGACTATTAGTGAATGAAATTAGATAAATCATATAAGAACTGATAAGAAAATATTAAATAATATTTATTTATTTTCATGCACCGATGGATCAACTAGAACCTAAGAAAAAACATGAGGAGACCAAGAAGGAAGTTAAATGGGGTTTTCCTGATTTTTATGAGGAAATACATTATGTTTAAGGAAAATTACAAGAATATCAATAACCTAACCACATGAAGTACAAGATCTTAGATGATCATAATGATCTATAATGAATTCATGATAAATAATACTCTCCTGCTGAGTTACGTGCTGGAGAACAACAAGATATTGGTGAATTATGGAATGAGTATGATGTAAAAAATTATCTCCCCAAAACCTAAAATTTAGAAGATCAAACACCATTCCACATCTATCCACCCATGGAATAAGAATCCAGATAAGTTCATGAAATTGAAAAATAGATGGATGAATCCGACATCCTACATCCACTTACTACCATCCGACATCAAGAGGTACTCACTATTAAAGAAGAGATTGAAGCTAGACCAACTAAGGGAGGTCATATTGTCTAAAACTATATTTCATATCATTTTATTGAAACTTAATTGAGTATTAATTCCCCATTATCTATATTTTCATATTTTACAATCCATGTTATGTCTTAAATGAATATGAATAAACTGAACATGCACCTATTGGGGAAAAGATGGAGATCCCTAATTTTGATGAACATATATTTGAGGATGCATGCGAGAGTGTTAGACAGGATTATCCTAAGGAAAATAAGACATATGATACTCACTATGACTAGGAGAATATTTTTTCTTATTCAAATTTAAATTTTTTCAAGTGGAAATACATGCTTACTTTACCTTTAATCATTCAATTCATGTATCCCATGTTTATAAAACACTAGAAAAGAAGGAGTTGGTTTCACATGTAACAATCAAAGAAGTATATGATCCATAATTTATCCTACCCTCTTCAAGAAATGTGTACTTAATTGTGAAGGGGTCAGATCTACTATACTCTATCTGCGGGTTACTCCTCACCATAAAGTAAGAAGTGCAGGATAGAAATATCCAGTTGTGGGGGTTCAAATCCAAGAAATTCCACCCACCATCAAACTATGGATAAGATCTGGTAATACTCTCATTTATGTAGTATAAATCTATGTATCATATAGGGGATTAAATCAAGTCTCATATTTCTACCTCCTTTCTAGTATTTTCAATTTCAATATTAGTAATTAGTCAGGTTTCAACCCAATCCCAGTATCATTTTATGATCTTTAATGATTTAATCATTTTTCTTAAATTAATAATTATCTTTGGTAAGTTTATGATAACATTGGGAGTCCCCAAATATCCAAGGATAAAAGGGGAATAAACTTCATAAGACAATGAGTTTATTCCCTCATTTAATATTTTAAACTCCCTGCAAATTTTCATAAGGCCCAATTTTTAGATTTAAAATGAAATTTCATGCCCATAGATGAATTTATGATTAACCTAACTAATCAAAGAAAATGGGTTCCTTAGGAATATAGTGATGTAAAATTTTATATTTCATGTTAGTGAGATTAAATGAGTAAAATGAAGAATTAAATTATTAAACTAAAGCACGAATATTAAAATGAGGAATCATGATTTTAAGAAATTAGTTGATTCATGTAAATGAATTTTCCCAACCATTTTTTCACTATGAATTATATAATTTTATTTGAATTAATTTTTTATTATTATTAATTCCATGAGTGATTATACCAATACAATGGTATATTATGGAGAGTATTTCTAGACTATTTACTTCCCATTTTAATATTGAGCATATTTATTGAGTGATAATGGAACATTCCTCATATTATAACTCATATATGAAATTATAAATGTGATGACTATGAAAAAAAAAACATTTAAAATTAATTAGGAAACTTCTGAAAACCCTTTTCCTTGATACCACCCTTTAATTAATATGTTTTATCATATAGAGTCTAGGAAGGAACTTGTTAGGGATGAGGCATATTTCAATCCATTTTTATCAATTTATACCCAACTCTTAGAATTTTCATTATATTTTAAAGATAAATTGTGTGGGTGGAGGAATTCAAGGTGAACGAGATGAAATAAAATGTAAGGAAAAATCACGATGGGGATAATTAAGAGTATTGAGAAAGATTTATTCATTATGATTTATAGTTTAATATTCTTGAAAAAATGGAAATGAAAATAAATGAAAAACAAATGTGTGATGTGACTTTTAAGAATAAAAAATCAGTATTACTAGAACCTTGATTTTTATCATATGTGGTTTGTTGGAGGATGTGATATTCATTCCAAGCATAAATTATAAAAAAGTGAAAAAATATAGGAGAATGGAACTTTGAAAAGGGGTATAAAAGAAAATAAAAAATCAAGAAAGTGGAAAAAACATTCATTATGATTTCATTGATCATAACCTTTTCATTGAGAATGGGAAGAGGGAGTGGTTATTTTAAATATGAGAATTTCATTTATCTTTTAATTTGGATATCATGTTTTGTAATTTAGAGAGAAACATCCTCCTTCAAGCCTTAATTTTTAAAACATAAATTCCAAAAAACCTTAAGAATCAGATTCATTCTAACTATAATGGAAAAGTACACATGATTTTATGAGACTATTTCTTCATAAAGTGGGGAATCTAGTTCCTTTTGAAGTATATGGATAAATATTTTCTTCTCATGATATGGCCATAAATCTACTTGAATTAATTTCATCTATGATGAGATAAAATATTCAAGACTGGTGGATCAATACAAGTCTTGTTTAATAATGATAAATTAATGAGATTGAATGAATGAGAGGCTAGTACCATTATTTTTAAATGGGGAAAAGTAAAATTCTTGGATTGAGTAATTTCTTTGAAAATTGCGAAAATAAATTAATATTTTATGTTTTTTTTGAAAAGTATGATTTAACATTGATATTTTTTATTGTATTGAATTTATATTGGAATAAGGTTAACATTGGTGACCTTTTTAATTCAATTTTTAGGTTTTACACTTGATGAAAAGAATATTTTAAGTATGAGGGCATTTGATAAACTCATTTTATTTGAAAATTTTCATCATTTTAAAGTATTTGAAATATTTCATTAATTGAAATTACCTTATAATTCATTGTTTTAATCAAAATTTGAAATTTAAAAATAAAGTGTTGAAATTAGTTTAAATAATTAAGGAATGTTGAATTCTGGTTATGAATTTTAATTATAAAATTTTTATTGATCATTTTATTAAGTGTTTATTCGTTTTTAGATAAACAAATTGGTCCAACCATTCCATCCATCAACCTAAATGGTCATGAAGCTGTATAGTGAGCCTAAGTCAGCTAGCAGGCCAAGCATGGCCTGAGTGTGAGCCAAATGATCAGTGAGTGAGTCCGCAGGAGTGATCACGAGAAGAGATAGTCCTAGAGCCCACACTTACCAGTTGGTGTGACCTGGTCTTGGATTGTGTGTGCATGTTTACAGGTGCCCACCCTTGTGCGGTCTCTTGAGAAGAAAAAAATAACAATTTAATTTTAAATTCCTAGTTCCCCCTAACTCTCTTTTGACATGGTAAAGGAGATCCACATTAATGTTCACCCCTTTTAACATCAACCTCCCCCAAGATTAGAAACCTACATGCCAAATTCTTTGGAATTAAAAGCAATACTCAACCACTCTGATCACATCGGTCATCGCTATAGCTGGTCAGAAAACACTAATACTGCCATCAAGGAGCTGATATCGAGCTCTACTCCATTGTCGAAGTCTGGGGTCACCCCATTTCACCTCTTGGACCCTGGAAGATCACAATGAAATACCTTTTGTGGCATTATGCATCCAATGGAAAGGGAAGATGAAAGTGGAGCCTCCAAAGATTAATTAACCATTTCCATACTACACCTACCATGTGGAACCACCACATTAATCCATACATAAAATCCCATTCACAAATAATAAGGTAATGTATCTCGCTTCCCTTGCAGTCCATGTTGTATATTTAAACAAGAAAAATCTTCGGGTATTTCTATTTTTCACCATCGTAGGTCTCTAAAAAGATATATATATATATATATATATATTTAAAATATTGAACCTAGATGGATAATATCTGAGATTTGGGTGGTTCAGGATACCCCCTATTTCCAATAAGAGGTGGAGGCTTTCCCACTTGAGGGGATACTTGCATAACCATGGGGAGGAGAGGCTGAATCTTGGCTACTACAACTCATTTTTTTACTTTTTATTTTGTTTTAGTATTATATAAAATGTAGTTTTAATATAATTTATTTCATACAAATGTTTCATTCGGGTTTTTTTTATTTCAAAAGTGTTTCTACCCAATTTTGATTCTTCATCTTCTTCGTAGTATCCTTATTCTTCTTGTTATATTTTATATTTTAATTTTATTACTATTAATATTCTCCCACTCGTCTATTATTTTAATTTTATTATTATTCCCTTCCCTATTTCAACCATTGTGATATATTACCCTCATTAATTTGGGTCTGAATAGAGGCCTATCCTAGAGGAGTTTGGGTGTTCCTGAATTCTTCCTTAAAAATTAATTTATGTTTGTGTAATATGGGAGTGGTATTCATGGGTGTGGTTATTTTCCATGATAATATGTAACTCAATTTAACTAATAATCTTTTGTTTAAATATTTTCCCTCCATTATACTTGTTGAAATCTATTCATCTGATGGCGTTCATCTATTCCATGGATCAAATGGAATATGATGGAGCCAGGTCCTGTAATATGTCACACTATCAATTTAAGTGTTCCACCAACCATGATTATCGGAGGTGGTAGAACTTATATTTCTCAAGGCTTTAAATAATTCACACCACTAAATAAAATAATTGAAACTTAAGATTGAGATTTCTGAATTATGTTATCAAACCTAATTAAAATAAAAAAGGAGAATAATGATAGAATTAAAACTAAACCTTGGACCTAGTTATTTCTTATTAATCACATTATGTTTAGCATCTCATGTTAATTTTCTTTACATTTTCAATTTTCTTGTATTTCCATTGTTTATAAAATAAAAAAACCAAAATTCATATATATATTATTTCAAAAACAATTTAATCAACAAAAATAATTAGATTTAGAAGAATTATAATAAATAGGTTAATAAACAACAAGACTACTCAATTGGGATAACCTTGGTCAGCCATCATATTGTACTATGAAATAATTTAGATTTTTTTTCTTGAATTGAAAACGACATTCCATTAGGAGGTTATACATATTTAAATAAAAAGGTTCTTAATTAAATTTAATATAAAAATTTATTCCATGATAGGCCTTCTAAACCTAGGATATAAAATTGAACTTCCTTCTAAGGTGTGTTATACATTTCCCATATAAATGATATTTCCCAAGTGGATTGAAAGCAAATTTAAATAGTATTGTTAGATAGAGTGCCTATAAAAAATAATTTTTCTCTATCGAGGGTGACACAAGAGTTTTGACTCAACACTATATATAAGAAATCATAAGGAATGTTAATTTAAAATTGATTATCTATGTATTTATGTCACATAATGGGTGATACATAGGTTCTTATATGAATTCAATGGATAGCCATAGTTGGTGGGTTGATACTTTTTAACTTGTGTTATACTTGGTTTCCACAGATAGAATTATAAGGACATACTTTGAGTTATGTAATTCATATTATTCCACAAGTGACACTTGGGTTTCATATGTAGACCAAAAAAGGGAATATTCAGAGGGTGATGTATTTATAACCCCATATATAGTGTCACTTGGGTTCTGATTCTGAATTCTTGGATGTAATTTTTGGGTATGGGGTTCGTAGAATACCAATAGTGATATCTAAGTTCCTCATTCAAAATTACTTGTATAAGATCACATGTCCAATACATTTATTTATTAATAAACCTAAATGAAGTGTCTTTTAATTCATAGAACATGGATTCTATCAATACATTATATACATGATGACCTTTATATAATTTATTTATCAAGTGTAATGTTAATGGATGTGTTCATCCCTTATTGTGAATATGATAATTGTTGGATGGCCTGACTATGAGCCAGGTTTGGAGTAATTTTATAAATTTGAACCACAATTAGTGATCATTCAGATACATTTTATCATAAGATGAATCCAGTGTTATTGATCAAGTGACCCATTAGGAACTCAGACCGACAAGGGTATTACATATTTCATTTATAACTTTTATTTTTACCTATGTGATTTTTTATTATATAGACATCAAATATATTGAATTATAAACCATTGGTGGTGTCTTGATGAGTATTTTTCACACAATATTCAGGCCGTCGATTAGTACCAGGATATAGTTAATTGATATAGGTTTGGAAATGGTATAGTGACCAAAAATGGATGCTTACTTTTTCTATACAAGGTTAAACTATAGGAGAAGAGGACTGATCTTATTATTGTTATGATATTAGTGATAGACTTTTAGATTTTATTCATTTTTGTTTAGATTTTTGTCTATTCATGATGAAATACTTTCTATGTATTCCCTTTTTATAAAGAATGGCATGATTATCATTTTTTATATGTCCATGGATATGGTTTCTACTAGTTTATTTATGATATATGGTATATTTTATATTATTATCTTAGTTTTCTATTATTATTCCACTTTTAATTGATATTATGATTTCATAGTGACCAACTATAATCATGAGGTTATAGTATCTCCATTATGATATTCCAGACCCTTGATGCTAGTTAGCATCCACTGGAATACTGGGAGGTATTCTAGAGGCTAGGTAGCCACTGGTTCAGCTATAGTAATATATTTATCTAGGCCAGGACATTACATTCATCCTCCAAGATACTTGTGTGCCAAAAATATTATCCTCATATTTTAAACTTTATGTTTCCAATTTTCATCAAACAATAAACATTAAAAAACTAAAATACACTTTCTTTGACATTTAGGATTCATGTGATAAGATTCTACTTTCCAATTATATGTGACGTTCATCCACAATCAAGGATCCACACTCTATCCCAATAATTTTCATTTAAAGAAACCATGATGAAATTATCCTTCTCATCCTTTCCTTTCATGGTCCATACATGTTGTTTTACATCCTTTGGTGGTAAGTGAGATCAATCCAACTTTGTACCCATTGGACCATACTAATATTCTACAGTTGAAAATAGATTATGAATTTTCATCCAAATTGATGAATCTTTCTTCTATTAATATCTACTTCTTTGGTTCTCTATTGGTTTAATTTTGTACAACCTAAATGAGATAATTATGTATTTTTTCCATAATGTTCACACTGAAAATAGTATCCATAAAAAATATATCAATTATAATATTTTATTCTCATTTATTTTTTATTTATCTTGATAATAAAATTTAGTTTTTATAGAACAATTTTTTGTTTGTCTAATATTTTTAAAATAACAACACCATATTCATAGTGAATTATTGTGTTATATCACTACTCCACTTATGGAATTCTTGGTGTTCTTTGAATATCAAAATCTAACTACCTTCAAAGGTGTGGGTGATTGTGGGTTTTCATCAACCACTATTGATTTATTTATGTGACAAATCCCATCAACCGACCATCCTTTATCCTTGAACCATTAAAAATTTGGGTAAGTGATTACTATTCCCATTTAATCTAAAGAATATTCCTTATCTTTTTATAGAGCCCATATACTCCATATTACTAATGAAATTGTTGTAGTTACAAGTCCATTTTCATTACCAAGATATTATCACACTGGATAAAATCTTCCTTCATATTCCTCTATTCTTTTTATGTGATCTTTGATAGAATAGGTGAAAAAATAAATGATATTTGTCTATTATTTTTTTCTTAAGCTCAATACCTAGCATTAAGTATAACAAACCAAGTATTTAAAATATATTTCCTTTATAATAAATCAAATTTGTTTGATATCTTGTGATTTAGGAAGCATAGGTTTTTTAAGAAACAAGATACCCTATTGAAATATTATTTAAGGATGATTATTATAACCTAGCTGGTAAATTAACAGGTTCTAATAAAACTAACTAAATTATGGAAAATATATATTTTACACACATATATTTGTTATCTATATATTTTAATTAAAAACAAAATTCATTCCAAAATTTTATCCCCTCATTATATAATCCTTATTTGATGAATAAATTTAACATTGGAAGGTTTTTTATGGAAACCTGAGGAACTTTTCTAAAGAAGTGGTAACGTTCTTCAATGAGTGTTTTTATTTTTTTTTCTTCCTAAAAATAATTCAATTGTTATTAGACCATTCTGATATAATAAACTACATATCTTACATATACTATGATTTTTTAAGTTAAGTCAATGGAAAAAACCATTCCCACCCCCATTAAATGGGTTATAAATCCATCATTCCCGTGTACGAAAGACTACAACTTCACAAATCGATGTCATTTGTTTTTCCTTTTCCACCTATAATGGTTGAGTATAAAGATTTATATAAAGTATTTATATTATTTTTATAACATAATTATACCTATTGAGTCATTATATTATATATAAATGTTTTTACTTTCCATTCTATTGGGGATATAATAACATTTCCCATGTGTACGATGAACTACCGCCTCACATAATGATGAGATTCATCATTTAATAATGATTTACATAGAACTTGATCAGGATAAAGTTAGTGATTTTATATTATATTAATTAAATAATTATGATATTATGATAATTCTATAAAGATAAAATATTACTTACCACCCTTCGATAATGATCATTGAAAAATGGAAACGTTACTTATGCATAGGTGTGACCTGCAGTCTCCATGATCAAAACATACCTAATTTATCAAAACCTTATTTAATTACTATTCTTAAAAGTATAATTGATTTATAAATACTATAATTATTTCATGATTATAATTCTTTATATGTTGAAACAATGACCTATTAGAGAGTTAATTATCTTACTGAAGTCATTTTTGTCACAGAAGTCAAATATCACTGAAACACTCGTTGTAAAGATATTTAATTAATTTATGTTATATAACATAATAATAATTGAAAGAAAGGGAATAATAAAATTGAAAAAGGGTTCATATGAAATTAAAAAATTATCATGTTTACTATTCAAGAATATAAATAATGTACAAGATGAGTTAGACTCGAGGTAAGGGACTTGGTCTCAACTTCCCTTCATCTAGAAATACTTTAATGTCATTCACAAAATTTAATTTATATGGTGTGGATAAAACCACTTTGACATGTAATATCATGATTTATTCAAACTTCATGGGATTTGTTTTTTCAATTTGAATTATTTCATCAAGTAGATGTGACATGAAAATTTAGAATTTATAAAAGTTGTTGTACAATATCTCTTTATTTTATGATTCATAACTTTCTCTTGAAATAATCACTTTATTTTGATAAATTTTCAATTGAAATTAAATTTATCTTAAATAGAAATTTTATTTTATGACCTATATGATTATTTCATAAACCATGTACTATTTTTATATATGATGTATACTTCAAAAGTTATTTTATTAACTGGAGAAATATTAATAAATTTTTATCCTTTCATAAATATAGATATTTTTTATAAGGAATATTGATTCATTAAAGACATTTATTCTTCAATATATGAGGAATTATTTGGACAAGTAGATACCAGTGGTACCCAATTATATATATCCTGTCAATGAATCAACAAATCTAATGGTAAAAATTAGTTTGCTAAATTATAAGGGTTTTTTACTCTAAACTCTATTAAAAATATGTCCTTAAGAGTGCTAAAATTTTCCATTTTCAGCACAAAAATTCACTGATTTCTGCAGAATGATTAATGTCCCTATAAATTTATTTGTGATAGAAATTAATGATAAATGCATGATTTATTAGTGATTAAAAATAATGATTAAATTATCCTTTATCAGTTCTTATTTAATCACTAATAATTGACCCCCTTTATAATATATTTTCTATTGCACTAATAATAGGGCATACTAATGCTATGTGCTTGTAAAATTAGAGCACACTACAATAGTATAAATTTTAGTGAAAATAGATAATAATGGTTCAAAATATAAGTTGAAAATATAAAATTTAAAGGAAATAAAATTTACAATAGAAATAAAATAAAAAATCTATATTATAGATATTTGAAACATTGGTTTTTACAATTACATGAGTAAGTAAAAAGTATCAAAATCCTTCAAAAAAATTAATGTTCCTTTTTCTTTAGCCCCAGACTTCTATTCATACTATTACCGAACGAACCACCCCAACATGAGAAAATGAATGAACCTTTATAATAAAAAAACTTATTTTTGTTACATTATAAAGAAATAAATTAAACAGAATAATTCAATTTTAAACAAAAAACATAAACTTTGAGTCATATGTGGATCAACATGTATCATATTGAGTTGCAGTTGACTCTTCTACATTAAACCATTTCTAGTTCAACTTAAATAATTATCTAAATGAAAAATTAATAAATAGGTATTAGATAAAAATCATAATGATATTATTTAAGTAGTATAATATGAAATGATTGAGAAAATATATGAGATCATTTTCTCCGTTTTGTAAATGGGATGCATGTTTTAAATTGAAATAGAACATATATATTGAAAATATTCACATTGAGTCACACCAGCCAGACCATGTGTCAGATTTTTGTACAGTCAATTTATATTTGTCACAAATGACTTATAGAACATTTTACCAAAGTATCAAAACAATATGAATGCGTTTTCTTGAATTTTAGAATTCCAGTTATGTTTTTATACTAAAATTTCATTTTAAAATGGAAACATGCACTTTGAGTCATACTGGTCACATCGTGTGTATGTTTAAAATGAGATGAATTCATACATGTAAAAAATGACCTATGAATCGTTTTTTTAAATTATGAATAATATTTGAGTCTGTTTTCTTGGTTTTCAGTGAGTTTTAAACTTTTTAAAATAAAATGTAAATTTTAAACTCTTAAGAAACACTTTGTGTCATACCGAGCTCGTAATTCATCAAACTAAGGTGTGTCTAATTCATACACATTAAAAAGCACATAGAGGTCACTCTACAAATATTTCAAAACTATTTGAATGTGTTTTATTGGTTTTGACTATGTCACTAGTTTTTTTACCAAAATTAATGTCAATTTTAAATAAACATACAATTATTGAGTCGTTTTGGTCATACCTTGCATCAAATTGAGGCGATGATAATTACTACATTTCTCAAATAGCTTACAATATTTTCTCTAAAGTATAAAAACAATATAAATATTTTTTCATAGTTATTATCGATTATTTCAGTTTTCTTTTTTACTAAAATGTCATTTTAAACTAGAAACAAGAAATTTGATTCATACTAGCCACATATTGTATCAGTTTGTTGTGAGACTAATTCCTACATGCCAAAAAATGACTTATGAATCATTTGAAAAAAATTATAAAGACTATCCGAGAGCATTTTTTTTGAATGACTAACACACTTTTTGAACTACAATGCCAATTTTATACTAATAACTAAAACTTTGAGTTACACATGGAGCACATTGTATTGAATTTAAGTGAAACATATTCCTAAAATTCCAAAACTACTTATATATAAATTTCATACAGTATCAAAACAATCAAAATTTGTCTTCTTGGATTTGAGTATGTAACCTGTCTATTTTACTAAAATTATTGCCACTTTTAAATAAAAACAGACACATGAAGTCATACTAGGTACATTGTGTATTAGATTGAGGTTTTACCGATTCCTACATGTTAGAAACTACATATCGATCATTTTACTATAGTATAACATCAATCCAAATGTTTTTTTTGTTTTGAGTATATCAGTTGCCTTTGTTTTTGCTGAAATTAATTTCATTTTTTAATAAAAAGACACACTTGAAATCATACTGGTAACACTGCGAGTCATATTGAGGTGATGATGATTCCTAAACATCATAATTAACTGATAGATTATTTTCCCAAAGTATCAAAACAATCAGAATTTGTTTCTCAGTTTTTATTACCTGCGTTGGTTTTTACTAAAATGTAATTTTAGATTGGAAACATGAACATTGAGTCATAACTGTCACATCGTGTGTCTTTTTAATGTTATAATGATTCGTAAACAACAAAAAATTACTTATGATTTTTTTTTAAAATATCAACACAATCTGAGTTTGTTTCTTAGTTTTCAGTGAGTAACAAACTTTTTATACTAAAATAACAATTTGAAATAGATAATGGACACTTTAAGTTATACTAGGACCACCATGTATCAGATTGAGGAAAGCATAATTCATACACATATAAAATGACTTAAGGATTGTTTTCCTATAGTATCAAAAATAATATGAGTCTTTTTTCTTTGTTTTGAGTATGTATGTTGTATTTTTACTAAAATTAATGTCAATTTTAAATAAAAATAAAATCTTGGAGTCATATCATGTATCATATTGAGGTGAGGCTATTTAATACACATAAAAAATGACTTATGTATCATTATCATAAATTATAAAAACAATATGAATGCATTTTCTCAATTTTGAGTATGTTATGTTTGTTTCGAACTAAAATGTAAATTATAAACTGAAAACATATAGTTTGATTCATACCTCACACACTATGTATCATATTGAGGTGCGTCTAATTGAGTATGTGAAGTGTGTTTTTCATTAAAATATCTATAAAAAGCTAGAAAATATAGAACATGTTTCATTTTGATGGAAGATAAAACCCAATGCTACCTAAAACGCCCCATCCAGAAGCTACATGTTCTAAATTCTCCCTTCCTATAGATAGTTGAATGAAAAATATGACATCCCAAGAGATATTTAAAAACTAAACTAAATTAAAAATTATAGATAAACTGGTTAAATAATTAACTAAATAATTAGTATGAATTCACCTTTTTATGATGTCTATATATATTCCTGACCATTTCCATGATTTTGTTATCTCAGTTGTATCCTCGAAGTCCAATCTATCATAAGCACAAGCAGCTTCGAAAAAACCACCCAAACTCGAGAAAAAAATACACCTATATATGAAAATAACTCTTATGTTAGTAATACTATAATTAAATAATGTATACATTAATATGAAACAATACATAAAAAAATTCAATTTTAAACTGAAACCACACAATTTGAGTCATACCGGGTACACTGTGTACATGATTGTGGTATGGTTGATTTCTAGATGTCACAAAATCCATTGGGCGCAGGTACTGGAGTGTACTGTAGCAGTGGTGACACTGTAGAAACGGCAGGCACTATAGCAGTGGCAGGGCACTATAGCAGTGGCGGGTACTGTGCAGTACTGTAGCAGCACAGTACTGTAGCAATACTATTCACAGAATGGGCCTTGGGCCAAAAAAATGGGCCTACGGGCCATGTAATGGGCTAAATGCCTACTGGGCCTTCGGGCTATGTAATGGGTCTTCCTCTACCCAGTTAAAGATGTATTTTCTTTCCATTAATAATAAATGAGGCTTCGGCCCCAACCTTTTAAAAAAATGAAACAATACATCAAAAAATTCAATTTTAAACTCAAACCACACAATTTGAGTCATACCGGGTACACTGTGTACATGATTGAGGTATGGTTGATTTCTAGATGTCATAAATAACTGAGGGATCATTTTCCTAATGTATCAAAACAATATTAATGTTTTTATTGGTTTTGAGTATGTAACTTTTATTTTATTCAAAAATGTAAATTTTAAACTCAATCCACTCAATTTCAGTAATACCTGTCATACCCTATCATAGATTGATGTGAGGTTAATTCCTACACTATAAAAATGAATTACGGATTATTTTCATAAATATTGAAGACTATCAGATCTTGTTTTCTTGTTTTTGTTTACATTTACACACATTTTAAAATAAAATGGTGCATTTCTATTGAAAATTGGTACTTTGGGTTATATCATAAACATCATATCTCAGATTAGTGAGAGAAAAATTCATACACATGAAAAAATTAATTATGTATCATTTTTCTAAATCTTAAAAAAAAATTGAGCTTATTTTTTCAATTTTGACTATTTTATGTCTTTTTTAAAATTAAATAACACTTTTGTATTGAAAACATAAACTTTCAGTCATACTAACCAAATCGGGTGTTATATTGATCTATGATGAGTTCCTATATATGAAAATAGAAATATTTATTATTTATCAATAGTTTGAAAACAATCCATGACCATTTGATCATTTTTAACTATTTGATATATGTTTGAAACTAAAATGACACTTTTGTATTGAGAACACATACATCAAGTTATACCAACTACATCAAATGTTAGATTGAAATGTGTTCAATTACAAAATGTCACAAATGTCTTATTGATCACTGAAATAATTGATTAAAGACATTCCAATCTCATTTTATTGATTTTGAGCATGTGACATGTGTTTTTCTCTAATGTATAAATTAAACAAAATAAATATCTGATAAAAATGATATGGATATTAAATAATAAAGTAAAAAAATAATGAAAAAATTAACTAAATAAGTACTAATAAGTCACCAATTAATGTTGTCTAAATACATTCTGACACCGTGTATTATGCCAATTCATTTATAAAAAAATTTATATCCTTTATTATACTTCTCTTTGAGAAATAGTTCAAAAACAATATATAAGCATTTTTGTTGACCTCACCTATTTTGATAATCCCAATTATGCTTTCATATACATTGATAATCTCAATCTACTATTTTTCTATATATTAATTCTTTCAACCTGTGATCAAGATGATAATAATAATAAAATAATCCCTGAGATATGTTAATATTTGTTTATCCACGTTTATAAGAGTTATGAAGTTGTTCTAACCCATTTAGATAAGTTTTGAATAAGACAGACAAGTGTTAAGCTACTAATCTGGGTATAGCTGCTGATATAGAGCTACCGGTACACAGTCTACTGATAGACTTAGTCTACCGATAGACAGAGTTACCGATAAGCAGACACAAAGTCTACCTACAGAACAGATGAGCTAACGATGTTCATGTCTACCAGTAGCTATCGATAGAGTAAGCCTACTGATACGAGTACTGAATCACAAACCAGAGCTACCGATACAATTCTGCTGATAGTGTAAGTCTACTGATATAACTACTGATGCAAAGATCAACCGATGGAGATACATCTACTGATAGATCAAAAGCTACCGATAACAAGAGCTACCGATGGAACTAAAGCCACCGGTATATGAGCTACCGATGCAAGTTCAAAAGAGCTACTGATGGAAGGTTCTACAACACAAAGTTCACTGTGCACGTCTACCCATATAAGGATACTAATGATTTACCAACTAGTCAAACCCTATACTCTTCATACTATTTATTTATTTAGCTAACGGTTACATTTGATGGTTTTAATGCAGTTAATGTTATTTAATGATTTCTGTTGCATGTCAGGGAACCGTACCTAGTACCCATGCAAAAGGCGATTATTATTTTCTGCTGAATCTGAAATCTATAAAGGTATGGAAAGATAACACTAGACATATACATGTATATGACATGAAAGGCACTAAGAAGACACACGAAGGGTGAAAGAGCCAATAGATGAACAACATTCAAATGTGGAGCATTTTTCTCTAATCTATATCTATACTCCAAGAATCATAGACATACACGACGAAACTTATTTTAGAGGAGAACACAAGCTGAATCATGGGTAAAGAACTACAACAAAAACTTCATGCACTCAAGTTGCTAAGATGGACCAATAATCCAAGAAAAAAACGACACTCTGTTTTCCGAGAAAAACCAGAGAAGGACTCAGAAGCTTTTCTAATAAACCAAACGAGTCCAGAGATGCACTGCTAACCACTAAAACATTTCTAAACTTGATCATACTTCTCTTTAGTGATTCTATCTTTACATTTTGAACAGTGTGTGTACCCTGTTTATTTTACACACACAATATCTCCTAAGCTAAACTGGAGGATTCTTAAATCCACACCTAAACTTCATAACCCTTTGTTTCCTACTGTGGATAGTGGTAGAGGTCGAGTAAGACCTGAACAACCTATGTGTTCTTGTGTGTTTTTACCACGAAGAAATGTGGTAGAGGTCTTTGTACCTGTACAGTAGTGTACTTTTTTTACCCCCGATCCAGGGTGTCAATCAATTTATATAAATTGTTGCGAGTACTAAGTCTCATCTTGAGACTAAACCTCTTGGTTACCTTTTTTGTGCACTTTAATTTAAATCTATAAGTATACTATATATTTATATCATATTCCGCTGCAATTACTTTGAAATAAAAAACTATTTTGAAGATACTTTGATATTTAAATTAGCAAGTGTTTATACTTATTGTAAACCAGTAAGTTAGTTTCAAAAGTTAATTTAATCTTCAAATTAAGTTAACTAAGACCTAATCAATGTTTGAGAAACTAATTGAATGTATAGATTCACTACAGTTTAACTTTGTTTTTAAATTGGGGGATTTTAAGAGAAATATTTTTAACAGAAATTTTAATTAGAACTCAATTCACCCCCCTCTTGAGTATCCACTCCGACCAACATTTGATATCAGAGGTTTCATTTTTGTTCAAAGATTTTTTGAAATATTCTGTTTTTCAACTGTGATCTTTAAATATCTTAAATTTATGTTAGTTCTAAATTTTATCTCTTTAAAAATTATCTTTTCTAAAATCTAGTTTTGGATAATAGACTAGAGGGTGCTGCTACTAACTGGCCACCTTTCTTCAATGGTACAAACTATGCCCAGTGGAAACTTAAAATGAAAATTCATTTGAAAGAATGGGTTTTGATATTTAGACTGCCATAGAGTCTCAATATAAAATTACATAAACTGAAAGAACAACTTGGGATGAACCTACAAAGACTTCTTACAATAATAATTGTAAAGCTATGAATGCACTGTACTGTACTTTAGGAGATGAAGAGTTTAATATAATTTCTGCTTGTAAAAATACCTTTGAAATATGGGATACTTTGGGTGTTTATCATGTAGGAACAACCAATGTTAAAGAAATGAGATTGAATACTTATACTATTAAATATGACAATTTTAAAATGAAAACTGATAAACCTATTTCTGATATGTATCTCAGGTTGAATGAGATAGTCAATACAATGAGTTAACTTGGGAAAGCTGTTCCATCTAAGGAACAAATTATGAGGATACTGATATGTCTACCAGAATGATGGAGGGGCACCTCTGTCTCAATCAGAGAGTCATGTGACATGGGATCCCTGCCAGTAAAATAGACTATTGGTAAATTAATGATGTATGAGGAAGAAATCAAGGTGAATAAGGAGGAAGATGATGAACCTAAGAGAAAATCCATAGCTTTCAAGTCTACTGCCTCTAAGAGTAAAGACAAGGAGAAAATGCAAATACCTACTGAGAGTTTAACTAGTGAAGATTCTGATTCAGACAGTGATGCTGAGATGGCTCAGATATCCAGGAGATTCAAGAAGTTTTATAGGAAGAAGAAATTCTTCAGGAAATCTAATTAGAAAGGAAAGTATGACAATAAGGGACATTGGAAGAAGGATTGGAAGAAAGGTGACAAGAATGATGAAATAGTCTGCTATGAGTGTAAGAGGAAAGGACACATCAAGGCTGATTTTCCAAAATTAAAAGTCTGAAAGAAATATGATTATAAAGACAAGAAGTACAAGAAGGCTATGAAATCTACTTGGAGTGCTTTATAGGACAACACAAGTGAGTATGAAGCTACTAATTCTGAGAATAATCATTCCAACATGTGTTTCATGACCAACAAATCCTAGGTAACCTTAGATAATCCTATTTTAAATTATTATTATTCCAGAGATGATGCAGACTCTGATTCTGATTCTGAAAACATGACTAGTGAGGAATTATTTGAATACTGTAATATGCAGTAAGAGACATGCAATGAACTTAAGGATAAATATAAATCATTAAATAAATAGAATTCTCTCACTACTACTGCTAAAATTGAACTTACTATTGAAAAAGAGAAGAATTCTCAACTATTAAAGGAAAATACAGAACTGAAAATGTCAAATGAGAAACTTAGAAAAGACTTAGAGAAGTTTAAAAATGGAAAGGATACACTAACTCAAATTCTAGGAAAGCAAGTGGCACCAAAATACACTACTGGAATAGGCTACAAACCTTGACAGAGACAGCTTATTAAGAATAGATTTATTCCTAAATCTGGACAGAATACTGCTAGTTCAAGTTCTGGAAATCCCTATGCTTCAACCAGTTATTCATATGGTTATAGATCAACTAAAGTTTATCTTTAAAAATCTATTGATTCTATAAATTATATGAGACCCATAAGAAAAATATGGGTACCTAAAGCTTTGATTGCTAACCTTTCTGGACCCATGAAGATCTGGTTACCAAAATCATTTCCTCTCTAAATTTGTTTTGTAGGAAAAATGTTTGAAGAGTTCTCACAAGAAGGTATGGTACTTGGATAATGTATATTCAAGACATATTTCTGGAGATTACTCATGTTTTAAGAGTTTAATAAAGGTTGATGGAGGCTATGTCACCTTTTGTGATAATTCTAAAGGAAAGATCATCGGCCTAGGCTAAATTGGTAACACTGATTCAGTCTTAATTTCCAAAGTTTTATTTGTTGATGGACTTAAGTATAACCTGTTAAGTATTTCTCAATTATGTTATGATGGATTTAATGTGATGTTTGAAAATTATTCTTGCAATGTTTTTAATTCTAAAAATGTTTTATTATTTTCTAATTTAAGAAATTAAAATGTTTATGCAGTTGATTTAAATTCTTTAGCCAAACAAAATGTTACTTTCCTAAATTCTTTTCATAAAGAGTCTTGGATTTGGCACAGAATATTAGGACATTGCAACATCTATTCACTTAGAAAATTAACTAGGAAGAACTTAGTTATAGATCTACCTAAACATTAATTCCCAAATGACAATGTTTGTAATCCCTGTCAAAAGGGAAAGCAACATAAAGTTTCTTTTAAATCAAAGAAAGACGTTTCAACTTCTCAACCTCTTGATTTGGTTCACATGGACTTGTTTGGACCTTCAAGAGTTTCTAGTTTAAATGGGAAGCACTATGTCTATGTTCTAGTAGATGAATTTTCTAGATATACTTGGGTATACTTCTTAGCTCACAAAAGTGAAGCTTGTTCTTATTTTGTTAAATACTCCAAATCTGTAGAAAATCTTAGTGGACTTAAGATTAAAACTCTAAGAAGTGATCATGTCCGTGAGTTTGAAAATCAAGAGTTTGAATCTTATTACTCACACACTGGATATAGTCACAAATTTTCTTCTCATAGAACACCTCAGCAGAATGGTGTTGTAGAAAGAATGAATAGAACCCTTCAAGAAATAACTAGAACCATGCTTAATGAGTATGACCTTCCTATTTATTTTTGGGCTGAAGCTATGAATACAACCTGTTATATTATTAATAGAGTCTTAATTAGACCAGTTCTTAAGAATATCCCTTATGAGTTATGGAATAATATACAACCTAAAGTTAGTTACTTTAGAGTCTTTGGCTGCAAAGTTTTTATTCTTAATACAAAGGATAATCTGGACAAGTTTGCTTCTAAGAGTGATAAAGGAATTTTTCTTGGTTATTCTTTAACTAGGAAATCGTATAGAGTCTTTAATAAAAGAACCAAATGTGTGGAAGAATCTTTTCACATCAAGTTTGATGAAACTGATCTACATGAGCCTAAAACTTCTCTTGAAAATCTTGAGGAAGATTTAAGTGTTCTGAACCTTAATGATAAATCTAAAGAACCTACTGTAAAAACATCCATTTCTATACATATTCTAGAATATGCTACTATGGAACCCGAACCTATAGATGAACCTGAAATTTCTAGTCCTACCTTTACTAGATCAAAAAGGATTCTAAAGAATCATCCTTTGGATGCTGTTGTTGGTAATCTTGATAGAGGGACACAGACTAGAGCTTCTCTAAGAAATCAGGTTGAACATCAAGCCTTTATTTCACAGCTAGAACCTAGAAATATCAATTATGATATCAATGATGAATTTTGGGAAATGACTATGCAAGAAGAGTTAAATCAATTTGAAAGAAACAAAGTCTGGGAATTAGTTGACAGACCTAAGTACACTTTAACAATAGGCACAAAATGGGTTTTTAGAAACAATGTTTATGAGTCTGGAAACATAGTTAGAAACAAAGGTAGACTAGTAGCACAAGGATATAGTCAAGAAGAAGGTATATACTGTGAGGAAACCTTTTCACCAGTAGCCAGATTAGAATCCATTAGGATCTTACTTGCATATGCTGCTCATCTGAATTTCAAGTTATATCAAATGGATGTCAAAAGTGCTTTTATAAATGGTTTTATTATTGAAGATGTTTTTGTTGAACAACCACCTGGATTTATTAATTCTTATTTTCCAAATAAAGTTTTTAAACTTTCTAAAGCTTTATATTACTTAAAACAGGCTCCAAGAGCTTGGTATGATAGACTATGTAATTTTCTTATTTCAAAAAGTTTTACTAAACTGATTGCTGATCAAACTCTTTTTATTAAAATAATTTCTAAAGATGTTTTAATAGTTCAAATCTATGTTGATGATATTATTTTTGGATCTTCTAAACATTCTTTATGTACTGATTTCTCAAAGAGTATGAAAAATGAATTTGAAATGAGTTTAATGGGAGAACTTAAATATTTTCTTAGATTTCAAGTGTTTCAAAATGAAAATGGTATTGTTTTGAATCAAAGTAAATATAAAAAGGATCTTTTAAAACGTTTTGGTTTGGATAGTATTAAGGAAAGTGAAACTCCTATGAGTACTGTTTGTAAATTGGGTGTAGATGAAACTGGGAAACCAGTGGATCAAACCAATTACAGAGGTATGATTGGAAGCTTACTTTACCTTACTGATAGCAGACCAGATATTATGTTTAGTGTGTGTATGTGTGAAAGATTTCAAGATAATCCAAAAGAATCCCATTTACTTGCTGTTAAAAGAATTTTCAAGTATCTTAAACATACTGTAAACTTAGGCTTGTTTTATCCAAAAAGACAATCTTTTGAGCTAATCAGTTATTCAGATGCTGATTTTGCTGTTTGAAAGTTGGATAGAAAAATCACTTCAGGAATATGTCATTTATTGGGAAAGTCCTTAGTATCTTGGTGTAGTAAGAAACAGAATTTTGTAACATTATCCACTACCGAAGTAGAGTACATTGCTGCTGGTAGTTGCTGTGCACAAATTCTGTGGATGAAACACACTCTTTTGGACTATGGATATGACTTTAGGCACGTGTCAATCAACCGTGACAATACTAGTGCAATAAATATCTCGAAGAACCATGTGTCTCACTCTAGGACCAAACAAATTGATATAATGAACCATTTCTTGAGAGATCATAACCAAAAGGGTGATATTACTCTTGAGTTTATAGGCACTGAACATCAACTAGCCGAAATTTTCACTAAACATTTGAGTTCGGATAGGTTAAGTTATATTAGACACGAGTTAGGAATGTTTAACCTCAATTGTTATAAATTCTCACCGATGTAAAATTCTCACCGATGTAAAATTCCCAACGATGTGAAACCTCACCGATGTAACCTCATTGATAGAAATTCTCACCGATGTGCGCTATTTTAAAACTTCTGTCTGCTGCTAGAATCTGAATCATTTTTTACTTTATTTCATTTTGTTTATTTATTTTATGATTCATAAATGATAAAACTAAAGTCTGATATACTTCTAAATCCACAGAGCCTCAAACCTTAACCCTCGAACCTTAGCTCTCGAATCCTTAGAGAACCCTAAATCCTTCGAATCAGCGATGAAAAAAACCAAACTTCCTACCGTCAGAGATGACTCTGTTGAGCCAAAAACAAAGAAGCAGAGGACCGAGCAAGAAGCAAGTGGTAGTGGAGGTGTTGCTAGAACTAGGTCGGGGAGACGACTAGAGAATCCTCATCTACAAAATAGAGTTATTGTGATTGAAAAGGAACTGTGTGTAGAATGGATGCTGCCTAGCAGGCCCTTAGTGCTTGAAGTTCTTGAAGATCAAAAATGGGTAGAGTGTTTTTCGAACAACAATGGTCCTTACTTTCCAAAATTAGTGAAACAGTTTTACGATTTTGTAACCTTTGAAGAATAGTAGAATGAAATTCGAGTAACCTTTTTGTGAATGGAAAGGAGATGTCGTTTTCAATTGTTGAATGGGATGAGTTCTTGAAATTTTCACATGAAGGAGTATCTGGATATGTCACGAGATCCATGCCACCTACGAGTGATATTTTTGATTATGAGACTGCTTTGGAAGAGTTGACTGGTGATGGAAGTCAAAGACAAGTAGTTGCTGCAGAAATGGATGGAGAGAACCGATTGCTGTTCAAATTATTCCAACATGTCTTGATAACGAGGAGAGGAGACTTTTCCAATTTGAGATATCGTGATATCTATCTCCTTCACCTCTTAAGACATTGTGTAAAGGTTAATTTGTGTAGATTACTGATGCTTCAGATGGAAGATATGAAAAGGATGAAATCAAATACAAATGCCCTATTCTTTTCTAAGTTAATCTCTGTGATGATCAAGGTAAAAGGGGTTCCTGAGTCTCAAGATGAGACAATGGTAGTAAAGAATAACTTCTGTATCACAACTAAAGTTTGTAAGTACATGAAAATAAATTGGAACCCTTGGAGAGGAGAATGGGTCAATGATGACCATAGGGTGTATGAAAAGTTTAATCCTGTGAATCATCCTTCAAGACCAAAGAATGTGAGGGATCTAGGTCTGGGACCTCATGAGGAGGAGCCAGAATACAGTGATGATTCAGAAGAGGAAGAATCCTCTACAGATGAAGGAGGAGGCCCTGACTTGCCTCCTAGACCAGCTCCTGAAAATCTAGTTCAACATAAATCTGAAAAGGAAGAAGCTGCTTTAGAGGCTGTTGAAGTGGCTGCTGTAGAAAATGAAGATGCTCATGAGAGTGAAGCATCTCTTTCAGCTGATTTGAGTATGAGTCCAGTGATTGGACAATCTTTAGTACCTACGGAGGAAGCAAATGAAGTTGAAATACCCTTACCTAATCTAGAAGACCCTCCAGCTGTTGCAGAAGAAGAATTGATAGTGGAAGATTCTTCTCAGGATGAAATACCTACTAAGGATGCTACTATGAATGTTTCTGAGACTGCTGTTATCCTAATTGAGGATGCACCCATTGAGGTGGAGCATCAAACCAATGTTGGAAGTGTTAAAGTGGCTGATGGAATTGAAGATTGGATAGAATACCCAGGTTTTATAGTCTGTGGTTTAGACTATCCAGATTCAGATAATGAAGCATCTCTAAATAGACCAAAAATTTCTTATGATGTCGATTCTAAATTATTTCCTCAAGATGTGGTCAGAATACATGACCTGGATAAGCTGAAGAAAAAGCTTAAGGAAAGTCTTGTGGAAGAGGTAAAGAAAATGGAAGTTTCTATGGTATCTTCAATTCAATCAGTTATGACTGACTCTGTGGTCAGTTTAGCCTCTAAAAGAGCATCTTCAGTAGTTTCACCTGCTGATTTGGTTACCAAGGTTGATATGGATATCTTAAGGGATGAGCTGAAAGAATCTTTTAGTGCCTCAGTTGCTGAGATGAAGCAGAGTTTTTCTAATGAAATGATTATGTTGGAATGATCTTTTGAACTCTCTTGCCTGTAATTTATCAACCTTTATGGGTGAAATAGTTGAAGAAGTTAAAGAATGACAGGCTCAAGTTTCTAGACTTGAAGCAGATCTTGAATCTCTAAAGGAATCTTTTGTTTCTTTAGACTCTTACATGAGCTCAAAATCCCAAGCTGATAAGGACTTAGCTTATGTGAAGAGTGTTGAAAGCCAGATGGTTTCAGTTTTTGATGGTTTCAAACCTTTTATGAAAGATCATATTACAGTCCAGGATTCCCAAGTTCAAAATCTTATCAATTGATTGACCAAAATATTCAAAGAGACTATATCTTTCTCTGTTGGTTCTCTTGCATCTAAACATTCGATGGATTTGAATCAGTTTCGAGCTATGATGAAAGAAGAGCTTGGTTTTGCCTCAACCAGTGTATCTGTGGAATCATCTAAGCTGAGCAGAGTTGTTCTTTCTACCAGAGATTCAGCCAGAGAAATTATGATGATAGTCCATGACTACATGAGAGAAGCCTCTACCTCACACAAAGAATTGAAAGAAAAGGTGGACTCCTATTTCTACAAAATTTACACAAAGACCCAAATGACCAGTCATTTCAAGCTTCTAATTGAGAATATGAAACTGCCTCCTGTCAATCAAGATTTCAGAGAGAAAGTTAGCATGCTAAGAGAATTGAATCTAGCATTGGACAAGTTTATGGAGAACAAGGATGACTTCATATCTTCTATGGAGATAGGAGGATGAATAATTATGGATTTCAGAAATCTGTTGTTGCCTTTTCTACATGTTGATGCTAGGCCAGTAATTGTCCCTCCTGCTTTGCCTGACTCTGCCTCCACTGCTTCTCCAATTTAGTTGACTCCTGTCTAAGCCATTTGAAGCCTCACACCTATGATCACACAAAGAACTACTCAATATAGGCCAGGCATAGTGTCAGTTGCTCAGCCTCCTGTGGTCATTTTCGGAATTCCTAAGCCTTCACCAGAATCCTCACCACCTGAATCCTCTTCTGACCCCAAGGGAAAATCTCACGTTGAGGATGTTGATTGATCAAGTGGCTGGACTGTTTGATAGGAATCCTATATATTTTGTTTTTTGTCTTTGTACCTTTTTTTCACATTTAATACAAGTGATTTTCTTCTATTCCTATTGTTCCACTTCTCTTTGTTATTTCACACTTTTTGATTATCACAAAGGGGGAGAAATATTTTAAAAAGGGGGAGAAATACTCTCTATGTATCAAAAGAAGAAGACATATTCACCCAGAGGGAGAGATCTTAATGAAAGGGGGAGAAATTTTATCTAAGAGCTATCATGATTTTCCCCTTTGATATCATTGAATTTTATCTTCTAATATCAGTGCCTTTACTCTCATCCTATGATATCATTTTATTTAGTTCTCTGATGTTACTAAATTTTACCTCTGATATCATGGACTTTTATTTTATCTCTAATACATTTAATTCTATCTCTGAGAAAATTGAGTTTAATTATATATCCTTTGATTAAATTTTTTTTAAAATGATAATATCATAAGTTGTGATTATCAAAAAGGGGGAGATTGTTGACCTCACCTGTTTTGATAATCCCAATTATGCTTTCATATACTTTGATAATCTCAATATACTATTTTTCTATATATTAATTCTTTTAATCTGTGATCAAGATGATAATAATAATAAAATAATCCCTGAGATATGTTAATCTTTGTTTATCCTTGTTTATATGAGTTATGAAGTTCTTCTAACCCATTCAGATAAGTTTTTCATAAGACATACAGGTGTTAAGTTACTAATCAGGGTATAGCTACTAATATAGAGCTAACAGTACTCAGTCTACTGATAGACCTAGTCTACTGATAGACAAAGTTACCGATAAGCAGACACAAAGTCTATTGACAGAATAGATGAGCTACCGATGTGCATGTCTACCAGTAGATACCGATAGAGTAAGCCTACTGATACGAGTACTGAATCACAAACCAGAGCTACCGATAGAAGTTTGCTGATAGTGTAAGTCTACCGATAGAACTACTGATGCAAAGAGCTACCGATGGAGAGACAACTACCGATGGATCAAAAGCTACCGATAACAAGAGCTACTGATGGAACTAAAGTCACCGGTATATGAGCTACCAATGTAAGTTCAAAATAGCTACCGATGGAAGGTTCTGCAACACAAAGTTCACCGTGCACATCTACCAATAGAAGGATACTAATGATTGACCAACCAGTCAAACCCTATACTCTTCATACTATTTATTTATTTAGCTAACAGTTAAATTTGATGGTTTTAATGCAGTTAATGGTATTTAATGATTTCTGTTGCATGTCAGGGAACTGTACCTAGTACCCAAGAAAAAGGAGATTATTCTTTTCTGCCAAAGCTGAAAGCTATAAAGGTATGTAAATAACACTGGACATAGACATGTATGTGACACTAAAGGCACTAAGAAGACACACGAAGTGTGAAAGAGCCAAGAGCTGAACAACATTCAAATGTGGAGCATTTTTCTCTAATCTACATCCATACTCCAAGAATCCTGGACATACACGAAAAAACTTATTTCAGAGGAGAACACAAGTTGCATCTTGAGTGAAGAACTACAACAAAGACTTCATGCACTCAGGCTGCTAAGCTGGACAATGAATCAAAGAAGAAAACGACACTCTATTTTCTGAGAAAAACCAGAGAAGGACTCAGAAGCTTTTCTGATAAACCAAACGAGTCCAGAGCTTCCCTGCTGACCAATAAAGAATTTCTAAACTTGATCATACTTCTCTTTAGTGATTCTATCTTTACATTTTGAGCATTGTGTGTACCCTGTTTATTTTACACACACACTGTATCCTAAGATAAACTAGAGGATTCTTAAATCCTCACTCAAACTTCATAACCCTTTTTTTACCATTGTGGATAGTGGTAGAGGTCTATTAAGACCTGAATAGCCTATGTTCTATTGTGTGTTTTTCCCACGAAGAACTGTTGTAGAGGTCTTTGTACCTGGACAGTAGTGTACTGTTGTTTACCCCTGATACAGGGTGTGGATCAATTTATATAAATTGTTGAGAGGACTAAGTCTCAGCTTGATACTGAACCTCTTGGTTACCTTTTCTGTGCATTTTAATTTAAATCTATAAGTATACTATATATTTATTTCATATTACGCTGTTATTACTTTGAAATACAAAACTATTTTGAAGCTACTTTGATAATTAACTTAGCAAGTGTTTATACTTATTGTAAACAAGTAAGTTAGTTTGAAAAGGTTATTTAATCTTCAAATTAAGTTAACTGAGACCTAATCAATCTTTGAGAAACTAATTGAACCTTTACACTCTGTATAGATTCACTACAGTTTAACTTGGTTTTTAATTTGGTGGATTTTAAGAGAAATATTTTTAACAGAAATTTTAATTGGAACTCAATTCACCCCCCTCTTGAGTATCCACTCCGACCAACAATTTTTTTAAAAATCCTTCCCACCCCAAATATATTTATAAGGTCATATCCAATATTCGATCACAAACACAAAATGTAATGCTCTAAATTTGATATCTGGAAATATTCTGACACCATGTATGTTACCCACTCATCTCGAAACAAATTTATTTCTTCATTTGAGTATGAAGGTTGTCTGTAATCATAGTAGTACTCTAAAACTATTGGTAAAAAAATTAAAAATATGTTTAATGAAATTGTAATTACCTTATAAAATTAAATATTAAGGGATGATAGTATTTCCATGGTTTATGGTGTCTATCAAAAAACTGGAAACTTAATATCCACCAACGATAATGTTATATTTCTTTAAAAAATGAAAAAACATTTAACAAAATATGTTTTTTTAAATATGTTTCATTAGTAAAATATTTCAATATATACATTAATATGTTTCTATTTGATGCAATTCACAGGGTTCTAATATTTAGTCACTAACATCATACCAAGATTTATCATATATTTAGTGACATCCCTATCATAAAAAAATTCTTTTTAAAATAGAGGCTAAAATATATAATTTTAATTTTAACTATAAAATATTGATTATAATGCTGTAAAAATTTCCAATACACTTCATATGTTTTTGATCTAATGGATATCCATTAATTGGATCCAAAATGAATAAATATTATGGGTTTTCAGATTGATTGTGATATGCATCCAGTGCTACATAAAAATAAATAAAATAATGAAAAAATAAAAATATCTTTTATAATATTAGACAATATAGGTATCCTAAAATATTATAGGAATTCGAAAGATCCTTTTTTCTATTATTGTCTTCTAATATACCTTATGTAGATCAACTATTTTCAAACCAATTACTTTGGAATCCAATTTATTTTATTCCATAAAATGATATAGAGGTTAATGATTCCAAATCACGAGTCAAAGGGTTTTCCATTTTTGTAGTATTAATATAAAATCTTGTAGAAAATATGAATAGTTTTTTAATTGAATTAACAAATTATATCATTTTTGGTATAAATATAATGAAAATGTACCTTACATATGTATTCACATTTGAGACACCCAACCTTTCAAACATGAGAATCTCATTTATAATATCAAGACCAACAATGTCTGTAATGAATGTTCCAAATATTTATTATAATTATGGAATAAAAGATATAGTTACATAATTTAATGTGGTATCTTCCTGAGTTTTTAATGATAGTAAATGTTGTAGTGGAACTGGTGGGGAGAGGGTACTCCTAGAAGGTCATTTTGATTTCTTGTGTGATTCCCTATATTGTTTTGATCCAGCCTTCTATTTCCCCATCACATAATAAATCTTTAATATTGTACTTCACTTTAGACCTTTATTCATCAATGGTTACAATTTTTTATTTGAGAAAATTTGTTTATTATATATATCATATATAATTATAATATTAGAAAGCCATGTTATTAATGTTCCATTAGCATAATTGAATAATGTAATAATAGGATCTTCAAGTGGAATATAAAGCTCACCATTATACTCTTGAGATGCCTCAGTCCCTCTAAAATGTGATATTTTGGTAGTTATTTATTATATAGCTTGTGTCTCGATATATTATTCACTATACCCCTTGACACAAGGAAGTTCTTGATTGTTGAAAGATAAAAATCAGATACAATGTTACCCTGCATAATTTTAGTAATATAAATTTATTGGAAGATTTTTATCTTAGTAATGAAAATATTTATTACCTTGGGTAAGGTATGAAATTTAGGGCATTGACTAGCCTCAAAGGTAGTGGGTTAATTTGGTGGTTTATGTGAGGATATTTGTTCCACCACTAGTTTTCTTTAATTATTAATCATATATCGGTATTCCAAACTAGACAAACTAATAATATCATGAAAATAAAATATTTTTTCCTTCAATACATTAATAATATTATATGTATCTTATTGTGGTTTTCTATTCTCAAAACATGTTTGAGGAGACACTTTAAAAACTACTCCTCTAACATGACCATATTTTTATGGATGATTCAAAGCTAGTGAAATTAATTTTTCTTCTAGTACAGTCATTTCTAATTCATACGTCTAAACCATATAAAAATCATATGAACATAAATATATATTTTTATGTAATATTATTATTAATCAAAATGAATTACAATTATTTCATTCATACACATGCTCCCCATAATGCTTTTATGTTTTTATAAACTAGTTTACCCTTCTTATTTTGGTGGGCCTCTTTCCATAGAACTTGACATGGGATAGAATTGGCTTCAAATTTTGATTCCTTAGTTTCTATATAAACTAATAAACATATGTTGTTTCATAAAAAAGGATATTTTTTTTATTTTTATTTAAAATACATACCAATTTATTATCTTGTGAACTATACGACATCTTTACTTTGAGATAGTGGAATGTTGGTTTTAATGAAGGTTCTTTATTTTCATAACTACTTCTCTATTATATAAATTAATAATTGTGAATGAAATTTTATAAAATAAATAATTTAAAATAATATAGTTTTGACTACAATTCACCTAAAATGATTTCTCACTGAGAAAAATAATGAAATAATTATTTGTTTCATATTTTATAATGTGTTCATAAATAACTCGCGGGTGGGGCTTTAGTATCCCTAAGAATCCCTAAGAAGCAACTTGGATAGAAGTTTCCAGAAGACTCAATAGGGTTTTACAAAAACAATTAAGACCCATTTCTTATGGAAAATGAACTCTCCAAGGAATAATAAAAACTAAATAAAAATTTCCTTATATAAATTTTTTGTAAAATAGAGAATAGTTAATATAACATTACCTTTATATCCAACCAAATGGTTTCTTTCCTTATAATATGGAAATGGGGAAATGGATATTTATTTATCATCAAATTCATCCTCATTGTGGCCCCAAAATTTCAAATTAACAATAAATAGTTGGGGTTAACAATTTTTTCACATTGATTCTATCCAAACTCAAATTTTGTACCCTACCTTATTACCTTAATAATTTTAGTCAACACTATGATACTATGTCATAAATATATTTTTTTCATCAACATGATGTTGATCCACTAATAAATCCATAGATTTAGTATTAACCAGCTCTTATTATTAAATATTGGTAATTTCATCACTTGAAAATGAATCTATTTAGATGAGTATTCAAATATTTAATTTAGATTATGTTAACAAAGTAGAAAAGAAAAAATATTATGAGGCAATGTATATTTTATTAAAAAACACTTTATCATTCTCACTGAAATATCTTTCTCTTATTTAATGGTTGGAAGGATTTTGGTCCTCTATTGAGAATCCAAACCCCCTCTTGGTGGTCCCCTATAACATGTAAGACATCGTTTAAATTGGGACAACCGTGAACTCATTATGATATACCAATGAAAGGGTCACCCTCAATTGAACTTTCACTAGACCCTATAGTTGTTTTAGTCAATAGAGTAGCTATCAAATGATTATTTTTTGATGGATCTAAGAAATAAAATAACTACAATGCTTCTGATTCCATTATGAATTACTCATCCTTTTCCCTTTCCACATTGAAATTCACCATCATAAATCCCACATCATCAAATTTCCCTACACTCATATTTTCAACCCATTTGAAATGGAAAATTGGCACTTTAAATGTTGAATATTATAATTACTATATCTATTTAATAATTCCAAAATATGAAATATTCACTCAAATTGGATTTATATCTTTTGGAACAAGATATGTGCATCGCTTCCACAGCATGTGTAACTCCACTATTTTGTATCTTATTGATGTCATAGTGTTCTTTTTTATATCTTTTTATAAACATTAGTTATGAATCCTATATAAGATAAAAAATTTACATATGGTCCCTAGCTAGCCATCAAAGTTGTTTGAAAATTGAAACAATATTTTCTATTAATTCATTATGAATATGATCTCAGACCCATCCATTAAAATATGGATTATGTGTATTTGATATCCATCCTTTATCCCCTGATAGAATCAAATCTCTAACAATTTAATTATGGGATTCAATTAATAGATCGACATTTTCACTATTTTTTATAATGTAATGGTTCACTTGATATCATTCTATGATGGAAATTGTAACAAAATCTATTCCCAAAATCCCTTTTCCAGTAAAGAACATTATATGATGAGAATTTGGTAGACCAATGCTATCAACATCTGATTGGTAAAAGATAATGAATTCAATATTTTCTTCAATAATATATCTTTCTTGAATAAAACCTTTTAGATAACATTGATTCTTAACACTCCCTTTAAAAATAATTAAATAACATTCATTAGGGTACATCCATCTGTAATGGACTTGACTACATAGTTGAACCCATCTAACCAAGTGAACCATCATGTATACCATTATGTAAATGAATAATGATGGGAAGAATGTCACTATTTCACATAATATGACTACAACCTACTTATTCATGATTGGAAACTTAACTTGGTCTATAAATTTATTGTATATAGATTTGAAAAATAATAAGAGACTTGTTAATGTATGTCATACATTTTAAGGCCGAATGCAATGTAAAGAGATAAACATCAAATTATGCATCAAAATAGGGAAATACTCTGATTTTAGTCCATATAACATAAAATTAGTTGTTGACATGATATTATTTATATTTTATGCATACACCTATAGAACATTTACACCATTAAGGAAAAAGAAAAATAGAATTTTTTTTGTCTAGTGTGAGTGTAAGCTGTTGGAGGAAGAAAAGTTCCCCTTTTACACTTAAATTATTACAACTCTCCCTTATCCCTATGTTAGTCATGTATAACCTTTCCTTGATGATATATTTTGTTTTTGAAGGAATATTTAGTATCTTTCAAATAACACTATGAAATATATTTCTTCTATATGCATGGAATTAAGAAGATTTCTAACATAAAAAAAATTCTAATATGATAATTCAAAGAAAAATGATAAAATTTTCCAATCTGATTTCATATGTTTTTTCAAAAATGGTTTACCAAAAAGAGTATCAACAAATTTTACATTATTGAATTTGGATTAGTCATTAGTGGAGACTGTGTTGTTCCTTATTTGGTATTCCAATAAAATGATATTATCTAGGATCAATATTTTTTTCATTGAGGTAAAACTTTATGATTTCTTAAAAACACATACATCAGTGAATATTTCAATTGAACTAAGTGTTTACATTCTTCCCAAATGGGACACCCCAAAATTCCATTAACTCTATAGCCTGCAGAAAGTATATAAGAATGAAATTCATTTATCTTCTCCTATAATAAGGTGTTCATTGTGAATTCTTAACTTATATGAGCATCGTAAATTGTAACACCCATATCCCACATATATTTTAGATCATCAAACAGTGGATCCAAATAGACATCAATATCATTACCTGGTAGTTTTGGATCAAATATAAGAAGAGACACCATAATCTATATTAACTTTAGGAATAACCATGGTGGTAAGTAAATTTTTACTAACATAACTATCCATGTACTATGATTACTATGATATATAGAAAAAGAATGTTTATTAGTTCATTTCTAAATTAAGGATACTCATAATAAATTTTCTTCCACTGAGAAGAGTCTACTGAATAATTTAGTTTTTCGTTTTTAATTCATGTATCTATATATACCATGTCAATGGACTAACGGTTTCCTAACATCCATTTAGTTTTCTAAACTATGGAATTATAGGTAATTACCATGAAACATTCTAAGGAATTGATTCATCTTTCTTGTTTTGATATGCACCAGAATTTCCTGAATGATTCATAGTCCCTGATTAATAATATGAAATCATTTGTACTAGAATGTAATTTTTATATATCATTACAATTAAATGTATCATTATTTTAGCATCATATGTTCGACACGAAAGTTCATTTTCTTTGGGTAGAAAATCATGTATAAGACCAAGTAGTTTTTTAAAGATAGTGTCTCCCCATATACTTCCAAATTTCAAATTATATAACTATAATAAAGTTGAAAATGTTGTGTATTTAGTACAACCTATATAATATGGACACTTATAAAAACTTTTTAGCTTCCCAAACATCTTTAAAAATCCATGAGGTTAATATTAAATTTCTATTATCTGTTCATCGAGTTGATCTCCATCATTATTTATGCTTACATTGATATCAAATGATCTATAAACCATAGTATCATCCCAATCAGAATGAATGTTGAGTTTTTCCTTGTGTTTACTCTAATGGTTATTGATATGATCTATTTGATAATTCAAATTTTCTTCAAACTCTTCTAGGGGTGTTAGTTTTTATTGAATAAAAACAATGTAAACATTGAAAAGGAATTTGGTAAGGTTTATATTCATGCCTTATTGCAAACCTGATGAAATATTTAACTCTATATTAATTTATTTTTTAATAAAATTAGCATGAATCCAATTTATATTAATATCCATGCTATTAGGTTTAGAAAAATTTCATTTTTCCCAAAAAATAAATAAATACCCATATGATACTCATAAAAAAGGTTAAAGTTATATATAATTCTAATATAGGAACACAACATTTTATTGTTTCAAATTATTTCAGCTTGATTTAAGGGAAATGGATAATTGAATTTTAGAAAAGTATAACTATATTTATGGAAGGTATTATCATTTAAATTTATCCAAAATGATTATTGTAACCTAGTATGGGATGACTACTACTATGTGTAGTTTAGGAAACATAGGTGCATGTCCAAAAAATGGGGGGTGAGTGTCAAGAAAAAAATGAAATACTAACTATTTGGTAGATGAAGATCATGAGGATGATAATTGTATCCTTAAATATAAATGTTCTCTATTTGGGAGTCTAAAAATCACAAGACAATGCTTATTAGTTTTCTTCCTAAAGTTGGAAAAATATATAGCAATAGTTTGATCCCTACAAGGGAATCCTTGACTGGTGTGGATGTGATAAGGCTCAGTTGGATGATCTTACATGCACTCATGATGAGGCATCTATTACAGTTTCGACATTCAAATAAATCCTTTAAATCATTATTTCATGCATAAATATACAATATCTTATTAACAACATCAAAAAATAGGATTTATAACTCAACTGAATCACTTAAGGACATATATTAATCTAATCATCACTAATAAATATTTTGGAAAATAAATTTTATTAAATTTTTTAAAGAAGATTAATTAAATTTTGTAGGAGGTGGTAAAAAATATTTAATATAAAAAATATGTTATTTTTAAAAAGAACTATTTTTCTATAGTATTGAAAATTTTAAACATAATAAATTAAATTGATTAGCGAAGTTCCCATGTGTTAAATTATATAATTTCTAAATTAGTTGTTAATTTAAATGAATGTAAAGATATTTTAAATAATAATGAATTTGATGTTGGCAATCATTGGACAAGCAATGGATTAATTTTCATATGTTGGAAAAGGAAGGTTGATGAGTTGGCTACTTGGTGAGAATACCTTCACATCATATGACTAATGAGATAATTTATATGCTAATGAAATGTGTTGATGGTTGGAGAACTATTTAAATTGTAAAAAGAAGTTGGAAGATGATATTGAAGTTTAAATGTTCTAAATAGCTTATATAATATTTATTTGAAATGGTTTAAAAATGTATAATGACTAGGAGAAGCTAGATTGAGTTTTATGGAAACCTTTATTGATTTAGTTATCATATTAGATACTACAATCATAGATCAATATATTTGAGAATAAATTTCATAATGGATGAAATGAGTGGAGGTAGTGAATGATATTGAAAAACTCTATATTTATAATTTAATATACTTCAAATGGAATTTAAATGAGATAAAATGGGTTTGGAATGATTTTTATAATTCCAAAGTTTTTGGAAGATAATTTAGTGTGAATTAAATAGATTGATATGGGTCAGTAATGGTTTGATGTGTTTCTAGATTAATCTAATGAATTATGGAATTTTTGATCTAGACGTATAAAAACTAGAAAAGTCACGACCAGTGTAAAAATAAATCTTGAGTGATTTTAGCACAAACTATGATATTTATAAGGATAAATTAATGTTGATAATCATAGATTCATTATACATAAACATCATTACCTTTATTGTAAGAATGACCTGGACCCATGTTCAGATGAATTTTTTCTACATAAGTATTATGGATGTTGTGTAAGCATCATATGTGTACACATGAACCTATGAAATGAGAACCCATTAGTTTTGTAAGCATAAATTCCATTGTATGAATTAATTATACAGTATAAAATCCTAAATCCTCTATGCATAAGTATCATTACTTGTGCTGTGTAATCAAGAGAATATAGAAAAAGTTGCATAATTATACGAAATCTACAGATTGTATAGAATTTTAAAATTTATTGAAGGGAAATAATTATGATTATTCCAAATCCATTCATTCAAGTTCAAAATAACATGAATAATTTCTAATCTTTTTTATAAGAATAATTTTATGCAGATGAAATGAGATGAAAGTTTACTATATCAAATTTTTTTATGTTTTTAATTTCAAATGATGATATTTGAAATTCAATATTATGGATCAAAATGAAAATTAAATATAGATGATTACCATGATCATATTCAGTTCTTCACATATCTTAAAATAATTATTTTTATACAAAAATGAAAATATAAAGTGGATGTAGTTTTTTTTATTTTGTATAGATTCAAGATGAATATATACAAGTTTTATAAGAAGATCTCATTCCATAATGAGGAAAGAACAAACTGCAAGATGTCATAGATTTACATTCTATATAGCCATAAAGAGTGAGATTTTTGTGTGTATTAGGGGAAAATTTTATAAGAATGTAACCTAATATCATTTTATAAAATCTGTAAGAACTATTCAGTCAAGGAAAGAAGAAATAAAAATAATAGGGATTGGGGGGATAATCCCATATGATTCAGTTGACTTAGAAGATCTCTGGTATATAGAGATCATGAAGATATTTCTTATTCACTTGTGATTGTATTATATGATATACACATTATCTCATAAAATATTCCCATTTATGGGAATTTGAGATTACTCTATAAAATCAAAAATTAGTCGCCAATACTAAAATGTACATAGTTTCTCGAGACCGAAGATATGGAAGTTTTATACAGATGTGTGTGTTATATTTGTGTGAGTGTTGAAAAAAACTAAGAGATCTTGATGAAGATGAATAAAGAGATGGTGTTGAGTACTATAGAGAAGAAGAACTCATAATCATAGAAAAAGTTACAACATAACACAAATAAATAATTATAATTAAATCATTCTTCGAATACGATTCATTTTGGGACAACCTAAAAACCCTTTCCATAGTTAATATTATTACTATCATTTTGTTAGCATATTTAAATTGTTGAAATTTTATGGAAGGTAATATTAGCAATTAATCGAATTAGAAAAACCACATCTCATATAAGTATGGAAATTCTCAATAGAATAAAAACAACCATTTATCATATAATGTCACATAGAAAACATAAATAAATTCATATAATGCACTTCCCCTTTTTAATTTGGTTATCCTAGTTATTTATTTTTAAGGATAATCTAGAAAATTTACCCAATGAATGTAGTATGATTATAATACCACAATTTTCACAAAGTAAATATGTATTCTTGAATCACCTAACTCGATGTAATTATTCCATGAATCGTTGTAGATAGACTAAAAAAGGAGAGGAATATATAATTCCATGCCTAAAATTATAATGAAATCCAAAAAAAATTCCGGGGGCTCAATGAACTCAATGTTTCAGATTTTGATCATTAAGTCTTGTGAAATCAGTAAGACTCAATCGATATGGATTAGATACCCAAAACATGGAACCCACAAGACCACATAGCCAACAAAACACCACAGTAACACACATTTCAGACTCGAACAAGCAAGCTACGATAGAGGATAAAAGAATAACATACCTTAGATTTGAGGATTGATTAGTCTAAGAGAAATTTGAGGTAGAGTGATGATAATAGTAGAATTCCATGAAATCTTGAGAGGTATGACTAAAATAGATTTATATAGGGTTATTTTAAAAATATGATGGAGGTCTTTATGATCATTAAAATAACAAGTGACATTAAAAGGCATCTTTATTACCATTAAACAAGCACTAAAAGGCGCCTTTATGAGAACTAAAACATTAGCACCGATAAAGGAATTATAATTATAATTATATATAATTATATTTGTAAATATATTTATAAATATTTGTTAAATATTGTAAATGTATTTAAATCATTATATATATTTATATAATTATATATATAATAGATATATTAAATATATTAACTATTTAAATATTTTTATTATAATTTTATAAGTATTTAAATATTTAAATATTGATTTATAATTATATAAATATTGTTAAAAACAGATTAAATTTAATTAGTTATAATTATAAATATATTATTTTATAATTATAGTAAATATAAATTTATAAATATATTTATAAATAAATATGAATAGAATTATTTTTTATAGTAATAAATATATTTATATCATTATAAATATTTGTATAATTATATATATATTTATAAATTATATATAATATAAATATAAATATAGTAAATATATTCATTATTTAAATATTTTTATTATAATTTTATAAATATAAATATAATTATATAATTATATATATATATAATTATATGTATGCAATAATAAATATAAACTAAAATAAAAATAAAAATACAAATAAAAATATAATAAATATATTCATTATTTAAAAATATTCATTATAATTATATAATTTTTTAAATATATAATTAATTTTTTATAATTATATAATTTAAAAAAAATAATATTTATATATTTATATATTTATATAATTTTTTATAATTATATATTTTTAAATATAATATAATATAAATATAAATATAAATATAAATATAAATATAAATAAATTAAATATAATAATTATTTAAATATATTAATTATCAATTTATAATCATTAAAATATATAATTATTTATTTATAATTATGTAAAAACTTTTTTTAAAAAAATATTTATTTATTTATAATGAAAAATATATAACATAATAAATATAGTAAACCTACATTTGAAAAATATTTGTTTATAAATATGTATTTATAAAATCTTTTTAAATTTTTTTAATGAGTATATAATCTTAAATTCATGCAAGTTAAAAATTAGTGAAATTTAATAATAATAAATGATGTCACTTTAAAAATATTGAATAAATGGATATGTTTTATTAATTAAATATAAATCATTAAAAAATATGGATGTATATTGAAAGCAAGATGGATGAATAATGAAAATTTTAAGTCATTGTAAATAAATATATAAAAATAAATTTTATAAAATGATTTAATCACACAAATATAAAAAATAAAAAATTTAAAAAATGAATTAAAAACACCTAACTATAACAATATTAAAAATAAATAAGTAAAATTTTCCAATTAAGAAAAGAATAGTTTAGTTAAGAAAATTTCTTGGTCATAGATTTGGAGTCTAAACCCATAACCCTAAATTTATTAATAAAAGTAAAACATACAAGAAGGGAGGCGAACGAAACTAGGCATAATGCCCATATAAAAAGAAAATAATACAATAAGTTAATCTTTTCCCACTTTAGAGCCCAAATTTCTTGGATGTCTCCCTCTGCCCTTCCGCTACTAACCTCATAGCCATTTGTTTGTTTTTTGAGGGGCCTCATATTCATCATCTGATGACAATTTAGATAAGTATTTCATAGTGGAGCTTGACATGAATTTCATAGATAAATCCCAAAAGTCAATCTTTGGATTTTATTTGAATGCATATTCAAAATTATTTGATAAAAACTTATGAACCATCAAATAGTCATTAGAACTGAATACCTGTAGCTCTATAAGAGAAAAATGACTTCAAGATGCGAGAAGAACCAACTAGATGCTTCCTTACAGATGCTTTCAATGGTCCATTAAACTTCTTGATCCTCCAAAATTAAAATTCTTGAGTTTTTTCCCATTCAATATCACATTTTTCATATAATTTATTTCCAAAGGATATATATTCGTTTTTTCAATAGATCAGTAAAGTGTGATGGGTAGAACCATATCACAATCTCAAAACCATTGACACTCTTTCTTAATGTTTCGTTAATTGGGTCTCAACCTATAGTGGGAAGGTCTGAACATTCTTGGGATCTCCAATGATCACCTACTCATGCTCATACACTCTTTGAATAGTTGGTTCTTGACTATTCACAAATGGAATATATTTAATATTTCTTTGAAGAACCATATTAAATCCCTCAACATCAATCACCTTAGCATTTACCTTTATTTTGGAAAAATCATGTAAATCAGTCCTCATGTCATGGTCATCTTCTTCTTGAACATACGATTCATGATCAAACAAATCCTCCTCACAATTAACAATTTGATCCCATGATGAATTTGAATATGATACATTAACACACCCAAAAAAACCATTTGATCGAGTAGCAGGCTCATAGAAAGATTTTTCACCTCCATAACTCAAAAGAGTATCACATAGCATCTACCCCCAGTTGTGTCCTACTGCAAAATCACCCTCTTCTACCAAAGATCCTGGATTTAACTGAATCACATGAGCCTACATGGGGCTATAAGGGTCTATTCCTGTCCTGGTATAATCTCTTGGATGAGAAAACACAACCCCATGTTTGATAACATCAATAAATGAAGGAATATCAAGAGAAATGGCAGCATGATCAGCACCATCCTTATGCACCCTCTTTAAAAATTTTCCTCACATTAGACCAGATTGCTCTGCCATTATAGCCTTGCCAAAAGTCTTCATAAGCTTACACTTATCTAATACATGAACATCATTATTGAAATTAAAACATAACATGTAATTGTTTTAGAACGTAATGGAGTGACCAATATAGTACCAATTTCAATGATAATCAGGTAACCATTCAAATTGAATCGATATCTCCAACTTGATGTCACCCACAAGGAAAATAAAAGTTTTAATAAGATCATGAGACAAATTGATGTTGACCAGAACTCTAAATAATTACCATACCGACTCTCTTAGTATCCTTATTAATTTTAATCGGAGTCCCCATAGCAGGTGTGACCTCCAATAGAATCAAAGAATGTCGAAAGAACCTACTCATTACCCTAATTATAATGTATACTTGTGTAGAAGAGCTCTTCGATGAGTCTGAGTCAATGAGGGGACCCCATTATTAAAGAGTAAGGAAACCGGGTTTGATATAAATCCAACCAAAAATATAGGTGAGAAGTTTAATTTCATTCAATGGTTAAAATTGGTGATAAAAGCCTTTAAAAATTGAGATTAGTATCCAACCACCAAATCCCCAACACTGGTGAAGCCGAATCCTAAGATCCATGAGCTTACATGTGGTATTCTTCAGAGGAAATGAAAGGCAAGAATGTGGGGAGAACCTTCATTCCTCAAGGCCTTCTTTAATGATTATAGGGTTTTCCCCCAAGAAGGCGATTGAGACATTTCTTATAGTTATATTTTGTAGAGAAGATGAAGATGAATAAAGGTTAGAGAAATAACTATTTTTGAAGCCTTACACTCGAAGTCATCAGAAGCTCTAGTTTGGTTCAGAAAATCCTATTTCACCTCATTAACCAAATCCAAAGGATCTTGGATCACTTGATCCATGTCATCCTCCATCATCGCAATCATCGATGGAGTTATGAAGTCATATTTCAGATTTAAAGAATAGTCGAGGGAGTTCATCATGGATCAACATATCCAAATCACCAGATAATATCGAGGAAGTTTCCAAGCAGAGGTCCCTGATATCGCCTCCCCCCCAAAAAAACATTTTTTACATAACATATTAAATATACAATGTTACTAAATGAAATTATATAATTCATATTAAAATTTGAAAAAAATACAAAAATATTAGGAGTATGTGTTCTAATAGAAGACTTTATTAATTATGTAAATACTTGAGTGTGCATGTTGTATAAAAAAATGCTTTAATTACATATATGTATGTGTGAAATAAATTTAACACATGTTTGAAATATGATAAATAGAAAACTAAAATGGCATTCAATTAGTGTCCATTACACGATATAATTAGTCAATATTATCAATTAATATTAATCTGTAATTATAAAACATTCTTCACTAATTATATAACTTATTTAATGTAAGAATAAACATATTTAATTATATAAATCATATTTTAGGAAATATTATATATATATAGAAATATAGATGAATGTATTTATATATTAAATGTGTTAATGAATAATAATATATAAATACTATTAACAATGAATAATATAGTATTATATTTTTATTTATTAAATATTATTTATTTTATACAGTTAAATTTAATATATATTATTTATTAAAATTTATAATTAATGCATATATATATATATATATATATTAAATTTATTCAATTTTGTTAATAATAGTTTCATTAATAATTTTTTTATTAAATCTTCAATTTATTCATTTATAATATTTTTTGTTTTGTATAATTTATTCATTTTTATTTTTTTATTTCATAAGTTTATTCATTTTATATATCTATATTTTTAATATATTAGCTACTAATATTTATAATTTATTTATATATATATTAAATTTGTTATTTTTATATTAATATTTATTTAATCAGTAATTTTTTTTAATATTTTTTAATTTACACATTTTTAATTTTTTGTTATTTTATTTTATTAATTATATATATCTTTATTTAATGTATAATAATTTAGTAATTATAATATATATATATATATATTAATCTTATTAATAATTATTTAGTTAATTTTTAAATTTATTCATTTTAATTTTTATTTGTCAAATTGTTTCATTTTTTATTATTTTTAGAAAATTTATTTTTTATTGGGTTGTGAAATAAAATTGATGTATGCACCATATCTTGTAGGAGCAGTATTGGTGAATTAAGGTGGGGAAAGATCCACATGAAATGTAGGATCAAAATAATGAATGAAGATACTAATGTTGTATCTAATGATGCTCAATATACAGGGGGGGGGGGGGTGAATTGTATACATTGAAAAATTTCTTTGGAATTTTTAAAGTTGGTTATGATTAACAAGGTTAAACAAGATAATTCACAAAACCTCTAAAACCAATTGTTGGATTGGTACTGGGTACAAAGTCACCAATCTCTAGTTATACACACTTGCTTGATTCCAAAAATATGATTCTGAGAATGCAATTCTAGAAAAGTGATTCCAGGAATGAAAGTTAACAAAAGTTTACAAAGAAAAAGATTCTACCTTAAAGCGTATAGAATCTTACTAAATCAGAGTACAAGTATAAGGAAGTATAAGATATTTATAATTTCCTCAACATCAAAATGCAGTTGAAAACTTGAAACAAATAAGTAACAATTAGTAAATCTTTTAACCCAAAGAGTAGGGTATCCAACAACCTTGGATAATGGTCCCTTGATTGTACTTTCAAGAAAGACTGTCTTACCCACACCAGGGTAAGCCCTCGATACGAATATTGGAGTCTGTCTTGCTATCCCTGCAAGCCATCAACTTCAAGGTAGTCGGCACCTCTGTCTTCCTCAGCAAGGAAGTCCTCGAACTTTAAGGTAGTCGGCACCTCTGTCTTCCTATCCCCGGAAGCCCTCAAATGTACTCAGCAACATTCAGAGTTGCGCGAAGAAAATCTGAACAAGAAGTTCAGTACACAAAAAGCATTAAAGTCTCTCTCACTAGAAATCACTTCAGCATCGTGTAATCTCTAGATTGATCAACTCATTGTGAGCTCTTTCAAATGAGCTCCTATTTATAGGCACAACACCAATGGTCAGCTCCCTCCTCCAATGATCATATTTTTCCTTGAATTTCGGAGGGACATGTACATGTGTCACTCAAACAACGGTTGGTTAGTAACTGAATGCACGACATTGTTTTATAAGAAAAACAAGTGTAAGAAAAAATATGGTTACATAACCAAAATCAAATATTCGGAATGTAATCAAATAAAAGTTCAGAGTCTAACCAAAAACACATTTGGTGTCTATAATACAAGGATATTAAGATTCGGTTTTCTAAGGAATTCGGAACCTGAACTCTATAGAATTCTGGAGTCTGAATTTGAAGGAAATTAGGAATCTTGATTCACAATAATTAGGAACCTGAACTTACAAAGTTCGGAGTCAGAGTTCATGAGAATTAGGAGTCAGAACTTACAAAGTTCAGAGTCAGAATTCATGAGAATTTGAAGTATGAACTTACAAAGTTTGGAGTATGAATTCATTAGAATCTGGAGTCAGAACCCGGATCCTGAAAACAGAATGCTCTATATCTAAGTATTAAACGATTCTGAGGTTTTAGATATAAAACCAAATTTTACACTTAGACAAGAATATGAACAATGAAAACAAGGTAAGGAAATATTTCATTGGGGAAGGAAATTTTTATTACGAAATTAAAGCATAGGGTAAAATGAAATTTTTCTTAAGATAAGGTGTTTGTGATTTTCAAAACAAGAAGGAATGATAAAGTCATAAGGAAGCCTTATTGACTTAACAATATCCTCAATCATGAAGGAATGAAAAAGTCATAAGGAAAACCTTGTTGACTCAACAATCTCCCCCTTTTTGGAAAGCACAAACATCCTTACGAAAAAGAAAATAAGGACTTAGAAAAATTTTCTAGACTTTGAAAATAAAACTTATCTCCCTTATCATATGGAAAATATGAATACAACTAACTCCCCCTTAGGTTTTGGAACACTAAGGATCGTATTCTAGATTTCTGGAATGAGATTTTTCAATATTTTGAGTACATAAATCTTTGTAATGAATACCCCCCCTTAGATAAACTCCCCCTTATTTAGGGATTGTTATTCTTTACTTAGTATTCTTTTTTCCTTTCTCCCCCTTTGTGATTTTCCAAAAGAATTTGAGGGAATGAAAAAGAAATTATAGTACCTAAAATATTAGTACAACACATCAAAAATCAAGCAACCAAAAAAAATTCCATTACGATTAGAAATAATTTTTACAAAGAAGAAAAATACAAAAAAATATCAGATTACAACACATTTATCCATCCTTTTACTTCGGCATTAACTTCTGGACAATAGTCTTCATCTTCTTGAGCTCTTTATGGTCTTCCTCTTCTCGTTTAAGAAGTTGATCCTAATCCTAAGATTTCTTATCTAAAGCCATGATTCTTTCTTCTTGAGACTCAAGAGCCTCTTCTTGAGCCTTCAACAACTCATCTTGCTGAAGTAGCTTCTCTTCGATCTCGATCCGAATATCCCTTTCCCTATTCCAACTTTGGGAAACAGAATATAGCTTCCCATTCAGATCCTTTACCTATTGCATCCGAGTATTATGCTCAAGAGTCAGTGTATCCTTAAATCTACTCATGAGATCCTTGATATTACTATCTTCAATATCAAAAGCCTCCTTTACACCATCTTGGAACTCATTAAATTATCTCAAATCTTCAACTATCTTCTTTGTCCAGCTAACCATTTTCTTACAAGACCTTTTTTGGGTATCATAATTAATGAATAAATTCTTTTAATCAGCCTCAATCTTTACATACTTCTCCATTACCATGGATAGAGAATCCAATTTCTAATTCAAGATGTGTTGAAGCATCTAACCACTAGAATCAATGCTTAGGAAAATTGGAATGGTGTCAACCAGCTTCTTCAATGACTGCACAACAAAATCATGTCCCAGAAAAGATGATTCTGAATTTGAGACTTTGCTAGGTGAAGGCTCTTTCTCTAGGTCAACAAGTTTTCTCTCGGAAGATTCACCAACTTCCTTATTCTTTTAAACAACTTTGGTAGGTTTATCAACAATCACCTATTTCCCATTGTGAGTTCTCGGACCGAATTCCTCATCCGGAGATTCTTGTTCACTATCAGACAGCTGAAAAATTCTATCTTCATCTACCTTCTCCTTCTCATCTCCTACCTCATCATCCTCTGGGTGTATGAAATGATGATTATAACTTCCTTCCTTAGACATGTTGTTCACTTCATCTTCAGCTGTGTCATCCTCTTCTTTCTGATCTTTCCCGAGTGTAGAAATATTTGAAGATCCTTCTTCTGAAGTTCAGATTGACAATTTTTCGAATGGACTTTCTTTCTCATAGAAGTCTTCAACTTGCTTTATGAGATCTTCTGTATCACCACTGCTCTCTTGTTGTTTTAATTCTTCCAAAACTACTTTTTCTTCAACCATATTTTCTGGGGAGTTTTTCGGAGTGAGAAATTCCTTACCTGGAGTCTCATGTAAGGCTTCAACCATGAAAGATTTTGGTACAGGGATATTATTAAATGTTATTTTACTGGCCTTCAAAATAGATTGGACAATTTTAGCCTCAGACATTTTCTTCTTCTGCTTCTTTTATTTGGATTGCTTCTCGTGATCATCAGCTGCCTTCCCTTTCAAAGATTTGGCCTCTGCAGGATCCAAGCCAAACTATAGATCTCCTTCCTTCTGATTCTTTTTGTCTTCCCTCCACTTGGCTACAACCTCATTCAAATAAGACTTCTGCTTTTCGGGTTTTGGAGGTGCGGATTGAGCTTCTTTAGCTATAGGTATTTTCTCTACTTCTTATACCTCGTTCAATTTCCTCTTCTTTATAGCTTTTTTCTATGGTTCAACCACTTCTTTTTCTTTCGAAATAGCTTCAAACTCTTCCTGTAGTAGATCACAGAATTCTATTGATTCCTTAGAAAAACTAACTTTCATCCTTTTCAGGGTATCATCAATAATCAGCATGACTTTCCAATTCCTCGACTTTGAACTGCAAGGGATTTTGAAAGACTCCAAGCACCGAACAATCAACTTGGAATGAATAGTTGGATACATTAAAATCTGATTTTTTAAGTTTCCATTCTTGATATTCTCAATCGTAATGAGAATATGCTTCATCAAGTTGATCTTCCTTAGATATACCAAAAAAACCAAGATATACATATCACTTTTCTTCATGGTGTCCTTATCACCTTTTCTCGAAATGATGAATCCTAGAACCCACAATTCAAGGATCCAGTTATTTGTAGAGAGGTGAGAAATCTTCACAGTCTTGACATTTGTAAGACCAAGGTACTCCATAGATTTTACCTTGACAAAGCTACCTTGAACATCTGGTAACATATGGGAACAAACTCAACTTCCCCTTCAGACGGAACTCCAACTGTAACACACTAAGCTTCCATGGTACGCTTCACTTTGAATAATACAGTAGCGTGTGTTGTATGCAACTTCGAGATTCTAACACGCCGCGACCAATAAAAGTAGCCGTTATGTATAGTAAGACCCACTTTTTGAAATTTTATAAATTTTATCTTTCAAAATGGACTTCATTTTTGGATTCATAATATCGAAATTATCCTAGGATGAAATTTTGGTACTTTTCGGATAATTTTTATATTTTTGATGAATAGTGAAAATTACTAAATTCTTATTAAAAACAACTTTTTTTAATCAAAATAATTAATAGTGATAAATTATAAATTTGATTGATTTTAAAGTATATTTAGAATATATTTTTAACATTTAATACAATTTTGGTCATTGGAAATAATTTCACATTTAAACCGGACATAAACAAGTGTCAATCTTTTGATAGTTATTATCTCTTAAAAACACACTTTTTGTTTTGACAGTGGGAATTAATTTTAAATTAATTTCTGCCACTTCTGTGTTTTGAATTTAGAAAAATGGACTCCATATTTGGAATCAGGATGTCCAAATTGTGTAAATAGGTAACTTTTATTTTTATACATTATGAATAATTACTTTAGTAAATATTTTATTTACCATGGTTAAAGGGTAAATCTGGTAAATAAGGGTAAAAAATAATATTATAAAAATAATAAATTACCCTAAAACATGTCTTAACCCTATTGGTTGATACATTTCCGAACATTATAATCTTTGGGTCGATTTTGGGACCCCGTGGATCTACTTGTAAGTGATAATGACACTTTATATTAATTAAGTTAAAGTAAATACAAAAATGACATAAGCCTATATCTTTTAGAAAAACAATTATTACATAGGGTTATATATGTTATATTTTCGACTATAAATATTAATTAGAAATCTAAAACGATTTTCTACATAATGGCATTTTATTGATAATTTTTAGACATTAAATAATTTAATTTACTTATGACACAATGATGATGTAGTAATTACCTTATTAGTGAAATATTAAAATAATTGATATTATTAATACCCAAATAAATATAATTTGAGACTTTTAATGAATTACACGAAATTTATAAGTTAATATGACATTTTATAATTGATTTAATTAACTTTTTTTAATTAATAATTCTGTTATGAGTTTCAAAAAAATAAAATACCAAATAGTTTCAAAATTGACATAAAAGAGTTTTTAAAACAAATATTATATTATTAAATGATATTAAAATTTTAAAAATCTAAGGTTTGGATAAAAGACTTGTATCATTATAGGTGTATCATTAATGGACCACTTTGGGGTCTCTTGTAGGTATATAGTAATTTTATTAACTATATAATATACAAATACAAAGTGACATGGTAAGTGTCAAACTAATTAACCAAGAGTTAAAACTAAAAGATAAGGTTAATATAATGACCCAAACCTTTCTGAAATCTATTGGTTGGAATAATTTAGACCCATACCCACCTTATACTTTGAATAATTCACTTTGGAGCCATTAGAAACTGAATATGAATTTATTATAAAATAATACTTTAAGTTTTCCTAAAGAGCCCCTCCTCCCCCTTATAAAAGGACACCACTTCTAACCAATTCTTCATACCTTAAAATCCTTTTGTCTCGGCTAACCTCTACCCAAATATCCTCAAAACTTCCCTAAATGAAACCTATAGTTCTTATTTTGATCATAAAGCCAACCTAAGGAGCCCTTTTGATCACATCAAAAGGAAGAACCCGAAGAAGAGGTAATGTTTTCACCACCCTCTTTCAAGTTCCTTTCTTCTTCAACTTCTTCTTTCTTTGTTATTTATATTATAAAATAATAACTCCAGTATCTTCTATATACTGTGATGTTATTATAAATATGGAACAAAAAAATTCATTATTCTATCCATCCCTTGAATAACATGTCACCATACGTACGTACGTACGACCTACCGTCTCCACATTGTGGTGTAATTGTTATTCATTATATTATTATTTAGATGGGTATAATAATGATGTATAATTCATTTAAATAATAAATATAACATGATAATTATTCTGTATATATGATATACCATCCAATTATATATTATTTTAATATCAAAATAATGATATTGTCGCTCGTGCGTACGTACGGACTACCGTATCCACGAACACGATGAGATTCATTCCCCATCATATCCATTTGAGTCTAATTCTAATTTAATAATTAAAAATAATGTTTAAGGACTTGATATAATTATGTATATGAATAATATACAACCTCTCTAGAAAAAACATGGCTTATGTAATAATGAATATAAATGAAAACGGTCAAGTTAACACCTGAAATGACGATAATACTAAAATATTATTGACAAAGAAATGTTAAAAGATCATATATGATATCATATTAATTTATATGATTCTTGTATAATTTAATAACAATTATTTCACCATTATATAGGAAGTTAACCAACCCTCGACGAAGGAAAAGTACAAGGTAAGAGTTTATTTCACAATCTCTTCATTATCTGAGGTTGTTTATACGTAATTATCTACTGGGACCTCTTTATCATTCACATCTATGTTTCTTGAAAATGTATATCAAAACATTCTTGATATTTTATAGAATATGGGTTAAAGTCATTTATACCCTTTTTTGATTTTTTATAAGAGTTTTATAAAGGAATATTTCCGTTGTTTTCCAAACAATGTCCTTTTAACCTTTTCGACAAAATTAAGGTAAGAATGTATTTTTTTAACTTATACGGTGGGTGCAGCTATTTTCCACCATTTTAAAATCTTAGAATCTTACATTAAAAGTTTATAAGGATAATTTCAAAGTAAATGTTTTATTTTATAATTATGTTACTTTTAAATGATTTCAAAAAAATAGATTTTTCTCTCAAATAGTTTTGATTTTATCTATGTCAACATCCTTTGATGGATTTTAAGATTATTTGAAGTTGATTTATTATGATACAAAACTTCTATATTGTATTGAAGGTTTTGTGATATGTTTGACTGTGGATGTGTAATTTTTATACCATTCATGGTTTATGGAGAAAGTATTGACATTTTGTATGCTAGTTTTAATATGAATGTTTATGTTATGTTCAAACATGTTCATATGAGGAATGCATTAGACTTAATAAGTGACGAGTGGAGCCCGCTATAGCTCCTCGATGCATCGGTAGGTCTCATGAGAGAAACTAGTGTCTTGGAATAATGCCTTGACAAATCTTATTTGTAGTCTTGGCACGAGGCCTTGGATACGTGGTTATGATAGTCTGGCATTATGCATTCCATCATTATGAAAGTGGTTATTGATATTGCATGTGATTATTTGATTAGTGGAATATCCATGTGAATAAGTAAATGGAATTATTTCATTTTATATTTGCCATATTATGCTGAAGTTCAAGTTTAAAAGGCTTTTTTTTAGTTATACATTGCCTTAAATGTTTATGCTTATTTATGACAGTTTCTGATATATTGTTATCCTTACTAGGCATCTGAGCTCACCCCTTTCTATGTTTTATTTTTCCCAGGATATGAAGAAGTATTTCATGAATGACCTGCAGGGATAGTATGTGGGGATATGAGTGTGGACTATGGAGACAATTTTGTTGTAGTTTTCATTTTTATGATGTAATGTAAGACTTATGAAAATATCTACTGATTCCAAGGCTACTAAACTAATCGGTATTTCGAGATTTGATCTTTCTTGTGATCATGCCAATGTTATGTAATAATGCAACGACTCTGGGTAACTCGGGTCGGGTTATTATAGTTGGTATCAGAGGACGTTTAATACAAACCTTGGAAGGTATATTTAGATAAACTCTGATTAGAGCACATAGACCTAAGATGGACTTTGAGGATTAATATAGAAGAACTTCCTAGAATTTTGGTATTGTTGATATTTTGTGAGTTTTCCGAGCAATACATCCCTGTTTGGATATGAGCAGGTAGAGGCGGATCTGGCATAGATGTACCTAGGGGTAAAACTCGAAAACACCGCTTTGAGCTATACTCAAACCGGAAATGTGCACGACAACGGGCCTTGCTGTACTCTTGGTTACGACACTCCCGGGGGATATGCTTATGATAATTCTCATTTTATTTACGAACCATTATGAAGGGTTTATGAGTATATATTTCCTCAAATAAAATATTTTTAGGATTATGGATTATATCCCTAAACTGTTCAATTTATGTTAAGTGTTTTACAAGTATAGAATTATGTATTTTGATTCATAAACTGATCTAGTTTATTCCATTGTTTAGAAATGGCACCTAATAGAAGAAATGGAAACCGTATCAATACATGCACTCCATGTAGGGATTTCCCTCCTGCTCAATATAATTATAGTGGAGCTGGTGATGCAACTGGTGCTGATGAGCTAATCACCATACTGGGAAAACTCACTCAGGTTTTGAATAATAACCTTAACCGTATGGAGCACCCTGATCCGCAGCGTGGAGGATCAATGTTAGATCGATTCATGAGGCATAAACCACTAACATTAAATAGTAGTACAAATCCATTAGTAGTTGAGCAATGGATAAGTTCCCTAGAGAAAATATCTCATTCCTTGGGGAGTAGTGAAAGGGAAAAAGTTATCATGGAAGTTTAACGCCTCACTAGAGATGCTGATCAATGGTGGTCATTGATTCAAAACATGAAGGAATATGATGAAGTATAAAATATGGAATGGAGGGAGTTCAAATATCTTTTATTAGAAAAATACTTTCCTCGTGACCATCGAGCAGATATGGAAAGACAATTTCTGAGTCTGAGGCAAAAAGAGGATGATAATGTCGCAAAGTATGATGCTAAATTTACAAGGTTAACAAGGTATGATGGAGATTATATACGTAACACAAGAAGTAATATTGATCATTTATTTGATGGGTTAAAACCATTTATTCATCGAGCATTAGTCTCACAATCCTTCTCATCATACGAAGACATTGTCTCATGTGATATCAAGATAGAAAATGAATTCTCTAAGTCTTATGACTTTAAAGAAAAGTGAGAGAAGAAGAGATATGCTAATCAATCTGAAAATGGAAATAAGGGGAAGAAGGGAAAAGTTGAAAATCCATCCTGTAGTAAATTTGGGAAGAAACACCCCGGTACTTGCTTAAAAGGAATGCGATTCTGTTACAAGTGTGGTGAAAAAGGACACCAAGCTCATGATTGCAAGGGAAATAGAGTTGCTGTCAATGTGGAATGCTATAATTTTAGAGAGATGGGAAATTATGCAAATGAATATCCTAAGCGTCAGGGGAACTTCCCTCAGAAAAGGAAAAGGGATCAAGGCCAAGCTTATGCTATCACTACTGCTGAGGTAGAAGCTCCGAAAGATGTGGTGGCAGGTAATTTAATGGTTTCTTCAAGTTTAGAAAATGTTTTATTTGATTCCGGATCATCACATTGTTTCATATATTCCTATTTTGCTAAGAAAATTAGATATTTATAATTTTATTTAACAAAGGAGTTGTCAGTTAAGACTCCAAAGGGAAGTATCATTGCAAAACTTTTTGTGAATTAGTCCCCATTAGAGTACATAAATGTTCTTTATCCAATAATATCATTGTCATACCTATGATTGAGTTTGATATAATCATCGGTATGGATTGGCTTTCAGACCATGATGTGAAGATTTATTGTAATAAGAAGGAGGTTATGATTTTTGATGATGATGATAAAGAACACCTTATTTTAAGAGCAGAATCGTCACCACCTAATTCTTATCTAGATCCGCCCCCATTAGCTCAACTAAATTCAATTATTGGGGAGGAAGAGAATGAAATGACTATGGGTAAGGAAAGGAATGTTCAAATAGAGGATGTACCCATTGTGAAAGAATATGTAGATGTGTTTCCGGAAGATTTACCTGGACATCCTCCAGAACGAGAAATTGAGTTTTCCATTGATTTAATTCCTTGTTCAAGGCCTATATCGAAGACCCCTTATAGAATGTCCACTGTGGAATTAGTTGAACTAAATAAACAACTAGAGGAATTGAGTAATAAGTGATTTATTCGCCCTAGTGTTTCTTCGTGGGGAGACCCTGTTATTTTTGTTAAAAAGAAAGATGGATCCATGAGTTTTTGTATCAACTACAGGGAGATCAATGCTATAACAATAAAGAACAAGTATCCCATACCTCGCATTGATGATTTATTTGACCAACTGCATGGATCTCAATACTTTTCAAAGATTGACCTTCGATCTGGATATCATTAGTTGTGTGTGAAGAAGGAAGACATTCCGAAGACAACATTTAGAACAAGGTATGGGCATTACGAGTTTACAGTAATGCCTTTTGGATTGACTAATTCACCCTCTGTATTCATGGATCAAATGAATAGAGTTTTCAAAGAATATCTCTATGATTTTGTGGTGGTATTTATTAATGATATCTTGGTATACTCCAAAATCTATGAAGATCATGAAAATCACTTGCGCATTATCCTGAAGACTCTTAGAAGACATGAATTATATGGGAAGTTTGGAAAGTGTGAATTCTGGATTTAGGGGATTTCTTTTCTTGGCTATATTGTGTCTAAGGATGGAATCTCTATTGACCCTTCTAAGACCAAGGCAATCCAATAATGGCCAGCACCGACGAGTATAACTGAGGCACGCAGTTTTATTGGTTTGGCAGGTTATTATCGATGTTTCATCCAGAATATTACCCGATTAGCTAACCCATTAACGAAGCTCACACGTAAAGGGGTTAAATTTGTCTGTAGAAAAGAGTGTGAATAATGTTTTGAAGAACTGAAGAGAAGATTAGTCAATTCTTCTATATTAACTCTACTATCGGGGAATTATGGGTTCATTATTTATAGTAATGCATCAATGAAAGGACTTGGTTGTGTCCTTATGCAGAATGATAGGGTTATTGTCTATGCATCATGAAAGCTAAAAATTCATGAGCAGAACTATCCTACTCACAATATTGATTTAGCTGCTGTAATATTTACTTTGAAGATATGGAGACATTATCTCTATGGTGAGAAATGTGAGATTTATACTGATCACAAGAGTTTGAAGTATATTTTCTCCCCGAAAGAACTCAAAATGAGGCAACGGAGATAGCTTGAACTACTCAAGTATTATGATTTCACGATACACTACCACCCCGGGAAGGAAAATAAGGTGGAAGACGCTTTGAGTAGAAAGGATCACGAAGTTTTGAACAAGATGAGAGTTGAAAAGGATCCTATATACATAGATCTAGTAAAGATGGATATGGGAATCACCATGGAAGGTGAAACATCAATTCTTTTTTTAAATGGTTTTCAAACCATCCTTACTAGAAAGGATAAAGAGTTCTCATACCAGTGATGAAGAGTTACAAAGGAAGATTAAAGTTGTGAATGATGAGAAATTGAGTGATTTTGTGTATGAATATGGAATTTTGAAGTTTGGGAAGAGATTTAGTGTTCCCGATATACTTGATCTAAAAAGATAATTGTTAGATGATGCTCATAGTTCCAATTTCTCTATACACCCTAGGAGCACCAAAATGTATAGAGATTTGAAGGAACATCTTTGGTGGGACAAAATGAAGAGGGAGATTGCCGATTTTGTGTCAATATGTATGATTTTTCAACAAGTTAAAGTTGGAAGGCAATAACTTGGAGGAGTATTTCAACCTCTTCCCATACCTGAGTGGAAATGGGATAATATCATGATGGACTTTGTCATGGGACTACCAAAGACTCCTAGAAGGAATAATGGAATATTGGTCATTGTTGATCGTCTTACCAAGTCAGCACATTTCCTTGCTATAAGGGAGGATTTACCTCTTGAACATCTAGAGAGAATATATATTAATGAAGTTGTGAGACTTCATGGAGTACCCCTATCGATTGTCTCAGATCATGATCCCTATTTTACATCAAGATTCTTGAAAAGTCTTCAGAAGGCCTTGGATACTGAACTTCATTTGAGCACTGCTTACCACCCACAAATAGATGGACAATCTGAACGAACTATTCAAACCTTAAAAGACATGTTGAGATCATTCTCACTTGACTTTCATGGTATGTGGGGTCAATATTTACCTCTGGTAGAATTTTCCTATAACAATAACTTCCATTCAAGAATTCAGATGGCACCATATGAAGCTTTATATGGGAAGAGATGTCACACACCAACCTGTTGGGATGACGTTGGCGAAAGAAAACTTGTAGGCCCAAAATTGGTGGAGGAAATGATGGAAAAGGTGAAGGTAATCCAAAACCACATCAATGCATCTCAAAGTAGGTAGAAGAGCTATGCTGACAACCGAAGAAAGGATTTGGAATTTCAGGGGGGATATCATGTTTTCTTGAAGGTATCTCCATGGAAGGGAGTTATACGTTTTGTCAAGAAAGGTAAATTGAGTCCCAGGTACATTGGAGCTTTCGAAATTCTAGAGCGAATTGGGGCTGTAGCTTCCCATTTGGCAATGCCGCCAAATCTCTCCAAAGTTCACGATGTGTTCCACGTATCACTGTTGAGAAAATACATTCCTGACCCAACACATGTACTCACCTATGAGGAATTAGAACTGGAACCTGATCTCTCTTATTTCCAAGATCCCGTCATGATTCTTGATACGAGAGAAAAAGTGCTGAGAAACCGGATGACTTGTCTGGTAAAAGTTCTACGGAGAAACCATAAAATGGGAGAGGCAACGTGGGAACCCGAGGAACTTATGATGAAGAACCACCCGAGTCTTTTTATGCAGTAATATTATAGAAATTTTGAGGTTGAAATTATTTTAAGGAGGGGAGAATGTAAAACCCCAAGCTTCCACAGTACGCTTCACTTTAAATAATACAGTAGCGTGTATTGTACACAACTTCGAGATTTTAACACGCCGCGACCAATCAAAGTAGCAGTTATGTATAGTAATACCCACTTTTTGAAATTTTATACATTTTATCTTTCAAAATGGACTTCATTTTTGGATTTTGAATATTGAAATTAACCTAGGATGAAATTTTCGTACTTTTCAGATAACTTTTATATTTTGATGAATAGTGAAAATTAATTTTTTTATTAAAAACAACTTTTTTTAATCAAAATAATTAACAGTGATAAATTATGAATTTGAGTGGTTTTAAAGTATATTTAGAATATATTTTTACCATTTAATACAATGTTGGTCATTGTACATAATTTCACATTTAAACCGGACATAAACAAGTGTCAATCTTTTGATAGATATTATCTCTTAAAAACACGCTTTTTGTTTTGACAGTGGGAATTAATTTTAAATTAATTTATGCCACTTCTGTGTTTTGAATTTGGAAAAATAGACTCCATATTTTGAATCAGGATTTCCAAATTGTGTAAATAGGAAACTTTTATTTTTAGACATTTTGAATAATTACTTCGGTAAATATTTTATTTACCATGATTAAAGGGGAAATCTGGTAAATAAGGGTAAAAAAATAATATTATAATAATAATAAATTACCCTAAAACATTTCTTAACCCTATTTGTTGATACATGTCCGACAATGGTCATATTTGGGTTTATTTTGGGACCCCATGGATCCACATGTAAGTGATAATGACACTTTATATTAATTAAGTTAAAGTAAATACAAAAATGACATAAGCCTATATCTTTTAGAAAAACAATTTTTAAATAGGGTTATATATGTTATATTTTCAACTATAAATATTCATTAGAAAGATAAAAAGATTTCATACATAATGGTATTTTATTTATAATTTTTATACATTAAATAATATAATTTATTTATAACACAATGATGAGGCAATAATTACCTTATTAGTGAAATATTAAAATAATTGATATTATAAATACCCAAATAAATATAATTTTAGACTTTTAATGAATTATAAGAATTTTATATGTTAATATGACATGTTAGTATTGATTTAATAAACTGTTTTTGAAGAAATCATGCTGTTATGAGTTTCACAAAAAAATCAAATACCAAATATTGTCAAAATTAAGATAAAAGATTTTTTAAAACAAATATTTTATTATTAATTGATATTAAATTATTAAAAATCTAAGGATTGGCCAAAGGACTTGTATCATTATATATGTATCATTAATGGACCACTTAAGGGTATCTTGGAGGTATATAGTAAGTTTTTTAACTATATAATATAAAAATACAAAGTGACATGGTAAGTGTCAAACTAATTAACCAAGAGTTAAAACTAAAAGATAAGGTTAATATAATGACCCAAACCTGTCTAAAATATATTGGTTGAAAGGATTTAGACCCATCCCTACCTTATACTTTGAATAATACACATTTTAGACATTATAAACCGAATATGAATTTATTATAAAATAATACTTTAAGTTTTCCTAAAGAGCCCCTCCTCCCCCATATAAAAGGCCACCACTTCTAACCAATTATTCACACCTTCAAAGCCTTTTGGATCCACCAAAATCTATCCACATATCCTCCCAACTTCCCTCACTTAAACCTGAGGCCTTAGTTTGATCATAAAGCCAACCTAATGATCCCTTTTGATTAAACTAAAAGGAAGGATACGAAGAAGAGGTAATGTTTTCACCACCCTCTTTCAAGTTCCTTTCTTCTTCAACTTATTATTTCTTTGTTATTTCTATTATAAAATAATAACTCCAGTATATTCTATATACGGTGATGTTATTATAAATATTGAACAAACAAATTCATTATTCTATCCATCCCTTGAATGACATGTCACCATACATGCGTACGTACGGCCTACCGTCTCCACGTTGTGGTGTAATTGTTATTCATTATATTATTATTTAGATGAGTATAATAATGATGTATAATTTATGTAAATAATAAATATAACATGATAATTATTCTTTCTATATGATATACCATCCAATTATATATTATTTTAATATCAAAAGAATGATATTGTCGGTCGTGCGTACGTACGGACTACCGTCTCCACGAACGCGATGAGATGCATTCCCCATCATATCAATTTGTGTCTAATTATAATTTAATGATTAAAAATAATGTTTATGGACTTGATATCATTTTGTATATGAATAATATACAACCTATCCATAACAAACATGACTTATGTAACAAAGAATATAAAGGAAAACGAGTAAGTAAACACCCGAAATGACAATAATATTAAAATATTATTAACAAAACAATTTTATAAGATCATATATGATATAATATTAATGTATATGATTCTTGTATAATTTAATAACAATTATTTCACCATTATAAAGGAATTAAACCCACCATCGACCAAGGAAAATTACAAGGTAAGGGTTTATTTCACAATCTCTTCATTATCCGAGGTTGTTTATACGTAATTATCTACTGGGACCTCTTTATCATCCACATCCATGTTTCTTAAAAATGTATTTCAAAACATTCTTGCTATTTTACAAAATATGGGTTAAAGTCATTTATACCCTTGTTTTACTTTTTATAAGAGGTTTATAAAGGAATCCATCCGTCGTTTTCCAAATAAGGTCCTTTTTAACATTTTTGACAGAATCAAGGTAAGAATGTATTTTTTTAACTTATACGGCGTGTGAGACTATTTTCCACCATTATAAAATCTTATAAGCTTCCCTTAAAAGCTTATAAAGATATTTTCAAAGTAAATTTTTTATTTTATAATTATGTGACTTTTAAATGATTTCAAAAAATATATATTTGTCTCAAATAGTTTTGATTTCATCTGTGTCAACATCCTTTGATGGATTTTAAGCTTATTTGAAGTTGATTTATTATGATACAAAACTTCCATATTGTATTGATGGTTTTGTGATTTTTTGACTATGGATGTGTTATTTTTATACCATTCATGGTTTATGGAGAAAGTATTGATATTTTGTATGCTAGTTTTAATACGAATGTTTATGTTATGTTTAAACCTCTTCATATAAAGAATGCATTGGACTAAATAAGTGATGGGTGGAGCCCGTTATAGCTCCTCGATGCATTAGTAGGTCTCATGAGAAAAACTAGTGTCTTGTCACAAGGCCTTGACAAAATCTTATTTGTAGTCTTAGCATGAGGCCTTAGCTACGTGGTTATGATAGTCTGGAATTATGCATTACATCATTATGAAAGTGGTTATTGATATTGCATGTGATTATTTGATTAGTGGAATATCCATGTGAATAAGTAAATGGAATTATTTCATTTTATCTTTTCCATATTATGCTAATGTTTAAGTTTAAAATGCTTTTGTTTTAGTTATACAAAGCCTTAAATGTTTATGCTTATTTATGAATGTTTCCGCTTTATTGTTATCCTTAATGGGCATCTGAGCTCACCCCTTTCTATGTTTTATTTTTCCCAGGATGTGAAGAAGTATTTTATGAATAACCTTCAGGGATAGTATGTGGGAATACGAGTGTGGACTATGTAGACTATTTCGTTGTAGTTTTCATTTTTATGATGTAATGTAAGACTTATGAATATATCTAGTGTTTCCAAGGCTACTAAACTAATCGGTCTTTAGAGATTTAATCTTTCTTGTGATCATGCCAATGTTATGTAATAATGCACCGACTCTAGGTAACTGGGGTCGAGGAGTTACACCAACCAAACTAGCTGCATTTGTATACGAAAGAGAATATGTCTTTCTATAACTTTTGAATGTAAACTTGTCTCTGCCTTCTTCTTTAACGAAACTCACTGACTCATAAAACTCGATGAGTAGATCCGGATATACTAAATCTTGAGCCCCTGGATTTGATATGAAAACTCATTCCCATCCATTCAGCTTGATGTTTTTATAGATTACAGAATCATACTTGTTGAAGAAATTTAGATGCACCAACCTTTCTCTATACACCTGCCACTATAGAATTGGATTGACAGTAGACATATCATTCTGAGAGGATTCTTCTTCAGACATTTGGAATTGAGAAAACTCTAAGAAGTTCGGAACGTGCTTAAGTTGAGGGTCAGAACTTCATCACACAAAGTCTTGAGATCTATGTGGGAAAACCATTTGGGGGTCCTTTATATAGGTGATTTATGTGACAGTTCATCTTCTCATCTCAATCCAATGGATGAAAATCCTTCTGATCAGATCTGACGGTTGATATGATAGCCGCAAGGAAAATTCAGTAGGATCCGATCTTTTGAGGGTTTTAAAAGAAAACAATCAGATTTATGGAAAAAATAATCCAAAAAATTTTAAAAACAAAAGAAACTACCAGCATGTAAAATATTATTACGAAAACTTAAGAAAAGAAATCATACCTTTCCGATTGTCAGAAAGATTATTCGTAATAGGGAAAAAAATTTACTTGGAGAACTTTAGATTCCGAATAATTTGATTATGGATTTTTTTTTTAAAAAAACAGACTACGAAAATTTTCATTTCGAAAAAGAACTTAGCAAATCTTTATTGCAAATAATTTTGAAAAACTTCATTACAAAAAATTGTAAAAACTTAATTACGAAAAATTTGAAAAACTTCATTACAAAAAATTGGAAAAACATTGTTACAAAAAATTTGAAAAACTACATTACAAAAAATTTTAAAAACGTCATTACGAAAAATTTGAAAAGCTACATTACGAAAAATTTGAAAAAATACAAGCAAATGTACACCCCCTATGAAAAGGAGTTTATTACTGTAAGGAGATTAGTTCAACAGGAATTTAAAAAGGAGGATTACCTTATGATTATCATTCCTAACTTCTTCTTAATGAATTCAAATCTATTGGAGGGAAAATATCTTGTGAAAATATCAGCAAGTTGATATTGCGTTCCGATAAATTGAAGAATGATATCTCTTTTTTGTGTGTGATCCCTAAGAAAGTGATGCCTAATATCTATGTGTTTTACACAAGAGTGATGTGTAGGGTTTTTTCTTAATGAAATGACACTAGTATTAGAACACAAAATTTTTGTTTTGGAAAAACTCATACCATAGTCTATGAGTGTGTGTTGCATCCACAACACCTGAGTACAACAACTTCCAGCTGCTACATATTCAGCTTCAGTAGTAGAAAGTGATACTAAGTGTTGCTTCATGCAAGACCAAGAAACTAATGAATATTCTAAGAAATGACAAGTTCTGAATGTACTTTTTCTATCCAATCTACATCCACCAAAGTCAGTATCCGAAAATCTTTTCAAAACAAAATCATTTCCAAAAGTATAAGAGTCCTAAATCCATGGTTCCCTTTAAGTTGCAAAAAATTATTTTCACTTCCTTTAAATGAGATTCCATAGGATTGGATTTTCATCTTGCATATAAGTATATAGAAAACATTAAGTCTGGACGACTAGCTGTTAAGTAAAGTAAACTTCCTATCATACCTCTAAAAGATGTTTGATCTACTGGTTTCCTAGATTCATTATGTTTAAGTGTATTTGAGGTACCGATGGGAGTACTAATACTCTTAGTGCTTTCATATCCATAATTTTTAAGAAAATATTTAATATACTTATGTTGGGATATATAGATTTCTTCTGGTTTTTGAGAGATTTGAAAACCAAGGAAAAATGTCAACTCACCCATCATACTCATTTCAAACTCAGATTTCATTAGATCTGCAAAGGAATCAGTTAACGATTTATGAGTTGAACCAAATATAATGTCATCAACATAAATTTGAACAATCAAAAAATTTTCATTATCTTTCTTTATAAAAAGGTATGGATTTTCATTTACCTTAACATAGTTATTTTGAAGCAAAAATCATGTAAGTCTATCATACCATGCTCTAGGTGATTGTTTAAGGCTATATAAATCATTGATAAATTTAAAAACATGTTTAGGATGTTTTTTATCTTCAAAAACAGGAGGTCGTTCAACAAAAAATTCCTCCTGAACATAACCATTAAGGAAAGCACATTTTATATCTATTTGAAAATGTTTGAAATTGAAGAATGCTGCAAAGGCAAGTAAGATACGAATAGGTTGAATTCTATCTACTAGAGAATAGGTTTCTTCATATTATATTCCTTCTTGTTGATTATAGCCTTTAGAAACTAATCTAGATTTATTTCTAACTATGATTACATTTTCATCACACTTATTTCTTAAAACCCATTTTACACCAATAACAGAATTTTCCTTAGGTCTTTCAACCAAGGTCCGGGCTTTATTCATTTTGAATTCATTTAGTTCATATTGCATATATTTTATCCAATCATCATCACCTAAATCTTCATCAGTACTTTTTGGTTCTAATTGGGAAAGAAATTCTAGATGTTATACTTCATTTCTTTAGGAACTTATAATCCTTACAGGTTTATTTACATAACCAATGATACCATCACTAGGATGATTATTTAGAAACAATTGATTTGGGTTTAGTAAAACCAGTTCATCAACATAGGGTATGAAATCATCTGGGGTAAATGCTTCAGAAATATTTTCCTGTTAATTTTCCTTATCAGAAGGATCTTCTAACAAAGGTTGATAATCAGTTTTTGAATACACGTCCGAGGATGTAGGTTGGGGTTGTTTAAAAACAAAGGGATCAGTTTCATCAAATTTGAAATGTACTGTCTCTTCAAGAATACAAGTGTTTTTATTAAAAACTCTATAATCCTTAGAAGTTGTCGAGTAGCCTTAGAAAATTCCTTCATCATATTTTGGTGTGAATTTGTGTAGATTATCATTAGTATTCAGGATGAATACCTTGCAACCAAAAACCTTGATGTAGGAAATTCTAGGTTTTCTACCATTCCATAACTCATAAGGTCTTTTATTAAGAAAAGGTCTAATTAAAACTCGATTTGTAGTATAATAAGCAGTACATACAGCTTCAGCCCAAAAATGTATTGCTATAGAATATTCACTAAACATGGTTCTTGTTATCTCTTGAATAATTATATTTCTTATTTCAACAACACCATTCTGTAGAGGAGTTCTTGGTGCTGATAAATTATGAGTAATGCCTTTTCTACAACAAAAAGTTTCAAAATCAGAATTTTGAAATTCTCCTCCATGATCACTATGAATAGTTTTCAATGGACAGTTTTTCTCATTTTTAACTTGGGCTCTAAAACTTTTAAAATACGAGAAGGCTTTAGAATTCTTTGCTAGAAAATAAACCCACGTAAATCTAGTGTAATCAAAAACTAAAACAAATACATAATACTTCCCTCCAATTCTTCCAGTTTGTATTGGACCAAGGAGATCCATATGAAATAAATATAATGCATCAGTAGTTGAGACATCACCAACTGATTTAAAACTTGATTTATGTTGCTTTACATATTGACAAGGATCATATACTTTTAAAGAATCAAATCTAAGCCTCGGTAGATCCTTAGCTATTCTTTTCTTAGAGATTTTTCATAGGTTATTAAGGTTACAATGACCTAAAATTCTATTCCACAACCAAGAGAGATCTTCCATTGCACTAAGGCAAGGTAAGTCTTGTCTCCTAAGGTCTTCTAAGTTTAGCGTGTAAACATTCTCTTACCTATTGTCAGAAAGAATAAAGTCTTCCCTAGAATTGTGTACTAAGCACTTTTCATTCATAAAATTCACAAGGTAACCTTAATCACATAATTAACTTATGTTAATGAGGTTGTTCTTAAGACCCTTAATAAATAAATCATTTGAAATCTAATTTTTTCCAAGAATAATGATGTTACCTATACCAATAATTTCTCTCAGAGCATTATCTCTGAAAGTTACTTTTCCTCCTTTTATCTTGATAATCTTTTCAAAGTAGTTTTTGTTACTAGTCATATGATGGGAAAATCCACTATCCATGTAACATTTATTTCTCCTGGTACTATCTCTATTTTCCTGAAAACAAAAGAGTTAGACTTTCGGAATCCAAACTTTCTTGGATCTAGAAATTTCAGAAAGAAATATTTTAGGCACCCACATTTTCATAGAAAAATAGGCTTTATGAAATCATAAAGACTAAGTTTTGTTTAGGGAATTTTTTTTGTCCAATTCCCACCACAATGACACTAAGTTCATATTGGGGCACTTTGTGGAACAAAATAAATGTTGCTAAAAACCGGTTTAGAACTAGTATAACCAAAACCAGAACTATTCCTTAGAGGTCAGATTTGAGAATACATCTTATCAAAATTTTCCTTACCTAAGATAAAGTTTGAAAAACACTTCCTCAAGGAAAATATTTTAGATTTTAGTTTGATAACTAAGTTCTTATCTTCCAAAACATTTGATTTTGAACTAGAGTTAGGCTCGAAAATATGTTTCTTAGAAATTAAATTTTATAGATACTTAGAAAGTTTATCCTTCTCAGAATTTACTTCCTTAATATTTTTTGAAATAATTTCAAAATCAATATTTTTATTATCAAGATCTTTAGAAATATATGATATTTTCTTAGTAAGAATAGTATTCCTTGAATTTTCCTTATCAAGATTTTTCTTAAGTTTTTAATTCTCATTCTCAAGGATCTTAGAAAATCTTGAAACTTCTTCATAGGTAGGTAAAGTATTATCTTCATTAGAAGAAGATTATTTATTAGAAGAGTCATAGTATTTACTATCACTATAGTTAGTATTTAAAGAAACATTGGTCATAGATTTAGCATTGTGTACCTTATCCAACAAACAATGATTTTCAATAGGTAGGATGGCTATTTGAACAAGATTATTCGGTCCAGAAGATTTGTAATTTGATGATTCATCTGAAGAGTCTTCACCACTGACACTCCATGTGTCATTATCTTTCAAGACATTCTTAGATTTATCCTTATAGCACTTCTTTCTGTTTCTCTCAGAATTATTTTCCTTTCTTTCCATTCTCTTATGTATAGGACAATCAGGCCTTATGTGTCAAGCTCTCTTGTATTCATAACAAGTGACTTCTGAATCTTTATTATCTTTACTTTCTTTCTTCTTGTATTTGGATTGAAAGTTCCTTTGTCTAGCTATCTTATTCATCCTTTGAGCAAGATTGGAAAATTCATTTTCTAAATATTCACTCCCACTAGATTCGGATTGTATAACAACCTTCTTAGACTTTGATATTGTAACTCTCTCAGGAGTCTTAGCTTTCATATTATTTGAATTTGTAGTAAAAGCAACAATTCCATTCCCATTATTCTTCTTAATACTATTAGCATCTCTCTTAATTCTAGTCTCATGTTGAAGAAGAGTTCCAAAAAGTTCATCAAGAGAAATCTGAGTAACTTTTATATTCTCATCAATAGCTGACCTCTTGGATTCCCACTCATTTAGAATGATGTCTATGATCTTATACACAAGAGCTTCATCATCAAATAATTTTTCACCCATAGATTGTAAACTGTTAACAATAGTCATGAATCATTGTTGCACATTACATATGAGTTCTCCATAAGGAAAGCAGAAACCATGATATTCATCTCTAAGCATGGCTCTTCTAGTTTCGATAACTTTTGAAATCCCAAAGTGAGTAACCTAGAGTTTCTTCCAAATACAATTTTCAGCTTCACAAGATGAAATTTGTCTATATATATTTCTAGTAATAGAACAAAGAAGAGTATTGTACACCTTATAATTCAGTTGATATTCATGCTTTTCTTGATTGGTGAAGGTACTAACTTCATTGTCATAGATTTTATATCCTCTAGTAACCATAACAAAATTATCCACTCCAGTATTGATAATGAATGTATTCATGCGATCTCTCTAATATTTGTAATCATTCCCATCAAAAATAGGTGGTTTGGTTGGATTTAGGTTGTTTATGGAACCAACATTGATTCCTGCCATCTTAAAGAAAATTTCTCTCCACACAAACTTGTTTGTAATAAAGTTATATAAACAAGGAAAATATTTCTAAGCAAGGAAAATATAGAACAACAAAAACTTGAGCAAGTAAAACATAAATGTGAGTATAAGTATTTCAGATACCTCTTCTAATACCAATTGTCGGATTGAAATAATGAATAAAGATACTAATTTAGTATCTAATGATGCTCAATATACAAGAGGGGGGGGGGTGAATTGTACACTTCAAAAAATTCCTTTAGAACATTTAAAGTTGGTTATGTTTAATAAGGTTAAAAAAGATAATTCAAAAAACCTCTAAAACCAATTATTGTATTGGTACTGGGTAAAAAGTAACTAATCTCTAGTTCTACACACTTACTTGATTCTGGAAATATAATTCCGAGAATGCAATTCCAGAAAAGTGATTCCGGAAATGAAACTAAACCAATGTTTATAAAGATAAATATTCTACCTTAAAGTGTATAAAATCTTACTAAATCAGAGTATAATTATAAGGAATTATAAGATAGGTATACTTTCTTCAACAATCAAAATGCAGTGGAAAACTTAAAAAAAAACAAGTAACAAGTAGTAAATCATTTATCCAAAATAGTCGGGTATCCAAAAACCTTGGATAAAGGTCCCTTGATTTATACTTTCAAGAAAGTCTGTCTTACCCACACCAGGGTAAGCCCTTGATATGAAGATCAGAGTCTGTCTTACTATCCCCACAATCCCTCAACTTTAATGTAGTTGGCACCTCTGTCTTCCTCATCAAGGAATTCCTCAAACTTTAAGGTAGTCGACACCTCTGTCTTCATATCCCCAAAAGCCCTCGAATGTACTAAGTAACATTCAGAGTCGCACAAAGAAAATCTGAACAAGAAGTTCAATACGCACAAAGAATTAAAGTCTCTCTCACTAGAAATCACTTCAGCAGCATGTAATCTTTAGATTAATCAACTCATTGTGAGATGTTTCAAATGAGTTCTTATTTATAGGCACAACACTAACGGTCGGCTCCCTCCTCCAATGGTTTTATTTTTCCTTGAGTTTTGGAGGGACCTGTACACGTGTCACTCAAACAATGGTTAGTTAGTAACTTAATGCATGACATAATTTTATAAGAAAAACAAGTGTAAAAAAAATATGGTTACATAACCAAAATCAAACATTCAGAATGTAAGCAAATAAAAGTTTGGAGTCTAACCAAAAACACATTCAGTTTCTATAATACAAGGATCTTCTGATTCTATTTTCTAAGGATTTCGGAACCTGAACTCTATAGAATTCCAGAGTATGAATTTCAAGGAAATTCAGAATCTAGATTCACAAGAATTCAGAACCTGAACTTACAAAGTTCGGAGTCAGAGTTCATGAGAATTTGGAGTCAGAAATTAAAAAGTTTGGAGTCAGAATTCATGAGAATTCGGAGTCCGAACTTACAAAGTTTGGAGTCTGAATTCATTAGAATCCAGAGTCAGAACTCGGATCTTGAAAACAGTATGCTCTATATCTAATTATATTATTATGAGGTTTTAGACATAAAGTCGAATTTTACAATTAGACAAGAATATGAAAAATCAAAACAAGGTAAGGAAAAATTTCCTTGGGGAAGGAAATTTTCCTTATGAAAGAAAATCATAGGGTAAAATGAAATTTTACTTAAGTTAAGGTGATTGTGATTTTTAAAACTAGAAAGAATGGTAAAGTCATAAGGAAAACCTTATTGACTCAACATGAAGTAGAGGGTGGGCTAAGGCCCTCATGATCCAGTTTAGGGCCCATATATGTGTCTGCAATGTATACAGGACCCATCCCCCAAGGAAGCTTCTAAGATGTGAATGATCTAGAATGATATATAAAGAAGTGGTTCCCATACACTATTTCAATTTCGGACTTGTTGTGCAATTGTTACCTTTATCAATGCTAAAAAAGCCTCGATAAAGGGTACCCTTTATTAGTTCCAAATCTAAATCACTTATAAATGTTTCCTTTATCAATGGTTTTTACTAGTGTTGATATAGGCTATCATTTTATTTTGCGTATTTTTTAGTATAGGTGGTTTAAACTATCTTGAGGAAAGATCTTGATCATATAGGTGTAATGTTTTCTAAGATCATGATATATAATAATGAAGAATTTATTTCATTGAGAATGTAGTTATTATCATTATCCTTAAGATATTAACTATTATTTAACTCTAGGTTCATTTAATTCTCATATTATTTATTAATTATAATGATTATTTAGTTATTTACCTTTCCAAATTAATCACTCCTTACCTTTTTAGGAGATCCATGTTAAATAAATGGAATATGTTTTTAGTTATTTACCTTTAAATGTTGACTATTCTTATTTACTCATGATAACTTCGGTTGTACGTTACCCTTACTGAAAATTTGAGATCACTTTTGTTTTCTTTCTTTCCTCCAAGATATGAATTTGAAATCATATAATGTATTTTGAAGTATGTATTTCATTTTTTATTTTTATGTTTTATGTTTTATTTACAATTCCCTATGTAATATAGGTATCAGGTATGTATCTAGACCTCTAAAGCTGATAACCATTGGTATATTACCCTTTGTATCTCTGCTAATGAAATAAAGTATACACCAACTCTAGGATACTGGGGTCAAGGTTGCTACATTTATTATGAGAGGAATTTTAGTAGAAACCTTGGGAACTATATTAATTAAAAAATAGGTTAGGGAATATAACCCTATAATAGGATTTTAGGATAAGCATAGGATAACATCCAAATATTTTAGTAAGGAAGATATTATGTGGGTTTTCCTAGAAATATATCTATGTATAGATGGCACAACTGGACATGGTCTTTGAATAGAGTTACCTAGGGGTAATAAATCTGAAAAGGGTGCATTGGACTTTAACTGATCATTACCTGGTTCATGAAAATGGGCCATGCTACGCACTTAGTTTAAACATCCAGGGGATATAATTATGATAATTTATAATTTATTTAAAGATAATTATGAATTATATTAAATAAATATATCTCCGAAGAAGCCAGGTTTATAATTCTAAGATTAAAAAAGAATAAATTTTGAATTATGTTAAGTGTTACATCATAATAGGAATTATTCATTATGATTGAAAATTTAAAAAATTATATGTTAATAGAGTATATTATTTTATTTATAAATGGATACTAGAAGGAATATTAGTATTAATACTCATGGATAATTTATAGATTTTCTTTAAAAGGGAAAAAATATTGCTGGTGTTGGAACTGAGAAAACCCTGACTATATAAGGGAACCAAAATCCAGTGATGAAAAATAACCTTTCCCCGATGGAGAAGCCAATTCCATTGATAGATTTTCCTATTTTGGATCACTCTATATGATAGATTCCCATATAACATGGTGGGACAACTAATCCAATGGTATCTAAGAAATGGATTAGGTATTTGGAGAAGATATTTATGGTGTTGGTATATAGTGAAAAGAAAAATATTACACTTAAAATTTATTTTCTAAAAGAAAATGATGAGTAATGGTGGTCGTCGATCTAGAATACAAGGTATGATGAGTAAATAACACTAATGGAATGGAAATATTTTAAGCAAAAATTCTTTTAAAAATATTTCCACTTTGAGAAACAAAAAAATATGAAGTAAAATTTATTCTTGTTATTTAAAAAGGGAGAAAAATGTGTTGTTGAGTACGAAGATACCTTTAAAAGTTTAGCCTAATATCCTATAGATTACATATTATACATGAAGTATAATATTGACCACTTCTTTGATGGCATTTATCCAAGTCTCTGATGGGAACCAGTCTCTGAAACTTTTTCAACATATGATGAAATAGATTTATGTTACATCAAAATTAAGAGGGGGTTATCATAATCATACATACTTAATGGAAATCAAGAGAAGAAGTGGCTACTAGAAAAACCTGATAAATTGAATCCCTCAAAGAAGACAAATAGAAAAAACTGATTTCTATATTTTGAAAATTATGGAAAAAATCACTCTGGGGAATTCTTGAATAGACTAGGAGTTTTTTTCTATGTTCATAGGTAAGGGTCACCATGAAAAATAATACAAAGGAAAGATTAAGAACACTGTTATTTTGTGTTTCCATTGTAGGGATATAGGGAACAACACAATAAAACTCCCTAAGCATCAATATAATCCACCATAAAAGTGGAAAATGGGAGAAGGCCAAGCTTATGAAATTACTACGACTAAGGTAGAAGAACCCATAGATGTGGTGGATGGTAAATTAATCATATCTTTAAATTTATCTAATGTTTTATTTGATTTTAGTTCTACCCATTATTTTATATATACTGAGTTTTCTTTGAAAATTAAACATTTTTATTTTAATTTAAGTAGGGAGTTTTCTGTCAAAACTCATAGGGGAAGTATCACTAAAAAACGATGTATCATACGGTACCCATTACGACTCGTAAATATGATTTATTTACATACCTTATTATTATACCTATGGTAAAAATTGATATAATCCATGGTATAGAATCCAAGATAATTTTTTCATTTTGTAAATAAACAACTTAAAGGTTGGGTGGAACCTCACAATACAATATACTAAATACCAAATCCTAAACACCAAAACACCAACCACATAAAAGATTCAAAATCCACCCCAAAAACATCAAATTTATACTTAAAATTTAAAATTCAAACACATCATTCAAAAAAACACATGTCAAAACCTTGGGATGTGATCCGCCTTGCTCCATGCTTCCAAAATCTTAACCCTACTTCCCAATCAACCCATCATCATTGTGAACATCACCAAAAATCATAATACATTGAACAATACCATAATAACCATTATAAAAAAATTGAATATCTTTAAAATATATAGGGGGAATCTCCCTAGAACCAGAAAACAATACATTTGATAACTAAAAATAAAAAAATCAACATTACTTGGAACAATGACCACTTGGAACACCATCGAACATTCAAACTAACATCCCAAGACACCTTTAAAAAACCTCACAAATTTGACTGGGTGAATAGTGGAGAATAGTACAACATGTTCAGAGTAGGAACATACATCGTTGAGAAGAAACACAATTAGAGAAAACTTTTATTATATTTGAGGATGAAAGCCATGAACAAATATAGAACATGACAAGTTCATACATCAATCATGAGAAGGAAATTAATATGATGAAAAAAATTATTCCTGGAAGAATAAAATAAATATTTTTTTGGAAGATGTAGTAATCCTTTTCATTAATTCATTGAATTCATCTACTACTCCATATCTAGATCCACCCCTAGTATCACTATGTAATGATATTCATGGGTAATAAGGTAAAAAAAATATTGGTATGAAGAAGGTAATGTTCAAATTTAGTATATACCTATTGTACATAAATGCATTAATATATTTCTTGAGAAATTACCTAGACATCCCCCATAGTGTGAAGTTGAGTTTTAAATTGATTTAACCCATGATTCAAGACCAATATCAATGAACCCCTATTTAATGGACATAATAGAATTAGTGGAGTATAATAAATAACTTGAGGAGTTGGGGGTTAAGGTTTTAGTTCTCAATAGTGTTTCACCATGGGGATCCCATGTTCCATTTATTAAGAAGAATGTTGATCCATGAGGCTATCTATTTTTTATAGGTCAATCAATGGTATTACACAAAAGAACACGTGTCTTATACTTTGAATTGGTGACTTATTATATCAAATTCAAGGATACCAATATTTTTCAAAGGATGAACTTTATTTTGGGTATCATCAATTACAAGAAAATAAGAAAGTAATTCTGAAGATAGATTCCAGAACGAGGTATTGACATCATATGCTTAAAGTATTCCATTTGGACCGACTAATTAACCCTATATTTTTATAGATGTAATGAAAATACTATTCAAGAAATATTTTGATGATTCTTATGTGGTATTAAATGATTATATTTTTTTGTATTCTAAAATCTATGAGGACCATGAGATTCAATTTAGAATCATTCCTCAGACTCTTAGAATGAAATATTCATAAGTTAAATTTTGTAATATGTGATTTATGTATTCAAGATGTTTCTTTTCTTAGACATATTTTATTAATTAATTGAATCTTAGTAGATTATTTAAAGATAAGGGCCATCATAATACGACCTACACAAAAAAATTGAGGTATGTAGTTTTATTCATTCTAAAGGGTACTATAAGAAATTATTTCAGAATTTATCATGATTGGAGTTAATGAATATTAAACATAAAGGGGTTAAGTTTTTTTGGAAAAAGGAATGGAAAGATTGATTTGATGAACCACAAAAGAGATTGGTCTATTATCTAATTTTGACTATACCATCTAGAAATGACGGGCATGTGATATATAGTGAGGCATCAATGAAGAGACACCGTGATGTCCAAATGAAAAATTATAATGTTATTAAATATTCATCAAGGAAATTGAAGACTCACAAACATAACTATCCAAACTATGCTCTTATGTTGGAAGCTATATTCATTTCATTGATGGTATGAATATATTATCTATATGGTGAAATATGTAAGATATACATGGATCATAAAAACACAAAAATATACAATTTCATAGAAAGACATCAATATGAGATAATGGCGATGGATTGAGATACTCATGGATTATGATTTCTCAACCCACTATCACCTAAGAAAATCCAATAAGTAGGAAGATTCATTTAGTATGAGATATCATGGAATTCTGACCTAAATGAGTATTTAGGGGGATCCTATGTTAATTGATATATTGAATATGGATACGAGAATCATCAAGGAAGGGGAGACATCACTCCGTTATCAATTTACTGATAAGCCAAAATTATTATAAAAAATAAAAAATTATAAATATAATGATAATATTTTCTAGAAGAAAATTAATATTGTAAATGATGTTAAATTATCAAACATCATTTGTGAAGATGACATACTAAAATTTAGAAAGAGATTATGTGTTTCTTTTAAAACTAAGATAAAAAGGGAATTGGGGGTTGAATGATAGAGATAATATTTTACTAATATTTTACATGTTTTTCAATGATTTAATCCATACCAATTATCAATTTATGCTTATTTACATAAATTTTTTATTTTTGATTTGTTTTGGTCTAAAATGTAAAAAATGACTAATTCTAGAAATTTATCAGATTTTAATCAATTTTTTATTTTGAACATAAATTTTAAAATATTGATACTGTAAGAGTGATTTTTGTTTAGGATTAAAAAATTATGGGCCTCAACTTCTTCTATACTTGGAGCTAATTCTATAATCCATATTCCCTAGAAAATAAACCAAGTTAAAAATATGTTCTGGATGACATAGTGGATCCCACCTAAGTAATTTCATCACGACCTAGTATAAACACCGCTAATTAAGGTGATTCTAACTAGATTTGAAATATGATTCAATATAGAATTCTAATAGTAATGATCGAGGAGATATTCGATCATTATTGTGGTCATTGGATGGTTGAAAGTGGTGGAAGATTTAAGAAAAATTCATACAGAATGATTATGACTCGTTAAATGTATCATAACATCATATATCCACATCCAATTACTTCAAAATTTGGAGGGTAAATTGAATTTTTTTGAGAAACATTCAGAGAAAACCATATCGAAATCTAGTCATTAAACTGGATAACTAGGAAAAAAACCTTCAGTGGATAGAATTTGGAGGTGATCTTGAATGGAGACTTTGAAGATCATGATATTAAATATTGAAGGATGGAACCCTATAATCCCATATAAGGATGAGTTAACCCATGATAAAGGCTATCTCTCGACCCCCCTAGGAGGGAACCCACCATGTAGGAGACCAAGATGCTACAAGTCCCTATGTTCATTTTTTTATCTTTTCATTTTATTTTGTTTTATAAGATTTATTTTATAATGTAATTTGAATTCTTAATTACATTAGGTAAATTAATTCATGAATTTTGTTTAATTTCATTTACACCATCCTTCTCCATCATCTTTTATAATTTTAATTATACTTATATTATTATTATTATTATTATTATAATAAAATTCTAATTTTATTTATTAACTTATTTATTATTTCAAACCCTCTTATTCATCCATTTTATTTTTATTATTCTAGTTTATTTTATTCTCTCCCCATATATCATCCCAAATACTTTCTATTTTATTATCTTTTTTCCCTCATCACCCATTATTATTTTTTTACTCCGATTCTTATTATTTTTAATTTTTATTTATTTCTTATTCTCTTCTCTTCAGTTCCTCCTTGTGATATCTTACACTAAAAAATGTGGGTCCAAACATGAGGCTTGGCCCAGGGGGAGGTCAAGGAGTTGTTGAATTTTTCTTAATGTTTATTTTAAGTTTTATTGTATATTTGGGTAGCATCCAGGAGTGAGGCGAAAGTTCCCGATGTGGACTAAACCTAATGACAAGAAACTCAGTCTAAATATATACATTTATTTATTTTATTTTCCATATATCTATTAGATGTTTATTCACATGATGGAGTTGAGCTAATAAATCAATGAAATGACTTCGATAGAGCCTCATCCTTGAAAATGGCATATCTTAGACCAAGTTGTTTAATCTAACATGACTAAAGGAGGAGGTAAAATTATTATTTCATAGGCATTCAATGATTTCCACAATTTATAAATATATATTATTAGTTCAAACATTTTTTTCAGGTTTATATTATCTGAATTAAATAAAACATATAAAGGAAAATAACGATTGAACCCAAAACTGAACCAAAAACTGAACAAAAAACAAAGTTCATTATCTATTAACTTATTATATTTAGAATTTCATGGTTATTAAATTATAATTTATCATATTCAAGTCATTAAAATAAAAAAAAATTAGCATCTTATTTTAGAAAATAATTGTAACAACAAAAAAATTATTTTAGGTGATTTAGAATAAGTAATTGAGAAAATTGAGAAAGTCCTCAATTGAGACGACACCGGTTAGCCACTGTGCTAGACTAGGAAAATAATTTTCCTTTTCCCTTTCCATATGATAGACATGAATAAAAATTAGTTCTATTTTTGGGGATTCAATAATTTTTTCATTAACTTATTCAAACTTCACATTTTATATTGTTTTCATTGTTTTAGAAATAGAAAAACCAGAAAAAATTATTTTTCCCTGACACATCCAAACTATTATTACTCTGCATTGAATGAATAGGAAAAGGGGAAAAAATAATAAGTGGTTTTAGATTATAATAGATCTAAATTTAAGGAACTTAAAAATTCCATATAAGTTTTACATGTAAAACTATGAAGGATAATGTAATATTTACATTCTACTCACAATAAACTAGTACGTCGAATGGATGTGGGAGATAAACATGACCTGGATGACTTATATAACCATTCTGAAAAACTAATTTATTTCCCAATTAATTCAAAATAATATAATCCAGAACCAATATATGATCCAATGAAAGAATAAATTTCACTACTAATAATTTAAATTGAAGTAAGTCTGGAGGAGCATAACTACCTTCCTCCGTTTTCTATTACACAACTACAAGAGGCATTTTCAACTGAAAAACTAACTTCATTCGAACAAACATAGAGAGCTAAGACTTTGTTTGAATCAATTTATATTTATTTTATTAAAACTTAATTGCACAAAAATACCTAATATTTTTATTTTTTAGATTCAACTAAGACTTATATTTACATGGTGGAAGATGAAGCAACATAGAATTCATATGTTGAGGAACACATGGAGCTCCCTAGTTTTAATGAACATGCATTTAAATAATCCCATGAGAAAATCCATGTTAATGAGCCTGAGGAAATCATAAAAGTGTATAATCATTTTGAAATGGAGAAATTACTTATTAAAAATTAAAATTCAAATATTATTCAAGTAAAAATACCTTATTATTCTCTATTTGATAATTCAATTCATACAGCTTATGTGAATCCATCACTAGAAGAGAAGAAGTATGTTTCACACATAGAAACCATAGAAAAGGATGATTAATGCATCATCGTACCCTTTCCATGAAAGTTTTAACTAATTCTGAAGTGAGAGGATTTGGTTTACTCTATCCATGGATCATTACTCACTAAGAAGTATAAATAACTATATAATAGAAGCCACATATATTTGTTCAAATCAAAGAAGCTTCCCCCACCACCAGACTTGGTATAACAGTTGGTACCCCCACTATAGGTAGTAAAAATTCAGGGCACACATGGGGGACAATACCTAGAATTATACCTTATTTCATTTCAAGGAATTTGGATTTCAATTTCAATTTCATGAATTAGTCCAAAATCAATCCCACTCCCTCTATTTTGTTTAATCATAAATGACATGATTTTTATGCTTAATTGAGTAATTCTCTTTTTGTTGGTTCATGATGGTACAAGGTAGCCCCATGTTATGGAGAAAAAAGTCTATGATTCATAGTAATTGGAATAAACTTTTATTATTTATCTTTAAAAATCCTTACATTTTCTATCCAATAACATTTTTTTATCATTCAAATATAAATTTCATGCCCATGCTTGAAATTATACATTACATGATTTATCTTAGAGACATGAGTTTCTTAGGAATATTTTTATTCCATGTTTTATATTTCAATGTAAATTAAATTTAATGAGTAAAATAGAAGATTGATTGATTTAATTAGAACATGGATACTAAAATAGAGACTCATGATTTGAAGTAATTAGATTATTTATGTAAATCAAATTTTCGAGTCATGTTGCCTGCTTTAAATTTCTGATATTCATGTGAATTGAATTATTATTATTATTAATGCATTGGGTTATTTTTCCAAACCAAATATTCAATTCCTGAGAGGATTTATAGACAAAGTAATTTAAATTTTTTTGTGAGCATATTTCTTAGGTGATCTTAGGACATTCCACCATCGAGAACATGAATTTTAACTTGATAAAAGTACAACTGTATGAAAAAACATTTAAAATGATTGAGTAATATTTTTATAAACAACTTACCCTTAAAATAAATACTTTACATTAATCCTTCCAAATCCCATATAAACCATGAATGAACTTGTTTGGAATGATCCATATTTCAATCAATTTTTATCCATTCATACCCTTATCATAGTAAATTCTTGATATTTTAACGATGATGTGTGGGGTTGAAGGGAGTCATGGTGTGTGAGATGAAAATAATTGGAAGGAAAAAAGTATGTCGATGATAACTTTGTGTGTTAATATATATCTTTGATTCATTCATTATGCTTTATTATTTTTACATTCTTGATAAAAAGATAAAATGACAAAAGGAACCAAAACTATGAGATAAATGTTTTGTGGTTTGGAAAACAAATCACACATTCTAGACAAATGATTTTTATCATAGGTAGTTAGGTAATACATATGATGCTTTTTATATGTATAAATTTTAAAGAAGAAAAAAATTTAAATTGTTCTTTGAACAATAAAAAAGGGCACAAAAGTAATGAAAATTTCAAGATAGGACACAAATCATTCATTATGCTTAAATTGATCTTGATCTTTAATTTGAGTTTTAGGGAAGCTGGGAGTTGTTACAATTGTAAGGGGATAATTTCATTATAGTTTAATTTTTTATATCATTCTTTATGATTTAAGAGATTAACCTCCTCCACGAGACTTCTTTTTTAAAGAATAAAATCCTACCAACCTTAAACCTCAGAGTCATTTGAAACTTTATTCCAAGTACTCATGATTTTATGTGCCTTTGGTCTCTGAAAAGTGTATAAAGTAGTTCCTTTAAAATAATATGGATAAGGAGCTTGCATTCATGATATGATTGTAATTTTACTTGAATTGTATCACGAGTGATGAGAGAAAAGAATCCATTGTGAGGTAGATCATGATTTTGCATGTTTAATAATAATGAATTGGGGAACATGAATTAATTAAAAGATAAGTTCCATAATTTTTTAAAGGGGAAAAGTAAAATACATGTATTGGTTATTTAATTAAAAATTTAGAAATTTAATTAACATTTTATGTGGAATTAAAAACATTTATTTGACATTGATAATTATTTGATTTTTTTGCTTTTGAATTTGAATATTGGTAACATTGGTTCCATTTATATTCCTTGTTAAGATGTTATTATTGAGGAAAATCATGGTTTTAGTGTGAGGGAATTTATAGAGATAATATATTCACCATTTTTCTATGTTTTTAAATGGTTTAATCCCTACCAATTTTTCAATTTATAATTATTTTCATTGATTTTGGGTTTATGGTTTATTTTCTTCTAAAATTTGAAAAGTTCATAATTATAGAAATTTAACAGATTTTGATCAATTTGGTATTTTGATAACAATGGTAAAAATAATGATCCAATTGGAGTGATTATTTTTTTGTAAGATTTCAAGAGTCGTGTGATTGAAATTCTTCTTTTGCACAATGATCTAATTTTAACTTTCACATGCCCTCAATAATAAATCAAGTTGATATAGTTTTATGGATAATAGATTGGACCCAAAATCATTAATTGGGTCATAACTCAGGTTAAGTACCTAAAATTAATGATATTGGAGAAGATTTTGAAAGATAATTAAATGAAGAATTTTGTAATTAAGGATTATGGAGATATTTCATCATTAATGATACCATTAGACTATCAAAATTGGGGGATGATTTATGAAACATTTAGCTAAAAAGATTATGACTCATTAATTGTATCATTAATTCCATTTTATACATCTCAATAAAATTTAATTTGGAGGGTGAATAGAAAATAAAATTTCAAGAAAAGATGAAGAAGAAACCATTCCATAATTAGATCATTAATACAGTAAACCATGAGAAAACTTCTTGTGGACAGAATATAGAGGATATCATAAAGGGAGATTTCGAAGATCTTTATTTTCATTATAGAAGGATAGACCCCCCATGGCCTATATAAGAAATGTTTCACCCATGTTTAAGGTTATCTCTCGACACCCCAATGAGGGAACCCACCAAGGAGGAGGTTAAGCTATTCCATATCCCTATTTACATTTTAATTTCTTTTTCTTTTTAGTTTTAGTTTTTGTTTTTTTTTAAATTGTAATTTAAATTATTCATTTAGGTAATTCATGTTTATTTTTTATTTTGTTTCCACTATCATTCTCTATACTCTCTTCCTTTGTAATTTTTTCTCTCTTTTTATTATTATTATTACATTCTTAATTTATTATTTATTTTCTTATTCATTCATATCCCTCTTCACTTCAATTTTATTTTTATTATTCTCTTTAATTTTATACTCTCTCTATCTCTCTCCATATCATCCAATTTGTTTTATTTTATTCACTTCTTTATTCCATCACAATTTTTTTACTATTTTAATTATAATTCTTCTTCTTTGGATTTTATTTTATTTCTTATTCTCCTCTCTCCCATTCCACCAAGTGATCTCATACGCCAAAAAATGAGGGTCTGACCCTGAGGCTTGGCCTAGGAGGAAGTAAATGCGTTCTTGAATTTTCCTTAATGTTTATTTTATATTTGTAAGTATATTTGAGTAGCATGAATGGGTGAGGTGAATGTCTCTGATGTGGACTACCCCCATTGACATGAAAATAAATATATTTTTATAGTTTTATTTAATCTATTTTCCCCCTATAAATTGTCTAGTTCCACAAATTATGGATTTGAGATAATAAATGAATGAAAAAGACTCGATAGAGTCGGGTTTGGGAAATGGAACATCCTAGACCAAGGAATATCATCAAAACTGATTAAAGGAGTATGTTTAATTGATATTTCATAGGCATTCTTTGATTTCCCCAATTTCCAAATAAATAATAGTAGTCTAAACATGATATTTCATGTTTGGATTATCAAAATAAAATCGAATATATAAGTGAACACAATGATTGAACCTAAAATTGAACCCAAAACCAACTCCACTCTCCCTTAGCTCATTTTGTTTAGAATTTCATGGAATTTTCAATTAACATTTCCCTTGTAATTTTTATTCAAATCCAAAACCAAAAACTATTCTACTTTTCCTTCATAAAATAGGTAAAACAAAAAAAATTAGTTTATTTGATTTAGAATAAGTAAGTGAAAAAAACAAGAAGCTCCTCAAGTTACATGACCCTAGTGATCCACTATGCTCCGATATGAAAATATTTTTTTTCTACGCCATATGACATGAATGCATCAATGAAACTCATAACTCAAATTTCTCTATACACCTTAGTATCAATATGGTATTTAGGGATTTGAGGGATCAATTTTCATAGTATAACATGCAGTTGACAATTTTTGATTATGTGTCCAGATATTTGGATTGAAAAATATTGGATGTTGGGAGATATCATAATAGAGGGTTCACATGACCTTTTACTATTTATATTTGGAAATGGGATGAAATTACATTATAATTTGATATAGGACTGCTAAATACACCAAGCGAGAATGATGTAATATTTTTTTTATTATTGATCACATAACTAAATTTTCACATTTCCTCACTAGAAGAGAAGATTTACCACTTGAGTGGCTCTGAAGGATCTATATTAATGAATTTGTAAGACATCATGGAACACCTCATAAAATTTTGTGTGATCATGATCCCCATTATACATAACAATTTGGAAGGAGTCATCAAAAGGGTCTTGATACTGATCTTCATTTTACCACCATTTATCATTGTCAAACGAATAGACAGTATGAAAGGACTATCTAAAAAATGTAATACATGTTTACATCATGATGTCTTAACATTAAAGGTATGTGGGATTAGTATTTACCATAGGTAGGGTTTTACTAAAACAAATAGGCTCTATTCAAGTATTCAAATTACATCGTATGAAGCATTATATAACAAGAGATGTCATTCTCCAAACATTTTTGGATGAGGTTGGTGAAAGAAAACTTTTAGTCTCAAAAAATTTTTTAGATACAAAAATAATTTTAAAGACTATTTATACTCATATTAGGGAAACTCAATGTATAAAAAATAGTTATGATGTTAATTATAGGAAGGATTTGGAATCACAGGTGGTAGATCATTTTTTTGTTGAAAGTATCTACATGGAAGGTTGTTATAAGGTTTAGTAAAAATTAGAAACATATAACCTTGTATATTTGACTCTTTTTAATCATTTAAAGAATTGGAGATGTTTTTTTATCAATTTGGAGTGCCACCAAATCTCTCAAAAGTATATGATATATTCCACATATCATTATTAAGGAAGTACATTCTAGACCCAACACATGTGCTCCAATATAATGAAATAGAATATGAACATTATGTATCTTACTATGAATAACCCATCTATGTTCTTTAATCTATGGATAATGTATGTAGGAATCAAACGAATTTTCACATGAATGTACTTTGGAGGAATCACAAAATGGATAAATCTATGTGAAAAATAAATGATATTATGAAGAAGAAATACATTTCTTTTAGAATATATATTTCATTTAGAGTACATATTTCTTTTAGAATATATATATGTTTTCTAATATATTGTGATGCACACAACATCGGGTTTAAACGAAACATGAAACTCTATTAAAATATTATTTAAATAAGATCATTATAACCTATGTATAAATTAACAGGTATAAATATGACTGAATAAATTTTAAAATATATATAGTTGACAGACATTATTTTTTTATCTATTTATTGAAAATAAAAATATGAACTATTTAAAAAAATTATATTTTTTTTTGAAAAACGATTCTTTTTTCTAAAAGGATTTTTAGTGGAACTTCACACACATAACTTAAAATTAATATTTACTAATTTTAGATAATTTATTGGAGAAAAGTTTATTCATTTTAGAACTAAACATATATAAATTATCATAGGGTGAATATTATGTATTTTTCTGAAATGTTTTATTTTTCGAAGAATAATGAAAATCACATAATTTTAATTGAAAACTACCTTTTCATTTAAATTATTGATTAAGTTAAATTAATGTTTACATTTTTTGATAGTTAATTAAATTATATATCTATTAATTCAATTTATGTTATTAGAATCATTATCATATTTAATTATAATATAAAGGCTTTGTAATCTTTTGAACATTTTTCTATGAAAACCTACTTTATCGTCATATCGCTATGATAAAATTTACATTTATATTTTCACAATTTTGAATGAAATTTAATAAAATTGATTCCATATTTGGAATAATACTAATTTACATTAAATAATAAGATCAAATTATATTTTTTAATATAATAAATAGTAAAAAGTATCAAAATTATTTACAGTAGTTTAGGTAAAAATAGGCTTACCTAGGGGAGGGGTAAAACTGAAATGATATGTGTTAAAAAAGTCTTAAATACTTGTATAAAATATATTTTATAGACAAAATTATTTCTCATAATGTATAATTATCAATAGTAGTCCATTTTACCCTTATTCCATGTGAAAAAACATGGGAAAACCTTTATTCCTTTCAAAAACTATAAGGGTTACACTCAAATAACTTATAAAAGGCTAGCCCTATCATATTTTATTCACACCTTAAACCATTTTAGTCTTAAAATTTCCACCAAAAATCACTTCCCAAATTATATCCCCACATACTAGAATCCTTTTAATGGGAAAAAAATCATCCTAGGAAAGCTATTTGGGAAAATCTAAGGAGGTTACCTGAAGAAGTGGTAATGCTTTTCAATGACCATTTTTTATTTTATTTCTACCTCAAGCTACATAAATTTTTATTAAAAAATGATGATATAATAAAATTAGTAACATACATATATTTTTATATTGTTATGTTAAGTTAATTACATAAAACTATCCCCAATTCCATCAAATGGGTTATGGAATCATCATTCATGTGTACAGTGGACTATCACCTCACAAATTGATGTCATTTTTTTTCCATTAACAAATCTTATATTTTGATATTGGGATGGATATAAAGTATATAAATATATATATATATATATATATATATTATATTTATAGGATAATTAAAACTCTAGTGTCATTATATCATATATACGTTTCTCTTTCCATTCTGTAGGGGACATAACAACATCGCTCATGTGTACGGAGGAATACCGCCTCGCAAAACGATGCAAATTGACTATAAATAACACTTTACATGGAATTTTATGATTATAAATTTAATTAGTAAATGTAATATAAATTATATAATAATGATATTATTATAATTATATAATGATAAAACATTACTTACCTACTTTCCAAAATAATCATTGAATAATGGAAATGTTACTCATGCTTATGTATGACCAACCATCTCATTGATCATAATGTACTTTATTTATCAAAACCATCATTAATGATTAGTATTAAAAGTATAATTTATGATAAATATGAGAATTAATGCATGATTATCTTTATGTAGATATTCAAATAATGTTCTCTTAGACCAATAGTCAACCCACCGACGTCATTTTTGACACGTAAGTAAAATATCTTTGAAATACATGACATTAACTTAATTGATTAAGTAATTCTATATAACATGGTAATTGGTGAAATAAAAGGAATAATAATCCTGAAAAGTATCACATAAGAAAGTATATAATTATCAGATATTTATTATTTATGAAGATAAAGAACATATATGATGAGTCAGACTCAAGGTAAAGACTTCACCTCAACTTCCCTTAATTGATGCTAATTGTAATGTTATAAATATAATTTATTTTATATGGTGTATATAATTCACCAAAAACAAATAATTTAATGATTAATTCATAATTCATGGTATTTTAAGTTTTAATTTTAATTATTTCATCCCAAAGGATTTGAATTGAAAAATACTATGTGCTAAAAGTTATTGTATAATCACACTTTCTTCTATGATTGTTAACTTTCACATGAAATAATCAATTTATTATTATTATAATTTATTTGAAATTATATTTCTCTTAAAGATCAATTTTATTGAATTATTTAGATGCTTATTTACTAAACTGTATACTAATTTTACACATGATGTAAATTTAAAAGTTATTTTATTGACTAGGGAAATATCGATAAGTCGTTCTCCTTTAATCTATAAATTTTTTAATGAGGAATATTTATTCTTGAATTAAATTATTTATTTTATATATGATGAATGCTTTTAAAATGATTATATGGGTTGGTCCCAGTTATAGATGTCACCTCGATTCATCGATAAGTATCAATAGAAAAACTATTTGGCTGAATCAGAATGATTTTTTAACCCATTAGTTTTAAACTGTATTTTGCAAAGTTCTTGATAGTAGAGAAATCATGATGACTAATATTATGATTTCATGTAATTATGAGTATAATTTATTTGAAAATAGTTAGTATCATTATCCATGATATTTTACTTATGATATCATCTCTGGATTCATTTCACTCTCAGAGTGTTGATAAAATGAAATGTATGTTCATTTTTTCACCTTTCCATATTGATTATGCCTTATCTTCTCATCATAGTAAAATAATAAAAATTTAATGTGTGTTCATTTAGTTTCTTTTTTATGTTTACTATTCATATTGATTCTTGAAAACATCTTTTATAAAATACCCTTACTGAGATTTTGATCTCACCTTTATTTTGTATTTCCACCAGGATATAAAGAAAAACCAGTGAGTGTGTTTTGAAGGATATAGTTCATTAGTTTTTGTTATGTATTATTTTTTATTTTATATTCCCAAAGTAAAATTGGTGTCATGTTTGTATATGGTACTCAAAAACATAAATACTAATCATTCCTTTAGAATCAAACCCTATGTATCTATACCAATGTAATAAATCAAACATTGGCTCCAAGCTATTGGGGTTCGGGTTATCACACCGAGTTTATAGGATTCATAGATTTATTGCATTCAATATTTGCCTTAAAATAAAATTAATTGAATTATCTATAATTTATATACAGTATATAATCACATACCACTCCAATATACTTTTTTATTTATCCTTATAGACATAAATTTATTAAAGAATGGCTTTTAGTGTAACATTGAGGTATACTCTTCTCTTAAACTCAGTTGATTAATCATCGCATGAATCATGTTATGGTTTTTATATAAAAAAACATGAAATTACTTACTGAGGTCATTTATTTCCTAAAATTATTCTAAAATAGCTTCTTCCGGGGTAAAATATTCATTTTGAATTTATGTTCTTCAAAAGGAATAATTTCTGATTTTAATTCCTCTTTCCTGACACAACCTTGGATGATTTTTTCATGTGTTATTTATCTTTATAATTATCTCAGAAATTTTTGGAACCTTTCTCAAGAAGAATAACTTTCCCATATTTTACGAATGAAGGTGTAGTATTTACTTGGAATATTCATTTTCCCCAGTTGAGGTATGAGGAATAGAAATTCATGAATGCATAAAATTCCTTATGATCAAAACCATCTTACACTATGATATTATTCATCATGTTGAACAAAAATTCCAGAGAAATTTATTTTTTCAAGGGATATTTTTCATTATTCCTTATATTATATTAAATGCTAGTGTTTTGAAGACTATCCAGGGTCACATCCTTCAGGTAATTTTATTTAAGAACTGATACCATTCTTTTAAAATAGTGTGGTAGTCTTATTATAATCTTATTGATGATGATGAAATTGTTAAGGTTTTCTTAATTTTATTTTATATCCTTCACAATTCTCTAAATCATAGAATGCATGAGTTAACTTAGTTGGGTGAATACAAATATCCTCATACTTTTTTCATAGTACCTACAATATTTGTTCCTATACATTTTAATTTCCTTCACTGGTGTTGAAATGTTTTCCCCACATGGTGGGATATTACATATGTTACATCAACTATTTGTATACCCAATTGGATAATACACCTCTTAACACATTGCCTCATTTATCCTCAACATCAAACCATGTATATTTATTTGATAATGATCCACTCTCATTGATAATTGAGATTACATGTATGTTAGATGTGTATAAATCCATTCCCAAGGATAAAAAATAGTATTACATCTATGTCTTTTGATATTAGAAATTATTACCATGAATGATCATGATTACTTTACTGTTGATGAATGTTCCATCAATTTTAAGAGACAATACACCTAGAAGAACCCTTATCTCTTATACCACTAATTGGCCCCAGGTAAGTTAAATATCTATGTGGGTTCGGGGGGGGGGGGGGGTAAATCGGGGTTTTTATATATTTTAAAAATGACCATCACCAAAAATATTGTTCCATAATTTTTAGGCACCTTCCTCTCTATCAAAACTGATACAATGTGATAAAGTAGTGTATTATGGACATGGAAAATTCACTTAGTATAACTAAATTAGGTTAATACAAGGTTAATGTAATTAAGATATATTGTAAACCTAAAAACACACACTTCTCAATGGTTATAATTTGGATCAGATACATTGAACCTCTATGTTTAAAAACCTCATTGAAATAAATAACATACTTATCTCAAACACTCAAAAAAGTCACTGCCTCCATGAGTGTTGTTGTTTTGATATTTATATACAAATAGTCAGTTTACACAAACATAAGTGTATCAATTCTTCTCCACACTCATCATATGATGATCTAATTTTTATTTTAGTTGAAAAATATTATATATATCTTTTATTATTTCTATCATATGTATCGAACACATTTATTTTCTCTATCTCTCTAAGATATATTTTCATTTGATATTCAAGGATCATTATTCTTAATTTTTAATGAGAAATATATCACTTATATATTTAATAAATCATAAATTTTTCCATTATATTGATTATAAATAATTTTTTTTGGGAGGAAAGGCCACCGAAATACCTCATTTAATTTCACATATTGGTCAATAATTTTATTTCTCAGACATTCTCTAAAAATATAAGAAACTCAAGATTATGAATCTAGTGACTTGAATCCAACATGAACCGGTCATTATGAACATGATGTGGAACATGTATCTTCTAATCATACTCAAAAAATATTTCATGGTTTCTTATTTAAAATAATAATCTTAAATTTAAACTATGAAATAGTACAGTGAGAACCACAAAATGATCATTCTCAATACAAAATACCATTTACAATTCCTATTACAACTTTTAACTTTTCTGTATTTTCCTCACTTTCAGAATCCCAATACTCTCATTTTATAGGACCCCTATATAAGATGTATCTTGTATCCCATATCACACAGTACTACTTATGTCACCCACAACATCCAAAACTCTAATATTAAGAATTATTATTTTCCAAAAGGATTTAGAAAAATTATTATAGTGTTCAGTGTAATGTGGTCTCAATCAATTTCTTATTTAAAATAAAATTCTACAATAAGAACCTCACAATGAGGAATTTTTCTCGTTCGAAACTGTATTCAATATATTAGTTATATAGGGATGGTTTCCCCAGTTTCTATTTTTCTATTTAATTCCATTTCCCATGACCAAAACATTTATAATGATTTTGTTTCAGTTAAATATTTTATATAAGGATCAATAAATATCAAAATTCAAAATATCATGATGTAGTGTAAAACATCACCCCATTTCAAAACCACAATTACTTGGATATCTACTCAAAACCATAGATAATATTATTTTATTATACTATTTGTCCCAAAAACACACTTTTCCTATATCATAACCATATAAGATTCATTAGAAGTTTTACAACATCATTTTATGAATCATTATCAACAATCACAACCCCAAAAATGATTCATTAGATATTATCTAACATATTGGAAATTAATAAAAAAAAATATTAACGAGTTCCTAAAAGAACACATCAAAGATACCCCCATAGAGATCCAAAGAAAGAGGGCTTAGAATTCCTAGGTGTTCCACCCTAGAAACATATAAGGGATATATTCTTCATTGATGAAACATCTTGTACCTATTTAACTAGAAAAATTGAAATTGATGTATCACCCTTCACAGGTATATTACTTGATTAAATCCCACCAACATTTCCTTTTTAACCACAAAAATATATAATTATAGTACACAATTAAATATGACCGATCCAAGGTTTGGTTGAGGACATATCCTAGAATAATGAGCTTTCATAGAGTAATTGGTGACCATGTTGAAATAAATTATTACCAAATCCAAAAAAGCATAGTATACTCCATCACCTTTTATTCACATTGATGGTGACTCATTAATTCAATGGCTTACAACAGTTTCACATACTCTGAATAAATACACTGAATAAAAATATAGTTAATGAGTTCCATTAGATGTCATTATAAATCCAATAAGGGACTATAGTCTCCCATAACCCTTTTCTTGGTCATTTAAATGATCATACACCAACTTTCACCTTAATTATTCTAGATTTTATATTGAATTGATGTTTTTACTAAATCATTTAGAACTAATGTGATGCCTTAATAGAAATTTATCATAGAAAGAAGAATAATGATTATAATTAATATAATATTTGATGGGATCTAATAAAAAAGGTAGTTATGGATCTACCACTAAATTATGAGTTTTGGTATAGTTAAAAAATATAAGGATAACACCTACATAGTAAAAGGAATCAGCGTAATGATAATCAACATAATCATTATTTCCAAAATCCATCGATACTTTCTTTGGGAGGAATATCTAAATAATATTATACATGAACATAGACCATTAATTCTTCACAAACCTTCCATTAAGTCCCAATATAACCATGGTATAAAACCTAAAATCACAATCTACAAAATAAAAAAACTATAAGAATTCATTTCTTTAAAATAACAATCATTTAATTAAGTGTTTAAAACATATTTTACAAGACAATGAGAACTTTGAATACACACAACCAAAATTGTAAAACCATATATATTGAATTTCAAAACTCAATAAAGATTGAAAATATCACATCCCCTACAAGGGAATTCAAAACATTTTAATATAAATATACACTTTCATTTAAAAACTCTTTCAGAATTTCATTATAAAACTGTCCACTTTTAAAACCACAAATAAGATTTAAAATCCATTAAAAATAAACCATGGAAAATATTTTTGAAACAAGAACATTACATGAAATAAGTATTTATAATTAAAAACAAAATTGGTTTTTAATCAAAAGATTACATGAAATTCACTTTTCACCAAAAACATACTTTTAGTGCAAAAAACTAAACCAAAAAAATTATCATAAAACCCAAATTGATCCTTAACCAAGAAATTAAATTCACATTAGGATTAATTTTAAATAAAATGATATTTAAAAATGATATTTATATATTGTATGAGTTGTTTTGAATGTTTTATCCCCATAGTTTAGTCATCCATGTTTCAACCGTGTGAAATACCAAAACCATCCTTACGGGCTCCACACATTTTTCCAGACCTTGTTTACTAACATTGATCCTATGGGTATCTTAAATGTTAACCTCAAAACTCTATGAAAATCCTAAATTATTTTATTTAACTCAATGGGGGATCAAAATACCATCACCATAGATCACGATTCATCAAAATATTCAACATGAAATCATATTTATGACTCAATCACTACCCATAAAAAATAAAGTTTTCTTATGAATGATGGTTATAAGAAATCTACTAATAAACTAAATCATGAGTATGGAAAGTTCTATATATATACTACTATACTCCAAAAATTACAAGAGAGTTCAATTACTATTTTATAATTAAATTTCCTGGGTCATCCTTCCATGTCACTCCATCCAATCCACCCCAATTATAGAGTCATGATTGCAATCATCATAGGATGAAAACAGTTTCTGGGAATCGATTTTTTAAAATTATTTCAACCTTTAATAACATAAAAATTAATAATAATCCAACCATTAATCTAGCATGGTTCATCAAAAAATTATACTCACATGTGGGTAAAAAATAGAAAAATAACCAATCCAAATTATGCATAAGAAATAAAACCAATCAAATAACTTTTAAATATAAAAACAAAATATCTAAAATAAATAATCATGTCTTGAGATAAAGGAAACCCGAAATAAAGATATTCATCTATCCAAATGGATAATATAAAAAATACATAAAAATAAAACGTTAATTGAAGTCATTGCTTGAACATGACCTTTTAACCCACAATAATTCATCATATAAAAAATATATATCACTAAATATTATGAAAAAATCCAATCCAAGATAACAAAAAAGTCAATTATATAAAAACATAATAACTACAAAAAATTACATACACACATATGTGTTGAAGTATTGTGTGAGCTAAATATTCCTATAAGTATTTCACTAAAGGCTCTATGAAGTTCATTTTATAAAAAAAATTCCAAAAATGATATTTTAAAAATTATTTAGAAAATAAGATTCTCAAATGACTTTTATAAGATAAAAGTGGTATAATACACTTACCCTATTCTTAATCAATAGGGTAAAAACTTTTGGGAAAATAAATCACAACCAATACCACAATCAAAACATTTAAACTCACGTAAACAATCTAAGGTTTCCTTTAAAATAATTTTTAAAATTTTCTTTTTATCAACCTAGTGGGTGGAACCAACCATTTATAAATAAAATTCCTGGTCTTTTAGAATTATGAAATTAGTAAATAAAAAATAAGTTAGTGTCCTTATTTCAAAACCATTCACAATCTCAATTTTCAAATAAAATTGAAAATTATAATCAATCATAAAATAAATAATGAATATAGATCAACTGGTAACCATTATATAAATAATGTATAATATAATTACAATGGGGCCCAAACATTGTGTGTAGTGGGGATCCCCTAGATAATGTAGTCAAAGAATAAAGCAATTGGGGAAAGTCACTAGGTTCTAATGTGAGATGAATTTAGAATATAAATATTGAATTGAAAACCTAAATCACTCTCATCAGGGGAATTCCCTTTGTGAGAGCATAATCTAAAATATGAAACTCATAAGGGAATAATCATAACATATACTCCATCATGTTGGTTTTTTAATGATGTACTCACATGGAACACTTTCATCAGGTACATTATATTATCCAGAGAACAATATAAACTAGTGTATTAGGCATATAATAATCTATTCTATTATTACATAAACTAGATAACTCATAATACTTCCTTTGGTTCCTATGATGTAATTGAAATAGAGGTTAGAAAAAACAAGACATGACTATTGTATAATTCCATAATAAAAAATAAACTATAAACCCCATATCAACTTCAGTACTCTCTGAAGAGATAGCCTTGGTCATGACTGAATAATCATCAATAATTAATCTAATTCATATCTCATAAACTTTATATATAATTTTTACAATACATCACTCAAGGGGATAAAAAATGGGGTTAAAAATCTTTGATGAAACTCATTTTTTAAGGTTCTAATAGGGCCATTAAAACCAAACATGAAAAACAAATCAAGTCATAACATCCTTTATAAATTAAGGTGGGGTCAACATTTTAAGATAAGACTTTAATCCATCAAGGGTGAAATTAAAAATCAAACAACTCTTTAATAAAAAAACCATTAAAACAAGGGTAAAATATGTTATAAATTAAATAAAGTACAAATTCATTCTTTTAAATTCAAATAAATTATTTATAGTCTCTCAAGGACTCTCTTAAATAGTTTTCATGAATAAACATTTACTTTGAAATATGATATAATAAATTATACAAAAATCCTATTATTATAAGTATTAAAAACCATGAACAATTTCTTAAAACCCATGATGTGTGTCATAATTAAATATTAATTTATATGAAATAATTATAGAGTGATCAATAATTTAATAAAATGTGAAATATTTGAATTACATAAAAATTCCAACCATAACGAATAAGAAACCACTTTCCTTTAATTTAAGAAGCACAAACTTATAAAGAAATCCTCCTACAATAAATATGGGAAGGAATCCCTATGGTTATAAAAATTCCAAACCCAATATTTCACCATCAAAACTGTTAGGGTGTAATAGGGAAAATAAATTGAATAGGGAATGTATGGAGGGATAATAGGAGAATAATAATAAAGGAAAAATAGGGATTGTCCTTTAAAACAACTTCAAATACATGAATTAGGTGCTTGGAACCCTAAGGGGAGGGTAGAGGATCTCCCTTAAGATATATTTTGGGTTTTATGAATTATGGTAATAGGTTGGGAGGGCCAAAACAAGTTAAATTTACCGAGGAAAAAATATGTAATTACTGTTTAAAAATTAGGGGTATGTTGCATGGTTTACCAAACCATGAACTAAATATGTATATTTCACTAGAATGGATATGTAAACTTACATCATTTGGATATAAAGTTTTACAAATTTAGAACCAACTATGTAGCCCCATTTTGAAACATGCTACACCACCATGCACAGTTTCCCCAAACAGTTTCCCAAACTGTTCTCAATCCATGCACATGGTACGACATTCCTATAATTCATTAGACTAGTTTACAATGAAATATATAGGGATTAATAAAAACATTTGGTATGCATGATCCTTAACAAAATCCATACTTAATGGGTCTTATATAGTTTTCACTGATATATACATATTTCAACATAATATTTCATAACCAACTGGAAATTGTGAAATAGAGAAAAACAATTAAAAAATTAAAAAATTAAAATACTCTCAAAAATTTAAAATAAATCATAATTAAATAGCATTTAATAAAATTGTGGCATGAGTGGGTCATAATTTTCTATTAAATTAGATCAATTTATTATATTAATAGTCACTGTATTATATTATTTTATTCCACACTTCTTTGTCTAAAGAGTGATTCTAATAAGTTAGTTGATCATATTTCGATTGTATTTATGTTTACAATATTGTTTAAATGAGGTATTTAATAATTTTAATTTTCATCATAATTATTATTTTTTATTTATACAATTTTTACCTGTCATTAATAATAATATTTTTGATTTAGTGTTTTCAGATTTTTTATGTTCTCATTACTAGTTTCATTAAATAGTTTTTAATTGATGATTTAAAAATCTAACAAGTTCCCTTGGATTTTATGAATCTTTAATTTGATTTATTTTTAATATGATTTATGTAAATTTTTGTGAAAAAATAAAGAGTGAACTTCCATGTACCACTCTAATAATAAACCATGACATTATAGAAGAGGAGATGAGAAAGCTTCCCTTACATTCTTGGAGAATGATAATAGGAAGTTAATACTTCGTATGAATAATAGGATTTATATATTGAATATAGTGGATATATGTATGATGATTTTTGTGCTTAAATTCAATGAGAAAATAACCAAATGTTACTAGGGAAATAAATAATACCAACTACATGATATATGGAATGACTTTTTTCTAATACGAATGATTGGGAAAGTTTAAATCAAATGAATTTATGAAATATTATTCAAGGATAAAAAATGAAATTTACTTATGGAGGCGTTCTAGTGCTATCTACAATAACTTGGAATTAATGAGGGAGTAATTAGCTATATAGGGAAAATGAATTTCTGTTATTGAAGAATAAAAATTAATTTTTTTAGAGAAACCATATAAAAGTTATTTTAGTTTATGGATACTAAGATCTATGTTCTTGGTATTTGGATGATGTTTGGAAGTTATTTAAATATTTATATAATAGTTGGTGTCACTTTAAAAATAACTCAATTTTAGTTAGAAAAAATCACGATTTTGGAGTTTAAAAGGAAAAATAGAAGTCTTTGAACGTAAAAAATTCCCTAATAATAAAAAAACATTACCATATGACTAAATAATGATCATACGACTTTAAATAATTAATATTTTATGTGTTTATGAAATTTATATGGAATCAAAATCTATGTCCAGAGGAAAATAGAAATTTATTGAGAGTATGACATTCACAATACAACATCAGACGTTTCTAGATCATATAATATCACCATAAGTATTTGTTCTAATTGTATTCCGTTGATACCATCATATGAATTCAAAAGGAAACACCATAATTTATCATTTTCCTTTGGATTTTATCATATTACTTTGAACTATGGTTAGAAATGGGAAAGACCAAGATGGTATGATATCATCATATGATTTACAAGCCATCATATGAATTCAAGTAGTGCATAAGTCTTCAACAAAGGAGTGCATATATTGATAATCTATAAAATTATGAGTTTGGAAATGTATACTTTTTATGACTATAAAAGTCATATGAAAAAAATCATTTATATATATATATAAGTTAAAAATAAACAAAGTAAATTACTTTACGTACAAAAGTAATTTACATCATTTTCTGATGTTTGGAGATCACATATGCTATTTCAGTTTGCCTCATTTTGGACAAGTTTGATACCACATGGAATTTGTGAAGCTTGTATGATATTGGTTCCTCAGTCTATGTGTTACTTGGTATAATCATTGAAATATACTATTAAGAATACATTTCCAAAAACCATGTTTCTTGAATTATTTATTCTGAAGAGTAAATTTAAAATGGGATGGTGTAAGAGCTATTCTATCATGACCAAAACATCAGGACGTTTTCAATATATATGATAAAATCTAGATCTTCTGATGCAAAATATAACAATGAGAAATATAAATTCTTGAAGAAATTCTTACAACTTCAAAATTATTGAAGTAATATTAATTATTTTTCAAGTATAATTTTGTTGAAGATACATCAAAACATGACTTTTCCATGAGATATTATGTAATCTAGAAAGAAATTTTTTATAAGAATAAAGCTACTATTTAAGATGAGTTTTGATATTTTTTTCCAAAAGAATAAATCTACATGTTGAAATCAACTAATTTATGTATTAAGATAAATTTCAAACCACATGATTAGGTGATGTATTTTTTTTGTAAAATCATTGAAATTGAAGAGATTATTTTGTGGAAATATTTTTACACTAATGGAAATAAGATCTATACCAACAGTTTTGGGCAAACCATTGGTATAGTTCACTTATATTGACCTATACCAAAGGTTTGGCCAAAAAAGTTGGTAAATGTTACTAATTTGGATATATACCAACGGTTTTCCTAGAACCATTAGTATAGGGAGGCCCTATATTAACAGTTTGGAGAAACCATTCATATAGATAATATATATGGACATATACCAACCGTTTGTCCAAAACCATTGGTATAGGTCCCAAAATCAAAGAATCTATACCAACGGTTCTCAAAACCATTGGTATAGGTTTATACCAAAGGTTTTGAGAACCGTTGGTATAGTTACATGTATTTTTTATGGAATCTTCTTATAGAGAAAATTAAATAAATTAAAATTTAAAATATTTATGTAATATATATATATATATATATATTTATTTATGAAATTTTGTTCACAAAAGTCATGTTATATTAGTGGTTAGGTCATTCAATCATAAACCAGAGGTATTGGGTTCAAAACCAACAGAATGCCTCTTTTTTTAAATACATATACCAACGGTTTTATGGAACTGTTGGTATAGATTTTTCATATTACTTATAGAAATGGTTTTGAAAAATGTTGGTATAGGTCTATACCAATGGTTTATCCAAAACATTTGGTATAGACCTATCCCCACAGCTTACTAGCCAACAGTTCCCCAAACCGTTGGTATAGGATATACCAAATGTTTGGAGGCCTATACCAACAGTTTCAAACTGTTGGTACATGGTATTTTTCTAGTAGTGTTAGGAAGTTGAATCTAAAACATTTGATAATATAAGTGAAAATATATTCAGGTATGAGATGTGAATTTATTTTAGTTATTTTTGGAATATCCCTTGAGTTGAAATAATAGTTCATTCATCAATATGAGAATATAATACTATGTATATTTTGATATAAATTTTGAATAGAAGTGACATAGTAGTTATTATATTCCATTTTATGATACTTTTTATTATGGGAGTTATTAAACACTTTTTAATGAATCCATAATTTAATGAGAGGATCATGGAGGAAGATATAAAAAACGAAGAATTATAAAAGCAGAGAACATTATTTTTAATAGATAATCAAGATTCTCGATGGAAATTTATAGATGTTGAGGAATTAATGGGAATAAAGGATCAATTAAATTGGGGTAGAAAAATATCACCTCAACAAAATTTTCTTAGAGTTAGAAGTAAATTTGAGAAATATAAAAGTAAAGAAAACTAGATCTTACCATAAAACTGATGGGAAGAACGATTCCACTAAAGTTTAAAAGATTATTTTTCCTCTAAAATAATTTATGTTGGTTGAGGAAACTAGTTTACAAGTGTTGGGTAAGAATCTACCTCAAGAAAATAGAATAATATCAACAATTGTCTTAAAATATATTTATAAAGTGAATTTATTTTGTGAAATTATTCAATGAAAATGTTAAAATATGTACAAATTTGGGGGAGGAAAATTCCAAGAAAGCCACAAAAATATAAAGGGAATTTGTGGGAAGATTACTGGAAAACATGCCCCTAATCCTAGTAAAAAAGTCTTTTAAAAACCCAAAAATAGTAAGTTGATGAAGAAGAAACATCTTGATATGTTAAAGAAAAAAGTTAAATAAGTATTTTTATTGGCCACTGCTTGGGTTAACTAAATTTCATGTATATGTCAATTAAATATTAGAAGAATATATCAACTCATAAAATTAATAATATGGTGGAACATAGGGTTGTAAAATCTGAAACAAAGGTAAATTCTATTAGACATAATTTATACTATATAAATAATTTTCCAATGAGAAATAGATTTGATATCCATATGAACTTCAATGAGATTTATAAATTGTATGGTCAAACATATGATGAATTTATTTATGTTCCAACCAAATACCACATTTATACTATAGAGAATAGAATTCATCATCAATATATAGAAAATAAAAAATAGAAATAAATGAATGCTTATCTTGGGTATGAAATGAGTGAAGAAATCTATAATGTATACACCCAATAAGTCATGTATGAAGGCCATGAAATATTTCACACCAAAAAAATAATATTATTATATTGTAGATAAAAATGTCACATGATATACTATTCTAAAATGTAAATGAAGGTTTACAAATCTAATGGGATTAATTTTGAAACGAATAGGATGTAAATCAAGGAGATTCAAAAAAAGAATATCATGGTGGAATACATCAATGTTGATTAGGTGGAGAGGATTCCAGAATGATGACCTGATAGTTGATGAAGAGGTGCGTGGATGGTCCATAAAGACATGCTATAATTTTTTCATATGTATGACATGGTTTCCTAATAAAAAATAACTTACAAAAGAAAAGGGAAAGAGCTAGTTGTAACATGTTCTAAATCCATTCACATAATTAAGTAGTCCAAACTTATGAAGAAGAATGAGCATGTATATAATGACATATTTATCACAAATACCAATCACATGGAGTATTAAAATAAAATGGAACCACCTAAATAAATTAAGAGTGATATAGCTTCTCTAATGAATAATCCATTTCAAAGTTAGAATATATTTGAGAATGAAGAGATAACCAAACTACCAAAATAATATTCTATCTTAAGGATGATTATATATTTTCTAACATTAAGGAAAATTCTAATAGATAATGGAAGATTTTTTAGCCTCAGTTCTAAAACTGAAGTGTATTATAAGAAAACCTTATTCATACTTTATATTGGTTGTCACTAAGTACTAGAAATTATAGGTGGTGATGTGAGGAAAGAATTACTTGTATGGGAGAATTCAAACTTTAAATGGATTCTTGGATATGTGATCACATTGTGGACAATTTTATATAGCCCTATTATCTAAATTAACCACTCTGATTTTCTATAAAGGTTTATATCTTATGGAATTAGAAATATCTGGTTGATAGTACAAAAATAATGTGATGAGACATTTCTCCCATGATTTTAAAAGAAAACATAGAATGGTTAAGATTAATGTTGAAAAGATTAATTACATAAATTTAAAAGAGTTAGTTTAGATGATAAAACCATTCCTTGGAAGTTTAAAAATGGAAAAATAAGAGTTCTATGATACCCTAATTTATTATTTGGGTGTGAAAATTTACCTACTTTTTTATTTCATACTAATCATGTGGAGATATAAAAATTAGATTTTATAGAATATTTGTAATTGAAAAAAATCTATTGGGGGGGTATTAAGGGTGAATTTTATTTGTTGAATTGTAAATTTTATTTATCATGAAATGATATAAGTTAATGTATAAAAATTATTAAGCATTTGGGTTCCATGTACAATAAAAAAGGAAATCCATCACATAACGAAATATTAAATGAGAAGTTCTCCCCTATCTATATGGAAAATGATAATAGGATGATGTTAATACCATTGAAAAATAAGATGGATAATTCTTAGGTAGTGTCAATATTTCTAAAAATTATTCAAATAATATTCAATAAGAAAATAATCAAGTGCTGCAGGTGAAAGAATTATTTTCTGCTACATGACACATGAAATGAACTATATCCATCATAAATGATTGTAAAACTTTTATTAGATGATTTTATGATTTGATATTTATAGGGAAATAATCTAATGTACTCATATAGATGTTACAATGTTATCTATATTACATTTTAATTACTGATAGCACATCTAGCTACATAGGGACATTTAATATTTATATATAATGTATGAAAATATATTTATACTATGTTTCTGAAATTATTTAATGGTTATTTTATCTCAAATATACTAATATATTTGTTATAATTTTTTTGAATAATTTTGGTTGGGAATTTAAGTGTTTTCAAATGGAAATATTGACTTTGAAGAATCACTAAATTCATTTTAATGAAATCGGAATTTTAAAGATTCATTAGAGAAATTGAAAATCCCCGGAGAAAAATAGTTTTCTAACTCATTGTAATACTTCACTGTATAAATTTACTAATATAGTAATATTGAAAGGTATGATTTTTTTACTTTTCATATTATATTAAGGAATCATTATACTTTAAATCCCAGGGAAAATGGAAAATGAATATATAATATCCTATCCACATTAGAGTGTTAGACTTTTTGGATCAGATGAATTCAATGTAAGTATTTGAGCTCATATTAAGAATTTTCTTCTATTTTACAACCTCAAAATCAAATAATTAAACTTCAAAAATAAGTAATTAGATTAGATTATATGACTTTGAGTTCATCAATGAAAATTAAAAAGGGAAAAGTATAAGACATCATCTTATTACTTCTGCACTGACATATGAATTATTCCTATTTGTAAGTCATTAGTGATAGAGTTTATGCCTTTATAAGATACTATCATATAAATTCATAAATCCATACTTTATAATTAATAAGAATCATTATAAAATGGAAAATTAGACTATGTATATGTAATTTGAAAATTGAAAAAGGGAATTATCCAACACCTGCATGAAATTAGAATCATTATTGAATGTTTATATACTATCTATGATAATTTAGTTTTCTATATTTTTTATATATTTTACCCTAGAGTAAATTTTTGAAATGCGTATGAAATTTGTGCCTCATATGATGCTTTACTTGGTATTTTTTTTGAAATATCCTACATGAATGTCTTTGTGATAAACTATGTTTCCAAAATTATTTATTCTAAAGAGTAAAATTAAAATGGGATTATTTCAAAAGTATTTAATCATGTCAAAAAAATAGTGATGTTTTCAATAGCTAAGTACCCAACCTATGTTGCTGACCTTCATGTAGAGTGACAATAAGGTAAAATAATGAATAAATTTCTTCACATTAAAATGTGATGAATTTATATTATTATATTTTCATTAATAATAAAGATGAATATCCATAGAATATAAAAATGTCATTATGACCCTATGTCATTTGTGAATTGAGCTATTTCAGAAGATTGAAGACAGTGATAAAGATGAGTTTTTGAAATGTGTTTCTCTATGAGAAGAATCCTACAAGATTCAATGCACTCCTTAATTATTAAAACTGAGTTCCACACCACAATCTCATGTAATATTTTTTTACTATTGTGGAATGTGAAAAACAAATATTGTATAGATTCTATAAGGATGATAAAGCTGATACATTTAATTAGAAAATAGAAAACATATTCTTCTATGAGCGATTAATTTATTATGTGTATTTATAGAATATCCATTTAGTTGGAAAATTAGTTCTAGAAATTTTGTGAGAACCAAGAACTAGGTATTAAATGATGGTTTATTTGGTAATAATTGTCAAGGTACTCTCATAATTCCACTTAAGGAAACTTAATCTGATGATAGAAATTTAACTGTTTATAGTAAATTTAGATAGGAATGATAGGGCCAAGGAGTAATATGTATAAAATGATGAATTATAAATTAATTGTTAGGGTGATAAAATAAGGTATCCAAGGGATTATGATATATTGAAAGACCAGTACTCTCAAAGAAGAATAAGAAACCGAATATATTTTATTATATAGGGAAGATAAATAAATAATCAAAACCAATGTTGAAGATATTCTAAAAGGGATTTCAATGAAATAAAATAAGAAGTAGTTGAGTGGAAAAAATGGTAATGATAAATTGATATGGTCATAGAAGAAGATGAGATATTATCCCATAAAAATTGCTAGGTTTTATGAGTGAGAATAATATAGAAGAGTATTGGAGGAGTGACCGACCTTTTGTACTAGGATATTATCATTTTCTGTTGACACTTTCAATGTAAAAGAGGTGAGATGTGTGTGTTAGAAATATTAGTTAATGAGTTATGAAGATGATATTTATGTGGATAATGAGTTACATATTCTATTCAAAATGAATTATTTGGAATCTAAATAATTGTTTGTGAGTTGAAGGAAGTCATTCTTAGAAATAGATATATCATATGATTTCATGTTTATTGAAATAAAATATGGTGCTAAAGGAAAAAAAATTTATACATAGTGAGAGGTTATGTAAACTATATGATTCAGGGTATTTAAATAAATTATAGTGTGAATATATAATCATAGTGTAAATATTATAGAGGAAATCATATGTGTAGCCCCATTTTAATTTATAATATGATTCTATTCAAATAAATTTAATTTTCTTGATATCTTAGATATAAGAAATATTTTTTCCAAATGAACCATAATATAGTTCACAGTTATAACCAAGATACTAAATTGTTAGAGTGAATAGGCATAACCAAAAATTTTAAATTATGTATAATGGTTTTAGATAAACTATTTATCTTAAAAAAATATTTACTATCTTTTCTAGTAATGTCTTTAAATTCTTCAAAAATAAATTTTTCCTCGAAAATGGTTTTTTATTACAAATTAGAAAATGATATAATTAATTTTTTCCACTTTGGAAAATTTATTTGAAAAAAATGAAATTCATTATTGAAATTTTCTTATCAAATTATTATATAGTGAATTTTTGGGAATTCTATTTGAAGATTCAGTTTTCCAAGAATTTTGAAAAATATTTATTTTTATTGAAAAACAAATTTTCCTTTATTGAATTTACAAAGTTATATTTTTAAATTAATTAACAAGTAAAATTAGTTTATTTTTATTATTAATAATGCAATTTAGGTGATTAAAAATAATTTATATTGGATTTTTTAATTAATCATTTTATACTTAGGAAAACATTTTTTCTAGAAAATATTGTTTTTGTGTTTTATATGTTTAATTTTTAATTTTATTATTCCACTAATGAGAATTAAATTTGATAAAATGGAATAAATGTTTTAAAACAGAGAAATATAAATATTTTAATAAGTAAAATTTAAATTCTGGTCATAATATATATTAAAATCAGTAAAAACATTTTACCATAGTTTAGGTGAAAACAGGTTTACCCGGGGGGGTATCCCAAGAAATAATGGTACGTTTTCAATAAAACAGTCAATAATTATTTTATGTGTAAATATATCAACATCAACCTATAAATAATTCTAATCTATATCCATTGGATGGATTTTTCCAAAGTAGGGAATTATTATATTTTAATATTTTAAGAAATTCCTTGTGTGTCTTCTCCACCACTTATAAAAGGACACCACTACTTTCAATTATTTACCACACATTGATATAGATACATCAACAAAAACCTAAGAAATTATATTTTAATCATCCCTATGCATGAATTATAGTACTTTCCCTCATATGAAAGAATCTAACAATTTCCCACCGAAGAATAGGTCATCATCCTACCCGACCTCTTTCAAATTATTTATTTTTCTAACTTATCTAAATATGTTGTATTCATCATAAAATAAAAAATTATGAATACTTAATACTATAAAATATTATAATTATTATGTAACCAATATAATTCACCCCCTATCCTATCAAATGGAAAGTAAAAGTATCGTTCGTGCATACTTATGGACTACCACATATAAGTTGTAATACAATTAATTTTCCATCATAATATTTCATGGATAGTTATTATGATATGTTAAAATATTATATATGATATTTATAACATAATTAATATTCTTAAATTATATTATAATTTACAACTTTATTTCTTTGAAATCTATTAGAAAATGATAAAATCACTCGTGCGTACGTGTGGACTACCACCTCAATGAAGTGATGTGATTAATTTTTCATTTCTGTTTTATATGGATGTTAATTTGGATATATTAATTAAATACTATATATATATATGATATAATAATTATTATTTAAATGATAATTATTATTTACCTTTATTAATCTTGCTCCCATGAAAATTAAAAAATACGTTCATGTGTATGTATGACCTTCCATCTCCATGAATATTGTAATTATTTTTTCAATATCTATATTTTAAGGATGAATCTTCATATATATTTATATATAATTAATTAATATAAATTATATTTCTATAGTGATTAAAATTATTGATATGATGGAACCATGATCAATGTATAAGGATTAGTACCATTGATATAAAATTCATACTAAATATGACACAATTATTACTCGGATATGACAGTTTAAATAAGAAATTGTTAATTAATTAGTGTTGAAATGTTATAAGTGGATCATATAAAATATCAAAATAATTTACATTATTATTTTATAGAAGAATAATAAATTTTAAATTTATTATACCTAAGTTTAGAGCACTTTTCATGTAATTCAAACTTAAGGTAAGTAATTTTTATCTCACTTTTATTTTTCTAAGACAAATTCAACATTCACCACTTGTTTATTATATGTGGGGTATATACCAACCATGAATGAATTTTATGATTATTCACATGAAAATTACAGTGATATAAAAATCTATATGTGTTTATCATATTCATGAGGTTTTTATTCAGAGATTACCAAACCAATAATGAAGTTAGGTTATAATCTCATTGTTTATGGGTATTGTTTATGATTATGTTTCCGATGATGAAATTTTATGACCTATATCCCTATAATCCGTTGAATTTTACTAATTTTTGTATATTTCAAGAGATTAAATATTTTTTGATCTTTTTTATCTCTTTAATAAATCAATATAATTAAATAATATTTTTTATAGAAAACTATCTTTATTTCTCTTTTTGGTTAAAAAATAAATTTCTACCATTTTATTGTTTTGTTTGAAAAATTTCAAGAAGGTTTTATTATATTATCATGTCAACTCTTACAGAAATTTTTACCCCTGATTGAATTTTTATAAAATGGTTTAAAAGAAATCTTATTTTCATCTTCTGAATGAGGTAATATTTAATTTTTGTCCAAAAATGTGAAAGGAATCATTGTGTTAACATACATGACATGAACCAAATTTACCACACTCATGGAAACCCAAGGAAATGAATCATCCTTTAAATTATTTGATTTTTCTTTTAACATAAAATTATTTCTGTAATAATTATGGAAATATTTATATTTTATGTATGTGATTCAAAAATTAAAAACAGTTTTAGCTCAAGAAATATTCCACTTTATTTATAAACATATTTAAATTTGGGATACATATATTGATATTACTATGATTTAATGGTTATATGATAAAAATATACCAACCATTTTAATTCTTTGGATAGATTATAATGATTATTATTTAAGTATTATTCTTTTAAACTTTTTTATTTTGAAAAAATTAACTAACTTATGATGAAACTTTTAAGAAAACCGTTTCTTTTCTATTGGTTATGGTATGAGGAAATATTTTTGAGACTAATTTCCTTTACATTGGTTATTATATAATGAATATTATTATAATTATATATCCCTCCAATGTATTAGATAATTATAGATATATCATAAGATAGTAAAGACTTGAATGGGGAGTGAACCTTATTTAATAATGTACTCCATCCACTAAGATAGTCTTTATATTAAATATTTAATAACTATAATATTGAATGTGGAGTGAAACCAATAAACCATGATAATATATGAAGTGATATTGGACTAAAGGAATTGATTTTATATTATAAAGTGTATGCCACAAACATTGGTTTTATGCCAATGTTATGCCCTCATGGTTCATGTTCATTGATTCCACTATGATTCATGTCTTATGAAATGCCATGATTTTCTCTGTAACATTTGATTATGATTTATAACAAGTTTTAAATGGTTATAAAATGTTATTATCACATATTCATGCTCTTATTCTCATGATATACTTATTTGAACGTTGGTATCTCCATTTTGATCCTTAATTTGAATCTGAGTTCCACATTTCTTATGTTTTCTTTCCCTGGGTTATAAATAATATCTTGAAACTTGATATTTATGAGACAATTGTTAGTTATGAAGAACTTATTAGCTGATGATTTAGATATATTATGTGAATTTTTATCATGTATCAATGATTACAATGTTGGTAAACCTATAAGATTCCAGAGTTGATCTTTTTTTTATTTAACATTTATTTAATAATTTGTAATATTTATATATGAAATGTATGTGTGGCTATAAACGATATTAGAGAAAGGTTTAGTTACCTTTGGAAACTAGGATGAGAATTATTTATTGGGAACCATTATGATGATCTTATTTCTAGGGGAATGTCAATATTTATTGTAAATAAAAGAGTTTGGTTTACCTTGAAATAAATACTTATATAGATACTACAAGTGGATTTAGTTTTAGAACATATTTATTTAAGATTTACAATAAAAAATTGTTTGTTGCATATATATTAACTGTCATTATATATAATAGTGAGTGTTACATTATTCACAAATCATTTGAAACTCACATGAGATATTCATTGGTTATTTTATTTTTTTATGAACCATTACGAAGGATAAGAAAAGATGATAGTAATGGATGACCAAGGAGAATCCTATGGTGACATATATTGATAAGGAGGTTTCAATATTTCGGAATCCTATAAATTTTATTTCATGACTATATAATGTCCCACAATTAATTATGAAGCCTAGGATATCAATTTTTGTTTTAGTAAAGGAATAAATATAGAATGATGATGTTGAGTTCCAGAAAAGCATCCTTGATTGTAGAAGTATCTTATTTGATATTATTCCTATGAATTCATTTATATCATTAATGTCAATTACCATCCACAATGATAATAATTTTATTTAGTTGTAAATAATTCTAATGGAACAATGATGAAATCTAATGAAACACCCATGATTAAATTATATTATGTTTTTATTTCTTAAGGAGAAATATCACAATACTCATTGTTCCATTAAAAATGTGATCAAAACATAACTTATCAATTTTTATAAATTTAATTTTATTAAATTAATATCATTTTTGAAATAATTATATTAAAATTAACTTCGGGTGAATTTTTTTTGGATTATTCTCAATTGTTTGATTTTTTAGTTAATGATATAAAATATAGATTTGTTTTTCTAATAATATCATTAAATGAAGTAATTTAATAATCCCATTATATTTTCTATTTAGTATTAAATTTAAATATAATTTATAAAAATTTTAATAATTATTTTTGAATAATTAATTATGATGCTAATTTTATAAGTTAATTTGTTTTCTTAAAAATGATATTTTCTAAAAAATTATTTTCATTGAGTTTTTGGAATTAATATTATAATAAATTTTTCCACTTCTAGAAACAATAACATGAGAAATTAATACCCTATTTTGAATAATTTGGTTAAAAATTCGAAAATTGGTCTATAACATCCCGAGTTTTTCAAAGCAAGCACTCTATTCGATATCATACATGATACACCGGATTTAGCTTAAATGAACAACTTAATATAAATATTTAATATGATAGTTATCACATAACTATTATAATGGTGGGAATGAAAATAATTAACTGAATTATAAAAATATGGTTTTCAAATGTTTATATAATGATTCATTGGTTACCAAATTAATTAGAAAATTAATGAAAACCCAATTGATTATAAATAATGTGTTTTTCTGAACTACTATTTAAATGAAAATAAGTGAATTTATAAAATTACAAAATCACTCATTTTGGATTTTATTAATTAAATATATATGTATATATATATATATATAATATTTTCAACTTACTTTTTAAAATTATTCTTATATATTTTCTAGACATGATATAATAACAAATTCAATTATTCAGATAAAAGAATTATTTTTCAAAAAAATATAGTTGTTTCACCTTTTAATGAAGAAGAAATTTTAAATCTAGTTTTTAACACTTATATAAGCTATATTTTACAAATTAACTTATTATTTATAAAAGTAAAAAATTTAATTTGAGTAATATTTTTGTATTTTTCTTATAATATTCATTTTTTAATGAATAATGAAAAATACTGCATTTTAATTCAAAACTATTTTTTATTCTAATTTGTTTATATAGTTAGATTATCCTTTTAATTGGAATTAATTTATAATTAGATTGTGGTTTTATCATTTAATCCAATTTTGGTTTTTGGATGTAATTTCACATTGAAATTAGATATAAACACAGTTCATTCTTATGATGGTTTTTACTTTAAAAACTGGTTTTCTCATTTTGACAACAAGGATTAATTTTAAATTAATTACTAAAATTTGTGTGTTTTAAAATTTTAAAAATGGACTCCACATTTGTAATTAGTGAGTATAAATTATTAAAATAGGTGTTTTTTTGTATTTTATGAATAATTACATTGTTAATTATTATTTTCCACGGTTAAAGGTAAACATGGTAAATTTGGGTGATAAACAATACAATAAGGATAATAAAATTTCCCTAACACCTAAAAATAATAATATTAGATGAATAAAATTATACCCTTAACACCTAAGTATCATAATTTAATTATTTAACCAATTTTTTCAATAAAATGTATATAAATATTATTAAAAAAAAGGAAGCGACCACATGTCACCCTCTTATTTCTTATATTAATAATAATTTTAGTATTGTGATAAATATGATATTATATCAATAATAAATAGTATCTATAAATATAATTAAATTATCTACTATATGGTAATTGTTTTATAAATTTTAGAGATTAAATATTTATTATAAATACTGACACAATACTGATACAATAATTATTTTATTAATAGAAATATCAAATAAATGATTTAAAAAGTGTTTAATTAAATATAATTTGAGTTAATTAGAAAAATTAAAGACTTTTATAGGTAACTAGTATATATTATAATTCAATTAAATTATTTGTTTCTAATTTATCTCTCTATTTGGATTTTTTAAATTTATTTAAATGTATATTGTCAAAAATTACACTATTGACTTTTTATAAATATAATATTTTATTAAATTATTTATAGATCCTAAAATTATATTAAATTTAAAATGTGAATATTATAAGGTATATAAGTTCATAAAGTGTCTAGTTACTTAATATTTAACCCATATAAGTAAAATTTATAGCCTCTTAATATTGAAAAGATTGTTACTACAATTAAAATTAAAACAGATTAATTAAGGGTAAACCAAAGAGATAAGGTTTAAAATAAAATAAATACATATATATAAATTATTGTATGAGATTATTCAGAACCCTAATCAAATTATATTAAACATAACTCATTTTTTAATCATTTTCATTTAAAAATTAATTTATATTAATTTAATATTTTAAGAGTTTCCACAGGTGCACCTCCCCTCTTCTATAAAAAGGCACACACTTATCTATATTACTCACACTTAAATAACCATTTTATTCATCCAATATCTTCACAAAAAACTTATTAAAATTCCTCCCCACATTAATGGATCCTTATTTTAGGAATAACATCGTCTTTAAACGCGGTAAGGTGTTCTTCAAAGGTGATCAACCGAATAAGATGTATCGTTTTCTTGAAGTGTTTCTATTTCATTTCTTCTTCCACTCCCTTAAAATATCCTCCAACCATTATGATGTAATAACTATAGTATAATAAATATACTGATATTTTATTAATTTAATATCATAATCTAAATCCATATCCAATTTCATCATATTAAAAATGAACTTTTCATTCGTGTGTACGTCAGACTACTGCCTCACAAACCAATATGGTTCATTTTTCATTACAATATCCCAATACTGGTTGTAATGATGTAATTAATGTTAATATGTTCTATTAATGAAATATTAATCAGTATAATATAATAATATATCTATTATGTTCTTACTTTCCACAGAAAAAGATGATAATGTTATTCTTGTGTATGTGTGAACTATCCCCTCCATGAAGTGATGTGATTCTTTTTTAATTACTACATGACTTGTATGATATATATAAGTATATTAAAATTATTATTATAATATTAATGATGTTATTATCTATCTAGAGAGATAAAACTACAATTATATTCTTTATATAATGACCAATGAAATGTGAAAAAAGATACTCATGTGTACTTAAAGCCTGTCTTCTCCATGAATTTAACATTGTACACTTTTCATAAAAAATATTTTATTTAAAATTAGAATTGATATATAAAAATTATAAAAATTTTGGGAATATTATTCTTTAGATGATGAATTTATTTACACTTGGAGTATTGTCATCATACCAAGTTCATTTTTGATTCACCGACCGAATATCAAGAAAATGTCCGATGTGAACATAAATAATTATGTAATTGTTCTAAAATGGTAATAAGAGATATAAAATGAATAATAAACATGAAAAAGGTTCTCAAGAAAGCATAAATTAACCTAATTTTATTATCCATGAAGATAAATAACGTATGAGATGATTCATATTCAAGGTAAGGGACTTTCTCTCAATATCTATTCATTGTGACATTTCAAGATAATATGAACCTTTATTATTTCATAAGGTGTATATACATCCCTGATGAAATTTCATATCCATGTTTTATCTACACAAATTTTTTTTTTGTAAATTTATTAATTCTTGTATATTAATATTTAAATGGTTAATGTGGTATGAGACACCTTGAATGTTTAAACATTTTATTATCAAATGTTTTCTTCATAAAATTAATTTACATATTTATTTATATATATATAAAAGGATTATAAATGATATTTTATGTATATATTTTCAATTTATTCAAAGGTATTGAAAAGTAATCTTTTTATACGAAGCGTTTAACATTATATACAAAATGAAAAAATAAATGTTTTTTAACATATGGGGAAACAACCACTTCTCCACTGCCATAACTATCATTTGATATTTAGATTCCTCTATAAAAATTTATGTTTATGAAATGGAAAAGAAATCCCTTATTACCATTTAGGGTATTTTGGTATTGAGAATGATTTTGAAAGTTGATTGACAATTTCAATAACTTCAAATTATTTATTGTGATTCCAAATGAAATTTTATGTGTGAAATGTTGATAATTTCAATCATTTATGTGTTATTATTATATAATGGTACTTGTAAATTTGATGGGTGGTTATGTGATAAAATAAATATGGGTGGTAATGTGATAAACCAAATATGGGTGGATTCGTGATAAACCAATGATGGGTGGTTGCGTTATAACCTCCAATGCATTGAGTATGGAAGTTAGCCATATGGATATTCCATATGTAAGAGTGATATGTATGATAACAGATCATATAGTCATTCCATTTATGTATGACTACATCCCTAGTAACCATTATATGTTATATGTTCTTTATATGGGTTTTATGTAAATATTTTGATTAAAAAAAAGGTAAGCAATGATCATATATTCAGTGAAGTGTATTTACTACTTATTATAGGAAAAACCTTTTAATCAATGATAAAGTATTCATGGTTTACATGTTTTTTAAGGACTAATTTTTTTATTATTTGTGTATCTCTTAGTGAGATTTTTGTGCTCAACCCATGTTTTTAAATGTTCTTAATAATATTTAAGGGGTTATAGAGTCATGGATGGAATCATAGAAATGTTTTGATGATTAAACATGAAAATAAATCATGTTTATTTTGAGAAGTTTTCGTGTTATGAAAGAAATGGACACTATTGTAAGTGTCCCCTTTGTATTTATATGGTTTTGCAATGTAATTTTTGTGTACTAATTCTCTAAATCTATAACCATGAAAAGATTCTCAATGTAGAATATAACTTAAAATTATCGACTTAACCCAAGATTATGTAATTTATAAAGCTAGGTAATTTTAGTTTGTGTTAAAGGAATTTTTTAGATAACTTTAGAGGTTATCATGTTATCTAAGATTAGGTTTAAAATTATTTATAATGAAGAGGGTTATTATCATATGGGAAATTTTTCGAGGATTATGGTAATTTTGGTATTTTGGATAAAAACATAAATCAACTAAGATATAATAAGGTAGATGTATTTGAGTATAATAAAACATTTATGTTATTATATTTACCATATAGAGTATTCTTATTTTATTATTTATCATTAAGTTTATATGGTGTTATTTTCAGTAGATTAAGGATCATTTTTAAGATAGAAGGAAAGACATCTTTCACAACCTTCTTATCCCTAAAGGATGATTTGATCATCACAATTATTGAAAAATCTTATTCAAATGATTTAGATAGCTTCTTTAATATTAAAATCACTTATAATAAATTTTTTGAGTTATAAAACACCTACTATGTTCTGAAATAATTTTATGGTTCATGGTATCTTTTTACAAATATTTCAACATCTCAATATTTCTAACTATACCAAAAAGTGAAATTACCAAAGTGAAATGAACGTTCAATTTTTGAACGTAGGACAACATGCTTAAAGGGAATGGGAACATAAACAATATCTTGATATCAGAATTTAAGGTATGATTTTTTATCTTTTCCAAAATTAATGAAATAGTATTGGATTGATATTTATAAATTTTGAGGATTTTTGATCAACAGGAATGATGAATTAAGAAATAAGGTGAAATTTCATAGTTAATGGATTATGAAGAACGTTCAATGATTAAGTTTTCTACTTATAAAAGATTCAAAAGATATGGTAGACTGAAGGATGATGAAATTATAAAATGTACTAGTACTATTTTGGTAGTGTAAAAAAATCTCTAGAGACTATAATTGAGTTTTATTTATCCTTCTGATTTCATAAAAAAATGTTATTTGAAGATTATTCCACTTTTTTGGACATAATTATAATGTTTAAAATAACCATTATAGTTCATATTATCTTGAGGTAATTGTGGGTTATTACATTTTGGGATGAAAAATTAAAGGTAGGAGATATCCTTTGAGGTTAAAATATGTTATTGTTATTTTACTTAATTTTGGGAATGTTATAAGAGTTGTAAGAATTATATATTTTTAGAAAAAGTACAACCCATAGTAATGGTGACAATCCATCACGTTGGATAAGGATGCATGAATCAAACGAACAACTAATGTGCGATAAGGATTTATTTCTTACTGTAGGACTACATGACGTCACTGGTCAATATGATATCATTTATTTTCGTTAAATGAGTTTATGGAATAAGAATAAGTTTATTTTTGGAAATTATGTTTTATCTAATTGATATCCTTGTTATTGGAAAAATAATTTAGGGATTCAGTGATAAATATTATTTTAGAAGACACTCACTATTTTGGGAACCCTATATTCCTAAGGAAAATAGAATACTATGTGATTTTATTTGAGGAGTTATGGTTTAACAATATTTTGGAATAATCTATGATTTTAATTGTGGAATTATGGGAATTATTCTATTTATGGAAATGATTATCATATCTTAGAGAATATGTGATTTTAGAAATTATATTTTTTGTATAAGACATTAAGAGTGGTTGATGTTTTTTTTAAAGATAAATGTTATAATTCATCTTAGAAGACTATGTGATTAAATACATACGATTTTTAGGATTTAATCTTGGTTATAATTTTTTTGAGGAATTTTAATGATAGTTTTTTTGAATGGTCTATGTTGAACATTCTGTATTATAGTAGAATTTTAGTGATTTAAATTAGTTTTTTATTATCTAATGGTTTATTATTTTTATAGAATTATTTTATCTTATCATAATTATATATTTTTTCTTAATGTTTCAATGAAATAGAAATTTATGGTTACCATTTTGGGGATTATGTGATTCTTTAGAAGTTGATTCATCCTGAATACTCATCGTTTGGGAAAAAAGATGATTTTATGGTGGAAATTGATTAATGGATGAAACTCTACTTGCCAAGTAAGTATATTTACTTATGTTCTTAGTGAAGGTAGTAAATTAATTCCATAACTCTATGAAAAGGATCTTAAAACAAAAAAATACATTTACTTTTCCTACTATGAAATCAAAGGGTGTTTAAGACGCCAAAAAATTATTTTTTATTGTTAACATTTTCCTAACAATGTTTTCTATTATTATAAATCATAAATTGATTGTAATTTTCTCTTACATATGCATGTTTTCTAATATATAACCCAATCATGAGTTTTCATAGGTGACCTTCATACTTTCCTTTCTTTATTTTAAAGTGGAAATTTTATTAATCCTTTTTCTGATATGGGATTGCAATAAAGGTATTTTGAAAATTCATACCATAGTTACCAATCTAAAATTAAAATTTCAAGGACACAAATTCCAAAATGGGGGAGAATTTAACATAATTTTTTTAAAAGGAAACACTATGTTTAATAGTATACATGATACACAACATTTCACTTAAATGAACAATGTAATATTATTTTTTAATATGATAGTTATCAAATATCCATTATAATGGTGGGAATGAAAAGGATTTACAAAATTATGAAAATATGGTTTACTTTTATTCATATAATGATTCATTGGTTATAAAATTAATTTTGAAATTAAATAAAAACCAATTGAATATGAAGGAAGTGTTATTATGAAAAACTATTTAAATGAAGATAAATGATTTTATAAAATAATAAAATCATAAATAATGGATTTTATTCATGAAATATATATGTAATATATCCTATTTAATGCTTTAAATTCATATTATATTTTTTATAGACCGGTTATAATAACAAATTGAATATTTTGGATAAAAAATTATTTTAAAAAAAATAAAGTTTTACCGCCTTTTGATGCAGAACCCATTTTAAATATAGTTTTTGACACGTTTATTTGTTATATTTGAAAAAATAAACTAATGTTTTGGAAATAGGACATAAAATTTTACATTGGTTAACTTTTTGGTATTTTTATGATAATATTCATTTTTAAATGAATAATGAAAAATACTGCATTTTAATTACAATATTCTTTTCCATCTAATCTATTTATATAGTTGGAATATACTTTTACATGGTTTTAATGTATAAATAAATTATGTTTTTATCATTTAATCCAATGTTGTTCATTGAAAGTAATTTACACAGAAATTTGATATATACGTATGTCAATCGTTTGATAGTTTTTTATTTTTAAAAACTCTTTTTCTCTATTTGACAATGGGGATTAATTTTAAATTAATTATTGCAAATTATAAGTTCTAAATTTTAAAAAATTAAATCCATATTTGGAATCAGTGGGTCAAAATTATGTAAATAGTTTCATTTTAGTTTTTGGATTTTATGAATAGTAACTTTTGATAATTTTTATTCACCATAGTTAAATGTAAATCAGGTAAATTAGGGTAATAAATAATATGATAAGGATAATAAAATTACCCTAAAACCCAAAAAAAATACAATCGAATGAATAAAAGTCTTACCTTAAGACCTAAGGATTTTAATTTACTCATTTAATCAACATTTGTTCACGAAACTGATATAAATATTATTAAAACAAAAGAAAGTGACAACATGTCACCCTCTTATTTCTTATAAATATAATAATATTAATAAAGTGATAAATATGATATAACATCGATAAAAAATAGTCTCCAAAAAGATAATGAAATTATACACATAATGTTAATTTTTATTATAAATAATGAAATTATACACATAATGTTAATTTTTATTATAATTTTTAATGATTAAATGATTACCATAAATACCGACATAACAATGATACTTTAATTATTTTATTAAAATAAATATCAGATAAATGATATGAAAATTATAAAAATAAATTTAATTTGAGTTAATTAGGGAACTCCAAATTTTTTGTAGGCAAGTATGAAATATTATAAGTCTATTAAATGATTTTTTGAAGTTATCCCTCCTCCTAGATTTTATTTAAATTTACTTTTATGAATAGTGTCAAAATATCACTATTTATTTTTTTAATAAAATAATATTTTATTAAATTATTTAAAAATAAAAAAATATTTAAAATTACAAGGTGATTATGATAAAGTTGATTTGTTAATAAATTTTCCATTTATGGGAAATTTACCCTATATAAGAAAAATATATATCCTTTAAATATTTAAAATATTTTTACCAAAATTAAAATTAAAATAGATTAATTAAGGGTAAACCGAAAAGATAAGGTTTAAAATAAAATAAATACATGTATAACTTTTTTTTGGATGAGTTCATTTCAAACCATCCTTATATTATCTTCTACGTCACAATTTGGAGTCCTTGGGAATTTAAAAAATTTATATTAATTTAATATATTAAGAGTTTCCAAGGGTTCCCCTCCACTATCCTATAAAAAGTACCCACTCTCTCTATTTATCACACTACAAGAAACATTTTTTTTGAAACTATCCACCCAGACCCACTAATAAAATTCCTATATACATTTTTGAGGCCTTATTTTAGGAATAACACCCTCATTAGAGTTGTTAATATGTTCTTCAAAGGTGATCAACCGAAGAGGATATATCATTTTCCTTAAGTGTCTCTATTTCATTTCTTCCTCCACTTACTTGAAATATCGTCCAAAAATGATGAGATAATAACACCAATATCCTCAATATAATAATATGTTATTATTTTAAAATCATCACATAAATAGATCTCAAATATTATCAAATGGGAATTAAACTTCTCATTTCTATGTATGGCGGACTACAGCCTCACGAACTGATATGGTTCGTTTTTCATTACCATCTCTCATCACTAGTTATAATGATGTAAATAATGTAAAAATCTGATATTAATGATATATTATTCATTATATGATAATAATATAAAAATTATGTTATTACTTCCCATAAAAATAAAAATGATAACATCATTCGTGCTTTCGTGTGAACTATCACCTCCATGAAGCGATGTGATTCATTTTTATTCACTACATCACTTATGTGATATATATATAAAAGTATATTTAAATAATTAATATTATATTAATGATGTTATGATAATGTTGGAATGATAAAACATTAATTATATTTTTCCATAACGACCAATGAAAAATGAAAAATGTTACTCATCCGTAAGTACGACTTACTCTCTCCATGATTATAACGTTGTTCTTTTTTTTTAAAAAAAATTGTTTAATATAAAAGTATAATTAATTTATAAAAATGAAAATAATGTTATTAATATTAGTCTATATATAACGGACTTTTGACCACATGGATTGTCATCATGATACGCTGTTTATTTTTGACTCAAGTACTGACTATCGAAAAAATGTCCGATATGGACATTAATAATTATATAATGTTTATAACATGGTAATAAGTGATATAAAATATAAAAACATGAAAAATGGTCCCAATATAGTATAAATTAACATAATTTTATTATTAAGTAAGATAAAGAAAGTAAGAGATGACTCAGACTTAAGGTAAGGGACATCATCTCAATCTCATTTCATTGAGATATTTCATTTTTTTAAAAGGTTGTGGCCAAAGCCTCAATTTATTATTAAAGAAAAGACCTATTATAGGGTAGAGGGAGACCCAATACATAGCCCGAAGGCCCAAGGCCAAGTATCCTGAATACAAGGCTTGAAAGCCCATTTTTTGGCCCAAAGGACCCTCTGTGAATAGTACTGCTACAGTACCCTGCACAGCTACATTACCTGCTATAGTACTCGCCGCCGCTACAGTATCCTACAATAGTTCCTCCGCCGCTACAGTGCTGCCGCTGCTATAATGTCTGCAATAGTGCCCCGCTACATTACCCTGCTACAGTACCGTAAATTCATCCCTTCCCAGATTTGATCCCAGGTCTTTTGGATGCCAAGAAGGAGCCTATTCCACTTGGGTACAGGCTCGTTGGCACATTGAGATTTTTCATGATAATATGTACCTTTATTCTATTGTAAGATGTATATACAGACACTTTGAAATTTCATATCCAAATTTTATCTACACTAATGTAATTCAATATTTTGTTAAATTTATTAATTTATTGAGGTTAATATTTAAATGTTTAAAGGGGATTGTGACAACTAGAATGTTTAAATATTTAATTATAAAATATTTTCTTCATAATATTAATTTAAATATTTTTATATGGAAATAAAAGGATTATACTTGATATTTTACATCATTATTTTCATTTAATTTAATGTTTTTAAAAATGAGTCTTTTTATATGAATCATTTAACTTTATTTAAAAAAATGGAAGGAATGTTTTTTAGTGCATGCGGAAACAATAAATTCTCTACCACCATAACTGTTATTTGATATTTAGTTTCCACTATAAGACTTAATGTATGTTGAAATAGAAAATTAATACCTTATTCCCTTTTTAGGACTTTTTGTATTGAAAATTATTTTGAAAATAATTTGACTATTTTAATATCTAGAAATGATTTTTTGTTATTTCTAATAAATATTTTTGAGTGAAATGATGATAGTTGAAATATTTTATGGGTTACGAATATATAATGGTACATGGACATTTTATATGTTGTTACATGATAAACAAAATATGGGTGGTTATGTGATAAACCAAATACTATGGTTCCATGATAAACCAAGGATGAGTGGTTACGTTATATCCTCCAATGCATTGGGTATTAAAATAAACAATATCATTAATCCAATTATAAGAGTGATATGTGTGGAATTCGACCATATAGTTATTCCATTTAAGTATGATTATGTCTCAAGTTACCTGTAAATGTTATATATTCTTTATATGGGTTTTATGGTAATTTTTTGGTTACAAAAAAAAGTAAAAAATGAGTTTATATTCAGTGAAGTGTATTTATTACTTATTTGAGATGAATAATATTAATTTACGATAAATTATTTATGGTTTACATGTTTTTGAAATACTAACAATTATCCTTCTTTATGTATCCATTACTACGATTTTTGTGCCCTTACCATGTTTTTAAAATTTTCACAGGATTTATAGGAGTATAGAGTCAAGGATGAAATCAAAGAATTTTTGTGATTATTTAACATGAAAGGAAATCATGTTTATTTTTATACGTTTTCTATTATGAATAAAATGGATTATTTTGTAAGTTTCCAGTTTTTATTTATAGTATTTTTTATGTGATAGTTATGGACTAATTCTCTAAATCTATAAACATTAAAAGATCCATAATGTGAAATAATGAAAAATTATTGGCTTAACTCAAGATTATGTAATGTTTAAGGACATTCCCTTATATAGCCTCTTTTATTTTTTTGGATATTAAGAATAGTAACCTTGTTAAATATTTTCCCCCTCAATAAGATTAAAATGGGAATTTTTGTGTCATTTTCCATTGACAATATCATTTATATTGTTTTATGTAAAGAATATGCCAAAATGTGATTCACTTTACTTCAGATTATATAATATTTTACATAACTATAGAAATTGGATAATTTAAATTATACATTTGTTTTTGAAATATGAAATATTTTTTATTATAGTAATTTAATTTAATTTTTAGTATTTAAATTATTACCTTTAATGCTTACACAAGATGGCACAGTGCTTGTGTAAGCTATAGAAAAATAATTTAAAGGATCTTACAAAATTCTAAAAGAAATATTTATTCTTTGATATATATTGTCACACCAGTTTAAAATATTAATATAACATATTTTTAATGCGTGACATATTTATACTTAAATTTCTCTTATATCTAGATGTCCTTAAAGTCAAGTTAAATAACAATTTTTAAAAATGTCAAATGATATTTCATGAAATATAATATTTCATTAAGTTATTTTAAAATCATTAAAAGATTAAAATAGAGTAATTAGGCTTATGGATACTCTAAAATTTCATTACATATCAAATTATACACTAATTTTTACTAAATAAGTAAAACTATTACCCTTCAATATTAATAAATTTACGACCATAGTTAAGGCTAAAAATGGGTAACTTTGGGGTTAAACCAATTGATAAGTTTTAAAATGGAAAAAAAAGATGGTTAAACAAAATTTATTATTTTTATTTAGTATTTAACATTATTACCTATAAATATGTGTAATTTTTGTGCCATATATCTAGTAAACTTAGTAATATTTATTTAATTTATAAATTTAATGTGTTCCACTAACCACAATTATAAAAGGGAACACCCTCCACTAACTTATTCAAAACTATTGAGCTATTTATTTAACCCAAAATATAAAATAATCTCAAGAATGTATTATTATCCAAGTCATACAGGTATTTTTGATCCGAAAATACCAACCCTAGGGTCCGTAAGAAGAGACCCCATGGTGGTTTCTCTAAATGGAAGTTTTTATCTAAACTAATATCTTTCTTTTTTAATTATTCTTTTAACACCTTCAATTATTCCATAAAATTAAAATATAATTGCAAAAATTAACTAAAATATAATTATATATTATTAATATTATGTAATAATATTTATCTATCTTATTCTATATCCAATGGGAAGTGAGATTATTACTCATGTGTACGTGTGTAGTACCAAATCCACGCAACGATACAATCCATTTTCTATCACCATATTTCATTAATGGTTATTATGATGTGTTTAATGTTTATATATGATATTTATGTCATTTTTGTTCTACTATAATTTTAATAACATATCTACATTCTAACCTTCCAATTCATCAAAAAAAAATAACATCGCTCGTGCGTACGTGTGGTCTACCACCTATACAAAGCGATGTGATTAATTTTTTCATTTCTGATTTATATTGATGGTAATAAGGATATATTTAATGAATATATATAATATATATTATATAATTTTTTTTCAAAGGTTTATTATTATTTACCTTTCATTCATTCCACCAGTCAAAAATGTGAGAATATTGTTTATGGTTATGTACGACCTGCCATCTCAATGAACTTCAGGATTCACTTTCCCATATATATACCTCTCAAGGAAGTTTAAAAATAATTTTATATTGAATATATATTATATTTATATCATGATAAATATCCTATAGATGATTATACCATGAGGAATATGTTGGGACTAAACGTACTGTACTAATGCATACATGGTTAATGAAATAACTAAAATTCAAAAAATAAAATTTTAATAAAGTGTTATTAATGAAGGGTATTGATATGGTATGAGTTGGTAATACATGTAATTATATATATTTTAATGGTATATTTATTTATTTATAATAAATTTAAATTTAAAATATGGGAGTCTAAAAGTACATATAATGAAATTTGGACCTCGGGTAAGGGTTTATTTCACAATCTCATCCTTATTCGAGATTGTTTATACTTAAGTTTATATTAGAATAATTATATGATAATTAAATATTAAACCAATTTTTCATTCTCATCTCTTGTATTATGAAAAATATATTTTTTTCCTTTAACATTCCTCTATTTATAAGTTTATGAGTTTGAAATAACGTGTTTATGGAAAATCGACTTAGTTTTCCATTTAGTTGAGAATGTTTTCTTCGATTCCCTTATATTCATTAAATTTATATCAAAAAAATGGTTTTACAATTATTAAATTAATAATTAAATAAAACTATATCAGTAATTTCCTTTATTTAATAATTTTATTTGTTATTTTTTTTTGTTTTCAGATCGGTGTGGTTTTAATTCTCTATAAAAAATATAATATAAATTTTTTTAAAGTAATAACATGCATAAAATTTCCTTCTATCATGAAAAATAATTGTTTTAAAGCTTAGATAAAAAAATTTTAAGGATGTTTTAATGAAAAAGTTTTCCTTAATAATTTGGGTAATTTTATAATTTAATATATGTTATTTCAAAATTAAAATGGAACTATTCCCAAGAAATACACCATTTATCTTTTTAATGTAACTTCATCCACATTAAATTATTTAATGAATATTATAATTTAGTTGGATATATTATTTTTGATGCCACTTACCCTATTACTTTGGTTGACATATGATTATGGTATATTCATTTATTGGGTAAAATATCTATATTTCATATGAAGGTTTTGCAATATGAATGTTTACATTAAGTATTTTTTATCCCTTTCATATGATGAATGAATTGGACATAGATGTGACGAGAGGGCCTCGTTAGATCACCTTGATGTATAAATAGGTCTCATTTGAAAAATTATTTTTTGAATTCAGTGAATGTATTACATTTTTATGTATGTTGTCTTAGTACAAGGACTTGAAAGTAAGATTATGATGTCTGACCCTATTAATTATTTCATAAATACATCCCTATATAGATACTATAGGTGGAAGTGGTTTTTGAATTGATTCATCATTGTGTAATAATTGTCAAGAAATAGTTGGTCGAATATATTTCTTTTATAATCATGATACATGGTAAGTGTACCCTTACTATTCACCTAGTTTTACACCCCTGGGGTATATTCATTGGTTTAATACCACTTTATTTATAAACTATTATTGAGGATTTGATAATATTGTTCTGATTTGAGAATATTCTCAATAATATTACGATTATGATTCTAAGATTAGCTTTGAATAAATTTTGATGTTATGTTTAAATTTTCTCTAGTTTTTGAATTATACATTGTTATTCTTAAAGTAATTGTCAAATAGAGTGTATACCATTGATTATAAATGTTGCATTTCTGAAGGAAGAAAAATCATATCAGTGAAACATTAAATATTGTGATTTCCATCCTTTTAAAGAAAAAGAAACAATATGTGGAGATGGAGGTTAAAATATTAAAACATTATTCAGAAAACAGACTCATGTTATTTCCAATAACCATTATCGTATTGATTATCCTGTTGATATGAAACATGGTGAAATATTGTTTGACCACTTCATGCATCAGTGGACTCTATCATTCAATGGGACTACATATCCATTTGCAAGTAATTAGTGGATAAGTTCTGTAGATATGATATTAATTATTTTGGGGTGTAATAAAAGAGAAAAGGTTTCCATTATTTTTTATCACCCCATGGTTGGTTCAAATCAGTGGTGTTCATTTATTCAAAACACTGTGGTTGAAGAGGAAATATCTAACATGATGTGTATGAATTTTATGGCACTTAGAAAAATATTTTCCTAATGATCCATGGGAAGATATAGAGAGACAATTTCTGATTATAAGACATATTAATTATAAAAATGTTCTTATATATGGAGTAAACATTATATGGTTATAATGGTATGAAGAAAACTACATACATAATTGAGAAGGGTAAAGTTGACCATTTATTTGACGGGATAAATCAAATCCTTTAAAGGGAAATAGTTTCTCAAAACCTCTCAACATACAAGGAGTTAGTACTATGTTATATTAAGGATGATAACAAACTATCTATGTCTTACGACTATTATGGGAAGCAAGATAATAGGTGGGTGGATGAGAACTCTAGAAAATGAAATACAACAAAAGGGAAGAAGGAAAGGGTTTTATTTTCAACGTTAAAAAATGTGGAAATAATCACCATGGAACATGCATTATAGGAATGGGAGTTTTCTTCATATGTGGAGAGAAAATTAATCCATATCTTTATTTCATGGTTAAAGAAGAAGCTTCCAATTATCAATTCTTCAAAAATAAGGATATGAGAAATATGCAAATGAATACTCTTGGACTCATGAGGATTTTTCCTAGAAAATGCCAATGGAGAAAGGAAGAGCTTATGTGATTACTACAGTTGATGTTGAAGTTCCAAATGATATAGTAACATGTAAATTGATTATATCTTCAAATTAGTACAATTATTTCATTTATTAAATATCCTTACACATGTTTATATATTCTATGTTTTTCAACAGTTTATGAATATAATTGAAAATAAAGACTCATAGGTGAAATATTAATGCAATAATGATATATTATTCAGTACCCATTATGGAACATAGGCTTACCATATTTTAAAATTTGTTCATTATACATATATCAGACATAAACCATGGAATGTATTAGTCTTCATATTATAATGAAAAAAATTATTATTGAGATAAGGAGATTAAAATTTGTAACGAAGGTATCAAATCTCACATATTCAACAGGGAGACGAAATCATCTGAATAATATCAAGATCCACCTATAGTATCTCTCCTTAATGAAATTACAGTATAAGAAGAGATTAAAAACCCTGTGTAAGGGAAACACATCCCTATGATGAAATATGTTCTTATACTCTATGAATATATTTATGTGTTTACTAAAGAAATACTTGGATATCCACCAGATCATGAAGTTCAATTTTCTATTGAACTCACCCCTAATGCAATACCTTTATATTAGAATCCCATAAATATGGTTACTATAGGAATGATAGTACTAAAGAAACAATTATAGGAGTTGTGTGAAAAGGGATTCATATTCCCATGTGTTTTACAATGGGGAGTTCCTATTATATTTGTAATCAAAATTATGGGACTATGAGGTTGTGTATTGATTACAGGTATATTAATTCCACTATTATGAATAAAAAGTATAATTTTCGTCATGTTGATGGCTTGTTTGATTAAAATTAAGTATAAATATATTTTTTAATTATTTATCACTGTTTGAGGTAGCTTCAAATGTGAGTAAGGATGGAAGATATTTCAAATAAAACATTTTGTATGTGCTATGAATATTATGTGTTTATAGTAATTCCCTTTGGTTTAATTAATTCATCCCAATTTTTATAAATATAAAGAAAATTGTTTTCAGGTAATATATTAAAATTTATATTATGATATTTATTGAAGAATATCTTCGTATACTATGGAATTTATGAAGAAAATAAGACTCATTTAAAAATAATTCTTATGTCTCTCAGTGAAAGGTATTATAAGGGGGTATTTAGAATGTTTGAACTATCCCTTTAAGAAGTTCCTTTTCTTTTCTACATTGTATCTTTTGATGGAATATCAATTGGTCCATAAAAGAAAAATGTATCTAAAGGATTTCCTAAACCAAAAAATACAATTGAGGTACTTAGATTACTTGGATTATCCGGTTACTATCACAATTTTGTTTTAAAATATTTCTTGATTAAAAAATCCGTCGACCTAGATTACATGTAAAATGGGTTTGTTCATATAGAAATAATAATGTAAATAATATATTGAAGTATAAAATAGGAGGTTGATCAATATTACACCATCAATACTACCATTGGGATGGGACACACATTTTATATATAGTGACATATCAACAAAGGATTTGGATGTGTACTTTTGTAGACTGATAATGTTATTACATATTCATTAAACCAGTTAACGATACATGAACAATAATTTTCAACCTATGATATTGAATTGGCCACTGTAGTATTTTCTTTGATGATATGGTGACATTATCTCCATTTCGAATTATATTAGATATTCACTGATCATAAGTTTATGAAATAAATATTTTCATAGAAATAGACCAAAATTTTAAAAAGGAAATGGATATATATTTTCAAGGATTATGATTTCTTGATACTCTACCACTATAGAGAGGATAATAAGGTGGATGATTCATTGATTAAGAAATATAATAGAGTTCGGAAAAAGATGTGGATCAACAAGGAATAATTATTTAGGCTCCTAATTAATTTAGATATTTTAATAATTAAGGAAGTGGAAAAATAACTTTTGTATAAAGATAATGTTAAATAATATTTATTGGAAAAGAAAAAAAGTTCTATTATTGAAGATGATAATGTTCAGAAGAAAATTAAATTAATTAATGATGGGATGTTAGATGAAAATTTTTATGAATTTGGTGTTCTTAAATTTATAATGACCGTTAGTGTTCCATATATTCTTATGTTGAAAATGGAATTAATCGATGATACACATAGCCCAAATTTCTCTATAAACATTTTCATAACTAAGATGTATATTGATTTTAAGGAAAAAAATTAGTAGGATAATATTTTTTAGAGGTTGCTTGAGTGACATTATTTTTTATAATTATGAATATTTACCCACATTATATTTTAATAATTATAAACATTTATTTCCTTACCTTTAAGATAACTATTATTTTTCTCAATAGATTATTATGTTTTATTATTTATTTATATTTACATTATTTTTTAATCATTTATTATTCATTTTTTCATTGATTATATTTTCTTCGCACTAATTTATTAAGTTTTATCAGTATTTTATCTTCTATATTGATTAAATTAATATCTAAAATTGGTTATATATTTTTGTTCATTACTTAATTTATCTTTTGATTTTATGTTTTGATTATTAAAAAAAAATTCTACATGTTTCATGAAGTGTTCTTAGGCTAAATAAATATTTTGGGACCATGAGATATCAATTATACATTCATTTTACTATTACATCATAGCCAAATTACTAGTATTATATAGATAAAACACCCACTTAGACAAAATAAACTTATCTAATTCTCTAACATTTTCAGTTTTCTAGAATTGGTAACTTCTATATTTTGACCACAATATGGGTTAAAGAGCTCTAAATTAGGTGATTCTTCTAACTTTAGAAATATAAAAAAAATTTGCATTTAATTAGATGATAAAAAGTTTTCAATTAATATAGATCTTGATATAAATATGGTTATATGTCATTGAATGTTACACCCTGACCCTAGTTACCCAGATTTGGTGCATTATTACATAACATTGGTATGATACAAGGAATCATGTCCTGATAGACCGATCAGTTTACTATCCTTGAAAGTACTAGATATATTCATAAGTTTTACATTACATCATGAAATAAAAACATAAAAAAATTTTGTCCACTTTTGAACACACATATATCCTTAGTCTATAATTTCAGGTCAACCATAAAATACTTCATCACATCCTGGGAAAAATAAAACATAGAAAGGGGGGAGCTCAGATACTTAGTAAGGATAATAATATAGCGGAAACTTTCATAAATAAGCATAAACATTTAACAAAATGCTTAAGAATAAAACAAAATCCATTTAAACTTAAACTTCAGTATAATAATACAATTATTAAATCAAATAATTCCATTTACTTAATCACATGGATATTCTACTGGTCGAATAATCACAAGCAATATTAATTTCCACTTTCATAATGATGGAATGCATAATGACAGACATCAAAAACACATATTCAAGGCCTTGTGATAAGAATACAAGTAAGATTTTGTAAAGGCCTTGTTCCAAGTCACTAATTTGTCTCAGGAGACATACCGATGCATCTAGGTGCTATAGCGGGCTCCACCCGTCACTTACAAAGTCCAATGTATTCCTCATATGAAAAAGTTAAAAACAACATAAACATTTTTATTAAAACTAGCATACGAAATTTCAATACTTTATCCATAAACCATGAATGGTATAAAAATAACACTTCCATAGTCAAACATATCACAAAACCTTTAATAAAATATAGAAGTTTTGTATCATAACAAATAAGCTTCAAACAAGCTTAAAATCCATCAAAGGACGTTTACATAGATTAAATCCAATCTTTTTTTTAGAGAAATATCTCTTTCTATTTTGAAATCATTTAAAAGTCATATAACTATAAAAGAAAACATTTATTTTTAAAATATTATTATAATCTTGTATGGGGGTCTTCGATGATGATAAAACTGCTGAAAATAGCAACACCTTCCGTATAAGTTAAAAAAAGACATTCTTACCTTAATTTTATAGAAAATGTCATAAATACCTTGTTTGGAAAACGACCAAAAGATTTCTTTTAAAAAATATATTTTCAAATAAGTGTATAAATGACTTTAAACCATATTATAGTAAATATTAAATTTTTTTTGAATTACATTATTAGGAAAACATGGATGTGGATGATAAAGAGGTCTCAGTAGATATTTACGTAAAAATAACCTCAGATAATAAAGAGATTGTGAAATTAACCCTTAACTTGTACTTTTCCTTATTCGATGGTATGTTAAAATACTTTATAGTAATTAATTTTTTTTATTAAATTATAAAATAACTATATACATAAATATGATATCATATACTATCCTCTAAAACTAATTTGTTAATAATATTTCAGTAGTATCATCATTTTAGGTGTTTATTGATCCGTTTTACTTTATATGATCAGTTACGTAAGCCATGTTTATTATGGATAAGATTTATTTTATTCATATTCAAAATGATATTAAGTTCATAAAAATTATTTTTAATCATAAAATCAAAATTATTATTGAATTATTATGATGTGGAATGAATCTCATAGCATTCATGGAGACGGTAATCCGTACGTACGCACGAGTGAAAATATCATTATATTGATGGTGAAATCTTATGTGATTGGATGGTATATAATATATAAAGAATAATTAACATGTTATATTTTTTATTTAAATTAGTTATACTCATTATTATACCCATCCAAATAATGAAGTGTTTGAATAACACACTACACCACGACGTGGAGACGGTAAGCCGTACATACGCAAGTATGGTGACTTTATCATTCATATAATGGAAAGAATAATGAATATGGTTGTAAAATTTTTACAATAACATAATATTATATATAATATACTGTATTTATTATTTTATAATGGAACAACAAAGAAAGTGGAAGTGGAAGAAGAAAAAAACTTGAAAGTGGGTGGTGAAATTATTACATATTCTTCGAGTGTTTCCTTTTGAGTTGATAAAAGTTCTATTTAGGTAGTCTTTATGATCAAACTAAGGCCTCTAGGTTGAATTGATAGAATGTTTTAGGATAGTTGGGTAGGTTTTGTCTGAGCCAAATTGCTTTGGAGGTTTGATTTTTAGAGAAGGGGAAATACCCTTTTATAAGAGAGGTGAGGGGCACATTAGGAAAAGATTGAAATATTATTTTATAATAAAATTATTTTCGGTTTATAATGGATCAAAAATGATTTATTTCGAAGATAAGGTGGGTATGGTTCACAAAAAACTCATAAAATAGGTTTTATATAGGTTTGAGTCACCATATTAACCTTATCGTTTTGATTTAACTATTAGTTAAATAGTGTAATTTTTACCATGTATTCTGGTATTATTATAATAATTGGTTAATAAACTTACTATAAATTTTGAGAAAACCTCAAGAGGTTAGTTAATGATATACATATAATTATATAAGTTCCTTTTCAGAGCCTTATATTTTTATGACTATTATATAATTTCATAATTTAATAATTGTTTTAAAAACCAATTTATGTCAATTTTGACACTATTTAGTATTTGGTTTTTGTGAAAGTCATCACAACTTGATTACTTCAAGAAAAATACATTGAATCAACCCTATCATGTCATATTTACCCATAAAATTCTTTTATGTCGTAAAAACATTGAAATTATATTTATTTCAATATTTATAATACCATTTATTTGATTAATTCATTAATTAGGTAATTACTGCCTCACCATTGTGTCATAAATAAATTTAATTATATAATGTCTAAAATTTATAAATAAAATATCATCATGTATGAAATATTTTTATATTTATAATGAGTATTTATATTCTAAAATATAACTTATATAACCCCATTTATATTTTTTTTACTAAAAGATATATGTTTATGTCATTTCTGTCTTTACTTTAAATTAATTAATATAAAGTGTCATTATCACTTTCAAGTGGCTCTATGGGGTCCCAAAATCGACCTAAGGATTCCTATTGTCATAAATGTATCAAAAAATAGTAATAGTACACATGTTAGTGTAATTTATTGTTATTATAATATTATTTTGTACCCTTATTTACCAGATTTACTATTTATCTATGGTAAATAAAATATTTATCGAAGTAATTATTCAAAATGTATAAAAATAAAAGTTACCTATTTACAAATTTTTTACCTTTTGATTCCAAATATGTAATCTTTTTTTTTCAAATTCAAAATACATAAGTGAAATAAATTAATTTAAAATTAATTTATGTTGTCAAAACAAAAGGCACATTTTTATGAAATAATAACTATCAAAATATTGACACTTGTTTATGTCTAGTTTAAATGTGAAATTACATATAATCACCTAAATTATATTAAATGATAAAAATATAGTCTATTAATACTTTTAAACCACTTAAATTTATAGTTTAACACTATGAATTATTTTTATTAAAAAAGTTGTTTGTAATTAAAATTTAGCATTTTTCACTATTCATCAAAAAATGAAACCTTTCAAAAAGGTACCAAAAATTCACCCTAAGCTAATTTCGATATTAAAAATTCAAAAATGAATTCCATTTTGAAAAATAAAATTTATAAAATTTCAGAAAGAGGTAATTACTATTTATAACTTCTAGTTTGATTAGTCGTGGTGTGTTAAATCTACGAGTTGCATACAACACAAGCAACTGCATTATTTAAAGGGAAACATACCGTGGAAGTTTGGGGTGTTACATTATCCCCTACTTAAAATAATTTCATCCTATAATTTTATAGAATATTACGGCATAAAAAGATTCTGGTGGTTCTTCATCATTAGTTCCTCAGGTTCGCACATTGTCTCTTCCATATTATGGTTTCTCTATAGAACTTTTACTAGATGAGTCATCCAGTTTCTCAACACTTGTTCTCTGGTATCTATAATTTCGACAGGCTATTCACAATAAGATAGATCGAGTTCTAGTTCAATTTCTTTATAGGTGAGTACATGTGTTGGGTCAGGCTTGTATTTTCTCAACAGTGACACGTGGAACACATCATGAACTTTGGAGAGACTTAAAGGCATTTCCAAATTATAAGCTAAAAATCCAATTAGTTCTAGAATTTTGAAAGGACTGATATACCTGGGACTCAATTTACTCTTCTTACCGAAATATATAACACCCTTCCATAGATATAACTTCAATAAAACATGATATCCTACTTGAAATTCCAAATCCTTCCTTCAGTTATCGGCATAGCTCTTTTGCCTACTTTGAGATGCTTTAATGTGGGTTTGGATAATCTTCCCTTTTTCCATTGTTTCCTCAAAAAGTTCTAGGCCTACTAGTTTTCTTTCACCAAAATCATCCCAACAAGTTGGTGTGTGACATCTCTTTTCCTATAATGCTTCATATGGTGCCATTTGAATACTTGAATGGAAGATATTATTATAGGAAAATTCTACAGGAGGTAAATATTTATCCCACTTACCTTGAAAGTAAAGTGAGAAAGATCTCAAAATGTCTTATAAGGTTTGAATAGTCCATTCTGATTGTCCTTCGGTATTATGGTGGTTGGAAGTGATCAAACGAAGTTCAGTACCCAGGGCTTTCTGAAGGCTTTTCCAGAATATTGATGTCAAATGGGGATCACGATATGAAAAAATCGATAGGAGTACTCCATGAAGTCTTATAACTTCATTAATATATATCATTTCCATACGTTCCAGTGGTAAATCTTCTCTTATAGCAAGAAAATGTGCCACCATGGTACGACGATCAATAATGACCCATATTGCATCATTCCTTCTAGGAGTCTTTGGTAGCCCCATGAAAAATTCCATCGTAATATTATCCCATTTCCACTCAGGTATGGGAAGAGGTTTCATGACTCCTCTAGTCTATTTCCTTCTAGCTTTCACTTGTTGACAAACCATACATCTTGACACAAAATCAGTAATCTCGATCTTCAGGTTGTCCCACCAAAAATGTTCTTTCAAATCTATATACATCTTGGTGCTCTTGGGGTGTATAGAGAAATTGGAGCATTGATCATCATCCAATAATTCCCTTTTTAGACCAGGTATGTTAGGAACACAAATTTTCTTCCCAAATTTCAAAATTCCATCTTCATATACGAAGTCACTCAATCTCCCATCATTCACATCTTAAATATTCTTTTGAAACTCATTATCAATAGTCTGAGAACACTTTATCCTTTCTAGTAAAGATGGTTTAGAAAACATTTGAAAAAGTATTGATGTTTCAACATTCATGGTTATTCCTATATCCATCTTTACTAGATCCATGAAAATAGGATTCCTTTCAGCTCTCATCTTGTAAAAAACTCCGTGATCCTTTATACTCAAAGCATCTTCCACCTTATTTTTCTTCCCCAGGTGGTATTCTATAATGATATCATAATTCTTGACTAGTTCATTCCATCATATTTTTCTCATGTTGAGTTCTTTCTATGAGAAAATATACTTCATACTCTTATAATCAGTATAAATCTGACATTTTACACCATAGAGATAGTGTCTCCATATCTTCAGAGTAATGATTAGAGCTTATATCTAAAGATCATGAGTAGGATAGTTTTTCTCATGAATATTTAGCTATCGTGATGCATAGGTAATAACTCTATAATTCTGTATAAGGACACAACCAAGTCCTTTCTTTGAAGAATCACTATAAATAACAAACCCATCATTCCCTAATGGTAGAGTCAAGATAGGATCATTGACTAATCTTCTTTTCAGTCATTCAAAACATTCTTCACACTCTTTTTTTCCAAACAAAGTTAACCCCCTTATGAGTGAGCTTGGTTAATGGATTAGCCAATTAGGAAAAATTCTAGACAAAATGCTGATAAAAACATGCTAAACCAAAAAAACTTTGTACCTCAGTTATACTCGTTGGTGATGGAAATTCTTGGATTGTCTTGGTATCTGAAGGATCAAAATAGATTTCATCCCTAGAGACAATATGGATAAGAAAAGAAATCTCCAGAATACAGAATTCACATATGCTAAATTTCCCATATAATCCATTTCTTCTAAGAGTCCTTAGGATAATGCACAAGTACTTTTCATGATCTTCATAGATTTTTGAGTATACCAAAATATCATCAATAAATACCACTACAAATTCATCAATATATTCCTTGAAAACTCTATTCCTTAGACCCATGAAGACATAGGGTACATTAGTCATTCCAAAAGGCATTACTCTAAACTCGTAATGCCCATACCTGGTTCGAAATTCTGTTTTTAGAATGTCTTACTTCTTCACACATAACTGATGACATCCAAATCGAAGGTCAATATTTGAAAAATATTGACCTCCATGATGTTAGTTGAATAAATCATCAATGCGAGGCTGGGTATACTTGTTCTTTATTGTTATAGCAGTGATCTCCATGTAGTCAATGCACAACCTCATAGATCCATCTCTTTTTTTAACAAAAAGAATAGGGGCTCCCGATAGAGAAACAATAGGGTAAATAAATCCATTATTATTCAATTCCTATAGTTGTTTCTTTAGTTCCACTAATTTGACAGTGTCCATTCTATAAGGGGTCTTCGACATGGGCCTTGAATCAGGAATTAAATCAAAGGAAAACTTAGTTTATCGCTCTGGAGGATGTCCTGGTAAATCCTCTGTAAACACATCCACATATTATTGCACAATAGGTACGTCCTCTATTTGTACATTTTTTTCCTCACCCATAGTTATTTCATTCTATTCCGCCACAATAATTGAATTTAGTAGATCTACTAGGGGTGGATCTAGAAAAGAATGAGGTGGTGACGTTTCTACTCTAAAGATAAGGTACTCCTTATCATCATTGAAAATTGTAACCTATTTATTCTTAAATTAATTTTTTTTCATCATGGTCCAATATAATATTCATACCAAGGATTATATTAAATTCAATCATTGGTATGTCAATGAGATCAGCAGATAAAGAACATTTATATGTTATAATGGGAACTGATTCACAAAACATTGTTGTGATGATACTTCCCTTAGGTGTTTTGACTAAAAACTCCCTTGTTAAGTCAAATTGAAAATATATAATTTTCTTAGCAAAATAGGAATATATGAAACAATGCAATGAACCAGAATCAAATAAACATTGGGTAAACTTGATGAAACCATTAAATTACCTGCCACCATGTCTTTCAGAGCTTCTACCTCAGCAGTAGCGATAGTATAATCTTGGACTTTCTCTATTATCATTTTCTAAGTTAAGTTCCCTTCACAATTAGGACATTCATTTGAAAAATTCTCCCTTTACCTACAATTATAGCATTCAACATTGACACCATCTTTCTTCCCCTTGCAATCACGATTTTAGTGGCCTTTTTCACCACACTTGTAACGGACTCCCATTCCCTTCAGGAAAGTAACATGGTGTTTCTTCCCACATTACCAGAAGATGGATATTCAAATTTTCCCTTCATACCCTTATTTCCAATTCCAGAGTGTTCAACAGATCTCTTCTTCTCTTTCTTTGCTTTGAAATCATAATACATAGAGAATTCCTTTTCTGTCTTGATAGCGCATGAGACATTATAATTGTACGATGAGAAGGATTGTGAGACTAATGCTCGACGAAGAAATAGATTTCACCCGTAAAATAATTGATCAATATTACTCCATGGGTTACATATATAATCTATTGTATGCCTTGATAACCTTGTAAAGTTATCCTCATACTTTGCGACATTCTCATCCTCCTTTTTCCTCAGACTCAGAAATTTTCTTTCCATATCCGCTCGATAGTCTCAAGGAAAGTATTTTTCTAAGAAAATTTCTTTATACTGCCTCCATTCCATGATTTAAACTTGTTCATATTCATTTTTGTTTTGGATTAATAACCACCATTGATCTGCATCTCCCGTGAGGTGATAAACTGCCATGACAACCTTTTCCCTTTCGCTACTCCCCAAAGCCTAAAATATTTTCTCTAAGGAACTTATCCATTTCTCACCTACTAATGGGTTTTTACACCCATTAAATGTTGGTGGTTGTTTCCTCATGAAGAGGTCTAACACTAATACTCTGCATTGTGGATCAGGGTGCTCCATACGGGTAAAGTTATTATTCATAATCTAAGTGAGTTTTCCCAGTATGGTGATAAGCTGATTAGCACCAATTTCATCACTAGCTCCACTATAATTATTTTTAGTAGGAGGTAAATCCCAACATGGATTAAGTGGGTTGATACAGTTTCCATTCCTTCCACTATGTTCCATTTCTAAACAATATCAGACACTAGATTAGTTTATAAATCACAAAACATAATTCCAATCTTGTAAAACAGTTAACATAAATTGAACATTTTATGGATATAATCCATAATCATAAAAATGTTTTCTTTGAGGAAGTATATACTCATGAACCCTTGATAATGTTTTTTAAATAAAATGAGAATTATCCTATGCATATCCCCTGGGAGTGTTGTAACCAAGAATGCATCAAGGCCCGTTGTCGTGAACTAGTTCCCGTTCGAGTCTAGCTCAAAGCGGTGTTTTCAGTATTTACCCCTAGGTACATCTATGCTAGAGCCACCTCTACTTGCTCATATCTAGACATGGATATATTTCTTGGAAAAATCACAAAATCGTTACATTACCAAAATTCATGGATGTTCTTCTATACTAATCAACAAAGTCTGTCTTAGGGTAATATTCCTTAATCAGTGTTTTTCTAAATCTAGCTTCTAAGGTTTTTACTAAACTTCCTCTGATACCAACTATAATACCCCAACCCTAGTTACCCAGAGTCGGTGAATTATTACTTAAAATTGGCATGATATAAGGATTCATGTTCCGAAAGAGCGATCAATTGAGTAGCCTTGGAAGTACTATATACATTTATAAGTTTTATATTACATCATGAAATAAAAACAACAAAAATATTTTTCCCCTTTTGAACAAACTTATATCCTTAGACTATCCTTGTACGTCAACCATAAAATTCTTCTTCACATCATGGGAAAAATAAAACATTGAAATGGATGAGCTCAGATGCTCAGTAAGGATAAAAATATGGATGAAACTTTAAAAAATAAGCATAAACATTTAAGGCAATAAATAAGAATAAAAAAAATCCGTTTACACTTAAACTTCAGTATAATATGGAAAAGAAAAAATCAAATAGTTCCATTTACTTAATCACATGGATATTCTAATAGTCAAATATTCAGATGAAATATCAATAGCCACTTTCATAATGATGGAATGCATAATGCTAGACTTCATAAAAATATAGTCAAGGGATTGTTCCAAGACTACAAGTAAGATTTTGTCAAGGCCTTGTGCCAAGACACTAGTTTTTCTCATGAGACCTACTGATGCATCGAGGAGCTATAGCAGGCTCCACCCGTCACTTACTAAGTCTAATGCATTCCTCATATGAAAATGTTTAAACATAACATAAACATTTGTATTAAAACTAGCATACAAAATGTCAATAATTTATCCATAAACCATGAATTGTGTAAAAATAACACATCCACAGTCCGACATATCACAAAACCTTCAATACAATATAGAAGTTTTGTATTATAATAAATAAACTTCAAACAAGTTTAAAATTCATCAAAGGATGTTGACATAGATGAAATCAAATCTTTTTTAGAGAAACATATATTTCTATTTTGAAATCATTTAAAAGTCATATAATTATAAAAGAACACATTTATTTTGAAAATTTTCTTATAAGCTTGTATGGGAAGATTCAATGATGATATTACGGCGGAAAATAGCCACACTCGCTGTATAAGTTAAAAAAAAGACATTCTTACATTAGTTTTGTCGAAAGGGTCATACAGTACCTTGTTTAGAAAAGGACGAAAAGATTCCTTTAAAAACATATGGGGTAAAATAAGGATATAAATGACTTTAACCCATTGTATAGTAAATATTAAAAATGTTTTGAATTACATTTTTAAGAAAAATCGGATGTGTATGATAAAGAGGTCCCAGTAGATACTTAAGTAAAAACAAAATCGGATAACAAAAAGATTGTAAAATTAACCCTTTCCTAGTAATTTTGCTTAGTCAATGGCATGTTAACATCGTGTATAATACTTAAAACATTTTATTGAATTATACAATAACTATATACAAAAATAATATTTCATATATGATCCTCTAATATTTCTTTGTTAGTAATATTTCAATAGTATAATCGTTTAGGGTGTTAACAGATCTATTTTCCTTTATATAATCAGTTACATAAGCCATGTTTGTTAGGGATAGAATTTATTTTATTAATATCCAGAATTATATTAAGTTCTTAAAAATTATTTTTAATCATGAAATTAAAATTATTCTAGAATGATTACGATGGAGAATGAATCTCACCGCGTTCGTGGAGATAGTAATCTGTACGTATGCACGAGCGACAATATCATTATATTGATTGTGAAATTTTATGTAATTGGATGGTATATAATATATAAATAATCATTAACATGTTATATTTATTATTTACACAAGTTATACTAATTATTATACCCATCCAAATAATGAAGTGTTTGAATCACAAACTACACCACGATGTAGAGACGGTAAGCCGTACAAACGCATGTATGGTGACTTTGTCATTAATATGATGGATATAATAATGAATAATATTATTAAATTTTTATAATAACATCATATTATATAGAAGGTACGAGAGTTATTATTTTATAATGGAAACAACAAAGAAAGAGGAAGTGGAAGAAGAAAATAACTTGAATGAGGGTGGTGATATTATTACCTCTTCTTCGGGTGTTTCCTTTTGACTTGATCAAAAGGGGTCCATAGGTTGGATTAATGATAAAAATAAGGCCTCTAGGTTGAATTGAGGGAAATTTGGAGGATATTTGGGAAGGGTTTGGTCGATCCAAATGGCTTTGGAGGTGTTATTTTGAGAGAATGGGAAGTGCCCTTTTATGAGAGAGGCGAGGAGAACCTTAGGAAAAGATTGAAATATTATTTTATAATAAACTAATTCTCAGTTTATAATGGCTTAAAAATGATTTATTTCGAGGTTAAGGTGGGTATGGGTTGAAACCACTCAACCAATAGGTTTTAGACAGGTTTGAGTCACCATATTAACCTTATCTTTTAGATTTAACTCTTAGTTAAATAGTTTAACTTTTACCATGTATTCTTGTATTATTATAATAATTGGTTAATAAACATACTATAAAATAAAAATAGAACCTCAAGTGGTTCTTTAATGATATAACTATAATTATATAAGTTCTTTTGCAGAACCTTATATTTTTAGGAGTATTATATAATTTAATAATATAATATTTGTTTTAAAAACCAATTTATGTCAATTTTGACACTATTTAGTATTTGGTTTTTGTGAAAGTCATAAAAACATGATTACTTAGAAACAAATACATTTAATCAGCCCTAAAATGTCATAATAACCTATAAAAGTTAGGTATGTCATAAAAACATTGAAATTATATTTATTTTAATATTTATAATACCATTTATTTGATTCTTTCATTAATAAGGTAATAACTGCATCACCATTGTGTCATAAATAAATTTTATTATTTAATGTTTAAAAATTATAAATAAAATAAAATTATGTATGAAATATTTTTATCTTTCTAATCAGTATTTATAGTCGAAAAGGTATCTTATATAATCCCATTTAAAAATTGTTTTACCAAAAGATATATGTTTATGTCATTTTTGTCTTTACTTGAAATTAATTAATATAAACATTATTATCACTCTCAAGTGGATCCATGGGGTCCCGAAATCGACCCAAGTATGACCATGGTCGTAAATGTATCAAATAATAGGAATAAGACACAAGGTAGGTTAATTTAATATTATTATCATATTATTGTTTACCTTTATTTACTGGATTTAACTTTTAACCATGGTAAATAAAATATTTACCGAAGTAATTATTCATAATGTATAAAAATAAAAGTTACATATTTACACAATTTGGAAATCATGATTTCAAATATGGAATCCATTTTTCCAAATTCAAAACACAGAAGTGGCCGAAATTAATTTAAAATTAATTCCCGTTGTCAAAACAAAAAGCGTGTTTTTTAGAAATAATAACTATCAAAAGATTGGCACTTCTTTACGTCCAGTTTAAATGTGAAATTACATAAAATAACCTAAATTATATTAATTGATAAAAATATAATATATTGATACTTTAAAACCACTAAAATGTATAATTTAACAATATAAATTATTTTTATTAAAAAAGTTGTTTTAATTAGAATTTAGTATTTTTCACTATTCATCCAAAAATTAAAGTTTTCAGAAAAGTAAAAAAAATTCACATAAAGATAATTTCGATATTAAAAATTCAAAAATGAAGTCTATTTTGTAAAATAAAATTTATAAAATTTCAAAAAGTGGATATTACTATTTATAACTGCTAGTTTGATTGGTCGTGGTGTGTTAAAACTCCAAGTTGCATACAACGCAAGCTACAACATTATTCATAGGGAAACATATTGTGTATGCTTGGTGTGTTATATTGTATGTTTTTAGTTTCAAATATATAGTTTTATAAAATGTTTTTCAACTGTATTTTGAGGAAAATATGGTATAAAGAAGTCCAATTAAGTTGATTCTTGAGTATTCTTAAAGATAGTGGAATTCTAAAAAATATAAATCAACAATAGATAAAGGTTATTTTTATTAAGAATTACGTTTTACATTTTAAAATTTTATAATTTATTTTGTTTATAATTTTATAGAATAATCTCTATGAAATAATATATGTTAAATAGCTACATGAATTCTCTTACACGAATCACATACATAGAGTCATCTATGTGAATTCCCTTTATGTGAAAAATGCTTTGTACATTTTTCTTTTTCAATTTTATTATGTAAAGAAAAAATGGCTATGTGTAAATCCTATATATGGATTTTATTTTGTTGTTTTGTGAATATCTGTAGGATATTCTAAAACATAGAAATATGCTTTTTATGTGATATTTTCCATTTTAATTTACTAAAAGATTATGATATATATAATTAGTGTCTTATTTTGATATATTATTACTCATCAATTATTTAAAATTAATGTGAATAGTTTTTAAAATGTTTTATAATGAATTAATCATTATTTATATGTGATTTATCATTTGTTGATATACAAGCTTGAGTTTTTTGGAATTGAAATAACCAAATTAGAACTAGCTTAAATACGAAGGGTTAATATTGATTATTATCTCATAGAATTACATTGATGTTAATAATTATTATTTACTACTATATTAATTGTTATTCCATTTTATTTTTTTTATTTTATAGGTTATTGATGAAGTCTTATAGGAAACCTATTTTACAATTATAAAAAATTTACACATGGATATTTACATGGGATGTGAAAATGTTACAAAAAAAATTAGTTTATTTGAAAAATAATGAAGAAAAAAATATAAATCATTATGGTTTCTATCAAAATGGGAACTCTATATACATAGAGTGGAAAAACAAGTTCAAAATACATGATGTTGATGATATTTTTAAACTATACAAGTGATACATTTTCAGGTGATCCAGTACCACTCTTAGTTGAATTGAAATCATTAGAACCTTTTCTTCTGGAGAATTTCTTGATGCCTAAACTCTCAAGATATAAAGTATTCATCTAATTCTATGGTTTTTATTTCTCTCTATTATTTTGTGTGAATAATTAAAAAGGGTTATACTGTCCATTAAAAGGTAGTTAACTGGTTTGTGATTCCCAAAAAATATAGCTTTAGGTTGTTCATCTATAAAAAAGTTAGATTGGTCATGTAGTTTCTCTCAGTAGAAAAATATAGTACTGCTTTGGGTTTAATGATATTGGGGTAAAAGGATTTTTAATTGGGTTGTGACTCTAGGTTGGAATAATTAAATATACGATTCTATTATATTTATTTTAGTGGGTTTCATCAATCTCATTTCATGAGAGGGGTGAAGAGTACAATATGATAATTTTTATCAGAATTACTATAAAAATCTCATTTATGCACTTTTTTTTATTTTAAAATGTAATTAGAACACTGATATAACTTAAAATTTATTTTAAATGTCCAATTCACCACCTCTTTTATATTTTTACATCTTAAATTAGGACAAAAAATTGGTATCAGAGCTAGACCCCATGCTTGATATATATTATTTATTTTTGATAAACACTTTTTGACTGAAATATTTAAGGGGAAATTTTCTTATTTATCATGAAACGAACATGTTTTAAAGATTGATGGATACCTCAAAAATCTCCTCATTTTAATGGTATAGATTTTGGATATTGTAAATCGTGGATAGAATAATTCTTAAAGTAAAATTGAATTGTTCGTTGGAGAATTATTGAAAATTAATATAATATTCCCAATGGTAAACCTGAATCATTTGATGGAAATGATGTTGTAAATTATGCTCTGAATTATAAAGTGATGAATATATTATATTGTGAAATAAATAGAAATATATATATTGATGTTTTTCTGGTAAGATTGTAAATGAAATTAAGAAAATTATGCATGTTACACATCTTGGCTTAAATAAGATAATTAGAACTAAGTTAATCAAATTAAGAGTTTGAGATCAAGAATTTAAGATGGGTGAAGAGGAAACTAATAATTAAATAACACATTGATTCACTTGTACTATAAATGTTTTGTGTTATTTTAGAGAGACTCTTGAAAATATCATTCTTATTGAAAGTGTACTTAGATTACTTCCTACAATGTCATGTGTAAAATTGATGATATTGAAGAAATTATGAATTTAAAGGAATATATAATTTACAAGCTCATTGGATCATTTTTACAATATGATTTAGAGAATTAAATTATTTCTAAGGAAGATAAATAAAATAAAATTAGAATGCAATTTAAATCAAATGTATCTACTAACTCTTCTGATTTTGAGTTACAAAGTAGTGGCAAGAATTATACATTCTATGTTGTAAAAGGTGGATATATATCGAATAAATGATACTCATGGTGATTTTATAAATTATATCATATGAATGTATACAAGGAGACAAAGAATGGTAATCTCATTTATAATTATTTTCATGATTCAACTAGTTATGTGGGTAGGAAAATGGGGAACGTTAATCCCCATTTCCCAATATTAAAGAAGGTAAAATTAAAAAAATGAAGAAATTCGAAAAATAAAAGAATATTATGTTATTCAAATAGATTTGTAGTCATTATTAAAGTATTATTAGAGAGTATTTTTCTAAAATTATTTTTTAAAGCATGTTCTTAGTGGATTCATCAAATGAATTAAGTGACTATACTTATTATTTATCTTCTCAATTATAATAAAAAACCCACTATTGAAAAATTTATTAATTAGGTTGATATAATTGAACATAGAGTTGAAAAATTCAATGTTTTATACTATATTTTTAAGAAGAAACATACATATGTTCTTAAGAAGAGTGAAAATATAAAGAATTCATGATGAGAAAAATTATACTCATAGAGATTTTGAAATTGCACAAGAAAATCTAAAAGTTTCTATTAATGGAAATGATAAACTAAATACATAGGTTGATTTCATATCTAAGTGTATTGAATAGAAAATAATATTATTTTACAATTTTATTAAGGAAAAGGAATACATAAAAATTATGTTGAAATTTTAAAGTCAAATATATCCATTTAATTTTAAGTTAGATAAAATTTAATAAAATAACAATTTCAATTAAAATTAATAAAAAAGATGTTCTTGGTTACGATAATAAATTTTCAAATATTTATAAAACATTATTCATTAAAACAATTAATGGATGTTCATATACTGCTACTTGTTTTAGATGTCAAATGATAGGTCATTATACTAATGAATGTTTCTTGAGTTGCCCAAAATATATTGAAAATTTTATAGATTTTGATTATAAATCATTATCTTCTAGAATTATTATAAATATGTGTCTCAAATATATTTAGGTTTCCAAATATTTATATGGAAATACTATATGAACAAAACAATAATGGTACTAATGATTTCAGGTATATTTTTTAAAAGAAAGATGTCTTGATAGAATCAAAAGTAATGTTTGGAATATGAAATTTCAATGCTCAAGAGACATGAATAATTATAATTTAAATTTTATATCCTTCAATAAATTTGACTGAGGTAATGATACATTTAGTGAAAAATCTAAAGGAAATTTAAATGGTTTCAGTGTGGTTTGGAATTACTTTTTATATTTTTAATGTATTATATGTTCATAGATTGAATCATAATTTAGTAAAAATTTCACCACCTTGTGATGATAAAATTATAATTACATTTCAAAATGATAAATGAATTGTATTTAATGATAAAACAGTTTTGTTTTCTAATAACAGAAAAGATCACAATGTTACAATTAATTTTACCGAATTAACTGGTAAAAACAAAAAAGGATTGAATTTTATAAAAACTTGATATCATTTTGTAGAAGAGGTGTTAATGACATGAAATTTTTTAGTTTTATTAAAAATATTTCTAAGAACCAAACTATTATATAGCAACTGAAACATAAAGTGGACAATACCTTCATTTGTTATTCCAAATTGAGATGAGAAAAACATAAAATTAGTTTTAACTCGATAAAATATCACAAACTATTAGGAATCTTTATGTTACTCAATTAGATTTATGTGTTCATATTAAGCCTAATAGTTTGGGTGGTAAAATATATATTTGTTATCGATGATTTTACTAGATACACATGTGTTTACTTTTTTACTCTTAAATATGAAAATTAATATATATATATATATATATATATATGCATCACATTTTATATATTACTCCAAAATGAAAAAGAACACGTAAATACGTCAATTTGATATGATAATAGTGGTAAATTCCAAAATCTATGATTTATTTAGTTTCTTGAAGAAGATAATAATTTTTACAATTTCCTTCCACTAGAACACCCCAAAAATGATTTTATTAAAATGAAAAGTAGATAATTTAATGAAATGGATAGGGGAATTTAAATGAGTTTTATCTGAATTTTTTTTACAGAAGCTTTGAAGACTTCTTAGTATGTTACAAAGAGAATTATTTTATGACCCTTGTTAAAAGGGATACCTCATGATAGTTGGAATTGAAAAAACATAAAATTATCAATTTTAGAATCTATAATGAATGAGTTTTCATTCATAATAGTAAGTATTGTTTGGATAAATTTTATTCAAAATTTTATGAAGACATATTTTTATGATATTAAAACAATATTAAGGTATATTGAGTGCACAATAAAATAATAATTATTGAATTACCAATTCATGTTAAATTTGATGAAAATGTTTTAATAAATGAGATGATAATATAGACCAGCATGAAGACAAATTTAGATATTTTGACATTTAAGAAAAAGAAAAACAAGATACAGTTTCTCATATTGAGGGGGGAGAATATTACATATCAATATAATCACATACTTGAAATATCTTGTAAGATTCATATAGATCATACCACAAACAATATGATTTGTGATTTTGAATAATATTTTCAAACAAGAAAATATGTTATGAATATTTTTTGTTATCAAGGATTAATTTTTTATTTTTTAACAAGGAATATTCATGAGGTTTTAGATAATAATACTTTGATCTTTGAAATATAATATGAATTAAATCAGTTAAATAGAAATAATTCATTGACATTAGATCTTCCAAAAAATGTTTCTCAAATTATTTTCACAAAAGTGGATATTTAGAAACAAATTTTATGAATATAGAAATATAATTAAAAATAAATATAGATTAGTTATATAAGGCCATTCTCAAGAAAAAATTATTGATTTTGAAGAATATATTTATAGAATATAAGAAATAGAGATATTATTAGATAATTATTATTTTCATGGTTTTAAATTATTTTTAATGGATATCAAAACCTATTTTCTAATTTGATATATTTTTTAAGAAGTGTATGATATCCAACCCCCTGGTTTCAAAATTGAAGAGTATCATGATCAAATTTTTTTAACTATAAAAGGATTTATGTTATTTGTAATATGATACTCATTCTTGGTATGAAATGTTTACTATTTTTCTTTTGAAAAATAATTTTAATATTAGAAAGGTTAATCCTAATTTTTTATAAAAAAAATTTGTAAGGATTGTATGATTGGATAGATTTACATTGTTAATATTAAATTTGGATCTTTAAATGGAAATATTTTAAATGAATTTTTAGACTTGAAGACTTCTAAATATGATATGATTATAATGGGGGAATTTAAATTCTTCCTTGGTTTAAAAATATTTCAAAGAATTATGGTATTTTTATTAATCAATCCAAGTGTTCTAAAGAGTTATATAATACATTTCGTTTAGAATCTTATAAAAGTGAACATAAACCCACGATTAATACATGAAAATTTTACTTAGATAAATATTTAAACTCTATTGATGTTAAAATTTATAGATGCATGATTAGAAGAATATTATATTTAACTGATTTTATGCCTAATTTGATGTTTTAAGATTTTACGTGTGCTATATATCAAAGTTACCCTAATGAAATTAATATTAAATCTTTTAAAAGGATCATTAGATATGTTAAAGATTCATTAAATCTATGTTTATTTTACCATTTAGAAACAAAATTTTATTTGAAAAGTTATCCAGATTCTAATTTTTTTCAATGCATGATATATAGAAAGATAACATTAGGTATATTTCATAGACATCATAAATATTTTGTTTTATGGGATTCAAATAAACAATTTTTTTTCTCATTTAATAGTTGAATCCAAATATATAGGTATTTCATCATGTTATTCCCAATAATTATGGATTAGGAAGAAAATTTATGATTATAGTTTCTTTTTTTGATAACATTCAAATTTCTTGAGTAAAAATTATAATATTTTAATGTCCAGAATTTATTAATATGTATCAAAACTATGCACATTGGTGTTAAGATTCATTCTCTTAGATAATATGTAGAAGAAGAAAATATATGTATGGAATTTATTTCTACAGAAATCAACTTACTGATACCTTTATTAAGACCCTTAACTTTTAATTATGAGAAAAACATGTCTAAACTTGGTATTATAGAGACTAAAATTTATAACTATTTGACATGAATATTGGGGGAGATTCTGTGTATTTATATTCTGAAATTTCCATGTTGACATGAAATGTGTTAAATGTGGAATTTATTTTTAAGATTACTACAACTTAATTTCTGTACATATTTTTCAACTATATTAATTTTTTAAGACTTTTGAAAAATAATAAATTAAATTAACTAACTTTATAAACTTTGATATTACATAATAGAAAATTTTATAAAGGGTTTTTCTTTTTTTTTTCAAAAACAACCTTTAAAATTATACTTGTTGAATCGTGGATTCTTAACACCTGTTTTGAGAAATGTAAGGCTTTATAGTGAATCCATTGACAATGTTTTTAAATATACTTTTATAGAAACAATTTCACAATGTTTATAATCATTTTTATGAAATATTATATGTTTGAAAATAGAAGAAGAAACTATATCATTTCAATGAGAGGAAAATTTTTCTATTGAATCCTTATCAATTTTAGAATTTCAAAATGGGGATAATTTTTTAAATTATAATTTGTTTTGTAATTATAAAAGGGGGAGAATGTTGATTGGGTTATTGAACCACTTTATGTTTTAATAATTATAAATATTTACCCACATTATTTTTTATAATTACATATATTCAATTATTTCCCTTCAATGTAATTATATTTTCCACATAACATTTTAATGTTTTAATATGTTTTCTTTTTTCATTATTATTTTTATATATTTATAATTAATTTATTATTTTCATTAAATTGTTTTCTCACTATATTTTTTATTGTTATCTTTAAATTATTTTACATATTAAATAAAATAATGTTTAACGTTAGTTATATTTTTTTATTCTTTAACTAATCTTGTTGAGATTTATTATTTTGGTTGATCATAACATGTTATATGAGTTTCATGATGTTTACCTATGAAAAATAAGTCATTTGTGACAATAAAATTTAATTTACACATGTTTTTTTACTTTTCCCACATATCCAAGTTACAATTCACACAAATCCAAATCTCCCATGTAGCTAATATCCATGTAGAAAATTTGCCAGCATAGTCAATTTTCCATATTCGGTTACCTATTTTATTTTAACCAAAACATAGGACACCAATCTCCAAAATGAGTGATTATTCTTGATTTTAAAGATAAAAAAATAGATAAATTTCATTTGAAAACTTAATTTTTTAAATCACTTTCTATAATGTTAAAACTTAGTTTGGAATCACTATATATTTTAAGTATGAATTTTGTAGTTTTATAGAAATATTTTTCTACTGTATTTTGAAGACCACTTTAGATATAGAATTCAAATTAAATTCATTCATATTAACTCTGATGGATAATATAATTATACAAATATTATTAAATTGTAGATAAATCACATTATTCGGGTTAGAAGGACTAATTTACATTTGAAATATTATAAATCAAGCAATTTAATGATTTTTAGAATCAGATCTGTGAAATCAGATACATGAAAGGGCTACATGAATTCCATTATGTGAATTGAATAGAAATATTATTCTATGTAAATTTAATTTTTGGTATTGGATATGTAGATACAAATTTTTTTATTTGGTTATGTGAAAAACACTACTACTTGAAAAGCCATTTCTTTTATTTTCATAGGTGGTTTTATAATTTCAACTAGATATTATAAAACCAAAAAAATACATTTTGTTACACATATTATTTAACATTTCTATTTTCTAAAAGTTTCTTTATAGATTAATTAATTTTATTTTATTTTATTAGTTACTCATTAATTATTTAGAATCTATACGAATTGGTTGTAAACTGTTTTATGATGAATGAAATGGGATTCACATGGGGTTTAGAATGTGTTGATATTCCGGCTGAATTTTTGGAAATTGAAATATTCAAAATCCAAAAATTTGAAATAGGATGGTTAAATCTTTATTTTTATCAAGATTATTTCAAGGATATTATTGATTGTTAGTTACAAATGTATAAATTTTTCTAATGAGTTCCATTGTATAGTTTTTATTTGTTTTACAAGATATCAATGAAGACCTATAGGAAATATGTTATTCATTTCTAAAAGATTTAAAAATGACACTTTAACTAGGATATGAATTTTACAACTAAAAAAATAGTTCATTAGAAATAATAAAAAAGAAACAGATTTCAATTTTGAAAGATACTATGCCAAGGGAAACTATATATACATAAAGTGAATAGAACCAGTGAAAATTACCTGAGGTAGATGAAATTATTGAATAGTATAAGTATTGAATTTTTCTATTGATAAACTACTTCTCCCTTCCTAAATAGAATCTTTTGATCCTTTTATGGTGGATAATTTATTACTACATTGACTATCAAACAATGAATAATACATCTAGGTATATGGTCATTACATATTATTATTATTCTTTCGTGTGTATAATTTTAAAGGGTCACAATACCCATTAAAAGGTAGGTAACTAGGTTATGATGTCAAAAAAAAACTCTATAATTGGGGTTTTCCTCTAAGGGAATAAGGAAGACTATTTAGGTTTTACCTCATGGTAGAAAATTTTTGGATTGCATTGGGTTCAAGGCCCTAAGAAAATGAAGTCTTGGTAATTTCATTGTGACTCTAGGAGAGAAAAAATCATTGTAAGATTCCATTATATTTGTTATAGTTGGTTCCATCACACTCAGTTCATGAGAGGGGTGAAGAGGGGAATATTAGCACTTAGATCCATCACACTATAAAGATTTCATGTTCTCATTTTTTCAAATACCACTACATTTAAAATAAAAAATAATGACATTAAATTCATTTTAAAGGACAATTCACCACCCTCTTGGCTATTTTCCAACTGAACCCTAAACCAAAAAATATCTCGTGGTGGAATTGAGGATTATATACCAAGATTCGTTATTTTTTAACTGGTTTAGGCTATGATGATACATTCTATAGGATTTATGTGTAGAGACCTAAAGCTTGACGTATATAGATATTACATTACTTTTGCGGAATATATAATACATAACAAAAACAGACACACAAGGACCGTAATAGTTTAGTGTCTTTGGAAACTTGGAACGTAATCTTCTAATCGTAGTGAAAGATCTTCAAAATCTCCCATAAAGATCTTCCACTTTTTGTTTCCTTACCTAAAACCTTTATTTTAATCCTGGGGAAAAATAAAACATAAAAAGGGTGAGATCAAATGCTTAGTAAGGGTAAGCATGGATAAAATAAAACATACCATATACATTTGAACTTAAAAACATGAACATAATGTTTAAACATCAAAATCTTGAGCAACGACTTAAAACATGGAAGTAGATAAGGCATAGATCATAATGGAACATAAATCCTGATAAAATAGCCTGGGAATAAAACATGTAATTGTGGAAACCATTAAGCACATGATATGATTTCCATAGTATCTAAGGCATTTCTTCCAAGACCATATTAGTGGACAAAGTCCCTCTCTTAATCGAGTTCACTCCTCGTTCCAGTTCTGTATTACTGAACCGATTTAACTTTCCGTTCCAGCCATATCTATCTCATGAGATATATATCAATACCCAATTCATTGGAGGGAGATATAGGTCCCACCCATCTCATATTGAAATCATTCCTCTGTGTTCCACAATATAAATATAAATCATTCATCATAACCCAAGAATAAAATGGGTTTCATAAACATCATTCCATCATAACGTAATCCATAAAAAAATTTGGATATCATTTCATCATTAGAAAAGTGAAACCATGTAAATCATAGAGACATTATACTTGAAACATACACATATGATATAATTTCATCTTAGATGAAAAATTGTTTTGATAAAACACTTGAAATGAATTCTTGAGGAAAATATCCTTTTTTCTTCAAAATCACTTTCTTTTCACAAAATGTCGTGAAATTTTAAAAGAAAGGGATTTTGTTGAAAATAGTCATGAAATATTTTGGAGGAAGCTTCATGAAAATAAGGCTTTATAAAACCGTAAAAAATTATTTCATGCCATATATGTTAAAAAACATTCTTCTCGTACTTTTGTCCGAAAAGTCAAAAAGTACCTCATAGGGTAAACAAAAGAAAGATTCCTTCCATACCATGGGGTAAAAGTCAAAATGGGTAGAAAAGGACTTTAAACATACATGAAAACACTTTTAGAAAACATGGACATGGATGATAACAATAACCCCAGTAAATACTTACGAATAAGAAATCTCGGATAAAAATGAGTTTTGCAAAATTATCCCTTACCTTAGGTCTGATATGCTTCGTACGTTTCCGAACCTCCTCTTCTTTGAAGAGCCTCTTTGAGACCTCCTTTTAGGGCACTAAAATTGGTCTTTGAAGAAGGCTAGGACCTCTAGGATGTTTCTTGGTAAGTGGAGAATAGAATTTGGTAGGGGTTGGCTGAGCTTGAAGGCTCAAAGTGGTGTGTGGAAGAGAGGGAGGAGGTGCCCTTTTATAAGGGAGGAGAGGGACACCATTGGAATAACTAAAAATATTATTTTATTATAAAGTCATATTAGGTTTTTAATAGCTCCAAATTGATTTATTTAGAAGCTAAGGTGGGGATGGGTCTAAATAATCTCATCCAATAGAAATTAGACAAGTTCAGGTATCTATTTTAACCTTATCATTTAGATTTAACCTTAAGTTAAATAATTTTTCTTTTACCGTCTCTTCTTGTTTTCTTACACTATAAGGTTAATAAAATTACTATAACAAGCCATAAGAACCCCAAGTTCTTTATTATTAATATATATAACCTTATATAAGCCATTTTGCCAAACCATATATTTTTAGAAATAAAATAACAATTAATAATATAATATTTGTTTTAAAAACTATTTTATGTCAATTTTGACACTATTTGGTAATTGATTTTTGTAAAACTCATAACAGAATGATTAGTTCTAAAAACGTTAATTAAATCAAAACTAACATGCCATATTAACCTATAAAATTAGTTAAATTCATAAAAAGTCTCAAATTACATTTATTTGGGTATTTATAATATCAATTATGTCAGTATTTCATTAATAAGATTATTACTTCATCATCATTGTGTCATAAATAAATTAAATTATTTAATCTTTAAAAATTATAAATAAAATACCATTATGTAGGAAATCCTTTTATATTTCTAAGTAATATTTATAGTTGAATTTATCTTATGTATAACCCCATATTAAAAATGATTTAGTTATTAAACTTTGATTTTAACTATTTTAACCCTTCTTTAAATAAATTAATAATAAATGTCATAATCTAATCCAAGTTGGCCTAAATGGTCATATTTTATTCCTAAGGTTGTTTTTTGTCGAATTAAACTTGTCCAATAGAATTAGTACATGTGTTAGGGTAATAATAATATCCCTTTTACCCTTAATTACCCTATTTACTTTTAACCGTGGTAAAAAAAGTAAAAATTTACTATTCACCAAAAATTATTTTGATCTCATTGAACCACATTTTAGTCCTTGATATTAACCATGTCTCTTGGATTTTCGAAATTCAATTCACAGAAGTGGTAAAATTTAATTTAAATTAAAGAAAGTCAGTTTTTTAACTACCACTAAGTGGTTTCACTATTCATCGAAAATTGCAGTTTTTCAGAAAAATACCAAAAATTAAGCCTAAGAATTATTTGATATTACGAATTAAAAATTGATGTCTATTATTCGAAATTCAAAACATAGAAGAGGAATTAATTAATTTTAAAATTAATTTCCATTATCAAAACAAATAGCGTGTTTTTTAAGAAACAATAACTATCAAAAGATTGATACTTGTTTATATCCAATTTCAAAGTGAAATTAATTCCAATGACCAACATTGGATTAAATGGTAAAAATATATTCTAATTAAACTTTAAACCCAATTAAAAATATAATATAACCATATAAATTATTGTGATGAAAAAAGTTGTTTTTAATTAAAATATAGCATGTTTTTACTATTCATAAAAATATGAAAGTTATCAGAATAATATTAAAAATTTATCCAAAGTAAATTTTTATATCCTGATTCCAAAGAAGAATTTTATTTTTTCAAATTGAACTTATAGAAATGTAAAAAACAAGATTTAAAGTGGGTGCTCCATCAAAAGGCGACAAAACTACATTTTAAAAAAAAATACTTATTTTACTCAAAAAATTGATTTTGTTCTCATACCATGTTCTAGAAAATGTGTGAGATGAATAATAATGTTATAAAACTAAAAATTTAGTTGATAATATTTATAATGGATAGTCCATAATAATATTATAACCATATATCGTTTTTTAGTGAAACCTGGTATTGCGTACAACACACGCTATCGAGGAAGGTCATGATTGCGTGTAATGCAAGCCAAGTTAGGGTTGCGTGTTGTGGAAGACTCCTCCATTGTTTCGTATAAAATAATCCAACCATATTTCATATATACATTGATTATATATATATACACTCAATATTTCGTAGAATAACTACTATCAAAATTGTGTGTAACATGATCCAAGAATAGTGTTGTGTATACTGCAAGCTCATACGGTGTTGCGTATAGCGTAAGGAAATCTTGTTGTAGCTTATAATGCAAGACATCAATGAAATTAAAAGAATATTTTTCATAAAATCTTGGGGTGTTACATTCTACCCCCCTTAAAATGAATTTTCCCTCGAAATTCTTCGGGGTTATAAATCGTTTTCTATTTATAGAAACCCACATCGTAAAAAGGAATACTAAAACTTAATTTTAAAAACTAAAGTATGAAATGTAACGATTACCCAAAGTAACTCATCACTGGGTTTCCATATAGAAGAACATAGGTGAAAATATGGATATGGCACTACAGCAGAACCGCCGTTTAGCGACGGTTTATAAAAACCGCCACCAAATAAGGCATCTGCAATCTATTAGCGGCAGTTATTTGTGTTTCGTGGCGGTTTGAGGAAAGCATCGTAGCTGTCTCATTTCGCGGCGGTTTTTCTTAATCTAGCGGCGGTTTTACAAGCCGTCGATATCCCTTTATTCGCGGCAGTTATAACCGCCGTGAATAAACTAAAATCCAGCCGCCATAAAACCGCCGCTAAAGCCATCAGAACTGCCGCGGGATGAGGCAGCCGATGCGACTATTTACTAGCGGTTATAACCGCCGTTAAAGGTAAATTAAAATTCATGTTTAGCGGTGATTTAAACCGCCGCTAAAAACAGCCCAGAAACAAAAAAATATATTTTCTGTTTCTGCTGCACCACTGCCCAGAAAAACAAATCAAACTAGAAATGAGGGTTGATGATACTAGTCATGTGGAACATCTGGCCATGAATGAACAAAATTTTAATGGTATAAGACAATTGAGAAATCAACATTCATGATGATGGGTTTGATGAAAGGAGGAATCAAGTTTGGAAATGTTATGTGATTTTCATGAATATGGATGGTTACATGAAGTGAAAGGGTTTTTTAAAGTTTAGATATTTCTTGAAGGTTAGAGATTTGTGAAACTGGGTTACCCAGCCTTTGGGTAATGCCTTCGTTCCTATAGGACATGTTTCGTGAATGAAAAATGTCCCACAAAACCATAAGAAGTGTAAGGGGTTTTACCAATATCACAAATATCATCAACCATTGTGAGAGTTATCACAACCATGGTGTTGAGTTTCAAGAGCTCAAGGGTGGTTATTCATGAAAGATAACTACATATAGGGGTCAATAATTTGTTTTCCTCATGATGGTTTAAGTTTAAAAATTTTAGAGCTTCTAAAAAAACATCAATGTTTTAATTCCATTAAATGTCAAATGATGTTAGGTATTTATATGTGATTTTGAGGTGATAAGATACTTTTAATGAACGTTACCACCTATGAGGTATGTTTCATGAATGATGGAGACCTTCACAAGTAAACATACTTTGTCAAATGGTTGTCATCATTTATGTGTGTCATATTTTATGATTCCTTATATACCATCATGAAGTACCATTTTGTCTGTGAAGGTTTAGTCCTTCATGAATCCTTATGTTGATTTCGATCCATTTTTGTCATGGATTTACCTCAATATTTAAATTTATTCCATAATATCTCTTGTAATGAGTGAGTTATTTGATGTCAAATAATTTCTCCCTCGTAATGAGAGTTGATGAAGGAGAAGAACTGCTAAAAACTGGAAATATGGGCCTCCTGCTAATGAAACTCTTCTCTAACCTAGGCCTATAAATAGGCAGAGGGGTTTTGAGGGGGATACTAACCTTTCATGTATGATTCTTTGTACCTATCTTTTCAAATATGACATGAATTTTACACATTGATAATATATTTATCCTTAGTGCTTGTGATACATTACTCTTACCTGACTTCTAATTCCATGAGAGAAACTTCATGATACCTAGACCATTCATGTGGATACCTTCAGGAATAAGAACCTTTTTTTGAAAAAGAGTCAAAGAACTTCAAGAATTTCATTTAAGATATTGAGACTAATGTTTCTAGGTGATGTGAGATAGATGAGAATAGTATTCTTAGGGATAGATACCAGGATGCTTTAGAGAATTACACACTAAAAATCCATTCTTATCCTCACCAATTAAACCCAAAAAGTTCACCCCAAATCACTTGAAGTCTAGAAAACAAAAAGTACAACATTAAACCTCAATGATCAATAGTAATATAAATTATTATATTCTAGTTTCCAAAAAATTTCTTTTTACTAACATCTTTAAAAAATTATCTTATTATAATGGTCGAGAGTTTCTTAAATGATAAAAACAAGATGTAATCTATATCATCAATTATAAATCAATAAGATTCAATGCATAGTAATATCATGAAAATCCATAAAGTACAAGCGACTCACTTTTTCCTTATAATTTACTCTTAACTAGTTTACTATCTTTATTTAGTTTGTTCTTCTTTAATGAGTGTTCCCCCATGTTCACATTCCTCATAACCATAAGTAATAAAGTAGTCATAACCAAACACATATAAAAATAATAATATAGGACCCTTAGAAAAGTTCTTAGTAGGCTAGTCAAACAATTTATTCCTAAAGATAGAAGATAATTTTAGAAATATTCTTCCTCACCAAAGTGTCCACAACACCATCCCCTTGATCACTATGAAATGACCCAATTTGTTCAACACAACAACAATGTGTTTAACTCCTAATCATCCAAAATCTTGACTACCAATTCAAACACAGTCCTAAATGGAATGATGTATACCACACTTGAGAAATCAGGACATAAATAGAAACATCAGAAATCAATAAAATGCATAAAAGGAAAATGAGAAATCAAGGAAATTTTAGGACATGAAAATGTGTGGTGGCAACTATGTGACACAAATGTTACATCTACAAACCAATTGTTTCCATATTACACATCAACAAAACAACTACTCAGGGTCCAATGATGCATCATCACCCTCTCCACCTTCATTTCCACTTTGTTCTGTCACCTGTAACAACATTATATTGAAAATTAAATATGGTTCCATATTTATATTAAAACTTAAAACCAATGAATGTTAGAAAACTAAATGATTTTGATTTTATGTGATTTACCTGCATACCACCAATCGAATCAATCCCACCAGGGGCATATCTACTCATCTGATGACCTATTTCAGTCAACTATTTCTGCAATGCAGATATCTGATCCCCCTGCTGGTGAACTGTGTTTCTTAAATAAACAATATCTTTCTTAGAATATCCAGGTATGGGATGACTAAAGTCAAGATTAGATGCAGTAGCTGTCCCCGGTGGCCTGCTAAAAACCATAGATGGCACAAGTCCCAAACCCATCCCGCGCACTCTCCCAGGATGCTCCTTCCCAAGGACTTTAGCAACCGGGTAATCCTGGGAGACATAGTAGGAATGCACAGGATTGGCATACCATAGTTATTTAATTTTTACCTATAAATCAAATATCAATATATATTAACATAGTAAAAACTGACAATAAGTTATTATGATAAAAAATTGACTTCATACCCCAACTTCTTTAGCAGGCTCATTAACAAAACATCCATCTGATTTCTTGTGAACATCCAACCATAGTTCAGTTCTGGATGCTTCATGGCCTAAACTCTGTGACTGCATTAATCAAAGATAAATCAACAATTAAATATATTTAAAAGATAATATTTATAAATATTTAAACTAATTAAAAGATTACCAATGTCGTTCGGCTTTGAGAAAAACTTTTTGAGCCTGCAATGTGCGGGATGACTTGCTTCGCTTGGTTTGACGCATTCTGTCTTGAGAGGTCCTGAAATAAATAAAATGAAATTTAAGGAAAGATTTATTGAATGTCATGTCCTTTTCATATACATGTATAAATGTAAAATGAGGATAATATAATAATATATATATTTCAATACCATCCACTTATGATCTCGATGCCTGTCAACAAACACATTCCACTGCTCTTTTGGTACCCCACTGGGTAGCTTCTAATACATTTGCAGCGCGGTCAATGAAGCATCGTTGACATCACACCATAATCTCCATTTAAAATCTTTCCACTTCTTACCTAGATTTTTCAACATCCACTTCCATGCTATCACATCAGTAACAGTAAAGTGGAAGAATATCTGTATACAGAAATTCATTTTGAACATATTAGTAACATGAAATTCAATTAAACCACAATGTAATAAATTTTCCTTGATTTGAGAATAAAACACTTCATTTTTCCATCTTGGAGGCATATGTCTCCAATATTCATATGAAATGGGAAGGGAAATGGGCTCTGCTGCCAGCTGGCCTTGAATCTGGCCAAGTAACCCCACAATATCATATGTAGGGACCCCGTAAGAATCAAATGGAATAACAATCTTCTCACCATTCAGATTCCAAACATCTAAACTTTCTATGTTTTTCTCTACAGTTGCATTTTGTTCATCTTCAATGAGAAAAAAAATTAGTATAAAAAAATTCCATAAATTTATTTAATTAAAAGTTGTACCTATGATAATGACACTCCAGTATGACCGGGATGAACTGGAAGGGGCGCATCGCTGCCCCACTGCTGAGGCTTCTGAAGGGGGAGTCGACGACTCACCCTCTACTGGGACATCCAAAGATAGTGTGAGAGATGGTGCAGGGGGAGATGGTGTAGGGGTGTCAGCAGTTGGTGCCTCAGTTGTCGTGGGGAGGGAGCTAGATGGATCGTCATCTGTCGTTGAACTGGATAAAATAATGTACCACTTCTTCCTTGGCATTCCTGTCATTTAATCAAATAAAATTATGTTCAGAATATATATTTCAAAAAAATTATGCAGAAAAAAAATAAAAATGATAATAGATGGAGTACTAACAGACAAAATATATATAACAATGATAATGAATGACTACAGAAATGGAAAAAGTGGTTGCTGAATAAATAAATAATTGTACATACAATCATTTTACCCTACAATCATGTCGGTTCCCTGCTCCATTTCTTCATCCACTTCATTCATCCTTGCTAGACTAATATTTTCAATATCATGATGGACAAATAATTCTGCTTCATGTTGCTGATTAAATTCAATTTCAGAGGTCAAATTTTCCATTTCATCGCCATTATCATACAAATCTATTTGTATTACGTGAGCAACTACACTCCACCCTTCATCGGCAACATCATTCAAATAATATACCATTTTTTCTTGCGATGCTAAGATATATGGATCATGCAGTTCACGATCACCAACGTCCATCAAGTGAGAGAAGTACATAGAAGTAAATTGAAAGGAATCTCTTTTAACACCTCTGATAATATCGACCCATTTTCATTTGAATAAAACAACCGAAAAATGTCCGTGGTAGTTTAATTCAGTAATATCATGTAGATTTCCATAGTATTCAACTTCAGCAAATGTAAATATACCACTATTCTGTGTTCTCAAACCCACTTCTCGATCGATTGTATAAAATCTAAAGCCATTCACATTATAAGCGTCGAAATTCTAACTTCTTTTAGAGGACCTCTAGCAAGAAACTTCAAATCATCTGACAACTCTACTCAAGTATCAGTATTCATGATATGAAAAAAGAAGTATACTTTATTAGATATACAAAATGTATGTGTCAAACTAATATTCATATTTATTTCAAATATTTATGAACTTACACGTCGTGCAAACCATTCTACAAGCTCTTTATTAACAACTTTAGTTATATCTTTCTCATTTCGTGTTCGATATCTCATTCATCTCTTTGTATGTATCCTCAACTCTTCAATAAATAGATCTGAAATTTCACTATTCTGCAGCACATATCTATGTGCCTGTAATAATTCCAATTCAGTCAGTGTCACATTTGAAGTCCTCCCAACTGATCGGCCAATAGCAGGAAATATTTTGGATTTCTGATGTATTTTAGATTGAGTCGATGTGTCTTCAACTTGTACAACTCGATTAAATCTTGTCTCAATATCATCCAAGTATCGAGAACAAAAGGTAAGACACTCCTCAGCCACATAACCTTCTGAAATTGAGCCTTCTGGTTTAGCTTTATTTCTCACGTATGATTTAAAATTCCCAAGATATCTGTGAAATAAAATAAACATAATTATGCATTTTGTTAAGTACCAAAAATGTTTACTTAACTGGAAAACATATAAGTAAAGTACCTCTCAATTGGATACATCCATCGATAATGAACGGGGCCTCCTAATTTAGCTTCCTCATCCAAATGCACAGTTAAATGCATCATTACAGTAAAAAAGGAAGGAGAAAAGATCATCTCCATTGCGCAAAGGGTCAATACAAACCTCTCCTAGAGGTTTTCAAGCTGAAATGGATGTAGAGATTTCTCACATAGTTTTCTGAAAAATGTGCAAAACTGGAGTAAAACAACAGTAATTTTTTCAGGTAATAATGTACGCAGTGCCAATGGTAGTAACTGTTGTAAAAAAATATGTGAATCGTGGCTTTTCAATCCATGTAACTTATGATTATTCAAGTCAACACACGTCGAGATGTTACTTGAATACCCATTAGATACCTTAACATTCTTTAACATTCGAAGGAATGTATCTTTATCCCTATTTTTCATTGCAAAAATTGCCAGAGGATACTTTTCATTCTCATCTGGCCAGAGATCGTGCTTTATGTTCATTTCTTGTAAGTCTTTGCGAGAATTGAGATGATCTTTCAACTTTCCATGCTCATTAAGCAATGTGAAAATAAAATTATCACAGAAATTCTTCTCAATATACATCACATCAAGATTATGGCGCAATAAATAAAATTCCCAATACAGAAGTTTGAAGAATATACTTTCTTCCTTCCATTGTTGCATTCTGGTTTCACTTGACGATGCACTTCAGACCCGTTTTCCGCTATCATTCAAATGACGATCCTTCCTAAATTTTGTTTCTAAATTTTCAAGCTGTTTCAATATTTCAAAACCATTTAACAACTTTGGAGGTGGTCTAAGATCAATGTAACCATTAAATTTTTATCTGTTCAGCCGAAATTTATGAGAAGCATTGAGAAATATTCGATGACACAAGAAGCACCATTTTCTACTGTGAGGTAGCCATTTGGGCTCAAAATCAAAGTTACAAACGAGACAAGACAAACCCATGTAAGTGTTCCAACCAGATAAATTCCCAAGCCCAGGGAAGTCACTAATGGTCCACATTAAAGCAGCATGCATTTTGAACATTGTTTTAGAGGAAACATCAAATGTCTCAACATCGTTGCTCCATAACTCCTGCAATTCGTCAATCAAAGGCTGCAAGTATACATCAATATCATCTCCAGTCATTTGTTTTCGAGTAATAATCATCGAAAGGATAAAAGATGTTTGTTGCATACAAATACATGGAGGCAGATTATAAGGGATCAAAACAACTGGCCAAATGCTATAATTGGTACTCAAAGTCCCAAATGGGTTAAATCCATCGGCAGCCAATCCCAATCAAACATTGCTAGGATCAGCTAAGAAATAAAGATGTAATGAATCAAATGTATTCCACGATTGGGAATCTCATGGATGTCTCATTAACCCATCATTGTTATTATCTACAGAATGCCACTTCATGTGTTCGGAGGTTTTCGATGACATGAATAATCTTTTCAATCGAGGCTTCAAAGGAAAGTAACGCAAAACCTTTGCAGGTGTGCTCCTTTTCATCTTCTCCATGAAATTATGTTCATTCAGACTTCCAACATCACCCTTTTCCTACCATCTAGAAGAAGAACATTTCTTGCAATTCTGTCTAGTTGAATCCTCTCCCCAATAAATCATACAATCATTGGGACACACATGTATTTTTGTATAATTCAGACCAAGCTTGTTAACAACTTTTTTCATATCATAAAAAGATTCTGAGATTTTTTGCTTCAGGAAATGCATCACGAATCAATTCCAATATCATGGACATTGCCTTATTTGTAATTCCACATAGACATTTGATATGGTACAACTTCAGTAGAAATAAAAGATTTGAATATTTCAAACAGCCACTATACAACTCTTGATTTTCATCATCAACTAAATCATGAAATGCATTTTCCTCAGTGAAGTTTCATCTTACATTTGGCTCCACAGAATCAATAGGGGGATCCAATGATATGTGACAATCTTGATCTGCCTGTGTTACACTCTCAAAAACATCACTTGTCATGTTGTAATTTATATAACCCTCTTCCGGTTGTTCTGATATGTTTTGATGCTGATAGTGGTGTCTTGCAGTGTCGAATGCGACATTTATTAGGTTTTTCATTCCATTTTCCATTGTCGATGAACTTGAGACCTCATTCTATGGATTAACATCAGTTCTCAATCTTTCTGTAACATTCGATTCTCCATGCCAATTCCAACACAAATATTGAGCAGGGAATTGCTTTAGTATTAAATGTTCATAAACCTCATTTCTCTTCAAACATGTTCTAAATTTACATTTAGGACATGGACATTTTATTCCCCCTTAAACGGATCGATTAGAAATTGCAAAATCTAAAAACTCATTCAAACCCTTAACATACTGAGGTTTGTTCCTTGGTAATGTGATCCAGCTTTTATCCATGTATATCACAATGTGCCTACACAAAAAATAGGGAATTTCATAAAATAGAATTAAAACAATCAATAAATATATTCAAATAACCACCGCTAAACAACCTCCACTAAACATCGGTTTTGTTGTAGTGACATCACATATTCCAAATGGAAAATCCAGTATCACCCATCCTTATATCAGATTCCCATGCTCAAATAGACAGTTTCAATAACAATGAAACATCTAGATAAATTAAAATGCAGCTGAATAATAAAAAACTCATGAACCATACCATCACATAAAATAAATATAAATTAATTGAGAACATTATAGAACATGATAACCAACATAATAAAAAGGCTGAAACCTAAACATCCCCAAAAATAAAACCAAACCTAGAACACTATCAACCATGCATGTGTAACCCTAGTCACCACTCAAAGGAATGCTCCTAGACTCAAGCGTAAGAAAAGTCATACCTTCCAAAATAAAAATAGTCCATTGACTCCCCCCTCTAAAACAAACTCGTTCTCCCTTTCATCCCTCTCATTTTAAAGAACCCACATGACAAGTGCTTATGAAAATGCCCATGTGGCCATTTAAAATTGTTTAAAGTGGTTAGTAATGTTTTTATTGAATTTATGATTCTATAACATAACTTTGTTGGTTTTATAATGGATTTCAAACCAATTATGTCAAACTACGCCAAGGGAAGGATAATAAAAAACAATAGGTTGACCTCATTAGAAGAGATACACTGCTCCCACATAATAATCATCACTACCTAAATATGATGGGTTTACCATAAGATGTGTATTTTTATTCCTCAAGCATAACCATTTAATTGCATCACTAACTAATTATGTCTAAATAGGTGGCATGCATAGCCAATCATTTCATCAGCGTGTTACATTGCAAGCACTAACACATTTACAATGTATACACCCCCATGGTAATTCAAAATAAACGTCAACCAATATCAAATGGTCCTCCCCAGTTGTGTTCCTTATACTCAGAAGGACACTCTAACCTACATGGAATAACACTTCACACCATAGGAGTTTCCTAGCCATCATTTGTTGAAAATGGATCGCATACTATGGAACACTCTACACAGATCATTGAACGCAGGTTTTGGATGTGTCCAACACACTTTAACCATCATTATATTGAAGAGATACCAACTATATTCTAAAAGTCATTCTAGATTAGATTCAAATTTGAATGTACACATGACAGTACTCTAAGTTATATCAACATGTTCTATGACATAATGTATATAAGCCAATAATAACAGATTAGTATATCAAATAACTTGATCATTTTTATGAAATCATCCAGAGATTTGGAATAACATAGATTTTTTATAAACACCTGGGTATCTCAACCACATAGATAAGTGGAGATTAAATCATAGATGATCATTGATTGAACTATTTCCACTGAATACATATGGTTTCATAATCAATTTTTGAAACGTGATGGTAACCACATGTATCAACATATAGTGCCCTGAGCTTTCAAAATCAAAATGGAAAATACTTTATACTATCCATTGTATTATCAGACCTATGAATCTTGGTATTCAATGGTCCATAAGAAATACTTGTGTAGAGTTGTACTGTCATGTATGACTATAAAGCATGATAACGACCCCTTGAGTCATCCAACACTGATGACAGTGAAGAAGAATGGTCAAACAACCTTATATATGGTTTAACATTACCTAGGAATTTCAGTCCAATAGAAACTAGTCGTTACATGATGAACATTCCTGAAAAAAGCGTCAAAATTTTTCATGACCACCTATCTTACCTAGGTGTCATTTTAGAAACTATGTGTTATAATTAAGACCAAATTGCACCTGAAATTCACCTCATGTCTAAAACTCCTTATAAAAATTTATCACAGATTTTAAGTTATAATGGAATTACCTACCTTTGGAAAGCCCATTACAAAAACATACAACATCGACCCTATAAGGGGGTAATGCCTAATAGTTCCCTAGGCTTAAGGTCTAATCATTTCACTCCAAGAAATAGAAAAATAGGCCTAAAGGTAATGATCATAATCCCATTTCAAGGAAGCTACTTAAGAAATGTTTAAACTACCATTACTCTAGGGTCAAATCTAAGAACACCACATTATGGATTTATTTGAGTCGATATATTTCATTACATTCGTTCTTGGAACATTTAAAGGCTAAATTTAAACATCAAGTTTAATGAATGTGTGAGTCCTCTGTGACCCTCATTTTTTATATTTTATAGTTATGGATTTTGACCATATGGTGGATGCTTTGTATTGACATGAATGATGTGCTGATTATGATTGTATGTGTTTTCGGGGATCCAACAGGGGGTTGTCCAGCTATGGGGGAGGGGTTGTCCAGCTGGGGGGGGGGGGGGCTGGGGGGATGCGCAGTCCGGGGGGTTGTCTAGTCCCAGGGGTTGTCTATCCAAGGGGGAGGGGCTCCAGCAGGGGGTGTTGTCTGGCCAGGGGGAGATGGGGGGCTGTCCAGTCAGGGGGTTTGTCCATCCAGGGGGCTGGGGGATGTCCAGCCAAGGGCGAGATGGGGGGCTGTCCAGCCAGGGGGGTTGGGGCTATCCAAACAGGGGGGGGGGGGGGTTTCCAGCTAGGGGGTGGGGGAGCTAGGGGGATGTCCAGCCAGGGGGTGGGCTCCAGCTGGGGGGCTGTCCAGCCAGGGGGAGCTGGGGAAAATAAATCATAATAAGGTTGATCTAAAATTCTCATAAAAGGTAAACATTTGCATTAAAAATAAAATTTTATTAGTGAGTATAAAATATTATATGAATATGATGACATAATCAGAGTGCATGAGCATAAAATTATAATATTTATAACCATGAAAACCTAGGTCATAAAACATGAAAACATGGTGTAAAGATTTCAAGAAAGGTAAGATACATATGAATCAATAATCCTGAGCCAAGTAAAATCAATCTTGATCAAAGGAAACATTTATCACAATATAAATCATAATGAAATATTATTTATATCCTAGAAAATTTCCATCAAAGAACCCATATATAACCCTTACAATTAGAATAACCATATAGAAGACTTTGAAAAGTATTATCCAGATAAAATAATCATTACCTAATCCATTATAGTGCAACCAAGGATCACTCATCGTATAACCTATAACTGGCTCACCCGGAGCTATATGGGAACACCCATGATCATGAATAATATACATATACCATTCAATAATAATTTATATAGATCATTCATGGAATGATAAACACAATGAAACAACCATTATTGTTTCCAAAACATTATTAACCCATGAAAGATAAATGGGTTACTTGAAAATTTCTTTGAGAGTCCTCTGGTTTGAATTTAAAAAACCAACCTTAGGGTTTCATATAGGTCGCCGGGGAAGTAGCGTCACCAGGGTCACGGGGTCGCCGAGGTCGTGGGGGGTTGGGGTCGCCGAGGTCGCGGGGTCGCTGGGGTCGTGGGGTCGCCAGGGGAAGCGGGGGGCTGGGGTCGAGGGGGAAGCGGGGTGCCGGGGGAAATGTGAGGAGGGTCGGGGAGGGGGGAAGGGCCGACTGTAAAAAAACCAGGGTTTCGCGGCGGTTTATTATAAACTACTGTGAAACCTTTTTTAAAACAGGTTTAGCGACGGTTCTAGGAACCGCCGCTAAACAGCGGATGTGTTGTAGTGTGGAAGACAAATCTAACCATCAAGTTATGATGGAGAGTGGTAGAGAACATGGATATGGAAAAGTGATCAATCACAAAGCCATAAATTTGTGATGATATAACGTACCATCTGATTCATCGGATATAAGAGCACTAGGACAACATTTTTGGTTTTCAATATCATTTCCCTAAAGATGAAAATTTTGAATTAGAAGAAATACTTGCTTGATTTTGGTACAATATAACTGTTGTTTGTGCTTTGAACAATTTTCCACTTCATATATTAAATAAATGAAGTTGAATTTGTTATTCGTGAAGTGTTAACAGATCATGTGATAGAATGATGGGTCATTCCATCTGTTTCAAACAAAAGGCTAGCAAAAGTTATCAAATATACATAATTCCATCTATGGTGAGGTTAATCATATACGATTCCAAAAATGAACTTATACTTGATATATCATACCGCTTAATAAAATAAAAATAGTTTCTACTTTCCAGGGACTTCCTGTAGGCCAGTGGTATGCGGTAAAGGCCAGTCGCACTTTAGTTGTGGGTTCAATTCCCATAGCCTTGTCCGACGCGATGGGGTGTCGCCCATCCTGCAGGTTGTCCTTTCTCAAAAACTACATTACTATAACATCCCATAAATAATAACGAAAAAACTTCTATCCTTAAACAATACTAACTTATGTACAACATAATCCATTCCAATCTTTAGGCTTATCCATAATAATACAGTCCACTCTCATATTATAGTGAAAATGATTACCAGTGATTTCATATAACAAGCATGTTAATACCATCATTGATCCCCATATATCATAAGATATGTCTTGTTGGTCACATTGCAAACATTCGAAGGCCTTAATAATATATTCTTTTGATAAATGAATACCCATTGAATCTTAGTGAAAACATGAGTGCTGTAAAAAGATAACTCTTTCCACATACCAAAACCCCAAAATTCTATATACTCAAACCATGAAATAACTATTTACTTATATCAGTCACGAGCTCATGAATACTGTAAAACATTTCATTTTCTCATTATCCTTTCATTATGCGCATATCATCTACTTTCCAAAAATATCTGAATAACCTTTCATGGTTACTGGTACCATTCATCATACACTTTCAAAACCTAATGAAAGGCAACTATGTAACAATCCTTAGATGTCTCTTTATTCCATACAACATTACACTTGATAAACATGTAATCATTCCACTACCTTCTTAAACCATTGACCTAACTTCAACAGTTCTTTCACTTCACATATCATTTGTAGTCTCTTCATCATCATTCACATAAATACTACCCATATGACCATGCTGATTCTCTTTATGAGATTTTCCCTTAGGTAATTGGTTTTCATAATTCCTGTACATTCCACATTTAAAACACTTAACCATTGTTGATGTCATAGCAATACAATTATCCTCATCCATGGTGTCAACTGAACCTTTTCCTTCGCACTTACTGGCATTGTGTCCTTCTTTTCCACACCCAAATAATCTTTTAGTTCCTTTGAAACATTATCCTTGATTCCTCTTCCCACATGATTTACATAGGGGAAATTTAACTTTCTTTCCTCTATGATCATCATGGAACTCCATGTTTCTCTTATTAGCCGAGTCAGGAAACTTACCAAATTTGAGTTTATTGATCATATTATGAGATTGATGATTCAGCATAATAATGATGTTTGGAATTCCAAATCCCATTTCATTTGGTTGCTCATAAAGAATATCATTCCATTGTCTATCATATTCTCCATTATCGTGAATCATCTTGTTTCCAGCCATTTTCTAAAACCCAAAAAGAATAGTGTGAGAGACAAAAATCATGCTAGGGAAAACAACATAGTAAAGGGGGAGTACCCTCAATATCTAACATCTTAGGTTAAATTTTAAGATCATTACCGTAGTTATAGGACTATATCCTATATGTATACTTATCTTTAGCGACATCCCTAGACATACCTTAGAAATATCTCTAGGGATCTCACTAATGTTTTCTCATCCTAGTTTCCAAAGGTTGACTAAATCTTTCCTCTGATACCAATTATAGAGACCCGAAGCTTGACGTAAAAAGCTATTACATTACATTTGTGGAATACTTAATACATAACAAAAACAGACACACAAGGACCGTAATAGTTTAGTTTCTTTGGAAACTTGGAACGTAATCTTCTAATCGTGGTGAAAGATCTTCAACATCTCCCATAAAGATCTTCCACTTTTTGTTTCCTTACCTAAAACCTTTATTTTAATCCTGGGGAAAAATAAAACATAAAAAGGGTGAGATAAAATGCTCAATAAGGGTAAGCATGGATAAAATATAACATACCATATACATTTGAACTTAAAAACATGAACATAATGTTTAAACATCAAAATCTTGAGCAACGACTTAAAACATGAAAGTAGATAAGGCATAGATCATAATGGAACATTAATCTTGATAAAATAGAATGGTAATAAAACATGTTATTGTGGAAACCATTAATCACATGATATGATTTCCATAGTAGCCAAGGCATTCCAGCCAAGACCATCTTAGTGGACAAAGTCCCTTTCTGAATTGAGTTCACTCCTTGTTCCAGTCCTGTATTACTGAACTAGTTTAACTTTCCGTTCCAGCCATGTCTATCTCATGAGATATAAATCTTTACCCAATGAATTGGAGGGAGATATAGGTCCCACCCATATCATATTGAAATCATTCTTTTGTGTTCCACAATATAAACATAAATCATTCATCATAACCCATGAATAAAATGGGTTTCATGAACATCATTCCATCATAACGTAATCCATAAAAAAATTTGGATATCATTTCATCATTAGAAAAGTGAAACTATGTAAGTCATAAATACATGATACTTGAAACATACACATATGAAATAATTTCATCTTATATGAAAAATGGTTTTGATAAAACACTTGAAATGAATTCTAGAGGAAAATATCCTTTTTTATTCAAAATAATTTTCTTTTCACAAAATGTCATGCAATTTTAAAAGAAAAGGTTTTTGTTGAAAATAGTCCTGAAATATTTTGGAGGAATATTCATGAAAATAAGGCTTTATAAAACCTTAAAAAATCCTTTCATGCCGTATACGTTAAAAAAACATTTTTCTCGTACTTTTGTCGGAAAAGTCAAAAAGTAACTTGTAGGGTAAACAAAAGAATGATTCCCTCCATACCATGGGGTAAAAGTCAAAATGGGTAGAAAAGGACTTTAAACATACATGAGAACACTTTTTTAAAAAATGGAAATGGATGATAGAAATAACCCCAGTAAATAATTATGAATAAGAAATCTTGGATAAAAATGAGATTTGTAAAATTATCCCTTACCTTAGGTCCAATATGCTTCATACGTTTCCGAACCTCCTCTTTTATGAAGCGCCTCTTTGAGACCTCCTTTTAGGGCACTAAAATTGGTATTTGAAGATATCCAGGACCTCTAGGATGTTTCTAGGTAAGTGGAGAAAAGAATTTGGTAGGGGTTGGCTGAGCTTGAAGGCTCAAAGTGGTGTGTGGAAGAGAGGGAGGAGGTGCCCTTTTATAAGGGAGGAGAGGGGCACCTTTGGAATAACAAAAAATATTATTATATTATAAAGTCATATTCAGTTTTTAATAGCTCCAAATTGATTTATTTCGAAGATAAGGTGGGGATGGTTCGAAACCCTCTCATCCAATAGAATTTAGAAAATTTTAGGTCTCTATTTTGACCTTATCATTTAGATTTAACCTTAAGTTAAATAATTTTACTTTTACCGTGTCTTCTTGTTTTCTTACCCTATAAGGTTAATAAACTTACTATAACAATCCAAACGAACCCCAAGTTGTTTATTATTAATATATATAACCTTATCTATGTTATTTGGCCGAACCTTATATTTTTAGGAATAAAATAACAATTAATAATATAATATTTGTTTTAAAAAATATTTTATTTCAATTTTGACACTATTTGGTAATTGATTTTTGTGAAAACCATAACATAATGACTAGTTCTAAAACAGTTAATTAAATCAAAACTAACATGTCATATTAACCTATAAAATTAGTGAAATTCATAAAAAGTGTCAAATTACATTTATTTGGGTATTTATAACATCAATTATGTCAATATTTCATTAATAATATTATTAATCCATCATCATTGTGTCATTAATAAATTAAATTATTTAATCTTTAAAAATTATAAATAAAATACTATTATCAAGGAAATCTTTTTATATTTCTAATTAATATTTATAGTCGAATTTATATTATTTATAACCCCATATTAAAAATGATTTAGTTATTAAACTTTGATTTTAACTATTTTAACTCTTCTTTAAATAAATTAATAATAAATGTCCCAATCTAATCCAAGTGGGCCTAAATGGTCATATGTTCTTCATAAGGCTGTTTTTGGTCGAATTACACTTGTCTAATAGAATTAGTACATGTTTTAGGGTAATAATAATATCATGTTTACCCATAATTACCCTATTTACTTTTAACTGTGGTAAAAAAAGTAAAAAGTTACTATTCACCAAAAATTATTTTGATCTCATTGAACCACATTTTATTCCTTGATATTAACCATGTCTCTCGGATTTTAAAAATTCAATTCATAGAAGTCGTAAAATTTAATTTAAATTAAAAAAAGATAGTTTTTTAACCACTACTAAGTGGTTTCACTATTCCTCGAAAATTGCAGTTTTTTAGAAAAATATCAAAAATTAAACCTAAGCATTATTTGATATTCCAAATTCAAAATTGATGTCTATTTTTCAAAATTCAAAACATATAATTGGAATTAATTAATTTTAAAATTAATTCCCGTTATCAAAAAAAATAGTGTGTTTTTTAAGAAACAATAACTATCAAAAGATTGAAACTTGTTTATATCCAATTTCAAAGTGAAATTAATTCCAATGACCAACATTGGATTAAATGGTAAAAATATATTCTAATTACACTTTAAACCCAATTAAAAAGATAATCTAACCATATAAATTATTGCGATGAAAAAAAGTTGTTTTTAATTAAAATATAGCATGTTTTTACTATTCATTAAAATATGAAAGTTATCAGAATAATATGAAAAATTTATCCAAAGTAAATTTTTATATCCTGATTCAAAAGAAAAATTTTATTTTGTCAAATTGAACTTATAGAAATTTCAAAATCAAGATTTAATGTGGGTGCGCCATCAAAAGGTAGCAAAACTACATTTTTTGAAAAATATTTATTTTACTCGAAAAATTGATTTTGTTCTCATACCATGTTCTAGAAAATGTGTAAGATGAATAATAATGTTATAAAAATAAAAATTTAGTTGATACTATTTATAACTGCTATTCCATAATAATATTATAACTATATATCGTTGTTTAGTGAAACCTGGTATTGCGTACAATACACGCTATCGAGGAAGGTCGTGATTGCATGTAATGTAAGCCAAGTCAAGGTTGCGTGTTGTGCAAGACTCCTCCATTGTTTCGTATAACAGAATCCAACAATATTTCATTTATACATTGAATATATATATACACTCAATGTTTCGTAGAATAACTACTATCAAAATTGTGTGTAACATGATCCAAGAATAGTGTTGTGTATACTGCAAGCTCATACAGTGTTGCGTATAGCGCAAGGCAATCTTGTTGTAGCTTAAAATGCAATATATAAATGAAATTAAAAAATATTTTTCAAAAAATCTCAGGGTGTTACATTATGAAACCTCTATCTATTGTTATATGGAAATGGGATGGCATTATTACAGACTTTTTCATCAAATTACCAAAGTGTGTGAGAATATATGATACCATAAGGGTTATTACTAATCATCTCCCAAAATCGGTACATTTAATTTTTTTAGATTATTTACATCTTGGGAGTATATGAAAACTCTATATTACTGAATTATTAATAATTCATATTCATTATTTAAGGTAACCGTGTTGATTATTCTTCCACCTCAGTAAGTGTAAAATGGATAAAACACAGTTAAAACTATGAAATAAATTATTCAAATAAACCAAAAACATGCCTTAATTTCATCGGATTGGAGAAACTTGACCATTTCATTCCCAAATTATAATATATGTAATTTTTGGGTCATTATATTTTGATAATGAAATTTATATTATTTTATGCAATTGAAATCCCAAAATATCACTATATTGAGTTTACTTTTTTCAAAATTATATATAAATAATAAAATATGATAAGTTTGGTTCTAAATATGTATTTGAAAGTTGAATTAATATTTTTATCTTAGTAACTTATTTTTTATTCATATTTGGGGTTCTAAAAACAAAATCACTTGGACAAAATATTAATACCTTTGTGTTTGATTGCGTAATCCATCAGAATAGAATGTTTCCAAATATATTGAAAGAGTACGTTAAACATTGTAGGGGTATCATTTCACTAGAGATGATTTCTTGATCCCAATTTAGGATTATCCTGTTTGGGTAGTCATAATCCCGAGTCGATAAGGAACATGATGCAGACCAGTTAACACATTTTTATCAGGAAAAGGTAAATGTCTACTATTGAAGACATCATGTTGATGTGATATGATAGTCTAATGGAAAAATGTACAAAATTAGTAAGCCTATGTAAATGTAATGTTGTGGTTAGGGAATCTTAGAAAGTCAAGAATACTAAACTATTTGATTGATCAGTATATGATCCCCTATAGTTAGTGAAAAGGTAAAAAAATAACAACCAAATTAGGGAAACTGGAGGTGGAGCGTTACATCTAAGGATTATAACTCCTCTATGATTGAAGATCATGGGAATATACTTCCAATACATATTATTATTCTCCCTTAGGTTGAATTTGTTGTTATTTTGGGAATGGATTGGGTTTATTTACATAAATTCCACATCAATTGACTAGTAAAGGAAGTAACATTTGATATTATAAACCAACCTATGATCTTCTATCAATTTCAAATTAATTAAATACCTTTAATGGAAATTACATTCATTATATGGGTACTGATCCATTCAAAAGGGGTGCTTATCTCAGAAGGTGGGGAATAGATTCAAAATCAAATATATGCCTATATTATTAGAGTTTTTTGTTGTTTTTCCATAATAATTGATTAGGTTTATACTAAATTGTAAATTTTAGTTTTCAATAGACCTCATATTTAGTGTTAAACATTTTTAAAAGTCTCTATATAGAATGATGCAAATTGAGTTATATGAATTGGGGAAGAAACTCTGGAGAATCATAATTAGGGATTCATTCGTATAAGTATGTCACTATATGGTGATCATATTCTTTTTTAAGAATAAATATGGATCAATGAAACTCAGCAATGATTATGATGAAATTAAATAAATCACAATAAAGAATAATTATTCTCCACCTCTTATTGATTATTTTCTAAATAAATTTTTAGGAGATCAAAAATGTTAAAATGTTTTTCTTTTATATGGATACAATAAGTTAGAGGTAAAATGTGAAGACACTCCCAATAGAGTCTCATGTACATGGTATGGTCAATATGAATATATAGTGATACCATTTTGTTGTTAGAACCATGTAAGTTATTTTCTATAAATAGAGTGTGGTTTTTGTTTTTTTCAATCCTCACATGGATGATCTAGAAGTTTGTATGGAAAGGAATCATATAGTTCAAGAAGTCAACAATATTGAAGGTGGTTTTATTTCCAAGTGATTTCTAAAATATTGGGCAAAAAATAAGATAATGGAGAGAAGTATTTTTTTGGAAGAGGAAATTACGCACAAGATTGAAGGGGTTTTGGAAACATGCATGCAAGGCATGAATTGTGATCATTTCATCAAAACATTAAAAATGAAAACAGTGAATGAAATATTCAAATGTGTATGAAATATGAGGGTTATTTGAAGATACTTACATGCCTAATGTGATTCAAAAATGGTTTTTTCATTCTTGGAGAGAATATTATGTGCAAAAATGAAGATGCATCAGAATATTGCACGTATGGTTTTTGAGGCCTATAAATAGGTAGCTACCACCATTCAAGAATATAAACTTTTCACCTAATATCAGGTTCCTCTACTGCACGAATTACTTGACAGTGGAAGAGGAGCATAAAGAAAATCTTGTGCACAACGTGTTCTTTTCATCTAAAGAGTCCAAGTGAACCTTATTGTGTAACTGCATGAATGATAAGGGGTGTATGAAAAATAATCTTTGCAAGAAAGCCATCACACATGGAATTCCAAAATATTTCACACAAGAGAAGGTGTTGCGTGAAAGTTCTAGTGTGTGATTCTAGCATGTTTTTAAATATATGGTTTATCTAATTAGTGCTTCCAAGTGCATCAATTCAATACTTTGATACATGAAGAGTCTTGTTTTGGAAAGAGACCCAGAATTCAATGCAGATCTATTGAAGTGACCTTAAAGTCAATAAAATGAGTACGAATCCTCCAAAGATAGTGTGCTAAGGGGATTCAACATAAGTGTTCCGAGGTACATGGTGAGATATCTCTAAAATATTGTAAAGTCATTGTGCATAGAACATAGTGACTATGTCATAACTTATGTATTCCATGACAAGTGATGATTATTAGATTTTGGTATAATCAAAAAACTATCAGCATATTCTCATTGGACTATCCATTGGTGGTGAGCCATGTAAAATTGTTGTGAAATCTATTTCTTCATTTAAATGTTTGATTATTGATCGAATCCATCATTTTGGTATAATGAGTTCCTATCAACATGGGAACAAGTTCCATCACATTAAAAGAAATATTTGACACTCTAATTCACCCCTCCCATATCATGGTGTTCAAGGGTCCTACAAGTGGTATCAGAGGAAAGGTTAACCCATTTTTGGATTCTTATACTAAAGTTACTATCATTTTAGGATTTTAATTTCATTATTAAGTTTAAAATGATGTGTAGTTTTGATGATTATTTAGAGAATAAGTCTGTATCCAGCAAGACAATTATAAAAATTGAAAGGGACAGTTGGAGAAGTCTCTCTTATATAAATAAGAGGTTGTATCCGGTTCTCTGTTCCATTCATACAATGAATATATTTTAGGCCTAGAAAGTGAATATCACATGTCTCGAGTTTCAACCGATGATATGGAAAACCTTTTTACCCCATGAAAATCAAAATTTTTGAGTGATTAGGGGTTATGAGTTAGAACCTTTGAAAGTTTTCCACATACTAAGGATTTTATTACATATGGTGATGATGATCAATCTATATCCTCATAATAATTCTAGGTTGGTAGATTATAAAATTTTCAAAGTGAAATTCTTGGAGAAAGAGCCTCCCATGTTTGTATAGTATTTCAATTTATCAAGTTAGAAACCACCCAATAGAGGAAAGTGGCAGATTATATGGAGGTAGGATTGCAATGAAAAATTCAAAAAAAAAATTAATCTCTCCAAACAGGTTGGAAACTTTGAAGCAGAAAATAGGGAACCTGGAATGAGTTCTTAAAAAAACTCAAAGAAGTTAAATAGAAATAGAGAGAGTAAAAATTACTCTTGTAAAAAATATCCAAGCTCTTGAAGGGAAATTGACAAATCTCATTGAAGTCAAGGGTTTCTAATTGGATGAAAATTCAATAAGATCAGGGAAGATGAATTATTGATCCAAAATAAAGTTAAGATGTATGAAGAAGAAGTTCATAGAGTGAATATGGCATGTGAAGAAAATATTATTATGATTAATGATTAGAAAATAATCCTCATCATGAAATATGAATATTTAGAAGCTAAATTGGAAAATATTGAGAAGAAATATATAAAGACATCATAAAATAAGGAAACCATTTATGTTTCTACTCAATTCTCATTTGAGGATTCTAAAGTCTAAAGAACTCAAATATGTGATAAGAAGATCATGACATAATTTGATGATTACTATTAAGCAGGTGAGAAGAGACAAGTATCATCCAAACCAACATGTGTTAATGCCTCTAAAACTACTATCACGAAGAGTGAATGTTTTAAGAAAGATTATGGAAAAGTATGGATGAGGAAATGAGATTAGAAACCTACCACCATGACTAGGATTGATAGAAAAACATTTTTGAAAGTTGTTCTCCCACAGATAGCTTAACAACTCAGGAAGAAGAGGCTACAACCATATACAATAGTTGCAAAGAAATTATGATTTTTGGGTCAATGACGGTGCTTCTATATATTTGGAAATTGTTCATGAAATTGTTGGAATAATCCTCAAAATGTAAAAGCAAAAAAGAAAACTATCTAATTTGGGAGGAATCATGATATGAAGAAGAAACATACATATGTATATAAGCATCAATTTACTATAAAAAATTTGAAGTTCTTGATAAAGTATATGATGTATGAAAATGTAGTGGACATACGGTTGGTACATGTTTATCTTAACATGAATTCAGTGTTGAAAAGTAAATAAGATCACAAAATATAGTTAATTCTAAAGAATCTACCTTGGAATGAAATCAAAGGAATATTGTGAATAGAAATCCTTCCAAAAAGGTATTGAGGAATAATGTTGAGAAGGCGTTTTTTAAGTTCGATAAGTTGAAGTGTATTCTATTGGAAAGAAAAAATAATATGTATAAAACTCATAAGAATCCATGTAGAAGATCCAAAATTTATACCTCAGTTCCTAATGATATGGTATTTATCTGGGTAGATGATTTGGAAAAAATTAGGAAACTATGAGATGCACAAGATTAGGGTAGTGAAAAAGGAAACTCAAGTGTTAAATATGTTCTCGGTGAGAGATGCAAGAAACCAAGTCACGTTGTAATAGTTTGTTGGTCCATAATACCAGAATATGAATAATTCCTTAAGGGATGAAATAATTTTAAATCCATGAAGGCTACCTATAAGAAAAATTCTCCATACAAAGTAGAATAGTATATTAAGAGACCCATTCTTCCTTAAAATAACTCAAAATAATTGTTCACTAGTGAAAGTATGAGTATTATAACAAATGGACCAACATGGTCTAGAAGATCATCTCAAACATACAGTTTATATTGATGAAGGAAGAAGGATCCACCTTATTCCCATTATATGTTTTATTGAATTTGTTCTTATAGTGTATGTAATTAAAGGTGAATCAAGCTATCATGGGAAAAACCTGAGAAGAAGATAGGGACATAAATTCTTGATAGACCATATAAATGATTCACCATATTTGAATGATTCTTCAATTTGGTATTGATATAAAAACATGACAGAGGGTCATTTTTTGGATGAAGATGAAGATTCTATACACTGGATAACTAGGATAAATAGCGAACCATCATGGACTAATCTTATTTATAGTATCCTAAGGAATAAGTGTTCATGAAGATTATCCTTAGTGAAGTTGAAGAAGTTATCCAATGTGGACATTAACAAGATAAATAACAAATTTTTTTGTTTTCTCCATACATAAATTTCAGCAAATCCATCCATGATGAGATCCACCAATATAAAGATATTGAGGTGAATTTCCTTTAGGGGGGATAAAATAAGCATGATGAAGAATCTTCTAGAATCATTATTTCAATATTCATCTAACCTGATTATTCTGAAAATATCAAGAAAAGTATGGCATTGTAAATCGAGTTTTAATGATCAAGGGATAGATTCAGATGTTGAAATAGTATAAGATTTGTAAAATATTATGGGTTGACACAAATAATATGATTTATAAGAAGAGTTAGAAAAGAAATGGTGGATGAAGAAACATAATATAAACCTCAAAAGAAAAAATAGAAGAGTAGAAATCAATTAATCTAACATCATTGGGACTTGCATAGCTCCCACATAGATATATCAAATGAGGAATGATGCATTGTCTTCCTTCCTATAAATTGTGGAACCAATTTCACTAGAAGAAGTTATGGATATTGAATCATGGGATATATCCATTAATAAATATGTCTAGTAGATTAAAAATTACCAAACATGGGATCATGTTACATGTTCTGAGGAAAAACGTTTCTATGGTGGCTATACTAGAGTAAATCTAAATTGAGAAACTGGTGGGATTTATCCTAGGAAATTATGATGAAAAGGATTGCAGATTAAATAAGGCACTCTACTATGTAAAGTATGCGCCACGAGAAATTTATTCAAATATGTATTCTTATTTAAAGAATCTAGAATTTAAAAGAGTATGAGTGGATCACAAACTCTATGTAAAGAACTCATAGGAATATCAATTTATGGGGTTGGTATGTGTAGATGATATTATATTTGTTAGATATAGGAAGATATTAGTGTAATAATATTACAATAACAAGAAATGATAATTTTATATGTCTATGATTGGTGAAATAATATAATTATTATGGAAATAAGTGATTCAAAGTAAAGTGTAAAATTTTATTTCACCGGAAAATTATGGAACAAATTTGATAAAAATAATTCAATATGCACGATTCCACACAAATGTAGACTCTGATTGTAGTTGGGAAAAAACTGGAAATGCAATATTATGAGTCATCTATAGATCATACAATGTACAAGAGAATCATTGGATGATTATTGTACTTGATTGAGACATGGACAGGTATTGTTTTTGCAGCATGCTTAGCGGGAAGATTTAAAAGTAATCTGAAGGAAAAAAATATAGAGGTAGAAAAAAATATTTTTTATGTGTATTAAAGGTAGACACAATTATGTCTTATAATATTCCTTAGGAAGAGATAATTAACATTAATATTTTATGATGCTAACTGGGATGGATATGTTGTGGATAGAAATTACAAATTGGCAGATAATTCTTATTAGCAAGAAATGTATAGGGTATTCGAGTAAGAATCAAGAAATCGCTTTTCTTAGTACACATGATGTTGAGTATATATCTTTTTCAATTACCAACACTTAGAGTTTTTGGATGAAGAAAAAATGACTATTATTGGTGATGATTTGAAACAACCAATGGTGATTTACTATGATAACAAGATCATGATCGATCTTACATAGATTTTTTTCGACATTCTCATATTAAACACATTGAAATAAGATATCAATTTATGAAGGAAAATGATGAAAAAGGTGTGATTAGAATGGATCATTTTTGAATTTATGACCATGTGGATAATATTCTGACCAAGACACTAGTAGCACAAGTGTTTGAGAAACATCAATTGAACCTTAGTGTTCTGCTACCTCCCAGGGCATGAGGAGGTCATGACAGTCCCCTATCACTAGTTTTGTTAACTATTTTAATCTATTTTTGGTTGTTTTTTAGGTTTATGGGGAGAGATACTATCCAAGGAGATTGTGTTTTGATCTCCACATGTTGAATAACAGGTTATTTTGGTTTATTTCCAATGTGGGAGAATGGATAAATTCAATTCTACAAGAGGAGAAATGAGATGGTGCTGGAGAGTTGAGAAACAAAATGGGAAACTAAAAATATATGGTTTTGTGGTTTATAGGTTTTTGAAAAATTTATTGGAAATAATTAAGATATACAAGACACAAGATCCCAATTCATTCTCCCCCTCTTGTTTTCTACACCGATTATTTCTCACGTAGACTGAGAGTGTTGCATGATTTGTTTCTCGCGTATCAAGTTTTGATAGTAGCTGGTACTACATTGAATATATCTATAGATTCTCAATAAACCTAATGCTATATATTATTGGAACCAAGACTATACATTCCTATAAATGGAGTATGGTTTTTGTTTTTTGACGATACTCACATAGAAGATCATGATATTTTCATGGAAAGGGATAACACAGTTCAAGAAGACAATAATGACTTACACACCCAATGTGATGTCAAAAGGGTTTTTTTGTGGGTGGGGAGAATCTTACATGCACAAAGGAAGACACGTCAGAATCGTTCACGTAGGGTAATTCAGGCCTATAAATAAGAGGATACACACATTCAAGACTAAGAACTTTTCAATTAAGATCATGTTCCTATTACACTCAAAAGACTAACATGCAAAAGAGAAGTATAAAGAAAATAATTTTTGAAAAGTGTTTGTTTAGTCTAAAAATACAATGTGAACCCTATAGTTTAGCTCAAAAAAAGATAAGGGGTGTGTGAAATATTTGTGTTCTGTGAAATCACTCTTATACGACAAATGAAAATCTTGTACATAAGAGTATGTATTGTGCACAAATGGTAGTGTGCGGTTATTGCATGTTTTTGAAAATCCAATTCTGTTGATTAGTGATTCAAAGTGCATAAATTAAAGAATTATATGTATGTAGATACTCATGTTAGATCGAGACAAAGACATCAATGCAGATCGATTAAACCAACCTTAAAGTTGGTAAACTGAGTAAGACTTATCCAAAGCAAGTTAGCTAAGGGGTTTGATATAAGTGCTCTGAGGGACACAATGAGCTATCCCAGAATTATTTTAAATGGAGTTTACTTGGAATATAATGTGTATTTATGAACATTTTTATTCCACAACATGTGAAGATTAGTGGATTTTGGTATGACGGAAAAAATGTCACCGTAGGCTCCTTGGACAAGCCCTTAGTGATGAAACAAGTAAAATTGATGTGCTGTCTATTTCTGCATGTGAATGTTTGATTTCTGATCGAATCCAACATACATGCTTCTCTTGTTCCAACCAATGTGGGAATAATATATATCACATTAAATGAAAAATTTAACAGCCTGATTCACCTATCCCCTCTCAGGGGGATTTGGGGTCCAATTTTGGTATTATTAATACCAATGATATATTCATAGATTTACTAAATATAGTATTTAGATAATACCTTGATCTATTTTCCATAGTATTTATTAAATGTATTTTTATAAATTTCATGATTAAGGGAGATCATGAAGATCCATTGTGGATTTTATTTAGTACCCCTAGGAAGAAAAAATCATTATAAAAATTTTACCAAGTGTAAATGTTTACAACATAAAATTTATTTTTTGTGTCTTGTAATCTCAAGAGAATGTATATTGGTGGATCCATGAATGTTGGAAGTTATTAAATGTTGGAAAATAACAACCACTATTACTGACATCCATATTATTCATTGTTTGGTAGAAATTATTGGTTCTTTATCGGTAATTTCACATTGATATCTAATCCACTAAATATGTTTGATCAGATGGGATTCATGTTTCTTTGGATAGATTAATGTGTTGAAAATTTCAAGTAATTTAAGAGATAGTTAGTCAAAATACCCATGATTAAACAACCCTAAAAGTTGGAAGAATTTGTAATCTATACTAATTAATTGATGAATTTAATTGGATTCATACTCAGGTAGAATGAAATAGTGGTAGATTATTCCTTATAACAATTTAATTTTGAAGAGAAAAATTAACCAACACATGATTTTAAGTTACTTTTTGTCATATTTTTCATTAATGATATGGATTCATCTTATTTATAGATAAATGTGTGACATAAATACCAATCATAAATGTTTAAAGTATATATTCACATTGAAAGTGATTAATATGTTCTAGATAATATGGTTAGAGCTGATTAAATACTGTAACCTCCCAATACCTTACCACCCTAGGAAATCAAAAAAGGTGGTTGATGCTCTACAAAGAAATTATCATTATAACTTAAAAATGATAAGGATTAAAAAAACTAATATTTTTATATTTTTAAATAATGGATATTGAAATATTGATGTATGGATAGAAATCATTTCTTCCTCAAATGGATGTTCCAAAATATATCTAATTGAATATCAAAGAGGGGGAAATGATTTTTTAGAATTGTAAAATATGGTAATAAATGTTCTTATGTTCATCCATTATTATGATGTACTGATAAGGTTCATGATCTATGAATGTGTCTTGTCCATATAAGATCTATGGAAGGATCTGTTCGATGAGTCTCACAGTTCATCATCCTATAGTCATCTTGGATGTATGAATATGTACAGATAACTAAAAGAGTGTTTTGGGTGGGACAAAATAAAGAGTATTATTTTAGATTATGTATCTAGAGGCTTGTTATTTCAGTGAGATATGGATAAGGGATAGAAATATATATGGTTGTTATAATTTTACATATACCATAATAGAAATGGGAAAAATCTCCATTATAGTTTGCCAGTTTATTCCCTTCACTCCACATATGAAGTACTTTGATGATATTGTTATTGAGCATACCCATACCATTTTTTATAGTGTAATATATCAACCATATAATAGAAAACATTATATTAAAAGAGTTTTGGATGATCAGAGAGTCTATCTCCACTTCAGAGAGAATGATGTTCATCTGTTGGAATAGAGATAAGATAGTAAGGGTAGCCTTGGCTTATGCTTGATCAGGATTTTAGGTTTACCTCAATGTTCTAGTGAACTCCTTAGTATGATATATATTTAGAGTTTTTATAGTACTACTTATCATCCCCATACATATGGTTAGTTTGAGATAACCATTTAAACCTAGGAGGATACGATGAAATATTGTTCAAATGATTTCAATGGTGGTTGAGATCAACACCATCATCTGGTCTAATTTTCTTAAAACAATAGGTTTCATTTGTGTATTCATATAACTCCTTATACATCAATATATGGAGAGATGTTTATAACTCCTATTTATTTGGAGGAAGTTGGATAAATAAGATATTAGAACAGAGATTGGTTGAGGAAACTGAAGAGAAAACCAATTCCATTTAGCAACACATCATTGTAGCATAGAGTATATAAACAAATTATGATAACAATTATCTATGATATATGGATATTAATGTTTGTAAGAAGGTATTGTAATGAATTTTCCCTCAATTAAAGTAATGAGACTCAAAAAAAGTGAAACCCGAGCCCTAGTTATGTTAGGAACTTCAAGATACTTGATCAAATAGGGATAGAGATTATCTATTAGTGCTTCCACATAACCTCGATTAAGTTAAAAATATTCTCCAAGTATCTCTACATGGGAAGTATATAAATTATCATTAAAATTCACTAAACTAATAGGCTATACCATTGGATAATTATCTTTACTATGAAGAACAACTGACTTACATCATGGAACGAAGAGATAATGTTCTATGAAACAAGACTACTAACCTCGTTAAAGTTCTCTAGAGGAATCACAAATTAAATGAATCTATATGGGATCCTAATTACTTGATGAAACCTAGATATCCTCATTTTTTATATCAAAGTTACATAATTTTAAGGAATAAATTCATTGGGGGGTTGAATTTAACACCTTTAGATTTTATGACATATTTCTATTTAAAAAAACTAAATTTCATTGACAACATATGATAAAAAAATTACCATGTAAAAATGAACAATAATATAAGCACTCAATGTTTCTTAAAATTTTTTGATAAAGTAAATATATTAATAAATAAGTACTCAATTTTTCATAATTGCATTAAATTTTTCAAAAACTTTTCTTTACTCAAAACTATTTTTATTGATTTTTGTGATAAAATAATATAAAAAAATTAAACAAGTTCAGAATAAATGTTTGGTAATAATGAATAGTAAAAATAGTAAAAATTTGTTACGACGATTAAGGTGAAAATAGGTTAATTGGGGTGTTAAACCAAGCGATATGGGTAATATTTCTAATTATACATGTATAAATCCTATTGGATTTCCATATTTCAACATCATAGTATTTTAACATTGGATATATATCAATTTAAAATCATTTGGATTGAGTATGAAATTATTAAGTTTTAATCTTTTAAAAAATACCATATGTGTCCTCTCCACCACTTATAAAAGGACACTCATAATTTCTCTTATTTACACCACTTTGAGCCATATTTCTTAACCAAACCCTAAAAAATTTTCATCTAAACATCCTATCCATGAATTATAGGATTTTTTATTCTTAAAATACCATTCCAAGGGTCCTTAAAAAAGTATCTAAAGGATGTATACCAAAGAAGAAGTAATCATCCTACACGACCTTTTCTAAATTATTAAATATTATATATCATTTAAATATATGTAATTAATCATAAAATATTAAATTTATAATCTTGAATATATTTAAATATTTTTATGATTATAAAACCATTATTATTCACTATTTTCTCATCAAATTCACAATGAAATTATTGCCTGTGTGTACGTGTCAACTACAAGCTTTGTAGATACCAAAGCTTGATGTATATTGACATTAAATTTATTTTGGGGAATACTTAAATATATGACCCAAAAATATTCCCAATGAATGTATTTTTATAGTGTCTTCGGAAACTTGGAACATAATATTCTAACTTGGTGAAAGATCTTCAACATATCCTATATATATTTTCCCATTTTCTTTTCCTACCTAAAACCATTCTTTATATCCTGGGGAAACTAAAACATAGATAGGGTGAGCTCAAATGCTCAGTAAGGTTAATCATGGAGAAAATAAAACAAACAATAAACATTTGAACGTAAAAACATGAACATAAATTTTAAACATCAAAATGTTGAGCAATGACATAAATCTTGGTAGTACATAAGGCCTGGATCATAAATGAACATTAATGATGATAGAATATCATTTTCATAAAACATGTAATTTTTTAAAACTAAGAATCACATATTATGATTTCCATAGTAGCCAAGGCATTGTTTCTAAGACCATCATAGTGGACAATGTCTATTACTGAATTAGGATTACATTCCATTCCAGCCATGTATTACTGAACCGAATTTACCTCCCGTTCCAGTCAGGTCTATCTCCTGAGCTAAAAATCTTTACCCAATGCATTGGATGAAGACATAGTTCCCGTTGATCTCATAATGAAATCATTCGTATATGTTCCACAAAATATATGTCATTCATCATAGAATAACCCATGAAATAAAATGGGATTCTTAAAAAGCATTCCATCAAAACACAATCCATATAAGATAAATGGACATCATAAAAATATGTCCATAATAAACACAGTCAAATAAAAGTAAAAATATGGATACAAACATAACCATATGTTATCATAGATGGGAAATAATTTTGATAAACTACTTGAACTTAGTTATTGAGGAATATAACCTTTCTTCTTCAAAATCATTTTCTTTTCTCAAAATACCATGAAATCTTAAAAGAAAATAATTAATTTGAAAATAAACATGAAATAATATAGAGGATGATTTGTGAAAATAAGGTGCGTAAAACCGTAAAAATCAATTCATTCCATATAAAATTATAAAAACATTATCCTCGTACTTTTACCGAAAAAGTCAAAAGGTGCCTCGTATGGTAAACAAAAGAATGATTCCTTCCATACCACGTAGTAAAGGAAAAAAATGATAAAAATGACATTAAAAATATGTGGATGAATATTTAACATTTTATGAAAACATTTTTAGAAGACATGGATATGGATGGGAATATTAACCCAGAAAATACTTACATATGAGGAGTCTCAGATAAAAATGAGATTGCAAAATTATACCTTAACTTAGGTCTAATTTCTTCTATATGTGTCCAAAAATATTTTATAGTGGGTTAGAACATATTATTAACTTGTAACAGAACTATAATACTATTTATTATATCATATATGATTCACTTATGACTTTATTTTACCCGTTCATTTGTCAATTCTATGTTAATGCAATGTTTTGTGTAATAATCATTTTATTTATCGTACATTACTTTTTATTCTTGATATTATTAATAAGATCATGATTTAATTAATTCCAATTTGTAAAACACGATTTATATATCATATATATTAAGTATATTAATATATATGATAGATCTATAAATGGAATGTAATACACCGTTCATGGAGATGGTAGGTCGTATATATGGATGAACGTTGTTTTCAGTTCCTTATTGAATTGGATCGAAGTAAGTAAATATAATATATATATATATATATACACATAAATACTGTATAATTAATATTTAATATATTTCATGATTATTTATTATATATACTTTATAATCATTCTTGTATTGTTAACCTAGATAATGAATCTCATCGTGTCGTGGAGACGGTAAGTCGTACGTACGCATGAGCGATGATATCGTTCCCATAAGTGTTGAATGGTATTGAAGTGGATGGTGTATAATATCTCAGAATTGGTATCATGTTCTAATAATCATATATAGTTATTATTTCCACCATTATACCCATCCAATTAAGGTGATGGTAAAAACATATTACACCACGATGTGGAGACCGTAAGTCGTACATACGCACGCGTAGTGATTTTGTTTTTTTGTAGGATGGATAGAATGTGAAGTAGGTTTTTTAATAATTATAATAACATATAAGTATATTAGTGATACTGATGCTATTCCATTATAATAAAAAAACCTAAGAAGAGTAATTAGAAGAAAAATAAATTTGAAAGAATCGGTAGAGGATATTACCTCTTACTTGATGTGCCTCCTTTAAATTTCCTCTTAGGGCACTAGAGTTAGTCTTTTACGAAAAAAAAACCTTTAGAATGTAACCAGGGAAGTTTAGAAGATAAATGGGTAGGGTTTGGCAGAGCTTTAAGGCTTAAAATGGAGTGAAGTGGAGAGAGAGGATGTTCCCTTTTATAAGAGATGAGAGGGGCACTTTAGGAAACTCTCAAAAATATTAATATATAATAAAATAAAACCCTACTCGAAAACCACTAAAGTGTCCCAAATTCAATGATGAGATGTGATAGGGTTTCAATATCATAATATAATAAATTTTGGAAAACTTAATTAGTCAATGTAAACCTCATATTTTTAATTGACACTTATTCTATTAAATTTTAATTTTGGTAATAATATTCTAAATGTATAATTGTTATAAATATTTACATATATGGTGTTAATTGACCATAAATAGATCTTTTATAGAATTTTTCATCTTATATTTATCAATTTTTAATTTTTAACTATGTTTATGATTTTAATATAATTTAATAAAATGTTATTTTTAAAAAATATCAATAGTGTCAATTTTGACACTATTCATTTATTTGAAGTTAAATAAAATCCCAAAAAAAGATAAATTCAAAAAAAAAAATAATTAATACACTCCTAAAATGTCATAGTCACCTAAAAAATTCGTGGAAAACTTTTATTAATTTATATGATATTTATTTTAATATTTTTAGAACCATTTATTTGATATATCTATTAATAAAATAATTTTTACATCACTATTGTGTCATCCATAATGATAATTATTTAATATCTAAAAATTATAAATAAATTTACATGACATAATAAATTTAATTATATTTCTATTGACTATTTAATTTCTATGTTTTATAAATTTATCACTAAATTGAAATTATTACACTTATAAGATATAATAGAGTGACATGTTGTCACTTTCTTTGGTTCTAAAAATAATTACATTCTTTTGATGGAACAAAGTCAATGATATGAAACTATTCCAAAACATAGGTGATATGGGTCAAATTTTATTCATCTAATAAAATTTTATAAGGTGTTAGGGTAATTTTATAATCTTATTTTTACCCTTAATTACCCGATTTACCTTTAACTATGGTAATAAAAATAATTACCGATGTTACTATTCATAATGCCCAAAAAAAACAAAGTATCCCATTAACATAATTTGGAAATACTAATTCCAAATAAGGAATACGTTTTTTCAAAATTCAAAACACAGAAGTAGAAGTAATTAATTTAAAATTAATCCTGCTGTTGAGAAAACAAGTTTTAAAAGTTAGAACATTGCAAAATATTGAAATTTTTTAGGTTTTAATTTAATTGAAAATTAATTATAATGATATATATTATATTAAATATTAAAAAAATATTATATTTATAATTTAAAACCATTAAATATTATAATTTAACCCTATACATTATCTTGAGGGAAAAAGTAGTTTTTAATTAAAATTTAGCGTATTTTTAATATTAATCAAAATATGAAAGTTACCAGATTGATATAAAAAATTGGTCCAAAGAAATTTTTATGTTCCACTTCCAAAGTAGAATTTTATCCTATCAAATATATCTTATTAAAGTGTCAAAAACTTTAATTAAAGTGTTCCATCAAGAATTGGTAAAACTGCATTTTTTTAAATACTTCTTTTATCAAAAAAATGATTTTTTCTCATATTGTGTTCTAGAAAATTTGTAGTATAAATGAAAAATGATATAAAATTCAAAATTTGGTTAATAATACTCATAAATTAAAGTTTATATTACATTAAATAATAATATTTTAATAATATATCATTGTTTAGTGAAACTCGGTATCGCATACAACACAAGCTATCGAGGAAGGTTGCTCTTGCGTGTAATGCAAGCCAAGTCAGTGTTTCATGTAGTGAAAGATTCCTTTGGTGTTGCATATAACAAAATCAAAACATAGTTCATTTATTCATTTAACGAAATCAATACTCAGTGTTGCGTGAAATGAATTCTTTTTAAATAACATGAAATTATGTTCAACACAAGCTAATAATATTGTTGCATATACTGCAAGCTATTACGGTGTTGCGTAGAGTGAAAGATAATATTATTATAGCATATAACATAAGAAATAAATGAAATTAAAAATAATTTATCTCATAAAATCTTGGTGTGTCACATTCTACCCCCCTTAAAATAATTTTCGCCCTCCAAATATTTTGGGGTTATAAATCATTTACTACTTGAACGTTTCTTTCATGGAAACCCACATCGTAAAAAGAATACGACAACTTCATTATAAAAAAGAATGTTCGAAACATAATGGTTACCCAAAGTACTCATCACTAGATTTCCACAAAGGAGAACATTAGTGGGAAGTGAAAACATAGATACGTAAGAGAAATCTAACCATCAAGTTCTGATGGATAGTGATAGAGAATAATGTTTAAAGAAAGTTAACTACCAGAAATCCATAAATCTATGATGATTTAAGGGACCATATGATTCATTGGATAATAAGGTACTATGATTACATTTTTGGTTTTCAAGAACTTTTTCTTAAAGTTGACCAATGTTTGCATGAGGAGAAATACTTACTTAACTTCAGTAAAATTTCACTGTTGTTCATTCCCTAAACAATTTCCACATCATCTCTTATTTAATGAAATGAATTCGAACTTTTCATCCTTGAAGTGTTTGTAGATCATGCAAAATAATTATAGGCCATTCCATATGTGTCTATCAAAAACATACTAGCACAAGTTATCAAATATATATAAGTCCATCTATGGTGATATTAATCATATATAGTTCCAAAAATGGACATATAAATCATCTATAATACCAATTAAATAAAATAAAACTAATTTATACTAACTAGGTACTTCCCATAGGCTAGTGATAGGTGATAAAGGTCTATCGCACTTCGGTTGAGGGTACAATTCCCATAGCATTGTCCGACATGATGGGTTTTCTGACCGTCTTGTGGGTTGTCCTTTTTCTTAAACCATACTGTAATAAAATTCATTAATTTTTTTTTATCTTTAAACAATACAATATTATGTCCAACATAATGCATTCTAACCTTTAGGTTTATCCAAAATACTTCTATCCAAACTCACAGTAAAGAAAACAATTACAAGAAAGTTCATATAACATGTCTATGAATACCACCATTTATCCCCCATATATCATAAGATATATCATTTTGGTCACATTACAAACATATTAATACCTTAATCATGTATTCTCTTGAAACATAAATTACCATAGAACATTAGTGAAAACATGAATACTTTCCATAGTTAACTCTTTCCATATACCAAAATCCAAAAAATTCAATATACTAAAACCATAATATCAATTTCTCCTTATATCATCCATGAGCTCATTAATACTATCAATCATCTCATTATCTCCTTATCCCTTCATTATGCACATATCATGTTCTTTCTAAAAATATCAGAATAACCATTCATGGTTACTGGTACCATTCAACATATACTTTAAAATACTTATGAAAAAACAAGAGTGTAACAATCCTTAGATGTTTCTTTATTCCATAGAACCATTAAATTACTTATACAACATTACTCCGGATAAACATGTAATAATTACACTACCATCTTAAACCACTGACTTACCTTCATCATTTTATTCATTAACACTTAGTTCATCTCACATATCATTTGTAGTCTCTTCATTGTCAGCAACAAAAATACTACCCAAACGACCAAGATGATTCTCTTCACGAGATCTTCCCTTAGAGAATTGATTTTCATAATTACCATACATTCAACATTTAAAACATTTAACCATCATTGATGTCTTAGAAATACCATTATTCTTGTCCATTGTGTTAACTGATCCCTTTCTTTTGTAGTTACTCACTTTGTATCCTTATTTTCTACACCTAAAGCATCTTCCAGTTCCCTTGAAACTTTCTCCTTGATTCCTATTCCCACATGATTTACATGAGGAAAATTAAAAATTATTTCCTATATGATCATAATTAAACTTTGTATTTCTATTATTAACTAGGTCAGGAAATTTACCGATGTTGATGTTATTGATTATATTATGAGATTACAGATTAGGAATAATAATAATGTTTCTCATTCAAAATCCCATTTCATTTGGTTACTCATGAAGAATACCATTCCATTGTCTATTATATTCTCTATTAACATGAATCCACCTATTTCCAACCATTTTCTAAAACCCAATAATAATAGTGTGTGAAGAAACATTCATACTAGGAAAACAACATAATCAAGGGGAGAATACTTTAAATATCTAATATCTTAGGTTTAATACAAGGTTATTCATGATTGTTATCATAATTCTAGGACTTTAAACTATACTCATACATAACCTTAGGGACATCCCTAGAAATACCTTATAAATATCTCAAGTTATCTCACTAAAGTTTTCACATCCTAGTATCCCAAGGTTGACTAAACCTTTTCTGTGATACCAAATGTAAAGACCCAAGATTGATATAGATAGACATTACATTCCTTTAGAGGAATACATAAATACATGACACAAAAAGATGTCCAATTATTGTATTAGTTTAGTGCCTTTGGAAACATGGAACATAATCTTCTAACTTGGTGAAAGATCTTCAACTTCTTCCATAAATATTTTCCATTTTGTTTTACTACCTAAAACCGTTATTTATATCCTACGGAAAAGAAATCCTAGAAAGGGTGATCTCAATTGTTTAGTAAGGGTAAACATTGAGAACATAAAACAAAACCATAAGCATTTGAACATAAAAACATGAACATAATGTTTAAAAATCAAAATCTTGAGAAGTGACATAAATCTTGGTAGTACATAAGGAATGGATCATAAAATAACATTAACCATGATAGAATAACATTGGTATAAAAAAAATATAATTGTGGAAATATAATAAGAACATATTATGATTTCTATAGAATCCAAGGCATTGCTGCCAAGACCATTATAGTGGACAAAGTCCATTACTAAATCGTGTTTACATATTGTTCTATAAATGTATTACTGAACCCGATTTACCTGTCGTTTTAGTCATGTCTATCTCATGAGATATATATCTTTACCCAATGCATTGGAGGGAGATATAGGTACCACCCATCGCATAATGAAATCATTCTTACATGTGCCACAAAACATAAATCATTCATCATAGAATAACCCATGAAATAAAATGGGATTCTTAAACATGATTACATCATAACATAATCCATATAAGATAAATGGAATTCATAAAAATACTTCCATCATAGACACAATAAAATCAAACTAATAACAGGGATAAAAAATAACCCTATGTCATCTTAGATGGAAAATAATTTTGATAAACCACCCGAACATAGTTCTTGAAGAAATTATCCTTTCTTCTTTGAAAACGTTTTCTTTTATCAAAATTCCATCAAATTTTAAAAGAAATAAATTTAGTTGAATATATATATGAAATAGCGTATAAGATTCTTTGTGACAATAAGGCATCATGAAATTGGAAAAATACAATCATGCTATATAAATAAAAAAAACATTCTTCTTGTAATTTACCAAAAATGTCAAAAAGTACTTCATATACTAAAAACGAATGATTCCCGCCATACCACATATTAAAATTAAAAATGGGTAAAAATGAATTTAAAAATAATTGTAATAATAGTTAATATTTTATGAGCATATTTTAGGAAAAAATAGACATTGATGATAAATATAACCCCAGTAAACACTTATATATAAGCAATCTCATATAAAAATTAGATTGCAAAATTATACCTTACCTTAGGTATGATTTCTTCCATAAGTGTACAAAAATCCTATATAGAGGGTCGAAACATGTTATTAACTTCTAACAAAACCGTAATAATATTTATGCTATCATATATGATTCACATACGACTTTATATTACCCATTCATTTTTCAATTCTATGTTAAAGAATCATTTTGGGTAATAATCATTTTATTTATCATACATGTTTTGACTTTTTATTCTTAATATTATTATATAGATCATCATTTAATTACTTAAAAAATTTAAAAAAGACTCTATATATCAATTATATTCAGTATATAAATATAAATAATATAATGATAAATGGAATGGAATACACCGTTCTTGGAGATGGTGGGTCGTATGTACGCAAGAACGTTGTTTTTGTTTCCCTATTGAATTGGATATAAGTAAGTAAATGAAATATATATACATAAATATAGTAGAATTATTATTTCATATATTTCATGATTATTTATTATATATACTTTATAATCATTCTTGAATGGTTAACATGGAGAATGAATCTCATCGCGTCGTGGAGACGGTAAGCTGTGCATACACACAAGCATTGATACCATTCCTGTAATTGTTGAATGGTGTTGAATTGGGTGGTGTATAATATCTCAGAATTAGTATCATGTAATAATAACCATATATACATATTATTTCCACCATTATACCCATCCAAGTATGGTTGTGGTGAAAAAGAGATTACACCACAACATGGAGACGGTAAGTCAGACCTCGCACGCACAGTGATTTCGTTTTTCGTAAGATGGATAGAAGGTGAAATAGAGTTGTTTTATATTTATAATAACATATCATTATATTAGTGATACTTATTTTATTACTTTATAATTAAACAACTAAATAATCGGAAGTAGAAGAAGAAGGACAATTTTAAGAATCAATAGAAGAGATTACATATTCATTGACATGCCTCCTTTACATTTCCTCTTACGACACTAGAGTTTCTTTTTTGAGAATTCGATAACCTCTAGAATTTAACTAGGGACGTTTAGAAGATAAAGGAACATGTTTTTTCCGAGCAATAAGGCTTCAAATGGAGTGAAGAGGATAACGAGGAGGTGCCCTTTTATAAGAGATGAGAGGGGCACTTTAGGAAACTTCAAAACTATTAAATTATAATAAACTCCATAACTACCCAAAAACCTTAAAAGAATCCAAAATTTAATTATGAGATGATATAGTGTTGTATTACCATAAACCAATAAATTTTGGACAAATTATTTTGTCAATTTAAACCTTATCATTTTAATTGACACTTTGTTATTCTATTAAATGTTAATTTTTTTAATAACATTCTAAATGTTTAATAGTTATAAATATTTAAATATATGTTGTTAACTGACCTTAAATATGAATTTTAGGACATTTTAGATCTTATAATTGTCATTTTGTAATTTTTAAATATTTTTTATGATTGTTAAATAATTTAATAAAATTTTATTTTTATAAAATATCAGCAGTGTAAATTTTGACACTGTTCATTTATTGGATTTTAAATTAAATCCCCAAAATGATAAATTCGAAAAAAAAATTTATTACACTCATAACATGTCAAATTATCTTATAAAATTAGTGAATAACTTTAATTAATTCATTTGATATTTATGTTAATATTATTAAAACCATTTATTTGATATTTCTATTAATAAAATAATTTTTACATCACAATTGTGTCATCCTTAATGATAATTAATTAATTTCTAAAAATTATAAATAAATTTACATGATATTTAAAATTAAAGTTGATTTATAGTGACAATTTTGTTTCTATGTTTTTGGATTTTTATCACTAATGTAAAATTATTACACTTATAAGATATAAGAGAGTGGCATGTTGCCACTTTCTTCAGTTTTAATAATAATCACATCATTTTCATAGACAAAAGACCATGAAATGAATCTATTATGACACTTAGGTGATATAGGTCAACTTGTATTCATCCAATAATTTTTTTTTCAGGTTTAGGGTAATTTTATAATCTTATATTTACCCTTAATTACATAATTTACCTTTAACTATGGAAATAAAAATAATTACCAATGTTACTATTCATAACGCCCAAAAAAAATACCATTAACATAATTTGGACCTACTAATTAAAAATATGGAATCCATTTTTCAAAATTCAAAACACATATGTTTCAGTAATTAATTTAAAATTAATCCCGTTTTTGAGAAAATTATTTTTAAAAGTTAAAACATTGCGAAAGATTAAAATGTTTTTACCTATGAATTTAATGTAAAATTAATGCTAATGAAATACATTATATTAAATGTTAAAAATATATACTATTTGTAATTTTAAACCATTCAATATTATAATTTATACATATAAATTATCTCGATGAAAAAATTTGTTTTTAATTAAAATTTTGCGTATTTTTACTATTCATCCAAATATTAATGTTATCATAAAAATATCAAAAATTTACCAGAAGTAAATTTTTATGGTCTAAATCCAAATAAGAAGATTATATTATCAAATATAACATATAAAAGTGTCAAAAACTAGATATAAAATGGGTACGCCATTAAAAGGTGGAAAGACTACATTTTTTTTGAAAAATTCTTCTTTTATCCGATTTTTTTTCTCACATTAGATTTTAGAAAATGTGTAGGATGAATTCCAACGATATAAAATTCAAAATTTTGTTAATACTATTCATAATATCTCATTTATATCCCATTAAATAACAATATTTTAATAATATATCGTTGATTAGTGAAACTCGATATCACATACAACGCAACTATCGAGGAAGGTCGCTCTTGCATGTAACGAAAGACAAGTCATTATTGCGTGTAGTGAAAGATTCCTTTGGTGTTGTGTATAACATAATCCAAACATAGTTCCTTTATAGATTGAACAAAATATATAATCATTGTCGCGTGAAATGAATTCTATCAAAAGAACATGAAATTGTGTGCAATAAAATCCAAGAATGTTGTTGCGTATACTGCAAGATAATACTAAGTTTTGTATAGTGAAAGATAATTTTGGTATAGAATATAAAAAAATAAATAAATTAAATTAAAAAGAATCTATCTCATAAAATCTTGGGGTGTCACAGGCTCCATGTAGTAATACAATTCATTCTATATCACAATATTTCAGGGATAGTTATTATGATGGTTTTAATGTCTATATATTATACTTATGAAATAATTATTCTTATTTAATTATAATATCATATATAAAATCTTACCTTCAAATATATTTTAAAATGATAATTTTACCCATATGAACGTGTGGACTACCACTTTTATGGAGTGACGTTATTTGTTTTCATTAATTCATTACATGGATTGTAATTATTACATATTTATTGAATATATTTTATATATATGACAAAATAATTATTTTTAAAGGTGAATTATTATTTCAATTTCATTTTTTCCATCATTGGAAAAGTAAAAACAATGTTCACGCATACTTACAACCAACAGTCTCTATGAATATTGTAATTAATTTTTCAATATTTAGAGTTTATAGAGGAATATATATATATATATATATATATATTATGAATATATATTATATATATCAAGGTTAAAATTCTATATATGAGGGAATCATGATCAATGCAGATGGACTATAACTAAAGAATAAAAATTTATATGAAAAATGAAATAGTTAACACTTGGAAATAATTATTTTAATTAGAAATTGTTAATAAAGAGGTGTGGTAATGTTATAAGTTGATTATATATGATATTTTAAGCATAAAATTTATTTTTTTATTTTAAATTATTCAATTTTAAATTATTATAAATTATTTTATATAACTTTATGTGAAATTTGTACTTGAGGTAATGGATTTTCATCACACAATTATTTATTTGGTATACATTCCATATTCACCACATATTTCTTTTTATGGTGTCTATAATTATTTTGAATTTATTTTTTAATTATTTTACTAAAAATAATATGGATTTAAATATATATATATAATTATCCCATTCATGATGTTTTTATTCCATGATTTTGAAAATGGTAAGGAAATATGTTACGATATCATTTTTTTTCAATATTGTTTTTAAATAAGTTTCTGATGATGAATGTTTTTTACCTATCTATAAATAATTCCATTTATTTTAACCTACCTTGTTATTCCTATTAATTAAACATTCTCCACCAAATTTACTCTCTTTAATACTCTCAAGAGACCAAAGGAATGTTTTCAAGCAAAACTTACTTTATTTATTTCCTTCATTGAAAAACCTTTTTCATCCATATCCATGTTTTCTAATAATGTTTTGAAGAATTTTTTTATATTCTAATATTAATATTTATTTAATTTTTAATTTTTATTTAAATTTTACAAAAATGTTTTAATGGAATACTCTAATCATTTTCAGATGGAGTTACTTTTTAATTTTTACAAAAAAATGTGGAAATAATCATTGTTTTAATTTATATAGACTGAAAAAATTCCCCACTCTCATGACCAATCAATGATTTTAATTTTCATTAATTGTTTCCATTAAAAATTTAAGTAATATTATTAAAATATTCATATATATATATATTTATTTATTTATTTTAAATAATTCATTCCAGAAGGAAAAGTATTTTCCCTCAAGAAGCATTCCAGGTGATCATTTAATGTATTTTTAATTTATAATTAAAAATTTAATGTTACTTATTATTTAATGGGTATATTATTGTTTGATACCACAAAATTTCATTTTTTAGTTGTATTATGATTATGATTTTGTAAGGATAATTATATGAAACCCATATATTTCTGATATATTAATTATGTTATGATGAATCTTTATAAAACTCATTTATTTTCTATTAGTAATGCTAGGATGAAATGATGAAATGATTATGGAACAAATTTCCTTTATATGAGTTATACTATAATGAATGACTTATTATCTTGTTTTAGAGATATGTATGATTTTTATTATGTGATGGGTTGTCCTAGAATTATATATCCATCAAATGCATTCTGTTAAGATAGATATATCTTGAGATAATAAGAACTATAATGGGGAGTGAACCCGATTTAGTTAGAGACTCCATTCAATACGATAATATTTAGAGTGAACCATGACTAATGATAATATATAATGGAGAGTGAACCCAATATAGTGTGATAGTCTTGGAAGTGATCTAGGGATAAGGAAATTATTTTCAATGTTTATGTGTAAGCCACAAACCTTTATATTATACCAATGTTATGTTCTCATGGATCATGCACTTTTATCCCTCTATGATTCATGTTTTATCAACTACCATGAATTATTCCATAACTCTAGATTATGGTCTGTGATATGTTAGGTGTAGTTTTTATATGTTAATCTCATGTTCTCAAACACTTATTCTAATGATATGCTTATGTGGTCATGGATATTTGCCTTAATTATTATCACTAAGAATTCAACCTCACCGTTTCTTAGGTTTCCTTTCACCAGGTTATGAAGACGGTTTTTAACTATTATATGTCTAAAAATGATTCTATTAAGGAATAACTTAGTGGGAAATTATATAGATAACTTATGAAGAAGTTTTTATATATCCAAGTTCCTAAATACTCCAGACCTATAGGATTACGACATGGGATATTATGTTATGTATTGAATATTTATATAATTGGATTTAATATTTATAAATGAAATGTATGGGTCACTATAGTATAGGAATAAAATAATGGTGTGCTTGGTGAGTTTCTATGAAGGTTCAAGAAAATTAAAACCTTACAGTCCACATTTTATTATAGTGGGGAATAAATTATTGGGGATAGTTAAAAATCATGTGAAAGAGTAGTCGTATTTTATAAACCTTGGAAGAATACCTTGTGCCTTTAACTTAATTTATTTTCATGAATGTAGTTGATAGTTTCTTAGTAATATGTTAAATATATTAAAAAACACAATCTTGATAGAGAGATTAAATTCCAATGGGGACAATATATTCAAGATAATTTTATATTTGGTAAAAATATGAAATAACTGATTCACCCCACTAAGGTGTTTATACTGATCATAAAGGGAAGCTCAATATATGATTTATTCTTTATAATTTTTAATTTTTCTTATTTTAAATTTCAAAGTGTTATTATAATTGTTATCATTCATATTAATTTCTAAAAAAGGGGAGAAAAGTTCTTTAAATGATGAAATAATGTTATACATTTTCATTATATTTCATTACAAATAAAATACTATTTTATAATTATAGTTTAAACTCACAATGATGAAATGTATTAATAATTTTTTTATAAACAATATGGTTCAATTCCAATAGAATTTATTATTTCACACATTATATAGACACTTTCATGTATATATAGTTCTCATGTATTTAAGCAGGTAATCATTATATGAGGTTCATGTTGGTTTACATGAATTTCTATTCATGTTAAAGGATGATAATGAGATGTGGTGGTTCCATTTGGTCATTTGGAGTTTGTTTGATTAATCATAGGGATATATGACCTTGTTTTTATTTTATCACATAATGAACCTATCTATCCATTCATTGTTTTACTCTTGTAATATTGGTTGTATTTTATATAACTTCATCATATTGTATTGTTAATAAATTTTTGGGTTTTTTTTATTTTTTTATTTTCAGTTTTGATTTTTTATTTTTTTTACTATCTAAAATCTTATCATTTAACTAGGATGAGTTTAAAATGTATGAATACATAATTTTGGATTATTTCTTAGAGTCTGATGCTTTGTTTTTGGTATTTATAGTATGAAATCATTCCTAAGGTTCATGTTTGACACCCATGACTCTTTTTACCATCTGGTAGTGATCAGGAGAACACTTTAGGACTTATAGGAGACTAACCTGAATGATGTGGTTGGTTGACCCATTTTGATTCATTACAATAGAATTATAAAAAAATAATTAAATCAAAAAATAAAGATCATAATATTAGTTTTGGGGGAAGGGGAATGATCAACCAATTGACTATAACAAATAAATAATTTTTAGAAATATTAGTTTTATTAAAATATTTAAAATTATAATCCCTGAAAATAATTGAAATAACCTTCTTTCCCCATGAAAGGAAATAACTTTTGAAGGCATTGTGGAAATGTTTTGTTACACTTTATTTAATATTACCTTCAGTGCATGTCATAAAATATTAATTATTTTGTTAAAGAGTACAGTAATAATGAAAAAATATAGAATGAACAGATTGTTGAGAATTTCTAAAAAGGAACTAAAAATTTTTAGAATTGTTTAAGTATTTTAATGATATTGGTTGAACCTTAATCCCCAACCTTATCAATGTATACAATCTTGATATCCTAATCAAATTTAAATTAACATTTTTAGTACCTGTAGAAGAGAGAGTTAGAGTGAATTTCATCTATTTTTAGTATATTTTTCAAGAAATATTTGAATTATTCAATTTCAAAAATGATATTTTTGAAAATAGTAAATAATTTCATAGAACAAAAAGTGTGAAAAACATCCATCAAACACATACTATATGTTTTGTATGGGTTATGATTCACTTGAGAAATATTCAGTCCATAAATTGAATTTATAATAAAACTCTTTTTTAACATTACAAAAAACATATTGATGTATCTATGTTGAGATGAATATTTACCAATAAAATCTTGCTACTTCATCAATCCAACATCTTCTATCGTCGAAGAGGGATCAAGTAAATAAAAGGCCAATAGGTTTCTGAAAACCTGTAAAAAAATATGAGGGGAATGATTATGTATGAAATAATTTTTTTATATATATTTTAAATCCTATGAAAAAAATATTAATGGATTTGTAACTATATTTAACACTAGATGATAAATATACAATATATAAATAAGACTTAATTGAAATTGAATTGTATTTTCTAGGATAATATGTATGTGATAAAGGGGTGGGTTTTGTATTCTCATTGAGTGACTACAATAATAAAGGATGATCACAAAATCATAATAGAAAAAACAATAATAATTAATCAATATGGTTATGGTTATACTGAAAAGGTAAAAATTTAAATTTTTTTTAATAAAATTAAATAAAAATGAAGAAGAATTATATGTTTATGAAATAACAACTATAATTGCACCAAAAAATAAAAATAGTTCAAAAATACCCAAGGTTGTTATTAAAGGACATAATAACTTTAAATCATTATAAATATGCATATATATATATATATATATATTTGATATTGAGGTTTTCATAAAAAATTTTATTACCAAGCATATTGGGTAATATTATTCTATACGGCATATATTGGTAGTATATGATGGAATCGCAATCCTTCTTCCAAATAAATAAACATTTATTCAAAAACCATTTAATTAGGTGAAAAAATAGGAGGTTATGAATTCATATATTAAATGATTATATTGAAAATAAAATTTATTAAAATATTGTAACATATTAATAAATGAAACAAAAACTGAGGATTATCCTTGATTTCCTATATAAACCACAACCAAAAGATAGAAGTGTTTATATTTTCCTCATGCCTGGATGAAAATTCCAGAGACCCAAAGCTATATTATTCTTCTTAAATAGAAAATTGAGGTGATAGGAAATCATGGGTGACAGATAACCCATATATTATAATTATTGATTCAGTTTGGTCCATGGATACACTATAAAGGTGGAATGTCTTTTTCCAATTTTGGGATTTATACCAAACATATCAAACCATGATCATTGTGATTAGATGCATCTTCAGTGAATGATATGATTTCATCTATTTAGTCATTTTGAATTTAAAATAATCAATTATATTTCATGGAATATTCCTAGACATGGGTTTTGTAACACCCCAATATTTTAGATGTATTTCCTTTGAAATAAAGTTAATGTATTCAATGTATTTCTTTACATGCAACCTTGAGTCCAAATAAACTATGATATAGTAATCCATTAAAACATTGGTGTTAAGTTTTATGTTATGAATAGTAATTAAAAGGTATGGAAAATTTTTATAATGGTTTTATGTAATGAATATATATTGATTAATTCATTATAAATAACTACACAATTTTCCGTACATCCATTTTATTGTCAAAAAATATGTTTTATTCAAATATGGTTTTTATTAAATTTTGTGCACCAATAGTATAATTAATTTATAACATTTTTAGAAATTTAATTTGAGGAAATGATTCTCCTTTTTTAAATCAGAATGTAAATTCTTTCTTAGGGTGAGTTTTTTTGGATTTTTCAAAAAATGTGTTATTTTTTAGTTAATATAGAAAATACCGATTTTTCAAAAACTGGGATTTTTATTCATTAAATAAGGAAATTTAAAAAATTTGATTATGATTTCAATTTAAAATTAAAATAATATATGACCCATTTAATTAGGAATAATATAATTAATTTAATTTTAATATTCATTATTCTTTATATTGTTATGAGTTCATTTTTCATCATAAAAATAATAATCTACAAATAATTTTTTTAGGAAATGTTTTTTTATCATAATAAATTATGTTAATATTAATTAATTAATATTTTTAATTGAAATATAATATTATATATTCTATCATATATTTTAACATTTATTTTATGGTTTTTATATGGCAAGTAATGGAAGTAAATACAGTTTTATGCTTAAAAATTATAATTTTTTTTCTAAAAATGGGATTTCATTGAATTTTTCATGCTTATTTAAACAAATATTTTTACAAGTATAGAAATTGTATTTGGTATAATATATTCCATAATGGTAAATAGAATAACTAATATAACTTAATAGCATCAAATTAATTTTTGGTCATAAAAGAAAAGTTAAAATTGTATAATTTTATTATCATAGTTAAGGTTAAAATGAGATTATTTGGGGGATAAAATATAAGATATGTATATTAATTTCTCATAGACACTTTTATTCTAATTGGGTGAAGATATATCACCCTTATATTAGTTTACCTTTTATGTCATGGCTATTTTGAGACACTTTCACATGAATGTTTCCTTATATTATTGAAATCTTTTAATAAATTCCATGCATTTTCCTCCCCTCACTTGTAAATGGGAACCTATTATCCATCATTGTGAAAAAAATTTGAGACTTATAGAACTAAAGACCCTATATCAAAAATCAACCCAGATTATTCCCCTTCAATATAGATTATTTGGTTTTTTCCTATGACTAATATTTCAAGTATTAAGGTGTAAACCAATGGAGGAATCTAAAAAATGAGGTTATTGAACATATGAAAAATGTATAACATGAGGTAAGAGTTTAATTTTACAATCATATTTTTTATCAATATTATTATTCTTAGATTTATATTAATGAAATTATATGAAATTTCACTCCAAAATATTATTTTTCTTCTTCTCCTATAGTTATTTTTGGAGATTTCATGATATATTTTTTATTTTACTCTCCTTATATACTCTAGAGATTGAAATAATGTTTCTAAGGAAATTTATAATTATTTCTCTCTTAGATAAATAATAATTTATTCTATTAATGTTTTTTCATTAATAGAAATTCATGAATGTTTTTAATATTCTCAAAATATTTATTAACATCATTTTTGTACATGTTTTATTTTATAAATTTGTTTCTAGAAATCTTCTTATCATTTTGTAAAGGATGTTCTTTTTAGTTTTAACATAAAATATGAAATAAATCATCGTTTTATGCACATTGGATGGATATATTTTCCCATTTTCATGACTAATATCTTCTTTAATTCTCACTTTAGACCTTTTCATTGGTTTTTTTTCAAATAAAATTCATTCCTTTCTATTTGGAAAAAATATAGATTTTAAATAAGTGGTTTTAAAAAAATTGTATTTTCATCAAGAAATTTTCTAGAGATATTTTAATGTTATTTGAATCTATTAAAACATTCCTTGATGTTTTTTATGATTTAATATAGATTTTATCAAATGTTTTAATACATATTCTTTATCTGGATGGTTTATGATTATGTTGGTGAAATATTGATGAATCATATTTTTGTTCCTTGAGTAATGATTTGTTGAAATGATAAATGATTTCATGAAATTTGGAATGAATATGAATAGATTATGATTATGTGATTTATGGTTCCTCCATATCTCTCTAATGTATCAAGTAAAGATTAATGTTTTATAAAATAAAATGGTATACATGAGTTTATATGTATCCCAAAAGAGGGTACACAGGGGGTTACCCATACCCAAAAGCGGGTACACCAGAGGTTATCCTAAGCCCAAAAGTGGGTGTATTGGTGGGTTTAACAAGACCAAAATATTTTACCTGGGAGGATATATCTATCCAAAAAGAGGGTACAAGAGAGGTTATCTCAATCCCTAAACATGTACATGAGTGTTCATCCCAATACTAGCATGTGATGAATGTCTTAGTGGGTAACTGTGATATAGTATTTATATGCCTTTAATTATTTAGCACTTTATGGAATTATATCATGATAGATTATTGTAAAAAGTTATGTTATCATAGACCAAGATATTTGATTATCTTACACAGAAAAATAATATTTTTTATTTTCCATATAAAATCAATTTATAAATAAGTGAGAATCGTATAATGGAGAATAATAAAATGAGGCAACATGCCCATGTGGATCAAACATTACAGAAACAAAAATCCAATTTTGAGGGGAAATGGAGAAACTGAACTAAAACCATTCAACCAAAAGGGTCCCAAGAACAAAATCGACCAAAATACACCACACATCGTGAGAAATTGAAAATATGCCTTCGATCTGTGCACCCCTGATGCTCCTGCACACATCGAACCAACTCAGGATATGGTCTCCAGATAGCACACTAGTGACACACACCTCACCACCTCATATATAAGAATGTGTCACCAGGAACAGCCAATTCACATAAATTCAAATGAAAATACACCACATATCATTTTATGGGGGATGGCCGTTGGGGTGTGATTCATCAAAAGATCTGGAACTAAGAACCATGAGACTTCAGAATAGCCACAGACAACACTACTCAACTAAATGCATATATATTATATCTCTGAGGACATCAAGACTATCCAAAACACCCTGGGATATTTAAAACCCAACTAGATTGGGGTTTGTTGTGACAGAGTAGAGAGAAATGGAAGAGAATTCCAAGTATAATTAGAACCTTCCTAAACGGATGGAAAATATATGCTAGAGAATCTTAAGAAATCTAGTGAGGAGAAGAAACAACTGGTACTAAGCGGTACTAAATCTACTATCTATATACATGTACATTCCTAAGTTTTTAATGGTGAACATATCATGATTTTAATTTAAAGACACCAAACTATCCGCGCCATAATAATCTAGCAACCAAGATTGTGTGGTGATGCAGCACACCTAACATGTCATCACTGACCATTGAATCCTGCAAAAAAACTCGACATCGACTAACTCCACGAACTAGTTCCAGGTAGAAAGATGATGGTTGTGTTCATTCATGTGAGCATCCCACACTACGAATGTCTATGAATTGAAAGTCATCAATCTTCTGTTCTATAAGACACCAACTCGACATCGAATCATATAGGGAGAAATATAGGGGGGAGGGAAGGGATAGTCACAGAAAGAGAAACCCTAAGACTAAATAGGAAGAGGGAGGGAGAAGAAAAGCAGAAATGAACCCTAATCCATATTGGGGGTCTCTCATGGTGTTTTACACCTTAAAAACTCCTTCCTTGATTCTCTTATTATTGTTATCTTATTAACTACTACAGATTTATTTTATGATTTATATTTATGATCTAAACTTTTTGTGTATGATTTTATAATGTTAGAATCATGATATCATACCTTTATGGTTATATAATGACCACTTATGATCATTGAATGACATCTCCCCTGTTTACCCTTTATGAGAATATGAGCTCACATTTTCTTGTTTTTCCTTTCCCCATATTTTGTAGAATGATTTTAAGTATGATATATCCAAAAAGGGTACTACTTCTAAAAAAACCGATTGGAATATAATATAAATCATTTATGTATGATTTTTTTTATTTTTCTATGTTTAGAAAGAAACAAAACCATTATATACTTAAGGTATGCTATATTGTGAAATTTATTTAATATTCATCTAAAATTAATAAATATTTATGTATTAAAATGATGGGTAACTATAGTTGTATTAAAATAATGTTTAGTTGATTTTGGAATCTTTCATGAGAAAAAATTATATATAACTCTTAGAATAATCCTAAGCATATAATAACACCCAATATTATGGTAAATAAAGGAGTGTGTTTTTTTTTGTGAAAATACATCCATACCTTGATACTTCCTAGAATATCTGGATGTGTAACATATAATCCTTGCAGTAATAACATTAATGCATTCATGGAAGACCTACATTTAATTATGAACCCATGACCTTTTCAGTTTAAACACAATAAATTCCAATCAAATTCTCAAATAAATCCGAATGAACTATAAGAAACTTTACAAATTTTAACCATTAAATAGATCCATCTACCTCAATTGAATAGAAAACATAACTACCTTTGAAAAACAGGATTAAAAACCACAGGATCTAATGTTGAAAGACATGGAACTACCAAATAATGAAAATCATTGATTGAATAAACAACCATATCAACAATCCCTACAAAACAAGGTGCCACAACCACAATGAGATACAAACCGATAGAAAGGATTACCTAGAGAGATGAATCCCCACACACTAGAGATCAATCTCTTAACAAATTGATCTTGATGGAAGTATGTCACCCAAATATTCCTAGAGAAAGAGAAATGGTTGAGTAGAGGAGGCTGTAAAAAATATACAATCCCTTAAACACCCACATGAAACCCTAAAAACTATAACTCAGGGAATTACATGACATGTAATGTTTTACACAACATGAATCCCTTTATATTTGAGTCATTTTCAAACTCATATCACTATTTCAAAGTTCCTTTAAACGTGTGTTCTAGATTTAAGAATCACTATTTCTAGGTAGTTTCCATTGGATTTATTCATGGAACCAAAAACTTCCAATAGTTATTTATCCAAAGAGGACCTTATTTCCAAAGGTAGGAGTTCATTAAGTTTTGATATTTATGATACTTAAGAATGTGCATTGGTCGAGAGGATGGGAGGTTAGACTCATCCCACCCTTTGGGGGGGAATTATTGTCAACTCCGGGACTCTCTTTGTAAAATTAAAACATTTTCATGAATCCTTATTAATTCACCAAGTATATCATAAGTATCCCTTGGAATTTACAATTACATATTAATATGTGTAAAATTTATAATCATCAGTATGCGTTCAAGGTTCTTCATCAATGTAAACATTTTTATGTATTCAATGTTTTCCATCAACGGTATCCTTCAATACACTGATTAGTGATTCTATTGATCATCGTTGTGATGATACTGGTTTTTAAGTGACTCAGTGGGGTACTATAGAATTTATTGTCATCCAGGGAGATGAAGGTTTGTTTTGATCTTTGGATTGAACTCATAAAATGGGCTACCTACGTATCCTTGTGAAATGAATCAGAACCCTCGTAGTTTGGTGTCTCTTAATAGGACACATCATACCTTTTAAGGTCATGTGATAAGGACCTCTAATAGAATGGGGATTAGTCAAAACATAGTGTGGGACTTATGCTGAAGCAGCCCGAGGAACTTGGAAAGGATATGAGTTTCCAAGTAGGATCAAACCCAATTGGGAATATGGCCCAAGGAGAACATGGTTGATTTGAAGTGTTGGGTTTGAACCTCAAGGAGGCTTCCTACGTATCCCATATGGATGGGAATCAAATAACACATAGTTTGATAAATATCATAAGAGAGTATGGTCCTCTGAGAGAGATTAGTTTTGGATTACTTCCTAAAAAGGATGCCTTAATGATTTGAGGATTGAATTTGGGGATTATTTCCTTAGGAGGATGCCCAAATTGAGGAAATTACGGTTGTATTCCTAAGGAAGATATCCAGTGAGCTCGGGCTCTGAAAGAGCTTCCTACGTATCCTGATTTGAACACGAATCAGAGTTCTCGTATTTCTTTATTAGCGTTTGTGAACATGTTGCAACCATGACATATCTCTAATACCACATGAGTCATGCTCGGTGTGAGAAACATGAGGATGCGAAATATTTTACAATGACACTTCACACTTACAAAATTTTCCTCCATTGTGATGGAAGATGGAACATCGATTGAGGAAGAGGGAGAGGCAACAAGCCTTCCCTATATTCTATTTACATTTGACAAGGGTCCAATGTAAGGAATACGGGGTGAAGGTGAGGGGCTTATACCAGGATGGTTGCCCGGAAATTGGTTCTGGTAGGGGAGGGAGACCTCTCCTATGCTTGTGCGGAATGAGAAGTGTGAAATGTACCTTCTCTATCAGAGACCTGAGGTTCCATGTCGCCTCTTTAAGAAGGGTGAGACCGATAATCAAACACCCTCCAAACCGGTAACTTCCAAACACTGTTTCTGGGATAGAATTTCATGTGACTGTGGAAATACAAACCCATAAACATCCCATGAATCCTAACCCTATTGTAAAAAAAATGTGGAAAACCTATGAATGTGGAAATACAAACCCAAATTGGAGACACGCTGATGTGCCTTACCCAAAGGCTTGAGAATTCAGGAGGTTTTAGTGGAGGATTCAACTTATCTCCTTTCAGATAAGGGAACCAAGGAAAGAGATACCCTGCCATGAATGGATTTTAAGAATGGTACATGAGCTGGTCACGTAGGTACCTCACGCAAGTATGCTACGTAGGTACCCCGTGTTGCTGTATCACACAGCTATGGCGTGCAAGCGAACCGCGCATGTATACCACATAGGTAATCCGCGCAGGTATACCACTCGGGTATACTACGCAGATATGAATGATGAAAAAAGAATGTGAAGAACTTCAAAACATGAATATCCCATTTAATTATCTCTTCATTCTTGGGTTATAGAGTTACATGAGATAATTCGAGAGATCTAGGTGAAAGATCTACGCAATGGGAGCTTCAGAGAAACTTTCACTTTTTTTTAGTCCTGAAATGGGGAGCCCAAGGGATCTATTTATTGGCACGGATGGGCCTTGGTGAATAGATGTTGCTCACGCAGGGACTTCGCAGAGCTCCACCATGCAGGTTCTCCACGTAGGGACATAAAACATCTTCTGGCGTGGAGGTCAGCCAGAGAGGTCAGCCGTAGAGGCCTTCCACAGAGGCCGACCACGGAGGTCAGCCGCGTAGCTTGGCCACATAGCTTGTCCACGTAGCTTGGCCGCGCAGATCGGTCTCGCAGCTCTGTGAAGCTACTCTATCCCGAAGCACTTTAGGAGTATTATTTATTTTTCTTTGGACTCTTTGAATCTTTATTTTAGTTTTGAAATATCCAGAGGTTGTCTTCATAATCTTTTTGGTTAGATTCTCATGTAGTGTCAACAAAATCCCCCCTCAGTATTGTATTCAAAACATACGAAGAGGGTCATGTCCTGAGGTGAAAGTTTCCAAATAGCGTCGGTTTCCCATGTCGGTTTACCACGCAGCTGCATCGTGGAGGTATGATGCAAAAGGGCTACATGCATTCTAGATGCGTAGGTTTTCAGTTTCCCATAAATAGGTCTCACCTTTCATGATTTTTTTTCTTCACCTGTGCTTTCTCTGAAATTTTGAAGCTCTCGTTGCTTAGCTCATTTTCCCAACTCTTATTGTGTTGTCCTCTCGCGTAAATTCTTTGAAAATTCTTCAAGGTAAAATGAATTAAACAATGGAGCTACGCCAAAGGACTTCACCAATAGGGTTCTGCTAGGATCCTTGGTGAAGGTTCTACATAATGGACCGCATTGAAGGACCTACATGACAGGCTTTGTCGAGGGACCTATGTGACAACCCTCATCGAAGGACCTACGCGAACAGTGTCCTTTGCAAAATTTTTGATTTCCTCTTTAAAATTCTAAACTAGAAGTTTTGTAATTATTTTGTAGGAAATAATGACTCATTTGATGAATCATACTAAAGAAGCGGAGGCTCACCAAAATGAAATGATGAAGATCGTTGGACCAGACTATTACGACATTGTTGAGAGTACACTTCCTAGTCTATGGAAGGGTTTAATTACATACCAACTTGACTATGCACTAATTTCTTATTTACCCTTGTATGGAAATGTGATTTTTCAAGATGCCCATGTTTCATCTATTAAGAAGTACTTTCCAAAAAATTGGTTTCTTTAGTACTCCAACTGTAACTGCATGAATATTAGTGCAAGGGGGTTCCAATACAAGAAGGAACAGTCTCTATTAGCTACATCCTTCTTCACAGTGGTTGCACTCCTGATATGAAAGATCATGTTTTAGAACCACGGCCACATTGTTATGATTCCACTTTTCAGGTTTCTCAAACAGACCAATCTAATGGTTAGAAAAGATATTGGGACAGTTGTTCTGGAGGGGGTGTAAAACCCGTGTGGATGTGGGAATTCTTGTTAGATAGGACTTGTATTGAATTCAGAAAAGAGTTATCAGACGTTCATATCTATGAAGCTGTCTAAATAGGGAAAACTTATATTTAAAAAAATAAATTCATTCCTGAATTATTGAGCCGATGGAGTCCACAAATTAATTCATTTCATTTGAAACACTGTGAAGTTAGTATTAGTCTCTAGTAAATTTACCAAATAACTGGAGTTCCCATTGTTGGGGAAACGTATGATGAATTCACTCCGCCTACTACAACATGGGGTAATTCTTCTAGAACACCACTGCTATCTCAAGATTTATTTACGATAGCGAAGAATTTACCTAAGTACAAGAAAGATATTCATGCTAGAGTGTGGATGGAAGCCTTATTAGAACCAACAATAAAGGAAGGTCCAACCTGTGGACGTCCTACTGTTTGTCCTTATACAGATAACCGAGTTATTTCAGGAACATATTGTCCTACACTAGAAAGAGGTGATTATAAGCATTGGGTCTATAAAGTCAAACCTGATATAGATGAAAAATTACACTTATCAACCTCCCTTGCTATGTGGCTAAGTGTTTATTTTCTTCCAGTCCGTGAATCCGGAGGTGGTGTAAGATCAATAACTTTTATCATTACAGCTAAATTAGCATAGTGGAAGTATATTAGGCTAGAAACCCCTGTATTAGCACAAATTTACCATCTCCTGCTCCATTTATACAATGGGAAGGATCCATTTAGGATTTTAGGGCCATTCTATGTGTTGTGGGGAAGGATTTCAGCACGTTTTTTCTTCATACTAAGTATTGAATTCAGTCAGGGTTCCCAATGACCGATTCACCCCATCTTACAGAACTTTTCTGGTATTAAGCCTATTAACTTGAGACCTGATGAGATTCTGAAGGTATTGAATATATCAGGAGAATTCGACTTCTTTTCTTTTGTTAACCCACCAACTAGAACATTTTTTGATGTTTTCGAAGAAAAGAATTATGAGATGAGATCCTATATGATGACATTCCGGGATGATGTATTATTAACCAGGATTGATTGGGAAATTATCTGCGAGGCTTACATCCACTACAGGTTTGCTCATCAGTTCAGATGTCTTCAATAATCAAGAACTTTTCCACCCACATATCTCAAAAATGAGAAGCACCCAATGGTAGTGTGACAATTATGGATTCTAAAATCATTAGAGGTATCCAAATTGTCGATTACATTACATCCAACAGATGCATTGATCGGATTGGAAGTTGAGTATGCAAAATCTTGGGTTTCTTCATATCCTCATGGAGATCTGAAAAACGGAATATATCAAGTGGAAGCTACAAAAACTATTGCACGTGGAAATCGTGGAATGAAGTCTAAGGCTAGAGATGATGTATATGTTTCAGTTGTCCTAGAGCCCTCAAAACGACTCTACAGGAAGAATACCAGGAAAACCAAGTCTAACGGAGAAAAACCTCTAACACCAAGGCTATCCATTCGCCACCATCAAACAGAGATTCCTATTCCATCTGTTGAACTTTATGAGGAAGAGAGGCATGAAGAAGCTCTCAAATCAGAGGGTGTTTAATCTCCTCCACAATCAACCATAACAAGATTGAATTATGTGAAACCTTCATCCATTCATCATTGGGAGTGTGTAACCTGTGATCTTAGGGATGCATGGGCATTTCTCCAGCATGGAATTCGAATTCCAGATATTGGTGACATCAAGGAAACTTCTGATTTCAATCTAGACAATAACTTGGTTCAAGTACAGAAGTATATTGCGGAGATGGAGAATTTTATATATGAAACTAACGAACAAATCTTAGCCTCAAAACCAGTATCTCATATGATGGACTTAGGATTCCACGAAGGGGTAATTATCGACTCTGAGGAGGAGTGGGATATTTAAGTTTATACTAAGAATGTATTTCCCATTTTCTTTTTTCTCAACTCTGATTTATGATTTATCATCATTAATCTTGATGAAAATATATTTATGCAGCTTGAATGTAGAGAAGGAAGATCCATACCAATTCTCTAATCACCCAAGTATGGTCCTACAGGCTCTCTTATAAATGAAACAAATGATCCTCCCAGGTCTTTATAACTTTCTCCAGGAGAAAGAATCATGACTGGGGTAATGGCGACAGATAATCCTCAACCATTACTTCAAGTTTCCCCAGCTAAGAAGAGTGTTTCAATCTCTCCCAATGCTTTTGAACAAAAACGAAATAGAGCAATGATATTGATTCCAAGCGTTCACCGAAGGAGTAAGTATTTATATGATCCATAGGGCATAAAATTTTCTCAATAAATTCCGGTAACCACATTTTATCCTCTTGTAGGATCTATGTCTCTCTCCACTCTCAAGCGATTAAGAGTTGATTCTTCAGGACCAAAAAAAGAAGCCCCTAGGGAAAATCAGGTTCATGCTGACGAATCTGCAATTTTAGTAGATAAATCATCATAAGATTCATCTGTACCCGCCCTTGGATCTGCTAAGAGTGAGTAAAGTCTTTTTAAGATTAAATACAATCCTCAGTTGCTTTTGTCAAAGGATCCTAAATTAATCAACACTGATATTCCAATTACTTCAGAAGAAAGGAATTAAGATCCAAGGCAATCAAAGACAAATACTTATGTTGACCCAAACCTGGAAAGACCTAATTCTAGCATACCGATTGAAGAGCCAACGGAACCAAATGTCAGCGGATCCAATTTAGGCATCAACCGAAGTTTGTTGGATACCTTAAATGGTGTGGATACTGTAACATTTCAGGATGTATACACTAAAATGATGGACACCCTTAATCCAAATATTGATATTCCAGGTTCCATCAAAGAGTTTGGGGATTTTCATGAGTAATTTCAAGGGTGTAAGTCCCTATTATTGAATTTCCATACATATTTTTTTTCATTAACTTGATTATTTGCATCAAAGTTCACCTTATGCTTTATCTTTAGAAACCGTTGCAAAGGATCTTCTGGAGCAGGGTGTTCCAGTTTATCTTTCTGTTGGGGATGGACAAATATCTACATAGGATCCTTTATCATGAAATGTTCTAGAGCCTTCAAATTTCATAAATGAGCAAATTCAAGGAAATTCCCCTTCTCAAGAAACACCTGCTCAAAACACCGGAGCTTAGAATATAGGGGGTGAATCCAATAATGTAGCTAAATTATTATTTGGTAAATATAATCAATTGTCTGAATCATATTTGCTTCCTCCATTTGAAACTAATAATGACCTTGATTTATCATTTATGGTTATGAGCTCCTAGATCGGAAGGTGTAGATTCTACTGTCCCAAGAGAAGTAGAACAAGGTAGCTCTTTAAGTGACCTGTTTCCAGAATACATTTTGCCTCATGGTTGTGACTCAAATTCAGACTTAGAGATGCAATATTCTCTTGGTATGGCATGTAAGAAGACATGGAAGAATATCTAGGGAATAATTTCTAAAAATCATTTAGATGAATTGTTGTCCCATTTTTCAAAACTCCCAACATTATTCTGTGTATTGGGATTTGGTGGATTTAATTATCGGCCAGTCTATGATTCCATGAAAGATACTATCACCGATGGTAGTAGGAACATAAGCTATGTTAATATTTTGAAGAGGATAAATGATGCATCGATATTGAGAGCTTTCAAGAAGCAGTAATTGAGGCAGAAGAAAATCATAACAAGAAATCACTCAAAATCAGCCAACAAATCAAAGAGACTACAAAGGAGTTATTATATCTTCAACAAAAATTAGATTTTGTTCATGAAAATATTGAGAAATTGAATCAGACATTGGGATAAACCCAATTATAGGGAATAACTACCATTTCAACAACTAAGGAAGCCCTTCGTCAGGCCGGTGAGACTGGATTTTCTCAACCATCTCAACTTCAACAAGTAGCTGATAGGGCTTAGGAAGCAGTCCAAAAAATGAGAAGACATGCTGAGAGTTTATTATAGAATATGGAAGAGAGGCTCCATTTTGTGGATGGCCCTCTATTTTCATATGAATGAATAATTTTTTGTTTTGAATCATAAAAAATATTCATTTGTGCTTGTCATGATTGCAATATGAAAGGTAAATGTTGAAAACTATTCCTTTATATTACAAATTCATTATTATAATAATAATAATGAAGTGATCAAAATTTTCTTATTAAGCCGAGAGACCTATGAGCATAATTTTACTATTTCTAGGGTTATATGGATAATCACACAAATTTTGTATCTTTTAACCTCTTTTTTTTATTTCTCAATATTACCTAAATGATACAAAAATGTATGTTTAGTGATCTGGGACTCAACTTTTGTTTAGAGTTCCATTTGTAAGTTCTCAATCTAATGAGTACCAAGTCTTTTATTACTGGCAATTTAGAGTCATGCATGTTGGACTATAAAGGGATAATATTTAGGGTTGAATAGTTTTGACAATAAATTTTGAATTAGATTCCAAAAAAAATTAGGGGCTATGAATTTCTTTAATATTCTTTAAAAATTTTTAAAGGGAATATTGAGTCATGGATTTTTATGGTCACTAAATCTAAAACCTATATCAACATAAGGGGTGTCTTTCCTAGGAACGACGTTACCATTATTTAACAAACTCATTTTGGGGGCCGTGTAATGTAAGGCCAACTAGGGCGTATACTGTATAGCCAAATAGTTGTATCTTTTTACTGACATTTCTGTTATGTAGGAAACTTATGTAAGGCCTCCTAAGGGCATGTGCTACATAGTCAAGAAAAAGAGTTATTTAATAATTTAACATTTTCTGCCGATAGATTGAGGGAAATAAGATTTGGGTGACTTAAGACCACAATAGGTGGTTTTCCAAGGGAATAGATTTTAAGAATGAAAAAGGGAAAATTTAGACTAACATAAGACATTAATAGGAAAAAAAATTTATAAAAATTTTGTGTATGAGCAATGGTTAAAAATTTATTAGAAAAGGGGAGATTTATGATATCATACTATTCAGTTTTAAGTCATACAGTAAAGACATTGGTACTATGCAGTTTTAAGTCATGCAGTGAGGACATTTGAAATATGATGTTTTAAGTCATCCGGTGAGGACATTGGTACTGTGCAGTTTTAAGTCATACATTGAGGACATTAGTATGGTGTACTTTTAAGTTATGCAGTGAGAATATTGTGTGGCTTTAATTTAAAGTCTTTACCTATGACCAAATGTATGATAAAACTCCCCCAATTTCTTGATAATTCTTTTGGAAACATACTATCATATTCATGTATGGAAGGGAAAACTATAAACTATGATTTAGGAATTTCTGGAACCGTGGAATTATATGGGAAACCAGATATAAGCATTATAGGAAGACTTTTATAAGAACAAAGTTACCATTATTTGACAAACCCGTTATTGTAGAGGCCCAAAGCTTGACATACATGGACATTACATTACTTTTGAGGAATACTTAAAACATAACAAAAACAGACACACAAGGACCGTAATAGTTTAGTGTCTTTGGAAACTCAAAAAATAATCTTCTAATCGTGGTGAAATATCTTCAACATCTCCCATAAAGATCTTCCCCTTTTGTTTTCTTACCTAAAAAATTTCTTTAAATCCTGGGGAAAGAAAACATATAAATGATGAGCTCAAATGCTTAGTAATGGTAAACATATAGAACATAAAACAATCCGTAAACATTTGAATGCAAAAACTTGAACATAAAATCTAAACATCAAAATATTGAGAAAAGACATAAATCTTGGAAGTACGTAAGGCATATGTCATAAAGGAACATCAATCATGATAAAATAGCATGTGAATAAAACATGTAATTTTGGAAACCATTATGCACATGTTATGATTTCCGTAGTAGCCAAGACATTCCAGCCATGACCATCTTAGTGGACAAAGTCCCTTTCTGAATCGAGTTCACTCCTCGTTCCAGTCCTGTATCACTGAACCAGATTAACTTGTCATTCCAGCCATATCTATCTCATAAGATATAAATCTTTACCCAATGAATTGGAGGGAGATATAGGTCACACCCATCTCATAATGAAATCATTCTTACGTGTGCCAAAACATAAACATAAATCATTCATCATAACCCAAAGAATAAAATGGGTTTCATAAACATCATCCCATCATAACATAATACATATGAAACAAATGAATATCATTTCATAATAAGAAAAGTGAAACCATGCACATCATAGAGACATTATACTTGAAACATACACATATGAAATAATTTCATCTTAGATGGAAAAATGGATTTGGTAAAACACTTGAAATGAATTCTTGAGGAAAATATCCTTTCTTCTTCAAAATAATTATCTTTTCACAAAATGTCATTCAATTTTAAAAGAAAAGGATTTTTTTGAAAATAGTCATGAAATATTGTGGATGAATCTTTATGAAAATAAGGCTTATGAAACTGTAAAAATCCGTTCATGACGTATAAGTTAAAAAAACATTTTCTCATACTTTTTTCGGAAAAGTCAAAAAGTACCTTGTATGATAAAAAAAGAAATATTCCTTACATACCATGTAGTAAAAGTAAAAAATGGGTAAAAATGACTTTAAAAATACATTTAACCATTTTTAGGAAACATGGACATGGATGATAAATATAACCCTAGTAAATACTTAAGAATAAACAATCTCAGATAAAAATGAGATTGGAAAAATTATCCCTTACCTTAGGTCTGATATGTTTCATATGTATACAAAACTCCTGTATAATGATTTAAATAATGTCATTTAAATATTAATGAATCATATTTATTGTTATGATATCATATATGGTTCACTTATGACTTTATATTACCCGTTCGTTTGTAAATTACATGTTAAAGCAGCAATTTGGGTAAAATCGTTTTATTTATCGTACGTGTATGGACTTGTTGTTCTTGATATTATTATTACATATATCATGATTTAATTACTTCCAGAATGTAAATCATGATTTATATATCATATATATTCAATATATATATATAATAGATAGATAAATGAAATGAAATACACTGTTCATGGAGACGGTAGGCCGTACGTACGCATGAACGATGTTTTCCTTTCCATATTGACTTGAATAGAAGTAAGTAGATGAAATATATATATATATATACATAAATCCAGTATATTTATAATATCATATAATTCCTTATTATTCATTATATATACATTATAATCATTCTTGAATGGTTAACATGGATAATGAATCTCATCGCATCGTGGAGACGGTAGTCCGTACGTACGCACGAGCGATGATATCATTCCCATAATTTTTGAATGGTATTGGAGTGGATGATGGAATGTATCAGAATTAGTATCATTATATAATAATCATATATAGTTATTCTCTACACCATTATACCAATCCAAGTAAGGTGGTGGTGGAAAACAGATTACACCACAGTGTGGAGACGATATTCCGTACGTACGCACGCGTGGTGATTTAATTTTCCATAGGATGGATAGAAGGTAAAGTATGGTTGTTTCATATTTATAATAACATATCAGTATAAGAGTGATACTGATGTTATTAATTTATGATTAAATAAATAAAGGATAATAAGTATAAGAATAAATAAATTGGAAAGAATCAGTAAAGTATGTTACCTCTTCTTTGACGCGCCTCTTCTTAACCTCCTCTGAGGGAACTAAAGATGGTCTTTGAAGAACACCAGGAACTCTAGGATGTTTCTAAGGATGTGTATAAGAGAAATTGGAAGGGGTTGGTTGATCTTGAAGGCTCAATGTTGTGTAAATAGAAGAGGGAGGATGTTCTCTTTTATAAGGGAGGAGAGGGGCACCATTAAAAACCTTAAAAATATTAATTTATAATAAATCAAACCCCACTTAAAAACCTTAAAAATGACTAATATACTAAGATTATATGATATATGGTTTTAATATAATCATAAAACAAAATTTATAAATGTTGGGAATTTATTTTAAACATTATCAACTTGATTTATCCTTATTTAATCTATTTAATTTTATTTGTGGTAATAAGTTTCAAAATTTTAAATTGTTATAAATAATTACTTATGTGTGGTGAAATGTCCAAAATTGGAAAATTTATTACCTTTTCAACCATATAAATTTCAATTTATAATTTATAATTTTTTGTGTGATGTTTAAGCAATTTTATATTATGTTATTTTTATAAAATAACAATAGTTTCAATTTTGACACTATTCATTTATTTTATTTTAAATAAAATCTTGAAAGAAGATATGTTCGAACTAAAATATTTAATATATTTATAATATCTCATATTTATCTATAAAATTTATGGATCACATTAAATAGTTCATATAATAATTATTTTAATATTTATAAAACCATTTATCTGATATTTATCTTAATAAAATAATTACTACAACATTTTTGTATAATTATTTAATATACTTATTTGTTACATTAAAATTAAAAATAAAATACTTGGATAAATATATATATTATAGCTTTCATTAGAATAATTTATGTCGGATTTATCTTCTAAAACACCCAACTTGTAAAATGTTATATTTATTAAATTATGAAAGTGACAACTTTGACATCAATTAAAATAAAATAATATAAGTGTCATAATAAATTTTATAAGACTCCAAACGGTTATATATTCGGTAATTGAATGCTTATAGTGTATATATACACTACCAATAAGTTTTGGTCAGGTTTTTGGGCCTTTTAGGGTTTATTATTATGTCACTAAAAACTATATTACTGATTTTTCACTTAATAAATAATTTCTGCATCATTAATGTATCGCCATTAATGACAATTATTTAATCCCTAAGAATTATAAATAAATTATCATGATGTAGATAATTTTATTATATTTCTTGAGACTATTCATTTTCGAAGTTTTATGAACTTTATCACTAAACTAAAATTATTATACTTATAAGATTTAAGAGAGTGACATGTTGTCACTTTTTTGGGTTTTAATAATAATTAAATTATTTTCATGGTCAAATGTCCATAAAATTAATTTAATAAGACCCTTATGTGATATAGGTCCACTTTTAGCCATCAAATATAATTTTTTCATTTGTTAGTGTAATTTTATAATCTTATTTTTACCCTTAATTACACGATTTACCTTTAAATGCAGTAAAACAAAATTACCATAGTTACTATTCATAATATCAAAAACAAAGTAACCTATTAAAATAATTTGGACCCACTGAATTAAAATATGGAATCCATTTTAAAAAATTCAAAAAACATAATTTTAAGTAATTAATTTAAAATTAATCTCTTTGTTAAGAAAATGAGTTTTAAAAGGTAAAACATTGCCAAATATTGAAATGTTTTTACCTATGAAATCAATGTAAAATTAAGGGTAATGAAATACATTATATTAAATGGTTAGAATATATTCTATTTAAACTTTAAAGCAATTGACAATTATAATTTTACCATATAACTTATCTCGATGAAAAGTTGTTTTTATGTAAAATTTAGTGTGTTTTTACTATTCATCAAAATATTAAAGTTATCAGAATAATATGAAAATTTTATCCAAAGTAAATTTTTATATCCTGATTCCAAATAGAAATTTTATTTTGTCAAAATGAACTTATAAACCTATCAAAGACTATATTTAAAGTGGGTGCACCATCAAAAGCGGCAAAACTGCATTTTTTGAAAAATACTTATTTTACCTAAAAAAATTATTTTGTTCACATACCATGTTTTAGAAAATGTGCAAGATCAATAATAATGTTATAAAATTCAAAATGTAGTTAATAATATTCATAACGGCTAGTTCATAATATTATAATAATATATCATTATTTAGTGAAACTCGGTATTGCGTACTACACATGCTATCGAGGAAGGTCGCGATTTCATGTAATGCAAGCCAAGTCAGGGATGCGTGTAGTGAAAGATACCTTTGATGTTTCATATAATCATAAGACATCAAAGAAATTAAAAAAATATTTCTCATAAAATCTCGGGGTGTTACATTATACCCCCCTTAAAATGAATTTCACCCTCGAAATTCGTCGGGGTTATAAATGGTTTACTACTTGAAATTTTCATTAATAGAAACCCACATCGTAAAAAGGGAGTACCAAAACCTATATTTAAAAACTAAAGTATGAAACATAACAGTTACTCAAATTAACTAATCAATGGGTTTCCACATAGGACAACATAGGTGAAAATATGGATATGGGGTAAAAATCTAACCATCAAGTTCTGATGGAGAGTGGTAGAGAACATGGCTATGAAAAAGCCAACAATCACAAAGCCATAAATTTGTGATGATCTAAGGTACCATCTGATTCATCAGATATAAGAGCACTAGGACAACATTATGTTTTCAATATCATTTCTCTAATTTTGAAAATTTTTAATTAGAAGAAATAATTACTTGATTTTGGTACAATCTCACTATTGTTTGTGCCTTGAACAATTTCCACTTCATCTCTTAAAGAAAAGAAGTTGAATTTGTCATTCTTGAAGTGTTAGCAGATCATGTGATAGAATGATGGGTCATTCCATCTATCTCAAAGTAAAGGTTAGAAAAAGTTATCGGATACATAAGTCTATGTATGGTGAGGTTAATCGTATATGATTCTACGAATGGACTTATACTTCATCTATCATACCGATTAATAAAATAAAACTAATTTCTACTAACCAGGGACTTCTTGTAGGACAGTGGTAGGCGATAAAGTCCTGTCACACTTCGGTTGTGGGTTCGATTACCGTAACCATTTCCAACGCGACGGGTTGTCTCCCATCCTACGAGTTTTACTTTTTCTAAAACATTACTATTATAACATAACAAAAAGTTATAGCCATAAAAAACACTATATGATGTCCATTCCAACCTTTAGGCTTATCGAAAATACTTCTGTCCGATTACTAGAAATGTCATCTACCGAGCATCTGAATTCCTTCATTTGTCCCCCATATATCATAAGATATATCTTGTTGTTGGTCACATTCCAAACATTTTAATACCTTAATCATGTATTCTCTTGAAGAATGAATACACATTGATCCTTAGTGAAAACATGAATGCTGTCAAAAGTTAACTATTTCCACATTCCAGAATCCCGAAATTTCTATCTACTAAAACTATGATATAACTTTGTCCTTATATAATTCATGAGCTCATTTCATTTCCTATTTATACCTTAATTTTGTGCATATAATTTTCTTTCCAACAATATTTCAATCACATTTCATGGTTACCGGTACCATATAATTATTGAAAACCAATACATAGACATTACAAAATTCCACGATACCATAAATGAGATTCCATGATACTATTTTTAAATCCCATTACATAAACACTTAATCATTCTACAACATCATTGTCATAATCAACATCACAAATACTGATTTCATGTGACTTTCCTTTATCCTTTTCCTTAAGAGGTTGCTCACGTCGATCATCATTAACCCTTGGATTAGGGCATTGATTATCATAATGCCCCATTTCCTTGCACTTGAAGAATTGAAGCATTGGTGGAGCGTTATCTATAGTCTTTCCTTTATTCACATCTGTAGCTACCTTTTTCCCATTACTTCAATAATCAACTTCTCTATGACCTTATTTTCCACATTTAAAACATTTTTAGTACCTTTTATACAATCTCCACCATGATTCTTTCCACAATTTGAGCATAAAGAAACATTCATCTTCTTTTCACCATTGTTCTGAAATTTCTCCTTGAACTCCATCTTTCTTTTCTTGTCAAAATGATGATATGGACATGTAACACCAACTTCCAGTTCTACCTTGATAGAACAATGCACAATTTCTTCATAGCTACTGAAGTCTCTTATAGATAAAGCCCTTCGAAGACTTGGTTTTAAGCCACTGAAGAATTGTTCAAATTTAAATTTAGGTAGGATGATAAATCCAAATTCATACCTTGAAAGCCTTGTAAAATTCACATCATATATACAAATAGATTTATCATACTTTTGATTAAGCTCAAGGAACTCCTTTTCAATCTTTGTTCAAAGAATACGAGGAAAATACTTATTGAAAAACTATTTCTTGAACTCGTCCCATTCCATTGATTCAATTTCATCTTGGGGCCTTGTATTCTTAATTAGAGTCCACCACTAGTCTGCTTAAACTTCTAAATGGTAAACAGCCATAATGACTTTTTCATGTTCTGAACAACGAAGTATGGAAAATATCTTTTCAATGGTACTGATCCATTGTTCAGCAACAAGTGGATTGGAATACCCACTGAAAGAAGGTGGACGTTGCCTCATAAAGGACTCAATAGAATATTGTTCCCTTCTCTGCTCATTTGGAAGTCTATAATGATTCATATCTTTTGAAATTATAACAATAATATTTTTCACTCCATCTCCCATAACATTTGTTTGTTCATAAGGACAATCATTGCATTTTCCATTACATTGATCAACACGGTTCCTTCGAGTTCCAGCCATCGTCTAAAACCCAAAAAGAATAGCATGAGAGGAAAAAAAATAATGCTAAGGAAAACAAAATAATAAAGGGGGAGTACCTTCAATATCTAAAAACATAGGTTTAATTCTAATATTGTTACCATAATTCTAGGACTATAACCTACACATATACTTATCCTTAGGGACATCTCTAGACATACCTTAGAAATATCTCCAGGGATCTCACTATAGTTTTCGCGTCCTAGTTTCCAATGTTTAACTAAACCTTTCCACTGATACCAACTGTGGAGACCCAAAGCTTGAAATACATGAACATTACATTACTTTTGCGGGATACTTAAAACATAACAAAAACAGACACACAAGGACCGTAATAGTTTAGTGTCTTTGGAAACTCAGAAAATAATCTTCTAATCATGGTGAATGATCTTCAACATCTCCCATAAATATCTTCCACTTTTGTTTTCTTACCTAAAAACTTTCTTTAAATACTGGGGAAAGAAAACATATAATAGGTGAGCTCAAATTCTCAATAAGGGTAAACATAGAGAACATAAAACAATCCCTAAACATTTGAATGCAAAAACATGAACATAAAATCTAAACATCAAAATCTTGAGCAAAGACATAAATCTTGGAAGTACGTAAGGAATATATCATAAAGTAACATCAATAATGATAAAATAGCATAGGAATAAAACATGTAATTGTGGAAACCATTAAGCACATGTTATGATTTCCATAGTAGCCAAGGCATTGCTGCCAAGACCATCTTAGTGGACAAAGTCCCTTTTTGAATCGAGTTCACTCTTCATTCGAGTCCTGTATCACTGAAACAGATTAACGTACCGTTCCATCCATGTATATCTCATGAGATATAAATTTTTACCCAATACATTGGAGGTAGGTACAGTTCCCACCCATCTCATTATGAAATCATTCTTACGTGTGCCACAACATAAACATAAATCAGTCATCATAACTCAAAGAATAAAATGGGTTTCATAAAAATCATCCAATCATAACATAATCCATATAAAACAAATGGATATAATTTCATAATAAGAAAAGTGAAACCATGCAAATCATAGAGAAATTATACTTGAAATATAATCATATTAAATAATGTCATCTTATATGTAAAAATGGTTTTGGTAAAACACTTCAAATGAATTCTTGAGGAAAATATCCTTTCTTCTTCAATATAATTTTCTTTTCACAAAAATGTCATGAAATTTTAAAAGAAAAGGATTTTTTTTGAAAATAGTCATGAAATATTGTGAATTAATCTTTATTAAAATAATGCTTTATGAAATCGTAAAAATCTGTTCATACCTTATAAGTTAAAAAACATTTTCTCATACTTTTGCTGGAAAAGTCAAAAAGTACCTCGTATGGTAAAAAAAAGAAAGTTTCCTTACATAACATGTATTAAAAGTAAAAAATGGGTAAAAAATAATTTAAACATACATGAAACCATTTTTAGGAAATAGGGACATGGATGATAAATATAACCCCAGTAAATACTTACGAATAAACAATCTCGGATAAAAACGATATTGGAAAAGTTATCCCTTACCTTAGGTCGGATAAGCTTCATACGTATCCTAACCTCGTGTATAATGATTTAAATAAAGTCATTGACTTATTATAGAATCATATTTATTTTTATGATATCATATATGGTTCACTTATGACTTTATACTACCCGTTCTTTTGTTAATTCCATGTTAAAGCAGCGTTGTCAGTAAAATCGTTTTATTTATCGTACGTGTATGGACTTGTTGTTCTTGATATTATTATTAATTATATTATGATTTAATTACTTCCAGAATGTAAATCATGATTTATATATCATATATATTCAGTATATATATATATATAATAGATAGATAAATTAAATGGAATACACCGTTCATTGAGACGACAGGCCGTATGTACGCATGAACGATGTTTTCCTTTCCATATTGACTTGAATGGAAGTAAGTAGATGAAATATATATATATATATATATATACATAAATCCAGTAGATTTATAATGTTATATACTTCATTATTATTCATTATATATACTTTATAATCATTCTTAAATGGTTAACATGGAGAATGAATCTCATCGCGTCGTGGAGACGGTAGTCCGTACGTACGCACGAGCGATGATATCGTTCCCATAATTTTTGAATGGTATTGGAGTGGATGATGGAATGTCTCAGAATTAGCATCATGATATAATAATATTATATAGTTATTATCTACACCATTATACCCATCCAAGTAAGGTGGTGGTGGAAAACAGATTACACCACAATGTGGAGACGGTATTCCGTACATACGCACACGCGGTGATTTCATTTTTCACAGGATGGATAGAAGGTAAAGTATGGTTGTTTAATATTTATAATAAAATATCAGTATATGAGTGATACTTATGTTATTAATTTATTATGAAACAAATCAATAATAAGAACTAGATGAAGAAATAAATTGGAATGAATCGGTAAAGTATATTACCTCTTCTTTGACGCGCATCTTCTTAACCTCCTCTTAGGGGACTAAAGATGGTCTCTGAAGAAGAAAAAGACCTCTAGGATGTTTCTAGGGAAGTTTAGAAGATAAATTGGTAGGTTTTGGCCAAGATTGAAGGCTCAAAGTTGTGTAAAGATAAGAGGGAGGAGGTGCCCCTTTATAAGGGAGGAGAGGGGCACCATTGGAAACCTCGAAAATATTAATTTATATTAAATCAAAACCCACTTAAAAACCTACAAAAATGACTCATATCCTAATATTAGATGATATAGATTTTTAATATCATCAACCAATAAAATTTAGACATGTTAGAAATTTATTTTAAACATTATCAACTTGATTTATCCTTATTTAATCTATTTAATTGTATTTGTGGTAATAAGATTCTAATTTTTATATTGTTATAAATAATTACTTATGTGTGGTTAAATGTCCATAATTGGATAACTAATTACCTTCTCAACCATATAAATTTCAATTTATAATTGTCAAATTTTTTGGTGATTTTTATTCAATTTTATATTATGTTATTTTTATAAAATAACAATAGTGTCAATTTTGACACTATTCATTTATTCAATTTTAAATAAAATCCTGAAAGAAAATATGTTCAAACTAAAATATTTAATATATTCATAACATTTCATATTTATCTATAAAATTTATGTATCACGTTAAATAGTTCATATATTATTTATTTTAATATTTCTAATACCATTTATGTTATATTTCTCTTAATAAAATAATTACTACAACATTTTTGTATAATTATTTAATATACTTATTTGTTACATAAAAATTAAAAATAAAATAATTGGATAAATATATATCTTATATGTTTCATAATAATACTTTTAGTCGGATTTATCTTCTAAAACACCCGATGTTTAAAATGTTATATTAATTAAATTATGAATGTGACAACTTTGACATCATTTAAAATAAAATAATATAAGTGTCATAATCAATTTTATAAGACTCAAAACGGTTATATGTTAGGAAATTGGATGTTTATGGTGTATATATACACTAAAAATATGTTTTGGTCAGGTTTTTGGGCCTTTTAATGGGTATTATTAGTTCAATAAAAACTATCTTACTGATTTTTCACTTAATAAATAATTTCTGCATCATTAATGTATCACCATTAATGACAATTATTTAATCCCTAAAAATTTTAAATAAACTCTCATGATCTAGATAATTTTATTAGATTTCTGGAGACTATTTGTGTTCGAATTTTTATGAAGTTTATCACTAAATTAAAATTATTATACTTATAAGATTTAAGAGAGTGACATGTTGTCACTTTCTTTGGTTTTAATAATAAATTAATTATTTTCAAGTTCAAAAGTCCACAAAATGAATCTAATACGACCCTTAGGTGATATGGGTCTACTTTCAGCCATTTAATAGAATTCTGGCATGTTTTATGGTAATTTTATACTCTTATTTTTACACTTAATTACCCGATTTACCTTTGACTGTAGTAAATAAAAATTACCGTAGTTACTATTCATAATTCAAAAACAAAATAAAAGTAACCTATTAACATAATTTGGACCCACTGAATTCAAATATGGAATCAATTTTCCAAAATTCAAAACACATAAGTTGTAGTAATTAATTTAAAATTAATCTCATTGTTAAGAAAATGAGTTTTAAAAGTTAAAACATTGCCAAAGATTGAAATGTTTTTACAAATGAATAAAAAGTAAAATTAAGGGTAATGACATACATTATATTAAATGGTAAAAATTTATTCTATTTATACTTTAAAACAATTGACTATTATAATTTAACCATATAAATTATCTCGATGAAAAAAGTTGTTTTTAAGTAAAATTTAGCGTGTTTTTACTATTCATCAAAATATGAAAGTTATCAGAATAATATGAAAAATTTATCCAAAGTAAGGTTTTATATCCTGATTCCAAAGAAGAATTTTATTTTGTCAAATTTAACTTATAAACCTATAAAAACTATATTTAAAGTGGGTGTGCCATCAAAAGGTGGCAAAAATGCATTTTTTGAAAAATACTTATTTTACCTAAAAATTTTATTTTGTTCACATAACATGTTTTAGAAAATGTGTAAGATGAATAATAATGTTATAAAATTGAAAATGTAGTTAATACTATTCATAACAGATAGTTCATAATATTATAATAATATATCATTGTTTAGTGAAACACGATATTGCGTACTACACACGCTATCGAGGAAGGTCGTGATTGCATGTAATGAAAGACAAGTCAGGGATGCAGGTAGTTCAAGATCCCTTTGGTGTTTCGTATAATCAAAAAAAATCAAAGAAATTAAAAAAATATTTCTCATAAAATATCGGGGTGTTATAGTTATGGGGGATGTATTATGCATGGCTTACTGGGGAATATGCTGCATATCCAAATAATGGCATCTTTTGACTAACAAGCTTGTTATGTAGGCAACTTACGCAAGGTTGCCTAAGGGCACATGCTGCATAGTCATGTAGAAGAGCTCTCAAAAGTTTGAAGTTCTATTGCTAAAGTCAATGACGGTTTATGGAGATTCAGATTTTCCAAAGCATAGAGTTTTATTTATGGAGAAAGGTACCTGAATTTTTAAAAGGTATTTATAATCAAAATATCCAAAGAATTAGAGGAATAAGACTTTTACGAAGGTCTGACCCAAATGTAAGAGATATAGTGTCTGTAGTTTTAGGTCATACAACTGGGACCAGAAATGGAAACAATATATGATATGTCACCAAGTGAATTTAATGTTATTCACTAGTGCATCAAACACATGGTGAAGGAAATGTGTAAACCATGGTCTTGAAGATTTTCAGATTGTGAGAAAGATAATAGGACAAGTATACTTGAATGACTATTTTAAAATATAGATTCTTATATATTGTCATCAAATATTAAAGGGGACAAAGATACTATAACTAAAAATGATGTTACCATTATTTGACAAACATGTTATGGGGGTTGTATTATGCAGGGACAATTGAGGAATATGTTTAGTAGCCAAATAATGGCATCTTTTTAATGACAGGAATGTTATGTAGACAACTTATGTAAGGCCGCCTAAGGGAACATGCTGCATAGTCAGGAAAAAGAGCTCTCATGTATTAGAAATCTTCTTATCAGAAACGTACAAAAGATTATGAGGATTTGGAAATATTCAAGATTAAGAGTGTGAAATATGGATGAGGGTTTATGTTCAATGTTTATGAGAAATATTTGAATCAATATTGACTGTGAGTTTTATTTCCTTCGCATAGAACTGACTCATATGTAAAATGGTGGCTTTTTTTGTATCATTTTAATGAATAAGTTGATGTGTAGTTTTAAGTCATGCAGTGAGGACATTGTACTATGTAGTTTCGAGTCATGTAGTGAGGACATCATATTATTCATTTTTGATTCATGTAAACCCAATAAGAAATTAAACACCTCATATAAAGAATCCATTTACCCAATTCCTAAGCCCACGTGACCTATGCTCGATGTGAGAAACAATGAGTAGTAAGGATTTCTTTTATAATGCAAAGGGGATGCAAATGAAGAATAGGGGAATTAGATTTCCACGTAGTTTAATTTGATGTGTTAAGAACAAAAATGAGCTGATATGAAAGGAAATACATATTTTAACTAGATTAAGTGATAAAACCCAAAATATCACTATATGTCTTGCTGGGGAAAGAATAAAGTCATACATAGTTCTTAAAACATTCTCTATGGAGATTTGATTTTTTTACAAGAAATAAAAAGGTTTCTTATTGTGGCTGGGCCCAAGATTGGAGATCTAGGCATCTCTACGTATATCAAAATAGATGAGAATCAAGCCATATGTAGTTATTTAAACAATCATTCCGCACATTAAATTTGACATGAGGAATGGGGGATTTTGATACGTTCTGAGTGAACGATAAATCTTAAGACCTAAAATAGTATAGGGACTGTTGACGCTCCTTTTTCGTCACAGAGTCCAAATAAATGTAAAGGGAAATGACTTAGCTCAAATTGATTCATCCTTTGAAGAAAATATCAAAAATCCACAAAGGCATGAACAAGGGATCAAAAGCACATGTGTCGCGCAAGTTCTATCACTGTCTCACAAATACACTTGAGCGATGCCTTATGGTCGTGCAAGTGACTTGCGCGACCTAAGTGGTAACTGTCCAGGGTCTTCTCCTTCTTACAAATAGACCTTGTGGGCCCCCCATTTTAGGAGGATTTTTTCCAGAAACTCAGATTTGAGCCTTCGGCACCCTAGTCTCTTCTCAAAGCTTCTGAAACACTTCTAAGGTAATTTATTACCTAGAACGGAAGATCTAAAGAGGGGTAGGAAGGCCTAAGTGTTGAAACTCATCAACACTTGCGCGCCTGAGTGGACAGCCCTTAAGGGAAAAGGGCCACACTTGCGCGCCGCCTTACTCCTTCAATAGATCTTGCGCGCCCCTCTTCTGGAAGAACCTCAAGAGGATTCTAAAGGATTTAATGAAGAGTCTCTTAAGTATTACCGTGCTGGTTAACCGTCGTGCAGGTACATCATGTGTCGCGCAGGCGTATACCTGTGCCACCAAAACATGCGTGCCCACGCAGTACCTGCGCGTCTGCCAGGACTTGCGCGCCCCTGCCTTTTTGAGTGCCTTTTTTCCCATTTCACCCCTCTTAAGCCATTACACCTTTCCTATTCAAGATTCAGTCTTCAAAGCCATTTTATGGAATGATTTATTGATTTGACTTCCTTATCTGAAAGGAATTTTGTGGAATATCTCTCAAAACCTAGTGATTTACAAATCTTTATGTCACTAAAGATTGAGACTTCATTCATTCAACCTCATCCTTTAAGATGAGATAATCCTTAACCTAGGTCTCCTTTTCATGAATAATCCCCAGTCATAAGTCCTCTAATATGGGCATCCTCTTTAGGAGTAAGCCCCAAGTCCCTTCATTTTTGGGCATCCTCTTAGGAGTAAGCTCCAGATCCCCTAACCCGGGCTTCATTTTCAGGAGTAAGCCCCAGTCTCATGCTTGGGCATCTTCCTTAAGAGTAAGCCCCAATTCTTAAAATTCCCAAATCTGGGCATCCTCCTTAAGAGTAATCCCCAGTCTCCTAATTTGGGCATCCTCCTCAGGAGTAAGCCCCAAACCTTAATCCTTGACCTGGGCCTCCTTTTCAGGAGTAACCCCAGACTTAATTTCTCTTAACCAGTCCTAATTTACCTTTGATCTGGGATTCCTTTTTAGGAGTAAAACCCAATCATAAGTCTTCTCCTAATTTGGGCCTCCTTTTCAGGAGTAAGCCCCATGTTAGAGCATTCAAAATCTCCATGAAGCACATATACCTTTATGGACCCTGTTCCTGGATTTCTTCCCTAAAGTAAATCCTAACCTTCATTTATCTGGGAAATCATACATACATAAGCCCCACATTATTTCTTATGATTGCATCTTTCATGGCACAATTGTTTAATTTTTACCAATACCCTCTTGTTTCTCACACCGGGCATGACTCACGTGAGCTTAGAGTGTAAAATTAATTGTGACATCCTTCTTTGAGACATCAATCATAAACATCATACTCCCTTACTCGAACTACGTGGGTTCTGATTCCTTTTTTAAACAAAGGATACATAGGTAGCCCATCTTTGGGTTTGATCCCAACTCTAAAATAATCCATCTCCTTCTGAATGAAAATAAACTTCAAGTGCCCCACTGAGTGGCTTTAAAACCAGCATGGTCATCATAATGACCAAGAGACTTCTGTATAAATGTGTCGAAGGGTACCATTGACCAAGAATCTCTAACAAATACAGATGATTCTCTATTTATGAAGAACCTCAAATATATACAAAAGATTCTCTAAATTTCCTACATATTTAATCATTGATTGTTAGATCTAAAGGAATGCTCATTTTATACTTGGTAATGTAATAAGGATTCACGAACATAACTTAAATCTATAAATAGAGTCCCGGAGTAGAAAATAATTCCCCTCAAAAAGGTGTGATGAGTCCGACCTCCCATCCTCTCGACCAATGCAAATTCCTAAGCCTCATCAGTCCACAAACTAATGAGCACATATCTTTGGAAAGTAGGACCGAATGGATGTGGAATCATTGGATGTTTCCGGTTCTACGAACAAACCCGTTAGAAACCGATCATAACGTTTGAACCTCTCATCAAGGCAGTCATCCCTGGATTCCGAGGGAAACAAAAAATGGTGAACCCGATGTGAATCCTTAACCAAGTTAAAATAATGTTTTACCTATTTGTTAGGCCCCTATTTAAAACTCACTGAGAGGGCCAACAGAAACAATCATTGACATATGTGCTCATCCAAAAGATGTAGTGGCTGAATTTATCTTGATTACGTCTGTTATATCAAACATGCACTCTTTCCAAGATCTTCTGAATTTCTAGAATGGCTGCTCTCAAGTTCACACCTGTAAATACTGCTACTGCAAATTCCACTACTGCTACTCCTGCTGGATCGTCATCCTCTCTTAGGATGATATCGCCTACTCAGCGTCTTCAACGCTGGGTATCAAACGCACTGGTTAAGGAGTACTGTCAACACGGTACCATCCCAACTCTGGAGGTTTCCTGACAAGCCCTCCAAGTAAACAACTCACATCGTTCATCCGGACAATGACGACCAGTGATCAAGAAGCAGGCGGTGCTGACTACCGTCTCCAACCATTTTGGGTCGTTATCCCCAGAACGCAATCACCATTCGCTCCGTTATGCTGGGGAGGTGAATGAGCAGGTCCCTCAGGACATTAATTCAAACAGACAAGAGTCCTTCCTGAGGGCTCCCACCAACAATCGACACCAGACTCGTGCAGCAGTGCGCCCTCAACATGATGAGGGTACCAACTCCAGGCGTTCGGCTCAGGTTCATCGAACCCGAGCAGGCAAGACGAACCACCAGAGGCGGAATCCAGTCAACAGTGAGCAGGTTCTCATCTCTTCCATCTCCGGAGAAGTCCACCAACCTAACTTGGTGGCAAGCAATGCACAGGCACATACACCTTCCCGTTTTAATGCCACTGTCCAGCAGAATCGTCTGGCAGCATCATGCCAATCCCGCCTGGAAATTCTGGCGGAGTACTATAGGCAGGAACATACACCTGTTTATACATCATCAGCTAGTCAGCAGGCTCGTCTGACTACATATGATGGATCTCGTCAACCACGTTTGAGGAAGTTCAATCAGCAGGCACATACACCTGCTTGTATTAATCAAATCTACCAACAGTCTCGCTTGGTAGCATTCAGAGATGTTAGTCGGAAAGCCCCGATAACAAATAGGAGGCAGACTCAACTCACTGCCCCCACACTTGAGTACTGTCAGGATTCACTGACAGGAAAAGGAGGACAGGAGCAGGCACATACACCTACTCTAAGCCCAGAATGGATGTATATTCCCGTTCCGGCAACTGAAATCACCAAGAATATTCTATCAATGGTGAAAGAGCAGAAGAAAATCTCTGCTCATATTCTGGATGCTTTCTAGGATATTATAACAACTTCAGTGGAATCGCAGGGAAAGACACATAAATCTATCCCTACCAGTGGAGTGATACATCAACAATTCACTCCGGAACAGACACACACATTTGTTCCAATCCAAGAGGTTTATGGGGAATACTCCCCCATATCATACGAACGACCAAGTCAGGAACATACACCTGATTTGAGAGAATATTGTCAGCCTAACCTAACCATCTTTCCTGATCAGGCACATACACCTGCTCAGAGCAGCCACTTTCATCAATAAGTGGTTTCCAAGGCAAGTAAGAAAGCGTCTAAGAAAAAGACTCTCCCATCACAGTTAGGAGATCAAGAGACAATCTGTAACAAGGCCTTGCTCGATGCTGGAGTTCTTGAAGCCCTCAGACAATTATCTGTTGGAATTAAAGATTCTACTCCCTCAGTTCCCAATAGTGGGAACATTAATTCTGAAGGTCTTCAACATACACTTCCTCATGAAGGCTTGCTTCATGACAAATCGGTCGATCTCGAAGTTTCATCTTCAGATGAGAGTCACAGGAACCCTATGTGTGATCAGAAGACCAAGGATCAAGAGATATTATCTTTTGCTGTAACCCATTATGGTGGTCCTCCCCATGATGATTAATTTCGCTGTGAAAGTCCTCACTGTAGTAGTGATGCACATTGCCCGGAAAATGCTCCAGTGGACAATGTAGTGCTGAGAAATCCCTCTTATCTTGAGGCACTTGCAAATGCGAAACCAGTCATGTCTGAAGCTTCATCGCTAGCAGGTGAAATAATTTCTCAATCAGAAGATAGCCCAGGGTGTAGTTCATTCTCCAAACCACCCCTAAGTCATGCATCTTCTAGTTTGATCAATGATTTCTCTACCAATCCTGTTGAATCTAATGAAGAAATAATGAAACACCAACTCTGGTCAAATCAGGTAGAAGAATCTTTATCAAATGATAAAGAGGAAATTCTGAATATGAGAGAACAACTGGCGAAAGGTGAAGTGTCAGTTATATTTTGGCCTCTGGATGACTCTTAGTATAATATTCCAGAAATGTTGACAGAAGATGAAATTCATGATATTCTTCTCAACATATGGAAAACTCTTTGTCAGTTGAAAAAGAAAGTATTATCTTATGATGAATATGAAAATCATCTTAAGATAATAGAAGGGTTACAACGTCAGATTGATATGCTGTCTCTATCAGTCTCTCGATATTCGAAGGCTGAAAAGTAGCAGAGAGCCCTTCAATGTTCCTGACTTGGTGCACTAAGAAGATTGCGTCAGTTAATTTCCAATTCCCCATCTGGTATTCGTGTCAGAGGATGGGGTGTTCATGGAGCAATGCATTTCACGGTGCTCTCCAGTCAGCGAAGCCCGCCGAAAATGGTCTCATGCAATGTTATTGCCCATGGCCGGCCACAGTCAATGGGCTTTTTTTGTAATCAAAAGCTTTCCCAAGAACAGGCTTCAACTAGTTCCTCTCAAAATCAAGAATACAGAGAATAAGTTGTTAAATTACTCTTGCATCAAGAAAATGAGAATATTGAACATGCCTCTTGTTTGGATCAAGCACGTAACCAAATTACAGAAGTGTCGGAAATCATCCAACGGTCTGTTGAACCGGGAGATAAAAGCGGATACAGATTATTGCATCCAGCTAATTTTTGGACTAGGGTTCGCAAGATCAGAAGGAATTTCAAGAAAGTCTCAGACATAGCATGTCAAGAACCACCCCAGCTCTCCAGACTGGGGACTCTTTTAAACCAACCCTCGGAATCAACAAAAAGGATTTGAGGAGTTGAGCGAGAACAGCAGGAACAAACCCATTCCACTGGACTGGGGACTTTTTCAAATCATCAATCCCCTCCTCAGAGAAAGTCGGTCTTTTCTTGATTGGGGAAGAAACCTCAAGAGGAACGAAGATCCAAAGTATCAAGAGATTCCCTCCAAATTACGGTTCATCAAGAAGTTCCTGAGGGATTGAATCAATAAAAGACAATGTCTCATAAAAGACATGGAAGAAGACAATATCACAGAAATGCTGATAGAAGGGATACGATGAGTTATGCATCAATCAATTTCATCAATGCCATTATTGCTGATCCACCAGATGAGGCTCACTCAGGGGACTCAGATGAAGAGGTTCCTGCTCAAGAAGATGTAAGCACCAACACAAATGAAGAAGGTGTGCGTACACGAAGTCAAATGATTACTCAGAACCTAGGTAATCCTTCGAGTAACCCACTTCCCCCTCTCCGAAAAGGATCCAAAAAAGGGAGGGGAATGAACCAGGTTACATATCCTTCCTCTAGAGAAGGTCAATCGCTCTCACTAGAGCAGAGATTTTCATAATAGGAGGAAGAAATGAAAGAATTAAGAAGGTTGAATGCAGAACTACTTCAGAGTAGTCTTCTTCCTAAGTATGCTGGAGTCAGTTAGCCAAAGAAATTTGTTGCAGCTACTGAGATGGATCATGAATATCCTCCACTATCAGTACACCCTCATAGGTCTAATCCTATGGGTCAAGTGCAACAACAGTTGGCAGTGCTTCCATCAGTTGCAACACCAATCACCCCATTTGTCCAAGCTCCAGTCATTGAACCTACCCAAGTCCAAGTTCAACCAGATGTTTCTCAAAAGTTAATAACTACTATTGAGTCATTAACAGCTCAGTTAGAAACTATTGATGGGAAGCGTGTGCATGTTCAACCAGAAAAGAAAGTTTACCCTGAATGGGTAGATTCAATTTCTCCTCCATCCAGTTTTGGGAACCCTGTATTCCCTATTTTCAATGGATCAGGTGATCCTAAACAACATTTGATGCATTACGTGTCTTGTTGCGATCCTATGATGGGAACTCTAGAGCAGCAAGAAGCAGTGAAACTCAGATGCTTCATGCGAACCTTGCAAGGACCAGCTTTTTTTTGGTATACAAGCTTGCAATCCCGGTCAATTACTGGATGGGAGGATCTTTGCCAAAAATTCCTCCTTCAGTTTAGCTCAACTTTTTCAAAGACAACAGTTTTCGATCTTACAAACTGTAAGCAAAGAGAGAATGAAAGGGTCTCTGATTTCATTGCTCGATGGAAGGGATTAACATATTCCTTGAGTTTAGCATTCCCTCAAGAAGAATTGTTTCCAATCTGTGTGGCAAATATGCGTGATGAATTACGCACGCCGTTAATCCCTGTGAATTACACAGGAGGGTTTTGAGGCCTTACTTCAATCACTCAGCAGATTGAAGATTCCCTTATACAGGCTAAGGCTAAATCTCGTGTAATTCCATTAGCTCCAGGAAGGAGAATGGGTAAAGCAGAAACTGCTACAGTTATGATTAAACAAGCACCTGTAACTATTTCTACCTCAAAAACTTCATCTTCTCGAAGGGCTCCACCTTCTGAGCACCAACAACAAAGGGCTTTTCGTCCAGATGATCAAAAAGATCAAAGACGAAAACAATTTGAGGATCTGAAGAGAAAAACATATTCTTTCTGAAATGAACAAGTTCCTGGTTATTTCATTTCGGCTTTGGAAAACAATTTGGTTCAATTACCAATACCCAAGAGAACAAACAAGAAAGGAGATGAAGATCGTCCTAATTATTAACCATTTCATCAAATATTGGGGCATCCCATCCAGGAGTGTTTTGTCTTTAAAGACCTCATGCAAAAGATGGTCGACTCGGGACATGTCACATTGAAAGGATCCTCAGCCCAGGTAGCATGTGTCACTGCTATAGTTCTAGAGGAGGAAGATGAATGGCAGGAAGTCAAAAGAAAAAATGCACAAAAGTATGGTGATTGGATGGTCAGAAAGACAATCAATCGAACTCATGCTATTTTGCGAACACAATTAAGGAAACCAATTGTGTCTTCTTCCATGAATGTTGCGGCAAAACCCTCTTCGTCAGATGGAAAGTCCTCAAAGAAATGGCATGATTCAAAGAAAGAAAACAAATCAGAAGAAGATGAGTATGTGTCAAAGCCTAAGTTGTCTCTGACTTTAGCGGACTTCATGCCATCTACTTCAATGAAATGGGCACCGCCCCACCAAACGGCGAAACCTAAACAGGCTAATCAGGCAATGTCTTCATCAAAAGAACAGTTAATCTTCGGTTCTGTTAATATGATTCAATTAACAGATCCATATGCTAGTAGCAGTTTGAATTTTGATGAGCCTGAATTCCCTATATCAAACAGAGGAATTAGAGGAAGTTCCAGGGGCTCAGGATATAAGGAATGACGTGGATCTTTCAGAAGCCACTATTCCAATTCTACCCCTGCTAGAACTGTGTACACAGTAGAAACTCGTGGTAGAGCCCTTCAGCGAGCTCAGCAAGAACAAGCAAGTTCTTCTACCAATAGAAATTCAGTCCTGAAACAGTTACTTTGGAAGACCGGTTGAAGGTTCCATATTCTTCCTCTCATCAAGTAAATGGATCTAATCGGTCTAATCTTGCAAAACCAGGAATATTGCCAACTGCTATCCCAATACAAGATGCATCAACTTCCAGAGCATCTGCTTCCAAGGTACCTACTAAACCACATATTCCTATTGGGAAACGCAGACCTCTAGATCAAAAGTATGATATATTGAAACACTTGGCCCAATTACCAGCCAAGTTATCAATTATGGATGCTTTGAATCTGTCAAAAGATCTTTGGGAAGCACTCATCGAGGCTTTTTCAAGTCCTCAGGAGTTTGAAACTGAAATAGCTGCAGATGAAGTCTATCACATAGAAAATAACCACATAGAATGCCATGAAATAATATCTTTTACTGATAAAGATGAAGATGATGTTGTGCATGGGAATATTAGACCATTGTACTTGTCTGGAAAAGTCAATGGCGTGAATGTTCGAAGAGTTTTCATTGACAATGGTTCAGGAGTCAACCTCATGCCTATTCGTACACTTCGTCGATTGGGCCTCACAGAATCTGATTTATCTCCCTCCACCATGATGCTACAGGGATATGACAAAAATGAACAAGAACCATTGGGTGAAGTTACACTCAGAACTCATTTTGGAGATATTGTATCCAATTCCGATTTCATGGTTGTTGATCAAGACTCAGCCTTCAACATTTTTCTTGGAAGACCCTGGTTACATCAATATGCGGCTATCCCTTCTTCATACCATCAATGTCTCAAATATTGTTTTGATGGTCAAGTTGGGACGTTGTATGGTGATAAGGACCCATTCAAGACATTTGAGTCTCAATACATTGAGACAGAATTCTATCACATGAAGCAAAGGGAGAAATCCATAACAAAGGAGATTACCAAAGTTAATGCTACATATGGATTGGAAAAAATTCCAGTAAATCCATTTACACATGTGAGTACAAATTATGTGTTTCCTATCAGTCAAATTGACAAGATATACCAAAATCAAAATACTCTTATGGAAAGATCCATAATGTCAATTATGGAAATCGAGCCAGAAAACATGTGAGAAATTGGTAATCTTCCAAGCAGTGATGAAAGCACAAATGGTGACGTCTTCATTTCATCTGCTGAAATCCAACAAGTCTATGCTTCGCCAATTAGGCCATAAGAAGTTATATCAACATTAGAGGTGAAAAATGATGTCGATTATCAATCCATCATTTCCTCTTTATTACCCAAAGAAAACTCTTCATCATCAATAGGGTCAAAAATGGAATCTTCCTCTTCAAAATGTGCAAATTTTGACATCTCTTATGATCATGAAAATTCTGCTTTTTCATCTACTATGGAGGTAGAAACAGAAGAAATAACACATGATGAAGAATAAGAGGAAGATCTCAGAGATGCTTCTCTAACATTTGAAGAGGGTATCTCTACCACTGTGGATGAACTCAGAGAAATAAATCTGGGTACAAAGGAAGATCCACGCCCCACCTTAATCAGTGCGGCCATGATCCTTGAAGAGCAAGAGATATATATTTATTTTCTAAAGTGAAATAGAGATATTTTTGCTTGGAACTATACAGAAATTCCCGGGCTTGATCTTGATGTTTCTACTCATCATTTGGGTTTACCAGAAGAACATCGAGTATTTAAGCAAGCCGCGAGAAGAACACACCCAACTTATGCTTCCAAAATTAAAGCTGAAGTGGATAAGATTATCAAAGCTAACTTCGTCATAGAAGTTTAGTAACCCAAGTGGTTGGCTAAAATTGTCCCTGTAAAGAAGAAGAATGGACAAATTAGAGTTTGCATCGATTTAAGAGATCTTAATCACCATTGTCCTAAAGATGATTTCCCAGTTACGATTACAGAACTTTTAATTGATGCAACAGCTAGCTATGAATCACTTTCCTTCATGGATAGATATTCTGGATATAATCAGATCCGATGGCCCCAGAAAATGAGGAATCCACAGCCTTCAGATCCCCTCAGGGTGTGTTTTGTTACTGGGTAATGCCCTTTGGCTTAATGAATGCAGGTGCAACATATCAGCGCGCCATGTATCGTATCTTCAAACCCTTCTTAGGGAAGTTTGTTGAATGCTATGTAGACGATTTGGTAGTTATGTCCAAACAACTTTATGATAACTTGGTTGATTTGGAAGTCATATTCTGCAAGCTTCAACAACATAATTTGAAGATGAACCCCTTAAAATGTGCTTTTGGGGTAAGCTCAAGAAAATTTCTCAGCTTTTTTGTACACCATCGTGGTATTGAAGTCGATCTTGAGAAGACCAAATCAATCCTTGATATGTCACCTCCTCAAAATTTGAAATAATTAAGAGGAATTCAAGGACACTTAGCCTATATTCGGCATTTCATCGCCAATTTAGCAGGAAAAAGTTTACCCTTCACCAAATTGATGAAGAAGGGAGTCACTTACCAGTGGACTGAAGAATGTCAAGAAGCATTCGATATTCTCAAGAAATACCTCTTGAGTCCATCGGTACTCATGCCACCTGTTGAAGGAAGACCAATTATCCTCTATGTGACAGCTCTAGAGCGATCATTGGGTGCCTTTCTTGCTCAAAAGAATGATGCTGGGAATGAAAACAGCCTCTACTATTTCAGTCGAACCATGCTTGAAGCACAAACCCGGTATTCAAGTATTGAGAAGTGCTGCCTGGCATTAATATTTGTAGTTCAGAAGTTGAGAAACTACCTGCAACATCACGAGGTCCAATTGGTATCTCACAATAACCTGCTCAAATTTATCCTAAGTCGTCCAATGCTTAAAGGACGTCTGGCAAGGTGGGCAGTCATTTTGTAGTAATACGATATTCATTATGTGTCTCAAAAGGCGATAAAGGGCCAAGCTCTGGCTGATTTCCTAGCTGAACACCCTTCAGTGGAAGACACATCTTCATATATTGAACTCCCTGATGAGGAAGTATTCTCTATTCAAGAAAGTCCTTGGGCATGTGAAATGTATTTTGATGGTGCTTCCAGAAGTCCAACATGGAGGAAAATGGAAAATTCTAAATTCAACAAAGTTGGCTTAGGAATTGTGCTCATTTCTCCAGAAAAGGTAGTGTTACCTTATTCCTTCTTATTGTGGGAAGGTGGTAGAAATAATGAAGCAGAATACCAAGCTATCATCGTAGGTTTGGAATTCGCACTTCAAGAACAAGTGAATCACTTAAAGGTGAAAGGTGATTCAGACCTGGTAATCAAACAAGTCAATGGGGATTATGCCATCAGAAAAGAAGAACTAATCCCTTTGTATGATTATGTCAGAGAGTTAATGGAGGAATTCCCTTTGGAACTGACATTCTCTTATGTCCCAAGATCACAAAATGCTCAAGCTGATGCATTGGCTAATATAGCCACAACTCTGGCAGATCCAAATCGGGACGAGACAACCATCAGTATTGCCCACCTTCATGCAATTTCACCTTATGTTCGAATCAGATCAGAGGAAATTAATCAAATTAATCCCATTCCTAAACTGTATGGTCATACTATAGGATGGAGGTCACCTATCAGGGAATACCTTCAAAATGGAACAATTCCACCTGATAGAGCCGAGAAAGAACAAATCTGACGACGTGTGGTAGATTTTACTCTTTATGATAGCCCAGATCACCTAGAGAAAATTCTCTACAAACGTGGTTTTGATGGAGTTCTCTTAATATGCATTGATGGTGAAGAGACAATGGCTTTCATGAAAGAAGTGCATACAGGAGTCTGTGGTGCCCACAAATCTGGACATAGATTTTCAGATCAAATTCGAAGGCTTGGATACTTTTGGCCTTTAATGATACGAGATTATGTTGATTTCACAAAGAAGTTTCATTCATGCCAAGTACATTCCAACTTCATTCATCAGCCTCCAGAGTTTCTTCATACAACTAAATACTCATGGCCATTTTCCACATGGGGAATGGATGTGGTGGGACCTTACCCTTCGGCTACGGCTAAAAAGTTTAAGTATATTCTTACTGCTACTGACTTCTTTTCCAAATGGGAAGAGGCAATACCTCTCAAGGAAGTCAGTTCTAAATGCATTGTTAGCTTCATCAAGTATAACATCATTACCAAATTTGGTGTCCCTCATACCATATTGACGGACAATGGCACCAATTTCTGTTCATCTGAGATGAAGAAGTTGTATCAAGAATACAACATCAAATCCAACCATTCATCTCGGTATCATGCAGCAGCCAACGGCCAAATAGAAGCCTTTAACAAGACTCTTTCAAATATACTGCAAAATATGGTGGATAAAGATAAGAGGTCATGGCCTGATAAACTCTTTCTTGCTTTATGGGCTTATCGGACTACCACCCGCACTGCAACTCGGTCAACTCCATATTCATTGGTATATGGAACGGAAGTCGTCTTGCCCATTGAAGTTCGACTACCCTCGCTCAGATTTTCCATTTGTGATCAATCATCTACAGATGAACAATCTCAAAAGTGATTGAATGAATTGGAACGATTAGATCCGAAAAGATTGTGCACTTTTCACCACTTGGAAGTCTATCAGAATCGAATAGCATGAGCTTTTAACAAAAAAATTTGTCTTCGTTCATTCACTCAGGGAGAATTGGTATTAGTTCTCAGAACTCCAATGATACCAGGAAAGAAAACTCCCAAGCTTGAGCCAAAATGGGAAGGACCTTATTCAATACATAGGGTCTACTCCAATGGAGCTTGTTCATTAATTTCAATGGATGGAGAACTCATCACTACTCCAACCAATGCCAGATTTTTTAAGAAGTATTTTGTATAAACTGCAAAGTCCCTATTTTTCCCTGCAACTTGACACTAAACTGTGCAGAACCAGTTCATCCTTGCTATATGACGTTAAACTACACAGCAACAGTCCATACATATGACCTTAAACTATTTGTACTTTCGTCCCACACGACGTTAAACTGTGAAAAAGTTCCCTAAATGGTCCAATATGACCATAAACTGCAACTAGGTCCTGTTTGTCCATGAAACCTGACACTAAACTATGTGGCACCAGTTCGTCCTTGCTATATGACGTTAAACTATACAACAACGGTCCATACATATGACCTTAAACTATTTGTACTTTCGTCCCACATGACGTTAAACTGTGAAAAAGTCCCCTAAATGGTCCAATATGACCTTAAACTGCAACAAGGTCCTGTTTGTCCCTGCAACATGACACTAAACTGTGCGGATCCAGTTTTTCCTTGATATATGACGTTAAACTATAAAGAAATGGTCCATACATATGACCTTACACTATTGGTACTTTCGTCCCACACGGCGTTAAAATGTGAAAAAGTTCCCTAAATGGTCTAGTATGACCTTAAACTGCAACTAGGTCCTGTATGACCTTAAACTGCATCATCAACGGTCCATGCATATGACCCTAAACTATTTGCAAGTCCCTTACGTCCAACAAGACGTTAAACTGTGACGTCCTAACTATATGACGTTAAACTGTATAAAAGTCCCTTACGTCCAAAAAGACGTTAAACTACATAGTCATCAAAGGTACTGTATGTCCTTAAACTACACCACAGTCCAGCATGTCATTAAATTGCACCATCCACGGTCCATTCATATGACCTTAAACTATTCTCACTTTCGTCCAACATGACGCTAAACTGTATCATCCCTTTTTCATCCAACATGACCTTAAACAGTGGAAAAAATCCCCAATGCGTCCAACATGATGTAAAAATGGTGCACTCTTTTGTCCTCACTTCATGACATTAAACTGCACAGTCCCCCCTTTCTTCCAACATGACGTTAAACTCTATTGTCCCCATTGTCCTGACTACATGACGCTAAACTAAACAGAAAGTTCATGATACGTCCTACATGACATTAAACTATATTTTGTCCCTGCTATATGACACTAAACTGTGCACCACCAATAGTCCTAACTGAAAGACTTTAAACTACATAGTCCCTTTATATGTCCTACATGACATTAAACTATGCATCGTTAGGGTTTTTGTTACCTCTTATTTCTCACACTGAGTATGACTCACGTGATCTTAGCGCAAACCTCAACCATAACACTCTCTCTGGGCCGCTAACCATGTGTAAGTCCTAACATCATTTTTTTAGGTCATTGTCCCCAAGAAAAACTTGATCATTAATTCATTCATTAATTGAACTACAAGGACTTTGATCCTTGCCTTCTAGGCTGGGTATGTAGGCAACCTCCCATGGTTCAATCCCAAAACCAATCTCTTCACGTCGGTTCATCTCTATCTCATACGATGATAATTCATGAAACCGCCCTTAGAATCAATATCTTTACATTGGTTCACTTTCATCCTTGTTATACGATGTTAAACTTTACAACACTTTTGTCTAGTATGACAATAAACTACAAATTTCTTTGATACCCTCACCTACGAGGGAACCATTATTTTCATTGATTTTTCAATCATGTTTCATTTAAAAGACTACATGCATACCTGGAAATGCCTGAACCTTTTATTTTGGGTTAAACCATCATTGCACTAAATTCCCCTTTCACCCTTCACATGTACGAACCAAATTTTACAAAGGGTAGTTCTAGAACTACGTGTGCTTGATTCCCATCCGTATGGGATACGTAGGAACGTTCGAGTGCCCCTCGAATCTAGTCCCAAGTCTTTGGGCCTAACCCCAAATTCCACTTATAGTCCCTTGGCTGAAAATTCCCCATGAAAACACACACTGTGTATTTCTTACAATGGTCCAAGCTCTATGACCCTAAACTAAGATATCTAATCCTTTTGTCCCACACGACGTTAAACTGTAGTTTAAGAACTACGTATGGCTTGATTCTCATCCTTATGGGATACATAGTGAAGTCCAACATTTCAATTCAGGACCCATCCATAACATGATTATGGTTAGAATTGATCTATGTATCTCTATACACATTGAACAATACCCATATTTAAGTGTTATAATCCTAACCTTAAATATTTTCAGATCCTCATAACCCTTTTCATGACTTCTAGTCACAAAAATGTCAAACTTCTGAGAGTTCTTTTGTCTGACTATGCAACACGTGCCCATAGGCAGCCTTGCATAAACAGTCTACATAACAGACTTGTTAGCCAAAAGATACTATTATTTGACTATGCAGCCAATGCCCTTAAGTGGACCTGCATAATTCAACCCCTAACGGGTTTGTCGGAGAATGGTAACTTCATTCTTGGGAAGAATGCCTCTTTTGTCCTTATTTGTCTTAAATGACAGTATGTAGGGATCCGAAAAAATAACCATCCTTAACATATTTGTCCCATATCCTTTTTCATGATCTGAAAGTATTCAAGTCTATGGTTTATATTCTCCTTCCCTACATTTGGGTCAGACCTTCGTAGGAGTGATATTCATCCAGTTCTTCGATAATTTTGTTTAGAAATATTTTATCCATATTCAAGTACCTCTTTCCATACAAGAAACTCTATACTTTGGAAGATTTGAATCTCCATAAACTTTCACTGGCTTTTAGCACTCGGAAAGCAAATTTCTGAGAGTTCTTTTTCCTGACTATGTAGCACGTGCCCATAGGTGGCCTTGCATAAACAGTCTACATAACAAAATTGTTAGCCAAAAGATACTATTTTTTTTAACTATGCAGCCAATGCCCTTAGGTTGACCTTCATAATTCAACCCCCTAACGGGTTTGTTAAATAATGGTAACTTCATTCTTGGAAACTACTTCTTTTAATGCCTTTCAGCCCTTTTTCATATCATTCCTCATATTCAAACATTCTTAAGTCATAGCTTACATATTTTCCCTCATACTTGAGTATGGTAATATGTTTTCAGATGAATTTTCAAGGAATTGAGTCAATTCTAATCCATTTTGGTCAAAGCTATTTCGACCTTAAACATTAGCCCTTTTTTATGTCCAACGTGCATGACTTTAAACTGCCCACAAAAGACAGGGGAACTCTGAATAAAAGTCAAGTTCCCAGCTCACTAAACATACATTTTTGTATGATTTAGGTAACATTGAGCAATTAAAAGGTTCTAAGTTTGAAGGGTTATTTACATTAATCCTAGTAAAAATCAAACTATGATTACTAGGCCCATTGGCTTAGGTAAAATATAAAGCATGTAGAAAAAGAGAATGCATATACAAATGAGTGAAGTTGAAAGTGTTTTTCATTGATGCACATGATTTAGAAGGACATCCACAGACCGGAGTCTCTTCTCTTTTTCAAGAATTATAAGAGGCTTTCAACATAACTCTTCATTTTATTTACGGAACCCCGAGCATCATCAGCATTAAATTGGAATTCATTCATTCAACTGGATACAATAAGATATACAATTATACCAGCTCTTCTTGGAACAATTGTAAAAGTATGTTCTTGAGTGCGATTTGAGAAAATTTTCTGCTGATCAAACAGTGACTCTGTTTCCGTCCAAGAGACTTGGAAGATGGATACATGTATTTGAGAATAGAGAATTGGAAGTAAAGATCCATTTGGAGAGAGTATTCTTTTCAGATATTGCTCTAATACCATGTTTGTCTTCTCTCCACCAACCGGAAATGGAAAACATTTCAACCCATGGGTTTTCCATTTTCATATCTTCAAGGAAATGACATGGAGGAAGAATTTGAAAGTTCACACCATTGTTGTTGCTCTTAATGCAAAACATAACCGAAATGAAGGAGTAGCAGTGCAGCTGTATTTCAGGTGTATAGTTCTTTGCATCTGGAACATTGACTCCTTGCAGATGACCATGACCATATAGAGGCAGGTAGATGCTCTGTGGGAAATTAAGATGATATTTCTTTAAGTACTTAGCCGAATTTGGGAGAGTGCTGTCGTAGATATCATAATAATCATGGCCAATGATGTTCATCATGTCATCAATCCGCTTGCTAGCCAGTTCATCAGACATTTTAATTCCCTTAGGAGCCATTGAATCTGCACAAAAGTTGAATAAATTAAACTCTTATATGGGTTTATTTTTCATAAAATTTGTGAAAGAATTCGAAAATAATGGCTAAGGCATTAAGGCGCGCAAGTCTAAACATGAAGCACAAGTGTTCGTGTGCCGCACTAGTTTTTGACGTGCAAGTATAAACCACCCAAGTACAAATACCTTACAGTAGCACGACATCAAGGAAAACACCAGAAAATAGAGCAACCTGCATGGCTAAGGTGACCTGCGCGGTGAGAGCTCGAAGGTATGAAGTCCATAAATCCGGATGCTTGTAAGGAAGTGAGGACCTCTATTTATAGACGCGGCCGGGACCCTGAGCGTCGTACCCTGTGTGATCAAGGGTCGTATCCCTGCGTGATGTGCACTTGCGCACCGCCCTCTGTGCCATCAAGACTTGCGCGGCACCTTTCCTTTGGTTTTCTTCGATTTCCTCAGAGTCAAGTCCTCATTTCTTTCGGATCCAACTCTGAGGGGGGACTTTTTTTTATGCTCCTTTTTCGTCACAGAGTCCAAGGAAATGTAAAGGGAAATGACTTAGCACAAATTGGTTCATCCTTTGAAGAAAATATCAAAAATCGACAAAGGCATGAACAAGGGATCAAAAGCACATGTGCTGCGCAAGTTCTATCACTGTCGCACAAATACACTTGCGCGATGCCTTATGGTCACGCAAGAGACTTGCACGACCTAAGTGGTAACCGCCCGAGGTCTTCTCCTTCCTATAAATAGACCCTGTGGGCTCCCCATTTCAGGAGGATTTTTTCTAGAAAGTCAGATTTGAGCTCTCGGTGCCCTAGTCTCTTCTCAAAGCTTTTGAAACACTTCTAAGGTAATTTCTTACCTAGAACGGAAGACCTAAGGATGGGGAGGAAGGCCTAAGTTTTGAAACTCATTAACACTTGCGTGCCTGAGTGGCCAGCCCTTAATGGAAAAGGGCCACGCTTGCGCGACACCTTACTCCTTCAGTAGATCTTGCACGCCCATCTTCTGGAAGAACCTCAAGAAGATTCTAAAGGATTTAATGAAGAGTTGCTCAAGTATTACCCTGCTAGTTAACCATCGTGCAAGTACATCATGTGTCGCACATGCGTATACCTACGTGACCAAAACTTGTTCGCCCACGCCGTACCTGCGCGCCTGCCAGGACTTGCGCGCCCTTGCCTTTTTGGGTGCCTTTCTTGCCCATTTCACCCCTCTTAATCCATTAAACCTTTTCTATTCAAGATTCAGTCTTCAAGACACTCTTCAAATCCATTTTATTGCATGATTTCTGGATTTGAATTCCTTATCTGAAAGGAATTTTGTGGAATATCTCTCAAAACCTAGTGATTTACAAATCTATATGTCACTAAAGATTTAGACTTCATTCATTCAACCTCATCCTTTAAGATGAGAGAATCCTTAACATGGGTCTCCTTTTCAGGAATAATCCCCAGTCATAAGTCTTCTAATATGGGCATCCTATTTAGGAGTAAGCACCAAGTCCCTAAATTTTTTGGGCATCCTCTTAGGAGTAAGCCCCAGATCCCCTAACATGGGCGTCCTTTTCAGGAGTAAGCCCCAGTCTCAAGCTTGGGAATCTTCCTCAGGAGTAAGCCCCAATTCTTAAAATTCCCAAATCCGGGCATCCTCCTTAGGAGTAAGCCCCATTCTCCTAATTTGGGCATCCTCCCCAGGAGTAAGCCCCAAACCTTAATCCTTGACCTGGGCCTCCTTTTCAAGAGTAATCCCCAGTCTTAATTTCTCTTAACCAGTCCTAATTTACCTTTGATCTAGGATTCCTTTTTAGGAGTAAAACCCAATAATAAGTCTTCTCATAATTTGGGCCTCCTTTTCAGGAGTAATACCCAAGTTAGAGTATTCAAAATATCCATGAAGCACATATATATTTATAGACCCTGTTCCTGGATTTCTTCCCTAAAGTAAATCCTAACCTTCATTTATCGGGGCAATCATACATATATAATCCCCACATTATTTCTTATGATTGCATATTTCATGGCACAATTGTCTAATTTTTACCAATACCTCTTATTTCTCACATCGAGCATGACTCACGTGAGCTTAGGGTGTAAAAGTAATTATGACATCCTTCTTTGATCCATCAATCATAAACATCATACTCCCTTACTCGAACTACGTGGGTTCTGATTCCTTTTTTGAACAAAGGATACGTAGGTAGACCGTCTATGGGTTCGATCCCAACTCTAAAATAATCCATGTCCTTCTGAATGACAATTAACTTCAAGTGCCCCATTGAGTGGCTTTAAAACCAGCATGGTCATCATAATGACCAAGAGACTTCTGTATTAATGTGTCTAAGGGTACCATTGACCAAGAATCTCTAACAAATATAGATGATTCTCTATCGATGAAGAACCTCAAATACATACAAAAGATTCTCTAAATTTCCTACATATTTAATCAATGATTGTTAGATCTGAAGGAAAGCTCATTTTATACTTGGTAATGTAATAAGGATTCACGAACATAACTTAAATCTATAAAGAGAGTCCCGAAATAGACAATAATTCCCCTCAAAAAGGTGTGATGAGTCCGACCTCCCATCCTCTCGACCAATGAAAATTCCTAAGCCTCATCAGTCCACAAAATAATGAGCACCTACCTTTGGAAAGTAGGTCCGAATGGATGTGGAATCATTGAATGTTTCTGGTTCTACGAACAAAACCGTTAGAAATCGATCAGAACGTTTGAACCTCCCATCAAGGCGGTAATCCCCAGATTCCGAGGGAAACAAGGACCAAATCATGTATCTTAAGGAAACAGTCTGTATAGATCTAATTCATCTACAGAAGAAGAAAATAAAATAAGAAATTTTTTTGATTGTGGCTAGGCCCAGAATTGGAGATTCAGATGTCTCTACGTATCTCATAAAAAATGAGAATCATGCCATACAAAGTTCTTGAAACATGGTCTCTATGAAGATCTGAATCCTACATAGTAAAGAGAGAGACTCATGTACTACTAAGAAGTAGTGATAACGTCAATGAAATTTTCTTATGGAAGCTTCTAACGTCAAATAGAGAAATCATTAGTTGTACATATGATGTTATGCAGTTTAACATCATGCGACAAGGATTATGATGCTACACACATTAATGTCATGTAGTGTGGGAACTTATGGTTGTTATGAATTTTAATGTCTTGCAACTAGGACATGGGTGTTGTGTAGTTTTAAGTCTTACAGCAAGGACATTGTGGTTGTTAGGCAGTTTAATGTCTTGCAACTAGGACATGGGGGTTGTGCAGTTTTAAGTATTTTAGTGAGGACTATTGTGTATAATTACACAAAGTATTTATTAAAAATATTTCATTGGATGGTGATGTAATGTGCTCTCCATCCATTGAGATTAAAGCATAAGCTCCATTTGAATAGACCTTATGTATGCAATAAGGTCCTTCCCATTTTGGTTCAAGTTTTGGAGGTTTCATTCATGGTATCATTAGAGTCCTAAGGGCTAATACAAATTCTCCATGATAGAATGAATGAAGAAAAACATTCTTATTAAAAGCTCATGCTATTCTATTTTGATAGAATTCTAGATGATGCAATGTTTCCAATCTTTTCTCATCTAATCGTTCTAACTCATTGAACCATTTTTAAGATCTTTCATCTGTAAAAAACTGATCACATATTACAACTATAAGTGAAGGAAATTGTATTTCAATTGAAAAAACTTCTTCAATTCCATATACCAATGAATAAGGAGTTTCTTGGGTCGAAGTATGGGTAGTTGTTTGATAATCCCATAATGCATTCCAAAGTTTATCAGGCATGATTTCGTATCTTTATCCACCATATTCTGAAGTATATTTGATAGGGTTTTTATGAAAGCCTCTATATGTCCATTTTCAGTTGCTTGATAGTGAGATGAGTGGTTGGACTTGATATTATGTTCATGATATAACTTTTTGACTTTAGAAGAATGAAAATTGGTGTCATTATCCATTAAAATAGTATGAGGGACGCCAAATCTAGTGTTGATATTAGTTTTGACAAAACTAACAATTCTTTTGGCTCTGACTTCCTTGAGAGGTATATCCTCAACCCATTTAGAGATGAAATCAGTAGTAGTGAGAATATACATGAACTGCTTAGCCGTGGATGGAGGATAAATCCCTACTACATCCATTCCCCATGTGGAAAATTTCCATGAGTATTTAAATGTATGTGGAAACTCTAGGGGTTGATGAATGAAGTTGGCATGAAATTGACAAGGATGACATTTTTTAGTGAAATCTGTATAATCCTGTGTCATTGAAGGCCAAAAGTATCTGAGGTTTCGGATATGATCGGAGAGTTTGTGCCTAGATTAGTGGGAACCATAATCTCCTGAATGTACTTCTTTCACGAAAGCTGTAGTCTATTCTCCATCAATACATCTGAAGAGAATTCCATCAAAGCCTCTCTTGTAAAGGATCTTTTGGTGGTCTGGACTATCATAAAGAGTAAATTTGGCCGCTTGTCACCGAATCTATTTTTTCTCAGCCTTATTTGGTGAACATACCCCATTTTAAAGATATTCCATAATGTATGTTCTTCATCCCATGGTATGAACATATGGTTCATAAATAAGGAAAATTTCATTAATTTCCTCCATTCTGGTTTGAACGAAAAGTATGACCACATGGCGATGGGTTATGCTAATAACTGTCTCATCTCGATTTGGATCTACCAAGGTTGTATCAGCATTAGCCGGTGCATCTGCTTAGTCATTTTGAGATCATGGGACATAAGAAAATGTCAGCTCTGAGGGAAATTCAGCCATTAAATTTCTAACGTAATCACACAAAGGGATTGAATCTTCATTTCTAATAGAATATTCCCCATTGATTTGTTTGATTACCAATTCTGAATCACCTTTTACCTTTAAACGATCCATTTCCACCTGAAGGACCAATTCCAAACCTGCTATGAGAGATTGATACTCTGCTTCATTGTTGGTATCACCTTCTGATAATTGGAAAGAATAAAGCAATATTGCCTTTTCTGGGTAAATAAGGACAATTCCTAATCTAAACTTGTTGAGTTTAGGATTTTCCAGTCTCTTCCATGTTGGACTTCTAGAAGCACCATCAAAATACATTTCCCCTTTTTGGGAATCATCTTGAATAGAGAAGGCCTCTTCATTAAGAAGTTCAGTATTAAATGATGTGTCTTTTTTAGATGGGTGTTTAGCAAGGAAATCATCCAAAGCATGGACTTTTATTGGATTTTGAGGAAGAAACTGGATATCAAACTATTGTAAAATAACTGCCCACCGTGCAAGACGCCCTGTAAGAATAGGATGACAGAGGATAAATTTGAGCGGGTTATTATGAGACAGAAGTTGGACCTCATGATGTCATAGGTAGTGCCTGAATTTTTTAACTACAAACATTAATACCAGGTAGCACATCTCAATACTTGAATATCGAGTTTCCACATCAAGCATAGTGCGACTGAGATAATAATGGCCGTTTTCATTCCTAGTATCATTCTTTTGGGCGAGTAAGGCACCTAGTGATCGCTCTAAAGATGTCACATAGAGAATAAGTGGTTTTACTTCAATAGGTGGCACTAATATTGGTGGAATCAAGAGATATTTCATGAGTATATAAAATTCTTCTTGGATATCCTCAATCCATTGGTAGGTAACTCCCTTCTTTATTAATCTTGTGATGGGTAAAAATTTTCCTTCCAAGTTGGCGATAAAGCACTGAAATATAGGCCAAGTGTTCCAAAAGTCCTCTTAATTCATTAAAATTTTTAGGAGGTGACATACTGAGGATTGATTTTGTTTTCTCACGATGAACATAGATACCACGATGGTAAATAATGAAGCCAAGAAACTTTCCTGAGGTTACCCCAAAAGCACATTTTAAGGGGTTCATCTTAAAATTATGTTGTCGAAGTTTGTGAAAAATGTTTTCCAAGTCATCCAAGTGATTGGAATGTTGTTTTGATTTTTCTACCACATCATCCACATAACATTCAACAAATTTCCCTAATAAGGGTTTGAAGATATGATGCATAGCACATTGGTATGTTGCACCTTCATTCTTTAAGACAAAGGGCATTACCCTATAGAAAAACGCACCATGAGGAGCTCTAAAGGTTTTAGATTCTTCATCCTTCAAGGCCATTAGAATTTTATTATAATGAGAGTAAGATACTTAAAGGAAAGAGATTCATAGCTAGTCATTGTATTAATTAGAAGTTTAGTAATCAGGACTAGAAAATCATCTTTAAGAAAATGCCTATTAAGATATCTGAAATCAATGTAGACTCTATTTTTCCCATTATTCTTTTTCACTGGGACAATATTGGCCCACCATTTGGGATACTAAACTTCCCTGAAAAAGTTCTCTTTTATAAGCATATCAACTTCAGATTCAATTTTGGAGGCATGAGTTGGTTGTGTTCCCGTTGCTGCTTGCTTTAATCCACGATGTTCTTCTGGAAAACCCAAGTGATGGGTGGGTACATCAGGATTAAGACCTGGCATTTTTGTATAATTCCAAGAAAATATATCTTGATGTTTCTTTAGAAAGAATGTATACATCTCTTTATCTTCATAGGTCATGACAGCACTAATTAGAGTGGGGCATGTATCTTCTTCTGTACCTAGATTTATTTCTCTGAGTTCATCCACAGTGGTAGAGGAACCTTCTTTAAATACTAGAAGAGAATCCCTGAGATCTTCCTCTTCTTCCACATTATATGTTACCTCTTAATTTTCCACTTTCATAGTAGATGACAAGGAAATACTCCCAGAGTTAGGGTAGGAGTCAGTATTTGAACATCCCGAAGAAGTAGCCACCATATCTAACCCTACTGATGATGAAGGGTCTTCTTGTGGTAAAGAGGGATTGATGGATTGAGAATCAACATATTTGTCTTCCTCTAACTTTGCTACAATTTCTTCAATTATAATTGATGAAGTAGAGGCTCTTTGTAGTTCCTCAAATGAAATGAAAACATCTCTATTCAAGATTTCATTAATGATTGATGTATCAATAATTTCTCCTATGTTATCAGGATCAATTGCTGCAATTGACATTATGGGAAATACTGGATGAGTGCATGGATCTGGTTTTACCCTTTCAACTTGATTTATGGGTAGCATATAATCTATACTCAAATGAATGAACGGATTTGCTGGAATCTTTTCTAGTCTATTTGGAGCATTAACTCTGGTTATTTCCTTCATTATGGACTTCATTCCTTTTGTGTGATAAAACTATGCCTCAATGTATTGAGATTCACATGTTTTGAATGGATCCTTGTCACCATACCATTTCCCAATTTTATCATTGAAATATTATTTCAAACATTGATGGTATGACGAATGTATGGTTGCATGTTGATGTAACCAAGGCCTTCTAAGTAGAATATTGAAAGCTGTGTCCTAACGAACAACCATAAAATATGAATTAGACACAAGATCTCCAAACTTAGTTCTGAGTGTAATTTTCCCAAGAGGTTCTTGTTCATTCTTGTCATATCCTAGTAACATTAAAGTCGAAGGATATAAGTCAGATTCAGTCAGGCCCAATCAACGAAGTGTATGAAGAGGAATGAGGTTGACCCTGAAGCCATTATCAATGAAGGCTCGTCAGATATCTATGTCATTGACCTTTCCAGATAAATACAAAGGTCTGATATGCCCATGTACCACATGGTCTTCATCTTCATCTGTAAAAGATACGACTTTATGACATTCTTCAGGATCATTCTCTATATGGTAAACCACAACAGTAGTAACTTCCTTTTTAAATTCATGATGACTTGACAAAGCCTCAATGAGTGCCTATCGAAGTTCTTTTGATAGATTCAAAGCATCCATAATTGAAAACTTGGCCTATACTTGGGATAATTGTTTCAAAAAATCATACTTTTGATCCAAAGGTCTATGTTTCCCAGCATGGCGATGTGGTTTTGCAGGTGCTTTGGAAGTTGATTCTTCTGTTGTAGTTGTATTCTGCGTTGAAACTGAAGCGGGGGATATTCCTGACTTTGGAAGATTAGACTGACTAGGTCTATTCACTTGCTGAGAGGAATATAGTGTTACTTCTAATCGTTCCTTCAGAATAATTGGACCAGAACTAGACTTGTTTTCCATGGAAGGAACTCCTTGATCCTGTTGAGCCTTTTGAAGGGATCTTCTATGATTTTCTGACGCATATACGGTTTGAGTAGGGGTAGAGTTAAAATGGTGGTTTCTGTAATTACCACGTCTTCCCCTGTATCCTTGAACTAGTCCTCTTCCTCTGGTTACCCAATTAGGTACAAAGAATTATGGCTCAATACAATCAGAATTACCATTGGCATAAAGATCCATTAAATGGATAACATCAATGGAACCCAAGATCAATTCTTTGTCTATTAAGGATTCTTCCTGGTAGGTTACTTCTAGTTATACCATTTGGTGGGGTGATGCCCGTTATTTTGAAAAAGATGGCATAAAATCTTCCAGTGTCAAAGACAACTTTGGTCTTGACACAAGCTTGTCTTCTTCTAACTTCTCTTTGTCTTTATCATCACTTTTCTTCATTGAGGAATGTACTTTTGATGAATATGGTTTTTTTGTGGCCGGAGTGGTAGAAGACACAATTGGTTATTTCAAATGTGTTTATAAAATAGCATGAGTTCGGTTGATCGTTTTATTGATCATCCAATCATCATATTTTTTCACACTTTTACTTTTAACCTCTCTCTATTCTCCATATTCCTCTGGATTGGTAGTAGTAACACATGCTACTAGAGTTGATGAACTTTTCAATTTCACATTCCAGAGTCTACCATCTTTTGCAGAAGGTCTTTCAAAACAAAGCACTCCTGAATGGGGTGGACCAATATCTGATAAATGGGAAAATAATTCAGACAATCTTCATCTCCATCTTTATTTGGCTTCTCTGTCCTTGGTAACTGAACCAAATTGTTTTATAAGGCTGAGATGAAGTAACCAATAACATGTTTATGCCTAAAAGAATAAACTTTATTTTTAATTCCTCAAACAGATTCTCCCATTGATCTCTTTGATCATCTTGACGAGATGGTCATTGCTACTGATTATTAGGAGGCGGAGCCCTTCGGTATGATGAAGGTCTGGAAGTAGAAGCAGATACAGGTGCAAGTTTGAGTGTGGCTATAACAACTTTTTTCCTTTGATATCCTCATTCCTGGAACTAATGGAATTTCACGAGTTTTAGCCATAGTTTCTATAATAGAATATTCTATTTGCTAAGGGATTGAAGTAAGGTATTGAAACCCTCCTATGTATTTCATAGGGATCAATGGTGTGCGTAATTCATCACTCAGATTTTCCACACAGATTGGCAGAAACTTTTCTTGAGGGAGTGCTAAACTTAAGGAATATGTTAATCCCTTTTATCGAGAAATGAATTCTTAAACTATTTCATTCTTCCTTTCTTTACAATTGGTAAGATCAAAAAACTGTCGTCTTTGGTTGTGTTGAGCTAAATTGAAGAATGAATTTCTCACGGAGATCTTTCCACCTTGTAATTGATGAAGATTACAAACTTGTATACCAGACAAAAGCTGGTCCTTATAATGACTGCACAAAAGAACCTAAGCTTAACTACTTCTTGCTGTTGATAAGTTCCCATCATAAGATCACAAAGAGAAACAAAATGTGTTATGTTTTTTTACGGATCTCCCGAACCTTTAAAATTTGGGAATGTGGTATTCAAAAAAATTGGTGGGGGAGGAATTGCATCCACCCATTCAGGTTATGCTCTCATTTCCAGGTGAACTGGTGCATGTCGTTCCCCCATATCTTCCAACCGACTCGTTAATGCCTCAATTTTGTTCATAAGCATTTGGGGAGTATCCGTAAGAGCTAGATTTTGTGTAGCTATAGCAACTGGAGTTTGAGCTGGTGCAACGACCGGTAAGACCACTAATGGTGGTGCTAATATTTTCTTTAGATAACCCACATGAACATTTCTATCAAGATGTATATGATCCTGTCTTGATTGTGTACACAATGGAGGGAATTCATTATCTACATATGTAGTTACTACAAATCCCCTTTTTTTAGGAGCTCCTACAGGATTAGGAAGTTGAGGACATGCCTGGGGAATATGTCTAGTATAAATGATGTTTCGAAGAAACTCTATATTGAGTCTTTTCAACTCCTTCATTTCCTCTTCTTGCTGTGCAAATATTTCTTCAAGTTAAAGATATTGACCTTCTCCAGTGGAAAAGTGGGATGCAATTTGAATTTTTTCGTTTCCCCTTGTTAGATGATTTTCAGAGAGGGGGGAGTTGGTTATTTGAAGGCATACCTAAATTCTATTTAAGCCTCTGATTTTGGGGACACACACCTTATTCATTTGCCTCCATGTGTACCATATTTTGGACAAGAACTTCTTCTTCTAATTCCTCTGAACTGGACTTATTTTTTGGAGGATCTTCTGCTGTGGTGTTGATAACATTCATTGATGCATAACGCATTGATGGCATTCTGTTAGTGTTTCTACTAGATCGTCTCCCTTTTTGTCTTCACAAGACTCAGTTCTCCTATTTAAGGAATTCCCTATAACTGTTTGGAGAACAATAACATGAAGGGAATCATTGGATTGTTCAGTTGTATGCTTTCCTTATGTCTTCTTCCCTAATTGGGAGAAAAATGACTTCTGTTGAGGAGGGGATTGTAGATGTGAAACATCCCCCAGCCTTGTAGACTGGGGTTGATTATGTTCTTCTTCTTCAAATCACTGAACATTATTTAATGAATTTGCAGGTTGAAGTAAATGATCCCCAACTTCACAAGTTGTGGTGATTCTTGTACCGCTATAGTTGAAATTCGTGAAACTGCACTTCTGATTTTTTGGATTTTGGTTTGGACATTAGGTGGGTGCATCATCTGAAAATCACTAAAATCATCTGTTTTAGAAGCTCGTTGTGCTATTTCAGACATTTGCATCCTCTGACGTCTAACATCCTCTAAACGGGATGCCTGCTCAAGATTCCCAGAGGCTGGATGTAAATGATTCTCAACAACATCTTTTCTTTGGTTCAAATTCTGATGAGAACTAGTTGAGGCCTGTTCTTGAGCGGACATTTGATTACATTCAAAACCTATTGATTGTGGATGGCCGTGCGAAATAACATTGCATGAAACCACTTTTGGCAGACTTTGATGATTTTGGAGTGCAGTGAAATGCAATGCTCCATATGCACCCCATCCTCTGATGCAAAAAGTAGATTTGGAATCAGAAATTAATTGGCGTAGCCTCTTTAGAGCTTTGAGACATGTGAGTTGAAGGGTTCTCTATTGTTTTTCAACCCTTGGATGTTGGGAAACTAAAAGAGATGCCATGTCAATTTGGCGCTGTTACCCTTCTATTACCTTTACATGATTTTGATATTCATCATATGGTAATACTTTGGTTTTCAAATGATGAAGAGTTTTCTATAAGTAGAGATGAATGTCATGAATGCAATCTTTTGTCATCAATTCTGGAATATCAAACTGGGAATTTTCCAAAGTCCAGAACATGACTGATATTTCTTCTTTAGCTAATAGTTTCCTCATGTTTAACACATCTTCATCATATTTCACTAGATTTTTATCCACTTGTTTTGAACAATGTGGATGATCTGTATTCAAAGATAAATGACCTAAGGGAGGTTCGGAGAATGACCATTCCCTTAAGATGTCTTATGACTGAGAAAGTGATTCACCTGTAAATGACAAGGAATCAAAAATGATTGGCCTTGTATTTGAAAGTGCCTTGAGATAAGAGGGATTTATTGTTGCTACATTGTCAATTATGGTATTGTTTTGATAATGCGAGATACTAAAGTGGAGAGGACTTTCGCAGAAAATGCCATCATGTATAGGATCACCATGGCAGATTACTAAAATGGATAAATCTTCTTGATCCTTGGTCTTCTGGCCACACAGAGGGTTTCCGTGGCTCTCATCTAGAGATCAGAACTCTGGATTGACTGAATTTTCATTAATAAAGACTTTATGATGTATTATCCAATGAGAAACATCATAATTAGAACTACCACTCCCAAAATTTGGTAATGAGAGGGTAGGATCTTGAGTTTCAATAGACAAATGTCTGAGGGCTTCAAGAAATCCAGCATTAAGAAGAGATAAATCATAGCTTGACACTTGATTTTTCAATGGTGTTAAGAGAGAATTATTTTTTGATGTTTTATTATACATAGTTGGGGACACCTGTTTGGAGAAGTGGTTATAATGGGCTGGTGTATGTGCCTGTCTTGGAGTAATTACCGAAACAGACCCATTAACACCAATTGGAAAGGGCATTTGTTCCTAATCATGTTGTCTGTATGATATGGGGAAAAATGCCCAATGACCCTCCAGGAATGGAACAGATGTGTGTATCTTCTCTGGGATGGCATGCCGATGTTTCATCCCATGTGTGGGGATAGATTTATAGATCTGTTCCCCTGATACTGCTGAAGTAGTTATTAAAATATCCCGACATGCTTCTAGAATATGGACAGGGATATGTGTATGCCCTTTAACCATTGATAAGATGTGTTTGGTGACTTCAGCGGTCAAAACAGGAATATAATTCCATTCCATATCTAGAGTAGGTGTATGTTCCTTCTCCTATCCTCCTTTTCCTATCAATAGATATTTACAATACTTACGCATGAGGGAAGAGACTTGGGTCTGCCCTAAATTTGTCGTCATAGCTTTCTGACTGACTTTTCTGGGTGCTTCCAAACGAGACCGTTGCCAGGCTTGATGAACATTGGTCGATGTATGTGCCTGCTGGCTATTTTCTGTCATGTATGGTTGATGAGATTCCTAAAATACTAGCAGACAAGACTGCTAACAGAATTGGTGACTGTAAACAGTTGTATGTTTCTGTTTATTAGTTTCCACCATATTAGATTGGTGGGACTCTTTAAATTCAGTCAGACGAGCGAGCTAACTGGATGATAACTTTTTAGTAGGTGTATGTGCCTATTCACGGTACTCCATCGGGTTTATCTAGTGGGATTGGTGGGTTGCTGTCAGACAAGACTGCAAAGTAACAAAATTAGGATGGATGGGTGTATGTGCCCGCTCATTGTTTGACATAAAGTTTGGTCAATGGACTTCTCCGGAAGAGGCATAGGTGAGAACCTACTCCCTGTTGACTGGACTTTGTCCCTGTCGGTTCATCTTGCATGCCCAAGTCTGAGATACCTGGGCCGAACATCCAGAGACAAAACCCCCATCTTGTTGGAGGTGCACTACCTCGTGATTCTAGAAGCGATTGCTGGTGGGAGTCCTCAGGAAGGAATCTTTCATTATTGAATTGAGGCATTGAGTGACCTCTTAATCAACCTACCTATAGTATGAGAGGGACTGGTTATTGCATTCCGGGGATAAGGACCTGAAATGGTTGGAGACCGTGGTTTGCACCATCAACTTCTTGATCATGGGTCTCCATTGGCCAGATGATTGAGGATTTTAGTTGACCTGGAGGACCTGTCGAGTAGCCTCTAATGTCGGGATTATATCGTGCTGGTGATATTCTTTTACCAGCAAATTAGAGTCCCAACATTGAAGACACTGGGTTAGTGAAAATGTCCTTCCCGAGGATGAAGATCCAACTTGAGTAGTGATTGGGAATTTCACAGATGTTTTCATTGAGAAATCCATTTTTTGGATTGAAGGGAGTTCTGTGGAAAACTGAGAAGAACGACAAAATCTATTAAAGAAACATCTTTTCAGATGCATACATGCGTGATTAATTACTTTTTCTGGACTTCCTTTATCAATTTATAGGGGCCTAACATGTGGGTAACATTATTAACATGGTTAAATATTCATGTCTAGTTCACCATTTTTGTTTCGTAGTTCCTTGAAAAGTGTGTTCTAGATTTAAGAATCACTATTTCCAGGCAGTTTCCATTAGATTTATTCATGGATATAGAATCTTCCAATAGTTCTTTATCCAAAGAGGACCTGCCTTCCAAAGGTAGGCATTTGTTATGTTTTGAACTTTACAATACTTAAGAATGTACATTGTTCGAGAGGATGGGAGGTCAGACTCATCACACCCATTTGGGGGGAATTATTGTCTACTCTGTGACTCTCTTTGTAAAAATAAAATATTTTCAGGAATCCTTATTAATTAACCAAGTATATCATAAGTATCCCTTGGAATTTATAATCACTTATTAAAATGTGTAGAATTTAGAATCATCAATATTCATTCAAGGTTCTTTATATATGGAAATAACTGCATGTATTCGAGGTTATCCATCAATAATATCCTCTAATACACTGATTCGAGATTCTCTTAATTGTCGTTGTGATGATACTTGTTTTTAATCCACTTAGTGGGGCACTCTAGAATTTATTGTCATCTAGGGAGATGAAGTATTGTTTTGATCTTTGGATCGTACCCGTAAAATGGGCTACCAACGTATCCTTGTTAAAGGAATCAAAACCCTCATAGTTCGGTGTTGCTTAATATGACACATCATACCTTTTAAGGTCATGTGATAAAGACCTCTAAGCGAAAGGTGCTTAGTCAAAACTTATTATGGGACTTACACTGAAGTAGGACGAGGAACATGGAAGGGATATGAGTTTACAAGTAGGATCAGACCCTATTGGGAATATGGACCAATGAGAACAGGTTTGATTTGAAGTGTTGGGTTTAAACCTCAAGGAGGCTTCCTACGTATCCCAAATGGATGGGAATCAAATCCCACATAGTTCGATAAATCTCATCATATAATATGGTCATCTTAGAGAGTTGAGTTTGAGCTTACTTCCTAAAAAGGATGCCTTGATGATTTGAGGATTGAATTTGGGGCTTATTTCCTAGGGAAGATGCCCACATTGGGAAAATTAGGTTTGGATTCCTAAGGTGGATATCCAGTGAGCTCAGGCTCTGAAAGAACTTCCTATGTATCCTAATTTGAATAGGAATCAAAGTTCTCGTAGTTTTTTTAGAGTGCTTGTGCACATGATTCAACCATCATGTATCTCTAAGATCATGTGAGCCATGCTCGGTGTGAGAAACAAGAGGATGTGAAATATTAAACAATGAAACCTTACACTTCCAAATTTTTCCTCCATGCAAATGGAAGAGGGTGTGTCGACTGCGGAAGAGGGAGAGGTGAAAAACATTCTCTATGTTCTATTTACATTGGAAAGGGTCCAATATAAGGAATAAGGGGTAAAGGTGAGGGGCTTATACCAGGATGGTTGCCCTGAAATTGGTTCTGGAAGGAGAGGGAGACTTATTCTATGCTTTCACGGAATGGAAAGTGTGAAATGTACCTTCTCTACTAGAGACCTGAGGTTCCAGGTCACCTCATTGAGAAGGGCGAGGCCGATAATCAACCATCCTCTAAACTGGGAAATTCCCAACACTATTTCTAGGAGAATAGTCCATGTGACTGCAGATATACAAACCCAAAAACATCCAATGAATCATAACCACATTATGAAAAAAATGTGGGAAACCTCTGACTGTGGAAATACAAACCCAAATTGGAGACACGCTGATGTGCCTTACCCAAAGGTTTGAGAAGTGGGGAGGTTTTGGTGGAGGCTTCAACTTATCCCCTTTCAGATAAGGGAACCAAGGAAGGAGAAACCCTAACATGAATGGATTTTAAGTAGGGTACTTGAGTTGGTCGCATAGGTGCCTCATGCAAGTATTCCATGTAGGTACCCCAAATTTCTGTATCATGCAGGTATGGTGCGCAAGAGAACCGCGAAGGTATAGCATGTAGGTAAGGCGCGCTGGTATACCGCACAGATATGAATGATGACTGAAGAATGTGAAGAACTTAAAAACATGCCTATCCCATTTAATTATCTATTCTCTCTTGGATTATAGAGTTACCCGAGACAATTCGAGAGATCTAAGAAAAAGAGATACACAATGGGAGATTCAGATATTCTTTCACTTTTTTTCAGTCCCGAAATTGAGAGCCCAAGGGCTATATTTATAGGCACAGATGGGCCTGGGTGAATAGATGTTTCTTGTGTAGGGACTTCTCACAGCTCCACTACATAGGTTTTCCACGTAGGGACATAAAACATCTTCTGGCGTAGAGGTCAGCTGTGGAGGTTGGCCACAAAGGTCTCCCTCAGAGGCCGACTGTGGAGGTCGGCCGCGTAGCTCGGCCAGAAAGATCGGTCGCGCAGCTCCCTGAAGCTACTCCGTCTCGAAGCACTTTGGGAGTATTGTTGATTTTCATTTGTACTATTTGAATCTTGATTTATTATTTGAAATATCCAGAGGTTGTCTTAATAATCTTTTTGGGTACTTTCTCATGTAGTGTAAACAATAACCTATTTAAGTAGAAACCAAAATTTCAAAATTACCTAATTTGTAACGCTTACAGGATGCGTAAAAACTCACGCTGTGAACTCAACTCATGGGATGAATTCCACCAATATTACATGTCATAAAACCCTACTACAGATCGTATACATAACTTGGAAATAAAAAAAGACACAGGAAAATATTAAAATCTAACAAATTTGTGGCTTCACCATTTTTGGTATCCTCCCAATTTACTTTGAAAATACTTAACCATAGAAAATGGGAAACCAAAGACAAATATCCTAACATACCTAATAGAGAGGTAACATTATGTTGCAGTATCCCAACCATAAAATATTTTTATCCCTAGAAAGAGGTCAAGATCATAGATATACTAAAAGAGTAGGCCACTTCTTCCTCATCAACAACTCATGCTCCAACATGTCATGGTGATCATTAATGTACTGACACAGTAACATGACCAAGTAAATCGTTTTACCACATAGTAAATTATCCTAGCAATCCATAATATGAACTTGTTTCTCGACCAAAGTTGGGTTGGGTGCAAGAACAACATCCTCACATATAATAACATGTGAAGGATTTGGTATATACCTCCTCAAATAGGAAACAAGAAATACATCATGTAAACATGTCAAGATTGATGGTAATAGCAATTGATAGGCCATAATTCCCACTCGATCAATGATATCTAAAGGACCCACAAGCCTTAGTGCCAACATATCATGCTTACCCAAACGATGATGTCCCAAGTGAGGTGAAACTCATAGAAAGACCTGATCACCAACTTCAAACTACAACAATAGTAAACAATGGTCCAAATAAAAATTATGATGACTCTATAACCCGATCGAATACCTCTGGATAAGATGCACTTCCTATGTGTTATCCTAAAAAAACTCAACCCAGCCATGTACCACTCCCCCAACACTTCTCATCACAAGAGAGGTCAACATGGGAAACTATAAAAAGCCTAAAAGGGAACCATTCTGATTGAATCCTTGTATGTATTATTATATGAAAACAAGACCAATGGAAAATGTTTATCCCAAGATCATCTAAAATCAAGGACATAATCCAATATCATATCTTCAAGAACCTAGATATACTTCTCTATATATCCGTCCATCTGGGGATGATAAGCCATGAATAATTTCAACTAGGACCCATTTCCACCTGAAAATGTTACTAGAACATTGATGTGACCCTCGAGTTCCTATTAGAAAAAAAACTATAGATAGTACCCCATGAAGATTCATAATTTATCATTCATACAACTCCCAAGATATTCCATTATCATTGATTCCTTTATTAGCAACAAATGCGGTAATTTACTGAGTCTATCACCCTGTTATCATCCTTCCCACTAGAAGTCCTTCATAAAAAAACAATGAAATCCATGGAAATATCATCCAACTTCCATAATATAATAAGTAAGGGATACAATAAATCTGATGGTATTTCGTCTTCCACCATAACTCACTGATAAGTAAGATATTGTGATAAAAATATTTCAACTGACCTTCTCTTCCCCACCACCCAAAACAGATTTTTTAGTTGTGGTACATTTATTTAGCCCCAAGGTGCCCAGAAAAACATGATAACTTTCCTTTGTAATGTAACTAACACCTAAAGGAAAACATAACAACTAATCTAATATGAATGTAAAAAAACCCACTGGGATACTGATACAAATTGTACGAGGTCTCCCCACCATTTATGATTTCTCTTAAGCATCATCTCTCGGTGTATGTCTTCTGATCAAGTTTAACTCACTCATTAGAAGATGATTCAACGTTCATTAAATCCAGGAACACCTATCCACCAACCTCCTATGTTCCCATGTTCATCTCATAAAAAAATCCATTAAACACCATGACTCAATAGATTGAATTATGACTTTTGTTAATGATTTTTTTCTTAATTTATTGTCCACCACATTACCATTCCGTAGGGTATGTATGATATCAAAACCATAGGTCTATAGACACTGAACCCAACATCTCTTTTGTAATTTCTAATATATGTAATTGATGATATACTTTAGGATTATGTTTCTAAAATATACCATAAACCACTCTCTAAAGAGATAGTGATGCCATGTTTTGAAAACATTTATAAAATCTTTTATCCAAATATCATGGGTAGGGTAGTTCTTCTCATGAGGGCATAGATGGTGTGATTCATAAGATAGAACCTATTTCCCCTACATAAAGAAATATCTCAAAATATTACTAAAAGAATCATAGAAAACATCCTAACCTGAACCTAATATCGGAAGAACCAAAACTGGTGCTGAAGTCATCCTCATCTTTATCTCCTCAAAATACCTCTAACACATTCCATTACATTCAAATATGACACCCTAATGATTGAAAGTTATCATCAAAGATTCATTATTAGTGAATCACTAAAAAACAAATCTATACTAACCTCCCATACTAAAGAAGTTTTAGATATCAAGCAAGATTCTAGGATAATACCAAGTCAAAATTCATTCACATTTTTAGGATCAACTTAGATGTCCCTCCTAGATATCACATGCCCCAATGACATCACTTCCTAGATCCAAAAATCAATCATGGAAGTCATACTGTACAAACTATGTTACCTAAAGGTTTTAATAATGATATTTAAATGGACTTTATGATCCTCTTCCATATTTGAGAATAATAAAATATCATCTACGAACACAACAAAAAAAAGTCTAAGAACCAATGAATGATTATCTTCATAAAATTAATGAATACATAGAATCATAAATGATTTCGAATCACATAACCAAAAAATAAAAATGCCCATATCGACACCAAAATTCTATATTGGGTATATCCTCTTACTAGACTATCAACTGGTGGTACCCCAACCAAAAGTAAATTTTATAAAACCAATGATACCTAATCAACTGATCAACAAAACCAACAATTCTGGGAAAATTATACTAGTTCTTAACGGTCACCTGATTCAACTTTTGATATTCAATATAAATTATAAAACTTCTATTTACTTTATTAGAAATATTTTAAGGTAAATCCCACTATGATCGACTAGGATAAATAAATGCCTTTTCCTCTAGGTCGTCAAGATTCACTTTATGATACACCATATTAGCAGGTTCCATTATCTATGATAGAATATAAATGGAAATTGTTCTAGGTAACATGTTAATGTTAAACTTGAACTCTATATATGGATAAAACCCTGTAAAATAATCTAGAAAAATATTAGGGTACTCACACTCAACAATAATTATTTAAACTCCCCAACAAGGTTCAAACAAATGAAGATAAATTTATAACAAATCATATGAGATTAAATCGGAATAAGAAAAATATGGCCTTATCCATCCCGATCATCAGTCCCAGTCACCCTAAAAAAATATTTTCCCCATCAGTAGACAAGAACTATGCATGTTGGAGATAATCTTCTATCTGGGACGTAATGCTAAAAATAGAGTCCATTATAATAATCAAGTCAAATATTTCAAGATCAATCACTAGTAAATCCCAAACCAACCCAAAATTTCTGTTCACCAGCAGATATTTAGTTCACTTAATACCTTGTCTGGACCTCTTTCCAATGGTGCAGAATGAAGAAAAAGAATGGAATAATATCTTAATGTATTCATAACATGTAAACCAACTTTTATGATATGAATGAATTATTAAAAAATATATCTAAAAAATAAAACACCATATAAGATTATTTAAACACCATACCTCTAACAGTAGCTGGCCCTGCTTTAGTCTCCCCTAGGGCTCACTCAGCTACATAAATTTGTTTGTACATAGCCACTAGGACACACCATTTTCTTGAGAACGAGATCCAACATCCATGGATATATGAAAATGAACCTACACCACCTTTGTGAAATTCGGACCCACATTACATAATTGGGAAATCGTATCAAAGAAATGCTTCAAATGGAAAGATCACCCACAAAGATAAAAATTCAGAGGTGCCTTTGTGCACAGTGTCCTCGTATGAGAACACATCAAACATTGGTAGAAAAAACATGTTGATTCCCTGTAGAATACCCTATAATCTATCCATCATAAATCTTTCCGCTCCTGCACTTTCATTTCTGACCATAAGAAGAACCCTAGTTAACTGCTGTAGCCACTTCAGATCTATCCAAACCTATCTTCCCTATCATATCTCCCTCATCCAAATATTCTTTATCCACTTCCTCAAAAATTCTTGGATGGAATAGTATAACTATTATTGAAAAAAACGGCCCTTAGCCCCATATTGTACCTTTTAGACTGCGAGTAATCATTAGTGATATACTCCTTTGTGAGATGCCCCAACAAACCAAAGTGGGTAGAGTAATGAAAAAAGGTATGCTCCCCTTATTCCAACATCATAAACTACAAGGTATTTTACACATGTAAAGTCTCAATGAAAAAAATATGATTGAATATATTAATGAAAAAAACCCTTTTAATACTTTTATCTAACATAGCATTCACTATTTATTCCCACCAGGTTCTTCATAGTCTTTAGAGAGTATACATGGAAAACCCCACTTGAGAATCCTCAGGAGTCTTAAAAATGTCGAAGATCCTCTTAATTCATTAAAGAAACTCAATTAAATATTTTGGTCCTTTTCACCATGGAAAACATATACATAATTCATGCTAAATTCTGAACCATGATCCATATCTCATCTCGGGATCACAACGCTTAATGAACCTAGAGTCTAACTAATATAGATCACTGCTTCAACCAAATAAGGGTCCATTGGAGGATCTTCTCGTGGAACCTTCCCTGTGTCTTCCCCTCCTATATTTAGAAGATCTCTTATAGAAAACATTTTCTATTAAATAGAAGACAACAACATATCATCCATGAGAAAATTCAAAAATCAATGAACTAAAATCAAGAATCCAAATAGTGCTTAAAAAATAAGTACCTCAAATAGTTATGAATTCTTCCACTAAAGGCCAATGACTTTTGGAAGGAAATATTTTATCTAAATAAACTCCCCACATAATTTATTAATACAACCTTAGAAATAACGAGTCCTATTACATTGTATATTGGTTAATATAAATCTATATTGCATATAATTTATTCAAATGTACCGAAATAATAAGTCCTGGACTTAGTAAGGATTTTTGACAAACAATGGAAACTCGGATTCAGTAACATGAGTGAGAAGATGTGGCCCCTTTTCCATGCCTAATGTTTAAATTTTTATGATCCTACTCCAGTATACCCAATACATTCAAAAAGCTCTGGTAGTGCTGAAACACTTCAGGATGATAAATTTCTTTGATACCAAATTGTAATAGACCATTCTGAGAGAACAAAACAAGAATCCCGAGCCATCCCATTACGGGGTGGGGTAAAATAAATATAATAAAAAAAAGTCTTGAATATTTTAAAAACAAGACATAAAACAAAATTACTATGTAAAAATAATTCAATATTAAACTGATCTAACAAAATAAAAAAATAAATTATGAAAAAATAGATCAACTAGTCTCTATGTTAACACGTCACCTCCAAACTAGCTCAGAACGAATCAACGATGTAAAGAGAAAACCTACCTCATTACTGAATTAAAATTCCTTTATCAGAATCTTGAAAACATGTTCTACATCCACCCACATAAGGAAGTAGGGTTTGAGTGATAGAGCCCCGTAATATACCACCAAAGGATCTCTATAATCTCAAATAACAAGAATGAAAAAGTTTGAGCTTTAAAACAAATATAGTTTTACAAGATGTTTTATAATCAATTAAAAAATAAATAACTTTTCAAAAAATCCTTGAATCTTCAAAAATTTCAGAAAAATACATAAAAAAGTAGGTAAATATACCAAAATATAAATATAGATATGATCCAACATTATAAAAATAAACTATCTTGTAATAAATAAACAGAAACTAAAATGATCCTACAAGCCTAGCTTTAGCCTATAGTACAATACATCCTATAGAATCAAAATCTAAGAAAAACATAAATTTGGATCCAAACTATCATATAGACCTTTTACATACCATCATTATATAATAGGTAACCTCATTAGTGGTGTCACACACACACTAAGTCTACCCATGTTTCTATCTTAATGTAGCAAATGTTCTTACTATGAAATGTTATTCAAACACCCACATGACACCCCAAGAACTAAAAAATAGTGAGTTACATGGTGTGTAATATTTAAAACATCTTTAATCCCTTTAATTTTGTGTTATGATGAAAGAATTCATTTACATTTTAATTAAGAATTGGATTTCACATTACATGACTTTTAACCCTTACTCTGTGCGAAAAACTCACACTATGAATTCAACTCATGGGGTGAGTTCATCCAGTGTTAAAAATCATGAAAATCTACTAAACATCTTGTAACTACCTTGTGAATAGTAAAAAAGTCCATGGAAGATCTAAAAATCCAACAAATCCATTACTTCACCATTACCGGTATCTTCCAATTTTAGAGTTGAAAATACTCACCAATTGAAAAATTGAAACCAAGAAAGAGATATAAACACACTTGAAAAATATGTAAGAGGATGTTACACTGAGAAACTGAATATTATGGGAGTTAGAATGAAAAATATTACTGATGTACTTACTAAACTCTCACAATCCAAGCATCATTTTGTTCTTGCATATATCATGTCGAGTGAACATCGTACTATTTAATCATTCATAAGATTGAAGACACCTTCATTTAGTGGGTATTTTGGTCCATCAATTACTATGTAATTGATCCATACCATGAAAAACATATTTTCTATTCTCTAGTTCTCGTATCATGAAATAGTTATTATAGTAATTTTTGTTTATAAGTAAAATACAATCAATGTTGGAATATTATCAATAATATAATTATATGATAATAAATTGAATCCATGGAGTGGGATAAGTTTAAGAGATGATTTTTCAATAAGTAATCTCCTTATATTAATCATATGAAATAGATGAAAAATTTATTGACTTAAAGAAGAAGGATCCCGAACCCACTGATACCTCTAAGGAAACTTTATCAAGACCTATGAGATATATTTTTGATATTATCTTTGAACTATAATATAATATCCATTGATTCATTTGTTTTAAAATACCATGTCTTTGATGGAATTATCCTTTAGAGACTTCTATGTCTATGAATAAATAATTTTATGTTCAATAAGGATATAAATGAATATTGGAGTCACCCATCAATATCATGGATTTGATACAAAAATTAAGTTGTAATTCAAAAGAAATTATAATAACAAAAACTCTGGACGGAAGAAGAAGAGTCTTCCTTTATTCAAAAATTGATGAAGGATGCCTTGAGGATATTGTCTTTAGGGGGATTTTAAATAAATTAAGTGTCAAAAGGAAGTTTATAAAGTAATTGATTACTGATTTTATTTAAATAAGTTAGCTAATGATACGAATGGATAAAAATATCTACAGAATACACCACCCACACTCTAATGTTTCAAAGGTAATGAATATGGTTATTATTTTAAATTGTTCTTCATTCCACTATTTGTTGAAAATAATTGACACTATAAAACAATTAATTTGAAAGAAAGATGTAAATCTCATGTGATCACTATTTCCAATTTTGGCTATAATAACAATCTAGTAAAAGACACACTTAACATAATCTCTAGAATTGGTAATGTATACTTTGTTATTTATTTTAACCTATCCTTTATATCTGAATAATTTTACTAGGTCATGATATTATCACCTCAATGGTTATATATTGAATTTGAAGTAAAATTTCTTAATTGTATGATTATCACAACTCATGTATATAATTCATCCTTGAAAAATGTTTGTGGAAATAGGCTTTGTAAAAACGTCATTATTCTCCCTATAATTGAATTTGATTTTATTTTGTGATTTATATAAATCACTTATAAATTTATAAGGAATTAATTTTATATTTGATATTTCTAACCAATATATGAACTTTTAGTGTGAGGGTAAATATGAACATCCGATGGAAATCAAATATGATATATTAGTCTTGATTACTATCCAATAAGGGTTTTTTATATTCAATGGTTAGGGAGAAACTCAACATAAAATATATCCCTACTATATGAAAATTATTTGATGTATTACTAGAATATTTTCTTAGACTTATTCTGAATCATGAAGCATATTATTTTATAAAACTTATACTCAAAAATAAAAATATTTCAATGACTCCATATATAATTTCCACAATTGAGTTGTAATAATTGAAGATGAAACTCTATGTGAATCTTCATAATGGATTCATTTGGCCAAGCGCATCACCATAATGTGTCAAAAAAAATTTAATATTAAATGTGGCTCAATGAAACTCTACATTGATTATCAGGAATATAACATGACCATGATCCATAATAAGTATTATATAACCATTATTGATTATTTTTTCGATGAATCATAAGGTGCCTGATATTTTTTCATGATTGTTCTTCAATATGGAGACTATCAGTTGATGGTAAAATGTGTGTAAAAACCCCATATATCCTTCCATTTAAGTTGCAGACACAATAAATTTGTAGTTTTTATATTTATTATTACTATTTCTCCCTCTATATTCATGGATTTCAGTGATAGAGTCTTTAGAAATTAAATTTATTAGGTTATCATATTCATTAAAGATGTAATTACAATATATTACCGGATTATGTATGAGCATGAAGATCAATAGATTATTTTACTAATGACCCTTAGGATTTATATGCTTTAGGAAAAAATTACTGAGTGAGAATTTTTGATAAAAAGGTTTCATTTTATGTTATATAATCTAAATAGTGTCTATATCGGTTGATCCATCAAAGATATATTTTTTTAAACATAAGAATCGAATAACCAAAATGAATAAGATCTATAGATTTGTTATATTGGATGGATATTATTGAAATATTGAATGAAATTTATCATGGCTACATAATCCACCCACCAAGCTAACTCAGAAGTGATTCATGTTCCTTTGGACTGATGAATGTGAAGAAATTTTAAAAGAATAGAAGTGATGGTTAGTCAGTAAATCTGTCCTCACACTATGTTATAGTGGTTATGTGTTTTTAATTTAAATTTATTTATTGAATAAATGGATGGGATGCGTTCTTATATATATTGAAATGGTGATAACTAATTCTCCACAGTGATTGAATTTTCACAATAAAAATTACCAGAATCATGATTTAGAGTCAGCATTTATAATAATATAATTAATTATATAGAGTTAATTATGTTTATGGAGAAATTTGTGACATATATACTAATAAAAAAACATTAATGCATATATTTATCCATAAAGAGTTTAATATTTTGTAGATATTATGGTTAGAGTATATTAAAGATTATAACTGGTCAATAAATTGACACCCTTAGAAAGTTAACATGGTGGATGATGTCTTTACTCAAAAGGATCATGAAATCATTTCAATGATGACGATAATAAAATATCAAATATTTATATATTTTTAAGGTATGGAAATTGAAATATTTAATGGAGGGGAGAAATTTTATCTTTCCCAAGTGAGTGTTCAACCATATATCAATGTAAGGTCTAATGATGTACAAAGGGAGGATCCAGTAATACAAAATAATTTAAGAAACGTTCTATAATTAAAAATTTTATTGTTAGAGAGGCACTTATTAGAATAATCTCATAAATTATTAGTAAATAATCATCCTGGGAGTACGAAGATATATAGAGATCTAAAAGTGTATTTCTGGGGGTTAAAATGAAGAGAAATATTGCAGTGCATGTATCTTGTTTCTTATTATTTTAAGAAGTTATGGAAAAGATAAAAATGTATAAGGAGATTTTAAAACCATTTACCATACAAGTATAAAAATGGGAAAACACCCACATATATTTTTTCATCAGAAACCTAAAAAAATCTAAACATCAAATGCATTTTTTTATTTAGTCGATCAGCTTATGAAGTCATTATAAATCATTTCCATGAGATTATTCCTTTTTATATAACATTATCAGGATATATATATTAAGTAAATGGTTTGTTTTAATGGGAAACCTCATTTTATTGTATTTTATTGAGATCTGAATTTTACCTTAATGTTCTGGTGAAGTATTTAATAGGCATTGGATATAGTGTTTTGATTATGTACTTCCTGTAATCCTTATATGTATGGTTATTCTGAGAGGTCTATTTAAAATCTGGAGGATCTTTTAAAATCATTTTCTCTATATTTAAATGGTTTTTGGGATCAACATCTTCTTCTAGTCTAATTACCTTATATTAATAGCTTGAACTGAAGAATTACAATGGATCCTTAGGAATCCATTTGTTGAAATTAGTGTTGAACTCTAGTTTATAAGAATAAATTTCTAGAAATAAAGTCATTAATACATGATATATAAAATTAAATTAATTACTATTTTAGATCTAGTCAATAACACTGCAATTATACTTAGAATTGACATAAGAATTACATTGAAAATCATCTAGAAGATTTGGAATTAGATGTTTGCGAGATTATATTCTAATGAATCTCTCCATGTGAGATGGTTATGAGTCTAAAAAATAGGGATTTATGAGAGCTATGTATATTGTTCCTCTCAATATTCTTGTTATAGTAGAGATTGTATCATTATCACCTTTCACTTCCACCAAACCAATCCCATGTTTAGGGTGTGTTCCATGTACCACTTTTGAGGAAGTACAAACCTAATCCTTCATATGTACTAAACTCAAAGGTTATAACTATAGATCATGATCATTCTTATAAATAAAAACTTTTATAAATCTTGATCAAATAGAAATATTTATATATAACAAGACCAATCACATGGTTAATGTTCTTTAAAAGAATCATAAATTATAGGAAGCTACATGAGAACCCAAGGATGTGATAAAAAAAGATATTCTAAATTGAATATATTATATTAGTATATTTTTAAGGGGGAAATTAATTTTATATGGGCTATTATGTTACACCCAAAAACATTATAAGTAATTTATTTTAAAAAAACTTCTAGAATTTTTTAACAATATTTACATGAAACCCCAAGTCTATATAAATCATGATATAATAATCCTTTATAAGATGTCCATTAAATTGGAAGGTATGAATAGTAATAAATACATTATGAAATATATATATATATATATTTAAGTAATTTCAATTTATATATTAATTCATAATAAATAAGTAATCAATTTTTAGTAAATTCATCTCATGCATCAAAAGTATGTTTTCTTCAAAAATGGTTTTTATTTTATTTTTTGCATGAATATTATAATTAATTTTTTCTATATTAAAAATTTTGTTTCAGTAAATTAACATCAATTTCTAAATAATAATTTCAATATTTTCTTAGGGGGAGTTTATAGTATTTTCCTAAAAATATTTATTTATCATAGAATAATTAAAATGCTATTTTTATGTCTATAATTTCTTTTCAAAAAATAAAGTAATTTAAAAAAACGCATTATGTTTTCAAATTTTTATTAAAAAAACTAGTTTCATAAATTTTAAAATAATATAATTAATTACATAGGAATTAAAAATTATATATGATCTTGGTATAAGTTACTTTTTTTTGTATTGAAAACACATATATCAAAAAAACTATATGTATTGGTGCTATGTGTTTTTATCTTAAAAAAATAAATTAATATTTATTTATTAATAGTTTAATAAAACATAAAGATTAAATTTTAAATAATATATTTTAACATTCATTTTATGGGTTTTACATGGTATAGAAGGGAAGTAAATAACGATTTATTGTCAAAAATACATTTGATAAAAATGATATTTCATTATTTTTTGCATGTTTATTTAAATTTAATGTTTGCAATATAGATAAATTCAATCTCATAAAATGTTTTCCATTTAATTAATTATCATAATTAGTGATATTTAATATGTTCTATTTAATATTTTTATAATTAATATTAAAAATATTAAATATTTTTACCTTGGTTAAGGGTCAAATGGGTTTACTCTTTGGGGTGGGGGTTAAACTAAGATATAAAGGATATAATGAAACCTAAAAAAGAATAATTCTTATTAGTTGAAAAGATTTTAACCTTTTCATATCATAACTTTGAAATATTGGCTCTTTGGATCCAATTTTAAATCATTGTGACAATATATTTTTGAATTATTTAAAGAAATTTCAAATGTTTTCCTACCCACACTTATAAACAAGAATATATTCTCCACCCTTATAATCACAATTTGAGCCTTCTAGATCCACCTTGACTATATCTAAAACCTTCCTATATTCCTTCCCTTTATCATATATCTTTAGAACTTCCTCTAAAATGAATATTTCAAGGATTAAAGGGGAAAATAAATGCCGATATCTCAATGAATTCGAGTTTAAAAACTTATTATGAAAGACAAATTTGATGTAAGGGTTTTATGTTACAGTAAAAAATTTTAAGATGACTATTTATACTAATATTTCCAATGATGAAATTGAATGGTTTACCTCTACCAACTCTCATATTTTTCTACTCATTTAGTCATTTTTGGTGATTTCATGGTATCCTTTCATTTTCATCTTGTTAAATACTAAATATACCGAAGATTATTTTATGGAATCCTGACTTTATTTGTCTCTTTTGTCTGAAATATTTTCATCCATGTCCATTTTTTTAATTTTTTTCAATAATGTTTTTACTAATTTCCAAATCCTTAATAAATAAATTTATACTCATGTTTTACTTACTTTAATAATTTTTAAATGGGTATTCTTGTTATTTTTTGAAAAATGTACTTTAGTTTTTTTCAAAATGTGAAATAAAACAATTTTTTATAAAAAATTCACTTTTCCCACCACCATGACCACTCTTTTACTAAAATGTATCTGTTCTAATTTTTATGGATATTTTAGAAGAATAATATTTCATTAATTTTTTGTAAAATTTATGACTTAAAATAAGTGATTTATAAATGAAAAGGGAATTGTCAATGCGATATTTTAGAGTCATTTTTATCTACAAAAAAAATACTTTAGTGTTTCTTATTATTTACTATAGATATGATATAATGCATAATATTTATTATTTCTCTTCATGGTTTCTTATTGTGATGAAGAGATATTTATGAAACCCATTTTCATTTCTACATGTAAAATTTTATGTAATAATAAATGTTTTTATGATATTATAGAACATATATAAAAGTTTATTATTATATTTTGACGAGTGGGTATGTTATAGAAATCTAATGACATAGATAAAGAATAATGTTTTATGATAATAAAGGGAACATATGAAATTTTCCCAATCCCAAAAGAGGGTATATGTGAGGTTATCTCATGTTTAAAAGAGAGTACATTTAAGGTTATCCTAATACCAAAATAGAGTACATGTGAGGTTGTCCAAAGACCAAAGCAATGTATATTCGAGGTTATATCAATAACAAGAGAGGGTATATATGATGTTATACCAAGTCCAAATTAGGGTACTATGAAGGGTATCTAAAACCAAAAACATTGTACATGAGAGGTTATCCAAAACATAAAATAGTTACATGAGTGTTTATCCTGTTCATAACATGTGATTAATGAATTTTTGGGTAGCCTTGACATAATATTTATATGTTTATGATTATGATACATAGTAATCCTCTCTCTTGTGACCTGCCATTTTTCCAAAGTTATATTATCATGGACCATTATATTTTATTATCTTATTATTCTTGACTTATGAACCACCAAATAAATATGTCATTGTTTTTTTATAATCTATGATTTATTGTATGATTTTATAATGTTGATATCATGATATCTTACCCTTATACTTATCTTATGCACACTTATGATCACTGGCTAATATATTTGATGTTTAACCTTACTGATCATCTTAGATCACCCTTTATTATATTTTCCATCACCATGTTATGAATGAATCAACCTGAGATTTTATGATATATATTTTTATAAATAAATTTTATTGCATTGATAGATTGGTTTACATGCACCCCTATGTTTAAAAAAACCACACTACACTATTAAATTAATAATATTATATAATGTTATAGTGATATCTTATTTTTTGGATTGGCATGTATGAAAAGGGTTATAAATATAATGAAATTCATACAAATATCCTATTAAATATAAATGTATTAATTAGTGTTATTAAATAATCACTCAATATTTAGTAATTTTATTTTATTCATAAAAAATCGCTGTCTTAAAAAATGGTATTTATTATTTTGGGTAGAAGGTATTATAATTAATTTATAGAAATTTTAGAAATTATATTTTATTAAAAGGTTATAACTTTTGAAATCAACATATCAAAAACAACTTAGGATAAAGATTAGGTTTTTTCTGGAATGATTGATTTTCCTATGAATAGTGGAAGATATTTATTTGTATTAGAAACTAATTTTTTTCATGAATTTACAAAGTTACATTTTTTGAAATGGATTAAATGTAATGTTTGTTATATTATATTATAAATAATCAAATTATTTTAATTGAAATCAATTTTATGGTTTTATTTTGTATAAAATAAATTTTATACTTAAAAATTAACTGTTAAATTTTTTTCATTTTTTATTTTTATCTTTCATTAATATAATCCACTTATCAAAATTGAAACTTCAAAATTTTACTCAATATATTCAACCAAGTGGTAATTTTTTTTAAATATTAATAGTAACAATAATAAATTCTATAACCACGGTATATGTAAAATGGGATAAATACGGTTAAAAATAATATGAAAAGGACTCTAGTCTTTCAAATACTTTATTTAATTTTATTAGATGATTATATTTAATCTATAATCATCTAAAACTAAAAAAATATTACCTTTTATTTCCATTAATCAATGATTTTTTTACTTTATAATATTTAGGTAAATGATAAAGTAAAAAATGTGACTTTCATTCTTTTAATATCTATAAACGTTTTTAAATGGATACCATCATATTATGTTCCACTGTATATATTTACTTGATGCATTAATGATTTTTTTTCATCGTAATTAATTTTTAATTTTTATTGATAAAATAAATTCCTTAAATGCATAAAAAACATCGACACAGTGCTCGTGCAAGTAGTAGAAAAATAAAGTTAATGGTTTTAAACACCCTAAAATTTGATTTATTTAAGTATGTATAGTGACCCTATAAATATGTAGATAAATATAAAATATAATGTATTTTTAATGTTTTATATTTTAGTTACTTTTTTTCCATGTTGTTCTCAATGCCAATAAAATGAATAGTTCCAAAAATAACATTAATGATATTTTATTATAAATAAAATTTTATTAAATGATTTATTATTCATTACAATGATATTTTGTACAATTGAATGGGATATAGTTTGAAATATCATTCATGGTCCATTTAAGAGTCACTATTCATTTTATGGTAATATTCATAACACTTAATGTGTTAAAAACATCGATGTTGTGGTGATTATAAAAAAGGTGAACAAGGTAATAAATCTAAGAGATAAGGGTAAAATAATAAATTTTTTCAAGTTTCATTTTATGAGATGGTTTAAAATAAAACTAATATTTTCTTATAATTATATAAATTATTTTACATTATTATAGGAATGTTAATTTATATTAATTATTAATTTATGAAATTCATAGAGTTCACCATCCCTCACTTATAAAATGAAACATCATCTCCTTCATTATTCACAATGTTTTATAATTATATCATGGAAAAAACCTATCATAATATCAATATAGATTGCTTCAAAACATCTTAGAGATTCCTATCATTCGAAAATACCATTTGTTCAAGGCTTAAGGTGTAATCCAAAATATGTTTCTCAATGAAGTGTTATAACTCTAAACCGAGAGTTTTTTATTTTATTTCTTAATCTACCTACTCTAAATATATAGTATACATTATAAAATTTTATGGACCTCGCAATAAACATTACATAATCTATTTAATTCAACTAGAACTCAATTTCATAAATCCCTAAAGATCATTTATGTTTACTATTATAGTGAATTAGTTAATAAAATAATACATAGAAACTCATATATTACAAAGTTTTAACTTCTACTCAATATTTACAATATGAAACTTTTAGAACAAAAAAAGATTAATTTCCATAAAAAAACATTGAAACATAAAAATGAATTATTCTCTTTCTTTACCCATTCATAAAACCAACGAAAAAAATTTCAAAAAAATGAAGAGAACAAAAATCTCAGTAAGGGGAATAAAATTAATAAAGAAACTATTAGTCTATGAATGAAAACACTTTCAAAAAGTTATAAATTTTTCACATAAAATTTAATCACTTTAGCTTAGCTTATGAAATCATATCTATCCTGTAACACCATATCAAATATACATGAATCATAAAATATAACTATGTAATAATTATCATATCACTCTTATATATAATGTATCTTTATCGACTACACAGAGAGTAACCATCATGGTTACACATGGAATATCAATCACAATATCTTACCATAATCTCTTTGGAGAAACCAAGCCCGTTAACATCACCCCTTTACCTAATGAATCAGAGTGATATAATGGGATCAACCACCTTGGTTATATCACATAACTACCCATCATCATACTAATTATAAAGAACCATAAAATGATTATAACACATAAATATTTCATAAAATAAACATTCATGAGGAAAATAAATTTTCCATTTCGAAATAGAGTTTCATTTTTTATAAAGACGCCCACTTATAAATGTAATAATTTTATTTGAAAATAAACATTTAAAATTGTAAAGGAATCATAAAATCAATAAGATGTCATCACTGTCAGATTATCCCTTTTTCCATATATGTTAGAAAACCATTATTTAATAAAGAGAGTTTAAACTTGAGAGGAGGATTTTTAAAAAGAAAGTCTATCACTTAATGTCAGAAAGCGTTCAACACTTTTATAGAATGTCCTGGAAAATAAAATTTGATGGATTAATTAATTAATTCATAACATTTTACACATATTTTTTTATTAACATTTTTTTAAGTTCATTTATGTACATTTCGATGAGTAATAAATATTAAAATCATCATTCTTAGAGTGTTTGTTTCTGGGCTTTATGGTCAGTTCCTTTGAGTATAATTGTGGGAGAACATGTAAAATGGAAGTAGTACTAAAAAAGTGGAAGGAATGGTATTAATATAATTATTTAATTTTAATCTATCCCATATATCATTTTTATTTTAAATAATAATATGATTCATTAATCAAAACCTTAGTGATAAATGTTCAGTTTGGTTTTCGTAGTTTTTCCAACAATCATAAACTAGTTTCTTTGTAAATAAGTATTATATCTATAAATTAGATAAATAAAATTAAAAATCCTATAATATAAATATCAAAAAACAAATAACCATAATAATTATGTTATGACCAGACTAGAATGTGGAAATGGAAAACTAAGAATCAATTTCTAAGAAGGCGGTGAATTGACATGTCACAGATGATGTTTTCATTTTTTTAGAATTAGAGGAGAAGAAAAGAGGTTTAATGATAGAAAATGCACTAAAAAAATTAAATTATAGTATATATATGACTCTAGATTTATCCTTCAAGATTTTATAGGGGGTGAGGATAAGTTACAAATAAGAAAATAAAAAGTAAATTTAAAGAGAAAGAGAGAAGATTTTACTTCTTGAATATCATCTCTTTGAGAACGTCATTAATGAACATGGTATTGGTATTTTGGTGAGACTAGAATTTATTCGATGTGGGGAACACACTTGGGAAGTAAATTGGGATGAATTTATAAAATCATAAAGCCTTATAATGTATGAGGAGAAGAGGTGATGAGGGGAGGTATTTATAGGGAGAGGAGAGGAGTGTTTTCTATTAATTCATTAATTTGTTTATTTTTTTAATACGATCAATAGTGTTTCTTATTGTGAGTAAGTATAATTACTAGTGCATGTTATATCAAACTAATTGGTTATTACATTAGTAATGACTAAAAAATTCATTTATTTAATTTATAATGTAAAATACATAAATTATCGTGTTTCACTATTCAACAAAAATTCAACTATTTCGGAGAGATCTAAAAAACTAATATTAACCATTTATAGACCTGTAGATTTTAAAAATTTAAGACAATTTTAAATTTGTTTTCTAAAAATGAGTAATTAACTTTTAATTAAAATCATTATTTATTCAATAAAAATCCATTTTCTTTTGTATTATGACAAATTTTACGAAACATTGAAAGAATAATTAAAGTCTCACAAAATTACCTTATAATTTTAAGACAATAAAATATTATTTTATGAATATATTTCTAATAATAATAATTTTCCTTTAAATCATTATATAAAATTTATTATTCTAAATAAACATTTTTGTTTCACTGAAATTGCAACTCTTTATTTATCATTTTGAAATCATTTAGTTACTTATTCCAAGTTATAAATATATCATATTTTCATTTATGAGAAACATAAATATTATTTACAGTTTAATAGGTGATTACATTATTCTAATGTATATATTACTATTCCTATAAGCCACATTATTATTTCAACAGTCAAGTTACTATTATATTAGTATAGATTAATTTGTTTCTAAAAATACAACTTGTTTATTTATTGATTTATAATGAATTTAATTTTTTAATTGAAGAATGGAAAAAAATTATTCTATGAGTACCTAGGATATTATATTTCACCCATTTTAGAAACGGAATCCTCACAATTTACTCACTTATTAAACAATTAAGGATACATTTACTTCATAATATTTTCTTATTACCAAGTTTCTTATTCAACCTTGTTGTTTCTCTAAATAACCATAACACAGTGAATTACATTTTCTGGTAATATATTCAATCTATGATTTAGAATCTGAGAAGAAATTTTCACATAATAAAGGTATCTTCACACTGAGAAAACTCAAGGAACAGAATCTAAGTTGAATCTGGAATATAAAATGTTAACATTGAATCATTAATAACTCTGTTTACCTCAGACAAAAATGTGGAAAATACACTTAGTAGGAAATTAGTCTACATTTCTTCATTATTTTATAAGGTCCATTAAACTATAGAATAAACTTAACCTTTATTCCAAAACACACCACCCATTTCCCTAGAAAATCATTGATAAAGACATGATCACCTACCCAAAAAAACAACATTCCTCTGGTTATCTGTATAACATTTCTACCTTCTCTGTTCTATATTAAAGTTTCACTAAATAATTAAAAATTTCTCTTATATCTCCTCTACTAATTATGTTCCCATAAAATTTATTTCACCTTCTTCATCCCAAACTACTGGAGTTCGATATCACATTGCATAAAATTCTTCAAAAGGTATCATTTGTGTACTAGAATGATAACAAATATTAAAAAAACACTGTCATAAAAAGATGTTGATCCCAACATATCGAGAAATCCATTGAATAAGATCAAGGTATATCCTCTAATGTCTGAATTTTTTACCCGGAATGTACATAATATTATGGGTGAATTTTAGTGTGAAAGGTTAATTTAGTTTCCAATTACTTCTTAATGAATTTCCAAAAGTTATAAGTGATCCTAAGATCAAGATCATATAAAATGGAGAGATAAAATTCATGAAACCAAACTATCTCTTTGTGGAATAGTTTAGAAAGACGATCTAATGGAATAGAATCTATAATACAAACAAATTCTGAAGATTTAGTCTATATATCAATAATAACAGAAATCACATTGTTACCTCAATAATATTTTTCTAGTCCCACTATGAAATCCATGAATATATTTTCCCATTTACACTCATTCACATGGAAATGATGAATAATCCTATTTGGTTAATTTCATTCTAAATTTACCTATTTATAAGTCAAAAATCTAATGGTAAATTCAACAATACCACTTTTCTTTCCATCCCACCTATAATACTTATGATGGTCTCTTTATATCATTTCTCTTTTAGGGAGACCTGAAAAAGAAAGATTATGAGCATCAAATAATAAATAATTATTCAACTATGAATCACAAGGAACACATAATCTCTTCCAAAATATTTAAAAAATATTTATCATTGTTATGCTCAGGAAAAATACACATTTTATCCAATTATTCCTTTCTCTATAACTCATTGTCTTACTTCTATTCTTTCTTAATCTGGTCTGTTAAAGAAGATTTCACCGACACAAGAAAAAATAGAGGAATTTCCTACACCAAAAACATCCAATATGAAACTAATCAAATCATCAACCAAGTGATCATGTTCCAAATATAACATAGTAAATGTAGAATAAGTTTTTGACTCAAGGTATCTACCATTATGATCTATTTTCAAGGATGGTAATTGATCATGAAATCAAAATATATTATTAGATTCATCCATCTTATTTAAATCATGTATAATTACTTTTGAGTGAATATTTACTCCACAATGTTATAATTAGTATATATTTCACTCTTCTCTCTATGTAGATTATATCTCTACAATTTTAAAGTCAAAATCACATATGCTAATTATAAATTTTGTGTCAGAAAACTTCACTCGTGGTGTTTTATTTTTTGTAAATAATAATATTTACGTGATCATTCTGAATTATAATACATCCAATTCCATATAAACAATCATAACTATAGATGGAAAAACTACATTTTGGTATGAAATGGAAAAAAATGGACCATTCGTCAACTTTGTTTTCAGTTCCTAGGAACAAACATCACACTCTACTATGAAAATAAATTTAATCCCATTTTGTGTAAACATAGTTAGAGGGATAGATAAACATGATTTTTTTAACAAACCATCAGTAATAGAGTACAAGCCAAAGAAAACTATGAATCTAAGAAAAATTTCATGGAATTTTCCCTTCATCGGTTCTTTTTTTTACACGATCAAATATTATTCCATTTTATTTACAATGTGACCATGAATAGAAGTCGATGGTGACTAAAAATCACATTTTTTAAATTTCCCATATAACTTATTTTCTTTTCAGGTTTTCAAAAAAATCATTATATGTTTTCATGATACTCGTAACTCATTGTATAAACCAAAATATCATCAACTAAAATAGTAGCGAACATATTAAAATTTTCATAGAATATTATATTCATAAGATCCATAAATGTAGAAGGATAATTTGAGAAACTAGTGGTTATAAAAACAAACTCATAATTCCCATATGTAGCATTAAATATTATTTTTATAATTTCATCCTCCTTCGTCTTAACCTGATGGTACCCATATCTCAAGTCAATCTTAGAAAAAAAAATACTATTCTCCTTGAAGTTGGTCAAAACTTTTGTCAATATGAGAATAATGATACTTATTCATAGCAGTGATGTTATTCAATGATCTATAATAAGTAAACAAACTAAAGGAACTGTCTTTAATTTTAATAAACAAAACAAGATAACCCCAAGGTGAAGTACTCATACAATTAAAAGGTTTATCAAAAAACTCTTGAAACTTCATTTTCAATTATAGAGGTTCTACTTGAGCTATTTGATTAGGGGGTTTTGGAAAAGTCTTAGTATGAGGGACTAAATAAATAGTAAAATCAAACTCCCAATGAGGTATAATATTAGGAAAATCATCAAGAAAAAAAATCCAGATACTCATTACTAAAGGAAAATCATTAATTTGAACATTTCAATTGTTTTGAACAATATGTGAAAGATAACATTCATTACCATATTTTATTAGTTTATCAGCTTCTTAATATGTTAGCATTGGTATGAGTCCATTGGTATAAATAAACTAATACACTTTCAATAAAAAACATCCTTATACCTATAATAAGTCTTAGAATGAAAAAAATAAATACAATCCATGACTAGAATAACATAAAATTATACCATAGAAAGAGAACAATATTTCAAGTAAATGATTTCAACATATATCGAAATGAATATTATTATAATTTATTTTCTTCATTATATTTACCCATGTGTTTTTACCTTGAGTTCTGGCATCACTTCTCGAGGTGATTTTTCCAATTTACTAGAAAATTTATCATATAAGAAAGAATGTTTAGACCCTGAATCAAACAAGATAGTAACAAAGTATGATGAAAAAAACAATGCACCCAAGTGCGCCGGCCCCCCGCACTAGATCAAAGGACGCGGCTTTGCCGCGTCCGAGTGCGCTGGCCCCGTGCGGCCGCGGGTCCGCGGGTGCCGCCACCCCTGGCTTCCGGCGGCTTCCGCGGGCCACTAGAGTCGCTCCGGTGGTCCGATTCCGTTCCCATCTGCGCCACTGCTCCTCCCGGGAATCGTTATTCACTGTGGGATCATCAAATTTCCTTTGCGGCACGTTCCGTCGTCTCCCGTCATTTCCGCACAACCACGAAGAACGACAGAGGGTTGTCAGGCAGTGTTCGTTTGGCCCTCACCCTCCGCGTTAGTTAAAAACAACGAGAGAAATATATTATCATATACAAATGTAACAGGATACAATTTTAATAAATTAAAATTGTTCTTTTGATCCGGGTTGATTTTTTTTGAAAGGAAACAACCACGGAATAAAAAGAATTCTTTCACAAACAAAACCCTTACCGATTTCCCGCAATCAAGGATACTCATCCCACAACCAAACTTCCCGTGGATCAACTTAATATTGAGTTGATCCGTGTTCTTTATTTTAAAAAGGAAACATCCGAGGAAAAAAGGGTATTATTATTCTCAATTAAAAACCCTACCTCGCCGGACGTGCGTTCTTCGCGGAATCGACCGTCACGGAACAAGCATCGCAGAGGGAGAATCGTCGGCGTCGCGGTACACAGCGTCGCGTCACTGATCTCCACAGGTTCGGATTTCTTCGCGTTCTTCGCATTCTTCGCGAAGAAGGAGGAAGATACTTAGAGATTCTTCAATGGTTTAACACAACATTTCAAAAGGAAGGTGTGTTGGACTTATTTTATTAACATGCCAACAAAACGAAAACGTGTTAAGAAACGAACGAAATGAATTCATAGACTTAATTTCAACAAATAAACCGCCCATTTAATCCAATGAAGAAAACCGCCCAATTAATTGGTGAGTTAAGAAATTAAGAAAACACGTCGACTAAGCTTAAGCTGCTTTAAGTGGCTTTAAGTGGCTTCCAAGTGGCTTAAGTGAAATAAAATAAAGTTTGTCGTACAATTTATTTTATTTCTTAACTTTAAGCCCAAAAATTAAAAACCACACCCGAGCAAACGCAACTCCAGAAGAGGCGTTTCTAAGCAAGTACCGGCGCTGCGATTCCATCGGTGCCCTCAGAATTAGATTCTGAGCACCGGTTCAAAAGTTAGAAAAACCCGCTCATCCGTTCACTAAACGTACCCGAGCCAAACTTCAGAAAATGATTCCGGGCACACCGGGCCTCGAAATCAGGTGCCGTCAGAAACTGTGCTCTTGTAAAATTCCAAATAAAATTAAGAAAAAAATTTCCTTGAAATTTACGGGTCTTTACAGATCCAATATCTAGATCATTAATCCTATAGCGTTCTTAATATCCTCTCGTTTCCATGGGTGTGATACGCTCCCTACTAGAATATGAATGATTTACGATGGGCTCTTGCCGTAAAATACCCATAGCTGAAAAATGCATCATAAAAGTTATTTTGTACGATGGTCCACTGATTTTTTTTGTGATGGGGGAGTCACTCGTCTCAAAAATATTTTACCAGTTATATATAAATCATCATTTTTGAAAAGATTACTCAAATTTCATCAATATTTATTTACCATTTGTGAACAATCCTAATATAATTAATTATAGAAAAATCATAATAAATTATTTTTATAAAAAAATATTTTTATTTATAAATAAAAAAAATAAATCAAAGTAATATAGACAATATATATATATATAACATTAAATATCTGAATTAATAATAATATAATGAAAACTATGTTCATAAAAATGTTTATAATAGTAAATGCGTGAAACAAATACATAAATCGCTAAGGGGGATGGTTAACTACTACATGTGGTAGAGATAATTACATCTGTATTCCTTATGTCAGATGTCCCATACACTCCATTATCTTCTCACACAGCTACTTGTATGATCTATTCTACTCCTCCAACATCTAATGATGTTGTCTAAGAATATATTCCTTCTACCTAAGCAAGGTGTTTATAACGACATTATTAACTTGAATCTTATCAACATAATCTGCATTTGATGATGATAACTCTCTATAAGCTACCCTCTTGCAAGTCGATGACCACACATTGTACCAAATATCTCCTAAGCATCAATACCAATAACAAATCCTTTATTGAAAGCATATTGATTCACCTGCATCCATACTGCATCATCAAATCCCGATGCACCCATGTACTAACTATCAGCCTCATCCTAATGCTCATAATATGTGAGATGTCTTGACCTCATGTGACTCTTTCAAATACAAGTTGAAATTAAATTGGTTAAAATGTTACTGGTAATTAATTATAAAACTATAAAAATTGTACTAACCATGATCTGATGTCATCGACCACCCACAATACCTCTAGTGACATGATCAGTGTACATCCTATTAGAAACATAAAACTCCATAACATCATGTTACTAAAATACCTATATGAATAAAAAATAAACAGTTTATATTTTCAGTTATATAAATTATTAAATAAAATTACCTATGATATGTCATCAATGTGTACTAATTGTATGACTACCATCTCTATGTGTGATTTCTTTCCTTCCATGGTACTACTGATCTGGTGATGATCTCCTATAAAAACTATCTTCCATGATGTATGTTCACAATCCATCCCAAACCAGAGGGGAGATGTAATCAGGTTGAGGGCTATTACAAGACTGATGAAAAACTGTGACTCCAACTTTCTTCATGGCTCCATTACTTAGATTGGTAACAAATTGATGACAATGCTCATGTATAAAAGCATCTCAGGCCTCTCTAATAGAGGTCTTCCACATGCATGGATTGAAATCAAGACTAATAAATCACTCATTAATAAGGTCAAGAATCACCAATCAGGAAAGTACACAACCCTTCAGAGTCAATGATGAACTTAATTCAATCTAAGGTTCAGATAAAAAAGCCTCAAGATCATTACCACCTTGAATAACCTCCTCTTGGTTATAGACCATCTCATCAAAAGTCTATTAAAACATATGAAACAGAAAAATAATGTTTTCAAAGAATAATTGAAAATGAATATTATATATATATATATAAATAATGATGAAAACCACAATGTAATTGCATCATTTATTATCATCATCCTCAACTTCATATAATTTTTTTTGATGTCTTTATATTCCTCCTTAATATATTAAAATTCTATAAGAGTTTCATATTCATCATCCCTTATTTTTTGAAATTCATTTGTAATATAAAAAACATAATATTGAATATCAACCCATAACCATGGGGTTTCATCATCGGTATTTATTTCTCCCCATTGAAAATATTTATTTAGAGATATTTACTAAAAAACATCATTTCATTTTACTTCAACAGACCCACATTCCCTTTGAATAATATGATTTTGATAGGATTTCATTTTTAATGATCCACCAGTAAATAAACTCTCCTGAAGTAGTATAATAATATAAATACTAAATTTCATTTTCTTTATGTTCAAATAAAAAAAGGCTCATTTACTATAATAAGTATTTTATATTTAATATCAATGATTCTATAGAATAGAAGAACACATAATCCCCGATCAGTATCAAACCAATGAAATTTAAACATCATTACATAATTTTATATTAGACAACATAGTTCAATTATTTAATCAAGAATAACATAAAATTTAACATAACTTTATCTATGATGAGATCCTATCAAGAAAACAACACTATTAATTGTTTTTATTCTCCCTATGCACATGAACGAAATCAGAAACCCTTCACCACATATGAATTTTATGATTAAATAATTTTTGATGGTGGGGAACTCAATTCACACAATAGATTTTAAATTTTATTGTCATGTTTTGATACCTAATAAATTACAAAACAATTAGAAATATAAAAAATAATAAATTTACCGCAAATGTTAAAAATAAAAAAATTCACTTGAACAATCATTGAAATGAGTATGAATTTTTTTATGTTGATGTTATTTATGGGAAACTTGCGTAATTTGTGAAATCTAATTTATGATATCATAATCATATAATCTAAAAATTAAATAATACTAAATTAATTAAAAAAACTAAATAATAGGGTATAGTAGTACTCATGGTATAAATCATGTGATTTATTCATAGTTGAGAAGAACATATGTATGATCCCATTGATGTTCGTCATACAAAATCCATCATTCATGCACTTCAAAAAATCCTTGTTCAAGATGATTGAAAACTTATAATTGAATGTTCACTGTATCATCAACATTTCCCTCAATAAGTCCCATTCAGTTTTCTTTTGGAGGATACTTACGTTGAAAATAACAGGAGAAGAAAAAAGAAATATCCTAATGAAAATAATATTTTACAATTGATGTTTAAACTAATGATTTGATACATATATTTTTCCTCAATTAATATATGAATCTCTCATATGGGTACATCAATCAAAATTAAATCTTCCCTCCATATTTTTCTTCATAAAATAAATGTAGTATCAAATGTCCTATTTAATTAAAGAAAGTACAGGGAAATTGTTTTTTATAATTTATATAAAATTAAATAACATATTATTAAAGTATACGATGTGAATAATAGCATTTTGTATGAAAAAAATGTCTAGATAATAATATTATATTTCTATTAGCGCATCCCAAATCAAGGAAATCACCAGACATCTAAATCATATTAGTACAATTATTTACATTATCACATGAAAAACATGACTTTTTAATCCAATAATATAAATTTTCCTGACACATCTAAGAAAATTGGAATCCTAACCATTTGATATTCTCAAATCTATAACCCACTAACAGAAACATTTCTTTTGATAGTGTATAAACTGCTTCTGGATTCATTAACCTATTTTTTTAATTAAAAAAACATAATTTATTGGCGTATGAAAATTTGGGATAGATCCAATCGGGCCATTACATTTTCTTTGGTCTAACTAGGTGTCTCCAAAACTGTATTAAATATATTATCAAAATAATTATTCTAAATATGAATAACCTCAAATATGAGATAGAAAAAAAAATTGACTAATATGAGAGATCCTAAAAAATAAGTCATTTAATCCAGTTATGATCATTCCCAAATTCATCTATTTTTTTGGTTTATAGTCGGTCTAATGGTAATGATTGTTAATTAAGAGACAATAGATTTTAAATCAATATCATAGATTACTTTTAGTGGTCTATATGTTTAAAATTTCATTTTCTGATACTACTTCTATTCATCCAAAGAGTATGATCATTAAGAAGAAATCTATAATTACAGTCAAAAAATAAGGTTTTTTCTTATTAATGAGAAAAAATGATTCCCTATAACTCAAATTGTACAAAAATGATTTTGGACCATGTTTACTCCAACTTTTTTACATTCCATATTCTTGGATGTTAATAACTGTAAACATTAATCCAGCATTCATTAAGAAACTATTTTAAAAAAAATCATACATAATGACACTGTTACCCCATAATAAATTTCACGCATCAATCAATTAATTTTAATAAACATCAATATTCATTTTGGATGTCTGATACAAATATATATAGTTCATTCAATAATATCCAAGGATGTAATGGGTATATAATTATAAATACGGGTCAATAAGAAGATTGAATACTCTAAGGATAAATGGAATGAAACCATAATTGTAATGACCTGGTCACATGTTTTGGGCATCATATAAAAAATAATGTTATAAATGGAAAAAATGTTTCATTTAATCACTATTACATTAATGATTTAATATTTTATCAGTTAAAATATTTGATTGGTCCCATTAATTTATTGAGGTTTTGTTCTGACTGAAAAATAAAATTTTATTCAAATACACTTTTGATGAAAAAGTGGGAAACCAAGCATTTCAATGTAAAAGATCCGAAAAAACCGAAGAAAGTCACATAATCATTAAAAACGAGGCTTATAATATTAGAGTCACCTACCTAGGTCTTCCTTGATTAGGACTTCAAAATGAGTGTCCTATTTTTCCAAGCCCTTGAATTAATCCTCCACATTTATCCTCATTTCATTGAATCCCCTTGGAAAAATAAATCATGTTCATTAATCTAGGCACTTTTATAATTCATAAAGTCAATTAAAACCTATCTTTATAATATTCTATCTAAATCCTCACACGGACCATTTAGTTTGATCGACATTTCCTATATATTTTCCTTAGAGTGTAGAATTAGCTAATGGTAATTATCTTTCTATGCTTATTCCTCTCCCACAACAAAATCCTTCCCTTTATCTATAATTTGTTGAAAATTCACCTTTATCTTTCCACTTCTTCAATCTGAAATTGTCTTGAGTTATAGGTCTTGAGGTCTTGGATCACAACTAGTTTCCTTTTCCCTACTAGGTGGTCTTATTTGCACCGGTTTAAGTAGGTGAGAGTAGTCTCTCCTTCTATACATTTCTTTTCATTAACCACAATATATCCCCCTACATTACAATGCCCCTTACATCCCATCATCTTCATTGGGATGTAATTTTCCTTGTGATATAAATAAACATTGATATATGGGTATAAGAGGGAAATGCCTCAACTAAATAATGGGATCCAATCCAAACTCCCCTTTTTGAGCCTATTTATACCCCGATTGTCTATATGTAGGGAAATTAACTAACGAATAATTTTAACCATAATACAAAAATCAATCATTTGAACATTTATGAATCTTTTGATAATCAAGCCTTGAACTTTAAACTCTCCTCTTCCCTTTATAGAAACTGGTAGGCAACATATTTACTTTATTGAACATTGATTTTACTAAATACAACATCTAATCAAAATTTCTATTTGACATTCCATTATCTGATTTAATAGAATTAAATTTTGCAACCTCTTCAAATTTTTATGTCTTTCTACCATTATATAATGAAACCTCAGAAGACTTCAGGAACCCATAAAATAGAGATAGTTCTAACTCACATGTTAAATGAATATAATTTAGAGTTTCTGCTAGTTGAAAATATAGAGCATCAACCTAATTTAATAAATTGTTAACCATAGATGGATTTATAATCAATTTATTACAATATTCTCCTAAATTGAATTCACCATGTTTATAGAAAACATAATATTTTTGAAAAAAATACAATAGATGACCCCCTATATTTTCATATATTTTAAATCTCCCCAGATCAAGTTTTTTACATTGACACTTAATTTTCCATCTTCAAAAATATTCTGTTTTAGATGATGAAAATAATAAAAAAACCTTTAACTCCCTCAATATATACATGATTTCCACCACAACGGTTAGGATTCCTTTGATGATTTAACCTATTTCAATCTTCTAAGAAATACACTTTTCCTTTTTTTTATCCTATATAATTATAAAATATAAAATAATACTATTTCTTAAAATCAATCTGATATAATTAATAGATTATAAAAAGTATAAAATAAAAAATTTACAAAATACTTGTAAATATTATGAATTATATATAATTACTGATAATTTTTTCTAATTAAAAATATTTTTTTAGATTTAAAAATAATTAACATTAAGGAAAACTGAAGGATAACTAAGGTGTGTGAGTTATGCATATAGTAGAGGCGATAAAGGTGACCACATAAATAAAACATTTGAGTGCCCATATGTTTACATAGTTTGGAGGAGAGGCACACATGGGTAAACTCACATGTTTTTTCATGACTGTCTCTCCTCCAAACGCTGTGAACAGAAGAAAACTAAAATTATTTCCCTCTATTTTTACCTGTATCGTATCCACTCCATTATAGTTAATTTTGTTTATTTTTTGTTAATTGTGATTACTTGTAGTTAATTGTGGAAATTTTTTTTAATTCTGGTTAACTTTTGTTAAAGGGGTCTTTAAAATTTACCACTAATTATAGCTTATTGTTACTAATTATTGCTAAATTATTCTAATTACCTCTAATTGTTACTAATTAAAACAAAATAATTCCATTTACCTCTAATTTTTACTAATTACCACTCTTTTTATCTAAATACTATTAATTACCATTATTTACCAATAATTACTACCAATTTCCACTAATTAACACTAATTAAATCAAATAACCTCTAATTACTACTAATTTTGATTAATTATCACCAATTACCTCTAATTACCAGTAATTATGGCTAATTTACATCAATTTCCACTAATTTCTTCTAATTTCCTATAATTCCCACTAATTACGTGTAATTTCCATTAATTAAAATTAATTCCTACTAATTACCACTAAATCCAACTAATTAATGATAATTTAAATATTGTTGTCTGATTTTCATTAATATCTTCTAATTTTCAATAATCATAGCTAATTTCCACTCATTACCAATAATTTTAACTAATTTTCATAAATTACCACTAATATCTACTAATTAAGGATATATTTAGTTAATTTCTATTAATTTCTATTAGTTACCTTTAATTTATTCCAATTACCACTATTTTTTGAAATTACCACATATTCCCTAAGTACCGACATTTTTTTTCTTAATAACTACTAATAGTAACTATATCATTCTAATTATTACTGATTACTGCTTTGTTCCTCTAATTTCATCTACATATCACTAATTTCTGCTCATTTTTTATATTTTCCTCTAATTAGCTCTAATTTATACTAATGACTAATAATTTATTTGAAATTCTTCTTATTACTACTAATTTCTTCTAATTACCCTTTATTTCTAACAAATACCGCTAATATCGCCTAATTTTCATTAATAACAGCTAATTTCTAATAATTACAACTAATATTTAGTAATTGCCACTAATTTCTGCTAATTACCACTAATTTCTACTAATTACTACTAATTTATTTCAAATTATCGCTACTATAGACAAAGAATCACTAATTTCTGCTAATTATTTCAAAATTATACTAATTTCTAATAATTTATACTCATTATATCAAATTTCTAATAATTGTATCTTATTTCTACTAAATAAATCTAATTTTTACTAATTACATCTAATTTCTACTAATTACAGCTAGTTTCTACTATTTACCGCTAATTTCATTTGATTAATGCTAATTTATACTAATTATATAATTTTTTACTAATTATCACTAATATTTTCTAACTACCGCTAATTATATTAATTGTATTTATATTATTATCTATACAGTTTATTACTAAAAAATACTATTAATTACTACCAATTACTAATTTTTGATAATTGTTACTCATTACGGTAAATTATTATTAATTATTACAAATATCCCTTAATTATTACTAAGCTATATTAATTTATTATATTTATTTACCAAATACAAATAGTTATTACTAATTATACCTTCACACTTCTAATTGAAACTAATTACAGGTTAAAAATACTTACTATAAGTTAAAAATAATAAATGAATTTAAAAACCAATTACTTTTAATTTATAATACTAATTTTAGATATAAATAAAATTAATAAATTAAAAAATTTAAAAAATTATACATATACCATAAAATAATGCATTATTCGACATGAAGCATAAAGTATTCCTTCATGTAAAAGATAAAAATTTTATTGAAAAAAATTAAAAAGGTAAACGAGTGGAGAGAATAGGGGTGGAGAGGAAAATAGAGGAAAGCGGGGGAATAAATTGGTTGGGAGAACATATATTAGTTATATTAGTTGTGATGGGACTATTTACCTTATGATTCCTATCACAAATATTATTATTTCTGATAGGTTCCATTGAAAATAGTAACCAAAATAAATAATGGTAACAATGATAATAAAGTAATTTATGGAATAACCCATCATAAATAGTCTTCTTCCAAAAAATTATTTGCAATAATTTATGAGTTTCCATCAAAAATAACTTTAAGGTCAATTATTATTTGTGACTGGGGAAATTCCCATCGCAAATAATGCTTCACTTCATATAGTTTTCTTGCATGCCAAAGTTTTTAGAAACTCGAAAAATTCGGCATAAAAATAATTTTTTACATATAATTATTTTCAAATGTAAACCCTTACAGTCATAAATAGTCAATCCGAAAAGGATATTTCTCATATATGATGGTCCCTTTACAAATAACCCATCCCAAGAAACAGTTTTTCCTTATGGTCTTTCATGGATGATGATATCTTCAGAGATCTAGTGAGTACTTCTCAGGCAGGGATTGGTGATCATGACCTCTAGGATGAGTGCCATTAGTGATGACATGGCTCCTAGATTTAGTACTCCAGAAATGAGCATTTCCTTGATGCCTCAATAAGAATCCTATGGCTAGCTATTAGTTGAGACCTTGAGAATGGTTATCTATTATGAGTTTAACTTGGTGTTTATTATTTCTACATCTCTTCTTTCATTGTCCCATATTATAATGAGATGACTACTCTTGATGGTTTATTCATTGTGATTTTGACGTTTCCTACTAGATATTATTATAAACACATATGCATGTGATTTTCACACACATTTGTGGCCTTATATTTATAACAAACCATTAGATAGTTCCTAGGAGGCCAGAGAGTAGGAGGATCTTAGATTGGGCCTGAGAGATGAAGGTGTTTATCAGGCATTGCATATGACACTATTCCCTTACTTGTGACAAGGCTGGACTCCCTTGGAGTTCTGGTTGGGCAAGTATATAGACACTTTACCTCTTTCATTACATTTTTTTCATACTCTCATTATGTGATAGATTCTATTTATCCATTTTTATCAGTTTTATTTTTACATTTCCACACTGTATGGTCTTGGTGATGTGTGTGTTTGTACATGTACATTAGGATAATGCCACACACATGTGTGATATGCCAGCTCAGCGCTAGATGTCATCCCCTAGCCCAGTGAAGGTGGTCTTGGAGATGTCACACTCAGCTTATCACTGACCAGCTAGACCTTATTTTTTGGTGTTGTCACACAACCATTATCCACCTTCACACTATTTTTTTTGTAAAATTATAACATTTCCCAAGCGTATGTATGGACTACCGACTTTACAAAGCATTGAGATTAATTTTTTACTTCAACATTACATGGATGTAAAACGGATAAATTTAAAGAATATATCTTATATATATGATATAATAATTATTATTTAAGGGTGAGTTATTATTTTCATCTCTTTCATTGAATATATCAAAAAAACGGAAAACAACTTGTGCATACATATGATATACCATCTCCATGATGTGATGTTATTCATTTTTCATCACCAAATTAAATGAATAGTTAAAAATATAAATAATGACTAAATATGAATATAATAAAATGAATAAGAATATGGATATGATATAATATGATGAAATTATAATGATCAACACTTCTGAACAAAAACAATCAGGAAAAACAAAGCAGTTATCACCAAGAACAATGATTTTAGAAAAACATTGTTAATATAAGGGTGAAAAAATATTATAATTAAAAAATGAAAGATATCATAGATATAATTATTTTTATATATTGATTTAATAATATGTATATTTATTATAAAGGACTTTTGAATGTGTATAATGAATGACAAGCAATATGGTAATGGATTTATGTCTTAATCCCATTTTATTCTAGATTTTTTATTCTTGAATTTCAATCACCTAAATTATATTATCCTTTTAGGATATATCAAATTAAATTTTTCTATACTCTATTTATCCCTTGTGAATAGATGTATTATTTTCATTTTAATCACATTAAATACTCAAGATATCGATAGAATGTATTTAATAAAAATAGACTAATTTTTACTATTCGTTTGGTAATCATTTTCTTCAATCTCCATGTTTTCTTTAAAATTATTTAAATAATATTTTTAATATTATCCAATGATTCTTAAAAGTTATTTTTACCCAATTTGGAACTTCAATAAAAAATTCAAAGTTATAGTCATGTTATTTTCTAAATGAGGTACTTTTGAATCTTCACTGAAAATGTGAATGTAATCATTGTGTTTACATATAAGACATGAATTTAATTTCCCACCATCATGACCACTTGTTGTTTTAAATATTCACCTAAAACTTTCCATTTTACTTTGAAAATAAAATTTTTACTTAATATTTTTGTAATACATTGACATTAAATAGGTGAGTTCAATATGAAAAGGGTATTTTCCTCAAAAATATTTTTCTTGGATATTTAAAATGTATTTCTTTCTAATGTGATATTCTTTGATTTTAATTATTCTTTCTTGGGATATAATACAATAATTCCATTCGTATTACTTATCTGTATGGTTTATGATAATTATTATGAGATGTTGGTGTATATAGTTCTTAATGACTCTACATATTTATGTTACTATCATGGATTATAATATTATATATTGAATATTCATAAAAAATAAAAAAAAATACTTATATAAAACATTCTTGGATCACTATAGTTGGAATCAGAGTCGGGTTTAGTTATACTTTGGATATTAGGATTATATTAATTTGGTGAAAATATTTTGGGATTAATCTATGTATAAGAAAACAACCTAACGATCTGGAAGGACAATTATTATGTGGTTTCTTACTATGACTATTGTTTTTTACACTTTACATTCTGGTTGTAGTCAATGGCTGTAACCATAAAACATCATTCTGACATTAATGATACTACATATTGAAATTATTTTCAACCAATAAAACTGAATTCTAAAAATCTAGAATGAAAAATACTCTTTCTATGCTCACACAACATTCACATGCCATGAATCATGTTGAGATTCTAAACAATCAAAGGAGGGAACATTGTACTATTGAGTCATTCATGTGGAAACATCTACCTCCTTTTAATGGGACATTGATCCACTAGTTCCTAGGTGATGGATCTTCACCATTGAGAAAATATTTTTTACGCTTCAGTACTTGATGGATTAAAAAGTCATCCTGGATATTTATCATTTATATAGAGAAGAATCAGAATGGTGAAATCCAATTAAGAATATTAGAAAAAGGAATAAATTGACTCCATGTAATGGGATTAATTTTATAAGACTCTTTTTAGTAAGTAATTCCCTTATATTATATATAAGAAATGGATAATATATACCTTGATCATAAGATGAATGATGGTGAATCCATTTTAAATTATGAGGAAACTTTTACATGTCTTATAAGGTATAATTCATCTTTATTTATTAGCATTGGTAAAAGTAATGATTTATTCTGTTGTGTAATAAATCCAAGGCTATGAATGGAACTATATATAAAATTAACGTTTTGGGCGTAGCGGAAGCACGTTGGTGGGTTTTCCCAACTTTAATTTTAGCATTAAACAAAGTTCAATTTGAGATCCGTTAAGATAATAAAACGCCGGATCTTCGGAATAGAACGAAGAACGAAAATAAAGAGAAGGATCCTGAAACCATTTAGAGGATCATCATATGTTGGTTATAATTAATTTAATTAATTGACAAGAATTACTTTGATGGAATTATTTTATAGTGGATGTTTTCCAATCATGTTATGATGTGATTTTTCGTTGATTCGTAGAATCCAAGTGTAGAATTCCTCTAGAGGTGATCCACATGTGCACCTTGTATCTCTGGATATTGGAAAAGGAATCTCCGGGTGCTAGTGTGTAGAATACTTTTCTAGAGTTGTCCGCCTTAGCTCGCCTTGATTTGATAGAGGAAGATCTCTCTCAGTCTTGAGAGCGTTCTTGGAGGAAGGAGTTCTCTCGGCCTTGAGAGAATTTTCTAGAATTATTTTTCTCAATGATTCTCTCTAGAAAAGTGTTGGGGTTGTAAGGATATTTATAATCAGGTTTGAGGTTATAAAGTTATGACAATAAATAAATGCATTACGCATTTTATTTATTTCATTAACTCTTATTGAAAAATCCCATGTCGAATGATTAATTCCTTGACAAGAACCCACACTAATTATAATAAAAATAATTTAATAGAATTAAATTATTTCCTCAAAATCCTGATTAAAAAAACTACATGGAGTGTAATCATTAATACACGGCGTGTACTCGTTTTCCATGAAAAACTACACGGCGTGAACATTATATGTACACAGAATGTTTATCTTGTTTTCATTTTTCATTATTTCCTCCACCACATTTATTAGACCTTGAGTAATGGATATTTATTTCCTAAATAAATGTAACTTCATTACTCACTAATAAATATATATTATTTCACCCTCAATATATTCTCTAGAATGACTAGTGTCGAAATAAATGAAATCAGGCATCCTTAAATAATTATTAAACAATAGTTTGGAATAATATTTCTTTAACTTATTAAATTAATATTTAACTAAGATACATGGACACACTTATTGTGTGACCCTCTAGGCCTCTTTCTCAGTGGCATTATGCATAGCCTACCTAAAGTCCAAGGTTAGCATCTAGCAACATGCCAAGGCACCCATAAAGAACTAAATTAACACCGCAATGGCGTGTCACCTCATATGAACGCTTACTGTGTAATATAATCCATTTTTCATGATATCTCAAATCAAGAGGGATGCATGCTAGTGCCATCAACCCTTGTGATTGATTATTCTTTCTTTGACTTTCGGAAATTGAACTCGCCCATTCCTTACAATGACCATTGATTTATTTAGGCTATATGAATTCCATCAAAGGGCTTGAGATATCTACTTTTATTATGGAACATAAGGGACAAATCCTTTCTCGCATTATCTATTAATGCAGTATTACTCATGACACACCCAACGTATCCTACCTCGCTGCGAATAGTGTTTCATCACATTTTTTTTCAATACATCTAAGTGCGTGAGTTGTAATACCCATTAATAATAATCATAATGTACATGGACCAATACACTTGTCCGCAGATTGGAACATCCAATGACACTATGAATTGTGGATTTCCTACTGGCGGTCTTGTTCTCATAATAGCCTCCTATATATTACCAAGGGTGCACACCCTGATAAGGTGCCCCAAAGTTTTATGAGTCCTCACCCCGGATGGCCTGTATTATTTATGTCCCTCAAATAACATCATTCGGCCATGGAGCATATATTCAAGAACAATGTTATGGTACTTCCAAGTTCTCATCATAGTAGGGATCCACTATGACCCTTTAATGCAGCTGCTGTCCTTAGAACATTATCACATGCATTGCCACGTAGAAGTGAAATCAAGATGTAATAAGGTATTTATTAATGAATAAATTACAAAGTATTTGGTTTTAGGCCAGTTACTCCAACAGACTCCCACTTAGACTAGAGAAAACTGCTAACAACCTTTAACCTGCTAGCTCTTAAATGATATTCATGCTTCTATTGAGATAGGACTTTAGTTATGGGTTCCACCAAGTTCTCTTCTGTGGACACTCTTCTCATTGAAACTTCACCCCTTTGATAAAAATCCATTAATAGGTGATACTTTCAGAGTATGTGCTTTGTCTGTTGATGTGAACTTGGTTGTTTTGTAAGATCCACTACAGCAGTATTATCATAATACAAGGTGATAGGATCTTTACTAATAGGCACCACATCAAGATTCTGGACAATGTTATGAATCCAGGTGGCTTCATTTTGCTACATCAGAAGCTGCTATAAATTCGTACTCTGCTATAGAATCGGAAATAACTAGCTTCTTTGAACTCTTCCAGCTTATATCTCCTCCATTGAGAAAAAAAAACATATCCAGATTGCAACTTCAGATCATTCTGATCTGTCTGAAAACTAGCATCATCATACCCTCTGATGACAAGTTCCTCGTCTTCTCCATAAACTAGGAACATATCCTTACTTCTTCTCAGATATGTAAGGATAGTCTTAACAACACTCTAATGTTGTTCTCTTGGACCTGCTTGATATCTTCCTACCATTCTCAGTGCATATGCAACATCAAGGCTGGTATGTAACATAACATACATGATGGATCCTATATCCGAAGTGTATGGGATCTTACTTATTCTATCTTTCTCTTGTTGTGTCGGAGGACACATTTTCTTAGAAATATGTAGGCCATGTGACATTGGAACCAATCTCCTCTTTGACTATTCCATACTAAATTACTTTAGTATCTGGTCAATGTATCTACCCTGACTTAGCCCAAGCACCCTCTTGGATCTATCACAAATGAACTTGATCCCTATAATGTAGGCTGCTTCACCCAAGTCCTTCATGGAGAAAAACTTGTTCAACCAGTCCTTAACTGACTGTAATCCTGGTACATAGTTTCCAATAATCAATATGTCGTCAAAATATACTACAATGACAATGATCACATTCCCATTAAACCGCTTATAAACACATGGCTCACATTCGTTATTAATAATACCAAATTCCTTTATGGATTCATCAAATCAAATGTTCCATGACCTGGATGCTTGTTTTAATCCATAAATGGATTTCTGAAACTTCCAAACCCATTTGGATTCTCCTGGTGTCATAAACCCTTCTGGTTGTGTCATATAGAAATCTTCCTAAAGGTTCCCATTAAGGAATTCTGTTTTGACATCCATTTTCCAAATCTCGTAATCATGGAAAGCTACTATGGAAAGTATGATTCTAATGGATTTTAACATGGAAACTGGCCAGAAGGTTTCTTCATAGTCAATTCCTTGACGCTGTCTGAATACTTTAGCCACTAGCCTTGATTTATTGGTGCTAACTTGACCTTCCATGTCCAATATTCCCTTGAATAACCATTTGAATCCAATAGGTTTTACATCAACTAGATCATCGACCAGAACCCAGGCATGGATCTGATACATATAATCCATCTCAAAATTCATAGCTTCTATCCATCTTGTAGCTTCTGAACATTCAACTTCTTCTTTGTAGGAGAGAGGTTCATCATTGTCCAACAATAATTATTCACCATCCTCAGTGACTATGAAACCAAATCTCTCTGGTTCCCTTACCTCTCTTGAGCTCCTACGTAGTAATTGTGTTTCTGGAATCACTTCCATGGGGACCTATGGAACTTGTTCCTGTACCAAATCCTGTATATCTTGAGCATCAACTTCATCAAAGTCATTATTTCTCCCACCATCTCTTTTGAGGATGTGTTCCCTCTCAAAAAAGACAGCTTGTCTGGCGACAATCACATTCTTGTCTTGATGGCTATATAGGTAATATCATTTTGTTTCCTTGAGATATCCTATTAAGATACACCTCGTGCCCTGGGGTGCTGGTTTGTTGCCTGATAAGATCTTAACAAATTCCTTGAATCCCCATACACGTGTATGCAAAAAAATGGGTTTCTTTCCATTCCACAACTTGAAGGAAATTCTATTTCCACCTTAGTTGGTACTCGGTTTAATGTGTATGTTGCAGTTTGTAATGAATGTCCCCAAAAGGATAATGGAAGATCTACATGACTCATCATCGACCTCACCATGTCCAACAAGGCGCAGTTCCTCCTTTCACCAAAACCATTCCACTATGGAGTATAAGGAGGAGTGAGCTGAGACAGAATTCTAGACTCCTGTAGTAGATCGATGAACTCTTGGTTCAGATATTCTCCACCTCGATCTGATTGATGTTTCTTTATCTTCTTACCAAGCTGATTTTCTACTTCATTCTTAAATTCCTTAAATTTCTCTAAGGCTTCGGACTTGTACCTCATTAAGTACACATATACATATCTACTCAAATCATTAGTAAAAATAATGAAGTAATAATATTCAGCTACAACTTCTACTAGAAATGGTCCACACATATCCGTGTGCACCAATCCTAGAAGCTCCCTGGCCCTTTCGCCTTGTCCACCGAATAGTGGCTTGGTCATTTTTCCTTGTAAACAAGAATGACATCTATCAAGTGGTTTTATCTTAGTAGAGGCCAAATAACCATCTTGGAATAGTTTTTTCAAGTGCTTCTTGATTACATGATCGAGACAGTGATGCCACTACTGGGTGATGTATGAGTGATGTGTGTTTGTTTCATTATCGATTCCCAACACATGGTTTTCCTAATTTAATACATACAAACCATTATTTAAATGTACCATACCATAACATTTGTACTTATTATAAAATAGGCAACCCTTATTTCCAAACATGAAAATAAATCCATCCATATCCAAACGAGATATATAAATTATGTTTTTGGAAACACTAGACACATAATAATAGTTATGTAAAACCAAAATCATCCCTGTTGGCAATGAGAGGTGGTAATCGCCAATAGCCAATGCAGCCAGCCTTGCACCATTGGTATCTTGAATATCCATCTCTCCTCTATAAATCTATCTAAATCTACATGGTTCCATCATTTGAATACAGATGTGAGACCCACAAGCTGTATCAAATACCAAATGTGTTGAAATAGAAATATTACACTTGATAACGAACACACCTTTAGCATCCCCATGATTCTGAGTGCAGTTCCTCTTCTAGTGGCCTAGATTGCCACATGAAAAACATACTTCCTCACATTGCTTTCCCTGCCTCTAGATCTTCCTCTTCCTATAGAGACAACGCTCTGGTGCTTCAGACCGTTTATAAGTCTTTGGCCCATTTTTCTTTGTCCTTCTTTTTATTATTCACCATAAGGACTATGGGTTTTTCTTTCCCCATGTCCTTATCTACCTAGAGAATTAAGGTCAGAAGTTTCAATAGACTCTTTTTATTGTTTCTCATGTTATATTTGACAATGAAGCTGGAGAAGGTCTTGGGCAGTGATGATAGGATGTGATCTGTACACAAGTCATCCGAGAATTTAATACCTAAGATGTCCAGATGTTCAATGTAGCTAATAAGTTGGACTACATGAGGCCTAGATGGTTTAAAATCTCCAAGATTAGTTGTAAACAAAAAATTTGAGATCTCATATCTCTCTTGTATCGCCTTCTCTTGGTAGAGATCCTTAAGGTGAGACATCATGCTATACGAGTCTATGTTTTCATGTTGCTTCAAGAGATCATTAGACTTGGCCGATAGCATGAAAATCTAGACATCTTTGGCATCATCCATATGTTTCCCATAGAGAGACATTTGGTCATCATTGTCCTCTTTCCATGGGGCAACTGGAATAGGCTCTTCCATTATATACAATTTCCTCTCTTGGTGAAGGATGACGCGTAAATGCCTCTGCCACTCTTGGAAACCGGTTCCAGTGAGAAGGTTTTGCTTCTTGAGTATGGTTCAAAATGATATGTTTGAAGTCATTTTTCGTGTCATTTCTACAAATTAAGATGATAAAAGGTTTTAGTACTTTAAAAAACTAAGATAAATAAATAAATTAATACTTATTAGTCTCCCACTATTTTATCAAAATCCAATATCCCTCACCATTGACTTCAGAATATTCTGTTGCCTGAATATTCTAGATTCAAGGATCTATATTTCCCTTCGCATTACCCCAACTAGGGTTGGTGAAGTAACTTGAAGGGTTTTAGGTAGGCATTAAAAATGTCAACTGCATTAACTCGCAGCTCCTTGATCCGTTGAGTGGACTCGCCAATCCAAAAATCCATTTATTTTGGATTTCCTCAACCTTTGCCTCTTGGTCACTCTAAGTCCTACTGTGGTATTGAAACCTTGATGCGAACCAAGTCAAGTCAACCAAAAAACGAGAATTATAATTCCCTGATAATTGAAATCACTCTAACTAGGGTTGGTCAAGTACTTAATATTTCATTGAGGGATTTTATCCTTATACGTAAATTTCCATTTTATTATCTTTGACTACTTGCTTGTTAATATTAAGTGGGATATAATTAAGTGATTAACCATGTATAAGATAATATTAACGCATAATCCTATCTTATTTTAGTTCCATCTTGCATTATTGTTAAATTCATTAATTGTGTGATCATCACAACATACCCACAATAAATAAACCATGCAATTGACAGAAATAAAATAAATCATATGGTCATGATATTGTTCTATTAGTTAGTTTTTCTAGTAGTTTATAAACTAAACTAGGAACAAGGAGAGAATCACCTTGACCCTTTCGGGTTCGTGTTTACAAATTTCCACCTATCCACCTTTGTATATCCTTGGATTGGTTTCACCTTGGCTCCTGACTCGAGCAGCCTCCACTAGCTTGGGAGCTCCATCCATTACATATGCATTTATCTCACATGAATGTGAGGGGTAAAAGGGGTTTTTACATAAAATAATCCTTGGGTTTGTAGGACCTATATATTAATGAGGATAAGGCTCAAAGGAAAAAAATTTAATCTACATAAATAAATTAAAAGAACCCATTCACATACAAAGGTCTTGGTCTAGATCATGATCATCCATACATGCAACGATATTTATACATAAATAAATCTATCATTCAATTCGTTAATCATTCTTGCTAAAGATAAATCACACTCGAATCAATTAATTATCTTTAATTAATCAATCCTTTTATCTTAAAACCTTTTCTGAATTTCCTTGAGATTCTCATCCATCACAATTTTAAACAAATAAATTCATTTAAAATTATCTTTGTACATAACTTATATCTTGGAGGCAACCCGGTGAATTACCATTCTTTACACAGATGTTAATTAAACACACATATATAAAACACCTATCACATGGTATGCCTCAGCTTTATGGCTACACTATGGTACACGTATCAAGGGTTTGTATAATATAATAATAAATTTTAATAAATCTGTGTAATTTGGATGAGTACACGACATGTAGTTCCGACTACACGACATGTATTTTTGTCCACCGTCCATCTGAAGTACACGCCCGGGGACATGGAGTGTAGATGTACTTCGGAAATTTTCAGAATACATGGCGTGTTTAGTGGGACACACGCCATGTAGTATCCATGTTACATGGTTACTAGTCAGGAAAGCCGTGTACGAGGTACACTGTCCAACACTAACCCAAAGGGACTACATGCCGTGTTCAGTGGACCACACGACGTGTAATCTAGAAACCTTGTGCCACCTGTTCTTGGTCAACACACGATGTCATTTATGACTTTTTTATACTCCAATACACGACGTGATTTGGAGGACCAGTCCGATGCATTGAACGTAGACTATGAAATGTGGATTTTCTACTGGCGGGTCTTGTTCTCATAATATCCTCTAGGATATTACCAAGGGCGCACACCAGGAGAAGGCACCTCAATGTTTTATGATTCCTCACCCATTATGGCCTGTATTATTTGTTTCCCTCAAATAACATCATTCGACCATAGAACATATATTCAAGAATAGTGTTATGGAACTTCTGAGATCTCATCATAATAGGGATCCATTACGACCCTTTAATGCAACAGATGACCTTAAGACATTATCACATGCATTTTCACGCAGAGGAACAATCAAGATGTGATAAGGTAATTATTAATGAATAAAGTACAAAGTAGTTGGTTCTAGGCCCCCAACTCCAACATAAAATACATTAGTAGTTACAATAAAATCATCTTATGTACACTTAAAAGTAAAAAATAAGAATTAGACATTATTACCATTACCATAGTATTATTATGGAAACATATATTGATTCCCATGAAAAATTGAATAAATCACATGGTGGGAAGAAATTGTAATCATTTACATACCCTAAATGTGGGAAGAAATATCAATGGAATTAATTGAATAGAGATGACACATTATTTTAATATGGAATGCCAGGACATAAAGCCTATGAATACCGAATGTTGATGAAGATGTTGGCTAATGTAATGGAGGAAATAAATATTCTAACTAATAAACCACCCATGATTTAATGCTTCAAATCCAATAGTATTAGAATTATTCCAAACCATAAAAAAATATGAAGGTTTTTTAAGATGATCAACAATAAGATTATATGAATCCCAAAGACAAAGAGGTATCTCATGCGATCATGGATATTGAAGTTGGTGATGAGAAGGATGTGGTGAAAGATAAACATAACATCCAATATTGAATTTATAATGTATTATTTTACTATGGATCTACCCAGTATTAAATAACTAAGTAATTTTACAAAGGGTATTTAATTAACACCTAAATAACCATTTCTAAGTTAGTAGTGAATGATCATAATAGTATGATGGTCACATATCATGTATATATTTTGTCTCTAATAGATGTATGTTGGAATATTATTCTTAAAAATCTCATTATTCTTCCACTAGTTAAATTTGATGTGATTCTAAGCATGGATTGGATTTATTTATATAGTTCTCATATTAATTATTAACGATATGAAATCAAATTTCCTATGAAAAATGAACATATTAGAATTCATTAGTGTGACAAGAATATAAACATCCAATGAAAACTACATATATCTTGTGGGTGATAATTTCAATCCATGAAATTTAACTTAGATATTTTGGTGGAAACTCAACCTTGGGGAAAAATTATTTTATGGGAGTTTTTTGATGTCTTTTTAGAGGAATATGTTGAGTCTTCTTATGAATTATGATGTTAAGTCATTAATAGAACTCATACATTGTGCAATACTTATTTGAAATAATCCTTATATAATGGACCTAATTAAGTTATAGTAATTATAGAAGAAACTCCAATAGAATCATTATATGTGATTATTTTAGCTAATTACATCACCATAGGGGTAACCTATTCATTTTTTTAATATGAAAGATGAGTCAATGTATATTTGTATTTATTATAAAGATCTTGACAAGAAAAATATCAAGAAAAGGTACCATCTAACCTATAATAATGACTTTCTTGATCAATTACTTAGAGGTAAATACTTTTCTAAGATTAAAGTTTATTTAATATATCATCAGTTGAGTGTTATTAATGTAGATATACGCAAAAAAATTCATATGAAGTATGGTAATTATGAATTTATAGTTATTCCATTTGGACTAACTATTTCAAATGTAATCTTCATGGATGTAATGAATAGTGTTTTTATATATTACCTAGACTAGTTTGTGGTAGTATTTATTGATGATATTCTTATATATTATAAGTGTAATGAAAATAATAAAGATCGCTTAAGAATTGTACTAAAGACCCCTATAAGGAAAAGTTGTATGATAAATTTACCAAGTGTAAATTTCATATTCAATAATATTCATTCTTGTTTCATAAAATCTAATGTGATGGTATTTCAGTTGATAAATAAAAGATAGTAGTTTTTAGAAAATTTCCAATCAAACCATAGTAATTTAGATATGTAGTTTTATTGGGTTGGGATAATATAACTGATGTTTTTTTAGATATTTTTCCCAACTATCTAATACACTCTCCAAGTTGACTTGGAAGGGGGTTACATTCTCTTGAATTGATGAATGTGAAGGGAATTTCACGGAACTGAATGGAAGGATGGTTAGTGAAGATGTACTGACACTACCCTATAAAGGATAATTGTTTGTGTTTTATTGTTATTAACTATAGAATAAATTGATATTTTTCTGCATGTAGAATCATAAGGTGAAATAAAATCATTATGACCAATTTGAAATACATGATAAAATTTCCCAAAGCATGATTTGGTGTTGTAATCAGTAATGATTTCATTGAATTTATAAAGGTGTTATCTATATGGTTAAAGGTGTGACATATATAAAAATATTCATTTTTCTTATATCTTTATAAATAAAGAGTTAGACATGAAACTGGTAAGACGATTGTAATTCAGTAATGGTTATGTCTCTTCAATACATTACCACCTTTTGAAGTAGAACTAGGCGGCTGACAGTTTGGGATGTATGGACCATTTAAGTTCGACCAAGATGTCTAATTAAAAAGATATAATACTTATGTATTTGCAGAGTATGGAATCTGAATTCCTGAGGAAAGTTGAAATATCATATCTTTATTATAATAATATCCAATTATCCATTCATGTTAATATAAGAGATGCACATAAGAAATATGTATAACTATTGAAGAAAGTAAGAAATATTGCTCGGTTCATCCATGATAGTGATGGAATGATGATGTTCTAGAGTATAATATGTTTCCCATAAAAACTTTAATTGAAGAAGGAACTATTATATGAATCTTAATTCAACATTTTCTATACATCCTAAAATTATAAACAAGTATAGTGATCTGAGAGAATATTTATGCAGGGAAGATAAGAAAAATAATTTTTTATTGTATGTTTCATGATGCCTAGTATTTTAGAATGTTAAGGAATAGAGACAAAAGTCCAAGGGGATTTCACAGCCATTACCTATACCTGAATGGGAATGAGAAAACATTACAACAGATTTATTCATTGGACTCCCCAAAAACTTTGAAGGGAAAAATTTTATTTTTCTTATAGTCGTTATCCTTATAATGTCACCACACATAATTTCCATCGTATAATATATCACTATTGATCATATTTCAAGGTTGTACCTTAAGTGGTGAAATTTTATTGAGGACCACATTCTATTATATCTGATTAGGATCCAATATTTACCTCGATGTTTTGGAAAAGTATTCATCAAGCTCTATATTCAGAGTTGTTTTTAGTAATGATTATCATCCTTAGAACCCTAGAAATTAAAAGAGAAACATTAAAAATTTGGAGGATATTTTCAGATCATATTCTCTGGTTCTAAATATTTTTGGGATAAACACCGTAATGTATTTGAATTTTCTTACAACATTAGCTTTCAATTGAGAATTTAGATGACACCTTACGAATTCCCTTATGGAAGGAAGTGCAGAAAACAAATGTGCTGGTTGAAATTAGTGAAATAAAGTAATTATGACATGAGATAGGTGAGGATATGTATGAATAAGTTAGAACAATTGAGTTGTATATAATAGAATCTTAGATTTGGAAAAAATTTTATTTTAATAATCTTCATCGAGAACTTGATAATGACGATGTTGAAAACTTATTTGTAAGAATATATCATTGGAAGAAGGTTATGATATTTGGAACGATAGCGAAGCTGAACCCCAGATATATTGGTCCCTTTGAAATTATTGATCTAGTTTGGATGATATATTTTCATTTGTAACTTCCACCAAATCACTCTCAAGTTCATAAATTTATCATTGAATATCTCTCGAGGATGTACATACCTGACCCTACACATGTACTAGATGTTGTAATAGTGGTTTCCCTAGTCCCAACTATAAAATACTTTATGTTTACCATTTAATATATACAGTTAGATATGCATGATTTATAGATACTATTTTATTGTATACATCTCTATATTCACTATTTAATCATTATTCCCATATATTAATTATCCTATAAAATGGTTATAGTAGATCCCATTCTATAATGATAACCTCAAGATACTATGAAATTATTGTAAAATATATATCCTATGGTGAAGATTAATCATATTGGATGGACATAGTAGATGTATAACTATAATGTTCTAGTGGCTCATAAGGATTGAGACATCTTCTCAAGAAGTTTGAACTTGGTGATCCCTAATAGTTTATATCATGAGTAAAAACATTCCAATAGGAAGACCACGTGTTCTAGATGTCATTAGATGTTCCCATCTATGGACACATTTACTTGTCTCCTAACTTGATATCATAATTTTTGTATTCCATTTGATCTTTTACGTTGATGAAAGGAGAAAACCATGATAATGAAGTTGTAGATAGGTATTCTATGTTGGATGAGTCATTGGGGGTACAACATTGGTTGAATGATCAAGATATATTTTTTCACTTCTATGTTGGGAAGTGATATCTCTAACAAGGTTTATCGGGATAGAAGTAACTTTATAAATCTATTTCTATGGGAGTGAAAGGTAAATCAATCCAAAGAGATCCACAAATAATAAAAAAGAATGCATGCTAAAAAAAGTGTGCATCCCTCTAGATGAGATATTTTATTAAAAATAGATTATATAATATAGTGTGTGTCAATAGGTTGGTTGTCGTTGCGCTGAATATTCCTTATCACTTTAGGGGCCTCGATGGGTTTCTAGACTCCACTCTAGGTTTGTGAGTACTATTAAATACTATTGAGATAAGGGTCTAGAGGGTCACACACAATAGTGCATTCAAGAATCCCCCATATTCTTGAGAATTGTAATACAGTACATGGTGGGCCCCAACACAGGGTTCGAGTATTGTCTAAGTTTTATCGCTCACCGATAAATAAATAAATCCATTATTATTAAAGTAAAGAATTAGTTAGTTAAATTTATTTATTAAATGTATTTATAAGTTCTTAAATAATTACAAGTATTGGTATTATATGAATGAATATTATTTTAATATTCATCGTTTGTTTAATATTATCAGGATTTATAAGCAGAGTTAATGACTTAGGTTTTATCATGTAATATATTCAATATATATTTAAAGTATGTGATAAAATATAGATAACATATATGACATTGATAGTTCATCATAATTAATTATTAAATACATATTTAGTGGACATTAAATATATGGGGTTGGGGAAGCCTAAATGGGGAATTTTAACATCCACTATATAAGTGGATAAAAGATCAATCCAATAGACTATTTGTGAATTCGTAATTTAGATCTTCTCTCCCCTCCCACATCCTAGAGAGAGATATCAATACAAAATTCCTTCAATAGATCGCTGGAATGAGATCGTGGTGTTAATCATAATACTGAATAGATATTCAAAGCTCAATGATAGCACCTAGAATTCGACAAATGTTTTCCTCCCGATTCAGAATAAGGTACTCATTCATTTTTATTTTTATTTCCCTATTTAAACTATTTGAGAACAATGGACTGTAATGGGTCTCATATTGTATGAGAAAAAATGATTCATTCTGTCGGTGGTAAAAATCATTAAATTTATTTCCCACTGGCTTCGACTACATGACCCAGTATAAATAAAGGGTATCATAGAGATCTCGTGTATTTTATGAACAAGAAAAATTATTTTACATTAAATTTATATATAGGGTAATAAAATGGTTTCAATGGAAGCCCTTGCACTTCGAGCTTGTCTAGGATGGTAAAGTTATGTTCACTTGATTTTTTTATTTGTTGGATAAAAACTCTAGTTTCCACAAGACTTGAAACAAATATTTGAAATCTGCTATATTTATATTTTTTGTGAAGGATAATTATAGATGACGATGTTTAGAATAATATACATTTGTGGTGAACACAATTCTACAAGGATGTGGAAGCATCCATAACAAAAAATTAATAATATGATATTAAGAAAAAAGAAATTTTAAGGATTTTCATTATTCCAAGTGGGGGATGTAAAGTCTTTTCTAATAGAATTTTTTAAAATGGGTGGTTATTTTTTTCTAAAAGTGTGACGCCATTAGTTAGAAGGATAAAAATAATAAGAAAAAAATAGAAACAAAGAGTCATCTTGCAGGGATACCTGGGTCCCCTTGCACCCTCCTAGACCACTATGTCCACCTAGAGGCTACTCCTATAGGGGAAATAGAGAAGAAAACTCTCCCCTTACCCATTCGAGATGCCCTAAAACTTTCCCTTTCCTTCCATAGTTTTAGACTGTAGCCCCTATTCCTTATATATTTTATGAGCCACCACGGTCCTGGCCAACCGAGGCAGCCACCTCCTAGATCTTGGATACTGCCTGCCCAATCCTTTCTTACCTCTAATGATCTCATCTGACACCCATCATTGAAAATCCAAACATCAAGACTCTAGCTAGTCCGCGACCAATACTTCTACATGCACTCCAACGTCAGCTTATGAAACTAGATCCGGTAACTATGAACCCATGTTGCACCAGAGGTCTACCACAGTATCGCAACAATGAGCCAACCGAGGACCCACTTACCATAACTCCACTATCCACTTTGTTCTTCACCATACTTCTACTGTGGTAGTGAGATAGCTATCTTGAGGTTCCACTATTAGGGATTCCATGGATCTAGTTAGACTCAATATTCCCCACAATTCATCAGGGTTGGGTTAACCGACCCGAAATGGGTCTGTGTAGGTCTAACTAACCAAGAATACCCCTGATCAGGGTCTGGATGTATTCAAATTGGTCTTTGGGGAAATGAAGCAGCCTACAAAGGGCCTAGGGAGGGTTTTTAGGGCCTAGGTTAAATTACTTTAATCCAAATTAATTAATTTGACTAATCTAATTTTAGTTTTGAATTAAATTAATTAAAATTAATCATTGATTGAAAATATTTATTTTAATAACAAAAAGTATTAATTTAAATTTAGTATTATGTTAATTTAATTTATTAATTTAATTTTCTCAGATAAAATAAAATTAAATATAGTCTTCGATAAAATAAATAATCACAATTTATATAAATTCATTGTATTTACTTCAATAAGCTCATACTTTTACATATATTTCCATTCAATATTTATCACATGTTATTTTAATATACCAAATCATCTTGGGAAAATTGACCAAGAATGTGGATGTGTGGAAGCTTTATTGAATTATTTATTACATAAGTGCGATGATGGTATTATAGATGTAATTAAATGATGGTATGCATAGGGTCTTTTCATTTAATATGAATAAGGGAATGCATGTCCAAATTATTTGTTTGTATTTCATGCCCCTAGAACCCCTTGGACGCATGTGAGTACATTTGTACTATGATGATGATGTTATAAGATGAATATCCCTCAAGGAAGAGGAAAAAGTGGATGTGATGTGGAAACACTGGACATGGGTTTTATGGACCATGAGTCAAGCTTCGTGTAATGCCCCGACCCCAGTTACCTAGAGTCAGTGCATTATAACATTGTATTGGTATGATCACAAGAGATGAAATCACAAAATACCGATCAGTTTAGTATCCTTGGAAGTACTAGATACATTCATAAGTTTTACATTACATAATGAAATGAAAACATCAACAACATTTGGTCCCCTTTTGAACACACCTATATCCTTATCCTATCCCTACAGGTCAACCATAAAATACTTCTTCACATCCCAGGAAAAATAAAACATAGAAAGTGGTGAGCTCAGATGCTCATTAAGGATAGAAAAATAGCATAAACTTTCATAAATAAAAATAAACATTTAAGGAAATGTATAAGACTAAAACAAAAGCCTTTTAATCTTAAAATTCAGCATAATATGGAAAAGATAAAATCAAATAATGACATTTACTTAATCACATGGATATTCTACTTATTGAATAAACACATTCAATATGAATAGCCACTTTCATAATGATGGAACGCATAATACCAGACTTCAAAACCACATAGTCAAGGCCTTGTGCCCAAACTAAAAATAAGATTCTGTCAAGGCCTTGTGCCAAAAAAACTAGTTTATCTCATGAGACCTTCCGATGCATCGAGGAGCTGTAGAGGGATCCACCCATCACTTACTAAGTCCAATGAATTACTCATATGAAAAATTTTAAACATAATATAAACATTCGTATGAAAACTAGAATACGAAATGTCAATAATTTATCCATAAACCATGAATTGTATAAAATAACTCATACACAATCAAACATATCACAAAAACTTCAATACAATATGGAATATTTGTATCATAATAAATCAACTTCAAACAAGATTAAAATCCATCAAAAAGATGTTGAGATAGATGAAATAAAAATGTTTTTTAGAGAAATATCTCTTTCGATTTTGAAATCAATTAAAAGTCATATAATTATAAAAGAAAAGATTTATTTTGAAAATATTCTTACAAGCTTGTAATGGAAGCTTCGACGATGTTATAAGGGCGTAAAATTGCTACTCCTGCTGTATAAGTTTAAAAAAACATTCTTACCTTAATTTTGTCAAAAAGGCCCTAAAGTACCTTGTTTGAAAAAGGACGGAAAGATTCCTTTCAAAAACTATTAGGTAAAATAATGGAATAAATGACTTTAACCCATTGTCTTATAAATTGTAAAAATATTTTGAAATAAATTTTTAATAAAACACGGATGTTGATGATAAAGTGGTCTCAGTAGATACTTATGTAAAAACAAACTTGGATAAGAAAGAGATTGTGAAATTAACCCTTACCTCGTACTTTTCCGTAGTCGATTCTATGTTAAAATCCTGTATAATAGTTAAAAAAATTGTTATTAAATTATAGAATTACTATATATATAAATATTATATCATATATGATCCTCTAATATTGATTTGTTAATAATATTATAGTAGTGTCATCATTTCGGGTGTCAACTGATTCGTTTTCCATTATATGGTTGGTTTTGTAACCCATGTTTGTTATGGATAGGATGTATTTAATTCATGTAAAAAATTCTATTATGTTCATAAATATTATTTTTAATCATGAAATGAAAATTATTCTTGAATGATTACGATGGGGAATGAATCTCATCGTGTTCGTGGAGACGGTAATCCATACGTACGCACGAGCGACAATATCATTATATTTATGGTGAAATATGATGTAATTGGTTGGTATTTCATATATAAAGAATCAATAACATGTTATACTTGTTATTTACATTAGTTATACTCATTGTTATACCCATAAAAATAATGAAGTGTTTGATTAACAAACTACACAATGGCGTGGAGACGGTAAGCCGTACGTACGCACGTATGATGACTTTGTCATTCATATGATGGATAGAATAATGAATATGGTTGAATAATTTTTATAATAACATTAAAGTATATTTAATATACTGGATTTATTATTTTATAATGGAAACAACAAAGAAATAGTAATTCTAAGAAGAAAATAACTTGAAAGAGGTGATGAAATATTTACCTCTTCTTCAGGTTCTTCTTTTTGATTTGATCAAAAGGGATCTTTAGGTTGGATTTCTGACCGAAGTATGTCCTCTATGATGAAGTTAGGAAAGTTGGGAGGATATTTGAGTAGGGGTTGGCCGAGTACAATGGCTTTGGAGGTGTGAAAGTAAGAGAAGGGGAAGTACCCTTTTATAAGAGCAGTGAGGGTCACTTTAAGAAAAACATGAAACATTATTTTATAATAAAATACTTTTCATTTTCTAATGGATTAAAAATTATTTCTTTAGAGGTGAAGGTGGGGGGGGGGGGTGTAGAAAACCTCTCAAACAATAGGTTTTATACATGTTTAAGACATCATATTAACCTTATATTTTAGATTTAACTCTTAGTTTAATAGTTTGACATTTAGCATGTCTCTTTGTATTTTTATATTATATCTTTAATAAACTTACTATAACCGGCCAAGAAAACCCAAAGTGGTTAATTATTAATATATATAACATTTTATAAGTCCTTTGGCTGAACCATTGATTTTTAGGAATATTATATCAATTAATAATATAGTATTTCTTTTAAAAACTCAGGTATGTCAATTTTGAAACTATATAGTATTTGCTTTTTGTGAAAATCAAACCCGCGTGATTACTTCAAAAAAAATTAGTAAATCAACCTTAAAAGGTAATATTAACCTATAAAATTAGTATAATTCATTAAAAGTCTCAAATTACATTTATATAGATATTTATAATATCAATTATTTTAATCTTTCATTAATAATGTAATTACTGCATCATCATTGTGTCGTAAATTAATTAAATTATATAATGTATAAAAATTATAAATAAAATAAAATTTTGTAGAAAATATTTATAGCTTTCTAATTAATATTTATAGTTTAATTTATCTTATGTATAACCCCATATTAAAAATGGTTTAGTTATTAAACATTAAATTTAACACATTTAACTATTCTTTAAATTAAATAATAATAAATGTCCTAATCTAATCCAAGTGGACCAAAAGGAATCATATTTTTTTCCTAATTTTTTTTTGGTAGAATTACACTTATCCAATATAATTAGGACATGTTTTAGTGTAATTATAATATCATTTTAACCCTTAATTACCCTATTTACTTTTAACCGTGCTAAATAAAAGTAAAAAGTTACTATTCACCAAAAAAATATTTTATCTTGTTGAACCACATTTCACTTAATAAAGTCAACTGTGTCTCTCAGATTTTTAAAATTCAACTCATATAAGTGGTAAAATTAATTTTTATGCACATTTGCAAATGCTCCTAAAAGGTGGGTAAAAGACGGAAAAAAGTTTGATAAATTTTTTATATCTAAACTTATTATAAAATGACTCCAATGAATTACATTGAACTTATATAGGTATTATGTATCTATTTTGACCTAAAATAAATATAAATAAAATAAATAGTTATTTAAATAAAAATTTGGTTTTAAACAATAACTTAGTGGTTTTCACTATTCATCAAAAATTGAATGTTTTCAGAAAAAACAAAAAATTCACCCTAAAATAATTTCAATATTACGAATCCAATAATGAAGTACATTTTGAATGATAAATTTTATAAAATTTAAAAAATTAGATTTTACTATTCATAACGGCTAGTGTGATTGGTTGTGGTGTGTTTGAACTCAATGTTGCGTACAACACAAGTTATTGTATTATTCAAAGGGAAACGTACCGTTGAAGCTTTGGGTGTTACATTATCCACTCCATAAAATAATTTCACCATTTAAAATTTAAGAATATTTCTACATAAAAATATTTGGGTGGTTCTTCATCATAAGTTCCCTGTATTCCCACGTTGCCTCTTCCATCTTATGGTTTCTCCATAGGAGTTTCACCAGACGAGTCATTTGGTTTCTCAACACTTGTTCTCTGGTATCAAGAATTATGATAGGCTCTTCTTAATAAGACATATCAGGTTCCAGTTCTAATACTTCATAGGTGAGTACATGCATTGGGTCAGGCATGTATTTTCTCAACAATGATACGTGGAACACATTGTGAACTTTAGATATACATGGAGGCATTTCCAAACGATAAGTTGCAACTCCAATTATTTCTATAATTTTGAATGGTCTGATATACCTGGGCCACAATGTACCCTTCTTACCAAAACGTATAACACCCTTCTAGGGAGATACCTTCAAGAATACAAGGTCTTCTACTTGAAATTCCAAATCCTTCTTTCTTTTATCATCATAAATCTTTTTCCTACATTGAGATGCTTTGATGTGGGTTTGGATAACCTTCACCTTTTATATTCTTTCTTCAACAAGTTCTTGGCCTACGTGTTTTCTTTCAGCAACATCATACTAACAAGTTGGTGAGCGACATCTCTTTAAGTATAATACTTCATATGGTTCCATCTGAATATTGAATGGAAGCTATTGTTTTAGGAAAATTCTACCAGAGGTAAATATTGATCCCACATTCCTTGAAAGTCAAGTGAGCAAGATATCAACATGTATTCTAAGGTTTGAATAGTCTATTCTGATTGTCCATCAGTTTGAGGGTGGTAGGAAGTTCCCAAATGAAGTTCAGTATCTAGGGCCTTCTGATGACCTTTCTAGAATCATGATGTAAAACGGGGATCATGATTAGAAACAATTGATAGGGGTATGCCATGGAGTCTTACAACTTCATTAATATATAGTATTTCCATACATTTAAGTGGTAAATCTTCTCTTATTGCAAGAAAATGTGTTGACTTGGTGAGACGATCAACAATGACCCATATTGCATTATTCCTTCTAAGAGTCTTTGGTAGCCCCATGAAAAAGTCCATCATAATATCATCCCATTTCCAATCAGGTATGGGAAGAGATTTCATGACTCCTCTAGGATGTTTCCTTCCAACTTTCAATTGTTGAAAAATCATATATATTGAAAAAAATCAGCAATCTCCTTCTTCATGTTGTCCCACCAAAAATTTTCCTTCAAATCTCTATATATCTTAGTGCTACTTGGGTGTATAAAGAAATTGGAGCAATGAGCATCATCCAATAATTCCCTTTTTAGATCATGTAAATCTGGAATACAAAGTCTCTTCCCAAATTTCAATATTCCATCTTCATATATGAAGTCACTCAATCTCCCATCATTCACATCTTTATTCTTCTTTTGAAACTCCTCATCACCAGTCTGAGAACTATTTATCCTTTCTAGTAGAGATGGTTTGGAAACCATTTGGAAAAGTATTGATGTTTCACCTTCCATGGTTATTCCCATATCCATCTTTACTAGATCCATGAAAATATGATCCCTTTATACTAGTATATTGTTCATAACTCTATGATCCTTTCTACTCAGAGAATCTACCACCTTATTTACTATCTCTTGGGTGGTAGTGTATAGTGAAATCATAATCCTTGAGTAGTTCAATCCATTACCTTTACCTCATGTTGAGTTCTTTTTGTGAGAAACTATACTTCAAACTCTTGTGATCAGAATAAATCTAACATTTCTCACCATAGAGATCGTGTCTCTTTATTTTCAGAGAAAAGATTACAGCTTCTAACTCAAGATCCTGAGTATGGTATTTTTTATAATTAATTTTTAGTTGTCATGATACATAGGAAATAACTCTATCATTCTGCATAAGGAAACAACCAAGTCCTTTCATTGAAGCATTACTATAAATAACAAACCCATTGTTCCCTGATGGTAGAGTCAAGATAGGATAATTGACTAATCTTCTCTTTAGTTCTTAAAAAAAATTCACACTCTTCTTTCCAAACAATTATATCCCCTTCACATGTGAGCTTGGAAAATGGGTTAGCCAACTAGGAAAAATTCTGGATGAAATGTCGATAATAACGTGCTAAATCAATAAAATTGCATACCTCGGTTGTACTCATCAGTGCTGGTCATTCTTGTATTTCCTTGGTCATTGAACGATCAACAGAGATTCCATCCTTAGAGACAATATGGCCAAGAAAATAAATCCCTTAGAGACAGAATTCACACTTTCTAAACTTCCCATATAATTCATTTCTTATAAGAGTCTTTATAATAATGAACAAGTGATTTTAATTGTCTTAGTTGCTTTTGGAGTATACCAAGATATCATAAATAAATACCACTTCAAATTCATCAAGATATTTTTTGAAAAAAATATTCATTAGATCCAGGAAGATAGAGGGTGTGTTAGGCAGTCCAAAAAGCATTAATGTAATCTTGTAATGCCCATACCTGGTTCAAAATTCTGTTTTTGGAATGTCTTCCTTCTTCACATATAACTGATGATATCCATATCGAAGGTCAATCTTTGAAACATATTGATCTCCATGAAGTTGGTCAAATAAATCATCCATTCGAGGTAGGTGATACTTGTTCTTTATTGTTATAGCATTGATCTCCCTATAGTCATTCCACAACCTCATAGACCCGTCTTTCTTATTAACTAAAAGGATAGGGGTTCCCCATGGAGAAACACTAAGGAAAATAAATACATTATTACTCAATTCCTCTAGTTGTTTCTTTAGTTCCACTAATCTCATAGTGGACATTCTATAAGGGGTATTTGTTATAGGCCTTGAACCAGGAATTAAATCAATGGAAAACTCAATTTCTCATTTTGGAGGATGTCCAGGTAGATCCTCTAGAAACACATCAACATATTCTTTCACAATAGATACTTCCTCTATTCGTACATTATTTTCATCACTCATAATTATTTCATTCTCTTCCTCCCCAATAAATGAGTTTAGAAGAGATATAGGGGTGGATCTAGATAAGAATAAGGAGGTGACATTTCTGCTCTAAAGATAAGGTACTTCTTATCATCATTAAAAATTGTTACCTCCTTCTTACAATAAATTTTCCCATCATGGTCCAAAATGCAATCCATTATGAGGATTATATAAAATTCAATCATGGGTATGATGATGAGATCAGTAAATAAAGAACATTTATATGCTCTAATGGGAACTGATTCACAAAACATTGTTTGCGATGATACTTCCCTTAGGAGTTTTGACTGAAAACTCCCTTGTTAAGTCAAATTGAAAATATAAAATTTTCTTAGAAAACTGGGAAGATATGAAACAATGAAATGATCTATAATAAAATAATACATTGGCTAAACTTGAGGAAGCCTTTAAATTACCTGCCACCACATCTTTCAGAGCTTCAACCTCAACATTTGTGATCACATAGTCTTGGTATTTCACCCTTGGCCTTTTCTGAGGTATGTTCCCTTGGCGCTAAGGAAATTCATTTACATAATGCCCCTTTTCTCTATAATTGTAGCATTCAACATTTATAGCCTCTTTCTTCCCCTTACAATCATGAGCTTGGTGGCCTTTTTCACCACACTTGTAACAGACTCTCATTCCCTTAAGGAAAGTACCAGGGTGTTTCTTCCCACATTTACCACATGATAGATATTAAACTTTTCCCTTCTTCACCTTATTTCCATTTCCAGAGTGTTCAAAAAAACTCTTCTTCTCTTGCTTTTCTTTAAAGTCTCAAGACTTAGAGAATTCCTTTTCTGTCTTGACAGCGCATGAGACAATATCTTCATATGATGAGAAGGATTTTGATATTATTATTGACGGAGAAATGGTTTTAACCCATCAAATAATCAATCAATATTACTACTTAGGTTATGTATATAATCTTCTACATGTCGTGATAACCTTGTAAAGTTATCCTCATAATTTACGACATTCTCATCCTCCTTTTTCCTCAGACTAAGAAATATTCTTTCCATATCCGTTCGATGGTCATGAGGAAAGTATTTTTCTAAGAAAATTTCTTTAAACTCCCTCTATTTCATGTTTTATACTTCTTCATCTTCCTTTTTGTTTTGGATTAATGACCACCATTGATCTGCATCTCATGTGAGGTGATAAACTGCAATGACAACCTTTTCCCTTTCACTACTCCCCAAAGCAGGAAATACATTCTCTATGGAATTTATCCATTACTAAAATACTAATGGATATGTACTCCCATTGAATGTTGGTGTTTTTTGCCTCATGAAGCAGTCTAACATTGATCCTCTACATTGTGGATCAGGGAGATCTGTATGGGTAAGGTTATTATTCATAACATGAGTGAGTTGTCCCAGTATTGGGATAAGATAGTCAGCACTAGTTGCATCACCAGCTCCACTATAATTATCTTGAGTAGGAGGAAAATCCCTACAAGGATTATGTGCATTGATACAATTTCCATTCATTCCACTAGGAACTATTTCTAAAAAATGGAATAAAGTAGATTAGTTTACGAATCACAATACATAATTCTGAACTTGTAAAACACTTAACATAAACTGAATAGTGACTGATGATATTTAGAAGAAAGACGGGTTAGAGAGATGGGAGACCATCTCTCTCTAAAAATCACGAGCTAACTAGGGTTTCCCCCTGTGCTCTCTCGATCTTCACATGCATGGAGGATTTTCTTATGCCTGGGAGATTTCAATCTCATCACTATGATAATTCTCGGATGAGCCAAGGATCCAATTTGATTCTTCCAGTTGTGAAGAAATACAATGACGATGACCAAGGGGATATTGCTCGCATCCGCTCTTTATCTGGTTGATCCCAAGGGATCTCATTCCTGGACGCAATGAAATCTTCTGAACATAATGTAAATATGACGAATATTCTGCTGGTCAAGAATCTTGATGATGGTGGATTCCTGGTCGAAGCGGATCCAGACGTGATACAACAACGCACACAAATGTGAAGGTTTTCCATTATGGCCCGTATCTCCTATCTCAAAGGTAATCGTCCCTGGCCACTCTCTGATTTGCATGCCCGTGTTTTCCACTATTGGAACTCTCTGAACTAGAAATTAATCCCAATAGGAAAATGTTACTTTCATATATTGATGAAATCTCAAGAAGAGTTTGATAGAATTTGGAAATTAGGGAACCTTAATCTTGAGCCTGGTTTGCTTCACCTCTCTAATTGGGATTCTAATTTCAACCCACACACTTATCGCAACACAATGGCCCAGGTTTGGATCAAAATCCATAGACTTAATTGGTTTTACTGTCACCCAAAAATACTGAAGGAGATAACTTCATGCATAGGTTCCCCCCTAAAAATTGACCAACAAACATTGAATTCATATTTAGGACTCTTTTCTAGAGTCTTGGTAGAAATTAATCTAGAGTCAAAGCTACCTAATACTATTAATTTCACTACGAAAGATTACAAAACAGAAATAAAAATTTATTATGAGAGGAAAACTACTTTTTGTGACCATTTCATGATCATTGGTCATACCATCTACAACTATACAGTGTTTAGGAAACAACCAATCTGACCTCTTGAAAATGATTGGAAAGAAATAAGGAGGCTTAGGAAGGATACATCCCCCTTGATAAGTGTACCTGAAACAACAAAAAATGCAACCTGCATGAAAAAACCTATAACATAATCTCACTTAGTGGAGACCTCAGGTACTAAATGGGATGACCTTGTTGAAGTGGAATAAAAAGGCAAAGAACACTTTGCAGAATTGGAAACTATTGTTTTAGACACCCTTTAACAGGATACTGAGATTGATAAACCCATCTCATTTACTACTGAACAGATCACCCCAATTGATCCCCCCACTACCCACATTTCTACTTGCATCCCGTTAAGTCTTGGAAAGAATAACAACACCACCACAGCTATGCAACCTTCTACTCAGGACAACTCTGATTTTATTTGTCATGATTTTAAGTCTTTGGTAAAAGACTCCACTAACATGTAGGAAAATAAAAATGATCTGCCAGAGATGCAGTTATCCTCTTTGGATATGTGCATGGAAAAGCATCACAATGAATCTCCTGCTAGTCCTGATGGAGACACATAGCCTGCTAACATACTGCAGGTCTAGGATAACATGCACATGATACCGGCTGCAGAGGCATCAGAAAAATAACAGAGGAATTTATACAACACTGGGTAGAGCAGTGTTTCTCACTGTTCGAGCATTGAACAGAGGTTAGTTGATCTTGCTTCTAATCAAATAGATATGGGCTCTTTACCAGGTACCTACAACACTTCTGTTCAGCATGCTAATTTGCATATAAAATGTCTTGATGCTGATAACAAAAAGGAAATTAGTACTTCTTTACCTCCACCTACTAATAATAACATCCAAGATATTGTCACTCAACCTATTTCGATAGGTGATACCACTAACTTCTTTGACCCTACCAAAGGAAATAAAGTTCCTAAATCAAGCCCTAATATGTCAAAAAATGTTAGAAGATCAAGTAGGCATAAAAGGCCCGGATAGTAAGAAAAAAGGGAGTTCTAACTCCAAAGGCAGATATAAATAATGATTCTTTATTAGAACTGTCAAGGTATTGCACACTTTGATACCATTAATATTTTAAAAAGAATGGTAAACATTCAAAAGCCTTTAATTTTTTCCATTGCTGAACCAAAAATAAACTTTTCCACTGATTTAGTTCACTTTTTGTTGTTTTGGATACACCTTCATCAGCGATGTCAAAACAAAAATAATTAGATACTCTTTGGTCTTTTGCTCATCCATCTATGTCTAATGTAAATGTTTTCCATATTTCTGATCAAAGTTTCACTTGTGAATTTATGATCAACAATGCCCATCTATTTTGTTCCTTTATCTATGCCAAGAATAAATATCAAGATAGGAGGTCTCTCTGGAAGGACCTCTCCTCTTTGAACTCAAAAATTCATTCCCCCTGGATTGGTTTGGGTGATTTTAATGCAATTCTTTCTGCTAGTGAAAAAATTGGCCCTCTTCACTCAATTCTATCTATGAGGGATTTTAAGGTTTCTATTGAAACCTCCAATAATACTGAAATTTCTCTAAGAGGCGACAAATACACGTGGTACAAGAATCATTACAATAGAGTGGTTGCGAGAAAACTGGATAGAGCCTTTACTAATGATCATGATTTTGATAGTTGGGATTCCATTTCTAGTACCACCCTACCAAAAATTCATTCTGATCATCATCTTATTTTAGTCTCCATTTCCTTCAATTCTCGGAAACCCTCTCTCTCCTTTAGATTCAACAATGCTTGGTTCTTAGATCCTGACTGTGGTAATCTCATCAATAATTTTTGGACCTCTCTGACCCATTCCAATGATGAATTTTCCTATCCTATTAAATTAAAATATCTAAAACACAAGCTCAAAACATAGTGCAACCTTAAAGAAAAAAAAATTGCTAACGAACTCTCTCTTGAGAATGAGCTGTATCAAATTCAAAACAATATCACCCACTAAGACTTTTCTTCTGATCATAATTTGGAAACTAACATTACTGTGAACCTGAATACACTTCTCACCTTCAAAGACAACATCCACAAACAAAAGTTTAAAATAAAATGGCTAACTGATGGCGATTGTAATACCAAGTTATATAACTCTTTACAAAGAGTTTCGAAAGCTAGTAGACACCTTGATTCCCTCAAATATGGAGATAAACATTTGGATAAAGAAGAAGATATTTTTAATCATGTTTTCTCCTACTTTGAATATTTATTCAATGGTCCTAGTAAGAACAAAGACCTCATTAATGAAATCATACCGACAATTGTAACTGATGTTGATAACAGTTTTCTCCTTGGTGTTCCCCTTGATCATGAAATTAGAGACACTGTCTTTGGTTTGAACCGTGACAATTCCCTAGGTCCTGATGGATTCAATAATGGTTTCCATCAAAAGTATTGGGATATCATCCAAGATGATGTCTACAATCTTGTAAAATCTTTCTTTGCTAATGGCTTTTTACCTCATTGTTTAAACGTCCAATTCCTTGCTTTGATTCCCAAATTTGATAATGCTTCTAAAATTCATATCTTTCGTCCTATAGATCTTATCAACACCCACTATAAAATTATCACCAAGCTTATTTCTAATAGACTCAACACTATTACCGATAAAATTATCTTCTGTAACCAATTTGGCTTCATCAAGGGGCGATCCGTCCAAGACTGTATTTGTCTTGCTTCTGAATGCACTAACATGTTAAATAATAAAAATAGAGGCGGCAACATTTCCATTAAACTGGAAATTCAGAAAGCTTTTGACACAATGGACTGGAAATTCATCTTCAAAGTTCTTCATGGTTTTAATTTCAATGATAACTTCATCTCTAGAATTAAAACCCTCTTCCATTCTGATCACTTTTCCATATTGATAAATGGATCTCCTAGAGGGTTATTAAATTTCCCTAAAGGAGTCAGACAAGGAGATCCCCTATCTGCAATTATTTTTTCCATTACGAAAGACTATTTAAGTCGTATGCTCACCAACCTGGATGACCAAAAACAATCTCAAACCGATTAATACTTACAGAAATGTGAATTCCCTCACTCACCTCCTTTATGCAGATGACATCATTCTGTTTTTAGAGGGTGATATAAGAAACATAATAACTCTTAAAGATGCTCTCACTCACTATGAGGAGGCCACGGGTCAAGTCATTGGATGGCATAAATCCTTCATTTACTTTGGGAAAAAATTTCCAACTACTAGAGAAAATGGTATTATTAATGAGCTTAACTTCAAGGAAGGTACCATTCCCTTCAAATAACATAGGGTTCCCATTTTCTAGGGTAGGCCCAAAGCTTGATAATTTTCAAACATTGTTGACCAAATTCTTAATCAGCTATCCTCTTGGAAAGGAAAATCTCTCTCCATGGCGGGGAGAGTCTTCCTTGTCAAGTTCGTTATTGTCTCCAAACTAGTCTACTCGATGATGGTCTATAAATGTTCAAATAGTCTCATAAAAAAAATAAATGTTCACATTAAAAATTTTGTCTGGATAGGAATAACCTTGGACAGGAAACTTGTGACTATACATTGGGCTAAATGTTGTAAACCTGTAGACATGGGTGGTCTTGGCATTAAAATCATTAAGTGCTTTAATGAAGCTCTTCAAGCCTAATTAGCTTGGAACCTGATTCACAATGAAAACACCTCAATTGATTTCATCAAAAATAGGTTCATTGATAGATTGAAAAGAGGTAACAGGAGTTTCATGACTTCTTCAATTTGGCCCTCTGTTAGAGACACGTACGACAATATTATGTACAACACTAGATAGATGGTTTCTCGAAACGCTTCCATGAGATTCAGGTTGGACAACTGGACTTGAACTCCTCTTATTTCTTTGACTCCCCCTAACCATATCCCTGATGACATCAACTCCATTGTTAGTAATGTTCTTAACTCTCACATTTATAACCTTCCTGACCATATTACTCAAATTATTGATTCTTACCATTTTTCTACCTCCTGTGATTTATTGATTTGGGAACCTTCTTATAATGGGATTCTAAACTACAAAAAGATATATAATAACTCTTTACATAACCTAGAAAATAACTTGAAATGGATTAAACATTTTTAAAAACCTTGGATTAAACCCTGTAGACTCACTCTTATTTGGCGTCTCACCTACAATAGGGTTCCCACTCACTTTTGTCTTCAAATTTTTGGAATTCAAATTTGTTCAAAATGTCATTTTTGCAATTAGCATAGAGAAGATACTAATCCCTTATTTCTATCTTGCGATACTGACACTGCTCTTTGGAACTATATTTTTGACACTTTTGATTGCAGATGGCCGGTTCATAACTCTATTAATGAGAAGCTTAATCGTTGTGTTGCTATCGTTAACTCAGAACAAATCAGAAACTTATTCCTTGCTAGGATTGAAGAGATGTTTCATGTGATTTGGTATGATAGAAATACAATTCTTCACAATAACTACTCACACAACATTAATTCAGGTAAAATGATAATTCTCATCACTATTCGGGAAGCTGCGTCGATTCAGAATGGACCCTACAACAGCTCTGTGGCAGACTTTATGATCCTTAGACGCCTTCGAGTTGATGCCATTTTCACACAATCGAAACACACTCTTGAGGTTTTCTGGAGACATCCTCTTCTAGGTTGGATTAAAATCAATATGGATGGAGCCTCTAAAGGTAATCCAGGACCCGTGGGGTGTGGCGTCGTCTTCAAAAATCATCTTGGTCACATCGTTGGGTACTTTTTTGGAGGTTGTGGTACTGCAACCTCTCTGGAAGCTGAGATGCTGAGTGTGATTCATGCCATTGCTTTCGATTTTCTCCATGGGTGGAACAACTTGTGGATTGAAAGTTATTCTACTACTGTTGTTCAAGCCATTTGGAAGGGGGATTTTCATTTTTCTTGGCTGCTTACTACGTGCTGGATGAATTGTCTTCAATATCTCCATGACGTCAACTACATTGCAACTCATACTTACCGAGAATCAAATATGGTTGCTGATGCTTTTTCCAAAAAAGGAATTGATTAGGTCATAACCTGGCCAGAGGATCTCCAAGAAAACCTGATTCCTTTTCATGTTAAAGATTGTAATTTGATACCGTCTTTTCGACTCATGTAGCCTTTCCTATCTTTTTACAAATAAAATTTCATTGGTCTTTTGACCAAAGCTCCACCTTCTAAAAAAACATACACTGAATAGTTTATGGATATAATCCATAATCAGAAAAATATTTTCTTTGAGGAATTATATACTCATAAACCATTCATAAAGGTTTGTAATGAAAATTAGAATTATCATATGCAAATCCCCTGGGAGTGTTGTAACCAAGAGTGCAGCAAGGCCCGTTTTCATGCACGAATTCCTGTTCATGTCTAGATCAAAGTGGTGTTTTCATTTTTTACACCTAGGTACATCTGTTCCAAATCCACCTCTACCTGCTCGTATCCATACAGGGATGTATTGGTTATAAAACTCACAAAATCTCTACAATACGAAAATTTTAGGAAGTTCTTCTATACTAATCCTCAAAGCCCATCATAGGGTAATGCTCTCTACTCAGAGTTTCTATAAATCTAGATTCCAAGGTTTATACTAAACTTCCATTGATACCTGCTATAACACCCTGAACCTAGTTACCTAAAGTTGATGCATTATAACATTACATTGGCATGATCACAAGGGATCAAATCCCAAAATACTGATCAGTTTAGTAGCCTCTGAAGTACTAGATACATTCATAAGTTTTTCATTACATCATGAAATAAAAACATCAACAACATTTTCCCTTTTTGAACACACTTATATCCCTAGACTATCCCTGTATGTCAACCATAAAATACTTCTTCACTTCTTGGAAAAAATAAAACATATAAAGGGGTGAGCTTAGATGCTCAGTAAGGATAACAATATAGCAGAAACTTTCATAAATAAGCATAAATATTTAAGGAAATGTATAAGACTAAAACAAAAGCCTTTTAAACTTAAACTTTAGAATAATATGTAAAATATAAAATCACATAATTCCATTTACATAATTCCATTTATATTATACTAGTTGAACAATCACATGCAATATCAACAACCAATTTCATAATGATGGAATGCATAATGCCAGACTTCATAAAAACATAGTCAAGGATTTATACCAAGACTAAAAATAAGATTTTTTCAAGGCATTGTTGCAAGACACTAGTTTGTCTCATGAGATGTACCAATGCATCAAGGTGCTATAGCGGGCTCCACCCATCACATACTAAGTCCAATGCATTCCTTATATGAAAAGGTTTAAACATGACATAAACATTCGTATTAAAACTAGCATACAAAATGTCAATACATTACCCGTAAACCATGAATGGTATAAAAGAAAACATACACACTAAAACATATCACAAAACCTTCAATACAATATGGAAGATTTGTATCATAATAAATCAACATCAAACAAGATTAAAATCCATTAAAAGGATGTCAAAATGGATGAAATCAAAACCCTTTTTTAGAGAAATATCTCTTTCTATTTTGAAATCATATAAAAGACATATAATTATAAAATAAAACATTTATTTTGAAAATATTCTTATAATCATGTAAGGGATGCTTGGACGATTTTAAAACAACGGAAAATAGCCGCACCCATCGTATAAGTTAAAAGAGAATTCTTACATTAATTTCTTCGAAAAGGTCATAAAGTACCTTGTTTGGAAAATGACAGAAATATTTCTTTCAAAACATATGAGGTAAAATAAGGGTATAAATGACTTTAAACCGTTGTCTAGAAAATAGTAAAAATGTTTTGAAATACATTTTTAAGAAAACACAGATATGGATGATAAAGAGGTCTCCATAGATACTTACGTAAAAACAACCTCAGATATTAAAGAGATTGTAAAATTAACCATTACCTTGTACTTTTCCTTAGTCGATGGTATATTAACCTCCTGTATAATAGTTAAAACATTTTTATTATGTTATTCAAGAACTATATACATAAATAGGATATCATATATGACTCTTTAATATTGATATGTCAAAAATATTTCAGTAGTATCATCATTTCAGGTGTTAACTAATTCGTTTTCCATTATATGGTTGGTTACATAATCCATGTTTTTTATGGATAGGATGTATTTGATTCATATACATAATGATATTATTTTCATAAAAATTATTTTTAATCATTAAAAATTATATTTGAATGATTGCGATGGGGAATGAATCTCAACGCGTCCGTAGAGACGGTAATCCGTACGTACGCACGAGCGACAATATCATTATATTGATGGTGAAATCGTATGTAATTGGATGATATATAATATATAAATAATCAATAAGATGTTATATTTATTATTTAAAATAGTTATACTCATTATTATACCCATCAAAATTATGAAGAGTTTGAATAACAAACTACACCACGACGTGGGGACAGTAAGTCGTACGTACGCACGTATGGTGACTCTTCCATTCATATGATGGATATAATAATGAATATGGTTGTACCATTTTTATAATAACATCAAAGTATATAGAATATACTGGAGTTAATATTTTAGAATGGATACAACTAATAAAGAGGAAGTGGAAGAAGAAAATAACTTGAAAGAGGTGATGAAATATTTACCTTTTCTTCGGGTTCTTCCTTTTGATTTGATCAAACGAGCACATGAGGTTGGATTTCTGACCAAAAGAATACCTCTAGGATAAAAAGAGGAAATTTGGGAGTATATTTGGGCTGTTTTGGCTGAGCCAAATGGATTTGGAGGATTGAAATTAAGAGAAGGGGAAGTAACCTTTTATAAGAGAGGTGATGGTCACTTTAGGAAAAGCTTGAAATATTATTTTATAATAAAATCATTTTCGGTTTCTAATTGCTCCAAAATAATTTATTTAGAGGAATAGGTGGGTATGGGTTGAAAACATCTCAACCAATAGGTTTTATACAGGTTTTGGTTGCTATATTAATGTTGTATTTTAGATTTAACTTTTAGTTAAATAGTTTTACATTTACCATATCTCTTTCATTTTTATATTATATGGTTAATAAACATACTATAACCAGCCATGAAAACCCCAAGTGGTTCATTATTAATATATATAACCTTATCTAAGTCCTTTGTCTTATCCTTATATTTTATGGAATATTATAACAATTAATAATATAGTATTTGTTTTAAAAACCAAATTATGTCAATTTTGACACTATTTATTATTTGGTTTTTGTGAAAATCATAACAAAATGATTACATCAAAAAAATTATTTAATCAACCCAAAAAATGTCATATTAACCTAGAAAATTAGTGTAATTCATCCAAAGTCTCAAATTACATTTATTGGGATATTTATAATATAAATTATTTTAATCTTTCATTAATAAGGTAATTATTGCATCATCATTGTGCGTAAATAAATTAAATTATTTAATATCTAAAAATTATAAATAAAATACCATTTTTTGGGAAATATATATAGAATTTATGTGAATATTTATAGTCTAATTTATCTTATGTATAACTCAATATTAAAAATTGTTTAGTTATTAAACTTTGAATTTAACTTTTTTAACTGTTCTTTAAATAAAATATTAATAAATGTCTTAATCTAATCCAAGAGGACCAAAGGGGATCATATTTTATTCCTAAGGTTGTTTTTGGTCGAATTACACTTATCCAATAGAATTTGGACATGTTTTAGGGTAATTATAATACAAATTTTACCCTTAATTACCCTATTTATTTTTAACCGTAGTAAATAAAAGTAAAAAGTTATTATTCACCAAAAAGTATTTTCATCTAATTGAATCAAATTTTACTTACTTATGTCAACTGTGTCTCTTGTATTCTTGAAATTAAAATCATAGAAGCAGTAAAATTATGTTTTATGCAAATTTGCAAAGGCTCCTTGGAGGTGGGTAAAAGACGGTAAAAAGTTTGATAAAATTTTTATATATAGAAACATACTATAAAATGAATCCAATGAATTAAATTGAACATATATAGGTATTATTTATCTATTCTTACCTAACATAATTTTAAATAAAATAAATAATTATTTAAATAAAAAGTTGGTTTTAAACAATAACTCAGTGTTTTCACTATTCATCAAAAATTGAATGTTTTAGAAAAAATACCAAAAATTTACCCTAACCTAATTTCGATATTATGAATCAAAAAATAAAGTCCATTTTGAAAGATAAAATTTATAAAATTTCAAAAATTGGGTATTACTATTCATAATATCTAGTTTGATTGGTTGTGGTGTGTTTGAACTTGAAGCTGCGTACAACACAAGTTATTGTATTACTCCAAGGGAAACGTATCGTGGAAGCATGATGTGTTACACTTCGACTCATGTATGAATCCATATAAGTCATGATTGATATATTATTTTTAAAATGGATAAATAAAAAATAGATTCCAAGACTATTCAGGTATAATTATTTACTTTATTTATTTCTTTATTTTCTGTGTTTTCTTGTTTACAGTGAGATCACATAAAATAAAAAGCAGTAACAAATTCATTAGTTTGTGATAGTTTTTCTATTAATGAATAATCAGTTGTCTGTGCGACAAAAAAAATGATCATACTAATGGATGTGGATTAAATTATTCCAAAAATTATAAAATCCCTCAAAGAAATATTGTGTTTTAAACACCTTCCATTCTTTGAATTTGAACATGACCAGGTGCTCAGGGTGCTCTTCAGTCAATGTTGAGCATGATTTTTAATAAAGGGGAGTTCTTACGAGTGTAATGGTTTAAACTAACTAATGTTGGAAGAAAATAAGTGACCAAAGATATATTCTTGAAACTTTATAATCAAGAATTTAGTAAATCATATTTTTGATTTTGGAATATGGGAATTCACTCACCAGATCAAGGAGTTGCGAGTTAAAATAGTTGGATAGTCAAACACCTACTTTCAACTCTTCAAGTAGTGGTGTAGAAAGAAATTTTAGACTATGAGGGGAGGCTCAAGGATCCTTTAAAGTAAAATACCAAAGATCCATATTATTCCAATACTAGTACAATGTGATGCTAAAGTTTGATAAAATAGTGAGAAACATTTAATGACATAAAAAATTGGTAATTTTTTATCGATATTCAAGACCAAAGTACACATTTTTCAGTTTTTTCGTAGAAAAATTAAATTAATACAATAATAAATATTTTGATATTTATTGGAAAAATTCAAGGTCCTATCAAGCATGAATTTCCAAATAGTTATACATTCACTTGCACATATTACAACGATATAGGAAAATCATGGCACTGGAGTCTCCAATACCTATTAAGCCACCTCAGAAAGAGAGGGTTAAAATATTTATTATAGGTGACTCATGAATGAAACATATGATAGTGATGTCATAATTATATCATCAACATCCCATGTGATTTTTGAATACTATATGAGGAAATGAATGATATTATATGTAATCTCATCTATGAGAACCTTATAAAGATTTAGTGTGCCACAAAAAATAATAGGTGATTATTACACTAGATATCTATAAATTGGAATATATATCATGATATTTCAATGGATCTATTTCTCATAGAATTTTCACCTATACTAATTTAGATTTTTCTAATATTACAAAACAAATAGTATGGAAAAAACGTTTCATTACCATATAGGTAAGGTTCATGAATCAATAAAAACATTAATGAAATATTCATCTTTAGTTATTATGGTGAACATGTTGAAAGAAAATGTGAAAAGTCCAATGGAATGAACAATTCCAAAGGAATATTCAAATTGTCTTTAAAGCTCTAAACCCGTGCGTCCAGGTTGAAAATATATAAATGATTTGTTTTATTATTTTTAAAGAAACTATAAAAAAACATATATTACATTCCAAAAAAAATTTTCAGTATAGGTTTTGGATGATTAGAAAACCCATAAATTGATTCCAATGCTTTACAAAAGTAAAGAAATATAAAGTGTTTATTATACTTTATGTGCACGAAATCTTTAACAAAGACGCAAACATATAACTTCTAAGTGACCTATGAAAATAAATTTTAAAGAAGGGATTTGAATTAAATTTACCAGTATGGAGTTTTCAAAAAATCCAGTGAAAAAATACCAATTTAAAATAACTTTCATGAATATTTTATAATACTTTCAAAATAATTATACTTTGAAAATTCTGTAAAAATAATCCAGTAATTTTTTTTGAAATCAATAATAATGCATTTAAAAAACAAATATGAGGCCTCCGAAAACATGGAAGAATCTATGGTCCTACCAACTTTATTAAGGGACGGGTTCTCTCCCCACCCCTATAATATTTACCATTTCCATGTTCACATTTAATAAAAAAACATTTTGAGCTTACCAAATATATATATATACATTTCTCACTATAGTTTTTTATTTTAAAACATGTCAATGTACATAAAGAAAAATATATAAATATATAAATATATACCTTTACTATAAATCAATTATTAGAAATTGATAAACCAAGTCACATGATACATATATTTTTCATATTTACATGGTAGGTTAAATATAATCCATGTACTGGAAATTTAATTTAAAATCTCATAAAAATAGATTTATTTTCAGCTTGTTATGAAAAATGAAAAATGTTTATTCAATTTTCTTACTTACATATATATACTTATATCTTTACAGATATTAATGTATGAAATATATAGTAAAATCAATGATGTATGACCATAATCATGATTTTATTTGATAAGAATGATGACATGATTCCATTTGATAAAATTACAGAGTTGTTAGCTATTATTTATTAAATTAATAATACATGGGTTTATATATAAAATTAATATCGATAATTTATTAATCAATATTTATGAAGTTGATAACAATCCATATTTATACGTTCAAAATAAAAAAAATCCCTATATACATACAACACGTAATTCGTAACATACAAGAATATTGAATTCATATTCGAAAAAAACATTGATAATTATAGTACCTTTCAATATATATAGTGGATAATTATTTCAAAAATACATTAAAAATAAATATTTGAAAATGTAATCATCAAAACATAAAGACTTTATATAACACCATATCTTGGTACCATATAATGAAGTTAATATATTATTATAAAAATATCATTTACATATAATTTTATGGCATAGTAAATACAATCTATTAAAAATAAATATGAAAATTGAATGTGTCAAATTGAACGAAAATAAATGTGATTAAGTAAATAAATATCCATTATATAATTTATCATGATCCATTATAAATTTAATAAAATATTTACAAAAAATAAAATTATAAAAATAAAATCAATATATTGCTTCTAAGAAGACATAAATATGAATTTCATACTAATAATTTTTAAAATCATAAACTCATAATGAGTATAATATTAAAGCTGGTAATAGTATATATTGCAAAAAATATAGAATTACTTTTTTTTTCATAACCACGTACCATTTCATATGAACATAAAACATAAAATTAGATAAATTATTTGATTACTTACATATTTTGAATAAAAAATTTGAAGATCTTATTTTTCTCCTGCTTGGAACATAACTCACCCTTTCACCAGGATGAGAAATTGTATACCAATGTTTCATTTACATGTTGTTGGATTTTATTTCTATATTATCCAATGTGTTATGATAAAAAATATATGCAAATTCATAAATATACAAACCCAAGGAGATTTAGATAATTTCATAATAGAGAATGATTCAATCTTGAAAAGCAAGTAGAATGTACAGATACAGACAACAATTAAACTACATGTTAAAGAATTTTCTAAAATACCTTCTTTTAAATAGAAAAAAACCATAAATCAAAGATAGAAACAATATAAAATGTTTAGAATAGGGAAAACTAAACCTATATATGTGGACTAACACAAAATGTCTTGCTATTAATTGTTTAAAATAGAGAAAATGATTAAATAAACCATAATTAATAGGTGACATTGATTGAATAAGTAATCAAAAACGAAATGAGAAACATAAAAGTTAAATAGAAATAAAAATTGTGAGAAATGTAGGAACACACAGGACTAACTAACTCGATTAAATATTCAAGACCCATAGGTCCAGTTCTTAATGTTTTCTTCGAAAACTCTAACTGCAATTGAAACCATTAAAAGACACTTAGTCCTCTTCCTTTCCATGGTTGAGGCCTCACACCAGAATCCTCACTGGTGTCTAGCTCGACTTACCTTGAGGTGTAATGATCAGATGCCCTCAAATCCAGCCACTACGCAACCTCCTAATGAAGAACCCTCTCTGCTCGAGCCCTAGCGTGACCTCCCCCTTTTCCCCATTTCCCATTTCTCATTTTGTATCCATTTTATTATTATTTCATTTCATCATTTTTTAATAATTAAAAATATTTTTATTCTAACAATTTTTTTTATTTCAAATTATATTCAAAGTTGGGGTTTTCCTAAAATATTAATAATTCTATGTATTTAGTTTAATATTAATTTATAATTTTATAGAACAATTTGAGAGTTATTATTTATTATTTAGATTTTATTAAAAAATTATTAATTAATAATTTATAATTTGAAAATAATAATAATAATCATATTCAAATAATATATATATATATATATATATTTGATCTTAATAATTTTCATCTTTATTTAATATCATATATGAAATAAATACCATATTTCATTTAAAATTATTTTCATATTTAAATATATATAAATACTTTTTTTAATTTAATTTAATATGTTAAAATACTCTTAAATAAAGGAATAACACATTGAAAAAAATACTTATTATTAAGTTAAAGATTCCTTTAAAAAACATCAATTTATATGAAATATTATAACATAAAATTTTGAAACAGTATTTTTCATGAAGGTATAATTGAATAACTACTTTAATTAATCAATACGTATAAATTTGAAATAAAATAATACAAAGTAGTATTATATCTATTATTCCTTTTAATTGTTTTAATTTTATTCTTTCTAAATATTTTATAATCAAATTTTATTTGATTAAAAAATGACTTTATAATTAAAAACATATTTTATTTAAATTATAAAACAATTTGTTTATTAATTACATTCAAATTTTGGGATTTTACATTCTCCCCCTAAAAATAATTCTTCCCTCAAAATTTTTTCACCAGATGAAAAAGAATTCTAAATTTATATCTTCAAAATTAAGAAAAACTGTAACTTATAAACTACTCAACCACTTGGATTAAAACATTTAATATCCAAAATGGTCTAAATTGATGATCTGATTCCAATTGTAAATCCTCGAACCAGTGCAACTACGTTCAACACATATAATGTGTTTTATTTTTTTTAAAAGTAACACAAAAAATACAACATCTATTACATTCAAGGATCTTTTAATGGTATTATTTTAGAGGATTTTACAAACCACATATTTCTGTCATAGAATTAAAATATTAAAGAAAATAAATTATATAATCTAATTTATGAGCTAACTCTTTAATTAAGCCGCCTGAATTAGAACTTCTAGTGTCCAAAGAAAATAAATTCAAAAGAAGAGATTAGACTTAAATTGCTTAGTAAAGAGTTTTCCAAAAAGCTGGTGAAAATTTACAATTTTAAAATAAGTTTATAAATATTCTATAATACATTGAAATAATAATAATACTTAATTCTTCAAAAATAACCCACTGATTTTTTAAAACAATATGCCTGATTTTGAAAAGAAAACCATGAGTGCACTTGAAACATAGAAGGTTGTCTGGGCCCACACACTTTCTTGAGGGAAAGGTTCACTCCCCACTCCCTGTCATGTTTACCATGTCCATGTACCAATATTATATGAAAATTTTGAACATGCCACACACACACACACACACACACACATATATATATATATATATAAAATTTTCACTAGATTTATTGATTTTAAAACATGTAAATTGAAATACTCACTTATTTAGACACATATATATATATATACCTTCCTTGTAAATCACTTATTAGACTTTGTGTGACTAAGTATCATGATACGTAGATTTTTCATATTTACCTGGTAGGTTAAATTGCATCTATTTACAAAAAAATTCGTTCCTAAACTCATAAAAATGTATTTTATTGTAGCTAGTTCAAATATATTAAAACGTTTTATTCAATACACATTCTTACATGTATATACACATGTATTTAAAACTATTAATGTTTGAAATACCCTGGAAAATCAATGACATATGACCATACTCATGATTTTATAAATGACAAGAATAATTAAATGATCCCATTTTAAAAAAATTATAGACTTCTTAGATTTTATTCCTTAGATAAATAATACATGTTTTCATTTATAAATATAATCAACAATAATTTATTAATGAATAGTTATAAACATTATAACTACACATATTTATATGTTCTAAATAAAATAAATTTATATATATACATAAAGCATGGAATTTTTAACATACAACCAGATTGAATTTATATTAAAAAAAATCATAATTATTGTCCCTTTTAATATTGTTTCGGCCCGAAGTGACACGTTTGGGGAATGATAAATGGTCTGATAGGTGAAAAGCATTTGACAGTTATTATAGAGACTTTCACATCACCATTTTCTATTTCGACCCAATTTGAACCATTTATACTTTATAGGGTAGATTTAATTATGTTGGCCCCGTGGGGATAGGGTAGTGTATCTCTTTTGTGTTGTGAAGGAGATTCTACAGTCGAATGGTCCCAATGGTCAATTCCATGGGGTTAATCATTTGTGTAATCAGTCTAGTTAGGATAATATTTCATTAGATGGTCTCAAATGGGTATATTCGTGGATCCAGAAACACCCAAATGCCCTTCTATCCATGCTTTATGGACCTTCATTCCAAAGGCAGGTGCTCGTTGGATGATGATTAAGACAACAACACTTCATGAATCTTTTGGTTGAGAGTATGGGAGGTCGGGCTCATCGCACCCTTTTGGGGGGAATTGTTGCCTACTTTGGGACTCTATTAGAGATTTAAGTCATGTTCACGTGTTTGTGAATTCTCAGTTTATTACTGAAAAGTGTATCCATGGACTACACTAGGTTGTAGGATCATCATGGATATACACATATTTGAGGCTTCAGAGGAAATACTGACATAAGAAATGAAATAAGGATCTCTAAATATTATTATCATCTAGGGGGAACAAGAAGGTGGGTTGATGTCTGGGTCTGACCCATAAGATGTGATTCTTACCTATCCCTGAGAGAGGAATCATAGCCCATATAGTTTCATTATTAGGACCTAAACCTTGGAGGAAGCCCTTTTAAATTTAGGAGAATATTTTGCCGGGAGTGACTTCAGAGGAGAACATCCTTTGAGCTCAGGCCTTGGACCAGCATCCTACGTATCCCAATTATGGTAAGAATTAGATTTCTCATTGTTCATTTCTCTTGGAGATTACACATGAGATGAGGCCCATTTTATGCGTTCATAATTGTGTAATCCTTTTTAAAGGTTACCCCTTTAAGATTGGGCCTTCCATTAGGAATAATATGTATCTGGTTGGAACATGAATCTGAGTTCTCGTAGTTAATTTGACGGTCTTTCCAATGTTGCATCATCATATTTCTCTAGGACCACATGAGTCATGATCAGTGTGAGAAACAATAGGATGCGAAAGATTCAACAAAGGTTATCTTTCTATTATCTACTGATGGAAAATAAGGACGATGAGGGAAGGAGAGGGAATGGTTACAAGACCAATTGGGAGAGGGAAAGGGGAGCTTTAAGCATTCAACCCTCACTCATGCTGATATTTTAGATAGTCATGTCTCGATGATATATCCATAAGTATCTCAAGTTAAGGAAATGAGGCTGAAGAGTGACACATATCAAAGAAGGATTGGGGATTACCTCAGGGAGAGTTCCCTTTTGATGGTTCTGGGAAAGGGAGGAGCATCATCCCTGGTGAAAGGGGAAGGAAATAGTGACCTTTTTTCTGATCACTAGTGCTTATTTAAGTGAAAGGCTAGTGGGTACCACTAAACCCAGAATGGGGTGTTTCACATTAGCATCCTGAATTTGGTCCTCTAGTAACCCCAGAAATGTAGACTGAGAGTCATTCTGATGGTACAATACATTATGGGGATTACCATCAGCACTTCACTTACCTTATGTACGTAGATTTCAAAAGGCGCAGTAGTGTGCCCGATTATGTGATCATACAGGTCTGGTGGATTTGGATCAAGCCTTGGCCTAATGTCGATGGACTGGTATATAGAGGATCTATAAAGGTCTAGATGGTGATGGAGGAGCATGATTGGTGTAGAAGGAATGGAAACCCGAAGACACCCCATTACATGTACTGTTTTCTTATACGGGATGGGGAAAACCCTATATAGTAGAATTCTATGTTGGTGGAGGGGTCATCCGAAAACCAAAGAAGTATGCAGACATGGGTATAGACCACCATGTACCAAAGTGATATGCGATCTCAAATATGGTATGACATGCCACTATTGGGTACATCTGTGTACTGATGCAGGTGACACTAGGTTCGATCATTATAGCGATGCACTATATGGAGCGCCATATTGAATATGGGTTCTACAACCTATGGATCATGGGGGAATTCATCTAAGAGGGATATATGGTTTTCAATGGAACCAATTATATTCTAAATTTACCAATTATTGTTATGCTTTTTCTTTTTATAGTTCTCACCTCTTATTCCTGTGGAAAAGTTATTCCTAATTCACACTTCACCGATGATTCAAAACTAAAGTCGGGATCTTCTCCATATCCAAACTCAATTTTCCAACCAATAGGGTCTCCTTCATTCTCTCTTCCACCTATCCTATTCATCTTCTGTCTCTCCATCCTCATCCCCCATTTTCCAATTCCTCTTGTGCTTCTTCTATATAGTACTGGGGAAATAATATCTTTGGAAATGTGGAACCATTTGAGGAACCCCATAAAGATATATCTGAACCCATGGATGACTCCATCAACCAAGGTTTGAGGAGGCTATGGTTCACCAGAGGTGGTTCATAGAACCCTACCATCTTGATTTGCTCAGGAACTTCTTACTTTGTGGGACAGTATGTGGATGGTATTTCTGCACTATATTTCACCAGCAATATGGTTCTCGGTGTCTGGGGGTTTTTTTCCATCACCCCATGGTCCATCGCCTCCTGGGTCCTTCCGTGTACTGATGATTTTTGGTTTATAAACCCCAAAAAACATCCCTAGTGATGGTATAAAATACACTAAAAACTCATTTAAAATTTGATTTATTTAAGTTCCTTCTCAAATTTTCAATCCAATTTGCACCTATTTTCTTTACTGAACCTATAAGAATGTTTTTTTTCATCTGAAAAGTGCATGTGGGAGTATTTACTTCCCTTTGAGAAGTTCTCGGGCCCCTAAAAATTCCCCCCATCAGAATGGGGTTTGATCTGAATTAAGAGGAGGCTATTTCAATGTAGAAGCGATCTTGAACTGAAGTGTTTTGTGGTAGAATAGGTTGGTATGGTAGATGGGGGGACTATACCTATTTTTAGGGGCCAAGATCATTTTTATTTTACAATTTCATATGGATAAAAGCACTCTTGATCTATCATCATCTTTATTTTCCTTCGTATATCAACTCCTTTTTAAAATCCATATTTTCGAAGCACTTCCATAGGTTCTTCAAACCGATCTCTTCATAATTTCTTCTTCCATGAACTGAATGTTTGGTCTGAAAACTACATTATGGAATTTAGATCATATGTCCGGACCTTTGTTTAGAATGATATAAAGTTTTTATATTCCACACACCGAACCTTAAACCAGCGAACAGAACATTAAACTTTATTAAACCAAACATAAAATTTCAATCATTAATCTTTGAACATCTACATAATGAGGCATCGGTTCACGATTTTTTTCATTCTGCAAACCACTTACTTATCTGTCCAATGCTCCATAGATCAACAAATCATGGGCCTTCCACATAACAAGTCCGTACATGGAATATATCTTCTGCGTACTGATGCAGTACACAGGAAATGGCCTTCACATACCGTTTCTGGGAGCAGTACATGGAGCCTCATGCAGACATCTCTTTTAAGTCCCTTGGCCATTTTTTAGCTCTTATACAACAATTTTCTCATTGGAATTAATTTTTTTTGAGGCCCTTAGGATCATTTTGTGCAGACTGCAACGGATTTTCACAGACCACTTCAGAATCAAACTGGGTGAGAGCAGCGATGATTGGGGACACCAAGGACTATATTTGATTATAAATTGTTCTGAGAGATAGTACCTTAAAATATCTTCTCATGCCAGAGATTTTAGCTTACCCATTGTACATGTAGCTTACTCTATACAACTTTGGTATTTCTAATGATGTCCCTTTGCCATTGGTTGTCCATAACACTCCCTTTATTTCCCTAGAATCACCCTAATGGCGTAATTGATCCAATATTTCTTCAATATTAGAAATCATAACTACTCTCATTCGAGATAATGTGTTCACACCAAGTGCCTTGGTGTGTAGATAGGGAAATCATAGTTGTCACAACACTTCATTAAGACTACTCACCTAGGAGTACCTATCTATTATCAATCATTCCCGATAAAACCCTAATGGTGGGTGGAGCACCAAATGGGACCTATGAGCCGAATGATTCATTTTCAATGAATGGGCCCATGAATTTTCGGTACATCAAATCTATTTGGAGTCCCCATGTAAGTAGGAAGTGGTGAAATTTTACCAAGTAGCCTGGGTATCCCAAATTGCAGTATTCTCTCTAGGAGAAATCCTACACGAACTGATGATCCACTGGTGTTCATGTTGAAATACTTTCCATTTACCTCATGGAGAGGTGTGAATTAGCTTATGGGATATCTATGAGCTTGGCAGGATACCTATTATCAAAATATGTATGATGAGTTCCTTCTAGAATCCACTACATGGGATGATTCCAATGATGTGTCCCCACTAGCAAGGGTAATATTAATCATAGCACATGGACTTCTTGGTCAACCCCTCCATGATGGATCTCTTATTTCATTTGAGGGTTGGATATGGTCATTTCTGTAGGTGAAAGAGCCTAGGATGAGGGACTACTATAATCAGACTCATCCAACCTGGCATTTTTGACAAATGACTGGTTTATATTGCACCACCCTTGAGGTAGGATAATACAATACTTGGGGAAAAAATATTCAATCAGACATGCCACCTGTACTCATTTTAGTAGGTTCTTTCACCAGGTATTGGAGCAGATGGATCTTTCCCTCTTGTGAAATATAAAATGAGGTCATATTTTTCTCTCTAACGTTAGAAGCTACATTGGCATATGGTCAACCGATCAAGTTCTCCATTCCAACTCATTCTTGACTTATATAAGCTGTTTGGGAAGATACAAGAAGGTAAACTCTTGTATCGTCTTAGCAGACCATTTAAATTTTTGTATGGATGGATAGAAGAAAATTTCCCCTTCTATGAATATCGACATACAAGGAGGGTTCCTCATTCCAACATTCATCCCACCCTTCTTATCATTTTCATTGTTTTTACTATGACCATAAGCGCTAGTGATGTGGTCAGGATGTTGAATGATTCTTTTCACTTTTCTTTTTCATCATACCCTACACCTCATGGGTCAGTAAGGGGTGATGGAGTAGGTTCATCAGAGGAGTGCCCATATCTCATCACGCTTCGAGATGAGATACTAACTGATTGGATAGATAGAGTAGCTATTTGTGATCTATACAACCCCTACTAGTGATCTAGGAAATTTGTATGTCTTCAAAAGGCTATGATTCTTTCAATGGTTTATTTTAGGGGAGAATCTCATCCCACAATTAGTTCCAATTATGGATTATACTGATGCAGGAATGTGCTACCATGAAGGTTATCATCCCTAGTATAGTGGGATCCAACTATCAATAATTAGTGTATACCCATCTGTGGGCGGACTGTTACCCTGATAGGGTTCAGTGAAGACCAATTTGATGGGTCGAAAAGCCATTTACTGTCCCTCTCTGTGTTTTGACCATGATTGCCACACCATTTATTCCTCTTTCTAATGTGAGAAGACGCTCGATTCATCATCAAATGCTTATGGAAGGGGATTCATATATGAATCCCATCTCGATAGGGATTGATTCAGATCACTCACATCATATGGATACAATTCATGACCCTAATGAGGTTGGCCCCATTAGAGTGTCACCAGATATCCCGAAAGTCACAGTCTTTCCCCCGTGTCTGGCTCCAGGGGCTGAACCATATGTGGGGAGAGAGATCCCCCTACCTGGGTAACCTATATTAGGTCCCTTCCCACTGCCATCATGAAGTTTCCTACCTATTTGCCCATGGAAGTGGGGGAGGCCCAAGGTCCTGGTGCTGTAAGGAGGATTTAAGTGGTGCAAAAATAGGTGTGGCATTAGTTATGTGTCATTACTATAGAAACCCCTATGGATAACTTCACCAATGAAATGGAAAACATCGGATTATTATTTGTGAATTGGGTTCGGGTGGATTCAATTACTTACATCTAAAATTTCTTATTTACCAAATTATCATAACCCTATAAGATCTTGCTTCTTTTGAGGAAAACCTTTCTATATTAAATTCTTCACATCATCAGGAAATGACCTTCCAAGATGTTTATGAGTAACTCGATCATTGGAATGCTGAGGGGGCGAAGGATTATGACTTGGTGGTTCCCAAATAGAAGAGATATGAGAATGGGAGGATCACATGGTAGGTTTGAAGGTTCCACTATCCTCCATGGGTGCCAACTATGAAGCAATAAAGAATAAAGGGTGGGAAATCAAAGCCGTTATAGAATGCGTATGCCCGATTTTCAAAGCCGAGGTGGAAGAGAGAGCTACTGTAGAGAAACCCATTGACCACCCACGATAGTCGCTCATCATTTTTCTGGAAATGACAAGCTGAGAATCACTTTAATTTTCCCATATTTTATTTGACTCACTTTATTTTGATACCATGGAGAGACTCCAAACAATAGATGTTCCCCCATTTTTTGAACTAATGGATATATTTCACCCTCTGATGCTTCTCCTTTTCTCTTTTCCATGAAATTTCAATAAATCAAAACTGATCATATAAATTTTATTTCGATCCATAATTAATTTTTAACCATGATTTGTAATAGAGAAATTGAAATCGTCAAATTATGATCTATTTTTTGCCTAAGATATTGGGCCTAACGAGCGTAGATCGACTATTTCTGTGGTTTCTTGGAAAACCTCATGAACTTTTGTTCCATTTTCATTATTACTCTAATTTTTCCTAATCCTATTTAGTACGGGATTAGTGTGTATAACATGACTTTTTTGGGCCTCCCTTTATGGGTTTTCAACTTCACAAGCTTTATGAATTTTTCAAATATTATATTGCTCAACATTTTTTCCTAAACCATACATAGTATTGGTTTAACAAGCTGGTAGTCGACTTTAATTTAGGGGGTTACCTTTTCATGTTTTCACTCTAGAGAGTATTGTGTTTTTTTCAGTGGCGGTTCATAGTCTTTCCAATAATACATATTACTTATGTTTTAGGTTAAGAAACATTGACCAAAATTGACAGGGTAGGGGCCCCAATTTTGGATTCATCAGCCGAGAATGTCCTAATAACTATAAAGCATGAATAATGGACTTTTCTTGACCTTTACTTCACATGATTCATATGTACATGGGTATTGGGATCTATTTTAGGCGTACAGAGGTACGGATGGACTATACTGAGGATGAATTTTCAATTGGTTGATGGTCGTTTTGTAGGTGACATATGCAGAGCCACCGGGGCATGAAATGCATAGTCAAACAAAGGTGTCCGCTGGATACTCGTCATCCAATTTTGATGGCCTGGGAGATTTATAACACTTTTTTTTTTGGATGGGGACCATAGTGGGTGGCCTATGTAAAGGATGATGTTTGAGAGTATTAGGGATATTTGTATCGATTATGAATAAAAAGCTACTCCCACGAGAATTTGAATTGTGTACGAGAGATCTAGTGAATGGTATAGACTGTCATCATACAATTAGGACACTTGAAAACTATTATGGGAGATCATTTCACTCTAAAAAAGAAAGAGTAAATGATTTATCATTTAAAAAAGAACTGATTTTCAAATTTGGGTATTTTAAAGGGGATAATTATGTAAACTGTAATCAAGGTGGTTTCTGAATCCGGGGAGTTATATGGGACATAAATATCATTCGAGCATACAAAAATAGTAATGGACACTCCTGTGGATGAATTTTCCTTTGGTTGATGATCGTTTCATAGGAGACAAATGGAGAACCACTAGGTAATGATGTGAATAGTCAAACAAAGGTTTCCAATAGACAATGGCCATCCTTTTTCGTTGACAATGAAGGATTATGGGGATTGGGACCTCTCTTGACACAACATATGGCTTCTAAAATGGGTTCTTTCTAAACTTGAAAGGGGAATTTCTTTTGATGAACACTACTGAGAAAACTAGAAATACGTGAGGGGGATTTTTTGTCTTTTTTTGTACGTGGGTCAACTTCGTACATATGTACAGGGAATATTTTCTTTGTCGAAGCCTTGAGAAACCATAAGTGAATCGGGATAGGATGTTTTGATGTATCTAGGATGTGGATAGGAAGTATAATGTAAACCACGAATTTCAGGGTTCCTGAATTCGGAAGGATGTCACAAGGAATGGAATCCATTAGGTGTACCATGGTAGGAGAGGACTCTCCTGAGAACGAATTTTCCATTGATTGAAAACAGTTTTGTAGGGAATATATATAGAACCACTAGGGAAGGATTTGCATAGTCATAATAAGGTTTCTACAGGACACTGTCCTTCCATCTCCGGTGGCCATGGAGGGTAATGGGGAACCAAGGTTACTCAAATAATAGTGTTTGATGTGTGGTGGGAGTGTATCCAGATACATTAGAAATGTACGGGCTATGATTCACCCATGAGATCAAGTAATCCTTTACATTGATCTGGTTCATATGTTGGGTGAGGCATATATCCCATCATTGGAGTTACTTGTAGGGTAATGTTGTATGGAAAGGACCTAGGTTTCCTTATGTGTAATTAAACCATAACATTCCTTTTAGTGTGATGCTTCTAGGACCTAAATCCTTGACTAATTTTCCATGATTCCATGGTGGATCTCCTACTGAGGTCCTTGAGATCTCATGAGCATTTCACGGTGTGAGAAACAAGGGATTACAAGGATTTAAATTCACCACTTACCAATGGAATAATTAATGGCAGGGATTGTTTGATGCTTAGACCAAAGTTGTGTAGTTTAATGTCATACAACAAGGATGAATTACACACAATTTTTCACCATGTGGGGTGGATGTAGGGTAATCCCGTCATAAAAGAAAGGAAATTTGATTACCCTCAAGTAGCCCTATAAGTAGGAAATGTTCGTGGATTTTCTTCTTTGATTAAATTCATGCGCAGGGAAGGAAACACTTCGACACTTTATATAGACATGTCTGGATCATAGGATTCGAGTCAACGATACATTTATCAGTGGGAATCCAAGTAATTCATGATTCTCAATGTACATTTTTTATGGTGTTCTGGCCCATTCACATGAAGTGAATGCAATTTTTTTTGGGGAGGTCGATCCCAGATAAGAATATATGAATTTTCATCATGCGGTGTAGTTTAATGTTGTGCATCTGGGACACTTCTACAATTGCAGTTTAGCGTCATGTGGTAAGGAAGTTGGAATCATAGTTTACCATCATGTTTTAGAGAAAGCTTGTTAGAAAGGAAATAAATAGATTTGAGTTAATCATGGTCGGGATATTCTTATATTTCTCAAACATTTGTTCTGATAGAAGGCCTAAACCATAGTGTCAGGGGACCTTGGGTTATGAGGAATGACATGGGGCTTAGAAGCCATTGGGCATATAGAAATAGGGAAATCATCACCTGAGGATGAATTTTACTTTGATTAACAACACCATTTTGTAGGAAACATAAATAGAGGCAATGTTGTATGATGTGTATAGTCAAACAAAGGTGTTTTTTGGATACTAACCTTCCATTTTTGATGTTAATGAATGGTTATGGGCACCCAGGATTTCTCAAAGTATGGTGTTTGATGAATGGGAATGTCATGTTTGGGAATGTTAGAAATATCTAGACTATGACTAACCATGAACTACTGAAAATCATATATAGATCTAAATCATATGTTGGTAGAAGCATGATCCTTTTACCCCTTCTAGGTGTCATAATTTAGATTTGGAACTTTCTTCATCTCTTTGAATTTGTTGTGTAAGGTACTTTGGGGGCACATTCGGAATCTTGTAACGCTGAGAATCGGGCCGAACACGATTCTTGAGGAACCTTGCAGTTTACTATCACATTGCCAGGACCATTCATGGACTCCCCTATGCATGTATGACCTATACACATAGGAAGGCCCATTTTCTTTTTTTTAATGGAAGCTAGACAATGATGGAGGAACTGGGGGTCACTACATATCCTATAAGGGAAGGAATCAATCCAAATGTAGTTCTAGAAATGAATTCCTTACATAGGTCTGGCCCATACATAGGGAAAATGGTCATTTTGGTTTCCTAGTGGCTGGACCAAGATTTGGAGTCAAGGTCTAACTACATATCTTATATGGTCATGAATGAATCCACACGTAGTTCTGGACATATCCTTTCTATAAAGGACTGGTATATGCACAAGGAGGGGGAAGGAATTTTAAATGATGGTTGAGCGGGGATATGAGATTCGGGCATTACTAAAAATCATACTGAGATAGGAATGAATCCATATGCAATTATTTAAAATTCTATTCAGTTTAACATCCCATGATAAGGACGATAGTTTCCGAGCCCGAGACATGGAATTTGGGCATCACTACGTATCCCACTGAGATAGGGACGAAGCCATATGTAGTGCTGCAAATTCCCTCCCTACATCAGTTTGGTCCATACATAGAGAGTGGGGAATTTTTATCTGGCGATGATGGATGAGCTAGGATAAATGATCCCACCGTCACTATGTATTCTACAAGGGTAGGAACCAAGCCACCAATAGTTCTTAATGTTCCCTATAGTGGTCTGGTCCATGTGTAGGGAAATGAGAGGATATTTTTTTCTTTAATTGGTGGTTGGGACAAGATGTTGAATATGGGTGTCACTACGTATCCAGCAATAGTAGGAATCAATCCATACATAGTTCTGTAAACAATATGCTCCATGTACAATTCTGACTTAGTAGTAGGAGTAGAGGAATTTTGGGTTTATCCTCTAGGGGTGTCGGTTTTATCATATTCCCTTATGGGTTTTTACGTAAGTGAATCTTTACAACTATTCCTAATCTCACATGAGTTATAATCAATCTGAGAAATAGGGAAGACAAGGAATCCCCTCATGGTATGGGGTGATAGAGGATACAATAGGGCCATTCTATTTCGTGTGATGGTAGGGCCAAGATCAATGGTTGAGGTGTCTCTATGTATCCCAATAAAGAATGGTAATCAAGCCACGTGTATTTATAGAATACTATTCCTTTGTTGGTCTACCCCATGGTCAGAAGGGGGATGGTTTTACTATATTTTCCTCGCATGAATATGAATTATATGCCACTAATTGTTAGCTGGAGCACAATAACTACCATTTTATTTAACATTATGTGGTAAGGAAAAAGATGCTATGCAGTTTTACATCATGCAGTTGGGATTTTTTAAGTCACTATAGCGTATAACATCTTATAAATAAGACGTATGTGTCACTATGTAGTTTAAAGACTTGTATCTTAGATGTAGGTGTCTCTATATAGTTTAACGTCTTGCATCTAAGACATATGTGTCTCTATTATTAAATGTATATATTTAGAAACCTTACATTGGTGGGAGTTGTTATGAGATTTCCATTCATTGATATTAAGTTATATGCTCCATTGGAGTAGACCACATGTACGACATATGGCCCCTCATATTTTTTCCCATGATTTGTGGGTTTCTTATCAAGTATCATTGGGGATCTAAGGACCAACAATTTCCCTCCATCGAGGAATGACCGAAGGGGAACCTTTTTTTTTGAAGGCTCGTGCGATCTGATTTTGATAGAGATTCAAATGGGGAAAAGTTTGAAACATTTTTTCATCTAGTTGATCCAACTCATCAAACCGTTTCTGAGATTGATCATCCATGGATAGTTAATCACAAATAGAAATGCAGAGTGATGGAACATGAACTTCTATGGGGAGAACCACCTATGTCCTGTATACTAGTGATTGTGGGGTTTCTTTTGTGGTAGTGCAAGTCTTAGTCTGGTAAGCACATAAAGCATGAGGGATATTATATGGCTATTATTTATTGTCTTTTTCTACTATATTTTAGAGTATGCTGGAAAGAGTCTTTTCGAAAGCCTCTATCTGTCTGTTGGCTGCTGCATGGTAACAGGATGAATAATTGGATTTGATTCCATGATCCTAGTATAACTTGTCCAACTCAGTAGAGCAGAAGTTGGTGCCATTATCTGCTACTATTTTATGAGGGAAACCAAATCTGGTAATGATGTTGGATTTCACAAAGCTAACAATGCTTCATGCCTTGACCTCTTTAAGGGGAACATCTTCATATAATTTGGAGAATAAGACTATTGTGGTGAGAATGAACTTAAATTTATAGATTTTTTAGGAGGATATGGTCACATGACATCCATCCCCCATACAAAAAATAACTACGAGTGCATTTCTATGTGAAGTAGATCTGGGGTTTGGTGAAAGAAATTGGCTTAAACATGGAAGGGATGGAACATCTTGTCAAATGTGGAACAATCTCATATCATAGTAGTACAATGGTATCCCAACCTTCGAACTTAATGGAAGAGCTTGGATACTGATTGGTGTGCTCCACAAGTTCAGTTGTGCACTTCTTTCATGAGGGATGTAGTATATTCTCCATCGATGCATCTAAGAAGGACTCTATAAAGGCCTCATTTATATAGGACCATTTCTTTGTTTGTTCCATTTTATATAAGAAAATTGACTTCCGGCCTCTATATCATTTCTCTTACAATCCTCTATAGTGTTAGTTCCCCCCTTTGGTGGTAATTTGAAATGGAAGTATCCAGCTAGTGGTGTGACCATAATGCTTAGGAACAGAGCTAATTTCACTAATTTCGTCCGTATTATTATGAATGAATGGAAATTACGTCTGATGGTGGGAAATGTTGATAACAATTTCATCCTAGTCTGGATTATCTTGGGTTTTTGTTGCATTGGTCAGTGTATTGTCTTGAGAATTCTATGACTGAGGGACATAAGTCAATGTTGGTTCTAATGGGAATTCTTCCCTTAGCTCTCAAAAATGGTTCTTCAAAGGAACCAACACATCATTCTTAATGGAATAGTCACCATTGACCTGTTTTATGGCCAGATCGGAATCACATTTTATCATATGGAGTTCGGCTTTTTTGTGAAGTGGTGGTTCTAGGACATAAATGAGGGCTTGGTATTCTATTTCATTATTTGTGTTCCCCTCTGAATAAAAAAAGTAAGGAGACAAACATTTTTTAAGATATGAGTATAACTCCTAGACCTACTTTGTTGAGCATATATCCTCCATACTTTTCCCTATTGGTCTTCTGGAGGCACCGTTAAAGTACATTTCCCATGCCTAGGGGCCTTCTTGGGCGGAGAACATTTTTTCCTCAGGATGTTCAGTATCCAATAGGGTCATTTAATCAAAGGTTTGTTCCTCTAGAAAATCAGCTAATGCATGGCCTTTGATGGATTTATGAGGGAGGAACCATATGTAAAACTATAGTAGGATAAATTTCTACCATGATATATGTCTAGTAAGCATAGGATGACTATGTATATACTTTAACAGGTTTCAGGGGGACACTATATAAACATTGTGGTGCTTTAGGTAATGCCTAAGTGTCTGAAGTGCATATATAAGGGATATGCAGTTCTTTTTTATTCTTGAATATCCAGTATCAGCATCAATCATTGTTCAGATGAGGTAATATAGACTATTCTCGCTACTGACTTCATTCTCATGTGTGAGGAAAGAACCCAGATACCGTTTAAAGGAGATTACTTATAAAAGAAGTGGTCTTCCCCCAACCGGTGGTATCATTACAAGTGGTATTATAAGATACATTTTAAGATTTTTAAATTCTTCTTGAAAGTCATTATCACACTTTAATGTAACCCCTTTCTTTATCAACCTGGTGAAAGGAAATCAATTACCTGCAAGTTTCTCTATGAAGCACCGAATGTAGGCTAGGTAACCCCGGAGACCCCTCATCTCAGTGAGGTTGTGATTTGTAGACATGCTAAGGATGAATTTATTCTTCTCACAATCAACTTTGATGCCACGATGGCGTACGAAGAAGCCTTGAAATTTCACAGAGTTGACACTGAAGGAACAGTTCCTGGAATTCATCTATAGACTCTATTGGTAGAGTTTATTGAATAAATTTTCAAGAACTGTTAGGTGGTTTTAGTGTTTTATTGACTTAAACTCCAGGTTTTCAATTTTGCACTTGAGGAATTTTTCTAGGACGGGCTTAAAAATGTGATGCATGGCGCACTGATATGTAGTGACAACATTTCTCATACCAAAGAGAATCAATTTATTGTAGAATACTCCTTGGGGGCCCCTGAAAGCTGTGGCTTCTTCATCTTCTCTGGCTATTTGGATCGGGTTGTATCCAGAATAGCCATCCATGACAGTGAGGTTTTTATTTCCAGTTATTGCATCATCCAACAATTATGTGATCGGGACGGGAAATCATCTTTTGGGATATACTGATTGAGGTGCCTAAATTTAATACAGAATATGATATATCCATTCTTATTTCTAATAGAGACATTGTTTTTCATCTAGATTAAATATCTGACATTCCAATTTAAGTTAGCTTCGATTAGATTTTCGACATCATCATCTATTTTGGCAGCATGTGTCGGTTGGGTCCTTCTACCTGCCATCTTGTAACCATAAAGGTCTTCCGGCAGACCCAGGTGATGAGTTTCGACCTCAGGATCGAGGCCTGTAATTTATGTTTATTTCCATAAAAGAAACATCTCGATTTATCTTTAGTAAGGAGGTATATTCCACATTCCCCTCGAAATGTGTAGCCACACTAACCAGAGTGGGATGCAGGTCATCTTTGGTGCCTAGTTTTATCTCCCTAAGTTCATCAATCAGGGAGGATTCACCTTCTTCAAATTCGGGATGAGAATCTTTGAGATCTTATTATTATTCTTCATCACCATTTTCATCATCTTCTTCATCTTTTGATGGGGATATTATTCTCAAGATGAACTCTTCAGTGTTGGGAGAAGAATCAAAACATTGATTAATGATAATAGAAATAACTCATTCTGCCCTGGCAGATTGTGGGGAAATTTTTGAAGAGGATGGAATGGAGGGTAGAATAGTTTACTCGCTTCCTTTTAGTGACATGCCATCGTCTTCTTCCTTAATGTGTATGGAAGGAAATATCTAGGGCCTTATGGATAATCCAGGAGAATTTTTATTTTATCCTATACCATTATCATTTGGTTTACCATGCTTTTTAGCATCATCAGACATTGTGGTTATAAAAAAATCATACAGATGGTTGAGTCCGCATTTGATCTTGAACCTAAACACTCAACATGGTTGACGGGTAACAAAAACTCTTTCCAAATATTTATGAGGGGATCGGTGGGATCCATTTATTATCCCTTTGGGGTGGTGATCCAATCAAGTTCATCATTAAAAGACATCTTCTCTTTGATTTCATGAAACCCTGCATCAATGTAATGTGACTCATAGGATTTGAATGGGGATTTATCAGTGTGAAATTTATAGTTTTTCCCATTAGAACAATATTTGACCCTATGATAGAATGATGATGGAATAACAGTGTGCTAATGCATCTAGGGACGCCCCAACAAAATGTTGAAGGTAATACTTTCTGCACTACCAGAAACATGGAATTAGACACAAGGTCACTAAGCCATGATTCAAGCTAGATTCTTTCTAATGGATTTTTCTTTCTTTTGTCATATCCCAAAAGAGTTGTGGTGTAGGCTTTGAGACATTCCCCATCATAGCCCAACCAATGAATTCTTCATAGTGGGAGGAGGTTAACTCCAGATCCATTGTTGATGAAAATTATCCAAATATCAATGCCATTTGTCTTTCCAAACACATATAATGGTTTTTTTGTGTCCCTGCATGGTGGAATATTCATTCTAATATGTGAAGAAGATGAATGACATTTATCTTTCTATACACATATAATGGTTTTTTTGTGTCCCTGCATGGTGGAATATTCATTCTAATATGTGAAGAAGATGAATGCATGGAATTTTTTAGCATTAGTCTTTATCCAGTAGACTTTGGAAGCTACTACTTTGACCTCAAATTCTTCGGTACATAGTAAGGGTTTGATGGGTGTTTCAATAAGGTATGCTGACAGAATCAAGACAACCAAGATCGATAGTGTTCCTAGAACTGAGGGTAGATGCTTCAAGATATCAAATATCTTCTCAAAATTATAGCACTTCATGGCTTGGTTATTATCTTTCATGTGCACATTAGGGTCTTGAGCATTGGAAGTGGATGTTTTTCTCTCTGTGGTAGGAGTTGATGGTTTTCCCTCTGTGGTAGGAGTTGATGGTGCTGCTGTACTTTCTGAGTTTGGCTGAACTGGTCTACTTGTATGCCTTGGGAAATTATACATATGCACATACTCCAACAGATACTCCAAGTTTATTGGGATTATATTTCTTCTGGAAGGGGTATAGAAACACTTTTTTTAAGGTGTGTTTACTTTAGGGTCCTTATATGAGTTTCTGCATGACTAATAATTTGAGTTAGGGCATGATTAGGAATTTGACTCTCGCCACAATCACGAATTCCTGGAAACCCATGGCCTCTATGGAATCTTCCATCATCTCCCTGGATGGATGTGGAGAAATTGGGTTCCTAGCCAAAGTCTCCCTCAGAGAAGGGATCCATATATTGAAGGACATTAATGGAGCCAAAGACCAGTTCTTGATCCGGCAATAATTCAATCTTCATGTCTTCTTCTGATTGTATTATTTGGTGGGGTGGTGCCCGTTGTCCCATTTAGTGAGGGTGGTTCCCATTATTTCTTTCATCCTAGAATTATGTTTGAAAGTGTCAATAATAGTTTTGTCTTCGGTGCATGATCATATTATTGCTCCTGCATTATGAATTTTCAGACCTTAAGGTATTGTGGGTTTGAGGATGATAGTTGTGCTGCATCGGGAGCTATTGGGGCACAGTTGGTTGCTTCAACTATGATCGAAGGATGCCATGATCTTGGCTGACTATTTTCTAAGTCATCCAACTATAAAATTTACACTCATTTTTGTCAGTGACTGTTTTCCACCACTCTTCTTCTTTTTAGTCTAAGGTGGAGACATACGCTACTTTTGCTAGCAGTGGACCTAACATGACATGTCTGGAATATAATATATTTTTTAAGATATCCTTTAAGATTAATCACTCTTAGATAGTATGTCCTAATATTCGATGGTATGTATAGTAATTTGGAGGTCATCGAGAACCACTTCATTGGCTCACTTTATCTCTGGTAGGCGGAGCAAGTTTCAATTAATAGTGGGAACACAATTTCCACAGACTTGGTCATCTCAAAATGAGTAGACTTTATTTCATAATTCCTCGAATAGATTTTTTGTGGCACCCCTTCTCTCATTTTCAATGGTGGGGTTATTGTTAACATATAGGGCGTCCTGAATGGTTTGGTGGAGGCATAGAAAATGGAGCAGGTGTCGGGGCTGGCTTAAGCATGATAGAGGTCGTCTCAGCTATTCTCATTAATTTTCTTTGGCCTGATGGGGTAACTCAGAACCAGAAAATGGTCTACTGCAAGGAGACTTCTATCCTTTGGGAAATAGTAGAAAAATCTTGGAAACTAATTGTTCACTTCACTGAGATGAGTGGTTTCCACAATTCATCACAGAGATTATCGATGTACATAGTTAGTATTTCATCCTAGTGGAGTGGCTAGTTCAAGGAGTTAGTCAGGCATTTCCATCTAGTGATGACATCTAAAAATGTTTCATTCTCTCACTGCTTGTAGTTCATGAGATCACTGATTGTTTACTTAGGCAATGTCAAACTGAACTAGAAGAGAAGCTATCACCCGAGGTCCACCCATCTTATGATTGAGTTAGCATACAAAATTATATACCACACAAAGTCTGAACCCTACAGTGTTTGCATGAAGCACATAAGTTTCACTACATCTTGTTCCTCTAGGGTGCCCATCATGGGGTCATAGTAAGATGCCTAGTGAATTAGATTTTGTTCTAGGTATCCTAAACCATTGAACACTAGGAATATGGGGTTCACAATTTTTGGAAGTTGTAGAACATTGCTCACCCAATAAAGGTAAGGTTTGCATTCCGGTTGAATCATATCGTGCCAAACTTCTATGGATTCTAGTTAGGTTGTTAATTACTTGACCCTTGATGCATATCTTACCGGACATGATCTTGGTTGGGTGTAGTAGGGGGAAAACTTGATGTGTCGCCACTGCTAGAATTTTGGATAGATACCCAGCTTGGGGTATCCTTTGGGGGTTCGCATGATTTTTTATGGCTACTTACCCAGTGTGTGGGGGGGGGAGTTTTAATGTCTTTCTAGGTCTGGATTCAGGTAGAATGATTGTCCTGGTGCTGGATTGGATGAGAATATAAGCATAGTTTCATTTACCGGGATGAGTTCATGTGGTAGAGGCTCCCCATCTAGGAACTCATGTTGATGTTTCTCTTGAGGAACACACCCATCAATATAGATTCCTCAACGTTTCTCAACATCAATTCGCCAGAGTTCTTTCATTTCTTCCTCCTTCTTGATGAATCATTCCTCGAGTGCAAGGGACACATTATAGGGGGATTAGGTGGTGGGTCATAGACAACATGTGATTTATTATTCTCTTATTTTTGGATTCACCAGGGAGGTAGTAATGGGTTTTCTAAGGGTGTGCCCAAATTTCATGAAACACTATGATTCCTGGAATGCACAACATCATGCTCGGCATGGGTTGCTTTTAGGAGGGAACCACATTTTCCTGAATCCTCTCTATTTGTATCATTTATTATGAGATCCATGGGTTTGACATACACAATGTTCACTGATGCATACCGCATTAGGGGTGGTGTATCTGGTGCCAATTGGTAAAATATTTTTTTTTACTTTGTTAGAATTTCTCCTCACATTTTGTGATATTCTTCCGATTTATTTGTGAATGTTGGACCGAAGGGACCCATAGTATGACAATTACATATGCCTTCATCCTGGGGGATATGAAGCATCAGACATGTAATGACCTGCATTGTGAACCCGGTTAAAAAGTGGGGGAAATTGAACTTTTTCAATTACTGAACCTGTCATTTTTAGAAACGGGATTCGGAATGAGGTTCCAAAGGTTTGAAACCTTATTTTTAATGTTTTTGGACTTGGGTGAATGCCCGTTAAGTTTCTTGGGTGGCCCGAGGGGTTTTAGAAGCAACGAAACCCAGTTCTTTAAAGGGCTGCAGAGGGCACACTGTTAGCGCATGGGCTGACCAAGTCGTGCGGTGCAAACTGTGCGGCCCAAATCTGGTGGATAGTGGCATGCACTCGGGCTGCGTATAGTTTCTCGAAATTGTGCACTTAGCCCGTGTGAGAGATCTCTGGGAGGCAGAAGACTCTGCACGGTTTGTGCACGGTTTGGAAAACCGTGTGGGTCAAACCGTGTGCTCGGGGTTGATTTAGGTTTTTAATTAAAATTAAAATTAAAATTAAAATAAAATAAATAAAAAACCTAATCTATCTCTCCCTCACCCTCATTCAACCTGAACGCAACCCCCTCCTCTTTCGTGAGCCGCGCACGAGCCCCCTCCACGGCCTCCTCTGGATCGAGCTCCTCTGGCCAGTTTTCTTAAAGATTCTTCCTCCAAACCTTCATGGTAAGTCCTCTCCTCACCTCTCCTCTCGTTCTTGGTCGATTTTAGGGCTCCTCTTGGTCCTAATCCGGTTCGGCCGAACCCCTAGGTTTAGGGTTGGTTTGATTTCGGTTTCTTTCTTGTTCTGCTTGTTCCTGGGTTGTGTGGAAGGTCTCCCGGGACCTTGTGAGTGTGTGTATGATGTATGCTGCCGAAGGTGAGGCGGGTTTCGGTCTTTTCGGTCTGCCGGTTTGATTCCAAAGTAAGGGTTTTACTTGTGTCTTGTTTTCCCAGCTTCTAAATAAGTATTATAGTAGTTTTAAAGGGTTCCTGCTGTGTTTTGGTTTGCTGCTTTGGAGTTTTGATCGTGTTTCGGGTTTCCGGAGCTTTCGCAGCTCTTAGTTAGAAGGCGACAAGATCCGGAGTGAATGGATGGATCCACCTTGAGGTAGGGTCCCTCTCCTTTCCATTTTAAAAATTAAAGTGAAGCCTTTATAGAATTTAATACTACACTGCTTTAATTATGCACGTTTAGTTCCAATCAAATGATGTTGTGCAAAGAGTCTGAATTTCAAGGACAAGATTAAAATGGTTGCTTGGTCCCTAAACTAATGATTTAATAACAAAACACCTTGATCAGTGGTGCGCTGTCTTCAAGATAAAAAGTAGTGATAGAATTTTTATGCTTTCCTGCTGGATTGTTATAAGGCCTCTTTGATGCTTTATATGTGAACGGGTCTTCTTGAGACATGTAGGATGAAATAGCTAGGATACTTTTGTTGGGGTCAATTTACCATGTTAGACAAATTGAGTAAGATGGTAACCTTTAAATAGAATGACCCTCATGGGAAACACTTGCCCAATTTTCCATGTTTAGGAAAATTGGATAAAATGACCTTGAATAGGGAAAGTGTTCTAAATGATATAGTTAATGAGTTGGGTTTTGAATTTTATCTGGTTAATTGGAGCGCATTAGAGGTAATTCATTATGTGTTGTTTGATAAGTATGAATGATGGTTTAACTGAATAGTACAATAGAGAGGGTTAGAGAATGACCCTAGAGTTTATTGTTATGGTTGTGAATGAGTACCATATTTGATATTGTGATGTTGTGAGATGGAAATGAAATGTTTTATTGATATGAATGTTATAACAAGTGTATGACATATAACCTATACTATTAAATGATTAAGCTTCGGGCTAGGGTCACCGTGAGAGCTCCCCTAATTGAATGATAAAGCTTCGGGCCAGGGGTAGACCATGAGAGCTACCCTGTGTTACGGCTTCGCGCTAAGGGTAGACTATGAGAGCTCCCTTGAATCATCCTTAAGCTTCGGGCCTGGGATAGACCGTGAGAGCTTCCCCAAGGTTGGTCCAGGGGTAGGATTGAGAGCGCTGCCCCTGGGTTAAGGATGTCCGTGAGTTCCATCCCGATCCTACCCAACATATTATATATATAATAAAGGTAGAATATGAGAGCTCCCTTGAATAATTATTAAGCCTTCGGGCCGGGGATAGACTGTGAGAGCTTCCCCAATGTCGGGCCTGGGGTGAGATCGAGAGCGTTGCCCCTGGGTTAAGGACGTCCGTGAGTTCTGTCCCAGTCCTACCCAATGTATTATATACAGATGGTGACATGATCAGGTTACTTTACAAGCAACGAGCCGAATCTGGTATAGCCGTCAGGTTTCCTCTGGGAAACTGGGATGAGTGTTGTTATTCTTCTTTGTTATGTTTATTGAATCATGCTATACCAGCTTACTGCTTTATTTAATACTACACTGTCTGGCTTCGGTTAGACACCGGTGGTGTCGGCCTACTGAGATTTATATCTCACACCCTACACGGGCCGCCATTGCACTAGTGTACCTGAGTAGACCTTTTTGCTTGCAGGACCTAGGTTGTCCGCTGTGCAATTTGTACTTGGGGAGTTAGGAGCAAAGGACCAAGCAGGAGCTTGGGATGCTCAAGAGATCACCTGTCGGGCCTTACTGTCTTTTCTTCATTTTATTTTGTATTGTATTTCAAGCATGCGGTATTTCTTACCGCATTAATAAATGTATCATCATTTTTACATACATGTATTGTAATTGTATTTGGCCACCTTTTATAAATGTGATCACTATTTATCTTCCGTTGTTGTCTGTTCATTGTTTATCTATTACTACTTCTGCTAATTTTGTGTTTCACTCTGATAATACTGTTGTGCAACTATGATAAGAGGCTATAGTCTCCCCACTATCACCTCTCGATACCCTTGCTGCTAGTTGGAAACATTTGGTGTATGGGGAGATGCGCTTGAGGCCATGTGACCAACCGGTCCAGCCACCGGTAAGATGGGGAGCCAGGCCAGGACGTTACAAAGTGGTAACATATAAGTTTTCTCTTCTGATTTTTTTTACTGTTTGGAGACATTAGACAGGGATAGGAAGGAATTTGAATCTGCTAATGAGCTATGTCCAGGATTGGCCACCCCGTGCACAAGAAAAATCCATGTTTCCTTGAATTAAAATGTTGTTTAAATGATTTTGATCATTTCAGTTGATTTGATCTCACCGTTGGGTGACACACATGATTTATGCTGATACTGTTGATGCAATTGTGGGTTCTATTTCTGTTACAACCCGATGAGACGAGGGTATTCCATATGATGCATCCTATAAGAACCTTGTAAGAAATTGCATACCATGCATTATGCCCTTCCATATAGGATGCATTAGTTGATTCATGATGTTGTGATAGGTACTGTGGTAGTTATTCTATTCTTCTATGATATGGCATGTTTCTGTGTTACTGCTTTGATAAAATTATAGGATCAGTTAAAATGAAATTGGTTTCTTTTGCTAAATTAAATGATTGTGTTTACGACAGGAGACAATTTTCAGTTGTAAGGTGTATGTGCGTTTTATAGTTAGGAAATGGTAACCTGTGTAATCAGATTTCCGAAAAAGGGATACTAAAGTTTTAATTGTAAAAATGGGATTGGTTTTGATTAGATGGATCCAAATTCAAAACTGTAAAGTGTATGGGTGCTTTATAGATTTGTAGGTGTACACCTGTATTATTGGATGATTGTTTGAGCAGGTAATGTTCTGGAATGTATTTTCTTTTGTTTGTTGGGAGCCAATTTTCAACCCATGGAGTGTATGGGCACTTCATGAGTTGGGAACTGGAAACCCATAATGAATGTGATGGCAGCATGCCTTGTGAAATGATTTTTTATGTAAAATATGTTTGGATTTGATTAGTTGTGAGTTGGCTTGTTGGTACCCTTATAGGTCACCTATTTTCTTTAAAAGGAATTTATAATGATAAATTTCCTGGAAAGAGACGAGATGTCTGATAAATGTTTCGTGTTTAAAAGGGAGTTTGTTGAAACTTGTCTTCTTTTCTTTGAGCTATTTGATAAAATGAACAATTGACTAGTGTTTTTTCGTTTGGAAAAGGTTTACTTGATGTGTTTAATTTAATCTTTTAAACGGATTAAATGATAAATGTGAATAAATGTAAAGGGCTTTGAAAAGGAACCTGTAGTGGTGTCCTCTGTTGAAACCTCGTGTGGGGGTAAGTTAAGTCTTTCTTGTGAGTGCCTTGGGATGGAACCGTAGGTCTTTTCTACGGGCGTTTGTTTTCTTTTGGAAAATGACGTTAAATGTTAGGCTTTGAGCCTGATGAATTTTGTTGGGCGTGACCTAGTGCTTGGGTCGACGCTTTTCTTTCGTGAGGGGCTAGCCCGTGGTAGGTAGCGCCCTTAGAGCTTATGTGCTTGGCTTGTTCAGTGAACTTTCTGAATTTAGTTACTGTTTGGGTACCATTTTCTTGTGTAGGACTTCCAGTTCTAATGACACCCTTGTTCGGACGGGTGGTCATGCTTATTTTGATCTAGTTAATGGATTGAGCATTGGGTAATGCTCTGTATTAGTTGTTTGGAGATGCCTCAGGCATGGTAGGTCACCTTGTAGGTCGTTTGAAACATTCCTTCTGTGCAGTAATGGATGACTTGACATGTCATCATCCAAACGGACGGTCGTATGGGGAAATACGATGTTTGCCTGTATCTCTTGTGCTATTGTGTACGGTCTTGGGTCATCTTCGTGGTAGAGTGACCTGAGCGTTTGAGAATGAAGTTGTCCCAATGCTCAGGATGATTTTCGGAAGACTCTGGTGGTTGAAATGCCAGTCTTGTTTCCTTGTTCTTCTTGTGCGTTTCGACGTGGTGATCAGGGCTCGGAGGATCGACACACGTCCGTTTAATCGTTACGAACAAGTCAGCTTATGAGCAGCTTGTCTTTCTCTTTTCGATGACACCGACCCTTCTAAGGTGGGAAGCGTCATGGAAATGGAGTAATGTGTGTTCTTTCGGGGAGAAGGAACACATCAAAAAGGACCACTTGAAAATGGTCGGGTTTTTTTGAATTCCTTTGAGGCATGCAGGTGTCGTTATGCATCGGTGCTTGCTCAGCAGCACAACTTTGATCTATTTGGCGGTGTATGCAACCCCTTTTAAGAAACACCATTGGTCATGGAGGACTTCAGTGGTAAATCGTAAACAATAATGTAATGCCTTTTGCGGGAAAGAGGCTTCGCGATCGGTTTATAAGTCTTGATGTGTCGGCTGGTGAAGCCAAGTTTCTTCTTTAGAGTTGACTTGGGGTGGTTCGACTATACTTCCTTCCGGTTATTGGTTATAAATAACTGGAATCCATTTCAATCCTCTTAGTGTACTCTGTTATGTGACGAACATGTCCCCAATATTGTTTCCATCTTGGATGCACTAAGAGAGCGTCAGTATTATGCTACACAAATGTTTAAAGGATGTTGAGCTCGTTGGGTTGTTCTCCTTCGATGATTCATTCGGGATGCATGGTTTCTCTCATGGTAAGTGTGAGATTCCTTAGGAGAAGGCATCATTATTCAGCTTATAAAACGTCGGCTGTCTAAGCCGTGCATCTTCTAGAATAGTTAGCCAGAGTGGCTTGAATCTTTTCGACTTGGGTTTAGAGGTCAATGGGGAAATCGACCGTTTGATCATTTCAAAATCATGCTAGGTGCGTCGTTGGAACGCTTAGAGCATGCTTTTGAAAAAAAGTTTAAAAGGGTGGTGGAGCTGTGGTTTGAGTCTTGGTCTTTTATCATGAAAAAAAAACTAATGTGGGAAGTACCTTTGTTTGGTTGCTTGGAGAGGTGATGATGTGATCGTGTCTCTTGTGGAATGGGCTCGGGTAAGAGCATTCGTGTTGGTTCGGTGGGAAAACGAGCGTTGGATCAGGTGTTGATGACGTAAGTGTCGTGTTCTTTAGTGGATGTTGGTTGGTGCGTGGGACTTTTGGGAATGTAACACGATCATTTGAACGATGCTTCATGACCCTTGTAGGTCGAGTGAGGTGTGTGTTCTTCTCGATGGCTTCTCGGGGTCAAGAAGTTCTAAGGTGGGAAGATTTTAATTACCCGCGTTTTGAACCCAGTAAAAAAGTGAGGGAAATTGAACTTTTTGAATTTCTGAACCGGTCTTTTTTAGAAATGGGCTTCGGAAAGAGGTTCGGAAGGTTTGAACCCTTCTTTTTAATGTTTTTGGAATTGGGAGAGTGCCTGTTATGTTTCCCTGGTGTCCCGAGGGGTTTTGGAAGCGACGAATCCCAGTTCTTTAAAGGGCTACAGAGGGTGCACAGTTGGCGCATGGGCGGAACTAGCCATGCGGCCCAAATATGGTGGATAGTGGAGTGCGCACGGGCTATGCACGGTTTCCCCAAACTGAGCGGTTAGCCTGTGTGAGAGATCTCTAAGAGGAACAAGACCCCACACGGTTTTCGCACGGTTTGGAAAACCGTGCAGGTCAAACTGTGTGCTCGGGTATGTTTTAGGTTTTTAATTAAAATTAAAATAAAAAAGAAAAATAAAATAAATAAAAACCCTAATCTATCTCTCCCCTACCCTCACTAAACCCGCACACAGCCCCCTCCTCTCCTATGAGCCGTGAGCGAGCCCCCTCCATGGCCTCCTCCGGATCGAGCTCCTCCGGCCAGTTTTCTTAGAGATTCTTCCTCCAAAACTTCGTGGTAAGTCCTCTCATCTCCACTCCTCTTTTTCTTGGTTGATTTTAGGGCTCCTCTTGGCCCTAATCTCGTTCGTCCGAACCCCTAGGTTTAGGGTTGGTTTGATTTCGTTTTCTTTCTCATTCTTCCTATTCTAGGGTTGTGCGGAAGGTCCCCCAGGACCTCGTGAGTGCGCGTATGATGTATGCCACCGAAGGCGATGCGGGTTGCAGTCTTTTTGGTTCACCGGTTTGATTCCCATGTAAGGGTTTTACTCATGGATTGTTTTCCCAGATTCTAAATAAGTTTTATAGTAGTTCTAAAGGGTTCCTGGTGTGTTTTGGTTTGGTGTTTTGGAGTTTTGGTCGTGTTTCGGGTTGCCGGAGCTTAGGCGGCTCTTAGTTAGAAATCACCAAGAGACGGAGTGAATGGATGGATCCACCTTGAGGTAGGGTCCCTCTTCTTTCCCTTTTAAAAATTAAAGTGAAGCCTTTAAAGAATTTAATGCTGCAATGCTTTAATTATGCATTTTTAGTTCCAATAAAATGCTATTGTACAAAGAGTGTGAATTGCAGGGACAAGATTAAAATGGTTACTTGGTCACTAAATTAATGATTTAATAATAAAACCCCTCGATCAGAGGTGCACTATCTTCAAGATAAAAATTAGTGATAGACTTTTTATGCTTTCCTACTGGAATGTTATAATGCCTCTTTAATGCTTTATATGTGAACTGGTCTTGTTGAGACAGGTAGGATGAAATGGTTGTGATAATTGTGTTGGGTTAAATTTTCCATGTTAGGAAAATTTAGTAAGATGGTAACCTTTAAAAGGAATGACCCTCATGGGGAACCCTTGCCCAGTTTTCCATGTTTAGGCAAATTGGATAAAATGAACTTGAATAGGGAAAGTGTTCTAAATGATATAGTTAATGGGTTGGGTTGTGAATTTGATCTGGTTAATTGGAACGCATAAGAGGTAATTCCTTATGTGTTGTTTGATATGTATGAATGATGGTTTAACTGAATATCACACTAGAGAGGTTTAGAGCTTGACCCTAGTGTTTATTGTTAGGGTTGTGAATGAGTACCATATTTGATTTTGTGATGTTGTGAGATGGAAATGCCATGTTTTATTGATATGAATGTTATAAGAAGTGTATACCTTATAACATATACTATTAAATGATTAAGCTTCGGGCTAGGGGAAGACCGTGAGAGCTACCCAAATTGAATGATAAAGCTTCGGGCCAGGGGTAGACCATGAGAGCTCCCCTATGTTACGGATTCACACTAAGGGTAGACTGTGAGAGCTCCCTTGAATCGTTCTTAAGCTTTGGGCCGAGGATAGACCGTGAGAGCTTCCCCAAGGTTGGGCCAGGGGTAGGATCGAGAGCGTTGCCCCTGGGTTAAGGACGTCTGTGAGTTCTGTCCCAGTCCTACCCAATGTATTATATATATATATATATCAAGGGTAGACTGCGAGAGCTCCCTTGAATAATTATTAAGCCTTCGGGCTGGGGATAGACCATGAGAGCTTCCCCAAGGTTGGGCTAGGGGTAGGATTGAGAGCGCTGCACCTGGGTTAAGGACGTCCGTGAGTTCCGTCCTGGTCCTACCCAACGTATTATATACATATAGTGACATGATCGCATTACTTTACCGACAACGAGCCGAAGCTAGTATAGTAGTTAGGGTTCCTCTGGGAAACTGGGACGAGTGTTGTTATTCTTATTTGTTCTGTTTATTGAATCCTGTTATACCTTCTTGCTGCTTTAATTAATATTACACTGTCAGGATTGGGTTAGAAAACGGTGGTGCCGACCTACTGATATTTATATCTCACACACTACTCGGGCCGCCATTGTACTGGGGTACCCGAGTAGACCTTCTTGCTTGCAGGACCTAGGTTTTCCACTGTGTTGTTTCTACCTGGGGAGTTAGGAGCAAATGACCAAGCAGGAGCTTGGGATGCTCAATAGATCGCTTGTCGGGCCTTACTGTCTTTTCTTCATTTTTGTTTGTATTGTATTGAAAGCATGTTGTACTGTTTACTGCTTTTATAAATATATCATCATTTGTTCATACATGTATTGTAACTGGATTTGGAAACATTTTATGAAAGTGATCACTATTTATCTGCTAATGTTGTGTGTTCATTGTTTATCTATTACTGCTTCTACTAATTTTGTGTTTCACTCTGATAATACCGATGTGAAACTCTGATAAGAGGGTATAGTCTCCCCACTATCACCTCCCGAGACCCTCGATACTAGTTGGCAGCCTCTGGCATATGGGGAGATGCGCTTGAGGCCATGTGACCAACCGATCCGGCCACCGATAAGATGGTGAGCCGGGTCAGGACGTTACAAGACAACACTAAATGGGTAACCTCTCTGCTCATCATTCTTCCTAGATGGGAGAATAAAGACGTCTGTTGTGCAAATATTTGAGGTAAAAATACCCCTAACCCTATGGGATGGTGTTTATCCCACTCATTCATTGTTTCCCTATTGCTCAAATTCATTGGTCTTATGGGAAATTTCGAGTTAATAATTCCCCTATCCCTACAGGCTGGGAATGTTCCCATATTATGGAAGTACTTTCCACTGTTTCCACCTTCTTTATTTCATTCACTACCACACGGGTATGAGCCAGGTATAGAGCTAGGTTTGGAAATGGATTATTTTCTTTCGAGGACATGAAAACTCTTTTCCAGTTGGCTTCCCCTATATGGGACACCTTCTGGATGATATCGATTTCCATACTCAGAAGCTTCTCAATGGCTTGTTCTAGTCAGGCATGATACTTTTGGGACTCACTAAAGGCTAGTTCTTGTTGAGCATTCAACCTTTCCTGAGTAGGTATTTCATTTTATTTCAACCATTGGGTAATGAAATTGAAAGATTTAATTTTTATGAGGTCTTCAATATGTGAACTAGGGTGAAGTGTAGAGATCCATGTTCTCCCAAACCCCAGATATGAACTCCAGACATGGAATCACTGATAAGGAAATGCAACTCGTTCAGTGCTTGGAGGTAGGCTAGTTCAAGGTTTTTCTTTCTCCTTCCTGATTATCACCATCATGAATATGGGAGGCCATCCAAGTTGATCAGATAGTAAATATATTCTAATATGTTGAAATGGTATACATACCTTTAATAGGGAAAGAACTTTTCTTTTAGGTGGTGGAGAGTTGTCCTTATATTTAGGATAATGTTATACATATATTCCATAGAAAACTCCCTTGGTATATCGAAGTGAGAAGTGGTCGTGGGACAATACATCACTGGTATATCATCCATTGTTTTTTGTTTTCTTGTGAGAAATATATCGTGTTTTTGTTCTTCCAGGGACTCCTCTACTTTATATGTGCAACTTTATTTCATCTTAATGATTTGGTTCCAAGAAGCAGGGTTGGTATGAGCCTCATTGATATGTGAGTAGTGTGAGGGGGGATCAGAAGATGAGCATGGACCTTGACCATCCTTTGGTTGAGAGAGGATATCACTTATCATAGATCGAGTGTTGGACCTATCTGACTCCATCTTCCTGAGCACCTCGGTATAAGAGTTCTTTTTCACATTCATCCCAGCAAGGGGATAAGCTTCTTACTATTGTTAATTTTGATTATGGGGAGGAAGTTCTCAATTGGTGCTACAATGGAGAGGGCTTCCTATAACGACCCATACTTTACATACATTGTTATTACTTCAGAATTGAAGCACACTTATTACAACATATAACAAAACCAAGAAAGGACCGCATAGGTATAATGTCTTTAGAAACTAGGAAACATAAACAACTAGTTCATAAAGCATCGACTTTGACTCCCATTTATTTCATCATATCTAGAGTCCCTTTTTGGCATATTCAACTTAATAAACTTATTCCTAACCTTGGGAAATAAAACATACCAAAGGGTGAGCTCAAATGATCAGTAAGGGTAAAAAAAAAGAAATATCCATCACATCATATACAAAAGCACATAAATTTTGAAAATCTTAACCTACAAAAGAGATCATAATCTCATAACATGGGATAAATCATAGCAGTGAAATGTAATCCCAATAATCATAACTTAAAACATGAAACTTTGTGTCATACACACATAATCATAGAGAATCATTTCTTATTAGTCCAGACTCATTTCCAAGACTATCTTAGTGGACAAAGTCCACTTCGGAACCGAGTTCACTCCTCATTTCAGTCCTTTTTCACTGAACTGGTATAACCTACCGTTCCAGCCATGTCTATCTCATGAGATATAAAATCTTTACCCAATGAATTGGAGGGAGATATAGGTCCCACCCATATCATAATGATACAATTCTTATGTGTGCCACAAAATCATAAATCATACATCATTGTATAACCCATGTATTAAAAATGGGAATCTTAAACATCATGACATAATAAAACAATTCATATAAGGTAAAGGAATTCATAAAAATATTTCCATCACAACATAATCAAATCCATGTAATAATAGGGATAGAAAAAGAACCCTTTATTATCTTAGATGGAAAATAATTTTAATAAAACACTTGAACTCCATTCTTGAGGAAAATACACTTTCTACTTTAAAAAGATTTTTCCTTTCTTACCATGTCATAAAATTTTAAACTAAAAGAAGTTGATTAAAAATAAACTTGAAAACTTGTAAAGGAATCTTCTTGGAAATAATGTTTTAAAAATCCATTCATGCCATATAAGTTAAAAAAAACATTCTTCTCGTACTTTTTTCGGAAAAGTCAAAAAATTACCTCGTACGAAAAACGAAAAAATATTCCTTTCATATATTTTACTAAAAACTCACCAAAGGGTAAAATAGGATTTAAACAATTGTAGGTGAATGGAAATAATATTACATATTGAGGAAGCGTGGATGTGGATGATAAAATACACCCTAGTAAATGCCAAAGTATAAACAATCTCGGATAAAAATGAGATTGTCATATTTCCCTTACCATAGGTCCGATATGCTTTGTACGTGTCCGGACCTCCTGTATAATGATTTAAATAATGTTATTGACTTATTAAAAAATCATACTTATTTTTATGATATCATATATGGTCATATTCCTAGCTTCTTATTAGTAATATTTCATTACTACTTGTTATTCGGGTGTTTATTACTTTTTTTTTCTTATGCGTGTCTTGTCGAATAAATTCTTATTTTTCATTTTAGTTTCTAGATACCTCATTTACAGAAATGTATTAGTGTAATATATATCATATTTATTCACTCAATTCATTTATGTAATCATTATGAAATGAAGATCATGTAGAATGAGTTGCATCACATCGTGGAGACGATATTCCGTACGTACGCACGAGTGATGATATCGTTCCTATGACTGTGGAATTGTATTGGAGTGTATGTATACTATTTTAGAATCAGTATCACTTTATAATAGTCATATATAGTCATTATTTACACCATTATACCCATCCAAGTAATGTGTTGGTGGAAAATAGATTACACCACGGCGTGGAGACGGTATTCCGTACGTAGGCACGCGCGGTAATTTCTTTTTCCGTAGGATGGATAGATGGTGAAATAGAGTTGTTTCATACTTATGATAACATATCAGTATATTAGTGAGACTGATGTTATTACTTCATAATGAAACAACTAAATAAGAAGAAGTGGAAGAAGAAATAAAGATGAAAGAATCGGTAACAGACATTACCTCGTCTTCGAAGTGCTTCTTTGAGACCTCCTTTTAGGGCACTAAAATTGGTCTTTGAAGAAGACCAGGACCTCTAGAATGTTTCTAGGGAAGTGGAGAGAAGAAATTGGCTGGGTTTGGCCATGATTGAAGGCTCAAAGTGTCGTGAGGAAGAGAGGGAGGAGGTGCTCTTTTATAAGGGGGGAGAGGGGCTCCTTTGGAAAAACTAAAAATATTATTTTATTATAAAGTCATGTTCGGTTTTAAATAGCTCCAAATTGATTTATTTCGAAGCTAAGGTGGGGATGGGTCGAAATCCTCTAATCCAATAGAATTTAGACAAGTTAAGGTTCCTATTTTATCATTATCATTTAGATTTAACATTAAGTTAAATAATTTTACTTTTACCGTGTCTTCTTGTGTTCTTATACTATATGGTTAATAAACATACTATAACAAGCCAAACGAACCCCAAGTTGTTTATTATTAATATATATAACCTTATCTAAGTCATTTTTCCGAACCTTATATTTTTAGGAATAAAATAACAATTAATAATATAATATTTGTTTTAAAAACTATTTTATGTCAATTTTAACTCTATTTATTAATTGATTTTTGTGAAAATCATAACATAATGATTAGTTCTAAAAAAGTTAATTAAATTAACATGTCATATTAACCTAGAAAATTATTTGAATTCATAAAAAGTCTCAAATTACATTTATTTTTGTTTTTATAACATCAATTATGTCAATATTTCATTAATAAGATAATTACTGCATCATCTTTGTGTCATAAATAAATTAAATTATTTAATGTCTAAAAATTACAAATAAAATACCATTATGTAGGAAAGATTTTTAGCTTTCTAATGAATATTTATAGTCGAATTTATCTTATGTATAACCCCATATTAAAAATTATTTACTTATTAAACATTGATTTTAACTATTTTAACCCTTCTTTAAATAAATTAATAATAAATGTCCTAATCTAATCCAAGTGGGCCTAAATGGTCATATGTTATTCCTAAGGTTGTTTTTGGTCGAATTATACTTGTACAATAGAATTAGGGAATGTGTTAGGGTAATAATAATATCATTTTTACGCTTAATTACCCTATTTACTTTTAACCGTGGTTAAAAAAAGTAAAAAGTTACTATTCACCAAAAAATTATCTTCATCTCATTGAACCACATTTTACTTACTGACATCAACCGCGTCTCTCAGATTTTAGAAATTCCACTCACAGAAGCGGTAAAATTATGTTTTATGAAAAAATCAGTTTTTTTAACTAACACTTAGTGGTTTCACTATTCATCAAAAATTGAAAGTTTTCAGAAAAATATCAAAATTTCACCCTAGGATAATTTCGATATTCCGAATCCAAAAATGAAGTCCATTTTGAAAAATAAAATTTATATAATTTCAAAAAGTGGTTATTACTATTCATTACGGCTAGTTTTAATAATATTTTATTAGCATATCATTGTTTAGTGAAACTCGGTATTGCGTATGACGCAAGCTATCGAGGAAGGTTGTGATTTCGTGTAAAGCAAGCCAAGCAACTGTTTTGTGTAGAAAAAGATTCCTTTGATTATTTATATAACATAAAAGTCTCAGGTGTTACATTCTACCCCCCTTAAAATGAATTTCGCCCTCGAAATTCGTCACTTTGTAACAAACAGATGAGGATACCTATCCCTCATCATATCCTCAAGCTCCCATGTAGCTTCTTATAATTGGTGGTTCCTCCATAATACTTTCACCAATAGAGTGGTCTTGTTTCGTAGGACTTTTTCGCTATGATCCAGAATCTCTATCGGTTGTTCTTCATAAGAAAGATCTTGTTCCAGTGGTACAACTTCTGAGTTGAGTACATGTGAAGGATCAGGTATGTACTTTCTCAGGAGAGATACATGGAACACATCGTGAACTTGAGAGAGATTCGGTGGAAGCGCCAATCGATAAGCTACCTTCCCAACACGATCTAGTATTTTGAAAGGACTGATATATCTAGGGCTCAACTTCCCCTTCTTTCCAAATCTCATAACCCTCTTCCAGGGAGATATTCGTAAGAACACTTTATCACCCACTTCAAACTATAGGTCTTTTCGTCGGTTGTCGGCATAACTTTTCTGTCGACTCTGAGCTGCTCTTATGTGTTGTTGAATAGATCTGACCTTTTCTATCATTTCATCAATGAGATCAGTTCCTAATAGCTTTCTTTCCCCAACTTCATCCCAGCAAGTTGGAGTCCTGCATTTCTTTCCATAAAGAGCTTCATAAGGAGCCATCTGAATACTGGAGTGAAAGATATTATTATAAGAAAATTCCACCAAAGGTAGGTGTTGATCCCAACCACCTTTGAAATCCATAGAGGAAGCTCTCAACATATCTTCTAGAATTTGAATTATTCTCTCAGACTGACCGTCTGTCTGAGGATGATAAGCAGTGCTGAAACTCAACTCTGTATCCAGAGTATGCTGAAGACTTCACCAGAACTTTGAGGTAAATCTCGGATCCCGATCAGATATAATAGAAAGTGGTACTCCATTCAATCTTACCACTTCCTTTACATATATCCTGGCAAGCTGATCCAGAGAGAAATCCTCTCTAATAAAAACGAAGTGTGCAGACTTTGTAAGACGATCAAATATGACTCAGATAGCATTATTGCCTTTGGATGTTTTAGGAAGTCCTGTGACAAAGTCCATAGTGATGTTTTCCCATTTCCATTCGGGTATGGGTAATGGTTGTAACATCCCCTTAGACTTCTGTCTCTCATCTTTAACTTGTTGAAAAACCAAGCATCGAGAGACATATTCAGCAACATCTCTTTTCATTCCATCCCACCAGAAGTACTCTTTCAGGTCCCTATACATCTTCGTACTTCTATGATGAATAGAGAATGAAAAACTATGAGCCTCATCCAGCAGCTCCTTCTTTAATTCAGGGATGTTAGGAACACAAACCCGATTCCTGAACTTTATTATCCCATTACAATCAAGGTTGAATTCGAGAACATTTCTCACCTTCTTTTGTAACTTGACATCTTCTTTCTGTGCCTCTTTAATCTTCACATGTATATATGGTTGAACATTCATTTGAGAAAGATACGATTTTCCCCTTTCATTATAATTCCAAGATCCATCCTTTGTAAATCCATAAATATTGGATCTTTTGTGATCCTCATCATGGATAAACTATCATGGTATTGTCGACTTAATGCATCTGCCACCTTGTTTGCTTTCCCAGGGTGGTAATGGATTGAGCAGTCGTAATCCTTAATCAGCTCCAACCATCTTCTTTGGCGCATATTCATCTCCTTTTGTGTGAAAATATACTTTAAACTTTTATGATCAGTATAAATGTCACACCTTTGTCCATAAAGATAATGCCTCCAAATCATTAATGCAAAGATTACCGCAGCTAACTCCAAATCATGTGTTGGGTAATTTTGCTCATGGATTTTCAACTGTCGCGAGGCATAAGCTATCACCATATAATTTTGCATAAAAACACACCCCAATCCCTTCTTGGATGCATCACTGTAGATCACAATCCTTTCTCCACTACAAGGCAGTGTGAGCACAGGTGCACTGGATTACCTTCTTTCCAACTCCTTGAAATTCCCTTCACATTCTTTCGTCCAAACAAACTTAACTCCTTTCCGAGTCATCTTGGTGAGTGGATTAGATAATAGTGAAAAATCTTTCACAAAACGTCGATAATATCCAGCCAAACCAAGAAAACATCGGATCTCAGTTACTGTTGTTGGTCTCGAACATCTTTCAATAAACTCTGTTTTTCCTAGATCCACAGATATCCCCTCTTTTGAGATTATGTGACCCAAAAATGAAAATTTTTTAAGCCAAAATTGACACTTGGTAGATTTGTCATAAAGCTTCTCCTTTCTCAGGGTCTTCAATATAATTCTCAAGTGATCTTCATGTTCTTCCTTGCTCTTTGAATAGACAAGAATATCGTCTATAAAGACTACCACAAACTGATCAAGATAGTCTCTAAAGACTCTATTCATTAGATCCATGAAGATAGTAGGGGCATTAGTAAGACCAAATGGCATCACTATAAATTCATAGTGTCCATACCTTGTACGGAAATCCGTCTTTGGTATATCCTCCCTTTTGACCCTTAATTGATGATACCCTAAACGAAGGTCAATATTTGAAAAGTATTGAGCTTTGTGTAGTTGGTCAAATAGGTCATCAATGCGTGGGAGAGGATATTTTTTCTTGATAGTGATCTTGTTAAGTTCTCGATAATCAATGTAGAGTCTCATTGATCCATCTTTCTTCTTAACAAACAGAACAGGTGCTCCCCAAGGTGATGCACTAGGGCGTATGAACCCCTTATCAAGATTCTCTTGGAGTTGCTTCTTTCATTCCTGCAACTCAATTGGGGCCATTCTGTAAGGTGTCTTTGAAATAGGCAAAGCACCCGGTACAAGTTCAATTGAAAACTCAACTTCACAATTCGGTGGATGACCCGGTAATTCCTCCGGAAAGACATCATCAAACTCCTGTACAATGGGCATATTCTTAATTGTGAGTTTCTCACCAACCATTTGAGATAAATAACCTTCATTTAGTGGAATCAATACCCAAAAAATGGAATAAATTTCCACTGGAAGGTTATGTTCATCCTTGCATCCATAGACGATCATAGATTGATCTGGAATATGAAATGTGACTTCCCTTCTTTCGCAATTGATATGAGCTCCATGTAGAGAAAGACAATCCATGCCAAGAATCACATCAAATTCCACTATAGGAAGGATCACAAGATTTGCAGGAAGCACTTTCCCACAAACTTCAATCGGAGAAGAATTATAAACTTTTGATGCGACTGTTGTTCCATTAGGTGTTTTCACAGATAACTCAACATCTAATTGTTGAGGTAATACGATGATACCCTTAGAAAATTCTTCAGAAATAAAGGAGTGGGTGGATCCAGAATCAAATAAAACATTTGCTACTTTAGAGTGGATGGTGAGTGTACCTTTCACCACATCATTATCGTAATCCACATCGCTGATAGAAATTGCATGTGACTTTCCTTTGTCTTTAGCCTTATGAGTTTGTTGACGTCGACCATCATCATCAACCCTTGGATTAGGGCATTTATTGTCATAATGTCCCATCTCCTTGCACTTGAAACTTGGAAGTGTAGTAGGTTCATTCTGTGTATCCCTTCCTTTGTTTGCATCATTAGACATCTTCTTCCCATCATCGCGACATTCAAATGCCCGATGACCATCCTTTCCAAATTTGAAACATTTACTTGTCCCTTTAAGAAAAATCCCTCCATGTTTCTTTCCACACATTGAGCATAAGGGAAAGCTCATCTTCTTTTCAGTGTGCCCTTTAGATTTTCCTTTGAATTCCATTTTCCTCTTCTTATCAAGACCATATGACTGATGGGTTACTCCAATCCCCATCTCAACTTTTAGAGCACATCGAACGATTTCCTCGTAGTTATTGAAGTCCCTTATGGCTAAGGCCCTTCGAAGACATGGTTTTAAGCCACTAAAAAATCGATCGATCTTACTCTCAGGTTGGATAATAATACCAGAAGCGTACCTTGCAAGTCTTGTAAAATTTGCTTCATAGGTACCAACAGATTCATCATCCTTTTGCTTCAGTTCAAGAAACTCTTTCTCCATCTTTGTTTGGAGAATACGAGGGAAGAACTTATTGAAAAAAAAGTTCTTGAACTCGTCCCATTCCATGGACTCAATTTCATCCCTTTGACTCGTATTCTTAATAAGATTACACCATTGATCAGCATCACCTTCCAAACTATACACTGCTAATATGACTTTATCATGCTCAGAACATTGAAGAACTAAAAATATCTTTTCAGTAATACTAATCCATTTTTCAGAAACTAATGGATCAGTAGACACGCTAAATGAAGGTGGACGCTGTCTCATGAAGGATTCAACAGAATGTTGCTCCTTTCTTTGCTCATTTGGAAGTCCTGCATGATTAATAGCTTGAGAAAGTTGTGTGAGCATGGCTACAAGATTTTTCATTCCAGCTCCCATAACGTTAGGTTGCTCAGGGGGACAATCATTGCATTTCTCATTGCATTCCACATTAACACGGTTCCTTAGGGTTCCAGCCATTGACTAAAACCAAGAAGAATAGTGTGAGCATCACTAATTATAATAGAAAAACCACATAATCAAGAATAAAATTTCACACTTAAGGTCCTATCCTAGGTTATTCATGAACATTTCTAAAACACTAAGATTGTGTTCTATTCTTAGAATTATCCTTAGGGTTCTTACTAAGGCTTTCACATCCTAGTTTCCAAAGGTTGACTATACCTTTCCTCTGATACCAACCATAACGACCCATAATTTACATACATTGTTCTTAAATCAGAATTGAAGCACACATATTACAACATATAACAAAACCAAGAAAGTACCGTATAGGTATAGTGTCTTTAGTAACTGGGAAACATAAAGAACTAGTTCATAAAGCATCTACTTTGCCTCCCATTTATTTCATCATATCTAGAGTCCCTTTTTGGCATATTCTACTTAATAAACTTCTTCCTGACCTGGGGAAATAAAATATACAAAAGGGTGATCTCAAATTCTCAGTAAGTTTAAACAAAAGAAATATCCATCACATCATATACATAAGCACATAACTTTTGAAAATCTTAACCTGCAAAAGAGAACATAATATCATAACATGGGATAAATCATAGTAGTGAAATGTAATCCCAATAATCATAACTTAAAACATGAAACTTTGTGGAATACACACATAATCATAGAGAATCATTTCTTATTAGTCAAGACTCATTGCCAAGACTATCATAGTGGACAAAGTCCATTTCTGAACCGAGTTCACTCCTCGTTTCAGTCCTGTTTCACTGAAACGGTATAACCTACCGTTCCAGCCATGTCTATCTCATGAGATATAAAATCTTTACCCAATGCATTGGAGGGAGATATAGGTCCCACCCATATCATAATGATACCATTCTTATGTGTGCCACAAAATCATAAATCATACATCATTGCATAACCCATGTAATAAAAATGGGAATCTTAAACATCATGACATCATAAAACAATTCATATAAGGTAAAGTAATTCATAAAAATATTTCCATCAAAACATAATCAAATCCATGTAATAATAGGGATAGAAACATAACCCTTTATTATCTTATATGGAAAATAATTTTAATAAAACACTTGAACTCCATTCTTGAGGAAAATATCCTTTCTACGTTATTTTTTTTTCCTTTCTTACCATGTCATAAAATTTTAAACTAAAAGAATTTGATTAAAAATAAAATTGAAAACTTGTAAAGGAATATTCTTGGAAATAATGTTTTAAAAATCCATTCATGCCGTATAAGTTAAAAAAACATTCTTCTCGTACTTTTGTCGGAAAAGTCAAAAAAGTACCTCGTACGAAAAACGACAAAATATTCCTTTCATATCTTTTACTAAAAACTCACCAAAGGGTAAAATAGGATTTAAAAAATTGTAGGCGAATGGAAATAATATTACATATTGAGGAAACATGGATGTGGATGATAAATTACACCCCAGTAAATGCCAATGTATAAACAATATCGGATAAAAATGAGATTGTGATATTTCCCTTACCTTAGGTCCGATATGCTTTGTATGTGTCCAAACCTCCTGTATAATGATTTAAATAATGTTATTGACTTATTACAAAATCATAATTATTTTTATGATATCATATATGGTCATATTCTTAGCTTCTTATTAGTAATATTTCATTACTACTTGTTATTCAGGTGTTTATTACTTTTTGTTCTTATGCGTGTCTTGTCGAATAAATTCTTATTTTTCTTTTTAGTTTTTAGATACCTCATTTACAGAATTGTATTAGTGTAATATATATCTTATTTATTCACTCAATTCATTTATGTAATAATTATGAAATGAAGATCATGTATAATGAGTCGCATCACATCGTGGAGACGGTATTCCGTACGTACACACGAGTGATGATATCGTTCCTATGATCGTGGAATTGTATTGGAGTGTATGTATACTATTTCAGAATCGGTATCACTTTATAATAGTCATATATAGTCATTATTTACACCATTATACTCATCCAAGTAAGGTCGTGGTGGAAAATAGATTACACCACGACATGGAGACGGTATTCCGTACGTACGCACACGTGGTGATTTCTTTTTCCGTAGGATGGATAGATGGTGAAATAGGGTTGTTTCATACTTATAATAACATATCAGTATATTAGATATACTGATGTAATTACTTCATAATTAAACAACTAAAGAAGAAGAAGTGGAAGAAGAAATAAAGATGAAAGAACCGGTAACGAACATTACCTCTTCTTTGAAGTGCTTCTTTGAGACCTCCTTTTAGGGCACTAAAATTGGTCTTTGAAGAAGACCAGGACCTCTAGAATGTTCTAGGGAAGTGGAGAGCAGAAATGGGCAGGGTTTGGCTGAGCAGGAAGGCTCAAAGTGTTGTGAGGAAGAGAGGGAGGAAGTGCCCTTTTATAAGGGAGGAGAGGGGCTCCTTTGGAAAAACTAAAAAAATTATTTTATTATAAAGTCAAGTCCGGTTTTAAATAGCTCCAAATTGATTTATTTCGAAGCTAAGGTGGGGATGGGTCGAAATAATCTCATCCAATAGAATTTAGACAAGTTTAGGTTCCTATTTTATCCTTATCATTTAGATTTAACATTAAGTTAAATAATTTTACTTTTACCGTGTCTTCTTGTGTTCTTATACTATAAGGTTAATAAACATACTATAACAAGACAAAAGAACCCCAAGTTGTTTATTATTAATATATATAACTTTATTTAAGTCATTTGACCGAAACTTATATTTTTATGAATAAAATAACAATTAATAATATAATATTTGTTTTAAAAACTATTTTATGTCAATTTTGACTCTATTTAGTAATTGATTTTTGTGAAAATATTAACAGAATGATTAGTTCTAAAAACGTTAATTAAATTAACATGTCATATTAACCTAGAAAATTATTGTAATTCATAAAAAGTCTCAAATTACATTTATTTTGGTGTTTATAACATCAATTATGTCAATATTTCATTAATAAGATAATTACCGCATCATCTTTGTGTCATAAATAAATTAAATTATTTAATGTCTAAAAATTACAAATAAAATACCATTATGTAGGAAATATTTTTAGATTTTGAATGAATATTTATAGTGGAATTTATCTTATGTATAACCCCATATTAAAAATTCTTTACTTATTAAACTTTGATTTTAACTATTTTAACCCTTCTATAAATAAATTAATAATAAATGTCCTAATCTAATCTAAGTGGGCCTAAATGGTCATATTTTATTCCTAAGGTTGTTTTTGGTCGAATTACACTTGTCCAATAGAATTAGGACTTGTGTTAGGGTAATAATATTATCATTTTTACGCTTAATTACCCTATTTACTTTTAACCGTGGTAAAAAAAAGTAAAAAGTTACTATTCACCAAAAAATTATTTTCATCTCATTGAATCACATTTTACTTACTGACATCAACCGTGTCTCTCGGATTTTCTAAATTCCACTCACAGAAGAGGTAAAATTGAGTTTTATGAAAAAATAAGGTTTTTTAACTACCACTTAGTGGTTTCACTATTCATCAAAAATTGAAAGTTTTCAGAAAAATACCAAAATTTTACCCTAGGATATTTTCGATATTCCGAATCCAAAAATGAAGTCCATTTTGAAAAATAAAATTTATAAAATTTCAAAAAGTGGTTATTACTATTCATAACGGCTAGTTTTAATAATATTTTATTAGCATATCATTGTTTAGTGAAACTCGGTATTGCGTACGACGCAAGCTATCGAGGAAGGTTGCGATTTCATGTAAATCAAGCCAAAAAAGTGTTGTGTGTAGAAAAAGATTCCTTTGATGATTGATATAACATAAAAGTCTCGGGTGTTACACTTCCATTGTAACTTGATGCCTGACCGTAGGAAATGTTCCTACGGCGTATACCCTGGGTGGGACCTTCAGGACGTGCTACAATTAGAGGAGGAACTTCATGGTACTTTATCTCACTAATGGGAGGACCTCTTTTATGACCACTATAATGGAAAATACTACTATAAAGAATTGATATCTAGCTGCAGGGAGAATTTCTGCAGTGTGCATTCTGGGGTGGACCTTCAGGATGAACTGTAATGAGTGGAGGACCTTCACCTTTCCCGATGTTTCTATGGGTAGGGACTTCACAACAACTTCCATTATAGGGAGGGCATTCACAATGATTGGTATCATGGTGAGGACTACCATCATGACATGAAATCAAACTACAGGGACAAGCATATCTACAACATATACCCTGGGGAGGGCTATTAGGGAAGATGAAATCAAGGGTAAGATATTATTGCTGTGCGATATTCTGGTCAAGGGGAGGGCTACCCTGAAATGTATCATTAGATAGTCTCCTAGGATCGATCATTCTTGGACCAAAAAGTAATCCCATGTGGGTACTTTGAGGTGGAACTTAAAATCTATGAGTAGAAATATTACCGGGAGGTCCTTCACAACAACTAATACAAATTCCATAATTTTGTAATGGTTGGACAACGGTTGGAGCCTTTATTATTATATACTCAAGGGAATCCAGAATTCCAAATTCCAGTAGAAGAGAATACTATATTTTCTCTTCATTTTCCAGTTGAATTTCACGCATTTAATATTTGGGTGTTATCTTATGGGTAACCAGGGTCATCTCCTGTTCATAATGGACTTTATATATGGGTACCAGTTTTGTGGGTTCCCATGATGCTACCAGGATACATCGATGGACATCCTGATTTTTGGCAGGGATATATTTCTGCCCTGGATGGGCCACCACATTAGACAAGAGTACCCCCTTAGAATGGGTATTTTTTTCTGATATGGTTGTACTTGTATCGTGGGTTATTGCCTTTGACGCTCCAGGACTGGAACATGGATACATAATTACTCCGAAGTGACCCACCCATTTTACGGAAAAGTCATTTTCTTCATGGGAGACGTTTCATGGGCCTGGTTCCTTGACTTTGCCGCCGATACAGAGATATATTCACAAGTTTTGAGTATATTGTCTAGAATTGACATCTGATCTTCCATCACTTCCAGGATGTGTTGAGATACATATTTGGCTACAATGGGTATGGAGGCCCATTCCGATATTTGAATAGGATTTTTTTCTTCTTCAGTACTCCATAGGTTTCCAGTGGATACTGGCAGTTCATTTTTTCTTGGATAGAGGATCAGGTCGTCCACCAGTTTTCTTCTCTAGTTTCCACCATATTTGACTGGTTGGTTTCATATTTACGAGCAACAATTTTAATTATCTCTGTTGTAATTGTATTTGTCTAATGATCTTGTATGAATCCACATGAATTTGACACTTCTCATATGTTTTCACTTACCTATTTGTATGGATGGCTTGATATGCATCATAATATATTTTTGCCTTCATATAGCTAGTTTCTGTCCCATTTGGAAGATGAGCTTCTCATGAAATGGAAGATATTTGCATCTTCCTGTAATTCGTCACTCTGTCTGCACGACGGGACCGGTGAGCACTCGCAGGAATTTGAACGTGCTAGACTTCTGAAATAATGTTTCCATGGTAGTATTGGATGGATGGGAAATACTATTACATATTTCTATTGGATACCTCCAAATTTGAAAGGCGGAGTTCCTCTTCGGGAGTCCGGGTAATTACCTATTCCAGATTTTATGTTTTACACCCATGGCGTGCAACCCAAGGGGCCCACTTTCTTAGGATTTTAGAAGGAGCTCTCAATATAAGATCCTTTTAGAGTGAGGGTACTTGGTCACCCGTTGTTGGTGGTGAGGCTATCCAATAGGGGCCCATGAGTTGGACCCCAATACAGTTGTGATGATATCATCATCATTGACTTTATATACCTCCCTAAAATAAGGGTGGTACATGTTGTCATGCACTGGGGATAGGATCCCAAAACGGTTTGAGATGACCACCAGGACTGCCTTGTGCTGGGGTGCCGACCGTAGTTGAGGAGGTGTTTGGAGTGATTTGGTAGATTGGGGGTCTTGGCTTGCAAACTCCACAGTGGGGAGAGTACTGTTTTGTTGGTACTCTCTAACAGGCATGTTAGATACCTAGTGTTGAAGATGTTGTTTGGGAGAGGGTGTCTTGCTCTTCATCTTGGCCCCGACCAACTATGGGATCAATGAGGTGTGAGTCTACATTGGTTTTAGGTATTCTATTTGGATAAAAGGTTTCTCTGTGAAAACATGCAATACATTTTTATGACATATACAGATAGTAAAACCCCGTCAAACTAGCATCTACTGATCATATGCATATTTGACAATTCTGCTTAACCCCTTCCTTTTATGAGGCAAAGTTTCTTGAGTGGGGTAAAACCACAACCTTGGTTGAGGATTCATGTTGGTTTCACCATTTTTGTTTTGTCTTGAGGTGACTGGTTTTGTGGAATATAAAATGGTCTGATGGTTGACATGAATTTTTCTGTTATTATAGATAATTTCATGTCACTATTTTCTATTTCAACCCAATAAACACTATTTATCCATTATGGAGTGGATTGAATATAGTTGACCTTGTGGGGACTAGGTAGTGTTTCCCTTTTTTTTAGAAGGAGGTTACATAGTTTAATGGTCCTGGAGGGTGATTGTAGGGGGATAAGCATTTGTGCAATTGGTCCACTTAGGATAAGATTTCAGCAGATGGTCTCCAATGGGTTTATTTGTGGAGCCAGAAACACCCAATGGCCCTTTAGTCCCTGATTCATGGACCTGCTTTCCAAAGGTAGGCGCTCGTTAGATGATGAATGTCCAACAACACTTTAGGTTTCTATTGGTTGAGAGGATGGGAGGTCGGGCTTATCACACCCACTAGGTGGGAATTATTTCATACTATGGGACTCTCCTATATATTTAATTCATGTACATATGTTCGTGAATTCTCAGTTCATTCCTGAAGACTGTATCCATGGGCTACCCCTGGGTTGCAGGATTATCATGGATATACACATATTTGATGCTACATAGGCAATACTAACTTAAGCCATGCAAAAGGTTCTCTGGAGTTTATTGTCATCTAGGAGAGAAAAAAGGTAGTTTGATGTCAGGGTTGGACCCATAGATGTGATTACAACATATCCTTGGGATAGGAGTCAGATCCCATGTAGTTCGGTTATTGGGGCTTACACCTAGGAGGAAGCCATTTTGAATGTAGGGGAACATTTTATAGGGACTGACTTCTAAGGAAACCATCCTTTGAGCTTTGGCCTTGCCATGCATCCCACATATTCTAATTATGGAGTGAATCAAAGTTATCATTGTTAATTTAGCTTAAGTATTGCACTTGGGAGAAGGCTCATTTGTTGGGGTCATAATTGGGTGAACCTTATTGAAGGGCACCCCTTTGATATTAGGCCTTCAATAAGGAGTACTATGTATCTTAGTTGGAAAATAGATCAGATTAATTGTAATTCATTTGATATTATTTCCAATTTCGTATCATCATAGAACTCTAAGCCCTTGTGAGAAATGATCAGTGTGAGAAACAATAGGATGTGGAAGATTCAACAAAGGAACACTTTATCTTATCCTTCGATTGAAAAAAAAGGATGACGACGGTGGGAGAAGCCATAGTTATGAGCCCAATGGGAGAGGGAAATGGGAGCTTTAAGCATGAAACCCCCACCCATGATGATATCCAAGATAGTCATATCTTGGATATATATCCAAACGCGTCCCGATCTGAGGTGAAAAGGTTTGAGAGTGACACCTCTTCTAGAAGGATAGGGGATTACCTTTGGATGACTTCCATTTTCTTTGTTATAAGAAAGCAGAGGAACATCATCCATTGTCAAAGGGGAAGGAAAGAGTGGCATTTTTTCTTGTCACTAGCACTTACTAAAGGGAAAGGATAGTGGTTACCCATAAACCCAATAATGGAGAGGTCCACATCGACATCCTAAAGTCAGACATCAAGTCACCATGAGAATGTTGACTAAGAGACATTCTGAGGGTGAAAACCATTATGAGAATATCCTTCATAACTCCTATTATATTAGGTATATAGATTCAGATAGACATATTGGTCTACCTAATGATCTGATCATATAGATCTGGAGGCTTTAGAGGGGGCCTTTTCTATGATGATGATGGAAAAGTTCACAGAGGAGCTATGGGGGGCTAGACGATGATAGTGGAGCTTGATTGGAGTGAGAGGGAAGGATGCCTGAAGACACCCCATTCCACGTATTGTTTTCTAATGTAGGATGAGGGAAGACTCGCATTGCATAATGCTATGCGGGTAGAGGGGTCGCCCATGTACCAAATCAATACGGGGAAGTGGGTATGGACCACTATATAACAAAGTGGTACATAGTTCTGAATATGGTTCACTACGCCACTCTAGGTTTCATCCACATACCGATGTAGTAAAAGTCATGGGATTCGATCAACACAACAATTCACTATGTGGAATGTTTAATTGAAGAAAGGTCGTCGAGCCTATGGCTCATGGGGAATTCATCTGAGAGGGATTTGGGGTTCACAATACCACTAATTAGTTTTACGGTTCGCCAATTATTATTTAGTTCTTTCTTTTTACTGTTTGAGGCTCATTATACCTGAGGAAAAGTGATTCACGGTTCTCAATTCATCAATGATTCAAAACCAAAGTCAGAATCTTCTTAGAATACGAACTCTTTCTTCTAGCCACTACAATCATATTCATTCTCTCTTCCAACAGTCTTGTCTGCCTTCAATCTCTCTATACTTTTACCCCTTTTCCAATTCCTCTTGTTCTACTTCTATAGGGTAATGGGGAAATCATATATATGGGCATGAAACACCATTTGTGGAAGCCAATGAACATATATCTCAACCCGTGGAAGACTTGGTCAACCGAGGGTTGTTCAGGTTGTGGTTCATGATAGGTAGTTCATGAAACCATAAAAACTTTCTTTGTTCTCGAAATACTTAGTTGGCAGGAAAGTATGCAGACTGCATTTCTAGGATCGATTTCTCCAACAACACAGTTCAGGACATTCTAGGATTGATAGCCATCACCCTTTGGGCTAACGCCTCGTGAGTCCATTTGCATACAGATGGTTCGTTGTTCATACGCCCTGCACAATTTGATTTCTTGGCACACAAATCACCCTCTCACCAAACAAACAAATAATATATGAATAGATTATTTGAATGTCGGAGGACTATATTTATATATTCTCCATTTTTCATTCATAAAAATATATCTGTATGTTGATAAATCAACAGACCAGATTGGATTCATATATATTTCATTATATGGATAGATTCAAGCTTGTGGAGAAAGTCGAATGTATAAATGCAGTCGATAATAAGAATATATGTTCACATTCATCCAATAGGAAAATAACCACAAATAAAAGACAAAAAAATGTAAAATATTGATAATAGGGAAAGATGAACCAATATATGTGGACCAGAGCAAAGTGTCTGATGTTTATTGTCCAAACAAATATTGAAATGACCATAATTAACTGTTTACATTGATTGAACATGGAATCAAAAATGAAACGACAAACAATAATGTTAAATAGAAAGAAAAAGTATGACCTAAAAATGAAAATAAATGCCTACCTCACTAGACAGAGGATCTGAGACCCGCAGATCCATATCTTAATATTTCTTTGGAGGCCTTTCTACAAATGAAATGCTTCGATGAAGCTCAGTCCTCTTCCTTGTCCATGGTCAATGCCACACAACAAAATCCTCGCCAGAATTCGACTCAGATTCCCTCAATGAGGAATGATGATGATGCCCTCAACTCTGGCCACTGCACAACCACCCGATGAAGAACCCTCTCATCACGAGACCAAAAAAGATATCCCCATTATATTTTTTTCTCATTTCCCTTTTTATTCATTTTTATAATTTAATTTCATCATTTTTTATAATTAAATATTCTTTTATTATAAAAATATAGTCATTTCAAATTATATTCAAAATTTTATTTTTCATTAACAATTAATAATTATACTTTTTTGGTTTAATATTAATTTATAAATTTATAAAACAATATATGTGTCATTATTTATATTTCTGATTTTATAAAAATTAATTTATAATTAGTTTTTTTATTATTCAAAAATTATAATAATACTCATATTAATATTATTTATATATTATTTTTTATGATTTTAATAATTATTAATTTATTAAATATCATATATGAAATAAATAATATAATTTATTTAATATAATATTTTAAATTAAATACATGTAAATTAATTATTCTTATTTAACATAATATGTTATTAGAGTCTTAAAAAAAGAATACAAAATTTACCAAAATATTTATTATTAAGATAAATATTCCTTTTAAAACAAATCAATTTAAATTAAATATTATACCGTATTATTTGAAAAAAATATTTTTTTATAAAGGTATAATTGATGAACTAATTTAATAAATATATACTTATATATTTCAAATAAAATAATACAACATAATGTTATTTAGATTATTCAATTTATTTATTATAACTTTTTACATTCTAAATTTCTTATAATCAAATTTTATTTGATTAGAAAAAATCACTTGATATTTTATAACATATTTTATTAAAATTATAAAACAATTCATTTATTAATTACCTTGAAATTGTTGGATGTTTCAATACCCTTCAATGAAATAGGTATTAAACAGACGGTTATTCTCCTTGCATATCAAGAAATTATTATATAGATTATTAAACATAATAAATTGAATCGAATAATAAAGTATTCACCGCTTCAGGTATATTCATCAAAAATAAATTGTAATTTTTCAGTTATACTTTTTGGGTATTAAATACAATATGTCTATTACATATGTCTATTTAAATATAGTAATGATATAAGTATGGAAATGTTACACAATGTAAGGTGTGTTCTCATAGTTCCTAATAAAGGATGATTCATAAGTCAGCTATAAGAAGTAAAAAACTTCCAATTTCCAATTTAATGATATAGATGATCTTTTGTTTAGCATTTCCTAAAGAATCATATCATTTGTCCTTCATAAAAAAAGATATATTATAATTTTTCTGGAATGAATTTATTTTGTCTCACTTTTTCACTCAACCAATAGTTTAGTGATACATGAATCATAGAAAAAACATGATGAATATAAAATATAAGACTAATATACCCAGTTATGGAAATAAATTACTTTTTCAAGGCAAATTAATTTTTTTGCACGGATATGAAAAGTATGGTTTTAGTCTCTTTGGAGTTAATGAAATTAGGTATTATCGAACCAATTATCTACTTAGTTTCGGAAAAATAAACATTTAAAAATAAAAAAATGCCACAATGATTTCAAAATTAGTTTATACCCTGAGCATGAACCTTTCAAAGGGTAAGCTAGTGGTCAGTGTACTTCCTAAGGTTTATTTATGTTCTTAAATAAATTGAAGGTGAATTATTGTATATACATTATTAAAAGATTTGTGATTTTTTGGGCTAGTATTCTGAAGTATATCATGACCAACCATTCATAGATCTATATAATGTAGTCTGGAGTAACTCCTAAATTCACATTACCTTATCCACATAATGAAAATTATTTTAGTAAGAAGGATCAATGATGAGTTTAACAGGTTAAAATTAATGGAAAAAATATTGCATGGAAAAATACCAAAATTAACATTTCCTTGTACACATCATAGTCATAATGTGAGTAGAAGGGACATTAATTTTATAACTCATGCTTTGAAGATATTTACATTATTTTGGAGACATACATTTCAAATAACAATGCTATCCTATAATAAATTCCAAAAAATTAAGAATAATTCATATCATATGATTTACAGTATGATGGAAATATATTATGTTATATGAACTTTTGTTTAGGTGAAAAATATTGTAAAAAAAAAAATCAATAAAAAAACAATGTCTATCCAATATAATTATCCTAAAATTTTTGTAGGATATTACAGAATCCAGTAATATAGAATATTGGTAGTCAAATAATACACTATATTTCTATATTAGGGTGAACATCTCTATTTGATATATGGGAGAAATATTCACTTGAGTTTGGAAAATTTCAAATATATATAATTAGTTTTCATAATAACGAGTTCCACAAGATATGTGGATGTGAATGTTATGGAGACACATGCCATGTAGGAAGGATAAAACCATAATAATTATATTACATTAACTGGAGTTGGTGAGATATTATTCATTGTGAATAATAATTCCTAAAAATAGGAAGTATATGGATATTAGATAAAATTGAAATTTTCAATTAATATTTCATAATGGATTCCATGTGTCAATGTATTGGGGGATTACTATTTTGAATAATATGGAAGGTATTATCATGGGATAATACATGGATGGTACAAGTGTTGCACCAATAAGGCTTGATTGGTAATTCCATGTCATTATGCCTAAAAGCATTAGTATTTTACTTATCATAGCTAATTTCTAGGATCTTTTTATTGGGAATTTGAAGTCAAGACCCCCAATCATGGAAGGTGTCAATACGACAGAACCGGAAAGTGATGATGACATCAAAAAATGCCAATCAGGGCTGCAAATTACTCAAACCCATTTTAGGATTAATGTAAGAAACAAGATCATAGAATATTCATTTTGAATGAATATTTTTCATGTGTCTGGTGTATTTTAGTGGGAACTACACTATTTTCAATCGGAAATATGTTAGATAACATATAGAAAATAACTATTTGCCTTATAGTTATTTAAGACCATAAAGATGAAATCCTCTATATATTGACTTAAAGTATCATCCTATGTTATAGAGAAAATGATCTATTGAGGTTTATATAATGGTCTCTTAGACCATGTAAATCTTATATATATTATCATGGTATTCAAAATTAAACTTTGGAATAATTTGAGAGAAAATTGTTTCCAATATCACATGGAATATAACTACCTGAAAATACATTCATAGGAATAGGAGGAGATTAATGTCTTGAGTTAAATTCCATATGTTTCTACAATGGATCAATCACATATTCCCTGAAATGTAAAAGAAATAATATTTTAAATATAAATTTTATGGTGGAAAATATCAGTTATATACAGTAAAATTGAAAGGGAAGCAGTCAAAACTATCCAATTGTACTTTATATATTTAAAGGATATGTACTTAGTAAGTGTAGGGGAAAGGATACATGTTTTTAGGGGGTAAATACTAGTCTTATTTTGATCCATGAGTATAATATTGAAGACATGCTAATAAAATGATCCAGACAAAATCACTCAGACTAGTGGTAGCCATGTTTACAAATACTGGGCATGTTGTTCCTTTTGAGGCAGCTAAGAAGCAGTTAAAATATTAAATGATTTTCTCAATTTTGTGGAATCATACCTATTAAGTGTAGTATTGTAATATTATAAATTATGATACTCTTATTATATAAGATGTCATGTTTTAAAGTTGATAGTTGGAATAGACTCTGGGAGTACATCTCTTAGGATGTATTACTCAAGGAGATGAGGATGTACATAGCAGAACAACCATGTATTAAATATGTTGTAGACCCAAAAAATAACTCTATGAATTATAGAAACAAGATCGTAATCTTGTGAGAGATAAAAATGATGGTTAGAATGTGGATCTAGTAAAAGTGGAAGTGTTGTAATAGTGGGTTCCCTAGGCACAAATATATAGTATTTTTAGCTTATCATTTTGTTTATATAGTTATATATGCATGATGTATAGTTACCATTATAGTGTATACATATATGAATCCACTATTTAATGGTTATTACCAAATATTTAATATCATATTAATTGGTTATAGAATATCATAGGTTATAATGAGATCCTCTATATACTATGAAATTAAAATTAAATATATTTCCTATGGCTATGATACAAGATACTGATTGAATATATAAGATATCTAACTACCAGGTGATAGGGGGTCATAATCATAGAGACTTATTCTCATGAATTTCGAACGTGGTGATATGTAGTAGTTGAGATCATGAGGACGAGCCTTATAATAGAAACATTACACATTTTAGATGTCAATGGTTGTTCCTATCTACATACATGTGCGTTGGTATCTTAACTTGAGATAATTATCAATGTGTTCAATTTTATCATGGAATTTTATGGAATGTGAAAACCATGCTATTTAAGTCACGATGAGGTTGTTTTTGGTTGGGTGTTTCCTTGGTGGTATGTCATTGGTTGAATGATACATATATTATTTATCGCTTCTGAGTTGAGAAAGTGATATCTCTATCCTCGTTGATTCGGATGATATTTCCTGCAAAAGTACATGGCCATGGTAGTTGAAGGAAAATACATCTTCGGAGACCAAAAAATAATACAGCATGAGAGGATAATGACACAAGTGTGCATCCTATTTGTTTTGAATTTATATGATAATGATGTTATATTACATAGTGTATGTTAATTTGTTGGTTGTCGTTGCTATGAATATTCAATATCTATTTCGGGGTCTTGATGGGTTCATAGTCTATACTCCTGGTATCCGAATACTATTCAATGCAATAGACATAATTTCCTAGAGGGTTTAACATAATTGCAACTTGATCAATATTCCATATTCTATAGAAATGGAATATAGGTCATAGTGGGACACACCATAAAGTTAGGGATATTTCAATATTTTTTCGACCACCAATAAATAAATAGATTCATTATTAATCAATTAAAGTGTAATTAAATCTAATTTATTAGTTAAATGTTTTTATAAGTGTATGTAAATACAAGTACTAATATTTTATGAAATGATATAATTTTAATATTTAGGATTGTTTAATATTTTTGGGAGTTAACAGTCGAGTTAATGACTCAGTTTTATAATGAAATATATTTAATATATATCATAATTATGTGATAATAAATAAATAATATTTATGGAGAGATATTTAATCACAAATAATTATTTATTACATATTTATTGGAAATTAAATATATGGGGATTAGTGAACCCTAATAGTGTATTTTAAACATCCATTATATATGTGTAATGAAACTCATTTCAATTTACTTTTCATGAATTTAGAATTGATATTTTTCTCTCCTCCCAGATCTTAGAGACAGAGGCTCTCCCATGTGCAATCAATATAAGACACCATGGACAGATCAAAGAAACGAGATTTCGGTATCATCACGATGTTGAAGAGAGAATTATAGCTCTTTTCTAGCACCTATAATTTGAAGAATGATGAAACCATGGACTCATTGAGATTTTTTGGAAAATCTAGATGGTCTTGGATTCAGTTCCTTCGATCAACTATCTCTGGTGAGAAGCTATAGTTGGTAATGCTCTGATTTGGAATGAGAAACTCATTCTATATTAATTTTTGGGGTCTATTTAATCTGTACGTGATCATCGAGCTATACTAAGGCTTGGATCACCATATATGATAAGTTCCATAACATTGGTGATACAAATCATTAAATTCCCGACCCACATGCTTCATCTATGTTCCCCATTATCAATATTAAACTCATATGTCAAATAGTGGGTAAAGGATATCTCATAAGAGGAACTATTGCTGGTGATTCTGGATTAAAGAGAGATATTTTTATGAAACCTGACAACTCAATTAGAAAATTTTTTGTAGTGATACAATAACTTAGAGGAAACTAATTGGGAAAATAAGTATGTGATAAAATAGATATATCCCCAATTTTTTATATCGGAGTGAAAATTATTAGAGTTAAAACTTCATTTCTATTAGGGTATAATTTTAAATGTAATATTTTGTGATAAAATTGTTTATTAATAAATTTTATTTCTTTGACGAATTTCTTTACATGAAACCCTATTTTAAAACAAACCACATTATACTATTGAAGCATTATTATTAAATATGATATTCACAACCTAGACATTATTTTGTAAGGTATGAGTATAATTAACAACATAATAAAATTTATATAAAGGTCTCACATAATAAAAAATTATTAATTAATTATCAAAAAATAAGCATTTAATTTTTAGTAGCCACTTTGTTCTTCAAAAATATTTTTCATAGATACAGTTTTTTATTTCTTTTTTATGAGTGAATTTTATAAATAGTTTTTGGAAGTTATACATATTTTATTTTACAAAAATTATTTGATGTTATAAATAATTATATCAATATTATATAATGGTGTTTTTTTATTTTTATAAGATACTAATTTTTCAAGTGAATAGTGAAAATACTGATTTTTATTAAAAGTTGTATTTTTTATTTCAATAATTTATAAATATATATGTTGTTTTAAATTTTTTTTAAAAGTAAATTTAGTTAAATTATATTATGAATACTCAAATTTTGTTAATTGAAATAAATATTGTGGTTGTATTTGACTAGAAACATTTCAATAGTTGAAAAAGCATATTTATGAAAAACTCGTTTTCATAGTGTTTTTTGTTTTTATCTTGAATAAATTTCCTATAATTATTAAAATTGAATATTGAAAATTTTATTCCAAATTTATATTTATCATGTCCAAATTTGATAAATACTTTCTTTTTAATTTTTTTTGAATATTATTAGTAACCACAGTATATTTTGTTACCAATTTATTGGTATTATGGATTAATTAGTGTTATAACTAGTGTGATAAGGATTATAATTTATTAAAAACCTGATTTCATTACATATTATGAGTCTATTTCTTTCATAATCATCCAAAAATCAATATTACTATCTTTTCTGTCCATTAACATTTTTTATCTTTATAATAGTTAAGTAAAATAAGAAGTCAAAAATGTCACTACCTAACTTTTAATATCTATAATATTTTGTGACATAGATAAAAAAACATGTTTAGTTATTATTAGTTAGTTTAATTTTTATTATTATCTATTTTTTTATTTTTAGTTATTAAAAATTTATATTAGATACATACAAAACAATGACAGGACACTTATTTAAGAAGTTGAAAAATAAAGTAAATAATTCTAAAAAATATAAAAGTAAATTTGTTTGAGTAATTTATAATTTTCTTTAATTTTTTGGATAATTATAAAATATTTTATATATTGAAATTGTTTATATTCAAATAAAATTTAATTCATTTTTTTTAAAATTTAATGTAAATAAATTGTTCAGAAAATGATATTAATAATATATTTTAATAAATAATATTTTATTGAATGATTTAAATTACATAGAATCCTATATTCAGAAATTTTAATGTGATATGGTTTAAAATAATAACATGGTCCATTTATTAGTAAATTTTCAATTTATGGTTAGATTTATAACACATAAAAATTAAAAACATTGATATTGTAGTCATTGCCAAAAGGGTTACCAGGGGTTAAGACGAAGTGATAAGGGTAAAAACATAACCAAAACAGGTTTAGATTCTATTTTGTGGTAGTAGTTTTACTAATAATCATATTATATTATATATATAGAAATTTCGATTCATTTCTCAATGAAATGTAATTTATATAAATTTTATACTTTAATTAAATCCAAAAGTGCCTCTCTCCTCACATATAAAAGGGAACCTACTCTCTTTTGTTATCCATAATGTTAGATCCCTCTATCTCAGATAATAACTATAATAATATCATTCTATGTTCCATAAAAACATTTTAGAGTTTTTGGTCATACCATCATACCATCTTTTAAAGGCTTAAGGTTTAATCCAAATAATGGTTCTAAATGAAGATTGTTGACTCTAAACCGAGTCTTTTCAATTTAATTTCTTAATATAGGTCTACTAATTATATGATATCCATTATAGAATAATTTTTTATGTATCTAAAATAAAATAATTTTTCATTATAATTACGTAATAGCCATTATCTACCTTATTCCCATCCTTTGGAAAATGATAGTGTCACTTGTGCGTACGTGTGGACTACCATATCCACGCGGTGATTTGATTCATTTTTCACTTAAGATTCTCATAGATGGTAGTAAGGATATATTTAATGAATATATATGATATATGTATATATGATATAATGATTATTTCAGAATGGTGAATTATTATAGTGATCAAATCCTTTTCCAAATATTATTTCCTGATTTTATGAATAATTATCCATAAAATAGAAACCAAGGATAAAAAAGTCTAGTGAATTTGGAAGACATGAAACATTATTAGGAAACATGAAACTAAAATAAAATTGAATTTATTAATCTTAATAATGACATCATAACTCCCCATGAGCACCTAAAAATGCAGTATAACTTGTACAATACATAGACCAAATGTATTAGCTGAAAATACCAGTAAGGGAATAATCATGGGAAAAAGAAAAGAACACGAGTTAGAAGGAATAATAGGATAGAATAAAAATCATGGATCATGAATAAGAAAAGGAATCATAACATACATGACATGTATTAATACAATCATGGAAACATATGAAACTAGAAATAACACATGTCATGATAGAAACATGAGTCATGCTAATTGAAATGACTATATCACATAGTTGACAGAGCCATATAATATATGAGGTTTACTCTAAAATCACATATATAACATTTAAAGAGAATAAAAAATTACCCAATGAATTATAATAAAATATAGAGTCACCCACCATAAAATGTCCTTTCGTATATGTTCTAAATAATGAATGAATTAAAGGAATTAATATAAGGGTTACCCATAGAAATAAACGGGTAATATAATAATATCATAAATATTAACCAAAGGGTGTATAACAATTTTATCCATGAAATATGGGATTTAAATAACTACTGGTGACTAAGAAGTGAAATATTAGCATATATAATGAACAATGATGTCCAACTAATGTGAAAACATTAAAAGTGTGGTTAGGTAACTTTAGAAATGGGCCACTAATGCATGGTTTTGAGGAAAATAATGAAGAGTATTTAATGAGGATAAAGACACAATTGTTTTCATAAAAGTAGTAATTAATTCAATTATTTTTTCATGATAAAAAGTTTGACTTTATAAAAATATTTTTTGTATAAATGGTTTATTGAGTGTACTTAAAAATGGGTAAGAAAAATAAAATTTCTCGGTAATTGGGTTTTCCTATCAAGAGGAGTTGAGAAGGGAACCTTATAAAACATGTAATATTAAATCAATGAAAGATAAATTGAGCTACATAAATATTTTTAGAACATATACACTGAATATAATATAATTAAATGAGAATAAGGATGATAAAAAATAAGGAAAATAAGGAGAAAGTGTAACCCAAATGAAATAAGGATGTTCAGAGAGATCCCTTTCCTCATGTCCGAATGCATTATACACTTTCCCTTATAGTCCATGATAATAAAATTATATTAATTAATTACTAATTTAGAGCCACTTCCTCATGAATTTGATTTTTTATAATTTTATTAAGATAATTTTTTCCATTTTTATGAGTTATAAGGTTCAATTTAATTGTTCTGGGAGTATTCATTTCATGGTTTCATGGTCGATTCACTTCTGTATAAATACCAATGTTATTGTAGAAGGGGAATACTATTCTAGAAGTGAAATAAAATTTTATTAATAAACATCACAAAATTTAAATGGTCCCATATATCATTTTTATAACATTAGGATGATTCATTTGATGAAATATTAATGATAAATGTTGAGTTTATTTAGGTGTGTTTTCCAAAGATTACACATTAATATAAATTTTATCATTTAAATGGATTTAAATATTATATACATAGCATGAAAAAGGTTATAATATACCTAATAAAATATTATTTAACCATAATAATACTTTTAATACTAGTGTATAAGGAAGTAAAAGAATTCTAAAACTCATTATCCTCAGAGACATTTAATCCCCCTATTTTGGATAATGGTTTCGTTTCCTTGAAGAATAGTAGATAGTAAAATTTATAGATAGAAATTATTCCATATGAAATATAATATTCCATTATAAACATTACACTGGTGTGATTAATCTTTTCTGGAAGAAAGATGTGCAGAAAATATAAAAGAAGAAAATAAGTTAAAAGAGATTGTCTGAGAATTTACCTCTTGAATATCACCTCCTTAAATGATCCATTAACAAACACATAATTTTTTTTTCAGTGAGACCAGAACAACTATAATGTTTCTAGGGAAGTGAAGAAGATACTTTTTATGAATATGGGCATGGTAGAAGGTTCAAGGTGGTTCAAGGAAGTAAAGGAATGAGATCCCTTTTATAATTTAAGTGAGGTCCACATTAGGAATTTCTCAAATGATTAAGTTATAATAAATAAAATTTATATAATATTACCACCAAATTTATAATAATTATAAGATAATATAAGATAATGTGGTAATATCATCAACATGTATAATTTAAACATGTGTTGATCTTATTTTAAACCTTATCATTTAGATTAACACCTTGTTAAAATATTTTAATTTTAACTATGGTAAAAACATTTTTAATAATAAATGGTTTTAATTTTTACTCATATGATGTCAATTTGATTGTAAATGCTATTTTTTAGAAATTTTAGATCATATCATAATAAACATATTTTTTAATTATTTTTTTGATTTTTTAAAAATTTAATTATATATTAACACCATAAAATATCATTACTATCAAATGATAACTATTCATTACATTGATGTTAAAATCATGGTGAAAAATTAAAATTACATCCAATTGTTTATTATATCCCATAAATTTCACGGCCATATATATAGAGGTTTTGGATCTCCTTAAAATCTCATATTTTATTACTTTTAGTATATTTATTATCATTTATTTTATTTTTCTGTCAATTTAATATTTACTGCATCTGTGTTGTTTAAAAAATAATGGTGTTTTCTAATACCTAAATTTTTTATTTGAATTAAAAATATGAAGATAAATATTTAATATTTCAAAAAAAATTATCATTAATAATATATTCTATTTTACCCCATATTCAAAATATTATACTTATTAGAAATAAGAGTGAGACATTTTGTCACATTATTTGATTTTAATAATATATAAGTCATTTTAATATAAAAGTTTCCATTAAATAACTCAATTTAGAACCTTAGGTTTTAAGAGTATAATCTAATTAGGACAATAATAATTTGGGTTAAAAACTATATCCAGATAACTTATTTTTAGTCTATATTAACTTGATATACCATTTTCCGAGTTGATAAATTTTATCATCACTATTATTCATATCAACCCAAAATAAAAGGGATATGTTTTATATAATTGGACGTCCTAATTCCAAATATGGAACCAATTTTATAAAATTTAAAACATAGAAGTGGTATAATTTAATATATTATTGATCTAAAAATTAAATTTAAAATATTATTTTTTTGAAAAATGCCATTTTATGTCGAATATGTTTTTATACTAAAATCACGAATAAAATTAATTAAAAATAACAAATTTAGATTACTTATAAAAAATAAAATTATTAAAATTCAAAGTAATCCAAAATATTGTTTTACATTGTAAATGTTATTAATGAATATACATTTCTCAATCAAAATATGTATTTTTCCAATATTCAACAAAATTTTATGATTTTTTGGAAATTCGAAAAAAATTCATCCAAAGATAATTTTGAAACAATAAATTCAAAAACGATGTTTATTTTGTCAAATTCATTTGATAATTTTTTCAAAATAAATTGTATTAATTTGATCATATAATGTAATAAAATAAATTTTTGAAGAAAACATATCTTTGAATAAAGAAATGACTTTATTAAAAATTAAGTGTTTGTTTCATAAGAATTAATAAATAAATATATTTTATAACAAGGTTGTTTATATTCATACAATCCAACTAAATGACATTGTTAAAATGATTATGTCAAAATATTAATATTTTTTAGAATATCGTGGTTCGTTTAGTCTCAATTTTTCATGCCACAAAAGATACCAAATAAATTCTATTATTTAAATATAAATATTATATAAATAAAATTAATCTACTACATTCTTCCCCCTTATGAAATTTGGAACTCAAAAGTTCATTTTACAAACTAAGGTCAAAAGAAGTGATGGCACTTCTCCTTCATCACTTCTATCTGTTCTCACATTTCCTCTTCATATTTTTGGTTCCTATATAGTTCATAAACCTTGTGAGTAGTATTATTGAGTATAAATTTAACTCTATAGTAAAATATCTTCTGTGATTTCTCCTCATAAGAGATATTGTTTTTGAGCTATACCACCTCTAAATCTGTACATGTGAGGGATCCAGTATGTACTTCCCTAGAAGGGTTAAATGGAACACATCATGTACATGAGATGAGGTTAGTGGAAGTTCTCATAGAAATACACATCTCTGACGCGATCAAGAATCTAAAAGGGGTAAATTTACCTAGGGATTAACTGTCCATTCTTCCAAAATCTCAAGACTCTCTTCCATGGAAATATATAGAGGAAGAGAGTATCTATAACCTCAATGTCTAAGAGTCACCAACTATTGTTTTCATAACTCTTCTATCGACATAGGGAATCCATGATGTGTTGTTTAATTTCCTTCAGAATTTATATCATTTATTATACTATTTTAGTTCCTATATGATTATGTACTCTAACTTCATCCAAACCTGAATGTGTTCTACATCTCTTCCCATAAATGTATCCATATGGAGACATTTGGATTCTTGATTGGAAACCATTATTTTAAAGGAAATATTCTTGTGGAAGATGTGGATCCCTTCATCCTTTTAATTCCATTGAGTACTATATCCATATGTCTTATCATGTTGGAATGGTCCATATAGACTAGACTTCAGTTTGAGGGTGAAAATCTGTACTAATGTTAAGCTCAGTTTTTAGGGCACAATGGAATATTTTCTAGAACATGGATGTAAATCTCAGTTCTAGATCAAATATAATCATTATTGTTACTCCATGCGGTATCACCACTTCCATGATCTATATCTGTGCAAGTTGATCAAGGGAGAAGTCATATAAAATCGAAATATAGTGCGCTTTCTTTGTAAGATGGCCCATAATAACCCAAATAGAGTTATTTTATCTGGATGACTTCATAAGTCTAGTGACAAAGTCCATAGTGATTTTTCCCATTTCAATGTAGGTATACATAATGGTTTCATAACCTCTTTACACATTTTCATTTAATCCTTAAATTTTTGATATATGAGGCACTTTTCTTCATATTTAGTGATCTTATTCTTTATATTATCCCAACCATAATGCTCTCATAGATCTTGATACCTCTTTGTGATCACTGGGTGGAAGGCGAAGGTCGATCAACGAGCATCATTACAAATATCCCTATTTATATTATGATTTGATGTTATCCATAGTCGTGACCTAAATCTTACGACTCCTTCCCCAATAATTTTAAACTATGAGGATTTCTTATTTTTGATAGCTTTATCCTTCCTATGAATTTTCACATCATTTATTTGAGTATACATTATCTTCTCTATAAAGTATGATTGAGAAATCAATTGAGAAATGAATGATGTTGTTCATTCCTTTACGATTCCCATGTATATCCTTTGTAATTATAAGAATATTCTATCCCTCTCAATTGACATCATTGATAATGTTTGAGGATCCTTTATTTTTAGAGAATATGCCACTATAATTACTTTACCAGAATGGTAGTGGATTGAATATTCATAATCCTTAATGAGATCTAACCATATTCACTGAAGAATATTAAGATCCTTTTTTGTCAATATATATTTTAGGATCTTGTGATCAGTATATATCTCACACTTATCACTATAATGATAATTCCACTTTATTTTCAATGTGAAGATCATAGACACCATCTCCTGATCATGCATGGAATAGTTTTTCACATGAAATGTCTACTTCCTTAAGGTGTAGGCTATTAAATTATCATTTTTTGTCATTATACTTCCTAATACATTGTTTGATCTATCATTATATACTGTAAAGAGTTCTCCATGTGTGGGTATTATAATTTCTAGGGCAGCATTAAGCCTTTTTTGGAACTATTTGAAGTAGTATTCACATTCACTAGCCCAGAAAACATTAACTCCCTTCCGAGTCAACTTGGTTAGTGGGTTTTATAATCACGATCAGATCTTAAAAAATATTTGGTAATACCTTGATTCAATATGGAAACTTTGTATATCCATTACATATGATGGTCTAGGTCACTCCTTAAATTTCGTTATCTTATATAGGTCCAAAAATATCCAATTTTTAGTGATTACATATCAAAAAATGATACTTCCTCCATAAAAAACTGATATGTTTTGTACATTGGATATAATTTTCCTATTTTAATGTATTCAACGCAGTATTCAAATTCCACTTATGCTCCACCTTTCTCATAGAGTATATTTGAATATCATTTATAATGGATACCACATATTTTTGAGGTAATCTATAATAAAACTATTTATTATGTATATGCAACATTTTGGAGCATTAGAGTGTCCGAAGTGAATATCTGTGAACTGATAGTGTCCATACCTCATTTGAAAGGCAGTCTTGGGGATATCTTACTTATTCATCTTTAATTGGTGATATCCAAACCATTGGTCCACCTTAGTGAAATAATTGGACCCACACAGTTGATTTAAAAATTCATATATACATTTAAGGGTATACTTTTTATTTAGCATAATTTTTTAGATCATGATAATCAGTGAATGGGTGCATTGATACCTCCTTGCTCTTGAAAAAGAGGACTAGCACACCCTGCAGTAAATAACTTATGAATATGAAACCCTTTTCTAGATTATCTTGTAACTGATTATTAAATTCATCCAACTCAATAGTGGATATTATATAATGTGTCTTTGATATGGGAATATATCCAAGTATATTTTCAATTTAGAACACAACCTCTTATTTAGGAGGAAGACCATGAATTCCTTTAGTGAACACATCATTATAGTCCCTCATAATGGGAATGTCTTCAAGCATGATCCTCCCATTATTCTCAATCATTATAGATAGATATTATTACTCATAATGTAATAATACACACACTTTAGTTGAGGATTATGATGGAGACTTATCATCCCCTTTACACTTATACATAATTGTAGGATGCCTCGGGATGTGGATATCGAACTGCCTCTCCCAATAGTTGATGTTGGCTTTGTATAATGTTATCCATTCCATGCCCATTAATGCATCAAACACCACAAAAAGAAGAAAGAAGAAAATTTATCAGAGGTTTAGTCCCCAATCATTTACTCATAATGAGTTATATATTTTATATGATATAATTGCACCATTTTATATTTTCATTGATTACTCAACCTCTATATTTTGAGGTGGAAATTCAATAGTTCTACTAAACATTCAACAAATAAAAGAAGGTATTAAACAAGAATCAAATAGTATGTTCTCTATTCATGAATGAAAAAGTAGTATACGGTTCACCACATCATTAATAGCCTCCACCATAGAAGTAGTGATAGAATACACCCTTACTTTATACCTTGGTGGTTTCTTTCATTGATTTTCTGTGAGAAGCCTTGGATTAGGGAATTAAATCAAATAATTTCCATGTTCCTTATAGTTGAAACACTATACTATAGGCTGAGTATTGAACAAAACATTCCTTTGTCCTTCCACATTAGTTGGATTCTTCATATCACTTCAGAAATGGTTGGAATGACACCCCTACATTCCACATTTAAAGAATATCTTGGTTCCCTTTAGAAAGTTCTCTGGATGATTCTTCCCACACTTTGGATAGGTGAGATTTTTGGTTTTCTTTCCTGCATAATATTTATATATTGATCATCCCATATTAAAATACATCCTCATATTTTTATCTATGATCCCAAAAGACCACTAAGAGTCTCCAATTTCCATATAAACCATAAGGGATGAAACAAATCCTCACAACTATCAATTTGTTCAGTCACAAATTTCTATTATAGACACATATTTAACCGACTTCAGAATTTATCCACCTTACATTCAGGGTATATGAAAAAATAGAGGTGTATCATACAGAACTTGTTAAGTGTTCCTCATACACATTGATAGACACATCTTCCTTTTTCTTTAGTCCAAGGAACACCACCTCCATCGTAATATTGATATTTCATGGTAAATATTTATTGAACAACATTTACATGAATTATTCCCATTCCATGGAAACAATTTTTTATTTATCCTTTTTTATTTAACAGTGTCCACCACTAATCAACTTCTTTGTTAAAATGATAGACTACTATCATGAATTTCTCTTCTTTTGAGCACTGGATGGGAGGGAATATCTTTTCAATAGAGTTAATCTATTTCTCTACATTGAGAGGAATAGAACATCCACAAAATTGAGGTGTCCATTATCAAATAAGTTATTTTACTAAAACTTAATATTTAAAAAAATAATTAGGGAATTCCACCTGATTCATTTTTATTCATTCCTTGATCATGTTGATATAGTACTTTCATGATGTTCTAATATCCCGTTTCCATCAAGATTGTAATATCATTATAGAAATCATCGAATTTTCCATCACATTGGTTATTAGCACATGTTCTCTTATTTTCATCCATTAACTAAAAAAAATAAATAAAATTAGGTGAGTATTAATACCTAGCTAATGATCATATAAGAAATAAACCATGATCATAGAAGGATAAAATACTATTTGATAAGTATATCATAACATATTATTCCCTATGATTCAATTTGGTTATCCCTGGTGATAGAGTTAAGGTTAGTCTTATTACTATTGTTGTATACTCCTAATCCAAAAAAACTAACTATAACAAGATTTGATAAAATATGGTGACCCGATCCTTTTTCACTTTTTATTAAATGATTGTAAGCATAATTATCAACAAAATAAAAACCAAGCATAAAAATGTCTGGTGTCTTTGATAGAATAGATACATAACTATGAAACATGAAACTAGAAAAAATATTTTTTTCTAAATATTCATAATGATATTCTAACTCCCTTTGAGCTCCTAAAATTTCATAAGATAACCTCGGGAATACATTGAAAAAATAAATGACCTAAAAATCCCAATAAGGGAATAAAATGGGAATGAAGAATATCCCATGAGTTTGAAGAAATATCATTATATCATAAAATATATGACTCGTGAAATAATATTTTTAAGCATAACATATGGGACATGGAATAATATTATCATGAAAACATAGGTAAATGACAAATACATATATAATGACACAAACATGAGTCAATAATAACTACCAAGACAGTATAACATGGTGTAAAAATACTGATAATGGATTATGGTTACTAACTAATACCTTACATAATATCTCGTTATAATGAAACATTACTTAATGCATTGGAATAGTATCTGGGAGATCCCATAATTTTTTTAGGAAAACACGTTCCATATAAAGAATCAATCATAATGAATATAAATAATTGTTACTCATGGTAGGAAATGGTTATTGTAATCATTTCATAAGGTATAACCAAAGAGATTATAACAGTGGTATCCATAAAAGAAGGTATTTAAATCATTCTACAACATTAATAATTGAAATATAATAATATATCATGAACATAAAAGTCCAACTGAAGTGAGAATATTTAAAATAGTGGTTAGGTAACATTAGAAATGTGCCACTGAAGCATTGTTTTAAGTAAATAAATAAAGGGTCATAAATGAGGATAAAGAAATATTTTTCATCAAAAAAATAGAAATAAATTTAATTAGTTTTTTTATTGAAAATAAAGTTATTATATATATAGGATGAATAAAATAGTTTATGCAGTGTACAATAAAATTGGAAACAAAAAGAGATGTTCCCTTTAATTGGGGTTACTCATTGACATGAATTGATAGGGGGCCTTATAAAACATTTAACCCACTATAAAATAAATATGAATTAAAATACATAATATGTTCGGTACATAAATTAATAATATATTAGAATAATATATGAATAATAAAGGGATAAATTGTGGAAAATAAAAAAAGTGTAAACTAAAAAATATGAAGGTTCAGAGAGATCCCTTAACATATGTCTTAATGCATTCAGAACTTCACTTAATGTACATGATAATTGAATTTGATTCAATAATTTATTAATCTATATCCTCTTATAAATATAATTGAATTATTATAATTTTATTAAGTTCATCTATGTCCATTTAGACAAGTTAAATGTTTTAATTTTGTTGTTCCAAGAGTGTTTGTTTTTTAGTCGGTTTACACATGTTATATTATTGAAGTTATTATAGAATGAGAAAACTACTATATAAGTGATATTAAATGGTATTCATACACAGAATTATTTTTAAAAGGTCCCATATATCATTGTTTTCTAACACGATTATGCTTTATTTGATCAAATTTTAATGATAAATGTTTAGTTTATTTTTGTTGATTTTTGGAAAATAATGTGTTAGTTTAATTTTATTTAATTTAATATATATATATTAGTTATATAAAATTAAATATTTTATAATATAATAATTTCAATCTAATATAACCAGAACCTCTTTGATGGTATAAATAGAAAATGAAAACTTATTATCCATAGAGACGGTTAATCGCCATATTTTGGGAAATAGTTTCCTTTATTTGAATAAGGGTAGATGAGAAAAACGACGTATTGAAATTATAACATATTTAATATAAAATTATTATATATAAATAATATAGGAATTATTATGAGTTTATTAATCAAATAGATGAGGAGAACGTACAAGAAGAAAATAAATTAAAAGAGTTAGTTTGAGAATCCTACCACTCGAATACCGCCTCCTTAAAGAGAATGGTAATGAACATGGAATTAGGATTTTAGTGGGGAATAGACTAATATAATGTTTATATAGAGGTGGTGTGTAGAAATTTAAAGATTACGGTTGATCTGGAAGGATCGAGTCGGTGAAATGATGTAATGGAATGGGAGTTTGTTTATAATTTAGGTGAGATTCCCTTTAGGAATTTTACAAAATATTAGATTATAATAAATTAATTTTCCTTCCAAATAAAAAAAATTAATTGGATCCAAAGATAATATAATATAAGTTTGTAATCCCATCAATGATTATAATTTATATGTGTTATTTTTTTATTTTAAACATTATTATTTAGATTAACCCTTAGTTAACCAACTTTAATTTCAATTAGGATAATGTATTTTTGATATGAAAAGGTTTAAATTATTACTTATATGGGGCCAATTTGATGTTAAATAAACAATTTACTAAAATTTAGATCATAACATTATACGTTTTTATTTTTATATATATATATATATTTTAATTTTAAAATAGTTTAATAAAATTATAATTCCATAAAATATCATTATTGTAAAATTTAAAACTATTTCATAATTTGTATTTACAATCATCAATACAACTTGTAAATTCAATACAAATATTCAATTATATTTGAAAATGTCTTGTTCATATATATAAATTTTTTATCACCAAAAATATCTCAAATTAATTTTTTTTATTTTCATTATCATTTATTTCATTTATCTGTTAGGGGAATAATGACTACATAAATGTTCTATAATCATTTAATATATTTATTTAATTCTTATATTTTTAAACAAATTACCAAGTTGAATATAAATATATTGTATTTCCAAAGAATAATCATTTTCTGGATTATCTTATGTTGAACCACATATTATTAAAATATACTTATTAAAAATAATACTATGAAATTTTTTCACTTTATTTAATTATAATACATTAAAATTAATTTTCCTAGACAAGTGTCTATTTTTTATGAAATCTAAATATGTTTATATATTCAGTCGAGGATATTTTTCTTTTATTTCCATGTTTTTGTAAAAAAAATTAAAAATGTTTTGAATTAATCCCAAATGTTTGTTAAAATTCATTTAATTTTTTTTTCACTTTTTATAGAATGTTTTCAATTGAATTTTATTATCTTTTTTATGAATAAGGGAGGTTTTAATTTTTATAGAAAATGTGAATATTTTTTTTAATGTTTACTCCATGAATAAAATTTTATACCACTATAAAAACATAATGTTTTGAACATTACCCTATAATATTCCATGGTTCATTATGAAGAAAAGTTATTCCATAATATTTTAGAATTATTTTTATTTTGAATAATTGATTTCAAAATGAGAGGGATATATTCCTCATCAAATATTCTAGGGAACTTTTAAAAGATTTCTTTTATCTAAGATGATATTCTTTGATGTTGATTTTCATTTACTATGTTTACGATCCAATGATAGAGTATGTATTCTTTCTAAAAATAGTTTATTATTTTGATGATGTGATATTGATGATGCTCATTTATTTTCCTTAGAATATGATATAATGAAATTATGAAAATTTTATGAAACATATTTTATTTTTACGGGTTTAGATGTGATGAAAAGATTCATTTTTATGTTATTTTGGGAAATACATCTACACTTTATATTATGTGTTGGATGGGTCTTAACTCATATAGCTCTATAAAGAATTGGTTAGTGTTTTATATCTCATGGAATAATTAAGGGGTTTGATTTTATGTGATCAATCTAATATGGGTAATAGGTTGGGATTCTAGATCAATTATGGGAAACATGTGGTCATTTCTAATACACTATAGGAACAATATTATGATTTCTGATCCCTTATGATATTGGAAACATGTTTTGATTCCCAATACACTAAAATTTAATTGTCTGATTAGCTTATTAGTATATATGAAATGATTTATATTACTTTTAATGCGACACATTTTTATGTCTTGATTATGATACGAAATAATTCTTTACTATTGATTCATGATGTTCTATCATGCTTATGATTCATGTCCTTTGAAGAGATATTGTATTTTTCCATGAATTTGTATTTTTTTCATTAATATATTTTTTATGAACATTTTAATTTAGGATCATGAAATCATACCCCTATGATTAACTAATTCTTTGGATTCTAGTCGGTTGATATCTCCCATGTTTACCCTTAATGAGTTTCTAAGCACACTATTTCTTATGTTTTGTTTTCCGAGTCTTTGAAGAATGGATTTAAGTTGGGTATGAATTGAATGGTACAAAGTTAGAAAAATTCGATGAGAGTTTTTGTAGAATATAAAAAAATATAATTTTCATGTCTCTAGTCTCCAAAGACAGTAATCCTTTAAATTTATAGCATGGTCCATAATGTTTTTTATTTAATATTAACTTAAAATGATGTAATATTTCTATATAAAATTATTGTGTATTCAATGAATAATGGATTTAAGTATGATATTTCTAACAATGGTGCTAGTTATTAATAACTATGTGGGAGATGATGATGAACTTTTTTGTACTAGTTTTATGTTCCCTAGATTCCAAATACACTAAATATATACAATCATTGATCATGATTTGTTTTTAATTTTATTAAATATATTTCTAAAATATGTTATATTTTTGTATTTAATGTTAGTGCAACAATAGTTTTTAATCATTTATGATTCATATGATAATCATAATTAGACTCTAAAAAAATTAATTATGGTATTGGATGAAAATAAATTATTTATTATTTATAAAATATTACTAGAAGTGGTCAAGAAATAGTAAAATAGGGTAGTGTTTTTGAATTCAAGGAATTTGGCGATTAAAATGGTTAACCCTTTTATAGTATTGCTATGTAACTGTAACCGAGGCACTACCTTTACACAAATATTCTCTGTTATGGTAAGGAATGAGTTATCTATATGTGAGATTCTATACAAATGTAGTGAATGTTTACTCTAGGTCATTAAAAGGTAACCACAGACTTACCTTTAGGTGAATGGATTTCATGTAAAGTTAACTCTATGTTTTAAAGGCTTACATATATGTTGTTGTGTATTACCTTTATGCAAGGAAATATTTTCATATTTATTTAAATGTAATGAATATTTTTAATGGTTTAAATAAATATATTCTAATACTACCCCATATCTAAAGAGTTCAAAAAAAGGTAAACTCTGACTTATATTTATGAATGAGGCTTCACATATAGGTGATTTCAGACCTTTATGCAGCATCCACTACGTAAAGTTAATGGTAGGTCAGTGGTAGATATAGAATATGGATTTTTATAAGGGTAATTAGAATTATTTTAATATTTTTTAAAATAGTTCCTAATATTTATAATTATTCAAATGTTTTATAAAATAATTTGAAATCATTATAAAATTTATTTTAAGATATTTTAAATAATACAAGGTTTATCGAATAAATAACTATAAATTTCGTATAAACAACTAAATTGTATTGAAATATTTTTTCCAAAATATAAAATGTTTATATTTAAGATATCGTTTAATCATATTATATGTCTTGAATTATCATCTAGAAATAAAAATCATTATTTATAAATCATAAGCGATAATTTAACATGGATTAAAAACTGTGAAACGAGTTAACAATATTAAATGTTTACTATAAAATTATGAATTGTTCATTTTTAATTATTTTTAATTGTTTAAAATAGGAGGAGGCATAATTTGGATATTATTTATGCCATGTAAAAATTATTTCTGATGATTGAAAATATCACAGTTGAAATAAATATAATCTCTATTATATTTAGATTAGGAAAATGTTTTACATAATATAACATTTGAATTTAAATTGTTTATATTTGATAACATATCATATATTAAATATTAAAATGACAGATAATGATGAATATGATGGAGTTCATTTCTGAATTAATATAAAATTATTATATTCAAAATTATAGAATGTAGATAATCTTAAATAAAATACTATAAAAGGGTATATAGTTAGATTTTATTTTTGAATTAAATAAAAATTATTTATCATGTACAAATATTTGAATTGTTTTTTATTTAATGTATATTCCCTTTTTTAGCCATAGTTTTAAACTATTTATAGGATGAATTTTGTGTGATTTAGTTTAAAATGTTACGTTTATTCTATGATATATATCATTGAATTTCATACTAGGTATGATAATGCTTTTAGTTTTCATCTACCTTAACATCAGTTTTTAATTAATGTTATCAACTTAAATTTATTCTTTTAATATAGTTTGTGCATAATTTGTGTTAATTTTATGATGAATTGGATTCTAAATTGAGTGATGTATCCTGGGATAGATGTACTTGGGGTCAAACTACCTAGTTACCTCTAGGACTGTGCCTCGTCAAGGATAGTAAATGTGTTTATATTTTTATAACTTCGGGAATACTAATGTGGAGATTGTAAATTTCATATAACTATATTCTTTTAAGTTATGTTTCATATATTATAATAATATGGATTATTTAAATATGTATTAATAAACATGACTAATATTTTTTGGGTGAGAAACACAGAATTATGGGTTGTGTAAATAGTTACACATCAATATTGTTAGAACATATTACTTTGCATAAGGGAATATGGTTTAAAACTAAATTATTACAAGCATACAAACATAAAGTAAATAACAAGGGATAAGACGATGATAGTAAAATACCCATAAAATTTTATGCTGGAGATTCCTTCCAATAGAAAAACAATAAAGAACAAGATAATTCAATTGGGTATTGTCAATATTATAATTAGTACCCCGTGATTATCTTATTCAAGGAATGAAATTTATAAGAGAAATTGGATTATATTGATGCTATTTACCAGTATAACTTGACTATCCCTTGATTATCCTCTAATGGATTATTATTAGAATTTGATCTGGGATACACTAATGACCACTCCCTAGTTGTTAGGAAACCAATGGAATAGAGTTTAGTGTTTCCATATGATGTATTGATAAATGAATTTTCCACTCCAATATACAATATTCATATAAGATATAATTGATTTTTGTTCAACTAGATACTTACCAAAATAATTTATTTGATAAGTAGTATAAGTTATGGTGAAATTTTTCTTTCCGTAAAATTATAGAATATTTTAATTTCATATTTATTAGTACTAATAAATCTGAAAATCATATTTATTATACATATATTAAGAAATTTGTTAAAATAAAAATAAAATAGTTTTATTAAACTCTTTTAATATATTTTTTATTTTTAAATATTATTTTCAAATTATATAATCCATTAATGAAAAAGTAAATTTCATTTTTAAATCATCATGCCAAAATTATCCAAGCTTAGTTTCTCTTGATTTTTTTAAAATGATTTATTTTTTGGTGAATAGTTAGAATTAAAATAATAACACAATAATTATTTTCATTATTAATAATGGGAAAAATAAAATGGAGAAAAATAAAGGATAATCTCTTAGTCTTTACTGATGTAATGATTCTTCAGAGAATATCCTCTAAATATGTTCACACATTTCAGTAGAAGAGGTCCCATACATGAGTAAGAGACAATCTTTTCACCAACTAAGGATGTTGATGTAGTAAATTTATCCTCCTTTTTCCCTCTCACTAGGTGTCAAGTAATCATATCGGGTCATTGATAATGGGCCTATATCTATTGATATATACAATATGAACCAAGGGTTGGCGATGAGGCCCTTAAGAGAGCTATAAATATTCATTGAATCATTATCAACCTCATCCAGTCCAGTGTGATGTTATCTAAATTATAGAAATATATTCCTTGGAGCATTTCCTAGAAATCCTCTTGAAGTTAGTCCCCTATACCAAAATTGGCATTGTATTAAGTAACCACAAAACCTATCAATCCCCAAATAATTCCACCACCTCATTACACCCATAATACATGACCCATTAGTATTAATCTTAAAACATTTTTTGTGGGTTCTAAAATATCCACTATCATTGGGAGAGTGACATTTGTTCACTCAGATTCCAGTTGTTGTAAATTATAAAATTTCTCAGAGAGGGTACCCCTCCAATATTTTCTGAAAAAAAACCATGTTAGGAAAAAGTGACCTGGTCCTAGTAGCAAGAGCCATCTTAGAGCAAGTTTTGGCTTCTAGCCACAATTTTCTCCTTATGTCCCAAATACCCCATCATTCTTCTTCTAAAATGATTGATCCGGACTTCTTCTCCATGTTATTAGTGCTGATCCCTTGGACCCATCACTAGAAAAAATTATCACATTGTGAAATTTGAAGGTAATATTAGTGTACTCACACACTAAACTTCACAATGAGTTGTCCCATTAACCATCAAAGAATAAGTAGGCTTTCAACTCCTCTATAATATACTGAAAATAAATTTAGATATAATGTTAACTCCATTCCATTTAACATCTTCATCTTTGGAAACTACATGGTTTCAAATGATCCAGATGATATGATTGAACTTTAAAGATAATCCATTACACAAGGGGTGATGTCCCTAGTTGTCTCAAATTGGCGAATCAATTAGAACTAATCTATATCCCTTAACTGAGAATAAACATGAGGAAGAAACTGTGATGGCACACATTTTATACTCATCAAATAGATTGATAAGATGAAAAATATCACCTTGATCCTTATTTAAAACTACCTGGGTAAAAGAAAGATATTTTCAGGATAGTTTGAACATGAGATCTAAAGCCCGAAAAAATGGAATCTGAGAGTGAAACCGACCTAGTTATCTTTCCATTATTTGATAAATTCTTTACCGATTATCCAACATGCGTGGAACTGTAGATATAGAATATGGATTTTTTTCAATCTACAAATGTTAAAATAATTCCTTTTCATAATTATAAGGGGTTTTTCATAATTATGTACTATTTTATTTACCCATGACATTCAACCATTGATCAACTCACAATCTAGGAATTCATGAAGATATTTCATCATTATAGACATGCTCCGCTACCTGTTACCACCGTGTTCTTTCAGTAGTAAAATTATCACCCATGATTCATTATGGTACCTACCCTCTAAATGAGAGTCCCTTATTGAAGAGGTAAATAGTCCCTTGATATTTCTCATAAACAATTTTTGGATCCTTGATAATAGATAGGGAAATAATGGAGATTAATTTTACCACACAGTTAACATGAATCATTTTTCTTGAAAAAGATGGATCATATTTTCCAATTATTAATCCAAGAGGAGATCCTTATAACCAAATTGTCAAACTTTTTAATACTAATCAACCCTGACAAGAGTGGAGAACATAATTATTCCATTGGGGATTTCTTTTTACACATTATTGTTTTGGTTTCGATGCGTTGAGAATGAATCACTGTGCATCTTCTCGAAAAAATTGGATGGTTTTATCACGATTTATGACTTTGAATCTCCACTTACTATAATCTTCAATGATTCTATTGATGTTATGAAATGATGTTGAGCATCCATTGAGAATGATGTCTATATCATCTATGAATAATAGATGAGACACGCTATGGAACAAAGAAGTTCACATAATGGTCTAGATCCCCCCTTCCTAGCATGTTGGATATAAAAAACTTACTAAGGGAATACTGTTCCATGATAAACAGTCCTAGAGATAAAGGAACACATTTTATCAACCCTAAAGTTAATTTAGAAAATCAACATATCATTCCCCTTAAACATATAGAGAACCATGGATAGCTAAACTGTAATGCCGTGACCCCTATAGACTAAAGCAGGTGAATTACTTATTACATTGGCATGATTAAGATGAATGAAATCTCTACGGAATGATTATTTTAGTAGTCTTGAAGAAACTAGATACATATATGTAACTAAAATTACATTGGGAAAGGTAAAAAATATAATACAAAAAAAACTAATAAACCACATCCATAAAAACTAAAAGAATAGTATCCTCCTCATAATAAGATGAAGATAAAAAATGAATGTGGTGATCTTAAATTCTTCCTCAGGTTTACAATTAGTGGATGAATGAGTCAACAATAACTAAATAAAAAACAATACAACAATGTTAATAAATGAAAAACAGACATCATTAATAAACTGAGAAAGACTCTGTATCCATAGATTTTGTCATTGTGAAAACATCATGAATAATAATAACTGAAAATGAATAAATATAATTTCTCTTAATTGGATATCATGTATCTAGAACATGATACCACTATACCGTTGAAACAGTTTATGTCTATGGGTGGAATCCAGTTTGAATTTTGGAAACAAAATCGAAGGGTTTGTTGCCAATTGATTTGTCTCATGAGACCTATCGATACATCCCTGGGTTATAGAGGGCCCCAACAATCATTGAAATTCCAAAGTATTATTTATACATATTTTTAATACAGTTACAACATGCCTTCTCAATATCCTTATATAGTAGATAATATATATTCATCCTGATTTCCATAGTTAAAACAACTTTCCAAGTTATCACTGTATGTGAAACAACGTACGGCTAAAGGAAATAATCATATCCATTCTACAAGAAAAATGTATTTCCACCAGAATTATAATTTAAAATGAAAAATGATCTCAAAAAATAATTAGATACACCACCTAATAAAGATTAAGTTCAAAATACCACTACAGTCTCAATTAAATTGATATTGAGACAATGTTACTTAGCACATTGTAATCAATTGAACTTTATGACCAAAAATCATTAATCACTAAGTGAATCACATAATACCATTAATATAAATACAATCATGATATTTTATATCAAATGGAAGTACTCATATACCCCATATAATAAATAAGAGGAAAAAACTGAAATCACACAGAATGGAAAGCTAGATGAGAAACCCCTTGCAAACCTTTCAGCTTGGTAAAAGGTGTTCTTGTGAGGGATTAATGATAGGTAAAGGGTTATATCATCATTTATATATAATAAGGGCTATATGGGTGTGGTGAGGAAAAGTACCCCATTTTTAGGAATTAAAATAAAAGGACACCACATAGGGGGTTCTTAAACCAAAGTGAGAGAGAGAGGATCCCTTACCTTATGCCTGAAGGTGTTCTTGATTGATATTAATGACAAGAATTAACCAAATTTAGATTAATTTTTAAATAATTACATAACCTCATATAAATGTAATTTATTTATTATAACCTTGTTAGGATCATTAATTTCCTTTTTTGATGGTCTTAAGATGTTCAATTTTATTGTTTTGGAAGCATTTTCTTCTTTGGTTTTCATGGTCAGTTTACTTGAATTTATAAATAGAAGATCATTTGAAATGTGGTTAAACATAAAAAATTGTTAATACATATTATCAGTGACATACCAGAGATATAAATTACCTTATAATGATTTTTGATTATATACCATGATGATGACACATTAGTTAAAAGTTAATTACAAACGCTTGGATCAACTTACCAGTTTTGTGTGTAATAAAATTTTTCTGTATTATTATTTTTAATTTTGAGTGTAAAAGGATTATAGAACATTAAATAAGGTAAAATAAATATATTATTATCAGTTTCAACCATTAAAATTTTTTCATGACCAATCTTTAATATAATAATATAAATTGAAAACTCGTCGTTCCTGAATGTGATAAATTAACATATCACAGATGGGATTTCTATTTGTAGTATAAGAGGTGGGGGAAAAGAGAGATGATGATGAAATATTCCATTATCATAATAAAATTATATTCCACATAGTTTAATATAATTATCATTACTTTTGGAAGTGGGGAGGTGAGGAGAGTGAAACAAAATAACTGAACTTATAAAATAATTCGAAAGAAAAGTGAAGAGAGGTTCACCTATTGAGTACTCCTCCTTGAGAATATCATTAAGGCCTTTGTTTTTGGAATTTGGGTGATAATATAAGGTCTGGGATATGGGGGAGGTGATTAGGGAGATATTTTAGTTGAATTTAGGCATGTCTTGAAGCTTTAGTTGTCTAGGAGGAAGAGGGGGTGAGGGGTGGCTTATATAGTGGAGGGGAGGAGGGATTTTACATTATTTTATTCATTATTTTTATAATTTTGCTCAAGTATATGAATAGTATTTATTCATGCAATCCCAAATAGTAATAATGGAATGTGAGTTATAACTATGTGGTATTACATGAGCCTTGAATCACCTATGATGCAGTAAAACAAGTATTTTTCATTTATCGTAATTTATCACATTTTACAATTCATAAAAAATTCCAGAATTTCAGAAAAATCCCAAAAATTCACCCAACACATTTTCCGATGTGTAGAATCAAAAAATGAACTCCATTTTTTAAAAATGATTTTTTAAAAATGATAAATTTTAAATTTAATTAAAATAATTATTTAATCAAAAAATACCATCACTTAAAATATTCACCTTCATTTTTAAGGTTCCTAAATTTTATTTATACATTCCTGAGTAAGGTTACCATTCACAAGCATCATATTACTACTCATAAGGGTAGGTGAATATTCATAATGGCATGTTACTATTCACTAAAAATTTACTTGATTCTATCAGACCTCAAATATCACCTTGATCGCAACTGTGTATGTCTATTTTTTGAAAATTCAAAACATAAAAGTGGGAAATTTATGTTTAATGGATTTGTTATGAATATCTTCTAATTAACTAAGTGTTGTTTCAAGGAAACTCAATGCTTTATGAAATATATTCTATCTAATGAATAGAATTTATTTTAGAGAAACATTCCATAAATTGTTTGTGGTGTTATATTATTCCCTCTTTCGGAAACATCATCCTCAAAATGTTACATGTATAATTCCCTCTAAAAAGATGTGGGTGGTTATTCATCATAACAACCTCAAGTTCCCACATTGGTTCCCCCATATTATGATTTCTACAAAGAAATATTACAATGTGAGTTGTCCAATTTCTCAATACATGTTCCCATGTTTCATGAATCTTGATAGGCTCTTCACAAGATGACAAATCAGGTTCCAATTCTATTGGTTCATAGGTGAGTACAAGCATTGGGTCTGTCTTGTATTTCTTCAACAATGTCAAATAGAAAACATTATGAACATTTTAGATACTTGGTATCATTTATAAATGTTAATCTACAACTTTTATCATTTCTATAATTTCAAACGGTCTAACGTATCTAGGGATTATTTCCATTTCTTACCAAACCTTAAGACACCCTTCCATGGAGATAATTTTAGAAAGACATGATAGCCTACTTGAAATTCCACATCCTTTCTCAAATTTTCAGCATAAATATTTTTCCTACTATGGGATACTTTAATATGGGACATAATTTTTGTTACCTTTGATGTTGTCTCTTCTATAAGTTCTTGGCCTAAAAGTTTCCTCTTGCCAAATTCATCCCAACAAGTTGGAGTTATGAACTTCTTACCATATAATTCTCTATATGGCACTATTTGAATGCTAGAATGGAAACTATTATTGTAAAAAAAATCCACAAAAGGAATGTATTTTTCCCACATATCTTGAAAGTTAATAGATAATGATATTAACATATATTACAGTGCTTGAATAGTCATTTCAGACTGTTTCTCAGTTTGTGGGTTATAAGAAGTACCCATATGAAGCTCGGTATCCCAAGCCTTCTGGAGACTTTTCTAGAATTTTGTTGTAAACTAGAGATATTGTTCAAAAAAAATCAATAGAGTTTCACCATTAATTATTACATCTTCATTAATATTAAGTCTTTCCAGGATCTCAAGTGGTAAATCATCTCTTATAGCAAGGAAATATTCTGATTTTATGTGACAGTCAATAATTACCCATATTCCATGATTTCTTCTAGGATTCCTCTGTAATCCTGTGAAAAAATACATCATAATGTAATCACACTTCCATATATTAATAGGTAGAGGTTTCATCACACCTCTTAGATTTTTTCTCTCTTCCTTCACCAATTGACAAACAAGACACCTTGACACATAGTCAGCAATTTCTCGCTTCATATTATCCCACAAAAAATGTTCCTTTAGATCTCTATACATTATTGTGCTACCAGGGTGTATATAGAAATTTTAGCTATGAGAATCATATAATAGTTCCCTTTTTAGACTAGGTAATTATGGAATTCATAGCGTCTTCCCAAATTTCAGAACTCCTTCCACATACACGAAGTCTACTGATATCCCATCCTTAACAGGATTAATTTTCTTGTGTAGATTCTCATCAATAGGTTAATATCTTCTTATCTTCCCTAATTAAGATGATTTAGAAATAATCTGAAATAATAAATATGTTTCCCCTTCCATAACAATGCATATTTTCATATTTAGAAGATCCAGGAATATAGGATCTCCTTCAATCCTCATTTGGGTGTATAGTGTATGATATTTCCTGCTTAACACACCTTCCACCTTATATGACTTTCCTAGGTGGTAGGGTATTGAAAAATCATAATCTTTGAGTAACTCCAGCCATCTTCTTTTCCTCATGCTGAGCTTTTTATGTGTGAAAATATTTTTCGAACTCTTGTGATCCATATATATCTCACATCTTTTACCTTAGAGATAATGTCTCTATATTTTTAGAGAAAAAATTACGGTTGCTAACTCAAGATCACGAGTTCTGTAATTTTTCTGATGAATCTTCAGATGAATTTATGCATAAGATATAACTTTATAATTTTCCATTAGGACGCAACCAATAACATTCATTGATGAATCATTGTATGTCACAAACCCGTCATTTCCAAATAGAAGAGGAAAAATTGGATCATTTACCAATATTATTTTCAATTCATCAAAGAATTATGTACATTCTTTCATCCACACAAACTTAACCCCTTTACATGTGAGTTTGGATAGTGGGTTACCTAGTCAGGCAATATTCTAAATGAAACACCGATAGTAACATGCTAATCCAATAAAACGTTTACCTAATTTATGTTCATTGGAATGGGCCATTCTTGGATTTCCTTTTTCTTCATAGTGTCAACTATTATTCCATCCTTAGAGACAATATGGCCTATAAAAGACTCCAATTGAAGCCAAAATTTATATTTTTAAACATCCCACATAATTTATTTCTTCTAATAGTTTTCAGAATAATCCATGTGTGATTCTCATGGAATTCATAGATTTTGGAATATACCGGGATATCATCGATAAATACCCCAAAAACATTATCATGATAGTACTTGAAAACTGTATTCATTAAATCCAAGAAAAATGAGGGTGAATTAGTTAGTCCAAAAGTCATCACTATAAACTCATAATTCCCATACCTACTTAGAAATTTTGTCCTTGGAATATCATATTTCCTCACACAGAGATGATGATTTCCAAATCAAAGGTCAATATTTGAAAAGTATTGTTCTCCCTGAAGTTGATCGAATAAATCATTAATTCATGGTAGTGGATACATATTCATTATATTAATATCATTTATTTCCATGAAATCAAGCCTCATGGATCCATCATTTATCATGGAAAAGAGGACATGTTCTCCCCATAGAGAAAAACTAGGTTGAATAAATCATTTTCACTAAATTCCACTTTTTTTATTTATCTCCAATATTTCCATAGTGGCCATTCTATATGGAGCCTTTGATATAGTTCATGAAATATGCATTAAATCAGTAGAGAACGTGGCTTCCCACTCTGGAGGATGTCTAGGTAAATCCTATGGAAATACGTCAATGTATTCTTGCACTATGTGTACATTTTCAATTTGAATATTTCTTTCTTCACCTATAGATATTGGTTCTATTCCTCTCCATGTATTGCATTCAGTAGATCTACTATAGGTGGATAAACACAATAATCAGATGGAGAGTTTTCTGCTCTAAAAATAAGATATTCTACTTTATTTTCAAAGATTGTAACTTCCTTCTTCTTTCAATAGATCTTCACATCATAATTTCATATCCAATTCATACAGAATATTATATCAAATCCAACAATTGGTATTAAGATAAGTTGGAAACTAAAGCACATTTATGTTTCTTGAGGGGGACTGATCAACACACCATTGTTGTAATGACACATCCCCTAGGAGTTTTGACTGAAAATTACATTATTAAATCAAATTGGACATTTCTAATATTCATGGAAAACTGTGAAGATATAAATGAATGTCATGATCCAGAATAAAATATTTTTTTTGATATGTTTGACAAAAAAAGTAATTTACTTGCAACCACATCATTATGAACTTCAACCAAAACTATTTTAATCACATAAGCATTTTGTTTCTCTCGTGCCCTTTTCTGAGGCATGTTTCCTTGGAAATTAAGAAAATTATTTGCATATTGTACCATCTATCAACAATTGTAGCATTGAACATCATTGAATTATTTCTTCCCCTTTCATTCATTAGATCAATGAAAATTTTCTCCACACTTATAGTAGACTCCCATTCCTTTCAAAAATTTCCAGAGATGATTCTTTCCATTGATCTCGCATAAAAAGAATTTCTTCATTACCTTGTTTTGCTTTGGTGCTTTACCATTTCCATGGTTATTAGAGTACTTCTTTTTATGTTGGTTTCCGTTGAACAAATTTGATCTAGAAAACCCCCTCTCTGTTTTTATGTCAAATAATAAAATTTCATCATATAATGATAATGTTTGAGAAGATAGTTCCCTTAGAAGACTTTTCTCAATACCTTTAAATAAATGATCAGTCTTTTCTTTCAAGTAATATACATAATCTATGGCATTCTTAGATAGTCTTGTGTAGGTATCCTCATATTATACAACACTTTATTCTTCCATTTTCTTTTTGCAAAGGTATTTCCTCTTCACTTGAGTATGTTTCTCACATGGGAAATATTTGTTGAAGAATATTCCATTAAAAGTACACCATTTCATATCATCAATTTCTTCTGCCTCTGTGGTATTCTGGATCAAGGACCACCATTGATCAGTGTCACCCACGTGAAAATACACAGCCAACACTACCTTTTCATTTTCATTGTATCTTAATTCCACGAATGTCTTTTCAAGGGACTTGATGTACTTCTCAGATACCACTGGATTAGTAGTCCCACAAAAATTGTGGGGATTCTTCCATATGACATAATCCAACACAGGTGTAGAATGGTTATTCGTCACTACTTGAGTAAGTTTTTTATAATATGGTCATGATCTGATCAACTACAATGTTGATTATATTGAGTTTCACAGTGGGGAAATCCCTATATTGTCCATGAATATTGATTCCCCTTCTTCCGTTAGGAGCCATTTATAAATAATGGAATAAACTAGATTATGTTATAAATCATAATTTATAATCTCCACTAGAAAAGTACTTAACATAAATCAAAATTTGATTCATATCTAATCCCATAAACATGGATTATCTGAGGAAAAAATGACATTAGAAACTTTTATAATGAATCTCAAAGAAAATTTGAATTAACCTAAGAATATCCCCCAGGAGTGTCAAACCAAGAGTGCATCAAGCCTGATTGTCGTTTACCAGGATACCCCGGGTCAGGCCCGAAAATCCTTGTCAGAGTTTTCACTTCTAGGCACATCTATGTGAGAGCCACCACTAACTGTTTGTATCCTGGAAGGGAATTATTTTCTAGAAAGACCCACATAATCTATTATTTACCAAAATTATAGGACGTTCCTGTATGTTTTTTATCAAATACGACCTTAGGGATTAGTTTCCTAATCTAAATTTTCTAATATAGTTTCCATATTTTCTACAAAACTTCCCCTGATACCATCTATAATGCCCCAACCCCTCTAGACCAGAGCTAGTGGAATCCTTATTACATTAGTATAATTAAGAGGAATTAAATACCCAAGTAATGATCCATTTTTTAGTCTTGAAGATAATAGATACATATATGTTGAACAAATTACATTTTGAAAGGTAACAAAATACCGTACATAACAAACACTAATGAACTCCATCCATGAAAACTCAATAAATAATCTCCTATTCATATCATATTGAAGGTAAAACATGAATGGGGTGAGATAAAATTATCAGTAAGGGTTTGAAGTAGTAGAATCATGAGTCAAAAATAATTGAATCATAAACAAATATGGCATTATGAATAAATGAAAAACATACACCATTAATAAACTTAGAAAGAGCCTGCATCCATAGATTTTTTCCTAGTGAAAACCTCAGGGATAAGAATAACTAAAATTAATAAAGTTAATTCTTATTAATTTGACTTCATGTATCTGGCACATGATACTATTATACTATTGAAATGGTTTAAGTCTGTGGGTAGAAACTAGTCTGAATTTTTAAAATAAAATCGAAGGGTTTGTTGCCAACTAATATATCTGATGAGACATGTTGATGAACAGAGGGGATATAGCGGGCCCCACCCATCACTAAAAGTCCAAATCATTCTTTATATATTTAGTTAATAAACATAAAATATTCCTTCTCAATATTCATATTGAGTAGATAATATATATTCTTCAATATTTCCAAAGATAAAACAACTTTCCAAGTTAACACCGTTGGAGAAATAGTATACAGCTAAAGGAAAATATCAGATATATGCTACAATAAAGATGATATTTACTAGAATTATAATTTCTAATTAAAATGTATCTCAAATGGGTAGTAAATACACCACATAAGAAATATTAGTTACACCATACCAAGAAGGTCTCAAAGAAATGGAAATTGAGACAAAGTTACTTACCAAATTGTAATCAATTGAACCGTATGACCAAAAATCATTAATCACTAATTGAATAAAAAAATAAAATGACTATAAATATAATAAATATATTTAATATAAAATGTAATTACACATATATCACATATAAGCAATAATGGGTGGAAAATGGGAATCCCATGGAATTGAATGTGAGATGAGAAACCCCATACAAACATTTCGGCATGATTATGGGTGTTCTTGTGAGGGATTAATTAGAGGTAAAGGGGTATCCCATAATATATATATATATTAAGGTAATTATTGGGGGGGTGGTGAAAACATACCCAATTTTTAGGAATTAAAAATAAAAGGACACCACATAGGGTAATTCAGGAACAAAAGTGAGAGAGAGGATCCCTTACCTTCTGCCCGAATGTGTTGTGGATTGATCTTAATGACTAGAATAATAAAATTTAGCCTCCTTAATTAATAATTATAGAAACTATATAAATATAATTTATTTATTATAACCTTATTATGTTAATGTTTTTCATTTATTATTGGTTTTAGAGGATCAATTTTAGTGTTTTGGAAGCATTTTCTTCCTTGGTTTTCATAATCAGTTTACTTGTATTTATCAATAGAAGTTCATCTGAAATGTGGTTAAACATAAAGAATTAAAAATATATATTATTAGTGACATTATAGAGATATAAATTATCTTATAATGATTTTGTATTATATACCATGAGTATGACTCATTTATAAAAAGTTAATTACAAATGCTTGGATTAACTTAGAGGTTTTGTACATAATGAATTTGTTTCGTATTATTATTTTTTATTATGTGTGTGTAAGGATTTAAAAACATTAAATAAGTTAAATACATATATTATGATCATTTTAAACCATTAAAAAATTTTCATGACCAGTCTTGAATATTTTAATAGAAATTGAAAACCCATCATCCTTGAATGTGATAAATTAACACATCTCGGATGATATTTCCATAATTACTGTAAGAGGTGGGGGAAAAGAGAGATGTTGATTAAATATTTCATTATCATAATAAAATTCCATTAATATTAAGGTACTATAATATTCATTTAATTTGGATATGGGTAGGTGTGGAGATAGAAACAAAATAATGGAACTCGTAAAATAATTTGAATGAAAAGAGAAGAGATGTTCACCACATGAGTACTCATCCTTGAGAATCTTCTAAAGGCATTTATTTTTGGTCTTCTGGTGAGACTAAAAGGTATTGGACGTGGGGGAAGAGATTAGGGAGACATGTTAGCATAATTTATGAAATTATTGAATCTTGAGTGTTGTAGGAGGAAGAGGGGGTGATGGTGGCTTATATAGTGGAGGGGAGGAGGGATATTACATTATTTTGATCATAAGTTTTATATTTTTTCTCAAGACTATGGATAGTCTTCATTAATTTGATCAAAAATATTAATAATGGAATGTAATTATGACCCATGTGGGATTAAATTTGCCTTTTATCACTTATGATGCAGTAAAACAAGTATTTATCATTAATCGTAATTTATTGTATTTTACTATTCATAATAAATTCAAGAATTTTAGAAAAATCCCAAAAATTCACCCTATTAATTTTTCGACGTGTATAATAAAAAAATAAACTCCATTTTTCAAAATTAATTTTCTATATATAATAAATCTAATTTTTAATTGAATACATTATCTAATCAAAAAATACCAACACTTAAAATATCCATCATCATTTTAAGGTGCCTAAATTTTATTTATACATTCATGAGTAAGGTTAACATTCATAAGGTAAATATTAATATTTATAAGGGTAAGTTAATATTCATTAGGGTATGTTATAATTCACCTAAAATTAACTTGATTCTATCAGACCCCAAATATCACATTGATCGCAACCTTTTATGTCTATTTCTTAAAATAAAAAACATGAAAGTGGAAAATTTATGTTTAATGTATAGGTTATGAAACTATCCTAAATAATCAAGTGTTGTTTCAACGAAAAACAGTGATTTATGAAATATATTCTATCTAATTAATAGAATGTATTTAAGATAAACATACCATAAAATGTTTGGGGTGTAATATAAACCATCTAAAGAACATGTCGATAGTACATGGAGAGAGAGTAATAAACAACTAAAAAACCATAAAATAAAACCCATTTGGAGCCTGTAATATTATTTATCAATTTCATTATTAATGATAATGTTTGAGCCTTTGTATATCTTATTTATGTATTTTCTCATCTCTTGCATTATCCCAATTAAACTATGTATGGCCTTACCTCTATGTAATTTATTTTCCTTAAATAAAGAAATTTAAAACTCCAATTACATTTTAGATATGGAATTAATGTTACATAGGACATATTTTATTTATAATAATATATTTAACTTCATTTTAATTATCACATTTCATCATTTTTTATGATTTTATTTTTATGCATAAAATCATCGAATTCATAAAACTATTTTTAAGTGCATAATGTTTATATATATTAATTAATTGAAATAACCCCCAATGAGGAAATATAAAAATTATTTTTATAGATAATATTTCTAGTTTTTTGAATCTAAATTCATATAATGATTACTACTACTCATAAAGTTAATATAAAATCATTTATTTCATGAAAAATTCATTTTCATGAAGAACTTATTTTTTTCATGATTTATGGGATACTCATAAATTAAATTTCAACCACTTATCAAGATTTATTTGGTTAAAATATATTCTATATTTATAATTTGAATAATTTAAATTATTGAATAAGTCAATCACAATTTTTGGTCATATTGAATCAGAAAAATAGTAAAAAATCACCATAGAAAAAAATGGTAAATTGTGTTTTCTTCAGTGGGGACCATGTTTTTTTATCTTATATCATATTAAATGAAGAAAGTTTTACCCTTATCACCTTAGTCTCCATATATTTTGTTTTTGGGGAACTTTTATTTGAAAGTGACCTATATAATATTTTATGTAATGAAAATTATGTCACCAACTTTTATATAAATATCTCTTATGTGTACACAGAAGGAAAAATAAAAGTTGTGAAAGAATATGAATGGATATTTTGATAATTTTTTTTGAAATGATAAATTATTACTAATTTTTAGTAATTATATAATTGCATTAAATTCAAATGCATCGATAGTGTAATATTTTTTTAATTTAAAGAAAACATAAATAAATTATTTTAAAATTTATAAACGTAATATAATTTGAGTGAGTTATTTTGTCCCAATATTTTTTTAATTATAAAATATTTGGAGTGTTTCCATAGTTTATATTATAATAAAATTTTTGTTTTATGTTTTCAGAAGTCAAATTAAATGACCAGTGTAAACAATGAGATTAATGATATTTTATAATAAATTATTTTTTGTTAAATGATATAAAATATTTAAGAGTACTATCTTCTGCCAAGTAAATGGTATGTAGTTGATAATATCAAACATGGTTCAGTTATATTCCTTTTGACCTTTATTAGGTAATTTATTTATCCTTTTATGGTAGAAATATTAATATCGACGTAATTTACAAAAATGGTTAACACAGGTTAAAACAAAACGATTTTGGAGAAATCATCACATTATTTGTTTAATTTTTTTATGATTGGATATTTTCTCAAAATTATCTAATCTTATTATCTTCTCAATTTATTTCCACTGAATTATTAAAATTAATTTATATTAATTTAATACTTTAGGAAATTTAAAGAGTTCTCATACCCTTTTTTATAAATAGGCACCTCCTCTCATATTTCATTCATAATTAAAAATAATTAATGTTTCAAAAATACCTACCCAGACACCATAGATCTATATATCCCCACATCCTATAGTACTTTGTTTGATCATAAATCCGAACTAGGAAATCTTTTTGTGTAAACATTAGGAAGTTTATTAAAGAATAGGTAAAGTTGTTAATCAAGAGTTAACATTTTCTTTTCTTTTCTACTTCATAATAAATTTATTCAAACATTATGAAACAATAACACCAATATATTAAATATATTTAGGTGTTTTTTATTTTTATGGAATTAGCTATCTCTATATCCTCTTCTATCAAATGGGTAAAAAACCATCATTCGTGTGTACGACGAACTACCTACTCATGAATGGATATAATTCATTTTCCATCACCACATCACCTGGATGGTTTTAATAATTGATTTAATGTATATATATTATATAAATTAAATATTTTAACTATGAAAAGATAATATATCCTTTAATATCATACCTTTCTATTCACTGGAAAGTTATAACTTTGTTCATCCTTACATGTGTACTACAACCTCTATGAAGCGATGTGATTCATTTTTAATAAAAAAATCTATAGGATGATGTATATAACTATATTTAATTAAATAATATGATACTAATTATAAATTTATCATTCTATAAAGATAAATAATACTTAAATCCTTTCAATCATGAACATTAAAAAATGGAATGGTTTCCCATGCGTACATATGACCTACCATATATGTGATTGTAACATAGTAAATTTCTCATTACCACTATTTATTATTTGTATTTGAATTATAATTGATGTATATAATTATTAATAAATCATTATTATTATTTTTTATATTTTGAAATAATTTATTTTCTACTCATAGTCAACATACTAGTGTCATTTTTGACATACGAGCTGATTACTGTCAAAACACATGACATGAACTTATTTGATTAAATAATTTTTGTTAACATATAAATAAATAGGATAATAAAAATAAAAAATTTAATAATAAAGTATATAATGAAAATAATTTTATTTTTTAGGATGATAAGAAACATATATGATGAGCCAGACTCATGGTAAGGGACTATCTTTTAAAAATCCTCTTCTAAAATTTCTATTCCAACACGTTTCCCTTCCATGTCCACGTACATAAAATATATTTTTTAATTATTTTAAATGTAAATAATGGAATTATAAAAAAAAATTATAATTTATATTTTTAATTTTTTCAATGGTTTTCAAATAGAATTTTTACAAATTCTATATGGAACATTTAGAATCTTTTAGAAAAGGAAAACAAAACATCTTATTTCAACTTATATGGTATCATAAAACATTTAAACCATGATAAATATTATTTTATATTTGGAATATGTTACATTATTTTATGTTTTATTTATATAAAAATCATCGTTCCATTTTTTATAGGGTATTTTATTCTTAAAATTGTTTTTCTGAAGGGAAGGGTATTTCCATATCCAAAAGTGTTTTGAGAATTGGTTGAAAAGTATTTTTTAAGGGTTTAATGATAAAAATGTGAACGAATAATATTTTTTCTTAATGACATTATAATTGAGAATTATATATAAGATATCGGTGATCCCAATATGGTATTTATGATGGGGTGGGCCCCATTATTTTTATTGAGGATGTGTGAGACTTATAAATTGTTTACAAAGGGTGAGCCCCATTATACTTATCCATTGCACTGGTTAATGTTCCTTGTCATTAGTGCAATGAATAAGAGAGGTAACCATTATGGTTTCTCTGAAAAATTGAAATACTAACCTGTTGTTTTAAACTTGTGTTCAAAATAGGTTATGAATATGAATATCTATTTCACATAAACAGATATCTATTTTCATTATATGATTTTTAATGATTTATTTGAGACAAAAATTTTGTGATTTTCGAAAATAATGATTTATTTCACATTCACAAATTAGTAATGTGATAAATGTGAGAAATTTATTATATTTCATGTCTTTAATGAGCTAATATATGTCTTTATTTTATTTCCCATAGAATGATATTTTATAATCATATCACATTTCAGAATGTTTTCTATATGTTTTAAGGATGGTTAAGAACAAAGTATATTTCTTGTTGAATTTCATGAATATTTTTCATGAAAAGAAAATATATTTCATTTTAAATATTCTATATTATATAAAAAATTGATACTGAGTAGAAGTGTCCAATTGTAATGTTTGAGTTTTTTAGATATTTTTTATGACATAATTATCTAAAAATATAAACAGAAAAGATCCTCATGAATATATGAAATTTAATTATTGAATAAAAAATCAAGATTATGTAATGTTTAATTTTTGGTCCTTCTAGTCTTTATCAAATGAAAGTTTTAAATAGTTCTATAGGTTTGTATAATATAACTAATTTCCCTAAAGAGATTTTTATTTATGGTTATCATGTTATATTATTGGAATATTACCATGTTTATTCACCTTTAATTTGTTTGTTCTGAAAGGTTTTCCTAAGAAGAAATAGGGATTATATTGTAGGAAGGGACCTAGAGGATAATACCCTTCCAATTTTGTAACCCAAAATTATTGTAATAGTAATTGAGATGACTTTTCTATAATGGATTAGTTGACCAAGCTATAAAATGTAGTGGTACCAATGCTAGAGATAAACCCAATCTACTATTGATGAATATGTCGGTAGTGGAGTATTTTATAAGGCCACATCCTCATGAAATAATTGTATCTTCTTACCTAGTTATAATTGATGGATGGATTAAAGGCATAAGAAATATATTCAATTTTATGAGTTGTTAGAATCAACAAATATAACTCTTCCTATTTATTATTTTAATGATAAAGCTGATCGATGGTGGTATTTTGTTTTGAAACACAGAGATAAATATTTTCATGAATAAATGGAATGATACACATTTCAGAATATTTTCCTTGGTAAATACATCCATATGTTGTTCGACTATGGATGGAGAAACAATTGTTATAATTGATGAAAAAATGAAGATTCAGTGGATGCATATGAAGAGATGTTTTCGAGGCAATCCAGATGAAAAAATATCATTCAAGACCTTGAAAGTAAAATTAATATATTTTAATCAGGATTGAAACCAAGATTATTTAGAGTAGTGTTCATACATGAATTTAAATGTTATTAGAAATATCTACGTTGTTCTTAGAATGTTCATTTGGATTTGGATAAAACTTATCTACCATGTCATGGAAAGAGATTAAAATGATCAAATTAGAAAGAAAAATATATGAAACCAACTATGAAACCTAGAGGTAATCCACCAACTTTTTGAAGTGTGGTATAAGGAGTTTTAGGGATTGTTTGATGGGATTTGGAAAGTGTAACCATTTTCGGATGTTTGGTCCCAACATTCATCACCACAAGGAAAAGTGTTCTGAACCATCAAATAATAGGGTAAAACATACAAAACCCTTAGTGAGGTTCTTTAATTTGAATAACACGGGACATTACGCTAACATGTGTCTAAAAATAGTTAGTCAAGGTGAGATTCATTAAGACCCTTTGCAGAAAGGATTAGAAATTTTTTTCTACAACTATAGTGAATGTTGGGATATCAAAAGAAGTGGTGAAAGATGTGTTACATGTTTATTCAAATTATTCTAATTCATTATTTGACTATATATCAATTCATTAATTCACTTTTAAGAAATTTTCAAGTAAAATGGGACATTATGAAAATAATACATAAATTTTGGTGGAAACTAAATGTGTAAATATCCAAGGAACAATAATTTATATGATTCTTTATATTATTTTTAGTGGGGTAGTCTTTTTAGAAATTATTACTTGACATCCCATGGTAGAGGTTGATATTATTTTGGGAATGGATTGAATTTCTGTTTATCATGATAAAATAGATTAAAAATTTATGAATGTCATATTTAATTATTTTTCACCATTGATAACCTAATATAAAGTTGAGAAATTGATAAGGGACAAAAGTAAAAGTTAACTATCTCATGTTTTTTAAAATAATTAAACTACTCAAATTAGTGATGTTCAATTAATAAATAAATATTGGGATGAAACATCAGATAATTAACATGGTGTTATTCTTGATAATGAGGTTGATTTTACTATAGAATTACTGTTGAAGGATAAGACTATTACAAAATACCATTTTCAAATGGCCCAGTTAGAACTTTTGCAGTTGAAAAATTAATTGCACCAGTTTCTATGAAAATGGTTGTTTCATCCAATAACATCACCATGGGGTTCCCCTATTTTTTGATAAAAATAATGTTTGTTAAATGTTACTTTTCATTGATTATTGAGCCTAGAATAATATCTTGGTTAAGAGAATGTATCTTTTCCCCATATTGATGATTTGTCTGATCATCTCCAGTGAGTGAAGTATTTTTTAAATATTAAACCCAGGAAAAGATATCATAAGTTTAATGTCATGAAGGATGATATCCTGAAGGATTTTTTGGGACTATAAATGAGTTTGTAGTTATTCCAATTGGTTTGTCTAATGTACCAGATGTATATATGAAACATATGGATATAGTATTACATGAGATATTAGATAATTTTGTGATTGTGTTTATTAATGTTTTTGGATATATTCTAAAAGAAATGAGGAATATTAAAGAAAATCAAAGAATGTTTTTCAAACATTAAAAAAAATTATAAATTATGGAAAATTTAAAAAGTATGAATTTTGGTTTCAATAAAATATTTCCCCTTGGACATATTATTTCTAAATATGGCATACATGTTGAACCTAATAAAAAACTTGTTAAAGATTGTCCATTATCTAAAAATGTTATATAGATTTTTAGTTTGATATGATTACTGTGTATCAGTAGGAGGTTTTTTGAAAAACATCCAATGTTATTTATTTATTCCAATAATAATGTTTACTCAAAATGGTGTTAAATTATTCTAAAAAAAATATTGTGATGATATTTTCCTAAGATGAAAATAATATTCACGAGTACTATTATTTTGGACCTAACCACTAAAAGGATACTTTATCATCTACAATGGTTCTTTATTGAATGAAATTGGATATGTTGTAATGTATAATGTAAATGTAATTTCTTATAATTCATATAAATTGAAACATCATGAGTTAAATTATCTTACAAATGATCTGGAACTTGCTACTATAGGTTTTTATTTAAAAATATCAAGGAATAATTTATATATATCAATGTATGAAATACATAATGATCACAAAATATTGAAGTATATATTTACTTTGAAAGAATTGATCATAAGGAAGAGAATATGACTAGAATTGATTAATGATTTTAATTCCATGATTCCTTATCATCTTGAAAAATAAAACAATAAAGATGACGCTTTGAGTATAAAAAATAATACTACAATTCCCATGCTATGTTTATATCAATACCCTTTAGTTAATTATTTAATGAATTTTGTCCAAGGAGTTTTGGATGTAGGAATTTCTGATTTTTTCTTTCAGGTATCAGTACTGTCATCTCTGTCTGAAATTATTAAGAAAGATCTAATGGAGGATCATTTTTATAGGAAACGTTATAATATGTTATGAAGAACATGTTTCTATAGTTTAATTACAATAAACAAGGTATTATCATATTTTTAAAGAGAATATGTGTTCCTCATAATTCCAAGTTCAAGAGAGAATTACTGAGAAAAACTCACAATTCCCTATTTTTCATTCAGTATGGAAGCACTAAGATGTAAAAAGACCTTAATTCATAATATTGGGGGGTTGTATTAAAATATATATTATTGACTTTAAAAAGAAATTTATAACTTATAAATAGGTTATTGTACAATAGAAATTACTGAATGTGATGATTCATCCTTTTCCAATGCTAATGTGTAAATGGGAAATACATATCTATTGATTTTTAGGTTGGTTTGACAAGGACACCGCAAGGTAATAATGTTTTTTGGTTCAAGATGATTCACTAACATTGTCATCACTTTTCCATACCAGTCAAGACACAAAGCCTTTAGATCATATTTATCTACAAAACTATATATTGATAGTGAAGTTACATGGAGTTCCTTACTATATTGTATCTGATTGTTATTCCCAATTCATATTTAATTTCTAAAGAAGAAATTAGATGTCTATGATTACTAAATTTAATGTTAGTTTATATTTTCATCATCAATCAAATAGATAGTTCAAGTAAAAAAGTAAGACATTAAATGATAATATTCGAGATTATTCAGTGACTTAATAGAGAAATTAGGATCAAATTTTTTCATTAGTTGAGTTTTCTTATAATAATAGTATGAATTCTAGTATAATGACAGATCCTTTTGAAGAATTATTTGGAAATTAGTGTCATATTCCTACATTTTTGGATGAAGTGAAAGAAATGATTTTTATGGGACCATATTTCTTTTTGGAAATATCTAATAAAGTGAATATGATAAAATAACATATGAAGACTTCTGAGATAGGTTAGAATAGTTATTTAGTTAACCAGAGGAAAGATATTTCATTTTAGATTGCTGATCATGTTTTTCATTATGTATCTCTATGGGAAATTGTATATAATTTTGGTAAAAATAATAAGCTATGTATTTACATCAATGAAACACATGCAATCATAGAAAATGTTCTATTATTTTCTTACCAAGTGGCCTTTCCTCTGAGTTTATCTTAGGTACACAACATATGTCAAGTCTCAATGTTTAGAATAAAATTTCATTAGAAGTGAATGTTTTGTGTGACAACCAATATAGATTCTTGACTATTGAGATAGATTATTTTAGACTATGGTTATTTAATAGGTCAAGATGTTTTTGAAAAATAAAATCATTGAACGAGAAAAATAGGGATATGAAAATTCTATAAGGTAATGATATACATGATTACTAAATATGTGAATAAAATTTCAAGGATTTGATTTCTGAAACTAGGAAGAATGTAACTAAAGGACCCCGAAACACCATGAGAGAGGATGGGTGAATTAAGGTGTCATATTTTTCTTCTTAATGTGACTTACATTATTCCCATGTTGGTAGGAACTAGTTAAACCTGCCTTTTGAGAATGTGTAGTATACAATCAATCACATGCAATGAGATAACACGTCAATTTTACATGGTTCACAACTATAGGATAGTCCAAGGAGCATACACCGATGTATTATCAATCATACCAAATTCCATGAATCTTCACTATTTTGGACTAAAAAAGTTTACACACAGTCACTATGTTACAAACACACTGCCTTTACAATATTTTAGGGATATCTCACAGCATTTCTCAGTTCACTTTCATATACTCCCCTTGCTCACTACATTGGGAGAAATCCACACATAGTTTATGGACTTGTAGGTGGATTCATTTGAATTAATGAAAGTATCCTCTAATGAATATGGATACTTAGTTGAATTCATGTTTTCACCCATATAGGTAATTCAGTTTTCCACAAACTGTTAGTTCATGAACTATTCCTCCATGAATTACCTTCTTCCTCTGTGAACTATGCTGCGTTTCCATGCACCGACTCACCTACATGAAACTTCCCTACTTCACATACCATCACTCCTCCTTGGACCGCCTCTCTCCCATAGACCGTTTTCTACTCCACGGATAGCTGATGCTCCTCAAACTATTTTTGGCTTTGAGGATTACTAGTTTATCATGTACCATCACTCCTCTACAAACCCTTCTTCCTTCGCAGAATCATCTTCCCGCAATCAAATTCAGACATCACCAAATTCCTCATAGTTTTCCAATCGAAATGTCTCTATCCAATAAATGGTATTAGTGCTCCTTATATAAAAAATGAAAATAAAATCATAATAATATATATTTCTTAAACATTCAATGTCGTACAACCTTCACAACATATTACTCCTTCCCCTAACTGTCATCTCTATGTGGTCTATGTACTTCTTCACTCACTTCATGGATTAAATAATCACCACCTCATTCCCATAAATTATAGACCATATCAAAAACTATTTCCTTCTACGTACATTGAATCTTCCTATAAACCATAACTATCATGCGAACCATTTTTTTCACAGTCTATGTATCGTGATTTGCGGTCCATGTAGATATTATACTTATAAATTACGACTTTTAAATTTTACCCTTCCATCCCCTGTACCTCTGATGTGGTATATAAACTTTCCTTCAGGGTTCAAAACTATGTACTCATACATATAAAATAATATTTTTACAAAAACAAACACCCGATTGTGATGCCCTCAAATTTGGAAAACACTGGGAAACTACAAAACCTCAAACACCTTCTTCAGTGTATACTATAATAATACTTGTATTGAAAACCCCTTGATCAATCCAATGTGGATTGACAACACCCACAAATCATACTCCAGTTCCAATAATGAACACCCTTGGTTCCAATAATACCCCTTTGGGTTTTTTGGAAATATCCTGATAAAGGCAATAAAACACCTGCGACAATCAAAACCAGATACACAATAAACTACCTATCCAACACTCTAAGTCTATACGAGTAATAATATATGTAGAAAACAAGAGGGTGAGCATGAATTGGTTTTTTGTGTGTTTTATTCCTCATCTCTCCTTCAAATTTCAATTTCTTCTCCAACTCTCCTCAAACTTCAAATAATTGAATTTATTGTTCTCCCATATTGGAAATAAACCCAATGAGATTATTAATGAACATGCGTAGCTGAAATCACACCCCCTAGATCAAATATCCCCCCATAATACTACATCACTATAACCAAAATATTTAAATAGTTAACACAACTGGTGAGAGGGTAAGAACTGTATCCTCTTCGTGTAGTGGGAGGTGGTTGAACACCATGGTTCAACTGATGTTTCTCGAGAACATGTGAAGAAAATGACTTTGTCAGTATGTCAGCCGCTTGATCATCATCTCCAACATGATCCATTTTAATCATGAATTGTTAAGATTTTTCCTCGATGAAGTGATATCCATTTTAAATGTGATTCATATGAGAATTATAATCACAATTCATCATAATATCAACTGCACACTTTTTATCATAATGTATCACCCTTGGTTTCTTCACATCATCACCAATATCTGTTATCTATTTCTTCATCCAAAGATGTTGAGTGCCATATTTTATAGTGTATATGTACTCAGATTCAGTAATACTAAGAGAAGTACTTTCCTATTTCTTACCCAATTATAGCACACATTTAAGTGTAATAAATAATGATCCTCCACTTTTGGCCTTTCTTTCCACCACATCTCTAGCCCATACATCATTATAAAATGATGATATTTCAATATCTCTTCCTACAACAAAGTATAACACATAATTGTGATTACCTTTAATATACCTCATGATTCATTTAAATTCCACCATATGTTTCTCCCTTGGATTTATTTGAATGGAGGACATTGAGAATGTTGCAATGATGATGTATTTCCACATTATAGTTATGTACAATAAGCTTTTGAGGATTCTCTGGTACATGGTGAGATCTATAGAACTCACATCCTCAGGCTTTTCCAATTTAGTTCTAACCAAAATCAAATTCGACATTGGTTTGGAGTCATACATATAGAATTTAGTTAGCAGCTCTCTTGCATACGTTTCCTGAGATAAAAAAGTTTACTCTTTACTCTGAATCACTTGAATCTTCAAGAAGTATGTGAGTTGAAAAATCATAGACATTTCAAATTCATATTTCTTATGACTGGAAAATTAATCCACTAATCCATGCATATTTCTACGAAATATAATATCATCTACGTACACTAGTACCATGAACTAATCATTCAAGGAATTATTCAGATAGAGATTTTGATCTACTCCAAAAATTTTAAATTTGATCTTTAATAGATAAGAATCCAGTCGAGAATACAATGCTCATGGCACCTTCTTCAAACCATAGTTAGAATTCATTGATATTCTAACCTTCATTTCATCATTACCAAGTATAAAAACCAATTTTTATTCAATTTATACTTCTTCTTAATAAACACCATTTAAGAAATTTATGTTGACATCCATTTGATACACTTTGTATCATATCTAAATAGACATGGAATGAAATAGTATGATTGACTCAAGTATAGCCACCAGATAAAATGTTTCTTCAATATCAACACCATCAATATGTGAATATCCATTACACAGCAGTCATGCCTTATTTATGATCAAATTTCCATTCTTGTAAAATATATTTTTGAAAATCCACTTCGTACAAATCAAATTTTGGGTTTTGGGTCTCCTTACTAGATCCCTTGTTTGGTTCTTGTCGATATGATCCAAATGTTCATTCATGACTTTTACCCATGAATCATGCTTTTTATCTTCTTCAAATGAAAATAGTTACACAACTAATAGGATTTCATAATGTTCACTATTCTTCGTTCTCGTTGTTTGAGTGGGATTTTTCCAATACCCAATAATGTTGGATTGGTCAATTTGTTCTCTTCAATTTCTCCTCTAAGGTTCATAAGAATTTTTACCAACCATGGTTTCCTCGTTAGATTATTATTCAGAGTCAACATCATTATATGACTCTTGAATGTTTTTCATGTGTTCCTCAACATCTATATTTGGATATGTTCCATGTCTACATTCATTATCATCTTCTATCAAACCAATATATGAATTTTTTGATGCATTTGTATTTTTTTCTTCAATGATCCTTACAAAACTGCTTTCCACAATTTTTCCTTGATGTGTATTGAAATATTTGTATACTTTTGTATTCATTGAATATCCATGTAATATTTTTTCTTTTCTAGAATCACCATACTTTCCAAGATTTACGTCATTATTTTGGATAAAAAATTTACTTCTAAAAACACAAAAATACATCAAAGAGGGATTCCTACCATGGAACAACTAATATGGTGTCTTTTTTTCCAATATAAATCCCTATTCTATTTTGAGTATACTATGCACCTTGAACAACCTGTTTCTAGAAATGTCAAGAAAAGAAAAACTCAATTAGCATAGTTTTGGCCATACTTTTCACCTGTCGATTCCTAAACTCAATAAATTTATTTTTCTATGGTGTTATCATAGTTTCCACATAATTTTTATTCCATGTTTCTCCAGTTAATTTTAAAACTTAATGGATGTGTATTCCCCACTATTTTTATACAGTAAAACTTTTATTGTCCATCTGGTACCATTCTCTTCTATTTAGATATATGTTTTTATTAAATGAACCACTTGATGTTTCCTAGGTATAACAATAACACAAGACATTATACTATAATAATCAATGAATAAAATAATTTACCTTTCTCTATACATTCAAACAAAATTTATCAGACCACATACATCTTTATGGTTGAGGTCGAGAAGATTTGATGCCCTTTTATTCTTTGGATGATATGAATTGTAGACCAACTTCACTTATATGAAAGGATCCAAGTATTTTCTCAATCACGCTTCAAATTTGGTATACCCATCACTATTTTCAGTTTAGATATCATTTCCATGTCTTGTTGTTTAATTTGAATGAACCTTAGATCCCACAATTTGTTTTTTATTCAACTATTAGATAGAAAATGTTCTCTTTACTCTCAACATGATATAAGATTCCATCTGTTCTGATACCCTTCGTGACACAATTAACTATATTTCCTTTTATAGTGTATCCTTTTTTATTATATGTCACAATGAGTACTGATTAATAGGGTTTACTCATACTCAAGAGATGTTTCTGTAAACCTTCCACAAAATGAAATTCAGTTTTCTTTATATCTCCATTATTCAGTTCAGTACATCTACTACATTTGATCATCAACGAATCATCATTACCGAACCTTACTATTCTATCAACCATTTTATTTACATTCATTAATAGGTCTTCATTTCTATCATATGGGATGGGCATCCACTATCGAGAATCCAGGTTATGCCACTCTTTATAGCTTTGCGGGCCATTTCTTCAAGATTGGAATTTTAAACTTTCCTATTTTACTTCCCTAAAATATGATATTGAGTGATGTATAAAAATTTTCATTCAAATCTAGTTTACATTTGAATAGTTTCATCATACTCATACTCTTCTTCTAGATGAGAAAACATGTTTGTCAGAGAAACACTATCTTGATGATGAGTATTGGATTGTCTTTGAGTTCTGTCTGAATTGTTCATACCTTTCCACTACCTAAATAAACAACTTTATGGCCAAAGTTAGAATAATAAAAACAATATTGATTGAAATTATTTCTTCTATAAGAAGTAGGATATGAATTCATTATCCTTTTTTGACATCATATCTCATCCTCATTCAAATAGATCTTCACATTTTCATAGTATGACATGGTATGACCCAGATAGACACATAACTAACATTTCATAAGAATAAATGTCTTCTCACTTATATTCATTCTCAATTATTTATCCCCGAGAACATATTTTGGCTACCTATAATTTTTAGAAGCATGAGGATAGTTTTCAGTTCTATTTTCAGAATGATTTCAGGGTTTCTTTTCAAGAACTTTTGGTTACTTTTAAATATTTATAACATTCATCTTGCCTTTATTTTTTTCATCTTATATCTAGCCATTGATGTTTCAGTATCACAACCAATTCTTCTTTTTACCATTCACAAAAATATTTGATCATCCAAACCCTTCTCCACACCTTTGGAGCCACATTAAGCTCTCCCTATTATCTTAGAATATTTGACTGTAAATACCAATAAATTCCACGTAATTGTTTTTAATTATTTGGTATTATTAAGAGTCTATGAAAATTGACGTCGCTAGTTTTCGAGGACTGATGTGGATAGAATGGATTTTTAAACTTTTTTTAAGGTAATTTAAGTTAACGAACGGGCAGAATTTTCTATATTTTGAACTGATGCTCGGATTAAAAATCTAAGGTAACTATTAAATTCACAACGTCAGGATTCACTTAATGGAGGCTTAAATTTGGATGTATTAGGTCAGGTAAAAAAGTTATTTTTGGAAACTTTTAAAAAAAAGAATTTTTATTTTAGTTTTCCACCCACCCATTGAGAGGCGATGGTGGGAATGATGCACTTTCAAGGCATTAAATGGATAGAATCTTCTATCATGAAACTGAATTGTAGATAATTAAGAGGTTCATTCACTGATGAAGCTCATTAATTCCTCGGTGTGTCACACACCCTTTCTCCCCCTATTTAAGTGAGGCTAAATGTTCTTTTTTATAAAGAAGTGAGGATCCTCTGCCGAAGTGATGCGATGTCTTCAACCAAATACGAACAGAAGCTTGGATGACAACATTAAAGGAATCAAATTGGGAAAGAATAATGTCAGCGGCTTCGTCTAGCATGGATCCTCCTTCCAGCACTGTGTCATCTCCAACAAAATCTGTGGTAGGGGGATTATTTATTAAATATTATATTTGATGAATTGAATAATCTCCTTCTAGTTATCATTCTAACAAAGAGTTCATGGGCCAAACAAACAATTCCATACCCTCTGCCGCTTCGTTCATGTTGCGTTCTTTGAGGGAAAATTATCTAACTCAAAGGAAAGAAGAAACCGGGAGGCACACAATGAAGGAGGCATCCCAGGAGACCTGTAGGCACATCCAGAATTAAGAACGGGCCACCAGAGCTCACCCGGTGGCTTGCAAAATATCTACCGGGGCACCACCACTGTGGAAACATTGGTGACCGGAACCGTCCTATGATCGCTAGCCATGGAGGAGGGTGGCATCACTCAGCGTCGTGGTAGTTGGACATGTGGCCAGAAATGTCCTACCGTAGAGGTAGGAGGTCGCGCACCAACATCCGCCGCAACAAGACATGTTGTGGGTCGATGTCACGGTGAAGGCAGGGGACCCAATCCCTTCGGGTCAAATAGGTGATGAGGCGATGCCACCGAACACCTCCAAATAGGGAGTCGAAGGGCTCTTTGATCTGTTCGGGAGGTGGAATGCGCGGGTCATGCCAGCTGGCGGTCCAAGCCGGCACAGTACCGCCCATCCGAGGAGAGATATGACGGTCCGTGAACCAATGGTTTGAGCCCACTATGGCCCATCCAAACTGGGCCGGGTCAAACCCCAGACAAGGTCGGTTTGACACGAACTTAGGCGGGTCGGCCCAGACCGGGTCGGAACAGACCTGGACCCCTCCTGGGCCCAAAAAAACTTAGAAGGCCATATCTTGTGAACCAGACATCTGTTTGATGAACCATCTATGAAACTAAGATCCTTGGAGCGAGACAATGCTTTTGAGATAATTCATGAGAGTTTTGGATAAAGTCGGAGTATGACTGGTTTGGATCGACACTGAATCTAATAGGCCCCTCAGTACTAAAATACCAATAACTTACAGAACATGCATCTTATTGACGTTCCCTCTATTGCGTTGGAACTCTTATGAAGATACTGATCATTGGGTAACTTTTTCATGGAAATTTGTTCAGGTTGAAATAAGACTGAGGGATTGAGAAGAGGTTTCTCCCAGAAACAAGCATACTATGAGCAGGAATCCAATGTCTGGGAAATACGTGAAGAATGAAGAGAAATTCTGTGTGAATTAGCATTGAGAAATTCTCTATGAAGCAACACCCTAGGATTATTTGTGAATTAGCACCCAGAAAATCACTTGAAATCAGCACCCAACAATTTTATATGAATCAGCACCAAGTGATCCTATTTGATTCAGCACCGACCGATTCTATGTGAATCAACACCAAACGATTTTGTGTGAGTCACCAGCAAGGGATTCTGTGTGAATCAGCACCCATCTATTCTGTGTGAATCATCACCTATCGATCATGTGTGGTTATTGTGTGGTTTAATACCTATCGATCATGTGTGTGTAAGTAGAAGTGCCCCTTGACCGAGTAAGATGATATTGACTTACGACTAATAATTTGTACTATTGTACTCAGCTATACGTTTTTTGATCTATATATTTTTATTTATGATTTTTGATTGATATCATGCTTGTAGTTTTCCATAGTGGAATTCTGAGAGAACTTCGGGGGTCGTAGGGTCCCTATTGGGTTTTGTTATACTCACCCCTACACGGGCATCACCTGCACCTTGTTGTGTCTGGTGGAGATGACAAGCACCCTTGATTGAGACTCAAGTATATTGGACCAGACAGTGGATGGTGGTGACATTTGCCATGGAGAGTTGTGTAGATGATTTGTTACTATCCTTCATGTAGGATCCCTAGTGGATGATCCCAGGAGCTGTTTTCTATTTTCAGTTGTAGTTGTATCTTTTTAGTTAGGATTTTATTTTGAACCCTTACTTTCAGTACACACTTTTACTACAACTGTTTTACTTCGTTTTTCATATTGTTGTGTTATTGTCTATGTGTTTTTTAGGTATTAAACACATTTCCTTCACATTTTAGGGATATTCCTTTCTATTTCTAGTTTCCAACCCCTAGCCTATGGAAGGAGGGCTTGGGGTAGTCACGGAACGGGCCCCAAGGGACGGGTCCTAACAAAGTGGTATCAAAGGAGTCGGTTCTACTGAATAACTAAGAATCTAATCATTTCAATGGAGAAATAGTGTTAAGTGTATTGAGGGTGGTTTTCTATTCGGGGTGTCTAGTGTTGGTGTGGTGGCTGACGTATCCATACACCATGACGATGAATTCTGATTTCTGACTCGGTGCACGAAAACACAGATTGCATGTGTTTTGGAAATTTTTTGCTTGTGATCTCTTTTGAGTAAGCTCACTATGTATAAATTATTGACCATGGTGCACCTATTCCTTTTCATGATGTTTCCACGTAGAAAACCTACCAACATTCCCGAGAGAGTATACAATGATGGCACACAGAGTGATGAGGCTACGGTGCAAGGCCCTCTTACTGTGTTAGCCCCTTCAGGTGGTGCACTAACAGAACCACCACCCTTTGGGAAGCAGTTGCCAGCAGCCCCACTAGCGGATAGTACATGCTGACTGAGTGCGTTTTATAAGTTCCGATGGAAGAGATCTCGGATGTTTCGAGGAAATACAGATCCTCAAGCAGCTTAGGACTAGATGGTGGCAGTGCCTAGAGTTTTCCACCTAGTTGGGACTCTAGTGGAGAAAATGGTGATCCAATATGCTACTGTTTTCTTGGCCACAATAGGAATATATTGGAGCATGATACTCTAGTTACAAGACGAGTCCACCCTCACTTGGATGGACTATGATAGCCTCTTCCAGGTAGAGTCCGCTCTGGTGACACAATGCTCTATGTGTATCCAGAGGATTCTTCACTTACAGCAGGGCATCCTATCAGTGGCCCAGTACTCAGCGAGATTCAATAACCTCTCACACTACTCCATCGACATGGTGGGGGACCCATTCATCAGGTCCCGAACCATTGATAATTTTCTTCAGTGGGAGATCCTAGCGTCGATGATATCATTGAATATATCGAAAGAGGATGAAGTGCTTGAACGAGAATTGTTGGTGGAGACCTTATTAGTTGTTCATGAACCGACAGTGAGATCCACCACTAGACAGAAGGTAGCCGAGTCATCTCCAACAGGTATTAGCCAGATAATGAAGAGCTCCAAGTAGGCCATACCTTCAAAGGGGAAACCCCAGGATGTAAGGTCGGTGGTTTGGAGCTCACGAGGCAGAGGGGGTCAGTAGGGAAGAAGACTATGCTTCATGTGCAGTGGGTAGGGCCACATAGCTCGCAACTGTCATAACGAATTTAGCAACAATAAGTAGACGATCGAGGAATATCCAAGGAAGTGGCCGAGGTTCGAGTGAGGAGGTCCATAGGGTGGAGGACGTAGAAGAGGAGATAGTTAGGAAATAGGTGGTGGATGATGGTTTGAGATTATACCACCCAACCCCAATGGTGGTCCACCCAGACCACAGGGAGTAGGTGGATAAGGGAGAGCTCAACTATAGGCGGTAAAGGCCTATGACCACGGCCCTCCAAAGATGATTAGTGGTAAGATATTGTCTACTCCACCCTAGTTGAAGTTCTTATAGACATAGGTTTCAGTCACTCTTTCATTGCCACATCACTTGTTTGGAGCATAGAGGTTATGATGGAGATGTTTGATCGATACATACAATTAGTGACACCTAAAGGATAGGATTCGATGATTACGCTTTGGTGAAAAAAGTGTGAGCTCACTCTAGGAGACGAGAGCTTAGATTTGGATCTCATAGTAGTAGCATCAAGGACATATGTCGTCATCTTGGGTATCGACTGGATATCAACATTCCATGATCAGAATGAATGTTTTAGGTGAAAAGTGTTATGTGTCCACGAGGATGGTATCAGGTTTTCCTTCATCGGTGTGATGAAAAACATTGCAGCACAAGAATTAATTTCTCAGAGGAGGGTGCAACTGATCACTCACCAGTTGGATAGCATCACCCTTGGAGTAGTTGATGTGAGGTGTTAGATATATCTTGTAGTGGTGGACCATTATACATATTTATTTCCTGATGATGTTCTAGGAATACCCTCTAATAGAGAGGTAGACTTTCACATCCCCCCTATACCCCCAGACGACACCGATATCTACACCAGTATATCAGATGGATCCCATGATGATTTGTGTGCTGAAGCTACAGTTGGAGGACTTGTAGAGAAATCGGTTCATAAGGCCCAATGTTTCTCAATGGGAATCCCCAATCATGTTCTCCATGAAGAAAGATTGGATTCAAAGGCTTTGTGTGGAATATTGGAGCCTAAACCAAGTGACCATGAAGAAAAAGTATCCTCTGTCGAGGATCGAAGATCTCTTTGACCAACTGAAAAGAGCTAGTCAGTTTTCCCAGATAGACCTCAGATCAGGCTATCACCAGCTCAGGGTACGGGATGAGGACATAACAAAGATAGCCTTTAGATGTCGGTATGGCCACTATGAGTTCTTGGTAATGCCCTTTTTTGTAACCAACTATTTGGAAGTGTTCATGGGGATCAAGAACAGGATCTTCCAGCCTTAACTCGATCACTTGGTGGTAGTCTTCATTGATGACATCTTGATATATTCAGCGTCGGAGGATGATCATGTCATGCACTTTTAGATAGCTCTAGATACACTCTGGGAGCACCAGATTTACGTCAATATCTCGATGTGCAAATTTTGGATAAGAGAATTCCACTTCTTAGAGAATGTTAACTCAGAGGCTGGAGTTGCATTGGATCTAGTGAAGATAGAGGTAGCACTTGTTGGGAGCCACCCAGGAGTGTGATAGAGGTGCAACATTTTCTGGGATTGGATGGGTACTTCTGGAGATTTGTACTCAACTTTCCTAGTGTAGTGTCACCCTTTTCAGCTTTGAAGAATAAGTGGAAGCCTTTCTTATGGACGGACAAGTCTTAGTGGAGTTTTTAAGAGCCGAGGAAGAGGCTGATGGGTGCCGCATCATGATGCTACCAGAATAGGGAGTTGGGTATGTAGTTTACTATGACACATTAGGGACCAAAGTAGGTTATGACCTGCTGTAGGAGCGAGTTTTGATTGACTACGGCTCATGGAAGTTGAGGCAGCATGAGATGAATTGCGCTACCCAGGATGTGGAGTTAGCAGCATTTGTCTTTGCGCTGAAGATGTGGATGCAGTACTTGAGAGGTGAATGATTTACTATTTACTATGATCACAAGAGTCTCAGGTATATCTTCACACAGAAGGACCTAAACCCGAGACAATAACGATGGATAAAGTTCCTCCAGGACTCTGACTTTGAGATAGTCTATACTATTGGGAAAGGGAATGTAGTAGTATATGCACTCAGCAGGAGGTATGGTCTAAAACTACCGAGTGAGGCAACAGAGTAGCTATCCACATTGTAGTTATCCTTCGTGGATAGTGATGGAGTAGCTTACCACTATTCTATTCCTTTCACTCCCACACTTCTTCAGCAAGTTTGAGAGGCTCATCTTGGGGACATAGACTATGAGGCCCGATGTGCTCATATATCCTGAGGACATGCTCCTGATGGAATTTCTGATGGTGGGGAGCACATCACCTTCTTCAGAGGATGCACCATGGTAAAAGTGATTCTACAAGAGAAGGTGTCGAGGGAGTTGCTCACATCCCCTTAAGCAGTATTTCCTAGAGTGGTAAAGGTCTACCATGACCTCTAGCGTCATTACTGGTGGCCAGGGATAAAGAAAGTAGTGGCAGAGTTTGTATCCTGATGCCTCACTTGTCATCAAGTGAAGGCCGGGCATTTGGAACCCACAGGTTTAGCTCAGCAACTTGGGGTACCAGAGTGAAAGTGGGATGGTATATACATTGACTTCATGATAGGGATACTACATACGTACATGGTACACGATTCAATTTGGGTGATCATTGACTGACTCACCATGTCATCCCACTTCTTACCCATCCAAGAGTAGGGATCGTTAAAGAGTATGGGACATCTCTTCATCCATATGATTGTATGTCTTCATGGGGTTCCATAGACAATCATATCAGATCAGGAAACTTGTTTTATATCCTACTTGTGGAAGGTATTGCGGGAGGCATTCAGGACTGAGCTACACTTCAGTACTACCTTCTACCCTCTGAAAAATTTTCAGATAGAGAGAGCCATTCAAACACTCAAATACATGCTTCATGCTTGTGTCCTCGATTTTGGCCACAGTTGGGAGGACCACCTGCTACTAGTGTAGTTCAAATTTAGAAATAGTTATAACTCCACCATTGGAATAGATACGTTTGAGATCCTATACGGGAAACCTTGAAGATCACCCCATTGTTGAACAGACCTATGGGAGTCAACACTCACGGGTCCAGAGTTGTTACAAGATACCAAAGAGAAGGTACAGATCATACAGGAGCGGATGAAGACTACACATAGCTGGTAGAAGTCTTATGCTGATAAAATATAGAGACCCTTGGAGATTGAGGAGGGAGACCATGTCTTTCTATGGGTCTCACCCCATCAAGGATAATAAAGGTTTGTCTCGGGAGAAAAGCTATCTCTGAGGTTCATCGGACCTTTCTGGATCCTCAACAGAGTAGGCAAGGTGGCGTACCATCTATCTCATCCCCCACAGATGCACGAGGTGCCTAATTTATTCCACGTGTTGCAGTTGAGGAGGTATGTGCATGATCAATCACACATTATCGACTAGGGTGAGCTGGACATCGAAGATGAGGAGATGCTTGAGGAGTTCCCGGTGGAGATAGAGGGTCGATAGAAGCGAGTCCTTCATGGGTGGTCAATTCCAGTGGTGCAAGTTTTTTTGGCAGCACCAGAATCTCTAGGAGAGCACATGGGAGTGGGAGGCTCAGATACGTGCTCAGTACCCCCATTTGTTTCCCTAGTTTTATAGTAGGTTTTAGGGATGAAAATCCTTATGGTGGGGTGAATGTAAAGACTTGAAAATTCCATGTAATTATTTTTAAATTATTTGGGATTATTACGAGTCTGCAAAAATTGACAGTGCTTGTTTCTGAGGCCCAGTGTGCCCATAATTTATATTTGAACTTTTTTTAAGGTTCGTTTAGTAAAGGCACATGCAATGTTTTCTATCTTTTTAACTGGTTCTCAGATTAAAAATATGAGGGCACCATTGAATTGAATGTGCCAGTATTCTCTTAAGGGAGGATTAACTTCAACATCAATAGGTCAGGTGAAAACATTATTTGTTGTATCTTTTAAAGAAATAATAAAATGACTGAATTGTTATTTTCTTTTTCCTACCACCTATTCAGCGGCGGTGGTTAGACCGATGGGTTGTCAAGCCATTTAATGGCTAGGCACTCCTATCTTGTAACCACACTGTATGAAATTAAGAGGTTCATTCGCTGAAGGACCCCACTAATTTATCAGGGTGTTACCCACCCTTTACCCCTCAATTTAAGTGAGGCTCAGGGTTTAGTTTTTGAGAATTGAGGAACCTCTGACAAAGTGACGTGACGCCTTCCACAAAAGAGGAACAAAAACTTTGATGTCGACATGGGAGGAATCAAATAGGGAATGACGAACGTCGGCGACATTGTCAAGCACGAATCCTCCTCCTACCACCCTATCATCTCAAATGAAATATAAGGTATGGAGTTTATTTATTAAAGATTATGTTTGATTAATTGAATAATCTCCCTATTTTTACTATGCTAACGTGGATGGCGCGGGCCAAACAGACAAGGTCAGACCCTATTCCGCTTCGTTCATGTTGCGTTATTCTAGGGACAATTTTCCAAATCGATGGAAAGAGAAAACCAGGAGGCACACAACAATGACAGAATCTCAAGAGACCTGTAGGCGTGTCTGGAAAGAAGACCGAACCACTGAAGCTCACCCGGTGGATGACAAAAATTTTGATGGCACGTCACCGGTGTGGTGGAAACAGCGACAGGCGCCAGCGGCGTAGGCGGCGGCCAGTGCCCGCCGGCATTGGATGATGGTGGCGCCGGTCGCCACTGTGGCGGTCGGGCATGCAGTTGGAAACGACTATCCATGGAGGCGGGAGGCGGCGTGCCATCGCGCACCCCGGTGAGGCAGCCCATGACTCGAAGCCACGAGAAAGGCAGGGGACCCACTTTTTGTAGGTCCCATGGGTGACAAGGCAGTGTCACCTGGTGACAACATTTAAAGAGCCGAATAGCTCTTTGAGCCGTTCGAAAGGTCGACCGCGCGTCCCACAGACGGGCTGCGCTGCCGCAACCCAGCCCAGCCGGGCCGGGCCAGGAAGATCTGTGACCCAGTGGGCTGAGCCCACCACAGCCCAGCCCAACCGGGCCGACCCATTAGAGTTTGGGTCGAGCTAGGTCAGACCCTGACCATGTTGGGCGCCCCAACCATATAGGGTCAGACCATGACCGTGTTGGGTCAACCTGAACTGGGTCGGGCTAGACCAGGACCCCTCTCAAGCCCAGAAACCCTTAGAAGGTTGTATCTTGCGAACCAGATGTCTGTTTGACGAACCGTCTATGGAACTGATATCCTTGGATCAAAACAGTCCTTTTGAGATACTCCATGAGATGTTTTGGAGAAATTTGGAGTACGTCTGGGTAGGATCGACATCGAACCCAACAGGTCCTCAGTACTAAAATTCCAATAACTTATAGACTGAGCGTCCATTTGAAGCTATATCTTTTGTGTTGGAACCCTTATGGTGCGATGGATAATTGGGTAACTTATCCATGGAACTTCATGATGATTGAAATACGACTGATGGCTTGAAGAGTGGCTTCTCCCAGAAACCAGCATACTATGAGCATGAATCCTATGTCTGGCTGAGACGTGAAGAATGAAAAGAGATTCTATTTGAATATCCACCTTGCAATTCTATGTGAATACACACATAATGCTTCTGTGTGAATAAGCACCCATTGATTTTGTGTGAATCAACATCCAATAATTCTGTGCGAATTATCACCTTGTGATTCTGTGTGAATCCGCACCTAGAGATTCTTTGTGAATTAGCACCCAATGATTGTGTGTAAATCAACAACAAGAAATTCTATTTGAATTGATACCTAGCAATTCCGTGTGAATCAGCACTGAGCGTTTCTGTGTGAACCAGCACCGAGCGATTCTGTGTGAATCCGCACAAAGTGATTCTGTGTGAATATGCACCCAACGATTCTGTGTGAATCAGCAGATATTAATCCTATGTGGGTCTTACGAGGGTCAGTACCTATTGATCTTGTGTGGGTCCGTAGTAGTGCCTCTTGACAAAGTAAGATTTTATATCCTTGCAACTAATCATCTATACTACTGTACTCAGTTATACCTAGTTTTAGCTATGTCACTGGCTTTGTGAATTGTGATTGACATCATCCTTCTGGTTTTCCATTGTAGAATTCTAGGAGACCTTCGGGGGTCTCGAGCTCCCTACTAGGTACTGTTATACTCACCCCTCCTTAGGCTTCACTCGCACATTGGTGTGTCTTGTGCAGATGATGAGCTGCCTTGACTGAGACTCGAGAGCAAGGACCTGATGGTGGACTGTGGTGACAATTAACAGGGAGAGATTTGGAGACGATTTGTACCTAAAATTTAGGTAGGATCCCGGGTGGATGATCCCAGGAGCTATTTTTTGTTTTCATTTGTAATTGTATCTTTTTTGTTGGTCTTGTATTCTGACCCCTTACTTTCAGTACACACTTTTACCATAGTAGTTTTACTTCATGTTTGCTCTAGTTGCATTCTAGTCTGTTTGTTAGTATAGGATTAAAGGCAATTCCTTCTTGTTTTTTGGATATTCCTATTCAGTGCTAGTCGCCTACCCCTAGACTATGGTAGGAGAGCATGGGGTAGTCACAGAATAGTCCCCGGAGGACTGGTCATGATATAGAATCTTCCAAAATGAATTTTTTTCTATGTTTCTTTTGAGTTTCATTCACTTTCTAGTTTAATTATTAGGGATGAAACATCATCATTATGATCATCGGCAGTCTTGGGCTTATCCTATGGTATAAATGTATGGTCATTGATGAACATTTCTTGTTCATAAGTTATGAGCTTCAGTTAAAATAATTCTTATTTGATATCAAAGTATGTTGACTATTATTTCACTACTTTTTCCTATCATTTAATTTCATCTTAAAGACGATCAACATATTATAATGATTATTCTACAACCTATCTATTTTTTTCACATCTATTTATTTTATTCTCATGATTACTAATAGAATACATAAGTTTCATCTTGAGATCATTATCAAAAATCGAATGATTTTCTATTACATTATCTTTTGATGATTATGAATTTTCCACATCAATAATCATAGATGCATGGGTTCCAGATTTGAATATTGGTTCTTCTTCCTAAAAACCATCATCATCATCATCATATTCTTCATAGAAAAAGCTCATCCCCTATAATTTCTTATTTATTTAAAGAGTCCATTTCAATAAAACATTTTATGGGGTTTATGTGAGTTTCTAGATTCACTTTCTTCATCATCCAACTTCTTTTATCAATGAGAAGAAATGTTCCCAACTCTACAAAAATGAAATCAGGACAAGGGTACATTTCCTTCAAACATATATATTCCACTCTAGAATTTCAAAGAAAAGAGGGAAATAAATTCTTCTTCCTCATTATCTTCATTAATACAATCTACTAAAATATGAAGTCATCGATGGATTTAAATTTCATATTTTTTCAAACATGACGTATTCTGTCATCTAGTTTGACGCGAATTTAATATTCCACCAAACTAATCAGTAGATCATCTAAATAATGTTGTGAAATATCTCCTTCCTTAAGGGATGAAACATTTGGATTGTCAAGAGGTGGAAGTCTTATAAAAAACTTCATTACAATGTAATTATTTTTGATTTATTCCCCAAGCCCCTGTATTTCTCCTACAACTACAATAATTCAATTGAAAAAGGTATTTTCATTTTCATCTAGATGCATCATCAGATCTTTAATACTGTTATGAGAAACTTGTATATTCACCTCCTTCAATCTGTTTCCACCTTTATATATGTTCTCCATTTTTCCCACATAGACTTTGAAGAAGTAAAACTCACCACCTTTAGATAGATTTGATTATAAAGATCTCTAGTGAGGGAATTCTATGTTTTTTCATCTGTATCAAGCATTTTTTTGTCTATATCTGTCATAGACAACCTTTTTGGATAAAATATGTGTATTCATTATGTAGTGGTAAACAAAACATCCATTCCAAGATATCTTTCATGAGATCTCATACAATTATTCCATATCTGGAAGTTTCTTCCATCAAATAGTGGGAATACCCTATCATTCACTGTATTCTCTAATATAGAAAAGAAAGAAGGATTTAGCACCAGAAACATTTACCCTCTAATACCTATTAAAGGCCCCCAGAACACCCTGATAGGGGATGGTTTAATTAGGGTGTCAAATTTTTCTCTTTAACATGAAAGATATAGTTCCAACATTGGAAGAACCGGTTAAACCCACTTGTTGAGAATGTGCAGTAAAATATAAATTGCATTTAAGGAGATAACAAATCAGTTTTAATTGGTTCGGCACAAAGGGATAGTCCAAGGAGAATATGCTGAAAAATTTTAGGTCATACCATTATACACTAATCATTATAAGTTTCAGAATGAATATTTTTAGACATCATCACTATGTTCTAGGCACACTACCTTAACAATATTTTAGGGATAGATTAGTGTGTCCCTTAGATCACTTCCATCTTCTCCCCCCTGCTTACTTCCTTGGACTAAATCCACACATATTTTTATGGAAATATAGGTCCCTTAATTGGAATGAATAAAGACATCCTCCCCAGAAGATTGATGCTAAGTTGAAGTACTGTTTTCACCCATATGGGTAATTTGATTTTCCACACACTTTTAGTTAGTGTACTCTTCCACTATGAACTTCCAGATTCCTCCGTAAACTGTGAAACATTTTTTCAAACCACATATCCTCGGTGAACCATCCCTACTTCGCAAAATGTATATCCTCAATGGACCACCTCTCTTTTTCAGACCATTTCCTAATGTGTGGATAACTATTTATTTTTATCCCATTTTCTACTTTGCATATTTCTATTGCCCAATGCACCATCTCTCCTCTGAAAACCCTTCTTCCTTTACAGAATCATCTTCCCTCTAACCACTAAGGATTTCAATGAATTTATCCCAATTTTCAATCAAAATATCTCCATTTAATGATGGGTATCAGTTCTTATATAGGAAAATCGATTTGAAATTCTCACTAATCTGTTTTACATAATCATTCGATGTAGAACAACCTTCACCGCGTACTGATCCTTCTAAGAACCATTTTCCCTATGCGGTCCATGTACCGCTTCTATCCCTTTACGTCTTACCAAATCATCACCTTGTTTCAAAAACGGATGAACCATCCAGCGAACTGTTGGATTCCATGTACTGAAAATATTCCCACGAACCATACATATCCCATGAATAGTTTTTCATTCTACCTATACTGTATGATCAATTACCAAGAAAAATCATTGATCAACCAATTGTGGATTGAAAATAAACACAATCAATACTCTTCTTCTATTATTGAAAACCATTAGGTCCAACAGTAATAACCTAGGTAATTATAGAATAAATCATTTTCATATTTTAATATCAAAGGTAATATCAACACTGTATTTAGTAAAAAACCATAAACAATTTTTAAAAATATTTAAAGTTATATAATTTGAGTGAGTAATTCTATTGATTTTTTTGTAAATAAATCATATTTAGAGCATGATAGGTCTAATCCTAAATCCATTATTTTTTTGATGTTTGTAATGTCAAATTAAATTAATAGTGTCAAAGTTAACATTGATGATATTTTGATGTTAGTATTTTTTTATTAAATGATTTAGAAATCCTAAAAAAATTCCAAGTAAATAATATATGGTTTATAATATCAACCATGGTCCATTTATATTCCATTTTTCATTTTAGAGGTAATTTATTGAACCCTATTGGGTAACAAGTTTAATACTACAATAATTAACAAATATGGATAACAAGGGTCACAATAAAAAGAAAATGATGAAAAAATCACATTAACTTATCCATTTTTTATTTTATAAAAATATTTATACTCAAGATCATCTTATCTTATAATCATAACAATATGTATCCTTGTTTATTTGAAAATTAATTTATTTTAACTTATTATTTTAGGAAATTCCAGGAGAGTCCCTCCCATCTTTTATTAAAAGGATCATACTTTCCTATTTTATTCATACTTCGAAAACATTTTGGTTCAGACAATACCAACCATTACAACTTCCTCAAGACCATCACCATGTCTTAGTTTCATTGTTTTTATCATTAAACTTACCAAATATTTCTTTTGGGGTAAACTATATGTTGTGTTCCAAAGAAGAGGTATAGTTCCTAATGAAGCATTTTCTTTTAATTTCTTCTTCTACATGATTTAAAATTCCTAATAAAATGATGAAATAATAAATACTATAACATAAAAATAATAAGTTGTTTTTATACTGAATTCATGACCAATATTTACTTCATATTCCCACAAATGAGAAAGAAAACAACCATTTTCGGGTATGACAGACTATTGCCTCAGGAATCAATGCAATTCATTTTCCATCACCACAACATATGGAAGGTTGTAAAAAAGGATTTAATACACACACACACACACACACAAAACACACACACACACACATATATATAATTTCCGTAATATTTATTATACTAAAAATGTAATATATCAGTTAATTTTTTACCTTTTCAATTCACTAGAAAATGATAATGTTGTTCGTGGGTATATGTGGAAAATTTATTCCATGAAGAGATGTGATTTTTTCATCACCACATGACATGGGTGATGTATATAAGTATATTCAAAGAAATAAAATGGTATTTATGATATAATTATAATTATAAATTTATAAAGTAATTCTTATCTTTCTTCTATAATGATAGTTTAAAATTTTGAATGTTTCAAATGCTTATGTATGTATTACCGTCTCCATGAGTGAAATTAGTTTAATTTTTCAGAATCATATTTCATGATTTTTTTAACAGTATAATTAATATATATAAATAAAATAAATTAAGATTATTATTTTATATGTGTTATAATAAGTACCAATATGATTATAGACAACCTACCAAATTCATTTTCGATATAAGAGATGAATATCATCAAAACACCAATATGAACTTAATTGGTTATGCATTTTATTATAACATGAAAATAAAACGAATAATAAACCTGAAAATGGTACATAAAAATTAAATAATTATTATAATTTTACTATTTGGGAAGGAAAATAATGTATGTGACGAGCTAGACTCAAGGTAAAGGAATTTCTTTTTAAAATACAATTTTATTGTTTCCCCTCTAACTATTTTTCCATAAATCTCCATGTTAAAAAATATTATAGATGTTTTTATATGATTGTAAATGTATAATAAAGGAAATTATGATTCCTTAATTGAATTTAATTCAAAGATTTTATGAATGAATCTCTTTATGTATTTTTTATGGAATGTTTTTGACATTGTTTCTTAAATAATAAAGGAATGTTCAATTTTAACATATACAATATCAATGTTTTTACTTCAATCACAAAAATTATTTAATTTATTTATTCATTTATATTATTCATGTTTTCTTCAATGAAATACCATATTTTTCTTTTATTATGGATATTTTAGTTTTTAAAATGGGTTTTTAAAATTAAAGGGTATTTCAACATACAAAATTGTTTTGAAAATTTTCTTAAAAGTTTATTACAAGGGTATTATGATGAAATGTTGTAGAAATAATTTATTTTATCCATAAAATGGAACTTTATAATTATATTTGAGAAATGGTTGTTCATAATATGATATATAAAATACTTTGGACCCTATTATATATCATGATTATGGGTTTTACAAATACAAATTAAGAAGGGTGAGCCCTATTAATGTTGTACAATGACTTGGGTAATGTTCCTTGTCTTTAATGGAATGAAGGAGTGAGTTAATAGATGTCGTCTCTACTATGGATTTGACTAGGATATATTTATTTTTATAAATTTTTAAAAACATGTTATGAATATGATGCTCTAATTCACAAAAAATGGATTTTTACTTTCTTTATATAAGTACTAATGTTTTTTTGAGATAAAATTGTGTGATTTCCATGAAGAAGCTATTTATTTTATACACTCAGTAGAATAGTGAGATGATGGTAATTTGTTTTGGGTTTTCATGATTACACTAAACTAAAATACTTCTTTTTTAAGTCCCTTAAGGTACTCATTGTGATTATCCCATAGTTTAAAATGTTTTTCATATGTTTTAAAGATGGGAAAGAGAAAAGAAGATGTCAAGTTCAAAGTCCATATGATCTTTCATGAGAAGAAAATATTTTTTATTTTAATTGTATCATATTATAGTAAAAATGGATTCATAGTAGAAGTGTCCAGCTACGATGTATGCAATTTTTATGTATGAGTTGTGACCCAAATCTATTAAAATATAAAATGTAAATATCCTCAAGGTATGTAAGAAAATTAATTATTGGATAAAAAATCAAAACTATTTAATTCATGAGGATAGGTACTTGCAAGAATATATATCCTACGATACTTATGGATATGATGATATTCTAAATTTTTTCATCATTTTAGTTGGATAGCATTCAATAATTTTCATTATCAGATTATTATGATACATGAAACCCATATAATAAAAAATTAGGTTGTAGATTAAATCAACGTCATCATGATAAACTATTTTACTAATATTTGATAGAGAGACGATTAATGTTCGTATCTCTTAGGACTGGTATCTTAATAAAATATCTTTGGAAATATTAGTGACTTAAGATATATTATTATGAAAAATCTTATATGATGTAACTACTCACTCCTAAGTAACAATGTGATGAATTTATTGAACAATTTAATTTGAATTCTCATCAAAGAATAGTGTGATTCAATAATGGTTTCATAGAATTTATGTAATGTCCCACTACCCTATACCACTGATCAGCTCCCAGGATGGTGGAATGATGCAACCGTTAAGAACCCCTCCTTATATCTCATAGGCTACCGACCAGTGGAAAGAGTCTTAAGATTATATTTGAGTGAAAATACCCTATGTTCAACGATCTAATAACAAAAAGGGAAAAAAATAAAGAACTATCTTGTGTAACATTATAAAATATGTGAATGATAACAAATAAATAACTAAAAAGGAATCACAACGCTCAACAGATGAAATATGATACATTCCACATATAATCCTTAATTATTAGATGAAGTACATATATGAGATATAAGAAAATATATGATAGACTAATATCATCCCAATAGATCTAGATTACTATCCTAGTCCAATCAACAAACTCCACTCCTATAATTCCAAAAAAACATAGTCATTAGGCCTTACCCCTGACAAAACTAATCAACTGAAACATGTGGTGTCTTCCCAGGTATATAAAGAATTCATGATCTGTTTGATAGTACATCTTAGTAGCTCACCAATAATGACATAGAAAAAATAACTAGTCCATAAACCTGGTGCACGTTGTAGAACTCAAGCTAAACAAATACAAGACATAAATTAAACATTTTAATTAAAAAGAGTAATTAAATTCTAAACATTGGGATAAGTTCACACAATAAATTGTGCATACCCACATCATCCGGTTTTAGGGTGTCTATATTATTTTTTTAAAAACTCTTCTGACCATCTATCGAACATAGGTAATATCACTACAAAAAATTACCACATATGAAGGAGTTATTTTTGACATTATAAGGGGTTATAACCCCTTATAAATACATTAGCGGTGGTTGTGAGGAACCACCGCTAATGTTCCATCCTACTATCATTAGAAATGATTTTGAAGAACCCCTGGTAAATTCCTGGAGACATTAGCAGCATATACATTATAGGGGGTTTAAACCCCCTCTAATGTTGATTTAAATTCACTGGATTAGAGGCGGTTATATCCCAAAACACCACTAATGGTGGATAGATGGGGGGGGGGGGGGTTAACCACCCCTTCCTTAAAAGAATAATATTTTTACACTTTCATCCCAGTCCCACCGCACCCCCAAACCTTGTCACGATAAATCCCATTACCCCTACCATTTACTTTTGTCCTGAGTTCTGGCCCCACCCTCATCCCAGGCCCCCATCCTGTTTAGTTCATGCAGCCAACCTTTCCCGTACCCCTCTCCTATTTCCCATGCTCCTCTACTCTGCCCCTTCCATTTTAAACCTAATCAACCCCTCTCTCATTCCCCTCTCCCTTTACCCGTTTCCCACACTTCCCTCTTACCCGTGTCTCCCAGGCCCAAATACAGTTCCACCCCGCATAAAATAATTCTCATGGGTGCTGAGATTCAAACCATGACCGACCCCTCTACGACACACAAGACAACGAACAATCAACCACCGGGAAGATTAGTTTTATTTATTATATGTATATATGTTTATATATATATGTGTGTGTGTGTTTTTGTGTGTGTGTGATTTTCTACTTAAAAAACATTATTTTGATAATATATTTAAATACATTTAAATAAAAACCTATAAATATATTTATAAAAACTATATATATATTTATATATTTATAAATATATTTATATGAAGTATTTATATACGTAAATACATATTTATATATTGAATATATTTTTCTTCATAGAATATATATAAATAATTATATTTACATATATAAATATATATTTATAAATACATTTATATTTCTATATGTTTGTTTGTGTATTTTTTTAATATTTATAGATATAATATAATATTATATATTTATTCAATTAGTTTTATATGCTTATATATAGGTATTTGTGTTTGTGTATGATAATCAGAATAATATTAATTATTAATATTATTACACCTAATTTTTAAACTAAAAAAATATAAATTGGTTTTAAAAGTAATTTACATTAATTTTATTATTTATATCATACCTATATTATAATAAATACATTTATATTATATATTTATTTAAATTATTTATATACTTAAATAAATATTTATTTATTATATACATGTTTATTTTAAGAATATATATATATATATATATATATACGTACTTACTTAATAAATTTATATAAGGTCTTAAAATATATTTATATAATGTATTTCAATACATATATTTATTAATATTTACATTTATATATATATTTATTAGTATAGACAGTATATTATTATATACAATTAATATATAATAATTCTTATATGAAATACAATTTATACTAATATTTATATTATTTATAATTGATATTGTATGAAATATGATTTATAAAAATATTTATAAAATGTTATATAAAATACAATTTTATATTATATATAATTCATATTTATATTATATATAATCAATATTATATTAAATATAATATATACACATTTATACTTAATATTATATGAAAGACAAATTATATAAATAAATAAATAATAATGTCTGTAATATCATAAATATTTATGTATAAATATAAATACAATTAAATACAATCATATAAATATTTTATAAAATATGTTTGTATAATATATTTAAATACATGTATATATTATGTTTTAATTATATATGTATGTATGTAAACATATTTGAGTATATATATGTACGTATATATATGTATATATATAAATATATATTATGGAAGTTTATATTTTTTTTTAAAATAATGGGGGGTTCACAACCCCCTATAATCTACTAAATTCGAAGAGGTAATGAACCCCCTCTAATTTAAATACATTAGAAGGTGTTTTGAACCTCCTCTAATTTAAGACATTAGAGGTTGCTTTCAACCCCTTCTAATTTAAAGAAATTATAGGGGGTATTGAACCCCCTCTAATTTCAAACAGTAGAAGGGATTTTCACCCCCTCTAATTTAAGATATAAAAGTGGATTTTGAACCCCCTCTAAATCCAAATGGATATTAAAAAAATAATGTTAAAAAATTTAGAGGGGGTTCAATTAGAAGGGGTCTGTAACCCCCTTAAAATTTGATGATTAATGAGGGTTGTATATAATTCTGCCTCTAATTTTTATATAAAATGATTTTAGAGGGGGTTCATAACACCCTCTAAATTCGATTATTAGGGGGGGTTGTGAGAACCCCGCTCTAATGGTATATAAAATGTAGTTAGAGGGGGTTTTTAATAACCCCCTCAAAATAACCCCTGATAATGTGCTGTAGTTTTGTAGTGTATAACCATGCCTATAGTAAACATGCACCTGGGGGGTCATATAACTATCCTATGATCTCTTGAATTCACCTAGGTTCCGTATTCAATTAGGATTTAATCATAAGTCTATGCATCCACTAAAGGACCGTATTCTTTATGAGTTTAACCATAAATCTAATGATCTACCCTGAGGGCCTGTTCACCTCTACATTAGCCATAACTCACAACAATCAAGGGTTGAGCTCACCATAATTTCAAAAAACATTTCAACAAAATATATAAAATAAAAAAGGATAAAACAACTTACAAAAGTCATAAATAACATTTATTTCAATTTAAATCATCAAAAAACTAATTATCAAAAGTATGGTACAAACACATTTCCTATTTCCAAGGCCACTTCAATTACAATTTTATATCTCAAGACAAACCGACTCACATTAATTACCAACCAGGCATGATAAGGTTACTATTCATTTTATGATGACATAACCAGACCAAACCTTTAATTTATTTTAATATATATGTTTCATCATACCATTTAATTTCATTTTTAATAAACAATTATGATGACATTAATTGGAATTTATGGTGTACCGATACATTAGGATCAAACCAATAGTTAATTACATAAATAGTATAGATTCTTGTGAAATTTCATTTCATGACCACCGATTCAAATCCTTATCCCACTTTCAACAATTTAACCTAATAAACAATTTAATTTTTCCAAAAAATATGTTTAGAGTTAATCTATGGACATTACATTTTTGTTATGAAACAATTATTTATAAAATAAGACATAACTATTCATTAATCACTTTCATGTTCATTTTAACACTAGGGATCAACATATGGTGTCCCCACTTTTCTATAGTCTAAGGAATATTAAAAGTGGAATTTAAGTGAGAAAAATAAATATAAAATATTCAAAGATAATTTTACTAATATACATCAATTCCAATATAAATGTACTACCCTCAAAGAAAGAAAAAGTATAATACGATAGGATAATTGAATGGAATATATACACTATATCTGGAGGAGTCTATACATCAGACATGGGATCATATATTTGCATTAAATGGAAAAAATATATGAACTAGACAATAAGATTAAAAATTTTGGAATAAATATTTTATCAATGATAACTTTAATGGATGTGAAAAAAAATATGAAAATTTTTCAAGGGAGGTATAATGTCAGCCATATCATTTAATTAAAAGTTATATCACACTAAACTAGAAAGAATCATCGAAGAACCAAGAAAATTAAATAGGTTGAATCATTGGTGGGTGATATAGGGGATTTTTAGTGATGATGGATCCTAAAATATTATAAAAATGGTTAAGGTTTGGAGGATTTTTTTTCAATTTTTTGTCTTTTTAATGTGGCCAATTATTTTTTCACATAGTGTTACAAATCGTGTATTGTCCATGCTTCCAAGAATACCCATGTAATTTTATTATATGATTTTATGGGGAAAGGTTTGATAGATCATGTGAAAAATATGTAAAATGAATTTGTAATTTTATGGATACATTTTCTCAGTTTCCCAAATCTCCATACATAGATTACAATTGGAGAATCTATATATTTTATGCTTCACTATTGGGGGTAATTGATATCAAAAATACTATATTCCTCGTAAAAATTATAGAATATTGATTTTGGAGCCTTAAATCATATATCCCTTCACTCAAACCATTGAACCCCTAAGAAACCCTCATTATGATATACTATATGAGCTTTCAATGACACTTAAATGGGACTATACCTCGAATAGGGGTTGGTGTATTAAAAAATCATCACCAAACTTCATATCATCCTCGTGCTCTAATCCTGGTATTTAATGATCATGAAATAAAAAAATGATTGAAGGGAACCTAGTGGTTATGGTTGTGATGAACACACCCAAACTAGTCTGGTAACATTGTCCCATTATTAACAGTATTTATAACTCGCACAATTCACCATTAGGACACCTATCATGCGAAGGCAACAAATATACTAAACCATCATTCCATGAAATTTCTCAACTAAACCCATATGCATTATCCCCAGAATAAGGTAATCCATCTCGATGACTATGACTAGTTATAATGTCAAAACATCACCCCAAAATATTACGTTAAGACCAATTACAACAAACCATCTTTCACCATCAAGCACCTACACACAACACATGGAAGGACACTCTGTACCTACCTTCTGATGTTAATTGGTAATCACAAAAAATAAGTCCTAATTTACATACCAATCAACCCTATTATGTCTACAAGATCCTCATATACCACTAGAAAGAAAAATAAAAAATAGGACTTTCTAGACACCCTCATAACATAGTAGAGTCCAAAAACCGCTTTCTAAGGTGTACAACCATGTTCACCACAGATGACCTTTGTTATAAGACCTTGAATTTTTTATGGACCTTTTTTGGAATAAAATAAATATTTATTCATGTCTTGCAATTAATTAAATTGATAATTCCTTACACATGTCAACAAATTTAAATAAGTTATATGAAACACCAACTTGGCGTATGATATACGCAACACTGACATAGCAAACATCACACGCAACAGAGAGTTTCTATAAAACATCATTCTTATGATATAGTTACTTAAATGAGATAATTATAACTTAGACATTAGACATTGTTATAAAATAAATAATAAATACTTTTAAAATATTATTTATAACTATTTTATTTAAAAAAACATATTGAAAATGAATGATATGATTTTTGGTAAAGTCCTTTTATGTTTAAAAATATAGTTTTCTCGAATGAACCTATTTTAATAATAAAATTTATTTTAGAAAATTTTGTAAATTGAATTTGATAAAACAAACTTCATTTTTTAATTTATAATGTCTAAATTAACATTGTAAAAACTTTTGGGATTTTTCTGAGAAACACCATTTATTAATAAATAGTAAAAAATACTATATTTTAGTAAAAACTAAATTTTTTAAATAATTATTAATTATAAATGATATTATAAAATTTTTAAGGTAAAGTTAGATAAATATTATATATATTAATAAAATTCACTTAATTAGAATCCATTTCCCTTTGAAATTGAATATATAATCTTAACAGTCTTTTGAACATTTTTCTACATTAAAAACCCATTATTTCATCTCATCTACAAGATTAACATTAATAATAAATTTTTATATTATGGGACATGAATAATGAAAAACTGGAATAAACCATTGTATTCATTTTAATATTTATAGTCTAATAAGGCCATGTTAATTTTTGACCAAAATTACTAGTAAAAGAGAATAAAATAAATCACAGTGATTAAGGCCAAATTAAGCTAATTAGGGACTAAACCATACAACTAAGGGATCATATGACCTTTACACCTATCCAGAACACATTGTATGTCCATATTTCATCCATACACATTCCATTGTTGAGTGTTTTTGGGTTTCTATGTCTTTTATTATTTAATAAAATATGTACACCTAACTTGTTTCTTAAAATTTCAACTGCGTTTTTTTCCTTCCCTATAAAAATCCATCACCTATCCCAGTTATTCAGACCTATAAAACCTCTTATGTTAGGCTAATATGTACCCAATAAAATTACCATAAATCCTTATTTATACTATAATCTTTACCTTGGTTAGAATGAAATCCACGGAAACCATTTGGGAAAAACCAAAAAGAGTTACCTGATTAGGAGGTAACACATTCAATCAAGTCATTTCATAAATTTTCTTTTTCCACCCCTATACTATTTTTTCATACATGTAAAAAAAATGTATCATAAATATAATATTATGTTTTTATGATATGGTTTCAACCTAAACATAGACACACCTTCATCTAATGGATAACAAACATACTGTTTCTGTGTATGACTAACTACCACCTCACAAAACATTGATTGTTCATTTTTTCTTTACAACCTATAATGGTGGTCATTGTGATGGAAACAATGTTTATATATTCTATATATTATATTTATTCTATATTTAAGCTTATTTATGCCTTTTTTACAATACATACCATTTTTACTTTCAATTTGGTGTTAATAAGATAATCATGTTTGAGGAAGTGTGGACTACCTAGCCTTCAAAGTGATGTGATTCATTCAAATACCACAAGGAATGTATTAAGGATGGGTTTAATGAACCTATATGATATATATGATATAATTATTATAATTTAATAATGATATATATATCTACATATTTCATTTAAATACATTCTTTCAATACAAAAATACAAATAGAAACAAAGTTCATTCGTAAATATGGCTTACCATCTCCATGAAAGGTGTATTCCATTTCATACTTATATATTTTATAAGTTATTATAATATACATAAAATGAATATAAATTATATTTAAATGATTTTTAACATTTTCCAATCATGATAATAGTACAAGGACCAAAGATATAACAAATTAAGACACATGTGAATAACAAAGTGAATATTACCCATTGTGAAACCTTAACATAAGATAATTAAATAGAGGGTCATATAATGCCATATTAAAAACATATATAGTATTAGATATAATTATATGGTTCTATAAAATATTTAAAATAAATTTATATTTACTATACAAGTGGTATGAGAGAGTACAACAAGAGTTAATACACAAGGTAAGGGGATTTCTTTTCACTTTTTATATTTATGAGATTCATTCTATGTACGCCACTCTTTTATTTTGTGTGGTGTATGTAATTCCAAAAATTTTATTATATTTATCATGTAATTATATTTATGTTCATTAACATATCCATTTTATTAACTTTACTTCAGGGGGTTTATGTTTCAAAAGTTATCAAATCGGTAAAAAATGTTTTGTCTCAAATTGCCCTATTTGAGAATCATGTATTGTTTTTCAACTACAATATTTTTCAAGGATTATATAATACCATGTTATGTAATGAAAACTTTTAATGTTATTATATTTTAATCTTTATGTAATTTCATTTTACTACATGAATAGTATGGTCCCATGTAACCATGTGGTAAGAGTTTATTGCAAGAATCTCATCACTTTTTGAGATTTTTAATAACTATGTGTCTTAGATGAAATCATATGATCCATATTTCAAGAACACTCATGAGTTTCCTTATACTATTTTTATTCACGATATCCTAATGTTTTGTTACCATTTTATCCACTCATTGGTACTTAATATTGTATCTTTAAGAAAAATATGATCGTCTCTCTCTTTGGTCAAAAATCAATTGTATCCAAAAACCTATGTTTTTTAAAATGTTTTAATTTTTTTTATCAATAGATCCTTGAAAACAATTCTCAATAAAAAATGATTTTAAAATATTTTATCATTTTCAAAGCTTACATTATTTGTTTTCAAAGATATTTTCAAATAAAATTGTTTTCAAAATGTTTTCTGTTTTTAAAATCCATTTCAATGAATAAATCATATTTTCCTCAAGAAATTGTTTTAAAAGATATTTCAAAATTATTTCACATATAAGATAACATCCATTGGTGGTAATAAGGAATTTATATGAAATTTATTTAGTTTTTCAACTCATATTCTTTCTCTGAATGGATTATGTTTTAATGGCATGATGTTTACAAAACCCATTTCACCTTCATGGTTAATATGATTTTGAAGCTCGCTTATTTTCACAGGTTATGTTTATTGTTATGAAAAATATCTACTTCTATAGGTTATGATATGAATACATGTTTATAATAACCACTTAATTTCTTGGGTTATGATATGATCTTTAATGATATCGTGGGACATGTATGTATAATTTCATAATGAGACGGGCAAGGCTAGTATCTCCCTCCAATAAATTGGGTAAAAATTTACATCTCACGTGATAGACTAAGATGGTATTGGGAATGATAATTGACTACTAATATGTCCATGGTAGTGAACAATAACTTCCAATATTGTATGGATAGTGAACCCATACTACTAATATGTTCTTCATAGTGATGACTTAGATACAATAGAAATCATATTATATTCTTATGGGTATGCCATAATTCCATGTTTTATTACAATGTAATGCTTCCAGGGCTTATGTTGTTTATTTATTTATGATTTATTTCTTATGACCTACAAACCTTTAGGCCATGATTCATGTATATGATCTTTGATATGAAATGTTTGATATTCTATATTCATGATCATGTTGTCTTACCCTTATGATCATAATTAGTCTTACATATTTCGTTTGTTTTCCCTTAATGAGAATTTAAGATCACCCATTTGTTATGTTTACTTTCCCTAGGTTAAGAAGAAAGGTTTTAGGTAGATGTACTAAAGATGGAGATCTTTATAAGAGGTGTTGAAGATATTTCACCAGGAAAAAATGTTTTATTTTCTTGTTTCCAAAGACCCTAAACTATTACAATCCTTGGGAATGTATTTTTTTAATATACTCAATATTCATCTAAAATGATTTAATATCCATGTATATCAATCCTGGGTCATTATAGTTGGTATAAGAGGAATGTTTTAGTTAAGCATTGGAAAGTAGGATGAGAAAACCATAGTAATAACCCTAAGCACATGTATAAGGATGATTCCATGTTTAGGAAAATGTACTAGAATTTTGGTAATGTAAAGAGTGAGTGGTTTCCTAGAAATACATACATTTATTGATACTATAATTGGATTTTTATTTGGAATAGATGTACTGAAGGGTGAAATATCTAAAAATATGTCCCATTCTTGACTCAGGGTAATCAGGTACATCAAAATAGGCCTTGATGCCCACCTGGTTTGACAATCCTGAGGGATGTTCTTTGGGAATTCACAAAATCATCACAAAAAATTATAAAGGATTTAAATATATGTTGGATATGAATAACCTTGGATAAAAATATAGTGTCATATATTAGGGAAGGTTTCATATGTTAGGCATACTATATGTGATTTTTAATGACTACGTGGTTCTTAATTGTGATAAATATTTCTTTCTTGATGCTTTTGGTTTTAGTCAATGACTAAACCCGAAGGAACCATGTTAATGCAGAATGCGATAGAGAATGTGTCAATTTTACTCATGAGAAATTAAATGTAGTGGGACCTGGAATGAAAATCCTAATTGAAATGATCACACAACTATCTAAATCTATGAATAATTGTGTAATCACAAATGAAAAAAGGTGTGAATGAAATTCTATTGAGTCTTTCATGAGGCTACATACACATTCGTTAAGTGGGTCCTTTTATACACTTTTTTATGACCAATGGATTATTACAGACGAAATGATATTCCCCGCCCTATAGTGTTTAGTGCATGAGAAAGTCACTTTGGATATTTATCAGTTAAAAAGTAAAAAATATCAATAGTGGACTCTAATAAAGAATATGAAGTATCAAGATGAGAAGGAATCAATGGATTGGGTTTAGTTTAATAAATTATTTTTCAATAAGTAATTTCCCAAGATTCCTTATACCACCATGGATAAAGAGTTTCTTGAGTTAAAGAAAATGGATGATGAATCTATAGGTACCTAAGAGGCTAATTTCAAGAGACTTGTAAGGTATGATTTCAAAATTATCATCCAACCCAAATGTAAAGTTGATAGGATCATTAGTGTCTTAATGCCAAGTCCCATAAGGGTTTTGTCCCTAAGAAATATTAGAAGCTATGAATAAATTTTGAATTGTGAAATCAAGGTTGAGATATTGGTTGAAGTCATGTTTCAATCTCATGGTTTTGACAAGAATATGAAGATGGAGTTTAAAGGAAAATATAAATACCATGAAGAAAATAAGATGAGCATTACTTTGTGATCTATCTTTGGGAAGAATCATGGAGGAAATTTATTTAGGGGGTATAATAAATGTTTTATGTGTGGAAATGAAGTTCATCAGGAAATTAATTGTTGATGTAAAGGGAATAAGTTTTTTAACGATGTGAATGTGGAAAAATCAGCACAGAATACACCTCCCACGATTAAGTGCTACAGGAGTAAAGAGAATGGGAATTATTCTAATCACTACCCAAAACCAATGGGTGATTATGATGATCGATGTCAAAAACCTCTTAATCTGAGGGATAAGGGGAAATCTCATGGAATCTCTATTTCTGATGAGGGGTGCAATAACAATATGATGAAAGGTACGCATTCCATACACTATAGTATTGCTAATAACATATTTGATTCTAGATCTTCCCAATAATTCATATCAATAGAATTTGTTAAGGGTGTTAAGATTCTATAAAAAAAATTAGATGTGAAATCATCAGTGTAACACACTAATGGTATGATGATTACATCTCATGTTTATGATTCCTCACAAGAGTGAGTTTGTGGGAATGTGCTTCCTGTAAATCTTGTCTTTCCTCCATTAGTTGAATTTGATGTCATCTTGGTAATGGATTGTACTTCTCTGCATAAATCCCACATCTATTTCTGGGAAAGGGAATTAAATTTGATATGTCGAACCTTCCTATGATCATCCATCTAGGTGATGATAAGTTTAAACTTCTTGTGGATATTACACCCAGTGTATGGGTCTTAATTACCATTCAAAAGTGTTGTTTATCTCAAATGGTTGGGGATAAAATTTTCATTGATGATATAGAAATTGTTAAGTATTTTTTGGATTCCCTTACAGATTATTTTCCAAGACTTCCACCAAAACGAGAAGTAGAGTTCTCAATAGAAATAATACTTATTTCCACACTAATTTAAAAGAATCCTTATTCAATGGCCCCAATTGAGTTGCAAGAATTGAAGAAGCAACTCCCTAAAAACTTTGATACGGTATTCATTCATCCAATTGTGTTACCTTTGGGTTTACCTGTTCTTTTTGTGAAAAAGAAATATGTATCAATGCAACTATTCATTGATTATCGGGAGTTAAATAATATCAAAGTGAAGAACATGTATCATCTTCCCCATATTGAGGAATTATTTGATCAACTACACGGATATTAGTAATTTACCAGAGTTGAACTTCATTCAATATATCATCAATTGTGGGTCTTGAAGTAGGATATACCCATGATGACATTCCATACAATGTATGGTCACTACTAATATATAGTGATGCCTTTTTGTCTTACTAATTTCCCGGATATCTTTATGGATTTAATGAATAGATTCTATAGGGATTACCTCACTGATTTATTGGTAGTATTTATAGTTGATATTTTTATATATTCAAATTGAAAGGAAAATAATGAAGATCACTTGATAATTGCACTGAAGATCCAAATGGAGGAGAAGAAATATGGAAAATTTCAAAAGTGTGAATTTTGGCTGCAAATAGTTTCATTTTTGGGTCACATAATCTAAAGTGATTTTATAGAAGTAGATCGGTTAATGATGGAGGCTATTGATTTCTAGAATAGACCAACCATGGTGACTGAGATCCATATATTTTTTGGTTTATCAAGATATTATCATTGGTTTGTGGAGAAGTTCTCAGGAATATCAAATCCTATGACAAAGACAACTCAAAATGGTGTCAATAACCTCTAGACAGATGAATGTGAGGATAATTTCAAATAACTAAAGAGAAGGTTGATCAGTGAACTTATAATTATATTTCCATATAGTGAAGAAGGGTTTCTAATCTACAGCGATGCATCCAAGAATCGATTGGGATTTCATCTTATTTAGAATAACATGGTTATGTCCTATTCTTCATGACTGTTGAAGATTTTGAGAAGAAATGCCCAACTCATGATTTGGAGTTAGCAGTGGTAATTTTTCCATTAAAGATTTGGAGGAATTATCTTTATAGTGAAATTTGTTATATATATATACCAATCATAAAATTATGAAATATATATTCAAACAAAAGGAGTTGAACATTTTCCAGAGATAATGGCTAGAGTTGATATAGGAGTATGAATGATCAATACATTACCACCCTAGAAAGAGATCAGGATTTCTGATGCTTTTAGTTAGAAATATCATGCTTGTGTATCCATGATATGGATCACAAAATATCTAATATTTCTATATTTTCAAAGGAGAGATCTATAAATAACAAAGGGGAAATCACATTTTTCTATCCAAGTGATGATTTAGGAGGTGGAGAAGGGATATAAATAGGTGAAAAAGAAAGAAAAAATGTTTATTAGTTTAACCATGATTAGAATGCAATGATAAGGTTCAAGAACTGTGTATGTGTTCCTTCCATACCAGATTTGAAGAGGGAAGTATTAGAGGAAGATCATAGTTCTTCATTGTAGAGACCCGAAGCTTGACGTACATGGACATTACATTACATTTGCGGAATATTTAGTACATAACAAAAACACACACTAAAGGATCGTAATAGTTTAGTGTCTTTGGAAACCCGGAATGTAATCTTCTAATCGTGGTGAAAGTTCTTCAATATCTCCCATAAAGGTCATCCCTTTTTTTTACCTAAAACCTTTATTTATATCCTGGGGAAAAGAAAACATAAAAGGGTGAGCTCAAATGCTTAGCAAGGGCAATAAAGGAAATAAAAATCATATCATATCTTTTTGAAAATCATAACTTGCAAAAGAGATCATAAAATCTTAATAAATCATAGAAGTGAAAATGAGATCCCCATAACATAAAACTTGAAAATTTGTGGCATGCACACATAATCATGGAAAATCATTTCTTGTTAGTCATGACTCATTGCCAAGACTATCTTAGTGGACAAAGTCCCTTTCTGAATCGAGTTCACTCCTCATTTCAGTCCTGTATCACTGAACCGAAATAACCTTTCGTTCCAGCCATGTCTATCTCATGAGATATAAAATCATTACCCAATGCATTGGAGGGAGATATAGGTCCCACCCATCTTATAATGAATCCTTTCTTATGTGTGCCACATAATCATAAAACATACATCATCGCATAACACATGTAACAAAAATGGGATTCTTGAAACATCATGACATCATAAATAAATTCATATAAGATAAAGGAATAATTCCATCTCAACATGATCAAATCAATGTAATAATAGGGATAAAAACAGAACCCTTTTATTATCTTATATGGAAAATACTTGAACTCCATTCTTGAGGAAAATATCCTTTCTACTTCAAAAACATTTTTCCTTTCTTAACATGTCATACAACTTTAAACTAAAAGAAGTTGATTAAAAATAAACTTCAAAACTTGTAAAGGAAGCTTCTTGGAAATAATGTTTTAAAAAATCCATTCATGCCGTATAAGTTAAAAAAACATTCTTCGTACTTTTGTCGGAAAAGTCAAAAAGTACCTCGTACGGAAAAACGACAAAAGATTCCTTTCATATTCTTTACTAAAAACTCACCTAAGGGTAAAATTGGATTTAAACTATTGCAAGTGGATGGAAACAATATTTCATATTGAGGGAACATGGATGTGGATGATAAAATACACCCCAGTAAATACTTACGAATAAACAATCTCGGATAAAAATGAGATTGTGATATTTCCCTTACCTTAGGTCCGATTAGCTTTGTACGTGTCCGAAGCTCCTGTATAATGGTTTAAATAATGTTATTGACTTATTCCAGAATCATACATATTTATATGATATCATATATGGTCATATTATTAGCTTCTTGTTAGTAATATTTCATTGTTACTTGTTACTCGGGTCTTTATAACTTTTTGTTCTTATGCGTGTTTTGTCGAATAAATTCTTATTCTTATCTTTAGGTTATAGATAATTCATTTCCAGAATGGTATTAGTGTATTATATACCATATTCATTCATTCAATTCATTTATATAATCATTATGAAATGAAGATCATGTAGAACGAGTCGCATCACATCGTGGAGACGGTATTCCGTACGTACGCACGAGTGATGATATCATTCCTATGATCGTGGAATTGTATTGGAGTATATATATATTATTTCAGTATCAATATTACTTCATAATAATCATATTTAGTTACTCATTACACCATTATAACCATCCTTGTAAGGTGATGGTGGAAAATAGATTACACCACGGCGTGGAGACGGTATTCCGTACGTACGCACACGTGGTGATTTCATTTTTCCGTAGGATGGATAGAAGGTGAAATAGGGTTGTTTCATATTTATAATAACATATCAGTATGTAAGTAATACTGATGTTATTACTTTGTCATGAAACAACTAAAGAAGAAGAAGTTGAAGAAGAAAGAAATTGAAAAGATCGGTAATGGATATTACCTCTTCTTTGGAACGCCTCTTTGAATCCTCCACTTAAGGAACTAAGATTGGTCTTTGGAGAAGACCAGGACCTCTAGGATTATTCTAGGGAAGTGGAGAGGAGAAAATGGCAGGGGTTGGCCGAGCTTGAGTGCTCAATTTGGTGTGAGGAGGAGGGGGAGGAGGTGTCCTTTTATAGGGGAGGAGAGGGGCACCTTAGGAATATCTCAAAATATTATTTTATATTAAAGTCAAAATCGGTTTATAATGGTTCCAAAGGGTCTTATTTTGAAGCTAAAGTGGGGATGGGTCGAAATCCTATCAACCAATAGGATTTAGACAAGTTTAGGGTATTATTTTAACCTTATCAATTAGATTTAACTCTAAGTTAATTAATTTAACTTTTACCGTGTCTTTTTGTTTTCTTTCACTATATGGTTAATACACTTACTATAACATGCCAAAAGAACCCCAAATTGTTTATTATTAATATATATATCCTTATCTAAGTAATTTGGCCGAACCTTAGATTTTTAGGAATACAATAACAATTAATAATATAATATTTGATTTAAAAACTATTTTGTGTCAATTTTGACACTATTTGATATATGATTTTTGTGAAAGTCATAACAGAATTAAATGTTCGAACCAAGTTGATTAAATCAACATTAATATATCATAGTAACCTATAAAATTAGTGGAATTTATAAAAAATCTCAAATTACATTTATTTTGGTGTTTATAACATCAATTATGTCAATATTTCATTAATAAGATAATTACTGCATCATCGTTGTGTCATAAATAAATTAAATTATTTTAAGTCTAAAAATTACAAATAAAATACCATCATGTAGGAAATCTTTTTAGATTTCTAATGAATATTTACAATCGAATTTAGCTTATGTATAACCCCATATTAAAAATGATTTACTTATTAAACTTTGATTTTAACTATTTTAACCTTTCTTTAAATAAATTAATAATAAATGTCCTAATCTAATCCAAGTGGGCCTAAATGGTCATATTTTATTCCTAAGTTTGTTTTTGGTCGAATTACACTTGTCCAATAGAATTAGGACATGTGTTAGGGTAATATTAATATCATATTTACCCTTAGTTACCCTATTTACTATTAACCGCGGTAAAAAAAAGTAAAAAGTTACTATTCACCAAAAAATTATTTTCATCTCATTGAACCACATTTTAGTCCTTGATATTAACCGTGTCTCTCGGATTTTCAAAATTCCAATCACAGAAGCGGTAAAATTAAGTTTTATGCAAAATTCAGTTTTTAACCTACCACTTAGTGGTTTCACTATTCATCAAAAATTGAAAGTTTTCAGAAAAATACCAAAATTTCATCCTAAGCTATATTTCATATTCCGAATTCAAAAATGAAATCTATTTTACCAAATTCATAACATAGAAGTTGCATTAATTAATTTTATAATTAAATCCTGCTGTTAAAATAAATAGCGTGTTTTTAGGAAACAATATATATCAAAAGATTGACACTTGATTATGTCTGGTTTAAATGTGAAATTACAACCAATGACCAACATTGTATTAAATTGTAAAAATATATTCTAAATATACTTTAAAACCACTAAAATTAATAATTTATCACTATTAATTATTTCGATTAAAAAAGTTGTTTTTAATTATAATTTAGTAATTTTCACTATTCATCAGAATATGAAAGTTATCCGAAAAGTACCAAAATTTCACCTTAGGCTAAATTCGATACTCTGAATCCAAGAATGAAGTTCATTTTGAAAAATAAGATTTACAGAATTTTAAAAAGTGGTTATTACTATTCATAACGGCTAGTTTTAATAATATTTTAATAGCACATAGTTGTTTAGTGAAACTCGGTATTGCGTATTACACACGCTATCGAGGAAGGTCGCGATTGCGTGTAATGCAAGGCAAGACAAGGATGCGTGTTGTGCAAGCTCCTTTTGGTGTAGCGTACAACACAAGACATTAATAAAATTAAAAAGAATATTTTTTTATAAAATCTTGGGCTGTTACATTCATTTTCTATTCATCCGGGATATACGAAGATATTTAGGGAATTGAAAGAATACATCTGGTGGGATGAAATGAAGATTGATATCCAAGAGTTTGTATATTGGTTCTTAGAATGAAAACAAGTTAAGGATGGAAGAAAAAAATTAAAAGGGCATGTTTCATCAATTTCCCCTACCATAATTGAAATTGGAGGACATCACTATGGGTTTTGCTGTTGGACTACCCAAAATCTCTAAAGGGTTTAATACTATATGGGAGGTAGTCGGTCACCTTACTAAGTTAACACACTTAATCCCTACTAGAGAAGACTTATCTTTGGATCATATTTCCAGGATATACATTTATGAAGTTGTACAGTTTCATGGAGGACCACATTTTATTTTATCAGATGGGGATATCAGGTTTACCTTAGTGATCTGGAGATGTATTCAGAAAGAAGATGATACAAATTCATTTTCATCACTACATATCATCTTCAGATAGATGGTCATTTTAAAATAATTATTCAAACCCTGTAGGATATGTTGAGATATTATAATTTATATTTCAAAGGTTGTGGTGATCAACACCTTCCTCTAGTTAAATTTTCTTACAATAATAGATTTCGTAAAAGAATTCAGATGGAACCTTATGAATCCCTTTATGGGAAGAAAGGTAGTGCTCCAACATGTTGTGATGAAGTTGGATAATGAAAAATATTGGGACCTGAAAATGATGAAGAAATTGTCTAGAAGTTTAGAACTATTCAGAATCATATCAAATCATCTCAAATACAGATGAAAAGGTATGCTGATAACCGTCGGTGTAGTCTAGAATTGGAATTTGGTGGAAATGTTTTCTACGAATCTCACCCTGGAAGAAAGTTATGAGATTCAGGAAGGAAGGGAAACAAATCCCAAGCTCTATCAATAACTATGAGATTCCTGACATATTAGGAAGGAAGAATATATAGAACTTCATCCAAATATCTCTCAAGTTATTGATGTGTTTCACGTCTCACTCTTGAGAATGTATATTGATGATCCTTCACATGTACCGAACTCAGAGGTCATACCGCTGGAGTATTATTTGTCTAACGATGAAAAAATAGTTAAAATTATGGATCTATCAAATAATGTACAACAAAAAAACACCACTCACCTGTTAAATGTTTTATGGAGAAATAACCAGTTAGAGGAAGATACATGGAAACTTGGGGATATGATGAAGTTGGAGTATCCTCTTTTGTTTTTACCTATGTGCTGAATTTTGTGGGTCAAATTCTTTTTAAGGGGTGTAGAATGTAACACCCTGAGTTTTTATAGACATTTTTTTTGAAGAAATTAAATATTCATTTGTGTCTTGAAATGAATTAAGTGAAATGTTCCTTTAACATGGAACTAAATTAGTGTATGTTACATGCAACCTTGACTTGGCGTACTATACACAGAACACCGACTTACTATACATCACAAGATATACTGAGTTTCTAAGAAACATAGTTTTAATTATATAATTATTTAAATGAAAAAATTATAACATATCCATTAAACATAGTAATTTGAATAGTAATAACAACTTCTCAAATATTTTTGATAATTTTTTTATATAAACAAAAAAGAAAGTGAAAATGAATGATATGATTTTTGGCAAAGACCTTTTGTGTTTAAAAAAACCGTTTTATCGAATGAACAAATTTTAATAATAAAATTAATTTTATACACATTTATAAATCTAAATTGATAAAATAATATTAATTTTTTTATTTATAATTTCTATGTTATATTAGGGTGAATATTTTGGAATTTTATGAGAAACTTCAATTTTTGATTAATAGGGAAAATACTACTTTTTAGTGACAAACTACCCTTTTTATTAATTATTAATTATAAATGATATTATAAATTTTTTATATGGTCAAATTATATAAATATTACTCCTATTAAAACAACTTAATTCCCTTGAATCAATTTTAATTTTAAATTGAATATAAAATATTAACAAACTTGTGAACATTTTTATACTTTAAAATCCCATTATTTCGCCCCATTTATGGGATTAACTGTTGTCTTAATTTTCCTATTTCTATGATTTTAATCTAAAAAACTAACATAAACCAGATTATTATGTATAATATTTAGAATCTAATAATACCAAGTTAAGTTTTTTACAAATATGATTATTAAAAGTGATTAAAATTAATCGTAGTGATTAAGGCCAAATTATGCTTAATTAAAGACTAAACCTTAAAATTATGGGCCCAAATGACCTATCCACTTTTCAAACACCCATTGGTTGTCCATATTTATACCAGAAACATCCATTATTATATTGGTTCGTTTTCTATTACTTTTTTTAGGTAATAACATGTGTACACCTTACTTGTTTCTAAAAATTCCAAGTGAGACATTTTTCTTCCCTATAGAAAGCCACCACCTCTCACAATTCCTCACTCCTCTCAAACCTCTTCAGTTAGAAAAATACTTACCCAATTCACATCCCAAAAATCCTCCATTCCTCATAGAATCCTAACCTTGGGCAGAAGTAAATCCAAGGAATAAATTTGGCCCAAACGAAAATGAGTTACCAGATTAGAAGGTAACGTCTTCTCTCAAGTCCTTTTTTTATCCACCCTTAATTATCATTTTTACCATGTATGTATAAAGAAAGAATCCCCAATATACTAGAATGTTTTTACCATATGGTTTAAACCTACACATACACACACTTTCATCCAAGGTATAACTAACATACTATTTTTGTATATAGAGAACTATTGCCTCACAAAACGATGATTGTTAATTTATTCGTTACCACATATCATGGTATCCATTATGATGTAAAATATGTTTATATATGTTATAATTGATATTTATTATGTCTTTAAACTTTTTTATTAATTTTTACAACACAAAACATTTTTAATTACCATTTTGTGTTAATATGATAATCTTGTTGGAGGAAGTGTGGTCTACCACCCCTACAAAGCGATGTCATTCATCCACACACCACATGGAATATACTAAATATGGATTTAGTAATATTATATTATATATATGATATAATAATTATATTTTCACAATTATATATAGATATACATAAATATATACACATATGTTATTTACATACTTTCCTTCATTCCGATAATAAAAACAGAATCAGTGTTCTTGCATACGTATGACTTACTGTGTCCATGAATGGTGTATTCCATTTCATACTTATATATTCTATATATTATTATATTATTAATATACTAAATAAACCTTATATTTATATCATGGTTAAAATTATATAATCAAGATATATATATATATAAGAACCAACGATATAACAAATTAAGACACATGCGAAGCACAAAGCGAATATTACCCGAAGATAAACCATAACAAAGGATCTTTAACAAAAAAGGAAATACAAGGTCATGTTAAAAACATATAGGGTATTATATATAATCATATTTTTATGTAAAATATTTATAATAAATTTATTTTTATTATACATGTGGTTTGAGCGAGTACAGCGATAGTGAAGATTTAAGGTAATGGGATTTCCTCTCACTTTTTATTTTCGTTAGATAAATGCCACGTCTGCCACTCTTTCCTCATTTGTTCTATATGTACTGAATATGATTTTATTATATGAATATTTTATGTAAATCTATTTTTATTAACATTTCCATTTTATTATGCTTATTTCATGGGGTTTAGTTTCAAAAGTTACCAAATCGGAAAAAAAATGTCTTGTCTCAAATCTCCTTCTTTGAGACTCATGTATTGTTATGCACCAAAATTATTTTTTAAGGTGTATATACTTCCATGTTATATCATGAATCTACTTATATTAGTGAAATTTTAATATTCATGTGATTTTATTTTAGGACAGGAATTGTATGGTCCCAAGTAACCAAGCGTTACGTGTTTATTGAAACCATCTCATCGAATTTCATGGCTGTTAATAATTATCTGTCTTTGATTAAATATTATGATCCATATTGTAAGAACCATAACGAGCTTTCTTATCCTCTATTTATTTCAGTTATCCTCATGTGTTAGTACCATTTTTCAACTTTTTTTAAATAATATTATATTTTTATGTAAAATTTGACCATCTCTCTATTCTGTCAGAAATCTATTTTATTCAAAAAACCATGTTTTCAAAAATGTTTAAAAAAGATCCTTGATGATAATACTCAAGTAAAATGGATTTTAAAAATGTATTATTTTTTTCAAATAATCCTTTGTATGTTTTCAAATATATTTCCAAATAAAAAGGTTTCCAAAAATGTTTTATCTATTTAAAAGTATTTTCAATAAATAAAGAATAATTTATTTATGAAATGTTTTTAAAATATATTTTAAAATTATTTTTCATACAATGTAACATATATTTTTGTTAATCATTCCTTTATGGGGAATTTATTCAATGTTTCAAGTCATATTCTTTATCTGAATGGATTAGGTTTTTATGGAATGATATTTAAGGAACCCGTTTCACATTCACAGTTTATAAGCCTTTGAACAATGCTTCCTTTCATGGGCTATGATTATGATTATGAAACCTATATCTTTATATAGGTTATGGTATGATTACATTTTTATAATAACCACATAATTTTAGGGATTATGATATTATTTTTTATGATCTCATGGAACATGTATGCATGATTTCATTATACGATGGGTGAGACCCATGTCTCCCTCGAATACATTGGGTAAGATTTATATCTCTTGATATAGACGAAGATAGTCGTGGGAATGAACCATGACTACTAAGATGACAATGAGAGTAAACCTTGAATACCAACATGGTATGTGGTGTGAAATCATGCTACCAATATGGATATGGGATTGGACCATGACAACTAAAATTGAAGGGGGAGTGAACCCATACTACCAGGATGGTCTTGCCAGTGATGCCTTCACTACTATGAAAATCATATTATATACTTATATGTCTACCATAGTTCCTTGTTTTATTCCTATGGTATGCGTTCGTGGATTATTTTCTTTATTTAATAATGTTTTATGTCTTATGAACTATCATTATTTATTCCATGATTCATGTATACGATCCTTAATATGCAATGTATGATCTTATATTTTAATGATCATATTATTATACAATTATGCTCATAATTATTCATACATATCTCCCTTATTGAGAATTTGTGCTCACCGTTGTCTTATGTTTCCTTTCCCCAGGTTATGACGAAAGGTTTTTGGTATATTTACTAAAGGTGGAGATCTTTATGGGGGATGTAGAAGATCATTCACTAGTATAAAATATTTATTTCTATATTTCCAGAGACACTGAACAATAATGGTCCTCAATCATGTATATTTTTAATTATATAATATTTATCCAAAATGATGTAATATCCATGTATTTCATTTCTGGGTCACTGTATTAATGTTCTACAAATATAGTCCTTGCATAGACATAATAATAGTCCATTACCAATTTCATTCTCAAAAAGATAGTACATCCAAAGAAATGATGACATGAATACCCGATCAATTCCCATATCCATGATTATCCTAACCATATGAAATTTTATATAATTTTAGATCCATATTCTTGGAGTTCCCACATAGATAACTTCTTAATGATCAATATCATGATTTTTTTCAACATAATAGGTACAACAACCATCACACGGTACTAAAATGTTTATGAAAAAATACATGCTGATGACAAGTACACCCCTCACTCCAACTTTTGAATTAGTTTAATGAACCAGCGACACCCACACACATCCCAACGAATCCAATTTTCCTTAAAATGTACATTTGAATCTCAAAATACAATAGTCGTATCCAATATATTTTTTATAAGTGTGTTTCACCTTGATGCATCTTCTTATGAATGAACACGACAATTTCACCACCATCAGATGACTTAATCTTTGAAAATGAAATATAAACATTGACACACCACCAAAAGACCAATGATAATTCCTAAAAGTAAAGTAATTCATTATCATTTAGAAAATTACACAATAGTCTAAATTTGAATCCAAATGTTCTACCATGGTCAGATTCTCAACCCATAAAAAACAACCGTGGTTGTATCATAGTAACTTATTCATCTCCAACCCCAAACAACCGCAATTCTCAATAAAATAGGACTGATAATGGTATTTGGATTCTCATATCTGTTGTCTATAAAAAATCACTATAATTAGTTCCACCACCCCAACAAATTCTGATTTCACATGATAATCATCCACTAATTAGTTATCAACAACCATAAAACTACTTACATGAGGTTCATTCATATGTGATTGAAAATATGATCATAACCATAAGAGTTCCCTTATGGTCACTTCATTGGTTCAAAATCCTGATCTCTTAATATCTAATCCTATACATCATCCAACATAATAGCTAGAATTTCCTGATTTATATATCTAAAAATCCTCATGATTCAATGAATGAAACCCACTCCTAACTCAAAGAAATTCCATCCCAGATATTTATTAATCCTTCCATATAGTAAGTGTGTCATACTCCTAAAAAGTTGTCTTAAATCCCTCTATCAAGTCCAAATCCATCAATCCTATAAGTACGAGTAAAAATTATGTTTGTCAACTCACTTATATAGGGAAGATAAACTAAATCCTGGTAGTCTCATGTCACTCACCATGTTGTCAAAAACATTCATTCACCACAATAATAAAAATCACTACATCACCCAAATGTAATTATGTAACACCCAAACTCTAGTTACCCAGATTTGGTGCATTATTACATAACATTGACATGATACAAGGAAATCATGTCCCAAAAGACTAATCCGTTTAGTAGCCATAGAAATACAAGATACATTCATAAGTTTTACACTACATTATAAAATGAAAAACTACAACAACATTTTTCTCATAGAACACGCTCATATCCCCTTAGACTATCCCTACAGGCCAGTCATAAAATACTTCTTCGCATCCTGGAAAAAATAAAATATAGAAAGGGGTGATATCAGAATCTTATAAGGATAACATATAGCGGAAACTTTCATAAATATGCATAAACATTTAAGGCAATGTATAAGACTACAACCAAATCCTTTTAAACTTGAACTTCAGCATAATATGGAAAATATAAAATCAAATAATTCCATTTACTTATTCACATGGATATTATACTAGTTGAATAATCACATGAAATATCAATATACACTTCCATAATTATGGAATGCATAATTCCAGACTTCATAACCACATAGTCAAGGCCTTGTTCCAAGACTACAAATAAGATTTTGTCAAGGCATTGTTCCATAACACTAGTTTGTCTAATGAGACCAACCGATGCATCGAGGAGCTATAGTAGGCTCCACCTGTTACTTACTATGTCCAATGTATTCCTTATATGAAAATGTTCAAACATAACATAAACATTTGTATTAAAACTAACATACACAATTTCAATAATTATCCATAAACCATGAATGGTGTGAAAATAAAACATCCACAATCCAACATATCACAAAACCTTCAATACAATATGGAAGTTTTGTATCATAATGAATCAACTTCAAACAAGTATAAAATCCATCAAAGGATTTTGAAAAGATGAAATCAAAACTATTTGAGAGAAATAACTCTTTATTTTTTGGAATTCATTTAAAGTTACATAATTATAAAAGAAAACATTTAATTTAAAATTTTCATTTTTAATTGGTATGGGAAGCTTTGAAAATGTTATTACGGTGGGGAATAACCGTACCTGCTGTATAAGTTAAAAAAAGACACTCTTACAAAAATTTTGTCGAAAAGGTCGTAAAGTACCTCATTTAGAAAACGACTGAAATATTCCATTCAAAAAATATAAGTTCAAATTAGGGTATAAATGAATTTAACCCATTTTCTAGTAAATAGTAAAAAAAATTGACATACATTTTAAATAAACATGAATTCCGATGATAAAGAGGTCCCGGTAGATAATTACGTATAAACAATCTTGGATAATGAAGAGATTATGAAATTAACCCTTACCTTGTACTTTTACTTGGCCGAGGTTAGGTTAAAATCATGTATAATGGTGAAGTAATTGTTATTAAATTAATAATGAACTGTGTACATTAATATGATATCATATATGATATTCTAATATTGCATTGTTAATAATAGTTTAGTATTATCGTCGTTTCAGTTGTTAACTGATTCATTTTCCTTTATATGATTTGTTACGTAAGTAATGTTTGTTATGGATAGTATGTATCTTATTGATATTCAGAATTATATTAAGTATTTATACATTATTTTTAATCATCAAATGATAATTCGTTGTGAATGGATACGATGGGGAATGAATCTCATCGTGTTCGTGGAGACGGTAATCCGTTCGTACGCATTAGCGACAATATAATTAATTTGATATTAAAATAATATATAATTGCATGGTATATCATATATACGGAATAATTATCATGTTATATTTATTATTTACATCATTTATACATCATTATTATACCCATCCAAAAAATAATGTATTGAATAACAACTACACCACGACGTGGAGACGGTAAGTCGTATGTACACACGTATGGTGACATGTCATTCAAAGGATGGATTGAATAATGAATATGGTTGTAACATATTTATAATAACATCACAGTATATATAAGATACTGAATTGTTTAATTTAGAATAGAAACATCAAAGATAGAGGAAGTGGATGAAGAAAGGAACTTGAAAGAGGTGATGACATATTTACCTCTTCTTCGGGTTCTTCCATTTGATTTGATCCAAAGGGCACCATAGGTTGGATTTATGACTAAAAGAAGGCCTCTAGGATGAAGGGAGGGTATTGTAATAGATATTTGGGCAGGTTTTGGCCGAGACAAAGGCTTTGATGGTATGAATTTGAGAGAAGGAGAAGTTCCCTTTTATAAGAGGGTTGTGGGGCACCTTTGGAAAAGATTGAAATATTATTTTATAATACAATCATTTTAGGTTTATAATGGCTCCAAAATTATTTATTTCTAGTATAAGGTGGAGATGGGTAGAAACAAACTCAACCAATTGGTTTTATATAGTCTTGGGTCACTATATTAACATTATCTTCTAGATTTAACTCTTAGTTAATTAGTTTGACATTTACCATATCTCTTTGTATTTTTATATTATATTGTTAATAAACCTACTATAAATGTCCATGCAAACTGAAAGTGGTTAATTAATTACATATATAATATTATTTAAGACCTTTTTTGAACCTTACATTTTTAGGAATAGAATATCAATTAATAATATAATATTTGTTTTAAAAACTCTTTTATGCCAATTTTGACCCTATTTTATATTTTGTTTTTGTTAAATTCCTAAGAGCATTATTACTTAAAATAAATCCATTTAATAAATCATAACATGTTAAATAAACCTATAAATTTCTTTTATGTCATCAAAACATTCAAATTATATTTATTTTAACATATAAAATTCAATTTATTTGATTCTTTCATTAATAAGGACAGTACTTCATCATAATTGTGTTATAAATAAATTTAATTATTCAATGTATAAAAATTATTAATAAAATACCATTATATAGGAAATATTTTTAGTTTTCTAATGAATATTTATAGTTTATGAGATAACATATATAACCCCATGTAAAAATTGTTTTACTAAAAGATATATGCTGATTTCAATTTTGTATTTACTTTAACTTAATTAATATAAAGTGTCATTATCACTTAGAAGTAGCTCCATGAGGTCCCAAAGTCATCCCAAGGATGCCCATGGTCGGACATGTATCATCCAATAGGGTTATAACACGTCTTAGGGTAATTTATTATTATTATAATATTAATTTTTTACCCTTATTTACCAGATTTACCCTTTAACCATGGTAAATAAAATATTTACCGAAGTAATTATTCAAAATGTATAAAACTAAAAGTTACATATTTATACAATTTGGATCTCCTGATTCTAAAAATGTAATCCATTTCTCTAAATTCAAAGCACAAAAGTGGAAGAAATTAATTTATAATTAATTCCCGTTTTCAAAACAAAAGCGTGTTTTTATGAAATAATAACTATCAAAATATTGACACTTGCTTATATCCAGTTTAAATGCGAAATTACATTCAAGGACAAAAATTGGATTATATTTTAAAAATATAATCTAATTATTCTTAAAAACCACTCAATAGTAAAATTTATCACTATATATTATTTTGAATAAAAAGTTGTTTTTAATTTAAATTTAGTATTTTTCAATATTCATCAAAAAAGTGAATGTTTTCAGAAAAATATCAAAAAATCACCCTAAGATGATTTTGATATTCTGAACCCAAAAATGAAGTCCATTTTGAAAGAAGAAATTTATAAAATTTCAAAAAGTAGGTATTACTATTCATAATGGATAGTTTGATTGGTCGTGATGTGTTAGAATTTCGAAGTTGCGTACAACGCAAGCTATTGTATTATTCAAAGGGAAATGTACCGCGGAAGCTTTGGGTGTCACATTCTCCCCTCCTTCAAATAATTTCATCTTCAAAATTTCTAGAATATTTCTGCATAAAAAGATTTGGGTGGTTCTTCATCATAAGTTCCTCGGGTTCCCACGTTGTCTCATCCATTATATGGTTTCTCCATAGAATGTTTACCAAACAAGTAATCCGGTTTCTCAAAACATGTTATCTTGTATCAAGAATCTTGACAGGCTCTTGACAATAAGATAAATCGGGTTCCAGTTCAAATTCCACATAGGTGAGTACATGTGTTGGGTCAGGCGTGTATTTTCTCAATAGTGATACATGGAACACATCATGAACTTTGGAGAGACTTGGATGCATTATCAAACGGTAAGCTGCAACCCCAAATTGTTCTATAATTTCAAAAGTTTTTATGTACCTGGGACTGAATTTACCATTCATTCCGAATCGTATAATTCCTTTCCATGGAGATACCTTCAAGAAAACATGATCTCCTACCTAAAATTTGAAATCCTTAATTCAGTTGTCAGTATAGCTCTTCTGCTTACATTGAGTTGCTTTGATATGGGTTTGGATTAACTTCACCTTTTCCATCATTTCCTCAATATGTTCTAGGCCTATGAGTTTTCTTTCACCAACATCATCCCAAAAAGTTGGTGTATGACATCTCTTTCTATATAACGCTTCATATGGTGCCATTTGAATACTTGAATAGAAGCTATTGTTATAGGAAAATTATACTAGAGGTAAATATTGATACCACATACCTTGAAAGTCAAGGGAGAAATATCTCAACATGCCTTCTAAAGTTTGAATAGTATATTCTGAATGTACATTAGTTTTAGGGTGGTAGGAAGTTCTCAAATGAAGTTCAGTATCCATGTTTTTTTAAAAACTTTTCCATAATCTGGATGTAAAACGGGTATCACAATCAGAAACAATTGATTGGGGTACTCCATGAATTCTTACAACATCATAAATATACATCTTTCTAAATGATAAAGTGGTAAATCTTCTTGTATAGAAAGAAAATGTGATGACTTGTCAAGACGATCAATAATGACCCATACTGCATCGTTCCTTCTAGTATTCTTTGGTATTCATATGACAAAGTCCATTGTAATATTATCCCATTTCCACTCCGGTATGGGAAGAGGTTTCATGACTCATCCAGGTTGTTGCCTTCCTTCTTTCACTTGTTGAGAAACTATATATCTTGACAAAAAATACGAAATCTCCCTCTTCATGTTGTCCCACCAAAAATTTTCCTTCAAATCTCTATACATTTTGGTGCTCCCAGGGTGTACAGAGAAATTGGAGCTACGAGCATCATCCAACAATTCCCTTTTTAGATCATGTATATCAGGAACACAAAGTCTCATCCCAAATTTCAAAATTCCATCTTCATATAAGATGTCACTCAATCTCTCATTGTTCACAAATCTAATCCCCTTTTGAAACTCCTCATCATCAGCCTGAGAAACTTTTATCCTTTCTAGTAAATATTGTTTGGAAACCATATGAAAAATCCATGATGCTTCACCTTACATGGTTATTCCCATATCCATATTTACTAGATCCATGTATATAGGATCATTTTCAACTCTCATCTTGTTGAAGACTCCATGATCCTTTCTACTCAAAGCATATTCGTCCTTATTTGACTTCCTCGGGTGGTAGTGTAACGTGAAATCATAATCCTTGAGTTGTGCAAGTTGTATCCTTTTCCTCATGTTGAGTTCTATCTGAGAGAAAATATACTTCAAACTATTTTAATTACTATAAATCTCACATTTTTCACCATAAGATAGTGTCTCCAAATCTTCAAAGAAAATATTATAGCTGCTAACTCAAGATCGTGAGTAGGATATTTTTGCTCATTAATTTTCAGCTGTCATTATGAACAGGAAAAAACTATATCATTCTTCATAAGGACACAACCAAGTCCTTTATTTGAGGCATCATTATAAATAACAACCCCATCATTCTCCGATGATAGAGTAAATATAGGAGAATTTAATAATATTCTCTTCAGTTCTTCAAAAAATTCTTCACACTCTTTTGTACAAACAAATTTAACCCCGTTAAATGTGAGCTTCGTTAATGAGTTAGCCAATCGGGAACAATTCTGGATGAAACATCGATAATAACCTGCTAAACAAATACAATTGCGTACCTCAGTTATACTTGTTGGTGTTGGCCATTCTTGGATTGCCTTTTTCATAGAAGGTTCAACAAAGATTCCATCTTTAGAGACAATATGGCCAAGAAAAGAAATCTCCTGAAGCCAAATTTCGCACTAGCTAAACTTCCCGTATAATTCATTTCTTCTGAGGGTTTTCAAAATGGTGCCCAAGTCCTTTTCATGATCTTAATAGCTTTTGGAGTATACTAGGACATCATCAATAAATAACACTATAAAATCATCACCATATTCCATGAAAACTCTTTTCATTAGATCCATGAAAACAGAGGGTGTATTAGTCATCCCAAAATGAATTTTTGTAAACTCGTAATGCCCGTACCTGGTTCAAAATGCTGTTTTCGGAATTTATTCCTTCTTCACACACAAATGATGATATCCTGATCGAAGGTAAGTCTTTTAGAAATATTGAGCTCCATGAATTTGGTCAAATAAAACATCAATTCAAGGTAGGGGACACTAGTACAATATTGTTATAACATTGATCTCCATGTAGTCAATCTATAACCTCATTGATCCATCTATCTTCTTAACAAATAGGATAGGGTATCCCCATGGAGAAAAACTATGGAGAATAAATCCCTTATTACTCAATTACTCTAGTTGTTTCTTTAATTCCACTAATTCCAGAGTGGCCATTCTATAAGAGGTCTTTTATATGGGCCTCGAACTAGGAATTAAATCAATGGAAATCTCTAATTCTTGTTTTAGTGGATGTCCATGTTAATACTCTCAAAATACATCAACATTATCTTGTACAATAGGTATATCCTCTATTTGAACATTATTTTCCTCACCCATAGTTGTTTTGTTATCTTCCTCCCCAATAATTGAATTTAGTTTAGCTATTGGTGGTGGATATGGATAAGAATCATGTGGTGACATTTCTGCTCGAAAGATAAGGTGTTCTTTGTCATCGTCATAAAAAATCACAGCCTCCTTCTTCTTAAAATAAATATTTGCATCATGGTCTGAAATCCAATGAATAAAGATAATTATATCAAATTCAATCATGGGTATGATGATGAGATCAACAGATAAAGAACATTTATATATCCTAATGGGAACTGATTCAGAAAACATTGTTTCAATGATACTTCCCTTAGGATTTTTGACTGAAAACTCCCTTGTTATGTCAAATTGAAAATATCTAATTTTCTTAACAAAATCCGATGATATGAAACAATTCGATGATCCAATGTAAAAATAATTATTGGATAATCTTGAGGAAACCATTAAATTACCTTCCACCACGTCTTTCGAAGCTTCAACCTCAGTAGTAGCTATCGCATATGCTTGGCCTTGATCCCTTGGATTTTCTGAGGTATTTTTCCTTTACTCTTAGGAAATAAATTTTCATAATTTCCCATATCCCAGCAATTGTTGTATTAAAAATTGGTTGAATATTTCTTTCGTTAACAATCACTAGCAAGATGGTCTTTCTATCCACATCTGTAGCATACTCCTTTTCCTTTTAGACAGGAATCAGAGTGTTTCCTTCAACAATTATCACAGGGTGGAAATTAAATTATTCCCTTATTCCCTATTTCCTTATTTACTTTTTCAGTGTTTTCATTAGATCTCTTCTTCTCTTTCTTTTCTTTAAAGTCATAAGACTTAGATATTTTTTTCTGTCTTGATAGCACATGAGACAATATCTTCGTACGATGAGAAGGATTGTGATACCAATTCTCGACGGAGAAATGGGTTTAACCCATCAAAGAAACTGTCAATCTTACTTCTTGGGTTTCATATATAATATTCTTCATTCCTTGGTAACCTTGTAAAGTTCGTTTCATACATTGCGACATTCTCATCCTCTTTTTACCTCAAACTTAGAAATTTCCATTCCATATCTGCTCGATGGTCACGAGAAAGTATTTTTCTAAGAAAATCCCTTTAAAATCCCTCCATTCAAAATTTTATACTTCATCATCTTCATTTTTTTTGAATCAACGACCACCATTGATCAACATCTCTAGTGAGGAGATAAATTGGCTCAACAACTTTTTCCCTTTCACTACTCCCCATGGCGTGGAATATTTTCTCTAAGGGATTTATCCTTTGCTCACCTACTAATGGTTTTTTACTCCCATTAAATTTCCGTGGTTTTTACCTCATGAAGCGATCTAACATTGATCCTCTATGCTGTGGATCAAGGTGCTTCATATGGGTAAGGTTATTATTCATAACCTGAGTGAGTTGTCCCAGTATAGTGATAAGCTGATCAGCACCAGTTGCTTCACCAGCTCCACTATAATTATATTGAGGTGGAGGGAAATCCCTACATGGATTTTGTGCATTGATACAGTTTCCATTACTTCCACTGGGAGCAATTTCTATGCAATGGCATACACTAGATTAGTTTATGAATCACAATACATATTTCCAAACTTGTAAAACAGTTAACATAAATTGAACTATTTATGGATATAATCCATAATCATAAAAATGTTTTCATTGAGGAAGTATATACTCATAAACCCTTCATAATTATTTGTAAGGAAAATGAAAATTTTCCTAAGCATATCCCCCAGGAGTGTCGTAACGAAGAGTGCACCAAGACCCGTTTCATGAACCTGTTCCCATTCGAGTGTTGCTCAAAGTAGTGTTTTCAGGTTTTACCCCTAGGAACATCTATTCCAGAGCTGCCTCTACCTGCTCGTATCCAGAAAGAGATGTATTTCTTGGAAAAATCACAAAATCCCTACAGTACCAAAATTCTATGAAGTTCTTCTATACTAATCCTCAAAGTCTATCTTAGGGATATGTGCTCTAATAAGAGTTTTTCTAAATCTAGTTGACAAGGTTTGTACTAAACTTCCTCTGATACCAACTATAACATCCCAACCTTAGTTACCCAGAGTCAATGCATTATTACATAACATTGGCATGATACAGGGAAATCATGTCCCGAAAGACTGATCAGTTTAGTAGCCTTGGAAATACTAGATACATTCATAAGTTTTAAATTACATTATAAAATGAAAAAATAAAACAAAATTGTTTCTAAATACCACAATCATATCCCCTCAGACTATCACTGTAGGTCAGTCATAAAATACTTTTTTGCATCCTGGGAAAAATAAAATAAAGAAATGGGTAATCTCAGAGGCTCAGTAAGGATAACAATATAGCAGAAACTTTCATAAATAAGCATAAACATTTAAGGAAGTGTATAAGACTAAAACAAAAACCTTTTAAACATGAACTTAAGAGTAATATGGAAAAGATAAAATCAAATAATTCCATTTACTTATTCACATGGATATTCTACTAGTCTAATAATCGCACGCAATATCAATATCCACATTCATAATGATGGAATGCATAATTCCAGACATCATAACAACATAGTCAAGGCCTTGTGCCAAGAATAAAAATAAGATTTTGTCAAGGCCTTGTGCCAAGAAACTAGTTTGTCTCATGAGACCTACCGATTCATCGAGGATCTATAGCAGGCACCACCCGTCACTTACTATGTCCAATTCATTCCTCATATGAAAAGGTTCAAACATAACATAAACATTTGTATTAAAACTAGCATTTGAAATGTCAATAATTTCTCCATAAACCATGAATGGTGTGAAAATAACACATCCACAGCCAACATATCACAAAACCTTTAATAAAATATTGAAGTTTTTTATCATAATGAATGGACTTCAAACCTGATTAAAATCCATCAAAGGTTGTTTACATAGATGAAATAAAAACTATATTAGAGAAATATCTCTTTCTTTTTTTGAAATCATTTATAGTTACATAATTATAAAAGGAAACATTTATTTTAAAAAATTTATTTATAATATTGTATGGGAAGCTTTGACTATGTTATAATTGTGGAGAATAACTTCACTCACTGTATAAGTTTAAAAAAACATTCTTAGCTAAATTTTGTCGAAAAGGTCATAAAGTAACTTGTTTGGAAAACAAATGAAAGATTCCTTTAAAAACATATAAGTTAAAATAATGGTATAAATGAATTTAACCCATTTTCTAGTAAATAATAATATTTTTGAAATAAATTTTTAAGAAACATGGATTTGGATGATAAAGAGGTCCCAGTAGATAATTACGTATAAACAACCTTGGATAATGAAAAGATTGTAAAATTAACCCTTACCTTGTACTTTTCCTTGGTCTAGGGTAGGTTAAACTATTTTATAATGGTGCAATAATTGTTATTAAATTATTCAAGAAATATATACATTAATATTATATCATATGTGATCTTCTAATATTTCTTTGTTAATAATATTTTAGTATTATCATCGTTTTGGGAGTTAACTGATTCGTTTTCCTTTATATGATTTATTAAGAAAATAATGTTTGTTATGAATAGGATGTATCTTTTTAATATTCATAATGATATTAAGGCTTTAAAAATTATTTTTAATCATCAAATGAAAATTAGTCTTAAATGGATACGATGGGGAATGAATCTCATCCGGTTCGTGGACACGGTAATCTGTACGTACGCACAAGCGACAATATCATTATTTTGATATTAAAATAATATATAAATGGATGTTATATCATATATACAGAATAATTATCATGTTATATTTATTATTTAAATCATTTATACATCATTATTATACTCATCCAAATAATAAAGTATTGAATAAAAACTACATTATAACATGGAGATGGTAAGCTGTACGCATGCACGTATGGTGACATGTCATTCAAAGGATGGATAGAATAATGAATATGGTTGTACCATATATATAATAACATAACATTAAATATAATATAATGGAGTTATTATTTTATAATGGATACAATAAAGAAAGAGGAAGTGGAATAAGAAAGGAACTTGAAAGAGGTGATGAAATATTTACCTCTTCTTCGGGTTATTACTTTTGATTTGATCAAAAGAGCTATTTAGGTTAGCTTTATGACTAAAGGAAGGCCTTTAGGATTAAGGGAGGACAGTTGAGATGATATTTGGGTAGAGGATTACTGAGTCAAAATGCTTTGAAGGTGTGAATTTGAGAGAAGGGGAAGTGTCCTTATATATTAGGGGTGAGGGGCACCTTAGAGAAAGATTGAAATATTATTTTATAATAAAATAATTTGCGGTTTATAATGGATCTAAAGTGATTTATTTCGAGTATAAGGTGTGTATTGGTCTCAAAACACTCAACAAATAGGTTTTAGATAGGTTAGGGTCACTATATTAACTTTATCTTCTAGATTTAACTCTTAGTTAATTAGTTTGATATTTACCATGTCTCTTTGTGTTTTTATATTATATTGTTAATAAACATACTATAAACATCCAAGAGAATATTAAATGGTTCATTAATGACATATATAATATTATTTAAGACCTTTGGCCAAACCTTTGAATTTTAGGAATAGAATATCAGTTGATAATATAATATTTTTTTAAAAACTCTTTCATGTCAATTTTGACAATATTTTCTATTTTTCTTTTGTTAAATTCATCACAATGTTATTACTTCGAAAAAAATCAATTTAATCAATACTAACATGTCAAATTATCCTAGAAAATTCTTTTATGGCATCAAAACATTCAAATTATATTTATTCTAACATCAATAATACCATTTATTTGATTCTTTCATTAATAAGGAAAATATTGCATCATCATTGTGTCATAAATAAATTTAATTAATCAATGTATAAAAATTATAAATAAAATACCATTATGTAGGAAATATTTTTTATCTTTATAATTAATATTTATAGTCAAAGAGATAACATATAATTCCCTGTGTAAAAATTGTTTTACTAAAAGTTATTTGCTTATGTCATTTTTGTATTTACTTTAACTTAATTAATATAAAGTTTCATTATCACTTACAAGTGGCTCCATGGTGTCCCAAAATAGACCAAAGGATGACCATGGTCGGTCATGTATCATCCAATACGGTTAGAACACGTGTTAGTGTAATTTAATATTATTATAATATTATTTTTTACCCTTATTTAACATATTTACCTTTTAACCACGGTAAATAAAATATTTACCGAAATAAGTATTCAAAATGACTAAAAATAAAAGTTACCTATTTTCAAAATTTTGAAGTCCTTATTCTAAATATGGAATCCATTTTCCTAAATTCAAAACACACAAGTGGCAGAAATTAATTTAAAATTAATTTTTGTTGTCAAAACAAAAAAGCGTGTTTTTAATAAATAATAACTATCAAAAGGTTGACACTTGCTTATGTCTAGTTTAAATGTGAAATTACATCCAATAACTAATATTTAATTAAATTGTCAAAATATAATCTAATTATACTTAAAAACCACTCAATAGTATAATTTAGCATGATAAATTATTTTGACTAAAAAAGTTGTTTTTAATTAAAAATTGGTATTGTTCACTATTAATGAAAAACTGAATGTTTTCTGAAAAATACAAAAAATTCACCATAATATAAATTAGATATTGAGAACCCAAAAATTAAGTCCATTTTGAATGATAAAATTAATAAAATTTAAAAAATCAGGTATTAATATTCATAACGGCTAGTTTGATTGGTTGCGATGTGTTAGAATCTCGAAGTTAAGTACAATGAAAACTATTGCATTATTCAAAGGGAAACGTACCGTGGAAGCCTGGGGTATTACAAAATAAATTTGGAATCCCAATAGGAACCCATTTAGGACCATTTTTATACCCCAACTCATAGTATCTATGGTCATTAATTAATGAATTTGGGCTTATTAATTAAAAGCACAAACCATGCCTCTCATGTATGTCATTTCTATAAACTAGAATCTCTCCCACTTCTTCTCACATATATTAGGGTAAATAATCTAATATCCCTAGACATAAAATCATTTCTGTAATTCCCCAACCCTAGAATCCCGGAGATGGTTCATTGTTTTAATACATAGACCTGATTACAAGGAATCAAATCCTGAAGGACTGATCAGTGCAGAATTATTGGAAAATAGATTACATACATGAACTTTACATTTCATTTCAAAATAAAAAATAAAAAATATATAATAATTTGATAAATCCATTATTCTACTATCATAACCCCTATTATAAATCATTATAAACTTCTTATAATCTTTATAAAATAAAACATTAAAAATGGGTGAGCTCTGATGCTCAGTAAGATTAAAAAACATAGAATAAGCTTTCAAAAATTACCATAAACTTTTAAGGAATGTATAAAACATAACCATAAGCCATTTAAAGGTAAAATAGAACATAATATGCAAATAATAAATCCAATAATTCCATTTAAACATTCACATGTATATTCTAATAGTTGAATAATCAAATTTATTATCAATAACTAATCTCATAATGAGTAAATTCATAATTCTAGATATCATAACCACAAAATCATGGCCTTGATCCAATACCATACATAACCAAACCGTCAAGGCCTCCTTCCAAAACACTAGTTTTTTCTGATGAGACATACCAATGTATGATGGGGATATAGGGGGCCCCTCTCATCACTTACTATGTCCAATGCATTCCTCTTATAAAACGGGCAAAACATAACATAAAAATATCTATTAAAACCGGCATATGAAATTTTAACACTTCAACCATAAACCATGAATGGTATAAAAATAGAAAATCTATAGTTAGATATATCATAAAAATTCAATATGATATCGAAGATTGTATCATAATAAATCAACCTCAATTAAGCTTAAAATCTAACAAAGGATGTTGATATAGCTGAAAATAATCTAATAAAATCCGTAAACTTCATTAGAGAAAAACCCACTTTTAATTAAATATAGTTCATTAAGATGTTTTACAGTTTAAAAATGAAAAATTTTAATTGAAAATAATCTTATAAACTTATAAAGAAGGATTTAAAGCATTAAGGTGTCATGATGGTGGAAATAACTGCTCTTTTAATATAAGTTAAAAAACATGCTTTACTTATTTTGTTTAAAAGATCACAAAGTAACATTTTTGAAAAACGATGTAATGATTCCTTTTTAAATGTTTTATAAAAAGGCAAAAATGGGGGAAAATGAAATTAAATAAAAGTAATCATATTTTTAAATACATATTTAATAAACATGGACATGAATGGTAATGGTGTCATGTTAGAAACTTGTATATAAACAACCTCTGATAATAAAGTTATTATGAAATTAACCCTTATGTAAAAAAAGATTAATTTTTGAAAAAATTCAAATGAGAATAAAAACTGACATAAAATGTTATTTATAATTATTTATATACATATAAATAAATATGTATGATAATATACAAAATATTGAAATAGAGAGAGGATTGATATTTTAAACATTCAAAGCATATCATACCACTTTGAACATTTAAATAATAATACATATTTATTCAAATGAATAATTAAATAAAATGAAGAAAAATTTATTTGTGATATCAAATATAATAGGGGTAATACATACACTCCACACAAGAGATAGGTGGTGAATGTGGCTTATATCTCATGAAAATTAAAAGTGATATGTAAATTCCATTACCTTAGGTCCCATACTATAAGTATGAGTCTGAAACATTGGATTATTGATATTAATCATATTATTAACTTATACCAGAATCATAATAATATTTATAATGTCATAAATTGTTATTTTATGGAGTTATATTCCTCGTTTATTAACAATTCCATGTTAATGCAATGTTTTGGGTAATAATAGATTTGTTTATCATACATGTGTTGACATGTTATTACTGATCATATTACATAGATAATTATTTACTTAATTGAAAAATATATAGCTTATTTGATATATCATATATATATTCAGTATATAAATAAATAAATATAATATATTATAAATATATGGAATGCAATACACCGTTCATGTAGGCGGTATGTCATACGTATGCATGAATACAATTTATTTTTTCTTATCAAATTTTCTGGAAGAAAGTAAATAAACAATATATATATATATTCTGGTATAATTATTATCTCATATGTTCTATATTTATTCCTTAAAAATGTTTATATAATCATTCCTGAATGGTTAGTGTGGATGATCAATCTCACCACGTTGTGGAGACGGTAAACCGTACATATGCATGAGCAGTTATGATATTCCATATTGGTAAAGAGAAAGGTATTTGGAATGAATATTAATTAAAAATAAACAATGTCAAGTCAAATTTATTATTTAGACACTTTATATTCATCATTATTCACATATATATAAAATATACATGGAAAATAGTTTACACCACGATGTGGAGATGATATTTTGTATGTATGCACGCAAGGTGATTTTAATTTTTGTATGATGGGTAATAGGAGGAATCTAGTTTTACCATAATGATATAAAATACTTAGAATATATAATATGTATTATTTGTTACTTTAATATGGAAATAACTTAGGAAAAGTAAGTATAAGAATAAATGAAATTTGATAGATTTTGTAAACCAATTACCTCTTCTTCGAGATTCTCCTTTTAATTTTAAGAAAGGGACTCATAAGGTTGGGTTTCTTCCCAAAATAAAGATTCTATGATCAAGTGAGGGTATTTTGGGAGGATAAATGGGAAGGTTGTTTCCGAACTAAAATGCATTATATTTGTGAATAAAAGATAAAAGGACATGCCTTTTTATAAGGGAGGGTAGGGGCACTTTTGGAAACTCAAAATCAATTAATTTATTATAAATTGATTTTCGATTTCAAATAGATGAAAAGTCATTTATTTCTAGTATAAGGTGAGGATGGGTGAAAATCATTCTAACCATTGATTATTAGACTAGTCTAGGTCTCAAAATTAACCTTATCCTTTGAGATTAATCCTTAGTTAAATAGTTTATCTTTTACCATGTCTACTAGTAATTTTACAATATAGGGACATCTTACTTACTATAAAATGCCAAAAGAAACCCAATTGGATCATTTATGACCTATTTAAAACTATCCAATTTAGTTGAAAAAAATTATATTTTCCTGATTTTTATATTATTTATTAAAATATTATTTATTTTAAAATTTCATTTATGTCAATTTGGACACTATTTAATACATGATTTTTTAATGTAACAACAACATTATTCCTTTGAAAAAATACATTAAATCTTCACTAACATGTCAATTTAATCCAAAAAAATGTTTAAGGAATAAAACATTTAAAATTATATTTAATTTAGTATTATTAATATCATTTAAGTGATTTTTTGTTTATTATAGCAATTACTGCCTCATCATTGTGTCACCATTAAATTTAATGATTTGTTTCCAAAAAATAATAAATAAATTACCATTATGTATATAAGAATTTTTGTTTTCTTAAGACTATTTATAGTTGAAATACAAATTATATAAACTAATATTAAAAATGATATAGTTATTAAAATTGGAATATGACATTTTTAGATCTTATTTAAATAAAATAAAATTAATGTATGAATATAACACATGTGGCATAGAAAGGATCATATTTTAGACCAAAGGTTTATTTGGGTAGAAAAACACTTATCCAATGATTATAAGACAAGTGTCTAGGTAATTGTTTATTATTATAATATTTTTTTACCTTTTATTACTCTATATACCTTTAACCATGGTAAATAAAATTCAAAAGTTACTATTCACAAAAATTTATTTTGATCATATTAGAATTTTTTTTCATACGAATCATAACAATGTATGTATGCTTTTAAAAATTCAATTCACAGAAGAACATAAATTTCTTTTTATACCAATCCTGCAAATGTGGCTTGAATATAGGTAAAACAGAGGTTCAAAAGTTCAATAATTTTTTATATCTAATTATATTTTAAAAATGGTTACAATGACCTAAATTAGTATAATATGTGTATTATTTATCTACTATTACATTAAAATAAATTGAAAATAAAATAATTATTTAAATGAATAAAATTGGTTTTAAAAAAAAGTGTTGTAAATTAACTATTCATAAAAAATTGAATCTTTTCAGAAGAATACCCAAAAATCACCCTAAGAAAATTTTGATATTCTGAATTCAAAAATGAATTATATTTTACCCAATTCAATTTCTATGAATGTATAAAATCCAGTTTATTGTTGTTCTCAAATGGTTTGGAAAATTAGTTCCTTTAAGAAAATAGTATTTCTAAAAATATAATTATTTTTCCATTAATTTTAATATTGTTTACAAAAGGACATAAAAATTAGTTCCATTTAAAAAATAGTATTTGTAAACACATAACTATTTTACTCAAACTTATACATTTCATTATAAATATGTTTTTATGAATACATAATAAATAACATTTAAAATTTATTTACAACTATTCATAATAAGTTATAAATATAACATTCAAATAATTATTATACTAAATTTTTGTTTAAAAGAGACTAAATCTTGCGTATAACACAATTTAGCTTGGTTTTGCATGAAATATAATATATTTAATTTATTTAACTATTTAACGTACTTTGAAATCGTGGGGTGTTACATTCTCCCCTCCAATAAATTTCATCCATGCATTTTGAAATTGGAATTCGAAAAAAAATATTGATAATAGAAAATAAATTTGTATAAAATCCACATTGGAAATAGGGTTACTAAAATTTATAATTTAAAATAACGAAAGGGAAGTACAAATGTTACTTTTGATAACACATAGAAGGGTTCCCTGTAGGAACACATTTACATGAAATAGAAATTTATCTATCAAGATATGATGTACAGTAATAGATAACATGATTAGTAAAAAATTAAAAATGACAAAGTTATAAATCCATGATTATATAATGGAACATTTGATTCATAAGAGGAATGATTAGTATAGAATTGTATTTTGGATTTAGGATCCTTTCTGTAGAGTTGACAAATTGTTTTACTATTTAGATAAGCACTTACTTGATTTCCTTCCAAGTAATAATCAGAATATCATCCTTTGTATGTTCTTCATTCTATCTTCACTTCATCTTTTATACCTAAAAATTAAATTTCAAAGAGAATTGTTTATTCTTGTTGTACTTTTGCAAAAACAAAAGGCCTGGAAGTATTTCATTTATCCTCTAACTGTTTACTAAAATCAAAAAGGTTGTCCTGAAGTATCCAATAAATCATAATTTTAAAAAAATGAATAATATCTAAGGTTCAAATTATTCCATTCCAATCATAAACCATTATAAAATTCTTATGTCCACATTAAGAGTCTAAAAATTTCTCTACATTTCAAAAATTAATCGTAACATTAGATTCCACAACCAACATAACATATCTATTATTGTCACATATCAAATATATAATTTCATTAAAACCCTTAATAAAAATTACCATGCATAGAAATACATAAAGAAAAATTAATTTAGTAAAATCCTTGTATATATCATTATTCTCACAATCAGAGTTTCATATCATAATTCTTGATTCCAATAACACGTATAAATTAATTATTCCACTTTGACTGTAGTAATAGTATAAACTTGACCTTCATCCCTTTGTATTTTCTAATCTATATTTCCTTGACTCTTGGGGTATTCATTTGCATTATTCCCCAAATCTTTTTAGTGGAAACATTACACATTGGAAAATTCCTTCTTTTCCTTATAATCATTATCATGGTGGCCTTTTTTTCCACACATGAAACAAACTCCTTTTTCTTTTTATGTAGGAATATGGGTGTTTCCTTCAACAATTATCACATGTGGGAACGTACTACCTTACCTTATTCCCTTTATAAATTTTTTTTCTGAGTAGTCCTTTTATTATCATGCTTCCCTCTGAAGCCATTATACTTAGAGCACTATTTACATATCCTACAATCAATTGATTTTATGTTCTCATTTGATGATAATTCTTGCGAGATTATTTCCACATGAAAAATTTACCAAATACCATGAGTGATATGATCTTTATTACTCTTTGGTTTACATGAATCAGTGAGGTACACATTCCTTATACTGGGCTCCATTTGTAAATGAGGACATACACTAGGATTGATGATATTGTAACTTATAATCCAAAAACTAGAAACATTCATAACATAAATTGAGGATTTACGTGTCTCTATTATCATAATCATAATAATGGTCTCTTTGGTGGAATATTTACTTTTTAATACTTCATACTTGTTTGTAAATAAAATGTGAATTATCTAAAGCATATCCCCTAGGAGTGTTAAACTATGTATGTAGTGAGGCCCTTTGTTGTGTACCTGGTTACCCTGAATCAAGACCGTAATAGCTTTTCAGAGTTATTACTCCTAGTTATATTTAAGCCAGAACCACATCCACTTGTAGTATCCAGACATGGGTATATTTTCTAAGAATACCCTCTTAATATCTACATTAACAAAATTTAAGGTTGTTCCTCAATACCTAAGTCTATTGTAGGGTTATGATTAATAATATATTTTTTCTAAATCTATATCAAAGGTGTTCGCTTGATTTACATTTATACCAACTGTAATGCCCTGACCTCAGAAGCTCGAAGATGGTGCATTATTATAATACATCGGTATTATTATATGAAATCAAATCCCAAAGGGCCGATCAGTTTAGAATATTGGAAAATAGATTTCATACATGAAATTTACATTTAATTCAAAATATATAGAATCTATTGAGAAAGAAATTATTATCATATCTTATCCGAGTAAATAAATCATAATACAAAACATGGAATTCGGGGAAAATAAAACATATTAAAGGGATGTGATTTGATTCTTAGTAAGGTTAAACAATATAGAATAAGCTTTCATAAATAACTATAAATGTTAATTTCTAGTATAAAATTGAAACACACAACTTTTAAACATAAAATTAAACATAATATGGAAATCAGAAATAAAAAATTTTCATTTAAACCTTCACATGAATATTCTTCTAGTTGAATAATCACATATATTATAAATAACTAATCTCATAATGAGGCAATGTATAATTTCGAACATCATAACCATAACGTCAAGGGCCCACGCCAAAACTATAAATAACAATACCATTCAAGCCTCTTACAAAGACAAGAGTTCATCTCAGGAGACCATTTGATGCATCGAGGGGTTATACAGTGTCCCGCTAGTCACTTACTAAGTCCAATCCATTCCTCTTATGAGATCGTTAAAACATAACATCAAAATTACAAATAAACCTAGCATACAAAATTGTAATACGTTAACCAAAAACCATAAATGGTATCAAAATATCACATCAAGAATCTAATATCCCATTAACCCTTAAATTAAATATGGAAGATGGTATCATAATAATTCAACCTCAATTAAACATAAAATCCATCAAAGGATGTTGACATAGATAAAAATAATCTATTAAAATCATTAAAAACTTCATTCGAGAAAATTCCCCTTTTTTATTAAAAATAGGTCTTTAAAATGATTTAAAATTTAAAAAGAAAATTTTTCCATTAAAAATAATATTGTAATCTTGTAATGTAAACCTCAAATCATTATTGTGTCACAACGGTTGAAATTGGCACTCCTGCAGTATAACTTATAAAAATTGTGTCATTAATTTTCTAAAAAGGACATAAAGTAACTCATTTGGAGAACAATGAAAATATTATTTTTATAATGTATTATAAATATTAAAACATGGGAAAAATTGAATGTAATCAATAGTAATAATATTTCTAAATACATTTTAAATAAATGTGGACATGGATAATACCAATTTCTTATTAGATACTTATATATAAACAACCTTAGATAATAATGAGATTGTGAAATTAAACATTATGTAGACACCTTAAAAGGTTTATTTTTGAGAAACATTTAATGAAATTAAAAATAGACATATTTTCTTTTATAATCTTTTATATACATATAAATAAATATATATGATAATATCAAGAATATTTAAAAATAGAAAGGATTAATTCATTAAACATTTATAGTGTCCCCTACAACATTTAACATTTAATTAATAAGACCAAAATATTAAAATTAATCATTAAATAAAAAGAAGGAAAAATTATTCATAATATCAAATATAATAGGGGTAGTATATACACCACACAAAATAAATAGGTGGTTAATTTGTCTCTATCTCATGAAAATTAAAAGTTAGATGGAAATTACCATACCTTAGGTCTCATACTCTCCGTACGTGTCCTAAAATCCAGTATAATGTTTTTAAACAAATTATTAACATATTATACAATCATAATAATATTTATGATATCATATATGATTCATTTATTGCTTTATAGTACTCGTTTATTAACAATTCCATGTTAAAGCAATGTTTCAGGTAATAAATAATTTGTTTATTGTACATGTTTTGAATTTTTATTTTGGATCATATTACATAGATCATGATTTAATTAATTAGATAATGTATAAAATTAATTATATATTTCATATACACTCAGTATATAAATATGAATATATATATATATATAAGATATATATGAAATGGAATAAACTGTTCATGGAGATGGTAGGTCATACGTACGCTTGAAAGATGTTTCAATTTTCCTATCATATTGAATGGATTCCAGTAAATAAATTAATTAAATAAATATATATATTATTGATTTAAAACTATTATTTCATATATTTCATTCTTATTTATTTTATATATTTTTATAATCATTATTGAATGGTTAACGTGGGAGATGAATCTCATCACGTCATAGAGATGATAAGTCATACGTATGCTTGAGCGGTGATATGATTTTTTATTGGTAAAGGATGAGTAATTTTGATGGAATATGAATTATATATTAATAATAACATGAAATATTTATTATTTACATCCTTTATATTCATCATTATACACATGGAAAAAAAGCATAGATGAGAACAGTTTACACCACAACATGGCGATGGTAAACCGTACGTACACACACATGGTGATATTTTTTTGTAAGATGGGTAAATGGTGGAATATAGTTATAATATAATCATAGAAATATCTTATAATATTTTATATTATGAATTTATTGCTTTACTATGGAATCTACTTAGTAAAAAGATGTAGAAGAAGAAAAGAAATTTGAAATAATTTGTAAAATAATTACCTCTTCTTTAAGTGTATCCTTTTGATTTGGAGAAAATGACTCCATAGGTTGGATATATTCACAAATTATGGATTCTAGGATGAATTTAGGGTAGTTTTTAGGACAAATAATTTAGGGTTTTCTAATATAAAATGCATTAGACATGCGAATAATAGAGAAGGAGATGGGCACTTTTTGAAACTCCAAAACTATTAATTTAATACAAATTTGTTTTTAATTTAGAATAGGTAAAAAGTGATTTATTATGAGAAAAATGTGAGGATGGGTTGAAATAATATCACCCTATTATTTTTAAACAAGTTTATGTCACAAAATTGACCTTATCATTTGGGTTTAACCCTTTGTTAAACAATTTAACTCTTACAGTGTCTACTTGTATTCTTACACTATAGAGTGAAAATAGTTACTATAAAATGACAAAAGAACACCAATTGGATAATTTATTAAATATTTAACACCATATATGTTTGTTTTACAAACCTTATATTTTTATGACATTAATATTATTTGATAAAATAGTATTTAAATTAAAATATGATTTATGTCTGTTTTGACACAATTTAATACATGATTTTTAAAAAAGTCCCAACAACTGGATTCATTATAAAACATGAATTAAATAATCCCTAAAATATCAATTTTATAAAAAACAATTGTGTATGGAATCAAATATTTCAATTTATATTAAATTTTAAATTACTAATATCATTTAATCGAATTTTCTTTTAATAAATTGATTACTTCATCATCATTGTGTCACCATTTAATTTATTTATTTCCTAAATTTATAAATAAATTACCATTAAATATATAAACATTTTACATTTCAAAAGTCTATTTATAGTCAAACATAAAAATTATAAAACCTCATATTAAAAAAGATATAGTTATTGAAATTTGAATATGACATTTTAACTATTCTTTAATGAAATTATAATAAATGTCCTAATCTTACATAGGTTGCATAAAAAGGATCCTATTTTCAATATAAGTTTTATTTGGGTTGATAAACACTTATTCAATGAGTTTAGGACTTATGTTAGTGTAATGTTTTATTATTATAATATTATTTTTACCTTTAATTACACTATTTACCTTTAACTGTGGTAAATATAATTCAACAGTTTCTATTCGCCAAAAATTATTTTGATCCTATTTGACCAAATTTTTCATACTAATCACAAGAATGTTTGTAAATTTTTATAAATGCAATTCACAGAAATAGTTAAATTTTTTTAATGCTAATAACTCAAATGTGGCTAGAAGGAGGCAAAAAAGGGATAGTCAAAAGTCCAACAAATTTTTATATCTAATTCTATTACAAAAATGATTCCAATAAAATAAATTGGGTTTATATTTGTATTTTTTTTCTATTTTCAAATTAAAATAAATTTAAAATAAAATAATTATTTCAAAGATAATGTTGGGTTTTAAACAAAAATGTAGTAATTTCATTATTCATCAAAAATTGATACTTTTTATAAAAAACCAAAAATTCATCTTAAGCTAATTATGATATTATGAATTCAAAAATGATTTCTATTTTACCAAATTAAATTTTTATGAGTTCCTAAAATTAATTTTATTATTATTCATAAAAGGATACAAAAAGTGTCTCCTTTAAGAAAATTGTATTTCTAAACATATAACTGTTTTACTATTAATTTTATAACAGTTCACAAAAGGACATAAAAATTTGTTACTTTAAAAAAAATTTATTTTCAAAAATATATCTATTTTACCAAGTCATACACATTTAATTATAAATAGGATTTATTTACATGAAAACATAATAAATAACATTTAAAAAATATTTATTACTATTCATTATAAGTTATAAATATAACATTTAAATAATCATAATAATAAAGTGTTGTTTCTTAGAAACTCAATCCTGTGTATATTGCATGCCAACCAGGTGTTGATTGCAATATAAGGCATCTAATTTCTCCAATAATAAAATGTACTGTGAAGTCATGGGGTGTTACAATTTCCAAGACAACAAGTTCCTACTCAGGCCTATTAGTTCTTAGAGATAGCTCAGAGCTAACTAGGAAAGGTTCTTGACAGTCCATTACCTTTAATACAATCTTTCATACCAATATCTCTATCATTCCTCATACATTAAAACCAAGATAATAATTAATCCACTACAATTATTTTCCACTCTGAGTTCTTTCCATACATTGGTCTCAAACAAACAATTTACTAATTCTTCCCAATACTATCTCTAAATATAATGTATTACTTTTATACCTTTCCCTAGAAAATATAATAGAAAATTACATGGATATTCATCCAAACAACCCTTCCAAAAAAACTAAATTATGAACCAATGTACTAGCGTACAAGTTATTATCTCACGAATCTGAGGAACCCAAAACACCTAATACACAACCATAAATTCATAAAAATCACATTAAGATTTGGTATATACTCATATATTAAATACATCCATGGTTAAGAAACCACAAACTAAACCTCAAGTTGGTTCTTGAAAAATAAGTGTCACAACCACGGCTTAAAAATAAAGGCTTATCAAAACACCAAAAATTTCATAACAATGCCCCATAGTTACTAGTATTATAAAACCAACCAATCCTAGGTGTAGAAATGAACTATAAGGGTCAAAAAAACTGAAGGAACGAAACAAAACCACTTTCCAGTAGAGAAAAAATCACTAAGGGTCCTAGACTCCAACCATACACTATAGAATGAAGACGCCACAAACTATCTCAGGAAACACATAACTAAGACCCATATCAGAAAAAAGCCTCTCTAAATTTCCCCACCACCCAAACTAGTATCATTATCACATACACTAAGTTACTACATAACAACAACTCCTAGACCCACCCATAAATCATGTTCATAGGTCAAATGTCCCATAATTTTATGCTTCCATGTTCATATAGGAATTTCATTAACTACATAGGTTTTATATTCTAGTTCCCTCCTCAAACATTTAGGGAACATGCTTCAACTCCATGTTTTATTTACTGTTCTACAAAATTTCAATACCACTATTTTTTCAAAATTTAAAAACTATAAGGATTTATAACACTAACTTATAAAATAAACATTTCATTTCCCATAATTCATTAGTTAATTGGATTTAATCATAATACATACCAATCTACAAGGATAGGTTAGAGAAGTTTTCATTCATAAGATATGTCGTAAAATTCCATTTAGGATACTTACTAACACACAATTAAACAAAACCATCACTTAACTATCTGCTTATATCTTGTCATCACGTAGGGAATAATTTTTCTAATTAAGCAAGTATAATTCCACTACAGCATTATATATATTAAAATTATAATATATGATACTATCACATTATGTGACTGATCCCCACCTCCCATATATTTAGTATAAAAAATATGAATATATACATTAGGAAAGTATAATCACAGGTAAAAAATAAATCATAGAAATATGTGTTAACTATTAACTATAAACCATGGGTAACACACTGATAACTTATAAATCCTACGCCTCTAATAAGAGGAATGTTATATGAATCCCTGCATGCATGTAATTGTGCATAATTCATGAAAATCCTCTCAAAGTACAAGATGAAAAGATGAAATCCAATAATTCAAAGCCTCAAAAATCACAATAAATACAATGTGCATCACATGAAGTGAAATAACATAACCAATTGGTAATCCTCATATACAATAGCTTCATTCACTATAATTCTGTATTCCCCACATGTGGTTTACATTTTCTCAAGAATGATCTAAATACAAAGTCCCCAAAAAAATTTAGTCTTTGGTATACCATACCAAAAAAAATAATCAAAAAAATTATCACACACTTTTGAAACATCCCACAACCCTAGATGATTGGTTGGTTCCCAAACCATCAGAAGGATAAAAATATTAGGTGTGATTCCTTATACACTAGTAACTACTAACTAGTGGTGAGGGACTTATTGATTCATTTGGGAAACTATATTAAATTTTCAAAATTATAATAATTGAATAAATAAATAAACATAACTCAAATATAACATTCCAATGTCAATTAATTCTTATAAATAAATAAATAAAATTAAACCAAAATCCTCAATTTATTAAATATGATACATTCCATAGATGGCCCCATCTGGGAAAATTAATTACATACAATAGATTCTAGAAAGTAAAATATAGAATAAACTTACCCTAACCTGTTCTGAGTACTATCCTAGTTACATCACCCAATTCCACTCCTGGACTGCTAAAAAATCACAGAAGTTGGGACTTTCCATTGTTTGAACTTTTCAACTAAAACTAGTATCATCTACATAGGTAGCTAATGTAAGCCCAAGGAGGTTCGAGTACGACCTAATATGACACCTCTAACAACATCCCAAAAAATAACAACCCTGTAATTCATGTTCATGCTATTATTCTCTAGCTAAAAAAACAAAACAAAACATTAAAATTTAAAATTCTAAAAAATTTCTAACCGCGGGGATGAGTCCACTACTATAATGATATATAACTTATCTATCTAGTGCATTGGTGTCTGTGAGAAAATGTAACATCCCAGGTAAATAAAAAATAATAAATTTTCATATTTATTAATATTTGTGAATTAAATATTAATTTTACTTTAAAGGGGATGCAATGTTCGATGGCGTACTTGATACACAACAACGGGTTTCTTTGAAATCTAATGTTGCACAGAATTCAGAGTCATACTGAAAAATAATAATATAATATTATTTTAAATGATATTTAGAACCTAGACATTGTATTGGCAGGAATGAACAGAACTAACTACAATAGAATTATAAATGTTTTTCAAATGTTTTTATATTTATCCAATAAAATTTAGAGGCTTAAAATGTGAATGAATCTAATTTTAAGACAAATATGTTAATATTTTTAAAAGGTCGATTTACCACCTTTTGATGGAAAACCCTCATTAAATCTAGTTTTAGTCACATTTATATGTTCTATTTGACAAAATAAAATTCGTCTTTATATTTAGGATATCAAAATTTACTTTGGGTAAATTTTTGGTATTTTTCTGATAAAAATCATTTTTAATGAATAGTGAAAATACTGTATTTTAATTCAAAACTGCCTTTTAATCTATACTTTTTATATGGATAGATTATATTTTTAATTGGTTTTAAAATTTAATTAGATTTTACTTTTATAATTTATTCTAATTTTAGTCATTGTAAGTAATTTCACTTTGAAATTGGACATAAACAAGTGTCGAACTTTTTATAGTTATTATTTCTAAAAAACGCGTTTTTTTATTTTGACAACAGGAATTAATTTTAAAATTAATTAATCCAACTCCTATGTTTTTAATATGGTAAAATAGACATCATTTTTAAATTTGAAATACCAAATATAACTCTGGATGATATTTTTGTATTTTTCTAAAAAACAGCAATTCTCGATGAATAGTGAAAACACTAAGTAGTAGTTAAAAAACTGACTTTTTCATTTAAATTATGTTTTACCGCTTCAGTGAAATGAATATAGAAAATCTAACATACATTGTTGTTATTAGTAAGTAAAATATGGTTCAATAATATGGAAATAATTTTTGGAGAATAGTAACTTTTTACTTTTATTTACCACGGTTAAAGATAAATAGGGTAATTCAAGGTAAAAATAATATTATAAAATATAAAATTACCCTAAAATGTATCCTTATGCTATTGGATGAAACGTGTCCAACCATGGGAATCCTTGGGTATTTTTTGGGACCCCATAGAGTCATATAAGAGTGATAATGCCACTTTAAATTAATTAATTTAATATAAAGACAAAAATGACATAAACATATATCTTTTAGTAAATAAATTTTTATGTGGGGTTATATAAGTTATCTCCTACACTATAAATATTTATTAGAAAGATAAAAACATTTCCTACATCAGTGCTCGTCCAACCTCTAATCAATTAAGCTCTCTACATTCGTCTCTTCCACCTAGAAGCCTTACCTTAGGCAGAAGGCACTTCAAGAAATCCCCTTCGGTCAAACCAAAAGGAGTTACCCGATTTAAAGGTAATATATTCTTTTATGTTATTTTATTTTATGTTACTTAGACAAACACCTAAAATCATTTTATTCATTTATTTTATAACACCAAAAGTATCCCCAATATACTAGTTTTGTAGTTATGAGAAGGATTCAAACTACACTTACACACACCTCCATCAAATGGGTAAAGAACATACTATTTCTATGGATGACGAACTACTGCCTCACAAAATGATGATTACTCAATCTTCTCCTACCACCTCTTATGGTGGACATTAATATGTCATTGTATTTATATGTCATATATATTATATTTATTTTGTTTCTATGATTCTTTAATATTCATTTATATAATACCTTTATGGTTTCCATAGTGAGTAAATATGACAATTTATTTGAGGATGTGCGGACTACCACCCCCTCAAAGTGATATGACTAATTCATGCCATATGTGGAATGTATAAAGGATGGAGTTAATGAAATTATATATGATATTATACTGGATTTATAATATTCCTATGTATTATTATGTTTTTGTTCCACTAAATATAAAATATAAATGAAAGTAGTGTTCATGCATACGTACGCCTTACCGTCTCCATGAACCGTGCATTTCATTTCTTATCTCTAAATGTTATGTACTATTATAAATACATATATATAATTGTTTTATATGATATATATGATATCTAAATCATGAATATCATTCCTGAGATAATGTAATTTTGACTATATAGACGATTTATAATTACAACAAGTTCATTTTTAACTAATGTTCTGAACATTGAAAAAATATCCGATATTAAATCAAATAATTAACTAATTGTTATAGAAAAGTAATAATTGATATAAAAGGAATAATAAAAATGAAAAAGTTTCTTAAGAAATTATAAATTTACTTATGTTTAATATTTAGGAAATTAAATAACGAACGTGTCATGTAGGACATGAGGTAAGGTACTTTGTCTCAATCACATTTCATTGAGGCATGTTTGGATAATATACACCACCTTATTTAATATGACATATCATAAAACCCTTTGAATTTTAATTTAATTCAAAGGGAATATTTATTTATATTAAGAGTATTACTAAATGAAAAAGTAGTGTTTTTAACGTTTGCGGTGACAATGACCTCTCCGATGCTGTAATCGTTAATTGGATTCCTCTATAAGCCTTAATGTTTTTAAAAGGAAAGAAATCCCTTATTCCGTTTTTTGGGTGTTTTGGTATTGAAAATGGTTTTTTAAATGGATTGATTATTTCAATATCTTGAAATTATTTCTTGTGATTGCAAATGAAATGTTATTAGTTAAATTTTCATATCTGTAATATTTTATGTGTTATGATTTTATAATGGTACTTGGAAATTTGATGGGTGGTTACATGATAAACCAAATGACAAGTGGTGCCGTGGTAAATCAGGACGAGTTGTTACGTTATAACCTCTAATGCATTGGGTATGGAAGTCGTCCGTATGGATATTCCATTTAGTGATATGGGTGGAAGTCAACTGTATGGTTATTCCATTTAAGTATGTTTATGTCCCAGGTTACCTTTATATGTTATGTGTTCTTTCTATGGATTTTATGGTAATATTTTGGTTATAAAATGGTATGCAGTGATATTTTTTCTTTAGTGAGGAGTATTTACTACTTCATAAAGGTGAAAAGAATAACTTATGATAAGGTATTGATGGTTTACTTGTTGTTTTGAAAAACTAATAGTTTTATTTCTTTGTGTATCACTTACTAATATTTTTATGCTCATCCCATGTTTTTGAAAATTTTTTCATAGGACATAAATTTGAATAGGGTCAATGATGGGATCAAGGAAAAGTCATGCTGTCTAAAACATAGAACTAGACATTACTCTCATTTTCAATGAATTTTGTTTTATAAAAAAGGGATACTGAGTTGAAGTGTATACATGTAATATTCAAGTAGTCTTGTTTTTGTTATGACATATTTCTCTAAATCTCTAAACCTAAAAAGATCATCAATGTGAATTATTAACTTAATTCAAAATTATGTAATGTTTAAGGCTGAGTCGTTATAGAAAATCCTAAAAACTACGCAATATATCTCCTAAAAAATGGTAATATAACCTACCTTGGTCCATGCCCAAGCCCAATGGTAATATTCCAATCCCCAAGGACCGTAGGTCCACACAGGGACATGTTCACCCTAGGATTATCATTATGTCCAAAGCATTCATCCAAGACCACATTCACTTTTATTTTAACTATAAATCTAATTTTCCACCTGTTGAAAGTGTTCACAATTGTATTAGACTAAAATCAAATCATCCACCCAGTGGATGCATTCGCCTCATATTTAATGAAAAATACAAGAGTCCACCCACAGGGTCCTTTTCACCCCATGTTTTACAATAAATTATAACCATATGCCATGGGGTTCACCCAAAGGTCCAATCATCTCAAGAAAAAAATAAAATTAGAAAGGCTATAATAGATTTAAAAAGTCATATCTAGCATGAATTAGATTTGACATCATCAAAAATCTATTATCATAATAATGATATCAATTCATTTCACATTTATAAGGACACATTATAATTAGTACTTTATATATATAGATTAATCGACAGATATTCATTACCACTGAGGCATTATAAGGCCACCATCCATTTTATAATGTCAAAACCTATATTACCGTTTATCAATTACCCTTTTTAGATATAATTTGGATCTGACCATTTTATTTGATGAATATTAATCAATTCCAAAGCCATTATTCGCCATTTAAGAGGTACCACTTTATTAGGTTGATACCATTATTTAATCCATCACATTTATTGATTTTTGTGAAATTTATTTCCAAAAGCATGGATTTAAATTATTAATTCCCATTCATACATTTAACATAGTTGTTCATTTAATTATTCCAAGCAATTCATTTCCAGAATTAAGGTAAGGCCATTCCTTTAGTGTTATGAAATAATTTTTTTTAAAAAGAACCCACAAAATATTTATCTATACTCATGGTCAAGTAGATTATCAAATTTAGCACATGGGTTCACCTTTTTAATAGAATGTGAGAAACAGTCAAATGTGAATTTATGTTAATAAATATTTTACAAAAAATAAAATAAAACCAGATTAACAAAATTTATGGTGAAACTGTTTTGGTCATAGTACCCAATCATTTATAAAAATGAAAAAGAAGACTATGAATCAATTAAAGGTAACACATAAATTATGTTTAGAGGAGTACATACATCAGTTATGAGCCCTCCATTCTACTTTAAATTGAATAAGTCAATAAACAAGAAAAAATCTCGAGAAATATGAAAGAAATGTTTCAATAAGAATAATTATAATGGATATGAAGTCAAAAAAATAAAATATGAAAGCAGAAGTATAAACTCACTAAAAAACATAAATCACAATAAATGACACACTAAATGATAAATAATCAATAGAGAACCACTATGTTATGTGATGGATTATAGGGGCCCAAGTGAGAGTAGGATCTGGATAAGAAGGAGCCCAAAATAAGGTAAAAATTGTTAACTTTTGTAGGAATAATTTATAATATAATAATGATTAATAGGTAATATTTTTTTGTTATATTGATTGATCTACCATGCTCTAATAGTTCTTAACTCACTTCCTAATACAAAAAATTGCACAGGGTCATAGAACACGGTTTGGAAAACAATATTCCAACCATAAAAAATTCATCTACCATTTTCTTTATCAATTTTATGGCCTCCAAAATATCTATGAAAAATTTACAAGGAGAATTAAATGTATATTTCAATTCTGATGGTTAGAGTTAATTATGAGAAATAACCATTCAACCTAGTATAATATTCAAAAAATATGATTTTCATGCCTCAAACCCTCTATGATTTTCTCTAAACCCCTGAACCCCTAAAAACCACATTAAAACATACTATATAAGGTTCCAAATAGCCAAAAATGATTAAATACCTTATAGTATTTTTGGGGTATTTCAAAATAGATGAAGCAAAACACATTAAGAATTTTAATATCCTTATTTACTCAATATGATTCGGTATATCAATGATTTAAGAAAATTGGGACTCATATAATAATTATGATTGTTAATGGCGAATGATGTCCAATATGAATGAATATATTGGTGAAATAATGAAATTAATGGTATCTTAATGAATTTATTGGTTGTATAAACCAATTCTATTATTTTGATATATTTTTTATATTAATGGTACGTTTTCAAATTTTTTGTACATATTTAGTTGGTAAGAAGTTTAAAATAATAGAATCATGAAATTCTAAATCCAGTAATGGAGAAAAGGAGTTCTTAAATTGACATCATGGATACTTCAATCATTGATAAATGTATTATAATATGTTTATTTTTATCTCATTTATCTATTGATAAGATCATGTAGACAATAATTTATTAAATGAAATTATTTGGGTTTTTCAGTCACACAAGGAATATGATTAGTTAAATTCAATAAGATTATATAAGTTTGTAATAAAAAAGGTTTTTTCTAGTTAGGGGAACCATCCTACTTCCTTATATAGAAGTTTTTAAAAAAATTTATTTAATCAATATAAAATTTTATCAATATTATCAAGGTGTTGGGAATATAAATGAAAAAGAAATATGATGTCTAGGATATAAAGTATTGTACAAATAGTATAAATATATTACATTTCAAAATTTTATAAGAAAATATGGTTGAAAGGTTTGAAAATATTACTTAATGTTTGTGATTAAGGTAATTGAAACATGGATTTGTCATTAAAAAAGATTAATAATTAATGTTTCACCAGATTATACATGATTTATCTGAGGTATTTTGTGAATCTCGATATAATGTTGATGTTAGGTATATATTTTATAGAAATTAATTCTCACATTCTGAATTTTATTTGATATCAAATGTACATTTTACAATGTTTTGTAAATATATCATAGTTGAAAATAATATAATTAATTGATTGATATTATACATTATATTCAATAGGGCAATTAAATAGTTACTTCATCAAGTAATTGAATAAAAATGATTTTATCATGTTCTAAGGAATCTATGTAAAAGATATGTATCTTCATTTCATTTCTCTTATGTGATAAGGTTTGATGTTTGATAACAAATATTAATTATAAATAACAACAGATGCTTAATAATTTATGGATAGTTCATAATTCATTGGGTTCTATAACACATTTTAAGAAGAAGATATGAATAATTGTGTTTATCTAGGATAAAAGTGATTCTTCATCTATCTGTCAAAATACAAGGTAATTTTATCCCATCATCAATCAAAAGTATTTTTTTCATAATGTTTTATTCTTAGAGAAACTTTTATCTAAACAAAAATAATATTACAGATGGAAACATTTGTTTATTTTTAAAACATTATTAGTAAAAGTATGAAAATTTTATTTCTTTACATAAACAGTTTTCTATATATAAGAATTTTATTATTAAAAAATATAATGTCAAAGAATCTAGTGGGAATATGTTTGGACGTAATGAATTACAATGTCTCCAATTAAAGAATTACATAAATTATAATTAAATTTACATCACTTGATATCCTAAAAGTGTTTTAAGATATCACTATAAATAAGTATTTTAATTCATACATCAATTTCTATAAAAAAGTAATTTAATGTTTATTTCGATATAAATCAATAATATATTAATAATTTATACTATATAAAATTCATTTTTTTGGAAAATCATTTATGGAATAGTGTTTCATGGATGTATATGATAGACATAAAATATTATATTAGAGAATATATGTTTCTATCATGGAATTTTATGTAGTGATGTTGAGAGTTTTTAATATGTTCAAGTAGTTGAGCAATTAAGAATTTATTTCCAAAGTCACACAGTTTATAAAATATTGCAAACATAAGGTTGATTTGGATATTTGTCATTAATGATATGATAAAAATGTTTTATTTTTCTTTTAATAAATTATCACAAATTATTTAAGAGTATTAAAATGTATCATATGAAAGGAAATCACTAATTTATCATTATTTCATGTTGGATGGATAAATGTGTATATACATATATATTTTGTGAATAGTAATGATAATAATCCACTATAAGTACAAATTTGAGTTTATCCTTAATCGATGTTCACCATGGAGTACTATTGGTTATGATAAATTTTTCTTTTTAACCTAAGTAGTATTCCTACATGGATATACAATGTAATCTCATGATGTAGAAAATAAAAAATAGGATTCATTATGTGTGCTGGATTACCCACTAGGTATATCACATAAAGTTTTATACCAATGTTTTTGGTATAATTGGGGTGAATAGATCATATTTCATCCCTCATTTCCTATTGTTGGGTAGATAAGTATCATCACAACTTTTATACATCAATTTCTTACTTACATAAATTTACATATTGAGTTAGATATTATAGGGGTGGAAAGGTATTTTTCTATTCATAACATTGGTTGTATCTTAAGTAAGATAATATTTTTCTTCTTGTATGTTGATATTGAAATTGGGACACTAAATTTTGATAGTCCGTGGGAGTGTGAAATCATACATAGATATAATATATCTATCTAGGTAAAGGATATGTGATGTGATTATCAATAAGGATGAATGAAATGTGATGTAATGATCGTTCATATCAGTCAACACACTAAGAATCTATATCATATGCTATATATATATATATATATTTATATATTAAATATTACATGTTTACACAGTGTATTGGAGATGGGAAAATATAGAAATGCTAGTTTTCATATGATTATGACTATTGGAAATGAGTCTCAAAATACATGTGTTTAATGGATATCATGTCATATCAATTTATACATTGTGTAGAATTGATTTTTTTTCTTTATTCCTCTCATTGATTATTTATATGGATAAAAAGAGTCATTTTTTGTAATGTTATAAAGTACTCTTGTGTTACACATTGTGGTTGTCTCAATGGGGAATGTGTTTGAATCATAGACATACATTAAATGTATTTTAGAATTAATTCAAAAGGTTTTTGGATGAATATTGGAAATTTATTTCATATTATATGATACAATGATAAGTTAATGATAAATTTCTAAAAGTGTCTTTAAAATATCCAAATTGATGTTTGGATATGATTCTTAATGTTATTCTATGTCACGGACCATCCTGGGTCGACCCTGAACCGACCACCGGAGCCGGTTTGCGACATGACCCGAGAGGCGTTCCAGATCCTCCCGGGCTGGTGACAAGCGCCAGGGCATCAACAGAGGTTGTGGGAATGATTTCACCCAGATAAATAAATAAAGCAGTAGAAATAAAACAGAGTAGCGTAGAATAAATAAACTATGTAAAAATACTAAACAAGAAACAAAAGAAAATAAGACTAACCAAAAGTGATAACCACTATCTCCGTGTGACCTCCCGGGGTCACTCCCCAACTCACGACCAAACGTCGCCCAAGGTGAAGGCACCCAAGATGCATCCTACACAGACACTAAAAACAAAAAGAACTATAGGCATGAGTATTAAAACTCAGTAGGATAGCCCGATATCTATTCCCAATTCACTACCCTTAAAATAAAAGAATCATTATTTAAAGTTTTAACTACAATTTATAAAATAAGGTTTTCTACATGTTACTCAAAAACAAAGTACGAGTCATTTCCCTTATTCATTTTTCAAAAAATACAAGTCAAATCCTTTAGTGAGACATTAGCATTTTCAAAGGTAAAGTGGTGTTTACATTTTAAAATTTTTACAAAGAGGATTAAATACTTTCTTTTGAAAACGATTTTTATTTTGAAACCATGTCAAAACCAGTTTACCTCTTTCCAAGAAAAACAATGCACGAAGTAAGAACACAACAAGGGAAATGTTGAAATACATAAAAGTACTTTTGGTTCAATCATAAAAATACTTTTAATCATTTTTCTCACTTACTCTACTTATTCACTTATCATTTCAACTCAGGCTGGAAATCCCTTCAGGCTTATCTTTCTTTATTTGATCACATTTCACTTGGGTTTTAATCACATCTATCATCCTTTTTATAAATCATTATTATCATTCATTTGGTGTTGAACTCCATGTCAAGCACCCCAATTCTAATTTGGTGTAGATCGCTATGTATAACATCCCGAATCACATTTGGTGTAGATCACCATGTCTAACACCTAGATAATTATTTGGTGTAGATCGTCATGTCTAACACCCTATATCACAAGCTTTGATAACCATTAGGGAGGAACGCCATATCCAAACCCAACATTTAAATTTGTCTAGAATGCCATGTCTATGACCCAAAATCTCATTCATTTATTGCCATTTCATCAAAACATTTCTATCATTTTCCTTAAAGTGCCAAACGGGCATTAAACACATTTCAAAATCACCATTTTAAAAAGAACCAAAACGCTTGTTCATGCTTCAGAAGAAATCCTGTATCATTAAAACCAAAACCACATTTCAAATTCCACGAATTATGTATAAAATCCAAACTGGAATTCTTTCAATACTGGGTGTCCGTTCATCAAGATAATATTTCAAGTGTTCTCTATAAAATAGACGGTTCTTTTTACACTAAATAATCATTTAAAATTTAATTATCGTATATTATCTCACAATTAATAAAATTAATAAAATATTTAATTTGAACAATTAATGTGCGTAGATAGCAGGAAATAATGTAACATAAATTTTAAAAAGCACTGAAAAGGGGAACCCACCTCAAGTCCAAGGTGCGACGACGGTGCAAGCTTGAAAACCAGGCGTGACGACGACGCTCACTCGAAAACAGGCGCGACGACAGCGGTCACTCGGAAACACCCCGTGCGAGTCCTAAAAAGTCAAACCAACCCAAATAACATTAAATTAAAAAAACTCTAATCAACCCAAGGCGCATATATATATATATATATCAAATAAAAATATAAAACGAGCATCAAATAAAAGGGGTATACCAATGGGGGGTTGCGACTAGAAAAAGACCACCGGAGGGCGTTGCATCGGAACAATGGAAAGCGTCTGCGCGGATGGACACGGTCCGACTAGGGGGGGAGACAATGGTCTCCAGACAGCGGCGGGAAGCGTGCGGGAAACACGCAGGTGAGGCGGATGGAATCCAGGGAGTCCGGTAGCTGCGGTGCAAGGCGGCGCTACAAGGGGGGATGGCTTCTAGCTGCCGCGACAAGAGGAGACGAAAGGGGGAGTAGAAACAGGAGGTTGGGAGTCATGTTGTGTGTGTGCAGGCCGAAGGCAGCATGAGGGAATGATGAGCAGGAGGTGACTATGGGGAGGCGCTGGAATAGGGAAAACCAGGGGGCTGTCGCGGGAGCCGCTATAAGGGGCTGCAGAAGGTGCAAGGGAATTCCCACCTCGAAACCGAAGTGCGACGATAACGCAAACTCGGAACTGGTGCGAGATCTCGTTCACACCTCAACCATGTTCTATAGAAGTGGAGGACTATGCACACCAGAAGGAGGGGTTGTTCTTCGGTGTCGGCTGGCCGAAGGCGAGGGTGATGGGACTGCTGTAGATAGGTGATCTCGAGGTAGCAGCAAGAGGCGGAGAGAGAGGTCAGGTCCAGAGCGGCGCTACAGGAGGAAGGCGCGGGTGGTTTTCTCGACCAGGAGCCGAGGGCCAGAGATGGTGGAGCGTGTAGGGCATGGGGGTGTCAGAGATGGTTGGGGGGAGTGACCATGGTGGAAGGGCGCACCACCTTCAAAAAATCTGTCGCAGTCGATCCGTGAGATGAAACTTTTCTCCCACTACAAATTTGTATATGCCGCAGGCTAGGAGAACCATACCCACACTACTGCAAATAGGATAATGGTTACTAGGCTACTGGATTTCCATTGAACACCATTGGAGCGGGGGTGTGTGCGCGGGAGTCCAGGATATGGGTGAGGCAGCGAAGGCAGGATCAAGAAGTCTGGCGAGGCATCGCTGTAGCAGGCATGCTGAGGCGGCGGGGAGGGTGAGGTCATGGCCGCTGTGCTGCAGGCGGGTAGTGGGAGCGCATGCGCTATAGGGGAGAGGTGTTGTAGGTGCGGCGGAGGTGGGCTGCAGGAGTGTAGGTTGGCAGGCGACATGCAGGTCGATCCGGGGGTCTATGAAAGAGGAGGGTGTGGCGAGGCGAGAGAAGGAGCAGCGTGCGAGGGGGAGAATCAGGGGAGGGGGAGATCGCAGACCAGGGTGGAGGTGGAAGCTGAACATGGAGGGATCAAGAGAAGACCTGGGGAAGAACCAGGGGTGCGCACTGAAACAGTGGGGAAAGGGGGGAGTAGCACCGCGTGGAAAAAAAGAAGAGAAGAAAAAATTAAAAGAAGAAGAAAAAAAATTAAGGAGAAGAAAAATAAAATAAAATAAAATAAAAAAGTAAATAAATAAAAATAATAATACTAATATTATTATTAAAACTAATAATAATAGTAATTATAATCCAATAATAATAATAATAATAATAACAATAACATTATTATAAATTTTTGTTGTTATTATTATTAAACATTTTATAAAATTCATTTTAATTTAATTTATTCTTTTAATTTTATTATTTATCTATACAGTTCGGTAACCGCACACTCACCAGGTCCGAATGCCCAATCGAACCGAATGTGTGGTGACAACGCACCCACCCAGAACGAATACGCGGTGACCGCTAGCAGTTCGGTGACTGCGCACTGGACCGAGACCCACCGAAAACATCAATTCTTCAAAAATTTAAATCCAGACCCAAACCCAACTATGTACAAAGTCGCGTGACCGAGAAAAGAATAAAAACAACAGGCGTCCATGGTTGGGGTGTGACAATTCTCCCCACCACAGACACTTTCTGCCCCCAGAAAGTCACCAAGCCAACAGTTGACACAACTTGAGTTAATTCCCTGACAAAATCATAGAGAACCGAGAGCTTAGGCATGACCATTCCCAAAAAACGTCACACCCGACCAATTCATGGAAAACCACTGCCCGAGATTGAGGGGAGAACATAAGAGGGTTCTCCCCACCACAAGAATTCACTAATAAAAAAACCCTTGAAACCCGAACAAACCACCCCCTAGGGGGGCAACATGGGAACTCCCATACCAAAATCATTCATTTTCCCCACACGATCCGAACAAAACACCTGAGACTTGACGAAAATATTATTATAGAACAATCCAACAACTTGTGGATGAGAAATTAACTCAACACCTCCCACCAACTTCACGAAACAAACACCTATCTAACGAATACACCTGAGACCAACTCAAAATTATAGCAGGTCCATTTTTTCATGGGCCCACACCATTCAAAGAGACCAAACAAATTAAAAACCACACTGAGAGTGGATACGACCACCCAGATTGTGGGGGAATGAGCTCATCATGCCACCACAACAAATATGAGCTTACAACAGTGAAGAGAGTTGAACAAAGGAAATTTTGGATATTTCCATTCCAAAGCTAAATACATTATCTGGACCGAGGTTCCACACACCCTCGGCAACTCCTAACTGTGCACGAGCTTCACCCCGAGACCTGTGGCTGGGGCCCTGATGTCTGAAGCATCTCCTGCCTCAAAGTCAGGCATTTTCATCTCCTGGTTTCTGACTCCTTCTTCCGTTCTATGATTCCAACAAACACGATGGTCATACATTTTGAAAGGGATACAACATCACAACATAGAATGTGCGGACATGCCATACTGGTGGCCCACAAGAGAGCGGTCCGACGAACTAGGTGCCGGTACTGACGAGGATGATTTCGTGGGGACAGGTTCCACCGGCCCACACTCCTTTCTAGGTGGGGAACCTTCACGGAAGTCGACCACCATTAATCACACCCAAAACTCTAACGATGATGAGACATTTCATCATTACTAGTCCATAAATGAACCCTCAAATAACTATAGGTCGGTATGAACCTTAACTATCCTGGCAGTTCCCAACAACCCAAAGACACATTATCTTTCAGAACAATAAAACTACCTCTAGTATACTTCGACTACATTGATAAGAAAGAAACAAACAAAAGGAACTGAGAACTAAGCATAACTCATTTGACAACTTTTGGAGGCTTTCTGGGCGGCATACTCATACCAACATGAAAAACACCATCGAAACTGGCATCAAGACAAAACTCAATCAAGGAAACAACACAAGACAAGGGCAATAGGGCCATAATCCCAACATATACAACACAAGGAGAAATCACTTCTCCAAAACTATTATTTCTTTAAAATATTAAGAACACACCTTTGGCACCTTATGAACCATCACATGTGCGTTCGTTCAATACCATTCACATCACCTGTGAACAAGTGCCACCCACGCACTCTCTGTACATACCCACACACGTGTGACCCTCCATAAAGAGTGTCATGGTTCAAACACTTCTTTTCCTTACCAAATCCAAACACAAACCATATTTTTTTCAAACCGATACACCTTCTGTTTAGAAACCCACATTAGTAATTTCCAAAAACAGTTTGGAAGAAACAACTTTCCAATTAAAAACCAATTTAACTTTTAACACACAATCAAATAAACTAAGACGAAAACATAACACAAGTAGTAATAACACACTAAATGAGGAACTAGTGCATATGTCTGACCCAGTGACATGGTGGTGAGCCATGCCCCAGGTAAAACATAACACTAAGAGGACCTTGAGCCGGACACTTGGACTCTACATGAGTCACCTCCCCATGTGAGTCCACAAAGTGAACCGATTCACCTCCATTGTCATCCCTCAATCCAAAGCAACCAAAGATAAGAGACTCAAATCCCAGACTAACCCTGGTAACTCAGGTCTTTTCACGAGCGGTGGTGATCAGGTACCAACCCGTAACCTACCTCCTGAGCCCCGACAGTCCTAATATCCATTTACTAGACATCCCAAATAACAAAGGGCACTCTGAAAAGCGAGGTCCGCTAAGAGACGACCTCCTCTGGTACCATTTTTTCACGAACCAACCCAGTTCGACCCTGAACAAATCACCCAAGTCGGTCCACGACATGACCTGAGAGGCATTCCCAATCCTCCTGGGCTGGCGACAAGTGCTAGGGCATCAACAGAGGCTATGGGAATGATTTATCCAAGATAAATAAATAAAGCAGAAGAAATAAAACAGAGCAGTGCAGAATAAATAAACTATGTAAAAGAGACTAAAAAAGAAACAAAAAAAACAAGACTAACCAAAAGAGATAACCATTATCTCCGTGTGACCTCCCAGGGTCACTCCCCAACCCACGACCAAACGTCGCCCAAGGAGAATGCACCCAAGCTATATCCTGCACAGACACTAAAAATAGAAAGAACTATAGGCATGAGTATTAAAACTCAGTAGGGTAACCCGATATCTATTCCAAATGCACTACCCTTAAAATAAAAGAAATATCATTTCAAGTTTGAACTACAATTTACAAAATAAGGTTTTCTACATGTTACTCAAAAACAAAGTATGATTCATTGTGCTTACTCATTTATCAAAAAACACAAGTCAAATCCTTTAGTGAGACATTATCATTTTCAAAGGGAAATTGGTGTTTAAATTTTCAAATTTGTAAAAAGAGGATTAAATACTTTCATTTGAAAACCATTTTTATTTTAAAACCAAGTCAAAACCAGTTTACCACTTTCCAAGAAAAACAATGCACGAAGTAAGCACACAACAAGGGAAATGTAGAAATACATACAATTACATTTGGTTCAAGAATAAAAATACATTTAATCATTTTTCTCACTTACTCCACTTATTCACTTATCATTTCAACTCAGGTTGGAAATCCATTCATTCTTACCTTTCTTTATTTGATCACATTTCACATGGGTTTTAATCACATCTCTCATCCTTTTTATAAATCATTATTATCATTCATTTGGTGTTGAATTCCATGTCAAGCACCCCAATTTTCATTTGGTGTAGATCGCCATGTCTAACACCCCGAATCAAATTTGGTGTAGATCGCCATGTCTAACACCTAGATAATTATTCTGTGTAGATCTTCATGTATAACACCCTATATCATAAGCTTGGATAACCATTGGGGAGGAACACCATGTCCAAACCCAAATTTTAAATCGGTCTAGAACACCATGTCTAGGACCCAAAATCTCATTCATTTATTGCCATTTCATCAAAACATTTCTATCATTTTTCTTTAAAGTGCCAAACGGGCATTAAACACATTTCAAATTAACCATTTTAAAAAGAACCATAAAGCTTGTTCGTGCTTCAGAAGAAATCCTTTATCATTAAAACCAAAACCACAGTTCAAATTCCGCGAATTATGTTTAAAAGCCAAACTGGAATTCTTTCAGTACTGGGTGTCCGTTCGTCAAGAAAATGATTCAAGTGTTCGGTATAAAATAAACGGATCTTTTTTACACTAAATAATCATTTAAAATTAATTATCTTATATTATCTCACAATTATTAAAATTAATAAAATATATAATTTGAACAATTAATGTGCGTAGATAACAGGAAATAATGTAACTAAAATTTTAAAAAGCAGTGCAAAGGGGAACCCACCTCAAGACCAATGCGTGAGGACGACGCAAGCTCGGAAACTAGGCACGATGACGACGCTCACTAGGAAATAGGTGCGATGACAGCGCTCACTCGGAAACACTCCTCGCGGGTCCTAAAAAGTCAAACCAACCCAAATAATATTCAATTAAAAAAAACTCTAATCAACCCAATGTGCATATATATATATATCAAGTAAAAATATAAAATGAGCATCAAATAAAAGGGGTATACCAACGGGGGGTAGCGACTAGAAAAAGACCACCGGAGGGCATCGTGCCAGAATAGCGGATAGCGTCCGCACGGCTAGACACTATCCGACCAGGGGGGCGGCAAGGGTCTCCAGACAGTGGTGGTTAGCGTGCGGGAAACAGGAGGGTGAGGCGGACGGAAGTTAGGGTGTCATGCAGCTGTAGTGCAAGGCGGCACTACAAGGGGGAGGGCTGCTGGCTGCCGTGACAGGAGGAGACGAAAGGGGGAGCAGAAACAGGAGGTCGGGCGTCGTGTTGGGTGCGTGAAGGCTGAAGGCGGCATGAGGGCATGACGAGTAGGAGGTGACTATAGGGAGGCGCTAGAACATGGAAAACCAGGGGGCTGTCGCGGGAGCCGCTGTAAGGGGCTGCGGAAGGTTCAAGGGAATTCCCACCTCGAAACCGAAGCACGACGATAATGCAAACTCAGAACTGGTGCGAGATCTCGTTCGCACCTCAATCGTGTGCTATAGAAGCAGAGGACTATGCAAACCAGAAGGAGGGGTTGTTCTTCGGCGTCGACTGGCCGAAGGCGAGGGTGAGGGGACTCCGGTGGGTTTTTTTTTTATATGCATTTTTTCAAAAAAAAAATTTTGAAAATACATCTAGGTTAAAAATATTTTTTTTTTACCCCCCAAAGGCGGCACCTGGTGTGCCGCCTTTGGGGAATTTTCCGGCCAGGGCAAGGCGGCACCGGGGGTGCCGGCTTTGCCCAAAAAATACCGCAAAGGCGGCACACCAAGTGCCGCCTTTGCCTAAATAATATTTTTTAAAATTTTTATTTTTATTTTTATTTTTTGTTTTGTTTTGTTATATATATATATATATATATATATATAACAAAACTTTTCAGCAGAATTTTTCTGCTATTTAATATCCAGCGGTTCTGCCATTACAGCAGTCTGGATTCTGACTGATACCCTCACCCAGGACTCCCTTTTATAAGGGGGTTTGCCCTGAAAACAATACTGCATTTCCGATGTGGGATTCTGGTTCTCCTTTTCCTGCACAGTACATTCTGTGTTTCTGATGTGTGATTCTGTTTCAAGTACGCGACTTTGAAAGACTATAAAAGTTAAACTATAAGACCAATACAAATGAAACTTTAAAAACTGATTAAACATATAAGAAATAGTTGAAAACAAAAATAATTTCATAAAAAATGTTGATACGGATTAATTAATAAGCTTTCAAAACCACCTACTTGAAACTTAAACATATTTGAAGTACGTGACTTTGAAAGCTTATAAAAGATAAATTATAAGACCAATACAAATGAAACTTTAAACATTGATTAAACATATAATAAATAGTTGAAAACAAAAATAATTTCATAAAAAATGTTCACCAAAAACAATTCATAAGCTTTCAAAACCATCAACATGAAACTTAAAAATGTTTCAAATTCCCGACTTTGAAAGACTATAAAACATAAACTATAAGACCAATAGAAATAAAACATTAAACATTGATTAAAAATATAAGAAATAGTTGAAAACAACAAAAACTTCCTAAAAAATTTCCGTAAAAATTAATTTATAATATTTCAAAACAATCTACTTGAAACTTAAAAAAATTCATGTACATGATATGAGTATGATGGGTGGCCTTAAATTATATTCCACTTCATAAAAATGGGTAATGTTTTTACCTCATGAGAAATCACTTACAGTGCATGGGAGGTTATCCTAAGCACTCTATGTTATATTTTTTTAGTGGTTATCCTTGACTTAGAATTGTGATTCCATGTTTTATTTTTTATTGCATTCCAATGTTGCCTTGATATTATTATATTATATAATAATTTGAGGTTTATTTTTACGAATCACATCAATTTTATATCACCTTGTTATGTCTCTCTACTCACATGTATTAATTTCATAATTTTATTCTTGGATTATTTCTTTACAAGGATTTATAATTCACCCCTTTCTTATGTACATCCCCAGGTTATCCTATGCAGTATTATAAGATCAATGGATTTTAAGGGCATGTTATGGAGTTTTAAATAATTTTTTTGTATTCTTATTTTAGGTTATTATTCTATGTAACTAATTACCTAAGGACACATGGAATAATTTTATTTTGTGATTATATTAATTGTATATTTTTTGAAAGAAATCATGAAATTGGGGGCATTAAATATATGGGTTGTCATTTTTTCCTGGGTCTCATACCAATGAAAACTATTGTACTCAATTACTATCTTCCATGGATATACAACACATTGAAGGTACCCTCACCACTATATTTTTCTGATTAGGGTAATTCCAATTACATGGATGGTAACACAAGTCTTCCAAGTTCAATAAGGGTTTTTCGAGAAGAAATTTACATTATTATAAGGAATGGGAAGTATTTTATGTATACATTTATCAATATATGGATACCCATGATTAATTCAGCAATAGGTTTCATAGGTAACTTTTACAAAGGTCATTATGACTCGTAGAGTGAATTGATTAGTCTTAATCAGGTGATGGGTCTGACATATAACTATATTTCCCATCAATTCATCAGTAGATATCATATGAAAAAATATAGAAATATACATTCCATCAGTATGAGATAATTGATTATTTTATTCCATGTTATCGTTTATAATCATAACCATATAATTCCCTCAATTTTAGCATATTATGACTTCATTTTTTAATTTATACTTTACATATCACTTATTCTATGTTTATGTTATGTAAGGTTCCCATATATGCTACTCTGTAATGAGCTTTTGATCACACATGTAATTTTTTCCTTTCTCAGGAATCATTGAGGAGGAATATGTGATATTTTATGAGATATGATTGAAGGGGTTTTCATGATCTCATTATATGTTCATTTTGTATCTTCTATTTTAATATGTATTGTATATCTATATATGGTCTTCCCAGACTACTAAATTGTTCTTTCCATTGGGGACTCTTTTACTTTATATCAATAATGTAATATAACTATTGACTATAGGTTTATGGATTATAAGATGATATAATTGGTATTTGAGTAACATTATTAGTAACATTTAGAAACTGATTTAGAGGAACCAATATAGATATAAATATTTCAATGAAAAACACTCAAGATTTCTAGAAAACACTCTATAATTCATAATTAGAATTATATTTTACATTTATATTTTATTAGCTAATAATATATATGTCATTATAAAAATATGGATACCAAGTGGAGGAATGGGAACCATATAAACATTCTTAGTCAATGTAGGGATATTCCCCATAAACAATTTAACAAATATATTTTGCAGAAAAACCTATTCATAACTATATTAGGGATTTTAACCCTTGTTATGAAAAATAAACCCACCTATATAGAGAGACCTATTGATCTACAACATTGTGTAACTATAATGGATATCTTCATGCAGTAATAACCTCTAACATTCAGTGAAATTTCTAATCCATTTGTAGATGAAAAATGCATAATGTCCCTATAGAAAATAATTTTCAATTTAGGAATTAGTTAAAAGGAAAAAGTCATCATGGTGGTTCACCATATGAATGGATATGTGGAACAATGGAAGTCATTAATTCAAAAAAATAAGGAATATGATATATAAAGATCCCATTGATATGAATTTTTTTTCCAATAAGGATGAATGACTTGTTAGTAGATTATTTTGATATGTGAGGCATAATTGTGATGACTTTTGATGTGATATTATGTTAAAAAAATTGTGGAAATGGTGACACATTGTTTACAATAATAGAAAAGGAAGTGAAGGAAATATAATATTTTATTATTTCATGAGGGATTAAAATATGTTCATGTGAGATGAATTTATATTTTACATAAATAATAATTTAGGAGATGAAATGGATAACTATTTGTTTGATTTTACTCAAAAAAATTATCCTACCACTAGCTAGCCAAGGGAAGAGTCTACCACTACCTAGGTGGGAAAGTAATTAAACCTTAGCCAAACAATAAGTGGTATGATGTGCTCCTAGATGAGAAAGGGTGGTTGTGAAAATAGAGACACATGAGAGAATAGTGGATCCATATTTTATGGTGGAGTGCCTGCAAAGAAAGTTTCCATGGTTTAGTGCTATATTGTATTATAGAGAGGACCCTAATACACACATATTCCAATTCCACAGAATGTGTTTACTTATTAAGCTGTGCCAAGATGGTTCAAAATCTGACATGTGATCCTGAATTTTGTGTAATATTCATCCTCATTAAAATTTATGGGTAAAAATTTGAATAAAATTTCTGTATGATCAAGAATCATAATCATGATAGATTTTATTAATTCAAAAGTTTTGTTATTATCAAAATCATATTAATATGGATAAAATCATAATAAAAATACTAATATGATGTTTTTCATTCAATTATATGTGTGGTGGAAATATAAAAACTTTTTACAAAAAAGAAATACAATTTCATACAAAACAAATAATGACTTTCAAAGCCATTAAAAGAATAATGTCTTTTAACCTTAAGAGAATCGTATTCTATAACCAAAAAATAAAGGTGTCCCTTATTTTATAATTATAAGAAAGTCTATATTCTCTTAAGAAAGAAATACCTCGATATAATGAATGAAATGAATCTATCTTCCTATCCAAAAAATCCATAGATACAATGATCCGATTATCTATCTACCTAGCCCCGGTATCCCTCAAACTGATGGATCAGATTCCCTATTCAAGTAGATTGTTTTGAAATATTATAAATTAATTTTTACGGAAATTTTTTAGGAAGTTTTTGTTGTTTTCAACTATTTCTTATATTTTTAATCAATGTTTAATGTTTTATTTCTATTGGTCTTATAGTTTATGTTTTATAGTCTTTCAAAGTCGGGAATTTGAAACATTTTTAAGTTTCATGTTGATGGTTTTGAAAGCTTATGAATTGTTTTTGGTGAACATTTTTTATGAAATTATTTTTGTTTTCAACTATTTATTATATGTTTAATCAATGTTTAAAGTTTCATTTGTATTGGTCTTATAATTTATCTTTTATAAGCTTTCAAAGTCACGTACTTCAAATATGTTTAAGTTTCAAGTAGGTGGTTTTGAAAGCTTATTAATTAATCCGTATCAACATTTTTTATGAAATTATTTTTGTTTTCAACTATTTCTTATATGTTTAATTAGTGTTTAAAGTTTCATTTGTATTGGTCTTATAGTTTAACTTTTATAGTCTTTCAAAGTCGCGTACTTGAAACAGAATCACACATCAGAAACGCAGAATGTACTGTGCAGGAAAAGGAGAACCAGAATCCCACATCGGAAATGCAGTATTGTTTTCAGGGCAAACCCCCTTATAAAAGGGAGTCCTGGGTGAGGGTATCAGTCAGAATCCAGACTGCTGTAATGGCAGAACCGCTGGATATTAAATAGCAGAAAAATTCTGCTGAAAAGTTTTGTTTTATATATATATAACAAAACAAAACAAAAAATAAAAATAAAAATAAAAATTTTAAAAAAAATTATTTAGGCAAAGGCGGCACTTGGTGTGCCGCCTTTGCGGTATTTTTTGGGCAAAGGCGGCACCCCCGTTGCCGCCTTGCCCTGGCCGGAAAATTCCCCAAAGGCGGCACACCAGGTGCCGCCTTTGGGGGGTAAAAAAAAAAAAAATTAACCTGGTTGTATTTTTAAAAATTTTTTTTTGAAAAAATGTAAAAAAAAAATAACTCGACTCCGGTAGATAGGTGATCTCGAGGTGTCGGCAAGAGGAGGAGAGAGAGGTTAGTTCCAGAGCAGCGCTACAGGAGGAAGGCATGACTAGTTTTCTCGAACAGGAGTTGAGGGCCAGAGAAGGTGGAGCGCACAGGGCAGGGGGTGCCGGAGCTGGTTGGGGGGTCATGACCAGGGTGGAAGGGCGCACCACCTTGGGAAAATCTGTTGCAGTCGATCCGTGAGATGAAAATTTTCTCCCACTACTGATTTGTATATGTTGCAGGCCAGGAGAAGCGTCCCCACGCTTCTAAAAATAGGAGAAGGGTTCCCAGGCTGCTGGTTTTCCATTGAACACCATTGGAGTGGGGGTGTGCGTGCTGGAGGCCAGGATGCGGGCGAGGCAGCGAAGGCAGGATCGGGAAGTCTGGAGGGGCATCGCTGTAGCAGGCAGGCTGAGGCAGCGGGGAGGGTGAGGTTGTGGCCGCTGTGCTACAAGCAGGTAGCGGGAGTGCATGCGCTACAGTAGAGAGGTGCTGCAGGTGCGGCGGAGGCGGGCTGTAGGAGCACAGGTTGGTAGGCGACATGCAGGTCGAGCCGGGGGTCTATGAAGGAGGAGGGTGCGGCGAAGAGAGAGCAGGAAGCGGCGTGCGAGGGGGAGAATCAGGGTAGGGGGAGATCACGGACCAAGGTGGATGTGGAAGCCGAACATGGAGGGAGTAAGAGAAGACCTGAGGAAGACCCAAGGTACGCACTGAAACAGTGGGGACAAGGGGGGGTGCAGCACCGTGTGGAAAAAAAATAAGAGAAGATGAAGATGAAAAGAAGAAGAAAAAAATGAAGGAGAAGAAAACGAAAATAAAATAAAATAAAAAAGTAAATAAATAAAAATAATAATACTGATATTATTATTGAAACTAATAATAATAATAATAATAATCCAATAATAATAATAACAATAATAATAACAATATTATAAATTATTGTTATTATTATTATTAAATTTTTTATAAAATTCATTTTAATTTAATTTATTATTTTAATTTTATTATTTATCTAAACAGTTCGGTAACCACGCACTCACTAGGTCCGAACGCCCGATCGAACCGAATGCGCAATGACCGCGCACCCACCCGGACCGAAAACGCGGTGACCGCTAGCAGTGTAGTGACTGCGCACTGGCCCGAGACCCACTGAAAACATCAATGCTTCAAAAATTTAAATCCGGACCCAAACCCAACTATGTCCAAAGTCGCAGGATTGAGAAAATAATAAAAACAACAGGCGTCCGTGGTCGAGGTGTGACAGTCTATAAGATAAAATGTAATGGGAAATTAAAAAAAGCCTATTAAGGTTAACTACAGGTGGGATATTTATGGAGTTTTATTTTCAATATATATATATATATATATGATATTGGGTCCTAAATATATTTTTTTATTTTCATGCCTATTGATGTATATTATTATATACTGCCTATACTGGTTATATTGTCTCGATACCCAATTCTTCTTACATCTATGCTATAATTTATTGAGAAACTATTTAATAAGATGAAAAATATAAGTGTTTTTTCTTCCATACAAGGAATAAATATATTGGACATAACATTTATTCATACATATTAATTTATTTATAATTTAGAAAACAATTAAGGAGAATACTTGATTGCCTATATAAACCCCTACCATGCGATGTGATTTTATATGATTTATCCTTGGGAAAAATCCAACAAAACACAATGATAAATTCTACATATTACTTATAATTATGAGGCTCTATCATTCCATGGGTGAAGTATAATATCATATATATGACTAGATATTTAGTTTTCCCCATGGATACACTGTTGAGGAAAAAATATTTTTTTTCCCAATTTTGTGATCTACATCAATCATCTTAAATCAAGAAGGGTGGGGGATAAATCTTTAATTATTGGAATATTTTACTATATTTAATCATTTAATTTTTATATATAGTTCCATTTATCTTGTAAAGTAGGTCTATATACAAGTGTTTAAATCACTTCTATTTTATCGTAATCGTTATTAGATTCTAATAAAACCCATGGCTAATTCACTATAAATTCTGAACTTGCCATTTATTTTCATTTCATCCAAAAAATATTATATTTTCATTGAAAAAAATTATTCATTATTTAATTGTTTTAAAATATTTCATGGAAAAGTTATTATTACTTATATAAATCATCACTCATACACCATATCATTGAAAGTGGTATATTATCCAATATTCATGGTGGAAAGAATCCAAATATACCATTACCCGAAGATCATTTGAATGAAGGGATTTTCATAGTTCTTAAAATAATACCTTATCAATAAATTTTAATTGATTATATTGACACCAAAATGGTTGAGAAACTATTTTAAGGTTCTTATCATGAATTGTTTAATGTCTCTCATCTTCTCGCGATGGTGTTCCTTCTTAGTTTTTGTTTTCCTATCTCTTTTTTCGTTTAACATTAATTTAGTGTATAATTAAAGGAATATAAGAAGTGGAGGGAAAGATTAACAATTTTCCAATTAAAAATAATCATTAGATACCTTGTGTACATGTAATGAGAAATTGGTTTGGGGGTAGGTTATCAGTTGTAGGCACTTCTGTTATATCCACCTCGTACTTAGTGTCCTTAATTGAGTACCCAATAGTCTCCTAAGAAAAATTACAACACATGGGATTAAATAATAATAAGTATAATTTTTTATTAAATAATAATGAAACTCACATTTTATTATTTATTTGAACATAAATTATAATTTTATAAAATTAATATCAATTTTGAACTTTCTAGGCCAAAATAAAAAATTTGAGTTTTTGAAAATTTCCCCTAGAAATAAATTTATTAATAATTAAAAATTTAGTATTTAATAATTAAATAATTTACATAATATAATTTTTTATGTGATTTATAATTATATTGGTATTGGTTATCAATTTTAAAGGAATAAATTCTAGGTCATTTGGATGTAAGTAGAGATATTTTTCTTAAAATTGTTTTCAAGTGAATAATGTTTTCCATTTTTAATGAATTAAATAAAATTACAAAAATTAATGAATTGAATTAAATTTTTACACTATAAATCTAAAAATAATAATTTAAATAAAAATAATTATCATTTTTAGTCAGAGAGTTAATTTAATATCATCTTATTGTTGCAAACATCATTTCTCAAAAAATCACTTTTCTTCAGGTTTCATGAGTTAATATTTTAATTAAATTATGAAACTTATATGAATTGAATATGATAAAATGGATTATATTTTATGGAATTAGAATAACTAATACTAGTTAATAAGGTTAATACCATCCTGGTTCCAAATTAATAGTAAAAATAGTACACAATTGGTTACAATGATTAAGACTAAAATGTGATTGTCAAGGGGTTAATAAAAAATGGTAGGGGTTAAAATGACCCAAAAATATCCTAAACCACATTGGTTGGATTTCATTAAACCTTGACCATATAAACTTCAAATATGAGAAATTTTTTATTTATTTTATCAAGATAGTGACTTTAAATCATTTTAAAAAATTGAAAAAATACAATTGTGCTGGTCACAAGAATTATAGAGGAGAACCTCATCCATGCAGTTCTTCAAACCTATTGAGTCATTTATCTTGACCCAACCAAACCAAAATAAATTAGAAAATCCATATCCATATTCTAGAGGTTTTTCCCTCCAAAAAGACCAACCCTATGGTCCATCGAAATATATCCAATAGACTTTTCTCTATGCGATAGTAATCATCTTCATAATGCTCATTATTTTTTTAAAATTATTTATTTATAACATTAAATTATGTCCTAAAAATTTATGATAATAATAAAATTATATCACAAATATTTATATGTTGTTATATTTATGGAATAATATTTATATATTTCCTTCTCTATCAAATGAGAAACAAAACCACCACTTTGATCTACAATAGACTACTGACATGAAAAATGATATAATTTATTTACAGTAACTACCTCACACGGAAGGTCAAAATGATGGAAAAATTATTATAATTTATAATCATGAAATAATATTTTCCCTATATATTTAATATATCATCTAGTTCCTTACCCTTTCACCCATTAAGGAAATGGCAGTGTCTCTCATGCATACGTACGACCTACCATCTTCAAAAAATGATGTGAGTCATTCTCCATATACATATTTCTATGACATAAACAAATATTTAATAAATAAATATTACATTTTTAATTGAAATATAATTGTTTTGATGATGAACCTCTATAGTATACACAAGAACCAAAATATTATTTTCAAAACATGTGGGAGAAACTAAAGCATTTAACACCTGAAACAAAGGAAATAATGAATGATTATAAATGGAAATGTGATAAGATGTTATTAGGGGTTTTAAAAGATATTATAAATATTAATATTGTTTTCAAATAAATTAGTTACTTGTTTAAAACTATTATACATGATAAATATGATGTTATATAATGGGAAGCGTTATGTAATGGACTTCATCTCAATTTTCACTCTATTGTGACATATTTGGTATTATACTATTAATTAACATTTATGTATAACATACATCCTCATTTTTTGTTGAATATTAATAAACTTTTATTCATTATTATTAATGTTTCAATTAAGATTTATTATTTCAAGGGGTTAAAATTTAAGTTTACTTAAGAGGTAATGATTTATTTTAAAATATAACATTTTTGGGACCTCAGATACTTTCTAATAAAAGAATATTATAAAATATAATTAATAATAATAATCTGTTTTATTATCCTATGGAGATTTAAGGACTTACCATTATTTCACCCATATTTTCCTCTATTTTTAATGTGTCACTCACCATTGGACTAGAACTGCTAATGTTTAGTTTTATTTATCGTTTCATTTACCTTTTTTGATACAAGGTATCGTGGGTTGGAAATTAGTGCTTTGGGGATTATAGTCTATGGATAAAAGTCAGTTCACAATTTGTCTAACTATGTGGCTAGTCATGAATGTGGTTGTTTCTTGGGGAAGAGAACATTTTCACAATTTGAGAATGGTTTGTCAAACTATGTGAACCCATGGGTTGACCGTGTAACCAGTCGTGGGAGAGGAAGAAACTCTTATATGTTTGGAAAACGGTTTTGCTAAGCATAGGATCAAACCTTGCATATTTTCTAGAAAATTACAATTCAGGTGATTTTAACTAATTTATCCTTTCAATTTTTATACCTCTTAACTCCATTTATTATTCCTTCAATGAGAAAAACCTTTCATTGGCTTAGAAACCTCCCCCCTATAATTTTTGAAAGATAATCCTTAGATATTATGTGGTTTTACTCTTGGTTAGTCATTATCATTAGGTTTTCTTCTTTACTTATCCCCCTTTAATTTACCGTTCAATTTTTATGGAAGTGTGTAACACCATGTTTTAGGGGTGGTTAAAACTAGTTTTATAATGGGATTTTTCATTTTTCAGGTAGCCTATGAGTTTGAGGAATTCTTTTACCTATTCTAGGTGGTTTTTGTCAAAGATAAGGAGGTTATAATAATTTTATTATAGGGGTATATATATAATTGAATTTTTCATTTATCAACTTTAAAATACTAATTTCCATTAATTTTTTATATTAATTTTTCACTTCCTAGATATTAATTTGATGATCATTCAATTATTAATATGTTTTATATATAGTTTTGGAAATATGGGTGTTTGAATATGCTTTTTTAATGGGAGTGTCTTGTATGATCACCATGTTTTTACTATAGTGCATCATATTTATTTTATGGTTTTAAATGGATTTAAAAAATGGTTTAACACATGATTTAACCATGGGAAATATTTTTTATTTAAAATGTAAATACTTGTTTGTGAAATTTCCATTTTTTCATTTATGTCAATTATTGTGTGATTATATTGGCATGGAGTGGTACATGGGTGAAATGGGGTGTGAGCGAAGGGTTTTTCAAGGGATTGTGAGATCCTTAAAGGGAGAGTCCATTATAGATTCTATTTGTTATCCAACGGACTATGCGAGTCTTTGGTTGGACGATTGTGTAAGATTCCACATGATATTCAAATGGTCAAGAGATCTATTATAGTTGGGATCGAGGAAGACCATGAGAGAATTTAATTTTTAGATATCTAATAAAATAATTTAAATCCACTCACATTAGACCCTTATTATTAGATACATTGGTGCACATTACTCATGATGGATTGATTTATATTCATTGCGCATAGGATTAGGGACATTTTGATATGATATCAGGTGTGTTATTCAAATTTACATTATTATGGTTATATGATGTTGATGTTATGACCAGGCATATAATTACTTATGGGATATGCTAAGAAAGGTTTTCATTTCACATTATTTTTTTATCCATGTTGGATGGTTTTTGGAAAACCTTTTTTAACAGTACAAAAAAATTGAAAGGGATTTCCAATGCTTTTTTAGAGAGAAATAATTAAAAGTGGTTTAGTTTTGAAATTCTGTTTTCAAAATAGAATATTTTTTTCAATGGAAAACCATATATATAGTGATGGTGGTTCCCTACTAGAAAATGTTCCTAAAAACCTATATAATCATTTTTTATTATGTAGATTTTATTTTCTAGGACATAAGTAAATGAAATTGCACCAAATAATTAGGGGGGGTCATCTTGATTACCTACATCTGGGGTTTTATTGAGTCAACTTGATCTGATGGAGTTCATTCATGATGTGTAATTTCATTATTTTAGTGAATGTTGATATTTATTCATTGGTATTATTGGGGTTTGTCCCATTACATTTTATTTTTGTGTTTTGACTTATAGTTCCATGTATATGTCTGTTTTTTTAGGCGTGTATATTATGTTATTTATGGAATCCGTTTTTAATTACATACTATAGATATTTTATTTTACCCAATTGACTATTATGATATTGGGAAGGCCATTCCATTTCATGGATGGGTCATGCCATTTCATTATTGGAGAAACCATTCCCAAATTGATGTTCATTATTCCCATTGTTTTTTAGCATACCATAGAGATATGTACATTCTTCTGTCTCTATGATGGTCCAATGTGGGTGATATATTGTATCAAATCAGGTTTGTTTGATACAAAATGGTATGAGAGAAATTTGTTTTTGGGTGTAAAAGATAGACTAGAGGTAGGACAATCGGAACACAAGAGAAATGATTTGAAGAGTTACTGGAAATATATTATTCATATCAAATGTAGTGTAACCCTGGGTGTTTTAGGATTTTATTTATGTTCTCATCCTATTTATTGGTTTTTTTGATGATATGCTTAAGAATTCCCCCTTATGTTTGTGTCATGAAGAATGAACGGGGGATGATTTGTGTTTTTGGGTGAAAGAAGGATATTTGAATGAGGTGAATGATTGAGGCAAACAATTAGTAGTAACACTCCATAATCCATATGTCATTGTCTTCCGAATCTTTTTAGAGATTCTTTATTGGCTTATGGTTTTCCTAACTATGTGTAAAGACCAGACAGATAGGGAAATAATTGAAAGTTTCTAAATTTCCCCTCCTTTTTTATTTTGAGTAAGTTTTGATTCTAGTGTTCTCGTTAAGGCCCTTGTTGGGGGAATGTATTCATTTGTTTTTCTGTGATTTGAGATTTAATTGTGCTCGATAAAGCTTAAATTTTGTGTCATCTTGACAATACATCATAAAAGGACCTCATCCATACACAGAGAGGATGTTTTGGAGCATACCGCATTGGAAAATTATCTTATTGATCCGGATTTTGTGGGGATAGTGATTCATATGATCCAATCCATGTGGAAGGTTGGTGGTATATAGTAGACACAAATAGTGGTCCATGTATAAGAGCATGTGATGAAAAATCACATTAGTGCTACATAAAACCAAGGGACCCCTTGAGTCTAAGGAGTGTTTGGCTCATATTGAGTGTATTATTGGGTTTTTAAATACTCTTGAGACCTCTAAGGTGGCATTAAACAATAATGTTGTAATGGACCTGGATGGATGTGGTAGGAGTTGATAGTAATTGCAAGGTATCATAAAGATATCACTTGGACAACATTCACGGTGGATTTTAATCTCCAGTTCTATCTAGAGAATTTGACTGAGGCGAAGGCCAATGAGTTCTAGATGCATGATAAAGGGTATCATTAAGTGATATTGTATACTTCCTGATTTATTGTGTTCATTCTTGTCTCCTAGGAATTCCTCATAAATGACTATATAAAGGCTCAACAGTTTTATACGAGATTGAGGTAAGAGTTTAGATATAACATTATTATTCTCTATCTAATAAATTATTCATTGAAGGTTGGTAATATTTGTATGGTATATGTAGGTTTGAAAAGAATTAGAGGTATAATTTTAATTATTTCATTGGGTGGTAGTTATATAAATTCTTATATTTACAAGTATTAGTGGTAATAGTCTCATCGGGGTAGTTGAAAGAGAGTTTAGTAGTCCCCAAGCATAGTGGTATCACCTTCTATGTGGCTTTATCTGATCAACTATTACCAGTATGGGAATATTGGATACCTTAGCGATAGTTTCCAAGATTCTCTGTGGATGTTTCTATAGTATGTCTATTTGGGTCATCTTCAAAATTTCATCAATGGTTTTTTTCAAGGGAGTAGTCCAGGATCCAAATTTTGAAAGGGATATCAATTAATATTAGATTCTTCATAGGGGGGATTATATCCTCCTAGTGGAAGGGGATTCACAATAGTTAAATATATATAAGGGTATGCTCGAGACTGAACATCTTCATGAAATAGCGGTTAACCCAAAAGATGTAGATTTTGGGTTAACCAGATTGAGAGGTATAATGTTTATTGCATCTTCAATGGTATTCATTTATTTTTATTCAACTTCATCCCATTATTTTTTTTCTCTTTTAAATTTTATGATTATTTACTTATGAAAGTGTAGTTGATTCCATATGATATGGAGTTTTTGAACCTTGTTGTTTAAGAAGAATGATCAATTTTTCATGTTCCATATGTTCTCGGTTTTAATTGTTGATGTGGAAGACATTTGTGATTTCCTCATGTTGAACGTTGAAGTTGTTATCCTCATACATGGAATGTATTAGTTTATCATCAACAAATCAATTAATGACTTTTATCCCCACTAGTCCTAGGTTCTTACTCATGATGGGAGCACTCATGTCATTAAGGGTGAGTGGAATCTATAATCATGAAGGGAAAGACCATTTATTCTAGGGTTAAGATTGAGTTTGTACCTGTTTTCCAGGTTGTTTCTTGATGCCTCAAAGTAGTGTTCTGGGGTTGAAATTCCATTGGCCATTGATTGGTATCTATATATGTTTTCATTGGATTTATTAAATTTTTCAGACCAATGAGAGTAGAATTTTTCTTTTTATCGGCTCTTTATGATGAGATTGGTTTACTTTCCATTTTATTAGAAGGATCCGTCCATGTACAACAAATTGAATGTACTATTAGTGGATCTCAAGGGAAATGGATTAAATTTTCTTATCATGTCATCTTGGGACTCACTAGTTATACTTGAGAGGAACGTTGAAAGAGGATTCCAAATTTACATATATTATCATATACATAAGAATGTGACTATAAACACTAAATACCAGTTCCCAAGAATGAATGAACAATTTCACTAGCTCCTAAAATTACATTGGTTCTCAAATATTGAATTGAGATATCGGCACCACTAGTTGACTATATATGATTATATTGATCAAAATACTACCTCTTAGAGCTTTTATGGAGATATAAAGTATTATTTATTCCATTTGGGCTCAATAATTCTGTTATAGTCATTATGGAATTGATAAAAAAAGATTTTTCATATATTTATGGAATCATTTATGTAATATCCTTTTGATGACATGAGGATATATCCCACGATAGAGGTGGATCATGATCAACATATGCCGGTTATTTTGGGTGAGTTTAGGGAGAAACATCTATAAAAAATATTCTAAATTCTATGTTAGTATTACAAATGTATATTTGTAGCCTCATGATTTATATGGTATGTGTTTTAGTAGATCCATAGAATGTTAGAGAATTTATTTCAAGGGATATACCCAAGAATTAGTTCAATATCCATAGAATACTATGTTTAGTCGAGTATTGTAAACATGTTCTATGATTATTATATAGGATAATTTCTCCCATGAAATCTTTAATAATGAATGAGTGATGTTTGGATGGGATGAGAAGTACCAACATTAGTTTGATAATTTTTAGACCCATTGGAAATCCACACCAGTGTTGATTAGGCCCTTTACTAGGAGATATTATATCATGAATTGTACAACTCTGGGTGAGGATTTGATAAGTGAGATTAGTAAAGATAATCATGTCGTGGAATATGGATCATAATGGGTATTCCCACATGAGATGAATTACCTCAACCATGACATGGAATTGAATGTGGGTATGTATGTGTTAAATATATTGTGACAATACCTCTTCAGGGAGCATTTTATGGTCTACACAGGTAAAAACATTGAAGTAAATTTTTTAACCTAATGAACCTGAAACATCGGTAGATATTATATGTAGAATTTATTTAGCATTTTTATTTTTATATTTTTTATATTCTTAGTAATTATAATGTGGTCACATATGAAATTATTATGATTATTTTCTTGTAGGTTTTTCGATTATCCAGGGATGAGTGTGGTCCAATGAGTTTTTTTATTAATCTGATTGTTGAGGTAAAGGTGGATGGAGATAAATTTATCTTGTTCAGTGAGTTGGTCACACCCTATATTATCAAAAAATATCAAAGTCAGATGGAATTGCACCAAAACTGTTTGAATTTTATTAGTGCTTTAAATGGTGGGGAGGAATCATGTGATTCATCTATGTTTCCTTATGGTTCTATCATATTATGGTGGCGGATCGTAGTTTCCTTCATACGAGGTAGAAGGTCAAGTATGAGGTACACAATTCTAGTTTTGATCCTCACAATATGGCTAATAAAATACGGTATTACTTCATGGGTCAGTATTGGTGGATTTGGATGAGATGCAATTAAAAACATTGTTTCTAGGTGATTAACCTGCTAGAAGTTCAATGATGTTTATAAAAGACCAACTAGGTTATTTTAACCATTTCACATACCAATGTGGATGTGGGATGAGATTTATATGTATTTTTTATTGAACCACCTCATAATTAATATGGGAAATATTCCATTTTGGTGGTTGTTATTCATTTGAAAAAATTATCCCATTATATTCTCATTCGGGAGTCGATGAAAGTAGAGTAACCCAAATACCTGAGTGGGCCATCAATACTCTCAAGGAGATATTACATTATTTTATGCTTGATTTTAGAGGTTTGTGGAAAAATAACATATTTTTGGATGATTTTACTTATAAAAATATTTATCAGGCATTGATTAGGATGATCCCATTTGTTGTGTTGTATTGGCTACCTTTCTGATCCCTATTGTATTGGGCCGAGGTAGTTGAATGTTCCATTATAGGACCCAATATTATCCAAGATACAATAGAGATAATTGGGATGATTTAGAAATGTAAATTTGAAACATAGAGTCAACATAAGTTGTATTACAATCATATTCATCACAAATTTTGGTTTCATGTAGGTGATCAAGTGTTTCTAACAGTATCGATTTCACTATGTCATCATCTATTGGGAATAATCAGAATGCTAGTGAAACATTATGTCTGTACATTTCATGTTATGAATAATCATGGAAAGGTAGCCTATTAGTTTGGGTTTCAACCATGGATGAACTCAATCAATGTTTTCTTTCATGTATTCTCCTTAAAGAGATACATTCTGGACCCATCTTAAGTGATAGAGTGGGATGAATTGGAGGTTCAACCTGATACCACCCTTGTAGAGGAGCCAGTTCATATCTCAGATTAAGAGAAAATGGTTCTCTATGGTAAATCTATCATACAGGTCCTCGTAGTCTTGTATCATGGTACTAATATCCACTAGGCATGGGAGTGGCGTCCAATGGTGAGGGGGAAGGGGAAACACCTATTTCTTCTAATGATTCCTAAGGACACTACGGGTGTATTGAAAGTTCGGTTGTTTTTGACCCTCAATGGGTTACAATCATGATTAATTTTGAGTTATATATATATATATATATAACATTAGAGTACCTAGGATATGGTGTTCGAAAATATTGGTTTCGGAGAAAATATAAGAAGTCATATAGTTGGTGCACTGAACGTCTAAACGTGAGGAAAATTGTGTACGAGGCTATTTTTTGGGACATAGTGATTTTACATGGGATGAGGATGGTTTTTCAAACTATTTGAGCCTAAGGGGTTATAATAAGACTTGTATTTAGGGACCCTATAGATCCCACATGTTTGGATCATGTTTTTCCTAACAGTACGTCCAAACAATGCCAGATTTCCATCACATTAATGTTTCGGTGATTTTACCAAATTTTCCTTTTCATTTTTTATACCCATTAGCCTCTTCTCTTCTACATATCATGTGTATCCCTAATCCATGGATTTAAACCTTCTCCATACTCATTTTTTTGTGGATGTTCCTTGGATCCATGAGGTTTGTCTTGATTTAATCCATGTTCTTTATGTTTCCAACTTCCTTCTTCTTTCTGTCCATTATCTATTGATTTTCATTGAAGTGTATAAGATTAATTTTTATGTGTGGGTGATTCTGTGGTTTAAATGGAAGATTTAGATTGTTTCCTTTTATATTAGTTGTGTGATAAATTCTTATTCTTATTCTTGATGGTTGTTTTTTAAAGCGATGATATTAGATCCACTTCTATGGTAATTGTCTCCATATATGGGTGATACCGATTTATTACTTTTAAAATCACAATTCAAATTGGATACAATTTATAAAATTTCCACGTTCTTAATATACTGTTTATCATTATCCTATGCTTGATAAGTATTTTTGATTTTTATTATAAAATATTATGTTTTAAGAAGGTTGTCCAATTGGGTTTTTCTTGTATGTACTCCTTGTATTAGATAAAATGGATCAAAGAGATTTTACGGTTCTAAATGTATTTATAAAATGAGTTAATAAATTAATTTATATTTTTAGAGGTGTTTTATTCAAAATGAGCATATAGGTTTCTGAAATTTCTTTATGAAATGGTCTTTTGAAATGGATTTTCATGTATGTCCCTTATTGCATGATTCTAATAGCAAGGATTTACATATGGGAGTGCCAAGGTGTAAGTTATTGGTTGTCTAAGGGATTGTGTGGACCAATAGGGAGGAAGACCAAGAGAGAATCAATATATTCTTCCTAATACCGAGATATATTTTGGTATAAAGACTATGAGATATTAAAATTTTCATCTATGGCACAGAGAGTTCTATTGTAATCGATCCTAGGGAAGGCTGTGAGAACATCCATTTTTTTAGCCGGCTAGAAAACATGGTTTTAACTAACTAACATAAAACCCTTATGGTCATAGCCCTAAGTTTACATTACTCATGTAAGATTAATTTATATTATTTATTCAATTTTTTAGTTTTGTGTTGATAGGATATCATGTGTGATATGACCATTTCCAATATTATTATTATATGATGTTTTCATTATGGTAAACCATATTATAATATATTTGATATGTTGAGAATGTTTTAAATTTGTCCTTATTTATTTAATTTAGACATCCTGGAACTTTTTTTACTTTTGAAATAAATCCAAATGGGTTTTAATGTCTTTTTTAAATGTGAAATGTTTCAAATTGGATTAGTTTCGAAAATGTGATTTCCAACTAGATTGTTGGTCTGAATGGATAAAATATTTAAATATATTCATGTTGGTACCCTACTATGATTTGTTCATCACACTCTAGATATGACATTCAGATTAAATAGATTCCATTTTAGAGGAAATTGGTAAATGAAAGGGAACTATGTACCAGATTGGATCTTCATGATTAACTATCTATGGGGTTTTATGGAGGAGATGTGGTCTCATAGATATGTCTCATTTCGAATCATTTTGGGATTATAGATTCTGTTGTGATGCAAGTATTGGTACTGTTGTTTATTTTCCCCTTTGTTATGAGTTTTGACCTTCGCCTTTTTGTGCCTTATTTATTTACGTTTTTTAATGAATCAATATGATATTGATTATGGAGTATAATAGTATTTATTACATAATATGGATTTTTTATTTTATCAATTTGAATATGATTCTATTAGTGTGGTCATCTCATCTCATGGATTGGTCATTCACGTTCATCTTGGGTGAAAAATTACCCATGTGGATGATTGTTGTTCCTGGTGATTGTCACCAGCTAGAGGTGATAAATAAAAACCTTCGTTCCATGTTAATGGCTGTCATGGGTAAAGGGTAGACCCAAGTTAATTTTTTAACAAGGAACATGAATAAAAAAATAAATGTTTAATATAAAATATGATCTTTCTTCACTTTTTATAATGTATACCTTTTTCCGTGTCCATATTTTTTGAAAATTATTTTAAAAATGTCCTTTTTATTTTCATAAATGATTTCTTATAGACATTTTATTTTATCGTTAACATTTAACAATTCTTTAAAGGAATATTTATAATGTTTAAAAAGAGGTACATTTTTTACTATCTTTATAAAAATTTAAAAGGAATATTACATTTTATAGTTGATCAAATTAAAATAAATTTCTATCTCTATAACCATTTTACAATAACTATATTCTACTAAAAGTTTCAAATGTTTTTAAAAATTAGTATATTTAATAAAATCAGATTTTAATGTTTCTCTTACATTTTATATTATTCTCCAAACGATATGAATTTATTATAAAAAATATTATTCAGATGAATTGAAGGTCATATTTTATATGTTTTCAATTTTGTGAAAATTATTTTTTTGGAAAAATTATCTTTTTTATGATAATATTTCTTTTTAAATTACATTTCTATTAAAATCCATATTCATTATATCGTGTATATATTTATTTCCTAAACCACATAACATTTTTGTAATTGGTTTTTTCTATAAGTGTTATTTGATTTAATAGGGAAATATTTATTTTTCTAATTTATTACAAAATAAAGTAATTTTTTGATAAATAATATTGTTGTTGAATTAAATTAACCATTAAATATATTAGGAATTATTTTAACAGTTAGTGATAGATATGGAATTAAATTATATAGCACTTCGATTCATTGATAAGTCTCATGAGACAAAAACGTTTTCCAAAATTATTTAATGGTGTTTTATATATACCTACTCATAGTTTAAACTATCATAGAACAAGTCCATAAAAGTAAATATATCATGAAGTTATATACCATGATGTCTAATATTATTCAATTCCTTCACTAATAATTTAGTTATTTCTACCCATTAGGTTACTGCATTGATATTATCCATGGATTCATTTCATTATCTTGTAATTGATTAAATGGCATGTGTTTTGAATTTTCTACCAATCCATATTTATTAATCCTTATTTACTAATGATATATTGAATTTTATATATTACTTAATGATAAATTGTTATCAAATATATTTTTCCCTTTCCCTAGGATATGAAGAAGGAATTTTTGTATGAGTTTATAGATGAATAATATTTACTCTAAATATGTTTTTTTTATTTTTTATTCTAAATAAATAATTGGAAGTATGCTTGTAAATGGATATTCAAGATAGATAAACAGATAAATCCTTATTTATATGATCCCTTGTATCCTATAATAATTTAATAATATAGGCACTGAATTTGGTGTACAATAGATGGGGTTGTTACATTTAGTAGCAAATCATGTTTAGTTGAATCCTTGGGAATAAGATTTACGAAAACATAGATTCGGGAGAAAAACTCTATGAAAGACATTGAGGGAATGTCTAATTATAGGAAAATATCATAAAACTATTATTATTGTAATTATTGTGTTCTTTTTATATCCATACATCCATGTCTTGATAATATAAGGGGATATGGTTTTAACACTGATATATCTATTTTTAATAACTCCAAAAATAGGTTTTTTGTGGTTATCATGCCCAACATTATGGTGAATAGTGAATGTGACCTTATTGTGAATCAATATTGAAACTCCTAGGGGATATAACTTGGTTAATTAACAATTTCCTTAAAAATAATTTTGAAATATTTGAAAATATGGTTTTCATTTATGGATATTCTCAAATAAATCATGTTTATGATTCCGAGATTAACAATCCATAAATCTTAAATTTCTGTCATGTTTAATTCTAGATTTTTTATTATATATTTAAATTTAAAGAGATAATTTAATTTATTAAATTTTTTAGCAATAGATCATGGTGGAAAGAATGGTATCAATACTCATGGCCAATGGTAATATTTAATTATTGAGAAATTCCATACTATTCTTGTTGAAGCTAAGAATACCGTGGCTATATTTGGGAAGATGACATAGGTTATTACAAATAACCCCAAACAGAAGTAGAAAAATGATTTCCATTGTATGATACACCTATATTGTATTGTTTCATTATAAAAATCATCCATCTATTATTGTAAATACAAATCAAGTTATAGATAGAAAAATTATTATTTCTCTAAAAAATAAATTTCTATAGTTTGGATGTGATGAGGGGGTAGATATATTTTTAGAAGTATATTTTCACAGAATAGATACTGATCAATGGTGAAAATTGATTCATATTACTAGGGAGGAAGAAGAAATATAATATATGGATTAAATACCTTTTAATATAACACTATTGCACTAATATTTCCCTCATTAGAAACAAAATGAAATGAATAGAAAGTTTTGTAGTGTAATGAAAAAGGAATAATAATGTTTATAGAATATGAGGCTATATTTATAAGAATAGAAAAGTATGATATAGATTACATTATAAATAGGAATAAATTATTGAAGATTTCTTTGAAGGGAGTATTCCAAACCATTGGAGAGAAATGGTTTCTTAAACTATTTTTTCTTATGATAAAATAGTATTATGTACCATCAAAATAGAGAATTAATTTTCTAGATCCAATATCTTAATGGGAAATCAAGAATAGTTGAGATAAAATGAACACTATGAGAAATTTTATACGTCAATGAATAATAATTGAATGTAAAAATTATTATATTATAAAAATTATGAAATGAATCATTAATGAAAATGTTCTAAGGGAGTAGGAGTTTGTTATATGTAAAAATATAAGGGTCATATAGACAATAAATTTAAGGGAAATATAGAGTCCACTACTATATATGATTCACCTGAAAATAAATAGGTAATTAATTAAACAAGTACCCCATGTGTTATAAGAATATACCATAAAATAGGCCAAGGGGAGAATCCCATGGTTATGTGATCACTATTACTAAAGATGATGTTATAAGATGTTGTTTTAGGTACTTTACTCATACCCTAAAATTTAGTTTCAACATTATTTTATTTTAGATCTCTATGCACTTTTATTTCCCAATTAGCAAAATTGTTTATCGTGATTTCATGAAAATGGGTTATGCTTATATGAAAAAACTAATTTGTAGAATGTTTCCAAGAATTAAAGAGGATTTTGGCCAATTCTTTAATTTTTAACCTACTATTAGGAAATAACAAATTTGTGATATATAATGATAAATCAATGAAGGGAATTGTGTGTTTACTTATAGAGAATTTTAATGTTATTTCATTTATATCAAGGTATCTAAATATTCACGAACCAAAATATCAATCCCATAATATTGAGTTGTTAGTTGTAATCATTTTATAAATGATATTGATACATTATCTCTAGAGTGAAATATTTGAGATATACAAAGATCATAAGATTATGAAACAAATATTATCATATAAAAAGATAAACATGATGGAAATGTGATAGAGCGGGATGCTAAAATATTTTTATTAGTTAATAAAAAACCACATAAATAAGGGAAATATGGTAGATAGTGTATTGAGAATGAAATATAATAGAATCCGGACCAAAACAAATATGTTTAAGGATATAATGTTCATTGGATTAAGAAATTTGTTTTTAGAAATTATTAATAAAGTGGGAATATCACTCAATTTTCAAATGATTTATAAACCATATTAATTAGAAAAGATAAAATTAGTTCCTCCTAATGGTGATAATTTTCAAATTATAATTAAACCTGTGAATGACGTGAAATTTGAAGAAATCATGTATGAAGGAGTTATGAAATTTGGAAACAACTTATGTGTTTCATTTATAACTAAGATGAAAATCGAAATATTTGATGAGTGTAATTACATAAATTTCAATATACATCCTAGTATCACTATGATCTAAAAATATATACTGGAGTAGTTTTGATGGCATAATATGTAGTGAGAAATCGTTGTTTATTCAAAAAAAATCCTAGTCTGACAATTGATAAAGGTTAATATGCGAAAATCTAGAGGAGTCATGAAAGATATACCAATTCTTATGTGGAAATGGGATGAAATTTATATAGACTTTTTCTCTAGATTACCAAAGAATCCTTTATTGAATGATTCAATATGGAAAATTTTTGACCACCATACAGAATCTACACATTTTTCTATAAGATAATATTTACAACTTTAGAAACATGAACGACTATATATTATTGATGTTATAATACTTAATGGTGAACCCATTTTAATTATTTATGGTTAGGATCCGTGATTTAAAATGGGATTCTAGATAATTATTCATAAAAATATTCATTTAAGAACCAACTAATATCCTTAAATTGTTTGATTTTATGAAAGGAATATTAAACCTTAGAAAACATATTGAGGTCATTCTCACATGACATTAAAGTTATATGGGATTAGTATTTAACTTTGATGGAGTTTTTCTATAATAGTATCTTTTATCAAAGTATTCAAATGTCATTGTATAACGTATTATATGGAAAGCGATTCTGCATTGTAGTTCATTGGGATGAAGTTGGTAAGAGGAAACATCTATGAAAAAGAATTTACTAGGAGAAAAACATGGTAAAGACTCTTCAAACCCATATTTAAGATGTTTAATTAAAGAAAACGTGTTATACTGATAACCGGAGGAATGAAATGCAATTTCAAGTGGTATATCTTTTTTTCGTGAATTTATCCCTCATAAAGGGTGTTATAATGTTCAATATGAAATGGAAATTGAGAACTAAGTACCTGAAAACATTCTAAACTATAGAAAGAATTGGAGCAATGGATTACAATCTAGAAATTTTACCAACCCTCTTTTAAGTACAACAGGTGTTCCAAATCCCATGATTAATAATGTAAATGATAGAGCCCACACATTTTCTTTCTAATAAGGAAATAAAAATGTAAACTCATATATATTTATATGAATAAGATATCAAGATTCTTGAAACATGAAAATAAAAGTTGTTAAACAAAACGACATGAATTGGAAATTTCATTTTGAGAAGTCATAAAATTGACATTGTAATATGTGAAACTGGGGAAGTAATGAAGAATAACCCACCTCATTTTTTTGAAAGTAACATCCATGAAAAATGTATGGATGAAATATTTAAAGGATTGATTAATGTAACACCCAATAATAAAATATATTAAGTGGAAATATTATTTTAATAATACTGTAATACAAATCTAATTTTAATATTTAATGGAACAAAAATTATATTATGACCGGATGAATATTAATTTTTATTTTGGTCAGGATAAGTTAACAAGGTTTTCCTAAAATATTCCAATAGAAATAAAATTTTAAGAATTTTTTAAAATGTAGTATTTAAATATTCTTTATTTAATTCCAACATGCATGTAACCTAGTGGTACAAGCTGCTACTTGGCATCTAAAAGACCCAGGATCAAATCTGGATAGGGACTAATTTCCAGTACTATAGAAGCAGTGTAGCAGTACTGTAGCAGTGACGAAACTGTAGCAGCGGTAACACTGTAGTGGTGGAGGCACTATAGCTGGAACTGTAGCGGCGTCGATACTGTAGCAACCAAGTTACTGTAGATGTACTATTCACCTAGGGGCTCTTTGGGCAAAAAAATGGAATTTCAACCCTAGTAATCAGGCCACTTGGCCTTGGGCCTTTGAGCTATGTATGGGTCTCCCTCTACCCAGTCTAAAAGAAGTCTTTTCTTTAAATAATAAAATGAGGCTTCGACCCCAACCTTTAAAAAAAATTTCTAATTTAATATAAAATAATGTCTTATAAAATATATAAGTTAACATGTATTGGTTATAAAATTTTTATAAATAAAGATAGGGGAATTTGGAGGTAAAACAAATAATTTTTCTTATAATTGTTTTTATGTGAATATAGTTTTTAATTATTAAATAATTGAATTAAAATCTAAAAATAAATGATTTAAATGAAATTTATATATTATATATAAAAATATTAAATTAAATTGAAATAATTATTATCTATAGTCATAGAGTTTATGTAAGTTCATCATATTCTTGAAAAATGCATTTCTTGAATAACCATTTCTCATCTTGTTTTGTAGGTTGATTTTAAATTTATGTTCTCATTATTATAAAAACTAAATTAATTTTTTTATCATATTATTAATCCAAATAATTAATATTAGGTTATATGGTAAACATAATTTATGTTCATAAGTAATATTAAAAATATGAGAATGTGGTTATGAAGATTAAGGTCACAATGGGTTTTCCAGGGGTTAACCTAAATAGATAAGGGTTAAAATGTTATAAAATATATGTTTAAAATAATTGGAAGGTTTTTTATTATCTGTAAAACTTTTACCTAAGAATATGAGTTCTTTTTGATACATTCTTCTTATAAGGATACTTTGTAACATTACAAGACTTGAAAAATCTACATGTGTGCAATTCACATCAAATTATAAATTCATCCTCGTACCCTAAATTATTCACAAATTTTTCTCCATTTAACTCTCAAAAACATAATAATATAACTCCACAACATGAATCTACATATTCTATAGATTTTAATATTCCCAAAAGACCAACACTAGTGTTCTTAATATGATCTTCGAAGGATCATTCTCTAAGAGAAGTTAATAATCTTCACTGAGCTCTTTATTTATTTACATCATTATTTTACAAGCAATATTTTTTCCTTAAAAACTCATAAAAACACTATTATCACCCATATAATGAGATTTTTTTATTTTTATTTTTTAATATATACCCATTTACTTCTCTATCAACTGAGAAACAAAACAATTACTCATGTGTACGGTGGAATTCCTCCCCCCAAATGATATAATTTGTTTTCCATCACCTCCTCACATGGATTGAAATAATGATGGAATTAATGAATATATATAATAATTATGAAAAATAAATTTTTTAATTTAATATATAATTTTCTTATTTATCCTTTCACTTATTAATGAAATGATAACATCACTCATGCATGCATATGTCCTACTGTCTCCATTATGTGATACAATTAATTTTCCATTTCAAAATTTAATTAATGATAATAAAAAGGTAATTAATAAGTAAATATGATACATATAACACTCATGTAATTATTTATATTAAGAAATAACATCCAATTCACAAGAATTGGATCTTATGTGACAAAAACTAGCATGAGAAATTAATGCAGTTATCACCCTAAATAATGGTAATGATTAATTAATGACTATGAATGGGTTATACGATGTTATATGAGGATTATATAATACATTATGAATATAAATATATTTTGGTATAAATTAATAACATGTTTACAATAATTATATAGGATGGTAAAACGCATTCATGTAAGGGGAACAATGAGTTAAGGGATTTCTACTCAATTTTCACGCAATTGAGACATATTTGACATTATGAACCTATTTAAATTATTTTGTTGGTATATTAACCACTTTATGTATTTAACATGAATATATGTATTTATTATTGAATATAAACACTACAATTCATTTTTATACTTTCATTGGGTGAAAATAGAAAAGTTAAAAAAGAGGTACTATTTAATTATAAAATCTCATTTTTTGGATTTATTTTATATTTCATTGAAGGAAGATTATAATAAACCAATAATAAAAATCATATATTTTATATGAAATTGTATATTAAAAATTTACCATGTTTTCACCACATTACGAATTATTTTTATTTTAATCGAATAAAAAAATGTTTAAATGAAAATCTTATCATATATTTATTTTGAGCGGGTATATTTTTCGTCAATGTAAATATTATTACAAATATGATATACAAAATTCCTTTTTTATTTACTAAATTAATTTATTATGTAAATTTTAATTTATAATTAATAATTAAAATTTTTCAAAGGAAACCTAACAATTTTTATTGAAAGGTTTCTTTTCTACTTTCTCTATAAAAACTGAAAAGGAATGTTTCTTTTTAACATATAAGACATTAATGGAATTTACCACCATGAAAATTGTTTTATGATATTTAGATTCTTCTAATAGTTTTATATGGTTTAGAACATACATATTATTAATGAAAAAATAATTAAATTTCCCACTTTGGATTTATTTTCTTCACTAAAATACACTAATTTATTTCAAAACCTATATTTACAATTAATTTATTGTCATATTGTATTCTTTGATTTTTTTCGGTCATTAATTTCCATAGAAAAATTCAATTTATTGTGATGATATTTCATTATTCATTAAATTTATCCTAAATATATATACATTGTATGGTGGATATGCTTATTTTATAAACCATATACCCTTTTTACATATGGTTTTTATAATGAAAGTATTTCGATTGACTGGGGAAATATTTATATTCCATATCATTTAATTAATAAGTATATTTATTGATAATACATATTTTTTATAAATTAAATTGATCATTCCATATATGTGGAATGCATTTGACATGTTGTGATGGGAAGGGCCCCAAATTATATATCACATTTATGAAACAAGTGGTCTTATGAGAAAAACCAGTTGGTGTAAATTATTAAATAGGTTTCTGAGGTATATGTTTAAAAAATTAAACCAATTTAAGGAAAGGAATTGATGATAAATATTTCATGACCTGTGTGATAATTATGTCTAGTGCTATGTTTTTTCATCATTGATAATTTAAATATTATTACAAATTAGGTTACTTAATTGATATTATACATAGATTCATTTCATTATCAAGTTATTGATTAAATAACTAGTAATTTTAGTTATATACCTTTTAATTTAGATTATTACTTATATACTCATGAATTCTTCCACATAATGTATCCTTTATTGTGCATGACATATCATCATTATTATTTTTCCTTTCCCCATGATATGAAGTACGAGTTAATGAATGAGTTCAATGATGAATAATTTTTAATATTCATAATATATTTAAATTTTATTTCCAATGAAAGATAGTAGGAATATTTGTATTTGGTTCTTCAGAAGAACTGGAATGATCGATCCTTATTAATGTGATCCCTTTTATCTTAAAACATTTTAATATTGTAGACATATAATATAGCTTAATATATTTTGGTTAGTCAAAAAATTATTTATATTATTGGGTATTTTGGCTCTTCTAACCCCTATTATTTATCCCAAAAAATGGGAAGTCTTGGGTTTTAATTTCATTTCATTCAGTATTTCCTCCAATTGGATATATGAACATATTTGTCTCCTCTATAGGAAAACCCTTCATTAATCAATGTATATATCCTTACCTTTATGTCATATGATCTCATCTTTAGAAATTGGTAGGTAATTTATTTATTTATACTTTTAATATTATTATTTATCTTAAGATCAATTACTCAACATCCTATCCTCCCATTGAAGGGAATGAAATTGTTTTGAATTAATTTGGATTTTCTTTCATCTATATACTTTTTGGGTTTTACATAACATAATTTTTGGAGAATATGTCATTTTCTTACTATATTAATACTCATTTTTCAAAATTTTATTATTCATTTAAATCTGATATTTTATGTTCGATTTTTTACTATGGTAGTGATATGAATTCATATTTTTATCCTTGATATATGGTTATTTACTGGTATAGATCAGAAAACCAATTACCCCTCCCACATTCATAAAGTGTTGAGATAAAAAGGGTACATTTATATTAGTTTTATGTGGTCTATAAACATTAATAATACACCATGTTTGGATATTATTATTCAGATATAAAATTGCAATAGTCAATATGTTTAAGTGTTCAACTGAAATTAAATTATATTTGATGGTCTGTTCATTTATTTTATATAACCTTAGTTTCTATGTATACTAGTATGTGGTATACTTTTTATACTTTAAGAGTTATATGCACATGTATTATTTATAGATAGATTAACAGGTTGGGATAATCTCACAATGGCTTGATTCTAGTATACCTCTGTCCCATATTCATTGGGATATAAAGTTTGGCTGTCCTGACTCTAGTATACAAGATTCCCTTTCCACTAGTATGTGGGATTCACCCTAAATATTGTGATGTATATTGTACCTTGATATTAGTAAAAAAATTAATCTTAGATCCCATGTTAAGTCTGAGGTTGGTATATTTGACGTGGAAATTAATGCTGTATAATATATGTAGTTATTATTTATATCCCAAATAGATTATATTATATAGTAAATTTCTTGTTACACAGACTATTTACTCTTCTACTATATTGTTACTGCATTGATTTTTATTTATGATCGGTGGTTAAAATGTGGGGTGGTTATTTGTTATTAAATCTTATTAGAATCACACCCTTTATAAGAGTTAATGGGTGTGAGAAGATGCTTTCATGATCTAGGTATGGTTAATTCCCAAATGCATGGGAGTAAGAAAAACATAGGGCATAGGTACTAGTGGCATCTTATTTGAATTTTAGTGGTTGTTATGAATAGTTCCATATGATATGTCATTAAATTCTACCATTAGAGTGTATATATGAAGAGACACATGTTTTTCACCTTATATCTGGTTGGGGTGACACACTATATATATTCATGGTTTTAGTCTACATCTATCTATTTGATGGATTTTACCCCTAATTTAGATTAGTTTGTATGTTAATGTATGTGATTATGGTTGTTCATCTTCTATTTTATTAATCCCAGGATAAATAGGTACTTAACTGTAAGGTTCCCTTTTTCTTGATTTCAAGGTCTATTTACCCCAATGAACATTTTTAAATGATGGTGTGACCATTGTATCATCTTATTTAATTGTATGATGTGAAAACTCGATCAATATTTGTATTCAAAAAGCCTTATCATTTTATCCACCTCTAGATATTGGGAATTGAGAATGATATGTTGTGGTATCCTAATCAAATACTATTTGGATAATCTAGTCACCTTTATTGAAAACTATTACTAGAGCATGATTAGGGAACTTGGTTATGGTACCCTGATTATCTAATAGATAGGAATATAGAGACTAATGAAGTAGGTGATAAATCTACATGACCATCATAATTATATAGAAAGATTGAGTTACTAGGGTTATGTAGATCCTAAGGCATAATGATTGCATTGAGTTGTGGGAAATTTTTGTTTTACATAAATATGAGAGGTTAAATCCATAGAACTAGAGAAACACTCTCTAAAATGTCATATTATAGATCATGAACATTTTATTTATGAAAAATTTTAGAATAATATTTTGTGGTCTGTGGGAATCTCTCTGACCAATTTCCATCACCGCCCATATTTTATTATTGTTGCGATGGAGAATCCAAGTGAGTATTCCTCAAGATACATCCACACATGATCCATGAAACTTTAAATTATTTTCTTAATATCTCAACTGATATAATAAAAAAATAAATTGGTTTATACAACTCACCATCAATCATATGAATATTATATTCTTTTCTATTTTGGTTCGGAATAGAAGGAGGAAAGATAATTTCAATTTCGGTGTTGATGTAATTATATAGAATGCCTCTATAGTGTCAACTCATCTCATACATGAAAATGGTATATTTTAGAATATATAATTATTCATAAATAATGACAATTTAAAATAATATCCTTATCATATAATTTAATTTTAGTGAAAACCCTTGTTAACTAATAATAATGAAATTAATATTATTATCATATCTCTTGACATGTGTTTTATTGAAAAATAATTTCTTAAAAAATAATTTACACTTCATTTAAATATTTCATTTTCATCAGGTTTTTAAAATCAACCCATATCCTTTGAGGTTTTATTTTCACCAGACTTGAGAGTAAATATTTATTTATTAATACCCACCTAACATGAATAAGTATTTATTTTCTTCCATTCAATAAAATTGGGATTGAATATATATTATATTCACTACCTTGTGAATATATAAAAAAGTGATAAAACATAACAAACATATTAGATACTTGATTATATTGTGATTGAGATTTTGTGGTCAATAATTAATTGAATAAATATTATTCCACTATCTATGTTTAAAATTATTAAAAAAATAAATATAATAAATGTGATTCTTGATACAGTTACAATAGGTTTTCTAAAATTAAATAGTCAATATAAAGAAACATGTTTAAGAACCCACAAAGAAATATATAAAAGTTGAGACTTCAAAAAACATCGTATAAATTCTACAGTGTCATACAATCCCTTTGTAAACCATTATCTCGTCAAATAGTACTAACACTTTTGTGATCACCATGTATGATTGAAATATATTTATTTTTCATTCTAAAATAATTTTATTTAAAACATTACATGTTAATCGATTTAATCAGATTGTTATATTTCAATCAGAGGACAAAATATATCATATTAAAAGGATGGTAACATTATCTATAGAGATAAATCTTCATCGCTATGATTGCAAGAGGCACTACCCTCTCAGTGACAGCCATTAATAACACTCATATGTTGAGAGGGTGGGTTTTACTTCATCTTCCTCTTAATATAATTAATTTATACCTTTCAAAAATCTATCATCCTACCTTTAATTTCCATCAAATTTCTTACCATAAAGTAGTATCCCTCATTGTTGAGACTCACCCAACTCTATCTATCACTCCATGAGTTTTATGAGGCCTCATAATTTCATGTCCTTTTTCAGGTCACTCTCTTTAGAATAATATGATCATCAAAATATTCCATTAGTAGGTTCATAAATAGATCTTACAATTTGAAATAATGAAATGTTTTTGTTGTTCCAAACTCCATTCAAATTCTTACGTAATGTACTATTGATGGCGACCTAAATGTTTTTAAGAACCAATACCTAAACATAATCAATGGGTCAGGCCTCACATTACTCATATGGACCTATGATTCCATATGTAAAAGGACCTCCATAACTATGAAAATTTTGGTTTTTAGGGAACTGACTATCACCTTCCAAGATATAACTATCCTTCATATTTATAGATATTTGGTTAGATGTTTCTAATTATTTTATTCTATATCTAAATATTTGGGCCACTTGATCACTTATTGAATTTGGGTTAAGGATGATACGTCCATGCCCCATGTTGAGGAAATTCAAATTGACTCTAGAGGAGAGTTTATTTACAATAATGTGGTGCTGTTCAAATCACGGTGTTCTCAATTCTTGAATTTCTTTTGGTTAGGGATTATATAAAATTATTTTCATAGAAGGAATTCTTTCCTTGGTGTTCCTTCCATGATCCCTTCTTTATGGGATGATTGAATGAAAAACATTGATTCATAAATGGATCAATAGATCTAAAACATAGAACCTACTCATAACCCCCAACACTTTTGCTCCTTCATTTCTATTATCATCAAGTCTTCTTAGAGCCCCCTTTTGTTTGGATGTATAAAAAATAAAGACCCAATAATGGAAATAGTGAAAGTGTAGTATGAGGGGATCTGACCTAAAAACATATATACTTAAAATATAGAGAAGAAGTCCTATATAGATGTGGTTGATTCAATAGTGTCCTTTGAACCTTACTGGTAACCCTAAGATCAATCATTAGATTGAAGGTTACTTGTTCTGGTGTGAAGGTTCCCAAAATTTTTCCAATCCATGAATATCATCATTTCCCAGCTCCTTCAAAGGATGCATATCATGATCCAGAAAAAATTTCTATGAATTTTCAAAAGAGTGAACCACAGAGGTAGGTTGTAGAATAATTTATTCCGAACCTAAATAAAAATACGAAGAGTAAATATGACTTGGGGGATATCTATTCAACAAATTAAAGAGATTTATGGCATGGAAGGACTACCCCTACTTCTAAATACAATTGAATCCCATTTAGAAATGATAAATCATATTTAGAAACTAGGTAGGTATGAAGGTTTACACTATAAAATTCCCCTGAAAATGGTGGATCGAGATCTCTGAGAGATTATAGAAGGTAGGAAACCCTAATAATAAAAATATTTGAATTTATGTGAACAATGATACATCCCCTATGAATTAGGTCAGTTCCTGAACCCCATTTATTAAGGTCCAATTTCAATATTTTAAAGGAGGTTTTATGGGAGAGGAGGATTCATGAGTTTCCAAATTATAGATACTTATTCTATCCAAGAATAATATGGAGGATTAAGTGATGGATGTTAATAAACCATATGATTAAAGAAATAAAATATATTAAATAATGAACCTATATAATCTCAATGTTGAGAAATTGATATGGATCTATGGCCATGGAAAATAATGCTTCATTGGATGAATGATGTAACACCCCAATATTTCATAGTACGTTATCTCTTTAAAGTAATTCAATAGCTTGCGCTACACACAACACTGACTTCTAGCACATCACGACCTTTCAAAGTAACCGTTTTAAAAGTGATTTTGAAGATTATAAACCACATTTTGAATTTAACATATATCCTATATAATTTTAACATCCGTATTATGTGTTTCTTGGACATAATATAAGATAAAAATTTAAATTTTCAGATAAAGGATGTATTTTTCAGAAAATGCAATTTAACCACCTTTGGATGGAGAACCTTTTTTAAATCCAATATTTGACACTTTTATAAATTAAATTTTAAAAAATAAACTTCTTCTTTAATATTGGGATAGAAAAATATATTTTTGATAAATTTTTGGTGTTTTTATGATAACTTTCATATTTTGATGAATAATGGAAAATACTAAATTTTAATTGAAAACAACTTATTTATTGAAAATAATTTATAGTGTTTAATTATACATTTGAATGGTCTGGAAGTATAATTAGATTATATTTTTATCATTTAATACAATTTAGGTTATTATAAGTAAATTCACAATAAAATTTCTCATAAACACATGTCAATATTTTGATAGTTTTTACTTTTTGAAATCCCACTTTATGGTTTTGACAGTGTAAATTAATTTTAAATTAATTAATACAACTTATATGTTTTTAATTTGGTAAAATAGACTTCATTTTTTAATTCATAATATCAAAATTAATTTTGGGTGAATTTTCGTTTTTTTTCTGAAAAATTTCAATTTTTCATAAATAGTGAAAACCACATCATTATTATTTAGAACTGAATTTTTTATTTAAATAATTTTTATTTTATTGAAAATTATTTTAAGTCGAAATAGATAAATAATACCTATATATGATCAATGTAATCAATTGGTTCCTTTTGATAATAAAATTAGATGTATAAAATGTTATTGAAATTTTTAACGTCATTTTACCCACCTTCTAGGCACAATTGGAAATTTGTAAAAAAATATAATTTTATCGATTATGTTAATTGAATTTCAAAATTCCAAGAGACATGGTTGAAATTGGTGAGTAAAATTAGGTTAAATATGATGAAAACAATTTTTGGTGAATTGAAACTTTTGACTTTTATTATCCCTGGTTAAAAGTAAATATGGTAATTAAAGGTAAAAATGATATTATAATTACCATAACACATGTTATAATTCTTTTGGATAAATTTATTTCCAAAAAAACCAACCTTATAAATAATATATGATCATTTCGTTCCACATGTATTAGATTAGGACATTTATTATTATTTTAATAAAAGAATAGTAAAATGTATAAAATTCAAATTTTAATAACTAAAAGATTTTTAATATAGGGTTATACATAAGATATATTCTACTATAAATATTCATTAGAAATATAAGGAGATTTCCTACCTCATTGTATTTTATTTATAGTTTTTATACCTTAAAAAATGAAATTTATTAATGGCACAATGATGATGCATAAATTACCTTATTAACGAAAGAATCAAATAAATGGTATTATAAATATTAAAATAAATATATTTTCAATGTTTTGATGACATCCAAGAAATTTATATAATAATTTTAAATGTTAGGGTTCGTTCAAAGTATTTTTTTATAAGTAATCAAGTTGTGACGACTTTCACAAAAACCAAATACTAAATAGTGTCAAAATTGACATAAATGTGTTTTCAAAAAGAATACTATTTTATTAAATTATATAATAGTTCTAAAAATATATGTTTCGGAAAAATAACATATATAATGATATATATATCATTAATGAACCACTTGGGGTTCTCTTCTAATTTTATAGTAGTTTTATTAACCATATAATATGAAAATACAACGAGACATGGTAAATGTTAAACTATTTAACTAAGAGTTAAATCTAAAAGATAAGGTTAATATGGTAACCTAAACTTGTATAAAACCTATTGGTTGAGATTATTTCGGACCATAACCACATAAGTCATGATATAAATTCATTTGGATCCATTAAAAACTGAATATGATTGTATAATAAAATAATATTTCATGTTTTTCTTAAGGTGTCCCTCACCCCTCTTATAAAAGCGCAATTCCCCATCTCTCAAATTCACTCCACCAAATCCATTTGGCACCACCAAAACCTACCCAAATATCATCCCAAATTTCCTAAATTCAACCTGGATGCATTCCCTTGATCATAAATCCAACATAAGAGCCATTAAGTTCAAATCAAATGGAAAGACCAAAAGAAGAGGTAATTATTTTATCACCATTTCAATGTCATATTCTTCTTCCAATTTCTCTTTATTTGTTATTTCCATTCCAAAATAATAACTCCAGTACATTATACATAATATAATGTTATTATAAATATGGTACAACCATATTCATTATTCTATCCATCCTATTAATGAAAATGTCACCATGCGTACGTACGTACGACTTACCGTCTCCACGTCGTGTTGTAATTTGTTATTCAAAACTATGTCATATTGATGGATACAATGATGAGTAATATGTATATAAATAACTAAAATATCATGATAATTTCTCTTTAAAATTTATATAACATCAAACTCCACACCTTTTAATAAATAAGTAAATGATATCGTCGCTCGTGTGTACATAAAACTTACCATCTCCACAACGCGATGAGATTCATTCCCACGTTCACCATTCAACGATGATTATAAAAATATATATTATTAATAAGTATGCAATATATGACATAATAATGATAATGGAGATATATATATATATTTATATATGTATATACTTATATATATCTTATTCACTTACTTCCGTTCAATACGATATGAAATTGAAAACAACGTTTATGTGTACATACGGCCTACTGTCTCCATAAACGGTGTTTTCAATTTCATATATCTATCTATTATACATATTTATATTCTAAATATATATGATATATAAATCATGTTTTATATTATATATGTATTTAAATCATGATCTAAATGATACGATCAAGAATAACAAGTTAAAACCCGTATGAAAAAGAGAGCGATTATTACCTGAAATGTTAATTTAACCAGGAAATTATTAATAAATTGATAGTATAAATCCATAAATGAATCAAGTATGATATAATAAATATGCATATGGTTAAATGATAATTCAATAACATAATATGGTCATTATACAGAAGGTTAAATGTCCCCTCAGCTAATGGAAAGTACAAGGTAAAGGTTAATTCCTAAATCTCATTGTTATCTGAGATTGTTTATGTGTAAGTCTTTTTTGGGAAATATTTACTATCCATGTCCATGTTTAATGAAATAAGTTTTCCAAAATATTGTTTTAAGTTACTATTTAACAAAAAAAATCATTTTAAATGTTTTAAATATTTATTCTCATAAATATTTCTCATTAATTTCCAGGTTTTCAAAATGGGTTTAAGGATATATTTATATGGACTTGAATGTTATAAAATGTTAATTACTTTAAAAAGTTTCAAATTTTTATGGGAAAATTTGACTCAAAAATATATTTTATATTTCATCCTTTATAAATTTTGCGATTTTTAAATGATTCCATGAAAAAAGGGTATTTCAGACAAGGAGTTTTACTGATAATTTTCAAATATTTCAGCATTGTTTACAGGATATTATTTTTAAATGAGGTTGATTTATTATAATAAAATATTCCACATTGTATTGAATGAGTTATGTTATGTTTTAATGTGGATGTTATATTTTTATATCATTCATGGTTTATTGATAAAGTATTGACATTTCATTTTCTAGTTTTAATATGATTTTTTATGTTATGTTAAAAGAATTTTATATGAGGAATGTAGTGGACAGATTAGAAAAAATAGTGTCTTGGCACAAGGCCTTGAAAAAAAATTTCTTTTTTTTCTTAGAACAAGGAATTTACTATGTGGTAATGATGACCAACATTAGGCATTCCCTTATTAAGAAATTAATTATTACATGTTATTATTAGACTAGTAGAATATCCATGTGAATGTTTATATAGTAAGGTTTGATTTATTTTGTCCATATTATGTTCATGTTCATGTTTAAAAGTTGTTGTTATTATTAAACATCTTACATAAAATTTTAATAGCTTCCGCTAAATTATTTACCCTTACTGAGCATCTAAGATCACCATTTTCTTATGTTTTATTTTCCCAAAATTCGAAGAAGTGTATTATGCTTGATATGCAGGGTTAAGAAAAAAGAATATTGGTATTATCAAAGGATTATTTTTGAGTGTGTTGTATGATATAAAGTGTAATTTAACATTCATGTATGTAATATATTTTCCAAGACTTCTAAACCGATCACTAACACCCCATTCTTCCATAGTACGTTTCCCTTTCAAAAATGCAATAGACTACATTGTACGCAACTTCGAGATTCTAGTACACCGCGACCAATCAAACTAGCGATTATGAATAGTAATACCCACTATTTGATATTTTATAAATTTTATCTTTCTAAATGGACTTCATTTTTGTATTTAGAATATTGAAATTAGCTTAGGGTAAATATTTGGTATTTTTTTAAAACATTCAATTTTTGGTGAATAGTGAAAAAACAACGCGTTATTGGTTAAAATAAATTTTTTATTTTAATAATTAGTTATTTTATTTTAATTTATTTTATATCAAAATAGATACATAATAAATATATTTGTTCAACTTAATTAATTGGATTCATTTTATAATAAGTTTAGAAATATAAAATTTTATCAAACTATTTATTGTCTTTTACCCACCTCCTACGACCATTTGAAAATTCATATAAAACATAATTTTACCGATTCTATGAGTTGAATTTCAAAAATATGAGAGAAATTATTTATACCAGTAAATAAAATTTTGTTCAATAAGTTGAAAATAATCTTTGGTGAATAGTAACCTTTTACTTTTATTTACCACGATAAAAAGTAAATAGGGTAATTAAGGGTAAAAATGATATTACAATTACCCTAATGCATGTACTAATTATATTGGATAAGTGAAATAAAAAAACAAAATTAGGAATAAAATATGATCCAATTTGGACCAGTTGGATTAAATTAGGACATTTATTATTATTTTATTTAAAGAATAGCTAAGAGAGTTAAAATAAAGGATTAATAACTAAACCATTTTTAATATAGGGTAATAAATAAGATAAATTAAACTATAAATATTAACCAGAAAGATAAAACTATTTCCTACATAATGGTATTTTATTTATTATTTTTTTACCTTCAATAATTAATTTTATTTATGACACAACGATGATGAAGTAATTACCTTATTAATGAAAGATTAAAATAATTGATATTATAAATATCCAAAAAAATATAATTTGAGATTTTTAATGAATTAAATTAATTTTCTAGGATAATATGAAATTTTAGGGTTGATTAAAGGAATTTTGTTTTCGATGTAATAATGCTGTTATGAATTTAATAAAACCAAAATACCAAATAGCGTCAAAATTGATATAAAAGAGTTTTTTAAAAACATATTATATTATTAATTGATATTCTATTAATAAAAATATAAGGTTTAGCCAAATGGATTAAATAATATTATATATGTCATTAATGAACCACTTGAGGTTCCATTGGAAGTTTATAGTAAGATTATTAACCGTATAATATAAGAATACAAAGAGATAAGGTAAATGTCAAACTATTTAACTAAGAGTTAAGTTTAAAATATAATGTTAATATGATTACCTAAACCTATATAAACTAAATTGGTTGAGAGGGTTTCGACCTATCCCAACCTTAGACTTTAAATAATTCATTTTGGAGCCATTATAAATCTAAAATGATTTTATAATAAAATAATATTTCAATCTTTTCCTAAAGTGACCCTCACCTCTCTTATAAAAGGACACTTCCCATTATCTAAAATCAACACCTTCAAATCCATTTTTCTCTGCGAAACCCTACCCAAATATCCTCTCAACTTTCCCCCCTTCATCCTAGAGGCCTTCCTTTAGTCAGGAATCCATCCTAAGGAGCCATTTTGATCAAATAAAAAGGAAGAAGCTCAAGAAGAGGTAAATACTTCATCACCTATTTCATGTTTTTTTCTTATTCCAATTCCACTTTCATTGTTATTTACATTATAAAATAATAAATCCAGTATCTTCTATATACATTGATGTCATTATAAAAATGGTACAACCATATTCATTATTCTATCCATCCAATAAATGATAACGTCACCATAAGTGCATACGTACGGATTACAGTCTCTGCGTCATGGGGTAGTTTGTTATTCAAACACTTCATCATTTGGATAGGTATAATAATGATTATAAATGATGTAAATAAGAAATATAACATGAATATTATTCTTTATATATTATATATCATCCAATTATATACTATTTTAAAATCAAAATAATGATATTGTCGCACGTGTGTTCGTATGGATTACAGTCTCCAAGAAAGTGATGAGATTCTTTCCCCCTCGTAATCATTTAAGAATAATTTTCATTTTATGATTAAAAATAATATTTATGAACATAATAGCATTCTGTATATGCATAAAATACATCCTATCCATAATAAACATGGCTTAAGTAACCAAGCATAGAAAGAAAAACATATCAGTTAACACCCGAAACGATGATACTACTAATATATCATTAACAAAGCAATATTAGAAGATCATATATGATATCATATTAATTTATATGGTTATTTTATAATTTAATAATATTTATTTCACTATTATACAGGATTTTAACCTACCCTTTACAAAGGAAAAGTACAAGGTAACGGTTAATTTCACAATCTCTTTATTATCCAAGTTTGTTTTTACATTAGTATCTACTGGGACCTCTTTATCATCCACAACCATGTTTCTTGAAAGTGTATTCCAAAACATTTTTAATATTTACTAGATTATGGTTTAAAGTCCTTTATAACCTTGTATTAATTTTTATAAAATGGTTTGAAAGAAATCATTCCATCATTTTCCAAACAAGATACCTTGTAACCTTTTCGACAAAATTAAAGTAATAATGTTTTTTAACTTATATGGAGGGTGTGACTATTTTTAGCAGTTATAACATCGTCGAAGTTTCCCTTAAAATATTATAATAATATTTTCAAAATAAATTTTTTCTTTTTTAATTATATGACTTTTAAATGATTTCAAAATTGAAAAAGATATTTCTCTAAAAAAAGTTTTGATTTCAACTATTTCAACATCCTTTATTGGATTGTGAGCTTATTTGATGTTGATTTATTATTATAAAAAACTTCCATATTGTATTGAATATTTTGTGATATATTTGACTTTTGATTTGTTATTTTTATTCCATTCATGGTTTATGGATCAAGAATTGAAATTTCTTATGCTAGTTTTAAAATGAATGTTTATTTTCTGTTTAAACCTTTTAATATGTGGAGTAAATTAAACATTGTAAATGACTGGTGGTGCCCGCTATATCTCCTCGATGGATCAACCGGTCTCATGAGAAAAAATAGTGTCTTGGCACAAGTACTTTAAAAAAAATTATTTGTAGTCTTGGCACAAGGCCTTGACTATTTGGTTATGATGTCTGGAATTATGCATTCAATCATTATGAAAGTGGCTATTGATATTGCATGTGATTATTCAACTAGTAGAATAACCATGTGAATAAGTAAATGGAATTATTTAATTTTTCTTTTCCATATTATGATTAAGTTCAAGTTTAAAAGGCTTTTGTTTTAGTCTTACATTTCCTTAAATGTTTATGCTTATTTATGAAATTTTTTGCTATATTGTTATCCTTACAGGGCATCTGATCTCACCCCTTTCTAAGTTTTATTTTTCCACGGATGTGAAGAAGTATTTTATGGTTGAACTATAGGGATATGATAAGGATATAAGTGTTTTCAAAATGGGAAAAAATGTTTTTGATGTTTTTATTTCATGAAGTAATGTAAAACTTATGAATGTATCTAGTATTTCCAAGGCTACAAAACAGATCGGTCTTTTGGGACACGAATATTTGTGTCATGACAATTTTATTTAATAATTCACCAACTTAGGGTAACTAGGGTTATGGAATTATAGTTGGTATCAGAGGCAATTTAGTAAAAACCTTGGAAGCAAGATTTAGAAAAACACTGATTAGAGAACATTACCCTAAGATAGACTTTGAAATTAGTTTAGAAGAACTTCCTAAAACATTATAATGGTAGAGATTTTTTGAGTTTTACATGAAATACATACCTGTTTGGATATGAGTAGGTAGAGTTGGCTCTGGCACAGATGTACCAAGGGGTAAAACCCAAAAACACCGCTTTGATCTAGACTCAAACGTGAACTGGTGCACGAAAACGGGCCTTGCTGTACTCTTGGTTATGACAATCCCAGGGGATATGCTTAGGAGAATTCTCATTTTATTTACAAACCATTATTTAGTTTTTATGAGTATATAATTCCTCAAATATTTTTTTAATGATTATGGATTATATCCACAAACATTTCAATTTATGTTAAGTGTTTTATATGTTTTGATTTGTGTATTGAGATTCATAAACTAATCTAGTGTATGATATTGTTTAGAAATGGCGCCTAGTGGAAGGAATGGAAACCATATCAACTCATGTAATCCATGTAGGGATTTCACTCCTACTCAAGACAATTATATGGGAGTTGGTGAAGAAACTAGTGCTGATCAACTTATAACCATACTGGAACACCAAACTCAGGTTATGAATAATAACCATACTCATATAGAGCACCCTGATTCACAATGCGAAGGATAAATGTTAGACCACTTAATGAGTCAAAAACCACCAACATTCAATGGGAGTAAAAATCCATTAGTAGCTAAGAAATGGTTAAATTCCATTGAGAAAATATTTCACGCTTTAAAGAGTAGCTAAAGGGAAAATGTTGTCATGGCAGTTTATCGTTTCACGAGAGATTCAGATCAATGGTGGTCATTGATTCAAAACACAATGGATGATGATGCAGTATAAAATATGGAATGAGGGAGTTTTAAGATATTTTCATAGAAATATACTTTTCTCATGACCATCAAGCGGATATGGAAAGACAATTTCTGAGTCTGAGGCAAAAAGAGGATGAGAATGTCGCAAAATATGAGGCTAACATTACAAGGTTAGCAAGGAATGTTGTAGATTATATAGATAACCCAAGAAGTAAAATTGATCATTTATTTGATGGGTTAAAACCATTTCTTCGTCGAGCATTAGTCTCACAATTCTTCTCATCGTACGAAGATATCGTCTCAGGTGATAACAAAATAGAAAAATAATTCTCTAAGACTTATGACTTTAAAGTAATGTAGGAGAAGAAGAGATCTATTGAACACTCTGGAAATGGAAATAAGGGGAAGAAATGAAAAGTTGAATATAACTAATGTAGTAAATGTGGGAAGAAACACCCTGGTACTTGCCTAAAGGGAATGTGAGTCTATTACAGGTGTGGTGAAAAAGGCCTCCAAGCTCGTGATTGCCAAGGGAAGAAAGATGCTGTTGAATGTTAAAATTTTATATAAAAGGGTCATTATGGAAATGAATGTCCTAAGCGCCAAGAGAACATACCTCATAAAGGGAAAAGGGAGTAAGACCAATCCTATGTGATCAATACAGCTGAGGTTGAAGCTCAGAAAGACGTAGTGGCAAGTAATTTAATGGTTTCCTCATGTTTAGCCAATGCATTATTTTATTCTGGATCATCGCATTATTTTATATCAACCCAGTTTGATAAGAAAATTAGATATTTTCAATTTGAATTTACAAGTTAGTTTTTATTCAAAACACCTAAGGGAAGTATCATCGCAACAACGTTTTGTGAATCAGTTCCCATTAGGGCATATAAATGTTCTTTATCTACTAATCTCATCATCATACCCATTATTGAATTTGATATAATCCTTGGTATGATAAGGTATACCTTATATTTAGAGAAGAAACATCACCACCTGATTCTTATATATATCCACTACCATTAACTCTACTAAATTAAATTTTTAGGGAGGATGAGGATGAAATAATTATGGGTGAGGAATAGAATTATCGAATAGGGGACATACCTATTATGTAAGAATATGTTGATTTATTTCCAGCGGATTTACTTCAAAATCCTGTAGAATGAGAAATTGAGTTTTCTGTTGATTTTATTCTTGGTTAAAGGCCCATATTGAAGACCCCTTATAGAATGGAAAAAGTTGAATTAGTGTAACTAAATAATCAAATATAGGAATTTAGAAATAAGGTAATTATTCACCCTAGTGTTTCTCCATGGGGAGACCCTATCCTTATTGTTAAGTAGAAAGATGGATCTATGAGGTTATGAATTTACTACAGAGAGATCAATGATATAATAATAAAGAAAAAGTATTTCCTACCTCACATTTATGACTTATTTGACCAACTTCATGGAGATCAATATTTTTCAAAGATTGACCTTCAATCTATATATCATCAGTTGTGTGTGAAGAAGGAATACATTATGAAAATAGTATTTCGAACCAGGTACGTGCATTACAAGTTTACAATAATGTATTTTGGATTGTCTAATGCACCCTCTATTTTCATGGATCTAATGAATAGAGTTTTCAAGGAATAGCAAGATGACCATGTAGTGGTATTTATTAATGATATCCTGGTATACTTCAAATTCTATTATGATCATGAAAATCACTTGTGCATTATTCTGAAAACCCACAGAAGAAATAAATTGTACGTGAACTTTATAAAGTGTTAATTCTAGCTTCACGAGATTTCTTTTCTTGTCCATATTGTCTCTAAGGATGAAATATCTGTTGATCTTTCAAAGACCAAGGCAATCCAAGAATGGCCAGCACCAAGGAGTATACCTGTGGTACACAGTTTTATTGGTTTATCAGGTTATTATAGGCATTTTGTCTAGAATTTTTATTGATTGGCTATCCTATTAACCAAGCTCACACATAAAGAGGTTAAATTTGTTTGGAAAAAAAGAGTGTGATGAATGTTTTGAAGAACTAAAGACTAGATAAGTTAATGTTCCTATCTTGACTCTACCATCAAGGAATGATGGATTTGTTATTTATAGTGATTCTTAAATGAAACAACTTGGTTGTTTCCTTATGAAGAATGATAGAGTTATTACCTATGCATGAAGACAGCTAAAAATTAATGAGAAAAACTATCCTACTCACGATCTTGAGTTAGAAGCTGTGATCTTTTCTCTAAAAATATGGAGACACTATCTCTATGGTTAAAAATATTAGATTTATACTAATCACAAGAGTTTGAAATATATTTTCTCACTAAAAGAACAAAACATGAGGAAAAGGAGATGGATTGAACTACTCAAGGACTATGATTTCACAATACACTACCACCCCGGGAGGTAAAATAAGGTGGCATATGCTTTGAGCAGAAAAGGTCATGGAGTTTTGAAAAGGATAAGAGTTGAAAGGGATCCTATTTTCATGGATCTATTGAAAATGGATATGGGAATAATCATGGAAGGTGAAACATCAATTCCATTTCAGATGGTTTCCAAACAACCTTTACTAGAAATGGTAAAAATTTCTTAGGCTGATGATGAGGAGTTTCAAAAAGAATATTAAAGCTATGAATGATGGGAGATTGAGTGACTTCATATATGAAGATGGGATTTTGATATTTTGGAAGAGACTTTGAGTTCTTGATATATCAAATCTAAAATAAAATTGTTACATGATTCTCATAGAAGATATTTCTCTATACACCATGGTAGCACTAAGATGTATAGAGATTTGAAAGAACATTTTTTGTGGGACAACATGAAGAGGGAGATTTCTGATTCTATGTCAAGATGTATGGTTTATCGCAAAGGAAAGATGGAAGGAAATATCCTGGAAGGGTCATTCAACCTCTTCCCATACCTGAGTGGAAATGGGATAATATTATGATGGACTTTTTCATTGGGATACCAAAGAATCCTAGAAGGAATGATACAATATGGGTCATTGTTGATCATCTAACCAAGCCATCACATTTTCTTGCTAAAAGAGATGATTTACCACTTGAAAGTCTAGAAGGACTATATATCAATGAAGTTGTAAGACTTCATGGTGTAACCTTATCAACTGTTTCTGATTGTGATCCCCATTTTACATTGATATTCGGGAAATATTTCAGATAGCTCGGGATACTGAACTTTGTTTTAGCACTCCATACCACCCTCAAACTGATGGAAAATAAAAACGGAATATTCAAACCTTAGAAGACATGTTGAGATCTTTCTCACTTGACTTTCAAGGTATGTGTGATCAATATTTACCTCTGGTAGAAGTTTTCATATAATAATAGCTTCCATTAAATTATTCATACGGCACCATATGAAGCATTATAAGGATAGAGATGTAGCACACCAACTTGTCAGGATGATTTTGGTGAAAGAAAACTTGTAGACCTGGAACTTGTTGAGGAAACAATGGAAAAGGTGAAGGTTATTCAAACCCACATCAAAGGAGCCCAATGTAGGAAAAAGAGATATGTTGATAACAGAAGGAACGATTTGGAATTTCTAGTAGGATACCATGTTTTCTTGAAGGTATCTTCCTGGAAGGGTGTTATACATTTTGGTAAGAAGAGTAAATTGAGTCCCACGTACATCAGACCTTTAAAAATTCTAGAACAAATTGGAGTTATAGATTATAATTTTTCAATGCCTCCAAGTCTTCTCAAAGTTCATGGCGTGTTCCACGTATCACTATTGAGAAATAAATGCCAAACCCAAAGAATGAACTCACCTATGAGAAAATTGAACTGGAACCTGATCTTTCGTATTATGGAAAGCCTTTCAAAATTCGTGATATAATAGAACAAGTGTTGAGAAACCAGACGACTTGTCTGGTAAAAGTTCTATGTAGAAACCCTAAGACGGAAGAGGCAATGTGGGAACCATAGTAACTTATGATGAAGGAAAACATGAATCCTTTTGTGCGATAGTATTATAGAATGTTCAAGGATGAAAATATTTGAAGGAGGGAAGAATGTAACACCCCATGATTCCACAGTACGTTTCCCTTTGAATAATGAAATAGCTTTCATTGTACGCAACTTCAAGATTCTAACACACCGCGACCAATCAAACTTCCCGTTATGAATAGTAATACCCACTTTTTTAAATTTATAAATTTTATCTTTCAAAATTGACTTCATTTTTTGATTCAGAATATTGGAATTAGCTTAGGGTGAATTTTTGGTATTTTTCTGAAAACATTCAATTTTTCATGAATAGTGAAAAACACTACGTTATTAGTTAAAACCATCTTTTTATTTAAATAATTAGTTATTTTATTTTAATTTATTTTAGGTAAAAATAGATACATAATACATATATATGTTAAACTCAATTCATTGGAGTCAATTTATAATTATTTTGGATATATAATATTTTATCGAATTATATACCGTCCTTTACCCACCTCCTAGGAGCATTTGCAAATTTGTATAAAAAATAATTCTACCGCTTCTGTGAGTTGAATTTAAAAACTCCGATATACACTGTTAATACCAGTATGTAAAATGTGGTTCAATAATATGAATATAATTTTTGGTGAATAGTAACTTTTTTCTTTTATTTACCACGATTAAAAGTAAATATGGTAATTAAGGGTAAAAATGATATTTTAATTTCCCTATCACATGTCCTAATTCTATTTTATACATGTAATTCGAAAAAAAAATAAACCTAGGAATAAAATATGACCGCCTTTGGTTATCTTGGATTTGATGAGGACATTTATTATTATTTTATTTAAAGAAGAGTTAAAAGAGTTAAAATCCATGTTTAATAACTAAACCATTTTTAATATAGGATTATTCAAAAGATAAATTTGAATATAAATATTAATTAGAAAGATAAAAATAGTTCATAAATAATGGTATTTTATTTATAATTCTTAGACATCAAATAATTAAATTTATTAATGACACAACGATGATGTAGTAGTTACCATATTAATGAAAAATTAAAATAATTGATATTATAAATATCCAAATAAATCTTATGTGAGACTTTTAATTAATTCCATTAATTTTATAGATTAATATTACATCTAAGGGGTGATTAAAAGAATTTTTTTCCAAGTAATAATGCTGTTATGAATTCAACAAAAACAAAATACCAAACAGTGTCGAAATTGACATAAAAGAGTTTTTGAAACAAATATTTTATTATTAATTGATATTGTATTCCTAAAAATATATGGTTCGGAAAAAGGGCTTAAATTAAAATATATATGTCATTAATGAACCACTTTATGTTTTTTTGGAATTTTATAGTATATTTTATTAACCATATAATATAAAAATAAAAGAGAGATGGTAAATGTCAAACTATTTAACTAAGAGTTAAATCTAAAAGATAAGGATAATATGATGACCTAAACCTATCTAAAACCCATTGGTTTAGAGATTTTTGACACATCCCCACCTTAGACTTTAAATAATTCATTTTTGTTCCATTAGAAACCAAAAATCATTTTATTATAAAATAATATTTCAAGATTTTCAAAAAGTGACCCTCACCTCCCTTATAAAAGGACACTTCCCCTTATCTCAAATTCAAACTTTCAAATCCATTTGGTTCAGCCAAACTCTTCCCAAATATCCTCTCAACTGTCCTACCTTCATCCTAGATTCCTTCATTCAGTCGGAAATCCAACCTATGGAGCCGTTTTGATCAAATCAAAAGGAAGAACCAGAAGAAGAAGTAAATATTTCATCACCTCTTTCAATTTCTTTTCTTCTTCCACTTCCTCTTTCTTTGTTGTTTCTATTCTAAAATAATAAATACTTTATCTTCTATATATTGTGATTTTATTATAAAAATGGTACATCCATGTTCATTATTCTATCCGTCCTATAAATGAGAAAGTCACCATATGTGCATACGTATGGATTATCGTCTCCACGTTGTGGTGTAGTTTGTTATTCAAACAATTAATCATTTGGATGGGTATAATAATGAGTATAAATTATGTAAATAATAAATATAACATGATAATTATTCTGTATATATAATATACCATCCAATTATATATGATTTTAATATCAAAATAATGATATTGTCACTTGTGCGTACGTACGGATTACCGTCTGCATGAACACGATGAGATTCATTCCCCATCGTAATCATTCAAGAATAATATTCTTTTTATGATTAAAAATTATTTTTTTGAACATAAAATCATTTTGTATATGAACGAATCATTTAACACCTATAATTATGATACAACTAAAATATCATTAACAATGAAATATTAGAGGATCATATATGATATCATATTAATGTATATGGTTCTTATATAATTTAATAACAATTAGTTCACCATTATATAGGAGGTTAACTTACCCTCGACCAAGGAAACATACAAGGTAAGGGTTAATTTAACATTCTCTTTATTATCTAAGTTTTTTTTACGTAAATATCTACTGGGACCTCTTTATCATCCACATCCATGTTTCTTAAAAATGTATTCCAAAACATTTTTACTATTTACAATACTATGAGTTAATGTCATTTATACCCTTGTTTTAATTTTTATAAAATGGTTTGAAAGGAAACTTTTCGTCGTTTTCCAAACATGGTACTTTTTGACCTTTTCGACAAAATTAATGTAATAAATTTTTTTTAACTTATATGGCGGGTATGAATATTTTCTGCCATTGTAACATGGTCAAAGTTTCCCTTAAAATAATTTAAGAAAATTTTCAGAATAATTGTTTTATTTTATATTTATATGAATTTTAAATTATTTCAAAATAGAAAGAGATATTTCTCTAAAAAAAGTTTTGATTTCATCTATGTCAACATCCTTTAATGGATTGTGAGATTTTTGGAAGTTGATTTATTATGATACAAAACATCCATATTGTATTGAAGGTTTTTTGATATGTTTGACTCTGGATGTGTTATTTTTATACCATTCAGGGTTTATAGATATAGTATTGACATTTCGTATGCTAGTTTTAATATGAATGCTTATGTTATGTTCAAAACTTTTCATACGAAGAATGCTTTGGACTTAGTAAGTGATTTGTGGATCCCGCAATAGCTCCTCAATGCATCGGTAGGCCTCATAAAACAAACTAATGGCTTGGCACAAGGCATTGACAAAATATTATCTATAGTCTTGGAATAAGGTCGTGACTATGTGGTTAGGAAGTCTGGCATTTTTCATTCCATCATTATGAAAATGGCTATTGATATTTCATGTGATTATTCAACTAGTAGAATATACATGTGAATAAGTAAACAGAGTTATTTTATTTTATCTTTCCCATATTGTTCTGAAGTTAATGTTTAAAGGGATTTTGTTTTATTCTTACATTTCCTTAAATTTTTATGCTTATTTTGCAAATTTTACGCTATATTGTTATTCGTACTGAGCATATAAGCTCACCCTTTCAATGTTTCATTTTTCCCTGGATGTGATGAAGTATTTTATGTTTGACCTGCTGGGATAGGCTAAGGATATAAGTGTGTTCAAAAGGGGACCAAATGTTATTTATGTTTTTATTTAATGATGTAATGTAAAACTTATGAATGTATCTTGTACTTCCAAGGCTACTAAACTGATCGGTCTTTCGAGACATGATTCTTTGTATCATGACAATGTTATGTAATAATGCATTGACTCTGGATAACTAGGGTCAAGGCATTACATGATCGGTAAATTAGGACTTGATTCATTTTAATCATGACAATTTATTAAAATAATGCATCAGCTCTAGGCTTCTAGGGTCAGGGCATTATAGTTGGTGTCATAGGAAGTTTAGTAGAAACCTTGGAACTGGATTTATAAAAACTCTGATTAGAGAACATTATCCTAAGATAGAATTTGAGTATTAGTATAGAATAACTTCCTAAAATTTTGGTAATGTATAGATTTTTTGTATTTTCTATGCAATACATCCCTATCTGGATACGATCAGGTAGAAGCGGCTTCAGAACAGATGTACCTAGGAGTGAAAACTCTGACAGGGAGTTTCGGGTTTGACCCGAGGTATCACAGTACACGATAACAAGACTTTCTGCACTCTTGGTTACGTCACTCCTTGGGGATATGCTTAGTATAATTCACATTTTCTTTACAAGAAATTATGAATGATTTAGGAGTAAATACTTCCATTAAGAAAACTTTTTTATGATTATATATTATATGAAAAATATTTTAAATTTACGTTAGGTATTTAATAAGTTTGGAATTATGCATTGTGATTCATAAACTAACAAAGTGTATGCCATTGTTTAGAAATGGTTCCCATTAAAAGGAATGAAAACTCTAGAAATACGCATGATCCGAAGAGTAAGAAGTATAATATCATTCTTGGTATTAATCCAACATTTAGAATGGAAATAGTCTCCCACATATTTTCATCATAAGAAGAAATATTATCACGTGTTAATAAGAAATGTAAAGAATTTTCTGAGTCCTATGTCTTTGAATGGAAGCAAGATAAGAAAAGGATGGTTGAGAGAAATATGGATAAAGGGAAGAGGGGAAAGAAGGATTTTCCCATATGTCATAACTAGGGAAAGAATCACCTTAGTAAATGCCTAAAGGAAATGATAGTTTGTTATAAGTGTGGAGAAAAAGGAAACTAAGTACATGTTTTGAAGGGTAAGAAAATGGTTTCAAATGTACAATTCTTCATTTTCAATGAGTTGGGACACTACGTGAAACAATTTCAAAATCATCAGAGTATGCCTCAAATGAGGATATTGGATAATAATCATGTTATGATACTACCATCGATGAAGAGGAATGACTAGTGTTCTTATGTTGTTACTAACTAATTATTTCATTTTAGTGTTGTATGAACAATGTACTGGTTGTATGAATTATGGAAAGAAATATGGATTGTACTGTAGTGCTATTTCTTTGAGGATTTAAGGTTTTATGGTACTAATAGATGTTACATAATATAAAGTTAATATTTTTGGAAAATACATGGCAGAGTGAAAGATAAACCGTAATATAGTCCTGATACTGAGGTAGTGATTTTGGAATAAGAAATGATTGATTTGGATAAATTATATTGGATATTCTTGACTATATTGAAACTGATTAATGATTTTTATATTCCATCATTGTTTGATTTTACAACATTTTTCGATATAAATAGTATATATAGTATAATATAAGGAATAATGGAGAGTGAATGTAATCAATAAGGTTTTATGGTTATTCAACGTGTTACCATGTTTTAAGAGAATACATGATGAAGGTATTCACAAGTTATTATGGGGAAAAAATAGATCTTCATTATGTTTACCTTCCATACAAATTTTGGACTGTCAGTTTGGAAAGAAGTATTTTGGATAACTTTAAAGGTTAGAATTGATAAATTTTGACATTGGATACTGTTGTTAAGGTTAATGAATTTATTAATATTATTTTTGGATTGTTATAAAAAGGACTACTCAAAGGTCGGGCGACAATCCGTCGTATCTGATAAGGCCGCGAGACATGAACCCACAACTGAAAGGTGACAAGGGTGCATCACCTACCAATAACCTATGTGATTTCATGGTTTGTATAATGCCGTTTTTTAATAGTCTGAAAAATTAATTATAAATTCATTATTTTTGGAACCCTATACGATTAGGATTAATAGAATATTTTGGTATTCTATTATCTTTTGAAGTGAAATATGAGTTTGTGGTATAAATTAGTTGAAGTATGAAACTATACTTATCAAGTATATTTTTTTCCTCTTATTGAGTGAACAAATTAATTCTTAATCTTTATGGAAGAGACATTAAAACCAAATATGTTTTATCCTAATACATTATTTTTTGTTGAAGTGATGATATTTTAAATCATCAAAGATTGATGTCTTTGAGACCCTCAATTTTACACTTGTTTGTGATTGATGACCTCAATAACTCTCTCTAAATATTTATATTTCTCCTATAATTATGTGTCTCTAATTTCCCCCAATGTTTTCCTAATCTAGTACATAATTTTGTGGTAACTTTTTTATTTCCCTTTCCCTCTTATTAAGACTTAATTTTAATAACCCAATTTTTTATTTGTGTTTTCCACAAAGGTATTTTTCAATTTTTAATCGTTTAATTTCGAAGAACTATTTCAAATTTTTAGGATGCAATTTATTAAACGAGGGGGGAATGAAACACCCCAATATTTTTTAGTATGTTATCTCTTTAACGTAATTCATTAGCTTGCGCTACACACAACACCGAGTTCAAGTGCATCACGACATATCAAAATATCTATTTTAAAAGTGGTTATGAAGAGTATTAACCAGATTTTTAATTATATATATATCATATATAATTTTTTCATCCATATTATGATTTTCTAAACATAATATATGAACAAATTCAATTTTTTAGATAATGAAAGTATTTTTCAAAAAATACAATTTAACCGCATTTTAATGGAGAAAACTTTTTATATCCAATATATGACACTTTTATATATTCAATTTCATAAAATAAACTTCTTCTTTAGAATAGGGACATACAAATTTAGTTTCGATAAATTTTTGGTGTTTTCTTGATAAATTTCTTATTTTGATGAATAATGGAAAATACTAAATTTTAATTGAAAACAACTTTTTTAATAAAAAAAATTATAGTGTTAAATTATACATTTTATTGGTTTGGAAATATAATTAGATTATATTTTTATCATTTAATACAATATAGGCCATTATAAGTAATTTCACATTTAAATTTAACATAAACACATGTCAATCGTTTGATAGTTTTAACTTTTTAAAAACCTGCTTTTTTGGTTTTGAAAACATGAATTTATATTAAATTAATTAATGAAACTTATATGTTTGGAATTTGGTAAAATAGACATCATTTTTGAATTCGGGATATCAAAATTAGGTTAGGGGGAATTTTCATTTTTCCATTTGAAAACATTCAATTTTTAATGAATAGTGAAAAACATTGCGTTATTCTTTAAAACCAGATTTCATATTTAAATAAATATTTATTTTATTTAAATTTATTTTAAGTAAAAATTGATACATAATACTTTTAAAATTTCTATTTAATTCATTGGAGACATTTTATAATAAAATTAAATGTATAAAATTTTATTGATCTTTTTAATGTCACTTACCCACCTTCTATGCACATTTGAAAATTTGCATAAAACGTAATTTTACCACTTCTGGGAATTAAATTTCCTAAATCTATGAGACATGGTTGATATTAGTAAGTAAAATGTGTTTCAATAAGATGAAAATAATTTTTCATGAACAATAGCTTTTGAATTTTATTTACCATGGTTAAAAGTAAATTTGGAAATTAAAGGTAAAAATGAAATTATAATTACCAGAACTCAGGTTCTAATTATACTAGGTAAGTTAATTTCAACCCAACAAAACATGAATAATAAAATATTAATCTTTTGGTCCACTTGTATTCGATTAGTATATTTATTATTATTTTATTTAAAGAAGAGTTAAATGTATAATATTTAAATTTTAATGACTAGACATTTTTTAATATACGGTTATACATAAGATAAATTAGTCTACAAATATTATCTAAAAATAGAAAACAATTTCCTACATCAATGTATTTTATTTATAATTTTTATACCTTAAATAAGTAAATTTACTGATGACACAATAATGATGCAGTAATTACCTTATTAATTAAAGAATCTAATAAATTGTATTATAAATATTAAAATAAATATATCTTCAAAAGTTTTGTTGAAATCCACTAATTTTAAAGATGAATATGACATTTTAGTGTTGATTCAAGGAATTTTGTTCTAAGTAATCATGTTGTGATGACTTTCACAAAATCCAAATACTAAATAGTGTCAAAATTGACATAAATGAGTTTTTAAAACAAATACTATTTTATTAAATTATATAATTGTCTTAAAAATATATGGTTCATCAAAAGGACTTATATAATAATACATATGTCATTAAATAACCACTTGGGGTTATCTTATCAATTTATACTATGTTTATTAACCATATAATATTAAAATACAGGGAGACATGGTAATTGTTAAACTTTTTAACTAAGAGTTAAATCTAAAATATAAGGTTAATATGGTAACCAAAATTTGACTACAACCTATTTTTTGAAATTATTTCGACTAATAACCACATAAGTCTCAAAAAAAAATCATTTGGATCCATTAGATACCGATTATGATTTTATAATAAAATAATATTTCATGTTTTTCCTAAGGTGTCCCTCACCGCTCTTATAAAAGCGCACTTCCCCTTCTCTCAAATTCACTACTCCAAATCCTTTTGGCTCCACCAAACCCTTAAACAATATCCTTCCAACTCTCATCACTTCAATCTATAGGCCTTCCCTTGATAATAAATCCAACATAATAGCACTTTTGTTGAAATCAAAAGGAAACACCAAAAAAAGAGGTAATTATTTTATCACCATTTTCATGTCCTTTTCTTCTTCCACTTTCTCTTTCATTCTGATTTCCATCCCAAAATAATAACTCCAGTACCTTCTACATACTATTATGTTGTTATAAATATGGTACAACCAATTTCATTATTTTATCCATCCTATGAATGATAATTTCACCATGTGTGCGTACATACGAATTACCATCTCCACGCTCGGTGTAATTTGTTATTCAACACTATGTTATTTGGATGGATATAATGATCAGTAATATGTATATAAATAATGAAAGTTATGTGATAATTTTTTTACATTTAATATACCATCCAATTACACACCTTTTAATCATTTAGGAAATGATATCGTCGCTCGTGTGTGCGTACGACTTACCGTCTCCACAACGCAATAATATTCATTTCCACGTTCACTATTCTACGATGATTATAAAGATATATATTATTAATAAGTATGTAATATATGAAATAATAATTCTACTATATATATATATATGTGTGTGTGTATGTAGTTACATATATCTTATTCACTTACATCCATTCAATTAGATATGAAAACAGAAACAAAGTTTATGCGTACGTATAACCTACCATCTCCATAAACAGTGTTTTTAATTTTTTATATCTATCTATTACACATATTTATATTATAAATATATATGATATATAAATCATGTTTTTTATTATAGATTTATTTAAATCATGATCTAAATGATACGATCAAGAGTAACAGGTTAAAACACGTACGATAAAGAAAGAGATTATTACACGAAATGTTAATTTAACATGGAAATTATAATTAAATGGGTAATCTAAAGCCATAAATGGATCAAGTATGATATAATAAATTTAAATACGGTTATGGTATAATTTAATAAAATACTATGTTCATTATACAGAAGGTTAAACTTACCCTCGACAAATGGAAAGTAAAGGTAAGGGTTAATTCCTCAATCTCCTTATTATCCGAGATTGTTTATGTGTAAGTATTTTATGGAAAATATTTATTATCCATGTCCATGTTTCATAAAATAAATTTTCAAAATTATTCTTTTAAGTTAATATTTAACTAAAAAATCATTTTAAATTTTTTAAATATTTATTCGTACAGATATTTCTCATTAATGTCCATGTCTTCAAAATGCGTTTAAGTGATGTTTTTGGCTGGGTTCTTGTCCCTTTTTATGATTTTGTGTGGATACTATTGGTTCTGACATTCTTTAAGGTTCATCGGCTACATCAAATATTTTCTTCCTGATGGGGCTGTGTTTGAGGTGACGATGATGTAAGGCTAGTGTTGAGGCGACAGGTTGGTTGAACCGAGGTTTCACAGAACACAAGGAGTTGACAGAGGGTGCTGGGATCGATGATGGGTATTTTACTCGGTAATTTGAAATTTGAAATTGAAATGCCGGGTTGGTTTTTTCAGCTCTCTATGATTGATGTTTTGTTTTCATAAATGGATCTATTGTAGGGTTTCCATTTATCCTATAAAAATGGATTATTAGAAAAAAAAATAGACTTGGAGGAGGACAAGAATGTTTTAAAATGTTAATTCCTTTAAAAGGTTTTAATGTGGAATGGGAAACTTTGATTAAAAAACTACCTTTTAATTGTAATCCTTTATAAATTGTGCGAATTTTAAATGATTTCACGAAAATGGGGTATTTCACTCAAGGAGTTTTACTGATCATTTCTAACTATATCATCATCATTTACTAGATATTATTCTTGATTGAGGTTAGTTTATTATAATAAAATATTCCATATTGTATTGAATGAGTTATGAAATGTTTTACTGTGGATTTTTTATTTTTAAACCATTAATGGTTTACAACAAATGTATTGACATTTCGTATGGTGGTTTTAATACGAATGTTTATGTTATGTTTCAAGAATTTTATATGAGGAAAGAAGTGGACATAGTCAGTGATGAGTGAAGCCCGCTATAGCTCCTCTATGCATCGGTAGGTCTCATGAGACAAATTACTATCTTGGCATAAGGCCTCGAAAAGATATTATTTGTAGTCTTGGCACGAGGCCTTGACTATGTGGTAATGATGTCCGGTGTTAGGGATTCCTTAATTATGAAATTAATTATTACATGTGATTATTCAACTAGTGGAATATCCATGTGAATGTTTATATGGTAATATTTGATTTATTTTCTCCCAATTATGTTAATGTTTATTTTTAAAAGTCTTTTGTTTTTATTACACATCTTGACTTAAATGATTATAGCTTCCGCTAAATTATTTACCCTTACTGAGAATCTGAGCTCACCCATTTATTATGTTTTATTTTCCTAGGATTCCAAGAAGTGTATTTTGCTTGATATGGAGGGTTTTGATAAGGGAATTATGGCGTTCTTAAAGGATTATTTATGATTTGTTGTATGATATAATAACTAATGTAACATACATATATGTAATATATTTTTCAAATATGATAAATTGATTGGTCCTTCGGGACTTGATTCTTTTTAATCATGCCAATGTATTAAAATAATGCACCAACTCTAATTAAATGGGGTTAGGGTGTTACAAATGTAGACAATATTAAATTGAAATAGTTCCTCAAGGATTTGGAAAAATTACAATCTATACTAAATAAATTTTTAATGATGACAAAAAATGTCTAAATGTCCTCATGAATGGATATTTGATAAGGTACATTTCACTAACATGTTTAAATTCATCTTGAACAAAGCAGTGATTTCATATGAAGACTATTTTCATCTAAATAGATTTGTAATGTTTTTGTTCTCACTCAATACATAAAAGTGATTTTCGAAAAAATGAATTTTTATTCATTCTAGAGTTATATCATTCCATTTATATAGAAGGGAAAATATATTTTTGACCATTAATTGGTTTTCTAATCACTTATGGCCCACCCAAATGTCTGCTACGTCACCAAAAAAATATGCATTCTTCATTTTAATCCATTTAAAAAATTATGTGATTCACGATACATATTAATAATGAAATCATGTCTAATAATGAATACACACATCCATATAGTGGATGATCCAATGAAACATACAACATGTGGAATTCCTATTGGAATACTTTCTATCATGATATCCCTCTTGATGACCACCTTGTTCGAACATCATGAGTAAAAGTCTGAATACATATAAGACATTAAGTCATGATTATAAAACATCATTATAGCTGGGAACCATGTATAATTATTTAATAAGAAAAATATCTTGTTTATATAATCATATTAATGTTATATATAATGAAAATAAATATATGATAACCACACACAAACACACATATTCTATCATTTGAAATTAAAGAGTCAGTTAGATCTTGGGTACAAAATCCAGAATACTCCCACTTTCACTAAATCCAACTACTAATAACTCTTACCTCGTGAATATCACATGATGATTGTGATTCTACAGAGTTATGGGATTAATTAATGGGTTTATGTCATTTTTCTTTTTTTTGGCTACACAACGTATCACAACCTGACCCTTTGGAGTAAAATCAGTCACGAGATGACTTTCCTGAGTATATACCTCATTTCTTCAATTAAAAAAATGACATCTTAGCTAGTATTGTGGTTATAATAGTATCGTAATATATATGTTGTTTTTAATTTACATTCATAATAAAATTCCATGATCTTGGAAAATCATTAAATAATTTATAAAATGTCTTATACTTCATCATAAGTCACAACATACTAATTATTTTTAGGTATGTATACCACTAGCTCTAATATGCTAATATTTCTCATTTACTTATCCATAATATGATATAACATCTAATTGATATGATGTAATAGTATTTATGAGTCATATTGTTTACTATTGTCTCAACTTCTCCATATACCAGTAACGTATCCCCTATATTTTATCATATACTATCAGATATCTTGTACTATTGTATTATACAGTCATCTTGTATTTATTTGATGCATTATATTAGGAATAATGCTTATAAAACACAAAAATGGTATATATCATGAAATATATGATAGACCCCACTAAAAAACATATAAATTTCAACTCATTATATTATTACCCTCTTTTTTATAACATATCAACTTGGAGATATTTATACAGCATAAAAGAGGAAAAAACGTACTCTTGAATCGTTTTATCATGTATTTTCAATAATTTAGAGATATATGTAGATGATATTATATAATAAAATATATCTCTCTATCATAGTTGATCATGTTTCCAATATATTGAGTAACTTATTTAAGTGATTCACTAGAGAGATAATTTTCAATATAGTCTTACATATCTATAATTCTAAAATTTGTATCATTATATTAGTAGTATATTATAATTGAACAAAATTGAAATCATAATAACCACTTAATAGAACATCTAATAATTATAATACATGATAAAATGACTAATTTATATCATAAATATATCCTCGATATATTTATATAATATCTACATAGATGTTCTGAAAACATTAATTCAAAAGGGATTTATGCATCTATTCTGGTAAAAATATTTCTACATTGTCAATTCCTCAACCATTATTAAACCTAATAAAAGAATATTACACTATAGTTTTTAAAATTACCATTTATTTCCATCACTCTCGTAAATACCCATTTCGACCTAATTTTCTTTACATCAGTTGAAAATACTACATATATACATACTTGATTTTAGAACATGGATTTAATTTTAAAATTAATATCAGTGTGCATATTTTAGATTATCTCCACTTTTTATTCATTGTAAGATTATTACTTATTTTATTTAATTAATAATATATATCACCCAACTTATGATTATAGTGCCGTCTTACATTCCATTTTATCATCAGTTACAGTTTCTGTCTCTAGAATAATTTCTTGCACTAAATATTTTGAAAATGATATTCCTAAATCAGGTATAAAATTATCTTTGGATTCATTAAAGTATATAATTCTCATGATATTCAAAATAGATACATTCTTCTCTTTTAAATAATTATAGTTATTCACATTACTAATACAGTTCAATCATAGGGTTAACCGAATCATGAGTGACTTAGGACGATTAATTATGATACACATTGAATTCTTCTGATGCAGTCTTGTGGATAAAATAATAAATAACAAATATTATCATAAAAAATTATTTATGAAATATTGGATAATTTTATATTATATCTTATTTTAAATAAATTCTTCATTTTTGTTTTTGTATTTTTTAGAGTTAATGACATTATTTATAAGAAATTCATATAGTATGTAATGGAATACATTCAATAAATATAATATTCACTATCTATCTTCCATGAATTAATTTCATAATTATTATATAAATATGTAAATTTTAGTTAAGGAATTACTCCACTCTACATTTAATGATCTATGAATTTTTAGTTAATATGTTGTTTGGCATTCCCACCCTAAGTATTTGTTATCTACTTACCAAAATTATTCATTACTTCACTATAATGTTTCTTAATATCTTAGGAAATCTCATAAAGTAAAAAATTTACATTTAACGTATAATTGGAAGAGTTCCCTAATTTCTTATTGAAATTATTCATGATTCATTGTAGATTTATCTCAAATTCAGGTTAAAGGGTTTTTATGTCTTCAAAATTTATATGTAAACCTATAAAACACGTAAGAGTTCTAGATCCAACGTGTCTAAACAAATGTACATTCATAAAATTAATATATACTTCTAGTTGTAATTAACAAAGAAAAGTTTTTCCACAACTAGGTTTTATTTTAGTCCTAAATAATATATTGATAATCAATTATTGATATGATATATCAGTGATTCAAGTATAAATAAACTGTTAATTATGTATGGGACACCATAAAAATAGTAATTTAAAATATTCAATTATTTACCATTGCATTTAAATATAAAAAATGAGATAATAGTTTTGAGAAAACCCAATATGAAAAGATATATTTCCTAATAATACAAGAATATTTACCATTAGAAATTTGAAATTATGGTATTCTCTAGGAGATATTGGAGTCAAGAAAAATTAGTAACTTTTAGATATAATTAATTATTATAATATTTATGACATTCATTGGTTCTTATTTTCATATAAAAATGTGTGGGACACACATTATATGTAATAATTTATAATAGACATAGAAATATTACAGTAAATGATTAATATACTTGATGTAAAAAAATTCTTTCCACATCTTCAATTCAATTCAACTTCTCTTATTGTTACCATTCATGAAAAATGTAAATAAAATAGGCTCATATTCAGTAATTACCTACTAAAAGTTTTATCTCATTTATGTACATTGTAAATCAATAATTAATTTAAAAATATCATTGTTTTTTAACATCATCCATTACTTCAATCACCATAAGGATTATGGAATAAATTTCATATATATCCCACTAAACTTGGAAAACCTTTGATGAAAGATTCATGAACGTATTCTAGATACTTTTAATTTTATAATTTCTTATAAAAATAGAGAATCTTTGTTGTTAGGATTAAAGAATGATATATATCGACCATTTCTTATCAATATGAGACACCAATTTTTTAATTGACTGATATTATTCATTACCTTGGGCATGTGATCCCTACCAAGTAATTAAACATCTAGTGTACAATTATACAATTTATTGATATTATTATTTTTATTTTCATCTATTTTTTCATGTGAAGTTTCTGTAGATGAGTAAATATGGTGTATTTATCCATATTTTGATACTAGAACACCATCTCACTCAAAATAGATAACCAAACGAAACATTAAAAATTTGATGTATCATATATTTTCATCCTCTAGGAATATTTTTCACCCTTACTCCCTCCCTGAGGAAGCTAATCAGGAATAAGAGATTCTAGAATTTAGAACTCATTTTACTAATGAAGTAATATATGTAAGTGCCTATATCAGACTTGAAAATCTGTACTAGCTAGTAAATTATCAGTATTTAAGACTGGTCATATTGATTTCATGTTTTTACTTGAAAATTTTATATAACTAAATATGAAATCTAATACATTTCCTTTTTATAGACAATAACATAATTAATGATAAAATCAAGTCTCTCACTATTTTATAAAACCCCGAAACCCTTACTCTTGTATTTATAATATCTATTCACTTGAACTATAATGTGTTAAAAATCTATATTTATGTTATTATAACCCATATGGAGGCCATATAAAATTAATTAAATTTATTTTGGAAGAATTTATTCTTAAAAAATTATTTAACTAATATCTTGTTGATCTATTCACTATAATCCCCAATCCTAGAGTCCTAAAGTTGGATTTTCTCAAAACACACCTCCATGTTATAACAAGTCTTTATAGGGAAAATAGTCTTGATACAAACTTGGATAAGTCAACATAGGACTCTCCTTCTATATCATTGATATTTTAAATTACATGAATATGGTTTGGACAAATACATTATACTATGGTTGAATTATAACTCATTTCATGGAAAGAATCTTAAAGACCTAATATTTTAAGTTGAAGGGTTTTATTGATTTATGAATAAATATACATGAATTTAATTATCATGGGCCAGTTAAATTTATGAGAAACTTAGATAAATAATTATTTATATCATATTATATAAATTATGTACCTTAATTTATACACAGATAAGTTGTCTCGTTTTATCCTTTGTATACTTGTTAATTATTTTATGTGTTATCTTATATAATAATTGTCTATAGGGAAGAAAATTTTCTTATAAACTTAATTTTATTTTATTAATATATACTAGTTAATCTTTTTATAAAATGTAATCATGTTAAAATTTCAAAATAAACTAAAGATGACATAAATAATTAAACATCCATGCACTAAGAAAATGAATAAAGACATGAAACAATCATTATCTTTATCTACTGATTAGCTTATTAATTAATTATAAATTAACTATATCCATAGGGGAAATAATTCATTGATCATTATCATGGATTGAGTTATAACATCAACCATTTGCCTAAATGTATTTATGTTTAGATCCTTATCAGTTTGAGCCCTAAATCACCTTTTCTAAATGGAACTCTATGATTTAAATTTGTGTAATGACATGCTAGTAAGGGTTACCGGAGTATTGGGGTACATTAAAAAAATATTGGGCATTAAATTTTTTAAAAAATAAATAAGGTAGGTATGATTCAAAAAATATCAAATTTATTTTAATAAAAAATATTATATAATAAACAATATAATAAATAATTTAATTAAATAAATAAATCCAACACATATAATGGTCGGTCAAGTTCATCATAATTCAAAACATGTAATGATATATATATCTATATTTTTTCTCATTCATATAAGGATAAGGGATAAGGAGACTTGACTTATAGGCATGTCAGCATTAAAAAAATTATAAAAAAATTAGAATATTTTTTATGAAAAGTTCAGTTGATATTCCCCAAAACACCTGAATAGAGATCATAACATTATCATGGAAAAACATAAATGGAGGGAAGAAAATGAAGAAATAATGTTGTTCCAATGATAAAATCAAAAAAATAAATAAGTGTTTTGAATATTTCTTAGAAATTAGCACTTGGAGTTAGAGATAAGTGACATCTTCATGGGTTTCAATCTTTTGGTTCTGTACTTTTTTGTTCTTATTATTTGTAACAACCTTATAACCATACCCATGCTTTATTTGAAAGATATATCTTGGAAATATAGGAGTTTAAACTTCAGCATATATAGTGGTTATGTGTGGTGATGGTTCATATGTATTTATGGAGTTGTGTGTTGTCTATGAGTGAAATATTTTAATGGATGTCTGATGGGTTTGGTGTTTGTGAGGGTTTTAACATAACCTAAAAAAGATTTATAATATTAAAATTAAAAATAGACTTGTATTATTGATTTCTATTCATTCCTTTTAAGATAATTTGTGTTAAATTAATATATATATTCAGTATCATAAATTATTCTAATCACCCATTACTTTGAATATTATTGAATCCCATCGATCATATTTAAATAAATTATAGGAATTTTTATTTTAATTTTTAATAAATATGTATATGTTATGAACCTAAATGTTTTAATAGTGAATAATTACAGAGTAATATTCAATCCCATTTCATGAAATATAATATATCACGCAAATATCACATCATTTACCACATTTTACAAGACAAGTAAGTAAACATTACCAGTATTAACTTATAAAAGGTGTTGTTCAATATAGTTAAACTTTGTAGTCTTCATGGTGTGTATTACCACATGACGCAAAATTAATGTACATAGAATATTCCAAATGAAAATAACATATATTACATGTAGGGTAATATATATTTACACTTTATATATTTCTATCCAATTACCCAACATGTAATGACCCCACATGTTAACCCACAAGACATGATGAAATCTAATTTGTATGTACCTAGGGTGGAGGGATAACATTCAAAAAACATATACTAACCAATTACACACCATTTAGTCTATTTCTTCTCAATTTATATATTAGTAGTTAATACACTGTGTGCAATGGTTCTACATATTTAATTATCGAACACATCAGGAATTTAAAAACTTGCACCTTGTCTGGGTTTTCAAGGTGTGTATAATGAAGATATATTCAATGAAGTACTTTTAAACCCACACACTAATATAAAAAAATTTATGTAATTAAAAATTATTTTGACCCACATGACTTTCATTCATATTCATGGAGTGTACATTTTTCTAATAAAAACTTTTTACAAAACCTGTAGTATTCTATTATAATCTATGTAACAATGTATTTCAATATTAATCTTAGAACTTTGGGATGGGTTCTTGGAGTGATATTAATGTTTTATAGGAACATACATAGACATAAATTGTAAATTAATGAATCATCTTGAATAATGGAATTATTAAGTAAATATGAACAAGAATACTAATAAACTAATACATTATATTGAATAAATAGATTATAAATTTAAATGTGTCATTTGTAATTCCACTTAATGGATCTCGGGTATAAAAGAAGTGTTGGGAGATGGAAAATTTTGGTTTTAGATCAATACCCAAGGATATATACGTTGAAAGAATCAAACACACCATATAATGTCATACATAGAATCAAACAAATTTAATTGATAATTAATTTAATTATAAAATTACCGCATCCACTGTATTTATCATTAATGAATTCCCATTACCGTTTTTATTAAGCTACCATTGAGAGGGAGAATCCAAGATTGGAATTCTTTAAATCTATCCAAAATGATCCATGAATAATCAAATGATTTTCTTTATATGATGACTATTATCATGTGATAATAATATACTTCTCGTAGTTTTTCATCATTCATAAAAAAAATCTCTAGGATATTGAGTGTGGAAGGTGGATAAATTTTCTATCAGGATTGAGTGAATTATTGAGAATTTGTTAGTTTTGTCAACACATAAATTACATTAAAATTTATGCATTCTATCATATATACTCATGGCCAAAAAATAATTTCCCAAATTCCAATATAATATTATTTATTCTCATTAATATACAATTTCAAAGAAAAGTAATTATAATAATAATATTTTAATAATTTCCCATGAGACATGTTTTATTCAAATATCATTTACTAAATAAAAATATTAAATTTTAGTCAAATATATCAATTTTATTGTGTCAAAAAACTGAACCCATATCTTCTAAAATAGTATGTTGACCAGAATTGTGAAAAAAAAATTAATTTTTTATATTCACATTACAAGAATACTTTTTATTTTATTGTATTAAACTAACCCAAGAATAAATAAACAAGTGATAAAATTCAACTCACATATTATAAAAAGAAACAACTTGTGATTTAATTTCTATGATCAACATTTACATGAATATAGATTATTCCTCTAAATAGAAATAAGTTTATTCTTAAACATACATTTAGTTGTGCTTAATGAAATTTTAGATATAATTTCTACCTGGCCCTCTTGGCCAATTTCTCAATATAAATAAGGGAACTTACCTAAAGCGTAGGATCAACGTCATGAATCACGTTGAGGAACCCACGTAGAATGCATCTATGGTTAAAACCATGAAAACATTAATATGAATGCTACTCTGTAATATAATCCATTTTAATAAATATCTCATAAATATGAATACATACTTATATCATCACCCTTTATGCTCGATCATTATTTATTTTAATTTATTAGAAAAATCATATATAAAAAACTATAGGAAAGTATTTAATCAAATAGTTTTATTTTTAGAACAGTGCTAGAGACATCTTATTTTATTAATATAGAAGGAAAAAATCATTTATTGACAAATTATCAAATTTTATATATCTTTTGACACACCTTACTTAAAATATCTCAATGAAAAATGTTTTTAATAATAGTTTAACCCATACAAAAAATTATATGATTCATGATACCAAATAATAATTAACTCAATACTATAGACTAATATAGATATCTATATAAAATAATATCCATTGACATAAAAAATGAAATTTCTATTCTTGGGTCTTTCTCGATAACCACCCTTATCATAGATCACATTTTGTGAAAATCATGAGATGAAATATCAATGCTTATGAGGCTATAATAGATAACAGTTAAATAAATTTTTTTTCTTATATATATTTATATAATATGGTATATTTATTTTATAATATTTTCATAGTATCTCAATGTTTGAATAAATGTGGGTTGCCGACTATAACCATTTAATGTTAACAAATTATTATCTCATTATCTCATAAATTTTATAAAGGGTATACATAATTATATTATATGAATATATATACAAACACACACACAAATATATATATTGTAGTAATAAAAAGTAAAAAGTCAGTCAGTTTTATTTAACTAACTCCAATAGTGTAGTTTGAGATATATTTCCCTTCACTCTTTGAGTAATTCTTAAACTATTGTACCTCATCTATTATGTTAGGTGTTAGTATGTCTGATCATGTAGGATATCATGTTATATTTCATTTACACATTTTCTAAATAATTTATTATATTATTGAAAGATACCAACGATTCATGTTAACAATACAAAAAATGTGTATTTTTATGTTTTTATTATTATTGACTTGGTCAATAAAGATCAATAACTTATAACTTAGTTTAATTTTCTCTCATATGATTATGATATGTGAATTATTAAATTTTATACATTGACAATTACCTTTCATGTTATTAATGATATTACCACCATGTAGAATTTATTAAATACATATTAAAAGAAATGTCTCAAAATGTTTTTTTCAAAATAAAATTAAAGAAGAAATAATTTAAAAAATATTGATAGTTAGTTTTTTATATTTTATCTGAATTATATCATACAGGAATTAATATATCTGAATTCATATTGAAGAAATAATTAAAATATTTCATCATAGATGGTCATGACATTTATAATTATTATAAAAATTCTCTCAAAGGGTTGTCATTTTTAATTTTTAATTTTATAGGGTTATGGGTAAATAAAAGTTTAAAAGAGAGAGGATGTGGTTAAAACTTCACAATTAAATTCTTTTTTACTAAATTTGTATTGTTAAATCCATATTAGGGTATTGTCTCATTTGTTCTTAACTGATATTTATGGATTATTTGTTGAATCCTGCACTCTAAGGGGGGTATATATGTTTCCATGTTTTCTAAAATTATATGTTATGCTTCAATTTTGGGTTATTTATATAGTCTTTAAATATTGCAACCAATGGTCACAAAATTTAGGAATTCATGGATGTTTGGTAGGTATATTCATTTTTTTATCTTTTCACAATATGAATATATGGTTTTTCTTTGATTCATTCGAGGGTCACATTAATTAAATTAATGTAAATTAAGAATTGTTTTTTATTTGAGTTAAATGATATTATAAGGGTCTTAAATGTTTGAACTTGGTTGAAATTTAAATATTTTGAGCGGAGATAATAAAAATAAAAATCTTTTACCAAATGATTTAAGTCGATGGATTCATATGGCTATTTTGAAAAAAAAATTATTTTAATAAACATGTGTTTTAGTAATTTTTTCCACATTTATGTTTTTAAATTGGATTTAGAATGCAGTGAGGATTTATGTAAATGATATTTAATTAAACTCTCAGTTTTCCATTGGTATTTTGTTAGCGTTTTCAATGTTTATTTAAAATGATTTTACATTTAATTGAAATGGAAAATAAATTATTAAAATATCTTTGAATAGTTTCTTATGAAAAAACAAGTATGGTTTTTTCACATAGGATACCATCATGTAGCTAGCAGTATTCCATCACGTACCAAATGTAGTCATGTTGTATTTTATAAAGGGAAATTTACTGGTTCATTTCCTTTTTATTTTTATTAAGTCTATTTTTTGGTTTATTCAATACTATCATTTTACAGGAAATAATTGAGATGGATAAGTTATCCTTTCACACACTTAAGTCCACTCCATTTAGATTTTTCAGCCAATAATCCTATGGTGGGTTTTAGTTAATAAATGTAGAGTTATAATATATATACATTATCTCATACTCTTATCCAATATTTTTTCTTACCTCTTGCATCTCAACATAAATAAGTGAACATACCTCTTAGATTAGGGCTTCTTCTTATTCGTTGGGTTCAAGGAAACACATATAGGTAGTTATTAATGAATAAATTTAGGTTTATTATTCTATGATTGATATATTTACTTTACTATTTTCAATATAATTTACAATTTTTTATTAATGGATAGATTATGGACATACATACTCACGTAAATATGCGATTCAAAAGGTTTTTTTCATTTTAAATAGAACCTAAGTAAATTTTTTCATTAAAATTGATGGTTTTATTAAACAAAAACATTACATTTTATAATTTGTATTCCAAAAAAAACAATTCTAATTGAATCAAAATATATTATTATATTAATGTTTCACCCTAATAAAATTGTTTTTTTGGTAATTTATTTTTATGAGGGTTTCAAGATATAGTAATGGTTTTAATGAGAAACATTTTAGTGTGAATGTTTGTCATCGTATAAACTCTTTTAAAACAATGGGTAGTATATACCTATGGATAATTCAATTATTGAAAGTGAAAGACTTAATTAACTACTTATTAATTATACAATTCATTCCTTTCCTATTTTATTGGGTATTTTAAAGAATGTGGGTTTTTCAAAGATAATTTAATTGGGAATTTAAACTATGTTGTTAAATTATGTGTATTCTTTGTGAATTGTTTAAACAAATTGGTTCTTGGGAAGATAATATTTTCCAAACCATTTCATATGTTACCTAATAAAATTTATCTTTTAAAATTTATATGAAAATGTGTCACTAACACTGATGTTGAGTTATTAAGATAATTTGAAATGGTTTTCAGCAAGATGAAGTTTTATTTAAGATATTTTAACTTCATATTTTGGGAACATTATTTTTGATATTGAAAAAATATTATAGTGGATATAAAACTTGTTTCAATAAAATAAATTGATATATGAATAATATAACACTATTTTTAAACCAAACAATTTATATTGGATATGTTTATTTGGTTTAAATGGAATGGTTTATTTGATAATTCACCTTTCAATTTCATATCATACATATAAAATATGTCATTAGAATATCCAAAAATTGTTTTTTAAAAGCAATGAAAATTTATAGTGGTTAATTTTATTTCCTTTCAAATTAAAACTATTTTTTAAAATATTATTAAATAATCATCATTTATTTTGAAACACTATATACATTTCAACCATCTTTAACTGTTAACTCTTTGTTTTTATAACTCTAGTATATTAGTTCACATTAAATAGTATGTATTATTAAAATAATCCTTTATAGGTTATAGGTTTGATAATATTAAAATATGTTAGTAATGAATATATGGTATTTTTTTTATAATATAAACGCATTGGAATTGTTTTACCTTATGGATGAATATTATACAGATGAGTGATAATTTTATAAAAGAAATTGTTTTTATAAGGATATTTGTGTTTAATTTCTACCAACATAATTATTTTCTTTATGGTTCTCTCATTATTCATATGTATGAGTTTGTATATAAAAAATTAATATCATAATTAAATAATATTAGTGGTTACTATATTTCATTTAAATGATTAATCTCATTTTATTTATAATGGGATCGTGGGATTAAATATTTGAATGTCGATTTGTTTTTGTTATCTTCATAGAGCTATTTATTTCACAATATAGACTAAATGAATAAAAAAACATTTAAATAAACTTTTACATTGGCTAAGATTTGAATCATAAGTGGCATGATATTTGGGATATATGATTATGTTTGTATCTAGTGTGTTTTCATATTTATATTTCATTCATCCTACTGAATGTTTTGGGTCTTGGAATCTCATGGATGTAGTTTTTAATAACATTACTGTTAATTATTTTAATCACCTCTCTTTTTTTATTTTGGTATTGGGATATTATGGTTGATCTTATTTCTCTTTGAATTTATTATAGTGGGGAGTTACCATATCCAGTTGTCTTATGTGATAAAACCTTGATATGGTTGAATTAGTAAATTTTGTTGTTAATGTGTCACATGTTGAATGTATTAATATTCTTCTTGGGGGATAAAACCTAATGAAGGGTAGGTTATAAATATCATGACCCTCTATAAATGGGGATTCTCTTTAATTTTCCTCAATCTATATCTTTTATCATATAAATATACATTTTTATATAATTATAGACATTTATAAATCAGATATTTTTTTGAAATATGACCCCTAGGTCTTACATGAGCAATGGATACCTTGTGGGCCTATACGACAAACCTAGTCATAGTTTTATTTCTAATAAGTGCTTCTATTCGAGCCAATGGGTACCATGTCTCCCTATAATGTTCACCAAATGCAATATCATGAATAATACCATAAAATATGGATATTTTGGCCTTTCAACCACTATCTTTTAATAATAATACCCATTATGATCATATTTTACCGTAATTTATGTTAGTTTATCATCTCGTTAGTGCTCTCAACGAATTCCTCTACTCTGAAAGATGTCCCTTCATTAATACTTGGGTATATCATTTACTTTGGGTTGTAGAATGTTTTATCCAGTAAGAATAATGTGTTATATTACTTTATTATTTTTCAATTCTAATCATTATTTAGGGAAAAACTCTATTCCCTCTACTTTTATTCCACGAAATGTAAATATATTAATATACTTAACATTTACATTCTTATAATTACTAGTGGGTTTAACCTAATGAAATAAAATTTGAATATGTTAATTTTATTTTCATTTTATATCTCTTTTATCAAATGTGACTAAATAACTAAATTCCACTATGCTAGGTTAGATTGATTACTCTTGTGGTGATGAAACTTGATGAAAAAATCTACCTTGGTATAAGTAGGTGAATTTATTACTCATAACATATACACCAATGATTGATCTTATAATATTTTCATGACACATCCCATATGAGATCCCCTCCTAGGCTGATAGTGAAAATGAGTGGGACCTTCAATTAGTACCTAAAATACGATTTGAGTTGATAAATAGAACCAAAAGTATACTTATAAATAAATTAGAGGAATTACCACCATAGTCATAGTAACTTATGATAAACCACCGATCAACTCAATATATTATAAAACAATCCCAATCAATAAAATAATCATTTGATATATATAAATGAGTTCTCTAAAATAAAATACAAATATATACTCATTTGTAATGAATCTATTAGTGACTCAAAGACTTAAACTAGTAATATCCAACTCAGTCACAAACTATCTACTGTAAACCTCTAAAATAGATATATAAATATGGTTTTGAGTATAAAATCATACTCATTAGGACCCATCCCAAAAGATCTTGTAAAATTTTTGAAGAAAGAAAATAATTCCTCGAATAACCTATAGGAGACCCAACACACACCTATGCGCAGTCAATTATCAGCCCAAATTACTATGTTTCACTCAACCAATATTGTATCCATGTAAAATAAAATAAAATAAATGAAAATAATATATATATATATATATATATATCAATTATCTACACTGAAACTACTCCCCCATTGATCTAGCTTCTCTTAGGCCCAAATGGAAAATACTATGTTCTTTAGTCCCACATTTTTTACCACCAAACCACATATCAATATATACTCTTATCAAATCAAAAAACCATAAACCTTATTCACTCATCAGATAATCAACATATTAGGTAAACATGAGAATGAAAGGCCTCAAATTTTTCTGTCATCTTACTACGTATGACCCCCACCAAGAATCTATATCATAACCACATAAAAGAGTCAATGAGTTATTTTTATAAACAAAGAATTAAATACATTATATTAAATTTATATGAACATTAAAACAATGATAAAACAATATAATATGTGCGAAGGGGATTCATTGGGGTGGGGGAGGGTGGAAGAGTGAGCACTTAGCCATCCATTTCATCTTTAATATGGATGTTACAAAAAACAATTGGAACTTGTGTACTCATATGAGAATCATTATTGTTACCTGAATCAGCTAGTAGTGTGAAAAAAGTATTAAAAAAAATAAAATGAATATATATACCTACACAAAAACCAACGAAAGGTTTCATGTCAGACTAATACTACTATAAACAACAATAGCCACCACATCATTACTATAACATAACAACAACAACTTCTATCACTATTCCAAAAACCTGCTCAATTTATTCATATAAGATAATCATACACATTGTAGAATTCCCATTTGAGATATATTTATAACTTATATATTTACCATTACTATCAAAATTTGATGAAATAATTCATAGTTAAATTAAAATCATTCATTAAACCATTTTTCACTTTATTACAATCATTATTTGATATTTAAATATTAATGTAGTCCTTACTAATTACTAATCAAAATTATTTCTAAAAATTATCATTAATCAAATATAATTTAATAGTGAATAATATATTGGTTCTATACCATCACCCATTACCATTATCAATAATTCAATCCAAGTCATATGACATTGGGAAACTGTAATGAAAACCCATAACAAATGAACTCATTACTAATTAAACCACTATAATAATAATTCCAGTATCCAATATAACAACCAGAAAACAATCTCCCTTATTCCTGGACCAGATAATCCACCTCTAAAAAAATTCACAACATTCCATCCACCACTACCATGAACAATTCAGAGCTTATCTCATGGAAAAACCATAAGGATCAACTATTTTAATCATGACCATAATAATAAATTCCCCACATATTACAGTATGAAAAGGATAACACAAAATCCATACCCATGAAACATCTTGTCATTAATAATTATATTCACATTAAAATAAAAAAAAAGTTTCAAATATCCACCCATTTAATACTAGTTTCCAAAAAACATAATCATTACCATCATTAAGTGGCTTAAACAATATGAAAGGCGATTATAAAAAATGAATACTAAAAAATAATATACATCATACTAGGAAACATAAATTTCTAAATAGGAACAAAAATATAACCATAAATTAATAATAAATATAATGAAATTTAATAAATTAAATTGGAATCCCACTATTAACATTCATATTAATTACATTGGTTCATTATATTTTTAAGATAATCCATACCATCCACCAAAATAAAAGAAAAAGAATGATAATTCTGTGATGAACGAATGATAAAAATGGAAAATAATCAAATACCTTATAACAATAGAAGTTTCAATTATCACTACAAAAAATAAAATGAAGATGAACACCCCACCAAGAATATTAAATGAAATGATAAAAAATATATAATATAAAAACCTCCATAAAAATCGCAACTCGAGGCCAAAAAAATGAAAATCCAAAAAACTATGAAAACATGTGTAAATAAAGAATAAAAATTGAAAGAGTAAGAATAAAAAACTTATTCTCAATATATCTATATTATTTTGGTCATACAATTCCATGGGAAAAAGAAATAAATAGGTGGGTATTGATATTTAAAGACTTGCCACTAGTTTCCTAGAGTTTAATAAAAGATATAAAAATAGTGGTAACTTTGATAATGGTGTTATTTAGGATCTTGTTGACCACTAATAATGAACATGTTAATTTTTTGATCCTCCCAACATTATAAAAAATCTCAATCAAAGAAAAAAAATAAGAAACTAATATTGGAAACACATATTATTACAATGAATTGTCCCCATATGGGGAAATATTTCTTAAATGTCAACTTATAATAGTCCATAGATATCCAAAATATATAGAAGTGAATAAAATTGGTCCATATCCTCTCATGATACTTATTTTTCATGATAGGTAATTAAAATTGATCGCAAAAGATACAAGGTTGGATTACACTTCATATGCCACACAATATGACATAGTAAATATACAGAAAAAAATTTTATTCATACGTTTTATATCCTATACACTCACTTTGTTTCACTTTATCTTGAGGGACATAGTCTGTATCAGATATTCCTCCTTCTAGTGTGACTAAATTTAATGATCCTATATATGGTGTTCCTTGGCTAAATTTTCAATCTATTTCACATATTTCTATTACAGCTCAATCATGTATCTCTTTATGCGACCAAGATAATCCCTATATGAAAACTCAAGAAGCTCTCTTCCACAAAATCTTAAAAAAATTATTATCTATTTTATATAACAAAATAAAATAAATTAAAACAGATTTCATCCCATTATAGGTGTAATTGTCTCCAAAAAATTAAATGGAAATCATGGGCCCCAATTTCAAGTTTCCTGCTCAACAGAAACTACATCTAACTACCTTAAACTATTTGAAAATTAACATAGAACAAACGTCATGAAAATTTTGTTAAATATAAAAAAAATTATATTATTAAAATATTACTTAAATATCATTATGACTTATGAAATTTTTGATAAAATCTCCTCATTATCAAATTTTATGACATTGTAGAGTTTCTTAATGCTCTCAGAAACTCTACTAGGTGATCATTGTAAATTTCATCCTGATCAACTCAGTCTAGTTAACTATGGATTTCTCCAGATAATTATCTTCATATAAATTCTTCTTATTGAAATTTTATGTTAGATAGAATTTGTAAATATACATCTAATGAATTTTTCAAGATTCTATCTAATGGACTCTGCAATATCTTACCAATGGACTTTTTGGACATATACATGATGGTGTTTGTAAATTAATTTTGATGAAATTAAAATTTCCATTAACTATGATCTTTACAATTTTTTATATGAATGTATTATTTATATAGTATTACATCAATGATTTATTTTTTGGATCATCATTCTCCAATCATCAATTTTTCCTCTCATAACTTCCTCAACCTCTCTGTCCACTACCAAAAAAATAGTTTTTCGCAGCGCCCTCCTTTATCAGTGCTAACGAAAAAGCGCTTATAAAGGTGGTAACTTTATCAGGCCTCAAAAAAGCGCTGATAAAGGGTTTCTTTATCAGCCCTAAAAAAGAACTGATAAAGGGTTCCTTTATTAGCGCTAAAAAAATCACTGATAAAAGCACCCCTTTATCAGCGCTTGTTTAGTAGCGCTGATAAAGAGTCGAATTCAAAAAAAATTAAAAAAATATAATAATATAATAATATATAAATATAGTTATATTGATATAAATATAATATATAATTTTTAAATATATTTTAGATAAGTATAAATGTACATTTACACTTAATATACTTAATATATAAGATATTTAGTGAAAATGGCTTCTTAAAAGATTTAAAAAATATTTTTAATTAATAATATGATAATTATTACGGATTAATAGTCATTTAATAACAATTTGAAGACAAAAAAAATTAAAAAAATTAAAAAAAGTTCCAAAATATGTTAAAACGCCACTAGAACTTCAAACAGCCATAACTTTCGATCTGGGTGTCCGTTTGAGCTCTACCTCATATCAAATCAAAGCCTGTGACGATATCTACTTTGTTGTGACCACAGGGGAACACCGGTATAGGGTTTTTCGAGGACAGAAGAGGCTTAGATGGCCTCCCAAAATGAGCTTTTAGTCAGCATACCCCGATTTTTTAACATTTTGTGTATTTTCAGCCTCATTTAAGGGGGTATTATTGACTTTTTTTATGGGGACTGAATTTATTCCATGGTATTACATTCATATTGATATTATGTATTTGAAATTTCATCTTTTTTTATAATTCACTGATATTTATAATCAAATATATAACAATATGTACATATTTTTTATATATTCACACCAAAACATTTAATTATAAATATAAATAATAAAATATATTTACATATAAAATATATTAGATTTATCTAAATAATAACTAACATCCATTTTATATAAAATAAAAATATATGAATATTTATATACCTATATATTAATCTAAATATATATATATATATATTAATCTAACTATATTTATATATTAATCTAATAACTATATATATATTAATATAACTATATATATATAAGTATTACTATAAATATATATATTAATATCACTATAAATATATATATTAATATCACTATAAATATATATATTAATATAACTATATATATATATATATTAATATAACTATATATATATAAATATAACTTTATATATGTTAATATAACTATATATATATTAATATAACTATATATATATATATATTAATATAAATATATATTACTATACGAATAAATATAACTAAATATATATATATATAGATATATATTAATATAACTATATATATATATATATTAAGATAACTATATATATATGTTAACATAACTACATATATATTATAATATAACTATATATATTAATATAAATATATATTACTATATGAATAAATATAACTAAATATATAAATATATATATAGATATCATGAATTGGAAGACAAATCAAAATAGAGTAGTGGTAAAGGCTTAGACGCGCAAGGGGGAGGTCTCGAGTTCAAATCTTGGTGAAGGCAGGGGCACGCGCGCATGGGGGAATATGGGAGCAAGCACTGTTAAAGGGTGAAGGGGGTGTATGGGGCGCTGTACAGGGGAAGAAAAGCACTGTAAGGGGGGGGGGGGGGCTCAAGCGCTATAAAATCCCCCCCGATTGGCTGTATTTTTTAAATTTTTTTAAATTTTTTTTATTTTTTTTTAATTTTTTTAATTTTTTATACCTTCTTTCATTGCTTTTATAAAAACACTGATAAAAGTGTTCCTTTAACAGTGCTAAAATGAAAGTACTGATAAAGGAAGTGCTAATATTGGGGTCTTTTATCAGCCCTAAAACAAAGCGCTGATAAAGGACCCTTTTATCAACGCTTTGTTTTAGCGCTAATAAAAGACCCCTTTTATCAGCGCTGATAAAAGGGGTATTTATCAGCGCTTTTCGGAGCGCTAATAAAGGGCACCCCCTATCTTCGCCGACTTTATCAGTGCTTTTTCTAGCGCTGAGAAAGGCCATTTTTAGCGCTGATAAAAGCCGTATTTGTAGTAGTGGTCTGATTGTCTCTTTGTATGATGCTAATCTGTAAGGTGACCTAAAAAACACATAGATAATTTCTACATATAAGGATGTAAATTTTTTTAATCATATTCCATCACACTATTCTCTTAATGTAAATAACTATCATATTGTATTATGAATGTATGTTAAGTCTCATCTACCTGATAGACATCATACATCATTTTTTGATCATATCATTTTCGTAGCCTTTATACTTATTTAATCAATCATTACCTGCAACATAATTACTTTGTTTCATGAATATTTATACTATTCCAACTCAAACATTTCAACTTTTAACATTCTATAGTCTACATGTCTTGAGATATATACAACTATCATAGTTGAAATCATCACCTTGAACCACGAAAACCATTTTCTAATCATGATGTTTGAAACAATTCGGATCACTATGATGTCATCAGAATTTTTATGATTATGAGATCATACTTCTTTTAATAAAAAGAAACTCATTTTATTGAAAATCAAAAAAAAATCCAAAACAGATATTGTGGCAAAATATAAACATTATCATCACACCAACCCAAAGGATATTTAATACCCCCTTAGATTTCTTAACAAAAATATTAATAACAGTTATCTCAAAATTCATCTAACTACATCCATTCTCATATAATGTATCATGAAACCACAAAACCATTTTAGCGAATGTTTCTAATGTAATTTGAACCGTTGGTGAAAATAATAGTTTCTCAATGATATTGATAAGCTTCCCTTTAATTACATAAAATTTTATAATTTCATCTTCATTGATGTTTAAACTGACCCATTGTCTAATTATAATAGTTTTATATTAAAAATGATAGATTATATCTCTATACTTCTTATCCCCCTTTTTCAATCAAATCCAATGGGTCATTGTTTATTTTCCTTAACAAATTTCATAAGACATTTGTTTAGTCTGAATAAGTAGTTTTATCCTCAATTGGTCTAATATTTCAGTAAGCATATCTTTGGGGAAAACATAAATAATTTAATCTATTGTTTTAATATATTAATAATTACATCTCATATAGTAAATTTCCCCATGATTAAATGATAATTAGTATCAATATAATTCTATAAGGAATGTTTTAAATACTTTTCTGATAGATCAATGTAACATAAATTTTCATGATGAATCATCCATGGTTTTTCAAAATTAACCCTCAAATATCCCTACAGAACTTTTATCAAAATAATTTCTTTACAATCATGGGTGTTGGAAACATATTCTAATTCCAATATACACAACAAGATAGAAGTTTTCTCTTAACTATGTTTCTTCGCATAACTTACTCTTAAGAAGAAATTTTTTCTTGATGTTTAATATTGATAATTGTAATATCCAATCCATTAAATATCATTTTACCCAATAATGGTCAACCCATTACTCATTATATAAACAATTCCGCAATTTTATGATCCTTTTATATATGTGAAAATAATTTTTTTTTTAAAATAATGTTTGATTCCTTTAGATCACACTGATATCATGTGTAAGGGGTTACAACATATCGAATACATGGTCTGGATGTTGTATGATAGATAAAAAAATAATTAACTCAGTGAAGTCCATCTGATCCACACTTTTTATAGATTAGTCATTAAAAATTCTCTTGATAATAGAAAGTGGGTTAGAAACATATTTTTAATATTTCATTGTAATAATTTATTGAAATTACTTTTAATACTTTTTATTGGGAGTGGAAGAAGTATATTTCCTTATTTTAGATTATTTACCACATATTGTAGCTCAATTGTCAAAGAATTGACAAATTAAAGTAATTCATTTGTTCCAGAAAGTATTCTAAATATGTATCCCAATAAAATGGAAAAAATATATCCACAACATATATAATAAATACAAGTGTACCTATTTTCAATTATTTCATAGGTATGTTTGAATCTACTTTCCCTTTAGAAAATTTTAACATCCTTATAAAACTATCATTTTTTGATTACCATGAATGAGAGGCCATTTTAAACCGAGAAAAATATTTCTTTAGATTACAAATAATTATTCCATCACATGTATAAACACACCTGGTTTCTTAAAATAGTTTTTTTCATCTATTCTATTTTTTTGGAATGCTGAATTAAAATCTATTTGATAAAATTTGTAATTTAGTTAAGTAACAACACCCAAAAACATTATGATTATTACAATCCTCATAGAAGGGGTAAAAGTTTCATCAAAATATGAACCTTACATCCATGAGTAACCTTTGAAAAATTTCATGCCTTATTTAGTATAATTTCTCCTTGTTTGTTGAGATTATTTATGAACTCTCTCATTACTCATATATTTTTTACTCTTTGTAATGGAATGTGATCCCTTGTTTCATTTCACTTAGTTTCATCTAACTACTAAATAATTTCTAAGAACCATACTTCTTGTTCAAAAAATTACATTACATATTACAGTTCTACCTATAATATAAGTGGAATTTGATTACAATCATCAATTTATATTTGGTTTGAAATAGATCATCATGATTGGTAATAATATTTTCAGAATCAACATGTATTTATAATGTATTTTTTTTATTTTATTTTGTTCTTAGTTTTTTAATCTGTGTATTAAACACTACCGAATTGTAAAAGATAAAACATATAGTCACCTTCCATGTCAATAACTTCTCTATAATTCACCATTATATCATTCATTGCACCGTTAATATCATCTCCAATATCATTTTATATGGTAGAATAATTTTCAATGATTTTTAAAAAAATTAATTTGACCAACTTGTGTAGTATTTTCTTCCAACACTTTTAATGATTTACAATAGATTAATACCCAATGACAAGACATTATGCAATATTTTCATCAAACTTTTCATCTTCTAGAATTTTTATTTCTGGTAAGAAAGTGTTCCCAAAAAACATAACGTATTTCACTATATGTTTTTTATTATATCAAAAATCATATAGAGTCATTTTTGACTATGATCATAGAAAGAAAATATTTTTGATATGTATTGATTTGTTTAAAATATATCTCCATATGAATTTTTAAATTTCATATTATGCAATCATGCTTCTTCCAATCTTAACTAAACATCATTTATACCTTTCTTCGGCTCCAGTTTTTAGGAGTATTCACTGCATTTTAATATTATGTAATTGAATTTTTAGGTAGGATTTGAATGTGTTACATTTTTAGTATTTTCCAATTTTATTTTATCATCGTCAATATATATACACCAAGACTCAACAAAACATCAATTATGAAACATTTGAATATCATAATCACCTCTCACTTATGTTCCATGAACATGATGGTAGTTATCACAGTGAAATCATCAATGAATGTAATATAGAACAAATCACCCTTTATTGATAGTTTTATTTCCATTTTATATAAATTATAGTGAATTATATTAAGATTATTTTTATTGAATTAAAATATCAAATGTAATCTAATATCCAACGTACCTTTTAAATTTTTTTTTAAAAATATCATCATATTTACACTTTAGATGTGGTAAATATATCCAAAATTATTCTTATGAAATTATTATCATGATATTCTAGAAAGGATTCCTTAGTTTCAAGTGCCACATCAACTTTTCATCCTCTAAACTCAATAATAAGGGTTATTAGGATCTACAATTAGGAATTGTGTCACACCCCGACCTATGCGTTTAATTTATTTAATTATTTTTCTACCTTCAAATATTTTTTTGGAGTTCGGGGTGAGTCCCAAATGGGGTTTTAGAGTTTTTGATAAAAAGTGCATGTTTTGGGTTCGATGCCGTTAGATGAATGGGCGGAGCGCGATGCCGCGCAGCTTCGCTTAAGAAACTGTGTGGCCTTTTTATCTTTGAAGAATTAAAGTGGGTTAATAAAAGTTAATTAAGGGCGTCATTTAAAATTATTATTGTCATTAAATTATTTATTCTTATTAAAATCAATATGTTTATAATTAAATCCCACGTTAATTTTTGCGTCATTTAAAATTTTTAATGTGTTAATAATTAATTTTTATTAAAATGATATGAATGCCTTTATAGTTTTTGTATCACTATGATGATAATTTATTATTATTATTATTATTATTTTCTTATTTTTCTTATTTTTCTTATTTTTATTTTTCCCTCTTCTTTAGGGTTTCATCATTTTTTTCTTCCTCTCATTCCTCCTCACTCCCCCACATGTAGCGCGCCACGAACCTTCAGCACGACCCAACCTAGTGCATTCTCCTCCCTCGCTTCAACTCCGACGCACACTTCCTCCCTCTGTTTTGGTGTCGAGCCTTCCTCAGCCACTCCTCCTCCACATCTTGGCTCCCCTACTACTTGGCACGCACCCCTCCTCTGTTCGTCACTGCACCCAGCAAGCTCCACCCCGCTGGTTACAGTCACCCCCTCCTCTGGCCGGCTCTCCACCGGCACACGCAGCCGCTCCCGGCCAGCTCACTACCCACCAACGAGACCACCATCCAACCTTCCTCTGGTGGCCACATGCTCTCCGTCCGACCCACAATCCCCTGGCGTGCTCTACACACTTCCAGCTGCACCCCCAACAGGGCAACCCGACATCGAGTGCCTCTGCCTCCACTCCCTTTTCAGTGCACGAGCAGGTCACCACCAGTGCCTGGACCTTAGTTATCTCCTAGTGCAGCAGCTAGCACTCCTCCCTGCTATTCGGCGCGCACAACCCTACCAGACCATCCTCTGGTCATGACCGCTCCTTCTGGAGACTTATCCTATCCCGACCAGCATGTCCCTCCCTAACGTCGCCCTCCACTGAGGTTTTTTCTCCCCATCAGTATAAAATTATACCTCCTACGTTATTCTGGTTTGTTATCTTTATTTTGTTATGGATTTTTATCGATTGATAGTTTTTTTGATAGAATCGATGTTTTAGAACTTCTACAAGGTATTTCTGAGTTTCCATTGTAATCACGCCGCGACTATGAGGTAGGATTACGATGAACCTATCCTTTTTAATTTAAAAATCATTAATTTTATGTTTTTCATACCCTATATGATTATTAGGTGCAAATGTCATGCTTTGGTTAAAATTTATTTAGTGCGGAAGTGTTGTTTTAATCTTGTTTGTTGATCTTTGACTTTGTTTTTTGAAATAGTTCACACTAAATGTATTGTCTTATGGTGCTTGGCCTCAAAATTTTAGTTCCATCTATTTATTATTTCTCTCACTTTATCTAGGTGTTAATTTTAATTGTGTTACATTTGGTTAATTCACATTGTTTGAAAATGGGTACTTTCAGCCTTGTTTTATAAAAATGGTATCATCCGATTATAGTTGCGCACATAGTTTTCATTAAATAAATGTTTTGTTTGGTCCACACCTAATCAAGGAGTTTTATTGCATGGTTTAACATTTTAAATAGGACCCTCACATGAAAATTGGTGTTTTATAACTTTGTGAGTGTCAGCTGAAATTATTTTCAAAAAATTCCATGTCTGGTTTTCATAATGTTTCCTAGTTGGTATTTTTGTGTTAAAAGAGACATAAATTTTGTTTTTTGTTTTTTGTAAAGTGTTTTCAATGTGAGAAATTTTTTTGAGGTTTTTCTATGTAGTTTCAAAAGTGGTATGGCTTAAGAAAATGTGTTTCTTGTGAAAAAAATGGATTGTGGGGTAATTAAAAAAAGTTTAAAATGGTTTATGCCAAGTGAAGTGTGAAGTTATGTTTCTTTAAAATTTGGTTTGTTTTGTGACAAGGAGTTTTATCTTGCTTGGGGTTTTTCATAAAAATTGGTTTTGTTTGAAAGTTCATCAGAAATGTTTTGAAGTGGGTTTTACCAATGATTTTATCTAGTAAACGGAGTGTCATGCAACTCTTTAGAAATTGGTTTGGATCATTGATAAAGAATGTTTTTATGGAATGTTTAAGGGCCTATTTGGCCACTTTGTGAAAATAAGAGGATGTTCATATTATGAAAACCCCCATTGGTTGGTCCGCATGCCTTGCCAACATGTAATGGTAGGGATTTCTTTGGTATGGGATCCCCGAGTTCCATTATGTAGGTCCCTCGATAGGGGACCATTTTAATCTATTTATCTAAATTCATGAGAGCTGTGCTTGGGGAGACTTGGGGTAAAACCTACTGTGAAATATTATTATTACATATATGGGATGTGATTTGATGCTCGTTGGCATCTGTTGGATCACCTCCTTTTATACTTGCGACATACAAACCTGACATATTGAGAGAATTGTCTGAGATGAGAACCACACTGGTAGGTTATGGTATTGAATATTGGAACACTGTAGGAAGATATTTTTGGGTTTATTTCTATGGGATTTTCCCTCGTCCTACCTAAGAAATGATGGCTGGGCACTTTGGAGCATTAGATTTAATCATATGTGGCATGCTGCTGTACATGGGGTCACATGTATTAGTGTCATCTGGATTATTATCGATATATCTGGTTTTCCTATGTCTTGTGATTTTTATCTAATGAACTTTTGATGAGATATTTGAATTCCTGTTTACATTTCCCTTGTTATATCTACCTGGGTACCCTTATGTGGTGTTTTTCATGAAAATTGACATTTTGGTTTTCCTAACTCTTATGATAATTTTTTCAAAAGAAAATGTGTTTCAAACTCTTTGGTTCTGGTTTTTCAAATGACTAAGGGAAATGGTTTGTACATTGTTTTCATGTAAAAATTGTATAGATGCATATTTTAAAATATCGTAGTTCATAATTAGAATCAATGTTTCTTAATTTTAAATTTAGTGCATTGGGAATAGATATCGGGCTAGCCTACTATGTTTTAATAGTCACGACTATTGTTTTGTTCTATTTTTAGGGGTTGTGCAGGATCTAGTTTGGGTGCGCTCTCCTTGGGCGACATTTGATCATTGAGTCGGAGAGTGACCCATGGTGTCACATGGAGTTAGTTCGGTCATTGAGTTTCGTTATTTTTTATCTTCATCAGTTTCTTGTTTAGTAGTTTTTTTGGTTTATTTATGCTGCATTGCTCTTTATTATTTTATCTTATTTTATTTATTGTATTGTGAAAAACCGTTCCCACAATCTCTGTTGCTTCCTTGGTGCTTGTTGCCAACCCGGGAGGATCAAGAACACCTCTCGGGCCTTCCCGTGGATCGGCTCAGGTGACAGGTTCAGGGTCGACCCATGTTGTTTCATTACAAAATGGTATCAGATGAGGTCAGATCTTAGAGGACCTTGCTTTTTAGAGCACCCTTTGTTATTTGAGATGTCAAGGTAGATGGAGTTGGACTGTCGAGACTCAAGGGGTAGGTGTGGGAATTGTGTCATGAACTCTTTCTCGTTATAATCCTTATTTTTCCATGGGAAGTTAAATTTAATTAGTTTCTTTAGGTTTTTATGGAACGTTTTATTATTGGGATACGAAAAAGGGAGTTGGGATAATGGTCCTCTTAAGGCTCCCGACCTGGAAAGCCATGTAAATCTAGGGGAATGGTCCTAAAAGGCTCTTTGTGTTAGTGATGAGTTTGGTATATGGTCGCCAACCATATGGTCAAGTCACTCACCAAAACTAGTTCCATGTTGAGTTGTTTTAGGTTTCCTCTAACTACTAGAAGTTGTTTATATCAGAAAAATTTGTTTTAAAAAATGGTTGTTCGAACTGACATATTTAATTTGAGGATTGTTTTTAAAGAAGTGGTATGAATGATTTGTTTTTGGATAATGGAGTTGCTCTGTTTTGGCCTTGGTGTTCTAATGGGTGCTCACATGCAAAGTGGTATGTTGGAATATGAACTGATTACGAGTATGTTGGACAGATGCTCGGGGTCGCATGGATACATGCTTGTGACTGAGTTTCTAAAGAATACCAATGGCGGGGGTTTAACCTAGAAATATTGTTTTAAATTAAATATGTTTTCAAAAGAAATGTTTTGATTTTATGATGGCTCATTTTCTTTTGTTTAGAGTTTTTCATATATGCAGTGTTTATTTTTAAGGATTTTTATTTATTGAGTTGGCATTGATTGGGTTCTTGACTCTTCTTTTCCAACAACTATTCACTTGATGCTTCTATGGGTGATCGTAGTAAAGTTGATCAACATAAGGATTTTAAGATTTATTTTCAGAAGCTAGATCCACCTCTCTTTTATAGTCAAGCATACCCTTCTCCAGTGGAGGAGTGGATGCAGAAGATTGAAATGGACACTAACCTTGTTGTGTTTCATGAGTCGTTGAAGGAAACGTTTTCAACCTTCATCCTTGAAGGATCACCGTGGAGGTGGTGGAAGTCAGTGTCTCAGAACAAGCCCCCTCAAGAGCATACATGGGATTATTTCAAGGCTTTGTTCAGTCGTTAGTATTTATCTGAGGAAGAAATAGTGAGAAAGGGAATGGAGATGTGTTGTCTGCAGCAGGGTGACAGATCCATGTTGGAATATTTCTAGCACTTTGTGGAGCTAGTCACTTATTATTCTCGGTAAGACACAGATGACTCCATGAATGCTCGACATTTCGAGGCAGGTCTCTGCCCCAGTTTACAGTCAAAGGTGTTAGAGTCCAACCTAACATCTTTTTTCAATGTAGTGAGAAAAGCTTTTCATGTCAAATCCATGATGGTAAGAGTTCTCAAAGTATTCCTCCCTCCTCTGATCCCTATGAGAAGTGGTATATATTATGGAAAGGAGATGAGGAAGTGATTGAAAGTTGATAGAGCAAGTCATGGAATCAAAAGGCCATAGGATCCTTCATCAACTTCTTCAGAATGAGAGATCCTCGTGTGTTATCAGTGTGGAAAGCTGGGTCACAAGAATCCATCATACCCAAGTGCTCTGAAACCGTGACAGGCATGTGGACGCCTGGGTCACTTGCGACGATTCTGTCGGGGTGTTTCTAGAAAGCATCATGGCGAAAGTTCTTAGAAGTGATGTGTTGTTGTGTTTTTGTTCAATGTTTCTTATGTAAGTTTCCTTTTAGTGTAAGGGATCTTTTATCGTTGTAGTTGTACTGATGATGTTTTGGGTTTTGACATGTATGGGATGTTGTGGGTCTTATTATGAACTGCATTTCCCAATGCCAGTGTGGTTTTTATTTCAAAATTTTATCCTTTCATATGTTAGATCAAAAGATGTATGTTTATTATTGGAATTTGAAAAACCTGACTGTGAGCCTCGAGGAATTTTATACATAAAAGTTACAGCCAAAAGGCCTCAGAGTGAAGTAGACACGTAGTTACTAAACCTAGGAAATTTTAAGGTGTCTAGTAAAGTTTGTTCCTCTATCATTTTTGTGAGGCAGTATTAGCGTGTCTGTTGTGGTTTCTTTGTTGTTGTAAATTTCTAATTGTTGCAAAGAGCATGATGGATTTGTCCCTCGTGTAATATCAGTAATTGTGCCTTTTGGATGTGAGGTGCTGATTAGTGGCCTTGCATGGACCACCCATGTGGATCAGTTGTGGCTTGGCTTTGTTCCAATCCCGATGTGAATAGTTGTTAGGAGTTGTCCATTGTAGTTTCATTTATCAATTCCTTGGGCCCTCCCACCTTGACCATGGGGTTATGGTTTTTGGTTCATACTGATTTTTCAATCAATATTTTATCCCTTTCGGATTGGAGTGAGTGATTTAAATGTTATTTCTAAGCTTATTTTATCTTGAGTAAAGAATGGTTCTGGCTTAAGTCATTTTTTCTGGTTGGTTGTGTAATGGTTGGTCCTTTATGGTGGGGAGACCCATAGTCTCTTTGGATTATATCTCCAATCGTTATCAGATGCTAGTTGAATTCTTATGGTGGGGAGTCTGGTCAAGCCTCCCCTCTACCAGTGATATGTTTCGGTCAATGAGGTTGAGTCCCATCGGTGGTCGATGAAATTTCCATGTGTGAAGAGGTTGGATTGTGGTGTGTGGAATCCTTAGGTGTTGATCGACCGGCTGGATGGTATTATGGATTTCTGGGGATAGAAAGCTTTATGGTGGGGAACATTGTCACACCCTGGCCTATGAATTTAATTTATTTAATTATTTTTTGTCCTTTAAATAATTTTTTTTGTTGTCCGTGGTGAGTCCCAGATGGGGTTTTTGAGTTTTTGATAAAAAGTTTATGTTTTGGGTTCGACGTCGTAGGATGCATGGGTGGAGCGTGATGCTGCACGACTTTTCTTAGGAAACTGCGTGGCCTTCTTATCTTCAAAGAATTAAATTTCTTTAATAAACGTTAATTAATAATTTCATTTAATTTTTTTTTGTTGTTAAAATTTTTAATATTATTAAAATGAATATGTTAGTAATTTAAATGCACATTAATTTTTGGGTCGGTGAAATTTTTTATTGTGTTAATAATTATTTATTATTAAAATGATATGAATGCATTTATTGTTTTTATCACTATGATGATCATTTATTATTATTATTATTATTATTATTCATATTTTATCTTTCTTATTTTTCTTATTTTTCTTTTTTCCTCTTCTTTAGGGTTTCATCGTTTTTTTCTTCCTCTTGTTTCTCCTCACTCACCGCATGCAACACACCCTAAGCCTTCAACGCAACCTAGCCCCGTGCATCATCCTCCCTCACTGAAACTCCGGTGCAGATAGCCTTCCTCTGTTTTTGTCATCGACCCTTCCTCAACCTCTCCTCCTCCCCATCTCGGCTCCCATACTACCCAGCGCACACCCCTCCTCTGTCCGCCGCCGCACCCAGTTAGTGCCACCCCACTAGTTGTATCCACCCAGTCCTCCAGCCGGCTCTCAACTGGTGCATGAGGACTCTCCCAACCAGCTCACTACCTAGTAACCAGACCCTCAGCCAACCCTCCTCTGGCGGCCGCAGGCTGTCCAGCCAACCCACAATCCCACAGCGTGCTCATCCCGCATCCATCCGCACCCCTAGCACAATGGCATACCACCGAGCACCTCCGCCTCGACACCATATTCAGCGCACGAGCAGGCCACCACTACCCCTTGGCCCTCGGTTCTCTCCCAGTTCAATATCTAGCACTCCTCCCTGCTGTTCAGTGCGCACAGCCCGACCGGACCATCCTCCGGTCGTGACTGCTCCTTCCAGCACCTTATCCTCTCCCGACCAGCATGCGCCTCCCCGACATCGCCATCCACTGATGTGTTTTCTCCTCATCAATATAACATTATACCTCCTACGTTATTATTTTTTATATTTATTTTGTTAGGGTTTTTTTTCTATTGAATGTTTTTTTGATAGAATCGATATTTTATAACCAATGCAAGGTGTTTCTGAGTTTGCGTTGTCATCGAACTGTGACACCGAGGTAGGATTACCATGCACCTATCATTGTTAATTTAATAATCAGAAATTTTATCTTTTCATACTTATATGATTATTATGTGCTAATTTCAAGATCTTGTTCAAATTTATTTTCTGCGTAAGTGTTGTTTTAAGCTTGTCTGTTGATCTTTGAATTTGTTTTGTGAAATATCTCACACTAAATGTAGGGTCTTATAGTGCTTGGCCTCATAATTTTAGTTCCATCTATTTATTCTTGATTTACCTTTTTATAGGTGTTAATTTTCATTGTGCTACATTTGGTTAATTCACTTTGTTTGAAACTATGTAGTTCCGGCCATGTTTTATAAAAATGGAAGCATCCGGTTATAGTTGTACTCACTGTTTACTTTAATTAACTATTTCATTTGGTCAAAAACTAATTTTTATGTTTTAGAGAATGGTTTACCATTATAAATAATACATTGACATGAAAATTCGTGTTTTATAATGTTGTGAGTGTCAACTAATATTTTTTTCTAAGCATTGAATGTCTGGTTTTCGTAATGGTGCATGGTTGGCCTTTATGTGTTAAAAGTGACATAAACTTTTTTGTTTTTTTAATGTGTTGGAAGCATGGAAAATTTTCTTTTGAGGAATTTTTATGGATTTCCAAAGTGGGGTGGCTTTAAAAAAATGTGTTTCTTGTGAAAAAAATAGATTGTAGGGTAATTGGAAAAAGTTTCAAATGTTTTAAGCCAAATAAAGTATGAAGTTAGCTTTCTTTAAAATTTGGTTTGTTTTGTGACAAGGTGTTGTAGCTCGGTTGGGGGTTTTTCATAAATGTTGGTTTTGTTTGAAAGTGCATCCGAAATGTTCTGAAGGGGGGTTTATGAATGCTTTTATCTGGTAAATAGTGTGTCTTTCACATCTTTAGAAACTGGTTTTCATATTTGATAAAGAATGTTTTTATGGAATGTTTAAGGCCCTATTTGGATACTTTTTGAAAATAAGAGGTAGGTCATATTATGAAAACCCCCATTGGATGGTCTTCATTCTCTTCCAACATGGAATTGTAGGGATTTCTTTGGTATGCAATCCCTGAGTTCCATTATGTAGGTCTTTCAATTGGGGACCATTTTAATCTATTTATTTAAAGGCATGAGGGTTTCCCTTGGGGATACTCGGGGTGAGACCTGCTGTGAAATATTATTATTACAGATATGGGTTGTGATTTGATGTTCGATGACATCTGTTGGCTCAACTCCTTTTATACTTGCGACATATGAACCTGACATGTTGAGAGAATTGTCTGAGATGAGTACTGCACTGGTATGTCATGGTACTAACCATTGGACCATAGTATGAAGATATATTGGGGATTATTACTATGGGAGTTGCCCTTGGCCTTCCTGAGAATGGATGGCTATGCTTTTTAGAGCATTATATTTCATCATATGTGGCATGCTACAATAGATGGGGTCACAGGTATTATTGTCCTCTGAATTATTCTCAATCTCTCAGGTTCACCAATGTCTAGTGATTTTTAGCCAATGAACTGTTTCTGACATATTTTTATTCTTATTTACATTTACCTTGTTATATCTACTTTGGTACCCTTGTGTGGTGTTTTTCATGAAATGTGAGATTTTGGTTTTCCTAACTCCTATGATAATGTTCTCGAAAGAAAATGTGTATCAAACATATTGGTTCTGGTTTTTCAAAATACTAAGGGAAATGGTTTGTAATTTTTTTTCAAGTAAAATTTATAGAAATTCATATTTTAATATATTTTGGTTCAAACTTAGAATTGATGTTTATTAATTTTAAAATTAGTGCATTGGGAATAGATATCATGTTATCCTACTGTGTTTTAATACTCACACCTATAGTTATTTTCTGTTTTTAGTCTTTTTGAATGCCCCATTTTGGGTTCCCTCACCTTGGTCAATGTTTGATCGTTGAGTCAGATAGTGACCCATGGGGTCACACGGAGTTAGTTCAGTCATTGAGTTCGGTTAGTTTTTATCTTTTTCAGTTTCTTGTTTACTTGTTTGTTTGTTTCATTTATTATGTGTTTATCTTTATTATTTCCTCTAATTTTCTTTATTGTATTGGGTGATAATGTTCCCACAGTCTTTGTGGATGCCCTGGCACTTGTCACCAGCCTGGGAGGATCGAGAACGCCTCTTAGTCTTTGCCGTGGATCGACTCGGGTAATCGGTTTAGGGTCGAACCGGATGGGTTCATGACAAATTTATTACCTATAGTTTTTTATCTACCAGAAAAAAAATTCTCACATTTGAAACATTAGACAATGAAATAATTATTTTCCAATGATATCTTCTTTATCAACATTACAGAGTTGGTTGAAACTCGTTATATTATGCTTAACCCCACCCAAAAACATAAATTCATTTGAATTTAGCTTAGGAGATTTAATATCATCTATACCAATTCCACTTATTTTTATGGAACTCTTATTTCTGGAAGAATATGATAGTCCTTCACATTATTTAGTATTATTTAAAATCTTCATATTTTCTGTCATATATGAGGAACAACCACTATCAATAATCCATGGTTTATTCCCTTTAATAGATTTTCGATTAGTCTCATCCAAAAAAACATTGTCCTTCAATCATCCATTAGCCAAACATTTTTCTCAATACAAATAATTTTTCTTCGATGTTTTATTGATAAAATTTTAATATAGTGACATATCTTTTCACACCTTCCAAAGGTAGACTCTATAAAGTCAAAGATGATATTCTTTCATGGATTTTTAACATGTGGTGTCTATAATTTTTTTTATTTATGCACCTTTAGAGAGTTTCCTCTTTTTGATCCTCTATTCCCCCTTATTATATGCTAAATCCTAGGGTGAGACACATTATACTAAAAAAAATCTATTTTCCCATATATCCAAAAACAATGATAATGATCATCAAACAATTATCTTCTATAGAGATTTGATTTTTTCAGGGATAATCTTGGTAAGATTCATCATACATTATAAACATATAATTTACCTTAGTGTAAGGAATTATTAATTCATTAGTTACCTTTAACATCCATTGATTTTATGAACATATCACCTTATTTTTAAAATGACTTCCTTCTATTTTTGATTCATACACCTAAATTATTGGTAAAATAAAGTTAATTTTTCATTTTAGTTTGTGTCGATTTCACCATATTCTTGGGAAGAGTTCATACCATATATTGAGATGTTTATGCCATTACCACTGAAGCATTGTTTAATTTATCATTCATATTATTAAACAAATTTTCATACTTTAGACATCATGATTTATACTTAAATATCTCATCCTCCCCATCATAAATGTTTCCATAAGTACATTATTATTTTTTCATTATTCTGCAACTTATATCTTAACATTATTAATTTATTCTATATAAACATCTTATTTTTTATGATATTATTATTTTCAAATTTAATCATACCATTCTAATCATATAATATTATACACTCTGTCATTATTTTTGGGTTTTTTCACAACATTAATAATGATTTGATCTTATCTAATATTCAATCGAGGTTTCTTCACATTTGTCACCAATTTTTTAATTATCATACATTCTTTCAAAATGATCCATAAAAATTATAAACTTCTCTAGTGATTATTAATCTAAATAATTATTGTTATTAGAGTCTCACTCTACTCTTTCATTCAATATACTCCTCTTTTTTTATAGTTAAACCATTCTTACCTGCGGTGTACAACTTATATTGGATGTTTTTATCCACTTATTCCACCAATGAATATCTTTAGAACCATATACATGTTCTCCATTATTCTAATATCATTATTCAAATATAGAATTTTTTATTCATCCACACTCATAACATTTGAGAGGTGTTTTTACATTATACTTCCTTCCTGCCTCTGACTAATTTTTAGTGATAAGAAACATAATTATATCACTCACTTAAGCACCATATTCCTTGTGTTCTACATCACTGAATCTGAATTCCTCGTGTCTTTGGTCTCATATTATTAGAATCCTAGTGGAATTAAAATATATTTCATTTATAATATTCTTTTTAAATATAGGATCTTTCTTTATTATATGTGCAATAAGTGGGTTATATAATTCATCAAAGGATAAATAATCTATATCTTTCAACAGACTTATTTTAAGATCAAAACTATTTGTAATGTCCTATATAAATTTATTTACATTATTTGAATCATCCAAGAAATACTAAAATCCTCATATGTAGTTAATTATTTCATTAATTGTTGTGAAGTAGTCATAAATAGTTTCATCTTCTTCTATCTCAATATCGTTGACCTTTTTTCACATATTTTATGTTTTTATTTCATCCCACTAATAATTCCCTCGAATATTATTTCGAGTATGTACCAATTTTAATAAAATATTCTGAGACCCATTACCTTTATATAAACATTTTTTAATAAGGAACTAGTAATATTGTTCCTTGATTTTCCATCAACCTCGTGATTTATTTGTTTTGAATATTGCATAGGAGTATATTTCTTTAGGTGTGGAAACCCAATAGTAACAACATTAATCTCTTATAGGCCAAGAATTCTTATTATTTTACAGGCATGAAATATTTTTCTATCGAAGGTAGAAATAAAACTACAATTAACTAAATTGAGATTATCCATGATAAGAATATTGAATGGGGAAACATCCCTCTTATACCACTTGTAGTTCCTTATGATCATATAGATCACAGCGATGGATGTGGGTGAATCTATAGCAATTATTTAGAATTTATTTTTTCTTGAAATTAGTCCCTACAAATTATTAATGTTTCAATCCTCTAAAAATTATAATTAAATCTCTCTCATATAAAAATATAAGAATGTAATGCATTGAATACATGTTTATTCACAGTTTGGTCCAAATGTGGGTACCTAGTTCTTACCATGTCAAATCCCATAAAACACTGATATACAATATATATGGAATTGAATACAACTGAGCCTTGTCCCATCAAGATTTTTCTATCTATTTATTGGTAATTATATTAGATCATAGTAGTTATATTGATTTCTTATACCTAATAGGTAAACAATATAAAACATGAAACATTATAACAAAACATTATCTGTAAATTCTCTATTTAGTACACTTAGTCCATTCCAATCAATATAGTATATCGTTATATCCATGTGGTTTCCCTCCATCCATTTATCCTCAATTCAGTTAACCTCTTTCCAATGTTTCTCTCACTACTACAAATTTTAATAGTGCACCACTTTTCTTTGTCTCATTCTTCGGCCAAATGAATCCCTTGTTGGAATCTCATAAAAACTAGTCCCAAAAAACATTATCATTTTGATTTATATTTTATATTCTAGTAAATACCCTTCAAAACAAGACCTTTTGATTTTATAAAATAAATCATTCTATGAAAACTACAAGAAAACAATTGGACAAAATTTTAATTTTCCTACTTATTATAACTTGTATCTGGTGACCTTTGAACTCTATAAAACATCACATGTATAAAACATTATGTGACTTTCCTTAAATTATGAAATTGATGGACTTATTAAAAATGTCATTAAATAATGGATATATTTTCATAAGCTTGAATAAAAAATCAGCATCATTACAATGTTTTAATTTATATAGTATTTGTGGAGGTCTTTAAATATCCATCTAGTAATATTTTTAACTTTATATTTGATCGACATAATTTAGTAAAATCTGAATTTCATTATTTAATTTTATTCATATGATTTAATTTTCTTGTACATGTATATATGGTGGAATTTGTTAAGACCCATCTCAAATAATTTATGACCCAATGTTCAATGGAGTATGTAAATGTCTTTCCAATGGGTGTTTTAAACTAATATGTGATGGATTTTATTATAGAACATAATTAAAAATCTTTATTTATATAATCTTCACTAGGTTTATCCAATATAATTTTTTTCATCGGCCTAGTAAAAATAAGAGATATCTTTATTAGATCATCTTGGCCTTATTATCCTGATTTTCTCTGGAAACTTCTACAACCTCCCTGTTAAATCACTTTTGTTTAGTGAAACTCTATCTAGTGAATTGGTGAACTCATAGTCATTTTATAAATCTAATGAAATTAAAATTATATATCCAATTACCTCAAACTATTATTTATCAATTACTCAACTTTTTGATTATGTTATGAAATTTTATCTAGTCGTCTCTTTAGATATTCTGAATACCTCTATGTTTGATCATATTTCTCTAATATTTGACATGCATCTCTTTCCTATCATAGGTTTTAACATCACAATATTGTTTATTTAATATTTATATAGTTTAAAATCAAGCATTTTAATTTCTATCATTGTAAAAACATCATATCTTAAACTACATATGAATTTCATCATATGGGATCATTAACTAAAACTTGAATTGTCTTTACTAATCATGATGTTAAAAAAATCAAAGATTAACATCAAATTATTGTAATTTGTATTAGTAAGAGATTATAATTATTTTGATAATATCTAATTATTTTCCTGAATGTGAAAAAATATTAACACATATGATATTGAAAAAAGTATAATAATAATTAAAAAATAGTCACAAAGGAAATTCAGAGAAGGAACAATGATTTATAATCATAGTGGAAACCCAAATAATCACGATATGAATGAAATCATGATGCCACAATGAAATTATGATAGAAAAAATATGAAGTGATACCCCATGAATCTTGGGGGTAAAATCCAATTAAATCTGATATTAATAAAAAGGGTCATAGTGCAACCAAAACTACCATATCACAATATTAAAACTCCCCATGGTCACAACACTGCTCAGTATAATAAATTCTATCAAAATGAACCCCAAATAAAACCCTGATATTGTAAAAGACATCACAATAGAACAAACCTTAGAGATATCGTGTATACAAACTAAAAAACTAGGGCTTAATTCTACATTGAGAATATTAATTCCAAAAAACACCTCATGGAAGATTAACTCGAATAATCATGTTAGGTAGATCTAGGACACCTCAAGACTACCATTTCGCAACCCAAACTAGAATGGTGAAACCACTATCATCTATGTTATGCTTAGAAGATATTTGGTTAGAAAAAAATCATATACAAGAATAAATTGGGGACCTTGAAATAGTAAAATAACATCATTATAACATGATTGTATTTCAATTTTTGAGAAAGAAACACCAAATATTCATCGTTCACACCCCACACTATAAATCAAAAACCATGACAAAAAAACAATGATTCATGGTGTGAAACACTGAATTGTAGTATTCCACTTTCCCCTAACTAATACACTATAATTTAGATAAATTTCCCAAACACCAATTCTTACCTTATAAATATATATTTATATCTAAATCTATATTTAATCCATTAAGCTTATACAAACATTTCTTGCAACCTAAAGTCACAATGTGTTAGTCTGGTAAAGCTTAATCTATTATATTTGTTACCTCTCAATTGATTCTTCTCATTGAAAATCAAAACATACCAAGACAAAAACTACAGATCACCAAACCCAATCATTCATGGGAGATATCTCTCAAGAAATACTAACACCATCACCAAGTAATAAGTCACATAATGTATAAAATCTCATTAAAATTAGTAAGAAACCAAACATCTCAATTTAAAATTAAAACATTGTTTAATATAGATTGGTATAGTGGGCTTGAATATGTGAATCCAATACCTACTTACTCCCCTCTAATACATAATGACACTATAAGGCATCAAACAAGGAAAATTGGTGTTTCTTTCAGATGAAAATTCTTGAATCCTGACAAATTTCAACCAAAATATTTCTCAATACTCTATATCCAGCTCTCCCCTTTCAATGATTTGGGTTTCATAATGAAGTTATCAAGAAAAACATGATTCATTGAAAGAATTTCAGATTACATATATATATGAAGGAAGTGATAAATAATGTGTAACATTTCCCAAACTTCATATTACCTATAATAGTTTGATAAAATAGGGAGAAATATTAGTAACTTAATAAAAACATCATTTCCCATAATGAGGAGAAACTTTTATGAACCCCTGAACTCAAACATAAATATCAAAGGGCTTCCTCATATGAATATTATAAGTATTATGATGATCATGCATGACATTCATACTCACATAAACTATCATAATATTTTCAGTCATTATATGTACCATATCTCGTCGAAGGAACGTAGACTACCTGAGGCGAGTGTTGAAAAATGAATAATAATAATAATTATTCCCATATAATTGCTTGAATGGAGTGAAACTAATATAATAGAGACTGTTAATATTATAATCAAAATCATCCAAGGGTAGGGGTATCAATCATGAGTTTTCCATGTCTAGATCACAATCTCTTGATATGTCCTCTAGTGTTTTAATTGTTTGGTCGGTCTAAACATCCACCGGAATATATAAAAGAATGAAATAGCATTGTTAATTGATGAAAAAAGACTAAAAGAATACCTCAACTCATGAGGTAAGATGATTATCCCTATTAGTGATTATGATCCTTTTGACCCCATGATTAATTACTATCTCATCAATATATTACCATTCCAATGAATCCATATAACTCAACTTCTTAATAACAATCATATATATGAATTCATCAACCCATCCATGCCCAGTTATATTGAATCACATCATAATTGTTATTAGTACATCCTTATTTTAGAATAAACTGAAATTCATAGACACTTCTATTGGTAGACATCCAATGGTTATAACAAACCCACCATATAATGATGCCCTATATTCATTTATTTATAGACATTGAACCATGACATACATTCCACTATTTTCAACATCATCTCTAACCACCAAAACACACTCCTTATGTCATGGTTAATTTTTGATATACATTAATGACCAAAAAATAATATAATTAAAATAATAATAAATATCCTCATGAATAAAAGACAGGGATAACATCCCTTGAAATAATACCCAATGGTCATGATCTTCCAACCATCCATTAGGATCATCAAAATAGAAAAATAATCCTCCAATAAATCTACCTTTGAGCATCCCTATTGAGAATACTCCACCTACTACGAAAAGTATGATTTAATATTCATTATATACACAAAACCACTACCATAAACCTCCTATATATCAATATTCACCATTTTATTCTATTCCATTACATTATTCACATTTCTAGACTCTCATACAACATCTATATGTGACTCCTTACATAGAGAATCAAATAAATACCTTCCCATTCCCTAGGGTGTAAGATATATCAATGGTTGAGTTTTTTAAAAACATTTTCCACCTCTTATATTTTATATTTATATCCTTATAATAGAAAATATACCTCAATATCTTATGATTTTTAAATACAATAAAGAATTCATTGATGAATTAAAGTCACCATGGTTTCATAAAAAACCAATTTTTGTTATCTTGAGATCGTGGGTGGAATAGATACACTCATGAGGATATAACTACATTTCCCTAAATAAAATAATTTACCTTTATGATATATAATAACTTCTATACCCATTATTAGAAGTGTCACATAAAACCTCAAACATTACCCCTTACTCTAGAAATATATTAACATTCGAATTAATAAAACATTACATCTAGTATTAAAATGTTAATTTTTACTTATTAACCTATATAAAATCCTATAACGTCATTTTAAATAAATAAAAGGTGATACTATCAAAGAGAAATAATTTATTAACCTCTAATGCTTGATCGTAAGATCAGGGAATACACAATCATTAAAAACACTCATAGATTCCTCCTATGAAATAACTACTTTGATCCATGATATTTTGACTACCACTCCCTTTTATGAAATAACATGTAATATAAAATGAATTTATCCTACCATAAATTACACTTTAAATTCATTTCATAAGGATTATTATGTCAAATAAATTTTGTCCTAAGTTTCTTGTCATGATCATAGTCTGACTTCATGTAAATTAAAATTATAGCAATGAAGATTACCATGAAATTATCTAGGAAATAATGGATCTCACAATTCATTATCCCCATAAAAAATAAAGAAAATTTTAACATCTAAAGGAATATTAATGAAGTCAATTTTTTATTTGGGAACACCTAAAATATGTTTTTCACATTTCACACCTCCATCAACCCCATATTATAATTTCCAAACTATAGACCATTCATTAAAAACCAATTGTCTCCATTAAACTAGTAAAAAAATAATTTATATTTTGATATTGGAAACATTTCCTGATTATCTCCTTGTTTAACCTCTGATAGTCTATAATTAACATATTAATAGTATCCTCCTTCTTGGAAATTGACATTGTAACAACCCAAGGAAGTATAATATGCCAGATGAAACTCTTCTATATCAAATAATTGATTTGAATATTTATATCCAAAAAATTAGAAGGTGGTATCTAATAAGGATCCATATTAGATAATCACAATGTCGTAAATCTATCCAGAACACAATAACATATCAATGGGTACTTCCATATCAATTTTTGGAAAAACATCCAAAAAATAATCAAGAAAAATACGAAACACTTCTTCTTGAACCTCTATATAGAAAAACATCAACTTTTCTTTAAGAAGGAAATGGTTCCAAACACCTAAAAAATTTATTGGTACTTCAAAGAAATAATTAATCTCTAATCATGGTATTACACATCCAATAATTCAACTCTCCTTTAAAATTAATCAATGATCGCACACACATTGTGTAAACAATCTCTACCAAGATTGACATAATTTGGTTTTTTCTACCTTAAGAAGAAATTCATGGATGATTTATGGTTCTTAATAATCATCTAAAAACTTTTACCCACATAAAATAGACTATACTATCCAATAATTAATATTGGAAAATATAAGAATCTGATACCTCACGTGATATTTGGCACACATGTAACTAGCATTCTGATAACATGAAACCGATTAAACCATAATCTTATACATTATTATCCCTATAGAAAACCACCTACCCCACCATGATAAGCCTACATTCATATAAGAATGTTATTTTAAAAGAATATACTCTACTTTCTCTATTTCATAGCATCTCAAGGAATGATTGATGACTACACTACCTATGATACATTATAGAAAACTACATTAGCGACTAAACCACAAGGAGATCACCTATGCCACCTTCACCAATGGGAACTATTTAGGGAAACCCCTAATGATTGATATAACATACCAACCCAACCCATTATATATTCAAAATATTAGAGTGACACTAGGCCATAGTTTCAATACACTATATAACAAATTTTACTTACTAGTAATGTGGGACGTTGTGTGAATAGTGGGGAGGGTATACCCACTGAATGAAAACATATAAAAGTGAAAGTGACATAAATAATAATAAATAACAAGAAAATTATACATTTGATAAACTATATAAATATTAATAATTCAATTTACGTTGAAAAAAGATAAAATTGTTCACTTATAGGCTATTTAAATATGTATATACTGAATAACACACATAATAAACAAAAAAATTGGAGTCAAGGAATTAGTCATCCATTCTAAATAACCATAACATCTAAAGCTTTCCCCATCAATAATCACATCTCTAACAGGTTCTCGAAAACACATCCTTACCCAAACATATGCCATATTACATAATGTCTAAATAAATCCCAATGTGAAAGTGGAATGTCTAAGGATTTACATAGTAGGCCTCCACCAATGGCACCCTAAAATAATATTCATATGTATAAAAATATATGTGAAGTCAAAAAATGGAAACAAGGGCATACAAGCCAAACTAATCTATATGTGTTCGACTATCCGCGAGTTCTCCATAACACAACTCATAAAATGATAGAGTGGAATGATATATCTAGAGTCTATCAAACTATACCTTTCCAAAACCTTCAAAATAAATTATTTTCATTTGGAAACATACAGAAACCCATAACACCAAAAAATCTCAATTCAACCTCATTTCCCCAAAATTATGTCCAAAAACCATAATTAAAGGCCCATGATCATCTAACCCCTTTACTAATCACTATCTCAATATCATGATAAAGACCAAGGCATGAAAAAACCCATCCATTACCATGTTTGGATCTCCATCCCCAATAAAATCAAATATATATGGAAAGCATTCTTCTTCGATTAGGTGATCTCAATCATCGCTATAACCCAATTGATTTTTTAACATTGTATCCCTCCTCTATAATTATGCTCAATTCCATCTCACCTATTCCATTAAATCTATAGAGTATAATACCAATAAAATGTGGTCAAAACACCATGACATGCCATATCCTTTGGTAAACCCCCTAATTGAATAAGAACCCTGGTGAGAAGAATCACCAACATCCTATGGACACAACATGTAAAACATCCATCACCAACCACAAAATGTTTTAGTATATTTCACTTCATGCTAATGAACCATGCCACTCAATAATCTATGATCAACATGAAAATGATTCATAGGAGTTACAATCATAACATTCTCAATGAACCCATCAATTAATCACCTTACAAATGTAATGACCTGCCAATTCTCATTGGCTTGAGAGTTCGACGAGTCATTACTAGGCCATAAGAGACATCACCAAGAAGCCAAAGGCTAGAAATAAATGCTGAAGGGTTTCAAATACAAGTGGGGGACGATTTACACTTTAAGAAATAATCCAATAAACCTACCAAATATAACCAAACATTCACTATATGATGCATCAACAAATGAATGACAACTCAACAACTTCAGGCACTCAAAACCACATCAATGTAAGCAATAATGGAAGGATAACCAAGTATCATAGTACACAGTGGATAAACTACACAAGACTCTCCATAGACCTCAAAACTCCATGCTTCTCAAGATCCAAGATCCAAAATCTCTGAAAAGCCAAAAAATTTCAAGGTAGTGATAAATACATGTGAAACGTCACCTTTTCCCTTATCCCAGAAGATAACATCTCTAAAATCACCAATGTTCCAAAACAGGGGTGAGTATAAAACTCAGTAGGTTTTCCCCAATGGCATCCCTACTAACACCACTAGGATATAAGAGTTAGAAACCATTACATGAAATAGTTTATATAAAACAAATTCTAAAAAATAGTTTATAACTAAATATAAACAAGTTTCCAAAACCATTCATTACCAAAATCATACAAGTGCGATTGTAACCAATTTTCCTAGAAAGATATTTTCCAGAAATATAAGTAAATAAAAATTTGACTATATCCATTTAACAGCATACCCAACCATTACTCAAACCCCTGAAACCAACCATGCATGCTACATTATAATAGTTCCATACTCATGAGCAGTTTTTCATTGATCTACCAAGTCATCACATGTTAATAATTTCCCATGTGCCATTAACCCATTGGCACCGATCACAAGGTCATATTCCATCCAAGCCCCATGTATGAAATTACCATGTGCCATTAAACATTTATCACCGAGAACAAGGTTATATTTCAACCAATCCTCGTATATACAACACGAACACACACCACATATTCCCAAAGATCATGCCAAAAAAACCCTTTCAGTAAAACACATTTTTATTGAAAACCATTTCAATGCCAAACCATTTCAACTCCAAACCATTTTAATAAATCTACATTTTTATTGAAAACCATTTCAATTGAAAACCCCTTTTTCATAAACCATTTAGAAATTCTAGAATATCCATAATTTTAAATCATCATTTTAAATTAAACCCCCTTTTGCACAACTATTCACCAAGATCACACAATATCAAAAAAACCTTCTATCATCTCAAATAAATATTTTTACACTTATTTCACAATAAATATAACAATTTTAATATAATACAGTCAATTTTTGAAAGATGAGTCAATAGAGAAACCACCTAACTTGAAGGTTTTGACTAAACTTTGACAACAGACGAAAAACACAAAAGAAAGCGGGTCGATTCTCCAAGAACAACCTTAGTTCTATTATACTAGAAATATCACGACTCAACATTTAATTATTTTTAATAAAAAAAGGTATATCTACCCATTATAGGTTCATATCTATGAAAGAAGGGAGATTGGGGAAGTAGATCTTAGCAGATCTAAGAAAACATGACAAATCCAGAAAGAATAGTGACATACCTCAAGAATCAGACGTGAAATCACCAAGGGAAGGCTCTGGGATGACTCCAACTCATGTGGGGAGGGTTTTCCAGAATTCTAGGTAGCGTAATCTTGATATAGTGGCGTTTTTATGGCAAAACAAAATATAAAGAGAAAAAAATAAGTAAGCTATTAAAAAAATAAGACATAGATTTGACCTCTGTGCAAGATTTGACCACATGGTTTGGGCCAACCATGTATGGATCGTGAGACCTTCCTTTTGGTCCCAATAATTCTTATTAAACCCCAAAAATCTCTCATCTTTCACCTTTACCCTTTTTATGGAAACACATTTTCTATGTAAACATACCACTTTATGGAAACACCCCACACTATGGAAACAACCCACTTTAAGGAAACACCCCTCTTTATGGAAACACCCCACCTTATAGAAACAACCCAATTTATGGAAACAACTAACTATATATAAACTCTCTATATTATGGAAGCTCTCTATTTTTTTGGAAACTCTCTATTTTATGGAAAATTATTATTAAAGACACACAAATTAAAAAAACATGAGGAAAGGGTTTATGTACTCGAAACCGGGGGTAATACATTCTCCCAAACATTAGTATTTCTATCCTTGGAAATTAGAAAACCCTCACTTGAAAAAAAGAGTTTCATCCACTTATCTTTCATTTCCATCTCACGTTCCCATTTCTCTTATTGAATCAAAATATGTTGCCATGAAACCCGCACTCGACTGATTATTTTTCCATGCAAGACTTTCTCTTCTCTATCCGCGATCCGCACTGAGATATGTACCAAAAACATGGGGTACTACAACATTAATAATTTAATTAAAAAAATAACATAATTATCACTATACCCTAGAAGCACACAACCAAACCATATTAGAGAAAACTTGTCCTTTGAATATGAGATTACCCTAGGAATCTGTTATAAAACATTGAAACTATTAATAGATTTGTTTACAGTAGCATATAGACAACCCTACCCTCAGTTTTTTTTAACATGAAAAGTTTCACTTGCATAACAAAATAAATATCTAGAAACTATATACATGGAGTCCTAGGAATCATATTATTAAGAAACTCTAAATAATGTTTCTCCAATTGAAAAATATATGATAATACATGGCTACTCCTTGCAAAAAATTCCATGAAGAACCTATAAGAATAATTTATGATTCCCCAAGAAGGAAGGAAGAATGAGAAAAAGAGAGATAAAAAATAGAGAACACCTCTTATATTTTACAAAAAAGTTAAACAAATTTCCTTTTATACATAATAAGTTTTAACCAATAATTTTTCAAAATTAAGGATACTGTTCAAAAAATTAAATTTTGGAGAAAAAATTGGAACCTTATATATGGACTTTATTAATGGGAGGATATTAAGTATAATAATATATGAAACATATATATTAGTAACTTATACACATAATCCATCGAACATGGCATAGTTTGGTTCCCTTACGTATTAGGGAATTGATCCTTGGGTATCTAAGGGTCTCCGAACACTTAAACATTTTTCAATGTAAGAGACCCTTACATATAAGGGAAGGACCCAGACATATAAAAAGGTCTCCCATCACCTTACCAAATTATACAACTTTTATATCAGATGAAAATTAAAAATCATATTTCAAAATTCACAATTTCATGGTAACATACAAACTATAGGTATAAAAATTTATCCTCATATATTTTATCCACAAATATTAATGGGGTTTCACATAGTAAATTATTCTAAAGAGGATGAACCTAATAGAATCCTCTACTACAGAGTTACCTTTTACATACCTATGGTTACTCTTATGCAACACATGGTTACAAAACACTTGTCCATATTTCAAATCATAGGTGGACCATTATGCATTGTGATTCTTATGTATCATATCCCTTACATATGAGAGTTTTTTTGTTTTCTAGAATTTTTGAAAAACATTAAAATATACCAAAATGCATCCCAAAAATGTATAGACATCAATATTTATTTAAAAATAGAAGAAAAAAATATTTCAAATATTTATAAATCTTCCAAAAAATATCATGTAGTATAATATCACAATAAATCATCCCTTGAGTTGGGGATTACTCCCATGATCCAATAACCAAACAATACGAAAACCCTTAACACCTATAAGGGTCCAAACTCACTTGGACAATCTAGTATCTGACATAAATTACCAAACCATATTTCCTAATACAATACAACCACTCCACAATAAGATTTCTTATGTCTGATCTATCTCGATATGAAAATGGAAAAAAATTATTGAAACTTGAGCATCCCAGTCACTCCCTCTTAATGTATTGAGATAACACTGATCATATATTTCTCTTCCTTGGTTAATATATTTACCCAATTAAAATTGATTAGTTATTCTAGTGGGAAATCCCTTGCATAATAATCACTTACCTAGTCTAATATTGACAAAATTAATAGACATAATGAAATATTCATTCACATCATTCATCCCAAATCCCACATGATCCAACTATCAATACATACCAACATCCCAAAAATTAGCATGATCCTTCATCATAATGAGACTCACTTGTATCTATAATTAAAATAGATGGACACATTCACCCCCTATTTTACTAGATACCCACTTTTACCTGATGTGATTTCATCTTAATCATATAAGGGATCATATTTAACTCCCATGAAATTACCTTCATCTTATTATTACATTTATCACATAACCATATCATGCACATGTATAAATTAAACAAAATAGAATCAAACATGCCGGTGGAATAATTTTGACTATTACAGTCACTTTGGATTTTTATATGAATATTAAATTGATCACATATGGTTCCTCTAAAGCCCAACTATTTGATGGATATTATTTTTACTATGTGTGACTCAATATACACCACTACCCCAATTACAGAATAACCCTTCCACTAAATTTTATCATATACTGGGGAGAATCCTAACTACAAGACACTAGTAACACTTCCCATCCTATCTGAGACACTTGAGTCTAACATGATTGATTATACCAATATTAATGTAAGATGACACAAAAACACAAAAAAGCAACTCATTTATCCATATAGAAGACAATATTTAAGAAGTTGATCACATTAGGATTGAACATCCCATGTCTTCCCACAATAAAAAAATCCATTGGTACCCACCCTATAGTTTCATTATCATTTTTATAATCTAACAATACTATTTGGTATCCCCATGTTCCCGCATCCAGCTAACATGTGCTATACTACTAATCTATAACGATATAAAAATCTGACTCAGTATTATCCCCTTTTCTAGGTCAAACCCACTTAATAGTTTCTCATTCACTTATTATTTTTCTAAACCCTATTTTAAGGGTTAAAAGGGAACCCTTACATGACCCATAGGCCCAGAGCAGAAGGCCCAACATGAACCGAAGGCCAATTGCTTGACCCGAAGGCACATAGGGATACTATTCCAATTACATGACCTGTAGGCCCAACCCACTAGAATTTTCCCTCCCTAGATTATGCATCATTGATCTTCTAGCTCCACACCTTGCATTGATGACTATCTAGCATTTCCCCATGGAATTTTTTATGGTGACTTGGTCATCTTATCTCCCTCTCGTGTTAGTGTAAACTGAAACCAATATATGAAATTTTAGAAATAACCCCAAACCAGTTCCTCTCCCAACATCTTGTGCATGAAATCATAGGCTCTATCCATACTCAATTTCTCAGGGAATAAATTCTCATAGAAAAATTCCTCTAAATTTATCCAAAATTTTCCCACATATCAACATTCATTTACAAGCACATACCGGTAGTGTTTTAATGGACCTCAGAAAATATTCATATCCCTATCACTATCCTTCCTAATTGAATCTTAATTAAATAAGAAACCATAAATACTGGCTCACTCTAGTAAATAACTAATTTGGTTCTATACTATCGCTAGAACAATGGAGGATACTTTGAATGAAACAATCATATTAAATATTCTATTGATGAATCAGCTCCCTGATATATGATTTTGAAAATTTCTACAGATCTACACATGAGATGTTCATCGAACCACACCCCTAGAACCATCATTTACTGTGGTTATCATGCCTTCCTCAGAACCACAACCCATGGATCATTATTTCCTCCACCCTCAGATGAATTATCCATTGCACCCATTTGTGGAACAATGAATCCACCCTCCCGATGCTCTTACAATAGTCTGAATGGTGGAATCAAATTTCGAACCATATATCATAATCAATTTAGATATAATATTCTTGATATATAAAATATTGAAAAAACGAATAGGCTTTGTGATCCACTAAACATTACACTCCCCCACTATACCCTTTTCATATAGATTCCGGTTTCTTGGACCTACCTACCCATGGTAGAGTTATGTACCAAACACACCATAAACAGATGTAATCCACATAAAAATTCTTTCCATGAACTACAAACATGGTATGGTTATGTAACATGGAACTAAGTAGATATATTTCAAAACATATTGTATATTATTTTTTAAAGCATTAAATAGCCAAACACATTTCTATCATAGAGCTAAAATGATAACCACAAGAAACAAATAGTTCTAAAATGATCCCTACATTATTGAAATGATGTTAAAGTTGTACCTCTTACCTCTAGAGTCCAACAGTCTACATTATACAATAAGAAAATAAAATATCCATCTGTCCAAATATAATAACTCAACTAAAATCATGATAATTGAAACCAAAATACCATATCCCTCATAAAGTGGAATTAAATGAATACTTATTCGTCATAAACACACAACATGAAATAAAATCCAAATTCTTACACATTCTAATATATATGATATATCGTAACAAAAATTACAAACAATACACTCTTTATTACCACTTTGTAATAGCCTTACTCCGATACCACATTGTAATATCACATTAGAGTAATTGAGTTAGAGTTCCAGTATACTTTAAGAACACTTACCTAAATGAAAAGGATTCAAATGGATATAGTGGGTGTATGGGTAATAATGAAGATACTATACCTTATGGGGATAATAAAAATTTATATTTCAACAATATTGGATGCATATTTATATAAAAATAAGAAACAATCCAAATGTATATATGATAATGCACATAAACATCTATTATTTCATTTCAAAAATAAAATGGAAAATTAGTTCATCTTTAAGACAATCATAAGTGTACATGCACAAAAATTACCTATAACTAATAGCTAAACCATTGTTGTAGAACCACCCAACCCATCTTCAAAACCATTGTGTCTATCCCATGCACCATATGAATACCCATTTTTATGAGATCTTAATAGAAAAGGATTAGCTATTTTTATTAAATAAAAAAAAAGTTTACATGAATTCTATAGTTCCCATATAGTGTATGAGAAGGAATATATTATGCCCCCACTAATGACATCCTTTGTTAATTTATATATATACATAAATGTGTACAAGAAGAACAAAAAAAACTACCAAGGAACACTGCCAAGGATGCTCCAATCATGGCCGACCATCCATGAGTGTTCCATTAACTTCTATATAAAATTATTGAGTACAATGATACATCCATAGTTTGATATAATATAAGTTTTTTATCCTTTGAATCAATTTATTATTTCAAGGCATCATACATCTACCCATAACTATTAACAATCTTATGTTAATATCATTTCCCCCATTGAAATTTCCTCTAAACATGTCAAAAGACCAAGGATTATTCTAACTATAACAACATATGTAATATTTACATTAAATAAATTTCATTCCTTATTAATATTCATGAATTATATTTTTTATATTCATATTCATTTGACAAATATTATGCATTTTTTTAGTCAAAATGAAAAATGCTTACTTTCTAACTAGATTAGGATTTATAAATTATATAGTTTTATTTTAAAATAAAATTTATTCATATTAAAATTTTAATTTTATAAATATATAGTTGTTTTGTAATTTATTAAATAAAAATTATTGTATAGTGATATTTAGGAAACTTTTTTATATGATTTATTTTTTAGTGAATATAGAAAAGTAAATTTTTCTCTAAAACTGTAATATCTATTCATTAAAAAAAATAAATTTAAAATAACCATTCAATAATAAGGTTACACCAGTTTCCTTAAATTATATATTATTTACTTAAATACATTTGATTCATCATTATACTTGATTTTTGTGTAAGTTCATTTTTAGTATTAGAACTCATTTTTCTAAAAACCCATTTTCATTGCATTTTATATTTTAATCTAAATTAAATCTATTAAACTTATATAAAATTAATATTGAATTTTTTTTCATTATTTCTAATTTGTATGTAAATTTTTTATGGTTCCATTTAGTTTTTTTGATATAAATTGTAACCAAGGTTAATATTTGTCACCTAATTAAGGGTAAATCTTGTAATTAATGTTAAAAAAACATGATAAGGAATAAACATATCCAAAAAACATCGATTTAATCTATTTTATATGTGGTTTTGACCATCCTCATCAAATACACTAATTTACTTAAATTTTATGACATTTTCCTTCAAACTAACTTTTAAATTATTTTTAAGAAGAAACATAAAAAGTGTAACTCAATTGCATTTAAATTTATCTTATATATTCACATTGGGATTACAAAAATATTTTAATGAATATTAGATATTATTTTGATCATAATGAAATTTTTTATGTTAATTTTTTTTAATTCTTAGTGATGAAATAACAACGTTAAATGATTATGAAATGTTGATATGATGTTGTAAAAATAGTAGAAAAATCAAGTAACTGCTTTCTTCAAAACACTAAAAGTAATTTTATTGTGTGGTTTAATGTGTTCCATGAATTTTATAGATATTTTTGACATAGTAATTATTTTTTAAATGTTAAAATTCAAATTCCATTTTCATCATGAGGAATTACAAGTCAATGTAAATGAATAGTTCCAAAAAATGACATTAATGATATTTTAAAATATCAAATATTTTATTAAATTATTAAAAATCATACAAAAATAATATATTTATACATGTGAATTTGATATGGTTTAAAATATCAACCATGGACTATTTAAGGATCACATGTCATTTTATAATATATTTCATTGTCCCTAAAGAGAAAAATAACTTTATTACTGTGGTAACTGTCGAAATAGACAAAGAGGGGTTGAAAGAAACAGATAACGGAAAAAATCACCTAAAATTGTCCATATTTTGATGGATGAAAATATTCTGAATCATCCTCTGCATATATTCCTAATTTATTAATTTTTTCCACATTTCTATGAATTTTATTTATTATTAATTTAATACGTTATGTAATTCCACGAGTGCCCCTCCACTCACCTATATAAGGAACCTCATATCCTCTCTTAATCACACATTATAAGCACTCTGTATTGTTCAAGACATAAAAAAATAACTTTCAAAAATCCATACCCACTTTCTAGATATTTTCATATTTTTATAATACTCACCTTATAGGGATTATAATTTAATGAAAAGATGGATTACTGAAGATGAGGAATAAATTTTAATTGAATAATATAATTTTATTTCAGTTCATCATTAAAATATTAATTAACCATTATAAAATAATAAAATTAATAAAATCAATATGGTTATATTTTATTATGTAAATGGGATAACCTATTTTCAATTCCAGTTCCATTAAACGTGAAGTAGAACCATTACACTTGTGTTTGAGGAACAACAACCACACAACGAAATGTAATTTTTTTATCACATAATCCCAAAAGGTTATAATATTGGATTTTATGTATATATATGAAATTAATTTCATAATTATTAGTATATAAATTGAATATTTTTTTCATTTTCTAGCTTTTCACTCATTAAAAAATGATAACGTCGTTCGTGCACATATGTGCATGACCACCTCCACGAAGAAATGTTATTCAGTTTTCATCATATTATCCCATAAATGGTATATATAATTGTGTTTAAAGATTTAATAATACCTTAATTATATAATTATAAATTTTTAATCATAATATTATACTTACCATCTTTCCCTCATGTTTTTGGAAAAAATGGAAATATTACTCATGCGTACCTTCGACATACCATCTCCAAAATTTAAACTTAATTCATTTTTCATAATAATAATTCATGGTTGGTTTTATTTTTTTATGGAAAAGATAAATTAATGATCAAGGAATCTAGGACTACAAAGCCAATCAGGGAATGAGTTCACACAACAATGATCACCCCAAAATTTCCCAAAACGAGCCAAATGATGGGCTTTTGAATTACCATCTCTTTTGATGAAAGTATATTTTCATGCATATAATCCATCGGTCAGGGGCCAGATCTGCCTCAAGATGAGACCATATGGCATGGAATCCTCAACTTTTGTAGAGAGAGCATTCACCACTTCGAGGCAGTCAGATTCCACCAAAATCTTGGGCCAAAATTTTGAACGGGAAAAAAGAAGACCCTAGGGGATGGCCGATGCCTCTTCCACCATAGGGCGCCATGTGTTAGGCACTTCCCTACACTGAGATTCCAAAATTTGTCCAAAAATGTTATGAGCAATGAGCCCAATACCGACCCATGAATTAGCAGAGACAGTAGCATCTGTATTAATCTTGAAGAAACCCTCAGGGGGGAGGCCAAAAAGGATCCACTCATCGAGTGTGGCTCATAGATTGCCCCGAATAACTTTTCATCCAACCATTAATCTACTCCAAATCTCTATCCACCCAAAGGTGATCAAGGGTCACCTTCATCTAGAAAATGAATTCATTCCGTCGAGTCCAAACCAACAAAGCAATTGTGCATATCAGCAAAACCACTCTCGGTTCCAGAGAAGACACCCATTTAGTAAGGTTTGGGACCAACCCAATTGAATGATCGAAGAAAATTCCAAAATACACCCTCCAAACCTTCCACACCATTCCAACCCTTACAGGAAATAATTTCATGCAAAGGGGATTCCACTTCATGGAGGCACAAAGGACAAGTGTTTTCTTCCACAAAATGCTGCTACACCAAAAAGTCACGGGTTAGAGAGAACCCCAGCACATACCTAACTCGAAAAAAATTTCACCTAAGGGGGAGCTATTAGGGACCTGAGGAACTTCCACCGATTATCGGTAAAGACCTGGGCCAAACCTTGAACCCTCATTTTGTAACCTGAACAAACAGAATATCTCCCATGAGGTTCCCCAGTCCAGTAAATCTGGTCAAAACCCATCCCTAGCGTGAGAGGGATACTCAGGATGAGCTGACAATCCACCTCATTAAACCAGCAACAAAGCTTCTCCCGATCCCACTCCTCAAGTGAGTCATCGAGCAGGTCACGTACCCTTGAATCTTCGAATCCAAGAACAACCGGTGAGGAAAACGTATGATTGACACCATCTTCCATTCATGGATCATTACAAATGTTAATATTATGCCCATCATCAATTATCCACACGCATCCCAAATCAATGATAGATTTTTCTCCCCAGATTCTCCTCCACATAAAACTCAGTCATGGCCCCAGCTGGGCATGCAAGAAGTCAGAATGAGGGAAGTACTTAGCTCACATCACCTTTGATAACAAGACATTTGGGTGGGACAGAAGGTGCAATCCTCACTTCTCTAAAATATCCTCATTAAACCATTTGAGATTTCGGAAGCCGAGGCTTCCCTAGAATTTTGAAACACGCAGCTTCTCCTAATACAACCAAAGGGAATTATGTTTTCCCTCATCAGAGCCTGACCAAAAATTGGCCAACTGGGAGTGGATTTGATCAACGATAGTTTCTTGGAATTTAAACTGTGACATATCATAAGAAGGGATTGATTGGGAAACTGAATTCACGAGAACTTCCTATACCGCCTTGGAAATCTTTTTACTAGTCCAAAGACTAATCAGATTATCCACCCTATCCACAATTGTGCTGAAAACATGTTTCTTCGACCTACCCACCGGGGTCGGGATGCCAAGGTACTTAGGTTTCTTATCAACTATCGTAAACCCACACATTAACTTAAAATCCTCTCTCTTAGCTTGTGGGATGCCTTTACTGAAAGATAACTCTAATTTCGAAGCATTAAGACGTTTCCTAGAGCCCTTTTCATACAGATTGATGATATTCAGCACTGCACTGCATTCTTGTGGGTTAGCATGCGCGAAAAAGGAGGCTATCATCTGTATAGAAGAGATGAGAGATATGGTCCATTTATTCATACCGTAGCACCATGGATAACTCCTTGATCCACCGCCTTCAGGATGAGATGAGAAAAGATATATGCCACCAGAATTAAGAGGTAAGGTGACATGTGGTCCCCTTGTCTTAAGCCTCTTGATGGTTTAAAGCTTGTTGAAGGGACCCCATTAATATTGATACTTTATGAGACAGATGTAACACAATTCATGACATTAGTGATGCATTTCATCCCAAATCCCAAACTGGATAGAACAAGTTTGAGAAATTTCTATTCAACTCTGTCATAATATTTCATCATATCTAGTTTCATTGCATTAGTGACACGCTTGGATGAGGAGTAAGTTTTCATAGAGTGGAATAATTCAAAGGAAATGGCAGCATTGTCAGTAATAGATATCCTTGGAACGATAGAACTTCGGTTATCTGATACAAGCAGTGGGAGAAAATTCCTATGTCTGTCCACCATGAATTTGGAGAAAATTTTTTAAATCACATTACATAGGCTGATTGGTCGAATCTCCGAGATTTTATGAGTGCACTTGGATTTGGAGATAAGTTTAATAAGTGTTTCATTAAGGGGTTCAAGAGAGGCTCTCCCAACCCACACCTCCTTCATTAGGGCCAGCACACCGGGCCCCACAATATGCCAAAACCATTTAAATAATAACTCGTTTTTATTCTATATATGATTTAAAAAATAAATTTTTTTCCACGTTTAACATAACGAAGTCGTTTTATAACTAGGAACTGAACACCCTCAAAACACATGACAATGATTTAACCAAATAAGTAATTAAATATTTAAATAAAATAAAAATAAAAATATTTTTAATGATAAAATAATAAAATGGTAACTTTTTCATAACCAATTAAATAATTGATATAAGTTTATTATGTATGAGAAAAATAATACAATTGGCATGTTTGGACTCATGGTAAAAATTTCACATCAATTTACATTCATTTTGGTTTGTTTTAATGGTATCACATAATTTATTTTCTATCATTTATATAAAAAATTTTTTACATGATATATCAGTGATCCCTCATTCAAAAATTTATGTAATGTTACAATTCATTTTGGGTATTCAAATGGGTTTTGATTCGAAAGATACTAATTAAGTCAGGTTTTTCTTAACTCAGCTTCTTGTCATTATGGCGTATCAATTCTTCACAAAATTGTAATCTATGATTGTGTGTAAAATTTAGAGAGATTATAATATATTTTATTTACATTTTTTGGTGTATTTAAATTTTTACGCATAATACATCCATTGATTTACTCTTAATTCGATGGCATGATCTTTATAATGATTATTCATCTCTAATTTATCTTATTTGTGTCATATGTTTTTTATACAAATAAATTATTTTACGAGGTGTATATAAATTCCTATGAATTATTAAATATTGGGTTACTTTATTATAATGGTATTTGATGTTCTTTTTGAATTCAATTCAATCATAGGATTTTGATTAAAAAACAAAAACAGTAAGGATTTTTATGCTACAATATCATCTTATTTCTACATTTTCTACATTCAAAGTTTCTTTGGGGGGGGGATCATAAGCTCTTATTTTATTAAAAAAATATCATTTTTCACATTCTATTTTCAATTGGTTATCCTGACTAATTTTTTCCCCTCCAATACTAATTATAGAAGCATCAATAATGTTGTTTGGAAGTGAAACTAGACTTTTATCTTCTTTAAGAGTTGGAATATTTCACTTCTATAATCATTTTTTATATAATGTTTTACATAATTTTCTATTCAAATCATAAAAGATTTCATAATTTTATTTTACATGATATATGACCATCATTGAAATTTTTTTAAAAGTAAATTTATTAATGTTTCCCATATGGGTCACTTTTAAATCTCATTAGAAATGATTGAAAATACTAACTATTTATAAAATTTATGTAATCAACTAATTCTATCACCTTAATGAAAATTAATTCAGATTAATATTATTTTATATAGGGTTATTATCAGTAAAAAATTATATTCACAATATATTATAATTTTTTTTAGTTTTTTAAATATATTTATAAAATGGAATGGATGTCTTCTCCTAGAATGTATAAATAATATTTTATTAGTAATTTTCTAAACAAACAACAACAATAGTTGATGTTACTTATGAGCCACTAGGGATATATTATAATTATACCATCCTAACACTTTCTATATATATATTATGATTTTTTTCATAGAGATTGTCTGGGAACCTATTTCTTCTAAATGGGTAAATCAATCTATGAAAGAAAATGGTTATAATTATGTTAAAAAGTGATTTATTCTAATATTTTTTTTTTCATAATATGGTACTTGGGAATTTTTGATGAATGAGATATTGGGGAGTGAAAAAAATAATTAAGGAATATTTTTTGGTATGGTTTGTGTGGGTACATTAAATCCCACAAATGCATTGGGTAATGATGATGATGTCGATTGAATAATATCAATCCTAAGAGACGATGATGTTAACCAATGAACATGATACTCCTATCAGATTATATGTATTAACCAGTTATGTTTTTCCCATGGGTTGTGGGTAATGTAAGGGCTCAATAAAGATAATGTTTCATGATACCAACATGTTTTTTCAATTCTTGTTATGTGTTTTAAATGTTTCCATTAACCAATATTAACATCACATGAATCACGATTATTTATTTTTATGACCATTGACATTGATAATGATTTATTCCCTATCACGTGTTTTATGATCTCTGTTGATTTGGTTATGAATGATATTATGATACATTCATGCAATTTAATTATGTCTTTATATTCATATTCAAACCTTATGATCACTAATAACATTAAAATTTTAATTATTATGTTCACCTATTCATAGAATATGAGATCACACTTTCTTATTTTCCCATTTCACTAGATTATGAAGACTAATGTTAAATTAATTCTTTTTAGAAAGGTTTAATGTGTGGTGAATGTAATGGTATATGATAAAGACTTTAAAAAAAGAAGAAATTTGGTAATAGTGAAAAAATGGTCATTTGAAGACAAGAATAGTGTTAGGTAAGTGTTTTTTATAGTTATGTAAAACTACGAACCTATAAAGTCACTATATTTTAATGTGATCAAATATATCATCTTGATATTCTATGTTTTCTATAGCTAAAATTGGAGTTTGTTTATTTTTATACAATCCATAAATGTTAAGATTATACTTTTAGCACCAGATATGGGAGTGTAGGTTCAAGATTTTACACCTAGTATCAAATCAGGGTTTAATTATATTTCTATATTATTGATATTTAGTGTGAGGTTGAAATAAGGATTGTGGATACCATCAAGGTATTATATGTTTATGGCTGATCATAAGTTCGATGGAATAGAACCTCTGTTTAGGTTTCATATAATATAACGGTTTTTTAATTTTGGGTATTATATGATCAAGTGATATCCATCATGATTTACTTAATAAGGGAAGACTAAATTTTTACACTTTTATATTCCTCCTTTTCAATGAAAATTTTATTATAGTGCTTTAGGAAATAAATTTTCTTATTCATTATTTTTACTGAAAGATTAGAAAAAGGTGGAAATTGTTTACAATAGAAAACCATAGGATGAAATTGAATTTATGAATGTGAAGAAAAATATGTAAGAATATTTTCTTATGTTCATAGTTTATATGGTAAAGTAATTTGTAAAAATTACTAGAAATATCATGAAATAAAGATGTTATGCGATTAACTTAATTTCTGATGAATTGATATTCTTTTTCATACCACATTGGATTATGGTTTTATAGTCATTTAAAATTTAATGAGAATTAACTTTATTAAGATACATTTTATTTAAAACTCTCTATCATTATTGAGACATTGTGTTTTTCATCCATGACTCTATTTTCACTCTCCACAAATGTTTTCCTTTTTGGAAACCTAATTATTAATTATTTTATATGAACATCGCATTTACCTTTACATATTTTCCAAAGGGATTTTTATTTTCACTTCCTTTGATGCAGATTTAAACAATATTATATTGAAAAAAAATTCCATTCATGCTTTTATGTTTTATATTATAATCGATGGAATAAAGTTTGAAAATGTCTTAAATTTTTTCTATTGGGCATGAGCTAAAACAACAATGACATAATTTCTAAAAGGGGTACGAATTTAACAACATAGGTAATGTTAATAGTAAATATATTTTGTGGATTATGAATATTATCTTGCTCTATTTTACTCAATTATATTCATTATAATAATATGTGTTAATTTTTCAATCAAAAAAGAAAAAAGCATTATTTATAACGAGATTGGTTTTTTATAGATTGTATGGTTTTATATAAAAATATAATTTATACATTTTATTAGTTTAATTTTATAAAAAGATATTGGTTTTTTAATTCCATTCATCAAAATTATGTTAGTGTGAAAATTTTGAAATTTTCTGGAAATATTGATTTTTCTGTGAATTGTGAAAAACAATTATTATAAAATATTCATTTATTTTATGAAATAAAGTAATTTCAAAGACCAAAATAAAATTATTGTAACAAAAATATCCTTTATGATAAATAATTTTATTTATCACATATGATTCATCATGATACATGATTTTGGTATATGATCATTTTGGAATAAAAAAAATACATTTTTCTAAAGAAATTTATTTATATTGCCTTTTGTGTTTTTAACTAAAATTAATTCCTCCAACTTCTAGAAGGTGAATCTTGAAAAATGGATTTATTATTTGGAATAATGATGTCCAAATTTGTAAGGTCGGAAACTTTTACGTTTTTTTTCATTATGAAAAGTAATATTATTAAATATTTGTCACCTTAGTACGGGTAAATTAGGTAATTATTGTTCAAAATAATACCATAAGAACTAAAAGAAAAACATAAAGTTGAATTTAATAAATATTTTGTGTCGATTAATACCATACTCAAAAATTATTATAATTTATGGAAAACATATTGCATATTTCGAAAAAATGACATATTTTTGTTAATGCTAAGAAAGATACAAAAATGTCACTCTCTTGATTTTAAATTTATCATATATGATAAATTAATGTTAAAAAATATTGAATGAATATTAAATATTATTTTTATCAATGAAAAATATTATATTTAAGATACTTTTTTATTTTTAGAGATGAAATAATATACTTAAATGCTTACGTAGTGCCTACGTAGTGCTTGAGAAAGGAGTAGAAAAATCCAGTAAATGATTTTAGAAAACAATAAGGGTTGTTTTTCAGGGGGGTTTTAGTTTACCATGAAATATATATATATATATATATAATATTTTAGAGATAAGTTAAATTTATATATTTTAATTGAATTGCTATCTTGATATAATTAATTTCAATGTAAACGAATAGCTACAAAAAAAAGAATTAATGATATTTTATAATAAAAAATATTTAATTAAATTAATATAAATATATACAAATCATATTTTAATAGAAATTAATGAGATATGGTTTTAAATATTAAATATTTACCATTTTGGGTAATTTATACGTTTATAGTAACAATATGTACCCCAAATGAATAAAAATCTATGATACCAAGGTATTCATCAAAATTGATAATGTGTTGTTAACAATATAGATAAGGTTGAATAAATCAACTAAAGAAATAAATATTTTATTATATGTGATGATTTAGAATAACAATCATCATATATTCTTAATATATCATATTTTGGTATATTCTCCCTGAAAATATTTTTTATTAATTGAATACGTTAAATAATTCTAATAGTGCACCTCCTTTCACTTATAAAAGGGAACCTACTATCCTCTATTACAAACACATTTTAGTTAATATATATTTGAAAATACCTACCAAAAAACATTTATAACTTCCATAACTATGTTATAGAGCTCCTAGATGTGTATTAATACAATCCATAGAGTGTTTAATATGTAATGAAAGGTAGGTTCCCTGAAGAAGTGGGATACATTTTAACAGAAAGTTTTTTTATTTATTCTTATACCTTCTTAATATATACTTAAACCATGATGAAATAAAAAAATAAGTATAATGTATATAATAAGATGTTCCTTTGTTAACATAATTTCATTTATCCATATCCTCTTCCATAAAATTGGAGATGAATCAATCATTCCTGTGTACAACGTAACGCCACCTCGTGAACATATATAAACCATTTACCATCATTTCATCCAATGGATAGTTGTAATTATTGATTTAATGTATATATATTATATTAATATCAATTATATAATTCTAAAAAAATATATCATTTATTTTATTACATTATCATCCATTGAAATATGTTAACATGATTCATGTGTTCCTGTGAATCACTACCTCTATGAAGCGATGTGATTTTGTTTCATCACTGCATCACATAAGTGAAATATATAAGTTTAATTAAAACTATAATATTATATTTTTGATACAAAAATTATTATTTAATGTTAAAAAATGGATACCTTCTTTACCTCATGTTTATTGAAAATAAAAATGTTACAAATGCCAATATACAACCAACAATTTCCATGATTATAATATAATTCCTTTGTCAAAACAATATTTCATTGTTGGTTTTAAAAGAACAAATAATGAAAAAAACAACTATTTTGTTATTATTATTTTGGTGGCGATGAAATAATTTAAATTTTAACATTGTCTTCATATCAATGTCATTTTTCAACTATGAACTTAATGTCCTCAAAAAACACGATGTGGATTTAATTCATACTGTAATTAAATATGTCATTGAAATAAATAAAAAATGTTGTTTAATGATAATTTAAAAACCCTATTTTTTATTAAAATATTTAAAAACTTGATATTTTTTTCATTATACAGGAGACAAATGAAATATATGGAATGTCTTGACTTGAAGTAAGGGATGTCATCTCAATTTTCGTTTATCGAGGGATGTTTAAATGCTACACAACTAATTTATTTGTTATAGTGAACATACTACTATTTTACATGTTATATAATAAATAATCCATAATTTATGATATTTTAGGTAACATTTCATGTTACTCCATCTAAATGGTTTTGGAATAGAATGTTACTATAGTGATAAGGGGTTTCTTAACTCATTTCCATTTCATTGGGTTATGTCACCTCTTTATTTACTATTAGGCTATGATATGCGATTACATTAATTTATAAATATATATTGGACATATTTATTAAGAAAATATTAAAATTTAATTCAATAATGCACTAGGTTTTTGTTTGTTTTCTCTGTAATTAATAATTCTTGACTAAAAGGAAAAATTATTGAAAAGTGCCAAAATAGGCATTACACACCATGTATCACAAAACCAACATATGGGACTCATTCACATCATTCCAAAAAGACCACATAATGACCCATTAAGCATCTATATGATGTGAAAATGATGAAAATCATATAAATATATTACACAACATGAATCTCTCAGTGATCAGAATCCCACCAACAGTGAAATAAATAGACAACGTTTAGAGAATGCATGACATTCATGTTTCAAAGTCTCTTCCAATTAAAGATATGAACTGATTCATCAATAGGAATAGTGGATCTCAATTTCATTCCATGTAGACACATTACATTATGTGAATATTTTAGGAAAGAAGTCACTTAATCTAGTATATGACATGGAGGACTTTCATGATTAATACTTCTCGGGCATATTACTATTTTTAGTGCTCCTCTAGGAAAGAGAGATTTACATAGATAATTTTTCTCTCATTTTTCTGTTGGAGTTTTCATTAATTTTCATTATAAATTATATTTCATTCATTCCTTCAATTTACTTTGTTTATCTTTAGGAGTTCTTAATCATTCGAGATTCATTATTCATCTTTAGTTATATTGTTTTCAATCCTAATATCTGTTTAAACACAGCACTACGTTATTCATCAAATCCTACCCCATTATTCAACTTTCTTCATTCTTATAATTTTTTTGGTTATTTATTATTCATTTTGATTTTTGGATTTATTAATCTTTATCATTTCGTCTTGTGAAGTCAGTTTTTGATTATATTTTTATTTGTTTCATGTCTTTTTCAATGATTCTTATATTTTAATCCAAGATTGCCTATATTGAAACTATTTTATGATTATTCACAAAATAATTTATATTTCTTTTCTTTTGATCGTCATATCCATGATTGGATAATCATCTGATGGTTATGGTTCGATAGTATAGACGTCCCTAAACCAAATCAATCATTAGTTTCAAACATGTTAACCATATGGACAGTAATTAATTTAAGAATAATTGTTCATCAGGTTCTTTCACAAAACCTTGTCCATGGGATGTGAGATTGAATGAAACTAATGTAATTGAAGTTTAAAAGGACTATAACCATTATACTGTGATGCTTTCAAAATGAATCCAAGAATAATGAACTTTATTTTATTTTATTTCTTGATCATTGGATAGTAGAATAATAATTAGATCTAATTGTTTTGACTAAAACAAATTTGTGACTTTCCCAATTCTTTTCATCTGACATTGGACTATCCAATATTGAATCTAGGATTCTCTTTTTTCATGATCCCAAAATTTACCTCGGTCCCTTCCATTATAATATGAATTAAAATAAAACTACAAAGATTAGTTAAAATCCAATCATAAAGAGTGAATGTGTAGAATCCTTGTTTAGGGTTTTTAAAGATTTGGTGATGTCCTTTTAGTATCGCTCATTGGTTTAAACCCAAAATCCACAATACTATTACCTTGTATTAAGTGTAGGATGGGACTATAAATTCTAATTTGATCTCAACCTATATAAATTCAATAAATGTTGTGAGCAAGTCAAATTTTTGCGCAGTTTATGGTGATTATTATTGCTCAAGCATAGTGGCCTTTATATAGAACCTTAAAATACCTCACATGTACCCATTTCTAATTTGACAGCACATTTTCCTTTTTAACTATTTTCACTCCTATGGGAACACCTATGTCTTCTCTTTTTCTCTCTTTCTTTTTTTATTCTCGGATAGTGTATACAATAGGGACCCCTGAATCATTCAAGAAGCCTAGATGCATAATGAAAAGTTCTCTTCGATCTAGATATATATAGGACCATCTTGTCATTCCACTACATCAAAATGTGTGTGCTTAATAATTATTCACTACAAAACCTTCAAAACACCTGATATGTTCCACCTACTAATTGGTGTGAGTGAACACCACTGGAAGAGGGCACCATTATGGACTACAGTTTTCCATCCATTCGTATTAGTGCGACCAACATTCAGTGCCCTCCTATTCAGGAGGAAACATTTATAACCATTCCTATAACAATTCACATGATGCATAATATGGGTAAATTTAATGGTAATTAATGTGAATATCCTCATGAGATCATTTCCAATTTCATAGAGGTTTTTTTATACCTTTCTCATTGTTGGGGTGTCTTAAGACTTGTTTAAAATTTGAGACTTCCATTTTATCCATGAATTATAGAGACACAAAATTTATAAAATGTAAAGATCCCAAGTCAATCAGGGCATGAGATGAGTTAGAAAATAATATCCCTGACAAATATTTCCCCCCAATATGGTCTTGGATGCTCTAGAATGAAATTTATAATATCCCCCATGTGAATGGTGAATCTAAAATGGAAGCATGGGACATATTCATAAAGATAACTAAAATTTTACCACCTCATTGACTAGATGTATGGAATCAACATTATACTTTTTATTGGGTACTTCAGTCAGCTCCATAAGGAATAGTAGACACAAATACTGATAGATGATTAAATATCATGATTCCATAATTTTGAAAAGAAATTCATGACAAATTATCTCACAATAACAGTCGTTGTGAATGTGATGGAGGACATTATCAGTGTGGAATTAATCAATTTGAAGAAACTACCAAAACAGCTTCTTATGTGGAGGCTCTGGAAAGAAATTTTTTATAATTTTAGTTACCTTATGTGCTGCCACCCTCTCCTACTTCAATGATTGAAATTAAGTCTTGTGAGATGTAGGGATTACCTCATTCATATAAAGACTGTAGTGAAAGAATAAATGAAAACCAAGATTAAGATTTCAATTATAAAATTATCAATCAATAAGGCTAACCATTCCAAAATACTCAGAAGTATTAACAAAAAATCAGCCAACAAAGGACGGATCTGCAGTATCCATAAAAACCAAGGTTACTTCCAATAGAGGAGTGCACATGAGCCACAAATAAATTAGGGACCACCTAGGTACCCACACAAGGATTAAATACAAAAGATCAATAAAAATTCCAACAACATTTTCTTAGAGCTAAAGGGTTCCCACCATTGCAATAACAATAGTACTATGAAGCCCAAAAAACAATACCACAAAAACTTCAACCTCTCTTAACCAATCATGAAAAACATATCAGTACCTTTGTTTATAGATAAGTCCAATGGATGAAATCCTAAGGGTTGTAGATGAAAATACACGAGGATGTATTATGTAACATGGAGAATCAAATGGGTCAAATTTTAGAAACCTTATCTGATCAGCTACAATGTATATTCATTAGTAATATCGAGGCTCATACGTTGGAAGAGGATAATGTTTTATTGGTTAAAAGTGAAAATGGGATTGATTTTCTGAATACACATTTAATTAATGTAAAGATGTTAACAGAATCTTGTAAAGCTGTTTAGGAGAAGACACGAAAATGATGAACCATATGACTATCCTCTAGTGGAAGAAAAGCCTATGAATGATGATGATTACATGGCACTGCTAGCCTACATGAAACCTTTCCCTGATCATGAATAGGTGAAACAAGGTAATAATGAAGGGAAGTTTAAAAAATCCCAAGAATCATTTAAACAATTTCAGATAAATATCCCTTTTGAAGAGGGAATTTCACATACACCTTGTTGGGAATGATTCATTAAGGAAATTCTATCAAGAAATTAGATAATTTAATACTTAGGAATTGAATCTCTAAAAGATGGTTGATATATTTGTTTTTATGAAAACTTCTAGTGAAAATAAATGACCCTGGAATATTATCAATGCTATTCAATATTCGTGAATGTACATTCGAGAAGAGATTCTAAAATATTTGTGAAAGTATTGATATATTTCCCATTAGTGTTTAGAATAATTTGGGGCACATAGAATTGAAACCATCTTGGGTGTAACCCAAACATATTGACTGCTCAGTCATGCACCTGTTGGGACTACATGAGGATGTCTTGGAAATAATTGAAAATTCCATTTTCCCCACTGATTTACAATTTTTGGAGATGGATAACGAATTTGAAAACCCACTCACTATTGGATGATCATTTTATACCACTAGGAATGAGATTTCTGATGTTAACCTGAGGAGATTTATTTTTGGAGGTGTTGAAGAACATGTTGTGTTCAATGTGGGGAAGGATGCCAATAAAAGAGACAAGTCATAAAATTGTCAAACTATCTCACTTAATGATAAGAATGATGTTCACGATACTAGTTATAATGAAAATAAGATATCACCACTTATTGATAAGGGATCCAATGCTCACAAGAATGAAAATTACCCTGCAGCCCTGACAGGATAGGTCATCCCACATTCCATAACCTATGTCATCAAGAATCATTTTACAAGGGGTATCAACTCAATGTTAAATTTGTTTTCTTAAAAAAACGAAATCTTTATAAAATAAATAATTAACTTATTGGTGGAAATCCTGGGGTAGGATAAGATATTTTAGAATAGTCTTTAGGATGTTTATGGGATCCTAGAAGTATGTTTAGTGGACCCAATCTAAGCTAGGAAAAAATGTGACAATAAATGTCGTGTAATATATAAATGGAATGTAATTGTAGATCAATAGAAATGTTTTTTGATTAATTAATTTCAAACTTCTTATTCAATAAACTATGTGTAATTTTGGAGATCATTTCAAAAAAACCATGAACCTTGAGTTCACACTGACCCCCTCCCCACCCGATATTCCTCCTTATGCATCACTATCCCAACAATCCCATGACTTCCAATTCCCTAAGTCCCTCTTCATCCCACCATTGATCAGACGTCTAACCACCATAAAATCACTCGATTACTACCATAGATATTTCTAAAATCTATAAGGTATGCCAAAAAAATGATCACCCACCCACTGAGAGTGAGCTTGAAGGCGATGCCACCCCTTTTCCATCCAAGAGGTAGAGTGACACACCTCAACCACCACCAGAAGATCCATACTCATCTTCTTATAATTCATATATTACATCATATTACACTTTGGGTGACTCTTAGTCATCTAATAGTGGATTTTAGGGTTGTTCCATTACACACCTTCGTCCCTGCATTTATGTTTATAATCCCACACACCCATTCTAGTTCTTCTATCTCCTATCCAAGACAATAAAGTCATAAGGAATGTTTGATCTTGTTGTTTTGGAGAATATAAACATTCACCATGAGGTCCTTTTCCTCATGGAACACCTTCACCTGACCCCAATGACACAAGTTTGAGAGAAGACTTATAGATAACTCTTCCACATGTTCCTAACCACTTTTGAGATGGTCGTCAATTTTTTCAACAATAGACCTGGAGGTAGACCATCGGATATCAACTTGGGAGACATTGTTGTTGGCATACAAATCTAATTCACATAGTTTTTTTCTTCCGGTATCTTATCCAATTTACATATCAAGCCTAACAAGGTAGAATCTTCACCACATTGGGTTACGATCTCCAAAGTCCACTGGATTTTTATGACCCCACTATATGAATAACACAGTGCTCTAAGGTGTAGCCTAACAGATCCTTCAGAAGGACCTTTGTTATTGTTTGATGGAACGAGATAATCCTTACAATGGATTTACCAAGATGATAGTCCACATTCTCACATTAACCATGGGTGGCAGCACCGTCAACATGACTTGATAGTTTGGATAGTTCTATAGGACGTTGTTGAAGTGGAATCAGGGCACGATGAAAGATGGATCTTTCATCACCCATTTGGCTTGGAATCTCGATGCCTTTGAGGTTGGTCATCCACAAACATCCCTTGAACCTATGGATGAAACCAATCTTCTAATGCTCCACAATATGGGGCTACTCACAAAGGATGATGATGTTTACTTCTAGACACTAGCATGTATGGAGACTACTGATGAGGCTGCACCTAGAATGTGGTGGGACCAGTAGCCCCCCCCCCTCTTTATTCACTTTCTACCAACCCAAGCTCTACTACCATATATTCCCCAACCATTATCACACCTTTAAACATTGTTCCTACCTCAGATACCACCTATATAACATCTCTATCCACTAATACTATTCCCACACCATCACCCACCCCACCCTTCAATGTTGATATTTATATCTCACCCCAATATATTCAGGTGAAGCTGCATAATAATTTTTTCAAATTGGGAATTTCATTAATTTAAAATAATTTCTTTACCATCCCTATTAACCCACCTGCCCCCATAGACTCCAATACCCACAACTCGAAGGCCCTTCATACTAATCATTTCCATCACAATCTCCCATAAAACCCATATTTCCTCGAACTTTACAGACCATGTAGACTAAAATGAGTATTTAGGAGAGTTGGTTTGGTTGGGAAAGGTTCCATACCTTCCAAAATCTATTGAGGATACCTTTATTAACCCTAGTGCTAGACACATGACCACTATCATGATTGGTACCTCACTTCCACCATCCTATGAGATCACTGCCTACACCACGACACCAACTTAAATAGTTGATCCCATAACCCAATTGTATTTATATGAAATTTGATAAGGAGGGTAAGATAAAGGAGGCCACACTACAGGAGGGGACATGTGATATAGACCACAAAATTTTGATTTACAGCATAGTTTCCCATATACAACACACCCATTTTGGTAATCTATTTTGGTGATCAGTTTTTTTCTTTTATTCTGTTACTCATTGATGTATCATTTCTCTCTATATAAAACAGATAAACTTTTTTTTTTCAATTTATTTTATTATTAATATTTCATTACCGTATTTTATTATCATAGTTTATCTATTCTGCCTCATACATAGTCATTAGTGTGCCTATCCTGCCTCCATATGAACTCCTATTTTGGATGAATCAATATTTGGATGACTTGAGAGATAGATTGACGAGCTCTCACTAGATATCTATTCTCAATAAAGATCCCCACTACGATGGGAAGAGATTAATTTCATAACGCATAAGATTTATTCTAAGTATTGTTATGCAGTGTTTACCATCACCAAGAAAGCACACGAGCTCGATGAAACAACCACCAGTTCCTATAGGTGGCAGTAAACTTTTGAGCAGATGAATGAGAGGAAAATATCACTTTATCTATCCTTCTAGATGAATATATTATTTTTATCACCTTATAGGAGGTAAAATATATTTTTTTCTTTTATTTTATGTATTGTACTTAATATATTGATTTTCATTCATATAACATTAATGTTCACATGCCTTCTTGAAATTCAAAGTAACCACATATATCCATGTATCTAAGCTATTTTTCCTTTCAATTCTTTATTTGAACCTTCCAATTTCACTACTTACATCATGGATAAACACTATAGACTAGAGTTTTATCTCATGAGGATTTTTCTTTCCAACATGTTATGCAAGTGGATTAATTGAAATCATCATCTACCAGGGTTCTCCCTGGAATGAAACTAATTACATGGATCTCTTGATTCCCTAAATTCAATTTCAAATTCCCATTTGATATTTTCTATTCTATATATGTGAAATTTCTCACATCATACATTCTGAGAAAGTGAAAACACTTTCTCATTTTATGTGTGATAGATTATTTTTGGAGGTTTATTGTTTATACACTTGGATTATTGATAGTTTATAGTTTTCTAGGATACATTATTTATTAAAATCAGGTTTTAAACTTGAAAACTCATGAAACTGAATTTAAAAATTAAAATGTTGGGTTATAAATTTTCGAAATCCAGGTTTTACTTTTGGTTTTTTATTTTTAGAATTATTTCTCAAATTACTAATTAAATCCAAATTACAAATTGTTGAAACTGATTGTGATCAAATTATTTCTTTACATTTTACCAATGATTGTTTCATTTTATTTTGTTTACTCACATTTCAAAGAGGATTCTTGAACTGTGATTTTGTATACTTTTTTGGGAATATTTCATTAGTGGCACTAGGGGAACGTAAACCTATCAAAACGTGCATTGAGATATTGTTGAGGATTTGATTGAGAAAATGAATTTTTAATATTAATGAAGAAATATTTATTTATCCCCTTTCTCAGGAGTAGTTTCAATGAATTAAAATATTAGGATTTTTCTATTTCAAACCGATTATCCCTTCCTACCGTGCTCATGGAATTATTCGTGATTATCATATGAACAATTTTTGGGGAATTTTGACAAACGAGGGTTATAAGATTTTATTTTTAAGGATATGTATTAGGAAACTTTCACTACCGATATGATGTAATACATTATTACACTTTTTATTTGAAAACTACCATGTTGTATAAAGGAATTAATATAAAACGAAAAAGAAAGAAAAATATATTGGGCTGTGTATTAGGAAGAGAAAAACTCACAATTTCCATACTGATGAATTCCATTATTGATCATTTTTTAGGGGATGTATGTGATATTGGGCATGAACATGTAATTTAAATAATATAATAATAAAGTATAATAGAAGATTTTTTATAAATAGATGATATAATACAGGATTTACATTTTTAACTTAGAGAATGGACACCATTTGATCTTGTAGGAGTCACATCATTGCAATTTTTAGGTTTATAATTCATTATAATTCAGATCTTATCCCCCTTTTGAGCTTGATTTTCACTTTCTATTCACCTTCCCTCAGGTTCATATTCAATTGAACACTTTTTGATGAATCTCGAATGATTGATTTTGTATTTTTCATTACAATGTGGATATGACATAACTAATGAAATAATATAGTTAGGAACATGTATTGAAGTTATGAGCATAACTCCAGTTACATTTTATCTTGAGTTATGAAAGAAAATTCATTGTGAGGTTAAAGGAAAAGTGCATATAAAATTTAAGAAAATTTTATGACATTTTAATTAAATTAATATAGAATTTTGATAAAAAATTGAATTATGACATATGACTAATCTTCTCCAAAGTATTTATTCTATAGGATTGAATTTTTTTGGATACCCATAACGTTATATTCGTGGTTGTAGTGAATAATTGTTATATTAAATATTTATTCCTTTGAAATCTCTATTGAGATGATTTTTTATGATGGAAGGAAATTGTTCATGTGTGGGGGGATTTGATTAGTTGAATTTATATACATATATTGGAAAAAGAATTTATGATGTTATTTGTGTTTAATTTAATAATGAACTTGGATTTTGATAGTTTCATAGTAATTAGTAATTCGGTACATAAAGGATAAAATGATGAAAAAGTGACAAAAATATGCTTTACATGCCTTTTATCACATATATGATGTGTAAAACTAATTTACAGCATTCCTGCAAGGCCACAAACCAGCCTTTGAATATTCTATATAACTTGAAGAAAATACTCAGTAGTTAAATCTATTACATAATGTGAAAATTTCAAAGATAAAAATCTTGTTAAAAGTGAACTAAATATACAACCTGTATCGATTACACAACTTTAAGGTTCTGAATGATCACATGGTAAAAGATACGAAGTGAATCTTCAAAGGAAAAAGTGGATCTCAATTACATGGCTTGTGGAAACCTTACATGAAATGAATATTCTAAGACATAATTCACATAATATTTTACATGATGTGTAGTACGTTCACACCATATACTTCTCAATCCTATTAAATTTTTATCACTCCTCTATACAAGAGATCTTCGAACAACTTATTTTTAACTAATTATTATTCTTATATGTTCATATTTTTTTATTTTTTATTTATTTCCATCATTTTATTGATTTAGTGTATATTTGACAGTTTAAATAAATTCACATCCATTATTTATCCGTTTTAATATTGTTTTCAATCCCAACATTTGTTTCAATGTTTCATTCCATTCTTCATTAAATCTTCCATCATTCTTAATCTTTCTTCATTTAAAGTATGTTGATGGTTGTTTCTTAATCATTTGGATTTTTTTATTTCTCGTAATTCATCATTTAATCATGTGAAGTTAGTTTATCATTTTATTTCTATTTCTCTCAATTTTTTTGTCACTAATAATTTCTTATTAATCATGTATTTTAGATTTTTCAAATGTTTTATGATTATGCATGACATGCTTAATATTTCCATGATTTTTATCATCTTATCCAGGAATATATAATCCACCTAGGGTTAGGGGTTGAGTGGTGGTATTTTTTTTAAACCTTATAAATATTTTGATTGAACCTTGGTAAATTTGTGTCTAGTAATTAGGTTAATAAAATTTTTTCATCACATTATTTCATACAATGTTGATCATGGGAAGTTAGATTGAACAAACCTATCCAAATTAGTATTGAGTATGAATTTGACCACTTGCCTATAATGATTTTTTTCATAGAATCCATGCATATTGAATATAATTTTTTATTATACCTAGGCCATATGATAGTTTTAGTTGGGGTAGATCCCATTAATTTAACCAAAAACAATTGGTGACTTTTTCATCACTTTGCATCCTAGGCCATAATATTATCCCAAGTCAAATATATGATTATATTTTTTCAAGAGACTAGATATTGACCCTGATCCCCTCATTTTTTTATATAAATTAAAATAAAACTACCATGAAGAGGTAAAATAAATTCCTAAGGATCGAAAGTGTGGAATCGTTCTTAATGTTTTTGTTCAACTAGATTCTAACGTACCGGTTGTCCTTATCGGTTTTACCACACACTACCACTTTACTATTCCCTTGGTATATTTGTAGTTTGGGAATATAAATTCTAATTTTATCTCATCCCACATGAATTCAACAATGCTTATTGGAGAGTTAATATGGTTCTTGAAGACTATTCCTGATAGAAATATTGTGTAATGAAACCAAATACTTAACATACTTTTTGTGATATGTTTTGGGTGGGTTTGTTATGGTCCACCAATGCATTGTGTAATGATGATGGAGTTGACTGAATATAAGTAACTCAAAAGATATAATGAAGTTAATTGGTAGGAAGGTTACTATAAAGAGGGTATGTGTATTATTATGTTATGGTCATCACATCAGTAAGGGTTCTTCTAATATTACTATGAAAATGATGATCCAAGATACCAATTTATTTTCTCTATACATTCTATGAGATTTATGTGGTCATATTGATCAAAGTTATCATCACATGGCTCATGATTATTGATTTTAATGAATCATTCATTTTATAAATACTTATATCATGTTACATGTTTTAGAAATAGTGTTTTGATTGGTTAGGATTCCCTTAAGGTGTGTTCCTGGACATTGATAGTATCACCATACCCTTAACCTCTTGTTATTCTCCCTCATGAAATATAATTATTAATTCCTATGTTTACCCTTAATGGGCATCTAGGATCACCATTTTTTATGTTTCAATTACCCCAAGATATGAAGATAGCTCTTAAATGAATTATTTATATAAACGATTCAAGTGTGGATAATTTTTTGACATGTTGAATCCAACATTTAAAATAAGTGAAGGGAGGAGTAGTGGAGTAATTTATAATATGAAGATATCGAAAGAGTTATGTAAGATTTTGTCCTAATTATCTAAAACTCTCTACTAAAAAGTTCCTGCAATATATAACTAATCCAACCTATATATTTGATGCTTTAGGTTTTGGATGGTTAAAATATTTAAAACATTTATGTAATCAAATCCATAATTTTAATGGTTATGGTTTTAGCACAGGATTCTGGATTTCAGGTTTGGGTATTTTTTACATACATATTAATAATCAGAAGCTTGATAGTACAAATAACCCCAATGGATGACCACACATATACTTTTTGATGTCTGTCTCATCCACCCTATCTTATTACAGATATACGACAATCATTCAACTCTAGTATGATGATCTCAATCATCCAAATAACCCCATCAACATTAATAATGTATTCATCCATCATAATGATGGTTTACACCGTCACACTTATTTATGTAAAATATAATAGTATACCACTGACAATGATTGTTCAATACCCCCTCAAGGGAACTATAATATATTCACACAACCCTAGTTTTCTAAAATCGATGGTGAGAGGCACCATCAATATCCTATGACCACAATCCAATGAACTTATATATCCACTTACAGAAATGGTTAACACCATTAAAATTATACCATAGAACTAAATCTACCCCTTCCTCATGATAAATATCACATGCAGTCACAAAAGTCATACTCATCATTTTTTTGAAGTACCCCATAAATTAATACATCACATGAATTAAATATTTTCAACATATAACATCATTAAAATTAAACCATATAACAACAGAACAAAACCATACAAGTATAAAACTGTAATTTTTCACATGAGACCACCACAAGGTATCTTTAATGAACAATGAGAACCACAAGTGGATATAGTTCTAATTTTTTATACACATCCACAACCTCACAAATTTATTTCATGATACATGTAACATGTACTATAGATAGTCACCATATATCAATATTAATAGTATTCCACTCATAAATAATCTCCAGTTGACTCAGATCCAATAAAAATACATTTGATAATAATAGGATTCTCCTTGAAAGAAAAATTATGAAGAAAAAAAATGATTCCATAGCCATATATTAATAGGAAATGAGAAATATTATAGAGGGATGGAGAAAAGGACTAAGAAACACCTATAATTTCTTATCCAAAATGAGAAAATTCCCCATAAAAAATTAATAAATAAATTAATAATATTTTTTGAAAAACTGTTAAAATGTTTATCAAAATAAACATTCTATAACCATTGGTACATATTAATATGCCCAATATGCATGGGTGACCCTTGCCTATCATCCTTGAAGACACTTAATTATCACTAACACCTATGAATCATCGATCCAAATTTGAAACTTTAAGGACCCTTATATACCAGGTAAATGAGTTTCATTAATCATAGGGTTTCCCAACAGTTTATTTATTTCTAAAAGAAATGATGCTTTCATACCCAAGAATTACCTTTAAATTACAATTTTTCTAGAAACCCTTTTATAATTTATAAACCACCCATATTGTATTACCATTACATATCTTCCCTAAAACTTATAAATGTCAGGGAACCTTATGTATCTGGGGGATTTAATGATACACTTATGTATTTTGAAATGATTTATCACAGTGGATCCCAATACGTAGACAAAAAAAATTTGATGTGGGGGAAAATTTAGTTTCACTGGGTAATTCTAATATTATCCATATTATTCGAAGTGGAGGATCCATATATATTGAATTTATGGTAGAGTTAACTTTATATATTTAGGGATACTATTATATATCATAATTTTAATCAAATAATATCCATGTTTTTCATCAATAGGTAAAAATTATTCATCGTAACCCTTACATACGAAATGTGACCATTTTTCTAAAATTCCACTTAAACTCCAAAGCATGAAAAAATCAACAAAAAAAAAATATTTGATCTTAATTTTGAGTCAAAAAGAAAAAAGAAAAATTCACATTAAAAATTTAGTAAATATATTTAGACTACATACATGTAAATTTTACACGAACACATATCATGAACCTGATTCAATTTCTAATACTTGATATTTGATCTATAATAATTCCTCCATCACCTAGATAGAGTCTAAACACAGATTGGTGATCTATAAAATGAACCAAATAACTATTCGAAAATAAATTGGAATTTTTAGTGACCTCAAATTCGACAACCAAATAATTCTATAATATTGAACTTGATAGATTTGTGAGAAATACCAGCTCAAAATACACGTGAATAAGATAATGAGGCCCAATACTGGTCTTTTGAATCCTCGATTTCTCAAAAAAATTAGATCTTCCATATTTTGATCTTTTACTCAATAAATTTTAATGACTCTACTATTGTGACAATCGAGACCATGTATACATCCTATAAATCACCAATTCCTTAGAAAGTACGTCTAAATTGTTAAAGAACATAAATGGGGTGACTAGATGCAAAATGGTTAGACATAGTGCCACCTAAATATGAAGTTCTCTTTCCCTATTATTTATGAAAAAATAAGTTGAATATATATAAGTTTGTTGAATAAAATAATAATCTACCCACACACTTATTCTACCCTAATGAAGTAAAATCAACTCCTAACACTTCAATGTCTTCACCATTAATTAAAGAATCTCTATGTAGATATGCCTTTGAAAATAATCACAAAAAATTGTCAACTCCTCACACTACCATAGAAATAGAAACCTCTATTGATGAGCATCCCATATAAATTTACTAACAACCATTATGATTCAATGATATATCTTAGGAAGTATTACACTAACGTTTATCTCCAGATCCACTAACTGATGATCTATATTTTTAATTGAGACAATCCCCTCACACTTCACCAAAAACTGGTAATGGAACTCATGTAACTTATTCCTCAATGACTCATCCTTTTCTTCTAGTTTAAACCTCATATGGTCAACTAGTATTTCATGATGAACCTCTCCAACATGAACTATAAATATATGGTAACCAACATTCATCACTGAAAGTGAAACAAATTTAACTCTAAAGAAATATAAGATGGAATTCAAATAAGATCATTTAAGTAGCTTCATTTTAACTCCCAAGACCATGCCAATTTAATCAAAAGAATAATAAATAATTATTCATTTATCACTCAAGGACTATAACCTATTATCAACATCATTTTAAATAGTATGTTTTTGTGAGCTCAAGTTCCACACATCTAATAAGAGGGGACACCCATCACCCATGTCATAGCCAACATGCCTTTCTACATTGCTTGAAAAGTTGAACTAACATTGATTCTCAAACAAACCTATCTATCATCATAGGCCCCACCGTTGGTGGTGGGGTGGTAAGGGTTGGGGGTGAGGGGAAGGTCGTGGGGTCAAGTCCCCGGGCTTGCGATTTAATGAAATTTTCTTCCTTGTGTGTGTGCCTCTTTCACGGTTGTACCCAATTTTTTATTTGTCATCATAGGAAACATAATCTTATATTCATAATTTTTATCATCAATAGGTCATATAACACCTTTTTATTACAATCCCTGAAAAGGAACACCTCTTAGGATAGTGTGAAATATGAGTTTGACCGATGAATCCTTCCTCTAAAAGGCCACATGTTGACCACTAGTATATATATTAGGAAAAAAATTAATGGGAGGAATTAATCTCATTATATTAGGAAAATAATATAAAATACCAATAAAAACCATAAAATAATTTATAAACCCAATCCAATATGCATGTCAATATCCTTTATAGGTGAAGTCTTTGTGAAAGAATAACAAAAATAAAGTTCCAAGACAATGAATCTGATAGAAACTCCAAGCCTTGAGATAGTAATATCAAGATCAATCCCCATATACCTTCTAGAAACTATGAAAAAATATTTATACATATAGGGATGAGTATACATGTATAGAAAGTAATATAATCCATAAGATATCTACTGAAAATAATAGAAAAGACTACTAATGCCTCCATGAATAAACAGAAGAACCAACATGCGCCCATGCTAGTTTAGATTTCACCCATCATTACAAAGGATATATAAAATAATATCAAATCCATGTATGGTAAAATAATATAATATATATATATATATATCACGAAAGTACCCAGAAACCACTCTTTGACTAGTCTAGTATCTTTCACACTTAAACATCATCCGTCTTCTGCATCAAACCTTCCCATATAAAAACACAACTACATCTCAATATATCCTCATATGAAAGTTAAAAACCACATTCAATATCCATATATTATATTCAAATAAAATCCATATAATAGTATTGTATTGAGAACATAAAGGATTCCAAAATCATTCCCTCTCCCCTAAGATTTGTTACCCCCAACAAGCATCCAGAATAACACCAGAAAACCAGATAACTGAGTTTATATACAACCCAAAACAAAAAAACAATGCAACCCATATAAATATATTTATACCTACCTTGATCCATCATTGACCATAATAAATTTATTGGGCGAGAAGGGAAGCGAGTGTTTTCTACCATATATTTCCTCAATAACCTGGATATTATCAAAAACATAAGAAACCCATGTCTTTATTTTGAAATGAGTCAGTTTACCTGTAACACCCTGAGATTTTATGAAAAATATTATTTTTAATTTCATTAATGTCTTGTGTCGTACGCTACACCAAAAGGATCTTTCACAACACACATCCTTGACTTTCCTTGCATTACATGCAATCGCGACCTTCCTCGATAGCGCGTGTAGTACGCAATACCGAGTTTCACTAAACAACGATATGCTATTTAGATATTATTAAAACTAGCCGTTATGAATAGTAATAACAACTTTTTAAAATTTTGTAAATTTATTTTTCAAAATGGACTTCATTTTTAGATTCGGAATATCGAAATTAGCTTAGGGTGAAATTTTGGTACTTTTCAGATAACTTTCATTTTCTGATGAATAGTGAAAATTACAAAATTTTAATTAAAAACAACCTTTTTAATTGAAATAATTAATAGTGATAAATTATTAATTTGAGTGGTTTTAAAGTATATTTAGAATATATTTTTACAATTTAATACAATGTTGGTCATTGGATGTAAATTCATATTTCAACCAGACATAAACAAGTGTCAATCTTTTGATAGTTATTATCTCTTAAGAACACGCTATCTGTTTAGACGACGGGAATTAATTTATAAATTAATTAATGAAACTGATATGTTTTGAATTTGGTAAAATAGACATCATTTTTGAGTTCATAATATCAAATATATCTTAGGCCTAATTTTTGGTATTTTTCTGGAAACTTTCATTTTTTGATAGTGAAACCACTAAGTGGTAGTTAAAAAAATGAATTTTTCATAAAACATAATTTTACCGCTTCTATGAGTGGAATTTCAAAAATCCGAGAGACACGGTTGAAGTCATTAAGTAAAATGTGGTTCAATGAGATGATAATAATTTTTGGTGAATAGTAACTTTTTACTTTTTTTTACCACGGTTAAAAGTAAATAGTGTAATTAAGGGTAAAAATGATATTATTATTACCCTAAAACATGTCCTAATTCTATTGGATAAGTGTAATTCGAACAAAAACAACCTTAGGAATAAATTATGACCATTTAGGCCCACTTGGATTAGATTAGGACATTTATTATTAATTTATTTAAAGAAGGGTTAAAATTGTAAAAATCAAAGTTTAATAAGTAAATCATTTTTAATATAGGGTTATACATAAGATAAATTATACTATAAATATTAATTATAAAGATAAAACGATTTAATACATAATGTTACTTTATTTTTAAATTTTAGACATTAAATATTTTAATTTATTTATGACACAAAGATGATACAGTAATTATCTTATTAAGGAAATATTGACATAATTGATGTTATAAATACCCAAATATATGTAATTTGAGACTTTTTATGAACTCAAATAATTTTCTAGGTTAATATGACATGTTATTATTGATTTAAGTAACTTTATTTGAACTAATAATTCTGTTATGATTTTCACAAAAATCAATTACAAAATAGTGTCAAAATTGACATAAAATAGTTTTTAAAACAAATATTATATTATTAATTGTTATTTTATTCCAAAAAATATAAGTTTCAGAACAATGACATAGATAATGTTATATATATTAATAATAAACAACTTGGGGTTCGTTTGGATTCTTATATTATATTTATTAACCTTATAGTATAAGAACACAAGAAGACACGGTAAAAGTAAAATTATTTAACTAAATGTTAAATATAAATGATAAGGTTAAAATAGGAACCTAAAAATGTCTAAATTCTATTGGATGAGATTATTTCGACCCATACCCACCTTATATTCGAAAAAATCAATTTGGAGCTATTTAAAACCGAACTTGACTTTATAATAAAATAATATTTTATGTTTTTCCAAAAGTGCCCCTCTCCTCCCTTACAAAAGGGCACCTCCTCCCTCTCTTCCTCACACCACTTTGAGCTTTCAAGCTCGGAACATCCATGCCAAATTCTCTTCTCCTCTTCCCTAGAAACAATCTAGAGGTCTTGGTCTTATTCAAAGACCAATTGTAGTGCCCTAAGAGGTGGACTCAAAGAGGTGCTTCAAAGAAGAGGTAATGTCTGTTACCGATTCTTTCAACTTTATTTCTTCTTCCACTTATTCTTCTTAGGTTGTTTCATTATGAAGTAATAACATCAGTATCAGTAATATAATGATATGTTATTATAAGTATGAAACAACCCTATTTCACCATCAATCCATCCTACAAAAAACAAAATCACCGCACGTGCGTACGTACGGAATACCGTCTCCATGCCATGGTGTAATCTATTTTCAACCACCACCTTACATGGATGGGTATAATGGTGTAAATAATAACTATATATGATTATTGTAAAGTTATATTGATTCTAAAATAGTATACATACACTCCAATACAATTCCACGATCATGAGAACGATATCATCGCTCGTGCGTACGTACGGACTACCGTCTCCACGACGCGATGAGATTCATTCTCCACATTAACCATTAATGAATGATTATAAAGTATATATAATAAGTAATCATGAAATATATGGCATAATAATGATACTGGATTTATGTGTATATATATGTATGTCGTCTAATTAATTCCATTCAACTCAATAAGGAAACGAAAACAATGTTCTTGTGTACGTACGACCTATAGTCTCCATGAACGGTGTATTTCTTTCCATTTACTGATCTATCTATATCTGTATATTATGAATATATATTATATATAAATCATGTTTTATATTCTGGAATTAAGTAATCATGATCTATGTAATCATATGAATAATTACAAGTCAAAACACGGACGACAAATGAAACGATTTTACGCAAAACGCTCTTTAACATGGAATTTACAAAAGAACGGGTAATATAAAGTCATAAGTGAACCATATATGATATCATAAAAATGAGTATGATTATGGAATAAGTCAATGACATTATTTAAATCATTATATAGGAGGTTCAGAAACTTACGAAGCAAATCGGACCTATGGTAAGGGATAATTGTGCAAATCTCATTTTTATCCGAGATTTCTTATTCATATGTATTTACTGGGGATATTGCTATCATCCATGTACATGTTTTATAAAAGTTTATTCATGTATGTTTAATGTCCTCTTTACCATTTTTGACTTTTACCCCATGGTATGGAAGGAATTTTTCTTTTATTTACCCTACAAGGTACTTTTTTGACATTTCCGACAAAAGTACGAGAAGAATTTTTTTTAACTTATACCGCATGAAAGGATTTTTACAGTTTTATAAAGCCTTATTTTCATGAAGCTACCTCAAAATGTTTTCATGAATATTTTCAACAAAATCCTTTTCTTTTAAAATTAAATGGCATTTTGTGAAAAGAAAATGATTTTCAAGATGAAGGTATGTTTTACTCAAGAATTCATTTCAAGTGCTTTATCAAAACCATTTTCCATCTAAGATGACATTATTTCATATGTGTATGTTTCAAGTATCATGTCTCTATGATTTACATGGTTTCTCTTTTCTTATTATGAAATGATATCCATTTCTTTTATATGGATTATGTGATGATGGGATGATGTTTATGAATCCCATTTTATTTATTGGGTTATTATGAATGATGTATGTTTATTTTGTGGCACAAGTAAGAATGATTTAATTATGAGATGGGTGGGACATATATCTCCCTCCAATTCATTGGTTAAAGCTTTATATCTCATGAGATAGACATGGCTGGAACGGTAAGTTAATCCGGTTTAGTGTTACAAGACTGAAACGAGGAGTGAACTCGATTCAGAAAGGGACTTTGTCCACTAAGATGGTCTTGGCATCAATGCCTTGGATACTATGGAAATCTTAACATGTTCTCAATGGTTTCCAAAATTAAATGTTTTACTCCCATGCTATTTTATCATGCTTAATGTTTCTTTATGATCTATGCCTTGCGTACTTCCATGTTTTATGTCATTGCTCAAGCTTTTGATGTTTGAACATTATGTTCATGTTTTTATGCCCAAATGTATTTGGTTTGTTTTATTTTATCCATTCTTACCCTTACTGAGAATTTGAGATCACCCTTTATATGTTTTATTTTCCCCAGGATATAGAGAAAGGTTTTAGGCAAGAAAACGAAAGGGGAAGATCTTATGGGAGATGTTGAAGATATTTCACCACGATTAGAAGATTACGTTCCGAGTTTCCAAAGACACTAAACTATTACGGTCCTTTGGTATCTGTTTTTGTTATGTATTACGTATTCTGCAAAAGTAATGTAATGTATATGTACGTCAAGCTTTGGGTCTCTACAGTTGGTATCAGATGGAGGTATTTTCAACCTTTGGAAACTAGGATGTGAAAACGCTAGTGAGATCCATATAGATATTTCTAAGGTATGTCTAGGGATGTCCCTAAGGATAAGTATACATATAGGATATAGTCCTAGAACTATGGTAACGATATTAGATTAAACCAAATTTATTAGATATTGAATTTACTCCCCCTTTATTATGATTTCTGCCTCTCACACTATTCTTTTTGGGTTTTAGAAAATTTCTGGAAACAAGATGATTCACGATAATAGAGGATATGATGGACAATGGAATGATATTATTCATGAGCAACCAAATGAAATGGGATTTGGAAGTCCAAACATCATTATTATGCCGAATCGGCAATCTCATAATATGATCAATAAAGTAAAATTTTGTAAGTTTCCTGACTCGGCTAATAAGAGAAAGATGGAGTTTCATGATGATCATAGAGGAAAGAAAGTTCAATTTCCCATATGTAAATCATGTGGGAAGAGGCATCAAGGAGAATGTTTCAAAGGAACTAGAAGATGCTTTGGGTGTGGAAAAGAAGGACACAAAGCCAGTAAGTTCAAAGGAAATGGTTCAGTTAACACCAGGGATGAGGATAATGGTATTGCTACGACATCAACAATGGTTAAATGTTTTAAATGTGGAATGTACGGGTATTATGCAAACCAATGCCCTAAGGGAAAGTCTCATGAAGAGAATCAGTATGGTCGTATGGGTAGTATTTATGTTGATGATGATAAAGTGACTACAAATGATATGTGAGATGAAAGAATTGTTAAAGCTCGGTCAATGGTTTAAGAATGTAGTGGAATTATTACATGTTTATCATGTGTAATGTTGTATAAGTAATCTCATGGTACTATGGAATAAAGAGACATCTAAGGATTGTTACATTGTCGTCTTTCCATGAGTTTTTAAAGTGTATGATTAATGGTACCAGTATCCATGAAAGGTTATTCAGATATTTTGGGAATGTAGATGATATGTGCATAATGAAGGGATAAGGAGAAAATTAAATGTTTGATAGTATTCATGAGCTCATGACTGATATAAGGAGAAGGTTATATCATGGTTTGAGTATATAGAATTTTTTGATTTTGGTATGTGGAAAGAGATAACTTTTGACAGCATTCATGTTTTCACTGAGGTTCAATGGGTATTCATTCTTCAAGAGAATACATGATTAAGGTATTCACATGTTTGTAATTTGACCAACAAGATATATCATATGATATATGGGGGATAAATGATGGCATTCATATGATTGTTATGTGACATTTCAAGTAATCATTTTCTTTATACTATGAGCTTGGACCGAAGTATTTTAGATAAGCCTAAAGATTTGAATGGATTATGTTGGACATAAGTTAGTATTGTTATAAATTTTTTTCAATATTATTGATGGGATGTTATAGTAATGTAGTTTTAGAAAAAGGAAAACCTACAGGATGGGCGACAACCCATCACGTCGGACAAGGCTGTGGGAATCGAACCCACAACCGAAGTGCGACTGGCCTTTATCGCCTACCAATGGCCTACAGGAAGTCCCTGTTTAGTAGAAACTAGTTTTCTTATATTAAGCAGTATGATATATGAAGTATAAGTCCATTTTAGGAACCGTATATGATTAATCTCACTATAGATTGACTTATGTATTTTTGATAACTTTTATAACCTTTTGTTTGAGACAGATGGAATGACCCATCATTATATCACATGATATACTAACACATCATGAATAACAAATTCAACTTCATTTCATTAAGGGATGAAGTGGAAATTGTTCAATTAATGAACAACAGTGAGATTGTACCAAAAACATGTAAGTATTTCTTTTAATTCATAAACTTTAGGGAAATGATATTGAAAACAAAAAATGTTTTCCTAGTGCCTTTATATCTGATGAATCAGATGGTACCTTATATCATCACAAATCTATGGATTTGTGATTGCTGGATTTTCCATAGCCATGTTCTCTACCACTCTCCATCAGAACATGATGGTTAGATTTCTCTTCCATATCCATATTTTCATCTATGTGGAAACCCAGTGATTAGTTTAGTTGGGTAACCGTTATGTTTCATACTTTTGTTTTTAAAGATTGGTTTTGGTATTCCTTTTTATGATTTGGGTTTCTATTAAAGAAACTTTCGTGGAGTAAACCATTTATAACCCCGATGAATTTCGAGGGAGAAATTAATGTTAAGGGGGGTAGAATGTAACACCTTGAGATTTTATGAAAAATATTCTTTTTAATTTCATTAATGTCTTGTGTCGTACGCTACACCAAAAGGAGCTTTCACAACACGCGTCATTGACTTACCTTGCATTACACGCAATCGCGACCTTGCTCGATAGCGCATGTAGTACGCAATACCGGGTTTCACTAAACAACGATATGCTATTTAAATATTATTAAAACTAGCCGTTATGAATAGTAATAACCAATTTTTTAAATTTTTTTAAATTTATTTTTCAAAATGGACTTCATATTTGGATTCGGAATATCGAAATTAGCTTTGGGTGAAATTTTGGTACTTTTTGGATAACTTTCATTTTCTGATGAATAGTGAAAATTAACTAAATTTTTATTAAAAACAACCTTTTTAATCGAAATAATTAATAGTGATAAATTATTAGATTGAGTGGTTTTAAAGTATATTTAGAATATATTTTTTACAATTTAATACAATGTTGGTCATTTGATGTAAATTCACATTTAAACCAGACATAAACAAGTGTCAATCTTTTGATAGTTATTATCTCTTAAGAACACGCTATTTGTTTAGACGACGAGAATTAATTTTTAAATTAATTAATGAAAATGATATGTTTTGAATTTGGTAAAATAGATATCATTTTTGAGTTCATAATATCAAATATAGCTTAAGCCTAATTTTTGGTATTTTTATGGAAACTTTCATTTTTTGATAGTGAAACCACTAAGTGGTAGTTAAAAAAATGAATTTTTCATAAAACATAATTTTACCGCTTCTGTGAGTGGAATTTCAAAAATCTGAGAGGCATGGTTGATGTCATTAAGTAAAATGTGGTTCAATGAGATGAAAATAATTTTTGGTGAATAGTAACTTTTTACTTTTTTTACCACGGTTAAAAGTAAATAGTGTAATTAAGGGTAAAAATGCTATTATTATTACCCTAACACATGTCCTAATTCTATTGGATAAGTGTAATTTTACCAAAAACAACCTTATGAATAAAATATGACCATTTAGGCCCACTTAGATTAGATTAGGACATTTATTATTAATTTATTTAAAGAAGGGTTAAAATAGTTAAAATCAAAGTTTAATAAGTAAATCATTTTTAATATAGGGTTATACATACGATAAATTCGACTATAAATATTCATTAGAAAGCTAAAACGATTTCCTACATAATGGTACATTATTTGTAAATTTTCGACATTAAATAATGTAATTTATTTATGACACAAAGATGATGCAGTAATTATCTTATTAATGAAATATTGACATAATTGATGTTATAAATACCCAATTAAATGTAATTTGAGACTTTTAATGAACTAAACTAATTTTATAGGTTAATATGATATGTTATTATTGATTTAAGTAACTTTTTTTGTACTAATAATTCTGTTATGATTTTCACAAAAATCAATTACAAAATAGTGTCAAAATTGACATAAAATAGTTTTAAAAAACATATTATATTATTAACTGTTATTTTATTCCTAAAAATCTATGGTTCGTCCAAATGACTTAGACAAGGTTATATATATTAATAATAAACAACTTGGGGTTCGTTTTTCTTCTTATAGTAAGTTTATTAACCTTATAGTATAAGAACACAAGGAGACACGGTAAAAGTAAAATTATTTAACTTAATGTTAAATCTAAATGATAAGGTTAAAATAGGATCCTAAACTTTTCTAAATTCTATTGGATGATATTATTTCGACCCATAGCCGCCTTATATTCTAAATAAATCAATTTGGAGCTATTTAAAACCAAACATGACTTTATAATAAAATAATATTTTTCGTTTTTCCAAAAGAGCCCCTCTCCTCCCTTATAAAAGGGAACCTCCTCCCTCTCTTCCTCACCCCACTTTTAGCCTTCAAGCTCAGCCAATCTCTGCCAAATTCTCTTCTCCACTTCCCTAGAAACATCCTAGAGGTCCTGGTATTATTAAAAGACAAATTTTAGTACCCTAAGAGGAGGACTCAAAGAGGCGCTTCAAAGAAGAGTTAATGTCCGTTACCGATTCTTTCAACTTTATTTCTTCTTCCACTTCTTTTTCTTAGGTTCTTTCATTATGAAGTAATAACATCATTATCACTCATATACTGATATTTTATTATAAGAATTAAACCACCCTATTTAACCATCTATCCATCCTACGGAAAACGAAAAACCGCACGTGCGTACGTACAGAATACCGTATCCACGCCGTGGTGTAATCTATTTTCCACCACCACCTTACATGGATGGGTATAATTGTGTAAATAATAACTATATATGATTATTGTAAAGTGATATTGATTCTAAAAGAGTATACATACACTCCCATACAATTCCACGATCATGAGACCGATATCATCGCCCGTGCGTACGTACGGACTACAGTCTCCACGACGCGATGAGATTCATTCTCCACATTAACCATTCATGGATGATTATAAAGTATATATAATAAGTAATCATGAAATATATGAAATAATAAAGATACTGGATTTATGTGTGTATATATGTATGTCGTCTACTTAATTCCATTCAACTCAATAAGGAAACAAAAACAGCATTCATGCGTACGTACGGCCTACCGTCTCCATGAACGGTGTATTTCTTTCCATTTACTGATCTATTATATATATGTATATTATGAATAAATATTATATATAAATCATGTTTTTTATTCTGTAATTAAGTAATAATGATCTAAGAAATCATATGAATAATTACAAGTCAAAACACGGACGACAAATGAAACGATTTTATGAAAAACGCTCTTTATCATGGAATTTACAAAAGAACGGGTAATATAAATTCATAAGTGAACCATATATAATATCATAACAATGAGTATGATTCTGGAATAAGTCAATGAAATTATTTAAATCATTAAACAGGAGTTTTGGAAACTTATGAAGCAAATCTGACCTAAGGTAAGGGATAATTGTGCAAATCTCATTTTTATCCGAGATTGCTTATTCGTAAGTATTTACTGGGGATATTGCTATGATCCATGTCCATGTTTTATAAAAGTGTATTCATGTATGTTTAATTTCCTTTTTACAGTTTTTTACTTTTATCCCATGGTATGGAAGGAATTTTTCTTTTATTTACCCTATAAGGTTCTTTTTGACTTTTCCAACAAAAGTACAAGAAGAATGTTTTTTAACTTATACGGCATGAAAGGATTTTTACGGTTTTATAAAGCCTTATTTTCATGAAGCTTCCTCCAAAAGATTTCATGAATATTTTCAACAAAATCCTTTTATTTGAAAATTAAATGGCATTTTGTGAGGAGAAAATGATTTTCAAGATGGAAGGATATTTTCCTCAAGAATTCATTTCATGTGCTTTATCAAAACCATTTTTCATCTAAGATGACATTATTTCATATGTGTATGTTTCAAGTATCATGTCTCAATGATTTACATGGTTTCACTTTTCTTATTATGAAATGATATACATTTCTTTTATATGGATTATGTGATGATGGGATGATGTTTATGAAACCCATTTTATTTATTGGGTTATTATGAATGATGTATGTTTATTTTGTGGCACAAGTAAGAATGATTTCATTATGAGATGGGTGGGACCTATATCTCCCTCCAATGCATTGGGTAAAGATTTATATCTCATGAGATAGACATGGCTGGATCGGTAAGTTAATCTGGTTCAGTGTTACAGGACTGAAAAGAGGAGTGAACTCGATTCAGAAAGGGACTTTGTCCACTAAGATGGTCTTGGCAGCAATGCCTTGGTTACTATGGAAATCATAACTTGTTCTGAATGGTTTCCACAATTACATGTTTTATTCCCATTCTATTTTATCATTCTTAATGTTTCTTTATGATCTATGCCTTGTGTACTTCCATGTTTTATGTCATTTCTCAAGATTTTGATGTTTAAACATTATGTTCATGTTTTTATGCTCAAATGTATATGGTTTGTTTTATTTTATCCATGCTTACACTTACTGAGTATTTGAGCTCACCCTTTATATGTTTTATTTTCCCCAGGATATGGAGAAAGGTTTTAGGTAAGAAAACGAAAGGGGAAGATCTTATGGGAGATGTTGAAGATATTTCACCTCGATTAGAAGATTACGTTCCGAGTTTCCAAAGACACTAAACTATTATGGTCGTCTGGTGTCTGTTTTTGTTATGTATTACGCATTCCGCAAAAGTAATGTAATGTATATGTACATCATGCTTCGAGTCTCTACATTACCCACCTAGTATTATAATGTGTATTAAATAACATTGAGATAAAATGATTATTTATAGGAACATAAAGACCAACCTATGGGTTCACTCCAAACTAAAACCACCATCACCCACAACAACCACCACATCATTATTATTTCTTACAAACAACTACTGGAATACTTTTTCCACAGTATTTCACTATATATTCATAATGGACTAAAATATAAGATTACCAAAATCCCATTTAATTCACATTTTAAATTTATAGAGGCACTATTACCATTATTATATCAAGAAATTGACTGTATTTAATGTCATAACATCCATAAATTGTTTTTTAATGATATTAATTATTCATTATTCACATTTCATTACATCCCTTATTAATTTCTGACCACTATTATTTCAATAAATTATCATCATGTATTAACCATTTAACAATTCATCATTTTTTATATCTATCCAGTAACACAATGCCATTTTCTTTAATTCCATCCATGTGACTTTATACCAGGAAACACTAAAATTACATCAAATCCACATGACAACCAAACCCTGCACTGAATAAAAATCCATAAAAACTATGAAATATTATATTATAACAACTAGAAACCCACATTATTACTAAATAACCACCCAATACACTACTAATAAAACCACACAATAACCAACTCAACACTATAGAGACCAATCTGCACCTCGTTATCCCAACCTTACACAACAACCATCTTTTACTTCTCTCACAAAAACAAGAAAGATCCCACATAAAAAATAAGAAAAATAAATAATATATAAATTATAAAATCCTAAAAAAAATTATTAATCATTATATCTATATTAAAAAACAATATGAGGTTTAACGACGAAAACCACAACTCGTAGATTACACACAACCAATAAATTACCAACTTTATATAATTAACCCTTTATGAGAAGTGATTCAAATAAATAAATAGTAAAAAATGATGTATTTCGAAATATAAAAAATATATCTTTTAGAAGAAGAAACAGAAGAACAAATAAGACAAGAAGTATCATGAAATTTTATAATTCACATGTATATCCCCCTAATACCATCATTTTTTAAATTTAATTCATTATCATATTAGGTTAATCTATGAAATATTCCAAAATAATGTAAATGAATGATAATTTACTTCTCTACATATAATTTGGATGGAGTGGTATTGAATACCCAACCTCAATTGAAACATAAATAATCACTACACTTGAGTAGTTAACAGATGAAGACTACCACGATGATCAAATAAAGACAAACCTCAAAAACACAGTAAATATAAAACTCTATAAAGACGATGACCCAAGACTATTAAGTCCATATACTAACTATTATTACATTTTATGCCATGAAATAGAAAGAAGATAATTAATAAGATGTTTAATTAGAATCATCATAGATCTCAAAAAGTCAAATCTTAGGATGCTATGGGAAAATACCAATCATATAGTGGATACAGATCATTAAAATACAAAATTTCATTCAAAGTGTTTGAAGAATGGTTGTGAAATATTGTAAAATTGAGAATGAACAATAATTAAAATAACTAGAGAATGAATATAGATCCGGGGTGTGATAGTGGTCATCATACTATAATGAAACTCTAATTAAAAACCATGGTGTGATATACCTTAAATTGTAGGGGTGAAACTATATTAATGTGATTATTAATGAAAAAGGAATCAATGTGACCAAAAATAATATTTTAGGAAACTCAAACCCTTAACGATCAAAATGTGATCCTCTATCTCCTCCCTATAATCCAAAGAACCCCAAACCATACCATGATGAAATAGAAGACACAATGATGCAAAAGGGCATAGAAATATAGATTCTTGAAATATACCACCAAAGGCTCCATACTTTAGTAAGATGATTCACATATCAAAACATATCGTAGAATAATAACATAAATTATCATCTCATATAAAACCAAAATACCTCAATACAACCACACCGTTATATAAAGAATAGTGATGAAACAACCATATTGTAAGTTAATATTTAGAGAATTCATTTTTTATTAACATATTGACTCTCATACGTAAATTAACCTAGGTAACATGATAATTCAATCTGAATTCCCAATTCTAGGAATATATTCCCATATTGATATAGAAAAATATCAAAACCTCATGGATCAAACCCCACCATCCAACACAACGACTATGATACTACCCAATGCATCATAGTAAGATAATATAGGGAGAATCCACCCCCTTTCCCTTTTAGACCTACCGTAATATAATCATTTTTTTTACAAAAAACACGTTTTATATGAATAAACATAACATATTCAATAAATTTCTTTTTATTAAACCATGATTCTTAACAAACCATGATATTGTAACCTATTATATCCTAGCCAATAAAAGTTAATGAATGAATAATAAAAACCAATTTAGGAAAAAATATATATGTTTTTAATAATGTGATTTTATTGATTAATATGTAATAAGTAAGTACTCGATTTTCAATAAAGTTAGTTTATTCTTTAGAATTTTTTTAAAAAAGGGGTTTATTCGATATTGTGTAAAGAAATATAATTAATTTATACCATTTATTGAAATTTAATATAAAATAAATTAATAATTTTTTTGAAATCAATATGTCATTATTTTTTATGGTGAATTGTTTATATTATAAAAAATATATTAGCGATTGAATTTTGAAAATACATATTTTTCTAATACTATAATTTCATTTCTATAAATAATGTAATTTAAAATGTTCCACTATGTTTTGAATTTGATAATAAATTAACATATGAATAATTTATTAAAAATTATCTAATTAATTACTTTTGAATATTCATTTAACTATAATTTGGTATAAGTTCATTTTTTCGCTTAAAAACACATATTTGAAATGTGTTTTTATCATAATAAATAAAGAAAGTTTCTATTTATTTATATTTATTATGAAATTATTAGATTTTATATTCACTATAATATAATAAAAATAATTTGATAGTATTTACAAGGAACAGAATAGAAGTAAATTTAATTTCATATGTAGAAAAATTGTCCATATCCATGTTCCCAAACCGTGGTTATTGTGGTCAAAACACTATAAATAGTCTATTCCCACAGTTCTATCTTGCTAGGTTTTGTATTTTCATGTATATAGAAAAGAACTATTCCAAATGTTTTAAGAGAAAATTTATTTGGTTTCCACCATGTAAATAGATAATATATCCACAATTAAAACTATTTATATATGGTCTATTACCATGTTATAATCTATGGATATAGGCTTTGTAAACCATTGAAAATATTTAAAATAAATTACCACCAGCCAGATTTGATCTCCTTACCTCCACTATCATGGACTAGTTGACTTACTAATACACTAAATACATCTAATTAAATATATATATATATATATATATATATATTTTAACCATGGAAATATAAAAAACCATGCTTATAGGTCTTCCCATCGTATTCTTATGTTAAAACAATTTTATCATGCCAAAATGGGAAACCTATATCCATTTTTAAAACACCTATGGTGATAGGTAGAGGATATAATCATTGTTTTAGATAACCATTGATATATCTATGAAAAAAATAACCTACATCCATAGTTTAAGAAAATTTTAGATATAGGTAGATGATATAACCACAGTTTAGACAAAACAGTGGCTATAAACTTGGTGTAAATACTAATAGTCCGATTTTCTAGTATATTTTATTTTTAAAATATGTTTTTTTTTCAAAAATAGGGTTTCATTTAATTTTCATTATGATGATGATTAAAAAACCATTTCCCACATCTTATCCTTTAAATTGGATATAAAATTATCTATCATGAATACATGTGGATCAATGCCTCCTTGAAGTAATGCGATTCATTTTCTATCAATATATTACATGGTTGGTAATTATGATAGATTTAAGGTATATATATTATATTTATAATAATATAATGATTCTATAAGTGATAATTATTAATTAACATTCTTTCATTGCATTTATGAAAAAGTGGAAAACGTCACTCATGTGTACATAACGATTTCAATCTTATTGAAGTGATATGATTCATTTTTCATTATCTCTTTATATGAATTGTCAGAGATATATATATTTATATAAGGAATATATATGGTGAATATTATATGATTAAGGAACCATGATAAAATTACAATGATCATAAGTAATGAAATAGAACAAATATGAAAAATGAAGAAGACAACACTTAAAATGATTACCATAATGAATGATTGTTAATGAATGAGTGATAAGAAGTCATTAATATAACCTGTATGATATTATATGTATGAATTTGGTTCAGGTATATAAGTATAATAAATTTTAATTTATTATAATAGATTATAGGGTTCTCATGAAGAAATATGAACTTGAGTTAAGGGTTCTTTGTTACAATCTAATTTTTATTAAGAATTTTATACTTAAATTTATGATGATAAAATTATCTGATCTATCCCACCAGAGTACTATTTCTTTTCTTTTAATATGGTTATTTATTGATATTAAATTTTTTCATTTTATGTGTATATCTTTTCGTACTCATGAGTATGAAATAATGTTTTTATAGAAATCTAATTTTATTTCTCTCTTTGTTCGGGAGTATTTTATTCATTTTCCATATTTTTATTAAATTATATTCAAATATTATTTTACAGTTCTGAAACTAACTATTAAATTAATTTTACCAATTTCATAAATTCTATAATTTTCTAAATGAATACTCTTGATATTTTTTATGAATGTACTTGTGAAAGTTAGTAAAAAAATGTAAAAATAATCCTTGTATTTATACTCATCGGATGAAGTAATTTTTCTAGTATTAAGGATTCACTTTATTTTGAAGAATAATATAACATTTCCCGGTATTTTTATCTTGGAAAAAAATTCCCAATATTTTGAGAAATTTACGATATTAAATAAGTGATTTCAAAATAAAAAGGTTATTTTTTTAAGGAATGATCTAGTGATATTTTAAGTGTATTATCATCAACCATAACCTCCTTTGATGTGTCTTATGATATACCAGGGATATGATTAAATGTTTCCCTATTTATAAATCTTTTGGATGGTTTGTGACTATGATGATGAAATATTGAGGAAACCTAATTTTTTCAATTTCTTATTAGTAAATTTAATAATAAGCGTTTACTTGATATTGTGGCTTACATATGAATGGATTATGATTATATGGTGGGTGGGATCTCTATCGAAATGAAATTAATTGGGTAATGATTAATTTTTTATGATCATAAAATAAGGTAAAACATAATATATCTGAAGACCAAAATAGATTACACAAGTGGTTATCCCATTCATAAAGAAGGGAAAATGGGAGTTTATCTCAAGAATTAAATTGGGTCCACTGGAGGTTATGCTATACACAAAACTGTGTACATGGGAGGTTATCCCAGCATGAAGAAGGTTGTTTGATGGTAAAGCTTATCCTAACAAGTGGTGAATTTCCTATTGGGAAGCCTTAACATAATATATGTACGATTATGATTAAGATACACATTATTACACTCTCATATGACATGTTTGCATATAATGGTTATATTCTCATGGATAATGATCTCTGATTATATTATTATTCATATAATATGAATTTAAAAAAATCATACATGATTAAAATTTTATATTTAAGAATATTTAGGTATTCGTTTTGTTGTTATAATAGTGAACTAATATTTTTATCCGAATATCATGCTCACTTATGATCGCTGGCTAATATCTCACATATTTACACTTTTTGACCATATGAAATCACCCATTTTTTTATTTAATTTCCCTATGTTTTAAAGAAAGGTTTTGATTATGATATGTGTTATAAGGGTTCTATTTTCAAGAACTAAGTGGGATATGATATAGATACTTTAGTAAGAAGTTTTATAGATGTATAAAATTCCAAAAGACACTAAACCATTATGGTACTTAGGAATATGTTAATATGAAATGAATTAAATATTAATCTAAATGATTTAATATTTTTTAATAATAATTTTTAGGTCATTGTAAATGGTATTAGAGGATTTTTTTTACTTATTTTTGGAGATTATGATTAGAAAAAAATAGATAGAACACCAAGGATAAAACTAAGTACAAGAAAACATCTTATGTTATAGTTAATAAATGATTGTGATTTTCCTAGAAAATAAAATTTTATCCAGATAGTAGAAATGGTTGTGGACATCGAACAACTTCACCTAAGGGTAAAAATCCTGAATGAGGGTGATTTTGTATTTAATCAATCATAAGTGGTAGAAAATGTATGGGATAGAGACTACACATCTGGTTGGAGCCTCAAAGGGATATGATTAGGTTAATTCGTATTCTATTCATAAACCATTGTGAATTATTTCAATAGATTATGACTATAGATAAAATAAATTAAACATTAATTATCTTACGTTGAAAGAAATGTGTCAAGAATTATTTTCACTTATTATTGATTGATCATTGTGATTAATGTTATTTTACTATCACAAAAACCAGTTCATATTTATTAAAGTATTTGAGATAAAATGAATATGTTGAGGTGGTGACAAGTATTCTATAATACTAAAGTATCTAATTTGATCTTATTCATATTAATTTATATATATAATGAAAATTAACAAAGAATATTAATTTATATAGATTATAATTAGATTATGGATTTGAATTAAATACTGTAAATAGTATGACGATCACATTTCATGTATATGATTTTTTTCTGGTTGAGTTTTATTGTATTGTATTTCTTATAAAAATTCTCATCCTCCCTCTTATAGAAAGTTATGTAACTTTGGGCACAATGGGGTTTCTTTATATAAATACAATATTAATTTCCGAGGAAGATAATTGATGATTGATATTTCAAATCCACTTATTATTTTTTGTTGATGTGATGCTAAATATTAACTTCTAGTTGGAACTACATCCACTTCATTAGTCATGACACCTATTCAAAAGTGGTATCTTTTATAGATGGTTGGGTTGAAAATTAACCTAAAATATATGTTTATTTTAAGTATTTTTTATGTCTTTTTGGAATATTATAATTGTCATCTTCCAAATTGTGAATTTTATTCTTAAATATAACTCATATATGGAACTATACATATTTCGAAGACTCTATATATAATGGACCCAATTGATTTTCAATAATTGAATAAAAAATTATAGGGTAATCTTGATAAGGGATTCATTCTTCCAGGTATGTCACCATGTAACAACCAAGCTTCCATAGTACGTTTCCCTTTCAATAATGCAATAGATTGTATTGTACGCAACATGGAGTTTTAACACACCATGACCAATCAAACTAGACGTTATGAATAGTAATACCCACCTTTTGAAATGATATAAATTTCATTTTTTGAAATAGAATTAATTTTGGGATTTTTAATATCAAAATTATCTTAGGAAGAAGTTTTGGTATTTTTTGGAAAACATCCAATTTTTTGATGAATAGTAAAAAACACTGTGTTATTTTTTAAAACCAACTTTTTATTTAAATAAATATTTATTTTATTTAATTTTATTTTATGTCAAAATAGATACATAATACCAATGTAAGTTCAAATTAATTCAATGGAGTAATTTTATAATAAGTTTAAATATATATAATTGTGTTGAACTTTTTACAGTCTTTTACCCACCTTCTAGGCACATTTGCAAATTTGCATATATTATAATTTTACTGCATCGGTGAATTGAAATTCAAAAATATTAGAGACACAGTCTATATCAATAAGTAAAATTTGGTTCAATAAGATGAAAATAATTTTTGGTGAATAGTTACTTTTTACTTTTATTTACCATGGTTAAAAAATAAATAGGGTAATTAAAGGTAAAAACGATATTATACATACCCTAGCACATGTCGTAGTTCTGTTGGATAAGTGTATTTATACCAATAAATAACCTTAGGAATAAAATAGGATCCTTTTGGTCCACTTGTATTAGATTACTACATTTCTTATTATTTAATTTAATAAAGAGTTAAAAGTGTTAAATTCAAGTTTTTGTAACTAATTTTTTTTAATATAGGTATATACATAAAATAAATTAGACTATAAATATTCATTAGAAAGATAAAAAGAGTTCCTAGATAATGGTATTTTAGTTATAATTTTTATACATTAAATAAAAAATTATATCTATGACATAATGATGATGTAGTAATTACCTTATTAATGAATGATTAAAATAATTGATATTATAAATATCTATATAAATGTAAATTTATACCTTTGATGCATTCCAAAAATTTTATAGGTTGATATAACAAGTTATGGTTGATTGAATGAATGTTTTTCAAAGTAATCATGTTGTTATGGCTTTCGGAAAAACAAAATATTAGATTTTGTAAAAATTGACATAAATGAGTTATTAAAATAAATTCTATATTATTAAATAGAATAATAGTCATAATAATCTAATGTTCGGCCAAATGACTTATATAATAATATATATTTCATTAATTAACCTCTTGTGATTATCTTGGAATTTCATAGTATGTTTACAAACCGTATAATATAAAAATTCAATGAGACATGGTAAATATTAAACTATTTAACCATGAGTTAAATCTAAATATTAAGATAATATTTCATGTTTTCCCAAAACGGACCCTCGCATCTCTTATAAAATGGTACTTTCCCTTCTCCTAAAATCTCACCACCATAGTCATTTGGATCGGCCAAACACTACTCAAATATCCTCCCAACTACCCTCACATCGACCTACAGTCCTTAATTTGATCAGAAAGACAATCTAAGGAGACCTTTTGATCAACTCAAAAGGAAACACCCGAAGAAGAGGTAATACTTTCACCACCTTTTTTTCAAAGTTCTTTTCTTCTTCCACTTCCTATTTCTTTGTTGTTTTCATACCAAAATAATAAATCCAGTATTTTATAAATACTATTATGTTATTATAAATATGGTACAATCATATTCCTTCTTCCATCCATATTATGAATGACAAGTCACCTTACGTGTGTACGTACGACTTACCATCTTATCGTCGTGGTGTAGTTTGTTATTCAAACACTTCATTATTTGGATGGGTATAATAATGAGTATAAATAATTTAAATAATACATATAAAATTTTAATGATTCTGTATATATGATATACCATCCAATTACATACGATTTCACCATCAATAGAATGATATTTTCCCTCGTGCGTACGTATGTACGGATTACCGTCCCCACAAACGCGATGAAATTTATTACCTATCGTAACCATTCAAAAATAATTTTCATTTTATGATTTAAAATAATGTTTAATAACTTAATATCATTCTATATATGAATCAAATACATCTTATACATATCAAACATGATTTACTTAACCAAGAATATAAATAAAAACAAATTAGTTAACACCTGAAATGATGAGACTACTATAGTATTATTAAAAAATCAATATTAGAAGATCATATATGATATAATATTTATGTATATGGTCCTTATATAATTTAATAAAAATTATTTAACTATTTATAAAGCAGGTTAATGTACCCTTGACCATGGAAAAGTACAAAGTAAGGGTTAATTTTATAATCTCTTTACTTATCTGAGGTTGTAAATACGTAAGTATCTACTGGGACCTCTTTATCATCCACATATATGTTTTCTTAAAAATATATTTCAAAACATTTTTACTATTTACTAGACTATGGGTTAAAGTAATTTATACCCCTATTTGACATTCTATGTTTTGAAAGTAATCTTTCAGTCATTTTCCAAACAAGGTACATTATGACCTTTTCGACAAAATGAAGGTAATAATGTCTTTTTTAACTTATACGACGAGTGCGGCTATTTTACGCCATTATAACATCTTTGAATATTTCATTACAATATTTTGAGAATATTTTCAAAAGAAATTATTTATTTTAGAATTATGTGACTTTTTAATGATTTAAAAAAATAAATATAAATTTCTATCAATTTTTTTTGATTTTATCTATGTCAACATCCTTTGATGGATTTTACACTTTTTTGAAGTTATTTCATTATGAAACAAATCATCCATATTGTAATGATTATTTTGTGATATGTTTCACTATAGATGTGTTATTTTTATACCATTCCTGGTTTGTGGTTAAAGTACTAACATTTCGTATGCTAGTTTTAATACTAATGTTTATGTTATGTTTCATCCTTTTTATACGAGGAATGCATTTGACTTAGTAAGTGACAGGTGGAGCCTGCTATAACTCCTCGATGCATCGGTAGGTCTCATGAGAAAAACTAGTGTCTTGGAAAAATACCTTGAAAAAATATTATTTTTAGTCTTGGAATGAGGCCTTGACTATGTGGTTATGATGTCCGGTATTATGCATTCTTTCATAATGAAATTGGATATTGATATTACATGTGATTATTTGGATAGTAGAATATCCATGTGAATAAGTAAATGGAATTATTTGATTTATCATTTCCATATTATTCTGAATTTTTTGTTTAAAAGGATTTTGTTTTAGTCTTATACATTTACTTAATTATTGATGCTTATTTATAAATGTTTCAGTTATATTGCTATCCTTACTGAGAATCCGAGCTCAACACTTTCTATATTTTATTTTTACCAGGATGTGAAGAAATATATTTTGACTGACCTGCATGGATAGTGTAAGGGATATGAATGTGGTCAATGGAGACAACGCTGTTGTTGTTTTTCAATTTATAATTTAATGTAAAACATATAAATGTATCTTGTACTTACATGGCTACTAAACTGATCGGTCATTTGGGATTCAATCCCCTGCGATCATGACTATGTCATGTAAAAAAATTTCTACTCTGGGTAACTGGGGTTGGGGCGTTATAGTTGGTATCAGAGGATGTTTAGTAAAATCCATGGAAACTATATTTAGAAAATCTCTGATTAGGGAACATTACCATAAGATAGACTATGAGGATTAGTATTTAAGAACTTCCTAGGATTTTGGTAATGTTGAGATTTTGTGTATATTCCAAGAAATACATCCTTGTCTGGATATGACCAGGTAGGGGCGGCTCTGGAATATATGTACCCAGGATTGAAACTCCGACAAGGAGTTTTGGTCTTGACCTGGGGTATCCCGATACAATACAATGGGCTTTACTTCACTTTCGGTTACAACACACATATGTGATTTGTTTTGAATAATTCACATTTTATTTACAAACCATTGTGAAGGATTTATGACTATATTATTCCTCCAATAAAACATTTTTATGATTATTGATTATATCCATAAACTGTTTAATTTATGATAAGTGTTTCACAGGTTTGGAATTATGTATTGTGATTCATAAACTAATCTAATTTATTCCATTTTTTTCGAAATGGTGACTATTAGAAGGAATGGAAACCATATCAATGCACATAATCCATTTAGGGATTTCCCTCCTACTCAAGGTAATTATAGTGGATCTGGTGATGAAACTGGTGCTGATCAGTTTATCACCATACTTGGACAACTCACTCTGGTTATGAATAATAACCATACCCATACGAAGCACCCTGATCCACAACGTGGAGGATCAATGGTAGACCACTTCCTGAGGAAACAACCACCAAAATTCAATGGAAGTACAAATACATTGGTAGTTGAGAAATGGATAAGTTCCTTAGATAGAATATTTCATGCTTTGGGGTATAGTGAAAGGGAAAACATTTTCATGGCTATTTATCGCCTCATGGGAGATGAAGATCAATGGTGGTCATTAATAAAAAACACAAAGGAAGATAAACAAGTATAAAAAATGGAATGGAGGAAGTTTAAAGAGATTTTCTAATAAAAATACATTCCTCGTGACCATTGAGCGGATATGGAAAGACAATTTCCGAGTCTAAGGGAAAAGGAGGATGAGAATGTCACAAAGTATGAGGATAACTTTAGAAGGTTAGCAAGTAATGTAGAATATTATATAAGTAACCCAATGAGTAAGATTTATTGATTCATTGATGGGTTAAAACTATTTCACCATCGAGAATTAGTCTCACAATCCTTCTCATCGTACGAAGTTATGGTATCATGTGCTATCAAGACAGAAAAGGAATTCTCTATGTCTTACGACTTTTAAGAAATAAAAGAGAAGAAGAGATCTATTGAACACTCTGGAAATGGAAATAAAGGGAAGAAGGGAAAAGATTAATATCCATACTACAGTAAATGTGGTAAAGAACACCCCAGTAATTTCCTCAAGGGAATGAGAGTCTGTTACAATTGTGGTGAAAAAGGCCACCATGCTCGTGATTTCAAGGGAAAGAAAGAGGCTTTCAATGTTGAATTATACAGTAGTACAAAAATGAGTCATTATGAAAATTAATGTCCTAAGAGTTAGGGAAACATACCTCAGAAAAGGCCATGGGATCAAGGCCATGCTTATGCGATCATTACTACTAATTTTGAAGCACTAAAAGATGTGGTGGTAGGTAATTTAATGGTTTCCTCAAGATTAGTCAATACTTTGTTTGATTCTGGATCACCTCCTTGTTTCATATCTTCCTAGTTTGCTAAAAAATTAGATATTTCGAATTTGATTTATCACTGGATTTTTTGGTCAAAACTATCATTGCAACAAATTTTTATAAATCAGTCCCCATTAGGTCATATAAATGTTCTTTATATGCTTATCTCATCGTCATACCCAAGATTAAATTTGATATAATCCTTAGTATTGATTTGATTTCAGACCATGATTTGAAAATTTATTGTAAGAAGAAGAAGGATACAATTTTCGATGATGATAAGGTGTACCTTATATTTAGAGAAAAAATTTCAGCACATGATTCATATCTAGATCCACCCCATGTATCTCTACTAAATTCAATTATTGGGGAGGAAGATAATTAAATAACTATGGGTGAGGAAAATAATGTTCCAATAGAGGATGTACCTATTGTAAAAGAATATGTTGATATGTTTTTAGAGGATTTACCTGGACATCCTCTAGAATGATAAATTGAGTTTTCCATTGATTTAATTCATGTTTCAAGTCCCATATAGAAGACCCCTTATAGTATGAACACTATTAAATTAGTGGAACTAATGAAAAAACTAGAGGAATTGAGAAATTGAGGATTTATTCACCCTTGTTTTCTCCATGGGGAGCCCGTGTACTTTTTGTTATGAAAAATAATGGATCTATGAGGTTGTGTGTTGACTACAGGGAGATCAATTCTATAACAATAAAGAACATGTATCCCATACCTCTCATTGATGATTTATTAAATCAAATTCATTGATCTCAATATTTCTCAGATATTGTTCTTTGATCTGGATATCATTAGCTGTGCGTGAAGAAGGAAGACATTCCGAAAACAACATTTTGATCCAAGTACGCGCATTACATGTTTATAGTAATGCCTTTTGGACTGACTAATGCACCTTCTACTTTCATGGATCTAATGAAAAGGGTTTTCAAGGAATATCTTGATGACTTTTTATTGGTATTCATTGATGATATCTTGGTATAATCCAAAACCTATGAATATGATTGAAATAACATACGCACTATTCTAAAAACCCTTAGAAGAAAATTATTATATGTGATGTTTTACAAGTGTGAATTTTGGCATCAGGAAATTTCTTTTCATGGCCATATTGTCTCTAAGGATGAAATCTTTGTTGATCCTTCTAATATAAGAGAAATAAAATAATTTCCACCACCGAAGAGTATAACTAAGGTACACAATTTTATTGGTTTAGCAGGTTATTATATGCGCTTAGTCTATAATTTTTCCAGATTGGCTAAACCATTAACCAAGATTACATATAAAATGGTTAAATTTAATTGTAAAAAATAATATAAAGAATGTTTTGAAGAGCTGAAGAAAATATTATTCAATGATCCTATCTTGACTATACTATCGGGGAATGATGGGTTCGTTATTTATAGTGACGCTTCTAAGAAAGGACTTGGTCATGTCCTTATGCAGAATGATAGAGTTATTTCATATGCATCACGACAGCTAAAAATTCATGAAAAAAACAATTCTACTCATGATCTTGAGTTAGTAGCTATAATCTTTGCTTTGATGATATGGAGACAATATCTCTATGGTGAAAAATATGAGACATATACCGATCATAAGAGTTTGAAGTATATTTTTTCTCACAGAAAGAAATCAACATGAGGATAAGGCGATGGAATGAACTACTCAAAGATTATGATTTCACTATACACTACCACCTGGGGAAGGAAAATATGGTTGTTGATGCTTTGAGAAGAAAGGATCATGGAGTTATGAACAAGGGGAGATTTATTTACTTCGTATATAATGATGGGATTTTGAAATTTGGTAAGAGAATTTTTATTCCGGACATACCTGATCTAAAAAGGGAATTGTTGGTTGATTCTCGTAGCTCCAATTTCTCTATACACCTTAGTAGCACGAAAATTTATAGAGATTTGAAGGAACATTTTTGGTGGGAAAACCTGTAGAGGTAGATTTCTGAATATGTGTCAAGATGTATGGTTTGTCAACAACTGAAAGTTGGAAGGCAACATCCTGGAGGATCACACAACCTCTTCCCATACCTGAGTGGAAATGCGATGATATTACAATGGAATTTTTTATGGGGATACCAAAGATATCTAGAAGGAATGACACAATATGGGTCATTGTTGATCTTCTTACCAAGTCATCACATTTTCTTTCTATAAGAGTAGATTTACCACTTGAATGTTTAGCAAGAATATATGTTAATGATGTTTTAAGACTTCATGGTGTACCCCTATTGATTGTTTTTGATTGTGATCCCCATTTTACATCAAGGTTCTGGAAAGGTATTCTAAAATCACTAAAAAATGACCTTCATTTGAGCACTACTTACCAACCTCAAACTGAGGGACAATCAGAACATACTATTCAATCCTTATATGATATGTTGAGATCATTCTCACATGACTTTCAAGGAATGTGGGATCAATATTTTCTTTTAGTAGAATTTTCATATAACAATAGCTTCCATTCAAGTATTCAAGTGGAACCATATGAAGTTTTGTATGGAAAGAGATGTCACACACCATCTTATTGGGATGATGTTGGTGAAAGAAAAATCATAGGCCCAAAAAATGTTGAGGAAACAATGGAAAATGTGAGGATTATCCAAACCCACATCAAAGTAACTCAATGTCGGAAAAAGAGCTATGCAATTAACTGAAGGAATGATTTTTAATTTCAATAAGGTGATCGTTTTTTAAGGTATCTCCATGGAAGGGTGTTATACATTTCGGTAAGAAGGGTAAATTAAGTCTCAGGTACATCAGACCTTTCGAAATTCTAGAACGAATTGAAGTTGTAGCTTATCTTTTGGAAATTCTGCCAAGTCTCTCCAAAGATCATGATGCGTTCCACGTATCACTATTGAGAAAATACATGCTGGACCCAACGTATTTACTCACATATGAATAATTAGAATAGGAACCCGATCAGTCTTATTGTGAAGAGACTATCAGAATTCTTGATACCATAGAACAAGTGTTGAGAAACTGGACAACTGATCTGGTGAATGTTCATTAGAGAAACTATAAGATGGAAGAGGCGGCATTGGAACCCCAGGAACTTATGATAAAGAACAAGCTAAATCTTTTTATGTAATAATATTACAGAAATTTTGACGTTGAAAATATTTTAAAGAGGGGAGAATATAACACCCAAAGCTTCAACAGAACGTTTCCCTTTAAATAATGCAATATCTTGCGTCGTACGCAACTTGGAGTTTTAACAAACAACAACCAATAAAGCTGGACGTTATGAATAGCAATAAAAACATTTTTAAATTATATAAATTTTATTTTTCAAAATGGTCTAAATTATTTGATTCCAAATATCAAAATTAGCTTAGAAATAAATTTTTGAATTTTTCTAAAAACATTCATTTTTTGATGAATAGTGAAAACATTGCGTTATTATTTAAAACTGGATTTTTTATTTAAATAATTATGTATTTTATTTTCATTTTTTTTAATTTAAAATTGATACATAATACCTATATATGTTCAATGTAATTACTTGGAGTCATATTATAATAAGTTAATACATTTAAAATTTTAATGAACTTTTTACCGTCTTTTACCCACCTACTAGGCACATTTTCAAATTTGTATAAAATATATTTTTACCACTTCTGTGGATTGAAATTAGAAAACATGACAGACAAAATTTATATGAGTATGTAAAATGTAGTTCAATAAGATAAAAATAATTTTTGGTGAAAAATAACTTTTGACCTTTATTTACCATGGTTAAAAGTAAATAGGGTAATTAAAGGTAAAAATGAAATTATAAATACCCTAACACAAGTACTAGTTCTATTGAATAAATTTATTTCGACCAAAAACAAACTTAGAAATAAAATATGATCCTTTAGGTATACTTGGATTAGATTAGGACATTTATAATTATTTAATTTAAGAGTTAAAAGTGTTACATTCAAGTGTTCATAACTAAAACATTTTTAATATAGGATTATACATTAGATAAAATATACTATAAATATTCTTTATAAATATAATAATATTTCCTACATAATGGTATTTTATTTATAAATTTTAGACATTAAATAATTAAATATATTTATGACACAATGATGATGGAGTAATTACATTATTAATGAATGATTAAAATAATTGATATTATAAATATCCAAATAATGGTAAATTGATACATTTTATGAATTCGAAGAATTTTATATGTTAATATGAAATTTTAGAGTTTATTAAATGAATTGTTTTTTAATTAATCATGCTATTATGACTTTATGAAAAAGAAAATATCAAATAGTGTGAAAATTGACACAAATGGGGTTTTAAAACAAATACCATATTATGAAATGATATAATTGTCTGAAAATAAAAGGTCCTTCCAATGGACATATATAATAATAGATATGCCAAAAATTATACCCTTGGGGATATCTTGACATTTTATAATAATTTTATTAACCATATAATATAAAAATACAAGGAGAAAAGGTAAATGATAAACTATTTAACCAATAGTTAAATTTATAAGAAAAGGTTAATATGGTTACCTTCACCTATCTAAAACCTATCAGTTGAGAGGTTTTGTACCCATTCCCACATTATCGTAGAAATAATACATTTTGGAGCCGTTATAAATCAAATGTGATTGTATAATAAAATAATATTTCAAGCTTTTCCTAATGTGACCCTCACCTCTATTATAAAAGGGTAATTCCCCTTCTCTCAAAAATTACACCTCCCAAGCCATTTGACTCAGCCAAACCCTGCTCAAATATCCTCCCAAATACATTAACATTGACCTAGAGTCCTTACTCTGATCATAAATCCATCCTAGGGAGCCATTTTGATCAACTGAAAAGGAAACACCCAAAGAAGAGGTAATAATTTCACTACATTTTTTCAACGTTATTTTATTCTTCCACTTCCCCTTTCTTTGTTGTTTTCATACCAAAATAATAACATCAGTACCTTATACATATTGTGATGTTATCATAAATATGGTACAACCGTATTCATTACTCTACCCATCCTATGAATGAGATGTCACCACACGTGCGTACATACAGCTTACCGTCTCCGTGTCGCAGTGTAGTTTATTATTCAAGCACTTCATTATTTGGATGGGTATAATAATGAATATAACTAATTTAAATAATAAATATAATATATTAATGATTCTGTATATATGATATACCATCTAATTACATACGATTTCACCATCAATATAATTATATCATCCCTCGTACGTACGTACAGATTACTGTCTCCCCAAACGCGATGAAATTCATTCCCTATTATAACCATTCAAGAATAATTTTCATTTAATGATTAAAAATAATGTTTATGAACTTAATATAATTCTAGATATGAATCAAATACATCTTATCCATATCAATCATGACATATGTAACCAATTTTATAAAGGAGAATGAATCAGTTAACACCTGAAACGATTATACTACTAAAATATTATTAACAAAGAAATATTAGAATATCATAAATGATATCATATTTATGTATATGATTATTGTCTAATTTTATAAAAATTATTTAACTATTATAAAGGAGGTTAATGTACCCTCTCTCTAAGAAAAGTACAATGTAAGGGTAAATTTTACAGTCACTTTACTTATCCGAGGTCGTTAATACGTAAGTATCTACTGGGACCTCTTTATCATTCTCATCCATGTTTTCTTAAATATATATTTCAAAATATTTTTAATATTTACTAGACAATGGGTTAAAGTAATTTATACCCTTGTTTTATGTTCCTTGTTTTGAAGGGAATCTTTCCATTGTTTTCCAAACTAGGTACTTTATGACCTTTTTGAAAAAATTAAGGTATGCATGACTTTTTTAAACTTATATGTAGCTATTTTCCACCATTATAACATCGCTGAAGCTTCCCTTACAAGATTATACGATTATTTTCAAAATAATTTATTTTATTATGTGACTTTTTAATGATTTCAAAAAATGAAAGAGAAATTTCTCTCTAATAGTTTTGATTTGATCTATGTTAACATCCTTTGATAGATTTTACACATGTTTGAAGTTAATTCATTATGATAAAAATATTTTATATTGTATTGAAGTTTTTGTGATATTTTTGATTATGGATGTGTTATTTTTATACCATCCATGGATTATGGATAAAGTATTAACATTTCGTATTCTTGTTTTAATATGAATTTTTTTGTTATGTTTTAACCATTTCATATGAGGAATGCATTGGAATTAGTAAGTGATGGGTGGAGCCCGCTATAGCTCCTCGATGCATTGGTAGGTCTCAGTAGAAAAACTAGTGTCTCGACATAAGGCCTTGAACAAATCTTATTTGTAGTTTTGGCATGAGCCTTTGACTATATGGCTATAATGTCAGGTATTATGCATTCCTTAATTATGAAACTGGATATTGATATTACATGTGATTATTTGATGAGTAGAATATCCATGTGATTAATTAAATGAAATTATTTGATTTATCTTTTCCATATTATGATGAATTTTATTTTTAATAGGACTGGGTATTAGTCTTATAAATTTCCTTAAATTTTTTATGCTTAGTTATGAAAGTTTCCGCTATACTGTTATCCTTAATGAGCTTCTGAGCTCACCCCTTTCTGTGTTTTATTTTTCCCAAGATGTGAAGAATTATATTATGACAGACCTGCAGGGATAGTCTAAGGGATATGAATGTGAAAAATAGAGACAATTTTGTTTTTTTTTCACTTTATAATGTAATGAAATACTTATAAATGTATCTAGTACTTTCAAAGAAACTTAACTGATCGGTCTTTCGGGATTTGATCCCTTGTGATCATGCCAATGTTATGTAATAATGCACAGACTCTGGGTAACTGGGGTCAGGGAGATACACACCATGTGGTTCACTTATTCTTTTTTTATCATGAAATACAAATCTATGTAACTCGTTACTAATTATTGGGAACATAACAAGATCATGATAAAGAATAAGTAAATATCTACCCCATATTGAGGATAAGTTTAATCAATTATAAGGAGGTCAATGTTTTTACATAATTTTTCTTTAATCTGATAACAATCGGTTAATGAAAAAAAGTTAATTCCTAACCTAGAACTCCTTTCATTCTAGGTATGGACACTCTGAAATTATATTGATTCCATATTTATTAGTAATTTCCCAAAAAAATATTCATGGATTTAATGAGAATATTATTAACATATTTCATTGATCAGTTTATGGTAGCCTTTATAGATGATACTCTCATATATTTCAAGAGTAATAAAGAGCATGAATATCTCTTAATTATTTAACTAAATACCCAAAAGAAGAAATTTTTTTTTGAGAAATTTACCAATTATAATTTTTTATTGAAAAAGACTCATTTTTGAGTGATATAATCGCAAGCTACTGTAAATATACATACCCATCAATGATAGAAGTTATTAAACATTGGGCCAAACTAACCACTATGACTCAGATCCTTAATTTCATTGGAATTAATTGATATTTTTTAAACATTATGTGTAATTTATCAAGGAAATGTAATAAAATAACTCTATTTACATCAAAAGAAGCACTACTCCCTTGAAATGAGAAATTTGAAAAACGTTTCTAGGAACTATTAAGAATATTAGTCAGTTAACATGTTTTGGTTTGACCGGGATTTCACCGAGCCATCCCTTTTACAAAATCTAGTGCTTATGGAGTTATTGGGTTCTGTAGTGGTTTGTATCGAGATTTTTCTGAAAAATAAAATATGGTTGCACCGAAATGGTGGCACCATGACGTTGTCACACTAAAACGGTGTCCCACCCTTTGAAAAATTTCCAGTTTCTTGAGTTTTCCAATTCCACCTCTCTAATTCCATATTTGACGTTAATCGAGATTGAAGACATGATAGGAAATTTTAAAGGGTGTTTCAAAGGATAATTAGTTTATCTTTAAATCCTAATGCTCTTAGGACATTGAGATATTCAAACTACATGATCTTGACCCTGATCCCATGTTAATGGATTTTGAAATAGGTTTACATTTAATATAGGATCTGGATCTTCAATATTGGGATCTTCCCATATTAATTTATTTCCATTACCTCTTGGTGCTTCTAAATCATTCCAATCTTGAAGAGTTGTGTGCTTCTACTGGAGCCCCTTCCTTCTCAATTTTCTTGGTGTTTCTTGCTGCTCACACTACCTTATGTTTTGGCGCAAGGATGAGTTGTGTTCACTTATCTCTCAGGTAGGGATTCTTCTACCTATCTTTATTGTGTACAATCGGGGGTGGGTGTATTAATGATTCTTTTTGATGAATGGGTGAATACATGCATAAATGAAAAAATAATTATAGGGATGTGATGGTTAAAATATAACAGGTAGGGAATTGAAGATGGTAAATATTGATATTTTGTTTTATCTGGTCATTATTTCTTTTATTTTTTGTTATGAATGTATGCCATCTAAAAATAATGGTTATTGGTGGTCTTTTCATGCTCATTGTTGGTGTTTTTCTGCTGTCATGATTCCATAAATTGATGTAACATGAAATATTTTTATTCACATATACTTTTTAAATTAAAATGGATTATCTGGGATGAAATCCCTTGTGTGATAACCCCTTTTTAACAAAGTGAACTTAAATACCAATGCTAACCAAATATATATATATATATATATATATATATATTGTTTGTTTGTTAGGTGGGGATATGTGTTGTTCTCTGTTGGGTTTTGTTGCTTTCTGTGGGTCTTGTGGTGCTGTTTTTGGGAGCACCGTTATGGGTACATGGGTGGAAAAACGAGTTGGTTCTATTAGAAGGGTGTGGTATGTGTGGGAAGTGGGGATGTGGATAAAATAATGGTTGATGTGTGCTTAGTGTATGTGATGGAATAGGATGAGTGATAGAATATTAGGTTGAGAGACTGATTGATTGTGGAATGGATGGACTTGTTGAAAGTGGGGATACTTTTTTTTGTGTTGTGGCCATCGTGTGACGTCAGGTAGTGGAACTGCACTGTGGTTATGGACTTGTTATGCAGTGAAACTGCATTTAGGAAATATTTGGGTAGTGGGGCTATAGGACTGGGTTTTGTCATGACTTCATGTTTATAGGTGTTCTGAGTGTGGTGTTGTTGTGTAGCGGGGATGTCAGGTTTGGTTGTGAGGGTGTAATTGAGATGTATAACTTTGAATAATCACAATCGATAGTGGTTGAACGAGTGTTTGGGAAGAAGGGGGTGTAGTGAGACATTAGGTTGGTTGTTCTCTGTTTTTTTTATGAATGGGTGTTAAAATGGAAACTGTTTACATTGGTCCCTCTTCCTTTGTTCAATGTTGGCAGTACCAAAGAACAAATTGGGCTTATTAATGTGTGTTTATTTAATCATACTCTTCCCCTTTTGAGAGTGGTTGTAGATGTTTGTCTTGGAAGTTTCCTTGGGTAGTGATTGAATAAATTAAGTTGAACCCATTAACTAATGAATGGGAAGTGGTTAAATGAAAAAGGGTTTGGGTTTATGATATGGAAGTGGCTGTTTGTGTTGTTGTACATATAGGTGAAGGAGAAAGAGTTGTTCTTGTAGGATTGTTTTATGTTTTGGGGCCAATAGGATGTTCTAGCACCAAATATACTACTGGTTTAGACTATGAGCTTGGACAGAGATAGATTACAAAGAATATATTTATTCCTAAATCTGGAGAGTATGATTCTAGTTCTAGTTCTGGAAATTCTTATGTATCAACTAGCTACTCACGTAATTATAGATCAAACAAATATTATCTTTAAAAATATTTTAAAAATATTATTTATATGAAACACATTAGGCAAATCTGGGTACTAAAATTATTCTTGCTAACCTGTCTGGACCCAAGAAAATATGGGTACCCAATTCATTTTCTATCTAAAATTGTGTTGTAGGAAACCTGCTTAAAAAGTTCCTATTGGAAGACATGGTACTTGGACAGTGGATTCTTAAGACATATGACATGAGAATTTTCATGTTTTAAAAGTTTAGTCAAAATTGATGGACTATATGTCACCTTTGGGGAAAATTCAAAAGGAAAGATCATCAGCTTAGGCCAGATTGGTAACACTGATTCAATTTTAATTTCTAAAGTTTTATTTGTTGATGGAATAATGTATAATCTGTTAATCATTTATCAGTTGTGTGATAATGGATTTAATGTTATGTTTGAAAATGATTTATGTAATGTTTTTTATTCAATTTTTTTAGTATTTAAAGCATTAAGAATAAAAAATGTTTATGCTGTAGATTTGAATTGTTTAGATAAGAAAAATATTACCTGTTTAAATGAATTTCATAAAGAATCTTGTCTTTGGCACAGAAGATTAGAACACTGCAATTTACACTCACTTAGAAAACTAACTAGGAAGAACTTAGTTAGAGACCTAACAAAACTTGAATTCCCAGATGACAAAGTTTGTAATTCCTGTCAAAATGGAAAGCAACATAAAGTTTCTTTTAAATAAAAGAAAGAATTTTCCACTTATCAACCTTTGGAGTTGGTTCACATGGATTTGTTTGGACCATCTAGAGTTTCTAGTTTAAATGGGAATCACTATGTCTATGTCCTTGTAGATGACTTTTCTAGATATACTTGGGTATATTTTCTAGCTCACAAAAGTGAGGCTTCATCTTACTTGATTAAATACTCTATGTATGTAGAAAACCTTAGTGGACATAATATTAAATCCGGGAGAAGTGATCATGGTCGTGAGTTTGAAAATCATGAATTTGAATCATACTACTCACATAATGGCTACAATCAAAACTTGTTTTCCCCTAGGACACCTCAACAGAATTGTATAGTAGAAAGAAGAAATAGAACTCTTCAGGAAATTGCACGAAATATGCTTAATGAATATGATATACCTGTTTATTTTTGGGATGAAGCGGTAAATTTAGCTGGTTACATTATAAATAGATTTTTTTATAATAGTACTTAATAAGACCCCTTATTAATTATGGAATAATAGAAAACATAAAGTTAGTTATTTTAATGTTTTTGGTTGTAAAGTTTTCATTCTGAAGACTAAAGATAATCTGGACAAATTGTCATCTAAAAGCGATGAAGGAAATTTTCTTAGATATTCTTTAACTAGAAAATCCTATAGATTTTTTAATAAAAGAACTAAATGTGTGGAAGAATCTGTTCACATAAAATTTGATGAAACTGATCCACATGAAGCTAAAATTTCTCTTGAAAATCATGAATAAGATTTGTCTGTTCTGAACCTTAATGATAAAATCAGTGAACCTGTTGTAAAAACAACCAGTTCTGGAAATATTTTAGAATCTACTGCTGGTGAACCCAAAACTAGAGAAGAACCTTAAATTCTTTTCCTACCTTTACTAGATCAACTAGGATTCTAAAGAATCATCCTTTAGATGTTGTTGTATGTAATATTGATAGAGGGACACGTACTAGAGCTTTTCTAATAAACCAGGTTGAACATCAAGATTTTCATTCACAATCAGAACCTAAAAATATCAATGATGCTATCAATGATGAATTTTGGGAAATGGATAAGAGGAGTTAAATCAATTTGAAAGAAAAAAAAGTATTGGAATTAGTATAAAGACCTAACGACACGTTAATCATAGGCACAAAATGGGAGTTTAGAAATAAGGATGATGAATCTGGAAACATCATTAGAAACAAATCTAGGTTATTTTCACAAGGTTACATTCAAGAATAAGGAATTGATTGTGAACAAACCTTTCCACCCGTAGCTAGATTAGAAGCCATTAGGATCTTACTTACTTATGCAGCTCATCTTAATTTCATGTTATATCAAATGGATGGTAAATGTTATTTTTTTAAATGGTTATATAATTGAAGATGTTTTTGTTGAAAAACCACATGGATTTACAAATCCCCATTTTCAAAATCATGTTTTTAAACTTTTTAAAGCTTTATATGGTTTAAAACAAGCTCCAAGAGCTTGTTATGATAGACTTACTAATTTTCTTTTTCAAAAGGTTTTTCTAAAGGAATTTCTGATCCCACTCTTTTTATCAAAAATATTTCCAAAGATGTTTTGATAGTACAAATATATGTTGATGATATTATTTTTGGATCTTCTAAAAATTATTTATGTACTGATTTTTCAAAGATTATGCAAAATGAATTTGAAATGAGCTTAATGAGAGAACTCAAATATTTTCTTGGATTTCAAAATTTTCAAAATATGGATGGTATTATTCTAAATAAAAGTAAATACAGAAAGGATTTATTAAAACGTTTTGGGTTGGATAGTAATAAGGGAAGTGATAAACTTATGAGTACCATTTGTATGTTGGATATTGATGAATCTGGGAAACCTGTAGATCAAAAAAATTACAGAGGTATGATTGGAATATTACTTTACCTTACTGCTAGTCAAATTGATATTTTGTTTAGTGTATGTAAGTGTGCATGATTACAATCTAATCCAAAATAATCACACTTACTTGCTGTAAATAAATTTTAAAAATCTTAAACATAATACTAATTTGGGTTTATATTACCCAAAAGAACTATATTTTGATTGAATAAGTTATTTAGATGCTGACTTTGCGGTTTCAAGTTAGATAGAAAAATCACATCTGGAACGTGTCATTTATTGGGAAAATCATTAGTATCTTGGTGTAGTAAGAAATAGAATTCAGTTGCATTGTCTACTGCTGAAGTAGAATATATAGCTGTTTGTAGTTGTTGTGCACATATTCTATGGATCAATCACACTTTTTTGAACTATGGATGTGATTTGAATCATTTTTTTATTAATTGTGATAACACTGGTTTAATTAATATCTCTAAGAAACCTGCATCTCTCTCTAGAACTAAGCACATTGATGTAAGGCACCACTTTGTGAGAGATCACTATCAAAAGGGTGACATATCTATTGAATTTATAGGCACTGAACTTCAACTAGTTAATATATTTACAAAACCTTTATGTTCATAGAGATTAAGTAACATTAAGAATGAATTAGGAATGATCAACTACCCATAAACCTCACCATTAGACAAACCTCACCATTAGATAAACCTCACCGTTATAGAATCCTCACTGTTTGATAAACCACACCGTTAGATAGACCTCACCATTATAGAAACCTCATCATTAGATAAACCTCACCGTTAGACACACCTCACTATTATAGAAACCTCACTGTTAGACAAACCTCACCGTTAGACACACCTCACCGTTATAGAAACCTCACTGTTAGATAAACCTCACCGTTAGACACACCTCACTATTATAGAAACCTTGCCATTAGGATACCACACCGGTAGTGCTTATAGTTATAATCCTCACCGGTAGAATGGTTACCGATATATCATGTTGTTTTAAATATTTGTGTTTTAATACGAGACTCTTTATCATTGTAATGTATATATTTTTTTATTATGTTTCGATTCCTAAATGATATAAGTTGAGTCTAAATCACATTCAATCCACCACAAACTCCACACTTTTAATTCCTCACCTACCCAAGCCTCTATAATCTTACGAATTCTAAGTTTCTAGATTTGGAAACGGCCTGAGATAAGCAACCAATAATTAATTAAGGTAATGAGGCGAGTGAGAAGCGACAAAAAGTCAGTTCGGGAGACACTGGATGTAGTAGTGGTACTAGTAAAGACAATAGAAAGTCTGGGAATCCGCATTTATCGAATAGGGAAATAGTGATTGAGAAGGAGCTTTGTGCTGAGTGGCTGATGTTAAGCAAGTCTCTGATTTTGAGGATTTTAGAAGATCAAGGATGGATAGATGGTTTCATAAACAACAATGGGCCTTATTACCCGAAACTGGTCAATAAATTTTATGATTTTTTTAGATTTGATATGAATGAAGATGAGAACATGATGATTTCTGTTGTAAATGATAAGGAGATATCCTTTTCATCTGATGAATGGGATGAAAGTATGAAAGTACCTCATGGAGGAGATTATGGGTTTTCATCTAAATCAGTACCTACAGCTAGTGACCATATTGAGTATGAGGCTGCTTTGCTTGAATTAATTGGGAATGGATCACCTAGAAAAGTGATTGATGTTGAACTGGAAAGGGAAAATAGATTGTTGTTTATCTTAATTAAACAAGTGATTAGTCCCAAGAGAGGAGATTTTGAAACCGAGAAGTTTCAGGATATATATTTGATGTACTTGTTTAGGTATAGAGTGAAGTTATATCTATAGAGATTATTAATGATTCAGATAAAGGATATGACCAAAAATAAATCAAAGACAAATAATTTGTTATTTTATAATCTGATTTCCATTATGATAAAATTCAAAGGTATTTCTAAATCTGGGGATGAAATTGTTGTTAATGACAATTTCTGCATTACTAAGACAATTTTCATGTATATGAAAGTAAGATAGAACCCTTGGAAGAAACAATGGATGAATGATGATGGTAAATTGTATGAAAATTTTAATCGTGTGGACCATCTTTCTAGGACTAAGGATGAGAGGGATATAGGAAGAGGACCTGATGAAGATGAACCTGCTTATAGTGATTCTGTTGATGATGAGGATGAAGAGACTTCAGTGGAAGAAGTGGGAGACCCAGACCAACCTCATAGCCCTGCACCTCAAAGTATTTCTTATGGATTGGATGGTCCCCCATCTACTTTACCCAGAAGATAATCTGATTCTGATAGCTCATATGAGAATACTTTGAGTTTCAGTCTAGTAATTGGGAGTTCTGTTATTCCTGTAGATTCTTTTTTGGTTGAGATGATAGAACCTGCATCTATCCCCGATGAGCCTCCTATTGTTGAAATGGATATGGTTGTGGATGATTCTTCTGAGGAAGACCATCATGCTGAGGCTGATATTGATGTACATGTACAAGAGAATTCACAAATTGAGGGGGAGCATCCCACCAGACATGGTACTGTATCAGTAGCTCATGAGATTGAAGGCTGGGTAGAAGAACCTGGTTTTGTAGTTTTTGGCTTGGATTATCCTAATTTTGAAGATGAGACACCCATCAGAAGACCACATGCCCTTTATAATGTTCTTTCTGAGACTTTACCTGAGGATTTAGTAAGAAAAGATTCCCTAGACCAGTTGAAGTCTAATCTCAAGACATGTTCTATAGAAGAAATAAAAAGAATGGAAACCTCTTTAATATCATCCATTCAAGCTGTTATGATTGAATCTATATCTAGTATTTTGGATAAATTCAAGACCTTCCAAAGTGAAGTTTCAATCATGGAAGAGGATGTTGAATCTCTAAAGAAATCAGTTGTATCTATGGAGTCTTATATGAGTTCTAAATCTATAGAAGACAAGGATTTCACATTTTTGAAAAGTGTAGTTGGCCAGATGGTATCAGTTTTTGATGAATTTAAGAATTCCATGAAGCATCATGTCTGCACCCAGGACCTTGTTTTGAAGAATCCCATTAGTGGGATGACTAAATATTTTAATGAACAACAACTTTTACTATTGCACCTCTGAGTGATCTCAGGACTTCTTTAGATGATGATCAGATTAGAGCTGTGATGAGAGAAGAGCTTGGACAGTCTTCCACCAGTGGCTCTGTAGACTCTTCTTCCTTGACACAAGTGGTGACTACCACTAGGGATATAAGAAAAATTGTTCTGGATTTTATGATGGTGGCCAATGCTTGTCAGAAAGATATAAAGGGAAAGGTGGATTACTATTTATAAAGGGTATACACTAAACATCAGTTTCACAATCACTTTAAACATTTCTTAGAAATTTTGAAATTACCTCCTGTGACTCAAGCCTTTAGAGAGAAAGTGAGTAAACTCAAGGACATGACTCCATCTTTGGAAAAATTCCTGGAAAACAAGGATGACTTCATTTTTGCCGTGGAGAGAGGAGGATGGATTATCATGGATTTAAGAAATCTCTTGCTACCCTTTTTGCATGTTGATGCTCATCCAGTGATTGTACCTCCAAATTTATCTGCATCTGGCTATACTGCTTCTACTTTTCAGATGACCCCAACTCAAGCTATCAGAAGCCTGACACCAATGATTACTCAGATGAGTACCCACTATAGGTTAGGAATAGTTTCAGTTTCTCAACATCCAATGGTCATTTATGGAGTTCCCAAGCCTTCAACCGAATCTACCCATCCCGAGTCTACCTCAGATCCCAAAGGAAAATCCAATCTAGACATTCAGGAAGTGGATTGAGTGGATCTTGATGAATTTTATAGGGATCATTTGTACCTTGTTTACTGTTTTGGAAATCATTATGTACTTGCGAATCCTTAATATATACCTCTTTTTCAATCTGTTTGTCTCATTTTTTACCTATGTTACCTACTTAATTTATTTCTCCTTTAATTTTAAACTTTTGTTTTTACCTCTAGTACATACTTGTATTTTTTAAATTTTCCTCTATTAAACAACTTTATCTCTTATATTTTAACTCTGATCCACCATCTTTTCTATTCTCTAATACATTCATTACATCCTTATCTTATACCTACCTACTTTTTTGCTAATCCCAAATGGGGAGAAATATTTCCCAAGCAGGAGAAATGATAAAGGAGGAGGATTATTTATTAAAAGAGGAACATATTTCATACATGCATATTAATATTTTATTTTTTTTTCTAAATCAATTTTCTCTAATACATTTGAACTTGAGAATTTCAAATTACGTCTGAAACATATTTTACATGTGTTGGAACACACTGAGAAATAAGAACAATTTTATTTTAGTCTGATACATTTGGATTACCTGCCATGATTTGTGATTATCAAAAAGGGGGAGATTGTTAGACTCACCTGTTTTGATAATCTCAATTATAATTATTTATGTTATGATAATTCAAAATGATTTTTATCGATAAAACATTTCCTTACTTTAGTTAATTTTTAATTTCTTAATTTCAAAATATAAATACAGTTGAATATGTTCAAATGATATATCATTCATTCATGAAAATTCAGTTAATCAAATGTTCATTTACGTTGTAATGTTTTATCCTAACTTAATCTTTGGATAGTTTTCATATATAGTCAAATAGCTACCGATACAGAAAGGTCACCAGTATGTAGATGAGATACCGATACAGAAAGGTCACCGGTATGCAGAAATTTATAGTTACACCTGAACTACCGATATAGTAAGTCTACCAGTAAGCACAAGTCGACAAATATAGAGAGACATCTACGGTTATGTAATCTACCATTAAAAGCTCACCATTATGGGTCAATGGTACATATGTATACCACTACTGAGATCAACCACTAAAGGAAGTCACCAATACATATAGTCACTGGTACAGAGAGCTACTGCTAAAAGAAGTCACCACTACATATAGTCACATGTACTTGGAGCTACCGCTAGAAGGAGCTACCACTACATACTGCTACCATTGCAGAGACCACCAGACACTCGGCACTGTGTCATTTTGTTAACTTTGTTTATTATAAGAAACAATCATATTTGGATAATTTAATGCATCTGGTATTAATTAATGATATTTTTTGGCATGTCAGTAACCGTACCTTGTACAAATCATTCCTATTGTCAGAGTGCAATGAATATAAAAAGGGAACCTCGAGCCACTAGAGAACAAGTATTTTCAACGCGCATATGAACAAATTTTCTAGATATACACGAGTACATACATACATAGAAGAAGAGGGAAGAACACATGCTAAACCGGTATAAACTAAACATTCAAGGAGTTAAGAGCTTCAATGACTACACCTACAATCAGGCTAATCAAGCTCATCAAGATGGACCTGAAAGTCAATGAAAAACGAAACTTTTTGACAAAATCCTAAGAAGGAATCAGAGCACATTCTTATCAGTCCAAGGAGTCCATAGCTTCACTGAAAACACTTAGATAATTCTAAACTCCTCTCTATTTGTATAGATCTATTTTGTTTCATTTATTTACATTTTGAGTAGTGTGTGTGCTCTATATTTTTAGCACACACTGTCTCCTGTGCTGAACTAGAGGATTAAAAAATCCTCACTCAATATTTCCCTTAGACTCTTATATCCCACTGTGTATAGTGGTAGAGTTCATGTGTTACCTAGAAACCTATGTTCTGTTGTTTAGTTTTCGCATGTAGAACTGTGGTAGATGTTTGTGGACCTGGACTGTCTGTGTACTATTTTAAAACCCCGATCCAAGGTGTTGATCGTTGTTCATTTAAAACTGTTTGAGAAGACTAAGTATTTTCTTGAGACTGAACCTCTTTTTTAAAAATGTTGTGCATTTTTATTTTAGTTAAAACTTTTTTCAATATTCCTCTGCTAAGTACATTAAATATAAATCTATTCTAAAGTAACTCTGATAGTTAAACTAGAAAGTGTTTGTATTTATTGTAAACTAGTAGGTTAGTTTCAAAATATAATCTAATCTTCAGATTAGATTAACTGAGAACTAATAAATCTCTTTAGAACCTAACTGAACCTTTACCATATTACAAATTCAATACAATTTAGCTTGTTATATAAATTGGGGGTATTTTAACAGAAATAGTTTAAATCAGAAATTCTTAATTGGAAATCAATTCACCCCCCTCTTGAGTATCCACTCCGACCAACAGAAAATTATTTTCTTTTAAACTATATTTCATAAAACCACATTCATTATATTTTATTGTTTTATATTTCCATTTATAATATATTTGGTAACAAATAAATCATTATTTGAACATGTTTAAACCATATTTTAAAATTTGTTTGATACTATTCATTCCCTCCATTCTAACAGTTAGGTTTTTAATAACATTTATGATAATAATATTATCATTGAATTATTTTTCAATATAACTCAACGTTGTGTGCAATGTAAGATTTTGAAGAAGTACGTTGTTGTGTGTCGAGTACGCTATCAGAAAAAACTGTCCCCTTTAACTTAAAATAAATATCTTATTCATACGTATTAACATAAATAAAAAATTATTATTCTATAAATAAATGGGTCATTATAATATTAAGTATATCTTTAATATCCTAATGCTCTAGGGACATTGAGATTTCCAAACCATGTGATCTTGACCACGATCCAAATTTAAGGGATTTTAAAACTCTTCATCATTTTATATATGATATTTTTCTTCAAAGATGGGATATTCCCTTACCAGTGTTTTTTCCATTCTATCTTAGCATTCCAAAATCCTTCCTCTATAGACTAGTCATGTGCATGGGCTTGATTCCCCCCCCCCCACTTTCTTAGTTTTCTATGAGTTTCTTGCTGGTCTAACGACCCTCTATTTTGGAACAAGGAGGATTTTTGGCCACCTCTCTTTCCAGGAAGGGATTCTTTTATCTCTTTTTATTTTTTCTCATGTGTAGTGGGTGTACTAGTGATTTATCGGAAATATTAGGGGAATAATTCATTAAACAATAAATAAATAACAGTAGATAAGCGATGATTAAAAATAACGAGTAGTGAATTGACGATGGTCATTATTGATCTTTTGTTTGATATTAAATAATTTTTTCTTTTATTGTTTTTTAGGGATGTATGCCTTTTGAAAATCATGGATGTTAGTGGTCTTCTATTTCACATTGGTGATGTTTTTTTTACTATGTAACTTTGATAAATGGTTTTAACATGAAATCTTCTTATTCACATATACATGGTTAATAAAATTTGATTCCCGAAGATGAATGACCAAGTGGGATGACCCATGTTTATCAAAGTGGAATTAAAGAATAGTGTTTAACAAATTGAAATATACTATTTGATAGGTTTGTATGAATGATATGCTCTATTGGATTTTTTTGACTTTGTGTGGGTTGTGTGGTGTTATTGTTCGGAACATGGTTATGGGTACATGGGTGGATAGAGGAGTCGATTCTGTGAGAAGGTTGTGGTATGTGTGTGCAGCAGGGTTTTGGTTTAAATAGTGGTTATTTTGGTCTTTGTGTATAGGGTGTTATAGGAGGTGTGACAAAATTTCAAGTTGAGAGAATGATTGATTCTGGAATGGATGGACTTTTAGGTAGTGGGAATATATTTGTTTTGTGTTGTGGCCATCGAGCGACGTTGGGAAATGGGAATGCAATGTGGTTATGGACCCGTTATGTAGTGGGACTACATATCATAAATTTTTGGGCAGTAGGGATTCATTACTGGGTTGTGTCATGATTTCATGTATATAGGTTTGTTGGGTGTGGTGATGTTGTGCTGTAGGGCTACCAGGTTTGGTTTTGAGGGAATAATAGAGCCGAATAACATTGATCAATGATAGTCGATAGTGGTTTAATGATGGTATTGAATAAATGGTGTGTATTAGGAATGTAGGTTGGTTGTTATCAATTATTTTAATTAATGGGTTTTAATATGGAAATGTTTTACCTTGGTCCCTCTTCCTTTGTTAAATGTTGACAGTAACAAAGAAAGAAGTGTGTTGGTTGCTCTGTTCTTAGTTAATTAGGTGCTTGGCCTTATGAGAATGGTTGTAGATGTTGTGACTGGTAGTTTCCCCATGTGATAATGGAATAAATAAAATTGAACCCCTTAATTAATAAATGAAAAGTGGATAAATGTAAAAGTGGATGGTTTTATGCTTTTTCAGTGGCTATTTGTGTGATTGTGCATATAGGGGTAGTAGAAAAAGTGGTTCTAGTGGTCTGGTTGTTTATTTCGGGAGGCGTAGGTTGGGATTAGTGTATGTATACTTATATGTATAAATTTTAGTTCCTTTTTATTTCTATACACACGCACCCTTACTGTGAACCTTGTGCTGAATACCCCCATTTTCATGGGGGATATTTCCTTTCCCATCATACTAGTGAGAGGATAGATGGTTAGTTACTACCTTTCTTCCTCGCACCCTCATCTGGTTCTTAACAATTGAGTTTATTTTGGACAGTTGTAATGGATTTTGGTTTAATATAGCCCAAGATCCATCGAGAAGGTTGTGGTGTGTGTGGGAGGCCTAGGTGTGTGCGTGCCCATTTTAGATCCCCAAGTGTCTTCAGGATGAGGCCCATGTGTATTCGGGTGAGTGGAATAGTTGTTGTGGCCTATGTGTGTGCAGGCAGGATGTGTGGTGTTGTTGTGGCCCAGGTGTCTGTGGGTGGGATGTGTGTTGTGGGTCTGTATCTAGTGTTTGCAAGTGAGGTTGTTGTGTGGTTTGAGGCCCATGTGTGTAGATGAAGGTTGTGGTATTGGGACTTAATTTTAGAAGAGTGGTAGTGTCAATACATTTTTTATTAGGAATGAGCAGTTATCTAGTGGGAAAGTGGTGTGGGGTACCCAAATGTCAATGTGCTTATAATACTACTTGACTTGACTTGAGCTATTTGGTGAGTGTGCCTTGGTGAGTCTGGGATGTTTATTACTCCTTGAAAGGTTCTTTGAGGTTATATTGTTCTCATATAGGGGAATTAGTATGTTTCCACACTTGTGCATGGGTAACATTAGTTTTCCATCACGGTTTACTTATATACTCACCGTACGTTTGTTAAACTATTTTCAAGTTTCCCTGACGACTATGAGGACTGGTTTTGAAATTACTAGCTTAGGAATTTGGAAATTTGTTGTGTTGATTCTTAGTCCCTTTCCACTGGTACTTTATTTGGTGATTTGGTTGTACTTTTTCCACAGTTTTCATTGGAATCATGCATGGATTCGATTTTGTATTCTGTTATATAAATGTTTTTTGTTGTTTTGGGATTTTTTTACTATCTTATCTCGCAATCATGTTTCATTAAAAAAATTAATTCCTTCCATTTTGTGTGAGATTCTATACCGTTGGTTCCAGTATCCACACCGGTTCATATAGAAGTCGGGACCCGAGGGTCATTATCTCCCCTTCATTTTGAAGAAGGAATGGCGTGGAACTTTTCTGTCCCTTCCCTCATCTTAAAGAATGAGGGTCATAACATTTGTTCATAGTACCCTACAATAGAAAAGGGTTGGTTATTTAGAGTGATGAATTGAATAAGGTTCTATGATTTTTTACTTATAGAGAACTATATGATAATATTTTATTTCACATTCCAAATGAAGGTTCATGATTAAAATTACCTGACACATGATTTGGATTTAGGAGTTGTAATTGTTCCAATAATGAATTTGAGGCATTATATTTATTGAGTATGGTGTTACATATATACTAAATAAAAATTATTAATGTACATTTTATCTTATAAGGAGTTGAATATTCCCTAAATATGATGGTTCGATATGATTAAGGATTACAATTTCACAATAGATTACCACCTTGGTGAAAAGAACAAGGTTCTGGATGCTTTGATTCAAAAGGATCATGTTAGATTATCTATAATGAAGATAAAAAAGATCCAATATTTATAGTCTCTCTATGGATGAAACATGAAATATTGACGACAGGGGAGAAATATTATCCTGCTCAAATAAGTGTTCAACCTTCTATTCATTTGAATATTATAGTGGTGAAAAGGGAATATTTAGAGCTGAAAAATATGTTGATAATGGTTCCTGATTTCAACCTTGATTGAGATGGAACGATAAGTTTTAAGAACCATTTAGGTGTCTTGTCATTACCAGACATAAAGAAAGATATATTGGATAAATCTCATAGGTCATCATTGAATGTTAATCATAGAATTATGGATATTCATATAGATGCAAAAGGGTATTTCTATTGTGAAAACATGTATAGGGATATTTTGGAATATATACCACTATTTTGGGTATATAGGATAGTTATATCTAGGATACTATGTTAAAGGCGACGTTACAACAATTAAAAATACTAGAATTTAAAATCAAAAAATCACTATGGATATTGTATTTAGTATTAAAAAAATATAATACCCATAATGTTATTTGGGTTATACTCAAACTCTCTATGAAGTCATCACATTTAATTACTATCATAGACTAGGTCACAGTTGATAAAAGTTATAGAATTTATATTAAGGAAGTGGTAAGGTATTTTGAATGTCCCCATTAAATTGTATCTTCTTTGGATATGGGTATTACCTCAATTTTCAGGTGAGGTTTTTAGTAATCTTGGGATAATGAGATATATTTTAATATTTATTATCATCATAAAAAGGATGTTCATATTGAGAGGACCATTCTAACCCTAGAGGATATGTTGACATATTGTTGTATTGATTTCTGAGGTGGTTGGAATTACCACCGTCCTCCAATTATGATTTTCTACAAAACATATTTTTCACATGAGTATTTAGGTTGATCTTTATAAAGTCCACTATATTATGAAGTGCAGACCTCAAATGTTTTGTGTTGAAGTTAGATAAAGAAATCTATTGGGGACAGATCTAGTAGAGAAATTTGAAGATTTTGTTAAATGTATTAAACAAAGAACCAAGGTAGATAAGAGGAAACCAAAGTGTTATTCTAAAAACCGTCAACATGATCTCCAATTCCTATTTGGAGAGAAGGAATTCCTAAGAATATCTCCACAAATGAAGGATATGAGACTTAGTATGAAGGGAAATAATAGACCTAGGTTTATTGGACCCCTTGAGATTATATATTAGGTAGGTACTATATCATATAACTTTTTAAATCCACAAATCCACTCTCAATTTCATGATATGCTCCATGCATCTATTTTTGCGGAAGAACATACATGACCCCTCAAATGTATTGAACTCACTGATTTTTCAACCTGGGAATGTTCATTCCACTAAACAATGACTAATAAAAATATTTGGTTGTATAGATAATGTTCTAAAGAAATTGAATGCTCACCTTATAAATGTTATTTGGGGGAACCAAAAAATAGGGGAAGCTATACGGGATCTTTCAGATATGATAATGGAGATATATAGTTATTTATTTATATTATGATGATAAAATTTCTAGGAAAAATTTATTTTATGGGTGTTAGAATATAACATCCCTATATTTTATATGTATTTCCTTTTAAATATTCTTGATGTATTTGATATATTTCATTACACACATCCATGATTCTAAATAAATTTTGATATAATATTATATTATAACCTAGGCAATAACATGGGTTGTATTAATAATAAAAATCAAAGCATGATAAAATGTATAAATGTTTTAAATAATGGAAATATCATTAATACAAAACAGGACATTAAGAGCACTAATATTTCTCAGAACTATAAAAAAGCACTAATAATGGATTACCTTTAGCATCATTTTTTTGTATCAATGATAAATTGTACACTTTATCAGTGGTTTTTTGTTAGCGTTGATAACGGTCCCGATCATCGAGAGAGTCCCACATCGAAACATCTCACAGGAGGACACTCCTTTATATATAATTCGTTTGTATCCCTGTATTATAAGCTTATTGTGTGGATGGGCTCCCGTATACATTTCACACGCTTATATTGCCCTGCCACGGGCCCCAATGGGCCTTAGCCAAACCAATACTTAACCTGGGCCTTCACCGTCCTTTATATTTGAGTGCTACATGACCTGTTCTAATCTATAGCCAATTTTTTATACAAACTAAAAATTAAAATAGAATTATTAAAAAGAATAAAATATTTAAATAATTAAACACATAAAACATAGAAATGAATACATGTAAACAATATTAATTTTTTAATTAAAAAATTATTAATAAATTTAATATAAATATATGAATTATAAATGTTAACGATTAATATGTACTATATAAGGATATATAAAAGGAAATAATTAAACAAATAAAAATAAAAATTGAGGAAATTAAAAAAATATTAAAAATTTATTTACTCAACAATAAATGTTATAAATAAAGAAATTTAATGTAAAAATTTATAAATTATAAATATTAATAAATATTATATATTAAATTTAAAAATATAAAATGAAAAAAATGAAGTAGTTCAAACAAAATTAAAATGAGTAAATTTGGAAAAATAATTATTAATTTATTAGTTAAAAAAATATTAAGGAAAATGAATAAATTTAATGAACATATATAATGATTTCAAATATTAATACATTGTAAATGTCAAATATAAATATATAAAATGAAAAAAATTTAATAATTAAACTAAAATATTAAAATGAATAAAATGTACAAATTAAACAATAAAATAAATAAATAAATAAATTTTAAAATAAATAAAAACATTATTAATGAAAAAATTTATTAATAAAAATGAATAAATTTAATATATATTTAAATTAACTATAATTTTCAATAAATAATATTTATAAAATATAAGTATATAAAATGAAAAAATGTAATAATTAAAAACATATTAATATCTTCTTTACGTTTATTAGTTTTTAGACATATTCAATCATTAAAAAAATTGATATAGAACTATATTCATATATATATATATAATAATTCTTAAAATATAAATTATATAATAAAAATTATTTATTCTTAGATTAAATAAGTCATATATTTAGTGAAAAATGAATTATAATTAAAAATTAACATTAATTAAAAATACCGACTAATTTTATAAGGTAGTTGACAATAATTGAATGTTAATTTATTTTCTAATTTAACTTATTTCAAACATGTCTTACATTTATTTCCCACATACGTATGAGTTATTAATAAAGTTTTATATACAAATCACACCGAAAAATATTTTACATAATTAATGAAATCTTATATAGAAACACATATACGAAATATTTATCTAATTTATTAAGATCCTAGTATTCATTTAATAATTTCATATTCTGACATGTTACATTAAACATATTTTTAATTTAATAATAAAATATTATTTATTTACTTTTAATATTATTATATTTAGGTATTATATTTTCATTTTTAATATATTTTTTTGTTTTTTTTCAAATTTATTCATTTTATAATATTAATTTATATATTTTAATTTAATATGTCTTAATATTATCAATATTCATTCATATTTATTTCAATATATACACATATATTTCTAATAATGTATATCTAAATAAATAAACTTATCAATTTTATCAATATTCGTAACATGTACTCATTTTTAATCATTCAATTTCACTCATTTTTAACATGCATGCATTTAACATTATATATTCATTAATAATTTTAAAAACATATTTTGAAATAATGATTTTTAAATAAATGTAGTTATAAATTTTTAATTACTATATTTATAACTTTTAGTATTTGTAATTATAAATAAATAAATGCTATTTTTTAAAAAGTATTTATTTAATTTTAAATATTCAAATATTTATTAAATTAAAATAAATTTAATTAAATGATAAATATATTTCATAAATTTAAATCTATATTCATATTTTTATTTATATGTATATATATTTATGATACATGAATAATTAAATATATATATATATATATATATATATTATTTTAATAAAAGTATGTAGAAAATTAAAAAAAATTAATTATATATTTCTTAGGAATGGTGTAGACCATGGATTAAAACCCATGGCCCTGAGATATTTATTAAAACAAAATTAAACAGCCAGATTGAAGATGGACTTGTAAGAAAAAAAGTGACAGACATGAACCACCACCAAAAAATAGGAAAATCAGCACAATCATCTTTTCTTCTGTGTTTATAATACCTTCCTCATGCACCACCACAACCTCTCAGGTTTCATTATCACCGCCATTGCTTTGAGGTTTTCCATTCATTAACTTGACCATCCATGTCCAATGATTCATCCTCACTATGAGGGTCAACTTCTTGGCCTCCATCCTTGAAATTTCACATCATCACATCTTGATGTTCCTCATCAATAAAATCCTATAATAAAAAACCATAACTCTATAATATTCATGCTTAGAGGTCACTAGATTCTATTGATGTGTGAACTCCACCACATCAGGTGGAGATTTCAACTCTACATCGACACTTCTCTCTTGGATATCCCAATGGATATCCTTGGTTGCATGTAACTTTTTAGGGACATACCTAGAGTTATAAAAACCATTTCTGATAGGTCCATATCTATGACAAAAACCAAACTCAAAGGTATGCTCCCCTTGAACAACCATAGGGGTATTGGTTGCGAAAAACTGCTTAAAACTACCATGGTATGCCACACACTACAACTATGTAAACCATCAAGATAATGTTCTTCAAATTACACATTATTTTTCAACTCGAGAATGAAAAATAAAACACCATTTAGGGTGAAAGAAAGGTTAAATTCCACTACCTTGACATGATCAAATATTAAATTATATGATTCCTTTGCCACAGGTTAATTCTTTAGATTATTAGCTTTAGGTACAGAGGGTATCCATCCAGTTATAGCATCCTCAATGCCTAAAGGGACATCACCTCATCATTAATAATCAATAACCTAAGGACACTATACATCCGAAATTGTATCGGACCCAAGATCAAATGAAATTGAGACCGCCCGACCATTTTTCCTAGGCTAAAAACATACCTTCTCATCCATAACCCTTATAAATCAATCACCATTATTGACACCAAAAAAGGATGTAATCAATCCTTTGACATTTTATGAGTTCTGACAATCACGTAAGCATTAAAAACTGCATTTTGAAATGAATGTTCTCTGGTCTCACTCACAGGATTAGAAGACCCAATAACCTTAAGAGGCAAGGAAATATCATCCATTTCTTGCACCTCATCATGGAAATTATTCCCAACCATGTTCACAGTAATCCTATAATTAATATATATTAAATTAATTATAAAATTATAAACAATATATTTTAATAATGATTTTATTCTAAAGAATTGAGGCTAAATAGAGTATTTATTGAAAATAAAAATGTAATAGTGGATGTGTGGTGGAAAAAACAACAACATAAATGTTCATATAATATAGAACAAAAAATCTTCATCCCACTAAATAATGAGTGCTCAAACAATGGTGAGAGATCCATCCACCCATACCACAAGGATTTTTTCTCCTCCTATAAGTATTTACCAACATCCATGGACAACCACCATTATCATCGATCTCAAAAACTATATAATATTTAATGAATTCAGTTCTAGAACCATCATCATTTGCTTTCCCATCACCATCACTACAAGAAGAAGAAAGTATTTACAAATATTTATGAGTACTTACATTTCTACTAACCTTATCATTCTTCATCAAATATCGAACAAAAATTATAAGAAGAAAATATGGCCCTGTAACTTTGGAATTCTATAGAAAGCCCATTGTCTAATACATAGACCAATGTTTCATGTCCAGTTCTACTAGATACATAGTAATGTTACAAATACAACATATACTTTTAGCAACCATTGATGTAGTGATTATTGTAGGAAAAATAGAGCATTTAAAATGGGGCCCCATCCCACTGAAGGTTTGACCAGAGAACCCAACATACATAGAATACAATAGAACTGAATGTACTACAATAACAGGGGGTTATCAGACTTCAGAGATAGTCCATAAACCTTGGGATTTTTAATTCAAATATAATAAATTTTCATTGGTGAATCAAAAATAAATTACATTGAGTCAATCAATTTATGATTGGATCATGTAGAAAAATAATCATAATCTACAACCATTCCCCTTGAATCCAATTGTAATGCAATGTGATCTGAGGAAAATGAGCAAACCTGAGGATCAACCATTAAATTTCATTTTATAGGTGCATAATTTCAATGAGGTTGTACATCACATTTTTTTTCAATATATCATTGATATTTCTACACACATATGATCCTTACTGTATCTATGTTTAGAATTAACCATAATTATCTCACTCCACAAACTGAAATTAGTATCATCTTTAATAGAGTATACCTTAATAGTTTGGCTATCAATTAATTCATCAATAACTTCACTTCCTATTCCTCTAACCAACACATATTTGAATGATCCCTTATTTAAAACACCATTACAAGTAGTACTAATACCATGAAAATGATAATTTTATGCAATATATTACAAAGACAAAGAAGAATTACAATCAGTTTTAGTAGGAAAAGTGGTCTAGAAGCATCATATGCAATGCATCCACCCCCTAGGGAAGGACCTATATCATGATGGTTTCTAATTTCCTTTGCAGAATCCACTTCAAATAAATTTTCATCATCAATTATAATCATTAATATAATTATGTTAATGACCATCAATGTTTTCAATAGTGTTCTAACATTGATCAACATTTATTTAGACAATATCATAATCGTAAACATCTAAAAAATGCTACAAATTGTGATCTTTAGACAGAAAGTTAGATAAAATTAGTCATTCAATTGGTTTCTTCATCTTCCTTTCTTCTTTTCCCTCGGCATCGAGTTGTGTAATATGTACATTAGAAATAATAAAAATTTATACATGTTATTGGTTGGGATCTAGTTGGCCCTACTAAATCATTTACTATGGGTTTTATTTTTTTCATTGTACTACTCATCATGTATGTGCTTGAGTCTTGTAGGATATTTATATTTTGGTTGATATGTTTTGTTTTTTTTATTATATTATCACTTGGTGAGATTCTTTATTTGTCTTGTTTCTTTTGTGTGTGACGATTTCAATAAGCATTCCCTCTAAACCTTTAAAGTGTATTTCCTAATAATAAAAATATTTAATTTTGATTGAATGAGTGGGTTACAATTTTGAAAATAATTTTTCAAATAAATATAAATCTAAATGAGATATATTCACTTATTTTCAAATACTATCATGTTAATACATGAAAGCAATACATTAGGGTGTTTGTATAGTTTACAGTTCACTAATTTCAAGCTAAATATGGTAAAAAAACATATAATAGGAAAAAAATGAATCCAATTAATAAAATCACTAAATTATTAAACATAGAATTATATTGTACCAATGTTTCATCATAATAAACCAAAGACTTCATACGGTGTGACTCAAGAACGAATTAAGAAGTTCAAATAAAAAAAATAAATGAGTCTCATTTAAATCAATTTTCTACATTTAAAACACAATTTAGTAAAATACATTTTTAACGAAAAGTGTTCATTTAATGTTATAGAACACATAAATAACTCATATTTTTTGAAAATTATCTTTTACACCTTTGATCATTAAAACAATCAATGAACATGTCAAAGTAGTAATATAAAATAATGATATAGTAATTTTTTTATGATTGAAAATACCTATGGTAGCAGTTTCATGACAAAAATTTATTTATAAAAGGTATTTATATAAAAACAAATCCACATATAATACTTTAATAGAATAGAAATATTTAGTACATAAGATGATTTTAGATTTCAAAAATCTAACAAGTTGATGATACTTAATAAGATATCATCACAATAAATTCCTTATCAATTGATCAACCCAACCATTATCTAATCAGTAATGTAATCACTAGATCATATTTAAGTAATGTTCATTGACTTTTAATTAATTTAGATTATAGTGAAATGAAATGAATTTCTCTTTAATATAGGAAAATGTATAAAAGAAAATATACAATAAGTCTATTCATATAATTTAAACTAATGATTCAAAACTAAATTCCTGTTTATTAAAAGTTCTCAAGATATAATAACATAAATATTTAACAAATAATAATTTACATTTACGAAAAAATGTCTAAGACATGTGATTATTCTAGATACTTTATCAAAATAATATAAGGATGCATAACCCAAACATATCATAGATACATTCCCGAATGGATCATAAAATGTTTCAAAGCATATATAATTTATAACAGTTCACATATATAAATTAAATAATGTTATTAATTAATGAACACAAGTCCATATATTACATTCATAGAATAAATAATTATAAAGTAAGAAAATATGTTTAACAAACATTACACAACATATCAAGCATAAATATACTATTCGAAAAAAAGTGCGATGTGGTTTCCATCTCAATACACCCAATCCAAGAAAAAACATTACATTATTATCCTATATATAAGGTGTCTTTGAAAATAAACAGTTGAAACTATTGAAATGCTCTCCAATCACTATGTACAAATTTATAAACAACCAAAATCATCCAATTTTCTTCTAAACACCAATAGAAATGTACAAACTTAAAGCATAGTGTAACTTCATGGTTGGATCAGTTCGAAAAAACCCCAAATCACTTATTGTTCTGTCACATAGGGTACTATGAAACTCCCATTCAACTCACACTTGCATAAATTTAAATGAATACTAAGCCTGATATCACACATGGACTACATCTACATCCTCATGATCTTTTTAAAAATAGTTTTCAATTTCATGAATATTTTTAAAACCATTTTGATGATTATTTCTAAATGAAATTTATGCCATGTGAAATATTGGATTCATGTATTCCTGTGTGATATTTTATCAAACTAGTTTATTCATAAAAAAATTCAATTGATTTAATTTTGATAGATTACCATTGGCACATTGGTATTTATCTATATACTATAGGAAAATCAGTTTTGGCATGTTTAGATCTATCTAACAATGGAATTTATAATGAAAAAAGAAAATAAACATTGGTTAGGTAGGGATACCCTTGTTGGGGTAGAATCCCACCCTATTAGAATATAGCCCTTGGGTAATGTGTGCACCAGGTATCCATGATCACATAAAGTGTGACGATCTTTGAGCCTTGAACTAACTTACCTAATATATCATTTTCCATAGTGTTAGGTTTTAAGTTGTTAATTTAATCCCGACTTTTGAAAAATGTTTTATTCATTATAGATTTATAAAAAATTTATGAAATGTTAAAAAAATGATGATTTTATTTATACTAGGTGGTGGCCTACTTATAATTTTTATGATTATGGCTCTTTTACATTTTATTTTTGAAAAATTAATCACAGTAATTTAATGATAAAGTTGGGTTTGAAATGAATAAATGGGGATTTCCCTTAAAATAAACTGAAATGGATTCGGTATTTTGAAACACATGATGTGAATTCAAAGTGAACTTGTAAGGATTTAAAATCCTAAAATTTTATATCTTTCCATGTAAATTGTATTAAACATTTAATTTATTGATGATTGTTTTTTTAATATGATTCTAAAAAAATTCACTTGAAGCTAACAATTATTATACAAATTGGGGATCATATCCCATTATTTTTTCTGAAATCTTTTGTATATTTTCATGTATAATTAAAAGGTAATAGCTTCCAAGAAGAGTTTTAAAAATTAAAAAAGAAGACATTTGAATTTTTAAAAGTAGTTTGATATGAAATTTGTATTGTTGGTTGTGTGATGTGCTTGGTAGTTTCTCTAGTAGGGATATAAGGAATAGATGTATTTCTTAATAAATAATAATAATTGGTTAAATGAGTTGGTTGGGGTTATGAATTGAATTATGGATTGTTATGTTATTATGAATTTAGGGGTGGCAGAAAATTTGATTATATGGGCAGGTAGTTTGATTGAAAAAACACATAATTTAGACTGAGTGTTTGATACCTATATATATACATTTATTTCCTTGTGATCTCTATATTCTCCCTACCCTAGTTGAGAACAATGTTTCGAACACATCAATTGTCATGGGGGAGGATTTATTTTCCCAACATCCCATTGAGAGGATGGATGGATTTTTGTTGGCCCTTACCTACCTCATATTCTAGGAATTGGTATCCTAAGACTATTTAGATAGGTTGTGGTGCTTCTGTGAGTCCATGGTGTCAGGAGGTAGGTGTTCTTTCCTAGGTATCTACTAGATGAGATGTGGTTTTATTTCCTAGGTCTCTTCGGGATGAGGAATTGTTGAGGCCCATGTGTCTGTGAGTATGATGTTGTGAGCTTCGTTTTCCTAGGTCGTGAGACTAGCTATGTGTCCCAGGTGTGTGCCGACAGGTTGCGACGTGTAGCTCGTGGAATATTATGTACGATCTAGGATGTTTTCTGTTAGGGTATGAGTAGTTAACCAGTGGGAGGGGGTGTGTGGTAGACAAATATTTATGTTTTTACTATATTACCTTACATGACTTGTGTTATTTGGTTAGTGTACCTTTGTGAGGTTGGAATGGTTATTATTCCTTGTTAGGTTCTGTTTTTTTCTGTTGATTTCTCACAGGGGAATTACTATAATTCTCCCACTTGTGAATGAGGTACCTTGGTTTTTCACTCTGGTTATACTCCAATGCTCACACTATGTATATAAACAGATTTTTAGGTTTCTAGGAGGATAATAATGATCATACTGGATCATAGTAACTTAGATGTGGTGACAGTTTTTGTGTCGCTGCTAGGTTTTTTCCTTGGGTATTTACATTTTAGTTTTATTTTATTTATAGTAGTCTTATTTTAAACAATAATTTGGGATGGTTTTGGGATTCTTATATATTACTATATATGACTTGGATTTGTTTTGAGGATGATATATGTTATCTCTCGAGCGTTTTTACAAAAAGAAGGGTAATACCTCCCAATTTGTCATATTTTTAAACCCTTGGTACTGATCATCATCTCGGGGCCTGTTGGGGGTGGGACTCTTGGGTCATTATATATGTTCCTTCATTATCATCTCAGGAGGGGAATATTTTGAGGGATGGGTCATGAATGAATGGTATTAGAGTCTAATGGTTGACATATTAGATGGAGTTTGGACTTAGGCACGGTGGGAATTTCATGAGTTGGTAGGGAAATAGTTTTAGGTGTTATTAGTGTGTGACATAGTCCAAGGAAGACCATCTATGAAATGGGGTTTAAGGCCCCCCATTATCTAATGCAAGGAAATTGAGCCTACCCAATGACCATGTGAGGATTCACTGTTTTTAAGGTAGATACACTAGGAATGGTACATGCATAATTATGGACTCTATTCTTATTTTAATTAAGTATTTGGGAAATTTGGAATAGATTATGGGTTAAAATAAATCTTAATGAAAATTCCATACTACTCAGGATTATGAATTCCCTATTTAACTTTTAAGTTATAGATCTCGGTCATCATTCGCATGTGGCTTGGGTAGTTGAATCTCATCAGGCTGATCTTGTTGATTGTCGGAGGGTTGATCTAGTGGAGAATAATGACTAATAGAATAACACATTACGTTCTTTCTAGAGGCAGGCTCTAAGAAATTATGAGGGTAGCATTTCATAAATGGAGTTCGAGATTTGGATTGAGGATATTGCGATCACATTTATCTTGATCCAAGCTCCGTCAGAGTACTAGGTTCCATTAGAAGTTAGTCAGCTGAGGGGAACTGTGGGTCAGTAGTGGATGATATTCCTATGGGGGACGAAGAAGGTTGACGTTCTGTGGGATTAATTTTGGGATGGATTTTTGAGTAGAATTTTATTCTTCGACCATGATGGATGAAATGTGAAAGGAGTTACTCTTCCTCCAATGGTGGAGTATGTTTGTAAGGGATATTTAGATCACATTCAAGGATCTCCTTCATTTACCCCTGCATCTCTTTCTGGATGAGGAGTCTCGTGCGAGACACCTGGAGGAGGCACTTTGTCCTTCTCTCCAGTACACAGTTACTACCATTACCCTACCTACATACTTGGAGGACTAGAATAAGGTAGAGGCAGTTGATAGAATGAATTCACAAGGAGGCCCATTGTGATTGGGGATATGGAATAGTTAATCAAAGGGAAAGGTTATGAGAAGAAGGTATCAGGCATCAGGGCCTTCGATGTTCTGACCATCGGGGAGTCGATCGCAACAGTTCCCATTTTTGTTTTTTAGGCCCTTATGATTTTCATATTATCTTGGGACTGTGGGGTTTCAATTGTAGGGATCATGGTTATTTTAGAGTCTGTTTCTAATAGACCTTCCAGCTCTGTATGATGGAGGTGGGCAGGTTCACCACCTATCTAAGTAGCACTTTTTAGTCAGGCTATTTCAGCAGCAGGGACAACATGATCCTGCTCCAACAAGGGGAGATAGAGCCAATGGAGTTTGACCATAGGGTATTCCTCAGGGACCTCAACCAGAGCATGGTCTGGGAGGTGGTCCACGATAGAGGGGAAGACAGGATATGTGTGGTCTGATGAACACCGCATAGGTAGTAGTCCAAGAAAGCCTAGAGATCATTCGAGGTGTGATCAATTTGTTCAGTACTATTTCATGTGATTTATTTGATTTAAGAGCGTCACACTCCATTGTTTCACCTGATCTATCCCATGATCATGAAATACATGTAGATATACTTCCCATTCCCCTTGTGTTGAGTATTCCAGCAGGAATTCAAACTAGCCTATATGTTGTGTGTCGGGGGTGTAGACTATTAATGGGACCTCATCAGTCTAATGGGATATCTTATTTCTATATATGTATCCATTCGATGATATTATCCCCATCGATTGGTATTATTCCATTAATGTTCTTATGTACTCATTTTGGAGTAGGGTAATGTTTTTAGACATGGATGGATAGCGTGTGGTTTTCATTGCTGAGTGAAGCTATCAGGTGGGCAGTCCGAATGTGGATCTTTTTATTTCCTTGTTAATTGATCTGTTAGTAGAATAAATGTATTCTAAGATAGTGGAGGATCCCAGAGTTGTTCAGGAATTCCTGGGTTCCTTTCCTATTTATGTTGTTACTCTACCCCCTCGACGTGATATTTAGTTAAGGATGGACTTACAACCCGGTTCTAGTCCAATTTTGAAGGGTCCTTATCGGATATAACCTTTTATGTTGTGGGAGATGAGGATCCATATAGATGATCTGATGTAGAAGGGTCTTACCTAGATCAGTGTGTTATCGTAGGGTGCTCTAGTCTGGTTTGTGAAGAAGGTAGATGGTGGTATAACATTGTGCAGAGACTACCGGTGGTTGAGTTTGATGACAGGTAAGAACCATTACCCTCTCTCTATAATAGAAGACCGTCTCAACCAATTAAGAAGAGAATGTTGGTTTTCTAAGTGCAATCTAAAGTCTGGGTATCACCAATTTAGCGTGAAGGTGGGTGATATCCTAAAGACTTCTTTTAGGTGCAGGTATGGTCAAATCATGTTCAATGCCATGCCATTTATTGTTACGAATTCACCAACCATGATCATGGGGATTATTAAATCAATATTTCTTGAGTTCCTAGAACATTACATCAACATATTCATTTATGAAATATTGATATAGTCTAGGTTGAGGAGGAACATGTCAAACATCTCAGAAATATCTTACAGATTCTATGATGCAACCATCTCAATGGAAACTTGTCCTAATACAAGTTTTCTAAACAAGAGGTGAATTTACATGAATATTTTATGTCATAATAGGGTGTAGTAGTGGAATCTTTGATGTTTGAAGCATTTTTTTCTTAGCCAGCACCCAAGAATATGGCATATGTTCACAATTTTCTCAGTATTGTAGGATAATATTGAAGAATTGTACCCAATTTCTCTCAAGTTTCATATCCATTTACAACCTTGACTAAGAAAATCTAGGCCTTTGTGTGTAGTGAGTAGTGTCAGTTAGCATTTGACTACTATAAGGGGATGTTGTTCAGTGCTCCAGTGCCCTAGTTTCTAGAGGAAGTGGTGATTTTCAAGGTGTATTGTGATGATTCCCGTCTCAGCTTTGGATAAATGATGATGCACCAACAGGGAGTGATATATTATGGTTCTATGTGGTTATGTCCCCATGATCGTAACTATTCCACCCATGTTCCGGATCTAGAAACATTCCTTTTCGTGCTAATGTTCTGGTGTCATTACCACGTTAGTGAGTGTTTTTTATTCATCACAGATCACATGATCATGAGGTATATCATTTCCTAGTGAAATATAAACGTGATATAGTGGAGGTGGATTGATGTTTTCTAAAACTACGACTTTGAGATCTCTTACACCTCCAAAAATGTGAATGTCATGGCTGATGCTTTGAGTAGAAACTCGTAAAAGGAGGTAGTTCAAGAAACTATGTATGCTTGGAAGGAAATGGATGAGTTGGCCGAAATGATCTTAGATGAAGGAATGGATTGAGGTATAGAATTTTTTTCAGAAGATGACGAAGTCTATAATGATGTAGCATGTGGAGTAGTATTAGTGGGGAGACTCATAAGAAGAGGTGATATGCGATTGTGTTTACCATGTTGATGCTCTAGAGGGATGGTCAGAGGATGGTGAGAACTGGATACTTTTCCGTGGGAGGTTATTTTTTCCATTGGAGATGGATGATGGATTCATCCATGAGTTTCATAGATCTTGTTTATAAGTGCACCCCATAATTTACAAGATTTAACATAACTTGGGGATGAATTTTTGGTGGAATTGAATTAAATGTGTAGTAGTAGAGTTTATGGAGAAGTTCATAGCATTCCTTCATTTGAAGACATAGAATCATGCTCTAGGTGGTTTTTTGTAACCCTTAAATGTCCTAGAGTGGACGTGTGATGACATCTTGATGGATTTATTTACAAAGATACCAAATGATCAGGGAGGTGGCGATGCTATCTGGGTAATAGTGGATTGGTTGATGAAATTAACTCACATCTTAAAAATTAAGGAGACAGGCACAATGTATTCCTCAACTAAGAGGTATATAGATGAGGTGGTAGGGCTGCATGGAGTTCCACGATCCATCACCTAAGAATAGGATACCCGTTTTTTCTCGCAAGTCTTGAGGGGATTACAATATGCTTTTTGCAATCAATTATGTGTCATCACTGCCTTCCATCCTTAGATGGATGTATAAACATAATGTACTATCCAAACACTAGATAATATGTTTTGGGAATGTTTTTTGGATTATGGTGGACCTTGTGTGTGCCAATTTCCCTTTTTAGAGTTTTATTACAATAATAGTTATCACTCTTCCATTGGCATGGTTCCATTCAATTATTTGTATGAGAGGCCATGTAATTACCATTTATGGTTGATGGAGGATAAGGAAAAAACTAATATTGGTCTTGAGGTGGTGCAGATCATGATAGAGAAGTTTTAGCTTGTCTATGAGAAGATAAAAGCAACACAAGACTGGAAGAATTCATTTTTCGATCACAGGAGTAGGCCCTTGTAGTTAGAGGTATGGGGACATGTAATCTTAATGCTTTACCCTCGACATGTGAAGGGGAGGTTTGGTAGAGGAACCAATATTTCTTCAAGGTTAATCGAACCCTTTGTGATTTTGGGATGTGTTGGCAAGCTGGAATACTAGTTAGAATTTCCATTGTATTTGGAGAGTGTCCACAATATCATTCAGGTATCTCAATATCATCGATATCTACATGATGACCACCCCATCATTGACTAGGGAGATTTGGACCTCAAGGATGATGCAATGCTTGTGGAATGACTATTGGAGATCCAGGATCTTCAGGATAAGGTGATGTGTGGTTGGAACATTTTTTGGGGTCATGTCTTGGGGTGGCATGGTGTCCTAGAGGAGAGTAATTGGGAGTGAGAAACTCATATGCGTACCCAAAACATGGAGTTGTTTAGAATTTTTCATGTTCTTATTTTATTTTTACTGTGATGTATGAAAATTGTTTTCAATTAGATTGGTTGTTTCTTTGATCTAAAAATGTGATAAAATCCTGAAATATAAACAGGGGATGATTTGATTACTAATCGAGATGCACTAATGAGGATGTGATTAAACTCGTGCGGGTGAGACAGTGCCACCCAAAGAGGATAATATCTTGACATGGAGGATGGAATTCCTTGATCTATGTTTTGGAGAAGATTTGTGTGTTTTTTAGTCGGTTTGGGTAGAAGAGGTCAGATGATGTGCTCTTGGATGCAGAGGTTTCACTTCATCTTTTCAACAATAAAAGTTGGTTTATCGTTGTATCTTGGGGTGTCCAAATCAAAGAGATGATTCAATTATAGAAAGATCCTTGAGAGGTATCTTATGGGATGGTTGTTTTTACCTATCTTACTTCTAGGTCTGGTTTTAAATTATTGAGGGAGAGAATAGTTTGAGAGGTATATGATGTAATGGATCTAACCACTTCGGTGCATTATATTGTGAAAATCCGGTGGTTGGGTTGTTTTAGGATGTAATAGTGGGTCGTTTGAAGAATTTTTCAATGATCCAGTTTTTCAAATGGTGATTCAGGTATGGTGGGTCCGGACCGATGAGTCCAGACCAGTGACTCGAAACTGTGACTCACTGATGGTGGATCGTGAAGGTGAGCCACAACGGAGACTCGTTGAACAATATCTCACTGAATAGTTACTCACCAAATGGTGTCTCACTGAATGGTGACTCACCAAATGGTATCTTGTGAAATGATTACTCACCGAATGGTGTCTCTCAAAATAGTGACTTGCTAAATGGTAGATCACCAAATGGTGACTCATGGAATGGTGACTCACCATCTATTTCTTGCCATAGTTTGGTCGCATTGGTGACTCATACAATAGTGGGTCAACGAACATTGCCTCACTGTAACACCCCGCGATTTTATGAAAAATATTCTTTTTTAATTTCACTAATGTCTTGTGTTGTACGCTACACCAAAAGGACCTTGTAAAACACGATTTTCCTTACATTACACGTAATCGCGACCTTCCTCGATAGCGTGTGTAGTACGCAATAACGAGTTTCACTAAACAACAATATGCTATTAAAATATTATTAAAACTAGCCGTTATGAATAGAAATAACCACTTTTTGAAATTTTATAATTTTATTTTTCAAAATGGTATTCATTTTTGGATTCGTAATATTGAAATTAGCTTAGGGTGAAATTTTGGTGATTTTCGTATAACTTTCATATTTTGATGAATAGTGAAAATTTCTAAATTTTAATTAAAAACAACTTTTTCAATCTAAATAATTAATAGTGATAAATTATTAATTTGAGTGGTTTTAAAGTATATTTAGAATATATTTTTACAATTTAATACAATGTTGGTCATTGGACATAATTTCACATTTAAACCAGACATAAACAAGTGTCAATATTTTGATAGTTATTATCTCTTACGAACACACTATTTGTTTTGACGACGGGAATTAATTTTTAAATTAATTAATTCAACTGATATGTTTTGAATTTGGTAAAATAGAAATCATTTTTGAGTTCATAATATAAAATATATCTTAGGCTTAATTTTTGGTATTTTTCTGAAAACTTTCAATTTTTGATGAATAGTGAAACCACTAAGTGGTAGGTAAAAAAACTGAATTTTTCATAAAACATAATTTTATCGCTTTTGTGAGTGGAATTTCAAAAATCCGAGAGACACGGTTGATGTCAGTAAGTAAAAAGTGGTTCAATGAGATGAAAATAATTTTTTGTTGAATAGTAACTTTTTACTTTTTTTACCACGGTTAAAAGTAAATAAGGTAATTAAGGGTAAAGATGATATTATTATTACCCTAACACATGTCATAATTCTATTTGACAAGTGTAATTCGACCAAAAAAAAAACTTAGGAATAAAATATGACCATTTAGACCCACTTGGATTAGATTAGGACATTTATTATTAATTTATTTAAAGAAGGGTTAAAAGAGTTAAAATCAAAGTTTATTTACTAAAACATTTTTAATATAGGGTTATACATAAGATAAATTTGATTGTAAAAATTCATTAGAAAGATAAAAATATTTCCTACATAGTGGAAGTTTATTTGTAATTTTTAGACATTATATAATTTAATTTATTGATGACACAATGATGATGCAGTAATTATCTTATTAATGATATATTGACATAATTGATGTTATAAACACCAAAATAAATGCAATTTGAGACTTTTTATGAATCCCACTAATTTTCTAGGTTAATATGACATGTTAGTATTGATTTAATTAACTTGGTTCGAACTAATAATTCTGTTATAATATTCACAAAAATCAATTACTAAATAGTGTCAAAATTGACATAAAAACGTTTTTAAAACAAATATTATATTAGTAATTGTTATTTTATTCATAAAAATCTAAGGTTCGGCCAAATGACTTATATAATGTTATATATATTAATAATAAACAACTTGGGGTTAGTTTGGCTACTTATAGTAAGTTTATTAACCTTATAGTATAAGAACACAAGAAGACATGGTAAAAGTAAAATTATTTAACTTAATGTTAAATCTAAATGATAAGGTTAAAATAATAACCTAAACTTGTCTAAATACTATTTTATGAGAGGCTCTAGACCCATACCCACTTTATCTTCGAAATAATACCCTTTAGAACCATTATAAACCGAATTGACCTTAATATAAAATAATATTTTGAGATTTTCCTAAGGTGCCCCTCTCCTCCCTTATAAAAGGGCACCTCCTCCCTCTCTTCCTCACACAACTTTGAGCATTCAAGATCGTCCAAACCCTGTCAAAATCTCTTATACACTTCCCTAGTATCATCCTAGAGGTCCTGGTCTTCTTCAAATACCATCCTTAGTTCTTTAAGTGGAGGTTAAGAAAAGGCACGTCAAAAAGAGGTAATATCCATTACCGATCTTTTTCAATTTCTTTCTTCTTCAACTTTTCTTATTTAGTTGTTTCATGATAAAGTAATAACATCAGTATTTCTTATATAATGATATGTTATTATAAATATTAAACAACTCTAATTAACCTTCTATCCATCCTACGGAAAAAGGAAATCACCGCGCGTGCGTACGTACAGAATACCGTCTCCACGCCGTGGTGTAATATATTTTCCGCCACCAACTTAATTGGATGGTTATAATTCTTTAATGAGTAACTATATATGATTATTATAAAGTGATATTGATACTGAAATAGTATACATACACTTAAACACAATTACACGACCATGGGAACGATATCATCGCTCTTGCGTACGTACGGACTACCGTCTCCACGACGTGATGAGATTCATTCTCCATGTTAACCATTTAAGAATGATAATAAAGTATATATAAGCAATAATAATGAAATATATGAAATTATAAAGATACTGGATTTATGTATATATGTATGTCATCTACTTACTTCCATTCAAGACAATAAGGAAAGGAAAACATCGTTCATGCGTACGTACGGACTGCCGTCTCCATGAACGGTGTGTTTCATTTCATTTATCTATCTATTATATATTTATATATACTGAATATATATGATATATAAATCATGTTTTATATTCTGGAAGTATGTAAATAATTATATAAGTAATAATAATGTCAAGAACAACAAGTCCAAACATGGATGAAAAATGAAACAATTTTACCCAAAACGCTCTTTAACATGGAATTTACAAAAGAACGGGTAATATAAAGTCATAAGTGAACCATATATGATATCATAAAAATGAGTATGATTCTGGAATAAGTCAATAACATTATTTAAATCAATATACAGGAGGTTCAGACACTTACGAAGAAAATTGGACCAAAGGTAAGGGAAATATCACAATCTCATTTTTATCTGAGATTATTTATACTTTGGTATTTACTGGGGTGTATTTTATCATCCACATACATGTTTCCTCAACATGTAATATTATTTCCATCCACCTAAAATTGTTTAAATCCAATTTTACTCTTCTTTGAGTTTTTAGTAAAAGATATGAAAGGAATCTTTTGTCGTTTTTCGTACGAGGTACTTTTTGACTTTTCCGGAAAAAGTACGAGAAGGATGTTTTTTTTAACTTATACGGCATGAATGAATTTTTAAAACATTATTTACAAGAAGATTCCTTTACATGTTTTAAAATTTATTTTTAATCAACTTCTTTTAGTTTAATGTTGTATGACATGTTAAGAAAGGAAAAATGTTTTTGAAGAAGAAATGATATTTTCCTCAAGCATGGAGTTCAAGTGTTTTATCAAAATTATTTTCCATCTTTGATAATAAAGGGTTCTGTTTTTATCCCTATTATTACATTGATTTTATTATGTTGTGATGGAATTATTTTTATGAATTCTTTTATCTTATATGAATTGTTTTATGATGCCATGATGTTTAAGATTCCCGTTTGTATTACATGGGTTATGCAATGATGTATGATTTCTGATTTTGTGGCACACATAAGAATGGTATCATTATGAGATGGGTGGGACCTATATCTCCCTCCAATGCATTGGGTAAAGATTTTATATCTCATGAGATAGTCATGGCTGGAATGGTAGGTTATACCGGTTCAGTGAAACAGGACTGAAATGAGGGTGACTCGGTTCAGAAAGGGACTTTGTCCACTAAGATAGTCTTGGAAATGAGTCTTGACTAACAAGAAATGATTCTCTATGATTATGTGTGTATGACAAAAAGTTTCATGTTTTAAGTTATGATTATTGGATTTTCATTTCACTACTCAGATTTATCCCATGTTATGAAATTATACTCTCTTTAGCAGGTTAGGATTTCCAAAATGTTATGTTCTTATAAATATGATGTGATTGATATTTCTTTTGTTTACCCTTACTGAGCTTTTGGGATCACCTTTTTATGTTTTCTTTTCCCCAGGATATAAAGAAAGGTTTTAGGTAAAAAAAGGAAGATCTTTATGGGAGATGTTGAAGATCTTTCACCGCGATTAGAAGATTATATTCCGAGTTTTCAAAGACACTAAACTATTACTATCCTTGTGTGTGTGTTTTTGTAATGTACTAAGTATTCTGCAAAAGTAATGTAATGTACATGTACGTCATGTTTCGGGTCTCTACAGTTGGTATCAGAGGAAAGGTTTAGTCAGCCTTTGGAAACATAGATGCGAAAGCGTTAGTGAGATCCCTAGAGATATTTCTAAGGTATGTCTAGTGATGTCCCTAAGGATAATTATATGTATAAGATACAGTCCTAGAACTACGGTAATGATCATAGAATTTAACCTAAGAAGTTAGATATTGATGATACTCCCCCATTATAATGTTGTTTTCCCTAGCATGATTTTTTTGCCTCTCACACTATTCTTTTTGGGTTTTAGACGATGGCTGGAACCCGAAGAAACCGTGTTGATCAATGCAATGGACAATGCAATGATTGTCCTCCTGAAAAAACAAATGTTATGGGAGATGGAGTGAAAAATCTTATTGCTATACTTACACAAGCTATGAATCATTCTGGACTTCCAAGTGAGTAGAGAAGGGAACAATATTCTATTGAGTCCTTCATGAGGCAACGCCCACATTCTTTCAGTGGGTCTTCTGATCCACTTGTTGCTGAACAATGGATCAGTACCACTGAAAAGATATTTTCAGTTCTTCAATGTTCTGAACATGATAAAGTCATCAAAGCAGTATATCATTTGGAAGGTGAAGCTGATCAATGGTGGAATCTTATCAAGAATACGAGGCCAAGAGATGAAATTGAGTCCATGGAATGGGACGAGTTCAAGAACTTGTTTTTCAGTAAGCACTTCCCTCGTATTCTTCGAACAAAGATGGAAAAGGAGTTTCTTGAGCTGAAATAGAAGGATGATGAATCTGTTGGTATATACGAAGAGAATTTTACAGGACTTGCAAGGTATGCATCTGGCATTATCATCCAACCTGAAAGTAAAGTTGATCGATTTTTCAGTGGCTTAAAACCAAGTCTTTGAAGGGAATTAGCTATAAGAGACTTCAGTAGCTATGAAGAAATTGTGCGTTGTGCTATCAAGGTAGAAATGGAAGTTGGTGTTACATATCCATCTCATGGTTTTGACAAGAAACGAAAGATGGACTTCAAGGAGAAATCTCAGAATAATGGTGAAAGGAAGATGAATGTTTCCTTATGCACAAAGTGTGGAAAGAAGCATGGTGGAGATTGTCTTAAAGGGACTAGAAAATGTTTTAAGTGTGGAAAAGAAGGTCATCGAGCAGCTGAGTGTCAAAGTAATGGAAAAAGGGTTTCTAATGATGTGAACAAAGAAAACACTGCAGAGAACGCACCACCAACACTTCAATGCTTCAAGTGCAAGGAAATGGGGCATTATGCTAATAAATGCCCTAATCCAAGGGTTAGTGATGATCGACATGAGCAACCGCTTAAGGAAAAGGACAAAGGGAAGTCACATGCGATCACTATTGGCGATGTTGAATATGACAATGATGTGGTGGAATGATTAAGTGTTTATGTAATGGGATTCCAAAATAATGTTGTATCATGGAGTATTGGAATATTTATGTATTGGTCTAATGAGGTATTCAAAGTGGTTGAGATATTTTTGGAAATAAGATGATATGCGCATAATGAAGGGAAAACGAGAAAATGAAATGTTTAACAGTATTCATGAGCTCATGATTGATATAAGGACTAAGTGATATCATGGTTTGAGTATATAGAATTTTGAGGATTTTGGTATGTGGAAAGTGTTAACTTTTAACTGCATTCATGTTTTCACTAAGGTTCAATGGGTATTCATTCTTCATGAGAATACATGATTAAGGTATTCACATGTTTGTAATTTGACCATCAAGATATATCTTATGATATATGGGGGATAAATGATGGCATTCACGTAATTGTTCTGTGAAATTTCAAGTAACCATTTTCTTTATACTATGAGCTTAGACCGAAGTATTTTAGATAAGCTTAGAATGGATTATGTTGGACATAAGTTAGGATAAAACGTTTTTCGATATTATTGATGGGATGTTATAGTAATATAGCTTTAGAAAAAGGACAACTTGCAGGACGGGCGATAGCCCATCGCGTCGGACAAGGCTTTGGGAATCGAACCCACAACCGAAGTGCGACTGGCCTTTATCGCCTACCATTGGCCTACAGGAAGTCCCTGTTTAGTAGAAACTAGTTTTATTATATTAAGAAGTATGATATATGAAGTACAAGTCCATTTTAGGAACCATATATTATTAATCTCACTATAGAATGACTTATGTATATTTAATAACTTTTGCTAACCTTTTGTTTGAGACAGATGGAATGACCCGTCATTCTATCACATGATCTGCTAACACTTCATGAATAACAAATTCAACTTCATTTATTTAAGAGATGAAGTGGAAATTGTTCAAGGCACGAACTAAAGTGAGATTGTACCAAAATAAAGTAAGTATTTATTCTAATTCAAATTTTTCAACTTTAGGGAAACGATCTTGAAAACCAAAAATGTTGTCCTAGTGCTCTTATATCTGATTAATCAGATGGTACCTTAGATCGTCACAAATTTATGGATTTGTGATTGATGGCTTTTCCATAGCCATGTTCTCTACCACTCTCCATCAGAACATGACAGTTAGGTTTTTCTTCCCTATCCATATTTTCACCTATGTGGAAACCCAGTGATTAGTTTATTTGGGTAACCGTTACATTTCATAATTTCGTTTTTAAAGATTGGTTTTGGTATTATTTTTTACGATGGGGGTTTCTATTAAAGAAACATTTGAATAGTAAACCATTTATAACCCCGACGAATTTCGAGGGTGAAATTCATTTTAAGGGGGGTAGAATGTAACACCCCGAGATTTTATGAAAAATATTTTTTTTAATTTCACTAATGTATTGTGTTGTATGCTACACCAAAAGGAGCTTGCATGACACGATTTTCCTTGCATTACACGCAATCACGACCTTCCTCGATAGCGTGTGTAGTACGCAATAACGAGTTTCACTAAACAACAATATGATATTAAAATATTATCAAAACTAGCCGTTATGAATAGTAATAACCACTTTTTGAAATTTTGTAATTTTATTTTTCAAAATAGAATTCATTTTTGGATTCGTAATATCGAAATTAGCTTAGGGTGAAATTTTGGTGATTTTCGGATAACTTTCATATTTTGATGAATAGTGAAAATTACTAAATTTTAATTAAAAACAACTTTTTCAATAAAAATAATTAATAGTGATAAATTATTAATTTGAGTGGTTTTAAAGTATATTTAGAATATATTTTTACAATTTAATACAATGTTGGACATTGGACGTAATTTCATATTTAAACCAGACATAAACAAGTGTAAATCTTTTGATAGTTATTATCTCTTAAGAACACGCTATTTGTTTTGACGACGGGAATTAATTTTTAAATTCATTAATGAAACTGATATGTTTTGAATTTGGTAAAATAGAAATCATTTTTGAGTTCATAATATCAAATATAGCTTAGGCCTAATTTTTGGTATTTTTCTGAAAACTTTCAATTTTTGATGAATAGTGAAACCACTAAGTGGTAGTTAAAAAAACTGAATTTTTCATAAAACATAATTTTACCGCTTCTGTGAGTAGAATTTCAAAAATCCGAGAGACACAGTTGATGTCAGTAAGTAAAAAGTGGTTCAATGAGATAAAAATAATTTTTTGGTGAATAGTAACTTTTTACTTTTTTTTACCACGGTTAAAAGTAAATAAGGTAATTAAGGGTAAAGATGATATTATTATTACCCTAACACATGTCCTAATTCTACTGGAAAAGTGTAATTCGACCAAAAACAAACTTAGGAATAAAATATGACCATTTATGCCCACTTGGATTAGATTAGGACATTTATTATTAATTTATTTAAAGAAGGGTTAAAAGAGTTAAAATCAAGGTTTATTTACTAAAACATTTTTAATATAGGGTTATACATAAGATAAATTCGATTGTAAATATTAATTAGAAATATAAAAAGATTTCCTACAGAATGTTATTTTATTTGTAATTTTTAGACATTAAATAATTTAATTTAGTTATGACACAATGATGATGCAGTAATTATCTTATTAATGAAATATTGACATAATTGATGTTATAAACACCAAAATAAATGAAATTTGAGACTTTTTATGAATACCACTAATTCTCTAGGTTAATATGACATGTTAGTATTAATTTAATTAACTTGGTTCAAACTAATAATTCTGTTATGATTTTCACAAAAATCAATTACTAAATAGTGTCAAAATTGACATAAAATAGTTTTTAAAACAAATATTGTATTGGTAATTGATATTTTATTCATAAAAATCTAAGGTTCGGCCAAATGACTTAGATAAGGTTATATATATTAATAATCAACAACTTGGGGTTCGTTTGGCTTCTTATAGTAATTTTATTAACCTTATAGTATAAGAACACAAGAAGACATGGTAAAAGTAAAATTATTTAACTTAATGTTAAATCTAAATGATAAGGTTAAAATAATAACCTAAACTTGTCTAAATCCTATTGGATTAGAGGATTGCGACCCATACCCACTTTAGCTTCAAAATAAGACCCTTTGGAACCATTATAAACCGAATTTGACCTTAATATAAAATAATATTTTGAGATTTTCCTAAGGTGCCCCTCTCCTCCCTTTTAAAAGGGCACCTCCTCCCTCTCTTCCTCACACAACTTTGAGAATTCAAGCTCGTCCAACCCCTGCCAAAATCTCTCCTCCACTTCCCTAGTATCATCCTAGAGGTCCTGGTCTTCTTCAAAGACCATCCTTATTTCTTTAAGTGGAGGTTAAGAAAAGGCGCGTCAAAAAGAGGTAATATCAATTACCGATCTTCTTCAATTTCTTTCTTCTTCAACTTATTCTTATTTAGTTGTTTCATGATAAAGTAATAACATCAGTATTTATTATATACTGATATGTTATTATAAATATTAAACAACTCTAATTAACCTTCTATCCATCCTACGGAAAAAGGAAATCACCGCGTGTGCGTACATACGAAATACTGTCTCCACGCTGTGGTGTAATATATTTTCTGCCACCACATTAATTGGATGGTTATAATGGTGTAATGAGTAACTATATATGATTATTATAAAGTGATATTGATACTGAAATAGTATACATACACTTCAACACAATTCCACGACCATGGGAACGATATCATCGCTCGTGCGTACGTACGGACTACCGTCTCCACGACGCGATGAGATTCATTCTCCATGTTAGCCATTTAAGAATGATTATAAAGTATATATAAGCAATAATAAAGAAATATAGGACATTATAAAGCTACTGGATTTATTAATATATGTATGTCATCTACTTACTTCCATTCAAGACAATAAGGAAAGGAAAACAACATTCATGCGTATGTACGGACTACCATCTCCATGAACGGTGTGTTTAATTTCATTTATCTGTCTATTATATATATATATATACTGAATATATATGATATATAAGTCATGTTTTATATTCTGGAAGTAAGTAAATCATGATATAAGTAATAATAATGTCAAGAACAACAAGTCCAAACATGGACGAAAAATGAAACAATTTTACCCAAAACGCTCTTTAACATGGAATTTACAAAAGAACAGGTAATATAAAGTCATAAGTGAACCATATATGATATCATAACAATGATTATGATTCTGGAATAAGTCAATAACATTATTTAAATCATTATACAGGATGTTCGGACACTTACGAAGCAAATCGGACCAAAGGTAAGGGAAATATCACAATCTCATTTTTATCCGAGATTGTTTATACTTTGGTATTTACCGGGGTGTATTATATCATCCACATACATGTTTCCTCAATATTTAATATTATTTCCATCCACCTAAAATTGTTTAAAACCTATTTTTCCCTTCTTTGAGTTTTTAGTAAAAGATATGAAAGGAATCTTTTGTCGTTTTTCATACAAGGTACTTTTTGACTTTTCCGGCAAAAGTACGAGAAGGATGTTTTTTTTAACTTATACGGCATGAATGAATTTTTAAAACATTATTTACAAGAAGCTTCCTTTACAAGTTTTCAAATTTATTTTTAATCAACTTCTTTTAGTTTAAAGTTGTATGACATGTTAAGAAAGGAAAAATGTTTTTGAAGAAGAAAGGATATTTTCCTCAAGAAAGGAGTTCAAGTGTTTTATCAAAATTATTTTCCATCTATGATAATAAAGGGTTCTGTTTTTATCCCTATTATTACATTGATTTTATTATGTTGTGATGGAATTATTTTTATGAATTCCTTTATCTTATATGAATTGTTTTTTGATGTCAGGATGTTTAAGATTCCCATTTGTATTACATGGGTTATGCAATGATGTATGATTTCTGATTTTGTGGCACACATAAGAATGGTATAATTATGAGATGGGTGAGACCTATATCTCCCTCCAATGAATTGGGTAAAGATTTTATATCTCATGAGATAGACATGGCTGGAATGGTAGGTTATACCGGTTCAGTGAAACAAGACTGAAACGAGGGTGACTCGGTTCAGAAAGGGACTTTGTCCACTAAGATAGTCTTGGCAATGAGTCTTGACTAACAAGAAATGATTCTATATGATTATGTGTGTATTCCACAAAGTTTCATGTTTTAAGTTATGATTATTGGATTTTCATTTCACTACTATGATTTATCCCATGTTATGAAATTATGCTCTCTTTAGCAGGTTAATATTTACAAAATGTTATGTTCTTATGAATATGATGTGATTGATATTTCTTTTTTTTACCCTTACTGAGCATTTGAGCTCATCCTTTTATGTTTTATTTTCCCCAGGATATAAAGAAAGGTTTTAGGTAAAAAAAGGAATATCTTTATGGGAGATGTTGAAGATCTTTCACCAAGATTTGAAGATTATATTCTGAGTTTCCAAAGACACTAAACTATTACGGTCCTGGTGTGTGTGTTTTTGTATTGTACTAAGTATTCCGCAAAAGTAATGTAATGTACATGTACGTCAAGTTTTGGGTCTCTACACTCACCCTCCAGGGAATCGTGATGGTGACTCACCCAAAGGTGATTCATCCCCAATAATTTTTCAAAATCCCATATTTTTAACTCTTCAGGTTTAACCTTTTAATGTTTTATATGAGGTAAATTGAATTTAAAACATTATTTGAGTATTTTGAAGCAATTTTAGATGATATAAAAAATATCTTTAAATTCCTAACACTCTGTAAGATTTTATAAAGTTAAAACAGGCAGTCTTGATCATGATCTGACCTTAATGGATTTTGAAATTGTTTCTTTCATTGATATAGGATCTAACATTTCTAAAGCCACGACCCTTTATTCCTTGTATGTTTCCTTTTCCTAGATCCTTTCACACTCTCTATATGTTTCAAGGAGAAGGTTACGGCCATCCATTTATCGAGGTAGGGATCCCTTTATCTCTCGATTATTTGGGTATCATGTGGGGTGGGTGAATGAATGTCCTATTAAAGAATATAGAAGAATAAAAAATTAATAATGTTAATTAAAAATATTAAAGATAAACATGTGGGGATGGGAAAAATTAACTTCTGTTCTTATTGGTTATCTATTGATATTGTGTTTTATATTGGCTAATAACCCACTAAAAACAACAGTTGTTTGTGGTCTTTATTTTCTCACCTTGAATGGATTGAAAATTATTATTATAGGTATTATGTTGAATTATTGTATATATATGAAATCGATTATCCATGTATACCCGGTAAAATAAATGGATGCCTCAGGATCAAACATTCATTATGATAACTGCTATATTATCAAAGTGGAATTAAAGAAAAAGTGTTGGCTAAACCAGACTATTCCTTTCTTTATTTGGTGTGGTTTTTGTTCTATCTCATGCATTTTTTAGGTTATGTGGTAGGGAATTTCGGAGTGCGATAGTGTGTATGGGGTGGTTTAGGTGGTGTAACAGGATCTCAGGTTGAGTGATTGATTGATATTTTAATGTCCAAGTAGGGTTATGAAACATGGATATCAAGTTTGGTTTTGATGATAGGTATTCATGGGTGTGTATATGAGATGGAAGTTGTTTTTTGGAGGATTTTTTGGTGGGATTAATATTTAGAATGATTATGGTAGTTGTTGGAATGTGTTCTAAGAATATAGAAAGTGTTTATTGTGTCCTTTATCATAGTTCTCTTCCTATATTTTCTTTTTTTTGTGTTGCTGGTTGTGTGATGTGGTTGGTAGTTTCCTAGGTCAGGATGGAATGAATAGATGGATTTTCTTAATAAGTAATGATAACTAGTTAAATGAGTTGGATGGGGATATAAATTGAATTATGTCATTTTTTTAATTGTGCAATTAGGGTTAGCAGTAAAGGTTTTTTTGTGTGATGGATATTTGTTTTAAAAAAACACATAGATTGGGTTGAGCGTTCGACACATATATATACACTGGTACTCCCTTGTGATTTATTTACGCACCACACCCTAGGTGACCACTATATATCGAACAACCCCATTTTTATGAGGGAGGGAGTATTTTTACAACATCATAGTGGAAGGATAGATGGCTAGTTATTGGGTCTTCCCTACTCCCTCTTTTATACATTAGTAGGATAAGACTCTTTGGGAAGGTTGTGGTGTGGTTATGAGGCCCATGACTCTATAGGTGAGGTGTAATTTCCTAGGTGTTTAAAATATGAGATGTGGTGTGTTTTCCCATGATTATTTGGGATGTGGTATGGTTGAGGCATATGTGTCTGTTGGAGGGATGTCATGAGCTTCATTTCCCCAGGTTACAGGACAAGCTCCAAGGCCTAGGTGTGTGTGGGCATGCTGTAATGTGGGGCTAGTGGAAGAGTGGAAGCACCATGACGTTTTCCATTAGGGATTAGCATTTAACTATTGGAAATTGGTGTGGGGTACTCAAACATCGATGTGATTATTATATTATCTTACATTACATGAGTTATTTGGTTAGTGTGCCTTGGTGAGGTTTGTATGGCTATAATTACTTGTTAGGTGATGTTGGTTTCTGTTTTTTCTGATAGGGGCATTAGTATGCTTCTACCAATTGTGCACGAGAGACCTTGGTTTTTTCTACTGTATATACTCTTATGCTCACCCTACTTATATAATACTATTTTTAGGTTTCTTGGAGGATTATGTGGACCATGTTGGACTTTACTAGACCGGACATGGGGGCAATTTCCATATCGCTTATTATCTTTGTTCTTTTGGTACATACATTGGAGTTTTATTGTGATTTTAGAAGTATTGTTTTAAACATTCTTTTGGGTTATTTTGGGGTTTCATATATATATATATATATGTGTGTGTGTGTGTAATTTTTGAGTGTGCCTTGGAGATGTTTTTTGGTTCTTACATCTTATCCTCTGATCTTGTTTACTACAAAAAGATAATGCCTCCTATTTTATGAGAGTTTTATACACTTGGTGTTGGTCACCACCCGGGGGCCTTCAAGAGGTTGGAATCCCAGATCATTATTCTCTTCCTTCATTGCTAGCTCTTGAGGGGCATCTTTGGTGGTAGGGGATCAGGACATGATCCATGAACTTGTATTGTATGATCAACTCATATGTGAAACTGTTGTGTCTATGAGAAACTTTTCAATTTTAGGAAAAAATATAAGAAATGTAGTCTGATGCTTTTCCCAATTTCATCCTGTGAAAAATCATATTCATGAAGATAATTTCCATCCTAATAATCCTAAACTTCTGAAAATTATATAATTCATTTTTTAAATGAGACTCATCCTTGATCTTATCTAGACACGGACCTATGTTTCTAGAAATTCTCTGAGTAGTAGTCATCAAATACCAAGTAACCATGATCATTTTGGGTTCCCCATATTGGAATTATCTATAACATTCACCTTTAATTATGAATATATTACATTTATTTATTTATTATTTGTACAGAATAAAAATATTATGGACACAATAGGAAGGATACCAACCAAAAATGGATGAACACTAATTTTAGGATAAAAGCGTTTGAATATGGAGTTAAAGAACAGATTAGGTTTCTAATAGAGCATTCATATGACCATTATCAAGTCCATTGTCCTTGTTTAAGTTGTTTTTATTCAATAAAATTAGTAAGGAAGAGTTGGAAGAACATATCATTTTTTAAAGAATAGATCAGTGATATAAATTATTGACTAATCATGGAGAACAATTAAATGGTCACACAGATTAGGGTGATACTAGAGTTTTGGGACATTTTATATGAATAAATGTGTAAATTCTGATGGAGATTACATTAAAAATATGACAATGAAAATTTAAAAAGAGCTTCATGACTATAAAATGTTGTTTTAGAAGTTAAATATCTATATAAAGAGACCATTTTATAATAATGGTACTAAATAAAAAACATTTTCACATATATTAAAGTTATATAATTTTGATACTAGAAGTAGATGGAGTGACAACGACTTCACATAACAATAGGTTATCTGGAATGATGTGATACCAAAATAAAAAAAATCCTCATTTTCAAACATAAAATTCTATATTAATTCTACATTCAATGACCAGAATCTAAAAAAACATGTTTTTCAAAATTATTGCATATTTTTTCACCAGGATTATAAATCACTCATAAAATTCCCTATGTGTGGAAAAGATCAATACAAGAAATATGAATAATGTCCTTTGAAAGTTTTATGACACATCCTTATCATTACATGGATGAAATGCCTTTATGGATGCCAAGAAATATAGAGACAACTGATGTGGAATGCAGATATAAGAATTAAATATGGGTACCTACTTCATTATCTAGACTATCCTAACTAGAAGAATATTAATTGTAAGTATCCTAATTTTGGAAATGTGTTCAATGGATTTCATATTCTGTTATCTACCATTTGAATAAATCCTTTTTTATAGAGAAGTAATCAAAGAAATTGGTACATAATATTTGTATATTAAAACTTTCCTCCATAACCATGAATGGAGCACAAATCCACTATGTTGTCATTGTTTATATATGGAACAAAAAAACCTCCCAATGATACTGATTTTTATTTGGATGAATTGATTGAAGATCAATAACTGATGTGGGATACACATGTAACATTGTATAATGATTATAGTAGTGAATAATTCACATTTAGGGACATGTTATATGGGACGATAAATGACATTCCTACTAAGAGAAATTTTTTATGCTATAGCATTAAAGGTGTGGTGGGGTGTCCCATTTTTGAATAATGTAAACACTCAGTCCAGTTGAAACATTCCTATGTGACTATATTTTTATGACATCATAATTTTTTACCTTGATGAGATAAATAATTATCCTGGAAAATATCATTCAGCGGCAATATCGAGAAAGGTACAACACCATCTCCATTAATAGGTGTTCAATTGTTCAATAAAGAATAATATATTGAAACTGTTTTCAGCTAACCATTTTTAAAACACTATATAAAATCAGGTTTTAAAAATAAATAATTTTTTATTGAATTACAATATTGGATTTTTTGAAATTCATTAATTTTCATGATGATGTACATGTAGAAAGAAGTTTATTTGATAGTGTTATTTTCATGTTACTCAATGTTCTGAAAAAAAGTTTCAATAATGTATATGTTTGAAAATATTGACATATGGATCATAGAAGAGTTGGATGCAGTGAGGGGTAAGGGAAAAAATTTATCCTTACAATTTATTAAACTCTATCAATAAAAAATACAATTTTTTTATTTTTTTTAATGGTGTAATAGTTATAGAGGGGTGTTAATAAAATATCAATGTTGTCATGTCAATTAATAATTTGAAAGAGGAAGAATGTGATGCACAATTAGTAGAGACCATGCATCCCATCATGTATGTTTTCCCTAAACCATTTGGCTATATAAAATGGGGTATTAGGGCCCACATAATTTGTCTATATCCATGCAACCCTAGGAATATTCTGGCCGGACAACTGCAAGTTTTTTGTAGTGGTTTTTTTCACAATTTGCAAAGGGTTGTAAAATACATGAACATTACCATTCGTGGATCTCCTTTGAAACTAGGGCTTGACGGACAGTTTGGCCAACTGGACCTCTCTATATTTGGGGGAAATTTAAAATTACACACTCTTTAATGATTTTAATCCACCCTCTTTTTCTCCATTAATTCTTATGTATTTTTTCAAGACATCCACGTGTGCGACACCTTTTCATCCCCCATATGGTTTTTCTATATCCTTCATTTGAAATCCAAATATCTCTTTTTTAGAAGCAAAAAAATACTTGAGATAATCTATATCATCTTTTACTATCTATTTTAAGATTCTACCATAATTGTTTATACTATTTAGGTGTGAATTCAATTTCCCTATTTTCAGGGCATTGGATGATTTCTTCAATTTCTCATATTATGGATCATTTCATGATTCAAAAACTAATGAGTGGAGCTTCAATACAACAAGTTAAGTGGTCTTGGTCTTTCCCACTAGTCTCATCACTTTTTAAATGATGTGTCATTTTCCACACATCCGAACCTTCTAGATATGAATCAAATATTTTTAATAAATTGATTTAATGGCTTCCACATGAATTTTGAAACCATACCCTATAGAAAAAACCATCCTCATGTTTTCTCCGTGTCATTAGAGACCCATATGGGTGTTCCCTCTTAAATGGCCTAAATTCCCATGCTTGAAATCTTTCACAGCTATTGTGTGTGTTTGTTGTTCCAATATGAAATGCCTAAAACTTATGAATTGAATTGGAATAAATGGAAATCCATGTTCTATTCCCCCATTTGGAAAAGACCTATATTTTGTGACTATTTATTGGCCTCATTCCATATGTCATATGTCATTTCTTTACCTTTATGCCATGATGTGTGCCTTATTATCATGCTGGTTGGTTCTCCTTTGGATATTTCTTCTTCCCATCTTTCATTGACTCATGCTGCAGAATATATTTTTTTTCCTTATACATTGATAAAACTTTATGCGTCGTTCTTATTCCATAGTTGACTGGCTTGAATTAGATCTTATTCTTATGCTAGATTGTATCAGTATTATATTTCAATTCATTATTTATGAAAAATTGATTACATATACTATTCCTAGTTATATGTCTCTTAGGTTCAATTTTTAACCTCCTACGAGCTATGAGATAACATGAGTCCCTATATAAGAATGGAATGGATATACTTGTCATGCTTTCTGGGATATCCATTACATGTTATGAGTGATATATTTCCTTTCCTTCTATGGGATCTTCAGGATGTTTATTTATACTTGTGACTGATACTAGTACTAAAGGAGAGTAACTATGGATGGACCCTTGGAAAGATGGATTCTCCATACCTCAGGTGATACACTGTCCCCTATGTGAGATACTTGGTACAAACCTAGAGTTCATGATTCCATGTGTCATATAAGGAATTCCATTATATGTTTCCTTGGATGGTCTTGATGACATTGGTTATATTGTAGAATCCTGTAGAAAGCCCCGATATTTCTTATATATATCCTTGGATGGTCTTGGGACACAATCATTGGATTTTATGATTATCTTACTTAAAAAAAGTGATTTATATTATTTATATTATGACAATTCTTAAATGAAAACATGGGCATGTGGCTATAATGTCAAATCATAAGCTTAGGGTCTACGTACCTTGGTTTCATTCATTCTGATGAACTATGTATTTACCATATCACTTGTACATGTACCTTGGTTCAGACATCTAGATTGGGCTGAAGTAGTTGATATCGGTTGGTGATCCATTTCTGAACTAGGAATGGAGAATTTATTTATTTATTTATTTCCTTTAATTTATTAATTAGGAATAATTTTTTATTTATTTCATGAAGTGGTTTGTTCTAAACACTGTTGGTGGGGGTCTACTAAGATTGTATCTCTCACCAGTCTTGTGCCACATCTAGTACCATATAAGAGTCGTGATTGTAGTTACTAACAAATAAAAGTGTGTGTCCTTCGATGCATGATTGACTTAAAACATAAGTTTGGAGTGTGGGGAAGTGGACTAAGCCTATGATTTATATGCAAGTTGAATCAGTTTTTGTTCCTTTTCATTTTTTAGAGCATGTGGTATTTAAATTTAACCCATGTTTACATAGAACTCTTATTTTTTATATAGCATTTGGATCATAATAATCAGTTCAACATTTTTTTTTCATCTTCCACTATTGTTTACATATATTTATTGGTAATCTCCATCATTTTCTTCTGTTTTTTGTATCTTTTTTTTAATTATCCATTTGATATATATTGTTACTCCTGTGGAAACTCTAATATGTGTGAGAATAGTCTCCTCTTGGAAACATGCTAGGTCCACAATTCTAGTCGAAAACCTATAAAATATGGGTATACACATTTGAGATTATGTAGCCACCATCTCGGGGAACTGGTAAGTGGCACACATGGTGGGACAATGAAAAGTGGTATTAGTGAAATAATTCTTTTGTTTTACTATTTAGGTTTAGAAAATAGACTAGGACATTGTAATTTGGTAATGATAATGTGCCTAGGAGTATATAACCCATTTATAGTGGAATCAAAAACTTCCTACGTTGTGTGAATGATGTTATTTATTTCATTGTTACAGTTTAGGGATATCACAATTGGGTGAAACACATTCCTAGATCATTTCTTTTATTGAGAAAACTATTAACATTAGGGTATTTATATTAGCATATCCTAATTATATGAGGTTATATCAAGTATTTATCACACTAGGAACCATATGATGGAAATTTCATGCATTATTCAAGGCCAGATTTACCATCCAACGTGAATTTACTATGTTTCATTTGATTGTGGTATATGATTTACAATTTCTTGATTTATTTATTACATATAAATGTTCCAAATTTCCTTGCACGACTGAAAAACATAATGAATTCTTAAGGCATCATCCTTAACCAAAGAATGTTTTCCTATAATTGTTAAACCAAAGACCTTGATCTGTCAGTTATGGAATTTTTAGAAATGGGACATTCATCGCATGGACTGGAATGTGTTGTGGTTAGGATTAATTGGACACCACATTTCAATTTATTAGGTGTATAAGGCCTTATAAATTGAAAATGGATATCTATATAATTCAACATTTTAAAAAGGATGTTTAGAAACATAATTGAGCTTAAAATTAATACCTCATTTAAAATGAAATCGTACCATTATATAAGAAACGTGAGACCATAAACCTGACCTAGCCAAGTAGTGGGATGTAGGTCATGTCCCTGTGATTTTTTTCTATGACCGTTCCTTACAACCTAGGAATTGATGTAGTAATAGGAAGAAAGGGATGTATCATTTATACTAGGTTGTTTTATCTGCCCCTTCTAATTTTATTTCCCTATTTGTTATAAATTTTATATGAGGAATGAGCTTGGAAATTGAAGAGTTATTCGACCACTACTTCTTTGCATGGTACACTAAGAGAGAGGTGATGAGCTCACTCTAGAGGTGGTGTACCCAGATCCACCTATGTTACCTCTTGTAGTTTCACTCCAAGATCTTTCAACTAATCTTCCACTGGACGCAGATGATCAGTTTTTGGATAGTTCTATATAGTTGATGAAGTTTGTTTGTGGTACTCTCTGGACTACCCCTACATTAGATGATCTAACATGAGACCATCAGTACAACCATCCTACCACATTCTCAGGGTATGGAAGGACATAGGATATTGAATCATTGTTAAAATCTAGGGTATTGGTATTAGAATATCTTGATACTCCTCTAGATCATACGACTAATATTTTAACCTACATGTTGAGTGACTCCACAAAACATTGGTGGGATATCATCTCTCGGGATGAGAATCATTTGGGTATGAAATGGGTAGACTTCTATAATGCCATCTACAATAACTTATTCCTATATAATCTGATGTTTGACTGCACCAGGGAGTTCATGCTTATCCAACAGGGCACTATGACAATGCTAGAGTATTCTTATTGTTTCACCAAGCTCTCATGTTTTTGTCCATCTCTAATCAGTATAGAGTTGAAGACTATGTATTATTTGGAGGAAGAACATGGGTATCATGTCTCCTCATAGGTTAATGTATCCTATATGAATACAATTTCCAATATAGTGTAACATGACATAATTATTTAATGGAATATCATAGAAGTTTGATGTGATAGACAGTGCAACTCAGTTCTAATGCAGGGTGATAGTTTATCTGGTAGTGGGAGGCACCATTTTTGAGGGTACACATAGAGGCAGTGAATTCCATGTGTCATGAACTAAAAGCTCTATTTTGTTTCACCAGTGTGGAAGGAAGGATTAAATAAGACTTAGTGCCCAAGGAACCTAATCGAGTTCCAAGAATATGGTAGGATTGGTCACAATCAATGCTTCTAATAGTTTTTTCCTCTAGAATCTAGTGATAGGGGGTCCATACTGATTCCTCTATTAGGGTTGGGATCCATGAATCAATAACAATATGGGATATTGTATTCTAATATCTAACTTGGATGATGTAGTGGGGTCCATAGCTGAGAAAATCCGGCTTTATAGCATCAATGTCAGCAGAGTGGTCCTGATCGTGCTAGTAAGAAAACATCTCAAAGTCTTTGATCATGATATATTTATACAGAGCAGCCTACACCAGAGGAGTATAATCCAAGGACTTCTAATTCACAAGGTAATATTCTAGTATCGTCTACATTAGTTTCTTCTATTATTTATATAGGTTCATCACAATATTTTATTTCGGGTATGGGTTAGGAATGCTTAATTCTGAAAATATGGTACTTATACGGGGTTATGTATCTTGTAATGTAGTTGAGGGTTAGATTAGTTGTCATATCCCATTTCTAAGATTTACCACTTGTTGTGGGTGGGTATATATTCTTACGGGATTTTATCATCCCTGATATGGCCAAATTTGATGTCGTACTCAGTATAAAATGGCTGCTGCCTTATCGTTCCGATGTAGACTGCTATCATCGAAGTGTGATGTTCACACTCCCCAAGGGAAATATGGATACCCATAATTGTGCATGTGATGACCATTATAGTTAATATGGACAGAATATTTCTGGTCTAGGATGATTGATAACATAGATAGAGAGTCTCCTTAAAAGATATTATGAATTTTAGTTTGTAGAATTCCCTCCTATTGTGGAACGTTTCAAGGACGTCGTCCCTGATGATTTCTCGAGTTTACAATCTAAGAGAGAGGACAAGTTCACTATAAATTTTGTTCCAGGTGTGGTACCAGTGTCTATTCCTCCCTATAGTATGACACCTATAAAGATCTAGGAAATCAAGAGATAGCTTGAAGATCTAGAGGATAATGGTTTTTTCCAACCCATCACATCACCATGGGGTTCAGTAGTCCTTTTTTCTAAGGATGATGGTACCCTTTGATTGAGCATGGATTACTACTGGTTGAACCAACATACAGTGAAGAACTGATATCTATTCCCTTCTATAGATGACCTCTTTGACCAGCTTTGAGGATCAACATTTTTCTCTTGTATTGATTTGAGGTTGGACAACCATTAGGATCTTGTGATATTGTCATACATATTACATACAACAATCCAGAGAAGGTATGAATTGTTTGAGTATTTAGTCATGTCGTTCGGTCTGAGGAATGTGCCTTCAGTCTTCATGGATTTTATGGATCATCTTTTCCAGTCATACCTAGATTCAATTATAGTAGTCTTTATAGATGACACAATACTTGAAATCCTAGTTATACAAATGGTTTTAAAAAACTATTCACATATTGTTTTTTATCCCAATGTCTTGTTATAATCATTGGTATATTCCATTTTATTTGAGGATATATGAAACTTTTTTATAGCAGTTGGGATAGAGTTTCCCCAAATACAGCAAGCGTGTGTCCCTCTAATTACAAAATCGATCTGTATTTCCCCCACCAGAGTGCTCTTGTTTATCACACCTGGGGAGATCTCCTCTTCATCCTAGCCAGTGATCCATCCATGGTTTACATCATTCAGTTTCTTCCACTTCAAATTTATTTGTTCGAAATGAAATATATATTTTTCCTATATTTATTTTTCATTTTTTATCTATGATGTTTAGTTTAATTTTACATCTACTACAACTTCTTATCCGTTAAGGTTTTAATTTTATTATTTATGAATATGAAATTAAAATTTTCTAAATACATTATATATTTAAATGGAGGGGGTATTTGTTTAGAGTTTTTGGAAATAGATAGAGTTGTACTACTGAAGCCATCGCCATTTTTTCTTGTAAGTTGGTGCGGTGATTTGCTAGGTGTCATTATCACATATAATCAACCATTATAGCTTGTATGAATAGGTAAAAAACAATTAAAAAATTTCTAGTATGTTTATTATAATAGTTAATGATACATCCATGGTGTTATGAAATTAGAGTGGTTTGAGTGTGGTGTTGGAACAGTCATAACCATTGGTTGGTATAGATTTCGATGATGTATCGAGATCCAGTGACCAATTCTATTCACAAGAGATTCATGTGAAGAATTTTCATCATATATTAGTGATATATAGGGGAGGTTATAACAACAAAAACATGTTTATATTTATATAATTTAAAGAAGGAATATTTTTCTGATCTTTATATAATGATTTCAAATGTATTTTTTGAGATACACATGATAAATGATTATTTGAGTAAATATTAAATATTTTTAACACTATAATACATGAGAAATCAAGAAAATATTTTTTATACATGTATTTACTTTTTGGGGTTCATTGTAAAATGACTGTGAAAAAATAGGTTGCTAATAGGGGGTGTTTCTTATATGGGATCAAAGGACATCACTAGTTTAGGTGAAGGAGGGAGATATCCTGAAGACTGCTTTTATATGCATGTATGGTCATATCATGTTCATTTTCATTCCATTTAATGTTACGAGTTCACCAACCATGATCATGGGAATTATGAACTCTATATTTCATGAGTTCCTGGACATTTACATCATCATATTCATTTATAAAATCTTGATATACTCGAGGTTGAGGATGATCAGGTTGAGAAACTCAGAACCATCCTACAGATACTTCAATGCAACCATTTTAATGGAAAATAGTCTAAATACAAGTTTTCTATACAAGAGGTTAATTTAATTGGATATTTTGTTTCATAACAGGGTGTAGCAGTTGAATCGTTGAAGTTTGAAGCCTTTTTTTCGTGGGAAGCACCCAAGAATATGGCATATCTTCGCATTTTTCTTGGTCTGGTAGGATAATATCGAATGATTGTACCTGATTTTTCTCATTTTGCAGACCCATTGACGAACTTGACTAGGAAATACTATGCCTTCGTGTATAGTGAGAAGTGTTAGGTAGCATTCTACTACTATAAGGGGAAGTTGGTCAGTGCTCCAGTGCCCTAGTTTGTAGAGGAAGCGGTGATGTTCAAGGTGTACTGTGAAGCTTCCCGTCTGGGACATGGATGCATGATGATTTACCAATAGGGAGTGATATCTTATGGTTCTAGGTAGTTATGTCCCCATGAACATAACTATGCCACTCATGATCCAGATCTAGAATCATTCATTTTCATGCTAAATTACTTGTGTCATTAACACATTAGTGAGTGGTTTTTGCTCTTCAAAGATCACATGATCATGAGGTATATAATTTCCTAGTGAAATATAAACATGCGATAGCGGAGGTGGATTGTGGTTTTCTAGGAATATGACTTTGATATCTCTTACACATCAAAAAAGGTGAATGTCATGGTTGATACATTGAGTAAGAACTCAAATAAGGTAGTTTAAGAAACTATGTAAGCATGGAAGGAAATTGAGGAGTTATCCGACATGCACATAGATTAAGAAATGGATTAAGGCATAAAATGTTTTTTTTCAGAAGATGATGGATTCTACTATGATGTAGCAGGAGGAGGATTATCATTGGGGAGAAACAGAGGCAGAGGTAATGCGCAATTGTGTGGACCTTGTTGATGCTTCAGAGGGATGGTCATAGGATTGTGGGAACTGGATACTGTTCTATGGGAGGCTATTATTTCCATTGTAGATGCATGAGGGAGTCCTCCATGAGTTTTATAGATCTCATTTAGAAGTGCACTCTAGAATTTACAAGATTTACCATAGCTTGAGTTTGCATTTTTGTGGCATTTGATGAAATGGGTTGTAGTAGATCTTATGGAGAAGTTCTTAGTTTTCCTATATGTGAAGACATCAAATCATGCTCTTTATGGTTTGTTGTAACCCTTAAATGTCCTAGAGTGGACGTGTGATGACATCTAGATGGATTTCTTTACAATGATACGAAAGGATCAAGGAGGTTGTGATGTTATCTGGGTAATAGTGGTTTCGTTGATGAAATTGACTCACTTCTTAACAATTAACGAGTAAGTAATGGTGTATGCATCAACTATGATGTATGTAGATTAGGTGGTAGGGCTGCATGGAGTTCCACGATCCAACACCTAAGACTGGGATACATGTTTTTCTCTCAAGTCTAGAGGGGATTATAATATGCTTTTGGAACTCATTTATATGTCATCAGTGCCTTCCATCCTTAGATGTATGGATAAACATAATGGACTATCCAAACACTGGATAATATGTTTTGGGAATGTTTTTTTGGATTTTGGTGGACCTTAGGTGTGACACTTTCCCTTTTTAGTGTTTATTATAATAATAGCTATCATTCTTCTGTTGGCAGGGTTCTGTTCAATGCTTTGTATGAGAGGCCATGTAATTATACATTGTGGTGGACAGAGGATAGAGAAACAACAATTCTTGGTCTCGAGGTGGTGCAGATCATGATAGAGAAGGTTTATCTTGTCCGTGAGAAGATAAAACAACACAATATTAGAAGAAGTAATTTTCTTATCATAGGAGCAGGCCCATAGAGTTTGAGTTAAGGGACCACATAATCTTGATGGTTTCCCCTCGACATGGGAAGAGGAGTTTGGAAAAGGAAGAAATATTTCATCAAGGTTCATTGGACCCTTTGTGATGTTAGGATGAGTTGGAATGTTGGAATAATAGTTGGCATTTCCATTATAGCTGGGGAGTGTCGATGATGTATTTCTTGTCTCTCAACATCATCGATATCTACATGATGACCACCACATCATTGACTAGGGATATTTGTACATTGAGGATGACACGGCATTTTTTGAATAACTAATGGAGATCCAGGATCTTAAGTAGAATTTGTTGTGTGGATGGAACATTTTCTTGGTTCATTTCTTGTAGATGCATGGTGTTATGGAGGAGAGTACTTGGGAGTGAGAAACCCAGATACGTGCCCAAAACCTATAGTTGTTTTGAATTTTTCTTTTTATTATTTTCTTTGTAATGTGATGTTTGAACATTGTTTTCAATGATATGGGTTGTTTCGTTGTTCTAAAATGTGTGATAAAATCCTGACATATAAATAGTGTAGGACGTGATTACTAATTGAGATGCATTAATGAAAATGTTATTAAACTCATGCGGGTGAGACTGTACCGCCCAAATAGGATAGTATCTTGACATGGAGGATGGAATTCATTGATCTATGTTTTCGAGAAGTGTGGTGTGTTAGTTTCTTTGGGTAGAAGATGTTGGAATATGTGCTCTTGGATGTTGTGGTTTCACTTCATCTTTTGAACAACAAATGTTTGTTTATCGTTTTATCTTGGGGTGTCCAAATCAAAGAGATGATATAATTATAGAAATATCCTTGAGAGGCATCTTATGGGATGGTTGATCGGACCCATCTTCTTTCTGGGTTTGGTTTTGAATTCTTGAGGGAGAGAATAGTTTGAGAGGTATCTGATGTAATGGATATAACCACTTAGGTACATTATATTGTGAAGATCTGGTGGTTGAGCTGTTCTAGGAGGTAATAGTTGGTTGTTTCAATGATTTTTCAAAGATCCAGTTTTTCAAATGGTGATTCAGGTATGGTAGGTCAAGAACGACGAGTGACGATTAGTGACTCGAAACAGTGACACACTGATGGTGGATCACGAAGGTGAGTCATGATGGAGACTCAATAAACAATAGCTCACTGAACAACTGAACAGTGACTCACCGAACAGTGTCTCACTGAATGGTGACTCACCAGATGGTATTTCACGAAATGATGACTTGCCAAATGGTATCTCTCCAAATGGGGACTCACTTAATGGAAGCTCACCAAATGGCGACTCATCAAATGGTGACTCACCATCTATTTCTCTCTATAGTTAGGTCGCACTGGTGACTCATCCAATAGTGAGTCACCCAACGTTTCCTTACCCACCAGAGAATCGTGACGGTAACTCAACCAAAGGTCATTTCCCCCCAATATTTTTTCCAAATCCCATATTCTCTAATTCTTCATATTTATCCTTTTAATGAATTATATGATGTAAATTGATTTTAAAACATTATTTTAGCATTTTAAAGCCATTTTAGATGATATAAATTATACATTTAAATTCATAACTCTCTGTAGGATTTTAGATGGTTAAAATGTGCAGTCTAGATCATGATCTAACCTTAATGTATTTTGAAACTATTTCTTCCCTTGATATAAAATCTAACATTTCTAAAGACTAGATACTTTCTTCCTTGTATTTTTCCTTTTCCTAGTGACTTGCAAACCCCCTATTTGGTGCATAGAGTAGGTGATGGCCATCTGTTTCTCAAGTTAGGGATCTCTTTATCTCTCTTTTATTTGTGTATCATATGGGGTGGGTGAATGAATGTCTTATTGCATAATATACAATAATAACAAGTTAGTAATGTTAATTAAATAATATTAAAGATCAACATTTGGGTATGGGAAAAATTAACTTGTGTTCTTCTTTGTTATGTCTTGATATTGTGTTTTATATGGGCCAATCAACCACTAAAAATCACGGTTGTTGGTGGTCTTTCTTTGTGCACCTAGAATGGATTGTGAATTATTATTGTTGGTCTTATTTTGAATGATTGTATATATATGAATTCGATTAACCACATATACCTGGTTAAATAAATGGATGCCTCCGGATCAAAATTGCATTATGATAACTGCTAATTTATCAAAGTGGAATTAAAGAACAATTGTTTGATAAACCAGAATATGTCATTCTTTATTTGGTGTGGTTTTTTTTTGTGCTTTTGTTCTATCTCGTGACTTTTTAGGTTGTGTTGTAGTGCAGTTAGGAGTGAGATTGTGTGTATGGGTTGGTTTGGGTGGTGTAACAATATCTAAGGTTGAGAGATTAATTGATTGTGGAATGTTTGAGTAGGGTTATGCAACTGGGATATCGAGTTTGGTTGCGATGATAGGTATTTATGGTTGTGTGTATGAGATGGAAGTTGTTTTTTGGAGGATGGTTTTGGTGTGATTAATTTAAAGAATGCTGATGGTAGTTGTTGGAATGGGTTATAAGATTGTAGGAAGTGTTTATTGTGTCCTTTATCACAATTTTCTTCCTATATTTTTTTGTGTTGCCGGTTTTGTTATGTGGTTGGTAGTTTCTCAGGTCAGGATGGAATGAATATATGGATTTTATTAATAAAGAATGAAAATTAGTTAAATGGGTTGTATGGGGATATTAATTTAATTATGTATTTATTTGGTAATTGTGCAATTCGGGGTTGGAGTAAAGGTAGTTTTTTTTTGATGGATATGTGTTTGAAAAAACCCATAGATTGGGATGAGTGTTTGATACATATATATATACATTTGTAATCCATTGTGATTTATGTATTCACTGCACCCTAGGTGACCACTATATGTTGAACTACCCCATTTTCATGGGGGGAGGGAGTATTTTCCCAACATCCCAGTAGAAGGAAGGATGGATTGTTATTGTGTCTTCCCTACTCCCTCTTCTATGTGTTGGTAAGCTAAGACTCTTTGGGAAGGTTTTGGTGTTGTTGTGAGGCCGAGGTATCTACGGGTGAGGAGCAATTTATTAGGTGTCTAAAGGATGATATGTGGTGTATTTTCCCAATATTATTTGGTATGTGGTATGGTTGAGGCATAGGTATATGCAGGAGTGATGTCATGATCTTCATTTTCCCAGGTTATAGGACACGCTTCAAGGCCCAGGTGTGTGCGGGCAGGTTGTGATGTGGGGCTTGTGTAATAGTGGTCATGCCATGATGTTTTCCATTAGGGATTAACAGTTAACTATTGGGAAGTGGAGTGGGGTACTCAAACATTGATGTAATTATTATATTATCTTACATTAATTAAGTTATTTACTGAGTGTTCCATGGTGTGGTTGGGATGGATAAAATTACTTATTAGGTGATGTCGGTTTCTTTTTTTTTCTCATAGGGGAATTAGTATTATTCTACCAATTGTGCATGAGAGACCGTGGGTTTTCCTACCGTGTATACTCTTATTCTTACCCTACATATATAAAACTATTTTTAGGTTTCTTGGAGGATTATGTGGACCATGTTGGACTTTACTAGCTTAGACATGGGTAAACTTTCCATTTCACTTATTATCTTTGTTCTTTTGGTACTTACCTTGGTGTTTTATTGAATTTTTAGAAGTATTATTTTACAAATTATTTTGGGTGGTTTTTTTATTTCATATATATGAGTGTGTGTGTTTGTGTGTGTGTGCCTTAAATATTTTTTTAGGTTCTTACATCTTATCCACCGATATTTTTTACTACAAAAAGATTATGCCTCCCATTATATGAGATTTTTATACCCTTGGTGTTGGTCGCCACCTCGGGACCTACTAGATGTGGGAATCTTGGAGCTTTATTCTCATCATTCATTTCCAGCTCATGAGGTGGATCTTTGGAGGGAGGGGATTAGGACAAGATCCATGATAATGTATTGAATGATCGTCTCATCTGTCAAATCGTTTATCTATGATAAACTTTTCAATTTTAGTAAAAAATATAAGAAATGTTGTTTGGTGCTTTTCCAAATCAAATCCTATGAAAATCAATATTTAAGAAGACAATTTTGATCCTAATAAGCCTTATCTCTTGAAAATTAAATAGTGTATTTTTGTACATGAGACTCATCCTTGACCTTATCTAGACATTAACCTATGTTTCTTGAACTATGATGAGTAGTACTCATCCCATACCAAGTTCCTATGATCATTTTTTGCTCCCCTTATTGGAATTATCTATAACATTCACCTTTCATTATGAATATATTACATTTATTTATTTATTATTTGTAAAAAATAAAAATATTATAAACATAATAGAATGGATATAAACCAAAAATAGATGCACACTAATTTTAGGATAAAAGAGTTTGAATATGGAGTTAAAAATCTCATCAGGTTTCCAATAGAGGATGAATATGACCCTTATCAAGTCCTTTGTCGAGGTTTAATTTATTTTTATTCAAGAAATATTAGTATGGAAGAGTTGGAATAACATTTCATTTTTTCACTGAATAGATCAAAGATATTAATGTTTGACTAATCATGGAGAAAAATTAAATGGTCACATAGATTAGGGTGATACTAGAGTTTTGGGTCATTTGAACTGAATAAAAGTGTAAATTCTGATGGATATTACACTAAAAATATGACAGTGAAAATTGAATATGACCTTCATGACTATCCAACATTGTTTTAGAAGTTAAATATCTATATAAAGAGCCCATTTTATAATAATGGTACTAAATAAAAAACATTGTCACATGTAATGAGGATATATAATTTGGGTACTGGAAGTAGATGGAGTGAAACCAGCTTTATAGAACTATAGGGTATCTAGAATGATGTGATACCAAAAAAAAAAAAAAATTCCTTTTCAAACATATATTTCTAAATTAATTATACCTTCAATGACCATGATCTCAAAAAAACATTCTTTTCCAAATTATTTCAAATTTTTTCACCAGGACCATGAATGAATCATACATTCTTAAAGTGTAGAAAAGATCAATACAAGAAATATAGAACAAGTCCTTTGAAAGTTGTATGGTACATTCCTATCATTACATGGTTTTAATGACTTCATGGATGTCAGGAAAATAGAGGCAACTGACATGGAATGTTGATAGAGGAATTAAATATGGGAACCTGCTTCATCATATAGACTCTCCTAACTAGAAGAATATTAATTGTGAGTATCCTAATTTTGGAAATGAGTCAAAAAACATTCATCATGTGTTATCTACCTTTTGAATAAATCCATTTTTAGAGAAGTAATAAAATAAAATGGTACATAATATTGGTAAATTATAACTTTCCTCCATGACTATTCATGAAGCACAAATACATTACGTTGTCTTTGTTTATATATGGACCAAAACAACCTCAAAATGATACTGATTCTTATTTGGATATATTGATTGGAGATCAAAAATTGATGTGGGATACACATGTGACATTGTATAATGCTAATAGTAGTGAATAATTCACATTTAGGTCCATGTTGTATGGGATGATAAATGACATTCCTACTAATGGAAATATTTTAGGCTATAACGTTAAATGAGTGGTGGGGTGTCCCATTTTTGGATAATGTGAACAAATAGTGTAGTTAAAACATTCCTATACCACTGTATTTTTAGAACATCATAATATTTTACCTTGATTAGATAAATATTTATCCTAGAAAGTATCATTCCACATTAATATCTAGAAAGGTACAACACCATATCCATTAATTGGTGGTCAGCTATTCAATAATGAAAAATATATTTAAACTCTTTTTGGTAAACCAATTATGAAACACAATACAAAATCATGATTTAAAAATAAATAAATTATCATTGAATTACTATATTGGATTGTTTGAAATCCATTAATTTTCACGATGTTATACATGTATGAAGAATTTTATTTGATAGAGTTATATACACATTACTAAATGTTCCGAAAAAAAGTTGCAATAATGGCTAGGTTGGAAAAGATTAACATATGGATAATAAAAGAGTTGGAAGTAATGAGAGGTAAATGGACAACTTTTATTCATAAAATTTCTTACACTCTATCAATAAAAAATACAATTTTCATCATTTTCTTTAATGGTGTAATAGTTATATAGGGGTGTTAATAAAATTTCAATACTATCTTGTCAGTTAATAATAAGAAAGAGGCATAATTGGATGCACATTTAGTTGAGACCATGAATCCCATCATGTCTGTTTTCCCAAAACTGTTTGGATATAAAAAATGGGTTACTTGGCCTTTTATAATTTTTCTATAACCATGCAACCCCAAGAATATTCTGGGTGGACAACTGCTTGTTTTTTGAAGTGTTTTATTTTTCAAAATGTGTGAAGGGTTGGAAAAACCATGATCTTGACAATACAGGGTTCACCATTGAAGCTTTGGCTTAACGCATAGTTTGGCCAACCGTACCTCCCTATATTTGGGTGAAATTTACAATTACACCCTCTTTAATGATTTTAATCGACCCCATTATTCTCTAGTAATTCTTATGTTGTTTTATCCAAGATATCCAAGTGTGAGACCCCTTTTCCTCCCCTATATGGATTTTCCGATATCCTTTATTCGACATCCAAATATCTCTCTGTTGGATGAAAAAAAATACTTTAGTTAAGCTATATCACACTCTACTATCTATTTTAAGGTTCTTCCATAATTTGTTGCAATATTTATGTGTGAATTCAATTTCCCTATTTTCAGGGCGTTGGACGATTTCTTCAATTTCTCCTATTCTAGATTAATTCAATAACCAAGAAATAATGAGTGGAGTTATAATGATATAAGGCAAATGGTCTTGGTATTTCCTGCTAGTTTCATCACTTTTTAAATGGTGTGTCATTTTCCACAAGTCATAACCTTTTGGACATGAATCAAATATTTTTTCTAAATTGATTTAATTGGTTCCTCAGGTCTTTTGTAACCATACCCTGTGGAAAAAACCATCATCATGTTTTCTCCTTATCATTAGCGACCCGTTTGGGTGTGCCCTATTAAATGTCTTAAATTCCCATGCTTGATATCTTTCACTGATGGTGTGTGTGTGTGTGTTGTTCCCATATGAAATTCCTAAAACATATGAATTTACTTGGAATGGATGGAAATCCATGTTCTATGCCCCCATTTTGAAATGGCCTATATTTTGTGTTTATTTATTGGCCTCATGCCATATGTCTTATGTCATTTATTACCTTTATGCCATGATGTGTGCCTTTTCCTTGTGCTAGTTTCTTTTTCCATTGTGGTTATGACTTCTTCTCATTTTTTCATTGCCTGATGATATGGATTAAATTTTGGGCCTTATACCTTGAATAAATTTTATGATTTGTTCTTATTCATTAGTTTATTAGATTGATTTAGATCTTATACTTAGGATAGCTTGTATGAATAATATATTTCAATTATTTATTGATGACAAGTTATTGTATATACTATGCCTAGTGATATGTCCCATAGGTTCAATGTTTAACTAGCTATGGGCTAGGAGAGAACATGAGTCCCGATATAAGGATGGAATGGAAATACTTGTCATGCTTTGTTGGATCTCCCTGACACTTCAGGAGTGTTATATTTCCTCTCCTTTTATAGGCTCTTCAGCATGTTTATTTATACTTGTGATTGACACTCATTCCATAGGGGAGTAACTGTGGATGGACCCTTGGAAAGATGGATTCTCCATACCTTATGTGATACAATGTCCCCAATGTGAGATACTTGTAATAGACATATAGTTCATGGTACCATGTGTCATATATGGAATTCCATTATAGGTCACCTTGGATGGTCTCAATGGAATTGGTTATATTGTGGACTCGTGTAGACATCCTTAGGATTATTTATAGATATTCTTGGATGGTCTTGGGACTCAATAATTGAATTTTATGATTCTCTTACATGAAAAAGGGTGATTTATATTCTTTATATTTGAATAATTCTTAAATGAACACATTGGCATGTGACTGCAAAGCCAAATCATAAGGTTGGGGTCTACGTACATTGGTTTCATTCATTCTGATGAAATTTGTATTTACCATATCACTTGTACTTGTACCGTGGTTCAAACATATGTATTGGGCTAAAGTATTTGGTATCAATTGGTCATCCCTTTCAGAACATTGAAAGAAGTATTTATTTATTAATTTATTTCCTTTAATTTATCAGTTAGGAATAAGTTTTTTTATATTTCATTAAGTGGTTTATTCTACACACCATTAGTGGGGGTCTACTTAGATTGTATCTCACACCAGACTTCGGCCACATCTGGTACCATATAAGAGTTTGGGATTGTAGTTATTTCTAAATTAAAGTTCATGTACTTCGATGCATGATTGACTTAAAACATTAGTATGGAGTGTGGGGAAGTGGACTGATCCTATGCTTGATTTGCAAGTTGTATCAATTTTTGTTCTTTTTAGAATTTTTTAGAGTATGTTGTATATAAATTTACCCCATGTGTAGAGTGCGTTATTATTTTTATATAGCATTATGATCATAATAATCAGTTCAAAAAATGTTTATTCATCTTCCACTGTTATTTACATATATTTATTGCTTATCTCTATCATCTTCTTTTGCTATTTGTTTCTTATTTTTTATTTCTCTTATTGATATTTATTGTTACATTTGAGGAAACTCTAATCTATGTTGGTATAGTCTCCTCTTGGAAACATCCTAGGTCCAAAATTCTAGTCGAAAACCTCTTGAATTTGGGGATACAAATTTGATATTATGTATCCACCATCTTAGGGAACTTGTAAGTGGCACACATGGTGGGACAATAAAAAGGGGTACTAGTGAAGTTATCCTTTTGTCTTACAATTTTTGTTTAGAAAACAGACCAGGACATTGTAATTTGGTAATGATCATGTTCCTAGGTGTATATAACCCATTTACAGTGGAATAAAATACTTCCTAGGTTGTGTGAATGCGGTTATTTATTTCATTATTACAGTTTAGGGATATCACAATTGGGTGAAATTCTTTCCAAGATTAGTTTTATTATTGAAAAAACTATTAACATTATGGTATTTATCTTACCATATCCTAATTATATGAGGTTATATATAGCATGTTTCACACTAGGAACCATAGGATTGAAATTTCATCCATTATGAAAGGCCATATTTACCATTCAGCATGAATTTACTATGTTTCATCGGATTTTGGTATATGATTTACATTGTTTTGATTATTATTATTATATATAAATGTTACAAATTTCCGTAAATGACTAAAAAAAATAATGAATACTTAAGGCATCATCTTTAACCAAAGAGTGTCTTCCTATAAATGTTAAACCAAAGACCTTGATCTTTCAGTTATGGAATGTTGAGAAATGGGGAATTCATCACATGGACTGGAAGGTATTGTGGTTAGGATTAAGTGGATATCACATTTTAGTTTATTAGAAGTATAAACCTTTTAAATTGGAAATTGGGATCCATATATTTCAACAATTTAAAAATTGTGTTTAGAAACATAATTAAATTTAAAATTAATACCACATTTAAAATGAAATCGTAACATCATATGAGAAATGTGAGACCCTAAACCTAACTCGACCAAGTATTGGGATATTGGCCATGTCCCTGTGATTTTTTCTATGAACCTTCCTTACCACCTATGAATGGATATAGTAAGGGGTTGAAAGGGGGTATCATTTATATATGGGTGTTTTATCTATCCCTTCTAAATATCTTTCCCTATCTATTATAAATTATTTATGAGGAATGAGCTTCGAAATTGGAGATGTTATTCCACTGCTAATTTGTTGCATGGTACACTAAGAGAGTGGTGATGAGCTCACTCTGAATGTGGTGGACCCAGAACCACCTGCGATACCTCTTGTAGTTCCACATGAGGATACTTCAACTAATATTCCAATGGACACAAATGCTCAGTTTCAAGACATTTCTATTTAGTTTATGAATTTTCTTTGGGTTACCCTTCTTCCTACACCTACATTGGCAGATATGACATGAGGCCATCAGTAAAATCATGCTACAACATTATCAGGGTATGGCAGGACTTAGGATATTGAATCATGGTTAAAATCTAGGGTATCAGTATTAGAATTTCTTGATACTCCTGTATAGAATAGGACCAATATTTTAACCTAAAGGTTGAGTGAGTTCGCAAAACATTAGAGGGATATCATATATCAAGTTGATAATCATTATAGTATAGACTGGGCAGACTTCTATACAACCATCTATGATCACTTCTTCTTATAGAATATAAGGTTGGATTTCTCCAGGGAGTTCATGAATCTCAAATAGGGCACTATTACCATGGTAGAGTATTCTTATTGGTTCACCAAGCTCTGGTGCTTTTGTCACTCTCTAACCAGTAAAGAGTTGAAGACAGTGTAGTATTTTGAGGAAGAACATGGGTATCATGTCTTCTCATTGGTGAATGTCTTCTATATGAATACCATTACCAAATTAGTCTAGCATGACCTAATTATGGAATGGAATATCATTGAAGCTGGAAGTGTTAGCCAGTAAAACTCAGTTCCGATGCAGGGTGATAGTTTATCTGGTAGTGGGATGCATCATTTTAAGGGTACACATGGAAGCAGTGACAACCTTGTGACATGCACTGAAAGCTCTATGGTGTTTCACTAGTGTGAAAGGAAGGATAAAATAAGACTTAGTGCATGAGGAACCTGATCGAGTTCCATGATTTTGGTATGATAGGTCACCATCAATTCTTCTACCAGTATTTTCCTCTATAATCTATTGAGCAGGGATCTATACTGATGCCTCTATTTGGTTAGGGATTTGTGATTCCACATCAATCTGGGATATTCTCTTCTAATATCTAATTAGGCTGGTGTAGTGGTGTCCCTAACTGAGCAAATCGGGATTTATAACATCAATGTTAGTAGAATGGTCCTGATTAGGCTAGTAAGGAAACATCTCTATGTCTTGGTTCAGGATATATTTAGACATAGCAGCCTACACCAGAGCAGTCGAATCCATGACATTCTACTGCACAAGGTAATATTATAGTATCCCCTACAATAGTTTCTTCTATTTTTTATGTAGGTACATCACACTTTTTTATTTCAGCTACAGGTTTGGAATGTTTATGTATTAAAATATAGTAAATATGTGGTGTTATGTATTTTGTAATGTAGTTAAGGGTTACATTAGCGGTCATATTCCATTTCCCAGATTTCATGCTTGTTGTAGGTGGGTACAGTTTCTTATGGGATTCCCTCATCTCTAATATGACTGAATTTGAAGTCATACTCAATATAAAATGGCTGGTACCTTTCATTCCCATTTATACTTCTATCATCGATGAGTGACATTCACACCAGCCATGGGAAATATGCATACCCATAATTGTGTATCGGATGACCCATAAAGTAAAGATGAGAAGAAGATTGCTGGTCTAGGTTGATTAATAACATAGATGGAGAGTCACCTTAGGAGTGATTATGGATTTTATTCTGTAGAATTCCCTCCTATTGTGGAATGTTTTAGAGATGTATTCCCTGATGATTTATCCATTTTAACATATAAGAGAGAGGTCAAGTTGACAATCAATTTTTTCTAGGTGTGGTACTAGTTTCTATTCCTCTCTATAGAATGACATCTATTGGGCACCATGAAATCAGGAAATAGCTTGAAGATCAAGAGGATAATGGTTTTTCCAACCCATCACATCGTTATGTGGCTCACTAGTCCTTTTTTCTAAGGATGATGGTACCCTTATATTGAGCATGGATTACTACTGGTTGAACCAACATACAGTGACGAACCGATATTCACTCCCTTGTATAGATGAACTATTTGACCAGCTTTGAGGAGCATCATTTTTCTCTAGGATTGATTTGAGGATGGACTACCATTAGGTGCATGTGATACTCTCATACAGACTACATACAAACTTCCAGAGAAGGTATGGATTGTTTGAGTATTTAGTCCTGTCGTTTGGTCTGAGGAATGTGCATTCAGTCTTCATGGATTTTATGGATCATGTTTTCCACTCATACCTTGATTCCATTATAGAAGTCTTTGTAGACAACACAATACTAGAAAACCTAGCTATACAAACGATTTTAAAAAACTATTGGCATACTGTGTTTTATCCCAATGTCTTATTATAACCATTGGTATATTCCATTTTATATAATAATATATGAATTTTTTTAGAGTTGTTGGGATAGAGTTTCCCCAAATACAACAAGAATGTGTCCCTCTAATTACCAAATTGATCAGCATTTTCCACACCAGAGTGCTCCACTTCATCCCACAAGGTGAGTTCTCCTCTTCATCCTAGCCAGTGATCCATCCTTGGTTCACATCATTCAGTTTCTCCCTCTTCAAATTTGTTAGTTTGAAGTGAATTATTTATTCATCCTATATAATATTTTCCTTTTTTATCTATGACATATAGTTTAATTTTACATCTAATGCAACTTATCATCCGTTAAGGTTTAAATTTGTTTATTCATGAATATGAAATTAAAATTTTCAAAATACTTTATATCTTTAACGGGTGGGGTATATTTTTAGTGTTTTTTGAAATATATAGAGTCGGACTACTGAATCCTTCATCATTTGTTTATTGTAAGTTGGTGCAGTGATTTTCTATATGACACTATCACATATAATCAGCTATTACAGTTTATATGAATATGTAAAAAACATAAAAAAATCTGTAGTATGTGTATTATAAAAGATAATGATACATCCATGGTATTATGAAATAATAGTTCTTTGAGTGCAGTGTTAGAATAGTCATTGCCATATGGTAGTATAGATTCAGATGATTTATCGAGATTCAGTGACCAATTCTATGCACAATAGATTCATGTAAAGACCTCTCTGCATAGATCAGTGTTATATAGGAGAGGTTTTAACAACAAAAACATGTTTATATTGGTATAATTGAAAGAAGGAATATTTTTTATCTTTATATAATAATTTCAAATTTATTTATTAATATATACACGCTAAATGATTATTTTAATAAATATTTAATATTTTTTTCTCTATAATACATGATAAATCATGAAAATATTTAATATACATGTATTTACATTTTGGTTTTAATTGTAAAATGACAAGGAACAATAGGTTGCTAGTAGGGGATGTTTCCTAGATGGGATCTCAGGACATCATCCACCAATATGATATTTTCGTTACCCTAACAATTAATGACACTATAAACCTCAACATCATCAACAATAGCATGCTATATTTACTTAAATATTTATAAATTAAATATAACATGAGGAGGTGATAGAAAATTAACATATATTTTTATAATGTTTAAAAAAATTACCCTTTCTGATAAAAATATATTTATATATAATTTCCGTTAATCATGTTAGTATATTTAAAAATCATTCCCTATTATAAAAATCCATTGGAATTGGTATTCTATTGTTTATTGTAAAAGCCTAAAACATTATAGAGTGTCTTAAGAGGGAATTTCCTTGAATAGGATTAACTATAGGATTTTATAACAATATGAAAATCCCACTCCCGTTATTGGATAATCCTTAGTAGTCAATGAATATCCATACAAGGTTAATCCTATCTAATCCTATATGATAGCCTAGATTATCAGAATACTCATATATATATGAATTCATCTATAAAAACAACCTATATAAAACCAAATGAGTCCCATGAAAGTAATTATTAAAAAATATAATATAAAAATGATTAATACAAACCAACAAAAAATGACTTTTTACAAGAAGTCTACCTTAAAAAACACACCCTATAAAAATATCATATTCAATATTGTATAAACTATTTAACATATAAAACATATTGTGATAATATGTTTATAAAAAAAATATATTCCTATGAAATCATTGATCACCAATAATACAATTTTGATTCCTTACACAAAGAAAATATATGTACTTGAGGGTGAACATTGATTAAAAATATCATTAATTGTGAAATATAACGACCTATATAAATTTAGACTAAATCCTAATATTTTATCACAATTACCCTTGAGAGATCATTCCCTATATAGTGATTTTCCCTCACAACCACTATGTTTCACATAATCTCCCAATTAATTCCTTATTATGATGACCCACAAAATAAGATAAGTTGAAATGAATTGATCGAACCCAAAGAAAAATAAATTGTACCAAACTAACCTAACGTGGCTTGAAGATAAATGAACTAAACCTATCATCCCATTATATTTTTTATGTATCCTAACTAACAAATACTATCTATATTATACCCAATAAAACTTTACCAATCAAATTAAATTGAGTTTAATTTAATTGATCTGGACCAAGTAGACTTTAGTATATCTGAATAATACTAATCAATATGGAACTAAACTAAAATAAAATTAAGTGAACTAAAGTAACCATAACTAAAATAAATTTTATATTAATGATAAAAAGTAACTGGCTAAGAAAATATTTAATAAAACCATAATTTCCATGCACCGACCCAATACAAATTAAATAACCAAACCAAACCAAACAAAACAATCAAAAATATACTAGTAATAAATAAATTAAAGTCACTAAAACCAATCCAAGTCAAATAGAATATGGTTAGCTAGAAGTATTAATCCATTATAGATGAATTTATTATATAAGTATGAGATTTGTAAATTTGTTAATAGAATAAAAAAAATTAATACATCAATTAAAAACACAATTTTTTTAGTATTATGTATAGTTATTACTCATTGATTCAATTGAATTCAATATCATGGATTTATATTTACAATATATATATATAGTATTTATTAATTTATATTATGATTCTCATGTATACTAGTGTGTATATTATGGTTTCATATGATGTAAAAAATTCTTGTTTCCTTGAATATATTTTCTACTAAACCTCAATATTATTTAATATCTTTTAAAAAATTACATATAATTTTTCTACAAAATGAATAGATGGTGGATGTATGAAACCAATCGGATCTCAAGTTATTCTCCAAACATGTTTGAGAGATTTTTAGTTTTTTAATTTTATAATGCATTAGATAGTGTTCACACACATTTTCCTTGTCAAAATTATGTTTGAAGACCTTGGTTGATCCATGAAGAATTTATCTACCATATAACCTAATATGTAACTCAAAAAACAACAATGTGTGGTATCACAATTGTGAGAAAATGAAATATCCAAATGCTCTTGGTCCAAATGAGTGGGGATACTTTGTTAGATGACGTGTTTTGATTTCACTTTCCTCATGATATGGAAAGCATTTTATGCCAAGAAAACTTATATACGGTCACACATTAAATTTATAATTAGAATTTTGATTTTTTTCAAGTAAAAACACTGAATAATATTAGTTTGACTGTAGTATACTGATAATGTGGTAAAATGAAAATGTTGAAAATTTTTATCTGATTATTTCAATGGAAATCCAAGTATGAATTTTCTAATACTACCATGAATTAAATTATTTACTTTTTATATGAATTAGGTCCAAATTATATATATATTATCTCAACCCACTAGATGTAATTGAAGTTAATTGAGTAACATTAATTTTTAAAAAAACAATATTCATGCTTTCTCAAAATCTTGCAGCCTATTTTGGGAGGAAAATGTTAAAATGAATGATTGTATAAAATGTGGCACAAATCAATGGGAAACAAAATCTTATGGAACACCATCATGGATGTCATAGAACGTATTCTAGAACTTTTAATTTATCCCCATACTCCATAATCATTTCATGTCTGATAAAACATCAACAAATATGTTATGGCAGGGTTCCGAGAGAAATAAGAATAATGATGAGTTGGTTCAACATGTAAATTTATTTTCATGGATGATTTCGGATTCTCAATATAATGATTTCATAGATGAAATGTGTAATTTGAGGATGGGTAATTAATGTGACTATTTTAATCTGTTCTGGTATATTCTTAATTCCCACATCAAATGACTAATTTTCATACACATTTATAACCATCCTCCATAAAGGAGTAAAAAAACCATTCACTATCATGAGTATACTCATATATAGTCCTTATGATCCCCAAAATGATATATATGTGAACATGAAACCTATAATAAAAATGATGAAAAATATTTTGAATTTTTTTTTGCACGCATATGTTCAATGTACGGAAAAGGTATTTCAGATGTCTGATGCGCTTATGTGGATGATCAATAATTTTATTTCTTATGAAATCATGTGTGGTGTCTGTGTGTTAAAATGTAATTTTACCCCCAAGAACCTAATGTATATATATATGATGAGTCATGTATAAAAACTCAATATCTTGACATATAATGGACTATTAATGTTCATGATGTTTATTCATGGAACATATCAAAATGGTTCAACAAAGTAGAGTTGAAGATGAAATATTTGAATATTCATGATTATCACGTCCTTTTGCATTAGTTGATTCCAATAATAACATGTTATCTTATTTCCAATAATGTAAAGGTATAATTTACTTGTCTCTTACAAATATTTTGATATTTTTGTTCAATGATGTTGTCGATGATTTTCCTAAAACAATATGTTGGAATATTCTCCATTAATTTTGTGTGAGTTAGAGAAACTACTTCCACAATAATTTTCACCTGCATGATATATTTAAATGTCTATATTCCAACCAATTTAATTCTTGCAGGTCATGTCACATTCTGTGGGATCTACCCAACATAAAGAAACATTTTCATCTTGAAGAATTATGTATTGGGAAGAAATCATCTTAAAGGTTCTATCGTGAAAGGTTACTCGGATCAAGAATTTATGGATTTCAGTTCAATGTATTTTTCTTATGTTCTACAAGATGGAACAAAAGAATGGGAAATGAATAAGATCATTATGATAAAATTTAACACAGTTTTCCCTCACTTCCCTAAATATGTGTAATTCTTGGATCATATACACCAACCACATTATGCCTTGAAGAGTGGGATATGGAACATCACACATGTTTTTTTAACTTTGTTTTTTTTTATGACCACATCATGTAAGTAAATTGAACATGTGTATCTTATGCCATCTCATGTAGTTTTACATACCTGTTAAAAAATTTCAATTTTTATTGATAGGGAACATAAACTAATGAAAAATTGAAAGAATCATTATTTATCTTTAAGAAGGAGACATTCTTTATACGGTGAATATTTTTATGCTTGGATGAAATAAAATGTAGAAATATTACGTTTATATATTAAAAAAATTAAATATTTAATTAAGTATAATATTCATTTATATTTTTAGTATATTGTTTTCGTATTGACTCTTTCTCTAAGGAAATTAGAGCTTTAGACATTGGTCCTAATTCTGAGGTTCTTGAATGAAAATATATTTGGATCAATGGTTGTAGATTTATTATCACTAAATGGGAAAATAAAATGAGAAAATGACATAATGGTTTTATGGTAACTGCCAAAAAATAATTTTGTTCCATTACATCAGATATAAAACCTAAATTTGAAAATTTATTATATAATAAAGTCATTGAAAAAATACTAATATTGTATTATTACACTCACAGATGAGTCACTTTGATGAAATTTCACTGGTTTGATTTGATGATGAGGAATGGAACATTTATTGATGATTTCTTATCTCGAGTAATTTTTATTTAAAGATAAACCGTATGTATTGGAATATATGGATAAAAAAAGATTTTTGTTTCAAAGGACATATTCTACATGAATCTGGTATCATTATGGATATAATCTAAAGGCATTTTTTAATGATGGTGATGATTTAATTGACACCATCCCTCTCTCATTGGCCCCAATCCATTTATTTATTACTGATCACTCCAATAATTCAATTTTTAGAGTTGATTGTGAATATGGTGTTAAGGTTGGAAATACATATAATCATCCACATGTGTTATTAGTTATGTTTGGATTAGCTCAACTTGGATTTTGGAGGTTGGTTCTACAAAATTTGATTATCTATTTATTAAAAACATTTTGTATCCAACATGACCTTCATGTGTATTTTCAATTTGTATTAGTTGAAATTTTCTTTGAGTTTCTTATTTAAAATTGAATGGAACTCCTTTCAAACCCATCATACCAAAACAAACTGGAACAATTATATTGTATCTAAGAACATGATAAATTGTATTGTACATATTAAATTAATTGATATGAAAATGAAAACCAATTAAAATAATGACAAAACCAACAAAAATGGAAAAATTATCTAACCCAAAATATGAACCAAATAACATAAGACAAATAATTATAGAGAAATGACATAATCAATAGTCTAAAATGAACGAAATGACCTAAGAAAAATAAAAAATGAAAAAAATGACCTAATCAATTGAGCATAATGAACCAAATGACCTATCCAATAGTTCATTGTATTGAAGCGAAAAAATAAGAAAACTATATTATACACATTCTAAACATTCTAATTTGAATGTATTTTCTTATATGCCATGCCTTATGTTTTTACATTATTTGAAATAGATATTAAAGGTTTTTTTATATCACTACATATCCAATATTTGGTTTGAAAAGTGGTATCCCTTATTTAAGTCATGAATCGTCTTATTTCTTCTTTAGGATACACATTAGGTATGGATTTATAATTAATTCAATGTTTGTTTTCAGATGAAAGAACTATTAAAATTATGGAGATATGAAGAAAAATGATGGTAGAAAACAATCACCAAATGAGTGGAATGGGAATCCCTTCTTTAGTACTAATTGTGAGTATTTTATTTAAAATATATATTTCAATTACATATAATGTCATGTGAATAATTTTCCTTTTAACTTTTAATCAGGATCCACCACCAAGGATCCAGTTATTCACTGACCAACCTAGTTGTTCCAGTTCTTAGGCTGGAAATATAAGGGGGGGATACTACAACTAGGTGATCCATTTGTAAAACCCATTCACACCCAATCCCTACCCCTGATGTACCATATACCACATATTCATATCTCGTAATGTTGTTATAGACACATGGTATATTTTGGTCAGCCATGTTTTCATTACCATTTTTATATGAGCCTCATATCTTATCTTTACCAAATATGATGATGATTCATACTCATCATCCATATAATGAATTTTCATAGACATATATGCCACATTTATTTTCTTCTACTTACATCACCCTAGGATTCTACATTAATGCTTCTTCGAGTCCTACTCCAAATCAGTCAATGCCTCTAAAGCATAAACTAGGACCCACTCTATCTTTGTAGGTTGATGTTCCTTCAGTTCCTGAGGATCCATTGAGACCCACTGATCATCCTACATCATGTATATTTATATAACCAAAGTAATTATTTTTAACAAAATTTATTTTCATTACAAAATATATTGATATAATATTTGTTTTCTTCCTTTAATAGTTGTATCTTCCAATAAGTAGCATGTTCATAAATGCATGTGTGTAGTGTGAAACTTCCACACATAGAAAACGGTGGAGTTAAATGAATACAAGAATATTCTTCAAAAACATAGAGGGGTTGTATGTGTTTTTTAGTGACACTTTCCAAATACTCTGATATCATTCTCGTTAGTCCTCTATCTGAGAAACAAATTCTAAATGAGGTAAAGGATAATTCTCTAGAATAAATGTGGGTAACCGAAATTATTTAATTTAATTTTATACTATCATTTTATTTAATGGAATTTATATTTCAGTGAAAGATTAATTTTAAATTTCATGATGGTGGGGCTATGAGGCTGATATGAATAATTGAATTATGTGTGGTATTGAGAGGCTATAAGTATGATTTTTATAGTGGCATGAATTCTAGAGTGGGAATGGGGCCACACATATAATGTATGATTATTTGGTATTATATTATAGGGAAATGATTACTCATTGGGAGAGTACTGTGTTCAAGGTACTTATCATATTTTAGGTATTTAAATGAATATTACCCTGATTTTTATTTATAAAATCATTTTTATTATTGAAAATTATTTTTGAGGAATCGTTAGGAATACATAAAAAATAGGGATTCTAAAAAATTCCTCCACACTTTGGGAATGAATATGATTCTAGACCATAAGTATAAGTAGGTAAACCATTCATTTTTAATTTTTCTTTAGGACTTTAACATTCATTTTCCCCCATATTTCATTACATTTCTAATTGCTCTATGTAAATTATCATTTATTCTTTTAGTTATACCCCGAATGGCCCAAAGGCTGTCTTTTTTGTTGATTTTTGATTACCCCTTTTTCAAGTGATGTGGGGGGGGGGCGTATATGTCCTATAGGTTTAGAGATTACATGACTCATATTCCTTAGAAATTATACATACTATACATAGAACTCCTCCTATCAGCTTATTCATTGTGATATCAGCTCTCCACCTTTTGCATGGATATTCAGCTAGGCTTCCCATGCAAGCACAGGCTGGACCGGATGGAAATTCCATACCCTATCTTTCTGAAAATCCTCATAGAATCTTCTTTGGGGAATGTGCCTTCTCAGATCCCCATATGTATTCTTCTCCTTATAGAGTCTATCTGTTCATTTAGACCAAATTTCAGGTGGCCCGAAGGCCTTGAGGTGGCTCGAAGGCCTTGAGGTGGACCGAAGGCTTTGAGGTGGTGCAAAGGCTTTGAGGTGGCCCAAAGCGCTTCAGGTCTCCCAAAAGACTTGAGGTGGCATGAATTCCATGGGTGGATCGAAGGACTTAAAGGAATTGAGTCCTAAATCAGTGGCCTGAAATCCCAAACAGATGAATAGTTTCGGCTATTACAGTACCAAACAGTGTCTTCTACAGTACCAGCTACAGTACTGCTACCGACCAGAAATATTTCTCCACCCGGTTTTGAACTCGGGTCTCTTGGATGCACTTGTCGAGTCCTCACCAACTAGGCTGAATGTCTTGTGCTTCTTTTTATTATTATTGAATTTATTTAATGTGTACTAAATTTTTTGGATTAGTATTGGAATTTTTTTGAGCATTTCATGAACCAATACAACCACGTACCATTTTTTTAAATTCACATTATTTTAATAGATTGAAATTCTGGGGCAATGTATATTTAAAAATTTTAAGGATTGAATCACTAATAATTTAGAATATTGAAAAAATTCATGCAAATATTCTAAGAAATTATATAAATAGTGTTGTAAAAAATTAAATTACAGAAGAGAAAGTGTAATAGTAATAGAAAGAGAGAATACCTTAAAAAGTGATATAGTTAATCAATTAAATTATTTTTGTAACAAACATTAGGATTATAAAAAACACTATAATTAATAAACATAAAAATATTAATCAACTGAATATTTAGAGATAAAATATCTATCCTTCTTAACCGGTTCATATCAAGCCATGTTATATATTAACTTTGAAACCATGATCTTTGTGTTACAGACCAATTAGAACACATAATTGGTCATATGTTATTGTAAATCACCAAATTACACACTTGAATATATGATCATTTTAAAAATAATATGGTCAAAACTCTAAACATATGATAGTTATAAATCCATATTATACATAAATCATTTCCTAGGGTAATAATACTGTAATCACAATACTCATGGTAGAGGAACACTCGTCCCACACGCTAATAATCATTTTATGATAATATAAAGAAAATTATTATTTTATATAGCCCACTCCATCACAATATTATAAATATATTCTATAATATAATATTATAAATATCCCACCCCTTGTTTTACAATTACTTAAATTTAGTTTACACTTACAAAACTTTAGTTTTACCTTACCCCTTACACAGAATTAGTATTACCATTACATAAATTTAGTTTACCCTTAAATAATATTCATTCAACCATAAATAACATCATTTTATCCTTACAAAAATTTAGGTACCCTTTACATAACTATAGATTACCCATAAAATTTTTACCCTTACTTGACTTTCTTTTAACCCCTAATTACCTTTATTTTATCCTTACATGTCTTAGTTTACCCTTATAGAACTTTAATTTACCCTTATAAAACTTTTTATTTTGTCCAAATTTTGTAAAAATATTCTAATTATAATTCCTCAATGTTATATTCCTGATAAGAGAGTTGATAACCCACTCATGAATATTCATTTATGTTATAATAGCACATATTTATCTTTTCCTCAATTATGGTGATGACACAACCACCTTATTATTGATTACCGTGATGACATTTTCACTTTTATATATGATATATCAATTGATGAACTGTTCATTGATACCCAGTTATAATTAACCTGCTATATGTTATTCATTCCAGAGTCATTTACAATTAATATATATTTAATATTATTTATGAAATTAATTTCTAGTAACCTATTTTAAATTATTATTTTCTTCATTCAATTTCATTAAAGATGGAGTTTTCAAATATTAAAGGATGTGTACTCGAGAAAAATTATTTTAATCAAGTAGAAAGAAAAAAGATGGATGAACATTAAACTAACTAACACAGCAGAATATTTTATGTTTTAATTTTTTTATTTAAAATTTTATTATCTTCTTTTTAACTTAAGAGTATTTTATATTTGTAATAGTGAGTTTTATATGCCCTTGATTTTTAAGAAGCTGAAAAATTTGGTTCAAAAAATCACTAACATCATGTTTCGGGAGATGAGAACTATCAAATAGTTTTTTGTTGACTTGGGTAGTGTATTTTCATTATGAGGTATTGGACCACTTTTGGTGACATTTCTTATAACCCTGAGTTGGAAAATATAATGAATGAGAAGCACAATGTAAAGACCCGTAAAATTCAAGGGAAATTTTTTCTTCATTTTCTTTGGAATTTTACAAGAGCGCGGTTTCTGACGGCACCTGATACCGAGGCCCAGAGTGCCCAGAATCAATTTCCGAAGTTTGGCTCGGGTACGTTCAGTGAACGAACGAGCGGGAATTTCTAACTTTTGATCCGGTGCCCGGAATTGAAATCCGAGGGCACCGATGAACTCGCAGCCCCGATATTCGCTTAAGGAGACCTTTTCCGAGGTTGCGTTTATTTCGGGATGAGAGTTAGTTTTTGGGAGTTTAGAATAAGTTAAATAAAAAATGTGGATTACATTTTTTTATTTAAACTTATTAGTTAACTTCTCTCAAAGGAAGTTAGGGGTGGGACCCACACCCACTTAACCTCCCTTGAGAGGATTAAGTGTGGTGGGGCCCACATGAACCCTAAACTTTTCATCTTCTCCCAACTCCCTTAACCCCTCTTTAAATGACATGAGTTATTTAATTTTGGAGTTATCCTTTTTGAATTTCAAACCTTTGAAATTCATTTGTTAAGTTTGTGAATAAAATAAGCTCTTATCTTTTTTTGTTGGGTTAGAACTCTTTAGCCATCTTGAGAGCTTTTGAGAGCTTTTCTTCCTTCTTCAATCTTTGACGAAGAACGCTCAACTTGACGAAGAACGCTCAAGCTCCGACGAAGAACGCCGCTCCTCTCTTCTTCATCTTCCATGTCAACGAGAGGGAACGCCGCTTCCTCCTCGGACTCCCTTCGTCGGCATACGAAGATTCGCCAACGACGTATCTCTTCGGACGTACCTCTTCATCATCGGATTTGACGAACGACTACCACGATTCCCGACCTCCGCGACGTTGTCTTCCACGGAACGTTGACAAATCTTCGAACCTATACCCAAGGTAGGGGTTGATGTAATTTGTTTATTTATTTATCCTTGTTCGTGGTTCATGCATGACTAACGTAAGGATTTTAAGTTGTGTTATCATTTCATGTGAGGGGGCTGGACCGCATGAACACGGCCGAACCCCATCCAACGTTCTTGTTGATTTATCTTGCGGGTGGAAACAAGGTGGCATGGTGCCGTCGCACCACGCGGATAATTGTATGTTTATATTGCGCGGCGCCGTCGCGCCACGCCGTGGAAGAATCATCAAGAATGTGACGCCGTCGCGCCGCATCAAGGGGAATCGGAGGCGCGGTGGAGGGGCGCGGTGTCGTCGCACCGCGCCGGACGACGAACACCACGGCCGGTTCCGGGCCGCGGCGGGACGAGATGACCGGCGGCCGGGCCGCCGGCGTCGGAAGCCGGAAAGGGGACCGGATTTTCCGGTCCCGTTGGAGAAAACCGGCCGGCAGTTGGCCGGCCGGAAGGTCAAAAGGCGGGGGAAATAAATTCCCCCTGCCAGCTTAAAAACCCCCCCTTATTTATGAGGGGGCGGTTTCCTTGAGGGGGGGGCAGGCGGCCCCCCCCCGGTTTTTCCACGAAGCAGGCCCCCAGGAGGGGGGCCGTTGTTGACACAAGGGCGCAACATAATGCCGCGCCGCCTTTCCAAGAACCGGGGGGCTCCCCCCCCCCCCCCCCCGCGCGCTGCCTCCATGCGGCGCCAGGCCGCCGCGCCGCCGGCTGGCCGGCCGGGCCGGGTCGGACCCGGGTCGGGTCGACCCGGTTCGGGCCGACCCAGGGGGGGTCGGGCCGGGTCGGCCCGGACCCGGACGCCCCCGTTTCGAATCAGTTTCGGTCTTTTGGCCATAACATGAGCCACGAACCTCCGATTGACGAACCGTCTGCGGAAACACGATACTTGGATCGATACGGTCGTTTCGGTATATCGCACTCAAGGTTTCAGAATACTTTGAGTTTGGCCGGGTTGGTTCGTTCACGAAACCAACCGGGCCTTCGGAGCGGAAACGCTCGTATCTTGAGCTACGGACGTCCGATTGACGTGCCGTCAGTTTTGTTGTGTTCCTCTTAGTCAGACGGTTCTTTTGGCATACTATGCCCGAGGTTTGGACGCAGGTGGAGTACGGTCGGGTTGGTTTTGCCTTAAAAACCAACCGGGCCCCGGGGACAAAAATGCCAATAACTCTCAGACCGGGCGTCCGATCGACGCGCTGTCTGTTGCGTTGAGTTCCTGTTGACGATACGGAACTTTTGGATACATCAACTCTGGACTTTGTGACAGTTGATGTATCAGCCTCTCGGCTCGTGGAGCGGACCCTCCGAACGAGCTTGCTGTGTGCGGGAACCCTAGTGCTGGCTGCGACTGTTCTGTGACTACTATTGCTACTACTGCTACTGTGACTACGACGACGACAGTACAGAGATCCTGTGTGGATTCGACAACGACGACTTCAGCACTCAGCGATCCTAAGTGGATCAGTTCTACAGGTCATGTGTGGGCCCAGTCCTGTGTGGGTCCGATCCTGTGTGGGTCTTTGCGCTCAACGGTCCTGTGTGAACCAGCGCCTACAGGTCCTACGTGGGCCCGATCCTGTGTGGGTCTTTTGTGGGGGTTAGTTACCTATCGATCCTTCGTGGGTCCGACGATTTAGATGGATCAGAGATCATCTTTATCGTCTTTCGAAGATGTATACCTGTGTGAGCTGAATCCTATTGCATTCCTGTGTGGATCGTGTTGTGCTATCCTGTGTGGATTATGTTTTGCTTTCCTGTGTGGAATACGTTTACTTTCCTGTGTGGACTGAGTTGTACTTGGGCTCGGAGGTTGGAGCGTATTTGAATTTGATGACTTAGGTATATGTATGGGCATATACCTAAGCAGTGTCGATTGTTACTTCGTGATTGTACCTTTCTTCGTGGTTTATCCTTTGTGGATTTGAGAGACCTTCAGGGGGTCTCGGGGTCCCTACTGAGTAGCTTATACTCACCCCTGCACGGGCTTTGCCCGCACTACGTTGTGTTGGTTGCAGACGACGGACAGCGTTGATCTTAGCTGAGGCTTGCAGAGCAGGACGGTACCTGGAGGTGGACCACTGGACGGGACGTGCTCGGAGCGTACGGCGGGACCCGTGGAGAAGTGGAGCTATCTGTACCCACCCTTCAGGTGGGATTTCCAGTGGACAGCCCGGTGTAGAGGCTTTTACTTTTCAGTTGCTGTTTTCCCTTTCGAGTTGTACTTTACTTTCAGTTTGGGTTTGTATACTGGCCCATTTACCTTTCCGCACTTTCAGTTGTACTCTGCTATTGCTTAGTGTTTACTTTCTGCTTGCTTACTCTGTGGTGTTTTTTTACTTTACAAAGGCAATGCCTTCCCTTTTTACCGGGATTTACGCCTTGGTGCTAGTCGCCAGCCCCTGGCCTATGGAAGGCGGGCTTGGGGTAGTCACGGCACGGACCCCGAGGGCGGGTCGTGACAAATTGGTATCAGAGGAGTTCGGTTCTACCGCGAACTCTGATCTTTTCTATGTGAAGCAATAATGTTTAATGTATTGAGTGTGGTTATTAGTCCAGGGAGTCCAGTGTTGGTGCGGCGGCCGACGTATCCTTACACCAGGACCCTGACTTCTGATTTCCGACTTAATGCACGAAAACATTGATTGCGTGTGTGTTTCAAAGTTTTCTTTGTGATTACTTATATCAGCTCACCAGGTATACTGTTCTGCCCGTGGCGCACCTGTTTTCTTTTCAGGATGGCCCCATGACGGCAGCCAGCTAGGGTTCCGAGAGTCGAGCGTGACGACAGCCCACCGAGCGACGAGGCCTCGGTGCAGGGCCCTTTGTCAGAAGTGGCACCGGCGGTAGCTCTACCCGCCGAGCCCCCGATGCTTCCAGCAGAAGCCGCTGACGATGCATGTCGCCTCAGCGCACTGCATGAGTTTCAGCGCCAGCGACCGCCCAGGTTTCGCGGGGAGACGGATCCCCAGGCAGCAGAGGACTTGCTGGAGGCAGTGGTACGAGTGTTTAGGGTTATGAGGACACCAGCAGACCTCATGGTGATCCTCGCTGCGAGCCTACTACACGCAGCAGCAGGACGATGGTGGAGCTTGATGCTCCAGGTGCACGATGAGGCATCTCTACTTTGGACGGAATTTGTGAGCCTCTTCCTCTCGGAGTTCGTCCCAGCCACCCTTCGTGCGGTGCGTATCTAGGAGCTTCTTCAGCTGCGGCAGGGCAGCATGACGGTCGCTCAGTACTCGGCGAGATTTACTGATCTCTCGCGCTACTCGACCGACATGGTACGGGACCCATTCTTTCGGGCCCGGACCTTCGAGCAGGGTTTGAGACATGAGATCAGGGCATCGCTGATCTCCCTCAGCATACTAACTCAGACAGGAAAACTGAAGCGGGCCCTTCTGATCGAGAGCTTCCTTGCTGAGCCTACACCAGCGCAGCGACCCACCGCAGGGCGACACGTGGCAGAGTCATCTGCAGTAGGCAGTCGACGGATGACTCAAGGGTCCAGACAGACCAGACCTTCGGGCAGATGACCTCAGGACACTGGCTCAGCAGTGCGGGGCACACAACGAGGAGCCAGTCTTTCGAGAGGCAGACAATGCTACTCGTGCGGCGGGCAGGGCCACATGGCTCGTGACTGCCCGACCCGCCATGCCGAGGAGCAGTAGTCGGTTGAGGGACCACCGAGGCAGAGGCAGAGGGTCGACCGTGGCGGTCCGCAGGGAGGAGGCGGACGAGGCAGAGGAGCTGGACGAGCAGCTGGTGGTGGGCGATGCTTTGAGGCTCTGCCACCACCACCACCAGGAGGTCCACCCCGACCACAGGGAGCTGGCGGGCAGAGACAGGCACAGCTCCAGGCAGCAGAGGCCTACGACCACGGCGCACCCGAGATGATTCGAGGTACTATCTGTGTCTATTCCACCCTTGCTGCAGTTCTTATAGACACAAGAGCGAGTCACTCTTTCATAGCCGCTTCCCTTGTTCGGAGCTCGGATATTCCGACAGAGCCGTTGGATCGATCCTTACGGTTAGAGACTCCTACGGGAGAAGACTCGACGATTACGCACTGGTGCCGGCAGTGTGGGCTTACTCTAGGAGGCGAGAGCTTCGGCTGGGATCTTCTTGTAGCAGCATCGAGGCATTACGACGTCATCTTGGGTATGGATTGGCTATCTACGGTCCATGCACAAGTTGACTGTTTTAGGCACAAGGTGCGATGTGTACGCACCGACGGGAGCCGGTTCACCTTCACCGGTGAGAAGGGATCCTTAGCAGAACAGGATGGACTTCCGCGGAGGAGAGGACATCCCATCACTCATCAGTTGGCTAGCCTCATCCTTGGATCAGTTGACGTGCGGAGTCCTGGTTTTCCTGCAGTGGTGGATCAGTTTGAGGACGTTTTTCCCGACGACGTTCCAGGGCTACCTCCTCGTAGAGAGGTAGACTTTTATATTGACTTGTACCCCAGGACAGCCCCGATATCCACTCCAGCATATCGGATGGCCCCCGCCGAGCTTCGAGAGCTACGGGTACAGTTGGAGGACTTGCAGGGCAAGGGGTTCATCCGACCCAGTGTTTCACCCTGGGCTTCCCCGATATTGTTCGCCAAGAAGGAGGATGGGAGCTTGTGACTTTGTGTTGACTATCGTCGCCTGAACCAGGTGACAGTGAGGAACAAGTATCCGCTACCGAGGATTGATGACCTCTTTGATCAGCTCAAGGGAGCACGGTGGTTCTCAAAGATAGACCTCAGGTCAGGCTATCATCAGCTCAGAGTCAGAGACGAGGATGTGCAGAAGACGGCCTTCAGATGTCGGTATGGCCACTATGAGTTCTTGTTTATGCCTTTCGGTGTAACCAATGCTCCAGCAATGTTCATGGATCTCATGAACAGGATCTTTCAGCCATACCTCGATCGGTTTGTCGTGGTCTTCATTGACGACATTCTGATTTACTCTACGACTGAGGAGGAGCACGCCTATCACTTGGGAGTTGTACTAGACACACTCCGAGGGCACAATATTTATGGTAAGCTCTCGAAGTTCCAGTTCTGGATACGTGAGGTCCACTTATTGGGACACGTTATCTCTGAGGTGGGATTTGCAGGGGATCCCGCAAAGATTGAGGCTGTGTTAGCTTGGGAACCACCCAGGAGCGTGACTGAGGTTCGGAGTTTATTGAGACTAGATGGATACTATCGGATATTCGTGCCAGACTTCTCTAGAGTTGCGGCATCACTCACAGCTTTGACGAAGAAGGGGAAACCCTTCATGTGGTCAGACAGATGTCAGCAGAGCTTCCAGGAGCTGAGACAGAGATTGACTAGCGCACCTATCTTGAGGTTGCCCGATGAGGGAGTAGGGTACGTAGTTTACTGCGATGCATCAGGGACCGGACTCGGATGTGTTCTGATACAGGAGCGGGCAGTGATCACCTATGGATCACGTCATTTGAGGCCGCATGAGAAGAACTACGCTACCCATGACCTGGAGTTAGTAGCAGTAGTCTTCGCTCTGAAGACATGGCGACACTATCTGATGGGCGAGCGCTTTACAGTATTTTCCGATCATCAGAGTCTCAGGTATATCTTCTCACAGAAGGACCTGAACCTGTGACAGCGGCGATGGCTCGAGTTCCTCAAGGACTATGACTTTGAGATTGTCTATACTCTTGGGAAGGGGAACGTAGTAGCCGATTCCCTCAGCAGGAGGACGGGCATTCAGCTACTTGAGGAGGCGACAGAGCAGCTAGCCTTTTTGTAGATATCCTTCGTGGATAGAGAAGGAGCAGCCTTCCTTCAGTCTCTCACAGTCACTCCTCCACTACTACAGCGTGTCAGGGAGGCACAGCGTGGGGACACTGACTGTGAGACATGGCGTGCACAGATATCCTCGGGACATGCACCTGATGGTTTATCCCTTGGAGTAGAGCATGACATCCTTTTCAGAGGACGTACCATGGTACCAGTCGCTTTGCGAGAGGAAGTGCTGAGAGAGTTTCACACTTCTCCTTTGGCGGTACATCCTGGAGTGGCAAAGATGTACCAGGACCTCAGACGACAGCATTGGTGGCCGGGCATGAAGAAGGCAGTAGCAGAGTTCGTTTCTCGATGCCTCACCTGCCAGTAGGTGAAGGCAGAGCATCAGGTACCAGCAGGCTTGGTACAGCCCTTGGAGGTTCCAGAGTGGAAGTGGGACGACATATCTATGGACTTCGTGACTGGACTTCCACGCACATCCAGAGGTCACGACTCCATATTGGTGATTGTTGACCGACTCACCATGTCGGCACACTTCTTACCCATTAGAGAGCAGGGCTCAGTGGAGAGCTTGGGACGTCTCAACGTTCAGGAGATTGTGCGGCTCCACGGCGTGCCATCATCTATCATATCCGATCGAGATGCCCTCTTTACTTCCCGGCTTTGGAAGGGGTTACAGGAGGCGTTCGGGATGCAGCTACGTCTGAGCACAACCTTTCACCCTCAGACGGATGGTCAGACGGAGAGGGCCATTCAGACTCTCGAGGACATGCTCTGTGCATGTGTTCTCGACTTTGGTCGTAGCTGGGAGGACCACCAACCCTTGGTGGAGTTTGCGTACAACAACAGCTACCACTCCACCATCGGGATGGCACCGTACGAGGCGTTGTAAGGCCGACCTTGTAGATCTCATTTGTGCTGGACAGACCCTGGGGAGTCAGCACTTGTGGGACCGGAGATGGTCCAGGCCATGACAGAGAAGGTCCAGGTCATCCAGGAGCGGATGAGGACAGCTCAGAGCCGGCAGAAGTCATATGCTGACAGGAGGCGGAGGCCACTAGAGTTCGAGGATGGCGACCACGTCTTCTTGCGGGTCTCACCTCGACGTGGTATTCGGAGATTTGGTCGAGGCGGCAAGTTATCTCCACGCTTCATCGGACCCTTCCAGGTCCTCAGCAGGGTTGGCGAGGTGGCTTATCGCCTTGCTCTGCCACCTCAGTTGCACCGGGTGCACGATGTCTTCCACGTATCCCAGCTGAGGAGATACGTGCACGACCCGACGCACATCATTGACCATGGGGAGCTTGACTTTGACGATGGGGCGAATTTTACGGAGGTCCCGGTGGAGATAGAGGATTGACAGGAGCGGGTCCTGCGTGGGCGATCGATTCATCTTGTGCGCATCAGATGGCAGCACGAGAATCTCCAGGAGAGCACATGGGAGCGGGAGGCTCAGATGCGTGCTCAGTACCCTCATTTGTTTCCCTAGTTTTTGATGTATCTTTACGGGGACGTAAAGCCCTGAGGTGGGAGTAATGTAAAGACCCGTAAAATTCAAGGGAAATTTTTTCTTAATTTTCTTTGGAATTTTACAAGAGCGTGGTTTCTGACGGCACCTGATTCCGAGGCCCGGAGTGCCCGAAATCAATTTCCGAAGTTTGGCTCGGGTACGTTCAGTGAACGAACGAGCGGGAATTTATAACTTTTGATCCGGTGCTCGGAATTGAAATCCCAGGGCACCGATGAACTCGCAGCGCCGATATTCGCTTAAGGAGACCTTTTCCGAGGTTGCGTTTATTTCGGGATAAGAGTTAGTTTTTGGGAGTTTAGAATAAGTTAAATAAAAATTGTGGATTACATTTTTTTATTTAAACTTATTAGTTAACTTCTCTCAAAGGAAGTTAGGGGTGGGACCCACACCCACTTTACCTCCCTTGAGAAGATTAAGTGTGGTGGGGCCCACATGAACCCTAAACTTTTCATCTTCTCCCAACTCCCTTAACCCCTCTTTAAATGACATGAGTTATTTAATTTTGGAGTTATCCTTTTTGAATTTCAAACCTTTGAAATTCATTTGTTAATTTGTGAATAAAATAATCTCTTATCTTTTTTTGTTGGGTTAGAACTCTTTAGCCATCTTGAGAGCTTTTGAGAGCTTTTCTTCCTTCTTCAATATTTGACGAAGAACGCTCAAGCTCCGACGAAGAACGCCGCTCCTCTCCTCTTCGTCTTCCGTGTCAACGAGAGGGAACGCCGCTTCCTCCTCGGACTCCCTTCGTCGGCATACGAAGATTCGCCAACGACGTATCTCTTCGGACGTACCTCTTCGTCATCGGATTTGACGAACGACTACCGCGACGCCCGACCTCCGCGACGTTGTCTTCCGTGGAACATTGACAAATCTTCGAACCTATACCCAAGGTAGGGGTTGTTGTAATTTGTTTATTTATTTATCCTTGTTCGTGGTTCATGCATGACTAACGTAAGGATTTTAAGTTGTGTTATCATTTAACGTGAGGGGGCCGGACCGCATGAACACGGCCGAACCCCCTCCATCGTTCTTGTTGATTTATCTTGCAGGTGGAAACAAGGTGGCGCGGTGCCGTCGCACCACGCGGATAATTGTATGTTTATATTGCGCGGCGCCGTCGCGCCGCGCCATGGAAGAATCATCAAGAATGCGACGCCGTCGCGCAGCGTCAAGGGGAATCAGAGGCGCGGTGGAGGGGCGCGGTGCCGTCGCACCGCGCCGGACGATGAACACCGCGGATGGTTCCGGGCCGCGGCGGGACGAGAAGACCGGCGGCCGGGCCGCCGGCGTCGGAAGCCGGAAAGGGGACCAGATTTTCCGGTCCCGTTGGAGAAAACCGGCCGGCAGTTGGCCGGCCAGAAGGTCAAAAGGCGGGGGAAATAAATTCCCCCTGCCAGCTTAAAAAACCCCCCTCATTTATGAGGGGGTGGTTTCCTTGAGGGGGGCAGGCGGCCCCCCCAGTTTTTCCACGAAGCAGGCCCCCAGGAGGGGGGCCGTTGTTGACACAAGGGCGCAGCATAATGCCGCACCGCCTTTCCAAGAAGCGGGGGGCTTTGCCCCCCCCCCCCCCCCGCGCTGCCTCCATGCGGCGCCAGGCCGCCAGGCCGCCGCGCCGCCGGCCGGCCGGCCGGGCCGGGTTGGACCCGGGTCGGGTCGACCCGGTTCGGGCCGACCCATGGGGGGGGGGGGGGGTCGGGCCGGGTCGGCCCAGACCCGGACCCCCCCGTTTCGAATCAGTTTCGGTCTTTTGGCCATAACTTGAGACACGAACCTCCGATTGACGAACTGTCTGCGGCAACGTGATCCTTGGATCGAGACGGTCGTTTCAGTATATCACATTCAAGGTTTCGGAATACATTGAGTTCGGCCGGGTTGGTTCATTCAAGAAACCAGCCGGGCCTTCGGAGCGGAAACGCTCATATCTTGAGCTACGGACGTCCGATTGACGTGCCGTCAGTTTTGTTGTGTTCCTCTTAGTGAGACGGTTCTTTTTCCATACTCCTCCCGAGGTTTGGACGCAGGTGGAGTACGGTCAGGTTGGTTTTGCCTTAAAAACCAACCGGGCCCCGGGGACAAAAATGCCAATAACTCTCAGACCGGGCGTCCGATCGACGCGCCGTCTGTTGCGTTGAGTTCCTGTTGACGATACAAAACTTTTGGATACATCAACTCTGGAATTTGTGACAGTTGATGTATCAGCCTCTCGGCTCGTGGAGCGGACCCTCCGAACGAGCTTGCTGTGTGCGGGAACCCTAGTGCTGGCTACGACTGTTCTGTGACTACTACTGCTACTACTGCTACTGTGACTGCGACGAAAACAGTACAGAGATCCTGTGTGGATTCGACAATGACGACTTCAGCACTCAGCGGTCCTACGTGGATCAGGGCTACAGGTCCTGTGTGGGCCCGATCCTGTGTGGGTCCGATCCTGTGTGGGTCTTTGCGCTCAGTGGTCCTATGTAAACCAGCGCCTACAGGTCCTACGTGGGCCCGATCCTGTGTGGGTCTTTTGCGGGGGTTAGTTACCTATCGATCCTTCATGGGTCCGACGATTTAGATGGATCAGAGATCATATTTATCGTCTTTCGAAGATGTATACCTGTGTGAGCTGAATCCTGTTGCATTCCTGTGTGGATCGTGTTGTGCTATCCTGTGTGGATTACGTTTTGCTTTCCTGTGTGGAATACGTTTACTTTCCTGTGTGGACTGAGTTTTACTTGGGCTCGGAGGTTGGAGCGTATTTGAATTTGATGACTTAGGTATATGTATGGGCATATACCTAAGCAGTGTCGATTGTTACTTCGTGATTGTACCTTTCTTCGTGGTTTATCCTTTGTGGATTTGAGAGACCTTCAGGGGGTCTCGGGGTCCCTACTGAGTAGCTTATACTCACCCGTGCACGGGCTTTGCCCGCACTACGTTGTGTTGGTTGCAGACGACGGACAGCGTTGATCTTAGCTGAGGCTTGCAGAGCAGGACGGTACCTGGAGGTGGACCACTGGACGGGACATGCTCGGAGCGGACGGCGGGACCCGTGGAGTAGTGGAGCTATCTGTACCCACCCTTCAGGTGGGATTTCCAGTGGACAGCCCGGTGTAGCGGGTTTTACTTTTCAGTTGCTGTTTTCCCTTTCAAGTTGTACTTTACTTTCAGTTTGGGTTTGTATACTGGCCCATTTACCTTTCCGCACTTTCAGTTGTACTCTGCTATTGCTTAGTGTTTACTTTCCGCTTGCTTACTCTGTGGTGTTTGTTTACTTTACAAAGGCAATGCCTTCCCTTTTTACCAGGATTTACGCCTTGGTGCTAGTCGCCAGCCCCTGGCCTATGGAAGGCGGGCTTGGGGTAGTCACGGCATGGACCCCGAGGGCGGGTCGTGACACACAAGTTGAGGCTAAGGAGTATAAGGCCAAAAAAGTACATATAGGTGGAATAATGTTATCAGAGGTAAAATGATGAATTTATGAAACATATGGATGTTTTATGTCCATTAGTTCCACCGTAGACCGATGTGGCTTATGATTCATATATTTCAATAATTTTAATGTTATATAGTGTACAAGGATGTATTAGTAGTGATGTCCAAGGTGATGATGTTCATTGAGAAGGCGATGGTGGCGATGACAAAGAGAAAGAGGGAGAGGATGATTTCGAGGAAGAGGATGATGATGATGATGTGGATAAGTGTGAAGATGAGGATGAGGTAGTGGATGAGGAATTGGATGTCGATTGGGCCTAGGATGATGGTGACGATTGTGATAGTGACGAGGGAATGATTGTTCCTTTACATTTTGACTAATATTTATGAAATTATATGTTTTATGATTTGTTCTAAATCAATAAATGTGAATTGTTTTCATTTTTTTCAAATGTTAATTGAATCATTTTATTTTTTGTGTAGTGGCTATTGGGGGATTCTATGCTTGATGCATTCCAAGTTTTTTCTTCACTATTTAGGGGTTTTGTGTTCATTTTTTTCAGTTTCTATTTGATGATGATCTATTTTCATTTCATTTTAGGTTTTGTGTTATGAATTGATGGTTCTATGGGAAGGTTTGGTTTGGTGCTGCATGTGGAATTGGGGGGGGGGGGTTATAACCATCGTTTTATAACCATTGGTGTAGACTTAAACCAACCACTCGTAGTGAACCATTAGTATAAAAGTATCCCAAAAATTTTGATCTGTTGGGAAGATCTATACTAATGGTATAAACCATTAGTAAAGGTATATACCAATATTTTATTATGAACTATTTGTTAATGTAAAATTCAGATCAACCTATATCAACCGTTCACTAAGAACTATTGGTATAGGCCTTTACCAACAACACTATTTCCAACAGTTTAGATAACTCTTTGTATAAGATATACCAATGATTATAATTCCTATTCCCATTATTTTTAACCATTGGTGTAGATATTTCTTCCATAATTGACATCATAATTTATTCACACTGCAGACCTGACCATTCTAATCATCTTGAGATCATGATGAGTAAACAGAGAGGGAACCAACTATATGTGAGGATCATTAAATAGCACCTTTGGAATTTCAAGGTTCACTTCTTGGTTCATATCATATTTGATGAAGGATTATATTTTTATCCATAGAAGGTGAGTTCCATGATTTCCATGATGTTTCAAAAGAACGTATTCGATATATGCGGATTCTTAGGGATCGATGGACACTAAAAGTGATTCAATCAACATTCTTCCTGTATGGAAACACCAACTAAAGTCTTCAAAAAAAGGGTTTCAAATTCATTGTTGACTATATCTTGTGAGATATAGTTTTAGGATTTAATGGAGAGACTCACATCAACACCAATCCTGAGTCTGACTAAGCTGGTAAAAAGATATCATGTTTAATATCATTCTTTGGAAATCAGGTTAAGGGTAGTTCTGATATAAGGTGATTGAGTGGTGAAATATAGGTCCTTATATATATGGAGTCTTCAAACTCGATCTAGTAGCCTTGTTTCATGCTCGGCACTGTTGGAGGAACTATATTTTGGGTGAGTGGTTCATCATTTACATAGATAAAAAAATTATCAAATACATCTCCACCTTGTAAGATATGAATCTCAGGCTACGTAGCTAGATGGAATACCTACAATCCATCAAATATGAGTTAGTTTACACACTACTAAAGGGAAATCTCATATCATATTCATTGATCTGGAAGACTCACACATAAGTCATCAAGGAGGGTAAAAGTTAGAAGTATTTGATGGAATTTTTTGTAAAGAACATTGAGGTTCAATAATATCATGTGAAACCCCTATTAGTTGATCTCACATAGTCATCATATTTTTGGTAGTGAGTGGGGATGATACCACAATAGGAATCTTAATGATATTTCCTCAATGAAAGGGTCTATAGTGAGAACCCACCTCTAGGCTGCATTGTTGATGGAACTGAAACCCTACTCTCATGTGGCCATGTTAGGGTGCATACAAATATACAAGAAGAGTTTATGGGGGATATCATGCTTTTACATGGGAGGTTCAACATGGGATTTGAAATATGTATAGAGATATATGTCATCCATATTGGTGGGAATGTATGATGAGGCAGATATAAGGTTTCACCACTAGGCGCCCCACATATTTGCATGTGAAAGTAGAGAACTAAGAGACTGTTAGACTCAAACATCCACTATCCATTCCTGAGTGTAAATGGGAGGATATCCCCATGGATTTTTGGATTGAATTTTTATGATCCCCTCTAGGTAGTGTTGTAGTATGGGTGATCATTGATAGGTTTCCTAAGGATTCACACTTTCGATAAATATGTGATTCTTTCTTAGTTGAAGAGATTAGGAGACTTTATATCAGGGATTTAGTGTTTATTCTTGGTTCTCACTATTTTATTTTTTGAGATTGATATGGCATATTTACCTCATGTTTCAAAAACGTTTTGAATAAAGAACTAGGTTAATAGTTTCTCTTGAGTATAGAATATCACCCTTAGACCGATAGGCAGTCTGAGAAGATGATACTTGTGTTATAGTATATGTTTTATTCTTACACCCTTTATTTTTGATGTTCATGGGAAGATAATTTTTCTTTGGTATATTTTCCCTAAAATAAAACCTTTCATAAAGAAATTCATTTAGATCCATTCAAGGACCTCTATGGTAGACCCAGATTTTTATCTTTATACTAGCTTGAGGATAGTTAGGTAGCTCTACTGGGTCCTCAACATGTTCAAGAGAATTCGTAGTAAGTCTAGATGATTTAGAAGCATGTAGATATTGATCTGTCTAGATATAAGTCTTATAATAATCATATAATTATGCCCCTCTTGTTCAAGGTGGGACATTAGGACTTCTATTATGTATCACCATGATTGGGTCATAGACAAATCAGGAGATAGGGAAACCTATCACATCTTTACATCGAGACATGTGAGATAGTTGAGTGGGGCAGGATATAAGACTATTAGGTGATGTTACCTTAGAGGTATTGTGTAATGACATAGATTTTCCTGATTTTATTTTAAGAATTTGTTTTCTAAAATTCTGAAAACATTCACTAAGATGGCATGTGATTATGAGGATCGGGATACCCGAAAGCTTGGTTTAAAAAAATGTTAAGTTTTTAATAGCATGCGTTCATTACTTTTATAAAAAAATTAAAATAACTATTAAATGAGTGTATGGAATAGAAATTTGATGGAACTGTTGAGTTCAGAGTAGTGAATTTACCCTAGGAGTGACCTAACATTGGTCGGTGCAGGTTATTTGATAAAAAAGTCACTAGGGGTGTAACCGTATATAAAATAATTAAATAAGAATTATTTTATTTTGAAATCCTAATAACTCATATTGTAAATATGAAACCACCATTTAGTTCTTAAGAGGGTGTTTTCCTTATGTGGTTCCCAACTTCGACTGATGTGGTTCGAGGGTGAATGTTATATTTTGGAAGAAGAAATCATTAAAATATCTTAAAAATATATTTTATTCAATGTTATGTGGTCATGCAATGGTGGATTCCATTTTTAATAATCCATGTAAAAGGATTTTAGGGTAATCGCCATTACCTAGGAATTATCCCGACGGAATAATATGGAAGCTATTTCTCGATAATGAATGTTGGAGGATCAATGATTGACGACCACACCGACCTCTGTTACTCATTAAAGAGAGATCAAAATCTAGTTTGGGTTTTGATCACTTTATGATTTCTTTTTCCCTTATTAAAATCATATAAATAACTAGGAAAAATCCATAATTAGTTTGATCTAGGGTTATACCATTCTTAAAGGAGGAATAATTATTCTGGGATTAAAGGGATTATATCTTGGTGATTATTCTTCTATTGGTTTCTTCATGATTCGGGTAACATGAACTGATCAAGGCCAAACGAACAAGTTAAAGATCCATTCATTCAGTGTTCATGTTCTTAATCTCTCCCCCATAAATCTATCATGTTCTTTTTCTATTCTTATCCATTTGAAACTATTCATGAATGATAGATCATTACGTGCATGATCTATGGTGCAAGGTTTTGAGACAAAAGTTTGGGATCATCGATGGTATTGCACTAGTGCGACGAGGGAAGCATGTGGCCTGGTTGGAGGATAGGTTCTAGTGAGGTGCACAACCATGGTCTAGTAGGAATTTTCAAGAGGAGGTGCTCAAGGTGGCACAAGCTATGGGAATTGGACTACAACTGCGACAGGAGGCCCCAACAGCGGCTATGGTGGGACGTGGCTCGGGGGTCACGTCAACGAGATTTGGCAGCAACAGGGATGTCGTTTGATTTGACTAGAATGCAAATGTGGTTAGTGTGGAACCTTCTGTGGTGGAATCCAAATGGAAGGGGTGTGGGATGTGGTGCTGCCCACATTGAATGAAGTGACCACATTGACTGAAACACACGACTGACCTAGGTGCTGATGGAGCTTTCCCACATGCAGCGTTTTCGGCTAGAAAAACTGGGCCCCTCCAGTGGCCTAGTGGCCCATCTAGTCAAGGAGGTACGGGTTGGCCCAAACAGACAATGTAAGGTTGGGTTGGGAAAACTGGCCAAGTGGGGTCAGTCAGATCGAGGTGGGTCAGCTTCAGACTGGACTAAAACCTTTTTACTAAATTATCTCTATCTTTCAATTCTTGTTCCATTTGACAATATGTTTGTGTTATTTCAACCCTTGCGATGATACAGTCCTTTTGATATACTCATTCTGATTTTTTTAGAAGTTGTTTTATGAGATAATGTCTTGATTATTAGGTTCTCTCTGAAATAGAACACTACAAGACGAATCCTTTTATTATCTGTGACTATGTGACTTGGGGGAATTCTTGACCCATCGACACATTGTGCACCATAGACACATTGTGTGCCATGAAATCTCTATGCACCATTGACTTTCTATACACCATCGACAAACCATGCGCCATCAATGATCCATGCACCATCGACATCCTAGATGCCATCACTACCCCAAGATCCATTGAATATCTATATGTCACTGATGCTTCATGCACCACAAATGCTCGATGCACCATCTCCTCTTAGGGCACCATTGATGCTTCGTGAACCATCGATGCTCTGTGCACCTCTGAAACATCATGTTTCACAGGTACTGAGAGATATGTGGACTATAACTACAAATCCTTCTCTTGGTGCTTTATACTTATACCTATATCAGCTGACCATATTGAATGTACTTATAGTGATTCCATTGTGGTATACTTCATGTGTTTCCCTTGTGGTGTACTTCTCATATTTCATTTGTGGTATACTTTTCCTATTTATTAGCAGTGTATATTTTTTGTTTCGGTGTCCTCACTCAGTATTGTTTTACTCACTACAACACGAGTTATTCCCACATGTGTCATGTCTTATGCAGTCAATTGACACTTTGACAAAGTACTTGGTGGACAAGGGACATATGATCCATATAGAGAGTCCCAAAAGATGTGTTTTGATTCAGTGACATCATAAGGTTTATTCTATACCTACCCTTGAGGCATTGTCTTCTACAGATGGTATTCAACATCTTTAGCTATTCCATTTGGTTGGTCTTGTATTTTAACACCGTTTACTTTTTAATTTTTTTACTATTTTAATCCATTGTTAATATCTTAGGGGTATGAATGATTATTTAATTAGTGTTTTCTATTTGGCACTTTTGGGCATGGAGATGGGTTTATTTGTGAAGGTACATAGGGAAATTCCCCCCATTTTTGGTATATTCTTACTCAGTGCGAGTTAACAGCTCCTGTCCTGTTGGAGATAAGTTTGGGGTAGTCATGGAACTGGCCCTGGGAGACAAGTCATGATAGAGTGGTATCAGAGTGGGGTCAGATCTACCTAATGAACCAAGAGTCTATGAGATTAGTTTAGTGACATAGTTTTGAGGGTTTTTAGTTCAGATTTCAGGCTAGAAAATCTTATGTTGGTGTGGTAGCCGACGTATCCATACACCATGACTATGAATTCTTCTTTCTATCATAGTAAGTGAAAAAAATTGGTTGTAAGTAAAATAATTGTACATGCATCATATTTGATTTATTTTGTTCTCATTTCCTTTTTGAGTTAGTGTGAGCTCAATAGGTATACTATATTGACTGTGGTATGTGTTGATATATTTTAGGATCCCTCCACGCATATAGCCTGCCCGAATTCTGATGCATGATCACATGGATGATCCACCTAGAAATGATGTTTTAGTATAGGTTCCAGTACCAGATACAACACCTTCGTTTGGAGGAAAAGTTATACCACTACCCAGAGGGATTTAGTTTGTACCAGCATTACCAATAGAGGATGCACATTATTTGAGTTTGTTTCATGTGTTCCAGATGCAGAAACCTCCCAGGCTCAGGGGTGAGCCAAGCCCCCGTTGGGCATGATTATTGGTTGGAGGAAGTTATACATGTCTTCTTCCTAGTGAGGACACATATCAACTAGATGGTTGTCCTAGTTGTGAGTATTCTACAAGTATTAGTGGGTAGATTTTGGAGATTAGTGATCCAAATTTAGTAAGAGATAAACATCACTTGGACAGACTTAGATAATCTATTTAGGGGGGGTGTTCTTTCTAGTGAAGTTAGGGTCCGTGCATATACTAAAGCTACTGCATCTTTAGTAGGTCATCCAGACAATAGCGAAGAACTTGAAGAAATTTAGAAATCATTTTTCTAAATCCATAGATATGGTGTGGGACCCATTATTCATGGACCAAACCATTGAGAAGGGAATACAAAAGGATACCAGAGAATCTATGATACCCCTTAGTATACCTATATATACTAGGGGTAATAGAGTGAACTCTGATCATGGAGAGATTTCTAGTAGAGAAGACGCCGGTAGTGGGAGATACCACTGGGCATCAGGTAGGTAAATATTTTATAGTTTTTTTTGAACTAATAACATAGGGATCCAATCTTATCAGACCATATAGGGGATGACCACATGACACAAGGTTAGTGTTTTGATGCTCCCAATATGGAAAGATTCAGTCAAAGGGCAGGTTGTGAAACTCTCATAGAGATTGGGGACACATGGATCGAGATTTCCCGATTCACCATACAGATGATTAATATATGGTCAAGGGATCTCCAAGGAAGAGAAAAAACTTAGGTACAGGGTGTTCCACCCAGTGGTGGATGAGGTAGAGGAGCTAGATGGGAAGTAGGAGGTGGGAAGAGTTTTGAGAAACTACCACCACCACCCCCAGGTGGTCCACCATGGGCTCAGGGAGCTGGTGGAAAGGGAAGAGGGAATCTTCCAATGATGGAGGCTTATAATCTCAGTTCTTTAATGATGATTATAGTGATGATATGTTTCTTCTCCATCCTAGATTCATTTTTTGATAGACACATGTTCTAGTCACTCTTTTCTCACCATGAACCTTGTTTGAGAAAAAAATATTCCATTAGAACCGTTGACTCGATCCATATTCTTAAAGACTCATATGTGAGGAGATTATATTATAACCTATTTGTTCCAATAGTGTGGCCTTAATCATAGGGGTGAGAGTTTTAGTTGTGATCTCTTCATGGAAGCATCAAGGCCTTACGACATCATACTTGGTATGGATTGGTTATCCACTATCCATGCCCAACTTCCATGATTTAGGGGCATAGTGCACTGTGTATGCATAGATGGGACCATGTTTTTCTTTTTAGATGAAAAGGAACACCAAGAAGTGTAATAAAGACTCATACATATGAGGTTTTTTCAAATCACACACCAGTTGGCAATCATGACCTTCGGTGCAGTGGATGATAGAAGTCTTAGTTTCTTGTAGTGGTGGAAGAGTATGAGAAAATATGTCCTATGGATGTACTTAGATTACCTCCTCATAGGGTGGTTGACTTCTGTATTGATCTATACTAGGGGATGAATATTATATCTACACTTTCAGATTGGATAGCTCCCATAGACCATTGTGAGTTCAGGGTACAACTATAAGAATTGCAGAGGAAGAGATTCCTAATACCCAATGTTTCAGCTTAGGTGGCCCTAGTTTTTTTTCAAGATGTTAGATGGGAGCATGAGGTAATGTGTTTAATTATGGTGCCTGAAATAGGTTACTGTGATGAACAAGTAACCACTGCTAAGGATTGATTACCTCTTCGATCAACTGAAGGGGTGAGGAGATTCTCAAAAATAAACCTCAGATCTGGATATCACTAGCTTCGTGTATGGGGGAATGATATACCAAATAAATCCATTACGTGTTAGTATAGCCATTACGAGTACATAATTATTACTTATGGCATGATTAATTCCCCAATGGTGTTCATGGGACTCATGTATATGATCTTCTATCCTTACTTAGATATGTTTGTTGTGATCATCAATTATTACATCTTAGTGTACATAGTTTCTATGGAGAAGCACACAATAAAGTTGAGGATGGTCTTGGACACACTTTAAGAGTACCATGTTTATAAGTAGCTCTCAAAGTGTAATGTCTTGATTTGGGAGGTCCACTTTCTGGGACAAGTAATTTCAGAGGCTGGAGTTGTAGTAGATCTAATGATGATAGAGGTGATAATTTCTTGGGATCCACCCAAGAGTGTTGCCGAGTTACATAGTTTCTTTGGTTAAGTTGAGTACTATTGGAGGTTTGTAATCAACTTTTCCAGGGTATAAGTATCCTTGATGGAATTAGCATGTAATAAGAAGCCTTTGATCTGGATAGAGAAGTTCCAGTAGTGCTTTCAGGTGCTGAGACAAAGGTTGATGATCGATCCCCTCTTGAAATAATTAGAGGAGGGTTTTGAGTATGTAGTGTTCTGTGAAGCATTAGTGATTGGGTTTGGATGTTTTATGATGTAATGGATTGTGGTAATCACATATGGTTCGTACTAGTTTATGTAGCATGATAATAACTACATGTCCCATGATCTAGATCTACCAACAGTTATCTTTTATTGAAGATGTGGTGATACAACCTGATGGGTGAGATGTTTACCATCTAATCTGACCTCAATAGTGTAAAGTATATCTTCTCATTGAAGGATCTAAACTTCAGGTAGATATGATGGTTATTGTACCTACAAAACTATCAATTTGGGATTGTATATACTTCTGCGAAGGGGAAGGTGGTGGAAAACGCTCTCAAAATAAGATCCATCTCATAGTTTCTTAGTGATGCGTCATATCAGTTTGTTGTGTTACATATATACTTTGTGAATAGAGATGTAGAATATTAACCACAATCATTAGTTGTAACCCATCCCATCATATAGTGAGTCATGGAGGCACATACCAGAGACACTGACTCTAAGGCTACACACGCTCATATGTCCACAGGGAATTCCCCTTGGGGAATATTTGAATGGCGGTGATCACATCGTTCTCTTCATATGGCATATAGTAGTTCTAGTGACGTTGTGGGAGTAGGTCTTGAGGGAGTTCCATTAAATTATTTTGGCTATACATTCGAGGTGGAAAAGATGTATGAGGACCACTGATATCAGTTCTTTTGTCCAGGGATGAAGAAGGAAGTGATAGAGTTCATTTCTCGATTCTTGAATTGTCTGCAAGTGAAGGTTTAACACCAGGTTCCGATGGGTTTTACTCATTCCCTTGAGGTTACAGAGTGGATGTGGGATGGGTTATCGATGGAATTAATGATAGGTTAATAAAACACATCCATGGGACAAAAAACTATCTAGGTGATCGTTGACCAACTCACCAAGTCATCCCACTTCCTACCAATCCCTGAGCAGAGTTCAGTAGAGATCTTGGGATGCCTCTACATGCAAGAGATAGTTCATCTTCATAGAGTTCCATCAGATATCATCTTAGATCATGATTCTTGTTTAATATCCCAGTTGTGGAAGGGATTTAGGGAGGCATTTTGGTCTCAACTATGTTTGAGTACAACGTTTCATCCCCAGACGGATGGCCAGGTAGAGAGGACCATCTAGGTTCTTGTTGACATGCTATGTGCTTTCATCCTAGACATTGGCCATAGTTGGGAGGACCATCGACCATTTTTTGAGTTTTCTTATAACAAAATATACCACTCCACCATTGTTATGGAACCATTTGAGGCCTTGTACAAGAGACTATGTAGGTTACAACTGTGTTGGACATACACAGGAGAGTTAGAAATCATGGGTCCAGAGTTGGTATGGGCTTCCATCGAGAAGGTGGAGATCATCCAGTAGTGAATGAGGTCTTCACAGAGCTAGTAGAAATCATATTATAATAAGATGTGGATGCCTCTAGAGTTATATGAAGGAGAATATGTGTTCCTTTGGGTCTCACATCGATTGGGATTGTGGAGGTTTGGTTGGGGATGCAATTTTACTCTGAGATACATCGACCCTTTTCAGATTTTGTGTAGAGTTGGCAAGGTGATTTACTCCCTTTCTCTACCCCAGATGTTTCACTAGGTTCATGATGTCTTCCACATGGTGCTGATGAGGAGGTACGTGAATGATCTTCCACACATCATCATCTAGGGTGAGATGGACATCAACGATTTGATGAATTTTTATAGAGTACCCAATGGAGATCAAGGATTGACCTAACAAGATCCTTTCTAGGTGGTCAATTCCTTTAGAGTGTAGTTGGTGGTAGTACTAGAATCTATATAAGTGAAATTAGAAGTAGGAATCTCATATTCATGCTAAGTACCATCATCTTTTTTTGAGTTTCCCTTGTTTTGTCATTTAGGGAGGTAATTTACTATGGTGGGGAGAATGTATTGACTCAGATTTTCCTGATTTTATTTTTAGAAATTATTTGAGAAAATTCCAAGAGAAGATGCTAATAAGATTTGTGATTCTGAGGCCTAGGGTTCCTAGAACATGTTTTTGAAAATTTTTATGTTTTTAAGAAAACGTGGACAGTACATTTCGGAAAAAATGAAATATATCATAAATTAGTGCATGTATCACAAATACAGGGGAATATTTGTGCTCATAGTAGTGGATTTACCCTATACGAGACCTAACATTGGTTGGATTGGGTCATATGTAGAAAACATCACCAAGAGTGTAATCGAAATAATATAATTAAATAATAATTACTTTATTTTGAAATTTAAAAAAATAATAAATGGTGACTTGGATTGGAAATATGGGACTATTATTGTGTTCGTAAGGGGTTTTTTGCCTTAGGCATGGCCTAACCTAGACTGGCGCAGGTTGTGGGTGAATGTTATATTTTTGATGTATATGCCATTGCAATATATAATAAAAAATTTATTTAAAATTTCATGTTGAAATAGTGTTGGTTTCCCTTTTAAATTATTAATGTAAGTGGAATTCATGGTTATATTCACAACCCTAGAATTCTCTTGAGGTAATGAGATAGATGTTATCTCTGGATGACAAACATCGGCGGATCAAGTATCAACATCGACATAGACCTCTATTGTTTGTCAGTGAGTGATCCAAATCGAGGTAGGGTGTTGATATATTTTTTATTATCTTTCCCTTCTTAGAATAAAATTATGAATGCAGACCAACCCCCATGTTGGTTGATCTGTGGTTCTATCATTCTTGTTAGAGGGATAATAATTGAGAGATTAAAGGGAATAAATCTAGGTAATTATTCTACTATTGGTTTCATCATGATCCCTCTAAAATTGATGAATCAAGGTGAAATAACAAGTCCAAGATCCATTATTTGGGTGTTCATGTTCATAATCCCTCCCCCAAAATTTATCATGTTCATCCTATGTAATTTACCCTTTGAAACCCTATGTGAATGATCGATCGTTTCACCCATGATCCTTTGTGCAACGATGTGAGACCAAATGTTTTGATCTGTAATGGTCGTGCCAAGGTACCAAAAGGAAAACACACAAACTGATTGTAGAATGGATTCCAGCGGGGTACAAAACCGCGGTCTAATAGGACCGCGCCAGAGGAGGAGCCCGCAACGGAGTCGGTTGTGGGCAGTGGAATGTAGTTGCGGCAGTGGTTGTAGTGGGTTGCTGCTCAGAGGTCGCATTAGTGGGGAGGCTATGAGCAGTGGCTGAGATGTGATGACAGGTAGAAATCACGTGGCTGGGGTCTGCGTGAAACTCATGGTGATGGAAGCCAAAGGGGAGGGGGCCTTGGCATTGTGTTGTCCGCGTTGAACTATCCAACCTTGATGACCAGGAGCGTATAATAGATCCATGGGCTGAAGGAGTAGGCTAGCATGTAGGGGGGCGAGATGGGTGAACCGAGCTAGCCCAAATTGACCTGGTCAGTTCGGGGTGGGTGAACGAGGTCAGGTTGGGTCGATCCCAGACCGGACCAGACCCTTTTAACTAAATTGTCCGTTTATTTCAAAATGTGTGTTTGTTTGATGAGTTGTTTGTGGAATTGGGGCCCTTAGGATGAGGTGGTAATTCTGAGAGACTCAAAATTTGTTTTTGTGGAAGTTGGTATAAGAAATATGGCTTAAGGTGTAGGTTCTCTTGAAATAAGAACACTATGAGTTGAATCCAGCAGTTTTCCATGAATATGTGACATGGGGTATTCCTTGAACCATTGGTTCTCTTTGTTCTATCAATGATCTGTGCACCATCAACTCTCGTTGTAGAATTTATGCTCTTTTGGCCATCGGCACTCCGTGGATCATCGACATCCTGAAATCCATCAATGCATCAGGTACCATCGACGATATGTGCACCACCTACACTTCAAGTGTCAAAGAGACTGAGAGATCTACGATCTAGAACTAGAGAGAATTCTCTTAAGGATTTATAATTTTACCTATTTGAGATGACCTTATTGAATATACTTCGTGTATTTACTTTGTGGTGTACTTGTTTTGTTCCTTTATTGTTTAAATTGTGTGTTTCCTTCATGGTATACTTCATGTATTTCTTATTGGTGTACCATTATGGTTTTGGGGTCCCTACTGAGTATTGTTTTACTCATCCCTAAACAGGCTATGCCTGAAAAAGTCCGGTATTGTATAGATGACTGATTCTTTGATGGAGTCCATGGTGGACTAGGGCCAGGTGGTGCATAGAGAGGGGCCTGACATAAAGGTTGTTCCTTTCTACTTCAGACATCTATTTATATACCTACCCTTAATGTAGGGTTTTCTATGGATGAGATTCAGGAGCATGTACTTTCCCTTTTCATTGGGCATGAATTATGGCCCCATTTCTATTTCTATTTTTGTAATATCGTACTTTGTTTTTGGTATGTTAGAGGTATGCATGCTTGTTTACTTATGGTTTTCAGTTAAACACTTTTTGGCATGATGATGGGTGCATTTGTATAGGTACTTAGGAAAATGACTCCCATTTGTGGGATACACCTAATTGGTTCTATTCACTATCCCTTTGCCTATTAGACGTGGGCTTGTGGTAGTCATGACATGGGCCCTATAGGACGGGTCGTGATGTTGTAGTATCAGAGTGGGGTTGGTTCTACATTATGATGTAAGAGTCTATGATATTGGATTGGGGAAATAGTATTGAGTATTTTGAGTTCGAATATCAGGACAGGGAATCCAGTGTATGTGTGGCAGCTGACATATCCATATACAAGGACATTGAATTCTACATTCTGACCCAGTACATGAAAACACTGGTTGTAGGGAAAATAATTGTACATGCATCTTGTAGAATTGAGTATGTTCTCATGTCCATATCGAGTCAGTGTCATATCACTAGGTATACACTATTTATTGTGGTACATCTTGATCTATTTTGGGATGCCACCACAAAGATATCCATCTAGGATTCCAATGCGTGATATCAATGATGATCTGCTTTTTTATGATGTTCTAGCAAAAGGACCAATACCAGAGATAGCACCCTTGAGGGGTGTACCAGTGATACCACCACCAAGAGGGCAGTAGTTACTACAAGAATTACAGGTAGAGAATGAACACAGGATATTTGTTGTGCATGAGTTCCACAGGGAGTGAATTCCAAGGATTTGGGGTGATATAGACCCACAGCCAGCTAAGGATTGATGGAGGTGGTTCTGTGTGTCTTCCACCTAGCTAGGATGCCTCTCAACCAAATGGTTGTCCTAGCCGTGAGTCTTCTAAATGGATTAGTGGGGATATGGTGGATATTGGTGATCTAGACACATGATGAGATGAACCTCACTTGGATATACTTCGATCATATCTTCAAGGATGATTTCATTCCATTGACGTTATATTTTGTGGGTATACATGTGATACTGCATTTGCAGCAGGGAAGCCAAATTGCAGTAGAGTACTCAGTGTGATTTACAGATCTTTCTTGATAATTCATAGATATGGTTAATGTCCTGTTCTTTAGGGCCCAAACCTTTGAGAAGGGGATACATAGGTAGATTAAGTAATCCATGATATCCCATAGTTTCCCAATATATTCTAGGGTGATGGAGTGAGTTCTTCTCATGGAGATATTTCAGGTAGAATAGGCACCGACAGTGGGAGCAACCACCAGGTGTCACTTTGGTGAATATTCTATAGCAGATAGGTAATAAATAATGCCTGGATCCAAACATATTAGTTAGTTTAGGTGATGAACATAGGATATGGGGTCAGTAGTATGAGGATCCTTGGGAGGAGTGAGTCATCTTAAGGATATGATGTGCTACTCATCTGATGGTCGGGGACACATGGCTTGAGTTTTCCTGACTCACTGTACAGATGATCAGAAAAAGGTATAGGGGCCTCCATGGAAGAGGTGAGGAAAGGAATAGGGTGGTCCGCTAGGTGGCATAATTGTAAAAGTAGTTGGAAGGTAAGTAGGAGGTGGGAAGATGTTTGAGGTAAAACAACCACCACCCATAGGTGGTCCACCATGGGCTCTAGGAGGTGGTGTATAAGGAAGATTCCAACTTCAAGTGATGTAGTCTTATAACTCAGTACTCCTGAGATGATTAGAGATATGATCTGTGTCTTTTCCACCATAACTATAGTTTGGATAGACATAGGTGCTAGTAACTCTTTTCGGTCGACGACCCTTGATCGAGACAAAAATATTCTAGTGGAACTGTTGACTCAATCCCTATGCTTAGAGACTCCTAGAGGAAGAGATTAGACTAGCCCACACGGGTGACGACAGTGTAACCAAACTCTTGGGTTGAGGGTTTTGGTTGGGATCTTTTAGGGGAAGCAGCAAGGACATATGATGTCATCCTTGGTATGGACTTGTTATCCATATTCCATGCCTAGATTTAATGTTTTAGGTGCATAGTACAATGTATGTATTGATATAGGATCATGTTTTCCTTTTTTAGTGAAAAGGAACCCCAAACAGCACATGATGGACTTGTATATAGGAGGGTGTAGCTGATCACACAATAGTTGACTATGATGGACCACAATTTAGTGGATACGATGAGTCCTTAGTTTATTATATTGGTGGATGAGTATAAGTACGCCTTTCCTAAGGATATCCCTGGACGTCCACCCCATTGGGAGGTTGACTTATTCATTGATCTATACATTGGCACAACACTAATATCTACTCCAGCATATCACATGAATCCAATAGAGCTTCATGAGTTAAGGGTATAGATCGAAGACATGTAGAGGAAGGACTTTGTGAGACCCATTACTTTACACTAGGCAGTCGTAGTTTTGTTTTCCATGAAATAAGATAGAAGCATGAGATTATGTGTGGAATTTTTTAACCAGAACTAGGTTACTGTGAAGAACATGTATCCAATACATAAGATTGAATATATCATCGAATACCTAAAGGGAGAGAGGTGATTCTTGAAAATAGACATCGGATATTTCTATCACCAGCATTGTGTAGGTGAAGAAGATATCACAAAGACAACCTTTAGGTTTCATTATGGCCACTACAAGTACCCAATGATATATTTTAACATGAATAACGTCCCTGTAGTGTTCATGGGACAAATGAAAAAGATCTTATATCCTTACCTAGACTGTATTTTCATGGTATTGATTGAGGAAATACTAGTGTAATCAGAGTTTTAGGAGGAGCACATGATGCATTTGATGATGGTACTGGACACACTATGAGATCACCATCTTTATGGGGATTACTTGAAGAGTTAGTTCTGGAATTAGGAGATCCACTTTCTGGAATAGTCTTTTCAGAGGTTGGAGTTTCAATAGATCCAGTAAAGATAGATGTTTTACTTTATTTAGATCTACCTTAGAATGTTACCAAGGTGCCAAGTTTCATGAGTTTGACTGTGTATTGTGGATGTTTGATACCAAAATATTTCATGGTAGCTGCACTATTGATGGATTTGACATGGAATGGGTAGAATTTTGTGTGGAAAGAGAAATTCCAGTAGTCCTTTCAAGTGCTAAGGCAGAGGTTGATGGATTTTACATGAAATGGGTAGAATTTTGCGGTGATTGCATATGGTTCTCTTCAGTTGAAGATTCCTGAGAAGAACTACACAACCCATGTTCTTGACCTAACAAAGGTAGTCTTCTCATTGAAGATCTGGCGACACTACCTGATGGGTGGGTGGTTTACCATCTACTCTAACCTCAAGAGTATCATGTATATCTTCTCCCATAAGGATATAAACTTGAGATAGAGATTATGGATAGACTTCCTCTAGAACAATGAATTTGAGATTGTCTAAACTCCTAGGAATGAGGACATGGTGGAAGACACTCTCAGTAAGTGATCCAGTTTGTAGTTGCTGAGTGAGTCATCAGAGTTGTTGTTTACATTAAAGATAACCTTTGCTGTTACAGATGTAGCATCTCACCACCACTTTATGGTTGTCTCATCTCAACTATTATAGATAGTTTGGGAGTCACATCCTGGAGACAATGTTTGTGAGACTACACATGCTAAGATTTCCATGGGGTATGCCCCTGTTTGATATTCTAAATGAAAGGATCATGTCATTCTCTTTAGAGGCCTCATAGTAGTGATAGTGATGTTGTGGGGGGAGTTATTGTGATATAATGATACTTCTCCATTGGTGGTACATCCAGGAATGGAAATGATGTATCAGAACCTATGGGGTTAGTTCTGGTAGCCAAGGATGAAGAAGGCGCTTGGAGAGATCTATTCCTAATACCCCACGTTTCAGTATGTGAAGGTTGTGCACTAGGTTCCATCAGGTTTTTTTCAACCCCATGAGGTTCCATAGTGGAATTTGGATTGGATGTCATTGTACGTCTTGAAGTGTTTAAAATGCATGTCTATGGGAAACAATACCATCTGGGAGATCATTGACCGAATTAGTAAGTCATCTCACTTCCTACTGATCTATGAGGAAATTTTTGTAGAGAGTGTTAGACACCTATACATGTAAGAGATAATTAGACTTCAAAGAGTTCCATCAATGGTTTTATCGGATTATGATACTCATTTCTCATCCTGATTGTGGAAGTTATTACTGAATGAATTTGGGACTCAACTTCACTTGAGAACAGTGTTTCATCCCCAAACAGATGGCCATATGGAGAAAACCATCTAGGTTCTTGGGGAAATGCTACATTCCCGCATCAAAGACTCTGGATACTTTTGGTAGCACCCCAAAAACAAGTATAGTTTTATTATAACAATATCTACCACTCCACCATTAGTATGTAACTATTCGTGGCCTTGTACGTGTGACCATATATGTCACAACTATGCTAGAAAGACCATGGTGATTTGGCAATCATGGGTCCATAGTTGTTATCGGCTACCACCAATAAGGCTCATATAATCCCAGAGTGGATGAGGACTACATAGAGCTAGAAGAAATCATATTTTGATAGGATGAAGTGGCCACTAGAGTCTGAGGAGGGAGCCCATGTGTTCTTTTGTGTCTCACCTCGATGATGATTGTACAGAGTTGGTTGGGGAAAAAGTTGTCTCCCATATACATCATCCCTTTTTAGATTCTAAGAAGAGTTGGGAGTTGGAATACCGCATTTCTAAATATTAGAGACCCAACCCTAGATATCTTGGATTTATTGTATGCTACTAAATACATTATCATGATTACAAGGAATCATGACCCGATTTACCGATCAGTTTAGTAGTATTCGTAATCCAGATACATAAATTAGTATTTTGTTACAAATGGATACACTAATTAAAAAAAATTTCTTCTAATAAAAATTAATAGATTGAAGATAACTCTAATCCATCTATTATATTCCTACATTTATTTAATAGACCACTTCTTGGATTCTTGGTGTAAGAAACATAATAACTATCAATTCAAATGCTCAATAAGGGAAAAATATAGTAGAAGTAATAATGAATCAATGATAATAGTCAATATGGAAGGTTAAATAACTAAACCCACATTCCATGTATTAAATAAACTAAACAGAAGTACATAAGAATTATGGAAAGGAAATAACTACAAATATATTCAATTAAAATAACTAGATAAGGAAAAGTAAATATGGAAAGGTATTAAACTAAAACAATTTCTATTAATCAGTGAACTAAAATGAAATGTATCCACAGATATGTTGACGCAAAATATCATGGGTGAATAATAATTGAAACTACTACGAGGGAAATTTCTTTCTTTATGGACATCATGTCTCAAACACATGGAAACCTATTACCGTGAGGACCTTTTACAAGACTGTTTAAAACTAAGGGTTGAAACCCATTTATGCAATTATTAGTGTCATGATAACCTGTCAATGCATCGAGGAGCTATATAAAGTCCAGGCTCCACCCTTCATTACTAGTAAAAAAGCATTACCTATATTGAATAATAAAAATAATTAGCATTCATTATCAAATAACCATATTGAATGAGAAATATGGATTTTTCATTAATTCCCCAATTAATCAAATAATTTTCAAAGTAACCACCATATGGATAATGGTATACGGTTTAGGAAATTCAAATATACATTGTATGAGATTACGAATATTAAATTAAGTTTTCAATAAGAAAAGATTATAAAACGATATGGCTTTAAAGGAATGCAAACAATCATAAAATCAAGTTAGATTAAGAACATTATTAAGGGGAATAATCATTAAACATTCTAATGTTTCCCTTACAACTTTAAAACATTGAAATCATAACCAATAGAAAGGTATGTGATTAAATGAATATTATAATATCTTAAGAAAAATAGTATTCATGATATAATATATCAAAATGGGCAGTAGGTGTGGCACACAAAATAAGTAAGTAGTTAATATGAAATTATTCTCATAGATTTAAAAAATGTGATGAAAATCCCTTACCAAGGCAGTGAAAAAATGGATGGGAAACCCAAAGTAATAATCCTTAAATAAAACCAAGAAATTAAATGAAGATAATATAACTCATGATATTATAAGTCAATTTGGTATTATGTATACCATATATAATAAATTCGGTCTACTACAATTATGTATTCCTCACATAATGAAAATGGGACATGAATCCCTTACTAATGTACTAACAAATGGATTGGAAACACCAAAGGTAATAATCCTTAAATAAAACATTTAAATACCATGATGATTACATAATTAATTATATTATAAGTCTATATGGAATTAATTACATAATATATAGTAAATTAGGTGTAATACAATTAAGTATGCCTCATGTAATAAAAATCAGACAAGTATCACTTACCATGTGTTGCCTTTCGGGTGATAATCCTTTAAAATTATATATAATAATATTATATTAATTTTATAATTTCATCATGATATTTTTCGTGTTTATAATTAATGTTTTACACTTATTACTATGTTTTTTATATCTACTTACATAATTATGTTTACATCAGGTGTTTTGACTAAATTCGGTTATTGTGTGAAAATAACTATTGTTGGTCAACTATGGTCAAATAGATCATTATAAAACATATACCGAATGGTATCCATGAAATAATTATCATAATTTCAAATCAATTATACTTTTTAAATCAATCAATAAATATGGTTATGGAAATGATAATATGTTACAATCATGGAGACAGTAGGCTATACGTACGCATGTGTAACTTCCCATTTTTAAATGATTGTTGTGGAAAGAAGATAAGTAACTCAAATTATTCCATAATTATAATTATAAAAAAAATATCATAATATTTAATCATATATGAATATATATATAATTTTTTTTTAAAAATGAATCAAATCATGTCGGGGAGGCTGTAGTCCAAACATCCACGAACGACGTTATATCATTTTAAAGAGTGTGAAGGGGTAGTAAAGACAATTATATATATATATATATATATATATATATATATATTTAAAAGAAATTTAATTATGTCCTTAATATAATATAGATGTTTTTATGTGTCATATTTTTATTTATAACTATAATTTATACATTCCATGTATTGGGTGAACGAATCACATAACTTTGAGGGTTTGTAGTCCACACTTCCTCAAATGATGTTATCGTATTAACATAAATTGGTAGTTACTAAATTTATGTATAATATAATGTTTAAACAAGTATGAAGACATAATAAATATTATATATGACATATATTAACAATTTTTACATCATAATGGCCACCATGAGAGGCGGTAATGGATGAGTGAACAATAATCATTTCGTGAGGTAGTTGTCCGCCGTCCACAATAAACATTATGTTTTTACCCATTAGTTGGGTGTGTCTGTGCATGTGTATGTTAAAATATAATCATAAAAACATCCTACTACATTAAGGACACATTTTTTATTCAATAACAAAATAATGAGATTTTACTGATTGAATAATGGAAATGGAACTAGAGGGATTGAGAAAAGACATTACCTTTTAATCGGGTAACTTATTTTGGTTTGAAAAAAAGGATTTGTTGAAAGGGTTTATTCATAATGTAATGATTATAGGTATAGGATTGGAATTATGGGAGAATATATGTTAAGGTCTTGTTTAATATTAATAGGTTTGAGATGTGTGAGGAATGGGTAGAGGTGGTGGCCTTGTATTGGGAATGAAAAGGACTCACATGGTATTTTTGAAAAGATGTTGTATGTGCACTTGTTATTACTTAAGAAAAGTAATAAAAACTCACCCAAACTAATTAATTGTATATTTTTTCCCATAATAGTTCCATAAAAGTAGTTTTGGAAAAGTTTCTAGGTCATTTGGTCCCTTAATCTTTGGGTTTTAGTCCATTTTGAAGCATAATTACCCGATAATCACTGTAATTAATTTTAGACACTTTCACTAATAATTTTTTCAATAATTAATTTGATATTATTAGAAAAAAAATATTATATTTATTGCAATGGTTTATTTTTTCTTTTCTACATTTAAATATCATAATTTGAAAAATTAAGATTAAAACTAATCTCGTAGACAGACAGATTAACTGGTTTTAGTAGAAAAATGATAAAAAAATTGTTTTATTATTATATTAAATTTAAATGATATGTTGATTGTAATTATCTAAATTATATTAATAGATGAATAATTTATTTAATGTGACTTTAAAAAAATTATAATTGAATTTAACATTAATAATTAGTGAAACAAGAAGGATGTTTTTAATTAAAACACAGTATTTTTCATTATTTCCTAAAAATAAATTTTATTGGAAAAGTATGAAAAATTCATAATAAGATAATTTTTACATTATTAATTAAGATATAATTTTTATTTTATCAAATTAAATAAATAGGAGTAACAAAATTAATATTTAAATTGGGTTCTCCATTAAAAGTCAATGAAGATACCTTTATTAAAATATTTGTTTTTATGTGAAATATTGGATTTGATCTTGTATTATACATACCAAATATAATGGATGAATATAAAAAATATTTTATTTAATATAAATCAAATATATTCCATTAAAAAATTAAATAAATTTAGTTATTTTTATTTATTATGGTAAAACAAATTTGTTAGCATAAAAAATAATTTTCCCTAAAAATATTCTGTTAAAATTCAATTGGTTCTTATATTCATTGATAATTTATTTTTAACCAGTGATATAGTTGTATAAACCATATATTTTTATAATTTAGTTAATACTATTCATAATAGCTAGTTTATATCTTATTATATTAAATAATATATTTTTTAATTGTAGATTGTTTCTCGGTAAGACTCGGTATTGGATACAACACAAGACATTGAATATGGTCACTTTTTGATGTAATGAAACCTATATAGGAAGGTAGTTGTGGCATATGATGTGCACCAACCCAGTGTTGCATGCATTTCAAGCTAAATCGGTGTTTCATTCATTGAAATATATAGAATATATTTTAAAAAGTAAATATATATTAAAGTATACTGATATTATATTACATTAAGTGATTCTTGTCGCGTGTCATACACACTATCGAATACAAGGTTATTAATTTAATTTTTGAAGGCATCACATTCTCTCCACCTTCGATGGTATATATTTTATCCTCTAGTAGAGGCCATTATCATGGGTAATGTCCTGGTTCCCAATATTTATGACAAAGAACTATAAAGGATTTATTTGGATGAGTTTCATTTCATAACATCATACTCTTCATTTTCCCTCAAACAATCCTTTTCTGTATGTTCTTATTTCTCACACATAATTCATTTACTTGTTCTATAAAGAAAATTTATAGGGTGTCTCTTTCTACACTTCTCACGTGTCAAAAATTAATCCTTCTTTTCTATATGCTCTCCGCCACTCGAACTCTTATCATCTTCATTCGTTCTCTTCCTTGGAGCACTAAAGAGCTGGTAAATGTTTATATTGTAAATAATAATTCATGATAAATGATTTGAAATAAAATTGATATCATTCAATCCTATCAAAAAGTCAATTTTTTTCTCATTTTCACCATCTTTTACTTGAGGATTGATGTTAACATGAATCATTTGGGTTCTTTCCATTGACTAAAACCAGAACGAATTGTGTAGGCAACAATAGTCATAGTTAGAAAAGTGTATAATTTTATATAATATATCTAAATCATGAAACCTTATTTTAAAATCTATAAAACATAGTTTTGACAATGATTATTCATTTTCAAAATCCATTTAAAATTTTAGAACGGTTTGTAAAAAAACATGGATTATTCATTATATATCACCTCGGAGTGCCAAACTAGTTGTACTGTTAGACCAGTTGTCATGTACCAGGTTACCCCAAGTCAAGTCCAAAGAAACCTATCATAGTTGTTACTCCTAGGTACGTATATGAAAGAACCACTTCCACTTGTTTTATCCAGACATGGATGAATCATTAGGAAGGACCTTATAGTCAATGCTTTCCAAAAATTTTGGGGTTTTCATCTATACATTTCCACAAATTCTACCTGAGGGTTATGTTCTATATCATACATTCTACTTAATCTAGTTCCCAAGGATGATTATAAATATATTTTGATACCAACTATAGTAACCCAGCCCCAGATAACTTGGAGCTGGTGTCTAGTACTAAATACATTTGGATGTTTACAAGTAATCAAGCCCTGAAAGACCGATTAGTTTAGTAGTCTTGGTAAACTAGATGCATAAATGAGCATTTCATTACAAATAGACACACTAAAAATAATATTTTTATTATTCTAAAAATATAAATAACATGATTATAAATCTAATCCATCTAGTTGTTGGAACCACTTTGTGTATAAGTTTGTATTTGTTGTCAATAGTTGTTAATGAAGATCAAAATGAAGGAGATCATGAAGTACTCCACTGAAGTAGAGGAATGGCGATTCAGACGATTGTTGTACTGATCGTAAGTTCAAAGAACATGTGTCAAAGGTGATACATTGTTTACAACAATGAAGAATGTGAGGTACTCCGCTGAAGTAGAGGAATGGTGATTCAGACGATTGTTGTACTGATCGTAAGTTCAAAGAACATGTGTCAAAGGTGATACATTATTTAAAACAATGAATAATGTGAGGTTTAATCCATATGATGATGATTAAAGAAGAATGGGGTTTTCGGATGAAGTCCATGCAATTCCTCATTATTTCATGAGAACCATGGGTTTGATGAAGACCATGCAATTACTCATGATTGCATGAGAACCATGCAAGAGACTTCTTGATGAATTGAATCACATGGTTTGTATTAAGTAGATCATGACGGTTGATGAAGAAGACAATGTGCCAATGATTGGAATTCTAAGAAGGCCGTGCAATGATTAGAATTTTGAGATAGCCATGCACATCACATTGTCATAGAAGATGATGATGCTGAAGCTATGCCTTCAAAGAATTCATATCACAATAGTGTAGTTTGTGATAAAAGCAGAAGAGTTGCTGAAGGATACAGATCACCAAGAAGAAGTGTTGTTGAGTTTATCGTGCTTGTTGACAAAGCAAACAAACGACATACAAATTTTTTGACAAAGGAGATTCCATGGTGGAATGTCGAGTTCAAGGACTGTGGATAATGATCCATGTTTTATTCAAGGAACATCGACAAAGGAATGGATGATCTGGAGGCGGACAAAAAGAGCATATATAAGGTGGTGTCGTTTTCCAGTGTTTGCCAAATTTTTGGGGTCCAAAATTTGCAGGTTGGAGAGCATCGTGAAAAGGTGATTTCCATGAAGATCATAATTTAATATGGAAAAGGCATGAGTTCCGCGAAGATGGGATGCTTTGTTTGGAAATTGCGAACACCAGAAGAATAGAGGCGGTGAGTCTTCACGATTATGTAAAAGCATCGCGAACGGCGGAGCTGAAGCGCCTCGCGGCGGTGAAGGTATTTGTGAAGGAGCATCGCAGCGAAGGCGCCAAGGAATGACGACAGTGATACTCCGCGATTACGACGAGCTCCACGAATAGAAAATTGCCGTAGTGCTTCGCGGTTTTGAGAGATTTTCGGCGGGAACATCGGAGCTTCACGATTTTAGCTGACGTGGCGCTGACTTCGCGCGGAAGGGTCGAGGGTCGGTGGAATCACCTATAAATACAGGTCGACCCCCTCAAGAGAAGTAGAGAGAATTTCATAGTAATTCCTTTACTCTCGGTTCGAAAGGGTTTATCGAGAAGGCAGTGTGCTTCGCGAAAGAGGAGCTTCACAGCGGCTATTCTAGCTCCGCGAAAGTCGTGCGCCCCGCGTTGGCGTTGTGAGCTTTGCGAAGAGGCAGGAGCTTCGCAATAGCCAAGCATTGCGAAGGCTGGAGCATCGCAAGAGTTCTTCACGATTGAGCTTCGCGAAATGGTAGGGGCTCCGTGAAGGCTTGTTTGAGCTTTACAAAATTGGGAGCCTTGCGAAGTAGGGTACTCTATGAAGGCCTTTCCCAAAGGTTGTTTCCCCAGTGGACAAGCGAAAAGGGGTTTTCATCAGTGGTTGGAATTTGGACATTAACAGAGCATTAACTCAGGACTCTGATGCAAGCAAAGTCTCATGCTGAACAGGAGACAAGGACCTTCATGTCTATCTATTGAAGAGACCTTCACGTCTATAAACTGAGAGTGACTTCACCAACGGTAGTGAGCCAGGGGGAGTCAAAGGGAGTGACATGAGGGAAGCAGTGAGCTATCCCTGAACCTTTTTGAAGGCAGTGAGCCTGGGACAGAGTGATTGTGCCGGAACAACTGTAATCTCCAGCAAGTGAAGAATATTGGATTTTGGTACGACTGACAACTTGTCGGCGTATGCTCCTTGGACGTAGCCCTTAGTGGTGAAACAAGTAAAAATGGCTGTGTCTTCTCTGTGCATGTGCATGCTTGCTTTCTGATGTTTTTCATCATACAGGTTCAACTAGTTCCTACCAACGTGGGAACAAGAACCATCACATTAAAAGAAAAAGTTTTCACCCTGATTCACCCCTCCCCTCTCAGGGTGTCCCGGGGTCCTTCAAGTGGTATCAGAGCCAGGTTAACGTATGTTGGATATTCTCTAGTAATTATATAGAGAAATGGATTTTAGTTTCTTTCCAAAAGTAAACAATGAAGATAATTCCTGATAATGACGCAGTCATTTCTGAGTAGAATTATACATCTTGCAAGACCATGTCAAACAGGAAAAAAAAAGAGAAGAAGCAGCTGAAGAAGTCCCTCATATCCAAAGAAGATGCAATGTCTTGTTCTCCATGCCATTCCAATAATGACGAAACATCAGGCTTGGAAAGTATCAAGCAGGTGGATCAGGATTCTTCCAGAGGATAGGATGACACCCCTAATTCAAGCTTTCAGGAAAGACTCAAAACATATCTGCATGATATTCCTGAAGAAAGGGTTGCGATTATTTGTAGTCTATTCCAATCTATGAAGGATGAGATCACTCGATTAGAAAGGGAAGCTGACAATATGGAAAAGGGGTTGGAAAGAAAAGTTCTAGAAAGTATGAAGATCACCAAACATGTGAATGTCTTTGATGAAAAATAGGAAGTCAATAAGACACTAAAAGAAAGGATCCATGCACTTGAAGCTGAGCTGAAGAAGAGCAATGAAGTCAAGAGTTTTTGTTTGGAAGAAACTTCCATGAAATTCAGGGAACTTGACTCGTTGTTACAAAACAATGTTAAGATGCATGAGGACGAGGTTGAAAGATTGAAGAATAATTGTGAAGAGAAGATGATCATGATTGGAGATCAGAAGATCATCCTCAATAATGAAAGTCAAAAATTGGAAGCCCAGTTGACAAATCTTGAGAAGACACATATTGAGACTCCACAAAAGAATGAAACAGGAGATGCTTGTCCTCAATGTTCATTGGAGGCTACTAAAGCTAATGTACCTCCAACATGTGACAAGAAGATTATGAAAAATCTTGAGTGTCCACCTCAAGAATCAGTCACTACTGGTACTCAATGCTCACTGGAGGATTATATTGTCAAAAGACCTCCAACATATGATAAGAAGATAATGACTTCACTCATTGATCTATCACAAGAAACTGATAAAGTGAAGGTACCATCCAAACCATCTTGTAATCATGTTTCTAAATATGTTCCTACAATCAGTGCAGGTTGGAAGAAAAGTTCTAAGAAAATATGGTTGAGGAAAGGTTAGAGGAATAACCCTACCACCATGGCTAGGTTGGATGAGAAGAAAAAGTAGGAAGTTGGTTCCTCAAATAGAGCACAAAAGATTAAGAAGATGGCCCAACAACCTCATATAGAAGAAACAATGAAGAAAAGATTTGTGGGCCGATGTTGGTGCTGCAACATATTTGAGCACTGTGCACTGGATTGTTTTTACAATCCCTTACATGGAAAAGCACAGGGAAAGACTATATCAGAGGGAAGGAATCCAGAGAAGAAGAAGCAACATCTGCAGATCCAGAAGCATTTGTTCACCGCAAAAAGATTTGGAATTCTTAATAACATCAGTGATGTATGAAACGGTAGAGGTCACGTGGAAAGTACATGCCCACATCAATATGATTTCACTGTTGATAAGAAAAGAATACCTCTGATTCTAGAAAAGAATGAAGTAGCTACCTTTGGAAGAATTCAGAAGAATGTTGTGAACACACAATTTCCCAGGAAGATCTCAAGTAGGTAAGGTGAGAAGACCCAGGATTTTGGATCCATGAAATTGAAGGGCCATTCATCCAAAAGAAACACTAAGTGGGTTGAAACTCAGATGAACCCATGTGGAAGACCCAAACTAGCTGCAACAGTTCCAAATGACATATTGGTCATCTGGCCAGAAGATTTGAAAATAATGAGGAAACATGAAGATGAAAAGGCCATGGCTGGTGACAAAGGAAAAGGAAAACTTTCACATGATGAAGACAGAGTGCAGGTGAGATTGAAAACCAAGAAAAACACTCATGTCAAAGAAGTTCTGTGTGAGAGATGCAAGAAATATGGTCACGTTGCGAAAAGTTTTCTAACCTTAATACAAGAACAAGAATAAGTCCTTAACAGGAGTAAGAATCTATCATTCATGATGGCTGTTAAGCAGAACAATTCTCCGCACAAAGAAAAATATATTGTAAAAAGATCCATTCCACATCAACACATATCAGAACATATGTTGAAATATTCAGGCATGAAAACTGGATTGAACAGAGGATCTTGGTTGACAAAAACACCTCAACCATGCAGCTCATATTGATGAAGCAAAGAAGAACCACCTTATTCCCTTATTCATTTGTGTATTGTATTTGTGCTAATAATTCAAGGAATTTAAGGTGAAGCATGCTCTCAGCGGGAGAACATGAGAAGTAGTGAATGCTGTCAACTCTTGATAGCCATGCTAAAGAAGTTTCCATCATTAGTAGATTCTTCAATGGATATTCAATGATTAAGATGAGGAAGGATCACTCTTGATGAAGATGATGAGGAGTGTTTCCCCTGAGGGGGAGAAAAATGAAGAATCTTCAAAAATCACTATTTCAATCTATATCAACTCCAGCTGGACTCAAATGCAGTTACTCTATGAATTTCATGAAGAACATGTCAATGGAGAAGGTATTACATTTCTCAATCTCTATCCCTTGTTTACTAAGATCAAAGATCATTTTACAAAGGGGGAGTAACTGAATTGATCAGTGACATAAGAAGAATGGAAGTTCCCCAAGGTCAATTATCCTACCGATTGCACTTGAATGTTTTTGATCTGTTTGCTGATGTGAGTGTAGGAGTTTTAGGTTGATTATTCCCTATCACATTTGATTTTTCTTCTACCTAAAATAAAAGTGGTAAATCCTTGAAGAAAAAATACATGAGTTCTCATCTCATGTTGGTATCATGATCTGTGAATAATGGACAGCCTTGTTGACTTATCCAAATCCTCTTGTTTTCTATATCGAGCATTGCTCAAGTAGACTTAGAGTGAAATGATTAATGAAACATTTCTTAAGTATGGATTGATACCCTCCATATCATGCATTTTGTATTTCTTGTCAATTAGGGGGAGAGAATGGGAAATGAATGTTTGAAAAGAAAAGTTCATTGAAGAGAAGATTCTAATTTTGATGTTGACAAATTCATTTCAGAAGATGTATAAGGTATTTACAAAAAAATACAAAGGGAGAGATTAATGGAACCACTTTGTGTATAAGTTTGTATTTGTTGTCAATAGTTGTCAATGAAGATCAAAATGAAGGAGATCATGAAGTACTCCGCTGAAGTAGAGGAATGGTGATTCAGACGATTGTTGTACTGATCGTAAGTTCAAAGAACATGTGTCAAAGGTGATACATTGTTTACAACAATAAAGAATGTGAGGTACTCCGCTGAAGTAGAGGAATGGTGATTCAGACGATTGTTGTACTGATCGTAAGTTCAAAGAACATGTGTCAAAGGTGATACATTGTTTACAACAATGAAGAATGCGAGGTTTAATCCATATGAGGATTATTAAAGAAGAATGGGGTTTTTGGATGAAGTCCATGCAATTCCTCATTATTGCATGAGGACCATGGGTTTGATGAAGACCATGCAATTCCTCATTATTGCATGAGAACCATGGGTTTTGATGAAGACCATGCAATTACTCATGATTTCATGAGAACCATGCAAGAGACTTCTTGATGAATTGAATCACATGGTTTGCATGAAGTAGATGATGACGGTTGATGAAGAAGATAATGTGACAATGATTGGAATTCTAAGAAGGTCGTGCAATGATTAGAATTATGAGATAGCCATGCACATCACATTGTCATAGAAGATGATGATGCTGAAGCTATGCCTTCAAAGAATTCATATCACAATAGTGTAGTTTGTGTTAAAAGCAGATGAGTTGCTGAAGGATACAGATCACCATGAAGAAGTGTTGTTGAGGTAATCATGCTTGTTGACAAAGCAAACAAACGACATACAAATTTGTTGACAAAGGAGATTCCATGGTGGCATGTCGAGTTTGAGTACTGTGGATAATGATCCATGTTTTATTCAAGGAACATCGACAAAGGAATGGATGATCTGGAGGCGGACAAAAAGAGCAGATATAAGGTGCCACTGTTTTCCAGTGTTTGGCAAATTTTTGGGGTCCAAAATTTGCAGGTTGGTGAGCATCGTGAAAAGTGGATTTCCATGAAGATCATAATTTAATATGGAAAAGGCATGAGTTTCGCGAAGATGGGATGCTTGGTTTGGAAATCGCGAAGACCAGAAGAATGGAGGCGGTGATTCTTCGCGATTACCTCAAAGCTTCACGAACGGTAGAGCTGAAGCACCTCACGATGGTGAAGGGCTTTGAGAGGGAGCATCGCGTAGAAGGCACGAAAGAATGATGACGGTGATACTCCGTGATTACGACGAGCTCTGCGAAAGGAGAATTGTCGTAGTGCTTCGTGATTTTGATAGATTTTCGGCGGGAACTTTGGAGCTTCGCGATTTGAGCTGACGTGGTGCTGAATTTGTGCGGAAGGGTCGAGGGTCGGTGGAATCACCTATAAATACAGGTCGACCCCCTCAAGAGAAGTAGATAGAATTTCAGAGAAAGTCCTTTGCTCTCGGTTCACAAAGGTCTCTCGTGATGGCAGTGTGCTTCGCGAAAGAGGAGCTTCACAGTGGCTATTCTAGCTCCATGAAAGTCGTGTGCCCCATGTTGGCTCAGTGAGCTTTGCGAAGAGGTAGGAGCTCCGCGATAGCCAAGCATTGTGAAGGCTGGAGCATAGCGAGATTGCTTCGCGATTAAGCTTCGCGAAAAGGCAGGGGCTCCGCGAACGCTTGTTTGAGATTTGCAAAATTGGGAGCCTTGCGAAGTAGGGTACTTTGTGAAGGCCTTTTCCAAAGGTTGTTTGCCCAGTGGAACAGGGAAGAGGGGGTTTTCATCAGCGGTTAAAATTTGGACTTTAACAGAGCATTAACTCAGGACTCTGATGCAAGCAAAGTCTCATGATGAACAGGAGACAAGGACCTTCATGTCTATCTGTTGAAGAGACCTTCACGTCTATAAACTGAGTGCGAATTCCCCAACAGTAGTGAGCTAGGGGGATTCAATGGGAGTGACCTGAGGGAAGCAGTGAGCTATCCCTGAACCTTTGTAAAGGCAGTGATCCTGGGACAGAGTGACTGTGCCCGAACAATTGTAATCTCCAGCTAGTGAAGCATAGTGGATTTTGGTACGACTGACAACTTGTCGGCGTATGCTCCTTGGACGTAGCCCTTAGTGGTGAACCAAGTAAAAAGGGACGTGTCTTCTCTGTGCATGTGCATGTTTGCTTTCTGATCTTTTTCATCATACAGGTTCAACAAGTTCCTACCAACCTGGGAACAAGATCCATCACATTAAAAGAAAAAGTTGTCACCCTGATTCACCCCTCCCCTCTCAGGGTGTCCCGGGGTCCTTCACTAGTGTATTCCTACAATCCATTCATATTACACTTCAAGGATTACTGTGTAATGAAACATAATGAGGGTGAGCTCCATTTTTCAGAAAGGGAATAATATATTGGAAGGAATAATGACTCAATGAGACTAGTCAATATGGAATGGTAAATAACATAACAAAAAATTCATTTAATCAATAAGCTAAATTGATGCACACAATCAATATATAAAGATAATAACTGGAAATATAGTCCATTCAGACAACTATATAAGGGAAAATAAATATGGAAAGGTATGAATCCAAAACAAATGTCATTAATCAATGAACTAAAATGATATGTATCCATAAATATATCAATAAAAAATATCATAGATGAATAATAACTAAAAATACTTTGAGGTAAATTTATTTCTTTATGGATGTCATGTATCTGGGATAAGAAAACCTATTACCATCAAGACCTTTCACAAGACGGTTTAAAATTAAGGGTAGAAACACAGTTTCACAATTATTGGCCTCATGAGAACCATTTGTTGCATCGATGATATATATAATGTCTAGGATCTAACCTTAATGTTTAGTACAAATCATTCCTCCTATATAATCGTAAAAATAACTACGATTAATTATTAAATAATCGTATTAAATTAAAAATATATATTTATCAATAATACACAAATTAATCAAATAATTTTCAATGTAACCACCGTATGAATAATGGTATATGATTTAGGGTATACCAATATACATGGTATGTTATTATGGATATTCAATTAAATTTTCAATGAAAAATGATTGCAAAAAAGTGATTTTATCAAGGGACAGTTGACAATCACAAAGGAAGTGTGATTATGAACATACTTTAGGTGAATAATCTTTAAACATTCCAAAGTGTCCCACACCACTTCGAAGAATTTAAATATCATTCAAAAAAAGGCATGAGATTAAAAAATATTATAATATCCTGAAAATAAGAATATTCCTAATATAATATCTCAAAATGGAATGTATTTATGGAACACAAAGAATTTAGTAGTGAATATGACATTAATATCACATATTTAAAAAGTGAGATGAAAATCGATTAATAATGTAGTAACAACTGGATAAGAAAACCCAAAGGTAATAATCCTTAAATAGAATGCATAAATACCATGAATATAATATAATTCAAGAAACTACATTTCAATTTGGCTGTAAGTACATCATATATAAGAATCTAGGTGTACTATAATTAAGTATTCCTCATGAAATGAAAATGAGATGAGAATCCCTTACTAATGTAGTAACAAATGGATTGGAATAACTAATGGTAATAATCAATAAATAAAACATTTAAATATGATTATGATAATATAATTCATCATATTATATTTGAATGTGTCAGTAAGTAATCCATATATAAGAAATTAGGTGAACTATAATTAAGTATGCCTCACTTAATGAAAATGAGAAAAAAAATCCCTTACCTTATGTTTCCTTTTGGGTGATCATCTTTTAAATTTTGGCACAATAAACTTATTTTATTTATATAATTTCTTCAGAAACTCTTAAATTTTTATAATTACATTTATTTCACTTATTACCATGATTTTTTCAATTTCTTAAACAATTATGTTTACGTCGGGGTTTTTTGACCACATTCGATTTACTTGTCAAACCAACCATTGTTGGTCAACTACAATAAAATGGGTAATTATATAATCATTACATAATTATCTTATTTTTATATCAATTATAATTTTTAAATCAATCATTAAATATGGTTATTAAAATGAGAATATTTTATAATCTTGGAGACTGTATGCCGTACATAAGAGTGCGTAACATTCCCATATTGAAATGATCATTGAAAAAACGTTAGTTAATGAAATATTTCTAGAATGATAATTATATAATAAATATAATATTATATAATTGTATATACTTATATATATAATTAGGTGATGTAAAAGCAATCACATCATGTCAAGGAGGATGTAGTCCACACGTTCACAAACAATGTTTTCTCTTTTAAAGTGTGTGAAGGGGTAATAAAGAAAAAAGTTATATATATATATATCCATAAGGGTAATTATGTCACAATATCATATAGATTTTTTATGTCTCATATTTTTTATTAAACCATAATTTTTACATTCCATGTATTATGTGAATGAATCACATCACTTTGAGGGGGAGGCAGTCCAAAGTTCCTCAAACGATGTTATCGTATTAATGTAAAACAGAATGTACTAAATTTGTATATTATAAAATGTTTAAAAATGTATAAATACATAATAAATCGTATATATAACATTTATAAAAAAATACCTTATAATGGCCATCATGAGAGGCAGTAATATAATAATGAACAATCATCGTTTTGTGAGGTAGTAGTTCGCTATCCAAAGAAACATTATGTTTATTACCAATTTGGGGCGGTGTGTGTAATTATAGGTTACACTATCAAAATAAAAACAACATAGTATATTTAGGATAATGGTGTTTTTATACAATAATATAATAAGAATATTTTATGGGTTGGAGAATGGAAACAAAACTAGAGAGATTGAAAAAATACATTACCTTTTAATCGGGTTACTTCTTTTGGTTTGAACAAAAATGTTTTCTTAAATGGAGTTTTTCCATGAGGGATAATTATAGTTTGAGGATTGGAATTATGGGAGACTATGTGAGAAGGTCTTGTCCGATCATAAGTGGTTCGAGAGCTGTGAGGAATGGGTAGAGTTGGTGGTATTTTATATGAATGGAAAAGGTCTCAAGTTGTGTTTTGGAAATGAAGTTAGGTGTGTAGATGTTCTTACTTAATAAAAGCCATAAAAAACCAACAAAAATAATGAAATAATGTTTAGTGGACTAAATATTTCCTTCCAATGAGTGTTGGACAAGCATCTAGGACATTTTCGCATTAAAATTTGGGGTTTTTTCCATTTTAAGCCTAATTACACCTTAACCACTTTAATGAATTTTAATCAAATTAACCATTCATATTGTAAAAAATTAAACTGATCTTATTAGATAAAAAATATTATTTTAATTACAATGGTGTGAATAGGATTTTCAAAATTCAAATCATAGAAGTGGAAAAATTAATATTAATGTTAATCTCACAGACTGACAGATTAACTGGTTTCAGAAGAAAAATTTTCAAAATATTGTTATGTTTTTACATTCTATTTTAAAGTTATATTGATTATAATTAAATATATTTTATTAATATATGTATAATTGATCCAATATTACTTTAAAACAAATTTATAATGTAATTTAACCAAATAATTATTTAAACGAAAATCATTTTTTAAATAAAACATAGTATTTGTCACTATTCGCTAAAAAATGATGTTTCTCTGAAAAAATCCCAAACATTCATAATAAGATAAGTTTGACATTCCAAATTAAGAAAATAATGTTTATTTTAACAAATTCAATTGAGAAGAGTGTATAAAATAATATTTAAATGGGGTCTCTATTAAAAGGCAGTAAAATTGCCTTCATAAAAATATAGGTTTTTATGGGAAATATAGTGTTTGATCTTATCTTATGTCTACCAATTATAATAGATGAATATCAAAAATATTTTATTGAATATATAACTAAAACATTCCATTAAAATAATTAACTAATTTTATTTAAATTTAGTTATTATTGTAAAATTTCTTCATGACCAAAGAAAAATAGTTTTTTATAATAATATGTTCTTAATATTGAATTGGTTCTTATATTCTTTTGTAATTTATTTATTACCATGTATTTAGTGGTATAAAGCATATTTTTTTTATATTTTAGTTAATAATATTCATAATGGATATATTATAACTTATTATATTAAATAATAATTTTTTAAATTATAGATTGTTTCTCGGTAAGACTTGAAATTGCGTATAGCGCAAGCCATCGATGAAGGTATCTTTTGCTTGTAAAGAAAGCTTTAGAGGAAGGTCATTATTGAGTATGATTTACAACAACCCAGTTTCACATGAATTTCTAGCTAACATGGTGTTTCATGCGTTGTAATATATAGAATATATTTTAAAAAGTAAATATATTATAAAAAATACAGATATTATATTTCATTATGTGCTTGTTGTCACATGTCGTACATGCTATTGAATAAACGGTTCTTACATTAGTTATTTAGGGCATCAAATCTATCCCCAAAGTTTCACCAGGTGTAGGATGTCTTCCACATGTCGCAACTCGGGAGGTACGTGAATTATCCATCGCACATCATCGACTGGGGTGAGGTAGATACTGAGGAAGAGACGTCTTTTGTGGAGTACCCAATGGATATAGAGGATCGAATTGAGTAGATCCTTCATGGGTGGTTGATTCCTCTAATGTTCACTTATTGGTTGCATGATAATCTTCCTGAGAGCACGTGGGAGTGGGAGGCTCTAATTCGTGATCAGTATCCTATTTTTTATTATGTATCCCTAGTTTTGGCTTTTAGGGATGTAAAACCCAATGGTAGAGAAACGATAACGACTAATAATTCCCAAATTTTAATTTCAGAAATTATTTTGGAAAATTATGAGACTTGGCATTGAGAAGGTGTGCATTTCTATTCCCCAGGGTTCCCAAAACAGTTTTTAGAATAACGTTAGGTTTTTAATAGAAAATGATGAAATTTTCTGAAAAAGCACAATAAATCTTAAATGAGTGAATGAATTAAAAATAAGTGGGAATCGATGAGCTAAAAGTAGAATATTTACCCCATGTGTGACCTAACATTGGTCAGTGAGGTTCATATATAGAAAATTCAACAAGGGGCATAATCATAAATAAAATAATTAAATAAAAATTATTTTTTAAAATCTTGATAACTCATAAACGTTTACTAGGATTAAAAATCTAAGACCTCTATTTTGTTATTTAGGGGATGGTTTCCTTATGTAGGGCCTAACCTTGACCATCATAGGTAGAGGGTGAATGTTAGATTTTGGATGTATACATCATTAAAATATTTAATAATGATGTTTTATTGAACGTTACATGTTGACGCAGGGGCAGTTTTTCTTTTTTATAATTAATGTTAGTGGAATTCAGGGATATCACTATAACCCTGAAATTGTACTGATATGTGGAGAAGGAAGCTATCTCCTAATGACGATTGTCGGCAAATCGATGATTGATGACGACATAGTCCTCCGTTCTTCATCACTGAGCGATCCAAATCAAGGTAGGATGTCCATATCATTGTGATTTCTTTCCCCCTTCTTAGAATCAAACTACTAATGTGGACCAACACACAAATAGGTTGATCCATGGTTCCATCATTCCTATGGGAGGGATAATTATTGTGATATGAAAGTGAATAGATCTTGGTGAATATTCTACTGTTGTTTTTTTCATGATGCCACTAACGTGAACGGATCAAGGCCGAACGAACAAGGCCAATATCTGTTCTTTTGGTGTATATGTTCTTAATCCCTCCCCCCTAAATCGATCGTGTTCATTTTGAATTATTCACCCTTTGAAACCCTACGTGAACGATATATCATTGCTCCCACAATACATGGACCAACTATTTGATACTGAAGGTTATGATCCGCGACGGCATTGCGGAGGTGTGGAAATGGTAGGGCATAGGCTGTGGGGAGGCTGGGTTGTAGTGGGATGCACACCTGTGGTCTAGAACAACCACACTAGAGGAGGAACTCACGGTAGCGCAGGCCGTGGGTAGCAGAAAAGAGTCATTGTAGGAGGCCACGATGGTAGCTGTGGTGGGTTGTAGCTTGGAGGTAGCAGTGGCAGGATACCGCTGTTGTGGGGTAGCCATAGACGGTGACTGGGGTGCGACAACATGGGGGTGGTCTAGCACACGGTTGGGGTCCATGTGGATATCACGGTGGTGGAATCTACGGTGAAGGGGGATGGGACATGATGTTGTATATGTGGAATATTGTAACACCCTGAGATTTTATGAAAAATATTCTTTTAATTTCATTGATGTCTTGCGTTGTAAGCTACAACAAGATTGCCTTGTGTTATACGCAACACCATATGAGCTTGCAGTATACACACCACTATTCTTGGATCATGTTACACACAATTTTGATAGTAGTTATTCTACGAAACATTGAGTGTGTATATATATATATATATTCAATGTATAAATGAAATATGGTTGGATTCTGTTATATGAAACAACAGAGGAGTCTTGCACAACACGCAACCCTAACTTGTCTTGTATTACACGCAATCACGACCTTCCTCGATAGCATGTGTTTTACGCAATACCAGGTTTCACTAAACAAGGATATATGGTTATAATATTATTATGGACTAGCTGTTATAAATAGTATCAACTAAATTTTGAATTTTATAAAATTATTATTCATCTTACACATTTTCTAGAACATGGTATGAGAACAAAATCAATTTTTCGAGTAAAATAAGTATTTTTCAAAAAATGTAGTTTTTCCGCCTTTTGATGGCGCACCCACTTTAAATCTTTTTTTGACATGCCTACAAGTTCAATTTGAAAAAATAAAATTCTTCTTTGGAATCAGGATATAAAAATTTACATTGGATAAATTTTTCATATTATTCTAATAACCTTCATATTTTAATGAATAGTAAAAACACGCTATATTTTAATTAAAAACATATTTTTTTCATTGCAATAATTTATATGGTTATATTAAATTTTTAATTGGGTTTAAAGTGTAATTAGAATATATTTTTACCATTTAATCCAATGTTGGTCATTGGAATTAATTTCACTTTGAAATTGGATATAAACAACTATCAATCTTTTGATAGTTATTGTTTCTTAAAAAAACATGCTATTTGTTTTGATAATGGGAATTAATTTTAAAATTAATTAATTCCAATTATATGTTTTGAATTTGGAAAAATAGACATAAATTTTGAATTCGAAATATCAAATAATTCTTAGGCTTAATTTTTGGTACTTTTCTGAAAAACTGTAATTTTTGATGAATAGTGAAACCACTTAGTGGTAGTTAAAAAACTGACTTTTTTTAATTTAAATTAAATTTTACCACTTCTTTGAATTGAATTTCAAAAATCTGAGAGACACGGTTAATATCAAGGACTAAAATGTGGTTCAATGAGATCAAAATAATTTTTGGTGAATAGTAACTTTTTACTTTTTTTTACCACGACTAAAAGTAAATAGGGTAATTAAGGGTAAAAATGATATTATTATTACCCTAAAACATGTCCTAATTCTACTGGACAAGTTTAATTCGATCAAAAACAACCTTAGGAATAAAATATGACCATTTAGGCCCACTTGTATTAGATTAAGACATTTATTATTAATTTATTTAAAGAACGGTTAAAATAGTTAAAATCAAAGTTTAATAACTAAATCATTTTTAATATGGGTTATACATAAGATAAATTCGACTATAAATATTCATTAGAAATCTAGAAATATTTCCTACATAATGGTATTTTATTTATAATTTTTAAATAATAAATAATTTATTTTATTTATGACACAATGATGATGGAGTAAGAATCTTATTAACAAAATATTGACATAATTGATGTTATAAATACCCAAATAAATGTAATTTTAGACTTTTTATAAATTTCACTAATTTTCTAGTTTAATATTACATGTTAGTTTTTATTTAATTAACATTTTTAGAACTGATCATTCTGTTATGATTTTCCCAAAAATCAATTACCAAATAGTGTCAAAATTGACATAAATAGTTTTTAAAACAAATATTATATTATTAATTGTTATTTTATTCTTAAAAATATAAATATATGCCACATGACTTAGATAAGGTTATATATATTAATATTAAACAACTTGGGGTTCTTTTGTATTGTTATATTAAGTTTATTAACTTTATAGTGTAAGAAAACAAGAAGACACAGTAAAAGTAAATTTATTTAACTTAAGGTTAAATCTAAATGATAAGGTTAAAATAGATACCTAAGCTTGTCTATATTCTATTGGATGAGAGGATGTAGAACAATCCCCACCTTAGCTTTGAAATAAATCAATTATGAGCTATTAAAAACCAAATATGACATTATAATAAAATAATAGTTTTAGTTATTCCAAAGGTACCCCTCTCCTACCTTATTAAAGGGCACCTCCTCTCTCTCTTCCTCACACCACATTGAACCTTCCTTCTCGTCCAAACCCTGCCAAATTATCTTCTCCACTTACCTAGAAACATCCTAGAGGTCCTGGAATTCTTCAAAGACCAAATTTAGTGCCCTAAAAGGAGGTCTCAAAGAGGCGCTTCAAAGAAGAGGTAATGTCCGTTACCGATTCTTTCAACTTTATATCTTCATCCACTTCTTCTTCTTTAGTTGTTTCATTATGAAGTAATAAAATCAGTATCAATAATATTATTATATGCTATTATAATTATTAAACATCCCTATTTCACCATCTATCCATCTTATGGAAAATGAAATCACCGCGCATGCGTACGTACGGAATACCGTCTCCACGCCGTGGTGTAATCAGTTTTTCAACCACCACCTTACATGAATGGGTATAATGGTGTAAATAATGACTATATATGATTATTTTAAAGTGATATTGATTCTGAAATATTATACATACACTTCAATATAATTCCACGATCATGGAAATGATATCATCGCTCGTGTGTACGTACGGACCACCGTTTCCACGACGCGATGAGATTCATTCTCAATGATTAACCATTCATGAATGATTATAAAGTATATATAATAAGTAATAATGAAATATATGACATAATAATGATACTTTATTTATGTATATATATATATGTATGTCATCTACTTAATTCCATTCAATTCAATAAGGAAACGAAAACAGTGTGCATGCGTACGTACGGCCTACCATCTCCATGAACGATGTATTTCATTCCATTTATCAATATATCATTTATATATATGTATATGATGAATATATATTACATATAAATCATCTTTAACATTTTGTAATTAAGTAAATCAGGTTATAAGTAATAATATCAAGAACAACAAGTCCAAACATGTATGATAAATTAAACGATTCTTCACAAAACGCTACATTAACATGGAACTTACAAAAGAACGGGTAATATAAAGTCATAAGAGATACATATATGATATAATAACAGTGAATATGATTCTGTAATAATTCAATGACATTATTTAAATCATTATATAGGAGGTTCGGAAACGTATGAAGCATATCGGACCTAAGGTAAGGGATAATTTTGCAAATCTAATTTTTATCTGAGACTGCTTATTCGTAAATATTTACTGGGGTTATTGTTATCATCCATGTCCATGTTTTATAAAAGTGTTTTCATGTTTGTCTAAAGTCCTTTTCTACCCATTTTTACTTTTACCCCATGGTATGGAAGAAATCTTTCTTTTGTTTACCCTACGAGGTACTTTTTGAATTTTTTGACAAAAGTATGAGAAGAATGTTTTTTAACATATACGGCATGAAAGGATTATTTTACGGTTTTATAAAGCCTTATTTTCATGATTATTTCTCCAAACTATTTCATGAATATTTTCAACAAAATCCTTTTCTTTTAAAATTTCACGACATTTTGTAAAAAGAAAATGATATTGAAGAAAAAAGGATATTTTCCTCAAGAATTCATTTCAAGTGTTTTATCAGAACCATTTTTCATCTAAGATGAAATTATTTCATATGTGTATGTTTCAAGTATCATGTCTCTATGATTTACATGGTCTCACTTTTCTAATGATGAAATGATATCCAAATTTTGTTATAGATTACGTTATGATGGAATGTTGTTTATGAAACCCATTTTATTCTTGGGTTATGATGAATGATTAATGTTTATATTGTGTCACACGAAATAATGATTTCAATATGAGATGGGTGGGACCTATATCTCCCTCCAATGCATTGGGTAAAGATTTATATCTCATGAGACAGACATGGATAGAACAGAAAGTTAAGCCGGTTCAGTAATACATGACTGGAACGGGGAGTGAACTCGATTTAGAAAGGGACTTTGTCTACTAAGATGGTCTTGGAAGCAATGCCTTGGATACTATAGAAATCATATCATGTGCTTAATGGTTTCCACAATTACATGTTTTATTCCCATGCTATTTTATTAGGATTTATGTTCCATTATTATCTATGCCTCATCTACTTCCATGTTTTAAGTCGTTTCTCATGATTTTTATGTTTAAACATTATGTTCATGTTTTTAAGTTCAAATGTATATGGTATGTTTTATTTTATCCATGCTTACCGTTACTGAGCATTTGACCTCACCCTTTTTATGTTTTATTTTTCCCCAGGATTAAAATAAAGGTTTTAGGTAAGGAAATAAAAAGTGGAAGATCTTTATAGGAGATGTTGAAGATCTTTCACCATGATTAGAAGATTACGTTCAATGTTTCCAAAGACACTAAACTATTACGGTCATGTGTGTCAGTTTTTTGATGTATTATGTATTCCACAAAAGTAATGTAATATCTATGTACGTCAAGCTTCGGGTCTCTACAATTGGTATCAGAGGAATGGTTTCATCGTTCTTTGGAAACTAGGATGTGAAAACATTAGTGATATCCCTAGAGATATTTCTAAGGTATGTCTAGCGATGTCCCTAAAGATAAGTATATGTATAGGATATAGTCCTAGAACTGTGGTAACGATCTTAAAATTTAACCTCAGATGTTAGATATTGAGGGTACCCCCCCTTTACTATGTTGTTTTCCCTAGCATGATTTTTGTCTCTCACACTATTCTTTTTGGGTTTTAGAAACTGGCTGGAAACAAGATGATTCACGATAATGGAGGATATGATTTACAATGGAATGATATTCTTCATGAGCAACCAAATGAAATAGGATTTGGAAGTCCAAACATCATTATTATGTCGAATCAACAATCTCATAATATGATCAATAAACTCAAATTTGGTAAGTTTCCTGACTCGACTAATAAGAGAAAGATGGAGTTTCATGATGATCATAGAGGAAAGAAAGTTAAATTTACCCTATGTAAATCATGTGGGAAGAGGCATCAAGGAGAATGTTTCAAAGGAACTGGAAGATGCTTTGGGTGTGGAAAAGAAGGATACAAAGCTAGTAAGTGAAAATGAAAAGGTTCAGTTAACACCATGGATGAGGATAATGGTATTGTTATGACATCAACAATGGTTAAGTGTTTTAAATGTGGAATGTAAGGGCATTATTAAAACCAATTCCCTAAGGGAAAATATCATAAAGAGAATCAGCAAGGTCATATGTGTAGTATTTATGTGGATGATGATGAAGAGACTACAAATGATATGTAAAGTGAATGAATTGTTGAAGCTAGGTCAATGGTTTAAGAAGGAAGTTGAATGATTACATGTTTATCAAGTGTAATGTTCTATGGAATAAAGAGATATATAAGGATTGTTACACAGTTGCCTTTCCTTATGTTTTGAAAGTGTATGATTAATGGTACCAGTAACCAGGAAAGGTTATTCAGATATTTTTGTAAAGTAGATGATATGCGCATAATGAATGGATAAGGAGAAAATGAAATGTTTGACAGTATTCATGAGCTCATGACTGATATAAGGAAATAGTTATATCATGGTTTGAGTATATAGAATTTTGGGGTTTTGGTATGTGGAAAGAGATAACTTTTGAAAGAACTCATGTTTTCACTAAGATTCAATGGGTATTCATTTTTCAAGAGAATATATGATTAAGGCCTTAGAATGTTTGCAATGTGACGAACAAGACATATCTTATGATATATGGGGATCAATGATGGTATTAACATGCTTGTTATATGAAATATATTGTAATCGTTTTCACTATAATATGATAGTGGACTGTAGTAATATGGATAAGCCTAAAGATTGGAATGGATTATGTTGGACATAAGTTAGTTTATTTATGGATAGAAGTTTTTTCGTTATTATTGATGGGATGTTATAGTAATGTAGTTTTAGACAAAGTAAAACCTGTAGGACGTGCGACAACCCATCGTGTCAGACAAGGCTGTGGGAATCGAACCCACAACTGAAGTGCGACTGGACTTTATCGCATACCACTAGCCTACAGAAAGTCCCTGGTTAGTAGAAACTATTTTTATTTTATTAAGCGGTATGATATATGATGTATAAGTTAATTTTTGGAATCGTATACGATTAACCTCACCATAGATGGACTTATGTATATTTGATAACTTTTGCTAGCCTTTTGTTTGAAATAGATGGAATGACCCATCATTCTATCACATGATCTGTTAACACTTCACGAATAACTAATTCAACTTCATTTCTGTAAGAGATGAAGTGGAAAATTGTTCAAATCATGAACAAAAATGATATTGTACCAAAATCAAGAATGTATTTCTTCTAATTCAAAATTTTCAACTTTTGGGAAATGATATTGAAAACCAAAAATGTTGTCCTAGTTCTCTTATATCCGATGAATCATATGGTACCTTAGATCATCACATATTTATAGCTTTTTGATTGATGACTTTTTCATAGCCATGTTCTCTACCACTCTCCATCATAACATGATGGTTAGATTTTTCTTCCATATCCATATTTTCACCTATGTTCTTCTATATGGAAATCCAGTGATGAGTTACTTTGGGTAATCGTTACATTTCATACTTTAGTTTTTAAAATTAATTTTTTGTATTCCTTTTTATGATGTGGGTTTCTATAAATAGTAAACGATTTATAACCCCGACGAATTTCGAGGGTGAAATTCATTTTAAGGGGGTTAGAATGTAACACCCCGATATTTTATGAAAAGTATTCTTTTAATTTCATTTATGTCTTGCGTTGTAAGATACAACAAGATTTCCTTGCGCTATACGCAATACTGTATGAGCTTGCAGTATACACAACACTATTCTTGGATCATGTTACACACAATTTTGATAGTAGTTATTCTATGAAACATTGAGTGTAAATATATATATTCAATGTATAAATGAAATATGGTTGGATTCTGTTATACGAAACAACGGAGGATTCTTGCACAACACCCAACCCTGACTTGGCTTGCATTACACGCAATCACGACCTTCCTCGATAGCGTGTGTTGTACGGAATAACAGGTTTCACTAAACAACGATATATGGTTATAATATTATTATGGACTTGCTGTTATAAATAGTATCAACTAAATTTTGAATTTTATAACATTATTATTAATCTTACACATTTTCTAGAAAATGGTATGAGAACAAAATCAATTTTTCGAGTAAAATAAGTATTTTTAAAAAAATGTAGTTTTGCCACCTTTTGATGGAACACAGACTTCAAATCTTGTTTTTGACATGTCAACAAGTTCAATTTGACAAAATAAAATTCTTCTTTGAATCAGGATATAAAAATTTACTTTGGATAAAATTTTCATATTTTTCTGATAACTTTCATATTTTAATGAATAGTAAAAACACGCTATATTTTAATTAAAAACAACTTTTTTTCATCGCAATAATTTATATGGTAATATTATCTTTTCAATTGGGTTTAAAGTGTAATTAGAATATATTTTTACCATTTAATCCAATGTTGGTCATTGGAATTAAATTAACTTTGAAATTGGATATAAACAAGTATCAATCTTTTGATAGTTATTGTTTCTTAAAAAACACGCTATTTGTTTTGATAATAGGAATTAATTTTAAAATTAATTAATGCCACTTATATGTTTTGAATTTGGAAAAATTGACATCAATTTTGAATTCTAAATATCAAATAATGGTAAGGCTTAATTTTTGGTATTTTTCTGAAAAACTGCAATTTTTGATGAATAGTGAAACCACTTAGTTGTAGTTAAAAAGCTGACTTTTTTTATTTAAATTAAATTTTACCACTTCTGTGAATTTAATTTGGAAAATTTGAGAGACAGTTAATATCAAGGACTAAAATTTGGTTCAATGAGATCAAAATAATTTTTGGTGAATTGTAACTTTTTACTTTTTTTCCACATTCAAAAGTAAATATGGTAATTAAGGGTACAAATGATATTATTATTACCCTAACACATGCCCTAATTCTATTGGAAAAGTATAATTCGACCAAAAACAACCTATGGAATAAAATATGACCATTTAGGCCCACATGGATTAGATTAGGACATTTATTATCAATTTATTTAAAGAAGGGTTAAAATAGTTAAAATTAAAGTTTAATAACTAAATAATTTTTAATATGGGGTTATACATGAGATAAATTAGACTATAAATATTAATTAGAAAGATAAAAATATTTCATACATAATGGTATTTTATTTATAATTTTTAAATATTAAATATTTTAATTTATTTATGACACAATGATGATGTAGTAATAATCTTATTAATGAAATATTGACATAATTAATGTTATAAATACCCAAATAAATGTTATTTGAGACTTTTTATGAATTTCACTAATTTTCTAGATTAATATGACGTTTTAGTTTTGATTTAATTAATTTTTTGTGAACTAATCATTCTGTTATGACTTTCAAAAAAATGAATTACCAAATAGTGTCCAAATTGACATAAAATAGTTTTTAAAACAAATATTATAATATTAATAGTTATTTTAGTCCTAATAATATAAGTTTCGGCCAAATGACTTATCTAAGGTTATATATATTCATAATAAACAACTTGGGGTTCTTTTGCCTTTTTATAGTAAGTTTATTAACCATATAGTGTAAGAAAACAAGAAGACATGGTAAAAGTAAAATTATTTATCTTAAGGTTAAATCTAAATTATAAGGTTAAAATAGATACCTAAACTTGTCTAAATTCTATTGGATGAGATGATTTCGACCCATAACAACCATATATTCGAATGAAATCAATTTGGAGCTATTAAAAATTGAATATGACTTTATAATAAAATATAATTTTTAGTTATTCCAAAGGTTCCCCTCTCCTCCCTTATAAAAGGGAACCTCCTCCCTCTCTTCCTTACACCACATTGAGCCTTCAAGCTCGGCCAACCCCTGAAAAATTATCTTCTCCTCTTACCTAGAAACATCCTAGAAGTCCTGTACTTTTTCAAAGACCAATTTTAGTGCCCTAAAATGAGGTCTCAAAGAGGCGCTTCAAAGAAGAGGTTTATGTCCGTTACCGATTCTTTCAACTTTATTTCTTCTTCCAATTCTTCTTCTTTAGTTGTTTCATTATGAAGTAATAACATCAGTATCACTAATATTCTGATATTTTATTATAATTATGAAACAACCCTATTTCACCATATATCCATCCTACAGAAAATGAAATCATCGCGCGTGCGTACGTATGGAATACCTTCTCCACGCCGTGGTGTAATAAAGTTTTCCACCACCGACGTACATGAATGGTTATAATGGTGTAAATAAAGACTATATATGATTATTTTAAAGTGATATTGATTCTAAAATATTATACATACACTTCAATATAATTCCACGATCATGGGAATGATATCATCGCTCGTGCGTACGTACGGACTACCGTCTCCACAACGCGATGAGATTCATTCTCAATGATTAACCATTCATGAATGATTATAAAGTATATATAATAAGTAATTATGAAATATATGACATAATAATGATACTGGATTTATGTATATATATATGTATGTAACGCCCCGACCCCAAATATCCAGAGTTGGTGCATTATTACATAACATTGGCATGATCACAAGAAAGATCAAGTCTCGAAAGACCGATTAGTTTAGTAGCCTTGGAAACACTAGATACAATCATAAAGTTTTACATTACATCATAAAAAAACATCCTGTCTTTATATCCCCTCATACTATCCCTGAAGGTCATTCATAAATTATTTCTTCATAATCCTGGGAAAAAAATAAAACATTGAAAGGGGTGAGGTCAGATGCTCAGTAAGGATAACATTATAATAGAATCTTTCATAGATAAGCATAAATAGTTAAGGCAGTTCATAACTAAAACAAAATCCCTTTTTAAACTTGAACTTCAGCGTAAAATGGAAAAGATAAAATAAAATAATGCCATTTAATTACTCACATGGATATTCTACTAGTCGAATGATCACATGAAATATCAATAACAACTTTCAAAATGATGGAATGCATAATTCCAGACTATCATAACCACATAGCCAAGGCCTCGTGCCAAGACTACAAATAAGATTGTGCCAAGGCCTTGTGCCAAGACACTAGTTTGTCTCATGGGTCCTACCGATGCATCTATGAGCTATAGTGGTCTCCACCCGTCACTTATTAAGTCCAATGCATTCCTTATATGAACATGTTTAAACATAACATAAACATTCGTATTAAAACTAGCATACGAAATGTCAATACTTTAACCACAAATCACAAATGGTATAAAAATAGCACATCCACAGTCAAACATAACTCATTCGATACAATATGGATGATTGTATTGTATCACATTAACCTCAATCAAGAATAATGAAGGGTGCTGACATAGATGAAAATAATCATCAAAACTATTTGAGAGAAATATCCCCCTTTTTCTTGAAATCATTTAAAAGTCACACTATTTGTCATGAAGCCATTTAAAAATAGAATTTTGAATAAAAGTGTCCCATTACACATTGAAACTTTTAAAAGGAGTTTTAATTTTAAAACATTAATATCCATATAAATAAATGCTTAAAACAATTTTTAAAACATGGACATTAATGAGCAAGATTTAGAAGAATAAGTCTTTAAAACATTTAAAAATGGTATTTTAGTTAGAGTTTCTAACCAAAAGAGAGACACTTGAATAAAAATAATTGAGGTAATCAAAACATTGTAATAACATGAGAATAAAGGTATTCATGATATACTATGTCAAAGTACATTATATAAACCATATAAAAGTGATTTGGTGTATAACAACAATGAAGTCTAAATGGAATGTAAATTGAGATGAAATCTCTCATAAAGGCCATATCATTAAGTTAAGGATAAATCAATGACATAATTATGTGTGAAAAATATAAATACACTAAATATTATTGGATATTCTGTGTAAAATAATCAAAGGACATTCACACATATTCTAGTAAAAACAACTCCAATGAATTGGATGTTTATCTCAAAAAATCGAGTTTGAGTAAAAATTTCTCTTATCAAGTTCATATCGATGACATGAGAATTTATCAATGGAGTGATTATGTGTATAAAATTTATATCCACAGAAAGGGGAGTGGAAATTATGACATAATCAAATGAATAGTGATTCCACACATAATCTTGGAGTAAAATAATCAATGAAGTATGCGTAAAGCCGAATGAGTGGAAATTGAAATTTCAAATTCCCTTATCGATTTGGCAACTTATGAAACAGGAACCAATGAAAGAAGGATCATAAAATGAAGCTGTAAATGCCCATAAATTAAACTATATTACACAATTAATACAATCATGGGCAGTACACATACACCACATTCAATAAATAAGTGGTGAACAATGGAATTCTCACGAAATTAAGAGTGAGATAAGAAACCCCTTACTTTGTAATTTTCCATGGTCGACGGTAGGTTAACCTACTATATAATGGTGGAATAATTGTTATTTAATTATACAAGAATCATATACATTAATATTATATCATATATTATCTTTTAACATTGATTTGTTAATAATATCTTAGAATTATCGTCATTTCGTGTGTTAATGGGTTCATTTTACCTTATATTATTTATTATGTGAGCCGTATTTGTTATTAATGGGAAGTATATTATTTATATCCAGAATGATATCAAGTACATAAATATTATTTTTAATCATAAAATGAGAATTATACTTGAATGGATACGATGGAGAATGAATCTCATCGCGTTCGTGGAGACGGTAGTCCGCACGTACGCACGAGCGACAATATCATTCTTTTGATATTAAAATAATATATAATTGGATGGTATATCATATATACAGAATCATTATAATGTTACATTTATTATTTACATGAATTACACATCATTATTATACCCATCCAAATAATAATTTATTGAATAACAATTACACCACGCCGTGGAGACGGTAAGCCGTACGTACGCACGTATGGTGACATGTTATTCAAAGGGTGGATAGAATACTGAATATGGTTGTACCATATTTATAATAAAATCACATTATATATAAGATACTGGAGTTATTATTTTTGAATGGTAACAACAAAGGATGAAGAAGTGGAAGAAGAAAGAACTTGGAAAAGGGTGGTGAAATCATTACCTCTTCTTCGGGTTCTTCCTTTTGATTTGATCAAAAGGGATCCTTAGGTTGGCTTTCTGATCAAACTATGGCTTCTAGGTTGTAGTGAGGGATGTTGAGAGAGTATTTGTTCAGGGGTTGTCTGATACAAAAGGCTTTAAAGGTGTGAAGAAATGAGAAGGTGGAGTGCCCTTTTATAAGAGGGGTGAGGGGCACCTTTGGAAAAGATAGAAATATTAATTTATAATAAATTAATATTCGGTTTTAATGGATCCAAAGTTGATTATTAAAAGGTTGAGGAGGGTATAGGCCGAAAAACATTCAACCAATATAATTTAGACAGTTTTGGGTTACTATATTAACCTTATCTTTTATTTTTAACTCTTAGTTAATTAGTTTGACATTTACCATGTCACTTTGTATTTTTATATTATATAGTTAATAAACATACTATATACATCCAAGCGACCCCCAAGTGGTCCATTAATGATACAACTATAATTATATAAGTCTCTTGGACGAACCTTAGATTTTTATGAATTTAATATCAATTAATAATATAATATTTGTTTTAAAAACTCTTTTATGTCAATTTTGACACTATTCAATAGTTGATTTTTGTGAAACTCATAACAGAATGATTACTTTGAAAAAAGTCAATTAAATCACTCCTAATATTTCATATTATCCTAGAAAATTAGTTTCATTCATATAAAGTATCATATTATATTTATTTGGGTATTTATAATATCAATTATTCTAATTTTGCACTATTATGGTAATTACTGCATCATCATTGTGTCATAAATAAATTAAATTATTTAATTTTGAAAAATTATAAATAAAATGTAATTATGTAAGAAATTTTATTATCTTTCTAATTAATATTTAAAATCGAATTTATCTTATGTATAACCCTATATTAAATATGTTTTAGTAAATAAACTTTTATTTTAACTCTTTTAACTCTTCTTTGAATTAAATAATAATAAATGTCCTAATCTAATCCAAGTGGACCTAAATGATAATATTTTATTCTTAAAGGTGTTTTTGGTCGAGATACACTTTTCCAATAGAATTAGGACAAGTGTTAGGGTAATATTATTATCATTTTTACCCTTAATTACCCTATTTATTTTTAACCGTGGTAAATAAAAGTAAAAATTTACTATTCACCAAAAATTATTTTTATCTCATTGAACCACATTTTACTTCTTGATATTAACCGTGTCTCTTGGATTTTCTAAATTCTATTCACAGAAGCGGTAAAATTATGTTTTATGAAAAATTCAGTTTTTTAACTACCACTTAGTAGTTTCACTATTAATCAAAAGTTAAAGCTTTTCAGAACAATGCCAAAATTTCACCCTAAGCTATAATTGATATTCCAAATTCAAAAATGATGTCTATTTTACAAAATTACAAACATATAAGTTACATTAATTAATTTTATAATTAATTCCTGCTATCACAACAAATATCGTGTTTTTAAAAAACAATATATATCAAAAGATTGACAATTGTTTAGGTCCAATTTCAAAGTGAAATTAATTATAATGAACACCATTGGATAAAATGGTAAAAATATATTCTAATTTTACTTTTAAACCACTCAATAATATAATTTATCACTATAAATAATTTTTATTAAAAAATTTGTTTTTAAGTATTTTTCACTATTCATAAAAATTGGAACTTCTTAGAAAAATACCAAAAATTCATCTTAGGATAATTTCGATATTCCGAAACCAAAAATAAAGTCCATTTTGAAATATAAAATATATATAATTTCAAAAAGTAGGTATTACTATTCATAACGACTAGTTTGATTGGTTGTGGTGTGTTAGAACTCGATGTTTCGTACAACACATGCTATCACATTATTCAAAGAGAATCGTACCGTAGAAGCTTGGGGTGTTACATTCTCCCCTCCTTCAATAAATTGCATCCTTGAAATTTTTTAAAATTGTGCTTCGGAATATAATGGAAAGTCCCACATCGTAAAAAGAGTCAATAAAACTATCACTTTAAAAGAAAGAAGGAGAGGTATAATGGTCAACCAAGATAACCAATACTCGGATTCCATGTAGGAAAACATGGATATGGATGATAAACTAAGTGTCATTTTCTGATGGAGAGGGATAGAAATCATGATCAGGAGAAAGTTAACAATAAGAAAACCAAAAACTTGTGTTGGGACAAACGACCATTAGTCTCCTCGTAGGAAATTAAACAGTCATCATTTTTTTTGTTTTATGTTACATTCATTTATGATATTGACTAAGAATATAAAGATATATACTTACTTTTTAGGTAGAGTTTCATTCTTTAATAAATTTCCAGCACTAACTCATTTTTTTAAACGATGAGTATTCAAGAAGACTTGGTCACACTGGAAGAGCTAGAATAAACATCTATAGAATCACATGATCCATGCAGGATGAACTATATATTTACATTGTCTTTAGAGATTAATCAAAACTAAAATGGTTAGTAAAAGATCTAATGGTCCCCCAAAAGGATATTCCTTGATAGAAATAAACACTAATCTTAATTTCTAAAATTAAACCATCAATACCCCAAAGTTAAATAAATATCATTCAATAATCAATTGTCCTTAAAATCCTCTAATATAATCCAAAATAACATTGAAACCCAAAACTTATAAGAATGTAGTCTTCCACGTTAAATTGTATCTCCAAATGACATTAATTACTCTTAAAGTCACATACTTAAATGTAATTAACCTAATCATTTCCATAAATAACCCAAATCACTATAAGTCCACAATAAAAACATAGATAAAAATCCACCATTACTCCTCAAATGAAGTCTCATACTACTCTATTTTCCTTTGGCATATAGTGTTCACAAAAAAGCGAACAACTAAAAAAATAACATTTATCACTTAATCACCAAATCATTTTCCTATACTAAGGGTATTCATTTGATAAGACATAAGATCCAAAATCAAATTATTATTGATCAATAAAATCATTTAGCTAAAAATAATAGTCACACTAACCAGGGACTTCACGTAGTCCAGTTGTAGGTGATAAATCCCACTCGCACTTTGGTTGTGGGTTTGATTCTCACAGGTTTGTCCGACGCGATGGGTTGTCACACGGTCTATGTGTTGTCCTTTTTCAAAATCTATATTTTATAACATTACCAAAATGAGATAAATTCCTCAAAATACCATAACATAATTTAACCACAAATTTTATCTCATACCTTGCATTTTCATCCCCAAATTATGATAACTTATAATTTCCTCAAACCCAACGATCATATAAAACCAAATGATTATTTATAACTATATCCACAAGAGAAGAGATAATTCTTCCTCAAATATCATTCTCACATGGAAAACTGCGGGGTTACAAATACACGAGAAAATTATTCCAACGTAAACCCATCAACCAGGAGCACTAATACTTTTTAGACATTTCTCCAACCATTTATTTCTACATAGCTTCTTCTTTGACCAAGAAAATATCCTATAGAATAGGGAATTCACTCGGGAAAAGGCCAGGTCCCCTACATTTAGTGAAAATGACTGTAAATGGACTCTTGGGACCATTTTTATCTTCTTCCATAGTACTCTTCATTTTGCTTCGGAAATTCTTCAATTTATGTCCTTACTACCCACACGTAAAGCATTTCTTGGTCCCATTGAGTCACTTTCCCGGGTGTCTCCTACCACATTTCATGCATGATGGGAATTGAGGGTTCTTTTCTCCATGGTCTCCATTACTGTAGCTCTTATCATTAATCACCTTTCTCTTCTTTTTTGAGTTCAGGAATTGGTTAATATATATATTTTTTATCATATTTTTGGAAAATTGATTTGGCATAAAGAAGATATCTTTTACGCCTATCAAAATTCCATTTTGTTTCTCATTTCCACCACCGTTCCCACCTTGTACATCATTCTCAAAGTCACTATGACTTCCTTGGAATCCAGCCATTGACTAAAACCAGAAATCATTGTGTGAGTAACCGTAGTCATAAAATCATTTAGAGATTAACAAGTCACCATATTATTAATTTGAAACACATTAGGATTAACCAAGGTCATTTACTCTCATCTTATATATATAATACTTCAAATCGGTTTGTAAAGAAAATGTAAATTATCCTAAGCATATCCCCAGGGAGTGTTGTAACCAAGAGTGTAGCAAGGCCCGTTGTCGTGCACCAGTTACTGTTTGAGTCAAGCTCAAAGCGGTGTTTTCAGGTTTTACCCCTAGGTACAACTGTACCAGAGCCGCCTATACCTACTCGTATCCAGACAGGGATGTATTGCTCGGAAAACTCACAAAATCTCTACAATACCAAAATTCTAGGAAGTTCTTCTATACTAATCCTCAATGTTTATCTTAGGTCTATATAACACCCTGAGATTTTATGAAAAATATTCTTTTTAATTTCATTAATGTCTTGTGTTGTACACTACACCAAAAGGAGCTTGCACAACACACATCCTTGACTTGCCTTGCATTACACGCAATCCCGACCTTCCTCGATAGCGTGTGTAGTACGCAATACCGAGTTTCACTAAACAATGATATGCTATGAAAATATTATTAAAACTAGCCGTAATGAATAGTAATAACCATTTTTTTGAAATTTTGTAAATTTTATTTTTCAAAATGGACTTCATTTCTAGATTCGGAATATCGAAATTAGCTTAGGGTGAAATTTTGGTACTTTTCGGATAACTTTCATTTTCTGATGAATAGTGAAAATTACTAAATTTTAATTAAAAACAACCTTTTTAATAGAAATAATTAATAGTGATAAATTACTAATTTGATTGGTTTTAAAGTATATTTAGAATATATTTTTACAATTTAATACAATGTTGGTTATTGGATGTAATTTCACATTTAAACCAGACATAAACAACTGTCAATCTTTTGATAGTTATTATCTCTTAAGAACACGCTATTTGTTTTGACGACGGGAATTATTTTTTCAATTAATTAATGCAAATGATATGTTTTGAATTTGGTAAAATAGACAACATTTTTGAATTCATAATATCAAATATAGCTTATGCCTAATTTTTTGTATTTTTCTGGAAACTTTCATTTTTTGATGAATAGTGAAACCACTAAGTGGTAGTTAAAAAAATGAATTTTTCATAAAACATAATTTTACCGCTTCTGTGATTGGAATTTCAAAAATACGAAACACACGGTTGTTGTCAGTAAGTAAAATGTGGTTCAATGAGAAGAAAATAATTCTTGATGAATAGTAACTTTTTACTTTTTTTACCACGGTTAAAAGTAAAGAGGGTAATTAAGGGTAAAAATGATGTTAATATTACCCTAACACATGTCCTAATTCTATTGGACAAGTTTAATTCGACCAAAAACAACCTTAGGAATAAAATATGAACATTTAGGCCCACTTGGATTAGATTAGTACATTTATTATTAATTTATTTAAAGAATGGTTAAAATAGTTAAAATCAAAGTTTAATAAGTAAAACATTTTTAATATGGGGTTATACATAATATAAATTAGACTATAAATATTAATTAGAAAGCTAAAAATATGTCCTACATAATGGTATTTTATTTGTAATTTTTAGTCAATAAATAATTTAATTAATTTATGACACAACAATGATGCAGTAATTATCTTATTAATGAAATATTGCCATAATTGATGTAATAAATACCCAAATAAATGTAATTTGAGTCTTTTTATGAATTACAATAATTTTATAGGTTAATAGGACATGTTAGTATTTATTTAATTTACTTGGTTCGAGCTAATAATTCTGTTATGATTTTCACAAAAATCAATTACTAAATAATATCAAAATTGACATAAAATAGTTCTTAAAACAAATATTATATTATTAATTGTTATTTTATTCCTAAAAATCTAAGGATCAGTAAAATGACTTAGATAAGGTTATATATATTAATAATAAATAACTTGGGGTTCCTTTGGCTAGATATAGTATGTTTATTAACCTTATAGTGTAAGAAAACAAGAAGACATAGTGAAAGTTAAATTATCTAACTTAAAGTTAAATCTAAATGAAAAGGTTAAAATTGATACCGAAACTTTTCTAAATTCTATTGGACTAGAGGATTTCGACCCCTAACCACCTTACCTTCGTGATATATCAACTTGGAGCTATTAATAAACCGAATTTGACTTTATAATAAAATAATATATTAAGTTATTCCAAAGGTTCCCCTCTCCTCCCTTATAAAAGGGAACCTCCTCCCACTCTTCCTAACACCACATTGAGCCTTCATGTTCGTCCAACCCCTACCAATTTCGCTTCTCCACTTCCCTAGAAAAATCCTAGAGGTTCTGGTCTTCTTCAAAGACCTATTTTAGTGCCCTAAAAGGAGGTCTCAAAGAAGCACTTCAAAAAAGAGGTAATGTCTGTTACCGATTCTCTAATCTTTATTTCTTCTTCCACTTATTCATATTTATTTGTTTAATTATGAGGTAATAACATTAGTATCACTCATATACTGATATGTTATTATAGGTATGAAACAATCCTATTTCACCATCTATCCATCCTACGGAAAATGAAGTCACCGCGCGTGCGTACGTACAGAATACTTCTCCACGCCGTGGTGTAATCTATTTTCCACCACCACCTTACTTGGATGGGTATAATGGTGTACATAATAACTATATATGATTATTGTAAAGTGATATTTATTATGAAATAGTATACACACACTCCAATAAAATTCCACGATCATGAGAATGATATCATCGCTCGTGCGTACGTACGGACTACCGTCTCCACGACGCGATGAGATTCATTCTCCACGTTAACCATTCATGAATGATTATAAAGTATATATAATAAGTAATCATGAAATATATGAAATAATAATGATAATAGATTTATGTTTATATATATGTATGTCATCTACTTAATTCCATTCAACTCAATAAGGAAACGAAAACAACGTTCATGCATACGTACGGCCTACCGTCTCCATGAACGGTGTATTTCTTTCCATTTACTGATCTATTATATATATGTATATTATGAATATATATTATAAATAAATCATGTTTTATATTCTGGAATTATGTAATCATTATCTAAGTAATCATATGAATAATTAAAAGTCAAAACACGGACGAAAAATGAAACGATTTTACCCAAAACACTCTTTAACATGGAATTTACAAAAGAACGGGTAATATAAAGTCATAATTGAACCATATTTGATATCATAATAATGCGTATGATTTTGGAATAAGTCAATGACATTATTTAAATCATTATACAGGAGGGTTGGACACTTACGAAGCAAATCATACCTAAGGTAAGGGAAACATCACAATCTCATTTTTATCCGAGATTGTTTATACTTTGGAATTTACTGGGGTGTATTTCATCATCCACATCCACGTTTCCTCAATATTTAATATTTATATCCTTATACAATAGTTTATATCCAATTTTACCCTTCGGTGAGTTTTTAGTAAAAGATATGAAAGGAATCTTTTGTCATTTTTCGTACGAGGTACTTTTTGACTTTTCCGACAAAAGTACGAAGAATTTTTTTTAAACTTATACGACATGAATGGATTTTTAAAACATTATTTCAAAGAAGCTTCCTTTACATGTTTTCATGTTTATTTTTAATCAACTTCTTTTAGTTTATAATTGTACGACATGTTAAGAAAGTAAAAGTGTTTTTGAAGCAGAAAGGATATATTCCACAAGAATGGAGTTCAAGTGTTTTATCAAAATTATTTTCCATCTAAGATAATATAGGGTTTTGTTTCTATCCCTATTATTACATGGATTTTATTATTTTGTAACGGAAATATTTTTATGAATTCATTTATCTTATATGAATTGTTTTATGATGTCATGTTGTTTAAGAATCCCATTTTTTTATTACATGGGTTATGCAATGATGTATGATTTATGATTTTATGGCACACATAAGAATGGTATCATTATAAGATGGATGGGACTTATATCTCCCTCCAATGCATTGGGTTAAGATTTTATATCTCATGAGATAGACATGGCTGGAACGATAAGTTATACCAGTTCAGTGAAACAGGACTGAAACGAGGAGTGAACTCGGTTTAGAAAGGGACTTTGTCCACTAAGATAGTCTTGGAAATGAGTCTTGACTAATAAGAAATGATTCTCTATGATTATGTGTGTATGCCGCAAAGTTTCATGTTTTATGTTATGATAATTGGGATTACATTTCACTACTATGATTTATCCGATGTTATGAAATTATGATATCTTTTGAAGGTTAAGATTTCCAAAATATATGTTCTTATGAATATGATGTGATTGATATTTCTTTTGTATACCCTTACTGAGCATTTGATCTCACCCTTTTATGTTTTCATTTCCCCAGAACATAAAGAAAGGATTTAGGTTTAGAAAAAAAAGAAGATCTTTATGAGAGATGTTGAAGATCTTTCACCACGATTAGAAGATTATATTCAGAGTTTCCAAAGACACTAAACTATTACGGTACTTATGTGTGTGTTTTTGTTATGTACTAAGTATTCCGAAAAAGTAATGTAATGTCCATGTACGTCATGATTTGGGTCTCTACAGTTGGTATCAGAGGAAAAGTTTAGTCAACCTTTGGAAACTAGGATGCGAAAACGTTAGTGAGATCCCTAGAGACATTTCTAAGGTATGTCTAGGGATGTCCCTAAGGATAAGTATACGTATAGGATATAGTCCTAGAACTTTGGTAACGATATTAGATTAAACCAAAGATGTTAGATATTGAAGTTACTCCCCCTTTATTATGATTTTTGCCTCTCACATTATTCTTTTTGGGTTTTAGAAAATGGCTGGAAACAAGATGATTCACGATAATAGAGGATATGATGGACAATGGAATGATATTCTTCATGAGAAAACAAATGAAATGGGATTTGGAAGTCCAAGCATCATTATTATGCAGAATCAACAATCTCATAATATGATCAATAAAGAAAAATTTGGTAAGTTTTCTGACTCGGCTAATAAGAGAAAGATGGAGTTTCATGATGATCATAGAGGAAAGAAAGTTCAATTTCCCCTATGTAAATCATTTGGGAAGAGGAATCAAGGAGAATGTTTCAAAAGAACTGGAAGATGCTTTGGGTGTGGAAAAGAAGGACACAAAACCAGTAAGTGCAAAGGAAAAGGTTCAGTTAACACCAGGGATGAGGATAATAGTATTGCTACGACATCAACAATGGTTAAATGTTTTAAATGTGGAATTTATGGGCATTATGCAAACCAATGCCCTAAGGGAAATCCTCATGAAGAGAATCAGTATGGTCGTATGGGTAGTATTTATGTGGATGATGACGAAGAGACTACAAATGACATGTGAGAAGAAAGAATTGTTGAAGCTCGGTCAGTGGTTTAAGAATGTAGTGGAATGATTACATGTTTATCATGTGTAATGTTGTATAAGTAGTCTCATGCTACTATGGAATAAAGAGACATCTAAGGATTGTTACACTGTTGTCTTTCCTTGAGTTTTGAAAGTGTATGATTAATGTTACCAGTATCCATGAAAGGTTATTCAGATATTTTTGGAATGTAGATGATATGCGCATAATGAAGGGATAAGGAGAAAATTAAATGTTTGATAGTATTCATGAGATCATGACTGATATAAGGAGAAGGTTATATCATGGTTTGAGTATATAGAATTTTTGGATTTTGGTATGTGGAAAGAGTTAACTTTTGACAGCATTCATGTTTTCACTAAGGTTTAATGGGTATTCATTTTTCAAGAGAATACATCATTAAGGTATTCACATGATTGGAATGTGACCAACAAGATATATGGGGGATAAATGATGGTATTCACATGCTTGGTTGATGACATTTCAAGTAATCGTTTTCTTTATACTAGGATATTGGACCAAAGTATTTTAGATAAGCCTAAAGATTGGAATGGATTATGTTAACCATAAGTTGGTATTGTTTGAGGATAGAACTTTTTTTGATATTATTTATGTGATGTTATAGTAATTTAGTTTTAGAAAAAGGACAACCTGCAGGACGGGTGACAGCCCATCGCGTTGGACAAGGCTGTGGGAATCGAACCCACAACTGAAGTGCGACTGGCCTTTATCGCCTACCACTGGCCTACAGGAAGTCCCTGTTTAGTAGAAACTAGTTTTATTATATTATTCAGTATGATATATGAAGTATAAGTCCATTTTAGGAACTATATATGATTAATCTCACTATAGATGGACTTATGTATTTTTTGATAACTTTTCTAACCTTTTGTTTGAGACAGATGGAATGACCCATCATTCAATCACATGATCTACTAACACACCACAAATGAAAAATTCAACTTCATTTCATTAAGAGATGAAGTGGAAATTGTCCAAAGAACGAAAAACGGTGAGACTATACCAAAATCACGAAAGTATTTCTTCTATTTCCAATTTCATCAACTTTAGGGAAATGATCTTGAAAACCAAAAATGTTGTCCTAGTGCTCTTATATCTGATGAATCATATGGTACCTTAGATCGTCACAAATTTATGGCTTTGTGATTTTTGGCTTTTCCATAGCCATGTTCTCTACCACTCTCCATCGGAACATGATGGTTAGATTTCTCTTCCATATCCATATTTTCACCTATGTGGAAACCCAGTGATTAGTTTATTTGGGTAACCGTTGCATTTCATACTTATGTTTTTAAATATTGGTTTTGGTATTCCTTTTTATTATGTGGGTTTCTATTAACGAAACTTTCGAATAGTAAACCATTTATAACCCCGACAAATTTCGAGGGAGAAATTCATTTTAAGGGGGTAGAATGTAACACCCCGAGATTTTATGAAAAATATTCTTTTTAATTATATTAATGTCTTGTGTTGTACGCTACACCAAAAAGAGATTTCAAAACACACATCCTTGACTTGCCTTGCATTACACGCAATCATGACCTTCCTCGATAGCGTGTGCAGTACGCAATACCGAGTTTCACTAAACAACGATATGCTATTAAAATATTATTAAAACTAGCCGTTATGAATAGTAATAACCATTTTTTAAAATTTTGTAAATTTTATTTTTCAAAATGGACTTCATTTCTGGATTCGGAATATCGAAATTAGCTTAGGGTGAAATTTTGGTACTTTTCGGATAACATTCATTTTCTGATGAATAGTGAAAATTACTAAATTTTAATTAAAAACAACCTTTTTAATAGAAATAAATAATAGTGATAAATTATTAATTTGATTGGTTTTAAAGTATATTTAGAATATATTTTTACAATTTAATACAATGTTGGTTATTGGATATAATTTCACATTTAAACCAGACATAAACAACTGTCAATCTCTTGATAGTTATTATCTCTTAAGAACACGCTATTTGATTTGACGACGAAAATTAATTTTAAATATAATTAATGCAACTGATATGTTTTGAATTTGGTAAAATAGACATCATTTTTGAATTCATAATATCAAATATAGCTTAGGCCTAATTTTTGGTTTTTTTCTGGAAACTTTCATTTTTTGATGAATAGTGAAACCACTAAGTGGTAGTTAAAAAAATGAATTTTTCATAAAACATAATTTTACCTCTTCTGTGAGTGGAATTTAAAAAATCCGAGAGACACGGTTGATGTCAGTAAGTAAAATGTGGTTCAATGAGATGAAAATAATTTTTGGTGAATAGTAACTGTTTAATTTTTTTTACCACAGTTAAAAGTAAATAGGGTAATTAAGGGTACAAATGATATTACTATTACCCTAACACATGTCCTAATTCTATTGGACAAGTTTAATTCGACCAAAAACAACCTTAGGAATAAAATTTGACCATTTAGGCCCACTTGGATTAGATTAGGACATTTATTATTAATTTATTTAAATAAGGGTTAAAATAGTTAAAATCAAAGTTTAATAAGTAAATCATTTTTAATATGGGGTTATACATAATATAAATTCGAATATAAATATTAATTAGAAAGATAAAACTATTTTCTACATAATGGTATTTTATTTGTAATTTTTAGACATTATATAATTTAATTTATTTATGACACAACGATGATGTAGTAATTATCTTATTAATGACATATTGACATAATTGATGTTATAAATACCCAAATAAATGTAATTTGAGACTTTTTATGAATTAACCTAATTTTCTAGGTTAATATGACATTTTAGTATGGATTTAATTAACTTGGTTCGAGCTAATCATTCTGTTATGAGTTTTACAAAAATCAATTACTAAATAGTGTCAAAATTGACATAAACTAGTTTTTAAGACAAATATTATATTATTAATTGTTATTTTATTCCTAAAATTATAATGTTTGGCCTAAGGACTTATATTAGGTTATATATATTAATAATAAAGAACTTGGGGTTATTTTGGCTTGATATAGTAAGTTTATTAACCTTATAGTGTAAGAAAACAAGAAGACACGGTGAAAGTTAAATTATCTAACTTAAAGTTAAATCTAAATGATAAGGTTACAATTGATACCTAAACTTGTCTAAATTCTATTGGATGAGAGTATTTAGACCCCTACCCACCTTAACTTCTAGATATATCAATTTGGATCTATTAAAAACCGAATTTGACTTTATAATAAAATAATATTTTTAGTTATTCCAAAGGTGCCCCTCTCCTCCCTTATAAAAGGGAACCTCCTCCCCCTCTTCCTCACACCACATTGAGCCTTCAAGCTCGGCCAAACCCTGCAAATATCTCCTCACCACTTCTCTAGAAACATCCTAGAGGTTCTGGTATTCTTCAAAGACCTATTTTAGTTCCCTAAAAGGAGGTCTCAAAGATGCCCTTCAAAGAAGAGGTAATGCCCGTTACCGATTCTTTCATCTTTATTTCTTCTTCCACTTCTTCTTATTTAGTTGTTTCATTATGAAGTAATAAAATAAGTATCACTAATATAATGATATGTTATTATAAGTATTAAAAAACCCTATTTCACCATCTATCGATCCTACGGAAAATGAAATCACCGCGTGTGCGTACGTACGGAATACCGTCTCCACGCCGTGGTGTAATCTATTTTCCACCACCACCTTACTTGGATGGGTATAATGGTGTACATAATAACTATATATGATTATTGTAAAGTGATTTTGATTATGAAATAGTATAAATACCCTCCAATACAATTCCATGATCATGAGAACGATATCATCGCTCGTGCGTACGTACGGACTACCGTCTCCACGACGCGATGAGATTCATTCTCCATGTTAACCATTCATGAATGATTATAAAGTATATATAATAATTAATCATGAAATATATGACATAATAATGATACTGGATTTATGTGTATATATATGTATGTCATCTACTTAATTCCATTCAACTCAATAAGGAAACGAAAACAGCGTTCATACGTACGTACGGCCTACCGTCTCTATGAACGGTGTATTTATTTCCATTTAATGGTCTATTATATATATGTATATTCTGAATATGAATTATATATAAATCATGTTTTATATTCTGGAATTAAGTAATCATGATCTATGTAATCATATGAATAATTACAAGTCAAAACACGGACGAAAAATGAAACGATTTTACCCAAAACACTATTTAACATGGAATTTACAAACGAACAGGTAATATAAAGTCATAAGTGAACCATATATGATATCATAATAATTAGTATGATTCTGGAATAAGTCAATGACATTATGTAAATCATTATACAGGAGGTTCGGACACTTACGAAGCAAATCGGACCTAAGGTAATGGAAATATCACAATCTCATTTTTATCCGAGATTGTTTATACTTTGGAATTTACTGGGGTGTATTTTATCATCCACATCCATGTTTCCTCAATATTTAATATTTATATTCTTATACAATAGTTTATATCCAATTTTAACCTTTGGTGAGTTTTTATTAAATGATATGAATGGAATCTTTTGTCATTTTTCGTACGAGGTACTTTTTGACGTTTCCGACAAAAGTACGAAGAATGTTTTTTTAACTTATACGGCATGAATGGATTTTAAAAACATTATTTCCAAGAATCTTCCTTTACAAGTTTTCATGTTTATTTTTAATCAACTTCTTTTAGTTTATAATTGTACAACATGTTAAGAAAGGAAAAGTGTTTTTGAAGCAGAAATGATATATTCCTCAAGAATGGAGTTCAAGTGTTTTATCAAAATTATTTTCCATCTAAGATAATATAGGGTTCTGTTTCTATCCCTATTATTACATGGATATGATTATGTTGTGATGGAAATATTTTTATGAATTCCTTTTTCTTATATGAATTGTTTTATGATGTCATGTTGTTTAAGAATCCCATTTTTTTTATTACATGGGTTATGCAATGATGTATGATTTATGATTTTGTGGAACACATAAGAATGGTATCATTATGAGATGAGTGGGACATATATCTCCCTCCAATGCATTGGGTAAAGATTTTATATCTCATGAGATAGACATGGCTGGAACGGTAAGTTATTCCGGTTTAGTGAAACAGGACTGAAACGAGGAGTGAACTCGGTTCAGAAATGGACTTTGTCCACTAAGATAGTCTTGGAAATGAGTCTTGACTAATAATAAATGATTATCTATGATTATGTGTGTATGAAAAAAAGTTTCATGTTTTATGTCATGATTATTGGGATTACATTTCACTACTATGATTTATCCCATGTTATGAAATTATGATATCTTTTGTAGGTTAAGATTTTCAAAAGATATGTTCTTATGAATATGACGTGATTGATATTTCTTTTGTTTACCCTTACTGAGCATTTGAGCTTACCCTTTTATGTTTTCTTTTCCCCAAGACATAAATAAAGGATTTAGGTTTAGAAAAAAAAAGAAGATCTTTATAGGAGATGTTGAAGATCTTTCACCACGATTAGAAGATTATATTCCGAGTTTCCAAAGACACTAAACTATTACGGTCCTTGTGTGTGTGTTTTTGTTATGTACTATGTATTCCGCAAAAGTAAGGTAATGTCCATGTACGTCAAGCTTTGGGTCTCTACAGTCTACATGCTCTAATCAAAGTTTATCTAAATCTTGCTTCCAAGGTTTGTACTAAAATTCCTCTGATACCAACTATAACGCCCCGACCCCAGTTACCTAGAGTCGGTGCATTATTACATAACATTGGAATGATCACAATAAAGATCAAGTCTCGAAAGACCGATTAGTTTAGTAGCCTTGGAAACACTAGATACAATCATAAAGTTTTACATTACATCATAAAATAAACATCTTGTCTTCATATCCCCTCATATTATCCATGCAGGTCATTCATAAATTATTTTTTCATAATCATGGGAAAAAAATAAAACATTGAAAGGGGTGAGCTCAGATTCTCAGTAAGGAGAACATTATAGCATAAGCTTTCATAGATAAGCATAAACACTTAAGGCAGTTTATAACTAAAACAAAAGCCCTTTTTAAACTTAAACTTCAGCTTAAAATGGAAAAGATAAAATAAAATAATGCCATTTACTTACTCACATGGATATTCTACTAGTCGAATGATCACATGAAATATCAATAACCACTTTGATAATGATGGAATGCATAATGCCAGACTATCATAACCACATAGCCAAGGCCTCATGCCAAGAATACAAATAAGATTTTTCCAAGGCCTTGTGCCAAGACACTAGTTTGTCTCATGAGACCTACCGATTCATCGAAGAGCTATAGAGGGCTCCACCTGTCACTTATTAAGTCCAATTCATTCCTCATATGAACATGTTTAAACATAACATAAACATTCGTATTAAAACTAGCATACGAAATGTCAATACTTTAACCACAAACCATGTATGGTATAAAAATAGTACATCCACAATCAAACATAACTAATTCGATACAATATGGAAGATTGTATTGTATAACATTAACCTCAATCAAGAACAATGAAGGATGTTGACATAGATGAAAATAATCATCAAAACTATTTGAGAGAAATATCCCCCTTTTTCTTGAAATCATTTAACAGTCACACTATTTGTCAAGAAGCCATTTAAAAATAGATTTTTGAATCAAAGTGTCCCATACCACTTTGAAACTTTTAAAAGGAGTTTTAATTTTCAAACTTTAATGTCCATATAAATAAATCCATAAAACAAATTTTAAAACATGGACATTAATGAGCAAGATTTAGAAGAATAAGTCTTTAAAACATTTAAAAATGGTATTTTAGTTAGAGTTTCTAACCAAAAGAGAGACACTTGAATAAAAATAATTGAGGTAATAAAAACTTTGTAATATCATGATAATAAAGGGATTCATGATATACTATTTCAAAGTACATTATATACACTATATAAAAGTGATTTGGTGTATAACAACAAAAAAGTCTCAATAGAATGTAAATTGAGATGAAATCTCTCATAAAGGCCGTATCCTTAGGTTGAGGATAAATCAACGACATAATAATGTGTTTCAAATATAAATACACTAAATATTATTGGATATTCAGTTTAAAATAATCAAAGGACATTCACACATATTCTAGTAAAAACAACACCAATGAATTGGATGTTTATCTCAAAAAATCGAGATTGAGTAAAAATTTCTCTTATCAAGTTCATACTGATGACTTGAGAATTTATAAATGGAGTTATTATGCGTATAAAAAGTATATCCAAAGAAAGGGGAGTGGAAATTATGACATAATAAAATGAATAGTTATTCCACACAAAATCATGGAGTTAAATAATCAATGAAGTATGCGTAAAGCCGAATGAGTGGAAATTGAAATATCAAATTCCCTTATCGATTTGGTAACTTATGAAACATGCACCCATGAAAGAAGGATCATACAATGATGATGTAAATACCCCTAAAATAAATTATATTACACAATGAATACAATCATGGTCAGTACACAAACACCACATTCAATAAATCAGTGGTGAAAAATGGAATTCTCACGAAATTAAGAGTGAGATAAGAAACCCCTTATTTTGTACTTTTTCCTTGGTCTCCGGTAGGTTAACCACCTGTATAATGGTGAAATAATTGTTATTTAATTATAAAAGAATCATATTCATTAATATGATATCATATATGATATTTTAACATTGATTTGTTAATAATATCTTAGAATTATCGTCATTTCTGGTGTTAATGGGTTCATTTTACTTTATATTATTTATTATGTGAGCCATATTTTTTATTAATGGGTTTTATATTATTCATATAAATAATTATATCAAGTCCTTAAATATTATTTTTAATCATCAAATGAGAATTATACTTGAATGGATACGATGGAGAATGAATCTCATCGCCTTCATGGAGATGGTAGTCCGTACGTACGCACGAGCGACAATATCATTCTTTTGATATTAAAATAATATATAATTGGATGGTATATCATATATAAATAATAATTATCATGTTAAATTTATTATTTACATGAATTACACATCATTATTATACCAATCCAAATAATAATTTATTTAATAACAATTACACCACGACGTGGAGACGGTAAGCCGTACGTACACACGTATGGTGAAATGTTATTCAAAGGGTGGATAGAATACTGAATATGGTTGTACCGTATTTATAATAACATCACAGTATATATAAGATACTGGAGTTATTATTTTATAATGGTGACAACAAAGGAAGAAGAAGTGGAAGAAAAAAGAACTTGGAAAAGGGTGGTGAAATCATTACCTCTTCTTCGGGTTCTTCCTTTTGATTTTATCAAAAGGGCTCCTTAGGTTGGATTTATGATCCAAATAAGGCTTCTAGGTTGTAGTGATGGAAGTTGAGAGAGTATTTGGTCAGGGGTTGTCTGATCCAAAAGGCTTTGAAGGTGTGAAAAAATGAGAAGGAGGAGTGTCCTTTTATAAGAGGGGTGAGGGGCACCATTGGAAAAGCTAGAAATATTAATTTATAATAAATTCATATTCGGTTTCTAATGGAACCAAAGTTGATTATTAAACGGTTAAGGTGGGGATAGGTCGAAAACCATTCAACCAAAAGAATTTAGATAGGTTTGGGTTACTATATTAACCTTATCGTTTATTTTTAACTCTTAGTTAATTAGTTTGACATTTACCATGTCACTTTGTATTTTTATATTATATAGTGAATAAACTTACTATATACATCCAAGCGACCCTAAATTGGTCCATTAATCATACAACTACAATTATATAAGTCTCTTGGCCGAATAATAGATTTTTACGAATTTAATATCAATTAATAATATAATATTTTTTTAAAAAACTCTTTTATGTAAATTTTTTACACAATTCAATAGTTGATTTTTGTGAAACTCATAACAGCATTATTACTTCAAATAAAGTCCGTTAAAGCACTCCTAATATGTCATAGTTTCCTATAAAATTAGTGTAATTCATAAAAAGTCTCAAATTATATTTATTTTCGTATTTATAATATCAATTATTCTAATTTTTTACTATTATGGTAATTATTTCATCATCATTGTGTCATAAATAAATTAAATTATTTAATGTCTAAAAATTATAAATAAAATATAATTATGTAGGAAATTTTATTAGCTTTCTAATTAATATTTTAAACCGAATTTATCTTATATATAACCCTATATTAAAAATGTTGTAGTAAATAAACTTTGATTTTAACTCTTTTAACTCTTCTTGGAATTAAATAATAATAAATGTCCTAATCTAATCCAAGTGGACCTAAATGATAATATTTTATTCCTAAGGTTGTTTTTGGTCGAGATACACTTGTAAAATAGAATTAGGACATGTGTTAGGGTAATATTAATATCATTTTACCCTTAATTACCCTATTTACTTTTAACCGTGGTAAATAAAAGTAAAAAGTTTCTAATCACCAAAAATTATTTTCATCTCATTGAACCAAATTTTACTTCTTGATATTAACTGTGTCTATCGGATTTTCTAAATTCCATTCACAGAAGCGGTAAAATTAAGTTTTATGAAAAATTCAGTTTTTTAACTACCACTTAGTAGTTTCACTATTCATTAAAAAATGATGTTTTTCAGAACAATGCCAAAATTTCACCCTAAGATATAATTGATATTCTGAATAAAAAAATGATGTCTATTTGAAAAAATTACAAAAATATAAGTTGCATTAATTAATTTTATAATTAATTCCCGCTGTCACAACAAATTGCGTGTTTTTAAGAAACAATATATATCAAAAGATTGACAATTGTTTTGGTCTAATTTCAAAGTGAAATTAATTCTAATGAACACCATTGGATAAAATGGTAAAAATATATTCTAATTATACTTTTAAACCACTCAATAATATAATTTATCACTATAAATTATTTTGATTAAAAAAGTTGTTTTTAAGTATTTTTCACTATTCATAAAAATTCGATGATCTAAGAAAAATACCAAAAATTCATCTTAGGATAATTTCGATATTCCGAAACCAAAAATGAAGTCCATTTTGAAATATAAAATATATATAATTTCAAAAAGTAGGTATTACTATTCATAACGGCTAGTTTGATTGGTTATGGTGTGTTAGAACTCGATGTTGCGTACAACACATGCTATCACAATATTCAAAGAGAAGCGTACCGTAGAAGCTTGGGGTGTTACACGTATGTCATCTACTTAATTACATTCAGTTAATAAGGAAACGAAAACAACATTCATGCATACGTATGACGTACCGTCTCCATGAATGGTGTATTTCATTCCATTTATCGATGTATCATATATATATATATATGTATATGCTGAATATATATTACATATAAATCATGTTTTACATTATGGAATTATTTAAATCAGGTTATAAGTAATAATATCAAGAACAACAAGTCCAAACTTGTATGATAAATAAAATGATTTTACCCAAAAGGCTACTTTAACATGGAACATACAAAATATTGGGTAATATAAAGTCATAAGTGACCATATATGATAACATAACAATGAATATGATTCTATAATAAGTAAATGACATTATTTTAATCATTATACAGGAGGTTCAGAAATGTACGAAGCATATCAGACCTAAGGTAAGGGATAATTTTTCAAATCTCATTTTTATCTGAGATTGCTTATTCATATGTTTTTACTGGGGTTATTGTTATCATTCATGTCCATGTTTTATAAAAGTTTTTTCATGTATGTTTAAATTAGTTTTCTACCCATTTTTACTTTTACCCCATGGTATGGAAGGAATCATTCTTTTGTTTACCCTACGAGGTACTTTTTGGCTTTTCTGAGAAATGTACGACAAGAATGTTTTTTTAACGTATACGGCATGAAATGATTTTTTACGGTTTTATAAAGCCTTATTTTCATGAAGCTTCCTCAAAAATATTTCATGACAATTTTCAACAAAATCCTTTTCTTTTAAAATTGCATGACATTTTGTGAAAAGAAAATGATTTTGAAGAAAAAAAGATATTTTCCTCAAGAATTCATTTCAAGTGTTTTATCAAAACCATTTTTCATCTACGATGACATTATTTCATATGTGTATGTTTCAAGTATCATGTCTCTATGATTTACATGGTTTCACTTTTCTAATTATGAAATGATATCCAAATTTTTTTATGGATTACGTTATGATGGAATGATGTTTTTGAAACCCATTTTATTCTTGGGTTATGATGAATGATTTATGTTTATATTATGGCACACGAAAAAATGATTTCAATATGAGATGTGTGGGACCTATATCTCCCTCCAATGCATTGGGTAAAGATTTATATCTCATGAGATAGACATGGTTGGAACGAAAAGTTAAACCGGTTCAGTAATACAGGACTGGAACGAGGAGTGAACTCGATTCAGAAATGGACTTTGTCCACTAAGATGGTCTTGGCAGCAATTCCTTGGCTACTATGGAAATCATATCATGTGCTTAATGGTTGCCACAATTACATGTTTTATTCCCATGCTATTTTACCAGGATTTATGTTCCATTATGATCTATGTCTTATCTACTTCCATGTTTTAAGTCGTTGCTCAAGATTTTGATGTTTAAACATTATTTTCTTGTTTTTAAGTTCAAATGTATATGGTATGTTTTATTTTATCCATGCTTACCCTTACTGATCATTTGATCTCACCCTTTTTATGTTTTTCCCCAGGATTAAAATAAAGGTTTAGGTAAGGAAACAAAAAGTGGAAGATATTTATTGGAGATGTTGAAGATCTTTCACCACGATTAGAAGATTACGTTCCATGTTTCCAAAGACACTAAACTATTATGGTACTTGTGTGTCTGTTTTTGTTATGTATTAAGTATTCCGCAAAAGTAATGTAATGTCTATGTACGTCAAGATTCGGGTCTCTACAAATATGACAACCGTGTCGACCTGGAGTGCACAACTCATCCATACGCTGGAGGAGCTAGCCTATATGATGAGGGCCGTGGAGGGAAAATCAGGTCACTTTGACGGCCCAATGGGTCAGAATGTTCATCCTGGTGGCCCATCGGGCTAGCCCGGATCAACCTGGCTGGGTCAGGTCGGACCTGAGCAAGGCCCCTTTCACTGAATTGGATTTATCTTTCAAATCTTTTGTCCTTTGGATGATACGTTTATCGTCTTGGGACACTTGTGACTAGGATGAAATTTTGAGATACACTAAGATAGTTTTTTTTGTGAAGGATGGTTTTGAACATGATGGATTGAAGTGTAGGTTCTCCAGGAATAGGCACACTACGAGTTGAATCCTGCAACTGGATGTGACTATGTGACTTGGGGGATTTCATAACCCATTGATGCCTTGCACACCATCAAAACTCTCGATTCCATCGAATCTCGAAGATCCATCGAAGATCTATGAGAATCGACGCTTCGTGTACCATCGATGTCCCTTATTCCATCACCGTTATGAGCGACATCGACGCTACATGCACCACTGATGCTCTATGCTCCACCGACGATCCATGCTCCATCAACACTCCATGATCCATTTATTCTCCTTGCACCATAGACACTCTTTTGTGCAATTGGAAATTCAAGTTTCATAGAGATTGAGAGATCTTTTGATTACAACTGGAAATACTTCCCTTCGTGCATTATACTTGTACCTATGTGAGATGACCATATTGATGTTTTTTATGTGTTTCCTTTGTGTCATACTTCAACTGTTTTCATTGTGTTGTAATTTGTGTATTTCTTTTGTGGTCTACATCATGTATTTATTAGTGGTGTACCCTTTTGTTTTGGGTTCACTACAGAGTTTTGTTTTACTCACCCCTATAGAGGATAATCCAACACATTTCTGGTCTTGTGAGAACAATCGATGCATGGAAGGATTCCATAGTAGACCACGGATAGGTTGTGTTTATAGAGAGGCACAACATATGAGGTGTTCTTCAGAGTCTTCAGACAATTTTTTTACACCCAACCTTCAAGAAGGGTTTTATTTGGATGAGATATAGGATCTTGTACATTTCCTTTTGGTTGGGCTTGTATTCTGGCCCAATTTGCTTTATAGTTTTTGTACTATTGTACTATTTTGATGGTATCATAAAGATATACATTCTTGTCTAGTTACTGTTTACAGTTTATATTTTTTGGGCTTGGAGATGGGTGTGTGTGTGTACATGGACGTAGGAAAATGCTTCCCAATTGTGGAATATGTCGACATGGTGTTATTCTCCATCCCCTGGACTAATAAACTAAGGCTTCGGGTAGTCATAAAAAATTCTCTGGGGGACATGTCATAACATACTATATCATCAATGATATTTTCCATATATCTTAGATTATTTGATAACCTGATGACCCACCTCATATGTTTGAACTCTAGGATACCTAGCTAGAGGCGTATGTGTCTTTCTAGTTGCATCTGATAAATAAACCTGATCAAAGCACGAAGGATCTATAAGGAAGGTATGTTCCTCTAGTATGGTTTCCAAGGAATTATAGATGAATTCTAGATGAGAAAAATGTGTGGGAAGATAATGTAAATGAAAAGAGTATAGAACTATTCTATGATGATGTTTCACCACCGTTAGAAGGAAAACTCATGGATTAGTTGTCTTAAGGGGGGAGGTTGTAACGTATTATATTTTTTCAATGGAAAATAACATAATTCTCTATTTTAAATTCTTTTATCTGATGCTAATAACGATTCATAACGAGTTCAATGGGGTCTCAGGTGTGTGTGGGGATCATTTGGAGCCCGGATAACCAAAATTGAAAGAGGAAAATGTGGTTGCATGGTTTGTAAATATTATGCAGCCCTGCCCATGTAGTTTCCATAAAACATGTGTCTATAGACCATGGGGTGATGGGGCCATATATTTTTTCTAAAACCATGAAAATCTAGGAATATTCCTGCTGAAAAAATCTATATTTTTTAAAGTATATTTTGGCACAGTTTACACACAGTTGGACAAACTATGCGTGAAACCTTGCGGGTTAAACCTTTGAAGTAGTGGATTGGTGGAAAATTTAGAAAAAAAGGGACCCAAACCATGATAACGTATATTTCATATAAATCATTCAATTATACCTCTCTTTATAGATTTTAATCTGGCCTCTCTTTATCCCTTTTGACTCTTGCTGGTTTCGCTGCATATTCAAAATGTGAGAATCCTCCATCCTTCCCCGTATGTTTTTTTTCTATCTTCCTCATCTGAAGACCAAATATCTTACTATCAAAAGAAATTTAAATATTGTGGTAAGCTATATCATCATCTATTTTCTATTTCAAGGTTCTTCCATCATCTATTGTGGTATTTAGGTCCAACTTATTTTTACATATTTTTAGGGCATTAGTTGATTTATTTTATCTCTTCCATTATAAAATGTTTTAAGCTTTAACAATAGACGAGTGGAGTAATAAAACATCGCGGTAGGTTGTCTAGATATTTACTATTGATTTACTTAATTTTAAATGATGTTCTATTCTGATCTATGCCATACCCTTCTGGGGAGACCACAAATGCCTTTAACAAATTGGATTAATGGGATACTCATGTCGTCTATGACCATACCCAATGTGAAAACAATCCATATGTTGTACACCTTGATGTTGGGCACCCATTTGGTTTTCACCTCATTAAAGGCATAAATTACCATGCTTGATAATTTTTACCACCATTGTATATGGGTGTGTGTGTCTGTGTTTCTATGTGAAATGACTTAAATTTCTAAATTGAATTGGAATGATGGGTAAGCCAGAGGTGAGGCCACCATTTGGAAATTACCACCATTAATGTTTATTTATTGTCCTCATTCCTTATGTCTTATGTCATGGTGTCACATTTATACCATGTTGTTTGCAATAAAATTGTGTTGGTTTGTAACTCCCTTGGGGCTTTGAATTATGACCCATGTATCATTGCCTCATGCTATGGATTATGTTATGAGACTTGTACCATTATCTCATTTTATGAATCATGATTATGCTATAGTTTATTATCTTGAATTGGATGTTATTCTTGGGTAAGATTGTTTGAATATGATATTTAAGTACATTATTGATGACAGGTTATTTTATATACTATTCCTGGTGATAAGTACCTTGGTTTCAATGTCTCACCTACTATGAGCAAGGAGTGAACATGGGTCTGTATATAATGATTCCAGGGATGGACTCACTATGATTGGTCAGATCTACTTGATATATTGAGAGTGATACATTTTCTTTCATTGTACATGATATTCCGAAATATTATTTATACTCATGAGTGACATTGGTTCCCCCGAGGGGAAACCTTAGATGGACCAATTAGAAAGATAACTACGTCATTCCTCGGGTGATACTTGGCCCCCCACGTGAGATACTTCCTAAAGAATCATAATTCATCATGCCATGGGTGATATAAGGGATGTTGTTATGGGTCCCCTTGGAAAGACATAGTGACATTGGTTATATCATTTACTCATATAACGACCCTTGGGATTTGTTATATTTTTCCTTAGATGGGCTCAGGACTCCATTATTGGATTTGATAGTTTTTTTCTGAACATATGTGATGTATCTTATTTATATTATGATCATGTTGTAGACACCACGAAATGTGTTTCATGAAATTATCCGTAATTGAAGATGTATTTCCAGGCGTTGTAACACAAAATATCCTCAATTGGGATAAAAAATTTTGTTGTGTGACTCTAGATTTTTTATGGGGCCAGTGATGTGGGTGAAGGAACCTGCCCGAAGGGACGAGACCACAACCCAACACTAATCCCGAGTAGTGGTGTGGGGGAACAGGCCTTACGGTTTGGGTCAATTATTTTTGGCTAAGTACCAAAATAGGCGCCCAAGGTGCATGAAAACACCTTCACACCACCATGTTGGAGGAGAATGTAGAATTTATTTTGGCTAAGAACTCAATGTGGTGCCACAGTTAGGCCAAATCATTGGTGGTGCACAAGTATACTTGGGAACGACCCATCTGGCGTGCATCCACATGAACAACCAAACTCCTTTTTCCAAGGGTCCTATTTTTTCTTATAAATAGTCCCTTCGGGCCTTCATTTGAATAGATGAATTTCCCTAAAGTCCAATTGATGCTCTGGTCACCATAGTGCATTGGCCAAGTCCTTCGAAACATTCAAGGAAGTTCTTTATCACATAATGAGGAGGAATTGATGGAGGATCATAGGACTTAACTCCATTTAGTATTTGAAATCCATAACATTTGCGTGCCTAAAGCACTGAAACCCAGAAAATCAAAAACACTTTTGCGAAACCTTTTCCATTCATATGAACTTGAGCGCCCCACATCTGGTATCACTTGTGAATACTCTTGAAGGCTTGAGCCAGGTGTCTCCCTAGTATTACTATACAGGTTGTTCATCACTTAAGTGAAATGTCAGGTCACCGAAGCCTACATTTTCACTGATATTTGTGCACCCTTCTCTACTTGGATACCACTCTTTGATTAACTTACTCTCTTTAGTCTATAAGCCATAAAACCCTCTTCAAAACCATTCATGGAAATTAATATTCTAAATTGTCTCCCTTTTTTGTATGGGATTCTGTTGAGACCTTCCCCAAATCTTCTTGAATTATCAAACCTTTATGAAACACACATCATTGTGTCTCTTATTTGGGTTTTTATATCCACATTTGTAGGATTCATACATTTGTTTCATAATGGAGATTGTATTCAAAGAGTGTTTGTGGGTTTGTATATAAACAATCACATGGACCTTTCTCCCATGAACAATGCTGGGAAGTTCTTGGATTGGAGAATTAGGGTTTAGGTCTCGACCTCTCCCTTCTCAAAGAGACAGAACCTCATATCTCTGGTAGGGAATGTAAAGTTGACCCTTTCTATTCCATACAATAAAATGATATGTCTCCCCCATACCAGGATCAATTTTTGGGAATCCATCCTGGTTTAAACCCCTAAACCTTCATCCATTCTTCTTTTTATTGGACCCTTGTCCAATGTGAAGTGAACAGAGAGGGGGTATGTCGCCTCATCCTCGTTCACCTTGGCTGCCGTAGGTGCGCCTTCTACCACTAGTAAAGGAGGAAAAGTGTGTGTTCCATTGTTTAATCTTTCACATCCTCTTGTTTCTCACACCGAGCATGAGTCACATGGGCTTAGATATTTCTGATGACAAAAAAAAATTCACAAACACCCATGGTGAATGAATACGAGAACTCGGATTCCCACCATAATTGAGATACGTAGGAAGCCTTCTCAGGGCCCAAGATCACTCGATATCCTCTCTAGGAATCCCACCCCAATTCCCTTAATATGGGCTTCCTCCTTAGAAAAATTTCCCAAATTAAACCCCCAAGCCATCAAGGCCTTCTTTTTTAGAAGTATTCCCAAACTCATTTCTCTCAAAGGACTATACTCTACATAAAATTCATCAAACTATACGGGCTTTGATTCCCATCCACATGGGATACGTAGGAAGCCCCCTAGAGGTTCAAACCCAATATATCAAAATCAGCCATGTTCTCCTTGGGCCATATTCCCTATAGGGTCTAATCTTACATGGAAACCCATATTCATTCCAAGTTCCTTCGGATGATTATGAATAATTCCTACACCAAACATTGACTAAGGACCTTTTTCATAGAGGTCCTTATCACACATACTTATAATATATGTTGTGTCCCATTAAGTGGCACTGAACTATGAGGGTTCTAATTCCTTTCACAAGGATATGTAGGTAACCCATTTAATGGGTACAATCCGAATATCAAAACAAACCTTCGTCTCCCTGGTTGACAATAAATTATAGAGTGCCCTACTGAGTGGCTTAAAACCCAGTATCATCATAAATATGATTAATACAAACTCTAAATAGTATATGAGGGTATACCATTGATGGAGAATCTCAAATACATATAGATATCTCCATTAAGGAAGATCCATGAATACATACTGATGAATCTATATTTTACACATGTTAATAAGTGATTGAAAATTCCATGGGGAAGATACGTTATGAATGGTGAATTAATAAGGATTCAGGAAACTATCTTAAATATACAAAGAGAGTCATGAGGTAGACAATAATTCCCCCCTCGCATGGGCGTGATAAGTCCAAACTCCCATCCTCTCGACCAATGCACGTTCAAAAGTATCATGAAGTTCAAACATAAAAAACACCTACCTTTGGAAATCTGGTCCCTTTTGGTTAAATAAATGTTGGATGTTTCTGTTTCTTAGAATAAATCCAATGGAAACCTCCTAGAAGTAGTTACTCTTAAAACTAGAACACATGTTTCAAGGAACTACGAAACAAAAATTGTGAACCCGACATGAATCCTTAACCACGTTAATAATGTTCCCCACCTGTTAGGACCCTATCAATTGATTTAGGAAGGCCAGACAAAGGAATAAATCACACATGTATTCATATAATAGATGTCATTTTAATGGAGTTTATTGTTGTTCTCAATTTTCCTCATAACTCACTTCAATCCAAAATGGATTTCTTAAAGATGAAATCTACAAACTTCCCAACCGATGCTCAGGATGGATCTTCATCCACGAGAAGGATGTCATCGCCCACCCATCATCTTCAAAAATGGGTCTCCAATGTGTTGGTAAATGAGTTTGTCTAGCATGGTAAAATATAGACTTTAGAGGCTTCCTGATAGGCCCTCTAAGTCAATAAAAATCCTCGATCATCTAGTTTATGACGACCGATGATCAAGCAGCAAACAGTGCCCCCTGCCGTTTTCATCCATTTCGACTACTTATCCCAAGAACACAACAACCAATCCATCTCATACTGTAGAGAGGTAGATCAATAGGTCACTCAGGGCCTCAATTCAAGGATACTGTGATCCATTCTGAGGACTTCAACAAATAATCATCGCTAGCAGAATTGCGCTATGGTGAACCCCTAACATGTTAGGGGTATTTCATCTGGACGTTCGGTCTATGTCTCTCAGACTTGGGCATGCAAGAAGAACTATTGGGGATAATGTCTCGTCAATAGGTAGCTAGTTATTACCTATTCCCCCTACGAAGAAGTCCTCCAACCAAACATGATGGTGAACAACGAGTGGGCACATACACCCGTCGGTCCTAATTTTTTTATCCAGCTGAATCATCGGGATGAAACCCACCAATACCACCAGATAAATTTGGTGGAGTACTATGAATAGGAAAATACAACTGCTTACAAGTTGTCATATAGTCAGTAGGATCTTCTAACAACATTTAAAGAATCCCACCAATACAATGTGGTGGAAACTAGTAAACAAGAACATACACCCTCTTACAATAACCAATTCTGCCAGCAGTCACGTCTACCCATATTGAATGAAGTACTTCAACTATAACTAAAGATAAATATCCAGAAAGAACATATACCTACTAGTGTTCATCAATCCGACCAATAGTCTAATTTCGCTGCACCAGGAGAAGTTAGTCGGAAAGCTCCAATAACCAATCTAGGGTAGACCCAATTCTCTTCCCCCATACATGAGTAGTTTCAATACCCATTGATAGGGAAATGATGATAGGAGCAGGAATATACACCCACTGCCAATATGGAATGTACGTATATCCCCGTTCCTTCTACTGAATTCACTAAACATATCTTGTCATTGGTGAAAGGGAAGACACAAATTCCTACCCATATTCTGGAAGCATACCATGATATTATAACAACTTCTTCAGTAGTATTGGAGGAACAAACACCTGTTGGAACCGTGGCTATTCTATGAAGGAATTGGAGTTTGGTTTCTATTTGTTCTCAATCCTTAGTGGCAGTTCAGAATGTGTGCCAGCAAAGTGATCATACAGTTCAAGAAGACAACAGTATTGAAGGTGGCGCAGTTTCCCAGTGTTTGCCAAAATTTTGGGCCTCAAAATCAGAAAATAAAGACATGTATTGTTGGTAAAACGAGGTGCACGCAAAGAGGAAGTGGTGCACAAAAAAGAAGGGTTGTGCGTGAACAAGTTGAGTTGGGTGCAAAAAAGAGCGGGATGTGCAAAATAGAGGATCGAGGTTTTTCGCGCAAACAGTGTTTCAGAATCAGATCGTCGAAAAATGTTAAAGTCATCGGCTGAGCGAAATATCAGATGATGTGCACGAAAAACAACATAGGCATGAAGTATTACACTCTAGATGAAAGGATTTACGCTCCACAAGGGATTTTGCGCACGGGTGTCCCATACGCCTATAAATATGAGGTGACCCCCTTCATTCCGAGCAGTTGTAGACTTAGAGAGGATCTGAGGTCTGATGCGCGTAAAAGGATCGAGTAATGTGGATTACGCGAAATAATCTAGATTGAGCAGAAAATTCCAGGATGCGCGAAAAAGGAAGAGTTGCGCGTGTAAATTGAGGTAGTGCATAAAATATTCAGGTGCATGAAAAAGGGTGTTTTTGCGCGAAATATTTTTCCACGCGAAAAGGAAATGTTGCGCGAAATAGTAAGGTTTTGCACACAAAGGTTTGGAGTTGTGCACATTTTTTAGAGAAACTTTTTTTCTTATTCCGGTTATCCCGTTCAGTGGTTCAGTGCATACATGTGAATCATTTCCGGACTTCGATTCAAGCAGAGTCTCGTGATAAGTAGGGACAAAGATTTCAATGCAAATATATTGAAGAGACCTTCACGTCTATAAACTTAGTGGGACTTCACCAAAGGTAGTGAGCCAGAGGGAGTCAACGGGAGTGACCTGAGGGATGCAGTGAGCCATCCCTAAACTTTTGTAAAGGCAGTGAGCCTGAGACAGAGTGACTGTGCCCGAACCTTTGTAATCTACAGCTAGTGAAGCATAGTGGATTTTGGTACGACCGACAACCTGTCGGTGTATGCTCCTTGGACGTAGCCCTTAGTGGTGAACCAAGTAAAAAGTGTTGTGTCTTTTTTCTGCATGTGAATGTTTTCTTTCTGATCCTTTTCATCATACAGGTTTTACAAGTTCCTAAAAACATGGGAACAAGATCCTTCACATTAAAAGAAAAAGTTGTCACCTTCATTCACCCCTCCCCTCTTAGGGTGTCCCGGGGTCCTACAACACATATATTTTCCCCACCTATGGGATCACACATTGGTATGACATCCCGGAGTAGATTCACACCTATGTTCTAGTCCATGTGGATCATGGGGTATAATCCCCCATATCATATGGACAACTCGATCGGGAACATACACCCTTTCCAATTAGAGGTAGTCGGTCCGTTCTGGTGGCTGATCAAAGGCAGGCACATACACCTACCCATGATAACCACTTCTCCCAACAATTGGCCCCATGTATGTATAATATAACATCCATGAATATGTCTTGTAAATCACAGTTATAAAATTAAGAGTCAAACTGCAATTTTTCTCCTCTTAATGCTGAAGTTCTTGAATCCCTCATACATTTATCTGTTGCAGCTGAAGATCATATCCTATCATTACCACATTATGGGGGTGGTGGTAGTAATTCTGAATTTCCCCATCAAACACTCCATTATGAAGGATTTCTTTAGGAAAGTTCTATCAATCTAGATATCCTATCTCTGGATGAGTTCCATGAAAACCCCCAGTGTGGCGAGAAGACCAGGGAGAAACAAGATTCATCCCTTGCTGTAATAAACCTTTTTGGTCCTCCCCAAGATGGAATTCGTGGAAAATTCCCCCTCTACTGTAGTATCTCTCTTAGTCAAGATAATTCTGTAATTGATATTATAGCAATTAGAAAGCCCTCCTATCTCGATGCACATGAAAACACAAGGGGAGTCATGTTTGATGCCTTGTCATTGACCGGTGAAAAACTTTATCAACCTGAAGGCTTCTATACTTGGGTGCCCCTCTTTTATTCACTTACTCTCTTTAGTATAAATTCCCTCAAGACATCATCAAATCCATTCATTTCAAGGATTCTTCTTAAATGGATCCCTTGTTTGAAAGGGATTATGTTGAGTCCTCCACAAAAACCTCGCGACTTATCAATCCTTTGGGAAAGACACATCTACGTGTCTCCTATTTGGGATTGTGTATCCACCGTCAGAGGTTTCCCGCATTTGACTCATAATAGGGTTAGGATTCATGGAGTGTTTGTGGGTTTTTATATCCATAGTCACATGGACCTTTCTCCAAGGAATAGTGCTAGGAAGTTCCTAGTTTTGAGAATTAGTTTTTAGGTCTCGACCTCTCTCTTCTCAAAGAGACGAAACCTCAGATCTGTGTTAGGGAAGGTAAAGTTCACGCTTTATTTTCCATACAATAAAAAGAGAAGTCTCCCTACAATAACAGGATCAATTTTAGGGTAGACATCCCAATGTAATCCCATAAACCTTCATTCCTTCTTATTTTCATTGGACCCTTTTCAAATGTGAAGAGAATAGAGAGAGGGATTATCACCTCACCCTCATCTACCCTGTCCACTGTAGTTTCACCCTGTACAACCAGCGGAGGAGGAAAAGTGTATGTGTCATTGTTGAATCATTCACGTCCTCTTGTTTCTCACACCGAGAATGAATCATGTGGTCTTAGAGATTTGCGATGATTACAACATGTGCACAAACAACGATGGTGAATGAACTGTGATAACTCTCATTACCACCATAATTGGGATACGTAGGAGGCCTTATCAGGGCCCGAGCTCACTAGACATCTTCTTTATGAATCCAACTCTACTTCCCGTAATCTGGGCATCCTCATTTGGAATAACCCCCAAATTAAACCCCCCCAAGTCATCAAGGAATACTTCTCAGGAAGTAATCCCAAACTCATTTCTTTAAAATAACTATACTCTCTAATGAAATTCATCGAACTATGTGGGTTTTTATTATTATCCACATAGGATACATAGGAAGCCTCATTGAGGTTCAAACCTAATATTTCAAAATCCACCCTATTCTACTTGGGCCATATTCCAAACAGTGTCTAATCTTACTTGGAAAACCATATTCCATCCATGTTCCTTAGGCTTCATAGGCATAAGTCCCACACCAAACAATTACTAAGAACCTTTTTCTTATAGGAATTTATCACATTACCTTAAAAGGGATGATGTGTCCCATTTGGAAGCATCGAACTACGATGATTCTAATTCCTTTCACAAGGATGCATAGGTAGCCCATTTCATGGGTACGATCCAAATATCAAAATAATCCTTCATCTATCAAGATGAAAATAAATTATAGAGTGCCCCGCTGAGAGGATTAAAAACCAGTATCATTATAAATATGATTAAAAGAATATCTAAATAGTATGTAAGAGGATACTATTAATGGAGAATCTCAAATACATACACATATATCCATTAATGAAGAACCATGAAAACATACTAATGATTCTAAATTTTACACATTTTAATAAGTGATTGAAAATTCTAAGGGGAACTTATGTAATTCTGGGCGAATTAATAAGGAATCATGAAAATATCATAACGTTTCAAAGAGAGTACCAGAGTAGATTATAATTCCCCCCAAAAGGGTGTGATGAGTCTGAACTCACTTCCTCTCAACCAAGGAATGTAGTTATATATCATAAAGATCAAACATAACAAACAACTACTTTTGGAAATCTGGTCCCTTTTGGATAAAGAACTGTTGGATGTTTCCATTTCCATTAATAAATCCAATGGAAACCGCCTAGAAGTAGTGAATCTTAAAACTAGAACACATGTTTCAAGGAACTAAAAAACACATTCATAAATGATGACATCGGAATGTGACCTCCATTCCAAATTATAAACTTAGTGTCTACTAACATTTTCATCATCCTTTATGTAGGCCTATGTGTTTTACCATATCACTTTTACCAGTTCCTTGGTTCAAAAATCTAGCATTGTCCGAAGCAGGATTTATCAATTGGGCATCCATTTAGGAACCTCAAAAAACTATTTATTTATTTATTTCCTTGAATTTATAATTTATGGCACACTATTTTAATTATTTATCGCATGAAATGATTTCGGCATGAAACTATTTGTAGTGTCCTACTAATATTGTATCTCACACCCTACTTAGTCTACATCTAGTACCATGAAAGACTTTAGGAACATAGGTATTGATAAATGGATTTGTTTGTCTTCTGATGCATGATTTATTAACATTATTAAGACGTAGTGTGGGGTATGGTACTGAGTCAATGCTTGAGATTATAATTGATGAAGGTTTTTGTCTTATTGGTATCTTTATAGCATGGGTTATATACATGTATCCTTTGTTTCCTATGTACTCTTATTTTTGTATGGAATAATGAACATCGTCGTTAGTTTTCAATGAATTATTATTCTTCATCCTCCATTGTTTACATATATTTCAAGGTTATTTACATTATTGTCTAATATTTTCTCTTTCTTATTTATTCATCTATTATTTATTATCTATTTTATATACTGTACACACTAAGATCTCTAATGGAATAGTCTCCCAATAGACACACCCAAGGCCCTTACTACTAGTTAGTGTCATCTTTCATTCTGGTCGGTAGAGTAGAGGTCATGTAGAAACCATCTTAGGGAACTGGTAAGTGGAACCTAGGGTGGGATGCTATAGTTTTACATTTCGTTCTACCTAAATATGTTAAAGATACATTAACAAGACTCTTCACCATGTTCAAATCCACACAATGTAAATTTTAGACTAGATAAAGTTTTAATCATGAATTAGGATATTTCAGTCATATTATGTTAATTTGAGATGTTGTTCCTACAATCATTCTTTTTTATAATGGCCCACCTAATGGTTAACTTGGTTAGAGAGGATCGACTATATGTTCTTGTACATAATAAATGTATGTACCCAATTGAATTATATATGAATATTTGGAAATGGTATGTCAATATTCTATGTAGTCAAGAAGGTTTTATTTCAGAATTATATGTTGTTGAAAATGAAATTGAATTATGTACCGATTACCTTTCAGAGGTGGGTAGCATCAGTCTCCAAAATTTTCATCATAGAGGACACCTTATGGATGAATGGATTTATGAAATAGATGTTGTTACAATTAACACCATAAAAAGGGATCAAAAAAATATTCACATTTTATATAATAGTGATGGAATTTATCTATATATTGATTCCCACAAAAAATGTATTAGAGATTTTAATCCAGAAAGGGATAAAGTATGGATATAAAATACACATGATCAAAAAATTATATAATGGTTCAGAGATAATATTAATAAAGATTATATAAAAATACAAATTCAATTTCTAAAAAACTACATTGGATATGTAGGGGAAAAAATGTAAATGTTTTGTCTGAAACTGGTTTTCGAATCAATGGTTATATGTTCTATAAAAAACTTAGTTATTTTAGTATGATGAAAATTGTGGAGTTTCTATTGTTTGAAAAAGTGATAGAAATATCTGTTTATAAGGATATAAATCGAATTTATTTAGAATATGTCATATTTTAAAATTATCTAACAGATATATAAGTCGTATTATCTAAAATTTCAAGAGTCTATTTCCCATTTCAAATTGGTTCACAATAAGAGTGGAAGTATAGTTGATGAAATTGGTTCTGTGATTGTGAATTTCATTGAGGAAGTGAAAATGAATGATCCTTTCATAATAGAATCCTAATTAGTAAAATTATTTTATGTATAATATCTTGAAAAAAATATTTGGTCAATTGTGTTGATGGTGACTAAAATAGTCATAGGGTCATATGAAATAGTCATTGGTAAGATGTTAATTTAAAAAAAGAATGATTGTGAATCATAGTGTTTAGTAAAATTATCAAGGAATTATGTAAGGGAATATAATTTCAGATTGCCCAAAATCAACACAACCAAAATTTATCCATGGTAAATAATTGTTCATTAGTTCTGTCGAGGTCACAATGAGGATGAATGTGTCGATTGATATAGATTCATTGTGTCATGTCCAACCAGTAATGTTTAAATCCATTTGGAAAGATATAAAGGAAATGTTATGATAACCTTCCTTTGTGTTTCCAAAAAAATATATTATCAAACATTGATTTATGTTTCCTTATTCCTTATAGTGTTATTTTATTTAATAAAATTTCTATTAGAAATATTTCTTCATTATTTTAAGAAAGTCTCATAGAGGATTCTGAACTCTTTATAAAACATTTTATCTGAGTAATGATAAGGGAAATTTAAAGCCCCACCCACCAGTTACTTATTACTACATTATAAAATAGGATACATGGAATCCATTCACTGGTCTTCATGATAAGGTATCATTTTAGGTGTATTGTTGTCAATAATATATAATTTCACTTTACTTATTTTATCCAATTTCATTACAAATTGTTCATTTGTAAAAGATAAATTGAGGGATGAAAATAAATAACTACCCTCAAATCCAATGTACCCCTATCATAATGAAATGATGGTGTATGATTCGGTAAATAAGAAATTGGTATGTTTTTTAAATCCGAAAATAAATGTTTTATGAGATATAAAACAACATATTCCCCATTATTTTTAAGGAAATTGATGTATCAAAAAATGATGCCACTTCCATCCTGTGTTATCTGTTGTGGAAGAAAGATCACGTAAATAAAGAGGGTAAACTAATAAAGAAAACAAAAAATAAGTATAGAATAATTTATAAGTATGTAATAATATATATTCATTATTATTTATAATAGTATTACATAAAAAATATCAATATATATTAATTTGTTTAATGTGGTTTAGAAAAAAGAATTGGTAGTGACCATACCATAAGAAATTATACATTCAGTATACTAGAATGGGCCATAACAATATATTCATATTAGAGGAGATGGTTTTGGATTGTCTCCTCGAACTTACTTCATGAAGAGAAAATCACAAGAAGATACATATAAGATAATGAATTTTTTTCTGGCATAAATAGATTCATTGAAAGTTTCAATTGATTGAACTTGTTTGGAAGACCAATATGTGGGAAAAGATCAATTAAAACTCGTAGTGGAACATGAATAACCAAATGACCATCCAATCATTGAGGCTAGTCATTCTCCTCAACCATTTACCTTAACTGAGGAAATATTTTTTTCATTACTCCTTATCTTAAATGTGAATCAGAAAACATTTGATAACATTATATTACTAAAATTATATAGGGAAAAGTTGTATTTGATTCTTATTTTTCAGCAACCATGCCTAGACTTGTTGTTTGCGGTTTGTTGTATACTATAAAGGGAGAAAGGATACATAATATTGAAATCCCAAAATATTACATGTGAGTGTTGATTGATGTACATTCAGAGACGAGTGAAGAGTTTCTAGTTCCACATGAGGATTCACGTATTACAATGACCAATGTTGATATTGGAAATTTAGTTGCATGGTCGTATTATCTTATAATGATAAACGTAGTTTCTATTAACAAAATTTGTCTAATGAAAAATCTATAATAGTTAATGAAAAAATCCTTAAGGGAGTTATTTTATTATATCTTGATAAATCAATTGGGAAAGGGAAGGTTGGATAAATAAAATACAGTGAATCAATAAGGAAATAAAAGCGACCTTCTTGGATTAACTTATCACCACAAGTTCCACTATAACATCTATTATCATTAAAAAATCATGTAGAGACCACCTTTAAGGATGAAAACTTTTCATACATTCCCTATGAAGGATAATTATTAGGATTTTTAATTACAAACATTATTATTTTTAGAGTATAAAATTGATTTTCTTGTTTTAATGGATGTGAGTATTAGTTGTGAATACATACATAATGTACATTTTCATAATATGAATGTTCAAAGAATGATTTAATTTGTTCATTATAGATGATAACTATTCAAATTTTGTACATGAATTTATATTACTATTATATGAAGGTAAAACCATGTGATTCATGACATAGATTCAATAATCCCAATGTCATTTCTACGTAAGAAACTTATATCAAGAGGAAATAAATTGATAATGATGAAGATGAGGTAAACGATGTGTTTGAGAAAAAACCAATAGACCAATGAATTCTTTTTAAAATTATAATACATGGGAAAAAATCTTTAGTCTAATCACAAAAAATTGGTTTTTTTTATATTTTTTTATTACATATTTGTTTTTATTTGTAAGGAAGCACTGGATGCGGATCACAGACAATCTGAATATCCCAAATATTATTTTGGGATACAGTGCACTGAAATCAAACAAATCACCCCTACATGACATGTGTTGTGAACTTTAATAGACAAAAATTAAAATTTATATACAAAAAATGAATTCTTTGTTTCCATCTATATTTTAAAATTAATTGTATTATAATAGGGTTGTCGCTAAATATAGGCTAAATCATGGTATGCTATCTTATAAGGAATATAAAAATCCTATATATTTATTACAATAGGAAAAAATTAAGGTATATATAGAATAATTTAAATATCAAAACATAATTCAAGATAATTTACTTATTTTTTTCAATGTTTCAACAGTTTCTAAAATAAGATAAAGGGAATTATTATGGATATTATTTCAGAAAATTTTTGAGAGAGACTGTAAACTATGAAAAGGATAGATATCATGAAAAGATAATTCCCAAAGACAATAATAATATCTTTAAAAATATTTAGTAATAATATTTTCATCTCTATTTTCTTAGTACTACCAAGATTCCCAAAATTCGTCAGACTCAATTGAATAAATAATTTTTTTAGATGAGTGGCAAGTGTACATGGTGTAAGAATGTTTTCCTACAAAAAAATTTGGTGATTACCTACAATATTTTTTGATATACTACTTGCTGTAACCATAGTAATATTTTTGGTTTATGATGAATTAATATTAGAATGATTATTTATTATTATTATTATATTTCACAAAGAGATGAATTATAGTGGAGATAAATATTTTAATAAACTAATATGATGAATAGCCGATTTCAAAATGTTTATAGACAACATGTAGAGGTGACTTCCTCCTAAATAATTTTATCCTAATTTTATCTAATATTTTAGTTACCATCATTGACATTTTTAACTTATAATAATTATTTAAAAATATAAATATTATTTTAAGACACACAACCCATGATCAAAAAAAACAATAGACAATCTCATATGGTTTTCAAACCTTTGGTCAACGATCAATAAATCTTTTTTGATGTCTAGGAATTGACTTCATGACAATCCATCCAATGATGTGGTCGTTATGAATAAAACTATGTGTTTTCAATAAAAAGAATTCTATTTTAGATTAAAATAGAAATCAAATTTTTAAAAATGATAAAACAAGGATGATTCGTTTTAAAAAATCTTGTAAAATGATACAAACTCATTTTTTCTTGTTCATTAATTGAATGCATGTCATTTCGACAAAAAATGTAGTTGGTATGACTTGAGGTACGTGTCCTCAATAGAAATGTTTAATTTTAGTATAAAAGAGACATCAAATAGTCCAAATTGAGAAACATAGCATAGATAATTTTCAAAGATTTAGACAATGAACCATAATGCAATTTTCACATATATGAATAGATCACACATCAATCATAATAATAGTGTGATAGGTATTACTCCAATTATGTTGTTTGAATTTAAAATTCACATTTTAATAAAAAATACAAGTTAAATACCAAAAAATAAACACTTATTATTGTATTTATTTTATACCATAGGAAAATGGTCCCTCAATCATTTATGAAAAGTGTGAATCAACCATGCCTTAGTACAACACATAATATCCCCTATATAATTTAAATTGTGTGGTTTTAGTATAAAATTTGAATTTTATTAAGATATTTTTCCATATTTATTTTTAATTCAATTATTTATTGTATTACTAAAAGAATAAATTTTTTATATATTTGGATTATTTTACTCATGATGAGGTGGTTTGTTTGAAGATGCTTTTTCCCAAGAGAGATTGTACTTTGAGGCTGCAGTTAAGAAAATAATGAAAAGGAAGTGGGTAAAGAAAGTATTAATACATCATTAAAATGTAAATTCTTACTAATTATTTTGTTAATTTTATCAAAATTGTATCTACTATTTAAATGTTAAGGTCACTATAATTATTTATAATAGTAATTTAATTTTTTCTATAGTGCATTTGGGAATTTCTTCTTTTGTTCTCAACATTATGAAACAACACACAAAAGAGAGAAAACATTATTTCTATTTTGGATTATAGAAGATTGTAAAAATAGAAAAACATATCATATACTCATGCATCTAAATATAAATATAAAACATAGTGTGGTTGGTATGAATCAGGATATATGTTTTTTTATACTTTACATTTTAGTTCAAACACACATCACATACTCACAACTGATAAAACACATTCAAATTGATTTTTTACATTATAAAAATGATCTGTATGTCATTTTTGACATGTAAGAACCATCCACACTTCGACCATAAAATATGGGAGACTGGTATGACTCAAAATTTCTCTTTTAAATTATAATTTACATTAATTTTAGTTTATCATCTAAGTGACATAATAAAAAAAATAAGATTAGGAATTTATATTATTTGGATACATTAGGAAAATGATCTATGAATATTTTTTGATGTGTAGGAATTAGTCTCACCTCAATCTGACATATGACGTACATAGTATGACTCAATTTTTTCATTTAAAATTTATATTTTCATTCAAAGAGAGAGAGTCACTGAAAACCAAGAAAACATGATCATATTGTCTTGATAATTTATGAAAATGATTCAAAATTCCGTTGTGATGTGTATTGATAATTATAATTTCCAACCAAGAAATGATGTTACATGTATTATTAAAAGATCATGTTTCTTGTTTAAAATTATATTTTTGTAAAAAAGACATGTTACATACTGAAAATAGAAAAAAAAAACATTCGGATTGTTTTGATAATTTATGAAAATAACCGATAAGTCAATTTCTATGTAGTAATCAGCCACACCTTTATCTGACACAATATGTGGTCAGTATGGCTTAATGTTCGTGTTTTAAATATATATGTTTCATTTTAGTTTAAATGTTCATCAAAACACTAAAACATAGAAAATGATCACATATTATTATCTTATCATCTAAAATTTATTTAATTAGTTAATATCCTTTTAATTTTTTCATATACTTATTTAGTTAATGATCATAGAGATTATTCCTATTGATGGAATACAAATTGTGTAACCTGCAACACACAACTGCAACTCAATCTGATAAATGGTGTTTTTAGTATGACACAAATATTAGTTTGAAATTGAAATATTTTATTCAATTAGTTTCTTTATATTTTTAGTAGAATATGAATTATTTTATTATGAAAGTGAAATATTTTCCCCGAGTTGAGTTTTTTGATTAAAAAGTGGTGTATGAGGAAAAAAATGGAAAGTAACATTGTTGTTTTTTAATTTTTTTTTCATAATTAGTAATGAATCATGTAATGGAAAATACGAATTTTTGAGATTTCTATAATATAGTATTTTTTTGTGTTTAAAAATTTATTACATTCAAACTACATAGTTGCTACTATTTTTTATTTCTATTTTTGAAACTATAGTGTGTTTTGAATTTAATAGAACATTACAATATGCCCCTTTATCATTGTTTTTAGAAGCATTGGAAAAGGGTCTCCTTATCAGCATAACTAAATACACTAATAAAGGTATAATTAATCAGTTCTAAATAAAATTATGTCAAAGGAAACCTTTCTTAGATCTAATAAAAGAGATGATGAAGGGTCCCTTCATTAACACTACTAATAGAACTGATAAAATCCCCCTTTTATCAATTATTTGTTTATAAATAATAAAATATCTCTTTACCATTGCTTTTATAGCACTCATAAAATCCCAGTGCTTCTAATAACACTTCTGTAGTCAGAGATTTTTTTCACTGAAAATGGAAAATTATAGCATTTTAAAGGCCATATATATAGTAGTGTATATTTATTAATTCATAAAATATAACTATTAAATTTTTTTTATTTCATTTTATGCATCAAAATTTTATTTTTTTAAAAAAATTTGGTCTACCCATTTTAGGTATTAATGTTATAATTAATTTTTTAAAAATCATATAACATTTATTTAAGGTAAATAATATAATTTATTAATTCATTTTTTTATTTTATTATTAATATATGTTATTATTTTTTAAAAAATATTTATTTTTGAGTAAATAGTGAATTTATCCATTTTTTCAAATCTGTGTCAATTTTTATTATTAAACAATTGTTAAAAAATTATCATTATTCATTTAATTTAACATAAAAGTAAAATATGTATTCATTAATAATATATATTTTAATTAAATAAATAAATATCATCATTATACTTTATTGGTATAATTCAATATATAGATTAAAAACACATTTTTCAAAAAACTATTTTTATTCAACTTTTTATGAAAATATATTAATATTATATACATTTTTAATAGATTTAAAGAAATTTATAGATTATTTATTCAATAAAAAAGTTTAACATTCATTTTGTACATTTTATAAGGCATGCAATGGATATAAATTTAGTTTTATAAGAAAATTAAGAATCTTCATAAAAATAGTTTTTCATTGTGTTTTTTAGAATTATTTAAAATTAAATACATTAATTTATAAAAATTGAATCTAAAATAATAGATTCCATATTTTTATCAGAATTATTAATATAATTAAACTGTTTAGATTAATATATTACCATAATTATTAGTAAAAAATAAAATTTTATTACCATAGGTAAGGTTGGGAAGAATTTACCAAGGGGTTAAGCTAAGAGGTAAGGTTTGAAGTTACTACTATAAATGTATAGTTATTTTTTCTTAACTATAAATGAAGTCTATGTTATCCTAATTCCATATTCATGTAAATTTGGATCCATTTTCCCATGAATGTGAGCATATAATATTGAAATATTTTATGTAATTCGTTATGTGTCACTCCCCTGAGTTATAAATGAGAACCTCGTCTCTAATAATATTCATTGAAGTAGACCCTTCTATATATGATAAGTCCCAAAAAATACTAGATCCATTAACAACATCCAATTTCTTACTAAATTCTCCCAAGACCAATCTTTCAATGACTAATGTCTTGGCCAAATGAGGTCTCTCAACGAAGTGGTATAAATATCAACCAAGCTCATCCAATATTTTTTTTCTTACAATTTATATATAGATATGGATTCCCTAAAAAGAATATTATTCTATAATAATAAATATAGTGATATGTTATGATTATTATGGAACAACCATTTACCGCATCTTCTCCATAAAAGGGAAATGAATATATCACTAATGTGTATGTGTGGACTATTGCCTCTATGTAGAGATATGAATCATTTTACATCAACATCAATGATGGTTTGTTATTATGATGTATTTAATTTTTATATATATATATATAATAATTAATATCTAAAGGTGAATTAATAATTATCAGTATTGTATTTTGTAAGATCTCAGATTTCATTGATGTATAACCATGTTTAAATTCCATCTCCAAACACTGAATTTTGGTTAATGTCAAGTCTACTCGGTATAGAAGTAGGCTTGGGGTGTTTCTAAGGTTTGGGTCTCAAAAAGAAAAAGAAAATGACCATAAATTTCATGATTCAAGGTTGTATCCCACATATAGATAACCTCCCACCCTAACTATGCATTGTAGGAGGACCAGTGCATGGTTTGGGTGAAACCATGCAAGGGGGATGCCAAACCATGCAGTTTCAAAATGGTATTCTTCATAGTTGGAGAACATTTTTGAAACTTTGTGATCCTTCCCAGGTAACCGTAATTCCCCAAATCCCTTAGATATTGGATGGCGCATGGTTTGCACATGGTTTTGAGAACCGTGCCAAAAAACTATGTAATCAATAAAAATTTAAAATATACTATTTTGCGCTATCATATTTTTATCTTTCCACCCAATATTTGCCCCATTTCTCCTGCCTATATACCTAGTGACGAACCTAAACTCTCAAGATCTCACAAGTATTGTTCTCCCTCATTTCTATGCAATTTGGAGCCTCGTTGAATGTAAATCAAAGTTCAAGGTAAATATAATGTTCCTTTTTGTTCTCTTTTCTAGATTAGGGATTGTTGTTTCTCCCAGCTTCTTTGAAATCCCTAAAATCTTATTTATCTTGTAGAATAATGGTTTGGGATTCAATGTGTGTTGGAATCCTTATCCAAGGCTATGATTAGGAGTGAATTCATCATTATATTCAAGGTTGGTGGTCTATAAGTCATATCCCAAAGTTTTATTATTGATTTTCGCATGTGGGTGGTGTTCTTGGTTCCTTATTATTGTTCTATTGATGAATTTAGTGATATTGGGTAAAATGGATTTTTATATTATGAATTGAATCCCTCAAAATCCTTGTTGGATGCATTGATATTGACATTACCAATTTAGGGAAACCTATGTGTTTCACAGATAATCCTGGATATGGAAAATTGAAATGTTAACTCAGAAATTAACCCATAAAAATAAGAGGCCATGATAAATGTGTTAAAATTATTATTTGGATTATAAAGGACTACCAATGTTAGTGATTTATATTCATCGTCATTGGAATAAGGGGTTGTTTGAAAAAAATGTTAACAAGGGTTAAATGATATGAAGTGGATGAGTTAAATGACTTGTGAATTGTAATTGAAACATGTAAGTCGGTGAAAACATGTGAATTGATGACTTATGTAAAATGGGTTAATATAAGGTTATTGTTGATTGTTTTTAATGTGTTGAGGCTTAATTTATATTAATATAATGAATGATCATTGTATGTGAATGACTTTTCATTGGATTTCATTTGGTTGTGGGATGGTATATGTGGAAAATGGATGAATAAAAATGTTTACATGGCTTGTTGGTGTGGGGATACATAGAATATAAATACCCATAGTTTGGTTTGAATGATGATCTAAACCTCTTGGTAGTTGTTGGATCCACTGATACACAATACCCACAGGTCAGGTTGGACTAATGTTGTAATCCCCACAACTAGAATGCATAGGTTTGGGTGTTGGACTAATGCTCTAGGACCGTAACTGTTGCATTGGATAAAAATTCTTGGAATTATGCTTAATAGTAAGTGTGGTGGGATTGATTTGTAATTGTTACAACTAGTGAGATAGGGAACATTTGTCCTTTAATTTTTCTTGGTAATTGATTATCTTAGTACATCATGTAAATGAAAATAATGTCTAACCTGCGGACCATGTGAGGAAGGTGAATTTAGTAATGAAGGTATTGTATGGGATGAAATAAAAAAATGAGGAATATGGTTTAGGATTATATTGTTAGGAAATTGATCTTCAGTTATGTTTTGTTTACCTTTTCATTTTTTTTATTTCCTACAAGAAATATATTATTAGACTATTTATTTTGTCGACACTGTTGGTGGTTTCATAATGGGTTGTACTCAAAGCCTTATCATAATTTTATTGTGTACATGATTAGATTTCATGGTTTCATGTCAGGATAAGGAAAAGGCTTGGTGGTACAGATTTGAGTCGGGCTTGGTCGTGCATGGATGAGGATCCGGACATGGGGTAATGACTGATTGAGAGTTTGACTTTTTTATTTTGTTTTTTGATTCAATTTGGAACTATTATCATAACAAGTCATGTTTACATGTTGGTATGTTTCTTGTACCCTATTTTGGGAATGTATTATTATTCATGTTTTTGATTATTACTTATTTATGTGCTATTTCATTTATTTTCTTTTGTGGATCACTCTGGTAAATGGTGTATTGTATCCACACATGTCACATTAGTCCCTCGATACTAGTCAAAAACCCCTTGTGTATATAGTGACAGACATGAGGTCTTGTGGATACCCGGTTCATGGAATCGTTTAGTGGATCCTAGGTCGAGACGTTACATGATTCGTCCATTGAAAAGTTGAAAACATCGCCTGTGTGTAAGTATGGATTACCGTCTCCCCATAGTGATGTACTTAATTTTTCATCATCACAATATTTTAGTGGTTATAAATATTTATATAATTAATTTTATGATATCTATACCCTGATTAACATTTTTAAATGTATTTACCGAGATTAATGATCAAAAACCATTACTATTTTACCAATACATACATGAAAATAATGCAATTAACAATTGAAATTATGATGATAATGAATCATTGTTAATTAATTAATGATAATTTTTTACTTCTAAACAATTTCATATATTATAGGAATTAATTTGGTTCTATTATAGAATTATACTAAATTTTAATTTACTATCTCATAGGTTAGGGTACTTATAATGAAAGACTAATTTGAGGTCTGGTTTTGATGTTACCTTATAATTTTTTATATGGATTATTTATGAATACTTTTACGATGATAAAATTATATGATATATCTTCCCCAAATAATATATCATTTTCTCCCCTATAGTGTTTTCCAATGATTACATGTTTTCATTTTATTTTTGTCTCTATATGTATTGAAGTGACTAGAAGAATATATTTAATGAAAACCAACATTTTATCTCTCTTTGGTTGGAATATTTTCTTACATGTCCATATATACTTTAAAATGATGTTAATAATGTTTTATCTATTCTAGAATGAATTAGTTTTTTCATTACTTACCCATGTATTAATTTCAACAAAACCTTATTAATGTAATCTTATTTTCAATTTCAGAATGAGGTACTTTTGAAATTTTAAAAATAATGTGAAAGAAATAATTTATTTTTCCCCACCAGAAAAATTTCTTTTCTAAAATTCATATGTAATATTTTCATTGGAGACCAATTTTCATGTCTCCGTGGTACTTTTAAGTAATTGTGTTATTGAATATTTTATAAATATACAGATTTTAAATTTTTTATTTCAAAAAGTAAAGGGTGTTTTCCTCGAGAAATGTTTTAGTGAGAATTTAATGATATGTTCATCTATAGTAAAATACTTTGATTTTTTTAATCACTAGAGATAAAATAAAATTTCTGTTAGTCTTTCTCTAAATATTATATGATTATGACAATAATATATTGGAGAAACAATTTTTATATTCCATTGTTTATGCTTTGAGATAATGATAATTATTTTGAGTCATGAAGAATACATATTAATTGAATATTAGTTTTTAATGGGTAGGTTCGTTATATACTTATAATTCATTGGGTAAATATTACTGTTTTATTAGCTCAAAATAAGTTACATTAGAGGTTATCTTAATCGCAAAATAGTGTACACATGAGGTTTTCCAAATATCAAAAGAGGGCATACATGAGGTAATCCCAAGATAAAAAGAGGGTAAATGAGAGGTAATCCCATTCCCCAAATTGTATATGTTTGAAGATATCCAAATTATGAATAAGATATAGGGTTATTCCAATTAATCTTAACATATGATGAACGTATTAGTGGTTAGTCAGGGAAAAAGATTTCTATGATTATTATTTTTTCACTCTTTATGAAACTATTTTATGAGTTGTTCATATTTCAAAATTATATTTTCATGAACCATATTCATTGATTCAATTTCTATTCAGGTCTTATAAACATAAAAATATTTACTACAATATTCATTTTTATGATCTATGTATTTTTGGGTATGAGTTTCGAATGTGATTCCCATGCTCTAATACCTTAAACCCAATCTTATTAAAACTTATCATCAATGAATGATATCTCCCATGTTTGTTCTTGAAGATGATTGGGATAATATCTAATTTTATTTCCATTTACTACATTGTGAAGAAAAATTTTATATATTATATATCTAATAATTTTTTTATTTGTTAATTACTATTTTAGAGATTATGTATATTTTTATGTACATATTTCTAATGTATCCATGTTTCCAATAGCACTAAACCATTGTGGTCCACATCCATGTATTATTCATAATTAAATTTAATATTAATAAAACAAGATGAAATATTTTTTTTATGAAATTTTGTGTCTCTAGAAATATACCATGGAAGAATACATCCCTTTGAGCTGTAAATTCTTCTCTGATCCCATCATCTTATCTTTAACATTCCATTTACACCTAAAAACCCAAAAAGATAGAATGTACTAGTCTTAGAAATCTTGGGTCATGAGAAACAATATGGATCTGAATATACTACATTAAAATTAGATTTGTTTCATATAATAAAGTGTTTTATAAATACTTTCTTGACGATTGAGAACATTTTTTATCTTGGTTATTTTTATTTTTCTGGTTATTATTCTTTTGTTGTCATATATATTAAATATATTCTTTATTTTGGAACTCTTACTTTTATATAAAATCTGCAATATCTAATATCTATAATTATTCTCATATATTACATTATATTTGATAATAAATTAATTTATGTCTATATTATCTGGCTGCACCATATATTAGTATTAGTTATTTTTCATATTGAATAGGTGGTGGTACAAATATAATTGGGGGAAATATTGATTTTTTAGGATGGTTTATTAATTCCCCAACTATAGTATACCCCTTTCCCCTTTTCACTTTGATATATAGTGAGTTTTTCCTAAAGTATACATGACTCCCTATCTTTTGGTATATGAATTAAAAATTGAAGCTATTGATATGTTTTATACCATTATATGAATATAAATATTCATATCAGATCACTTTCTATGTTCAATGAAGGTGTATAAGTTATGAATCTTCATATTATAAGTGGTATGCTATTATTATTGATATCCATTATAGATTACTTGTTGACAATATTTCATGTTATATTATTTATCTCATTTTACTATATATTATTTTTTCATACACATTAGTTTATGATAGGTTAAAAAGGGCGGGGTTGTGAATTCATGCTAAGTATTGTTATACATATTCTCGATATGTGACCACGTAGACCACAAGAATTAATTTTCATACTAGTGGCCTATTCTTGATATTTTGGTTGATTCTTTAGATGATGGAATATGGGATGTCATTAACATTTTCCATGGGAGTTTCTATACATGGACTGACCTATTCTTTCAACTTAATTCTTATTTGGATAAATCAATTTATATTAATGATTTTGATATTGTACCACAAACATCAGGGATTGTACACAAATTTATAAACTAGTATATGTGTAAAATTATGTGGATATGGTTATTCCATCTTTTGTAATATTTTTAGCTTGAGGAAAATTAATGCGACTATCAGGCCAATGAGGGCATCATTATTTCCCTTCAGGGCTAAGAAAAAAATATTTATTCAGAAGGACTTAGACAAGTGCAAAAAATTAATTAAAATGAATAATGTAGTGAGTCAAGGTTGAACCCATGAGATGGGGAAATTAGATTTTTATGATTTTAAAAGATAAAAATTAAATTTATTAAATAAAATAGATGAAAAGATTTCTGTTTTTTTAACATGTTTTAGAAAAGTTATAGATGTGAGTGAACGGAGATTAGTTTTGTTATTAATTGGGAATTCATACTATGGTTTTGAAGATTTTATTGATTAGTTTAAATTGTATTATGAAACTAAATTTATTGTTCGATATTGGCATCATAGTTTTGGTGAGGAGGATCTGGTGGTATGGGTATCCCATACCTTGTGAAAAGACACTCTATTTACATTAGTTTGAAAATTTATGGGTTTAATGAACTATTTTTGTCCAAATACCATATTTAATCCCAATTCCCCAAGATTATCAAATGGAAATGGCTTAGTCTAAGTCCATATGTTGTGTATTTAGAAAGGTTCCTTTGAAAATAAAATTTCAGTGGTCATGAATTTAACCAAGTGAAAGAGGATGTAAATTTAATTAATATCTATGTAAACCCAAATATCAGAATAAAATAAAGAAATAAATTACAACAAACCTTACAACTTGGTCTCCACCACCATGTAAAATGGAAAGTGTTACCCCCTTATTATAGAGACTATAGAGTAGGTGTGACATACTGACCCAGGTTCCACACACCAGTTTCCTGAGCCAGTCGGTCACATGACCTCATGTGTGCCTCGCCATATGATAGTGGAGTCGAAATAGTAGTGAGGATCTAAGATAGATACCTTAAATATACTATAACCAATTTAAGAATAGAAAAATTAATAAACAACAATTGAATGATAATAAACAACAACTAGAATAATTTAATTACCATAACACACCAGTATCTCATGATTAACCAGACAAGAAACAATATCCAAAACTAAAACTATAGATATGCCTTTCCAAATATGTGTTTAGTAAAAAATAAAAAACCCAAATTAACTAAATAAACAACTCCTATAAGGATTAGTAAACCATGTATGGTTACCTCATCCATGCTCTATCCCCACTCTACTATCTAACATAGGGCTCCTTCCCTTATCGTATCCTAAAAACATGAAGCAAACCTAGATACCAACAAGGAAGCATGAGTTTGGAGTGAGTAAAACTAAATAGGCCTCCACCAATGAAATCTAAAATAATATCTATTCAATAACAATTTATACAGTTTTATAATGAATAATGTACATTATCTAGTAATCATTTTTCATAATTCAATATTCTTTATTTAGCCACATGAATGCCGCTGGGTTAACAATGAAACCCAAAATATCATTACCTAAATTAGCCAATTCTTAAGTCCAAATTAAACCCAAGGGATATTACATTTCTCATAGATAATAATAGTTCATTATCACATGGCCCTTCCTTATTATATTATTTTCAATTCATATCATGACCATTTTGGAACCATAGTCTAATGCCAAACCCATGGACATAGAGCATTGTGTCAATAAACCCATAGTGTTTTTGGGAATAATTCTATGTATGACACCTCTTGGGAATTTGTTTCACCAGTTCTTATCCCATATAATAATATTCACATGCATGAATTTGGGTATAGAATGTCATGTCTAGCATCTTGTGGGTATTTGGAGCATTAGTCCATGTCCCACACCCAATTTCTTAATCATACACATTTATCACATATATCAAATTAAATAAGGTTAAAAACATTAACCCTCCCATCATCATTTTAAATCATGGTATACAATTCTATTATCAAATCAATCATAATTTTTTAAATTACTCACATGGAATAATACGAACAATTCATCCTTAAACCATCTATCAAAAATTATCCAAAACCAATTAACTCTTCAAGGTTATGAAAAACAACCCTCAATTCCCACTATCAAATAATACAACATTACATGAATTACCCCATTATACAATCACATTAATTCATCAATTTAATGATCACAATTAAAAAAAATTCAATTTTCCAAAGTTTAACCCAAATCATAGTCAAATGGAAAATAAATTTATTCAATTGAATATATGATGAAATTTATCAATCATTGAAGTTCAAAATATCACAATTATAAGTATGTAATTAATTCCATATTACTAGATTTTAAATTTATACCACCTACCTTAAGATAACATATGGACACCCACCAATAGAAATCCCCAAATCGAAGTGGAACATTCAATTGCACAACAAATAACAAGATTTAGATCCAAAACGTAGATCTGACATCAAACATTTTAGATCTGTGAAAACCAAGATCTAAAAAATTACCAATTGAGTAAATCATTCCTTTAAAATTTGATATAATTATAATATAGAGGTGGGAAACCAATCGAGATGAGAGTATATTACCAGGAGAGGTGTAGATTATTTAATCTGGTATTTTATTCACCATGAATGGAGTTTTGAAGGAATTGGAATCCTCTCAAGGATCTAAAAGAAACTGAGTGATCCTTTAGGATAATGTGGGGGTGAATGAGGGTGAAATCGGGGGGGGGGGGGGATTTTAAAATAAATTTTTGGGGGATTAATTTCTCTGTGAATTGTTTCCTGGGATGGGGCGCATGATTTGACAAACTATATACCCAAATTGTGCACTACACATAGGGGTATCACATTTACTACTATGAGGGAACATGAAATTCCAACCCATATTCCAACCTTACAATCCACCTATGTTTTTGTTTTCATTGTTTTTTTTTGAAATGCACATGGTTTGAGATAACCATATGCTAACCATACACTGCCCAAAACCCCTCCAAAAGTATCCAAATTCACCAATACAACTCTCAAAAGTAAACACCAAAAAATATATAAAAATATAGTTATAGAGTAAATTAAAATGATATTGATAAAACTGCAGAATGTATTTGGGATCTTACATTATCCACATCTTATAACAAATCATCCATGAATTGTACTCCCAAGCGTCTCTATGATTTTGAGGCAAAAAATCGATCCATTGATCCCAATTATCTTCTTCTCTCTCCCAAGTTTCTGTGAGGTCTGAATATAAAAATATACATAAGAGGGTGTGAATTGTGTCTTTTAAAAATCATAAATAATTACGGCTTTTAAAATCAATATTAAATTATGCAGATAATACGTGTTTACAATTGTTTGAAGAAATTACAGCGGATAAAATAGAAATATAGATAAATGATTTTTATAGTTGTTCGGGGGAAAAATCTCACATGTTCCACTCCACTAATTAATCTCTATGTGAGCATGGTTAATTTCACTAGTTACGTCCTCATATCATAAGACCAATCCAAAACTGAGTGCAGGAAGTTAACACCTTTACAAAAAAGGCTAAATAACAGAGAATTCTGGTTCTTTAATACTGAACCGAATATCCATAGATTAGATCCATAATATTATACTCCAACACAACTGAGTATGAGAATTTTAATCTCTAAATAAAAAGATATTGATATAAAAAATTTCCAATTTAACTTCATAGTGGTAACAACAACTGATAGTAGATGGATCTTCTTCTACAAAAAACAATTTCTTCAAGAAATAGTAGTTTTGAAGCCATGTGGTTGCAATATATATTAAAATAAAATTAGCAATGAATAGAAACAACAGACTCAAAACAAATATGATATTCAAAGACATGTATATCTTCAATGTGTGGCCTCTTCTGTATATAACATGGTATGATCGATTGTTGCAGTAGATCTGTAAAAGGACATTACGAAAATATAGTTTTAATAGAAATATGTGACTCTATTTTATTTAATCACGAAAAATATATATATAGAAAAAATACACTGATAGAATAAATAAATATTAGGGCCTTATTACAATTCTAGATCCAATAAAATTGAAACATTGTTGGTAAGAATTAAAATTCCTACAACACATCTTAGTAGAGGTAAATTCACTTATGAATAGGAGTGAATTTATCCAATGAATATTATTCATTGAATCAATCACATCATGCTATGAATTAGTCAAAACTGAGATTTAAATCAATTGAGAATGAGATTTAAATAATTATTATATTCCAAAATGACTGTTGCATTAAACTCTAATAAAATCATAAATTCAAATTTCTAATGTTGAAAAGTAAGTCGTAGGGTTCCATTATAAAAACAAAAAAAATTCAAATGTTGGATTCAACTATATAGAATTAATTCTCTGAACATAGTGTTAACAACATAAGGTTGACCAGAAATGTTTGGTTGATGATCCATAAGTTTTCTTCTCAAATATAGTGATCCATAGTTATGTAGTGTTCTTTAACCACAATTTGTTTCTTCGCCAAATGTAATGATACATACAAATGAAAGGTTCCTTATCCATACATTTCTGTCAAAGAAGGATCTATTAACAATATGTTTTGATATTTTGATCATAATTTTTTATAAAAAAATAGGGTCTATTCCATACAGTACATTTTTCAATATAGGGTATGAACAATGTTTCCATAATACTAAAAACAGTGTTTCGATAATACCCTAAAGAGCATTTCAAACACTTTAAGAAATATTCCACTTGAATAAAAAGAATGACTATAATTCCAAAAAATGACTATAAAGAATATTAATTTCCTAAAATACACTTAAAGTAATATCATAAGTAAAATAATCAATGGTATTAATGAGCATCAAAATCAATATGATTTATAGAGTATTGTAGATACATTACATTCCCAAAATATCCCCATTTGTGATGATCAAAAAACCCATATACTAATAAAAATATTTAACTGAAAATATAGGGTTTTTTAAACACATTGCATTTATGATTAACATTTTCAAAGAATCTTGAATATTAATATGAATATGAATATTTTGATTTCAAATTTCTAAAAAAATGTAAAATGTAGTGTTGTGTAAACCAAATCCCCCATTTTTTTGATATTGAAAATAACTTATAAGAAAAAATATTAAACCCTTTGACAGTGGAAAAAAAGGTAAATGAATGTTTGATTATACTATATGAACCATCATATCATTGATTTTGGAAGATATAGATAAAGATATAAAAATAAAAATAACAACGAGGCTTTATTAATTTAAAAATTTTACAGGTACGAAATATTGTTTTCAGTTAAGGGAGTGAAGATTAAGAGGCACTAGTTCTATTTTAGCCTGAGATGCTTGAAGAAAAATGTAACGACCCAAAGTTTCATTAATGGAAAATCCATCTTGATCCGGTTAAATGTATCTTTATGAATTTTTTTTAATAATATTTCTTCTTCTTTGGTTTTATGTTAAGAATTTTGACCATTGTTAATATAGCCGTTGAACAGTGATCACATGATTAGTATAAATATAGTACCTTAACAAATCCAATTTACTCAGACAAAAGAAGCGATAGCCTCATCCAGTAGAATTGCCCCATATGAAGCCCATTTGTCATAGATTGGAAAATAGGTGGCATCCTTGGGCTTCTCCCTTGACCAATCCCAAGCTGAGATTCATCTTGTCAAGCTCGAACGTGACCGTCTTCTGGAAAAGTGGAAGTTGATTGAAATTACCACTCGAGCGATGTTATCCAAGCCACCCCAAGAGTTTGTCACCATCGCACACCTTACTCATAGGTCTTATGCAGCTGTTTTAAGGGGTTATGTAACAAATAAGTAGTACTATGTTCATGTACATTATTTTATTGTATATAATAATTAATATAATTTCTAGTAATTTTTTATACATTGTAAATAGTTTTTAAAGTACAAATTGTGTTTTTAGTTATTTTTTAACTAAGAATTATATTTTATTAAATTAAGGGAATTTTGAATTAAATAATATTTTAATAAAATATTTTTATTATTATTATATTAATTTTTATTAAATATAAATGATATTATAATTTTATGAATGCGATTATAATTTTTATTAATGTTTGAAATCCATTTCTGTCCAAACCTGTGAATTTTCGATAAAAGTCAGTTTTTATTTTAAAAGTGAAAATTAACATATTTATAAAATTATTTAGATAAAATAAATGTTATTTTTGGAATCAGGATGTCGAAATTATCCAACGGTGAATTTTTCATAATTTTCAAAAATAGTCAATTTTTTGAGTAAAAATTAAATACCGTCTAAATATATAATGTGTTTTATGACATCATAAAGAACCAATAGTGATGTAATAAAATAATATAATCTTTATGTTCCGCCAATATATATTTTAACATTAAAATAATGTGATTTTGGGTTTGTTTAACTTACTTTTCAAAGCATTAATGGACCCCTCAAGACCTATTCAACACCTTGCCTTTTTAAATTAATTTCCATGGGAGTGCGACTCACCTCCACATAATCAACCCTAATATTTTAATAATTTCGGACTTTGGCCTTATAAAATATTTTTTTCCTCTTCCCTTTTCCAAAAACCATGGGCAAAAACCATGGGATGGTTGTCGTTTGGATTAATTTAATATAAGGGGTCCCAAACCTAAATAATAAAGAATTCCCTCACCTTTCCTATATAATCCCACACAATATCCCACTTCCTCCTCACTCAAAGCCTTTGGAGTTCGTCCAACTACTGCCCTACTCTCTCTAGAATCCTCCCAAGGTGCCCCAAGCTCCCATGAATCCTCTCACAAGCCTCTATCTAGCATTTGGAAGCACACATCCAAGTAAGGGTTTTTTCTTCCTTTCTCATTTTTTAAATTTTTTAAGCTATATTTCCCTTTTAATTTCAATTATGAATGTTGGGGTAAGGTTTCTCACCTCCCCCATACCGCCCTCTTATTGTTTGAATGATGGGACACCCCTTTCTCTCTAATTAAATGCCTCCCATGTACACCCATTACTATGCTGAAATTCGGAAAGGAACTACTCTCTCCTCTTTTACATTCATGCAATACTTTTGTATCATGAATCTAAATTCCATTAAAATTGTTGGAACATGTATATATATGACATCCATAATTTCCATTACATGTAAATATGATAACGAACCCCTTTCTCTCTCATCAACCATTTTTTATGAATTCTTTTGTCACGTCGTTACGCTGCCGAAATCGCATCGATTTTCTAAGCCAATGCAATTGTGTAGTGAATACCATGTTCATTTCTCCATCAAAGTTATTCAACTTTATACACATTTACTTATTGATTATAAAGTTTCATGTATGAATTCCACATTCCTCCATCATGGAATAAATTATTATGTGTTATGAATCCATGTTTTATGATCCATGTGGCACACTTATGCATGAAATGAAATGTTTAAGAAGGGTGCGCCCTTATAGCACTCCAATGCATTGGGTAAAGTTTAGTATCATGATACGTCATGTGCAATGAGTGTTGACTCATGATAATTCAAGTGAAACGAGGGTTTACTCGTGCTTCATGTGCAATGAGGGTTTACTCATGATTTATGTGCAATGAGCCTTGTCTCATGCTAATTCCATGTTAAGTGTTGTTGCCACATTTCCATGTTATGATTATCATGATTTATCATGCCGTTATGTTCATGTTTCTTTTATGCTCTATTGATATTCCTATTGTCTAACATGTATTGTACTCCTCATGTTATTCCATGTGTACTCCATTACTGGGATTTATAGCTCACCCTTTTCTTATTCATGTTCTCAGGTTATCCCATGCAATGCTAAGTAAGAGGGAATGTAGTGGTCATGAAAAGGAAGTTTTCAATAAAGATGTTGTATTTCATGCTTTATGTTTTTATGTAATGGTCCTAAGCCCCAAATACACTAAACCTCTTGATCTTATTTGTTGTATCAAGTGAATTTGTATGTAATAAATCATGTTTAAGTATGTAATAAAAGCAGGGTTGTCATAGTTGGTATCAGAGGATAGGTTTAGTTATTTTTGGGATTAGGAAACCCTTGTAAAGCCTTAGAGACAAGACTATGTATAATAAATACATACCTATGTTCTTGTAAGTACTGAGTAAGTGGTTTATCTTAAAAATACATCCCTGTCTGGATACGAGCAAGAAGAGGCGGCTCTGGCACAGATGTATCCTAGGGGTAAAACCCGAAAACACCGCTTTGAGATAGACTCGAATGGGAACTGGTGCATGACAATGGGCCTTGCTACACTCTTGGTTACGGCACTCCCGGGGGATATGTTTTGATAAATTCACAATCTTAGTATGAACCTTTATTAAGGGAAAAAATGCCCCTAAGAATATATGTAAGAAAGTATATCATGAAAAGCCTAGATTGAAGCCTATAGACCCATGATTTAAGGAAATGAAAGTTTATTTATAAGTCATAAACTTTTATCTTTGGATTATTCTTTATGTGTTACCCCTAACATTCCTTTTATTCCAGCCAATGGCCGGTAAGAGGAGGACTTGGGCTAACAGACGATGTGAAGATTAGTGTGATGACTGTACTAATGGGATGCCCAATCCAATGGGAGTGGGAATCACGAACATTGTCACGCTTCTCTCTCAGATAACTCAAGCATTGAATAGAAACATGGGTCAAGAGGAAGGTTCAACCCCCCCCCCCTAAGAAAGAACAAGTCGCTATCGAGAGCTTCATGAGACAAAGGCCTCCTACTTTTAGTAGATCATCCGATCCCACGATCGCTGAACAATGGATCAACTCCATTGAAAATATCTTCTCCATCCTTCAATGTTATGAACAGGAGAAGGTTATCCTAGCTGCCTATCTTATGGAGGGTGATTCTGATCAATGGTGGCTTTTGATCAAAAATACGAAGCCTGAGGAGGAGATCGAGGCGTTGGAATGGAAGGATTTATGGAAGATGTTTTTCGATAAATATTTTTTGTGCACCCTCTGGCTTAAGATTGAAAGGGACTTCCTTTCCCTCAAGAAAAAAGATGAAGAATCTATTGGAGCGTACGAGGAAAACATCACAAGGCTTGCACGATACACTTCCGGCTTTGTCGTTACCCCTGAATGCAAGGTTGGCCGCTTCTTTGGTGGGATGAAGCCTAGCTTGCAGAAGGCATTATTGATCCGTGACTTCGACAGCTATGAGGAAATTGTCCGATGTTCCCTCAAGGTCGAAATGGAGATTGGGGAATCACAGGGGTATCATGGGGACAAGAAGAATAAGGTCGACTTCAATGCTTGTGGTCTGATGGATAAATCCAACGCTTTTAAGAAGATCCAGCACCCCACTTGCCAAAAGTGCGGAAAGAATCACCCTGTAAATTCCCTTAAGGGGACGAGAAAATGTTTCAGGTGTGGAAGAGAAGGGCACCTAGCTGTTAACTATCAGCAAGAAAGACCCACGATTGTAAAAGAGGAGAGGAACACTTTGTTCGATCCTCAAAGCGTTGTTCAATGATATAAATCCAAAGAACCAAGTTATTTTGCAAATCAGTGCCCTAATCCAAGGGTTTTCGGAGGCGACCAACAACCTCCAAGGTAGCAAGGAAGAGCTTTTGCCATCACTTATGCCAAAGTGAACCCCGACAACGAAGTTCTGACAGGCATGCTAGTTATTCATTCATGAATAGAGAACATACTTTTTGATTCAGGTTCTAAGCATTCTTTTATATCTCGAAATTTTAGTAGAACAATCCTACCAACACCACAAATCATGCAAGTAATGATGTCTGTGAGTACGAAAAATGGGGAAATCATTGCATCCCATGAATATAAGTCCTCCCCTATTATAATCTGTGGATTGAATTTCCTGGAGAACCTCTTCATACTCCCTCTGGTGTAATTTAATGCAATTCATGGCATGGATTGGCTTTCATTATATAGATCAAATATAAATTGTCGGGAGAGGGAAATCACACTCCATATGGAGAATCGACCCCCGATTCATTACAAGTGTCAGAAAAAAGATGAATCTCTTTTAGATCCATCATCTCAAGAATGGATATTACTGCCTTATGAGCACGCGTATCTGGCTCAGATGATTGAGTCTAAGGAAGAAACCATCCTTGAATAAATGCCTATTGTGAGGGAATTCGCTGAAGTGTTTCCCGAGGAACTGCCTGGTCTTCCTCCTAGAAGAGATCTGGAGTTATCAATTGAACTTAAATTTGGGGAATAACCAATATCCAAGACTCCATATAGAATGGTTGTTGTTAAGCTTGAAGAGCTAAAGAAACAACTACAGGAGAATCTGGATAAAGGGTTTATACGTCCAAGTGCTTCACCATGGGGTGCACCAGTCCTCTTTGTCAAGAAGAAGGATAGGTCAATGTGTATTTTCATTGATTATCGTAAACTTAACAAAATCACGATAAAGAACAAGTATCCTCTCCCAAGAATCGATGAATTGTTTGATCAGCTACGTGGAGCACAATACTTCTCCAAGGTGGATTTGCGGTCGAGATATTAACAAGTAAGGGTGAAGAAGGAAGTTTTCCCCAAGACTGCTTTTCGTACAAGGTACCGGCACTATGACTTCATAGTAATTCCTTTCGGACTCACCAATGATCCAGAAATATTCATGGACTTGATGAATATAGTCTTTAGAGATTACCTTGACAAATTTGTGGTAGTCTTTATAGATGATATTATAATATACTCCAAAACCAAGGAGGATCATGAGGAGCATTTAAGAACTGTACTAGAGACTTTACGGAAGGAGAAGCTCTATGAAAATTACAGAAAGTGTGAGTTCTGGTTGAAGGAAGTCACATTCTTGGGCCATATAGTCACTAGAAATGGGATATCTGTGGACCCCTCCAAAACAGATGCAATTGAGGGATGGCCGAGGCCAACATTGGTAACGGATATCCATAGCTTCTTGGGGTTAGCTAGATATTATCGACGATTTGTGAGAAATTTCTCACGATTGTCCAACCCTCTTACCAAGATAACTCGAAAGGGAGTAACGTTTTCTTGGAGTGATGAATGAGAAGAAAGCATCAAGGAGTTGAAAAAGAGTATTATCACTGCACCCGTGGTCACTTTACCCACAAGGTGGGAGATTTTTGTGGTATTCAGTGATGCTTCGAAGAAGGGCTTAGGATGTGTGCTGATGCAGAATGATAAAGTGATATCCTATGCCTCAAGGCAGTTGAAAATTCATTAGTGAAACTATCCAACACATGATATGGAGTTGGCGGCTGTGATCCTTGCCTTGAGAATCTGGCGGCATTATCTCTATGGAGAGAAATTTGAGATATATACTGACCACAAGAGTCTTAAATATATATTCACACATAAAGAGCTTAATATGCGCCAGAGAAGATGGATAGAGCTCATCAAGGATTATTACTATTCAATACATTAACACCCTAGGAAAGCGAACACGGTGGCAGATGCCCTAAGTAGAAAGGATCCAGCAATTCTATCAATGATGAGAATTGAGAAGGATCCAATCTTCTTAGAATTGATGAATATGAATGTGGGAATCATAAAGAAGGGAACATCATCAATCCATTCACAAATGATTGCTCAACCATCTCTTTTGGAATGGTTAAAGGATGCTCAAAAGGATGATGTGGGAATTCAAGAAAAATTGTAAGCTATCAAAAAGGGGAAATCCTTGGAGTTTAATGTTAATGAAGAAGGAATTGCGCGGTTTGGGAAAAGGCTATGTGTTCCATCAAGTCCGGAACTGAAGAAGGAACTTTTGGATGATGCACATAGTTCAAATTTCTCTATTCACCCAGGGAGCACAAATAAGTATCAAGATCTTCGAGAAAACTTTTGGTGGGATAATATGAAGAAGGAGATCACCGAATATACAACAAAGTGCCTGGTGTGTCAGCAAGTGAAGGCAGAGAGGCAGAATTCTAGGGGGATGATGCAACCATTGCCCATACTAGAATGGAAATGGGATAACATCACCAGGGAATTTGTCACCGGACTTCTGAGGACATCCAAAGGCAACAATGCAATCTGGGTTGTTGTGGACTATCTTACAAAGACTGCACAATTCATTTCTATTCGGGAGGATTTCTCATTGGATCAATTGGAACAGATATATATCAGGGAGGTGGTAAGGTTGCATGGAATACCACTATCTATTGTGTTTGACTGAGATCCAAGATTCACCTCTATGTTTTGAAAGAGTCTTCAACATGCTCTGAATACTGAACTAAACTTCAGTACGACCTATCATCCTCAAACTGATGGCCAATCCGAGCGGACTATCCAAACACTTGAGGATATGTTGAGAGCGTGCTCAATGGAATTTAAAGGAGGATGGGATCAACATCTTCCTCTGGTTGAGTTCTCTTATATTAACACTTTCCACTCGAGCATCCAAATGGCACCATATGAAGCCCTGTATGGGAAAAGGTGCAGAACACCGGCATGTTGGGATGGGGTCGGTGAACGTAAGCTGCTTGGACCAGAAATGGTCAAAGAAATGGTGGAGAAGGTGAAAACCATTCAGCATCATATCAAGGAAGCCCAATGTCGACAGAAGAGTTATGTAGAAAATCGTCGATGAGACCTTGAATTTAATGTCAGAGACATGGTGTTTCTACGCATATCTCCATGGAAGAAGGTCATTATGTTTGGAAAGTAAGGGAAGTTAAGTCCAAGGTACATCGGCCCCTTCGAGATTCGTGATCGTGTCGGGGCTGTAGCCTATCGACTAGCACTTCCACCTACTATGGCCAAAGTAAATGATGTCTTTCATGTATCCATCTTAAGGAAGTACACACCAGACCCTTCACATGTACTCTCTTTTGAGGTGGTACAATTAGAGGATGATCTTTCTTATGAGGAGCAACCGGTAAAGATCTTAGATCGTAGAGAAAAAGTTCTACGAAATAAGACAATGCCCCTCGTCAAGGTGTTTTGGAGAAACCACAAGTTTGAAGAAGCGACTTGGGAATTGGAGGATATGATGAAGCTGAGTTACCCACATTTGTTTTACTGTGGGAAAAGGAAAATTTCGAGGGAGAAATTTATTAAGGGGTGAATATTGTAATGACCCAAAGTTTCATTAATGGAAAATCCCTCTTGATCCAGTTAAATTTCTATTTATGAAAAATGGTTTTATAAGATTTCAACTTCATTAGTTTTATGTTATGAATTTTGACTGTTGTTAATATAGCCGCTGAACAATGATCACATGATTAGTATAAATATATGACCTTAACAAATCCAATTTACTCAGACAAAAGAAGCGATGGCTTCATCTAGTAGAATTTACCCATACGAAGCCCATTTTTCAGAGCTCGTAAAAGAGGTGGCATCCTTGGGCTTCGCCCTTGACCAAGCCCAAGCTGAGATACATCTTTTCAAGCTTGAACATGACCGTCTACAGGAAAGTGTAAGTTGATTGATATTACCACTCGAGCGATGCTATCCGAGCCACCCCAAGAGTTTTTCACCATCGCACATCTTACCCTTATGTCTTATGCAGCTGTTTTAAGGGGTTGTGTAACAAATAAGTAGTACTATGTTCATGTACATTATTTTTTTGTATATAATAATGAATATAATTTCTAGTCATTTTTTAGACATTGTAAATAGTTTTTACAGTACAAAAAGTGTTTTTAGTTATTATTGAACTAAGAATTCTATTTTATTAAATTAAGGGATTTTTCAATTAAATAATATTTTAATAAAATATTATTATTATTATTAAAATAATTTTTTTTAAATATATATGATCTTATAATTTTATGAATGCAATTATAATTTTTTTTATGGTTTGAAAGCCATTTCTGTCCAAACCTATGAATTTTCGATAAATGTTGGTTTTTATTTTAAAAGTGAAAATTAACATATTTAGAAAATTATTTAGATAAAATAAATTCATTTTTGGAATCAGGACGTCGAAATTATCCAACGGTGAATTTTTCATAATTTTCCGAGACAGTCAAATTTTTGAGTTAAAATTAAATACCGTTTAAATATATAATGTGTTTTATGACATCATAATGACCCAATAGTGATTTAATAAAATACTATAATCTTTATGTTCTGCTAATATATGTTTTAACATTAAAATAATGTGATTTTGGGTTTGTTTAACTTAATTTTCAAATCATTAATGGACCCCTCAAGACTTATTCAACACCTTGCCTTTTTAAATTAATTTCAATGGGAGTGTGACTCACCTCCACAAAAGCAACCCTAATATTTTAAGAAGTTCAGACTTTGGCCATATAAAATATTTTTTTCCTCTTCTCTTTTCGAAAAACCGTGGGAAAAAACCATGGAATGGTTTTTGGTTTGGATTAATTTAATATAAGGGGTCCCAATCCTAAATAATAAAGAATTCCATCACCTTTCCTATATAAACCCACCCAAGATCCCACTTCTTCCTCACTAAAAGCCTTTTGAGTTCATCCAACCTCTGCCCTACTCTCCCTAGAATCCTCCCAAGGTTCCCCAAGCTCCCATGAAGCCTCTCACAAGCCTCTCTCTAGCCTATGGAAGCACACTTCCAAGTAAGGGTTTTTTTCTTCCTTTCTCATTTTTGTCAATTTTCATTAAGCTGTATTACCCTTTTAATTTCAATTATGAATGTTGGGGTATGGCTTCTCATCTCCCCCATACTTCCCTATTATTTTTTGAATGATATGAGACCCCTTTTTCTCTCATTAAATCCCTCCCATGTACACCCGCTACGATGCCGAAATTCTGAAAGGAACTCCTCTCTCATCTTTTACATTCAAGCAATACTTTTGTATCATGAATCTAAATTCTATTAAAATTGTTGTAACATGTATATATATGACCTCCTTAATTTCCATTACATTTATATATGATGAGGAACCCCTTTATCTCTCATCAATCATTTTTTATGAATTCTTATGTCTCGTCGTTATGCTGTCCAAATCGCACCGATTTTCTAAGCCAATGCCATTGTGTAGAGAATACTATGCCCATTTCTCCATCAAAGGTATTCAACTTTATACAAATTTACTTATTGATTATAAAGTTTCATGTACTAATTCCACATGACTTCATCATGGAATAATTTATTATGTTATATGAATCCATGTTTTATGATCCATGTGGCACACTTATGCATGAAATGAAATATTTTAGAAGGGTGCGCCCTTATAGCGCTCCAATGAATTGGGTAAAGTATAGTATCATGATAGATCATATGAAATGAGTGTTGACTCATGCTAATTCAAGTTAAATGAGGGTTTACTCGTGCTTCATGTGCAATGATGGTTTACTCATGCTTTATGTGAAATGAGCCTTGGATCATTCTAATTCCATGTTAAGTGTTGTTGCCACATTTCCATGTTATGATTATCATGCTTTATCATGACTTTATGTTCATGTTTATTTAATGCTCAATTGATATTCCCATTTTCTAACATCTATTGTACTCCTCATGTTATTCCATGTGTACTCCCTTACTGGGCTTTATAGCTCACCCTTTTCTTATGCATGTCCTCAGGTTATCCCATGCAATGCTATGTACGATGGAATGTAGTGGTCATGTAAAAGAAGTTTTCAATAAAGATGTTGTATTTCATGTTTTAAGTTTTTATGTAATTGTACTAATCCTCATGTACACTAAACCTCTCGACATTCTTTGTTGTATCAAGTAATGTTTTATGTAATAAATAATGTTTAAGTTTGTAATAAAAGCAGGGTTGTCATAAAAAATCTCTATGTTCTTCCATCTGAGGCTGTATTATTTTTGTAATATCATCTCCCAACTTGCTGATCAAAATCATTGATTCTTGAGTAACTTTTAGTTTTTCCAATAAATTATCTTTTAAAAGGCCATTCAAATGTTCTTTTGACATAATAAATTCTAAATAATTAATTCTAAATTTCTTTAGGATAAATATGATACCATGTTCACTCTGAGTTAATTGGTCAATTAGAAATTTCTAATTGCCTAACAGAAATGGCCATGGATAACTATTTGAATGAAGATTTTGTATAAAATCATTCATTTCAACCATAAATGTTGTGATAACAAAGTATATTTGAATCCGATCTAGAGAGGTATAAGAGGAATAAGTAGATGTACTAACCTGACTGACAATACTTTTTAATGACTCAAATTGTCTCCCCAAATACCACTTCAGATAAAAAAAGTCTGAATAAGAAAAAAAATATTGATTTGATCATTCTAATCTCATCCCACATTTCTATATTGAATGCATAAAAATCCTTTTTGGAAAAAAAATTCTCTCCAAGATCCTAAGACTTTTTCCTTGCAACATTCGATCTCTTACCAAAGATTTAAATTTTCTTCCGGATATTTATTATACTTAATCCCAAGATCTTAAACATGATTTGAAAAAGATAAGATCTTCCTTTATCAAGAATTTTTTTTCTAATTAACAAACATAATTGATAATGAATTATAAATTAAATACATCAAATATTTTTCACAAGAGCATGATTGATTATTAGGCACTTCTTTTTACTCTCCAGAGATAGGTCTTAATCTCTCCACAAACTGATGCTCTATAATATCAATAACTTTAGTTATTTATTTCTGTAGTTGTTGTTATTATTGATTAGATTCTTCTTGAACATTTTATTTGTGAATATTCTTTTCTTGAATAAACTTTTCTACTTGATCAACTATCATAGATACATTCTAAATATCTCTAGCTTGAATATCTATTTGATGACCTTCTTAATAAACTGGTTCTTCTCAATTAACTGAGCAAGAATATTCTCCAGAACCCCACACAAGTTCATTAATTTGTTGACCTTTTCAATTTATTGGTTTTATGGAAATTACCTCATGAATTTCTTCTCCTTCTTATTCTTCACAATTATAACGAAGCATACTCTTAGTTGGATTGGAAATATAGTGTGTTCATGATTCAGTTACTCCTTATTTTCTAACGGTCCCTTCCTCCCCATAATCAAAAGATCCATAACCCTATTTTTCATTAGCACCAACATGTTACAGTTTTAGTTTCATAGTAATCCTGAAAAAACCTATATTCCTTAGAGTTCAAGCATTGATTATGTTACTGTGATTGGATTTTATATGAGAATAAATTAATCCAATCATATTTTTATAAACAAAAAATGAAATAGTATCCTTACATAAGGAAAAAAAGTCATCCTTTCATCTAGTTGATAGTATTATTAAATATATTTTAACATATCCCTTGGAAAATTCAGTTTTATTTCACTTAAAAACAGAATCATGATGTGCATGTCTAGATACATAATTTTATCCAATTCATCCAGCCTTGGAGCAATTCTAGCTTGAATATATTTAACCCATATTTTCTAATATACCACAAGATCATTGAAAAATATCTTCATTATTTTTGTTGAGCCAAAAAAATGTGTAATAACTTCAGACTTACAATCATCATCTCCAATAAAGCATAGATCAATATAAAAGACTCTTTCTTGAGGATAGTTCCAAATTTGGAAAATTTCAACCAAAGTAATGGAAAAATACTTATATTTTATTCTCACAAAAATAGTATAATCAGAATCACCAAAACAAAAATATATACATTTTTTGTAATATTTTAGTTTTACCTAAAAGAGAAACATTGAGTTCACTGCATTGATCACATATTCCAGAAGTTGAAATGCTAACACCTGTTTCAGGAGTAGATTCTTCTGGAAAATTCTTTTGAAATCTACCTCTTTTTCTTGAAGAATATTTCTTCTTGAAATTGTTGTCAATTTAGAATGATGGCTTCGCCATTTTCAGTTTGAATGGTTTTCATTATTTCCAAAAACATGAAAACTTGATGTTTTTTGTCTTCTAGGGTTTTGAAGTTAGATAAAGGTTTGCGTTAGGCGAAACAGTTTGAAAATCGAAGGGGGATGTATTAGAAAGGTTTATGATAACTGATGTCATATCTTTGTTTCTTGTTCCATTTACATAAGGTAATTAGGATTTTTTTTCAAAACAGACGATATGAATAAATTTAAGAAAAAATAAATTAACTAAAATAGATAGAAAAATAAAAAAATTAAAATAGATTATATTTAATATAATCCGAAAAAAGATTAACATAAATATATTGAAAAAAAACAAAGAAGTTAAAAATAATAACATTTATTTTAATAATTAAATAAACATAACCCCACTTAATAAAATAAAAATTTATATTGGGAAGTGGTTTAGTGACAAATATAGGCTAATATACATTTTTTTGACAAATTATAATGATGTATCTTTTTTAAGAGCATGATATCTTAGAAAATGATTCCTAATATCAATATGATTAGTTCACGAATGACATCGAATTTTGGAAATATTTATTGAACTATTAATGTCACATAAAATATGTGTACTTTTTATATTTAGTCTGAAACCCATTAGTGATTTTTTCATCCACAATACAACTGAACAACAAAAATATGTAGATACATATTTTGCCTTGGTTGTTGATAAAAAACTAATTGTTGTTTCATACATGGCCATGATACGGATGATTTTCCTAAAAAGTGGCATGTTCCTTAGGTACTTTTTCAAACTAATCAATAACCTCCAAAATCGGCATCTGAATATGATGTTAAATTAAAATTAGAAGATTTTGGATAAATAAGTGATTGAAAAAATAGTTCTTTTTAAATTTCTAAAAATCCTATAAATCAGAATAATATGGGATTTATTTGGATTTTTTTGAAATCTATACCATAAACATACATAAAACATAAGATCTAGTCTTCTAGTAGTTAGATATAATAAAATACCAATCATAACTCTACATAACATGTTTTCCATTGGTTTTCCAACTTCATCCAAATTAAGTTTTATATTAGTACCAATGGGAGTTGTATATGTTTTATATTCTCAAGACCAGACATTTTTCAACAAATAAATAACATATTTACTTTGGTATAATACATTTCAAAAATATTTTTGTTAAATTTGAAGTCCTATAATGAAATTTAGTTCCCCCATCATACTCAATTAATATTATTTTTGCATGGGTTCTGAAAAATAATTAACATGGTTTTAATTGGTTGAACCAAAAATAACAACATCAACATAGATTTGAACCAATAAATTGATAGAAGAGAGGTTATCCTAAATTGATTTGGATCTTCCAATCCAATAGTAAATACAATTTTCAAAATAAAAGAACTTAATATTTCATACCATGATTTAGGTTGATGTTTAAGGCCATATAAAGATTTAGTATGTTTAAAAATAGAATCGGGTTTTTGAGAATTTTCCAAACCTAGAGGCTTTTCAACCAAAACATCCTGCAGTAAATAATCATTTCAAAAGGAATATTTAACATCCATATAATATAATTTAATGTTCATATGAGATGAATAAGATAAAAATATTCTAATTACTTATAATCTTGCTATAGAGGAAATTGTTTTCATCATAATGTATACCAACTTCTTGATCAAATACATTATCTACAGATATAGCATTGTTTCTAGTTATAATCCTTTGATTATCTTGTTTATTTATAAAGACCCCTTTAGTTCCTATACCTTGATAATTTGAAATATTTTTAACTAATTCCCAAACTGTATTCCTTTGGAATATTTTTAACTTTTCTTGCATTGGTAACATCCTACTCTCATATTCTAAGGATTCATAAAAGGATTTAGGTACTAGTTGAGATAGAAAGGCATATAATTAACTCGGTTTCATACATTTATTCTATTTATTATTCTTTTGTCTAGGAATCATATAAATGTTTCTACACGTTGATTCTTTTGGTTTCTAGACTCTCTAAGAAAAACAATTTTAGGTTCATTTGTATCATATTCTTTTGAACTGGATAGAATTTTATTTATATTATTTTCAAAATCCTTTTTTACATTTTCAAGTCTCATGTGTTTATAAGAGTCTGTAATTTCATCATTTTGATCTTTATATTTAATAAAAGGGAGTGTTTCTTCAAAATTCATTTGAACTAAGTTTTCATCAATCATTTATTTTTTTATAAAACACTCTATAGGATTTAGAGGTAGTATAATACCCTAAAAAAATTCATTCATCAGATTTTGGATGGAATTTAGAAAGATTATCCATTGTGTTCAGGATATACACCTTTCATTCAAAAACATTAAAGTACATTACGTTAGGATTTTTATTATTAAAAAGTTCATAAGGTCTATTTTTTAGTATAGGTAGAGTTAAAACTCTTTTTGTGATATAGCAGGAAATTCTTGCAGCTTCTTCCTATAAGTAAATAGGAAGAATATATTATTTCATCATAGTCCTATCCATTCCATGAATAGTTCTATTTCATCATTCAATAATTCAATTTTTTTGAGATGTTCTTTGTGAAGAAAAGGTGTGTTTCAAACCCATATTTGAACAAAAGGAATTGAATTCATGATTCACAAATTATCCACTATGATCACATATTAATGAAATTATCTTAAAACCTTCTTAATTTTGAATACTTTTGCATAATGTTTTAAAAATATAAAATGTTGCACTTTTGAATGTTAGAAAATAGACCCACTTAAATCTAGAAAAATCATCAACTAAAAAATATACATAAAATTTTCCAAACAAACATGCTACTCTTGATGGTAAAAACATATCCATGTGGGTAAGATCTAGAGGTTTTTATGTAGAAATTTTGTTAATAGATTTGAATAAATATTTGTGTTGATTTCCAATTTTTCATGCATCACAAAATTTGTAACCATAAAATTTAAGAATATGTAAATATGAAACGTACTATTTCATAGACAGTTTATTTAAAGAATTAGTATTACAATTACCAAGTCTTATATGCCAGATCCATGACTCATTTATCTTATAAGATAAAAAATTCAAATTCTTTTTACACAAGGAATTTAATTCCAAAGGATAATAATTATTAATTATAGGTTCTCTAAAAATAAGCAATTTGTCATTAAACAAATATCATTAATTCATAGAAAAATAAACTTAAAATCCCTCATCACAGAGTTGAGAGATACTCATCTACTTGTGATTCAGCCCTTGTACATGTAGTCTGTTATTGATTGAGACACTTATTGGATCTCCAATAGTTCCAAGTTCAATTATTGTTCCTTTCTCATTATCACTAATGGAGACTAGACCTCCATCTATTTGAGTCAGTGTATTTATATTTGATGAGTTTCCACTCATTTTCCTTGAGAAAAAACTATTTATATATGACATAGCTTTTCTTTTTTATGTGACTTGTTTCTTGCAATGGAACTGTAGATAAAATTTTGTTATGGTACCCATATCCTCTTAAGTACAACAATATTATCTAGAAAATAACTTTGAATCTAGATTTATTTTGTTCTTCATAACTCATATCATTTGATTCAGATAATCTTTTTGAAATAAATTCTCTTTTAATTCAACTTATTTAAAGATATATCAAATTAAAGATTTTTGTTATATGTCCTTATGTTCCCCAAAAATGAAAATTAACACCTTATAAGTTGTGAAAAGAATAATTCTTATATAGTTCATATTTTTCTATATTACTTCCTATACTGAATCTTCCATTTTTAATGAAAATCTTGCCAATATTTTTATTCAGAATATTTTTTCCTTCTATGAAGAAGAGAGAAACACCTTTATAAGATAATATATATTCTTGTAATTATTTTAACTTATTTTCATGATCATCCCAATTTGTGGTAGATGAGTTAATGTTTTCAATTAACTCCCGATGTTGTTTATTTATGGTATCCCTTTCTCCCAAAACAACATTGTGAATATTCTTTAAAGATGAGTTCTTTATTAATAAAGAGTCTTATTTTTCTACTAGTATTGTGTAGAAGGAAGAAAATTTATTTTTTAAAATATTTGAATCAGAGTCATATTTTGATGAATAATATGTTTGTACCTTATCTTCTTCAGTAGAAGATATATAAAAAATATGAGAATCAAAACATGTATGTCTCCAATGTGTAGCCTCTTCTGTAGATAACTGAGTATGATCAATTTTATTATTATATCTGTAAAATATAGTTCCTAGAATAATATATGTCACATATTCTTTGAATCACACATATATATATATTGAACAAATACACCAATAGAATAAATAAAGCATAGAGCCTATTTTTCAGTTCCAGATCCAAGATAATTGCTTGATAGATCGTGAGAAATCAAATTCACAAAACAACTCATAGTAGATGTAACATCACTTTAGAATAGAAGATAATTTCTCCAATAAATATGAATCATTTTATCAATAAAAAAATCATTGAATCAGTCAAAAAGGTTCTTTAAATCGGCTGAGAATGAGCTTTAAATCGACCTAATATTCTGCAAAGAACATTGCACAAAACATCGATAAAATCCTTAATTCAAATCTCCATTGTTGAAAAGTCAAATGTAGGGTTCCCTAAAAAATGACAAAATACCAAATTTAGGGTTAAACTATTTATAGTTCATTCTCTGAATAAAGGGTTGAATATGTAAGGTTGATAAAAAAAGTAAAGTTGATGATCCATATGTTTTCTTCTCAAACGTAGGGTTCCGTAGTTATGAAGCGTTCTTAAACTATATTTTTTCTCTTTGTCAAATGTAAGGTTCCATAAAAACATAATGTTCCTTATCCATACATTGCTTTCAGAATAGGATTGATTTACTATAAATGCTACCCTGTCAATAATAAGGTTTGATACAAACCTAGTGTTTGTAGCTTTTGTTACGTTCTTAAACATATGGTATGAAAAGTGTTAATAGAATACAATGAATAGTGTTTCTAGAATACGCTTAAGAACATTTCTAACACTTTGAAGAATATTCCATGAGAATGAAAATCATAAATATAATTACAAAATAACTATTATAAATAATATTAATTTTTTGAAATACACTTAATGTAATTTCATTAGTAAAACAAACAAGGGTATTTGGGATCATCAAAATCAATTAGATTTATAGTGTATTTTTGAGACAATACATACCCAACAATTTTCTCCTGAACATGACAATGTGGCCACAATTCAAAAACTATCATCATCCTCATTCCATAAAACTCTTTCTAACTATGATCTAAAACACATATCAGATGCTCCTCAAATAACGGATTCGTCTTTATCATGAAATCAACTACATCAATCACCAGAGAAGGGTCAAGGTTATACCCTCGATTCTATGATTAAAAAATAATGCCATATATAGAACTATACCTCTATAAAAGATACAATAGAAATTCCACTATACCAATTATCTACAGAACATCAAAAGGTCCAGAAATATTTTTCAAAAACATTCCTTGCCTCTGAATACTACGGTTTCATAATCTACATGAAAACCGAAGGAAGACATGATCACCCATTGTAAATTCATGGGGTAATAGAAGCTTATTTTCATAAAAAATCTATTTTGATCCATATACATACATTTTGGAATCATCATAACCTATCTCGATTCTGGTTTCCTGAGACTCAGTCCCAACCACTCTAAGTCACCTTCGTCCATTGAAAATAGAGGTGATCTACATGGAGTACCATAATAAACTCGTATGGTGAAATTTAAATGTTTTCTTGATAATTTTTGTTGCAGGAAAACACTAGAAGATCAAGGTGCATCTCCCAAGACCCACCAATGTATAAGACACACCCAAAAATCATTACCTCAAGCACCTGTATATTACATTTTGACTACCCATATGTATGTGGTTGGAATCCTGTACATAGTAAATCATGTGTACCAACAAACTTCTATAATCCCTTCCAACAGCACAGATTAAAATTCAACTGATGGTCTGAAACAATACTATGTCAAACCTTGGTTAGATGAAATATCACCTAAATGTACAAGTTTCCAATCTGATCCATGGCGAAAACCTCTCATATATGAAAACAAATATGCTATGTTCATCCATTGGTCCAAAAACACCAAAATTGCATCATTATTTTGAGGCTTCCTTAAGAGACCCACCAAAACATTCATGGTAATGTCATCCCACTTCAATTTGAAAATTATAAATTGTATTAAAAATTCAATAGGTTATTGGTTCTTATAATTTACATGTTGATAGGTTTATCATTTTGTCAAAAACCCTACAATCTTTTTTTTAATGCCTGGCCACCAATATTTCCTACATAGTTCAAAATACATTTTCGTCAAACCTGGATGTACCACCCACTTTGAGGCATACCATTCAGAAATCATATCCCCAGGAATTCAAGTAGGCACAACCATATAACCACAGGCATAGATTATCTCTTCATTATATATTGTCCAATTTTATGGTGTACCTCACCATCAAGACTTTACCTCAAGTCCAAACACTCCAGACTATCATAAGTCTTCTCTCTAGTCCTACTCAAAATTGTAATTGATGTTACTAATTTTATGAAATTCAACTTATCTTGGCCCTCCTGAACTAAAATAGGCATCTCTGACAATATGTTAATCAGCTTCAACTATTACTAGACTCATATACTGCTTGATTATGAGTTTTCCTTCTTGAATAATCAACAAAACTATTTCCCTTCCTAGGTGTATATTCCATAAAATAATCTTATGATGCCATATTCTACGCCCATCTATGATGATGGAGATTCATTTCTCATTACAAAAACATGTAATTGATGATCTTATAATCAATATACAATGTAAAATTTTCACCCAAATGATAAATATTCGACACTATGAGTCATTAACCACTACATCTAACATGATTTTGTTCCTATAATAGTTTTTTTCATGTGACCTCAGATTATATGTCCTATATGACACAACTTGAACCCCTACATCAACGACACTCCATTTTCTATCCTAGAAGCATCCCAAAGCACTGTATACTCCTCTACTGGCTCGGATAGAATCTAGATTTGTTCCACATTCAACAAATTATTTAACACCTAGAATGGATTCTCACATGATACTAATCATTCATACTTTATCCACCCATGGTCAATCCCAAATGTACTTTTTCTAAATGGGAAAAGACTTGGGTGAACCTATGACAATATCCTACTAGCCTCAGAAAGATACATATATTAGAAACATTATTAATCTGCTTCTAAGAAAAAAATTTCTGGACTCTCTCTTGTTCCACTAAAAAACCTTCCTCTGGGTTGATGTGACTCAATAAATATAACTAATTAATCCAGAACATGATCTTTGATAGCTTTTCATATAGATGATTCTCTCTCAATGGAATCAGAATGATATTAATATATTGATATTTTTCATCATGAGTTTTGTTGTTATCCATGATTTCATCCAAAAATACTACCACAAACTGATACAAGTATGGGTGGCTGATTTTTTCATCAAATAAATATACAATTTCATAGTGTTCATCATCAAAAATGACATCAAAAAACATATAAAGACCATATATTCTATTTAAATTATTATGTGGTATATCAAGAAATTTAAATCATAGCTTATGATACTGTGATCTCAAGTTCATCTTAGATAAAACACAATATCTTCTCAAATGGTCAAATATATCATTAATACATGGAAGAAGATAATAGTTCTTCCAAGCAATCTGGTTCAAATTATATTCATCAACACACAAGAGCATATTCTAATAATCCTTCTTTAAAAAGAATACAAGGTAGCCACAAGGTGACGTACTCAGATAGAAAAACCATTATCTATCAAATCTTACTTCTGAATCCTAATCTCTTCAAAATCTATTTCTAATATTCCTAATGGTGGAATAGAAAATGGATCATCCCCCATCATGAGTTTAATCTTGAATTCTACATGTCTATAAGGTGGAATCCCAGATAATTACTTAGAAATTACTTCATGGAACCTATCCAATATGGGAATAAATACATCATTCCATTAAACCCCATCATCTAGAAACGGAATATAATCTTGGGAATTTATATCCTATCATTTCTGTTCAAATTGGTCCTGCACGACATTCTTGGATATCCGACTCTCCATAATGAATATAATTTTCTCCTTTATGAGACATAAAATTTACTCTTCTATAGTAAGAATTTATATGGACTTAGTATGCCACTATGTAGACCATACCCATAATTAGGTCAAATCCAGTCATGTCAAGGATATAAATATGCTATAAAAAATGATACTCCAAAACCATGATGGAACCCCCCTTTCTTTAATAGAATCCCATAAACCGTACTCCCAATAGTGTATCAATCGTCATCACCCACCTCATGAACTCCATAGTCAGACTCAACCCATTCAAAATTTGTGAATACATAAAAGGATGAGAGGATCTAGTATCAAATAAGGCCCTAGAAATCATATAAACAATAAGAATATTACCTTTAACTAAAGATGGTCCAACTTCGCTATCCACAAATGTTGGATGAATTGTTTGAAAATATCCTTCCCCTCTTCCCTAAATGCATTTTGATTTCCCTGAGTTCCACCACTCTACTAATATTGGTTGTTTTTCCCAGATGCACCTCATCCACTTCATCAGCTTCCATGACCAATGTAACTCCAATATCCATACTAATATTGTCTTGAATACCACCTTCCATCACTCTTATTCAACCTATATCATCCATAATTACCCATATTCGATGTTCTAATGATAAAAATTGTCTCAACCCTCTATTAGAATGACAATCAAACAGTTTTTGGGGAAATGTATATGAACATGAGCAGTCCTTCCACACTGCTGGAAGTTCACTTCGGTAAGATACCGAGTAACTGATCCTTCCCACCTGTAACACTGATTTCAAATACTGTAATCAACATTATCATAGTAAAACTTCAGACTCTTGAAATACATACCTCATAATCATTCATTCGAAACCACCTTTAATCTTGATTCCTTCTGGCCCCACTCATAAACAAGAGCCTGATTTACCAATTCTGAAAAATTAATTATCCTGATGATGGTAACATGGTACTAATACTCTCATTTAAAACAATCTTTAAACTTCTTTTCCATGGTAGACTCATCCACCACCAATGTTGAAAAAAAACAGACACAAATATTTAAAGTGACCAATATATTCCATCACACACATTTTCTTTTAATTCAACCTTAGTAACTTATCTTACCTCTAATTTCTGAGTGTATATGTGTAAAATTGCTCTAAGAACTTCCCTTGAAAATACGACCACTTCATACTACCATGTAATCCATTCTGATTGTGGAAGTCCCACCAAAACATCACCTGACCATGAAATATATAATAAACCATCTTTAATCTATTCTCAACTAAAGTCTCCAAGTGACGAAGAATAGTCTAGATAGACTCAATCTAGAACACTACTTCCTCAGGACCACCATCTTCAGTAAATTTTGGAGGGTACTACAAAAAAACCATTGTCTAGTCAGAAATACACTTCCCAATCCTCCCAAGGTCTCTTTCTGGAAACTACATAAACTATTAATAGTTCTCATAGAACATACCTCTAGCTTCCTAAACCAGAACTATCAGAGTATCAGGTTGCACTACTATAGGAACATTTCCAACCAGGTCCTCATGTCATCCTAAAAACCACTGACATCATGGTGGAATGTTTATAAAATACTAAAAAAAATACATATGAATCATGAAAAAAATTTATATCCTATTTATTGGGATTATCCTGAATTTATATTATGAAATCCATCATACACTTCCATACAGTCTAAATCAAGGGGCTATCACCACCCTTAACCATCCTACTTCTACATCATGGTTAACAAAGGGTAAAAACATTCTCATTTTCCATTTTCTCATCACACACCCAAAATATTCATATTTAGAATGATATTAAACCTTTAAATTCAATATTAGGCTCCACATTAGTTCAATTTCACAAGCAAGGGAAAATATTATATTTCAACTACTTATGAACAAACATCTTCTTCATACGTGACTAAAAATTATACATGCCAAAATAATTACTTACTTCCTAGAATGATATAAGAATAATCAACTCTGGTCCCATGTATGGATATGAGTTAGATTTTATAAAATCTCTAAAACAATAATCACTTAATAAAAATAGTTTGTCACACAAGCTGAAATAACATCCAATTGTAATGAAATACATCAATAAAAACAATCCCACCATGGGTACATGGTTCCCCCCATCTACATGGGTTAGATACTTCCATGAACTAGATCATGTCCAAGGCCGGAATATATTTAGTATACAATCAAAATTTAAAAAATAATATAGAATAAAAAATGGAATAAAAAATCCTCTAATTTCACATTGTTAAATCCAGACATGAGTTCCACACACCAGTGCCTCGAGCCGGTCGGTTACACAACCACAAGCATGCCTCCCTATAATCTAGAGTCTTCTTAATAGAAGTAAGGGTCTAAAATAGATACCAAGGGGATACCCTAACCCCCTTTATCAAAGAATCACACTGAATAAAGTAATAAAAAATATTATATATGATAATAACCAACAACCAAAACAATATAATATCCAAAGCACACCAGTATCTCATGAAGAACCAAATAGAAAACAATATAATGAAATTAATTAGTAGATATTTCTTAAAAAATATTTTTCTTGTGTCAAATATAAATGAACAAAATAAATACATGAACAAATCCCACCCTGGTCCTGATGTCATTTCTAGTTCCCCCATCCATGCTCCATCCCATCTTTTCCATCTAACACAGAACACTTCCTCATATCTTGTCAAGTAAACATGATGTCTATAATTATACCAATTAGAAAGTGTGAGTAGTGTTTAAGTAAAAATTATTAGGCCACCACCAATATAATGAAAAAAAATCTAGTTAGTAACAATGTATAAAGTTGAATAAATAATAATGTACAATAACATGAAAAAATATTTTCATAATTCAATATTTTTAATTTAACCACATGGATACCCTAGAATCAAAATTTCTCGATTTTCAACAATACATGACATGGAATGCTATAGATTTTGATATATCCCCAAAGGATATTACATATCAAACAGGTAATCATAATTCATTATAACATGGTATTCATTATGAAATTTAATTTAATTCATATCATAACTATTTTAAATAATAGTGCAATTCCAAACTCATGGGAATAGAATGTCTTTTCTTGAACCCTATGGGTATTTGGATCCCCTATTTGTGACCCAAAACTCATGGTTGTTTTTATTATCAATCCGTATCCAATATAATAATATTCACATTCTTTAATTTTGGTCTATAATGTCATGGATAGCACCTTGTGGGTATTCAGATCATCTATCTGTGACCATCACCCCATTTCTCAATAGTTCACATTCATCGTATATAACACATTCAACATGGTTAATCAAAATTAACCATCCCATCATCATTTCACATATTGGAATACCATTTCAAATATTAGATCAGTCAGAATTCATTTCCATAATTACGAGGAATAATATGAGATATTCATCATTAATCCATCAAAAAACATTTCATCAATATACAGAAACTCTTCATGGTTATCCAAACATCCCTCAATTCCAATTATCAAAAAATTCAATATTCCATTGATTATCTAATTAAAAAAACCAATTAACCCATCATTTTCAATAACCCAATTGAAAAAAATTTATTTTTCCCAAGTTTAACGCAAATCACTATCACATTAAAATTAAATTTAATCAATTCAATATCTGATTCAATTTCTCAATAATCGAAATTTCATATTTCAAAATTATATTCATGTAATTATATCAAAACTATGGTATTTGGAATTCATACTACCAAAATACAGATTGCTGATGGATACTAACCAACTGAAATCCTCAAATTCAAGTGGAACAGTAAATTTGACAGTGAAGAATGAGATATAGTTCAAAAACCTAAATCCACGATCAATAAAATTATTTCTATGAAAACAAGATATAATCCATTTCAAATAGAGGTAATATTCCATTAAAAATGAAATTAATATGGAAGAGTTGGGGGAATGAAATATTCATGAGAATTTATTATCGAGAGATGTACATAATCATTAATATTGTCATCTGTTCATCAATAATGGACTTTGGAAGGCCCTAAAATTCTTTTCTAGGACCTATAAAGTGATATATCATTTTGGGTAGACTGGGGAAAATTAGGTTGAAATCTAGGGGGTTTATAAATATTAGAAAACATTTTTGGATATTAATATTCATGTGAAACGTTTCTTATTCTCAGTAACACAACATTCCAAATCATACACCATAACCATGAACCAAACATAGGATTTAAATGGCTATTAATAAGATGGAAAATTGTTTTCCAAACAATGCTCAATCTTAAAACCCACTTCTATCTAGTGTTGAATTATTTGACAAGGGAAGGATTAATGTTAGGGAAAACTATGCACCAATCATGAATTGCCCAAAACCTCTAAAAAAACTATAAATTTACAAAATGAACCCCTAATTAAACCCAAAAAGATATAAAAAAATGAAGGTAAAATAATACTTAAAAATGAGCATGATAAATATCAAGAAAAATCTGAGGATCTTTTATAAGCAGAGGAGAAAAATGAATGAAAAAAAGAAAATAAGAGATGATGGAGAACCCATCACATCACAACTAATCTCTTTAGGATCTATTCCATGGATATACCATAGAAACAATTGATTCATCCTCTATTTATAAGCCTCTATGATGCTTAGTTTACTGTCAATTATCCAAACAATGTAGGTACAATGAGGTGTCAGGTATTTTATGGTACTACCATGTATTCATGGTAGTCTTGCGAAAAATGACATGTTAATCATTTATGTTTCTGGGAACAAAGGATCTTTATTATTGTATAAATAGTGATTTTACACCATATGTTTTTTGGGTAAGATTCAAGTAATTTGTTTCATCTTGAAAATTAATATGGAATATTTCATGGTGTATCACAGTGTGACACCTATGTGAAACACTATGACACAACACTTCCTTCTCACATTCATTGTTTGTTCACATAAAATAGTCTTCGGGCTTGTTCCACATAAATTTTACATCGTAAATTCAATATTTGTGATGTAAATGATGTTGTTCCAGCCTAGAAGTATCTCGTTCACCCTATTTCTTTAGTTTCATGTTCTATGAATCTTAAATGTGTCTGCTTTGTTTTAAAAATCCTTATGTTGATGGGATTCATGATAGTTTTGTATATATTTTCTCATTTCAACAAAACATTGAATCATAAATAATATAACCAATTACATTAAATATCCATTCAAGAATAAATATATTTAATAAATTATCAATTCATTTTAATCAAAAAAATGTATGCATGAATTAAATGTATCAAACGCCACACACATTAACTCAAACTTTTCCTCAGGGGTGTAATGTCAACATACAACAAATAAAAATAAACTTACCGTGCTTTAAAATAAATTTCTATAAAATAAATAAATGAAATATGAATTTTTAATTTCATGAATTTTTGTCTTAAATTCATTAATGCTCATTTTTCAAAGAATAAAATTTATTTTTACTTTTCTTCTTTTGAGATAGTCAATCCTTTTCATTCATCCATTTTCATTTGTTTGTTATTTATTAATATGCATGTCATTCGAAATTTTCCTAATATTAATATTTTCTCTCATTATCAATTTACAATGGTAAATATATGTATTCACATACCTTAAAAGCATGTCACTTACTATAGTTTTAAGATACATCAAGAATCTAATTCGTGTAAAGGAAAAATAAAAAATAATCACAATTTTTTTAATTAGGTTCAAATGAATATGAGGTTTAGGGATGGTTGTTAAATAATGTAAAACTAACATTCAAAAAATGGTTTGAATTAAATAAATTGTAAAAACAATCAATTGATAAAATTAAAAAAAAAAATCTATTATATATGTCATCTATCTCTTCCTTTAAAAAAGATCAATGTTGGATCATGATAAAAGTTTGAACAATAGATTAGACATGAACTCCACTTTTGTTGTTTTTGTTTTCTTCCCATTTATTTCTTTTTAAAAAATGATGTTTATGAAAATTATCACATCCTTTACCTATTTAGATAAATTCAATATATCATTGGTCTAGTGATGGTGATTTTTGATCCTTGAAAGACAAAATCAAATTTTTTCGAATATGTTTTTTAAAAGAGAGGATGATAATTATATAAAATGAAAAATATACTGGCCTCTCTCATAATCACATTGAAAAATATTGGAAAAATTTATTTAATAAAGTATATCATGGCCTACTATAGACCCCAGAAAGCACGTTCTCAAAATTTTGCAAATGCTTCCATACATGATCAAAGATCGTAGTCCATTTCGCAAGCTTCGATTTGGTAGGTCGCCGGGCCCGAACGGAGCTACGCAACATGAGTTATGGACATTTGAAGTTGGGCTGGAAATCTGGTTCGTGAAGCCCATTCACGAAGCCCCCTCCGTGATCGCGGAGCGCTGCCGCGAAGTAATGAGGCGAGAGGCTCCACGAACCCGTTTGACGTTCGCGATGTGCCGCGAAGACACCTCGCGAAGCACTGATGCGAAGCACCGATGCGAAGCACCCGAGCATCGCGGTCCCACGAAGCTCCAGAGGCGATAACTCTCCGCGAACGAATTTGACGTTCGCGAGACCGCCGTGAAGCTCCAGAGGCGTTACCTCTCCGCGAGTGAATTTGACATTCGCGAGCACGCCGCGAAGCTCCTGAGGCAGCGCAGAAGTTCTGCTTCACGGCGCCCCTTGCCTATAAATACCCAGCTCACCCCCCATCTCAAGGAGGACGGCCACGGACATTTTTCCGCTTAGGCGGCCGAGCGGAGCTCCGCATTGTGGCTCCGCGAAGCCATGCTCCGCGAGCAGCTTCCTTTGCGTTGCTGCTCCGCGAGCCGAGACTCCATGAGTCCATGCTCCGCGAGCCTATGCTCCGCGATGCTGCTCCGCGAGACCAAGCTCCGCGAGAGCCCTTTGCTCCGCGATGTTGCTCCGCGATGCTGCTCCGCGAGACCAAGCTCCGCGAGACCCCTTTGCTCCGCCATGTTGCTTCGCGAGACCCATTTGCTCTGTGAGACCCCTTTGCTCCACGAGAGACCATTGCTCCGCGAGGCCGCGCTTCGCGAAGCTACTTCGCGAAGACCTATCCTTCGTGAGGATCCTACCTTCGTGCTCACCGGTCCATTCCGCGGGGGCTGCGCCCCGCACCCCCGTTCGGGGTCAGTGCCGGGCTGCGGTCCCGGCCCTCCGGGCCGGTCCCTTCGCTCCCGTCACAGACCCCCATGAAAAATGGAGAGTCGCACCGCGAACTTTTCGGGCCGGGATGCCGGGATTTTCCATTGCGCCCTTATGCGCTCCCACCTTCAACCTATGGAATACCATGATTAGAGATACTCCTCCACACACCATGAAACACCTTGGGTTGACATATCCCTCTGGGTTTCGATCTATGTCGTGAGTTGAGGTTCTCATTATCAATTCCCCGAGTACCTTGAGTCGAACCATTCCTCAGGAAACTCCCCCAAACAAAATCACTTGGCTCCTATGCCAGGTTGAACCAGAAAGGGCAGCATCCTTGCCTAAGCCCCATTCACCAGCGCTGCTCCATAGCGGCACCCGGGCAGCTTTCTTACGTAAGCCCCATTCACCAGTGCCACTCCTTAGTGGCACCCTGGGAGCTTCCTAGCGTAAGCCCCATTCATCATTTTCGTTCCATAGCGGCACCCGGGCAGCATCCTTGCGTAAGCCCCATTCACCAGCGCCGCTCCATAGCGGCACCCGGGCAGCATCCTTGCGTAAGCCCCATTCACCAGTGCCACTCCTTAGTGGCACCCGGGCAGCTTCCTAGCGTAAGCCCCATTCATCATTTCCGTTCCATAGCGGCACCCAGGAAGAATCCTTGCGTAAGCCCCATTCACCAGCGCCGCTCCATAGCGGCACCCGGGCAGCATCCTTGTGTAAGCCCCATTCACCAGCGCCGCTCCATAGCGGCACCCAGGCAGCTTTCTTGCGTAAGCCCCATTCACAAGTGCCACCCCTTAGTGGCACCCGGGCAGCTTCCTAGCGTAAGCCCCATTCATCATTGCCGTTCCACAGCGGCACCCGGGCAGCATCCTTGCGTAAGCCCCATTTACCAGTGCCGCTCCATAGCGGCACCCGGGCAGCTTCTTGCGTAATCCCCATTCACCAGTGCCGCTCCATAGCGGCACCCGAGCAGCTCCTTGCATAAGCCCCATCCACCGTTGCCACTCCTTAGCAGCACCCGGGCAGCTCCTTGCGTAAGCCCCATTCGCCATTGCCGCTCCATAGCGGCACCCGGGCAGCATCCTTGCGTAAGCCCCATTTACCAGTGCCGCTCCATAGCGGCACCCAGGCAGCTTCTTGCGTAAGCCCCATTCACCAGTGCCGCTCCATAGCGGCACCCGGGATGCTCCTTGCATAAGCCCCATCCACTGTTGCCGCTCCTTAGCAGCACCCGGGCAGCTCCTTGCGTAAGCCCCATTCGCCATTGCCGCTCCATAGCGGCACCCGGGTAGCTTCCTCACATAAGCCCCATCCACTGTTGTGATCCTATGCAGCGGTAAGCCGTTGACATCCTTTTCCAGCGGTAATCCATTGAAACCCCCAATCGGCGGTAAGCCGTCATCAGAAGAACTACGTGGTCTTTGATCCATTTCAAGGCATGGTACGTAGGAAGCCTCTTCAAGGCTCAAGCCCAAAACTATCATCATCCTTTTCCATGGGCCTCCATCCTGGAGTAAGTCCCAGCACCATGGGCCGCCTAACGCGTAATCCCCTCTTCGCTTCTCACGGACGCATCCTTCGCGGCATGATCGTCAGGTCCTTGCAACCTCTTGTTTCTCACACCGAGCATGACTCACGTGGGCTTAGAGCGAGCACCGACCCTGACCCCCACCCTCAGTGAACTACGAGGACTTTGATCCGTGTCAAGGCATGGTACGTAGGAAGCCTCAATGAGGTTCGAGCCCACCCGTCATCCATTCACGTCGGGTCCCATTCTCGTCTAGCAAGACGTTAAACTGCATTCCAGTCCAATGGCAAGCCGTTGCGACCCATCCCACCGAACTACGCGGACTTTGATTCCCTGCCACGGGGATACGTAGGATGCCTCTTCAAGGCTCAAGCCCAACTTCACCATCGTCCTTGCGATGGTCCCATTTAACTCTCCATCCACTTCATTCATCCATCCATCAACCATCTTGATTCTCACCCGGGCCACCACATCCCGGTGGGATCATGCCATCCACCTCCTCGCTGCTCCTAGCGGCGCATGGGCCGCTTTCCATGTGTAAGCCCCAACATATCTCCGGGTTGTTGTCCTCTGTGTACACCCCGATTCATCACCCCTTCGAACTACGTGGGTTTTGATCCCTGTCCTCTACACAGGGTACGTAGGAAACATCCATGAGGTTCAATCCCAACCAATGGTAATGTACCCCATCCTGGGGTGCACTTCCCCTGATCCTCCCTCAGTGGTGTTTAGATCAGCCATTATGGTGTGACATCTCTCCTCTAGGGAGTGCACCACCCCAGATCCATCCTCATTGGGCGTTCTGATCCATCCATCTTCCAGGTGTTCTCTCCTTGGAATATACCAATCTGATCCGTCTCTATGGGATGTTCTGATCACCCTCATTCTGTCTCTGCAAGACGTTAAACTCGCGGCCTACCTCGTGATAAACATGAGATGCCTGAGGAAAACCTCGGATGACACACCTTTGGTGTAACCGTCTCTAGTAGAAGTTAATCTTGCAACATACCATGTGTTAAACACGGGAATCTAAGGTAAACGTCAGATACATGTCTCGGGTTCTGCACCCTTGAGATGCCCTCTTATGAGGAAGAATACAGGTTCCCCTATGTCCACGCAACCAGAGATGCCCCGACATGCCTGATATTTCCGTCTACTCCGACCGAATGTCGCTACCATGTCAAGACCCTATGGAAAGTCTTGAAGGAAGTAGTGTAATTAACCAGCGTCCATAACGATATGGCACCGGGAATGAGATTCACGAACAACGTATTAAATCTATGAGGGATACCCGGACTAGGTAATGAGCTCCGAGGAGGAATCCACGGAGGGAAGAACCGACATCCCATCATCCCGTTTCGATCAAGGAGCAGACGTCCCTGAACAAGGAACGAATGCCGCCCGCCTTTGGAAAGCGGGAATGCGGGGCAAAAGCCGCGCGTCCTCCACGGACGGATGCGCGCGCCCCGGCGAAAGCGTCGGAAACACCTACCCTATAAAACCTATCTCATACACTTATTATTTTGAATATCATATGATAAACTTATAGGAAGGTAAAAATTATTAAAATAGTATTGTAACTCATCAAATTTCTTAACTTGGTTGTTCATGACTTTATGGGATTAAAAAATTCATGTTCGTTGTTTCCAATGATAAAGGTTTAAAAATGATTCCTCAATCCTAATAAAACAAACTCTATTCCGTCATAGATTTGATAACATTCTTATAATGTTTTAGAAGAAAATATATATCTGAGTCTCTCATGAATAATAGGATAGAAGGAATGGGTAATATTTAGATTAGATGATGTTTTCCGAATGAGATGAATGGTTGAGATAGTCACCCATAGAAATATAAAAAAAATTAATTCAATTAATTAAAATATTATAAATGAATTTCCTTCCAAATAATAGAAAATTTTGATTTAAACAAATATATACATCTCTAAATCATGAATTGTATCATTGAAAACTGCATGCTTACCTCTACAAATTATTTTCCCCATTTTTCTCATTCAATGTTTTTTCACAAATAAAATAAATCCATTTCATTGTACTTATCCTAGGTAGTTTACATATCCTATTTTAGTTTATTAAAAAATTAATCATAGAAAAAATTCATTTGAAATTTCAAGCCCTTAAAAAATTTAATTGTATATAGCATAATTAAAAAATACCAAATTCAAATTCTTAACAAACATTTAATTATGCTTTCAAACATAGGCTATGTAGGTTATTCCTAAAACGTATTTATGATTTGTATCTCCCCTGCTACTCCTTGTCATGTTTTCTGTAGGTGTCTTTACGGTTCGAAAAAAACATAAACTAACATGTGATTTTACGAACCATTATAATTGAAAATTGAATGATTTGGGGTAGAAAAAATGAATTTAAAAATCAAATAAAGAAAAATAAAAAATACATGTGTTTCCTCCAATAATATCTTTTATTTAAAATAATTTACTTAACCTTACAATTTTTAGATTCATCTCATGTGAATAATGATTTGAAATGGTTTACCCAGTCAAGTGCTATAAATGGTTTCAATTTTGAACTATCTACATCGGCTATCTGATATCCTTGATATCTAAATAGCTCAATTCTTACTAATGGCAGTACATGATTTCCATCAGTATAATAAATTATTTCTTATATAATCCTTATATACGAAATGTATGGTCATGTACCACCAACAGCGTTTAGACCTTCCAAAACATAGTATATTTGGCCGCTCTCCCATTATATTTGGTTTGGCTTATCATTATCTCTTTCTTCTTATGAGTGATTTTATTTTGAGTCTTCTATTTCAAAAAAGTAGCTACATCATGAAATTATTCAATTTTTTCGATACCCTTAATTTTTTTTATTTTTTATTCTTAAGACTAACGATGCTCTCCCACATCACATTTCTTCATCACCTAGAGGATTTTTAATCTCATTTTGTCATAAAAACTCTCAATCAGAGTTATTTACTATATACATCTATCAATTCAACTCCAATGGCTAAAAATGAATTTACAATAATGACATGAGTATTCTTCTATTCCTTATATAGTACTAAGAAGTGGATATGTATATTTAATTTGTCTACTTTAATCAAAATATCTTCATTGACCCATCGAGGGCACTTCACTATATAATATGCTAATTGAATTGAAACACTTATGGGATTCAATCTCTGCAGTCCTAGGATCACATATGTTGTTTACAACATCATACCAAAAACATCACCTAAATCACATAATTCTATTGTAAATTTATTATCTCAAAAAATATAGCTATAAAAATGATCTTTGGATCATGTCGCTTCTTAGGAGGTTCTTTTGATAACACCATCGAACACTCCCATGTGAGTGGAATGTTGGTGATATCTACCACCATATTCTTATTGACCACCAATTATTTAATCATTTTTTTCATAAATCATCATGTTGGTGAGGAACTCTAAAAATCAAAATTTAATACGGAATTTCATAAAGTGTTTGATAAATTTTCCATTTTGTGTGTTGATCATTAATTGTGTTAGTATCTTGAGAAAGTGTATTCTTATATTGAACTATGGTAGTTCCTCTTAATCCTATTCTTTAGATACATATAAATTACTCATGTTCAACACATTGTTTTATTTTTCTACTCATTTTTCATTTTTATATTGTTTTTCCATGTCAGTCATTGGTTACTTTTCCACTCCTTATACAAATGAATTTAAAATCATCATGTGGGTGCACTTTGGAGTATCCTAGAAGTACTCCTCTTTTTCTATCACTATGTTTCTTAATAATTTGCCTTACGTGTCATTCAATTGTCTTGGGTGAAGTTTTTTGATCCCCTATGTCATGATTCAGTTCCTTTATTGATTCACGTTGACTATTTCTATAGTCTATCATATCATTGATAAAATTCTTTATAGATGTAACAAATTTAAACAATGTATACTCTAGTTTGTTGTCTTGGATTTGTAGTGATGGTCCTATCTATGCTAGAAAACCCAGTGCTCCCTCTTCGTAACCCTACCCTTGTTGTGTTGGAACCACCATAATTGAAAATTAGTTTTATAGTTATAGTAATTTTAATTTAATTCTTTAAGAAACATACCTGAGGGTTATTATTTCTTACCCATCAGATTTTCTATCTTCGGTGTCAGCTATTCCATTTGTTCCAAATTACATCTATTATATTCAATAATGTTGATATATCTTCATTTAATTCCCTTAGTATACCATTGGAAGATGTTTCCTGAAATTTCATAAAATGGATTTTTTCATTAATATGGATATTTTTTCATCAATAGCCCACTGGATTTTCTGTCGACAATCAATCATTATTTAATTAATTTCGTTTTTAAATCATTCGTATTGATAGAAAATTTCTATAATATGATATGGTAATTTCGGAATAAACCATTAATAAACTCCCATGATTTTAGTGTTATTAATGATAAAATTGAATTAAAAATATTATTTTATCGAATTTATTTATATTTGTAAGGATGATTGAATCTTGTGAGAATGTTAGATTCAAAATCATCCATGGTTGTGATAGAATGGGATAAAAATAATTGAACCCATTCCTCATATCACTGTTGTATGTACAATGCAAATAGGTGAATCCTAGTAGTATAACATGAAACATGTTTGTATTGGAATGTGTCACAGATCTCAAGGATACTTCCCGGATGTGTGATCGAGTATTTGTGAATTTGAAAAAATATGTTTACAATGTTTTAAATCACACAAATGATAACTGATTTAATTCTTAATTGAATAGTTTCAATGTGTTACACTCTAATTCTCATTTGTAGTATTGTTGTTCACTACCTTCTGCAATCATCATGCGTACACAACTTTGGATCTCAGGGTTGAATTCCCCCATTAATAAGATTTTTTATTTCACCCTCCATGGTTGTTGAGACTTTGATGATTATTTTTAGTTCAAAATATGGATTGATCTAGATGAGATCTTTAGAGTTTTCCCATGTGTTACAGTTTTTTCATGTAATGATTTTGAATTGGATAATTACATCATGAAGAAAATTAAAACATAAAAAAGGAATTAATGTTCAACTAATCAATTAAATTAAAAGAAATAAAAATCTAAAATCAATAATGAAATGTTCCCAAATAGTAGTGCATATTTTGACAAGCCCACGAGGGCATCGTTAAATCCCTTTTTGGAGGAAATGAAATTATTAATTTATATAGACTAAATAAATGTGAAATTAACTAATTTAAATAAATACAGTAGTAACTCGTGGTCAAACATAAGATATATTTAAATTGAAATTTTATTTTTTAAAGGAATTAAATTTAATTGATTGATGAATGATGAATGCGAGTAGTAGGATTTTTGAAATCGTTTCTGAAATGGGGAAGAATAAAGTAAAAGAAAAATGTTTTTTGATTATTGATTGGAAAAGAGTGCTGGGTTTTTGTATATTTTAGGCATTAGGTATAATTTCATTATGGAATTAAATTGATTGTTAAGTGTCGGTGTTAGAGTTTGGATTAGAGAGATCTATTGGTATAGGTATCCTCTCCTTTGTAAAAATGTGCCATATTTCCCATTGTCTGCTAATTTAGGGTTTTAATGTATTATGTTTATCCAGATACTATATTTAATCTTAATTTCAAAAAATTATCCAATGTTCATTTTTTAGTATAAAGAAACTATTTTCACAATTAAAAAGGTACATTATATATTCAAAACTCAAGGATCATGAATTTAAGAAAGATAAAGCCATTTTAATTTTAATTAAAAACTATAGTAACCAAAATACAAGAATGAAATAATAAAATACAATCCAACACACCTTCACGCTTTTTCTACATCACCTTAGAACAATGTGAGAGTCACACCCACATCCTTGTGATGAGGGGGTGGTGTATAAGAAGAATAAAAAAGAAATAATGAAATAAAAGTTCAGATGATGATTTGTGATTGAAAATTCATAGATTAACTATTCAATCCATGATTTGGTCTCTAGATATCATCCTTTTGGTAAAAATGTAGTAATATATATAGGACTTCAATGTACTCCTTTTCAATTAATTTTATTTTAAATTGAGTCCTAATTATGCCCTAAGTCTTTAGTGGTCATCCATGGTCTTTAGGGTGGTTTCCTGGGGAATTCCACTTCAAAACCATCTATTTCTGGACCTTTAGGAACTTTTCATGCCAAAAATAGTGTTTTTAAAATGTATCTTTTTGTTGTTAAGCACCATCGACTTATTTTTATATATTTAAAAGGGTTTTAGAACATTTTTGGGGTGTTTCATAGTGTGACACCTATGTGTCACTCCGTGAAACATGGATTCCTTCTACCAAGAATGTTTTCTCCTAATAGATTGATGTTTGGGCTTGTTCCCTACAATTTTTATGTTTGAAATTGAATATTTAACTCTAAAATTAGGTTTTTCCATCCCTAAAATCCTTATTTCACTTTGTTTCTTTAGTTTCATATTTTGAGAAGTTATTATGTGTATTTTTTCTCATGTGAAGCTATATTTTAATTAAACTCATCATCATTTTGGCTCATACTTCCAATTTTTCTTAAAATATCACAAAATTCCAAATATTAACTATTCCATTAATTATTAAGGAAACATGTAAACATTTAAATCAAAAATAATTTTTTTAATATTGAAATTGAAAGAAGGAATTAGATGTATCAAATCCCCTATAATTGAAATCATAATTTTCTTCATTGATAGTATATCATCATTCTGCAATGATTACTCAACATATAATGATTTCAATTCAATAAAAATAAGATCAATTGATAAAATGGTAAATTAAATGTTTAGGAATCAAACAGATAAATTCATCAATAATTCACTTTTCCATGAATGAAATCAATCAATTATTTTAAAATTCCCCTAACACAATATCCAACCATTTTCATTCATACAAATCCATTTTTCAATTCAATATTTATATGCATGTAATTTTAAATTTACCTCACATAAATATTTATAGTAATTATCAATTTATAAGTGTACACAATTTTATTTACATACCTGAAGAACATGTCACTCAATAATGGTTTTCAACACATATAACATCTCCATTTTGTAAAGAAAAAATCATACAAAATCATGAAATATTTTTCATTAAGTTCATATGATGCTATGATTTAGGGTTGGTAGGTAAATGATGTAACTGTAATGATACAAAATTTGGTTTTACTGTAATTCATATTTCACAATATTAAAATTTAAGCTCAATAAAAATCTCCCATATAGATGAAATCAATATCTTCCCCCAAAAAGATCATAGTGGGATCATGATACGAGTTATAAAAAATGAATGATTCATCATCTCTGATTTTCTATTAATTTTTTTGTTTTCATAAAATTTCTAAATGAAAAAAAACACATTTAGAAGATAAACACACACGATCAAGATATCATCATCATGGAGATGTGGATTTTTTATCATTTTAAGACCAAACCTAATGTTTTATAATCTATGTTTGATCAAGAGAGTTGAAAAATGACATACAATGGAAATTATCATGGCCTATTCCAAAATTGTAAATGAAAGATCCCTAAAACAATATCCTCAGAATAGTATATCAGAACATCCTTGGGAAAAAAACACCCACACACATACTCTTTTAAATATAATGAAATAAATATAGAAAAAGGAAGAAATGGATAAAATTTTATTTTATCTTGGATTATTTAATAATAAGGATGTTCATGGCTACTACGGGATAAAAACAATTCATGTTGTGTTGGTCTAATGATAATCGTTTAAACAAATGATTCATCATTAATATAACAAGTAATTATATCTAGTATTTTCTTTGATAATATTCTAAGTATATTCTAGAAGATAATATGACTGAGTCTCTATAGAAATATAAATTTGATAGATTATTAAATATTTGTCTTTGAGGATGTCATTAGAATTAATCAAATGGTTATGTCCATAATTCAGGGAAATGAATATGATTAATAATACTAATTACAAAAAAAAAATTAATTCAAGGTAGACCAAATCATAGAAAAATTTAATTTTTAAAAATTAACATGCTGAACTAAATATGGAATCTCAAAATACATACCCCATTATTATATCTACTAATTATTTTCCAAATTTTCTTCTTTTAAATTTCTTAAAAATGAAATTTAAATTTAGGTCAGGGGATATATACTAGGATTTTTACGTATCATATTTTAGTTTAATAAAGAAAAAAATAAACATGGTCATGCAAGTGGATATTCGAACTCTTAGAAAAATTTAAATGGTGAGAGTATTGTTAAAATGTACAGAACTGAAACACAATTACCACTTTTAATAATTCATTCATACTTGTTCAATGAAGTTTCTTTGTGCATCTTATTTTCAATTTATATCAAATATTCTTCCACTTATCATACTACTTGATGATGCCTCGGTTTCCCTAAAAACAGTAAAACACACTAAGGAAAGTGAAATACATTATCAATAAAATTTTATCAAATGTGAGGTAGTGTTCAAGATCCTAAATTCAAAAAAATAAAAAAAATAAAAAATACTCATGTTTTTATATGGAAGGGATTTTTATTAACATAACTTGATTTACCTTAACCCTTTTATCTTCAACTCATATGTGAGATGATTGGAAAAGTTTAACTGGGTTAGGGGTCCATAAATCCTCCCATTTGTAACCTATCCATGTTGGTTTTCATATATCATTCCTATAACACCGTACTATTTCTATGAGACCGATTTTTTTTAATATCATTGATTTCCTATGTTGTACGCTACACCATGATAAGCGTGCACTATACACAACACCAATATAGCTTGCGGTATGCACAACAATATGGTTAGATTCTGTTCCACACAATTTATTTTTTTTTGATAAAATTAATTTCACCTAAGGAAATGTTAATATAAAATAATTGTTGTCATTTTAGCTTCCAATAATGACATGGTTTTGTTCTAGAAAGCATTAGATAAAAAGATCCCAGACACCATTACATAAAAAGTGTTTAGTAGATTACTTATTTGAGGAGTATTAACATTGACACATAGATGAAAGAGAAATCCCTTTAATTCGTATGTTATCATCGATAGGGATGTGTTTGTTCAACAAATTCAAAAACAAGAAAATTCATTTTAAATAGACATGGTTTTCTTCTGAATAACTTATCCCAACTATCGAAAACATTACTAACATTCATTGAATCAAGGTATTCCCTACACCATAGTGACTTGTTCTCTTATATGTAATGTTTATGATATTATTGATATCTCTATGTTTACCCTTATAGAGCATCTATCCTCACCATTTCATATAATTATTTTCCCCATATAGAGTTTTTGTGATAATCTTGAATAACATAGGATTAAACCTGAGCTATAATTGATTGAAATATTATATGTTATTTACCTTACATGTGTGTTTTTAGTCTCTTATATATGTTTCTCACACTTTTCAATATGGTCTTAACGAATAGCCATAACTTGAAATAACATTATTAACCACGAATATTACAGATTTAGAGAGAATGAGAATTATGAAAAATGATTTCTTATATTTAAATCTCATAAAGAGAATCAAGAAGGTTGTCTGAGTATTGGGTATATTGCTGAGGATAAAGAGATTGTAAACAACATGTGAAATGAATGAGATGTTCTAGCATTATTGTTTAATTTAAACCTAAGAATCGTGGTTAGATTATGTTTGACCAACCTTAATACATCATTAGTATTTTATGAAAGACTATGACGATGGACCATTAATAATGGTTTAATAATGAATTTGTATGATTATGTTGAATGTGTTTCGGAATTTAAATATTATGTTATATGAATCATGAAATATATAATTGTTTTTAGTATAATGTTTTCATATAGAAGTGGAAAAATTTGATGAATAGTTCAAAGGTCCAATAAAGGTGATTTAAGGGTAAGGTGATATACTCCGAGAACACATAATTATGGGATGGAAAACTCTTAATAAGAGCATTATGTTGATATAATGATATTTGGATAACGATATTTTGGATATGAATCAATAAAATGGATGATATTTGTACCATCAAACTGGTTAAAGAGTTATTGTCATGTTGGATATTTAATCTTGAATGAAGTTTATATATTTTTGGAGTTATGAATAAAAAACATTCATCTTTCCAATAATGATATATTGTAATTTAGGTTATTAACAATACTCTACAGAATAAATGATGAAGGTGATCACATGTTTTAAATGTGACCAACAAGACATACATTATGACATATGGGTGATAAATGTTAATCCGTGTTAGTGTACCTCTTTATAATATTTTGGATTTTTTATTTTTTGTGTGATTGTAAGGTTATCCATTTATAGATAGTATATGTTAAACAATGGACGATGATTGTATTATCTCACTATAAGTGGACTTTTTCAAATTATACAACTTTTGCTAACCTTGTTGTTTTGATTAATAGACTTGTAATGAACTATCATTCTATTTTTGGATCACATGATCTACTAATGCTTTATTAATGAAAAAGTCAACTTCATTTCATTGAATAATAATTTAATGGGAAATTTCTCAAGGCATGACCAATATTGTGATTATACCAAAAACAAGTAAGTATATCTTCTCATTCAATTCTTCAAAATTAGGGAAAATGTATTATGATGTAAAAGGGTGTCTGGTTATCATTATTTTTGATGATATCAATAATTTATTTCACTCTTATTTAGTTTATGGTTTTCTGATTTCTAACCTCCACTAGATCAACAACTTTTGTATGACCACTGATCTTTATCAATATCTATGTTAATTTATGCTTTTCCTCTATGCTCAATCTTCACCTATGTTCTCCTATGTAGAGACCAAATTATGATTAGCTTTGGGTAACATTTATTTTCCATATATTCCTTTTAATAAGGATGTTTTAGTCCTTGTTTTTATGTTGCGGGTTTCTGTGAAGTAAACATTCACGTATTAAATCCTTTAACAACCCAGATGAATTTTTTGGGTGAAATTCATTTTAGGGGGGGGGGGGGTTGAATGAACACCGAAAGAATTTTTTGAGATATATATTTTTTAATTTCTTTGATGTCTTTAGTTGTACTATACACAAAGATAAACTTTCACTATACACAACACAGACAAAGCTCGCGGTATATGAAACACTAAACTACAATTGTGTTTCATACAATTTCATTTTATTTGGATAGAATTTAATTTCACACAATTCCTAGTTTAATTGAGAAACTAATTATTACTATGTTATCATTTAACCTAGTCATTATAATGGGAGATATAAATAGTATAAACTTTCATCTGAAAAAAATATTTAATTGAAAATAAGTGATTTTATATAATAATTAAATCAATTTTTATGGATTTTTATTAATTTAATATGTATTTAATATATTCTATATAACGTTTAAAATTCATCTCATATTTTTTCTAGACATGATAAAAGATCAAAATGAATTTTTTCGAAAAAAGAAATATAATTCAAAAAATTATGTTATGTGATCTTTTGATGACACAACTATATTAAATCTGGGTTTTGAAACTTTTATATACCATATATAACAAAATAAACATCTTTTTTGAAACATGATATAAAATTTTACTTTTGATTTATTTTTTATATTTTTTCAGATATGTTTTAATTATTGATGAATACTAAAAAGATAATAAATTTTAATTGAAAACAACTTTTAACATAGAAATAATTTAAATGGTTAAATTATATTGTAGAATGGTTTTAATATATAAATAGAATATATTTTCATCTTTAAATATAAATGAAGTAATTTTCATTAATTTGACATTGAATTCCAATGTTAAAACATTTCAATATTTTGTAACATTTTAACTTTTAAAACATGTTCTCTCATTCTAACATCAGGATTAATTTTTAATTAATTACTTTAGATTCTGTATTTTTAATTTTGGAAAAATAGATTCCATATTTCAAATCATTAGGCCAACACTATTTAAATATATTTATTTTAAATTTGGGCATTATGTATAGTAACTTTGGTAAAACAAATTAATACGGTGAAAGGCTACATCTAGTAATTAATGGTAACAATAATATTATAAAATTACCCTAACACATGTATTAATATCAATTGATATATAGGTTTCAAACTGTATAATCTTTGGGTCAAAATAGTTCCATCGGAATCCTCTTGGATGGCATTAGAACCTTTAATATATTTTATTTACTAAAAAGTTTAATATGTCTCACCCAAATTTTAATAAACACATCACTATATATAGAAGGTTCTATAGAAAATAGTTTATTATAAATAATAACTTTACAGATTAAATATATTTCATTATTATGGTGATTTAATTTTTAATTTTTAGGAAAATAATAATTACTTTAAAGGTTTATATACTGATGATGAAAAAAAATTTAATTCATGAAAAATCAATAATCTAAATTTTTCAAATGATATTAACCATTAAAAGTTATAAAAACTAGAAAAAATATGAATTTTCGTCTATATGTCGACATTAATCATCTAAGGTTCATTCAACTGACCAATTAGAGCATTATAAAAGAGATTATGATACTTATAATATTTTATTTGTTATGATTTTAAACATGTCACATGCATGTTTTAATAAGTACAACATTTTTAAACATGGAGTTTCCAGAAGATATATTTGACTAAAATTATTATACTAATATTTAGTAGATTTATATTCATCATAGTATTTTATTTTTATTTTTTACTCAAAAAAAAAAAATTTCATTACATAATTACACAAAACTGATGTATTAATAATTTTGTTAACTGAAATATAAAATTAATGTGACTAAAAATATTAAAATAAATATAATATCATATAAATAATATATTCAAAAAGAATTATACATGACCTTGACTAGTTATTGATATAATAAAATATTTGGGTTGAGGTTAACATCTTGTCTTAATATTTTTAAAAATCCATTAAATGAATAGTTTCAAAATGAAATTATTTCTATTTTGTCAAAATAATGATTTATAAAATTATTTAAAAATCATATAATATTTTAAAAAATATAAAATAATTATTTTGTAACCTAGGATATTTTATATTTTTCATTTATTGTCTATTTTTCACCATATAAATAACAATTATACTATTTAAGCATTGAGCAATTTGTTACCTTAGTTATAATTAAAAGAGAATAATTAAGGGTAAAATGAAACGATAAGATTTAAAAAGAAATAAAAACATGTATAAAAATAATATGATTATTATATTACTAACATATATCAAATAATATTATTAATAAGGGAATTATGGAGGTTTTTGTAAGTCAGTTGATTTTGTTCTAAATAAATATTTTTGGAGTTTCTCAAAGTTCCTCTAACCTCAATTATAAAAGGGAACCACATCCCTTACCTCTTGACTTCACATTGAGACTTCAATATAGGTCATCCCATGACCATTTTTCTTCTTAATATTCGTTGTTACATTATACAGGTTCTTTTATTCTAAAAATTCTAACTTTATAACCCTTAAGAGGTGGTCTAAAGGGAGCACATCGAAGAAAGGTAATATCCTCTACTGATTATTTCAGATTCTTTCTTCTTATACATACTCTTAATAAGTTGTTTCCATTATTAATTCATAAATCAAGTATCAGTTATATCCTGAGATGTTATTATAATTATTGAAAAACCATATTCCACCTTCTATCTATCTTATGAAAAATGAAATCCTGACGCATACGTACACACGACAAACTGTCTCCACATCGTAGTGTAATCCTTTTTTCTCCACCACATTACATGGATGGGTATAATGACATAAATAATAACCATATATTATTATTATAAAAAGATATATATTTATAATCAAAATATATACCATCCACTTCCATACCATTTTATAATTAAACGAATGATATCATCACTCATGCGTACGTATGGCCAACTATCTCCAAGATGGTCCCCACTCCGTGTTTGCATGCAGCCTCGGTCCCGCCCCATCCCAAATCTCCCCGTCCAAGTGTCAGGGATTCCTTTAGTGATGTTCTATGTGGCCATGATTTGGATCCTCTTTTCCTCCTAGTGATATCTTTGGCATCAGTACAGTCGTTGTGCAATGGTAGTAGTGTTAATCTATGCATTTCAGCTTCCGCCTTCAAGGAGGATAAGTCTTGCCATAAGTGGACGCTAGTGGCTCACTTCAGGAAGGGTAAACCACTGCTCGATGTCATCTGGCATTGGGTCTCATCTAGGGGTCTTCAACTGTCGGCATAGGTCTCTGTCATCCCTAGATGCTCATTTTGTATTGTCCTAACCTCCGGGGAGGACTTTCTTCATGTTTTTTATATGGTCCCGAGGAGAGTGGCTCACTAGAAATTTATCCTGGAAAGATGGTCCATGGATTCCCAAAGAGGTAAGGAATTCTCATGAGTGGCTGTATGGATTTTCTCTCCAGGGCTGCCGCTGCTATTCCAAAACGAAGGTTTCCTGAAGATGATCAGTGACTCTATTGGGACCTTTTTGTGATCTAGTGACTCCACAAGGAGAGGCCTCTTGTCCTTGGGGGATCCAATTTGTGTTGAACAAAAAATCGTGCATGCCCAACCGAAGAATATCAAGCTTTAGGTTGAGGATTTATTCTCATGTGGACATGATTTAGTGAACCAAATGTATCCCAGTTTCTGGTCACAATTCCTCCTATAAGGCCACTCTATCAAAAACCATAACTATCTTAGGAACAAGGGGCGTAATGATTATGAGGTGGCAGATAGGGGTGGTGGCCTTGAACCATCTTTTCCTTCTTGTTCATCTAAGAAGGTCTCGGTGGTGTATCAGGAGCTTATTTGGCCCCTACCTCTCTCTAAGGATGGCCTTGTGGTTTCTTTCAGCATCTGTGGAGGGTGACTCTTTGGAGGATGCCTTGGTACTCATTCCCTTTATCCCGAGAAGTGTTTCCTTTAGTTTCTCTCCCTCTCTGCTAGGTCCAGACAATTTATTGCTAATGTCTGATATAAGTGGTTTTCCTGGTTTGAATCTCTCAGGGCCTCTATTTCAAACCCCTCTTGGCAGAATCCCTTTGGGTTGAAGATTAGAAGTGTACTTTAGGGAATTTATGGTGTTATCTCATGTCATAATTAAGGCTTCCGAGGATTCTCTAACTCCTGTATTAGTGACATTACCCAATTTGTTTCATCTACCCTCTGAGGTCTCCTCCCCTTTCTAGTGGGATCTTGTGGGAGTGGGTCTCGGTATAATGATTGCTCTAGAAGGTAACACAGAACGTGCTTGAAAAATAGTCTTATGTCTCCCATGGTAGAGTTGGATAAGGATTCATGGATGTGTTCAAGATCCCAAGGCATGTTGATTCAAGTGGAGTTCTCTTCCCACTTCATGTTAGCTAAGGGCTCTCGAGCCAGTCTAATGACACTATCCTTTTAAATGATTCCTCTATTAATCTAGAATGCTTGGAGTATTGGATCCCATGTTAAGTCTGAATTCCTTGCTTCTAACATATCTAGTCATAAGGTGTACATGGTTTCCATTCTTGAACATAAACAACAACCCTCATGAATCGGGGATTTTTCTAGAAAACTGAAGTTGCACAGTAGTATGAAGACTGACTCGGTTAATAAACATATTTGGGTATTTTGTCATAAGAGGTGCTCTATGGATTTAGTCCAAGTGGAGGACAAATTTCTAACTATCAAGATATCCTAGGGCCGGGTTTCCTTCTTTTCATCTTTCTTGTATGATAACTGTGACATTCACATCTAGTAGACATTTTGGAAGGAGATTGGAATATTTGACCCTGGATCTGAATCATAGAACGTGGGGGAGGGGGAATCAATGTGGTGGCCTATCAGGATGAAAGGATGGGAAAATGGATGTTTCCTAGGAGGGATAACATATATTTTACTCATTTCATAGATGTTAAGGGTCTCTCGGACCTAGGGTTTGTGGGAGATCAAAATATGTTGTGTAATAATTAGAGTGGTGAATATCGCTCATGGGTCGGTTAGATCATTTCCTGGATAAGATGCAATCTATTTTTATCTTCTCCATCATGAAGCTGACCCACCTGGTTAGGGGTATCTCAGACCAATCCTTGATTCTTTTTTATTTTAGTTCTTCACAGAGGCTACAAGAGTCGTTCATGTTCTCCGAGTTCTGGGCGTACAACATTGGGTAACATGACCTGGTTAGCTTAGTGTGGGTTGTCCCTTCCCAAGGGAACAAGTGGTCCATCATTCATGGTAAACTGATAAGTTTGAAACCCAAACTTCTATTATATTCATTGAAACTCATTCCACATAGAGAAGCTCTAAATTTTATCATGAAGGAGGTCTACCGGCTTGAGAATAGTCTGGAGGAGGAGTGGGATGAAAGGATCTATGAGGATCTGTCAGGGAAGAAGGGGATAATGGCGGACCTAATCCTCAAGCAGGAGATCTTTTCAAGGGAGAGATCTTGAATTAAATGGTTTAATAATGGATACATGAACTGAGCCTTCATTCATGCATTCTTCAAGGAGAGGACATGACTGGTCATGCTGAATATTATGCTGGAGGATGGGTCCTTCATTGATGACATGGATGTTGTGGGAGGCATGGATAACACTTTTTCCCAGGTTCTCTATGCTGTTCCAATTTGAATCCTAACCAATAGGTATCCATTGTATTCTACAAATTTCATTGAAGTGATTCCCAGAATTGTGCCTGATCATCTTAACTATAGATTGGGAGTGGTTCCTAGTGAGTTAGAGATTAAGGATGCGCTCATGCACTTAAAACAGGATAAATCCCTGGTTCCAGACTTGTTTCCAACTTCATTTTACTGGGTATCCTAGTATATGGTGAAGGGGTATGTGATTGATTCTATTCAGGATTTATTTATAAGGGGTATCTTTCCCTGAGTTGCAAGCATCACCACCCTGGTTCTCCTCCCAAATATAAAGACCATGTCTTCAATCTCTCACTACCACCTAGTGAGTATGTGCAATGTTCTTTTTAAGATCTTAGCTAGAATCATAAACTCAAGACTGGGTACTCATCTAACATATTGGATTTACCTGGAACAACACAGATTGATCAAGTGGATTTCAATAGAGGAATCCATTGCTCTGGTAAAAAAGATGCTCAACGATATCAAATTTAAATCTCAGGGGTCTAATATGGCCATTAAACACGATATGAACAAAGCCTATGATCGGGTTGAATGGTGATTCAATAATAGAGATATATCAGGTTTTTGATTCAACTCCTAGAACATTGACCGTATAATTTATTTCATTAGTTCATCGTGGTTATCCGTGACTTTTATGGGAAAATCTTATGATTTCATCAAGTCTACTAGTGGCCTTAGGTAAGGGGACCCAATATCGTAGACTCTGTTTATTCTCATTCACGATGTTTTAATTCTTCTCATCTAGATAAGAATTAACATTGGGGGAATCCTCCCATATAACGTCATTTGAAGGCTTCAACGACCACTCAACTCTTGTTCACCAATGATACTATTCCATTTTTGAATGGTAAGAGGAAATCTCTATGAATCTTAAACAGAGCACTGGAAGGATATTGTCGATGGAGTGGTCAGAGTGTTAACAAAGGTCAGAGATAATTATTTATTTCCAATAGGTGTTATATTGATAGGGTGGTGTCTATCAGCAGATTTTTGGGAATCTATTGTGGGGAGTTACCCATTGTTTATCTTGGTGAACTCATCTCTCCAGGAAGACTTCAGATATAGTACATTGATGCTCTTCTCACCAGCATTACTCACAGAGTGATGAACTGGAAAAATATTTTCTTACCTTTCGGCAGAATGATTGCTCTAGTGAATATCATTATGGTGGATTCTCTAATTTATGGCCTCTCCTCTATCAAGGTACCTAAAGGAATTATCAACTATATTGATAGTATTATCACTAAAATCATTTGGGATCCTTCTCAGGGGGGAGAAACATTATGTGGCCGATGAACAAATGGATAGGCCAGTGGGTGAAGTAGGTATTAATGTGCGCAGCCTAAAGGATACCCTCAACTACATACATGAAAGTCTTGAGTGGGGAATGTTAGAATGGTGTACGGTCAGGAGAAACACCATGCACGAGATAGATTTTTGTCTTCATGGCTCATTGGAGTGGTTTCTCTCTTCCCACTGGTCGATGATTGGTCCCATTGTTGATGTTATTCACCCCTTCTCTCGTTGGATGGTGGGGAAAGGGGATTCTTCCTTCTGGAATCAGGATTGGGGTGGCATCATGATGGGGTTTCCAGGCTGTGCGGCCACTAACATCTCATTCAAGGATGCAAGCCTCTACCTGAGTTCATCAATGCAGTTTTGGATAGGAATTATCTTGAGTCCATTCAACTTATAAAGAGTAATTAAAAGGATGATAAATGTTTATTCACTATTTACTCCTAGGGAATCTTCTCCTCAATAGAGTTTCGAAGTATTCTCTATGATCAGGCATTGTCTGGGGTCTAGGATGAGATTGTTTGGGTGAAACATATCCCCACCAAGTTCAACTTTCTCTCTTAGAGGATTCAAATCAAAGCCCTCAGTACTGATGATAATATTCGTAGATGCAGTATTCCCCCTACGTCTAGGTGTGTGTGTTTCAGTGTACATAATGAGGATAGCGCTACTCACCTGTTCTTGGGCAGTGAATGGGAGAGAGAGGTCTGTCATTCCCTATGGTAATTATCTGCGGGTCCTTCTCTGAATGAAAATATCCCATCCATTATGGAAAAAAGGTTCAATGGATCTAAAGGGAGAGGACCAGAGAGGGTGGACCCATCGAGGGTACTACATGCAGGATGCTGGAGTGTCTGGAAGGTGCAGAACCAGTCAAAGCATAAAGGTGGGGTTGTGATGGATCGAGCCATTACTATATAGGAAATATACCAGATACTTGGAATAAACATGGCGATGAGATCATTGAAGGAAGCTCCATCTTTTAACCATTTTTAGGTTGGAGCCCGGGTTGGGTTTCTATCAAGCAACAGGACTGGCAACTAGGTCAGATGGCGACTTTCGTTGGGGGGCTTTAAACTTAACACAGATGGGTCTTATGACTGAGGGAACATGCGTGGTGGAAGAGTTCTTTGTTATACCATTGGATAGCTGTACTTAGCCTATTTTTATAGACTGTTATAGTGCCCTTCCTTCTAAAAGGAGGCCATGGCCTTGGTTACAGGCCCTAAAATTTGTAGTCAAAAGGGCCTAGAGATCGTTTAATTTAAAACTGAATAATTAATTATTCATGACGCCTTTAAAGGTTGTGGTGTTTCTCTACGACCAATTTGTTATGCCATAAGAAAATTTAAAACTATTATAAACAGAAATCATTAGTGTACTCTATACTTGGAGGGAGGGGAATTAGGTTGTGGAATATTTGGCCTCAGTGGAGTTCCCAAGCATGGTGGAGGTGTTCTTGCACACGGATGGCAGCATCATAACCGCTGGGTTGATTTTATTAAAGGCGATGCACCTAGTGTTCACTATATCAAACCCCTTTAGTTTATCTTTTGGGGAATTGTTTATTCTCTTTTTTGTCACCCCCTCTATTAATGAAAATACTTTATGATGATAATGATTACATGAATAATTGGTAATAATGAAATGGTATTAAAAAACCGATGATAATATGATATTATATGATATCATAAAAATAAATAAGATTCTAGAATAAATTAATGACATTGATTAAATCATTATACTAGGGGTTCTGAAATATATAATGGATTTTGGACCCAATTTAAGGGAATATGTTTCCTCACATTAATTTTTGTGGGACATATTATATATACACCACCTATTAATTTTGAGTTGCATCTATATTTCCCATTAATGTCTTTATTATTCTTATTATGAAGGTTAATATTGTTACATATTAACATAATTTTCATTATTGTATTATGTATATGATTTAACTAATTATAAATTCGTATGGGTTAATTTCACAATCTCATTGTTATTTGAGATTGTTTATACATAAGTATTTACTAGGGTATATTTTTCACCCAAATCCATTTTTCCTAAAATTAAATTTATTAAATGATTAATTTTCTCATAAGGATGATTAAATTCATTTATACCCATTTTTAACTTTTTACAACATGTATTGAAATGAATATTTATTTCATTTTAGAAACGAAGTACGTTTTGACATTTTTGGAAAATTACAAGAGGAATGTTTTTTTAACTTATATGACATAAATGGATTTATTTGATTTATAGCTCCTTATTTCTGAGATGTTTTCCTTACATGTTTTGATGAATATATTTAATGAAATAATTTTATATTAAAATTGCGGGTTGTTTTATAAAAAAATATATGTTTGAACAAGAAATGATATTTTCCTCATGAATTAAATTTAAGAATTAAAAAAAATATCTATGATAGAATTATTTAATAGTTTTATGTTTTAGGTAAAATATCTTTATTATTGTTATGATTTTATTAGTTTTTTTATTTAATTCTATCTATGATATTTATTTAGTTTACATGGATTATGTTATGATGGAATGATGTTTAGGAAACCTGTAACGCCCCGACCACAGTTACCCAGAGTCGGTGCATTATTACATAACATTGGCATGATCACAAGAAAGATCAAGTATCGAAAGACCGATTAGTTTAGTAGCCTAGGAAACACTAGATACAATCATAAAGTTTCACATTACATCATAAAAATCATCTTGTCTTCATATCCCCTCGTACTATCCCTGTAGGTCATTCATAAATTATTTCTTCATAAACCTGGGGAAAAAAATAAAAAATTTAAAGGGATGAGCTCAGATGCTCAGTAACGATCACATTATAGCATAATCTTTCATAGATAAGAATAAACACTTAAGGAAATTTATAACTAAAACAAAATCCCTTTTTAAACTTGAACTTTAGCGTAAAATGGAAAATTTAAAATAATATAATGCCATTTACTTACTCACATGGATATTCTACTAGTCGAATGATCACATGCAATATCAATAACCACTTTCATAATGATGGAATGCATAATTCCAGACTATCATAACCACATAGCCAAGGCCTCGTGCCAGGACTAAAAATAAGATTTTGCCAAGGCCTTGTACCAAGACACTAGATTGTCTCATGAGACCTACTGATGCATCGAAGAGATATAGCGGGCTCCACCCATCACTTATTATGTCCAATGCATTCCTCATATGAACATGTTTAAACATAACATAAACATTCGTATTAAAACTATCATACAAAATGTCAATAATTTAACCACAAACCATGAATGGTATAAAAATAGCACATCCACAGTCAAACATAACTCATTCGATACAATATAGATGATTGTATTGTATCACATTAACCTCAATCAATAATAATGAAGGATGTTGACATAGATGAAAATAATCATCAAAACTATTTGAGAGAAATATCCCCCTTTTTCTTGAAATCATTTAAAAGTCACACTATTTGTCAAGAAGCCATTTAAAAATAGATTTTTGAATCAAAGTTTCCCATACCACTTTGAAACTTTTAAAATGAGTTTTACTTTTAAAACTTTAATGTCCATATAAATAAATCCTTAAAACAATTTTTAAAACATGGATATTAATGAGAAATATTTAGAAGAATAAGTATTTAAAACATTTAAAAATGGTATTTTAGTTAGAGTTTCTAACCAAAATAGAGACACTTGAATAAAAATAATTGAGGTAATAAAAACATTGTAACATCATGAGAATAAAGGGATTTATGATATACTCTGTCAATGTAAATTATATACACCATATAAAAGTGATTTGGTGTATAACAACAAAGAAGTCTCAATGGAATGTAAATTGAGATGAAATCTCTCATAAAGGCTGTATCCTTAGGTTAAGGATAAATCAACGACATAATTATGTGTGAAAAAAATAAATACACTAAATATTATTGGATATTCAGTGTAAAATAATCAAAGGACATTCACACATATTCTAGTAAAAACAACACCAATGAATTGGATGTTTATCTCAAAAATTCGAGATTGAGTAAAAATTTATCTTATCAAGTTCATACCGATGACTTGAGAATTTATCAATGGAGTGATTATGTGTATAAAAAGTATATCCATAGAAAGGGGAGTGGAAATTATGACATAATCAAATGAATAGTGATTCCACACATAATCTTGGAGTAAAATAATCAATGAAGTATGCGTAAAGCCGAATGAGTGGAAATTGAAATTTCAAATTCCCTTATCGATTTGGTAACTTATAAAACATGCACCCATGAAAGAAGGATCATAAAATGATGATGGATTAAATACTCATAAATTAATTTATATTACACAATGAATACAATCATGGGCAGTACACATACACCACATTCAATAAATAAGTGGTGAACAATGGAATTCTCATGAAATTAAGAGTGAGATAAGAAACCCCTTACTTTGTATTTTTCCTTGGTCAATGGTAGGTTAAACTCATGTATAATGGTTAAATAATTGTTATTTAATTATACAAGAATCAAATTCATTAATATGATATCATATATGATCTTTTAACATTGATTTGTTAATAATATCTTAGAATTATCATCATTTCAGGTGTTAACGGGTTCATTTTACTTTATATTATTTATTATGTGAGACATATTTGTTATTAATGGGATGTATATTATTCATATCCAGAATTATATCAAGTCCTTAAATATTATTTTTAATCATCAAATGAGAATTATACTTGAATGGATACGATGGAGAATGAATCTCATCGCGTTCGTGGAGACGGTAGTCCGTACGTACGCACGAGCGACATTATCATTATTTTGATATTAAAATAATTTATAATTGGACGATATATCATATATACAGAATAATTATCATTTTAAATTTATTATTTACATTAATTACACATCATTATTATACCCATCCAAATTATAATTTATTGAATAACAAATACACCACGACATAGAGACGGTAAGTCGTACGTACGCACGTATGGTGACATGTTATTCAAAGGGTCGATAGAATAATGAATATGGTTGTACCATATTTATAAAAACATCACAGTATATATAAGATACTGGAGTTATTATTTTAGAATGGTAACAACAAAGGAAGAATAAGAGGAAGAAGAAAGAACTTGGAAAAGGGTGGTGAAATCATTACCTCTTCTTTGGGTTCTTCCTTTTGATTTGATCAAAAGGGCTCCTTAGGTTGGATTTCTGATCAAAATAAGGCTTCTAGGTTGTAGTGAGGGATGTTTAGAGAGTATTTGGGAAGGGTTTTTCCGAACCAAAAGGCTTTGAAGGTGTGAAGAAATGAGGAGGAGTGACCTTTTATAAGAGGGGCGAGGGGCACCTTTGGAAAAGCTAGAAATATTAATTTATAATAAATTCATATTCAGTTTCTAATGGCTCCAAAGTTGATTATTAAAATATTAAGAAGGGTATAGTTCTAAAACCATTCAACCAATAGAATTTTGATAGGTTTGGGTTACTATATTAACATTATCTTTTATTTTTAACTCTTAGTTAATTAGATTGACATTTAGCATGTCACTTTGTATTTTTATATTATATAGTTAATAAACATACTATATACATCCAAACGACCCCCAACTAGTCCATTAATGATACAAATATCATGATATAAGTCTCTTGGACGAACTTTAGATTTTTAAGAATTTAATATCAATTCATAATATAATATTTGTTTTAAAAACTCTTTTATGTCAATTTTGACACTATTCAATAGTTGATTTTTGTGAAACTCATAACAGAATGATTACTTAGCAAAAAGTCAATTAAATCACTCATAATATGTCATATTATCCTAGAAAATTTTTGTAATTCCTAAAAAGTCTCAAATTATATTTATTTGGGTATTTATAATATCAATTATTCTTATTTTTCACTATTATGGTATTTACTGCATCATCATTGTGTCATAAATAAATTAAATTATTTAATGTCTAAAAATTATAAATAAAATATAATTATATAGGAAATGTTATTATACTTATATGTAATATTTACAATCGAATTTATCTTATGTATAACCTTACATTAAAAATGTTTTAGTAAATAAACTTTGATTTTAACTCTTTTAACTCTTCTTTGAATTAAATAATAATAAATGTCCTAATCTAATCCAAGTGGACCTAAATGATAATATTTTATTCCTAAGGTTGTTTTTGGTCGAGATAGGATTGTAAAATAGATTTAGGACATGTGTTAGGGTAATATTAATATCATTTTTACCCTTAATTACCCTATTTAATTTTAACCGTGGTAAATAAAAGTAAAAGGTTACTATTCACAAAAAATTATTTTCATCTCATTGATCCACATTTTACTTATTTATATTAACCGTGTCTCTCGGATTTTCGAAATTCCATTCACAGAAGCGGTAATATTAAGTTTTATGAAAAATTCAGTTTTTTAACTACCACTTAGTAGTTTCACTATTCATCAAAAATTGAAGTTTTTCAGAACAATGTCAAGATTTCACCCTAATATATAATTGATATTCCAAATTAAAAAATGATTTCTATTTTACAAAATTCGAAACATATATGTTGAATTAATTAATTTTATAATTAATTCCTGTTGTTACAACAAATACCGTGTTTTTAAGAAACAATATATATCAAAAGATTGACAATTGTTTAGGTCCAATTTCAAAGTGAAATTAATTCTAATGAACAGCTTTGGATAAAATGGTAAAAATATATTCTAATTATACTTTTAAACCACTCAATAATATAATTTATCACTATAAATTATTTTGATTAAAAAAGTTGTTTTTAAGTATTTTTCACTATTCATAAAAATTGGATGTTCTCAGAAAAATACCAAAAATTCATCTTTGGATAATTTCGATATTCCGAAACCAAAAATGAAGTCCATTTTGAAATATAAAATATATATAATTTAAAAAAGTAGGTATTACTATTCATAACAGCTAGTTTGATTGGTTGTGGTGTGTTAGAACTCGATGTTGCGTACAACACATGCTATCACATTATTCAAAGTGAAGCGTACCGTAGAAGCATGGGGTGTTTCAAAACCCATTTTATTAATTGGGTTATTCTATGATGAATGATTTATATTTTTGTGGTATACATATGAATGATTCCATTATGGGATAGTTGGGACATATATCCCCCTACAACCCACTGGGCAATGATTTATATCTCATTAGATAGACATGTCTCGAATAGAAATGATATTGATTCAGTAGTATAGGGATAGAACGAGGAGTGAGATCTGTTCAGTAATGGCCTTTGTGTACAATGACGATCTTCAAAATGAGAATTTAATAATATGGAATGTTTTTATATGGTTATGTGTATGAAAAAAATTTCATGTCATTTATTATAAATTTGTGGATTGCTTTCATTTATACATATATACTTTAATGATTTATCGAACTACATGATATCATGATCATTATTATGCAGGAATAGATTTTCCAACTTTATCTTCTTATGTGTATTATTATGATTTGATTGATTTCTCCCACTTTAAAATTACTAAAAATATGATATCATCCTTTCTTAAGTTTCTTTTCCTCGAGTCATAATGAAAACTATTATGTAAGATATGTCAGAAAGGGGTTATGTTATAAATGAATAAGTGGGATATAATGTTGGGGTAATATGAACCAGTTTTTTATGTATTCTAGTTTCTTAAGACACTATACATATACCCTCCAATCATAAAATTTTTATATTTTGTAATGAATAGTATTAAAATTTTATGTAATATCTATGTATTTAAATTATTGGTCACTATATTTGGTATCATATTTAAATTATGTTTAATATTTGAAAACTAGGATGCAAAAACATTATTGAGATCCATTGACATAAGTCTAAGGATATGTATTGGGATGTCCATAGGATAATTTAATGTATAGATTAAAATCCTATGTTTTATTGTGATAATAATGAATAACCGAGGATTAAAGCTAAGATATGATAGATTGAAATATTATGAGTAATTTACCTTACTTATGTATTTTTAATCTCTAATATCTATTTCTCACACATTGCTGTATGGTCTTAATGAACATTTAGAACTATATAGAACATAGTTAAGCTAGAGTGTTTTATATGTGGAATGTATATGAACTATGAAAACTGATTTCATAAGGGGGCATTTTATAAAGAGAATCATGAAGGTGGTATGATTATTAGTTATACCGATAAGGATAAAGAGATTGTAAATGACATGTGAAAGTTATGAGATGTTCTAGAATTACTATTTACTTTAACCCTTAGAATTTTTGTTTTAATAAGGTTGATGATGCTTAATACATGATTCATATTTCAGGAAAGACTAAGACGATGGTTCGTGAGTAATGGTTTAATAATAATGTCGGATGATTGGGGTGTATATGTTTTATAATTCAAATATTATGTGTAACACCCCTAGATTTTATGAAAAATATTTTTTAATATCATTGATGTCTTGTGTTGTATGCTACAACAAGATTACCTTGCGCTACACACAACACTGTATGAGCTTTCAGTATACACAAAACTATTCTTGGATCATGTTACACACAATTTTGATAGTAGTTATTCTATGAAACATTGAGTGTATATATATAAATATATATATATATATATATATATTCAATGTATAAATGAAATATGGTTAGATTCTGTTATACGAAACAACGGAGGAGTCTTGCAAAACACGCAACCCTGACTTGGCTTGCATTATAGGCAATCACGACTTTCCTCGATAGCGTGTGTTGTACGCAATACCAGGTTTCACTAAACAACGATATATGGTTATAATATTATTATGAACTAGTCGTTATGAAATGTATCAACTACATTTTTAATTTTATAACATTATTATTCATCTTACACAATTTCTAGAACATGGTATGAGAACAAAATGATTTTTTCGAGTAAAATAAGTATTTTTAAAAAATTGTAGTTTTGCTGCCTTTTGATGGCGCACCCACCTTAAATCTTGTTTTTTACATGTCTATAAGTTCAATTTGACAAAATAAAATTCTTCTTTGGAATCAGGGTATAAAAATGTAATTTGGATAAATTTTTCATATTATTCTGATAACATTCATATTTTAATGAATTATAAAAACACACTATATTTAAATTAAAAACAAATTTTTTCATCAAAATAATTTATATGGTTAGATTACATTTTTAATTGGGTTTAAAGTGTAATTAGAATATATTTTTACCATTTAATCCAATGTTGGTCATTGGAGTTAATTTCACTTTGAAATTGGATATAAAAAAGTATCAATCTTTTGATTGTTATTGTTTCTTAAAAACACGCGATTTGTTTTGACGACGGGAATTAATTTTTAAATTAATTAATGCAACTGATATGTTTTGAATTTGGTAAAATAGACATCATTTTTGAATTCATAATATCAAATATAGCTTAGGCCTAATTTTTGGTATTTTTCTGGAAACATTCATTTTTTGATGAATAATGAAACCACTAAGTGGTAGTTAAAAAACTAAATTTTTCATAAAACATAATTTTACCGCTTCTGTGAGTGGAATTTAGAAACTCCGAGAGACACGGTTAATATCATGGACTAAAATGTGGTTCAATGAGATGAAAATAATTTTTGGTGAATAGTAACTTTTTCTTTTTTACCACGGGTAAAAGTAAATAGGGTAATTAACGGTAAAAATGATATTATTATTACCTTAAAACATGTCTTAATTCTATTGGATAAGTTTAATTCGACCAAAAACAACCTTAGGAATAAAATATGACCATTTAGGTCCACTTGTATTAGATTCGGACATTTAGTAATAATTTATTTAAAGAAGGGTTAAAATAGTTAAAATCATTCTTTTATAAGTACATCATTTTTAATATAGGGTTATACATAAGATAAATTCAACTATAAATATTCATTAGAAAGATAAATAGATTTCCTACATAATGGTGTTTTATTTATAATTTTTGGACATTAAATAATTTAATTTATTTATGACACAAAGATGATGCAGTAATTATCTTATTAATGAAATATTGACATAATTGATGTTATAAATATCCAAATAAATTTAATATGAGGATTTTTATGAATTCCACTAATTTTATAGGTTAACATGACATGTTATTATTGATTTAATTAACTTTTTTAGAACTAATCATTTTGTTATGATTTTCACAAAAATTAATTACCAAATAGTGTCAAAATTGACATAAAATAGTTAAAAAAAAGATTATTAATTGTTATTTTATTCCTAAAAATCTAAGGTTCGGACAAATTACATAGAAGAAGTTATATATATTAATAATAAATAACTTGGGGTTATTTTGGCTTTCTATAGTAAGTTTATTAGCCTTATAGTGTAAGAAAACAAGAAGACACAGTAAAAATAAAATTATTAACTTAAGGTTAAATATAAATGATAAGGTTAAAATAGAAACCTAAACATGTCTAAATTCTATTAGATGAGAGTATTTATACCCATCCCCACATTAGCTAAGAAATAAATCAATTTTGAGCTATTAAAAATCGAATATAATTTTATCATAAAATAATATTTTTAGTTTTTCCAAAGGTGCCCCTCTCCTCCCTTATAAAATGACACCTCCTCCATCTCTTCCGCACACCACTTTGAGCCTTCAAGCTCAGAAAACCCCTGAAGTTTTTTTCTCCACTTCCATATAAACATCCTAGTGGTTTTTTTCTTCTTCAAAGACCAATTTTAGTGCCCTAAGAGGAGGTCTCAAAGAGGCGCTTCAAAGAAGAGGTAATGTCTGTTACCGATTCTTTCAACTCTATTTCTTCTTCCAATTATTCTTCTTTAGTTGTTTAATTATGAAGTAATAAAATAAGTATAACTCATATACTTATATGTTATTATAATTACGAAACAACCCTATTTCACCATCTATACTTCCTACAGAAAATGAAATCACCACGCGTGCGTACGTACAGAATACCGTCTCCACGCCATGGTGAAATCTGTTTTTCCACCAACACCTTACATGGATGGGTATAATGGTGTAAATAATAACTATATATAGTTATTATAAAATCATACTGATTCTGAAATATTATACCATCCACTCCAATTCTATTCAATAATTATGGGAACAATATCATCGCTAATGCGTACGTACGGACTACCGTCTCCACGACCCGATGAGATTCATTTTCCATGTTAACCATACATGAATGATCATAATGTTTATATAATGAATAATAATGAAATATACGAAATAATAATGCTACTGGATTTATGTATATATGTATGTATGTCATCTATTTCGTTTCATTCAATTCAATAAGGAAACGAAAACAACGTTCATGCGTACGTACGGCCTACCGTCTCCATGAACGATGTATTTCATTCCTTTTATCGATCTATAATATATATATATGTATATAATGAATATATATAATATATAAATCATTTTTTACATTCTGGAATTATGTAAATCAGGATATAAGTAATAATATCAATAATTACAAGTCGAAACACATACGATAAATGAAATGATTTTACCCAAAACGCTGCTTTAACATGGAATTTACAAAAAAACGGGTAGTATAAAGTCATAAGTGAAACATATATGATATCATAACAACTAATATGATTCTGTAATAAGTCAATGACATTATTTAAATCATTATACAGGAGGTTCGGATACGTACATAGCATATCAGACCTATGGTAAGGGATAAATTTTCAATCTCATTTTTATCCGAGATTGCTTATATGTAAGTATTTACTGGGGTTACGTTTATCATCCATGACCATATTTTCTAAAAATGTTTTCGATTTTTTTTTACCATTCTCCCATGAATGTTTAAGGTCATTTTTACCCTTTATAGAATTTTTACCACATTGTATGAATGGAATCTTTCCTTTGGTTACCATATAAGGAACTTTTTGACTTTTACGACAAAAGTACAAGGAGAATGTTATGTTTAACTTATACGGAGTGAACAGATTTTTACGGTTTCATAACGCCTAATTTTCAAGAAGCTTCCTCTACAAGATTGCATGATTATTTTCAAAAAAACCATTATCTTTTAAAATTGCATGGAATTTTGTGAAGAGAAAATGATTTTAAAGAAGAAAGGATATTTTCCTCCAGAATTCATTTCAAGTGTTTTGTCAAAACTATTTTCCATCTAAGATGACATTATTTCATATGTGTATGTTTCAAGTAAAATGTCTCTATGATTTAAATGGTTTCAATTTTCTTATGATGAATTGATATCAATTGTTTATGGATTATGTTATGATGGCATGATGTTTAAGAATCCCATTTTATTACATGAGTTATTCTATGATGTATGATTTATGATTTTGTGGCACACGAAAGAATGATTTCATTATGAGATGGGTGGGACCTATATCTCCCTCCAATGCATTGGGTAAAGATTTATATATCATGAGATAGACATGGCTGGAATGGAAAGTTAAACCGGTTCTGTAATACAGGACTGGAACGAGGAGTGAACTCGATTCAGAAAGGGACTTTGTCCACTAAGATGGTCTTGGTAGCAATGACTTGGATACTATGGAAATCATATCATGTGCTTAATGGTTTTCCACAATTATAGATTTAATTACCATGATATTTTATCAAGATTAATGTTTCTTTATGATATATTCCTTACATACTTCCATGATTTATGTCATTGCTCAAGATGCTGATGTTAAAATATTATGTTCATGTTTTGATCTTCAAATGTATATGATTTCTTTTATTTTACCCATGCTTACCCTTACTGAGAATTTGAGCTCACCCTTTATATGTATTCTTTTCCCCAGTATTTAAAGAATGGTTTTAGGTAAGAAAAAAAAGGGGAAGATCTTATGGGAGATGTTTAAGATCTTTCACCATGATTAGAAGATTATATTCCGAGTTTCCAAAGATAATAAACTATTACGATCCTTGTGTGTCTGTTTTTGTTATGTATTATGTATTCCGCAAAAGTAATTTAATTTCCTTGTATGTCAAGCTCCGGGTCTGTTATAGTTGGTATAAGAGGCAAAGGAGGTAGGAATGTATCCGATCCTTGGGAACTATCACATGTGAGCGTTGGACGAAGAATGGCTCTCCGCCAAATGGATTCATGAGGAAATGACTGCCACTGGGGATGGTGGTGTGTCCCACCCAAGGGGTGTAGCCGCCCATGGAGTGCCCTGATAGGTATCAATTATAGTCCACTAAAAGTAAATCCAGACCGTTATAGTTGGTATTAGAGGAAAGGTTTAGACAACCTTTGGAAACCAGGATGCGGAAACGTTAGTGAGATCCCTAGAGATATTTCTATGATATGTCTAGGGATGTCCCTAAGGATAAGTATACATATAGGATATAGTCCTAGAAATATGGTAATGATCTTATAATTTAACCTAATATGTTAGATATTGAGGGTGCTCCCCCTTTACTATGTTGTTTTCCCTAGCATGATTTTTGCCTCTCACACTATTCTTTTTGGGTTTTAGAAAATGGTTGGAAACAAGAAGATTCATGATAATGAAGGATATGACGGACAATGGAATGATATTCTTCATGAGAAACCAAATGAAACGGGATTTGGAAGTCCAAAAATCATTATTAAGCCTAATCAAAAATCACATAATATGATCAATAATCTCAACTTCGGTAAGTTTCCCGACTTAGAAAATAAGAGAAAGATGGAGTTTCATGATTATCATAGAGGAAAGAAAGTTCAATTTACCTCATGTAAATCATGTTGGAAGAGGCATCGAGGAGATTGTTTCAAGGGAACTGGAAGATGCTTTGGGTGTGGAAAAGAAGGACACAAAGCCAGTAAGTGTAAAGGAAAAGGTTAAGTTAACACTATGGATGATGACAATGGTATTGCTACGACATAAACAATGGTTAAATGTTCTAAATGTGGAATGTACGGGCATTATGAAAACCAATCCCCTAAGGGAAAGTCTCTTGAAGAGAATCAATACGGTCATATGGGTATTATTTATGTTGATGATGATGAAAAGACTACAAATGATATGTGAGATGAAAGAATTGTTGAAGTTCGGTCAATGGATTAAGAAGGTAGTTGAATGAGTACATGTTTATCAAGTGTAATGTTGTATAAGTAATCTCATGGTACTATGGAATAAAGAGACATCTAAGGATTGTTACACTGTTGTCTTTCCTTAAGTTTTGAAGGTGTATGATTAATGGTACCAGTAACCATGAAAGGTTATTTAGATATTATTGGAAAGTAGATGATATTCCCATAATGAAGGGATAAGGAGAAAATTAAATGTTCGATAGTATTCATGAGCACATGACTGATATAAGGAGAAGGTTATATCATGGTTTGAGTATATAGAATTTTTGGATTTTTTTGTTTGGAAAGAGTTAACTTTTGACAGCATTCATGTTTTCAATAAGGTTTAATGGGTATTCATTTTTCAAGATAATACATGATTAAGGTATTCACATGATTGGAATGTGACCAACAAGATATATGGGGGATAAATGATGGTATTTACATTCTTGGTTGATGACATTTCAAGTAATCGTTTTCTTTATACTATGAGCTTGGACTGAAGTATTTTAGCTAAGACTAATGATTGGAATGGATTATGTTGGACATAAGTTAGTATTGTTTAAGGATAGAACTTTTTTCGATATTATTTATGGGATGTTATAGTAATGTAGTTTTAGAAAAAGGACAACCTGCAGGGCAAGCGATATCCCATCGCGTCGGAAAAGGCTGTGGGAATCGAACCTACTGCAAAAGTGCAACTGGCCTTTATCACCTACCACTGGCCTACATGAAGTCCCTGTTTAGTAGAAACTAGTTTTATTATATTAAGCAGTATGATATATGAAGTATAAGTCCATTTTAGGAACCATATATGATTAATCTCACTATAGATGGACTTATGTATTTTTGATAACTTTTATAACCTTTTGTTTGAGAAAGATGGAATGACCCATCATTCTATCACATGATCTGCTAACACTTCACGAATGACAAATTCAACATCATTTCTTTAAGAGATGAAGTGGAAATTGTCCAAATAACGAACAACAGTGAGACTGTACCAAAATCATGAAAGTATTTATTCTATTTCCAATTTCATCAACTTTAGGGAAATGATCTTGAAAACCAAATTTTTTTCCTATTTCCCTTATATATGATGAATCAGATGGTACCTTAGATCATAAAAAATCTATGACTTTGTGATTGATGGCTTTTTTCATAGCCATGTTCTCTACAACTCTCCATCAGAACTTGATGGTTATATTTTTCTTCCATATCCATATTTTCACTTATGTTCTCTAACGTAGAAACCCAGTGATGAGTTAATTTGGGTAACCGTTACATTTCATAATCTAGTTTTTAAAGCCATGTTTTGGTATTTCTTTTTATGATGTGGGTTTCTATTAAACAAACTTTCGATTAGTAAACCATTTATAACCCCGACGAATTTCGAGGGAAAAATTCATTTTAAGGGGGGTAGAATGTAACACCACAAGATTTTATGAAAAATAATACTTTAATATAATTGATGTATTGTGTTGTATGCTACAACAAGATTACCTTGCACTACATGAAACACCGTATGAGCTTGCAGTATACACAACACTATTCTTGGATCATGTTACACACAATTTTGATAGTAGTTATTCTACGAAACATTGAGTGTATATATATATATATATATATATATATATATATATATATATATATATATTCAATGTATAAATGAGATATGGTTGGATTCTGTTATATGAAACAATGGAGGAGTCTTGTACAACACGCAACCCATACATGGCTTGCATTACACGCAATCGCGACTTTCCTCGATAGCGTGTGTTGTACGCAATACCAAGTTTCACTAAACAATGATATATGGTTATAATATTATTATAAACTATCCGTCATGAATAGTATCAACTAAAATTTGAATTTTATAACATTATTATTCATCTTATACATTTCCTAGAACATGGTATGAGAACAAAATCATTTTTTCGAGTAAAAGAAGTATTTTTAAAAAAATGTAGTTTTGCTGCCTTTTGATGGCGCACCAACCTTAAATCTTGTTTTTGACATGTTTATAATTTCAATTTGACAAAATAAAATTCTTCTTTGGAATCATGGTATAAAAATTTACTTTGGATAATTTTTTCATATTATTCTGATAACTTTCATATTTTAATGAATAGTAAAAACACGCTATATTTTAATTAAAAAAATCTTTTTTCATCGCAATAATTTATATGGTTAGATTATCTTTTTAATTGGTTTTAAAGGGTAATTAGAATATATTTTTACCATTCAATCCAATTTTGGTCATTGAAATTAATTTCACTTTGAAATTGGATATAAACAAGTATCAATCTTTTAATAGTTATTGTGTCTTAAAAACACGCGATTTGTTTTGACGACGGGAATTAATCATTAAATTAATTAATGCAACTGATATGTTTTGAATTTGGTAAAATAGATATCATTTTTGAATTCATACTATCAAATATATCTTAGGCATAATTTTTGGTATTTTTCTGGAAACATTCATTTTTTGATGAATAGTGAAACCACTAAATGGTAGTTAAAAAACTGAATTTTTCATAAAACTTAATTTTACCGCTTTTGTGAGTGGAATTTCGAAAATCCGAGAGACACGGCTAATATCAAGGACTAAAATTTGGTTCAATGAGATGAAAATAATTTTTGGTGAATAGTAACTTTTTTCTTTTTTTCCCACGGTTAAAAGTAAATAGGGTAATTAAGGGTAAAAATGATATTATTATTACCCTAAAACATGTCCTAATTCTATTGGATAAGTGTAATTCGACCAAAAACAACCTTAGGAATAAAATATGACCATTTAGGTCCACTTGGATTAGATTAGGACATTTATTATTAATTTATTTAAAGAAGGGTTAAAATAGTTAAAATCAATGTTTTATAAGTAAATCATTTTTAATATAGTGTTATACATAAGATAAATTCTACTATAAAAATTAATTGGAAAGATAAAAATATTTCATATATAATGTTATTTTATTTATAATTTTTGGAAATTAAATAAATTAATTTATATATGACACAAAGATGATGCAGTAATTATCTTATTAATGAAATATTGACATAATTGATGTATAAATACCCAAATAAATTTAATTTGAGGATTTTTATGAATTATACTAATTTTTTAGGTTAATATGACATGTTATTATTGATTTAATTAACTCTTTTAGAACTAATCATTCTGTTATGATTTTCACAAAAATCAATTACCAAATAGTGTCAAAAATGAGATAAAATAGTTTTTAAAACAAATATTATATTATTAATTGTTATTTTATTTATAAAAATCTATGGTTCGTCCCAATGACTTATATAAGGTTATATATATTAATAATAAACAACTTGGGGTTCTTTTTTCTTTTTATATTAAGTTTATTAACATTATAGTGTAAGAAAACATGAAGACACCGTAAAAGTAAAATTATTTAACTTAAGGTTAAATCTAAATGATAAGGTTAAAATAGAAACCTAAACTTGTCTAAATTCTATTCTATGAGAGTATTTCGACCCCTACCAACATTATATTTGAAATAAATCAATTTGGAGCTATTAAAAATCGAATATGACTTTATAACAAAAAAATATTTTTAGTCTTTCCAAAGGTGCCCCTCTCCTCCCATATAAAATGGCACATCCTCCCTCTCTTCCTCACACAACTTTGAGCCTTCAAGTAAGCCAAACCCTGAAAAATTATCTTCTCCACTTCCATATAAACATCATAGAGGTTCGTTTCTTCTTTAATGACCAATTTTAGTGCCCCAAGAGGAGGTCTCAAAGAGGCGCTTCAAAGACGAGGTAATGTCTGTTACCGATTCTTTCAACTCTATTTCTCCTTCCACTTATTCTTCTTTAGTTGTTTCATTATGATGTAATAACATCAGTATAACTCATATAATTATATGTTATTATAAGTATGAAACAACCCTATTTCACCATCTAACCATCCTACAGAAAACGAAATCACCACACGTGCGTATGTACGGAATACCGTCACCACGCCGTGGTGAAATCTGTTTTTCCACAAACACCTAACATGGATGGGTATAATGGTGTAAATAATAACTATATATGGTTATTATAACATCATACTGATTTTGATATATTATTCCATCCACTCCAAATCTATTCAATAATTATGGGAATGATATCATCGCTCGTGCGTACGTACGGACTACCTTCTCCACGACGCGATGAGATTCATTCTCCATGTTAACCGTACATGAATGATCATAAAGTTTATATAATGAATAATAATGAAATATATGAAATAATAATGCTACTGGATTTATGTATATATATATATGTATTTCATCTATTTAGTTTCATTCATTTCCATAAGGAAACGAAAATAGTGTTCATGCGTACGTACGGTCTACTGTCTCCATGAACAGTGTATTTCATTCCTTTTATCGATATATAATATATATATGTATATGATGGATATATACTATATATAAATCATGTTTTACATTCTGGAATTATGTAAATCAGGATATAAGTAATAATATCAATAATGACAAGTCGAAACACATACGATAAATGAAATGATTTTACCAAAAACGCTGCTTTAACATGGAATTTACAAAAGAACGGGTAATATAAAGTCATAAGTGAAACATATATGATATCATAATAGTTAATATGATTCTGTAATAAGTCAATGACATTATTTAAATCATTATACTGTAGGTTCAGATACATACGAATCATATCAGACCTAAGGTAAGGGATACATTTTCAATCTCATTTTTATCTGAGATTGCTTATACATAAGTATTTACTGGGGTTATGTCTATTATCTATGACCATGTTTTCTAAAAATGTTTTCATAAAATTTTTACCATTATTCCATGAATTTTTAAATTCATTTTTACCCTTTATTGAATTTTTACCACATTGTATTAATGGAATCTTTCCTTTGGTTACCAAATAAGGTACTTCTTGACTTTTTCGACAAAAGTACGAGGAGAATGTTATTTTTAACTTATATGGCATGAAAGGATTTTTACGGTTTCGTAACGCCTCATTTTCAAGAAGCTTATTCTACAAGATTGCATGATTATTTTCAACAAAACCCTTATCTTTTGAAATTTCATGGAATTTTGTGAAGAGAAAATGATTTTAATGAAGAAAGGATATTTTCCTCCAGAATTCATTTCAAGTGTTTTGTCAAAAATATTTTCCATATAAGATGAAATTATTTCATATGTGTATGATTCATGTAAAATTTCTATATGATTTAAATGGTTTCAATTTTCTTATGATTAAATGATATCAAATGTTTATGGATTATGTTATGATGGCATGATGTTTAAGAATCCCATTTTATTACATGGGTTATGCTATGATGTATGATTTATGATTTTCTGTCACATGAAAGAATGATTTCGTTATGAGATGGGTGGGACCTGTATCTCCCTCAAATGAATTGGGTAAAGATTTATATCTCATGAGATATGCATGGCTGGAACGGAATGTTAAACCGGTTCAGTAATACAGGACTGGAATGAGGAGTGAACTCGATTCAGAAAGGGACTTTGTTCACTAAGATGGTCTTGGCAGGAATGCCTTGGCTACTATAGAAATCATATCATGTGATTAATGGTTTTCCACAATTACATGTTTAATTCCCATGCTATTTTATCATGATTAATGTTTTCATTGTGATCTATGCCTTACGTACTTCCATGATTTATGTCATTCCTCAAGATTTAGATGTTTAAATATTATGTTCCTGTTTTGATCTTCAAATGTATATGATTTGTTTTATTTTATCCATGCTTACCCTTACTGATAATTTGAGCTCACCCTTTATATGTTTTCCTTTCCCGAGGATTTAAAGAAAGGTTTTAGGTAAGAAAACAAAAAGGGGAAGATCTTATGGGAGATGTTTAAGATCTTTCACCACAATTAGAAGATTATATTCCGAGTTTCCAAAGACACTAAACTATTATGATCCTTGTGTGTCTGTTTTTGTTATGAATTAAGTATTCTGAAAAAGTAATGTAATTTCCATGTATGTCAAGCTTCGGGCCCGTTACAGTTGGTATCAGAGGCAAAGGAGGATGGAATGTATCCGATCCTTAGGAACTCTCACATGTGAGCGTTGGACGAAGCATGGCTCTCCGCCCAAGGGATTCATGAGGAAATGGCTGCCACTGGGGATGGTGGTGTGTCCCACCCAGGGGGTGTAGCCGCCCATGGAGTGCCCTGATAGGTATCAATTATAGTCCACTGGAAGTAATTCCAGACCGTTAAATTTTGTTATATGAGTCATGAAATATATAAGTGTTTTCTTCATATTTTCTTCATTAAGGATTTGATAGGATATGTTGAATAGTTCTGAGGAACAAGAAAAATAATTTTGTGTAAGGTGATATGATTGAAGAACAAATTATTATGGGAAGGATAACTGCTAATATGAGCATGATTTTGCAATATTGATGTTTGGATAATGATATATTGGATATGAATAAGTAAATTGGACGATACTGGTTACCTTTAAACTATTTAAGGTTTTATTGACATGTACGTTATCCTATCTTGAATGATGTTTACATATTTTCTGTACATAAGAATAAGGAAACATGCATGTTTTCATTAATTATATATGGTAATTCATGTTATTATTGTACCACTTTATAAAGTTGTGGATTTTCTGTATTTGGAAGGATCGTAAGGTTATCAGTTTATGGATAGTATTAGTTAAACTCTAGATGAAGTGAGTATTATCTCATTAGAGGTGGACTTATGCATATTAAATAAATTGTGCTAACCTTTTTTTGTTATGAAGATAGATGGAATGAACTGTTATTATATTTATGGAACATATTATCTGCAAATTGTTCACAAATGATAAATTCAACTTAATTTCATTGAATAAGAACTGATGGAGAAATTGATCATGGCATGAAAAACAATGAGATTGTACAGAAAACAAGTAATTATATCTCCTCATGCAATTCTTTATAATCTGAAAAAATGGATCATTATGTAAAATGGTGTCTTATTTCATCATTTTCAATGATATCAATGACCACTTTCATGATTCTTTATTTTATGGTTTTGTGATTGTTAAACTTCAGTGAATCACCAAATTAATTATGATCAATGATAGTTACCAATCTCCTTGATTATTTATGTTATTCCTCTATTCACAATCTTTACCTATGTTCTCCTATGTAGAGACCTCATTATGATTTATTTTGGATAACTCTTATTTTTCAAATATTTCTTATTTTAAAAGTATGTTTTAGTCCTTATTGTTATGATGTTGGTTTCGGTGAACTAAACCCTCATGTATTAAATCCTTTATCAACACAGATTTATTCTAGGGATGAAATTCATTTTAAGGGGGTATGATGGAACACCAGGGGATTTTTATGAGAATTTTTTTTAATATCTTTGATGTCTTCTTTTGCACACTACACCAAGATAATATTGATCTATACACAACACTAACTTGGATTTTGGTACACACAAAAATTGGTTTACATTATGTTAATCAAAAATTCAGGTTCTTTTGTTAGAATTCATTTCATACTCGACCAAGTTTAAGTGGAAAACTAAATATTATTATGTTACCTTATAACCAAGTCATTTTAATGTCGTGTATGAACAATATGATCATTCTTCTAAAAAACTATTTAAAGGCGTATAATTGTGTTTATAAAATAATAAAATCACACTTGATGGATTTTTATTAATGTAATAGAAATGTAATATATTATATATATATTTAAAAAATTCTTCATATACATTTTCTATACATGTTATAAGACCAAATTACATTTTTTGGATAAAATAAGTATTTATTAAAAAATGAAACTTCAACGCCCTTTGATGATGTATCTACTTTAAATATTGTTTTTTACACTTTAAAATATTCAATTTAATGAGATAAAAATCTTATTAAGATATTGGATATTAAAATTTACTTTGGATGAATTTTTTATATTTTTTATGATAAATTTTATGTTATGATGAATAACTAAAATATACAACATTTTAATTGAAAAAAAAATTCATCAAAAGAATTAATATGGTTAAATAAAATTATTGAATCATTTTTAATCATAAATAGAATATAATTTTATTATTTAATATAATTCAGGTCATTAGCATTAATTTTACATGTAATTTCTATGTTAAAGCATTTCAAACTTTTTTAATGTTTTATCTTTTAAAACATGTTATCAAATTCAAAAAACAAGATCAAGTTAAAATTAATTACCCCAACATATTTGTTATGAATTTTAAAATGTGGACTGAATATTTGAAATTATTAGGTAAAACATTTGTAAATAACTTTATTTTATTTTTGGGAATTTTCAATAGTAACTTTGTTAATATTTATTAATACAGTGAAATGGTAAATTGGGTAATTAAGGGTATGAATAATATTATACAATTATACTAACACTTGTTTTAACATAATTGTATGAGTAGGATTAGAACTAAGTCATCCTTGGGTCTAAATGGTATCCATTGAAATCCAAATTGATGAGATTAGGAAATTTAATTTAATTTATTTCAAGAAAAGTTAAATATGTTTCACTCAAATTTTCATACTTATTTATTTTTTACATAAGGTTATATAGAAGATAAATTAAATTATAAATATTCATTTAAAATATGAAATTTATTAATTCATATGATAATTTATTTTCAATTATAAATAAAAAATAATTGTTTTATTGGTTTATATATTGATGATGCCTAAATTATTTAATTGATGAAAAAGCAGTAGGTTATGTATTATAAAAATGATAATAACCATTAAAATACACAAAAACATTAAAAAATATTTTTTTTGAGTATATAACTACCATAAACATCCAAGGGTATATTTATTGTCAATTTTGATCCTTATGCAATATGGTAGGAAACTTATATTATTTTTTAAAGTGATATGAAACATGTCACATTCATTTTTTAAAAAGTATAATATTATTAATTATAAATTTTACAAAAGATATATTTGAGTAAAAGTATTATCATACAATTTAGAATATATATATTCATTATATTATTTTAGTTTTAATTATTAACCAACAAATAATCATGTTAAATAATTAAACAAAACTTATGTAATAGTAATTTTATTAATTGAAATATCATATAAATGTTACTAAAAATCATAAAATAAATATAATCTTGGATTATTAATAAATAAAAAAACATTTATACATGTATTTTACCCATTATATATATTATAGAATATAATTTTTGAGGTTATAATATTATCTTGGTATTTTTATAAATCCATTAAATTAATAGTTTCAAAATGAAATTGTTGATATTTTGTCAAAATAACGATTTATTAAATGATTAAAAATCCGAAAATATTTTAAACAATATTAAATAAATATGGTTCACTATAAAAGGTTCAATATTATTCATTTATGTTCTAATTGACATGAAATCAATAATAATTATACTATTTTAATATTGAACAATTTGTTACCTTAGTTAAAATTAAATGAAAATAATTAAGGGTATAATGAAATGATAAAGTTTAAAATAGAATAAAAAATGTCTAAAAATAATTTATATATGAAATTAAAACCTTATTTTACATAATATTTGATATAATGGAATTTTTGATATTTTTTAGGTGGTTTTAGTTTATCATAAATTTATATTTTTGGAGTTTCCAAAAGTGTCCCTCTCCTAAATCATAAAAATGGATTCTACTCACTAACCTATTTCCTTCACATTGAGCTGTCAATCTCGGCCATAACCTTCCAATTTCACTTCTCAACTTCCCTAATATATTATAGAGGATCTTAGCTTCTCCAAAGACCTAATACAATGCTTTTAAGATGTGGTGTAGTGGCTTTACATAGAAGAAGATGTAATAGCCTCAACTGATTCATTCCAAATGAATTCTTTTTATACTTCTTCTTAATGACTTGTTTCCATTATAAGGTAATAAATCAAGAATAACATATATACTGATATTTTATTATAATTATTGAACAACCATATTCCACCTTCTATCCATCATATTAAAAATGAAATCACGCATGCTTATGTACAACTTACCATCTCAATATCTTTGTGTATTCTGTTTTCACTACCACTTTACATGGATGATTATAATGATGAAAATAATAATTATAAATGATTATTATTACATTTTATGTATTTTGAAAAAAATATACCATATAATTCAATACCATCATATAATTAAAGGAATTATATTATTTCTCATGCATATATATGTCCTACCATCTCCACGATGTGATGTGATTCATTAAAATTGATATCGATTGAAACATGATTATATAAATGTTTATAATAAATAAGTATGATATATATTATGTTAATTTTTTTTGTAATGATATAACTATGACATAATAAGGGTAACCATAACTTATTCAACAAAACATGCATAACAAAATGGAGCAGTTAATACCTGAATAATGAGTAATAATGAGATATTATTAAGAAACAAATAAAAATATAGTCATATATGATATCATAAAAATTACTATTATTCTATAATATATAAATGGAATTATTTATATCATTATACATGGGGTTTAGATACAGATAAATGTTATCAGACCTATGGTAAGGGATTATTTTGTCTCACTTTTATTTATGTCGGACATATTCCTTATACACCACCTATTTATTTTGAGATGTGCTTATATAGACCATAAATGTTTTTCTGATTATTATTATTACGGATAAGACACTTACAAATGCATATATGTTACATTATATTCTGAGGCATATGATTAGACAAATTAGAAATTATTAAGTGATAATTTTGTAATCTCATTATTATTCAAGATTTTTTATATATAAGTATTTACTGGGATATGTGTACCATCCACATGCATGTTTTGTAAAATTATTTTCATAAAATGATTAATTTTCTAATATGGGTATTTAATTTCAGCATTACCCATTTTTTAAATTTTACTACATATTTTGAAAAGAATATTTCTTTTATTATCCTATTGATCTAATTTTTGATTTTTCAAGAAAAAGAAAGAGAAGAATATTTTTTTAACATATAAAGAATGAATGGTTTTTATTTTTTTGCAATGCCATATTTCCATGAATATAGACATACGTGTTTTCAATATTATATTTAAATAAATTATTTTCTTTTAAAATTTTGCAGTATTTGAAAGAAAGAAATGTTTTCGGAAAAAATGGATATGTTCCTCAAGAATTATCATCATTTGTTTAATAAACATTATTTTCCATATAAGATGGAATTATTTAATAGGAATATATTTCAAGAATACTATCTCATTTATTCTTGTAATTTTATTACATTTTTTATGTAATTATATTTATAAAATCCATTTGTTTTACATGGATTATTTTATGATGGAATGATGTTTAAGAAACCCATTTTATTCATTTGGTTATGGTATGATGAATTATTTATGTCTTTTGTGGGACATGTAAGAACTATTTAATTATAAGATTTTTGATACCTATATCTCCCTCCAATGCCTTGGTTAAATATTTATATCTTATGAGATAGATAGGTTTGGAATGGGAATTGATCTCGGTTCAGTAATACAAGGTTGGAATAAGGAGTGAGCTCAGTTCAGTAATGGAATCTTTCCTCTATGATATTCTTGGAAACGAGCCTTGACTAAGATGAAATTATTTTATATGATGATATGTATGCCACTAAATATCATGTCTTATGTTATGAATTTTTAGGATTACTTTCACTGATTTTTGTGAACTTTTTTGTTTTTTCCCATGGTATGATACCGCTGTCTTTCATATGTAGGATTTGATTTTCACGTGTTATGGTATTATGTGTTATGATTATGATATGATTGATATCTTCATGTTTACCCTTACTGATCATCTTGGGTCATCATATCTTGTGTTTCCATTCCCCAGGTCTTGAAGATGCGTATTAGGTAAGATATGTCAAAAGGGGTCTAGTTAAGAAGGAATTAGTGGTAAGGATTATAGTGGTCTTATGAAACAGTTGATTATGTTTCCATGTTTCTATAGACACTATACCTATCGGGTCCTATCATGACTTTTTTATATTTTTTAGTTAATATTAATTAATTTTGATGTAATATCTATTTAAGTAATGCATGTGTTGATATAATTCCTCTAAAAATAGATTAATTAATTTTGAAAGTATTATTTTAATGATTTTCATTACATGAATCCACAACTTGATAGTTGAAACTGAAAAACTAAATGGATGGTCAGGTACCATATATACCTGTTTTCCCTTATCAATCACGGTGGAGTTGTGCACCATTCTTATATCTTTGGTCTTACTTATCATCTTCTATTTCTATTTCTCTATAAATTTATTTTGAGTCGCCTATTGAAAAATAGAAGCTAACATGGGAACTTAGTTTACTTTAGGGATTCCCACAACATAGGTAATTTTCTATTCTAAAAAATAATTATCATCAATCTCATCATAGTGATTCATTTCTTAGTTGATATGGAAACAGATATGTTAATAAATATCACTTAGATTTATTTCTCTACTTTGGAATTCTATAAGTGTGCACTCAATGGAAAAAAATAACTTTCCAATATTGATATTTGTTCTCTCCACTTCCATATATCCCACTTAGAAGTCGATGGGGAAGTATAAATTTCTAATTTAATCAAAATACCCTCATTGAACCCTCATAGATACATTATTTTTGAATTTTATAATTGAAGTGAAACTATTGCGGCTTCAATATCTATAGTACTGAGATCTTTTATTTAATGTATGACATGATAGTAATACCTTGACCTTAATCAAATAAATATTTTCTAAATTACATTCCTTAGAGAAATATTGGAATAAAAATGATGCCTGGATATTATTGAATATTATGTAGGTCCTTTGATACTACCTCTTTCACTTTAGGGTGAGTGGAATGGTGCTGATATGCTCTATATTTTTTAATGGTTATTAATTAATTCTTGATTTTTTATACATCATCATGTTTACGAGTTTTACTAAAAATGGAATATTAGTTTGCAATTTAATAAAGAGTTTCACAAATTATCCTATATGTTCCATGTTATTCAGTTGTGTTAGACAATCTAGAGAAGTTATTATTAACCTGCACTATGGTGGTAATTATTCAGTTTATTTCTATTTATATAATTATTCATCACTCTTTCCAGATACGTGGACTCCTTTAAAACTTTTTGGTCTTGTTTTCTATTTCTTTATTCACATCGGTACATATTTAATTTCCCTCTACTCATAGAATAGACATTGAATTATTCACATAGGATCACTTTGGGGAATCCAGTTACCACTCCACTTTTTAACACCCTGATCTTCTCAAAAATTAATCCTAAATAGAATTCAAGAATCTAGAGATCAACTATTTGATCCATTGATTCATCCTTCTATTATTCTATTGATGAACATTGATCTTTTGAATATGAAGTCAATTCTTTGATAGCATGCCAAATGGATGTCATGAATGTAGCCACTATATTCTCCTATGTGTGGATGTGGATTTTTAGTGATGGTCCTTAGATTGAATGAAAAGTTGGTTCTCTCTACTGATTACCTTTCTGTTTTATTTTCGAAACAACCAACCCTGAAAATTATTTTAATGGTAATAGTGAGTATATTTGAATTATTCTATAAATATTCACCGTGGATTTTTTTTCTGTCCCATCATGGTTTACATATTCTTTTTTATTGATCCCATTTGCGATTCCATCCAAATATTATTTTCGACCATGTGCAAAAATATCCATTTCATTACCTCAATATTCTATTAGAATCTGATTATTACCATTTCATCCAATATATTGTTTCTTTCCACTAATGATATTTAAATTAATGATCCTACAACTTTGGAATCTATAATTCACCTATTCCCCTTTAAAATTCCTTTACCAAAAAATATTGATTAAAATCCAAAATTCATTTTCGTGATGGGTGATAATCCTAAAAATATATTTAATGTATTCTCAATAATTTTAAATAGATTCATATTAAAAATTAATAATGATTATAATATTTGACAATGTACCCATTGATTTTGAAGGAGTAATATATCAGTTGAGAACATATAGTTCTAGCTCTTCCAACATGGTGATGGAATGACCCTAAAATATATGAATCCATTCACAAAGACTCTCTTGTAATGAATATTGGAACACAAAAAGAATTAATGTAACACTTGAAACATTATATAATTGAAATGTGTCGTAATATCCAAGAAATATTCCTATATGAATGTTCTATTATTCATGATGTACGCTAGAAAAGAGTACCCTGTTCGAAATCATTGATATGAACTCATGTTTATTCTCAAAGTGATTTTCTTTAATTAGGGGAATCAATGATGGTTGGTTGGAGCCCTTTTTTTCAAGATATATGTAATCTTCAGGTGTACACAATCCTTGGTCTCAAAGTTTAATTCCCCCAACATTAGGAAATTACACCGTGACTGCCATAATTGTAGTTCATTATCTCTTGGGGAATAGTTAAAAAATTACATTGATCTTGATGAGATCTTTTTAATTTTTGAATGTGTTGTAGTTGTGAATTTAATGATTAAATATCCGAAAATTACATGTATAAAATAAAAAAAATATAATAAGGAAAAGTTGATAAAATTTAAAGTCAAATAAATAAAATCTGAAAAACCGAAATGCAACCATCCTTAGAAAAAAACCAGTTTTGGCAGGCCCACATGGGCATCTTTAATTCCCTATGGGGATTATTGTAAATTATTTATATATATAAATAATTATACAATTGAAATTAATTATTGAAAATAAATATTGAAGCAGGTCGAAGCTAGAACCCTGAGACTCTGAAATTATATCTTTATGTTTATAAAATAATGAAATTCAATTAATACAATAAAAGGGAGATAAATCATGTTGTATTTTGGAAATAGTTTTGGAAAAGAGAGACATGGGAGTGTAGAAAATTTGTTTTCATTATTTATTTGGAAAACATGTCTGGGTCTATATATATTTGGGTTCAATGGAAATTATATTAAGAAATTAAATTTATGTTTTAGTATTTGTGTTAGACTTAGGAAAATGGGGATCTAGTGGTATGCATGCCACCTCCAAATTAAAATAATACCCTATGTCCCTTGGTATATTATTTTATAGTTTTAATTTACTCATTTTATATTGATACCATATTTATGCCCAATTTCACTATATTAAAAAATGGTAATGGTGTAGTATAATGAAATAATATGTTAAATTAAAGAGGATCCATTAAATGTAAAAAATCAATGGTCATAAATCATATAAAGTTAATGATATTATAATTTTAATGAAAACATTGGCATCCCAAATATCCGAATAATATAAATAAATAAAATGCAACTCACCATCCTAATTCTTTTATATCACCCTAGATCATTGATGGAGTAAACCCACCCTCCTTTTTATAATGATGTAGGGGAGAAGGTGAAAAAAGTGAAATCATGAATGAAAAGTAGAGACAATTAATGCTAGAGAACATTTCACATTAGGACTACTCTCCCCAAGAATTGGTCTCTAGATATCTCCTAGTAGCATCAAATTATTCTTTTATTTATATCAGTTATATTTGATCATTTAGAATAAACATTTTGTAAATTAAATCATAGTGACAATGAAATTATTCTATAGCCATATTGGGTCTTTATGATAGTCTCCTAGAAAATTCCAAATTGAGCTTGTTTGTTTCTGTCTTTGGTTGCACTTTTAATGCCATGAATAGAGTTTTTCTTCTGTAATTGTTCATGTAAATGATATTTGTATATCTATTTATAGATTAAAATGGAATTTAAATTTTTTTGAGGTTTTCCAGTACATGAAGTCTATGGGTCACACCACGACACATTGATTATTTGTCGTCTTCTTATTTTATCCAGTTGACATAGCTTTCAGGATTGTTACCCACACTTGTTTTACATCATAAATTTTATGTTTACAATGCTAATTTTGTCTTAACATCCCCAAAATCTTGGGTTCACTTAATAATTCCAATTTAAATTCCCAATAATGTACTTTAGGTATTCTATTCCATTCAAATCAATATTTTTATGGAATTCATCACAATTTCTAATCTTTTATCACACATTCCATAAAATATTTTACCCTTACAATTATGAAAAATTCCATTAAATTTTCATGTCATAATTGAATTGTCAAATCCCAAATCAATATATTTCAATATCTAAAAATTAAGCATAAATTTGACGTATCAGTTTCCCAAGAATATCTAATATAAATATTATATTATTTGAGATTTATATTCAATACACCTAAAAATAATATATCCTCAATAACTATAATAGTTTAGTGTCATTGGTGACTATATACATAATCAACATATTTCATGAAATATCTTCAATGTATCCCAGATTGTTCTTCTCACATTGTACCTTTCTTAGCCATATGCTACACAATACACATCTACATAAAATGGGGAAATTAAAAAATTCAAATTGATGAACATTGATGAAGAATATTGTTAAAATGATAGATATCAATTGATGATCATATGATAAGACAAGGAGACGATAATGGTATGATAACCCTATTTTCTCTTATGAGAACATGCACAACAAGTCATATAATATAAATCATGAGTCCAAGAATAAGTCATTTTCATAACAAAATATATGATTCATAAGAGTGTTAAATGATAAGTAATAAAACATAATCTATTCATATATATTATAACGATAATACATTTTTTTAATACACAGAATCATAATAAATAATTTCAATACTCAAGGATCACTTTTGATAATATCATAGTGGATAGATAACCATAGTTGATTGGATACACTCCCCATTCCCATATATGTTATTGAATGATTTTTGTAGTATGTTGTGTTAACTCCCCATTAGAATAAATTTAGTGGCTAGAGTCCCCTAATGTATTTGGTAAATTCCATATTCCAATAAAAATAATGGAAAAAAGTCACACAGTGCATTGGGTTCACACCCAATTTCATTTAAAAATATCTCATGATATATCAATCTTTTAAAAAATATTAAATAGATATATAATTCCAGTGCCAAACATCATCTATTGTCTGGTTTATGGTGGAATCCCAAATGTGCCCTGAACACGGTTGGTCACATGAACTCAGGAGAGTTACCCAAAATGCCAGAGGCTGCCGACTTGTAGAGCGGGACATGGTTTGACAATTGGAAAACTATTCCCTCATCGATAGTGTATACAGAGCGAAAAACAATAATAAACAATAGAGTAAGCAGTAATATGATACATCATATGTTAACAATGAAGGGCTGATAGTAATAAAATTACAGGAGCATATATTAATGATGAATGTCACATGTGTATAGGAATGAAGCCAAAAATTTACCAATGCAGGAAATACAATACTAAAAACAATTTATAGAAAACCACTAAACCCCAACAACATCACAAGCCTCAACTTTGTCCCATGCTCTCCAACTCCAATAACAATCAAGTTCCTGAGGATGAAGGGCCCTTACCCTTATCTATACCATCAACAAAATAATCTATTTGGGTCTAAAAGAATGACCCAAACAGGGTGAGAGATTCATACCAATAGAAAACAACCAAATGATATATTCCTAACTACCAGTTAATATATATAACAGGTAATATGAAGAAATGAAGTAATAAAATGGTAAGTACTCAAATGTAAACAATCCTACACTTTTTTAATTGAATTCATTTTCAGTTTTTAATCTATTCACTTAATCATTTAATACTTGGGATCCAGCCTTAGCTCTATATCCCCTGTGTAATAAAAAATAGATGTCTGAGATGACCATCTGAACAATCATGATTGGTTGAGTCCATGTTTGTGCTTTGGCTAGGCAGACTCGTGATAATCATTCAATCATTCATAAGAAAATCTATGTGAATTTTCACACAGTCAAACCCATTTGGTTTGACATATCATCAATTCAATAAAAAATAATCCTATGGGAAAGCTCTCACAGTCTAACCCCATTATCCCCACATCATATAAATCAATCTAAAACAAAAACCCGGGCAACTGTCACGATCAATACCCCATGGTAAAAATAGCATCCATAATATATAATGACCACCTAGAATGGGTAACTGGATTAAAATACCTTCTAGTCATTGATTCTCCACTTTAACCTACTGACTGTTGGAACACCTCATAATGAAACCAGCTACATCCCTCTTTATACCTAGCCACCAATCTTGACGATGCAAATCTCAATACATCTGGGTGACACAAAGATGAACTTCCCATACAGAGGAATGAAAATCTTTCAAAATATCCTCATGTATGTCTGTTGACACCCTTATGCGCCCATGAAAATGAAAAAACTCCTCTGCGTCTACGATCCACCCAAGAGTAGTGTCCTCACCTAACACACTCACCTATAGCACAAGGAATTCGTAATCTGATAGTTTCCTCATTTGTACTTGATCTATAAAAGTACTGGTAATATCTATAGTAGAAATAATAGTCTACCCCTATCTATCATTCACTTTCAAATACATCTCAGAGAATGAAGCCTTACGAAGCCACTCATTGCTGGCCTCTTGAACTGACTGTATCCGAGTTCTCCTGCTTGACGCATTAGACACGACATTACCATTCCTAGAAGTTTAGGAATGATCAATTTCAAAAGATTAAAGGTACTCAACCCACCATTAATGTCTTAAATTCAGATCATGATGAGTAAAGATATTCTTGAGGATTTTGTGGTCAGTGAACAGAAGAAATTTTACTCTTAAAAGATAATGTCTCAAATAATGTAAATTATGCACAACTATAGTTTACTCGAGATCATGCATTTGGAAATTCGTCACTTGTGGCCTCAACTACTGAGACCCTTACGCAAAGACTCATTCCCCATCCATAAGTAATGCTCCCATACCGATAACTAATGCATCATAGTAAACCGTGTAACTCTTTACCAGCTCTAGAAAAATCAGTATCTGTGCTGAAGTCAACTTCCCTTTTAGCTCATGAAAGGCAGAATCATAATAATCTTTCCACTAGTACTTCAAACCTATCTTTATTTGGCCCAGAAGTGGTTATGCTATGCATGAAAAGTCCGATATAAATCATATGTAGCATCAAACCATCCCTATAAAATTTTTCACGTCAAATATGTTCTTCGGCTGCTCCTAAGAAACTACTCCTCTGATTTTCTAAGGGACTACTATTACTCCTGTCTCTGATATGACATGACCAAAAAAGTGAATCAGACCCATACAAAAGTATAATTTGTAGAGCTTAGCATGTAACTAATGCTCTCTCTATGTACTCAATATGGTCTCAAGATGGATGGCATGGTCATGTAGAGTGTGAGAGTAAACCAAGATATCTTCCCCAAAGACTATCGTAAAATAATCCCTATAAGGATGGAACACTCGGTTCATTAGTGCCATGAAAAATTTGGTCACGTTAGTGAGACCGAATGACATAATCCAATACTCATATAGACAACACCTACTCTGAAAGGATGTAACAAGTATATTGGATTTTCTAATGCTAAACTGATGAAAACTGGATCTCAATTCAATATTCGATAACACCTGAGACCCTCTAAGATGATCAATGAAATCATCAATCCTTAAAAAGGGATATTGGTTTGTGACCGTCAAATGGTTTAGCTTCTGATTTGTCACACAGAATCCAAGGTTACCATTTTCATTCTTCGCGAAGGACAGGATAACTCCAAGGGAAAGTACCAGATTGGATAAAACACTTCTGTAGAAACTCCTCTAACATTTTCATGAGCATTTGTAACTCTATTTTAGCCATCCTATAAGGAGGAATGGACACTGGTGCCACTCCCAACACAAGATCAATAGAGAAATATACGTCTCGCTCTGGAAGTAATCCATAAAGTCATATAGAAAGACATATATGAAATTATCCACCACTAGAAGAAAGTTTATCTTTGTAGTACCAGAGTCATCTATATATAAACTAAATATCTGTGATATAATTCTTCCCAACCCATGATTCTTCGGTCCAAATATATTAGCTTGGACATCCCATTCCCCCTTGTGAAGAAAATATATACCGTATGGTGATGTGAAACTCACCCTATGGTGATTGAAGTCAACATAGACTTGAAAACAGACCAACCAGTTGATTCTGAGAATAAATCAAAGCTTATCATCTCGAAGATATAGAGGTACTCCGAGAAGTGAAAACCACCAACCTCAAGAGGGAACTACTTGAAATGAAATACAATAGACATCATAATCTACAAAGGAGTATCTATCATCATAACATCACCTGAAGTAAAGATACATAGACTAAGGCTTCCTACAATAGAAATAGATTTACAACTATGGGTAAACCCTGTATCAAAATGAGAAGAAGCTAAAACTGTGGAAACTAGAATCACACCTCTAACCGTAGAGGGTCCAAGATTCTGCTCTTTCTAGGACTGTTCCATCACAAAATTTTAACATGTATCGTTGCCCTCCATCCCTACTTAGGTACCCATAGTTGATCCACCTTTATGTCACTAAAAACCTATATTCTAGATAACATGACCATGAAATCCTCCTCGACCTAAATGTCTTTGAGAACTCTTGTTCCCTGACTATTGAGAAACTGGTGATTCTGCTCCTAAATGTGAATCCATAAAATATCTTCTCTCACTCACTGCTGATGAGAGAATCTGGAAACAAAGATGAAGGTGGCCCATATTTCCTCAATATTATCACTCGACTAGGCCCCTAGGGCAATGTGGTCTCATATGACAACTCTTCCCACACTGCTAGCATTCCACCTATATACCTTATGAAACATTCTGTGAGTGATCCGGGAAACCCTTTCTATTATCTGTCGAATAATTTCCATCCCTAGATAGTAAATTTCTCTAGCTCTCAGCTCTCAAATCCCTCAAATTTCACTTGGAAATCAGCATATGGTTAGCTATAGAAGTTACATATGTTAGGCTAAAAACATTCACCTCCAATTCTATATCATACCTAGGACCATACGCAAATCACCTAGCCAAAGATAACTCATCACCTCCAAAAATAGGTGCAATGTGATGAATCTTTGTAAATCCTAAAAAATAATCCATCATTGAAAGAGAGACCTTCTCCAAATTCATGAACTCTTGGGCTTGATCAATGCTATATGTCTTGGGGTTGAAGTAATCATTGAAGGTCATCTAAAATTATTCCCAAGATATATCTAGATAGGATCCCTGTTGTGAGATAACATCCCAATATATCTTTTAGGAATTTCATAGCTTGTATGTTTTGAGCTTAACCCTCTATCAAGAGGTGTCTCCTAACACTCTAAAATCGAAAGCATCGCTCCAACCATGATACTATAGCATGTTGCCCTCTATCCCCTGAAAAAGTGGGAAGATGCTACTGCTGGAACACCCATGTAAACACTGCTATAGTTAGTGTAGGATGTGGTGCTGCTGGAAAATTTTATAACATGCTCAAAAAGCCTTTATGGAATAGTGCATCAGTACATGTGTCTGGAATAACAGTTGGTGCCATGATGTGAACGACATCAGGATCTTTTGGTAGTCCCTGATCCACCATTTCTAGTTTCTGATCATCTCCCTCCACCTGACATACAATCATTTTCTGTCTCAGTGGCATGAATCTATTCATGTGCATACCTTAGGACAATATTATCAAGGACTACAACTCATATGTGAACGAATTGAACAAGAGGAAGAAAAAATTCTTGTTTTAAAAAATAGGTATACACAGTGTGTAGAACCTCTATATGGAATGTTCCCTTAAATCTGTAACATGTGCATGTACCTATGCCAAAAGATTTTTGTAACACCCAATACACATTACATGTTAATCATGAAACAGGGCATGCACTTGAATTTTTCCTCCTACCCAGGTTCTTATAGCCATCTAGAACTACACAGTTCTCTACTGGTGTAACACTACATGGTGTGTTCTCCCTAGACACAACATGTACTCCTTATGTTCCATCCAACCATGTCATTAGTGACACTTTTATATACATGTTCAATGACCAGATGGTGTGTACATGATAGACACAACATGTACCACCTGAATTTCATTCCCCTGTGTCGTTAGTCACACGGTTGACTGTAGTATGACATGTACTCCCAGAACACAGTGTGTTCCATCAAATATTTTCCAACCCCAATTCTCTACCAACACAGTTAGTCAAACGATCTATAACTACACATCGTTTAAATATAGTATAGAGTGTGTACGTAAAATAAGTATGTTCAACCAGAACAGAAGAATACGTGGTGTGTGTTCATGACACCACATGCTGTGTTATCTAGGTTTTCAGATAGTATGCCTCTAAAACATACCCCAAACACATAAAACATAAAATTTAATCCAAGGAATGGAAATTTCCAACCCGTGACATCCCATGCTACCCCAGAATCAAATTGTGGCATCCTTTTTCACATCATAACTTGAAAAAATTAAATTATTGTTAATAAATGATCAACCAAATTCGGATCCGAGAGGGCACATAACACCTCAGGGACAACAGCGTGGCGTCCATTCCAATGAAAAATTAAAAATTCAGGAACCCTATAAAAATATAAGTTATTATATGATGGAATCTATCACAACAAAATGCATATCTTGCATAATAATTATCACAATAGCATGCGATCAGTAATTCATCCTAAATGGAATGCCATGAATGCATGACATGCGATCGATTGTAAGTGAAAATATGATGCATGAGATGGCATACCCTCATCTCATCAGGTTATAATAGAAATATAACCTCATTAATATAATCACAATACCACAAAACAAGTGAATAACCCAATGGTGAAATCAATTCAATTATAACAATTGAAAAACAAGAAAATTGCAATATTTGAGGAAACATGGATTCTCCAAGTACATGTGTAAGCTAACCATGATAATATATTTTTACCAAATATATATTCCTTCTTATCCCATTACATTGGATCTAAATTTTAATGAAACGGAGAAATGAAAATCCTTTGATACCACTTTGTAACTTCCAGGATCTGGGTGCCTCCCAAAGGTGCCCCGAACCTGGTTGGTCACATGCCCTCAAGCGCATTTCCCCAAACACAAGAGGTTGTTGAATATCTACGAGGGCCAAAATTAGATAATGGGGAAACTATTCCCTCATTAAAATAGTATACATAGTAGAAAACAATAATAATCAATATAGGAAGTAGTAATACCTTACAACATATGTAAACTGCGAAAGATTGATAGTAATAAAATAACTATAGCATATATAAATTATGCCTGTCATATTTTCCATGAAAAGAATCCAAACAAGTCACAATACTAGAAATAAGATTCTAAATACATTGTACATAAAGGTAATAATATTAAATATAATCAAAAGCCTTATCTTGGTCCCATGCTCTCCATCTCTAACAACAATCAAGTACTTGAGGAAAAAGGGTTATTTCCCTTATCTATACCTACAACCATATAATCTATTTGGGTACAAATGAATGACCCAAAAAGGGTGTGAGATGAATACAAATAGAAATCCATCAAAGTATCTATGCCTATTGGTTAGAAAATATATATAGAAGGCAATATGCAGAAATGAAGTAATAAACTAGGAAATACAGAAAATTAAACTATCCTACATATTTTTAATTACATTAATTTAAATTTGTTAATCGATACATTGAATAATGTAAACCATGGGATATAGAATAAGCTCAGTATTCCCTGTATAATAGTAGTAAAATAGATGTCTTTGAAGACCATCTAAACAATAAAGAACTGATGTGTCCAATCTTGTGCTTTGGCATGATATACTTTTCACAATCATTCAATCATTCATAAGCAACCCTCTGAGAAAGTTCTCACTATCTAACAACTTTTGTTTAACATATCATAAAATTAATAAATAATTACCCTATGTGAAATCTCTCATAGTCCAACCCCTTTGGCCCCACATCATATAAATCAATCTCAAATGACCACTTTGGAAGCTTTCATTGTCAGTACCACTTGATGAACATAACATTAAAAAAATACAATGACCACCTAGAATCTCTCACGGTCAATGACCTACGGTACAATATTCATTTAATCAAATAACAATGATCTCTTGGGCAACTCTCATGGTCTAAACCCTATGAGAATCTCTCAAATTCCAATCCCCATTGGTCAATAATCAAAATGCATAACATAGGCATTTCATATACTTGACAACTCCATCCTAACAAAACATGGAATGGAAACGAGGCATGCATAAATGTATCCTAGAACAAATGGTGATTGACAATAACTCAAGTTAATACACCCATGGTGTGTCCCATAATAAGTATCTGACCTTATTCCTAATAAATAACACTTTCTAAATTTAAAAAAACAAAGTAGGTATAAAACAGGGTAAAAATCCAAAACACGCAATATCCCAAATGGTGGTATACAACAATTTTAGCATATATAATCGAGCGAATATCAATGAATATCACAAACCACCTATCATTATATTTTATGATCAATAACCTTGATCATCGGCCCCTAAATCATCCTAGAACGACTTATATCTACAAAAAGTAGAAAAAAATTCAACCCTGAATAACTCATGAGAGAGGAGGAATCAGGACGAAATGCTCTAAGGGAATTTATAAATCACATGTGGGATTCCAATTCACATGACGATGTATCAATCGGAGGTCGGGCAGAATTGGGAGGGTTTCAACGTTCTTCAGTATTCTATTGCTCTCCTGTAGGAACCAAGGGAAGAATGATATGTTTCTAAGGATGAGACCTGACCCACATCGATTTTTCAAATAAAAAGAAAACTATACAGTATGTTCACTAAATGTAAACACCGTGTAGTAGCCTTAACTAGCCCCTACCTTAAGAAGTCTGCCTGGTCACCTACTCGTCCATGTACTCAGCCGTTACATGGCTAGTACATGGTACCTGGTTACATGTTCTGTAATTTTGAAATTCTCAATTCTTCATTTTTCCCTATAAAACATTTGTAATTCAATATACATATTTTAAATGAATATCCAGGTTCTAACACATCACATGATGAAATCCTTACATAAGTCTACAAAATGATAAAAAAACCTTCATCATCTCATTATAGCATAATAGCACCCTAGGAAAGAATCATGTTTCAAAAAACCATCCTTATCACATCATCATCATAATACCTCAAAAGAAATAAACTGGGAGTTTTCATAAGATAATAACCCCAATAATGAAAAACAATCCTTTAAGGATTATAATAGATATGAGTATACATTTTTTAAATTATTAAAATTATGATTGTTAAACAAGAGAAACCATTCTTTTCTTCAATTAGTTTTTAAAAACATAATATTCATATAAAAATTAGAAGAATATATTAATTTTAAAAACATATAATATTGTAATGGAATATATTTAATTAATATTTTTCATGATGGTAGTTAGGTTTGGTCAATCCATTAACATTAATAAAACCTTCTTTTCTTAATTTTGTAAAAAGTGAAAAGTGAATCATATGAATATTTTATTAAAATAATTATTAAAATATTTTTTATATAATGTAAATGTTAGTAAAAATTATCCTTCTTAATCATTTTTTATACAAAAAAATACATATAAAACATTATGAACATGGACATGGACAAGACATATTATCGACCACATTGGAGAAATTTGGAAAGTTCTTCTCAAAATACTATTTTTGTCATTTTTAGTCCAAAATAGGAGAAACATAACTATTATACTTGATAACCATATAAATAATTATATGATAATATAATATCTAGTGTTGAGGATATAAAGTACATACAATTGACCATAATGTAATTGAATAATAAATAATCCTAATACAAAGTGAAATTGTAACCTGAACCTTAATAACATTGGTAATATTTTAATAAAAACCTCATAAAGAAAATAAAATTTTATAAATGCTTAAAATGGGATAATTATCATCAATATAATTATAAAAAACCGATGGAAAGTATATACCCCAAATAAATAGAAGAAGGTGGTAAATATAGATCATATATTGATAGATAGAACTCGAGGTGAGGAAATCCTTACCTCATTCCTCGACATGATTCACACACACTATAAACATATGTATAATATATATACACTTATTATAAATCAGTAAAAACATATTGATACTTATATTATTATATATAATTCCTTAACAATTTTCTATCACAGTTTTATTAATAATTATTCATTTATATCTATATTTTGGGTAAAATGTTTCATTTTTAATGCATGATTCAGGTTGATGGTTGAAATCCATTAATAATGGAAAACATTTAACAATGATAATAATACCATATATCTCATGTATATTTAGTATATAAACTTTTTGAAATATCCATTTATTTAGGTGATGAAAAATAAATTACTTCACTTTATAGAGGTTGTGCTCCAAATGTACAAATTAATGTTACTTTCAATTTAAAATGAATTGAATGAAAGGAAGTAAAACAATATTTTATCATTAAAATGTAATAATAATATTATTAATATAATAAATATTATTTAAAAACATTTATATTAAAATAATTTATATCTGGTTATTAAAAAGAATTTACATTACTTCATGGAGGTGGTAGTCCACACGTATGCATGATCACAAATTTCATTTCCGACTAAGATGAAAAGTGGGATTACCATCAGAAAAAATTTAAATATAGAAATTATTCTTATTTCACGTTGTTAATTTAATTATATAATATTTTTTAGGTGTAAGAATAAATAATCTTGAGAGAAGACCCTTAAGATAATTTCATTTTCTTTTGGGTATCTTCATTTGGATTACAGAATAATCCTTAATAGATTATTCTTTTGGTTAGAAAATAATCTATATAAAATGGGGGTAATATTTTTTTAAGGATTTTGGTATATATTTCGTGAGTTTAGTTAGTCATATGATGTGAATTATTGATGAGAGGTTATTCCCTTTTATAAGTGAGGTAAGTGACACCCATGTAAATAATATTAACAATAAAATAAAATAATTCCATTTTCATGAGAATGGGGAGATAAATTGAAACCATTTAGATGATATTATACATTATGATCAAAATATAATCAATTAATAATAATTTTAAATGTTTTATTGTTTTTTGATTCCCTACCTCTTAGTTAAACTCATTCATTATCCCTTTTAACCCTTACTACATTAATGATTTTTTCTAAGGTAATTATTCATTATGGATACAAGATTTGTTGAAATTATTACATAATATTGATTATTATGATTCCAAATATGGAATAAATTTTTTATGATTCAACCCCTTTAGGTGTTTAAAATTAACTTTAATATTTTCAAGCGGGACGTAATGGAATTATATTTTAAGAAAAATATCCTCTTGGGTATAAATTGAATTCATACAAAAAATAAACAATAATCTTGATTGAAATATAATTAAATTGAATATGTATATTAATATACCCTATTTATGAATTTAAAATATAGAAAATACATAATTTATAAATGTGAATACATAATTAAATTAAATCCACTATAATAGTTATTTACTATAAAATAATATACATTTGGTTCCCAATGTCATGAATGGGTTTCAAAATTCATCATAATAGCTTTAAATGATTTATTTTATCCAATAAAAACATAATTTTCAAGATAAAGGTTTCTTATATTTTCAATTTATTATTACATAATTATGATATAATAAAATAATGGTATTGTTAAAATCGATATTTTTACTATTCACCTATAAACCTTGTATTGTAGAAATATAACAAAAAACACCTTACCTTATTTTTTACATTCTAAAATAAGAAAACTATGATCATTTTTTGAATTTAAATCCAAATATTTATAAATTTATCTTCAAAAAAATAATATATAATATATAATCTAATTAATTTTTAAAAAACATTCTTTTAGTATACGAATAATAAAGGTTGTACTTCTTATAATTTATTTAACTTATTATATTTACTATAATTGTATCATAATATATTTAAATTTATATTAGAAAAAATAAGAAATTTATTGAGATTAGTGTGGCATTTACGATATTCTATCAAAAACATCTAATTTCTTTTAATGGAAAATAAATTCAAAAAATCGGTGTGTTATATACAAGTAATTTACTCCAGGGTGCATCTATTTTTCATGTTTATATCAATTTAACCTAATGAATAAGATAGTATAATAGTGTGAAAAATTAATAAGATGAATTAATTTTCATGTGGATAACCATCTCCCATATTAGTATTAACATTTCATCAGTTCATACATAACCCTTTGGGATCAGGTGGTTTTAATGTTGTGTTATATCGGCCCGGTGCAATATAGTTTGGGAAATTAGGTCATAGAAATTGTTATTAGTAAATATTATAAATCCCTATGGAATGAAATGGAATTTCTATATATAAAAATTTTATGTTGAACATATTTTATGATGCATAAAAAATATAAACTATTTTAGATAAAAAATAGAAATAAGAAACTAGATCAAGGAAATCAAGGGCATTAACTACTAAATCATGAATGTGGATTGAGGACCATTTATATTTTCCTCCGTTGACACTAAAAAAATTAATTATAATAAAAAATAATTAATAAAAATATTCAATGATATTAATAATTATGAATTTATATTTATAGATTCCATACTAGTTAAAAATATTGTTAAAAACATGTGTCACGTACTCAGAACTATTTAATTAATATTATAATGTCATGAAATTAGTAGGAAACATTCATAAATCATTATCTAATATATTGGAATTGGAAACGTGGAATTTAAACTTCTAATATTAACAAAATAAATGAAAATTTATATTTTCAATTTGAAGGTGTAAGATAAAAATAAGTATAACATGCTCAAAAAAAAAATCGAGGTCAAATTTCTGTGAAAGTCAATGAAATTTATTTTTAATTATGTTATATCCTATTTTATTAAACCATATATCATTATGATGAAATATATTCATTAAATTACTATACATATGTTCATATAATTGGTAAATGTGATATTTCTAATAAAGTCCAACCTCATACAAAAATATAATAGAACATTTATTATTTTTGTAAAAGTAAAATAAAATTATCGATGATTTACTTATGAACTCTTGGAATAAAATTCAAATCATTCAATTGTGTTTTCTAATGAATGTCTTAATGTTCATTTTTTCCATTTTTAGTGTTATCTATGTTAAAAATTCTTATCACATGATCTAAATAGATAAAATGATCTTAAATCCATATGAAACTCATAGAAATTTAGTATTAATTCATTAATTACATGTATAGATGTACTTTTAATGATTTTTATTTTCAGTTTAGTCTGAATGAAAAAAGTGTATGTTATAATTTTAAAATATATAGTTTAGTTAAAAACACATATGAAATTACAAAAAATTAGCAATCAAACAGATATTATCCATAAATTATTTGGAATTGATAATATATTTATTTTTAAGCTATATAAATTAAATGAAAAATATTGTAACAATGTGTGGGCATAGAATTAGAGAAATAAATTTTAAATTTATGTGTGTTAAAATTTGAAATAGTAGGAATCATTTTCAAAATTGAGAAAACAAGATCAAATTTTCCAAAAACAATATAATATTTATCAATGATTAATTTTAATCCTATAAGTATTAACTATTCATATTTCTGATGTGCATTGTATTTAGAATGTCTGGAAGAGTGTGCTTCCAATTTAAGAAGCTATATTTTAGGTAAAAACACATGTTACATAGTTAAAACTGATTAAACACGCTAGGTTTTATAAAACTATATAAAATTTATCATAAATTAGTTTTTGACCTTTGATAATGAATCTCATGTCATTTTAAAGAGTTGTTTTGTTGGAAGGACCTAATTAGTTTTAAAAAAATTGAGAATTATATATGTTAAAGACACAAGTCACTTGCTGAAAACCAAGAAAATGATTTTGGATTGGTGTGAAAATATAGGGAAACAAATATAAATTAATTTTATTAAATAATAACTCACCAAATGTCTTTTTTGATGTGCAGTATGCTAGGAAATATTTAAAGATCATTTTTTCAACATAAATGTAAAATTGTAGTTCAAAATACACATCGAATGCTAAAATAAAAGATAAAATATCTTATTTTAAAAAATCTATAGAATATTTTTCAATTATTCATTTAATACATTATAGAATGAAATATCCAACCTTTTTTACTCATGGTGTGATAATAATTCCCAAATTTAATTGTTTTAAATTTAAAAGTGATATTTTATTTTTAAAAATCCATTATATGATCAAAACAAAAAATTTGATCTTGAATTTTTATAAATATATAAGAAAACAATAACCATATTATTTTTATCATTATGACTAAACTGAATATTATTCCAATGTGTGGTGTGGTACGAATGAGAAAAAAAGTTTCTTTTTAGTAAAAATGATATTTAATTTAAAAACAAGTGTCACCTACTGAAAACTGATCAAATACACTACACTTTTATTGAAATAATGAGAAAATAATCATTGATTTATTTTTGGCATTTATAAATCTTCCAAGTGTCCTTTCGATGCGTGGAGTATTCTTAATAACCAAAATTTCATTTCTTTAATTTAAATTTTCATTGAAATAGTTATGTATGATAAATAAAGTAAATAGTTTTTGTTATTAGTTATATATAGAATTTTATTAAGTTATATTTTTACCATTCCTTTGTAGGTTAAAATTAATATAATTTTTGACAATTCATCAAAATGAAATTCTTCATATGATACAATATTAGTTTTGTTATGTGATTGATTTATTTCTAAATATTATAATTATATCCCATAATTTAATTTACAAGTAATTTTTCACATTATGAAATACATCAATTATTTCAAATAAATTTTTTAGGTATTTATATTATTATTTTTCTATTTTAAATTTTTTATCTACTTTGGCCATGAATGGTAGGTGAAAAAATCGAGAGATGACTTTCTCAGTGCTTAAATATCATTCATAAAAGGAAAACTTAATAGTATTAAAATATTTATATGGATTATCCCAAATTATCAATGATAATCTATTATTAAGAAATGGATTTATTTTTTCTCAATGTTATAAATCACCATAATTTTGACAATTTTGAAATCCTTTTCTTGTGCCGATAGTAATAATGTTATTTTCGTGAAACTTCCATACATGTTTTATGTGGGTTATATTTTTCAACAATATATAATTGGATTTTTAAAACATCATATATTATATTAATTTTTAAAAAAATATATATTTCACACTGAATTGGAAAATATGATGTAATATATTAAAAACCATCTTGTATTTTCTATTTATTATATTTTTTTATAATACTATATTTTGATAAGTGGGTAAAGAATATATAATTTTTTTTATAAAACCAATATATATATATATATATATATATGTGTGTGTGAAAACATAGGTAATTTTAATAATTAATCAATTTAATTTCGTTTTATTATTCATTATTTGATTTTATAGAGCCATATTCCCATAAATGAATTTAAGTAACTTTTGAATAAGAAAAGAAATAGTTTTAATATAACTGTAATGTTTTACTCATATTTTATGATTTTATTAAAAAGGTATCTTTAAAATTTCACAGTATTTTGATTGGGTAAAATGGAATTCATTTTTGATATCATCATATATAATATATATGATGGTGAGTTGTTGGGTTATAGATAAAATGACTAATTTCTTAGTGCATAGTGAAAAATACAAATTTTTGGAACACTAGGATTTCATCCATTAAAATCTAAAAATTTTGAAGTTAAATTATTTTTTCTAATTTTAATATAAAAAACAAAATTAAATTTTATTATACCCAATTTAAATTAATTTATAGAAATTAACATAATATGTTATTTTGTTATATGTTTTAATTTTTTTAAACCATAATTCGAAAAATAATTATTTTTCGTTGGGTTTTTTGAAATATTATAAAAAATAATTTATTATAAGTATTTAAATTAAATATTGAAAAATGTATTTAATATTTTTATTTTGGAGGATAAAATTTAATAATGATATCAATTTCATTTTTGGTCATTCCGAAGAGTAACCATGTTAAAAATGGATCACCAAAGTAAAGGGTTAATCATGGTAACTAAGGTGAAATTTTTTATATGGCTACACAAAATTACAATAAAAAATTATTTTATTATGGTATTTTGTCCCATATTACATTATTTTATAAATTTTTTAATTTAAAATCTACTTGACTATGATATTAATATATATTACATTTAAAACATTAGAACAATTACTATTGCGCCACTCCCTTCACATATAAAAGGTAATTCACTCACCTCTAATCATTACATATTATTAGTACTCTATTATATACAATCCCTATATAAATGTCTCCTCAATATCCCTTCTCATATCTTTTAGGATGTATCCTACCCAAAATTCCAACATATGAAGCATTAATGCATAATCCAATGGTTGATTACCAAAGAATATCTATAATTATTTACGATGTGTTTCATGTTTATTTCTTCCAATACCTTCATTGAATATTCTTTAAAAACTCAAAAATAAATAGATAAATAGCTTCCATATACCTAATTTTTATTATTATTATTTTAAAATTCTTTTTCATCACCTTTTCTATCATATGTGGAATGAAATCATCACTTAGGCATATATGTAGATCACTATTTGCACAAAGTGATGCATTTAGTTTTTCATCACTATCTTAAAAAAATAATTATTATTATGGATTTAAGGAATATATATTTATATATATGATATTACTAAATTAAATTTTAATATGGAAATATAATATATTAATTACATTCTTACCTTTTTATTCATTAGAAAATTATAATTTCACTTGTTCGTATGTGTGGAATAACACCTCACAAAGCTATGTGATTTATTTTTCTTGTATGAATTTCATTGAAAATTTAATAATTTTATTAAAAGATTAAAAACATTAAGTATATCCTGATTGATATTTTCTAGATGAATGAACGATAAAACATTTGAATATGCTCAACCTGCTAAATTTGTTTAACGATTACAAACAGAACATCCTAAAAAATTCAATATGAATGTAACTTGATTAATAAACTATATAAGGAAAGTTAATAAATGAAAAAATAGTATAATAAAATCAAATAAACTGGGAAAATGTTATTATTAAACTATAAAATTAGCACATGTTTATTGTGGGAATTTAAGTTATATACGTGGATATTCAGACTAGAGGTAAGATATTTTTCATCGAACCCTTATTTTAATACATTGATATGATTTTTCTATTTTTCCATTAGAACCATGTTTTTTAAAATCATTTATACTTTTCATTAGTATAATTAAATTTATTCTCAAATTATTTTTAAACAACTTTTTTATTAAATCATTATGATATTAAAATAAATATTTTTTTTATTCCAAACATGTTATTTTGGTCATTTTTATTGAAGTGTGAACGAAAACCTTTTTAATCTTATTTAATATGAGAGACATTCTATCCTAAATTGAAAATTATTTATGAAGAATATTCCATTATAAGTTTTAATTGTATTTGAAAAATATCTTATTTTATATTCTTTATGTAATTGTTTCTTAAAGAGTTTCCATATAAAAATTATATGTATCCTTATTTTTTCATGAATCCTAAATGTTTTTTTCATATGAATTAAAAAGAATTTTTTGTCCAATATTTTAATTAAAAAGAATTTTTATATGTATTTTTTATATTTCATCACCCTTTTAATTTATTAAGTATTACTAGTGATCTTGTTATTTCCTTCATATGCAATTGGTAATGATTATGATGTATTGGGAATTGTAATGGAATTATTCAAGTTAGTTATTCTATTCATAATTTTTCTTTTAAAAGTTATGGTAATAGTGATAGGAAAATGATTTCCCATGGTAACTAAAATAATTCTCTATCATTGAAAATGATTTTGAATGGAATTATTTTAGACTTAATATTGTTAGTTAATGATATTTTGTATAATAGAATTATTTTACCACCTTTAATGGTGAAAAGAAAGTTTTCAGGGAAATGTTTTTAGGAGTACTCATGTCATACTAGATACCAAAATGATTATCATTTTTTATTTATAATATTTTATTATTTACTGTGTGAAAATGTTAGTAAAATCAAGCTTATATAAATAGTTAGAAAAACATATTTGAGAATAATGTTTATTACATAAAAAATGAATAACTTACTTATGGAATTAATTGATTTTGAAAATGGACTAACATGATTTTTTATTTTTTAAAAAAATAATGAAATTTTTATACACATACCAATTTTACAATTGTTTTAAGGAATTATTTATGATGATAAGAAAAATATAAAATAAATTTAAGGTATAATAATATATTGATTATATTATCACGATTTTCCATGTTTCTTTATCTAATATATTATTTCATTCAGTATTTTTTTCTATATATGAAACAAGGTGAATGATGTTTGATGGCATCAGGATGGTAATCTAATTCTGAGTTAGAAATTTGGAATGTTTGGGAATGGAAAAATATAGTTTATAACTATGTTATATAAGATTAAATAGTATGATAATTGTAGTATCCATTCCAGATAGTGACCAAACTATATTTAGAGTAGTATATATATAATAGAGCATTAAATGAAATAACACCGTAATTGTTCTTCTGTAAAACCTTATATCCAATGTTATACGATGGATAGATAAAATATCTAGAATAAATATTTATCTTCTTGGGTTATTTTACCCTAAAAAATGCATTTGTTTTCTTTTATAATTTTTTCGGTTTAGCTAATCAGAGGTTCTATCTGATTAAGAAAAACCAGGGGAATGAATAAATTGATTCCATAGAGATGTAAATATTTAATGATATTTTCTTTGAGAAATAATTTGAAAATGTTTTTCATTTTTGAATGGAAATGAAATTTTTGGAACATAATAAAAATTATGTGTATGTTTCAATATTTGAGGCTAATTTTAATAGATTGGATTGGTGCGGATTAAATTTCAATCTGGACTATGATGGTAAAGTTGACAGATTTTATTATGAATTGACATGAATTTTTCAAAGATCATTATACTAGTATGAAATTAAAACCCATGAGAATGTTTAAAAAGTACTGAGAATCTCTATATAGAGTTTGTTGAATTTTATAAAAGTAAATGTACGAAGTGTTCCAATTCTCATTTAATGGGAAATTATCAGTTCAACTAAATTTTAAAGAAAGTGGAATAAATATTTTTGGTGTGATAAGTGTGGTAATAATAATCCTTATAATTTCGTATGAAATATTTAAATGGTTATATGTGTTGTTTGTTGGGAAATATTGATTCTGATAACAATGAAAAGTAATAGGTCAATAATAAGAACAAATATAATAAGTATGTAGTTAGATGTTTTAAATTCAATGAGATGGGCCATTATGTTTCTCAATGTATGATGAAAAACATGAATGATGGGAATTATCCTGACCATAAGCATAAGGTTGTGGAATATTCATTTTTTACTAGCTCAGATTATATAAGAAAGTTAATGGAAATGGATACGGGTCAATTACTTATTTACTAAGATTTTACAGATGTCAAATTTGATTCAGGGTTTACACATTCATTTATTTCTGAGTAATTTCATGGTAAAATAGAAAAGACATCTCAATAAATTTAAAAAATGACTTTTTATAAAAACTCATGGTGGAAATGTTAAGGAAACAATGATTTATAGTTATATTCCTTTGATTTTTTTGTGGAAGGATTTTTCCTAAAAATCATTTTACCTTGCCAATAATTGAGTTGGTAGTTATTCTAGGCATGGGTTAGTATTTTTTTTACAGCACTAAGATAGATTATTGAGATAATGAAGTTTTATTTAATTTCAAATATGAGTATGAATATTTAAATAATAATGTGTTCATACCCATGATAATTTATCAAGAATATGAGAAGAAGGTAATATACGGTTGTGAATGCACTCTTTATTGTAATATCAAAAAAGGGATACCATCTATAATAGTGATACACCAGTAGTAAATAACCAAATTATTTTTCTATTATTGTTACTAATGAGGAGGTTGAATTTATTATTGAATTAGTTATTGACTATAAAATAATTTCAAATATCCCCCATCAAATGACTACATTGGAATTTTAAAAATTTAAATTATAGTTACATGAGTTACATGAAAAGGGTTTTATTACTCCATGAACTTCACCATAGTGTGCTCCTATTTCATTTTTAAAAATTAATGATGGTTCAATGAGGATTTTTATTAATTATTGACTATTGAATTTCATTATTTTTATAAACAATTATTCATTTCTTCATATGGATGGTTTTTTATCAGATTTTGGAGTATAATATTTTTCACTGATTGATCATAGTTCTTGATATAATCAGTTAAATAGGAAGGAGTAAGATGGTATAATGAATAAATTTTTTAATCGGTATGCAAATTATGAGTGTGTGATTTTTCCTTATGGATTGACTAATGTAATCTCTATATTCATGGATCTTATAAATATTTTTTTGAGTAGTAAGACACATTAATGGTAGATTTTTTTGATGATATTAATGTTTTTATAAAATTTATAAGGAACATGAAAGTCATTTTTGTGATTTTTAATACATTTAAATGAATCAATATTTTTAAAAATTCAAAAAATATTAATTATGGTTATGTAATATTTAATTATTTTTATATATTATCTCTAAATATTAATTAAATAACGATCTCTATAAAAAATGGTGGTGGAAGAGAGGTTAAGACTACCAATTGTCACTGATATTTAATTTTTCGATGATTAAAAGGTTACTATTAATAATCTGTTGAAATGTTTTCTCATTTATATATCACAGTAAATATAAAAACCTGATATCAGATAAATTTATTTTGAAGAATGAATTCGGTTAAATCTTATAATAACATAAAATATTATTATTTAACACTAAATTTTCTTATTGCATATCTTTAAATGGTGTGCTTCTTATCAATATTGATTCTTCAATGAAGGTACCTGGTTGTGTCTTGATGCATGATGATTAGTTAATTATATACGAATCATTCCTATGAAAACTCAAAGAATAAAATTACCCATCATAATAGCTTCTTCTGAATTTAGTATCTTATACCTTGAAAATAAGGAGAAATATTTTATATGGGGTAAAATATAAAATATATAATAACTATAAAATAATGCATCATTATATATGCCACATTTGTAATGTGTTCCTTTTGATAATTATTTAATTTATACGAACCTAGAAATTTTACATGTTATAATTAACTTTATTTTGTTTTAGTATTCATTTCAGATATCCAAGTCAGATATAATTATGCATGATAATTTCAAAGATTGAGGATTTAAATATATTTTTGGTATAATTAAGAAGTGTAAGATTTAAAATTTTATGTTTCACAAATATTTTGTGTTATAATGTTGAAATAGTTTCTTTAATGAAAAATTATCCCTTGTTGAAGAAGGAATTATTATCTGAAGCTTATAAATCTCAGTTTTATATGCACCTAGGTAGTAGTAAGGTGTTCAGAGACCATCATGAATATTGTTGGTTAGAGGGAATATATATGCATATAGTTGAATTTACTTTGAATTGTTGAAATTTTCAATTGGTTAAATATGAGAAATTACTACTAATGAAGAAGCTTCATCCTTATCATATTCCTTGATTGGAATAGGGGAATACATCCAAAAAATATGAGGTCATAATGACAAAAACATATCGAGATAATAATGGGATTTGGTTTACTGTTGATCATTTGAATGAATATTCCAATTCTATACTTATATGAGATACAATATAGTTAGATAAACCTAAAAGGCCTTATCATAATTTTATTGTTAGACAATATGGAGTCCCTCTCTATATTTTATCTAACCATGATCCAAGATTTATATCATATTTATTTAATTTACTATATAAATCATTGCCTAGTGAATTAAACATCATTATATATTTTCATCCTCAATTTGATGGATTGTTAGAGGGAACAAATCAATATTTGTCAGATATTATTCAAAATTACTCACTATATTACTAAGGAATCTGAGATAAACTTATTTCATTAATATATTGTTCTTATGATTATAGTTCTCATTTAAATATATAGTGGAAGCTTTTGAATCAGTATATCAAAATTGATGTCATAAAATAACAAGTTAGGATGATTCATTGAATAATTATTTTGTCCAAAACTGTTAGAATATATGGTTGATAAGGCAAAGAAGATTCAATTGTGCATTAGTGAATCTGTGAGAAGGCATAAGAGTTATAAAGGCAACATGAGGAACACATATTTTTTTAGGTGATCATATCTTTATCGAAATATCTCTATGGAAAGGTGATATGATTTTCATAAATGAAGGAATGTTATTATAATGATTTATTAGTTTTTATGGAATTTTTGCAATAGTGGGTTCTGTTTTCACTAAGTAGGTTTAACTTTGAGATTATCATAGGTATATTATAAATTTAATGAGTTTTTTTAAGGAAATATGTACATGATATATCCCATGGTTTAAACCTTGTAGATGTATAGTTGGAATATAATATTTATAAAGTGGAAAATCGAATATAAATTATTTATCAAAGATAATATATTTTTTAAAATATGTTTACCACTTGAGTAATGTTTCATGTAAGAACCTCATGATTGAGGATGTAACATGGGAATCTAGAAAGTCTATGTGGAAAAAATAGACATACATATTTTAATGATAAATAAAATTATAAGGTAATTATTTTTTTAAGAGATGATGAATATGACAACCCATTTAATTTTAACAATAAATAATTTTCTTTTATTAATATATATAATTAATATATTTTATGGGGTCATGTCCACTATAAAAATTTTAGTACAATTTTAATTAAAAAGTAATCGTTTTATTATAAATAAAATATTGTTCATGTATTTGATATTTTTATTTACAGTTAAATTTCTATGTTTTAGAATTTAAATTGGGTAAATTGGGATTCATTAATGATATTATAATATATAATATATATATTTGGTAAACTTTTTGGGATCTGTATGGAATGATTTATTTTTTAGTGTATAGTGGAAAATGTTGTTTTTTGAAAAATTGTAATTTAATTTCATTATATATATTAATTTAAAAGACCTATTATATTTTGAAAATTATTTTAAACAAACACAATATAAATATTACTAAATATAATCTTAATATTTCTATATGAATCATTATTATAATTTATTTTGGTATAAGTTCCTTTTTCTGCATAAAACAAAATTTTCTAAAAATGTATTTATCATTTTGTTTTGTAGACTTATAAAAAAAGTAATTTCAGCCAATTATATATTTTTAATCATGAAATGATGATTCCATATTATATATCATGTTGTTTTATTTTATTAAATAGGTTAATTTCATTTTTTTCACTATGAATAGTAATCATAGTGGTAATATTTTACCATAGTAAATGGTAAATCATGTTTAAAAAGGTATATTTATTGTTACAAGGCTAAAAAAATAATCTTAAATCTTATTGATTAGTTCTATGTCTTCCACTATAACCATTTTACAAAAAATGGATAGTTATTTTCACCACCATACCACGAGTGAGTAATTATTTACATTTAAATCTTTTGAAAAATTTTAAATGTGCAACTGCCCTCACTTATAAAAGGAAACAACATAACCTATCTTCCTTAAATATTTTGATCACTCTATCAAAAAATTTATCACCTAATTATATCGATAACATACCACCACAAATCATATATTACCATATGTTATATAAATATCATCCAAATAAAGAATAAGGAGTAATCCAAGGAAGGTTTTGCAAAGTAGGTGTATAATTTTATAATGAATGTTACATGATTATTTCTTCTTCCACCCCCTTAAAATACTTTTTTACCGACAAAAAATAATACAAACATTATATTTCATATAATAAAATTTTATTATGTTCATTTTATAAACCCTTTTAATCTTCATTTCTATCCTATGTTAAATGAAAAAAATCACTCTTATGTACATGTGGATTACCAACTCAATGAAGTGATGTGTTCCATTTTCCATCACCACCCCAAAAGGATGGTAATTTTGATTGATTTAATGATTATAGAGGATATTAATTACAAAATTGTGTTTTTTAAATATATTATATTACTAACCCTATTTCCCATCCAGTCATTGGGAAATGATATTTTCGCTCCTGCGTACCTATGTACCACCACCTCTACAATGTGATGTGATATAGTATTCACATATTCCTTTTAGTGTTGGTTTTTAAATAGTATTTAATGTCTAAAATGATAATTATTTCATGAATAATATTTTTGAGATAAAGAAACAATGAACCACTTTACTATGTTCTCCACAACGATGTTCTTTTGAGATGATTAACTAAACATCCTCATAACATATGACATGGACTTAACTGATTTAATAACTATATATAGAAATTTAAAAAATTAAATAATTGGGAAAATAATAATTAAATACACAAGAAAAATATTCTTAATTAACATTAAAACTAGCACATGTGTATCATATATGAGCCAATGTACGTGCATGGAGAGTCAAAGTGGAGGTTAGGTATTTTTCATTAAAACAATTTAAAAAATGATTAAATTTTTTTATTCTAAGTCAAACCATATCCATGTACTATAAAATGTTTAAAGTATTTCATTAAAAATAGTAAATATATCACCTAATTAATTTTAAATTTTTTTTACCTTATTTATTATAGACATAAAGGAAGTATTTTTGACAATCATAGAATATGTTATTTTTTTACATTTAAACAAATGAGTGAAAAGAATATTATTTTTACGAATACGTCATCCACAGAACTTCCCAATATAATGAACATTATAATTTAGGAAAATTAATTTGATATATTTTTTATTTTTCTAATATAATATCATATTTCTTGTTCTTTTAGGAGTTTTCCATTAAATATTTTTCAATGAAAAAGTATTTTTATCCTTATTTTGGCATAAAGCCCATATGTGTTTCTTATTATATGTTAAGAAAAATACTATCATATATTTTATGATGTAAATGAATTATTATAAAATTTTTATGTATTCTATGGTCCATATATGTTGTTCATGAGGAAATTTGTGGTTGATATAACTATCTAATGTATTTTGTAATGATTATTTTATTTGGGAAATTATATTAGAAAAAATATAGTTTGTTAATCTATTAGTTAGAGTTATTATTAGAGTTATTTTATGTGTATTATTAATATGTAATACTAACTTAACTATATAGAATTTATATAAATGAGTATTTTTTATTGATATACATTTATTTAATACTGTTTAATAATTTGATTATGTTTAAAGGAATGTTAATACCCTTTATAAGGGTAAAAATTATCTTTTTTACGAAATGTTTTTTTCATGAGTAACCATGTTTTACAAAAAAACCCTCTTGAATGATATTTTATCTATTGGATTTACTATTAAATGTTTTATGAAAATATATGGGAAATAAATATTATTTTATGAGTAATAAAATGGATACATTATATCACTTTTTATTATATAAAATTGAAAACATTCTTACGGGCATATATGATTTCAAAAATAGGCTAAATTTATTTTACTGATTTCTTATAATGTTTTTCTTGTCATAATATTTCAAATTTTTCACAGTGGATTAAGATAGGAAGGAAACTAAAAAATTATAAATTTATACTATAGAGATTCCACATTAAAGAAGGTATTGTGTTTTTAAAGGAATTAGAGTTTAAATTTTATTATCTCGTTCTTATTTAAAAATAGATTTTAAGGGGAAGGGAATAATTTCCATTATAGGGGTTTGGTAATTAGTTTTTACATATTTATCTAAAACTCTTATTTAAAAGTATCCTCAAAATGTTAAAAGTGAAACCATTATGAGAAGTAATGTGATTATGGGTTGTTTTTGTTATGGGGTACTATAATATATATACATATAAATAATAATTTATTTTAAAAAAGACATTGTATAATATAAATAATATTTTTACCCACTATGAAAATTTAATTGTTACTCCTCTCCAAGACTATAATCATCTGTTATTTTCATTATCTGACTCATATGATGATCCTCTTCATGATATCTTCTATCCATATCCCTCATCCTTGATGTCGACCTAACTATAGTCATTTACCTTATAGCCAAATATACTTCTATTATTGTCATTGTGGTTTTCATAGCCATTTCATTCATCACCAACATTATCCCATCTTCTTCTTTTTTCCCATGTTGTTTCATAATCATTGTTTTGTTTTTAATTTTAATATAATATTTATGTATACCCATATTTTTGTTTCGTTCAACTCAATATTATAAATTTATTTTTGTGTGTTTTCATTTTTTGAATTTTTTGTGAATGTATTTGAATATTTGTGTTGTAACACCCCATGATTTTATGAAAAATATTCTTTTTTAATTTCATTAATGTCATTTGTTGTACACTACACCAAAAGGAGCTTGCACAACACACATCCTTGATTTTCCTTGCATTACACGCAATCGCAACCTTCCTCGATAGCGTGTGTAGTATGCAATACCGAGTATCACTAAACAACGATATACTATTAAAATACTATTAAAACTAGCCGTTATGAATAGTAATAACCATTTTTTGAAATTTTGTAAATTTTATTTCTCAAAATGGACTTCATTTCTGGATTTGGAATATCGAAATTAGCTTAGGGTGATATTTTGGTACTTTTCAGATAACTTTCATTTTCTAATGAATAGTGAAAATTAGTAAATTTTAATTAAAAACAACCTTTTTAAAAGAAATAATTAATAGTGATAAATTATTAATTTGATTGGTTTTAAAGTATTTTCTAGAGTATATTTTTACAATTTAATACAATGTTTGTTATTGGATGTAATTTGACATTTAAACCAGACATAAACAACTGTCAATCTTTTGATAGTTATTATCTCTTAAGAACACGCTATTTGTTTTGACGACAGGAATTAATTTTTAAATTAATTAATGCAACTGATAAGTTTTGAATTTGGTAAAATAGACATCATTTTTGAATTCATAATATCAAATATATCTTAGGCCTAAGTTTTGGTATTTTTCTGGAAACTTTCATTTTTTGATGAATAGTGAAACCACTAAGTGGTAGTTAAAAACAAAGAATTTTTCATAAAACTTAATTTCACTGCTTCTGTGAGTGGAATTTCAAAAATACGAGAGACACGGTTTATGTCAGTAAGTAAAATGTGGTTCAATGAGATGAAAATAATTTTTGATGAATAGTAACTTTTTACTTTTTTTACCACGGTTAAAAGTAAATAGGGTAATTAAGGGTAAAATTGATATCACTATTACCCTAAAACATGTACTAATTCTATTGGAAAAGTTTAATTCGACCACAAAAAACCTTAGGAATAAAATTTGACCCTTTAGGCCCACTTGGATTAGATTAGGACATTTATTATTAATTTATTTAAAGAAGGGTTAAAATAGTTAAAATCAAAGTTTAATAAGTAAATAATTTTTAATATGGGGTTATACATAATATAAATTCGACTATAAATATTCATTAGAAAGATAAACATATTTCCCAGATAATGGTATCTTATTTGTAATTTTTAGAAATTAAATAACATAATTTATTTATGACACAATGATGATGCAGTAATTATCTTATTAATGAAATATTGACATAATTGATGTTATAAATACCCAAATAAATGTAATTTGAGACTTTTTATGAATTACAATAATTTTATAGGTTAATATGACATGATATTATTTATTTAATTAACTTGGTTCGAGCTAATCATTCTGTTATGATTTTCACAAAAATAAATTACTAAATAGTGTAAAAATTGACATAAAATAGTTTTTTTTAAAATTATTTTATTATTAATTGTTATTTTATTCCTAAAAATCTAAGGTTCATCCAAATGACTTAGATAAGGTTATATATATTAATAATGAACAACTTGGGGTTCTTTTTCCTTGATATAGTAAGTTTATTAACCTTATATTGTAAGAAAACAAGAAGACGCGGTGAAAGTTAAATTATCCAACTTAAAGTTAAATCTAAATGATAAGGTTAAAACTGATACCTAAACTTATCTAAATTCGGTTGGATGAGATGGTTTCGACCCCTACCCATCTTATCTTCGAGATATATAAATTTCGAGCTATTAAAATCCGAATTTGACTTTATAATAAAATAATATTTTTAGTTATTCCAAAGGTGCCCCTCTCCTCCCTTATAAAAGGGAACCTCCTCCCCCTCTTCCTCACACCACATTGATCCATAAAGCTCCGCCAACCCCTAAAACTATCTCCTATCCACTTCCCTAGAAACATACTAGAGGTTCTGGTCTTCTTCAAAGACATATTTTAGTGCCCTAAAAGGGGTTCTCAAAGAATCACTTCAAAGAAGAGGTAATGTTCGTTACCGATTCTTTCATCTTTATTTCTTCTTCCACTTCTTATTATTTAGTTGTTTCATTATTAAGTAATAACATAAGTATCACTCATATACTGATATGTTATTAGAAGTATGAAACAACCCTATTTCACCATCTATCCATCCTATAGAAAACGAAATCACCGCGCGTGCGTACGTACGGAATACCGTCTCCATGCCGTGGTGTAAACTATTTTCCACCACCACCTTACTTGGATGGGTACAATGGTGTACATAATAACTATATATGATTATTTTAAAGTGATATTGATTCTGAAATAGTATACATACACTCCAATACAATTCCACGATCATGAGAACGATATCATCACTTGTGCGTACGTACGGACTACCGTCTCCACGACGCGATGAGATTCATTCTCCACGTTAACCATTCATGAATGATTATAAATTATATATAATAATTAATCATGAAATATATGACATAATAATGATACTGTATTTATGTGTATATATATGTATGTCATCTAATTAATTCCATTCAACTCAATAAGGAAACGAAAACAGTATTCATGCGTACGTACGACCTACCGTCTCCATGAACGGTGTATTTCTTTCCATTTACTGATCTATTATATATATATATATATTCTGAATATATATTATTTATAAATCATGTTTTATAATCTGGAATTAAGTAATCATGATCTAGGTAATCATATGAATAATTACAAGTCAAAACACGGACGAAAAATGAAACGATTTTACCCAAAACACTCTTTAACATGGAATTTACAAGAGAACAGGTAATATAAAGTCATAAGTGAACCATATATCATAATAATGAGTATGATTATGAAATAAGTAAATGACATTATTTAAATAATTATATTGGATGTTCGGACACTTACGAAGAAAATCGGACCTAAGGTAAGGGAAATATCACAATCTCATTTTTATCCGAGATTGTTTATACTTTGGAATTTACTGGGGTGTATTTTATCATCCACATCCATGTTTCCTCAATATTTAATATTTATATCCTTATACAATAGTTTATATCCAATTTTACCCTTTGGTGAGTTTTTAGTAAAAGATATGAAAGGAATCTTTAGTCGTTTTTCGTACGAGGTACTTTTTGAATTTTCTGACAAAAGTAAGAAGAATATTTTTTTAACTTATATGGAATGAATGGATTTTGAAAACATTATTTCCAAGAAGCTTCCTTTAAAAGTTTTCAAGTTTATTTTTAATCAACTTTTTTATGTTTATAATTGTACGACATGTTAAGAAAGGAAAAGTGTTTTTGAAGTAGAAAGGATATTTTCCTCAAGAATAGAGTTCAAGTGTTTTATCAAAATTATTTTCCATCTAAGATAATATAGGGTTCTGTTTCTATCCCTATTATTACATGGATTTGATTATGTTGTGATGGAAACATTTTTATGAATTCCTTTATCTTATATGAATTGTTTTATGATGTCATGTTGTTTAAGAATCCCATTTTTTTATTACATGGGTTATGCAATGATGTATGATTTATGATTTTGTGGCACACATAAGAATGGTATCATTATGAGATGGGTGGGACCTATATCTCCGTCTAATTAATTGGGTAAAGATTTTATATCTCATGAGATAGACATGGCTGGAACGGTAGGTTATACTGGTTCAGTGAAACAGGACTGAAATGAGGAGTGAACTCGGTTCAGAAAGGGACTTTGTCCACTAAGATAGTCTTGGAAATGAGTCTTGACTAATAAGAAATGATTCTCTATGATTATGTGTGTATGCCAAAAAGTTTCATGTTTTAAGTTATGATTATTGGGATTACATTTCACTACTATGATTTATCCCATGTTATGAAATTATGATCTCTTTTGCAGGTTAAGATTTCCAAAAGATATGTTCTTATGAATATGACGTGAATGATATTTCTTTTTTGTACCCTTACTGAGCATTTGAGCTTACCCTTTTATGTTTTCTTTTCCCTAGGACATAAAGAAAGGATTTAGGTTTAGAAATAAAAGGAGATCTTTATGGGAGATGTTGAAGATCTTTCAACACGATTAGAAGATTATATTGCGAGTTTCCAAAGACACTAAACTATTACAGTCCTTGTGTGTGTGTTTTTGTTATGTACTAAGTATTCCGCAAAAGTAATGTAATGTCCATGTAAGTCAAGCTTCAGGTCTCTACAGTTGGTATCAAAGGAAAATTTTAGTCAACCTTTTGAAACTAGGATGCGAAAACGTTAGTGAGATCCCTAGAGACATTTCTAAGGTATGTCTAGGGATGTCCCTAAGGATAAGTATACGTATAGGATATAGTCTTAGAACTATGGTAACGATATTAAATTAAACCAAAGATGTTAGATATTGAAGTTACTCCCCCTTTATTATGATTTTTGACTCTCACACTATTCTTTTTCGGTTTTAGAAAGTGGCTGGAAACAAGATGATTCGCGATAATGGAGGATATGATAGACAATGGAATGATATTATTCATGAGAAACCAAATGAAATGGGATTTGGAAGTAGAAACATCATTATTATGTCGAATCATCAATCTCATAATACGATCAATAATGTAAAATTTGGTAAGTTTCCTAACTCGGCTAATAAGAGAAAGATGGAGTTTCATGATGATCATATAGGAAAGAAAGTTCAATTTCCCCTATGTAAATCATGTGGGAAGGGGCATCAAGGAGAATGTTTCAAAGGAACTGGAAGATGCTTTGGGTGTGGAAAAGAAGGACACAAAGCCAGTAAGTGAAAAGGAAAAGGTTCAGTTAACACTAGGGATGGGGATAATGGTATTGCTATGACATCAAAAATGGTTAAATGTTTTAAATGTGGAATGTACGGGCATTATGCAAACCAATGCCCTAAGGGAAAGTCTCATGAAGAGAATCAGTATAGTCGTATGGGTATTATTTATGTGGATGATGATAAAGAGACTACAAATGATATGTGAGATGAAAGAATTGTTGAATCTCGGTCAATGGTTTAAGAATATATTTGAATGATTACATGTTTATCATGTGTAATGTTGTATAAGTAATCTCATGCTACTATGGAATAAAGAGACATCTAAGGATTGTTACACTGTTGTCTTTCCTTGAGTTTTGAATGTGTATGATTAATGTTACCAGTATCCATGAATGGTTATTCAGATATTTTTGGAATGTATATGATATGTTCATAATGAAGGGATAAGGAGAAAATTAAATGTTTGATAGTATTCATGAGCTCATGGCTGATATAAGTAGAAGGTTATATCATGGTTTGAGTATATAGAATTTTTGGATTTTGGTATGTGGAAAGAGTTAACTTTTGACAGCATTCTTGTTTTCATTAAGGTTTAATGGGTATTCATTTTTCAAGAGAATACGTTATTTAGGTATTCACATGATTGGAATGTGACCAACAAGATATGTGGGGGATAAATGATGGTATTCACATGCTTGGTTGACGACATTTCAAGTAATCGTTTTCTTTATACTACGAGCTTGGACTGAAGTATTTTAGATAAGCCTGAAGATTGGAATGGATTATTTTAACCATAAGTTAGTATTGTTTAAGGATAGAACTTTTTTTGATATTATTTTTGTGATGTTATAGTAATGTAGTTTTAGAAAAAGGACAACCTGCAGGACGGGCGACAGCCCATCGCGTCGGACAAGGCTGTGGGAATTGAACCCACAACCGAAGTGTGAATGGCCTTTATTGCCTACCACTGGCCTACAAGAAGTCCCTGTTTAGTAGAAACTAGTTTTATTATATTAAGAAGTATGATATATGAAGTATAAGTCCATTTTAGGAACTGTATATGATTAATCTCACTATAGATGGACTTATGTATTTTTTGATAACTTTTCTAACCTTTTGTTTGAGAAAGATGGAATGACCCATCATTCTATCACATGATCTGCTAACACATCACGAATGACAAATTCAAATTAATTTCTTTAAGATATGAAGTGGAAATTTTCCAAAGAACGACAAACGGTGAGACTATACCAAAATCACGAATGTATTTCTTCTAATTCCAATTTCATCAACTTTAGGGAAATGATCTTGAAAACCAAAACTGTTGTCCTAGTGCTCTTATATCTGATGAATCAGACGGTACCTTAGATCATCACAAATTTATGGCTTTGTGATTGCTGGATTTTCCATAGCCATGTTCTCTACCACTCTCCATCAAAACATGATGGTTAGATTTCTCTTCCATATCCATATTTTCACCTATGTGGAAACCCAGCGATTAGTTTATTTGGGTAACCGTTACATTTCATACTTTTGTTTCTAAAGATTGGTTTTGGTATTCCTTTTTATGATGTGGGTTTCTATTAAATAAACTTTCAAATATTAAACCATTTATAACCCCGACGAATTTTGAGGGCGAAATTCATTTTAAGGGGGGTAGAATGTAACACCCTGAGATTTTTTCAAAAATATTATTTTTAATTTCATTAATGTCATGTGTTGTCCACTACACCAAAAGGATCTTGAACAAAACGCATCCTTGACTTGCATTGTATTACATGCAATCACAACCTCCCTCTATAGCGTGTGTAGTACGCAATACCCAGTTTCACTAAACAACGATATGCTATTAAAATATTATTAAAACTAGCCGTTATGAATAGTAATAACCATTTTTTGAAATTTTGTAAATTTTATTTTTCATAATGGACTTCATTTATGGATTCGGAATATCAAAATTAGCTTAGGGTGAAATTTTGGTACTTTTCGGATAACTTTCATTTTCTGATGAATAGTGAAAATTACTAAATTTTAATTAAAAACAACATTTTTAATAGAAATAATTAATAGTGATAAATTATTAATTTGATTGGTTTTAATGTATATTTAGATTATATTTTTACAATTTAATACAATGTTGGTTATTGGATGTAATTTCAAATTTAAACCAGACATAAACAACTGTCAATCTTTTGATAGTTATTATCTCTTAAGAACACGCTATTTGTTTTGACGACAGGAATTAATTTTTAAATTAATTAATTCAACTGATATGTTTTGAATTTGGTAAAATAGACATCATTTTTGAATTCATAATATCAAATATAGCTTAGGCCTAATTTTTGTTATTTTTCTGGAAACTCTTATTTTTTTAATGAATAGTGAAACCACTAAGTGGTAGTTAAAAAAAATGAATTTTTCATAAAACATAATTTTACCGCTTCTGTGAGTGGAATTTCAAAAATCCGAGAGACACGATTTATGTCAGTAAGTAAAATGTGGTTCAATGAGATGAAAATAATTTTTGGTGAATAGTAACTTTTTACTTTTTTTACCACGGTTAAAAGTAAATAGGGTAATTAAGGGTAAAAATGATATTACTATTATCCTAACACATGTACTAATTCTGTTGGACAAGTGTAATTCGACCAAAAAAAACCTTAGAAATAAAATATGACCATTTAGGCCCACTTGGATTAGATTAAGACATTTATTATTAATTTATTTAAAGAAGGGTTAAAATAGTTAAAATCAAAGTTTAATAAGTAAATCATTTTTAATATGGGGTTATACATATTATAAATTAGACTATAAATATTCATTAGAAAGCTAAAAATATTTTCTAAATAATGGTATTTTATTTTTAATTTTTAGACATTAAATAATGTAATTTATTTATGACACAACGATGATGTAGTAATTATCTTATTCATGAAATATTGACATAATTGATGTTATAAATACCCAAATAAATGTAATTTGAGGCTTTTTATGAATTAAACTAATTTTCTAGGTTACTATGAAATGTTAGTATTGATTTAATTAACTTGGTTCGAGCTAATCATTCTGTTATTAGTTTCACAAAAATCAATTACTAAATAGTCTCAGAATTGACATAAAATATTTTTTAAAACAAATATTATATTATTAATTATTATTTTAATCCTAAAAATCTAAGGTTCGCCAAATGACTTATATACAGTTATATATATTAATAATAAACAAATTGGGGTTCTTTTGGCGTTATATAGTAATTTTATTAACCTTATTGTGTAAGAAAACAAGAGGACACGGTGAAAGTTAAATTATCTAACTTAAAGTTAAATCTAAATGATAAGGTTAAAATTGATACCTAAACATGTCTAAATTCTATAGGAAGAGAGGATTTCGACCCATACCCACCTTATCTTTGAGATATATCAATTCTGAGCTATTAAAAACCGAATTTGACTTTATAGAATAATAGTTTTAGTTATTCCAAAGGTTCCTCTCTCCTCCCTTATAAAAGGGAACCTCCTCCCCCTCTTCCCCACACCACATTGAGCCTTCAAGATCGGCCAACCTCTGCCAATTTCTCCTCTCCACTTCCCTAGAAACATCCTAGAGGTTCTGGTCTTCTTCAAAGACCTATTTTAGTGCCCTAAAAGGAGGTCTCAATGAAGGACTTCAAAGAAGAGGTAATGTCCGTTACCGATTCTTTCATCTTTATTTCTTCTTCCACTTATTCTTATATAGTTGTTTCATTATGAATTAATAACATCAGTATCACTCATATTCTGATATGTTATTATAAGTATGAAATAACCCTATTTCACCATCTATCCATCCTACGGAAAACGAAATCACCGCGCGTGCGTACGTACGGAATACCGTCTCCATGCCGTGGTGTAATCTATTTTCCACCACCACCTTACTTGGACGGGTATAATGGTGTACATAATAACTATATATGATTATTGTAAAGTGATATTGATTCTGAAATAGTATACATACACTCCAATACAATTCCACTATCATGAGAACGATATCATCGCACGCGCGTACGTACGGACCACCGTCTCCACGACGCGATGAGATTCATTCTCCACGTTAACCATTAATGAATGATTATAAAGTATATATAATAAGTAATCACGAAATATATGAAATAATAATGATACTGGATTTATTTGTATATATATGTATGTCATCTACTTAATTCCATTCAACTCAATAAGGAAACGAAAATAGCGTTCATGCGTACGCACGGCCTACCGTCTCCATGAACGGTGTATTTCTTTCCATTTACTGATTTATTATATATATGTATATTCTAAATATATATTATATATAAATCATGTTTTATATTCTGGAATTAAGTAATCATGATCTAAGTAATCATACGAATAATTACAAGTCAAAACACGGACAAAAAATGAAATGATTTTACCCAAAAGACTCTTTAACATGGAATTTACAAAAGAACGGGTAATATAAATTCATAAGTGAACCATATATCATAATAATGAGTATGATTCTGGAATAAGTCAATGACATTATTGAAATCATTATATAGGAGGTTCAGACACTTACGAAGCAAATCGGACCTAAGGTATGGGAAATATCACAATCTCATTTTTATCCGAGATTGTTTATACTTTGGAATTTACTGGGTTGTATTTTATCATCCACATCCATGTTTCCTCAATATTTAATATTTATGTCCTTATACAATAGTTTATATCCAATTTTACCCTTCGGTGAGTTTTTAGTAAAATATATGAAAGGAATCTTTTGTTGTTTTTCGTACGAGGTACTTTTTACTTTTCCGACAAAAGTACGAAGAATGTTTTTTTAACTTATACGACATGAATGGATTTTTAAAACATTATTTCCAAGAATCTTCCTTTATAAGTTTTCATGTTTATTTTTAATCAACTACTTTTAGTTTATAATTGTACAACATGTTAAGAAAGGAAAAGTGTTTTTGAAGTAGAAAGGATATTTTCCTCAAGAATGGAGTTTAAGTGTTTTATCATAATTATTTTCCATATAAGATAATATAGGGTTCTTTTTCTATCCCTATTATTACATGGATTTGATTATGTTGTGACAGAAATATTTTTATGAATTCCTTTATCTTTTATGAATAGTTTTATGATGTCATGTTGTTTAAGAATCCTATTTTTTTATTACATGGGTTATGCAATGATGTATGATTTATGATTTTGTGGGACACATAAGAATGGTATCATTATGATATGGGTGGGACCTATATCTCCCTCCAATGCATTGGTTAAAGATTTTATATCTCATGAGATAGACAGGGCTGGAACGATAGGTTATACCGGTTCAGTGAAACAGGACTGAAATGAGGAGTGAACTCGGTTCAAAAAGGGACTTTGTCCACTAAGATAGTCTTGGCAATGAGTCTTGACTAATAATAAATGATTCTCTATGATTATGTGTGTATTCCAGAAAGTTTCATGTTTTAAGTTATGAATATTAGGATTACATTTCACTACTATGATTTATCCCATGTTATGAAATTATGATCTCTTTTGCAGGTTAAGATTTCCAAAATATATGTTCTTATGAATATGACGTGATTGATATTTCTTTTGTTTACCCTTACTGAGAATTTGAGCTCACCCTTTTATGTTTTCTTTTCCCCAGGACATAAATAAAGGATTTAGGTTTATAAAAAAAAGAAGATCTTTATGGGAGATGTTGAAGATCTTTCACCATGATTAGAAGATTATATTCCAAGTTTCCAAAGACACTAAACTATTACGGTCCTTGTGTGTGTGTTTTTGTTATGTACTAGGTATTCCGCAAAAGTAATGTAATGTGCATGTACATCAAGCTTCGGGTCTCTACATGTGTTGTGTGTCTTTGCATATTTATTTTAATGTGTTTTTTAATAATATAATTTTTAGTCATTATATTTTTAATATATTTGGTCATAATAGATAATAAATGGATGTCTTATAATTTATTTATTTAAATATATTTCTATATGGTGAATAATTTTTTTAAATCATAATAAGAATATATGGAATATTGGGAAAAAATGATATTCCTTTTTGGGAAATGCTGTTGGTGAAAGAGGATTTCAATACCAAATATTGAAAGAAATATAATGTTCCATTTAATTTATAAAATCAAAAAGAGTTTCGATAAAAATGGATTTTAATTAAATGCGTGAAACCAAATCCATGTGTATATTTATAACTATTTTTCACTGGATAACAACAAAAATCAATAAAAACAAATCGACATAAAATGAGGAACATTATGATTAATGATGAACATGAATATTTTCTTGATAGACATGAATGGTTAGTTGTGTGGAGATAATTTTTATAGTTCTTATATTTGATTAACTGAACATCTAGTAGTTCTGAATTTGTAAAACATGAAATAAAATTATTGGTGGAGTGATACATTTGATTCTCCTTTAATTTTTAATCTAATGTTACTTCCGGTAAATATTCTTCCAATTAAAAAATATCATTCCAAATAAATGTAAAACACTATTATATTTTGTTATGAAAAGATACGTTTTTATCTCAATGATTATATTATATTAATTTTTTTAAATATTTCATTATGTATTCCTATTAAATTTAGTTCATCATGAAATAAAGAGAATAAAGAGAGACCAAAGAAGAATTTATTATACTTTTCTATAGAATACATATTTTGATTCTTGTATTATATTATTGAAGAATAAAAAATTTAACATGTAATATTAATGATTGGATTATAGATTGAAAATTTTCATATCGAAATTCATATAGGTAATATAATAAGATTACATTTTAGTATCCTAAAATTATATAATAATGAGGGAATATACATTTTTCATGTCCTAATAATGGATTTAATCATCATTCTCTATAAGCTAGCACACATTGGACATGTCTTATAGCCTTTATTATTTACACTATTAACCTATTCTATGTATGAAATAATGATATATTAATCTTACTACACTAATTTCTACGATAAAACCAATGAATAAATTATATTTACGTATAGATGCCTCATTCAATTGATTATTTAGAGCTATAGTGGAAGTTGTTTTGAGGAATATGATGTATAAGTGGTATATTTTTTTAGTGAGATAAACTGTTTAGTATAATCAATGATTTTCATAATTATGGTAATTTTTAGGGTATATCATTAGAGTGAAATTAGTATGTACTATATTTAAATGGGAAACCAAATCATTATTTTTCTATAATTAATAAATAATTTATATTTAATGCATTATATATGGTTTCGTCACAATAATTATGTAAATAAATTAAGAAAAACCCATTAATAGGAACTCAAAAGTATTAAACCCACTAATTCACATAACAGGTATAAAACTATCTAAAAATGCTAATCATTTTGATATTTACTTAAATATACATAATATAAAAAACCATAAAACATTTTTCCAATAAATAAATCTATTTTATTTAAAATATCATTTTGGAAGACATTAGATGTGAACGATTTTCATTTTGTAATACACATTGGAATGAATTTATGTGATAATATTATTCGTACACTACTTTAAATATACTGGAAAAATAAATACATAATTAATGAAAGGTTATACATGGTTTCTTAGGGAATAATAAAATAATTGGAACCTAGGTAAAAATACACTCATTTATTTCAACATCTATTAGATAACATATTTTTTATAATATAATTGTTTTGAACATCCTTCTTTATTTAATGTCTTTGATGAATACTATTCAATAATTATAATCCTAGTATCAAATAAATACCTTATGATAAAGGGTTTAAAATATTCCAGTTTCCATATATTGACAAATAATTCAACTTCAGGGGCTATGCCTTCAATGTTATCATATATGTTTTGATGAACAATAAATATATTGTTTATTTATCTATGTCTATTTATAGTAAGTTGATTTATCCCATAAATCTTCCAGTTTTACATGGTCAAATTTAAAGAACATTATTATGATCCAGATATGTATTTCTACACATATTCTTTGAAATGAAGATTCACCTAAACATTAACTTGGTTATGAAGGTGTTAATCAGTGTCTAGTTTACTTAATATTGATGAACACAATTAATGACTTCCTGAAAATAATGAAAGAGTATGTTAAAAAAAATTATTTCTAGGCTACATCATTCAACACTACATAAATGAATAAAAATTTAAATTTTATAGTGATTATCTCAAAATTATATATAATTCTTGGATTTAGATGTATCTTAATACAATATGGGAATGTTGTTAGTGGATAATGAGGTAAAAATTTATCACTTCATCATATATTAAATTGACACAAATGTGATTATATAATATCTTGAACATCATAGAGGTTTATAAGTATACATATATATAAATATGATGGACCTCAAGAACAGTAGGGAAAATTGTTGAACATTAGAATCCAACTAAACACAATTATGATTTTATTTTTTATTTATGTGATATATGTATCAAAATCTAGGTTTTGATTAAAATTATGTTACTGATTAAGTGTGAGGGTTAGAGATAGGTTAATGAATAAATGTCCCCACTTATATAATTTATATCATTAATATTTTTTGATTTTCTAAAAAAATGAAATATTAATGGAGTACAATGATAAATAGCGGTGTTACTGTTTTGGTAGAGTCATTGTATATATATATTGTTAAATACAGGAAAAACATGCTTTTAAAAGTTTCGTACATTATGGTATATTTAAAATATTTGGTAATTGGATTATGTGACATTTAACATACCACTGTTTTGTTTTAAGGTGGCCATAATTATTAATGTAATTATAATTTTTGAGTTGATATTAATAAAATTCGATCTTGATAAGGAAGGATAAAAATTTAAAATTACATTTTCATGTCACAGGCTCAACAAAAGTTTCAACATTCTTTATCTAGATACTATAAATTAGTCAATTGCGTTGTTTTTATATGAAATTAAGTAAGGGGTTTATGCTGCTAAAAATGAGGATGATCAATTTGTTATAATATATATTTAAATTTATTTCATATCAAATGAGAAACACTATTTAAAAATTAGTCATACTCAAGAAATTTTGTTTTAAAAGTGGAGGAAAATATGTCTTGTAAAAATTAAGCATAATGATTGAATGAAAAAACTAGTGAATGTAAAAAAATAAGAGAATCAAAAAAAGAATTTATAAATAATTTTTACAGAATTAAGATGTTAATGGATATTTTATTTCATTGTTTCATTTAAATTTTATATTACATATGATATTATTTTATTTTTAAATTTTATTTTCATATCCTTTATTTTTGTTAAATGTGATTTTTTATATTATAAAATGTTTATCATATATATAATTATTTATAATTTATCCATAGTTTCAAGTTTTCTTGTTGATATTATTTAGTTAATTCTATGATGTTTAAATTATTTTTATATTAATACCAAGAAATACTTTTATCATTGGATTGGGAAATTATTTCTGAAACATAATATATAAAAAAAGTTTTACTAATTTTTTATATGTTACATATAAATTAACAATATAATATATTTTATATTTATAAAATCTAATATATTTTAAATTTCAGTGGTATATTTTATGTAATCATTGTGATGATTAGTGGTATAATCGATTTCAGTTGAGTCAATTCATTATACTAGTCATGATCGTGCGCAATGCCAATTTTCAGCACTAGATTATCATCTCAAATAGATATAAGTATGAATTTGAATTTTCCAGATCAATATAAAGTTTCCAACAAGCTATTTAAGATCAAGTTATTAATCTCATTTAATAAAATTTTGATTTTATTCTTGGTTTAGAGCTCTATTTTATTGAAACTAGAACATAATAATCTAAAGCTCATGTTTGAATGTTGTGATGTATTGAGATTAAAATTAATCTTTATTAGTATACATATATATATATTTAAAATTTTCTTTTACCATTTGTATAAATTTTTTTTGAAACTATAAAATTGAAAATAAGTGATAATTATCATAATAATGAATAAATTATAATAATAATTTTATATAAATTGATAAAAACCGAATGATAAAAGACCTTTATCGACCATTACACACCTCACTACCAATATACGAGTGTTATACACTAACAAAAATAAAAAATATTAAATATATTCTTCATTTTTTGTAAGGAATAAAGAGATTCAAGATCAACATACAATTTTAATGATTTATATAATTATAAAATATATTCACATCACTCCATCCAACATCATCCATCCACATATATAGATATTCTATAACATATTATAAATTTAAAATACATATGAATAAAATACAAGTATTATGAAATGACTTATAATAATAAAATTCCAAGAAAAATTACACTCTTATATCAAACTAGTTCATAACATTACTAAACCACACGTTTGTTTAAAATGGGTAATCATTAAAATGTAATTAAATTTAATTATGGGAATTATTTATTACAATTGTTGAAAAATAATTATAAAATTAAATAATTATGGTAATTTATTTGAAATAAATAAAAAACGTTATTCATTTTGAATATTTAGAAAATGGAATAAGTACCTATAGATGCTTGGAAACTGAAATAAATATTTCATATTGATTTTAAAATTTTAATAAATTATTTTAGGTATGATAAAACTAATATATTTATATACATTTTTCTCATAAACTTTATTGTTAATGTTTCCTTGAACTATAAAATTCTTGGTGTTTTGGATATTTTTTATAAGAATAAAAAAAATATATATATTTTTTGTTTAAATTTATTTTATTATGAAATTGAATAATCAGAACATGAATAATATTATTATATTGTTCTTATTTTGGAGGATTAAAAAACTAATTATATAAAATATTATGGTCAAAGAATAAAATATTTAGAAATATTTTTTACGCATGAGAGAATTCAATGAAAAAAGAAGGAAGAACAACATAATGATTAGTATTAAACTTCAAAATGGAATTCATATAAATTTAAATATGAGGAATTTGAGATTCTTGTTATGATTTAATGGGGTATGGATAATCAATATCATTGAATTAAAGATATCAAATTAAAAGGCGAAGGGAATTATGAAACAAAGTCTGGATGATGGATAAAAATCTATTGGGATGACTGATGGTTAGAAGATAGAGCTCAAGCCCCCTTGATTTTGTGACACATGGAGATTATGTTGTATTATTTGTTACCCCATAATTCATGGGGATATATATTGAAAATATGAATAAATGACAAGGTTTGTTGAGGAAAATAAAGAGATGATATGGGAATACATCGATCACTACATAATGAATTGTGTTACAATATAATTTTAGAAATATTATATATATTAGTTGTTTCTGAATTAGGGAGGAATTTATTTAGCACTATTAATTTTTTATAGAATTTTAGGAGATTTATAAAATCGTAATGAAAGGAGTAGATCAAGCATTTATGATAAGATAATTACTTTTACTCACATCCATACTTTATTAGATTTAATCCTCTCTCTTATGCTTCAGGAATCCGTGAAGGTGAGATATTCATTGACAATTGATTATATTTATTCCATTAATTAGTATTATTACTAATGGATAGAAAATAAATATTAGGGGGTGGTTAAATGACTAAATATTATGTTTTCTTATATATAATTTTTTTTAATATCATATTGATATTGATATGTTTATCTTATTACATTATTAATTCTTTGTGACCATTATTTTTATGTGAGGAAAAAATATGATTAAATAGATTTTTTAGTTATGAAATTATCATTAATACACCGTTTAATTTTAATAATGGATTTTGATGCATCCTAATTTGAGTATGTTTTTTTGGTTATTGCTATTTGTAAGTATTAGAGTGTTATTGATTAATTGTTTTCCTACTGCTTCCAATTAACTTATGAATATAGAAAAAAAATCATGTTAATTCAACTCGAAAGGTATTAAAATATATTTATTTGACAAAAAACTTTAAAATAAATTTAACATTTTATTATTTTATAAAATTTTCATGTTGTTAAGATATATTTTTTATTTTTTTACATTGGAAATTTGAGATTTACTAATTTACAAGGTGATATAATAGTAGATTTTTAAGGATTTGAGTTTTCAATGGATCAAAGTAGACTCTAAACTATACAAAATTTTTAGTCTCAATTAATTTAGTTGAAAATTATAAATTATAAACATTCATGCATGACTTAATAAATAAGAACACTGTCGGGTGACTCATGTTTTTTCACCATTTCTAGGGATTAATTTAAATTATTAACCATCTTGAACATGCCGAATATATAAATGTATTAACTTATTACATTCTAATTTTTTATTTTAGTTAAGATATTTTGTTATATTTAAAAAATTATTGAATTTTTAAATATAATTGAATACTTACATGGTGAGTACCAACATACATGTGGTTTTATAATTAAAATATATTAACAAAAAGACATATACATTAAATACGATAATAAAACATAAAATATGGTTTCCCACAATTATTCTTTATATGAGAATCTAAATGCCTCCCATGTCAATGAGAACAAACTCTATGGTTCATGTAAAATATATAAAAATATATTTGGAAAATCTGGGTAGAAATATTTTAATAATTAACTAAATTAATGTCATACACCAATAATGAATATTAATTCATGGTATAATATTATGTGAAATTAGATAGACATATTGATATTATTGTTTTATCCATGGATCATTTTAATGATAACATTTAATATGAGGTATAATATTTGAATTAAAACACTAATACATTTATAATAACTAATTAAAAAGGAGAATAAAAATTAAGAAATAATCATAATATATAATGGAGAAGAGGAATAAAGATGTTTTTTTAAATATGAATATAATTCAATGAATTTAAATTGTATTAGAAAAAGGTAATGTAGGTTAGGAGAAATTCGATAACACATGATTTCAAATTACATTCCCTTCAAATATCTATATATAGTAAATGTATATTAATCAGTAAAAAATATATAAATTTATTAAATAAATAATAAATGAGATTTAATAATAATATAAATTGTTATTTAATTGATATTTTTTAAAATTTATTTTATATTTTATCTATATGATTAAATTTTTCAATATTAAATTATAACTTAAAATATTTTAGTATATAAATTTATATATTAAGATTCCATGAAAATAAAAATTTATATTAAATATTAATAAAAAATCTTATTGTTAAACAATTTCTTTTTTAGAATATAATATTTCCATTATATATAGTATTTTAGAATAAAAAATAAATTTTTTAAATATTATAATCTAAATTCAATAAAAATGACTTAAATTTTTATTTATATTTTTAAAATATCATAGAATTAATATTGGTGATTTTTCTATAAAAACTATTTCAGGTGAATAATGCAATATAATGATATTACAAAAAACATGAAATTTGTGACCTTTATAGTATACGAGTAAGATTTTAAAAATAATGAAATCATTTTTAATGAATATTATGTATTTCATCAATGAATTAATATTTTTTAAAATTATTTTCTTAATTTACTAACCCATATTTGAATTTTTATATGTCGAGGTATAGTTTTCCGAAAGATGTTTTCAAAACATTATAGATTTACTACTTTTAAATAAAATTGTATCACTTTTAGAAATTGAAAAAAGGATTTCAAATTTAGAATAATTAGGTCCATCTTGTTTAATTATTTATATTCTATTATTGGGAATATAGGATAAAATTTGTTGGTAAAAATTTGTTACTGCATAGAAAACTAAAGTGGTAAAAATGAGTAACTTATGATGTAATGAACCAATCATGTTAAATTTTTTTCAATTGCGTGGTTGAGGTATTTCATGAAATTACTTATTCTAATATTCATTATTTTTCATTTTTAAATGATTTTAGATATTAAAATTTTTAACATTATAAATTATTTTCCTCGATCTATGGAAAATTAAATAATAATCCATACTAATGTGTTTACTAATACTACATCTAATGAATGATTGATTCCAATTTCCCAATTAAACAAAAACTTACATGGATATTCATGAGAACTATTTTAAAGGATAAGTATTGTTTTTCATTAATAAGGTTCTATAAATAACAATTATATAAAATATTACTAATATAAATGATAAACAATAATTTTAAAATTAATCATGTTTAATGAGTAAACTATGAAGAAGAAAATAATTTATTTAGAGTATGCAATACATTCATATCCATTACTTATTCTTCCTCATTCTTAGATTTTGGATATATCAGACTAATATAAACGAAATATGTTCATTATGCTTATTATATAATGATATTGAAAAAAACTAAACCCATTATCATCCATTAACCATTGTTTATTTATGTTTTGGTCTATTTGACCACCTACTAGAATAATTCCACAAAATGATATCATATATGACTATGAAAAAAAATTAATGTTATAATATTATATAAATATTTAAAGAATTTTTGTTTGTTTTTTTATTTAATGTATTGATCAAAATTTAACTCAATAATTAAGAAAATTCCTTCCATTGGATAAGTAAATCATCAACATTTTCTTATTATATATATCATCTTCAAGTATAAGGAGTAAAAAAATATTAAAAGAAAATTGTTAATTCATAAAACATTATTTTTCATACATTAAAATTATAGTAATAAAATTTTAGTGGTAAAATTTGAGAGAAAATAAAATTTTGATACCACTCTAATAAAACTAGTATAAATGATAATAACTACAAACACCAGATGTAGAAAAAATAAGCTAAAAAAACTAATATAAATTTAAATAATGATTATAAATGAAATTTAAAATTATTTTTAGGTATAAATATTTTTATGAAATTATTTATTATGATTTTTATGATTTTTATACAGACTGTTCAAGCACATCAAGTGAAATAAAGTGTAATGGTGTGGGTTTCTTCGTATAATTTTGACCTCTATTTGACATGGTTAAGATTATCACCCATAAATAATTTTATATAGTGTATTCAGTTCCCAATTTCACTCACATATGAAAATAAATTCTATTTTATGAGATTCTAATTTCCATATCATTATCATTTTCTCAAGAACCCTTGAATCCTTCATTAATAATCATGTAATAGTTTTATCCACACAATTTTAGATTCATTGGATCTAAGCATTTATTACATGAATATACATGTTATGTATAATTTCTTCCTAAAATCACCTTAAATAATTGAATATGTACTTTTCATCCTCAAGGTAATTACAACACATCATCAAATACCAATTCTTTGAAAAAATTATTTCCAAAAGAAAAATTTCAATTGGTTAGAGTAACTACCATTTTTACTAAAGAATCAATTTTATATGTATATATTTTACTTCCCACCATATTTCCCCACAATTTATTGGAACGATTATATGGATTATTTGTTATGATTCACATAATTATCTTCACCCCTTTTCAAACTATTTTTTAATACTCTTTTTGGATTATGGGTTTTCTAATAATGGTTTTTCGATTTTTTTAAAAGTGTCCTCCATCACATCAAAAATAAATGTTTTATCTTCCAATCCAAAATTTTTATCAGTTTTTTTATATTTTAAAGGAAATATTACATTGAGATAATAATAATAAAATATTAAATTCTGTTCACATTCCCTTCTCAATTTCATTTAATGTAATTTATACATTACCTTTTTTAATAATGACAAAAAGGTTTTCTGAATAATTTTGTATTTTCACTTCTATCTTCCAACAAGGCTTATCTCTAATGTAGTGTTGTTTTTATCACCCTCAAAATTTTATTATTATATTATTCTTATTGTAGAATTATATTTTTATACCAAATTTTATTTTATGTTTCTGAAATTTGTTTTATTCAATGTTTATGAAACATATTCCTTTTTCCATGGGTATATTAAGATAATTTTTTGATCTAATTTAATTATAAAATACATGTATGAATGATGATATGTGGGGACCAATATATCCTGAAAATTAATTGGATTAAGTGTATATCTAATGATCTTTTTTGTAATGGACTAAATGAGTTTGTTCTCATTGGCATGTGCATAATGTGATTGATCACATTAATAGTACTGTACATAAATAGTTTTGTCAAATTACCATGGGAATAATGAGTTTTCCCACATAGGTTTTAAAATGATTATGGAAGTGACATATTTAGCATTATTTTTTTATTTTACAAATAATTTCCAAGAAACATTTTATTTCAATGAAAGGGAATGTTTTCAAGGTACTTGTTCTTTTTTAAATTATTTGAAAAATCTTATTTCATTATCTCATGTTTATTTATTTTTGATATATATTTTTAGAACTGGAATAATTATTTTTCTAATTTAATGGTCTAGTTATAATCATATGTTTCTCTGTCATGTATTATGACTATCATTTATGTTCTTATGATCTTTTATTAATATATTTATATATTATATACATTCTTATTTATGATTATGATCCAACCAATTTTTATATGTTTTTACCTTACTGAGAATCTAAGCTCACCAATTTTTATGCTTCCATTATCCATGGTATGAAGATTATAATATCATGTGTAATTCGTATCAATGTTTTATAGGATCATGACTATTATGAAATTTTTTCAAGTGTTATAAATTAATATTTTCATGTAGGTAATCTCTAATACACTAAACTCTTAGGTCCCCTGGTTTTTCTATTATTGTGATATATATTATATAAATCATTAGTTTAATATATTATTTACTTCATGTTTATCTTGGGTTACTTTCATTGGTATCAAAGTATATTTTTGTTATTTTTTGATATTTTTTTACATATTTTTTTGATTCGTTTTGATAAACATAGTTATAACTCTATAGATATGTCCTAGTATTAGGAGATATCATGAAATATTAGTAATTTCATGGGTATATAGTCATACCAATAAATACATAACTATTTGATTAATTCAAGGGGTTATGTATTCTATCATAGGTTTAATTTGGGTAATAACTTCGAAAATGGACTGTTAGGTTTTAACTAACTCATTGACTTGTGAATGATAAAGAGGATGAACCGTACTCCTAGTTTGATACTCTCGAGGTATAATTTTTTTTGATGATGTTCTCTTTATGAACCACTACTAATGATTTATTTCATATATGAATTTATTTATTAGGTTATATAGAACAAAATAAATCAACTTAATGTTACTTGTGTCAATGTAAAATTGTCATAAGTTGAAAAAGTAGGTATGGTCTAACAAAATTATATTAAAGAAAAAACTGTTTTAAGGTTTAATTGATTCCATGATTATTTTTATATCACTATATTTTTAATGATAAATTAATCAGGGAAAACCATTTGGTTTTATTAATGTATGGAACTAGATGAAACCAAGGGTGTGGGTGAAAATGTAAAGATTTCCTCAGTAAAAACCCCAATAGAACGGGATTTCGTTTGAGAAATCTTATTATTATGTTAAACCTATAACATCCTATTAATTTATTCTATGAATAAAAAAAGAATAATTTATATTTTTTAATGGAGGGTTTATTATATTTAGAAATTTAAATTACAATGAAATATTATTAATATATATATATATAAGTCATGAAATAATACCAATTGCTATAGTTAAGACTAGAAAAAGGATATAAAATCAAAAAATAGATACTAAGTCGGGGTGTAATCCATTGGATCAAATTATTCAAATAATATTACACATTCCATTAATATTTATAAAAGAAAAAGAAATGTTAGTAATATTCTAGACCTTATGTAATTAATTGTAAAAACAATTAGGAATGGAGTATAAAATATTGGTGTTTCATGTCATATATTTATGGTTAAATAAGAAAATTTACCATTGGGATATGGTTATTATTCAATAAGGTCATTAATCAATATGACCATTGGTTTATATGACCATTGACTACTATGCCCGTTGGTTATATTTTTATTATTATAATTATAATTAAATCTCATGGTTGATGTATATAGGAGAAATGATGGCCTCAATAAGTATAGTAACTACATTTAAAATCATTTTCCAGAGCTTGAGAGGGAGGTAGGATCACTAGGGGCCTCCTTTGACCAAGAACAATAAGTTCTTCAACATGTGAGGATTAAAATAATATTTTTTTTTGGAAAAGATCAAATGTTTTGAGATAATCCCTAGGACAATGTTAGATGAACCACCCAATGAATGTACCCCCACCACACACCTTACTCATAGTGCGTATGCCATTTTAATGAGGGGTAATGGATATATACCTTAGTCTCATAAATGTGTAATATCAGTTTTATTAATGAAATAGTTATTTTATCAATCCCATTTTATGTTTTATATAATTTATAAAATACTCCGAAATATAATATGAATTTGATAAATTGTTTTTTAGAAGAAAATAAATCACAATTTTATTATGTGAAAATATATGAACTTTTATGATGAACTCAAGTATTCTAAATAAAATTTATATTTAGATAATAGTATTTCCAAACACTATTTATTTAAATATAAATGATAATTTAATATTTTTTATCCATGGAAATGTTTATATGTTTTAGAAGCTGATTATCTCTTCAAAACTCTCATTTTTCAATAAATAATGATTTTTCTTGTAATTGAAGAGATGATATATTTTTTAAATTATTTTGATAAAATAAATGTTTCTCTTTTGAAATCATCACACAAAAATTATGTTAGGGTGATAGGTTAATAATTTACTAAAATCCTTGATTTTTTAGTGGAATATTAAAAATTTAGTTTTTTGTTTTCGGTATTTTTATGACATTATATGCATGTATTAATGATGTACAAATTAATTAAGCATAATAATAATCCAAAAATATGTGATTTTATTAAATTTATTTATTTTAATGTTTTTTACTCAATTTTTAATCGTATAAATTATGTTCCAATGTCTATAATAGAAATTATTATTTTTTAAATAATATATTGTGGAATTTTAAATCTTCCTTGTCCAAAATGACATTAAATAAATTTTTTAGGTTATAACAGATTAAAATATTAAAAAATATTACTTAAACTCAATAAACCATGGGATAAATCTTGGGCTAAACCCATCTTTTCATTTTAAAAAACATAGATTTTCAATACCTATATTTATAAATACTAAACAATCCCCCAATTGTAATTTAAATAAATACAAATATCAACATTCATCTCCACTCTATATACATTATCAGAGATATTATTGAATATTTACCTCTTAGGATGTCATAACAATATTAACATATGGTCTTAAGGTTCCATCCTCTAGTTCTGTGGAGGAACTATTCATGTTAAGAGATTTCTCAGCATCCTCTATTCCATTCAACTACCTATTTTGTTGTATGTTTTCTTTGTGATTAATTGATGTTTTCTCATACCTTTTTTTTATAATACCACCACTTCCATAATAGAATTTTATCAAATAGACACCTTCATTCCCTCTCATTATTCCATCTACATAATCCACATTACATACCGACATGCTGCCAAATTCAATTCTTAAATTTCTCCCTTTTACATGAAATATGTTTATATTGTAGATATCCAAACCCATTAATTATACATGGGAATTAAACAACACTTAATGTTAATTAATTTATTATGGTTCTACATATATCAAACTGAAATTCCATTTTCAGGTGTTAAACAATATTTCATGTTCAAGTCTTTAATCACAGTAGTAACTAATGATTTTATATGAAACTTGTTTTTTATTCACCTTATGTTATTGATGAGATGATTTATTTTGACCTACTTATGTCACCTGAATTATGAATTATAAAGGGAGTAACCTAATAGTTCACCAATTCATTAGGTAATGTATTAATCTTTTGGTATGAAAAGTTTTATGATACCTTAGTGAATAATAATTGTAATTTTTTGTGAATCCATCATGTTAACCCTTGATGATATTAATTTCAATGTATTATTTTTATGTTGTATCCACATATCCTTGTCCTGTATCTAGTAAATATAACTATTCTATCATGATATTATTCTTCTTTTATTCTTTAGGATAATCCAAATACCATTTTCTTTTTTATCCCTTACTATTCATAGTTCCCAACATTTTCAATTTATGTATGTCCCTAGGTAATTACTTGTAGTTAGGTGACCTATGAAGGATTAATAATGGATTCATTAAAAAGGGATTATATAATGATTATGATTATGTTCTTCTATTCTAATTCTTATATTATTTTTAATTTTTTGATGAAATTTTACATTAAATGATCCTTCAAAGTAACTAATATATTATTTGTTAAGGAAATATGTTAACATTATTATAACAAAATGGTGGGGTTATATAGTTGGTATCAAGGGCATGGATTACTAATGTTTTTAAAATGGGATAGGATATGTATTAGTAAAAACACTTTGGATAAGTTTAAATATAGGAGAACTTCTTTAAATATTGTATATGTATAAAGTGATTTGTTTCTATGAAATAAATTTTTTTAGACACAATAAGTTGAAGTAGATTTGGTGCTGATACACATACAGTTTAAAACTAATTTAAGTATTGGTTGGTTATATACTAGTCATCATTATCCTGTATGATGAATGTGCCATTATTAAACAACAATTTTGACAACCCTGGGGGATATTATTTTTTGTAATCACATACTCTTTACAAATAATTATAAAGGATATATATATATAATGTAAACATTTAAGATTTATGTGTATCATCCTTGAAGAATGATATTTTAAAATTTTATGATTACATATTCCTTTATAATTTTTATTATATGATTCCTAATAATAATAAATTTCTCCTGTGGGTTTTCTTCTTCTAGAAAATATAGATGGAAATTAGAGGACTCATGTGAATCATAGGTGTAATGAAACATGTGCTGTAAAAATCACAAATGGGGAAATCTTGAGAAAAAAATCATCATGATTATGAATCAATTAACTCGTGTCATTAATATTGACAAAAATCATGTGTATCTTCCAACATCACTATGTAAGGAATAACTTGAAGTTGAACCCTTAATGTGTCAACAACCAAAAAAAATTAGTAGACCATCGTATCTATTGATCACTGAACAATGCAATAATACTATTGAAAATATATTTTCAATGATGCATTTTTGAAAATAATAAAAAGATTCATTAGCAATATATTTCTTAGAGGTAGAAGTGTATCAGTGGTGGAACCCAATAAATAACACAATTATAAGGGATTAATAGGAATCCATGTAATGGGAAGGAACAAATAAGTTATTGTTTAAATAAATATTTCCCTTAAAATCTCAATATTATAATTGAGTAGAAATTACATTAGTTTAAAAAAATAGAATACCAATTGTTTCCAAATTATGAAAAGAAGTTTACAACACTTGGTAATTACACTATAATAACTGTCATTAATATAACCCTAGTTCATGTCACCAAAATATAGTCTATTAGATGTTATATTCAATAGTCATTATCTCCATTATTGTTTTGTCAACCTAGGAGGGGTATCTATAGGGGGTAGGGATATATTTGAGTGGAATTAGACATTCATGTTGAGGTATTTGAGGGATTTTGTTGGGGGACACTAGTGATGACAATATGGATTTAATATAAACAATATAAACATAGCCAAATGACCAATGAAAAAAAGGAAAATTGTCCTGCATATGGCTAATTGGGGCACATATTATCTAAGTTGATGAAGATTATGTTTACTGAGGCACTAATAAAATTGATACTTATTAAGGGGTAGAGATCTTGGAAATGATCATTCATAATTTGTTTGGAAAATAAATATAAAAATGTAATACCATAGAGTTGGATTTACAATGAATTAATAAATTAGTCTTATATATTCCCTATTCTTGGATTAGGAGTCCCTGACCATTATTGTAATAACAGATTTTGTTCTATGCCCTGATTATGACTTTTCGGAAGATAAACATTAGGAGGTGCTAGAAAATCATCACATACTTGATGTTTATGAATACAATAATTGGAGGAGGTCACTATGTGAGTTTTAGAACCATATTAAATAGAAGTATGAGGGTTATAGTTTGTATTTATTTATGGTGTACTAGTTATAGTAGGTATAGATAAATTTTAGTTTGATCAATTCTTGGAAGGAGAATTAGGTTATTTTTATTGGTGATGATGATGCATGTGGATGAAAGGTAATGATAGTAATTATTTGATATGGATTAGGAGGAGTGTACTGTCTCATGGGAGAATATTCATTATAATTTCTAATCAAAATTTCATTATTTAACTGAAAAGGAATCCTATAATTGTGTTCTTTATTCTCTAGGACATGGGAGTTATAGTGTGTGGGTGTTAGAGATCCTATTGTGGAATCTTGTGTAATATAATTAAGACCAAATTACAAATTGGTAGGCTAGGGAGAGGCATTTTTAGGTTCCTTTATGTCTAGATATACAATGATAAGTCAATTATTTTAGTGTATTAACATATCTCATGGTATTGGTGAGGGTTGTGGTTATTAAGATGAACATGACCGGAAACAGAATCTCATTTGAGGAGAGAATTTAGTATTATTCATATATTAGACCTATTATATACAGTTCCTAGATTCATTGAAAAGGTGGATTCAAATATTTGAGGGTGGGGATCATCCCTCTTCATCCCATTTCTATATTGGTGGAAGATACTATGAAAGAGAAAACATATTGGATACCTATTTTACTTATCAAGCCCATAATATTAAATGGTATGAGTTATTGACCATTATTCTGGTGAATAAGGGGGATTATTTCCCATATCATCTTCTTCCAAGGAAGTATTGTCATGGTTCTATAGCCATGGATTATAATATGGGTTATGGGGTTGTTAATGAATAGCCACGGGACAATTCTCTCCCCCCGAAATAGGACAATGATAGTAGGTGTGGACAATATCATGGCCAAAGAGGCTGTAAAGTAGTTCATGGTAAATTGCATTATCTACTGTTTCTAATGATACGAAATAATTAATTCATTTGAATTAAAATTTCCTAGTTTAATACTTGGATTATTTCCTTGTTTGATTTTGTATACACTCACAACTTCATTCCACCATCTGTAGTTTTTGATTTGTGAATTGAGGAAGAGATTCTTCTGGTTCCCTTTCAATTGACTACTTCAGTTGAAGGAAATGTTTTTTCTATGAAGTATGAATAAAATATGAGCTATTATTGGGGTAGAATTACACTTCGGGAGACTTCCAATATTTCTGGATACAACCATCGGTCATCATCCTGAACATGGACTGGCTATATTCAGTGTAAGATATTTTAGACTTCCGTTAAAGGTAGAACATTTTCTATGTTTTTGACATATATTATTTTTTATTTTTTGTTGAGGGAGACCCTCAAATCAGTTGATGGTTTTTTTTATGCCTTCATTAATTCATGAGTTGATTATCATTTCAATGGAGGATAAACTTGAATTTTTCCCATGGTTTGGATTGAGTACCCAAATGTATTGTAAAAATAAGTTATGTTGTTACCCCCATGATGGGAGATTGAGTGCGATATATTGATATACCAGAAACATCCCCAATATTTATTTCTCTCTTTAGGATAAATCCATATATGTTTCCAGAGTTATAGACATATATTGATGATCTCATTTTGGGAGGTTTTTTCATCCAAGCATGCCACCTTGGTGTGCTCCATTTGTTTTCAAGAAAAGGATCGATGATAGTCTATCTTTGTCAATTAGTTATTTTCACTTGAATTCGGTTTAACTGAAGAATACAGAATATCTTCTATTTATTGTTGATTTATTTTATGAGTTAAGGGATCTAGTTGGTTCTCAATTTTTCATCTATGGTCACGTTATCACCAGATATTAGTAAAGGTTGAAGATATTCATAATATTAATTTCTGATGCCATTTTGGACATTGTGGGTTAGTTTTAATATAATTAGGTGTGATGAATGCTCCAGGTATATTCATGGGGATGATATATGTCATATTCTGAGAGTTTATAGACTTGTTGATGGTGGTTTAAATTAATGAAATCTTTATTTACTCCACATATAAATAGGATAATGCAAGGCATCTTTGGTCAATTTTGGGAGGTCTTCATTATCAACATCTATTCAGGAATCTATTTAAAGATGAGTTCTGGGGTTTTGATTTTTTCTCATAGGGAATATCATATACCTGTGTATTGTATATATGGATCATTTGATGATCATGGTAATTTTTCCATTGGCATCCCCATGACTGTAGAATTAGTTCATATTTTCATTATTATTTCAAGATACCATAATTGGTCTATACCCAAATTTTCTTGGATTATAACTCCTCATATATCCTTGACTAGAAAAGATCATGTATTATCTTTTGAATGGAAGATATTAGTTATCTTTCTTGTACATGAGTAGACATTGTTCAGTAACCTAGTTCTTCAAATTCAAGATGATGCAGTGCTATATGATATTTTCTACAATGACTTATGTCTTTTATTAAGAAATTTCCTTATAAAATATAGGGTTATTGTTTCTTATAGATCTTAGAAGTTATGTCCCCATGAATGTTACTATGAGACCATTATATTGTGTTGGTATCAAACATGTTTTCCTTGAAATATTGGTCACACTATCTCATTAGTGATCACTTTTAGGTTTTCAAATATCACCAGATCATGAAGTATTTATATCTTATCATTACCTAAACCTTCTAACATAACGGTGGATTGAATTTTTAGAGTACTATGACCCAAATATTTTTTATACCCTTGGAAATGTAATGTTTTATCTATTTTAATTATTGTAAATCATATATTTAATCCATGCATGAATCTATATATTCATAGAGAGTTATGGAAAATCTATCTATGATGTATCTCAATATGATAGTGTTTAGTGAAAATGGAGTCTATTGATAGATAATTTTGCATCCTTCATTATCACATCTAGTAGTCCCAGTTGAGTGATTCTGATGTAGAATTTTTGATGGATTGAGTTTTCAATAGTGATAACCCTGATGTATTTTTTGAGGATGAATAACATAGGGTGTTATTATTCTGGATACTTTTCATTTATTCGGTGATGCATGAGGTAGTTTTTTGTGAGTTACATAGCTAAGACATCACAATGTATCTTGGTGTGAAATTTTTTACCATGCTCTAAGAGTCAGCTTTTTTTGCCAAGGTTGAAGCATGTATTTGTATAATTGGTTTCTCAGTGTGTATTATACCAAAAGGTCAAGGATGGACTCTATGTTCCTAATGGTTTTTTCATGTCATTTGATATTCCTCTGAGGAAGTTGGATGATATTTTGATCAAATTTATCAATATTTTACCTCAATATAAATAAGTCTATGATTCTACATCTTATATTATGGACCATTTAATGATATCATCTCCCTTATTATTTATCAAATTGTTGAACTCAATATATGTTTTATCCAGGAAGTATCTAGAGTAGCCTGTGAAGCTCAATGGTGTACTGAGGACCATCATCCCTAATCATGATCCTTGTTTCACCTATTGGGTGTAGAGATGTCTCTGATATTATATTGGATATATTTTAAGGGATAACAATACTTTTCATCCATACATGGATACTCAGATAGAGTGGTACATCCACACTCTTGATCACATGATACATACTAGTATCTTGATTTTTGATGTTTGTGGGTCTGGTGATTTCTAAAATGGAAAAGGGAGTGAAAGGTCTATATATGTACTAATCATAATATATGAAAATACCTCTATAGATTTCAATTTCAGATCATTTTGTAAAGTTTAATCATCATCAGAGTCTGTAAAGGATTATTGATGGGGTTAAGATATCTCACAGGATAATTGGGCTTTTTTGGTGGTTAATAGTGTTTAAGATGTTGAAAATCATATATCACTTCCCCCAATTATGATCTGGATAAATAATTTCTTCCATGTAACACATATTCAAAACTATCTTCATGATGATTATCGAGTCATTGATTTGGGTGAGAGTGAAACTGATGAGTATGAGACCTTTATGGATAGGATGGGGGAGATCTTGGAATGTCAGGGGAAAGTGTTCTCAGGGTGTTCCATTAGCATAGTTAATTTCCCATGGAAATATGGTAGAATGTATGTGAGTATCTTGGATTATAATTTTACACATACATTCTTAGTATCTGTAGTTATTTGATACATTGTTGTTCATTTTAATTTTTTTTTTGTTTTTTTACCGTTATCTTATTTTTGAGTAATTTATCCCTTTCTTTATTATTTTTTGTATTTTCAATTTTTTGATAGGTATATACCCCAATTGATTGTTCAAGATATGGTTTAAAAGGATTCTTATATTTTTTACATGTTCATCCAAGTGATGTGGTTGCGATACTATGATGGAGATATTTTTGAGACGTATCTCATGGGGTATTTGTTCTGAAGATATTTTTTGAGTTTGGTTTACAATTCAAGAGGGAAAAAATTATTTGTGTGTTATCTAATGAAATGGTTCGTAACTTATCAACCAACTATTTCTATTTTTATGAGGTTTGGTAGTGCCGAGGAGGACTTTTAGGTAGTCTATAGACCATTTTATCAAAAATGAGATACACTACAACCATGGTTCTACCTATTGCGAACATTAAAAAAGGTAAGGGGAATATTACCAATCATGGGTCTGGCCATACTTATGGAGCGTTGAGAAAACACATATGGAAAATATCAATTGTGACCTCACCATAACTATAATAGAGGCCATGGAGAGGGAAAAATATAGAGACATTGATTAAATTACTTTGAATATTTTTTATTAATTTCACACATTCAAGAATACAATGGTTATGGTGTCATTTTGGAAACAATTGGACTAGAATTGTAATGAATGAAATAGCCATCATTCATTATGGATCACATTAATTTAAAGGGGAAAATGAATGCCTTTATGAGGATTTTTATGTAAATTTTTAACTGATTCCTTCAAAAATTAATTAATCTATAATCTTTATTGATTATTTCACTGATTACATGATTTTTTGGACAAACATAAGGTTTGGTTGAGTCTTTTTCTCACATTGTGGACTTATTGGGAATATTTTGATGTTTTAAGTGTTATTTCTTCCCAATTTTACCTTTTTATTTTCTCCTTTAATTTTTTAACTCCTAGAACATAGAGGTTCAAATTATTTTGGTTCGTGATACCTTTTTCTCCTTATCATTTCCATTATTCCATTCAATATGGTCATTGTACGAAAACATATTTTTTGTATGATATATGAGGATGATTTATTTGTATGTTACCAATGATAATTTTCCATAGATATTACTTCAATTTCATTTGTGGTTGACCATTTATCATCTATTCTAGCATAGATAACGTTAAAATTCTAAATTAATATAGGGGATTTATTTATTCTGTAATTTTTTATATTAAACTATAATGTTTACATTTTTAATCAATCATTAAAATCATGGAAATAACATTAAGGATGATTAATACAGAAATAAGAAAAAAATTATTTTTGATTCTAGTGACCATATTTGTATATGTCATGTTAACATGTTTCCTTTTATTTTTATATATTGTGTTTTACTGCTTGTTTTTAAGATGGGTAAACATATTTGTTATTCTTGCGAATTGAATAAAAATGTTAAGATGATATTTTTTATTATTCTTCCATATATTGACATAATTGGAAGTTATTCTTAAAGTGTGTTTAAATAATTTAATAGTTATGTATGTGTGTTTACTTCATTTATCTATAGTTTTAAGTTATGATAAATGAGTCATCAAAATATTGATAGAGAAGAGTTTTTATATTGGATGTAGAGTTTTATTTTGGGATGAGAGATATTTTTCATATTAACGGTGAATTCCTTGTTTTTTTATCAAGGTCCTCCTATTTACCCCTATTGTTTTCTTATTTCCATATTTTTTACATGTTGAGAATCCATTCTATGAGACATGATGTGAGACTGGTTTGGATAATGGCCTAATGAAAAATGATTAGGGATATCTACATTTGTGGAACAATTTGGCCCCTATTATGGAGTGATATATTGTTATTTTCATGATGCTATAATGGATGGAACTTGGATTGATGAAGTGGGTTGAAGTTATGATTTACCATTATTTTTAATGTTTGAAGGTTGGATAATTTCTTGATAGGGTATTAACATTAAAGGATATATGGTTGGATTTCCTATTAATATATTTCATTCCCCACTACATGTTGAAAATGGATTTTAATGGTATATATATATATATATATTTCATTTTATGGTATCTTAGGCTGAGTCTTAGGGTTCCTATAATTATGGAATGGTGTAAAATTATATATTTTGACTATATTTACCTATGGGTTTGGGGGTTTAATGTTTGAATGAATGTTGATAAATCTTACGGAACTGTGGATTAGTTGCATTATTCAAGGATACCATGAGATTTGAATGATAATTTTTGTACTTATTTAATGTATATGAGAATGAATTAAATTAAAGTATTTTGGACTATTTTCGCACTTAAATGATATTTAATCCTTATTTATGTCATCAATATCTCCAATAGATAATAGTTGTAGATGATTCAACGAGGTGGTTGTAACCCATATTGTGGTTTTGGTGTATATTTATATACCTATGTTATAAAATTTCATATGTAACCCCACCCTTGTAGGTAGGGTGAGTAGTACATAATCGATTTTGGGAGGGTGTTATCCACAACATCTTGGTTAGTAAGGAACAGATGGATTCCAACCAACTATTTCACTATTCTTTTATCATAGTTGTATTATTTTTAAGGTACCATCCTTAAACAATAAATAATATAGAGTTATGTAAAGAATTCACATTGAGGATATTTTAAGGTTTAATGTTTTAGAGAATTAGGCCATAACGTTTACATTACATTTCAAATTTTACAATGTAGGCAATTATACACTATCAAAAATTTTCACAATAATAAAACTACTTAAATAAAAAAGACTTATATTATTGATAAAAATCTTCTTGAATTCTTCCTTTATTTTACCCTTACTTACACCCTATCAAAAACATTTTAATGACTTTGGATGAGCAAAAAAAGCACAGTAAGGTTTATAAAATAAGGAAAGAAAAACATCAGTCCATGAATATATACAAAGTAATGAAATCATACCTTTCACCCATAAAACATAATATATTTTATATACCTCTTTAAATAATAAGATTTATGAATAAATCATGGAAATCATAAATCATAAAGGTAACTTGTGGCATCAATAACATACTTACTATGTAGATTTCATAGCTACATAGGGAGTAAACCTCATTGTTACATTTGGAATAACCATCACAGTATATTCCAAAATATATTAGATGAAACCTTAACATTTACCTCCATCACATTACCCTATTCATTGGAGAGATATAACGGTCTCACTAGCATATAGTTTATCATGAATCCACATATATACATAAGAAATTCCCAAGAACCATAATATAATTCATAACTCATGAACACGTATTAAGGATAAAAAACATTTCAAAATTTCAATCATAATATTTAATTTAACGATACTTATATAATCAATCCATTCTCTAAAACAATTTTAAAAACTAAAACACCTAAAAAATAAGGTATTTACTTCTTTTTTTACAAAACATTATGGCTTGTATAGCAATCCAAATATCAAATAATGCTCGCGGTAGTAGAAAGGTCATTTTCACCACATATGTTAAAAAGAAACATTCATTTTCCATTTAGTAAAATGATTGAATCAAAATTCCTTTTTGAAGACCATTGAATTAAATTAAATATCAATGGGGTTTATTATACACTATATAAAAGAAGTTTGTGTATAAACCAAAATATGCCTCATTGAAAGGATATTGATTTGAATTCCATTACTTTGAGTCTGACTTGGCGTGTTCGATATTTATCTCCCTAAATAATAAAATGAAGTTAATTTTACTTGCTTCATATCCTTTTCCATGTTTATTATTCTCATTACATTACTTACAACCACGTTATAATAATTAGTTTATTATTTGACTTCATATTGGATGTTTTGTCGATAATTGGATCTTGAGTCAAAAAATGAACTTGTTTCAATGTATATTATTCATATTGTCAAACATACATCATATTCATAATTATTTTTATTATATAAATATCATATATATCTAGTATATATGTATTTATAATAGTCCATAACATTTTGATATATGAAATTAAATTCACTATTCATGGAGACGGTAAGTCGTACGTACGCATGAACGCTACTTCCATTTATTTTTCATATTTAAAGGAATTCAAACCAAATGATACATATGTATGTTATAATCTAGTAAAATATCTATGTTATATTTTCTACATAAGTTTATTAACTTCATCCTATATACATTCCATGTATGGAACGAACTAGTCAGGTCACTTTGAGGGGGCAGTTGTCTGCACTTCCTCAAATGAAATTATCATATTTACATATTATGGAAAGAATAATGGTATGATATAAATAAAAAATAAACAATAAAATAGAAAACATAAATATAACATATATCATATATAAATATAGTTTCATCATAATGGCCTCCATGTTATGTCATTGGAGAAAATTGAATAATCATCGTTTCGGGAGCCAGTAGTTCATCCTACATAGAAACATTATGTTTGTATCCATTAGATGGAGGTGTGTGTAAGTGTAGTTAGAATCCTTCTCATAACAAAATACTAGTATATTTAGTATATTTTTTTATTTCATTAATGAATAAGAAGATTATATGGAGTGTAGAAGTAAAATAAATGAAAGGAACTTGAGAGAAGACATTACCTCTAAATTAGGTAACTTCTTTTTATTTGAGAAAAAATGCTATTTTCAATTGCCTTTTTTCCAAGGTAAGGCTCTGAGGATGAAGTAAGAGATGTTGGGAGATTATGTTAGATGAATTTAGATGAGACAATGGGCTTGATAGGTGTGATTAAGTGGGTCTATATGGTGTCCATTAATAAGAGGGAGGAGGTCCAATTTAGGAAAGTCATGAAATATTATTTTATTATAAATTGATATTTTGTTTAAAAAGGTAAAAAATAATTTATTTCAAACATAATATTATTTGGGGTTTAAATCCACTAAATTTTTTTTATACATGTTTAGGTCACAAAATGAAAATTATCTTTTAGCTCCAACCCTTTGTGAAAAACATTAAATCTTACAATTTCTTCTTGTATTTTCATATATATGGTAAGTATAGTTAATATAATATTAAAATAGTACCGTGAGTGGATAATTGATTAATGTTTTATAATAATATATGTTATTTGTCCATGTCTTAGATTTTTTGGACTATTATCTCATTTTATAAAATTTTTTTTGTTTTAAAAACTCTTTTATGAAAATTTGGACACTATTTTGTAATGTTTTTAAAAGTCATAAACACATTATTCATTTGAAAAAAATTCATTAAAACAAATATAATATTTCAATATCACCCATAATATTTGTTAATGGCATCAAAATATTCAAATTAAATTTATTTTAATATTTATTATATCATTTATTTGAATAATTAATTAATACGGTAATCACTACATCATCATTGTGTCATAAATACATTTATTTATTTAACATCTAAAAATTATAAATAAAATAACATTATATATGAAATATTATTATATTTATAATTACTCTTTATAGTAAAAGTAATTAGTTATATAATCAAATATTATAATTTTTTTAGAGAATGATATGCGTTTATGTCATATTTATCTTTACTTTATTTTAATTCTTATAACATGTCATTATTCCACCCATGTGTCTCCATGAAGTCCTAAAATTGACTCAATTATACCCATGCTTGGACATATCTCATCCAATAGTATGAGGAAATATGTTAGGATAGTTTAATATTATTATAATATTAATTTTTATCCTTATTTACCAGATTTAACTTTTAACCACGGTAAATAAAAATAATTACAGAAGTTATTATTCATAATATTCAAAACATAAAGGTACTTATTTACATAATTTGTAAATTTTGATTCCAAGTATGGATTAAAATTAGCAAAATCCAATACACATAATTTTCCAAAAATAATTTAAAATTAATTCTTATTATCAAAACCAAAAAGCATGTTTTTAAGAAGTAAAAACTATCGAAACATTGACATGTGTTTATATACTAATTAAAATTAAAATTACTTACAAAGAAAAAAATTGTATTAAATGATAAAAACATAATATTATTACACATTAAATCCAATTAATATGATAACACAATAATATAAATAAATTTGACAAGAAGGCAGTTTTGAATTAAATTGCAGTATTTTTCAGAATTAATCAAAAATAATGTTTATCCGAAAATTCCAAAATTAAATCCAAAGTAAATTTTAATGTCTCACTTATATGTAAGAATTTTAGTTTTTAAAATAGAATAGATAAAAGTGAGAAAACTATATTTTAAAAGGGTTCTTTATCAAAAGGCTGAAAACCGACCTTTTAAAAATATTGGAGTATTTTATACATAAAATTGGATTTATTCTCAATTTAAGCCTTGTATATTTATTGGAGAAATTTAAAAACATTTAAAAAACATGTATATTCATATTTTAGTTAGTTCTATTCTTTCCCACAAATTAAACAGCTAGTCATTAACTACCATTTAAAATAATAATAACAATATTATTATATTATTTTTCGATATAACCCAACGTTGCATGCAACGTAAGATTTCAATGAAACTCATTGTTGAAAGTTGAGTACACTATCAAAAAAATCATTCCCTTTAATGTAAAAATAATGTCTTATTGATAAATATTAATATAATTGAAAAGGTATTATTCGAAAAATTCCTTGGATCCTACATCATTCCCCCCTTTTGGAAATTGTGTCCATGAAATTTTATTTACCTACCAAATAAGAGGGGGTATTTATCCCTAATATCATTTTTAGATTCCAAAATTTCTTCTTAAACCATATGGATTTTTCACAAAAACATTATATGATGAATTACATTATTCAACAACACTTTCTCTCTTCGGTCAAGAATCAGAACTGATTGTTCCTCATAAGAAAGATTCTATTTCAACTAAACTACCTATAGACTCAAAACCTGATATGGATCTGGAATATACTTATTAAAATGTGAAAACATTATATAACTATGATAAACATTGAAGTAAATACACTTTGTAGGAAACTGATCTAACTTTCTCCAGGATTTCATATGGTCCAATGAACTTCAGAATCAGATTTCCCTTTCTTCCAAAACACATCACACTTTTCCACAGAGAAGCATTGAGAAATAAATGATCACCTACTTTGAAAACAATATCCTTTCTCTGATTATATGAAAAATGTTTTAGCATGCTCTGAGTTATTGTCATGTGCTTATTAATCAACTAATCTTTTTATACCATCTCTTCTACCAATTCTGGTCCCATAAACTTACTTTCACCTACTACATCCCAAAACTGTGGAGTTCGACACCTCTTTCAATATAATGTTTAAAATTGTGCCATCTATATATTGGAATGAAAAATGTTATTATAAGAATACATAACCAAGGAAATATGTAAGTCCAAACCTCCCTAGTAATCCATTGAACAAGTATGTATCATAACTTCCAGTATATGAATTGTTCATTCAGACTTCTCATCTAATTATGGATGGAAAGTAGTTGTAAAGTTCATTTGGTACCCACCGACTTCTAAAGGCCCTTACATAATTTTAAATGGAACTTGGGATCATGATCTTATATAATGGCTAGGGGAACTCGATATAACCATACAACCTCATTAATATAAAATTGAGAAAGTTGATCTGGTGATATATTATCAAGAATAGAATAAAAATGTTCATATTTGGTCCACTGATCGATAATAACATAGATTGCATTGTTACATCGAGAAGTAATTCGTAATCCCAAAAAAAATACATGGATACATTTTCCCCTTTTCACTCTAAAACTAGAAAATAATGGTGCATCCCTTTTTCTAAATCCCACTTTGGTTTATCTTGTTGAAAAATCAAACATCATTTGGAAAATTCAGGTATATCTCTTTTCATTCCATACCACCAATAATAATTCTAATGATCTTTGTACATCTTTGTACTTCCAGGATGAACTGAAAATGATAAACTATGAGCTTCCCATAATAACTTTTTCTTCAACTGTGAATCCCAATTCACACATTATCACTTTTTAAACCTCAAAACATTGTCTTTATCAATGTTAATTTCATGTAACTTACACATCCAAACCAATTCTACCTTTTTCTAAAACCCACTATCTTCTTTCTGTGCGTGCTTTATTCTATGTGCTTGGGAAGATTGTATTGAATCCTAAAACAAAAAATAGGAATTTATTACACTAACAATTTCTATTCTAAAGCTCATGAAATCATTAATCGAAGGGTCACATACCAAACGTATCATGGTTAACATAGAATAACATTTAGGAATCATAGTATCAACTAATTTGTTTGACTTTCATTGATGGTAGGAAATCATTCAATCATAATACTTGATTAATTATAGCCATCTCCTTTGTCTCATGTTTAATTTTTTCTCAGTGAATATATAATGCAAACTTTTGTGATCAATATATATTTTAGACTTCACTCCATATAGATGATGCCTCCAAACTTTTAAATAAAAACAAAAAAAACAACTAATTCAAATAATGTATAGGGTAATTTATCTCATGATTTTTCAACTAATATATAGAATAATAAATTACCAGATTATTATGCAAGAGGACAAAACCACACCTTTTCAATGAAGCTTCGCTATAGATAAAAACTCACAATTTGTGGAAGGCAGTGCCAAAACTGTATCATTCACCAATATTCTTTTCAATTTATGAAAAAATTCATCACATTGTATTGTCCAGATGAACATAAAACCTTTTCATGTTAATGTAGTAAGTGGGATAGATAACCATGAAAAAATTACATCAAACCTCTGGAAATAACCTGCTAAACCAAGACAACTATGAATCTATGTTATATTTTTGGGTCTTTTCCATTCATGAACAAACTATTATTTTATCATGATTAATATTTATTCCATTTTTAGAAATAATGTGGCCATGGAATGAATGATTTTGTAACCAAATCTCACACTTACTGAATTTCCCATACAGTTTCTTTTCTTTTTTCATTTTAAAGCCAACCATTAAATGACTTTCATTACCCTTTTTAATTTTTAGAATATAAAAAAATACCAAAAATAAATACAAACAAAAACATATCCTAGAAATGAAAATTTTATTCATAAGATCCATGAATATAGAAGGTACATTAGGTAACCCAAAAGGCATCACTAAGAATTCATAATGGCTATATCTAATAAAAGACACGGTCTTCGGATTGTCTGATTCATTTGCTTTCAACTGATGGTACCCTAGCATCATGTCAATCTTAGAAAAATACTGACCACCCTTGAGCTAGTAAAACAAATCATTGATATGAGGCAAATGATACTTGTTCTTAACAATGATGTTATTCAAGGCTCTATAATCAATTAAAAGATTCATTGAACCATCTATCTTTTTAAATAACAAGATAGGACCACCCTATCATGATGTGATAGGTCGAATGAAAACTTTATCTAATAACTCCTAAAATTGATTATTTATCTCTAAAAGTTCAATTTGATCCATTTGATAAGGGGTATTTGAAATTGTAGTAGCATTTGAATTAATGTTGAAAGTAAATTCATCTTCTGGATTAGGTATTATGACACGGAACTCATTAGAAAAAACATCAAGATAATCATTGATCACTAGTACATCATTAATATGAACAATTCCTTTATTTTAAAAAAATACTTTCAAGGTAACATTCAATTCTATGTTTTACTAGTTTCTCATCTTCTTGATATGTTATCAAAAGTAAGCGTTCATTCTTGTACAAAAACTAAAATTGTTTCTGAAAAGAAACCTCTTTTTCCCTATATTCAATCTTTGAATGATAAAACGAAAGCCAATACATATTCAAAATAACATCAAACTATACTATAGGAGAAAAAATTTCTTTTTAGGTAGATTTTTTCCACACACAAGTATTATAAGGTCCTTATAATTTTTTTTCTTAATATTTCCCCGAAGTGTTTTTACAACAATTTCATTATTTCCTATCTTGAGATGGAATTCCCAATTTACTAGAAACATTATTAGAAATGAAATAATGCTTAGGCCTAGAATTAAAAAAAATTGAATAATATGATTAAACCAGAAATATACCCAATACTACTTCATTTGATTGCCCAACATCTGCTGAAGTAGTTGTGAAAGATTTTACTACCCCTTTCTTCTTGTAGTTTGGATTCTTCATGAGTTCTTCGTCGAACACTCATTTTCATAATGACCCATTTCTTTAAAATTAAAACATTTTACTGACTGTAAATTATATTTTATCTTACCATTACCATTCTCCTTTTTAGTGAAATTATGAGTGTTATGTCCCATTTTAAAACATTAGAAGCACTTACTAGAATTCCAAAGGCTTTCCCCAAAGTGATTTTTACCACAACTTTCACAAACTGTGAACTTAAGTTTCCTACCATCAAAATTTTGAAAAGAGTTATTCTCTATAATCTACCACCATTAGCTCTTATTTTTTTATTTTTCAAAGAATAGTTGATCATCAGAAAACTCCATTTCCACATTCTCCGCACATAAAACGAGTTTTTCATAACTTTTGAACTCATGAGAAGCTAATTTATTTCGATACATTGGCTTTAATCTGAAGAAAAAATGAATGATTATAATAAGAAGATCCGATGTGAAATTTGGATCATACCTTTCCAGTCGAGTGAATATTTCCCCATAAGAATCCACTGAGTCATTCACCTACCTCAATTACAAGAATATTTTTTCCATCCTATATCAAACTGCCTTAGGAAAATATTTCTCAAGGAACATACCTTTAACTACATCCCAATCAAGAGCCTCGATCTCAAAACTATACTTGATATATCTAACAATTGACTACCGCTGATCGTCTTCACCTTCAAACTGGTAAAGAGAAATACTAAACATTTGATGTTCCAAACACCCCATGACATCAAAAATATTTTGAAGTTATTTAATACACACTTTAGCTATCATAGTGTAAGATGATCTTAAGAATGATGGGGGATGTTTACCCATGAAATGCTCCACTACTGACCTGTTCCTTTTTGGTTGATCTTGATAATCTAGTGCAGGGATACCACCGCCATTTATATCATGATTCAACAGTTCTATCATTGAAACAAACTGTTAAGTTCCAATTTCAACCATTACTATTTACTATTATGGTTGGCTGTTTTTCTCTTAATGTTGCCCCATCATAGGTTCCCTGTTTCCTATATAGAAAACCATTCTGGATACAGACTTATCTTAGATGAAGAAACATGGTAATCTTAAAATTTTATATCATTTAAATATTACCATAAAGTAAAAATAATTTATGGATATTCATTTAACAATATCCTAACTCTTAAATTTAACTAAACCGGCCTCTAATACAAATTATAAGGCCCCATCCATAAACATTACATTATTTTGAGTTATGTCAAGAATTCCCATTGAGGATCCTTTCAGGCCTAGATTTTTGGATAATTTGGCCAAAACAATTACATTACATTTCATGTATTACAAAGTAGAAACTTTTACTATATAAAATTGTTCACAACAATAAAACTCATTAAATATAATAATAATTATTTTCATGGTAAAAATATTCCTCAGTTCTTCCATTCTTTTACCCTTTAATATACCCTATGAAAAACCATTAAAAACATGGGATGGGCATAAAAATCTCAGTAATTTCTACAAAAAAAGGAAACAAAAACATTAGTGCAGGAATATATATAAATCCATGAAATCATACTTTTCACTCATAAAATATAATCTCTTTCATATAACTAATGAAATCATAGTATTTATGAATAACTCATAGAAATCATTAATAATAAAAGTAACTTGTGGCATCCATAACATAATTACATTGTAGCTTTTACAACTACATATGAAGTAACCTTCATAGTTTCATTTGGAGTACCCATCACAGTATATTCCCTAAATCTCTTAAGAGAAATCTTAACCTTTACTTATGTCATGTTACCCAATGTGTTGGAGAGATATCATGGGCTCACCCACCCTAGGTTTATCACGGAACCACACATATACTTATGCAATTCCCATGAACCATAACAAAATTCATAACACATGAACAAACATAATGGAAAAATAACATTTCCACCTTGAAACCATAAGACATCATTTCAAGATATTTATATAATAAATCAATTCTAAAAACCATTTTCAATAACAAAATACCTAAAAATTAGGATATTTAATTTTCCATTTACAAAACATTATGGATTTCAGGGTAATCCAAATATAAAACAATGATCGCGGTGGCGGAAAGGTCATTGTCACCCCGTACATTAAAAAGAAACATTCCGATTGTCATTTAGTGAAAAACTTCCAAAAAAGATACCCTTTTTAAAACCATTGAATTAAATTAAATATAAATGGAGTATATTATAAATTATATTATTTAACTTTGTGTATAATCCAAAATATGCCTCAATGTATAGATATTGAGATGAAGTCTCATACCATGAGTCCAACATTGATTTTTCATTATTTATATCCCTAAATAATAAACATAAGTTATTTTATAATTTATTCATAATATTTTTCAGGTTTATTATTTCCATTACATTACTTCTGACCATGTAATAATAATTAGTTAATTATTTTTGTTCGTGTTGGATGTTTTTTTGATGATTGGTTCATTAGTCGAAAATTTAACTTTTTTTCGATGTAAATTGTCCATGTAGTCCAAATTACATAATCCCCATAAGGAAATTTATGATTTAAAAATCAAATATATCAAGTATATATGTATTTATATCATTCCATAACATTTAAATATTTGAAATGAAATTCACCATTCATGGATATGGTATGTCGTACGTACGCATAAACACAACATTCATTTAATTATCATTTCTAAACGAATGAAAAAAATAATTAAAAGGTATTCTATAATTAAATTATAATATCTATGATATATATGTTACATATGTCTTTTAATTTCATCTTTTATATGATTCATGTATGGAAAGAATGAGTCACATCCCTTTGAGAGTTCGATAGTCTGCACTTCTTCAAACGAAATTATTGTATTTACAGATTATGGAAAGCATAAAGGTATGATGTAAATAAAAAATACAGAATAATTGATACTATAAAAATATAATATATATAATATATAAATGCAGATACATCATAATGGAAACCATGAAAGGTGGTAGAAGAAAAATGAACAATCGTTTTTTTCGTGTGGTAGTAATTCGCCATGCATAGAAACAATATGTTATTATCCATTAGTTGGGGGTATGTGTAAGTGTAGTTATATTACATACCATAAAAAAAACCTAGTATATTGGGGATGATGTTTTTTTATTTAATAAAAGAATAATATGATCATAGGTAGTGGAGAATAAATATAAAATGATGGATCTTGAGAGAAGACATTACCTCTAAATTGGGTAAGTTCTTTTGATTTGAGCAAAAACAGTTTGTTGATTTTCCTTATTCCTAAGGTAAGGCTTATATGAGGAATTTATAAATGTTAGGAGATTATTTGAGCCATATTTTAATGATCTAAGGGTCTTGAGAGGTGTGGTTAAGTGGGTAGAGGTGGTATCCATTTATAAGAGGGAGGAGGGTCACTTTAAGAATGTCTTGAAATATTATTTTATTATAAATTTATTTTCAGTTTAAAAAAGTTAAAAACTCATTTATTTAGAAGATAATATGATTTTGGGTCTCCATACTCTCAACCAATATGTTTTAGTTAAGATTATGTCACAAAAGTAACCTTATCCTTTAGCTGTAAAGCTTAGTTAAAAACAATAACTCTTACCATTTCTTCTTGTATTTTCATAAAATTTGGTATCTATAGTTACTATAAAATGCCAATATAACCATAAGTTTTTAATTTATGTAATTTGTAACATTATATAAGTTTTTTGGCCGAATATTATATTTTCAGGACTATTATATCATTTAATAAAATAGTATTTGTATTAAAACTCATTTATGTCAATTTTGACACTAACTAGTAATTGATTTTTTTAAAGTCATAAATGATTTATTAATTCGAACCAAAGGAGTTAATGAAACGATAATATGTCAATATCATAAAAACAATTCATGGATAGTATAAAAATCTTCAAATTTCCATTATTTCAAATTTTATAATATCATTTATTTTGATCGTTCATTAATATGGTAATCAGTATTCCATCATTATGTCATAAATAAATTTATTTATTTAATGTCTAAAAATTATAAATAAAATACCGCGATGTAGAAATTATTATGATATTTATAATTAATATTTATAGTCAAAGGTATCATTTATATATCCCCATGTTAAAATTATTTTAGTAAATGATATATGTTTATTTCATATTTCTATTTACATTAAATTAATTATTATAATATGTCATTGTCCCTCCCATGTGGCTCTATGGGATCTAAAAATCGACCCAAGGATTCCCATGGTTGTAAATATATCATAAAATTGTATTACGATCTTTTTAGGGTAGGTTAATATTATTATAATATTATTTTGTACCCTTATTTACGAGATTTATCCTTTAACTGTGGTAAATAAAAATATTTACTAAAGTTACAATTCATAATGTCAAAAAATAAGTGGTACATATTAAAATAATTTGAACATTAAGATTCCAAATTTGGAATCCATTTTTTAAAATTCAACACATATAATTTACATAAATTAATTTAAAATTAATTCTCATTGTCCAAACCAAAAGGTGTGTTTTTAAGAAGGAAAATATCAAAATATTGACCTGTGTTTATATCCAAATAAAATGTGAAATTACTTCCGATGACCAACATTGAATTATATGATAAAATAGTAATTAAACTAAAATTAAATACCAATTAATAGGATAACATAACTATATAAATAAATTATAAAAAAGATGTTTGAATTATAATTTAGTAGTTTTCCATATTCATTAAAAATGAACATTATCTGAAAAATACAAAAATTTCATACATTGTAAATTTTGAGGTCCCTATTCTAAGGAAGAAGTTTTTTTTTTCAAATAGACCATATAGAAGTAAAAAATAGATTTTAAAAGGGTTCTCTATCAAAAACCAGTGAACTGACATTTTAAAAATATTACACTATTTTAGGCTTAAAATTTCATTCATTCTCATATTAATCCACAAACATTTATTGGATAAATGTAATAAAAATTCATAAAACATGTATAATAATATTTTAGTTAGTTATGTTCATTCCTACAAATATAACAACTAGTAACTAACTACTATTTAAAATATTAATAATAATAATTCTATATTATTTTTCGGTATAACCCAAAGTTTTTGGCAACATTAGATTTAAAAGTAACTAGTTATGGTATGTTGAGTATTCTATCAGACAAAGAAACCCCAAAATGTAAAAATAATATCTTCTTCATAAATATTAATATAAATGAAAAATTATTATTCTATAACTACTTGGGATCCTATATTTTTTTTCATGGTGGTAATATTTGACTTGTATATGTGTAGAGGGATGTATTATCATATGGTTATATCAAATAAATATATATCTCGATATAGTAACATATGGATTTTCATATGTGTGATGTGTGTGGTATGTGATGCATTGAGGTATAATAGATGATATACCGAAAATGGTGGATCCCATAAAATACATTTATACTATATTTAGATGTTGTGATGATGATGTGATTATGTGGTGAAGATGGTGCTGGGAATGCTAAAAATTCACAAGTATTTCCTGGGTAGGTTACTTTTATATGGAGAGAGATAGTTCAGGAAAAACGATATTGGCTAAGAGAATCTAACCAATGGGGAATAGGTAGTGGGGTACCTTATATTTAATATAAATTGGAAATTATTTTCTAATATATAATTAAACACCTCTGGTAAAATCCTTGGGAAGGATGGAATCATAGAAAATCGGATTACGTGACGAGTTATCTTAACTTTTTAATTAATTGGGCTTTGGTATCCTTTATTTATCCATTTCACTAGAGGTTATGGGGAGGACCATACTGAGTGGACATATTATTATGAAACAAATTTATATATAATCCATTTTTTAATAGAACATTAGTTTTTCGATGATCTAGCTACAGATTACTGGCTCATGGAGTTATTTAGAATCTGTTTTTGATTTATGATATATGCCCTAGTTTTCTTTTGGTTAGTGTACTTTCAAATTTTAGCTAGTCAGTTTCTATGAAAATAGATTCATGTATTAGGATAATTAAATAACATTTATTTAGAGAAGGAGATGTTTGGTGTTTAGATCGTATCTCTCATTCCCAAAAATCATAGTAGTTAATAGCTCCCATATGACTATACGATAAATCATCGATGCTTGTTTCTAACTCGTGGCCTGCTGGTGGCAATCATTGGGGGTCATTATTTCTTTATCAAGTTACTATTTGATATGGGGTATCTTTGGGGGGAGGTTTTATTGAGATTATATAATGAAAATATAATATTTATGTGTAAGATATATATAATCATTTCATTTCATATAAATTATGTTTAAATTTTTTAGACTATACACTCATCTGGGATCCAATATGATATATCTAACAATGTATATATTTGGTGAGGTAATATTTATTAACATTATTATAATAATTATATTATTGAGGGAAAACCTAATTTTCCACATCATCTAATCCAGGCTGTTATGGTCTTTGTCAATATTCAATTAAAAGGTGATGTAGATTAAAAAAATTTAAATGTATTCAATGGTGTTATTTTAATGAAATAATACCATTCAATGATATTTTTTATAATTAAATTTCATGAAATTAATGTGGAATCGATCCCACCTCTAGGTTAACGAACATATTTTATATTTTATTGGCTATTGAAAAGGTCTTGTATATAGATGATATGATACCTGACTATGATCCAACACTGGAAGGTGAAGAAAATATAAATCCAAAGTTGTTTATTGAAAATTATATGATGATCAGTTTGTTCTGGTGTTCTATCTAAAACCTGATCAATAAATCAACTCAAAAATAATGTTGTGAAAATAATGGTCTTATAAAATTGCATTAACAAGCTCAAGGACCAATGGATTCAATTATAATTCTTTCCACGCAATGATTTAGAGGGTAATAATTATTCAGTGGGTGAAAGGTACACTAGATGGTAGAACTATATATGGTTAAATCCACATGATAACCTATTGAATTTTTGGAGTATGACTTATATGTTATATAGTAGTGGGTAGAGGATGAGTCTTAGCATGAATATTTTACTTCCAAGTGGGTAGTTTATGTAAAAAACTCAATTTATAGTTGGTGGATTCTATGAAGTGGTGTACTATAAAGATCATAATGATTTTATACATCAAAAGGGAATGGAATGAATTGGATATAGATATAAGAAAACTCAATTCTCATTTGGAATCAGAGGCTATTAGGATGACATAGATATACAAATTATGTGATTGGGTAAATCAAATTTTCAATGGTAAAGGGGGTTTTTGTATACCAACAATTATTATTGTTATATAAAACAACAATATTTTCACACTTAATTATAAAAATTATTTATATAGAGGTTATATATTTTTATTGTATATCCAAATTTTTTGTTGATATGATCTTTTAAAATTATTTTTTCAATATCACAACTTTATACACCAACATATAGCTCAGTGAAAGAGTGTAAGAGATTACATGACTGGTTAAGAAATAACATGAAAAGCAATAAATTTCATTTCAAAATTTATAACTTCATTATTTGATATATGAAATCCCCCTATTTAGTTGTTAAAATTCATAGTGGATAACATTAGGGGTAAACAAACTCTCATGAACAATGTATTATATATAAATTATGATTTAGTGCACTTTATTCAAGTATGTAATTGTTGTTAAAAGAACAATTATCCTTCAGATGTGGGTGCTTAAGTGTTATTGGAAAGCAATGTATGTTCTTTGGGTTTTATCCCTAAAACAATGCATATGTCCCTGGAATAATTATTATATCCATATTAAGGTAAACACATAATGTTCTATAACTCCAAAAATCAATAGGTTTTGTTTCATTGAAATTATGTTCATACAACATTAATAATGAAAACCCATTACATTTTATTTAAATAATTTTTCATATAGCTTAAATATTAATTATTAATCCTCTTCATACATGTGATCACCTAGTAATATATATAAAATAATGGGTGAGATAAAATCCTTTTAAAGGTAGGAGTTATAGGATAAATAAATCAACTTGAGTACATGGGTGATCATAATAATAATTATCACATCATAATATTGTATCATAAAAATAACAACAATTTTGTTATATGAATGAGTAATAAAAGACTTAAATTTAAAATATATAGACATAATAATCATATTTATAGCCTTACATCCAAGACATCATAATATAATAACAAAATAAAAATATATCATTTCAATGAATAACATTATAGACAAATCTGACTATATCATGTAAATACGTACTGATATCCTGATAAATATTACATTGCCTAATGAATTTGATTGATGAATAATACAAAAGAAACCCATTATAATACAATATGTTCACAATCATGGGTTAAATTTAAAAAATAATCATACATATGAAATAAACATGAAATAAATATTTGTGAAGGGAATGGATTTTATAATAATTTTATATAGAATATAAGTTTTAATTAATATAGAGGTACCAAAAATAATAATGTAATAAATAGTCTTAAGAGATTACGGGTTGAATAAATACTTGAAAATTGTATAGTCCATTAATATAAGAAAAACAACATAAGAAGTATAAAAGAGTGGTTTTGAAAATAAAATAATTAACAAATAATTGGTTTTGGATAAGAATTCATCTAAATGAATAAGAACAATACTATGAAAAATGAAATTTAGGATGAAATAAACGAAATTTAAAATGTTTTGGGTACAAAAATAGAAGAATATATTGGAAAAGGGGGAATGATAGAGAGTATAAACAGAATATAAATCGAATGAGTCTTAGAGTCCTCATAAATCATGTCCCATTTTGTTTCGTAATGTTTACAGAAACTGTGTGAATACCCTAAATTTATTAAAATATTAATATAGAATAATTTTATATTCATTTATGTAATTAATTATTAATTATGATCATTTTAATTTTTTTATTAAATTTGATTTCATTATTATATATTGTGATTTTTTTGAATATTTTTCCTTCTCATATCGATATTTTTGTTGTGGGAGTTTTTATTCACCAATTTTTCAAATTAAATATAAAAAATTACATTAAATTAAAAAACATGTATGTACACACACAAAAAATGAAAATTATATACCAAAAAGCACTAATAGTGGTGATAAAGAGTGGGAAACATAATTATACTTTGGAAAACCTACTATTAAGGGAATATTTCAAAATAGGTTGAGATATATTTTATATATTCATATATTTTATGTAATAATTTTCATTATCATGATATATTTAATTTATTATTAATATTTTAAATTTATCAATTTTTTTTATAATTTTAGAAATGTAAATGAGAATGAAATATTGTAGGAGTTGAAATTTTAATGTAATGGCATGGAAGGATACATCATCGTTGAAGTATTCCTTTTTCTAAGAACATGATGCCTTTTAAACAATAATTTATGTAAGGAAATAATGTATCTAGGTTTCCTTGGGGGATTAATTGGATGAGATTATTAAAATATTAGGAAATCAGATTAATTATTTTAGTGATTATATATAAAGGTGATAAGAGGTATTTATAATTCATGGAGGGGGCATGTTTTGGGGTAAAATAATGAATACAATATTATTTTAAGTCCTAGATAATAAATAATTTGATTCTTTGAGACATCAAATATTATTTAATTAAAAATATAAATATTAAACAATTTTAAACTATTCCACCACTTGGTTTATTATATTATACAAAAAGAGAGATAAAAATGAAAAATATTGTTTTAATAGAATAAAATAACTTTATATTGTTTCTAAATAAAATTTTTGGTCTAAAATATAATTTAATTTCTTTAAATAAATTATTTATCTTATTAAACATATATAGGTCCAAGCTAGAAATTATATAATTTATTAAGTCATTATTAATTTAATATTAAATAAAAAAACATTAAGATAATAAAAATTGTATTTTTAGTATTTATGAAAAAACATTTATTCAAAAAAAATATTATAATAATAGTCTTGGTGAATTTTGAAATACATTTTCCAATAAGGAAATGGATTTTATCAAAATAAATTCAAATATTAAATGTTTTTTTAAATATTTAAATAATAAATAGTGTTTTTACAAAATATTTTAAAGATTCCATATTAAATATTTACAATTATATTTTTTTGGATACCTAATTTGAATATATATTTTATGAAATTGTAAAATATTTATTAACTTATCAAACTCAAGAAAAATATCACTTGCCGATAATTTCGGTATTATATTAGTCAGGTTACCAGACTAAGAATCTTGTAACTATTCAAATTCCCATGTTACATTTCCAATTGTTATATTACTATTCCAATGGTCCTATTTTTTTAGTTCATTATATAATTATATTTCACATTCTTTATTCCGAATTATTATTATTATTTAGTTAGGTTAGTCTATATAAAATTATAATCCTTTATCTATGGTATTTTTATTATTTTTATTATTTTTCATGGAAATTATAATTCTTAGAGATCGTGATCCCCTCGATATCAAAAATATTTTAATGTTACTATTTATCTGCATTATCCCATTTAAATATTTTTGTTTTATGATAAGTGTTTATCCTTCGTATGTAATTCTCTATATTGTTGAGTTAAATTATGTTAATTTATTTTTTGGTGAATGTGTTCTTTTATCTACTATAGAACATATCTTAATATGATAAGAAAATGAATTAAAAAGTAAACTATCATTAAAATGCTTGAGTGCTTCCAATAATTTCTCCTTAATTAATTTCAACATTAAATTTTCATATCAAAATATTGGTTTATAATAAATGGTGGTATATTTGTTTCATTTTCATATCAAGTTCCCATGTTTCCTCTTCCTAAAAATAGATTCACCAAAATAATTTCACAAGGTTAGTTATCTTTGTTAAAGAAAATATTGTTTCTATGATTTGAAATCATAGCCGAGTCCTCTTGTAAGAGAAATCATCCTATTATTTTATTAGATAAATATTCATTATAAGTGATGAATTATGTATGTACATCCTTAGTAGATATACATGAAATTCTATTCACATTTAATCTTTGTTTTGTTGAAGTTTTAGATGATCGAACTAATCTTCAATGAGGTCAAGAATATGGAAGGGGATAATTTACCTAGGGATTATCACTCACTTAATTATATATTTATTGGGTTCATTACATAATTATATTTGAAGGAATACATTATCTCCATCATCAAACAACAAATCTTACATATTAATGTCAACAAAGATATTCTATCATCTCTATACACCATTAATGTATTACTAATATCATAAACATTATATATTATTTATTTCAAAATTTCTAGTCCTTCTAGAATTTGTTCACCAACTTCATGCCAATGAATTTTTTTGTAGTTGTTGTACTATATAGAGATTCCTAGAGGGTCATAACATACTTAGATACTAATAACATTAATGTATCATATGTATTCTAGAGCATCATGATCTCCCACCAGAAGAACTTTTAATGACCCCAGAATGTCTTAAAACATCCTGGGTGGATAGAGAATGATGTTAAATGTGAATCATCTAGTAGATTAATTTTTATAATTTGTGTTAATGAAACACACATATATATCTAAGATACAAGGTTAATGAATAAATCATTTTCATTTTTTAATTCATGTATTATCTCTTCCTCCGTTGGTCTCAACATATTTTGATGTTCTAAATAATCCTATTTTTTATCCATGATTTTCTCTTATACTTATTATTGGGAAGTCATTTATTAAATGTAATATATATTTCCCAACTTTCTAATTTCCATATCCATTCCTTAGTTATCTGTGTATTTAGGGTCTTTCTTAATACTCATCATGGATATGGTAGCAAGTTATTTTATAGTAAGATCATTAACAACCTAATTTACCTTCCACATATTATAGGATTATTATTAATACTTGACTGGATCAAACCATATTTATTTACTCAACCATGACTCCATCTATTTTAATATACAATTTAATCCCTTTTAATGAAAGTATATTTCATAATTTTTACCAATTATTTAATACATTCGAATCAAACTTTTTAATAGCATAGAAAAAATCTATAAATCATGTGTTTGGAAATTCCATTAATTGATAATTATTTGGTTTGATTAATAAATAGTAAATTTCTAAATTTTCATTAATATAAAACCATATAATTTATTCTAATAATAAACATATATAATAAGTATCCCTATTCTAGAGGGTAGTGTGAATATAAGTGCAATGAATAAACTTTTTTCAGAACCTTGATGATCTCTTCGCACTCTCCTATATAGGAATAATTTAATATTTTGAAGGTTAACATAGATTATGGTCTGTAAAATCATGTTAAATTATTAATATCATATTTATATTTCCATGTTTATCAAAGGAATCTAATGATCTGTAAGATAGTTGTTTGTATGGGTTATTCTTTAATTTCATCAATTATTAAAGGATCCCTAGAAATTTATTCTCTTGTGGTTATATTCTCTAAGAATGTGCCTCACATATTCTAAAATTCATTCTTCATGGATTTAATTTATACATATTCTATCCATACTGCCTTTAGTAAAATCCATATATGTTGGTTAAGTTAATATTTAAAATAGGAATATATGATATTATCATAAGTAATGACCACTATAAATTTATGTAACAATATCATTTTTACCAAAACAATTTCATAGTGTGTAAGAATATTTTTCTCCATAAATGGTATCAAAACGTCATGGTTTATGCACTATGGGGTTGCTATCTTTTTTGTTTTCTAATTGATTAATATATAGAGTATGGATAGTAATGTAATGTGTGAAGGGTTTAAGGTTGAAGTTCGGAATTTTTACTGATTTTGGTATCAAATTTTCATGGAGATTGGTTATAACATTGTAACAAAACGAGATTTTATGGGAATTTTTTATAATTGATTTGATAAATTTTGTTATACTCTTCACCAAGATTAGCTTGCGCTATATGCAACACTGCATTAGCTTGTAGTATACGCAACACTATTCTTGGATTATGATGCACACAATTTCAAGTTCTTTCGAATAAAATTCATTTTACAGAACACCAAGTATATATTTTGATAAATGTATAACTGAACTATATTTTGAGTATGTCATATGCAAAACCAAAGGAAGCTTTCCCTACATGCAACCCTGCCTTGGCTAGCATTGCATGCAAGAGAGACCTTCCTAAATAGCGTGTGTTGTACACAATATCGAGTATCACTAAATAGTGATATATTATTATAATATTATGAACTAGCTGTTATGAATTGTATTAACTTTATTTTGAATTTTATAACATTATAATTCATCATACACATTTTCTATAATGAGATATGAAAACAAAATCAATTTTTCGATAAAAGAAGTATTTTAATAAAATGCAGTTTTTCCGCCTTTTACTGGCGCACCGATTTTAAATAAATTTTTAACAGGTTTATAAGTTCAATTTTACAAAATAAACGTCTTCTTTTGGTTAAATATATAAAAATTTAAATTGGATAATGTTTTGATATTTTTCTGACAATGTTCTTATTTTGATGAATAGTAAAAACACGCTAAATTTACTTAAAAACAACTATTTTCATCGAGATAATTTATATGGTTAAATTATAATATTATAATGTTTTAATGTTTAAATATAATATATTTTTACTACTTAATATAATTTATTTAATTACCATTAATTTTACATTGAATTCATAGGTAAAAACATTTCAATCATTGACAATGTTTTTACATTTAAAACTCTTTTTCTTAAAAAATAGATTAATTTTAAATTAATTACTGAAACTTATGTGTTTTTAATTTTTAAAAATGGATTCAATATTTGGATTCAGTGGGTCCAAATTATGTTAATATGTTACTTTTTTTATATTATGAATTGTAACTATGGTATCTTTTATTAACTACAGTTAAAGGTAAATCGGGTAATTAAGGGTAAAAATAAGATTATAAAATTACCCTAACATCGGAAAAAATCTATTTTATGAATAAAAGTCGACCCATATTACCTAAGGGTAGAAATAGATTCATTTCATTGAATTTTTACCATAACAATGATGTAATTATTATTAAAACCAATGAAAGTGACAACCTGACACTCTATTATATCTTGTAAGGGTAATAATTATAATTTAGTGATAAAATTTGTAAAACCTAGAATATAAATAGTTTATAGAAATATAATTAAATTATCTACATCATGAGAATTTATTTTCAATTTTTAGGGATTAAATAATTATCATAAATGGTGACACAATAGTGATGTAGAAATTGTTTATTTAGTGAAAAATCAATAATATAGTTTTTATTAAACTAATAGTGACCATAAAAGGCACACAATCCTAAACTATACTTAGTGGTCATGTACATGTAAACCATAAGAATCCAATAGTATAATATTTTACCATTTAGATCCCTATAAAAGTGATTATAATAGTTATATTATTTTATTTCTAAGGATGTCAAAGTTGTCACCTTCATGATTAAATAAATATAACAATATAAATGTTGTGATTTTAAGATGATAAATTATATTAAAAGTATTATTATGAAATATATTAGATTTATCTGTGTCACGGTATTTTATTTTTAATTTTTATTCATCAAATATGTATATTATTTAATTATACAAAACTGTTGTAGTAATTATTTTATTAAGAGAAATATCAAATAAATGGTTTAAAAAATATTAAAATAAATTTTATATGAACAACATAATGTTCTCCAAGAATTTTTTATATGAATATGACATTTTAGAAATATATTAAATATTTTGGATCGAATATATCCTCTTTGTGGATTTAAGTTAAATTCAAATAAATGAATAGTGTCAAAATAGACAATATTGTTATTTTATAAAAATAACAAATTATTAAATTGTTTAAAAATCACAAAAATATTTAAAAATTATAAACTGAAATTTATATGGTCTAAAATATCATATAAGTATCAAATTATGGACAAATAACAACACATAAGTAATTATTTATAACAATTTAACATTTATAATATTATCAACACAAATAAAATTAAATAAATTAAATACGGATAAATCAAATTGATAAGGGTTAAAATAATTTTCAACATGTCTAAATTTGATTGGTTGATGAGATTACAACATTATCTTACCTCATATCTTAATTTGAGTCACTTTGGAATTTTTTATGTGTGGTTTAATTTTATTGTTAATTAATATGTTTGAGGTTTCCAAAAGTGCCCCTCTCTTCTCTTATAAAAGGGAACATCCTCCCTCTCCACCTCACACCATTTTGAGCCTTAGTGATCAGAAACCCCCAGCCAATTTATCTTCTCCACTTCCCTAAAAACATACTAGAGGTCCCGGTCTTCATCAAAGACCAACTTTAGTGCCCTGATAGGAGGTTTAGAAGAGGCATGTCAAAGAAGAGTTAATATCCTATACCTATTCTTTCAAATTCATTTCTTCTTCTACTTCATATTCTTTTGTTGTTTCGTAATAATGAAATAAAATCAGTATAACTTATATAATGATATGTAATTATATATATTAACCAGACCTATTTCACTATCTATCCATCCTACGGAAAACGAAATCACCCTGCGTGCGTACGTAAGGAATACTGTCTCCACGCCGTGGTGTAATCTGTTTTTCCACCACCACCTTAAATGGATGGGTATAATGGTGTATCTAATAAATATATATGGTTATTATAACATGATACTAAATATGAGATATTATATCATCCACTCTAATTCTATTCAATAACTATGGGAACGATATCATCGCTCGTGCGTACGTACGGATTACCGTCTCCACGATGCAATGAGATTCATTCTCCATATTAACCATTAAAGAATGTTTATAAAGTCTATATAATAAATAATAATCTAATATATGACATATTAATTATACTAGATTTATGTATATGTTATTTAGTAACTTCCATTCAATTTAATAAGGAAACGAAAACAGCATTCATGCGTATGTACGACCTACCGTCTCCAAGAATGGTGTATTTCTATCCATTTACCGATCTATATTATACCTGTATATTCAGAATATATATTATATATAAATCATATTTTACATCCATTAAGTATGTAATCATGACCGATGTAATCATATGAATAATTACAAGTCAAAACACGGACGATAACTGAAATGATTTTCCCCAAAACACTTCTTTAACATTGAATTGACAAATGAACGGGTAATATAAAGTAGTTAATGAATCATATATGATATCATAAATATTATTATGGTTCTTTTACAAGTTTATAATATGTTTAAACCCACTATATAAGAGTATCAGACACATATAGAAGAAATTGGACATAAGGTAAGGGATAATTTTACAATCTCATTTTTTATCCGAGATTGCCTATATGTAAGTATTTACTGGGGTTATATTTTTAATCCATGTCCATAAAATGTTTTTCATAATGTGTTTAAAATTCTTCCATGTATGTTTAAAGTCATTTTTACCCCTCTTTTACTTTTACTTTGTGTTATGGATTGAATCTTTCTATTTTTTACCATACGTGGTACTTTTTGACTTTTTTGTTAAAAGTTCGAGAAGAATGTTTTTTTACTTATACGGCATGAACGGATTTTTACAGTTTCATACCACCTTATTTTCATGAAGTGTACTCTAAAATATTTCATAATTATTTTAAAAAAAATCCGTTTCTTTTAAAATTTCATGGAATTTTGTGAGAAGAAAATTATTTTGAATAAGAAAGGATATTTTCTTCATGAATTCATTTGAAGTGTTTTCTCAGAACTATTTTCCGTCTACGATGACATTATTTAGTATGATTTTGTTTAATGTATAATGTCTCTATTATTTACATGGTTTGATTCTTATTTTGATGAAATGATATCCATTTGTGTTATATGGATTAAGTTATGATGGGATGCTGTTTATGAAACCCATTTTATTCTTTGGGTTATGATGAATGATTTATGTTTATTTTGTGGAACAAGTAAGAATGATTTCATTATGAGATGAGTTGGACCTATATCCCCCTCCAATTATTTGGGTAAAGATTTATATCTCATGAGATAGACATGGCTGGAATGGAAAGTGAATTCTGTTTAGTAATACAGGAATGGAACATCAAGTAAACTCGATTCAGTAATGGACTTTGTCCACTATGATGGTCTTGGCGGAAATGCCTTGGCTATAATGGAAATAATAACATGTGCTTAATGGATTCCATAATTACATGTTTTATTCACATGCTAATTTATCATGATTAATGTTATTTTATGATCTATGCATTATGTACTGCCAAGATTAAGGTTATTACTCAAGATTTTGATTTTTAATGTTCATGTTTTTACGTTCAAATTTTAATAAATTGTTTTTATGTTCTCCATGTTTACCCTTACGGGGCATTTGAGATCACCTTTTTATGTTTTATTTTCCCCAGGATACAAAAATGGTTTTAGTTAAGAAATTTAAAGGGTAAGATCTTTGTGGGAGATGTTGAAGAACTTTCACCAGGATTAGAAGATTATGTTCTGAGTTTCCAAAGAAACTAAAATAATACGGTCTTTGGGCATCTGGTTTTGTCATGTATTAAGTATTCTTCAAAAGTAATGTAATGTCCATGTACATCAAGATTTGCGTCTCTATAGTTCGTATCAGGGTGAAGGTTAAGTTGTCCTTTGGAAACTATGATGCGAAAACATTAGTGAAATCCCTAGAGATATTTCTAAGGTATGTCTAGGGATTTCTCTAAGGTTAAGTATAAGTATATGATATAGTCTTAGATTTATGGTAAAGATCATATAATTAAACCTAACATGTTATATATTAAAGGTAATCCACATATATTATGTTTCTTTTACTATAATGTTTTCTTCCTCTCACATTATTCCTTTTGGGTTTTAGAAAAATGGCTGGAAACACGAAGATTCATGATAGTGGAGAATATGATAGACAGTGGAATGGTATTCTTTGTGAGAAACCAAATCAAATTGGATCTGGAATTCCCGATATCGTTATTATTCCTAATCATCAATCTCATAATATGATCAATAATCTCAAGATTGGTATGTTTCCTAACACAACTAATAAGAGAAAGATGTAGTTTCATGATGATCATAAAGGAAAGATAGTTCGATTTCCCTCAAGTAAATCATGTGGGAAGAGGCATCAGGGAGAATGTTTCAAAGGAACTGGAAGATTCTTTGGGTGCGGAAAAGAAGGACACAAAGCCAGTAATTGCAAAGGAAAAGGTTCAGTTAACACAATGGACAAGGATAATTGTATTTCTAAAACCTCAACCAATGTTAAATGTGCAATGTACGAGCATTATGCAAACCAATGACCTAAGGGAAAATCTCATGAAGAAAATCAGCATGGTAGTATGGGTAGTATTTATATTGATTATGATGAAGAGACTATAAATGATATATGAGATGAACGAAGTGTTGAGGAATAAAATGAAGAAGCTCAACAATGGTCTAAGAATCTAGTGGAATGATTGCATTTTTATCATGAATAATTTATGGTACTATGTAATAAATAAAATATAAGGATTGTTACACTATTGTTCTTCTTTGAGTATTTGAAAGTATATGTTGAATGGTACTGGTAACCATTAAAAGTGATTGAAATATTTTCGGAAAGTAGATGATATGCACATAATGAAGGGATAAGGAGAAAATAATATGTTTTATTTTATTAATGAGCTCTTGACTGATATAAGGACAATGTGACATCATGGTTTGAGTATAATGAATTTTTGGGATGTTGGTATGTGGAAAGAGTTAACTTTTGACAGCATTTATGTATTCAATAATGTTCTAAGGTAATTCATGTTGCAAGAGAATACAAGATTAAGGTATTCACATGTTTGGAATGTGATCCACAAGATATATCTTATGATATATGGGGATCAAATGATGGTATTCACATGCTTGGTTGATGAAATTTTTAGTAATCATTTTCTTTATACTATGAGCATGGATAGAAGTATTTTGGACAATCCTAAAGATTTTAAATGGATTATGTTGGAGATAATATAATATTTTTAAGGATAAAACCTTTTTTCGATATTATTTATGGAATGTTATAATAGTATAGTTTTATAAAAAGGACAACCTTTAGGACGGGAAACAACCCATCACGTCAGATAGGGTTGTGGGAACCAAACCCACAACTGAAGTGTGACAAGCCTTTATCACCTTCCAATAGCCTATAGGAAGTCCCGGGTTTTTAAAAACTAGTATTATTTTATTAAACAATATGATAGATGAAGTTTAAGTCCATTTTTTGAACCATATACGATTAGTATCACCATAAGATGGACATATGTATATAACTTTTACTAACCTTATGTTTGAGATAGATCTAATGACCTATAATTCTATCGTATGATCTGCTAACACTTCACGGAAGACAAATTCAACTTCATTTCTATGAGAGATGAAGTGGAAATTGTTCAAGGCAAAAACAATTGTGAGATTGTGCCAAAATCAAGTAAGTATTTATTTTAATTAAAAAATTCATCAAAATTTAGGAAATGATCCTGAAAACCAAAAATATTGTCCTAGTGCCCTCATATCTGATAAATTATATGGTACCTTATATCATCACAAATTTATGGCTTGGTGATACTTGGATTTTTCCTAGCCATGTTCTCTACCACTCTTCATCCAAACATGATGGTTATATTTCTCTTCCAAATCCATATTTTCACATATATTATCCTATGTGGAAACCCAGTGATGAGTTACTTGGGGTACCCGTTATGTTTCTAACATTCCTTTTTAAAATGATTTTTTAGTATTCCTTTTTACAATGTGGGTTTCTATGAAAGAATCTTTCAAGTAGAAAACCATTTATAACCCTGACGAATTTCGAGGGTGAAATTCATTTTAAGGGGGGTAGAATATGACACCTTGAGATTTTATGAGAATTATTATATTTTATTTCTTTGATGTCTTTTGTTGTACGCTTCACCAAGATTGTCTTGCGCTATACACAACACCATATTAGCTTGTAGTATACGCAACACTATTATTGTCTTGTGATGCGCACAATTTCACGTTCATTTAAATAAAATTAATTTTACACAATACCATGTATAGATTTTGATCAACGAATAACTGAACTATATTTTCAGTATATTATACGCAACACCAAAGGAATCTTTCCCTAGACGCAGCCCTGACTTGGATTTCATTACATGCAAGAACGACCTTCCTCCATAGAATGTGTTGTACGCAATACCGAGTTTCACTAAACAATGATATATTATTATAATATTATTAACTAGCCATTATTAATAGTATTAACTGAATTTCAAATTTTAGAACATTATAATTCATCTTACACATTTTCTAGAATGAGATATGAAAACAAAATCAATATTTCGATAAAAGAAGTATTTTTAAAAAAATGCAGTTTTTCCGCCTTTTGATGGAACAACCATTTTAAATCTAATTTTTGACAAGTTTATAAGATCAATTTTACAAAGTATAATTCTTCATTTGAATCAAGATATAAAAATTTACATTGGATAATGTTTTGATATTTTTCTGATAAAGTTCTTATTTTGATAATTAGTAAAAACATGATAAATTTAACTTAAAAACATCTTTTTTCATCAAGATAATTTTTATGGTTAAATTATAATAGTAAATTCCTTTAAAGTATAAATAGAATATATTTTTAACATTTCATATGTTGTATGTCATTAGAAATAATTTTAAATTGAATTCATAGGTAAAAACATTTCAATATTTGACAATGTTTTATCTTTTAAAACCCATTTTCTTAACAACAGGATTAATTTTAAATTAATTACTGCAACTTCTGTGTTTTTAATTTTTAAAAATGAATTCCATATTTGGATTCTGTGGGTACCAATTATTTTAATAGGTATTTTTTGATAATATAAATAGTAACTATGGTAATTTTTATTTACTACAGTTATAGTTAAATCAGGTAATTAAGGGTACAAATAAGATTATAAAATTACCCTAACACCTGCCAAAATTATATTGGATGAATACAGGTCAACCCATATTACCTAAGGGTCGAAATAGATTCATTTTATAGTCTTTTGACCCTGAAATGATGTAATTATTATTAAAACCAAAGAAAGTGACAACATGTCACTCTCTTATATCTTGTAAGTGTAATAATTTTAATTTAGTGATTAAATTCATAAAGTTGTAAGTGAATCATATATGATATAAAAAATAATAATATGGTTCTGTTACAAGTTAATAAGATGTTTAAACCCACTATACTGGAGTCTCAGACACATATAGAAGAAATTGGACAAAAGGTAAGGGATTATTTTGCAATCTCATGTTTTATGCGAGATTGTTTAACGTAAGTATTTACTGGGGTTATATTTTTTATCCATGTCAATAAAATGTTTTTCATAGAGTTTAAAATTATTCCATGTATGATTAAAGTCATGTTTACCCCTCTTTGACTTTTACTTTGTGTTATGGAAGGAATATTTCTTTTGTTTACCATACGTGGTACTTTTTGACGTTTCTATTAAAAGTACGAGAAGAATGTTTTTTTAACTTATAAGGTATGAACGCATTTTTACAGTTTCATGACGGCTTATTTTCATGAAGCTTAATCTACAATATTTCATGATTATTTTCAAAAAAAATACTTTTATTTTAAAATTACATGTTTTTTTTAAAAGAAAATTATTTTGTAGAAGAAATGATATTTTACTCAACAATGAATTTCAAGTGTTTTGTCAAAACACTTTTCCATCTAAGATGACATTATTTAGTATGATTATGTTTCAATTATAATGTCTCTGTTGTTTACATGGTTTGATAATTCTTATGATGAACTAATATCCATTTGTTTTATATGGATTATTTTATGATGGGATTATGTTTATGAAACCCATTTTATTCATTGGGTTATGAGGAATGATTTATGTATATTTTGTGGCACAAGTAAGAATGATTTAATTATTAGATGGGTGGGACCTATATCTCACTCCAATTCATTGGTTAACGATGTATATATAATGAGATAGACATGCCTGGAATGGAAAGTAAATCTGGTTTAGTAATACAGGGTTGGAACGGCTTGTAAACCCAGTTCAGTAATGGACATTATCCACTCTGATGGTCTTGGAAGAAATGGCTTGGATAATATGGAAATCATAACATGTGCTTAATGGATGCCACAATTACATTTTTTATTCCCATGCTAGTTTATCATGATTAATATTCTTTTTTGATCTATGCCGTACATAGTGCCACGATTTTTGTTATTACTCCAGATTTTGATGTTTTATGTTCATGTTTTTACGTTCAAATGTTTATGGATAGTTTTCATGTTCTCCATATTTACCCTTACTGAGCATTTGAGCTCACGATTTTTATTTTTTCTTTTCCCCAGGACATAAAGAAAAGTTTTAGGTATGAAATCCAAAGGGGAAGATATTTGTGGGAGATATTGAAGATCTTTCACCATGATTAGAAGATAATGTTTTGAGCTTCCAAAGACAATTAACTAATCCGGTCATTAGGTGTTTGTTTTTATGATGTATTAATTATTCCGAAAAAGTAATGTAATGTCCATGTACGTCAATATTTGGGTCTATAAAAACATATTTTCATTTCAACGGAATAGAGGAAAGGTCTTTGTTATGATCATTGAATGATTATATATTTCAATATATTATAGGATATATCCATTGACCAGATCATGAATTCTAAACATATTTTTTATGTGGAACCATTGTGGATAGATCATCTCTTTTGGGTCTTTGTTTTACCCAATTATTAATTCAATGTATCATGGCCTGATTTACATCATCATGACACATGTTTTTCTAGTTTTCTAATAAATTCTTGATCCCCCGCAAAACAAAAAATTTCCAAGGATTTCCACATGAACCCAATGACACTCTAAGGAATCTATAATAACAATTTCATTCCAAAAAATCCTTTACTGATCCACAACAATGGAGTATCTAATCATAGTGATTATAGTATGGAGACATATCCTTGGTGAAATATTGACACACTGAACACCTTTTCTTATAAAATGATCTCTAACTCAAGAACTAATTATTAAATTAATTGTCCTTATAGAATAGGTGTTTGAGGATCATTATGAATGGTGATTCTGGGATTTTGGGCTCTGCCACATTCTCTGTAGGAGGTTCGTTACCTTCCAAGGATATATTATGAGTCTCATATTTGATTTTATTTCATGTTTGTTCATGTATAGCTTGTGATACCACTTCATTATTGTGATATTAAGTGTTTTGGATATATTGTTATTCATTTTCTGTAGTTTTTATATATGTTCTATACCAAATTGTGTGTGTATATGTGTGCTATGATGGTTATTATCTATGTAGTGGGTAATATGTGCACTATCACGACCTGGATATCCATTAGAGGGAGTGTATTGGTGTCATATGATTATTTAGATGAAGGTCCTAGAAACTCGGAAAGCGTATGATGGCCTAAAATCCTAACACGAGGTAATGGTATGATATAAAGGAATCATGGTCTCTCCAATGATAGTGAAAGTGTATAATAGCCTTATGGATTGACCAGTGACAGAGAAGGGTCATGATGTACTCATGGACTAACACTGAGATAATGTCCAAGTAAGGTTCATGGATATATGGTGGACTTATTGATGAAATCGACTATAACTTATATTATGAATTTCCCATATACAATGAGCTTCATATGGTACAAATATGGATCATAGTGTCCTGGTTAGTTCTTTATTACATGGAATGAGATTTATTCATACTTGTATTCACATTAATATATTGTTATAAAATACCCTTCATATGCTTGTGATCTTATGTTAAGGATTAATTGGTGGTGTCCCACTAGGTTATACTCCCACCATGCATGAGAGTCCCAATGTGTGTTTAGAATTTATAATCATGGATACTAAAAAGGTGAAGGTCATTGTTACCATGAGCTATGGAGATGGAGTTTTATATTTAGAGTAGGTATCAGGATGTAATGCATAATATATTATTAGTGTCATTATTTATTTTCTTATATCTAAATTATACTATGGATTTACCATCCACTAGGGTGATCATTTTTTTATTATTTTGTATGAATTGAAATACCTGACATGCCATATGTTATGGACTTTTTATTATTATTCCCCATTGAGACCTTTTATATTGTTATTGTCTTCTTTATATATTTCTAATGAATAAATTTTGATACTGAGGGTATTTTCTCCGCACGACACCGTTCCAACCCTTGATGATAGTCTATGACCTCTTGAAAAATGGAAGGCATGTGTGAGGCCTTGTGGATCTCCATATAAGACTAGGTTATATGAGTCATGGTGTAATAAATAGATTCTAAAGTTAGTTCTCCTTTATTCCTTCTTAGTAATCTGTAACTAATGGTAGAAAGGAGTTAGGATATGTGGAACTCTAGTCAGGGAGTCACGTAAGTTCCTAGACAACTCTTATATGAATAACATTAGAGGATGATTTATCATTATAGTTTATAGGATTTGGGTGTGTTTATACAACATCACTATGAAAATAGGATCAGCTGTCATATATATGAATATTCCTTACAAGTAATCGTTGTATTTTAAATTAAATGACTTGATATCCCCATCATTGATATATTATTTTGAAAATTTATATAATGTAATCATATGAATAATTTATTTGTTGTTTATATAAATTTGAATATTATTAAGGTGGGTGAACATATAAATAGACTTGATCCTTGGAGAATACTATGATGGTTACACAATAACATTTTTGGAAGCCTCATCAGATATATTTTCTTTTGAAAAACATTGTGTGTGCCAATTAACTGCTTGGATTTTTATCTAATGTAAACTATTATAGTAATTTTAGTATATTTTGTAATAAATAAAATTGCACATAGATTTTTCCTTTTAAGACCACCATTGGAGGTACTTCAAAATTACCATAATGGTTGGAGACTCTTGTTCAACAACCATATGGATTGGAATGTGTTGTTGAGTATGATCCTTTACAATCTCTAGTGGATAAAAAGATAAAAAAAACTATATCCTATAATATTTTTGATAATTTATTCCCATGGTGGTGGAATTTTAAGGATTATGGTATGTTATTCTTGAGTCATTTAGAAATAATATCATTTATCCTTCATGGGAATAGGAGGTCCTCAAGATTCCATAGACTAGATTACCATCATTATAGGGATATTTAATCTTGTGGAGACCCTGGATGATCAATTATTAAATATGGAACTTGCATTCATTTGGATATCAACCTAAATTTTGTGAGGTTTCAAAAAAATTCAAGGAGACATTAGTTTCTAATTTTAATTTCCTTAAAGAAAATTCAATTAATGAGTTATTCCAAAATACATTGATGATTGATCACGATCATGAGTTTATAAAGCTTTATAATGGATTGATGTTAATTTCTTCATACTCCACTTGTTTCATTGAATTTATTGGATTCACACTAATTTTGAGGGGAATAAGTCTTAAATGTAATGGATGTTTGAGATTTTCCTTTATTCAAATCAAATACTTCCTGTTAGGATCTCTTAAGTGATGATATTCCCGAATGTTCATCACAAAGCCTTGAAAATCAAGAAAGGGTATATGGAAGACCATGCTCCATGTCTTCTTCAAAATCATAGGGAATTAGATGGGGGACACTCTATTGTAGCACTAGGCACATCCTTGGTATCATGAAAGGATATATCGATTAGTTTTAGTAAGGTATTCATACTGTAATGATCTATCCCAAGTTAACTAGACATGTAACCTAAGGTAGTCTGCTACATAGTGGAGTAAAATAAAATGGAAGAAAAATCCTAATTTAAACTCTAAACATGGAATACCAACTAGATGAAAAGTAGATTAATGAGAAATATAACCATGATACATATAAATTTAATCTAATGCTGATAAAATATTAATATATAACAAGGAAAGACTAAACAAGTCCCAACACGACCATTCATCTCAACCAAATCACACCATTATGAAGACGATGATGACATAAAAATAAAATATACTACATAATTACCTTTCCATTTCCAATAATCTAACAAATACCATCAATACACTAAAAAATTAAATATTAGGGTGTTAGTATAAATCCTAGTAGGTTACTACCACAGAATATATAAATGTTATAATATTAAGAATTAATTAGATGCATTGTTAAGAAAAATCCATATATCAATATTTTTAATAATATCAATCCATTGTTTAAACCAATACTTTTATTATCATAAAAGCATATAGTGTTCAAAAAATCTTGGAATATTTATTGTTCATGAAATAAATTTTGAAAAAATTATCAAAACCAACCATGGATACACTACAAGAATGAACATGGGAAAATAAAATTGAAAATACCATTATTTGATAAACCAATAATAAAAGAAAAATCACTCCCTTTGGGTTATATTCCTTGGTAATAGATGATAGTAATGAAATAAATGGCCAAATATGGTCCTATGTATGTTCCAACCAATATATACTCTAATTGAATTATATACACTAAGGTGATAATAAATCTATTATTCTATTACAGACACAAAGAGTGATAAGTCTACTTCTAGACACACCCATGGTCCCCCAATATATTAGGATTGTAAGAATCCATTTAAAAAATTTTCTCACATTTAATAAATTATTTCATAAATATTTATTTCTACTTCCGGGTTTGAAAACCCATTTTAAATTAAAAACAACCATTTAAATAAATTAATCAAACAGTTGGTGTGGGAAAATAATTTCAAAAAAATACATTATAAAAGATTTAAATCTACAAAAAATTATATCCCAATACTAAATAATAAATTTCAATTTAATAAAACAAATGAATTGAAATACAAATATAGAAATTCAATATTTAACCCCTTTTATATAGACACCAACCTTAATAACAGATGAATACTCATCAACTTCTAATGTAGAGATTGTAAATAAGAAGATAGGCCTCCAAAAGGTAGTGAATGAGGGAAAAAAGATCAATTGAAATAAAAAACAAACCATAATCCAATAAAAAAATATATTCCACAACCCTACCACAACCAAAGGGGATAAAGAAGTAGAAATTACTCTTATCAGGGAGAAGTGATACTAATTCCATAGAGATAGTGGTGTAAAGAGAGAAGTATAGAAGGAGATAGATCACACAAAATTTCCCCAGGAGAGTCTTGGGTTAGAGAGAGAGGTATTCACATCTCACGGAGAAATTATCAGGTGTGAATAGAACAAAAAACTCTATGGATCTAATGATTCATAATGTAAATACTAGATTCACGTCATGAATCCACTGGGATCCAAATACATCCAAAAAAGTTTTGCTTTAGCATAATGATTCAATATCGACATTTTTAATATGTGAAAACGTTTCATGGATTATAAATTTGAACACTATTAATTTAAATCATTACATCTAACAAAAAATTATTCATATCTCTTGACCAATTAATGATTTTAATGTGTCTAACAGGCTTTTTAGAATCCATATTCTGTTAAAAATCCTTAAAACAACTATGAACCCCTTCTAACTGAAGAAAAGGACAATTATCATTAAAATTGATTTACACATTTTTTTAACCATGGATTCTATAATCCCCCCCAATATTTTCTATCCCCAATAGTCCTCATGATATCAAACATTAAAAAACAAAAGTCCAATGCTACTTCATCAACAATTTCCACTCCCACGTCTCATGGTTATCTCATCAACACAACCACAACCTACTTACCAATAGAATTATTCTACCATGAAATATCATTTTCATTGAAATCCATAATATGAACTAGTTTCTCAACCAAAATTGAGTTGGTATCAAGTCTAAATTTATCCCAAACGATCACATTGGAAGGATTTAGTTAATATATTTTCATCTTAGAAACATGAAAAATTTCTTAGATGAAAGTCAAATGAGATGGCATTTACAATAGATACACCACCTATCGAAGAATTTATAAAATCTCAATGGGGCCAAAAATACATGGTTCCAACATAAGATTCCTAGAAAATTGATTATTTCCAATGTGAGGTGAAACTATGAGAAAGACCATATCATCAATCAAGAAAAACATGATGCTAATGATGAGTACCCTCATAGTATTTATGATAAATCTATTCTGTGATAAAATTATTCTAGATCAAATACACCCTTTACATCATTTCATGACCAATAATCCTTCAAACTAAGGGACAATCTCCCATATTATCCTAGTACATGTATGATCTAAATGTCTGCACTTGAAATGCCTCTAAAGGGTCTATCATAATCAGTGTCGAATAAGAATTGTTATATAAATAATTGACCAAGGATGATTCTTTTCCTATGAACCTAAAAAAAACATGATATCATTCTTGGATCATATACTCAAGAATATATGTATATCTCTATATCTATCTATCAATTTTCAGATGATATGTTCAGATCAATATAAAATGGGATCCTAGATTCTTTTGTTAACCCTTCCAAAACCTAGATGTGAACCATGAGTCTCTATCAGTTACATATTTTGAGGGGACCCATAAGGTCACATAGTATATTAATTATACAACTCTATTATATAGTCACATTGATCATATCCTTGATAGGGAGGAGATTCACCAATATTGCGATTTTATCTATTATCACCCAAACAACATCCTTCTTGTTTGGTGTCTATAGTAAACCAATTATGGATTGAATAGAAATATCATCCCACCTCTATACCCAAATGGGTTAGGTATTCAACAAACCTAAAGGTATCTAGTTCTCTTGTTTATTTATTTTACAAATAAAATATCTTGATACAAAATTTTGATTCGACCATCTCAACCCTGAAAACTAACACCGACATTTCAAATCATGATACATCATGGTCATCTGAGGGTAAACAGACCAAGACGAATGAAGTATATTAGAAATTAAATTATATATTATAGAAAAATAACAACTAAAATATTTTAAAATCATAAAGAACCACTAAGAGGCTTTGAAAACATAGCTGGGGACTCCCCACATTTTAGGATTATCGTAAATTAAGGAATTGATTGTTATATATTTTCTCTACGAAAATCTCGTCATCAAATGAGTAGTCAACATTTATCAAATAAAATAAAATATTCCTTCAAGATTAATACACTTATATGCTCATATTAGAGAAAACATTCATCTAAAATTAGTCTTCCATTTTTTATTTCACTAATTGTGATGGTACTTTTCCACTTACTACTTCTACAACCACATTCACCTTATCAAGAGTATAAGAAATTTAAAAATAATTATTCAAGGGATTCTACACCCAGAGTGTCTATTGAAATCCCAAACCACCCACTGTGAAAATATATATCATGAATTTGTGATCATATTATATCATAAAGGTATCTTAAATGAGATTGTGATTCCACATTGTATAATAATCACCAACATATGATCATGGGGTAGGGTAGTTATTCTCATGAGGGAAGAATTTTTTAGAGTTGTATTGCATGAAATGTTTCCCTTGCATCAAGACACACCCAAAAAACCTAACAAAGGCATCATAGAAAAAAACATATCCTAAGACTTTCTCCAAGAATAATCAATACATGAGATGAAGATAATATCACTTTCATTTATAAAAATGATCTACGAAAATTTTAATTCCACACAAACTTTACACCCTTATGAAATAAATCATTCATAATATATGAAGTCTTAGAGAAGTGCTTAATGAAACCTATGTAGCAACAAGACAACCCTAATAAGCTTCAGATATGAAAATATTTCTGTGCTATTTCATTTAAATAACCACCATTATCATTTAAGGATCCATTGATATTACACTCTTATATGTAAAATTCCTCAAATAATTAGATTCATGAATCCAAAACTCCCTTTTAGAATGAATACCAAAAATAATATTCTCCCACAACATTCTATAGATGATATAAAAATGACCCATGTACTCCTCTGATGACTTTTATTAAACAAAAATATAATCCGTGAAGGTAACTACAAAAGGTTACTAGAACATATGAATGTTATGGTTAATAAACACCATAAATACCATATGAGAATTAGTGAGCCCAAATGGACGAACTAGAAACTAAAAATTCCAACATTGCCTCCCTAAATTTGTCTTATGTATATCACTATTTTAGAATTTAAACTGCTGGTGACCTGACCAAAGGCCATTCATTTAAAACCAATGCGATCATCCATGTTGATAAAAGAGATCATAAACTACGGCATTCAAATTTTATAATATGTTTTATTGAATGATTTAATATAAAATGTTACTCATAAATAAACCCTAGAAGATCATGAAGCTTAAATTATTTGGGAAGTTATGTTTATAGAACATAAAATTTAAACATGGATAAATCAACATTTTGGAAACCTTCTTCTTCATGATCCTAAAATTATATATTTATTCTAAAACTAAATGAGATAACATATGGATGTACATAATAGAGGGGTGATCAATAAAATCCAGTAATGGAATTAATGAATCATAAAATAAGTTCAGGTAGTGAATTTTATCCATGGGTAATATCATTGTAACATAATATTCACAATAATCATAATATTTAACAATGAGTTATAATATAACATGATAACATAAATGAACATGGGTATTTTTTGAAAAAAATAATGTATTTCATGATAAAAAAAAACAAATATAACAATCAATAAAACATCAAACATTTTATAGAGTCCATAATGTATTAGTTTTACTACCTCACCCCATACAAGACAAATCATGAGACTAAAACATTACCCAATTATTATTAAGGACTTGTGGTCACTCCCATCATAATATATATATGTACATGTGTCCCACATAGATAATTAAATGTTAGGAAGGTTTCATATCATTTAATCCAACAATTATGTAATATTGGTTAAATCCACGGTGGTCCTTATTAAATTTAGTACTGGTACATCTAGGTTAATACCATTTTGTAGATATGGGGATGGAATTCATTAAACCATTGTTTTTAATGAAAATGACACTGAAATTTATGTAGCATAATAGTGGTAGTTTATATTTCAGAGAAGGTATTAATAAGGGTGAAATGGGGTTTTGATCACTTGGAATTCAGAAGGAATGTGTGAGAGATTTATAAAATTAGTTTACAACTATATGAATTGGTAATCAAAAGGCCTAATTTGACATATTTTCTTGAATAACGAGGAGAAGTATATGATCCTTTACATTGAGGGGGTGTTTTTAATGTTTTTAAGGTCCTTTTTAAGATCTTGGATGAACCACATTGGGGAAATAAAGGGTTTTTTAGAGTAATATAGTGATATTAGTGTTTTTAGTGAAGTAGAATGAGGGTTTGGGTTGGTTTATATTGATATAGAGAGGATAAATCTTTATTAATTTTAATACATAGGTTTTGAGACCTATATGATAATGTAATGAAACCCACATACCATACCATGGGCTTGGTTGAAGGGTTCTACCAAAGTGGATCAGCATTATTTATTTAAAATGAAAAATGATTTAGATAATTAAAATTCCACCCTTGTTTTTGTGGAAGAGGGTCATATTAACAAAGAATTGGTCTTAAAACTATAAAATATATTATAGTTTTTGGAGGATACATTAAGGATTTGTGAAAATAATCAAATCTCCCTAGACAAAACTTATGTTAGAGGCCAAAAAAACAATTTTCTCTTGGAATCCTTTTATTAGATATATTGCATCTCATTTGCATCATTTTGAGGTCATAATAAACACAAAATATTTAGAAAACTATAATTTAGACATAAAAATTCGATTATCTCTAAAAATTATGGAAAAATAACTTTTAGATAATTTGAAAAATATAACAAAAATCATATTTTTTATCCATAAAATTATCTATGTATTAGAATATAAATTTTTATAAAAAATATCATGATTTATTGAAAATACTTCTTTTTGATAATAACAGTTTAATAACCCTTAGAATGTTTTATTTTTAACTGGTAAAATTATATGATCATTTATATTTATGAAATTTTATAAAATAATATTTTAATAAATATCATTCATTTAAAAAATTATTGAATTCATGAAAAATGTTTTTTTGATTGAACTATATTTTTCCATAAAATATTATTTTTATTTCCTGGCATCAAAATCTATTTTTATTCAAAATTATTTTTTAATCATTATAATGTAATAATAAAATGATAAATATAGAATTTAATTAACAAATAGATTAAAAATTCATGTTGTTTGGGTGTAGATACATATACCCTTGTTACACTAGTGAGGATCCTAGTTGTGATGTCTTGGACCTGATTCACTAAATAGTAATTATACTTGGTTGGTGACATTACCTCAAGAATTCCTCTCATACACCAATGTTTTATGACTAGCAATAAGGATCCATGCTAGAACATCATGGAGAATATAGCCTCATGGTCAAAGTGTAGCACATCGGTACAATAATATCAAAATATAGATTTAGAATACAACGACACTAAACATAACATGTCCAAACATCCATCATATAAATAACCTATTAAACCCATCAAACAATTTCATATAAAATATTATGATCATGTCATGATATGTAAAAGGAAATGTAAAACATGGGAACATGTATCATGTACAATATAAAAACACCCAAAAAAACTATCCCTATATATAATCATGATCCATACCCTAGTATTGTGCACCCCATTCTTCTCAAGAATAATTATCCAAGAATGATAATGTGGGTGCATTCCACTTTCCCTACATGTATCCATGAATTTTGTCCGGGTACCATAAACATGACAAGAATAGGGTGTTTGAAAAACTCTGTAGTCCAACACCAACAGTGTATAATTACATCTTGTCTATAGATACATAATATATACTATGTAGGTAGTAATAACTAAGTAAATGAAGTGTATTAATAAATAACCCACATTGGTCCAGGTTCCCATGGAACACCTATCATTTTCTATCAACATTGACCTCAGCCTAATTATCTTTGTGTAATCAAGAAATCGTTATATACTTGATAAAAAGACTCAATACATGGATCATAGGACAAGTATCTCTCATGATCACATAAAAAGCACTTATATAAGAAGTCCATCAATAATATATAGGGATCTTCTTGAATCCAAGCATTATCTTTCGAATGGAATACATGTCCTATAATTATCATATTTATTAATAATTCATTAAAAACATAATCTCATCATTTGTATTCTTAATCTGTAACCTAAGAATATATTGACGTGTATCATGAACCAACTTCCTTAAAATCGCATCCATGAAATTCCCCATCAAAATCCTTGTATTTCTCTATGGGTGGTATAAAGTCAACACCCACCGATTTCCTACTTACAGGTCCATAAATGGTTCCCAATGTTTCACTCATTGAATATATAATAACCAGCCCTCAGATTCAATGATTCGAAGTCCATAAAGTATTTCTAGTGTCACTCAAACTTATATAAGAGCTAGATTAAAAATAATTTGGACAATGGAATTAATAAGAGAACCGATGTTTCACCCAAGGTGTATAATTACTTTATTATGACTCTCAATTATTTAAGATATAATAGTCCTTCTAGGGAGATCCTTAATTTGAACCCACTTCTCACTCCTATAATGTTTATTATAATAGTCATGTTCCAATATACCAACCATACCAAATAAGCACACATTTTAATCTAATTTTCCATCAATATTATTTTCAATTCACTCACCTTAGAAGGTGGATTAAAAATGGAATAGTCTTAAAACACCAAACATAATACAAATCCTTCTATTCTATTTAATTTTACCATTTTAATTATAAATTACTTTATAAGAGTATGAGATGTTGGGAAAATGAAAAATGTCCAAGGATAATAAATTCCATTCCCTATTTCCAACACTCAATTATCAATTTAAGCAATTCATTTGACATTCTTAAGGAAATGGGTAAAAAGACACACCTCAAGGTGAATCCAATACAAAGGACACCCATGGTTTTTTAATCATATTAAATGAAACAAAAAAGGGGTGGTTTGAATTAAATGTACATGGACAACAATTACACCTCAATGGGTCTCATCATCCATCTATGTCATGACCACTCAATCAATTTAATTATATTTATATTTATAATAATCACCAATAATAAATGAAGAATAGAGCAATGGAATAATACATAAACACCATATGTTCAAGGGAATACTATGAGACCAATAATATTATCTTAGTAGAGGAAAATCATATAATCTTAGCCTCAGATATTAAATACATTTGAAAAAATGGACAAACTTATGAACACACCAAAAACAGGTCATATGAACATACACCAAAATAAAATCACTAATAACAAGGAAAACAATGAAAGGTGGAAGATGAATATAGAACTCACCAGTGTTGATCCAACGAGAATTCTATTGTTTTAATTGGTTTATGGATTGAGGATTTATGGAAAACCCAAGGACAATTCATCAAGAGAGAAAACAACAGGAGAAGAGGGTACCCACTACTAGTGAAAATATGGTAAATAAAGAGATGGAAAAACCGTAATTGACGTAACTCAAAAATATAAATTTTAAACCAAAATATTTTGTCACATGGATTGTCCACACAATTTGAAAAATAGTAAACCACCCTTTCACACTTCTCTTCCTCAATAACCATCTCTCATGATTCATGTGTATTATTTGTAAAACCATGTTAAAGATGTACTTTTTTCAACTTAAAAAACTTGTTGATCCCCCACATGAGTGTATAACCATGGTATCTGGGTTTTCTCAAACCAAGACAACTTGGAAGGAGGACTAGACCACACCTATAGGGTTTGAGTAAACCAAAAATAAATTGTAGAAACATTTCTATTAACCGTTTAACCCAAATGTCTTATCTAAAAAATCAGGATCTAGGATCTAATGAGGCCTCTTACACCCTAGTTTTCACCATTTCTTATCTAGGAAACCAAAATTTGACACAATTAATTAGTTAAATGGTATTTAAAATTTTATTTTTCTCATAGAAATGTTTGGATATTATACTCCATCCATTAAAACAATTTTTTATTGAACTGTCCTCCCTAGGTTGTTCAACCATCCTCCAAGAATAACATCGGTCATTGAGCATGTACATTGGCATCAAGCTCTAATGTCTCATCCAACAAACAAACAAGATTCCCTAACAACTTTACTATAGGAAATGGCCATCCTAGGAAATAATTTATAATATAACAAACAATAGAGATATGATGATACTCATAGGATGCATCTACATCTAACTCAACCTCATCATGTTGAGTAAAATGAAATAGACAAAAATGATATCGGTGATGTTTTGATATGATGGATATTTCATGCATGTCCTAATACCTCAAAGGTAACTCCAATAGATAGACTATCAAACTGACTCTATCCAAATTATTGACAGGACCAACATCACAAAGAAATAACTTCTCCGGATTACAAAATCAATCTATGCCTATATAAAATAAAAGAGAATTTAAAAAACTATCTCCCCACCATAATCAATAGTGGTCAATTACAATTATTGGTGTATGATTTCTATCTAGACTGAGTTGTTGGCCTTGAGTTCTGGATAATATGAACCAACCTCAATTTACCCTAAATGATATGAGGACCATGTAACACTACTTATCCTATCCTTTAACTGGCACATGGGTGAATGGCATAACCTACCATGTAAGGCCTCATAAAGAGCCTTGTGTATTGTTTCATGGGAGATTTTATTAGAGGTGAACCTTGTGAAATGTAAGTGTTTCTCCCAAGAAGCTGCATATTCTATGGTGCTTTTTCGGAGCAGATCCTTAAAACCTATATCATACGCTCTAACCAACCATCGATTTGTGGGTGGTAGGTTGTACTCAGTAGCACCGATAAACCTTGTGTAATCTAAATCTCCAAACAGAACCATGAAATGAAACAATATTTTTTATATGATAGAAAATGGAACTCCATGGAGGCATTTGATCTCATGAATGTAGAACCATCAAATCTCATTCACTCAAATAGTTTACCAAATGGGAAAGAAATGGGCATACGTTTTCAGCCTATCCTTGATCACCCATACAACATCATGCCCCTGATATAGTCTAGGAAATCTTATAATAATGTACATAGTGAGGTCACCCAATTCCACTTAGGATTAAGTTACAGTTGTAGAAGTCCTGCTAGTCAATAGGGATCGACATTCACCAGCAGATAGGGGGAATACAGTGTATTAAAGTCATCTATATCACAATTCATCCATAACCACTAGGATTACTAGCACAAGTTTCGTTACATCATGATAATACCGGGATTTACATACCATATAAATACATGGGTCTCCCAAATCAACTCCTCCCTAATGTCTTTTGGAACACATACATATCTAGTTATGTGAAATATCTCATCCTCACCAAGGATCCAACTAGGAGGCCGTCCATCTATAGTAATGCTCTCCCTTAGAACGAGGCTTTCATAATCTAAAAAATGTCACATCAACACCCCCTGTTGAAAAGTGGACATCATCACCAAAGATGAGAGGTAATTCGTACTGATATTATCACACTCATCCATGTGCATATCAGAATGAAATTAGAAAATAATGTGGCACTCACTTCTGGCCTCCTAAAATGACTGTATCATATTCCTCCTTCTTAGTGTATTAGGAACTCCATTTCCCTTTAAAGGTGTATAGGAAAGCATGAAGTTGAAGTAATGAAGGTATTAAACCCAACTTAATTACCTAATATATATGACTCTTTGTAAGGATTTACATGATGAGTTTGTGGTCCCTGTATAGTAAAAAAGTTATCTCCTTGTAAATAATTCATCAAATTTTATAAGGAATGAAAAAATACGCGAACTCGATATCACTCAATAGGTAGTTACTCTAATGTGAAATCAACTGAATAGACATGTACACCATTACCCACTCTTTCTGCATCATAACATCTACAAGAAATATACCTAATGAATCACAATAGAACGTATTGTTCCTACTCATCTCTGAAAGAATCAGAACCTGTAATGAACTAAATCTCCCTTTAGCTCAGGAAAGGCTACGTGATATGAATCTATCTACGAGAACATCAGTCCCTTCTTGTTCATTCACATAAGAGTTGGATCTAAGAATCCTAATTCATGTTTGATTCTCTTGTAATATCCATCTAGCCCTGATAAATTCCAAATATTTGTGATGTTTAGGTCATACTCCTAGGAAAATATAGTTATTACCATCATTTTGTCAATTGATACTCTATTATTTGAGATAATATATCCATAATAGTTAATATTTTATATCCAGTAGTGGCACTTTGTGAGCTTCACTTAAATGACCTAGTATTTATGAAATATATTTTTTCTAAATATTTTTTTTATTTATAATATAATTCAAATACAAAACAAAGTGTAACTATTAAAATTTTATCTTATAAAAATGATTATCATATTAATCATCTATTAAATGAATTAAATTTTCAATATTTACAACTAGACAAAGAATATAAAATATAACATCTAAAATGAGAAATTAATGATTTCCCCAATATACTGTAATCATTTACCCCATTTCAAATACTGTAGAAACAAAACAAATTATTAGTAAACCAACAAAAATCTTATAAAAATTAAAATATAACATTAAGATAAATTGTAGTGAATTTTGACTGTAAGAAGATGTATTTTTATAGGGCATAAAAGAAAATTTGAATATTTAGATTCAACATTTATATGACCCTTGGTCAATATGATACATGGAATCTATAACATATTTTGATAATTATAACCACATAATTAGTGTCTACAAGTAGTTATTACATAGGATAGTAGATATAGAAAGGATAATTGATGGCCTTAACTTGTAGGGTCATGTTGTTTGAAGAAACTTTATTAAAAATAGGGTGGGAGGTTTCATAGATGGGGATTACCAAGGAACATTACCAATACAATATTCAATTTTTGAAACATGAATGAAATAACCTTTAGTATAAGTTCAAGTTAGTATATGTTACCACCCAGTCGATGTTATCCGAGTCACCCCACAAAACTACCACCAGCACACACCTTACCTTTAAGGCGTATGTGGGTGTAATAAGGGGTTTATTGTCCAAAACTTAGTTATATAAGTCATAATTTCCTTTTTCAAAATAAAATTTTTCATTCATCAATTCATTTTAAGAATAGTTTTTATTAATTAAATACATGTTTAATTGAAAAAAAATTCATAATTTGATAATTCGACTCGAATGAGACATAATTGTCTTTTTCTAAAAAATAAAAACTAATTGTTTAATATACCCACAAATTCTTAATATTATTTTCTATATTTAAATAGATACATAAAAAATTATTAAAATAAAAAATTATAAAATAATTTTATAATGTCCTTGGAAATTTTCTATAAGTGTCAGAAATTTCATCATGCCATAAAAACTGATATTCTAAATAAATAATGATTTTTATATTTAAAAGTAAAAATTATCATATTTAGATAATTATTATAATAAAAAATTAATTTTTGAAGTTATCAATTCCAAATTAGTATAGGGTAAATTTAGGTGAATTTTTTAAATTAATTTATTTTTTAATGAATAGTAAAAATACTATTTTATGGTTTTTGTATTTTTTATGACACTATATTTATTTCATAATGATGTAAAAAATAATTAAACACAATCCAAGGCCAAAATATGTTATTTTATTAATATTATTTATTTTAATATATTTTATTCAATTTTAAAAACAATAAGTTGCATTTTAATTTCTAAAAAGGACAATTTGATTTTTAGAAATTTTACTTTTTGAAAAATTAATTTTCTATGCCAAAAATGCATTTAAAATGAAATTATGTTATAGTGGATTAAAATAACACACAATATCAAAACAAAATTCAAAACCATGGAAAATTATCATGGGTAAGCCAATAGATTTGCATTTTCTACATCCCAGTTTTTGAAGACCTATATTTCAAAAATAATAACCAAATCCTTTACTTCCCCTATTAGTACCCACCCTTTTATACATTTATATTCAATCCAAATCCATCCTCAAAGAATTAATGGATATTTTTCTTTCAATGGATACTCTAAAAGGTGTCCTCAAACCACTATAGACCCATCTTAATGTTTTATGGCACCAATTCAAGGTAAAGGGAATATTCACTTTCCTTTACATTCATGTTTCAATTTTATGTGTGATGGCCTTAAATTTAAAAATTAATTTACCATGTGCACTTTGTTTTATCCTCTTACGATATGAAGTGTATTTTATGAATTTTTTACCCTTGTCCCCTGCCATTTTTCCTTTTCTAAACCTTGTTTTATAACTGTCACACTGTCGAATTTTCCTCTCAACGTTTCCTCTTCAAATGATAAATTTTAATTTTATTATTATTTAAATACCTAAAAATATTTTTTAAAGTATGTTCATCATGTTTTGAAAATGGATTTTTATTTGGTTATTAACATATATGAAACAAAAATTTAATTTTTGTGTAAAAAATGATATAATGAAAAAATCTTTAAAGATATTTTGGATGTAAAAAAGTGGGATTAGGAAAAAATTCTTTGTTCTCCACTAGTTATTAATGAAATTATTTATTTATTTAACTTTTGTGGCTCATAAAAAATTAATAAATATTATGTTTTTTCCCTTATAGAACTAAAATGCAATTGACATAGAATTTAATACACATAGATGAATTTTTTTGATACCTAGGTGAAAAACATTCATAATTTTCATTTACAATACCATTTTGATAATCCTTGGTAATATGATTATGAATGAAACATTTAATTTTTTTAGCCACATTTCCATGTTATGATTCATGTTGATATTTTTATTGTTACATGCCTCTTTTTCATGCCTTACCGTTATGTTGTTTTCTCTTATTGTAGTGTCTCATGATCAAATGTTATATATCTGTCTCTTATTTATCCCCTCATCTACGAATCACACTCAACCCTTTCAATTTATAATTGTTCCTAGGTTATGAGATGCATTATTTATAACGAAGAAAGTCCATGATCCAGTCAAACAGGTCCCAAAAACTTATTAAGCAAAAGAAAAATAGAGTCAGGCAACAAATGGAGTATTACAAGACCGAGAATGCAAAACACCACACATATCTGCCTCCACCGATGAATGACAATACTCAGGGATCATGAATGACCAAAACATACCCGCCACCATGATTTCCTGCTTAGACAGAACATCGTCCACCTGATTGACCTCACGATAAGCATGCAAGACCATCAAGCTAATCCGACTAACCCGCTTGAGACATTCAACACACTTTGGAAGTATCCTCCAAGGCACATTCCGTGTTCTTGTTTGAAGGGCTTGAACCGAATGTTGAGAATATGATTCAATCCATATCATGTTCCAATTATATAAAACAGCAAACCTGACAGCATGAACAATCGCCCAAAGTTCAGCTTCAAAAGCAACACCAACGCCAGTGAAGTGATAGAAACATCCTTTCACAAAGCTACGGTACGTACGAAAAACACCACCGCACCCTGATGGGCCTGGTGCACCAGAAGCAGCTCCATCCATATTCACTTTGAGCCACAGACTGATCGGAGGAATCCATCGGATATAACTTGTCATTTTCAGCTTCCGAGGCTGCCCAGAATCCGTAAGTAATCTCAAAATCTGCAAGTATTAAATAATGTTAGACATCACACCAGATTGGATCTTTGAAGAAGCAAAAACCTCCATATGAACCGCCATCATGCCAGAACGAATGGGCACTTTTCTATCTTCAAATGCTGCATTATTCTGAGTAGCCCAGATGGCTGGAATCACAATAGCAGTAGCCACTAAAAGAAAATTCGGCACCTGCTCACTACAACAGAAAATGGACAGCCCTTCCAGCAGGTCCAACACCAATGTCCAGTGCACCATCATAAAAAAAATCACCAATATAACCCCACAATCTCCTGGCATATTCACACTCCACAAACAGATGCTGAACATCTTCCTCGGAGTGCATGAATAAGTGACATGCAGAGGCAAACATAAACCCAGACCTCTTAATCTGATCATGGGTGGGAACACGGTTCTTCCAAATTCTCCATAAAAGAATGAAATGAGAGGGCTGAATGAAAGAGGACATGTATTTCTTGATCCATGGAGGCGGACTACAAGATCCCGCACAAGCCATCTGATAGTGATACCGACTAGTAAATTGTCCATTCCTATTGTTCTTCCATATCAACGTGTCACAGTCCATGAAAGCATAATTCTGAAATTCCAGCTCCACCTGAGGAGATAGCATGCTGTCAAGGAGATTCTTATTAGAAACAAAATCAGCAATGGAGAAATGCCCGGCACTAGAAGGAATATCCATAGTGCCCTGAAGTGGCCTATCAAGCAATCTTTTTGGTCCATCAATTGAGGTTAGAGTCACGAAAAACCAACCACTTTGTGTCATTCATAATCTGAATGAAAGAGAATTTGAGGGAAGTCCAAACAGATGAAGCAAGATAATATTTATAACCATTCATTAACCTGTCTTTGAATCGGTTTACTAAAAAATCACCAGATTTTTCTTTGGAAATTAGATCCCAGGTAAACTTCCCATTGATTCCATCATTAAAGTCCCTGAGGTCTTTGATCCCAAGACCCACATACTCAACTGGCTTGATGCACTCCTTCTAGGAAACAGTAATGAGCTTGCGCTCATGAATTGACCCGGTACAGAAAAAATTTCTTATCAAACATTGAAGCTCTTTAATGATTCCCATGGGCCACCGATAAAGAGAGAAGGAGTATACACATTTAGATGTTATCATTGAGTTGAATAGACATATCCTCCCAGCCATTAACATCGCCTTCCCTTTCCATCTAGAAATCTTGTTGATAATACTAGAGTAAATCCCCTCCAGATGCTGCCTCTTCACCTTGTCCCAGAATAAAGGAACGCCAAGGTATTGGAATGGAAAAGATCCTTTTTAACCCCAAGAGATCTAACAATCCTGTTTTTCTTTCCATCCGTGACACCATTACCAAAAACAATGAAGGATTTTTCCCAGCTAATCGCTTGGCCAACCACTTCCTCATAATGTTGAAAAAGGGCCTTAATAGAGGAGATAGTCTTCCTAGAGGTTTGCCCAAACAACATAATATCATCAGCATACAACAAATGAGATGGAGAAAATCCATTCAATCCAGCACGAATCCTCTTGTACATACCCATATGTGAAAGATCATTAATACATCAGCTAAGATAGTCCTCAACAATAACAAACAAAAGGCCATAGAGTGGGTCCCCCTATCTCACACTTCTGGTACATGGAAAGAAGACCCTAGGTGTACCATTAACCAAAATGGACATCCTTATTAGCAGAGAATAGTGCTAATCAATTTAATAAAATCACTGTACAAACCATATCTTTTGAGGACCTCCAAAAAAAGCACTATTTTAGAGTGTCGAAGGCCTTTGAAATATCAATTTTCAAAGCACAATTTCCTGTTTTCGCCTTCTTTATCACGAGATTGATGATTTACGAGGTAGTGAAGAGGCACTGTTGAATATTCCTTCCATGAACAAAACCAAATTTATTATCAGTAATCATATCACCAACGACTCGACTCAGCCTGTTCATTAGAATCTTGCTAATCAGCTTAGGGATAGTATTTCCTAGAGCCACTGGCCTAAAGTCCTTTATGTCAAGATAATTACCTTTCATGGGTAAAAGGGAAAGAAAGCAGAATTTCATCCCATAAGGCAAGTAAGAATGAGTGAAAAAGACCATGATGGACAGGGTAAGATCATCCTGCAATACATCCCAGAAAGACACAAAAAATTTGTTCGTGAACCCATCTGGGCCAAGGTCACTGTCAAAATTTAGATAAAGAAGAGCTATTCTAATTTCCTCTTTGAGAGGGGGGTGACAAGAAACTTATTGTCATGATCCCCAATGCATGAGTTGATATTTCCCATCATTTTATGTATATTAACCTATCCCATGTCAGAATACAATCACTTGAAGTGTTCCACAACTGCCACAACAATCTCATTTTCAGAAGTGAATAGCTGGACATTGACACTAATGGCTTTATCCCTTGTCTGTGCTCTTTTCTCCCGATGCAGCCTATTGAAAAACTTGTAATTCCTATCTAAATCCCTTAACTATATAAGATTCAGTTGATTCCTAACCAACCTCTCCTTGATGGCTAGAAGATCATCCAGTTTATTGTGAGCCAGAATTTCCTCTCTAGTAGGCTGAGCCTGCTGCTGGTCACAATTCTAGGCAGATGAAAGCGCTTCCTCAGTAGCCTGGATTTCAGAATCAATCCTCAAGAAATAAATCCCACTCCATTCCCTAAGACTATCCTTGAGGACCTTCAATTTCGGAGCGAGCCTCTGACGTGGGCTACCAAGGGTTTCAGTTCTCCATGCTTCTAAAACCCTTTCCCTACATCCAGATTCCATGAGCCATCCATTATTGATCCGAAAAGGCAGAGGACTTGACCTTGGATACTATGTGCAAAAGTCTATCACAAGCGGGTTATGATCTGAGTGATATTTAGGGAGTGTAAAACCAAAGATCCCATTAGAAACATTATAAAAACTTATCTGTACAAAACATCTGGAAATCTTTCTAGCTTGCCTGCCACTCAAGGTATTTCTACACCAGGTAAATTCAGCTCCAGCAATCGGGACCACAACAAAATTACACAGATCAAGGAAGATGGAGAAATCAGAGGGAGCAACCCTATTGAAATATCCACCAGTTTTTTCCTCAGGCATCAAAACAGTGTTAAACTCTCCCATAGAAATCCATGGATTGTCTATTCGCCTGGAGGGAACCTGAAGCTCCTCACATAACTCCGTTCTCCTGATGTAAGAGTTGGATGCATAAACAAATTCAAATGAAAAAGCATAATCATCAACACTGCAAGATTGCAGAATACTCTGAGACCTATCCAAGAAAGTGGTAATTCATATAGACTCATGCCAGAAAACCCAAAAATGATCCATACCAATTTCATGCATGTTGTGTGCCACAAACTTGTAACCCATGGAGTCCCATTTAAAACCTTTCCAATTGTCAAAGAGTAACTTAGGTTCAGAAACTCCAACCAACATAGGCTTATGGGCCATAATGTAATGTCGAAGGGCTCTGGCCGTTTGGGTGTTCCCCAGCCCTTGAAAATTCCAGAAAAAGACCTTCATTGAGGATCTGTCTTACCCCTTGTCTGGGGGCCACCCGGTGACATTAGAGGAATTTTCCCTTTTCCTCTCCTCCCCTTTCCCTTCTTCCCTGGACCCTGCAAGTTAGTGGCAGCTCTAGGCTTGCTGATCAAATCTCTAGCACCCTTGACGACATCATTGGAAACATCCCCAGTGTCCCCAATGCATTAAACTGTTTGGACAGAATCCCCTGCAATGGAAGGATCTGCTTCCCCATGTGCTTCAGCCACAATATGTAAGGAGTCCTCAGCTTGGTGAGGCACATTACCAGTGTCAGCCCCTGTGATAGGTTATATAGGAAGAGTCACCACATCATCATATTCTGCACTAGCAGGAAGGGAAGAGGCTGGATCAGAGGGTTGGGGCTCATCATCATCATCATCCCAGAAAATCCCATTCAACGGTGTGAATTTATTGTGATCTTTTAGGTGGGACGGATCACTTCCCATTTGTGATTTCCTCCTGACAGCCTTAGAGGGAAATGTCTGAATGAAAGTCTCCTGGATTAGACACAGAAAATATCTTAGCATGCCTTCCACCTTAGGTAGGTGTGACATCCACAATAGACTGAAGTGTGCCATTCACCATAGGACCGTCCTGTGCAGCAACCACAACACTGGACACCTGGGCTGCCATCATCGGCCCTTCCATAGTAGATGTAACCAAACCCTCCAATGTTCTGTGCAAAGTAGGAATATCATGTGCAATATTCTCACAAAGACCAGCATCACCAGACGCCCCACCATCCATGACAGGCCCTTCCACCACCCTAGTATCCCAGATCACAGAAGGTACCTGTCCTTCATTATGCTTAACAGGCTGACCAGCATCATCCCCTACCTTCAGAATCTAGTCTAAGAGCAAATCTAAGATAGTCTCCACCCACAACATTGGATTGGCCATGGTCGCAACCTGGGGGTCAATTGAGACTTTCTCCTTGCCTTTCATCCTCCTGTATGTGGCATCATCATGACCCTTCAATTTACAGATATTGCATTCCCTGTTCCTTTTGCATTCTACCATTAGATGGCCAAATAGAAAACAACCCAGAAAAAATTTAGGCTTCTATTCATAGACAATATCCAACTTCATGCTATCATCCTCTATCGTCAAAACAACCTCCTCCACAGGAGTGGCCGACATATCCACTTCCACCAAAACCCGACCAAAGTGCCCAAACCTCAAATTGATTGTCTGTCGATATCGTAGAATAGGATTACCAAAAGCAGAGGCATTGTCCAATAGAGTTCTTGGATACCAATATAACCAATTCAACCTACATATCTGAATCCATATTCGAGAAAATGTGTTTCGAACATTCATGGGATCAAAATTTTGATCCCACTCTTGAATGTTCAGAAAACCAGGCCGCAGCTGGATGGTGCCCTTGCTCCATGCCTCTCTTTTACAGTCATCTGAAGGGAATACCACATGATAATACCGCTTTACAATTGTAGTCATGGTCCAATCCTCAAAACCCCACACCTCGGCAATCCTTTTGGTTAGATCATTGAACTTCCGAAGGCTCTCACCCTTGGGAATTTGGACACAGGAAATTATTGAGAACTGACACAGATTAGACCTTTCTTCAACAGCCTCCTGATCAGCAGACACATGGGCAACCCTTCCTTTCTTAATCACCCACCAAATTGGAGGCGCATCAAAGGAGAAATCAGGCCTAGAATCAACCCTCATAACATCCGCAAAATTCCTCCCCAGGTTAACTACCACTGGTGAAGCGGAAGCAAGTACCCCAAAAGATGCCTTCATGACCAAGAACATCTCTTTATGGCTGATGCACTCTAAAAAGGAGAATGAAAGATGATTCAAATTTGTAAATTCATTCGAACCAGCCACTGGAGGATCCCCTGGATCCCCAGATTTGGGGTTTTCTCACACCTCCCCCGTTGTTTCCATCGGATGCATTAATTATAACGTAGCTTGAACACATGAATATTTTTTCACGTGGATTTATAAATTTTTTTATGTGTTCATTTATAATGTACCATTTTTTCAAGAAAAAAAATTAGAAGATTATTTATTTTTTTACCATTTAATGAAGTGATATGTAATTCAAAAATTATGTCACATTAGGAATAAAATTACGGTTAAGTTTTTTGAGTAAATAATGACATGAAAACATTAAGAATAACCCCAAGGAAATGTATACATATTGTAAAACATCCTGTTATTTTGGTGAAATAATACGTAATTGATTTATGATAAAATAAATACATGTATGGATACAAAAGATTTGATGTGGCTCTAAAAAATATGTATCTAGGGGTAACACCCAAAAACCAGATTTGATCTAGAATCGAACTAGAATTGGGGGATGAAATTGGGAATTTATGCACTCATAGTTTGTCACTCCATGTGGATACGATTTCATTATCAAAGGCATAGTATGATCCATTATGAAGGATAATTATCAAATTTAAAAATTATTAGAAGATACTAAAAAATTATTAAAGCGTCATTTTTAAAGAACATAATCCATTAATAATTATAATATTAAAAAATGTAAAGCCTTTCTCACTATATTTTTATTCTACTAGAAAATGGTGGGAAAAAGGAGGAACCAAGTAATTGATCAGGGAAAATGAAAATGAACATATGAAATTCCTATAGATGATGGAAGGTAAAACATTATGTGGATGAGGAATCAACTAACTTGAGTTATGATCAATAACTCCATTCATGATGAGAGAAAATATTCACCTCGAAGGGTAAAACATTTTATTGAGTTCTTGATCCATCGATGACCACCTTAATGCAATGGATCTACTGAGCTATTGAATTTATAAAAATGTATAAGAATTATATAAAAGATATTTTTCTATATTTTCTTGTTCAGAACAAGAGACAGTCACCCTGGTTGTGTACCACTTGGAAGGTGTAGTTGTTTAGAGTTGGTCACTAACTAAAAGAATAATCCCAAGAAGGGAGTTCCATGATATGGATAGGGAAGAGTTCATGGTACTCTTTTTCAACAAATACTTCCCTTGTTCAATGTGGTCGAAAATGGATATGGAATTACTAGAAATGAAGAAGGATAAAATGAATTTTTGGGAGTTTATTAAATGAACATTACATGACTTGATCAATACAACTCCAGCTTTGTTATTGATTTTACTAGAAAGTTTGAAATATTTTTTAGCGGACTGAGACACTATCCATTGAGTAATCTAGGAAGTGGTGACTACAAAATATATAAGGATATAGTGTGGAGTGCTATGGAGGATGAATTAGAGTTTTTAAAAACATAATGGTCACAAAATTTGAATGAAAAAAAGTGGGATATGGATCTAAACATAGAGATGAACATTGATCATGGAAGAGGTGGAAAGAAAATGAAACTTCTCACATGAAACAAATGTGGGATGAAGCATTTAAGGAACATATTACTAGGGTGTCGAAAGTGATGAATATATGATCATATAACTCAAAAAATGTCACGGTGTGGTGAAGCCTCTACTTCTAAAAAAAATTGATGATAGAGATATGGTGTTGGCCCAACCATAAGTTTAATGCCTGAGGTGTTGATATCTTGGGAACTTTTCCAATAAATGTTCAAATCAATATATAAGGGTGGGGAATCACCATCAACCTCAGCATTGGCCAAGGGAGAGATGTTTTACATTTTCTATCATGTTGGATGAGGTGGAGGCTTTAAATGATGTGGAGGTAGGTACACTTCTTGTTCTATCAAATCGTGAAATTACTTTTTTTTTTATTCTAGTTCTATACATTCCTTTATTTCATCCTATTTTGTAAAGTATATATAACAAATACCTGAACTAAAAGAAGTATAGTTATAATTCAATACTCCTAGAGGAATTATTCTAGCATCAATAGTGTAAATGAACTGTAATATTAACATTAGAGAGTAAAATATCATTGAAAATATAGTAGTCAATCCCACGGTGGAAATTGATAATATATTATAGATGGATTGGACCTCAATGTATTATGGTATTATTAACTAGAGATGAATGTAAATTTAAGTGATCTTGAATATAGAACCTACATACATTTTCATAGGATTGTTATCCAAGATTCATTTTTATCTAGAATCACCTAATATAGGAATATTTATGGATATGATTTATGATGAGAGAAAGGGAAATGAATGTATAAAGATAGGGGATGTCCTCATCATTTTGGAATAAAGTGAGGTACTTCCTGAAGAGTAACCTAGACCACCCCTTGAAAGATAGGTAGATATCTCTGTTGAACTCATGACTAGATCCAAGACTATATCAAAGAACCCTTATATAATGGAAAATATGGACCTATAAGATTTAAATACAAAAATAAAAGATTATTAGGAGAAGTTATTTATCTGGCCATATGTGTCTCATTGGTGATCACCTATTCTCTTTGTGAAAAAGAAGGATGGATCAATGCTACTATGCAGGGATTGTAGAGAACTTAATGGGACCCCATTAAAGAACAAGTATTATCACCCAAGGATCTATGATTTATTTGACCATAATCAAGGGTCTCAATTATTATTCAAGTTCGACCTCTAATCTAGGAATAATCAATTTAGGGTGAAGAAAGAATATATTCGGAAATTTCATTATGAAAAATATATATGCATTATGTGTTTGTTTTTTCTTCACCTTAGTCAAGACTTACACAACTAATGTATTTATAGATTTTCATAATATAGCCTTTAAGGACTATATTGATAATTTTTTTGTAGTTTTTATTAATGGAATTATGAAAATGTATATAAGATGTGAGGATAATGTTTATTATCTAAGGGTAATGTTGGGAACTCTGAGGAATGTAATGAAATTTAGAAAAATTTGAAAATTATGAATTTTGGTTACAAAAAGTTTCATTCAAGGGACACATTCTATTTAATGAAGGAATCTAGGTAGAGCCTACATAGAAAATGTAAGTAGAGGAGTGGCCTCATCCAATAATATTAACTGAGATCCATAGTATCCATCATTTAGATGTATATTATATGATGTTTCTGAACAAATTTTTATGGATTTCAAATCCACTAACCATGTTAAGTCAAAAAGGGGCTATGCCCATTTTGAAAAATGATTATGAAGAATGTTTCCAAGTAATAAAGAATATATTGTTTAATTCATATTTATTAACTCTATCCACTCTTGTAGATTGATTCATTATTTATAGTGATGCATCTCTGAAATGTCTCAGGTCTGTCCTCCTACAAACTGAAAAAGTGATTGATTATGTATCTCTCTAGTCAAAGACTCATGTTAATAATTTTCATATTCATTATCTAGAGTTAGATGAATTTACTTTCCTCTTAAAATATTTATGGAGTATCTTAATATGGAGAAATGTTAAATAAAAACATACAACCAATATTTGAAGTATATTTTCAAGAAAAAGGAACAAAACTTGATAAAAAGTAAATTGTTTGAACTTCATGAATACTATGACTATTGAATTAATTATCACAATGTATGATTTAATAATACTGTTAATAAATTAAATAGTAAAAACCCTATTTTGAGTGAAATCGCTAGGATTTATGAAGATCCTCTGATCAAGGACCTAGTAAAACTTGAGAAGGGAATCGTAATGGAAGGGACATTATCAAATCTATCCAAAATGATTTATCATAGATAATTTTTAGAAAAGTTCCAAAAATAAGAAACAGAATATCCATAATTAAAAATGAAGATAGAGGCTATAAGGATTATGAATGTTCCAGACTTCTATTTTAATCATGAAGGCATTTTGAAATTTTATATAAAGTTACGTGTGCAATCTATCCCGAATATAAAGAAGGATCTGATGGATAAAGCTCATAACTCTACATTATAAATACATCTTTCATGAAATAAAATGTATAGATAACTCCATGGTCATTATTTGTCGGATAATATGAAAATAGGGATTGTCAACTATAATGCAAGGTTCTTGGTATGTTAGCAATTGAAGTTATAGAAACAAATTCTAAATGGGGTATATCAAACACTACCAAAACCAACATGGTAGTTGGAAACAATCACTACATACATCATCACTAGTATCCCAACTAAATCTAACAAAAACAATCTGATATGGGTTATAGTGGATCTCCTTACCAAACATTCCACTTACATCACTATTCGGGGAGATTTCAATCACTACCAACTTTATCCGATATACATAATGGATGTGGTGAGGTTTCATGGGGTTCAACTTTATATCATATATGATCATGATCCAAGGATCATATATAAATTTTAGATGATTATTGAACATGATTTGAATAGATAATTGAATTTCAGTAGGTCCTATCACCCCTAAATTGATGGCCAATCTGAAAGGACTATTTAGACACTTGAGGACATGATGTGAACATGCTTAATGGGATTCAAAGTCTGATTGGATCAACACCTACAATTAGTTGAGTTCTCATACAATAAAAGCTTCCCATAAAGCCTTCAAATAGAAACATATGAAGCTCTATATGCAAATAGATGTAAAAAACCTATTTTTTATGACGAATTTGTTGAGAAGTAATATATTGGAACTAATTTTGTGTAAGAGATTCTAGAAATGTTTCATGCCATAAAAAACATAATGGATGGTCAGAGTCAGAAGAAGTGATATGTTGACTACTATTGAAGGGAATTGGTGTTTGATGTTGGCTAAAATATTTTCCATTTACTCTCAATATGGAATATATTCATGTTGTTTGGGAAGAAATTGATGCATATAACTAGGTATGTTGGCCCCTATGAAATTCCAGATCACATAAGAGTAGTGTCCTTCTAACTCGAACTTCCACCAAACCTATCTCATGTTTATTATTTATTCAATGTACCTCTCTTCAAAAAACACATTCCAGATAGCTCAAATGTGTTGAATCTAGAGGAGGTACATCTAGAACATTTCATCTCTTACAAGAAGTATCCATTAGAGATCTTAGACCATATTGAAAATGTTCTATGCAACAAGACAACCAACATTTTCAATGTGTTTTGGTGGAAAAATAAATATGAATAATTGACATGGGAAGAAGGGGATACATTGAGATAAAAGTTCCCTAAACTCTTGTAAATTGGGAAAATGAGTTGATGTTTTAGGTATGAAAATATAGGATGAATGTAATGACCTAGACATTATAAATGAGATTTTTTTCTTGGACAAATGTTTTTTACATATTATATTTCATATGTAGAAAATAAATAGAAACAAACAAACTTTTATCTCATTAAAAAATTTAATTACCTTAGTATTATAAGTAACCAAATAAAATTAATAATATTACAACTAGACTGAGAATATAAAATAGAACACCTAAAATGGAAATATAAGTATGACCCCATTATAGTAGAATCATATCCCTTATAGAAACTTCTATATAATAAAAATTTTAGTAAACCAAACAACATATTATAAAAATGAAAATAAAATATTATGATAAATTTTAGTTAGTTTGTATTATAATAATGATGCAGAATTTATAGGATATAATAGGAAATGTGGCTCTTGAGATTTGACTATTTTATGACCATTGGCCAGTATGAGATTTGGCCAATATGACTATTGGAAAATATAACCTTGGTTGATAATTTAACAGTTATAATTAGTGTTCATAATTTTTTATGACATAGGATAATTGATACAAAAACAAGAATTGATGGCCTTAAATAGTAGAGTCATGCTGTTTGAAGCCAATTTGTCAGAACTTTGGACGAAGGTAACATCATGAGGGTTCTCCCTTGACCAATCCCATTTCGAGCATCAAAACTAAAAGTATTTATGAAATCAATATTATTATATGTTCAATATAGTGGATATTACTACTCAATCAATGTTAGTAGAGGCACCCCTTGAAAATACCACCATGGAACACCTAACCATTAGGGCGTTTACCCGTGTTATAAGCCATCACATGTCCATAATGTAGTTATATAATGAGTAATTTCAATTTTATAGATAAAATTATTTTTAAATCCATTATTTGAATAATAGTTTATTAAAACAAAATATATGTTTAGTTGAGACGAATTTGATAAGCTTATTTTTGGACAAAAATAAAACAAAATTGTAATTTTCTAGAAAATATATAAAATTATTACAATACACTGTGGTATACTGAAAATTAACTTTATTAATTAAATAGTATTTTAATAAACTTTTATTAAAATATTAAATTATAACGTAATTTTATAATTTCCTTTAAAACTTGTAAAAAAAATTAAAAATTTGAGAGGGCCATAAAAATTGTTATTTTTAAATAAATATGGATTTTTATATTTAAAATTCAAAATTCACTTATTTTGATAATTATTTTAATAATATAAACATAATATTTGAATTAATCACTTAAAAATTAAGCTAGGGATAATATATTGGATTTTTATAAAATATGTTATTTCTTCATGAATAGTAAACAATACAGTTTTAGGGTTTTAGTATATTTTATGAAATAATATTTATTTAATAATGATTTAATAATTAATTAAAACAAATAATGATGTAAACTACTTTATTATATTAAAATTATGTATTATAATATATTTATTATATTTTAAAACATTAATATTCTTTCTGAAGTCTAAAAATAAAATTATTATTTTTAAAAAACATAATTTGGGGAATTGTTTATTTTCCATGAAAAAAGGATGTATTTAAAAATGATGTTTGGTTCAAGTGGATTACAATGACAAAAATTATGACCACAACGTCCAAAACAATGAATAAAACTTTATTAAAGCCAATGGTTTTTCATATTCTACAACCTAGTTTTCCAAGACAAGTATTTTAAAAATATTTAACCAATCCTCCACTACTTCTACAAATACCCACCCGTTTATCTATTTCCATTTGCTCCAAAACCAAAATCTATGAAGATATAGTTATTTTCCTCCTAAGTATATCTCCATGTTTTCCTCAATCCCCAAAGGATGCATCCTAATGTTTTAGTAACACCTCTTCAAGGTATGGGGAATCTTGAATTCTCTTTTCCATTAATGTTTTCGTTTTATGTGGTATGTCCTCAAATTTCTGAAATATGATCCTTTTTAACCATTCATTTTATCTATTACTATAAGAAGAGACTTTTATGAATGGGAGAATCCTATAATTTTTTTTACCTTTTATAAAACAAATTTTTTATACCCAGCATGGAGCTTAATTTTCTTCACAAAATTTCAACTTATACAAGATAAATTTTATTTTTTATTTTTTAATACCTAAACTTATATTTTTCAAAAGGTATTTTAATATATTTAAAAATGGACATTTATTTGGATATTTATATATATGAAATTAAAATTTCCATTCATAGTTTAAAATTTATATAATGGGAATGTATTTAAAGGTCCTTTGTTTGTTATGATTTTTGATAAGATACCATTTATTTATAATCCATTTCTTATTAATGAAATTATTTATTATGAACTATGTGGAGAAATATAAATAAATACATATAAAGGGTGTACCTTGGAAGAGTTCCAATTCATTGGGTAATGAATTTAATCTCTATAGATGACATGTTTTATGATACCTTGTTGAATAACTTTGGTGATTTTATTTACCATACATTGGTGATAAACCTAGGTGATAGAATTATAAATGTATCATTTATATCTTTTTTCTACATCAGCCTATTAATACTCATGTTCATATTATAATGGAATTCTTATTGATCTATCCTTATCATAATGAATCAGGTTTTTATTATTATGTATCAAGATTACTTGTTATATCTATCTCTTGTTTAGTCCATTACTGGGCTTCATTCTCACCCCATTCATTTTGTGGATGCCCCCATGTTATAAAATTCATTAATAATAACATTAGTTGAACCTATTAAGAAGTATATTAAGTGTATTTAGAAATATTTTGTATGATTTCATGAATTATGGTCCTTTTCCCATAAAACTGAACATGAAAAGATCGTCTGTTTTGTACAATGTAACAAAATGTTATGTAATTAAAAGGTAGGATTCCATATAACAGCTTAATTATTACCTATCAATGTAACAAATAAAACATAATGATGAATGGAATGATTGTGTCGAGTGTGTGAGCCCACCAAGATATCATCCATGAATACAAACAAAAATGATTCCATATATTGATGGAAAAATTCATTTAATAGTGCCATGAAAACTCTTGGTGCATTCATGGGACAAAATGGAAAGTCCAAATACATGTACAATCCATATAAACTATGTAATACTATATATGGTATACTTGATGGTTAACCATGTACATGATGATAACATGATCTTAGATAAGTCTGGGAGAACAGTCGAGCTCCTTGGGATTGGATGAAGAGATCATTTATATGTAGGGAAAGATACCGTTCTTAGATATCAAACATTTCACTATTCCCTATTCAAAAAATTCATGAAGGAAATGTTCACCTTATTGAAAAAATGGACCGATGAATGCCATGAAGAAGTATTGGGTGGTATAATCCCTTGTGCTTCCATGTTCTATATTTTCCTCTTGAGCTTCTAGAACTCAGTAGTATGAATCATATAAGTAAGAATGGATACTGGTTCATCTCATGGAACTAACTCAATGAAATAATCTACCTCTATAGTAGGAGGTAGTCCTGAAATTTTATTTTTTGAAACATCCTTGTGTCGATCAACCGCTGGAGGGAAATCCACTTAAATCATTCCTTGGTCATCCAGATATAATCCTGAGACCTGGAATGTCAACTCACCTAGTCTATGAGGCCTTTTCCCTAATCTACTCAACTGAACATCCTATGAAAAACATTGAATGAAATCTCCACCCAATGGTGATTTGAAGGTCATCATTCAGTGATATCATTTAGAAAAATCGTGATAGAGAACCAACCAGTCCATCTTGAGAATGATGTCCTCCCCTTTCATCTAATGGTAAATGAGGTCCCATATTATGTGACACTCACCTATATCATGGAGAAATCCATTCCAAGGTGTAAACTCCTTGATCGTATCCCCAATATAAAATCAAGTGTCATCATGTGATTGGATAACTGATAATTGAACCAAAGACACTCCACATTAGGATCGTAAATGATGATATGAGAAGAAGATGTGTTGAAAATGGAATATACTATAATAAAAGAGTCTAGGATTATTTATATCACTATTTATTGTTCGACAATATGATCCATAGGTTTTGGTTATATTGAATTTATATGGATTGGTCTATGACACAAAGATATATCCTAACTCCCTAGAGAAATTCGGCATTGAAATCAGTATGAATTTGGTGTTTGGATACCTCATCCATGTCCACCACCTCAGTCGGATCAGTAGGTCGTACTCCAACTACTTGCCTGACAAGGAGCTTATAACCCCAGTCCATAACATGAAGTTAATATAGATCCTCTCTCACTTGAAACTAAAGGAAAATATATGCCAAAAGTATGTAGACAGACCATCTTTATACAAGATCTACACTCGACTGGATCCCTCATAGATTACGGTCTCATTTTTCCCATTCGACCGCATGAGAGGAATCTTGTAACACCCCTAGATTTTATGAAAAATATTCTTTTAATTTCACTAATTTCTTGTGTTTTATGCTACACCAAGATTACCTTGCGCTATACGCAACACCGTATTAGATTGCAGTATACGCAACACTATTCTTGGATCGTGTTACACACAATTTTGATAATAGTTATTCTACGCAACATTGAGTATATATATATATATTCAATGTATAAATGAAGTATGGTTGTATTATGTTATATGAAACAATGAATGATTCTTGCACATCACGCAACCCTGACTTGTCTTGCATTACACGCAATCACGACCTTCCTCGAGAGCGTGTGTTGTACGCAATACCGGGTTTTAGTAAACAACGATATATTATTATAATATTATTATGAACTAGCCGTTATGAATAGTATTAACTAAATTTTGAATCTTATAACATTATTATTCGTTTTACACATTTTCTAAAAAATGGTATAAGAACAAAATAAATTTTTCGGGTAAAATAAGTATTTTTCAAAAAATGCAGTTTTGCCGTCTTTTGATGGTGCCCCCACTTTAAATCTATTTTTTGACATGTTTATAAGTTCAATTTTCCAAAATAAAATTCTTCTTTGGAATAATATAATAAAAATTTACTTTGGATAAATTTTTCATATTATTCTGGTAACTTTCATATTTTGATGAATAGTAAAAACACGCTATATTTTAATTTAAAACAAATTTTTTCATCGCAATAATTTATATGGATAAATTATAATATTGAATGGTTTTAAAGTATAAATAGAAAATATTTTTAACATTTAATATAATTTATGTCATTATCATTGATTCTACCTTGAATTCCTAGGATAAATCAATTCAATCTTTTGCAATGTTTTAAAGAAAAACTTGTTTTCTTTCAACAACGAGATTAATTTTAATTTAATTTCTGCAACTTTTGTGTATTGAATTTGGAAACATGGATTCCATATTTGGAATCAGTTGATCCAAATTATGTTAATAATCTACTTTTTATTTTTGGGAATCATGAATAGTAACTACGGTAAATTTTATTTACCTTAGTTAAAGGTAAATCGGGTAATTAAGGGTAAATATAATATTATAAAATTACCCTAACACGTGTCAAAATCCTATTGGATGACTAAAAGTCGACCCATATCACCTAAGGGTCGGATTAGATTCATTTAATAGACTTTTCTCCATGAAAATAATTTAATTATTATTAAAACCAAAGAATGTGACAACATGTCACTTTCTTGAATCTTATAAGTATAATAATTTTAATTTAGTGATAAACTTCATGAAACTTCGAACATGAATAGTATCCAGAATGCTAATAAAATTATCTACATCATAGAAATTTATTTAGAATTTTTAGGGATTAAATAATTATCCTTTATTATGACACAAAGATGATGCAGTAATTGTCTTATTAATGAAATATTGGCATAATTGATATTATAAATACCCAAATAAATGTAATATAAGTCTTTTAATGAATTAAACTAATTTTATAGGTTAATATGACATGTTAGTATTGATTTAATTAACTTTTTTCGAACTAATCATTCTGTTATTATTTTCACAAAAATCAATTACTAATTAGTGTCAAAATTGACATAAAATAGTTTTTAAAACAAATATTATATTATTAATTGTTATTTTATTCCTAAAAATCTAAGGTTCGGCAAAATGACTTAGATACGATTATATATATTAATAATAAACAACTTGGGGTTCTTATGGCTTCTTATTGTAAGTTTATTAACCTTATAGTATAAGAACAAAAGATGACACGGTAAAAGTAAAATTATTTAACTTAATGTTAAATCTAAATGATAAGGTTATAATAGGAACCTAAACTTGTATAAATTCTATTAGATGAGCTAATTTCGACCCATACCCACCTTAGCTTCGAAATAAATCAATTTGGAACTATTTAAAACCGAATTGGACTTTATAATAAAATAATAGTTTTAGTTATTCCAAAGGTACCCCTCTCCTCCATTATAAAAGGGCACCTCCTCCACCCTCTTCCTCACACCACTTTGGGCCTTCACGCTCGGCCAACCCCTACCAATTTCTCCTATCCACTTCCCTAGAAACATCCTAGAGGTTTTGGTCTTCTTAAAAGACATATTTTAGTGCCCTAAAAGGAGGTCTCAAAGAATCACTTCAAAGAAGATGTAATGTCTGTTACCGATTCTTTCATCTTTATTTCTTCTTCCACTTCTTCTTCTTTAGTTGTATCATTATTAAGTAATAACATCAGTATCACTCATATAATGATATATTATTATAAGTATGAAACAACCCTATTTAACCATCTATCCATCCTACGGAAAAAGAAATCACCGCGCGTGCGTACATACGGAATACCGTCTCCACGCCGGGGTGTAATCTATTTTCCACCACCACCTTAATTGGATGGGTATAATGGTGTAAATAATGACTATATATGATTATTGTGAAGTTATATTGATTCTGAAATAGTATACATACACTCCAATACAATTCCACGATCATAGGAACGATATCATCACTCGTGCGTACGTACGGAATACTGTCTCCACAATGTGATGCGACTCGTTCTACATGATCTTCATTGAATAATGATTATATAAATGAAATGAATGAATGAATATGATATATATTACACTAATACCATTCTTTAAATTAGGTATCTATAACCTAAAGAGAATAATAAGAATTTAATCGACAAAACACACATAAGAACAAAAAGTAATAAACACCCGAATAACAATTAGTAATATTACTAATAAGAAGCTAAGAATATGACCATATATGATATAATAACAATAATTATGATTCTGGAATAAGTCAATAACATTATTTAAATCATTATACAGGAGGTTCGGATACTTAGGAAGAAAATCAGACTTATGTAAAGGGAAATATCACAATCTCATTTTTATCCGAGATTGTTTATACTTTAGTATTTACTGGGGTGTATTTTATCATACACGTCCATGTTTACTCAATATGTAATATTGTTTCCATCCCCCTAAAATTGTTTAAATCCAATTTTACCATTCAGTGAGTTTTTAGTAAATGATATGAAAGGAATCTTTTTTCGTTTTTCGTACGAGGTACTTTTTGACTTTTTCGACAAAAGTATGAGAAGAATATTTTTTTTAACTTATACAGCATGAATGGATTTTTAAAAAATTATTTCCAAGAAGCTTACTTTACAAGTTTTCAAGTTTATTTTTAATCAACTTCTTTTAAAATTGTATGACATGTTAAGAAAGGAAATGTATTTTTGAAGTAGAAAGGATATTTTCCTCAAGAATGAAGTTCAAGTGTTTTATCAAAATTATTTTCCATCTATGATAATAAAAGGGTTATGTTTTTATCTCTATTATTACATTGCTTTGATTATGTTGTGATGGGATTATATTTATGAATTCCTTTATCTTATATGAATTGTTTAATGATGTCACGATGTTTAAGAATACCATTTTTATTACATGGGTTATTCTATGATGTTTGGTTTATGATTTTGTGGCACACATAAGAATGGTATCATTATGAGATGGGTGGGACCTATATCTCCCTCCAATGCATTGGGTAAAGATTTTATATCTCATGAGATAGAAATGTCTGGAACAGTAGGTTATACCGGTTCAGTGAAACAGGACTGAAACGAGGATTGAACTCGGTACAGAAATGGACTTTGTCCACTAAGATAGTCTTGGCAATGAGTCTTGACTAATAATAAATGATTCTCTATGATTATGTGTGTATGCCACAAAGTTTCATGTTTTAAGTTATGATTATTGGGATTACATTTCACTACTATGATTTATCCCATGTTATGAAATTATGATCTCTTTTGCAGGTTAAGATTTCCAAAAGATATGTTCTTATGAATATGATGTGATTGATATTTATTTTGTTTACCCTTACTAAGAATTTGAGCTCACCCTTTTATGTTTTTTCCCTAGGACATAAAGAATGGATTTAGGTTTAGAAAAAAGAAGATCTTTATGGGAGATGTTGAAGATCATTGACCACGATTAGAAGATTATATTCCGAGTTTCCAATGACACTAAACTATTACGGTCCTTGTGTGTGTGTTTTTGTTATGTACTAAGTATTCTGAAAAAGTAATGTAATGTGAATGTACGTCAAGCTTCAGGTCTCTACAGTTGGTATCAGAGGAAAGGTTTAGTCAACCTTTGGAAACTAGGATGCGAGAACGTTAGTGAGATCCCTAGAGAAATTTCAACGGTATGTCTAGGGATATCCCTAAGGATAAGTATACATATAGGATATATTCCTAGAACTATGGTAACGATATTAGATTAAACCAAAGATGTTAGATATTGAAGTTACTCCCCCTTTATTATGATTTTTGCCTCTCACACTATTCTTTTTGGGTTTTAGAAAATGGCAGGAAACAAGATGATTCACGATAATGGAGGATATGATGGAAAATGGAATGATATTCTTCATGAGAAACCAAATGAAATGGGATTTGGAAGTCCAAACATCATTATTATGCCGAATCAGCAATCTCATAATATGATTAATAAACTAAAATTTGGTAAGTTTCCTGACTCGAATAATAAGAGAAAGATGGAGTTTCATGATAATCAAAGAAGAAAGAAAGTTAAATTTCCCCTATGTAAATCATGTGGGAAGAGGAATCAAGGAGAATGTTTCAAAGGAACTGGAAGATGCTTTGGGTGTGGAAAAGAAGGACACAAAACCAGTAAGTGAAAAGGAAAAGGTTCAGTTAACACTAGGGATGAGGATAATGGTATTGCTACGACATCAATAATGGTTAAATGTTGTAAATGTGGAATGTGTGGGCATTATTCAAACCAATGTCGTAAGGGAAAGTCCCATGAAGAGAATTAGTATGGTCGTATGGGAAGTATTTATGTTGATGATGATGAAGAGACTACAAATGATATGTGAGATGAAAGAATTGTTGAAGCTCGATCAATGGTTTAAGAATGTAGTGGAATGATTACATGTTTATCATGTGTAATATTGTATAAGTAATCTCATGGTACTATGGAATAAAGAGACATATAAGGATTGTTACATTGTTGTCTTTCCTTGAGTTTTGAAAGTGTATGATTAATGGTATTAGTAACCATGAATGTTTATTCAGATATTTTTGGAAAATAGATGATATGCGCATAATGAAGGGACAAGGAGAAAATTAAATGTCTGATAGTATTCATGAGCTCATGACTGATATAAGGAGAAGGTTATATCATGGTTTGAGTATATAGAATTTTTGGATGTTGGTATGTGGAAAGAGTTAATTGTTTTACAGCATTCAAGTTTTCACTAAGGTTTAATGGGTATTCATTTTTCAAGAGAATACATGATTAAGGTATTCACATGATTGGAATGTGACCAACAAGATATATGGGGGATAAATGATGGTATTCACATGCTTGGTTGACGACATTTCAAGTAATCGTTTTATTTATACTATGAGTTTGGACTGAAGTATTTTAGATAAGCCTAAAGATTGGAATGGATTATGTTAACCATATGTTAGTATTGTTTATGTATAGAAATTTTTTTGATATTATTTATGTGATATTATAGTAATGTAGTTTTAGAAAAAGGACAACCAGCAGTACGGGCGACAACCCATCGTGTCAGACAAGGCTGCGGGAATCGAAACCACAACCGAAGTGCGACTGGCCTTTATCGCCTACCACTGGACTACAGGAAGTCCCTGTTGAGTAGAAACTAGTTTTATTATATTAATTAGAATGATATATGAAGTGTAAGTCCATTTTATGAACCATATATAATTAATTTCAATATAGATGGACTTATGTATTTTTTGATAACTTTTCTAACCATTTTTTTGAGACAGATGGAATGACCCATTATTCTATCACATGATCTGCTAACACATCACGAATGACAAATTCAACTTCATTTATTTAAGAGATGAAGTGGAAATTTCCCAAATAACGACAAACGGTGAAACTATACCAAAATCACAAAAGTATTTCTTCTAATTCCAATTTCATCAACTTTAGGGAAATGATCTTGAAAACGAAAAATGTTGTCCTAGTGCTCTTATATCTGATGAATCTGAGAGTACCTTAGATCGTCACAAATTTATGGATTTGTGATTTCTGGCTTTTCCATAGCCATGTTCTCTACCAGTCTCCATCAGAACATGATGGATAGATTTCTCTTCCATATCCATATTTTCACCTATGTAGAAACCCAGTGATTAGTTTATTTGGGTAACCGTTACGTTTCATACTTTTGTTGTTAAAGATTGGTTTTCGTATTCCTTTTTATGATGTGGGTTCTTATTAAAGAAACTTTCAAATAGTAAACCATTTATAACCCCGACGAATTTCGAGGGAGAAATTCATTTTAAGGGGGGTAGAATGTAACACCCCAGGATTTTATGAAAAAAATTCTTTTAATTTCATTAATGTCTTGTGTTGTATGCTACAACAAGATTACCTTGCGCTATACGCAACACCGTATTAGCTTGCAGTATACGCAACACTATTCATGGATCGTGTTACACACAATTTTGATAATAGTTATTCTACACAACGTTGAGTATATATATATATATTCAATGAATAAATGAAATATGGTTGGATTATGTTATACGAAACAACGAAAGATTCTTTCAGATCACACATCCCTGACTTGGCTTGCATTACACGCAATCACGACCTTCCTCGATAGCGTGCGTTGTACGCAATACCAGGTTTTACTAAACAACGATATATTATTATAATATTATTATGAACTAGCCGTTATAAATAGTATTAACTAAATTTCGAATCTTATAACATTATTATTCATCTTACACATTTTCTAAAACATGGTATAAGAACAAAATAAATTTTTCGGGTAAAATAAGTATTTTTCAAAAAATGCAGTTTTGCCGCCTTTTGATGGCGTAGCCACATTAAATCTATTTTTTCACATGTGTATAAGTTCAATTTGCCAAAATAAAATTATTCTTTGAAATAATAAAATAAAAATTTTCTTTGGATAAATTTTTCATATTATTCTGGTAACTTTCATATTTTGATGAATAGTAAAAACATGCTATATTTTAATTAAAAAAAACATTTTTCATCGCAATAATTTATATGGTTAAATTATAATATTGAATGATTTTAAAGTATAAATAGAAAATATTTTTACCATTTAATATAATTTATGTCATTAGCATTGATTCTACCTTGAATTCGTAGGATAAATCAATTCAATCTTTTGCAATGTTTTAAAGAAAAACCCGGTTTCTTTCGACAATGGGATTAATTTTAATTTAATTTCTGAAACTTTTGTGTATTGAATTTGGAAAAATGGATTCCATATTTGGAATCAGTGGATCCAAATTATGTTAATAAGCTACTTTTTATATTTGGGAATTTTGAATAGTAACTACGGTAAATTTTATTTACCATAGTTAATGGTAAATCAGGTAATTAAGGGTAAATATAATATTATAAAATTACCCTAACACATGTCAAAATCCTATTGGATGACTAAAAGTCTACCCATATAACCTAAAGGTCAGATTAGATTCATTTAAAGGACTTTTGTCCATGAAAATAATTTAATTATTATTAAAACCAAAGAATGTGACAACATGTCACTTTCTTAAATCTTATAAGTATAAAAATTTTAAAATATGTTTACCAATTGAGTAATGTTTCATGTAAGAACCACATTATTGAGGATGTAACATGGGAATCTAGAAAGTCTATGTGGAAAAAATAGACAAACCTATTTTAATGATAAATAAAATTATGAGGTAATTATTTTTTTAAGAGATGATGAATGTGACAACCCATTTAATTTTAACAATAAATAATTTTCTTTTATTAATATATATAATTAATATATTTTATGGGGTCATGTCCACTATAAAAAGATTAGTACATTTTCAATTAAAAAGTAATCGTTTTATTCTAAATAAAATATTGTTCATGTAATTGATATTTTTATTTACAGTTAAATTTCTATGTTTTAGAATTTAAATTGGGTAAATTGGGATTCATTAATGATATTATAATATATAATATATATATTTGGTAAACTTTTTGGGATCTGTATGGAATGATTTATTTTTTAGTGTATAGTTGAAAATGTTGTTTTTTGAAAAATTTTAATTTAATTTCATTATATATATTAATTTAAAAGACCTATTATATTTTGAAAATATTTTTAAACAAAAAAAATATAAATATTACTAAATATAATCTAAATATTTCTATATGAATCATTATTATAATTTGTTTTGGTATAAGTTCCTTTTTCTGCATAAAACACAATTTTTTAAAAATGTATTTATCATTTTGTTTTGTAGACTTATAAAAAAAGTAATTTCGGCCAATTATATATTATTAATCATGAAATGATGATTCCATATTTTATATCATGTTGTTTTATTTTATTAAATAGGTTAATTTCATTTTTTTCACTATGAATAGCAATCATAGTGGTAATATTTTACCATAGTAAATGGTAAATCATGTTTAAAAAGGTATATTTATTGTTATAAGGCTAAAAAATAATCATAATTCTTATTGATTAGTTGTATGTCTTCCACTATAACCATTTAATAAAAAATGGATAGTTATTTTCACCACCTTACCATGAGTGAGTAATTATTTACATTTAAATCTTTTGAAAAATTTCAAATGTGCAACTGCCCTCACTTATAAAAGGATGCGTGTTGTGCAAGCTCCTTTTGGTGTAGCGTACAACAAAAGACATTAATGAAATTAAAAAGAATATTTTTCATAAAATCTCGGGGTGTTACAACACAAATATTCAAATACATTCACAAAAAATTCAGAAAATGAAAACACACAAAAATAAATTTATAATATTGAGTTAAACGAAACAAAAATATGGGGATACATAAATATTATATTAAAATTAAAAACAAAACAATGATTATGAAACAACATTCGAAAAATGAAGAAGATGGGATAATATTGGTGATGAATGAAATGGCTATGAAAACCACAATGACAATAATAGAAGTATATTTGGCTATAAGGTAAATGACTATAGTTAGGTCTACATCAAGGACGAGGGATATGGATATAAGATATCATGAATAGGATCATCATATGAGTCATATAATGAAAATAACAGATGATTACAGTCTGGGAGAGGAGTAACATTCATTAGAAAATTATACACCTACTTTGCAAAACCGTCCTTGGATTACTCCTTATTCTTTATTTGGATGATATTTATATAACATATAGTAATATATGATTTGTGGTGGTATGTTATCGATACAATTAGGTGATAAATTTTTTGATAGAGTGATCAAAATATTTAAGGAAGATAGGTTATGTTGTTTCCATTTATAAGTGAGGGCAGTTGCACATTTGAAATTTTTCAAAAGATTTAAATGTAAATAATTACTCACTCATGGTAAGGTGGTGAAAATAACTATCCATTTTTTATTAAATGGTAATAGTGGAAGACATACAACTAATCAATAAGATTTAATATTATTTTTTTAGCCTTATAACAATAAATATACCTTTTTAAACATGATTTACCATTTACTATGTTAAAATATTACCAGTATGATTACTATTCATAGGGAAAAAAATGAAATTAACCTCTTTAATAAAATAAAACAACATGATATAAAATATTTAATCACCATTTCATGATTAAAAATATATAATTGGCCGAAATTACTTTTTTTATAAGTCTACAAAACAAAATGATAAATACATTTTTAGAAAATTGTGTTTTATGCAGAAAAAGGAACTTATACCAAAATAAATTATAAAAATGATTCATATAGAAATATTTATATTATATTTATAAATATTTATATTGTGTTTGTTTAAATTAATTTTCAAAATATAATAGGTCTTTTAAATTAATATATATAATGAAATTAAATTACAATTTTTCAAAAAACAACATTTTCCACTATACACTAAAAAATAAATCATTCCATACAGATTCCAAAAAGATTACCAAATATATATATTATATATTATAATATCATTAATGAATCCCAATTTACCCAATTTAAATTCTAAAACATAGAAATTTAACTGTAAATAAAAATATCAAATACATGAACAATATTTTATTTAGAATAAAATGATTACTTTTTAACTGAAAATGTACTAAAATTTTTATAGTAGAAATGACCCCATAAAATATATTAATTATATATATTAATAAAAGAAAATTATTTATTGTTAAAATTAAATGGGTTGTCACATTCATCATCTCTTAAAAAAATAATTACCTCATAATTTTATTTATCATTAAAATAGGTATGTCTATTTTTTCCACATAGACATTCTAGATTCCCATGTTACATCCTCAATCATGTGGTTCTTACATGAAACATTACTCAAGTGGTAAACATATTTTAAAATTTTTATACTTATAAGATTTAAGAAAGTGACATGTTGTCACATTCTTTGGTTTTAAAAATAATTAAATTATTTTCATGGACAAAAGTCCATTAAATGAATCTAATCCGACCCTTAGGTGATATGTGTCGACTTCTAGTCATACAATAGGATTTTGACATGTGTTAGGGTAATTTTATAACATTATATTTACCCTTAATTACCTGATTTACCATTAACTACGGTAAATAAAATTTACCGTAGTTACTATTCATAATTCCCAAATATAAAAAGTATCTTATTAACATAATTTGGATCCACTGATTCCAAATATGGAATCCATTTTTCCAAATTCAATATACGAAAGTTGCAGAAATTAAATTAAAATTAATCCCGTTGTCGAAAGAAAACGGGTTTTTCTTTAAAACATTGCAAAAGATTGAATTGATTTATCCTACGAATTCAAGGTAGAATCAATGCTAATGACATAAATTATATTAAATGGTAAAAATATTTTCTATTTATACTTTAAAACCATTAAATATTATTATTTAACCATATAAGTCAATAACATTTTTTAAATCATTATACAAGAGGTTCGGACACTTACGAAGCAAATCGGACCTAAGGTAAGGGAAATATCACAATCTCATTTTTATTTGAGATTGTTTATACTTTAGTATTTACTGGGGTGTATTTTATCATCCACATCCATGTTTCCTCAATATTTAATATTGTTTCCATCCACCTAGAATTGTTTAAATCAAATTTTACCATTCGGTGAGTTTTTAGTAAAAGATATGAAAGGAATCCTTTTTTGTTTTTCGTACGAGGTACTTTTTGACTTTCTTGACAAAAGTACGAGAAAAATATTTTTTTTAAACTTATATGGCATGAATGGATTTTTAAAACATTATTTCCAAGAATATTACTTTACAAGTTTTCAAGTTTATTTTTAATCAACTTCTTTTAAAATTGTATGACTTGTTAAGAAAGGAAAAGTGTTTTTGAAGTAGAAAGGATATTTTCCTCAAGAATGGAGTTCAATTGTTTTATCAAAATTATTTTCCATCTAAGATAATAACAGGGTTATGTTTTTATCCCTATTATTACATTGATTTGATTATGTTGTTATGGGATTATATTTATGAATTCCTTTATCTTATATGAATTGTTTTATGATGTCACGATGTTTAAGAATCGCATTTTTATTACATGGGTTATTCTATGATGTATGGTTTATGATTTTATGGCACACAAAAGAATGGTATCATTATGAGATGGGTGGGACCTATATCACCCTCCAATGCATTGGTTAATGATTTTATATCTCATGATATAGACATGGATGGAACGGTAGGTTATACCGGTTCAGGGAAACATGACTGAAACGAGGAATGAACTCTGTTCAGAAATGGACTTTGTCCACTAAGATTGTCTTGGAAATGAATTTTGACTAATAAGAAATGATTCTCTATGATTATTTGTGTATGCCAAAAAGTTTCATGTTTTATGTTATGATTATTGGGATTAAATTTCACTACTATGATTTATCCCATGTTATGAAATTATGATCTCTTTTGCAGGTTAGGATTTCCAAAAGATATGTTCTTATGAATATGACGTGATTGTTATTTATTTTGTTTACCTTTACTGAGCATTTGATCTCACCCTTTTATGTTTTTTCCCCGGGACATAAAGAAAGGATTTAGGTTTAAAAAAATAAGATCTTTATGGGAGATGTTGAATATCTTTCACCACGATTAGAAGATTATATTCTGAGTTTCAAAAGAAACTAAACTATTACGGTCCTTGTGTGTGTGTTTTTGTTATGTACTAAGTATTCTGCAAAAGTAATGTAATGTCAATGTACGCCAAGCTTCGGGTTTCTACAAATCTCCCCCTAATACATGATTTTGTAGTGTAACTGCTAATATAACCTTCTAGATACTCTAAGAGACACTTAAAATTTATGGAATATGTTGTAATATATCTAGGTATTGAACCACCCTAGATTGTACCTCTTTCATCTCTCAGGTAATTCTCAATGGAAAGCAATTGATTCATTATTCTATATATTGTGGTAATCATAGAGACCTTCACCTTCGATCAGATATCATAATTGACACCATCCTAGAATATCCTAGTGGTAGATAACTCACAACCATGTTGAATATGTGGAAAACAATGAATCCATGTAAAAATGTCTCAATTGACCATGATTGATAAGGCACCCTTCTCCAACTGAAGAAAATCTCTATCTCTATCATCTCCCAATGTATTAGGATATAAATAATAATACAATTATTTATTAAAACCCCTCCAATCCATATATCAACGACTATGTATTTGGGTGATACAAATTCACCATACATGGGTATAATATCCTAGAATATATGTAGATAATATCACTATCCTAACAGAATGTGTCACTAAATGCTCAAAAATCAATAGCATGGCCTCTAGACCTGACTCTATAGCATGTAATCTTCCATCCCCTGGAAACATGGTCCAGTTCCGCTATGGGAACTCATGCTTTAACTCTTCCCTAGTCTGGGTAGGTCATAGAAATTAATAAATAGTCTTCATAAATTATAGGAACCCATCTCGAAACTGGGCATCAGAACCCCTACTAGGTATAAATGATGGCTCCACATGAGGCACTACAAGAGGTTCTATTGTTAGCCTAGGGCTCAACATATATAGGGTGTGGTCTTCATCACCCTACTGGAATAAGACGCAATGATTTCATGTCATAAATTCTCTATAACTTTCAATAACATACATCAAATGAAGATTTAATAACATATAATTGTAGAAATATAATAATAGGTTAAGTATGATACATCCAATATAAATTTCAAACCCCTTTGCATGCTCCTAGATCCATGTTTGTTTGATATAAAAATCATATGATAAACAAGATACACTGCCCACTTCCACCAAATGAGGTTAATAAAGGGTCAATTTCTCTTCTAGAATTAATATATACTTGTATATATAGTGTCAATGGAATCTTATAGAGGAAAAAATGATTTGAATTTCTATTAGAATCACTATTTAACAAATAACATTTTAGTTTAGAGTTCAATTTCATTTAAAATAATTTTTATTTATATAGGAATTTTCATTAAATTGTTAGACAATATGGATCACCATTCTAATTTATAATGGCCCATACTACATATAGATTGTAGTATGATGTACATTTAATCCCAAAAATACATTTATTGTGTCCCTACATGAGATTTTTCAATATTTTACAGGTTATAAAATTAGAGGAACCAAAACATGATGCATGAAATGTATGTGGTAAAATAAATATGTAATGGCATAATACATGACATATAAATACCAATGTGTCGATAATGCTACATGGAAAAATAAATACTTACCATTTAGGCCAAGGGTGAAAATCAATAGTCATAAGAAACAATATAAATATCATGTGCATCGCCCAATAGGGAAACCAAGGCAACAATAATGAGAGGTATCCAAATCATAATGTCCTAACCTAGGTAATTTGACATATCACTGCAGGTCAGTTAGCTACTCCCATGAACATGATCATGACCAAATTTTATTACATACTAATCTCTTATATAATACCCAAGTACGGTGAAAAAGGAAAAATGAAATCAATCTGATACAACATTGTGATGTCCCAGACCCGTTTGGCCACATGATCTGAAGTGTAACATAATATTTTCATGTCATTGATGATAATTAGTGAGATTCCAAGGTTGAATAGTTGGGAGAGTATAACTTTTTTACCAGAGAATAGTACAATGGTATACTTATAACAAACTATAACAAAATCATTAAAGAACATAGAGGAATGGAATTCTAAACATCAATCATATACATAACCAAATAAACAAAATCCATCAATTTCATTTTGAATCTGAAGATCATTTAATTCCATAAAGAGGACACATAAAACATGGGAACATGACTCCAGTATAATAATTCTATTAAAATTCATCCATAGTAAAAAAAAACTATATCGAAACAACATGACGAGAAATAGCACATTTTTATGAACCCCTTACTGCTAATAAATAATCATTTAGGCATTTGTAAGTGGGAGAATTGTAATGTCCCCAGCTACATCCATGATGTATGTCCAGGTACCCTAAAGGTGGCCTAAGAAGCATGAGTGATAAACTTGTTAAGCAACCAAAAATGGTGTCTAATTCTATCATGTATTGGAATATATAATTAATAGTGTATTAGATGTAATACAGATGGAAATTAACTGTTCAAATAAGTATCCCACATAGGTCAGGGTTCTCATGGAACACTCGTCCTCTTTAACCTTCTTTTTCCTTAGCCAGAATATCTCTGAATAATCAATAAATCATGAATTAATTTATAAAAAATTTATTAATACCATGATCATTTTATTTTTTTACCACATAATCATATCATATAGGATTCATATAAGGTGTGCATCAAGAAAATGAAAGGCTCAAACAAAATCCAAGCATTTGATCTGTCTTAGAAAATGCATCATATAATCATTAAATTAAATAATAATTAAAAGGAAACTAGATCTCATACTTATTGTTCCAATCTTTAAACCATGTATCTCTCCAGGTGTATTGTGATAGAAACATCTTCAAATCCTATACAAGGAATTCATTAATTGATACTATTATCTCTATAACTTTGATATAATGTCATCACCCACTAATTACACTCATGGTGGTCCATAATGGGAGAACACATGTAACTCATGGAATATATAAAAATCATCCCCTTGAGTCCTTATATGGAAGTACATAAAAAAGTCAAAGTGTTAGTTATTTGTATATTAGAGCCATATTCCATATGAGTCTATCAATGGCATTCATATGATAACCCATGGGTCACACAAGATGCATAACCACTTCTTTATATCATTCAATAACTCGACCCATAAGAGCTTGTATCTTGTGTTCCTAAATTTGAACCCACCTCCCACTTGTTTCATGTCAATAAGACCAGTCGTGGGAGCATAGTCTTGCCATTCCATGTAAGAACATGTGTTAATAAAATTTTTCCTCATGATTATAATCAATTAACTGACCTTAGAAGTTAGTTTAAATAATGAAATAGGCTTAAAAGTCCTATAATCATATGAATCATTCCATTCATTTTAATTATCCATTTAAATTATGGAACTAGTCTCAATAATAAGGAAGAAAAGGATATAACCAATGTCCTAGGGAAATGAAATTTTATTTCCACATACCACTATTCAATTAATTGTTTAATAAATTCATTTTCCATCTCAAATTAAAGGGGTAAATGATCCACACCTCAATGGGAATGAAAAACAATGGCCAACCATGGTAGTTTAATCTTATTTAAAAAAAACAAGAAAGGGGTTGTTTGAATTTATGGTCCTCAAACTATAATTACACCACAATGGGTCTCATGGGTAATCCCAGTCACTCCCATTAAATCACGTTTATTAAAAATATATTTATAAGCATCACATGGAAAAACTACAGAGAAAAATAATGGCCTAATATATAAACACCCTAACTTTATGGGAAAAGAAAGAGACCACCAAATGAATCTTCGAAGCGGAAAACACATACATTACAAACATCTTTTTTGATCCAAATTAAAAGAATATGAATGAATGGATGAACTCCTTAAAAATATGGAACAAGTTTCTGCCCCAAAATAACATCACTAATAAGAAGTAAAATAGGTAAAGTTTAATGATAAATAGATAAATAACGGGTGCTAATCCAACAAGATAAACATTATGTGAATCAGATTCTAGATGGATGAATTATGGAGAATCCTAGGAATTGGATTCAAGGGAGCTCACAATGGGAGAAGGGATGGAAACCAATGGAAAAAATATTTAAATGAATAAGGGGGTTAAAACATTAAGGAATAAATTAAAAATGTTAATTTTCCATCAAAAAGTGGTTTTGATGGGTAGGACACACAGTTTTCCAGACTATGTGAAGGAATTGTGCACCTCTCTGCCTCAACACCCTTATCATATGGTTGTTGTGTGTGGTTTGTAAAACCATGCTGAAACATTAATTTTTTCCTATTCTAAAAAGTCCCCCCCCCCACATCACAGGTATATGGGCCAGGTTTCATGGATTCATCAAACCTTATGACACTAGAAAGATATATGTACCACCCCATAGCATTTACCCAAACTATGTGGCCTGGAAAGAACAATTTCTCTTAATATTTTTTTCTATATTCTTTCTCCAAAAACACATGTTCCATGATATGAACAATCCTCTTAAACCATATTTTTCTCTATAACATCACTAGGTGTCCTATTAGGTAAAAATTAATGAATTTAACTGAAATTAGAAGGTTCCATACCTCATATAAAAGGTGTAATTCAATACTATATCCCTAAAAATCTCTAATAATTGTTCTTATAAAGGTAAGACCCAACTTGAGTATGCTACTTCTTTATTCTATATAAATTGGACTTCCTCGTAACCAATAGTATATAAAAATCATATGTTCATTATAGAATGTCTATATTGTCATTAGTTATGATTCATAACTATCATTAAAATATTATATGATATAACCTACTATGATCTAAAATAACCAAAGTTGTGCATGTGACTTCTATGAACACATTACATGATAAAGAATTTACTTTAATCATTTGAAGTAACTAAATTAATAATGTTGTGGGATGTTACATTCTACGACCATTCATTAATTTTTCCCTTTAAATTTTCATTTCATATAGTAAAAACATTAGTGTAATTTTATTTCAATGACTCTTCTAGTTCCCATGTCTCCGACTCAAACATGGAATTTTCCACAACACATTGACCTGGGGAGTTTTCTTGTTTCTTATAAATTTTTCTATAAGATCTAACATCTTTATTGACTTTTCCTTGTTTTAAATATCATTCTCCATTGGCACCACATATTGATTCTATACATGTGAGGGGTTCGGTATATTCTTTCTTAAGAGGGATACATGGAACATATAAGATAGGTGGGTTTCTAGTAGTGTGTTCACATCTAGGATGCTATCAATAATCTTCAAGGGGGAAATATGTCTTTTAGGAAGATTCACATTCATCCCAAACCTCACAACTTTTTTTCATTGTGATAAATGATAGAATATATTTTCTCTAAACATAATCTCTGTGACCAATGGATAATTATATTCATTGATTTTCTATTGACGTTTTGAGGATTTATTATAAGGATCTAAGGTTTTAACCATATATATGATATCATTGATAAGATAAGGTCCTATCATATTTCTCTCTCCCACACCAACACAACATTTCAATGTCTCTCACCACTTCCCATGTAGATATTAATAAAGGGAAATATGAATGATAGAATGGATCTTTTTGTTATTGGATAACTCAACTAGGAGAAAGTGTTGATCTCCACATCCTTGAATATCCATTAAAAATATTTCATCATGGTCTATTGTGTTCAAATGTTCCTCCGGAACTAACCTTCCATTTTATTATGATAAGAATTGTTGAAGCTTAGTTATGTGTCTAACGATTGATGAAGGATTCTACAGTACATCAAGGTAGGACTCAGATATCGATATGATATAGTAGACTATGTAACTACATATTTACTCCAACTTTTCTTATATATATCATGGAATGATATCCATGAGAAAACATTACCTTAATAATACTAAAATTCACTGACATGGTAAGGGGATCCACTACAACCAGATAGTGCAACTAAATTTATGTGTCTTAGGGGGGGTATAATGAATATATTAATGGTTAATGTACCAAATTAAATGTTGTTATAGGGAATGGTTTCATCATACCCCTATCAATTTACCATTTGTCCTTGAATTGTTGGTATACCACATGTCGAGATAAAAACTCCACAACATTTATCTTCATTTTACCCTGCCCAAATTTTTTCACCAAATTTATATATATATATATATATCATAATGATTACTAGATGAATTGGAAAGGATGAAATATATACATCATCCAGAAGATAAGTATTCTGTTTGAGTTTTTATATGACACATGTCTGAGATCCAAACCTTATAACTCCATTTCTTGCATAATTGAACATTATAATATATATGCTATATTTTTATATAGAACAACATAATATTTCTCATATATATTTGTCCTATATAGAATATATGGTTATGCAGTTACATGGTATAGGTATGATTAATATCGTTTTATGAATCCCATTTCCATCTTTTTCATTTCCAAGAATATTGGATCTCTTACTATCCCCATCATGGATTGGATTTCATGATCCTTTCAACATATAATGTCTTCCACTTTGCCTTATTTTCAAGGATGGTAATGGTAACTCCCAATGATTTTTTAAATATATATATAAATATTTCAAATAAAATAAATATTTATAATATTTTTTTCAACATCAACTTTGAATTACGTTACATGAAACACTGAGTATATCTTCCATTACACACAACATTTAGTTTAGCTTGTGTTACATATGACATTGAGTTGTAACAACCTTCGATCTTTTCTTTATAATATTTTTTATAATTATAATTATTAGTTATAAATTGTAATAGTTTTTATTAATTGGATTAAAATAATTATTTATAAATTATTTATAAATTTATATAAAATTAATGGTTTGGAGGAAAATTAATTTAAAATGAAAATATGAACCATTTACAATGAAAAGAAATCATTTTTTCCATAACTATTTTTATGAAAATAAATTTTTTTTACATCAATATATTGACCAAATAACGTTGGTTAGATTATTTTAATGAAATTTATATAAAACGTTTTGAATAAAATTTTCAAAATTAATCTTATGTGTTTTCTAGTATGTTATACGAATAAATAAAATTTCAAATTTTAAACCATATTTTTCTAAAAAGTAGTTTTGTCCCCATTCACTCAATTATTTTAAAATTATTTTTTACACTTTTTGAAAACTAATCCGCTAAAATAAAATTCATTTTTCTAATCATCAATTAAAAATTATCATAGGGTAATTTTTTGGATTCTTCTACAATGTTTGATTTTTTGATGAATAGTTAAAAATATTGGGTTTTAATTGAAAATTTAATTTTCATTTATGTAATTTATAATAAACAATTATATGATAAATTTGTATCAAAATAAAATTTGATAAATTATACTTACATTAATAAAATTTATGTAATTCTAATAAATTTCATATTGAATTTTTATATAAAAACATTATAAATTAATGAACATTTTCACTTTAGAAACCTGATTTCTCATGTTGTATAGGGGATTAATTTAAAATTATATTTTGAAAATTAAGGGAATTGAATTTGGAATGATGGATTCCATATTTGAAGTTATATTATTTTCTATTATCTAATAGGTTGAAATAAATTTTAGATCAAAATGAGTTATAAAAGATGTAAATATTAATTGTCATAGTTAAGGTAGAAATGGATTTACAAGGGATTAAAAAAAATATTTAAGGGTGAAAATGACCTTACAAATTTCAAAAAACATTTTTAGGGCCATATCTCGACAAAATATCTTCTATAATATATAAAAACAAATTTGATGGCCTAATTTCATTAGGAAAACATGAGCACAAATTATTATTTTCAAAATATTTCAAGTGTGCCACTGTAAAGACCCGAAGCTTGACGTACATAGATATTACATTACTTTTTCGGATTACATAATAAATAACGAAAACAGACATAGAAGGACTGTAAAAGTTTAGTGTCTTTGGAAACTTGGAACGTAATCTTCTAATCGTGGTGAAAGATCTTTAACATCTCCCATAAAGATCATCCACTTTTTGTTTCCATACCTAAAACCTTTCTTTTAATCCTGGGGGAAAATAAAACATAAAAATGGTGAGCTCAAATGCTCAGTAAGGGTAAGCATAGAGAAAATAAGACATACCATATACATTTGCACTTAAAAACATGAACATAATGTTTAAACATCAAAATCTTGAGCAACGACTTAAGACATGGAAGTAATTAAGGCAGAGATCATAATGGAACATAAATCATGATAACATAGAATAGAAATAAAACATGTAATTGTGGAATCCATTAAGCACATGTAATGATTTCCATAGTAGCCAAGGCATTGCTTCCAAGACCATCTTAGTGGATAAAGTCCCTTTCTGAATCGAGTTCATTCCTCATTCCAGTCCTATAATACTGAATCGTATTAACTTACCGTTCCAGCCATGTCTATCTCATGAGATATAAATCTTTACCAAATGAATTGGAGGGATATATAGGTCCCACCCATCTCATAATGAAATCATTCTTACGTGTGCCACAAAATAAACATACATCATTCATAATTACCCAACGAATAAAATGGGTTTCATAAACATCATCCCATCATCACATAATTCATATAAGTAAAATGGATATCGATTAATAATAAGAAAATTTAATCCATTTAAATCATATAGACATGATACTTGAAACATACACATGTGAGATAATGTCATCTTAGATGAAAATGGTTTTGATAAAACACTTGAAATTAATTCTTGAGAAAAATATCCTTTTTTCTTCAAAATCATTTTCTTTTAACAAAATGTCATGCAATTTTAAAAGAAAATGATTTTTTTGAAAATATTCATGAAATATTTTGTAGGAATATTTATGAAAATAAGGCTTTATAAAACCTAAAAAATCCTTTCATGTCGTATACGTTAAAAAAACATTCTTCTCGTACTTTTGTCGGAAAAGTCAAAAAGTACCTTGTAGGGTAAATAAAATAAATATTCCTTCCATACCATGGGGTAAATGCCAAAATGGGTAAAAGGACTTTAAACATACATTAATACAGTTTTATAAAACATGGACATGGATGATAGAAATAACCCCAATAAATACTTACGAATAAGCAATCTCGGATAACAATGAGATTTGCAAAATTATCTCTTACCTTAGGTCCAAAATGCTTCGTACGTATCCGAACCTCTTATATAATGATTTAAATAATGTCATTGACTTATTAAAGAATCATATTCATTGTTATGATATCATATATGGTTCACTTGTGACTTTATATTACCCGTTCTTTTGTAAATTCCGTGTTAAAGAGTGTTTTGGGTAAAATCGTTTCATTTGTCATCCGTGTTTTGACTTGTAATTATTCATATGATTACTTAGATCATGATTACTTAATTAAAGAATATAAAAAATTATTTATATATAATATATATTCAGAATATACATATATATAATAGATCAATAAATGGAAATAAACACACCGTTCATGGAGACGGTAAGTAGTACGTATGCATGAACGTTGTTTTCGTTTCCTCATTGAATTGAATGGAATTAATTGGATGACATACATACATATATATATATACATAAATATAGTATCATTATTGTGTCACATATTTCATTATTACTTATTATATATAATTTATAATCATTTATGAATGGTTAATCATTGAGAATGAATCTCATCGCGTCGTGGAGACGGTATTCCGTACGTACGCACGAGAGATTATATCATTCCCATGATCGTGTAATTTTATTGGAGTGTATGTATACTATTACAGAATCAAAAAAAATTTACAATAATCATATATAGTTATTTATTTTCACCATTATACCCATCCAAGTAAGGTGGTGGTGGAAAATAGATTACACCACGGCGTGGAGACGGTATTCCGTACGTACGCACGCGCGGTGATTTCATTTTCCGTAGGATGGATAGATTGTGAAATAGGGTTGTTTCATAATTATAATAACATATCAGTATATGAGTGATACTGATGTTATTACTTCATAATGAAACAACTAATGATGAATAAGTGGAAGAAGAAATAAAGTTGAAATAATCGGTAACGGACATTACCTCTTCTTTGAAGTGCCTCTTTGAGACCTCCTTTTAGGGCACTAAAATTGGTCTTTGAAGAATACCAAGACCTATAGGTTGTTTATAGGGAAGGGGAGAAGAGAATTTGGCAGGGGTTGGCCGATCTTGAAGGCTCAATGTGGTGTGAGGAAGAGAGGGAGGAGGTGACCTTTTATAAGGGAGGAGGGGGGAACCTTTGGAATAACTAAATATATTATTTTATTATAATGCCATATTCGGTTTTAAATAGATCCAAATTGATTTATTTAGATACTAAGGTGGGTATGGGTCGAAATACTCTCGTCCAATTGAATTTGGACAAGTTTAGTTTACTATTTTAACCTTATCATTTATATTTAACTTTATGCTAGATAATTTTACTTTTACCGTGTCTTTTTGTGTTCTTACACTATAAGGTTACTAAACTTACTATAACAAGCCAAACGAACACCAAGTTGTTTATTGTTAATATATATAACCTTATCTAAGTCTTTTGGGTGAACCTTAGATTTTTAGGAAAAAAATAACAATTAATAATATAATATTTGTTTTAACAACTATTCTCTGTCAATTTTGACACTATTTAGTAATTGATTTTCGTGAAAATAATAACAGAATGATTAGTTCGAAAAAAGTTAATTAAATCAATAATAACATGTCATATTAACCTATAAAATTTTTGGAATTCATAAAAAGTCTCAAATTACATTTATTTGGGTATTGATAACATCAATTATGTCAATATTTCATTAATAAGATAATTACTGCATCATCTTGGTGTCATAAGTAAATAAAATTATTTAATGTCTAAAAATAAAAAATAAAATACCATTATGTAGGAAAGCTTTTTAATTTTATAATAGATATTTATAGTCGAATTTTTCTTATGTATAACACTATATTAAAAATTACTTACTTATTAAACATTGATTTTAATTATTTTAACACTTCTTTAAATAAATTAATAATAAATGTCCTAATCTAATCCAAGAGGATCTAAATGGTCATATGTTATTCCTAAGGTTGTTTTTGGTTGAATTAAACTTATAAAATAGAATTAGGACATGTGTTAGGGTAATAATAATATAAAGTTTACCCTTAATTACCCTATTTACTTTTACCCGTGGTAAAAAAAAGAAAAAAGTTACTGTTCACCAAAAATTATTTTCATCTCATTGAACCACATTTTAGTCTTTGATATTAACCTTGTCTCTCGGATTTTCAAAATTCCACTCATAGAAGTGGTAAAATTACGGTTTATGAAAAATTCATTTTTTAAACTACCACTTAGTGGTCTCACTATTCATCAAAAAATCAAAGTTTCCCGAAAAATACCAAAAACTAGGCCTAAGATATATTTGATATTATGAACTCAAAAATGATGTCTATTTTACCAAATTCAAAACATATCAGTTGCATTAATTAATTTAAAAATTAATTCCCGTCGTCAAAACAAATAGCGTGTTCTTAAGAGATAATAACTATCAAAAGATTGACACTTGTTTATTTCTGGTTTAAATGTGAAATTACATCCAATGACCAAAGTTGTATTAAATTTTAAAAATACATTCTGAATATACTTTAAAACCACTCAAATTAATAATTTATCACTATTAATTAATTTGATTAAAAAGGTTGTTTTTAATTAAAATTTAGTAATTTTCACTATTCATCAGAAAATGAAATTTATCCGAAAAGTACCAAAATTTCACCCTAAGCTAATTTCGATATACCGAATCCAAAAATGAAGTCCGTTTTCAAAGATAAAATTTATAAAATTTCAAATAGTTGGTATTACTATTCATAACAGCTAGTTCCTAATAATATTATAATAATATCTCGTTTAGTGAAACATGGGATTGTGTACTACACACGCTATCGAGGAAGGTCGTGATTGCATGTAATGAAAGGAAAGTCAAGGATGAGTGTTGTGTAACCTCCTTCTGGTGTACCGTACAACACAAGACATTAATGATATTAAAAATAATGTTTATAATAAAATCTCGAGGTGTTACAGCCACTCACCCCACTTATAAAAGTACACCCTCCATCATCTCTTATTCACACCATAAAATGATTTTGGTTCACCAAATAACTACCCAAATAACATCCCATATTTCTTAATCTCGTGTTATAAGAATTATTTTTTGTATAAACCCAATCTAAGAAATATTTAGTTATAATACTAATGAGGTTAGCTGAAGATCAAGTAACATTTTTCAACGAGTGTTTTTTCTTCTTCCTAGAATTAATTTTTATTAAACCCTGTTGATATAATAAATCCTTATATTATATATTAAATGGTGTGGTTATGTTAAATTATTTTCATACATAAATATCCTCCTCCAACAAATGGGATGAAGAATCATAAATTGTGTGTACGGTAGACTAACGCATCACGATCTGATGCTGTTTGTTTTTCCATTACCAAATCTCAAGGTTGGGTATGGTAATGGATATAGAGTATAAATATGAAAAAAAAATTATTATAACTAATTAGTAATAAAATCATTTATTCATTTTCAATTTCCTTTCGGTAGGGGATATTATAATGTCATTCAAGTGTACGGAGGACTACCACATCCTAAAGAGATGTGATTCGTTTTTCAATGACTATTTAATTAGAATGTAATATGGATAAATATATGTTTTATAATTATCACAATTATGATATTAATTACATATTTTCTTTATTGAATTATATTATATCATTTAATTTCTTACTTTTTCATTCATTAAATAATGATAACATCATTCGTGTCTGTGTGTGCTACTGCCTTCAGAAAGTGATGTGACTCTCTTTTCATCAACACACCACATGAATGATATTTATAATTATATTTCCAGAAATAATATAGTAATTATAAAAATATAATAATTTTTAAATATATGATATTACTTAAAATTTTTCTATAAGGATCGTTTAAAAATTAAATTGTTACTCATGTGTACATATCTCTTACCTTATCGAGGATTATAACATACTTTGTTTCCCAAAAACAATATGCATGACCGGTATTTATAGTATAATTGTTGAATAAATATAATAATTATTTGATTATTATAATTTTTCTTATGCTAATGAAACCATTATTAATTTAATAGGATCCGAAATTAAAAATCAAAACTTTTATGAAAAAAAGTTGTTATTACCCAAAGCATGATATTTACATGGAATTTGTAATAAAAAGGAAATAAAAGTACATAGGTAAATAATATATGGTAAGATATATATATAGGTATGGTTATGTAATATATTTATAATAAAATTATATTAATCATACATGCTTTTTGAATCTGCACAAAGGACGTTGAAACTTATGGTAAGCGATTTCTATCTCTATTTTATTTTCAGTGAGAAAAATACCATATTCACCACATGTTTCTTTTATGATATGTATATAATTAAAATGAATTTATATTGTGATTTCAACAAGTAACATTATTTTTATTTACATAAACATTTTAGGATCTCTATTTCATGTGCTTTGTTGTTCAAAAGGTACCAAATCGGTACGGGATTATTGCCTCAATTTTCCATCATTGAGACATATGATTTTGTTATGCACCTAAATAAAATTACGAGGTGTATATACATAAAATATAAAATATAAAATATTGGATTTATTTATTTTCACAATATTTTGAGAATCATTTGGTAATATTCCATCATGGTGATTATGTTTCAATTTTATCGATTTGGTAATATTTTAAGGTTATAGTCTCATCATTTATCTGACTTTTTTTCATGTTTATCATGATAGAATTTTATTATAAACATATAAAAAAATCAATAATTTTATTCTTCTCTCTGTAAGACAATATAATACATTTTTTACCTTCATTTTCCACTATTTATGTACTTTATAGTTAAAATAAAAGGTTTTTAAGAAAAATCAAAATTTCAATCATAAATCCTTCTTCTCAAATACCATGTTTTCAAAAAATGTTTTTAAAAATGATTTAATCATTCCTAAAATGAATTATTAAATAATTTTTTATGTTTTATTGAATTTTAAATTTATTTAAAACCAATCTTCAGGGATTATTTAAAAAATAATTCACATTTGAATTTTACAAAAAATGTGAAAGAAATTGTTATTTTATCATTTATGACATCAAAAATTTTTAATGAGGCCATATATGATCAAGTATTTCTAGAGTAACTTTAAATTTATCACATTTATTTTAAAATTAATGGTATTTAAAAAAATTATGATTTAATGAAAATTATTTCATGCGAAAATGTTATTTTCCTCCTGAATATTTGTAAAATTATATTTTAAGATTATTTTCAAAGAAAATTATTTTAATTTTTATATTTTTAAAAAAAATCTAGTGGAATGTGAGTTTTAATCATTAAAAATTTCATGTTATCATTCAAAATTATTTTCCATCTCAGTTGACATCTATTGATTCTGTTTTTATTTTATCGGGTATATGATCCAAAGAACCCCATATTATCCTTTCTCTTAATGGTTTCCATTTGGATAATAATATGTTTGTAGAAGCAATTCCTTTAGAATGGGTTATGATTTGATGAAAATTTTAATGTATTATTAACCCGGTTTATTTTTTATTTGTTAAGAAATTATTTAATTACTGTGAAACTAGTTTCTTTCCAAAAGTTTATAATGAATTTTTTTTGAAACCCATTTATTTTAATGGGTTATGATGTAATGAATGTTTTTTGATATCATGTAACAAATATGTATTATATTCATTATCTTAAGGTTGAATCTATATATCCCTAAAATGTGTTGGGTAATGAAAAATTTTCTATGAGCTTAGAAGGATCATGTGTGGTTATCCCAAGAACAAAAATGAGGGTACACAGGTTGTTATACCAATCATGAAATACGGTACACGAGTGGTCATACCAGGTTAGATGAATGTACATGGGTGTTTTTCCTAATTTTATTATGCTATTAACATCTTTTTTGGTATCCTTTACATGAGATTCTGAATTCCTATGTTTATTCCACAAATATATGTCTTTTGACAATGTTATACAACAATGACTCACTTCCATTAATTTTCTTATTATCAATGTCTTATAAATTACAAATCATTATTCCATGCCTCCATATTATCATATTAAATATGAAGAGTACTTATTTCATGTTTCATTGTCATATTCTCATGCCCTTAGGGTCAGGTAATGATTATTACAATGATTTCATTCCATTTTTGTCATGTTATTCTTATGTGTCTCTATTGTTTAACCTTCCTAATCATTTTATCTCACAGTTTACATTGATTCCTTTCCCAATATTATTATGAAAGGTTTTAATTAGGGTATATCTATGAATAGTGCTCAATGGGTAGATCATTGTGGGAAAAAAATTTATTTTCACCAAAATTGAATATATATTTTCATAGTCTCCATAGACAATATACTATTGTGGTCCTTGGGTGTGTTTTCATGCAATTGTTTTTATATTCATTTAGAGATATGTAATATATACATATGAGAAGAATGGATTTCTATAGATGGTATCAAAGGAATATTTTAGTTATGATTTGGAAAAAATGATGGGAAAATGTTCTGTGGATCCCTAGGTATAAATATAAGGATATTTAAAGTTATTTATATATGTTTATTTATAAGGATGAGTCAATGTTTTGGAAAATAACCTAGAATTTTGTAAAATAACAGATCATGAGCTTTCCAATAAATTTCATCGATATATGGACACATGAAGTTTATGTAGCTATGACATAGATGTACCTAGTGGTAAAAACTCTAAAAATGGTTCATTGAGCTGGAATCGATAGTCACTTTGTTCATGATATCATGACTTGCAGGATACTAGGATTGACACTCTTGGGGGATATTATTTTTTAATTTACATGTTCATTATGAAACATCATTATGTATTAAAATATATGCTGACTCTGAATAAACTAGTATAAGGAAATGCTTCCATATATTTAGAATAAGGTTTCAGGATATTGAGATTGTATAAGTGATTTTTCCTGACTGTGGGGTTTCATACTATGATTATTGTTTCTCACATAATATTTTTTTATAGTTTTACTCAATGGTGGATTCTAATAGAAAATTGGTTAACATTGAATTTGATAGACAGTTTTTTATATGAAGACCAATGTGATGATGACTAGAGTGAAAGTTATTTTGATTATTCGTAATCACTTATTATGAAACATTATAAACAACACGAACCAAAACCTACTGTAGGACTCACCAAAGAAGAGAAGAATAAATTTATATAAGATATTGGGTAATGGAGACCTTGGGGAATGATGGTTTGGTTTATTTTATGTCAAAAATGTGGGAACAATCACTCAAGGGGATGTCTTAGAAGGAAGGGAAATTGTTTTGATAGTGGAAAGGAGGGAAAACATAATGTAATTATGGAGGAAAATGAAACATTTTGTCAATATAAGGGAAACTAACAGTGGATTTCCTATGTAATAATATTTTTTTTAATGTTTTCAATTTTTAATGTATGGGAATTATAAAAATTGATGTCCAAAGGGAACAATCATGAATAGAATTAACAAGGTTTTCCCAAAAAAATAATTTACTCTTGATGATGAACAGACTATGAATTCCATGTGAAATAAATGAGGTACAAAGGGATAATATTGAGTGTCCTAGATAATGGTTGGAGAAGGAATTTTTATGATTGATGTATTTTTTGTATATAAATTCCATAATTAATTTATTTTAATCATGAAATATATAAGGATTATTCAGTATATGTATTTCATTAAGGTCATTAAAAAATATTATTGAATAGTGTTTTTTACCTATAATAGTTATTTAATGGAATGTTAATATTATGATTATGGTAAAGTAACCCTTAGTATGTACTTGATGTTGAGAAACTGGTGTCTAGTTTGTATGAAGAGATGATTGAGAAGGGTAAAGTAAATTTGATAGTATTGATGTCTTCGGAGCTAATAATTAAAATTTTGAAAACGTTGTTCCTCCTATAATTGATGGTGTTTAAATAATTTTTTAATTTATGAAATATATCCTATATTTTATGTTTTATTTATGTAATTAAGAAGAACATATGTATTCAATAAGGTTTTATATGAATCCATGTTATTAACATTTTTCAATAGAATACATGAAAAATGTGTTCAGATGTTTTGTATGTGATAATCCAGGGATACATTATGATATATGGGGACTAATGTTATTATATTTAGTGACCATATATCTAATGTTTAGTATTTTTATATTTTTTATGTTTCATAATTTTAACAATTTATGAAATGGTTTATGTTGAAAATTGGATGACGTTTTAGTGATTATGTTATATTAAGATTCATGAATATTAGATAACCATTCCTAATGATTTTTGTGATGATAACTATAGATATATACAATGAATTATAAATATATTATGTATCTTTTTAACCAATATTGATTCAGGAATAAAAAAATAATCTTCCTTCCTTGGAGTAAGACATGATCCAAATAATTATCAAGCAACAACCGAAGCATGAGATTATTCTTATGAAATATAACAAAATCATACAAGTATATATTCTCATAAATATTTCACCACATTAGGATTGTGAAATAAATTGTTTTCCTATTATTATCATTATTGATGATTTCAATTACCATTTTCACACCTATTTGGTTTTTGGTTTTTAGGTCGTAATCCTTATATGGATCACCCACTTTCATGTGATCAATGATCTCTCTCAGGCTATATAATTATTTATTATTTTATCCCATGTAAAATTTTTTACATCCCTCCAATGTTCTATGATTTGGAAATCTATTTATGAGAAACATTAGGAAATGTTTATTTTCCCAAAATTCCATTTTAAGGTGTTATATATTATATATATTGTTGATGTGGGTTTCTATGATTGAATTTTCAAATGGTAAACCTTTAATTACCTAGATGAATTATTTGGGTGAAATTCAACTTATGTGGGGTAGAATCTAACACCACAAAATTTCGTTATACAAATTTTTATCACATAAATTAATATTTTAGATATTTTTCACATCACCACGTTTTTATTGCATTAAATGGAATATTGGGTTTAGCTTTTAATGTATAGGATAGTGAATTTATATAACGTCACATTTGACATTGTGTTATGACAACCTGGAATATATTATTAATAATTTTATTTAATATGATAGTTATCCCGTAGGCATTGGAATGGAGAGTATGGTTTGGATAAACAAAATAATAGAAATTTTATATATATATATATATATATATATAAGTAACTCTTTGTTGACTAATTAATTAGAAAGGAAAATAGGTTCCACTTATAATGAAAATAAATATTTTTCTGAATAACATTTTATATATCTACAAATGTCTTTTAAATTAATAAATTAACTGAATCGGTTTTTATAAATGGATTTAATTAAATTTATTTGTTATATATTCAATAAATTTTGTATCATTAATCATATGTATTTTCAAGACATTAGAAAAGAATAAATCCAAATTTACATATTAAAATATATTTTTACAAAATGTAGTTATGTAGTCTTTGGCCCACTTATTTTAAAATATATTTTACCATTTTTAAAAAAATTAATTTGATTAAATATAGATATTTTTTTAATTAATTGTGAACAAGTTTCTAATTAACTATTTATTATATTAAAAGATTAAATTTTTTATGAATATTTAAATATTCTAATTTTTAATTGAAAACTGAATTTTGGTTTAATATATTTATAAAGATATATTAAATATAAAATGATTTTAAACATAGAAAATTTAAAAGTAAATCTATTTATCAAATTTAGGTCATTGGAATTAATTTCATATTTAATTTTTTTATAAAAAATTGGTAACGTTTTGAAAGTTTTATCTTTAAAACCCACTTTCTCATGGAATTTTTGGGATTAATTTTAAATTAGAATATTCCACCACGTGGGATAGAATTTGAAAAAAAAATCATTTAATATTCTGAATCATAATAATTTATATTATTTAATAGGTTCAACATCATTTTAATAGAAAATTAATTATAAAAACAACAAAAAACTATACCACGGCAATGGGAAAAATGGGTTTATGAAGGGGTTAAACTAAAATGACCACAGTCAAAAATAGACACAAAAATTTTGAAAACCCAACTCTATAGACATATTTAGTAATTATAACTTATAGGGTCTATAATAATCCATTTTTTATGCTTTTATAAAATTAAATATATGGGTACATCATTTTCTTTTCAAAACATTTCTAGTGTTCCACTAATTTCACTTATAAAAGGCCCCCACCTCTCCTCTCTTCTTCACACATTAAAACAATTTTGTATCGACCAATACCTACCCAAATAACATCCAAAATTTCTATTTCGCATCTGAGAATTATTATTTTTGGCATAAATCCATCGCTAGATGGAGTTTGGGGAAAACCTATGCAGGTTGCTCGAATTAGAGGTAACATTCTTCAAGGAGCGTTTTAATTTTATTTCTTTCTCCACCTTCTTAAATTATTATTAATACATTAAGATATAAAAAACTCAATTTCATCCATATAATTATAAGAATTTATGATATTTTAATTAACTATAACAAACTCTTTTTTGTTAAATGGGTAACAAAATCATCATTCATGTTTACGATGTACTATCACCTTGTGAACTGATTTCATCGATTTTTACATTACCAAATCTCAAGATTGAGTATGATGATGGATATAAAGTATATATATTATATTTATAATATAATAATACCTATTTAGTAACTATAAGATATATAACATTTTAATTTCAATTCCATACGAGATAAGATGACGTTGTTCATGAGTACATAAGACAACCTCCATGAAAAGCAATGTTATTTGTTTTTCATTAACACATTACCTAGAAGATAATAATGATAAATATTAGTGATATGAATGATATTATTATTTAATTAATGAAATATTTCTCATTATTAAAATATATTATAAGTTTTTCCCTTGTGTTTTGACTCCTTGAAAGATGATAACATCAATTTTCTATCTATGGACAACTACCTTCATGAAGCTATGTGGCTCTCTTATAATCACTACACCTCCTTAATGAATTTTATAAGTATATTTGATGAACAAATGTGTTAATTATTATATTACTATCATTATATAAATATAATATATTACTTTCCTCTTTTCCATAATGAACATTGAAAAATGGAAATGTTACTCATGCGTACGTATGTCCAACAGTCTCCATCATCGTATCACACTTCATTACTCAAAACCATTTTCATGACTGGTCTTAATAGTATTAAAAATTTATAAATATTAATATTATATCATTATTAATATTCTAGATATAATGGATCCATGAAAAATTTTAGAGGATATAAAATAAAAAATCAATACATATAACAAAAACAAAGCAGTTATTATCTAAAATGTATTTATAATATGGAATTGTTAACAAATTTGAAATAAAAGGAAATAAGTGTAACAAAACAAAATTTTATCAATGGAAGTCAACTTCCTTGAATCGTTTATATTGTATAAATCAAATTAAATATCATATAAAACATAATAAAAATTTTATAAATAAATAATGAATGAAATACGAGCTATTTCTAGAAATTAAAGAACCTATTCCAATGAAATATTAACCTAATCATTGGAATACTAATGATATCATTAGGAATTATAAATTGTGAAATAGAAATTTTAACTAATTTATTAATGTATAAATAAATTTTATCAAGAATTAAATGAAAATTTGATATAATTTATCATAGTATAAGTAAATAAATGTCTTGAAAATTAAAAATTATGTGTTTGTGTTTTCATAAAACCTAATTTCAATGTAAAATTTTATAAATTATATAATTATTTAAAATAAGTATTATGATTTATATAATATATTCATAAATTATTATTTTTTTGTTTTATGATTATAAAATAATTTTACAAGACCTTAATTAATTCTTTAAAGGGTAAAAAAATATGCTATAATCTTGAAATCAATATTTTTTTGAATAAATGAGAATTTTAATAAAAAAATAAATTTTTGATATTTAAAAAATTAATTTCACAAAATTGAGTCGATTTTTTAATTCGAACTATCGAATAATGGTTATGATTAATTTTTTGTATTTTTCTAAAATATTTCAATTTTCTTGTGAAAAGAAAAATATGGTAATTTGAGGTATAAGATAAATACGTGATTTATTGAGTCATGGATGATGTAAGAACTATTTAGTCAAAAAAATAAACTAGTTACTTAACTTAGTAAAAGAATCTATACCATTGATAATTGGGATCCAAAAAGTTAAATAAATGAAAATAATAAAAATAATCACTCCTCCCCACCACTATAAATACCACCTAACATCCTCTTCTCCTCGTAACATCTAATCTAGTAATCTTGCCCAAATTTTAACCAATACTCTTCCAATATTATACCACACATACAGGAGATTTTTTTCTAATCATAATACCATACCCAATTTCCCAAATGTGGTTCTCATGGAGAATTAGTTAAAGAGGTAAAAGCCACTTTCGTTTTCTTTTAATTCCATTTTAATTGACTTTATTTTTTTATTAACTCCTCTCCATGCTATAAAAAAGTGGAATGAGTAAAAAATTATAATTCATATACAAAAAAATTATTATTTTATTGGTATATCCATCATAAGGTTTATTTTCTTCCCCTTTTTATCTATAAATGAAAACAACACACGTGCGGTGTAAATTCAGCACCATCATGAATGATGATTTTTAATTCTATAATACCACAATCATGGATGTTAAAAATTACCTTATAATGGTCAAAAAAGATATTATAATGTATATTAATACCTAGTTAGTGTTCTAGAACCAGTACATATACATAATTTTAAATAATAAAACAAAAATAGTTCATGATAATTTGAAAAATGCCAAAATAATCTAAACGATTATCATTATCCTTTAATATAAAGAATCATATTCATATCTATTAAAAATGATAAATTCAAAATTTTAATCTTATATAAGTCCATTAATAGAATATAATTTCTATTCCGAGCAACTATTTCCATATTACATGATCTCTCAATCCTGTATACAAGAGAACTAATCATGGATACCATGGAAATAGACAATCCCAAATGGCGAGATTGAATATTATAAATCCTAAAGAGTCCATAAATGTACTTAATAAAATTATAATAAATCAATTATATGATATAAAGTTCCTTAATTATATTATTAATTAATCTAATTTCAATTTCTAGTACATTATGTAGAAGTACATAGCACATTCAAACATGATAGAAGGGATTCTCTCTAAACCACTATTCTTACGTCAGATTATGATTTCTATCTCATTATCCCATCATAATTAATGACTCATATTATATACTTTTCCAAAAAAAATTATTTTCCAATCATATATTCCAAGCTCATGTATTCTTTCATTGATAGGGAAATACATGTTTTACTATGTTTGCATCCCAATTTCTCTTGAAAATAAATCATGATTAAACAAAACATCCCAATATTGTACTCATTTTAAATTACCATCAATAATTTTTTTAACAATGAATTATTTTTATAAAATATGATAAATTTTCTTGACAAAATATCTTGTTATAATTCTTTTTTTATCAAATAATTATTCTTTTTCTTTTTGAAGATTAGTTTATTTTTTCCCTTAAACTACACTTAAGTGGAACTTTTCTAATGTTTAATAAAAACTATTTTAACATAATTTCACATCATTAGACATAATTTTTTATTCTATATTCATATTTTCATTATTAATTTTCATTCATGAATTAAACCCATTCTTTCGTGGACACCATTATGATATTCCCATAATTTTTCTTTATAACTTGATTATGATGACCATTTCTTTCCATGGGTAACCCTTATGTTTATTCATTATGTTTGATTCCTCATTTGGAACAGATATACATGAACACCATTTTATAGGATAACACATATAGTAATTCAGTATATTGGGTAATGTTTAATCTCATGAGACGTCATGTTGGGAGCAGGAGTAAACTATATTCCTTTATGGGATATGGTCTTCCACGTGTAATGGTCTTTATATTAAGCCTTAACTCTGGCTCCTCTATGTCCAATGGTCATGGAAGTTATCCGTGAATTATTATTTTTTCATGTTTTATATTTTTTATAAGTTTCTATGATTTTATTTTTACATGATCCCATAATTGACATTTTATGCTTCCTAATTTTTATTTATGTTCCATTCCTTTTTTACCATCATTTTTTTCTACCAACACATGTGCTACACTTAATTTCTAGGTTAATTACCTTACTCATATTTTAGATCATCACTTTTTTCATATATTTACCTGGCTTATACTTCATAGATTGAAGAAGTGAAAGTATGTTAGGATATATTTATGATTATTAAACAAATTATTTTAATTATGTATTCTAGTTATGTATCTAATATTCTAAAGAAACTTGTCTTTATGATCCTCGACCCCTAATTATTTTTTAATTATGCTTAAAATCATTTAATAATTTGTGTAAATGATATGGCCACTATAGTTGGTATCAAGGCATTATATATTTATTTTTAGAGATTAGGATTTGAAATTTATAGTAAGAACCATACATATATTTCTTTCACCATATATAACTAGGATTGAAACATCAAGAATCACAAGTTATGATTTAATTTTCATTCACAAGTTCATCATTATATTTTCAATATTTCATTTTTATATGGGTATTAGGAAATCATTCAATCCCCCTAATAGTATTTTTTATGTTAATTGCTTTAAATAGAAGAACCCATGCCAAAAATAAATGTGATAGCAATGTGATGATTTCCCAAATGAAATGAAAAATATTATTAGAATGGGTGATCAAACAATCATGGTATTACTTTCTAAACAAGATCATGTTATGAATAATAACATGAATCAAATGGAATATCCTTCTTCTCCTATGACTGTTCATGTTTTGGTTGAATCTTTTCTATAAAAATGGCCTCCCATGCTTAGTAGATCTTTTAACCCCCTCATTACCGGAAAATGGATTAACTCCATTGAGACTATATTATCTATCCTATATTGCTCAAAAAAGAGAAATTTGTTCTATAGGTCTATCAATTTGATGGGGAAGTTAATCAGTGTTGGTCACTGATCAAGAAAATTATTTCCATAGAGGAAATTGATTCCATGGAATGGTATTGTTTAAGGAAAATATTTTTCCTTAAATAATATACCTACACACTACATATGAATTTGGAAATGGATTACCTCAGATTAAAGAAATTGGAAGGAAATTTCTATCAGGGAAAATGAAGAAAACATCAAAAGGATTTCTAGATATGCCTATGAATTTTTCATGAACTCCATAAGAAATGTTTACAGATTTTTTAGTGGACTAATGCACAGTCTAATAAAATCATTGGGGATTTAAGAATTTGATTGTTATGAGAAAATTATATGATGTTCCCACATAGTTGTGATGGATATCAAAGATTCTCAGTGGCCCTATGTTCCTGGATATAAAATGTGAAAATGTAGTCTAATATGGGAGTCTTGGTAGACAAATACCATGTTGGAAAAAAACCCAACATGCCACATGTCAAAATTTTGGATAGAATAATCCTATAAACTATGTAAATGGAATTAGGAGATGATTCAATTTTCTAATAGTGGGTAATATTGATAAAAAGTTCCCAAGGGATATGAATAATATAACTAATGTTGATAAAATTAAGGTTTAGATCAACACTCCACATATAGTGTAGTGTTTCACCTACGAGGAACATGGATATATATCAAGCATATTCCCTTATCCTAGGTTTTCCAAAGGAAATCAAAAAAAACCAATGAAAAAAAAAGAAAGGGAATATTCTATCACGTCAACTAAGGCAGAGCCTGAAAATTTTGTGGTGGATGTTAAATTGGTTATTCATTCAATAATAGAAAACATACTATTTGTTTTTGGTTCTACACAATTTTTCACATCGTGAAGGTTTGGTATTACTATTCAAACACCACCTCAAAATATAGAGGTTGATTTATCAGTGATAATATGAAATGGGGAAATTATTGAATCCTAATATATAACTCCATCCCTATTAATTTTTGTTGACTAAACCTCCTAATCAATCTTGTGATACTATGTTTAGTAGATTTTGATGCAATCTTGGTCATGGATTCACTATATTTATACAAATCCAACATTAATTTTCAAGAAGGATAGATAAATCTTCACATACCGAAGAATCCTCTTATTCTATTCAAGTGTATGGTGGATGATGAATCACATTCATAATCATACCTCATGTATAACTATTTTTTCTATATGAGAAAGAATCTCTAGCTCAAAATATTGAGACAAATGAGAGACTCATATTTGAAGACATTCCCATTTGTGAGGGATTACATTGATGTGTTTCCTAAATAATTAATTGGCCTTCCTCTCGACCAAGGGATCTATTTCTCAATTAATCATATTATATGAAATCTTCCAAATTCAGAAACACCATATATAATGACTACAACTAAGTTTTAGTAACTAAAGAAGAAGTTAAAAGAGAATATATATAATGGTTTTATATTCCTGAGTGCTTTGTCTTGGTGTGTTCTAATCCACTTCATAGAAAAGAATGATGGATCAATGTGCTTCTGCATTGATTATAAGAATCTCAAAAAAATCAAGATTAAGAACATGTAACCCTTCTATAGATATATTACTTGTTCGATCAACTATGTGGAGACTAGTATTTCTATAAGTTGGACCTTCAGTTGGGATATTACCAATTAATGGTGAATAAAGAAGATATTATAATGGATACCTTTTGATCAAGGTATGGACATGATTTTTCATAGTGATTTTCTTAAGGCTAACTAATGCTCTAGATATTTTCATAGACTTAACTAATGGAGTCATTAGAAATTACGTCAATTTTATTGTAGTCTTTAGTGAAGATATTCTATTATACTCTAAAAGAAAGGAGGAAAATTTGGATCATATGAATACCATGATGAAGAAATTAAAAAGGATTAAACATTATGAAGAGTACAATAAATGAGAGTTCTATATGGAAGAAGTATCATTTTTGGAGCATGTTATAACTAGAAAATGAATATATGTGAACCATTCCAAGATAATAGAAATAAAATAGTATCCTAGGACAACATATATAATAGAGATATATAGTTTACTTGGACTATCGTGGTATTACTGAGGTACTGTGAAGAAGTTTTCATGATTTTGATACCCACTAAACTTGCAAACTTGGAAGGGAGTGGTGTTTACCTGGACTACTGAATGTGAAGAATACATTAAAGTGTTAAAATAGAGGCTTATTACTGCACCAGTAATCACACTAATGAGAAGTGGGAAAACTATTGTTGTGTACAATGATGCTAAAAATCATCTAGCATTTTCTCTATCAAAAAAAGTGTGATATATATAATAATTTAATAATCCTAAAATATATATTCACATAGAAGGATATTAATATGTACTAATTAATATGGGTATATCTCATCAAGAATTTTGACTACTCAAAATACTATCATCCCGAAAAAGCATATAAAGTTTAAGATTCTCTAAGTACAAAATACCCTTCAACCATATCAATGATTAGAATTGTAAAGGATCCAATATTATAAAATTCTAAAATTATGGACAAGGTGATACTTATGGATATGAAATTGTCAATACTTTCTCAAATGATTTCTAAATCATATTTTATAGATAAATTAAATGATTCTCAAATAATTTATGATGAATTTAAAAAAAATATACAAGTTATTTGAAATAGAAAATCCATAGAATTAAAAATTAATAGGGAAGGAGTCATAACATTTGGTTCATGATTTTGTGGACCATGTAATATGGAGATAAAGAATGATCATATGAATAACACACATTTCTCAACATTATCTATTCACCTAGAAATCATAATGATATATCGATTCCTCTAGGAGAAATAATAGTAGGACAATATAAACATGGATATCCCTAAATATACATCGATGTTCATGGTATGACACGAAGTGAAGGATGAATGGAAAAATTCTAAAAGGATGATGCAACCATTACCCATACCAAAATGAAAATTGGAACAAATTACCCTGGAGTTTGTCACTATACATCCAAAGACATCAAGATGAAATAATTCTATATGGGTCATTATGGATTTTCATACAATCAAACCTCCCATTATCATAATTTTAGATGACTTATCACCCCAAAAACATTCATGGATATAAATCAAAGCATTGATGAGGATAAATGGAGTACCACTATTAATTCTATCCAATCAATGTCCAATGTCTTCCTTTAATTTTTAGAAATGTATCCATAATTCTCTAAACAGTGAGCTGAAATTCTGTACGACCCATAATCCTCAAACTGACTGCCAATCTGAGAAGACTATTCAGACACTAGAATACATGTTGATAAAAAATCATGGGATTTCAAGGATGAGAACAATATCTACCTCGGTCCGAGTTCTGTTACAACAATAGTTTCCTCTTGAATTACCAAATGGATACATATGAATCCTATTTTGGGAAAAGATGTTGAACAATAACATGCTAGGATGAAGTTGGTGAATATAATTATCTTCGATCTAAAATGGTTGATGAAATGGTGGAATGGGTGAGAACTATTGAGTAGCATATCTAGGATACCCAAAGTTGACAAAAGACTTATGAATAAATTATTTAATAGAGAATAGAGTTTAAGATTGAAAACATTGTATACATCTACATATCTCCATGGAATAGTGTCATGAGATTTTGGAATAAAGGTATCTAAGTCCCAGGTACATTAAAAATTTCATTATTTTTGATTGTGTGGGAGCTATGGTGTATCAACTAGCACATCTACTAACCATGTCTCATGTACACAATGTATTCCATGTACCCCTAATGTATAAGTACATACTAGATCCCTCATATATACTAAATTCAGAGGTGGTATAGCTGGACAATTACAACTCATATGAGGAGTGGACCATGATGATCTTAGACTTAAGAGATAAATTTATACAAAAAGGACTACTCACATAATGAAATTAATACAGTGGGACAATAACTGTGAAGAGGAAAATTTATAATCGGAGGAAACAATGAAGGAGAAGTACTATCACCTATTTTCCCATTAGATTGTAGATTGATATTCTGGGAAACAAATTCATTAAGGGGGATGAATGTAAAGAACCAAAATTTATAAATAGAAAATTTCAATTTTAAAATTATTTTATATGTTATAAATTATATAAAAGCACATAGATAACAAAATAAAACATTATAAATAAATAAATAATGAAATAAGAAGTGTTTTTAGAAATTAGGGAACCTCTACTAATTGAATAATAACACAATCTTTGGAAAAGTAATATAAACATTATGAATGTTAAATTAAAAATAAAATAGTATCCTCGCCTATTAAAGAAAAAATTAAAATTAAACATCTTATAAATGAAAATATGATATAATTTTGTCGAAATAAAAGAAAATAAAAGTTATGAAAATGATAAATTATATGTTTCCATTTTTATAAATCATTAGTGTTTATTTACAAATTTAATATTAATATAATTATTAAAAATAAATTTTAATTTCCTAATATATATTCATAAATTAGTGTTTTTGTCTTAGGATTATAAGTTAATATTATGAGACCCCAATTAATTTTTCAATGTGATATAAAATCAGTTATAACTTTAAAATCACTATTTTTCAAATAAATGAAGATTATTAATAAAAAATAAATTTATCATATTAAAAGAATTTTTTTCCAAAAATGGATTTTATTTTTCATTTATAAATATTGATAAATTTTAATGGTGAATTTTTTTTATATTTCTAAATTTTTTTAATTTTTTAATGAATATTGAAAAATAATAATTTTATGTATAAGATTAATACATGAATTATTTATTCCTACTTGATGTATGGCTGACGTAAGAAACACTAGTTTGAACTCACATGAACTAGTTACTAGAATTATTCACAATAATCCACAGTATTTGTAGTCTGGAGAAAATATATTAAAAATGAATAAAATAATCCAAAAAAAGTCATCTCAACCACTGTAAACACCACTCATCACCACCAATTCTCCTCAAACCTTCTAAGCCTTGATGCATGTCCAAATTATACAAACAACTCTCTTAATAATCTCAGCCACATCTAGGATCCTCTTTTCTCAACAAAATACCCAACCCATTTGCTCTAAGGAGGTTTTGACGGAGAATATCTTGAAGAGGTAGAATCCTCTTTCATAATCTTTTAATTTCCATTATATTCATTTTATTTTCATTATCTTATCCTCACTTCACTATAACATTGTAGAATTATAAATATAGTATCTTTTAAATTATTTAATGTTATTTTGATAATGGTATATCCATCATCAATCCTTTTTTCTCTTCCCCTTTTATTCTTAAAATTAAAAAATCATTTGTAAGGTGTCGATTCACCACCATTTTGGATGCTGATTTTATTATTGGATAATAATTCCTGAAGGTTGGAAATAAAACCATTATAATAGTTTAATAATAATTTAAAATTTATATTACAACCTATTTAGTGTTCTATATTCTTTAAATATACAGAATTTTAAATAATAAAACAAAACTACTTTGGGATGATAAAAAATAAAAAAATAATCAAAATGATTATCATTAATGTTTTATCTAATGAATAATACTCACATATATATAAATATATATATAATAACTTAACATTTTTTATTTTCATTAATAACCTGTAATTTAAATTTTGGATAATTATTCCAATTTTACATGATCCATCAAACTTGTATACAAGAGAACAAATCTCAAAAACCATCAAAATGAAAACCCCTGAATGACCAAATCGGATCTTATAACTAATACAAAAGGCCATAAATGAACATAATAAAATTATAATAAATCAAATATATTTTTATCATATTATTAATTAAATTATTAATGAATCTAATTTCACTGTGCAGGACGTTATGAACATGTGCAGAACACTTTCAAACATATGTTATGGGGTTCTCTTCCAGCCTTTAAACTTCCTCCAGGTTATTCTTTCTCTATATTTACCCAAATGTAATTATTTTTTTTATAACATTATCAACCAAAACTCATTGTTTATTTTCTATAGATATTTAACAGGATAAATTTTTATTTCTTGGGTGGGGAAATATATTTTTAAAAGGTCCCCTTTTTAATTCTTCTTGAAAAGCAATCCCAATTAAAGGGAACATCCCAATTCCCTACACATTTTCATGTACAATAAATAATTTAATTTTAGACACCATTCTTTTTATAAAATCACTCATTTTATCATAAATAAATATCTATGTTCATTTATGGATTTATCAAACAATTATTCATTTTTCTCTTTAAATACTCTTTTATATTTTCCCTTAAAGTGCACTGAAGTATCTCATTTTTAATGTTTTGAAAAAACACTTTTTAAAAAATAATTAACTATAGTAGGGAATTATGTATCATTATCTATTACTATTTTCCTTTTTTAATTACCATGTATAATTTAAATCCATTATTTCATGGAAACCATTATGATATTCCCTTGGAAATGATTTATGACTTGATTATGGTACTCATTTCTTTCTATGGGTAACTATTATGTTTATCCCTTATATTTGATTGGTCATGTGGAACACATACTGAAGAAAATGTTTGGGTGGTTGCAACTAGATATCACTCAACATAATTGGGTAATGTTTCATTTCAGGAGGTGTCATGTTGGGGAAAAGAGTAAAACAAATTCCTTTATTGAACATGGTCCTATGTGGGCAATGGTATTAGTAGTAAGCCTTGAATCACAATACTCCTTCTGAAATAGTCATTAAAGTTATCCATAAACAATGATAATTTCAGGTTGTAAGTTATTTCCAAATTCTTATTATGGTATGTTTACTTGATCCCATGATCTAAATTTCATTATTTATTATGTTCATTCAAGTTACGCGCTTTATTATGTCATCATGTTATGCCTTCTAACCCATGTTCTACACATTAATTCTATGTTAGTTCCTTAAATATGTTTTTAGGTCTATCTTATTTTCATGTATTTCCCCTAGTTATCCTCTTAATATGTAAAAGATAAAAAAATCTAGGATATATTTATGGAGATTAAGTTAAATACTTGTTCATTATTTCTAATTATGTATTTAATCATCCAAAGAAACTAGACTATACCATCACTGACTTGTAATTTTTTAAATTATGCTTAAAATCATGTAATAATATGTGAAAAATACTTGGTTTGTTATAATAAGTAAATCAAATATGGTATGAAATATATGTGTGTGTGTGTGTTTGAGTCTATATATTTAGGACAAAAGTTACGAAAAACTTATAATTATTTTATTGGTGGTTTGAATATGTAAGAAGGGATTCAATACTATTGGTAAAGGATTTCCATATATTATTTTTTGTGGGAAAAATGTCATATTCACCACATGTTTATTTTATTTGGTGTATATGCTACCCATGAATTCATTTTATTATTATTATAATTAAAATAATTTTTATTTAAGTATCCATTTTAAGATGTCTCTTTATGAGGGATTATAATTCAAATGTTACCAAATCGGTAGGGGATTCTTGTCTCAATTTACATTCTTTAAGACATATGATTGGATTATGAAACTATATTATTTTATTAGGTATTTAAACATTACCTTTGACATATAATATCATGAATTTATTTATAGTCATAAAATTTTATGTTTTTTAATTACATTCCTTCATGGGGATTACGTTTTAATGTTAACAAAGTGGTAATGATTTTATATTACAATCCCAACTATTATCAGGATTGTTCATTATCATATTTATGATAACAGAATATTATCAAACATAACTGAAGAAAATAATGAGTTTAATTCTCTTATATTTATTTTATGAGAGTAAATGTTTTAACATCATTTTCCTCAGTTTATGTACTCAAGAGTTAAAAGACTATTTTATAGAAATTCATCATTTTGGTCGAAAACCCATTTTATTCCAATTTTTTTTTTTAAAAAAATTTAAAAATGTTTAGAAATTATTGAAATGATTTATTAAAGATATTTTTACACATCCAAGAATTTTTAAAAATTATGTTAAAATTAATCTTCATGTTCTTTTCATGGAACAATTTTCATTTGGATTTTACTGCAAATATGAATGGAATATTTATTTTAAATTAATAGAATGAAGCTTATTTTAAACTATCATTATGGGTCAATTATTAAATCATGGATTAAACTCTAGAAATTAAATGGGATACATAATCCATTCATCATTTTATCATATTGCAACCTATAGAAATGGAATGGTATTTATAAAAATATATTCATAAAAACATAATCCATTTTGATAACGTAAGGGAATGGTTTCCATGGATCACAAGAATAACAAATTATAAGTTATATTATTTTATATTATTTTATAGGGAAAATGATTTTTAAAGATCATGTGGAATGTTTCTTGAGGGAAATAACTCTTCCTCATGAAAAACACATTTTAAAACAAATGATACATTATATTTATTTGTATTCCGAACATGAAGTATGCAAACTGGTGGGATAATACATGCCAAATATGTTGTAATCATATTGTTGGGTACCATTGACAAATGAAACATTATGATTATGCATATTCCAAAAAATATTGTCTTATTCCAATAGTATGACCTCCTGGATCATATCCTATGATTCCAATTTGATTCATGTCTTATTAACTTATAATATTTGTTCCAAGACTCCAGATTTTGATCTTTGATATATAGGAGATGGTTTTCATATGTTATAATTATTCTTTCATACCCTTATGTTCACATTATTCTAATGTATTTCCTTAGAGAATATGATCTCACTATTTATTATGATTCCTTTCCATGGATTATGAGGAATGTATTTTAATACAGTATGTATATGATAACTACAAAATGGGATGATCGTTGTGAGAAACATTGAATATTATTCACCAAATTATAATATTTTGTACATAATATAAAAATACATCAAAATATTACGGTATTCATGCATTTTTATAACGTATTTTATATTCATATAAAAATATGTAAATATTTGTTTTTGATAATACTAGATTTCAATAGTAATTGATTGAAAAATAATAATCCTTAATTATCTCTACCCACCTCTTTTGGTACATATTGATATCATTTTGTGTGAATATATTGTTAAGACTATTATGATATATATAAATTCCACACTTCTCCCCTTAGAGATAATGTTTCCAAATATTCAGTGTGAATATCGCTTTGGAAAATTTTAGATCTTGTATTGGGTAGTTATTCTCAATAATAATTAATTTATAGGAGGAATTGGCTATAAATATTTATTATTTCTTGAGTAAAAAATAGATTCTGTTTTTGGAATCATTGAAATAGATCGAAAATCCATCTCTACTAGTGTTTATTTTAAGAATATGTGTAGTGATTAACATCTTATTCATCACATTAACACATTCCTCACATTCTTTAATTCTGAAAAATATTACCCCTTTCTATGTTTTCTTGGTTTGTGGTCATGATAATTGTGATAATTTTCTCAAAAATCACTGAGTGTACACTACCAAAATAAGGAAACTATATATATCCTTTATAGAGGTTGTCTTAATAAATACTTCAATTTCCTCTATTTTTAATGTTTCAAGAGATATTTCTTTTTTGGTGATAACATTCCCTATATATGTAACCTATAAGGACCTGTCATTAAATCATTACATAATCAAGAATTAAATGAATAATTCACATTGAGGATCTTTTCAGGTTTAGTGTTTTAGAGAATTAGGCCATAACTATTATATTACTTCTCAAAAATTATAAAGTAGACAATTCTACTCTGTTTCCATTTTTTTAATAAAATAAAACACTTTAAATAAAAGATTCATGTCTAGTTCCATGTTCTAGACAGCATGACTCTCTGTTGATCCCATCTGTGACCCTGTTCATATTTATGTCCTGTGAAAAACATTTCAAAAACATGGGACAAGCATAAAAATCTCAGTAAATGTTATAAAACAAAGAGTGAAAGAATTAGATCATCAATACATACACAACATAAGCTCTTTAATATACATCATGAAATCATATGATTTATGAAATATACATAGAAATAATAAATAATAATGGTATCTTGTGCCATACATAACATACTTACATTGTAGCTTTCACATCTGTGTAGGGATTAACATTTGGAATACCCATCACATTATATTCTCTAACTCTATTAGGGGAAACATTCACTTTTACCTCTGTCATATTACCCGATGCATTGTAGATCTATCTCGGGCTCACTCGCCCTAGGTTTATCATGGAAACACCCGTATACGTAACAATGCCCAAGAACCATAATGTATTCATAACACAAAAAACAAATATAAAAGAAATATAAAATTTCCACAATTCAATCACAATATACAATTTAAATATACTGATAGAAAAAACCCATTATCAAAATCATTTTTAATTCATAAATACGTAAAAGAGTTTATGATATTTATTTTTCTTTTGAAAACATTACGGCGTGTTAGGGAATCCAAAGATCAAATAATACTCGTGGCGACAGAAACATTTGTTGTCAACAGTTGCATTTAAGAGAAACATTCCTTTTCATATTTTTGTAAAACTAATAATAGAAAAAGATTCATTTTTAATGAAAATATAATTCAAATGTTTTTATAAACTGTATAAAATAATGTCATGTATAAAATAAAATATGCCTCAATGAAATGACATTGAGACGAAGTCCATTACATCGTGTCTGACATGAATCGATCATTCTTTAATCTCCTGAATAATAAACTAATGTTAATTTCTACTAGGTTGAGAACCTTTTTATGTTTATTATTCTATTTATATCAATTATTTCCTTACTATAACAATTATTTAATTATTTGAGTTTATATCGGACATTTTGTCGATGTTGGAAACTTGAGTTAAAAATGAACTTGTTATAATTATAAATTGTCAGTGTGGTAAAAATTCCATTATCCCCCAAATGATATTAATGATTTAAATATCATATATATCAAATATATCCAGTATATATATATATATATATATATATATATAATAGTAAATAACATTTGGAGGTATGAAATGAAATGCACCATTCATGTAGATGGTAAGTCGTACGTACGCATAAATGTTACATTCATTTCTATTTAATATTTAATGGAATGTGAATATAATGATACATAGATATATTATAATTACAGTATAATATCATATATAATATCATTAACTACATCCTTCATACGTTCCATGTATGGCATGAATGAGTCATATCACTTAGAGGGGGAAGTAGTCTGCACTTCCTCAAATGAAATTATCGTATTTACCTACTATGGAAACCATAAAAATATTATATAAATGAAAGAAAAAAAAGCATAGAAACAATATAAATATAATATATATCACATATAAATGAATTTTCATCTTAATGGCCATCGTAATAGGTGGTCGGAGAATACTGAACAATCATCGTTTCGTGAGGCAGTAGTTCGTCGTCCACAAAAATAGTATGTTCTTTACCCCTTAGATAGAGATGTGTGTAAGTGCAGTTCGAATCCTTCTCAGTACAAAAAACTAATAGATTAAGGATTATTTTATTGTTATAATTTATTTTAATAAAAAGTATTTATTGGGTTAGAGAAGAAAAATAAAACCACAGAACTTAAGAGAAGGTGTTACCTTTAAATCGGGTATCTCCCTTTGGATTGAACCAAAAAGGATTACTTGAATTTCCTTATTTATAGGGGAAGGATTCTAGGAGGAGTAGAGGAATTTGGGGATATTAATTGGGAATAGGTTTTACGATCAATGGGGCTTGATATGTGTGAGGAATGAATTAGAAGTGATGGATTTTTATAAGTGGGAGGAGGGGTGCTTTAGAAATTTTTAAAAATATTATTTTATTATATAATGTTTTTCGGTTTCTAATGGTCAAAAACTCATTAAAGTATAATATATGATGACTCATGTTCAAAATAAAATCATCTAATAATAATTGTATAGGTTTTGGATATTGTTTTAATCTTTAAAATCTTATATTTTTAAATCATTCATTAATGAGGTAAACACTGCATCATTATTGTGTCAAAATTATTTTTATTTATTTGATGTATAAAAATTATAAAACAAATATAATGATGTATGAAATAATTTTATATTTCAAATTAATATTAATAGTCTTAGAGATATATTATATAACCCCATTTAAAAATAGACTTACTAAACGATATGTGTTTATGACATTTTTGTCTTAACTTTAAATTAATTAATATAATGTTTCATTATCACTCCCAAGTTGCTCCATGGGGTCCCAAAATCAAACCAAATATGACCAGGGTCATAAATCTATCAACCAATAGGATTATGAAACATGTTAGGGTAATTTTATATTATTATAATATTAATTTTTACCCTTTTTTACCAGATTTCCCCTTTAACCATTGTAAATAAATTATTTACCGAAGTTAATATTCATAATGTCTAAAAATAAAATATATCTATTTACACAATTTGGACCTCCGAATTCCAAATATGGAATCAATTTTTCCAAATTCAAAACACAAAAGTGGCGGAAATAAATTTAAAATTAATTCCTGCTATCAAAACAAAAGAACGTGTTTTTAAGAAATAATAACTATCAAAAGATTGGCACTTGTTTATGTCCAATTTCAATGTCAAATTACTTAAAATGACAAAAATTGGTTCAAATGGTAAAAACATAGAATAATTACACATTAAAACAAATTAAAAATATAATCTAACTTTATACATAAATAAGATTAAAAGGCAGTTTTGAATTAAAATATAGTATTTTCACTACTAATTAGAAAAATGAACATTATTTGAAATATACCAAAATTCCATACAAAGTAAATTTTTATATCCTGATCTTAAAGAAGAATTTTATTTTTTTCAAAAAAAATAACATATAAAATTGATAAAAAATTGATTTAAAAAGGGTTTACCATCAAAAGGCGGTAAATCGACCGTTTAATGAATATTAGAGTATTTATGCTTAAAATCGAATTTGTTATTATTTTATAATTCTAAAATTTATTTGATAAATGTAAAAACATTTAACAAACATGTATATTGATATTTTAGTTATTTATTTCCATTCCTGCAAATACAATGGCCAGGAATTAACTAACATTTAAAATAATATTATATTACTATTTTTTAGTATGACCCAACATTGTGTGCCGCAAAAGATTTAAGAAAAACCCATTATTACGTATCAGGTACGCCATCAAACATAAAATCCCTTTTAAAGTTAAATTAATATTGAATTCAAAAATATTAATAAATATGAAAATGTTTCTTTCTTTATTTACTTGGGATGCTACATCCTTACCCCTTTTTGGGAATTGAATCCCATCAATTCTATTCACTTATCAAATAAGTGGGGGTATTTATCCCTCATAGCATTTTTCAGATTACCATGTTTCCTCTTCAACCATATGGTTTTTCCAAAAAACCTTTACGTGATGAATTACCTTATTCTGCAACAATTTCTCTCTTCGGTCAAGAATCTAGACTGGTTGTTCCTCATAAGAGATATTCTTTTCCAACTGAACTACCTTTGGGCTCAAAACATGAGATTGATCTAGCATATACTTTTTCAACAATGAAACCTGAGAAACATTTTTTACCTGGGATAACCATGGATGTAAAGCCACTCTATAGGAAACTGATCCAACTTCCTCTAGGATTTCATATGGTCAAATGAACTAAAAAACTCAGCTTTCCTGTCTTACAAAAATGCATCAAACTATTCCAGGGATAAACATTGAAAAGACATGATTACCTACCTCAAAAGAAAGATCCTTCCTCCAATTATTTGCATAATGTTTCTCCCTGCTCTATGCTATTCTCATGTGCTTCTGAATCAAATGAATGTTTCTACCATATATTCTACCAATTCGTGTCCCATCTGTTTCCTTTCACCTACTTCATCCCAAAAAGCTGGTGTTCGACACCACGTCCCATATAATGCCTCAAATTCATCCAAATATATACTGTAATGAAAACATTTATTATAAAAAAATCAAGCAAAGAAGGATGTTGGTCCCAACTTCCCTGGTAATCCATCGACCAAGCACGTAACATATCCCCCAAGGTCTGAATTGTTCGTTCTAACTACCCATCTAATTGAGGATGAAAAGCTATACTAAAATTTAATTCAGTACTCAATGACATCTAAATTCCTTTCCAAATGTTAGAAGTAAACCTGGGATCATGTTCATATACAATGGAGAGGGTAACACCATGCAACCTTACTATCTCTTAAATATACAAGTGAGAAAGTTGATCTAGAGAAATATTATCTTGTATAAGAAGGTAATGAGAAGATTTAGTCAATCGATTTACAATAACCTAGATTTCAATATTACCTTGAGATGTTTTTGTTAATCCCGCAACAAAGTCCATGGATATATTTTCCCATTTCCACTCTGGAACCGGTAAAGACAGAAGCATCATATTTGGTAACTCCTGCTCTGCTTTAACCTTTTGTCAAGTCAAACACAACACCATAAAATAAGAAATATAAATTTCAGTCCATCCCACCTCTAATACTCTCGAAGATCTCTGTACATCTTAGTACTACAACGATGAACTGAAAACAGAGAACTATGAGCATCACATAACAACTCATTCTTCATGTGTGAATCACAAGGCACACATAATCTCTTCCCAAACCTCATAACACAATCATTATCAATGTTAAAATCAGGCTACATACCCTTTTAAACCAACTCTACCTTTTTCTACAACTCACTATCTTCCTTATATGCTTGCTTAAATTTATCTGGAAGAGATGATTTCAATGGCACCTAAATAAAAATAGAAGAATTTCTTACACCAACAACATCTATGCCAAAGTTCATCAAATCAAAAAACAAAGTATATCATTCCAAACATAACATGGTTAATGAAGCATTACTTTTTCGACTCAAAGCATAAACCACATTATTTTTCATTATTGGATGGTAATAGATAGTGCAATCATATTTTCTGATTAATTTCAACCATCTCCTCTGTCTCATGTTTAATTATTTCTGGGTGAATCTATACTTCAAACTTTTTTGGTCAGTATATATTTCACATTTTACTCCATACATATGATGCCTCCAAATTTTAAATGAAAAAAACAACAGAAGCTAATTCCAAATCATGTGTAGGGTAATTTAACTGATGAGGTTTTAATTGAAGTGAAACATAATAAATTACCTAATCATTCTGCATTAGGACAAAACCAAGTCCTTTCAATAAAGAATCATTGTAGATAGAAAACTCACAACTTCTAGAAGGTAGTGCCAAAACTAGAGCATTCAGAGATCTTCTTTTCAATTCCTGAAAACAATCATCACATTATTTTTTCCAAATGAACTTAACAACTTTTAGAGTTAACAAAGTCATTGGGATAGATAAATGTGAAAATTTTCTAAAAACCTATGGTAATAACCTTCCTAAAAAATAAAACTACGAATCTCGGTTATATTTTTGGGGATCTTCCATTCTTCAACAACTTCTTTTTTTGCAGGATCAACAATTTTTCTATTTTTTAAGCAATGTTAATAAGGAAAGATATTTGTTGTAACCAAAACTCACACTTTCTGAATTACCCATATTATATCTTTTCCTTTATGGGTTTCAATAAAACCCTTAAATGACATTGATGCTCCTATTTACTTTTAGAAGAAACTAAAATATCATCAACGAACACAACCACAAACTATTCTATGAACTCGTGGAAAATTTTATCATATGATCCATGAATATAGCAGGTGCATTGGTTAACCCAAAATGCATAACTAAATATTCATAATGGCCATATCTAGTATGAAAAATGGTCTTTGGAATGTATATATCCTTAACTTTCAACTAATGGTATCCTGACCTAAAATCATTCTTCAAAAAATATTTCACTTTTTGGAGCTGATCAAACAAATCATCGATATGAAACAAAGGATACTTCTTATTAACAGTGATGTTATTAAATTTTCTATATTCATTTAATAGTCTCATTGAACCATATTTCTTCTTAACAAATAATACAAGAGAACCCCATGGTGATGTGCTAGGTCAAATGAAACCTTTATCTATTTACTCCTGTAATTTCTTCTTTAACACTAAAAGATCAATTTGAGCCATTCGATAAGGGGGTTTGGAAATTGGATTAGTATTAGGAACCATGTCAACATTAAATTCAACTTCTCGGTCAGGTATTATACAAGACATCTCATCAGAAAAAACATTATGGTACTCATTTACCACTGGCACTTCATTAATATGAATAGTTATTTTGTTTGCTACAATATGTGGAAGGTAACATTAATTTCCATATTCTACTAGTTTCTCATCTTCCTGATATGTTATCAAATTTAAGGGGTCATTCTTGTAAAAAAACCTTGAAAGATTTATAAAAAGAAACATCTTTAGCTCTGTTGTCAATCTTATAATCATAAACAGAAATCCAATCCATACCCAAAATAACATCAAACTCTACTAGAGGAAACACAATAAGGTTTTCAGGTAGATTCTTTCCACACACAAGGACATTATGGTTCTTATAATTTCTTTGTGTCTCAAAATTTCCTCCAGGTGTTTTTACCATAAGTTTAGGAGTCATATCTTGAGATGGAATTCCCAATTTACTAAAAAAACTTCTCAAAAATGAATGAATGTTATAGAAACTGAATCGAACAACACATTGGTATAATCTAAACAAATAAGCAGTTGATGGACAAACATCTGCTAAAGTAGTTTTAAAGGATTTCACCACCCCTTTCTGCTTGTATTCTGGATTCTTTCCCTTAGTTGAGTTCTTTTTTGGACACTCATTTGTATAATGACTTATTTAATTTCACTTAAAAAATTTTACTAACTGTAAATCAGATTTTGTTATACTGTTACCCTGATATTGTTTATTGTAATTATGAGACTTATGTCCCATTTTAACATAATGATTGCACTTACCAAAATTCAAAAGACATTCCCCATCATGAGTTTAGCACAATTTTCACAATCTGTAAACATAATTTTTTTATGATCAGACTTTTTTGAAGAGTTCTTCCCTTTCATCTGCCACCTCGACCACATATTCTCTTGTTTTTCAAAGAAAACATGATCATTGTAAAACTCCTTTTCCACCTCCTCCGCACATCAAACATGTTTTTCATAAGTTTTGAAATTTTGAGTAGCTAAACCCCTTTGATAATTTGACTTTAATACTGAGTAAAAAAAATTATTTTACTATCAATATCTCATATGAAGTTTGGAGCATACCTTGCCAGTCACGTGAGTTTTTCTTCATATGCATCCACTTTGTCATCCTCCTACCTCAATTCTAGGAATTGTTTTTCCATCCTAAGACGATCCACCTTAGGAAAATATTTCATAGGAAAAATACCATTGAATTCATCCTAATCAAGAGCATCAATTTCTTCACTATCCCTGACATTTATCACCATCGACATCCACTGATCATCTTCACCTTCAAAACAGTAAACATCAGGACTAAACTATTTATGTCCTAAACACCCCATGACATCAACGATCTTCTCCACAGCATTAATCCACTCATCTGGTTGCACAGGGTCAGCTTATCCTCTGAATGGTGGGGGATATTGCCTCCTGTAATTCTCCACTATTGACATGTTCCACTCCGGTTGATATGGATGATCTCGTGAATGGATAACACCCCCATTTATTTCCTAAGTCAACTATTCCATCACTGCAACAAACTATTCAGTTCCAATTCTGACCATCTCAGGTTGCTGATTTGAAAGGTTGTCTTCCTCTTGATGTCGTCCCATCATAGATGCATTGTTTCCTCTGTGGCAAACCATTCTGAACAAAGAAATATCTTAAGTGAAGAAACATGCTAATCTATAAATTCTATATCATTTCGATTATAACTTAAACTAAAAATAATTTTTGATATTAATTTAATAATATCATAACTTCTAATGTTGTCTAAACCGACCTATGATACCAACAATCAGGACCCAACCATAAATCATTACATAATATTGATTTGAATGAATAATTCACATTGAGGATCTTTTCAGGTTTAGAGTTTTAGAGAATTAGGTCATAACTATTACATTACATCTCAAAAAATACAAAGTAGACAATTATACTTAGTTTCCATTTTTCATAATGTAAAACTCTTAAACAAAAGAGTCATGTCTAGTTCCATGTTTTAGACAGCATGGAATTCCCTTGATCCCATCCTTGACCCTATTCATCTTTATGTCCTGTGAAAAACATTTCAAAAACAAGGGATGAGCCTAGAAAGATTAGTAAAGTTTAGAAAACAAAGAATGAAAACATTACATCATCAATACATAAATAACATAAGATCTTTAACAAAACTCATGAAATCATAAGATTTATGAAATATACATAGAAATAATAAATCATAAAGGTAACTTGTGGCACACATAACATACTTACATTGTAGCATTCACATCTACGTAAAGAGTTACATTTGGAATACCCATCACAGTATATTCCCTAAATCTATTAGGAGAAAAATTCATGTTTTCCTCCACCATGTTACATAATTAATTAGAGAGCTATATCAGTCTCACACTCCATATGTTTATCCTGGAACCACACGTATATGTAACAATTCCCAAGAACCATAAAATATTCATAACACATAAAACAAATATAATGGAAAGATAAAATTTCACAATTTAATCAAAATATACTATTTAAATATTTAGACATAAAAATCCATTATTAGGATAATTTTCAATACCAAACACATAAAAGAATATATGGTATTTATTTTCCTCTTAAAATCAATACTTCTTGTTAAGGAAGTCAAAGATCAAATAATACACGTGGCGGCAGAAAAGGTCATTTTCACCACTTGCGTTAAAAAGAAACATTCATTTACTTCATTTAGAAAAACGCCCCATATAAAAAGATTCCTTTTAAATGAAATGAGATGTCAAATTTTTTTGTTCGCTATATAAAATAAAGTCATATATAAAACAAAATATGCCTCAATGAAAGGAGATTGAGAGGAAGTCCCTTACCTCATTTCCGACTTGACTCGATCATTCATTACTCTCCTAGATAATAAACTAAAGTTAATTTATACTTTCCTAAGAAAATGATTCAAGTTTATTTTTCCTTTTATATCAATTATTACTGTAGAGACCCGAAGCTTGACGTACATGGACATTACATTACTTTTTCGGAATATTTAGTACATAACAAAAACACACACACAAGGACCATAATAGTTTAGTGTCTTTGGAAACTCGGAATATAATCTTCTAATCGTGGTGAAAGATCTTCAACATCTCCCATAAAGATCTTCTTTTTTTTCTAAACCTAAATCTTTTCTTTATGTACTGGGGAAAATAAATCATAAAAGGATGAGCTCAAATGCTCAGTAAGGGTAAAAAAAAGAAATATCAATCACGTCATATTTATAAGAACATATCTTTTGGAAATCTTAACCTACAAAAGAGATCATAATTTCATAACATGGGATAAATCATAGTAGTGAAATGTAATCCCAATAATCATAAATTAAAACATGAAACTTTGTGTAATACACACATAATCATAGAGAATCATTTCTTATTAGTCAAGACTCATTTCCAAGACAATCTTAGTGGACAAAGTCCCTTTTTGAACCGAGTTCACTCCTCGTTTCAGTCCTATTTCACTGAACCGGTATAACCTACCGTTCTAGCCATGTCTATCTCATGAGATATAAAATATTTACCCAATGAATTGGAGGGAGATATAGGTCCCACCAATCTCATAATGATACCATTCTTATGAGTGCCACAAAATCATAAATCATACATCATTGCATAACCCATGTAATAAAAAAACATGGGATTCTTAAACAACATGACATCATAAAACAATTCATATAAGATAAAGGAATTCATAAAAATATTTCCATCACAACATAATAAAATCCATGTAATAATAGGGATATAAATAGAACCCTATATTATCTTAGATGGAAAGTAATTTTTATAAAACACTTGAACTCCATTCTTGACGAAAATATCCTTTCTGCTTCAAAAACACGTTTCCTTTCTCAACATGTTGTACAATTATAAACTAAAAGAAGTTGATTAAAAAAAACTTGAAACCTTATAAAGGATGCTTCTTGGAAATAATTTTTTAAAAATCCATTCATGCCGTATAAGTTAAAAAAACATTCTTCATACTTTTGTCGGAAAAGTCAAAAAGTACCTCGTACGAAAAACGACAAAAGATTCCTTTCATATATTTTACTAAAAACTCACCGAAGGGTAAAATTGGATATAAAATATTGTATAAGGATATAAATATTAAATATTGAGGAAACATGGATGTGGATGATAAAATACACCCCAGTAAATTCGAAAGTATAAACAATCTCGGATAAAAATGAGATTGTGATATTTCCCTTACCTTAGGTCCGATTTGCTTCGTAAGTGTCCGAACCTCATTACCTCTTCTCTGAAGTTCTTCTTTGATTCCTCCTTTTAGGGAACTAAAATAGGTCTTTGAAGAAGACCAGAACCTCTAGGATGATTCTAGGGAAGTGTAGAGGAGAAATTGGCAGGGTTTGGCCGAGTTTGAAGGCTCAATGTGGTGTGAGGAAGAGGGGGAGGAGGTGCCCTTTTATAAGGGAGGAGAGGGGCACCTTTGGAATAACTAAAAATATTATTTTATTATAAAGTCAAATTCGGTTTTTAATAGCTCCAAATTGATATATCTCGAAGATAAGGTGGTTTGGGGTCGAAAAACCATCATCCAATAGAATTTAGACAAGTTTAGGTATCAATTTTAACCATATCATTTAGATTTAACTTTAAGTTAGATAATTTAACTTTCACCGTGTCTTCTTGTTTTCTTACACTATAAGGTTAATAAACTTACTATATCAAGAAAAACAAAACCCAAGTTGTTTATTATTAATATATATAACCTTATTTAAGTCATTTGGAGGATCCTTGGATTTTTCGGAATAAAATAACAATTAATAATATAATATTTGTTTTAGAAACTATTTTATGTCAATTTTGACACTATTTAGTAATTGATTTTTGTGAAAATCATAATAGAATGATTAGCTCGAACCAAGTTAATTAAATCAATACTATCATGTCATATTAACCTATAAAATTAGTTTAATTCATAAAAAGCCTAAAATTACATTTATTTGGGTATTTATAACATCAATTATGTCAATATTTCATTAATAAGATAATTACTGCATCATCATTGTGTCATAAATAAATTAAATTATTTAATGTCTAAAAATTAAAAATAACATACCATTATGTAGTAAATATTTTTATCTTTCTAATGAATATTTATAGTGGAATTTATATTATGTATAATGCCATCTTAAAAATGATTTACTTTCTAAACTTTGATTTTAACTATTTTAACCCTTCTTTAAATAAATTAATAATAAATGTCTTAATCTAATCCAAATGGGCCTAAATGGTCATATTTTATTCCTAAGGTTGTTTTTGGTCGCATTAAACTTGTTCAATAGAATTAGGACATGTGTTAGGGTAAAAGTAATATCATTTTTACCCTTAATTACCATATTTACTTTTAATCGTGCTAAAAAAAGTAAAAAGTTACTATTCACCATAAATTATTTTTATCTCATTGAACCACAATTTACTTACTGACATCAACCTTGTCTCTCGGATTTTTGAAATTCCACTCACAGAAGCGGTAAAATTAAGTTTTATGAAAAATTTATTTTTTTTAACTACCAGTTAGTGGTTTCACTATTCATCAAAAAAGTAAAGTTTCCAGAAAAATACCAAAAATTAGGCCTAAGCTATATTTGATATTATGAATTCAAAAATGATGTCTATTTTACTAAATTCAAAACATATCAGTTGCATTAATTAATTTAAAAATTAATTCCCATCGTCAAAACAAATAGTGTGTTCTTAAGAGATAATAACTATCAAAAGATTGACAGTTGTTTATGTCTGCTTTAAATGTGAAATTACATCCAATAACCAACATTATATTAAATTGTAAAAATATATTCTAAATATACTTTAAAACCAATCAAATTAATAATTTATCACTATTAATTATTTCGATTAAAAAGGTTGTTTTTAATTAAAATTTAGTAATTTTCACTATTCATCAGAAAATGAAAGTTATCCGAAAAGTACCAAAATTTCACCCTAAGCTAATTTTGATATTCCGAATCCAGAAATGAAGTACATTTTGAACAATAAAATTTACAAAATTTCAAAAAATGGTTATTACTATTCATAACGGCTAGTTTTAATAAAATTTTAATAGCATATCGTTGTTTAGTGAAAATCGGTATTGCGTACTACACACGCTATCGAGGAAGGTCGCGATTGCGTGTAATGCAAGGAAAGTCAAGGATGCGTGTTGTGCATGCTTCTTTTGGTGTAGCGTAAAACACAAAACATTAATGAAATTAAAAAGAATATTTTTCATAAAATCTCGGGGTGTTACATTCTACCCCCCTTAAAATGAATTTCGCCCTCGAAATTCATCGGGGTAATAAATGGTTTACTATTTGAAAGTTTCTTTAATAAGGACCTACATTGTAAAAAGGAATACCAAAACCAATCTTTAAAAATAAAAAGTATGAAACGTAACGGTTACCCAAATAAACTAATCACTGGGTTTCCACATAGGTGAAAATATGGATTTGGAAAAGAAATCTAACCATCATGTTCTGATGGAGAGTGGTAGATAACATGGATATGGAAAAGCCAGCAATCACAAAGCCATAAATTTGTGATGATCTAAGGTACCGTCTGATTTATCAGATATAAGATCACTAGGACAACATTTTTGTATTTCAAGATCATTTCCCTAAAGTTGATGAAATTGGAATTAGAAGAAATACTTTCGTGATTTTGGTATAGTCTCACCGTTTGTCGTTCTTTGGCAAATTTCCAATTAATCCCTTAAAGAAATGAAGTTGAATTTGTCATTCTTGATGTGTTAGCAGATCATGTGATAGAATGATGGGTCATTCCATCTGTCTCAAACAAAAGGTTAGAAAAGTTATCAAAAAATACATAAGTCCATCTATAGTGAGATTAATCATATATAGTTCATAAAATGGACTTATACTTCATATATCATACTACTTAATATAATAAAACTAGTTTCTACTAAACAGGGAGTTCCTGTAGGCCAGTGGTAGCCGATAAAGGCCTGTCGCACTTTGGTTGTGGGTTCGATTCCCACAGCCTTGTCCGACACGATGGGTTGTCGCCCGTCCTGCAGGTTGTCCTTTTTCTAAAACTACATTACTATAACATCACATAAATAATATCAAGAAAATGTTATATCCTTAAACAATACGAACTTATGGTTAACATAATCCATTCCAATCTTTAGGCTTTTCTAAAATACATCAGTTTAAGCTCATAGTATAAAGAAAACGACTACTTGAAATGTCGTCAACCAAGCATGTGAATACCATCATTTATCCCCCATATATCTTGTTTGTCACATTCCAATCATGTGAATACCTTAATGATGTTTTCTCTTGAAAAATGAATACCCATTAAACCTTAGGGAAAACATGAATGCTGTCAAAAGTTAACTCTTTCCACATACCAAAATCCAAAAATTCTATATACTCAAACCATGATATAATGTTCTCCTTATATCAGTTGTGAGCTCATGAATACTATCAAACATTTAATTTTCTCCTTATCCCTTCATTATGCGCATATCATCTACATTCCAAAAATATCGGAATAACCTTTCATGGATACTGGTAACATTAATCATACACTTTCAAAACTCAAGGAAATACAAAAGTGTAACAATCCTTTGATGTCTCTTTATTCCATAGTAGCATGATATTACTTATACAACATTACACATGAAAAACATGTAATCATTCCACTACATTCTTAAACCATTGACCGAGCTTCAACAATTCTTTCATCTCACATATCATTTGTAGTCTCTTCATCATTATCCACATAAATACTACCCATACGACCATACTGATTCTCTTCATGAGACTTTACCTTAGGGCATTGGTTTACATAATGCCCGTACATTCCACATTTAAAACATTTAACCATTGTTGATGTCGTAGTAATACCATTATCCTCATCCCCGGTGTTAACTGAACCTTTTCCTTTGCACTTACTGGCTTTGTGTCCTTCTTTTCCACACCCATAGCATCTTCCAGTTCCTTTGAAACATTCTCCTTGATGCCTCTTCCCACATGATTTACATAGGGGAAATTGAACGTTCTTTCCTCTATGATCATCATGAAACTCCATCTTTCTCTTATTAGCCAAGTCAGGAAACTTACCGAATATTACTTTATTGACCATATTATGAGATTGCTGATTCAGCATAATAATGATGTTTGGACTTCCAAATCCCATTTCATTTGGTTGCTCCTGAAGAATATCAATCCATTGTCCATCATATCCTCCATTATCGTGAATCATCTTGTTTCCAGCCATTTTCTAAAACCCAAAAAGAATAGTGTGAGAGGAAAAAATCATAATAAAGGGGGAGTAACATCAATATCTAACATCTTTGGTTTAATCTAATATCGTTACCATAGTTCTAGGACTATATCCTATACATATACTTATCCTTAGGGACATCCCTAGATATACCTTAGAAATGTCTCTAGGGATCTCACTAACGTTTTCGCATCCAAGTTTCCAAAGGTTGACTAAACTTTTCCTCTGATACAAACTGTAGAGACCCGAAGCTTGACGTACATGGACATTACATTACTTCTGCAGAATACTTATTACATAACAAAAACACACACACAAGGACCGTAATAGTTTAGTGTCTTTGGAAACTCAGAATATAATCTTCTAATCGTGGTGAAAGATCTTCAACATCTCCCATAAAGATCTTCTTTTTTTTCTAAACCTAAATCCTTTCTTTATGTCCTGGGGAAAAGAAAACATAAAATGGTGAGCTAAAATGCTCATTAAGGTTAAGCAAAAGAAATATCAACCACGTCATATTCATAAGAACATATCTTTTAGAAATCTTAACCTGCAAAAGAGATCATAATTTCATAACATGGGATAAATCATAGTAGTGAAATGTAATCCCAATAATCATAACTTAAAACATGAAACTTTGTGGCGTACACACATAATCATAAATAATCATTTCTTATTAGTAAAGACTCATTGCCAAGACTATCTAAGTGGACAAAGTCCCTTTCTGAACCGAGTTCACTCCTCGTTTCAGCCCTGTTTCACTGAACCGGTATAACCTACCGTTCCAGCCATGTCTATATCATGAGATATAAAACCCTTACCCAATGTAATAGAGGGAGATATAGGTCCAACCCATCTCATAATTATACCATTCTTATGTGTTCCCCAAAATCATAAATCATACATCATTGCATAACCCGTGTAATAAAAAAATGGGATTCTTAAACAACATGACATCATAAAACAATTCATATAAGATAAAGGAATTCATAAAATTATTTACATCACAACATAATCCAATCCATGTAATAATTGGGAAATAAACAAAACCCTTTATTATCTTAGATGGAAAATAATTTTGATAAAACACTTGAACTCCATTCTTGAGGAAAATATCCTTTCTGCTTCAAAAACACTTTTCCTTTCTTAACATGTCATAAAATTATAAACTAAAATAAGTTGATTAAAAATGAACTTGAAAACTTGTAAAGGAAGATTCTTGGAAAAAATCTTTTAAAAATCCATTCATGCCGTATAAGTTAAAAAAAAAATTCTTCGTACTTTTTTCAGAAAAGTCAAAAAGTACCTCGTACGAAAAACGACAAAAGATTCCTTTCATATCTTTTACTAAAAACTCACCGAAGGGTAAAATTGGATATAAACTATTGTATAAGGATATAAATATTAAATTTTGAGGAAACATGGATGTGGATGATAAAATACACCCCAGTAAATTCCAAAGTATAAAAATTCTCGAATAAAAATGAGATTGTGATATTTCCCTTACCTTAGGTCCGATTTTCTTCGTAAGTGTCCGAACCTCATTACCTCTTCTTTGAAGTGCTTCTTTGAGAACTCCTTTTAGGGAAATAAAATAGGTCTTTGAAGAAGACCAGACCCTCTAGGATGTTTCTAGGGAAGTGGAGAGGATAAATTGGTAGGGGTTGTCCGAGCTTGAAGGCTCAATGTGGTGTGAGGAAGAGGGGGAGGAGGTTCCCTTTTATGAGGGAGGAGAGGGGCACCTTTGAATAACTAAAAATATTATTTTATTATAAAGTCAAATTTGGTTTTTAATAGCTCCAAATTTATATATCTCAAATATAAGGTGGGTAGGGGTCTAAATCCTCTCATCCAATAGAATTTAGACAAGTTTAGGTATCAATTTTAACCTTATCATTTAGATTTAACTTTAAGTTAGATAATTTAACTTTCACCGTGTCTTCTTGTTTTCTTAAACTATAAGGTTAATAAACTTACTATATCAAGCGAAAAGAACCCCATGTTATTTATTATTAGTATATATAACCTTATCTAGGTCATTTGGCCGAACCTTAGATTTTTAGGAATAAGATAACAATTAATAATATAATATTTGTTTTAAAAAATATTTTATGTCAATTTTGACTCTATTTAGTAATTGATTTTTGTGAAAATCATAACAGAATGATTAGATCGAACCAAGTTAATTAAATCAATACTAACATGTCATATTAACCTAAAAAATTAGTGTAATTAATAAAGTCTCAAAATACATTTATTTGTGTATTTATAACATCAATTATGTCAATATTTAATTAATATGATAATTACTGCATCATCGTTGTGTCATAAATAAAATAAATTATATAATGTCTAAAAATTAAAAATAAAGTACCATTATGTAGGAAATATGCTTAGCTTTCTAATTAATATTTATAGTCGAATTTATATTATGTATAACCCCATATTAAAAATGATTTACTTATTAAACATTGATTTTAACTATTTTAACCCTTCTTTAAATAAATTAATAATAAATGTCCTAATCTAATCCAAGTGGGCCTAAATGGTCATATTTTATTCCGAAGGATGTTTTTGGTCGAATTAAACTTGTCCAATAGAATTAGGACATGTGTTAGGGTAATAGTAATATCATTTTTACCCTTAATTACCCTATTTACTTTTAACCATGGTTAACAAATAGTAAAAAGTTACTATTCACCAAAAATTATTTTCATCTCATTGAACCACAATTTACTTACTGACATCAACTGTCTCTCTCAGATTTTTGATATTCCACTCACATAAGCGGTAAAATTATGTTTTATGAAAAATTCATTTTTTTAACTACCACTTAGTGGTTTCAGTATTCATCAAAAAATGAAAGTTTCCAGAAAAATACCAAAAATTACGCCTAAGCTATATATGATATTATGAATTCAAAAATGATGTCTATTTTACCAAATTCATAACATATCATTTGCATTAATTAATTTAAAATTTAATTCCCGTCGTCAAAACAAATAGCGTGTTCTTAAGAGATAATAACTATCAAAAGATTGAAAGTTGTTTATGTCTGGTTTAAATGTGAAATTACATCCAATAACCAACATTGTATTAAATTGTAAAAATATATTCTAAATATACATTAAAACCAATCAAATTAATAATTTATCACTATTAATTATTTCTATTAAAAAGGTTCTTTTTAATTAAAATTTAGTAATTTTCACTATTCATCAGAAAATGAAAGATATCCAAAAAGTACCAAAATTTCACCCTATGCTAATTTCATTATTCTGAATCCAGAAATGAAGTCTATTTTGAAAAATAAAATTTCAAAAATTTCAAAAAATGGTTATTACTATTCATAACAGCTAGTTTTAATAATATTTTAATAGCATATCGTTGTTTAGTGAAACTCGGTATTGTGTACTACACACGCTATCGAGGAAGGTCGCGATTGTGTGTAATGAGAGGCAAGTCAAGGATGCATGTTGTACAAGCTCCTTTTGGTGTAGCGTACAACACAAGACATTAATGAAATTAATAAAAATATTTTTCATAAAATCTCTGGGTGTTACAATTACCATTCTATAACAATTAGTTAATTATTTGAGTTCATATCGGACATTGTTTCGATGTTCGGAACTTGAGTTGAAAATGAACTTGTAATAATTATAAATTGTCTATGTGGTAAAAAATCTATTATCTATAGAATGATATTCATGATTTACATATCATATATATCATATATTTCTAGTATATATATGTATTTATAATAGTACATAATATTTGGGGGTATGAAATGAAATGCAACGTTCATGTAGATGGTAAGCCGTACATACGCATGAATGATAATTTAATTTCTATTTCATAATTAATGGAATTAAAACATAATGATAGATAGGTATATTATAAATCTAGTATAATATCATATAAAATTTCATTAACTCTATCCTTTTTTATGTTCCATGTATGGAAAGAATGAGTTGTATCACTCTGAGGGGGAAGTATTTCTCCCTTCCTCAAATGAAATTATAGTATTTACCTACTTTGGAAACTATAATGGTATTATATAAATGAAAAATACAGAAGCATAAAAACAATATAAATTTAATATATATCACATATAAATACAGTTCCATCTTAATGGAAACCATAAGAGGTTGTATGAGAAGATTTAAAAATCATCATTTCCTGAGGCAATAGTTCGCCATCCACATAAATAGTATGTTCTTTACCCATTAGATGGAGGTGTGTGTAAGTGTAGTTCACATAATTCGCATAAAAACAACATAGTATATTGAATATAATATTTTTGTTATAAAATAAAGGAATAAAAATAGTTTATGGGGTTGGAGAAGTAAAATAAAACTAAAGAACTTAAGAGAAGACGTTAACTTTAAATCATGTATCTCTATTTGGTTTGAACGAAAACGGTTTACATGGAATTAATTCTTCCTAGTAGATGGAATCTAAGAGGTGGGGAGGGATATAATAAGATTAATTGGGTAGAGGCTAGATGATCCATGGGGATTGAGAAGTTTGAGGAATGGGTAAGAAGTGAGGTATTTTTATAAAGGGGGGAGGGGCTCTTTAGGAATGATATAAAATATTATTTTATTATATAATTATTTTCGGTTATAAAGGTCCAAATCTCATTAAAGTAGAAGATAAGATGACTAATGTTCGAAATTATATCATTCAATAAGAATTAAACTAGTTTTGGATATTATTTTGATGAATATAATCATATTAATTTAAATCATTCATTAATGAGGTGAACACTGTATCATTATTGGGTCCAAAATATTTTTATTTATTTGATATCTAAAAATTATAAAACAAATATCATAATGTAGGAAATATTTTTATCTTTAAATTGAATATTTATAGTTGAAGAGATAACTTATATAACCCCATGTAAAAATTGATTTACTAAAATATATGTGTTTATGTCATTTTTGTCATTACTTTAAATTAGTTAATATAAAGTGTCGTTATCAATCCCAAGTGGCTCCATTGGGTCCCATAATCAACCAAAATATTCCCTTCATTGGAAAGGTATCAACAAATATTATTTGAACACATGTTAGGGTAATTTAAAATTATTATGATGTTATTTTTACCCTTATTTACCAGATTTACCCTTTAACCATGGTAAATAAATTATTTAACGAAGTAAATATTCATAATGTATGAAAATAAAAGTTACCTATTTATAAATTTTGGACCTCCTGAATCCAAATATGGAATCCATTTTTCTTAAATTAAAAAAAATAAGTGGATGAAATTAATTTTAAATTAATTCCCGCTATCAAAACAAAAAGTTTGTTTTTAAGAAATAATAACTATCAAAATATTGACACTTGGTTATGTCCAATTTCAAAGTGAAATTACATCAAATGACCAAAATTGGATTAAATCGTAAAATAATAATATAATTACACTTTAAAATAAATTAACAAGATAATATATCCTTATAAATAAAATATATTAAAATGGTTTTTTGAATTAAAATATAGTAATTTCATTATTCATTAAAAATGAATATTATCATAAAAATACAAAAATTTCATCCAAAGTAAATTTTGATGTCCTGATCCTTAAAAAGAATTTTATTTTTTCAAATAGAACATATAAAAATTGTTAAAATCTATATTTAAAAAGGGTTCACCATCAAAAGGCTATAAATCCACCTTTTAATGAATATTATAGTTTTTATTCTTAAAATCAGATTCTTTATTATTTTAAGCCTCTAAAATTTATTGGATAAATGAAAAAAAATTAACTAACATGTATATTGATATTGTAGTTAGTTCTGTATATTCCCTCAAATACAACTTCTAGGGATTAACATCCATTTAAAATAATATTATATTATTATTGTATAGAATGACCCAACATTGTGTGCAACATATGATTTCAAAGAAACCCTGTTATTTCCTATCAGGTATACCATCGAACCTAGAATTCCATTTAAATTAATATTAATATTTCATTCCCAAATATTAATAAATATTAACATGTATTATTATTATTTTTACCTGGGATGTTACAATACCTACTCCAAAAAAAAATCGCATTTACTATACATCACATGCATAATTTCATTCCAGAAGGTCTTGAGTACACTATTCTAATTCCCCTCATGATTCTTCATTATTTTTGATTACATGGGAATAAAATCTATAAATAATACAAATTTTTTTTTGAGTTAATATCTATAGACTCTATTGAATATTTCCACGAATCGTTCTGTAGAATCAGTGAGTTTGAATGGAAACAATATGAACTCGTAGTGCATATAAATTGAATGAATCATTGTATTGTGGGTATTAACCTTTTTCAATTCTACATGAAAATAACACAACCAATGATCCACCATAAAGAACAATTAATCTCTACATATCTGATTATAAACTAATCAATCCATGGAAGAGGATAATTATTCTATATTGTGAGCTTGTTGATCACATGATAATCAATGAATAGGCACATTGAACCATCCTTTTTCTTAATGAAAATGAATGTTCCACCCTATGGTGAAACATGTGGGAATTTTAAACCTTTTTCCAGATTTCTCTATAGTTTATTCTATCTCTCTTTTAGTTTATCAAAGATTATTTTATGTGATGTATTGGATATTGTAAAATATTTTTGTATGAACTTGATTTAATACTCAACCTCTTGGATGAAAGAAATAATAAAACAATTATTTGGGAAACACATCCTCAATTTTTTTTTATAATGGGGATGTCCTCAATGATGACTAATAATTTATTCTCAATCATTTGATCAATATCCACTATCCCATATGGATGTGGGGTGAGTTATAGGATTGGGGTGTAATAATAGACACATTTACCATCTTCACTAACTACTCAACTTCCATATTTTGAGGTGGTGTTAATACTTGTGTTTTCTAAAAAAATCCTTGAACTATAATCCAAAACATTGTTTGATATCCTTGGATGAATAAATATCATACCTATCACCTCATCATTGTCAAGATCCACCACAATTTTTTAGGGAATATTTTCAACTTTATTCCCTTGTTGGTTTTTTCATATGTATTTCCTATAACAATCCTTGGATTAGGTAAATGGATTCCATAAGTATAGTGTTACTTGAAATTAAAACCCTATTCTACATAATGAGGGGTGATTGAAGAATTCAATTATTCATTCTGGTTGGTAGATTTATCCCATCATGGATTTCAAGAAAAGTTCTCTTCATCAATTCACTTAAATAATTAACCCATTCACATTTATAAATTTCCAATATTCTTCTTACCATACATTGTTTTTGTGGGATGTTTTGATTGCATTCCACCATTAGAATTACCCATCATACCGCCATTACGAATTTCCATTTTCTTCTTTTTTCCCCATGATATCCTTGATAATCTCAATTTTGATATTGACTAAACATCAAAAACTTTCTTTGCAGCTATCGATGTCTCAAATTATAATGGATTTTTATAGACTCATATTAATATCAATTATAAATCAGTAAATTGGAAATTTTTGGGTAATGAAAAAGATGAAGGTGTGTCATCCATGTCTCCTGATGTATCGATTCAACTCCCTGATGGATACAAAATTATTTTTCTTTTTGCTATGGAATTACCTCCCCATTTTCAATTAAATTGTTTATGTAAAATATTTTAATTTTTTTAGATTTACATCTACTCCGTTTCTTCAATCCTAGGCTTTGTATTTTTGATCGATGTCAAAAATTGATCATCTTCTCACTCCATATGATTAGTATCTAATATGTTAATATAATAACTAATTAATTGAAATATAGGGATGATCTATTGAATGATGTTGTTCCATTTTTTAGTTATTAATGGATTGAGATATCCATTTAATGTCAAATACATTTATCACATACATGCCTCAATTGAAACATTCTATTCTAAAGGGTGATTTATGTGTTCATCTTAATTCATTTTTTATTCATAACATGATTCAATCTAGATTGTATTATCAAAATATCTTAATTCCATCTCCCAATGGGTTGGTAATATTATTTTTGTAGTCATCACATTACCCCTAACATTGGTTGTTCTCTCTATTTCTCCTATTTTGAGACACTGCCTAAAATTAAATGAAATGATATGGTTGAGATTTTTTAAACTATCCATGTAATGATCCAAAAATCCAGAAAATTAAAGCCTTTAATAATTATTTAATATATTCATTATATTTTGAATTTTAAGGATTTCAATATGGATAATCCATGATTGATTTATTCACATAAAAGTTTATGGGAATTTTGGTCTTTTATTATGGATCATATGGAGCTTCAGAATTTACCAAAACATATCCTCAAGGAATGTCAAATTATGTGTTCATAAAGACCCATTTTCATGAACCAATTGATGATTGTGTCTAGATCAATTTTCATTTATGGGGGGTTTTTCTTCTAGGAACAACAGTTCCAATGCCTTATAAGCTTGTATTATCCTGAACATGATGTATTTTCTTGGAAACAATGTACTATATACTTTAACTAAATTTAATGATGTTTTACTATTTTTTCTTATCCAAATGTATTACATTTTATTTCCTGTACCCTAATCCCTAAATAACTATGCATTAGTCTAATACCAACTATGAAAATTCATATTTTTATTACACATTAATTCATGAATTATTATAAAAATGTAAAAACTAATTTTTTTTCAAAAATCATGAATCATAGTGTATTTATAAAACTAGGTACATAATAAAACAACATGAAACATTGATATAATGATATTATTCAAATATTCCTTTAAAAAATGTTAAAATTTCCATCATCCTTCAAAAACTGAATTGGATAACCTCAGGTGGTACATAAGATAAGAGTGGTATATAAATGATTCTAACGGAATAAATTAATAAGATAATATGGTAAATAATTAAATATTATAAATGTGGAAAAAAGGTAATATAATATTGGTGAGAATCATAATCTGATGCAATGAGGAATGATATAATGTGACAGTATAAAGGAAGCATGGGGATGTAGAGAGAACATAAATCACGTAATAAATATAAGTCAAGGCTGATAGAAAAGAAAAAAACAAAATGGTTGATATATTCCCATAATGGATTTAGTATACTCTCTATTAACATACATGAAATCTCATGGTAATAAAACATTACCCATTACATTGGAGTGAAATCTGGATAAACCCATCATAATCATTACAACATCATGTGTTCTAAGTTGATCATTAACCATAATGAAATATTTCAACTGATTTCTCCCAAAAAATATGTAGTCTAGTTTACATAAATGGGAGAACATAAAAAATCATGTATAGTTACATATAGGTGAATAACCTTGAGTAGAAATGGGGATGGTTATTCAATACAAAATTGTCTGGCATGATGAATTGAAGGAAAATTTCCACAGCATAACAAAAGTGCATAAAGCTTCATAGAAGGGATTAATGAGAGTGAATTGGGTTTATCAGCTTGTGGACATCATAAGGGTAGTAATAAATATTTATTAAACCATATTACATATTGAGGAATTTAAAAAATGGCATAATTTAAACATGTTTATTGAATAAAGTGGAGAAGGAGGGGATCTCCTACCATTAGAGGGTACTATTTAGAGAATATGAGAGGATTAATAAGATATTTGGGGTATCTTATGAGGGATATATAGAGAAAAGGGAAGATTAATATCATGCGATAAGGGTTTTTATTAATGGATAATGTGAAATTGGTGTGTTTATATAAATAAAGGGTGGATAGTTATTTATTAATTCCTAATCAAAGGTTTTGGAATCTATTTAGTAATGTAATAAAAACTAAAATATTTTAACTGTTTCTACCCTTGGTTCTACCAAAGTGGGGTAATTTAAATTATTTTACAATTTTGATAATTGATTGTATTAAAATACTACACTTAGTGATGTGGATGTTTTTCATTTGGACAAAGAATTGTTTTTAAAACCTTAAAATATAATATAGTTCATGGAGGTTACATTAAGGGATTATAAAAATAATAAAATAACCAAAAAACAATTTATTTTAATGTTTTGACATATAATTGGTTTTCAATACCTTTTATAGAATATATTACATAAAATTTGGTTCTTTATGATTTCCTAGTATACACAGTATATTTATAACATATTTAATATTGACCAAAAAATTGTTTTTCCTCTAGAAATTATGATGAAATATCTGTTGGATATCATCTACCAATTTATTTCAAAAATAATATTTACTATATATAAAAAATATCAGTATGTTAAAATTTATACATTTTAAAAAAAGTACACATGTATTGGAAGATATTGGGTTTTTATAATAAAATATTTCTAACCCTTGGAGAAATTTCATTATCTTCATAAAAGAACATTATAATTTGTATTTAATAAATATTATTTAATTATAATATTTCATCAAAATATAAGCCATTCAAAAATAATTTATTTTTTCTAGATTGATTGTTTTTATGGAACAATATATTTCCCAAAAATAGAAATTATGTTTCCACAAATTCAAATAATATTTTTATCAAATTTTTTTTAATCATAATGAAGTAATAAGAAAATGATAAATATAACCAATATTTTACAAAATGTGTAAAAATTCATACTAGCATGGTCTAGATATAGAACCCTTTATTACACCAGTGAATGTTAAGGTGTGCAAAAATGAGATTTTCTTATGGTGGATTAGTATTCAAGGTTTGAGCCGAGATCTTGATGAGCACAGACTTATCTAGTAAACAATTTTAATCCGACTTCATTTTATGAATCTCATATTGGGATTGGTCAATGGAATATCCCAATAGTGATATCTCCCTCAGAAACTTTAATAAAAGGAATTAACATGGTACAATCCTACTAGGTGAGGCCATCTCTCCTTTCACATATATAAGTTGGATTTTACCATAACCCTTAATATATAATAATATTATGATCATTATACAATAATGATATTATCAGAGCTTCTGATGTTTGACGATCATTAAAATATGATATGATATAACATATGAAAGTCTAAAATAATAAATAGTGTGTTTGTTTATTCTATGTCCACATAATATATTAGGGGATTTAATTTTGACCTAAAAGGAACATTATTTATAAAATTTTAGGTCATTACATCAAACATGGAAAAGGGATACTTGTTCATAATTATCACATAGTTTGTATTTTTATATTCAATGTGATGTTTGAGTCACCATCCTGCCTTATTAGCATTTAACATATGTGAATCCCATAGTGACATGCTAGAATGAATAAATCCCTTATGCTCACGGTCCACAAGAGTAACCTTATGTTCCCGTAACATAGTAGGATCCACATGATAAGGTGACATAGAAAGGGTAATCATAATAGGTATTTGGTCAATGGTAAACTTGAAATTTCACTATGGAGGTAAACTAGAAGAACATACAAAAAACACAAGGTATGCACACACACCTACACAGGAACTAGATTTATCCAATAAGGATAAATGAGATCAAGAGACATCACTAAAAAAGGACATTAGATCACAAAAATATACGAAAAAAACATACCTCACTCTCTATGACATAGAATCCCACTCACGTTAAAGGATATAAATGATTCTATCCTGAGATACAAATAATAATACATTATACACCAATTTATTTGGGTGCTAAAATTGATCCTCCAATCCATGCCAATTGTCTGGTTGAAGATGTCAAAATTAATCACCATGAATTTCCACTCCACATTACGGTCATCTAATGTCACCAAACATGTTGTACAATTGAAACCATGTTAATAAATATATAATAGAGGCATTTAGATAATCAATGAGAATGAAAGTAGCAATGAATACAATCCCAAAACATCAACAAAATTTATAATTTAAATAATTCATAGAACTTTTATCAAAGAAATATGGAATTAGAGATGTTGAAATGACTACCGTACAACTAATAGTATATGGCCGTAATTTATGTGCTCTTAGACAATACTCCACATTATAAATTCATCAGGTACTATATAATCTTCTTAATTTTTGAGCCACAAAAACATCCTCATTGGATGTATGAATACGAACCATAGAACCCTAGACGAGAGTTGATCCAGCCTTACTTCCATTGGAAATCAGAATCAAAGTGAATTCCCAACCTAAAGTGTTGTGACGCTACCAAGGCATGTTTTTTCATTGAAGGACATGATTTATGACCATCATATTTTTGATAGTGAGTACAAGAGTGTGCCTGGCCATGTCACTATCAAAAATATGATGGTCATAAATCATGTCCTTCAATGAAAAAACATGCCTTGGTAGCGTCACAACACTTTAGGTTGGGAATTCACTTTGATTATGATTTCTAATGAATTGGACAGAGTTAACTACAAAACTTTCCCAAGGTGGCCCACCACATTGTGAAGCACATCAAAAAGAAAGAAACATGTCTCATGTAAAACATGATCAAGGAAAATTGATAATGTAAAAATAAAAAAAAAGTGAGCATATCCATGAGACATAAAAATTCAATGTAAACTTGTGAAATCATATTGATAAAATAGGGAAAGACTGGTGAAATCAAAACATGACCATCCATCACCACCAAATCAACCCACTGTGAAGATTATAACCATAAGAAAAACAAAAATACTACATAATTCCATTTAATTTTATTGAGAAATGTAAAAATATATATAACCATATAATGGAAATGATGGGTGTTTTCACATTTCTTAGTATGATACCACCAAAAAATTTATAAATTTTATAATATAAAGAATACATTAGGTCTAGAAATAAAATAAATCCTGATTTAAAATAACTTCATAAAATAAAAACAATTTCTAAAAAATAAATTTGTTTCTAATAAAAGCATACTATATTCTCCAAATCATGGAGTATGTACTTCTAGTAAATATAGTTCAAAAAATAATCAAAACTAACCACAGATACATTAAATAAACTAATGTGATCAAATAGCCATGAATATACCATTTTATGATAATCCAATCATAAATTGAAAAGAGAACGATTTGAGAACTGAACAATGGGAATGAATTATAGAAATGAACGAAAAGTACTAATCCAGATTTAAGATGGATTGAAACCATATAACCTTTTGCGTCATTGTATAGATTAAATTGAAAATAAAAATCATGTGGCAATATAGATACAAGTATAACAAGTCTATTTCTCGACACACATGACATTACCAAATGTGCTATGTTTGTAAGAATCCATTTAAAACCCATAATCACATTAAAAAAAGCCATATCAAAGCCACCCCACATTATTTCTAAATAACTTTTTTAAAACCAAAATCCCTAATTTTATAATTTTATCAAACTATTCGTGTTCACAAATCGATTTTTAATGTAAATACCATTAATAATATATTTCTTCCAAAAAATTAAATCACAATACTAAATAATTCATTATCATTCAATAACCTTAAATAATTTAAAAGAACATATATCAATTAATTAATTAACCCATTATATTGAGAAACCTACCTCAAGAATAGTGGAATCAATGTTTCCTTTGAAAATATAGAATAAAAACAAGTATATCAGACTCCAAGAGACAAGTTATGATGGAAACCTAAGACATATTAGCCGAAAAAACAAACTGATAACAATATGATCCTCATACATAGCAAACACCAATACCACAACCAATGGAAATAGATACGTATAATGATTTATACCCATTGAGTTGTGAAAAACCCACCAATAGGATAGAATGATGAATAGAGTGATCATCAAGGGTATTAATAACGCAACGTCTCCCTGAGATAGCTTATGGAAAGGGAGAGAGGCTTGTATGTGAATTGGATAAATAATCTGGTGACCTGTACAAAGTCGTTGATCACTTCACCTCCCTAGTAGCCCATGGATGCAATGTTCTATTCCTTCTCAATGTCACCTCCTTCAATCCTAAAATGTTCAACTTAATATGTGGGTATTTCCTTGGTCTACAATATTTTAGACCCCCCCCCCCCCAAAACCATGTTTATTTTATTTTTTCATTCTTATTTTAATAAATATAACGTAATTATGATGATTTGTAAATTTAAAAAAAACATGGCTTGAATGATTTATGTGATGAATCCTAGATTCAAAATTTTAATCTGTCTGGTTCCAAAAAAACCATATGAATTTACCATTTCTTTAATTATTTTGATGAACATTTTTTAAATGTTAAATTGTTTCATGGGTTGTAAATTCACATGATATGAAGAAATCTGTGGAATTGTCCATATAATTTACCTCATCTAACTAGTTAAGGATATGAAATGTGTCCAGTAGGAATTTCACAATATATATTTTGTAGAAAACCTCCCAGTATACTCCAATTCCCTGCAAAAAAAATTAAAAAAGACCTAAATATTAATAGATAATTACCATTTTACCCACGATTGTTCAGGAATGTAATCAGAAAAGGGAATGTTTTATCCACCCCCTTTGTAGGAGGAGGATTGTCCCAATGTTTCTACAATGTATAGAGTTGTAATTATCAAAATCATTTCCCAGAACCTTAAATAAAGTGTCATCATTGTGATAATATGGGTCATCTTCAATAGTTCTATTTGAGGTAATCATATAGATGACCTTTTAGCGTTCACAACAGACACTAAATATGACCTATAGATATGGATGATATCCCCAACATTAGACTCAGAATAAACATAATTTGGGAACAGATGAAAGTTATGCAACTTTTGGGAAGACACATTGAGATGATATAGAATGAAACCTTGATGTGGATAAAGTCAAATATGGTGTTGGGGTGGTAATATAAACTCTTAAATGTAAAATCATTATCATAACTACCATATCTTAATTCTTCTTTGATTCTAGAGGCTGCCATTCATTTACATTTTCTCAATTTGTTACCGGTATTGACTTGAATTTTAATTTTCCTTCAGAGTTTTTTTTCTCTTTGAAAACCATTAGGAAAGAGAGTCGATTTTCAATAGAGATTTGAAAATTTTCCCATAGTAATTTTTGACTGTATAAAACTATTTTATTTAATGTTCCTTGAGAAAACTATTTTTATGAGATTTTTATTATGGAACTGTAGACTTCTCGTTGGGATCACGTTAAGTGATATATGAGTTTCTTATCCATTTCTTTGGATAATGGATGGAATCTTGTGTTGGTTAGTGAATATGATATTAGATTATGTATAACGATTCTATACTTAGTTAGTTTATATATATTATAACAAATATAGAAAATATGGATCTTACTATAGAGAAGGTAGTCTATCCTTCCACTTTTTGGCCAGTTATGGACCATTAAAAAAAGGTCTTTCTAGATAACACCAGAGGAATTACTCCTGATAAAGGACTTTAATATAAGATTTAACACATTAAAAGTGTGAAACAAGTATATATTCCTCAATATCATTTTGTGTTGTCCCAATTTAAGGATCAGAAGGATAAAAATTAGGATTTGAAGTCGAGGGGCTTTGTTAGACTGAGAAAAACTACCTAGGGTACTTTGCTGTTATTTTCCAAGAAAGAAAAATAAAATATTCTTTTATTTTTTGAGTATAAGAAGATTAAAAAAGTGTACATGAAAAATAGATACACATTTCCAAGGAACTCTAACTTGTTTGATTAGTTGTGGGGTGCCTAATTGTTCTCAATAATTGACCAACGATTATGCTAAAATTGGAGTTCGTTCCATAAAACCATCCTCCGTGGGCTATATGATAACATGACTTCATAGTTTAGAATATTAATAAACTTCTTATCACATCATGATTTCCTATATTCGTAACATAGTATGTGGTAATGTCCAAATAGTAGTTTTCACACTAAATGGTCATAATAGTTCCCCTATATGATGAGAACCATGAAGTGACATGGCACTATTCTTAAATATATGTTATTTATCTGAATGATATCATTTAATTGACATAAATGAAACATTCTATCAGGGGTCGAGACTCATAGTACAATTCAGCAACTTCTCATGGTGTACTCCATTGGTAATATCTAGTTTAGGATATTATGATAACGATACCTTCTAGTAGGAAATCCACATTTATACGTGTCATTGGATGTTCGCATCTCCAAACATGTGCATTTATTTGTAGACTATAACATTATTGTTAATGATTATTATGGGTTGCATACATTGATGTATAGTTGAGAATCGTGATGAATGATTTTCTCAGCGAGGTAAGATATGTTGGTTGTGTCATGAGTAATATTTCATTAATGAATAATGTGATAAATGATTTTTCCCTTATATTCTATAATGAATGCTGATATCTCAATCTTTTTTATGGAAGTGATATATCCTAAATAAATATATGGAAATGGTGTTATATATTCAAGTTTAATTTTTGATAAGTAAATGAAATAGACATCGATCATATTGGTTAATGTCAACAGTATGCAACCTTCTCGATTGATGACATCATTATAAAGGGCTTATAATACATAGTAATCAACAATATAAGGTTTTATGTGATTTCATTATTAACTTATTTATATGTGGGGTAATTGGATTGTTTCATGATTCTATCATATTAATTTAGGATTCTTTACTTAATTCCACTGAGAAAGTCGCATAGAGTGTCACACACTAAATGTATCAAGAATATCGATTAATTAATTTAATGTTATTTATTTTTTAAAACATTAAATAAATATTATTCACTAACATAGTTTAATAATTATTCATATTTAAATCATCTCATATATTCCATCACCAGTAATTCGACAGAACATAATGTGGGCAGAATATTGAATATATATTTATTTTCTATTTAGTGAATATAATATTTATTAATTAATTAGATAATAATGAAGGGAAATTTATTTAATAAATAAATAGTCATTATTCAAGGCGTAATAAATATTGTAGAGAAATATCATACAGATATTAATAGTCCACTTATAAATAATAGATATTTAATATTATATAATTTAATTAAAATGTTAAGTGGACTTCGATAAATAATGTTAATAATATTATTATTTGACATGGGATTCTGTAAGGATAATAAATAATAAAGGGAACCAATGAAATTATTTTATTCTAACCCTAGAAATATATAATCCCAAATAAATTATTTTCTATGAGAGGTAAAAAAAATTAGTTGTGCACAAAAATTTTTGAGAATCCTCTCATGACCTAGAGTGATCCCTTCTCTAAGAAATCTCCTAAGAACTGATACAAATCTTCTTCCCCCGTTCTCACTCAAGTCAAGAGATTTCATAAAGAATAATTTGGAAACAATTCTCATTCTGATGAAAGTATAATGATGCAAGTAGTAGGATCTATCATTCTAGAAACCATATATTTCAATGGTAACATTTAGAGGTTTGGGGACTACATGTGGATCATCGCTAGAGGGAATCGTCTTTTGATTCCTACAATGAAGATATGGTACAAAGAATATTTTTTTAGACTCATCAATGAGAAACAAATTCCAAAAAGGTATATAATGATTCAATAAATTAATTATAAATAATTTTTGATAATCCTCCTTATTGTTCCAACATTTTATCCATTTTTTGTCCTATTTGATTCATTTCCATTGACTGTGGAATGGATCGTTGTTTAGATATTGTATTGTTCATCTATCGTGAAAACAAAAAAATTTGAGCACAACCCCTCACATGCTTCCACTATACTCGGAATCTAAAATTGTTATCATCGTGGTCACATAATTAGTTATAATTATTTTATGATATTTTATTGATTTATGATTTCTTTCATTTATTTTTCAATTCATGTTTAATTGTTCTTTAAATATGAATTATTTTATATGATTCTTTCTCCATTTCATGTATATATAAATATAAGGATTAATTTTTTGAGTGAAATAAAATAAAATAACTCATTTTGAGGTGCCAAGGATTCTTTTAGGATAACACAGGGGTGATTTCTATGAAATTGAAGTTACATGCTATGTAATTACTCTTAATGCATGAGAAACTATTTCAGAAATTTATTCCAATAATGTGCATTGAAGAAACATGGTGCATTTATTTCATACACCACTTATTTTTTCGAACACCCAGGCACAAGAACAGCCAGAGTACACATTGTGTAGTCCATGTACACAATGTGTAGGCTCTTTGAGTCATATAAACGTCATATATTTCAATACATGGCCTACCTCACCGGTGACCATGTAACTCAGAGAGTATACACCATGTACTCAATTATACATGTTGTTTTGTCGAATATTATGAAGCATAGTATTGAAACAGAGTCCCTTATCATGTTCATCTTATATACGGTGATAGATGTACATTTCGTGTAGCTTTCTAGTACACATTGTTCACTTAAAAAAATTTACCCAAATTTAAAATTCATTTATTATAATGTGTAATCCTTATCAATGTGTGCTTGTGTTTCATCATTAAGTATATTAGACATTCCATGTGATGGATTATTTAATATATATATATCTAAACACACATAAATGATTAATTAATATCTCTGTATTGTTCTGATCTGGATATCATGTATCAATCATATTACAGTTGTTACTCTATGTGAATTGAAGCAAAACAGTAGACAAAAAAATCTTGTAATTCCTGTCATAATTGTGTTTTTATTACACATCATGAAAGAAAATTATAATTCATGTATTCAATATTTCTCCAGAGTAAACATTATAAGTGTATAATACATGATAATCATAATCGGATGGGTTTTCTCCATGTTTCTTTCCAGGTACATTATTGTACATAGTTAATTTTAAATAAGTTAATTTAATTTTTTTTTGCAATTTGGATAGATAATAATCTCAATGAAATTAAGACAAAAATTTAGATAATTGGTGTTTAAAAAGAAAGGCAAATGAAAGAAAAAATGCACCCATAAGAAAGGGGATTCGAATGGTGTTTTTGTTATCGAGTGTAATATTTATTATATACACATTGGATATCATTTACAATAATTGGTGTTTACATCTATATAGAAATGCAGAATCCAAGTAGGTTTCGAAAGATTTCTAGAGGAGAGTTGGATTTCAGAGTTGATATAGTGATAGGCTGGCTACTCTGGCCCATGGTTACTACCACCATTCATTTCCAGAGTGAGTGATTTAGGGTTTAAAATCTTATTATTATGTATCAATGGTTTCCAAGAACATAGTTTCTATATCAATCCATTAAAAGATGAAGATAGATTTATTTTTAATTTATAAATAAAATTTCATTATCTTATAATGAAATCATATTTTATGATTTTCCTCATCTAAATAACTGTATTTATGCATTAAATTTTAAAAAACAGGTATTTTATATTAATAATGAATCAGGTTCACCCGACTCATTTAATACCCAAATGTGGAATCATCGCATTGGTCATTTAAACAAGAAGCATTTCAAAAAGCTTTGACAAGATGGTTATTTAGAATATTCTCATCTTAAACAACTGGAATGTTGTCATTCTTTTTTATAAGAAAAAAATGACCAATTCTTCATTCCATCAATAGGGTTAAAGTGATGCAATGATTTTATGATTGGTACAGACTGATGTGTGTATACCTTTTAAAGTAGAAGCTAGAGCTGGATATTCTTACATAATATATTTTATTGATGACTATATTAGATATGGATATATCTACTTGATTAGGAATAAGTCTAAGTCATTTTTGAAATTAAATTAATTTAAAAATGAATTATATAATTCACAACGAAATAAGGAAACTTTTACTAGATCATGGTGGTGAATATTGTAACCAAGAGTTTAACGACTTCGTATGGGATTTTGGGATTCAATATCAACTCACTCCACCTTATACACCACACTATAATTTTTTATTGAAAGGAGAAATTCTACCTTGTTATACATTGTACAGTCTATAATGAGTGATGTAGGTCTTCCATTATCCTTTGGGGTATATTCATTAACAACAATAAAATATTAATTAATCGAAGTTCCAACTAAAGTGGAAAATGGACTTCCCTTCGAGTTATGGTGTTGAAAGGAAACTATGTTGTTGGATACACATTAATGGGGTTTCAAGGAGTTTGTTAAATCCTTTTCATGAAACAAACTATCACATATGGGAACAATGTGTGTCTCTATATGGTTCCCCATGGAAGTAATGATATGCTACCTATACAAACCCTCAGATTAGAAAAAGAGTATCTCTAGGTAAGATATCATTCTTGAGAAGTAGAAAATACTCAGAAATGATAGTGGTATAAACATTAAGTTTTATGTAGTTGATGATTAAGATACACAAGAGTTGGTACAATAATCAGTTCCATTGGTCCCCATATAAGAAGTAATTCCAAAAACAAAAGTACTACATATGATCATATATTAGTTAAGAGAACTGGAGAGATATGGTTTTCTAATCTCCAAATATGTAAAACATTATTGATTTACATTTATGAACATACCTCCTATGTGAGGCTATAGAGAGCTTAGAATATGCAAGATGGCAGGATTCCATGAATTTTTTAATAGAATCCATGTATCAAAACCATGTCTGGTTTTTGATCAATGCACCAGTTGATGTAATGATTATAAGGTGAAAATTGGTATTAAAAATGAAACTATACATGGAAGGTAAAGTAAATACCTATATAGAAAGGCTCGTGGTGAATGGGTTTAAAAACATCATGGAATTTACTGTCATGAAAACGTTTAACTAGTTTCAATGTTTAAGTGAATCAAAATTATACATTCTATAGAAGTTTACAATGACTATAAGATTTGTAAGTTAGATACAAAAATTGTATTCATTACTAGAAAACTATAGTAAAATGTCTATATAACACAACCATAAGAGTCTGTGACTCTATGTGATTCCAAAATTATTTTCAAGATACATATATCCTGTTGTGGATTGAAATAAGAATCCAAGTGATAGAAAATTTGATTTGATGAATCCCTAAAATATATTTGTTTCATCAAGAATTAATGTGAGGAATGTGTTTACAATAGGTTTAGTGGGACAGTCATAATTTTCCTAGTAGTATATTCTGATTTAATATTACTTATTGAGAATAACATACCAGTCTTATAGTCTATTAAGGATTAGTTAAAAAATATTTGATAAAGTACATTGGAGATGTATCCTATATTCTTGAAATTATGATTATTCATGATATATCCAATAAGATTCTTGAAATAATTCAATGAATATATATTGACTAGAAAATAATGTTATTTAGTATGGAACAATCCAAGAGAGGATCGGCTTCAGTGTCATATAGTTGACCTATTTATAAAAACATTTGTCCTTATACCTAGCTAGAGAATGATTTAATGAGTAATATCCCATACACATCAGGGATAGGATCAATCATGTATTCCATGTTATGTAATACCTTGATGTTGGTTATTCAGTGAACATGGTTTGATGATTTCAAAAAACATCCGGGGAATAAAACTGGTTTGATCTTAAGGATACCATTAAGTATCTTAAAATAAATATAGATTTGTCCTGGGTGTATAGATGGGACGATGAGATATTAATTTGGGGTTATATTGATGATTGTTCTCAGAGAGATCATAGTGATCATAATTCTCATACATGATATGTTTTTTTTCTCAATGAAGGAGTTGTGAACTGGAAGATTTCAATGAATCTAGCTATTTCTGTTTATACAATGGAGTATGAGTATATAATGTCTTATGATGTATCAAAGAAATCCATTTGGATATGGAATTGTTTCTAGGATCATGATATGGTATGTAGTAGTAAAGACCCTATCACATAGTATTGTGATAATACAGAAGTGGTGGTTCTTGCAGAAGGGCCAAGGTCACACCAATGGTCTAAGTCTATACTCTAGAAGAATAACCTCTTTGTGGATTTTTTTCATATGTTTGATTTTAGAGTAATTATATTACCCATGGAAGATAATGGGGTGTACCCCTTTACTAAAGTATTATTTCTGTAGAAGTATGAGTATTATGTGATAGGTATTATAGTGAAGGTTGTCAGGAGTTGTCTCTAGTTTATGTGGGAATCTGTTAGAGTTGGTTCCTTAGAACCAACTTCTATTTTCTTTATGATAACATATAATAATATTTCTTAATATTAATTAACATCATATAACATCATGATTGTTCTTCTAGGTAAAAATATATGTGATAATTTCTTATTAGTATTTTTCACAGTAAAAGGTCATAGTAGTTTCCAGATATGATAATGAACCTATAAGTTCTACAAAACTATTCTTAAATATAAGTTATATTGATATATGATATCATTTTAAGAACAAATTTGAAACCGAATATTAGGGGTCGAGACTCTTAGGGAATTGAGAAACTTTCTCCTCTTATACGCCATTAGTAATATACATTGTGGGGTATTACGAGAACGATACCCACCAGTAAGAAATCCACATTTATATGTGTCATTGGATATTCATATATGTGGATGTGTTTATTTATTCTTATACATTAATATAATTATTAATGAGTTATATGATTCATATAATTTTATGTATTGATGAAAACTACGATAATAGTAGTTTGTGGTGAGGTAGGATACGTTAGGTGTTTCATGAGTAATATTTCATTAATGAATAATGAGAGAAATAATTTTTATATTAGGTTAAATAATATAAGTTGATATATCATGCCCTTTTATGGAAATTATATATCCTATAGAAATCTATTTCTATTGCGTTCTATATAAAGTTCCATTTTTGGGAAGTCAAAGAAAGATACATCGAGATCATGGGTTTATGTCCCCGGTATGTAACCTTCAAAATTAGAGATATCATGATAAGGGGATTATATTTAATATTAAGAATCCAGATGAGTTATTATGTGGTTTTTTCATTAACTTTATTATATAAGGATTACTTTTCATGTTTCTAGACTTTAACTTCATTGTTTAGGCTACTGTTCCTAATGGCACTAGGAAAGAAGCCTAGAAGAGAACACACTAAGTGCTTCCAGAATCACATTAAAATAATTTATTATTATTTAATATTTCATAAGTTGAATAAATTTTATTCCCACTTCTTTTTTAAACGTTATTCATGTTTTCTGGATAACATATAATCTATTACTAGTTATTCGAGAGAATATAATGTGAGTACAATATTTAATAAATATTTATTTTAAAATTATTTTATATAATATATATTAATTTATTGGTGAATAATAAAGTGATGCTTATTTAACCAATAAATAGTTATTATTAAAGGCCGGATAAATAATTTATATGATTAGTAGACCAAGTTTAATGGTCTTATGTAAAATAATAAATATTGAATATTATTTGATTAAATAATATTTTATTTAATTTTCATGTTAAGCTCATGACGATAAATAATAATATTATTAACAATAATAGTAATATTAATTATAGTATTTGAGATGGGATTCTGTAGGGATTAAAATAATTAATGGGAACTTGTGATATATTTTTCTTTTTATCATAGCATTATATAAATCAAATTATATTATTTTCATAGAGAGCAATTTTTTTGGTTGAGCACAAAAATATTTGAGAATCCACACAAGAACTAGAGAGATACTTTCTCCAAGAAATATCTCATGAATAGAGGGATATATTTCTTCACCATTTTCCATCAAGGGAAAATTGTTTGTGTAGAATATTTTGGAAGAAATTCTCATGGTTATCCAAGGAAAATAATGAAATAAATATGATCTATCCTAATAACACTTAAATATTACTAAAGGAATGTTCAATGATTTGTGGAACATGTTTGGATCACCACAAGAAGGAATATTCTCCTGATTCCTATCAAAAATTATGATATGACATAGATATATTGTAAGATTCATCAATGAAGAAGGAATTCCATCAAGGTAATTCATTATTAAAATAATAAATCATAAATAATATGTGGTGATCATCCCTATGGTTCTAATGTTTTATCCATTGTCTATTTTAATTGATTCAATTATATTAATAGTGTAATTTATTTTCGTGTAGATATCCTATTGATTATAGATCATGACACAAATAAAATTTGTCCTTGACCCATCAAATGCTTCTGATGTTCCTGAAACCTAAAACTAACACAAACTTTAGGTCTGAGGGGTAGGTATAAATAAGATGGGGTTTAGAAGTAGATAAATACTATATCAGTATCATTTAATTACTTGAAGTTAAAAAAATGTACCAATTATATTCATTGATCTCCTTAATAGGATCTTCCAACCATATCTTTACTCCTTAGTTGTAGTGTTTGATGGTGATATCCTTATGAACTCATAGAACATGGAGATGGATTCTAGGAAACATGGGATTTTTTGGATTAATATTTGAGAACATCATCTCCATGAATATATCTCAATGTTTCACATATTAAACATGGAGGTATGTTTTCTCAAGAATGTGATCTCTGAGTAAAGGATTATTTTTTACCCATAAAAGGTAGAGGTTGTGATGTCATGGGAATACCCTAGAAATTTGTATGATATTACTAACATCCATAACATAGTTCAGAAATATATACGAATCACACATGAATAATGCCATATGGTAGTAACTATTACTATAATTACCTAGAAGGGTGTGAGTATTGAGTGGATAAATTGGGGTGAAGAGTACATTTTGGAGCTGAAGAGGAGATTGATGATAGCTCCGATCATGATTTTCTTAGACATGGGACTGGATATGTCGTTTAATGTGATGACTTAAGTGTTGGAATAAGATCTGTGTTGATTTAAAGGGATTAGGTAGTGTTTTATGGGTTACTCCGATAATGAAATCGTGAGTGTAACTACCATACAAATGACTTACAGTTCTATGCTAGTGTTTATGGTCTCAAGTATTAGTGATGTTATCTCTTAATTGAGAGATATTTTATATAGAAAGATCATATTATCCTACTATAAATCATTATTCTAGGGAAATTGAACCTATAAAAGTGGAATTAGAAAGATAATCAATTTTTTTAGATAGAATATTCATTGAAGAAAAGAAATTTTGATATAGATGATTCTAGTAGGAAAATATAGGTTCTTAGAGAGTGAGTTCTATATAAGGAATGGTGGTTTATTAGATTATTTGGATGAATGGTTTTTTGGGATCATATGAGGACCATGTTTTACTTTCTTTTTCTCATTTAGTTATGATGTTTTCAATGGGTGAACATGTAAGGATTATCTATGAGTTATATCTAGAATCCTTAGTAATGCTGTAACAATTGCTGGGAGGTGACCCGATAGTAGGGTAGTGGATTTATAGGGATGTCCTAATCATTATTTGTTATAGATTATTAGTTCCTACTATAATAATGAAATATTTCATGATTGTATCCCATGAATATTAGTGTTATGTATACCTAGGTTAAATGAACTTGCATCAAGATACCGGGAGGCACTTATGATCACTGGTAATGAAGAAAGGCATTATGAGTGTCATCTCTCATTTCCTGGCCTTCCAGGGATTTGTGATAGAGCATCATAAACAAGGAGGTCTACCTTATTCACTTAACATGCCTAATTTGAATATAGATAATGTGAAAATGGACTTATTTATGGGGTTTTGAAGAAACGTAAGGATTAAATATTCTATTTCACTTATTGTAGATTGGTTATAAATGTGGAATCTTCTTTTCTATCTGTAAGTCTATCTATATTAATGAGTTGGGAAGGATTTATGACTAGGATATTATATAAAAATAATACTACATTTTAGCAAAGTCTCTGATGTATATGGTCATTTTATTTCCTAGATTTTGAAATCCTTATAGAAGTCTATGTGGAATCATTTGAAGCTGACTATATTGCACCATCATCTAACTAATGGATAGTGATAGTGGATGAACAAGATATTGTTGGATGTTATTCATACAAGAATCTAGAACATTGGTGGGGAATAGAATAGTCATCTATCCTCATTGGAGTTTGTGTACAACTGTATTTTCTCAGATTCTATTCTGATGAAAACTTTTGAGGATTGTTATCATCGATGGTGTCTCTGACCATTGTGTTGGGTTGAGGAGTTGATTCCATTGTAGTTTGCCTATGTATCATACAATAGATATCTAGGATGGTTCAACTAACCACGAAGAAGTTAATTAATATAGAGAGTAGGCATAAATTATATTCCAACCAGAAGAGGAAGCCTTTGATGTGTGCAGTGGGTGACCAATTTTTCATGTCAGCATCACCTCTGTTTGGGAAATATAATTTGTTGAGGAAAGGTAATTTATTATATGGTTTGTTGGACTATTTTATATCATCAAGTATATCATCGTAGTGTTTCAATGACCAAAACTCCATACAAGATATCAATATATAAATGATGCATTCCATGTGCCTCACCTTTTTAGGTACCATCACAATCATATGTATGTAATCAACCACACAGTTATTCAGGTGGAACAAGATTCTAAATTTATATATAACCATGTACTGATTATTGACTATAGTGAAATATTATTGGTGGGGACTACTATTCCACTTGTTCAAGTTATGTGGTTATTTTGAGTGATCCCAGAGGAATTTTAGATTGGTATTCTGACATTCATTATTAATGGATTGAGTTGATCAAGAAGGACTACTAGAGGTACCTCTCAAAGATGAGTAGTCGTTAGATGGGGAGATTTTTAACAACATCTTTCTTACAATACTAGCACTTTTGTGTGGAGGTTAATTCTAATCGATGGAGGGTGTGTCTATAGCATGGTTGAGGCACTATGGTTTGGTGGTCAATTTTGTTAGTTTGTGTTTTCTTGGTATAAATACTGGATATTGTGCTGACTACCATTTAAATGCTTGGAAGGGGGAATTTTTGAAGTTATTACAATTTTAGTATAACTATTCTATAGAGGGTTATAGAGGAATAGTTTCCCTTCAATATATTAGAGGATGTTATGAGGTAATGATTTTTTCTTGTGGCCCCTTTCCATAGATTATAGGATGACACCATTTGTCATAGAATTGATTCCACACATTCTTTTTGTTTATATAAAATTACTACATGGTCATCATATTTTTGAAATTGTTTTTTATCAATTGGAACTATATGTTGATCATCCCTATTTACTACACCATGATGATATTTTCCCTAATTTTCCTGTAAATTCCTAGTTTCCCTCAAACCCTTCCACTTCCTATCAATTCCTCTTGATCCAAGGGAGAATCTATGAAATATTCATGAGAAATTTCATCCCAATAACTCTTGGATTCATCCAAAGTATTCAAGGATCAACTCATGGAAATTTTTGGTTGATGAAATATTCTTGAAGAAATATTGACCCACTAGGCACCTTATCTTCTAGATTTTCACCAACATTAGAATCATAAATTCTAATAATTTTTATTGGAAATTAGCATGTGAGGCTCGTTCAAGGTTTATATTATTGGATTTTTTTATCTATAACTTTTATAATACGAATTTTATTTCGATATAGAACCCATAATTGAGTTATTTCCTTAATTTGATTGAATTTTTTCACAAGTTAACCATGGGAGGCACATGAGTGATAATGATCTCATTTGTGTGGGTGCTCATGAGTGTTTTACTCATTATTTATTTTCTCGGATGTGCCTATAGGCAATATGAAATTTTATGTGTAAATATATGGAATGTAAGGGTTTTTCATCTAGTAGCTAGTGATATGTGGAATTTTTTGGATTGGTTAAACCTTAGTGTTGGATAATGCTAGTAATGTGATGATGATTATAATGGATATAGATATAGGGAAGGGTAATGATGGACTCTGGTCCTGAAATACTTCATTGGAAGGACATCAAAACCATTTGGCCCAACTCAAGGAAAAGATATGGTATAATGGCCTTGTGGAATAATCTGTAATAGAGATGGGGAATCAAATCATTATCACCCATCCTAAGGATAATGGAAATTTGTTTGTTCAATGATGTTTGATGGCCTTGTGTATGACCGTGATTAAAAGTTACATTATGAATTTCAATCCAATTTGGAGATAGAGAAGGTATGGATGGGGTTGCTGGAAACATGTTTATCACCTGAAAATTCAGAAAAAAAAGTTATTGTTACTTACATGAGAATTAATTTATATCCATGATATAAAAGTCATATACATGTTAAATCTTGTTAAGTATTAATTGGTTGTTTTCTAATGTATTTTACTCACACCCTATATGATCATCTCAATCCACATGTAGAATTCTTGATAATGGATCCAAGAAATGATTTGGTCACAAAAATAGGGAGATTAGATAATGGAGCTTGATGTTTAGAGATGGTGTCCAGAAATACTCAAGAATAATATATTAGAAGATTTATTTATTTTCTAATTTATATGCTTATATTTTTGATTGACCATGAACATTTGGGTTTCTTAGTTTATTACTCTATATGACTTGAGATACCTGACATGTAATATGTTGTTGAATTTTTATTATTTCATTACATTGTTCCCTATTAAGTTATTACTTGTTTCATGATATGTTTCTAATGTTTGAATTTTTTGTATTGATTGAATAGTCTCCTCAGGGCCTCATTCAGACCCTAAATAATACTCAAAATTCTCTTGCATAAGGATTGGTAAACATGAGATCATGTGGATATCTGACCAGGGCTATGTGATTCATGTCTAAGTGTTACATTATAGAATTTTCACATAAACAATTCATCATGTTCAAAATGATATTTAGGGCATGATTATTTCAAATGGAATCATTACAAAATCATAGAGTCTATATCTTGTATATAATGTTTCATTTTCAATATCAAATTTCTTCATCATTAGTTGATGATATCCTAATTGATGATCCACTTTTGAGAAGTATTGATCAACATGGTGATGATGGAATAAGTCACAAATACATGGTATTTGATATATAATGTTGATAGTTATAGTTTAATGCTACCATTATTCATTGCATAAATGAGATAACTTATCTTATTACATAATAATAGTAACTAGTATAACAACTGACAAATCACTAAGGAATTTAATCCCATTATCCAAATCATCATGTAGTTTCTCAATAATCACATATGTTTTATTGATGTCATCTTTAATTGTATATTTGATATAGGTATCACACTAAGTATAAATTCTTCTCGGAACTCTATATCACAATCCCTATAATGACTTATAAAACCATTATTTAATATATCTGTATATTTTATAATATTGGGAATTTATTTATTGTTAAAAAAATTTAACATCAATTTTGAGAATAATATGCATCTTTATTTGGTATCAATATCTATTTATTTTATGTATTTGATAATATAGATTAATACTCTTCCTTATATTTTTAAAAGAGAATTTGTTTCACTAAGATATGAATAGATATTTACTTTTCATTGAAGTTGATATGATCTCTATATTGGGAGACACAATCAATTCCCAACAAATAATCAAATTCAACTGATGAATCAATTATAATGTTTTTAGAAGAGCCTTTACAAAAATAATTGTTTGGGAAGATTCAATCACTTGGTTTGAATGAATTTTACAATTATATTTTTTCATAGATATATCAACTTCATGTTACATGGGAGAGATTTTAATTTTCCATCCAAACATGCATGGTATGATGGAATTAATTGATCAATAATCAAAAGGAAAAAATTTAAATTTATTAGTGAATAGTAAATGAACATTTCACCACATAATTCTATTCCTCCCTGATATCATAACTTTCTATTTTGAAAATGGTTCAAGAGAAAAAACATCTTCTAATAACAAACATATAAAAAACTTATCCTTGTAGTAAAATTTATGGTTAGGTTTAATGTACATAAATTAATAAATCCTTTAAAGTAACTCTTTTTTGAATTTTTTTATCTAACGTAACTTGAAAATAATAAAAAAATACACATTTAACAATTTTTTGTAATCCAAAAAACATAGACATATTTAATAAATATTTTGAAGATAAATATACTTAATTTAATATTTACTAATATTCATTGGTTTAATTTCCTATAAATTTAGATTCAAACATCATTGTTGCACAAAAAATATTAAACTATGTTTAGATAATTCAACATTTTTCTCCCATAGGATTTCATAAAATTATTAATCCACAAAGATATGTATGTATTTAATGAAGGTTTATTTAATATTTCAATAAGGGGAGGAGTAATAAGGGACTAAAATCAATAAAAATATATTTTTGAGGATAATAATCAATATCAGAATATATGAATAAGGTCATATTCATAAAAATCAGTGAATAATATATTGAAGGTTTGAAAAATGACTATTTATGATGTAAAATGAATGGTTTTGATTTTGTTATGACTAATTATGGTGGGTTGGAATATTTGACAATCATTTACTTCAGGATATCCATTTCCCTTGAATGGATTTTAAAGGGTTGTTCATGGTGCCTAAAATACCCAATAGTTCTTATATACATGATGAATCATAGAATTTCATCCCAAAGGAAGTATTTTGGTGGGAAACTTGGCCGATGACACTTAAGAACATACATTGCTCGATAGGATGGGAGGTCAGGCTCATCACTCCTTGTTAGGGGGGGGGGGTTATTACATATTTTGGGACACTCCTATTGTTTTCATTTAAGACATGTTCATGAATCCATTGTTCATTCTGATGAATTAAATGGTTCACCCTCATATTAATTATCATTTAATAACACATATGAATTTGGAATCATATATTAATTTCCATGGATCTCTATTAATGGAGATATATGTGTGTATCCATGGTTCTTCATTAATGGTTTCTTTTTTATATGTTAACTAGTGAATTTTATATCATTTTTGTTATGGTACATGTTTAAAGAGATGTTTTGGGGTAATCTAATGTTTGAAATAATACAGTAAGAGATGAGTTATTTGGATGATGGGATTGGACCCATAAGATGGGCCTCCTACATATCCTCGTGAAATGAATTTGAAGCCACGTAGTTAAACAAAAATAAATAAAAAAAATCCAATATTTTAAGGTCATGTGATATGGAAGAAACCATGTAGTTTTATACATTTTAGATAGGATACCTAGGTGGAAGATTCTCACCAAATTATGGTTTGGGGATTATGTAGAAGTGCGATGAAGAACATTGATGGGACATGGGATCCTAGGTGGGGATATGATCTCATTAGAAGTAAATACCAATAATTATGGTTCAAAAAGAGGTTTTAAGGAAATATAACCCTATAATTTTGATGAAACAATATTGGGGTTATGTCTTGGAGAACGTTAGGGTGAATTTGACAGTTGGGATTAGACCAAATAGAGGATTTATATGTCTCCTAGTTAGTCTGTAATCGGATACCACATAGTTTGGATTAATTGGAACTTACACCGATGAAAGAGGCACATTTATTATCTTTATCAAGAATATGGACCTTTGAATGTTTGTCTTATGGGGAATATATCACTTTTATAGGATGTTTAGATTGTTTTGGGTCATTAACCTACTAGGATTCCATTATTTTTAGAATACTATGGAAAGTATCAACTCTGTATGATTTGGAGGTTTGGTTGGGGCATACTCCTAATAGGATGCCAATTTGTTGGGGATCATGTAGGTGTCATGATCTCTACTAACCTTTTAGACCATGTGAGTCATGATCTGTGTGAAAAAATAAGGGGATGTGGTAGATCTAGAAACCACAAAAACTCATTTGTCTACTGGTGGATAAGGCCTTGGCCTAATAAAAGAGGGAATGCGATATCTATTGCACCCATATCCTCTCTTATTTTGGAATCAAATGCCCAAAGGAAAAGGGAGAGGGCATCTAGTTCCCTTCTCATATCTTTTTTGGTATCCCGAGAAGATAAAGAGGAGGAAATTTTTTTCTTCCACCAAGAATGTCGATTGGATTACTAAAAGAAGGATTTTCCTTCTCCTGATTTAGGGATGGTGAAAATAGGATACATCAATAGACCTTATAAAATGGAATGGTTAGTGATTCGCCTCAATCCCTAAAATGGGAGGTCCAAATAAATACCTTAATGGTTGAGACACTCATTTCCATGGGAATGTATGTTCGATAGAATTATGAGGATCCCTATTTTTAATGAGGTAACCAATTGGTACCCCAATTAAAATCGATACGTATTATTGAGAGGGAATGCTAGTGTCTCCTATGATTTAATCATACCCATCTCCTGGCTTTGTAAGAGGCCCGTTTCAGATTAAATTATAAAGATTCATCAATGGTCCAATGTGGGTCCAAATGGAATACTGGAATAGGGAAACATGAGTAAAAAAGTAGAATAGCCTAGGATTCCCCTTCATTGTAACATGTTTCCAGGATGGATGTGGTTCCCCCGGTAGACCGCTTCGGTACATGATCCTGAGATACGTCCACATAAGGAAATTCTATGCGAGTTTGAGTTCCTCCTCTGTAGAATCATCCTATATGGGTTATGAATACCTTAGTCGAGATATTTTCTATGTAGTATGATCATCCTCAATGTGAACATCCACTTATGATTTAGAGAATTAGTATAATAAAGTGTGTTGGGTCTACATATGGTCAGTCACTTCACCTTTCTACCGTATTCCAATGTAGTAAATTTACATACTGAAAAATGAGATTTCATGAACAATTCATCATATTTACATCCATCTATCATATGATAGCTCCCCTTTGGGGTGATTTAAAAAGGAATAGAGGTAATTGACTATTTGGATATTTGGTTGTTTGTGATTGAATATGGGGATATCATTTATTTTAATGAGACACACCAGCCACACACACAAGAAATATTTACATTTTCAAGGGATATGAAACACCGAACATACCCAAAAATGACATTTTCCATTTTTGGGGGATAAAAAAAAACATTTAGGCCCACAAACGACTTAATTTCATTCATGGGTTTCATAGATCACTATAATGTGACAGAAATTATTTTTTTTTCAAATCCCAGCATAATTGTGGTCGATATAATGAGTTTTTCAACATTGTCCCTAACCATCCTATATAGGTAGTAATAATTAATCATTTTTAGAAATATTATTTGGCATCATTATTTTATTCACAATACCATCTTTATGGAATACTTTTCACCATTCAAGTGGAGTATTTCGGCTTCAAAAAATTATCCTCATCGGAATGGGCTCTAATTAGGATGAAAAAAAGGTTATTCTGATAATGAAATTGGGATAACTTGAACCAGTTTGTGATATGCATGTGAACCCTCAATATGGGTCACACCGTTAAGGTGGTTGGACCATTTTTTATTTAACGTTCCTATGACGCTCTACGGATCCTCCATCACTCACTACTCCCCACATACCATTCTTATTTGTGGAATAATTTCTCTTGAACTCAAAATTTTCACCTATGAAGAGTGTATTGGATCGTTACCATAGTGATATGGTTGTCTTCACAACAGCTAGATTCATTATATACCAGTCAAACACCTCATGGCTATATGTTTTCCGAGTTGATGTTTTGAAGGAAGAACACATTCTATGCAATTGAAACATATTCTTTCATGTTTTAAATTAACCTAACTTGTTTATATTTTCAATGATCATTCCATAGGGATAAAATGGATATTTCCACACGTAATTTGAATTCAACCCCCATATATGTGACTAAGAAAAGAACATCCTTTTTTAGAATATTGGAAGCAATATTCATTGTCACTGTGGTAAATAGGATGTTATTCTAAAGAGTATCTTTTATCTATAGCATCTAAATTACCTATTTTCGAAAATATTATTTCTATAAAACTTTTGAAATTAATTTGCTACTTCAATTTAATCATACATTCAGGATCTTCCACCACCTTTATTTGAGGATTCCATTAATCAAGATCAAGTGAACATCTCTAATATGGGGAAGAGAATTTCTAAATCGGTTTAATAGAAGGTCTACATACTAAATGGTTCCATTTGGACTTATAGAAACCAATATCCTGACAATATATCCTTGTGGTATACCATTAATGATTACAAATACAAAATTATTATCTCAATAAATGATCCATAAAGATGGTGGTGTTTTATGTGGGATTTGTAATTTGGAGGAATATTTTCTATTGAATGGGATGAGAATTATAGGTGAGGAAGAATTTCATAGAACATACCAAATGATTGGAGGTCATCATTCTATAATAGAAAGTATGGGTTTCAATGTCTATGGTGTAACGCCCCGTCCCCAGTTACCCAGAGTCGGTGCATTATACATAACATTGGCATGATCACAAGAAAGATCAAATCTCGAAAGACCGATTAGTTTAGTAGCCTTGGAAACACTAGATATATTCATAATGTTTTACATTACATCATAAAGATAAAAACTACTACAAAAACATAGTCTCCATATTCCACACTCATATCCCCACATAATATCCTTGAAGGTCATTCATAACTTACTTCTTCACATCCTGGGAAAAATAAAACATAGAAAATGGGTGAGCTCAAATTCCTAGTAAGGATAACAATAGAGCGGAAACCTTCAAAAATAAGCATAAACTTTTAAGGTAATGTATAACTAAAACAAAATACTTTTAAACTTGAACTTCAACAAAGTATGGAAAAAGTAAAATGAAATAATTCCATTTACTTATTCACATGGATATTCTATTAATCAAATAATCACATGCAATATCAATAACCACTTTCATAATGATGGAATTCATAATTCCAGACTATCATAACCACATAGCCAAGGCCTTGTGCCAAGACTACAAATACAATTATGCCAAGGCCTTGTTCCAAGACACTAGTTTGTCTCATGAGACGTACCGATGCATCAACGAGCTATAGCAGGCTCCACACGTCACATATTAAGTCCAATGCATTCCCATATGAAAAGGTTTAAACATAACATAAACATTCGTATTATAACAAGTATAAGAAATGTAAATACTTTCACCATAAACTATGCACGGTATAAAAATATCACATCCACAGTCAAACGTATAAAAAACTATCAATACAATATAGATGTTTTGTATCATAATAAATCAACTTCAAATAAGCGTAAAATCCATCAAAGGATGTTGACATAGATGAAATCAAAACTATTTTTAGAGAAATATCTCTTTCTATTTTGAAATCATTTAAGAGTCTTATATTTATGAAATAAAACATTTTCTTTGAAAATATTATTATAATCTTGTATGGGAAGCTTCGATGATATAATAACGGTGTAAAATAGCCGCACCCACCGTATAAGTTAAAAAACATTCTTACCTTAATTATGTCAAAAAGTTTAAAAGCACCTTGTTTGGAAAACGACGGAAAGATTCCATTATAAAACTCTTATAAAAAGTAAAACAAGTGTATAAATGACTTTAACCCATATTATTTTAAATAGTAAAAATGTTTTGAAATTCATTTTTAAGAAACATGGATGTGGATGAGAAAGAGATCCCAGTAGATTATTACGTATAAACAACCTCGGATAATGAAGAGATTATGAAATAAACCTTACCTTGTACTCTTCCTTGGTTGGGGTAGGTTAACCTCCTGTATAATGGTGAAATAATTGTTATTAAATTATACAGGAATCATATACATTAATATGATATAATATATGATCTTTTAACATTGATTTGTTAATAATATCTTAGTATTATCGTTGTTTCGGGTGTTAACATACTCGTTTTATTTTATATGTTTTGTTACGTAAGACATGTTTGTAATGGATAGGTTGTATCATAATCATATACATAATTATATCAAGTCCATAGATACTATTATTAATCATCAAATAAGAATTATACTTGAATGGATATGATGGAGAATGAATCTCATCGCGTTCGTGGAGACGGTAGTCCGTACGTACGCACGAGCGACAATATCATTATTTTGATATTAAAATAATATATAAATGGATAGTATATCATATATACAGAATCATTAACATGTTATATTTATTATTTACATGAGTTACACATCATTATTATACCCATCCAAACAATAATATATTGAATAACAATTACCCCACGACGTGGAGACAGTAAGCCGTATGTACACACATATGGTGACATGTTATTCAAAGGGTAGATAGAATACTGAATATGGTTGTACCATATTTAAAATAATATCACAGTATATATATGATATTGGATTTATTATTTTATAATGGTAATAACAAAGAAAGAAGAAGTGGAAGAAGAAAGGAATTTGGAATAGGGTGGTGAAAATCATTACCTCTTCTTCGGGTTCATCCTTTTGATTTGATCAAAAGGCTCCTTAGGTTGGATTTATGATCAAACTAAGGCCTCTAGGTTGTAGTGGGGGAAGTTGGGAGAGTATTTGGGAAGAGTTTGGCCGAACCAAAAGGCTTTGAAGGTGTGAAGAAATGTGAAGGAGGAGTGCCTTTTTATAAGAGGGGTGAGGGGCACCTTTGGAAAAGCTAGAAATATTAGTTTATAATAAATTAATATCCGGTTTCTAATGGCTCCAATGTTTATTATTTTACATTTTAAGGTGGTTATGGGTCGAAAACAACTCAACCAATAGAATTTTGACAGGTTTGGGTACTTATATTAACCTTATCTTTAAGTATTAACTCTAAGTTAATTAGTTTCACTTTTACAATGTCTCTTTGTATTTTTATATTATATGGTTAATAAACTTACTATATAAATCTAAGAGACCCCCAAATGGTCCATTAAAGATACACCTATCATTATATAAGTCTCTTGGCCGAACCGTAGATTTTTAGGAATTTAATATCAATTAATAATATAATTTTGTTTTAAAAACTCTTTTATGTCAATTTTGACACTATTCAATAGTTGATTTTTGTGAAACTTATAACAGAATTATTACTTCAAAACAAGTCAATTAAATCAATCATAATATGTCATATTATCCTAGAAAATTATTCTAATTCATTAAAAGTCTCAAATTATATTTATTTGGGTATTTATAATATCAATTATTTTAATTTTTCACTATTATGGTAATTACTGCATCATCATTGTGTCATCAATAAAGTAATTTATTTAAAGTCTAAAAATTATAATTAATATATCATTATTAAGTAAATCTTTTTAGATTTATAATGAATATTTATATTCAAAAATACAACATATATAACCCTATGTAAAATTTTTTTTCTAAAAGATATATGCTTATGTCATTTTTGTACTTATTTTAACTTAATTAAAATTAAGTGTCCCTATCACCTACAAGTGGCACCAAAATCGACCCAAAGATGCCTATGGTCGAACATGTATCAACCAATAAGGTTAGGACACGTTTTAGGGTAATTTTGTATTATTATATTATTATATTTTAACCCTTATTTACCGGATTTACCCTTAACCATGGTAAATAAAATATTTACCGAAGTAATTATTCAAAATTTCTAAAAACAAAAGTTACCTATTTACACAATTTGAACATCCTGACTCCAAATATGGAATCCATTTTTGAAAATTCAAAACACAGAAGTGGCAGAAATTAATTTAAAATTAATTCCCGTTGTTAAAACAAAAAGTGTGTTTTTAAGAGATAATAACTATCAAAAGATTGGTACTTGTTTATCTCCGGTTTAATTGTAAAATTATGTCCAATGACCAAAATTAGATTAAATGGTAAAAATATATTCTAAATATAATTTAAAACCTCTCAAATTCATAATTTAGCACTATTAATTATTTTGATTAAAAAGTTGTTTTTAATTAAAATTTATTAATTTTCACTATTCATCAAAATATTAAAGTTATCCGAAAAGTACCAAAATTTCACCTTAGGCTAAATTCGATATTCTGAATCAAAAAATGAATTCCATTTTGAAATATAAAATATATAATTTGAAAAATTAGGTATTACTATTCATAACGGCTAGTTTGATTGGTTATGGTGTGTTAGAACTCGGTGTTGCGTACAACACACGCTATCACATTATTCAAAGAGAAGCGTACCGTAGAAGCCTGGGGTGTTACATTCTCCCCTCCTTCAAATAATTTCATCCTCAAAATTTCTAGAATACTTATCACATGAAAAGACTCGGGTGGTTCTTCATCATAAGTTCCTCGGGTTCACACGTTGCCTCTTCCATCTTAGGGTTTCTCCACAAAACTTTTACGAGACGTGTCGTCCGGTTTCTCAGTACTTGTTCTCTCATATCAAGAATCCTGATGGGCTCTTCGCAATAAGACAGATCGGGTTCCAGTTCTAATTCCTAATAGGTGAGTACATGCGTTGGGTCATGCATGTATTTCCTCAACAGAGATACGTGGAACACATCGTGAACTTTGGAGAGACTTGGCGGCATTTCCAATCGGTAAGCTACAACCCCAATTCGTTCTTGAATTTTGAAAGGTCTGATGTACCTGGGACTCAATTTACCTTTCTTACCAAAACGTATGACTCCCTTCCATGGAGATACCTTCTGGAAAACATGATCACCAACTTGAAATTCCAAATCCTTCCTTTGATTATCAACATAGCTCTTCTTCCTATTTTCAGCTGCTTTGATGTGATTTTGGATTACCTTCACATTTTCCACCGTTTCCTCTACTAGTTCTGGGCCTACAAGTTTTCTTTCACCAACGTCATCCCAACAGGTTGGTGTACGACATCTCTTTCCATATAACGCTTCATATGGTGCCATCTGAATACTCGAAGGGAAGCTATTGTTATAGGAAAATTCTACCAGAGGTAAATATTTATCCCACATACCTTGAAAGGCAAGTGAGCAAGATCTCAACATATCTTCTAAGGCTTGAATAGTTCGTTCTGATTGTCCGTCTGTCTAAGGGTGGTAAGCAGTGCTCAAATGAAGTTCAGTATCCAGGGATTTTTGAAGACTTTTCCAGAATCTTGAAGTAAAACGGGGATCACAATCAGAAACAATCGATAGGGGTACTCCATGAAGTCTCAAAAATTCATTAATATATAGTCTTGCTAGACGTTCCAGGGGTAGATCTTCTCTTATAGCAAGAAAATGTGCTGACTTGGTAAGACGATCGACAATAACCCATATTGCATCGTTCCTTCTAGGATTCTTTGGTAGCCCTATGACAAAGTCCATCGTAATATTGTCCCATTTCCACTCCGTTATGGGAAGAGTTTGCATGAATCCTCCAGGGTGTTGCCTTCCAGCTTTCACTTGTTGGCAAACCATAAATCTTGACACAAAATTAGCAATCTCCCTCTTCATATTGTCCCACCAAAAATGTTCCTTCAAATCTCTATACATTTTGGTGCTCCCAGGGTGTATAAAGAAATTGGAACTATAAGCATCATCCAACAATTCCCTTTTTAGATCAGGTATATCGGGAACAGAAAGTCTCTTCCCAAATGTCAAAATTCCATCTTCATACACAAAGTCTATCAGTCTCCCATCATTCACAGATTTAATCTTCTTTTGGAATTTTTCATCATCGGTCTGAGAACTCTTAATCCTTTCTAGTAAAGATGGTTTGGCAACCATTTGAAAAAGCATTGATGTTTCAACTTCCCTGGTTATTCCCATGTCCATCTTCACTAGATCCATCAAAATTGGATCCCTTTCAATTCTCATCACGTTCAAAACTCCATGTTCTTTTCTGCTCAAAGCATCTTCCACCTTGTTGGATTTCCCCGGGTGGTAGTGTATCGTGCAATCATAATCCTTGTGTAATTCAAGTCATCTCCTTTGCCTCATGTTGAGTTCTTTTTGTGAGAAAATATACTTCAAACTCTTGTGATCAGTATAAATCTCACATTTTTCTCGACAGAGGTATTGCCTCCATATCTTCAAAGCAAAGATCATAGTTGTTAACTAGAGATCATGAGTAGGATAGTTTTTTTATGAATTTTCAACTGTCGTGATGCATAGGAAATGACTCTATCATTCTGCATAAGCACACAACCAAGTCCTTTCTTCGATGCATCACTATAAATAACGAACCCATCATTCCCCGATGGTATAGTCAATATAGGAGCTTTGACTAATCTTATCTTCAGTTCTTCGAAACATTATTTACACTCTTTTTTCCAAACAAATTTAACCCCTTTACGTGTGAGCTTCGTTAATGGGTTAGCCAATCGGGCAAAATTCTAGACTAATTATCGATAATAACCTGCCAAACCAATAAAACTACATACCTCAGTTATACTTGTAGGTGTTGTCCATTCTTGGATCGCCTTGGTCTTAGAAGGATCAAAAGAGATTCAATCTTTAGAGACAATATGGCCAAGGAAAGAAATATCATGAAGCCAGAATTCACACTTGCCACACTTCCCATATAATTCATGCCTTCTCAGAGTCTTTAAGATAATGCGCAAGTGATTTTCATGATCTTCGTAGCTTTTGGAGTACACCAAGATATCATCAATAAATACCACCACAAATTCATCAAGATACTCCTTGAAAACTCTATTCATCAGATCCATGAATACAGAGGGTGCATTAGTCAATCCAAAAGGCATTACAGTAAACTCGTAATGCCCATACCTGGTTTGAAATGCTGTCTTCGGAATGTCTTCCTTCTTCACACACAACTGATGGTATCCAGATCTAAGGTAAATCTTTGAAAAGTATTGAGATCCATGCAGTTGGTCAAATAAATCATCAATTCGAGATAGGGGATACATGTTCTTTGTTGTTATAACATTGATCTCCCTGTAGTCGATACATAACCTCATATATCCGTCATTCTTTTTAACAAAAAGAACAGGGGCTCCCCATGGAGAAACACTAGGGTGAATGAATCCCTTATTACTCAATTCCTCTAGTTGTTTCTTTATTTCAACTAATTCTATAGTGGCCATTATATAAGGGGTCTTCGATAGAGGCCTTGATCCAGGAATTAAATCAATGGAAAACTCAACTTCTCGTTCTGGAGGATGTCCAGGTAAATCTTCCGGAAACACATCTACATATTCTTTCACAACAGGTACATCCCCTATTTGAACATTCCTTTCCTCACCCATAGTCATTTCATTCTCTTCGTCCCCAATAATTTAATTTAGTTGAGCTACTGGTGGTGGATCTAGATAAAAATTAGGTGGTGATGATACTGCTCTAAAGATAAGGTGTTCCTTATCATCATCATCAAGAATCGTAACCTCCTTCTTCCTACAATAAATCTTCGCATCATAGTTCGAAAGCCTGTATATACTGAGGATTATATCTAACTCAATCATAGGTATAATGATGAGATCAGCAGATAAAGAACATTTATGTGCTCTAATGGGGACTGATTCAGAAAACTTTGTTGCAATGATACTTCCCTTAGAAGTTTTAACTGACAACTCCCTTGTTAAATCAAATTGGAAATATCTAATTTTCTTAGAAAACTGGGAAGATATGAAACAATGCGATGATCCAGAGTCAAATAATGAATTTGCTAAACTTGAGGAAACCATTAAATTACCTGCCACCACGTCTTTCGGAGCTTCTACCTCAGTAGTAGTGATAGCATAAGCTTAGCCTTGATCCCTTGGCCTTTTCTGAGGTAAGTTCTCCTGACGCTTAGGACATTCATTTGCATAATGCCCCATCTCCCTGAAATTTTAGCACTGAATGTTGGTGGCTTCCTTATTCCCTTTGCAATAACGAGCTTGGTGGCCTTTTTCACCACACTTGTAACAGACTCACATTCCCTTCAAGCAAGTACAGGGGTGTTTCTTCCCACATTTACCATAGGATGGATATTCAACCTTTCCCTTCTTCCCCTTATTTCCATTCCCAGATTGATCAACATTCCTCTTCTTCTCTTGCTTTACTTTAAAGTCATAAGACATAGATAATTCATTTTCGTTCTTGATAGCACATGAGACAATGTCTTCGTACGACGAAAAGGATTGTGAGACTAATGGTTGACAGAGAAATGGTTTTAATCCATCAAAGAAACGATCAACCTTACTTCTTGGGTTACGTATATAATCTCCAGCATACCTTGCTATCCTTGTAAAGTTTGCCTCATACTTTGTGACATTCTCATCCTCCTTCTATCTCAGACTCAGAAACTGCCTTTCCATATCTGATCGATAGTCGCGAGGAAATTCTTTTTCTAAAAACAGATCTTTGAACTCCCTCCATTCCATATTTGATACTTCATCATCTTTCTTCATATTTTGAATCAATGACCACCATTGATCAGCATCTCTAGTGAGGCGGTAAACTGCCATGATAACCTTTTCCCTTTCACTACTCCCCAAAGCCTGAAATATTTTCTCTAGGGAAGATATCCATTGCTCAACTACTAAGGGATTTTTACTCCCATTTAACTTTGGTGGTTGTTTCCACATGAATCTATCTAACATTGATCCTCCATGTTGCAGATCAGGGTGCTCCATACGGGTAAGGTTATTATTCATAACCTGAGTGAGTTGTCCCAGTATGGTGATTAGCTGATCGGCACCAGTTGCATCACCATCTCCACGATAATTATCTTGAGTAGGAGGGAAATCCCTACATGGAGTGCGTGCATTGATACGGTTACCATTTCATCCACTAGGCACCATTTCTAATCAATGTCATAAACTAGATCAGTTTATGAATCAAAATACATAATCCCATACTTATAAAACACTTAACATAAATTGAACTATTTACTGATATAATCCATAATCATAAAAATGTTTTCTTTGAGGAAGTATAGAATCATAAACCCTTCATAATGATTTGTAAAGAAATTGAGATTTATCCTAAGCATATCCCCCGGGAGTGTCATAACCAAGAGTGCAGCAAGGCCCGTTGTTGTGCACCAGTTCCCATTCGAGTCTAGCTCAAAGTGGTGTTTTCGGGTTTTACCCCTAGGTACATCTGTGCCAGAGCCGCCTCTACCTGCTCGTATCCAGACATGGATGTATTGCTCAGAAAAATCACAAAATATTTACAATACCAAAATTCTAGGAAGTTATTCTATATCAATCCTCAATGTTTATCTTAGGTCTAAGTTCTCTAATAAGAGTTTATCTAAATCTAGCTTCCAAGGTTTGTACTAAACGTCCTCTAATACCAACTGTAACGCCCCGAACCCAGTTACCCAGAGTCGGTGAATTATACATAACATTGAAATGATCACAGGAAAGATCAAATATCGAAAGACCGATTGGTTTAGTAGCCTTGGAAACACTAGATGTATTCATAAAGTTTTACATTACATCATAAAGTTAAAAACTAATACAACAACATAGTCTCCATATTCAACACTCATTTCCCCACATAAAATCCCTGAAGGTCATTCATAACTTACTTCTTTACATCCTGGGAAAAATAAAACATTGAAAATGGGTGAGCTCAAATGCCCAGTAAGGATAACAATATAGCAGAATCTTTCAAAAATAAGCATAAACTTTTAAGGTAATGTATAACTAAAACAAAAGCCTTTTAAATTTGAATTTCAACATAGTTTGGAAAAAGTAAAATGAAATAATGCCATTTACTTATTCACATGGATATTCTACTAATTGAATAATCACATGCAATATCAATAACCACTTTCAAAATGATGGAATTCATAATGCCAAACTATCATAACCACATAGCCAAGGCCTTGTGCCCAGACTACAAATACGATTTTGCCAAGGCCTTGTGCCAAGAGACTAGTTTTTCTCATGAGACCTACCGATGCATTGAAGAGCTATAGCGGGCTCCACCCGTCACATATTAAGTCCAATGCATTCCCATATGAAAAGGTTTAAACATAACATCAACATTTGTATTAAAACTAGCATACAAAATGTCAATACTTTCACCATAAACTATGAACGGTATAAAAATATCCCATCCACAGTCGAACATATCACAAAACCATCAATACAATATAGAAGTTTTGTATCATATTAAATCAACTTCAAATAAGCGTAAAATCCATCAAAGGATGTTGACATAGATGAAATCAAAACTCTTTTTAGAGAAATATCTCTTTCTATTTTGAAATAATTTAAGAGTCTTATATTTATGAAATATAACATTTTCTTTGAAAATATTCTTATAAGCTTGTATGGGAAGCTTCGACAATTTTATAATGGCGGAAAATAGCCGCACCTGTCGTATAAGTTAAAAAAACATTCTTACCTTAATTCTGTCGAAAAGGTTAAAAGAACCTTCTTTGGAAAACGACGGAAAGATTCCTTTATAAAACTCTTATAAAAAGTCAAACAAGGGTATAAATGACTTTAACCCATATACCTTTAATTAGTAAAAATGTTTTGAAATTCATTTTTAAGAAACATGGATGTTGATGATAAAGAGATCCCAGTAGATTATTACATATAAACAACCTCGGATAATGAAGAGATTGTGAAATAACCGTTACCTTGTACTTTTCCTTGGTTGTGGTAGGTTAACCTACTGTATAATGGTGAAATAATTGTTATTAAATTATACAAGAATCATATACATAAATATGATATCATATATGATCTTCTAACATTGATTTGTTAATAATATCTCAGTATTGTCATTGTTTCGGGTGTTAACTTACTCATTTTCTTTTATATGTTTTGTTACGTAAGACATGTTTGTAATGAATAGGTTGTATCTTAATCATATACAGAATGATATCAAGTCCTTATATACTATTATTAATCATCAAATGAGAATTATACTTGAATGGATACGATGGAGAATGAATCTCATCGCGTTCGTGGAGACAGTAGTCCGTACGTACGCACAAGCAGCAATATCATTCTTTTGATATTAAAATAATATATAAATGGATGGAATATCATATATAAAGAATAATTAACATGTTATATTTATTATTTACATGATTTACACATCATTATTATACCCATCCAAATAATAATATATTGAATAACAATTACACCACGACGTGGAGACGGTAAGCCGTACGTACGCACGTATAGTGACATGTTATTCAAAGGGTGGATAGAATATGGAATATGGTCGTACCATATTTATAATAACATCACAGTATATATATGATACTGGAGTTATTATTTTATAATGGTAATAACAAATAATGAAGAAGTGGAAGAAGATAAGAACTTGGAAAAGGGTGGTGAAATCATTACCTCTTCTTCGGGTTCTTCCTTTTGATTTGATCAAAAGTGCTCCTTAAGTTGGCTTTCGGATCAAAATAATTCCTCTAGGTTGTAGTGAGGGAAGTTGGGAGAGTATTTGGGTGGAGTTTGTCCGAACCAAAAGGCTTTGAAGGTGTGAAGAAATGAGAAGGAGGAGTTCCTTTTTATAAGAGTGGTGAGGGGCACCTTTGGAAAAGCTAGAAATATTAGTTTATAATAAATTCATATTCGGTTTCTAATGGCTCCAATGTTGATTATTTAAATGTTATGGTGGGTATGGGTCTAAAACCACTCAACCAATAGAATTTAGATAGGTTTGGGTACTTATATTAACCTTATCTTTAAGTATTAACTCTAAGTTAATTAGTTTCACTTTTACAATGTCTCTTTGTATTTTTATATTATATGGTTAATAAACATACTATATACATCCAAGAGACCCCCAAATGGTCCATTAATGATACAAATATCATGATATAAGTATCGTGGCCGATCCTTAGATTTTTAGGAATTTAATATCAATTAATAATATAATATTTGTTTTAAAAACTCTTTTATTCCAATTTTGACACTATTCAATAGTTGATTTTTGTAAAACTTATAACAGAATGATAACTTCGAACAAAGTCAATTAAATCAATACTAATATGTCATATTATCCTAGAAAATTATTTTAATTCATTAAAAGTCTCAAATTATTTTAAAAGATATATGCTTGTGTCATTTTTGTACTTATTTTAACTTAATTAAAATAAGTGTCCCTATCACCTACAAGTGGCACCATGGGGTCCCAAAATCGACCCAAAGAAGCCTATGGTCAAACATGTATCAACCAATAATGTTAGTAAATGTTTTAGGGTAATTTTGTATTATTATATTATTATTTGTTAACCCTTATTTACAGGATTTACCCTTAACCATGATAAATAAAATAGTTACCGAAGTAATTATTCAAAATGTCTAAAAATAAAAGTTACCTATTTACACAATTTGAACTTCCTGATTCAAAATATGGAATCCATTTTTCAAAATTCAAAACACAGAAGTGGCAGAAATTAATTTAAAATTAATTCCTGTTGTTAAAACAAAAAGAGTGTTTTTAAGAGATAATAACTATCAAAAGATTGGTACTTGTTTATGTTCGGTTTAATTGTAAAATTATGTCCAATGACCAAAATTATATTAAATGGTAAAAATATATTCTAAATATACTTTAAAACCCCTGAAATTACTAATTTATCACTATTAATTATTTTGATTAAAAAAGTTGTTTTTATTTAAAATTTAGTAATTTTCACTATTCATCAAAAAATTAAAGTTATCCGAAAAGTACAAAAATTTCACCTTAGGATAAATTAGATATTACAAATCCAAAAATAAAGTCCATTTTGAAATATAAAATATATAATTTCAAAAAGTAGGTATTACTATTCATAACGGCTAGTTTGATTGGTTATGGTGTGTTAGAACTCGGTGTTGCATACAACACACGCTATCACATTATTCAAAGTGAAGCGTACCATAGAAGCATGGGGTGTTACGTATGGTTTATTCATCAAATAAGGTCTTTCCCATATTGAACAGTCATTAGAATTCGGTAACAAACACCAATCATTTATCTCGTGGTAAATTTAGGATTAGACTATAGTAAATTTATCAATTATGAGTAATTTCCATTCATGGGAAAAAGTATGGTGAATTTTATTGAGAAGAAAACACTTGTGAAGGTACTAATTAGTTTCTTCCATTAGAATGATACTTATTTTGAATGATATTTAAATTTAAGGGTCATCCCTTTCACCCTCGTCCACTAAATTATTTCACTGATTGGATGAGGTTATTTTTCCCAAGATAGTGCTCCGAGGCTAAAGGTTCCTCTTAACATGACTCCCCTGACTGAAAACTCATATGGTGTTCAGTGTTCTTATATGACCAGTCTCGATGAAGGCCATCATACTACATGGGGATACAAGATCTAGAAATACATATCTCCCTAACGTGGGTTACCAAGATTTTTTTCCATGTTCTAGAGTGGATGGATCTTCCAATATCAGGATTTCTATACTGGAGTCAGGATTGGAACCTAGATAATGGAGGCCAAAATACTAGAGTAATTTCCCATCATCCTAATTATACCCACTCGTGACCACATTTATGAGTTTTTGGTATATATGGAGGAGGGTAGATCCCCACAGCGTCTTTGAAGAACATTTAATTTTTTATATGGCTATGTGTATGAACTGATTTGATTCTCTACATACATATATACTATTACAATCCCTCATTCCACCAATCTATATACACTACACAACATTGATGTCATTCTCCCATAATCTCTAGGCATCAATAGTGTTGATATGTTACTAACGATGTGTAAACATTTAATTTCATTCCTTACGTAGCACATTCAAGAGTGGTGGTAGATAATGGTAGAGGGACTTTAGGGGAACTCTCATATATCATCTGATTGAAATATGGAATTATCACTACTCTAGTATATGGAGTGACCATTGTTATACCCTACACTCCCTATATATTTTCCCAACAACATGGATTGTATAAATTGGTTTCTTATTTACCTCATACTAGGATTAAAAGGGAATCTCACTTTATCACTGACCACCAATAGTTCTTTATGACGAAGTAAGAGGATTCTTACATAGAAATTTACTTACCTCATGCAAAAACATTCCCACTAAATTTTCATGGGGTTAGGCGAGAATGTGGGTAAAATACTAATGGGGTGTCCAAGAATCCAATCTTATGGGTACATAAACTAATAGATTATCTAAATTCATTACGTGACATGATTTTCATTACCAGCTTCTAAGGGATAACGCCATCTATCCTAATGTTAAAAACACATTGGGGGATGTTCTTCCTCATGTAACCTTATTTTTTAGAGTGATGTATACCCCAATAATTTTAATAGCACCATTGGAAGCCCTACTAACACTAGTCCTAGTGGAATGTTAATGGTCATCCCAGCAACCAATGTCCAATCATTCAACTCAGTTCTTGAGATTTAATAAAGGCATAGATGGAGGACTCTCTCACATTTGAATTATATTTTTGGGTGAATATAATCATAGAGAATATGATTCTCAATAATATACTTATGGATGTTGGTAAACATGATCCTGACACAAATGTTTCAATTAAACATCAAAATCCTCAAAAATGGGATCGATTACACCTTTAGTGAATAATATTAATAAGACAAGCACTATTCATCAAACATTTCTTAGACTAGGGGAATGTATGTTTTTTATCGAAACATTTCATTCCAAATCTATCATGTTGTAATCTCTTGAGATAATTTTTCCACTTATGAATGAAATATGATCCATTTTACTATTTCCAATTAGCATTCAAAATCATTAAAGTATTTTCCTATTTATCTGTATCACTTAGTGGTGGAAGGAGAATGATTTTATGATTGGATGGTTGCACACACAATGTAGTTGTGAGAATAAGGGTCTCACGTAATTAGGATCAATGGGAATATTTCAACAAAATATTTGGTAAATGAAGACATTAAATATAAATATTGACACCTACAGGAAATTATTAAACAAATGAGTCTATAGGATGAAACTGAGGCTGGGGAGAGAACCAATCTGGTGCAATCCCTTGACAACTTACATCAAAAGATTATTTTTCAAATGAATAACTAATATCAAGTTTCACTATAATCATTTCATGTTTTTCCATTGCCTAGTAGCATCAATGAGAGACTCTGGGATATGGAAATTCCACCAAAAAAAGAATTGTATAAAAATTTTAGGATTCTCAATCATTTGTCTCTCTGATCAATCTCACCTTCTCAATATTAATTGTAACACTAGCTATGAATTATTTGGATGAAATATCATGAAATTCCCAAAAACATTTCCTAAGATAAGGGACTCGAAAAGAATTATTCAGAATATTTCTAGGGTTATATGGAAAAAACTACAAATAAAATTCATCATTTCTATTAGTATGCTAATATCTTCCTAATTGCACTACGATGTAGACTTTGCAGGTGTGACTTGAAATTTTCATAGGCTTCCCTTAAATGGTTTTTGACAAAATATTTTTTTCCTTTTTCTTTTAATTTATCTTTTTTTTCTAAACCATATAGAGTTCAAACCAAGTTAGATAAGACTCGACTATTACCCAGTCTTCCATTAGATTTTTTTTATCCAAGTGAGTATTGTGTCTCTTTTTATGGATGTTTATTGTATTTATTTTAAAAATAATGAAACTAATGTTTTAGGTTTGATACCATTGACCATGAATTATGGTTTGATGACCATAGAAGTTCTTCTTTACCGAGAATGTCCTAATACATTTCAAATATTTGATGTGTATTTATGAGTAAATATAATTTATTTGGATAGCAGGAATGACGTTGGATAGGTATATATGAATTAATCATAGTTCATGTTTGAATTTTTGTTTCCAACATGATTTTTTCAGGGGTTATGGAGATATAAGAGGATACTAGGGTCGATGAATTTTCCTTTGGTTGACTGGTATTTTTTGTGGGTGATTTTTGCAATGCCAACTCAGGAATATCAATGAAAAGTAAAAAAAGTGATCATAAAAAATTTTCCTTCAATTTCTGATGGCTAGGTATTTTTTGATGATCCTTATTTATCCCAACCATGAAGGGTATTTTTTCAATGGAATATTTTTGACAATGAAAAGGGAATCTATATTGATTCATGTAATAAGTAGGAAAATTGATCCTACATGAATTTTAATTGTGTATAGGAGGGTAATGCATAGAATAGTTTATTTTCATGTGACTAGGGAATGGACCACGTAGCTTTACTTCTTACAAGATGTATGTTCGGGGATAGAATTTATCGTTAGTTATCTTAGACTGATATTTTAGTATTATTCCCATCCCATGGTAATTTGAATGATAATGTTCCTCCATCTTCAGGAATGAAGGGAAAAGGTTGTAAGCTGTAATATGGGGGTATACAAATACGAAGGGTGATATGGGATGAAAATGTCACTAGGGTTTCTGTAGATACAATAGGTATCTCCTAAGGAAGAATTTTCCTTTTTTAAAAGACCATTTTGTTGGTGTTTTATGCACAAAAAACTTGGTCATATATATGAATAATTAGAAAAAGGAATAAACAAGACATTTATATTTCATTTATGATGGATAGAGAATGATTATAGAGATTCTAGAATCCAAGGAAATAGATTTTTATTTGTGTAAGGAATCGGTCTTGAATTTAGAAAGATCGTTTTATGTCAAAATTTCTTGAGAATGCGTAGAAATACTTTCCTCACATTGGACCGAACCACACACTAAATAGAGGTGTAATTTTTCCTCTTAATTTTTGGCTAGATAAATGAGGTCTGGGCATAGCTACGTATCTATTCAAAGAGTTAATAAAGTGATACATAATATTGGGAAATATTCCGCACATAAATAAAACTATTTTTTGGAGAGGGGTATTTGTTTCTTCTTTGAATAAGGGCCCATGAGCTGAGTGTGAATCGTAATGAACAATCATATGTAAATTTCAATCATATATAGGATAACTAGGGAATTATTTTGCTGCATCTGGAGTGTCATATAGGATCAAGATATCAGTACATATCTCATATGGTTGAGAATAAAGCTATATATAGTTCTTTTGTGAATGTTCCCTTGAAAGATCTGAATAATACTTGATAACGGGGAACAATTTTTATGCTGCAGTTATACCTAGAATTTGATATTTCAGCATCAACATGTATACTGTGATAATATGAATCAATCAAAACATAATTCTAGGATTTATGTCTTGTAAGTAAAGTCAACCATGAATGTTAACGTCTTGTGTTATGGACAATATGTTTTCTTTTTAGGGTCTTTCTACCAAGACCATGGTAACCCCTGCATGGAATGATATTCCTTTATTATGTGAGAAATCCCTTACCAAAATTGATAATCCCATGGGTGTTAAGCTATGTGTGGAAAATAGGGGGTTTAAATGTTTTCTCCAACACATAAAAGTGATAAAAATTAAGGAAATGATCATTTTTTAGTGCCTAGACTAGGATTCTGGATTTGGGAATCACGAAAAATATCACAATGGTTAGAATAAAGCCATATTTTGTTCTTGGAAATCATTCGGTTTTTTATCATTCTAAGAAACACCTTCCCTGAAGTTTAAAATCATGAGGCAATGATGTATGTGAGTTGATTTGAACAAGGGACAATGAAATATTGAATTAAAGATTGGGATCTAGGAGTTGTGACATATCATTTAGTGGATGGATGAAAACAACCAGTGTTCCTTGAATTAAAACACAGAATAAGAGGGACATTTATCATGAAATTATTGTTTCATGCGATAAGAATGATAGTTACATTGAATTTCCCTTCGATTTGAACATAATTTTTTCAAATAAGGATGATTAACTTGATGGTATTTGGATGCCAATATGTTACTAATGAAGTGATGATGAGGAAATTTATTAAAATATCCTCTACCGTTAGTGTGATGATTCTTGAGATGTTGTTATGTTAAAAAATACATGTTTTATTGGGTGTATTTAGTGACAAAATGTTTACAATAGTATATAAAGGACCCATGGAAAATGATCTTAATTTCATAAGGTGGTTCCATCATAACATGGGAGTGTTTGATAACCAATTATGGGAGCTGCTAGGTTCATATTCCATTATAAAGGATAAATCATTATTTCACCATTTCAGTGTGGGAATGAGGATTTTGGTCACTGTAGCTATGATTTGAAAAAAAAAAATAGAATGATGTGAAGATATCTTATTCATTCAATTAGAGTCATCCATTTATCACTATCATCATCTTCTACCTTAATCTCACCAAAAAAGTTTTGTTATTGAATATCTTCAGGCAGTAACCTCTAATAGACCATGTTGTAAAATCCTAATACAGTTTTATAAATTTAATGATTTGAAAACGATCAAAACAAAATGAAACATTTTTTTCCTGGTATAACCAAAATAAAACTGATGATATACATGGAAGAGTAAATTCTCTATTAAATTGACAATTTTTTCTTGAGGCATATCATGTGTCAAGAGGGGTAGTGCACATGATCTAGGTTGGTGGAGTCTATAAATACCTATTATCGTCGTCATTTGTAGTATGATCCTAACACGTATAATATATAGTATTTTGAGTTATTTGTGAGAAAAAAAGTCTTTAAATAACTCTTCTTTGTAAATGAGAATCTCTCCCTCATGAAAATATTATGTGAAGGAGAATTAAATTTCTACAGGCCATTATGAAGTGTGTGACACTCTTAAAGAGAATCTTAAAAAAATGAGTTTCTATGAAGCCATCAAGATAGTGTGATAAACTATGATTTCATTCTCTCAGTTTGCACAAAAAACAAAGATCCCTTGATTTATATCTACATGAATATTTCTATGAAGTTGATTGTATATATCAAACTTTCACAAAGAGTTTGAGTTTAGTGATTCAAAAAAATAGCTAACACCCATTCAGATTAGAATGAAAGATAAAAATATTATTTTCTAATGGTGCACTTAGTGTTCTTGATGATTTTATTGTGAGATATATTAAGTGATTATATCATGAAAATTGTGGGGTTTTCACACCCTTGTGAATGTGTGTGTGAAGGAATATAAGTGTACAATGTTTTTTTAGGTTAGATGTTATAACTAGAATGTTCATACATTAATGTAAATGAATTGAGAAACAATAGTGGATATTGTGTTGTATTGAAGATGTTAATGAAGATAACGAGAAGAAGATGATTGTGAATAATACATGTAAAATTCATTGTATATGTGTACTTGATAAGACCATGAATTTCATATACATACAAGAAGGATTAAAAGTGAACATGAAATTTACATTTCATAATTAGTGTGTTTACTTGAGATAGATGTTGGGCATTACTTCCAAATGCATATACCTTAGTGGTCAGTTTTTAGAGAAATGTTTAGGTCATTTGGAGATCAGTGAATAGTGAGAATTATCATGAAGTTTTTTGACATTTGATGATGTTATTGAATATTTTACATAAGAAAATCATGTTATTGGGTTTCATTGTGGGGAAAGTCATCAATTTGAGGCAGCACATAATCAGTATAAAGAAAACCTCGATCATTTAATCTAAAATCATATCTTGTTTGACTGAAGATTAGCTGGGGTCTTCATTGTGACTATAAAGTCGATGAAGTCACCAGTGGGACATTAGAGGAGGTTGGTGGGATCCTCATTACGTTTTTATAATAAGTATAATGATTCTCATGTGGCACACATGTGTCACTAGTATTGGTGGGAACTTGTCATCTATAGTGGGACTCTTGAGAAGAGCATGGTGGGGCTCATTTTAGGTGGCAATTTGACATTCCTTGGTTGAAACCATCTATATATAGTGATGTATCAATAATCAAGGTGTATAAATTGTTGCAGAAAATCCCTAGGTCATAGTTCCTAACGATAAAAAAATGTGTCTTATTATTGTTTTTTATTACATTTAGGGAGAAAAAGAATATTTTAATGATGAGGGGTAGATATTTTAATGATTCATAAGGGATAGATTAAAAAGTAAAAAATTTCGAAACTATTTTAACATTAATTCACCCCACCCCTCATATTAGTGGTACCTAACATATCCTTGGAAATAAAAATTTATATCAAAGAAAGGCCCCTATAATGATCCGAGAACATTCCGAGAAATGGAAATTCTGAATTCATTGAATAGTTCAGGAATCACTACTTATAAAAGAGAAGTACCAATTATTGATTAATAGGATGCATGCTTTATTTCTATATATTATCATGAATGTAAGAGATACAAAAATAATGGGAATTCCAACTATTAGTAACGAGTTTTCTCTGGGTCAAGGTGAGATGAAAAATCTAGAAGATGATGTAATGGCTCATAATTCAAACTTGATGGCTTTGGTTGAAAATTTATTCACTAAAGGGATGAGTAACCAAAATACCAAGGTGATATATGATAAATTGAGTACTATTTTTGAAGGAAATATTAATGTCACGGAAGCTAAGATGAAAATATAAAGAAGAAACTTAGATGATATTAAAATGGAAGAAAAAGAATGAATTGGTGACCTTGTAATAAGAGTCAATTATAAAGTATGTAATATATATGGACTTAATGATGAGATATAAGATTATACAATTGTGAATCATTTAAAGAAAATTTTCACTAACATATATGATTCAATGATTCTATCCATCGATGAGATGGAAGATATTTCATTGGATGAGTTACATAATATGATCATAGACCGTTGAATGAGGAAGGAACCATCTTTTAAAAAGAATGTAAAATAATAAATGGATTTTATAAAAATAAGAAAAGGCAAGTTCAAAGAAGTGTTTGTTGAGAAATCAAGTGATTCTGATGATGATTACGTTGATGAATACCTCAGTGAAATCGTGGTTATTATTACAAGAGGGTCCATAATTGAATATAGAAAAGAATATGAAATAAGCTACTAAAGCACTTCTGATGTAATGGAATTTGGAATTTTTCAATAAATTTCTTACTGAATATGGATGCATTAAAATCTAACAAGGTAAGTGATAATAATCACAAATAATAGAAGTATTATAAGATGAATATGTATTCCAATTACAAAAAGAATAATTTTATAAGAAAGAAGACACAATGAAATTTTCATGTTGTTTTTCTTTGGATGAAGAACTCAATTTAATTTTACTTTTTGAGATAGGATCAATTACGTTATGCAGTGAGGATGATTGTTACATCATAATATATCTATAATAGATACTAAAACATGAGTTTGAATCATCTATTGAGAAAACATTCATCTCAATAAAGATAAGAGGAAGCTTTAAAATTGAAAGATAAAAATAGCTACTGAAAAGGAAGAGTGTGATAGAAGTAAAATTTCTCTTGAATATGAAAATAATAAGTAAGAATATGAGATAGATGAACTAGATATGATTATGAATTAATATGAATAAAAACTGACTTACAAGGTAGAAGAGTGTTCTGAAACACAGTCAAGGTACTTGACAATCCAAATTGAATTAAAGATGAATCGAGAGGACTTTAACATGTTTGTTGGAATAAATGTTGATTTATCTCAAGCGGGTGAATCTTTTGGGACCTAGAAATCATGAAAGGATAATTTTAGAAAATCATTTCATGTATGAATGATGGAAGGAATATCATTCCCCCTATGAAAATAGAAGCATTGATTATAATGAGACAAAATCATGAATTTTGTAAGCATGCTTATGAAGTGGATAGGAGAAAAAAATTCAAAATATATTTCTATTGTTCTATGAAATATTGGAATATATCCCAAACATACCATTATAACATGTCATTTACAGGAATATGGAATGAACTATGGGGGTGTAGTTGGGGTATGGCTTAGTGGTAAGTATCCCATAATCCTACAAGAAAAATGGGGGTTCAAAACCCAATGGGCACACGGTACTGTAGAGTACTGTAGCAGTAGTGACACTGTACCAATGGTAGGAAGTATAGTGGCGGCAGGTAATGTAGTGGCGGCAAGGTACTATAGCGGCAGTGGATACTGTTTATCGTTGAAGCAGGGGGAAAGCTGTAGCAGTACTATTCACAGAATGGGACTTGGGCCAAAACGTTGGGCCTACGTTCCATGTAATGGCCAAACATCCCTCTAGGCCATCGGGCTATGTAATGGGTCTCCCTCTATCCCATTAAAAGAGGATTTTTTTTAAATAATAAATTGTCCTTTGGCCCCAACTTTTAAAAAAAGGAATGAACCAGGGGGAGCTATAATGATGTGATGAGAACTAACTATCAATGAAATCCAAAAAAGATTCCAGTACAATATAGACATGTATGTTTAAAATAAGTATGTGTATGATGTGTATTAGAAGGTCATAGAGCTGAGGTATGCATAAATAAATTACCTATATAGGTTCCCTCTAATTTGAATATGATGATAAAGAAGAAGAAATAAAAGAAGGATTCATGAAAATTAGAGAACCAATGTGAGAAATCAAAAAAATATAAACATACAGTGAAGAAAGGTTTCATAAATTGGAAATAAGAAATAAGATTGGCAAAAAAATTGGTGAAAAATAATTTTTTCCTACATTTGATGGTAGGAAAGATAGTTTTGGAGAATAAATTTAATAAAAAATAAGTCAGATGCTTTTGATAATCTATATAATCAAAAAAATAATTATGAACAAGTTTTATATAAAATGAATAAATCAATGAAATTAGAACAAATGAATGTTATTTTACTTACAAAGCATGAGGAAAAAAACTCCAAATTAAGAATTACTTTATTTTATGGTGATCACTTCAATATTTTAGATGAAAAAGAAGAATGTTAAGGCGAGGTTGAGAGAAAACTCTTATCCTGTGTGATACTTCTGAAAAACAAATAGGGTCTTCCTTATTCCTATATATATATATATATATATCTTATTTTTTTACTACCATTTAGGGAATTGGAGAAGATAAATGCATCTCATTATGGAGTTCATATATCATTTAAATATTTTTAAAATTTGTTAGTCATGTGATAATGATAATGGATAAAAAACACAATCTGATTATTTTTGATAAAAAAATTCAAATGAGGATATGTTACTGAGGAGGAGAATTATATTATTTCACAAATAGATTTCTGATGGGTTTGTTCAAATTAGTGTGGGATAAATATTTTTTCATGGATTTATTCTCTAAGCAGCAAAAAATTTTGATGTACAGTGGTCTGAAAAATATATCATATTTTTGAAATTTCATGGATAACATTGATCATCTTGGCTATACAATCATATTATAAACTAATGGTTTTCCTGCATTCATATATAATTATTCAGATAATTATGCTTGAAAATTAAATATCTGGTGTTATATTTAAGGGAGAAGAAGATGTGTGATGATAAATTATTCCATCTACATGATTTTTATATTCATTGTTAATAAATAGGTGAAAGTAAAATAGACATATTGAGCTTTTTGTTGGTTTGTGGTATTGACCAAAAAATCATTGTGTGAGATTTATGTTTCTTTTGAGTTGAATTGATTTTTTTTAAATAATGGTTATTTACATGATGATAAGTGGATTTCAATTTTTCTTTAATGAATTGATGATGAGGATAGCTATCAATATATCCTAAACCATTAATGTGATGATTTCACTAGACGTATTATGTTGAAAATTACAACATTCATTGGTTGTATGAAGTGACATAATGAATAAAATAGTTTATGAAGTGGCCATGAAGAATGATATCAATTTAAAATGAGGTTTTAGGTTGTTTTTTTATTTGTTTTGAGATGTTACACATATCACTTCATATGAAATTTAGACATGTTTTTAGATTAATTGTTTATCAATAATTAGCCAACCACACTAGCCAGAAGAAGGAACTGCATCGACTACTGAGCTGGGAAGGTGAAACCTCCACCAAGCTAGTATGGAGGTAGATTTAATGCAAGAAGAACCTACACTAAGGTGCAAGGGGGAGTGGTGAGACCCCATGTGTGGTGGAACATAGGCAGAGCAATCATACATGATTTGATAGTTCCAACATAAAATAGGGTCATTCCATATCTAATTATGGGATTATGTCAGTGTTTCTTGTATTATAAATGAGTGATTATTATTTTTAAAATTTTATATGGAATCAGAGATTTCCATCACTCTATGTCTACGTTAGAAACATGGAATGAAGTGAAGCCACCCTATCTATTAAATTGGATCCATCTGATCAGCATTGTTCTTCGTTTCTACCTCAGGGACACCCGAAGTGTTCTGCTCATCAGATATCACCATGAAATGAAAAATTATGGACAAAGCAAACCATAAAACATAGTTTGATCATCCTAATGATACAATGATGAACTAAAACACATGAAATTTCGTTTTTATGTTAAAAATAAAATAATACAAGTTGATTGAAGTTAGAGTAAATTGGTTTTTATAGGGATGGTGATTTCATGAGGCATTGTTGGATTTAAGAGAAGTTGTTCACATGAGCTATGTGAGTGGAGTCTTGTATATAAATACCCTTGTATCACTCATTTTTAATAAATAACTAAAAATTTCATAAAGGTTATTTTGAGTTACCCTAGAGAAAAATCAATTCTTTAAAGTTCTATGGTTTGTAAATGATAATCCCTACCTTGAGATGATCTTAAACAAAGTAAAAGATGAGTTCGAATGTCCTTTCATAATGTGTAACACTCTGAAATACATTTGCGAAGAAAAAAGATTCAATGAATCACTCTATATAGTGTCATATGATGTAATTGTGTTATCTACGTTTGTGTGAATCACAAAATCCCATTCTATATGACTGAAAAAATATTTTCACGAAGAATATAATCCATATCATACTTCTATGAAGAGTTTGAATTGTGTTGTGTGCACATAAAGAGATAACAACCAATCAGGTTAGAACACAAGATAAAAAAATTATTATTTGTGGGTTGTGTATTTGGTGGGATTGAAGATGTTCATGTGCAATATAATAAGTTATTGCATGGAAGAAACAGTGGTGTTTAATCACCCACATGAGAGTGTGTGTGGAAGAATAGAGGTAAAAAAGTATCTTTTGGTAGCATGTGATATTCAACCCATGTATGGATTCACGCACATGCATTGAGAAATAATAGTGGACAGTGTGGTGTATTCACATTGTGAACGTAGATAGTGAGAAGAAGAGGATAGTGAAAAGGACATGTAGCACTAAGTGATACAAATAACTGAGAAGACCGTGAATTTTTTATATGTACATGAAGTTGAAATGTGAACAAGAAATTTACCTTTCAAAATCAGTTTATAGGGATCAGAGACTGAATCCAGGAAGAATTACAAAAGTAATATACTAGAGTTAATATTTTTTCAAGTCACATTTAGATCTTTTTATGATCAAAGAACTATGAGAAAGATCAAGAAGTTCTCATACACTTGATGAATTTCTTGAATATTCAACATGTGTAGATCCTGAGATGCATTTTTGTGTGGAGAATGTAATAATATAGAGGAATTGAAGAATAAATCTAAATCTGAATGATATAATTATATCTATGACGATATCTCATGTGATAATATACTAGTGGAAGCCTTTGAGGAGACTTTTATTAAGATGAAGTCTCTAGTGGGAGTTTGGAGAAGGTTGGTGGGTTGAAGGTTGCACTGTGGGAAGTAGTATAAAGTTCCCCTTATGGGGCTTAAGAGTCACTAGTGTAGGTGGGATCTTGTAATGTCAATTTTAATTCTATCTAAGAACATTGGGGGACTCAGTGGGTATTTGAATGGGACTTCCCCTAGTTGGGACTGTCTACATATAGTGAAGAATATATAACTAGGACGTATAAACGGTTTAACAAGGATATATGTCTTATTACAGAACCATGTAAAATTCCATATGTGTTGTAATTTATGTTTTATTATTTCTTGAAGAGATAGAAAGTGATTTAAATATTGTGGATTAGGGAAATAATCAGTCACAATGGCTAGATTAAAAAATAATGAGTTTTTGAAAACAATGAACCACTAATTCACCCACCACACCTGTGGAACCTATCTAATAATTAGTCACCTCATCCCTCAGATGAAACAAAGAAGTAAGGTATGAAGCCCCATAAATTATATTTATTCATTAGTTTCATTGTATATTGAGAATAATTTCTTATCTATGTCATAAGGCTTTATGATATGGTTAATTATGGAATCTTATGCATGGGATACAATGTTCGATTTTATTATAAGGTCACATGATGCATAAATTTTCATTAAATTTATCTTCATGTGTCAAGGATTAAATGAGGTATTGTAGTGTTAATTAATACATTAGGGACCATGAGTTATGCAAAAGATGAGTAAAAAAAGGCTCATTATCAAAAGATGTTCTGACATGCCTTTGATTTGATGAGGGAAAACTTGAAACATTGTTTTGAGGCATTCTAAAATCATGAGAATGGGTATGGGATAAAAAAGAAAATGAATGACCATGTAAAATGGTGAAATATATTTTCTAGATTTATTTTTTCGAAGCTTATATGTATAGAAGAAGGATATCATGAGATGAAATTTTCCTCTGGTTGACATTCTTTTTATGGGCGATTTTTGCAAATCCAAACTAGTGTGAAATATGAATAGTAAAAGAATGGTATCCTCATAACACAAACCCTATATTTATGAGGGGTAGATACTGGTTTTGGATATCAAAAATTTCATAAAACACATTGTATTATAAGTGGAAGTAATGTTTCTAAGTACGTAAGATGCATTCATACCACTATTGGACATTGACTATTGGGTTCCCTATATATATCTTACCCATGTTTTGGGAATGGGATGTTTTTGTTTGTAATATGTGGATTGTAAATGATAAGGGATCTATGAATATCTATTTATAATTTGTGGATATGAATCAAGCCACAAAATGTTCTCTAAGATGTATGGTAAAAGACTTTTGTTGGGACTTGTGGCATTGTCTCTTGTGGGGACATTAAAAAATCTCACGGATATTGTGAGGCTTCCCATATTTTGGGGAATGAGTATGGATACAGTTTATCATCATGTGATGAGGATGTTGAAATTTATTCCTCTCATACTTGGTCTCATGAGCCTCCTAGGTTTTTCAGGGGCTAATGTTGTGACTTATCATTTTATAGCTTTAGAAATGATGGGTGTGAAAATTTCATTTTGTAGATAGTAAGTGATGCAAAAATATGAAATATGGTCTAGGAGGATCCTTTTATAAAAAAAATCTAAATAAATATTTTACAAGGTCCATTTTCATGATATCTTAGGGGGATGTAACACCCCAAGCTTATATGGTACACTTCTCTTTAAATAATGCAATAGCATGTGTTGTACGCAACATCGAATTCTAACACACCAAAACCAATCCAACTAGCCGTTATGAATAGTAATACCTAATTTTTTAAATTATATATATTTTATATTTCAAAATAGACTTCATTTTTGGTTTCATAATATCAAAATTATCCTAAGATGAAGTTTTGGTATTTTTCTGAGAACATCTAATTTTTATGAATACTGAAAAATACTTAAAAAAAACTTTTTTAATCAAAATATTTTATAGTGATAAATTATATTATTGAGTGGTTTAAAATTATAATTAGAATATATTTTTACCATTTTATCAAACGGTGTTCATTAGAATTAATTTCACTTTGAAATTGGACCTAAACAATTGTCAATCTTTTGATATATATTGTTTCTTAAAAACACGCTATTTGTTGTGACAGTTGGAATTAATTATAAAATTAATTAATGAATCTTATATGTTTGGACTTTTGTAAAATAGACATCATTTTTGAATTCGGAATATCAATTATATCTTAGGGTGAAATTTTGGCATTGTTCTGAAAAACTTCAATTTTTGATGAATAGTGAAACTACTAAGTGGTAGTTAAAAAACTGAATTTTTCATAAAACTTAATTTTACCGCTTCTGTGAATGGAATTTAAAAATTCCGAGAAACACGGTTAATATCAAGAAATAAAATTTGGTTCAATTAGATGAAAATAATTTTTTGTGAATAGTATCTTTTTACTTTTATTTACCACAGTTAAAAGTAAATAGGGTAATTAAGGGTACAAATGATATTAATATTACCCTAACACATGTCCTAATTCTATTGGAAAAGTGTATCTCGACAAAAAACAACCTTAGGAATAAAATATTATCATTTAGGTACACTTGGATTAGATTAGGACATCTATTATTATTTAATTCAAAGAAGAGTTAAAAGAGTTAAAATCAAAGTCTATTTACTAACACATTTTTAATATATGGTTCTACATAAGATAAATTCGATTGTAAATATTAATTAGAAATATAATAACATTTCCTACATAATTATATTTTATTTATAATTTTTAGACATTAAATAATTTAATTTATTTATGACACAATGATGATGCAGTAATTACCATAATAGTGAAAAATTAGAATAATTGATATTATAAATACCCAAATAAATATAATTTGAGACTTTTTATGAATTAAACTAATTTTCTAGGATAATATGACATATTATAAGTGCTATAATTGAATTGTTTCGAAGTAATCATTCTGTTATGAGTTTTACAAAAATCAACTATTGAATATTGTCAAAATTGACATAAAAGAGTTTTTAAAACAAATATTATATTATTAATTGATATTAAATTCTTAAAAATCTAAGTATCTGCCAAGAGACTTATATCATGATAGGTGTATAATTAATGGACCACTTCAGGGTCACTTGGATGTATATATTATGTTTATTATCTATATAATACCAAAATACAAAGTGACATGGTAAATGTCAAACTAATTAACTAAGAGATAAAAATAAAAGATAAGGTTAATATAGTATCCCAAACTAGTCTAAATTATATTGGTTGAATGTTTTTCGACCTATACCCACCTTAAACGTTTAATAATCAACTTTGGAGCCATTAGAAACTGAATATGAATTTATTATAAATTAATATTTCTAGCTTTTCCAAAGGTGCCCCTCACCCCTCTTATAAAAGGGAACCCCTCCTTATCATTTCTTCACACCTTCAAAGCCTTTTGGTTCGGCCAAACCCTACCCAAATACTCTTTCAACTTCCCTCAGTACAACCTAGAAGCCCTAGTTTGATCAGAAAGCCATCCTAATGATCCCTTTTTATCAAATCAAAAGAAAGAACCCGAAGAAGAGGTAATGATTTCACCACCTTTTTCCATGTTCTTTCTTCTTCCACTTCTTCTTCCTTTTTTATTACCATTATAAAATAATAACATCAGTATCTTATATATATTGTGATTTTATTATAAATATGTTACAACCATATTCAGTATTCTATCCACCTTTTGAATAACATGTCACCATACGTGCGTACGTACGGCTTACCGTCTCCACGTCGTGGTGTAATTGTTATTCAATAAATTATTATTTGGATGGGTATAATAATGATGTGTAATTCATGTAAATAATAAATGTAACATGATAATGATTCTGTATATATGATATACCATCCAATTATATATTATTTTAATATCAAAAGTATGATATTGTCGCTCGTGCGTATGTACGGACTACCGTCTCCACGAACGCGATGAGATTCATTCCCCATCATATCCATTCAAGTATAATTCTCATTTGATGATTAAAAATAATATTTAAGGACTTTATATAATTCTGGATATGAATAATATACATCCCATAAATAGAAAATATGGCTCACATAATAATGAATATAAAGTAAAATGAACCCGTTAACACCCGAAATGACGATAATTCTAAGATATTATTAACAAATCAATGTTAAAAGATCATATATGATATCATATTAATGCATATGATTCATGTTTAATTATATAAAAATTATTTCACCATTATATAAGAGGTTAACCTACCTTCGACCAAGGAAAAAGTACAAAGTAAGGGGTTTCTTATCTCACTCTTAATGTTGTGAGAATTCCATTGTTCACCACTTATTTATTGAATGTGGTGTATGTGTACTGCCCATGATTGTATTAATTGTGTAATATACTTTAATTTATGGGTATTTAAATCATCATTTTATGATCCTTCTTTCATGGGTGCATGTTTCATAAGTTACAAAATCGATAAGGGAATTTGAAATTTCAATTTCTACTCATTCGGCTTTACGCATACTTCATTGATTATTTTACTCCAAGATTATGTGTGGAATCACTATTCATTTTATTATGACAGAATTTCCACTCCCCTTTCTGTGGATATACGTTTTATACACATAATCACTCCATTGATAAATTCTCAAGTCATCGGTATGAACTTGATAAGGGAAATTTTTACTCAATCTCGATTTTTTGAGATAAACATCCAATTCATTGGTGTTGTTTTTACTAGAGTATGTGTGAATGTCCGTTGATTATTTTACACTGAATATCCAATAATATTTAGTGTATTTATATTTTTCACACATAATTATGTCATTGATTTATCCTTAACCTAAAGATATGGCCTTTATGAGAGATTTCATCTCAATTTACATTCCATTGAGACTTCTTTGTTGTTATACACCAAATCACTTTTATATGGTGTATATAATGTACTTTGACATAGTATATCATGAATCCATTTATTCTCATGATATTACAAAGTTTTGATTACCTCAATAATTTTTATTCAAGTGTCTCTCTTTTGGTTAGAAACTCTAACTAAAATACCATTTTCAAATGTTTTAAAGACTTATTCTTTTAAATCTTGCTCATTAATGTCCATGTTTTAAAAATTGTTTTAAGGATTTATTTATGTGGACATTAAATTTTTAAAATTAAAACTCCTTTTAAAAGTATCAAAGTGGTATGGGACACTTTGATTCAAAAATCTATTTTAAAATGGCTTCTTGACAAATAGTGTGACTTTTAAATGATTTCAAGAAAAAGGGGAATATTTCTCTCAAATAGTTTTGATGATTATTTTCATCTATATCAACATCCATCATTATTATTGATTGAGGTTAATGAGATACAATACAATCTTCCATATTGTATCGAATGAGTTATGTTTGACTGTGGATGTGCTATTTTTATACCATTCATGGTTGTGGTTAAAGTATTGAAATTTCGTATGCTAGTTCTAATACGAATTTTTATGTTATGTTTAAACATGTTCATATGAGGAATGCATTGGACTTAATAAGTGATGGGTGGAGCCCGCAATAGCTCTTCGATGCATCGACAGGTCTCATGAGACAAACTAGTGTCTTGGCACAATGCCTTGGAAAAATATTATTTGTAGTCTTGGCACGAGGCCTTGGCTATGTGGTTATGATAGTCTGGCATTATGCATTCCATCATTATGAAAGTTGTTATTGATATTGCATGTGATCATTCGACTAGTATAATGTCTATTTGAGTAAGTAAATGGCATTATTGTATTTTATATTTGCCATTTTACGCTGAAGTTCAAGTTTAAAAAGGGATTTTGTTTTAGTTATAAACTTCCTCAAGTGTTTATGCTTATCTATGAAAGATTCTGCTATAATGTTATCCTTACTGAGCATCTGAGCTCACCCCTTTCAATGTTAATTTTCTTCCCTAGGATTATGAAGAAATAATTTATGAATGACCTGTAGGGATAGTATGAGGGGATATGAAGACAAGATGTTTTTTTAATGATGTAATGTAAAACTTTATGATTGTATCTAGTGTTTCCAAGACTACTAAACTAATCAGTCTTTCGAGACTTGATCTTTCTTGTGATCATGCCAATGTTATGTAATAAGGCACCGACTCTAGGTAACTAGGGTCGGGGCGTTACAGGGAGGACTTTGTGACATGTAGATGATGGGGCTTGACACGAGATAAGGGACATGAGATTTTCTATGTATCCCAAAAGGATGGGAACCAAGCCACACATTGTTATGAAAGTATCCCAACATTGGTATGACCCACAGTTAGGGGGGTTTTTTATGTTGTGGGTTAATGAAATATTGTTGATTCTAGTGTAACTGCCTATCCTGTAATAATAGGAATAAAACCACATGTAATTCTATAATAGTTTACACTATATATTGGTTAAAACCATACACATAGAGAAGAAGTTTTCTCATTGAGCATTGTAGCTAGACCTATGATTAAATATCATGGGGTCAAAACATGTCTTTTGATAATAGTAAATAATTGACACATAGTTCGTCAACCTTACATGGTAAAAGACTAATGATGGGAGTGGTGTCCCCTCTAGTAACGACATTGAAATATCATGCATTTGTGAAAAGTAGTGTCCAATGATTTTTACATGGGGAACAATTATAGTTTAATTTCATGTGTTATGGATGTATACCATGTAGATTAACGGAATGCTTTAAGTACTGATCCCATCTGTGTTAACATTGGGCTGATAAGATGAAGATCCTAGGAATTTTAACATCTTATAGTGAGGAAATTGATGTCACACAGTTTACCATCTCATGAAATTTGATGATTTACCCAGAATTTTAATATCATGTGATCAGGAAGATGATGCTTTGTAGTTTTTCATCATTCAAATATGAGGTTTGTGTCACATAGTTAATCATCTTCCGACATTGATGATTTACCAATCGGTATAATTTCATACGATCAAAACAATGATGATTTATAGTTTAATGTCATGCTTTGAGGACATTAGTGTCATACAGTTTATCATATTATGACAAGGGAAATTTAACATGTAGTGTAACTTCATGTGATCAGGATGATTATTCTATACATTATAATTTCAAGAATCATGGATGTTAGGGTCACAATATATGTCATCTTGTGATATGGATGATTTATCATGTTTTTATAGTCATGAAACAATGTCCGGATACACAATTTAACATCATGAAACTGATAAAAAATTAAACATGTAGTTTAATTTCATAAGATAAAGATGTAGGTTATGTGATTACCTGGAATATTTCTTTAGTAAACATAGTTATTTGGGGTCTTTGGTGTGTTTTATGTCCATCGAGATTAATAAATATTCTCAACTGGAGTGGCCATTGTGTATGCAATAGGGTCCATCTCATGATGGTTATGGATTTGGGGTTTTGTTCTTAAGTATCATCGGAGTCCTCAGGACCAACACCATCTCTCCCTTAGGGAATGATTAGAGGAAAAAATAATGGCTCGTGCAGTCTAGTATTGGTGGAATTCCAGTTGATATTGGAAATTAAATCTCTTCTCATCCTATATCTCAAATTCATCCTGAAACTTCTGTGATTCCTCAGTTATACATAGCTTGTCATTGATAGAAATGTAGAGTGATAGAAACTAAAATTCAATGGGTACGAATACCTGTTTCCCATATACCAATGAGTATGGGGTAGATTGTGTGATAGAGTAGGTTGATGTCTGATAATTCCATAAGGTATGCAAAAAATTATTGGTCCTAGAATCATTATCCTCATCTACCATCTTTTGGAATATATTTGGTATGATCTTATCGAAGGCCTGCATATATCCATTTTCCACCACATGATAATGGGAATAATTGTTTTATATTCTATTACACTCCCGATATAGCATCTCAAAATCAATAGAACAAAAATTGTTTCTTTTTTCCATCATTATTGTGTAAGGGACACCAAATCATGTAATGTTGTCAGATTTCATAAACATGAAAATATTCCTTTCCCCAACTTCACTATGGTGTAGAGAATCATCCCACATGTAGAATAAGTCAATTACAATGATAGTGTACTATTACTAATTTAATGTGGTAGGAGGATATGGCCCTATGATGTCCATTCCACATATGGATAATGGCCATTAATATTTGGAATTATGTAGAAGCTCTAGGGGATGTTGATGGATGATGGAAAGAACGTGGAAGGAATGTAAATTTTAATTTTATTTTATTTTTCAATCCTACTTTATAGTGTTCCTGTAGTACCCAACCATTGTATTTGATAAAAAATTATGACCCCTAATTAGTGGGAAACATAGGATCTAATATAGAAAAATTTCCGCCTAGTGGTGGTCTCTTCCCCATCGTTTTACCTAAGAATGATCCCTTCAAGGACCAACTTGTAGAAGACCTTTTAATTATTTGTGCCATCATATAGGAAAATTTAATTTCTCATCTTAATATTTTCCATTTACCATCTAAATTCGATTGGATTTAATCATTTTGAAGATAGTCCATAACGAGTATAATCCACCTTTTTGTACGGAAATATCGTTCTATTATTGGACAAAATTCATCAAATATCTTCTAGGATAGTTCAATAAATGGGTTTACGATCCGATAGTGAGTGATTCTTATGACTATTTCATAATGATCTAGACCTTCTAGATCCATGGATGCATTTGAGAGGGAATCATATTTGGTATTTTTAAAGTGTAGGACATGAGTCAATGTCAATTACATGGATAATTCCACCATTAGTCATCAGACATACTTAAGAAGTGGGGTCAACAGTTCTTTTTCAGATAGCATAATCACCATTTTCCTACATGATGATCCGTTACAAGTCACATGTTTTATACAAGTTATCCACTAATACATGAAGTGACATTTATAGTCATGTGATAAGGGTGTCATACTCTACTTCATTGTTCATTAATCCTTCTGACAATAGTAAGGATAAGAGGAGTAATTACATCCAAAGGTAAATGATCACAATTTCTCAAACCACATTATTGATCGGGGGTCCTTTCCTCCTCTTCCCTACTGGGATTCTGGATGCACCATTAAAATATAATACACATATCTGGGGGCCCTCTAAATTAGAGATGATATCTTCATCAAGAAGTATGGTATCCAGTGACGTCATTTCATCCAAAGGATTTTCTAAATGTAATTCCTCAAGTGGCTATCCTTATATCCCTTTCTGAGCCCTGATGTGAATATAAAACTATTTCATTATCACCACCCAACGTGATAGATGCCTATCCAATATCGAATGGTAGGGGATATATTTTAATGGGTTACTAAGAGATACCATACAAAACTCAATATAATATGGGTAATTCCATAGTGTTTTTATGGTAATGATTAGGGAAATAAATCTCCTATTGATATAAAAATAATGTGTATCAACATCAATCATGGTTCGAATTCTATAATAAATGATACTTTTTCTCCTGGTTTCATTCATTAGTGCATGGAAGGAGCCTAGTGAGTGCTCTAGGGAAGTCACATTTTAAATGTATAGAAATATATTGATAAGGTAAATCATCACTGGTGGGATCAAAATATATTTCTTGATACATTCATATTATTCCTAATATTCATCAGTTCACTAATACATTACAATCTTAATCGTTATTCTAGAGAAGGGAATTCATTTTCCTATAATGTTATCTATAAAGAGAAAAATGTGGGACAATTTTCCATAAATTAAAATAATCTCTTTTATTTTTTGAGGTGGTTAAATTCTACTAATGGACTTTTTATTTTTTGGGTTAAATTTGATTCCATGATGTAATATGAATAATCCAAGAAATTTCCTAGAGTTAACTCAAAAATAAAATTTCAAGGGATCCCACTTTAGGTTGTACTTTCATAGTTTTTTAATGTGATTTCAATATCATCTTGATAATTATAATTATTTCATGATTTAACCACCATATACACAACCTCTAATTTAAAAAACATCCCCAACAAGGGGTGGAAGACACGATGCATCGTTCATTGTTATGTAGAGCAATCATTCATCAAACCAGAGGGAACTACCAGATTGAAATAATACTCCATGAGGGGGCCTAAAAGAATTGAAATCACCATCACAGCAAAAGAACTGAATATTATTATACCCCAAATATCCACCCCTGAAGGATAGATGGGGATATCAATGTGTTTCATCAATTAGTAGCTCTGTGATTGGGATTGTGAATTCATCCCATTGATAGTGCCTATTGAGACCTCTAAAATCAATAATGACTCTGAGTAGCCCATAATTTTTTTATAGAGATTTATTGGACTTCTATTTTGGGTTTTAGACCTCAAAAATAATGTTCAACTAAATTAACTTCTGAACAAAAGCTAAAATATTGAAATTTTGAGTCAGATGTGTCATTCTAGCTGCCAGTTTATAACCCTAGTGGTTATCTGGAAATCCAATGTAGTGATTGTCCTCCACATGATCATGGAATGGAATTTATTTTTATTTAATGTTGAATATTTCCAATTATTTTTCATAAATTATTTTTATACTTCTTTTTATTTGGAATAGATGGATTCACATGTAAATTTAGGTTGTGGGACCTTTTTTGTATCTAGATTTATTTATTTCAGTAAATCAACAGTGATAGAGACACCATTGTAAAATTGTGGAGGAGATTCCTTGTGGCCCTCTTCTAGTATTTCTTCCTCTAATTATTATTCAGGTCACATAGGGGGGATATTTAAGGGGATAATCTCTCTAGAGTCAAGATAGGGGTAAATGTTTGGGAATTTTGAAGATGATGCAAATTTTTCTAAACCAGCTAACAATATGGGAACTCTTTTGATATATGAAGTAAATAATTGGTGTATGAAATGGATATCATCATCCTATCTTGGTGAAATGAAATCATCTTCTAAAAAATATAATGAGTTAAGAACTGATCTTATCTCAAGGGATAGAATGAGCGCATTTTCATTGAAGATTTTACAACATTCAAGAGAGTCGGCAACCTATTCAATGTTGTTGTATTCATTTTTCATGAATGATATCATAAAGGATGTTGTATATGTGCCTATATTTTGTCTCATGTTCTTGATATAATTTAATGGAAACATATAATCTTCATCAATATATATGAACTTGTTTACTTGGATCATTTTTAGATCATTCAGGATAGTGAACTGAGCAACACTATCAAACACGAGTTTTCCCCCTCTCTTTGATAGAATGATGAATCTATATAATGTGGATCATAAGACTCAAATGGGGCCCAATCGACATGAAAAATCATATTTTTTATTATTTTTTTCTTCTATTCTATGATTTTATGATGACGTGGTTTCTATATGTTTTTGAAACCAAGTCCATCTTAGAATAACATTGAAGGTTGCATCATACTGACCAAGAAGAAATTCTGAGTCAGATACAATATAAAAAATATGATCCTTCAGCTTGATTTGGTGTAGTTTATTTTTATATATTTTATATATACCAATACAGATAGTGATTATTATTCTAGTTTAGTCTCACAGTATCCCTAGGACTGAAGTGTACTTGCTAGAATTAAATTCAATCAAGGTACATTGTCAATAAAATCACATTGGATGTTGATGAAATTGTTTCTGTGATACACAAACACAGGTATTATGTTCCTGTATATAACAACATACTCATTTGGATCTATAAAGGAGATATCTGGATTGAATTATATAGTATTTGTCTCTGTCTGATAGACTTTGATAGTGGAAACCATATCTTTGAACTCTTAGTTTCTTAACAAATCTTCTATGAGTTCTTCTACAAGGTATTTTGATAAACTCATTGCATACACGATCAACAACATGGACAACAAAAAGGCTAATTTTATCCTTATTTCATGCATATAGCCTAAATTAATGTGCTTACTAGCATGAAGTTTCTCATTCATATAAATTTTAAGAGCTGTATTGCTGGACATCGATGGATCGTCCCCCAAATTAAGAGTTGAGGTTTTTCCTAACCTAGTTGGTTTAGGCTGAACATGCCTTCTTGTATACTATAGGTGTTTGTATGATTGTACTCCCAAAGATTTATATTATAGGGTCATCAAGTCAGGGATGATTTTTACATAAGGAGGGGCTCTCCCTACATTTTACAGGCTCGCTGAAGGGATTGTCTGTGAGTTTCTTTATCAAAGTATATGTTGGTATGTAGCTATAATTCTAGTTTCTACCACAACTATAAAGTCATATATACCCTTGAATATTGTGAAATCTTCCTCTAGTTCCCAAATAGAGTGTGTGTAAATTTATTTCATTTCCCAACTCATCATCAGATTTGTGAGGTATTAAATGAATATAATTAATGGAATTGAAGATTACATCCTCACTCGATAAGGATTTTGTCAGGATGACAATTTTTGGTGCTAAAACTTTGTAGGTAAAACCCTTAGTTGCAACAATGGGGGAAAAAAGTCCAAGATTTTCAATTTTAGTTTCATTTATTGGGCTGGATCATATTCTAGTTTGTTATTTTTGACCTTCATTAATATTTATTCGTAAAAGACAATATTTTGGATAAATTCTTTGCTAATGGGGTCATCCATGACATAGAAAATGTTGATGGATGTGTAGCTGGATATCTCAACTATTAACTAAGGATATCCTATGTTCATTTGATTATATTCTATGTCATCTAATCACTAATCATCTTTATTAATTTTCTTGAAAAAAATTTCTTCCACTCTCTTCCTCCAAAGTAGTGGCTGAGATGCATGATATCTGTGATTGATATTAACCTAACATCACATTCCCATCTTCTACAATTTTTTATGATTTCTTTAAAAATTAATCATTCCAAGATGGAATGCCCATGTAATTGGTGAAAGGAGAAGTGATCTGGTCGGTCATCAAGGAAAAACTATTTGGCCCTCTTGGGCTCCAACAGGCAGTGTAAATAATTATCCATACCTAATATAATGTACCCACAAACATCCTTGTACTAAAATGAAAATAATATATCCTTTCTGTCCTCCAACTAATTTCACCATAGTCCAGTCCACTACTACTAATGAGGTTGGGGTTTATGTTTATGTGCATGGGGTACGACAAATATGTTGGAGGTTTTAGAAATGATGAAATAATAGGGGATAGCCTAAGTGTGACAGCTTAATATTATTAATTTCCTATTCTCATCCTTGGAAATTATGGAATTATTCAATATTTGAGTTTTTTACACAATATTGAATCCTATATTACTCGATAAATTATGGTGAGATCTGGAAACCAACCCATATGCCTCACGTGGATAAGTGGAATTCACAACTTCTCATGAAGGTTATCAATGCAAGGAGAAATAAAATATTCCAGTGGAAGAAGTATGTTCATGCAGTAGAGAAGGACCTTACATATAGAAATTAAATCCTAGATCCAATAATTATATATTTTTTGATGTTCAATAGGTCATGTAACTTTTCCTTTTAAAGAGTTGAGCTAAAATATAAGTGAAATTTCGGATATATTTCTTCCCATCCATGATTGACCGAGATAAAAAAATATTGTACCATATGGAATTCAGTCCTTGTAGGGTTTTCAAAAATAATCTATGTGTAAAAACATCATATGGAATATGAGTTCACATAATGGGATCACAATGGGATACAAAATTTGTGAGATAATTTTCCATGTATCCCGAGCCATTGAATATAGGAAACAAAGGACTCCCAAAATTTGGTATGGGAAGGATGAAAGTTTCCCAATCTAGGTACGTATTTTTGTTGTTGCAATACTGGTGTGGACCATTCCACTAAAACATCCAATTGAACATTCAATGATTTGTGTGTGTTGATAAGCTCTTGATAAATTTTTGATTGGATGGGAGATTGAATAGGGGTAGTAATTGGGAGGGTTGGACATGATGGCTCCACCAATATTTTCACCAGAAATCTAACTAGGGATTTATTTGAGAGTTTTTCCTAAATCCATTATGGTTGTTTCCCTATTGGATGGAATTCATGAAATGATATCATAATAGGGTATAGGTAAACCGATGGCCCGACCACTAGGTTGATCAGAAGTCTTGGATTCTTGTGAGTCAGTGGGATGAAACCTCATTATTGAATTGAACTAGTTGAATGTGTGTTATGAGGCTTGAATTGTGTTACATATTTGATAGAAATGATGACTCAATGAAATTGTGAAATGATTTTCTTCTGTTCATTCATTAATCGTCCAATAGTGTAAATTGTTCTTTGAGTGTGTGTGGTCTAACCACTTTGAGAAGTGAATCATCTGCAGCCTTACATTTACCCATTTCTAAAATGGATTCTCTATGTGGAGTTAGTAATGGATTTGTTGAGGGAATACCAAAATTTAGAAAAAGTCACTGGTTTTGGATATGGAGACATCAATCATTTGTCATAGTGTGCACCACACTCTTGATGGAACAACCATATCCATTATCCTCTACGTTGGTGTTATTTTCAACATCGTATGCATGATTGATGCCTATGAAGTTCACGAACATATAATGCATTGTAGGAGTCTTGTTGTATAATGAATGATTGTATTGTTTTCTATTCATTTTACTGGACCTCTTCCATCAATTTTGGTATCATCATCTATCATATTAATGATGAGTGACTTAGGGGGATCTTTCACACAATCTTGTCATTTTTGTCCATTCTAAGCGAAATTGGTCATGAGACAAGGTGAATTTGTATCCCTATTTTCATGGTGTTTCCATTTAATTAGGAAAATATAGATTCATGTTTAATATGGGGTTTCAGTAATAATTATCCCAGCACAATGGGTAGGGGTTTCTACTATTATTCCATTGTTATTCCCTAAGCCTAATATACTGAAATTGGATGGGAATTTTTTGTTATAAATTCCATCAACCCTATGGGGTGGGGCTGGTCTTTTAATGAAGTTGCTTCTTCTACTACCACAACCCCCTTTATCTCATGTATCCTTGTTCGGGTATGATCTAGGTGAAATATTAGGTCTATTAATGAACTCTATACGTTTGAAGAAATCAATAGTTTTTAGTAAGTGGATTCAATAAATATAGAATCCCACATAATTTTATCAGTCACCCAGTTCATGTGTATTTTGATAGTCTTTTCTCATCGGTCTTGATTCTTCTCATACTTATTAAACCACAATTCTTACAAATTTTTTGATTGTATCATAGTGAGGGTCATTCTTGGTAACCTCCTAAGAGAAATAATAATACCGGTTACCAACACTGGTTTATTTTTATGGCTAGGGAATGGGTTGAAATGGAAAGATTCATGTTTGAAAAATCATCAGAAGTTAACACCAGTTGGGGCATCGATAACTTGACAACATAATTTATTCAATTCATTGAGGCATGAAAGTCGAATATATTTTCACTGCATCTCCAATCATGGTCGTCATGTATCTCGAAACGACTCTAACTCTATTTGATTTTTAATACATACAAATACATTTACACAGTATACATACAAATCATAAAGAAATAACCTATCCTTTAGGTTTTGTTGTGTTTTCTATAGATTCATGATGATTTTTTGTACGCATTCACCTGATAGTACCTCTCTAATGTTGCACTTAGATGTGGATGAGGGAAAAAGCATGTTTTTTATATTATCCCTGGATAGTGTGATAATTTTATTTATTCTTCATCTTAAAAGGAATCCTTAACCTTATCATAAAAGCATGGGTGCTTCTTGGTTTCATGTTTATAAGTTTAAGGGATATAAGGGGTCTCATTGGCAAGGGAACGGTCCTGAGGTGGTCTAGAGAATGACTGCTTCCTCACAAAATATTCTTATTGGAAATGAATGTATTATTTCCTATATAAGGTTTGAGGAATGACTATCCCCATAATTCCAACTACATTAAAATACAATTACCTTATCATATTTATTCTGGATTGGGTAGGAAATACTATTTTACTGATCTTCAAGCCAAAAGGATTTCTATTGTGGTTCTCATCAGGAGATAAACTCTCATGATCGATCTGATTGTGTCAATGAGCTATGCTTTCATGGTTATCATTCTGAGGAATACCTCTATGTCACTTGGAAAAATTTATATGTGTAGGGCCTTTATGAATTGTAATTACACTCTATAGTAAGGGAAGAATCATGGTCAACCAATTTTAATTTTTTGATAGCATCAAGAACATTATGATTTAATAGATAAGGGTTTTAAGGCTGCTAGAGAATCCTGAACTTCCCTGAGTGAGGTTTATTTTTCCATTCACTACTTTAGGTAGCTGAAAATGAATGTTTTTAATGGAAGTTATCATACTTATGAGTAGGTTCATGTGGATCCCATGTTGATATAAAAATATTATTATGATTCTCTAGAATGTTTATGGGAATTTATTTTGTCCTTGGAGTGGCCCCCAAAATGGTCCGGTGATCTCTTGTTGTAATAAGGATTTGTTCCCAATTTAGTTTCCCAGTTATCATAGAATATGTCTAATGAAACTCCTGTGTGGGTGCATGAATGTTTACCTAATCACGACTGACCCTCACATTGTATAAATGAGTCACCCTACCAGAGGAGTCGTTGTCATGGGCCCAAATCTAAGCTATTACTTTTGAGAATTTTATATTTTGTAATGTTTGTAGGATGTGGTCATGAATTGATTTCAGGACCCCCATCATTAACAATACATGATGAGAAAAATCATTTATTGGAATGAAGATATAATTTAATTTTACTATTGGGGAATGAAAAGGATTTTTCCTCACGTGCCTAGCTAAATCACGCTGACAAGGTCTAATACATATCACTATGTTTTTTAGAGGGTTTGATATGTGTGGGAAGGGATTTTCATATGATCCTGGTTTTACATCGTATTTGACTGGTAGGATTTTTATGCACGAGTTGGGATTTGAAGCTTCACATAAATTTCCACTGTATTTGACTATAATTCCTAAATTTTGGGATTATGGATTTTCATTTTTCATTGTTTTCCACTACATCGGACTAGAGGTCTTAACATGCCTGAGTAGGAATTTGCGTCTTACTATTGTCTTATAAATTTTTGACTCATGAGATTGAATATGTGAGTAGGTATTTTCATTCCCTCATGTTTTTCCTATGTGTGTATGGGGGGTCTTGATATGCATGAGTAGTTATTTCTATTTAGTCATGCTTCTCCTCTATATTTAACTAGAGGTATTGATGTAGGTGAATAAGGATTTTCATATTCTCATGTTTCGGTGTTGTATTTGACAATAATTCATGATATGCGTGGAAAGGTATTTTCATATGTTCATGGTTTTACACCCTAATTAATTAAATAACATCCTCAATGGGAATAAGAATTTTATCACATCCTTGTTTATTCAATTATTTCCCTCTATGGGCTTCCCTGAGAGCATAGGTTCGTATTTCATGTGTTGGTGCCTGTGGGGATGTGTCTGCTTCCTATTGAGGATGATGGGTCCCATGGAGTTGGTAGTGAGGATTATTTGAAAGATACCTTAGTCAAGACACCTATGTCACATAGATGAAGTAACTATTGACCATTTCATTAGCCTCTATAAGATAAGGAATAAAAAAGATAGTTCATTCCATGGATAAGATTCTGAAGGAGTCGGAGATGGATTTTGGGTCTATAGACATCTAGATATCCAACCATCATTGAGAGAAAATGTATCTGGGCTACATAATATGGAGTGACTATCGGGATTCCTATAAGTTTGGGAGTTTAACACTTTTTTGGTTCAAAATATTCAATTTTTTTTAAAACGCAGTATTGAGGAAGCTAGGTCAGAGATGAAATCCTTGATTTGGATGAGAAATCATCTTGTGTAGTGGCTAATGCACACATCTGCATAAAAAAATAAGACACCTTTTTGAATGATGGGTTTTATGTAGAAAAGAGACCACAATATATGTGACAAACACACAAAATAATTCTCTATCAATGTAGAATCTCAATAAATGAATACATGGGTTATCTACCTTTTTTTGGCTCTATATAATTTTCAGAGTGAAAGAGGCACTATGGTTTGGGTGAAAATGTCTCCTTGGTCAATGATTTAATTCAAGTTATCCATTTTTGTTTCTAATTAAAAATCAAGGATTTGTGTATGGAAGAATTTATCTTCGGGGTGTTTAAATATTTCATAATTATTCACTTCAAGCTAACCATTTTTCAAATAGCTTCTAATGGTCTATTCATGGTGCTAGAAACACCCAATGATTATTATAGCTATTAAGAATTGTGAAATTTCTTTTCAATGGTAGGAGTTCATTTGAAATATTGGATAATGAAATTGAATAACTCATAGTGGTATAGAGTATGGTTGGTCAGGCTCATCACCCCTTTTTGGTGGGAGTTATTACATATTCTGCAACTCTATTATAGTTTTTACTTAAAACATGTCCAGGAATCCTTTTTTTCACTCCCATGTATGACATGGGTTACCCTTTAATTAACAATGAATTACTAACACATATGAATTTGGAATAATATATATGAATTTACGTTTATCCATTAATGGATAGATCTATATATATCTAAGTATTTACATCAACATTTCCTTTTTGATATATGGACCAGACACCCTTATGTGGTTTATTATTATGTAGTTTAATTTAAACCACATTGTGGGAACAATGGCGTTTATTATCATCTAGGGGGACATGATGTATTTTGATATCATGATCAGAACCATAATATGGGATTCTTATGAATCCGAGTGAATGGAATGTCGACCCAGGTAATCTTTTGATACATAATGGGAAACATCAAACCTTTTCTGGTCATGTTATATGGACCAAACATTGAATTTTGTTATCTTTTGGGGAGAAATAATAGGTGGACGTTTCATAGACAAGGATGATGGTGGGATTATGTCGAAGAAGCTAGAATAAACAATAGAGGATGTGGAATCCTAGGTTGGGGTATGTTATAATGACCCATACATTACCTACATTGTTATTACATCAGAATTGAAGCACACTTATTAAAACATATAACAAAACCTGTAAACGACCCTATAGGTATAGTGTCTTTAGAAACGGGGAAACATAAACAACTGGTTCATAAATCATCTACATTTTCTCCCATTTATTTCATCATATCTAGAGTCCCTTTTTGGCATATCCTACTTAACAACCTTCTTCCTGACCTGGGGAAAGAATACATACAAAAGTGTGAGATCAAATGCTCAGTAAGGGTAAACAAAAGAAATATCAATCACATCATTTTCATAAGAACATAACATTTTGGAAATCATAACATGTAAAAGAGATCATAATTCCATACCATGGGATAAATCATAGTAGTGAAATGTAATCCCAATAATCATAACCTAAAACATGAAACTTTATGTCACACACACATAATCAAAGAGAATCATTTCTTATTAGTCAAGACTCGTTTCAAAGACTATCATAGTGGACAAAGTCCTTTTTTGAACCGAGTTCACTCCTCATTTAAGTCATGTTTCACTGAACCGGTTTAACCTGTTGTTCCAAACATGTCTCTATCATGAGATATAAATCGTTACCCAATGAATTTGAGGGAGATATAGGTCCCTCCCATCTCATAATGAAACCATTCTTATTTGTGCCACAAAATCATAAATCATACATCATTGCATAACCCATGTAATAAAAATTGGATTCATAAACATCGTGACATCATAAAACAATTCATATAAGATAATGGAATTCATAAAAATAATTCACTCACAACATAATCAAATCAATGTAATAATAGGTATAGAAACATAACCATAAATTATCATAGATGGAAAATAATTTTGATAAAACACTTGAACTCCACTCTTGAGGAAAATATCCTTTCTTCTTCAAAAACATTTTTCCTTTCTTAACATGTCATTCAATTTTAAACTAAAATAATTTGATTAAAATAAAATTGAAAAAATGTAAAGGAAGATTCTTGGAAATAGTTTTTTAGAAATTAATTCATGCCGTATAAGTTAGAAAAACATTCTTCTAGCACTTTTGTCAGAAAAGTCAAAAAGTACCTCGTAACGTAAACAAAAGAAATATTCTTACATACCATGTAGTAAAAGACAAATTGGGTCAAAAGGAATTTAAACATACATAAAAACACTTTTAGAAAACATGGTCATGGATGATAATAATAACCCCAGTAAATACTTACGTATAAGAAATCTCAGATAAAAATGTGATTTGAAAAATGTATCCCTTACCTTAGGTCTGATTTGCTTCGTAAGTGTCCGAACCTCCTGTATAATGATTTAAATAATGTTATTGAAATATTATAGAATCATACTTATTTTTATGATATCATATATGGTTATATTATTAGCTTCTTATTAGTGATATTTCATTACAACTTGTTATTCCGGTGTTTATTACTTTTTGTTCTTATGCATGTTTTGCCGAATAAATTCTTATTCTTATTTTTAGGTTATAGATACCTGATTTCCAGAATGGTGTTAGTGTAATACATATCATATTTATTCACTCAATTCATTTATGTAATCATTATGCAATTAAAATCATGTAGAACAAGTGATACTTATTTTATTACTTCATAATGAAACAACTAAAGAAGAAGAAGTGGAAGAAGAAATAAAGTTGAAAGAATCGGTAACAGACATTACCTCTTCTTTGAAGCGCCTCTTTAAGACTTCCTCTTAGGGCACTAAAATTGGTCTTAGAAGAATACCAGTACCTATAGGATGTTTCTAGGGAATTCTAGATGAGAATTTGGCAGGTTTTTTCCGATCTTGAAGGCTCAAAGTGGTGTGAGGAAGAGAGGGAGGAGGTGCCCTTTTATAAGGGAGGAGAGGGGCACCTTTGGAAAAACTAAAACTATTATTTTATTATAAACTCTTATTCGGTTTTTAATAGCTCCAAATTGATTTATTTTGAATCTAAGGTGGGGATGGGTCGAAAGACTCTCATCCAATAGAATTTAGACAAGTTTAGGGTTCTATTTTAACCTTATTATTTAGATTTAACTTTAAGTTAAATAATTTTTCTTTTACCGTGTCATCATGTTTTCTTACACTATAATGTTAATAAACATTCTATAACAAGCCAAACGAACACCATGTTGTTTATTATTATTATATATAACCTTATATAAGTCATTGGGCCGAACCATAAATTTTTAGGAATAAAATAATAGTTAATAATATAATATTTGTTTTAAAAACTATTTTATGTCAATTTTGACACTATTTGGTAATTTATTTTTTAAAAAATCATAAAAGAATTATTATTTCGGAAAAAGTTAACTACATAAATAATAACATGTCATATTAACCTATAAAATTATTGTAATTAATAACATGTCTCAAATTACATTTATTTCGGTATTTATAACATCAATTATGTCAATATTTCATTAATAAGATAATTACTGCGTCATCATTGTGTCATAAATAAATTAAATTACTTAAAGTCTAAAATGTACAAATAAAGTAACATTATGTAGGAAATATTTTTAAATTTCTAATTAATATTTATAGTCAAATTTATCTATGTATAACCCTGTATAAAAAATTATTCAGTTGTTAAACTTTGATTTTAACTATTTTAACCCTTCTTTAAATAAATTAATAATTAATGTCCTAATCTAATCCAAGTGGGCCTAAATGGTAATATGTTATTCCTAAGGTTGTTTGTGGTCGAATTAAACTTGTCCAATGGAATTAGGACATTTTTTAGGGTAATAATAATATCATTTTTACCCTTAATTACCCTATTTACTTTTAACCGTGGTAAAAAAAGTAAAAAGTTACTATTCACCAAAAATTATTTTCATCTCATTGAACCACATTTTAGTCCTTGATATTAACTGTTTCTCTCTCGGATTTTTGAAATTCCACTCACAGAAGCGGTAAAATTAAGTTTTGTGTAAATTTGCAAATTCTCCTAGGAGGTGGGTAAAAGACGGTGAAAAGTTCAATAAAATTTTTATATATCTAAAATTCTTATAAAATTACTCCAATGAATTGAATTGTAATTAAATAGGTATTATGTATCAATTTTTAACTCAAATAAATTTAAATAAAATAAATAAATATTTAAATAAAATGTCGGTTTTTAAATAGTAACCTAGTGTTTTCACTATTCATAAAAAATTGAATGTTTTCAGAAAAATACCAAAATTTCACCCTAGGCTAATTTCAATATTCCAAATCCAAAAATGAAGTCCACTTTGAAAAATAAAATTTACAACATTTTAAAAAGCGGGTATTACTATTCATAACGGCTAGTTTTAGTAATATGTTAATAGCATATCGTTGTTCAATGAAACTCGATATTGCGTACGACACAAGCTATCGAGGAAGGTCTCAATTGCGTGTAAATCAAGCCAAGATAGTGTTGTGTGTAGTGAAAAATTCCTTTTATGATTTATATAACATAAAAACAAAATATTTCTTATAAAAGTATTAGGTGTTACATTCTACCCCCCTTAAAATGAATTTCGCCCTCGAAATTCGTCACTTTGTACCAAAAAGATGAGGATACCCCTCCATCATCATATCCTCAAGCTCCCATGTAGATTATTCAAATTGGTGGTTCCTCCATAAAACTTTCACCAAGTGAGTGGTCTTGTTCTGTAGGACTTTTTCGATACGATCCAAAACCTCTATCGGCTATTCTTCATAAGAAAGATCTTGCTCCAGTGGAACAACTTCTGAGCTGAGTACATTTGAATGATCAGGTATGTACTTTCTCAATAGATATACACGGAACACATCATGAACTTGGGAGAGATTCGGTGGAAGAGACAATCGGTAAGCTACCTTACCAACAAGATCCAGAATTTCAAAAGGACCGATATATCTAGGTCTCAACTTTCCCTTCTTTCCAAATCTCATTACTCTCTTTCAAGGAGATATTCGTAAAAACACTTTATCACCCACTTAAAACTCTAGGTCTTTTCTTCGGTTATCAGCAAAAAAATTTTGTCGACTCTGAGCAGCTCTAATGTGTTGTTGAATAGATCTATCCTTTTCTGCCATCTCATCAACAAGATCAGGTCCTAATAGTTTTCATTCCCCAACTTCATCCCAGCAAGTTGGAGTCTTTCATTTCTTTCCATAGAGAGATTCATAAGGAGCCATCTGAATACTGGAGTAAGAGCTATTATTATAAGAAAATTCTACCAAAGGTAGGTGTTGATCCCTACCACCTTTGAAATCCATAGAGCAAGCTATCAACACATCTTCTAGAGTTTGAATTGTCTACTCAGACTGACCGTCTGTCTGAGGATGATAAGAAGTTCTAAAACTCAACTATGTATCCATAGTATGCTGAAGACTTCTCCAGAACTTCGAGGTAAACCTCAGATGCCGATCAGATATAATGGAAAGTGGTACTCCATGAAATCTTACCACTTCCTTTACAAATATCCTGGCAAGCTGATCTAGAGAGAAATCCTCTCTAATAAGAATGAAGTGTGCTGACTTTGTAAGACGATCAGCTATGACCCAGATAGCATTATTTCCTTTGGATGTTTTAGGATGTCCAGTGACAATGTCCATAGTGATGTTTTCCCATTTCCATTCAGGTATGTGTAATGGTTGTAACATCCCCTTAGACTTATGTCTCTCATATTTAACTTGCTGACAAACCAAGCATCGAGAGACATATTCAGCAACATCTATTTTCATTCCATCCCACCAGAAGTACTGTTTCAGGTCCCTATACATCTTCGTGCTTCTATGATGAATAGAGAATGAAGAACTATGAGCCTCATCCAGTGTCTCCTTCTTTAATTCTGGGATGGGAGGAACACAAACCCGATTCTGGAACTTTATTATCCCATCACAATCAAGGTTGAATTCAGGAATATTTCTCACCTTCTTTTGTAACTCTACATCTTCTTTATGCGCCTCTTTAATATTCACATGTATAGATGTTTGAACATTCAATTGAGAAAGATATGATTTTCCCCTTTCATTATAATTCCAATATCCATCATTTGTAAATCCATAAATATTGAATCATTTGTGATCCTCATCATTGATAAGCTATCATGGTCTTGTTGACTTAATTCATCTGCCACCTTGATTGCTTTCCCAGGGTGGTAGTGAATTGAACAGTCGTAATCCTTAATTAGCTCCAACCATCTTTTTTGGCACATATTCAGCTCCTTTTGTGTGAAAATATACTTTAAACTTTTATGATCAGTATAAATATCACACCTTTATCCATAAATATACTGCCTCCAAATCTTTAATGCAACAATTACCACAGCTAACTCCAAATCATGAGTTGGGTAATTTTGCTCATGGATTTTAAACTGTCGTGAGACATTATCTATCACCATATCATTTTTCATAAGAACACACCCCAACCCCTTTTTGGATGCATCACTATAGATCAGAAACCTTTCTCCACTACATGGAAGTGTGAGTACAGGTGCACTGGATAACCTTCTTTTCAACTCCTTCAAATTCTCTTCACATTCCTCTGTCCAAACAAACTTAACTCCTTTTCGAGTCAACCTGGTGAGTGGATTAGATAATCATGAAAAATCATTCAAAAAACGTTGATAATATCCAGCCAAACAAACAAAACATCAGATATCGGTTACTGTTGTTGGTCTCGTCCATCTTTCGATAATCTCTTTTTTTGCTGGACCCACATATATCCCCTATTTTTAGATTATGTGACCCAAAAATGCAACTTTTTAATGCCAAAATTCACACTTGGTAAATTTGGCATAAAGATTCTCTTTTCTTAGAGTCTTCAATAAAATTCTCAAGTGATCTTCATGTTCTTCCTTTCCCTTTGAATAGACAAGAATATCATCTATAAAGACTACCACGAACTGATCAATATAGTCTCTAAAGAATCTATTCATCAGATCCATGATGATAGAAGGGGCATTAGTAAGACCAAATGGCATCACTATAAATTCATAGTGTCCATACCTTTTACGGAAATCCTTCTTTGGTATATCCTCCCTTTTGACCCTTAATTGATGATACCCTGAATGATGATCAATCTTGGAAAAGTATTGAGCTCTTCAGAGTTGATCGAATAAGTCATCAATGCGTGGGAGAGGATATTTGTTCTTGATAGTGATCTTGTTAAGTTTGCAATAATCAATGCAGAGTCTCATTGATCCATCTTTATTCTTAACAAATAGAACAAGTGCTCCCCCAGGTTATGCACTAGGGTGTATGGATCCATTATCAAGATTATCTTGGAGTTGCTTCTTCAATTCCTGAAACACAATTGGGGCCATTCTATAAGGTGTATTTGAAATAGTCAAAGCACCTGTTATGAGTTCTATTGAAAACTCAACATCTCTATTTGGTGGAAGACCCGGAAATTCCTCTGGAAATACATCATCAAACTCCCATAAAATGGTCATATTCTTAATCGGGAGTTTCTCACCAACCATTTGAGATAAATAACCTTCATTTAGTGGAATCAAGACCCATAAGATAGAAGAAATTTCCACTAGAAGGTTATGTTCATCCTTGCATCGATTGACGATCATATATTGATCTAGAATATGAAATGTGACTTCCCTTATTTGTCAATTGATATGACATCCATATAGAGAAATACAATACATTCCAAGAATCACATCAAATTCCACTATAGGAAGGATCACAAAATTTACAGGAATCACTTTCCCACAATCTTCAATCGGAGAAGAATTATAAACTTTTGATGTGACTATTGTGCCATTAGGGGTTGTCACAGCTAACTCAACATCTAATTGTTGAGGTAATATGGTGATACCCTTAGAAAATTCTTCAGAAATAAAATAGTGGGTGGATCCATAATCAAATAAAACATTTTCTACTTTAGAGTGGATGGAAAGTGTACCTTCCACCACTTCGTTATCATACCCCACATCGCTGATAGAAATTTCATGTGACTTTCCTTTGTCTTTAGCCTTAAGAGTTTGTTGACGTCAATCATCATCAACAACCCTTGGATTAGGGAATTGATTGGCATAATGTCCCATTTCCTTGCACTTGAAACATGGAAGTGTAGTAGGTTCCTTCTGTGTATCCCTTCCTTTGTTTGCATCATTAGAAATCTTCTTCCCATTATTTCGACATTCAATGTCCCGATGACCATCTTTTCCACACTTATAAAATTTTCTTGTCCCCTTAAGAAAATTTCCTCCATGTTTTTTTCCACACTTTGAGAATAAGGGAAAACTCATTTTCTTATCAGTGTGCTCTTTAGATTTTCCTTTGAATTCCATTTTCCTCTTCTTATCAAACCCATATGACAGATGGGTTACTCCAATATCCATCTCAACTTTGAGAGAACATCGAACGATTTCCTCATATCTATTGAATTCCCTTATGTCTAACGCCCTTCTAAGACTTGGTTTTAAGCCACTAAAGAATTGATCGATCTTACTCTCAAGTTGTATAATAATACCAGAAGCGTACCTTGAAAGTCTTGTAAAATTTTCTTCGTAGGTACCAACATATTCATCATAATTTTTCTTTAGTTCAAGAAACTCCTTCTCCATATTTGTTCGGAGAATAAGAGGGAAGTTCTTATTGAAAAATAAGTTCTTGAACTCATCCCATCACATGGACTCAATTTCATCCCTTTGCCTTGTATTCTTAATAATATTCCACCATTGATCAGCTTCACCATCCAAATGATAAACTTCTAAGATGAATTTATCATGTTCATAACATTGAATAACTAAAAATATCTTTTTAGTGGTACTGATCCATTGTTCAGCCGGTAATGGATCAGAAGTCCCGCTGAATGAAGGTGGGCATTGCCTCATGAAGGATTCAACAGAATATTGCTCCTTACTTTGCTCATTTGGAAGTCCTGCATGATTCATAGCTTGAGAAAGTTGTGTGATCATGGCTACAAGATTTTTCATTCCAACTCCCATAACGTTTGGTTGCTCAGGGGGACAATCAATGCATTTCTCGTCGCATTCCGCATTAACACGGTTCCATCGGGTCCCAGCCATTGACTAAAACCAAGAAGAATAGTGTGAGCACCACTAATTATAATAGAAAAAACACATAATCAAGAATAAAATTTCACACTTAAGGTCTTATCATAGGTTGTTCATGGAGATTTCTAAAACACTATGATTGTGTTCTATGCTTAGACTTATCCTTAGGCTTCTTACAAAGTCTTTCACTTCCTAGTTTCCAAAGGTTGACTATACCTTTCCTCTGAAACCAACTATAACGACCAATACATTACATACATTGTTATTACTTCATAATTGAAGCACACTTATTACAACATATAACAAAACCACGAAAGGACCGTATAGGTATAGTGTCTTTAGAAACTGGGAAACATAAACAACTGGTTTATAAATCATCTACATTGTCTCCCATTTATTTCATCATATCTAGAGTCCCTTTTTGGAATATCCTACTTAATAACCTTCTTCCTGACTTGGGGAAATAAAACATACAAAAGGGTGAGCTCAAATGCTCAGTAAGGGTAAACAAAAGAAATATCAATCACATCATATTCATAAGAACATATCATTTTGGAAATCTTAACCTGTAAAAGAGATCATAATTTCATAACATGGGATAAATCATAGTAGTGAAATGTAATCCCAATAATCATAACATAAAACATGAAACTTTGTGGCATACACACATAATCATATAGAATCATTTCTTATTAGTCAAGACTCATTGTCAAGACTATCTTAGCGGATAAAGTCCATTTCTGAACCTAGTTCACTCCTTGTTTCAGTCCTGTTTCACTGAACCAGTTTAACCTGTCATTCCAGACATTTCTATATCATGAGAAATAAATCTTTACCCAATGCATTGGAGAGAGATATAGGTCCCACCCATCTTATAATGATACCATTCTTATGTGTTCCACAAAATCATAAATCATACATCATTGCATAAACCATGTAATAAAAATGGGATTCTTAAACATTGTGACATCATAAAACAATTCATATAAGATAAAGGAATTCATAAAAATAATTCCATCACAACATAATAAAATAAATTTAATAATAGGGATAGAAATAGAACCCTATATTATCTTATATGGAAAATAATTTTGATAAAACACTTGAACTCCATTCTTGAGGAAAATATCCTTTATTCTTTAAAACATTTTTCCTTTCATAACATGTAACACAATTTTAAACTAAAAGAAGTTGATTAAAATAAACTTTAAAACTTTTAAAGGAAGCTTCTTGGAAATAATGTTTTAAAAATCCATTCATGCCGTATAAGTTAAAAAAAACATTCTTCTCGTACTTTTGTCGGAAAAGTCAAAAAGTACCTCAAAACGTAAACAAAATAATGATTCCATACATACCATGTAGTAATAGACAAATTGGGTAAAAAGGACTTTAAACATACATAAAAACACTTTTATAAAACATGGTCATATATGATAACAATAACCGCAGTAAATACTTACGTATAATCAATCTCGGATAAAAATGAGATTTTCAAAATTTATTCCTTACCTTAGGTCCGATTTGCTTCGTAAGTGTCTGAAAATCATGTATAATGATTTAAATAATGTTATTTACTTATTCCAGAATCATAATTATTTTAATTATATCATACATGGATATATTATTAGCTTCTTACTAGTAATATTTCATTACTACTTGTTATTCGGGTGTTTATTACTTTTTGTTCTTATGCGTGTTTTGTTGAATAAATTCTTATTCATATTTTTAGGTTATAGATACCTCATTTCCATAATGGTATTAGTGTAATAAATATCATATTTATTCACTCAATTAATTTATGTAATCATTACGCAATGAAAATCATATAGAACGAGTCGCATCACATCGTGGAGACGGTATTCCGTACATACGCACGAGCGATGATATCGATCCCCTGATCGTGGAATTGTATTGGAGTGTATGTATACAATTTAATAATCAATATCAATTTAAAATAATCATATATAGTTATTATTTACACCATTATACCCATCCAAGTAAGGTGGTGGTGGAAAATAGATTACACCACGGCGTGGAGATGGTATTCCTTACGTACGCACACACAGTGATTTCGTTTTCCGTAGGATGGATAGATGGTGAAATAGGGTTGTTTAATACTTATAATAACATATCCTTATATGAGTGATACTGATGTTATGACTTCATAATGAAAAAACTAAAGAAGAAGAAGTGGAAGAAAAAATAAAGTTGAATGAATCGGTAACAGACATTACCTCTTCTTTGAAGCGCCTCTTTGAGACCTCCACTTAGGGCTCTAAAATTTGACTTTGAAGAATACCAGGACCTCTAGGATGTTTATAGGGAATTGGAGAAGATAATTTTTCAGGGTATGGACGAGCTTGAAGGCTCAAAGTGGTGTGAGGAAGAGAGGGAGGAGGTGTCCTTTTATAAGGGAGGAGAGGGCCACCCTTGGAAAAACTAAAAATGTTATTTTATTATAAACTAATATACTGTTTTTAATAGCTCAAAATTGATTTATTTTGAAGCTAAGGTGGGTATGGGTAGAAATCCTCCCATCCAATATAATTTATTCAAGTTTAGGTTTCTATTTTATCCTTATCATTTAGATTTAACTTTAAGTTAAATAATGTTTCTTTTACCGTGTCTTCTTGTTTTCTTACACTATAAGGTCAATAAACATACTATAACAAGCCCAATGAACCCCAAGTTATTTATTATTAATATATATAACCTTATCTATGTCATTGTGCCTAACCTTAGATTTTTAGGAATAAAATAACAATTAATAATATAATATTTGTTTTAAAAACTATTTTATGTCAATTTTGACACTATTTGGTAATAGATTTTTGTGAAACTCATAACAGAATTATTAGTTCGAAAAAAGTTAACTAAATCCCTAATAGCATGTCATATTAACCTAAAAAATTAGTGGAATTAATAAAAAGTCTCAAATTACATTTATTTGGATATTTATAATATCAATTATGTCAATATTTCATTAATAAGATAATTACTGTATCATCATTGTGTCATAAATAAATTAACATATTTAAAGTCTAAAAATTACAAATAAAATACCATTATGTAGGAACTCTTTTTATCTTTCTAATTAATATTTATAGTCGAATTTATCTTATGTATAACCCTTTATTAAAAATTATTTATTTATTAAACATTGATTTTAACTATTTTAACCCTTCTTTAAATAAATTAATAATAAATGTCCTAATCTAATCCAAGTGGTCCTAAATGGTCATAGTTTATTCCTAAGGGTGTTTTTTGTCGAATTAAACTTATCCAATAGAATTAGAACATGTGTTAGGGTAATAATAATATATTTTTTACCCTTAATTACCCAACTGACTTTTAACCGTGGTAAAAAAGTAAAAAGGTACTATTCACCAAAAATTATTTTCATCTCCTTGAAACACATTTTAGTCCTTGATATTAACCGTGTCTCTCGGATTTTTGAAATTCCACTCATAGAAGCAGTAAAATTATGTTTTATGTAAATTTTCAAATACTCCTAGGAGGTGGGTAAAAGACGGTGAAAAGTTCAATAAACTTTTTATATATCTAAAATTATTATAAAATGACTCCAATGAATTGCATTGAACTTAAATAGGTATTATGTATAAATTTTGACCTACAATAAATTTAAATAAAATAAATATTTATTTAAATAAAAAGTCTGTTTTTAAATAGTAACATAGTGTTTTCACTATTCATCAAAAATTGAATGTTTTTAGAAAAATACCAAAATTTCACGCTAGGCTAATTTCGATATTCCGAATCCAAAAATGAAGTCCATTTTGAAAAATAAAATTAAAAAAATCTCAAAAAGTGGGTATTAATATTCATAACGGCTAGTTTTAGTAATATTCTAATAGCATATTGTTGTTTAGTAAAACTCGGTATTGCGTACGACGCAAGCTATCGAGGAAGGTCACGATTGTGTGTAAATCAAGCCATGATAGTGTTGTGTGTAGTGAAAGATTCCTTTGATTATTTATATAACATAAAAATAAAATATTTCTCATAAAAGTCTCGGTTGTTACATATGTTCTCATTTGGAATATGTCCCAATAGGGATGATGGTGAAAGTGGATAGGAAGGAATATATCCTCACATGTTGGATGCAACCGTAATGGGGATATTGACCATAAAACATTATGGTAAATTTGGGTGTTGTGTACTAAAATCTAATAGGATTCCTAGGTATCATAGTGAGTTATGATTCAAAGACCATGTAGTTCATATTTATTGGGGCTTACACCAATGAAAGAGGCCCATTTTTCATTCATTAGCAAAATGGACCTATAAAGGTTGATCCCATGGGGAATACAACACTTTAATAGGATGTTGTAACACCCCAAGAATTTAAAAATAAATTTAAGTGCATGAAACATTTAATCTCTACATAATGAAACTTTGTTAATTAGATATATATAAATTTTCCATTATAGATTTTTTTCAAACTTATATTTTTTTAATGTTGAAAAAAGACATATTCGGTTTTGATCAATAACTTATTTAGAGTCTGATAAAACAAACATGATTATTTTGTGAATAGTAAAAAACCATTATGAATAGTAATATGAACCTTTTCCATAGTAAATCGTATTTTTTTTATCTAATGGTAATATGATGATGATATCTTCATTAAATTTTCAAAGTAATATAAAATGTGTTATAGATTTAAAATTGTTATTTTTTGAATAAATTGTGATTTTATTTCAAAAAATAAACTTATCATATATAGAAAATTATTTTCAAAAAATTAATTCATTTTTTAATTCTACATTCTAATAAATAGTTATGGTTATGTTTTTGTGATTTCTCGGAGATTCTTGAATTTGTGATGAATAGTATAATATTGTAATTTACATTATATATACATTATATGTTAAATACCCAATTACAATATTAATGGATGATTTAATAACCCTTTGTTTGTACTCACACATTATATTTATTTTTTATGTTCATTTTAATCAAGTCTATTCATATTCTTGAGGAAAAATATTAAACTAATGATTAAAATATTGGAAAACCCCTCCTCTCCTCCACTATAAATAACACCCTCACCCCCCCCCCCCTCTTCCTATTACACCTCTCAAGATTTTAAAGTTATCTAGATTCATGTCAATTACCTTCCAAAGACTATTCCCCACGTCCAAGACCTGGTGGTCTCACCAAAAGGCCAAAACCAAAGGCCTTAAAGAGGATTTCAAGGGGAAGATATCAAGAGGTAAAAAACTTCTTTCATTTTCATGTGTTTGGTTTTCAATTATTTTATTTTCCTATACTATATTCAAATCCCCTTATTTAAGTGACATGAAATATCCATTATTATATATATTCTATATTGTTATGATTTTTATGTAAAAAATTCATCATCATTCTACCTCTCCTCTTCAGGTTATTAAAAAAATAAAAAATGTCGTCTCTAATGTGTCGATCTACCGACATCACGGACGATGTGTCTTCAATTTCCATTACATCCTTTAAAGATGGTTTTAAAACCATTTAATGGTTAAATTTTGTTTGTAAGTTATATTATATTTTAGTAACTTATATGCATTCTATTTAATTTATATGATGAAACAAGTTCATGATTATCGAAGAACCACCAAAATTATATAAATGAATATCACTAAGTATTTATCTTCTGATTCATCCTCATACCAAATAAAAAAATGGTTTATTGAATCATTTAATATTATGGTAAAATATTAACACCATTTCTTTCAACATTTTGGGTATTTCATCCATTTGAAAAGGAAATCCTTTCAAAAAAGACCATGGAAATCATGTAAAGAATGCACCCAAAACAATAGAAATAAAAATATATTATTAATTAATGGGTGGAATGGTGTTATAAAATGATTATATAAGGTGTTATAAACACCAATATGTTTATGAAAAATATTTATAACACAATTTTAACCATTATACATGAGGTTTAAACATGATTTAAGTAATTAAAACCATAGGTAATGGAATTATTAACCCATTTTTTTCATTGGGTTAACCTTCTACTTCATTAATTATATGGTGCTCATATAATTTGTGTAATGGTTTTTTTATATTATGATTTAATATTTGAATTTACATTTAATACAAATATTCCTTTCATTATATTAATTATCTCAACAATTATAATATATTGCTAAATGATTTTCCTTTTAAAATTCTATTTTACAAAATACTAAAGCAATGTTTTTATGCAATAATTCTGGTTTTATTATTATATTATGTTCCTTGGGTATTTTTTATGATTATGGGTGGGACCTATATCTCCATCCTATTAGTTTGGTATGTGTATGTTGGAGATATGATCTATGGTTACTCCATGTTTAAATATTATGATTAGAGTGTAAGGTAGCCTTGACAGTTACATTATAAGGTAGCCATGAGGGTTACAAATCATAAGTTATTTGTGAGGGTTACAAAATTACGTAAGTAATTCCCCAAGACATTGTTACACTCTAGTGATGTTTTCTATGATTTATGGAAATCTCGTGTTTCAAAAATTAGGTATATGATTCTTTATGGGTGATAAGTATCTCTTGGTGAAAATGATTTCATATGCTTATAAGTATTAATGGACTAATTTTTTCTATCCTCCTTTTTATACCCCTTACTAATATTTTGTGTTGATCTCATTTTCTAAAAAACATTCATGGGTTGTAAGAATGGGTAAGAGAAAAGGAGAAGCCAAGATGAATGTTGTGAAGACTATCAATGAAAATATTTTCATTTTTTTTATTTAAAACAATTGTAATATGAAATAAATGGATATTTTTTAATGGTACCCACTTTGTTTTCTTATGGGTTGATATGTATGAGTTATCCTGACCATCTAAAACTCTAAACATAAATGATCTTTCAGATTTTTAATAAGTTAAATCTAGTTTAAATGGATAAATTATGTAATTTTTAAGGAAAGTTCCTTATATATGGTGTGAGGGTTTGGGGCATAACCCTATGGGGATTCCATTTCTTATGTAACCATGAATAAAGATTCAATGCATTGTGATTTGGAGGTTTCGTCCATGATTACACCTAGGAGAATGAATATTTTTTTAGGATCATGTGGGTTTCATGATCACCAATATCCTATAATAACACATGAGTCATCCTCAGGGTGAGAATGAAGAGGAATTAATAGATATGGAAACCACACAATATGAATTTTCCTCTGGTGGATAAGGCTTGGTCCCAATGGAAGAGTGAATTAGAGAGTTATATGACTTGCCTCCACTATTTTTTGGTATATTAGACCTAAAGGGGGAGAGATAGGTCATTGTGTTCCCATCTCTTCACTCATTTTTTACACTATATAGACTAAGAGGTGGAGCAGTGTTATATCCTTTAGGAAAGGATAGTTGATTACTCGAAGAGGGATTCCCATCTCCATATTTCTAATAGGATGAGATAAGGATTCAACACGAATCCTCATTACAAGGGAAGGTGGGTGGTTCCCCTAAATCCCTGAAGATGGGAGGCAAACATGATTTACTCTAAGGATGAGACCCTTGATACTAAAAGAATGTATTATTGGGAGAATTAAATTGATCCACTTTATTAATGAGGTTACCAAAAGTACCCCACTTACCATGTGTATGTATGATGGCGAGAACATGCCACAGTGTAAAATACTTTGAACATATACATCAGATGGATTTGGAAGAAGCCCTTTCTTGATTCAATTAGAATGGTTCATGGAATTGAAAAATTGGGGCAAATGGTACATTAGAGGAGAGAAATATGAGTATAAATGAGGAACACTATAGGATGTCCCCTTCATCTTAGTGTCTTGTTATGTGGGATGGGGTTCCCCCTCGTAGCACTTTTCTACGTGGGCCAAGGATGTGTCTGCATAATGATTTCTTGCGCAGTATTGAGTTATGAGCACATAGAATCTTCTTACATAGGGGAAGTGATCCCTCTAGGAAGTGCTTTTCTAGGTAGGTTGATGGATTGAAAATGGTCCATCCTCATAAGATTCATGGAATGGAGACCAAAATGGTTTTTTCTAATATATATTTTTAAGAAACTACAATTTATAAATTCTTCCTAAAAATTAATCATACTACTAGGAATTGATCTCCATTATACTAGTCTTTATATTATCATCCTTATTTTGACAATCATCTCCACTCGATGGGTTTATATAGGAATGGATGTAAATTCTTATTATGATATCTAGTCTTCTACGATCTATAGTGGGATCTCTTTCACGAGGGACGAGAAACACCATCTTCACCCAAAATGGAATTTTCTTTTTTTGGGGATTGGAAACCCCACCCATAGTTGAAAATGATGTTTTTCAATTGTTGGGGATGAGATACAAAATATGGGCCCACAAATTATCTAATTTCATTCCCAAAATATAGGGATCAATTTTATTTCTTAAAATCATTTTCATTTGTGGGACTCTATACAGAATGGTGGTCTACATCACATGTTTTTTTATGTAGTCTATATCCCTCATTTGCATCTTGGAATCTTATAACATTTCAAACTCTTGTTAGGGTTTATTATTTTAGTACCCATACCAAATTCATGAAATGGATTTCTACATTCATTTAGAGTTTTTTGGAACCAAAAATGACACATTCATAAGAACAACACATTATAAAAATAAGTAAATGATTACTATAAAGAAATATTAATTTGATAGATAAGGGTAACTACATAGTATCCATGTAAAACATTGTATAAAATGCTAACTTCATCATGTATATTCCTAAGGATATCTTGAAAAACTATCAATTAAAAAATTAATTATCTGTGAATAAAAACTCATTCATAGTAGCTTCATCATATTATTATCAAAATTAATAATTCCATAGAAAATTTTATATTAGATATAAACAGGTGACTAACACAGGTGAAGTGAACTCAATTATTTATAACATTATAAATAGTATATCGATGAAGAAAATTTTAGGTACCTAAAGATTAATAGAAAAAATAATCATAGACTTTGAAGGATATAATCACTAACAGAAAGGCTAAATTTGTTTAAGACAATAAGAAAAAACATTATTGGAATCAAAAAAGGTTTTTATAAAAAAATCTTTTTGAAAATAATTCTAAGAAATTAAAAATTAATCATGAGGTATAAGAAAATATATATACCACAAAAATTGAATGTTAAGATGAAATAAATAAAATTTAAATTTATTATAATTAAAAGTTAGTATAAAATTTTTTGAAAATTGAGAAAGATATAAATTTATAATCTTGAATAAATGTAATGAATTTGAGGGTCAACTTCTATTTGGTCTCATTTGGTTTCGTCACATTTTATTATCCTATAGTAAAAATTATTATTATAATACATTAATAAAAAATAATATCATATTTGTTTATGTTATTATTTATTAATAAAAATAATTATAAATTTTCATTAAAAATGAATATATATTAAGTGTCACGATGAATTTTTTTTCGATTAATTCTATAATTCAATTCAATAATGTGTTGTTTATAGTATCTATTTATTAATTTATTGAATCACTTGAAAATGATTAATAATATATTAAGATGTAAATATATATACATTAAAAGGAAAAATTAAACTATAATAAAGGTGATGATCAATAAAGAATTTAGAACATCCTCATATGTTGTTAAACCAACCATTAAAGAGATGTGTCAAAAGTGGGAGAGATATAATGATTATATTAATATATTGTATATAATATTGTTTAGTATCATGGTATTATTAATATCATATTGAAACCCCAAATAATCGATTTGGGATTATTTTTCTAGAAATTTAAATAAGGAAATATGATATGAAAATAAATATGAAAGGAAGATAATGGTAGCTTAAACTGTCTTGGAAGTTTTGTCCCTTTCTAAGACATAATTACAGGGAGGTTTGAAGTGGTCTGAGATAAATAAGATCATTAAATCTCTATAGATTATTAAGATGATTTAATTGGTAAATTGTGGGAAATATAATGAATTTTGGAACTTATTTTTCATAGGGGTGAGAGGGGAAATTTATACTAAAAAGGTGGTGTATTGTTGTGCAATATAAATAATATAATTTTATTTAAATAAATATATGGAGACAATGGTTTTATTTGAGTTTAGGAATATTATTTAATTATAAATATATGTTATGAATAATTTTAATCACATCCATAACTAATTTATCTAGTTTAAAAAAAAATAATGATAAATCTTATTTCCATCAAATAAGATACCAATTACTACATTGGATACTACTTTTCTGGATTGGAAATTTAGTCAATTATTTTACAAGTAAACTATTTATCATATTAAACAAAATTTGGGTCTATTATTCAATTATAAAATTTAGTATATCATTATTAACATTATGTTATATCATAAAACATACCATTTTTAGAAATTTGTGTTCTTTATTTTTGACATAAAATATTACTTTTTTCAAAACAAATTTAAAATGTCACTCTTAGGTAATTTTGAAATTCTGATTCAAAAATTGAAATTCCTTTTATAATTTTTTTATTTAAAATATATAAATAGTAATAATTAAATAATGGTTTCTACAAATTAGGTATCCAAATATTTAAATAAATTGACAAATATAATTTCATTGATTTACAAAATTTAAATTTTTATTTTATGAAAAAAATATTTATTTAATAATTGATATATATTTAAAGTGAATAATGTTTCTATTCTAATTTCCATATTACTATTTTAATAAGATTTAGATTACTAATTAAATTTTCAAATAACTATTTCAATGCTCAAATTGCCTTTATATATTCTTTAAATGATACTTATTTGGTCTATTCATAAATGAAGAAATGTTTTCTCATGGTTCTTTATAAAAATATATAATATAATTTATAATGTATTTTTACACTATTTTTTATACTTCTAAAATTTATAAGGTACTAAAGGAACCATAAATCAAAATTATAGCGATGTTATTTACTTGTGTTTATTAACCAATTTTACTATTTTTATATTTATGTAATGTATCTTCACTTAATTTTTAGTTTTATATGTTGTTGACTTATAATAGTTTTTTATTAATTTTTTATTGTGATTTAATCTAAATTGTTACATAATAAAAAATATGAAACTCAAATGTATTAAAAATGATAATTTAATAAAAAAATGTTTGTATCACTGTAATAAATATAAGACAAGGATTTTCTATTAGATAATGGTTGATGATTTTATCTCCCAATAGTTGTATATACATGGAAGGATATTTTAGTAGTATAAAAGTGTTTTAACACGTAATATTTGGGCATCATTTACTTTACAATATATTTTAATAAAATTTTTATATAATTCTTATTAAATAACCATTGCTAAGAGATTAACATGGTTTATTTTTACATGATTTTATAAACAATGACATTAAAAATTAACTATTTGTAATTTTTATTAATGAAAACTGAGAATAAATTTCTAAACAATTTCAATATGATGATCATTAGTGATTCAAATTGTTTCACATATCACTCTTGTGGATTTTTCATTCCCAATGAAAAATACATCTCACTTTACACTATTATTAATTATTCATGAACCATTCATTTACTTATATTTTATGTTTTTTGATCTACACTAGTGTCACATTTCCACCAAATCAAAGTAATATTCTGTTCTTAAACTATTTATTTTGATTATTATTTTTTATTATATAATGTTTAATGAATATTTTTATTTTTTAGTAAGTACATTTCATTTAAATATAGAAGAAATATTTATGAGACCTCATGAGATCTACCATCAAATGATCAAAATGACTAAGTAGTTTTTCATTGAAAATAAGACGAATATAGATATATGGTCTACAAATTTATTGGACATGACTGTAATTAAGGAGATAAATACAAAACACTAAAAAAATTCTCCATGTAGTTGTATTAATTTTTTTGATATTATATTTTATTATAAAATTGATGGAATGTTATGTTTATTGAATGATCATTTGGAAAAATATTTGTTTCATACCACTTCTCTTAATTTCATAACCAATGTGGATTCCTAAAAATAAGGGAGTTAATATTTAAAAGTGAAATTATACATCATGTTCCATGAGAGTTGTTTACATAACTGATGTCGAATGACATAAATTTTTTTTTGAAACAATATTTTTAAATTGGTTCTATATAATTTATTTAAAAATGATTTTACAATGATAATTTCTATAACGTTTTTGGAAAACCAACATATTCTACTCATGTGGGATAGGTATGTGCACATACAATTTCACCATAATAGAAGGATGATATAATTGCTTCTGACGCTTTCACCGGGAGTGCCTTCATTAGTCGAGGAAGTGCTGTTTGTTGCCCCACATTACCGCTTTCCAAAGGGAGAAACATCTGTCACTTATTTAGGGACATTTTCTTCCTAATATAAATATGATGAGGGGATTTCGGTTCATCCTTCCATGGATTCCTCCTCATAACTCATTACATAGTCTGGGTCTCCCTTATAGATATAATACGTAGTTTTTGAAACTATTTCCAATGCCATATCTTCAAGGATGCTAGTTAATTACACTTCTTCTGGCGGGACATTCCTAGGGGTCCGATCAGGGAAGAAACCTTTGGCTAGGGGAGTAGTCATATTAGACATCACTGGCATGTCTGGATGCTAGAAGAGAGGCTTCTATGGGTTTTCTACCCTTATTATAGGGCTTCTTGAGGACGTGGAAGCCCGAGGCCTACCATGCCGAATACAAGGAATTGTATTCCATCGGCATGTATCTGAGGTTTTCCTCAGCTACCTATGTTTAAAATTGGGTATGTAGTGTGTTTAACATCTATAAGAGATTGATCAAACTGATTAGAACATGGGTTTTAGTGGTTCATATGGGTGCAACCTCAGGAGAGATCACGAATATTGGGGCTAACATGTGATTAGATACTCGATTGCTGCTAGAGGAAATGATGTGCCATGATACCACCAGGACATGGAAGACCGGGTGAGAATCCAGGTGGGTGATGGAGGGTAGAGAGTTAATAAATAATGAAATGGATCTGACATGAGAACCATTGTGATGTTTTCCTTGATCCTCTAAGACACTTCTTATGTATCCATGAGGAAGAGAATTTATGTCAATGTAGTTCAGAACAGAATTTAATGAACAGACATGAAGGGTGTTAGGACGATAGGTGTTGGGATTGAACCTTAGATAGGATTCCTATATACCTTGCCTTGGCGAGGATCAATGTCCATGTAGTTTGGGATGGTTTGGTGAACCGACGTGAATGCGTTGGAACCAAAAGTTATCAGGCTTGAACCTCATTGAGGCATCCTATGTACCTTGCCTTCATAAGGATCAAAGTCCACGTAGTTCGGAATGGTGTTTGGGGATTACATTATTAGGCGAAAAAAGAGGATGTCATAGTCGATTCCCACTCTAATCCCACATGAGTCATGCTCGGTGTGAGAAACATGACACAAAAAATACTTGACGATCACGTCGTGAATGGTGCATTCATGGGAAGTATAGTGGGGCTTCCACATTGTTAGCCGCAAAAAAAGAAAACAGAGGCTTACACATGTTTAGCATAACAAAGAGGAAACAGGATCTTACACGTGGTTAGCATCCCATCCCCCCTCCGATCTTTGGCACGAAAGAAGAAAGGAAGAGTAGGGAAACTACCTCCAACAAGAAAGGCTAGGGGCTTACACTAAGATAGTTTCCCTTTCCCTATGGACAGACGTCACCCCAAAAAAGAGGATCTCATTTCATGTGAGGAAGATTTAACTCTTATGCAGACTAGTAGGCATAGAGAATGTCCGAGATGGGGATCCTCGTGTATGATGCATGGGGTGGGGTTAGAGTTTAACTTCATGTGTTGAGGATGATGGTGCTTCGCAGTTTAACGTCCTACATCGCAGATGAGGTGGGTTCACTTTGCACCCCCGAGGACATTCATAATTGATACCTTCATGCCCTTGCATGAGGGAAGACATTAGAAATTCCGCGGTGAGGGGGGTTTGTGGAGGAAACCATTGAGGGGATAACATTATCATGGCTATGCGAAGAAGAAATAGTTTTTAGTATGTCTAGGTATCGTTAAGGATAAGTAATGTGGAATGTGGATTACACAAGGAATGTGCCTGCGTGCAGCTAAAGTGTGGCGATAATGGATGGGGATTACTCATTGAAGCTACCTGGAGGCCTTCCTCTTGTCTGGCCATGATGGAATCCCAACTCAGTGGTGGGTTGAGGCATATAATTAGGGGCCAAAACCTATGCGCAAGTTCGAAAGTTGGATAACACCAAGGGGCATTGGAATCATTCCAAACAAAGGGAGTTGAAAAGTGTGAATCACATGCCCGACATTCGGAACGTGGTGAGGGTGGCATGATGATGGAGGTTTACAGCTGACCTTGTTCTAAACAAAGAATCCATACCACGTTATCCTGAAATGGGGACAAAAAAATGAGGGTCAACTGTTGACCTTGTTCAAAACACTAAACCTGACTCAAAGTGTCATCCAAATACTTCCAGGGTGTTGGCCTGGAATGGTAGGTGAGACGAGGCAGCATGAGACCAGGCCATTAGGGGGTCCCTTTGAACATGAAATTGGATTAAGATCTGAATGAAGGACACATGATGCATGAGGTAGAGTTATGGAATGATTGAATAGATTCCAACACTCATGAAATTATGACACTATAATCATGTCATGAGACATCTTATTCTTAGCTCAAAAGGAATCTCTTATATTGAACAAGAGGCATCCTATTATTGAATGATAGGATGTACTGCAGTTTATAGTCATGTAGAAAGGACTACTGGCATCCTATGATTGGCGTATAAGGAATTTATTGTTTAGAGAAAGAGTCATCCTATGTAAAATTATAGGGAATACTACAGTTTAAAGTCATGTAGCGAGGCCTATTTAGCATAAGGTGCCTAGAAAAGGCCAGTTTTGGGACTTATGTGAGAGAAGACCTTTTTGTATCACCTGATATAGAATCCTAGTGATGGGGTTTGGATGAATTTCTTCAATAATGATTCGACTAAAGGTACTCGGGGAATTGATGATGAGAATCTCAACTCACTACATGAGAAAAGAACCAAGGGGAATATGTAGGCTCAAGGTGTTTCATGGTGTGAGGAGGAGAATCTAAAATTGATGTATTCCATAGGTGGAAGGTAGATGCGCATAAGGGTGTAAGGGAATATGTTGGGGTCCTAGACCCAAAAAATCATGGTGTGACTCTCTATTTTTCTTTGGGGATAGTGACGGGAGAGAAGGGACCGGCCCGGAGGGCCGGGACTGTAGTCCGTCACTAATCCCAACTGGGGGTGCGGGGGTAGAGCCCCCTTGGAATGGACCAGTAGGCACAAGACTGGATACTATTGCACATAATATGAGATACATGCATAATGGTTTGCGTGCAAAATTGGATTGTGAGGCGCATGTGTGCGCAAGATTGGGAATCTTGGCATTGTTGCACGTAAGATTTATGTTTTTAACGAACATGACTTCAATGGAAAAGAGTGTGTGAAAGGGTCCAACCATTGTGGGCCCCTAAGAAACCAAACCCATATGGGACATATCTCGCAAGATCTCACATAGGGGATTCTGTTCTTTCATGCGGGCATGGAAGAGGCGGTTTTTCGCGCAACAGAGTGGCAGCCGACTTCTGGAGACATCCCCTAATGGGTGGGGGTTGCACTAGTATTTATAGGTGAACCCAAGCGTGGTTGTGCATAAGATTCTGGGCACAGAATAGATCTTACATGCACCCTATGGTGGGTATTCATGATAATGGGTGTATGATGTCGCATTGGGCACGTAATAATATTGTGCACGGATTCTAATCTTGCGTGAACCTCTCAAAATTTGTGTTCACCATCCATAGACATTTTTTAGGTGGCCTAGGAAGAAGATGACATCTCATTGGGTGCATGAAAAGTTTGCATCACATGTTTCTCAAAATATTTTATTTTTTCAAGAATGATAACATTATTTCACAATAATCATCCCTTCTTGCGTGCAAGACATCACTTCTTACACGCAAAACCATACTTTTCCCCAAAAGCATCCTAGATGCCCATTTCCAGAAACATGACTTCGAATAGTAATAACTTCTGATCCGTAACACTTATCAGGCTTCATAACCAATCAAATCAAAGCTTGTGGAATGATCTATTCTCCTAGATAATGTGTGTAGGGATTCAATGAACTACATGGACTCGTTTTCCAGTTCCAAAAAATTCCCCCTATGAATGGGGTCCAATGAGGACGAGGAGTGTGAGGCGGACCACATTCTAAGGAAACATCAGAGGAAAACACATGCCTTGGCGTCCATTTTATCTCGATCACATTGAGGAAATATCCAACTAAATATATAACGTCACGTGATCCATGCTCGGTGTGGGAAACAAGAGATAACATGATTTCACTTACCTCTACGATAGTGTTAAACAATAGAATGTGTGAGGGGATCAGGATAGGACATCGATCACCACTTTTTGCACCCTAATAGAGGGATTGAAGCTAAAGAATGGGGATCTATGAATAGCCAATGGGGATTTCTAGGGAGAAATAGGGAGACATGACTGGATGATGAAGCTCTTAGAATAATCAAATTACCATTTTCATAGTGTGATCTAGTAAACGAGTGGGGTAACGCTAGGGGCGTTGGAATTGATCTGAACATAGGGGAGTGGAAAGTGTGAATCACTTTACCCAAGATTCTAAACATTGTAGGGATAGTGTTCCAATGAAGGATAACATTTTACCGTGTTCAAAATACAGTACCCTTATCATGTTAGCCTAAAATGGGGATAAAAAACGAGGGTTGATAGATGGACATGTTCGAAACACGAGGCCTGAATAAAAATGTAATACATTAGACTTTTAGAACATTATCCTAGGACATTATGGGATCCATAGTACAAGCATCCATACTGTTAGGGGGTTTTTCTAGATGTGAAAGTGGGAGAGGGTCCAAATAAAGGGAACGAAAAATGAGGATGTTGGAGGGATGGGTTGTTTGAATGGAGTCCAAAAATCCTAGAATTACACCACCTTGTGAAGACAGGTTAGGTGGTCCTATCATTCTAATCAAAGAGCATACCTACTCATGAAAAAGACCTCTCATGTGTGGACCTAGAATGCCTTGTAGTTTTATGTCATACTAATAAAGATGATAAACACGTAGATTAAATATCGTACGGTGTGTACGGTGCGCATAGTTTAATGGTCATACCACCTGGACCAAGATCAGTACTGAGGGTCCAAAAGGGTGAATGACCCTAGGGATAGCCCGAGGAGGAATTCCTAGGCATTTCTACATATTCCATAAGGATGAGAATCAATCCAAATGTAGTTCTTAAGCACATCGTGGCAAGAGGCCAACACTAATAGGGGAAATACTCTCTGGAAAGGGATCTAGGGTATCCCCTAATTAACATGGGGAATCCTAAACTCCTTTAGTGTAGAACTATAGTTTAGTGCCATCCGTTAAGGACCTGGCTACATAGAATGAAAAAGTGTGGTGCGGTACATACCTCAACATTAATGAGGACTATAAGAGTCCATGCCACACCACATGCTCCTAGGAGAATCCTTAGGTCAAGGGACCAAAGGTGAAAACCAAGATGGGACCATGACAGACTATCTGGGCATTCCTACATATCCCATGATGATTAGAATCAAGCCACACATTGTTATAATATCACAGCTTAAATTCATGTGGGATAATGAAATACATGAGTGTCATGGCTGCACTAGTACACATCCTACCAAAACTACTAAGCCCACATGAGTCGTTCTTGATGTGGGAAACGAGAAGTAGTGATGGGACCTTCTAAGTACTAAGAGGCACACTTTATGGGAAATGGGACGCTAGGTTAATGGCATCCCTATAAGATTGACCCACCTACATAACACACCTAGATGCACGAAGGGTTAAAGCTAAGCATCTTGGAATTCAAATTGAACATAAGGAAGTGAAAAAATGTGAATCATGATGCTTGACACCTAGACAATAATTATAGTGGCATGATGATAGGGGATAACTATTTACCGTGTTTGAAACACGTCATCCATATCGTGTTAGCGTGGAATGGGGACAGACAAATTGGGGTCGACCACTGACCATATTCGAAACACGAGATTTGTTATCAATTTTTCATCTGAGGTCCTCAGGGATGTTGTCCAATGATGGTAGGTATGACAATGTGGAATGAGACCATGATGTAATGGGGGTTCCTTCATACATTTAAGAGGATGAGGATCCAAATAACGGGATCACAAAGCTTGAACATGAAATGAGGGAATGTCCCTATGAAAATTCCACACTTCAGTCTCTTTTCCGCAACGCATATGAACACAATAATAAGACGTATCAGATATATGGATTAGATTCCCTTTCCAAGGACAGGGGTCCCTGGGTTGGACCCAAATATAATATGTCCGAGTGTTCCTACCTATCCCATAAGAATGGGAATCAAGCCACATGTAATTATGGAAGATGTCATGCAGTTTAACGTCTTGCAGTAAGGATGCGATGAGGTATTATTTTGTGGTCATAGAGCTTGGACCATGGATGGAACTGAAAGAGGGAGACACATGGTGAATTGTTTACAAAACCCTACATGAATGAGGATAGTGAGTCTGTATCTCCCCAATGTGCCCCCAGGAATCTTCTTGGTCTGGGGACCAAAAGTGAGAGTTAAGCTAGGCTCGGGGCAATGTGAACGGGAATTCTAATGTATCCCATGGGAATCAATCCATACATAGTTCTAAAAGTGTGACATGGTAAGGTACTAGTGCTAGGGATAATAAGGCTGCGCTGGTCTGGCCTCCGCACCAAAAGATGTGACATTTGATAGATCTTTTTATTCCTCTAGGATGATTGTGTGTTTCCTTTCATAAGAGATGGACCTAGGTTGGAATGTCCAGGCATCAACATAAGAATAAATATATATATAGGCATTGAAAAATTGTATGGTGTGTGACTGGTACAAAACATGATGTCCTCTTGAATGAGGACACCATATGCAGTGCCATTTTTTCATCGTGTAGCCAGGATGATTAGGTCGCAGTTTAAGCTCATGTGGTAGGACCAACCATGCATTTTTACATCGTACAGTATAGACACAACAGTTTAATGTCATGTGGGACTAGGCAGGATGGTTTAAAGTCATAGGTATCAGACATATGCAAGATAAAAAAGGTTCAAGAAGGGATGTGCATAGAGAGATAAAGCATACCTCACGTGAATGAGGATGAGGTCCACATCACACTGCACGTGATTCCAGGAAAGAAAACTTGTGCCGAGGGGATATAAAAGGTTAGATATTATGGGGAAGGAGAGACTAGCTCTCAAAACAGTAGTATGTTCTTAAGCTCTTGTAAACACGATGTGAATGAGGTCATAAGCCCACACATGCCACACCATGAAATCCTATAAGTGTCAGGGCCAAAAAGGCTGGAAATAATTTATTATTAATGAAATCTAAGCTTGACCCAAATAGTAGATGTTTGGGTGTTCCTTCATATCCCATGAGTATGGGAATCAATATATATGTAGTTCTAAGGAGAGGACGTATAAGAGATATTATTTTAAATTCATTGAGCTTATACCATGAAGAAATAAAACTCTTCCTAGGGAGCACCGACCTCAATACAATTCCTAAACCCACATGAGTCAAACTCTATATGGAAAAGAATGGTGGAAGAGGTCTTTGTAACACATGGGATAAACTTAAAGTGGATGTTGGTGTGGAGCCCTGAATTATTCCTTATCATTGCCTCGTCCTCCTAACGTGAAAATGTGCACTAAGGGATAATACCAAGAGTTTCAAAATTCCACATGGATATGTTGGGGTGGAGAATGATGTGAATCATGCAAACGAAATTTAAGGATTGATGGGGTTAGTGTGAAAATGGAGGATAACAGTATAATATTTTCAAAACATAGCATTCATATCCTGTTACCTGAAATGGGAACAATATATGAGCATACAACACTAACCATACTCGCACGGTGGGACTTGTATCAATTATTTGTTTGAAACCCCCAAGGAAGTTTTCCCTTAATAGTAGGAGATCCATTGGGATGAGAATCCATTCCAATTTGGGGTTCCTTGGTATGTGAAAGGTAATTAAAGACCAAATTAAGGGTAACACGAAACCAAAAAAAATAGTGAAAGCATGTCCAGATAGAACCCGACACTCGAGGTTCTGAACCAGGGTACTCTTGAGCACATTGGTGAATCACTAAAGAGGGTCGTGGGACCCAACATAAGAGCAACCGACTCAAAAATAAGAGTGTATGGTAGGGGAGTGAAGGTCTCTCATGAGAGAAGTACGAGGTGTGGTTGTAACAAACCCAATGTGAATGAGAACACAAGTCCATACCACACTGTGTACCCCTCCCCTAAAAGGACTCTGGCCAAGAGGCCAGAATGATAAGGACGTTTTTAAGAGATGGGGATGGACCTAAAGTCTTGAAGTTGGTGTTGTATAACGACCCATACTTTAAAAACATTGTTATTACTTCAAAATTGAAGCACACTTATTACAACATATAACAAAACCCTGAAAGGACCATATAGCTATAGTATCTTTAGAAACTGGAAAGCATAAACAACTGGTTCATAAAGCATCTACTTTGCCTCCCATTTATTTCATCATATCTAGAGTCCCTTTTTGGAATATTCTACTTAATAACCTTTTTCCTGACCTAGGGAAATAAAACATTCAAAAGGGTGAGCTCAAATTCTCAGTAAGGGTAAATATAAGAAATATCCATCACATCATATACATATGCACAGAACTTTTGAAAAACTTAACCTACAAAAGAGATCATAATCTCATAACATGGGATAAATCATAGTAGTGAAATGTAATCACAATAATCATAACTTAAAAAATGAAACATTGTGTCATACACACATAATCATGGAGAATCATCTCTTATTAGTCAAGACTCATTGCCAAGACTATCTTAGTGGACAAAGTCCATTTCTGAACCGAGTTCACTCCTCGTTTCAGTCCTATTTCACTAAACCGGTATAACCTACCGTTCCAGCCATGTCTATCTCATGAGATATAAAATCTTTACCCAATGCATTGGAGGGAGATATAGGTCCCACCCATCTCATAATGATACCATTCTTATGTGTTCTACAAAATCATAAATCATACATCATTGCATAACCCATGTAATAAAAATGGGAATCTTAAACATCAGGACATCATAAAACAATTCATATAAGGTAAAGGAATTCATAAAAATATTTCCATCACAACATAATCAAATCCATGTAATAATAGGGATAGAAACAGAACCCTTTATTATCTTAGATGGAAAATTATTTTAATAAAACACATGAACTCCATTCTTGAGGAAAATATCCTTTCTACTTTAAAAACATTTTTCCTTTCTTACCATGTCATAAAATTTTAAACTAAAAGAAGTTGATTAAAAATAAACTTGAAAACTTGTAAAGGAATCTTCTTGGAAATAATGTTTTAAAAATCCATTCATGCCGTAAAATTTAAAAAAAAAACATTCTTCTCGTACTTTTGTCGGAAAAGTCAAAAAAGTACCTCATACGAAAAACGACAAAAGATTCCTTTCATATCTTTTAATAAAAACTCACCAAAGGGTAAAATAGGATTTAAAAAATTGTAGGTGAATGGAAATAATATTACATATTCAGAAAACATGGATGTGGATGATAAAATACACCCCAATAAATGCCAAAGTATAAAAAATCTTGGATAAAAATGAGATTGTGATATTTCCCTTAACTTAGGTCTGATATGCTTTGTACGTGTCCAAACCTCATGTATAATGATTTAAATAATGTTATTGACTTATTACAGAATCATACATATTTTTATGATATCATATATGGTCATATTTTTAGCTTCTTATTAGTAATATTTCATTACTACTTGTTATTCGAGTGTTTATTACTTTTTGTTCTTATGCGTGTATTGTCGAATAAATTATTATTTTTCTTTTTAGTTTTAGATACCTCATTTACAGAATGGTATTAGTGTAATATATATCATATTTATTCACTCAATTCATTTATGTAATCATTATGAAATGAAGATCATGTAGAATGAGTCGCATCACATCGTGGAGACGGTATTCCATACGTACGCACGAGTGATGATATCGTTCCTATGATCGTGGAATTGTATTGGAGTGTATGCATACTATTTTAGAATCAGTATCACTTTATAATAGTCATATATAGTCATTATTTACACCATTATACACATCCAAGTAAAGTGGTTGTGGAAAATGGATTACACCACGGCGTGGAGACGGTATTCCGTACGTACGCACGCGCGGTGATTTCTTTTTCCGTAGGATGGATAGATGTTGAAATAGGGTTGTTTCATACTTATAATAAAATATAAGTATATTAGTGATACTGATGTTATTACTTCATAATGAATCAACTAAAGACGAAGAAGTGGAAGAAGAAATAAAGATGAAAGAATCGGTAACAGACATTACCTCTTCTTTGAAGTGCTTCTTTGAGACCTCCTTTTAGGGCACTAAAATTGGTCTTTGAAGAAGACCAGGACCTCTAGGATGTTTCTAGGGAAGTGGAGAGAAGAAATTTTCAGGGGTTGGCCGAGCTTGAAGGGTCAAAGTGTTGTGAGGAAGAGAGGGAGGAGGTGCCCTTTTATAAGGGAGGAGAGGGGCTCCTTTGGAAAAACTAAAAATATTATTTTATTATAAAGTCAAGTTCGGTTTTAAATAGCTCCAAATTGATTTATTTTGAAGCTAAGGTGGGGATGGGTCGAAATCATCTCATCCAATAGAATTTAGACAAGTTTAGGTTCCTATTTTATCCTTATCATTTATATTTAACATTAAGTTAAATAATTTTACTGTTACCATGTCTTCTTGTGTTCTTATACTATAAGGTTAATAATCATACTATAACAATCCAAAAGAACCCCAAGTTGTTTATTATTAATATATATAACCTTATCTATGTCATTTGGCCCAACCTTATATTTTTAGGAATAAAATTACAATTAATAATATAATATTTGTTTTAAAAACTATTTTATGTCAATTTTGACTCTATTTAGTAATTGATTTTTTTGTGAAAATAATAACAGAATGATTAGTTCTAAAAAAGTTAATTAAATTAATACTAACATTTCATATTAACCTATAAAATTATTGGAATTCATAAAAAGTCTCAAATTACATTTATTATGGTGTTTATAACATCAATTATGTCAATATTTCATTAAGAAGATAATTACTGCATCATATTTGTGTCATAAATAAATTAAATTATTTAATGTCTAAAAATTAAAAATAAAATACCTTTATGTAGGAAATCTTTTTAGATTTCTAATGAATATTTATAGTCGAATTTATCTTATTTATAAGCACATATTAAAAATGATTTACTTATTAAACATTGATTTTTACTATTTTAACCCTTCTTTAAATAAATTAATAATAAATGTCCTAATCTAATCCAAGTGGGCCTAAATGGTAATATTTTATTCCTAATGTTGTTTTTGGTCGAATTACACTTGTCCCATAGAATTAGTACTTGTGTTAGGATAATAATAATATCATTTTTACGCTCAATTACCCTATTTACTTTTAACCGTGGTAAAAAAAGTAAAAAGTTACTATTCACCAAAAAATTATTTTCATTTCATTGAACCACATTTTACTTACTGACATCAACCATGCCTCTCGGATTTTTGAAATTCAACTCACAGAAGTGGGAAAATTACGTTTTATGAAAAAATCAGTTTTTTTAACTACCACTTAGTGGTTTCACTGTTCATCAAAAATTGAAAGTTTTCAAAAAAATACCAAAATTTCACCCGAGGATAATTTCGATATTCTGAATCCAAAAATGAAGTCCATTTTGAAAAATAAAATTTATAACATTTCAAAAAGTGGTTATTACTATTCATAACGGCTAGTTTTAATAATATTTTATTAGCATATCATTGTTTAGTGAAACTCGGTCTTGCGTACGACGCAAGCTATCGAGGAAGGTTGCGATTTCGTGTAAAGCAAGCCAAGAAAGTGTTATTTGTAGAAAAATATTCCTTTAATGATTTATATAACATAAATGTCTCGGGTGTTACATTCTACCCCCCTTAAAATGAATTTCACCCTCGAAATTCGTCACATTATAACAAACAGATTAGGATACCTCTCCTTCATCATATCCTAAAGCTCCCATGTAGCTTCTTCTAATTGGTGGTTCCTCCATAAAACTTTCACCAATCGAGTGGTCTTGTTTCGTAGGAATTTTCGCTACGATCCAGAATCTCTATCGGTTGTTCTTCATAAGAATGATCTTGCTCCAGCGGTAAAACCTCTTGAGCTGAGTACATGTGAAGGATCAGGTATGTACTTTCTAAAGAGAGATACATGGAACACATCGTGAACTTCAGAGAGATTTGGTGGAAGCGCCAATAGGTAAGATACCTTCCCAACACGATCTAGTATTTTGAAAGGACCAATATATCTAGGGCTCAACTTCCCCTTCTTTCCAAATCTCATAACCCTCTTCCAGGGAGATATTCGTAAGAACACTTTATCACCCACTTCAAACTTTAGGTCTTTTTTTCGGTTGTCGGCATAACGTTTCAGTCGACTTTGAGCTGCTCTTACGTGTTGTTGAATAGATCTGACCTTTTATGCCATTTCATCAATGAGATCGGGTCCTAATAGCTTTCTTTCCCAAACTTCATCCCAGAAAGTTGGAGTCCTGCATTTCTTTCCATAGAGAGCTTCATAAGGAGCCATCTGAATACTGGAGTGAAAGCTATTATTATAAGAAAATTACACCAAAGGTAGGTGTTGATCCCAACCACCTTTGAAATCCATAGAGAAAGCTCTCAACATATCTTCTAGAATTTGAATTGTTCTCTCAGACTGACCGTCTGTCTGAGGATGATAAGCAGTGCAGAAACTCAACTCTGTATCCAGAGTATGCTGAAGACTTTTCCAGAACTTCGAGGTAAATCTTGGATCCCGATCAGATATAATAGAAAGTGGTACTCCATGCAATCTAACCACTTCCTTTACAAATATCCTGGCAAGCTGATCCAGAGATAAATCCTCCCTAATAGCAATGAAGTGTGCAGACTTTGTAAGACGATCAACTATGACCCAGATAGATTTATTTCCTTTGGATGTTTTAGAAGTCCTGTGACAAAGTCCATAGTGATGTTTTTCCATTTCCATTCGGGTATGGGTAATTGTTGTAACATCCCCTTAGACTTATGTCTCTCATCTTTAACTTGTTGACAAACCAAGCATCGAGAGACATATTCAGCAACATCTCTTTTCATGCCATCCCACCAGAAGTACTCTTTCAAGTCCCTATACATCTTCGTACTTCCAGGATGAATAGAGAATGAAGAACTATGAGCCTCATCCAGCAGATCCTTCTTTAATTAGGGGATGGGAGGAACACAAACCCGATTCCTGAACATTATTATCCCATCATAATCAAGGTTGAATTCAGGAACATTTCTCACCTACTTTTGTAACTCGACATCTTCTTTCTGTGCCTCTTTAATCTTCACATGTATAGATGGTTGAACATTCCTTTGAGAAAGATACAATTTTTCTCCTTTCATTATAATTCCAAGATCCATCCTTTGTAAATCCATAAATATTGGATCTTTTGTGATCCTCATCATGGATCAACTAGCATGGTCTTGTCGACTTAATGCATCTGCCACCTTTTTTGATTTCCGAGGGTGGTAATGGATTGAGCAGTCGTAATCCTTAATCAGCTCCAACCATCTTCTTTGGTGCATATTCATCTCCATTTGTGTGAAAATATACTTTAAACTTTTATGATCAGTATAAATGTCACACCTTTCTCCATAAATATAATGCCTCCAAATCTTTAATGCAAATATTATCGCAGCTAACTCAAAATGATGTGTTGGGTAATTTTGGTCATGGATTTTCAACTGTCGTGAGGCATAAGCTATCACCATATCACTTTGCATAAGAACACACCCCAATCCCTTCTTGGATGCATCACTGTAGATCACAAACCTTTCTCCCCTACAAAGCAGTGTGAGCACAGGTGCACAGGATAACCTTCTTTTCAACTCCTTGAAATTTTCTTCACATTCTTCCGTCCAAACAAGCATAACTCCTTTCCGAGTCAACATGGTGAGTGGATTAGATAATCGTGAAAAATCTTTCACAAAACGTCGATAATATCCAGCCAAACTAAGAAAACATCGGATCTTAGTTACTGTTGTTGGTCTCGACCATCTTTCGATAACATCTGTTTTTGCTGGATCCACAGATATCCCCTCTTTTGAGATTATGTGACCCAAAAATGAAACTTTTTGAAGCCAAAATTCACACTTGGTAAATTTGGCATAAAGCTTGTCCTTTCTCAGGGTCTTCAATATAATTCTCAAGTGATCTTCATGTTCTTCCTTGCTCTATGAATAGACAAGAATATATTCTATAAAGACTACCACAAACTGATCAAGATAGTCTCTAAAGACTCTATTCATTAGATCCATGAAGATAGCATGGGCATTAGTAAGACCAAATGGCATCACTATAAATTCATAGTGTCCATACCATGTATGGAAATCCATATTTTGTATATCCTACCTTTTGACCCTTAATTGATAATACCCTGAACGAAGATCAATCTTGGAAAACTATTAAGCTCTGCGTAGTTGGTCAAATAGGTCATCAATGCGTGGTAGAGGATATTCGTTCTTGATAGTGATCTTGTTAAGTTCTCGATAATCAATGCAGAGTCTCATTGATCCATCTTTCTTCTTAACAAATAGAACAGGTGCTCCCTAGGGTGATGAACTAGGGAATATGAACCCCTTATCAAGATTCTCTTGGAGTTGCTTCTTCAATTCCTGCAACTCAATTGGGGACATTCTATATGGTGTCTTTGAAATAGGCAAAGCACCCGGTACGAGTTCTATTGAAAACTCAACTTCACGATTCGGTGGAAGACCCGTAAATTCCTCCGGAAAGACATCATCAAACTCCCGTACAATGGGAATATTCTTAATCCTGAGTTTCTCACCAACCATTTGAGATAAATAAACTTCATTTAGTGGAATCAATACCCATAAAATGGAAGAAATTTCCACTGGAATGTTATGTTCATCCTTGCATCGATATACGATCATAGATTGATCTGGAATATGAAATGTGACTTCCCTTCTTTGGCAATTGAAATGAGCTCCACGTAGAGAAAGCCAATCCATGCCAAGAATCACATCAAATTCCACTATAGGAAGGATCACAAGATTTGCAGGAAGCACTTTCCCACAAACTTCAATCGGAGAAGAATTATAAACTTTTGATGCGACTGTTGTGCCATTAGGTGTTGTCACCGCTAACTAAACATCTAATTGTTGAGGTAATACGGTGATACCCTTAGAAAATTCTTCAAAAATAAAGGTGTGGGTGGATCCAGAATCAAATAAAACATTTTCTACTATAGAGTGGATGGTAAGTGTACCTTTCACCACATCATTATCGTACTCCACATCACTGATAGAAATTGCATGTGACTTTGCATTGTCTTTATCCTTAAGAGTTTGTTGACATCGACTATCATCATCATCCCAAGGATTAGGTCATTTATTGGCATAATGTCCCATCTCCTTGCACTTGAAACATTGAAGTGTGGTAGGATCATTCTGTGTATCCCTTCCTTTGTTTGCATCATTAGACATCTTCTTCCCATCATCGCAGCATTCAAATGCCCGATGACCTTCCTTTCCACATTTGAAACATTTAGTTGTCCCTTTAAGACAACTCCCTCCATGTTTCTTTCCACACATTGAGCATAAGGGAAAGCTCATCTTCTTTTCAGTGTGCTCTTTAGATTTTCCTTTGAATTAAAATTTCCTCTTCTTATCAAACCCATATGACTGATGGGTTACTCCAATCTCCATCTCAACTTTTAGAGCACATCAAACAATTTCCTCATAGGTATTGAAGTCCCTTATGGCTAAGGCCCTTCGAAGACTTGGTTTTAAGCCACTAAAGAATCGATCGATCTTACTCTCAGGTTGGATAATAATACCAGAAGTGTACCTTGCACGTCTTGTAAAATTTTCTTCATAGGTACCAACAGATTCATCATCCTTTTGCTTGAGATCAAGAAACTCTTTCTCCATCTTTGTTCGGAGAATACGAGGGAATTAATTATTGAAAAATAAGTTCTTGAACTCATCCCATTCCATAGACTCAATTTCATCCCTTTGCCTCGTATTATTAATAAGATTCCACCATTGATCAGCATCACCTTACAAACGATACACTGCTAATATGACTTTATCATTATCAGAACATTGAATAACTGAAAATATCTCTTCATTAGTACTAATCCATTGTTCAGAAAATAATGGATTAGTAGACCCGCTGAATGATGGTGGACGTTGTCTCATGAATGATTCAACAGAATCTTTCTCCTTTATTTGCTCGTTTGGAAGTCCTACATGATTCATAGCTTGAGAAAGTTGTGTGAGCATGGCTACAAGATTTTGCATTCCAGCTCCTATAACGTTTGGTTGCTCATGGGGACAATCATTGCATTGCCCGTCACATGCCGCATTAACACGGTTCCTTCGGGTTCCATCCATTGACTAAAACCAAGAAGAATAGTGTGAGAAACACTAATTATAATAGGAAAACCACATAATCAAGAATAAAATTTCACACTTAAGGTCTTATCCTAGGTTATTCATGACCATTTCTAAAACACTAAGATTGTGTTCTATGCTTAGACCTATCCTTAGGGTTCTTACTAAGGCTTTCACATCCTAGTTTCCAAAGGTTGACTATACCTTTCTTCTGATATGAACTATAACGACCCATACTTTACATACATTGTTATTAATTCAAAATTCAAGCACACTTATTACAACATATAACAAAACCCTTAAAGGATCGTATAGGTATAATTTCTTTAGAAACTGGAAAGAATAAACAACTGGTTCATAAAGCATCCACTTTTACTCCCATTTATTTCATCATATCTAGAGTCCCTTTTTGGCATATTCTACTTAATAACCTTCTCCCTGACCTGGGGAAATAAAACATACAAAAGGGTGAGCTCAAATGCTCCGTAAGGGTAAACATAAGAAATATCCATCACATCATATACATAAGCACATAACTTTTGAAAATCTTAACCTGCAAAAGAGTTCATAATCTCATAACATGGGATAAATCATAGTAGTGAAATGTAATCCCAATAATCATAACATAAAACATGAAACTTTGTGTCATACACACATAAGCATAGAGTATCATTTATTATTAGTCAAGACTCATTTCCAAGACTATCTTAGTGGACAAAGTCCATTTCTGAACTGAGTTCACTCATCGTTTCAGTCCTGTTTCGCTGAACCAGTATAACCTACCGTTCCAGCCATGTCTATCTCATGAGATATAAAATCTTTACCCAATGCATTGGAGGGGGATATTGGTCTCACCCATCTCATAATGATACCATTCTTATGTGTGCCACAAAATCAGAAATCATACATCATTGCATAACCCATGTAATAAAAATGGGAATCTTAAACATCATGACATCATAAAACAATTCATATAAGGTAAAGGAATTCATAAAAATATTTCCATCACAACATAATCAAATCCATGTAATAATAGGGATAGAAACAAAATCCTTTATTATCTTAGATGGAAAATAATTTTAATAAAACACTTGAACTCCATCCTTGAGGAAAATATCCTTTCTACTTTAAAAACATTTTTCCTTTCTTACCATGTCATAAAATTTTAAACTAAAAGAAGTTGATTAAAAATAAACTTGAAAACTTGTAACGGAATATTCTTGGAAATAATGTTTTAAAAATCCATTCATGCCGTATATGTTACAAAAACATTCTTCTCGTACTTTTTTCGGAAAAGTCAAAAAAGTACCTCATACGAAAAATGACAAAATATTCCTTTCATATCTTTTACTAAAAACTCACCGAAGGGTAAAATAGGATTTAAAAAACTGTAGGTGAATGAAAATAATATTACATATTGAGGAAACATGGATGTGGATGATAAAATACACCCCAGTAAATGCCAAAGTATAAACACTCTCTGATAAAAATGAGATTGTGATATTTCCCTTACCTTAGGTCTGATATGCTTTGTACGTGTCTGAACCTCCTGTATAATGATTTAAATAATGTTATTGACTTATTACAGAATCATAATTATTTTTCTGATATCATATATGGTAATATTCTTATCTTCTTATTAGTAATATTTCATTATTACTTGTTATTCGGGTGTTTATTACTTTTTGGTCTTATGCGTGTCTTGTCGAATAAATTCTTATTTTTCTTTTTAGTTTTTAGATACCTAATTTACAGAATGGTATTAGTTTAATATATATCATATTTATTCACTCAATTCATTTATGTAATCATTATGAAATGAAGATCATGTAGAATGAGTCGCATCACATCGTGGAGACGGTATTCCGTACGTACGCACGAGTGATGATATCGTTCCTATGATCGTGGAATTGTATTGGAGTGTATGTATACTATATAAGAATCAGTATCACTTTATAATAGTCATATATAGTCATTATTTACACCATTATACACATCCAAGTAAGGTGGTGGTGGAAAATAGATTACACCACGGCGTGGAGACGGTATTCCGTACGTACGCACGCGCGGTGATTTCTTTTTCCGTAGGATGGATAGATGGTGAAATATGGTCATTTCATACTTATAATAACATATAATTATATTAGTGATACTGATGTTATTACTTCATAATGAAACAACTAAAGAAGAATAAGTGGTAGAAGAAATAAAGATGAAAGAATCGGTAACGGACATTACCTCTTCTTTGAAGTGCTTCTTTGAGAACTCCTTTTAGGGCACTAAAATTGGTCTTTGAAGAAGACCAGGCCCTCTAGGATGTTTCTAGGGAAGTGGAGAGATGAAATGTGAGGGGTTTTTCCAAGCTTGAAGGCTCAAAGTGTTGTGAGGAAGAGAGGGAGGAGGTGCCCTTTTATAAGGGAGGAGAGGGGCTCCTTTGGAAAAACTAAAAATATTATTTTATTATAAAGTCAAGTTCGGTTTTAAATAGCTCCAAATTGATTTATTTAGAAGCTAAGGTGGGGATGGGTCGAAATAATCTCATCCAATAGAATTTATACAAGTTTAGGATCCTATTTTATCCTTATCATTTAGATTTAACATTAAGTTAAATAATTTTACTTTTACCGTGTCTTCTTGTGTTCTTATACTATAAGGTTAATGAACATACTATAACAAGCCAAACGAACCCCAAGTTGTTTATTATTAATATATATAACCTTATATAAGTCATTTGGACGAACCTTTTATTTTTAGGAATAAAATAACAATTAATAATATAATATTTGTTTTAAAAACTATTTTATGTCAATTTTGACTCTATTTAGTAATTGATTTTTGTGAAAGTCATAACAGAATGATTAGTTCTAAAAAGGTTAATTAAATTAATAATAACATGTCATAGTAACCTATAAAATTATTGTAATTCATAAAAATTATCAAATTACATTTATTTTGGTGTTTATAACATCAATTATGTCAATATTCCATTAATAAGATAATTATTGCATCATCTTTGTGTCATAAATAAATTAAATTATTTAATGTCTAAAAATTACAAATAAAATACCATTATGTAGGAAAGCTTTTTAGATTTCTAATGAATATTTATATTTGAGTTTATCTTATGTATAACCCCATATTAAAAATTATTTACTTATTAAACTTTGATTTTAACTATTTTAACCCTTCTTTAAATAAATTAATAATAAATGTCCTAATCTAATCCAAGTTGGCCTAAATGGTCATATTTTATTCCTAAGGTTGTTTTTGGTCGAATTACACTTTTCCAATAGAATTAGGACATGTGTTATGGTAATAATAATATCATTTTTATGCTTAATTACCCTATTTACTTTTAACCGTGGTAAAAAAAAGTAAAAAGTTACTATTCACAAAAAAATTATTTTCATCTCATTGAACCACATTTTACTTTCTGACATCAACCGTGTCTCTCGGATTTTCGAAATTCCACTCACAGAAGTGGGAAAATTACGTTTTATGAAAAAATCAGTTTTTTTAACAACCACTTAGTGGTTTCACTATTCATCAAAAATTGAAAGTTTTCAGAAAAATACCAAAATTTCACCCTAGGCTAATTTCGATATTCCAAATCCAAAAATGAAGTCCATTTTGAAAAATAAAATTTATAAAATTTCAAAAATTGGTTATTAATATTCATAACGGCTAGTTTTAATAATATTTTATTACCATATCATTGTTTAGTGAAACTCGGTATTGCGTAGGACACAAGCTATCGAGGAAGGTTGTGATTTCGTGTAAAGGAAGCCAAGCAAGTGTTCTTTGTAGAAAAAGATTCCTTTGATGATTTATATAACATAAAAGTCTCGGGTGTTACATTCTACCCCCCTTAAAATGAATTTCGCCCTCGAAATTCGTCACTTTCTAACAAACAGATGAGGATACCTCTCCCTCATCATATCCTCAAGCTCCCATGTAGTTTCTTCTAATTGGTGGTTCCTCCATAAATCTTTCACAAATCGAGTGGTCTTGTTTCGAAGAACTTTTTCTCTATGATCCAGAATCTCTATCGGTTGTTCTTCATAAGAAAGATCTTGCTCCAGCGGTACAACTTCTGAGCTGAGTACATATGAAGGATCAGGTATGTACTTTCTCAGGAGAGATACATGGAACACATCGTGAACTTGAGAGAGATTCAGTGGAGGCGCCAATCAGTAAGCAAACTTCCCAATACGATCTAGTATTTCGAAAGGACCGATATATCTAGGGATCAACTTCTCCTTCTTTCCAAATCTCATAACCTTCTTACAGGGAGATATTCGTAAGAACACTTTATCATCCACTTCAAACTCTAGGTCTTTTCTTTGGTTGTCGGCATAACTTTTTTGTCGACTCTGAGATGCTCTTATGTGTTGTTGAATATATCTGACCTTTTCTGCCATTTCATCAATGAGATCAGGTCCTAATAGCTTTCTTTCCCCAACTTCATCCCAGCAAGTTGGAGTCCTGCATTTCTTTCCATAGAGAGCTTCATAAGGATCCATCTAAATACTGGAGTGAAATATATTATTATAAGAAAATTCCACCAAAGGTAGGTGTTGATCCCAACCACCTTTGAAATCCATAGAGCAAGCTCTCAACATATCTTCTAGAGTTTGAATTGTTCTCTCAGACTGACCGTCTTTCTGAGGATGATAAGAAGTTCTGAAACTCAACTCTGTATCCAGAGTATGCTGAAGACTTCGCCAGAACTTCGAGGTAAATCTCGGATCCCGATCAGATATAATAGAAAGTGGTACTCCGTGCAATCTTACCACTTCCTTTACATATATCCTGGCAAGCTGATCCAGAGAGAAATCATCTCTAATAGCAATGAAGTGTGCAGACATTGTAAGACGATCAACTATGACCCAAATAGAATTATTGCCTTTGGATGTTTTAGGAAGTCCTATGACAAAGTCCATAGTGGTGTTTTCCCATTTCCATTTGGGTATGGGTAATGGTTGTAACATCCCCTTAGACTTCTGTCTCTCAGCTTTAACTTGTTGACAAACCAAGCATCGAGAGACATATTCAGCAACATCTCTTTTCATTCCATCCCACCAGAAGTACTCTTTTAGGTCCCTATACATCTTCGTACTTCCAGGATGAATAGATAATGAAGAACTATGAGCCTCATCCAGCAGCTCCTTGTTTAATTCGGGGAAGGGAGGAACACAATCCCGATTCCTGAACTTTATTATCCCATCACAATCAAGGTTGAATTCAGGAACATTTCTCTCCTTCTTTTGTAACTCGACATCTTCTTTCTGTGCCTCTTTAATCTTCACATGTATATATGGTTGAACATTTATTTGAGAAAGATACGATTTTTCCCCTTTCATTATAATTCCATGATCCATCCTTTGTAAATCCATAAATATTGGATCTTTTGTGATCCTCATCATGGATAAACTAGCATGGTCTTGTCGACTTAATGCATCAGCCACCTTGTTTTCTTTCCCAGGGTGATAATGGATTGAGCATTCGTAATCCTTAATCAGCTCCAACCATCTTCTTTATCTCATATTCAGCTCCTTTTGTGTGAAAATATACTTTAAACTTTTATGATCAGTATAAATGTCAGAACTTTCTCCATAAAGATAATACCTCCAAATCTTTAATGCAAAGATTACGGCAGCTAACTCCAAATCATGTGTTGGGTAATTTTTCTCTTCGATTTTCAACTGTCGTGAGGCATAAGCTACCACCATATCATTTTGCATAAGAACACACCCCAATCCCTTCTTTGATGCATCACTGTAGATCACAAACCATTCTCCACTACAAAGCAGTGTGAGCACAGGTGCACTTGATAACCTTCTTTTCAACTCCTTGAAATTATCTTCACATTCTTCCGTCCAAACAAACTTAACTCCTTTCCGAGTCAACTTGGTGAGTGGATTAGAAAATTGTGAAAAATCATTCACAAAACTTCGATAATATCGAGAAAAACCAAGAAAACTTTGGATCTCAGTTACTTTTGTGGGTCTCGACCATCTTTTGATAACCTCTGTTTTTGCAGGATCCACAGATATCGCCTCTTTTGAGATTATGTGAACCAAAAATTCAACTTTTTGAAGCCAAAATTCACACATGGTAAATTTGGCATAAAGCCTCTCCTTTATCCGGGTCTTCAATATAATTCTCAAGTGATCTTCATGTTCTTCCTTGCTCTTTGAATAGACAAGAATATCGTCTATAAAGACTACCACAAACTGATCAAGATAGTCTCAAAAGACTCTATTTATTAGATCCATGAAGATAGCAGGGGAATTAGTAAGACCAAATGGAATCACTATAAATTCATAGTGTCCATACCTTGTACGGAAAGCCGTATTTGGTATATCCTCCCTTTTGACCCCTAATTGATGATACCCTGAACGAAGATCAATCTTGGAAAAGTATTGAGCTCTGCGTAGTTGGTCAAATAGGTCATCAATGCGCGAGAGAGGATATTTTTTCTTGATAGTGATCTTGTTAAGTTCTCGATAATCAATGCAGAGTCTCATTGATCCATCTTTCTTCTTAACAAACAGAACAGGTGCTCCCCAAGGTGATGCACTAGGGCGTATGAACCCCATTATCAAGATTCTCTTGGAGTTTCTTCTTCAATTCCTGCAACTCAATTGGGGCCATTCTATAAGGTGTCTTTGAAATAGGAAAAGCACCCGGTACGAGTTCTATTGAAAACTCAACTTCACGATTCGGTGGAAGACCCAGTAATTCCTTCGGAAAGACATCATCAAACTCCCATACAATGGGAATATTCTTAATCATGAGTTTCTCACCAACCATTTGAGATAAATATCCTTCATTTAGTGGAATCAATAGCCATAAAATGGACGAAATTTCCACTAGAAAGTTATGTTCATCCTTTCATCGATAGACGATCATAGATTGATCTGGAATATGAAATGCCACTTCGCTTATTTGGCAATTGATATGATCTCCATGTAGAGAAAGCCAATCCATGCCAAGAATCACATCAAATTCCACTATAGGAAGGATCACAAGATTTGCAGGATGCACTTTCCCACAAACTTCAATCGGAGAAGAATTATAAACTTTTGATGCGACTGTTGTGCCATTAGGTGTTGTCACAGCTAACTCAACATCTAATTGTTGATGTAATACGGTGATACCCTTAGAAAATTCTTCAGCAATAAAGGAGTGGGTGGATCCAGAATCAAAGAAAACATTTGCTACTTTAGAGTGGATGGTAAGTGTACCTTTCACCACATCATTATCGTACTCCACATCGCTGATAGAAATTGCATGTGACTTTCCATTGTCTTTAGCCTTAAGAGTTTGTTGACATCGACCATCATCATCAACCCTTGGATTAGGGCATTTATTGGCATAATGTCCCATCTCCTTGCACTTGAAACATTGAAGTGTAGTAGGTTCATTCTGTGTATCCCTTCCTTTGATTGCATCATTAGACATCTTCTTCCCATCATCACGGCATTCAAATGCCCGATGACCTTCCTTTCCACACTTGAAACATTTACTTGTCCCTTTAAGACAACTCCCTCCATGTTTCTTTCCACACATTGAGAATAAGGGAAAGCTCATCTTCTTTTTAGTGTGCTCTTTAGATTTTCCTTTGAATTCCATTTTCCTCTTCTTATCAACCCCATATGACTGATGGGTTACTCCAATCTCCATCTCAACTTTTAGAGCACATCGAACAATTTCCTCGCAGCTATTGAAGTCCCTTAAGGATAAGGTCCTTCAAAGACTTGGTTTTAATCCACTAAAGAATCAATCGAACTTACTCTCAGGTTGGATAATAATACTAGAAGCGTACCTTGCAAGTCTTGTAAAATTTGCTTCATAGGTACCAACAGATTCATCATCCTTTTGCTTCAGTTCAAGAAACTATTTCTCCATATTTGTTCGGAGAATACGAGGGAAGTACTTATTGAAAAATAAGTTCTTGAACTCGTCCCATTCTATGGACTCAATTTCATCCATTTGCCTCGTAATCTTAATAAGATTCCACCATTGATCAGCATCACCTTACAAACTATACACTGCTAATATGACTTTATCATGCTCAGAACATTGAAGAACAGAAAATATCTTTTCAGTAGTACTAATCCATTGTTCAGTAACTAATGGATCAGTAGACCCGCTGAATGAAGGTGGACGTTGTCTCATGAAGTATTAAACAGAATGTGGCCCCTTTATTTTCTCGTTTGGAAGTCTTGAATGATTCATAGCTTGAGAAAGTTGTGTGAAAATGGCTACAATATTTTGCATTCCAGCTCCCATAACGTTTGGTTGCTAAGGGGGACAATCATTGCATTGCCCGTCGCATTCCGCATTAACATGGTTCCTTCGGGTTCCAGCCATTGACTAAAACCAAGAAGAATAATGTGAGCAACACTAATTATAATAGGAAAACCACATAATCAAGAATAAAATTTCACACTTAAGGTCTTATCCTAGGTTATTCATGACCATTTCTAAAACACTAAGATTGTGTTCTATGCTTAGACATATCCTTAGGATTCTTACTAAGGCTTTCACATCCTAGTTTCCAATGGTTGACTATACCTTTCCTCTGATACCAACTATATCGACCCATACTTTACATACATTGTTATTAATTCAAAATTGAAGCACACTTATTACAACATATAACAAAACCATGAAAGGACCGTATAGGTATAGTGTCTTTAGAAACTAGAAAGCATAAACAACTGGTTCATAAAGCATCTACTTTGCCTCCCATTTATTTCATCATATCTAGAGTCTCTTTTTGGAATATTCTGCTTAATAACCTTCTTCCTGACCTGGGGAAATAAAACATAAAAAAGGGTGATCTCAAATTCTCAGTAAGGGTAAACATAAGAAATATCCATCACATCATATACATAAGGACATAACTTTTGAAAATTTTAACCTGCAAAAAAGATCATAATCTCATAACATGGTATAAATCATAGTAGTGAAATGTAATCCCAATAATCATAACTTAAAACATGAAACTTTGTGGCATACACACATAATCATATAGTATCATTTCTTATTATTCAAGACTCATTTCTAAGACTATCTTAGTGGACAAAGTCCATTTCTGAACCGAGTTCACTCCTCGTTTCAGTCCTATTTCACTGAACCAGTATAACCTACCGTTCCAGCCATGTCTATCTCATGAGATATAAAATCTTTACCCAATGCATTGGAGGGAGATATATGTCTCACCCATCTCATAATTATACCATTCTTATGTGTGCCACAAAATCATAAATCATACATTATTGCATAACCGATGTAATAAAAATGGGAATCTTAAACATCATGACATCATAAAACAATTCATATAAGGTAAAGGAATTCATAAAAATATTTCCATCACAACATAATCAAATCCATGTAATAATAGGGATAGAAACAGAACCCTTTATTATCTTAGATGGAAAATAATTTTAATAAAACACATGAACTGCATTCTTGAAGAAAATATCCTTTCTACTTTAAAAACATTTTTCCTTTCTTACCATGTCATAAAATTTTAAACTAAAATAAGTTGATTAAAAATAAACTTGAAAAATTGTAAAGGAATCTTCTTGGAAATAATGTTTTAAAAATCCATTCATGCCGTATAAGTTAAAAAAACATTCTTCTCGTACTTTTGTCGGAAAAGTCAAAAAAGTACCTCGTACGAAAAATGACAAAAGATTCCTTTCATATCTTTCACTAAAAACTCACCGAATGGTAAAATAGGATTTATAAAATTGTAGGTGAATAGAAATAATATTACATATTGAGGAAACATGGATGTGGATGATAAAATACACCCAAGTAAATGCCAAAGTATAAACAATCTCGGATAAAAATGAGATTGTGATATTTCCCTTACCTTAGGTACGATATGCTTTGTACGTGTCCGAACCTCCTGTATAATGATTTAAATAATGTTATTGACTTATTAAATAATCATACTTATTTTTATGATATCATATATGGTCATATTCTTAGCTTCTTATTAGTAATATTTCATTTCAACTTGTTATTCGGGTGTTTATTACTTTTTGTTCTTATGCGTGTCTTGTCGAATAAATTATTATTTTTCTTTTTAGTTTTAAGATACCTCATTTACTGAATGGTATTAGTGTAATATATATCATATTTATTCACTCAATTAATTTATGTAATCATTATGAAATGAAGATCATGTAGAATGAGTCGCATCACATCGTGGAGACGGTATTCCGTACGTACGCACGAGTGATGATATCATTCCTATGATCAGGGAATTGTATTAGATTGTATGTAAACTATTTCAGAATTAGTATCACATTATAATAGTCATATATATTCATTATTTACACCATTATACCCATCCAAGTAAGGTGGTGGTGGAAAATAGATTACACCACGGCGTGGAGACGGTATTCCGTACGTAAGCACACGCGGTGATTTCTTTTTCCGTAGGATGGATAGATGGTGAAATAGGTTTGTTTCATACATATAATAACATATCATTATATTAGTGATACTTATGTTATTACTTCATAATGAAACAACTAAAGAAGAAGAGGTGGAAGAAGAAATAAAGATGAAAGAATCGGTAACGGACATTACCTCTTCTTTGAAGTGCTTCTTTGAGACCTCCTTTTAGGTCACTAAAATTGGTCTTTGAAGAATACCAGGACCTCTAGGATGTTTCTAGGGAAGTGGAGAGAAGCAATTGTCAGGGGTTGGCCGAGCTTGAAGGCTCAAAGTGTTTTTAGGAAGAGAGGGAGGAGGTGCCCTTTTACAAGGGAGGAGAGGGGCCTCTTTGGAAAAACTAAAAATATTATTTTATTATAAAGTCAAGTTCGGATTTAAATAGCTCCAAATTGATTTATTTCAAAGCTAAGGTGGGTATGGGTCTAAATCCTCTAACCCAATAGAATTTAGACAAGTTTAGGTTCCTATTTTATCCTTATCATTTAGATATAACATTAAGTTAAATAATTTGACTTTTACCGTGTCTTCTTGTGTTCTTATACTATAAGGTTAATAAACATACTATAACAATCCAAACGAAACCCAAGTTGTTTCTTATTAATATATATAACCTTATCTACTTCATTTGGCCTTACCTTATATTTTTAGGAATAAAATAACAATTAATAATATAATATTTGTTTTAAAAACTATTTTATGTCATTTTTGACTCTATTTAGTAATTGATTTTTGTGAAAATCATAAAAGAATGATTAGTTCTAAAACAGTTAATTAAATTAATACTAACATGTCATATTAACCTATAAAATTATTGGAATTCATAAAAAGTGTCAAATTACATTTATTTTGGTGTTTGTAACATCAATTATGTCAATAATTCATTAATAAGATAATTATTGCATCATCTTTGTGTCATAAATAAATTAAATTATTTAATGTCTAAAAATTTAAAATAAAATACCACTATGTAGGAAATTTGTTTATCTTTCTAATTAATATTTATAGTAGAATTGATCTTATTTATAACCCCATATTAAAAATTATTTACTTATTAAACTTTTATTTTAACTATTTTAACCCTTCTTTAAATAAATTAATAATAAATGTCCTAATCTAATCCTAGTGGGCCTAAATGGTCATATTTTATTCCTAAGGTTGTTTTTGGTCGAATTAAACTTGTCCAATAGAATTAGGACATGTGTTAGGGTAATAATAATATCATTTTTACGTTAATTACCCTATTTACTTTTAACCGTGGTAATAAAAGTAAAAAAGTTACTATTCACCAAAACAATTATTTTCATCTCATTGAACCACATTTTACTTACTGACATCAACTGTGTCTCTCAGATTTTCAAAATTCCACTCACAGAAGCGGTAAAATTAAGTTTTATGAAAAAATAATTTCTTTTAACTACCACTTAGTGGTTTCACTGTTCATCAAAAATTGAAAGTTTTCAGAAGATATTCCGAATCCAAAAATTAAGTCCATTTTGAAAAATAAAATTTATAAAATTTCATAAACTGGTTATTACTATTCATAACGGCTAGTTTTAATAATATTTTATTAGCATATCATTGTTTAGTTAAACTCGGTATTGCGTACGACGCAAGCTATCGAGGAAGGTTGTGATTTCGTGTAAAGCAATCCAAGCAAGTGTTGTGTGTAGAAAAAGATTCCTTTGATGATTTATATAAAATAAAAGTCTCAGGTTTTACATGTTGTCCTACGTATCCCATAAGTATGGGAATCAATCCAAACATAGTTCTAAAGACGGATGATGTGTAGTTTATCTTCATGCATCAATGATGCAAATAAGGGCATGGTACCCCAATGAGGGATGTGTACAACACAATGAGTAGCCTATAGTGAGTGAGCGAATAAGATCACACAACATCATACAATCCTAAATGAACACAAGGGATAAGGGGATGAAAAGGTTGAGGGACCAGAAACAGGATGTCCTAATCAATTCTTAGTTTATCTACTTGCGGTAAGGATAATGGTTCTCATAGATTATGGTCATAGGGCTCAGACAGTAGATGCCTTGTTTAATGTCATATGCATGGGAACATTGAGTGGAGAGGGAGAATCATAATGCCTATGGAAAACCATGAAACAACAACATTTATAGAGGATAACTGTTCAACATATTCGTAGCATGGTATTTGTATTTATGTGGTGGGATGTCGGCAGAAAACAATTGAGCATCGACCGTTGAATGCATTCACAACATGGGACTTGTATCAATTTTTCCCTCTGAAATCCTCTAGTTAATTGGTATAAAATCGAAGGAGGGCCCTTGTGATGATCATCCTCACTGTTTATGGGACTTTTAGGATAAAAAAGATGATGGAAACCCAAGTGATGGGGAGCGTGAAGCATGGAAGGGACTGTGCTCGTGGAAAGAATGATAAATGAAGGAGGTTTGTCTCAAGGGGATATGTGTGGCATGAAATGTACCCCAACATGAATGAGGACGTGAGTCCATTCCACACCACACAATCCTAGCTTAGAACATGGGCCAGGGGGCCGAACGGGTCAAGGGAACTGAGGTTTGCAGACCTGGCCCACCATAGCCATATGATCCCTAATGCGGGTATTGCCCTACCACAACTCCTAAGCCCACATGATCAATGCTCGATGTGGGAAACGAGGAGTAGGACCGGACTTCCCACCCCAGCATATAGGGGCACAACAACTGGACTCATACTCCTGCATGAGGTAGATTGATGCTTGAAGAGACTGTGGGGAAGAATGAACCACTACACTCAATATTTGGGACATATGGGGGTGGTGACAATGACAAAGGATAGATTTTGACCAGGTTCACAACACAACATCTATATTGAGTGACCTGAAACGGGAAGAACCAATGAGCATCGACCACCGACCATATTCGCATTGTCGTTTGGGGTCCACAAGAACGTTGGACCAAAATGATAGGTCATCCCTTAGGCAATGTATCAGTGTTGTTCGCGGGCCCTTTTGGACATGAAAGATGATGGAGTCCCATGTACTGGGAGCATGTGTTGCATAAATGTTCTCGTGCGATTTAATGTCAAACAGGACAATAAAAGAAGTGGAGATCTCTAGAGAAGGGGATATATATTGCAATCATGATGGATCCATCATAATGGAGATCATAAGCTTGCACCACCCCATGTTTTCTGACCCAAGGGGTGATTTTGAAGTTGGGGTTGGGCCAACTTAAATAATGTTTGGGTATTTCTATGTATCTCATGAGGATGGTAATCAATCCATACATAGTTTGGAAAGGGCCATGCAGTTTAACGTCATTCATGAAGGATGTGGAAGGATATAATAATGAGGAGGGGAACATGGTGTGACCTTCTTAATCTTTCCAAGAGTGGGGTCAAAGAATCATAGGTGGCACCACATGAGATCCTCCAAGAAAACTAGTCAAATGAGAAGAGCATGGGGATGGACTCAGGATGAGGCATCTGATCATTCCTACATATCCCAAGAAGATGGTAATCAAGACATACGTATTTCATGATATGTTGTTTAATTTATTGCAGGATGAGATAGTTTAAGTTCATGTAGGACTAGATAGTTTAGGGTTATTCTGGACCATAATGCTATTTACGGTTGTGCATGACCATACAGTTTAAGGTCATGCAAGACCATAAAATTCAGACAAAGTATTTCTTGACGAACTTGTAATTAGTGGGAGGAGTTATATAATCACCATCCATTCTAAATATAGAGTATGAACCATTTTATAAAACCATGCGAAGGATGTAAGGTCCTTCCCATTCGGGCTCCAACTTGGGCAGTTTCATACTAGGTATCATTGGTGTTCTTCGGGCCAACACCATGCCACCTTGCAAGAAAGTGCAGAGGCAAACTTTTTTGTTGAAAGCTCTGGCTATCTTGTTCTGATGCCTTTCTAGATTGTGAAGGTCAAAAATAATGTTCTCGTCGAGCGCTTCCAACTCAGCCAGAGAGATTTTAGCTACTTTATATCATGTTTGCAATTCATAGATAGTTGTGCGCAGTGAGGGCAATTGAATCTCGATGACCAGTAGAACCTATGTTCCACACACCAGGGAATATTGGGTCACCTTGGTGGAATTATGATTCATCGTTTGATATTCCCAGAGGGCGTTGTGGAGCTTGTCTGACCAACTTATCTTATTCTGACCAACCATTTTCTACAGAATTTTAGAGAAGGGTTTATTGAACTCCTCAATCTATCCATTTTCATGTGCATGATAATAGGAGATATGGTTATAATAGATGTTGTACATAGCATATAATTTCTTATGTTCATCCACCAAGAAGATCATTATGTTATTGGTGAGCACGATGTGAGGGACTCCATGTCATTGGATTATGTTGGAGCTCAAAAAGTCAATGAAGGAACTATCCTTACCCTCCTTGTGTAACGCCCCGACCCCAGTTACCCAGAGTCGGTGCATTACTTCGTAACATTGGCATGATCACAAGAAAGATCAAATCTCGAAAGACCGATTGGTTTAGTAGCCTTGGAAACACTAGATATATTCATAAGTTATACATTACATCATAAAATGAAAAACTACTACAACAACATAATTTTTCCACAGTCCACACTATAATCCCCTCATAATATCCCTGCAGGTCATTCATAACTTACATCTTCACTTCCTGGGAAAAATAAAACATAGAAAAGGGGTGAGCTCAAATGCCCAGTAAGGATAACAATATAGCGGAAACTTTCATAAATAAGAATAAACATTTAAGGCAATGTATAACTAAAACATAAGCCTTTTAAACATGAACTTTCAACATGGTATGGCATAAATAAAATGAAATAATTCCATTTACTTATTCACATGGATATTCTACTAATCGAATAATCACATGCAAAAATCAATAACCACTTTCATAATGTTGGAATGCATAATGCTAAACGTTAATTTCTTTGTCTAGGCCTCATCCCAAGACCTAGGGGTTACTTCTAACCGGAACCCAACCCGGAGTGCCTCTAATAACCGGACACCAACCCGGAGTGCCTCTAATAACCGGACACCAACCCGGAGTGCCTCTAATAACCGGACACCAACCCGGAGGGCATACTTTTACCAGTCCCTAACCTGGAGGGCTTACTTTAACCAGTCCCCAACCTGGAGGGCTTACTTTTACCGGTCCCCAACCCGGAACATACTTGTTTAGCACATTCATCTGAAGAAAAGTTTGAAATATAACATAAACATTCGGATTAAAACTTGCATACGAAATGTCAATAGTTTCACCATAAACTATGAATGGTATAAAATAGCACATCCACAGTCAAACATATCACAAAACCTTCAATACAATATATTAGATTTTTTATTATAATAAATCAACTTCAAATAAGCGTAAAATCCATTAAAGGATGTTGACATAGATGAAATCAAAACACTTTTTAGAGAAATATCTCTTTCTAATTTTGAAATCATTTAAGAGCCATATAAAATAAAAAAATTTCTTGAAAATATTCTTGTAATCTTGTAAGGAAAGCTTTGACGATTTTATAACGGCGGAAAATAACCGCACCCGCCGTATAAGTAAAAAAAACATTCTTATCTTAATTCTGTCGAAAAGGTTAAAAAGGACCTTGTTTTGAAAACGACGGAAAGATTCCTTTATAAACCTCTTACAAAAAGTCAAACAAGGGTATAAATTAATTTAACCCATATTCTTGTAAATAATAAATATGTTTTGAAATACATTTCGAAGAAACATGGATGTGGATGATAAAGAAATCCTAGTAGATTATTACGTATAAACAACCTCGGATAATGAAGAGATTGTGAAATAACCCTTACCTTGTACTTTTCCTTGGTTGGGGTAGGTTAACCTCCTGTATAATGGTGAAATAATTGTTATTAAATTATTCAAGAATCATATACATTAATATGATATCATATATGATCTTTTAATATTGATTTGATGATAATATCTTAGTATTAACGCCGTTTCGGGTGTTAACTTACTCATTTTCTTTTATATGTTTTGTTACATAAGTCATGTTTGTTGTATCTTATTCATATCCAGAATGATATCAAGTCCTTAAACATCATTTTTAAATCATTAAATGATAATTATACTTGAATGGATACGATGGAGAATGAATCTCATCGCGTTCGTGGAGACGGTAGTCCGTACGTACGCACGAACGCTACTTCCATTTAATTTTTATTTTAAAAGAATAGAATCCAAATGATACATAGGTATATTACTATTCCAGTATAATATAATATTTTATATATGTTACTTAAGTTCATTAACACCATCTTTTATACGTTCCATGTGTGGTATGAACGAGTCATATCATTTTAAGGGGGCGGTAATCCGCACTTCCTCAAATGAAATTATCGTATGTATATACAACATGAAACGAATAATGGTATGAAATAAAATGGAATTACAGAAGCTTATATATAAAATATATATCATTAATATCATATTTAATTACAGTGCCATCATAATGGCCACCATGAGAGGCGGTAAGATGTTTTTGAACAATCATCGTTTCGTGAGGCGTTAGTTTGCCATCCACAGAAACATTATGTTCATCATCCATTAGATGGAGTTGTGTGTATGTGTAGTTTGAACCCTTCTTATAACAACATCCTAGTATATTGAGTATACTGGTGTTGTTACAAAAGAAAGTAAATAAAAAGATTTTTGGGGTTGAAGAAGCAAAATAAATGAAAATAATTTAAGAGAAATCGTTACCTTTAATTTAGGTAACTCACTTTGGTTGGAATCAAAGGACTTCTTGAAATGCTTTCTGCCTAATGGGAAGCTTCAAGGAGGAGGAGAGGGATGTGGGGAGCTTAGTTGGGCAGAGTTTGGACGAGCCAAGTGGCTTGAGAGGTGTGAGGAAAAGAGAAGGAGGAGTGCCCTTTTATAAGAGGGGTGAGGGGCACCTTTGGAAAAGCTAGAAATATTAATTTATAATAAATTCATATTCGGTTTCCAATGGCTCCAAAGTTGACTATTCAAAGGTTGAGGTGGGTATAGGTCGAAAACAACTCATCCAATAGAATTTAGACAGGTTTGGGTACTTATATTAACCTTATCATTAAGTATTAACTCTAAGTTAATTAGTTTCACTTTTACAATGTCTCTTTGTATTTTTATATAATATGGTTAATAAACTTACTATATACATCCAAGAGACCCCCAAGTGGTCCATTATTGATTAACCTATCATAATATAAGTCTCTTGGCCGAACCTTAGATTTTTAGGAATTTAATATCAATTAATAATATAATATTTGTTTTAATAACTCTTTTATGTCAATTTTGACACTATTCAATAGTTGATTTTTGTGAAACTCATAACAGATTTATTACTTAAAAAAAAGTCAATTAAATCAATCCTAATATATCATATTATCCTAGAAAATTATTTTAATTCATTAAAAGGTTCATATTATATTTATTTGGGTATTTATAATATCAATTATTTTATTTTTTCACTATTATAGTAATTACTGCATCATCGTTGTGTCATAAATAAAATAAATTATTTAATGTCTAAAAATTATAAATAAAATATCATTATGTAGGAAATCTTTTTAGCTTTCTAATGAATATTTATAATCTAAAATCCAACATGTATAACCCTATGTACAAATTGTTCTTCTAAAAGATGTAAGCTTATGCCATTTTTATTTTTATTTTAACTTTATTAATATAATGTGTCATTATCACTTACAAGTGGATCCATGGGGTCCCAAAATAGACCCAAAGATGCCCATGGTCGACCATGTATCGACCAATAGGGTTAAGACACGTTTTAGGGTAATTTAGTATTATTATAATATTATTTTTAACCCTTATTTACCGGATTTACCCTTAACCATGGTAAATAAAATATTTACCGCAGTAATTATTCAAAATGTCTAAAAATAAAAGTTACCTATTTACACAATTTGAACATCCTGATTCTAAATATGGAATCCATTTTCCTAAATTCAAAACACAGAAGTGGTAGAAATTAATTTAAAATTAATTCCCGCTGTCAAAACAAAAAGCGTGTTTTTAAGAGATAATAACTATCAAAAGATTGACACTTATTTATGTTCAGTTTAATTGTAAAATTATGTCCAATGAAAAACATTAAATTGAATGGTAAAAATATATTCTAAATATACTTTAAAACCACTCAAATTCATAATTTATCAATATTAATTATTTTGATTAAAAAAGTTGTTTTTAATTAAAATTTAGTAATTTTCACTATTCATCAAAATACAAAAGTTATCCGAAAAGTACCAAAATTTAACCCTAAGATATAATTGATATTCCGAATTCAAAAATGATGTCTATTTTACAAAATTCCAAACATATAAGTTGCATTAATTAATTTTATAATTAATTCCCGCTGTCAGAACAAATAGCGTGTTTTTAAGAAACAATTTATATCAAAAGATTGGCAATTGTTTATGTCCATTTTCAATGTTAAATTAATTCTAATGACCACCATTGGATAAAATGGTAAAAATATGTTCTAATTATACTTTAAAACCACAAAATAGTATAATTTATCATAATTAATTATTTTGATTAAAAAAAGTTGTTTTAAGTATTTTTCACTATTCATAAAAAATTGGAAGTTCTCAGAAAGTTACAAAAAATTCAACTTAGGATAATTTCGATATTACGAATACAAAAATGAAGTCCATTTGAAATATAAAATTTCTATAATTTTAAAAAGTGGTTATTACTATTCATAACGGCTACTTTGATTAGTCGCGGTGTTTTAGAACTCGAGGTTGCGTATAATGCAGGCTATTGCATTATTCAATGAGAAGCGTATTGTGGAAGCTTGGGGTGTTACATTCTCCCCTCCTTCAATAAATTGCGTCCTCGCAATTTGAAATTTTTCTTTGAAAATAAAAGGTTGTAAATAGAAAATACCTTTGTGGAAAACCCACATCGGAAATAAGATTAATAAAAATATAACATTAAAAGAAAGAAAGAGAAGTACAAAGGTCATCCGAGATAGCCCATACTAGGGTTCTATGAAAATATGGATATGGAGGAAAAACAAACTAGCATGGTCTGATGAAGAGTTCTAGAAAACAGGATTAGGAGAAAGTTAACAATAAGAAAATCACAAACTTGTGATTGGTTAAACATTCATTGAATCCCCAGTTGGTAAAGTTAATCGACAACGTTTTTGTTTTAAGTAACCTTTCATAGAGGTGAGGAAATTATTTAAGAGATTTACTAAGAATGTGAGGAAATATACTTACTTATCATGTAGACTTTCATTAATAAATTTTTACCACAAACCATTTAGAATAGGACAACTATTTTGTAATAACGAGGGACTCCCTGTAGGCTAGTGGTAGGAAATAAAGGCCTGTCGCACTATGGTTGTGGGTTCGATTCCTGCAACTTTGTCCGACGCGACGGGTTATGCCCCACCCTACAGGTTGTCCTTTTCCTAAAACTATAGTATTATAATATTCCAAAAATAATCTTCATAAATTTTTTAACCTTAAACAATACTATCCAAAGATCAACTTAACCCACTCCAACCTTTCTAGTTATCCAAAATACCTCTGTCCAGACTTTCTCTAAAAGGTTTCTTAATTCCAAAATCAATTTATCAGATTCCCCAAACGAAGTAAAGTTTCTCTTATTGTCACATACTAAAAATATAATTACCTTCATCATATTAAAACCTTACTGAAATCAACAAGTACTGCAGTACAATCCATATATATATCACATTATTCTTATAACCAGAATATAATACTTGAGTCCAAAAGCACCAATACATTAATTATTCCGCTTCAACTGTAGTCACAGCATAAGATTGGCCTTGATCCCTTGGCCTTTTCTGAGGTAAGTTTCCCTGACGCTTAGGACATTCATTTGCATAATGACCCATTTCTCTACAATTGTAGCATTCCACTTTGATAGCCTCTTTCTTTCCCTTGCAATCACGAGCCTGGTGACCCTTTTCTCCACATTTATAACAAACTCCCATTCCTTTTAGGCAAGTACCAGGGTGATTCTTCCCACAATTATCACATAATGGAAAATCCTTCTTTCCCTTTTTCTCTTTATCTGTCTCTTGTTCCACCGTTCTCTTCTTCTCTTGCTTTACTTTGTTGTCATAAGACTTAGAGAATTCCTTTTCTGTCTTGATAGCACACGAGACAATATCTTCGTATGATGAGAAGGATTGTGATACCAAAGCTCAACGGAGAAATGGTTTTAACCCATCAAAGAAATGATCAATCTTACTTCCTGGGTTGCGAATATAATCTCCGGCATACCTTGCTAACCTTGTAAAGTTAGCCTCATACTTTGCAACATTCTCATCCTCCTTCTGTCTCAGACTTAGAAATTGCCTTTCCATATCTGCTCGATGGTCGCGAGGGAAGTATTTTTCTAAAAACAGATCTTTGAACTCCCTCGATTCCATATTTGATACTTCATCATCTTCCTTCATGTTTTGAATCAATGACCACCATTGATCAGCATCTCCAGTGAGGCGGTAAACTGCCATGATAACTTTCTCCCTTTCACTGCTCCCCAAAGCCTGAAATATTTTCTCTAGGGAATTTATCCATTGCTCAGCTACTAATGGATTTGTACTCCCATTGAACGTTGGTGGTTGTTGCCTCATGAATCGGTCTAACATTGATCCTCCACGCTGTGGATCAGGGTGCTCTATACGGGTAAGGTTATTATTCATAACCTGAGTAAGTTGTCCTAGTATGGTGATTAGCTGATCGGCACCAGTTGCATCACCAACCCCACTATAATTATCTTGAGCAGGAGGGAAATCCCTACATGGAGTGCGTGCATTGATACGGTTTCCATTTCTTCCACTAGGCGCCATTTCTAAACAATGGCATAAACTAGATCAGTTTATGAATCAAAATACATAATCCCATACTTATAAAACACTTAACATAAATTGAACTATTTATGGATATAATCCATAATCATAAAAATGTTTTCTTTGAGGAAGTATATACTCATAAACCCTTCATAATGATTTGTAAAGAAAATGAGAGTTATCCTAAGCATATCCCCCGGGAGTGTCGTAACCAAGAGTGCAGCAAGGCCCGTTGTCGTGCACCAGTTCCCGTTCGAGTCTAGCTCAAAGCGGTGTTTTCGGGTTTTACCCCTAGGTACATCTGTGCCAGAGCCGCCTCTACCTGCTCGTATCCAGACAGGGATGTATTGCTCGGAAAACTCACAAAATCTCTACAATACCAAAATTCTAGGAAGTTCTTCTATACTAATCCTCAAAGTTCATCTTAGGTCTACGTGCTCTAATCTGAGTTTATCTAAATCTAGCTTCCAAGGTTGGTACTAAACTTCCTCTAATACCAACTGTAACGCCCCGACCCCAGTTACCCAGAGTCGGTGCATTACTTCGTAACATTGGCATGATCACAAGAAAGATCAAATCTCGAAAGACCGATTGGTTTAGTAGCCTTGGAAACACTAGATATATTCATAAGTTATACATTACATCATAAAATGAAAAACTACTACAACAACATAATGTTTCCACAGTCCACACTATAATCCCCTCATAATATCCCTGCAGGTCATTCATAACTTACATCTTCACTTCCTGGGAAAAATAAAACATAGAAAAGGGGTGATCTCAAATGCCCAGTAAGGATAACAATATAGCGGAAACTTTCATAAATAAGAATAAACATTTAAGGCAATGTATAACTAAAACATAAGCCTTTTAAACATGAACATTCAACATGGTATGGCATAAATAAAATGAAATAATTCCATTTACTTATTCACATGGATATTCTACTAATCGAATAATCACATGAAAAAATCAATAACCACTTTCATAATGTTGGAATGCATAATGCTAAACGTTAATTTCTTTGTCTAGGCCTCATCCCAAGACCTAGGGGTTACTTCTAACCGGAACCCAACCCGGAGTGCCTCTAATAACCGGACACCAACCCGGAGTGCCTCTAATAACCGGACACCAACCCGGAGTGCCTCTAATAACCGGACACCAACCCGGAGGGCATACTTTTACCAGTCCCTAACCTGGAGGGCTTACTTTAACCAGTCCCCAACCTGGAGGGCTTACTTTTACCGGTCCCCAACCCGGAACATACTTGTTTAGCACATTCATCTGAAGAAAAGTTTGAAATATAACATAAACATTCTGATTAAAACTAGCATACGAAATGTCAATAGTTTCACCATAAACTATGAATGGTATAAAATAGCACATCCACAGTCAAACATATCACAAAACCTTCAATACAATATATAAGTTTTTTTATTATAATAAATCAACTTCAAATAAGCGTAAAATCCATTAAAGGATGTTGACATAGATGAAATCAAAACACTTTTTAGAGAAATATCTCTTTCTATTTTTGAAATCATTTAAGAGCCATTTAAAATAAAACATTTTCTTGAAAATATTCTTGTAAGCTTGTAAGGAAAGCTTTGACGATTTTATAACGGCGGAAAATAACCGCACCCGCCGTATAAGTAAAAAAACATTCTTATCTTAATTCTGTCGAAAAGGTTAAAAAGGACCTTGTTTTGAAAACGACGGAAAGATTCCTTTATAAACCTCTTACAAAAAGTCAAACAAGGGTATAAATGAATTTAAACCATATTCTTGTAAATAATAAATATGTTTTGAAATACATTTCGAAGAAACATGGATGTGGATGATAAAGAAATCCTAGTAGATTATTACGTATAAACAACCTCGGATAATGAAGAGATTGTGAAATAACCCTTACCTTGTACTTTTCCTTGGTTGGGGTAGGTTAACCTCCTGTATAATGGTGAAATAATTGTTATTAAATTATTGAAGAATCATATACATTAATATGATATCATATATGATCTTTTAATATTGATTTGATGATAATATCTTAGTATTAACGCCGTTTCGGGTGTTAACTTACTCATTTTCTTTTATATGTTTTGTTACATAAGTCATGTTTGTTGTATCTTATTCATATCCAGAATGATATCAAGTCCTTAAACATCATTTTTAAATCATTAAATGATAATTATACTTGAATGGATACGATGGAGAATGAATCTCATCGCGTTCGTGGAGACGGTAGTCCGTACGTACGCACGAACGCTACTTCCATTTAATTTTTATTTTAAAAGAATCGAATCCAAATGATACATAGGTATATTACTATTCCAGTATAATATAATATTTTATATATGTTACTTAAGTTCATTAACACCATCCTTTATACGTTCCATGTGTGGTATGAACGAGTCATATCATTTTAAGGGGGCGGTAATCCGCACTTCCTCAAATGAAATTATCGTATGTATATACAACATGAAACGAATAATGGTATGAAATAAAATGGAATTACAGAAGCTTATATATAAAATATATATCATTAATATCATATTTAATTACAGTGCCATCATAATGGCCACCATGAGAGGCGGTAAGATGTTTTTGAACAATCATCGTTTCGTGAGGCGTTAGTTTGCCATCCACAGAAACATTATGTTCATCATCCATTAGATGGAGTTGTGTGTATGTGTAGTTTGAATCCTTCTTATAACAACATCCTAGTATATTGAGGATACTGTTGTTGTTACAAAAGAAAGGAAATAAAAAGATTTTTGGGGTTGAAGAAGCAAAATAAATGAAAATAATTTAAGAGAAATCGTTACCTTTAATTTAGGTAACTCACTTTGGTTGGAATCAAAGGACTTCTTGAAATGCTTTCTGCCTAAGGGGAAGCTTCAAGGAGGAGGAGCGGGATGTGGGGAGCTTAGTTGGGCAGAGTTTGGACGAGCCAAGTGGCTTGAGAGGTGTGAGGAAAAGAGAAGGAGGAGTGCCCTTTTATAAGAGGGGTGAGGGGCACCTTTGGAAAAGCTAGAAATATTATTTTATAATAAATTCATATTCGGTTTCCAATGGCTCCAAAGTTGACTATTCAAAGGTTGAGGTGGGGATAGGTTGAAAACAACTCATCCAATAGAATTTAGACAGGTTTGGGTACTTATATTAACCTTATCATTAAGTATTAACTCTAAGTTAATTAGTTTCACTTTTACAATGTCTCTTTGTATTTTTATATAATATGGTTAATAAACTTACTATATACATCCAAGAGACCCCCAAGTGGTCCATTAATGATTAACCTATCATAATATAAGTCTCTTGGCCGAACCTTAGATTTTTAGGAATTTAATATCAATTAATAATATAATATTTGTTTTAATAACTCTTTTATGTCAATTTTCACACTATTCAATAGTTGATTTTTGTGAAACTCATAACAGATTTATTACTTCACAAAAGGTCAATTAAATCAATACTAATATATCATATTATCCTAGAAAATTAGTTTAATTCATTAAAAGGTTCATATTATATTTATTTGGGTATTTATAATATCAATTATTTTATTTTTTCACTATTATAGTAATTACTGCATCATCGTTGTGTCATAAATAACATAAATTATTTAATGTCTAAAAATTATAAATAAAATATCATTATGTAGGAAATCTTTTTAGCTTTCTAATGAATATTTATAATCTAAAATCCAACATGTATAACCCTATGTAAAAATTGTTCTTCTAAAAGATGTAAGCTTATGCCATTTTTATTTTTATTTTAACTTTATTAATATAATGTGTCATTATCACTTACAAGTGGATCCATGGGGTCCCAAAATAGACCCAAAGATGCCCATGGTCGACCATGTATCGACCAATAGGGTTAAGACACGTTTTAGGGTAATTTAGTATTATTATAATATTAGTTTTAACCCTTATTTACCGGATTTACCCTTAACCATAGTAAATAAAATATTTACCGCAGTAATTATTCAAAATGTCTAAAAATAAAAGTTACCTATTTACACAATTTGAACATCCTGATTCTAAATATGGAATCCATTTTCCTAAATTCAAAACATAGAAGTGGTAGAAATTAATTTAAAATTAATTCCCGCTGTCAAAACAAAAAGCGTGTTTTTAAGAGATAATAACTATCAAAAGATTGACACTTATTTATGTTCGGTTTAATTGTAAAATTATGTCCAATGACAAAAATTAAATTTAATGGTAAAACTATATTCTAAATATACTTTAAAACCACTCAAATTCATAATTTATCAATATTATTTATTTTGATTAAAAAAGTTGTTTTTAATTAAAATTTAGTAATTTTCACTATTCATCAAAATACAAAAGTTATCCGAAAAGTACCAAAATTTAACCCTAAGCTATAATTGATATTCCGAATTCAAAAATGATGTCTATTTTAAAAAATTCCAAACATATAAGTTGCATTAATTAATTTTATAATTAATTCCCGCTGTCAGAACAAATAGCGTGTTTTTAAGAAACAATTTATATCAAAAGATTGGCAATTGTTTATGTCCATTTTCAATGTTAAATTAATTCTAATGACCACCATGGATAAAATGGTAAAAATATGTTCTAATTATACTTTAAAACCACAAAATAGTATAATTTATCACAATTAATTATTTTGATTAAAAAAAGTTGTTTTAAGTATTTTTCACTATTCATAAAAAATTGGAAGTTTTCAGAAAGTTACAAAAAATTCAACTTAGGATAATTTCGATATTACGAATACAAAAATGAAGTCCATTTGAAATATAAAATTTCTATAATTTTAAAAAGTGGTTATTACTATTCATAACGGCTACTTTGATTAGTCGCGGTGTTTTAGAACTCGAGGTTGCGTATAATGCAGGCTATTGCGTTATTCAATGAGAAGCGTATTGTGGAAGCTCGGGGTGTTACACCTTGAGTAGGATTGCCTTTACCTAGATGGGGAAGAAATCTGTAGCGGTCAGGATGAACCTACATGGGTGACCTGTCGCTGGTGGATATGGTTCCACGACATCGATTCCCTAAACCATAAAGGTCCAAGAGTACTTGGTAGTGTTGAGAGGCTTTGGCAACCGATGCAGAAAGTTGGCATGACTTTGGCACGCATGGATCCTCTAGGAAAACTTGATGCAGTCCTGGATCATGGAGGGCCAAAAATACCCATGTCTCCAGATCTGTTGAGATAGTTTTGGCCCGGTTTGATGAGTACCTCAATAACTAACATGAACCTCCTACATGAATTGAGAAATCATAAATACTTGGATAAAATGGAGTAGAATCCCATAAAACTCGTGCTTTTGAAGGATATTCTCACGGAAAATACCATCTTGAAGTGTAAAATGTAACGCGCAGTGTCATATTTTCTCGCATACGACCCGATCTATAATGACCCATACTTTACATACATTGTTAATACTTCAAAATTGAAGCACACTTATTACAACATACGACAAAACCACAAAGGACCGTATAGGTATAGTGTCTTTAGAAACTGGGAAACATAAACAACTGGTTCATAAATCTTCTACAGTGTCTCCCATTTATTTCATCATATCTAGGGTCCCTTTTAGCATATTCTACTTAATATCCATCTTCCTGACCTGGGGAAAAGAAAACATAAAAGGGTGAGCTCAAATGCTCAGCAAGGGCAAATAAAGGAAATAAAAATCATATCATATCTTTTTGAAAATCATAACCTGCAAAAGAGATCATAAAATCTTAACATGGAATAAATCATAGAAGTGAAAATGAGATCCCCATAATCATAACATGAAACTTGAAACTTTGTGGCATGCACACGTAATCATGGAAAATCATTTCTTGTTAGTCATGACTCATTGCCAAGACTATCTTAGTGGACAAAGTCCCTTTCTGAACCGAGTTCACTCCTCGTTTCAGTCCTGTATCACTGAACCGAAATAACCTTCCGTTCCAGCCATGTCTATCTCATGAGATATAAATATTTACCCAATGCATTGGAGGGAGATATAGGTCCCACCCATCTTATAATGAATCCTTTCTTATGTGTGCCACATAATCATAAATCATACACCATCGCATAACACATGTAACAAAAAATGGGATTCTTGAAACATCATGACATCTAAAACAAATCATATAAGATAAAAGAATTCATATAAATATTTCCATCACAACATAATCAAATCCATGTAATAATAGGGATAAAAACAGAAACCTGTTATTATCTTAGATGGAAAATAATTTTGATAAAATACTTGAACTTCATTCTTGAGGAAAATATCCTTTCTACTTCAAAAACACTTTTCCTTTCTTAAAATGTCATACAATTTTAAACTAAAAGAAGTTGATTGAAAATAAACTTGAATACTTGTAAAGGAAGCTTCTTGTAAATAATGTTTTATAAATCCATTCATTCCATATAAGTTAAAAAAAACATTCTTCGTACGTTTTTCGAAAAAGTCAAAAAGTACCTCGTACGAAAAACAACAAAACATTCCTTCCATATCATTTACTAAAAACTCAATGAAGGGTAAAATTGGATATAAACAATTGTAGAAGGATGGAAATAATATTACATATTGAGGGAACATGGATGTGGATGATAAAATACACCCCAGTAATTACCAAAGTAAAAACAATCTCGGATAAAAGTGAGATTGTGATATTTTCCCTTACCTTAGGTCCAATTTTCTTTGTACATGTCCGAAGATCCTGTATAATGGTTTAAATAATGTTATTGACTTATTCCAGAATCATACATATTGATATGATATCATATATGGTCATATTCTTAGCTTCTTGATAGTAATATTTCATTGTTACTTGTTACTCGGGTCTTTATTGCCTTTTCTTCTTATGTGTTTTTGCCGAATAAATTATTATTCTTCTTTTAAGGTTATAGATACCTTATATCCAGAATTGTATTAGTGTAACATATATCATATTTATTCATTCAATTCATTTATATAATTACTATGTAATGATGATCATGTAGAACGAGTCGCATCACCTCGTGGAGACGGTATTCCGTACGTACGCACGAGTGATGATATCGTTCCTATGATCGTGGAACTGTATTGGAGTATATATATATTATTTCAGTATCAATATTAATTTATAATAATCATAAATAGTTACTCATTACACCATTATACCCATCCTTGTAAAGTGATGGTGGGAAAATAGATTACACCACGGTGTGGAGACGGTATTCCGTACGTACGCACGCGCGGTGATTTCATTTTTCCGTATGATGGATAGAAGGTGAATTAGGGTTGTTTCATATTTATAATAACACATCAGTATGTAAGTAATACTGATGTTATTACTTTATCATGAAACAACTAAAGGAGAAGAAGTTGAAGAAGAAAGAAATTGAAAAGATCGGTAACCGATATTACCTCTTCTTTGGAACGCCTCTTTGAATCCTCCCCTTATGGAACTAAGATTGGTCTTTGAAGAAGACCAGGACCTCTAGGATTATTCTAGGGAAGTGGAGAGGAGAAAATGGCAGGGGTTGGCCGAGCTTGAGTTCTCAATTTGGTGTGAGGAGGAGGGGGAGGAGGTGCCCTTTTATAAGGGAGGAGAGGGGCACCTTAGGAATATCTCAAAATATTATTTTATATTAATGTCAAAATCAGTTTATAGTGGTTCCAAAGGGTCTTATATCAAAGCTAAAGTTGGGATGGGTCGAAATCCTATCAACCAATATGATTTAGACAAGTTTAGGGTATTATTTTTACCTTATCAATTAGATTTAACTCTAAGTTAATTAATTTAACTTTTACCGTGTCTTTTTGTTTTCTTTCACTATATGGTTAATACACTTACTATAACATGCCAAACGAACCCCAAATTGTTTATTATTAATATATATATCCTTATCTATGTTATTTGGCCAAAACATAGATTTTTAGGAATTAAATAACAATTAATAATATAATATTTGATTTAAAAACTATTTTGTGTCAATTTTGACACTATTTGATATATGATTTTTGTGAAAGTCATAATAGAATTATATGTTCGAACCAAGTTGATTAAATCAACATTAATATATCATAGTAACCTAGAAAATTATTGTAATTCATAAAAAGTCTCAAATTACATTTATTTTGGTGTTTTAACATCAATTATGTCAATATTTCATTAATAAGATAATTACTGCATCATCATGGTGTCATAAATAAAGTAAATTATTTAATTTCTAAAAATTACAAATAAAATACCATTATGTAGGAAATATTTTTAGCTTTCTAATTAATATTTATAGTCTAATTTATCTTATGTATAACCCCATATTAAAAATGATTTACTTATTAAACTTTGATTTTAACTATTTTAACCCTTCTTTAAATAAATTAATAATAAATGTCCTAATCTAATCCAAGTGGGCCTAAATGGTAATATTTTATTCCTAAGATTGTTTTTGGTCTAATTACACGTGTCCAATATAATTAGTACATGTGTTAGGGTAATAGTAATATCATATTTACCCTTAGTTACCCTATTTACTATTAACCGCGGCAAAAAAGTAAAAAGATACTATTCACCAAAAAATTATTTTCATCTCATTGAACCACATTTTAGTCCTTGATATTATCCGTGTCTCTCGGATTTTCGAAATTCCATTCACAGAAGCGGTAAAATTAAGTTTTATGCAAAATTCAGCTTTTAACCTACCACTTAGTGGTTTCACTATTCATCAAAAATTGAAAGTTTTCAGAAAAATACCAAAATTTCACCCTAGGCTAATTTCGACATTCTGAGTCCAAAAATGAAGTCCATTTTGAAAATTAAAATTTATAAAATTTCAAAAAGTGGTTATTACTATTCATAACGGCTAGTTTTAATAGCATATCGTTGTTTAGTGAAACTCGGTATTGCGTACGACGCAAGCTATCGAGGAAGGTCGTGATTCCATGTAAAGTAAGCCAAGCAAGTGTGTAGTGAAAGATTCCTTTGATGACATATAAAAACAAAATATTACTCATAAAAATCTCGGGTGTTACATTCTACCCCCCTTAAAAAGAATTTCGCCCTCAAAATTCGTCACTTTGTAACAAACAGATGAGGATACTTCTCCCTTATCATATCCTCAAGCTCCCACGTAGCTTCTTCAAGTTGGTGGTTCCTCCATAAAACTTTCACCAAGCGAGTGGTCTTGTTTCGTAGGACTTTTTCGCTACGATCCAGAATCTCTATTGGCTGTTCTTCATAAGAAAGATCTTGCTCCAGCGGTACAACTTCTGAAATGAGTACATGTGAAGGATCTGGTATGTACTTTCTCAGGAGAGATACATGGAACACATCGTGAACTTGAGAGGGATTCGGTGGAAGCGCCAATCGGTAAGCTACCTTCCCAACACGATCTAGTATTTCGAAAGGACCGATATATCTAGGGCTCAACTTCCCCTTCTTTCCAAATCTCATAACCCTCTTCCAGGGAGATATTCGTAAGAACACTTTATCACCCACTTCAAACTCTAGGTCTTTTCTTCAGTTGTCGGCATAACTTTTCTGTCGACTCTGAGCTGCTCTTATGTGTTGTTGAATAGATCTAACTTTTTCTGCCATTTCATCAACGAGATCAGGTCCTAATAGCTTTTTTTCCCCAACTTCATCCCAGCAAGTTGGAGTCCTGCATTTCTTTCCATAGAGAGCTTCACAAGGATCCATATGAATACTGGAGTGAAAGATATTATTATAAGAAAATTCCACCAAAGGTAGGTGTTGATCCCAACCTCCTTTGGAATCCATAGAGCAAGCTCTCAACATATCTTCTAGGGTTTGAATTGTTCTTTCAGACTGACCGTCTGTCTGGGGATGATAAGCAGTGCTGAAACTCAACTCTGTATCCAGAGTATGCTGAAGACTTCGCCAGAACTTCGAGGTAAATCTCGGATCCCGATCAGATATAATAGAAAGTGGTACTCCATGCAATCTTACCACTTCCTTTACATATATCCTGGAAAGCTGATCTAGAGAGAAATCCTCTCTAATAGTAATGAAGTGTGCAGACATTGTAAGACGATCAACTATGACCCAAATAGAATTATTGCCTTTGGATGTTTTAGGAAATCCTGTGACAAAGTCCAGAGTGATGTTTTCCCATTTCCATTCGGGTATGGGTAATGGTTGTAACATCCCCTTAGACTTCTGTCTCTCAGCTTTAACTTGTTGACAAACCAAGCATCGAGAGACATATTCAGCAACATCTCTTTTCATGCCATCCCACCAGAAGTAATCTTTCAGGTCCCTATACATCTTCGTGCTTCCAGGATGAATAAAGAATGAAGAACTATGAGCCTCATCCAGCAGCTCCTTCTTTAATTCGGGGATGGAAGGAACACAAACCCGATTCCTGAACTTTATTATCCCATCACAATCAAGGTTGAATTTAGGAACATTTCTCACCTTCTTTTGTAACTCAACATCTTCTTTTTGTGCCTCTTTAATCATCACATGTATAGATGGTTGAACATTCATTTGAGAAAGATAAGATTTTTCCCCTTCCATTATAATTCCAAGATCCATCCTTTGTAAATCCATAAATATTGGATCTTTTGTGATCCTCATCATGGATAAACTAGCATGGTCTTGTCGACTTAATGCATCTTCCACCTTGTTTGTTTTCCCAGGGTGGTAATGGATTGAGCAGTCATAATCCTTAATCAGCTCCAACCATCTTCTTTGGCGCATATTCAGCTCCTTTTGTGTGAAAATATACTTTAAACTTTTATGATCAGTATAAATATCACACCTTTCACCATAAAGGAAATGCCTCCAAATCTTTAATGCAATGATTACCGCAGCCAACTCCAAATCATGTGTTGGGTAATTTTGCTCATGGATTTTCAACTGTCGTGAGGCATAAGCTATCACCATATCATTTTGCATAAGAACACACCCCAATCCCTTCTTGGATGCATCACTGTAGATCATAAACCTTTCTCCACTACAAGGCAATGTGAGCACATGTGCCCTGGATAACCTTCTTTTCAAGTCCTTGAAATTCTCTTCACATTCCTCTTTCCAAACAAACTTAACTCCTTTCCGAGTCAACTTGGTGACTGGATTAGATAATCGTGAAAAATCCTTTACAAAACGTCGATAATATCCAGCCAAACCAAGAAAACTTCGGATCTCAGTTACTGTTGTTGGTCTTGACCATCTTTCGATAACCTCTGTTTCTGCTGGATCCACAGATATCCCCACTTTTGAGATTATGTGACCCAAAAATGCAACTTTTTGATGCCAAAATTCACACTTGGTAAATTTGGCATAAATCTTCTCCTTTCTCAGGGTCTTCAATATAATTCTCAAGTGATCTTCATGCTCTTCCTTGCTCTTTTAATAGACAAGAATATCGTCTATAAATACTACCACAAATTGATCAAGATAGTCTCTAAAGACTATATTCATTAGATCCATGAAGATAGCAGGGGCATTAGTAAGACCAAATGGCATCACTATAATTGATGATACCCTGAACGAAGATCAATCTTGGAAAAGTATTGAGCTCCGCTAGTTGGTCAAATAAGTCATCAATGCGTGGGAGAGGATATTTGTTCTTGATAGTGATCTTGTTAAGTTCTCGATAATCAATACAGAGTCTCATTGATCCATATTTATTCTTAACAAATAGAACAGGTGCTCCACAAGGTGACGCACTAGGGTGTATGAATCCCTTATCAAGATTATCTTGGAGTTGCTTCTTCAATTCCTGCAACTCTATTGGGGCCATTCTATAAGGTGTCTTTGAAATGGGCAATGCACCCGGTATGAGTTCTATTGAAAACTCAACTTCACGATTTGGTGGAAGACCCCGTAATTCCTCCAGAAAGACATCATCAAACACCCGTACAATGGGCATATTCTTAATCGTGAGTTTCTCACCAACCATTTGAGATAAATAACCTTAATTTAGTGGAATCAATACCCATAAGATGGAAGAAATTTCCACTGGAAGGTTATGTTCATCCTTGCATTGGTATACGATCGTAGATTGATCTGGAATATGAAATGTGACTTCCCTTCTTTGGAAATTGATATGAGCTCCATGTAGAGAAAGACAATCCATGCCAAGAATCACATCAAATTCAACTAAAGGAAGGATCACAAGATTTGCAGGAAGCACTTTCCCACAAACTTCGATCGGTGAAGAATTATAAACTTTTGATGCGACTGTTGTGCCATTAGGTGTTGTCAGAGCTAACTCAACATCTAATTGTTGAGGTAATATGGTGATACCCTTAGAAAATTATTTAGAAATAAAAGAGTGGGTGGATCCAGAAGCAAATAAAACATTTGCTACTTTAGAGTGGATGGTATTTGTACCTTTCACCACTTCGTTATCGTACTCCACATCGCTGATAGAAATTGCATGTGACTTTCCTTTGTCTTTAGCCTTAAGATTTTGTTGACGTTGACCATCATCATCAACCCTTGGATTTGGGCATTGATTGGCATAATGCCCCATCTCCTTGCACTTGAAACATTGAAGTGTAGTAGGTTCATTCTATGTATCCCTTCCTTTGTTTGCATCATTAGACATCTTCTTCCCATTATCGCGGCATTCAAATGCCCGATTACCTTCCTTTCCACATTTAAAACATTTACTTGTCCCTTTAAGACAACTCCCTCCATGTTTTTTTCCACACTTTGAGCATAAGGGAAAGTTCATCTTCTTTTCAGTGTGCTCTTTAGATTTTCCTTTGAATTCCATCTTCCTCTTCTTATCAATCCCATGTGACTGATGGGTTACTCCAATCTCCATCTCGACTTTGAGAGCACATCGAACGATTTCCTCATAGCTATTGAAGTCCCTTAGGGCTAACGCCCTTCGAATACTTGGTTTGAAGCCACTAAAGAATCGATCGATCTTACTCTCAGGTTGGATAATAATACCAGAAGCGTACCTTGCAAGTATTGTAAAATTTGCTTCATAGGTACCAACAGATTCATCATCCCTTTGCTTCAGTTCAAGGAACTCTTTCTCCATATTTGTTTGGAGAATACGAGGGAAGTACTTATTGAAAAATAAGTTCTTGAACTCGTCCCATTCCATAGACTTAATTTCATCCCTTTGCCTCGTATTCTTAATAAGATTCCACCATTGATCAGCATCTCCTTCCAAACGATACACTGCTAGGATGACTTTCTCATGTTCAGAACATTGAAGAACTGAAAATATCTTTTTAGTAGTACTAATCCATTGTTCAGTAACTAATGGATCAGTAGAACCGCTGAAAGAAGGTGGACGCTGCCTCATGAAGGATTCAACAGAATGTTGCTCCTTCCTTTGCTCTTTTGGAAGTCCTGCATGATTCATAGCTTGAGAAAGTTGTGTGAGCATGGCTAAAAGATTTTTCATTCCAGCTCCCATATCGTTTGGTTGCTCAGGGGGACAATCATTGCATTGACCATCACATTCCGCATTAACACGGTTCCTTCGGGTTGCAGCCATTGACTAAAACCAAGAAGAATAGTGTGAGCAACACTAATTATAATAGGAAAACCACATAATTCCAGAATAAAATTTTCATGCTTAAGGTCTTATCCTAGGTTATTCAAGGACATTTCTAAAACACTAAGATTGTGTTATATGCTTAGACTTATCCTTAGGGTTCTTACTAAGGCTTTCACATCCTAGTTTCCAAAGGTTGACTATACCTTTCCTCTGATACCAACTATAACGACCCATACTTTACATACATTGTTAATACTTCAAAATTGAAGCACACTTATTACAACATATGACAAAACCACAAAGGACCGTATAGGTATAGTGTCTTTAGAAATTGGGAAACATAAACAACTGGTTCATAAATCTTCTACAGTGTCTCCCATTTATTTCATCATATCTAGGGTCCCTTTTAGCATATTCTACTTAATATCCATCTTCCTGGCCTGGGGAAAAGAAAACATAAAAGGGTGAGCTCAAATGCTCAGCAAGGGAAAATAAAGGAAATAAAAATCATATCATATCTTTTTGAAAATCATAACCTGCAAAAGAGATCATAAAATCTTAACATGGAATTAATCATAGAAGTGAAAATGAGGTCCCCATAATCATAAAATGAAACTTGAAACTTTGTGGCATGCACACATAATCATGGAAAATCATTTCTTGTTAGTCATGACTCATTGCCAAGACTATCTTAGTGGAAAAAGTCCCTTTCTGAACCGAGTTCACTCCTCGTTTCAGTCCTGTATCACTAAACCGAAATAACCTTCCATTCCAGCCATGTCTATCTCATGAGATATAAATCTTTACCCAATGTATTGGAGGGAGATATAGGTCCCACCCATCTTATAATGAATCCTTTCTTATGTGTGCCACATAATCATAAATCATACACCATCGCATAACACATGTAACAAAAATGGGATTCTTGAAACATCATGACATCTAAAACAAATAATATTAGTTAAAGGAATTCATAAAAATATTTCCATCACAACATAATCAAATCCATGTAATAATAGGGATAAAAACAGAACCCTGTTATTATCTTAGATGGAAAATAATTTTGATAATATACTTGAACTTCATTCTTGAGGAAAATATCCTTTCTACTTCAAAAACACTTCTCCTTTATTAACATGTCATACAATTTTAAACTAAAAGAAGTTGATTAAAAATAAACTTGAATACTTGTAAAGGAAGATTCTTGTAAATAATGTTTTAGAAATCCATTCATTCCATATAAGTTAAAAAAACATTCTTCGTACTTTTGTCAGAAAAGTCAAAAAGTACCTCGTACGAAAAACAACAAAACATTCCTTCCATATCTTTTAATAAAAACTCAATGAAGGGTAAAATTGGATATAAACTATTGTATAAGGATGGAAATAATATTAAATATTGAGGGAACATGGATGTGGATGATAAAATACACCCCAGTAATTACCAAAGTAAAAACAATCTCGGATAAAAGTGAGATTGTGATATTTTCCCTTACCTTAGGTCCAATTTGCTTTGTACGTGTCCGAAGCTCCTGTATAATGGTTTAAATAATGTTATTGACTTATTCCGGAATCATACATATTGATATGATATCATATATGGTCATATTCTTTGCTTCTTGATAGTAATATTTCATTGTTACTTGTTACTCGGGTCTTTATTGCCTTTTGTTCTTATGTGTTTTTTCCGAATACATTCTTATTCTTCTTTTAAGGTTATAGATACCTTATATACATAATTTTATTAGTGTAACATATATCATATTTATTCATTCAATTCATTTATATAATTACTATGTAATGATGATCATGTAGAACGAGTCGCATCACATCGTGGAGACGGTATTCCGTACGTACGCACGAGTGATGATATCGTTCCTATGATCGTGGAACTGTATTGGAGTATATATATATTATTTCAGTATCAATATTAATTTATAATAATCATAAATAGTTACTCATTACACCATTATACCCATCCTTGTAAAGTGATGGTGGAAAAATAGATTACACCACGGCGTGGAGACGGTATTCCGTACGTACGCACGCGCGATGATTTCATTTTTCCGTAGGATGGATAGAAGGTGAATTAGGGTTGTTTCATATTTATAATAACATATCAGTATGTAAGTAATACTGATGTTATTACTTTATCATGAATCAACTAAAGGAGAAGAAGTTGAAGAAGAAAGAAATTGAAAAGATCGGTAACGGATATTACCTCTTCTTTGGAACGCCTCTTTGAATCCTCCACTTAGGGAACTAAGATTGGTCTTTGAAGAAGACCAGGACCTCTAGGATTATTCTAGCGAAGTGGAGAGGAGAAAATGGCAGGGGTTGGCCGAGCTTGAGTGCTCAATTTGGTGTGAGGAGGAGGGGGAGGAGGTTCCCTTTTATAAGGGATGAGAGGGGCACCTTAGGAATATCTCAAAATATTATTTTATATTAAAGTCAAAATCGGTTTATAATGGTTCAAAGGGTCTTATTTCGAAGCTAAAGTGGGGATGGGTCGAAATCCTATCAACCAATAGGATTTAGACAAGTTTAGGGTATTATTTTAACCTTATAAATTAGATTTAACTCTAAGTTAATTAATTTAACTTTTACTGTGTGTTTTTGTTTTCTTTCACTATATGGTTAATACATTTACTATAACATGCCAAACGAACCCCAAAATGTTTATTATTAATATATATATCCTTATCTTTGTTATTTGGCCGAACCTTAGATTTTTAGGAATAAAATAACAATTAATAATATAATATTTGATTTAAAAACTATTTTGTGTCAATTTTGACACTATTTGATATATGATTTTTGTTAAAGTCATAACAGAATTATATGTTCGAACCAAGTTGATTAAATCAACATTAATATATCATAGTAACCTAGAAAATTATTGTAATTCATAAAAAGTTTCAAATTACATTTATTTTGGTGTTTTAACATCAATTATGTCAATATTTCATTAATAAGATAATTACCGCATCATCATTGTGTCATAAATAAATTAAATTATTTAATGTCTAAAAATTACAAATAAAATACCATTATGTAGGAAATCTTTTTATATTTCTAATTAATATTTATAGTCGAATTTATCTTATGTATACCCCCATATTAAAAATGATTTACTTATTAAACATTGATTTTAACTATTTTAACCCTTCTTTAAATAAATTAATAATAAATGTCCTAATCTAATCCAAGTGGGCCCAAATGGTCATATTTTATTACTAAGTTTGTTTTTGGTCGAATTACACGTGTCCAATAGAATTAGGACATGTGTTAGGGTAATATTAATATCATATTTAACCTTAGTTACCCTATTTACTATTAACCGTGGTAAAAAAAGTAAAAAGTTACTATTCACCAAAAAATTATTTTCATCTCATTGAACCACATTTTAGTCCTTGATATTAACCGTGTCTCTCGTATTTTCGAAATTCCATTCACAGAAGCGGTAAAATTAAGTTTTATGCAAAATTCAGTTTTTAACCTACCACTTAGTGGTTTCACTATTCATCAAAAATTGAAAGTTTTCAGAAAAATAACAAAATTTTACCCTAGGCTAATTTCGACATTATGAGTCCAAAAATGAAGTCCATTTTGAAAAATAAAATTTATAAAATTTCAAAAAGTGGTTATTACTATTCATAACGTCTAGTTTTAATAGCATATCGTTGTTTAGTGAAACTCGGTATTGCGTACGACGCAAGCTATCAAGGAAGGTCGTGATTGCGTGTAAAGTAAGCCAAGCAAGTGTGTATTGAAATATTCCTTTGATGACATATAAAAACAAAATATTACTCATAAAAATCTCGTGTGTTACACGATCCTCTAGGAGATTACCATTTTGGAGACACTCAACAAAATAGGTTCTCTAGTCAGGATTCACCTCAATCACTACATCCGGGAGACCAGGAGGTGCTGATGTTGAGGCACTGGTGGTAAGGTGGATCTCCTGCATGCTGTCATTGTCATCTAGAGTGGTAGGAACAATGATTATTTGGAGTGCCACATGGATTATTCGATCATCATGTTCAGCCTATGAAAGTGATGAAACTAGGCTAACCAAGATGTCAGCACAACCGTTCAGGTATCACAGGACATGAGTAAATTATGGCTATGATGGGAACTTGGCCATCAATAAGATATTGCCTTCCAACAATGGTATGACCTCTGGTTTTCTAGAAACATAGTCACATTTGATCTTCTTGATTACTAGTTCAAAGTTCCCTTTCAAAAGCAAGTGGGGAACTTCAATCTCGAGGTCCATCCCAAGGCTAGTAATGAGAGCCTGATACTCTGACTCATTTTTCATGAAGCCTTCTAACAACTAGAATGAATATGGAAGAGTGGATTGTGTTGGGGTATTGAAGGCAATACCCAGGAATACTATGTTGAGCATGGGGTCATTGGGCCTTCTTCATGTGGGGCTCTGGGAAGCACCATCAAAGTGAATTTGCCAACACGGAATGGCTTGGTCTACCAAGAGGATCGCCTCATCAGGGAAATAAAGGTACAAGGATTGGTCCGTGGGAGGTGGAATATGTGAAAGGATGTATGCAAAATCAAATCCCTTGATATATTTCTAAGGAACAAACCTGTTTTCGAACTGCTGAAAGATTACTGCCAACCGAGATAGACATCCTATCATGATGGGTCGGTTCAGGATGTACTTCAGCAGATCTACCTGGGGCACCTATTGTACCTCATGGTGCTATAAGTAATGTCACAATTTCTGTACCATAAATACTAGAATGAGGTATCTCTTCTTGATAGGGTATTATCTGGTCTCTGTATCGAGGAGCATAATGATGAGGTAATGGATATTTTTCTCAGTTACCTCAGTGTTCTTCTGGGCGACTAGGGTGCCAAGGGATCATTCCAGGGCTGTCACATAAAGGACTAACGAATTTCTAGAAATAGGTGGCATTAGAACCAGAGGCTGGAGAAGGTACTTCTTGATTTCCTTGAAGGCAGGATGTAATTCTTTGTCCCCCTATTAGACAATTCCTTTCTTCATGAGATAAGAAAACGACATACAAAAGCCAGACAAATTCACAACGAATCAGTATATGTAGGTCAAGTGGCCTTGGAAACCTCAAATCACCATGAAGTTTCTTGGGGGAGACATCTGGAAAATGGCCTTGATCTTTTCCATGATGATTTCGATGCACCTGTATCTTGACAACAAAGCTGAGAATCATTCCAGAGGTGACCCCTAATTCCTACTTCAACCAATTCATATTCAAGTGGCGAAAATAGTGGAAGCCAAACAATTTCCCAAGGTCATTGAGATGGTCCTAACACTAGTGATATTTGACCACTAGATCTTCCCCATTGAGTTCCACCATTGTCACGAGGATCAGCTTAAATATGTTTTGCATAGCCCATTGGAAGGTGGAACCTCCATTCTTTAAACCAAAGGGTATGAATTGGTAGCATAAAGTGCCTTATGCTGCCCTGAAGGTTGTACACTCCTCTTCATCAGGAGAAATTCATATTTGTTTATACCCGGAGTATCCATCCACGAAAGAGAGGGGTTGGAACCCAGTAGTAGAAAAAATCAATATTTCTTTCACAGGGAGGGGAAAATCATCCTTCAGGCAATGATGGTTAAGATCCCGGAAGTTAGTGTAGTCTTTGATCTATCTGTTCTTCTTCCTGATTAGCACAATGTTGGACAACCATTTGGGGTAATGGACCTCCTTAACAGAATTGGATCTGATGAGCTTATCAACTTCGACCTCGACCATGGAATCGTGAGAAGGGTACATCATTCTAGGAGGCTGCTTAAACATGTGGCAATTTTCTGGGAGGCCAAGGTGGTGGATATATCTAGTCCATGAATCTCTTTATTACTCCAAGAAAATATATCATGGTGTTTATTGATGCTCCTTTCTGTCACAGAGTCCAATGAATGGCAAAGGGGAATACCTTAAAAACAAAGAGGTTCACCGTTTGAAGAACATCAAAAATTGACAAAGGCATGGACAAGGAACCCATTAAAAAGGAGCCGTGAAAGTTTCTTGCGCGCCGTGCATGTCACTTGCGCGCCCTATTCTTTTTTCGGCCAATGTGCCCAGTGGCCTATAAATATCCCTTGTGGGACCCCCATTGGGAGGTTGAATTTTCCAAAACTCAGATTTAAGCTCGGGTTGCCCAAGTCTTCAACTCAACTCTTCTGAAAGCTTATAAGGTAAATTTTTACCTAGAGTGGAAGACTTGAAGGGGTAGGATAAGGCCTAAGTGTTTATAATTCATCAATACATGTGCACCTAAGTGTACAAACCTCCTTAAAAGTGGAAACACTTGCACGCCGCGCTACCCTTTTGGAAAAATCTTAGGATATTACTAAAGGCATGAATTATGTCTCGCCCAAGTATTACCCTATAGATTCTTCATCGCCCAGGTGAATCCATGTCGCACAAGTACACTTGCATGGCCAAGAATTGTGTGCCAAATGATTTGTGCTGCCAACACTTGCACGCCAATTTCATTTGTGTGCCTCTCTCCTGTTCACCTCTCCTATTCAAGATATTTTACCTCGACCCCCTTTTCAAATTCATTTATGGCATGGTTCCTTCATTGGATTCCTTATCTAAAAAGAATTATATGATAACCTCTCCCAAAACCTGGTGACTTACAATCTTTATGTCACCATGGTTAGAGGTTTCCTCTATATAAAAGAATCCTTTAAGATGAGAAGATCATTTGATTGAGGGCATCGTCTTCAAGAGTAAGCTCCATGTTCCCCTGGTTTGGCCTCATTCTCAAGAGTAAGCCCCATGTCTCAAGTCCCCTTAACATGGGCCTCCTTCTCAGGAGTAAGCCCCAGCCATAATTTCCTTTAACATTGGGCCACCTTCTTAAAAGTAAGCCACTGGTTATAAGTTCCTTTTAATTGGGCATCCTCTTCAAGAGTAAGCCCCAAATCTTAATTTCTTTTTATTTGGGACTCCTTCTCAATAATAAACCCCAATCATAAGTCCCTTTTAATTTAAGCCTCCTTCTCAGGAGTAATCCCCAAGTTAAACTCCAAATTTCCATAAAGTACAAATACATTTATGGACCCTCCTCCTGGGATTATTTCTGGAAGTAATTCATGGTCTTCATCTACTTGGGTAGTCATACATACGTAATCCCCAAATCATTTATTATGGCTACATCTTTTTGTGGCACGATCTTCAAGTTTACTGATACCTCTTGTTTCTCACACCGAGCATGATTCATGTGAGATTAGAGTTTGAAAGTAATCATGAAATCTATTTTTGGGCCATTAACCATGCATAAACACCATATTTCATTACTCGAACTATGTGGACTTTGATCTCTTCCTTAAAAGTGGAGTACATAGGAATCCTTTATAGGGTTCAATCCCATCTTTCATTAAATATTTTTCGTCCCATATGACATTAAACTAAATAATTCTCATCAAACTACGTGGGCTATGATTCCTTTTTAAATGAGGATACGTAGGTAACCCATATGCATGTATGATTTCAACTATGACATAATCCCTGTCTTTTTGAACTAAAATAATCTTCAAGTTCCCCAATAAGTGGTTTTAAAACCAGTATGGTCATCATAATGACCAAGAGATTCCTATATAATGTATTGATGGATACTATTGACTAATAATATATAAATACATACAGATGATTCCCCATCAATAAAGATCCTCAAATACATATAAATGATTCTCTAAATCCCATACATATCAATAATTGATTGCTAAATCTAATGGAAGACTAATTTTTATAATTGGTGAATTATAAGGATTCACGAACATAACATAAACTATAAAAGAGTCCCGGAGTAGGCAATAAATCCCCCCAAAAAGGTGTGATGAGCCTAACCTCCCATCCTCTCAACCAATGCAAATTATTAAGCCTCATCGGTCCACAACTAATGGTCACCTACCTTTGGAAAGTAGGTCCAAATAGATATAGAATCATTGTATGTTTCTGGTTCTATGAATAAATCTGTTAGAAACAAATTGGAATGTTTGAACACTAAACAAACATGGTAATCCCCATTTTCTGAAGAATCAAAAAATGGTGAACCCGATATGAATCCTTAACCACGTTAAAAGATGTTTTACTGATTTTTAGGCCATTATTAAACTCAATATGAGGGGCAACAAAGTAATCAATAACATTTGTTATCATCCAAAAGATGTAGTCTATCCAAAATTATCTTTATTATGTCTGCTATATTAAATAGTAACTATTTTAAAGGATCTATTCACAACACAAAATGGATATTTTAATGTTCACACTTGTGAGTGCCCCAGCCGCTACTCCTGCTGGATCCTCATCTACTCTAAGGACGACATCACCTACTCAGCATCTTCAATGCTAGGTCTCAAATGCATTGGTGAGGGAATACCGTCAACACGGTACCATCGTGACTCTGGAGGCCGCTCGAAAAACCCTCCAAGTTAACAACTCACCATGATTGTCCGGACATCGACGATCAGTGGTCAAGCAACAGGTGGTGCCATCCCCCGTTTCCAACTGTTTTGGGTCGTTATCTACATAAAGCGAACAACTAGTCCCTCCCATAATACATGGAGGTGAATGAAGAGGTCACTCAGGGCCTCAGTTCATGAAGAAATGAGTCCTTCCTGAGGACTACCACTATCAATCGCCACCAGACTCGTGCGGTAGTGCCCCCTCAACATGATGAGGGTATCACCTTTAGGTGTTCAGATCAGGTTCCTCAGACCCGAGCATGCAAGATGAACTGTTAGAGGAGAAATTCAATCAAAAGGGAGAAGGTTCTTACTTATTACCTGTCCAGATAAGTCCTCCAATATAACTTAATGGCAAACAACGACCAGTCATATACACCCGTCCGTCCTGATTTCACTACCCAACAGACTCGTCTGGCAGTAACACACCAATCCCGCCATCCAATTCCAACTGAGTACTATAGGTAGGAACATACACCTATTTATAATTAATCATCTAGTCAGTAGGCTTGTCTGACTACATCCAAAGATTCTTTCCAACCAAATGTGGTGACCACCTGTAAACATGCACATACACCTACTTACACTCATCAATCATGTCAGCAGTCTCATATACCAGTACTGAAGCAAGTTCATCAATAATATTTGGTGGAGAACAATCAGAAGGTACAAACGCCTATAATTCCTCTATATAACCAACAGTCTCGTTTGGTAGCACTCGGAGATGTCAATTGGAAATCCCCAATGACAAACAAGAGGCAGACACAACCATTTCCACCCACACATGAGTTCTGTCAGAATTCCCTAACAGGAAAAGGAGTACAAGAAAAGGATCACACACCTAATCCAAACAAGGAATGGGCGTATATCCCCATTCTGGTAGCTGAAGTCACCAAGAACATTCTGACAATGGTGAAAGAGTAAGAGCAAATCCCTGCCCATATTCTGTGTACCTGTCAGAATATTATAACAACTTCAGCAACTTCACAGGGAAAGAAACATAAATATATCCCTATCAGTGGAGTTACTCATCAACATGTCTCTCCAGACCAAATACAAACATCTATTCTAGTCTTGGAGGGTCTTGGGGAATACTCTCCATGTCATACAGACAATCAAGTCGGGCACATACACCCGATTTAAATGGAAATAGTCATCCTAACCTGACCATTTCTCCGGAGAAGTCACATAAACCTTCCCATAATAACCACTTTCGTCAACAAGTGGTTTCCAAAGTGAGTAAGAAGGATTCCAAAAACAAATACCCATCCAGTACAGTTAAAAAATAAAGAGCCAATCTGCAATAAGACCTTGCTCAATGCTGGTGTTCATGAAGACCTCAGACAATTGTCTGTTGCAACTAAAGATTCTACTCTCTCATTTCTAGATTCCGAATGTAACAAGAATAATTATTAAGTTATTCATCAGACGCATCCTCATGAAGGCTTTATTCATGAAAATTCGGTCAATCTCGAAGTTTCATCTTCATATGAGAGCTATGATAACCCTTTGCGTGGTCAAAAGAACAAGGATTAAGAGGTTTCATCTTTTACTGTAACCCACCATGGTGGTACTCTCCATGATTATGAATTTAGCTACGAAAGTACTCTCTACAGTAGTAATTTTCATTTCTTGTAATTTTCGTCAATGGAAAATGCAGTAACTAGAAAGCCCTCTTGTCTTGTGGCTCTTACAAATGTGAATCCAGTCATGTCTGATGCCTTACCGCTAGCAGGTGAAATACTTTTGCAATCAGAAGATAGACCGAGGTGTAGGTCATTCTCTTAACCACCCCTAGTTCATTCATCTTCTAATTTGACAAATGAATTCTTTACCAATATTGTTAAATCTGATGAAGGAATAAAGAGCACCAGGTTTGGTCCAATCAGGTTGAAGAATATTCATCAAATGACCAAGAGGGAGGGCTGAATATGAGTAAACAATTAAGGAAAGGTGAAATGACAGTCATGTTTTGGCCTTTGTCTGACTCTCAGTATGATATTTTAGAAACGTTGACAGAAGACTGTATTCACGATATTCGTATCAACATATGGAAAATTATTTGTCACTTAAAAGAGAAAATATTATCTTATGATGAATTTCAAAGTCATGTTAAGGTAATAAAAGGGTTGTAATTCAAAATTTACTTGGCATCACTCTCAGTTTCCCAACATCCAAAGGATGAAAATCAGCTGAGATCCCTTCAGCGTACATGCCTTGGCGCATTAAAAATGGCGTGCCAGTTAATTACCAATGCCCCATCTGGTATTCATATTAGGGGATGGGGTGTTCATGGAGCATTTCATTTCACTGTGCTCTCTAGTCAATAGAGCCCACCAACAGTGGTCTCATGCAATGTTATTGCCCATGGCTAGCCACATCTAACTAGTTTTGTGTTTAATCAAAGGCTTGCTCAAGAACATCCTCAACTAGTTTTTCCAAAGTCAGGAATATAAAGAATAAGTTTTCAAATTACTCTTGCATCAGGTGAATGAGAACATAGAACATGCTTCTCGTTTAGAGCATGCACATCATCAAGTGATAGAAGTATAAGAAATAATCCAACCTTCATCTGAGCCAGGTGACTTGAGTGGATGTCGGATAATGCATCTTGCCAATTTCCGGACTAAAATATGAAAAATCAGGAGAGCTTTTAAGAAAGTTTTAGATGTAGAAACTCATGATCCACCTCAGCTTTACAGGCTGGGGACTCTTTTAATCCAACCCCCAAGATCAATAGACATGATTCGAGGAGTTGAGCAGGAAAAACAGTAACAGCCCCAGTCCACCGTACTGGGGACTTTTTCAAATTCTCAATCTCTTCCTCAGTGAAAGTCAGTCTTCTATCGATTAGAGAAGAAGCCACAAGAGGAACGCAGAGCCAAATTATCAGGATATTCCCTCCAAATTACATTTCATCAAGAAGTTCTTGAGGGATCAACACAACAAAATTCAATATATCATAAAGGACGTGGAAGAAGACAATATCACAGAAGTACAAACAGAAGGCCTGCAATGCATTATGCATCGATAAATGTCATCAATGTCATTGTCACTATTCCCCCAGAACATGATACTCACTCAGGGGAATAAGATGAATAATTTCATGTTCAAGAGGTTATACACATAGAATCAAATGAAAGAGGTGTGCATACCAGAAGACAAAGGTTTTCCTAGGGTCAGGACATTCATTCGGGTAATGCCCTTCCATACTCCATAAAGGCACATGCCAAGGATAAGGGTAAAAGTAAGTTTACATCCCACCCTACCTCTGAAGAAGGCCAATAAATCTAATTAGATGAATAGTTCGCACATCAATAAGAAAAAATGATTGAATTATGGAGGTTAAATGCCAAACTACTTGACAGTAGTCTTCCTCCTAAGCATGCTGGAGTTAATCAATCAAGGGAATTTGCTACAGCTACCAGGATGGATCAAGAATATCCCCCATTACAAGTACACCATCACAGGTCCAATCCTATGGGTCATACATGACGACAACCATCAATACTACCATCAGTGGCATTACCGGTTTCGACACCTGTCCAAACACCAGTTATCGCACCTGCTCAGGTCCAAGCTCAACCAAATGTTTCTCAATAATTAATGACTACCATTGAGTCTTTATGAGCTCGATTGGAAGATATGGAAGGAAAATGTGCACAAGTTCAACCAGAAAAGATATCGTACCCTGAATGGGTGGATGCAATTCCTCCAACATCAAATTTTGCGAATACTACATTGCCAATTTTTAATGGTTCGGGAGATCCAGAACAACACGTAACACATTTTTTTCTCACTGTGATCATATGATGGGAACTTCTAAACAACAAGAAGCAGTTAATATCAGGTGTTTTTTCAGCCATTAAATGGACTTTGTATTTTCTGGTATACATGATTCCAATATTGATCAATTACTAGTGGGAAGATCTCCGTCAAAGGTTCCATCTTAAATTTATCTCAACATTACCAAAGGCGATAGTTTTTTATCTTACCAATTGTAATCAAAGGTAAAATGAAAGATTTTCAGATTTCATTTCTCACTAGATGGGATTAACATATTCCTTAAGTTTTCCACTCCCTAGAGAAGAGTTTCTTCCTATCTATGTAGAAAATTTGCATGATGAATTACGTACACTGTTGATCCCTTTGAAATACACAGGAGGGTTTCGAGACCTTACTTAAAATGCTCAGCAGATTGAGGACACTCTTATAAAGACTAAGGCTATAACTCATGTAATTCCATCAGTTCCGGGAAGGAGAATAAGGAAAGAATAGACTACAATAGTTACACGTAAGTAAGCACCTGTACCTGCTTCAAATTCAAAACCTTAATCATATAGAAGGGCTTCACCTCCTAAACATCAACAACAAAAACCACCTCGTCAAGATGATAAAAGAGATCAAAGGAGGAAACAATTTGAGGATTTATAGAACAAAGTTTATTATTTCCGGAATGAACATGTTCCTGGTTACTTTATCATGGCTTTGGAAAACAATCTGGTTCATTTTCCAAGGCCCAAAAGGCCAATCAATGACGGAGATGAAGACCTCCAAAACTATTGAATGTTTCATCAGATATTGGGGCATCCCATTCATGAGTGTTTTGTCTTCAAAGACCTACATCAAAAGATGGTGGACTCTAGACAAGTCAAATTTTAAGGGTCTTTAGCCCCAATAGCATCTGTTATAGATACTGATCCAGAGAAAGAAGTCGATTGGCACCAAGTCAAAAGTAAAAATGTGTAGAAATATGAGGATTGGATGGTCAAGAAAACTATCAACTAAACTCATGCCATTTTATGAACACAATTGAATCAACCAATTGTGTGTTATGCTATTTCTTCCACAACAAATCCCCCTTCATCTGATGGAAAATCCTCAAATAAGCAGTGTAATTTGACGAAATAAGAGTAGTCAGAAGAAGATGAGCTTGTGTCAAAACCTATGTTGTCTTTGACTCTGGAAGATTTTATGCCATTTGCATCAAAATCCTGGGCACCGCCCCCACCAAATGGCACAACCTAAACTGGTTCATCAGGCAGAATCTTTATCAGATGAAGATTTGATCTTTGGTTCTGTTAACATGATTAATTTAACGGATCCCTATTCCAATGACAGTTTCGATCATGATGAGTCTAAGTTCCCTATATCTAACAGAGGAATTAGAGGAAGAGACATAGTTCTATGATATAGGGGAAGATGTGGATATTTTAGAAGCCATTATTTCAATCCTACCCCTTCTTGAACTGTATATACTGTAGAAACTCGTGGAAAAGCCCTTCAGCAGTCCCAACATGAACAAGAAAGTTCGTCCACTCATGGAAGATTTGGTCCTGACATAGTTATTTTAGAAGACTGGTTAGAGGTCACACCTTCTTCCTCCCATAAAATAGATAGACCTAGTTAGTCTAATCTAGCGATGTAAGGAGTATTTCCAACTCCTACCCCGATACGAGAAACACCTATTGCCAAAGCATCAACTTCCATGGCACCTGAAAAACCACATTTTCATGATGGGAAACATAGACCTTTGTACCCAAAGTATGATGTCTTGAAACATTTGGCCAAATTACGGGCCAAGTTATCAATTCTAGATTCCTTAAATCTATCAAAAGAAATTCAGGAGGTTCTTATTGAGGCTTTGTCAAGTCCTCAAGAATTCGAAACTGAAATTTTTACGGTTGAGGTCTACCATATAGAAAATGATTCTACAAAATATCATGCAATGATATCATTTACAGATTAAGATTAAGATGATGTTGTACATGGAAATATCAATCCTTTGTATCTATCTAGAAATTTCAATGATATAGACATTTGACGAGATTTCATTGATAATGGCTCAGGAGTCAATATCATTCCTATTCGTACACATCGTCGATTGGGAGTCACTAAATCTGATTTATCTCCTTCTACATTGAATTTTCAAGGATATTATAAGAATGAAAAAGATCCTCTGAGTGAAATTACACTCAGAGTTCAGTTTGGAGACCTTGTGTCTAATTCAGATTTCATGGTTGTTCATCAGGACAAAGCCTTCAACATTTTTCTTAGAATCCCTTGGCTACATCAACATGTGGTCGTACCTTCATCGTATCATCAATGTCTCAAATATTTTTTCGATGTTCAAATTGGGACATTGTGTGACGACAAGGGCCCATTAAAAACATGTGAATCTCAATACATTAAGGCATAATTTTATTACATAGAGGGAAAGGAAAAATCCAGGACAAAGAAGGTCACCAAAATTTATGCTCCAAATTGTTTGGAAAAGATTCCAGTAAACCCATTCATACATGTGAGTACAGATTATGTGTGGCTTATCAGTCAAATTGATAGGATAGACGTAAATCCAAACACTCTTATGGAATCTTCCATAATGTCAATTATGGAAATCAAGCTAGATAGAATGGGAGAAAATGTTGATTTACCAAGCATTGATGAAAACTTAGATGGAGATGTTTTCATTTCATTCGTTGAAATCCTGAAATTCTATACTTCATCAACCAGGTCAGAAGACATTATAGCGATACCAGAGGAAAAAAATGATTTCGATTCTCAATCCATCATCTCCTCTCTATCACCCCAGGAAGACCCATCATCATCAATAGGGTCATAAATGTCATCCTTTTCTTCAAGATGTTCAATTTTTAACTTCTCTCTTGACAATGTAAATTATGCTTCTTCATCTACTATGAAAGTAGAAACAGAAGAAGTAACACATATTGATGAAGAAGATGAAGATCTCAAGGATTCTCCTCCAGCATTTGAAGAGGGTATTTCTACCACTGTGGATGAACTCAGAGAAATAAATCTGGGTACAAAAGAAGATCCACGCACTACATTAATTAGTACATCCATGACTCTTGAGGAGAAAGAAATGTATACTTCATTTCTAAAGAAAACCCGAGATGTATTTTCTTTGAATTATACATAAAAGTTGGGTCCTGATCCTAATGTTTCCACTCATCATTTGGGTTTTCCAGAAGAAAATCGAGGATTCAAGCAAGGAGCAAGAAGAACACACCCAACTTATGCCTCCAAAATTGATGTTGAAGTTAATAAGATTATGAAGGATAACTTCATCAGAGAAGTTCAATATCCCAAATGGCTGGCTAATATTGTCCCTGTGAAAAAGTAGAATGAACAAATTAGAGTTTTCATTAACTTCAGAGATCTTAACAGGAATTTTCTTAAAGATGATTTTCCAATCCCAATTATAAAACTTCTAATTGATGCAATATCTGGCTACGAAGCTCTTTCCATCATGGATGGTTACTCTGGGTAAAATCATGTATGAATTTACCTAGAAGATGAAGAGTCTATATCCTTCAAAGCTCCTCATGGTTTGCTTTGCCTTCATTTAATGCCCTTTGGCTAGAAGAATGCAGGTGCAACGTATCAACGTTCGATGCACCATATATTCAAACCCTATTTAGGGAAATTTGTTGATTGTTATATGGATTATTTGTTGGTTAAATAAATACAACATTCTGATCACTTGGTCGATCTGGTAATCATATTCAACAATCTTTGACAACACAATTTGAAGATGAACCCCTTGAAATTTGATTTTGGGGTAACCTAAAGAAAATTTCTCGACTTTGTTGTACCCCTTCATGGAATCGAAGTTGATCTTGGGAAGACAGAATCAATAATTAACATGTCACCTCCTAGAAATCTAAAGGAATTAAGAGGAAATCAAGGACACACGGCATATATTCGATGTTTCATTGGCAATTTGGAAAGAAAGTGTTTACCCATCACCAGATTAATGAAGAATGGATTCACCAACTAGTGGACTGAAGAATTTCAAGAAGCATTCGATATCCTCAAGAAATATCTCTTGAGTCCACCGGTATTAATTCCTCCTATTGAAGGAAGACCACTTATTCTTTATGTGACAACTTTATAGAGATCATTGGGTTCATTCCTTTCCCAAAAGAATGATAAGGGGAATGAATACAGCCTGTACTATCTCAGTCAGACTATGATTGAGGCAGAAACTCGATATTCAAGTATTGAAAAGTGCTTCCTGGAATTATTCATTGCAGTTTAGAAATTGATACATTACCTGCAACATCATGAGGTCCAATTGGTATCTCACAATATCCCACTAAAATTTATCCTCAGTCGTCCTATGCTTGCAGGATGACTGGAAAGGTGGGCAGTTATTTTGCAGCAGTTCGATATTCAGTATGTGTCTCAAAAAGAAATAAAGGGCCAAGCTCTGGCCGATTTCCTTGATGAACACCCATCTCTAGAAGATACATATTTAAATATTGAATTTGCTGATAAGGAATTCTTCTCTATTCAAGATAATCCTCAAATATGGGAAATGTACTTTGATGGTGCCTCCAGAAGTCCAACAGGGAAGAAAATGGAAGATCTTAAATTCAACAAAGTTGGGTTAGGAATCATGCATATTTACCCAGAAAAGGCAGTGCTACCTTATTCCTTCTTATTGTTGGAAGGTAGTACAAACAATGAAGAAGAAAATCAAACTCACGTCATAGGCTTGGAATTGGAGCTTCAGGTACATGTGAATCTCTTGAAGGTAAAATGTGATTCAGATTTGGTAATCAAACAAGTCAATAGGGATTATTCCATCAGAAAAGAATATTTAATCCCTTTGTGTGATTACATCATAGAGTTGCTGGAGGAATTTCCCTCGGAACTAAAATTTTGTTATGTCTTGCGATCAAAAAATTCCCAACCAGATGCACTGGCTAATGTTTCCATAGCCCTGACAGATCGAAATATGGATGAAACAATCATCAGTATTTCCCACCGTCATATAGTTTCACCTTATGTTCAAATCAGAATAGAGGAAATAAATGAAATTTGTCCCATTTCTGAACCATATGTTCATACTACAGGATAGATGACACCTATAATGGAATACCATCATAATGGAACACTCCAACCTGATAGAGCTGGGAAAGAACAAGTCTGGCAACGTGTGGTAAATTTTACTCTTTATGATAGCCTAGATCACCAAAAAATTCTCTACAAGTGAGGTTTTGATGGAATTCTCTTCAGATGTATTGATGGTGAAGACAAAATTGTTGTCATGAATGAAGTAAATGCAGGAGTTTGTGGTGCCCACTAGCTTGGACATAGACTTTCTGGTCAAATTCGAAGGCTTGGGTACTTTTGTCCTTCAATGGTGCAAGATTGTGTTGATTTCACTAAAAAGTGTCATTCTTTCCAAATTTGGTCCAACTTGATTCATCAACCCCTAGAGTTGATACATATGGCTAAATACTCTTGTCCATTTTCTACATGGGTAATATATGTAGTAGGACCTAATCCTTCAGCTATAGCTAGGTAGTTTAATTATATTCGTAATGCTACTGACTTCTTTTCCAAATGGGATGAGGAAATACCTCTCAAAGAAGTTACTTCTAAAAGCATTGTTAGCTTTTTCAAGTTAACATCATTACCAGATTTGGTGTTCCTCATACCATATTGACGGATAATGGCACCAAATTCTGTTCATCTGAAGTAATAAGATTGTATCAATAATACAATATCAGATCCCACCCTTCATCACGATATCATGCAGGAGCCAATGGTCAAGTAGAGGGTTCCAATAAGACTCTTTCAAACATACATCAAAAGATGGTGGATAAAGATTATAAGTCATGGCCTGATAAACTTTTTCATGCTCTATGGGATTATCGAACTACCACCCGCACTGCTACACGATCAACTCCATATTCATTAGTATATGGAACAGAAGAAGTCTTTCCTATTGAATTCCAATTAACTTCCCTTAGAGACACTATTTGTGATCAGATATCTAAAGATGAGAAATCTCAAAAGTGATTGGATGAATTGGAACGATTATATGAAAAAAATTGTGCACACTGCACCATTTGGAAGTCTATCTTAATAGAGTAGCATGAGCTTTCAATAATTTTTTTTCTTTGTTCATTCATTCAAGGAGAATTGGTATTGGTCATCAGAACCCCATTGATACAAGGAAGAAAACATCCAATGATTGAGCCAAACTGTGAAGGACCTTACTCAATACATAGGGTCTACCCTAATGGGGCTTATTCTGTAATCTCAAAGGATGGAGAACTCATTAAAACTCCAACTAATTCATGATTCTTGAAGAAGTATTTTCTATAACACAAAATACAGTTCCCTATTTTCCTTGCTTCATGACATTAAACTGCATAGCCCCCCTATCATCCAACATGTTTTTAAACTGTGCTTCTCTATCATCCAAAATGACATTAAACTATGCATCGTCTATGCTGCAGGATGTTAAACTGCCAAGCACCCCATATCTGTGACACACGACATTAAACAGTGATCGTCGCAGGCACAATTTTATTTTAAACTCTGTTACCATACGAGCCCCGAGAAGATAATCATGCATAAGACACACACCATCCTACGTGGTCAAATCTTTTGTGACACGATTATCAGGTATGTTGCTGCTTCTTGTTTCTCACACCGAGAATGACTCACATGATCTTAGAGTAAGCTTCCACCATGACATCTTCTCTACGCTTCCAATCACGCTTAAGTCCCAACATCAACTTCGGGTCGCTATCCTCAAGTACACCCCAATCGTCAAATCCCTCTCAAATGAAATATGAGGACTTTGATCCTTTCCTCTTAGGCCGGATACATAGGCAACATCATGAGGTTCAAGCCCGAAACAACTTTCTTCACATCGATTCACCTTCATCCCATACGATGTTGATCCGTGAATTCCCCATCAACCGTATTATTCATATCAGTTCACTTCCTTCCTACATGAAGTTAAAGTGTATATGTCCTATCATCATAACTATATGACTTTGAACTATATAGTTCCCCATTGTCCTTGCTGCAAGACATTAAATTTCACAGCACTGGTCCATGCATTTGACCTTAAACTATTTGTACTTTTGTCATGTATGACAATAAACCGAAACAATCTCTGATACCCTCACTCAATATGAAACATCATCAACATGGTCTCCAACCATGTCATATTTCAAGAACTACGTGTAGCTTGATACTCATCCTCATGGGATATGTAGAAATGCTCGAGCATTCCTCGAGTCCAGCCTGAAGCCTTTGGGAAAACCCCCAAACTCTACTTGCGGTCCCTTGACTAAAAATTCCCCTAGGAGCACATGGTGTGACATGGAACAACCTAGTCTTTATTCACATCAGTTTTATAACAAAGGCATGATGTGTCTCCCTCAATATGGTCTAAGATCTACGACCCTAAACTAAGATCCTCCATGCTCTCATCCTGCATGACGTTAAACTGTATTTCAAGAACTACGTGTGGCTTGATTCTCACCCTAATAAGATGCATAGTGACATCTCGAATCTCAATTAGGGACCCATCCTCAACATTATCCAAATAATATTCATGATCTACATAAACCATTTCTTGACTTCTGGTTGCAAAATGTCTGATACCTGAGAGTTCTTTTCCCTGACTATGCAGCATGTGCCCTTAGGTGACCTTGCATAAGTTGTCTACATAACAGACCTATCAGCCAAAAGATGCTACTATTTGACTATACATCTTATGCCCTAGTCGGCCCTGCATAATTCAACCTCCATAATGGGTTTTTCATGTAATGGTATCTTCATTATTTGAAGAAGCCTCTTTTGTCCCAATTGGTCTTAACAACGATATGTAGGGATCTACAAAAAAACTGCCATCCTTAACATATTTGTTCCATACTCTTTTTCATGATCTGAAAGTATTATGTTGTATATTGTTTCTATCTCTAGTTTTAGTAATATGATTTAAAACCACAGATACCTTTTTTCCTACGTTTGGATCAGACCTTCATAGAAGTCACATTCCACCAATTCATTGACAATTCTGATTGGAAATATCCTCTCAATATTCAAGTACCTTTATCCATAAAGCAGACTCTATGATTTGGAAAGTATGGATCCCCATAAAACTTTCTTCGGATTTTAGAAATAGAAAGTCAAATTTTTTAGAGTTATTTTTCCCGAATATGTAGCACGTTCCAATAGCTTTCCATGCATAAGTTTTCTACATAATGGACCTTTCTTCCAAAAGATACTACTATTTGACTATGCAGATTAATCCATAGTTGGTCGTGTATACTTCCGCCCCCATAACTAGTTTTTCATGTAATAGTAACTTCATTCTTAGAAAATACTTCCTCTAATGCCTTTTATCACTTTTCCCATGTCATTCCTCATATTCAAAATTTTTCAAGTCACAGTTTAAAAATTTCCCCCTCCATACATGAATATGGTAATATGTTTCCAAATAAATTATCAAGAATTGAGTCAATATCATACATTTGTTCAAAGCTATCCGGCCTTAAATATTATCCTTTTTATAGTCCAACATGCATGACTTTAAACTTCCAATAAAAAAAGACATGGTACCCATTAAATTGAGAACCAATAAAGGATAATCTGTACAAAAGTCAAGTACCAACTCGCCAGACATACCTTTTGTATGATTTAGGAAATATTGAGCAATTAAAAGATAAAGTTTGAGGGGTTTTTTATATAACCCTAGTAAAAAAACTATGTTTAAAGGGACCATTGGATTAGTTAAAAATAAATAGAAATTATCATTATTGAAGATGAGATGTTTCTCATTGATGAACAAGATTAGAAGAACATCCACAGATTGGATTCACTTCTATTTTCTTTCAGAAATTACAGAAGACTTTCTACATGGCTTCTCATGTATTTCACAGCCTCCCAAGCTTCGTCAACATCCACTTGAAGTTCATAAAATCAACCAGATTAACTATCTTCAGCTCACTAAAGTCCTTCTTTGTCATCTTTGATGGATTTTATACCATCTGCTTGGACTTCTTCCAATGAATTATGAAGATGTTCAAGCTCCCCAGTAACAACATCTAGCTCTTGCTGAAGGTGAAACTACTGGACAATCTTCTCCTTAATATTTTGCTTCAGATCCTTCAGCATTGTAGCATGAATAGCCTTATCTCGGGACACTACTGCCTGAAATTCATTGATATTGATCAGCAATCTAGCTCTGATCAGATCTTGACGGCACCATTGATCTTACTCCCTTTTTGAATGACTTGTTTCACTGCAACATGGATTTCTTGATATCCAAAACCACCAAGTCCTAGCATGGTGAACAGGGATGAAATTATTGGAATTTTTGAAGGTATATCTTCAAGAGGCACCTCAGATATTATCTTCCATATATTTTTTATGCCTTGCGACATGCGAATTGGAGAAAAGTTTGCACCTCTGGGTCTGATTCAGCATCGCTATCACAGGGAGGAACATAGTAAGGGATTAATTAACTTAAGAAAGTGCCCTGTTATGCTCTTTACCTAACCCTGGTTGCTTCGCCTTCTACTACTTCTTGGTCTAAGGTTGAGGCATCACCTCCAGATCTATCCATTGAATTTGACATCCCTATTTGGTAAATTGAATGTATGGTTAGTTTCAAAGGACAATAAAATTTTATTGATTGTCTTGCAGGTTAAGTAAGACACAAATATCATCATCTTTTACCTAAGAGTAGATCAATAACATGTGAAGACTCCTCCCAATCTTTCCTAACTTCAAAAGGATTTTAAGGATGGGTTTCAGGAGGGTCTTCTATGTTAAGTTCCACCTGAGCCGGTGTTTCTAAAATAAGAGGGTTGACATCTACACCACTTTCAAGCATTGTTGGCTAAACAGTTTCTTTAGATGGAACTGTACATTTTTAACCAAACATGGTTAGAAGTGTAATCATGAGAAGATTAAAAGGACAAATGATGAAACTCACGTTCAGTTGATTCTATAAATAGATCTCCAAAATCATCTAAATCACATGTTAATTTAACATGTTCTAAAATTACTTCAAAGTACATGCCATGTTTAATCATTTTATCCAATGATGTCCCAGATCCTAGGTTAGTCTCACCAGTGGGATCACTCGACATGTCTTCTTCGTGACATTCATCTAGAAATCTCTGACCCCAGATAGCTTCGTCACAGACAGTTGTGGGGTCAGCTACGGTGGTTTCCAAATTTTATGGTGCATGTGTTGAACCTAAAACATCATATAATAGATGTAAGTTATTCTCTCATTTGAGGTTCTATAAAGTATTGTGAAATTACCAGAAGTCTTTTCTCTCATGGCTTCAGAAATAGAAGCGGTGTTGGAAACAGACGTCAGCTCATCTGAACTCAGTATTTCTTCAGGAATGGCCATTTGAGCAAGAACTTGTGGCTATTCTCCAACACCCTCCATTTTAATCTTAGGATGGTCAGTCCTTTCCCTTAAAGGGGAAACTAAATAAGCCCATGGAACCCAGAGAAGTTTGAGCACTTTTTCATAAGTTAAGATTCATGAATACCAGAAGTACTTACCACTACTTATAAAGCATTTGACTGTGGTATTCTTTATTCAATGATTTTTCTTCATGGCCTTTTTGGGTGGACTGACGTCATCATCTCCGAATACATGTATCGAAGACAATAACACCCTTTATAACTGTTCATCCATGGATTGAGGGCCTAGAGATACTTCTCCTAGCTCATGATGATATTTAGTGGCTCCAAGAATGGTGCCACCAGGGTTATACCATGGAGAGGAAATTTCAGTGGTTCTTTCCTTCACAAGTTGAAGGATGATGAAGATTATTTCCTTGACTAACAAAGCGTTGACTAAATTTAAATTTCAAAGCAAATTGAAATACAAGAAAAAGGAAAACTTACATTTTCAGGAGCCATGTAATCATGAAACTCTTCATCTAATGAAGCACCAATCCCCTCAGTGGTACCACAGTACATCATTTCCTTCACCTTCTTGGTGATAGGAACTGACTTATCAGTAGAATATATGAGAATTTCTAGCTCTCTAATGCAAGCCCTCACTTCATTAGGGTTGTCCTTAAAACAGATGTCAGTTGAAGCCCAAAGATTCCCCACTCCAGGGATATGAAACCCTTTTCATTAGTCCATCCAGGAGGTTCCAGTATCACTATATAAACTCCACCATGTCCGGACAGCCTCTGTTCGTTAATATTCAGAATGTGCACTAGAAGGCCACGAGAAGGGTCCTACAATCTGGGATATCAACTTCTTCCCAGCTCATGAAATCACAGCTAAAGGATAAGAAAATGAAACTTTTTTCTGTTTAAAATTATGGCGACTAAATTGCCTCAATGATGTAACTCACCAAGAGTCAATGGAGTAGGTCTCTTGACTCTCGCAGATGGATTATATAGGGCATGAGGTTGCTTTGATGCCTTTCGTGCCTCATCATCCCCATCCTGGAAATCCGGTGAATAATCCCTAGGTGAGGAACCTGGTGAATCCACTCCGGGTGAAGAATAATCACCTTCCAAATGAAAATCTTCTTTCCTAACTGTTGTATTCTTTGTCCCCACCCAAGGGACCGGCTGATTCAGTACCCCTTCATGGTATGATCCTACCCAGCTCTCGACATACCATGTAGTCAATTGACTTGCCGCTCCAAAAGTAGGTTGGTAAAATACCACCCCAGTCTTCTCCATATACGTTAATAACCATAGTTGACGAGCAACCATCAGATGCTGCTCTAACCTGACATGCACCGGAGGGGATACGGTAATTTTCTGCCGACATTTGAATTGACGTGCGAATTTTTATGGAGCATAGGCCTCACATATAATTTCCTCTTCAATCCTCATGGCCAGTGTATTATCTCTTCATGCCGGCATGTCTTCCCTTAACTCTAGGATGGTTTTTCTATCATCAAAAAATCTCCTTGTTGGCAGATTTCCATAAGGAAATAAATGAAACTCCTTGAACATTATCAGCCTTCTCTTGATATCATAAGAATTGAGGGGTAAGAGAGAAATTCCAAAAATGGCCTGCATAGACAGTTGGAAAGAACTTCCAGGAACCTGTAACCCACATTGTAAAGAATATTTCCTAAAGTTAGTAGTGATAAATCCTCATAAGACTTGGAATGGTCAAAATATTCTTAGAGGAGACTTACCCAGATAAACATGAAGTATGTTCGTATGAATCTTTTCCAAAATTGGGGTGACCAGCCCAACCATCTTTCTTTCAGCCAGCTTGGCTGCAACAAAAAAGATCCCCGACCTCATGCCTCCTTTAAAATCCCAAACTGGTAAAAGGTAAACACTAATCCACAAGGCCAAAAATCCTTCCAGATGGGTCTTCATTGGAATTTTCTTGTTCACTTGAAACCCCACCTATCAAACTCTCCTACTTCCAAAATTGTCCAACATGTGCCCCGAGAACCCCTCTTTTCTTCTCTAGGGAAAATAGTAGGACGAGTGCAGGAAGGTACCTCCTTTTTCTTCATAATAAGAAACATGTCCATCCACTCCTCTAGATGGATATTTTTTCAAGAATGGGTTTTAATGGTGTTGGTTTTCTTAATCTTGTGGAAAACATTCATTAACTCTCGAGCCATGTCCGGAGTCTTCTCCGAATCATTCTTGGTCACCTTGGTGGGGATTAATTCATCATACATATCTCTCCAAATTAGATCACCTAAAATATTGTAGACATCCAACAATCTGATGCATACTTATCCATGCGTTAGATGGAATGAATTCATTTCTGGGCACCAATGTATGATTAACTTTAGAATGAAATTATCAATCCTGTAGACATATATCTGCCCCGCCCAGACAGCTTCCTATATTGCAACTCCTTTCAAATCATCGACATTCTCTGCATAGGTTTGTCACAACCAATATGCCCACATCCAATTCGGCTTCAGACCTCCTCCAAGATAGAAATACCATCTCCTTTTCCATCTGTTGGATTGGTTGATCTGAGAATTTCGGAAAATAGAGGGATAACAACGCGGCTGCATCTCAGGCTTGTGAGGCTTCAAATCAGGAGCACATGGGTTATGATGCTTTATGTATGCCTTCTCTACTGTTCCAGCATTGGTAAATGATCTTGAAACTGAGACATTTTCCAAAGAGAAATTGGGGTAAGTCTGAAACCAGGAATGAGGAATATAATTCTTTGCCTCGGGAACATTGACTCTTTGCAGATGACCACGTCCATAGAAAGGAAATTAGATTCTCTATGAGAAATTGGCCTGATATTTCTTCTAGTAATTAGCCAAGTGTTTTCGCAGATAATATAATAATTGTGACTGACAACGTTCATCATGTCATCTATTCTCTTGTTGGACAACTCATCAACTAATCCAATTATTCTGGGAGCCGTTGAATCTGCACAAAGATCAAATAGACGAACCATAAGTAAGTTTCTTTTTCTGAAATCTTGATGAAGGAAATCAAAAAAATGGAAAAGGAATTAAGGCGTTCAAGTCCAAACATGGCATTCAAGTCAATCTGGTTGCGCAAGGTTTTCCTCCCTAGTCATGGCGTGCAAGTCAAATACCTCATGCAGAAGCGCGACAAAATCCTGAAAAGTGATTCTCCATATACCGAAGCACCTACGTGAAGAGAGAACAAGATGATGGAAGTGGAATGAGTTCGTGTGAGAGTGAGCCTGTATATATAGGCAATCTAGACCACCTGTTCACCATACTTGTGTGCCCTAGCATCTGCGCATCGAACTTGCTCGCCACAGACCCTTGTTTCTCTGGCTTTACCTCAGAGCCAGATCCTCTTTCCTTTTCAGATCCAACTATGATGGGGGATTTTTTTTATGCTCCTTTCCATTATAGAGTCCAAATAATGGAAAAGGGGAATACCTTAATCACAAAGAGTGTCAGCCGTTGAAGAAAATCATAAATTGACAAAGGCATGGACAAGGAACCCATTTGGAGGGAGCCGCGTAGGTTTCTTGCACACCGTGCAAGTCACTTGCAAGACACATATGGGCCGCGCAAGTCACTTGCGCTCCCAATTCATTTTTTATCCCAAGATCCCTAGTGGCCTATAAATAGCCCATGTGGGCCCCCATTTGGAGGACAAAATTTCCAAAACTCAGATTAAAGCTCTGGTCGCCTAACTCTTCAAATCAACTCTTTCGAAAGCTTATAATGTAACTTTTTACCTAGAATGGAATACTTGAAGGAGTAGGATAAAACCTAATTTTTTAGAATTCATCAATACTTTCACACCTATGTGTCTAGACACCCTTAAAATTGGAAACACTTGTGTGCCACCCTACCCTTTCGATGAAACTTGCACGACGCCCTTTTGGAAACAGCTTAGGATATTACTAAAGGATTCAGTTATGTCTCACACAAGTATTAACTTAAGACTCTTCATCTCCCAGGTGAACCCATGCCGCGCAAGTACACTTGCACGAACAACTCTTGTGCACCAATTTCATTTGTGTGCCTCTCTCTCGTTCACCTCTCCTCTTAAAGATATTAGCCCTCGAACCCCTTTTCAAATCCTTTTATGGCATGGTTCCTTCGTTGGATTCCTTATCTGAAATAAATTCCGTGAGAACCTCTCCCAAAACCTCATGACATACTAGATTTATGTCACCATGGTTAGAGGTTTCCTCTATATAACCTCATCCTTTAAGATGAGAAGATAATTTGATTTAGGGCATCCTCTTCAGTAGTAAGACCCAAGTTCCCATGGTTTGGGCCTCCTTCTCAAGAGTATTCCCCAAGTATCGAGTCCCCTTAACCTGGGCCTCCTTCTCAAGAGTAAGCCCCAGTCATAATTTCCTTTAACATTGGGCCTCCTTCTCATGAGTGAGCCCCAAGTTATAAGTTCCCTTTAATTGGTCATCCTCCTTAGGAGTAAGCCCCCAATATAAATTTCTTTTTATTTGGGCATCCTTATTAGGAATAAACCACAATCATGGGTCCCTTTTAAATTAGGCCTCCTTCTCAGGAGTAAGCCCCAAGTTAAAACACCAAATCTCAATAATGTACAAATACCTTTATGGACCTTGCAATTGGGATTCTTTCCTAAAGTAAGTCCTGGTCTTCATCTACATGGTAAGTGAAACATATGTAATCCCCACATCATTTCTTGTGGCTACATCTTTTAGTGGCACCATCATCAAGTTTACTGATACCTCTTTTCTGTCACACTGAGCATGACTCACGTGATCTTAGAGTGTAAAAGTAATCATGACATCTCTTTTTGGGATATTAACCATGCATAATCCCCCTATTTCTTTACCCGAACTATGTGGACATTAATCTCTTCCTTAAAAGTAGAGTACGTTGGAAGCCTTTATAAGGTTCAAGAACATATTTAATTAAATCATTTCCATCCCATATGACGTTAAAATATATCCTTCTTATCGAACTATGTGGGTTATGATTTATTTTTAAATGAGGATATATTGGTAACCCATCTATGGGTATGATACCTACTCAGAAATAATCCATTTCTTTCTGAAAGACACTAAACTTCAAGTTCCCCACTAAGTGTCTTTAAAACTAGTATGGTTATCATAATTAACAATAGAATTCAATATAATATATTAAAGGATACCATTGAATAAGAATATATAAATACATATGGATGATTCCCCATCAATGAAGAACCTCAAATACATATAAAAGATTATCTAAATCCCATACATATCAATCATTGATTGATAAATATAAAGGAAAGCTAATTTTTATACTTGGTTAATTAATAAGGATTCCTGAACAAAACATAAATATATAAGAGAATCCTTGAGTAGGAAATAATTTCCCCAAAAAAGGTGTGATGAGCCTGACCTCCCATCTCCCCGACCAATGAAACTTTTTAAGCCTCATCAGTCTACAACTAATGAGCACCCGCCTTTGGAATAATGGTCCAAATGGATATAGAATCATTGGATGTTTCTGGTTATATGAATAAACCCGTTACAAACCGATTGGAACGTTTGAACCTTAAACAAACAAGGTCATAACAATTTCCAGAACAAACATTGTTGTTTGAGAATGTCAATGTACTGTTGTTTCTCCTTGAGGGGCATAGTGGCACTGATCAATGTGGGTTTCAGGTCTTCCTCACTACCGAGGTTCACCTGTACCAATTAATCATTAATGGTATAGACACCCACTTCAAAGGAAAGGGAGCATCCTCTAAATCCTCTCCTTAACTTATGGAGGAGGTACCCTCATTGGCAGGATTTTCCTCTGAGTCGATAGATCCTAAGGGGAGGCTGGTACCTGGCTGAGCGGTAGTGGACACTGCATCGGGGGGCCATTGTGCTGCTGAAACCATAGCGATGAAGGTTGTCGATCTGATCCCATCTGTTCATTGGGCCAAGGGGCCACTCTGGATGATATCGAAGCAATAGTGGCGCATAGTCTTGAGCTAGTTTATCCCATCCTGGAGAAAAAATCATGTAATAATTATTATCATCCCCATAGGGTGGATATCCCAATACCTTATATGAGTAAGAGGCTCCAGGATCACATGAACCTGGTTTATGTAGGTGTATGAGGTGATCTCCCAGTGTCACATAGACATGGGAATGTGTTCCCCCTTGTTCCCGAAACAACAAAGCATTGTCCCATGTCTAGGGTTGTAGCCTCCAATAGGTGTATTGGAAAGATATTGCAATCTATTAGATCTGTACACGGGTCGGTCATAGCTGCAACATGCTCAACCTCATTAGCCAAAATCTGCTTGTCCTTTCTCTTGTAATAGTCGGCATGCAGATAGTGGGAATCACAAGAGGAAAAGGGAGACAGGTCACCTTGGAGAATGCCCACTAATCCATTAAGGGAGTACATGAGGCACTGGTGATATGAGGAAGTAAACACCGCATGAAGGTGAAGCCACGACCTATACATCAATGCATTGTAACCAGTGTCATGCGAGGCATCCATTAAATCGGTGCTAGACTATAGGCCATTGAACTAGGTATTCAAGAAGATCTTGTTGACCTGTGTTAGTTTCTTCCTTTCATAACCTTGGATTTTATAGTCATAGAAAGTCAGATCCTCCTCAGATAACCCCAATTCTCACAATGTCCGAGTCAGGATTAGGTTGATTCTCGAGCCAGTGTCGACCAGACAGTGACAAAATTCCACACCATTTAAATTTTCGGTGATGTATTGTGGGAGAAAGTTCCCCTATATGGGGAAGCACTCATCTTCTCTAGATAATGAGATTATGTCTTGTCATTCAGCATCCTTGACCACCTCTGCATTTAGGGCTTCATCTACTGCTACCTCCATCTCAAACTAGAGGGGGATTCTTAAATCCTCGACAAGGGCCTCACCAATATCTACTGACAGGTGAAAATGCCTTATGGATAAAGAGCATTTCTGGAATACTAGAAATATGTTTGAGTGCATTATACATTCATGTCACGTGTGAGCTCCTACTTACAGAAGGTATCTCTTTGACATGAGGTATGGAGGGACCTGCTGACTGGACAATCAGCTGACTAGTGCTGAGAATATCCTTTTGCTAACTAGAGGAAGCCTATGGAGTGACCAAAGAATGAGTTTCAGATGAGTAAGACTGGTCCATAGAAGAGCGTGGCTGATCATGATGTGATTCAGGAGGATCTTCCTGATCAAGAAACACAAACGATGGTGAAGGTGAACTTGATAACACTAAATAAGAAGGCTGCACAGGCTGAGCTATGTGTTGGGAATGCTGTCTAGTTTAAATAGCATGAACAGCTTGGCTGGGAGTACTGACTGGGGAACTCAAATGACCCATATTTCCACGACTTCATCGACACTAGGAATGGCTAGGGATGTTGGGAAGCTCTTCCTGGAGCTCCTCATCGGTAGAAATCATGTAGTGGTTTACCAACTCTATAGTATAAACCGAGGAGTACCCTTGATCGTTAGTCAAAGATTAATCCACTATTGGATGTATTCTAGGAGAAATCTCCATCTCCTTGGGCATGAAGTTGCTGAGAGTACGGGATGATAATGGCATCGGTGGAGGTTTTTTTCCCTTACATTGAGGATGCTTGTTCTTCTAGGAAGAGTAAGGTTGATCCATTGACACAAAAGTACTAGTGGGGGATGGAACAATGTCTTTTGAAGGTTCAAGTCGATTCAGTTATGCACGTATAATACTAGGAACATTGGATACTGTCTTACAAGCCATCGAATTGTTATACTTTTGGGACCCGTAATTAAAACCTGATGCCAGTCACCATCGCTGCCACTGTTGTTGTCTAGATTCACGAAGACACGTGCCACCTGTGTCGGAACTGAGCCTAACTTGACATTGTTTTTATTCACCTAGTCATGCTGCCAGTATTCAAACACATAGCACTGTTTGAGGGTGTTCCCTAGGATCCAGTGATAGGGGTAGTAATTAGGGTGATCAGTCAGGTTTTCCTCTTCTGGCCTACGACATTTAGGAAAACGTAAAATCCCCTATTCGAATGCACATAAGAAATAACCAGAGACTTGATCCACATTGAATGAGTATATCTGGTTCATCCTTTCCAGAATGGGGGCCCTGGGAGCTTGGCCCTGACGAGGGGCTGGAGGAGCCTGTTGAGGAGGTGGAACCTTGTTTTCTCACCTGGGTGGTGGTGGCACGTTTCTTCGGGGTACCTACCGATTCTAAGAATGGTGTTGCAGGGCCAGAGGGTGCACCTGATGTGGAGGGACATTATAAGGTTGTGGAGGCAGTTCCACCGGTAATAATTTCAACCGTCTAGGAGCATCTATTTGGTCAACCGCTGCGGGCTTGGCCCTGGAAACCCTTCTCGTGGGGATTGCAGGAGGCAATAGACATGCTTGGTTGGCATGTTTCATGGATTCTTCGAGGAGATGGGCCTTATTAGACATGTCTCGGAATCCCCCAGGGTAATTCTAAGTAATAAAGGAGGGAACCAGTTCTTTCTTGATATTCAAAAAACACATCATCAGTAATTTCTGTTGAGTATGTGGCTTGTCAAAAAAGTAGGTCAGTTATTTCCATCGGGTGACAAAGTCTGCGATGTGCTCATCCGGCCTTTGTCTTCTATTTAATAGGTATGCAATATTCCTCTTTAGAGTGGTGAAACTAAAATTTTAGAGAAATTTCCTATGTAGGTCTTCCTAGTCTGTTAAAGATCCGATAGGTAGCTGGTTGTACCAAAAAAACGCAGGCCCTTCCAATGTCTGCACAAAAAGATGGATTTTGGAGGACTCCTGCTACTTCGGGGTTCCTAGCCTGGGTCCACACCTTTAGATGAAGTGAGCAACATGCTGCAGTAGGTGCCCTGTCTTCTTTTAGGGGGATAAAGTGGTATTTCTGAAACTTGGGGGTGATGGCCTATCATCCACCCACGCTAGTTAAGGCTTTCTATCGAGTGGAATTTCCACCTTCAGTGTTCCTAATGCCTCGAGGTGAGTGATTAGAGCTGTCATGGGATCATCTGGTCGAGGATTCCTATCTTTATGGGGATCCTGGGACAACAGTGCATTGGTGGGTTCTTCAACAAGATAATTAGGACCAGCAACTCATGGAGTGTCTAGTGGAAAGACCTAGGGAGTAGTTGGAGGAACCTGAGATAGTCCCCACAGATTGTCACATCCCTCGGGTGGATTGGGCGACACATATCATGCCATATTTACATAAGTTATAGCCTCAACCCTAGGTGTGTGGGAAAGATGGACATGGTCACCTGGGGGAAATTCGTTGGGCGGAAGATTCATCTGCCCTTTCTACCTCGGTCAAGGATCACCATAGTCCGGTCGTCGCTCCGCAACACATTCAGTAAGGAGGACATCGACCATCTTCTTGTGTTTAGAGAGTTGATAATGCATCGTTGCTTTTTCAGAATCATCTTCCACTTTCTACACTGAGCCATATGGGTCAAAAGTTCTGACGGCTCTAAGGTGATCTATACTCTTGTTGGGATTTCGGTTGAGGACCAATGCCTAGGTGGGCACAGGAAGACCCAGTATATTTCTATTTTGACGAGTAATCCTTCCAAATATATCCAATAGGTGTGATACTATCTCGGGGGGTTGTCCTCCCCCAGAAGCTCTAGATTTTTCTCTCCCCATGGTAGGTGGCCGATTTCAACCATGACCCTAACAGGAGGAATATCCTAGATATCTCCTAGAAAAGTAGTATAGAACTAGATAGAACTGAAATGGAGGTCCATGTAGTGACCCAATCCATGAATATGTAGCTAGGGAGAATCCTCCTTGATTATAAAATAGAGAACATTGAATCTATGGACGTATCATTATTAGAGGGTCCTATAGTAGCCTAGTGACTTAGGGAGCTAGCCATGGGGAGTGCGGCCAAATCAACCAAACGACATGGTTGTTCGTTGTCTTCAAAGTGCACCTGACTATTGGGGTAGGCCACTTGTCGATGACAAAGACAGAAATGAGTCGCCCAGAGGGTCTCGAGAAAGAAACCAACCTCTTAATGGGTGAAGGCTTCTGGTGCCCTAAAATTTGCTGTTGCAACTGGCCAAAAAATATATGGGAAATGGTCATCTGGAAGAATTTCCAAAAATCTCTTTAGTCATGATTCAGGGTCTGGACCTTCATTGCCCCACTCGTCAACCGGAGGTAGCTAGGGAACTGGTAGTGGTACTAAATAAGACCGCTAAGATGGAAAGCTGGATGGTGAAGAATACGAAGAGTCTGCTGAAAACCCACCGCATCTCCCGCTATCCTCTAAGGACTGTAGTGACTCAGCCACCACAAGATGGTAAGACGGACCGGAGACCACCGTTTCAGGTGTAGTTACTATGGCTGCTAGGGATAGACCACACTACTGCTTGTCCTCCATTGGTCCCCAGAATAGCTCTCTGTGATCTCTAGTTTTGGTAGAGAGTGCTTTTGGTGATTATGGTGGCTATTTCATGGCTAGACCTTGGGGACACGACATATTTTCTTCCTCCTGGATGTATTTGCGAAGGGATCCATGAATCTTATGGACCTCACATTCCAGAAGAATGAGGCTGATGCACCTCGTTCCTACCCCAACCCTTAATATGAAGGATTGTGGTGAGTTTTAAATCATTGAGTTATATTCCAACTCAAAATCTGGGGAAAAAATAGTTTAATCTTGATATGAATCTTCTCGACATTTTATTTTCGGCGGCGACGACCCACCCTCCTACCTCGGGATGGTTCTTTGGGATAGGGTAGATTTAGGGTGTTTGGAGGACCTTAGGCTATATTGGTGTTGCGGCGGAGAGGATTTCGGTCTGAGTTAGCTGGGGTGCGAGGAGAAACAGAACAGATTTAAAAGAAAACATAGGGAGGGCCTCTATGACCACGGACTGATGTGTGGATTGAATCTCCATCGGAAGTTCTAGAGTGGGTAGGCCCTTCGCTGGAGCTTGTAGGAGCGTGGGTAGGACCTCCATTCCTATTTCCCCTAGAAGGATCAGTGTGGGGTGGGTCCTCATACTACTCAAGCTGAACATGAGTAGGACCTCTGTGCAGGATGACAATGAAGCGAGACTGACCTTCACTCTTATGATTGTTGAGGTGAAGAGGACCTTCGTTGGCCACTGTAAGGACATGGGAGAGGCCCCCATGCTATATATTGACCGGATACGTAAAATATTCATTTCGGCAGCCAGTGGTAGGAGGAATGAATCCATTCATGATGTCAGGAGTGTGGAAGAGGCTTCCATACTGAGTGTTGCAGCTGTGTGGGAGACCCTCATTTGGATTGAAGGTGGCATGGGAAGGACCTCCACATTGATGTTAGAAGAGGGGGGGACCACCCTTCTCCATGGTGGTGGTATGGGGAGGGCCTCCATACTGGGTGTCATTACCACGAGATGATTTACGACAGCCACATCCTACGCTAGTGCCCAAGAGAGTCAACCCAGCCTGCCTGTGGAGTGGTTGGGGACTTGATCAAGGCAGAGTATATGAGTGCCCATACTAAACATAGATAGGGGATGATGATATACTTAGACAGTGGCAAAAACTACAATAATTGTTGACATTGATTCCCCTTTGTTGCCATCCTACTTGGCCTATGCCCAATGATGGCGTCGAGTTAACTGGACTGGGGCCGGTGGTGCAGGCACATAGCCTTCCTACTCTTCATCCCATGCAGTTGGGTGGCGGGGTTGACACGACATAGTGGAAGACCTTCTTGGGATCCCCTGAAATAGGATCTCGACCAGTCTATCCTGGACATCCCCAACCTCAATGGTGTAGGGGAGGGACTCCTCGAAGCATTCCAAGAAGAGGCTCTCAAAAAGTTTTTACATCAGAGTGGGGAGTAATGGCTCCCTGTGTAGCCCATGGGGGCAACGGTAGAGATGATGCGTAAACGCCTCTAAATATTTCCGGGCCATATCCTTAGTTGGGATTATCCCCTCCCCCTTATATCGGTGGACATGGTCGTTTATCACCCTTCGTTGAACAAACATAAAAGGGGAGACGGGGCATGGGTGCCCAGAAATTGTGGGCATGGAGACTGTCGTAGAAGTAGTGGAGCCATGCGGGACTATTGGGTTGACATCACCCAAGCCCCTACATCTGTGGATGGGTGGTGATTGGTTTCCTGTTGCTGCAGCTGGGGTCCTATAAGGTAGGGAGATTAAACCATTAGTGCTACAAAAAGTAAATTGAAGTCAAGTGCCTCAGCATCATTCCATCATCCATGGATGGTAAGAAGGATCCACCCTTACAACGACGAGGATTGAGATGTCCAACGTTTTATCTTCCCCGGCTTCTGGTGAGTGTTATGTCAGGCCCACTATTTTCTTCACTGGACCAGGGACTGGATAACAAGATCTGGTGACATGCTAGTCCACTACTGTCTCAAACACTAAAAATATACATATTTAGGAGAAAACCATCACATCGGGGTCACTATTTCTCTTTATAACGCTTTTGTGGGGGCACACATCCACCTGTTGGGGATGAAATGTTTGACTCCAATCATTCTAGCTTTCCAAAAGTGGGCGACATCTGCCATTTTATTCTGGGATGTTTTCTCCTTGATCAAAATAGGATAATGGGATGTTGGTTCCTCCTTCTATGGATTCCTCCTCAGAACTCATTACCTAGTCCAGGACTCCCTTATAATCTTAATGCATTGTTTGTGAAACTCTTCCCCGTTCCATATCATCATGGGTACCAGTTAATTACATTGCTTCTGTCGGGACATTCCAATGGGTCCAGTCAGGGCAGAAACCATCAGTCATGGGTGTAGTCATGTTGGAAATCACTAGCATGTATGGACACTGGAACACTGGCGCGTCTGGGTTTCATCCCCTTTTATAGGGCTTCTCGAGGGCTCATAAGCTTGGGGAATCCCACTTCGAATGTGGGAAAATGTATTCCATATGCATATCTATGAGGTTTTCCTCTGCTTCCCATGTTTAAAACATGGAATGGCTTGAGTTTAACATCAAGTGGAGATGGATCGAATTATTTAGAACACTAGAGAATGTTGATCAGATGGTTGCAAACTCAGGAGAGAGCACGAATATTGGAGAAACGTGTGATTAGTTACCCAATTTCTACAAGAGGAACAGAGGTGGAACGATCACACCGGTACATGGAGGCTCATTTGAGAATCAAGATGGTTTATGGAAGGATGAGAGTTGATGAATAATGAAATGGATCGGACGAGATAACGATGGTGATGTTGTCCCTGATCCACGAAGAGACTTCAAATGTATCCCCATGGTGGGGAATCAATGTCCATGTAGTTCATAATGACATTTGGTAAACCGATGAGAAGGGGGTTGGGATCAATAGGTGTTGGTCTTGAACCTCAGGGAGGCTTCATACATACCTTGCCTTGGAAAGGATCAAAGTCCACGTAGTTCGGGATGGTTTAGCGAACTGATGTGAATGCGTCAGAACCAAAAGGTGTCAGTCATGAACCTCAGGGAGGCGTTTATGTACCTTTCCTTGAGAAGGATCAAAGGCCACATAGTTCAGAATGGAGTTTGGGGCGTACACTCTAGGGCAGCCCAGAGGGGATTTCATGGTAAATGTTCACTCTAAGCCCACTTCAGTCATGCTCGGTGTGGGAAACAGGAGGCAGAAAAGAATTTATTATCACGTCATGAAAGGTGTGTCTATGAGAACTGGACTGGGGCTTACACATGGTTAGCCTCCCAAAAAGGAAATAGGGGCATACACATGGTTAGCTGCCTAAATAGGAAACATGGTCTTATGTTTGGTTTGAAGCTCATCCCCCCCCCCACTAGTCTTTAGCATGGAATATGAAAGGAGGATTAAGGACACTAACTCATGCAAGAAGGGCTTGGAGTTACACCAAGATGGTTTCCCATTCCCAGTGGATAGATGCCACCCTAGAAAAGAGGATCTCATTCCATTTGAGGAATATCTCACTCCTGTGAAGACCAATGGGGGTAGAGAATGTCCTAAAATGGTCACCCCGTGTATTATGCATGGGGCGGGTCATAGTTTACAATCATGTGCTAAGGAAGATAGTGCTTGGTAGTTTACCTTCCTACAGCTCGGACGAGGTGGGTTCACTCTTCACCCTCTAGGATTTACATAACTGATACCTGACCGCCCATAGGTGAGGGAAGGAATTATAAATTTCATGGTGAGGGGGTGTTGTTGAGTGATCCATTGAGGGGCCCACATTAGCGTGGATATGTGAAGAAGCAATATATGTTAGCAATACTAGGTTCAATTATCTTACGCAAGGATGCTACCCAGGTGCAGCTAAGGAGCCACAACGATGGATGTGGATTACACATGGATGCTGCTTGGATTTCTTCTTCATGTTTGGAAATGAGGGTATCTCAACTTAGTGGTGGGTTGAGGCATATAATTGGGGCCAACACATATGCGCATGTTCACAAGAGGGATAACACCAAGGTGCATTGGAATCAGTCTGAACAAAGGGAGATGAAAAGTGTGAATCACATGCCCAACATTCAGAACGACATGAGGGTGGCATGGAAATGGAGGATAATTGTTGACTGTGTTTGAAACATATCATCCATATCGCATTTTCTTGAAATACGGACAAACAAATGAAGTTCAACTATTGACCATGTTCGAAACACAGCACCATCGTCAAAGTGTCTCCCAAATACTTCGAAGGCATTGGCCCAGAATGTTATGTGAGTCGAGGCAGCATAGTACCAGGCCGTTAGGGGGTCCTTTTGGACATGGAAGAGTATGACGATCCAAATGTAGTACATGTAAAGCCTGAGGTGGAGTTATGGAATTTTTGAATGGATTCCAATGCTTATGAAATTATGCAACTGTAATCATGGCATGAGACATCTTAGGCATATCACATAAGGCATCTCTTATTTGGTGCATTTGGAATCCTATTATTGAACAATTGGGTGAACTACAATTTATAGTCATATAGAGAGGACTATTGGCATATTATGCTTGCAGTATAAGGCATGTCTTGTTTGGAACAAGAGGCATCCTATGTTAAATGATAGGGAATACTGCTGTTTAAAGTCATTTAGTGTGGTCTATTAGGCATAAGGTGCCAAGAAATGGCTGGTGTTGGGACTTACGCGAGATCATCCCTTTCTGGATCGACCCGATATAGAAGTCAGATGATGGGGTTTGGATGAGTTATTGAGTAATGGTTAGACTCAAGGTACTCGAGTAATTGATGATGGGAATATAATCTCAAGACATTAGAAACAAACCAAGAGGAATATGTAGGATCAAGGTGTTTCATGGTGTCTGGAGGAGTATCTTAAAATGATGTATTCCATAGGTGGATGGTAGATTCGCATAAGGGAGGAATGGAAAATTTAGGGGTCCCAGCCCAAAATTTTCATGGTGAGACACTCCATTTTTCCTTGGGTAGAGTGATGGAAGTGAAGGGACCAACCCAAAGGGATGAGAGAGTAGTCTGTCATTAAGCCCAAGTAGGGGTGTGGGGGTTGTGCCCCTGCGGTATAGACCAGCAGGTACAATCCTAGATACTGTTACACGTAAGATGAGAAACAAGTAGGATGGGTTGCATGAAAAATTGAACTGTGTGGCATTGGTGCATGCACGATTGGGAAACTCGGCACTGTTGTGAATAATATTTATGTTTTGTGCGCAATATTGGGCACTTTTCACACAATAGTTGAATCTTGCATGCACATGACTAGGGGAGAAAAGAGTGTGTGTGAGGGTCAAACCACTATGGGCCCACATGAAAGCTAACCCATATAGGACCGCAAGATCTCATAAGGAGGGTTCCTTTATTCTATATAGGTGCGAAAGTGGTGGTATTATGTGCAACAGAGTGGCGGCCGACCTTTGGAGACCTTCAATGAGGGGTGGGGGTGGTACTTGTATTTATAGGCGAACACGGGAGTGGTTACACATAAGATTCCGGGCATGGAAGAGATCTTACACGCACCCTATGATGGGTGAGTGTGCAAAGGGGCATTTGACGTCGCATTGGGTGAGTAATAATCTTTCAATCAGAAGCTCATCTTGAGAGCACCTCTAAAAACCTACACACACCTTCCTTAAACATTTTTTGGGTGGCTTGGGAGGATGATGATATCTCATTTGGCATGTAAAACGTTTGCACGACATGTTGTGAAAAAGATTTTAATTTTTCACACATGATTACATTCTTGCATGAAAAACATTAATTCTTGCAAGCAACATTTCCCTTCTTGCACACAAAACCATACATTGCCCCAAAATCTTCCCGGATGGCCATTTCCAGTAGCCTGACTTTGAATGGCTATAACTTTTGATCAGTTACTCCATTCCAGATCCACAACTAGTCAAATCGAAGATTGTGGAACAATATACGCTTTTGAATAATGTGCAGATGCATTTGGTGAATTATATGGACGTTTATTCCAATTCCAACAATAATAATAAAATGAAATGTGAAGAAAAAATAACCTATATGATATATTTAATTTTATTAATATTTTTAGTCCATATATGGGGAAACTGATCCATCATATTTATTTTTGTTTTTTTCAAAAGGTGGCGGTTTTTAACTTGGTGTACGTATCATTAATCTAATGTGAATTGAGTACCAAATTATAGTGATAAAGACTTATGAATTAGTATAGGTTGGATCACATTTTCAAAATATATACAGAACTAGAAATCATTGATAAAATTATATTAGGTTAATATTTTGGTCCTAGTAGATATGTGACACCTTTTCCCACAATAATTATTTTAGTATCCTTGGAATATTTTATTTAGCATATAATAACCTAACATTTATTTAGGCCACCCATTTTTGGATTTGAACACGATAAAATTTTTAAACATTTCATTTACACTCTAACTATTACCTAAGACATGAAATGGTTCAATAATAGATATTTTGAACTTTACTTCTCTTGGTTCACCCTTTGTGATTATTAAACTCAATATTTTTTAACCCTACCTTTTATTATTTAAAGTATATTCTTTTGTTACAAAACTTATTTAATTAAGTTAACATTAATAATACATTGAATAAGTTTTATTTTTTGGGTAAAGTTCTAGATATTATACTATAAACATCATGGATTTTATAGATATATATTTTTGACCATGAGGATATTTTTCACCACAAATAAGTATAGTAAACTTTTAATACCCTGATAATTTATATTAAATATTCCACTTTATATAATAGATTATTTGAAAGCATGCATTATATGCATCATTGAGATTAAACATACTACAATATACTATTGAAATATTATTTTTTAAAATTAGACTTTCTGGATTATGAAAATTTTATTGTTATTTCTGTGTAAAATGAATTCTTTATTTAAAAATATATTATAATTGAATATAAAAAACATTTGATAAAGAAATAAGAATTTCTCAAAAAATAATTTTTTATTAATTTTATGTATTTTTCTCTTAATAATTTAAATTAATCAAATTTAATTAATGATTTTAATGAAATATATATATAATTTACTTAATAAAATTTTAGAAATAGTCAATGTTTTATATAGGCATATGATAAGAATGAATGTAGTTTTTTATTCTTAAAAATATATATTTGTAAAAAAATAATGTTTTGTCATATTTTTCATACATACATTAAAATTAAATTATTCCATTTATAGATATTTATATAGATAAAATAAAATATATATTTATAATAATTTGGTTAAAATTTCATAAATAGACCCCTTCTATTTTAGGTTAATATAAATAGTACGTGCTGTCAATTTTATAACCATGGTAAATCATAAATTGGGCTAATTTTGATTAAAAAATAATTCATAAGTCCATATTTATTCATAAATTTATTTATTTGATGAAAATAATTTTATCCTTAATACCATAGTCTCAATGTGTATTTCTTTAATATTCACATATCCTTTAAGATTATATATTATTAGAATCTTATAATGTTACAAAATTGCACACTCTTAATTTTTGATAACCATTATGTGTCAACATAGGGAAGAATATAAGTTATGAAAAAAATATAAGTGTCTATTTTGAACATAAATAAATTATTCGCATTATATAAATTTCATTATAATTGTTAGTTATTATATAAATACCCTAATTTCTTATGGATTGATGATGTATTATGGCTCTATTAAAAAATGATATTAAAAATATTAAAACTGAAATAATTTTAATTATTTAATATGAATCACTAATTTTGTAGATCTATAAGACAAGATTGGGTGCTTTTATAGAATTAAATTGTAATTTCGAAGTTATCATGAGGTATTTAATGTAAAATTAAATGAATTTTTCAAAATTTTACTATAATAATATTTTATTAAAATAATATTTTATTAAATTTAAAAAAAACATTAAAAATATTCAAAGAAGAAATGGTTTCTATTATGGGTTATAAAATGTAATAAATTGTTCATTTATGTGAAAATTTTCACTTTATAAGAAAAAAATTACTGTCTTTTGATAATTAAAAAGATGATATTATAACTATGATTACAATTGGATAACTAAAGGCTTAATCAAAATGAATGGGTTTAAAATAACAAAAAATATTTCCTAAATTCTATTATTTTATGTGATTCAAATAATACATTTCATTATATTTGAATAAATAAAATTTTGAGGCATATGGATCGAAAATCAATTTATTATAACATAATCTTCTCTAAAATTTCACAAGTTCCCCTCAACTCAATTATAAAAGTCCCCACCAATATCACTTTATCACACTATTTTTTTCATTCTAGATCCACAAGACACTACCAAATTTTCTTATAAACTTCCCTATCCACTTTATAGTGATTTTCTCTTCCCAAAACACCAACCCTTTATCCCTTTAGTGGAGATTTAAAGGAGTATTTTCAAAGAAGAGGAAAATTCCTTACTCCATCAGATACCCTTCTACTATTCTTTATCTCTTATAAAATAATTATTTATATCATAAAATAAAAAATTAAATATTCTAAAAATTATTAAATATTAATATGGTCATTTAAAAATTATTATAAATCCTTTTACCCAACAAACAATAAATGATAGTGGCACTCGTGCATAGGTATGACTAACTATCTCTATGTAGCGATACAATTCATTTTTCATCACCATATATTATGGATATGTATAATAATGTGATTGATGATTATATAGGATAATAAATACATGAATATACATTTGTAATAACAATATCATGTATACCTATTTACCATCCAATCCATTTAGAAATAATAACATCGCTTGTGCGTACGTGTGGACTACAACCTCTACAAAGTAATGTGATTAATTTTTCATTTGAATTTTATATAGATGGTAATCATAATGAATATATTTAATATATATAATATATATGATATAATAGTTATCAGAAAATTTTGAATTAATTTTTTTTATTCCATCCATTAAAAATTAAAAATAATGTTCATCTGTATGTACAATCTACTACCTCCTTGAATGGTGTAATTGTTTTTTTCTAAATATAACCTTTATATATAACTATAAATATGAATATAATGAATATATATTATATTTATATCATGAAAAATACTTTTTATGTGACAAATCCAACATGAATTTATAGGAAATGGAAGTAATTAACTAATATACAAATGATAAATAGACATGTCAACACCTGAAAATGAACTTCTTATTGAATTATTATTTAAAAAATCTCTGTTAAAATGTTATAAATGGATCATAAAATATATTTAATTTATTAAAAATGAATCTATTATTGATTTATTATAATTATAAATTTATTATATAATATTTAAGTGTTCATTAAATGTAATGTGTACTTGATTTAAGGGTTTATTTCATAATCTCATCAATATTCAAGAATTTTTATGTTTAAATCTCCACTAGGGTATATTTCAATTCCATATCCTTGTTTTCCAAACAGTTTTTTAAATTTTTTTACCATTATCTTATTATTTTTTATAATTCATTATTACCCATGTTTTACCTTTTATAAAATGGTAAGAGTGGAATACTTATTTTCCAAAATGGTAATTCGTGCCTTTTTCAACAAAAATATCATAGGAATGTTTTTTAACCCATATTTAATGAAATTATTTTCTTGAAACTATGAAAAAATTAAATTAATGATTATTTTAAAATTTTATAGGTTCCCTTTCATGTAAAATGTGTTGCTATATAATTTCACATCTTTTTTTAAGATAAATAATTTCAAAATGGAAGGGTAACTTTCTTCATGAATTATTCTGAGTATTGTTTTAAAAATTATTTTCCAGATAAGATGATATTATTTGATGATACTTATGCTTTATTGGGGAAACAATCTAGGGATACCGTCATTATAATTTATCTGGATAGTTTATGTTTATGATGAATAGTTAACATGATTACAAAAGCCATTTATTTTCCCTAGGTTAAGACATGATTATTTTTTTATGAAACCCAATAAATTTCTTGAGCTATAATATGATGAATGCCTTATGATATTGTGGAAAAATGATGTATGATTTTTATTATGTGATGGGTGGGTCCTATATATCTCTAAATTAATTGGGGAAGACTTATATCTTAGGAGGTAAACAATACTGTAATGGGGAGTAAATATATTTTATAGTGGTACTCTGTCCACTATGATATTATTGAGAGTAAACCAAGACTTCAATGATTGTTTCATAAGGTAACCCATTCCACTTTGATATCCTGGGAAATTAGCCTAGAATATTAAGGAAAATTTTTATTTTCTTATTTGTATGAAAAAAATCCATGTTTTATGCATATATTATAATCTCATGGTATATATTCTTTAATTCCTCCATGATTAATTTATTGTAAACTCCCATTATTTATACCATAAAAAGATTATGATTTCTTATTCTATGATATAATATATATATTTTTTAAAAGTATGTGTAACAATACTCGGAATTAGATCAGGGATTAGTTAACCTTTTGAAAAATTATGAGAAAACTTTAGTGAGATACCCAGGGATATGAACAAGTATAAGTTTATGAATACGATACAATATCGATGTTCTGAAATTGATATTGAGTGACGTTGGTTGATTATATGGTATCATAGAATATGGTGTTGTGATTTGTACATCCAATAAATTATTTATTACTATTATAAACTTTCTCCCCATGATTATCATTTCTCACACTATAAATTTTGGGTTTATTAAATGTATATAACCTCAAGGAATCATGTTAATGATCAATATGATTCAAAATTTAATAGTTTCCACCCTATGAAACCAAATATCCTAGGAGATGGACTGAAAAATCATATTTCTATGATAACACAACATTCTCAAGACATGAGTCACACTGAGCATCATAATGAGTAAAGGAAAAACGTTTTCTTAAGTCCATAATGAGGGGACGTCTACCTTCTCTAGTGGGTCTACAGATCCAATATTTACTGAGAAATGGATTAGTACCACTAAAAATATATTTTATTTTCCCCATTTTTCAGAATATAATTTTTCTTAATTATTATTTATTATATGAAGAATATATGTGGTGTAATCCAATAAAATACCTAAGAGAATGTGAACAACTTAAATCTATATAGTGGGATAAATTTAAAACATTAATTTTCAATATGTTCATTCCTTATGTTCTAATTGTGAAATTGGATAAATAATTAATTGATTTAAATAAAAATAATAATGAACATGTTGGTACATAAGAGAAATATTTCACAAGAAAGCAATGTACAATTATGGTATTTTCATTTTATTTGAAATCATGGTTGATTGCCTCAGTAGTGGATTAAAACCAAGTCTCTAAAAGTAATTATCCAAAGGTACTAAATTAGTTATAAGGAAATAATTCTATGTTCTATCAAGGTGGATATGGAGATCATATTTACCAATCTATCTCATTGGTTTATGAATAATAGCAAATAGGAATGAAAGTGAATTTCAAAAAACTACAGATAGAAGATGATAATCATTACATTATTCTAAAAATGTAAAATGAATCATCAGTGAAATATTCTTTATGGAACTAGTAAATATTTAGTTTTTGGAAATGAAGTCATCAGGATATCAAATGATGAAGTGATGGGAAGAAGTTAGTTAATGGTGAAAATTGAGAGAAATCTCCACCAAATGGACCACCAACACTCCAATGTTTTAAATGAATGTATTCTTGCAATTATGATAACAATTTCCCAAATTCAAATATTAATGAAAATTATTGACATCAATATCCTCATATGCCTATATACAAATGGAAATCTCATGAGATCAATATTTTTGATGAGGGGTATGATGAATTTTTTGAAAGGTAGACATACCATCCAATCGAAAACACATAATGTCTAATGTGATTCTAGATCAGCACACTATTTTATTTCTTAATACTTTTCCAATGGAATTAATGTAACACCAAACATAACTGTTATCTAGTAACTAGTATAAACTTCTAATTGATTGATGATCACAACCCATATCTATGATTCCTCTCTTGGTGAATTTTGGGAGAATGTGTTTATCATTCTTCATCTAGATGAATTTTATGATATTTTTTGAATTGATTTTATTTAATTACATAAATATGACATCAATTTCCAAGTAAGGTTACATTCCATATTCCACACCAAATATTGATCTAATATCTATGTGAAGAAAAACAATTGATGGAAATAAAAAATATTGTATGGGTCATGATTCCAATTCAAAAGGGTTTTTTATCTTTTATAGATGGAGAGAAAATCAACATATAATATATAACTATTTTTTAAGGTAATTTCTAAAATTAGAGAAGAGTTTCCTTGTCATCCACTGTATCATGATGTTGAGTTTTGGAACTCATGAATGGTGCCAAACCTATTTCTAGGACTCTATATATAATATTCCTTATTGAGTCACAATAATTAAAGTATGAAATCTAGAAGGATCTTGAGAACTATTTAATTTTTCCAATTTTGTAACCTTAGGGTACACCTTTTCAATTTTTGATCATGTAAAATTGATCAGTGAAACTATGCAATCATTATCGAGAACATAAGAAGATCACTATCAAAAAAATGTATCATCTACCCTGTATTGAATACATTTTTATCAACTGCGTATAGATCAATACTTTTTCAAGATTTATCCTTATTATGGATACCATAAATTGAGAGTTAAGAATTATGATATACTGAAGACAACATTCTATACATGTTTTGGTGACTATATATTTGAAGTGATACAATTTTGTATTACTAATAACTCTGATATCATCATTGATTTATTAAATATTGTCTATATTATTACCTTCAAAAATATTTGATAAAATTTATAGAAAAATAATAATATTTTTTCAAATAGAAAGGAAGATAATCAATATCATTTGATATTTATACTAAAACACCTATAGAAGGATAATCTTAATGACAAATATTACAATTATGAATTCCCATATGGAATGATTCATTCATGGGTCATATAATATCATGTGAGGGTTTATATGTTAAACCTTCAAAGATAATGTCAATAAAAATTATCCCAGACCAATCACCATGAAATAGATTCATTGTTTTCTTGGGTTTTTTGTATATTATCAACACTTTATAGTTAATTTTTAATGAATATAAAATCATATAACCAAGTTATCTCAGAAGGTATACCGGTTCCATTGGATGTATGAATGTGAGGAATATTTTAATAAACATAAGATAAGGCTAGTCAACCCACCCGTGCTTATATTTTCTGGTATTGGGGAATAATTTGAAAAATATAGTGATACATTAGATAAGGTACATGAATTAAAAAATGATATCGTTATGGATTATGCCTCATGAAAAATGAAGGTCCATGGGAAAAATTACCCAACTAAGGTTTTTATGTTAGTAAGGGTAAATCATTCATTAAAGATATAAATGAGTTATCTCTATACAAAAATGGGTGAAATAGGTACTAATCACAAAATTTTAATGTCTAGTTTAACATAGAAATAACTTGAAATGGGCAGTAGAATATCGTTAGAGTTAATTGATGATTATGACTACTAAATATATTACCACCATAGGAGAGAGAACAAGGTGGAAGATGCTCTGAGTCAAAAGGATCATGAAATATTTTCTATGATAATAATCACTAAATTACTAAAATTTATGGATTTTCAATGTGTGGTTCATGAAATCATGAAGGAATGGGATAAATAATTTCATTCTCAAATGTGTGTTCAACCATATTTTCATATGATGATTAAAGATGCACAAAAAGAAGATGTTGATCTAAAAAATATGGTGAGAAATATTTATATGATCAACATTTATTGTGATGGAATAATATAGTTCAATAACTCTATATGTGTCCCATTAGTACCAAATTTGAATAAGGGTTTTACTGATTATTCTCACCGGTATCTATTATCTATTTACTGAGGATGTATACAAATATACATATATTTGAAAAGATTATTTTTTGTGATATGGAATGAAGGGAGATATTTTATGGTTTATATTTATTCTTATTATGATATCAATTAAATGATGAGATACAAACAGCTAATGGGATGTTAAAAAATTTAGATAAACACGAATGGAAATAGGAAAATGTAACCATAGATATTGTTATTAAACTCCCCATAAAATTTGAAGAGAATAATGCTATTTCTATTGAATTTGACCACCTTATGTAATCAGAACACTTCATTTCCATTAGATTAGATTTCTCTCTTGATCAATTTAATCGGTTATACATTTTTTGGTAATATTTCATGCTATACCACAATCAATTGTATTTATTCGGGATCTTTATTTTACCTTGATGTTTTATATAAGTTTTTAGGAGACTCTTGAAATAGAGTTCTATTTTAGAAATTCATATCATCCATATATAGATTATCAGTTTGAGTGGTCCATTTAAACTCTATAAGTAATGTTGAATGATTTCTCAATAGATTCGAATGTGGTTGGTATCAACACATTGACTTTCATTAATTTTCATAAAACAAAATCCTTCACCCTAGAATCCAAATAGAACCTTATGAATCCCTCTGTTTTAGGAAGTGCATAAAAAAATTCCAATGAAGTTTGAGAAAGAAAGATATTGGGACCATATTTCAATGAGAATATAGAAAAAATAGTTAGATTCATTCTGCGACACATTAGAGTATCATTGAGTCGACAAGAAGTTGTGTTAACAATCACGAGGATGAGCTTGAGTTTGATGTTGGTGACAAATTATTTATATGAATATCTCCTTAGAAGAGGGTGATATGGTTTTTAATGAAAGTAGAACTAATCCCCAACATTATTTATACTTCTTACATTACTAATCATATTAGGATGGTAGCTTATCGATTGGATCTTCTACAGAACCATTATCATGTACATGATGTGTTCCATGTATCTCTGCTGAGGAAGTAAAAATATGATCCTTCACATTTATCGAACATAGAGGTAAAACCACAAGATACAGATCATTCAAATGAATAATAACTAGTATGTATTCTAAATCATAGAGGGAATGTTTTATGAAATAGGACCACTATCCTTGGAAATGTTTTCTAGTGAAACCACTAATTTGAGTAAGCTATGTGGGAAGCTGATGATGTGATGAGGCATAAGTATACTAATAGTTTCCTTAAAATTGATAAAATTTAAGGTAAAAATTAATTTTAGGGGGTTTATATTATAACACCATGAGACGTTTTTTGAAATATTTCTCTTTAAATAATTTTATTTGTTAAATATCTTGTGTTATACACAATAACGAGTTTAAAAGAATCCCAACATACTTTTGAAATATTTTTATTTAAAATAATAGTTATCTCTTAGCCGTTATATTGGTTGGTATATATAAGAAATAAATTATTATTAATATATATATTTTTTATATACATATAAAAATAAATCATTTATTATCAATTTAATATAAATTAAAATAAAAAAAATTTAAAATAAAAAGATATATTTTTTTGGAAGAACAGTTTTTTATGCGGGTAATAAATTTTTATCATAATAAGTAAAACTAATCCCTATTGTTGAATGATTTTAAGGAAATTTATATATTATTTACTTGATAATATGACTAATAAAATAAAAATAATATTTTTCTAGGCATTGGATAAGAATAGATCAAACTTTATGCATTGAAATATCTTTTTCTCTAAAAAAAGTTTTTGCAACATTTTTTTCACTTATATTAAAATTAATTAATTCAACTTATAGGTATTTAAATATATAAAATTAATAAGATGATATTAATCCAATGGTTAATGTTTAGTAAATATTATATTTTCGTTTGTAATATAAATAGTAATTATTGTAAAATTTATCCCCTTGATAAAGAGTAAATTACATTAGTCTAATATAAATATTTGATAACATCATAATTTGTATCCAAAATATTATTTTATAAGATAAATTAAACCCTAAAAAACATATTCTCAAAATTTAGTTTTTGAATTGACACTTTTCCATGAAAATGACTTATAAATTATTTAGATCAAAGAAAGTTACACAAAGGCAGTATATTTGTAATATCCATTTTGTTAACAAATATAGAAAATATTTGTTATGAATTAATATAATTAATTAGTTTTATATTAATAAATTTATTTTCAGGATATAAATTTATTTTTAATTTATTTTAATTATAAAATTACTTTAATTTCTTATTCAACACTAATGTAGTATGTCTCAATTAAATAAAAAATAATTAATGATTTTAATAATATGGAAAATGATAATATTATAGTTAATTTATGTGACCAAAGAATTTTATTTATTTATAGAACAAATTAAGTTGTTTTGAAATAATTAAATTATAATTTACACATTGTATTTATGTATTAAAATTTATGCTAATGGAATTTTTTTCAAATTGGCATTAATGATATTTTATGATAAGAAAATATTTTTAAAATATTTAAAAATAATAATAACATAAAATAAGAAACGTTTGCGTTGATATTTTCTAAAATTTCTTAAATTTCCCATTTCTGGGAAATTTTTCACCTTATATGTCAAAAATACTAGCACTTTAAAATTGAAAGGTGTTACCATATTTAAAATTAGGTGTGGTTAGATATGGGTTAATCAAAATGGAAATTTATAAAATAACAAAACATATTGTATAAATTATATTTTTTGTGGGATTAAAACCATATATTACCTCTTCTTAGAATACATGAAAAATTAGAGGAATATAGTTGGAGAGGTAATTCATTACAATTTAATATGTTGAGGAATTCCAAAATTTCCCATCAAATAAATTTTAAAAGGGAACCTCCTCTGTAACTTCTATGCACAAAACTGAACATTCTTGATAAAAAAACTCTTCTTAATTACATTTTAAACATCCTTATTAAAATTGTAGAGGTTATGGTGTTCCCAAAAGGCTATCAATAAAACCATTTAGATGATATCTGATGGAGTCATCTCAACGAAGAGGTATTCTCATTTCCCAATCACTTTCTTTTCTACTCTTCCTTACCTCTTATAAATATATGGTATGTATCCCAAAATAATTGATTTAGTATCATAAACATGTTTAGATTTTATTATGAGTATGAAATAACCACTATTCTCCCTCTTTCTCATTAAATGAGAAGTGAAGGTATCGCTTGTGTGTAGTACGATTTACCTTCTCCATGTATATATAGAAATCATTTTTCAGAAACATATTTTTGGGATATTAATTATGTTGGGATTAATGTTTATATATTATTTTAGTAGAAAAATTATAATTTATTAAAAATAATATATTTTCTACCTTATTACCATAAAATCCTTTGAGAATTAAAAATTTTGCTTATGCATATGTGTGGACTACCATGTGAAAAATGTGATGTGATTCGTTTTTTTTATAACTAAAATGATGGGAATAAGGTTTAATTTATTAATATATATTATATATATTTTATAATAATGATATTTTAATGTTTTATTAATATATAACTATCATTCATTCCTTCTATTGAATAATGAAATCAATGTTCATGTGTCCGTACAGTCGATTATCTCCATTAATGTTGTAGTTCATTTTTTAGGTAATATATATAGGCGACACTTATAATGAATAAATATGATATTTTTATAAAGATAAATTCTATTTCAATGATGGAATAGAGATAAATGTACAAGGAAAACAATTACTAAGCTAATATACTTAGGATAATATAAACAGATAACAACTAGAAATAAAAGTTTTATTAATGAATTATTAAAAAAAACTGGGTTTTGAATTATTTTAAAATGATTATATATGATTTTATAAGTAAAAACAATAATCTCATAAAGAATTATAATAAATAGAAATTTATTATATCTATGGCTAGAGTTCTTTCTAAGAAAGGACAACTCAAGGTAAGGGTTTATTTCACAATCTCATCAATATTTGGGATTATTTACGTTTAAGTCTCCACTGGGGAATATTTGATCTTATATATGTTCATTTTCTAATTTTTTGTGAAAATCATTTTTCAATTAGCATATAATGTATTATTTTCATTTTTACCCATGTTTGTCCTTTTTATTAATTGGGTTGAATGTAATATTTAATCATTTTCCAATTGAAGTACTTTTTCAATTTTTTAAATAAATATGGAAGGAATATTTTTTAGCATATACACCACGAAAATATTGTCCCACCCTCATAATTAAAACTTTCATTGAATATTACTATACATGTTTGAAATGTACTTTTGAAATAAAAAATTTTACTTTGTAATTATGTACTTTTAAAAATGATTTAAAAATGGATATTTTATTTTCCTCAAAAGTTATTCCATGTGATATTTTAAAATAATTTTCCATCCTATGTGATGTTATTTGATGTCAATTGTACATTATTGGGATATTATCCATGGATGCAAAATTTATTCATTCACTAGATGGTTTTTATTTCTGATGAAAATATGAAATGTTTACAAAACCCATTTCATGTACATGGGTAACATTATAATGAAATTTTTATCAAACACATTTATTTTCATGGGTTATGATATGATGAATGATTTATAATATTACATACCATATATGTATGATTTTTATTATGTGATATGTGTAAGCTATATCTCACTCCGATGCAAGGGGTAATTATTGATATCTCATTAGATAAATAAAATAGGCATGGGTGATGAACCCATTTTAGTAATAGACTCTTTTTACTATGATAGTCTTGGGAGAGAAAATTTATTAAAAAAATGGTTTGGGGAGTGGATCAATCCCATTATGATAGCCATGGAAATATGCATTTACTATTGAGGTGATTATGTTCTATGCTTATGTGTATAACACAATTCCCTGTATTATCCCTACATTTTTATATCATGGTTCATTTTTTTGGATTAATTATTGATTCATGTATTATGAATCTACATGATTTAATCTATGATAATATATTACGATATTTGAAATATAGGGTATTCTTTTTAGATGATAAGATCATGTTCTTATACCCATATTCTCATGTAATGATTATTCTATCATTGGTATCTACCATGTATAAAATTACTGAGCCTATTAAGCCACCATTTTATTGTGTTTCATTCTTGGAGGATATGATGATATGTATTTTGTAGGATTTTTCAAAGAAGGGTGATAGTTATAGAGAAATAAGTGAAATACAAAATAGATAGTTTTTGAACTACTGGTTTATGAATCTAGATTACCATTGATACTAAATATAAATGTTTCTTGAAGGTTTCAAAATTTTATTTGATGAATATTCATCAATTAAGATATATTATATATTAGTGAATTATATGGGACACTATATAATTATATTTGGACAAAGAAAACCAAAATTAGCATATGAAATTTCATGAAAGTGGTGGAATGAGCAAGAAATTTATAACCATTATAGATAAAAAATATTTAGATTATAATATTTTGGGTTATATATATTTTTATATAGTTCCGCATAATTTACACTCTTGAGAAACATTGAAATTATCTATTATTATTTCAAATAAAAAGAATCAACCAAGAGTGACCTTAGTGTGAGAGTAGGATGTCATAGTAAAACCCACCCACGATGTAGGATTAAGAGAGATTTTTTTATTTTTTTTCTGGCATTGAAATTTTTTTCATACACATATATCATATATTAATATGAATAAATCCACTTCTAGTTCTAAATAGCATGTCCTCTTCTTTGTCTGGTGGTGATGAAGGAAAACTCAATGTAAATTACATTGTGCAGACACTATTCTTAATTTTAAGTAAGGGTTGGTTGTCTAAAATAATTTATAGCTACATATGGGATACTATATCAAGGAATCTCTATATATACTATTTTAATAATAATCCATCCACATATATATCTAAAAAATGATAAATTATTATTGGAACGATAGAGAGAGATAAATTTTTTCTTGGATTTTGTAGTACAAAATCCATATAAATTGATGAACACTAAATGAAATAAGGGTTACAATGTGAGTTGGTATGATGTCTTAGTGTTATGTAAAATTACGAGAAACCAATATAGAATATGGAGTTTGAAGTTTGGATTGTCCAAAGATATGAGGTATAATAATTTATTCTTTTCCTATACTAACAACAATCAATCCGCATGGAGTTCCATAAAAAAGGGATTCACATCATGGGGAAGGGAAACATGACATGAATGATGAGGATACATTATAGTATTTTTTTAGGGATAATAGGATATGGAATGTAGTGTTATGATTTACCTATATACATATATAGGCTTTATACACATGGGGTGTAAGGTCTTTAAAATTCAATATCCTAAATTGATGATTGAGAACCAGGGATTAAAGAGTCTTATGATAAGTACCAATATGTGTAGATTAATTTGATGTGAAAGTGGGGGTTATCATATAGATTAAGGTATTACTACAAGCAACCAGTTCCATATAATATTATTTCATTTAGCTGGGACTGAATATATTTGACATAAATTTTAATATTATGCAATTCTTGAGGAATATAAAATTTATAGGGGCATAATGTGCTCTACATTGGGTGTGATTATTTAGTGTTTCAAATTTGATCAAAAAATATATATGATGTATGTACCAATACATTTGCTTATGAATTTTGGTCATTTCATGTTACTATCCTTACTCCAGTTACACAGATCTAACAGTCTACTTTATTACAATGGCACAGATAAAAGGGGTCCAATCTCAAAGAATCGATCAATATAATATTTCTGACAAACCAGATACATATATGATACCCATTTGACCATATGAATAGAATCTGAGAATTATTAATGGAAATTCTTTACAACATTAAACTAATTCAAATAATTCTTCTTCAAATCCTTAGGAAATGAAACAAAATAATGGTGAGCTAAATTTCAAATTAAGGGTTATTTACAATATTATCTATCATGTGTAAAAAATCATAATAAATATGGAACGATAAATTGATGAAAAATAAAATCTCATTTAATTAATATCTTAGATATAATTTATAAATAAGGTGTAACAAACATGGAATTACAAATAATTTAAAGCACATTCCATATAATTTTTAACTTGAGGAAAATGTAAATCCATGGATGATACCAATGAAATAATACCATGGATAATAATAACTAAATTAAAAATGAATTGAATTTTAAATATTATATTTCATGATCTTTGAAATCATTATATCCATACCATCAAGAACTTTTGACAAGATAGCTTATAACTATTGGTAAAAAACCCATTTTATTTATCCTCCACATTTATTCCATGAGGCCTACAAATAAATTGTGTTGTGATATAATTCTGAGCCATATACATCATGCTATGTTAAAATAATTATTTATGTATCAAATGATAAATTTAGTTAATTAATAAATATTCCTTTTCAATGAATTTCTGTATTGTTGAATGGGTATATATTTATTAAGAATTCCACAGCCTATCAAATAACATTCAAAGTAAACACCATCATTAAACATGGTATACATTTTAGGTAATAATCATATCTAGGATTTAAATACTACATAAATTAGATTGAAATTAATTTCCCAATGGAAAAGAATCATAAGAATGTGATATTATCTGGAGAATAATATAATTTAAAAATAAAATTCATGAAATGCGTTGTGGCACTAATATCATCTAGAATATTTGTTTTTAAAATAATATCATGTCATTTTGATTAATAAAGGAATTGGATGTAAAATATAAAATAAATATTTCAAAAAATTAGTTTTTTTGTAAACCCATTGTAAGAATGTATAAGAAGTAACATCTTGTAAAATGGTAATGGTTTTGGGGAAGTCTGTTATCACCGTATATGTTGTAAAACACTTCTATTAACATCTTCCAAAAAATAAAATTCATATAATGTTGAAATATTCCATTAAAATAATATATTAAAGGTATGTATACCATAAAATGTTCTCAATAAATCATTTGAGTAATTAAATGGTCCTTTTAAAACAATTTTTAAAATCATTGGAAAAGTGGAAAATATATCAGATTAAAAGGTAAAAAAATGTTTTTGTTTTAATCATTTAATTTGATGATTCAAATACCAAATATTATAAATAATGGAAGAAAATATAAAAAATCCTTAAATATACATTGGATAAAAAAATTACTTTATATTATGAAGGATGCATGATAATATTCAATCAAATAAAGGAAAAGAAGTCCCAAAAGATGTTTTCATTATAAAATAAATTTTTAACTAATTGTTGACATTTAAATTGTAACCCATTAAAATAATAAAATATAGTTGTAACATAAAGCATTAGGAATAAATAATTATTTATCTAAATAAAATTTAAGGTGTGTGTAGTGGCCCGGACATCTTTGGTCCATTACATTGTGAAAATGTGGTGTTGTAGGTGTTTTGGAGGTCAAGGTGACTTGGGGGGTGTTTGGGTGGACTTTTAAGGAAAGATAAAGGGAAATAGCTTTCACACGGTTGGCGCACGGTTTTCCTAAACTATGCGGCCAAACCATGTAAGGTTGGTTTTGGAGACAGTGGCTAACACACGGTTAGTGCACGGTTTGTCTAATTGTGCGGCCTAACCATGCAAGGAGTGTTTGACAAGGTAGAAGGTAAAGCACAGTTAGCACACGGTTTGTCAAACCATGCGGACTAACCGTGTGTGCACTTAAATCTAGATCCTAAAATTGTGGATCTAACTTGTTTTGCCACTAAATGGTTCGTTTAAGCCTCTAAGAGGCTATAACTCTGGATTACCTTCCCTTGAAGGTATGTAACCTCTCCCAAGTGTTTTTTAGGCAATCCTAAGGCTTCTATTGGAGAATCGAAGATGGTTTCTTGAGGTATGTGATTGTTCTTGTTTGGTTTCTTAGATCTACTTAGATCTACTTATCCTCTTCTCTATATTCCTTAGATCTACACCTGTTTGGGGTAGATCTATGTGTGTGGATGCCAAATATGACAAGATTTTGTCTTGGTTGTGTTAGGAGAAGAGATCTATGGTGGATCCTTGGTGAATCAGCACAGTTTTCTTGGGCATTCCTTGACCGATGTGGTTTTCGTTGAAAACCGTTGAGGTATGGGATTTGTTGCTTCTCTTTCTTTTATGTGAAACCATATTTTTAGCATGTTGAATCATTCTGGATGACAATGGAACTGACCTAATAAAATACATTGAAACAGATAAATAAATTGTATCATTTTTATGTTATTGCCTCATGTTTTTCTAGATAGTGTGATATATATGATTTCCTTGCTTAGCTATTGATCTTGGTGGAAATTGGTAAAGAACGTAAACTAGGACTAATTGATATTTGTTTGGCTAAAGATAAAGAGGCATGTGAATGAATATGGTTCTTGTTGTAATTTGATGTTGATCAAATTGGAATAGTAAGCATGTTTAATATTTTGTTATAGCTTACTGGTTAGGTTTCCGATTTTGGAACCAACAGATTAAATATGTTAATTCAAGATGGTTTAAAGAATGTGATTGTCTGATAATTACTTGGAGGGTTCTGAGTTACCCTCTTGTTTATTGAAAGGGTCATAGCCCAATTGATGTGATGTTTGATTTCCTGCGGCTTGTGCAGTTTTGTGACCCTAGAGGGGTGTTGTGATATGTGTATGCATATAGTCCTCTTGGATATGGCAGCGGAAGACGCATAGAGTGGAGAGATGCATCAGTTTATGCATGTGGGTGTCGGTGAGGACACTAGGGATGATGGAATGGGATGGATGTGATTGTTGGATGCTTTTTGATTCTTTGGTTTTTTATCTGCATTACTTTTCCCCACTACTCAAGGAAGCTGGTCTTACTTACCTTTCATATGAAAGAGGAAAAGACACACGGGGTATGCCACATTCTTTCTGTGATTATCCTCTCAAGGGAGAATGGGTCTACACTCTTTCTATAGGTAGCAAAGACTCGATGGGTAGTACATCAACTCGCCGTGTTGAGCCCCCGTGTGGTTATTAGCATAGGATGATTTTCTAGAATACATGGGAATATGGGAAAGTAATTCTATAATTTATGTATGAATAAATGAAGTTAACCCATGGGGTTGGATTTTGATGAAACTTAATGATGATATTGAGAACTTCTGAAGGGATAGTGTAATTTATGGATGGGGTGTTAATGGAATTTAATGTGGAATTTTTCATGGTTAATTAATGTTTTAAGAATTAATTAATGTACTATGGAATTAATAAAAAGGGAATGAAGTAATCTAATAAATACCTTAAATGGTTGTGTTCTTATAGGATACCTAGTCTTAGAAGTGGAAGCCTGGAGTCTGAGATACGTTAGCTGTAGTTGTGTCTAAGACTAGGTTATGCCCATAGTGTGGTTGTGAGTTATAGTATATTCTCTAGTTTTTGTGTTTCTATATGCTACTCCACCCTGTCAGTAAGGTAAACTAGTACCCTGGGGATTCTGAGCCCTAGGGGGTGTTATCTCCAACATTCTGATGGGAGGATGAATGGCTGACTACCCCCTTTGACCCCACTATTTTCTCTTGGTATATACTAGTTCCATTAGGCACATAAGTTAGTTTTCCCCATATATGTTTGTAGAGGGATGTAATGGCTTGTGGTTATTCACACACATATATTCTGGATATAGTATCCTACGGACTACTATAGGTGTAACGTGTATAGGCCGGCTTGAGTATCCTTAATCGGTGTATGGGATGTAATGGCTTGAGGTATAATACCCGACATATGATACAAATTATGCGAGCTGTGGTGGCTCCCAGAAACTACCTTGTTACTTTCAGCTGTAAGGATGGTGTGGTGCTTCGCCCAGGTGTCTGCGGGCAAGCCTTTGTGGTGCATGTGGTGCAGATTGTGGAGCATAGCCCCGGTGTCTATGGGAAAGCCTTTGGAGAGAGATGCACATGATGTATGTCATTGGGGAAAAGAAGAAAACCAGTGGGGAAGTAGTGGCGGGGTACCCTTGATATTCTTTACTATATTATATATTCTTTTATTCTTTACATGGTTAGATAATCCATGGTGAGGTTGGGAACTTAGTATACCTTGTTACGTGATGTGTTGGTTTCACTTGTTGTTCATTGGGCGTTAGCATGTGTTCTCTACATTTTCACAAGAGGTTTTAGGGAGGATCCTACTGAGTATACTATTATACTCACCCTACGTGTATATAAACAGTTTTTGAGGTCACTTGGAGCAGGTTGGAGATCAAGCAGGTTTCTACTTGCTTGGGGTTGCAGGTGCTGTTCGGGCTTGTGGTTGTAGCTATTTTTAAATTCTTTTGGGTACTTGTAGTTTTCCCTTTCACTTGTAGTGCTTTTTCATGACATTCCATATGTGCACTTGGGTTTTCTTTTATACTTTAGTTCTTATTTGGAGTTTTTTGGTGTATATCTTATATATCTCTTTCGCATGTGTTCTCTTAGAGGGTAATGCCTCCCATTTGCATGTTACTATACCCTCGGTGCTAGTCGCTAACCCGGGGCCTACTAGAGGCGGGACTAGGGGGGTCATTGTCTCCCTTCTCACATTTCCGGACCAGGAGGGGTACAATTTGTGGGGAGGGGTCATGACAAAGTGGTATCAGAGGTCTGTTTGAGGGATATGTTGGATTTTGGGGTTAGGCACAGGTGAGGTTGCATGGGTTGGTAGGGAAACTGTGTCATTCATGTTTAGCAAGTGAGGTAAACACTGGATACTAGCTGAGACATAGGAGTTTAGGCCCCCCAATGATCTAATGTACAGACCATTATGTTTACAATGGCTACAAAACAAGGTGATATTGGTTGCATGGTAGAGACCTAGGAAAGGATCATGAATCATTCTTCTTTGTTCCTGTGTTTGAATGGGTAGACCATGGGATAGGTTAACCTAAAATGAATAAAAAAACTATTAATTAATTAATGTTGAGTATTCCACATTCCAGGTTTAGGTGCTATAAAAGTTTTTTCTTTTACAGGTATGGCTCCAAGTCGACGTCCTCATCAGGTTTTCACAGAAATGTCCAGCAGGCTGTTCCAGCAGGTAATCATAGGGTAGAGGTCGATGATGACGAAACATGGAGGAAGACAGTCCGATAGTTTCAGCTCCAGAGTCTGCAGAAGTATGAGGGCTCCATTTCAAATGCTGTCACAGAAGAATGGTTAGAGGAGGTAGAGATTGGCTTTAGTTTGATTCATTCTTGGATGGAGCACTGGGTGTCCCTGGTTGTGACGATGCTCTGTGGAGCAGTGAGGCAGTGGTGGCTCTTGTTCTTCGGGGATCGGGAGGTGTCCGGGATCTCATGGGAGGAGTTCTGAGACATGTTTATAGTTGAGTTCCTTTCATTGATTGCGAAGGCGTCCAATCACCAGAAGCTTCTTATCCTTCGCCAGGGGAGCTCTAGTGTTCGAGAGTTTGGAATCTGTTTCAGGAACTTTTACGTTATACTTTGGAACTGTTACCAGATGAGGAGGCCAGGGAAAGGCATTTCGAGGAGGCTTTGCATCTAGAGCTCCAGCACCAAGTCACCCCATTTATGCTAAAGACATATCTTGAGGTACTGGTGAGGGCATAGGTTGTTGAGGGGAATTTTTCATGGACCGTATCATCCCGAGGGGGGGATCTTCATGATCCCTCATGAAACAAGGATGTGTTCTGGGGTTCCAGGTTTTCAGGGCAGAAGAGTTTCCGTTCAGCCGGGGGTAGGTCCCTGCCCTTCACATCTCATTTCTCCAGAGGCAGCATGTCTTAGGCCTATGCCAAGGGATCAGGCACTTGTTTTTCTTGTGGTGGTTGAGGGCATCAGCAGTGGGAGTGCCCAACCTTTCAGAGCAATTACCGTGCACCGGGCGCTATGCTCCATGTTCCTTTGTTGAGGCAGTTCCAGCCAAGGTAGCAGTAGCCAGTTGCACCAGCTTTAGATCAGTAGAGGGTAGATGGGGTAGGCAGAGGACAACCCCATGACGCTCCCCGTCCTCAGAGAGCTGAGCGAGACCATGGTGGTGGTTGTCATCAGGATCATAGAGGTCATGGAGGCCGTGGATAGCTTCATTCTCTAGTATTGCCAATTTCATGAGAGCCTGATGCCATTTGAGGTACCCTTTGCTTGTTTTGTACCTTGGTTTATGCCTTGTTTGATTCAGGAGAGACACACTCTTTCATATCACCTACCCGTGTCCATGCTTTGGGACATGAGGTAGAGAGGCTTCCAGTGCCCTTGATGTTGACTATGCTAGTTGGAGGTCGAGCTGACTTGTTTTATGTATGTAGAGACTGTGAGCTAGTTTTGGGGAAACACCACTATTGGGGAGATTTTCTATGTTTACGAATACAACCATATGATATCATCCTCGGCATGGATTGGTTGTATTCGGTGTAGGATATCGTGGATTTCTTTAGGAAAAAGGTCATTTTCCTTGGCGCAGATGGAGAGAAAGTGGTGTTTTTTGGTGAGTGAGATCCTCGGATGGGTTATAGGCACATTCCATTCTTATCATCCATGATGGCTGTGATGATGCTGAGTTCTTCAGAGGTTCAGTAGTTGGATTTTCCAAGGGTCATAGAGGATTACCCTGATGTGTTTCTATAATAGGTTGTAGCATTACCCCCTCGACGAGAGATCGAGTTTGGGATCGAGCAACAGCCAAGAGCGTCTCTTATCTCTATGTATCCATATATGAAGGCCCCTTCTGAGTTAAGAGATCTACGTATACAGCTTCATGGTCTGTTGCAGTGCGGTTTTGTTCGGCCAAGTGTGTCCCCCAGGGGTGCACTGGTTTTGTTCGTAAAGAAGGCCGACATCATTTTGCGGTTGGGTGTCGATTATTGTCGCTTAATCAAAGTGACAACAAAGAATCGCTATCCTATTCCACGGATTTATGATTTATTCGATCAACTGAAGGGTGAAAGTTGGTTCTCAAAGATCGACGTGCGGTCAGGATATCATCAGATGCCTGTGAAGGATGAGGATATCCTGAAAACTGCTTTCCACTATCTTCATGGGCATTATGAGTTTGTTGTAATGCCATTTGGTGTGATGAATGCTTGAGCTGTATTCATGGGATTGATGAATTCTGTGTTCCGTTAGTTCCTGGACAAGTTCGTGGTAGTATTCATGGACGACATCCTTGTGTACTCTACATCTGAAGAGGCATATACAGAGCATCTACAAGCTGTTTTGGGAGTTCTTCACCAACATCAACTGTTTGGGAAGTTGTCGAAGTGTGTGTTTTGGGCTCGAGAAGTCCGTTTCTTGGGTAATGTTGTGTCCAAATATGGAGTAGGTGTGGATCCATCAAAGATAGAAGTAGTTGTATCTTGGGAAGCCCCCAAGACAGCATCATAGGTGCGAAGTTTCCATGGTCTCGCATGCTACTACAGGAGGTTCGTAGCCAATTTCTCACAGGTTGCAACACCTCTAATCGCTTTGACCAGGAAGGATAAGACATTCATATGGACTGATCAGTGCCAGGAATCCGTCGAGTATCTAAAGGAGAAGTTAGTAAGTGCTCCAGTTCTTTGTCTTCCAGCTGAGGGAGTTCAGTTTGATGTGTTTTGTGATGCTTCACATATGGGGTTAGGTTGTGTTCTCATGTATCAGAGGTCAGTTGTTTCTTATGGGTGTCGGAAGTTGCGTCCCCATGAATGAAACTATTCCACCCATGACCTTGAGTTGGTAGTTGTGGTGTTTTATCTGATGTTGTGGAGACATTACCTCATTGGTGAGTGCTTTATGGTTTTCACTGATCATAATAGTTTGAGGTATGTTTTATACCAACATGACATGAACTTACGACAGCTTTAGTGGATGGAGTTCTTGCAAGAATATGACTTCGAAATATCGTATGCACCTGGAAAATGGAATGTGGTAGCTAATGCGCTAAGCCTAAAGCCACATAGTGACGTTTTGAGTGAATCCAGTGATTCCAGGAGGGTAATGGTAGAACTTTCATCTTTTCATCATGATATAGGATAATTTCGAGTTAGAGGTTGTCTTTTTCAGATAACGGTACAGTCATCCCTGATGTAGAAGGTGGAAGAGTCCATGTTGGGGGATCCTGAGGTGGAGGTCTGGAGAGACCGAGTTGTTTCTAGCGAGGCCCCTAATTGATGGTCTAAGGATGAAAAACACCAAGTTTTTTTATCATGGAATGATTTTTGTTCCCTTGGTGATGCACGAGATGGTTCTCAAGGAGTTCCATAGTTTTCCCTTAGCGGTACATCATGGTGTGACAAAGATGTACTGATCCTTGAAGAGTTAGTTTTGGTGGCCTGGGCTGAAACATGTAGTTTTGGAGTTTGTGTCTCATTGTTTAGTCTGCCAGAAGGTGAAGGTCGAACACTGTGTTCCTGGTGGTCTTCTCCAGCCAATAGAGATTCCTTAGTGGAAGTGGGAGGACATCTCAATGGACTTTGTTACAGGTTTACCTCGTGCTCCGGGGGGACATGATGCTATTTGTGTGGTAGTGGATCGTTTAACAAAATTAGCCAACTTCATAGCGATGAAGGAGTCGAGATCATGAATGTTTTGTCAAGGAAATATCTAGAGGAGGTGGTGATACTTCATGGATTCCCTAGGATGATCATTTTTTATCGAGATCCTCATTTTACCTCCAGGGTGTGGAGAAGTCTCCAACATGCTTTTGGTCCTCAATTATGCCTTAGTACTGCTTTTCATCCACAAACAGATGGTCATACAGAGTGAACTATCGAGACTCTTGAAGACATGTTATGCTCTTTTGTTCTTGATTTTGGAGGTTCATGGATGAGGCACTTACCCTTGGTGGAGTTCGATTACAATAATAGTTTTCACTCCACCATCGGTATGACGTCATTTGATGCCTTGTACGGCCGCCCTTTTCATTCTCTGTTGTGCTGGACTAGGGTAGGAGAGTCAAAAATTAACGGACCAGAACTAGTGTAGAATACAACAGAGATGGTTTAGGTGAATCGTGAGAGGATGAAGACAGTGAAATATCTTCAGAATTCATATTCTGGTCAAATAAAGAGACCCTTAGAGTTTAACGTTGGGGATCATGTGTTTCTGATGGTGACTCCCCATCGTGGGCAGTGAAGGTTTGGTCGTGGGAGTAAGATTTCTCCCCACTTTTCTGGGCCTTTTGAGGATTTAGCTCGTGTTGGAGATGTGGCATATTGAGTAGAAATTCCCCCTCAGATGAGTCAAATACATGATGTTTTCCATGTATCACAGCTCCATCATTATCTTCATGATGAATCTCACATCATTGATTGTGGAGAGATCGATGTTGATGATGATGCAACCTTTGAGGAGTGACCTATGGAGATCCAATACTGCAAGGAGAAGGTGTTGCACCGGCGTTCTATTCCCTTAGTTCATGTCTTGTGGCGACATAGTGGATTGGAGGAGAGTACCTGGTAACATGAGTCACAAATGTGTGTTTAGTACCCATAGTTGTTTGATGTTTATCTATTTTCATGTATTGTTGTAACATGTGTGGTTATGAAACATTCATGTTTAGGAAATGGAACCCTTTGTTGGTTTGGTTTCTTGTTCTCTTTTGAGAGGTTTCTCAATGGTTGGTTGTTCAGACCCTATTTCATTTTCTCTTTAAGTGGGTTTTAGATTCTTGAGGACGAGAATGTTTTGAGAGGTATCTGATGTAATGGCCCGGAACACACCAGTCCATTCCTTTATTACAAAGTGGTGTTGGAGGTGTTTTGGAAGGTCAAGGTGACTTGGGGGTCCGTTTGGGTGGACGTTTAAGGAAAGCTAAAGGGAAATAGGTTTCGCACGATTGGTGCACAGTTTGCCTAAACCGTGCCGCCAAACCGTGCAAGGTTTGTTTTGGAGACAGTGGCTAACACACGATTAGAACACGGTTTGTCTAACCGTGTGGCCTAACCGTGCGAGGAGTGTTTGACGAGGAAAAATCTAATGCACGGTTAGAGCACGGTTTGTCAAACCTTGCAGACTAACCATGCGGGCACTTAAATCTAGAACCTATAATTGTGGATCTAACTCATTTTTCTTCTAAATGGTTTTTTTAATACCCTAAGTGGCCATAAATCAGGATTACCCTCCCTTGAAGGTAGGAGAACCTATCCCATGAATTTTGGAGGCAATCCGAAGGCTTCTCTGGGAAAATCGAAGCCGGTTACTTGAAGTATGTGATTGTTCTTGTTTGATTTCATAGATATACTTAAATCTACTTCTCCTCTTCTCTCTATTTCATAGATATATGCCCGTTAAGGGTAGATATAAGTGTGTGGATACAAAATATTTTGATATTTGGTCTTGGTTGTGTTAGGAGAATAGATATAAGGTGGATCCTTGGTGAATCGGCCCGATTTTCTTAGGCATTCTTCGACCGTTGTGGTTTTCGTCGAAAACCTTTGAGGTAGAATACTTGTTGCTTTTCTTTCTTTTAAGTGCAACCATATTGTTAGAATGTTTAATCCCGCTAGATGACATTGTAATTGACCTAATAAAATTCTTTGAACTGGATAAAGAAATCCCATCGATTGTCTGTTATTTCCTCATGTTTTTCTAGATAGTGTGAAATATATGCATGCTTAGCTTAGCAGTTTTTCTTGGTGGAAATTGGTAAAGTATGTAAACCGGGACTAATTGATATTTTTTTGGCTAAAGATAAAGAGGGATGTGAATAAATCTGGTTCCTGTTGTAATTTGACGTTGATAAAATTGGAATAGTAAGCATGTTTAATCTTTTGTGATAGCTTACGGGTTAGGTTTCTGATTTTGGAACCAACTGATTAAATCTGTTAATTCATGATGGTTTAAAGAATGTGATTGTTTGATAATTCCTTGAAGGATTCTGAGTTACCCTCTTGTTTTTTGAATGGTCCATATCCCAATTGATGTGAGGTTTGATTTGCTTCTTCTTGTGCTATGATGTGACCCAAGAGGGGTGTTTTTATATTTGGGGGCATAGAGGCCTTTTGGTTGTGGTAGAGGATGACGTCTAGAGTGGGGAGAAGCATTGGTTTATGCATGTGGGTGTCTGGGAGGACCCCATGGATGATGGAATGGGATGGACGTGATTGTTGGTTGCTTGTTGATTCTTTGGTTGTTTATCAAGTTTACTTCTCCCCACTGATCAGGGCATCTGGTCTTGCATACCCTTTTTCCGAAAGAGGCGATGACAGGCGGGGTATGTCACATGCTTTCTGTGTTTATCCTCTAAAGGGAGAATGGGTATACTCTCTTGCTATAGGCGGCAATGACTCAACAGGTTGTACATCTACTCACCGTGTTGAGCCCCCTTGTGGTTAGTAGCGTAGGATGATTTTCTAGAATTCTTGGGAATATGTGAATGTAATTCTATAATTAATTCTTGAATAAATGATGTTAACCCATGGGGTTGGACTTTGTTGAAACTTAATGATGAGGTTGAGAACTTTTTAAGGGATAGTGGAATTTATGGATGGGGTGTTAATGGAATTACTTTTTAATTGTTCATGTTTAATTAATGATTGAATAATTAATTAACGTAAAGTGGAATTGATAAAAAGGGAATTAAGTAATCTAATAAAACCCTTAAATAGTTGTGTGCTTATAGGATACCCAGTCTTAGAAGTGGCATCCCGGAGTTCGAGAGACGTTAGTTGCAGTTGAGTCTAAGACTAGGTTATGCCCATAGTGTGGTTGTGAGGTATAGTATATTCTGTACTTTTGTGTTTCTATATGCTACTACACCCTATCAGTAAGGGAAAATGGCACGGTGGGGATTCTGAGTCCTAGGGTGGTGTTTTCCCCAACATTCTGGTGGGAGGATGAATGGCTGACTACCCCCTTTGACCCCACTCTCTTCTCTTGGTAGATACTAGTGTCATTAGGAACATCAGTTAGTTTTCCACATATATGTGTGTAGAGGGATGTAATGTCTTGTGGTTATTCACACACATATATTCTGGATATAGTGTCCTATTGACTACTATAGGTGTAATGTGTATAAGCTGTTATGGCTTGAGGATCCTTACTCGGTGTATGGGATGTAATGGCTTGAGGTATAATAGCTGATGTATGATACAAATTATGTGAGATGTGGTGGATCCCGGAAACTACCTGGTTACTTTTGATTGTGAGGATGGTGTGGTGCTTCGCCTAGGTGTATGTGGTCAAGACTTTATGGTGCACGTGGTGATGATTGTGGTGCTTAGCCCAAGTGTCTGCGAGCAAGCCTTGGGAGAGAGATGCACATGACATATGTCGTTCAGGAAAAGCGGCAATCCAATGTGGAAGTAGTAGCGGGGTACCCTTGATATTCTTTACTATATGATATAATTTTTATGCGTTACTTGTTGAGAGTAGCCATGGTGAGGTTGGGAACTTAGTATACCTATTTAGGTGATGAGTTGGTTTCACTTGTTGTTCACTGGGATTTACCATGATTTCTTTATTTTGCATGAGATGATTCGGGGAGGATCCTACTGAGTATACTGTTATACTCACATGAAGTATATATAAACTGTGTTTCTGGTTACTTGGAACGGGTTGGAGATCAAGCTAGTTTCTACTATCCTGGGGTTGCAGGAGCTGTTCGGGCTTGTGGTTTCTGTAGTTTTTTACTTTCATTCAGGTACTTGCAGTTTTCCCTTTCAGTTGTAGTAATTTTGCATGATATTCTATAGGTGCACTTGGGTTTTCATTTAATATTTTGTTCTTTTTTGGAGTTGTTTGGTGTGTATCTTATCTCTCTCTTCTTCATGTGTTCTCTTATAGGGTAATGCCTCCCATTTGTGTGTCATTATACCCTCGGTGCTAGTCGCCAACCGAGGGCCCACTGGAGGCGGGGCTCCTGGTCATTATCTCCCTTCTCACATTGTCATCCCAAGAGGGGTACACATTGTGTGGAGGGGGTCATGATAGATTGTATATACACCATATTAAAGTTAATATGTAGATATTAACAAATATATCCAATTAAAATGGAAATTGAGACAAAATAAAATACATCAGACATCCATTTTGTTGATAATTATTGAAAAAAATATCATTGTTTAGTTAAAGTTGTTAATTAATAGCAGAAATATATATATATTTATAATATCATATATGATCCTATTTTAAATGTTTCCACCAGTTTTTTAATAATATTTTATTATTACTATATTTTGGGTGTTAATTCACTTGATATGTCACGTGTTTTCTCAATGATATTCATAGTTCTTCTATATAAGGTATATTATGATAATATATAAAATGATATTAATTTTATAAATATTATATTTAATAAGTAAATATATTCCCAAAATAATTCATGATATTTTTTTATTAAAAAGTAATGGCATTACTTCATGGAGACAGTAGATTGTATGTACGGACGAGCGATCATATAATTCCACTGATAGTTTGAAGGGTGTAGAATAGTTTGATTAATTAATTTTAAATAATTAATATATTGTAATATGTAACTTATATATTAATTATTTCTATAATTATGACTACCCATGTGAGTAAGTGAAGGAAAAAAGCACAAGTTCACAGGGCAATAGCCGCTGGTACACACGAGTGATGACTTTGTTTCCTAGTTGAAGAAGAATCAGATTGATAATTGTTATGTAATAAACACCATAAAATATCCTTATTTTATTGATATTTTTGTTATTATATTTATGGTTTATTGTCTTAATTGATGGTGTATAATATGAAAATAAAAGTAAATCCTTTTTTAATATTATCACCTTTACTTCAAGAATTCTGCTTTGGATCTTTTATTAAGGATGTTGGGGTTGATCTTTTGGTAATACTAAAAGCTATATATCATTTATAAGGATGATTTACATGGTTTATTTGTGGTTAGTTGATTAAAATGTATTGATAGGAGTGAAAAAGTGTGGGGATGGAGTTACTTTTCATAATTGCGGAGGAGTGACATTTTTGAAAATACCCAAAACTATTTAATAATGGGATGTCACTCTCAATACGTGGGACCAAAAAATTGATAAAAGTTGACTAGATATAATTTAAGGTCGATAAAACCCTTGAAGAAGTTAAAAAGGAAACAAATTTTAAAAATGTTATTGTCTAATACTATATGTTTACATACATTTACTATTTTAGTTTTCACCATGGTAACTATTTTTTATCCTAATTAATTAAAATATTATGACAATAATGAAATGGTACAAATTATATAATTTGAAAATATTGATTCTATATTTTAAATCCAGTTTTTGAAATAAAAATTCTATGTGTGTAGAAAATAATATTAAACATAGAATAATTTAAGGTGCGAAAACATTTTTTATCCTTAACTATTTAAATTATTTATCACTATTTTTATTAATCATTATAGCCAAAAATGAAGATGAATTTATTAAATTATATTAATTATGATTATTTAAAAATATATTAGATTTTATTAAATTAAATTCTTGTAATTTTCATATTTTATTTTTAAAAACTCTGCAAATGTTATCGAAAATTTGTTTTTCGAGGAAATCATATTTCAATTATATGATCATTTATTAAATATTGGAATAACAATAATAATTAGATGGATTTAAATCCATATAGTTAGATATAAAATCATTTAATGTAATTTAAATCATTTCTCGGTAAGTATTGTTTTATTTATGTATAATATATATACATGATTCTTTATTATGTATAAATTGTTCTCTAAAAAATTATGATTTCTAAAAAATTCCACATTTTAATTACAAATGATATTAACATTATTTATATAATTTTTTTTAAAATTATTTAATTATTCATATTTTTACACATTTTTATTAATAAAATCATTTAATTGTTAAATACTACCTTTTTAATTATTCATAAAAGATTATTTAAAAGGTAAATAATTAAAAATTCATTAGAATATTATTTTGACCAAGTAAAATCAAAATTGAAAATAATCCCATGAAAAATTATTTTTGGGAGAATTATTAAAATGATCATTTAATTATTTTTTCATCGAATGTTCAACTACTATAATTGAGGCTCGAGTGTTACAGTTCTAGACAAGAATCACTGGACTCTTCAAAGATCACACATGTTTTCCTTGAACAAATAAAATATGTCAAAATTTCATCTTAAACCGTCCGAAAATTAAATTTCGTGAACCTTGATTCTATGCAATCCTCAAAACATTTTGGAATAAAAGGTATCTCATTCATTCAAATAAACTTATGATTGTAAAACTTGGTCTAGATATTTATAAATCGAGGTTACAAGTGATGGTAGTAGTAAATTAATTAGAAATAACACTTTTGTCCTCCATACTAAGGAATATAGTGTTTCTTATGAAGGCTTGTGTGTAGTGGTGTGATTGAACTAAAACATGTTTTATAGTTTTCAAAGGAATTTTACTTGTTTTAATTATCCATTATTTATTTTTCTTTTTAATACAATCTTGATAAAGGACTATATCACACCATTTTATGTCTTATGGTAGTGGAATGTTTAATTGGACATAAAATTTTACGTTGAATATACCCTATTTAAATCATTCAAATTATTTGCTAAAATTATTTACGAACATATAATGAGTAACTAAAAAACTACCAGTGGTATTGGATTTTACAAAAGTGATCATGGATTTCATCACTACTTCCATGAGGGGTATCTCTATTTCATATTTAGTCAAGAAGTTGATGTTAGTGATGATGAATTTTTAAAGTTGAATATTTATTGGTGGTTATAGAACCATAACATTTAACCACCAGATGGATAACATCCATGTGTACATTGTGGAATAAAACATCTCCCACAGACTAAGGATGAATTTGACATGAAATTGTATAACATAAATTTAATTATTTAAAACTAAACATCATTAAACACTAGAACCACACAAGGATTTTAATTTCGTGGGAAGATGTGGTTCAAATCATATATGTACTGAATATACTAGAATAGGACTCTTTTACCACATTTAACATCTCTACACCTTCAACAAACTTTAGAAAGTCCCTATAAAATGTTTATTTATACAGCATTTGAAAATAAATTCAACCCATAATTTACTAACTAGTTCAACACTAATCTTCATATATGTTCCCTTTTATCATCATCCTTTTGGATAACCACTTTCTAGATATTGTCCACTATTAAGGTAATATAATTGGATATTTTTGTATATTCATGTGATAAGGATTATTTTGAGGTTATATTGGAGTTGATTTGAAAACTGTTTTAGTCACTTTATTAGGGAAATGAATCACTACATTCCAATGCTCCACATAGATTGTTATTTCATGTTGATTTTGGTCAGTGAGGTCACTATTCTGGTTAACCAGTGTGTAACATCATAGATATTAGTAGAATAATATTTTAGATTCTATAATTTTTAATATTTATATATATATGTATTTTATTGATTCACATTCCCTTATAAATAATCAAATTCATTAATTATTGAACTCATATTTGAATAAATGAGAATGATGAGATAACTACAATTTCCTAACTTTTAGTGACCTATATTCAAATAAGAATAATGAAATGCATGATAAGAATTATTTTTAAATCATGGTGTAATGGTATAATAATCTTCTATTTGATACCTTACCAAAGAATATATAATGATGATAATTATAAAATAATAAGGTATAAGAAATTTTCACAAGATAAAAGTATTAATCCATCCTTATAAATCATATAATTTTCATACGTAATTAATATATAAAAAGTAGTAGAAATTTTTTTTCTATAATAAAAAATCATTTAAATGGTCTTGTAAAATATTTTTTAATTATTTTATACATATTTAATTATTTGAATATTTAATAAACATTTTAATAATTATATTTTTATTTATTCATATTCATTATAATGAATTTTTTTGTCAAATTATTATCAATGAGTGGAACATGCTTTCATTTCCAAAAAATTGTGTCTTATAATAATTCATAATAGTTTAGCAATATTTAATTTCAAATTTCATTCTATAATATGATAATGTACACAGTTAATTTTTTTTATTAAATTAAAAACTTTTTTTTTGTAGAAATTTATAATATTATATAATGTTTATTTTTTAATTAGATGTTTTAATGATTATATTAATTACATTACAACATTAATATTTAGACATTAAGTAAAATATGGTATCATAAAACAATGGAGAGGTATTTAATATTTTATATGAAAATGTGACTTCTTATATATATATATATATGGTCTTATTATAATGAAATTGTTATTATATTTTAATAATTTAAATTTTAGAAAAGTGAAATAGTTATTGATATGGAATTGGAATCATATTGTATAATGTTCACCACATTAATCACTTTTAAGAAATTTTTATTTAAAACCAATGTCCCACCTAAGTATAAGATCAATATTATGAAATGGGTATGTTTCATATGTATCATTTAACCATTTTCGAGTATATAATATTTAAAGAATAATAAAAAAATATAAATTCAATCACTCATAACAAAATAAGTTTTTATTATTATAAATAAATAATTTATCAATAGGTTAATGATTTTATTTAAAAGTTAAATATCTAATATATAGATAATTAATTTTATAAAAATGATTCATTTTTATGAATAATTATGTTCAAATTATTTCATGGTGATGTTTTGGTATTTTATATGAATATTAATATATGTATGTTAATTGTAAATTACTATATACATATCATTCAAGTAAAATATCTCATTATAGTATATTTGAAATTAAAATAGGATTATTTATGATATATGAGTATTTTAATGACTCATTTAATATTAACTTATAATCCCTTTACTTTTTAATCACATGTCTGATAACAATATGAAGATATAATATTTTAGGTAAATATTTTATTCTAAAATTAACCTCTCCTAATGTTATAAATACCATACCACTACTCCTCACACTATAATATATGGAAAGTTTCAAATATCATCCAAAATCACTCCGCTGGTCACTTATCCAAGTTTTGGAGGATCTTTTATAAATAAAATACCCTCCTTATAAACCATAAGGTGTACTATTTAGATGTGTTCTTAAAGAGAAAATAAGTTACCTATTTATCCACATTCAATTTATTCATTCATATTTTTCTTCCACCTAATAATAAATTTTGTAGTATATATATTTTTTTAAAAAATATAATTATATTGTAATATTAATTATTTCATTATATAATTAATAAAATTATTTTTTATAGTTGTTTTATATATTTCTTCCATCATTAACTGTTTTAACTGCTTATATGGATGTGGTTATAAATAAAATATAAATAATTTTTGTTGATGAATTATTAAAAGTATTAAATGAATAAATATTATTTTTAAATCTTTATTAATATCACGGAAAAATAAATTTGGTGTTATATTATTTATGTAATGTCCACTAGGTCGAATACCCTAAGAGGGGGTAAATCAGGATATTAAACGTTAAAAACATTTCTCGTTTGGATATTGTTTCATTGTTATACAAAACACAACATGCTATCCCTCCCATATAAACATAAAAATATATATGAAATCATGCACAAGACACATAGATTTTTATGTGGTTTACCCTCATTGGGCTATGTCCAAGGAGCTTACAACAGCAATGTGCTGATGTTCCAAATTCACTATCGTTCACTTCCAATAATGTGTAAAAATCTCGGGCTAGATATTTTATGCACATCCATACTGGAATTTCAAGGATTAGGCACTACTCACTAGATTCCCAATGTTGACTTCCTATGCTTCATTCTCTGGCTCACTATCGGTGGAAAGGGTAACCTTTATTCTCTTCCTTCGCTCATTGCTCTTAGAAAACCATCCACTCAAAGTTTATCAACTTGTACGTCAAACACAGTTTATGGACTTGTAGGTTCCATCATTTGAATAAATTCCTACACCCTTAACTATATATAGATGCTCTATTGAAGTTTCTTTATCACCTGCAGATGAATTCCACCTTCCTGGGTACTGTTAGGTACAGAAAAATACTTTTTCAAACTAAATTGAAGCTTTTACAAGTTTCCTTGTGAAAATCACGAACCACCTTCCTCTCCCACATATTGAGTACTGGGTTTGGTATCCAGAAAACCTCCTCCACATACTACTACCACTATTGAGAACTTCCCTTCATCTGCATACTGCCTCCACCTTCACGATCATGTACTACTACCTCGTACCGATTCCACTAACCTCCTCTATGAAACCCCTCATGTCCATGAACTGTTCTCTATTCACAAATTGTGTTCACTTTCGTATACCAGATCTCTCCATCCACATACCGGTTGAGGAATTTTCCCTTTATAATACTGGATATTCCTCCTATACATACTAAGACTACTCCTTCCACGTTCCGTACATCCTTTTCGGGTTAAGAATCCTCGCAAACACCTTCAGCGCCAACCACTTTTGGACTTCGCCGAATTCCTAGAAAAAAATATGTTCTCTAAAGATGTTCAATATCCACAGTAATTATGATGATTAGAGATTATTATAAAGGAAAACATATCTTCAACACCTGTTAATCCCATATTTACCAAATCATCAAGCCAACACTCATCGCTTACTGATTCTCCTGCCGTCGTGAATTGCAAGCCACACACGAAACATTTTTTAACACCATCTGCGTACTGCCTTTTCTCCTATGTAGTCGATTTATTCTTTTGAAGATAATATATCAACATAATTCACCACATTCCTCTGTAAACATTTTTTAGTTTTGTGAACCGCACCCATGTACCATTTCCACCGCTCTGTGTACCATTCTCGGAACATGGTACGCGACCATGAATTATGGTCCGTGGTTCTCACCCTATGAAAATATTCTTCAATGTTCTTCATAATGTTTCCTCCAATGAATAAATCCATCCTTTTCCAACATCTTACATCTGATTTTGAGGCCCACCAATTTGAAAACACATTGAAATGACGCTACCTTAAAAGACTATCTTTGGAAAACTCCAACCATTCTCGTTCGTGATCATCTATCATTGTCAACAACCACAGCCACACCCAAAACAAATCGAGAGTACACCATAAGGGATTTTTTTACCGAAAATACCCCCTTTGGGTTTGTTGAAAACTCTTATAACAATAATGCTTCACATTTTGATACCTCATGAATAATCCTTCAAACATCAACCACCATTCGCTTCAGGTGATTAAGATAGCAATCAAGGATTTACTCACCACACACTCTACGACCATAGGATCCTTGCTCAGGGTGATAAAAAATATTATAATGAGATGTTAATCAATGATCCACTTCATTACTAGTCACCAACAATTTATACCATACTGATACATGTATACTAATTAATTTATTTGATCACAAACCTCAGCCATCGTGATATCTAATCATTGATCTATCAATTCTAGCATCATCTGATTTAATGCTCCCCTCACTTATAGCTCTTCAAAATAGCTTTATCTCAGATTCATATCCCCTATCTTGTTTCTCCACTTAAAATCTTATCCTCATGTCATTTCTCCCACTAGAAGTCACACTTTCTCCCCCTTTGTCAACAAACCTGTAGCGCACATCAATGTTGTTTGCAAAAGGGTAAAGACCTCATATCAGCACATTAGGGAAATACACATCATTCCTTGGGTAGAGGGGGACCCACATCCACAATTTTTCTAGTGAAGTAAGTTGACTGAAGTCCTAGAGCCAGTCGATGCCTATCAAACACTTCTTTGGGTATCGCCTTTGTAAGAATATTGGAAACTTGTTGTTCTGTAGGCACATACTCCAACTTCACATGACCTTAATCCACTTTCTCCATGATAAAATGATATTTTATTTCAATGTTATTTGTCCTGGAGTGATGTATAAGATTATTTTTCAGATTTATAGAACTTGAATTATCACAATGGATTCTGATCAGAGATTTCACTTCAATTCCCATATCTTTGTGTTGATGTTTCATCCACAATAGTTACATGCAAGCTTGAGTATTATAAATTTATATAGCTTCTACGGTGGTCAATGTAATGAAATATTTTTTCTTTCTTAACCACAAAATACGCAAGAATCCATGATAAAAGAAACCTTCAAATTTTGATTTCTTATCATCTACCGAACCATCCTAATCAGCATCTATATATCCCAATAACTCTGGCTGAGATTTTTCATTATATATTAGGCCTAAATCAAATTTTCCCTTGATATTACAAATTATTCTTTTTACTGAAATCATGTGTCTCTCTTTGGGATTGCATTAAAACCACACTTCTTGGCATGTGCAAAATACAATATCAGGCCTTGTCACTGTCAGGTACAATAGACTTCCAAGGATTTGCTTGTATTCTGTGATATGAACCGGCATGACTTCATCATCTCATGAAAAATTCAATAGGGTATCAATCCGATTCTCCTTCTCTTTGTAATTATCAATTCCAAACCATTTCAAAACCTCCTTAAAATACTTAGATTGAGAAACAAAAGTGTCCTTACTTCCTTGGTTCACCTATAATCCAAGGAAAAATGTGCTCTCCCCAATCATCGACATTTGGAACTCAATTTTCATGAATTTAGAAAAAAAATTGCATTGTGAATCATATAATACACCAATGATTATGTCATTGACATATACTAGCACCATTATCCTTTTACTATTGCTATTTTGTAATACAAATTGTAATCAACTCCACCACGCTGAAAACCGAGCATCTTTAGAAACTGATCAAGAATTGAATACCAAGGTCTTGGTGCTTTCCTCAAACCATATAAATTCTTATTCAAATGAAAAACTATGTTCTCGTCTTCATGAATGAGAAAACATTATAGTTTCTCACTGTATGCTTTTTCTTCCAGAACTCTATTCAGAAATTCTGACTTGACATCCATCTAGAAAAAAATAAACATCTCTTTCACAACTATGGACATGAATAATCTAATTGTCTACGGCTTTTCTACAGGTGAGAATGTTTCATCGACATCTAAACGCTCTATCTAGGAGTACCCTTATCATAGAAGTTGTGATTTTTTTTCGAATCCTGACATTGTATTCATTAATGTTTTTGTGAAAGACCCATTTTGTCCCTTTGGCATTCTTGTCTTTTGGTCTTGAAACAATTTCCAACATTGGATTCTTCTCAATTTGGTCAAGATCTTCATTCATTTACAGAACCAAATTATCATCTCCAATTGCTCCATCAAAGCATTTAGGCTTCACTTGTGATATGTATGATGATTGATGTAGAGACATTATTCTTCTTCTCTGCACTGGTGTGGTATGATCACCAATTATGTTCAGCCTCTAAATTTGAACACTTCTTAATGGTATCTGGTAAGAAACTGATTTATTCTAATCATCTGAGTCTTATCATGAATCAATATATTGGGCTGGAGTGTCCCACGATCTGCTCATATCTTCATTGCTATCCTCCTGAGTCTATCATGTATTTGCTGAAGATTCTATTCATTTTCTACAATAGTCACATCATGACTTTCAACTATCTTTCCCAACCGTTTATTGAAGAATTTATACACTTTTATTTTATTATAGTAGTAAAGATGTATCCCTTCATCCCCATGAGATTCACATTTCTTATGTTTCTCCATATTGAGAATGAAACATTTACTTCCAACTATTTGAATTTACTTTAATGATGACTTCTTTCCATACCATAACTCATAGGGAGTCCTCTCCTCTTTTGGACAAAGTAAATCTCTATTTGATCTATATATTGTTGTCATCAGTTATTCTTACCAAAATTTCTGTAGAAGGTCTTTTTCAATGAGCATTGTTCTGGACATGTTGTTGACAATCCAATTTCCTCTCTCAACTATTCCATTATGCTGTGGAGTTCATATTTCTAGATCCTAATGCCTTATCCCATTTTTTTCAAGATAGTCCTCCACATGGATATTTGTGAACATTGTTCCATTATCTGTTTGAATCATTTGTATTTTCTAACCGAGTAACTTTTTACATTCTCATCGATATCTTGTCATGAAAATGAACATTTCATATTTTTGGGTGATTGTTGAAACCAATGACATTTTTCTATAGTCATCAATTAATAAAACATAATATCGCAAACCATAAATGTCCCTTGGGTGAATTATCCCACACACATCTATATTGTATGAACCCAATTTTTCACATAGGTATGGATCCATTAATCATGGGTTTAAACCTTTACATTGGACCTAATATAAATGCCTAATGAGTATTTAAAGGTTATGAGGTTGTTTGTGGCTTGTTTGGAGCTCAGAACAGCTCTTTTTGGGAAAACAGGCCAAGTCACATGGTTTGGGCATGGTATTCACATGGTTTTCCTAACCATGTGGTTTGTGTTTTTTTGGACAGTGGCATCTCGCATGGTTTGTGCACGATCGTGCAGCCTAAAAATGCAAGCCCCCCATCTATCCCAGGCCAAGTCACATGGTTTACACAGGGTTTGTACTTGGTTTTCCTAACCATATAGTCTTTGTTTTGTTGGATACTGTCTTCATACATGGTTTTCAGATGACCATGCAGCCTAACCATGTGAACGACCTATTTTCCAAAATTCATGCAGAACCACCTCGCAAGGATTACGCACGGTTTGAGAGATCGTGTGGAAAAAGTGTGTAGAGAAACCGTGCACGGGCTAAAACCCAATGAAAAATTTATAGAATTCCCTTAATGATCTACTAATCCTACTCCTTTCTCCCTAATCTGTGTTTCTATGTGATTGACCTAGTTCTCTCTCATTTTGGTAGTTTTCAAAGATCTAAACATGTAATCAAGAGATTTCTTCGTATGGATTCCCATAGTGCATATGTTCATCACATTGTATGTGAAATGGTATGTACTCATGTCCTCTTTATATATACATCTTCTCTTTCACTCTCAACCTAGTTATCACCATGTGAGCATTTTTTTCCTTTTCTTATATCTCCTCCGATCTGAGGAAAATCAAGGGCCAATACCGGGTGAGAAGTCTCGTGCAACCCTATGGTGGGTGGTTTATAACACATACCCAAAGTTTGTTGTTTTTGGAATGTTAATGTGGGGCACACCAGTTTCATTGGAAACCATTTCTTAAATTAACATGTCATGATTTTACTCGTTAGAATTATATGGTTATGCTCTTTCCAAATATGTGATTTTTTGTAAGTGGTTTCACCCACAAATTAATCTACCTCATGTCGAAGGTTATGCCATAATTGGGTTTTTAGTGATTCGGCAAATTTGAGCCACCGTTCAAGGGTGACTTCTCTTGGCCTTTCTAAATTTGAGTCTTCTTATCATAAATGACTTGTTAGTACTGATAATTGAATAATGTAATGTACCATGTATGCTCACCACTTGACCTTCCTAACGTAAGTGCTTACAAATGATTATTAAATGTGAAATATGCAATGTGAAATGGAAAGTACAAAATGTATATTATTTGGTCTTATCAAAAGAGATGGAATAAAGGTTACATGTATGTATCACACCTTTCCATTTTGATGGAAGGTAGAGGAGTGAATCTCAATAATTGAATAAGCCTTAATGACTAGCTGAGACTTGATTAAATGGTTTTAACACTACATGGTCTATCCACACTAATGTAAGAGAAGGCTTGGACCAATGGTATATACTCTACATGACCAATCCATAATAATTGAAGGAAATACTTGAACTAAATGAATTTTTACATGATTAAAATATCTAATACGAATGGACTGACTTATGCTTTCCATGAATTCTTAGAGGATAATACCTTGTGTCTCAGGAACCCCATTCTGAATCAAGGATATGGCTTGCTTAGGTTGATACCCACATAGATTATATTTATTTTCTATTATTTGGATGCCTGGTATACTATCATTGGGTTCTTTTCTTTAATACGGGATTCCTCTGATACACTCCTTGGATCTAGTGTTGACAAGTAGGTTCCATGGTGAAATCCCATCAGGTCCATGTCTTTTCTTAGCCATGTTTTTTCTTGGTCTATCACCTTGGACTCAGTAGGTTCCTTATTGTAGAATTACTTGGATTAATCTCATTGGATTACACTATTTCCACATAGATTTAATCAGATAATATTGAGTTAGATTTCAGTGAGTTTACGTTACCTTGGTATTTACCCTGTTAGTCCCTCAGTATATATCATTTTTTGGTTTCCTTGTTACATCTTGGGACCTTCACTAATTATACTATCATGTGGAGATATCGGTGTTGGATATTCCCCACTTGACCTATTAACATTAAATGGTAATTGATTAATTAATTAACCGATTACATGTTCAGACACCAGTTGAGGGTAGAAGCAGCTAATTGGTTATTTAGTTATTTTGTACTACTTTCTTATCTTTACAAACATGTATCCACACTACTATATTCCATTACATGGGCCTGTTGTTATAAACACCATCAGTAGTGGCCCACGAAGATTTATCTCACACCCTCTCTGGGCGTCATTTGGTACCTGGAGTAGATTACATGTTTGCAGGTATTGAGAAAGGGAATAATGTAGCATCCAATACTTTATTGTGTGTTGATATGATGAAGCTTGATAGTAGATGACTGAGTATGATCTCGGGAAGCATTTAGTAGACTTTTTTTCTTTTACCTTGTGGAAAATGTTATGCTTATTGTCTTGTATCCATGCTTTCTAGTTTTCTAGTGACAAGACATTACATCATTACTGTTCTAGCTGATACAGTTATTGTTACTCTTGATTATCTATTACATCAGTTTTCTATTTCCATTTATTTATATTTCTTATGCTATCTAGTATTCATTTATATCTCTTTGGTTGTACTACAATCTTCTAATGAGATCATTGACTTCCCACGTATGCAACCTTGTCCCTCACTGCTAGTCTAAAACCTCTGGCGTTTGGGGAGATGCGCTTGAGGCAATGTGGCTGACCCACCGGGCTGGGGGCTCCCGTTATGTGGTATCTAGGTCCAGGTCGTCACAAAGTGGTATCAGAGGTGGTTTATTTTCTTGACATACTCTTTGGAGACAATATATTAGAGAATATGAATACTTGGGACTTTCTCATAAGCCATGCGTAGGCATCTCAAACCCATGCTTGGGGTAAAAGCCAAGTTACCCATAATGGAAATTTTGTTCTATTTTTCCTATTGCAGTTGATATTATTTCACCATTGGGTGACACAAATTTTTTGGGGGTTGTTGATTATTACACTTTGTGAATTTATTTCATCATTGGTCCGACGATATGAAGGAAAAGAGTATTTCTACATTCATCTTTATAGGCACCTAGAAATCACGTGTCATTTATATTGCCATGCCGTATAGGTACATTTCACTGCTATGTATTTATAGATATGTCTGTGATTGTTGAGTGGTGTTGTGATATTTATTTTTTACTTGTATTACATTGGCTTTGATTGAGTGATTTCCTCTCTCAATTCATGAGGTGTATGAACCCTCATGGGTTTGAATGAGTAATTTACCGAGTCAATACATTATGCTATAAATAAATGGGTGTCATTTTGGTGATAGATGTATGGGCACTGATTCATTGGAAATGACTAAATATTATAAATTGAATCCTAAAATAAAAAAAAAATCATCGAACATCCTTATCCAGCCATGTCATGTTTTGGAAAGGTAATGGAGTTAACCTAATAATTAACTAAAATATTATATAAAACTTATACTTGAGCACTTATCAATACCTGGCCATCTAAGAAGGTAGTTTGGGTAGTATGTCTTTTGTAGTGAGTTCTCTTACATTAAACTTCCATTAGTGATGAAATCACCTTTCTTCTATGTTTTTTATGGGATGTTTTCTTGGAATTTGTAGACACTACATCCATGACGTCCTCGTGTTGTTCACCATGATGGTGGTGATGACCAAGCCCTAGACATGGTGGGCCCTGATCCACCAGTATTACTTCAATGAGTTCCACTTGATGCATCGCCTACTGTACCTAATCTGAGCATGGACTTTAATGTCCATAATAGGTTCTTATGTACGATTCCAGCCATGACTGGTGATCCAAAGGTTGCACCTACGATTTTTGATCAGTCCCTTGAGTTCCAGTAGAAATATCCTCCTACATTTTATGGGGATGGAGGCTCTCAAGCAGATGAGTCTTGGATCAAGGCAATGTTGTCTATATTTGAGAATTTAGAAATGCCTCCAAAGTTAAGAGTCAAGAATGCTCCATACAAGAATTGTAATTCGGCCCAGTGTTGGGGGGATGTCGTTACCTAGGTCGGTCATCATTAGGGAATGTTATGGGTTGACTTCCATATTTCCTTCTATGATAATTTATTTCCTCATTCATTGAGTGTTGAGAAAGCTAGAGAGTTCATGCATCTCGAGCAGGGTTCTATTTTAGTTATGGAGTATAAATCATATTTCACCGATTTACAGCGCTCTACACTGCTTCATGCTGGTGATGAGATTTCGTGTGCTAGACCTTTTGACGATGGGATCCAATACTCCATCTAATCTCAGGTGAAAATATTTCTCCATCCAACCTTCTCTGAAATAGTTGATCAGGCCCTTCTCACTAAGCATAACCCAAGGGACGGAGCGAGAACCAGGTTTAAAGGATCAGTGTTGTGTCAGGCCACTATTTCTTCCAGTGATAGGAAACGTTCCCTTTAGGTTTATCATCAGGGAAGTGGAAGCCAGAGTATCCAGTTTTATATCTTTTTAGTGTTTCATTAGTGTGGAAAGCCAGGGCATAAGAATCCACAGTGTGATAGATACCCTATGGAGTTTTGGGTCTTCTGGTCATATGGGTCCTCCTTAGTGATTTTGCAAGACCTTTCCAGAAACATCGATTAAAAAGGGATCATCTTCATCTCCACCTTCTGGAGCATGTTCTTTTGCATCGCGTCAGGTGGGAAGTTGGAGTAGCATCAGTCGGTCTTGCCGAGGAGGAGGTCATGGTCGTGGCAGTCAGATCCATGATCACCAGCAGCGCCCAAAGAGAATTCATAATCGTGGTAGTCCATCTGTTGCACATGGCCATGGATTAGGTCTTTTGATTGCCATAAAGCTGATACATGAGGATCAGGTTTTGGTAACATCCATAGTACGATGCACTATTCTTGAAGCCTCTACTATTGTCTCTAATTTTTTTGATACAGTTGCTTCCAACTATTTTATTTCTGTATCTATTATGGAATATCTCAGACTAGAGATATAGTATCATTATGGTGTAATTATTCTCGATACACCATTGGGAATATATAAGGAGGGAATACATCCATGTAGGGACTGTCCCCTTGAGGTTAAAAGTTACCCTTTCTTATAGAATCTATTTGTTCTTTGAAATGACAGGCTTCGATGTCATTATAGGGATGGAATGGTTTGTCCACAATCACACCTATGTATACTGTTATCTCCAAAGGGTTTCTTTTACATCCCTAGAAGGAAGATGTTATCTTTTAAAAGGTGAGTGGGATGTCCAGGCTGGGAGAGTGGGACCAAAGAATCATCGGCTAGGTGGAGTGACCAACCAGTTTTCAATTATTTTCATGAAGGATCAGGGTTTTCGCCAAACCTATTTTCATTTAGTAGTTGATCATTTTAGGGGAGTCTTTTCTGAAGACTATTCTATGTTACCTCTTGAGAGATAGGTAGACTTTAAAATTGAGCTTTCTCTAGGAGCAGCTCTAGTGTCCATTACTCTGTACAGGATGGAACCTACTGAGCTTCAGGAGATCAAGAAGTAGATAGAGGACTTAGAGGATAAATGAATTATATATCATAGTACATCATCTTGGGATTCAAGCATTCTTTTCACTAAGAAGGAAGTTAGAAATCTTCATTTAAGCATGGATTACTGAATGTTGAACTAGCATACAAACAAGATCTAGTATCCAATTCCTCGAAAAGATGAGCTATTTGATTAGCTCCAAGGAGAAAAGGTGTTCTCTATGATCAACCTGAGATCATGTTATCATCAGGTGCAGTTTAGACCATCAGACATACCTTGTACAGAATTCTGTAACATGTATGGTCGACATGAGTATCTTGTTATGTCATTCAGTCTTACAAACGTTCCTTCTATTTTCACGGCATTGATGAATAATGTTTTCCATTCCTATATGGACTCCCTTTTCATAGTATTTATGGATGACATCTTGGTGTATCCGTGCACTCGTAACAAGAACATGTTTGATATTTGGAGTTTCTTGGGGTAGGCTGGTTATTACATGCATTTCATAAAAAAAATTTCTCATCTTTCTACACCTCTTACTAGTCTTACAAATAAGGGTTTCAAGTTCACAAGGTATGAAGAATGTCAGAAATCCTTTCTGGAGAGGAAATGGAGGGTTGTCTCAACACTGATTCTGATTCTTTACAGTGGTTAGTTCATCCAGGCATCTCAATGATGTATCGAGATATCTGATGCTAATATTGGAGGCCAAGGATGAAACGTCAGAATGATTGATTTATCAACAGGTGTTCCACATGTCCGTAGGTGAAGGCGGTGCACCAAAGACCTGCAGGCTTATTATAGCATCTTCCATTCTTAGAATGGAAATGGGAAGATGCTGCTATGGATTTTTTAGTCGGCATACCTAGGTTGTTGAGGGGTAGCGATGCTATCTGGGTAGTCATTGACCGATTAACAAAATCATCCCACATCATTCCTATTCGGGGTACTTTCTCAGTTGATGAGTTGGGAAGACTGTATATATGTGAGATCATATTATTACATGGGGTTCCACATGCTATAATTTCATATAGGGATGATAGTTTCACATAAAGGTTCTAGAATTAATTATAGAAAGATATGGGAACTATGGTTCTTCTAAGAACAAATTTTCTCCCCTAGACCAATGGACAATCTGAACAGAAAATACAGGTTTTGGAGGATATGCTCTGAGCATGTATCCTTGATTTCTGGGGTTCTTGGGAAAAGCATATTCCTTTCACTGAGTTCACCAATAATAAAATTGTTCATGCAATGGGTTATATGGATCCTTTTGAGGCCTTATATGGTAGGCCTTGTCTTTTGCCATTATGTTGGCTAGATGTAGGTGAGGTAGCCCTACTAGGTCCTCGTCCTATTATGGAGACTTCAGAACAAGTCCAACTGATCAGGATATGTATGAATACTACTCAGTCTAGAAAAAAAATCTTATGTTGATCATCATCGATGAACTCTGGAGTTCGAGGTTTGGGATCATGTTTTTCATTAGGCATCACCCAGTCATGGGAATAGATGGTTACGAAATCAGGGAAAGTTGTCGCCTCATTACATCGGGTCATTTACAAATATAGAGAGAGTCGGGCCGACAACATATCAGTTGCTATTACTTCAGAGATACTATGCCATGCATGTCTTCTTTCATGTCTCACTACTTCTCCAATATCATGATGACCCGTCTCATACCTTTGATCCCAAGGAAGTTGAGTTAGATATTAACGCTCCTTTGAGGAGTATCCAGTTTGTATCATTGACTGATGCATGAAGGTTCTCTATGCCAAGTCTATCCCACACGTATGGGTGATTTGGTAGCACGGTCGAGTACAGGATGAGACTTGAGAGAGGGAATCCGATGTACATGCTCAATGGCCAGATTTTTTCTCAGACAATGTTTCTTTACCCTTGGATTGAGAACTCGGGAGCTAGTTCTTTTTAGGGGGGAAGAATGTAAGAACCCAGTTTTTTGACTCAGGTAAGGATCCATTAATTTTAGGTCTAAAGTTTTTACTTTGGACATAATATAGATTCCTAATGAGTGTTCAAAGGTTTTGAGGGTATCCGGGGATTGTTTTGAGCTTAGAAAACCTCTTTTTCTGAAAATAGGCCACGTCATGCGGTTTGCGCATGGTTTTCAAAACCATGTGGTTTGTGTTTTCTTGGAAAGTGGCATCACACATGGATTTCACATGGCCATATGGCCTAACCATGTGAACCACTATATTTCCCAGGCCAAGTCACATGGTTTGCGCATGGTGTGAACATGGTTTACCTAACCATTCAGTTTGTGTTTTTTTATAGTGGCATCTTGCAAGGTTTGTGCATGGCTACGCAGCCTAACCATGTAAACCACCCTTTTTCCCAGATTTGGGTAGAACCATCTTGCATGGTTTGTGCATAATTTGAAAAACCATTCATGGGATAAAAACCTATGTAAAATGTCTAAAATAACATTAATGGTCTATTAATCCTCCTCCTTTCTCCCAAATACGAGTTTAAGCGGGATTAACCTAGTTCTCTCTCATTTTAGAGAATTTTGAAGAACCTAACGTGGAATCAGGAGAACTTATTAGTCCAGTTTCTATTCATGCTTTTGTTTGTCACGTTGGATGCACAATGGTCAGTACTAGAGTCCACTTTAGCTCCACTTCATCTCTTTCACTCCCGACCAATCATCACCATGTCAGTGTTTTCCACTTTTTCATAGATCTACTCTGATCTGAGGCAAATCAAGCGCTGATACCAGAGGAGAAGGCTCGTACAACTGTATGGTTCTTGGTCTATTTCTCATCCCAAAAGTTCGTTGCTTTTGTAAAGTTAGTGTGGGGCCCACCGGTTTCCTTGGAAATTGTTTCATAAATTAGCGTGTCATTATTATACTCATTAAAATCATATTGGTATGATATTTCCAAATATGTTATTTGTTGTTATTTTTTTAACCCACAACTCAATCCACCTCATGTCGATGGTTATGCCATAATTGGTTTTTTAGTGTTTGGGCATGTTTGACCCACCGTTTGGGTGTGCCTTTTCTTGAACATTTCTAAAGGCGAGTCTTCTTATCATAAATGACTTGTTATTACTAAGAATTGCATAATGGCATGTACCGGGAATGCTCACCACTTGACCCGCATAAGGTAGGTGATTAAAAAATTATATTTAATGTGAAATATGAATTGTTATAGGGAAAGTATACTATGTATATAACTTGGCCTTATCAAAATCGATCGAATAAAGGTCACATGTTTATAGCACCCCTTTACATGTTGATGGAAGGTAGTGGAGTGGCCTCAATAATTGAATAATACATAATGACTAACTAAGACTTGATTAAATGGTTGCAATGCTACTTGGACTATCCACACAAATGGAAGAGAAAAATTTGACCAATGGTTTCAACTCTACTTGACCTATCCACACTAATGGAAGGATAGACATGAACCAAATAAATTTTTACATGATTAGAATATCAAATATGAATGGATTGACTCGTGCTCACCTTGTATTTTGAGAGGAGAATATCGTGGGTCTCGAGAACCCCATTTTGATTCAAGGAAATGGTTTTATTACATTGAAACCCACTTAGATTTGGGTTCTTTTCTATTCCTTGGATGCCCAATAAACTATCGTTGGGTCCCTTTCATTATTACAGGATACCTTGGATACACTCCATGGATCCAGGATAGACAAATATGTGCCATGGTGAATGCCCATCAGGCCCATCACTTTGCTTAGCCCGTTTTACCAAAGTCAATAGCCTTAGACACCATTGAAGCCTTATTGTAGAATGCATTGGATTACGCTCATTGGATGACACTCTTACCCATACCTAGACACAGATACTACTGAGCTAGCTTTCCGTGAGTTTAGGTTACCTTGGTTTTTATCCTGGAACTTCTTCACTGGATATCATTTTTTGGTTACCTTGTTATGTCTTGGGAACTTCACTACTTATACTACCATGAGGTGATGTAAGTGTTGGATATGCCTCACCTGACCTATTAACATTAAATATTAATTGATTAATTAATGAACATGTTATATGTTCAAACACCAGCTGAGGGCTAAAGCAAGTAATTGGTTATTTAGTTATTTTATACTTCTTTACTTTACATATATGCATGCACATTACTATTTTAAATTAAAAGGGATGGATTTTATTGACAATGTTGTTGGTGGACCAATGAGATTTCAATCACACACTCTCCAGGCGTTGTTTGGTACCTAGAGTAGATTACATGTTTGCATGGATTGACCAAGGGAAGCATGTAGCATCCAATATTTGATTGTGTGCTGATAGGATGAAGCATGATAGCAGATGACCAAGTAGGTTCTTGGGATTCTTGGAGTAGAATTTTTTTTCTTTTACCTTGTGGAAGATGATAGGCTTATTTCCTTGTATCCATTATTTATAGTTTTCTAGTGAAATGACATTACACAATTATTGTTTCACCTGATACAATTATTATTATTCTTGTCAATCTGTTGCGTCAGTCTGTTTCCACTATTTATTTATATTTCTTCTGCTGCCTACTATTCATTAATATATCTTCTGCTTTGCTACACTATGCTAATCAAGGAATATTCTTCCCATGGACACACCATAGGACCTCACTACTAGTAGGCAGCCTCTGGAATTTGGGAAGATGCGCTTAAGGACATATATCCAACCAGGTTCAGGGCACCCGTTAAGTGGAATTCGGTTTTGGGTCATCAAAAAATATGCACAAGCTCAGGAAATCTTATTGACTTTGTCTCCTTTTTATTATATGTCTTTCGATTGATATTCCCCTATTGGTAGGCATTTCATGTAAGTGTACGATCTTGTGATAATCTATAGAGACTTCAAGCTGCATCATATTTTACCAGATCTTCCAAGGAACCTTGTCTTATGTTCCCAAGATTCTTATGCCATAACATGTTTTCCTAATCCTTGTACAGAAAGCACGTATCTCTTTCTCCACTCATGAGTTATATATTTCCTTTTGGACGCTTTCCTTGAAACACAACAAAACCATCCTTTCCCTTGATGATAGATAATTTCTTAGAAAATATTATGGAATGTCCTGAGTCACAATATGGACTAACACTAAGAACGTTGTGACTAACCCCTCAAAAACCAAGACATATGCTCATATAAAATATTTTCCTCCAAACAAGGCTTTTCCAGAACCAATAATTTTCAATCCCTCATCATTACAGAATCTTACAATTACTTTTTTATCATACTTGATTCTGGTTACAAGATTCTTATTTCCCATCATATGGGAAGTGCATCCACTTTCAATTATCCCTATCCATGTGTGATCTGATGCCTTGAAAACAATTTCTACAACCACAGCCTGCTTGAGGATTTTCTATTTGACCCAAGCCATTGAATTCATAACTGGCTTGGAATGACAAACTTGATCTTCCTCAGTAATTGATGGGATAGATTCAACTCATAGATCTTCAAATCTATTTTCAATTTTCATCTCACTTGAAGATACTTTTGGAAACTTCTTAAGAAAAAAATCAGTTTGCCTCCACACATTCCTCTTCATTGTCGATCTACAATATCTTTCCACATGTCTGAGTCCTTTACACCTGAAATAATTACCATCAAATGATGAATGGTAATTTTTAGCTCTATAAGACAACCTATGTTGGTCTTGTTCCCTTTGGTTCCTATTTTATATGGAACATACATTTTAAGAGTATCCCATTATATAACAACAATAGCATCTTTTGTGAGGTAAATTCCTCTATGGAAATGACGCACCACTAGTTGTCCATTAGGGTCTCCAAATCATCTGATTCTTCTTCATACCCAAATCAATATTCAATCTTTGACTGGGTTCTTATGGTCTGACTTGAACCATAACTACTTTTTGTATTAGATCAATTCCTATACCAGCCTTATCATTCCGGGTAGATTTGTGCTTATGTTCTGTTTGACCACTATGCTCAAATCTCACCTTCTCTGTTGCCTATATGATCTCCATTCATAGCAGTTTTCTTGATTTTCAATTGTTCATCACTCACTAATGACTTCTTCTTATAGTTGTTTTATATTCTTGATTATATCTTTTCTATTTTTAATCAAACTATCAATTTTAATATGCTGTTATTAAATTTTTAGTTTTTACTCTAGCACCTTTTTAGAGAATTATGGCATTGAAGACCTTAACTTTTCAATTTCTTCATTCAGTTAAATATTCTATTCTTCTTCCTAATGCATAAAGAGTTTGGAATCACAAATAACTGTGTTAGATTTCTTCGTTTTGGAACTCAAAATATCCACCTCTTCAAGTGAAGCTTCTAATTCTGCATGAAGATCAACTGTTCCTTCAATTTATCCTACTTCATTGTCATTTTATCCTCTTGTTACAGAATAAATAACAAATGCCACCAATGCATCTATTTTATGATCTGCGAAATTCTCCAACTCCTCTACCTCGGATTATTCGGAACTTTCATCCTCGCTTGAAAGCAGATTTTTCTATTTGAAGAATTTTCTCATAGTACTTCTCCTCCCATTCTCATTTGATGAATTCTTCTTTTGGAGAATTTCATAATTTTCTCCATTATCATCATCAATATTCTTAAAACAATATGCTGAAATAATTCCAATCTTTCTACATCAAAAGCATGAAAATGGGAGTTTACCTTTGAACCTCCCTTCCCCCCTTTGCAGATTGGAGGAGAGAAATGACATGACATCATCCATATTTTCCTCTTCAAGACTATCTTCAACTATGAGATTCTCCATGGCCATCAATTCCACTTTCTTTTGCTTACCTTTTTTCACCGCATTATTATCATCATTTATCATTTCATATGCTACAATGGTACTATATAGGTTATCTAGTGTCATCTCTTTGGGGTATTTTTCTTTCAACACTGAATCTTTCAGTTTGAACTATGGTGGAAGTTTCCTCATGATTCATTTCACAATATTTTTATCTTCAATGACTTCTACAAGACCCAACATGTCTTCCACAATAATATTTATCCTATAAAATAATTCATTAATAGTTTCATTGGGATTCATTATGAGATCCTCTTACTTGTTCCATAGAACCTACAACTTTTCTTCTCTGTCTATTGTGACACCCTCATAAATGTTTAACAATTTTTTACAAATTGAATTTTATGTGTTAAATGAAATCTCCTTATTATAAATATCATTTTATAGGTCTCACCTTAACGTATTGATCCCTTTAGAATCAGTATCCAATTCTCTTCCTTCATCTTTTGATAAAGCACCACTAATATTATTAGCTGATATTCCATGCATAGCTATTGTATAGACATTTCTCCCTACTGATCAGAAGTAGTGTTGCATCCAATTCTTTCATAGTTGAAAATTATTTCCATCAAATATCTGAATTCCTTTAGGATTGAACACCTCCATTTCTTCTTCTTGATAAAGAACCACTAAGATTCAACATTTATCTCTAATACCAATTGTTTGGTTTACTAGGTCGAATACCTTGAGAGGGGGGGGGGGGTAAATCAGGGTATAAAAAATTAAAACCTTTTCTCATTCACATATTGTTTTTTTTGTTTTAAAAAAACTCAATTCTCCCTACCTATCGTTGCAATATATGAATAGATACGAAATTTTTCATTGAAAACAATGATTTTTACTTGGTTCACCCTCACTGGGCTACGTCTAGGAAGCATACAACGATAATGTGCTGATGTACCAAATTCACTAAGGCTCACTACCAATAATTTGTACAAGGATTGGGCTAGATCATCTATACCCATGCCAACTTCCTTTACAAGGTTTAGGGTATTCAGAATGTATTCCCTAGGGTCCCTCCATATTCCTCTTACTCTGGCACACTACCGGTGAAAGGGTCGCTATCTTCCTATTCCTTCCCTTGTGGCTCTTGGAAAATAATACACTCACAGTTTATCGACATGTAGGTCAAACACAGTTTATGGACTTATAGGTTCCTTCATTTTCATGAATTACTATATCCTTATCTATAAATAGATGCTCTATTGAAGTTCCTTTTTCACCTGCAGATGAATTCTACTTTCCCAGGTACAGTTAGGTATGGAAAAATACTTTCAGAAACTGAATCAATGCTTTTCCAAACATCCTTGTGAAAATCATGAACCAACATCCTCTCCCGCATACTGAGTATTGGCTTTGGTATGTGGAACACTTCCTCCCCATACTATTTCCTCTTTTGTGAACTTCCATTTGTCTGCAGACTGCCTCCGCCATCATGATCATGTATCACTGCCGCATACCGATTCCTCAATCATCCTCTGAGAAACCCGTTCTATCCGTGAACTATTCTATGTTCACAGAATGTGTTCAGTTTCACATACCACAGCTCTCCTTCTGCATACTACATTCATTATTCTCCATCTCGTGTAACAGAGATTCGTTCTCTACATACTGAGAAAACATTTTATGCGTACCACACATCCTTTGCGAGTTATGAATACCCGCAAACACCTTCAACGTGATACACATTCAGACATTACTGAATTCCCAGAGAAAAATATGATCTCTAATGATTTTCAATATCCACAATAATTAGTGGGATTAAAAATTCGTATATCGGCATTGATATCCACAAAACCTGTTAATATGAGATTTACCAAATCTTCAAGCCAACATTCATCACTAACTGATTCTTCTACTGTTGTGAACCACAAGACACCCGTGAAATGTTTTTCGAAGTCGTATGCATACTGCCATTGCTACTACGTAGTTCATTTCCTCTACTGATGGCAATACATCCATTTACTAAACCGCCTTCCACCATGAATCATTTTCGGTTTCACAAATTGCACATTCATACTATTTCTGCCACTCCGTGTACCATTCATGGAACACGGTACGTGACCCATGAATTATGGTACGAATTTCTCACCCTTTGAAATTTTTTTTCAACATTATTCATACCATTAACTCCATTGAATAAATTTTTCCTTTTACAATGTCAAACTCTTGATTTTGAGGCCCAAAAATTGCAAAAACCGGGAAACTGCACCACCTAAAAAATAGGTCCTTAGCAAACACCTACCATTCTCATTCTCGATCATATGTCTTTGTAAAAACACACAACCACACATAAAACAAATCTAGAGGACACCTTGATGAATATTTTCTTAACCAATTATATTAATGATAAACAATCTTGTTAGTTTTATCCACAAAAAATGATCATACAAACGCACATTGTCCATAATTTGAAACTATTTTGGACCATTTATTGAAGTGTAAATATTTTTTACTTCTATAAGAATAATGAATCCATACATCTAACAAACTAGATATCAATAAACTATTAGAAAACACCTTTTACTATTACCAACATACCAATGTAGTTTGGGAGAAGTTGATTTAACAACCCCAATTGGGTGATATAATAAATAACAATAAAATAAATGAATAAAATATTATAATAAATTTAATTTGATATAAAAAATAAACATTTTAAAGGTTCTAAATTATTCATGTTTTCTATGTAATAGAACTATTCTTGTGGTTAGAGGATCATCAAATGAGATGAGATAATATGTATGGGTGAAATTTACTCACCCTCTTCCTTTTGGGTTTTGCTATATATATATATATATATCCCCATCTATCTAATATTTAAATATTCTTATTTTATTTTTTATAAAATTATTTTCTCCATAAATTTCTAGTTTATTCTCATTTTATTTTCATTGGAAATTTATGTTTTCCAAGATCCCTTCCATGTATTTTTTTAAGATCACCCCAATAAAATGGAATTTTTCTATTTATCATTCGTTGTATCATCCCATTAATTTGAAGGCTATTATCACCTATGATTCTCAAAAACCATGTTTTTTTATATAAATTTTTTTAGTTTTTCATTCTATCCAATTTCCATATCTATTTCATTCCATTAAATTTATTTTACACATGTCATGAAAATTTTCATCAAGGGGTTATCTTCGAAATGTCAATTATTTTCAGGTATTAATTCTCTTCTATCTATCTTCACTTCTATATCCTACCTCAATAGTATTTAGTGTTTATATAATATATCAGCTTTATTTTTTGGTATTACATATATCCTCACGATTTTTATTGACTCATGTTTCAAACCCTATTATGATTCAAAAAAATCATACATTGCCCATTTTTATTTAAATTTTGGATTATACGCTCTCTCAAAAATAAATTTTTATTTTTAAAACACATATTATTGAAATAACTATATGTATCATTTTACCATCATTATTTTTTATATATAAATTTATTTAAATTAACATTCAATTTTTATTTATAATTTAACCATACATAGTACAAAATGAGAAACAAATATCATATATGTTTTTTATAACAACACTCCTCCCATTTATATTTATTCTATCATTTATAAAAATAATTTTTTATACACCAAATATAATAATTTTTGTCAATATTTTTTTGAATTTATTGGAATTTTTATCCATCAAAATATATTATACATATCAAATAATATTCCAATGAATAATAAGGGTGTTAATGACTATTAGATCAATTTTCATATCGAAAGCAATCCCAAAATGATTAAATCATGAGTTTGTTAACCCAATCATACCCCAACAAGTTATTGAAAGAAAACGTAGAAAAAAAGTGATGAAACTAGGTTAAGTTTATTTATACCTATAGAAAATCTACATATTACATTATGAGAGGAAAAAAATTATAAGAATATGATTCAACATCCAAGTTAATAAAAACACAGAGTCATTTAATTGTGATCCCATCCTACTTCTGTCTTCCATCGTTCAATTGTATTCAACATCTATCAACCCCATCTCCAATGGGAACAACAAATCATGTTTTTTGTGGATTCGTGGATGGAATCAATGGTTAGGGATATTCTATACATTCAAATCAGAACCAATAGTTTCCCCCATAGGTCCCCAAAATATTCCAAACTAGGAGTATGTTATCTATAAGAACAAATTCAATCATTAAGTAATGACCTTGGAAGTCCATCCTCATAAAATGTAATTATTTCATTCCATTCCTATAGATCAAAGGTCAAAACTAAACATCAAAATCACCATAGTAGTAGATAATCTATGAAACCATTGATGTAATATTTTCTAAGGAACTTATTGATGAAATAATGAGAAACATACTGCTAAACAATCACATACTGATTTTATCTACAAAGTGCATCCTGGGCTCAGTACGGTCACCCAAAAAACAAAACCCTGCTTTGAAAAAATAATCTTGGCCATGCTTGTAGTTCTAAAGATGGATCATCTCTTGGGAGACCTCAGAATCAAAATTATAGATTATGGGTTATTGATTCCATGAAACTCTAATAACATTGAGAATTACAAGATAAGATCAAACAATGTACTTGAGTGATCTAGATGAATCAAATTTAATAGAAAAAAGTATTTTTTAGAGAAATGTAATAGTGGATACATCACACAATATGAGAACTCATCTTCATTCCTAGAGGATGGAATCCAAAAGATATAGTTTTGTCTCATCCTCAAATCTTTTATTCTGTTCAAAATTCATTTCAATTTTAGGGGGAATACATTCTTTAATATTAAAATATTCCTGAAAATTAATATCCCAATTTTTTGTCACTGAATCATCAAAAGGTCATATTCTTCAATCGAAGAATAAATCTGCTCATTAAGAACCTTCTTGAGAGCCCAAACATGATTTTGAATCTTATGTATCTCATCCAAGTTATTTGTATAAATATATTCGGTAGGTTTCATGAAAAAATCATCTTATAGTGGTCCCATATTCACATCATCATGTAATCCCAATTATCTAGTAGAAATGGCTCGCTCCATCTTGGAATAATCATTATAGTTCATTGTTTTATTAGTATGTAGGGTAATATACCCATATGAATCCATCAGAACATTCATACCGATAGTAGAACATGACTATAAAAATATCTTTTTCTGGATGAGAACAATCATTGTCACCTTTAATGGCTTTAGAAGTCTCACTAGGATTATCTCGAACCCTATCCAAATTGGGTTAAACAACATTGGGGTCACTCAAAGCACTTTGTATAACATAAAAAAACCAAAGAATACAATATCCATATCATATAAAGAACCACTTTCATCGTTAGAATTTATATGATTATCATCTTAAACATTCTTGTCAATAACATATATTTTCCCTCCAAAGTATTCCTTAGATCCGTAAGAGCCAGCGGGTGACATCAATTTCATTAATTATCAAGTGAAATATTCTACATCCAAATTATACTTTCCCTTCTCAGCCAATGGAAACTCACCAAAAGGTGGGCGTACTGTCCTTCCATAGTCATTAGGTGATCACCGAATTTTATGAAAATCGATGCAATATGAGGTCAATATTTTATAATTCACAACATTATATAATCTATATATTCCATTTTGAATCTAGATCAGAGTTAAAAGATGTTTGGAGACATCAATATTAGTGAAAAACCTAGAAACTGAAGGTCTTGATTGTTTTACTAAATCAATGTCAATTTTCAATGGGTAAATAATGATACTAGAAATAAAAAATAATAAAATTTACATACAAATATGCATCAATCATCCAGGGAAACCAAATAATCTATATAATGAATAACGACCTCGGGACCCACCTACCTCAAATATAGAGTAGCGACCAAGAGAAAAAAATTTAATTAAATAACATCAACATATACTTCACTTTATAACAAAATATTTATAATTAGATCATATGAAAAAAGAGGTTTGATGTTTGGTAAAGTGATAAAATAAATGGATCTTCTCAATAATATTTCATTTCTTCACCCACATAGGGTTAACCACACAAATGTTATCCATAAAGGACATATCATAGATTGTGCCCCATCACTTGTCTACATGGAATCACCTGAGTGGTATAAGTTTATGCAATCACAAAACCATATCACATGTTTGTTAAGTGGTAATTATATTTGGGAATGAAACAATCATTTATTTAATTTCTCCCCAATGTGGAACTTTTTTGGGTTATTTCTCAGCCAAAATTCACTAACTTGTTTCTAGATGGCATTAAAAAAATCACTCCCTAAAAAACATTAGTTCTAAAGAAATTATAGAACATAATTATGGGAATTTAAAATATTGTAACATAGTAGGTATGAGGAATAAAATTCCTAATTTGATTAGGATATATATTGCCTCATTTTATATCCTTCAAGGTTAATTGTGAGGTTATAATAATCACTTGAATAGATTCTCCTCAATCATGTTTTTTGAATGGGATAATGGTGTGATATTCTATTAGAGGTTCATCCGAGATGACATTAGTTTGAATATTCTATGGACTATTGAGGGTTCTAGTAAGTCTATAACTATGATATTATGTTATATGAGTATCACCATAGAATAAAATATTGTTTGGGATTTCAAACAATAGTAAATAAATGTTATAGTTTTACCAAATGGGTTTTCATTTGACAATATGTGGTTTCTTTTTACCATGTGACTTATGGTTTAATGTATTTTAAGTAGAAACGTGTAGTACATAAATGGGATTTTAAGGCATTACCTTTTTAACACAGCGGTCTATGTTGGAATACCCACTCATCAATGCTGGCTAGAATGCTTCACACCCACTAGTCGGTCACCCAAAATGTCCTTTTTTGGAATTCTCTTGGAGTACATAGGGGTGTCTCTATGTTCTTGTTAGGATGTCTAATGTACTCTCCCATGATTGTTGAACATAAATATGGATTCAATGGAGATATTTTCAAAATCATGGGCTCGACCATGAATTCATCAGCCCCCATTTCCTCATCTTTTTCTACATCTTCCTCAAGCTCCATAAAACTGTATCAGGGAGCACATGATGATATATATATTTGTCATCAAATAATCGATATTATATGTGAATTATTTTAATATTACCAAATATTATATATTCATCCAATGGTGATTTCATATCGTGGGAACATCATATGAATTGGATGATGACATCAAGAAATCTATGATAGTTAATGTTAGTTTCTAATTTTGCTGATATTATTCATTATGGAAGTATTATGTTTATGATTATTTTGTAAACCTCTAAAGGTTGTGTTTGATGGTATCCCCTTATATAATATTGGAGGTGTTAGAAACCTAACTAGATGATATTGTTGTTTTCTAAAGATGGTGTGAGAATATTCAAATATCATTCCGGTCATTCTGGTTGTCAAAATTTTGTTTACGATTGGATGAAACTTATTTCCTATCACATTCTTCCTATGATTTATTTGAGGATATAAGGTTACACATAATATGGGGGTTTTCACATTATATAATTTTTGAAATCAACCATGAATAAGAAGATTCCCTTGCATATAATGAGACTATTGATGTTGTGACATATCCTCTGATTAATGAGGGAATAGTTTGGATGGTCACTCAGTCTAACCACATCAAGTTTATTTTTCTCAAGAATCATTAGGAGGTTGATTTATAGTGTTATAATAAAATAACAATGAAAATTATAAACTCAAAATAAATTGGTTTTTTTGTTCTTTCACTAAATCATGAGCAGCTCTAATATTTTTTACCCCCTATCGAGGTAAGTTTTTCTGTTGTTTTCGCATGAATGGATGTGTCAAGTAATGAAGGTAATGCATGAATTTTCTATAATGTACTAAAATTAACTAGTTGTGGTAGTTGGATTATATTATTTTCTATAAATTCTCCCTCCTATTTTTTGAATGGTGTTATATTTGACCTTGGTTCCCCAAATGAAGCCCTCATGATTTTGGGTTGTGTTTGCAAAACCATAGAAACCCACCTTAATATTTGAAAGAGGTCAGTGGTGTATATAGTTCATCACATATATTTTCCATAAATAATTTTCACAAAAAACTAATACGGGAGTAGTTTGTTGAGAAACTTCTTTATGAATTTCATTATTTGGATAATGTCATGGGTCCATTTATTTTAATGTTGTTTTTAGTTTATCAGCTGCATAGTCATCATTTTCATTTTGATATATATAAATTCATAGATTAATTTAATATGATGTTCTCTATATCCTATGATAGACTCTAATATAACAACTATGATTTATACAAATCAATTATGTTTTTATACCTCATTCATGTCTTTTTGTTTCATCACATGTCTACACCTGGACAAAATTTTCAATAAATGCTTCTCCAGATCTATCATTATATCAATGGTTGAGAAAACATGATTCTAAAAATCTGATGGGGTAGAGTGATTACCAGAACATTGAGATATAGCTTCCCCTATGTATCAAAAAGGGTCTACCTATATTCCATGTATTCCATTTAGGAATTAAGATACCCAATTCCATTAAGGAGTTCTAGATGTGAAATTGTTTGAACTAGTTCGAGTGTGTGGGAAATGGTGAAAGTTTAATGTTTTCACCCTAAATTTATTGGCTACTTACTACCATTATGCACTAAGAATAGTTTATTATCCATATATAGTGTAGTTTCATTCTATAATAGATGATATCTCAGTCCCATCAATTATTATGTTTAGATAGAGTGGTTGTTTGAATCTAGTGCCTACTCAATTTTCATCTACCTGTATTGTGGAAAAAATACCCCCATGATGGGTGTGTAGGGAACCATGTTCATTTTCTGAGAGGCCATTCCTAGTAGGAATATTTCACTTAATAAATTTATCCTTGATTTGACGTATATTGAATATCATTTCCTCATACTATGCCATTTTATCATCCATGGATGGGACATGGGCATTCCATGGTGGAAATTGGGATGTCGAAACACATATCCCATTATCCTAGGTGAAATGTTGTTTATGTGGTGCCAAATCATCATTTATAAATACTGAATTCTTGTCCCTACTCTAATTCTATTTATTCATATCCTATAATAGTTTGTTAGTGTCACTTATTTATCAGGGTATTACATCCACATTACATGCCTCATATTTAACTTATTGATCTTCATCATCAGTTTGATCGATGGTGATGAAATACACCATGGAATTTCAAATGATTAGAATCACACTATCACACATTGATTAGTATAGTGAATATATACTTCTTGTATCCCTTTTGAGTGTTTAATTGAGGTATTCTCCTAGATCCATCTTCTCTCTTGGCCAATTTGGATGGTATGTTTTATATGGTTTGATCTTCCTCGTTGAATATTCTATAGATTTATTAATATAAATATTGACCTTGAGGGATTCACGGACCGTAAAGACAAAGAAATCCTTGAATGTAAGGGGGAATCTTGTGAGGGTAAGTCTATATTGGGTACTAGCTATCATTATTCACATCACACTCTTGAGAAGGAAAATTTCCTCGATGTAGATGGTAATAATTCACCCATATTTGAATGTTAAGGATGATCTGAGTCTTCCACCAATTTCTCCTAGACGTATTGAGATTTTGATTCATTCTGTTGTCATTGTAATATGAAAAATTCCATTTTACATACAGATGGGGATTGATTTGGATCAAAAACCAATTTCATGTAGTCCCGTTTGAGATTTGAGGGCCCATAGGGTATAGGTGATAATAAAAATTCCACCCATTCTTATAGTTTATAATTATTATAATATGGATACTATGGATGATTTCAATGAAATATTCTCAATTTTCTATATTTTAAATTGTTTGTGGCCCGACTGTATAATCTTCTTAGAATTTGGGTACTTGTTGGAGAAAAATCCCCCAATGTTATATTTAACCATTTTTGAGGTGTTTTTGTTAGTTTACAAGGCTGATTTGTTAGGTGACAAAATAGGGTTTCCTTGGCTAGTTGTCGAGTTCAATTGATATTATTGACAAACTATGTTGACAAAGAGTAATGACAAGGGAAAGGATGATCTGTGGGCAGTACAAAAAGATTTGTTATTATGTACGAAAGATGATGTTGAGCAAATGAAATGTGCATTCCCAATGTGACGTCAAATGAGGTTTTTCATGCTTGAAGAGAATCTTGAGTGACATGGTAAATCTTCCACACAGGGGTCGGAAAATCCAATAAATAAGAGGTGACCCCCCCCCCTCATTCATGATATCTCAACACTTAGAGAGAATCTGAGCTCTGTATCGCATAAGAATTTTATGTTAAGGGAGTTTCAGGAAAGATCTCGAGTTTCCCACAATCCAATAACGTTGCGCTTAATATTTGAGTAGCATGTAAGATTGAAGTTGCATGCAAGGGGGTGTTTCACGACAAAAGTGGAATCTTGTGTGCAAGGAATTAAAGTTGCGGACAAGATGAACTATGTGTTGCACGAAATATTTGAGGTTGCCTAGTAATACTACAGTAATGTTGCATTCATCATGGGATGAAGGTAGAACATCAATAGAGCATCTACATATAGAGAATGATGCATTCATTTGAGATAATGATGAGACTTATAGGTCTATAAAATTTGAGTGGATCTTATGATGATGCAGTGATCTCACTTTAGTTGAGAGAGTTGTGTGTTCTCATATTGTGAGTGGTTGTAAACTAGGAGGGGCAGTGAGTCCACTTCAAACTTGTAAACAACAATGCGCTAATAGTTGATTTGGTACATCAGCGCATCACATGTGTATTATCATTGTACATAGACCAGTGAGTATAACGAACCATAATTTACATACATTGTTATTACTTCAGAATTGAAGCACACTTATTACAACATATAACAAAACCAGGAAAGGACCGTATAGGTATAGTGTCTTTAGAAACTGGGAAACATAAACAACTGGTTCATAAATCATCTACGTTGTCTCCCATTTATTTCATCATATCTATAGTCCCGTTTTGGAATATAATACTTAATAACCTTCTTCCTGACCTGAGGAAACAAAACATACAAAAGGGTGAGCTCAAATTCTCAGTAAGGGGAAATAAAAGAAATAGCAATCACATCATATTCATAAGAACATAAATTTTTTGAAATCTTAACCTGCAAAAGAGATCATAATTTCATAAAATGGGATAAATCATAGTAGTGAAATGTAATCCCAATAATCATAACTTAAAACATGAAACATTGTGGCATACACACATAATCATAGAGAATGATTTCTTAGTAGTTAAGACTCATTGCCAAGACTATCTTAGTGGACAAAGTCCATTTCTGAACCGAGTTAACCCCTCTTTTAAGTACTGTATCACTGAACCGGTTTAACCTACCGTTCCAGCCATGTCTATCTCATGAGATATAAATCTTTACCCAATTCATTTGATGGAGATATAGGTCCCACCCATCTCATAATGATACCATTGTTATGTGTTCCACAAAAACATAAATCATATATCATTGCATAACCAATGTAATAAAAATGGGATTCTTAAACATCGTGACATCATAAAACAATTTATATAAGATAAAGGAATTCATAAAAATAATTCCATCACAACATAAAAAAATCAATTTAATAATAGGGATAGAAACAGAACCCTATATTATCTTAGATAGAAAATAATTTTGATAAAAGACTTGAACTCCATTCTTGAGGAAAATATCCTTTCTACTTCAAAAACATTTTTCCTTTCTTAACATGTCATACAATTTTAAACTAAAATTAGTTGATTAAAAATAAAATTGAAAACTTTTAAAGGAAGCTTCTTGGAAATAAGGTTTTAAAAATCCATTCATGCCGTATAAGTTAAAAAAACATTCTTCTTTTACTTTTTTCAGAAAAGTCAAAAATACCGAGTACGAAAAACGACAAAAGATTCATTTCATATCTTTTACTAAAAACTAACCAAAGGGTAAAATTTGATATAAACAATTGTATAATGATATAAATATTACATATTGAGGAAACATGGATGTGGATGATAAATATTCCCCAGTAAAGTCTGAAGTATAAACAATCTCAGATAAAAATGAGATTGCAAGATTTTCCCTTACCTTATGTCCGATTTTCTTCGTAAGTGTCTCAACCTCCTGTATAATGATTTAAATAATGTTATTGACTTATTCCAGAATCATAATTATTTTTATAATATCATATAGGGTTATATTCTTAGCTTCTTATTAGTAATATTTCATTACTACTTGTTATTCGGGTGTTTATTACTTTTTGTTCTTATGCGTGTTTTGTTGAATAAATTCTTATTCTTATTTTTAGATTATAGATACCTCATTTCCATAATGGTATTAGTGTAATAAATATCATATTTATTCACTAAATTCATTTATGTAATCATTATGCAATGAAAATCTTGTAGAATGAGTCGCATCACATCGGGGAGACGGTATTTCATACGTACGCACGAGCGATGATATCGTTCCCATGATCGTGGAATTGTATTGGAGTGTATGTATACTATTTCAGAATCAATATAACATTAAAATAATCATATATAGTTATTAGTTACACCATTATACCCATCTAAGTAAGGTGGTGGTGGAAAATAGATTACACCACGACATGGAGATGGTATTCCGTACGTATGCACGCGCGGTGATTTTTTTTCCGTAGGATGGATAGATGGTGAAATAGTGTTGTTTCATACATATAATAACATATAAGTATATGAGTGATACTGATGTTATTACTTAATAATGAAACAACTAAAGAAGAAGAAGTGGAAGAAGAAATAAAGTTGAAAGAATCGGTAACAGACATTACCTCTTCTTTGAAGTGCCTCTTTGAGACCTCCTCTTAGGGAACTAAAATTGGTCTTTGAAGAATACCAGGACCTCTAGGATGTTTCTACGGAAGTGGAGAAGATAATTTGGTATGGTTTGGCCTAGCATGAAGGCTCAAAGTGGTGTGAGGAAGATAGGGAGGAGGTGCCCTTTTATAAGAGAGGAGAGGGGCACCTTAGAAAAAACTAAAAATATTATTTTATTATAAAGTCATATTCGGTTTTCAATAGCTCCAAATTAATTTATTTCGAAGCTAAGATGGGTATTGGTCTAAATCCTCTCATACAATAGAATTTATACATGTTTAGGTATCTATTTTAACCTTATCATTTAGATTTAACTTTAAGTTAAATAATTTTACTTTTACTGTGTCTTCTTGTTTTCTTACACTATAAGGTTAATAAACTTACTATAACAATCTAAACGAACCCCAAGTTGTTTATTATCAATATACATAACCTTATATAAGTCATTTTTCTGAACCTTATATTTTTATGAATAAACTAACAATTAATAATATAATATTTGTTTTAAAACTATTTTATGTCCGTTTTGACACTATTTGGTAATTGATTTTTGTGAAAATCATAACAGAAATATTAGTTTTAAGAAAGTTAATTAATTAAATAATAACATGTCATATTAACATATAATGTTATTATAATTCATAAAAAGTCTCAAATTACATTTATTTGGGTATTTATAACATCAATTTTGTCAATATTTCATTAATAAGATAATTATTTCATCATCATTGTGTCATAAATAAATTAAATTATTTAAAGTATAAAAATTAAAAATAAAATATCATTATCTAGGAAAGAGTTTTATATTTCTAATGAATATTTATAGTTGAATTTATCTTATGTATAACCCTATATTAAAAATTATTTACTTATTAAACTTTGATCATTACTATTTTAACCCTTCTTTAACTAAATTAATAATAAATGTCCTAATCTAATCCAAGTGGGCCTAAATGGTCATATTTTATTCCTAACGTTGTTTTTGGTCAAATTACACTTATAAAATAGAATTAGGACATATGTTAGGGTAATAATAATGAAATTGTTACCCTTAATTACCCTATTTACTTTTAACCGTGATAAAAAAAGTAAAAAGTTACTATTCATCAAAAATTATTTTCATCTCATTGAACAACATTTTAGACCTTGATATTAACCGTGTATCTAAGATTTTCAAAATTTCACCTACAAAAGCAGTAAAATTATGTTTTATGTAAATTTGAAAATTCTCCTAGGAGGTGGGTAAAAGACGGTGAAAAGTTCAATAAAATTTTTAAATATCTAAAATTATTATAAAATGACTCCAATGAATTGCATTGAACTTATATAGGTATTATGTATCAATTTTGACCTAAAATAAATTTAAATAAAATAAATTTAAATAAAATAAATAATTATTTAAATAAAAAGTCTGTTTTTAAATAGTAACATAGTGTTTTCACTATTCATCAAAAAATTGAAAGTTTTCAGAAAAATACCAAAATTTCACCCTAGGCTAATTTTGATGTTCCGAATCCAAAAATGAAGTCCATTTTGAAAAATAAAATTTACAAAATTTTAAAAATTAGGTATTACTATTCATAACGGTTATTTTTAGTAATATTTTAATAGCATATCGTTGTTTAGTGAAACTCGGTATTGCATACGATGCATGCTAACGAGGAAGGTCATGATTGTGTGTAAAGAAAGACTAGATTGTGTTGTGTGTAGTGAAATATTACTTTGATGATTTATTGTAGAGACCCTAAGTATGACGTACATGGACATTACATTACTTTTGCGGAATACTTAGTACATAACAAAAACACACACACAAGGACCGTAATAGTTTAGTGTCTTTGGAAACTCGGAATATAATCTTCTAATCGTGGTGAAAGATCTTCAACATCTCCCATAAATATCTTCTTTTTTTTCTAAACCTAAATCCTTTCTTTATGTCCTGGGGAAAAGAAAACATAAATGGGTGAGCTCAAATGCTCAGTAAGGGTAAACAAAAGAAATATCAATCACGTCATATTCATAAGAACATATCTTTTGGAAATCTTAACCTGCAAAAGAGATCATAATTTCATAACATGGGATAAATCATAGTAGTGAAATGCAATCCCAATAACCATAACTTAAAACATGAATCTTTGTGGCATACACACATAATCATAGAGAATGATTTCTTAGTAGTCAAGACTCATTGCCAAGACTATCTTAGCAGACAAAGTCCATTTCTGAACCGAGTTAACTCCTCTGTTAAGTCATGTATCACTGAACCGGTTTAACCTGTCGTTCCAGCCATGTCTATCTCATGAGATATAAATCTTTACCCAATGCATTGGATAGAGATATAGGTCCCACCCATCTCATAATGATACCATTTTTATGTGTGCCACAAAAACATAAATCATACATCATTGCATAACCCATGTAATAAAAATGGGATTCTTATACATCGTGACACCATAAAACAATTCATATAAGATAAAGGAATTCATAAAAATAATTCCATCACAACATAATCAAATCAATTTAATAATAGGGATAGAAACAGAACCCTATATTATCTTAGATGGAAAATAATTTTGATAAATGACTTGAACTCCATTCTTGAGAAAAATATCCTTTCTACTTCAAAAACATTTTTCCTTTCTTAACATGTCATACAATTTTAAACTAAAATTAGTTGATTAAAAATAAATTTGAAAACTTTTAAAGGAAGCTTCTTGGAAATAATGTTTTAAAAATTCATTCACGCCGTATAAGTTAAAAAAACATTCTTCTTTTACTTTTTTCGGAAAAGTCAAAAAGTACCGAGTACGAAAAACGACAAAAGATTCATTTCATATCTTTTACTAAAAACTCACCAAAGGGTAAAATTTTATATAAACAATTGTATAATGATATAAATATTACATATTGAGGAAACATGGATGTGGATGATAAATATTTCCCAGTAAATTCTGAAGTATAAACAATCTCAGATAAAAATGAGATAGCAAGATTTTCCCTCACCTTATGTCCGATTTTCTTCGTAAGTGTCTGAACCTCCTGTATAATGATTTAAATAATGTTATTGACTTATTCCAGAATCATACTTATTTTTATGATATCATATAGGGTTATATTCTTATATTCTTATTAGTAATATTTCATTACTACTTGTTATTCGGGTGTTTATTACTTTTTGTTCTTATGCGTGTTTTGTCGAATAAATTCTTATTCTTCTTTTTAGGTTATAGATACCTCATTTCCATAATGGTATTAGTGTAATAAATATCATATTTATTCACTCAATTCATTTATGTAATCATTATGAAATGAAAATCTTGTAGAACGAGTCACATCACATCGGGGAGACGGTATTCCATACGTACGCACGAGCGATGATATCGTTCCCATTATCGTGGAATTGTATTAGAGTGTATGTATACTATTTCAGAATCAATATAACATTAAAATAATCATATATAGTTATTAGTTACACCATTATACCCATCCAAGTAAGGTGGTGGTGGAAAATAGATTACACCACGACATGGAGATGGTATTCCGTACGTATGCACGCGTGGTGATTTTGTGGATGATAAAATACACCCCAGTAAATTCCAAAGTATAAACAATCTCGGATAAAAATGAGATTGTGATATTTCCTTTACCTTAGGTCCAATTTGCTTCGTAAGTGTCCTAACCTCCTGTATAATGATATAAATAATGTCATTGACTTATTCCAGAATCATACTCATTATTATGATATCATATATGGTTCACTTATGACTTTATATTACCCGTTCTTTTGTAAATTCCATGTTAAAAGGTGTTTTGGGTAAAATCGTTTCATTTTTCGTCCGTGTTTTGACTTGTAATTATTCATATGATTACTTAGATCATGATTACATAATTCCAGAATATAAAACATGATTTATGTATAATATATATTCATAATATACATATATATAATAGATCAGTAAATGGAATGAAATACACCGTTCATGGGGACGGTAGGTCGTACGTACGCATGAACGCTGTTTTCGTTTCCTTATTGAGTTGAATGGAATTAAGTAGATGACATACATATATATACACATAAATACAGTATCCTTAATATGTCATATATTTCATGATTACTTATTATATATACTTTATAATCATTCATGAATGGTTAACGTGGAGAATGAATCTCATCACGTCGTGGAGACGGTAGTCCGTACGTACGCACGAGCGATTATATCATTCTCATGATCGTGGAATTGTATTGGAGTGTATGTATAATATTTCAGAATCAATATCACTTTACAATAATCATATATAGTTATTATGTACACCATTATACCCATCCAAGTAAGGTGGTGGTGGAAAATAGATTACACCACGGCGTGGAGATGGTATTCCGTACGTACGCACGCGCGGTGATTTCGTTTTCCGTAGAATGGATAGATGGGGAAATAGAGTCGTTTCATACTTATATAAACATATCAGTATATTATTGTACTGTTGTTATTACTTCATAATGAAACAACTAAATAAGAAAAAGTGGAAGAAGAAATAAAGATGAAAGAATCGGTAACGGACATTAGGACTTCTTTGAAGTGCTTCTTTGAGACCTCCTTTTAGGGCACTAAAATAGGTATTTGAAGAATACCAGAACCTCTAGGATGTTTCTAGAGAAGTGGAGAGAAGAAATTGGCAGGGGTTGGCCGAGCTGGAAGGATCAATGTGGTGTGAGGAGGAGGGGGAGGAGGTGCCCTTTTATAAGGGAGGAGAGGGGCACCTTTGGAATAACAAAAAATATTATTTTATTATAAAGTCAAATTCGGTTTTTAATAGTTAAAAATTAATATATATAGAAGATAAGGTGGGTAGGGGTCGAAATACTCTCATAAAATAGAATTTAGATAGTTTAGGTATCAATTGTAACCTTATCATTTAGATTTAACTTTAAGTTAAATAATTTAACTTTCACCGTGTCTTCTTGTTTTCTTACACTATAAGGTTAATAAACTAATTATATGAAGCCAAACGAACCCCATGTTGTTTATTATTAATATATATAACCATATCTAAGTCATTTGGCTGAAACATAGATTTTAGGGAATAAAATTACAATTAATAATATAATATTTGTTTTAAAAACTATTTTATGTCAATTTTGACACTATTTAGTAATTGATTTTTGTGAAACTCATAACAGAATGATTATCTCTAACCAAGTTAATTAAATCAATACTAACATGTCATAATAACCTATAAAATTAGTGTAATTCATAAAAAGTGTCAAATTACATTTATTTGGGTATTTATAACATCAATCATGTAAATATTTCATTAATAAGATAATTACTGCATCATCGTTGTGTCATAAATAAATTAAATTATTTAATGTATAAAAATTACAAATAAAATACCATTATGTAGGAAATATATTTAGCGTTCTAATGAATATTTATAGTCGAATTTATATTATGTATAACCCCGTATTAAAAATGATTTACTTATTAAACTTTGATTTTAAATATTTTAACCCCTTTTTAAATAAATTAATAATAAATGTCCTAATCTAATCCAAGTGGGCCTAAATGGTCATATTTTATTCCTAATGATGTTTTTGGTCGAATTAAACTTGTCCAATAGAATTAGGACATGTGTTAGGATAATAGTAATATCATTTTTACCCTTTAATTACCCTATTTACTTTTAACTGTGGTAAAAAATGTAAAAAGTTACTATTCACCAAAAATTATGTTCATCTCATTGAATCATATTTTACTTACTGACATCAACCGTGTCTCTCGGTTTTTTGATATTCCATTCACAGAAGCGGTAAAATTAAGTTTTATGAAAAATTCATTTTTTTAACTACCACTTAGGGGTTTCACTATTCATCAAAAAATGAAAGTTTCCAGAAAAATACCAAAAATTAGGCCTAAGATATATTTGATATTATGAATTCACAAATGATGTATATTTTACCAAATTTAAAACATATCAGTTTCATTAATTAATATAAAAATTAATTCCCGTCGTCAAAACAAATAGCGCGTTCTTAAGAGATAATAACTATCAAAAGATTGACAGTTGTTTTTGTCTGGTTTAAATGTGAAATTACATCCAATAACCTACATTGTATTAAATTGTAAAAATATATTTAAATATACTTTAAAACCAATCAAATTAATAATTTATCACTATTAATTATTTCTATTAAAAAGGTTGTTTTTAATTAAAATTTAGTAATTTTCACTATTCATCAGAAAATGAAAGTTATCAGAAAAGTACCAATATTTCACCCTAAGCTAATTTCGATATTCCAAATCCAGAAATGAAGTCCATTTTAAAAAATAAAATTTACAAAATTTCAAAAAATGGTTATTACTATTCATAACGGCTAGTTTTAATAATATTTTAATAACATATCGTTGTTTAGTAAAACTTGGTATTACATACTACACACGCTACCGAGGAAGGTCGTGATTGCCTGTAATGAAAGGAAAGTCAAGGATGTGTGTTGTGCAAGCTCCTTTTGGTGTAGCGTACAACACAAGACATTAATGAAATTCAAAAAAATATTTTTCATAAAATCTCGGGGTGTTACATTCTACCCCCCTTAAAATGAATTTCTCCCTTGAAATTTGTCGGGGTTATAAATGGTTTAATATTCGAAAGTTTCTTTAATAGAAACCCACATCATAAAAAGGAATACCAAAACCAATATTTAAAAGAAAAAGTATGAAACGTAACGGTTACCCAAATAAACTAATAACTGGGTTTCCACATAGGTGAAAATATGGATATGGATGAGAAATCTAACCATCATGTTCTGATGAAGAGTGGTAGAGAACATGGCTATGGAAAAGACAACAATCACAAATCCATAAATTTGTGACGATCTAAGGTACCATCTGATTCATCAGATATAAGAGCACTAGGACAACATTTTTGGTTTTCAAGATAATTTCCCTAAAGTTGATGAAATTGGAATTAGAAGAAATACTTTCGTGATTTTGGTATAGTCTCACCGTTTGTCGTTCTTTGGACAATTTCCACTTCGTCTCTTAAAAAAATGAAGTTGAATTTGTCATTCGTGATGTGTTAGCAGATCATGTGATAGAATGATGGTTCATTCCATCCGTCTCAAACAAAAGGTTAGAAAAGTTATCAAAAAATACATAAGTCCACCTATAGTGAGATTAATCATATATAGTTCCTAAAATGGACTTATAATTCTTATATCATACTGCTTAATATAATAAAACTAGTTTCTACTAAACAGGGACTTCCTGTAGGCCAGTGGTAGGCGATAAAGGCCAGTCGCACTTCGGTTGTGGGTTCGATTCCCACAGCCTTGTCCGACGTGATGGGCTGTCACCCGTCCTGCAGGTTGTCCTTTTTCTAAAAATACATTACTATAACATCACATAAATAATATCAAAAAATGTTCTATACTTAAACAATACTAACTTATGGTTAACATAATCCATTCCAACCTTTAGGCTTATCTAAAATACTTCGGTCCAAGCTCATAGTATAAAGAAAACGATTACTTGAAATGTTGTCAACCAAGCATGTGAATACCATCATTTATCCCCCATATATCTTGTTGGTCACATTCCAATCATGTGAATACCTTAATGATGTATTCTCTTGAAAAATGAATACCCATTAAACCTTAGTGAAAACATGAATGATGTCAAAAGTTAACTCTTTCCACATACCGAAATCCAAAAATTCTATATACTCAAACCATGATATAACCTTCTCCTTATATCAGTCATGAGCTCATGAATACTATCAAACATTTAATTTTCTCATTATCCCTTCATTATGCGTATATCATCTACATTCCAAAAAATATCTGAGTAACCTTTCAGGGATACTGGTAACAATCAATCATACACTTTCAAAACTCAAGGAAAGATAAAAGTGTAACAATCCTTAGATGTCTCTTTATTCCATAGTAGCATGAGATTACTTATACAACATTACACATGATAAACATGTAATCATTCCACTACATTCTTAAACCATTGACCGAGCTTCAACAATTCTTTCATCTCACATATCATTTTCAGTCTCTTCATCATCATCCAAATAAATACTACCCATACGACCATACTGATTCTCTTCATGAGACTTTCCCTTAGGGAATTGGTTTGCATAATGCCTGTACATTAGACATTTAAAACATTTAACCATTGTTGATGTCGTAGCAATACTATGTTCCTCATCCCTGGTGTTAACTAAACCTTTTCCTTTGCACTTACTGGCTTTGTGTCCTTCTTTTCCACACCCAAAGCATCTTCCAGTTCCTTTGAAACATTCTCCTTGATGCCTCTTACCACATGATTTACATAGGGGAAATTGAACTTTCTTTCCTCTATTATCATCATGAAACTCCATCTTTCTTTTATTAGCCGAGTCAGGAAACTTACCAAATTTTACTTTATTGATCATATTATGAGATTGATGATTCGGCCTAATAATGATGTTTGGACTTCCAAATCCCATTTCATTTGGTTGCTCATGAAGAATATCTTTCCATTGTCCATCATATCCTCCATTATCGTGAATCATCTTGTTTCCAGCCATTTTCTAAAAGAGAAAAAGAATAGTGTGAGAAGAAAAAATCATAATAAAGAGGGAGTAACTTCAATATCTAACATCTTTGGTTTAATCTATTATCGTTACCATAGTTCTAGGACTATATCCTATACGCATACTTATCGTTAGGGACATCCCTAGACATACCTTAGAAATGTCTCTAGGGATCTCACTAACGTTTTCGCATCCTAGTTTCCAAAGGTTGACTAAACTTTTCCTCTGATACCAACTGTAGAGACCCAAAGCTTGACGTACATTGACATTAAATTACTTTTGTGAAATACTTAGTACATAACAAAAACTCACACACAAGGACCGTAATAGTTTATTGTCTTTGGAAACTCGGAATGTAATCTTCTAATCGTGGTGAAATATCTTCAAAATCTCCCATAAAGATCTTCTTTTTTTTCTAAACATAAATCCGTTCTTTATGTCATGGGGAAAAGAAAACATAAAAGGGTGAGCTCAAATGATCATTAAGGGTAATCAAAAGAAATATCAATCTCATCATATTCATAAGAACATATCTTTTGGAAATCTTAACCTGCAAAAGATATCATAATTTCATAACATGGGATAAATCAAAGTTGTGAAATGTAATCCTAATAATCGTAACATAAAACATGAAACTTTTTGGCATACACACATAATCATATAGAATCATTTCTTATTAGTCAAGACCCATTTCCAAGACTATCTTAGTGGGAAAAGTCCCTTTCTGAACCGAGTTCACTCCTCGTTTTAGTCCTATTTCACTGAACCGGTATAACCTACCATTCCAGCCATGTCTATCTCATGAGATATAAAATATGTACCCAATGAATTGGAGGGAGATATAGGTCCCACCCATCTCATAATGATACCATTCATATGTGTGCCACAAAATCAAAAATCATACATCATTGCATAACCCATGTAATAAAAAAATGGGATTTTTAAACAACATGACATCATAAAACAATTCATATATGATAAAGGAATTCATAAAAATATTTCCATCACATCATAATCAAATCCATGTAATAATAGGAATGGAAACAGAACCCTATATTATCTTAGATGGAAAATAATTTTGATAAAACAGTTGAACTCCATTCTTGAGGAAAATATCCTTTCTGCTTCAAAAACACTTTTCCTTTCTTAACATGTCATACAATTATAAACTAAAATAAGTTGATTAAAAATAAACATGAAAACATGTAATGTAAGCTTCTTGGAAATAATTTTTTAAAAATACATTCATGCCGTATAAGTTAAAAAAACATTCTTCGTACTTTTGTCGAAAAAGCCAAAAAGTACCTTGTACGAAAAATGACAAAAGATTCATTTCATATCTTTTAATAAAAACTCATCAAAGGGTAAAATTGGATATAAAATATTTTATAAGGATATAAATATTAAATATTCAGGAAACATGGATGTGGATGATAAAATACACCCCAGTAAATTCCAAAGTGTAAACAATCTCGGATAAAAATGAGATTGGGATATTTCCCTTACCTAAGGTCTGATTTGCTTCGTAAGTGTCTGAACCTCCTGTATAATGATATAAATAATGTAATTGAGTAATTCCAGAATCATAATAATTATTATGATATCATATATGGTTCACTTATGACTTTATATTACCCGTTCTTTTGTAAATTGCATGATAAAGAGTGTTTGGGGTAAAATCGTTTCATTTTTCGTCCGTGTTTTGACTTGTAATTATTCATATGATTACATAGATCATGATTACTTAATTACAGAATATAAAACATTATTTATATACAATATATATTCAGAATATACATATATATAATAGATCAGTAAATGGAATGAAATACACCGTTCATGGAAACGGTAGGCCGTACGTACGTTTGAACGCTGTTTTCGTTTCCTTATTGAGTTGAATGGAATTAAGTAGATGACATAAATATATATACACATAAATAATGTATAATTATTATGTCATATATTTCATGATTACTTAATATATATACTTTATAATAATTCATGAATGGTTAACGTGGAGAATGAATCTCATCGCGTCGTGGAGACAGTAGTCCGTACGTACGCACGAGCGATGATATCATTCTCATGATTGTGGAATTGTATTGGAGTGTATGTATACTATTTCAGAATCAATATTACTTTACAATAATCATATATAGTTATTATTTACACCATTATATCCATCCAAGTAAGGTGGTGGTGGAAAAAATATTACACCACGGCATGGAGACGGTATTCTGTATGTACGCACGCGCGGTGATTTCGTTTTCCGTAGGATGGATAGATGGTGAAATAGGGTTTTTTCATACTTATAATAACATATAAATATATGAGTGATACTAATGTTATTACTTCATAATAAAAAAACTAAATAAGAAGAAGTGGAAGAAGAAATAAAGATGAAATAATCGGTAACGGACATTACCTCTTCTTTGAAGTGCTTCTTTGAGACCTCCTTTTAGGGCACTAAAATGGGTCTTTGAAGAAGACCAGAACCTCTAGGATGTTTCTAGTTAAGTGGATACGAGAAATTGGCAGGGGTTGGCTGAGCTTGAAGGCTCAATGTGGTGTGAGGAAGAGGGGGAGGAGGTGCCCTTTTATAAGGGAGGAGAGGGGCACCTTTGGAATAACAAAAAATATTATTTTATTATACAGTCAAATTCGATTTTTAATAGCTCCAAATTGATATATCTCGAAGATAATGTGGGTATGGGTCGAAATACTCTCATCCAATAGAATTTAGACAAGTTTAGGTATCAATGTTAACCTTATAATTTAGATTTAACTTTAAGTTAGATAATTTAACTTTCCTCGTGTCTTCTGGTTTTCTTACTCTATAATGTTAATAAACTTACTTTATCAATCCAAACGAACCCCAAGTTGTTTATTATTAATATATATAACCTTATATAAGTCATGTGGCCGAACCTTAGATTTTTAGGAATAAAATAACAATTAATAATATAATATTTGTTTTAAAAACTATTTTATGTCTATTTTGACAATATTTAGTAATTGATTTTTGTAAAACTAATAACAGAATGATTAGCTCTAACCAAGTTAAATAAATCAATACTAACATGTCATATTAACCTATAAATTTTTTTTAATTCATAAAAAGTCTCAAATTAAATTAATTTGGGTATTTATAACATCAATTATGTCAATATTTCATTAATAAGATAACTACTGCGTCATCGTTGTGTCATAAATAAATTAAATTATTTAATGTCTAAAAACTACAAATAAAATACCAATAAGTAGGAAATATTTTTATCTTTTTAATGAATATTTATAGTCTAATTTATATTATGTGTAACCCCATATTAAAAATTATTTACTTATTAAACTTTAATTTTAACTATTTTAACCCTTCTTTAAATAAATTAATAATAAATTTCCAAATCTAATCCAATTGGGCATAAATGGTCATATTTTATTACTAAGGTTGTTTTTGGTAGAATTAAACTTTTCCAATAGAATTAGTACATGTTTTAGGGTAATAGTAATATCATTTTTACCCTTAATTACCCTATTTACTTTTAACCGTGGTAAAAAAAGTAAAAAGTTACTATTCACAAAAAATTCTTTTCATCTCATTGAACCACATTTTATTTACTGACATCAACCATGTCTCTCATATTTTTTAAATTCCACTCACAGAAGTGGTAAAATTACGTTTTATGAAAAATTCATTTTTTTTTACTACCACTTAGTGGTTTCACTATTCATCAAAAAATAAAAGTTTCCAGAAAAATACAAAAAATTAGGCCTAAGCTATATTTGATATTATGAATTCAAAAATGATGCCTATTTTACCAACTTCAAAACATATCAGTTGCATTAATTAATTTAAAAATTAATTCTCGTCGTCAAAACAAATAGCGTGTTCTTAAGAGATAATAACTATCAAAAGATTGACAGTTGTTTATGTCTGGTTTAAATGTGAAATTACATCCAATAACCAATATTGTATTAAATTGTAAAAATATATTCTAAATATACTTTAAAACCAATAAAATGAATAATTGATCACTATTAATTATTTATATTAAAAAGGTTTTTTTAATTAAAATTTAGTAATTTTCACTATTCATCAGAAAATGAAAGTTATCCGAAAAGTACCAAAATTTCACCCTAAGCTAATTTAGATATTCGGAATCCATAAATGAAGTCCATTTTGAAAAATAAATTTAAAAAATTTAAAAAATTGGTTATTATTATTCATAACGGCTAGTTTTAATAATATTTTAATAGCATATCGTTGTTTAGTGAAACTCAGTATTGCGTACTACACACGCTATCGAGAAAGGTCGTGATTGCGTGTAATGAAAGGCAAGTCAAGGATGCGTGGTATGCAAGCTCCTTTTGGTGTAGCATACAAAACAAGACATTAATGAAATTAAAAAGAATAGTTTTCATAAAATCTCGGGGTGTTACATTTATATAACATAAAAAAATTATGTCTCATAAAAGTCTCAGGTGTTACATTCTACCCCCATTAAAATGAATTTTTCCCTCGAAATTCATCACTTTGTAAGAAACAGATGAGGATACCTCTCTCTCATCATATCCTCAAGCTCCCATGTAGCTTCTTCACAGTTGTGGTTCCTCCATAAAACTTTCACCAAGAGAGTGGTCTTGTTTTGTATGACTCTTTCCCTACGATCCAGAATCTCTATCGGCTGTTCTTTATAAGAAAGATCTTTCTCCAGTGGTACAACTTCTAAGATGAGTACATGTGAAGGATCAGGTATGTACTTTCTCAAGAGAGATACATGGAACACATCATGAACTTGGGAGAGATTCAGTGGAAGTGCCAATCGGTAAGCTACCTTCCCAACACGATCCAGAATTTCAAAAGGACAGATATATCTAGGGCTCAACTTTCCCTTCTTTCCAAATCCCATGACCCTCTTCTAGGAAGATATTCGTAAGAACACTTTATCACCCACTTCAAACTCTAGGTCTTTTCTTCGGTTGTTTGCATAACTTTTTTTTCAACTCTGAGCTGCTCTAATGTGTTGTTGAATAGATATGATCTTTTCTGCCATCTCATCAACAAGATTAGGTCCTAATAGCTTTCTTTCCCCAACTTCATCCCACCAAGTTCGAGTCCTGCATTTCTTTCCATAGAGAGCGTCATAAAGAGCCATCTGAATATTGGAGTGAAAGCTATTATTATAAGAAACTTCCACCAAAGTTAGGTGTTGATCCCAACCACATTTGAAATCCATAGAGAAATCTCTCAACATATCTTCTAGAGTTTGAATTGTCGTCTCAGATTGACCGTCTGTCTGTGGATGATAAGCAGTGCTGAAACTGAACTCTGTATCCAGAGTATGCTGAATACTTCGCCAGAACTTCAAGGTAAACCTCATATCCCGATCAGATATAATAGAATGTGGTACTCCATGAAATCTTAACACTTCCTTCACATATATCCTAGCAAGATGATCCAGAGAGAAATCCTCTCTAATAGTGATGAAGTGTGCCGACTTTGTAAGACGATCAACTATGACCCATGTAGAATTATTGCCTTTGGATGTTTTAGGAATTCCAGTGAAAAAGTCCATAGTGATGTTTTCCCATTTCCATTCAGGTATGGGTAATGGTTGTAACATCCCCTTAGACTTCTATCTCTCAGCCTTAACTTGCTGACAAACCAAGAACCAAGAGACATATTCAGCAACATCTCTTTTCATGCCATCCCACCAGAAGTACTCTTTCAGGTCCCTATACATCTTCGTGCTTCCAGGATGAATAGAGAATGAAGAACTATGAGCCTCATCCAGCAGAACCTTCCTTAATTCTGGGATGGGAGGAACACAAACCTTATTCCTGAACTTTATTATCCCATCACGATCAAGGTTGAATTCAGGAATATTTATCACCGTATTTTGTAACTCTACATCTTCTTTCTGCGCCTCTTTAATATTCACATGTATAGATGGTTGATCATTCAATCGAGAAAGATATTATTTTTCCCCTTCCATTATAATTCCAAGATCCATCCTTTGTAAATCCATAAATATTGGATCTTTCGTGATCCTCGTCATGGATAAGCATGCATGGTCTTGTCGACTTAATGCATCTTCCACCTTGTATTCTTTCCCAGGGTGGTAATGAATTGAGCATTCGTAATCCTTAATCAGCTCCATCCATCTTCTTTGGTTCATATTCAGCTCCTTTTGTGTGAAAATATACTTTAAACATTTATGATCAGTATAAATATCACACCTTTCTCCATAAAGATAATGCCTCCAAATCTTTAATGCAATGATTACCGTAGCTAACTCCAAATCACGAGTTGGGTAATTTTGCTCAAGGATTTTCAACTGTCGTGAGGCATAAGCTATCACCATATCATTTTTCATAAGAACACACCCCATCCCCTTCTTGGATGCATCAATCTAGATCACAAACCTTTCTCCACTACAAGGATATGTGAGTACAAGTGCACTGGATAAACTTCTTTTCAACTCCATGAAATTCTCTTCACATTCCTCTGTCCAAACAAACTTAACTACTTTCCGAGTCAAACCTGGTGAGTGGATTAGATAATCGTGAAATTTTTTTCACAAAACGTCAATAATATCCAGCCAAACCAAGAAAACTTTTGATCTCGGTAACTGTTGTTGGTCTCGACCATCTTTCGATAACCTCTGTTTTTGCTGGATCCACAGATATCCCCTCTTTTGAGATTATGTGACCCAAAAATGCAACATTTTGAAGCCAAAATTCACACTTGGTAAATTTGGCATAAAGCTTCCCATTTCTCAGTGTCTTCAATATAATTCTCAAGTGATCTTCAAGTTCTTCCTTGCGCTTTGAATAGACAAGAATACCATCTATAAAGACTACCAAAAACTGATCTGGATAGTCTCTAAAGACTCTATTCATCAGAACCATGGAGATAGCAGGGACATTAGTAAGACCAAATGGAATCACTATAAATTCATAGTATCCATACCTTGTACGGAAAGTAGTCTTTGGTATATCCTCCCTTTTGACCCTTCATTGATGATACCATAAACTAAGATCAATCTTGGAAATGTATTGAGCTCCGCGTAGTCGGTCAAATAAGTCATCAATGCGCGGGATATGATATTTGTTCTTGATAGTGATCTTGTTACGTTCTCGATAATAAATGCAGAGTCTCATTGATCCATCTTTCTTCTTAACAAATAGAATAGGTGCTCCCCAAGGTGATGCACTAGGGCGTATGAATCCCTTATCAAGATTCTCTTGGAGTTGCTTCTTCAATTCCTGCAACTCAATTAGGGCCATTCTATAAGCTGTCTTTAAAATAGGCAAAGCACCTGGTATGAGTTCTATTGAAAACTCAACTTCACGATTTGGTGGAAGACCCAGAAAATCATCTGGAAAGACATCATCAAACTCCCGTACAATGGGAATATTTTTAATCTTGAGTTTCTCACCTACCATTTGAGATAAATAACCTTCATTTAGTGGAATCAAGACCCATAATATGGAAGAAATTTCCACTGGAAGGTTATGTTCATCCTTGCATCGATAGACAATCATAGATTGATCTGGAATGTGAAATGTGACTTTCCTTATTTGGAAATTTATATGATCTCCATATAGAGAAACCCAATACATTCCAAGAATCACATCAAATTCCACTATAGGAAGGATCACAAGATTTGCAGGAAGCACTTTCCCAAAAACATCAATCGGAGAAGAATTATAAAATTTTGATGTGACTGTTGTGCAATTAGGGGTTTTCACAGCTAACTCAACATATAATTGTTGAGGTAATACGGTGATACCCTTAGAAAATTCTTCAAAAAAAAGAGTGGGTGGATCCAGAATCAAATAAAACATTTTCTACTTTATAGTGGATGGTAAGTGTACCTTTCTCCACTTCGTTATCATACTCCATATCATTGATAGAAATTGCATGTGACTTTACTTTGTCTTTGGCCTTAATAGTTTGTTGACATCGATCATCATCATCAACCCTTGTATTTGGGAATTGATTGGCATAATGCCCCATTTCCTTGCACTTGAAACATTGAAGTGTAGTAGGTTCATTATGTGTATCCCTTCCTTTGTTTGCATCCTTAGACATCTTCTTCCCATTATTTCGACATTCAATTGTCTGATGACCTTATTTTGCACAGTTATAAATTTTTTTGTCCCCTAAAGACAATTTCCTCCATGTTTCATTCCACACATTGAGCATAAGGGAAAACTCATCTTCTTTTCAGTATGGTCTTTATATTTTCCATTGAATTCCATTTTCCTATTCTTATCAAACCCACGTGACTGATGGGTTACACCAATCTCTATCTCAACCTTGAGAGCACATCGAACAATTTCCTCGTAGATATTGAAGTCCCTTATGGCTAACGCCCTTTAAAGACTTGGTTTTAAGACACTAAATAATCGATCGATCTTACTCTCTGGTTGGATAATAATTCTGAAAACGTACCTTGCATATCTTGTAAAATTTTCTTCATAGGTTCCAACAGATTCATCATCATTTTTCTTTAGTTCAAGAAACTCCTTCTCTATCTTTGTTCGGAGAATAGGAGGGAAGTACTTATTGAAAAATAAGTTCTTGAACACGTCCCATTCCATGGACTAAATTTCATCCCTTTTCCTCATATTCTTAATAAGATTACACCATTGATCAGCATCAGCTTTCAAATGATACACTGCTAAGATGAATTTATCATGTTCATAACATTGAAGAACTGAAAATATATTGTTAGTGGTACTGATCCATTGTTCAGAAACTAATGGATCAGTAGACCCGCCGAATGAAGGTGGACATTGCCTCATGAAGGATTAAACAGAATGTTTCTCCTTCCTTTGCTTGTTTGGTAGTCTTGCATGATTCATAGCTTGAGAAAGGTGTGTGAGCATGGCTACAAGATTTTTCATTCTAGCTCCTATAATTTTTGGTTGCTTAGGAGGACAATCATTGCATTGCCCATCACATTCCACGTTAACACGGTTCCTTCGGGTTCCAGCCAATGACTAAAAACAAGAAGAATATGTTGAGAAGCACTAATTATAATAGGAAAACTACATAATCAAGAATAAAATTTCACACTTAAGGTCTTATCATAGGTTTTTCATGGCCATTTATAAAACACGAAGATTGTGTTCTATGCCTAGACTTATCCTTAGGGTTCTTACTGAGGCTTTCACATCCTAGTTTCCAAAGGTTGACTATACCTTTCCTCTGATACCAACTATAACTACTCATACGTTACATACATTGTTATTACTTTAGAATTTAAGAACACTTATTAAAACATATAACAAAACCAAGAAAGGACCGTATAGGTATAGTGTCTTTAGAAACTGGGAAACATAAACAACTAGTTCATAAATCATCTACTTTGTCTCCCATTTATTTCATCATATCTAGAGTTCCTTATTGGAATATACTACTTAATAACCTTCTTCCTGACCTGGGGAAAGAAAACATACAAAAGGGTGATCTCAAATGCTCAGTAAGGGTAAACAAAAGAAATATCAATCACATCATGTTCATAAGAACATAAGATTTTGGAAATCTTAACCTGCAAAAGAGATCATAATTTCATAACATGGGATAAATCATAGTAGTGAAATGCAATCCCAATAATCATAACTTAAAACATGAAACATTGTTTCATACACACATAATCATAGATAATCATTTCTTAGTAGTCAAGACTCATTTCCAAGACTATCTTAGCGGACAAAGTCCATTTCTGAACCGAGTTCACTCCTCGTTTCAGTCCTGTTTCACTGAACCGGTTTAACCTTACATTCCATCCATGTCTATCTCATGAGATATAAATCTTTACCCAACGCATTTGAGGGATATATAGGTCCCACCCATCTCATAATGATACCATTCTTATGTGTGCCACAAAATCATAAATCATACATCATTGCATAACCCATGTAATAAAAATGGGTTTCTTAAACATTGTGACATCATAAAACAATTCATATAAGATAAAGGAATTAATAAAAATAATTTCATCACAACATAATAAAATCAATGTAATAATAGGGATAGAAACAAAACCCTATATTATCTTAGATGGAAAATAATTATGATAAAACACTTGAACTCCATTCTTGAGGAAAATATCATTTCTACTTCAAATATATTTTTCCTTTCTTAACATGTCGTACAATTTTAAACTAAAATAAGTTGATTAAAAAGAAACATTAAAACTTGTAAAGGGAGATTATTGGAAATAATGTTTTAAAAATCCATTTATGTCGTATAAGTTAAAAAAATATTCTTCTCTTACTTTTGTCGGAAAATTCAAAAAGTACCTCGTACGAAAAACGACAAAAGATTCCTTTCATATCATTTACTAAAAACTAACCGAAGGGTAAAATTGTATATAAAAAATTGTAGAAGTATATAAATACTACATATTGAGGAAACATGGATGTGGATGATAAATATTCCCCAGTAAATTCTGAAGTATAAACAATCTCGGATAAAAATGAGATTGTGTGATTTTCCCTTACCTTTGGTCTGATTTGCTTCATATGTGTCTAAACCTCCTGTATAATGACTTAAATAATGTTATTGACTTATTCTAAAATCATACTTATTTTTATGATATAATATATGGTTATATTTTTATCTTATTATTAGAAATATTTCATTACTACTTGTTATTCGGGTGTTTATTACTTTTTGTTCTTATGCATGTTTTGTCGAATAAATTCTTATTCATCTTTTTAGGTTATAGATACCTCATTTCCAGAATGGTATTAGTGTTATACATATCATATTTATTCACTCAATTCATTTATGTAATCATTATTCAATGATAATCATGTAGAACGAGTTGCATCACATCGTGGAGACGGTATTCCGTACGTACGCACGAGCGATGATATCATTCCCGTGATCGTGTAATTTTATTGGAGTGTATGTATACTATTTCAGAATCAATATCACATTACAATAATAATATATAGTTATTATTTACACCATTACAACCATCCAAGTAAGGTGGTGGTGGAAAATAGATTACACCACGACGTGGAGACGGTATTCCGTACGTATGCACGCACGGTGATTTCGTTTTCCATAGGATGGATAGATGGTGAAATTGGGTTGTTTCTTACTTATAATAACATATCAGTATATTAGTGATACTGATGTTGTTACTTTATAATGAAACAACTAAATAATAATAAGTGGAAGAAGAAATAAAGTTGAAAGAACCAGTAACGGACATTACCTCTTCTTTGACGCGCCTCTTTGAGACCTCCTCTTAGGGCACTAAAATTGGTCTTTGAAGAACACCAGGACCTCTAGGATGTTTCTAGGAAAGTGTAGAAGATACATTTTTAGGGATTGGACGAGCGTGAAGGATCAAAGTGGTGTGAGGAAGAGAGGGAGGAGTTGCCCTTTTATAAGGGAGGAGAGGGGCACCTGAGGAAAAACTAAAAATATTATTTTATTATAAAGTCATAGTCAGTTTTCAATAGCTCCAAATTGATTTATTTCAAAGACAAGGTGGGGATGGGTCTCAATAATTTCATCAAATTGAATTTAGACAAGTCTAGGTATCTATTTTAACCTTATAATTTAGATTTAAATTTAAGTTAAATAATTTTACTTTTACCGTGTCTTCTTGTTTTCTTACACTATAAGGTTAATAAACTAACTATAACAAGCCAAACGAACCCCAAGTTGTTTATTATTAATATATATAACCTTATATAAGTAATTTGGCCGATAAATATATTTTTAAGAATAAAATAACAATTAATAATATAATATTTTTGTTAAAAACTATTTTATGTCCATTTTAACACTATTTGGTAATTGATTTTTGTGGAAATCATAAAAAACGATTAGTTGAAAAGAAGTTAATTAAATCAATACTAACATGTCATATTAACATAGAAAATTATTTTAATTCATAAATAGTCTCAAATTACACTTATTTGGGTATTTATAACATCAATTATGTCAATATTTCATTAATAATATAATTATTGAATCATCATTGTGTCATAAATAAATTAAAATATTAAATGTATAAAAATTACAAATAAAATTCCATTATGTTTAAAATCATTATATATTTCTGATGAATATTTATAGTCTAATTTATCTTATGTATAACCCTATATTAAAAATGATTTACTTATTAAACATTGATTTTAACTATTTTAACCCTTCTTTAAATAAATTAATAATAAATGTCCCAATCTAATCCAAGTAGGCCTAAATGGTCATATTGTATTCCTAAGGTTGGTTTTGGTCAAATTACACTTATCCAATAGAATTTGGACATGTTTTAGGGTAATAATAATAACATTTTTACCCTTAATTACACTATTTACTTTAAATCATGGTAAAAAAAGTAAAAAGAAACTATTCACCAAAAATTATTTTCATCTCATTGAACCACATTTTAGTCCGTGATATTAACTGTGTATCTCAGATTTTCGAAATTACACTTAGAGAAGTGGTAAAATTATGTTTAATGTAAATTTGCAAATTATCCTAGGAGGTGGGTAAAAGACGGTGAAAAGTTTAATTAAATTTTTATATACCTAAAATTATTATAAAATGACTCCAATGAATTGAATTGAACTTATATAGGTATTATGTATCAATTTTTACCTAAAATAAATGTAAATAAAATAAATATTTATTTAAATAAATATTCGGTTTTTAAATAGTGACCCAGTGTTTACACTATTCATAAAAAATTGATTGTTTTCAGAAAAATACCAAAATTTCATGGTAGGCTAATTTCAATATTCCGAATCCAAAAAAAAGTCCATTTTGAAAAATAAAATTTACATAACTTCAAAAGGTGGGTATTACTATTCATAACGGCTCGTTTAGTAATATTTTAATAGCATATCGTTGTTTAGTGAAACTCAGAATTACGTACAACGCAAGCTATCGAGGAAGGTCGCGATTGCGTGTAAAGCAAGCCAAGCTAGTGTTGTGTGTACTGAAACATTCTATGATGATTTATATAACATAAAAACAAAATATTTCTCATAAAAGTCTCAGGTGTTATAGTGAGGGTGAACTAAGTAAAATTGTTGTGTCATGTGCATGCTTTAATTTTTGTTAATACTCTACACCAGGAAGGAGAGAGAATAGATTATTTTCCAACTACGAAACAAGATCAAAGAGGATGTTGTTTTAATCTGGGATACCCTTAATTCAAACCCCCCTCATGGTATCTTTCCTAGTTGACCTAAAAAATGGTATAAAAGGGAAATGTTGATAACAGTTTTTCTCTCCCAAAGGGAGGTCACTAATCATAAAAGTGTTCTAATATTCGATGGGAAAAATTTCTACTATGGAAGAATCAGATTCAAAACTAATTCCGTTCTTTGGGAATGGAAGTTTTTACAGAAGAAATGCATGGTTTAGCAACCCATATTATTAGTGGTGCATTATAAGAAGCTGAGCATAGTGAATTAGATGTTGATGCCAAGGGAAATAATTCATTAAGGGGAGCCCTATCCAAAGAAATCTATATGAAGGTTATGTCATGAAAAACATCACATTCCATGTGGGAAAATCTATTGAATATATATGAATGAGATACAAAGGTCATAGAGGAAAAGATGCATGTTCTGTGGAACAAGTACAAATATTTGAAAATGAACCAGAATGAGTCTGTTGATGCATTATTTTATTGGGTAAATATTTTTGTGGAAGATATGCATGATATTGGATAATTCATTGAAGAAATTATGATCATAAAGCGCATCTTGTGGAAACTTCCACCTCAGTTCAATCCAAATGTTTCAGTACTGGAAAATAATGATCTGAAAGTTCCAACACTAGACAATTTTCATAGTGCCTTGGTCGCATATGAAATGAGGAATGGTGATAGCGAGGCTATGGAAAAGGGGAAATCTTGGGAGGTGGAATTCAATTCCATGAAGAAGCTCACTATTGGAGATTCTCAAGAGGATAAAGAGAAATGTGATGTTATGTCATTTATTTCGTCAAATTTTCAAAGAGGAAAAGGAATGTTCAATGGGAAACTTCCACTAGCTTGTTTTGGATGTGGAAGCATTGGTCATCTTGCATCAAGATGTCCCAAAATGTTACAAGAAGATGATAATGTTGATGATGTTTAAATTACCAAGAAGTATTCAGCCTATGGGAAATGTAAGAAGAAGTTTAAGGGAAATTTCTTTAAAAAGAATAATATCCTTTAACAAGAACGTGACAATTCAAATGAGTCTGAGGTTGATGATGTTGAACAGATTGAGAACTGTAAATATCGTGACGAAAATGCTATGGTGGTAGTTATCGGCTGAACTCATAAAAAGGATGAAACCAACATTGATGATGAAGAAGAAGATGAAGGAAGTGGTGATATGAAAGCTGAGTTTGAGGCTTCTCTTGTAGAGATAGATGCTTGGAGTGCTAAAACAAAGAATGAAAACAGATATGTTTATGACGCCAAACTCTATATAGAGCAGCAATAAGAAGAGAATTCTGAGTTGGGGGAAGAAATTAAAAAACTCAAGTCATCAACACCAGAGGACTGAGAATTGTTTAGTGAGTATAAAATCACGATTGATGAACAGAAAAGGGATATCGATCTCTTGAATAACACAATGGAGGATATGATCAAGAGTATCGATGAACATGAACAAGATATGGCCGATCTGCGACAAAAAGTTAAGGACTAAGAAAAACATCAGATTCCCAACATGTTTTTGGGAAATAAGATTATTCAGAAGACTGAAAAGAAGAAATATTATCCTAGAAGATTAGAAAGAAAGAAGAAACAATCGAGATCAGATATTAATGTTTATTGGGGGCTCAATCAGAAACAAAAAAAGTAGTCAGGGTTGATGTCAGGATGAAAGCACCAGCATCATGAATGAAAATCGATGTGTGTACGAAGAATAATTAGAAAATTCAGGGAACCAAAGGAACTACTGGCAGTATAGAAGTGACACCTAGGAATGTTCCTTTAATCAGGTGTTGTTGCTTTGGAATGATGGGACACTAAAAGAATGTGAGTTCTATAACTAGAAGATACTGAAGGGCACATGAATAGAGGTGACATCCAAACAGAGAACAATTCCCTATAATTTATTTCAAAGGACACTATATTTAGTGCAAAGGATTTTGGAACATGACTAGATACTATACATCAACCATACAGAGGACTGTGTCACAATAGAATCAAAATGTTTTCAAGCATCAAATTAATGATCCAAAAGTGGAGTTGAATAAGAAAAATATATTTGATTCTTTGAAAGAAGAATTCAGTCCATCATACTAATAGAAATATTAAAAGTCACAATCTATACCATGTGTGAAAAAAAAATAATGAAAAAGAATAAGAGATCAAAGAAGGTAGTGATTTCTAAATTTTCTCTTAAATCATCAGACTTTTCTGGTGTGTGGATCCTTAACAGTGGTTTTATGTCTCACATGAAAGGAAACGAGGACCTAGTACATGAATAAAATATGAATGAGAAATAGTTTTCATGTTTATAAATTATGGAGGCATGACGGTAGTTGGATCGAGAATGGCCAGGTTTGGGGTTTGAGAAATAAAACGTGCTGATGTTTTGGTTATAGAAGGTCTTAGTCACAATTTTGCTCAGTGTTAATCAACTGTGTGACTCAGGGAATTCTATACGGTTTACCAAGAAGACATGTGTTGTCAATGTATTATATGGAACAATGATCCTACAAGGAAAAAGGACAAAGGGAAATCTCTATGAGGTAAATGGAGTAGACGATATGTGTTTTTATCCAGAGAGGAAGGAAAAAAAGTGGTGGCATAAACATCTTGGTCATTTATGCCAGCCATCCCTGGAAGATATGGAAACGTGTGATGCATCTAGAGACCTCCCTAATCTATTAAGGGAACACAGTCATACAGGAAATGCATGCCAACAAGGGAAGATCATCATGAAGACATATAAGGAAAAATAAAAAGAAATCAACAAGAGTTCTCGAATTGGTTCATGCGGATGTTTATGGGTCTATCACAACAAGAGAAATTGACAGAAAGAGGTACTACATTATTTTTATTGATGAATATAGAAGAATGGAAATATTATTTGTGATTTCCTTTAAGTATGATGTGATCAATTGCTTAAAACAGAACCGTAGGGAGTGCAAAATGATTCTTTGACAGAAAATTATGATGTTTTTCACTGACAATGGTACAAAATTCACAAATTGTCAGGTTGTAGAATATATCTAGAAACAAGGGATAAGGAATCATGTTTTCTCAATGTGAACATCCCAACAGAATGGATTGGTTGAAATGATAAATTGAATCACCAAAAACATTGCCAGAATGATGATTTTAGAAAAATACCAACTAGAGAAATTTTGGAAGGAAGCAATATTTACATTAGTTTACATTTCTAACAAGGCTCTGTTGTGTATGACGGAAGGAAAGACATTGTATGATATGTGGTATGAAAAGAAGCCAAAATTGAAATACTTTCAAATCTATGGAAGTAACTGCTTCATTCTCAACAAAGAAAAACATAGTAAATTTGAGTTACGTGGAGATGAGGGGATATTCCTTGGATACTCAGGAAAAGGCAAAGCATATAAATTATTTTATAAAAGGTTGGAAAACATCATTGACAGAAATTATGTCACTATTGTGGAAACTGATGAAAATGTTCCACAACACAACAAACAATTTCCCAATCAATGTGATGAGGAGGAAAGAAATATAGGGGGAGTTGATGTGTCTGATACTGATTCAGAAGAAGATACCAATGATGAGCACGAGGAAGTAAAATCTATATCTACATAGAAGACAAGAAGTCAATCTTAAATTGATAGGAAGAATATCATTGGTGATCAATCATATCCAGTTCAGACAAGAATAATTAAATCTATATAGAAAACAGATTTCATATCCCAGGTAGAGCTGAAATGATTTGCCGATGTAGTAGATGATGAAAACTGGCTTCAGTCTATGAATGAAAATCTGGATCAGATTGAGATTAATCAGACATGGGAGATGGTTTCAAGGCTAGAAGACAAGAATTTCATTAGAGCTAAATGGGTATATCACAATAATATGAATGAATATGGTATTTTGATTTGGAACAATGCAAGACTAATGTGCAAAGGATACTCCCTGGTAGAGGGTATTGATATCTATGATACATTCAAACATATTGAAAGGATGGAAACAATCATATTATTCTTGTCAATTGTGTTGCAAAAAAAGTTTAATATATTCCAGATGGACATCAAATCTGTATTCTTGAATGGGGTTTTGGAGGAAGAAGTGTATATCATGCATTCAGATGGTTTTCTCAACCATGAGGATTAGAACAAGGTTTTTATGTTGAAGAAGGAGTTATATAGGCTGAAACAAGCACCAAAATCATGGCACCAAAGGCTTGATTATTATTTTAAGATTCTTGGTTTCTTGTGTGGTAGAGTTGATTAAAATCATTATTTCTACAATTAAAGTAATAAATGTATTATGTTTCTGGTTTATGTAGATGAAATACTATTTTTCAGATCAGATGAATCTCAGTGGAGATAGTTTTCTGAATTCATGAAAAGTGAGTTCCAAATGTCAATGATTTGAGTGCTAACATTTTTTCTTTGGTTTACAGGTTTCTCAAGGAAGAAGTGGCACATTCATTTCTCAGCCCAAATATTCCAAGGTGGATATAAGAAAATATGGAATTGAAAATTCCAAGGAAACGTAGAATCTAGTTTCTACCTAGATCAACTTATCAGAAGATGATAATCGAAAGGTAGTTAATATCACAAAATTCAGGAAGATTATTGGGAGTTTACTATACCTAAAATTGACGAGAACTGATATTGTTTTTTCTACATGCAAAGAAGTGTGATATCAAAGCAATACCAAGGAAAGTAAAATTCTTACAGTCTAATGAATACTTCGATATATCAAATGAAATTTAGATTTCAGGTTTATTTATAATGAAAAATATTTGCAAGAGCATTTGGGATATATAAATGTAGATTGGGATGGTTTAGTGGATGATAGGAAATGAACACGAGGAGGTTCTTTCTATATTAGTTTATTGTGTATTTCATGCCTAATCAAGAAACTATATTTCTTTTCATTGAGCACCGCTGAAGCTGAGAATATTGTTTCACCTCATGCATGCACACAGTTATTTTGGATGATGTAGTAGCTTGCTGATATGGACGTTGAAGTGAATTCAACGATCAGAATCTAGTGTGAGAAATTGAGTGCTACAAATCTAAAAAAAATATCTTCCATCACACAAGGATGAAGCCCATTGAGATAACGTATCATTTTATCATGGATATGGTTGAGTATGTAATTGTCAAGTTGGATTATGTGCCTACAAAACTATAGGTTGCAGACATTTTGACAAAGGCCTTACCCAAGGAAGCATTTGAGAGGAATCGACTAGCTCTGGTAGTTGAGTAGACTCCCTGCACTGAAACAAGTGTGGATGTGGGAACCGGATCTCGCCAATGTATGGTATGTTTTATTTACTATACAAATTTGTTCTGTCAACATTATTGCATACCAGAAAGGAGTGACCTCTATGTTCATTGAAAAAGGGGGAGAAAGAGTGACTCCTAAAGGGGGAGAAACTATGGATAAAGAAGGGAGACAATGTCTTTGTCATAGACATGGTGACAAGATGAAAGGTGGAGCAGTTTGATAGTGGTAGAGAAACAAGATAGGGGGAGTATGAGTTTAAAATACGATGATGCTGGAAGTGATCGATCAATGAATAGATATCACAATAGTTTAGGATCGTGATAAAAGCAGAAGAGTTGTGTTTTAATGGTGTTAGAATGTTTCTAGTGATCCCAAATTGTTATCAACTTGGTATCCATAATTCGTATCAGAAATGAAGTTATTCATGGATGAACATTTCAAACTACTCTTTTCTCTCAGGCCGAGCATTGATCATGCTAGCTTAGAGTAAGGGGTAAGTGAATCTCTGGTCGCTATCTGAATTATAAGAGGAAAATGATAATAGAATGAGTTTTAGTGAGGTATCAAGGTGTAGATAATCATTATGAGAAAAGTTTTTATCAAACCCAAAGGTGGATATTATTTGGAAAAAATCCCTAAAGGTAACATTAAACTATTTTTGAGGTGTTTGTGTTTGTTGACAAGGCCGATTTGTTTAGTGACAAAGTGGGTATCCAAGGTGAGTTGTCGAGTTCAAGATATATTGTTGACAACTGATGTTAACAATGAATAATGAAAAAGGAATGGATGATCTGGGGGAGGTACAGAAAGAACAGATCCATGGTGGGGTCGTTTTCCAGTGTTTACCAAATATTTGGGCCCGAAAATCAGAAAATAGAGATTCATGTTTTTAGAGAAGGAAGTTGTGAAAAATATTGAAGATAGAATGGAATCATGCGTGCAAGGCATGTTTTGGCAGTATAATGTTGACAAATGGAAAAGACATGAAGTTCTCTTAATATTTGTAAATGTTCACGAAAGATGAAGTTGCGTGAATAAATCTTGTGTGCCCAATGCGTCGTTAAACTATGTTGTGTGTACTCGAAGGGAATCTTGTGCGACATGGTAAATATTCTGTACAAGGGTCGGTGAAGCCTATAAATAAGAGGTGACCCCCCTCATTCCATACATCTCAACACATAGGCAGAATCTGAGCTCTATCTTGCGTATGAATTCTATTCTAAGGGATTTTCTCAAAAGAACTTGAGTTGTGTTCAAGCTAAGAAAGTTGCACGTAAGATTTGAGTTGCGCGTAAGATTGAAGATTCAGTCAAGGGTGAGTTTTGTGAAAAAAGTGGAATCTTGCGTGCAATGCATTAAAGTTGTGTGCAAGATGTAGTAATTATTGCGTGAAATATTCGAGGTTGCCGAGTAATACTATGGTAAAGTTTCATTCATCAGTGGATGAAGGTGGAACGTCAATTGATAATCTACATATAGAGAAAGATTAATTCATTTGTGATAATGAAGAGACCTAATGGTCTATAAACTATGTGTGGATATTTTGAAGAACCAGTGATATCACTTTAGTTGAGAGATTAGTATGTTCCCAAATTGTGATAGGTTGTAAAGCAGGAGGGATTGTGAGTCCACTTCAAACATTTAAATAGAAATGTTCATATAGTGGAATTGGTAATTCGTCACATCATCTATGTATGCTCCTTGGATGTAGCCCAGTGAGGGCGAACCATGTAAAATTTCTGTGTCCTGTGCATGCTTTATTTTTTTTCATACTCTACACAGTGATAGAGAGAGAAGAGATTTTTTCCAACTACAAAACTAGATCCAAGAGGCAGTTGTATTAATCTAGCATACCATGATTCACCCCCCCACTCTAGGTATCTTTCCTAGTTTACCTAACAGTTCATCACATAGAGATCATTCTTATGACATGATATTTCAATATTCGTATTTGAGTCATTTTCATCATTTTACGAGTTTCCTTTATTTGGATAAAATTCATTTCCTTTTCCCTCTCTTAATGGAATTTATAGGTATTAGATACATGAATGATTTTTTGTATTTTTCAATTGCCTCATTTTTTCTTTAGACCTTTCTCCCCTCCAGTGATAATAAAATTATAGGATATGGTCTCCATGTAGTGTTACAGAACTAGGTATGAGGAAAGGTGTAATGATCCATATTCTCTCTACAATCATATGTTTCAATCTAAGGAGTTTTCATTGAAAATATTCCAGAGATCCCCATGTATTAAATTTCAAGCATGTCGTTCAGAAATATAATTTAATTCAAACCTCAAGTTCCAGTCTATAGAGAGATTATCTTGGTCTGTCTAGAAATAGATAATGTTTATGGCTTGGTGGTTAACCTCATATCCTTCAAAATGGAGGAACATAGCCTTTATCCATTTTAATGTTTCCAATATTTTATGGAATAGGTAATTCATTAACAATTCCTTTAGGTCATCTGATATGTCATATCTTGTAGTGACGATGGGAATGAACAATATGGGAGGATGTTCTAGACAAAACCATTATACATATGAAGTCCATATTTATACTCATTGGAGGTTTATTCCTCTACCTAGTCATTCTATAAAGGTTTCATTTCCACTGAAAATGAATCATTTCCTATAAAGGGTAAGGATATCAGTCACCACTTATGGTTTCCTACTAAATGATGTGATGAGCTCTTAATAACATATAGAGTGCCATATGTTACTAAACCAAATGTTTTGATAACCTATCAATATGAAGGATCCTTGAAAATATATGATTCCTTTACCATGGTGAGATATAACCATTTAGATGTTTTACATGATAGATTTCTAGTATATGATTCGTTTAATTTATAATTATGCTACTAAAAAGAGGATATCATTGTAGTATTTTCCTTTTTCTTCAGTTGAAGAATTAAAATATCCTCGAGACAATTCATATATGTGTTGTACGACCTCAATGACACTATAATTATTAAAGGATAGAATATGAGTCTCATCCGACATCTTGGTCATAATATGATGACATTACATATTCTATTTAGTAGAATTATGAGGCTATAATATAATGATCACTGTAATATGTGATGACTATCATCTTCTACAGAAGTATGATCCCACATCTAGGATGTTAATAGAGTGTTATAGAAATCTTTTTTATTTTATATAGGAATTTGGTCCATCATTTGGAGGTTGTCTGAATATTCAATCCAAACTAGGGGTGCGAAGGGGGAATATGTTCCTAATTCAATTGTTCAATCCCTAAGATAATATCGGAACATACCTATATAATGATGGATGGGATATATTCATCCACTTTTATGACTATGATGTATGAAATTGAAACCCAACATCAATAAGAGCATAAAAATGTCCCCAGATCATTTCATTTACTGTAATTTTCTTAGTGACTTTTGAATTTATAGAATAAAAATGAGCTTTAATTGAGTTGATTTTTGAGATATATCAAAGATAATCTTTTTGAGAAGGAATATGAGCCTGATGCAGGCTTACCTTTTTAAAATATTACAAATATTATATTATAAGAATGTATTCCATTCATTATGTGACATTAAGGATTAGATGAAAATTCTAGTTGTAATGAGCATATGATAATTGTCTTATGTGATGCCCATTATCAAAATATGACAATAATACTATCAGATAGGTGAGGGAATGGGTTCTTAATCCAGAGTATATATTTATTTCTGTTGGACATGTGTATATGCCTTTTTGAATATTGTAACGGGAGTATGTTTCTATAACAATATCATGAAAAGTTTTTATTAGTAAATATCCTAAGGTTTCGTAGGGAATACCAGATCTTTAGAAGGGTTTGTGTATGAATATATGCCTATATGTTTTAAGCATCTTGGACATGCTGGAAGACATCTTTGATTTAATTGAGGATATATGCCCACTCAGGTGTGTGATGTTCAAATGGGATATGGGGATGATATTTTTTGTAGGAGTAGGAATTTGAGCCTCCCCAACATGATAATAGAATATGATGGAAGACATTATATGTGTGAGAATGGATTTTTACCAACAGAATAATTGAATATGTTGGATGACTTTGTCTGTCCAAGGAACCCCAATTAGAGTGTCCAAGGAGGTGACTTTCCTAAAATCATCATCAACAAAAGTTTGAGTGGATATTTTATGTGACACAACATAGGGATGTTATAAAGAACCTTCTTTGGTGGCTAATAAAAAATTTTAGAGCTATATACATCTTCCTAACCCACTATCTTAAGATATAGAAGGTTCTAATTTTCATTCTCTAGGGATAGGATCTCAAAGTAGTTGATGCTTGTGAATTGTGTCACAAATATCATTATGCATCTCCCCAGGTGCGATGTGAAAGTATGTTACAATTTATGTATACCCTCCCACACCACCTATAAGGTTGTTATATTTTCATTCTATTAATATTCCCTAAATATCACATTCATCAATTGGTGCTGGAGGCATTTCATTAGAGATGACATACTTTGGTTTGTAGAGGTAGAAGCTCTCATGTTATATATATTACCATATCATTCGTATAAATGGGATGTCATTTAATTGGAATTGAATGGGGCTTTGGTTGGAAGGTACCAATGAATGTTATATATGGGGTCAATTTATTAAATATATTTGTGGGAGAGTGGTGTCAGGATGTGGGTTTGATGGTCAGTAAAGCATTATCAGTTCATCAGGTCTGTAGGAGACTAATATAGAGTCAATTTTCATCCAACCTCTTCATATCATAGGATTTAGTCATTCTTTCATGTGTTAATTATCTGAGGAGGTGTTCAGAACCTATTACATGGTCAATGTCATATGGTTTGGACGGTAAACGTATTTTAATGTTGATGGGTTTTTTGGTAGAGTAATGTTTGGGGTGATGTTGATAGAAGGAATCATAAAACATGGTTATTGGAATATATTGATGACCTAGGATAGATATGATGACTGTGGGAGTGAGGTTTTTTAGGTGATTTCAACAAAAAGATCCTAGGGTTTCCTTGCATGATCATGTTTCTTGTATTTTAAGATAGAATTTCAATGGTCTTACGGGATTTCTTATTAAATTTGGGTTTATGAGTTTGTAATCAATGAGAATTTTAATTTTTTCTTGTCCATTGGGACTTTTTTGTTTATTTTTAATGAAATTAATTCCAACTATCCGTTTATAATTGATGTACGTTTTCCATTTTACTACGGGATTAGGCCTAATTAATTCCAAATACAATTATTTGTTTTCATAATATGGGGATACTATATTCATTGATGACATTAATAAACTATGAATTTCTTATCTCCATTCTTATATTATTATTCAATCATTTATGATTTGGTTATACAATATGATATGAATTTATAAACTATTTCATTCTCTATGAGTTCTCCAACAAATAATTCATGTATTATAACCAATGTGGAACACATTTACATTAACATTCTATAATTTGATGGGTAGTCTTAAATAATGTATCCCTCCTAAGTTTCCAAGTGGAATGATGGACTAATGAGAGAAGAGGTGTCAATCTGTGGTCATATAAACTTATAAGAATTTTATTCTTTCAAATTCAACCTCTAAAAATTATTTAGTCTCGATACAATCTACCTTTTCCCATATATACTCACAAAAAATATTAAATATAGGATCCCAAACATAATTATTTCCTCAATTTTTTTTAGTAATACATACTTATGTCCTTGATTAGTTATGTTCCCCAATCATTTATTCTAAACTACAATAAATATCATTAAATTACAAGTGGATGGTGCTTCACAAACCATATGCATAATAGAGACTTAGCTGTTGTATCTTTTATGGAGTCTACATGGACCCATTCTTATGTATAACAGGTATTATCATGTCATATTCCCAATGGATATCTTCAATATCTTACCACTATATTAACTAAGTCCCATGGTAAATTTTTTTATACACCGATTCCAATAGGTTATATAGATTAACATTGTGTATATATAAGAGTTTACTCCCATCTCATTCCTGGAATTTGTTATCTAATATGTGAATTTATGTATCTTATTCCATATATTATATCTCCTTATTAATATGGGACAATAAAAACATTAATATTTTCATCAAAGATTAAAACAACATTCTTCATGATCACACCTCTTCTTTGTATGTCTTTCCAAACATATCATCATGATTTATCACCACTTCCAATCACTCAAACCGTTAAATAAATGATATAATAATTATCCTTATTAATATTCATTAAAACAAGAAATATATTCCTCTTCCCATTCTTATTTCTTTAGATATTTTCAAACACCACGCTTCTGCTCTTGGCTTCTCATTTTTGTCACACACTCTCGCGACAAGCTTCACAACATCTAAATTATATTACCTTTTATTATCCATGATATCCTTATAGCTTCACATATATATGTGGAAATATTAATTTAACCATTCACTTTAAATGTTCCTTGAATGGGAAACCTATTGAATAATGTATCCACCTAGAAAAATAGAAATTATATAGTACCCATTAAATGCGTCAGTGTATTCCTATGAATTCATTTCTAATTGAATGTGTATTCCACATATAATATTAATAAACTATTTGTTTAAAAACTGAACATATTTTCAAAAAAATATCTATAGAAGGTAAAAATTATTCTCCTCAAATGAAGCATAAAATATATAACCAGCAAATCATCGATTTGTGTCAACAGTACAAAACCCTTACATCTATGATACAGAAATAACCATGAAGCATGATACATTCCATGAAAAATATTAATTTGATTGATATTTAAATATAATTATATCATCTTAATTCTAAATAATTTATTCTTGGTAATATTTCTAGTATTTTATCTCAATTACTCGTTAATACTCAAACAAAAAGTAATCAAAATTATGTAGTCTTTAATAAAAAGATATCTCTAGGTTTGATGTAACATCACAATTTAAAGTATTCAAAACAAAATAATTTCATTTTATTAACCAATAAATACTTGTGTGGGAAACTTCCTTCAGGCTTCTTAAAAAAACCCCAATCAAGGATTCTCTAAAAATCTTGACAGCCAAAAAATATCCTAACTTTATTTTCATAAAAATGAGTCTCTTAAAAATTATGAAATTATGGATTCTCCATTATTTTCATTGATCACCACTATTTACAGATGAAGATCATTTCCTATTCCTTATCATTATTATATAACATACCAATATAAGTGTTCATTTTTTTATTCTAGGTCAAAAAACTGTATAATCAAAAACATATTTATCATCATCAGCTTAAAAATCTTCAATCTCATTATTTTATCATGTTGAACAAAAAAAGATTTTGTATGCTTAAGAAATTTTTCAGAGGCATCAAAGTCAAATATTCACAAAGAATTATGATGAAACATTATTTTCTTCTATGGGTACTTTAGTTCACCCAATTTCTTTATGAATGTTTCACTAAGATGTTATGATTTATGATTAACTATATCTTTCACTAGGGCTTCCAAAGTATTATTTTCATTTTAGATTTATTTTTAGTGTATTACAATCATTGTAAAATGAATTAATGTTTACCTCAAAAAAATATTATTCTATTAACATGTACATATTTGTACATTATCCTCAAACTTACATTCATGTAAATCGATAAAACAGGTTCAAAGACTTATGGTAAAGTCTAACACTCATGACATATAATTCTGTTTATGTCATAATACCATATAATTTTAAATATTCAGTATACATAAAATAGATACATTTAGTACGTGATTTATTACATAATGATTGAGTTATCACAGTCAATATTCATGTCCATACTCATAAGACATATTAAATTTATCATGAAATCAAAAAACATCATTCACATGCTAGCTTCAAAATAAAATCCATACACATCAAGTTCTACTCAAACCCTATAAAATCATCTAAAAAAGGAATATAATAGTTTTTTGTAATTATTTTAATAATAAAAAACACCAACCATATTAGTCACAATGGTTTTATTATAACAAATTATAAAATATAAGTACTTCCATGAACTCCAATTCCATTTCAAGTGTATCCTTTAATATTTATTAATCCATCTCAATTGAAATAATCCTTCACCCAAGACCATATATAGACTTATTATATCAACTAACATTCACTATTACTCATCATATAGGATATCTAAGTTCATCCACTATTCTATGTTCTATGAGTTGGATTTCTAATGGATACCCACAACATTAAAAGATGACTTCATTTGAATTTGGAATCCAACTTCATTACTTATTCCAGATGATTTTAATGAGGTTTTCAATGTTTCAACCACTTATAAAACAATTTAAAAATCATTAAAAAACATCTCAAAAAATCATTCGGTATAGTATGGGTTACCAACTTGAATCTTTCTGGTGAGTTATTCAAGGGAATTTAACCTTACTTTTCTCATTTTTAATATGTAAAAAATATATTCTTTAATTAACTTTACTATGTATAAATCATGGTGGAACCAAAAAAATTCAATACCTAGAATTATGGGTAGATTCAATTCATATTAAATTGGTGGAAAATCAAATCTAGGACCAAAATAATCACCTTTCTATAATGAAATATAAAATAAAAAGAAGAAATGGTGAAAACAATACCACCATTATGAGACTAAATTGACCAAGGAATCAATTCTGATGTTTTAAACACTTTTCTTCTAATCTCTATGTGAATGTCAAGATTATGACTCTTAAAACTTTTTTTCATTGGATTTCATCTTAATAAACACCATTTTAAAGGTATAATTATCATCCTCAAAACATATAAGCCTTAAAATCTTCTTTTATAATGAATCGACCATATCATCTTCTTCTCTCTATTGATAGAATTTCCATCAAACATGTCTTTGATTAGATTAATTATAATGTTAAAAGCCCTAGTTGGAATCCTATTCATACACTCTACATCATGTCCTAAAAAACTTATAGTAGTTTATATTTATCTATTCTTCCCACATCCTGAGCATCTTGAGTATTGATAATCTTATAAATACGAATCAACAAATTTAATAGCTAACTATTTACCATTTTTATTAAATTTAGGTAATGGTATTTGTTCTTCAATATTTGAGATTTTTCTCACCATATTTTTGGATTTTATTATTCTATTTTTCAGTTTCTTGGTTTATACATCTATATCTACTTGAATAGATACAGTTGAAAAATTCTTGATATGTAACTAATCTTTAAGAATCTCAAATCCACACTTCATTTGTAAATTTTTGGATGTTACCTTACCCTCTAACATAAATTGAGTTTCATTGAGTACAAATGGACCACTAAGTGGGGATGGGTGAATTTGTGGTTATTTTAACTTTTCTGTATTTATTTCCATTCTAAATTCATCCTCATAGATTTATTTAGTCTTGATGAACTGTATCAATTTCCTCAAATCATAAATTCTCTAATTCCATAAATAAATGTATATGAGAACAATGATTCTTTAATGGTCTGGTTCTAAGAAGTACACCTAATATTTATTGGTTATAAAACATAATAATTAATTCTCCACTATAACAAATATCATTCAATTGAAAGTGTAGGGTGATTTAAACACACAACAAATTTTGTTTCTCATTGATATTCTTTGGCCCAAAATCCAACCAGATCATTACCAATGTCTTATCATGCCCATCTTTCTAGATTCCCATAGGAATTAATCATTTGTGTAACCAACCCGGTATTTATAGAATAATAATTTTGATTTCTATAAATAATTATGAATAAGATATTAATTTTACTTTAAAGGGGATGATATGTTCGATGGCGTACCAGACATGGAACGATGGGTTTTTCTGAAATCTCATGTTCCACACAAGGCTGAGTCATACTGAAAAATAATAAGATATTATTATTATTTTAAATGGTAGTTAATGCCGAGGTTTTGTATCATTGGGAATGAACAGAGTTAACCATATTATGATTAATTTTTTTAAAAATGTTTTAACATTTATCCAATAATATTTATAGGCTTAAATTAAGAATAAATCCACTTTTAAGCATAAAAACTCTAATGTTTTTTTAAAAAGGTAGTTTTACTACCTTTTGATGGTGAAGCCATTTAAATTGTGTTTTTCAGTTTCATAAGTTCTTTTTTACAAATTAAACATCATTATAACCAGGACATACAAATTTACTTTGGGTAAAGTTTTTGTATTTTTCTGATAAAGTTCATTTATAAATGAATTGTGAAAAATACTTCATTTCAAGTCAAAAATGTCTTTTCAGTATATTAATTTATATAGTTAGATTATCGTTATGATTGGTTTTAATGTGTAATTAGATAATGTTTATACCATTTCATCCAATTTTGGTCATTATAAATAATTTCATATTTTAATTAGACATAAACACATTTCAATCTTTTGATAGCTATTATTTCTTAAAAACACATTTTTTAGTTTTGACAATGGGAATTAAATATATATTATTTTCTACAACTACTATATTTTGAATTCAAAAAAATGGATTCCATATTTTGAATCAATAGGTACAAATTTTTTATGTAGGTAGAATTTATTTTTGAACATTTTGAATAGTAACTTTAGTAAATATTTTCTAACATGGTTAAAGTGTAAATTTGGTAAATAAGATTAAAATATTAATATTAAAATAATATTAAACTACCCTAACATGTGTCATAATCATATTGGATGATATATTTCCGACCATGGGAATCCATGGATCGATTTGAGGACCCCATGGAGCCACTTTTGTGTGAAAATGATATTTAATTACATTTAATTTAATGTTACGGAAAATATAACCTAAACATGTACCTTTTAGTAAAACAATTTTTATATGGGGTTATATAAGTTATTGCTTCGACTATAAATTGTCATTAGAAAAGTAAACATATTTCCTACATCATAATAATTTATTTATAACATTTAGATATTAAATAAAATAAATTTAAAGACACAATGGTGATATAGTGGATACTTTATTAATGAAATATTTAAATAAATGAGATTCTAAATATTAAAATAAAATCAGTTTGAAACTTTTTATTCCATAAATGAGTTATATGGATGCTTATGACTTGTTATATATGAATTAATATAGTTTTTTAGAGTTAATCATGATTTTAATGATTAAAAAAATCATTATATGAATAATATAAAACTTGTCAAAAATGAGTTTCTAAATCAGTTAATATTTTATTGAATGATATAACAATCATAAAAATATAATATTCTTTATAATGACATATATGATGTTAAATATTTCATTAATGATCCATTTTTTGGTATCTTGACATTTTATATTAACTATGGTAACCATATATTATGAATATACAAGAAGACATACTAAAAGTGGAATAAGTTTACTAAGGGTTACAGTTAATGATAAGGTTGATTTTTCACCAAAACTTGTATAAAACCCATTAGATTAGAGTTTTAGACACATTAGAATACTATGTTATAAATATATCACTTTTTGTTTTTTATAATATGAAAATAAACTAATAATAAAATAATTCTTTCAAACTTTCCTAAAGTGCCCCTCCTCCCTCTTATAAAAGGACAACACCTCTAACACTTACTCAAAACTCTCAAGTCATTTGGATCATCCAAACCCTACCCTAATATTCTCCCAAAATCCCTATATTTCTCTTATAAGACTTATCATAGGAATAAAGAAATTCAAGAAATCCCTTTGGCTCAAATCAAAAGAAGTTACCCGAGTTGAGGTAATGTCTTCTCTCAAGTTTCTTTCCATTATTTTTACTTCTCCACTAACTATTATCTTCATATTCGTTGTTTATATAAAAAAAGGTTTCCAAAATATAAAAGGTTTTATTTATGTGAATGATTCTAACTACACTTACAGACACCTCCATCTAATGGATACAAACATATCGTTTCAGTGTACGACGAACTGCTGCCTCACAAAACGATGATTTTTCGATTTCCCCCTTCCACCTCTAATGGTGGCCATTATAATGGAAATTTAATTATATATTATATTTATTTAATCTATATTATACTTTAATTACCATTTATAAAATACCATTAGGATTTTCATGTTGTATAAATATGATAATTTCATTTGAGGAAGTGCAGACTCCCACCCCCTCAAAGTAAAATGACTCATTAATTTTATACATGGAATGAATAAAGGATATGGTTAATGAAATTAAGTAACATATATAAAATATGATATTATAATGGAATTATAATGTACGTATGTATCATAAAATTTTCATTCCTTAAAATATGAAATATAAATGAAAGTAGCATTCATGCGTATGTACGGCTTACCGTCTCTATGAACAATGTGTTTAATTTCACCTCTCCAAACAATATAGAATATTATAAATACATATAAAATGGATATATATTATATTTAAATCATTAATATCATTCTTAATATAGTGGATGTTTGACCTCATAGAAAACATGTAGTAAACAGGTTCATTTTTTACTCAAGTACCGTACATCGACAAAACAACTGATATAAACCTGAATAATTATATGATTGTTATAGTAAGGTGATAAGTGATATATAACAAATAGTAAACATTTAAAAGGTTATGAATAAAGTTGAAATTAACTTAATATTATTATTCATGAAATTAACTATTGAACGTGTCATGTCTGACATGAGGTAAGGGTCTTTATCTCAATCTGTTTTCATTGAGGCTTGTTTTGATACAATACACCTACTTGTTTTACATGATGTATAATAAACAAATTTTTATTTTATTTTCATTCAAAGTGAATATTTTTTCTATTTAGGGATTTACTAAATTACAAAATGAATGTTTTTAATGTAAGTGTCTACAACGACCTATCCACCACAATGTGCATTATTTGATCTTTGTCTTCCTTAACAAGGTAAGATATTTATAAATGGAAAATAATTAGCATATACCAATTTTACATATTTCGGTATTGAAAATTGTTTTTAAAGTGGATTTACTATTTCAATATCTTGAAATTTTTTCTTGTGGTTTCAAATGAAATATTACGATTGAAATGTTGATTTTACAATCTTTTTTGTGTGATGATTATATAATTGTACTTGTAAATTTGAAGGGTTGTTACATGATAAAATAAATGATGGGTTTTTCTGTGACAATCCATGGATGGGTGCTTATGTTATAACCTCCAATTCATTGGATATGAAAGTCGACTGTATGGCTATTAAATTGGTAAGAATGATTTGTGGAATTCGATCGTATGGTAATTCCATTTAATTAAGATTATGTCCCAGGTTTTCCTTTATATGATATATGTTGCTTTCAATGGGTTTTATGGTAATATTTTCATTACAAAATAAGGGTAAGAAATGAGATTATATTCAGTGAAATGTTTTTTCTACTTCCTTGAGGTGAAAATTATTACTCTCTGATAAAGTATCCATGCTTTACATGTTTTTTTGAAAACTAGCAATTTTCCTTCTTTTTGTATCCCTTACGGAGCTTTTTATTCTCATCCCAAGTTTTTTAAATGTTTTTCATATTACATAAAGTGGAATAGGGTCAGGTATGGGATTATGTAAAAGTCTTGATGTTTAATACATGTAACTAAACAGGTTTATATTTTAAGAGTTTTAATTATATGAAAAATATGGATACTGAGAAGAAGTGTCTCCATATAATATTCCAGGTCTTATGTATATGTTATAAACTAATTCTCTACATATATAAACCAAAAAATATCCCCACTCTTAATTATTAACATAAATAAATATTATGTAATGATTAATGTGGAGGCCTTATAGTTGGTATTAGAGGGCGGTTTAGACAAATTTACAAATTTGGATATTTTTAAATTAATATCCACAAATTATTTTTACATTATTGTAAGATTGATATGATATAGCATTGGAATACTAACGTGTTTCTTCACCTAAAATATATTTCTATTTACAATGTTTTTCCATAGAGGAAACATTGAAATTATAATGAGACAACATCAAGAAGAAAACAACCTTCCAAATCAGCAACCATAGATGGTCTGAATCGGAACTGAACAGTTTGTTGCACTGAGGGAACAGTTGGATAAAGCTATAAATGGTGGTGGTATCCATGCATGAGATCATATATATCAACCATAGAAAAACATTTCGATAGTTGATCATTTCATAAGGAAACATCTCCCATCATTTAGAGGATCATCTTACCCTGTGCTAGCTGAAAGGTGGATTAAATAACTGGAAAATAATTTTGATGTCTTGTGGTGTTCAGAACATCACAAGGTTAGACTTGTGGTTTATCATATTTAATTTGAAGATGATCAGTGGTGGTTGATGGTAAAACATTTCATGGGTGGTGAGGATATTGATTCACAGGATTTGGATGAATTCAATGGTATGTTTCCTGAGAAATATTTCCCAAAGGTAGTTGAACATAGGATGGAAAAAAACTTCTAGTAATTGAGGCAGGGGGATGATGTAATGGCTTCTTATGAACAAACGTTCACTCGACAGGAATGTTATGATCCAAATTTCATCAATGATTTTGATAGTAAGATAAATAAATTTTACTCAGGACTAAAGCTGCGATATCAAAGAGCATTATATTCTCTTGAATGGAAAATCAATGAGAATATTGTCAAATGTGTAGAGAAGGTAGAAACTGATTTTTTATGATCAAGTGTTCCAAGAGAGAATGAAAAAGAAGTGGTCCAGTTTGAAGGAAATGAGAAATAATTCATAAAATAATAATGGAGGTAAGAAAATTAAATTTCCATATTGTGAGAAGTGTGGTAAAATGCATCCTGGATAATGTTTATCAAAGTTTGGTAAGAAATTTTGGTGAGGTAAGACTACTCATATTGCTTGTAACTATAAGAAAGATGATCAAGAAAACAATGAAAATCTATCAATAATATGTTTTAGTTACAATTAGTTTGGGAATTATTCCAATGTGTTTCCAACGTTGATTACCTAGGTTGTAAACCAAATAGATCAAAAGCATAAGTGTGGGGAAAATCATTTACTACTACTACGGTTGATGTGGGACCATAAAATTAAGTGATATCAGGTAGATTTTTTTGTTTTCTCAGATTATGCCAATCTGTTTTCTGATTTAGGATCTACATATTCTTTCATTTATGAGAAATTTTCTAGAAAATTATGAATTCCATCTCAAGATATGAATCCTGAACTTGTGATAAAAACATAAGGAAATTTTGAGGAATAAAGAAAGTATAAGAATTTTCTTATCCTTATTTTTGGAATGAATTTACCTACAATCCTTGTAATTTTTTCTCTAGTAGAGTTTGATGTTATTTTCAGAATGGATTGTCTTTTTGTTTACTATTCTAAGATTGAATTTAAAGCTAAGGGGTTTCTTTTAGAATGAAATTCATTTTTTTTACAATAATGAACCCTTATCCTTGATAACACATCCACAAGTTTAGAAACATGTGAAATATGGAAATGAATGTTACCTTACACATATTGCTGAAAACAAAGGAACTGTTTAGATTAATGATGTGCCAATAGTAAATGAGTATCATGACGATTTTCATAATGAGTTTCCTGGTATTATACATGATTAGGAAGTTTAATTTACTATTTTCCTGGTTTATGATGCAATGTAAATTTCAAAACTGCCTTATCAAATGGCTCAAATTGAACTTTTAGAGTTCAAAAAAAAATTGTAGGAGTTTTTTATAAAGGTTTCATTCGACCTAGCACATCACCATGGGGTGCTCTAGTCTTGTTTGTTAAAAATGAAGATGGTTGAATGAGACTTTTAAATGATTATATAACCTTGAATAATATCACTGTTAAGAGCAAGTATCCTTTTCCTCTTATCAATGATTGGTTTGATCATCTTCAGGGAGCTCAGTATTTTTCAATGATTAACTTGGGTTCGGGGTACCATCAGTTGAAAGTAAAGGAAGAAGACATTCTGAATACCTTGTTTCGTACTATATATGTCCATTATAAATTTTTAGTTATGCCTTTTGGGTTAACAAATTCACCTGTAGTATTAATGGATCTTATGATTGAATTTTCCATGAGTTATTTGATAAGATTCTGGTTTTTTTATTTATGACATTTTGGTTTATTCAAAAATAAAATAGGAACATGAATGTCATTTAAGGGTTGTATTGTAAACATTAAAAGAGAATATATTTTATGGGAAATTCTGAAACTGTGTGTTTTGGTGACAAAAAATTTAATTCCGCGGCCACATTGTATCAAAAAATGAACTAACTATTGATCCTTCTAAAAAAAGTTGTTGAATAATGGCCATAACCAAAAAACATAGCTGAGATTCATAGTTTTCATGGATTTTAAGGCTATTACAGAAGGTTTGTTGATAATTTTTCACTTTTATCTAGCCCACTTAATATGTTAATTGGAAAAGGTGTTAAGTTTATCTGGAAAAAATAATTTGACGATTTTTTCAGGAATTGAAAAACATATTGGTGAAAGGCTTCTGTATTGGCATTACCTTCTAGAAATGGTGAGTATTTTTTCTAAAGGGATTATTCATTGAAAGGACTTGGTAGTGTCCTGATGAGGAATGATCAGGTAATTGCTTATTCTTCACGTCAGTTGAATCCTCATGAGTTAAATTATCCTACACATGATTTCAAATTATTTTCTTTTGTTTTTGCATTAAAAATTTTGAGGCATCATTTTTATGGTGTAAAGTGTAAAATATATAGTGATCACAAAATTTCAAAGATTATATTCACTTAGAATGAATTAAACTTGAGACAGAGGAGTTGTTTAGAATTAATTAAGGATTATGATTGCATGATCCATTACCATCTAGGAAATGCAAATAATGTGGCTGGCACTCTGAGTTGAAAGAGTATTTCTATATTAAACAAGCTATGTTTGGAATAAGATCCTTTGATTAATGATTTGATGAACATTGGAATAGAAGTTTTTGGTTTAAGAAATTCCACTATTTTGTTTTCCATGTTAGTGAAATCATCTCGATCAGATATAATTATGCAAGCACAGGAGGAAGACAACGAGTTGAAGAATAAGGTAGTGTTTGTTCAAAAGGGTAAGTTGCTTGAATTTATTATTGATAATGATTATATTATGTTCTTTATTAATGATTATGCTTGCCTTTTGATTCATTGATTAATAAAGAGTTGTTATGTGACTCTAATAGTTCTACGTTTTCAGTTCACCCTGGAAGTACAAAGATGAACAGATACTTTTCAGAGAATTACTAGTGGGATGGAATGAAAAGAGTTATTTTTGACTTTACTATGAAGTGTTTGACTTGTCAATAGGTTAAAGTTGAGAGGTACTTACCGAAAGAGATGATTTATTATTTTCCAATTCCATAGTGGAAATTGGAAAATGTGTCCAGGGATTTAATAGAGGGATTACCAAAGACTTTTTGACAGAATAATGAAATCTATGTTATTGGTGATCGATTGACAAAATCTGCTCATTTCCTTGCAATTCGAGATAATTTATCTCTAGATCAACTTTCTCGATTGTATATTAATTAGATATACAGGTTACATGGAGTTCCACTCTCCATTATATCTGATTGTGATCTCAGGTTCACTTCTATCTTTTGGAAAAGCCTTAAGAAGTCGTTGGGAACTAATTTAAATTTTCTTTCATCTTTTCATCATCAATCAAATGGGAATTAAGAATGAACAAATCAGACTTTGGAAGATATGGTGAATACTTCATCATTGTATTTCTAGGGTTGTTGGGACCAACATTATTCTTTGGTTGAGTTTTCATATAATACCAGTTTTCGTTCAAGTATACAGATGTCTCCATCAGAGGCATTATATTAAAAGAGGGTTCTTACTCCAGCTTTTTTGGGATGAAGTAGGTTAATGGAAACTGATGGGATAGGAATAGGTATAAGATATAGAAAATAATGTTCAATTGATATAGAAACACATAAGGATAACTCAGATCTGGAAGAAAAGTTATGCAGATAACTGAAGGAATGATATTTTTTCCGTGGTATATAATCATATCTTTCTCAAAGTTTCTCCTTGGAAAAGTGTAATGAGTTTTGGTAAGAAGGGGAAGTTGAGTCTGAGGTTCAATGGACCCTATGAAATCCTAGAGAAAGTTGGACAAGTTCTCTAAAAAAGTGGGTTTTGCTCCAATTTTATCCCAGATACACAATGTTTTTCATGTTTCAATGTTTAGAAATAATTTGCCAGATCCATCTCAGGTTTTGTGTCTATAGGTAGTTCAGTTGGAAGAGAATATTTCTTATGATGAACAACTGGTCCAGATTCTTGACCGAAGATATCATGTGTTACAGAAAAGGTAATTCATCAGTTAAGGTTTTGTCGCAAAACCACATGGTTGATGTGGCAACATGGGAATCTGAAAATGTTATGAGGGATCAATATCTCCACTTATTTGATATGTTAATAGAATTGCAGGGACACAATTCTCAAAAGGGGCAAGGATGTAACAACCCATGTATATATATAATAATAATTTTGATTTATATTAATAATTATGAATAAGATATTAATTTTACATTAAAGGGTGTTCTATGTTCGATGACATACCTGAAATGCAACAATGAGTTTCTTTGAAGTCTCATGTTGCTTACAAGGCTGAGTCATACCGAAAAATAATATAATATTATTATTATTTTAAATTGTAGTTAAAAATTAGGCATTTTATTAATGGGAACGAATAAAACTAACAATATAATGATTAAACTTGTTTTTCTAAAATTTTTTTACATTTATCCAATAAAATTTAGTGGCTTAAAATGAGAATGAATCCAATTTTATGCATAAAAACTCTAATATTTTTAAAAAATGAAGTTTTACCCCTTTTAATGGAGAACCCCTTTAAAAAATATATTTTTTCACCTTTATATCTCCAATTTAACAAAATAATCTTCTTCTGTATAAGAGGGACATAAAAACTAACTTTTGGTAATTTTTTGGTATTTTTCAAAAAAGATCCCTTTTTAATGATTATTGAAAAACTCTTTATTTTAAGTCAAAACTGTCTTTTAATCTGATTTATTTATATGCTTAGATTGCATTTTTAATTAGTTTTAAAGTGTAATTAGATTATATATTTTCCATTTAATAAAATTTTGGTCATTATAAGTAATTTTAATTTTTAATTAGACATAAACACATGTCATTCTTTTGATAGTTATTATTTCTTAAAAACTTGCTTTTTTTCTTTTGACAACGATAATTATTTTTAAATAAATATATGAAACTTATGTGTTTGGAATTTGGAAAAAAGGATTCCATATTTTTAATATGGATGTCCAAATTTTGTAAAAAGTATTCTTTTATTTTTAGACACTATGAATTGTAACTTGAGTAAATATTATTTTACCATGGTTAATGGGTAAATTTCGCAAATAAGGGTAAAAAAATAATGTGATAATAATATAATACTAGCCATAACATGTGTCCTAATACTATTGGATGATATATGTCTGACCATGGGAATCCTTGGGTAGATTTTAAGTCCTCATGGAGCCACTTGTTAGTGAAAATTACATTTAATTACATTAAATTTCATGTTAAACAAAAAATATATTCAAAACATGTATGTCTTATTAAAAAAAATTATTTGGTTATATAATATATATTTTTTACTAGAAAGGGTAATTATAAATCTAAAAATATTTCATAAATCATGGTTTTTATTTATAATTTTTAGATATAAAATAAATAAATTTATTTATGAAACAATGGTGATGTAGTGATTACTTTATTAATGAAATATTTAAGTAAATGAGATTATAAATATTAAAATAAATTTGATTTTAATATTTTAATTCGATACATGTATTTTATTGATGATTATGAATTTTTATATTTGAATTAATGATGTTTTTTTGAATAAATCATGTGGTTATGGATTTTAAAGAAAATCATCATATGAATAGTATAAAAATTGACATAAATGAGTTTTTAAATAAATTAATATATTATTAAATGATATAATTGTCCTAAAAATATAACATTCTTCCAACTAAAAAATATGATGTTTCAAATTCCATTAATGATATATTTTTTGGTTTCATTTCATTTTATAGTAACTATCGTAACCATATATTATGAATATACAAGAAGACATGGTAGAAGTTAAATCAGTTTACTAAGGGTTAAAGCTAAAAGATAAAGTTAATTATGTGACCTAAACATCTCTAAAATTCATTTTCAAAGAGGATTTTAACCCATCCTAATTTGATCTTAGAAATATATCACTTTTTTGTTATTAGAATTCGAAAATCAATTAATAATAAAATAATAATTTCAAACATTCCAAAAGTGGCGCTCCTTCAACTTATAAAGGACACCACCTCTAACCCTTACTCACAAATATAAAGCCCAGTAGATCTTCATATATTTGAACAAATAATCCCCCAAAATCCCTATATTCCTTATATAAGCCTTCCCCAAGGTAGAAGGCAATTCAAGAAATCCCTTTCGCTTAAATCAAAATAAGCTACCCGATTTGACGCAACGTCTTCCCTCAAGTTCCTTTCCATTATTTTTCCTTATACACTCACTATTATATTGTTATTATCTATTTATATAACAACAACAGAATCCAAAATATACTAGGTTATTGTTATGATGATTATTCTAACTTCACTTAATCACACCTCTATCTAATGGATACTAACATTCTGTTTCTATGTATAGTGAACTACTGCCTCACGAAATGATGATTGTCTAATTTTCCACTACCACATCTAATTATGGACATTATGAAGGAACTGTAATTATATATGATATTTAAGATATTTATTTTATCTCTATACTTCTTTAATTATTATTTATAACATACCTTTTTTCTTTTCATGTTGTATAAATATGATAATTACACTTGAGAAAATGCAGACTACCGCCCCCACAATGAGATATGACTCATTAATTCCATGCACGGAATGTATAAAGGATGGAATTAATGAAATTATGTAACATTTATAAAATATGATATTACAATGTAATTATAATATACTGATTTATCATTATGTTTTCATTTCATTAAATATGAAATAGAAATGAAAGTAGCGTTCATGCGTACATAAGACTTACAGACTCCATGAACGGTGCATTTCATTTCTTATCTCCAAAGAATATGGAATATTATAAATTCATATAGAATGGATATATATTATATATATGATATTTAAATCGTGAATATCATTATAGAGAAAACATAATTTTTACCTCCTGGTAAACATGTAATTATAACAAGTTTATTTTTGACTCAAGTACTGAACATTGACTAAAGGACTGATATAAAGATGAATAATTATATGAATTTCATTGTAAGGTGATAATTTATATAAATACAATATTTAACATGAAAAATGTTTTGAATAAAGTTGAAATTATCATACGTTTATTATTTAGGAAATTAAAGAATGAACGAGTCAAGTCGGAGAAGAAGTAACAGAGTTTGTTTCAATCTCCTCTCATTGAGGCATGTTTTGATAGTATACACCTCCTTCTTGTACACATTGTAAAATAAACCATTATTAATTTTATATTCAATCATAGGGAATATTTTTTCTATGCATTGTTTTACTAAACGACAAATTTAATGTTTTTAAGGTATACAGGGACAAATACCTTTCCGCCACCGTGAGATTTATTTGATAGTTAGCATCCTTAATAAGTTGTTATGTTTTTAAATAGAAAATAATTACCACATACCCTTTTCACATATTTCAGTATTTAAAATGGTTTTGAAACTGGATTTACTATTTCAATATCTTAAATTTATTTCTTGTGATTTGAAATGAAATTTTATGATTCAAATGTTGATATTTTCAATCTATTATGTTTCATGATTATATAATGGTACTTGGAAAATTTAAATGTGGTTACATGATAAACCAAATGACAGTGGTTCTATGATAAACCAAGGATGGGTGGTTACGTTATAACCTTCAATTCATTGGGTATAGAAGTCGGCCATGTGAAAATTCCATTTAGTAAGAATGATTTGTGGAAGTCGACCGTATAGTTATTCCATTTAGGTATCATTATGTCCCAAGTTTACCTTTATATGATATATGTTACTTTATATGGGTTTTATGGCAATATTTTGGTTACAAAATAATGGTAAACAATGAGCCTATATTCAGTGAAGTGTTTTTGCTACTTCTTTAAGGAGAAAAGTTTTAATTTATGATATTGTATTCATGGTTTACATGTAGTTTTAAAAACTAATAGTTTTATATCTTTGTGTATCCCTTACTGAGCTTTTTATGCTCATCCCGTGTTTTTGAAATGTTTTTTACATGACCTAATGTGGAATATGGTTAAGGATGTGATCAATGAAAAGTCATGCAATTTAAAACATGGAACTAAACATGATTATTTTATTATGAGATTTTATTTTATGAAAAAATTGATACTTTGTAGAAGGGTCTACATGTAATATTCAAGTTGTTATGTATAAGTTATGAACTATTTCTATAAATATATAAACCTGAATAGATCCTTAATGTGTATTATTAACTCAATTAATGATTATTTATTTCGTAAGGCTAGTACCTTATAATTAGCTTCCAACTATATTCACTAAGCCTTATATCATCCTTCTTATATACCCTATGTCCCAAAGGGTAGATGGTTTCATGCCATTTATAAATAAGGGTTTCCTTAAATATCCTTGATGGAAATAGATCTCTCATAAGTTCAAGGATATATCTGCATCAATAATGTTGATCACCTTCTTCCTTAATAAGGTTCATTGAATACTTGAATCTATTTTTAAAAACAAAATAAACTATATTTATAAATATATATTATCATAACATATGTTCATAAACAACTCATCAATATTTCCTACAACTTAATCTCTCTCTATCCAATCTCAAAATCATTGATAACATTTCCTTAATATTCCACTATTCAACATACAACATATTCTTTATATTATTCTTCCTTTTATTTTTATTCATTATGTCATTATTATTATTCTTCATATTTGAGATATATAGAAATATAACTAAAAACACTATGATTCAACACTCATATTCTCAGTGTTACAACACTCTCCATTGAATTATCATGTAATCAGTATTGTTTTATCTTCTGTCCTCTTCGCTCTTGGCATCCACTCACTTGCATTTCTCTCTATGTTAATTGAACCATTCATTTTTATTGTTGTAAATATGAAAAAAAATATGTGAAATGTCACCTCCTATTAAAATAACCATGATAGAATACCCATAAGTCATTTCCAGGTATTCTTATGCAAAACAATTCATTTCATAGAGTATAGTTCAAATACAACAACTAAATGATTTTCAATTTTAACCATGGATGAATATTTGTATAGAAAAATAATTATTGAAGAAATTAAATATTATTCTCAAAATAATCCAATAGGAACTACAAACTAAATATTCCATATATATATATATTACAAAAAAATAGTAATGGAATGAAACTCATTTTGCAGCATGATACATTCAACGAAAAATATATCAATATTTCATAATAGATTTTCACACTATAGATGATCATATTCATTGTCAAGATTATACTTTTGTGAAAATTCCCAGATATCCATCTCTGTTAAAAATTAACACTTGAACAACCTTGAATCAATTTTTTTTGGATTTAGTAAACAATGCCTTTTAAGAATTAAGGATCTTCCTCTAAATTATTCATGAAAACTCATTAAGTTCATTTTATTCATTAAAGAACACATGTAGTGGGACTAATCATTTTCTCTTCCTCAAAATATGATCTAATAAATATTTCTCTATGAATAATGATATTCTGAAACTAATACCATAACTTTTTCATTATTATAAATGAATTTTTCTGGATTTAAATAATTCTAGAAACCCCATTTTACATTTTTCATTGAACATACATTTCTAAATATCAATATCATATCTTCTTTCAACTAATTCTCCACTCACATTCAAATTTTGTAATTATTATGTTTATATCATTAATGAATAATTATTTGTTCATAAAATTTTAGTTCCCCTATATTAGATTCAAAATCTAGATAAGCAATTTATCATCCATAAGAACTTCAAAATTTTTATTGTCATACAATGGGGGACATAATGATTTAAATTATAAAATAATTATGATGATGCAATATATTCAAATATAGGTACTTCAATTTATTTATTATTTCTTGAATATTTATCTATGTGTTTAGGATTTATGTTAATAAATTTATTTACATAGGGAATTAAAATGTATTATATTTGGAAAAGCCTACATTTCTGAGACCTATGCTCTATTGCAAAAGAGTTAAGTTAAAATCTAGATGTCTTAATCTCTTTTCATTATATTTTTTCTAAATAATCAATATTTCTTACATTACTATAGTTTCATATAGTTAGATTACACTACTATTGAAAAGTATTAAGATCATGGCATTCAAGTGTGGTCATATGATTATGTATTATTAAATATTTAATAAAATCTATGACCTTATGTTCTATTCTTTATGTATTTTGTTTAGAGTGAATTGTTACAATTAATGAAAATTGGGTTACAATATGGAATTGTCATTTTTTCATGAACTAAAAAAAATTCAATAGAATTCATCGAATTGAATTCTGATAACCTACCATTCTACTATATCATCTTCAAATAATAAAATAACATCATAAAACGTTTTTTCAGAATTATTTTAATAATTCTAGTATACTTACAACATCCATCCAAAATTACAAGATATTATTAATAGTGGGGGAGCCCTAAAAAATTCATGGAGGTCAACCATAATGAAGCACAAGATCATCTGCCCTAGTAAGGTTGATGCACAATGGGGAAAGGGATAATGTGGTAGTAAAGGTGATGAAATTCAAATATAGAGTGGCCCAAGAGGCCATGAAATCCTCTACCATATTCCCTTCCCACAAAGTGTGAGTCATATTCATGTGGTTGATAATGTAATATTTTCATCTGAATACAAAATAAGTGATAGAACGTCGGGAAGGAGTCACCTCAATGAGTGATATGTGAAGGATCAAGGAATCCATTTCCACTCCATCTAGTTTCAAACCATGGGAGGGACACAGGTTTATCTCCTTGTGCAAGGGAGAACCATCACCAATAAGACAATACCCCTATAAAAACAATGTGTCGAAAGAAAAAATGATAGAGACAACTCCGTTCTGAACAAGACCTCCACATTTTATACTACCATTGATACATGACCCATCATCATTCAACATGTGTTTGTGATCCGAACGAGTCTAGTAAGCCTACATTCCTTGAGGAATATTCTGATGAACCAATGAAAATTTCCTAGCCCTTATCACCAACATTATTGGAGAGATATCCCACTACATGACATGGGGGGACAACTCGACTACTAATGATCGAGCCCAAATCACCACACCCGAATCAGAACATAGATTCTCATCATATCGAACCATTTTTTACATCATTCCAAATACTCTAATATCCATCTACCAAGAAGATAGCCCATGCTTTCCATTCATGTTTGTTACCATCTAAACCAAGGAATCAAGAGTGAATGAATTCATGACTATAGAAATACTTAATATTCTATTCACATAGAGTTTTAACGCTATTCCACTGAGAGGATTACCACTCTCACCTGAATAAAATGGTACCATAGGATTCCTCCTTCATAATACATTAGTAGTTTCACTGGTATATAGTGGAGACTCCTCTTTGATGAAACGACTCATCCATAGGAATATCACTTTTATGATTTCTCCAAACAAGAATTTTTAATTGGATGTAATCTCAACACAACACAGAGTGTCTCCCCATGTTTCGATCTCATGACACCCAACAACACCTTCTTGTATACTTTGGTTGATACGAATCGAGCCAACAAGGTCGTGACCACCAATATTTAAATGTCCGAGTTAAGGATAATATTTATATGGGCTACTAATTGATAAGGTTTTTGGGTAAAATAAATAATAGTTTTGTGGATGATCGCCTACACAATAGACAAATCCAGCACATGGCACCCCAAATATCTCATCACACATCATTAATTAGTGGATACTCTAATCCAAAAACAAACTCATATCCTTTTTATAAATACGTTGAAAATGATAAAAAATGATGGTGAAACAAAATACCACCACCAAAAAAAAATTATTGGCCTCTAATTCATTGTGTAAATAATTAAATCTCATGAGATTACATGATTGTGGTATAGAATGTGATCCTTGAACACTAGGTTATAGTGCACAGTAAATGAGACCATCTCACATTGTTCTGATGTCATTGATAAAATTGATGGAATATGACTCTGATGGAATGTTTTATATTTTTTTCACATTTATATACTTTAATATACTATGCTTTATAATCATGATTAATCTACATTATTAATATTATTCAAAAGGATCCCATGATATTCCTCATTCTTATTTCATGTTCTTATGATATTTCCTTATGCGATAATAAAATCATATACATCATGATATATTTACATTCCTATTGATTAAAATATTCATTTTTCTTTTTTAGAATGCCTTTACATGGTTTTTAAATCACATTTTCTTTGATATATGTCCTAAGGTGATCATAGATGTTGAAGTGATTATTATCAGTATATGAGGTCTTGTACAGTTTTTTACTTATAAGATATGGGAAAACTATTTATTAATGATAATAATAATTGTAAACAACCAATCATGATTTTTGATAATGGATTTATTTTACGGGATCTATATGTATGGCCGAATTGATTTCATAATGTTACTTGTAGAGTTGTATCTTTTATAGTGTAATTATTAATTTGATAAACAAATTCATTGTTGAAGTATATATGAAATCAATATTTGTTATTATTTTATTAGTTAAATAGAGGCTATATTATTTATAATTATATTTCTTATTTTTATGGAGGGTCTAAAAAGAACATTATATAGATTTCACATAAATGATGAGGGGTTTCCCTTCTATGAGAAACTTCATGTAAAGTCAGTGTTATATATATCACTTTAATATGTGAAATAGATTCCTAGAATCATAATCTTGTATAGAATATACTGAATTATTTATCAATTTTATTATTGGAAGACACTAAGTAATAAGGTTTGGGATGATGTGTTTGATCTAAATGAGGAAACCTTGAATCCATCTCATATATAGATTGTATTATAGTGGGGTGGATAAGGATCACATGAATCTTTACAAAGACATACTTGATGCTTCATTGGTGGTCCCGTATTTCCCATAATATTCTAAAATTGAATTTAAAGAAAAATATAAATATGTTTATTTTCAGGATATGTTATTATTGTGTTTATAACCCCACTAAAATGTCATTAAAATTTTCAAAACACTTGCATAATTTTCATACTGACTCTTTCACCCACAATTCCCTTATCTTCATTATATGGGACCATAAAATTTTTTTATTTTCATAATAATATCTCAATATAGTATTTTTTATTCTAAAGTGAATCAAAAAATAAAAAATCACCCATTGGGGTATCTTGATGGATTTCTATTCTATATCTGTGTATTCTATCATTATATCATTATATGAAAAGTACCCATCCATGTTTGAAATGGATTTGAATCTAGTTTCTAAATCAATCAATAATTAAACTTTTAGGATTGTGAATTCATCCTTTTTATAGTGGTCTTTGAGGTAATAAAAGTTAGATAAACTTTGATTTCCTTCATTTCTTCCTCTAAATGAGGATAATATTGGCCATTCATCTGGGATAATAAACATCCTAGTTGAAATGGGACTCAGTAACTTATTTCATATTTTCCACACCTAGGGAACCATAGGTTTGATACATCCTCGTTGAAAATTGTTATTAAATGTTATATCTGATATAAGGAAATGAGAATGAAAAATTAATTGAATGTTCGATATAATATATTTTTAAAAATAAATATAGAAATGTGCATTTATTTATAGGGGAATGTGGTGTATTATTAATTTTTAGGGGACATTAACATAATAATTGAATGGAGACCTGGCTCTTGCTTGATCCCGAATTTTAGTTTCCTGAGATCATCAACAATTTCTTATAATCCAGTCTAATGATGAGTAAAGAATCATTAAGATTATATTAATTCAGATAGTTTGGGATAAGGAACTAAAATCGATTAATAGATTTATATGAGTGTATGAAATCACTTTCCCTCTTCTTAGTGTCATGATTATGAAGGTAAAATGTGGAAATATAGTTTCTATGGAGATCATGTAGATGGGGGAAGAGGATCTAATTCCTTGTTTATATTATGTATGAAATTGTTTTAAACCATCAAGGATCATTATATGTGTTAATTGAGTATTAGTGAGACCTATATTCTACAATATGATTTTCTTTAGGATGGTATATATTAAAAAGTTACCAAGTGATAATTTTTCTCCCAAGAATATGAGTATCATGAATATCTATATCTAGCTATTCGTTTTTTGATAAAAATGTCTTCAGGGGTCCTATTATTTTATTCAGATCATGAGATATTACTTAGTGTCTAATTTTATTTTCATGGTATAATTAATTGGTATAATAAACCTTTCCTTCAAGTCATTTTAGAGACTATGTGTAGTCGATTATTATTTCTTTAATGTGACCACATGCACAAGTTGTTTAATAAGGAGTTAATTTTCATTCCTTTTATAGTATCTAACATTGATGTATTGGTTTTAGAGATATTATAAAAGGTATTAATAATTTTTAAGTATGAATATATAACTATTTATGAAGTATTAATGGTATCATATTATGGATTAAGGAATTTATATATATAGTTGTAACCATTATCTACCCAACAATGATATCCTAATTAAAAACATGAATCTAATGTTTTCCACAAGGTCCCTAAATTTCTTCTTCATTTTTATTTTCCCCTTGGTATTTAGCTCCCATATTCCATAACCCTATAATTTCAAATCTAATAGGGATAACTCTTTCTATTGGTATTTAATATGTTAAAGTGTCGTAGAAGTTATGTGTTTGATCCCAGAACACAAATCAACTGAAACATGTTGTATAGTAACATCACTGAATAGTATATATAAATTAAGTGATCTGATGTATCCATGAATGGTGGATCATTTTTATTTCAATATGAAATAGATGAATAAATTATATTTTTGTAGGTTTATTCTTCAATTCGTATGTTTTTTAGAGACTACATTAATGTAAAACTCGAATGGGTTTTTAGTACATAAAAAATTAGAGTCTCTAATTACATTGGAAAAGTGACGAGAATTTTAAATCGGGTGCAGTGATTGAATGATAAATAGGTTATTAAACATATCATATTTTTCTCCCAATGATAGATGAATTATTCCATAAACATACACTTAGATTAAAATTCAACATGGTTTATGATATCATGAATATGATTCCTGAATAATATTTAGTTTCATTGAAAATATCATTGGGGGATTAGAGAAACTAGGATTTATGAATTTCTAAGAATTTCATAGGTGATTTTATTTCTATGTGGTCTAGAATATAGTTCAAATAAATGAAATTTATAGAGGGAATAATGAAGTTTTATTAGTCCTATCGATTTTTTTGAGCCTCCATTTTAATATAATTATGGATATTTTGTATGTTTCCAAAAATAACTTTCTAACATTAATCTGTGAAAGATGAATGTTTTTATATACCTTAGTGGAGTTTATTATTATAGTTAGCATAAGAATATACTTTATAGTGCTCCTAAATTAAAATGTATAAGTCTATTAGTTATATTACAATGATTAATGTATGATAAATTTAATATTTAGAATATGGTTTTATTTTAAGATTTAGTTCTCGTCCTTCAAATTCCATGTTCATAAATCCATATGTACCCAAATATGATTGGGGTTCTATGCAAGTTATTTATAATAATTTTTGGCGTACTAGTTTTATGTTTTATCAATGAAATGAATTTCATTCCAATGATTTATCTATATATTATGAACTGATAATTTGTTTTTCATGATTATCTGACTCCACCATTCCAAGATGAGAGCGTGATAATTAATTGACAACATCAACATAATATAGCCATTAAAAATTTTCATTCATTTTTTTAAAGTCTTTATGTTCTTTTTTATCGTATTTTAGAATATTTAAAAGAACATATAAAAAATGGGACTTAGGAATTTCAAATACAAGTTAACCGCATACACAAATTCTGTAGTGGATCCATAAAGGAGAATAAAACATAAATGTTGTGACCTAATATCTAATAATAATTTTTTTAATTGGGTAAATCATTTAGACATGAGACTCTAGTTTTCTCGATATATGGTAATATGACACTGTTTTGCTCTATGGTGGAATAAAATTGTTTAGGGAATTATTTTGGTTGAAACGAAATTTCCTTCCTATTTATAATAAGAAAATCATAACTCCTTTATTTTACCCAAATTTAATATAGATTTGGGTTCAAGAAAATGAGTTCTTTTACTATTTAAATTGAGGTATATGTGGTGGTATCACATAAAACATGATTTATTTTGATGATAATGATGAAAAACCTATTTTCTATGAATTTTGTTGTCCATTTTTTCATTAGTGTGTCTTATGTTTTTTTTTCAAGACCCTATCATGATGTTTCTTTATTCTAATATATGGTTTCCATTAGGAATATCATTATTTTAGTTAACTAAATGAACCCATCATGTTATTTCTATAGGATTAAAATTTTCTCAAACTCATTTGCCATGTTCTCAATACATATTTGTATATGTTACTCCCTTGGATGTTGTAACTATAGTGAATACTCCAATACATTTCATCACGTGTTAAATTTAGTAAATACCTCGTTACCAAATTGGTTATAGTAAGGTAAGATTCTTATAATAGAATTTATCAATGTCCCCGTAAGTAGATTTCAGAAAAATTAATGAATATTTCCTTGATTAATGATTGAAAAAATTAATATGTTTCTATAATATAAAAATATATATATTTTTAGTGTTTGAAAAATATTCCTTATTTAGAAACAACATAATGTTTAAGGGTTACTAGAGTTGAAAACACTGGGAAGAAAATTTTATTTGAGGATACTCATGATCAACACATTCATTAAAGGATGAGATGTCTTGGTGGTTGAATTTTTTATGTGGTTGAGTTCGTTCATCTTACTGAATATATGATTTTTCTCAAATTTTATAGCACAATTATTTCTTTTATTTACTCATACTAGTAATTAAAATCATGATTTATTTCTAAGCTCAATGATTCTTATTGCATCAAAGTGTTCCTAGGATAGATTTTAAAAATTAATTTTTTATAACAATTCATTGGAGGGAATTCATGGTGTTCAATAAGTGAGTCAATCAACTGAATAAGATATTGGGGACCTAGACTCATCGGGTAGGTGGGTTGTGACTTCACCATCCTTATAGTTCATTCGAGAATTTTTTGATCATTTAGTGGTTTTTGTATTTCATTTTAATTATATAATCAAATGAAAACCCGAAAAATTTATTGAAATGTGAATTCATGTAATGATTTAAATCACACATGATAAAATATTTTGTTTTTATTTGATATAAGTTATTTTAAAATTTATAGAGTGGTTTGGTTATGGATTTGGAAATCCAATTTCCATTTTATTTATTGAAAATTAATAAAATAGGTTATAAGTATATGTTGGCTAGAATTCCCAATGATTGTATCAGAATTTTTTAATTTCTTATATAATATTCAATTTCATTTGTGGAAAAAGTTTATTCGAGCTATGGATGAAACTTCATTGTATCACCCACCTAATACAATGTTGTATCAGTAATTTTGGCTATAATGATCACTATGTGAAGAATTTCTAGAGACATTTCTTATTTGTTCACATTTTTTTAAAAAGGGTCTGCATAAAGATGAAAATTATCATTTAGAAGGTCTTTTTTATTAGTCATTATTTCTGATCTAGTGGAAGGAAATTCAATTTTACACATCCTATAAAATTTTACCTTATCAGGCCACCATATGTTTCAGGGCTATTTTAAATAAAAATACGTATAAGTTATCCTTAGGAAATTAACTCTAATATCCACTAGGGATGGTTATGATGTGCTTCTACACGGTTTTTAATATATAGGTATTACCTATTATATAAGTATATGGATTTCCCTAGAGGAGATACCCTATAATTGAATCCACCATTTTCATGTTAAATTGAATGGTTCATGTTGTTAGATATAGAAATGTTCTCAAATCTGGGGGATATAGGGGAACCTAATTTATTATGACTATAAAATTATTATACACACACATAAGTTTTCTTATATAGGTCATATTCTAACAATTTTTGAACGAAATTTGTTTCTATTTTTCCTATAAAAAATAATTTTTTATCCTATGGGATCTATTGTTGGATGTGTTCTAGATTCAATGACGGGGTACTATTTTTGTATTATCCCCATTTTATGTATATATTTCATTGTTTCCAAGACATTAAACTACTAAATTTGATAAAACATTCTTCTTATGTTCCTCTGAGATAAAGTGATATTCTAGAGTAGACTATTAAATATATTAACATGAGTTCATGGTTCCACTCAATTTGAAAAAAATTCAAGGATAATGTGATTATTGTTATGAAGTAGCTATGATCAGGGTCTCATGCTCTTATTTTCAATATAATATAGGGTTGAGTTATATTAAGACACATATACCCATTCTCTAGAGGTGTAAATAGGGAGAAACAGTCATAATGGAAAGGTTAATCATTTTGAGGCGATTAATGCAGTATTTTAGATGTTCTCAAACTTCTTAAAGGGTTTTGGGAATCATTTTATTTGGGGGAAAATATGGTAAAAATTAATGATTTACTCATGAATAAATTTGATATGTTTAGTGTGCCCACCATAAATTATAACTTAGTGATTTATATGCTTATATGTTTCACTTGAATTGTGGTAGAGGTGTGACTTGTATTCCTCCCTGATGTATTAAGGTAAAAAAAATTATGGATGAGAGGGGATGATAAATAACCTAAATGTTACCACATTCCACCTCCTCCAATGTTTTATTTAGTTTGGATTTATTATCATTGATATATTCATCAAGTTATTCAACCCATGAACATTATTATCGGGTCACTTTAGAATGCACTTTGAAAATGTTTTGGGTCATCTTCCATATTACCTAATTTAATATATTACAATTATTGAAAAAATATTGAAAATTTACTCAATGTTACAGAAAAACTTTTTCAGACATAATCTACCAAAAATGAAACAACTGTCTGTTGTAATTTCATTATGGGGAGGGTCACTATGGCTGATTGTATTCTAGACACATCCCTGGAATCTAAAAGTTAATGGGTCCTAGGTGATACAGTCTAAAAAACATAATTCTATAGGTAAAAATGATCATATTGTGCTTATTTTAAATTTTTTATAGTGAAATTCTATGTTTACATGAATTTCATCCACTATAACATTTATATTTTTATATTAGAGTCTATGGCCATAAATGTATATCATAAATGTGTATATGATCTTATATTTCCCATAACCTAAATATGGAATCACGGGATAGTGATTCCATATTAGTAGGTCTTATCATTGGATGATAAAAAATGGGTATTAATTTCCCCTATTCGTTCCTCTAAATTGAAAATATGGTTAGGGGTCGCTAACATACACTAGGTTTGCGATTGGGGGCATCGACATAAATTATTTTAAAATTCTCTATAGATCACTATATGTGATGAAATACATTCCTTATAGGTCACATCTTGGAAAAGAATATCAACCTCCTCCTAGATTTTGTGGTTTCATATTCCATTATCGGACTTCCCCCCATTTGTTCGAGCTAGGAAACTCTATTCATCGGTGTCCTCAATAACATTTGTTATTATGGGGGTTGTATAATGTTATTGATTTCCATAATGAGTAGGAGAGATGTAGGGTGATTATTTGGTAATTTTATGAATGTAGCTAGTGGAATCATTAATTTATTATATATAATGGTCTATAATATTTTCTATCATAGGATATTGGATCCCAAAAGGGTTGCAAGTGATGGTCGGAAATTTAAGCCTCATGTCTATTCGAGGGCCACAAATTGGAATTTGCAAACATGGTTCTCTAATTTAATACAAAATCACAAGATATTTTGGGATAAGACTATCCCAAATATACATTCACACAAAAATATTAACCTTATAGTGATTGAATACTTATTGGTGGAAGTAGTATTCAGTTATAATAAATAGATGTAGTGTCTATACAACAATAATATATGTAAAGATGAATATACTATAGAGTTTAATTGACCTGGTTCCATAATTATGATGAGTGATTAACTTATATAACATATATAGGGGTATTATTTTTATAATGACAATACAATTACAATTTTAGTTAAGTTAACTAGAATTGTGATATCATGATTTTATAGAGTATTGTATTTCAACTTATTAATAACCTAAAAATTTAGAGAAATTATAAATAATCACCGAAATTATTTTACAAATAGACAAAACATTCAGTCATAAAGAATAGTTATAGTGCAATGTTTCATTCCAATGTTCCCTATGAGTTAGTTACATTTTTAATAATCTATAAATAGAGCACCATGACCTTGATGACCAGCTAATATAATACTATAATAAATAAGTGCTAATATTCGAGATTTTTTTACTCTCACCGGAATTGAGGCATTAAATTTGTTTTTCTTTTTAGTGTTATCTAAATAATTCTATATTTATGGTGATTCTTTGTTTATTTACATAGTTTTCTTTTCTTTTTAATCTTTTTCTTCTGATCATGCATGTTTAATGATGGTTTTACGAAGACAACATAGAGCTTCTAATTCTTCTCAAATTAAGAAGTGTATGTATAACACTTTTTTCATATGATCAATTTATTGATGACGTTCAAGAGACAAGAACATTGTTTTATAAATATTCCTATACATGAAGTCTCGAGGTAAGTACATTCTTCTAACTTCTTAAATGAATGTAAGGTGTATGATATGAATCTATTTATATTTTAATTAAAGTGGTATGATTTTTTGATGTTGAGTAAAAATAGATCATGGATAGACTATCCTTATTTTTTGGATTATAAATGATGAATTTCCAATGATAGGATCCTAGATATACATTTATAAAACGTTTTAAAAAGATAATAGTATATTATTCTATAACATGTTGTATTTTTCTATTCTATTTACCTTGTTATATTTCAACTTTTAGATTTATTTTAATTTTTATAGGTTAATGTTTTGTATCTTATAAATTGTTATATTTTTTTATAGTTACTTTTTAATTACTATGATAAAATCAAAAAATTATACCTTTGGATCATTACTGGAAATTTAAAAAACATTATATATTTATTAAAACATTGAATTATCCTAAATTGAAGCTACCATATTTGGATAAAATTTTGTTTCATAAAAAGTATCTGTATTTACATATATATTGAGAAATGTTTTTCCCATGTAAGGACATATACCTATAAAAAATAGAGAGTTTAAATTCTAGATGACAACCAGTTTTGATGGGGAAGGTTTTGGATATTACATAAATAAGATGAAGACCATTATTACTAATTCTAGTGTGAGAGACTATTACTTTATTGAAGAGAAGTATGTAATTATGATAAATGAATTTCAAAATTATACTAATGAATTAAAATTTGAGTAAAATATTACAATTATTTGAAATCAATTTGTAATTTTAATAAGTATATTTTCAAGGAAAATTTTGAGTTGAAAGATAAATTTAATTATTTTTCATTACATAATAAAAATTTGGTTGTTAATATAAAACATAATTATAAATTTGAAATTATTAATATGTTACTTTCTAATATTCCATCATGAATTAAGAAAATTAAAAAACTACTTAACCAAATAAAACCATATAAGGATCCAAATAAAGTCAATTATTCATCCTACATTATGATACATTTACTCTCTAATTATTTTTTCTAAAAGTAGAACCCTTTTGTACAAAATATGTAATGGGCGTTCACTAGGAAATTAGATTCTTGCTGTAAGGACCCAGGTATATATAGAATAATACCTTTTTATTTCATTTAATACTTATGAATAAGATATTAATTATATGGTTATGGTGATTCTTTTTCTGATATCATACTCGACACAAAACATAGGGCTTCTCTGAAATCTTACATTACACTGAACATTAAGTTATATTGAAAAATAATACAGTAATATTATTATTATTTTAAATGGTAGATATCACCTAGAATTTGGAATAGAGGGAATAAATAGTATCATCTGAATTTTGAAATATTGTTTAAACATGTTTAAATTATGATTCATTGATTACCTCATTTATTATAAATTGAAATAAAAACCAATTGAATATATTGGATGTAGTTTTATGAAAACCTATTTAATAGAGAATAATTGTTTTTTCATATCACACTTTATGGTTTTAATATAATGAAAAATATATGATATATATTGAATGTAATGTTTTAAATTTATCTTATATGTTTTCTAGATATGATACAATAATAATTTTTTTTTTCAGATAAAATAAGTATTTTTCTAAAAATGAAATTTTACCAGCTTTTAATAGCGAAGCATCTTTAAATCTAGTTTTTGAGAGCTTTATATATTTCATTTTACAAAATAAACTTCTTCTTTATAATATCAACCTCAAATTTTACTTTAGATGAAATTTTTTTATTTTTCTACTAAAGTACATTTTTAATGAATAGTGAAAAACACTGCATTTTAACTCAAAATTCAATTTTAATATTATTTATTTATATAGTAATATTTAACATTTAATTGGTTTTAAATTGTAATTTTTTTATATTTTTATCATTTAATCCAATTTTGGTCATTGGACATAATTTCACATTGAAGTTAGACATAAACTCATGTTAATCTTTTGGGTGTTTTTACTTCGTAAATACATGTTTTTTGGTTTTGAAAATGGGAAAAAAATTTAAAATGATTTTCTATGTTTTGAATCTAGAGGTTCAAATTTTTTAAATATGTTCTTTTATAATAAAATTATATTTTATTACATTCCTTATGTACCCCTCCCCCCTCTTGTAAAATGCCACAACCTCTAACCCCTTACTCACACCTCTCAAGCCCCTTAGATCATCCAAAATATGCTCAAATAATCTCCCAAAATCCCAATCTTCATCCTATAATCCTTACCTTAGGAAGAAGGAAATTCAATAAATGATTTTTGCTCAAATCAAAGGGATTAAACAATTTTAAGAGGTAATATCTTCTCTAAAGTTCCTTTCCAATATTCTACTTCTAAACTTCTTATTCTATTATTATTCTTGGATTAAACAAAAAAACTAGTATCACCAATATACTATGATGTTTGTATGAGAATTATTCGAATTACACTTACACATACCTCCATCTAATGGATTTATAACATACTGTTTCTGTGGTCGATGAACTACTACTAAAAGAAATTATGATTGCTCAATTTTCGCATACTGCCTCTCATGGTGGATATTATGATGGAACTATATTTATATGATATATATCATGTTTATATTTTATTTATTATTTTGTAATTTTTATTTAAAACATACCTTTACTCTTTTCCTAATATGTAACCACGATAATTTCATTTGAGAAAGCACGGACTACCACCCCCTCAAAGTGATATGAATTGTTCATACCATACATAGAACGTATAAAGGATGGCGTTAATGAACATATGTAACATATATAAATGTGATAATATACGTGAAATATAATATACCTATGTATCATTATGTTTTCATTCCATTGTTATGAAATAGAAATTAATGTAACATCCATGCGTACACACGGCTTACCATCTTCATGAATGGTGCATTTCATTTCATATCTCTAAATGGTATGGAATATTATAAATGCATATATAATGGATATATATGATATATATATATATTAATATTATTCTGGAGATAATGGACTTTTTACAACATGGGTAAATTGTAATTATAACAAGATCATTTTTGACTCAAGTACCCAATATCGACAAAATGTTTGATTTTAACATAAATAATTTTGTAATTTAAATAATGTAGTAATAAGTGATATAAAAAGAATAATAAAATTTAAAAGATTATAATAAAATTAGAAATTAAGATTAGTTTATTATTCCGGAAATTAAAGAATGAACGAGTCATGCTGGACATGAGGTAAGGGACTTCATCTCAATTTCTTTTCATTGAGGCATATTTCGACAATATATATCTCTTTATTTTATACGATGTTTGATAAAAACCTTTGAATTTTACTTTCATTCAAAGGAATTATTTTTTATACGAAGCATATTAATGAATTAAAAAAAGAATGTTTTTGGCGTATGAAACAACAATGACCTCTCCACCGTTGTAATAATTATTTGGCTTCCTCTATAAGCATCAATGTTTTAAAAGGAAATGAAATCCCTTATTCCCTTTTTGGGTGTTTTTGTATTGAAAATGGTTTTTCAAATGGATTGAGTATTTTAATATCTTTAAAAGTATATCTTGTGATTGAAAATGAAATTTTATTAATGAAATTTTGATATATGTAATATTTTATGTGATATGATTATTTAATAGTACTTTGACATTTGATGGGTGTTATGTGATAAAACAATGATGGGTTGTTAAATGATAAACCAAATGATGTGTGGTTATGTGATAAACCAAATATTGGTGGTTACGTTATAACCACCAACGCATTGGGTATGGAAGTCCACTTTATGGATATTCCATTTAGTGAAATGTGTATATGTATACCATATGTTTGTTCAATTTAAGTATGTTTTTGTCCTAAGTTACATTTATATTCTATATGTTGTTTTCTATGAGATTTTTGGTAATCTTTTCATTATGAAAAGGGTAAGCAATGAGCTTATATCCAGGGAATTTTTTTCTACTTCGTTAAGATGAATAGTGTAACATTACGATAATGTATTAATGGTTTACATGTTGTTTTGAAAAACAAACTATTTTCCTTCTTTATGTATCCCTTGTGGAGATTTTTATTCTCATACAATGTTTTGAAATGTATTTCATAGGAATTAAAGATGAATAGTTTCAAGGATGGGACCAAGGAAAAGTAATTCTATCTAAAACATAGAACTAGACATGTTTCTTTTTTAAAGATTTTCTCTTTTATGAAAAAAATTGATATTGAGTAGAAGTGACTACTTGTAATATTCAAGTTGATATGTATATGTTATGACCTAATTCTCAAAAGCTCTAAACCTGAAAAGATCCTCAATATGAATTATTAACTTAATTCATGATTATGTAATGTTCAAGGCTGGGGCCTTACAGTTGGTATCATAGGTTGGTTTAGATAACTTTAGAGGTTATGGTGTTATTTAAGCATAAATGACATAACTATAACGGTGACATTAGTAGAATGATTCATAGTTATTTTGGATAAATTTAATTATTTAAGTAGTACTTGAATATGTATATCTTAGTATTTACCCTCTTCAAAAGATATTATAGGATACTTTTACTGATATAATCACAATAACCTTTTTTTAGTAAATTTATGGATCTAGAAGGCACAAAAGTAACAATGGATGTGAAGAAAACTTTGACAGTTTTTTGATTAAGGAAACAAAGGAAATTAAAGTTGTAGTTAGAACTCTTGTGGTTATTCTCAATCAACTCTCTACTATAACATCCCTTCTCTTTATTACACACATAAAAATGATTTATTAAAAAAACTATTCACTTGATAAAACATGGATTATCGATAGGTATTGTTTATTTGGGGCTTAGGAACATTATATAATGACATAAAATATGAAACACTACATCTTTACTGAAAACATCACTTACCTGACCACCACATTCCCTAATACTTAGCATTGCATGGGATAACCTGAGGAGATGCATAAGATGATGGTGAGATATAAAGCCTAGAACATGATTAAAAAGGAATAGCATCAAGAATACAATACATGTTAGCAATAGGTATATCAACAAATCATGAAAGAAACATGAACATAAAGGCATGCAAAAGCATGATTATCACAACATGGAAATGTGGAAACAACAATTAACATGGTCTTAGCATAAGCCAAGGATCATTTCACATGGATCATGAGTAAAACCTCATTTCACGTGATTTATCATGAGTAAACCCTCATTGCACTTGACATATCATGATACAAATCATTACCCAATGCATTGGAGAACTATCAGGGTGCACCCTTCTTAAACATTTAATTTCATGCATAAGTTTGCTAAGAGATCATACAACATAGATTCATTAAAAATCTTAATTTATTCCATGGTAAAGGAATTTAAAATTAGTTCATGAAACTATAACATTAATAAGTAAATGTTTGTAAAAATTAATACCCATGATAAATAAATGGTCATCTTATTCACTACACAATGATTTTGGCTTGGAAATTGGCGGTGCAATTTCAGCAGCATAACAGCGTGATATAAGACTTCATAAAAATGGATGATGACAGATAAAATGGTGTCTCATCCTATATACATGAAATGGACAGTACGGATTACATATCTATACATTACCCAACATCTCTAATGGAATTTGGATTCATAATACAAAAGAATTTATTGAATGTAAACAAGGAGAGAGAAATTCCATACAAAATTTTGTCATGGTAACAGGTATATATGAGTGGAATTAATGAGAGATAAAAGGTGTCTCTCACCATTCAAACATAAAGAGGGAAGTATGGGTGAGGTTATAAATCATTCCCCATCATTTATAATTGAAAATAAAATGACATAACAATATTAAGAAACATGGATAAAATGGGAAAGGAATGAATCCCTTACTTGGAAGTGTGATCCCCAAGGCCTGGGAGGGGATTGAGAGAGGCTTTATAGAAGGTTGGGTCACCTTGGGAGGACTATAGAGAGAGGATGGAAGAGGATGTATGAACTCCAAAGGCATTTAGTGAAGAGGTTGTGGGATATTGGGAGGAATTATATAGGAAATGAGAGGGAATTCCTTATTATTTAGGTTTGGTATACAACACATTAAACTAATCAAACCCACAAACCTACCCATGATTTTTACCTTGGTTTTTTCCAAAGGGGAGTGGAAAACAATATTTTATATGTACAATAGCCGAACTTCTTCAAATAATTGGGTTGCTTATGTGGAGGTGAGTCACACTCTCCAGGAAATCAATTTAAAAAGTTTAAACATTTTATATGTATTGAACAGTCACTAAAGCATTGTAAAATAAATCAAAAAGACCTAAAATCACATTATTTTTTTTGATAAACCATATATTAGCCAAAACAATGTTTATAATATTTTATTACATCACCATTTTGTCATGATGATGTCATAAAACACATAATATATTTAAACGGTATTTAATTTTTACCCAACAATTCGACTATCTTTGAAAATTATGAGAAATTCAAAATTAGATAATTTTGACGTATTGATTCCAAAAATAATATTAATTTAATCAAAGTTTTTTTTCCAAATATATGATTTGTTACTTTTAAAATAAAAACTGACATTTATCAAAAATTATTGCATTTTGAGAAAAATAGCTTTCAAACCTTAATAAAAATTAAAATCATTTTTATAATAATTATACGGAAATTTATATTATATAAAACGTAATTGGTAATAATATTTAATTAAAATATTATTTAATTCAAAAATCCATTAATTCATCAAAATATATTTCTTAATTTACTATAAATGCTATTTTCATCAAAAAACTATTTAAAAAATAATAATAAAAACATTAAAGTATATTCTATATACAAATAATAATGTACATAATCATAATACTAGGGTCTCATTACATAACCACTTATAACACCCGCATATGACCGAAGGGTAAGGTGTGTGATGGTGACATACTCTTAGGGTGGCATGGATAACATCCCTTGGGTGGTAATCCCAATCAACTTCCACTTCTCCCGTAGGAAGTTCCATTTGAGCTTAACTTGTTGAAGTTCGTCTTGGGATTCATCAAGAGAAAATTCTCATAACGGCACCTCCTTGTTGAGCTCTAATAAATGGGCTTTGTATGGAGAAATTCTACTAGATGAGGTCATCTCTTCATTTGTTTGAGTAAATTGGATTTGTTAAGGGCCTATATTTATACTAATCATGTGATTCCTATTTAACGACTATATTAGCAACGATCACAGTTTTTATCAGTATTTTGAAATCCTATAACATAAATCCAAATATGTGAATTTGTTATAAAACCATTTTACATAATAATACATTTAATTAGATCAAGAGTAATTTCCATTAATAAATGTTTGGGTCATTACAATCTTACCCCCTTAATAAATTTTTCACTTGAAGTTTCTTTTTCCCACACTAAAACAGATGCGGGTAACTCTGCTTCATCACATTCTCTGATTCCCACATTGCTTATTCAAATATGTGGTTTTACCACAACCGCTTGAATAGGGGATTTTCTTATTTCATAGAACTATTTCCCTATGATATAGGATCTTCACTGGCTTCTCTTCATATGAGTGGTCATTATCCAATGGTACCACCTCTAGAATGAGTACATGCAATGGGTCAGGTATGTACATCATCAAGACTGATACACGGAATAAATTATGTACTAGAGATAGGTTCAGTGGGAGTCTTAGTCAAAGGCCACTGATCCAGTGTGATCAAGGATCCCAAAAAGGCCAATGTACCTTGGACCAAGCTTTCCCTTATTCGTAAATCACAAAACTCTCTTCCACGGTTATATGAAGAAGAATACCATGTATTTGACATCAAACTCTAGGTCTCGCCAAAGATTATCACCATTGCTCTTTTTTTGACTCTAAGAAGCTTTAATGTGCTACATGATGGTATTAACTTTCTTCACCATTTCATTGACCATCTATAGACCTAGGAATTTTCTATCCCCAACATAATCCCAACATGTTGGTGTTCTGTACCTCTTCCCATACAGGGCTTCATAAGGATCCATTTGGATGCTTGAGTGGAAACTGTTGTTGTATGAGAACTCAATTAGAGGGAGATATTGATCTTATCCTCCTTTGATGTCAATTGAGCACTCTCTCAACATGTCCTCAAGTGTTTGGATAGTCTTCTCAGATTGTCCATCATCTTGAGGATGATAAGTTGTACAAAAGTTCATCTCAGTAACTAGATCATCTTGAAGTCTCTTAAAAAATATAGAAGTGAATCTTGGATCTTGATCAGATAAAATAGATAGTGGTACTCTGTGTAGCCTTACCACATCTCTGATGTATATCCATGCCAGTTGATCTATTGAGAAATCCTCCTGAATAGTACTGAAGTGTGTAGTATTTTTATGTCTATGCACAATATCCAAGATAGCATTATTTCCTTTGGATGTCTTCAGATGTCCAGTGATAAAGTCCATAGTGATGTTCTCCCTTTTCCATTCTGGAATGGGTAATTGGTGAATCATCCCCTTAGACTTCTACCTCTCAACTTTCAATTTCTGACACACCATGCACATGGATGTATACTTAGCGATATAATTCTTCATGTTTTCCCACCAATAATAGTCTTGAATATCTTAATACGTCTTTGTGTTTCCAGGGTGAATGGAGAAATTAGAACTATTTGAATTATCAAAAAGTTCCTTCTTTAACTCTGGATTAAATGGAACACATAGTGTTGACCCAAATCACATAATTCCTTCTTCATTAACATTGAACTCTTAAGATTTCCCATTCGTGATAGTTTCCACCATCTTCTAAAATCGACATCATCCTTTTGAGCATCCTTTAACCTTTCCAAAAAATATGGATGAGAAATAATTTATGAAAGGATTAAAGATTTTCCCTTCTTTATTATTTCATGTTCATCTTCATCATGTCTAAGAAGAAGGGATCCATTTTTCTTCTCATTAATGATAGATTCATTGGGTCCTTTCTATTTAGATAATTTTACACATTTTTTACATTCCTAGGGTGTTAAAGGATTGAGAAGTCAGAGTGTTTGATCAGATCTAACTGTATTCGTTGGAACATGTTAAAATCTATCTGTTTGATTATATACTTGAGGCTTTTGTGGTCCGTATATATTTCACACTTCTCCCCAAAGAGGTATTGCAGCCAAATTTTTAATGTGAAGATCACTGTAGCCAACTCCAGATCATGAGTTGGATAGTTTTTCTCATGAACCATCAATTTACTTGAATCATAGGCAATGAAATTGTCATTCTGCATCAACACAAAACCCATTCCATTCTTCAAATCATCACTAAATACCAAAAATAATTCTCCACTTGTGGGTAATGTGAGCACGGGTGTATTGAAAAGACTCTTTTTCAGCACTGTGAAGCTCTCTTCGCATTCATAACTCCAAGAATACATGACTCCCTTCTAAGTTAGCTTGGTAAGAGGGTTTTAAAATTGTTATAAATTTCTAAAAAAATCAGCGATAATATCTAGCTATACCCAAGAAGCTATGTATATCCATTATCGATGTTGGCCTTAACCATCCCTCAATTGTAGTTGTCTTGGAGGGATCCACATATATCCCATTTCTTGTGACGATGTGGTCCAATAATCATTCCTTCTTCAACCAAAACTCACACTTGTTTTACATTGCACAATGGTTCCCGTTTCGCAAGGCCTCTAGTATAGTTATTATATGCTCCACATGATCCTCTTTGGTTTTGGAGTATGTTAGAATATCTGTTATAAATACTACAAAAAAAATTGTCGAGGTAATCTATAAAGAATCTATTCATCATCTCCATGAAGATTTCTGGAGCATTAGTGAGTTCGAAAGGCATTACTATGAACACATAGTGAACGCACCATGTATGAAAAGCAGTCTTGGGGATATCCTCTTACATCAACCTTACTTGGTAATATCTCGAATGCAAATCACTATTGGAGATGTGTTGTGCTCCACATATCTGATCGAACAAGTCATAAATTCATGGAAGAGGATACTTCTTATTTATCAGGATTTTGTTGATCTTATGGTGATCAATGCAAAGGCGCATTGACTATTCCTTCTTCTTGATGAAGAGGACTGATGAACCCCTTGGTGAAGCACATGGGAAAATAAACCCTTTATCCAGATTGTCATGTATTTTTTTCTTCACCTCCGCAAGCTGCACAACAGTAATTATATATAGTGTCTTGGATATTGGAAATTCCCCAGGTATAAGGTGAATTTATAATTCAACATATCTTCGAGGAGGAAGACCAAAAAATTCATCGAGACAAACATTTATAAATTCCCTCACTATAGGCATGTCTTCAAGGATGGTTTCTTCCTTAGAGTCAATCATCAAAGCCAGATATGTGTTCTTATAGGGAAAAAATATCCACATTTGAGATGATGGTGCTAAAGAAGATTCATCTTCCTCCTTGTAGTTGTATAGAATCGGGGTTCGATTCTCCATATGGGGATTGATTTCCCTATCATGGCAATTTATGTTGGCTCTATATAAGTAAAGACAATCCTTGCTGAGAATTGCATCAAATTCCACAAGAGGGTGTATGAAGATGTTTTTTATGAATGTTCATTCCACAAATTATGATATGGGAGGAGTTATATTCATGGGATGCAATGATTTCCCTGTTTTCCATACTCACTGGCATCTTTACTTCAATGATTTTTGGTGGTGTTGGGATTATTCTACTAAACCTTCAGGATATTAAATAATTCATAGACTAAAAACCAAAAAGTAAGTTCACAATTCATGAATGAATAACTAGCGTACATGTCACCATATTGTTGTCGGGGTTCACTTCAGTGGTAGTAATGGAAAAAGATCTCCCTTACTGCCTTGGAGGTTATTGATGGCTTCTAAAAACCCCTGGATTAGGGCACTAATTTTCAATGTGACGTGGTTCATTAAAGATTAAGCATTGTGGGTTGAACGAAGAATTCCTCTATTTGTTCATATCCACAAGTTTCTTGTGTCTTCAGTTAACAGCTAGGTTCCCTTCTCTTCCACACATAAAGCATTTCCTTGCCCCATTCATGAAATTTCTATGGGGCTTCATTCCACACCTTTGGAAAGTGCGGTGCTAGTTCTTCGTATCACCATCAGATTTATCCATTGGACCGCCAGAATTGAATTCCACCTTACATTTCATATCCCCATGATACCCCTAGGATTCACCAATCTCGATTTTGACTTTGAGGGCACATCATACAATTTCCTCGGAGCTATCAGAGTCACTGATCACCAGGGCTTTCTATAGGCTGGATTTCATCCCACCAAAGAAGCAATCAACATTACATTTGGGGGTAACAAAAATGCCATATGTCTATCATTCAAGCCTTTTGATGTTTTCCTCATATTCTCCGACAGAATCTTCCCCTTTTTTCTTGGGGGAAAGGATGTCTTTTTCCATCTTAAGTTAGAGGGTGTGCAATACATATTTATCGAAAAACGTTTTCCCGAAATCCTTCCATTATAATGCCTCGATCTCCTCCTTAAATTTAGAATTTTTGATCAATTTACACCATTGTTTATCTTAACCCTCCATATGATAAGAATCTAATAGAATATTCTCTTGTTCCGAACATTGAAGGATAGAGAAGATCTTTTCAATGGATTGGATCCATTGTTCAGAAATTGAGGGATCAAATGATCTGTTAAAAGTAGGAGGCCATTTTCTCATGAATCTCTTGATTGTGACATGTTAATTCTAAGGGGGTTGAATTTTCCTCTTGACCAATGTTTCTATTCAAATAATGAGTTAACTGAGGGATTATCATGAAAACTTTCGTGATTCCCGCTCCTATTGGATTGGGAATCTCATTATAATAGTCATCACATTGATCTTCACATCGGTTGTTATCCTAATTCCTCATATTACCATCCATTGGAAGGAATAAAAGGAAAGTTAGGGGTAAAACGTAATGGGTAATCCAAGGATAAAAATGGATGACCTATAAAGAACATATATTTCAATAACTTCTGAATCTATAGGCTTTAATATATGTTATCCATTATTTATTTTCTAACATATATTCTTAGGGACATTTTTTTAATTCCAATAATAATGATTCATAATATTATTTTGAATTTACCAAAGACTATCCTCTAGGATTGACATAACCAAGAGTGAAATAAATCTTGTTTTTGTGTACTAGGATACCCCGGGTCAAGCTCAAAACTCCCTGTCGGAGTTTTCACTCCTAGGTACATCTGTGTTGGAGTTTCCTCTACCTGATCATATCCAAATAGGGGATGTATTTCCTAGATAAAACACTTAATAAATACTTACCAAAATTTTGGGATTCTTTTATTATACATAGTCTTATCCCTAAGGCTTTAACAAGGGTTTTATAATCCTAATCCCAAAATAACTAAACCTATCATTTGATACCAACTATAATAACCATAATCATTTTTACACACTTAAACATGATTTATTACATAAACTCTTCACTTGATACAACATGGAAGATCGAGAGTTATAGTGTCTTTGGGGATTGGGAAATTTACCTAATGAAATAAAACATGAATCACAATATATTTACTGAAATCTACCTTTACATGACCACCACATTCCCTCGTACTTAGCATTGCATGGGATAATGTGAGGACATGCAAAAGAAAACATTGATCTATAAATCCTATTAAGGGAGTAAAAAATGCATAACATTATGAATACAATACATGTTGGTAAATAGGAATATCAATGGAGCATAAAATAAACTTGAACGTATAGGCATGATAAATCATGATTATCACAACATGGAAATGTGGCAATAACACATAACATGGTATTATCATGAAACAATGATCATTGAACATAGAGAATGAGAAAAACCTCATTGAACTTTAATTAGTATGAGTAAACCCTCATTTCACATGACATATCATGATACAAATCTTTAACCAATGTATTAGACAACTATTAGGGTGCATCCTTCTTAAACATTTCATTTCATGGATATGTGTGTCACAAGATCATAAAACTTATATTCATTAAAAATCATAATTTATAACACAGTAAAGGAATGAAAAATTTATAGATGAAATTTTTCCATAAATAAGTAAATGTGCATAAAGGTGAATACCCTTCCAAGATAAATGGGATTGTTATTCACTACAGAATGATTTCGGCTTAGAAAATGGCGGTAAACTTTCGGCAGCATAACAGCGTGACATAAGACTTCACAAAAAAAATTTGATGAGAGATAAAAGGGTGTAACATAATATTTATGTGAAATGGAAATTAATGGGGTCATATAGATACATGTCCCAACATATGTAATGGAATTTGGATTCATAATACAAAATAATTTCTTGAATGTAACTGAGGAGAGAGAAATTTCTTACTGAATTTTTGCATGGTGACAGGTGTACATTGGAGGCATTAATAATAGATAAAAGGGGTATCTCATCATTCAAACATAAACATGGATGTATGGGGAGGTTATAAATCACACCGAATCATTTATAATTGATAATAAAAGTGATTAACAAAATTAAGAAACTTGGATAAAATGAGAAAGGAATGAATTCCTTACATGGAAGTGTGGTCCCAAAGGCTTGGGTGGGTCCTGAGATATAATTCATGGGAGGTTTGGTCACATTGGGATGATTCTATAGAGATGATGAAAGATTTTGGAAGAAATAAAAAGTCTTTTAGTGAAGAGGAAGTGGGATGTTGGATGGGTTTATATTGGAAATGAGAGGGAATTCTTTATTATTTAGATATGGGACACCACACATTAAACTAATCAAAACCACAAGAAAACCAATGGTTTTTACCATGTTGTTTTCAAAATAGGAGGGTAAAACATTATATTATGAGGCCAATGGCATAAATTTTTAAAATAATATGGTTTCATATGTGGAGTGGAGTCACACACTCAAGGAAAACAATTTAAAAAGTTAAAATGTTTTATAAGTCTTAAAGGGTCGATTAATGCATTGTAAAATAAATCAAACCTAAAATCAAATTATTTTATTTTTAAAACATATATTGGCCGAAAATAATTTTTATAGTATTTTATTACATCACTATTGGATCATTATTATGTCATACAACAGATTATATATTTATACGGTATTTAATATTTACCCAAAAATTTCGACTATCTCGGAAAATTATGAAAAATTCACCATTTGATAATTTTGATGTCTTGATTCCAAAAATATTATTCATTTTATGTAAGTAATGTTATAAATATTTGAATTTTTACTTTTAAAATAAAACCCTACATTTATCGAAAATTCAGGCATTTTGCGAAAAAAAGGTATCAAACCATAATAAAAATCACAATCATATTCATAATAATTATATAGAAAATTTATATTATATAAAAATTAATATAGTAATAATATTTAAATAAAATATCATTTAATTCAAAAATCTATTAACTCATCAGAATAGATTTCTAAATTAACTAAAAATTATATTTTTTCTTTTAAAAACTATTTACAAAGATTCAATTTTAAAATGAACCTATATTCTCTATAAAAAAATAATGTACATTATCATTGTACTAGGGTCTCATTACATAACCCCTTACAAAACCCAAATAAGACTGAAGGGAAAGGTGTTCAATGGTGACAAAATCATGGGTTGTCTCGGATAACATCGCTCGGATGGTAATCTCTATCCACATCCACTTCTCATGTAGGTGGTTCCATTCGAGCTAAACATGTTGAAGCTCATCTTGGGCATGGTAAACAAAAAATCACAATGATGCCACCCCCTTTTCGAGCTCCAACAAATGGGCTTCATATTGGGAAATTCTACTAGATGAGGCAATCGCTTCATTTTTCTAAGCAAATTGGATTTGTTAGAGCCATATAATGATAATAATCGTGTGATCATTATTTAACGTATATATTAGCAAATTTCACAATTCTTATAGGTATTTTAAAATTCAATAACATAATTCCAATAAAGTGAATATTTTATATAACCATTTTTCATAATAACACATTTAATTAGATGACGAGGAATTTCAATTAATAGATGTTTTAGTCGTTACATCTACTATCATGATTGACCACCTGAACCTTCATGGGTTTTTAAGGAATAGTATATGTGAGAAACAAGTCCCTACCGATGTTCAGGTAATAATCATAAAGGTAAGTATATTTAAAAAACTTATGTGTCATGAATGTAGAAAGAAACACCTAGCAATATTCTTCAAAGGGACGGAAAGATGCTATAGATGTGATAATGAACGTCATAAACCTAGAACCTACCATAGAAAAAGGGATCATCCAGTTGACTCCAGGAAAGGAAAAGATGTCCTTTCCAAGGGATAAATTGAATGTTTTAAATGTTGTTTTCATGGTCATTATAAAAATATATATCCTACAATACAGGTTTCATAATGGGATCAACAGTACCGTAAAAATATATGTTTTCCAATACCTAATTTCATTCAAATTGAGGATGTGGAAACTAACAATGGCCAATGAAATGTAAGGATTATCTCTCAGCTGATGTTTTGACAATATTATATCTTAGGATATGATTCATGATTTTGTTGTAGTAATGAATTATTATGGAATAAGTTGGAAAATAATGGTTAATGGATTATGAATATCATTGAATGAGTAAGAAGTACACAAATAAGGGATTTAAGAGTTATGATATATTTTAGGATGGGGAAATTCTTAAAAGTATTAAGGCTCTTTTGATGATAGGATTACATTAGAATACATTTTCTAGTATGTCTAACCCTGAAGTTTTATATGTGAAAATGTTATACAAGAAATAATTATCCTTTCTTGTGTGGACATAATGTATAACCTAAGGGGTTCCTATGATCCTTTGTTTTTTAGGTGATAAATTGTTATTACATTTTCGGATAAAAAATGAAAGGTATTAGATAACCTTTTATGATAAAATAGGTTGTGGTTATTTTTGAGTAAATTATCTTATTTTTGAAAATGTTATTATAATTTTATGGTTTTAGAAAAAGGAAAACCTGCATGATGGGTGATACCCATCACTTCTAGCAAGGACATGAAAATCGAACCCACAACCGAAGGGCGATAAGGGTGCATCATTTACCACTGGACTATGTTAAGCCTCAGTTTTGTATGACTTATTATTTTTAGTTAAATGATTTTATTGATCAAGAATAATTTTATTTGGGATGTAATATTTTATCAAATGGTTATCTTTAGTATAGGAAAATTATTTGGTGATTAAGTGATAAATGTTATTTTGGAAGACATTTTCCATTTTGGGAACACTATATGCCGAAGAAAAATAGAACGCTTTGGGATTTCAATTGAGGGGTAACGTTGGAATTTTGTTTTGGAAGAATCTATGTTTTTGTTGTTTATATATAGTTATTTGGGTTATTTATGGAAATTATTAACCTATCATAGAGAATATGTGATTAGGTTAATTACTTTTCATTATGGAGTTTAAGAGTAGTCGATGTTATTAGGAGATAAAAGTTAACAATTTTATGGAAGACGATGTGATTAAATCCTTCTAAATTTTGGGTTTCAAAATTATTTTGGATTATTTGAATAATATTAATGAAAATTGGGTATTTAATGGTATTTTTTGAGCATTGGGGTATTGTTTTTTTAATTTTGGTGATAAAGAGTCATATTTGTTTTTATAAAATATTATCTTCTTTGGAATAGATGATATTGTACCAAAAATTTTGGTTTTGGTTGATGTATAAAGACTGAAGAAATACATGGGTCATATTTTTTGGGTCATGTTATTCTCTAGAAGTTGATTCTATAACTTCATGTGTGACCAGTTCATCTTGAATACTCATCGTTTTGAGAATAGATGAGTTTTTGGTAGAAACTTATTAAAGGGTGAAAATATACTTGAAAAGTAAGTATATTTTATTATGTTATTAGTTAATATCATAAATAAATTCTCATACTTTATGAAGGAGAACTTAAAAAAACATTTGTTGTTTTCATTTCCTACTGGAGAATCAAATACGGTTTAACCTATCACAAGTTTGTGGTTTCTGGTGGTTAACTTTCTCTTGATCATGTTTTCTATCACTCTATGTTAGATCATGATGGTTATTTTTCTCTTAAATAACCATGTATTCCTAGAATCCTAGTATGTATTATCTCAGGTGACCTTGTTACTTCTCTTTCTTTCTTTAAAAGTGATAGTTTTGTTAAATATTATTCTAATTTGGGACATTCAATGATGTTTCTGAGCCTAATTTTAAAATTCTTAGGTTGAAATTTCCAAAAGGGGGGAAGGATGTAATGACCCAAGTATTTATAGAATAATAATTTTCAATTTCTACTAATGTTTACAAATAAGATATTAATTTTAAGATAAATGTGATTCCTTTTCTGATAGCGCACTCAACATGCAATAATAGGCTTCTCGGAAATCTTACATTGCACCCAACATTGAGTTATACTGAAATGTAATACAATAATAATATTATTATTTTAAATGGTTTCTAATAACTTGCCATTGGAATGGAGGGAATTAATTTTATAATCTGAATTTTGAAATATGGTTTAATCATGTTTAAATGATGATTCATTTATTAAAAAAAATTTGAAATGGAAATAGAAACCAATTGAATATAATGAATGTGGTTTTATGAAAACCTATTTAAAAGTGAATAATTGTCATTTCATATAACACATTATGGTTTTAATATAATGAAAAATATATTATATATATTAAATGTAATGTTTTATATTCATATTATATGTTTTCCAGATGTGATATAAGAATAAATTCATTTTTTCAGATAAATGAAGTATTTTTCGAAAAATGCAGTTTTACCGCTTTTTGATGGAGAACCATTTTTAAATATATTTTTATTACATTTATATGTTTTATTTCAAAAGAAAAGTTTTCTTTAGAATCGTAACATCAAAATCTATTTTAGATGAAATTTAGGTATTTTTCTACTAACGTTCATTTTTTAATGAATAGTGAAAAATACTGCATTTGAATTCAAAAAGCATTTTAATCTAATTTATTTATATAGTTTTATTATATTTTTAAATTATTTAAAAGTGTAATTGGATTATTTTTTTATCATATAATCCATGTTTAGGAAATGAATGTAATTTCAATTCGAAATTGGATATAAAATCTTCTCAATCTTTTGCTAGTTTTTACTTCTTAAAAACCCGCTTTTTTGCTTTTGACAACAGGAATTAATTTTAAATTAATTTTTTCTGGTTATGTGTTTTGAATTTTAAAAAATGTATTCCTTATTTTGAATCAGTTGTTTTAGATTGTCTAAATAGGTACCTTCTATTTTTATACATTTTCAATAGTAACTTTGTAAATATTTTATTTACTATGGTTAAAGGATAAATTCAATAAATAAGGGTATAAAATAATTCTCTAATGATGTTAAATTACCCTAAAACATGTCCTAAACCTATTGGATAAGATATTACTGGCCATGGGAATCCTTGAGGTGATTTTAGGACCCCATGGAGATACTTTTGTGTGAAAATGACATTTAATTACTTCAAATTTAAAGGTATGGAAAATATAACCTAAACATGTATCTTTTAGTAAAACAATTTATATATAGTTTTATATGGTTTAAAATTTCAATTACAAATATTAATTAGAAATATAAAACTTTTTCTTACATCATAGTAGTTTATTTATAATTTTAGACATCAAATAAATAAATATATTTATGACACAATGATGATATACAAATTACCTTATTAAAGCGGTATTTAAATAAATGAGATTATAAATATTAAAATAAATTTAGTTTGAAATTTATTATGTCATAAAAGAAATTTAGGGCTAATTAAGACTTGTTATCCTTTAATTTTTTTTTCAATTAATCAAGTTGTTATGGATTTTTTAAAAATTAATGATTTGAATAGTATAAAACATTACATAAATGTGTTTTTTAAACAAGCAATATTTTATTAAATGATATAATAGTCCTAAAAATATAATATTCATCCAAATGAATTATATATTATTTTAAATTTTATAAATTAACCACTTGAGTTTATATTTTCATTTTATGGAAACTTCATTAACAATATAGTTTGAATATACAAGAAGACATGGTTATAGTTAAATTTGTTAACTAAGGGTTAAAGCTAAATGATAATGTTAAATTGGAACCCAAAAAAATATTAAACCTATTGGCTGAGAGTATTGCGAACAATTATCATCATATAATTTAATTAATAGTATTTTTAAAATTTTGAAAATTTAAATCCAGTTTATAATAAAAATAATCTTTCAGGACATTTCTAAAGTACCCCTCCCCCATCTTATAAAAGGCCACCACCTCTAACCCCTTACTCACACCTCTCAAGACCCTTGTTTCATCCAACCTCTACTCCAATAAGCTCCAAAAATCCCTCTATTATTTATAGAAGACATACCTTTGGTAGAAAGAAATGAAATAAGGTATTTTGGATCAAATCAAAGGGAGTTACCCATTTTAAGATATAGCATCTTCTCTAACATTCATTTCCAATATTCTACTTATTCACTCCCTATTCTATTATTATTAATTTATTTATTAAAAAAACCAGTATATGCCTTATACTAGGATTTTTATATGAGATGTTTTGAAACTACACTTACCCACACATCTATCTAATAGATTTAGAATATACTGTTTCTGTGGACGTTTAACTACTACCTCAAAAAATGATTATTGTTCAATTATTTCCTACTACCTCGTATGGTAGCCATTATGATGGAAAATTTCATATTTGATATATATTAGGTTTATATTGTCTTTATGATTATAAAAATTTTATTGACAACATAGCTTTATGTTTTTCATGATGTGTAAACCCGCTAATTTCATTTGAGGAAGCGCAGACTACCGCCCCCTCAAAGTTATTTGACTCGTTTATATATGGAACATATAAAGGATGGAGTTGATTAACCTATGTAACATATATAAAATAAAATATTATACTGTAATTATAATATACCTATGTATCATTATGTTTTCATTCCATTAATTATGAAATAGAAATGAAAGTAGCGTTCATGCGTACGTACGACTTATCATCTCCATGAACTATTCATTTCATTTCATATCTATTAATGTTATGAAATATTATAAATACATACATACTAGAAATATATCATAAATATATATGAATAATATTCTTGATATAATGGACTTTTGGTCACATGGAAAAATTATAATTATAACAAGATAATTTTCGACTCATGTACCCAATATCGACAAAACAACCGATATTAATGTAAGTAGATATGTAATTTTTATGTCATTGTAAGAAGTGATATATAAGGAATAATAAATTTGAAAAAGGTTCTGAATAAATTAGAATGTACCTTATTTTTTGTATTCTAGAAATTAAAGAATGAACGGGTCAAGTCAGACACGAGTCAATGGAAGTCGTCCCAATATCCTTTCATTGAAGAATATTTCGATATTATATTCCTCCTTTTATACGGTGTTAAATAAAACCCTTTTATGCTTAATTTAATTCAAAGGGAATCATTTTTCTACAAATATTTTTACTAAACAGAAAAAGGAATGATTTTAACATATATAAAAATAGTGACCTCTCAACAGCCGTAATCATTATTTGGCTTCCTCTATAAGCCTTAATGTTTTTAAAATGAAAAGAAATCAATTATTCCATTTTTTGGGTGTTATGGTATTGAAAATGGTTTTTGAAATTTATTGAGTATTTCAATATCTTTAAATGATATCTTGTTACTGAAAATTAAATGTTATTACTAAAATATTGATATTTGCAATATTTTTTGTGCTATGATTATGTCATGGTACATGGACATTTGATGGGTGGATATGTGATAAACCAATTATGGTTGGTGGTGTGATAAACCAAATGATGGGTGGTTCCATGATAAACCAAGGATAGGTGGTTACGTTATAGCCTCCAATTCATTGGGTATGGAAGTCAGCCGAATGGCTATTCTATTTAGTAATATGTGTAAACGTAGACCATATGGTTATTCCATTTATGTATGTTTTTGTCCCAATTTAAAATTATATGTTATACACTTTTTTCTATGGGATTTATGGTAATATTTTGGTTACAAAAATGGAAAGTGATGAGATTATATTCAAAAAAGTGTTTTTTCAACTTCTTTAAGGTGAAATGTAATACATTATAATTATGTATTCTTAGTTTGAATGATGTTTTGAAAGACTAACCATTTTAATTACTTGTATATCCCTTACAGAGCTTTTTATGCTCATCACAAATTTTTAAATATATATCACAGGACTAAAGATGAATAGGGTTAAGGATATGATCAAGGAAAAGTCATGATGCCTAAAACATGGAACTAGACATGTCTCTTTTTTTAAGAGTTTTTGTTTTTTGAAAACAAAAAATGGATAGTGAGTAGATGTGTCTACTTGTAATTTTCAAGTTGTTATGTATATGTTATGACCTAAATATTTTAATCTATAAATCTAAAATGATCCTCAATGTGAATTATTAACTTAATTCAAGATTATGTAATGTTGATGGTTGGGGCCTTACCCTCGCTCAGTAATAAGAAGTTAGTAAAAACATCTAAATATTTTATTTTGATGGAAATAATTGTTGTATAAAATAGAATAAATGGATGTATGTGGGTGAAAAAAGTTTTTCATTAATAATTTTAGACCCAAGAAATTACAGGTGCTATATTATTAATTCCCTGTTAGAATGAATGATTTCTGTACCAGTGATAAATAATATTAGTACAAAAAAATATTCCATAACAATGAGAAGTAGTTTATGTAAATTTATAAATATTCTAGAAATAATTATTTCATAGAAAATTAATTTATGTTTATACCATAAGATATTTTATGGAAATAACTATAATTTTTTGATAATTTTTTTTAAAAACATGATATATTTTTTATATCATTATATGTGTTTTACTTTTATTCACATTCCATTTATAAATCAAAATATTTATGGGAAACGAGATATTTCAAAACAGGTGATTTATTTATTAAATGGAGGTTCTTAATCCATATTCCAATTTCATGGTAATAAAATAACTATTCATTGATTATAATTACAGTGACTAGGGATCATTGAGATTGAAATTATAAAGGATATCAGACACCTAAATTTATCTATATTTCTCTATAGTCATTTGTGAAAAAAATTTAGAAAAAATTTTATATCCGTTGAATCACCTTTTATCATTCGTATTTCATTTCATTATAGAATCTTCTCTATATACATCTACATGGGGGATAGTTAATTTAATTTTGGTTGAATAGAAGTGGTGTAGTATGTATGATTCCCTATTATATTATTCTATTTAACTACATTTTTGGAATCAATCATTCTTCCATGTAACATTACCTATATGTTTTATAATTTTATTTTTTAAAAACATTATTCTATAACTTTTATGGAGGAAAACAGATGTGAGAAGATAATTGTGTTTACTATTTATGGAGAATATATTGTTTAAACATTAGGAATGATCATGGAAGTAGTTGGTTGACCACTAAAGAGTGAGTAAATGTTCATTATCAGATACAATTTCGAATATTTCATGATACATTGATAAGGGAAAATGAAATTTATAATTTTTTCAAGTATAATAAAAGATTTTATAGAATGGTTCATCTAAAACTGAAATAGCGAATTCTGTTTTTATAATAGATTTGTGATAAATAGGTTTAGATTGAAATAGATCATATGAACACCAAGGAATATTATTCATTGGACAAACAAAAAATAAAAAATTGGAATTATATATAGTATATTAGGAGATATGATCCTGTGGGATTCATTCTGTCTTAAATCCCCCAAATTATAAAACCAAAATAGATTTTTCAGTACTTTCAATGATTGATGGTGCCATGAAACTTCTTGATACATCTGAAGAATCTATAATTAATTTATCTACTTGTTTTCAAAAAATATCTTCATGATATTTATGAGAATAAATAATTATAAGTATGTGTGGGATAAATTAAATAATATATATTTGGATGATATCATGGTTAATGAGGATGATATTTAAATAATTGGGTACAACCATGAAAGTAGCGCACATACAAAGAATAAAATAAAATTAAACCCAAAAAACCGAGGACATGACCCTACAACCATGTTCAAACCACCCCCCACCATTTACCACCCCAGCAGAGTGTGGGTGGAAAATGAGGAAGACCATTAAATTCTATATAACATATCAGATAAATAAAAAATCTTCCATGTTGAAATTTTTTTTGGGTTCTTCATCTATGTCATTGAGGGAGTTAAAGAAATTTAGATACTTAGTGAAGAGGTAAATTTCATTTATATTTTATAATGAAATATTCAAATACTATAACATATTTAGTCTCATAATATATTATCTCATCAAGATACAAATGTGGTGTAAAATACATTGGATTATTTTAAATGTAGTTTGGTTGAATATGAGTTGAATATAAATTCGATGGAAGATGTCATCAAATAAATAAAAAAAATATCTTTCAAATATATGGAAAGAATAATTTCTTTAAAGATCTAGATGAATATAATGAATTAAGAGATGAATTATTATCCTCCAGTGAAATAAATTCAAGAGAGAAAAGGGTCTATTGAATAGAGAGATACATCTGATATGTTTTTTGATGTGGTAAAGTTTCAACCATTGTAAAAATGTGAATATGGTGATTTTATGGGGATGGATGAGAAGATAAAATTATTTAGGTTCCCTGAATTATGTTCAATACAAAAAGAGAATTCAAAAGGGGAAATTAAACAAATAAATTATAATAAAGGGATTTGTGATAAAATATGAAGATGCTGCTTATTTTTAATTGTAGGAAGAAGAGAAAGATTTCAAATAAAATGTAGAATATTAAATTATAACTAATTCTATAATGTAATAACCATGAAGGGAAGAATAAAATAAACCAAATGGTGTTGTTTTTATCATGTTGGAATGTTATAGTGATTATGAATAGATTTATGCCCATGGAAATATGAATTAAAATGTTATTGGTTTTTTGACTGATTTTTGTGAATATGTGGATCAACATGAAGATGCTATTGAATGACTTGAAAATGATTATAAAGAGCAGTCAGTATATCTAAAGAACATATGGTATGAAAATAATTTCATTATAATTACATATGAACAATAAAAGATGATTTTTGGACATAAATATTGTTTAATAATGTAGATGAAGATGGTACAATGAATTAATGTGAGATTGTTTCTCTTGATGATGACCGCACACATGATTGAAACCCCATAATTTATAATATCATTATAGGATATGTCTATGATGTTATTGGATATCATGAAATGTTATTATTGTGTCTAAAATTTTAAAATAATTCTTTGTGAGACACCAGGATGAATCATGCTATATCTTTTTCATTCGTGAGATAATATTATATTCGTCTTCTTTTCATGAATGGGACTACCTCACATTTTGTTTCAAACTATGATGCTATTTTTTAATGAACTATGCCTTTTAGAAACACATTAATTTCATAGGGTTTCACACTCAAAGGTGGGAATACATACAAATTTGATTATTGTTTGAGGGAAATTTATATGGTGTGAATTCTTAATAGTTTTTATATTTCCTCCAATAGGATATTTTTTATTTTATATCATGTTCCCATATGATAATATAAAAAGGATAATAGGAAAGTGGTGTCAGTTATAATGAAACAATGTATGCTCATTATTTCATAATGGAATCCATATCTCATACCCTTTGAATATCATCACCCATATTCCATGCTATAGTCACTAATTTTATAACATAGTTGGGTATAAATGCATACTTTGATTCTATGAGATATTTCATCATTTATTAGAATCCTAATCTAAATTTATAGGGATTCTCAAAAATTAAAATTTAGAAATATTTCTTGGTGTTCAGTTCAGATTTTATTTATCATCATTCTTGTTTCATCATGTTGGTCTATCTACTATGTATGAAAAGCCTAATTTGACTATGTATTTTGAGGTACTACTATATTTTGTGCTGACATCCAATCTATTTGGTATTATGATAATTTTTTAATGAAATATATTTGGTAATGTTCTTTTGTTAATTTTCATTACTATGAGAAAGTTTATTATAGAATGAAAATATTGACTCATAGTAATAGCAGATATAATTTTCATGAAATAGATGATTCCAGATGAAATAAATTGATTATATTTTGAAAGAGGATTTATGGGTGATCTAATGATATCTTAACATGTGGTTCAGCTTTATAAAATTCATAATCCAATAGAGTGTAAAGTTCAAGAAAATCATAGTGGCACTATTATGAATATTTCTACAGCGTTTCAAGTTCATGAATAATAGAACTTTTCCCCTTATTATATTAAAGATATTAAATCATATTTTTGAATTTTTGACATGAAATTCTTAAAACATAATGGTTGTTCAATGACCCTTAATGAGGGGGCATTTGGTTGGACTAACTAAAACGCCTTTACAATTTTGAAGGAAATAATGTTGGTGTTAAAAATAATAATATGGTACCCATTTAGAGCAGCAAAATAATTATTATAATGAAAATAATCCATGAAATAGATATCACACTTGTAGGGACCCATATTTTTGTGGACTATAATTTTGAGGAGAAAATTGATTTTTTTTTGGTTTCTTATAAGGTGTTAAATGTTAATTTCCCAATAGAATAATATTTTATATATTTTTTTCTAACCACTCCATTAGAATTGTAATATGGCATTTAAACTAAGACATGGGTTTGGTTTAAATCTAAGCCATTTTAATTTTAGTGGATTAAAGAATAACTAATATTTTATAAGTAAAATATTAATTTATTATCAGAAGTTCATTCTGTCATATAATGTTAACCAAGAATTGGATTGAGATTTTGTCTCCATCGTTAAGTCCAAAATGGGGTGTTTTGTTTAGGCAGGGCATAATCTTAATTCGAGAACTAGGTCCAAGTAGGGGACCCTTGTTCATTTTATTTTCATTATCATCCATATTTTTATTTTCATTTTCTTTTCTTCCATTCTACCCTAGGTTACAAGTTCCCCCCCATATGTAACTCTTTTTTCATGATAGAGATAGATAAAATGGTAGAGGGAGAGAGTGTAAAGGTTTTGTAAATGAATATGTGTAGCTCTCAGGAGGTTGGGATGTACCAAATCATAGTTTGATACCTGGGGAGCATAGAAATGTGTAAATATTTTGTGTATTCCTCTTAAAGCTATTGAATCTCTATATTTTTTCATAGATCCTTGAAGAGTTATTATATTCAATTTCTAATCCCCTGTAATTGTACCTTAGAACCCCTTGAGGGTCGATCAATTACTTTTTGTGTGAAAACCGGGGTTTTAGTGTGACTTGAGGGTTTTCTGTTCGAGGAAAACAATCTACACAACCGTACTTCAAATAACAAATTTTATGTGTTATTCCTTCTTGGGGAAGATTATTTTTTGGAAGTACATGTTTTGTGAAGTTTTTACAAACCATTTACTGGGAATTAGTCTTGTAGACGAGTACCCTGACAGATTTTCTGTGTAGGGGCACATGGTCTTGTATAGTACATAACCTAACCCTGTGTGTGTAACACAAAATGTAGATATATATAACCATGATATATACATGGCTAGTACATGTGAGGTACAATTTCAGGAATCCCATGTGAGTTAAATTCCATGAACCTATTCTATATGTCATGTATGTGAGATTTTACATGCCATGTAGAGGCTTTAGTACACACTCAGGTTAGTTACTGAGGGTACATTCCATGTACAAGGGTACACATTCCTTGTACTCCTCCTTTTATACCCTTTCTATATTTTTCCATATCATATCCCCTATGAATCACAATTGGACATGGGAATAATCCATTCATAGTCTCTTTTGTGGTAGGTCGTGATGTTGAAACCCTTGGGGTAGTTTGAGGACACCTTGGGGGAGCTTCGTGCTTTTATCCAAATGAAGAGGTTCTTCCTCCAATAATCGAATTCTATCATCTCTTGAGAGAGACTTTAATGAGAATGAATGGATGAGTATTTTGACAAACCAAGTTTGAGACCTTTATTCAAAATGGGCGATGAGATATCTCTTTGGACAACTACCACTGTACATTTTTCCTCTTGGAAATGTCCCTTACAAGATGTTCCATTACAGAATAAGAGGTTGTGAGAATAATGGTCCTAGAGGACCCCATAAAATATTCCTCTATATTAATCCTCTACTAATATTCTCTTTAGGGATTCATTTTCTTATAATCCGACTTGGGGAATTCTTATTTGGAGAACTATACATGTATACTATTATGAGGATCTCAGTTAGGATTCCGCTACCTTCATACCATGTTTTGAGGGTTATTTTTAGGATACCCATTCTATATACTGACATCCATGATCCCAAGTAGGATACATCATAGTTATTAAAAAAAGGACATAGTCGGTGCCTGAAGTTTGACTAACCCTGAGCTTGTACATCGGGTTTGAGTAAATATGGAAGTGGTTATAACCTTGGAAATCATACCAAACATGTAAGACTGTGGGGTTGTGGTAATAATGGTTTGTCTCGGCGTTCATCCACCCTCACTCCTTTATTCATATCATAGATTGTATATTGTTGATACAGTTATGATATTCAAAGGTGATTCCTATTTTTTCATGTTGAGCCTGACCTGAGGCATCATTCATTAACTTTTTTCATTCCCAGAAAAGCTTTATGAGGATCTGTATTCTAATCCATGTTATTTAATTAATTTATTTTGATAGCCAGAGTCACTACTAGGGACATGGTTGTTGGGCCTTTATGTATTTGACTATTTTATAATTTGTATTTCCATAGGTTCTTAAATGAATCATTCTGTTGATCCCATGGCTTGATATATTATAATTTCATCCCTTGTAGTGAAATTCGTGGGTTATTCCACTCCCCCAAATGATGAGGGGTTTTCCTTTCTCCTTGATTTGTTATATGATGATGACGATTATGATCTCCTCAACTTGTGGGCAAGATGAAAATTATTATTCCCTCCTCAACTAAGGGGGTTTCAGAGGATGATTTAACTATCTTCAATTTTTTTGAATAGAGTATGATTATTATCTCCTCAACCTCTGGCTTTGGAATTATGAAAACCCTCTCCTTGATTTAACATAAGATGGGGGTCTCTAGTTGTGCAATCATGGTCCATGATTATGTGAAGTTATTCTATATCACAATATTTGGGAATGGTGTGTGAAAAATATCATTAAAATTGGGAATTCCATCTTCATCTAGATCTCGAGGGGTGGTCATGATGTCTCACATGTGAGATCTCATTATATATATCATAATTGTCGGACCGTAATGGTTATTCTAAGTCACAATGATGTGATCTCCAATTCATCAAGAAATTGGGTTCATATATTAGAATGGATTTACATGGAATGAGAAAAATGGAATAATTCTCTTGTCAATTTATAGTATTTATAGAATAACTTCCTTAGAATCCATTGGTTCAGTGATTAGAGGTGAGTACTAGTGAACCTCGGGTTAGGGAAATTATCCTTCATGTGGTGATGTATCTTTCTCAGAGACTTTTCCATCATGGATAAATATTGTATTTTCCCATTTTGGTTGCATTCCCTAATATTTACTTAATGATACTCATCATGATTGGCATGATATCTATCTAAATTCCCTTTTGAAAAGGCTAAACGTGCGACTAGGATTATAAACCCAAGGATCAAATAGTGATGATTTTTATCTTAGTTCATTCAACTAAATCATGTGTATTTATAATTATGTATATATTTATATGTATGAGACTGTGCATATATACCCATATAATTATGGAAATCCATGATATCACTTTTCCATGTTCAACAGTGTTACAGACCCGGGGGTCCATTGTGGCATCACATTATTGGATTTACTTATCTTTTCAATTGAGTATCTCCTAGGATGTGCATATTTCATGAGCATTCCCTTATGGAAGAAGATATTATAGTTTCCACATTTTTGTGGGAAAATAAGATTATATTATCACTCTTATACATGAACCTTATTGTCTGTAAAAACCTTATGTCTTATTTTCAAGATTAGAACTGTTTCGTCGCAGATAGGGATGAGTCCCAAAGTTGTATGATCAAGTAGAGATGCTCATTTGTGTTCTTCTTATTAAACCGATGTAGCTCAACAATGTCTTGAGACCAGGTATGTGGTCTTCCATAGAAATACCATTAGAGCTCTATATAATTATTTTAGTTTCCTTTTGAATTCTTGTATTTATTGGGTCAACCAAATTGGTGGCATGTATTGAATGTATGACATAGAAATTAGAGATTTTATAGAATTTTCATTTATTATTATAACATGTTCTCTTTAAGTCTATTTACTACTTCTGAACTATTGTTATTTTTTTCTTACCTTTATATGAGGGGATAGTCTACCCAATGTCACTCCCTATTCCCTCATCGTTATTCAACATCATCAAGAATATGGCGAGTTCTGCTTGACGCCTCGTAACAAACTAGATTTAAGAACCAGTTTGTTGTGACTTGGGTTGGGATGTTACAAAGTTGTATTATAGGTTTTTTCAGTCATTAGATTTAATATTTGGGATATGGTAGACAGGATAACAAGGAATGTGTTGGAAATCTTGATGGATAACATAATTTTTCATTAATAATGATTTTTCTAGAAAGATTTCGTGGTTTTTAGAGGTATGAGATTACTATTATGATATGCAATGTTATAGTTGTATCTAATTTTCTCCTTGAGAGTCAATCATGATATTTGGAAGTTATGATTTATTGTGGATCTTAATCTCTTATAAAATTTGAAATAGGCGTGGCCTGGAGTTTGACTATTGGATGGAAATGGTATGAGGTGTCTCATGCCTCATATTTGGAACAAATGTTTCTCATCCTATAGGCATACATGTGTATAATTATTAGAGATGAAATTAGGTCAATTATTTAATGGTTCAACAAAAATAAAAATTTTGTTCTTCAATATAGGTTTATGGTATCATTCTACTTAATTGATCCGAAAAACATATATGTGTTTCCATCTGGTGGAAGGTTATGTGGATAAATGTTTAGGCATTTGGTAGTGAAGCTTATGACTCTGTCATTAGGGATATGATTTCTGGTGACACTATTTAGTCAATAGGGAACATAATGACCTTCTATTGTTCCCATTGTAGGGTGTTTTTCCTCATATCATGGGTATCTATTCAGATCACTGAGTACAAAGTCAATGGGAACCAGGACATTTTGCATGAACTATACCTCAAGGGGAGTAATCCTATATACAGATGCCTGATGAGTGTCAGTTCAATATCTCATATACAATGGTATTGTGACCTCTATGAAGAATTACCTTATGAGGATTTATAATGAGGAAATGGACCTTATATTCACTGATATATATTTTGACTCTCATAATTATTCGTTATCATTTCCTTATCAGAATATGGTTTTTCCATTGGGCTTAGTGGATAGATATGGGACCTAATTATGATAAATGATTCATTGGGATAGGATGGAAACCTGGAGGTCCTTAGTTTGGAATCAGATCATTGTAGATCAATTTTTGTTTGGATAAATTGAAAAACACGTAAGAGAGGATGGGAAATATTTACATAGTCTTTTTTATGAAGTGATCTATGATATATTATGGTTACTATACTGACACACGATTAATGATCATGTTTTTTTATATAATAAATATGATTCCATCATCATTTGGTGGGATCCAACAGTGATTTTGAATCAATAATAGCATTACCAAGAAGGAAAGTTTGGGTTCCTAGATTGGTCAAGTAGTGTTTATGTTGCTTCTAATATTCTTCGAGCATGGTTAGATAATCATGGTTATAATGATTCTGGGTGATGGGAAGTCATGGAATAAATGGTGGTGTGGATGAGGTAATAGATTTTGTAGAGGAGTACCAAGTAATCTTATGGGTTGATGAGACTGAAAAGCCATATAGAATAATCATCTTATCTTGGTAATGGGTTACTTTTGGAGCATGTGTTTGTTGATCAAGTTATACACTAGTTTCATGTATTGTTGGAAAATAATAAATTATTGAGTTTCCAGGTTTGAGCTGAGGAACAATGGTTTCAAATATACTCAATGTGAATCATTTCTCAGGAGTTCTGGTTTAATTGAAAAGGATTGTCTATGGTAGATGTGACATTAATAATAAATTGGGTACTACAATATAGTTGACCCATGGCTAGACCTAGACACTCATTGTAAGATGACATATTGTCAGGTGATAGTTAATGGAAAGGTATCATAGTTCATTATTTGTGTGGGTTATAGATAGAATTACAAACCATTTGATGGATGTTTAATGTAATCGTGTTTTGAGACAATCATTCTCTATATTGAAATATTCATGGTAATGTTTACAGAGATTCATTCCCAAATCATGATTCTTTTATTTTAAATATATTTCCCAGTTTGATAAATAAACCTATTGACATAGTGCTTTAGGAGATGTATAAGGTAATCCATATAACGGGGAGTGAACTATTCTCTATTTGAGGGTGTTGATGCTTGATTTATGTTTTAATTAGGCATGGATCATATGGTTGTGAGCTTTGAATCTAGTTTTTTGATGAATATAAGGGTATTTATATGGTGGGGAGTACTAGTTAAGTCACAGTTAAATGACTTCCATGTAGGAAATAATTTTTAACCCTAAGATATAGGTCATTATGTAGTCAAGGTATATTTTTTTGTAGATTTTTGGGTTAATATCAAAGATGCTAGTCTTACCAATAGGCTTCTTGTGGATGAAAAAGTTTATAGTGGAGAGATTTTAAGGACGTATGTCAATATAGACTACAATTTTGAGAAAAATTTTGAATTATTTTACTTTAAATTATTATTAGTGGTAAAATGGTACATTACCAAAGAATATGATGCTGGATACTTTTTTAAAACCCTTTTTTGTCCTAAAATAAATTTTTTTCTCTTGGATTGGTGTTTGGTTGAAATATAAGTTGATAAAAGTTTAATTTAATAATTAATATTTAGTATTAAATAAATTTAATATAAATTTATCTTCACTTGTTCTTTTTTCCATATTATTTTAGTGGATTTTTAGATTGAGATTATATCTCTTCCATGGAGTCTGAAATGATGAATTTGTTCAATATATGGAAAAAACTCGGTTTGGACATTGGGGCTGGGTGGGGACCCCTTTTTCATTTTTCATTTCGTTTTCATCGTTTTATTTATTTTCATTTTATTTTCTCCCTTTCTCACTTTCTCACCTAGGTTCTCATGTGAACCCCCTATGACCCTCCTTCATCGGGTGAAGGAGTGAGAAAAAGGGAGAGTGAGACAGAGAGGAGGAGGATGAGAAGAGGTAGAGAAACAAGGTTACCATCACAGATCTCGGGACATGATGGATCGTTGTATGGTAGCTATGGAGTGTGGAAATGTTTGAATATTTTGTGGATTCTTCCCAAAGATATTCAATTTTTAGATTTTTCTATGAGTCCCATTAAAAGTTTTGTTTTCTATTTTTAATCCTTTTTATAATTTCATAGATCTCCTTAAGGTTTGTCCTACTAAATTTAGGGTGATATGGTGGTTTTCGTGTGATTTGAGTGTTCTTCATTTAGGAAAATCTTTATTCATGATGTGTGATTCACAGAACACTAGTTTTGTGTTTTTACTATTTAGGTATTTTTGATCTTTGGGAAGTACACACTATCTATGGGATTTAAACATATTGTACTAAGAATTGTCTATGTAGTAGATTACTCGACCATACTACCCATGTAGGGCCACATGTCTGTGTAGATTACATAGATGTAATACGTGTGGGTATCACATCATGTATACATACATAATGAGGCGATATACATGGATACTCCTTGTTAGGTATATCGGTAGGTGACCAATGTCAGTTACACATTGTGTACTTTTAATTCACATAGTGTATGTGGCCTTTTATATGCCATGTATAGGCAGATGTGCACGCCCATGTTGGGCATTGAGGGTACACATCATGTACCAGGGTACACACTCTATGTACTCCTCCTCTGGGACACATTCTAGGGGTTTTCATTTCTTTTGACCCAAGAGTCCCAATGGGTCCCATGAGTGGTCTATTTATAGTATATTTTTGTGTAGATCTTGATAGTGAAATCTGGGTGATGGTTTGAGGATTCCAGGGAGGTGTTTCAAGTACTAATCTAAATGGATATTTTCTTCCCCTATAAATGGAATTCATTCATCTTTTTAGAAATACTTCAATGAGAATGATAGGTTGGTTGTTTGGACCAACAGAGTTTTAGACCATGATCTATGATGGGAAATGATTTATCTCTCTTGACCAATGCCTTTATTAATTTTTCCATAGGGACATATACCTCATGATAAGTTCCATTCTACCCCAATATGGTGTGAGACTTGTTGTCTTGTAATATTCATTATATAAATCTTCTATATTATTCATATTATAATGATCATATGAGGGATTCCTATTATTAAAATCTAACATAGGGAATCTTTTGTAGGGGACCTATAACTGTATTTCGTTCTAAGGATCTCATGTTGGATGCCTCTACATTTGTACCATGTTATGGAGGTACTGTGTAGGATTACCCTTCTAATGTACCGACCTCAAATAACCCGATTAGGATTCATCTTAGTGCTATCATTAAGGGGCCTAGTGGACACCCAAATGTTTCACTAACCTTGAGCTAGTACCTTAGGCTTGGGAAGATATGGGTTCAGGTTTCACCTTAGAAACCACACTTAAATTTTATTTTCACAACGCTATGGAAATAGTGGAAGGAATAGGCATTTGATGACACTCACTCGGTTATTCATACTATATATAGTTTATTGTTGATGTAGTGTTGACAGCTAGAGGTACATCCTAGTTGGTTACTTTTGATACTGATGTGAGGCATCTTTCTTTCCTTTTGGGGTACCCAGGCATGATTTTCTCAGATCCATCTTCTGATACATGTTATTTTATTTTTTATTTGTATACCCAAATATATAAATGGTACCTGACTATTGAGCCTTTATGTATTTGACTATTATTTTTTTGGTATATCAAAAGGTGCTTATTTGTATCCCATGGTTGTGCCTATATCATGTTATAAATGCATGAAATCCATAGTAATGATACTCTTGTATGATTCTTCTCTCCTGAGTGATGAGTATAATTCTCCTCCCCTTAATTTTTTATATGACGATGAAGATTATGATTTTCTTAGATATTGGGTTAAATGAAGATGATTATGCTCTCTGAAATACTATTTTTTTGTGGATTATTACACTCTCATTGACTTTTGGTATATAGGGGATTATTGGTCTCTCTACATCCTATAGAATTTAGAATATTATTATGCTCTCCATGATTTGTCATATGACGAGTTTCTAAAAATTTGATCTCTAGGACATGTTTTATGATTCATTTTATAGATCAAGACTGTTGACCATGGTGTCTTACATGTATGATAGAAGTTGGAAAAGAAGTATAAATTTGGATCTCAAGGGGTAGTAATGACATCCCATAGATAATTTCTCCATAAATATCAACTAAGTCTTAGAAGATTAGGGTTCATCCCATTCAAAATGTCATGACCAGCTATAGACCAGGACCTTTGGTTCAGAAATAGGACTGGATTTATATGTCCTGAGAATCACAGACTCTATATCTTGTAAATTTATATGATTTATATATTTACATGAATGGAATTCATTGTTACAATGATTGGAGGAGAGTACGGGTGGCGTCTGGTTTAGGACAAGTATCCCCATGTGGTGACATATATTTCTTAATGAAATTTCTGACATTAGATGAAGAATGAATTTTTTATTAAAATTATTGAACTAGGGATCAAAATATTGATACAAGGCTTGAGTGGAATGATGTCTAGATCAACTCCAATTTGTTTAGGATGTCTTGGTGATCAGCATTACTGACCCAAGGATCAACTATTGTTGATTTTTATGTTGTTTATTTAAATTTAATAGTGTATATTCATATATATATATAAATATATATAGTTATGGGACTATAAATATATTAACATATAATTACGGCCATCTATGATAAAACTTTTCTCTATTGACTGATATTATCAACCAAGGGATCAACTGTGGTCTCACATTATTAGCGTTACTTATCTTTTCAGTTGAGTCTTGTCTAAGATGAGCATATTTCATGAGAACGGACTAATGGAAGAATATATTATAGTTCAATCATTGGGGTGGCATAATGATACCCTATTTTCACCCATATATGTTCACCTATGTGTGCGTACAAACCATATGTATCCCTTTTAGATTGAGCATGGTTTCATGGTGGTTAGGGCTAAGGCCCAATGTTCAATGTTAGTGATGAGATTCTCTTGTGGGTTATCTATTCTAGCTTGTTTAGTTTGACATTTTATGGAGGGAAAGTATGTATTCGGGTTTAGATTTAGTAGATCCATGTACATTAATTTTAGATTCATTTTCTATTCTGGTATTTGTATGGTCGGCCTAGTGGGTGAAAAGTGTTTTATGTATGACATTGATGTTTAGGATTTTAGGAAATATTTATTTATTATCACAACATGTTATATTTCATTTTATTTATTTCATCCTCACTCAGTTTATTTACTCTTTTGAGTGATACATAGAAATTTTTTGTTTTTATATTACTCTAATTTTATGTCATAGTATCCCCACAATTACACTCTAGGTCCTTGCTATTATTTTACAGCCTCTGGCATATGGGGAGGCAAGCACGAGGCCTCATAACAAACTAGCTCGGAGAAAAAGTTTAGTGGAGTCCATGTATGGACGTTGCGACATTTATTATCTTGAAAAGGTGGGGAAATTGAATCAAACATTTTCCATAAAATGTATTCAAGAAACCCCTAACGATAGAGGGTATATCTATAAGAAACTAAATAAATCTCAAACATCATATGAATGTTCAAACAGAAAGATATTTATGATTAAAATATCTTTAATTATTTTGTTAAGAATGTTTCCAACACAATCTGTACCAACCCTAACTATAGACACCCATAGAAGGCTACAAAAGTTTTACATTTCAATAAGATTAAATGGATTGTATCATGAAGCATTAATTAGTTCAGTAGTATTGGAGAACTAGATACAATAATGCTTCCCATATTATAATGAATAAAAATTTAAAAACATAGTCAATGTAAATATTTATCATCCATGGAATCATTTAATGATTACTTCTTCATATACTAGGGGAATGAAGAATAATAAGGGTGAGATGAAATTCACATTAAGGATTCCATATATTGAAAGATACCATGAGAAAATTAGTCCATATTGATAGGGAAATTTTGACGAAGAACACACGTTTGTTTAACCAATAATATGAGTATTATATGAATTCATTAATAATATAAATGTTTTAATATCATGGATAATAATAACTAAATTATCACAGAATTAAATTTATAATATTTTATTTTATGATTAAACACATTATTATATCATTACCATCAATCACTTTCCCTAATATAGATTAATCTATGAGAATGTATATAGAAAAGAACCTAATTAATAAGTTTGTCTAATTTTTTTGTCTCATAATACATTTTGATTAATCAAGGGGTTATTTAATTCTATGTCCCCCCGGTCAATACATGTCCAATGAATTCATTTAATAATGAACATTCATTTTAATTGATAAATAATATACCTTATCAATAGTTTCCTTTATTGAGTAAGGGTCGAAAATTTTCTTGATTTCACCAATAACTCAATGTACATTCATTTTTAGACACTATATGTAAAAATTTTATAAATATATGGAAATAATTATATCAATATGAAAAACAATATGGTTATTTAAGAGAATTTTAATGTTAAAGGAAATATGATCAGAAAAAAATGATAGTTTCATGAAAATGTTAATGAACAAAAAATTAGAAATAGATGATAATGACCATAAATTCATCAGAAATATAGGTTATATAATAATGTAATTTCAATTGAAAAAAATGGAAATGAATTGTAACATTATAAAGTTTTTGAATTAAATAGTTTATTTTGTAATGGCATTGATAACTTCTGTAATAATCTTAACATCAAAGAACTTATAGGTAGAAAATTTCATTATCATCGTATATATTAAAATGAAACATTCTTGTATACATTTTTAATAAAATTCATAGATGACCCATTATAGAAACATTATAAATAATAATTTCATTTTTTTTAAATTATACGAGAACTTAATTTTTTTAATAAACCAATCTTGTAAATTAGATATACTATTATAAAAATGTATTGAAAATATAATGGAATGAAAGAAAACAATTCCCAGAAAAGGTGAAATAAGATCACATTTTAATTTAATTAATTAATTTTATTCAAGTTCCAAAGAGAGGGAAATCAAGAAATCATCTTGTATATATAATATATATGAAAGTAAATGATTATTATCAAGGGTTTATTAAAATATTTTTTCACATAAAATTACAAAAAATTCCAAAAATGACATTTTAAAATAAATTTCTACCACTTCAGTACATTTTAAATTATGACTAAATTTAAGTGTAGACAAACATGGATAGATTTAATAATAATCAGAAATATCTATATATCCATGATAAATACATATAGTTATAATTATATACACCATGTTATTAGATTTGGTAAAAAATACCAATTGAGATTCAATGGTGGGGAAATTAAAATGAAATACCTTGCCTAAAGATTCCTCTTGGATGATTGTGTTTTCAAATCCAATATAATTTATTTAAACATGATATTAATTTTCAAAAAACCATTTAAATATTTTTAATTACATATATAATAATTTTATGATATCTAATCACCCTTTGGTTGACAATATTAAATTATTACCATTTTCCTGGTTTCAACAACATCGTTTTATCATGCATGTGTTGTCACCAACGATCCAATCATTTTTAATATGATATAGTTTTATCATATATATATTTAAATAAATTTTATAAATAAATTTTATAAATAAATTTTATCTTTTTTTAATTTCATTGAATAATATTTTACATGAAAAATGAATCTCAAGACATTGTGTTTACGCTATTTCATTCGTGCACATGAGTGGCATTATTAGTTACTTAATGGTTGATTGGGGATGGAATTAAATGATATATTATCATTTTGGAATCAATATTATTTCATAATTATCATATATATTTATTATTTCCATCATTTGTAATACCCATCTGAGGCGGTGATGTAAAAAGGATTACATCTTTTCTTGAGGTGGTAGATCGCCATACACACAAGTGATGATTTTTCTTCACATTTTAAGGGGAATGATATGGGTAAATATCATTCCATCCAAATATTAATGTCTATGTAAATGGGAGACACCTTCTTTATTATGTTTTAATTTTGGAGAAAAATTTTATGGTGGATATACAATTACGTAAAAATAACTATCTTCGTGAATACTATTAACCTCTCTAAGAAAAACCTCTATTGGACCTCTTGTTAATTACCCTAAGGTTGATATTTTGGAAATAGAAACCAAAAATTAATATGGTTAATGATGTTTGATATATAGTTTTTTGGGTTTGGTTGAGATAAATGGCTCAAAATTTTTGAATATGTAATTGGAGGATGTTTTCTTTTATAACTAAGGTGAGTGGTGATATATTAATTTTTTTTAATATTGTATAATATTTTTAGTTAAATTTTGAGGAAAATAGATCAAATATGACACAAAGTTTAATGTGATATGGTTATATTGTAAATAAAACCAACCAATTATGATTAATTATATGTCTAGGTCATTATAACCCTTATTCAATTATATTAACCCTGGGTAAACCCTTTTTTACCTTAATTGCGGTTAATAATATTTTCTGTTTTTACAATAAATAATTACCAAAAATAATAAATACAATATAAAATAATATTAATTATGCTGATTCAAAATAATTTTTTCATTTTATTAAATTGTATTACCTTAAATTAGTATATTTCTATGAATTTAATTTAAAATTAATTTTAGGGAATGTGAACAAAAACTGTATTTTAAGGAATGTATTTTTCTTGCATGAAATGATTATACATTATCTCAATTACTATGAAATGCTAAATTATGAACTAAAGAAAATATTTATATATTCATAATCAATAAATTCTATTTAAATAATTCATTATTATGTATTATTTTAATTAATTAAAAAGGAAAAACATTATGTACTAAGAAATGGTTTTATAAAAAATATCTCTTTTTACCTTTAAATAATGATCTCTTTATTTCTAAAAACATGATAACCGATATGTGGTTACATATAAATATATATGAACACACTATTATAAATTAAATGATTAATATTTAAATACTAACTTTTCAATTATTCATAGAAGCATATTTATATAGGGAAATTTCAAATATTCATTCTAGTCATATTTTTTCTATATACGTTATATTTCAATATAAATTATATCAATAATAATTTTCATCCATTAAATAATAAAATGTTATTTATGTTAATATTGTATTTAAATACTATTATCACTTACATTAATTGAAGAATTAATGTTTCATTCCTCCCTCCTTAAAAATGTTTCCTTGCATTTTTCATGGACATTACATTCTGATAAAATGATGGTGTTTTTTCTTCCTAAAAACCTCATGTTCCCATGTCACAACCTTTATTTTATGATTTATCTAAAGTAAAATTACCAGTTGGGTTGTTCAATCCCTCAACAATTCATCTCCAGTTCCGTGAATATGGATAGACACTTCATAGTAATATAGAGTATGTTCTAATTAATTTTATTTAGAGGTGAGAACCTCTATTGGGTGTATAATGTACATCCTTAAAAATTAAAAATGGAAGAGATGTTTTATTTTAGAGAGGCTTAGTGTAATTTCTAAATAGTAATTCTTGGATAAAATTATTTCTAGAATTTCAAAAAATTTGAAATACTAGGGTTCATAGTCCTCCTTTATTAGAAAACAATATAACACCCTTCCTTGGAGATATATTCATGAAGATCTGATCTATCACATGAAATTGGAAATCATTCATTTAGTTATAAGAATAAATATTTATTCTATTTTGTATTCTTTATTATGAGTCTAAATAGTCATTATCGTTTTCATTTCCTCCTCAGAAAGTTATGGGACTACAATTATCTTTTCACCAACATCATCCAAATATGTCTGAGTATGATATATCATTCCATATATTTCTCTATACGACACAACTTGTATACTTGAATAGAAACTATTATTATATGAAAACTATTAAAAAATAAAATATTGATCCAAGAAATCCAAATTGTTATGTGATCAAGACCCCAATATTCAATCTAATGTTTGAATATTCAATTTGAAGAGACCTTTAGTTTGATAATTATAGGAATATCTCAAATTATAAGGTGTATCAAGAACATTCTAAATACTTTTTTAGTGTTTTCATGTTAGTAATGTATCATGATAAGAAAAAATTTAAAGGGGTTTACCATGAAGTATTAAAATTCACTAATAATGTGTCTTACAAGACACTGAAGAGGTAAATCTTCTCTTATATTTTAGAAATTTTATTATTTTTTAAGGTGGTCAATAATTACACATATTGAATAATTTTTTGGTAGGGGATTTCATAATATATTAAAGATATCTATAGTTATGTGATCACATTTTGATAGAGAAATAGGTAGAACATTCATTACTTCACTAGGATTATATCACAAAATACTTACCTATTTAAAATCTACACAACTTTATATATAATCTATAATATACCTCTTTATATTATACATATAAAAATGTTCCTTTGAATACCTTTACACATTGGTGCTATCAAGGTGTATAGAGAAATTAAATAAACAATAATTATATTATGATTTAATATGTACATTAGATACAAATGCAAGATATAGCCTCTTCTAAAATTTCATTACAAAATATTCAAGTATAATTTTCCTAAATTCCCTTCATTCATGACCTTAATTATCATTGTAATATTCTCATCATATGGTTAAACACATTATATGTTTTCAATAAATATTCACTTATATAATAATTAGCATATCCCTTTTCACCAAATCCATCAATATAAAATCCTCATCAGTCTTTATTTTGGTAAAGGCTATATAATCTTTCCTACTCATTTGATAAACTACAACACTTTCTATCTCTAGGTGGTATTGTTTTGATAAATCATTATCCATGAGAAGATTGATCAATTTCCCTTGAATAAATTTGAGATTTTTCATGAAAATATATATGTTATACTATTGTGATCTGTGTACATATAAAATCATGGTCCATATATATATTATCCCTATATATTCACTGAAAATATTATATCTACCAACTCTAGGCCATGGGTTGGATAGTTTTATTAATTAATATTTAACTTCATTGATGTAAAGAAAATAACATTCTAATTTTTAATAAGGAATAATGAAATTACCTTCATTAATGAATTGCTATATATCCCAAATTCAAAATTTCTGGATGCTATATTAAAAATTAGAGCATTCAAAAATCCAATCTCATATTCCTCAAAACATTATTCAAATTCATTAATCTATATATTCAGAACCCCTTTATATGTATACATGGTTAAAACGATACCCTATCGGGAAATGATTAAAAACATCCTAGATAGTAACCCCCCCCCCCCAAATCAATGAAACTAAATTACTATGTTATATTAATTGTTGTAGTCTATTATTTAAATTCCATTGTATTTGATATGTGAACAGATATTCCATCCTTAGAGACTACCTGGACAAGAAAATAATTTTTCTGAAGTCAAAATTCTTTGTTTTTATGTTTCCCATAAAAATATTTCATTATAAGAGCCTCAATAATGATATATATGTTATTCTCTATATGAACATTCATTTCATATTAAATAAATATATCTTCAATTAACAACACAATAAAATTCATGACATTCCTTGAATACTATGTTCATTAGATACATAAAAATAGAGGATAGATTTTTAATTCCAAATGGAATCAATGCACAGTCAATGTGTCCATACATTATTAGGAATGTTGTTTTTATAAAGTATTCATTCATTAGTCCTAATTGATGATTCACAAAAAGAGGAATAATATTTGAAAAATATAGGGCTCCCACAAGTTGATCGAACATGTCATCATTCCATGTCATATGATACTTGTTCATTATAGTAATAGGATTGATTTCCCAATTGTCATATCACAACCTTATATATCCGTCACTGTTCTTAATGAAAATAACTAGGGTTACCCAATAGGAAACAATAGAGAATATAAACACATTTTCACAATATTACTATATTTTTTTCTTTAATTTTAATTTTTTTATAGTTTCCATTCAATAATGTGTCTTTGATATAGAGTTTTTATTATCTATCAAATCAATGGAAAACTCATCTTCAAGATGTGGTGTATTTCTAGGTAATTCTACTAGAAATAAATTAATATATAGTGGTAAAATACATAAATCCTTTATTTGAATATACGGCTTTTCAACCAGAGATCAGGTCCTTGATTCTTCCCCAAGAATTTCATTAAAACAATCAACATGTGGTGGATCTAGACCTGGCAGAGATGATGAAGTGTCACCTTTAAAGAGAATAAATTCCGTATCATTATCATAAATCTTAATTTCCATCTCTTACCAATAAATGCTTTCATTATATTTTAAAACCTAATCCATATCAAGGATTATATAAAATAAAAAAACTAGGAATAATACAAATGTATTAAAATTGATCAAATTTAAATTTTATAATGGGAACAAACTAACACATCCTTATTGTGGTGAGATTTCCACTTAGAGACATGAATAATAACTCCCTGCATTAGGTATTAGGGGAATATATAATCCATCAGAAAACATGGAAGATATAAAATACAGTGATGATCAAGAATGAAATAATGAATGATCTAAATTTGAGGATATTACTATCGTACAACCCACCATTTCTATAGAAACATCAACCTATGATGTAGGTATCACATCATCTTGTAGCTTTCCTATTAACCTCTTTTGCGGTAAATTCATTTGATTATTGGGGAAATGGATTGAATATTTCCTCATTCCTCTATTGTTTAATAATTTTATAGTAATTTTATCTTCATATCCTCTATATTAATTGACAATATGGCCCTTATCTATAGACATATAATAAAAATACCATTATCTTTCCTCATTTTTACAATGTTTATTTCCACAATCCTCTAATAATTGAAATATCCTCATTCTCATATTCTTTATTGGCATGTTTCCATTTAATGTTTCTTCATATACAATCTCCTTTTATTGAATTCACATTCACAAATAATATCTACAAAATTAGTTATCAAATTTTATTGAACAAAATATTATATCATCATATGATGAAAATTTTTCAAAAATTAGTACCCTTTAGAGGCCTGACATATTCCCTTAAAATGAACACTTAAAATTTATATAAATATTAAATATGTAATCATTAAAATTTAATTCTAGTATTCTAAAATTACCCTCATAATCTAAATACATTATTTTCCTTTTTTTAACATGATAAAAATTCTCTTTATTTAAATTTTTTATCACGAGGGAAATATTCATCGGAGAATGATACATTAAATAACTTTATTAAATACATTCTATTTATTCTTCCAATAATATATTTGGGGTCAAAAACCACCATCGATTAGAATTTCCTTTATGAAAATATAATCCCATTATAAATTTCTCCTTTTTAACACATCCTGATGCTATAAATGTTCAATGGACAAAATCATTTCCACAACCACCATAATATTAGTAGTAAAAAAACAATATGGAGGATTATATCATATGAAAAAAGATATTATATTCCATAATGTACTTACACAATGTTAGTTTATACTATGGTTTGGTATACACTAAAAACTAATTTAATAATTTCAGCCAAATACTTTGTCTCATGAGACTCGTCAACGCATCCAGGGGCTATATAATTCTAGTTCCCACACATAACCTCTTATTAAATGAATTACCCATATATTTAATGAACAATTAAATTAATAGTTAATATTACTTATCAAAAAAATATCTATATTTAGTAGAGGATATGAAATCTAAATATTTCCCCATTCAATCAAATAGAATTTATTATAAAATACCAATGTAAAAATTATACAGTGATTACGAAATAAAAACCACAATTGTATATTGGACATGGATTTTTATGTGAAATGTAATTTATAAATAAATATGACCATAATAATGTGAATGATTCATGAAGTTTATAATGACAAATAAATTAATATGGGAAAACATTTGACCACTATTTCATCAAAAATATTGGTTTTTTAGAAAAGTAATTACATTTATAGAATAAAAATTGTACATGAAAATTTAAAATATGTTTTAATTAAATATTTTGAATTTTGAAACCATTTATTATTTCAATAAGTAGAAAATTTTCATACCATGGTTATGGTGGTGATAAATTCTATTAATGCCAATACGTTATTAAAAACCATTACTTATGACTTTATATAAATAAAGTAAATGAGTAACCTTTATAAAAAATTATAATAATTTGTTATAAAATTTTAACAATTTAATAATTACATAAAATTTAATTATAAATAATTTTTTAAAAATAATCATTACTATAAAAGTATTTTGGGAAAATATAGGCCTCAAATTAATATATACACAATTAAAAGAGATGTATGGTAATCTTTTATTTTTTGATTTCATTTGTTTTATTAAAGATAAAATGACAGGAAAAGATGGAATACAACATGGGAAATACATATATTTCCACTATATTGGAAAATAAAAGATGTGTATTGAGGATATATTACTATATTCTTCAATTAATAATATATGGATTCCTAAAAAATGAGATTTTAAAATGAATTTCTACCTCTACGGTAACATTAAAATTATAAGACCATAAATGTGAAACAATAATTATAACATTTATTTTAATTAATGAAAAATATATTCATTTTAAATACAATATGATGTTATTATATACTCCGAATAATGTAAATGGGTTCATAATACCAAATATGTCTCAATGGATTGGAAATTGAGATGTAATCCCACACCTCACATTTCGAATTAGCCGAAATTGATGTTTACACCCTTATAATCATTTTAAACATGATATTAGTTTATGACAAAACCATATTCATATTTGAGATATCTAATATGATCCTATTATAAAATAGTATCCCTAGTTTTCTTATAATCATTCTTTATTCTTGTTGTTTCATTTTTTAACTACATTATATTTTCAAGCATGTTTTTTCATGGAATTCCAATGTTCTTATTAATTGTATATAGTTTAATTATATAAAAAATTATATTAATGTTTGTTCTACCTTAGAGGTGTTGCATTTACGAGTGGTTCAGTGATGGCATGGTGAGGATCATCACCTATCCATTTTCCTATAGAGACGGGCTCTCACCGAATTTACTATTCCTTTTTTTCGACCCATTTATCTTTATTATCCTTTAAAGAAGGTTGAGATAACCCTTTGGGGAACTATTAGTCGTAGCAGGTGATTGCGTGGGGATCATGAACACATGAAATCAGCCCTTCTCAGATATTACTTCCACAGATGGTCTCCAACGGGTTTATTCGTGGAGCCAAGCACACCCACCAACCATAGTATCTATGATTCATTAACCTTATTTCAAAAGGCAGTCACTCGTTGAATGATGATTTGGACAACGACACTTGAGGACTCCATTGGTTGAGTGGATGGGAGGTCAGGCCCACCGCACCATTCTGGGGGAGGATTATTTCATGTTCCAAGGATCTCTTATAGATTTAAGTCTTATTCATATTATTCAGAATCCTTAGTTCATTCTCGAAGAGTGTACCCATGGGATACCCTTAATTTTCAATATCGTCTTCAGCATGCATCTGTTTGATGCCACAGAGGTGATGCTAACTTAGCCATATCGCAAGGCACTCTCGATTTTATCATCATCCGGGGGGATGGAAGGTGATGTGATGTTGGTATCGGACCCACAAGGAGGGATTCCTACATATCATCAAGATAGGAATCAGTACTCACATAGTTCGGATAGTGAGGGGCCTATGCATGGAAGCTGATCATTTTAGGAAGCACAATTGGGTGGACCCTTTAGAGATGGGCACCCCTTTTGAGCTCGGGATTTCTGGTAGGCGTCCTACATATCATGATTTGTCCAGGAATCAGAGTTATCGTAGTTCAGATGAATTGAGCTCAGGATTTATGGCAGGCGTCCTACATATCCTATTTTGATTAGGAATAAAAGTTCATTATGTTCACATTGTGGGGGTCTTACGCATAGAAACTACACATTTTATAGACATGATTGGGTGGACCCTTCTGTGTGGGCACCCTTTTGAGCCTGATCCTTCTTGCAGGTGTCCTACATATCCTGATTTGATGAGGGATCAGAGTTCTCATAGTTCTGATTTTTTGGGGATTAGACATGGAATATGCCTATTGGATATACATGAATGGCTGGAACCTTTTGGATGGGCATCCTTTTGAGCTTGAGCCTTTTGGTAGGTGTCATACGTATCTAGATTTGGTCAGGAATCAGAGTACTCATAGTTTAGACGGTGTGCAGGTTTTATAATCCTAACAAACCTCTAATCCCAAGCGAGTCATGCTCAGTGTGAGAAAAAAGAGGATTTGAATGATTAAACAATGCACATGTCTCCTCCCCTGTTGGTGGGGGAGGGAGAGCCCACGATGGAAGAGGCCGGGGTGATTGGGCTCGTGGGCATGGAGTGATGAAACATTCAATTTGAAATGGCATAAATGGTCATGCGGTCCGGCCTCAAATGATTGGGGACTTACCTCAGTGGGAGGGTCACATAGCATCATATGAGGTATACTACAGTTTAAAGTCATATATATTTGATGAAGGCATCGAAGTTTAATGTCATGTGGATAGGACCATTTGGGGTCTTTCATATTATGGTCATGTGATAAGGACTAATTTGTATATAAACAATGATAATATAGAGGAATATCATGTTTGGATATTCTGAGATGCCTTGAGCATGAGAGGGGTGGAATGTGTAAACCATGATTATGGAGGATCCTAGATAAGGGTAAATGATATGAGGCATGGAATCCATTGAGGCGTACAGAGGTAGGAGAGGGATCACCTGAGTAAAGTTTTGTCTTTTTTGATTGTCTTCTTGTAGGAATCATATATGCAGACCGATCAGAGCATGATGTTCATTGTCAAACAAAGGTGTCGGAAGGACACTGGACATCCATTTTTTATGGCCAGGGATATTTTGGAAGATTCTAAACCACCTAGTATTCTACAATATAATGTCATATTGATTGGACGGTGGAATCAAAATTTAATGTCTTGTTACAGAGACTAGTGCCATACAGTTTAATGTCATGTGGATAGGAAGACACATCATAGTTTAAGGTCCTATATTTTTGACCATGGAGGGAAGGATCCATTGTTAACTGAAGGATAATCGGCCTGGGATGTTCGGACATGACTAGAACAAAAGAGGGAAGGAATGTGTAAACCATGAATTTAGGGATTCTTGGATCAGGAGAAATGATATGACTAATTGAATCCATTGAGGCATAATGTGGTAGGAAAGGTATCTATTGAGGATGAATTTTCCTTTGAATGATGGATGTCTTGTAGGATTCATATTCAGAGCCACCAGGAAATGATGTACATAGTCAAACAAAGGTGTATGTAGGACACTGTCCTTCCACTTCTGATTGACAAGGAGGGTTATGAGGATCTAGAAACTCTATAGATATAGAGTTTTATGGACAGAAATGATGTGTATGGAAATTTAAGAAACACTCAGTCTGTTACTATCCATGGAGTTCTGGATCAACCTGGCATAAGAGGTAGGTGATAGGGATTTATGGGAGGTGCATAAGGAATGTCTCTTCTCATGGTATTTTAAGGGATGGATGTTTGTGCATAATGGAAAATGGAATCAATCCAAGCAAAAAGTCTTATGGTACGATTTTCCATTTTTCATGGGGGTGACTAGCAAAAGTGAAGGGACAATCCTGGAGGGTCGGGACCTCAGTTTGGTAGAGATCCCGAGAGGGGGTGTAGGGGCACAGCCCCCGCGATATCGATCTGTGGGTGTGGATGGTTTTCTGCATAGGCTGTATGCATAAGAGTAGGATTCTTATTATAGTATGTTTAGAATTTGGCCATGTATGATGGTACGTAGAGGAGCATGTCGCGTACTGTCTTCCACATAGGGGCATTCGGGAACCGTCTTCCATATATAGGAATCCACAAACCATCATCCGCATATGGGAATCTTTGAACCATTTTTATTATATATTTTTTATAGGTTCACTGGTTGGTTGTGGAGAGTCATCCGAATACAGTTCATGGGGTGGACCATTGTGAACTAATTCATGAATATGGTTTGCGGGATGGGTTTCACAAACTTCTTATTGTTCACAGGATGGAATCTGCGAACTGCTACGGATACGGGATGGAGTCTCGCAAACTGCTTTGGGTGTGGGGAGAAATTTCTCCCACACCCTCTATGTTCTTAGTACCCTTTTCATCCATCCCAGGGCTCTCTCCCTTGCCTTCCTTTTTCCCTCCTCCTCATTCGATTCCCATGGTGGTACTTTTATAGGGTTCCAGGAAATCTGTATATGCAGTATGCACGACACATTCTTCGGAATCCCGTGGAAGAAATCTAACCAGCAGAAGACTAGGTCAATCCGGGGTTTTCAGATGTGTTGTACGCCATCAAAATATCTTCATCTACAAACAACATAATTCGCAGGGATGGAATGCGGGGCATACTTCTTCCATATTTTTTCCATCGAAAAATAGTTCATAGAGGCTTCGGTTTGTGGGTTGAAATTCATGACAAACTTCTTAATTCATAGGCCAACGCCTTTCCGTCCAGCGTGTCATACACCATCCGCATACCATCATTTTGCGACTTCTGCTTTCCGCTAACCTTTCATGGTGATGGTACGTGGCCAAATAATATTCACTTGAAAATTTTAATTTCATTAAATTTCATCTCAAATATAAAACCCAATTTTTCATTGTTGGACATGTGGGAGTATTTACATTCCCTTTCGTTAATTTTTGGGACACTACATATTACCCCCTTTAGAATGTTCTTTGATGGGGACGAAGAGGAAGCTATTTCGATGTAGAAGTGGTCCCAACATTAATGATTAGATACTGCTCTAATTATTTACTGAGCCATGGGACTCAGCGAGCGTAGTTCGACTATTGCTGATGTTGAATGGAATACCTCACAAACTTTTATGTATTTTTTATTATTACCCTAATTTTTGCCTATGCCTTCTTGGAACAGGCTTAGTAGATAAATCTTGTATTTTCATTAGTCAGCCCTTTTGTGGGTTTCCGACCTAACAAGTTGTGCACCTATTTTGATGGCACAATGTGTTTTTTGGCGAACCGATACTCGAATTTTACCCAGAGGTTCCTTCAGCATATTTTCCCTTTGGCAAGAATAACATCTCTTCTTTCTATGGCATTCATCATTCCTGCACTTCATACTTATAACTGATGTTTTAGGTCCAACAATATTGACCAAATATAACGGGGTAATGCCCCGACTCAGGACCGTTAGTCGATAATGTTCGAGTATCCATTAGATATGGGTTAGTGAATTTTCTTGACCCTGGATTTGTGGATTTGGGACATGCCTGAGGAAGAGGCACTGCTTTAGGTGTACATTGGTAGGAATGGACTCTCCAAGAGTTGAATTTTCTATTGATTGTTGGCCATTTTTGTGGGCAATATATGCAGAGACACCATGGCATGATGTGCATAGTCAATCCAAGGTGTCCCATGAACACTTTCCTTCAATACCCAATGGCCAGGTCGGATTTGCCACCTTTTCGGTTTATCATGATATTGGGAGACACAATAGCTGGATGGCTTGAGTAGTGTTGTCTGAGAACATTAGGAACATTTGTATCATCTTTGAGTGGGAAATTGTTCCCGCACTTTTCTTACTTGAGTGATAGAGAGCTATAAATTGTTCATTTTAGTTAAAAGCCTTTTCTATGTTAGGGGCACCTGGGTAGAAGGAGTTACACAATCCCTCATCCAGGAGTATTCTGAATCTAGGGGTCTGACAAGACATGAATTTCAATTAAGCGTATGACGGGGTGAAATGAATCTCTGGGGGATGTATTATCCTTTGATTGATGGCCATTTTTGTGGGAAATGTATGCAGAGCCACTGGGGCATGATATGCATAGTCAAGAAATGGTGTCCACGGGACACTGGCCTTATGGATTCGATGTCCTTTTAGGATTATAGAGATTGGTAGATTTCTATATACGGTGTGTGAACTTTGACCCGGGGTGCCCCTGACGACAAAAATTGTATTTTAGTGGAAATTATTCAAGTAAACACTGAAACGAGTGGAGTAACTCTTGTTTTTCTTGCATATCAACTTCCCACATGTGGATATGATATCATTTATGAACCTCAAAAGATTCCAACGGTGAATTGGGCCCATGTGTTTCGATATATCCAGGATGTGTAAATGGGAGAAAATGTAAACCATGAATTTGAGGGTCCTTGAATCAAGAGGGGTGGAATGAGGCTTAGAAGCCATTGGGAATACTGAGATAAAATAGGTCTATCCTAGGGATGAATTTGACTTTGGTTGATGACACTTTTTATAGGCAACGTATACAGAGCCACCTGGGAATGATTTGAATAGTCAAGTAAAGGTGTCCACTAGACACTGGCCTTCCATCCCAGATGGACTTGGAGGGTTATAGGGACTTAAGATCACTCAATGTACGGAGTTGGGAATATGTCAGGGGTAAACCAAGAAATATTGGGGACATTTGTGATGTGATTTTCTCAGGGAATGGTGTCCATTATGTAGATATAACCCATATTTAGGGTGAGGTATTCATTCTATAATTGGGATACCTGGTCATTTAGCATCACATCGCCTGGAAACGGGGTTCCTCATGGGGAAGGGAACAGTGACGTTCCTTTTAGGGATGTGTTGTAAGGACCAAATTCCTGGGAAATTTTGACATAATTTTGTGTCAGATCTCTTTCTAAGATCCATAATCTCATGTGAGCTGTGCATAGTGTGAGAAACAAGGGATCACAAGGGTTTCATGTCACCATCAAAGAATAGTGAATTCATCATTAGGCGACATTTTTAGGCTAAATCCATTTCCTTGAAGTTTTGCATTATGTGGTGGGAACTTTTTTTCCCTTGTAGTTTAATGTTGTGGTGGGATGATTTTGGCCTTGCAGTTTAACATTGTGTGGTGAGGACAGTTTTGGCCTTGTAGATGCCTTAAAAAGTTTCAGGTTAATTGTAGTGAGGGTGTTCTAGCATTCCTTAAACGTGATTGATGATAGAAGGTATAAACCATAGTCACAATGGTAACTTGAATTAGGAGGGATGACATAGGGCTTCAAATTCATTTGGCATACTAAGGTAGAAGAGGACTCTCCAAGGGAAAAATTTTCCTTTGATTGATGGAATTTTTTTTGGGCAATGTATGAAGAGCCACTGGGGCATGATATTCTTAGTCAATAAAAGGTGTCTATGGGACACTATCCTTCCATCCCAGATGGCCTTGGATGATTTTGAGGATCCATGTTTTCCCAAGGTATGGAGTGTAAAAAATGGAAAAGGTATTCCTAGGAATGTGATAATACCAAGACCATGATTAACTGTGACCATCATGGAGCTTCTACATAGGTCCGACCCACGCATGGGGGGAATGGGAATTTTTTACCTGCGGCTAGGCCAGGATGTTGAATTCGAGCATCACTACGTATCTTGTGAGAGCAGGAATCAAGCCACACGTAGTTTTTGATGTTCCCTATAAACGTTTGTTAGATGTGTTAGGGAAATATGATGCCATTTTGGTTTTACATGATACGGGTGCCAAACCTACCATATTCCTCTATGGTTCACTAGTGTAAGATAATCTATACCACAGGTCCTAAGCTCATGTGAGTTATACATGATGTGAGAAATAAGTAGTTGTTACCGAGTCTCCCTTGTAAGTGTGAGGAAAAAGGGAATATGATGGAGGCCTTTTCAATTCCTTTCCTGGTGGGGCTGGGCCAAGATTGAAGATCAAGGCATCACTACATATCCTGTAAGGGTAGGAATCAAGCTGTATGTAGTTCTGTGTGTACCCCATATTGGTTTGGCTTGATCTAACTGGTAGAGGAGTTTTCATTCTACCCATCTTGGTTGTTATCTCTTCCATGTTTCCCCATATTTTACATTATTAAGAGAATCTCTATCACCATTCCTATGCTCACGAGAGTTGTACTCGTTGTGAGAAACAATGAGTGATAAGGGGCTCCTTTATGAATATGGGTAGATAGGGGGCGTGATGGAGTCATTTTTTTATTTATGGTTATTTGTCCAGGATCGATGATTGAGGCATCACTATGTATCCCACAAGGTATGGAATAAGGACATATATAGTTCTATGAATGATCATGTAGTTTATTGGCATTAAATTAGGACACTTTCTGCTATTTAGTTTATCATATTACAGAAATGACATGTTCCATACCATTTAATGTCATGTGGAAAGGATGATGAAGCATAGTTTAAGGTATTGTAGTTTCGATCATGGCATGGGAGGGAATTTTTTGTGATTCACATTTTAGTGTCTTATAGTTTGGAAAATGATATGGGGACATTTTTATGACTCAATGTTTAGGATCGTAGAGTTTGGACCATAATATGATAGGAAAATTTTAACTCATAGTTTAGGGTCGATGAGTTTGGACGATGATATGAGGATTCTTTATGACTCATAGTTCACGGTCTTATATTTTGGACCATGATATGGGGGAATCCTTTATGACTCATAGTTTAGGGTTGTAGAGTTTTGGACCATGATATAGGGGACTTTTTTATTCATGAATCATAGTTTAAAATCATAGAGCTTGGAATTTGGCATTGGCATATTTTTAACTCATAGTTTAAGGTCTTAGAGTTTGGACCATGACATTGGACTTTTTAGGAATCGTAATTTAACGTCTTATAGCTTGAACTTTCTCATTTTGGATTTTTCATGTGAAGTATTTCTTTAAGAACTTCAGATTTTTTGGAGCTATGATGAGCTTTATGTCCTTTGATATTAGGGAGTACGCACCGTTGGAATAGACCTGATGTATGACATATAGTCCTTCCCACATTGGTTCAAGATTCATGGTCTTCCTCCCTATTATCATAAGGGTTCTTAGGGAAAACACCATTTCTCGTTCGAGGAATGATTGAACGTGAACTTTTTTGTTAAAGGCTCATGCAATCCGGTTTGGGTATATTTCTAAATGGTGCAGAGTGTGGAGCCTTTTTTCGTCTAACTATTCCAATTCATCAAACCATCTCTAGGATTGCTCTTCTATGGATAGTTGGTCACAGCTTTCCACACGAAGTGATGGAACATGGATATTGATAAGTAACACTACCTCTTCCCCATATATTAGTGAGTACGGGGTTGCCTGATTAGCAATGTGGGTCATGGTCCATTAAGCCCACAAAGCATGACAGAGTTTGTTTGGACACAATTTCTTATCCTTCTTGACCATCTTTTGATGTATGCTGGAAAGAGACTTATTGAATGCTTATATATTACCATTGTTCATCGTGTGGTAGTGGGATGACCAGTTGGCCCTGATTCTATATTCTTGATACAACTTCTCCAGTTCAGAAGAGAAGAATTTGGTGTCGTTGTCCATCAATACTATATGAGGGACACCAAATATGGTGATGATGTTGGCCTTCAAAAAGCTGAGGACGTCCTTCACCCCGAAATCCTTAATGGGTATGGCTTCATCCCATTTAGAAAAGAAGTCGTTTGTTGTGAGAATGAACATGAATTGTCTGGCTGTAGCGGGAGGATATGGTCCCACAATATCCATCCCCCAGGCGATGAATGGCCAAGAGTATTTAGCCGCATGAAGAAAATTCGAGGGGCAGTGTATAAAATTAGCTTGAACATGGAAGGAATGGAACTTCTTAGTGAATATGGAACAATCTTGTATCATAGGGGCCAGTAATACCCAATCCTTCAGATTTAATGAGAGAGATTGGTTGCTAACTGGTGTGCTCCACAAGCTGTCGTGCACTTCTTTCATGATGGTCATAGTCTCTTCTCTATAAATTCACCTGATAAAGACTCCATCAAGGCCACGTTTATAGATGGTGTTCTCTTGGTTCACCTTATTGTGTAGGGTAAAATTGGCTACCCACCTTCGAACCTTCTCCCTTTCATCCCTATCTGGTGGGAGTTCCCCTTTCTGTCGGTAATTTGTGACGAGTGTCATCCAACTAGTGGTATGACAAAAAGGCTCAAGAAAGGGGCTAATTTCATAAATTTACTCTTTATTTCGCTTGGACGAATTGAAAGACCATCCCATGGTGAGGAATGCAAATGACTGTTTCATCCACATTGGGATCGGCCAATGTTGTGGTTGTATTTTCCAAAGCATCAGCTAGAGCATTCAATGAATGGGGAACATGAGTCGGTGTTGGTTCTGATGGGAATTCTTCCATCTGTGCTCAAACATGGTTCATTAAGGGAACCAACACTTCATTCTAGACATCATTGTCACTTTTAACCTGTTGGATGACTAGATCTGAATCACCCATTATTTTTAGGTGTTTGGCTTGCACCTAGAGTGCCAATTCTAGGCCTACAATAAGGTCCTGATACTCTGCTTCATTGTTCATACACCCTTTATAAGGCAGGAAAGAGTAAGGCAAGATGGCCATTTCATGAGATACAAGTATGAATCCTATTCACACTTTGTTGATCTTAGGATCCTCCATCATTTTCCTTGCCAGGATTCGGGAAGCACCATCGAAGTACATCTCCCACTCCTGGGGATTCCCCTAGATGAAAAACACTTCTTTATCTAGATGTTCAGTATCCAATGGTACCATCTCTTCCAAGGGGTTCTCAGCCATGATTTATGCTAAAAACTGGTTATAGATTGACCTATAGGTCTCGTATCATATGTCAAAATATTGCAGGATGACCACCCATCGTGATAGACACCCATATAGCATCGGACGGTTGAGGATATTCTTGAGTAGGTTGTAGCGGGAGACTAGGTGGACCTCATGGTGCAAAAGGTAATTCCTGAGATTCTAAAATTAAAATATTATGGTTATGAAGATTTTTTCAATCTTTGAAAATTGAGTTTTGGAATTAATCATTTTCTAGATGAGTTAATAGAGTTTTTTCTCACTACTAGTGTCATTTTTATGTGCGAGGAAGGCTCCTAATGACCATTATAGGGAAATTACATATAAAATGAGTGGTCTCCCCTCAACTGGAAGCATGAGAACCAGAGGTCATAGTAGATATCTTTTGAGTTTTTCAAATGCTTCATGAAAATCATTATCCCATTCATATGTAAGTCCTTTCTTCATGAGCTTGGTGAAAGGAAAACATTTACTTACTAAGTTGGCTATGAAGTGTCGAATGTAGGCGAGGTGTCCCTAGAGACCTCTTAGCTCTGTGAGTTTGTGTGGTGGGTACATGCCATGTATGGATTTCATCATCTCGTGGTAAACTTCGATGCCACAATGGCTTATAACGAAGCCGATAAATTTTCCCAAGGTAACGCCAAAGGTTCATTTCAAGGAATTCATCATTAAACTGTGTTGTCTCAATTTTTAAAATAAAGTTTCAGGGTTGGGCTGGTGGTTCAAACGCAATCGTGACTTAACCACCAGGTCGCCGACATAACACTCGACAAATTTTCCCAAATAGGACTTGAAGATGTGATGCATGGAACCGTGATATGTGGAGCTGACATTCCCTAGACCGAAGGGAATCACATTAAAACTGAACACTTCTTGAGGGAACCTAAAAGCGGTATCTTATTTATCTCTTTGGGAATATATTGGCAATGTCTGTTGTTTTGAGAGTAGTGTTGAAAATGGGGATATCGACCATATGTAGTTCATTAGGGTTTTAATTCTTCATCATTCCCTTTTACTTTAGTTCTAATAATTCATCCTCAATCATATGTTTTTATTTTCGAAATAATTCATTTGAATCTCATTGAATTTTGGATATAGAAAAATGGGGATCTGAAGGGATTTATAAAATTATAAATTATCAAAGACATTGGTACATATTTAAATGTATATTTCAATTTGATACTAAGACATAAATACTAGGGGATAATATATATCAACAAAAATTCATGCATAATGTTTCTAATTTTGGATTCTATACTAAGAAAAAATAATAATAACCTATGGATTATCTGAAAAAAGAAGAGTAGATGGGTTGAAATAATTCAATATTGTTAAGGGTTAAACAACAATTTTGCATATATTTAAAGGTATGAGATAGGTGGAAGAAAGAAATTTAGAAGATATATACTCTAATAATTTTTCCACTTCATGGATATCAATTCCACACGATGTAAAATTATAATGAGGGTAAGGAGATATTAAAATAGATAATTAACTATATATTATAAAATAAGAATAAAACTATAAATTTCATCTCATAGAATTATTTTATTCTATGTATATTGAATTCATTATTCTAATTTTGGGAATAAACATTTTTTTGTATTAATATTGAAGAAACGGAAATGACCATGATGAATGTAAACGGTGGATGAATATAGATAAATAAACTAGATTATATTGGGAAATGGATACTCTCTAATATCATATAATGGTGAGTTTGATTACACTACATATGATGAATAAAAATAGGATAGTAACTATTGTGAATAAATCCAAAAGGAATCTCATGGATTAAAAATAAAGAGAGGGAGAGAGAGATGGATGACTCTGATAAAACATATATAAAATAAAAAATAGTATCACAAGGAAAATTCATTGTGATTGTTCATAAAATATGATTAGAAATATGAACCTTCTACCAATCATTAATGTAAGAGTTTATGAAATGGTGTGATTTAGTAATGATGTATATTTTAACTTCAAAGGAATTTGAAATATTCAATTTCAAACTGACGAGTTAAATGATATACAAGTTACATTCTCTGTGGGTTATGAAAAAACCTATTTAGTATGAGTCAACATTATGACTCAGTAATTTAAGATTCATTAAACAATAAGGGGTTTCTAATAAAATGAACGATATACAATCACTCATAAAATAATAAAGGAAAATTAGAAATCTGTACCTGTTAGATAAAAATGAAAACATTTGATTTATTATTTTAAAGAACAGAATATCTTGTGGCGTAGAAAGCTAAAGAAAATTAATGAAAATATCATAGAGAAAATATCCATGTTGAGATCTATTTTGGATCATCCAAATATGTAATAAGATTATGAAAAGACATTATATATATGAATGTTGTAAAATATGGATTCAAATATATATTGAAAAATGAATAAAAGTGAATCAAAACTAATTTATATATGTAACACTAATGTTTTTGATGCAATGAATCTATCTATCAAACAAGTATAAAGGAATATAATCATTTTTCACTATGATTATAGGATAACAGCCTACATTTTGTTCATTTAATTGTTGACAAAATTCATAGATATTTAGTAGATTTGTGAGTAGTGTTATATTAACTAGAGAAGCTACAAAAATCAAAATCTTGATATCAGATAATAGAACAATAGACACATCCATTGAAGTGTAAAAATACCTCCAAAAAACATGAATTATGAATTGAGTATCATAAGTGATAAGTACTAAAAATAATAGAATCACATGATGATTAAATAAGCTGGAAAAAAATATTTCTATGACATTTCTCAATGAAAGAATTTTTTATTGTTATTACAAGAAAGAATTAGTAAAAGTGATAATGTATACTCAGTACTAGGTAGTACTAATAATTATGAACAAAATAAAATCTTTTGGAATGTGGAATATAATAAAACCCTCTCTGAAACATTTTATAGTCTTTGGGTGTCAATTATTTATTTTTAATCATGTGTGATTGTTTCAAACCGTTTTCATCCGAGGAGATGGAGGACCAATGCGCCCGACTGTCTATCTCACGGATGGCTGATCCCCGCTCGATTTCTAATTTCAGGTACACAAGTCATCATTTAGAAACGCCCAACAGTTCCTTATCCAAATATACGTGGACCTACATTCCAAAGTCAGGAGTCCGCTTGGTGGTTTGTCCAGCGATACTTAAGAACTCTCATTGGTCACAAGGATGGGAACTCGGGCTCATCGCATCATTTTGGGGGGAATTATTGCATGTCCCGGGACACTCTTGTAGATTTAAGACGTATTCATATGTTCAAGAATCTTTGGTTTATACCCAAGCATTGTATCCATAGATTACTCCTGATTGGAAATGGTCAGCAGAACGCAGGGGTTCAGAATCATTTATGCCCAAGGTTTACCATCCCACGTTGGATTAATGACCCTGAGGAGTCTGGACTAATTGAGGTGGCACTAGGGGTGGTGCGGTGAACCGACGTAAAGATGGTCAGATCAACCGGTTATTGGGATTAAAGCTCTTGGAGGCTTCCTAAATACCCTGCCTAGGAGACAGGGATCAAAGTCCACGTAGTTCGTACGGGAGCATCGGAGAACCGATGTGAATATGGACCCAAGGGTCCAATGGTGATTGGTCTTGAACCTCTTGGAGGCTTCCTACGTACCCTGCCTAGGAGGTAGGGATCAAAGTCCATGTAATTCACATTGGGGTGTTAGAGAACTGACGTGAAGGTGGACTCGGGGGTTCGATGATGATCGGGCTTGAACCTCTTGGAGGCGTCCTACGTATCCCTATGGCGGGGAATCAAAGTCCTCGTAGTTCGCATTAGTGGGGATTATGCTATGAGGCAGCCCATAGCAATGGATTGGGGCTTACACTCTGAGGAGTCCCATGATAATGGATTGGGGCTTACACTCTAAGGAGGCCCATGAGAATGGATTGGGGCTTACACTCTGAGGAGGCCCATGACAATGGATTGGGGCTTACACTCTGAGGAGGCCCCTAAGAGGATGTCATGGTCGATGCTTACTCTAAGCCCACATGAGTCATGCTCGGTGTGAGAAACAAGAGGCAACAGGGACCTGAAGATCATGTCGCGAAAGGTGAGTCCATGAGAAGTGGAGTGGTGCTTACTCATTGATGTGGCCCAAAATGTTGGGGCTTGCTTCGGGATGGACATCCAGGGAAACAAAGTGCAGCAGGAGAGGGAAAGAGGTGCTCCTTTGCCCATCCACTATCTTGTTCACGGGGGATGTACGGAAGTGCATGGGGGCTTCCTTCTGATGGGTATTTTATTGCCCCCCAAATAATGGATAAGTGCCCCAGCCCCAATAAGTGGAGGGGTAGAAAGGGGAATCCCAAACTCAGACTCCACATTACTGTGGGAATGTAAACCCAGGAATGCTTCGAGAACTTGTTCAAGGGTCGGGGTAACCCCTTCACCCCTGCTTACCTTGGGTATGTGAATATGAAAAAGCACACTAATGTGCCTGAGGGTCACACCACATGGATCTGGTGGCTTTGGTGGAGGCCTCGGCTCGGGGCCAATGAGTAGGACAATGAGGGAGTTGCGAAGGATCAGGCCGGATTGGAAGGATTTTATCTGGATCGAGGAATGGGAACTCAGATGAATTCGACGGGACACACTGGGGTATGGATTTTGGCGCCCTTCTCATAGGTATGTTCTACACGGTTGGATAAACCATCTGTGAACCAGGATGGTCCGCGGACTGATGAGCATCCCGCGAACCGGGGTGATTTGCGGAACAGTGAGCATCCTGCGAACCAAGGAGGTTCGTGGCTTCGGGTTCGATCCGCGTACCAGGGTGGTATGTGGAGGGTTCCATGTGAGCAGCGGCGGCCAAGGGTAGCACCGGTCGGGGGTTCATTGGTCGAGGCTTCGCCCACGTAGGAGGGTGCTACGCGGTGCGGCGAATCGGAAAAGAGGCATAAACACCCTGGTATGTGGGGAGTACATCCGTAGAGGGGCCATGGATTGCAGTCTTCTCTTCATTGTTACTTTAAGTTCGTTGTTCACCAAGTTATTATGCATTTTAGGTTCCTTTTTAGTTCGTTCATAGGTTCATCCCTTATCTGGTTTGCAAACTAGAACTTCACTATCTGCGAAATCCTAAGCCTTCCTTAGAAATCCTTCTACCTGAACCTGATCGATCTCCTTTAAATACTCTTCCCTCTTCTCCCTAGGTCTCCTTTTATAAAGTGGTGGAAGATATGTATCTGTGGTCACGTGAAACCTTTTGTGGAGGCCCATGATTGAAAACATAGTTTATGGCTGACTTGGTCAATCTGCGACTCGCGGTGGGCACTGAGCGCATCTCCCCCACGAACCGAATGAGCTCAGGGAATGCTTCGCGGCCGTGTAGGGTTCTGCCTCCACTCTACAAACGACAGAGGATGCGGCTTTAGTCGGTTGATGTGGTCCGTGGATGGGGTGGTTCATGATGGTGAACCGAATTGGTGCACGTCCTACTTTGCGCCCATAGAGGATCTCTTCCTACATTTCGCGAATGACATCGGTCTGCAAAGGGGGTGCTACGCGGAACCAGCCGTGTGCTTGTTCGGACCGGTCTATGGACTAGTTCGTCTTGTTCCATTATTCTCCATACTTTCCCCAATTCTTTGGGGAAAATTGAGTATTATCTCCTTTGGGTTAAAATGGGATTCTCATTCTCCTTTGAGGATTTTTCAGGACACTACAAATGCCTCCCATTGGAATGGGGTCCAATAGGAACGAAGGGAAGGACAGTCTGATTGAGAGTGGTCCTCAAACGTGGATGGTTTGTGGTAGGGGAGTGGACCCGGTGGGAGACCACGCCTATAAATACGGGGGGCCCTTCATTTTTCCTTTATTGGATCCTTCACGAAACCAGAGCTCTCTTGCATTTCTGTTTGTGCGTGCTCATTCCTTTGTGAGACGCTTCATTCGCGAACCAGCTTCCACTTCTTCAAACCATTCCTCCTCTTCCATCACCTTCACCCGTGGACCAATTTCCCAACCATGAACCAATACTTTTAATTAATTAAAAAGTAAGTCACAACGGGCCACAGAGGAACCCTTTTAACGGTTTTGATGGTCCATGAACTGAAATATTCTGGACTTTAGAAATTTCTTAAGTCTTCCAATCCTAATTATTTAAATCCGGGATTAAGATTCCACGGAGCAATCTGGTTCGCGGTTTTCTGGCCAATGATCTGTGGGCCAGGGTTTCGCAGACACATTCCGTGTAAGGCTGGTTCACGGGATGTTGTCATCGTGAACCACCCTATGAGGCCACCTTGCAGATTTCATTATGATGCTTGGATGGAATCCTTTCAAAATAATTGGTATTTTGTCCACGTTTTATTATTTCGGACTAACTATTTTCCCGGTCTTCATAATATAGGGAGAAAACATGGCTCCCCCTCACCCTACACCCAGACCTGCTTCTGAGCCTCTCCCAATTGGTGATCAATGCCTAAAGGATGTGGCCAACTCTGTTAAGGACATAGTCTACCAATCCCCACTGTGCTCATTCATTGCTGATCTAATATCCACGTCACAGTAGGAGAACCCCTTTTCCAACATCCTTCATACCTACAGGTTTGGTTTTATTCTCTAATACGCCAATTACGGTACCATCTCGCAACAACAATCCTGCTACCTGGATATTCACTTCCACTATCCCTCGATTTGTGATATCCACTAGAGGGCGGCCTAACATAATAGATAAAGCTATCAGATCGATGTTGAATCATCTTCTTGTGTCCCCGATAGGAGAACAACGACAACAAGAAGGGGCATTTCACTATTACCGAAGCATTTCCCATAATGCCATAGTAAACGACCAACATCGCTGGTTAGCGAACTGGAACCTCTGGCCTAGAGGATCATTTATGTCACTTGATTGGGGGTGGACCTACTGGGTATGCTAGAGCTATGAAGAGTTTGAAATAGAATTATGAGACATAGTATTGTATGAAGCTGCCTGGTTGCCTCAAACCTAGACCCATCATCCTAAAGCCCTCACCAAACAACTTATGAGCCACTGGAGTCTGGACACCAACATATTTCACCTGGTCCATGGTGAGGTGGTTATTAGCCTTTGGGACATCTTTCAAATTTCTGGGGTCCCCACCATCGGGGGTACGTATGACGAATTCCTACATCCTCCTTCTGTGCGGGATGGAGAAGAGAGAACTCCTCCCTGGTGAAGCATCTCATTAACCAGGCCCATAAGAGATCAAATGATACAACCTCTAAATAACTTGTCCCATATCGTTACTGGGTCAAGGATTTTTCTAGAGAGGGTGAGTCTGTGTCTCTCCCACGCAGACCCACTAAATGCCCTACAATGGAGTCCCAAAAATAGAGGGGCATCTATTGGCTGATCCTGGAGCAAGGACAGTTCAACGATTGGGGTTGGGACCTTGTCATGGATGTCGATCAGCTACTCCGTCTGGCGGCGTTCTTGGTCATGTTCCTGAGTGGCTGGATATTGCTCGTACGTGAGAGTGGTGGCGTGCGGGTGTCTAATTTTTTCATGGTAGCACAACAGGCTACCAGCCATGTCATCTACATGGTCGTCCCAGTATTGGCCAGTATTTACCGGTTTCATGGCAATATTACCGATGGAAGTCGGCCAAACTGAGTATCTGTCCCTTTCCAAATTATCTGGGGATGGTTGGGAGTGGATATCAAGAATTGATACACTTTCATCAACCCTCTTCAAATTCTGGGTACCACATTCTGGCCATACTTTCAACTGACCAGCTGGGTCATGCCGGAAGAGTGGGCGACCCAAGAGAAGGATGGTCAACATACGGTTTAGAATATGAGTCTGTTGTTGAGTCGTATATTGAATTATGATTATTTCAACTTCCATCCATATCCCTTCTTGGCCGGTGTAATTAGGAATACCATATCAGAGGAGTTTGGTAAGCGGGTCTACCTCTGTTCTCTTCGAGAGGGCATTCTGGTGGCCCGTATTAGTGGGGATCTGATCTGTGAGGGGTACACGCCCTACCGATTAGAATGCCTATTTGCCTGCGTCTAGGCACTATGTTTTCCCTCACTTAATGGAACACGTGAGAACCTCCACCTAATGGTGTCCAGGTATCTTTGGTTAATGCTTACCCAAGAAGATACTGGTTGCAAGGTTATGACTCCCACACTTGCAGACTCCACGCCCTTATTATCCAAGAGTTACGCTAACTCCTGGGTGTGATCGTACCCAAATGGCCAGCTAGGGTTGTTGGTTCCTACCATCTCAAGTCCTAAGACATCGAAGGACAAGAGGAAGCAAAAGGGGGATGGTGCTTCACCCAGGCCGGGCAAGGTTCTTCGCCACCTAGCCGGTCATGTGCTTTTGGGGAAGGTTTTAACGGACAGAGGCATATCCTATCATGCCCTTGAAGCTGCACAGAGAGGGTTGGTTATCCCTGCTGATGCTGCCTTCCCGATGACCTGGGGACAATGGGACAAATTTAAAGGTCGTTCATGCTTTCGCAGTTAGTACCCCCGTTCTCTGTGGCAGTATCTTCAGGAGTCAAAGGTGGCTTTTGACGGGTTGTGTTCCATATCTGCTCCCATTGATATCCTTTATGATACGGACTCAGAGTGGGATGATCGGTATCTACGGGACCTCGAGGCCTACATTCGCGCCCACCGGGGTTATGCAGTGTTGACTCATAGAGTCCATACCATGCTGTAGTCAGTGACTGACTAGGAGGAAGAAGAGAGCGATCACTCCTTGGGGGTGTCGATCTTGGTGGTTCCCCCACTGCGGCTGAGGTAAGGGAATTTTACCCTTTTTATGTGAGGTCCCATCCACAGGTACCTCCAGAGAGTTCCATGGTGGTGGCGAGATCCAAAAAATAGACACGACCCTTGAAACCCCCAACAGCACCTACCGCTGCTAGACCCTTCCAGGTTGATCCCTCTGGGCTAGTTGTTCACATTACGGCTGCATTCTCAGACGCATGGAGGATACGGGATGACCAGAGGGCGAATGGATCAGATGAAGAGTTTTGGGTGTTACTCCAGACAGGTCCTCTCGAAATTCTCGGCATTGGGACTATCTTCACTCCGCATCACCGGTTGTTGGAAGAGTATCTAGATGAAATCGTCGCCACATTAATGGAGATGGATGGATATGTGCATTCCCCCCGAAACTGGCTCTATGGGTCCACCAGAGCGTCCATGATGATTAGACATCCAGAATCGTCCAACTCCGAAGAAGTGGTTTCCCTGCTCGTCCATTCTGGCCTTTCTCCTCATCTACTGTGAATGTCTTAATGTTTCTTCCCTTTTTTCATAGTGCGGAAGAATATCAGGGGATAATTCCCTCCCCGGAATATACTCCCCATGGTACCGCAGCTGGTGAACATGCACTTTCGCACACGGGGGTCATCGAGGAGGGGTCTCCTGGTGAAACTGAGCTCATGGAAGCGACCATTGCAGACCCAACTAGGGTATTCCCTCCTCCAGCTCCTCCCAACATTCTGGGCGAACTGTCCCCTAGGAAGATCTAGAGATGGAAAAATATGTCCCATTTATCAGAACAGATCAAACAGGGGACGTCGGGTAATCATGACTTCTAGTTTGCCCAATTTCCAACATGCATATTCTGATTCTACCAGTCACAAGCTGTTTGGCATATAGTGGAGGGTCATTCAGGGATCTGGCTGCGGCTACCCATGCGGTCATACCTTCTTCCTCCTTACCAGCTGCAGAATCACCTATAGCCATGCCTGGTCATGACGAGATGGTGGTCCCTACTTTAGGGGTCAGTGATATGGATGCTTTAATCCTAACTTCATCAGTCAGAGATATGTCAGAGGAGGAACCGATGGAATTTGAGACTCCTGCTGATCAGAAAACCCTTTTAATTGAGGGAAAAAATGGGGCGCATGTGATCACTGAGGGGTCTCTAGACCTGACAGGTCCAGCCACCTCAGACCCAATGGATACCGTGGCGATGGAGGAAGAGCCTGCCATTAGTCCAGTTGTCGGAAACCCAGAGCGGGCCATTTTCTTGTTCACCGGGGGAGTGATTTCCCCGAGATTGGTCTCCATAGGTGACTACTTGGGGACGGATTTGGGAGCTGCTGGCCTCGGTCATGGCCTTATGTCCTTGACACCTCGGGGGGTTCCCCAGACTCCCTTTCCTCTCGAAGATGTAGCATCTTCTTTGAGTGGCCATGGCAGCGCAGAGCGTGAGGATGCCGACTCCTTGACGACCAAGGGTAAGTTCTTTAATATCTTTCCCCTAACTCCTTTCTCATCCCTTTTATGATTAGGGATACTTACATGTCTTACTGACTTTCGGGTTTTAGGACCACAACCTTTGGCATTGGCGGTTGCGCTGTCAGGTCCCATCGTGCCTGTGACCACAACTGTCGGGGGCGAGGTTGTTGTGGTGCCAGAGTTTGCAGGTGAATCCGCATTGGGCCTCTCCTTGGTTACATTCGTTCCTATGTACGTATCTTCCTTCGGGAGTGAATCCGAGCCTGATCAAAAAGTCCTCTCTAGTATTCGACTTGCTCACCAAAGGGCTTGGAAGAAAATTTGGATACTGATTTCTCAGACACCCCTAGCCGAGATGTTGGCTAGATTACCGAAGATGTGCAATCTGTTTATGGTTCTAGGATTTGACGGCTTTGACTACCATGGTATTTATGAAATAGTCAAGCAGGTGGTTACTGATCGGGAATGAATGGGTGGTTTCGAATCTCACCATTATACAGCCCAATCCAAGTCCTACCTTTCCACAACCTGACAGCTTTGCCCAAGAGAGCCTCATGATCATGTCGGGATAGTCGCGAGGCTCCAGGGAGAAGTTATTGAGTAGTTTTATCACCCGAAGGTGTTGAGGAATGAGATACAACGACTAAAATAGGAAGAGGAAAACATTGAAAACATAATTGAAGAAGGGGAGCAGTGGATGGAGGAGGAGATGAGGGCGATCAGAAAGGAGGCCTAGGAGGTGGAAGAGTTTCAGGATGGTGCAGAAGCTGAAATGGCCTTACTGCAGAATCTCTCTCAAACAATCGAGGATTCTCACCAGCGCCTGATACAACTCTATGAATCTACAGAAAACCTCATGTAATAATCTTTCACATCATAGGAGGATCTAGGTTGTGGATGCCATTCTTTCTAACATTGTTATGGAACAAAGAAATGTTTTTCTTAGATCTATTCTTTTCTTCCCCTATGAAAGAAATAATTTGATGCGATTTCTATGTATGATAATTCACTGATCTCAGAATAATCAGAGTTTGGGAGAATAAATAATAATTGAGCTCTAACTTTTTCCTAGATCATGGGACCCAGAGATCATAGTTTGACTATTGATAGGGTTTTTTAGAAAAGCCCCACAAACTTTGCGTCTTTTCTTTTAATGCCATAATTTTGCTTGGGCCCATTTAGTGTGGACCCAGCGGGTATGGCCTGACTTTTTCATTGGTCACCCTTTTCTGGTTTTCGGCCTAATAGGCTTTGTGCCTCTTTTGCGAGCGGTATAAAGTCCCACCATCGAGACTACCATTACTGATGTTTTAGGTCGAACAACTTTCACTAGATATGGTGGGGAGAGGGGCCCAATATGGTTTAGTTGATTAAAAGATGTCTCGATGTCCTTCAGACGCATGTGAAGGGAGTGTGTTCAGATTTAAAGGACATATAGAGAATGTCTCAAGGCATGGGGGTCGTACCAGTGTGTAGAGGTGAGAAGTGCGTCGCTAAGGAAATCTTTACTTTGGTAGATGGGCCAGGGGAGATCAATATGCAGAGCCACTAAGGGAATGGTACAAATATTCATGAAAAGGTGTCCCTAAGTCAATGAATCTCCATTTATGATGGCCATAGGACTTCATGAAATTCCGGTTTATGGAGATCACCATGGGTGTCTTAGAAAGGGTATGTGACGTCTGAATGGTTTTGAGAACATCTGTATCAATTAGGAGAGTGGAAAGAAGGTTCATGTCCTATACATTTATCTAGCGTAAAGGACAGTTGGGGCTTGACATAGTTTAACGTCATGCAGTTGGGACTTTATCAAGAATGGAACAGATTCTCTTGGTCCTTGGTAATCTCTCCATAGGCGTTCCGCCATATTAGGCAGGGTTATGAAAGAGGCTGGTAAACTATAGTTCAGAGCGCTCTGAATCCTGGGATGGACATAGGGGATCATGGGCTAAGAGGCATACAGAGAGAAGCATCGCCTAAGGAAATCTTGCCTTAGGTAGACCGGCCAGCGGCTATCAATGTACAGAGCTGCTGAGGGCATGGAATGCATAGTCCTAAAAAGGTTTCCTTAGGTCAATGATTGTATTCTTCCGATAGCCGAGAAACTTCAGTGAAGTTGAGATTCAGGACCACCAGGGGTGGTTTATGAGAGTTGTCCTTTTTCTGAGTACAAAGTATGGTTTATGAGGAGAGGGTTCCTGGATACAAGAGGAGCGTCCAGGCTAAGTATCCCAAGAATGTGTGAAGTCATTCCTTCTCATGCTAGTGTGAGATAGTGGTTCGTGAAGGTCTTACCCGTACACTGAGGGACAGAGAAAAAAATTCGTTCCTTACTGAACCCATGATGGGTTTCACCGTGCAGTTTAACATTATGCGATAAAGACGGGGAGAATTATTCAAAGGTGCTGTGCAGTTTACCGTCTTGCAGTGAGGATGAGGGCACCATTAAATTTCACACAGTTTAATGTTATGCGACAAGGAAGGATTTCATGCAGTTTAATGTCATGCACTAAGGACGAGAGCATTTTTAAACCAGTGAAAATGCTTGTAGTAGGGGGAATTTCCTTAAATGTTAATGCTTTGTATTTGCAGCTTTATGCCAAGCGGAAAAGATGTTTCGTGCAGTTTAACATCATGCGGTAAGGATGTAGTTGCGAAGGCTTCTCTTGATAAGAATGCAACTGGGCTTGAACTTCTTGGTGTTTCCAAGACGTGGAGAGGGGTTGATGGTGTAAATCGTGGTTCTAGGGCTTCTTGGACCAGGAATAATGATATGGGGGCTCTAAGGCCGGTAAGCATACGGGGATAGGAAGAGTATCGCCTAAGGAAATATTTCCTTTGGTAGACGGGCCAGGGGATATCAATATGCAGAGCCACTGAGGGCATGGTATGCATAGTCATACAATGGTGTCCACTGGTTGATAACTTTCCAATTCCGATGGCTGTGAGTGGTTATGAGGATCCACGATTGTCTGGGCCACAAAGTCTGTCATTTGGTAAGAAAATTTCTGGACATGTTGGGCATATTCAGCCCTAGTTGCTGTTAAAGCTTAGAGAGATCCCTGAGCTAATTTATCTTGCGTGTGGGGGTGTACCTTCACTCTTATGTAGTTTAACATCATTAGTTAAGGAAGAGTTACTCCTAGTTTAGTGGTTATAGTGCTCAGACAATTGGGTGACTATTGCTGCAGTCACTCGAAGGATAACTGGGTCAACATGCTCTGATATACCTAGAACAAGGTGGGGGAAGAAGGTTGTAAACTATGACTTTGAGTTTTCCCCGATCAGGAGACGTGGTGTGGGGGCTCTGAGGCTAGTAAGCATCCGGGGCAAGGAATAGTGTCGCCTGAGGAAATCTTGCCTTTGGTAGACGGGCCAGGGGCTATCAATAAGCAGAGCCGCTGAGGGCATGGTATGCATAGTCATGCAAAGGTGTCCCTAGGTCGATGACTTTCCACTTCTGATGGCCATGAATGATTATGAAAATCTGAGATTTCTCACAGTATAGAGTTCAGTATGTGGGGATAATTGTGTCCGATCATACAAGAAACATCTTCACTGCAATTTTCCATTGTGTCAAAGTATCCTAGTCCGGGCTTGATGTTCATTGATGCAGGTCTTCACGTGAACCACAGCCAAATACATAGGCCAACCGGGTAGGGGTACCCTGGAAACATTTGTATGTGAAAAGGGGAACGAATTTGTAAACCACTACTCCATAATTTTTTGGATCGGTAGATGTGATATGGGGGCTCTAAGGCTAGTAGGCATATGAAGCTAGGAAGAGTGTCGCCTGAGGAAATCTTCCCTTTGGTAGATGGGCCAGGGGAAATCAATATGCAGAGCCGCTGTGGTCATGGTATGCATAGTCATGCAAAGGTGTCCCCGGGGTGATGACTTTCCACTTCTGATGGCAATGAATGGTTATGAGGATTCGCAATTATCCGGGTCGTGGAGTCTAATGTATGGAGAGGATGCACCCAAATGTGCAAGGAGTATTCCCATCTCGTTTCTCCGTATATCTTGGGTGGGTCATGACGATGTCCATGTAGTTTTACGTAATTCGGTAAGGATGAAGTATACACCTAGTTCAAGTCTAGTACATACGCAAGGGAAGGGGAACATTTTTAAATCTTGTTATCTAGGAAGTTTAATGATTTGCGGTAAAGACGAGGAATACACCCCATGTAGGTCTGGTCTATACACGGGGGGAAGAGGGAATTTTTAACTTCTTATTAGGGAGTGGATGGGCCAGGATTGGGAACCCTAGCGTCGCTACGTATCCAGCAAAGGCAGGAATCAGGCCAAATATAGTTCTTTAGAAGATGATACACCGCGTGCAGGTCTGGTCCGTACACAGGGGAAAAGGGAATTTATTTTATTATCTGTGCATTTTAACGTCATGAGGTAAAGGCAAGGGATACACCTCGTGCTAGTCTGGTCTATACAAGGGGGAAGAAGGCTTTTTTAACTTTTATTTGGGGGTGGCTGGAAGAGGATGGGGAACCCTGGCATCGCTACGTATCCTGCAATGGAAGGAATCAATCCGTAAGTAGTTCTCTGAAAGAAGTACACCCTGTGCAGGTCTGGTCCATACATGGGGAAAAGGAGAATTTTTAACGTTAATTATACATGCAGTTTAGCATCGTGCATAGAGGATGTAAAAATACACCATGTGTAGGTCTATCCCATACATGGGGGAAAGGGAGCATTCTTATCTATTATTTGGGAGTCTCTAGGCCAGGACGGGGAACCCTGGCATCACTACGTATCCTGAGAGGGAAGGAATCAAGCCACAAGTAGTTCTCTGAAATCTGTGTGGTTTAACATCATGCGGCGAGGACGAGGAATACACCTCGTGCATGTCTAGTCCATACACAGGGGAAAGATAATTTTTATCTTTTATTCTTTTTTTTTCAGGGGTGGTTGTGCTAGGACGGGGGGTCCTGGCATCACTGTGTAACCTGCAAGGGCATGAATCAAGCCGCACATAGTTATCTAAAAGCAGATACACCCCATGTAGGTCTGGTCCATACACTGTGGGACATGGAATATTTAAAACATCTAGTCTATGAAGTTTAACATCGTGCGGTGAGGAAGAAATACTCTTAGTTTAAGGTCCTATAGTTTGGACCATTGGGTACTTGGCAGTTTAACATCATTCAACTCGGACGATATACTCTTTTGTAGTTATTATGCGAAATACTTCTTCAGGAGTCTCTCATTTGTAGGAGCAGTTGTAAATTGTTCATCCATAGAGATCAGGGAATATGTTCCGTTGGAGTAGACCATGTGTATAACATACGGTCCCTCCCACTTCGGCTCCAACTTTAGAGGTTTCTTTCCGGGTATCATTGTGGTCCAGAGGACCAACACCAATTATCCTTCCAAGAAAGACCGAAGATGAACCTTTTTTTGAAGGCTCGTGAGATCCAGTTTTGGTATACTTCCAGATGATACAAACTGTGCAACCGCTTCTCGTCTAGTTGTTCCAATTCACCAAGCTGAATTTCCAATTTCTTATCGTTGGATAATTGATCCCAAATGGAAATGTGAAGCGAGTGTAGTTGGAGCTCAATGGGCATGACCGCTTCTATTCCATATACTAATGAGTACGGAGTAGCCCGAGTAGCGGTGCAGATTGTGGTTCGATAAGCCCACAATTCATGAGGGAGTTTATCCGGCCATGACTTCTTGTCTCTGTTCACCATTTTATGGAGAATGTTGAATAGGGTCTTGTTGAAAGCCTCTATCTGTCCGTTGGCTGCCGCATGGTAGCGGGATGAGTGGTTATCCTTGATAATATATTCTTGGTATAGCTTCTGCAATTCAACAGAGCAGAAGTTGGTGCCGTTATCTGTCAGTATAGTATGAGGGACATCAAATCTTTTGATGATATTAGCCTTCACAAAGTTGACAACGCTTCTTTCCCCGACTTCGTTAAGGGGTACAACTTCTGCCCATTTGGAAAAGAAGTTAGTTTCTATGAGGATATATTTAAGATTTTTTGCTGTGGTGGGAGGATATGGTCACATATCGTCCATTCCCCATATGGAAAATAGACAAGAGTATATGGTATGATGAATTAACTATGGGGGTTGGTGAATGAAGTTGGAATGAATCTAGAATGAGTGTAATTTTTCAGTAAAACGCTCACGATCTCATGCCATTGTGGGCCAATAGTATCTGATCCTTCGTACCTGGTGGGATAGCTTGGACCCTGACTGGTGTGCTCCACATACTCTGGCATGCACTTCCATCATGACGACAGCGGTTTCTTCTCCATCAATGCATCTGATGAGGATTCTGTCGAGGCCTTGTTTGTAGAGGACCTCTTGTTGAACGGTGCCTCCATATAGGAAAATGTTTATTTCCCTTCTCCGTATTTGCTCTCGTTCAGCCCTATCTTTTGGATGTTCTCCCCATTGATGGTAGTTTGCAATAGGGGTCATCCAACTAGTGGTGGGAGCATACGGCACAGGGACAGGACTAACTTCATGTATTTCCTCTTTCTTTGTCTGAAAATTTGGCAATACCGTTCAACGATGCGCAATACTGATTACTATTTCATCCCATCCTAGGCCGACCAGGGCTGTGGCCGCATTGTATAATGCAACATCCTGGGCATTTTGGGACTGGGGAATATAGTTCAATGTTGTTTTTGTAGATAATTCCACCATTAACCCTCGGACGTGGACAAACAAGGGAATAAACTCCTCCTTTTTCATAGCATAGTCTCCATTGACTTTCTTGATGACCAGTTATGAGTTACCTTTTACCTTAAAGTGTTGTACTTGTTCCTCGAGTGCGAGCTCCAGGCCCGCAATGAGGGATTGATACTCCACCTCATTGTTCATACATCCTTCTGATAGGAGAATGGAATATGGAAAAACTGCCTTCTCCGGGGTCATGAGTATTATCCCCAAACCCACCTTGTTAAATTTGGGGTCTTCCAACCTTTTCCTAGTTGGGCATCAGGATGCGCCATTGAAGTACATTTCCCATTCTGGGAACCCCTCTTGAATTGAGAAGCTATCTTCATTATGTAGCTCGATGTCTGGTGCAATAGTCCCTGTTGAGGGGTTCTCTGCTAGAAAATATGCTAATTCTTGGCCCTTGACGGCTTTCTGAGGCACAAGCCTAATTTATAATTGTTGCAGGATGACTACCCATCGGGATAGGTGCCCGGTCAGCATCAGGCGGATGAAGATGTATTTAAGAGGGTTATTACGTGAGACCAAGTGGAACTCATGATGCTGCAGATAATGTCGAAACTTTTGAACTGTGAAGACCAAGGCAAAACAGCTCTCCTCGATTTTTGAGTATCGGGTCTCAGCATCAGTCATTGTACGACCGAGGTAATAGAGATTTATTTCACTACCGTTGTCATTTTTTTGGGCGAGGAAGGCTCCTAGTGATCACTCTAAGGCTATCACTTATAGAATGAGAGGTCTTCCTTCAACCGGGGGAATGAGCACTAGTGGGATTAAGAGGTACTTCTTCAGGATGTTGAATGCCTCTTGGAAGTCATCTATCCATTGGTACGTGACTCCCTTCTTCATTAACCTGGTAAAGGGAAAAAAATTTACTTCCAAGTTGGCTATGAACTGCCAAATATAGGATAGGTGCCCTTGTAATCCCCTCAAATTGGTGAGATTGCGGGGAGGTGGCAGGCCGAGGATAGCCTTTGTCTTTTCAAGGTTGACTTCGATCTCGCGGTGGCGTACAACGAAGCCAAGGAATCTTCCTGAGGTAACCTCAAAGGAGCACTTCAAGGGGTTCATCTTCAGACTACGCTGTCAGAGTTTGTTAAAGACAGTCTCAAGGTCTGATAGGTGATCTAATTATTTTCTTGATTTGAAAACCAAGTCATCTACGTAACATTCAAGGAATCTCCCCAGTAATGGCTTAAGAATACGATGCAGGGTGCTATAATATGTGGCACCAGCATTCATGAGGCCAAAGGGCATGACCCTGTAATAGAATATTCCATGAGGGTCCCTAAAGGCAGTAGCTTCCTCGTCTTCTCGGGCCATCCTGAATTGATCATAGATGGAATAGTTGTCCATGAAGGACATAGCCTCATACCCTGTCGTTGCATCGATTAACAACTCAGTGATTGGGACCGAGAATTCATCTTTCAGGCAATGCCGATTGAGATCTATGAAATCGATGAAGATGTGGATTTACCCTTTCTCTTTCATGACAGGGACAATGTTGGCCAACCAGATGGGGTACTTGACCTCCTGAATAAAGCCTACTTTGATGATCTTATCGACTTCAGCCTCTATTTTGGCAGCATGTGAGGGATGTGTCCTTCGGGCGGCCTATTTATAGCCCTGGTGGTCTTTTGGAAGACCTGAATTGTGCGTCGCCATTTCGGGATCGAGTCCTGGCATCTCCGTGTATTTCTAGGCAAAACAATCTCGGTGTTGCCTCAAGAAGATGGTATATACCTCATGTTCCTCAGGAGACATGGCTACTCTAATGAAAGTAGGCCTCAGATCTTCCTTGGTACACCTGTTTATTTCCCTGAGCTCATCAACTGTGGTGGAGATACCTTCCTCAAATGCGGGAGGTGCATCCTCGAGATATTCCTCCACTTCATCTTCCAAATCATTGTCTTCTTGATCTGACGGGAGGAGAGCTTCCAAGGCAGGTCCATGGGAGTCCGGAGGTGAGGCTGAGGCATCGTGGGCATCCCCGCTCGAGTATTTATCCCAAGATTGTGGGTTGGAGAACATCCACGCATCATCATGCTCGACCATTGTGGCTGATGTCATGAATACATCTGAGTGTGTGTCCGAACATGAAGCCTTTCCCTCAATTTGGTTAATGGGAATTACGTAGTCTCTGCCAAGATGCATGTGGGGGTCATCAGGAACCACATCCAGACCATTTGGAGCGGGGATCCAGTCAACACCATCGGCCAAAGGTTTCTTATTCTTTTTCTCATAAAATCTAGCATCAATGTAGTGTGACTCGGAGAGCTCAAAAGTGGACATGTCGGCATGCAATGTCCCACTTTTCGCATTGACGTAGTACATAATACCCTGGTGGTATGATGAAGGGAAGACCATGTGCTTATGGAGCCAAGGCCTTCCCAATAGGGCATTGAATGTTGTGTTCTGTCGGACCACCAATAATTCTGAGTAGGCCACAAGGTCTCAAAAATAGGAATTTAGCTTAATTTTTCCCATTGTCTTCTGCTCGCTCTTATCGTAACCCAATAGAGTTGTGACTGAGTGTACTAAATCATCCTCACAATAGCCCAACTTACGGAGTGTCCATAGGGGAAGAAGGATAACTCCAGAGCCGTTGTCGATGAAGACTTTGCGGATATCAACATCATTCAGTGTGCCAGACACATATAGTGGTTTGATGTGTCCTTGAATGATGGAATATTCATCCTGATCGGTGAAGGAAATCACCGCATTGAATTCAGTCGGGCCCATCTCCATCCGGTAAATCTCGGCGGTAGCTACCATTGATTGAAACTCATGGGGGCTAAGCAAGGCTTATATAAGAGCCTCTTTGAGGGTGGCTGATAAACTCAGGGCATCCAGGATTCAAAACATGGCTGGTACTGATGCCAGCTTCTGAAGGATGTCGTATTTTTTCTCCAACGGCCAACGCTTCTCTTCTGGAAGGAGAGTTCTAGCCGGCAGCTTGGGAGATGGAGTATTTGACGAGGAGGGACCAGTCGCAGGGTCAGCTTCCGATGATGTCCCTAGGTTCTGGGGATTTGGCCCGACCTGTCTGTTTGTGCGCACTAGGCAGCTAGACACTTGTTCTTCCTATGACGGGTATCACAGAACAATGGGGGCAGAGTGGATGCTTGCAGAGGTGGAGGGGTATTCATTCTCCTATTGAGTCTGTTGAAGGGCTCTCCCACGGGTTTCCGTGATATTGACGGTTTGGGCTGAGTTCCAATCTTAAGGTTGGTTCTGGCCGTGACGGTGCCTTCCCTAATATCCCCTGCCTCTACAATTCCTCATCCTGGCTCCTCGTGTTGTGAGCTTGGGTTCATATCCATACCCTTCATCAGGGACTGATTCCATAAGATGGATGACATTAATGGAACTGAAGATTGGCTCTTCATCCTCTGACATGTCAACTAGGTCGGTTGTCCCTGATGGTGTCATTTGGTGGGTCGGTGCGCGTGGCTCCATGTTTGGGGGCATATAATCTGCCAGGGTCGGGACTAACTTTTGCCCTGTTGCGGACTGCTCCTCTTGCGATTGTCTCCGCCCTTTTTCGATTACACCTGGATGACTAGCTCATGGATGGTTTTGAGGCCAATACTGTCGGTTGTGCGGCATCAGGGGCTGTTGGCGGCAACAATGGATGTCGTAGCTGAGTTCGTAGTATGCCTAAGGTTCAGTTGATAGTCTTCTAAGTCATCCAGTTATCAAATTCTTGCACCTTTTTTTTGGTGACTTCCTGCAACCCCTCCCCTTTGTCGGATTCGGTGTTAGAAATATATGTCACATGTGCTGGGGGTGGTCCCAGCTCGACCTGCCCAGAGTCTACCATCCTTTGCAGGAGGTCTTTGAAGAAGAATCATTCCCGAATATTGTGCCCCAATATTCGATGGCAGGGACAGTATTCTGGCTTGTCATCGTGGCCAACCTCTTCAGGTTTTCTCGGCTCTGGGAGGTGAAGCAGGTTGCAATTTAGGGTGGCAATGAAGTAGCCGTGGACATGGTCCTCTCGGAACGAGTATACATTGTTCCTTAATTCCTCAAACTGGTTCCACTTTGATCCTCTCTGATCGTCCCGCATGGGTGGAGGCGGCCACTAATATAGAGGGGCCCCTTGATGATTTGGTGGAGGCCTGAGTGGTAGAGTAGGTACAGGGTCTGGCATGAGCATGATAGAGGACGCTTCAGCTCTAGATTCTCTCTTTGTAGGAGCCTATGAGGCCACTCGGGACTTCAAATTGGTCCGCTGCAGGGAGTCCTCAATTCTATGGGCAATATATGAGAGATGGCGGAATCCGGTGGTGCACTCCACTGGTATGCGTGGTGTTCATAGCTCATCTCTAAGATTATCAATGCATATAGAAAGCAACTCATCTTGAGGAATTGGCCGGTTTAGATAGTAGGTCATACCTTTCCATCTGGTGATGAAATCCGAGACCCTCTCGTTCTCCCTCTGCTTTCAGTTCATGAGGTCGTTGACTGTTGTTTTAGGCAACATCAAGATTAATGTGAATAGGAACTACTACCTAATGTCTTCCCATACTTTTGTTGACTAGGCTGGTAGACTCGTATACCAGATGAAGGCGGATCCTTGCAAGGTCTGTACGAAGCATCTGAGTTTCACTGCTTCTTTTTGTTTTGGAGTTCCATCATAGGGTCACAATAGGATGCGTAGTGCTTCAAATGATGTTATAGATCACCTGATCCACTGATGATATGGAATATGGGGCTCCCAAAATTTGGTGGAGGTGGTGTGTTGCTCACCCAATCCAAGTAAGGATTCTGCTCTTGCTATATCGGAGCGAGTCGACCTTCCATTACTTCCAATCGAGCTGTAAGTTCCTCAATGGTATTGGTGAGGCCCTGGTTTACATCCTATTGAGTCTAGTGCTGGGCAGGCATAGCCCGAGGCGTTGCCTGGGGATCTGGATTGGCCGGCACCAAGGGTGTGTTTTCCGTTTGTGACACCTTCGGAGGGTTCAGGCATACTCGCTCCGATTGATTCCTGAGTGAAGGGAAGTCTTGGTATTCATCTGAATCTACGTTTAGGTAATTGTATGGGCCAGGCGCCTCATTGGATGGGATCCCTGACCGTGATTCATTTTTCGGGGCAATCCTTAGTCATTGAGGTGCACTTGTTGGGAGTGCATGGTGTGGCTCCTCCTGGGACACACTTTCAATAAGGCGGTTCCTCTGGAGTAGCTCAGCATTAATCCACCCCAATTCTTTCATATCCTCTTCCTATCAAGAGAATCTCTCTTTGAGCATGAGTGGATCATTTTTGTCGTGATAAGGAGGTGGGTTAAGGGTAACCAATCCTTTATTCTTATCCTTATTGGAAGCTCGCTGGGTAGGTGGAGGAGGGTTGGCTGGAAGGATGTCCATATTTAATGCGGCCCTCTAGTTCTGAGTGTGTACACCTGTGGGTTTGTTGTGAGTCACAGCCTGACCAGAACCATCGTCTCCTGATCAATCCGGATTTTCATTATCTCCAGCGCCCCCATGGGGTTAGCCTCTATGGCGTAGATGGATTCATATCATGGGGTGGAGAAGATGGCATCTTCCAAATGGGAAGGTAATCTCCTACATCTCTTACTGGCCTTCCTTTTCATGTCCCAAGAAGGCCTTTAGACCCCTTGACTAAGGGTGACGCGGAGAGTTCTTTGATGCGACCTAATGATACGCCTTCCTCTCAGAGTGGATGATGATTCAAATGATAGGATAGGACGGGAACCTCCTCTTCTCACAGTCCTCCTAGATGAGAGAATACTGAATCTCGTGGGGGAGGTTGTTGTTTAGGGGGTAATAATTCCCCCATCCCGGAGGGCTGGGGTTGGCTCAATTATTTGGATGTTGAGTCTCCTCCAATTTGTATTGGTCTTACGGTGGAATTTTTTGTTAAAAATGCCCCCAGCCCTACAGGCTGCGGTTGACCCTGGATTTCAGATGTGGCTGCTGCTATCGCTACTAACCTGATCTTGCGTTCCCCCATTTGGGGGTGAACTGGGTTTTTTGTCATGTTCTTCTATAAATCAACCCTTTCCGGGGAGGCAGACAATGACTTTTGATTGGCCTCTCTTAGGCGAGAGGCATGTTTTCTACTCTCGATGGCCTGATTCAAGAGTTCATGAATGTCTTGTTCCCACCGGGCCTGAAACTTCTGGGACTTACTCAAGGCCTGAATCTGTTGGGTGTGTTGCCTTTCCTGAATAGGGAGACCACTCGATTTCCACCTTGACGTGATGATGTTGCAAGATACCATGCTGAATGGGTTCATCTGGGCAGGGAGCGGAGTGAAATTCAATGCTCTGTGTTCCCCCCAACCCCTGATATGGACTCCTGTCGGAGCATCACCGATGAGGTGGCGCAGCTCGTGCAACGCACAAAGGCAGGCTCTCTCCATGTTTCCTTTACATCTATCGGGACACTGTCGTCGCACCGAAGGAAGGGCCTCCAGGTTGATGTGACGCAGGAGGTCTCATATCGTCTTGAAAAGGTCTACATACCCGTCATAGGGCAGAAATCTTGATTTTAGTCGGCGGAGGTTTGTCCATATATTATTGTAGATTTCTTGCACTCATACTTTCGACAACTCTCTTGGTATGTCGAACAGAGAGGTGGCAATGGGCCAAAACATGACTGGTATATCATTTCTGGCTAGTCGCTTCCTCATGTGCAACATGTCGACATGCTCCTCCGCTAGTGATTCCTCTACCAGGTCAGCCCAACTGAGGCGCTCACTGATAGTGTGGTCAGAGGCAGTGAGACCGGTAGGTATTGAATTGTCATGTGGGCGATTCCGAGGTGGTTCAGAAGATGAATGAGGCCCTATACCATCTTCTGATCTAAGAAGGGTGTTGTGAGAGACTAGCTGGGAATCTGACATGATCGATCCTATCCTTCTGAGTGCCTCAGCATACGAGGGCTTTTCTGTGCTTGATTCAGCAGGAGGAAGACCTTTCTATCGATATGATATGTCATCATGGGGAGGACCTCTGTAATGGCGGTTGTAATGGAGAGGACTACCATTATTGCTTGATTCTTCACAGCATAGAGTACTTTTTCAGTGCACACCATGGGGAGGACCTCCAAGGCATGTCACAACAAGGGGAGGACCTTCTGGCTACATAGCATCGTCAAGGGGAGGGCCTTCGCAACAAATACCACCATGGTGAGGATGACCATCATGGATTAACGTTCGATATGCATCCTAGGTAGGACCTTTAGGACACACCGTGACAATGGGAGGGCCTTCGTGTTGGTTGGGGCTAATGCAGGGAGGACCTTCGCAATGGCGGTCGTGGTGGCGAGGACTACCATCACAGCTGCGACAATGGAGAGGACTACCATTACAGCTGCCTCAGGGAGAATATCTGCGGGATACACCCTGGAGAGGGCCTTTAGGATGTACTTCAATGAGGGGAGGGCCTTCTCATTGCTTGACGTCTCTACAGGGAGGACCTCTGTTATCAGGGTGGAGAGGACTACCACTGTGATCTGATGCCTGGTTGCACGGAGTTCCGTTGCAACGTAACCCCTGGAGAGGACCTTCAGGGTATGCCACGACCTGGGGAGGGACTTCTTGTCATGATGATACGTCACTACAGGGAGGGCCTCTGCAGTTGTGACAATGATAGCGAGGACTACCATCATAATCTGTGGTCCCACTGCATGGAGAGTGTTTCCAGCGTATACCCCGGGGAGGACCTTTAGGGTGGACCGCAGCAAGTGGAGGATCTTCTTTCTGCTTGATCTTCTGGTCACGCGGAGGGTTTCCATGAATCACATTAGAAGATGAGCTCTCATGATTTATCATTACATACCCATGGGGGAGGCCCCCATGGTTGCTCTGGGGAGGACCTTTAGAGATGTTGGTAGCAACATTGTGCGTAGGACCTTCGCAACTCCTACCACCACTCCTAAAATATGGTAACGGGTGGGCACGGTTATGAGCCGGCAATGTGTGCTTAGCGACATTGGGAACCCCAGCTTCCTGTAGAGTAGAGTCATGAACCCGCTCTTTATTCTCCCGATTCCTTCGGCGTGTTCGAGGCACTCTCTTACGAGTACCAGGGACCATATACTATTGACAATGGCCTTCAACTTTGGGTACATGTCTAATTGGGTCCTGTGATGCATCCTAGATACGCCAAAAAACATATTGACTTTTAGCAGGGATATATGCATGCTCTGGGGCATCCACCATGATGGACGGGTGTCCCCCAGTTTGAACGAGTGAAGCTGCTCGATCTGGTTGCCCTTGCGTCATGGAGTATAGCCGGAGACCCTCCTAGGAGGAAGTAGGGATGCATGTCTGCTCAGAGGCGGTTATCTTGTCTCTTAGATGGGTCACCCCAATTTTGAAGACGATCTCATGTGCCCGAACCCTTGTTGTTGCCATTGATGCAATTACATTCTGGAAAGTCTTCAAGATATGATCTGGGATCGATACCTGCTCCTCCATCATTTCCATAATATGCAGAGATTCTTCTTTGGCTGGAATGGGTATGAAGTCCCATTCCGGTGATGGAGTGGGAATATCCTGCTCTGGTCTTTTGGTGGTCAGTGGGTACTAACAATTCTCATGTGTCGGGGCAGGTGAATGAATCTGCCCCCTGTACCGGGATATTCCGGTTTATCACTCTGTTTGCTTCCACATCGGGATGGCGGACTTTACTTGCATCTGCAGGGAGTTGGCCCAGCATATATTGGTTTCCCACCATATTGAGTCAGTGGCCTTTGTTGGTATGGAGAAGTGCCCGCTTGTGAGTTGCCGCCACATCTGGGTGGCAGGCTTTGTTTATCGTCACCATGCCGGGATGGTAGGCGTTAAGAGGTATTGCGGGAGATGGTCCTACAAACTTTAGGTCGCCACCATGTCGGGTTAGTGGGCTTCACGACCGTGGTAAGGGAGAGTTGCATGCTCAGTAAGTGACGTCCTTTGTGACCGACAGGCTTGATGGATCTTGGCGGGAATGTGCGCCTACTCCGATGATGCTGCCATGTATGGATGGCGGGATTTTGAGGGGCGAACAGGCATATGTGCCTATTTGTGATGCGTCTCCGTGACTGGGTAGCGGAGCACCTCCTTGAGGACAAGGGTGATGATCGGTCCCCAGTTGTAAGTTTTCCGCCCTCGTCGGGTGGCCTGAGGGGCCGGAGCTCGGGGAACGTGGGCCTGGATCTTCGGGGCAACATCCTCCTCAGCGTGAGGATGTTGTGTCGCGACGTGACCGCGATGACATCTTCAGGCAGGGGACTTGGAGTGGAACCCCCGTTCGGCATGGATGAAGTCCTCATCATTGGCCTCATCCGCCTCTGCCTCCCTAAGATAAGGGAGGTACACGTTGTCTCATTCCGGGGATAGACTCCCAAATGGATTGGCAACATCAACATGGGTAGTCTGGATCTACCTTTGCGGCCACTGCTGGGTAGGAGGCCGGGGAGTCTTTATGGATTGGAGGGCATGCATGGCCACCTCCACCATTGGGAGAGTACCATTCATGTGGTACTCTCGGATCATCATGTGCGAGTTCCAGCATTGAAGATTCTGGGTGGGTGACGGGGTCCTCTGTTAGTGAGGATACCCAATCATCGCGGAACCTGACGTGCCCACTTGTGAGTTCCTTCGTGACACCATTGGATCGAATGGAGTTATATGTGTTACCTGTAAAACATTTTAACAAATACAAACAACAAACCCATCAAATAAGCATCCCATGATCCCATTAGAAGTTAATGACCATACTTGGCCCTCTTTGAGAGTATAAGGGGGAACTGGGTGGGATTAGGTTAAATCTATCATGCTTGGATAAAGATTCACATTAGGTTCACCATTTTTTGTTTCAGACCATTTCCCTTTGAGGAGATGGAGGACCAACGCGCCCGACTATCGATCTCACGGATGGCTGAGCACCGATCGATTTCTATAGACATGTACACCGGTCTTTGTTTCAAAATTCCCAATGGTTTCTTATCCAACTATACGTGGACCTGCTTTCCAAAGGCAGGTGTCCTCTAGGTGGTTTGGCCAGCTATTCTTAAGAACTCTCATTGGTTGAGGGGATGGGAATTCGGGCTCATCACACCCTTTTGGGGGGAATTATTGCATGTTCTGGGACTCTATTATAGATTTAAGACGTATTCATATGTTCGCGAATCTTTGGTTTATACCCAAGCATAGTATCCAAGGATTACTACTGGATGGCAGTGGTTAGATGAACGTAGGGGTTCGGAATCATTTATGCCTGAGGTTTACCATCCCTCGCTGGATTAATAACCCTGAGGAGTCTGGACTCACTGAGGCGGCACTACGGGTGGTGCAGTGAACCGACGTGAAGATGGTCTGATCGACCAGTTGTTGGGCTTGAACCTCTTGGAGGCTTCCGACGTACCCTACCTAGGAGATAGAGATCAATGTCCATGTAGTTCGTACGAGAGCGTCGGAGAACCGACGTGAATGTGGACCCGTGGGTCCGATGGTGATCGGGCTTGAACCTCTTGGAGGCTTCCTACATACCCTGCCTAGGCGGCAGGGATCAAATTCCACGAAGTTCTCATTGGGGTGTCGGAGAACCGATGTGAAGGTGGGCCCGGGGGGTCCGATGATGATCGGGCGTGAACCTCTTGGAGGCTTCCTATGTATCCCTATGGTGGGGAATCAAAGTCCTCGTAGTTCGCATTGGTGGGGCTTATGCTCTGAGGCAGCCCATAGTAATGGATTGGGGTTTACACTCTAAGGAGGCCCATGACAATGGATTGGGGATTACACTCTGAGGAGGCCAATGACAGTGGATTGGGGATTACACACTAAGGAGGCCCATGACAATGGATTGGGGCTTACACTCTTAGGAGGCCCATGATAATGGATTGGGGCTTACACTCTTAGGAGGCCCATGAAAATGGATTGGGGCTTACACTCTGAGAAGGCCCATGACAATGGATTCAGGCTTACACTATGAGGAGGCCCATAAGAGGATGTCATGTTCGATGCTTACTCTAAGACCATGTGAGTCATTATTGGTGTGAGAAACAAGAGGAAGCAGGGACCAGATGATCACGTCGCGAAAGGTGCATCCGTGAGAAGTGGAGTTGGGCTTACCCATAGGGGAGGCCCAAAAAGTCGGGGCTTACTCTGGGATGGACGTCCAGGGCGACAAAGCACAGAGGGAGAGAGAAAGAGGTGCTCCTCTACCCGTCCCCTCTCTTTTTCCCGGGGGAAGTACGGAAGTGCGTCAGGGGCTTTCTTTTTATGGGCATTTTACTACCCCCCCTCCCCGAAGAAGGTAGAAGTGCCCCACCCCCAACAAGAGGAGGGGAAGAAAGGGTACTCTTAAGCTCAGACTCCCCATTACCGTGGGAATGAACCCAGGAATGCTTCGGGAACCTGCTCAAGGGTCGGGGAAACCCCTTCTCCCCTTCTCACTGTGGGTATGTGAACTCAAAACGGCACGATGATGTTTCTGAGGGTCACACCACATGAATCCGGGGTCTCTGGTGGAGGCCTCGGCTCGGGGCCAATGAGTAGGACAATGAGGGAGTTGCGAAGGATCAGGCCGGATTGGAAGGATTTTATCTGGCTCAAGGAATGGGAACTTCGAAGGATTCAACGGGCCACACCGGGGGTATAGGTTGTGGCACCCTTCTCGTAGGGAAGTTTTATGCAGTTGGAGAAACCGTTCGCGAACCAGGTTGGTCCACATACTGATGAGAATCCCACAAACCAGGGTGATTCGCGGAATAGTGAGCATCCCACGCACCAAAGAGGATCCCGGCTTTGGGTTCGATCCGCGTACCGGGGTGGTACGCGGATGGTTCCATGCGAGCCGCAGCGGCCAAGGGTGGCGTCGGTCGAGGGTTCGTCAGTCGAGGCATCGCTAGCGTAGGAGGGTGCTACACGGTGTGGCGAATCGGAAAAGAGGCATAGACACCCTGGTGCACAGGAAGTACATCAGCGGAGGGCCCATGGTTAGTGGTCTTCTCTACTTCATTACTTTTAGTTCATGGTTCACCAAGTTATTATCCATTTTCGGTTACTTATTAGTTCGTTCCCAGGTTCATACCTGCTCTGGTTCATGAACTGGAACTTCACTGTCTACGAAATCCTAAGTCGTCCTTCAAAATCCCTCCACCCAAACCTGATCGATCTCCTTCGAATCCTCTTCCCTCTTCCCCCTCGGTATCCCTTTATAGAGTGGGGGAAGAGATGTCACTGTGGTCACGCGGCACCTTTTGTGGAGGCCCATGACCGAAAACCCGGTTTATGGCTGACTTGGTCAATCCGCGACTCGCGGTGGGCACAGAGCGCATCTCCCCCGCAAACCGAACGAGCTCGAGGAATCCTTCATGACCATGTTGGGTTCTGCCTCCACTCTGTGAATGACTGTAGATGCGGCTTGAGCTGGTCGACCTGGTCCGCGGCTGGGGCGATTCATGACGGTGAACCGGATCGGCGTCCGTCCTACTTCGCGCCCGCGGAGGATCTCTGCATACATTTTGCGAATGACATCCATCCACGGAGGGGGTGCTCCGCGAAACCGGTCTCGTGCTTGTTTAGACCCGTTTGCGGACCAATTCATCTTGTTCCTTTATTCTCCAAACCTTCCCCAATTCTTTGGGGAAAATTGTGTATGATCTCCCTTGGGTTAATAGGGTATTATCATTCTCCTTTTCAGATTTTTCAGGACCTTACAGTGATTTTAAGGAGTATATGGATATGAAACAAATGTAGGAATATTCTCAACCTGTAGAGACCCTAAGCTTGACATACATGGACATTACATTACTTTTGCGGAATACTTAATACGTAAAAAAACAGACACACAAGGACCTTAATAGTTTAGCGTCTTTGGAAACATGAAACGTAATCTTCTAATCGTGGTGAAAGATCTTCAACATCTCCCATAATGATCTTCCACTTTTTGTTTCCGGACCTAAAACCTTTCTTTTGAACCTAGGGGAAAATAAAACATAAAAAGGGTGAGCTCAAATGCTCAGTAAGAGTAAGCATGGATAAAATACATCATACCATATACATTGGAACTTAAAAACATGAACATATTGTTTAAACATTAAAATCTTGAGAAACGACATAAATCATGGAAGTACATAAGGCATAGATAATAATGGAACATAAACCATGATAAAATAACATGGGAATAAAACATGTAATTGTGGAATCCATTAAGCACATGTAATGATTTACATAGTAGCCAAGGCATTGCTGCCAAGACCATCTTAGTGGAAAAAGTCCCATTCTGAATCGAGTTCACTCCTCGTTTCAGTCCTGTAACACTGAACCGGATTAACTTAACGTTCCAGCCATGTCTATCTCATGAGATATAAAATCGTTACCCAACGCATTGGAGGGATATATAGGTCCCACCCATATCATTATGAAATTATTCTTACTTTTGCAACAAAATAAACATACATTATTCATAATAACCCAATAAATAAAATGGGTTTCATAAACATCATCCCATCATCACATAATCCTTATAAAAGAAATGGATATCATTTCATTATATGAAAAGTGAAACCATTTAAATCATAGAGACATTACACTTGAAACATAAACATGTGAAATAATTTCATCTTAGATGAAAATGATTTTGATAAAACACTTTAAATGAATTCTTGAGGAAAATATCCTTTTTCCTTCAAAATCATTTTCTTTTCACAAAATGTCATGCAATTTTAGAAAAAAATGTTCTTGTTGAAAATTGTAATGAAATATTTTGAAGTAATCTTCATGAAAATAAGGCTTTATAAAACCATAAAAGTCCTTTCATGTTGTATACGTTAAAAAAACATTTTTATCATACTTTTGTCGGAAAAGTCAAAAAGTACCTCGTAATGTAAACAAAAGAAATATTCCTTACATACCATGTAGTAAAAGTAAAAATTTGGTAAAAAGGACTTTAAACATACATGATACCATTTTTAGGAAACATGTACATGGATGATAACAATAACCCCAGTAAATAATTACGAATAAGCAATCTTAGATAAAAATGAGATTTGCAAAATTATCCCTTACCTTATGTCTGATATGCTTCGTATGTATCCAAAACTCCAGTATAATGATTTACAGAATTCCATTTACTTATTACAAAATCATATTCATTGTTATGATATCATATATGGTTCACTTATGACTTTATATTACCCGTTCTTTTGTAAATTCCATCTTAAAGAGTGTTTTGGGTAAAATAGTTTCATTTGTCGTCCGTGTTTTTACTTGTTATTATTCATATGATTACGTAGATCACGATTACATAATTCCAGAATATAAAACATGGTTTATATATAATATATATTCAGAATATACATATATATAATAGATCGATAAATGGAATGAAATACACCGTTCATGGAGACGGTAGGCCGTACGTACGCATGAACGCTGTTTTCGTTTCCTTATTGAGTTGAATGGAATTAAGTAGATGACATACATATATAAATAAATCCAGCAGCTTTATAATGTCATATATTTCATTATTATTGCTTATATATACTTTATAATCATTATTAAATGGTTAACATGGAGAATGAATCTCATCGCATCGTGGAGACGGTAGTCCGTACGTACGCACGAGCGATGATATCGTTTCCATAATTATTGAATTGAATTAGAGTGGATGATACAATATATTAGAATCAGTATGATTCTATAATAACTATGTATAGTTATTCTCTACAATATTATACCCATCCATGTAAGGTGTTGGTGGAAAAACAGATTACACCACGGCGTGGAGACGATATTCCGTAGGTACGCACGCGCTGTGATTTTGTTTTCCGTAGGATGGATAGAAGGAGAAATGGAGTTGTTTCAGATTTATAATAACAAATAATTATATTAGTGATACTGATGTTATTAATTTATAATGAAACAACTAAAGAAGAAGAAGTTGAATAAGAAAGAAGCTTGAAAGAATCGGGAAAAGAAATTACCTCTTATTCGATACGCCTCTTTGAAACCTTCTCTTAGGGCACTGAGATTGGTATTTAAAGTAGACCATAACCTCTAGGATGTTTCTAGGGAAGTGGAGAAGATAATTTGGCAGGGTTTGGCCGATAATGAAGGCTCAAATTGGTGTGTGGAGGAGAGGGAGGAGGTTCCCTATTATAAGGGAGGAGAGAGGCACCTTCAGAATTCTTAAAAATATTAATTTATAATAAATCTAACCCCACTTAAAAACCACCAAAAATGACTCATATTCGAAGATTAGATGAGATAGGGTTTTAATATCATCAAAAAATCAAATTTAGACATTTTTGGATCTTATTTTAAACCTTATCATTTTGATTTATCTTTATTTAATCTATTTAAGTTTATTTGTGGTAATAAAATTCCAAATTTTAAATTATAACAAATAATTATTTATTTGCTGTGAATTTTCCATAATTTTTTACTTTATAACATTATAGACCATATAAATATAAATTTATAATTTTTAAGTATTTTTGTGATGTTTACACAATTTTATAATATGTTATTTTTATAAAATAACAATAGCGTCAATTTTGACACTATTGATTTCTTTGAATTTAAATAAAATATATACAGAAGATATGTTCGAAATAAAAGCTTTAATATATTCATAAAAGGTGATATGTATTTATAAAATTAGTGTATCACATTAAATAGTTCATATAATATTTATTTTATTATTTTTAAATCCATTTATTTGGTTTATCTCTTAATAAAATAATTACTACAACATTTTTATATAATTATTTAATATACTAATTTTTGCCTAAAAATAAAAACTAAAATCCTATTATGAAGATAAATCTATTACCTTTCACAATAATACTTTTACTCGAATTTATAATCTTAAAATAACAATATTTAAATTGTTATATTTATTAAAGTATGAAGGTGGAAACTTTGGCATCATTTAAAATAAAATAATATAAATGTCATATTCATCTTAATAAGGATCCAAATGGTCCAAAACACGGCCTGTGGATGATTAGGGTTTATGTATACACTAATAATAAGTTTTTTTTCGGATTTATGGGCCTTTTGATATGTATTAATATTTCAATAAAACTATATTATTGATTTTTCACTAAATAAATAATTTCCGCATCATTAATGTATCACCATTAATGTCAATTATTTAATCCCTAAAAATTATAAATAAATTATCATGATTTAGATAATTTTATTATATTTCTGTAGACTATTCATGTTCTAAGTTTTATGATGTTTATCACTAAATTAAAATTATTATACTTATAAGCTTTAAGAGAGTGACATGTTGTCACTTTCTTTGGTTTTAAAAATAATTAAGTTATTTTCATGGAAAAAAGTCCGTTAAATGATTCTAATCCAACCCTTAAGTGATATGGGTCGACCTTTAGTCATCTAATAGGATTTTGGTAGGTGGTAGGGTAATTTTATAATCTTATATTTACCCTTAATTACCCAATTTACCTTTAACTACGGTAAATAAAATTTAACGTAGTTACTATTCATAATTCCCAAAAATAAAAAGTAGCTTATTAACATAATTTGGACCCACTAATTCCAAATATTGAATCTATTTTTTCAAATTCAATACACAAAAGTTTCAGAAATTAAATTAAAATTAATCCTGTTGTCGAAAGAGAACGGTTTTTTCATTAAAACATTTCAAAAGATTGAATTGGTTTAACCTACGAATTCAAGGTAAAAACAATGATAATGACATACATTATAGTAAATGGTAAAAAAATATATTCTATTTATACTTTAAAACCATTAAATATTATAATTTAGCCATATACATTATTACGATGAAAAAAGTTGTTTTTCATTAAAATATAGCGTGTTTTTACTATTCATCAAAATATGAAAGTTACCATAATAATACGAAAAATTTATCCAAAGTAAATTTTTATTTCTTGATTCGAAAGAAGACTTTTATTTTGTCAAATTGAACCAATAAACATGTCAAAAACTAGATTTAAAGTGGGTGCGCCATGAAAAGGCGGCAAAACTGCATTTTTTTAAAAATACTTATTTTACCCGAAAAATTTATTTTTTTCTTATACCATGTTCTAGAAAATGTGTAAGATGAATAAAAATGTTATAAAATTCAAAATTTAGTTAATACTATTCATAGCAGCTAGTTCATAATATTATTATAATAATATATCGTTGTTTAGTAAAACCCAGTATTGCGTACAACACACGCTATTGAGGAAGGTCGTGATTGAGTTTAATGCAAGCTAAGTCAGGGTTGCGTGTTGTGAAAGAATCCTTCATTGTTTCATATAATAGAATCCAACCATATTTAATTTATACATTTAATATATATATATATACTCAATGTTGTGTAGAATAACTATTATCAAAATTGTGTGTAACATGATCCAAGAATAGTGTTGCGTATACTACAAGCTAATACGGTGTTGCATATAGCGCAAGGTAATCTTGGTGTAGCAAACAATAGAAGACATTAATAAAATTAAAAGAATATTTTTCATAAAATATCAGGGTGTTACATTCTACCCCCCTTAAAATGAATTTCTCTCTCGAAATTCGTCGGGGTTATAAATGGTTTACTACTCGAAAGTTTGTTTAATAGAAACCCACATCGTAAAATGGAATACCAAAAAAAGGCTTTAAAAAATAAAGTATGAAATGTAAAGGTTACCCAAATTAACTCATCACTGGGTTTCCACATAGAGAACATAGGTGAAAATATGGATATAGAAGAAAAATCTAACCATCAAGTTCTGATGGAGAGTGGTAGAGAACATGGCTATGAAAAAGCCAACAATCACAAAGCTATTGATTTGTGATTCTCTAAGGTACCACTTGATTCATTGAATATAAGGGAACTAGGAAAAAAAAATTGGTTTTCAAGATCATTTCCCTAAAGTTGATGAATTAAAAGAAATACTTGCATGATTTTGGTACAATCTCACTGTTGTTTGTGAATTGAACAATTTCCACTTCATCCCATAAAGAAATGAAGTTGAATTTGTTATTTGTGATGTGTTAGCAGATCATGTGATAGAATGATGGGTCATTCCATCTCATTAAAACAAAAGGTTAGAAAAAGTTATAAGTCCATCTTATGGTTAGATTAATCGTATATGGTTCCAAAAATAAACTTATACTTAATATATCATACCGCATAAAAAAATAAAACTAGTTTATACTAACTAGGGACTTCTTGTAGGCCAGTGGTAGGCGATAAAGGCCAGTCGCACTTCGGTTGTGGGTTTGATTCTCACAGCCTTGTCCGACGCGATGGGCTGTCACCCGTCCTGCAGGTTGTACTTTTTCTAAAACTACATTACTATATCATCCCATCAATAATATCGAAAAAGTTTCTATCCTTAAACAATACTAACTTATGTCCAACATAATCCATTCCAATCTTCAGGCTTATCCATAATATTGTAGTCCACTCTCATAATATAGTGAAAACGATTACCGAATATTTAATACCATTGTTGAACCCCATATATCATAAGATATGTCTTGTTGGTCACATTACAAACGTTTGAAGGCCTTAATCATGTATTCTATTGAAAAATGAATACCCATTGAACCTTAGTGAAAAGATGAATACAGTTAAATGTTAACACTTTCCACATACCAAAATCTTCAAAATTCTATATACTCAAACCATGATATCACTTAGTCCTCATATCAATCATGAGCTCATGAATACAATCAAACATCTCATTATCTTCTTATTCCTTCATTATGCGCATATCATCTACTTTAAGAAAATATCTGAATAACATTCCATGGTTATTGGTACCATTCAACATATACATTCAAATACTTTTAGGAAAAACAATAGTGTAACAATCCTTAGTTGATTCTTTATTCCATAGTACCATTAACTATACAACATAACTCTCGATAAACATACAATCATTCCACTTCCTTCTAAAACGACCGACTGAGGATCAACACTTCTTTCAGCTCATATATCATTTGTAGTCTCCTCATCATCATCCATATAAATACTACCCCTATGACCATGCTGATTCGCTTCATGAGATTTTCCATTAGGGCATTGGTTTGCATAATTCCCTTACATTCCACATTTAAAACATCTAATCATTGTTGATGTCGTAGCAATACCATTATCCTTGTCCATGGTGTTAACTGAAACTTTTCCTTTGCACATACTGGATTTGTGTCCTTCTTTTTCACACCCAAAGCATCTTCCAGTCCCTTTGAAACAATCTCCCTGATGCCTCTTCCCACGTGATTTACGTGAGGGAAATTGAACTTTCTTTCCTCTATGATCATCATGAAACTCCATCTTTATCTTATTATCCGATTCGGGAAACTTACCAAAGTTGAGATTATTGATCATATTATGAGATTGCTGATTAGGAATAATAACGATGTTTCGACTTCCAGATCCCATTTCATTTGGTTTCTCGTGAAGAAAATCATTCCATTGTTCGTCATATCTTCCATTATCATGAATCTTCCTGTTTCCAGCCATTTTCTAAAACCCAAAAAGAATAGTGTGAGAGGTAAAAATCATGCTAGGGAAAACAACATAGTAAAAGGGGTATCACCCTCAATATCTAACATCTTAGGTTAATTTATAAGATCATTACTTTAGTTCTAGGACTATATCATATATGTATTCTTATCCTTAGGTACATCCCTGGACATCCTTAGAAATATCTCTAGGCATCTCACTAACGTTTTCGCATCCTAGTTTCCAAAGGATGACTAAACCTTTCCTCTGATACCAACTATAGAGACCCTAAGCTTGACGTGCATGGAAATTACATTACTTTTGCAGAATACTTAATACATAACAAAAACAGTCACACAAGGACCGTAATATTTTAGTGTCTTTGGAAACTTGGAATGCAATCTTCTAATCGTGGTGAAAGATCTTCAACATCTCCCATAAAGATCTTCCACTTTTTGTTTCCTGACCTAAAACCTTTCTTTTGATCCTAGGGGAAAATAAAACATAAAAATGGTGAGCTCAAATGCCCAGTAAGGGTAAGCATGGATAAAATAAAACATACCATATACTTTGGAACTTAAAAACATGAACATAATGATTAAACATTAAAATCTTGAGCAACGACATAAAAAATGGAAGTACATAAGGCATAGATCATAATGGAACATAAACCATGATAAAATAGCATGGGAATAAAACATGTAATTGTGGCATCCATTAAGCACATGTAATGATTTCCATAGTAGCCAAGGAATTTCTACCAAGACCATCTTAGTGGAAGAAGTCCCATTCTGAATCGAGTTCACTCCTCGTTTCAGTCCTGTAACACTGAACCAGATTAAATTACCATTCAAGCCATGTCTATATCATGAGATATAAAATCTTTACCCAATGAATTGGAGGGATATAAACTTCCCACCCATCTCATAATGAAATAATTCTTACTTGTTCCACATAATAAACATACATCATTCATAATAACCAAATAAATAAAATGGGTTTCATAAACATAATCCCATCATCACATAATCCATACAAAAGAAATGGATATCATTTCATAATAAGAAAATTGAAACCATGTAAATCATAGATACATTACACTTTAAACATAAACATGTTAAATAATGTCTTTTTAGATGAAAATGATTTTGATAAAACACTTTAAATGAATTCTTGAGGAAAATATCCTTTTTCCTTCAAAATCATTTTATTTTCACAAAATGTCATGCAATTTTAGAAGAAAAGGTTTTGGTTGGAAATATTAATGAAATATTTTGAAGGAATCTTCATGAAAATAAGGCTTTATAAAACCATAAAAATCCTTTCATGCCGTATACGTTAAAAAACATTCTTATCGTACTTTTATCGGAAAAGTCAAAAAGTACCTCGTAACGTAAACAAAAGAAATATTCCTTACATACCATGTAATAAAAGTAAAAATTGGGTAAAAAGGTCTTTAAACATACATGAATCAATTTTTAGGAAACATGGACATGGATGATAACAATAACCCCAGTAAATAATTACGAATAAGTTATCTCGGATAAAAATGAGATTTGCAAAATTATCCCTTACCTTATGTCTGATATGCTTTATATGTATCTGAAACTCTAGTATAATGATTTAAATAATGTAATTGAATTATTACAGAATCATATTCATTGTTATGATATCATATATGGATCACTTATGACTTTATATTACCCATTCTTTTGTAAATTCCATGTTAAAGAGTGTTTTGGTTAAAATCGTTTCATTTGTCGTCCGTGTTTTGACTTGTAATTATTCATATGATTACTTAGATCACGATTAAATAATTCCAGAATATAAAAAATGATTTATATATAATATATATTCAGAATATACATATATATAATAGATTGATAAATGGAAAGAAATACACCGTTAATGGAGACGGTAGGTTGTACGTACGCATGAACGCTGTTTTCGTTTCCTTATTGAGTTGAATGGAATTAAGTAAATGACATACATATATACATAAATCCAATAGCTTTATAATGTCATATATTTCATTATTATTGATTATATATACTTTATAATCATTCTTAAATGGTTAACATGGAGAATGAATCTCATCGCGTCGTGGAGACGGTAGTCCGTACGTACGCACGAGAGATGATATTGTTTCCATGATTATTGAATTGAATTAGAGTGGATGATACAATTTATCAGAATCAGTATGATGTTATAATAACTATGTATAGTTATTCTTTACACCATTATACCCATCTATTTAAGGTGTTGGTGAAAAAACAGATTACACCACGGCGTGGAGACGGTATTCTGTACGTACGCACGCGCGGTGATTTTGTTTTCCGTAGGATGGATAGAAGGTGAAATGGGGTTGTTTCATATTTATAATAAAAAATGATTATATTAGTGATACTTATGTTATTAATTTATAATTAAACAACTAAAGAAGAAGATGTTGAAGAAGAAGGAATCTTGAAAGAATCGGGAGAAAAAATTACCTCTTCTTCGATACGCCTCTTTGAAACCTCCTCTTCGGGCACTAGATTGGTCTTTAAAGTAGACCAGAACCTCTAGGATGTTTCTTGGGAAGTGGAGAAGATAATTTGGCAGGGGTTGGCCGAGCTTGAAGGCTCAAATTGGCGTGTTGAGGAGAGGGAGGAGGTGCCCTTTTGTAAGGTAGGCGAGGGGCACCTTTGGAATTCTTAAAAATATTAATTTATAATAAATCTAACCCCACTTAAAAACCTCCAAAAATGACTAATATTACAAAATTAGATGATATACTGTTGTAATCTCATCAACCAATCAAATTTATACATGTTTGGATCTAATTTTAAACCTTATCATTTTGATTTATCCTTATTTAATCTATTTTAGTTTATTTGTGGTAATAAAATTCAAATTTTAAATTATAACAAATAATTACTTATTTGTTGTGAATTTTCATAATTGTTTACATTATAACATTATAGACCATATAAATTTAAATTTATTATTTTTAAATATTTTTGTGATTTTTACGAAATTTTATAATATGTTATTTTTATAAAATAACAATAGTGACAATTTTGACACTATTCATTTATTTGAATTTAAATAAAATATATACAGAAGATATGTTCGAACTAAAAGCTATAATATATTCATAAAAGGTGATATTTATCTATAAAAGTATTGGAGCACATTAAATAGTTCATATAATATTTATTTTATTATTTTTAAAACCATTTATTTGGTTTATCTCTTAATAAAATAATTACTACAACATTTTTATATAATTATTTAATATAAATATTTGTTGCCTAAAAATTAAAAATAAAATCCTATTATGAAGATAAATCTATTACCACTCACAATAATACTTTTACTCGAATTTATCATCTTAAAATCACAATAGTTAAATTGTTATATTTATTAAATTATGAAGGTGACATCTTTGGTATCATTTAAAATAATATAATATAAATCTCATATTCATCTTAATAAGGATCCAAATGGTCCAAAATTCGGCCAGTGGATGATTAGGGTTTATATACACACTAATAATAAGTTTTTGTTTCATATTTGTGCGCCTTTTGATATGTATTAATATTTCAATAAAAAGTATATTATTGATTTTTCACTAAATAAATAATTTCTGTATCATTAATGTATCACGATTAATGAAAATTATTTAATCCCTAAAAATTATAAATAATTTATCATGATGTATATAATTTTATTATCTTTCAGGAGACTATTCATCTTCTAAGTTTTATGATGTTTATAACTAAATTAAAATTATTATACCTATAAGATTTAAGAGAGTGACATGTTGTCACTTTCTTTGGTTTTAATAATAATTAAGTTATTTTCATGGACAAAAGTCCATTGAATTATTCTAATCCAACCCTTAGGTGATATGGGTAGACTTTTAGTCATCTAATAGGATTTTTTCAGGTGTTAGGGTAATTTTATAATCTTATATTTACCCTTAATTACCCGATTTACCTTTAACTATGGTAAATAAAATTTACCATAGTTACTATTCATAATTTTCAAAAATAAAAAGTATCTTATTAACATAATTTGGACCCAATAATTCCAAATATGGAATCCATTTTTCCAAATTCAATACACAAAAGTTTCAGAAATTAAATTAAAATTAATCCTGTTGTCGAAAGAAAACGGGTTTTTCTTTAAAACATTGCAAAAGATTGAATTGATTTAACCTACGAATTCAAGGTAAAAACAATGTTAATGACATACATTACATTAAATGGTAAAAATATATTATATTTATACTTTAAAACCATTCAATATTATAATTTAACCACATAAATTATTACGATGAAAAAAGTTGTTTTTCATTTAAATATATCGTGTTTTTACTATTTATCAAAATATGAAAGTTACCAGAATAATACGAAAAATTTATCCAAAGTAAATTTTTATTTCATGATTCCAAAGAAGAATTTTATTTTGTAAAATTGAACTTATAAAAATTTCAAAAACTAGATTTAAATTGGGTACGCCATCAAAAGGCGGAAAAACTACGTTTTTTGAAAAATACTTATTTTACCAGAAAAATTTATTTTGTTCTTATATCATGTTCTAGAGAATGTGTAAGACGAATAATAATGTTATAAAATTAAAAATTTAGTTAATACTATTCATAACGTCTAGTTCATAATAATATTATAATAATATATCTTTGTTTAGTAAAACCCGGTATTGCGTACAACACATGCTATTGAGGAAGGTCACAATTGTGTGTAATGCAAGCCAAGTCAGGGTTGCATGTTGTGAAAGAATCATTCGTTGTTTCGTATAACAGAATCCAACCATATTTCATTTATACATTGAATATATATATATATATATATACTCAATGTTGCATAGAATAACTATTATCAAAATTGTGTGTAACACGATCCAAGAATAGTGTTGCGTGTACTGCAAGCTAATACGGTGTTTCATATAGCGCAAGTTAATCTTGGTGTAGCATACAAAACAAGACATTAATGAAATTAAAAGAATATTTTTCATAAAATCTCGGGGTGTTACACAACCTATATGATAATTATTAAGAAATAATAATTATAAAAAATGGAAGGGGAAAATTTTGGAATATGATAATATCAATTTCATTGGGAAAAAACGTGGAATGATTCATAGAAGTTAAAATTTTAATGAACTATGTGAATAAGATGATGATTTTGTTATATATTATGATATTGGGTATGTGTCTATAAATGATGGTGATTTTAAGGATGAATCATAATAAAAGACCATAGTTATTTAAATCCATTCTACACCTTAGAGGAAAAACATTAGAATAGAAGTTGATCAAACAAATATAATTGATGTTATATGTACACTTAGAATCACCATCATTAATGAAAAAAATTATCAACATAGAAATGTGTTCTGATATAAGGAATATTTGGTATATAATGTCAATTTACAGATTGAAGATGTTGATGTTGAAGAATATTTTTCACCAGTGGATTAACGTGAGTTAATCAAAACCATATTGGAGATTATTATTTCTATATGATTCATGATTTATTATATGGATATTGAAATTTCATTATTTAATGAGGCTGTAACACCAAAATATTTAGGAAAATAAAACTATATTTTATAGCATACAAGATATGAAACATTGATCATAAGAGAACAATAAAATATAATTATTCAAATAAGACCATAATAATATATCAATTAAATTGGAATGAATGAATTGTGTTAATTAAAATATGATATATATATATATATATTATAATAAATGTAATTTTATTGAAAATTATATGTAAATAAGAAATAAATATTTAGCAATGTAATTTTATTATTTATAAATATGTTTCCTACAAAAATTATTTATATTTCTTATTGGGACAAAATATTATAATTAATATAGAGAAAGTTTATGAAATATATTTAATAAAATAAAATTCATTTTTGAAATATTCATATTATAATTAACACAAGATGAAATTTTTGTATTTCCTGGAAAATATTAATTTTTTAGTGAATATTAAAAAATACTAATTTTTCAAATTTGATCAATTAATTTTAATAAATTAAGAAATTTTAAATTATGATTAATATTTTATTTAGAAACATAGTAACATAATTACCAATTAGTTACTTTTAATCCAATTAATTACATTTGAATAATCATTATACATTATTTTATATATGTTCAATTTTGGACCAAACAATGCATTTTTCGGAAAACTCTTTTTAAGGTGAATAATATATATCTATTTTAATTGATTAAGACAACCACTGATGAATAAATTTTTAAATTTTATTTAGAGAATATATATCTATAAATATGATTTTAAATTCATATAATTATTATTACCAGTCATAAAGGTAATATAAGATCATTTTATGCTAGAACATTCACTTTATTAAAAACCACTCTTTTGTCAGGTCTATAGGTTTAATTCAAAATTAAATTATACCACTAATGTGAATTTAATTTGCAAAAAATTATTCATTATATATAATCATAATAATTTATATTTTTTAACATTGTCAAAATAGAATTTTCATATTCAATATTGAACACACTAAAAATATTTTAGCTTGATTAAGGTGAAAATAGGTTTACCCAGGGTCAACATAAAATATAATGGTTAAAATTAAATTAAAAATTTATAAAATAAATTATATATAAATAATTAATCACTAAATCATATTTATCCTTTAAATGTCCATATTTAGAGCCACATTCCATGATTATGACCTGTATAATAATTTTTGTAATTTAAAAGAATAAAAGGATCCTTACTTTTTTTAATATCTAAAATACATTGTGGTTGAGATAAATACAACATATGTTTAGTCATAAATATTCATTTTTTGATAAATTTTATTTTTCATGGTAATTTATTTCTAATATTTAGAAAATAAATAATTCCCTTAGGATTATACAGAACGAGGAAAAAGAAATTTTATTATTAAAAGCAAAATAAAATATATAATTTTAAAAATAATAAAAGTAATATACATTGAATTAATTTCTATATTCCGTGAATTTTTTAAATGATGATAATATTTTATTCAGGTGTGAATTGAATTTATTTAATATACGAATTTTTATTGATGTTTTTAATGTAAAAAATGAATAGTATCAAAATTGATATTGAATAAATTTTAAAATAAATGATATTTTATTAAACGATTTAAATTTTCAAAAAAAATAAAATATTTTTCCATGGTGTTGGGGTATTTTTTAAATTACCAACCAATTTTTAATTTTTTTTTCAAATTATCATTTTATTGTAACTATCATGACCAATAAAATGTAAAAACATCATGTTAACATATTTCAAAACAAAAATGGTAATAGTGGGTAACCTTAGTGGATACAGAATGAAAATTTTAAAACATTTTCTACTTTTTAAGGTGGAGGTACGTCTCAATACTATCTTCCCTCAACTCTAATAATTTTAAATTTTTTATTCTCTTCATTTCATAGAAACTCCCCATTATCGAATAGAATTTCATATTTAAAAAAATATAACTCATTCTCACCTATAAAAGGGAGAAAACTCTCCTCTTGTATTCACATTCAAAAAAGAATTTTGAATTTGAAAATACCTACCCAAATATCTCAATATATTCACATGAATTTTCTTATTGGAAATTTTTTGATAGAAAATCCATTTTAGAAGGGATTTTGGAATAATCCTAATGTGGTGGTCTGAAGAAAAGGTATTGTTCTTAGCTGATAGTATTTTTTATCTTTTCTTCCTCCACCACTTTAAATTATTCTTAAACCATGGAAATATAATAAAAATATTATCTACTATATACATAGATGTAATTATGTTAATTTAATCCCCTAAATTCATCTCCTCTTCCATCAAATAGGAATAGAAACCACTATTCATGTGTATGGTAGACATGAACCTCATGAACTGATGTAATGTGTTTTCAATATTTTCCTTTTATAAATATTTTTAATTATGAAATTAATGTTTCTATATGAAATTTATTACATATTTATCATTAAAAAAGATAATATTTTATTAAATATATACCTTTCCAGTCAATGGAAGTTGATGATGTCATTTGGGTATATGTATGGACTGTCGCCTCTATGAAGTGATGTGATTCCTTTTCATCACCACATCTCATTGATGATATATGGTACAAAATGAACAAGGGATTTAGAGAGAAAAAAACATAAAATAAGATAAATTTATTAAATATATTAAAATATAAAAAGAAATTTTTGACAAAAATATTGTTATAATATACCCAAATTAATATAAAAATAAAAAAATGGACCCATTCGATAGAAATGGCAACATACCTACCACCCAATATTATAAAACATAAGAGCTATTTTCCAATCACACCTAATAACACCATAAAGTCCTTCCCAATTTTATATAGAATCTAATTAGTCTTACTTCCAATTAAAAAACATTAAATCCACAGCTTTTTGTACTGTTCCTTCCCACAACACATGAATTAAAAGTAGACAAAGAACACTAAAAATACTCTTTCAAACAAACTATAAAGAATCATCAAGAAAAATAAAAAATACAATATGTCTCGATGGAATATTCTCTCCTATAAAAATCCTATGGAATCTAAAATTAGTACCTTCTTGCAGTAATATTGTCAGGCCCAAGTGGTGGTCATGTAATCGAAATTTACATTAGTTTTAGGAAAATTATCGATATGAAATACCATTACCTTCCATATTTCAATATATGAATCAATTTAATTTATGATAATATAATATATTTTATGGTTCCTTTATTTTTTTCCATATTCCCATTTTTAGAGGTCTTCATTGATCATGACTTGAGAAATAAGAACTACTTTTAACTTTACATCCCTTTAGAACATAGAGAGTTGGGAAATAATATTATATCCCACATTAGAAGATCATGCCCAATAGTTATCCTCAAGTGTTTGTAACGTTTTCTTTTATTCATAGACTTTAGGTGGTATGAATCACCATTATTAAAGACATTCATCCATTTGGACACACTTGAATAAATATAAGACTCTTACCTATCCAAGCACTCATCAGGTTCAGAATAATTGTTATCATAATTATATTCCACCATGTGAGTAATATATTCCCACTTTTATATTATCATTTTTATTCCCCACAACATTTGGGAGCCCTTATAATTTATCATTCATTTTTTTATCCTCAAAAGAGGTCATATAAACATATATTAGGTTATTCATTGGAACATCATCATTTTCAATATCCCATGATTTCTTTGAATTAGGGACGAGGACATCCTCTGTTTATCCCATGCTCTACAGTCACTACAGACATTTAAATTACAACAATTGGATGGTCAAACATCGAAACTAACATAATTCTTAATATAATCCAAACCCAGATACTTTTTAGTTTCACCATCAAATTCATACACTTGTTTTCGTTTTTTATTAAATCCTCAATTACTTTTTACAATCCAACTCACTATTATCATATCTATTTAAATGTTCTAAAATAACATAAATATTCCATCATGAAGTCATAAAATCATGACCAATATTTTTTATGGAATTAAAAAAATGAAAGAAGATTCCCCAAAAATATCAAAATATCATCATACTCATTATGTTGAATAACATGATTAATTAGTGTTGATGATAAGTCAATTTAAACATTGATCATTGAATAATTTAAAGAAATAGAGTAACTAAATCCCAATACATTTTATTTTGATTTTAAATGATGAGGAAATGTACGATAGAATTAGAGTGTTCCAATAGAAAAAAATAAGGCCAACTATTATAATCCATTCCTATGCCAATATATTTCGAGCTTTAAGGGGACTAAAAGAAGAGTCACATTATTGAATATGAAACATATAATGTTTCATCTTAACTGATCCAAAACCCCAAGACCTTATATTATTTTACTATATGTGATGTTAATTTGATATTATACTTGCCATATCACAATAATCATATAGGTAGAAAACCCCGTCCTTTGTGATTCTGTTGGATAACTTGGCAAATTTCCATGGACTCACACCCTTCAGAAAGAATAACATAGCAATAATCTAGTGATTGGAATACAATTTTATTTGTGAGATATCTATCTGATTAATTGAAAAAATCACTATTTTCTCTTTCTTGATGATCTCTTAAACTATAATATCCTTCACCTAGGAGAAATATTTATCATCAAAAATACCAAAATCCCATAAAGTTGTATTTTATTATTGGCCAAAACCTAATAATATTTAACATTGTTTAATGATATTATATATCATATATATTGGTTTTACAAGATTTAGGGTTTTGTTGAATTATTATGAAATTTATGATATGATAATTATTCTATATTGATAAAATATTGTTTTCCTTCATTTCAAAATTATCATTAGAAAATGGAAATGTTACTCATGTGTATGTACAACCAACCATATATGTGACTGAAACATAGATCATTTTTTCATAACCACCATCCATGATTAGTTTTAAATGTATAATTGATAAATAAATATGATAAGTATGAAATTTTTATTATTTTGGAGTTGTTAGAGTAATGACCACATTGAACATAGTCAACCTCTCAGAATCATTTTGGATATATAAATTGAATATAACCAAAACAACCGATGTGAAAATAATTGATTATGTAAATAATTTTAATATGGTAAAATAAACTATAAAATTAAAAATGATTCATAATTTTTTTTCAAAATATTATGCTAATAATTATTGTTGATAAATAAGAACACTGAGTGTCAAACTCAAGTTAAGGGATATTCTTTTAGAATAATCGCCTTATAATGATTTATTTTACAAATCTTCTTATTCAATGTAAATATTTTTTAAAATGTTTTTGTCTATTTTATATAGACATAAATGAACTATAAATATATTTTTTATTTCTCCTTATTAAATCTTTTAAGGGTTTCCAAAAATGAATATTTTTCTAAAATGTTTTACTTTATATACAAAAAAATAATGCTCTATTTTAACATACATGATTAAAATGATATATTAATTCTATAAAATTTTGATTTAATAGTTCTATTCCTTAAAAATAATCCTTGGTTTCTTAAAAATAATAATCCATTCCCTTTAATCTATAATCATTATTTTCAAAAATTGGTTTTAAGGAAATGGAATGTATCAATATCAAAAAATTATTTCTTATTAATAAAAAGATTGATTTAATGATTCAATATTTTATGATTTGTGATAATATTATTCTTATTGTTAATTGTTTAAGATTATGGTGGTTCCATTATAAACCATGGATGAGTGGTTATGTTATAAGAAAAATTACATGTGGTTTATTTATAAACCCAGGATGGGTTGTTCTGTTATTAACCATTAAATGACAGTTCCATTATCAACCATGGATTGGGGGTATTTGGTTTACCTTTAATGAATTTGTTATGTAAATTAGTTATATGGTTATTCCATTAGTAATATTGATTTTAAGTGTTATAAGGAACTGATTTTACAATTTTCTTATGTGACTTTTCTATGGCTATTGATGATTTTTTTGGGGAAACGTAAATATCCCTGCCCAAGCAGTGGGTTTTTTTCATCAAATAACTATTATTTTATTGCGTTCTAAATGGAAAAAATTTTAGTATCCACTACTTCTTGAAGACTATGGTGGAATTGGTCACTCAGGTTGGTTCTGGTGATACAACTTAGAAGATCCTCAAGCTATCTATTCACATTTACGTTCATGCCAAATATGCTTCCTTCCTAATTATAGTGTTTTTGGGAAACCTTATATCTCATGAATATGTGATGTAAATTGTCTTAATCCATTGATAATATATGGAATTTTTACCTATGATGATGTCTATTCCACTTGATTTGATTATGGGTAGGTAACCTGGTTTTTCAAATTCTATAAATAAGTACAAATATTGATCATTGATGAAAAGTACTATAAATTTGAGTGTCCATTATGATTTCATAATAAATCACTCACATTCCATCCTTTTTATAAATTTTTCATTAAACTATGCCTTGTAGTATAACCTATATACTAGGGTTTCATTGTCCTTAAAATTGTAGTTTTTCTTAACTTGCATAGCCAATGATGGTAAAATATAAAGTCCATTAGAATTAATCCTACATTTGACAAAATAAATTTGATTCCATTATGGGGTAAAATTCATATTGACTTTGTTTAGAAAATTCATCCAATTTGTGTTTCAATAGTTGATATAAGTTATCATGCAAAATAATCTCTTTGTGTTAACTATTATGCTATTAAAATACTTATTGATTGAGTTCCAAACTGTTTACGCAAGGATTTTGGGTACCCATTGAGAATAATCCATTTAAAAATTCTTGATAATAAATAATAAGTAGGGTCATTATAGATCATAATGTTCCATTTAATCCTCCCAATATGACTATTATTGAAGAACATAATATCCTTTACATCATGCCCCCATTTCAATTGGTTCGATAAATTCCTTCCATGAAATAGTAACCAATTTTCTTTTATACACATACCAAAAACATATTAATTTTCTTATTGTGAATTGTTTCTCCTTGATAAAGATTCTTGGACACCTATAATGTTATTAGAAGTAATCGAGTTTTGAAGTGATCACCTATTTGACAACGAAAACCCTTCTGAATTATGATATATCATTAGACTCCAATTATTCTAGTTGATTAATGATTCTATAGTATTATTCCTCTAAGATATTTTCTCTTCACCTGGTCCTAAAATAGGGGGAATCCAATATATTTAATTGGTTGGGATCCCTCTTCACTCCAACTATTCAAGCAATACCTTTTTTTCTAAAAAAATTCCTTCACCAAACGAAGTAAATTATTTTATAAAACATATGGCCTTCCCATACACCTTCTCATAGTTTTCAAACATGAGTTTGATAGAATATATAGTTTTACATGAAGCTTATCCTATAATAAATATATCATCATCATACAAAATTTTTTATGGAGGTAAATTACCCCTTCTTAACTTTCTTATCTTATAAATACCTAATTGTGAAATATCATTATTACATATACTTATGTAACCATTAGAAATGGGAAAAATAATCCCTGAGAATTGATACCCTTATCTAACACCCCTTGTGCAGTGAGAAAATCCTTTGGGGTCCTGTTAATAAACATAGATAGCCTTGTAGATGATATGATTCTGATGATTAAACTGATGAAGGAACTTAAGAATCCATATAAACATAGTATGGTGAAAAGGAAGCTCCATTTTAAAGTATCAATATTCATATAGTGTTAATTTTAAGTAAAAAGTTTCCTTCTTTTGTTTTCCTATCCATTTTGTTAACACTTTCTATTGCTGTAAAATACAATTCTAGAGGGTTCTGCCCAATAAAAATCCAAACTATATTGGGGTAATATTATCAATAATTTTTACCTCCATTCTATTCATGATGATATTTATAATAATTTTAGGAAATGTAATTAAGGTCATCTTTTCCATATTAGTTAATTTAAATTTCAATATCATTCATGGGAATTAAGGGAATGAAGTTTGAATTGATCTCTTATGGAATGAATGCTTGAAGGAAAAATTCAATAACTACATTTCTCTAATAATCTTATAGAATTTCAAAATAATACATGGATTTTATTTATTAAACCTGCCAATCCAACAAAAATTTACATATTCAGGGAGACAACAGCTTCCTTGACTTATTCATTAATATGGGTCACAGTAAGGACTTGATTTTTATTGTCTTCAATATATGGAGAAATATTTTTTATCATCCTTTGTGTTTTATCTTCACAATCATCGGCATATAGGCCATTAAAATACTCCACCACTACCTTTGAAATTTCATTTTCATAGGTTTATAGGAATCCATTAACGATTATAGAATTATTACCTTCCCTTACTCTCAACTCATCATGAAATCCATCGAAGAATATTTAGGTCTTATCTTTTTCCTTTAACCATTTCACACTCAAATGTGTTCTTTACAAAATTTATTTGATATTTAATAGGTTATACAAATTAAATTAAGCTTCTATATCTTTAAAAGGGGAGGATTTTATGTTGATTCCTTATTTGGATGCATTCATGTTTTTCTTTACAAGCCTTGATATCCAAATCAAGATTAGGAAAATATTTACTACACCAATCCCTTAAGAGATACATAGTTTTACTAATTTTATATAAAGTATCTACAGTGGGATTATAATGGGTTCTAGCTAAAAATTATGAAAAATAGTCTCCCTATATCCATAAAAAACAATACATCCATTGTTTAGGATAAATTGTAGAGGATTTGACCTTTCCTGAGAAGAGATTTCAATAATTTTGAGATTCTAATTTGAATCATATGTGGAGTGGGTGTACTTTAAGAATCCATCAGTGTCACTTATATCATCCATTTTAACAAACTATTTATTAATATCACTCAATTTTATTCCATTCAAGGTATAACCATGCCATGTGATGTAATCTACAAAAACTGGAACCTGAACAAATTACACTGATCCATGTTGTAGGAGAAATCATGATATTATATCTCACTGAAAAGGGTTGCAGTTTTATCATTAGGCATCAAAATAGTGTTGTAATACCCCATAATCCACTATTTTGTATTCATGTTCTCAGATACTACCTCAATCTCCCTCCATAATTCATATCTTCTGATGTATGAAGTGGATGCATACAAAAAATATACAAATATAGTTCAACATAATGTGTAGAAAAAATAAGAACGCTCTAAACATTTCAATTACATGAGGCTATATGAATTATTTTATGTTGTAAAATCCATAGATGATCTATTTTGTAATGATGAAGGTTTTCAGAATCAAATATTTATCCGCTGGGTACCCATTTTAAAGACATATACCTTCTAATCATCATTGTTTCTTCATTTATTCCAATAATCATGGGTATATAGTCTATAATAAAATTTCTAAAGGATTTTTAGGTTAGGGATTTCAATTTCCCTAGAAACTAATAGTTGAAAAGACTCATTATTTGAGGGAATTTGGTATTCTTGTGGGTCCCCATTGGTGTCCCACAATCCTTGGGCCTTTTAATTTTCTCTCTCTATCTTTTTTATCCTTAACCTTTTGATTTCTTCCCATTCTTCATTCCTTTATTCCCTCATCATTCCTAGTTCCAATATGGTTAGCATTTTTATATTATTTCTTTGATAATTGAATCATAAATATAAATATACACATGGATATGTAACTCCTCAGTATCCTAAAACCAATAGATGCCACTCATTGTAGTAAACATCTTCTTGGATTCGGTAAGCTTGGGAGAATTGTCTAATGTTCTTGTCTTATGGTAGCCTTTAATGAGGGAACCCGTGAGAAGGAGCCTTATAGATATGGTTTATCAATATTATGTGTATGACAATCCTCCCTATTGTCTTTATACATATAATTTTGAGTTATAATGAATGGGTACTCATGTAAATTCCAAACATTGGATGTTTTATTTTCTTGTTCAACCTAATTCCACATGATGCACTTGGTTCCCTACCTTTGTCCCAATATTGGGAGTCACATTATGTGTTCTTAGTGATATATTCTAATGAAAGTAGGGAAGTTTGGGATCTTCCTTTTTTAATACACTGATTACCTCTGTTATTCCATATTTTTTGGTAGCTAGGAATCAATTTATTATTATATAGTTCAGTACATAACCCTTTTGGATTTAATTTTTTTTTATATGTCCATTAAGGACATTGACAACTGCCCCAGATATAGTGATATTTTATAGAGAGAAAATATTATTTTCTAACCATTTCATGTCATCAGAAGGTGATGGGAGCTGTTTAGAGTTCCCATAGTCTCCCTTCGATGAGATATTCATCAATTATCTAGCCTCATCTTTGTCTATTTCATCTTGGATGGATGGTCTTATATCAATAATGCCAATTGATTTAGGATGTATGATTTTATCTTTTCCCTTTTACATTATATATATGGCATCATCATTCTGTTTCATTATTTAAAACATAAATTACTTATCCTTGTTTCATTTAAAGGTGATGTTTCCAAAGAACATGCAATTCTAGAAAAACGTAGGCTCCTATAATATTAAATCACTTGGTTAATGTTATCATCCATTTTTTTAGAACCCACTTTTCTACTGAAGTTCAGGATATATCAACCTCTACCAAGATCCTAGAATAATTCCCAAATCCCAGATTTTTTGTTTTCCAATCCATTCTTATCATGTTCCTTACATGAGATTTATGTCCCATGGTATTTTGAGATGCCAATATGTCCAATTCAGCTTGAAAATATGTATCTAAACCTTTTTATGAGTGTTCATTACATTGTGAGGATCAATATATTAATTCCAATCTGTGATCCATAGAAAGAAAGGGTTTATGGGGAGTGATGAAATAAATTTTTCTCTTATCTTATGATCATCGATGGGGAAATCCAAGGAGTAAAATTTTATAGCCCATTACTCGTATCATCCATATTCTAAATCACATATATCTACAATTATTCATGTTAGGTACTTAATATTTTATTTCTCTTCACTTTTAGAACCAAAACTCAAATAATAATGGAATACCTACATTAGTTAACCCTTTATTCAGTATCCTCATAATTTTAAGTACCATGTTCTATTCATCATTTCATAATAAAACTTCAATGAAGAGGAATACAAAAATCTCAGAAATGGAGAATGGAAATAGATCATACATCCTCGAAGAATTTTTTTTGACAAGAATAATCACCAAAATCTTGTAATTCAATATTTGGATTTCTCAAACTATGGTGAAATATTTTATTATGACCAAATAGGGCATTCAAGTTTTGGTGCATTCAATTTTCCATAGAAATTGCATTCATTCCAAATTCATGTTATATAGATTTATAGTTCTTCCCATTCTCCACTATTTACCCTTTTTCTTCCATAATATCTTATATGGAAGAGTAGTTTAGATATATTTTTAGGGTGTTAAATCATTTGAACATATTTTACAAATTCTCTATAACCACAATGGAATATATGATTAGGAGAATTATGGATATTTTAGTTAAATAGAAAGAGTTGAATGTGGGATGAAATGGTTATGGATATATTTGTATTTATCCTCCTCATAAGATGGTTTATTATGGTTTCATTGATATATTAACACTAGATCTTTTGTTTCAGTAAATGGATGTATCTAGTAGAGTCCAAATTAACAATGGATATGAAGGAAAACATTGTGGTTGGATGAATTAGAAACCAAATGGAATGGGAGATGTAGTCAAAATTATTTTTGGTTATTCTTAGTAGAATATCATGAATTATAATTGAAAACCTTTATTTAGGTGTGTTTCATAATTTAACAAAAGGAGAAAAATGGCATTCCTTATATTTTTAGGTGGTAGGATCACAAAGGAATAAATATTCAATGATTTATGTGTTAATAATGTTATAATAAAAATGTAAAATTATGTAAAGTAATATGAAGATGTTTTTTATGTTTTGAAATTGGGATTATAACAATACATATCTATTAAAAAAATAGTTTAGATAATAACCATTAATGTTCATCCCAGAGTATCAATGGAATGTATAAAATGTGAAGAGTATAGACATTATGAAAATCCATGTACAAGGGTAAAATATTAAGAATGAGAAGAAACCGAATATAGTGATAAATGTCTAGTAATGCTTAAATCTATTATAATTAAATATGAGGAAACTCTAAATGACAATGAAATTCGTGGATTATATATTTTATTATGTTTTTAAATTTTTGAATTTCAAGATATAATTCGTAGTTTATATTATAGGGACAAAATATTATGTAATAATATTGACAATGATTGTTAATAAATTTTGAACAATGTTGAAGGATTGAGAATTATGCAAACAAGGATTCAATAATAATGAATTAAGGATGATCAAGCGTTTAAATAATTAGTAGTCTTTAGATGTTTTTTGTGATGTGGGTACGTTAGGAGAAATTTAATTAGTATTCAATGATTTTTATGGTATATGTAACCCTTTTTTTAACATGTGAAAATGTTATTGGAGGAATAATAGTCTTTTAACATAGTGGACATATGTTTTAAGGGATTAGTAACTTTAGGGTTTGTATTATTTTTGTTGATAAAGATTTTTTAAGGATGTTTCTAGATATTTGATAAGAATTATATTAGTAATTGTTTAGAAATAGAATATCCTATCACATCCAGTAATGCCATTATTATTGCATATACAATTGAAGGGTGAAAACGGTAAAAATACAACCACATTCCTATATGATATTTTAGATAGAAATAAATAATTTTTTTCACTCTAATGGTTTGAAAGATAATGATTAAAATTATTCAAGGAATGTTTTATGATTTATGTATTCCAAACGTTATGAAATATTATATGTTGGAAAATGTTATCCAGTCTTTTAGAAGAATATATGTTTTTACAATTTCATTTTGGTGATTCATGTTATTAGTTGGATTGATAAGTATATCTTGAGGGTAATATTATTATCAAATATACATTTTTTGGTATGGTACTTTAAATAGGGATTGGTGTTATTTGTTGAGAAATGTTAAATCAAGATGCAATGAATATGTGATAAACTCTTATAAATATTGGTTTTCAATCATAGTTAGGAATATTTTAAATTTTATGGACTATTGTTTATCGAATGATGTGATTACTTTTCATCACCACATCTCATTGATGATATATGATACAAAATGAACAATGGATTTAGAGGAAAAAAGTATAAAATAATATAAATTTATTAAATATATTAAAATATAAAACAAAATTTTTGACAAAAATATTGTTAAAATATACCCAAATTAATATAAAAACCAAAAGATGGACCCATTCCATATAAATGGAAACATTCATACTACCCACTGTTATAAAACAAAAGAACTGTTTTCCAATCACACCTAATAACACCATAAATTCCTTCCCAAGTTTATATAGAATCTAATTAGTCTTACTTCCAATTAAAAAACATTAAATCCACAAATTCTTGTACCGTTCCTTCTCACAACACAAGAATTAAATGTAGAAAAAGAACACTAAAAATACATCTTCAAACAAACTATAAATAACCATTAAGAAAAACAAAAAATAGAATATGTCTTGATGGAATATTCTATCCTATAAAAATCCTATGGAATATAAAATTAGTACCTTCTTGAATTAATATTGTCAGGCCCAAGTGGGGGTCTTGTAATCAAAATTTACATTAGTTTTAGGAAAATAATCAATAAGAAATAAGATTAACTTCCATATTTCAATATATGAATCAATGTAATTTATGATAATCTAATATATTTTATGTTTCCTTTATTTTTTTTCCATCATCTCATTTTTTGAGGTCTTCATTGATCATTACTTGGAAAAGAAGAAATCATTTAAACTTTTCTTCCCTTTAGAACAAAGGGATTTGGGAAATAATATTATATCCCACATTAGAAGATCATGTCAAATAGTTATCCTCAATTGTTTGTAATGTTTTCTTTTATTCATAAACTTTAGGTGGTATGAATCACCATTGTCAAAGACATTCATCCATTTGGACACACTTGAATAAATATAAGACTCTTACCTATCCACGCACTCATCAGGTTCAGAATAATTGTTATCATAAATATATTACACCTTGTGAGTAATATATTCACACTTTTATATCATCATTTTTATTCCCCACAACATTTGGGAGCCCTTATAATTTATCATTCATTATTTGATCCTCAAAATAGGTCATATAAACATCTATTAGGTTATTCATTGGGACATCATCATTTTCAATATCCCATGATTTCTCTGAATTAGGGAGGAGGACATCCGCTTTTTATCCCATGATCTATAGTCACTACAGACATTGAATTTACATCAATTGGAAGGTCAAACATCGGAACTAACATAATTCTTAATATAATCAAAACTCAGATACTTTTTAGTTTCACCATCAAATTCATACACTTGTTTTCCTATTTTATTCAATCCTCAATTGCTTTTTACAATCCACCTCTCTATTATCATATCTATTTAAATGTTCTAAAATAACATAAATATTCCATCATGAAGTCATAACATCATGACCAATATTTTTTATGGAATTAAAAAAATGAAAAAAGCTTCCCCAAAAATATCAAAATACCGTCATCATCATTATATTGAATAACATGATTGATCAGTGTTGATGACAAGCCAATTTAAACATTGATCAATGAATAATTTAAAGAAATAGAGTAACTAAATCCTAGTACATTTTATTTTGATTTTAAATGATGAGGAAATGTATGATAAGATTAGAGTGTTCCAATATAAAAAAAATAAGGCCAACTATTGTAATCCATTCCCGTGCCAATATATTTTGAGCATTAATGGGACTAAAAGAAGAGTCACATTATTGAATAAGAAAAATATAATGTTTCAGTATAACTGATCCAAAACCCCAAGAACTTATATTATGTTTATTATATGTGAAGATAATTTGATATTATACTGGCCCTATCCCAATAATCATATAGGTAGAAAATCCCATCCGAAGTGATTCTATTGGATAACTCGTCAAATTTCAATGGACTCACACCCTTTAGAAAGAATAACTTAGCAATAATCTAGTTATTAGAATACAAATATATTTGTGGGATATCCATCTGATTAATTGAAACAATAACTTTGATCTCTTTCTTGATGATCTCTTAAACTATAATATCCTTCACCTAGGAGAAATAGTTATCATCAAAAAAAAATTCCATAAAGTTGTAATTCATTACTGGCCAAAACCTAATAATATTTAACATTGTTTAATGATATTATATATCACATATATTGGTTTTACAAGATTTAGTGTTTTATTTAAATATTATAGAATTTATGATATGATAATTATTCTAGATTGATAAAATATTAATTAACTTCATTTCAAAATTATCATTATAAAATGGAAATTTTACTCATGCGTATGTACAACCTACCATATATATGACTGAAACATAGACCATTTTTTCATAACCACCGCCCATGATTAGTTTTAAATGTATAATTGATAAATAAATATGATAAGTATGACTTTTTTATTAGTTTGGAGTTGTTAGGGTAATGACCACATTGACCATAGTCAACCTCTCAGAATCATTTTGGTCATATAAATTGAATATAACCAAAAAAACCAAGGTGAACATAATTGATTACTTAAATAATTTTAATATGGTAAAATAAATTTTAAAATAAAAAATGATTCTTAAATATTTTTAAAAATATTATGTTAATAAATCTGGTTGATAAATAAGAACACTGAGAGTCAAACTCAAGGTAAGGTATATTCTTTTAAAAAAATCTCTTTATAATGTTTTATTTCACAACTCTTTTTATTCAATGTACATATTTTTGAAATTATTTTTGGGCATTTTATATAGACAAAAATGAACTATAAATATCTTTTTTAGTTATCCTTATTAAATATTTTAAGGGTTTCCAAAAATGAATATTTTTCTAAAATGTTTGAGTTTTATATGCAAAAAAATAATGTTCTATTCTAACAAACATGATTAAAATGATTTTTTAAATTTTATAAAATTTTGATTTGATATTTCTATTCCTTAACAAGAATCCTTGGTTTCATAAAAATAATAATCCATTCCCTTTATTCTAGAATCAGTATTTTCAAAAATTAGTTTTAAGGAAATTGAATGTATCAATATCAAAAAAAATCGTATTAATGAAAAGATTGATTTTATGATTCAATATTTTTTAGAGTTGTGATTATCTTATTCTTATTGTGAATTTTTTATGATGATGGGTGGTTCCATTATAAACCATGGATGAGTGGTTATGTTATTACAAAAATGACATGTGGTGTATTTATAAACCCAGGATGGGTTGTTCTGTTATTAACCATGAAATGGAGGTTCCATTATAAATCAAGGATTGGTGGGTATTTGGTTTACCTTTAATGAATTAGTTATATAAATTGGATGTATTTTTATTCCATTAGTAATATTTATTTTATGTGTTATAAGGAAATTATTTCCAAATTTTCTTATGTGACTTTTCTATGGCTATTGATGAATTTTTGGGGAAACGTATATATCCCTGCACAAGCAGTGGGTTTTTGTTCATCAAATAACTATTATTTTCTTGTGTTATAAATGAAAAAAATTATAGAATCCACTACTTCTTGAAGAAGATGGTGGAATTGGTCACTCTGGTTGGTGCTGGTGATAAAACTCAGAAGATCCTCAAGCTAGCTATTCACATTTACGTTCATGCCAAATATGCTTCCTTCCTAATTATATTGCTTTTGGGAAACCTAATATCTCAGGAATATGTGATTTAAATTGTCTTAATCCATTAATAATATATGGAATTTTTACTTATGATGATGTATATTCCACATGATTTGATCATGGGTAGGTAACATGGTTTTTCAAATTCTATAAATAAGTACCAATATTGTTCATTGATGAAAAGTACTATAAATTTGAGTATCTATTATGATTGCATAATAAATCTCTCACATTCCATCATTTTTAATTATTTTTAATTAAACTGTGCCTTGTAGTAAGACCTATATTCTAGGGTTTCATTATCCATGAAATTGTAGTTTTGATTAACCAGCATAGCCTGTGATGGTAAAATATAAATTCCATTAGAATTAATCCTACATTTGACAAATTAAATTTGTTTCTATTATGGGGTAAAATGCATATTGACTTTTTTTAGACAATTCATCCAATTTGTGTTTCAATAGATGATATAATATATCATGAAAACTAGTCACCTTGTGTTAACTATTATGTTTTTAAAATACTTCTGGATTGAGTTCCAAACTGTCGATGCAGTGATTTTGGGAACCCATTGAGAAGAATCCTTTTATACATTCTTGATAATAAATAATAAGTTGGTTCATTATAGATCATAATGTTCCATTTAATGCTCCCAATATGACCATTATTGAAGAACTTAAGATCCTTTACTTCATGCGCCCATTTTAATATGTTTGATACATTCCTTCCATAAAAGAGTAACCTATTTTCTTTCATACACATACCAACAACATATTAATTTTCGTATTATGAATTGTTTCTCCTTGAAGAAGATTCTTGGACACCTATAATGATATTAGGAGTAATCGAGTTTTGAAGTGATCACCGATTTGACAATGAACACCCTTGCTAATTATGATATAACATTAGACTTCAATTATTCTAGTTGATTAATGATTATATAGTATTATTCCTCTAAGATATTTTCTCTTCACCTGGTCCTAAAATAGGGGGAATATAATATATTTAATTTTTCGGGATCCCTCTCCACTCCAACTCTTCAAGAAATACTTTTTTTTTCTAATAAAATGCCTTCACCAAATACAATAAATAATTTTACAAAACATATGGCCTTCCCAGACACCTTCTCATAGTTTTCAAACTTGGGTTTGATAGAATATATAGTTTTACATGAAGCTTATCCTATAATAAAGATATCATCATCATACAAACTTTTTGATGGAGGTAAATTATCCATTCTTACCTTTATTTTCTTATAAATAACTAATTGTGCAATATCATTATTGCATATACATATATAATCGTCATAAATGGAAAAAATAATCCCTAAGAATTGATACCCTTATCTAACACCCCTTGTGCATTGAGAAAATTATTTCGGGTCCTGTTAATAAAAATAGATAGCCCTGTAGATGTTAGGATTCTGTTGATTAAACTGATGAAAGCACTTGAGAAACCATATAAACATAGTATGGTGAAGAGGAAGATCCATTTTAAAGTATCAATATTCATAGAAAGTTATTTTTATGTAAAAAGTTTCCTTATTTGTTTTTCCTATCCATTTTGTTAACACTTTCTATTGCTGTAAAATACTATTCTAGAGGGTTCTTCCCAATACAAATCCAAACCATATTGGGGTAATATTATCATTAATTTTTACCACCATTCTATTCATGATGATATTTATAATAACTTTAGGAATTTTTTTAAGGTCATCTATTTTATATTACATAATTTCAATTTCAATATCATTCATGGTAATTAAGGGAATGAAGTTTGAATTGATCTCTTAGGGAATGAATGCATGATGGAAAAATTCAATAACTACATTTCTCTAATCATCATATAGAATGTCAAAATAATACATGGATATTTTTATTAAACCTCCCAGTCCAACATAAATTTACATATTGAGGGAGACAATAGCTTCATTGACTTCAACATTAATAGGGGTCATGGAAAGGACCTGATTTTTATGGTCTTCAATATATGGATAAATATTTTTTATCATCCTTTGTGTTTTATCTTCACAATCATCGTAATATAGGCCACTAAAATACTCCACCACTCCCTTTGAAATTTCATTTTCATAGGTTTATTGGAATCCATTAACTATTATTGAATTATTACCTTCCCTTACTCTCATCTCATCATGCAATACATGGAAGAGTATTTAGGTCTTATCTTTTTTCATTAACCATTTCATAGTCAAATGTGTTCTTTACAAAATTAATTTGATATTTAGTAGTTTATACAAATTAAATAAAGCTTGTATTTCTTTAAAAGGTGAGGTTTTTATGTTGATTCTTTATTTGGATGCATTCATGTTTTTCTTTAAAAGCCTTGATATCAAAATCACGATTAGGAAAATATTTACTACACCAATCCCTTAAGAGATACTTAGTGTTCCTAATTTTATATAAAGTATCTACATAGGGATTATAATGGGTTCTATCTACAAATCATGAAAAATAGTTTCCCTGTATCCATAAAAAAAATACGTCCATTTTTTAGGATAAATCGTATAGGATTTGACTTTACCTGAGAAGAGATTTCAATAATTTTGATATTCTAATTTGAATCATATGTGGAGTGGGTGTACCATAAGAATCCATTAGTGTCACTTATATCATCCATTTTAACAAACTATTTATGAAAATCACTCAATTTTATTCCATTCAAGGTATAACCCTACCATGTGATGTCATCTAAAAAAATTGGAACCTGAACAAATTACACTGATCAATGTTGTAAGGGAAATAATGATATTATATCTCACTGAAAAGGGTTTCAGTTTTCTCATCAGGCATCAAAATAGTGCTGAAATACCCCATAATCCACCATTTATATTCATGTTCTTTGATACTACCTCAATCTCCCTCCATAATTCATATCTTCTGATGTATGAAGTGGATGCAAACAAAAAATATACAAATATAGTTCAACATAATGTGTATAAAAAATAAGAACACTCTAAACATTCCAATTACATGAGGCTATATGAATTATTTTATGTTTGAAAATCCATAGATGATCCATTTTGTAATGATGAAGGTTTTTAGAATCAAATATTTATCCTCTAGGTACCCATTCTAAATACATATACCTTCTAATCATCATTGTTTCTTCATTGATTCCAATAATCATGGGTATATAGTCTATAATAAAATTTCTAAAGGATTTTTATGTTATGGAGTTAATTTTTCCCAAAAACTTATAGTTGAAAAGACTCATTATTTTAGGGAATTTGATATTGTTGTGGGTCCCCCTTGTGTCCCACAATCCTAGGGCCTTTTAATTTTCTCTCTCTACCATTTTTATCCTTATCCTTTTGATTTCTTCCCATTATTCATTCCTCTATACCCTCATCATTCCTAGTTCCAATATGCTTAAAATTTTTATAATATTTCATCGATTATTGAATCATAAATAGAAATATACACATGGATATATAACTCCTTAGTATCCTAAACCCAGTAGATGCCACTCATTGGAGTTAACATCTTCTTGTATTCGATAGGCTTGGGATAATTGTATAATGTTCTTATCTTATGGTAGCCTTTAATGAGGGAACCTGTGGGAAGGACCCTTATAGATATGGTTTATCAATATTATGTGTATGATGATCCTCCCTATTGTTTTTCTACATATAATTTTGAGTTATAATGAATTGGTACTCATGTAAATTCGAACATTGGATGTTTTGTTTCCTTGTTTGACCAAATTCCATATGATGTATTTGGTTACCTCCCTTTGTCCCAATATTGGGAATCACTTTATGTGATCTTAGTGATATATTCTATTGAATATAGTAATTTTTTGGATCTTCCTTTTTTCCTACACTGATAACCTCTATTATTCCATATTTGGTGGTAAGTAAGAAGCAATTTCGGATTATATAGTTCAGTACATAACCCTTTTAGATTTACTATTTTTATATATATGTCCATTAAGGACATTCACAACTGCCCCAGATACAGTGATATTTTCCAGAGATAAAATATTATTTTATAACTTTTTCATGTCATCAGAGGGTGATGGGAGCTATTCAGAGCTCCCACAGTGTCCCTTAGCTGGGATATTCATCAATTATCTAGCCCCATCTTTGTCTGTTTCATCATGGATGGATGGTCTTATATCAATAATGCCAATTGATTTGGGATGTAAGATTCTATCTTTTCCCTTGTACTTTATATAGTTGGAATCATCATTCAGTTTCATTCTTCAAAACATACATTACTTATCCTTGTTTCATTTAAATGTGAGGTTTCCAAAGATCATGTAATTCTAGAAAAACATAACCATCCTCTAATATTAAATCACTTGGTCAATGTTATCATCCATTTTTTTACAACCTGCTTTTCTACCGATGTTTTGGATATATAAACCTTCACCAAGATCCTAGAATAATTCCCAAATCCAAGATTTTTTGTTTTCCAATCCATTCTTATCAGGTTCCATACATGAGATTTATGTCCCATGGTATTTTGAGATGCCAATATGTCCACTTCAGCTTGAAAATTTGTATCTAAACCGTTTTATGAGTGTTCATTACATTGTGAGGATCACTATGTTAATACCAATATGAGATTAATAGAAAGCAAGGGTGTAGGGGGAGTGATTCCATTAATTTTTCTCTTATCTTGTGATCATCGATGGGGAAAACCAAAGAGTAAAATTCTATAGCCCATTACTCGTATCATCCATATTCTAAATCACATATATCTGCAATTTTTCATGTTAGGTACTTAAGCTTTTCTTTCTCCTCACATTTAGAACCAAAACTCAAATAATAATGGAATACCTACATTAGTTAACCATTTATTCAATATCCTCATAATTTTATGTAACATGTTCTATTCATCATTTCTTAATAAACCTTCTATGAATAGGAATAAAAAAATCTCAAAAATAGAGGATGGAAATAGATCATATATCCTTGATGAATTTTTTTTGACAAGAATAATCACCAAAATCATGTAATTCCATATTTGGATTTCTCAAACTATGGTGGAATATTTAATTATGATCAAATAGGCCATTCAATTTTGGGTGCATTAAATTTTCCATAGAAATTTCCTTCTTTTTAAAGTCATGTTATATAGATTTATAGTTCTTCCCATTCTCCACTATCTCCCCTTTTTCTTCCATCACCTCTTATATGGAAGAGTAGTTTAGATATATTTTTAGGGTATTAAATCATTTTAACATATGTTACAAATTCTCTATAACCACAATGGAATATATGATTAGTAGAATTATGAATATTATAGATAAATAGAAAGAGTTGAATGTTGGATGACATGGTTAAGGATATCTGATTTTTATCCTCCGCATAAGATGGTTTATTCTTGTTTAGTTGATATATTAACACGAGATATTTTGTTTAAATAAATGGAAGGATCTAGTAGAATCCAAACTAACAATGGATATGAAGGAAAATTTTGTGGTTGGATGAATTAGAAACCAAATGGAATGGGAGATGTAGTCAAAATTATTTTGGTTATTCTTATCAAAATGTAATGAATTATAATTGAAAACATTTGTTTAGGTACGTTTAATAATATAACAAAAGGAGAAAATGGTATTCATTATATTTTTAGGTGGGAGGATCACAAAGGAATAAATATTAAATGATTTATATGTCAATAATGTTACAAGAACAATGGAAAATTATGTAATGTAATATGACGAGGTTTTTTATGTTTTGAAAATGAGATTATAACAATAAATATCTATTAAGAAAAATAGTTTAGATAATATATATTACTGTTCATCCCTGTGTATCAATGGAATGTATAAAATGTGAGGACTATAGAAATTAAGAAAATACATGTACAAGGGTTAAATATTCAGAATGGGATGAAACCGAATATAAAGATAAATGTCTAATAATGCTTAAATCTATTATAATTAAAAATGAGGAAACTCTAAATGAAAATGAAATTCATGGATTATATATTTTATAATGTTTTTAAATTGTTGAATTTCAAGATGTGATTCATACTTTATATTATAGGGAAGAAATATTATGTAATAATATTGACAATGATTGTTAATGAATTTTGAACAATGTTGAAGGATTGAGAATTATGCAGATAAGGATTCAATATAATGACTTAAGGATGATCATGCGTTTAATGATTTAGTAGTCTTTAGATGTTTTTTGTGATGTGGGTACTTTAAGAGACATTTAATTAGTATTCAATGATTTTTATGGTATATGTAACCATATTTTTAACATGTGAAAATGTTTTTAGAGGAATAATGGTCTTTTAACTTAGTGGACATATGTTTTAAGTTATTATTAACATTAGTGTTTGTATGATTTTTGTTGATTGAGATTTTTTAAGGATGTTTCTAGATATTTGATAAGAATTAATTAGGAATTGTTTAGAAATAGGATATCCTATCACATCCAATAATTCCATTATTATTGTATATACAATTGAAGGGCGACAATGGTAAAAATCCAACCACATTCCAATATGATATTCTAGATGGAAATAAATTATTTTTTTTCACTATAATGGTTTGAAAGATATGATTAATATTATTCTAGGAATGTTTTATGATTTATGTATGCCAAACATTATGAAATATTATATGTTGTAAAAGGCTATCTAGTCTTTTATAAGAATATATGTTTTTACAATTTCATTTTTTTGATTCATGTTATTAGTTGAGTTGATAAGTATATCATGAGGGTAATATTATTATCAAATATACATTTTTTGTTATGGTACTTTAAATGGGGATTGGTGTTATTTGGTGAGAAATGTTAAATCAAGATGCAATGAATATGTGATAAACCCTTATAAATATTTTGTTTTCAATCATATTTAGGAATATTTTAAATTTTATGGACTATCGTTTATCGAATGATCTATGTAAAAATTTGTTTTTATTTTTTAGGAATTTAAAATTATTGTTTCATTTTATCATATGAGGTCTTAATTATTTTGTGGCCAAATTCCTTGATTACGACCTAAAAATAATTAATGTAATGAAAAATAAAAAAATGGTGTAACATCTCATGTTTTGAAACCGAAACTCATTGTTCAATAGTGTATATTATACACCACATCAATCTTAAATGAACAACTAAATTATATTTAAATATTACCTTCAAAACCTAACAATTAGAATTTAATGAATGAATAATATTTACTGAATTATGAAAATATGGACTAACCATTTATTTATAATTAATTATTCGGTGAAAATTAATTTATAAATTAATTTAAAATTATTTCAAAAATAAAATGAAATGTTTTTCTATAAACTATTTAAATGTTCATAAGTATGTTTTATACCAATAAATGCATTAATCACACTTTTTGTATTATACTAATGAAATATATGTATATATATATAATTTTTAATATAATTTTTAACATCTATAATATATGTTTTATTGACATAACATAAGAAGAAATATTATATTATAAATAAAATAATTATTTTTATAAAGATTAATTTTTTCCACCTTTTGACGGAGCACTTGAATTAAATATAAGTTTTGACTATTTTATAAATTACAATTTCCAAAATTTAATTATTCTTTGAATTGAGAGTATAAAAAATTTAATTTGGTTTAATTTTTTGTATTTTTCTGATATTATCTAATTTTGGATGAATTGTGAAAAAACTATTGGATTTAAATTAAAAACTAATTTTTCATCAAATTTTTTTAGTATTAAATTATATTTTTAAATGAATTTAATTTATAAATAGATCCTTTTTTATAAGTTAATGTAATGTAGTTAATTTGAATGAATTTCACATTAAATTTGGATATAAAGTCATTTCAATCTATAGAACGTTGTTACTTTAAAAACACATTTTCTCTTTCAATCAAGTGGATTAATTATTATTTAATTTCTTCAAAATATTTTTTTATATTTAAAAATTTAATCCATATTTGGAATAATATTTTCCAAATTATGTAAATTTGTACATTTTATTTTTTGGATGATATGATTAGTATCTTTAGTAACATTTTTTATTAGCACAGATAAAGGTAAATCTATTAATTAAGTGTAAAAAATTTAAATGTTAAAAATTTACCCTAACATGATTACTAATTTAATTTTATTAGTATTTTTTTATAAGAATTAACAAATCGGTTATGGGACCATTTATGTCCATTTGGATAAAAATAAAACCATCTTTATATAATATTCAATGGAAAGTCAATTTTTTTAAATCATTTGTTTTCAAAAAGACAAATATTATTAATGTGGGGTTATATAATGGATATGTAAAAATATAAATAGTATATTGAAAGATAAAATATTTTTATTCATCATGGTAATTTATTTATAATTTTTAGGATGATGTAATTAAATTAAATTTTCACACAATGATTATACAGGAATTGTTTAATTAATGAATGATTCAAATAAATATATTAAAAGAATTTATATTTATATAAATTTAAATAATAAATTCCATACACAAATTTTATAGATTAATTTTACATGTTATTGACGAGTTAAAAGAGTTGTATTGATGATATCATGTTTTAGTATGTTTTTAAAATGTCAAGTGATGAATAGTCTCAAAATTGACATTAATAATCTTTTCAAATAAATAATATTTAATAAAATGATATAAAATTTAAAAAAATTAACTATTGTCCAAATTATTAGAAAAATATTTAAAATATCATCCATTTTTCATTTATGTGTATTTTATAATATTATATGTATTTCTTTAACCAATTAAATGTATAAATACATGTTGTCACGATAAAAGTTAAAGAGGTTAAATAAGGGTTAAAGATAAAAGAAAAAGATCAAAAAAGAGTCAAAACTGATTTAATTTTTATTTTAGTAATTAATTAATACCAATAATCATAATATATTTTAAATTACTAAGTTTGGATCCATTTTTATTATAAATATAATTTTTATTGATTTAATATTTTATAGATTTAAAATAGTACCCCTCCCGTCTATTTTAAAAGGGAACCTCTTCTTTTCTTTTCATCACACTTAAAAACCTATCTGTCATAGAAACTACTTTAAAAAATCCTATAATAGAATCTAACTTCAAATTATATTGGTATTAGATTATTTATAATACACTCCATAAGTTTGATAAGGTGTTAATCAAAGGTGATCATTCGAGGAAGAGGTAACATTTTAATAAAGTATTTCTATTTTATTTCTTCTTCAACCTTTTTTTAAATAATATTCAACCATTATTAAATAATAAATGGATTATATAAATATACTATGATTTTATTAGGTTAATATAATCATCAAAATCTATTTCCAATTCCACCAAATGGGAAAATAATTATCCTTCATGTGTACAGTGAACTACCGCCTCGCAAACTGATATAATTCATTTTTCATCACCCTATCTCAAGACTAGTAATAATGAGTGAATAAAATATTATATATGTTAATAATTTTTTTGTAATTATTAAAATAAAATATATCATTTAAATTATTAACTTTCCATTCATATAAAATTGAATATGTCATTTGTGTGTACGTGTGAACTCTCACCTCTACGAAGTGATGTGAATCGTTTTTCATCACCACATAACATGGATGATATATATAAGTATATTTAAATTTTTATATGATATTTTTTATTTTATAATCCTTCAAAAAATAAAATAATAAAAATTAATTTTTTTAAATGGTGGTAATTGAAAATGGAAAGGTTTCTCATGCATAAGTACAACCTACAGTATATATGATTATAATATTGTTCATTTATGATAAACAAAAATAACTGTTGTGATTTAAAAGAATAATTAATTTATAAAGTAATTATTATTTAATGAATATTATTCTAGAGATGATGTATTAGTGGCTACTTTGACAATATAAAACTTTTTAAAGTAATGTTGGACTTAACAACTGAATATCCTCAAAAAATATCGACATGAACATATATAATTATGAAATTTTTGTATCATGGTAAAAGTTGAAATAATAGGAATTATATAATTAAAACGTTTACAAATAAAATCAATAATCAAAATAACTATATTGTTCTAGGATATAAAGAACATATGTGATGATTCGTACTCAAGGTAAAGTGTTTTTAAACTAAAAATCATGTATTAGTTTTTTATTGATTTTTTATTCTAAATAATTTTATCATTATCCATTTTTTAAAATGTTTTTTCATGAATTTATTTATATAGACAAGAATGTTTTAGAATTTTCAACATTTACATTCTCTAAAAAATTTTCTTTGAGTAATATTTTAAGGGACACTTTCAAAAATAGTCCTTTAAAGTTATTTTTACAAAATTCAAAGGGAATGTTTTTTAACTTATATGGCCTGAGTGGTTTCTGCATCTTTTATGACATGATATTAAATTAATGTTTTATTTATAAATTTTCATATTTCTTCCCAATGAAAATGATTTCATTTTTATGTGCACAAATTATAGATAATAAAAGTTATTATTATATGAAAAATAAATTTTGATATCTAAAACTGGTTTTATCATGAGTACAAATATTTTCCAAGTGTTTTATTTATGATATGTTCCTTGGATGTTTTTTATTATGGTTTGATCCAATTATAGCTAATGATATGACAGGTTGAGCACCATTATAGATCAATATATGATAGGTGAGCTATATTATAACTCTCAAATTCATTTGTTACTTTGGATATCGAAGTCGACCAAAAGGATATTCCATTTGCAAGGGTGAATGTAAGAATGATATTGAAATGATTTCCCAAGCCACCTATGTTGTTCCTCTATTCTTTCTAAAGAGTTTTTAAGAAATTTTTTAATTGGTTTTCATGTTTTCACTTGAATAAGGATTTAATATCGTTATCTACCTTACTACACCTTTTTTACTCATCCTAAGTTTTAAAATGTTTTCAAAGGGTTTACAGTTGAGTAGGTTCAAATCTGAGTATAAGTGGATAATTTTGAAAATTTTTCATGAAGAAAAGTCATATTTTATTTTAATTAATTTTATATTCTAGAAAAACTGGATTCAGAGTATAGGTGTCCACTTTTAATGAATGGGTTTACACTGTAATATTTTTTTTCAAATTCTCTAAAACTGTAAACTAAAAGATATTATAATTTTAATTCTAGTTCATAAACAATATAATTTTTATTGTTCCTAGTAAGGTCCTTATGATTTTTATAAAATGATATTTTAGATAAATTTGTTTATTACAATGTCTTCATAAGAGTCATGAATTTCATCTTTGGTTTTTAATTTTTAGGTTTATAATAGGTTTATCTTCTTAGAAATTCTTTTGAAGATTTATTGTAACACCCCAAGATTTTGTGTATTATTTTATTTTTTGAATTAATTATTCCTTTGAAATATTATTATCATTTCACCTAACCCTAAAAATAATTTTTTTTATGTTAAATCACTATGTTTGGATTACATTACATGCAACACCGATTTAATCATGAACTACACGCAACATAAAGTTTTTACTTTCTCTCCACATAATATTGATGTCATATTATGTTACACATAATAATGGCATTCCTTGATGGCTTCTATAACACGCATGTCCATGTTTTACGAAACAGTAATATATTATTAAAATATTATTATTTAATGTAATAAGGGATAACCTAAAAGAAAAATTATAGATTATGAATAGTATTTACAAATTTATAAAAAATATATCCTTTAAAAAATATAATATTATTTTAAAGGATATCAATTAGTTAGAAATAAATACGAAAACAGATTGAATATAAAAGAAAATATTAATATTTTTATAGTCAAAAGGCAGTTTTTTCCCAAAAATATGTAATTAGTTACAATTATTGATTTATATTAATGTAATTTCTATTTAATATATTCATTAAAATATTTTTTTATATTCATCCAATGTATTTTATACACAAAATATAAGATAAAACTTTTTTATGCACAAAAACCTATATTTTTGACTAAGGTATTTTTAACTTCATTTAATAGAGAAACCATTTTAAATCCCAAATTTGGAACTTTTATAGACATAATATGCTAAAATAAAATTAATATTTGTATGAAAAAAATAAAAAATATTTAAGGATAATTTTTTAGTATTTTTTTGAAAGGATTCATTTTTAATGAATAGGTAAAAATACAAAAATTATGTTAAAAATTTCATTTCCAACTAATTTAATTACAAGAAAAAATTATATTTTATATTGTTTTAATAGTTTATTTAGATAAAATTTTTATCAATTAATACAGTTTAGGTCATTCATATCAATCTCACTTTGAAATTGGTTATAAAAATATAGGAAAGATTTGATTGTTTTTACATTAAAAACATGCATTGTCATCCTAATTGCGTGATTAATTTTTCATTACTTTCTCACACATATGTGATCCAAATTTAGAAAATATGATACAAAATTTTTAATAAGAATAGTTTATAATTTTTTAATAATGAAAAATAGTATTTTTTCCAAAAATGTTAGTGAATGTAATTAAAATTAATTACATCGATTAACATAATAGTATTCTTAATTAATGACTAAACCATACATTTAAGACCCAAAATGAAATAAAAACATTTCCATGAGTCATTGGATGTCCATATTTGGACCCTATATTCCCTTTCCTTTACTTTTGATCATTATTGGATCAACTTTCAACATGAAAAATGTGGGTGAAAGTCTCTATTCAAATATTTTCAATAGTGAAAATCCTCTGCCTCTATAAAAATTGATTCATTTCCCCCACTTCCTCACACTTCTAAATTCCTTTTCTTGTTAGATATCTACCCAGATTGCTTCCCAACATACACCAATTTCTTAATAAATGATGATTATCCATTTTTTCCTTTACATCCTCTCATGTTAGACATTATGATGGGCACCCAATTGTTATATATCATATATTATAGTTATTATGTATATAAGATTATTTATTACTTCCATAGCACATAACTTTTTACTTTATATTTTGGGTAAATAAGATAATTTTGATTTAGGATGTGTGGAATACCTTCCCCTCAAACTGATGTGATTCATTCGAACACTTCATGTAATGTATTAAGGATGGGTTTAGTGGACCTATATGATATTTATATTATAATCATGCTACTGGAATAATAATATAATTACATATATATATATATATATATATATTCATATATTTATTTTACTTTTTTTCTTCCAATATGATAATAAAAATGGAAAAAACATTCATGTGTGCGTAGGTATTTCCATCTTCATGAACTGCATATTAAATTTCATAGTTCTACATGATATAGATTATTATAATAAAAATATGATAAATATGAATTATATTTATATCATGCTTTACGTTATGGAAATCATGAGACATTTATAAGGACAAAAGATAAACACACATTGACACACAATTGGAAAACAAAGTGAATATTAACCAAAGTGTAACCTCAACATGTAATTCCTAACTAAGAGGTAATATAAAGTCATATTGAATACATATATGGTATTATATATAATTATTTTTACCGGTAAAATAACTATAATAAATTTATATTTATTATACATGTTGATTGAATGAGTACGATGAGAGTCGAGACACTAGGTAATGTAATTCCATCTCACCTATTATTTCCATGAGATACTAGCTTTATTCACCTCCCATTCCTTTTGTGTAGTGTGTATACTTCCCATGGATGTATATAAAGACTCTTATACTTAAATTCATGGGTATTTACATATCCATTCTAAAATCAATATTTCATGGGGTTTTGTTTCAAAAGATACCTAATCCGTAATATATTTTTCTCTCAATTTGACTGCTTTGATAGTCTTGTTTTTTATATATCTAAATTCATTTTTTAGGTTTATATAATTAAATTTTATGTGTTACATCAGGAATCTACTAATTTTCATGATATTTTAATATTCATTTAATTTAAGTTTCTTATATGGAGATTATGATCCCAAGTTGCCTTGTTATAAGTGTTTGTTGAAACAATCTCATCTCTTTTCAAGATTGAGTATGTTTCTTCTTTCATTGATGAAATATTATGACCCATATCTCATTAAAATTCTTGAATTCTTTTATCCTCTCGATATTCCTAATATATTCATGTATAGTTACCATTTTTATATTATTTGGTAGATAAGATTTTTATGAAATAGTTTCTAGGAAATACAAACATTAACCTCTCTTCGGTAGAAAATATGCGTTCTTTCAAAGCCATGTTTTCTGAAAAGGGTTTCCAAGAATATTTTACTATTATCTTATTATCATTAAAATAAACTTTTACACTTTTTTTCTTTTTCTACTTTTGATATAAATATTCCTGTGAATTTATGATCAAGGAATTTTTCTAACCCTTTTACCATGAACATTGAATATTTTTTACCACATAAGGAATGTACAGAAGTTCTCATTGTCATTCTATGAAGCTTCACTTTCAGGTTTAAAGGGTTTTTTTTTAAGAAGGTTTTTTTAAATATTTTTTTGAAAAACTGATTTTTGAAATTTTTCATTCTAATTTTATTATTTTTCAAGAAAAATTCTTTTAAAAACGTTTTCAACATTATATGATATGTTTTTGAGTAAAATGTTTTTTAAACATTTTCAATCATTATTTATACGTTTTCATATTATTTTCAAGATAATAGGTTTTAAAATTTATTTAAGCTTTATTAATATTTTTTCAATGTATTTTCAATGAAATGGATTTAAAAAAGTTTTCATTATTTATTTATATGATTTAAATTTATTTTAAATGAAACTGTTTTCAAAACATTATCAAGTATTATTTTTATGTTTTCAAATTGTTTTCAAATAATAAGGATGTTAAAATATTTTGAAGCATATTTCATAATTTTTCAAGGAAAATGTTTTTAAAATGTTTTCCAGACTTTTTTATATGTTTTAAAATCATTTTTAAAGAAAATTATATTTAAAGGTTTTGTATGGATTGAAAATCCTTTTTCAAGGAATAAATAATATTTTCTTTAAGAATCACTTTTTAAAGATCGGTAAAAAAATTTACCATCAAAGATAACATCCATTGGTGTTATTAATTCCTTTTTGTGGAAATTATTCAATGTTTCCACCTGAGTGCAAAGGTTGGGGGCAAGCCCCTTTATTCAATATTTCCACCTGAATTATTTGTATTAATAGATTTTATTTTTATGGAATTATATTGATGAACCCCATTTATATTTAACTAGTTATATGCTTTTGGAACCCTATTCTTTTCACAAGTAATGTTAATGATGAAATTATTATGAAAGCTACATTTTTTATATGTTATGATATGATTACATGTAATAATTCACAGTTCATTGAAGTTGTTATGATATTATATTTTATGATATTATTTATCATGTATATGATTTAATTATGATATGGGTCAGACCTATATCTCCCTAAAATTCATTAGGTAATGATTTTTATCACATAAGATATACTAAGATGGCCTTGGAAGTGATCCTTAACTACTAAGATGGCCATGGGAGTAAACCATGACTATTAATATGGTATAAGTAGTGATCTCATGCTATATATATCACCATGGGAGTGAACCATGACTAACAAGATGGTATGAGGGGTGAAATCATACTACTAATATTTCCATGGTAGTGAACCCTGACTACCAAGATAGTGTGGGGAGTGAAACCATACTACAACGATGGTCTTGGTAGTGATTCCTTGGCACCTATGGAAGTCATGTTATATGTTTATGTGTCTATCACAATTCCATGTTTTATTCCTATGTTACGATTTAATTACTTATGTTCTTTTTTTTGCTTATAATTCATGTCTTAGGAACTAAAATACTTTATTCCATGATTCATTTATATGATCTTTGATCTGTAGGGTATGATCTTCTATTTTCATGATCATGTTCTTATACCCTACTAAACATAATTATTCATACATATATATTATATTTTCCCTTACAAAGAATCTGAGCTCACCCATTATAATGTGTCATTACCATGTTTATGAGGAATGGTTTTTGGTATATGTAGTAAAGGTGGAGATATTTATGGTATTTTTTGAAGATCTTTCCCCAAGATAGAAGATTTGTTTCCATGTTTCCCAAGAAACTTAACTATTAATCTCCTCAAGAATATATTTTTGTATTATATAGAATATTAATATAATATGATGTAATATCCATGTATATTAAGACATGTCACTATAGATGGTATCAGAAGAAAGGTTTAGTCAACCATTGAAATATATAATTAGGGATATTTAGTTATATCCATAGTTTTTTTTCTAATTATATTTCAAGGGATGTCTCTAAAGATATATATAAGGAAGACTTAACACTTATGAAAATATCCTAGAATTTTGGTAAAGGGTAGAGTGATTTTTTCCAAGAAATTAATCCCTATCTCGATACTAAAAGTGGGTGTAGCTCTAGAATAGATGTACATAGAGGTATAAACTCTAACATGATGTTCCTGGCCTCTGTCGGGGTAATATGGTAGATAACAACGGGCCTTGTTTCACAAAGTGTTTGACACTCTTTGGGGATATGTTTTGTGAATTAAAAAACTCATCATGAACCATTATAAAATATTAAAATACACATTGGAAAAGAAAAATCTAGGTTGAACCTATGATGTCATAGATTAAGGAAGGTTTCACGATTTCTACATCCTATAAGTAATACATTTTGTGACTATATGATTTTTTGCTATGATAAATATTGCTCACATAATGCTTATAATTTTAGTCAATGGAAGGAACTAAATTAACATTGAATGTGATGGATGATTTTTTTAATGAGAATTCAAGTGGGATTATAATTGGAGTAAGGGATTTTGTGATCATGACTAATCATTTTTCATAGAACATTATTAATATTGTATATATTAACAAACTCTGAGACTCACCAAGGAATAGAAATAAGGAGTTCATAGAGAGTTTGGTTAATAAAGAACATGTAGGAAATAATATTTGGTTTATTTATGTTAATAAATTGGAAAGAATAACCTATGTTAATGTCTTATAGAAACATGAAGATGTGTTGACTATGGAAAAGAAGGACACAAAGAAAGTGATTGTAGAGGAAAAATGAGGATTTCAGTTGACAAAATGGATGAAAATATTGGTCTCCCTAAGGAAAAAATCAATTTTATGTGTCTAAAGTGTAAAATAAATTTTCATTTTGAAACTCAATTTTGCAATATGAAATCTCTTGAAGGGGATCAGGAAGGTGGTACAAGTAATTATTACAATGTTGATGATGAAGGGACAACCAATGAAATGTGAAAGTAAAGTGGTATTGTGTAATAGGATTAGGTTGCATTTCTAATGGAATAAGGATGAATTTGAATAATAAAATAATTTATGTAATTGTATTCAAGAAGTATGTTATACGTAAGGTGAAATATATAAGTATTTTTCAGTTTATGTTTTTCACTATAGTTTTATAGGAACATGTTGAATGGTTCAGGTGGAATAGAAATTTTTTGAAATGGTAATGTTATGTCCATAGAAAACACACTATTAAGAAATATATAACCATTAATATATTCCTTATGTTTTGATAATGTTTTTTGGATAATGATATATGGGAAATGAATAAGTAAATTATATGGTACTGATTTCTTTGGAACTAATTAATGACATTTTGAAAAGTAGTTTATGCTATCATGAAAGAAGGTTGATACTTCTGGGATTTATGGAATGATTACAGTAATATATGGAATAAGTAATTATTCATGTTTTCTATCATTATTTATGGTAAATCAGGTTGTTACCACGTTTCAAGATAATCTACTTCAATGGTATTCACATGTTTGGAATGTGAAAACCTAGAGCAGCTTTTGGATATATGGGGGATCATTGTTAAGTTGATTTTGTGACTCCCTTTCTATAGTTTCATATATCCATATTTCATAAGGGTTAAAAGCTAAACCATTTAGGAAATCTTTATGTTCAAATTTATCTATAGATTTTATGTATTGACACTATTTTGAAAACCTGGGATAAAATGCTATTTAGTGAATAACCTTATTTTAAGGAAGTCAAAATTATTTATTTTGGAAATTAGATTAGTGTATCTTTAGAAATGGACATCAAGTATGTTGGGTGAAAATCAATCATGTATATAATGTCTATGGGTCTTGAATCCATCATAGAAGGATGATAAGTGTTTCACGCCTACCATAAGCTTACACGATGTCTTTGTTATGTATAATTCTTTTTGAAGAAAAGTTATTTATGATGATACAATAGTGTTAATTTTTATTTTTTCTGATTAATTTATTAACCATATTGATTTTGAAGAATTGTTATAGACAAATGGTTACACTTTTCATTCTTTTATGGGACTTATGATCTACTATATGTGTATTTTACCACATCTGGAATCAAAGTTCATTTTTTGACATCCATTTCTTGAAGTAAAGGGTAAATTAGAAATACATAAAAGGGAAACTAAATAATAAAATTTTATTTATATTAAATATATAAATTAATTTTATTTCCTTATATAATGTGTCAATAAAACTATTACTCAACAATATGATAATGTTTTAAAAAATGTGGTCCTAATATCATAATTTTAGTTGAACCAATGGCCTTTTAAATCATCTGAGATTTATGACTTTGAGGTCCTCAAATTTTATTAATCATTCAATTATTTATGATTGATGACCTCAATAACTCCCTATAATTATTTATGCCCTTTCTCCATGTACTATATTAACTCCCAAATATATTATTGCATGTGGAAACCAAATAAAAGTTTACTATAGGTAACCGTTATGGTACAAACATTCCATTCTTAAGAGAATTTCTAGTATCCATTTTTACAATGTCAATCACTTCCTATAAATGAAACATTATGTATTAAACCTTTGTTAACACAGATGAATTTCAAGTGTGGACTTAATTTTAAGGGGTTTTAATGTAACACCGCAAGATTTTGTGAATTATTTTTTTTTCAAATTAATTTATCCTTTGTGATGATGTTTCTATTTCACATAACACAAAAAAATGGTTATTTTATATTAAATCACTAAGTTAGGAATGTGTAATATGCAACACCAAGATAATAATGAACTATAGTGAACATAAATTTTAGCTTCATCTACACATGACACTACGTTTATCTTACATTATATGCAATAATGATATTCCTTGATGGCTTGCATAACAATAATGAATGAGTTTTACAAAACAATAATATATATTTAAAATATTATTATTTAATATAATAAGATATAAACTAGGAGTGAAATTGTAATTTCGGAATATTATTAACTAATTTATGAAAATATATGGTTTAGAATTATATATGATAAATTCACAGGTCATAAATTAATTATAAATGAATATGAAAACCCATTGAACATAAAAGAAAATATTAATATTTTAATTATCACAAAGTAATTGTACCTAAATAAATTAAATTATTTACAATTAGTGAGTAATATTATTTTAGTATATATATTATATATTCAATAAAATATTTTTGGTATTCCTCCAATAGATTGGATGTAAAAAATATATGAACAAACATTATTTTATGCATAAAAACCTATATATTTTAATAAAGTTAGCTTTAACGACTTTTAATGGAGAACCCATTTTGAATCCCTAATTATTGAACTTTTATAGACATAATATGTAAAATTAAACTACAACTTTTAAATCAAAACATTGAAATTAGTAAGGATATTTTTTTGGTATTCTTCTGTAAGTTTTCATATTTTAATTAATAGTTAAAATTATGAAATTTTAGTTCAAAAATGAATTATCATCTATTTTATTTATAATGATAAATAATATTTTAAATTGGTTTTAAATTTTAATTATAATTTATTTTTATCAGTTAATACAATTTAGGTTATTGAGATCAACTTTTCATTGAAATTGGATATAGAAACATAGCAATCTTTTGAATACTTCTACATTAAAAAATATGCATTGTCTATCCAACTAGGGGGTTATTTTAAAATTAATTTATACCAATTATGTTATTAGAATTTAGAAATATTTATTCCATATTTTTAATTTTCATAATTTATAATGTTTTATAGGGAAGGAATATCTTTTGACCAGAAATATTAGTGAATGTAATTAAAATTAATTACAAAGATTAAGGTAAAATTAAGCATAACTAGTGACTAAACCATATATTTAAGACTCAAAATTGTTGTACCCCACACTCTTTGATTTTCATGATCACAATCACTTTCATATGTGTTTAACATTGTTTTAAGTGTTTTGGATGATAGGCAAAAGATTGCCAAAGGATTGGCCCAAGAATGGACAAGAAGTGGACTGAAATTCAGTCCACCGGCCAACCGGTGTGATAGCACCGGCCAGCCGGTGGACCTGGCAGAGGCATTGCCCACTGCCAGGCTCCACCAGTCAGCCGGTGGCTTGACCACCGGCCAGCCGGTGGCACCTGCACTCAAAGGGAAGCTACTGCCTCCCCACCGGTCAGCCGGTGGCTCTGTCACCGGCCATCCAGTGGCATCCAGCAAAACAGTGGTTGCTACTGTCTTGCCACCGGCCAGCCGGTGGCTCTGGCACCGGTCAGCCGGTGGCCCCTGGAAAAGAAGAACAGCTACTGTCTTGCCACCGGCCAGCCGGTGGCTCTGGCACCGGTCAGCCGGTGGCCCCTGGACAGGAATCCTATGCCTTTTTGCAAACACCGGCCAGCCGGTGGGACTGTACCGGCCAGCCGGTGGAGCCAGTCAAACTAGCCGTTGCAGTTTGACCAGGCTGGCCCACTTGGCTCCCAACGGCTCTTTTAGCCTCTCCAATGGCTCCGAATCCTCCCCAAGGGTTCCATGCCTATAAATAAAGGCCAAGGAAGCCCCGGACACTAATCAGATCACATACAAAGCGCCCGGACATATTGTTGCACATTTGGCGAACCTCCGGCGCTCCACCTTGAAGGATCCTCAAGTGCTCCAACCAATTTCCAATCCAAGGAGCACCTCAAGAAGCTTGGGATAGCACGCTACATCACCTCCATCTATCCAATTGGCGCCCAAGTCTTCCCAATTACGGTTTTTCATTGCTTTATCATTTTTGAGCTTAAAATTGGGTTTGTGCCTACAAACCCCAACCTTTTCTCTATCCTCCCTTTCTTTTGGGTTTCACACCACCATTAAGGTGTGAAGAGGTTTCATCAAGCCTTACCCTGTAAAAGGCTTGAGTTGTCGGTGAGCTAGCCTTCACCCGTTAAAAAGGCTAGTGGGTTCTTGCTAAACCATTAAAAGCAAGTGGGTTCTTGCTAAACCACAAAAAGCAAGCTGTAATAGGTCCTAGTGCTACCTCAAAGCCTAGTGGGTTTCTTGCTAAAACCATTGAAAAGCAAGCGGTAGGAATCTCTCAACGGTTGAGTTGGGAGCGGAGACGTAGGCCGGGTTTTGGCCGAACTCCGTTATCAATTTTGTGTGTATTGCCTCTTTATTTCCGCTGCACTTTACTTTGATTTTTTAATTTGTTAATCAATTTTTTAAAAGGCAATTCACCCCCCCTCTTGCCATCTTTTCCCTCGTGTTTCTTCCGACCCAACAATTGGTATCAGAGCGAGTATTTGAATAATTCCCTAAAACGGTTTCAAATTAAAGATCCTATTCTTTTTTTGATGGCATCTACCTCTTTCGCCCCCGAGGGCTACTCATTGGGTCGGGCTCCATTTTTTGGTGGAACCGACTATAATTACTGGAAAACCCGCATGACCACTTTTCTTAGAAGTATAGGATATCCCATTTTCAAAATAGTCATGCAAGGTTACACTTTGTCTACCCCCGACGAATCCAAATGGAACCAAGCCGACATTAGAAATTTTGAGCTTGATGGCAAAGCCATGAATGCTCTTCATTGCGGCCTTGACCGAAATGAGTTCAATCGAGTTTCCACATGCACCTCCGCACATGAAATCAGGAAACTATTGGAGGTTACCCATGAGGGGACCAATAAAGTAAAGGATACTCGATTGGACATGTACCGTCAGGATTTTGAGTCTTTTTCTATGCATCCAAATGAATCTATTTCTGAAATGTTTACTAGATTTACTGACGTGTGCAATGGGAGAAAGTCCCTTGGTGATGATGTTTCAGCTGAAGCAATGGTCAAGAAGATCCTATGGGTCCTTCCGAGCTCATGGGCACCAAAGGTGACGGCGATCCAAGAAGCTAAGGACGTCAAAAATATGCCGGTAGAGGAGCTCATCGGATCTCTCATGACTTATGAGATCACGATGAGGAGGCAAGCTCAAAAGGAGGGCACACCAATCAAGACACCAAAGAACATCGCCCTCAAGGTACAAAAAGAAGTAAGCTCCTCCTCCTCATCATCATCTTCCTCCTCATCTTCTTCATCCTCAAGCGGCGACTCGGAAATGGAGAATCTCGCCCGCCAAATGCACAAGTTTATAAAGAAGCACAAGAAGAAGAAGAAATCCCGCAAGGCGCGTAAGCAAGAACCCACCGCAAGATCCGAGCCCAAGGTAAAATGCTACGGGTGCGGCGAAAAGGGCCATTACAAGCCCGATTGCCCACTCAACAAGAAACGGGCCACGCAAAAGGAGAAAGGAAAGAAAAAGGTCCTCAAGGCGACATGGAGTGACACCTCCTCATCCTCCTCCTCCTCCTCAAGCAACAACGGTAACAAATGCCTAATGGCATTCCATGAGGTAACTTCTTCCGATTCCTCTTCCTCATGTTCTTCAAATTCAAACTCCTTAAATCATTTATCTTATGAAGAACTATCACACGCTAGAGACCAACTTGAAAATGGTTTTCATGAACTCTCTTCAAAATTTGTTGATTTAAAAAAGTCTTTCAAAAAACTTTCCTCCGAAAAAGACCAACTTCTCAAAGAGAAGGAGGAACTCACCCTCAAAATCCAAAATTTTCCAAATGTTGATTCCATGGAATCAACCATCAAAGACCTTAGAGAAACCCTAGCTAAGTTCACCCAAGGGGAACAAAATTTGAACAATTTGCTTGGTTCCCAACGTATATCTAGAACCACCCAAGGGCTAGGATATACCAATGTAGCTTCCTCCTCCCATGCTCCAACTGTTTTTGTAAGGGGGAGCTCTTGTTTTAAATTTTGTAACTATTGCAAAAAACCCGGGCACATGATATATGAATGTAATTGCAAAAACGCCCGGTATGGTAGGCCCAAATCGATTTTTTATTCCGATGAATTTTATAGGAGAAGACCCACTATGAGACAAGTTTGGATTGAAAAATCCCTTCTTGCGAGTCTCTCCGGGCCAAAATTTATTTCCTCTTCCCGGTGATTTATTGTTTTTATTTAGGGGGAGTTAGGTTTATTTAAGAATTTTGTTTTATTCAAACTTTCAATTTCAACACTTGGTTTCAAATTTTTCAATTCAAAATTTTCAATTAATTTTTGATTCAAAACTTTCAATTCAAACTGTTATTAAATTTTTGATTCAAAACTTTCAATTCAAATTTCAAATTTCATTTGGTTTAAAAATATCAATTGATTTTCAAATCTCAATCTTGTTTTTCAAATGTTTTCCCTCAATCAAGTTTTATGCCCCATTCTATTTTGATAATCACAAAGGGGGAGAAATTTCTTGATTGATTGGGGGAGAATCTTTTCCTCATGCTTAGTTTTTTATTTTCAATTTATCATTTAAATCATGTCTTTCATTTAAGTTTTTACATTGCTTAGATAAGTGATTGTGATAATCAAAATAGGGGGAGATTGTTGTACCCCACACTCTTTGATTTTCATGATCACAATCACTTTCATATGTGTTTAACATTGTTTTAAGTGTTTTGGATGATAGGCAAAAGATTGCCAAAGGATTGGCCCAAGAATGGACAAGAAGTGGACTGAAATTCAGTCCACCGGCCAACCGGTATGATAGCACCGGCCAGCCGGTGCACCTGGCAGAGGCATTGCCCACTGCCAGGCTCCACCGGTCAGCCGGTGGCTTGACCACCGGCCAGCCGGTGGCACCTGCACTCAAAGGGAAGCTACTGCCTCCCCACCGGTCAGCCGGTGGCTCTGTCACCGGCCATCCGGTGGCATCCAGCAAAACAGTGGTTGCTACTGTCTTGCCACCGGCCAGCCGGTGGCTCTGGCACCGGTCAGCCGGTGGCCCCTGGAAAAGAAGAACAGCTACTGTCTTGCCACCGGCCAGCCGGTGGCTCTGGCACCGGTCAGCCGGTGGCCCCTGGAAAAGAAGAACAGCTACTGTCTTGCCACCGGCCAGCCGGTGGCTCTGGCACCGGTCAGCCGGTGGCCCCTGGACAGGAATCCTATGCCTTTTTGCAAACACCGGCCAGCCGGTGGGACTGTACCGGCCAGCCGGTGGAGCCAGTCAAACTAGCCGTTGCAGTTTGACCAGGATGGCCCACTTGGCTCCCAACGGCTCTTTTAGCCTCTCCAACGGCTCCGAAGCCTCCCCAAGGGTTCCATGCCTATAAATAAAGGCCATGGAAGCCCCGGACACTAATCGGATCACATACAAAGCGCCCGGACATATTGTTGCACATTTGGCGAACCTCCGGCGCTCCACCTTGAAGGATCCTCAAGTGCTCCAACCAATTTCCAATCCAAGGAGCACCTCAAGAAGCTTGGGATAGCACTCTACATCACCTCCATCTATCCAATTGGTGCCCAAGTCTTCCCAATTACGGTTTTTCATTGCTTTATCATTTTTGAGCTTAAAATTGGGTTTGTGCCTACAAACCCCAAACTTTTCTCTATCCTCCCTTTCTTTTGGGTTTCACACCACCATTAAGGTGTGAAGAGGTTTCTTCAAGCCTTACCTTGTAAAAGGCTTGAGTTGTCGGTGAGCTAGCCTTCACCCGTTAAAAAGGCTAGTGGGTTCTTGCTAAACCATTAAAAGCAAGTGGGTTCTTGCTAAACCAGAAAAAGCAAGCTGTAATAGGTCCTAGTGCTACCTCAAAGCCTAGTGGGTTTCTTGCTAAAACCATTGAAAAGCATGCGGTAGGAATCTCTCAACGGTTGAGTTGGGAGCGGAGACGTAGGCCGGGTTTTGGCCGAACTCCGTTATCAATTTTGTGTGAATTGCCTCTTTATTTCCGCTGCACTTTACTTTGATTTTTTAATTTGTTAATCAATTTTTTAAAAGGCAATTCACCCCCCTCTTGCCATCTTTTCCCTCGTGTTTCTTCCGACCCAACAAAAATGACATAGAAACTTCTCCAAGAGACATTGTATGGAAATATATCTAGCCTCTACTCCCTCTTATTACTATTTAAAGTAATTTTATGCACTTGAAACTTGAAAAGCATAGGTGGAATTTTCTCTGTAAATATTTACAATAGTGCTTCTTCTCCTCAACTATAAGAATATCTCATTTCCTCCAACTTCCTCACACCTATCAAGTCCTTATAATCGAAGAATAGCTGAAAATATTTCTTACCAATATATATCACTTACTCCTAGAATCATTCCCCTGGTATTAAGTAAATAAATAGAATTCGTTTCACATAAACCAAAATGAGTTACCCAATTAAGAGGTGACACCTTCTCTCAAGATCCTTTCTTTTATTTTCTTTCTCCACCCCCTGCACATTCTTTATTCCATGATTTTATAATAAAACATTTATCCTAAATATACTAGGATGTTTTTATTCTGTGATTTTTACCAAAACATACACACACCTCCATATAATTGGCAACAAACATACTGTTTATGTGTGGGGAGAACATCTGCATCACTAAATGTTCATTACTCTTTTTCCTTTTAACACCTCTAATGGTTTAAATTATTATAGAAAATATATTTATATCTGAAATATATTATATTTATTATGTATTTATGCTTATTTATTCCTTTAAAAACACATATATATTTAAATTCCATTTGGTTTTAATATGAAAATTGCGTTTGAGGAAGTGTGGAAAATCTCCCCCTCAAAGGGATGTGAGTCATTCACACACAACATGGAATGTAATAAGGATGGGTTTAGGGAACCCATATCATATATATGATATAATAATTCTACTAGAATAACAATATATATTCACATATATACATACATGTATTTTACTTTTTTCCCTTCAATACGATAATAAAAACGAAAATAGAATTCACGTATGCGTATGGATTATCGTCTCCATAAATGGTGTATTAAATTTTGTACTTATATATCCGATAGATTAATATAATATAAATATAATGAATATTAAGGATATTTATATAATTTTTCTCATTATTAAAATAATAATATAACTATAATGACAATAGATAAAACAAATTTATACACATTTGAAAAACAAAGAGAATTTTACCTGAAGCGTAACTTTAATATGAAATTGCTAATAGTGGGTAATATAAAGTCTTTATCAATACTTATATGTAATTATACATAGTAATTTGGTTCTTTAAATATTTTAAAATAAATTTATATTTATTATATACAGGGCTTTAATGAGTACAATGAGAGTCAATACACTAGGTAATATAATTCCATCTTACTTTTTATTTCTATGAGATACAAGATTTATACACCACCCATTCCTTTTGTGAGGTATGTATACTTCCCATGTATGTGTTAAATTATTAATATAATCTATTTAATGGGTATTTAAATATCCATTCTATTATATTTATTTCATGGGGTTTAGGTTTCAAAAGTTACTAAACCCCTAAAATAGTTTTGTCTCAATTAGCCTTCTTTGAGTCTCATGTTTTGTTATGCACCTAAATTATTTTTCGAGGGGAATATACTTCAATTTTATATATTACATATTGAATGTCCTAATTTGTTTTTATATTTTATGATTTATTTAATTTAATTTTCTTACATGAAGAGTATGATCCCAAGTTACCTAGTTATAAGAGTTTTTTGAAAAAATCTCATCCCTGTTCAATATTGTTTATGTTTATGATTTTCTTGAAGAAATCAAATCACTCATATCTCATGAAAAATCATGAGTTCTCTTATCCTCTATATATTGATAGTAAAATCATGTATTGGAAGCATTTTTAAAATCTTTAGTACATAATATATTTAGGAAAGAGTTTTTAGAACATTCTCACTTTACCCTCTCTTCGATAAGAAATCAATTTTTGTTCATAAAAATATTTTATAAAAAGGGTTATATGAATAATATAATAATATTATATGATCATTAAAATTCATTTTTTCCATTTTAATTTTATGAATTTTCAAATGAATCTTCCCCTCTCATTCTAATTAAGTCATTTTTCTAAACGATGTACCGTGAAAAAGGAATATAAGTGTTACCTTGTATGACATATATGTATTTACACCCCATTATTTATATGAGTCCTCGTTTTCCTGTTTAAAACATAATTATTTTTTTAAAAAATATATATTATATTATTTTTAAAAACAGTTTTCAAAATGTTTTAAATAATTCTTTATATGTTTAAAAAATGGGTTTCAAACAATTTTAAAGATTCTTTTATATGTTTTCAAGGAAAATGGTTTTCAAAAATAATTCAAAATTTATTAATATGTTTTCAAATTATTTTCAATTTAAATTGTTATCAAAATGGTTGGATGTATTATTTATAAGTTTTACATTTATTTTCAAAAAACTTGTTTGCAAATAATTTCAATCATTATTTTTAGGTTTTAAATATATTTTCAAAGGAAAGGTTTTGAAAACGTTTTTAGTATTTCATTATATGTTTTAAATGTTTTATAAATAAAATGGTTTTTAAAATATTCAGATTCTTATTTTATATATTTTTAGGGGAAAATATATTAAAATGTTCTCAAGACTTCTATATAATATTTAAAGGTATTTTAAAAAAATATCTTCAAAAGGATTTATGTATTAAAATTCCCTTTCAAATAAGAAATGATATTTTATACAAGAATTTTTTTTAAAGGTTCTTAAAAAAATAATTTAGCATTTAAGATAACATCCATTAGTTCTACTCATGCTTTTTTTTGTAAATTATTCAATTTTTTCATTCATATTATTTCTATAAATGGATTATTTTTTGATGTCATAATGTTGATGAATCTCGATTGTCTTTCATGAGTTATATGATTTTGAAAACTGCTTCTTTTTAGGTGGATTTTTTATGATAAAATGATTATGAGACATTTATTTTTTCACATCATATGATATGATTAAATGTTTATAATTCCCATTTCATTTAATGGGTTATGATATGATTATTTATGATATTATGTCAAAATTATGTATGATTTAATTATGTGATGGGTAGGCCCTATATCTCCCTCTAATGAATTGGGTAATGATTTGTATATCATGAGAGAGACTGAGATGGTCATGGGAGTGAACCATGACCACATAAATCACCATGGGAGTGAACCCTGACTACCAAGATGGTATGAGGAGTGAATTAATGCTATTATGATGTCCATGGGAGTGAAAAATGACTACCAAGATTGTATAATGTAAAGTCCCAACAATTCCTTGTAATTTTTTTAAATTATTATAGATTTTTATGAGTCTTCAAAAAATTGATGGTGTGTGATTCTGAGGCCCGGTGTGCCCAGAATGAAATTCGGAACTTTTTTTAGGTACGTTTAGTAACGGTGCTGGCAACATTTTCTATCTTTTGAACTGGGGCTTGGAATTGAAATTTGAGAGCACCATTGAATCTGCAATGATGGTATTCATTTTAGGGAATATTCCTTTTGACTGTAGTTGGTCATAGAAAAATATAGTTTTGGACTTTTAATGAAAAATAAAATAACATTTAACTGTTATTTTCATTTCTTTTTCTCTGACAGATAATTGGTGGGGGTGGGAACGATGACCTTTCAATCCATTTAATGGATTGAATCATCAACAATGTAGCTCCACCAATGTGAATTAAAATAGGTTCAACAATTCATTTAATTAAACTCATTAAGTCATGAACATGTTACTCACATTTTCCCCTCATATTTAAAAGGATCTAGGGGTGAGGTTTTGGAACAACTTCTACAAGCAAGGAAACTCTTGCAAAGTTCTACGGAAACATCCACTGATTAGGGATCAAAGCTCGAGCGACAATGATCTGGGATCAACGAATGTTGAAAAATTCATCCTATGTGCACGCTCCTCCTGCCGAAACCGCAACACCTCCAATGAATCTTGAGTTAGGGGGGTTATTATTGATGTTTTCTTTGATGAATGAATGTTCCTCCTACTTTTTATCATGTTAATGCGGAGGGCGCGGGCCGAAGGAACAAGGCTCGGACCATCCACCACTTCATTCATGTTGCGTTCTTTGGGGATAACTTTCTTCAATTTTGATGGTAACGTGAGGCAAGGGTCACACTGTGGCGGCGGTAGTCCGAGAGAATCATAGGCATATAGGGTACCTAGAATTGGCCATCAGAGCACATATGGTGGCACGCGGAAAGAATCACCGGCGTGCCATGCCGGAGACGGTTGGCGGTGGCTGAAGGAGGCCTGCGACAATTGGTTGTGGGCAGTGGGAAGGTAGCGCACTGTCGCGCACTGCGGTGGCCAGAGGCGGCCAGCTTAAGCTAGCCACTTGGGAGAGGTACAGTGCCCTTAGTCAACAGTGGTGGTAGGAGGGAAGGCACGGCCCCGTGCTGCGCTGCATTGGCTGGAGACTGGGAGGTCACCTGGTGGACCATTGCACATAGTGGGTAGCACCCTACCAGACGGATGAAATGGCCCAGGTCCACGGGGCCAACTAGAGACGTGGTCCACCTTAGGTGGACTGGGCTGGACGCAGGCCTACTGAATGGGTCAGACCCGTACAACGGGCTAGTGCGGGTGGGTCGAGCACCACCCGGCAGGAAGGTCTAACCGAGGCCCAGGACCACGAACCAGTCAGGCCAACCACAATGGGATGGACCTAGCGAACATGGTCGAACCATAATGGGTGGGGTCAGGTAGACCATCAGACTTGTTACGTCGGTCCTTCCTGACCAAGTCGAACCAGGCCCAAACCCAACCGACCCCAAAATAAATAAACGCTTGTAACTGACGAACATGGTGATTGTTTGACACGTCGTTAGTAGCTTTGGGACCCCTTTTGGAAAGAAGTCCCTTGGGCATATTCCATCTGGCACAACCGAGCTAGGTCGGATTGAGGTGTGTTCACCCACATTTAATAAAAGGGGTGTAATTAATAGACATGGCATCTGATCGACGTGCCATCAATGGAATAAGGACCCCTGTGATAAGTTGTCCTTTTGGAGATACTCTAATTGAGTTTTGGTAGAGTTTGATGTGTGAACTTGATTTGATCATACTTGAATCCAACTAGGCCCTTTATAGAAAACTTCCCATATCTCATAAAATGGGCGTCTGATTGACGCACTGTCTATCACATTGGGACCCCTATGATGGGGTGGTCACTTGGGTATGATTTTTAGGGACATCATACCTGTTGATATTGGAACAATGGCTTAAGGAGAATAATATTTTGGAGATCTGGCATGCTACATATAGGAATCCAGTGGCTGCCTGTGACATGAAGAAAAATAGAGACCAATAAGGGCCAACATCAGAAACTCCAGATTGGTATGATCTAGTTGTACGACAAATAATCCCTACCATTGTACTAGCGACCAATACGGGTCAGCACCAGCGACCAATACGGGTCAGCACCAGCGACCAATATGGGTCAGCACCAGCGACCAACACGGGTTAGCACCAGCAACCAATACTGGTTAGCATCTGGCTACCAATATGGGACACCATACAGTGACCTATATGGGTTAGCAGTAGAGTTTCTATAGATAGGATGATTTGGCTTTACAATTAGTCATCCTTATCCCAGTAATATTGAATTTACACCGTTAGAGTAAGATGTTTCTTTTTCTTTGCGCTTCAGGATTTAGATCATTATTGTTATATTACCTTTATGGTATTTCATGTGATGTTTTCCTTTTTAGATTACTCAAATACCTTCCGGGGTCTTTTGGTCCCCTTTTAAGTTGTTATACTCACTCCTGGATGGGATCCTCCCGTATGTTTGTGTCTGGTGTAGACTACTGATGCTCCAAGGCAGACTTTAGAGTTTCAGGACTTTGTGGAGCTTGGTGCGATTGGAGTAGTGGAGATCATTTTCCTCGATTTCAGACTTATACCTACTACCCTACAGGTAGAGCTCTAGGGAAGATACGACATATGTTTACTTTCTTTTTAGTTTATAGGGATTGTATTCTGGCCCACTATTTTCTGTTTATATTTGTACTTGTGGTTGTACTTTTCTCTCATTGTTATACCTTACTTTTTTTGGCTGTTTACTTTATTTTACCTTTTTGAGTGTGTACAGATATCTAAGTCAATGCCTTCCCTATTCAAGAAAAGCATTCAGGTGCTAGTCACCTACCCCTGGCCTATGGATGGTGGGTTTGGGGTAGTCACATTTGGTCCACGTGGGATGGGTTGTGAAAAAGTGGTATCAGAGGGCAGTCAGTTATTTCAGAAGAATTATTAGTCTACTTTTAATGAGGCAATGGTGTAAAGTGTCTTGAGTTTGATTTTCAGTACAGAGAGTCTAGTGTTGGTGCAGTGGCGGACATATACATACACCAGGATGTAGAATTCTGTTTTCAAACTCGGTACATGAAAACACCAGAAGCTAGTGTTTTGAAATGTTTTATTTATCTTTCTTCAGTCAGCTGACCATGTATAACTTATTTCCCATGACGCATCTGTTTCTTACAGGATGCCTCTACGAAGGTAGCTAGCTAGGATTCTAGTTAGAGATCGTGACAGTGGCCCACTGAGCGATTAGGCGTCAGTATAGGGACCACTCATAATGATGGCTCCATTGGGTGATGTACCAGAACCACCACCACCCATTGGGCAGCAGATGCTTCCAGTGGATCATGCATTCCATCTCAGTGCATTGTATGAGTTCTATAGACAAAGGCCTCCGAGGTTTCCAGGCGATAATGACCCCAAGGGGTGAAAGGAATGGTTTGAGGTGGTTTCGTTGGTCTTTTTCTTAGTATAGACACCATCCGATCAGATGGAGATCTTGGCTGCTAGCCTTCTTTGGGGATCATCTGGATGATGGTAGTGATCGATGATCCAGGTGCATGAGATGGTGACCCACACCTGGCTGGAATTTGAGTTCCTTTTCAAGGAGGAGTTTGTTCTAGCGATACTATGCTCTGTGTGTATTTAGTAGCTGCATCATCCGCAACAGGGCATCCAGACTATGGCTAAATACTTAGAGAGATTTACTGACCTCTCTCGATACTCCACCATTATGGTATAAGACCCTAACGTTAGGGCACATTCCTTTGAGAAAAGGCTCTAATGAGAGATTTGAGATGCGATAGTTTCTCTCATCATCTCGACACAGAATGGGGTGGTAGAGCAATCTTTGTAGATAGAGATCTTCCTTACCAAGCAAGCACAGATAATGAGAACCTCTACCGGACGACAAGTAGCAGAGTCATCTGCAACTAGAAGTAGACAGACGAAGTAGAAGCCCAAGTGGGCTAGACCATCCAGAGGGAGACCTCGGGATGCAGGGTTAGAGGTAAGAGGCTCGAGAGGCCGAGAGAGCAACTCGAGAGGCAAGATCTGTTTTTATTATGTGGGAGAAGGTCACAAAGCTCACGACTATATGACTCCCTTCATGGATGATCGATAGATGGTGGATGAGACACTGAGGCAAAAACAACTATAGGAGCATGAAAGTTTGAAAGGTAGTGGATGATACAGTGGATCATGATGTGTAGTGGGAGATAGTCAGGGTCTCTAGTCACTACCACCCCACCCCCAGGCGGTCCACCACAAGCTCAGGGAGCATGTGTATGGGGACATGTCTAGCTACAGGCAGTAGAGTCTCACGATCCTAATGTCCCATGAGATTATATGAGGTATGATCTGTATATTCTCTACATTAGCATAAATTCTTATCATTACTCGTGATAGTCATTTTTTCTTTGTCGCGGACTTTGTTTGGGACTTTGAGATTCCGACTTAGCTTTTAGCTCGACCACTGCATTTGGATACTCTTACCGGAGGCGATTCAATAGTCACACACTGGTGCTGATAATGTTCTCTTAATCTTAGAGGAGATAGTTTCATATGGGATACTCTAGTAGTGATGTTGAAGCCCTAGGATGTAATTCTAGGCATAGACTGGCTATCAGCAGTTCACGCACAGATTGACAGCTTGAGACGTACAGTGCGATGTACAAAAAGAGATAGAGACTCGTTTTCCTTTTTTGGTGAGAAGGAAAACATAGCAGCATGAGATGGACTTGCCCTCAGGAGGGTGTATCAGATTACATATCAACTATCTTGCATGAACTATGACACGGTGGATGAGGCGAGTCCGCAGTTCCCACAGGTGGTGGTTGAGTATGAGGACGCCTTTCTAGAACATGTCCCAGGACTATCTCCTTATAGAGAGGTAGACTTCTACATTGATCTACACCCAAGAAAAACACCAATATCATCACCAACATATCAAATGGCACTTTCATAGATCCGGGAGATGAGGGTACAGTTGGAGGACTTAAAGAGGAAGGGATTCGTAAGGCCCAGTGTTTCTCCATGGGCATCCCTAGTATTGTTTTCCAGGAAGGAAGAAAGATGTTTGAGGCTATGTTTTGGCTTCTAGTGCCTAAACCAGGTGATAGTGAAGAATAATTATCCTCTACCAAGTATCGATGATGTAACACCCTAAGATTTCATAGTAAGTTATTTTCTTTAGAGTAATTCAATAGCTTGCGCTACACACAACACGGAGTTCGAGCGCACCACGACTTACCAAACTAGCCACCCAAAAAGATGTTATGAATAGTATTAACTAAAATTTTAATTTTATATACTCCATATATTTTTAGAATCCATATTATGTGTTTATTATATATAATATTTGAACAAATCCATTGTTTTAGATAAAAAAGTATTTTTCAAAAAAAGAAATTTTACCATGTTTTAACTGAAAACCCTTTATAAAACCAAGATTTGAAACTTTTATATATTATATTTAATTAAATTAAATACTTATTTCGAATAGGGACATAAAATTTAATTTGAATGAATTTTTGGTACTTTTTTGATAACATTCATATTTTGATGAATACTGAAAAATACAAAATTTTAATTGAAAACAAATTTTTTAATCAAAATAATTTGTATTTTTAAATTGGGAATTTGAATTGTTTGTAATAATAATTAGAATATATTTTTATCATTTAATACAATTTATATTATTATAAGTAATTTCATGTATATATTCGACATAAACACATGTCAATCTTTTGATAGTTTTTACATTTTAAAACCCCACTTTTTGGTTTTGAAATGGGAATTAATTTTAAATTAATTAATGGAAATTATATGTTTTTAATTTTGTAAAATATAATTACTTTTAGAAATTATAATATCAATATTATCTTATGGTGATTTTTTTGTATTTTTCTGAAAATATTCCATTTTTTATAAATAGTGAAAAACACTACGTTATTGTTTAAAAACATTTTTTATTTCCTTTATTATTTATTTTATCTAAATTTTTTTTAAATCAAAATAGATACAAAATAACTATATATATTCAATTTATTTCATTGTAGTCATTTTATAATAAGTTTAAATATATAAAATTTTATTGAACTTTTTACTGTCTTTTACCCACCTTCTAGGAACATTTTAAAATTTGCATAAAATTTAATTTTACCACTTTTGTGTGTTGAATTTCATAATTTTGAGAGACACAGTTATGATCAGTAAGTAATATTTGGTTCAATATGATGAAAATAATTTTTGTTGAATAGTATCTTTTGACGTTTATTTAACATGGTTAAAAGTAAATTGGGTAATTAATGGTAAAAATAATATTATAATTACCCTAACACATGTCCTAAATCTATTGAATTAGTGTAATTCGACCTAAAACAAATTTAGTAATAAATTATCATTATCTTTGGTCTACTGGGATTAGATTAGTAACTTTATTATTACTTTATTTAAAGAAGAGTTAAAAGAGTTAAATTCAAAGTTTAATAACTAAACAATTTTTAATATAGGGTTATACATAAGATAAATTCGACTATAAATATTATTAGAAATATAAAAATATTTCCTAAATAATGTTATTTTATTTATAATTTTTAGAGATTAAATAATTAAATTTATTTATGACACAATGGTGATGCCGTAATTACATTATTAATGAAAGATTAAAATAATTGATATTATAAATATCCAAAAAAATGTAATTTGTGAATTCTTTTGAATTACACCAATTATCTAGGTTAATATTACATGTTATAGTTGATTAAATAATTTTTTTTTGAAGTAATCATTCTGTTATGATTTTCACAAAAAAACCAAATACTATATAATGTCAAAATTGACATGAATGAGTTTTTAAAATCAATACCATATTATTGGTTGATATAATATTCCTAAAAATATAACGTTTCTCCAAAAATCATAAATAATATTATATATGTCATTAATTAACCACTTTATGTTCTCTAGGAAGTTTATAGTATGTTTATTAACCATATAGTGTAAGAATACAAGAAGACGTGGTAAAAGTTAAACTATTTAACTTAGAGTTAAATCTAAACGATAATGTTAAAATGGTATCCTAAACATGACTAAAACCTTTTGGTTGAGCGTTTTTCGACCTATACCAACCATAGATTCATAATAAATCATTTTAGAGCCATTAGAAACCAAAAAATATTTTTTTATAAAATAATATTTCTAGGTTTACCTAAAGTGACCCTCATATCTCTTATAAAATGGTACTTCCCCTTCTCTTAATTTCACAACTCCAATTCCATTGGGCTCGGCCAAACCCTACACAACTATCCCCCCAACATCCCTACCATCAACCTAGAGTCCTTAATTTTATCATAAACCTAACCTAAGGATCCCTTTTTGATCAACTCAAAAGGAAACACCCAAAGAAGAGGTAATAATTTCACCACCCTCTTTCAAGTTATTTTCTTTTTCCACTTCCTCTTTCATTTTGTTTTACATACCATAATAATCAATCCAATAACTTATACATTCTTTTATGTTATTTTAAATATGGTAAAACCATATTTGTTATTCTATCCATCCTATAAATGACAAAGTCACCATACATGCGTACATACGGCTTACAATCTCCACGTCACTGTGTGGTGTGTTATTGAAACATTTAATTATTTTTATGGGTATAATAATGAGTATAAATGATGTAAATAATAAATATAACATGTTAATTTTTCTTTTTATTTGATATAACATCCAATTTTATACGATTTCACCATCAATATAATGTTATTGTTCGTCGTGCATACGTATAGATTACTGTCTCCATGAACGCGATGAGATTCATTCCTCATCCTAATCATTCAAGAATAATTTCTATTTTATGATTAAAAATAATACTTATGAATATAATATCATTATTTATATGAATCATGTACATCATATCCATAACATATATGGCTTACAAAACCAAGCACGTAAAGGAAAACAAATCAGTTAACACCCAAAATGATGATACTCCGGAAATATTATAAACAAAGAAATATTAGAAGATAATATATGATATCATATTTATGTATTTTGTTCTTTTATAATTTAATAAAAATTATTTCACAATTATACATGAGTTTAACCTATCGTATACTAAGGAAAGTACAAGGTAAGGGGTTTCTTACCTCACTTTTAATTCTATGAGATTTCCATTGTTTGACAATTATTTATTGCATACGGTGTATTGTGCACTTCAATTTGATATATATTATATTGATTCTATTTAAATTAATGTAAATATGTGATTAATTTGGTGGTTATTAAATTTTTTCATATGACTCGATGGATTACAACATGGTAAGGTATTTTCATCTCACTTCTTATTTTTTTGTGTGAGATTCGTGCTATATTGCCACTACTTCCTGTTGTGTGGTGTATGTACTGCCCATTATTGTATTCCTTATGTAATATTATTTAATTTATGGGTATTTAAATCTTTATTTTATGATACTTTATTCATTGGGTGTATGTTTCGTAAGTCACCAAATCAGTAAGGGAATTTCTAATTTTTTTTCCACTCATTGTGATTTAAGAAACATTCATTGATTATTTTACTCCAACACTATGTGTGAAATCACTATTTATTTATTTATGTAGTAATTTCCACCTACCTTTGTGTGGTTATTGTTTTGATACACATAATCACGCCATTTATAAATTCTCAAGTCAGTGATATGAACTTGATAAGAGTAATCTTAACTCAATTTTCATATATTGAGTTAAACATTTAAGTCATTGGTGTTGTTGTTACAATAATATGTGTGAATGTCCTCTGATTGTATTACACTGAATATCCAATCATATTTAGTGTATTTATATTTTTCACACATAATTATGTCATTGATTTAACCTTAATCTAAGGATACAATTTTATATGGGATTTCATCTCATCATATATTCAATTGAGACTTCTTTGTTGTTATACACCGATTCAGATTTATTTGGTGTATATACTGTACTTTGACAAAATATAACATGAATACATTTATTCTCATGATGTTATTAAGTTTTTATTACCTCAATTATTTGTATTCAAGCCTCTCTCATTTGGTTAGGAACTCCAACTAAAATATCATTTTAAATGTTTTCAAATTTTATTCTTCAAAATCTATGTCATTAATGTCCACGTTTTAAAAATGTTTTTAAGGATTTATTTATATTTACATTAATGTTTTATAATTAAAATTCCTTTTAAATGTTTCAATGTGGTATGGTACACTTCGATTCCAAAATCTATTTTAAAGATATTCTTGATAGATTGTGACACTTTAAGACGTTTTCATGAAAAAGGGGGATATTTACCTCAAGTAGTTTTGATGATTATTGTCACCTATGTAAATATCCTTCATTATTATCGATTGAGGTTAATTTATTATAATAAAATCTTTTATATTGTATTGAATGAGTTATGTTTGACTGTGGATGTGCTATTTTTATACCATTCATGGTTTATGGTTAATGTATTGACATTTTGTATGCTAGTTTTAATATAAATGTTTAGATTATGTTTCACCCATTCAAATGAGGAATGAATGGGACTTAGTAAGTGATGAGTGGAGCCCGTAATAGCACCTCGATGCATCGGTAGGTCTCAGGAGACAAACTAGTGTCTTGGCAAAAGGCCTTGAAAAAAATCTTATTTGTAGTCTTGGAAAAAGACCTAGACAATGTGGTAATGAAGTCTGGCATTATGCATTCCATAATTATGAAATTGGTTATTTATATTACGTTTAATTATTCAACTAGTAGAATATCCATGTGAATAAGTAAATTTCATTATTTGATTTATCTTTTCTATATTATGCTGAAGATTAAGTTTAAAAGGCTTGTGTTCTAGTCTAACACATTGCCTTAAAAGTTTATTCTTATTTATAAAATTTTACACTATATTGTTATCCTTACTGAGCATCTGAGCTCACCCCTTTATTATGTATTATTTTTCCTAAGATGCAAAGAAGTATATAATGATTAACCAACAGGAATAGGCTAAGGGATATAAGTGTGTTCAATGGGTACATAATGATATTTTTTTTATTTCATGATGTAATGTAAAACTTATGTATATATCTAGTACATCCAAGGATACTAAAATGATCAGTATTTTTGGGGATGATTTATTTTATCATGCCAATGTTATGTAATAATTCACTGATTCTAGGTAACTGGGGTTGGTGCCTTACAGATAACCTCTTCGACTGGCTGAAGGGAGCTCGTTGGTTTTAAAAGATAGACCTCAGAGCAGGCTATCACAAGCTCAGGGTACGAATTGCAGACATACCGAATACAACCTTCAGATGACAGTATGGACATTACGAGTTCTTGGTGATACCTTTCGTCAGGACAAATTCTATAGCAGTGTTCATGGGGCTCATGAACAGGATCTTCCAGCCATACCTCGATCACTTCATGGTGGTCTTCATCACTGAAATCTTAGTGTAATCAGCGTTCGAGGAAGAGCACACTGTACACTTGAGGATTGTTCTGGACACACTATGAAAAAACAAGTTATATGGGAATCTCTCAAAGTCTGAGTCCTGGATACAGTTAGTCCAAAACTTAGGACACGTCATCTCAGAGGCTGTAGTTGCAGTGGATCCAGTGAAGATCGAGCCATTACTTGATTGGGAGCTAGTGAGTAGTGTTACTGAGCTGTGGAACTTCGTTGGATTAGCATGCTGCTATCATGGGTTTATACCTGATTTCTCAAGATTAGCAGTACCTATATCCACCTTGACAAAGAAGGTGAAACTATTCATGTGGTTAGAGACCTTCCATTAGAGCTTTCAATAGAATAGTCAGAGCTTGACCAGTGATCCCATCCTAAGGTTTCTGGAAGAGGGCACTAACTACATGGTTTGATGTGACGCATTAGGGACCATACTCATTTACATACTAATGTAGGATGATACAGTGATTACATATGGCTCATGATAGATAATGCCTCATGAGTAGAATTATGCGACTCACATCATGGATTTGAAAGCAGTAGTCTTCGCACTAAATACATGGTGACACTAATTGATGGACGAGCGGTTCACTATTTACTCAGACCACAATAGACTAAAATATATCTTCACACAAAAAAATCAGTATCACAGACAATTGTTTTTCTAGAGTTCCTCCCAGACTATGGCTTTGAGATAGTCTATACTCCTGCAAAGGGGAACACAGTGGTGGATACAGTTAGCCGGAGATCTAGTTTTCATCTTCTGAATGAGGCCTCCATGTAGTTAGCCTCGCTTTAGATATCCTACATGGATAGAGATGAGAGAGTCTACCTCCCGTCAAAGATAGTTTCCTCTCCACTCCTTTAGTGAGTTAGGGAGGCACACCTCAGAGACAGAAACTATGATACTACATGTGCTTAAATATGCTCCGTCCATGCACCTGATGGATATTCTGAAGGTGGGGATCACACTATCCTTTTCAGGGGACTTCCAGTTTTTCCAATGGCAGTACGAGAGTAGGATTTGAGGGAGTTCCATACATCCCCCATGAAAGTACATAAAGGTGTAATGAAGATGTATCAGGACCTCCGGTATCAGTACTCGTGGTCAGGGATGAAGTAGATGTGGTAGAGTTTGTTTATAGATGCCTCACTTTCCAGAAAGTGAATGCCGAGCACCATGTACCAGCAAGCTTGAACCAACCCCTTGAGATACCATAGTAGAAGTGGGATGGGATATCGATGGAATTTGTGATGGATTTACCACGTATGTACATAGGGAATGATTCCATCTAGGTGATCTTTAACCAACTCAATAATTTGTCCCACTTAATTGATATTCAAGATAAGGGTTCGGTAGAGAGGTTCAGACGTCTCTACATTCAGGAGATTGTGCGACATCACAGGGTGCCATCAGCGATAGTCTCAGAATGGGACACATGATTAACATCCCTATTGTGGAAAGGATTATAGGAGGCTTTTAGGAATCAGCTTCACTAGAGCATATATTTTCACCCATAGATAGATGGTCAGGATGAGCGGACCATCCAGACCATAGAGGAAATTCTTCATGCATGTGTCTTAGATTTTGGTCATAGTTGGGAGGACCACCAACCCTTGGTGGAGTTTTCATACAACAATAGTTATCACTCCACCATTGGTATGGCCCATTTTTAGGCATTGTAAGGATGACTGTGTAGATCACCCTTGTGCGGGATGGGTCCAGGAAAGCTAGCACTTGTGGGACCAGAGATGGTACAGGCTACCACTGAGAAGGTGTTGGTCATCTGAAAGCAGATGAAGACTTCACAGAGCCGACATAAGTCATATGATAATAGGAGATGGAGACCACTAGTGTTTCTAGATGGGTTCATATATTCTTGTGAGTCTCCCCTCTACGGGGTCTACAGATATTTGGGTGAGGCAGAAAACTGTCACCGAGGTTTATCGGACAATTCCTGATACTTCAAAGGATTGGCAAGGTGGTGTACCATTTGGAACTACCACTGTAGTTGGATAGGGCGCACAACGTCATCCCCGTATCCTAGCTGAGGAGTTACTTTCATTAACCATCCCACATCATCGACCATGGCGATCTGGAGATTGACGACGGGTAAGCCTTTGCAGATTACCTGGTGGAGATAGAGGATCGACATGAGAGGATCCTTCGTGGGCGGTTGATACCTCTGGTGCACGTTCTGTGGTAGCACGAGAATCTCCAAGAGATCACATGGGAGCATGAGGGTCATAGGAATTCCCTGTAACACCCCAATATTCCACAATACATTTCCCATTGAATAATGCAATAACATGCATTGTACGCAACTTCAAGATTCTAACACACTACAACCAATCAAACTAGCCGTTATGAATAGTAATACCCATTTTTTGAAATTTTATAAATTTTTTCTATCAAAATGGACATCATTTTTGGATTTTTAATATCAAAATTAGCTTAGGGTGAATTTTGAGTATTTTTCTGAAAACATTCAATTTTTGATGGATAGTGAAAAACACTGAGTTATTGTTTAAAACCGACTTTTTATTTAAAAAATTATTTATTTAATTTAAATTTATTTTAGGTCAAAATAGATACATAATAAATATATATGTTCAATGTAATTAATTGGGGTTATTTTATTATATTCATAGATATAAATATTTTATCAAACTTTTTATCATCTTCTACCCACCTCCTAGGTGAATTTGCAAATTTCCATAAAACATAATTTTACCACTTATGTGAGTTGAATTTCAAAAATCTGAGAGACACGGTTAACATTAATAAGTAAATTGTTGTTTAATAGGATAAAAATAATTTTTGGTGAATAGTAACTTTTGACTTTTATTTACCACGGTTAAAAGTAAATAGTGAAATTAAGGGAAAAAAGATATTATAATTACCCTTACACATGTCTTAATTCTATCGGATAAGTGTCATTCGACCCAAAAAATCTTAGGAATAAAATATGATCCCCTTTGGTCTACCTGGTTTAGATTAGGACATTTATTATTATTTTATTTAAAGAAGAGTTAAAAGAGTTAAATTCAAAGTTTAATAACTAAACCATCTTCAATATAGGGCTATACATAAGATAAATTCGACTATAAAAATTCATTTGAAATATAAACATATTTCCTAAAGAATGGTATTTTATTTATAATTTTATACATTAATTAATTTAATTAATTTATGACACAATGATGATGCTATAATTACCATATTAATAAAAGATTAAAATTATTGATATTAAAAATATCCAAATAAATGTAATTTGAGACTTTTTATGAATTAAACTAATTTTATAGGGTAATATTACATGTTAGGGTTTATTATATAATTTTTTTAAGTAATCATGCTGTTATGGATTTCAAAAAAAAACCAAATACTAAATAGAGTCAAAATTGACATAATTTGGTTTTTAAAAAAAATACTACAGTATTAATTGATATAATATTCCTAAAAATATATGGTTCAACAAAAAAACTTAGTTATGGTTTTATTTATTAATAATGAATCACATGGGGTTCTCTTGGAATATTATAGTATGATTAATAATCATAAAATATAAAAATACATAGAGCCATGGAAAATGTCAAACTATTTAACTTAGATAAAACTCTAAAAGATAAGGTTCATATGATGACCTAAACCTATCTAAAACATATTGGATGAGAGTTTTTAGACCCATCCCCACCGTATACTCTAAATATATTATTTTGGAGCCATTAGAACCAAAAACGATTTTATTAAAAAAGAATATTTCAGGCTTTTCCTAATGTGACCCTCAACTCTCTTATAAAAGGGTACTTCTCCTTCTCTTAATTTCACACCTCCAAAGATTTCTGGATCGAGCAATACATGCCCAAATATCCTCCCAAATATACTCCATTCAACCTAGAGGCCTTCCTTGGGTTAGAAATCCATCCAATGGACCCTTTTTGATCAAATCAAAAGGAAGAAACCAAAGAAGAGGTAAATATTTATTCACATCTTTCAAGTTCTTTTATTCTTCCACTAATTCTTTCTTTTTTGTATCCATTATAAATTAATAACTACATTATCTTATATATGGTATGATTTTATTAAAATGGTAAAACAATATTCATTATTCTATACATCATATGAATGACAAATTCACCAAACATGCGTACGTTCGGCTTACCGTCTCCACGTCGTGGTGTAATTTGTTATTGAAACACTTAATTATTTGGATGGGTATAATAATGAGTATAACTGATGTAAATAATAAATATAACATGATATTTATTCTTTTTATATGATATACCAACCAATTACAAATGATTTCACCATCAATATGATGATATTGTCGCTCGTGCGTACGTACGGATTACTGTCTTCACGAACGCGATGCGATTCATTACCCTTCGTAATAATTTAAGAATAATTTTCATTTTATGATTAAAAATAATGCTTTATAACTTAATATATTCTGGATATGAATAAAATACATCCTATCTATAACAAAATTTTCTTACGTAACTGAGAATATAAAGGAAAACAGATCTGTTAACACCCAAAATGATGAAATTACTAAAATATTATTAACAATGCAATATTTTAGTATAATATATGATATCATATTTATGAATATAGTTTTTTTATAATTTAACAACAATTATTTAACTATTTTACAGGAGGTTAACTTACCCTCGACCAAGGAAAAGTACAAGGTAATGGTTAATTCTACAATCACTTTTCTTATCCGAGGTTCTTAATACGCATGTATCTACTAGGACCTCTTTATCATCCACATCCATGTTTTCTTAAAAATGTATGTCAAAACATTTTTACTATTTACTAGACTATGAGTTAAAGTAATTTATACCCTTATTATACCATATATGTTTTGATAGGAATCTTTCTGTCGTTTTCAAACCATGATACTTTATAACCTTTTCGACAAAATAAAGGTTAGAATGTTTTTTTAACTTATACAGTCAGTGCAGCTATTTTACGCCGTTATAACTTCTTCAAAGACTCCCATACAAGATTATAATAATATTTACAAAATAAATGTTTTTTTACAATTATATTACTTTTAAATGATTTCAAAATAGAAATAGATATTTCTCTAAAAACATTTGATTTCATCTATGTCAACATCCTTTGATGGATTTTAATCTTGTCTAATGTTGATTTATTATGATACAAATATTTCATATTTTATTGAAGATTTTATGATATATTTTACTGTGGATGTGTTATTTGTATACCATTCATGGATTATGGATAAAGTATTATCATTTCGTATGCTAATTTTCATACAAATGGTTATGTTATGTCTAAACCTTTTCACATGAGGAATACATTAGAATTAGTAAGTAAGGGGTGGAGCCTGCTATATCTCTTCGATGCATCAGTAGGTCTCAAAAGAAAAACCGATTTCTTGGAACTAGACCCTGAAAAAATATTATTTGTAGTCTTGGCACTAGGCCTTGACTATGTGGTTATGAAGTCTGGAATTATACATTCAATCATTATAAAAGTGAATATTTATATTCCATGTGATTATTCGACTAGTAGAATATCCATGTGAATAAGTAAATAGAATTATTTGATTTTATCTTTTCCATATTCTACTGAAGTTTAAGTTTAAAAGGATTTTCTTTTAGTCTTATAAATTGTCTTAAATATTTATTCTTATTTATGAAAGTTACCGCTATATTGTTATTCATACTAAGCATCTGATCTCAAACCTTTCTATGTTTTATTTTTCCCAAGATGTGAATAAATATTTTATGTTTGACCTATAGGGATAAGCTAAGGATATAAGTATGCTGAAAAGGAGACAAATGTTTTTTGCTGTTTTTATTTCATGATGTAATGTAAAACATATGAATGTATTTAGTACTTCCATGGCTATTAAACAAATCGTTATTTCGGGATTTGATCCCTTGTGATCATGCCAATGTTATGTAATAATGCACAGAATCTGGGTAACTGGGGTTAGTGATTTATAGTTGGTATCAAAGGAAGGTTAGTACAAACCTTAGAAGCTAGATTTAAAAAAACATTGATTAGAAAACACTACCCTAAGATAGACTTTGAGGATTATTATACAAGAACTTCCTAGGATTTTGGTACTATAGAGATTTTGTGAGTTTTAAAAACAATAATTCCCTTGTCCGGATACGAGCAGGTAGAGATGGATCTAGCACAGATGTACCTAGGTGTAAAACTCAAAAACACCTCTTTGAGTTAGTTTCTAACGGGAACTGGTGGACGAAAATGGGCCTTGCTGCACTCTTGGTTATCACACTCCTGGGAGATATGCTTAGAATAATTCTCATTTTCTTTACAAACCATTATGAAGGGTTAATGAGTATATACTCACTCAAAATAAATAATTTTATGATTATGGATTATATCCATAAACTTTTCAATTTATGTTAAGTGTTTTATAAGTTCGTAATTATATATTTCGGTTCATAAACTAATCTACTGTTTTCCATTGTTTAGAAATGGTGCCTCATGGAAGGAATGGAAACTGTATCAATGAACATAATCCTTGTAGATATTTCCCTCCTACTTAAGATAATTATTGTGGAGTTGTTTATTCAATTGGTTCTGATCAGCTTATCACCATACCAGGACAACTAACCCAGGTTATGAATAATAACCTTACCCATATGGAGCACTGCGATCCACAATGCGAAGGATCAATGTTAGGCCAATTCATGAGGCAACAACCACCAATATTCAATGAGAGTACAAATCCATTAGTATCTTTGTAATGGATAAATTCATTAGTGAAAATATTTCATGCTTTGGGGAGTAGTGAAAGGGAAAAAGTTGTCGTGGAAGTTTATCACCTCACAGGAGATGCAGAACAATGGTGGTCAGTGATTCAAAACACAAAAGAAGATGAATAAGTATCAAACAAGGAATGGATGGAGTTTAAAGATATTTAAAAAGAAAAATACATTCCTCGTGACCATTAAGAGGATATGGAAATCCAATTTCTATGTCTGATGAAAAAGGAGGATGAGAATGTCGCAATGTATGAGGCTAACTTTACAAGGTTAATAAGGCATGCATCTGATTATATATGAAACCTAAGGAATAAGATTGATCGATTCTTTAATTGTTCAAAACCATTTATCTATCTAGAATTAGTCTCACAATCCTTCTCATCCTTAGAAGATATTTTCTCATGCACTATCAAGGCAGAAAATTAATTCTCTAAATATTACGACTTTAAAACAAAGAAAGAGAAAAAGAGATCTGTTGAACACTCTAGAAATTGAAATAAGGGGATGAAGGGAAAAGTTGAATAACCATCATGCAGTAAATTCAGGAAGAAACACCCCAGTACTTGCCTAAAGGGAATGAGAGTCTGTTAAAAGTGTTGTGAAAAAGGCCACCAAGCTCATGAATTCTAGGGGAAGAAAGAGGCTATCAATGTGGAATGATACAATTTTAGAGAAAAGGGGAATTAGGAAAATAAAATTCCTATGTGCCAAGGGAACATACCTCAGAAAAGGCCAAGGGATAAAGTCCAAGCTTATGCAATCACTAATACCGAGTTTGATGCTCCAAAAGATGTTATGGAGGGTAATTTAATGGTTTCCTCAAGTTTATCCAATGCTTTATTTGATATTGGTTCATTGAATTGTTTCATATCTTCTTAGTTTTCTAAGAAAATTATATATTTTCAATTTGACTTAACAAGGGAGTTTTCAGTCAAAACTCAAAATGAAGGTATCACATAATAATGTTTTGTGAATCGGTTCCCATTATGGCATATAAATGTTTGTTATCTACTGATCTCATCATCACACCCATGATTTAATTTTATATAATCATCAGAATGGATTGGATTTCAAACCATGATGTGAAAATTTATTGTAAGAAGAAGGAGGTTACAATTTTCGATGATGATAAGGAGAACCTTATCTTTAGATCAGAAACTTCACCACCTGATTCTTATATAGATCCTCCCTTAGTAGCTCTACTAAATTCAATTTAATGGGAATAAGAAAATAAAATAACTATAGGTGATGAATATAATGTTCGAATATATGGCATATATATTGTACAAGAATATGTTGATGTGTTTCTAGAGGATTTACCTGATAATCATCAAGAATGATAAATTTAGTTTTCCATTGATTTAATTCCAGGTTCAAGGCCAATGTCAAAGACCACTTATAGAATGGCCACTGTGGAATTAGTATAACTAAATAATCAACTAGAGGAATTGAGTAATAAGAGATTTATTAAACATTGTGTTTCTCCATGGGGAGCCCCTTTCCTTTTTGTTAAGAAGAAAGATGGATCTATGAGGTAGTGCATTGACTATAGGAAGATCAATGATATAACAATAAAGAACAAGTTTCCCCTACCACGCATTGATGATTTATTCGACCAACATTATGGAGCTCAATATTTTTTTAAAGATTGACCATCGATATGGATATTATCAGTTATTTGTGATGAAGGAAGACATTCCAAAAACACTATTTCAAACCATGTACGGGCATTACGATTTTACAATAATGCCTTTCGGATTGACTAGTGCACCCTCTGTCTTCATGGATTTAATGAATACATTTTCCAAGGAATATCTTGATGAATTTGTAGTGGTATATTTTTTATGATATCTTTCTATACTAAAAAATATATGAAGATCAAGGAAACCACTTTTACATTATATTAAATACTCTTAAAAGAAATGAATTACATTGGATGTTTAGAAAGGGTGAATTCTGGCTTCAGGATATTTCTTTTCCTGACCATATTGTCTCTAAGGGTGGAATCTATATTGATCCTTCAAAGACCAAGACAATCCAAGACTGGATTGCACCGATGAGTATTATTGAGGCACACAGTTTTATTGGTTTAACAGGTTATTATTGATGTTTCATCCAGATTTTCTCATGGTTGGCTAACCCATTAAGCAATCTCAAGCATAAATGGGTTAAATTTTTTTTGGATAAAAGAGTGTTAAAAATCTTTTGAAGAACTGAAGAGAAGATTATTCAATGCTTCTATCTTAACTCTACCACTGGGGAATGATGGGTTTGTTATTTGTAGTGATGCTTCAAACAAAGGACTTGGTTGTGTCTTTATGCAGAATGACAAAGTTATTACCTCTGCATCACAACATCTAAACATTCATGAGAAAAAATATCCCACTCATGATCTTGAGTTAGTAGCTTTAATTTTTGCTTGAAAAATATGGAGACACTATCTCTATGGTAAAAAACTGTGAGATTTATACTGATCACAAGAGTTTGATGTATATTTTCTAAAAAAAAGAACTAAACATGAGGCAAAGGTGATGGGTTGAACTACTCAGGGATTATGATTTCACAATACACTACCACCTGGGGAAGGCAAATAAGGTGGCATATGCTTTGAGGAGAAAAGATCATAGAGTTTTGAACAAGATGATAGTTGAAAGGGATCCTATTTTCAAGGTTCTATTAAAGATGGGTATGGGAATAACTAGGGAAGGTGAAACGTCAATACTTTTTCAAATGGTGGCCAAACAAACATTACTATAAATGAAAAAGAGTTCTCAAAATGATGATATGGATTTTCAAAAGAAGATTAATGCTATGAATAATGGGATCTTGAGTGAATTCATATACAAAGATGGAATTTTGAAATTTGGTAATAGACTTTGTGTTCCTGAAATACCTAATCTAAAAAGGGAATTGTTGGATGATGCTCATAGCTCCAATTTCTCTATACACCCTGGGAGCACTAAGATGTTTAGACATTTTAAGGAACATTTTTGGTGGGACAACATGAAAGGGAGATTGCTGATTTTATGTCAAGATGTATGGTTTTCCAATAAGTGAACACTGGAAGGAAACAGCCTGGAGGAGTTATGCAACCTCAACCCATACCTTAGTGGAAATTAGATAATATTACGATGGAATTTGTCATGGGGCTACCAAATACTCCTAGGCTGAATGATGCAATATGGTTCATTGTTGATCATCTTACCAAGTTAGAACATTTTCTTTTTATAATTGAATATTTACCAATTGAATTTATGGAAAGACTATATATTAATGAAGTTGTAAGACTTCATGGTTTAATCCTATCGATTGATTCTGAATGTGATCCCAATTTTAGAATAAGATTTTGGAAAAGTCTTTAGAATGCCCTGGATACTGAACTTCGTTTGAGCACTACCTTGCACCCTCAAACTGATGGAAAATCAGAACGAACTATTCAAACCTTATAAAATATGTTGAGATATTTTTCACTTGACTTTCAAGGTATGTGGGACCAATATTTACGTCTGGTAGAATTTTCCTATAATAGTATCTTCCATTAAAGTATTCAGATGTCACCATATGAAGCGTTATGTGGAAAGAGATGTTTCACACCAAATTTTTGGGATGAAGTTGATGAATGAAAACTCATATACCCAGAACATGTTTTGAAAATGATGGAAAAGGTTATGGTTATCCAAACCCACATCAAAGTATCTCAAAGTAGGAAAAATATCTATGCCAATATCCAAAGGAAGGATTTGGAATTTCAGTTATGAGATCATGTTTTCTTGAAGGTATCTCAATGGAAGGGTGTTATCTGTTTTGTTAAGAAGGGTAAATTGAGTTCCAGGTACATCAAACCTTTCTAAATTATAGAATGAATTGGAGTTTTAGATTATCATTTGGCAATGCCTCCAAGTCTCTCTAAAGTTCATGTTGTGTTCCACATATCACTATTGAGAAAATACATGCCTAAACCAATGCATATACTCACATATGAGGAAATTGAACTGGAACCTGATCAGTCTTATAGTGAAGATCCTGTCAAAATTTTTGACACAAGAGAACAAGTGCTAAGAAACCGGACGACTCGTCTGGTAAAAGTTCTATAGAGAAACAGTAAGATGGAAGAGGCAACATGGGAACCAGAGGAACTAACGATGAAGAACCACCATAATATTTTTGTGTGGTAGTATTATAGAAATTTTGACGATGAAATTATTTGTAGGGAATAATGTAACACCCCATGCTTCCATGGTACGTTTCTCTTTGAATAATGAAATAACATGCATTGTACGCAACTTCGAGATTCTAATACACCAAAACCAATAATACTAGTCGTTATGAATAGTAACACAGAGTTTTAAAAATTTTATAAACTTTATCTTTCAAAATGGACTTCATTTTTTATTTGAAATATCGAAATTAGCATAGGGTGAATTTTTGGTATTTCTCTGAAAACCTTCAATTTTTGATGAATAGTGAAAACACTGAGTTATTGTTTAAAACCAAATTTATTTAAATAATTATTTATTTTATTTAAATTTAATTTAGGTCAAAATAGATACATAATACCTATATAATTTCAATATAATTCAATGGAGTCGTTTTATAATAACATTATATATATATAAATTTTATCAAACTTTTTAGCATCTTTTACCCACCTCCAATGAGAATTTGCAAATTTTCATAGAACATAATTTTACCACTTCTGATAGTTGAATTTAAAAAATCTGAGAGACATATTTAATATCAATAATTAAAATGTGGTTCAATAAGATGAAAATAATTTCTGGTGAATAGTAACTTTTTACTTTTATTTACCACAGTTAAATGTAAATAGGTTAATTAAGGGTAAATTGATATTATAATTACCCTAAAACCTGTCTTAATTCTATTGGATAAGTGTAATTCGACCAAAAAAACCTTAATAATAAAATATGATCCACTTTTGCCCACTTGGATTAGATTAGTACATTTATAATTATTTTATTTAAATAAGAGTTAAAAGAGTTAAATTCAAAGTTTACTCACTAAACCATTTATAATATAGGGTTATAAAAAAGATAAATTCGACTATAAATATTCATCAGAAATATAAAAATATTTCCAACATAAAGTTATTTTATTTATAATTTTTTGACATTAAATATTTTAACTTATTTATGACACAATGATGATGCAGTAATTACATTATTAATGAAATATTAAAATAATTGATATGATAAATATCCAAGTAAATGTAATTTGAGACATTTGATGAATTAAACTAATTTCAGAGGTTAATATGACATGTTAGGGTTGAATAAATAATTTTTTTTCTAATTAATAATGCTGTTATGATTTTCTCAAAAACCAAATACTAAATAGTGTCCAAATTGACATAATTGAGTTTTTAAAACAAATACTATATTATTAATTGACATAATATTCCTAAAAACTAAGGATCATCCAAAAGACATAGATAATGTTATATATATTAATAATTAACCACATGGTCTTCACTTGTCTTGTTATAGTAATTTTATTAACCATATAATATAAAAATACATTGAGACATGGTAAATGTCATACAATTTAACAAAGAGTTATATCTAAAGGATAAGGATAATGTAGTGGCCTAAACCAGTCTAACACCTATTGGTTGAGTGGTTTTCAACCCATCCCCACATTATCCTCTACATAAATCATTTCTGAGCCACTAGAAACTGAAAATAATTTTATTATAAAATAATATTTCATGATTTTCCTAAAGTGGCCCTCACCTCTCTTATAAAAGTGTACTATTTATTGTCTTAATTGAACACCACCAAAGACTTTTGGTTCGGCCAAACCCAGCCTAAATTTCCTCCCAACATTACTCTATTAAACCAAGAGGCCTTCCATTGGTCATAAATCCATCTTATGAAGCCTTTTTGATCAAATCGAATGAAATAAACCGAAGAAGAGGTAAATATTTCATCACCCCTTTCAAGTTCTTTTCTTCTTCCCCTTCCTCTTTCTATGTTGTTTCCATTCTAAAATAATAACTCCAGTATAATCTATATACTATTATGTTATTAAAATGGTACAACAATATTAATTATTCTAACCGACATATGAATGACAAAGTCACCATACGTGCGTATGTACGGCTTATCGTCTCCACGTCGTGGTGTAGTTTGTTATTCAAATACTTAATTATTTAGATGGGTATAATAATGAGTATAACTAAAGTAAATAATAGATATAACATGTTATTTATTCTCTATATATGATATATCATCCAATTACATATGATTTCACCATCAATATAAGGATATTGTCGCTCGTGCGTACCTATGGATTACCATCTCCACAAACTCGATGAGATTAATTCCCCATCGTAATCATTCAAGAATAATTTTAATTTTATGATTAAAAATAATGTTTAATAACTTAATATAATTCTTGATATGAATAAAATAAATCATATCCATAATAAACATGGCTTACCAAACTGAGGAAACAAATGAAAACTGAGCAGTTAACACCCGAAATGAGGATATTACTAAAATATTATTAACAAAGCAATATTAGAGGATCATATTTGATATCATATTTATGTGTATAGTTTCTATATAATTTAATAACAATGAATTTACTATTTTACAGGATGTTAAAATACCCTCAACCAAGGAAAATTACATATTAAGTGTAATTCTACCATCACTTTACTTATCTGAGGTTGTTAATACGTAAGTATATACTGGGACCTTTTTATCATCCACATCCGTGTTTTCTTACAAATGTAATTTAAAACATTTTTACTATTTACTAGACTATGAGTTAAATTCATTTATACCATTATTAGACAATATATGTTTTAAAATGAATATTTCCATCATTTTCCAATCAAGGAACATTATGAACTTTTCGAAAAAAAATTAAGGTAAGAATGTTTTTTTAATATATATGGCGGGTGCGGATATTTTCTGCCGTTATAACATCTTCAAATCTTCCCATACAATCTTATAAGGACATTTTCCAAATAAACGTTTCTGTTTATAATTATATGACTTTTAAATTATTTCAAAATAGAAATATATATTTCTCTCAAAAAGTTTTGATTTTATCTATGTCAACATCCTTAGATGAATTTTAATCTTGTTTGAAGTTGATTTATTATGATATAAATATTCCATATTTTATTGAAGGTTTTGTGATATATTTGACTATGGACATGTTATTTTTATACGATTCATGGTTTATGGATAATTTATTGACGTTTTGTATGCCAGTTTTAATAAGAATGTTTATGTTATGTTTAAACCCTTTCATATGAGGAATGCATTGGACTTAGTAAATGACTAGTGGAGCTCGTTATAGCTCCTCGATGCATCGATAGGTATAATGTGACAAACTAGTGTCTTGGCACTAAGACTTGGAAAAATCTTATTTTTTGTCTTGGAAAAAGGCCTTGTCTATCTGGTTATGAAGTCTGGCATTATGTATTCCATCATTATGAAAGTGACTATTGATATTGCATGTGACTATTCGACTATATGAATATCCATGTGAATAAGTTAATGGAATTATTTGATTTTATATTTTACATATTATAATGAAGTTTATGTTTAAAAGTTTTTTGTTTAATATTATACATTGCCTTAAATTTTTATGCTTATTTATGAAAGTTTATGCTATATTCTTATCCTTACTGAGCATCTGAGCTCACCCATTTCTATATTTTATTTTTACCAGGATGTAAATAAGTATCTTGTGTTTGACCTATTGGGATAGGCTAAGGATATAATTTTGTTCAAAAGGGGGAAAACGTTGTTGATGCTTTTCTTTAATAATGTAATGTAAAACTTATTAATGTATCTTGTACTTCTAAGGCTACTAAACTGATCAGTCTTTCGGGATTTGATCCCTTGTGATTACGCCAATGAAATGTAATAATGCACCAAATCAGGGTAACTAGGATCGGGGCGTTACATACCGTGTACCCCTATTTGTTTTTGTAGACTTGTTTGGATTTCGGGGACGTAAAGACCTAAGGTGGGGAACATATAAAGACCCGATAATTCCATGTAATTGTTTTATAAATTATTTCGAATTTATAAAAGTCTGTAAAAATTGACGACGTGCGATTCCGAGGCCTGGTGTACCTGGAATGAATTTTTGAACTTTCTTTAGGTACGTTCAGTTAACCTATAGGGAAAATTTTATATCCTTTCAATCAGTGCTCAAAATTAAAATCCAATAACACCATTGAATCCATATCACTGGGATTCACATTAGGGAAGTTTCACAGGAACCACGGTTGGATGGGAGAAAAAGATAGTTTTTGTAATTTTTAAAGAATAATAAAAGTACATGTAATTGTTATTTTATTTTCTTTTTCTCCAACAGATGAGTTGTGATAGTGGGACCGGTGTCTTTTCAAGCCATTTAATGGCTTGACTCATCAACTGTGTAACTCCACCATTGTGAATTAAAATAGGATCATTAATTCATTTAATTAACATCATTAATTCCTCAATGTGTTACTCACATTTTCCCTTCCTATTTAAATGGATCTTGGAGTGGGGTTTTGGAACCACTACTTCAGGTGAGAAAACACTGAAAAAGTTATGTGACAACAACCAATGATGGAGGATGAATTATCGGGCATCAACAATATGGGATCAACGAATGCTAATGACTTTATCCAACGTGGACGCTCCTCCGACCGCAACTGCGACACCTCCAATTGATCTGGAGGTAGGGGGTTTGTTGTTGATATTGTCTACGATGAATTAAAATTCTTTCTGGTAGTTATTATGTTAATACGGAGGGCGTGGGCCGAATGAACAATTCTATGACCCTACATAGCTTCGTTCATGTTGCATATTTTGGGGACGTCGTTACTCAATTTTGATGGCAATGCGAGACAGCGGGTCACTTCGTGACAACGACTGTCCGGGAGACTCTTAAGCCCAGACGACACCAAGAATGGACCACCAGAGCACATCTGATTGACCGTAGAAAGAACCCCTGGCACACCCTACTAGCGGCGGCTGGCTGGGGTTAGATGAGGTGCACAGAAACTGGCAGTGGGTGCTGGGAAAGAAACGCACTTTCGCGCACCGCGTTGGCCAAAGGCAGCCGGCCCGGGCGAACCGCGGCCCAGGCCCGCGAACCATCTGGGCCGACCTCGATGGGCCGCACCAAGTGAAACAGGCAAAAGAATAACATTTTGGACACTAGCGGGGTCCAGTAGACCCCAGGACCCATTGCGTCAGGCCGACAAGACTGAGTCAGACCGTCCCTAGCCCCAACCGGCCCCCGAATAAAGAAACACCCATAACTAACGAACCGAGTGTCCATTTGACACACCTTTAGTGGTGTTCGGAACCCTTTTGGAAAGTGGTCCCACTAGAATATTCCAGTAGGCACGACCGATCTGGGCCAGACTGAGGTGCGATCACCCCTGTTTCATAGAAATGGGTGTAACGAACAGAACAAGCGTCCGATGGACGTGCCTTCTGTGTCATAAGGACCCTAGTGACAAGGTGGTCCTTTAGAGATACTCTAGGTGAGTTTGGATGAAGTTTTACATGAAACCTGGGTTGGATCAGAAATGAATATAACCAGGCCCTTTTTACAAAAAATATTATATCTCACAGACAGGGCATCCAATCAACAGACCATCAGTCATGTTGGGACCCCTATAACAGGGCGGTCCATTGGGTATTCATTTTGCGGGACTTCATACCAGTTGAAATATAACCGATGGATTGAGGAGCAGAATCTTCCGGAGATTAGGCATGCTACTTGTGGGAATCCATTGGTTGGCTATGACATGAAGAAGAAAAGAGACCAATATGGGTCAAAATACAAAACTCCATAGTGGGATGATCTAGTTGTATGACTAATCATCCTTACCACTATACCAGCGACCAATACGGGATAGCACCAGCGACCAATATGGGTCAGCACCAACGACCAATATGTTTCAGCATCTAGTGACCAATACTGGTCAGCTAACAATGAGTTATACGGGTCAGCATTAAACTTAATACAGATAGGATGATTTTTCCATATGACTATTCATCCCCATCCAAGTAAACTTGAGTTATACCGTTAGAGTGATTTGTCTCTTTTCCTTTGTGCTTCATGATTTAGATCATACTTTTGATATTACCATTATGGAGTTTCTTGTGATTTTTTCCTTTGTAGATTACCGAGGGACCTTCAGGGGTGTCATGGTCCGCTCCTAGGTTATTATACTCACCCCTGAAGGGGCTCCGCCCACATGTGTGTGTCTGGTGAAAACTAGTGATGCTTATAGATAGACATTCGAGGTTCTAGACATGGTGGATCTTGGTGTGATGAGAGCAATTTATATCCTCTTCTATGACATCAGACATATAACTACTACCCTTTATGTAGAGCTACATGGAAGATGTGATAGATGTTTTCTATCTTTTTAGGTTCTTGGGATTGTATTCCGGCACAATATTTTCAGTTTTCAGTTGTACTTATGGTTGTAATTTACTCTTGTTGTTATGACTTACTTATGTTGGTTGTTTACTATAGTTTCCCATTTTGAGTGTGCACAAATATATAAGGTAATTCCTTCAATATTTGGGAAAATCTTTCACGTGATTGTCCCCAAACCCTGGCCTATAGAAGGAGGCCTTGGGATAGTCATGTCCGGGCCCCATGAAACGGGTCATGAAAAAGTTGTATTAAACGGCGGTCAGTTATACCAAAAGAACTAAGAGTATACTATTAATGTGGCAATGGTTTAAGGTGTCATGATTGCTTTTTTAAGTCTAAGGAGTCTAGTGTCGGTGTGGCGGCCGACGTATCCATACACCCAAACCCTGAATTATGTCTTCCAACTCTGTACATGAAATCACTGGTCGGTAGTGTTTTGAAAAGTTTTATTCTTCTTTCCCGAGTTAGCTCACCAGGTATATCATAATGACGGTGGCAAATCTATTTCTTATAAGATGCCTCAACGAAGATATCCAGATAGGAATCTAGTTAGAGATCGTGACCGTGGCCTAAAAATCGATGATGCATCGATATAGAGACCGATCATAGTTATTGCACCTTCGGGTGGTGTACCAAAAGAACCACCACCTATTGAGCAGTAAATGCTACCAGTGGATCATGCACACCGTCTGAGCGTGTTGCATGAGTTATAAAGATAGAAGCTTCTATGGTTTTTATGTGAGACAGATCCCTAGGAAGCAAAGGACTCGCATGAGCCGGTTTTGCGGGTCATTCACTTAGTAGAGACACCTGTCGAGAAGATGATGATCTTGGCCTCTATACTTCTTCAGAGATCGATAAGAAGATGGTGAAGTATGTGTACCCATGTTCATGAAGAGACCACCCTCACCTGAATGGACATTGAGAGCCTTTTCAGGGTAGAGTTCACACTAGTGACACTACGCTCTGTGCGTATTCAAGAGCTTCTGCATCTGTATCAGGGAAGCCATATTATGGCACGGTATTCAGAAATATTTACTGACCTATCCCGGTATTCCATTAATATGGTATTGAACCCTTAATTCAGGGCCTGGACCCTTGAGTAGGGACTCACATGACAGACTAGAGTTGCGACAGTTTCTCTCAGCATCCGGATGCAGGCCAAGGTGATAGAGAGAGCTTTGCGAATGGAGAGCTTCCTTTCAGAGCAGGCACAAACTGTGAGATCCCATACCAGACGACAGGTAGCAGAGTCATCTACAGGTGGCAGTAGACAAAATACACTGAATCCCAAGTGGGCTAGTCCTTCAGGAGGGCGTCCCCAGGACACCAGGTCAGAGGAGAGAGGCTCGAGAGGCTGAGGGAGCCATCGGAGAGGTATGATCTGTTTTTCATTTCGGGGAAAGGGTCACAGAGCTCATAACTGACCAAATTCCCATGAAGATGATCAAAAGATGGTGGAGGTCCACCGAGGTAGCGACAACAACAGGATCATGAGCGACATCCAGGTATCAGATGATGTAGGGGATCAGGACGTGCAACGGGAGGTGGTCGGGGTCACCATGCACTACCACCACCAACCCTAGGTAGTCCACCACGATCTCAGGGAGTAGGTGGACAGAGACATTACTAACTACATGCAGTTGAGGCTCATGATACTACTATCCTTGAGATGATACAATGTACGATCTTTATCTTCAAAACTTTAGCAGCAGTGCATATAGACATAGGTGGTAGCCATTATTTACATAGTGTGGACATAGTTTAGGACTTGAAGATTCCGACTGAGCTTTTATTTCAACCATTGTGTTTTGATACACCTACGAGAGGAGATTCAGTGGTCACGAATTGGGGCTGACAATGTAATATTACTCTCAGATGAGAGTTTTTTAGATGGGATATTTTAGTAGCGGCGTTGAAGCCCTATGACGTCATTATATGCATTGACTAGCTTTCAGTAGTTCATGAATAGATTGAATGTTTGTGATGTACAGTGAAATGTACGCATAGATGTGGAAGCCAGTTTTCCTTTGTTGGTGAGAATGAAAACAGAGCAGCACAAGATGGAGTTGCACTCAAGAGGGTGCAACTGATTATATATCATCTGGCTTGCATGAACTTTGACATAGTGGATGAGTAGAGTACACAGTTCCTAGTGGTGGTGGAGGAATATGTGGATGTCTTTCTAGAAGATTTCTCAGCACTACCTCATCATAGAGAGGTAGACTTCAACATTGATTTGGACCCAGGGATAATAATGATATCTACACCAACATATTGGATGGCCCCTGCAGAACTCTAGGAGTTGAGGGTACAGTTGGATGACTTACATAGGAATGGATTCGTAAGGCCCAGTGTTTCTCCATGGGAATACTTGGTGTTGTTTACCATGAAGGAAGACATAAGTTTGAGGTTGTGTGTGGACTTTAGGCGACTAAACAAGGTGACTGTGAAGAATAAGTATCCTCTACCAAGGATCGATGATCTCTTCGACCAGTTGATGGGAGCTCATTAGTTTTCAAAGATATTCCTCAGATCATGCTATCACTCAAGTCTCTGAAATGACGTGTCCCAAGAATTAGAGATTTTTTATTCAGAAATCACACTTCAAGAGCCTCCCATATAAATGTTTCTCCCAGAGTGTGTCTAAAACTATCCTCAAGTGTACAATGTTCTCTTCCACAGACACTGAGGAAAATAAGATGTCGTCGATGAAGACCACCAAAAAGCAGTCGAGGTATGGCGGGAAGATCCTATTCCTGAGCCCCATGAACACTTCGGGAGGGTTGGTCATGATGAAAGGCATCACCAAGATTGAGGAAGTACTTTCTTAGGATCCACCATGGAGTGTTACAGAGTTGAGGAGATTCCTTGGATTATCATGCTACTATCAAATTTTCATACCCGATTTCTCAAGAGTTTTAGCACCTATGATTACCTTGACAAAGAATGGGAAACCCTTCCTGTGCTATGAGACTTTCCAGAAGAGCTTTCAACTGCTGAGGCAGAGCTTTACTAGTGCCCCCAACCTATGGTTTCTAGAGGAGGGAAATTAAAATGAGTTTTACTATGATGCATTAGGGACTGGACATGGTTGTGTCATAATACAGGATGATGCAGTGATTGTTTATGGTTCACGATAGCTAAGGCTTGATGAGACGAATTATGTAATTCATGACATAGATTTGGCAGCAGTTGTCTTTTCACTAATGATTTGGAGAAACTATTTGATGGGCGAGAGGTTCAATGTTTACTCAGACCACAAGAGTATCAAATATATATTCACACATATAGAACTAAATCTGAGACAGATATGTTGGATAGAGTTCCTCAAAGACAATGACTTTGAGATAGTCTATACCCCCGGGAAGGGGAACATACTGGTACATGGAATTATCTAGAGATCGAGTTCGCAGCTTCTCAACAAGGCTTCATTGTAGTTATACTCTCTTTAGATATCCTACCTGGATAGAGATGATATATTCTTCCCCCGTCAATGATAGTTTCCCCTCCACTCTTTCATAGATTTAGGGAGGAACAACTCAGAGATAGAAGCTGTGAGACTACATGTGCTCATATATCCTCAAGCAATGCACCTGCCAGATATTTTGAATGTGGGGAGCACACAATCCTTTTCAGAGGAAGTAAAGTTGTACCAATGGCGCTACAAGAATAGGTGTTGATGGAGTTCCATATATCCCCCTTATCAGTAAATCCATGTGTGATGAAGATGTATTTTGTCCTCCAGCTTCAGTACTGGTGGCTAGGGATGAAGAACAATATCACAGATTTTATTTTTAGATGCCTCACATTCAAGTAAGTGAAGGTCGAGCACCAGGTACCAACAGGGTTCACCCAACCCATAGAGATACCAGTGTGTAAGTGGAAATGGATATCAATGGACTTCATGATGGGGTTACCATGTACGTCAAGAAGGAACAATACAACTTGGTTTATCGTTGAACGACTAACCAAGTCATCCCACTTCTTTGATATTCAAGAGAAGGGTCTTGTAGAGAGATTGGGACATCTCTACATTGAGGAGATAGTGAGAATTCATGGGGTGCCATCCACGATATTCTCAGACTGTGACGCACGCTTCACGTCTTGGTTGTGGAAAGGATTTCATGAGTCTTTTGGGACTTAGCTTCGCATGAGGACAAATTTCACCCATAGAAAGATGGTTAGACTGAGTAGACCATCCAGACCATGGAGGACATGCTTCGTGCATGTGTCCTAGATTTTGGTCACGTTTGGGAGGACAACTTACCCTTGGTGGTGTTTGTGTACAACAACAGCTATAACTCCACCATTTGTATGGCCCCTTTCGAAGCGTTGTATAAAAGACCATAAAGATTGCACTTGTGCTGGACGGATCTAAGAGATTTAGCACTCATTGGCCTAGAGATGGTACAGTCTACCATTGAGAAGGTGCATGTCATTCTAGAGTAGATAAAGACTGAACACAGCTGACAAAAGTCCTATGACGATAGGTAACATAGATCATTAGAGTTCCAGGAGGGGGACCATGTATTCTTGCTATTCTCCCCTCAATGGGGACTACAGAGATTTGGTCGAGGTAGAAAACTCTCACCGAGTTTTATTAGACCATTCCCGATACATCAGAGGATTGGCAAGGTGGTGAACTACTTGGCGCTCCAACCGCTGTTGGAGAGGGTGCACGAAGTCTTCCACGTATCCCACTTAAGGAGATACATTAATGAACCATGTCACGTCATCGAACATGGAGTGCTAGTGATTGACGATGGGGTGAATTTTTTCGGAGTACTCGGTGGAAATAGAGGATCGATAGAAGAAAATCCTTTGTGGGTGGTCAATACCTCTGGCACACATTTTGTGGCAACATGAGAATCTCTAGGAGAGCATATGGGATAGAAAGGTTCATATGTGTGCCCAGTACCCCTTTTTGTTTGTGTATCCATGTTTGGATTTCAGGGAGGTAAAATCGTAAGGTGGGGATAATGTGAAATCCCAAAAATTTCATTTAATTTTTTCTAAATTATTAGGGATTTTTAAGAGTCTACAAAAATTGGCGGCATGCGATTCCGAGGCCTGGTGTTCCTGGAATGAATTTATGAAATTTTCTTAGGTACGTTCAGTAAATGCACTGGTTCTGTTTTCTATATTTTGAACCAGTGGACATAATTGAAATATGAGATCATCATTGAATATGTAGCGCTAAGATTCCCTTAAGGGAAGCTTCACTTCAACCACAACTGTTTGGGAGAAAAATATAGTTTCTGGAATTTTTTTCAGGAATAATAACATAACATATAATTATTATTTTATTTCCTTTTTCTCCAATGGATGAGTGGCTATGGCAGGACCGATGACTTTTCAATCCATTAATGGCTTCACTCATCAAAAACATAACTCCGCCATTGTGAATTTAAAGAAGTTACATAATTCATTTAATGAGCCTCATTAATTCCTCAACCTGTTACTCACATTTCCAGATTCTATTTAAATGGAGTTCAGGGTGAGGTTTTGGAACATCTTCCTCAAGCATAGAAAATAAGGAAGAGTTATACAGAAACATCCCCTGACAGAGGATGAATGATTGAGGAGAAATGATGCTGGTTCAATGAAAACTGATGACTCCATTCAATGTGGGTGCTCCTCCCGCAGCAACCACGACACCAACAATGGATCTTGAGGTAGGGGTTTATTTTTGAAGTTGTATTTCATGAATCAAATTTCCACAATCTTGTTATCATTTTAACACGTAGGGAATAGTCCAAATGAACAAGGATCAGACCCTCCACTACTTCATTCATGTTGTATTATTCAGGGACAACTATCCTCAAATTTTTATGGTAACGCAAGACAGAGGGTCGCGCTGGGTAGGTGGAAGTCCTGGAGACTCATAGGCACAGATGTCACCAAGAACTGACCAACGAAGAATATCTGGGGGCCCGTGGAAAGAACCGTTGATGTGTCATGCCAGCGGTGGCCAGAGGAGGCCCACATCAATCGACCATGAGTGGTGTTAAGGCAGCGTTTCATCGCATGCCATGGTGGATAGAGGCAGTTGGCCCGGGATGGCCAGGTGGGAGAAGGGCGGTATGGCCCCATGCCGTGCAGCGTCATCTGGAGACCTATCGGCCACCAAGAAGACTATTGCATGTGGTGGGATAGTGCCCCACTGGACGGATGAAATAGCCATGCATCCGTGGGCCTGGCTGGAGACATGATCCTCCACAGGTGGACCAGGCTAGACCGACGGCCCAGCGGGCCAGCGCAGGTGGGTTGAGCCCCACCCAGCGGGCCAGGCCAAAAGCGCCCCAGGCCCGCGAACCAGCCAGACCGACCCTAATGGGATGGACCCATTGAACCAGATAGAACCTTAGCGGGCTTGACCCCGACAGGGTCAGGTAGACCTAGTGACCCGTTGCATCGGGTCATGCCTAGAACCAACCGACCACCGAATAAAGAAACACATGTTAATGATGAACCGAGTGTACGTTTGTCATGACATCAATGGCATTGGGACACCTTTTGTAAAGTGGTAACTTTGGGATATTCTGGCGGGCTTGATCAAGCGAGGCAGGACTTAGGTGAGATCACCCACATTTCACGGAAAGAGGTGCAACTAACAGACCATGCTTCCGATCGACGTGTCGTCCATGGTATAAGGACCCTTCTGATAGGGCGATGCTTTGGAGATACTCTAATCGAGTTTTGACGGAGTTTTACATGTTACCTAGGTTGGTTTATTCTTGAATCAAACCATGCCCTTTTTACATATGTACCCTTATTTCATAGAATGGGCATCTGATTGATGTGTTGTCTGTCAAGTTGGGACCCCTATGATGGGGCGGTCCCTTGGGAATTCCTGTTGCGAGACTTCATACCAGTTGATATATGATCGATGACTTGAAAAGCAGAATATTTTGAAGATCAGGCGTGCTACGTGTTGGAATCTAGTGGATGACTGTTACATTAAGTAGAGGAGAGACCAATACATGTTCGCATCAGAAACTACAGAGTGGGATGATATACCTGTATGACTAATCATCCCTACCATATACTAGCATCCAATATGGGTCAAAACTAGCAACCAATACAGGTCATCACTAGAGACCAATACGGGTCTGCACCAGTGACCAATATGGGTCAGAACAAGTGACCAATACATGGCAGTATCTAGCGACCAATATGGATCAGCATAGAGTGTCCTATATGGGTCAGCAGTAGAGATAGTATACATACGATTATCTAGTTTTACAACTACTTTTCTCTCCTAGTATCCTTGAAGTTATACCGTTAGAGTGAGCTGTCTATTTTTCTTTGATCTTCGTGATTTAGATCATGCTTGTGATGTTACCTTTGTGGTATTTATTGTGATGTTTTCCTCTGTGGATTATTGAGAAACCTTCAGGAGTCACAGGGTCCCCTAATGAGTTTCTATACTAACCATTACATGGGCTCCACCTACATGTGTGTGTATGGTGTAGACTACTGATGCTCTGAGGAAGACTTTGGAGGTCCTGGACATGGTGGATCTTGGTGAGATAGAAGCAGTAAATATCCTCTTCTTCAATATCCAACATACAAATACTACCCTCCAAGTAGAGGTCCAGGATATATGTGATAGATGTTAACTTTTTTTTTTCAATTTATAGGGCTTGTATTTCTGACCACTAGTTTCACTTTATAGTTATACTTGTGGTTTTACTTTACTCTCGTGGTAATAAATTACTTTTTTTGGTTGTTTACTTTAGTTTCCCTTTTTGAGTGTGTATAGATCTCTATGTAAATGCCTTCCCTATTCAGTAAAATTAGTCTAGTTCTAGTCACCAAACCCAAGCCTATGGAAGGTAGGCTTGGGTTAGTCCCGTCTGAGCCCTGTTGGATGGGTCATTACCTATAAGGAGTGAACTCATGCAAATAATATAACTCCATATCCTTAAACATTACTATGCCTTGAAATAAGTCGATAATTTGACAATAATTTACACCGAGGATCTTTTTAGGTTTATACCTTTAGAGGATTATGTCATAAAATATACAAAACATCTTGAATATTATAAGAAGACACTTGTACTCACTATTATTTTTTATAAAACAAAAACTCCTTAAACAAAATATGGCATCGTTTCCTATTTTAACAACATAAAATTTTCTTGATCCCATCATTGACTCTATTCTTCTTTATGGCCTGTGAAAAACATTTCAAAACATGGTATGAGCACAAAATATCAGTAAAGATACATAAAAAAAGAAAATCGATAGTCTTGGGATAAAATAAAAATTATGAATTCATTATTATAAATTAAAAATTTTTAACTTTGATAAGTGGTAATATACTTCATTGAATATATTCTCATTTCTTACACTTTTTTTAATCAAAAGACTACAATAAATCCCATAGAAATTCTCATATATCAGATAATGGTAATTTGGGACCCAAATATACTTATATGGAATAACCATATGGTCAACATCTACATATATCACTAAATGGAATATCTATATAGCTGACTTCCATACCCAATGCACATGATGTTATAACATAACTACCCGTCTTTGGTTTATCATGGAACCGCTCATCATTTGTTTTTTCATGTAACCACTCGTCATTAGTTTATCACATAACAACCCATAAAATTTGTAAGTAGAATTACATAATAATAACACATAAAATATTTCAAATATCAACATTTCACTAATAACATTTCATTTTCAATAAAAATAAATCATTTCAAGATATTGAAATACACAATCCATTTTGAAACCCATTTAAAACATTTAATAATGAGATTTTTGAATCACAGTGTCCCATACCACATTGAAGCTTCTATAATAAATTTGATAATATATATTATAAAACATTTATGTCCATACAAATAAATCAATAAAACTATTTTGAAAACATTCACATTGAATAGAATGATTTTATAAGAATAAATAATCATAACATTAAAATGAGGGTTTTAGTTAAAAAGTAACTTACCACATGAGAAAAACCCAAATAATAATCATTAAATAAAATCATTAAAAAAATAAAATATCATGATAATATATTAATTCATGTTATGATGTGACAAAAGGGTTTTATATATACCTTAAAGGATAATAAAGATACTTAACATCATGATATTCCTCAATGAAAGGAGATTCAGATGAAGTCCCTTACAAAGATAATTTTATAAAGAAAATAAATAGATTATGTGTATTAACTATATGTAAAAAAGAATTAATGTATACATACAATATAGGACATAAAAAGTCATTTATTACATAATCATAGCACTAAATAATCAAAAATTTGAAGATTTTCCCAATGAATTGAAATTGGGATAAGAAGTTCCCTTACCTTAAGTCGGATTCGTCACGTATGGTCCATGTTCTTCTAGAATAATAAACATAAGTTAATCTATACATTCATCATATAATTTTTTATGTTTGTTATTCATTTTTATTACTTATCATCATGTTATAAAAATTACATAATTATTTAAGTTTATATCAGTCATTTTGTTGAAATTCGGTTCTTGAGTTGAAAATGAACTTGTTCTTATGTAAATTGCCCAAGTAGTCAAAAGTACATCCTATACAGAATTATATTAATGGTTTAAATATCATATATATATATATATATCCATTATACATGTATTTATAATAGTCTATAATATTTTTAGATAATAAATTAAAATGCATCGTTCATGGAGACGGTAGGTTGTATGTACGCATGGACGCTACTTTCATTTAATTTTCATATTAATGAAAAGAAAACAAAATGATACATAGTTATATTATAATTCCCATATAATATAATATGTTATATATGTTTCAAGATTTTATTAACTCCATATTTTATACATTCCACATATAGAATGAATGTGTCATATCAATTTGATGGGGCGGTAATCCGCACTTCCTCAAACGAAATTATCATATTTACACATACTGAAAAGAATAAAGGTATGTTTTTTAAATAAAAATTAAATTGTCATATAGATAATATAAATATAATATATACCATATATAAATATAGTACCCTCATAATGTCCACTATGAGAGGAGGTAAGAGAAATTCGAACATTCATCATTTCCAGAGGTAGCAGTTGTTTGTACATAGAAAGGATATGTTTGAATCAATTAGATGGATATGTATGTAATTTTAGTTTGAATAATTATAATAAAAACATCCTAGTATACTTAGGATACTGGTTTTTTTATGTAATCATTGAATAAAAAGAGCATAGATATTGGAGAAGAAAAAATATAGAAAATAACTTAGGAGAAGATGTTTCCTCTAAATCGGGTAACTTCTTTTGATTTGAGTCAAAATCATTTCATTAATTTCCTTATTTATAAGGTAAGGCCACTGTGAGGAATAGAGGGATTTTGGGAGCTAATTTGGGAAGAGTTTGGATGATCCAAGGGGCTTTATAATTTTTATTAAATTGGTAGAGGTTATTCCCTTTTATAAGAGGGTGGAGGGGCACTTTAGGAAGGTATTGAAATATTATTTTATTATAAAATGATATTCGATTTTAAATGGCCCAAAAGTCATTCATTTAAAATGTAAGATGTTATTGGGTTAAAACCATCTCAACCAATATGTTTTATATATGTCTAGATAAAAAATTTAGTCTTATTGTTTAGCTTTAACCCTTATTTAACTAATTTAACTCTTAACAAGTGTTCTTGTATATTCTTATTATTTGGTTACTATAGTTACAATATATTTCCAATAGAACCTCAAGTGGTTAATTAATGAAAATTTAACCATTATCTAAGTTATTTGGACGAATATTATATTTTTAGGACTTTTATATCATTCAATAAAATAGTTTTTTTTAAACCCATTTATGTCAATTTTTATACTATTCATATCAGGACATTTTAAAAAATCCATACAAATGTTATTCTTTCGAAAAAAAGTAAATTAATTAAAATGTCACAAGTCATAAGAATATCTAAAATTCTTGGATGAAATAAAAAGTTTAAAAATAAATTTATTTTCATATTTATAATCTCATTTATTTAAATCATTCATTAATAAGGTAATCATTGTATCATCCTTGTGTCATAAATAAATATATTTATTTAAGTTCCAAATTTTTAAATAAAATAAAATAATTTAGGAATTATTTTAATCTTTTAATATATATTTATTTTAGAATGTATCACTTATATAACCCCAAATAAATGTTTTTAGCAAAAGATATATGTTTATGTTACATTTTTCGTTACTATAAATCAATTCTTATAAAATGGTATTTTCAATTCCATGTGGATAAATGGGGTCCCAAAATAGACTCACGGGTGACCATTATTGGAATTGTATAATACAATAGGATTAGTACATGTGTTAGGGTAGTTTAATATTATTATAATATTATTTTTGTACCTTTATTTACTAGATTATCCCTTTTACCATGGTAAATAAAATAATTACTGAAGTTACTAATCATAATATCTAAAAATAGAAGGTACCTATTTACAAAATTTGGACCTAAAGATTCCAAATATGGAATCCATTTTTCCAAATTAAAAATACAAAAGGTGCATTAATTAATTTTAAACTATTTCGCATTGTCAAAATAAAAAACACGTGTTTTTAAGTAGTAATAAATATCACAATATTGACATATGTTTATGTCCAATTTCCAAGTGAAATTGCATACAATGACTATAATTTGATTAAATTATAAAAATAAAATCCAATTATACATTAAAACCAATTAAATGTATAATCTAACTATATAAATTAATAATATTAAATGTTAGTTTTGAATTAAAATACAATATTCTTTTACCATACATAAAAAATATGAATTTTTTCAAAAAATTACCAAAATATAATTCAATGTAAATTTTGATGTTCCCCTTATAATGAATAAATTTATTTTTTAAAATTTAACATATAAAAGAGAAAAAGAAACTAGATTTAAAAAGGATTTTCCATCAAAGGGTGGTAAAATTACATTTTTAGAGAAATACTTCTTTTATCCGAAAAAATTGAATTTTTTCTTATATAATATCTTGAAAATATATGAGACAAATTTAAAACAATAAATTGAATATATATCATATATTTTTCATTACATAAAAATCTATATAGAGTAATATGAAAACATCATTATTCTCTTTTAAATAGGTTAATATAAAAACACATATTAGGATTCCATGAAAACATTGATATAGAAGAGAAAACTAACCATCAAGTTATGATGGAGAGTGATAGAAAATGAAATTCAGAGGAATTAAACTACTAGAAAAACACAAACATGTGACTGGTTAAACGATTTTCTATTTCTTAGTAGGAAAAGTAAACGAAAAACATTTTTTGTTTTAATAACTTTTTCATAAAGTAGAGGAATTTATTTATGAGCTTGACTAAGATCATATGGAAACATACTTAAATTTAGTATAGATTTTCATCCTTTAATAAATTTCTACAAAAATCTTATCGTTTATCTAAATGATGCATATTAAAGATGACTTGGTCACACCTGAAGCATTAGAATCATCTTCTAGAGAGTCACAAAATCCAAAAAATCTAAACAATATATTTCCTATATATTTATACATTAACCAAAACCAAAATGGTTAGTACAAGATCAGAAAATCCCCAAAAAATATATTCCTTTTAAAAAATAAATACTACTATTAATCTCCAAATTTCAACAAACAATACCCAATGTTCAACAAAGACCACTCAGTAAAAAAATTTCTTATATTTTTTCAAGATAATACAAACTATGTTTGAAAACCAAAATTCATAATTATTTCATCACATAGCTTTCCATGATAAATCTGAACATATATCTCCTAATAACATCGAATACTCTTAAATTCTCATACTAAAAAGTAATTAACCGAATAACATATTTTTATGATAGTTTTATCATTTATATAAATAACCAAAATCTCCATATTCCTATAATAAAAACATATATTATTCAAACATAAAATTAAACCATTACACCTAAAATAAAATCCCGTGGTATTATATTTTCCATAGGCATATAGTTTTCCCAAAAAAGTGAATGTCTACAAAAATAACATTTATCACTTAATCACCAAATCATTTTCCTATACTAAGGTTATATATTTGATTAAAGTTTCCAAAATCAACTTATTCTTGATCAATAAAATCATTTAACTAAAAAAGAATAAATCATACTAACCAGGGAGTTCACATAGTCTAGTGGCAGTCGATAAATCTCAATCACACATTGGTTGTGGGTTCGATTCCTACAGCTTTTTCCAATGTGACAGGTTGTCACATTTTCGGCATGTTTTCCTTTTTCATAAAAAATGTATAATTCTAATAACAATAAAAAATTATATAAAATACTTAAAAATATCTATTCCATGTTTTAACCTAAAAAGTTATTTCATACGTCACATTTTTCATCCCAAAACCTAATAACCCATAATGGCCTCAAATTCAGGGATTATATAAACACTAATTATTATATATAATTGTATCTACAAAAGAAAAGATAAACCTTCCTCAATTATCATTTTTATATATCAAACGTAAGGGTTAAAAATACTAGTAGTCTTCCAAAGTAACCCGATCATTATACATTTAAACATATCATCACCATATATTCGACATAACTCTTCAATTCCTAAAATGTAGACATCTTTAGAATTTAACATTATTTATGATCCATTATCCATGTTTTTATATATTATTCTTTGACAGTATTTCTTACAAAAAAAGTCATGCTTAATGTCTTAATATTTCAATATTTTTAAAACATGAGGTAAGAAATATTCCATACCTTTCACAAGTCATTTTCAGATTCCTCATCTTAAATTGGAATGGAATTAGGTGTTGGTAAAGATATATTTCTACTTTCAGGCTGATACCTTTCTCGAACCTTCTATGTAGGACATATATTTTCCTAATATCCAAGAACACCACATTTAAAACATTCACTTGATCCCTGAGAATGAACTTAATTTCCTTTCCCAGAGTCAACTGAACACTTCCATTCTCCATACCAAGTTATTGATTTATGACCGTTATTTACATATATATAACTTCCTCCCATCCCTTTGAATCATTTTATACATGTTTATATCAACATCCATGAAAAATAATTATTTTAATATACATACCTTTATGATTATTACCAGAACTTCCATTGGGATTTGTTTCTCAAATATATGATAACATTGAAAAATCACCAAGGATAAAGGGGTCAATCATGAATAAAGATAGTAGGTTAATAATAACCACAATATTTCTCATTGCATCTCCCATTTCATTCAGTTACTTATTTAAAAAACCTCCAAAATTTCTTTCAAACCCATTGTTACTTTGGTGCCTGCTAGATCCATCCATTTACTCTAAAAAAGGCCAGTGTGAGTATATCAGTAAATTAATCATATAATATCTTATGAGGAGGGAAAAATATAATATATACATATTCATGTTAATTTAAACTCATTAAATTTATATAAAATAACTATGACTATTTCTTTATGGTAACCATTATGGTTATTTCACTTATTCTTAAATAACACCCTAACATCTAGTGTTATCTAAACTGACCTCTAATACCAACTATAATGCCCCATCCTTAAATATTACTAAATCTTGAGAAAAGTCGTTAATTTTACTTTAATTCACATTGAGTATCTTTTCAGGTTTAGAGCTTAATGGGATTATGTCATAACATATATATAACAGCTTGAATATTACAAGAAGGCACTTCTACTCACTATACATTTTTTATAAAACAATAACTCTTTAAACTAAATATTACATCGTTTCATGTTTTAACAACATTACTTTTCCTTGATCCCATTGTTGACTATATTGTTCTTTAGGACATGTGAAAAACATTTCAAAACATGGGATGAGAAAAAAGAATTCATTATGGGTTACACAAAGAATGAGAACTGTTAGACTTGGTATAACATAAATACCATTAATACTTTATTGTAATGTAATAATTTTTACTTGTAGGAAGTGGTATTATACTCCAATAAATATAAGCTCATTGATTACCATTATTGTAACCTAATGGTTACAATAAATCTAATAGAAAGATTTATATAGCATATAACGGTAACTTGGGACATAAACATACTAAAATGGAATAACCAAATGGTCAACATCCACACATATCACTAAATGGATTAGCCATATGACTGACTTCCATACACAATTCATTGGAGGTTATAACGTAACCACCCATCCTTGGATTATCACGGAACCACCCGTCATTTGGATTATCACGTAACCACCCATCATTGGTTTATTACGTAACCACCTGTCAGATGTCCAAGTACCCTTATATAATCATAACACAGAAAATATTTCAAATATCAACATTTCACTATTAAAATTTCATTTTCAATCAAAATAATTAATTTCAAGATTTTTAAATACTCAATCCATTTCCCGAACAATTTGAAACATTTAATAAATAGATTTTTTAATTAATATTTCACAAACAACATTGAAATTTTTAAAAGAAATATGATAATTAAAATTTTAAAACATTTATGTCCATAAAAATAAGTACAAAAAACCATTTTGAAAACATGGACATAAAATAGAATGATTTTATAAGAATAAATCATCAAAACATTAAAATAAGGGTTTTAGCTAAAAAGTACCTTACCACATCCAAAAAACATAAATAATATTAATTAAAGAATATCATTAAACAAAACATCAACTGTCATGGAAATATATTAATTTAGGATATGACATAACCAGGGAGTTTTATATACACCTTATAGGATAAGAAAGATACATAACATCCAAATATGCCTCAATGAATGGATATTGAGACAAAATCTTTTACAAAGATCATTTTCTAAATAAAATAGATCGATTATGTGTATTAACTATATGTAGACATAATTAAGGTATAAAAACAATATAGTATATCAATATTTATTTCCTATATAGTCATAGCATGGCATAATCAAAACATATAATATTAACCCAAAGAATGGAAATTGGGATAAGAAGTTCCCTTACTATGAGTCCGATTTGTCACGTATGTTCCTTGTTCATCCTGAATAGAAAATATAAGTTAATTTCCACTTTCTTAATAACATTTTTCATGTTTATTATTCATTTTATATTACTTATCATCATGTTATAAAAATTATATAACTATTTAAGTTCATGTTGGTCATTTTGTTGATATCTGATACTTGAGTCGAAATTGAACTTTTTTTTATGTAAATTGGCCATGTAGTTAAAAGTATATCATCTCCAGATTAATATTAAAGACTTCAAATATCATCTATATCCTGAATATTTGTATTTATAAGTTTCTATAAACTTTGGAGATAATAAATTAAATGCACAGTTCGTGGAGATGGTATGTCGTACATACGCATGAACACTACATTCATTTATTTTTCATATTAATGAAATGAAAACTAAATGATACATAGGTATATTATAATTTCAGTATAATATCATATGATATTTATGTTACATAATTTCATTAAATCCATCATTTATATGTTCCATATATGGTATGAACGAGTCATATCATTTTTAGGGGGTGGTCGTTCGCTCTTCCTCAAATGGAATTATTATAGTCACACATCACGAAAATCATAAATATATGTTTGTAAATAAAATTTAAATAATCATAGATACAATATAAATATAATATATATTATATATAAAAAACTTTCATTTATAATGGCCACCATGAGAGGTGGTAAGAGAAAATCGAACAATCATCATTTCCTCAGGCAGTGGTTCACCATACAAAAAAACAGTATGTTTATATACATTAGAATGAGGTGTGTGTAAGTGTAGTTAAAATAATTCTAAAAACATCATACATGTATATTTTGGATACTATATTTTTAATGTAATAAATTAATAAAATGATCATATTGAGTGGAGAATGAATATAAAAGAAAATAATTTGAGGGAAGATGTTACCTCTGAATCAGGTAACTTCATTTGATTTGAGCCAAAAGGATTTCCTCAATTCCCTTATGCCTAAGTTAAGGCCTATATGAGGAATAGTGGGATATTTTGATATTATTTGGGCTGATGTTATTTCAGACATAGGGATTTATAGGGGTGATTAAAGGGGTACATGCGATTACATTCTAAAAGAAAGAGGATGATCACTTTATTAAGGTATTGAAATATTATTTTATTATAAAATGGTTTCCAGTTTCAAATAAATCCAAAGTAATTTATGTCAAATTTAGGATGTTTTTGTGTGGAAAACCTCGTAACCAATAGGATTTAGATAGTTATAGGTCCCAAATTTAACCTTATCTTTCTGCTTTAACACTTAGTTAACTAATTTAACTCTTACCAGGTCTTCTTCTATATTTATACAATTTGGTTAATATATTTACTATAAAATTCCAATAGAACGTCAAGTGGTTCAGTAATTAAATTTTAAATATTATCTACGTTCTTTGTAAAAATATTATATTTTTAAGACTATTATATCATTTAATAAAATAGTAGTTTTTTACAAACTCATTTATGTCAGTTTTATTAATATTCATATCATGGATTTTTAAAAAATCCATAAAAAAACTATTATTTATAAAAAAAACTGCATTAATTTAAAGGTAAAAATTCAGAAACACTACTAGAATTATTTTATGGGATAAAAATCTTCAAAATAAATTTATTTTAATATTTATAATCTCATTTATTTAAATCATTCGTTAATAAGGTAATCACTACATCACCATCGTGTCATACCTAAATTTGTTTATTTGATGGATAACATTATAAATAAAATATTATTATGTATGAAATCTGTGTATATTTATAATTAGTATTTATATTAGAAGACATAACATATATAACCCCATATAAAATTTCTTTTATTAAAAGATATATATTTATGTTACATTTTTCATTACATTAAGTTAATTCTAATAAAATTTCGTGTTCACATCCAAGGGACTCTATGTGGTCCCAAAATATACCCAAGGATGGCAATGGTCAGACATATATCATCCAATAGGATTATTACACGAGTTATGGTAGTTTAAAATTATTATAATATTATTTTTTTACCCTTATTTACCATATTTACCCTTTAACCATGGAAAATAAAATAATTACTGAAGTTACTATTCATAATGTCTAAAAATAAAATGTACCTATTTACACAATTTGGTCCTCCTGATTCTAAATATGGGATCCATTTTTCCTAATTCAAAACACAAAATTTTTAGTAATTAATTTAAAATGAATTTTCATTGTCCAATCTAAAAAGTAGGTTTTTAAGAAGTAATAACTATGAAAAGATTGACATCTGTTAATGTCCAATTTCAAAGTAAAATTTCTTCCAATGACAATAATTGTAATAAATTTTAAAAATATAATCCAATTATACATTATAAAAATTAAATGTAAACTATAAATATATAAATAAATTAGATTAAATGGAAGTTTGGAATTAAAATATAGTATTTTTCATTATTCCCAAAAATATAAATTTTATCAGAAAAATTCCGAAATTTCATTAAAAGTAAAATTTTATTTTCCTCTTCTAAATAAGTAATTTATTTTATAATATTGAACATGTAATGGTGAAAAAAACTAGATTTTAAAAGGTTTCTCCATCAAATGGTTGTAAAACTGCATTTTTAGAAAAAATAATTCATTTATCTCAAAAAACTGAATTTGTTCTTATATAAAATATAGAAAACATATAAGATGAATTCAAAAAATTACATTGAATATATATCATATATTTTTAATTATATAAAAATAAATAAAGAGTGATATAGAAACACAATTATTCTCTTTTAAATATATTTTCATAAAAATGCATCATTTATATTCAATTTGTTTTTTATTTCCATTTCTAATAAATTTGGTAACAAATGAATCATTATTTAAACATGTGTAAACAATATTTCAAAATTCAGTACATACTATTAATTCTCACCATTCCAATGGCTAGGTGTTAACTTCCATTTAAAATAAAAATATTATTATTTTATTATATTTTTGTATAACTCAAAGTTGTTTGCAACGCAATATTTAGAAAAAAATCATTATTGCGTGTCGAGTGTGTTATCAAAATAAGTTCCCCATTTAACATTGTGTGCAACATAAGATTTTAGTGAAACCCATTGTTGTGTGCTGAGTGAAAAATTGGAATAATCATCCCCTTTAACATAATATTAATATCCTTTTCAAAACTATTAATAGAAATAAAAAAGTATTACTCCATAAATACCTAGGTTTTTACAACTAGGATGTCTATGGGGGTGAAACATGACTACCAATATGATTTGGGGAGTGAACCCATACTACCATGATGGTCTTGGCAGTGATTCCATGGCGACAATGGAAATAATTTCATAAGCTTATGTGTGTTCCACAACTCCATGTTTTATTCCAATGTTATGATTTTATAGATTATAGTATTTATTTCCATATGATTCATATCTTATTGACTTAAATACATTATTCCATGATTCATTTATATGAACTTTGATATTCGAGGTATGATATTATATTTTCATGTTCATGTTCTCATATTCTAATGATTTTAGTTATGATTACATATCTCCATTATTTACCCTTACTATGCATTTGAGCTCACCCATTTTAAAGTTTCCATAAAATGGTTTTGAATAACATTTTTAGGTAGATATACAAATGTTGGATATGTTTATGGGATATATTGAAGATAATTCACTACGATTGAGGATTTTGATTCATTGTTTCCAAAGACACCGAACTATTACTTTCCACATGCATTTTTTTGTAGTGTATTGAATATTCATCTAAAATAATATAATAGACACGTATATTGAGACCGGGTAACTATATGTATGTTATTTAATCTTATGGTGGAAAATCGTATTTTTTTAGGCATGCACTTTTACGTAATTATGGGTTTTCACTTTTTGGGATGTAAAATGGAAGGTATAAGAAGAAAATTGAGGTCACAATAAGTTATTTTCATAATTGAGGGTGTTTCAGATTTTTGTATATTTTTATTACTTTTATATCATTGTAGTTTTAGAAAAAAGACATCCCGCTGGATGAGTGACAACCCATCGCGCCCAACAAGGTCGTGGGAATGAAAACCACAACTGAAGGGGGGAAATAGTTCTTCACTTTCCAGTACCCTATGTGATGACCTAGTTAGTATCAAATGTTAGTTTTTTAAGTCGATTTAATGGATGAAGAATATGTTGATTTTGGGAAAAATTCTTTTTTCGAACAGATAATCATGGGATTGGAAAATTTTTAGGTGTTTAAGTGATGAATATTATTTGAGAAGACGCTCTCTATTTTGAAAATTGTGTAAGATTAAGGTAAATAGAATATTGTCGAATTGTGTTGGATAAATAAAGTATTAATTATATTTGATATTAAAATATTATTTAATGGTAATTCATGTTATTTATTGTAATGGATAGTTTAACAGGACAATTACTACAGTAACTACTTTTTAGTATGCAACTTCAAGAGTAATTGATTTTATTTGTATATAATTCAAAAAATAAAATTGGATGTTTATTTGATCAAATAATTATTTTTTCAATGTTATTATAGATAATATTTTAGGAATTTTATGGTTAATTTAATTATCGATAATGAACTTTTGGTATTATTGTTAAATTTTGGAGATTCAAAGTATTATCTATTATTTAATGGTTTATAAGTTTTGGGAGTTATCTTATATTTTACTAACCGTTTTTGTTTTTCTTAATATCTCAATAAAATAGGAATATAGAGTTAATCATTTTATTGATTATGTGATTCTATAGAATTTTATTACAGTGCTTCAAGACTTAAAAACTCATCGTAAATATTCAAAATTTGGATAAAAAGATGTGTTTGTGGAGGATATTATTTAATAGATGATACTCTAATTTTTAATTATTTATATTTTATTATATTCATAGTTTATGTAGTAAAATAATTCATCATCTATATAAAAAATATATTAAAAAATGGTATCCATTTACATTTCTTATTAATAGTTCTATGACCTTTCAACCAGTCATAGATTTACGTTTTTCTGATTGTTAACGTTCTCGTGACCATGTTCTCTATCACTCTCCATCAGAACTTGATAGTTATTTTTATCTTCCTTTTCTATAGTTTTATACATGGAACCCTAATTTGCGTTATCTCAGATGACCTTCATACTTCCCTTTCATTATTTTAAGGTTGATGTTTTATTGACTCATTCTATGATATAAGATTTCAATAAAATAAATTTGAAAAGTCAGAATTTAGTTACCAACAATAAATTCAAAATTTTGAAGTCTCAATTTATTAAATATGGGGTGTATCGTGTTGAGTTTTTTAAAGGAAACTATATGTTTGATATCATTCATTATAAACCACACCAAGCTTAAATGAACAACTAAATTATATTTTAATGTTACAATTTAAACATAAGAGTTAGAATGGTTGGAGTGAATTGATTTATAAGAATTAAAAAGTATTCTTTACACGTGTATATATAATTATTTTTATGATGAAAATTATTTATAAATGATTGTAAAACCCTTTTTTAAAATAAAAAGAATTTTTTCCTAAATTATGATTTAAATATACACAATTGCCTTTTATACCAAAAAATTAATAAATTACTATTATAGGATTATATTATTTAAGTAAATATATATTATATTTAATTTAAGTTTTAATATTCCTATTTTTTTCCAGACATGATATATAAAAATATAAAATTTTTGGAATAAAATAAGTATTTTTCAAAAATGTTGTTTTCCCTCAATTTGATGGAACAGTTGATTTAAATCACGTTTTTAGAGTTTTATAAATATCATTCGACAAAATAATATTCTACATTTAAATTGGGATATATAATTTTACATTATTTATATTTTGGTACTTTTTGGATATGATTCTATTTTTGATGAATAATGAAAATATAATTTATATTAATTGAAAACAACATTTTAATATTTTTTATTTACTCTGTTAAATTGTATTTTTGAATTGTTTAAAATAATAATTAGGTAAATTTTCTTTTATTTAATCCAATTTTTATTAGTGAAATAAATTTCATGTTGAATTTTCTTATAAAACATTTCAATATTTTGAACGTTTTTACTTTAAAAACTATTTTTCTCATTCTACAAGAAGATTAATTTTAAATTAATTTTTTAGTTTTTTTTTTGAATTTGGAAAATGGATTCAATTTTTTGAATAATAATTTACATATTATGTAAGCTTTTCCCTTTTATTTTTTAATATTAATACTATCTTTAGTAGATTTTTTTATTTACACGGTTAAAGGAAAATTGGGTAATTATGCTTAAAAATAATTTTATAAATATTATAAACACACCCTAACACAAGCGAAAATTTTATGGATTATGTATATTTCAACCCTAATAATTAATGTATCAGTTAATTGACCATTTATGATAATTTTTATGAGAATATTACATTAATGATTTTATATTCAAAGGAAAGACTATTTTTTCATACTTTTGTTTTTTAACATTGTATATATTTTTAATATGGGGTTATATAAGGGGTATGATAATCATTAAATTGTTATTTGAGAGAAATTTTTTTTACATCATGTTATTTTATTTATAACTTTCAGTGATAAAATATTTACCATAAAGGGTGACACAATGATGATGCATTAATTATTAAATAGTGGAAGGGTCAAATATATTATATTAAAAATTCATAAATAAATATGATTTTATATCATTAATGTCATCCATGAATATTTTTAATGTATTTTAAATGATAGTGATGTGTTAAATTATAATTTTTTTAAATGTTATTGTTATTATATTTTTAAAATTTGAATGATGAATAATGTCAAATTTGACATTAATGAGGTTTTAAAACAAATAATATTTTACTAAATTATATAAAATTTCTAAAAATTAAAAATTAAAAAAAAAATTGATAAGGTTAAAATTTTCATTCCTAATTCATTTATGGGTCTTTTGAGATTTTATAGTAACTATATGAACACTAAAAATGTTTGAACGGATGTTGTCATAAAAAGAGTTAAGGAAGTTTAAACGTGATAAAGAAAAACGATAAGGACTATAAAATATTAAAATATATATAATTTTTAATTAATTAAGGAATTATCACCTAAAATCATCCTATATTATTAATTAATTAGTTTGAGGAAATTTTATTTTAAAAATAAATTATATAAATTTATTTTGTTGAATATTTCCAAGAGTTCCCCTTGCCTCTCATATAAAATAAAAAATTTCCTTCTCTTTTATTCACATAGGAACCCCTATATTGTTCATGAAATAACTTTCAAAATCCTATACTATAATCACTTCCGAAATTATATAGTATTCATTTTAGGAAGAACACTCTCCTTAGAGGTGATAATGTGTTAATCACAAGAGATTGTCCAAAGAAGTTGTATCGGTTTAACTAAGTATTTATATTTATATTTATTCTTCCACATTAAATATTATTCGACCCTGAAGACATAATATCTAAATTATATTAAATATAATAATATGTTATTATTTTAATATCGTCTCCCAAATCCATCTACACTTCCATTAAATGGGAATATAATTATCATTCATGTGTACAATGAACTACCATCTCACAAACCGATATACATTTTTTCCATAACTATCTCTCAAGAATTATTAGAAGGATAGAAATATACTATATATATAAAAATCATGAATTATTTATTATTATGAAAATATGATATTACATTTAATTTCTTACCCTTCGTTTCACATAAAAATTATAATGTCATTCGTGAGTACATGTGAATTTCCACCTCCATCAGGCGATGTGATTCATTTTCATCACCAAATCACATGGATAATATGTATAAATATATTAAAATTATTAATATGATATTTATGACATTATTATCACCTTTCAATGATAAAAAACAATTACCTTCTTTTTCTTAATTAATTTTTTAAAAATGGAAACGATACATGTGCTTATGTACGACCTACCGTCTCCTTGATTATATAATTGATCATTTTTAGTAACCATAAACATATATCGGTTGATTTAAAAGTATTATTGATGTATATAATTTATTATTATTTAGTAAATATTATTCTGGAGATGATTTACTAGTGACCATACTGACTATACACATAATATCATTGTCATTTTTTACTCAAAAACTGAATTTCCTCAAAACATCCTACATGAACATAAATAATAAATTAACTATTATAAAATTAATATAAGTGATGTAAAAGAAATTATAAAATTTAAAAATGTTCTAAATAAAGAAAATAATTTAACAATCATTATTATTCAGGATGATAATGAACATACTTGAGGATTCATACTGAAAGTAATGGACTTTTTAACCAAAAAACACATTTCAATTGTTATAATGACTTATTCTTATATATATATATATATATATCTATTTCATGACCATTTATTAAAATGGTTTTTATGAATGTATATATATATAAATGGATATTTTAAGATTTTATATTTTGAATTTATCTTTAAAAAAATCATAATGGATTCTTTTTAATGGAATTTAATTTTAGAACACTCTTTAATGTTATTATTAAAAAAGTAAAAGGGAATTTATTTTTTAACTTATGTGACATGACTAGCTTCCCCAACTTTCATGAATCATTATTACATTATGTTTTTCTTTATAGATTTTTGTAGTTATTTTTTAATAAAATTCATGAATTTTTATGTGAGTGGTTTTTAATGTTTTAAATTTATTTTTACATGAAAAGGTTATTTTGATATATAGAAATGTTTTCTTCATAGTTTTAAAATATTTTTCAAGTGTTTTATTCATGATATATTCCTTTGAAATGGTTATTAAAGGGTTTAACCCATTATCTGTCATGATACGATGGGTTGAGCGCCATTATATCCCATGATATGATGGGTGATACTCACTACATCTCTCCATTTAATTGGGTACTCTGAATAAAGAAGTCGACCATAAAGTTAACCCATTTTAAGGGTAAATGTAAGAGTGATATTATAGTGATGTCCTAAGCCACTGACATATTTTTTATATTCTTACTAATGAGTTTTTAGGAATAATTTTTATTGGTTTCTATTGATTTCACTACAATAAAAAGTTACTTTCATTATGTCCCTTACTCGGTTATTTGAGCTCATTAGGAGTTTTACATTTTTTTCATATGGTTTAAGGAGGAGTAGTAATAAGGATGAGAAAAAGGGGATAACTGTGAAGTTTTATCAAACAATATAAATCATTCTTTTTTAATGAGTTTGTTTTGTGGAAAAATGGAAACTTATTATAAGTGTCTATATTTAATTTACGGGTTTACTTTTTAATATTTTTTCTGAATTATATAAACCTTAAACTAAAAATATCCCTTAATGTTTATTCTAGTTCAAATATACTAGAAAATGTAATGTTGATATATATGTCCTTACAAAGGGACTTTACATGTTTTTAATATCAATTATACTTTGTGATGGGGATCGAAGAAACATATGTTTGGTTATAAATTTTAATTTAAAGAATTTTTTTAACTTTTTAATTTATTTCTTGTTTTGGTGATGAAATAATTGTATTAAGAGTTTACATGATGATGTAAAATGTTTATTTAATTAATAGATAAATAATATTTATTAATTAAAAATAATAAAAGTTATTACATTGAATGAAATATAGTTCTAAAAGAATTTTTTATTTAATTATAATATTTTTTTAATTATTTAATGGACCAGATTTGTTAACCATCTTTTTACTAATGTTTTCCTAGTCAAATTAATGTAATTGTGTCAAAATTTACATTAATGATATTCGGTAATAAATACTATTTTATTAAATAATTTTAAATTTAATAATAATTATTATCATTAGTATAGTTATCAGGATATTGTTTAAAATATTAATCATGGTAAAATATGTGACAATATTCCTTTAATATGAATTATATTGACCCACATAGATTAGAAAAAGCATTATAATAGGTTAAAAATAAAATAGTAAAAATGATATCCTTGGTGTTGAAGGAATAAAATGTTTAGAAATTTTTTTTATGTTGGAGGTGTGGATAGAAATTATCATATTTTCAATTCATTATTTCTCAACTTTTGAGGCACTTGGTTTGAGAGTGACTATCCATTAATGAATTGTTTTTCATATTTTTAAAAATGGCACTCATTCTCAATTTTAAAAGGGAATATCCTATCTTTTTTTATTTTCACTTTTATTTCCTTTTTCAACCAATTCAATCCCAAATATCTTATTTACTTCCCTTACCACTTCCTATAGGACATTTCTTGATTATAAATCCTATACATGGAGCCTATAGGTATAAACCTAAAGAGGGGGTCTTAAGAAGAGGTATCATTCTTAAACTAGCATTTTTGTGTTGTTTCTTCTTCCCCCACCTTCAAATACATTCAACCATGATGTTATAACACTAGAAGTATCTCCTATATAATGATATTTTATTTTCATAATGAAATAAAGAGAATCCATATCCTTATCCATAAAATAAGAGAACCAACCAGTATTCATTTTAACGGCGGGATACCGCCTCTGAAAGTGATATAATTCATTTTCAATAATTTCCTCTCACTAATACACTTAATTATGGAATTAATGTTTATATATGATACTTTTAAAATATTTATAACTCTTAAATGTTATTATATAATTTTATTTATACATTTCGACTCATAAGAAAATCATAACGTCTTTCATTTGTATATATGGACTATCGCCTCCTCGAATCAATGTGAATAATTTTTCAACACTACATCAAATGGATGGTATATATATGTATATTCAAAGAGGTAATGTTGTATTTATGATATTATAATAATTCTTAAATGATATAGTATTACTTACCTTATTTCATAAATATCATTTGTAATAGGAATTGTTACTCATGTGTACATACGACATACCGTCCCCATGAATATAGCGTAGATGATTTTTCACAACCATATTTAATTATATAATATAAAATTATAAATTATATATAAATATGGTAACTATTTCATCATTATTAATCTAGATATTTTGGAATAATGACCTCTCTGTGTTTATTCAACCTACCAAATTCATTTTAGGCATATGTATCAAATATCATCAAAACATATCACATGAACATAATTGATTAATAAATTAATTATAATATAATAAATGAAATTATGAAAATTAAAATAGTCATTTAACAACAAAATAATTGACAAAAGTTTAATATTAATTATGTGCATGTGAAGAGTTAAACTCATGTAAACAGACATTCCTTTTTCAAAATTATTTTAATTTTTATCTTCCAACTCATTTTCTTCCATGTGAATATTTTTAATATTTTATATTATTGTATTTATTTGGAAATTAATTAACTAAAAATTAAATTTTTATGACTCCTTTTTATTTCTTATAACTTTTTCAAATAGGAATATGTTTACATAATTTTGGTGTTTCTTTACAAAATGGAAAATAGATTTTCTATTTTAACATTTACGTGAATAATGACATTTATCGTCCCTCAAAAATATTAGCTTTTTGTGAATTCATTTATAATCATTCAAGTTTAATTCAATGGAAACCCATATTTTTCTTTGTTTTTAAAATTTTATATTTTAAAATATGTTTCAATTAATGGGTATATATTAATTTAAAAAAATTATTTCCTATTGGTGAAAATAATGTTTTTATGATGAAATAATTTATATGCTAAGATTATGTTAAGGTTATTTAGAATTTCTATGATTATTGGTGGTTCCAATATAAATCAAAGATGTCTGTATATATTATTAGCCAAGTATATGTATTTTGGTTATAAACCAATGATGGGAAATTATGTTATTAAGAAATGATATGTGGTTGTGTAATAAACTAAGGATGGGTGGGTCCGTGATACCCTCAAATGCATTTTGTATATATGTCAACCATATGGTAATTCCATTATTAAAAGTTATTTTTAAGAGTGATAAAGAAATGTTTCCAGAATTTACTAGAATCACATTTCTAGGATTTGTAATGGGTTTTCATTGAAATAATTGTTTTTGAAAGGGAAAGACAAATGAAAATTTTAAAATAAAGATGACACCCTTTCTATATAAAAAAGACATGTTATATTTTTTTAATTTTTCAAGTATCAAAATGAACTAATGGATATTTTAATTTTCATGTCAGTTATAAAGACTTTTATTCTCATCACACATTTAAAAAAATTTAAAAATGGTTTTAGGGTGGGTAAGGGAAATAATGAAGCCATATTAAATATATTGAGGATATTTCAGGAAATAACATCATGTATTGTTTTAAAACATTTAGATCATTGAAAAAACTAATACTAATTAAAAGGATAAAATTTATAATTTATGGTTTTTATAAATGAGTTATATCCTTATTCAGTAAAAATATAAACCTAAAAAGAAACTCATTTGTAAATCAATAAATTATTGTCATAATAAATCATTTTATCTATTGTTTAAGGATAATCCCTTATATTCATTCTCAATGTGGTCATTTATATTAGAAATCCAATGGGCTTCATGATCCAAAATGATGAAACTAAAGCCTATATGATAATGAAGATTCTATATGAGCTAAATCAGACACTAGAAGCATGGTATTCAATAAAATATAAATACATAAGGAAGCTATAATTAAAAAGAGGATGTGTTTATCACAATCTGTATGTAAAAATATCTAATGAATAATAATTTTTGGAACTTTTTAAAATGGATGACAACATATTGGGATGAAACAAATAGAAATATTGTGAACAATTTTTTATTATTAGGATGTTAGAATTTAAAATTTTCAAAAATCATGAAATCACATTCATTCTGGTAACACTGGTTGTTCAGAAATAATGATACACTTTTATATATCATTATAATTATGTAAGGAAAAAATAATAAATTTTAATATGCATAATTTCAATAAGATGCAAATTTAATTTCAGTTGGAACAAATAATGAGAATCATAAGAATTTTAACATTATGGATCCTATATTATATAGGGGAATAATATCTATCTCGATATGTTTGATATCCAAACATCCCAATATAATTTTAATAAATGTTTGGTTCTTAATTTCAAATTTGATCCAAAGGAGGAGTAACTCAGAGCCATAAAACAAAATCATGAGATATATCCAATGTACTCAGAATTTTAGAATGGTGTCTGATGCATGAATTTATCATGACTTATTATCATTTTATAGTGTTGAATGGGAAATTGATATTTTAACACTCCAATCATTCATGGTATTCTTCTTTTTAAATAATTCATATAGCTTTCACTACACAGAACTATGAGTTCAAGCGCACCACGATGATCCATCTAAATAGAGATTACGAATAGTATTAAAAAAATTTGAATTATATATATTCCATATAATTTTAATATTAATACTATATCTTTTAGACTTGATATAATAACAGATTCAATTTTTCGGATAAAAGAATTATTTTTTCTTAAAAAATAAGTTTTACCGCCATTAAATGGATAAAAATTTCTAAATCCAATATTTGAAACTTTTATATTTTAAATTTGAAAAAAAATAAATTCTTATTTATAATAACTCCATAATGTTTTTGGATAAATTTATAGTGTTTTCCTGATTATATTCATATTTAAATGAATATTGAAAAATACTGCATTTTAATTCAAAACTGATTTTTCATCTTATTTATTTATATTTGTAGATTATATATATAGTTGGTTTTAAATAATAATTAGATTATGTCTTTATAATTAAATGTAATTTAATTAATTTCAAGTAAATTAACATTGAAATTTAATATAAAGACATATCAATATTTTTATGGTTTTTTACTTTTAAACCCCCCTTATTTTCTCGTTTTGACAATGGGGATTAATTTTAAATTAATTACAGAGATTTCATTATTTTGAATTTGTAAAAATAGATTTTATATTTTTAATAATAAGCTACAAAAATTTTAAATATTTACCTTTTATTTTTGAACATTATAAATTGTAACTGCAGGAATTATTCTATATTTACCACGGTTGAAGGGTAAATTTGGTTAATATAGGTAAAAATAATGTTATAATAATATAAAACTACATAAAAACGTTCCCTTATCTTTTTTTATGAGTCATATAAAACCCAAAACAATCATTAGGCACAATCTTTGTCATTTGGGTGCCAATTGGGTGTGATAATGGCATTTTATAATAATTAAATTAAAGTGATGAAAAATTTAACATAAACATGTATCTTTTTACTAAAACAATTTTAATGTGGTATTATAAGAATAATATCACTGAATATAAACAATAATTAGAAATATAAAAATATTTCCTAAATAATTTTATTTAATTATTATTTTTATGCATTAAATATATTTATTTATTTAAAACCCAATAATGATGTAGTGATTACCTTATTAATGAAAGAATGAAATAAATGATATTATAAATATTAAAATAAATGTAATTTGATATTTTTGATTCCATAAAAGAATTTTTTGGATAAAATTGACATTTTAAGGATTTTTTAATTCTTTTTTATGGAATCATGTTTTTTTGACTTTAACCAAAATCAATTACTAAATAGTGTCAAAATTGACATAAATGCGTTTTGAGAACAAACACTATTTTATTAAATGATATAATAGTCATAAAAATATAAGATTAATCCAAATAACTTAAATAGTGTTAAAATATCATTAATGATGCACTTGAGGTTCTCTTGTTATTTTATAGTAGCTATATTACCTATAGAGTATAAAAATACAAGAAAACATAGTAAGAGTTTACTTATTTAACTAAGGGTTATTGCCAAAGGATAAAGTAAAATTTCTGACCTAAACACATCTAAAACCTTTTGGTTTAGAGCATTCAGAAACATGCTCATCTTATACTTAATATAAATAACTTTTTAAGATTTTGGAACTGGAAATAAATTTTAATTAAATTAATATTTCAATATTTTCCTAAAATGCTCGGCATATCCCTTATAAAAGATATGTTTTGTTTCTCATTAATTTACAACTCAAAATCTATTTGTCTCATCCAAAACCTGCCCACTTTAGGTCCCAAAATTCGTCAAATCATCCTAGATTCCACCCTTTCGGTCGAAATCCATATTAAGTAGTTATTTTGTGGAAATAAAACGGAGATACCCGAAAAAGTGGTAATCATTTTATAAAACACATTCAAAGATCATTCTTCTAATAATTTCATTTCCTAATATGTTTCCATACTAAAATAATAAATACATAATATAAAATAGGTTTTTATGTTTTTATAATTATGGGACAACGATATTCCCTCTTTTAACATTCCTTTTGATAACAATATCACCAAGTGTGAATGTGTACAACTTACTGTCTCCATGCCATGGTGTAAACTATTTTTCTCATATAATTTATTTAAATGGGTATAATGATGAAATTAAAATAATATAAATAATAAAGATATCATAATAAAATTTCAATAAAATTTATATTCCATCTAATTGCATACAATTTAACCATTAACGAAATGATGTCATCCCTCGTGCATATATACAGCTTACCATCTCCACAATGCTATGAGAGTCATCTTCCACATTCACCATCCATGAATGATTATAAAATACATATTAAGAATAAGTATGACATATATAACATAATAATTCTTCTAGAATAATATATATATATGTAAAAATATTTCATTTACGTACTTCCACTCAGTATGATAAGAAAATGGAAACAACGTTCATGTGTATGTACGACCTACCATATCCATAAACAATGTCTTAATTTTAATATCTATGTCTATTATATATTTTTATATTAGGAATATATATGATATATAAATCATGTTATCCGGATATATATAATGTTATCAGGAATAAAAAGTCAAAACACATGCAATAAAGAAAGCGATTAATACATGAAACGTTGCATTAACATAGAATTGTTAATAAATGAGTAATTTAAGGTCATAAAACAATCATATATGCTATCATAAATATTATTATTATTGTGGTAAAAGTTAATAATATGTTCTAAACCATTATATAGGATTTTCGGACACATATAGTGTAACATCCAAGGTAAATAAAGAAGAAAACATTTTCATATTTATTAATATTTACGAATTAAATATTTATTTTACTTTAAAGGGGTTTCTATGTTCGATAGTGTACCCGATACGCAACAAAGAGTTTCATTAAAATCTTACATTGCATACTAGTAATAAAATAATATTATTTTAAATGGTAGTTAAGACGTAGCCATTCTATTGGCAGGAATGAATATAAATAACTAAAATAGGATTATATATGTTTGTTAAATGTTTTTACATTTATCCAATAAAGGATTAAGGCTTAAAATATGAAAAGAATTCAATTTTAGGCATAGGTACTCTAATATTCACTAAAAGGTTAAACTATCACATTTTGATGGAGAACCCTCTTTAAATATAGTTTTAGTCACTCTTATACATTCTATTGGACCAAATAATATTCTTCTTTATAATCGGTACATCAAAATTTACTTTGTGTAATTTTTTTGTATTTTTCCGATAAAGTTCATTTTCTAATGAATAGTGAAAAATGTTGTATTTTAATTCAAAACCACTTTTTAATCTAATTTATTTATATGATTAGATTATCTTTTGAATTTTTTTTAAATTGAAATTAGAATATATTTTTACCATTTAATCCACCAGTTGTCATTGAAATTAATTTCACTTTGAAATTGGACATAAACTAGAGTCAATCTTTTGATATATATTATTTCATAAAAACACGTTATTTGTTCTCACAGCGGGAATTAGTTATTAAATTAATTAATATTACTTATATGATTTGAATTTTGTAAAATAGACATCATTTTTTAATTCGGAATATCAAATATAGCTTAGGGTGATGTTTTGGTTTTTTTTCTGAAAAACATCAATTTTTAATGAATAGTGAAACCACTAAGTGGTACTTAAAAAACTGATTTTTCGTTTAATTGAAATTTTACCACCTCTGTGTTTTGAATTTGAAAAATATTACATACATGGTTTTCATTAATAAGTAATATGTGGTTCAATGGGATTAAAATAATTTTTTGGTAAATAGTATCTTTTACGTTTTTAATCATGATTAGAGGTAATTAGTGTAATATAAGGTAAAAATAATGTTTTAATAATATGAAATGACATTGACACATGTCCTACCCTTATTGGATGTGTCATGGCTGACCAAGAAAATCCATGGGTCAACTTGGGGACCCCATGGAGTAACTTGGTAGGAAAATGACATTAATAACATTTTATTTAATGTTAAAATGAAAATGTCACAAACATGTGTTGTTTTACTAAAACAATTTTTACATGGGGTTATACAAGTAATAATTTTGACTATAAATATTCACTAGAAAGTTAAATATATTTCCTACATAATGATATTTCTTTTATAAATTTTAATCAATAAATAAATTAAATTATTTATGACACCATGATGATGCAGCGATTACCTCATTATTTAACGATTTAAATAAAATGAAAATATAATGTAAAATATAAGCCCTAAAATTGTAAAAAACTTATTGGATGGGTGGATTTATAACTCTTATCACCTTATCCTATAAATATATAATTTTGTGACCTTTAAAATCCGAAATGAATTTTCTAATAATGTATCCTTTTATAACTTTACAAGAGTACCCCTCCTCTCCTCTTATAAAAGGCCCACACCTCTACCACCTTACCCACACCTCTCAAGCCTTTGGATCGGCCACCCCTGACCATTTTGCCTATCCAGATATCTCTCTTACTCCTAGAAGCCTCACTTTGGGCAGAAGTCTTTCCGATGAAGCCTTTGACCTCAAATCAAAAAGAGTTACCTGATTTAAAGGTAGTGTCCTCTCTTGTGTTCTTATGTTTTATTTTGCTTCTCCAACCCCCTAAACTATTTCTATTACATTATATTGTAACACTACCATTATCTTCAAAATACAAGGACGTTTTTATGTGATGTATTTGAGCTACACTTACACACACCTTCGCCTAATGGTTAAAGAAAATAATGTTTCTGTGGATGGGGAATTTCTGCCTCACGAAATGATGATTGTTCAATATTATTTTAACACCTTTCATGGTGGCCATAAAGATGTAACTCTATTTATATGTGATATATATTTTTTTTATGTTTTACTTGTTCTTATGTGTTTTTTATTTGTGGCATACCTTTATGGTTTCTATTGTGGGTAAACACGATAGTTTTATTTTATGAAGTGTGGACTACCGCCCCCTCAAAGTGATTTGACTCGTTAATTCCATATGTGGGACGTATAAAGGATAAATTTAATGTTATTATATATGATGTTATACTATAATTATAATATACCGTTAAATCATTATGATTTCACTCCATTAAATACGAAATATAAATGAAAGTAGCACTCATGGATATGTACGGCTTACCGTCTCCATGAACGGTGCATTTCATTTCTTACCTATAAATGTTATGTACTATTATAAATATATGTATATTCGGGATATATATGAAATATGTGATATCCAAATCATAAATATCATTCTGGATATAATGAAACATTGACCACATAAACAACATGTAATTGTAAGAAGTCCATTTTTGACTTAAGTACAAAATATCGACAAAATGAAATTTATTAAATTAAATGATTGCATAACGTTTATAACATGGAAATAAGTTATATATAAGGAATAATAAAGATGAAAAAGATATTTAATCTAATAGAAATTAACTTTAGTTTATTCTTCAGGAGATTAAAGAGCAATCGAGTCACGTCAGACACGAGCTAAGGGAACTTCATAACCCAATTTTTGTTCTTTGGATTAATCTCCTACATTCAATTTATGATATTGTTATGTCATATCTTGTATTTGTAATTCCTTTTTGTGTACCTATAGTGAATACACATAATAGGTCTATTTTATTTAAAAAATTATCTTGGTAAAGGAACTTTATAACCCAATTTCCATTCCTTGGGTTAATATTCTACTTTCAAATTATGTCAGGATATTATTAAGTCATATCTTGCATTTGTACTTTCTTTATGTGTACTTATAGTGAATACACATAATAGATCTATATTATTAAAAAATGGTCTTTGTAAGGGACTTCGTCTCAATCCTCTTTCATTGAGGAATATTTTGTTTTAATACAGGTCTTTCTTTTATATGTTCGATAAAACCCCTCATTGACTTTTACGTTTATTCAAAAGAAATCTTTTTTATACGAAGCGTTTTACTAAACGAAAAAAGGGAATGTTTTTTTTTGTCGTACATATGCTGCGACAACGACTTCTCTTCCGTCGTGACCATTATTTTAGTTTCGGATTCCTCTACAAGCCATAACTTTTTTTGAATGAAAAATAAATACCATGTTTTAATTTTCTTTTATTTTGGTATTGAAAATGGTTTTCATAATGTTTTTATATCAATGTGTTGTATTGATATCTTGTTATTGAAAAGTAGAAATGATATGTTTCCTTTATGCATGTTTTATGTTATACGATTATGTTATGGTTCTTGGGAATTGTTATGAAGATGGGTGGTTCTGTGATAAACTAATGGTGGGTGAGCCTGATATAGCTCTCCAATGCATTGGGTAACACGAATGAGTAAAACGTTAAGGTTTCTCCGAAGCGATTTAGGGAATATACAGTGATGGGTATTCCAAACGTAACCATGAGGGTTACACCCTATGTAATAATGTTTTCAATGCCTCAAGTAACCTTTATGTCTTATGATTTCTATGATTTATTCATGATTTTATGAGGTATGTGATTGTGTTTTATGAGTAAATTATGATTCCAGGCATGGACTAATGTTTTCATTTCGTACTTTTATATCCCTTACTGAGCTTTTTATGCTCATCCCACGTTTTTGAAATGTTTTTCACAGGTAAAGGGAAAGATACATGATGTGATGATAGTGTCAAGAAAGTGTCAAGAAAGAATCCATGTTTTATTTTAATTAAGATTTCGTTGATGGGAAAAATGAGTACTATCTTTTATGTAACCACTTTGTTTAAATGTGAAATGTAATGCATGTTTTATGATCTAATTCTCTAAAACATTGAACCTGAAAAGATATCCAACGTGTATTCTTGATGTAACTCAAGATTAAGTAATGTTTAAGGCTGGGGCCTTATAGTTTGTATCATAGGTCAGTTTAGATAACATTATGAGTTATCATTCTATTAAATGATTATCCAAATTTTTTTTTGTATGGTCAAATTTAAATGATATAGAATTTGAATATTACCTTGTTTCTTCATCTAATACATGTTTGTTCAGAATGGTTTTCCGCAGAGGAAATAGGGAAGCAGTGCTAGGAAGGAATATAGAAGGAAATGAACTTCCGAATCAGCATCTTAATATGGTCAAGATTTGGAACGGAAGAGTTTGTTGTAGTAATGGCGAAGTTGACTCAAGCGATAAATGGTGGTGGTATCCATGCATGAGATCAGCCAGATCAACCACAGAGGAACATGTCAGTGGTGGAACATTTCATGAGGTAACATCCCCCATCATTCAGGGGATCATCTGACCCTGCGCTAGCTGAAGGGTGGATTAAAGCACTGGAGAATATTTTTGATGTCATGGGGTGTTCGGACAATCAAAATGTTAGTCTTTCTATTTACCATTTGTATGGTGAATCATATCAGTGGTAGTCAATGGTTAAAAATATCATGAACGCTGATGAGATTGATGCTCTCTACTGGGATGAATTCAAAGGTATGTTTCTTGAGAATTATTTTCCTAAGGCTGTTCGACTTAGGATGGAAAAACAATTCCTGGAATTGAGACAAGAGGAAGACTCAGTGGCTGCCTATGAAGAAAGGTTAACTCGATTGGAAAGTTATGCTTCAAATTTTATCCAAGACCTTGATAGTAAAATAAATCGTTTTTACTCAGGATTAAATCCAAAATATCAAGGGGTTTAGCTTCTCATGAGTTAAAGAGTTATGAAAAGCTTGTTCTATGTGCTGAGAAGGTGGAAATGGAGTTTGTCGATGATCAAGTGTTCTATAACAACCATCATAAGAAGAGACCGAGGTGGAAGGAGAAACGAAAGAATTCTTCCAAAAAGTCTAACGGTAAAAAAACTAAGTTTCCAGTTTGTGATGAATGTGGTAAAAGGCATGCTGGGGAATATCTTCTGAATACTGGAAAGTGCTACCAATGCAGTAAGATGGGACATAAGTCTCGTTATTTCACTGAAAAAGATCATGGTGATGGTAAGACCAAATTTTATTTACAGTTAGTGAAATGTTTTAACTGTAATGAGATGGGTCACTATGCAAGTGAGTGACCGACAAAGAGCTCGAGTGATGGGAAGTAGTTAGAATACAAGTAGAAAGGGGAGGTAAAATCCTTTGCAACTACTTCAGTAGATGTCGGGACATCAAATAAAGTTGTATCAGGTGCTTCGCTTGTTTTTTCAGATTATGCTAGTGTGTTGTTTGATTCGGGGTCTACACAATCTTTCATCTCTGAAAACTTTTCTAGTAAAATGGGAATTCCATCTCAAGAAATGACTCCTGAACTTGTGGTAAAAACACATGGGGGAAATGTTGAGGCAATAAGAATTTATAAGAATCTTCTTATCCTTGTCCGTGGAAAGAACCTACTTGAAAACCTTATAATTTTACCTCTAGTAGAGTTTGATGTTATCCTGGGTATGGATTGGGTCTCTATTTACCATGCTAAGATTGACTGTAGAGCTAAAGAAGTTTCTTTTCAGAAAGAATTTCAGTTTGCGTACAATACTGAACCCTTACTATTGATAACATATCAAGAGGCCGAGAAACATGTAAAAGATGGTAATGAATGTTACCTTGCACATATCGTTGAAAATAAGGGAACTGTTCAGATTAATGATGTGCCAGTGGTAAATGAGTATCCTGATGCTTTTTCCTGATGAGTTTCCTGGAATAATACCAAATCGGGAATTTGAATTTACTATTAACTTAGTTTTGATGCTAATCCCATTTCAAAATCCCGTTATCGAATGGATCAAACTGAACTTTTAGAGTTGAAGGAGAAATTTTATGATTTATTAGAGAAAGGTTTCATTCAACCTAACACATCACAATGGGGTGATCCTGTTTTATTTGTTAAAAAAAGATGGTTCTATGAGACTTTTCATTGATTATAGAGCCTTGAATAATATCACTATTAAGAACAAGTATCCTTTTCCTAATATCGATGATTTGTTTGATTAGCTCTTGGGAGCTCAGTTTTTTTCAAAGATTGACCTGAGATCGGGGTACCATCAGTTGAAGGTAAAGGAAGAAGATATTCCAAAGCCTACATTTCGAATAAGATATGGCCATTATGATTTTTAGTAATGCCTTTTGGGATAACCAATGCACCTATTGTATTCATGGACCTTATGAATATAATTTTCGATGAGTTCTTGGATAAGTTTGTGGTTGTTTTCATTGATGATATTTTGGTGTTTTCTAAAAGTAAAGAGGAGAATGAAATACATTTAAGGGTTATTTTTCAAACCTTAAAATAAAAGAAATTGTATGGGAAATTCAGAAGGTGTGAGTTTTGGTTGAAAAAAAATTCCTTAGTTGGTCACATTGTTTCTAAAGATGGGATAACTGTTGATCCTGTAAAAACAAAGGTTGTTGATGAATGGCCAAGACCCACAAATGTAACTGAGATTCGTAGCGTCCTTGGTTTGGTAGGCTATTACCGAAGGTTTGTTAGAAATTTTTCACAGTTATCTAGTCCAATGACTATGCTAACTCGGAAGGGTGTTAAGTTTATCTGGACAAAATAATGTGATGATTGTTTTTAGGAACTAAAAACAAGATTGGTGAATGCTCCAATTTTGGCACTACCTTCCAGGAATGGTGAGTTTGTTATCTACAATGATGCTTCATTAAAAGGAATTGGTTGTGTCCTAATGATTAATGATCAGGTAATTGCTGATGCTTCACGATAGTTGAAAACTCATGAGGTAAATTACCATACACATGATTTGGAATTAGCTGCTGTTGTTTTCGCTTTAAAATTTTAGATGCTTCATTTGTATAGAGTAAAGTGTGATATATATATCGATCACAAAAGTTTAAATTATATATTCACTCAAGAAAGAATTGAACATTAGACAGAGGATATGGATAGAATTAATCAAGGATTAGGATTGTACAATTCATTTGCATCTGGGAAAAGAAAATAAAGTGGCTGATGATTTGAGTCGAAAAAGTAATGCTTTATTAATAATGTTGCGTTTGGAACATGATCCTTTGGTTAAGGATTTGATGAACTTTGGAATAGAAGTTGTTGGTGCAGGAATTTCTTCTATTTTGTTTCAGGTATCAGTGAGATCATCTCTATCAGACACAATTAAGCAAGCACAGAAGCAAGACAGCAAGCTGCATAAAATGGTAGAGCTGGTTCAGAAGGGTAAGTTTCATGAATTTATCATTGATAATGATTGTGTTTTGAGATTTGGGAAGAGATTGTGTGTGCCTTGTGATTCACAGTTGAAGAGGGAGCTATTATGTGAAGCTCTTAGTTCTCTGTTTTCAGTTCATCCAGGCAGTACTAAGATGTATAGAGATCTTCGGGAGTATTACTAGTGGGATGGAATGAAAAGAGATATTGCTAATTTTACTGTTAAGTGTTTTACTTGTCAACAAGTAAAAGCAAAGTGGCAGTTACCGAAAGGGATGATTCATCCTTTACCAGTACCAGAGTGGAAATGGGAGAATATATCCAAGGACTTCATTGTGGTATTGTCGAAGACACCTTGAGGTAATAATGAAATCTGGGTTATTGTTGACCGCTTGACTAAATATGCTTATTTCCTTTCTATACGAGATACTTTTTCCCTAGATAAACTTTCCTGTTTGTACCTTAAAGAGATATTCAGGTTACAAAGAGTTCCTCTCTCCATTGTATCTGATTGTGATCCCAGGTTTACTTCTAACTTTTTGAAAGTCCTTCAGAAGTCATTGGGTACTAAATTAAATTTTAGTACAGCTTTTCATCCTCAATCCGATGGGAAGTCAGAAAGAAAGATTCAGACTATGGAGGATATTTTATGTGCTTGTTTGATAGATTATCAGGGAATTTGGGACCAACATCTTTCTTTGGCTGAGTTTTCTTAAAATAACCGTTTTCATTCCAGTATACAGATGGATCTATTTGAGGCATTATATGGTAAATGGTGTCGAACTCTAGATTTTTGGGATGAAGTGGGTGAAAGGAAGCTAATGGGACTAGAATTGGTAGAAGAGATGGCAGAAAAAGTTCAGTTGATTCAGAAACACATGAGAACAGCACAGAGAAGGCAGAAGAGTTATGCGGATAACCGGAGGAAAGATCTATCTTTTGAGGTAGGTGATCATGTTTTTCTCAACGTTTCACCATGGAAAAGTGTGATGCGATTCGGTAAGAAAGGAATGATGAGTCCAAGGTTCATTGGACCATATGAAATTCTAGAAAATTTGGATCAGTTTCTTACTGAGTGGATTTACCTTCATTTTTATCTCAGGTACACAATGTTTTTCATGTTTCGATGTTGAGAAAGTATTTTCCAGATCCATCTCATGTTTTGAGCCCAGAGGTAGTTCAGTTGGAAGAGAATCTCTCTTATAAAGAACAACCAGTAATGATTCTTGACTGAAGAGAGAAAGTGTTGTGAAATAAGGTAATTCACCAGGTAAAGGTTTTGTGGAAAATACATATGGTTGAAGAGGCAACGTGGGAATCTGAAAATTCTATGAGGGACAAATACCCCCACTTATTTTGATAAGTGAATAAAATTGTGAGGAAGAAATTCCCAAAAGGGGGGAAGGATGTAAAATCCCAGGTAAATAAAGAATAAAAAATTTTCATATTTATTAATATTTAAGAATTAAATATTAATTTTACATTAAATGGGTTTCTATGTTCGATAGCGTACCAGATACGCAACAAAGAGTTTCTTTGAAATCTTATATTGCACACTAGTAATAGAATAATAGTATTTTAAATGGTAGTTAACACGTAGTCGTTGTATTGGTGGGAATGAATATAAATAACTAAAATATGATTATATATGTTTGTTAAATGTTTTTACATTTATCCAATAAAGTATAAAGTCTTAAAATATGAAACGAATTCAATTTTAAGCATAGATACTCTAATATTGACTAAAAGGTCGAACTATCACCTTTTGATGGAGAAACCTCTTTAAATATAGTTTTGGTCACTCTTATACATTCTATTGGACCAAATAAAATTCTTCTTTAGAATTGGGACATCAACATTTACTTTGTGTAATTGTTTGGTATTTTTCCGATAAAGTTCATTTTTTAATGAATAGTGAAAAAGTTGTATTTTAATTAAAAAACTCTATTTAATATAATTTATTTATATGATTAGATTATATTTTGAATTGTTTTTAAAGTGAAATTAGAATATATTTTTACCATTTAATCTAATAGTAGTTGTTAGAATTAATTTCACTTTGAAATTGGACTTAAACTAGTGTCAATCTTTTGATATATATTATTTCATAAAAACACGCTATTTGTTCTGACAACGGAAATTATTTATTAAATTAATTAATGTAACTTATATTATTTGAATTTTTTAAAATAGAAATAATTTTTGAATTTTTAATATCAAATATAGCTTAGGTTGAAGCTTTGGTATTTTTCTGAAAAACTACAATTTTTGATAAATAGTGAAACCACTAAGTGGTACTTAAAAAACTGATTTCTCATTTAAATGAAATTTTACCACCTTTGTGTTTTGACTTTCAAAAATCTGACATACAAGGTTTTCATTAAGATGTAAAATTTAGTTCAATGGGATTAAAAATTTTTTTTGGTGAATAGTAACTTTCACGTTTTTAATCGTGATTAGAGGTAATTAGTGTAATTTATGGTAAAAATAATGTTTTAATAATATGAAATGACCTTGACACATGTCCTACCCTTATTGGATGTGTCATTGCCGACAAAGACAATCCATGGGTCAACCTGGGGACCCCATGGAGCCACTTTGGTAGGAAAATGACATTAAAAACGTTTTATTTAATGTTAAAATAAAAATGTCACAAACATGTGTTATTTTACTAAAACAATTTTTCCATGGGGTTATACAAGTAATAATTTTGACAATAAATATTAATTAGAAAGATAAAACGATTTCCTACATCATGATATTTTGTTTATAATTTTTAGACATTAAATAAATTAAATTATTTATGATACCATGATGATGGAGTGATTACCTCATTATTTAACGATTTAAATAAAATGAAACGATTATGTAAAATCTAAGACCTAAACTTGTCCAAAACCTATTGTATGGGTGTATTTCGAACTATTATGACCTTATCATAGAAATATAAAATTTTGGGACCTTTCAAATCTGAAAAGCATTTTATAATAAAGTAACCTTTTATAACATTCCAAGAGTTCCCCTCATCTCCTATTATAAAAGGCCCCCACCTCTACCACCTTATCCACACCTCTCAAGACTTTGGCTCAGCCAACCCCTGCCCATTTTGTCTCTACACATCCCTATATTACTCCTAGAAGCCTCTCATTGGGCAGAAGTCTTTCTAAGGAAGCCTTTGAGCTCAAATCAAAAAGAGTTACCCGATTTAAAGTTAGTGTCTTCCCTTGTGTTCTTATGTTTTATTTTGATTCTCTATCCCCATAAACACTTTTCATTACATTATTTTGTAACAACACAAGTATATTCAATATAATAGGATGTTTATATTTGAAGGATTTGAGCTACACTTACACACACCTTCGTCTAATGGTTAAATAACCTAATGTTTCTATGGATGGCGAATTTCTACCTCACGAAATGATGATTGTTCAATATTATTTTAACACCATTCATGGAGGAAATTGTAACAACCCAAGATTTTATGAAAAATATTCTTTTTAATTTCACTAATGTCTTGTGTTGTACGCAACACAAAAAGGAGATTGCATAACACGCATCCTTGACTTGCCTTGCATTACACGCAATCGCAACCTTCCTCGATAGCGTGTGTAGTACGTAATACCGAGTTTCACTAAACAACGATATGCTATTAAAATATTATTATAACTAGCCGTTATGAATAGTAATAACCACCTTTTAAAATTTTAGAAATTTTAGCTCTCAAAATGGACTTCATTTTTGGATTCGGAGTATCGAATTTAGCCTAAGGTGAAATTTTGGTGATTTTCGGATAACTTTCATATTCTGATGAATAGTGAAAATTACTAAATTATAATTAAAAACAACTTTTTTTAATCGAAATAATTAATAGTGATAAATTATTAATTTGAGTGGGTATAAAGTATATTTATAATATATTTTTACAATTCAATACAATGTTGGTCATTGGATATAATTTCACATTTAAACCAGACATAATCAAGTGTCAATCTTTTGATAGATATTATTTCTAAAAAAACACGCTATTTGTTTTTAACAGCGTGATTTAATTATGAAATTAATTAATGCAACTTCTATGTTATGAATTTGGTAAAACAGACTTCATTTTTGAACTCGGAATATGAAATATATCTTAGGATGAAATTTTGGCATTGTTCTGAAAAACATCAATTTTTTATGAATAGTGAAACTACTAAGTGGTAGTTAAAAAAACTGAATTTTTCATAAAACATAATTTTAACGCTTCTATGAATGGAATTTCAAAAATCTGAGAGACACGGTTGATGTCAGTAAGTAAAATGTGGTTCAATGAGATAAAAATAATTTTTTGGTGAATAGTAACTTTTTACTTTTTTTTTACCGCGGTTAATAGTAAATTGGGTAACTAAGGGTAAATATGATATTATTATTACCCTAACACGTGTCCTAATTCTATTGAATAAGTTTAATTCGACAAAAAAAAAACTTAGGAATAAAATATGACCATTTAGGCCCACTTGGATTAGATTAGGACATTTATTATTAATTTATTTAAAGAATGGTTAAAATGGTTAAAATCGAAGTTTAATAAGTAAATCATTTTTAATATGGGGTTATACATAAGATAAATTCGACAATAAATATTCATTAGAAAGCTAAAACGATTTCCTACATAATGGTAGTTTATTTATAATTTTTAGACATTAAATAACTTAATTTATTTATGACACAATTATGATGCAGTAATTATCTTATTTATGAAATATTGACATAATTGATGTTATAAACACAAAAATAAATGTAATTTGAGACTTTTTATGAATTACACAAATTTTCTAGGTTACTATGATATATTAGTGTTGATCTAATCAACTTGGTTCGAACATATAATTCTGTTATGACTTTCAAAAAAATCATATATCAAATAGTGTCAAAATTGACACAAAATAGTTTTTAAATCAAATATTATATTAATAATTGTTATTTTATTCCTAAAAATCTAAGGTTCAGCCAAATGACTTATATAAGGATATATATATTAATAATAAACAAATTGGGTTTCGTTTGGCATGTTATAGTAAGTGTATTAACCATATAGTGAAAGAAAACAAAAAGACACGGTAAACGTTAAAATATTTAACTTAGAGTTAAATCTAATTGATAAGGTTAAAATAATACCCTAAACGTGTCTAAATCATATTGGTTGATAGGATTTCGACCCATCCCCACTTTAGCTTATAAATAAGACCCTTTGGAACCATTATAAACCGATTTTGACATTAATATAAAATAATATTTTGAGGTATTCCTAAGGTGCCCCTCTCCTCCCTTATAAAAGGACACCTCCTCCCCCTCCTCCTCACACCAATTTGATCACTCAAGCTCGGCCAACCCCTGACAAAATCTCTTCTCCACTTCCCTAGAAACATCCTAGAGGTTCTGGTCTTCCTCAAAGACCAATTTTGGTGCCCTAAGAGGAGGTCTCAAAGAGGCGCTTCAAAGAAGAGGTAATTACCGTTACCAATTCTTTCATCTTTATTTCTTCTTCCACTTCTTCTTCTTAGGTTGTTTCATTATGAAGTAATAACATAAGTATCACTCATATACTGATATGTTATTATAAGTATGAAACAACCCTATTTCACCATCTATCCATCCTACGGAAAAAGAAATCACCGCGCGTGCGTACGTACGGAATACCGTCTCCACACCGTGGTGTAATCTATTTTTCACCACCACCTTACATGGATGGGTATAATGGTGTAAAGAATAACTATACATAGTTATTAAAACATCATATTGATTCTGATATATTGTATAATCCACTCCAATTCAATTCAATATTTATGAAAATGATATCATCACTCGTGCGTACGTACGGACTACCATCTCCACGATGCGATGAGATTCAATCTCCATGTTAAACATTTAAGAATGATTATAAAGTATATGTAAGAAATAATAATGAAATATATGATATTATAAAGCTACTGGATTTATTTATATATATATATATGTATGTCATCTACTTACTTCCATTCAAGACAATAAGGAAAGGAAAACAGCGTTCATGCGTACGTACGGACTACCGTCTCCATGAACGGTGTTTTTCATTTCATTTATCTAACTATTATATATATATATATACTGAATATATATGATATATAAATCATATTTTATATTCTGTAAGTATGTAAATCATTATATAAGTAATAATAATGTCAAAAACAACAAGTCAAAACACCTACGATAAATGAAACGATTTTACCCAAAACGCTTCTTTAACATGGAATTTACAAAAGAACGGGTAATATAATGTCATAAGTGAACCATATATGATATAATAACAATAAATATTATTCTGTAATAAGTCAATGACATTATTTAAATCATTATACAGGAGGTTCGGACACATACGAAGCAAATCGGACCTAAGGTATGGGAAATATCACAATCTCATTTTTATCCGAGATTGTTTATACTTTGGCATTTACTGGGGTGTATTTTATCATCCACATCCATGTTTCCTCAATATGTAATATTTATATCCTTATGCAATAGTTTATATTCAATTTTACCCTTCGGTAAATTTTTAGTAAAGGATATGAAAGGAATCTTTTGTCGTTTTTTCGTACGAGGTACTTTTTGACTTTTCCGACAAAAGTACGAAGAATGTTTTTTTTAACTTATACGGAATGAATGGATTTCTAAAACATTATTTCCAAGAAGATTCCTTTACAAGTATTCAAGTTTATTTTTAATCAACTTCTTTTATTTTAAAAATTATATGACATGTTAAGAAAGGAAAAGCGTTTTTGAAGTAGAAAGGATATTTTCCTCAAGAATGAAGTTCAAGTATTTTATCAAAATTATTTTCCATCTAAGATAATAAAAGGGTTCTGTTTTTATCCCTATTATTACATGGATTTGATTATGTTGTGATGGAAATATTTTTATGAATTCCTTTATCTTATATGAATTGTTTTATGATGTCATGTTGTTTAAGAATCCCATTTTTATTACATGGGTTACACTATGATGTATGGTTTATGATTATGTGGAACACATAAGAAAGGATTAATTATAAGATGAGTGGGACCTATATCTCCCTCCAATGCATTGGGTAAATATTTTATATCTCATGAGATAGACAGGGCTGGAACGGTAGGTTATACAGGTTCAGTGAAATAGGACTGAAACGAGGGTTACTCGATTCAGAAAGGGACTTTGTCCACTAAGATAGTCTTGGAAATGAGTCTTGACTAACAAGAAATGATTCTCTATGATAATGTGTGAATGCCACAAAGTTTCATGTTTTAATTTATCATTATTGTGATTAAATTTCACTACCATGATTTATCCCATGTTATGAAATTATGCTCTCTTTTGCAGGTTATGATTTCCAAAATGTTATGTTCTTATGAATATGATGTGATTGATATTTCTTTGTTTACCCTTACTGTGCATTTGAGATCACCCTTTTATGTTTTCTTTTCCCCAGGATATAAAGAAAGGCTTTAGGTAAGAAAAAAAAGGGAAGATCTTTATGGGAGATATTGAATATCTTTCACCAGGATTAGAAGATTACGTTCCGAGTTTCCAAAGACACTAAACTATTACGATCCTTGTGTGTGTGTTTTTGTTATGTACTAAGTATTCCGCAAAAGTAATGTAATGTCCATGTACGTCAAGCTTCGGGTCTCTACAGTTGGTATCAGAGGAAAGGTTTAGTCAACCTTTGGAAACTAGGATGCGAAAACGTTAGTGAGATCCCTAGAAATATTTCTAAGGTATGTCTAGGGATGTCCCTAAGGATAAGTATACGTATAGGATATGGTCCTAGAACTACGGTAACAATCTTAGAATTTAACCTAAGATGTTAGATATTAAGGGTACTCCCCCTTTACTATGTTGTTTTCCATAGCATGATTTTTTCCTCTCACACTATTCTTTTTGGGTTTTAGACGATGGCTGGAACCCGAAGGAACAGTGTTGATCAATGCAATGGACAATGCAATGATTGCCCTCCTGAACAAACAAATGTTATGGGAGATGGAGTGAAAAATCTTATTTCTATACTTACACAAGCTATGAATCATTCTGGACTTCCAAATGAGCAGAGAAGGGAACAATATTCTATTGAGTCCTTCATGAGGCAACGTCCACCTTCTTTCAGTGGGACTTCCGATCCACTTGTTGCTGAACAATGGATCAGTACCACTGAAAAGATATTTTCAGTTCTTCAATGTTCTGAACATGATAAAGTCATCTTAGCAGTGTATCGTTTGGAAGGTGAAGCTGATCAATGGTGGAATCTTATCAAGAATACAAGGCAAAGAGATGAAATTGAGTCCATGGAATGGGACGAGTTCAAGAACTTATTTTTCAATAAGTACTTCCCTCGTATTCTTCGAAAAAGATGGATAAGGAGTTTCTTGAACTAAAGCAAAAGGATGATGAATCTGTTGGTATATACGAAGAGAATTTTACAAGACTTGCAAGGTATGCCTCTGGCATTATCATCCAACCTGAAAGTAAAGTTGACCGATTTTTCAGTGGCTTAAAACCAAGTCTTCGAAGGGCATTAGCTATAAGAGACTTCAGTAGCAATGAAGAAATTGTGCGTTGTGCTATCAAGGTAGAAATGGAAGTTGGTTTTACATATCCATATCATGGTGTTGACATGAAACGAAAGATGGAGTTCAAGGAGAAATCTCAGAATAATGGTGAAAAGAAGATGAATGCTTCCTTATGCACAAAGTGTGGAAAGAAGCATGGTGGAGATTGTCTTAAAGGGACTAGAAAATGTTTTAAGTGTGAAAAAGAAGGTCATCGAGCAGCTGAGTGTCGAAGTAATGGAAAGAGGGTTTCTAATGATGTGAATAAAGCAAACACTGCAGAGAACGCACCACCAACACTTCAATGCTTCAAGTGCAAGGAAATGGGGCATTATGCTAATAAATGCCCTAATCCAAGGGTTAGTGATGATCGACATGAGCAACCACTTAAGGAAAAGGACAAAGGGAAGTCACATGCGATCACCATTGGCGATGTTGAATATGATAACGATGTGGTGGAATGATTAAGTTTTTATGTAATGGGATTCCAAAATAATGTTGTATCATTGAGTATTGCAATATTTATTGATGTGGTATTCAAAGTGATTGAGATATTTTTTGGAAATAAGATGATATGCGCATAATGAAGGGAAAACGAGAAAATAAAATGTTTAATAGTATTCATGAGATCATGATTGATATAAGGACTAAGTGATATCATGGTTTGAGTATATAGAATTTTGAGGATTTTCGTATGTGGAAAGTGTTAACTTTAAACTGCATTCATGTTTTCACTAAGGTATTCAAGAGAATACATGATTAAGGACTTTGAATGTTTGGAATGTGACCAACAAAACATATCTTATGATATATGGGGATCAACGATGGTATTAAATCTCTGGTAATCATTTTCACTATGTTATGACAGTAGATTGTAGTATTATGGATAAGCCTAAAGATTGAAATGGATTATGTGGGACATAAGTGAGTATTGTTTAAGGATAGAAGTTTTTTTCCGATATTATTGATGGGATGTTATAGTAATGTAGTTTTAGAAAAAGGACAACCTACAGGACGGGCGACAGCCCATCGCATCGGACAAGGCTGTGGGAATCGAACCCACAACCGAAGTGCGACTGGCCTTTATCGCCTACCACTGGCCTACAGGAAGTCCCTGTTTAGTAGAAACTAGTTTTATTATATTAAGCAGTATGATATATGAAGTATAAGTCCATTTTAGGAACCATATTTGATTAATCTCACTATAGATCGACTTATGTATATAATTTTTGCTAACATTTTGTTTGAGACAGATGGAATGACCCGTCATTCTATCACATGATCTGCTAACACTTCACGAATAACAAATTCAACTTCATTTATTTAAGAGATGAAGTGGAAATTGTTCAAGGCATGAACAATAGTGAGATTGTACCAAAATAAAGAAAGTATTTATTCTAATTCAAATTTTCAACTTTAGGGAAATGATCTTGAAAACCAAAAATGTTGTCCTAGTGATCATATACCTGATGAATCGGATGGTACCATAGATCGTCACAAATTTATGGATTTGTGATTGTTGGCTTTTCCATAGCCATGTTCTCTACCACTCTCCATCAGAACATGATGGTTAGATTTTTCTTCCATATCCATATTTTCACCTATGTGGAAACTCAGTGATTATTTTATTTGGGTAACCGTTAAGTTTCATACTTTTGTTTTAAAATATTGATTTTGGTATTCCTTTTTACGATGTGGGTTTCTATTAAAGAAACTTTTGAATAGTAATCCATTTATAACCCCGACGAATTTCGAGGGCGAAATTCATTTTAAGGGGGGTAGAATGTAACAACCCAAGATTTTATGAAAAATATTCTTTTTAATTTCACTAATGTCTTGTGTTGTACGCAACACAAAAAGGATATTGCATAACACGCATCCTTGACTTGCCTTGCATTACACGCAATCGCAACCTTCCTCGATAGCGTGTGTAGTACGTAATACTGAGTTTCACTAAACAACGATATGCTATTAAAATATTATTATAACTAGCTGTTATGAATAGTAATAACCACCTTTTAAAATTTTAGAAATTTTAGATCTCAAAATGGACTTCATTTTTGGATTCGGAGTATCAAATTTAGCCTAAGGTGAAATTTTGGTGATTTTCGGATAACTTTCATATTCTGATGAATAGTGAAAATTACTAAATTATAATTAAAAACAACTTTTTTTAATTGAAATAATTAATTGTGATAATTTATTAATTTGAGTGGTTTTAAAGTATATTTAGAATATATTTTCACAATTCAATACAATTTTGGTCATTGGATGTAATTTCACATTTAAACCAAACATAATCAAGTGTCAATCTTTTGATAGATATTATTTCTTAAAAAAACACGCTTTTTGTTTTAACAGCGTGATTTAATTATGAAATTAATTAATGCAACTTCTATGTTATGAATTTGGTAAAACAGACTTCATTTTTGAACTCGGAATATGAAATATAGCTTAGGATGAAATTTTGGCATTGTTCTGAAAAACATCAATTTTTGATGAATAGTGAAACTACTAAGTGGTAGTTAAAAAAACTGAATTTTTCATAAAACTTAATTTTAACGCTTCTGTGAATGGAATTTCAAAAATCCGAGAGACACGGTTGATGTAAGTAAGTAAAATGTGGTTCAATGAGATAAAAATAATTTTTGGTGAATAGTAACTTTTTACTTTTTTTTACCGCGGTTAATAGTAAATAGGGTAACTAAGGGTAAATATGATATTATTATTACCCTAACACGTGTCCTAATTCTATTGTATAAGTTTAATTCGACAAAAAACAAACTTAGGAATAAAATATGACCATTTAGGCCCACTTGGATTAGATTAGGACATTTATTATTAATTTATTTAAAGAAGGGTTAAAATGGTTAAAATCAATGTTTAATAAGTAAATCATTTTTAATATGGGGTAATACATAAGATAAATTCGACAATAAATATTCATTAGAAATATAAAAAGATTTCATACATAATGGTATTTTATTTATAATTTTTAGACATTAAATAATTTAGTTTATTTATGACACAATTATGATGCAGTAATTATCTTATTTATGAAATATTGACATAATTGATGTTATAAACACAAAAATAAATGTAATTTGAGACTTTTTATGAATTACACAAATTTTCTAGGTTACTATTATATATTAGTGTTGAGCTATTCAACTTGGTTCGAACATATAATTTTGTTATGACTTTCAAAAAAATCATATATCAAATAGTGTCAAAATTGACACAAAATAGTTTTTAAATAAAATATTATATTACTAATTGTTATTTTATTCCTAAAAATCTAAGGTTCGGCCAAATGACTTATATAAGGATATATATATTAATAATAAACAAATTGGGGTTCGTTTGGCATGTTATAGTAAGTTTATTAACCATATAGTGAAAGAAAACAAAAAGACACGGTAAAAGTTAAATTATTTAACTTAGAGTTAAATCTAATTGATAAGGTTAAAATAATACCCTAAACTTGTCTAAATCCTATTGGATGATAGTATTTCGACCCATCCCCACTTTAGCTTCGAAATAAGATCCTTTGGAACCATTATAAACCTATTTTGACATTAATATAAAATAATAGTTTGAGGTATTCCTATGGTGCCCCTCTCCTCCCTTATAAAAGGACACCTCCTCCCCCTCCTCCTCACACCAATTTGAGCACTCAAGATCGGCCAACCCCTGCCAAAATCTCTTCTCCACTTACCTAGAAACATCCTAGAGGTTCTGGTCTCCCTCAAAGACCAATTTTAGTGTCCTAAGAGGAGGTCTGAAAGAGGCGCTTCAAAGAATAGGTAATTACCGTTACCAATTCTTTCATCTTTATTTCTTCTTCCACTTCTTCTTCTTAGGTTGTTTCATTATGAAGTAATAACATCAGTATCACTCATATACTGATATGTTATTATATGTATGAAACAACCCTATTTCACCATCTATCCATCCTACGGAAAAAGAAATCACCGCGCGTGCGTACGTACGGAATACCGTCTCCACGCCGTGGTGTAATCTATTTTTCACCACCACCTTACAAGGATGGGTATAATGGTGTAAAGAATAACTATACATAGTTATTAAAACATCATATTGATTCTGATATATTGTATAATCCACTCCAATTCAATTAAATATTTATGGAAATGATATCATCGCTTGTGCGTACGAACGGACTACCGTCTCCACGACGCGATGAGATTCATTCTTCATGTTAACCATTTAAGAATGATTATAAAGAATATATAAGAAATAATAATGAAATATATGATATTATAAAGCTACTGGATTTATGTATATATATATATATATGTCATCTACTTACTTCCATTCAAGACAATAATGAAAGGAAAACAGCGTTCATGCGTACGTACGGACTACCGTCTCCATGAACGGTGTTTTTCATTTCATTTATCTAACTATTATATATATATATATACTGAATATATATGATATATAAATCATCTTTTATATTCTTTAAGTAATTAAATCATGATATATGTAATAATAATGTCAAAAACAACAAGTCAAAACACCTACGATAAATGAAACGATTTTACCCAAAACGCTTCTTTAACATGGAATTTACAAAAGAACGGGTAATATAATGTCATAAGTGAACCATATATGATATCAGAACAATGAATATAATTCTGTAATAAGTCAATGACATTATTTAAATCATTATACAGGAGGTTTGGACACATATGAAGCAAATCGGACCTAAGGTAAGGGAAATATCACAATCTCATTTTTATCCGAGATTGTTTATACTTTGGCATTTACTGGGGTGTATTTTATCATCCACATCCATGTTTCCTCAATATGTAATATTTATATCCTTATACAATAGTTTATATTCAATTTTACCCTTCGGTAAATTTTTAGTAAAGGATATGAAAGGAATCTTTTGTCATTTTTTCGTACGAGGTACTTTTTGACTTTTCCGACAAAAGTACGAAGAATGTTTTTTTAACTTATACGGCATGAATGGATTTCTAAAACATTATTTCCAAGAAGATTCCTTTACAAGTATTCAATTTTATTTTTAATCAACTTCTTTTATTTTAAAAATTGTATGACATGTTAAGAAAGGAAAAGTGTTTTTGAAGTAGAAAGGATATTTTCCTCAAGAATGAAGTTCAAGTATTTTATCAAAATTATTTTCCATCTAAGATAATAAAAGGGTTCTGTTTTTATCCCTATTATTACATGTATTTGATTATGTTGTGATGGAAATATTTTTATGAATTCCTTTATCTTATATGAATTGTTTTATGATGTCATGTTGTTTAAGAATCCCATTTTTATTACATGGGTTACGCTATGATGTATGGTTTATGATTATGTGGCACACATAAGAAAGGATTCATTATAAGATGGGTGGGACCTATATCTCCCTCCAATGCATTGGGTAAAGATTTATATCTCATGAGATAGATAGGGCTGGAATGGTAGGTTATACCGGTTCAGTAAAACAGGACTGAAACGAGGGTTACTCGATTCAGAAAGGGACTTTGTCCACTAAGATAGTCTTGGAAATGAGTCTTGACTAACAAGAAATGATTCTCTATGATTATGTGTGAATGCCACAAAGTTTCATGTTTTAAGTTATGATTATTTTGATTAAATTTCACTACCATGATTTATCCCATGTTATGAAATTATGCTCTCTTTTGCAGGTTATGATTTCCAAAATGTTATGTTCTTATGAATATGATGTGATTGATATTTATTTGTTTACCCTTACTGAGCATTTGAGCTCACCCTTTTATGTTTTCTTTTCCCCAGGATATAAAGAAAGGCTTTAGGTAAGAAAAAAAGGGAAGATCTTTATTGGAGATATTAAAGATCTTTCACCAGGATTAGAAGATTACGTTCCGAGTTTCCAAAGACACTAAACTATTATGATCCTTGTGTGTGTGTTTTTGTTATGTACTAAGTATTCCGCAAAAGTAATGTAATGTCCATGTACGTCAAGCTTCGGGTCTCTAAAGAAAATAAGATGTTACTATTTTTATATATGATATATATTATTTTTATTTTTTCCTTATGCTTCTGTATTTTTAATTTGTGTCATAGAGTTATGGTTTCCATTGTGGGTAAACACGATAATTTCTTTTTAGGAAGTTCGGACTACCGCCCCCTCAAAGTGATTTGATTCGTTAATGCCATATGTGGGACACATAAAGGATGGAGTTATTGTTATTATATATGATGTTATACTGGAATTATAATATAGCCTTATATAATTATTATTTCACTCCATTAAATACGAAATAGAAAGGAAAGTAGCGCTCATGCGTACGTACGGCTTACCGTCTCCATGAACGGTGCATTTCATTTCTTACCTCTAAATGTTATGTAATATTATAAATACTTGTATATGATGGATATATATGAAATATATGATATCAAAATCATGAATATCATTATGGATATAATGAACCATTTACCACATAAACAACATGTAATTGTAAGAAGTCCATTTTTGACTTAAGTACCAAGTATCAACAAAACGAACTTTATTAAATTAAATGATTACATAACGTTTACAACATGGAAATAAGTTATATAAAAGGAATAATAAATTTGAAAAAGGTTCTTAAGCAAGTAGAAATTAACTTTAGTTTATTATTCAGGAGATTAAATAGTAATCGAGTCACGTCGGACAGAGGTAAGGGATCTTCTTAACCCAATTTCTGTTCTTTTGGTTAATCTCCTATTTTCAAATTATGATATTATTATGTCATATCTTGTATTTTTACTTCCTTTTTGTGTAATTATAATGAAAACACATAATAGGTATATTTTATTTAAAAAATGATCTTGTTAAGGGAACTTCTTAACCCAATTTTGGTTCCTTGGGTTACTCTCATACTTTCAAATTATGTCATGATATTATTATGTCCTATCTTGCATTTTTACTTTATTTATGTGTACTTATAGTGAATACACATAATAGATCTATTTTATTTAAAAAATTATCTTTGTAAGGGACTTAATCTCAATCCACTTTTATTGAGGCATATTTTGTTTTAATATAAGACTTTCTTTTATACAGTGTATAAACCCCTTTGACTTTTATGTTTATTCAAAAGGAATTATTTTATACGAAGAGTTTTACTAAACGACAAAAGGGAATGTTTTTTTGTCGTACGTATGCAGCGACAACGAATTCTCTGCCGCCGTGAACATTATTTGAGTTTCAGCTTCCTCTATAAGCCATAACTTTTTTTAAATGAAAAATAAATACCATGTTTTACTTTTCTTTTATTTTGGTATTGAAAATGGTTTTCATAATGTTTTTATATCAATGTGTTAAATTGATATCTTGTGATTGAAAAGTGGAAATGATATGTTTCATTTATGCATGTTTTATGTGACATGATTATGTTATGGTTCTTGGGCATAGTTATGAATATGGGTGGTTCCGTCATAAACTAAGGGCGGGAGAGCCCGATATAGCTCTCCAATGCATTGGGTAACGCAAAGGAGTTAAACGTTAATGTTTCTCAAAAGAGATTTAGGGATTATAATGTGATGGGTATTCCAAACATAACCACGATGGTTACTCCCTATGTAATAATGTTATGAATTCCTCAAGTTACCTTTATGTCTTATGATTCCTATAATTTATTAATGACTTGATGAGGTATGTGATTATGTTTTATGATTAAAGTATGATTCCAGTCATGGACTTATGTTTTCATTTCGTACTTTTATATCCCTTTCTGAGATTTTTATTCTCATCCCATGTTTTTGGAATGTTTTTCACATGTAAAGGTAAAGGTACATGATGTTATGATAGTGTCAAGTAAGTGTCAAGAAAGAATCCATGTTTTATTTTAAATATTATTCTATTAATGGAAAAAATGAGTACTATCTTTTATGTAACCACTTTGTTTAAATGTGAAATGTAATTCATTTTTTATTATCTAATTCTATAAAACTCTAAACCTGAAAGGATCCTCAACGTGTATTTTTGACGTAACTCAAGATTAAGTAATGTTTAAGGATCGGGCCTTATATATGGAGAGTAACATACTTAAGTTAAGGATTAATTTTTCAATTTCATTATTTTCCGAGATTGTTTATACATAATTATCAATGAGGACATATTTTTTAACCACATCCATGTTTCATATACATGTATTTCAAAATAATATTTCTATTTGTAAAATATTTTTTACTGTCATTTATACCCATGGTTGACTTTTTAAAAAAGGTTTTGAAAAGAATCATTCTTTCATTTTCCAAATGGTGTACTATATAAACTTTTCATGAAATTAAGGAAAGAATGTTTTTAAATTATATGACATGAGCGGTTATTCTCTATCGTTATGACACCATAACATTGTGATGCTTCCCTTATAACATCACTTAGTTATTTTCCAAGGAAATGTTTTCTTTTTATAATTAAATAGGCATCCAAATGATTTCAACGTAAAATGTAATATTTATAAAAGGTTTTAGATATTTGGTTAGATAACTTTCATCTATGTCAATGACTGTTGTTGAAATTTATGATTAATTAAGGTTAATATATTATTGTACAATATTCCATATTATATTAAAGTTTTTATGATATGTATGATTGTGGATGTACTATTTTGATATCATTCTTTTCTTATGGTTTAAGTATTGACATTTCATATGCTAGTTTTAATGTGAATGTTTATGTTAGATATGTTTTACCCCTTTAATAAGAGGAATGCATTGGAAAATTTTTATGTGTTGGGTGGGCCCTGCTATATCCCATTGATGCATCGGTAGGTCTAATGAGATAATTATGTTTGTGTTTTGGATAATTTCTTACCCATTTTTGTATGGTTTCTTTACCGAATCCTTGACGGCATGATTAAGATATCATGCATTGTGTATTCCCTCTTATTAGGATAGTTATTACATGTGATTATTCGACTAATATAATACACATGTAAATGTTTAAATGAAATTATTTGATTTATTCTTTCCATATTTTGTTAAAGGTAATGTTTTAAAATTATTTTGTTTTTTTGAACCTTACCATAAAATTTTATGATTATTTGTGATAGATACCAGTATATTGTTTATCCTTAATAAGCATATGAGATCACCCTTTTCTTATGTTTTATTTTCCCAGGATTCGAAGAAGTGTTTTATGATTTATATGTAGGGTTAAGTTAGGGGAATAATTCCCTTATCAAAATATTACTTATATCATATTATAAATTCTAAATTGCAATGTAATGTTCATATATGTAATTTATTTTAAAAATCTACTAAAATGATCGGTCCTTTGATATTTTATTCCTTGTAATAATGCCAATGTATTAAAATAATACATCGGCTCGATGATTCTGGGGTCGAGGCATAAAATTTTATATCAAAGGAAGTTTAGTATAATCCTTGTAACATAGATTTATAAAAACATTGATTTGGGAAAATTAAACTAATATTTAATTTGATGATAAATATAAAACAACATCATATAATTTTGGTATGTAGGTGATTATGTGTGTATTCCTTGCAATATATCATGTTCTTGATAATACAAGTGGACTTGGCTATGGATAAGGGTGAAAACATTGACAAGGTGTTTGAGGCTTGACTCGGGGTTACATATTAAATGAAAATGGGGCTTACTATGCAAAAAGTTTGACACTTTTTGGGGGGTATTCTTAGGATAATTTCAATTTTCTGTACAAAAGTTTATGAATTATTTACAAGTACATATGTCCCAAAAGAAACCAAGTTTATGTTTATGTGCCTAGATATGTGTAAATATTAATTTTATGTTATTAATTTTTCTAGTTTTCTTATTATACATTACAATATGATATAACCTAGTGTATTTCTTCATTTTTTAATGGTTCCTAGTATAATGAATGTGAACATCATCAATTCACATGATCTGCAGTGTAAGAAGAATCATATCATTCATGTTATTAAGTGGACATTTCAAAATGAAATAGTCTATCCTGTATTCTCATCATATGAAGAAATTGTTTCACGTGTTAATAAGAAAATTAATTAAATTACTGAGTCATTTTTCATTGAAGGAATGAATGAAAAAGATGGGGATGGAAGAAAAAAATATAGATAAAGAGAAGAAGGGAAAGGTTGATTTTCCCACATGTGACAATTGTTGAAACAATAAACATGGTAAATGCATGAAGGGAATGAGATTTTTTTATAAGTGTGGATAAAAAGGACACCGTGTTTGTGATTTGAAGTGTAAGAAGATGTTTTATAATATACAATGTTTCATCAACAATGATATGGGACACTGCAAAAATTAATGTTTGATTCATCAAAGGAATATACACCATATGATGCTATTAGATATTAATCAAGATATTATACTGCCGTAGTTTAAGAGGAATGATTAATATTCCTATTCAAGAATTGTTTTATTTGGATTATAAAAATACTGGTTATGATAATTATAGAGTATATAAGGATTTTACTACAGTACTATTTCATTAAGGATTTTAGATTTAATGGTACCATGTAAAGTGATACAGTTTCAAGTTAAACATTTTGTTAAATATATGGTTAGGGGGTAATATAACACTTAATATGTTTCTGATACTATGATAATGATATTAGAATAAGAGATAATTTATTTTGATAATGTATATTGGATATTATATACAACCTTAGAACTAATTTATGGTTTTTTAAAGGGGTTTTATACCATCATTACTGGGAGTTTTCATCATTTTTGGATTTAAGGTTTATATCCAGTATTCTATGTTTTACATAAGTAATAAGGAATAATGAACGTATTGAATAAGGTTTTCTAGTAATTCAGGTTATTACCATGTGTTATGAGAACACATGATGAAGGTATTCACATGTATGTTATGTGACCTTCCATTTAAATTTTTGGATAGTGAGTTTGGATTGAATTATTTTGGATAAGACTAAAGGTTGGAATGGATTAATTTGGAAATTAGATATTATTTCTTTAAGGATAAAACTTCTTAATATTAATTTATTGGAATTTTTTACTCTTATGAAAAGGAAAAGCTACAGGTCGGGTGACAACCTTTCAGCTCTAACGAGGCCGTAAGACTTGAACTTGCAACTGAAGGGAGATATGGGTGCATCACCTACCACTGGCATACATGATTTCATGGTTTGTATAACAGAGTTTTTTTTGTATTATAGATGAAGTATAAATTCATTTTTTGAACCCTATATGATTAAAAAAAATAGAATAATTTTTTTGTTATCTTTTAAAGAGAAAGAAGAGTTTCTGGTAGGAATTAGTTAAAGGAATAAACTCTATATGTAAATTAAGTTTTCTTCATTGTGTTCTTATTCAATGAAGTAAATTAATCCTACAACACTAGGTAATTTATCATAAAACCAAAATATATTTTCCTATTAATTTGTTTTGCGATAAATTAAATGGTCCCATATATCATAGAAAATTTATAGCTTTCTTGTTGTTATTTTTCTCCTAATAATGTTCTCTATCACACTCCATCAGAACTTGATTATTACATTTTTTTCATATCCATGTTTTCCTACATGGAATATAATTATGTGTTCTTTCTGGTATCCCTCATACTTCTCTTTCTTTAATTTAAAATAGTGGTTGCTTTAATCCATTTTTCAATGTGGTATTTAAACAAATATATTTTGATATGTAAAGCCCTTAGTTTTAAATCCTAAGTTTAAATTTCGGTGGAAAATTGTTTTGAAAGATGGAAGAATGTGACACCCCAATCTTCCACGGTACGCTTCTTTTTAAATAATTCAAATAGCTTTTACTACACGCAACATTGAGTTCGAGAAAACTTTGTCTTGTCATTTCAAGAGTGGTTATGAATAGTATTAACCACATTTTGAATTATATATATTCCATAAAATTTTAATAGTTATACACTATTGTTTTATACATGATATATTAAAAAAGTCATTTTTTAAATAAAATAAGTTATTTAAATAAATATATAGTTTTACTACCATTTAAGGGGGAACACTTTTTAAATATAATATTTTAAAATTTAATATATTAAATATGAAAAAATTAAATGATTCTTTAGAATAAGGATATAAAAATTTATTTTGGATAAATTTTTAGTCTTCTTCTGATTACATTCATATATTAAGGAATATTGGAAAATAATGCATTTTAATTCAAAACTTATTTTTATTCTAATTTATTTATATAGTTAGATAATCATTTAAGTTAGATTTCAATTATAACTAGATTAATTTCTTATCATTTAATATAATTTATGAAATTGGTTGTAATTTTACATTGAAATTTTATATAAACACGTAACATTATGTTGATGGTTTTTACCTTTAAAAAATGATATTCGTTTTGACAATGGTGATTAATTTTAAATTAATTTGTGAAATTTTTTGGGTTTTGAATTTATTAAAATTGATTCCATATTTGGAATAATATATTCCATGTCTTTTAAATAGGTACCTTTTATTTTTTGACATTATGAATACTAACTTAATTAATTATTTTTTTACCATGGTTAAATTGTAAATTCGGTGAATAATTGTCAAAATCATATTATAATAATATAAGCTACCATAAAACATGTCCTAATCGTATTTTATGAGTCATAGGAGTGACAAATAATCCTTAGGAAGAATTTTTGGCATTTTGGTTCCTCTTGGGTGTGATAATGACAAGTTATAATAATTAGTTTAATGTAAAGAAAAACATAACTCAAACATGTATATTTTTACGAAAAAAATTAATGTGGGGGTTATATAACAAATATCTTTGAATATAAATAGTAATTATAAAGATAAAAAGATTTCCTAAATAATGGTATTTTATTCCAAATTTTTAGACATTAAATAACAAAATTTATTTATGACACGATAATGATGCAGTGATTACCTTATTAACAAATGATTGAAATAAATGAAATTATAAATAATAAAATAAATTTCATTTGATATTTTTGATGACATAAAATTATTTTTTTATAAAATTAACATGTTATGTATTAGTTAATTCTTTTTTAAATGAATTAATATTTTATTATTTTTTCAAAAATCCATTACTAAATGGTGTCCAATTGATGTAAACGAGTTTATAAAACAAACTCAATTTTATTAATTGATATAATAGTAATAAATATCTAATATTCAGCCAAAATACTTATATAGAGTTAAAATTTTCATTAATGGTAAACTTTATATTTTATTTTCATTTTATAGTAACTATATTAACTATAGAGTATAAAAATACAAGAATACATGGTTAGAGTTATCTTCTTTAACTAAGGGATAAAGAAAAACGATAAGTTAAATTTTTTTTACAACAATTATCTAAAACCTATTGGTTTAGAGTATTTAGACCCATACTTATCTTATACTATAAATAAACCACTATGGAGCTTTTGGAAACAAAAAATAAAATTTTAAAAAATTAATATTTCATTCATTTCCTAAAATTCCCACCACCTATCTTTTAAAAGGGAACTTCTCCTTCTCTTAAATTCACACCTCAAACCCCCTTTGGAATAAAATAATCCCTTACCAATTATTCACCCAAAATATCTCAATTCATTATAGAATCCACCCATTGGATATAAATCAATCTTAATGAGTCCTTTTTTCCAAATCAAAAGGATGTACCTGAAAAAAGAGGTTATCGTTTTATCAAACTCTTTCAAAGTAATTTCTTCCTCAAATTACATTTACTAAGTTGCTACCATAATAAAATAATAATTACAGAATCTAATATATGCTGATATGTTTTTATGATTATTGAAAAACTTTATTCCTCGTTTTAACCATCCTCGGAAAAACAATATCATCATGTGTGGGTGCATATGACTAAACATCTACATGTTGTGGTGTAAACTATTTTTCATATATACATTTTTTGAAATGCATAATGTTGAATATAAATGGATTAAATAATAAATATAACATGATGTTATTTTTTTAAAATCACATTCCATCCAATTCCAAACCATTTAAACATTAAATAAATTATACTTTCACTCATGCATACGTACGACTTACCGTCTCTAAGATGCGATGAGATTCGTCTTCCACGTTCCCCATCCATGAATGATTATAAAATATATATAAAGAATAAGTATGAAATATATGACATAATAATTATACTAGAATAATATACATAAATATATATATATATATATATATATATCTGTGTGTGTGTGTGTCTTTGTCATTCACTTACTTCCACTCAATATGATAAGAAAATAGAAACCGTGTTCATGCGTACGTACAGCCTACAGTGTCCAGGAATAGTGTATTATATCTCTTATATCTATATATTGTATATTTTTATATTCAGAATATATATGATATATAAATCATGTAATCATGATCTAATTAAAATGATCTGGAATAAAAAGCCAAAACACATGTGATAATGAAAGCGATTATGCCCTGAACCGTTGCAATTACACGGAATGGTTAATGAACGAGTGATATAAAGTCATAAACAAATATAATATTCTATCATTAATATTATTATGATTATGGTACAAGTTAATAATATATTCAAAACCATTATACATGTGTTTCGGACTCATAATAAGAGAATCAGACTTAAGGTAAGGGTTAATTTCGCAATCTCTTTGTTATATGATATTGTATGTATGTAAGTATATACTATGAAATATTTATCATCCACATAAATGTTTTTTATAAATATATTTCAAAATAATATTTCTATTCCTAAACAATTTTTTAAATTATCTTATACCCATGTTTGAATTAAAAAAAACGATAAAATCATTATGTCGTTCTCTAAAAGAGGTACTATACGACCTTTTCGACAAATTAATGAAAAAGGTTTTTTAACTTATAAAGTGTGAGAGACTATTTTACACTATTAATATGATATAACATGTTTAATATTCCCTTAAAATATTACTAGGTTATTTTCAAAGGAAAAAATTTCTTTTATAATTACGTAGGATTTTAAATGATTTTAATGTAAAAAAGGGATATTTCTTAAAGTGTTTTAATGATTTTGTTAGATCACATTAATTTATGTTAACGTACTTTGTTGGTTTTTATTTTTAATGAAGGTTAATATATTGTGACACGTTATTACTTATAGTGTTGAAGTATTTAATTAATATTTGACTATGGATATGATGTTTGGATATCATTCACAAATGATGGTTTATGTATTGACATTACATATACTCGTTTTAATATGACTCTTTATGTTGGTTATGTTTTACCCCTTTCGTAAGAGGAGTGAATTTGACTTTGTAACTATTGGGTGGGGCCTTCTATAGACCCTCAATGCATCAGTTTGTCTAATGAGACAATTTTTTGGGGTTTTTGTTAATGTCATACCCAATTCTATATGGTGTCTTGGCTGAATCCTTGACGGTGTGTTTATGAAGTACCACATTATGTATTCCCTCTTATAAGGTTAGTATTTATATGTTATTATTCATCAAGTTGAATATCCCTGTGAATCTTTAAATTTAATTATTAGATTTATTCTTTCTATATTATTATGATGATAATTTTTAAAAAGGCTTGTGTTTTTGTTTTGTACCTTGCCTTAAAAGTTAATTCATATTTGTGATAGCTTCTTCTATATTGTTTAACCTTATTAGGAATCTGAGCTCACCCATTTCTTATTTTTTATTTTTCAAGGATGTGAAGAAGTGTTTTAGGATTGATATAAAGGGTAAGGCTAGGGGAATAGTTGAATTATCAAAAGATTATATGTGTTGTATTTTTTGTTAGAAATTGAAATAAAATGTTAATATATGTAATCTGTAGAGACCCAAAGCTTGATGTACATGGACATTACATTAATTTTGCGGAATACTTAGTACATAACAAAAACACACACACAAGGACCGTAATAGATTAGTGTCTTTGGAAACTCGGAATATAATCTTCTAATCATGGTGAAAGATCATCAACATCTCCCATAAAGATCTTCTTTTTTTTCTAAACCTAAATCCTTTATTTATGTCCTGGGGAAAAGAAAACATAAAGGGGTGAGCTCAAATGCTCAGTAAGGGTAAACAAAATAAATATCAATCACGTCATATTCATAAGAACATATCTTTTGGAAATCTTAACCTGCAAAAGAGATCATAATTTCATAACATGGGATAAATCATAGTAGTGACATGTAATCCCAATAATCATAAAATAAAACATGAAACTTTGTGGAAAACACACATAATCATATAGAATCATTTATTATTAGTCAAGACTCATTGCCAAGACTATCTTAGTGGACAAAGTCCCTTTCTGAACTGAGTTCACTCCTCGTTTCAGTCCTGTTTCACTGAACCGATATTACATACCGTTCCAGCCATGTCTATCTCATGAGATATAAAATCTTTACCCAATGCATTAAAGAGAGATATAAGTCCCACCCATCTCATAATGATACCATTATAATGTGTTCCACAAAATCATAAATCATACATCATTGCATAACCCATGTAATAAAAAAATGGGATTCTTAAAAAACATGACATCATAAAACAATTCATATAAGACAAAGGAATTCATAAAAATATTTCCATCACAACATAATCAAATACATGTAATAATAGGGATAGAAACAGAATACTATATTATCTTAGATGGAAAATAATTTTGATAAAACACTTGAACTCCATTCTGGAGGAAAATAACCTGTCTGCTTCAAAAACACTTTTCCTTTCCTAACATGTCGTACAATTATAAACTAAAAGAAGTTGATTAAAAATAAACTTGAAAACTTGTAAAGTAAGCTTCTTGTAAATAATGTTTTAAAAATACATTCATGCGGTATAAGTTAAAAAAACATTTTTCGTACTTTTGTCAGAAAAGACAAAAAGTACCTCGTACGAAAAACGACAAAAGATTTCTTTCATATCTTTTACTAAAAACTCACCGAAGGGTAAAATTGGATATAAACTATTGTATAAGGATATAAATATTAAATATTGAGGAAACATGAATTTGGATGATAAAATTCACCCCAGTAAATTCCAAAGTATAAACAATTTCGGATAAAAATGAGATTGTGATATTTCCCTTACCTTAGGTCTGATTTGCTTCGTAAGTGTCCGAACCTCATATTCTTTGAAGTTCTTTTTTGAGACCTCCTTTTAGGGCACTAAAATAAGTCTTTGAAGAAGACAAAAACCTCTAGTATGTTTCTAGGGAAGTGGAGAGAATAAATTGGAAGGGGTTGGCCGAGTTTGGAGGCTCAATGTGGTGTGAGGAAGAGGGGGAGGAGGTTCCCTTTTATAAGGGAGGAGAGAGGCACCTTTGGAATAACTAAAAATATTATTTTATTATAAAGTCAAATTAGGTTTTTAATAGCTCCAAATTGATATATCTCAAAGATAAGGTGGGTAGGGGTCTAAATCCTCTCATCCAATAGAATTTAGACAAGTTTAGGTATCAATTTTAACCTTATCATTTAGATTTAACTTTAAGTTAGATAATTTAACTTTCACCATGTCTTCTTGTTTTCTTACACTATAAGGTTAATAAACTTACTATATCAAGCCAAAAGAACCCCAAGTAGTTTATTATTAACATATATAACCTTATCTAAGTCAGTCGGTCGAACCATAGATTTTTAGGAATAAAATAACAATTAATAATATAATATTTGTTTTAAAAACTATTTTATGTCAGTTTTGACACTATTTAGTAATTGATTTTTGTAAAACTCATAACAGAATTATTAGCTCAAACCAAGTTAATTACATCAATACTAACATGTCATATTAACCTATAAAATTAGTGTAATTCATAAAAAGTCTCAAATTACATTTATTTGGGTATTTATAACATCAATTATGTCAACATTTCATTAATAAGATAATTACTGCATCATCGTTGTGTCATAAATAAATTAAATTATTTAATGTCTAAAAATTACCAATAAAACACCATTATGCAGGAAATATTTTTAGCTTTCTAATGAATATTTATAGTCGAATTTATATTATGTATAACCCCATATTAAAAATGATTTACTTATTAAACATTGATTTTATCTATTTTAACCCTTCTTTAAATAAATTAATAATAAATGTCCTAATATAATCCAAGTGGGCCTAAATGGTCATATTTTATTCCTAAGGTTGTTTTTGGTCGAATTACACTTATCCAATAGAATTAGGACATGTTTTATGGTAATAGTAATATCATTTTTACCCTTAATTACCCTATTTACTTTTAACCGTGGTAAAAAAACGTAAATAGTTACTATTCACTAAAAATTATTTTCATCTCATTGAACCACATTTTACTTACTGAAATCAGTCGTGTCTCTCGGATTTTTGAAATTCCACTCACAGAAGTGGTAAAATTATGTTTTATGAAAAATTCATTTTTTTAACTACCACTTAGTGGTTTCACTATTCATCAAAAAATGAAAGTTTCCAGAAAAATACCAAAAATTAGGCCTAAGCTATATTTGATATTATGAATTCAAAAATGATGTCTATTTTACCAAATTCAAAACATATCAGTTGCATTAATTAATTTAAAAATTAATTCCCTTCGTCAAAACAAATAGCGTGTTCTTAAAAGATAATAACTATCAAAAGATTGACAGTTGTTTATGTCTGGTTTAATTGTGAAATTACATCAAATAACCAACATTGTATTAAATTGTAAAAATATATTCTAAATATACTTTAAAACCAATAAAATTAATAATTTATCACTATTAATTATTTCTATTAAAATGGTTGTTTTTAATTAAAATTTAGTAATTTTCACTATTCATCAGAAAATGAATGTTATCCGAAAAGTACCAAAATTTCGCCCTAAGATAATTTTGATATTCCGAATCCAGAAATGAATTCCATTTCGAAAAATAAAATTTACAATATTTCAAAAAATGGTTATTACTATTCATAACGGCGAGTTTTAATAATATTTTAATAGCATATTGTTGTTTAGTGAAACACGGTATTGCGTACTACACACGCTATCGAGGAACGTCGTGATTGCATGTAATGCTAGGCAAGTCAATGATTCGTGTTTTACAAGATCCTTTTGGTGTAGCGTACAACACAAGACATTAATGAAATTAAAAAGAATATTTTTCATAAAATCTGGGGGTGTTACATTCTACCCCCTTAAAATGAATTTCGCCCTCGAAATTCGTCGGGGTTATAAATGGTTTACTATTCGAAGGTTTCTTTAATAGAAACCCACATCATAAAAAGGAATACCAAAACCAATCTTTAAAAACAAAAGTATGAAACATAATGCTTACCCAAAAAAACAAATCACTAGGTTTCCACATAGGTGAAAATATGAATATGGAAGACAAATCTAACCATCGTGTTCTGATGGAGAGTGGTAAAGAACATGGCTATGAAAAATCCAGTAATCACAAAGCCATAAATTTGTAACAATCTAAGGTATCGTCGGATTCATCAAATATAAGAGAACTAGAACAACATTTTTGGTTTTCAAGATTATTTCCCTAAAGTTGAAGAAATTGGAATTAGAAGAAATACTTTCGTGATTTTGGTATAGTCTCAGCGTTTGTCGTTATTTGGACAATTTCCACTTCATCTCTTAAAGAAATGAAGTTGAATTTGTCATTCGTGATGTGTTAGCAGATCATGTGATAGAATGATGGGTCATTCCATCTGTCTCAAACAAAAGGTTAGAAAAGTTATCAAAAAATACATAAGCCCATCTATAGTGAGATTAATCATATATAGTTCCTAAAATGGACTAATGCTCTATATATCATAATGATTAATATAATAAAATTGGTTTCTACTAAACAGGGACTTCCTGTAGGCCAGTGGTAGGTGATAAAGGCCAGTCGCACTTTAGTTGTGGGTTCGATTCCCACAGCCTTGTCCGACGTGATGGGTTGTCGCCCATCCTGCAGGTTGTCCTTTTTCTAAAACTACATTACTATAACATCACATAAATAATATCAAAAAAAGTTCTATCCTTAAACCGTACTAACTTATGGTTAACATAATCCTTTCCAATCTTTAGGCTTATCTAAAATACTTCGGTCCACGCTCATAGTATAAAGAAAATGATTACTTGAAATGTCATTAACCAAGAATGTGAATACCATCATTTATCTCCCATATATCTTGTTGTTCACTTTCCAATCATGTGAATACCTTAATGATGTATTCTCTTGAAAAATGAATACCCATTAAACCTTAGTAAAAACATGAATGCTGTCAAAAGTTAACTCTTTCCAAATACCAAAATCCAAAAATTCTATATACTCATACCATGATATAACCTTCTCCTTATATCAGTCATGAGCTCATGAATACTATCAAACATTTAATTTTCTCATTATCCCTTCGTTATGCGCATATCATCTACGTTCCAAAAATATCTGAATAACCTTTCATGGATACTGGTAACATTAATCATATACTTTAAAAACTCAAGGAGATACAACATTTTAACAATCCTTAGATGTCTCTTTATTCCATAGTAGCATGAGATTACTTATACAACATTACACATGATAAACATGTAATCATTCCACTACATTCTTAAACCATTGACCAAGCTTCAATAATTCTTTCATCTCACATATCATTTGTAGTCTCTTCATCATCATCCACATAAATACTACCCATACGACCATACTGATTCTCTTCATGAGACATTCCCTTAGGGAATTGGTTTGCATAATTCCCGTACATTCCACATTTAAAACATTTAACCATTGTTGATGTCGTAGCAATACCATTATCCTCATCCCTGGTGTTAACTGAACCTTTTCCTTTGCACTTACTGGCTTTGTGTCCTTCTTTTCTACACCCAAATCATCTTCCAGTTCCTTTAAAACATTCTCCTTGATGCCTCTTCCCACATGATTTACATAGGGGAAATTGAACTTTCTTTCCTCTATGATCATCATGAAACTCCATCTTTCTCTTATTAGCCGAGTCAGGAATCTTACCAAATTTTACTTTATTGATCATATTATGAGATTGCTGATTCGGCATAATAATGATGTTTGGACTTCCAAATCCCATTTCATTTGGTTTCTCATGAATAATATCATTCCATTATCCATCATATCCTCCATTATCGTGAATCATCTTGTTTCCATCCATTTTCTAAAACCCAAAAAGAATAGGGTGAGAGGCAAAAATCATAATAAAGGGAGAGTAACTTCAATATCTAGCATCATTGGTTTAATCTAATATCGTTACCATAGTTCTAGGACTATATCCTATACGTATACCTATCCTTAGGGACATCCCTAGACATACCTTAGAAATGTCTCTAGGGATCTCACTAACGTTTTCGCATCCTAGTTTCCAAAGGTTGACTAAACTTTTCCTCTGATACCAACTGTAGAGACCCGAAGCTTGACATACATGGACATTACATTACTTTTGCATAATACTTAGTACATCACAAAAACACACACACAAGGACCTTAATAGTTTATTGTCTTTGGAAACTCGAAATATAATCTTCTAATCGTGGTGAAAGATCTTCAACATCTACCATAAAGATCTTCTTTTTTTTCTAAACCTAAATCCTTTCTGTATGTCCTGGGGAAATGAAAACATAAAAGGGTGAGGTCAAATGATTAGTAAGGGTAAACAAAAGAAATATCAATCACGACATATTCATAAGAACATATCTTTAGGAAATCTTAACCTGAAAAAGAGATCATAATTTCATAACATGGGATAAATCATAGTAGTGAAATGTAATACCAATAATCATAACATAAAACATGAAACTTTTTGGCATACACACATAATCATAGAGAATCATTTATTATTAGTCAAGACTCATTGCCAAGACTATCTTAGTGGACAAAGTCCCTTTCGAAACCGAGTCCACACCTCGTTTCAGTCCTGTTTCACTGAACCGGTATAACCTACCGTTCCGGCCATGTTTATCTCCTGGGATATAAAATCTTTACCCAATGAATTGGAGGGAGATATAGGTCCCACCCATCTCATAATGATACCATTTTTATGTGTGCCACAAAATCATAAATCATACATCATTTCATAACCCGTGTAATAAAAAATGGGATTCTTAAACAACATGACATCATAAAACAATTCATAAAAGATAAAGGAATTCATAAAAATATTTCCATCACAACATAATCAAATCCATGTAATAATAGGGATAGAAACATAACCCTATATTTTCTTATATGGAATATAATTTTGATAAAACACTTGAACTCCATTCTTGAGGAAAATATCCATTCTGCTTCAAAAACACTTTTCCTTTCTTAACATGTTGTACAATTATAAACTAAAAGAAGTTGATTAAAAATAAACATGAAAACATGTAAAGGAAGCTTCTTGGAAATAATTTTTTAAAAATACATTCATTTCGTATAAGTTAAAAAAATATTCTTTGTACTTTTGTCGGAAAAGTCAAAAAGTACCTCGTACGAAAAACGACAAAAGATTTCTTTCATATCTTTTACTAAAAACTCACTGAAGGGTAAAATTGGATATAAACTATTGTATAAGGATATAAATATTAAATATTGAGGAAACATGGATGTGGATGGTAAAATACACCCCAGTAAATTCCAAAGTATAAACAATCTTGGATAAAAATGAGATTGTGATATTTCCCTTACCTTAGGTCTGATTTTCTTCGTAAGTGTCCGAACCACCTCTTCTTTGAAGTTCTTCTTTGAGACCTCCATTTAGGGCACTAAAATAGGTATTTGAAGAAGACCAGAACCTCTAGGATGTTTCCAGGGAAGTGTAGAGGAGAAATTGGCAGGGGTTGGACGAGATTGAAGGCTCAATGTGCTGTGAGGAAGAGGGGGAGGAGGGGCCCTTTTATAAGGGAGGAGAGGGGCACCTTTGCAATAACTAAAAATATTATTTTATTATAAAGTCAAATTCGGCTTTTTATAGCTCCAAATTGATATATCTCTAAGATAAGGTGGGTAGGCGTAGAAATTATCTCATAAAATAGAATTTAGATAAGTTTAGGTATCAATTTTAACCTTATCATTTAGATTTAACTTTAAGTTAGATAATTTAACTTTCACAGTGTCTTCTTGTTTTCTTACACTATAAGGTTAATAAACATACTATATCAAGCCAAACGAACCCCAAGTTGTTTATTATTAATATATATAACATTATATAAATCATTAGGCCGAACCATATATTTTTAGGAATAAAATAACAATTAATATTATAATATTTGTTTTAAAAACTATTTTATGTCAATTTTGACAATATTTAGTAATTGATTTTTGTGAAACTCATAACAGAATTATTAGCTCAAACTAAGTTAATTAAATCAATACTAACATGTCATATTAACCTAGAAAATTAGTTTAATTCATAAAAAGTCTCAAATTACATTTATTTGGGTATTTATAACATCAATTATGTCAATATTTCATTAATAAGATAATTACTGCATCATCGTTGTGTCATAAATAAATTAAATTATTTAATGTCTAAAAATTACAAATAAAATACCATTATGTAGGAAATATTTTTAGATTTCTAATTAATATTTCTAGTCGAATTTATATTATGTATAACCCCATATTAAAAATGATTTACTTATTAAACTTTTATTTTAACTATTTTAACCCTTCTTTAAATAAATTAATAATAAATGTCCTAATCTAATCCAAGTGGGCCTAAATGGTCATATTTTATTCCTAATGTTGTTTTTGGTCTAATTACACTTGTCAAATAGAATTAAGACATGTGTTCGGGTAATAGTAATATCATGTTTACCCTTAATTACCCTATTTAATTTTAACCGTGGTAAAAAAAAGTAATAAGTTACTATTCACCAAAAATTATTTTCATCTCATTAAACCACATTTTACTTACTGACATCAACCGTGTCTCTCGGATTTTTGAAATTCCACTCATAGAAGCGGTAAAATTAAGTTTTATGAAAAATTCATTTTTTAACTACCAATTAGTGGTTTCACTATTCATCAAAAAATGAAAGTTTCCAGAAAAATACCAAAAACTAGGCCTAAGATATATTTGATATTATAAATTCAAAAATGATGTCTATTTTACCAAATTCAAAACATATCAGTTTCATTAATTAATTTAAAAATCAATTCCCATCCTCAAAACAAATAGTGTGTTCTTAAGAGATAACAACTATCAAAAGATTGATAGTTGTTTATGTCTGGTTTAAAAGTGAAATTACATCCAATAACCAACATTGTATTAAATTGTAAAAATATATTCTAAATATACTTTAAAACCAATCAAATTAATAATTTATCACTATTAATTATTTCTATTAAAAAGGTTGTTTTTAATTAAAATTTAGTAATTTTCACTATTCATCAGAAAATGAAAGTTATCCGAAAAGTAACAAAATTTCACCCTAAGATAATTTCGATATTCCAAATCCAGAAATGAATACCATTTTGAAAAATAAAATTTACAAAATTTCAAAAAATGGTTATTGCTATTCATAATGGCTAGTTTTAATAATATTTTAATAGCATATCGTTGTTTAGTGAAACTCGGTATTGCGTACTACACACGCTATCGAGAAAGGTCGTGATTGCGTGTAATTCAAGGCAAGTCAAGGATGCGTGTTGTGAAAGATCCTTTTGGTGTAGCGTACAACACTAGACATTAATGAAATTAAAAAGAATATTTTTCATAAAATCTGGGGGTGTTACATTCTACCCCCCTTAAAATGAATTTCTCCCTCGAAATTCGTCGGGGTTATAAATGGTTTACTATTCGAAAGTTTCTTTAATAGAAACCCACATCATAAAAAGGAATACCAAAACCAATCTTTAAAAACAAAAGTATGAAACGTAACGGTTACCCAAATAAACTAATCCCTGGGTTTCCACATAGGTGAAAATATGGATATGGAAGAGAAATCTATCCATCATGTTCTGATGGAGAGTGGCAGAGAACATGGATATGGAAAAGCCAGTAATAACAAAGCCATAAATTTGTGACGATCTAACGTATCGTCTGATTCATCAGATATAAGAGCACTAGGACAACATTTTTGGTTTTCAAGATCATTTCCCTAATGTTGATGAACTTGGAATTAGAAGAAATACATTCATGATTTTGGTATAGTCTCACCGTATGTCGTTCTTTGGAAAATTTGTACTTCATATCTTAAAGAAATGAAGTTGAATTTTTCATTCATGATGTGTTAGCAGATCATGTGATAGAATGATGGGTCATTCCATCTGTCTCAAACAAAAGGTTAAAAAAGTTATCAAAAAATACATAAGTCCATCTATAGTGAGATTAATCATATATAGTTCCTAAAATGGACTTATACTTTATATATCATTCTGCTTAATATAATAAAACTAGTTTCTACTAAACAGGGACTTCTTATACGCCAGTGGTAGGCGATAAAGGCCAGTCGCACTTCGGTTATGGGTTCGATTCCCACAGCCTTGTCCGACGCGATGGGCTGTCGCCCGTCCTGCAGGTTGTCCTTTTTCTAAAACTACATTACTATAACATCACATAAATAATATCAAAAAAAGTTCTATCCTTAAACCATACTAACTTATGTTTAACATAATCCATTCCAATCTTTAGGCTTATCTAAAATACTTCGGTCCAAGCTCATAGTATAAAGAAAACGATTACTTGAAATGTCATCAACCAAGCATGTGAATAGCATCATTTATCCCCCATATATCTTTTTGGTCACATTCCAATCATGTGAATACCTTAATGATGTATTCTCTTGAAAAATGAATACCCATTAAACCTTAGTGAAAACATGAATGCTGTCAAAATTTAACTCTTTCCACATACCAAAATCCAAAATTCTATATACTCAAACCATGATATAACCTTCTCCTTATATCAGTCATGAGCTCGTGAATACTATCAAACATTTAATTTTCTCCTTATCCCTTCATTATGCGCATATCATCTACATTCCAAAAATATCAGAATAACCTTTCATGGATACTGGTAACATTAATCATACAATTTCAAAACTCAAGGAAATACAACTGTGTAACAATCCTTAGATGTCTCTTTATTCCATAGTATCATGAGATTACTTAGACAACATTACACATGATAAACATGTAATCATTCCACTACATTCTTAAACCATTGACCGAGCTTCAACAATTCTTTCATCTCACATATCATTTGTAGTCTCTTCATCATCATCCACATAAATACTACCCATACGACCATACTGATTCTCTTCCTAAGACATTCCCTTAGGGCATTGGTTTGCATAATGCCCGTACATTCCACATTTAAAACATTTAACCATTGTTGATGTCGTAGAAATACCATTATCCTCATCCCTGGTGTTAATTGAACCTTTTCCTTTGCACTTACTGGCTTTGTGTCCTTCTTTTCCACACCCAAATCATCTTCCAGTTCCTTTAAAACATTCTCCTTGATGCCTCTTCCCACATGATTTACATAGGGGAAATTGAACTTTCTTTCCTCTATGATCGTCATGAAACTCCACCTTTCTCTTATTAGCCGAGTCAGGAAACTTACCAAATTTTACTTTATTGATCATATTATGAGATTGCTGATTCGGCATAATAATGATGTTTGGACTTCCAAATCCCATTTCATTTGGTTTCTCATGAATAATATCATTCCATTATCCATCATATCCTCCATTATCGTGAATCATCTTGTTTCCATCCATTTTATAAAACCCAAAAAGAATAGCATGAGATGCAAAAATCATAATTAAGGGGGAGTAACTTCAATATCTAACATCTTTGGTTTAATCTAATATCGTTACCATAGTTCTAGGACTACATCCTATACGTATACCTATCCTTAGAGACATCCCTAGACATACCATAGAAATGTCTCTAGGGATCTCACTAACATTTTTACATCCTAGTTTCCAAAGGTTGACTAAACTTTTCCTCTGATACCAACTGTAGAGACCCGAAGCTTGACATATATGGACATTACATTACTTTTACAGAATACATAGTACATAACAAAAACACACACACAAGGACCGTAATAGTTTAGTGTCTTTGTAAACTCGGAATATAATCTTCTAATCGTGGTGAAAGATCTTCAACATCTCTCATAAAGATCTTCTTTTTTTTATAAACCTAAATCCCTTCTTTTTGTACAGGGGAAAAGAAAACATAAAAGGGTGAGCTAAAATGCTCAGTAAGGGTAATCAAAATAAATATCAATCACGTCATATTCATAAGAACATATCATTTGGAAATCCTAACCTGCAAAAGAGATCATAATTTCATAACATGGGATAAATCATAGTAGTGAAATGTAATCCCAATAATCATAACATAAAACATGAAACTTTGTGGAATACACACATAATAATAGAGAATCATTTCTTATTAGTCAAGACTCATTGCCAAGACTATCTTAGTGGACAAAGTCCCTTTCTGAACCGAGTTCACACCTCGTTTCAGTCCTGTTTCACTGAACCGGTATAACCTACTGTTCCAGCCATGTCTATCTCATGAGATATAAAATCTTTACCCAATGCATTGGAGGGAGATATAGGTCCCACCCATATCATAATGATACCATTCTTATGTGTGCCACAAAATCATAAATCATACATCATTGCATAACCTATGTAATAAAAAAATGGGATTCGTAAACAACATGACATCATAAAACAATTCATATAAGATAAAGGAATTCATAAAAATATTTCCATCACAAAATAATCAGATCCATGTAATAATAGGGATAGAAATAGAACCCTATATTATCTTAGATGGAAAATAATTTTGATAAAACACTTGAACTCCATTCTTGAGGAAAATATCCTTTCTACTTCAAAAACACTTTTCCTTTCTTAACATGTCGTACAATTATAAACTAAAATAAGTTGATTAAAAATAAACATGAAAACATGTAAAGGAAGATTCTTGAAAATAATGTTTTAAAAATCAATTCATGCTATATAAGTTAAAATATCATTCTTCGTACTTTTTTCAGAAAAGCCAAAAAGTACCTCGTACGAAAAACGTCAAAAGATTCCTTTCATATCTTTTACTAAAAAATCACCGAAGGGTAAAATTGGATATAAACTATTGTATATGGATATAAATATTAAATATTGAGGAAATATGGATGTGGATGATAAAATACACCCCAGTAAATTCCAAAGTATAAAAAATCTCGGATAAAAATGAGATTGTGATATTTCCCTTACCTTAGGTCCGATTTGCTTCGTAAGTGTCCAAACCTCTTCTTCTTTGAAGTGATTCTTTGAGACCTCATTTTAGGGAACTAAAATAGGTCTTTGAAGAATAATAGAACCTCTACGATGTTTCTAGGGAAGTGGATAGGAGAAATTGGTAGGGGTTGGCCGAGCTTGAAGGCTCAATGTGGTGTGAGGAAGAGGGGGAGGAGGTGCCCTTTTATAAGGGAGGAGAGGGGCACCTTTGGAATAACTGAAAATATTATTTTATTATAAAGTCAAATTCGGTTTTTAATAGCTCCATATTGATATATATCGAAGCTAAGGTGGGTAGGGGTCGAAATAATCTCATCCAATAGAATTTAGAGAAGTTTAGGTATCAATTTTAACCTTATCATTTAGATTTAACTTTAAGTTAGATAATTTAACTTTCATCGTGTCTTCTTGTTTTCTTACACTATAAGGTTAATAAACATACTATATCAAAACAAATGAACCCCAAGTTGTTCATTATTAATATATATAACCTTATCTAAGTCATTTGGCCGAACCTTAGATTTTTAGGAAAAAAATAACAATTAATAATATAATCTTCGTTTTAAAAACTATTTTATGTCAATTTTGACACTATTTAGTAATTGATTTTTGTGAGAATCATAACAGAATGATTATCTCAAAAAAATTTAATTAAATCAATACTAACATGTCTTATTAACCTAGAAAATTCGTTTAATTCATAAAAATTCTCAAATTACATGTATTTGGGTATTTATAACATAAATTATGTCAATATTTCATTAATAAGATAATTATTGCATCATCGTTGTGTCATAAAAAAATTAAATTATTTAATGTATAAAAATTACAAATAAAATACCATTATGTAGGAAATATTTTTAGATTTCTAATGAATATTTATAGTCGAATTTAGATTATGTATAACCCCCATATTAAAAATGATTTACGTATTAAACTTTGATTTTAACTATTTTAACCCTTCTTTAAATAAATTAATAATAAATGTCCTAATCTAATCCAAGTGGGCCTAAATGGTCATATTTTATTCCTAAGGTTGTTTTTGATCGAATTACACTTGTCCAATAGAATTAGGACATGTGTTAGGGTAATAGTAATATAATTGTTACCCTTAATTACCCTTTTTACTTTTAACCATGGTAAAAAAAGTAAAAAGTTACTATTCACCAAAAATTATTTTCATCTCATTGAACCACATTTTACTTACTGACATCAATCGTGTCTCTCAGATCTTTGAAATTCCACTCACAGAAGTGGTAAAATTATGTTTTATGAAAAATTCATTTTTTTAACTACCACTTAGTGGTTTCACTATTCATCAAAAAATGAAAGTTTCCAGAAAAATACAAAACATTAAGCCTAAGCTATATTTGATATTATGAATTCAAAAATGATGTCTCTTTTAAAAAATTCAAAACATATTAGTTGCATTATTTAATTTAAAAATTAATTCTCATCATCAAAACAAATAGCGTGTTTTTAAGAGATAATAACTATCAAAAGATTGGCAGTTGTTTATTTTTGGTTTAAATGTGAAATTACATCTAATAACCAACATTGTATTAAATTGTAAAAATATATTCTAAATATACTTTAAAACCAATCAAATTAATAATTTATCATTATTAATTATTTCTATTAAAAAGGTTGTTTCTAAATAAAATTTAGTAATTTTCACTATTCAGTAGAAAATGAAGGTTATCCGAAAAGTACCAAAATTTCACCCTAAGATAATTTCGATATTCCGAATCCAGAAATAAAGTCCATTTTAAAAAATAAAATTTAAAAAATTTCAAAAAATGGTTATTACTATTCATAACGGCTAGTTTTAATAATATTTTAATAGCATATCGTTGTTTAGTGAAACTCGGTATTGTGTACTACACACGCTATCGAGGAAGGTCGTGGTTGCGTGTAATGCAAGGCAAGTCAAGGATGCGTGTTGTGAAAGCTCCTTTTTGTGTAGAGTACAATAGAAGACATTAATGAAATTAAACAGAATATTTTTCATAAAATCTCGGGGTGTTACATAATCTATTTTCCAAGACTACTAAACTGATCGGTCCTTCTATATTTGGTTCATTTTAATCACGATAATTTATTAATATAATGAACCATCTCGAGGCTTCTAGGGTTGAAGAATTACATATATGGTGAACCAAAAGACTAAAATTCTAGGTTTGTTATTAATTATAAGTAAATGGATGGGTTATTTGATTAAATATAAGTAATTAACTTCACCAATCACAGGAGAAGAAGAAGAATAAACCATGATAACCAAATCATTCACTCGTTATTTATGGATGAATAAACTATTTAGTTATATAGTTAATAATGATAGTCATCCTATAGTGAATATATGTGATAAAAATGGTTCCATTTATCTCATGATAAATACTATAAAATACTATCTTAGTACACATATTGAGATCATATATCACTTTTTTTAAATAAAATATGAATTTTGGAGGGACCAAAAATGAATAGTTCATAAATAATAATTAAGTGTATGACATCATGAATAAGTAATTCTCCAATATAGCATATGGGAAACATAAATTTAATATTGGTTCCTAACCATCTCTTAAATATTTAATAGGGTTTGATTATTTCTCCTCCCACAATATGTATATTATTCCCTATATTTTGTTTGTTACATTATTTCTGTTTATGATTAATACTAAAGTGGGGAATGGTGAATTTTTTTTGTAATATATATAACGGTGTAGATATATTGTAGTGATGATATCCAATAACACAATGGAATTTTATTATTTTATTCTACATGATGATGTACAATGTATTAGAGTTAGGGAGATATATGATTCATGTGGAATGGATTTTGACTGATGTTGTTGATATAGGGAGTTATAGAATGAGTAATGTTCTGAGGCTTGGGATACTCTCATGAACTATTTTTTTCTACATATAGTATTTCACACCTATACATAGTGTGGAAAAGGGATACATCCTTATAATCTAGATGTTTTTAAGTAATTTTATATGAGTAGGTTTAAATTTGGATTTCCATAAATCCCAAAATGGGTGTGGAATATCATAACTATGCTTATCAATGTTGAATGTTGTCTAAATGTTTTTCATTCATTATAGAATAATAGAAATCATACAATCAGTTTTCTTGCCTAGTAATGATATTGACTATAGTGTTTTTTAATATAATCCCTATATTTCCATGATGTTATGAATCCATTATCATTATTTTATTCTCCCATATTGATATTTAAGAGGCTTGTCTACTATAATAATATTTTATACCTTTTGAATTATATGTTTTTTAAATTTATCGTCTTTATCCCTGTAAAATTTTCCATAATTCAGCCATATTTTTTACATATTGCCTAAGTTATCCTATGATTTGATAGGAGCTCATAATAGTTTTGGATCTCATCTTTGAGGAAATATTTAAATATGTTTTATTTTAGTTTCATGTTGATATTATATATATATTCTCTTAATAATATTAGTTCTATCAAGGAATTGTTTGTGTTTATTTGAAATTATTGTTAAAAATATATATAATAATATGTGTAAGATACGTGGGTCACAATATTTTGTATCTTTAATTCTTCAAGAAGTTCAAATTATATTATTCTTGATAATGTTCCCAATATGGAAAACAGAATTCAAATAGCTATGAAATGGATTGTTTTTCACATATGACTGTGATAACCATGATATAGAATTGATGTATTCTAATAGGAGTTTTATATACATATATATATTCCATATAGTATAAAAAATACTGAATAATTATTATTAAATAAGAACCCAATTTTTATGAAATTCATTTTACACTTCAAAAACACATATTCATCAAATACATTTTTATTGTATTTTTTTGGAACATATTAAAAATTAATTTGGAAAAATAATTAATTATTTGATAAAAATTATATAAATTTTTATTTGATAATATATAAAAAATCTAATAATGATATTTGGGATTTTAAAGAATATAATGATTTTGTTTCACTAAATTGGGAGAAATATTGATTTTATAGAACGTTACATTTTTATAGTATTTGTATTTTCCCATTTTATTTTTATTTAATTTTAAAATTTCATTATATAATTATTAATAAATATAATTCAATTAATTTTATTGGAATTGACATTATATATTATTTTCATATAAAGTCATTTTTATACTAAAAAAATCATCTTTTTGGGAATCAAATTATCTCATTTTATGTGATTATTTTAAATGTTACTTATCCAACATAAATAAATTTGATTTTATAAATTTTAGTTATTGTTTTGAATAATTTTCTTCACATTTTTTAAATTTTTTTCCTTTTATTTGGTTTCATGTTGAATAATAACCCTAGTAAAAACATTTTTAATATTGGAAGGGTGAAAAATATAAAACATGATTAAAACTATGTGACAATACATTAAAGTCACACAAATAAATGACTTTATTTCATGGTATGAGATGTTACCTACCATAATCATTAAAAACACAAAAATTAATCTATATATTTAAATATTCCTTTAGTAATGACATACATATTATTCTGTGAAATTAAGATGTAACAAATACTACACTATTTGTTTTAATAAACTCAAATTTTATTTCAGAGGGTGAAAAAGAAAAAAAAATAGTTTTCATTGGATATTTTAAATATTAATGAGTTTTTTTTGTCATTTTAAAATTATATTAATATTTGGTGATAGAGTATTTACTTTAAATTATTACTTATTTCTCATATAGTGCTTGTTTATATAGATAAAAAATCATGTAACTAATTTCCAAAACACATAGAATAAATTTAATTTGGATTTTTATGGTTTTCATTGAATATTTTATTATATAAAATTAATTTATTAGTGATGTGTTAGTTGTTTTATTTAAAATATATTATTTTCTTGATATTTTATAATGTCTAATTATGTGAATAATCCAAAAATTGAATCTTGTTGTATTTTATGATTTAAAATTCCAAAATGTTCTATCATTTTCCAATTTAAGGGGATATCATGAATAATATGGAAAATATTTCATTTATGTGTAAATTTTTTCTTTTATAGATTTTAGACCTCTAAAGAGTGAAATAATTATCACAATAATCAATAAAAGGTTTGACGGGAGGTTAAAACTAAGGGTTATGGTTTCAAAATAACCTAAACATTTCTACATTTTAATAGATGAGATTATTTTGAATTATATATATCCTATAATCTTAATATATTTTTTCCACTGAAACATACAATTCATTAATATTATTTTATTACTTTATGTAATTCCAAGTATTCCCCTCTCCTCTCTTATTTAAGGACAAGACAGATCCTCTACATATCATACCACATGAAACATTTAGATCAACCAAGAACTTCTAAAAATAATTACTAATGTTCCAACTCACATCCTATAGTTCATGGAATCAATAATACACCAACCTAGAATTCTTCAGTGTTATTCCTTTAGACGTTTTCTAAAGAGGAGGTAAAACTCCAAGTTGAGTTCATTCCATTTATTTTATCATCTATCTCTTTAAATTATATATAGGATAATAAAATAAAATAATTGAATAATTTTCCATATTCATAGATGATATTATATTGATTAAGTAACCTTTATCCCTATCATTTTCCATAAATTGAGAAACTAAAACATTGCACATGTATACAAGCATACTATCACATTCTTCGAATGGTATGAAGAATAATGACATATCATTTTTCAATAATGATAATTATTTCATGAATATCATTATACATCTATATGTACATAATACTATCTCCACTTATGGATTTTATTTGTTTCTTAATACCACCACTCAATTATGGTCATGAGGATTAATTTTAATGACATATTTTCTATTTATAAAATTATAATTATTCTAAAAATAATAATTATTTTATTTTATTTTTATTTTCCATCCATTGAAAATAAAAAATAGTACTTTTACATCTGTGTGGAATACCACATCAAGAGATGGAGTATTTTATTTTTTATGATAATATTTTATAGATGAAAATAAAATGGTATTTGATTTTTATAAATGTTAATAATATTGTGAAAAAAATTCTACAGATCGTGGAACAATTTCCTTTTTGACCACAATTGTGTTACCAAAATCATTTTTCAATTATAAACATAAAAAATTCAAGACTCTTGACATGGAAAAACCTGATTATGTAATAAATAATGTATTTTAAATAAATAGATTAATTATAAGAAAAAAACATAAAAATGGTTACTAATCCATAAAATAATTAATATATTTTTATTTTATTCGAGTTAAAGAACATATGTAGTGATTCAAGACTAGAGGTAAGGGTTTCATTAACACAATTGCCATTCAATGGGTTATAAATCCTCTTTATTGACTTTAATAGGCCATGAGAATTAAAAAATTAAAATATAAAATTTTTTATGACATATTTCCACATTTTTGATGTGGATTTAAATATTTTAGGATATTCACCTGATGGATTAAATTTTTATTCTAATTTCATGATCTTTGTAAGGGTTTTGTTTTTATCAATCTCATTTTTCATGACACATGGTTCCCGTCAAGCATAAAAATTTGATTTTATGTTGAGATTCATACCCCTAAATAAATTTTGAAAAATTAAATTGTGAAATGTTTTATATTTTTTGAGAAATATCACATTTATTCTTCCAATGGATTTTTTCAAATGGTATAGAAGTGGGGATGTTTTTTGTATTACAATCACATTTTATACCAAGGTTTTTTGTGCCTAATGTTTTGTTATAGGAAATTTTATGGTCCTATTTTCATGAAATTAATATATTTAGTTTTCCACTTTTTATTTAAGAGGTTTATCTTATTTCCAATAATTTTCTTTTAGTTTTTAATCAAAAACACAAAATGAATGTTTTCAAGAAAATACAACCTTACTAATCATTTTGTTTGGGAATTTTTTTACATATCCATTTTTTAAAAAATAAATTATTGAATTTTATTACTAAACACTATCAATTTTTTGGAACTCATTTTTAAATAAATTATAATCATTATAAATAGTTGTCATGTGAATATATAAAAATTTCCTATACGATACATTATTAATTTCCTTACTAATATGTGAAGGGAATGGATTATGAATATATATGGAAGGAATTCCTTTTCCAAGATTCATTACTATTAATTGATATGAAGATTATATTAAATTTTTTATTTTTTATTTTAAATAAAAATAATTTTATCAATTTGTTTAAATTTGACATTTTTATAGGTTCTGAATGAAAAGGGTGTGTTCCCCTACATTAAAGAATGTTATTTAGTTGTTCTTTTAAAATAATGTTAATCTTTGTCAATATATTTTAATAATTAAACTGTTTCACAAGGAATATGATATTATGATACCACCCATATTATTTCTCTATATGGATTATGATGATTTTTAAAGAGATTATAAGGGAAATGTAGGGTCCTGAAAAATACGCAAAGGAGATTCTACCCAAGTTCCCCAAAATAACTAGGGAAAAGATTGGAGAAAATTCAAAGGAAGGGACATAAGAAAAACTGGTCTGCGGACCGGTCCCATGAAAACATGAAGCACCACCGCCACGAACCACCCCCTCTACGAACCGCAGTCGTTCACAAAATGGGGGTGGCGATCCTCTGCGATCGCGAAGCAGGATGTGCATCGATTCAGTTCATCGTCATGAACCGCCCCAACTGCGGACCACGTAGACCGGTTCAGGCCGCATCCTCTGTCCTTCACGGAATGGAGGCGGAACCCTTCGCGGCCTCGAAGTACTCCCTGAGTTCGGTTCGTGGGGGGGTGCCTAGTACCCACCGCGAATCACGGGTTGACCAAGTCAGCCGTAAACTGGGTTTTCGGTCATGGGCCTCCGCAAAAGGTGTCGTGTGGCCGCAGATACATCTCTTCCCACACTCTATAAAAGGAGACTAAGGGGGAAATGAAAGGGGATTCGGATTGGGATTCAAAAGCAGAGGAAGAGAAGAGAGATCAGATTCGGGAGGAAGGTTATTTAAGGAAGGCTAAATATTTTGCAACAGCGAAGATCCAGTTCACGAACCCAAGCAGGTATAAACATGGGAACAAACTAGTAAGGAAACGGAAAACGCATAATATTTTGGTGAACCACGAACCTAAAACATCAAAATAAAGGAAACCTCAAATCATGAACCCTTTGCAGATGCACTCCCCGCAGAGCAGGGAGCTTCTGCCTCTTTTCTGATCCACCGCACCACATAGCACCCTCCTACACGGATCCCCCGATTAGTGCCTCCCTTGGCTGTCACTGCTCGTGTGGACCCCTATGCATGTCCTCATGGTACATGGGCCAAACTCGAAGCCATGAACCACCCTGGTTCGTGGGGTGCTCACCAGACCGCGAACCAACCTAGTTCACGGGCTGTTTACCAGACCGTGAACCACCCTGGTTCGTGGGATGCACCATAGTCCGTAGACCACTCTGGCTCACTGACGAATTCTCTAGCCGCGTAGCAACTTCCTACGCAAAGGGTGCCACCACTCCTTCATACGTGTGGCCCCTCAGAGCCTTCGGAGTTCTCGTTCCCCAAGCCAGACAAGATCCTTCCAATCCGACCCGATCATCCGTGACTCCCTTACTAGCCTGTTCATCAGCCCCGAGCAGAGGCCTCCACCAAAGCAACTGGATCCGCATGGTGTAACCCTCAGGCGCATCAGCGCACTATTTTGAGTTCACATACCCATGGTATGTAGAGGCGAAGGGGTTTCCACGACCCTTGAGAAGATTCCCAAAGCATTCCTAGGTTCACATTCCCATGGTAATGTGGAGTCTGAGCTCGAGAGTCCCCTTTCTGCCCCCCCCCCCCCCCCACTTGTTCAGGGCTCCTCGAGGGTGTGAAAATACCTATATGAAGGAAGCCCTCGTGCACTTCAAGAGAGGAGACAGGCATACGAGCACCCTCTTTCCATCTCCCAATGCACTTTGATGCATGGGCCTCCTCAGAGTGTAATCCCCAATCCATCATACCATGGGCATCCACCAAGGAGTAATCCCCGATCTTATGGGCCACTCCATGTGTAAGCCCCACTCCATTTCTCACAGACAGACCTTTCGTGACATGATCGTCTGGTCCTTGCTGACTCTTGTTTCTTAGACCGAGCATGACTCACGTGGGCTTAGAGTAAACATCGACCATGACATCCTCTTACGGGCTTCCTCAGAGTGTAAGACCCAATCCATCACTCTAGGCTTCCACATATTGTAAGCACTACAGAGAAAACTATGGGTACTTTGATCCATGTCAAGGCGTGGTACGTAGGAAGCCTCCACGAGGTTCAAGCCCACCACTCAGTCGTTTCTTCACGCCGAGTTCCACCATCATCCAGCATGAAGTTAAACTGTATGCCCTCATATAGCATGATTTAAAACTGTATATGGGAACTACGTGGACTTTGATCACTATCTCCTAATCAGGGTACGTAGGAAGCCTCCCCGAGGTTCAAGCCAGGCAACCAGTCGATCCGACTATCTTCATGTCGGCCCACCGCGACACTCCTAGTACCGCCTCAAGTGAGTTCACACTCTTCGGGGTCATTAATCCAATGAGGTATGGTAATCCTAGGGCATATATTATTCCAAACCCCTGCGTCTAGTTGACCAATTCCCACTAGGGTTTAATATGTGGATACTATGTTTGGGTATAAACCAAAGATTCGTGAACATATGAATACGTCTTAAATCTATAAGTGAGTCTCAGAACAGGCAATAATTCCCCAAAAAAAGGGTGAGATGAGCCCGAATTGCCATCCTCTCAACCAATGTGAGTTCTTAAGTGTCGCTGGCGAGACCATCCGGCAAACATCTGCCTTTGGAAAGCAGGTCCATCCATCATCGGATATGGAGTCATTGGGTGTTTCATGACTGAAACCATGAAACAAAAAATGGTGAACCCGACGTGAATCTTTAACCAAACAAGATGGGTTTGACCTAATCTCACCCTATGCCCCCTTATAATCACAAGGCTGGCCAAAAAAGGTCACTAATTACACATGGGATCATGAGATGCTGCTTTGACGGGTTTGTTGTTTGTATTTGTCAAAAAACTTTTACGGGTACTTCCAGAACTCCCTTCGATCCAATAGAATCCCAAAGGAACTCACAACCACGCACTTCCAACAACACAAGGACTGGACATCCTCACCTACGGAGGACCCCGTCACCCACCCAGCATCTTCAGCGCTTGGTTTCAGACGCGCTGATCCGAGAGTACCAAATGAATGGTACTCTCCCAACTGTGGAGGCGGCCATGCATTCCCTCTGGTCTTCCAGAACTCGCCAGTCGCCTGCCCTGCAATGGCCACAAAGGTGGATCTAGACGGCCCTTGTCACCATCTCAAACTATTTGGGGAGTTTCTCCCCAGAACGGGACAATGCATACCTCCCTTACCTTAGGGAGGCAGATGAAGTCGACGCTGAGGACTTCATCCATGCCAAATGGGGGTTCCGCTCCAAGGCCCCCACTGAAAGGCGTCATCACGGTCACGCCACGACTCGACACCCTCACGCTAAGGAGGATGTTTCCCCGAGGATTCAGGCCCACTCTCCCCAAGCTGTGGCCCCTCGGACCGCCCGACGAGGGTGGCATATGTACAATCAGGGACCAGTCATCACCCTGGTCCCTGAAGTTGAGCTCCACTGCCCAGCCATGGAGACGTACCATGAACAGGCACCCACACCTGTTCACTCCTCCCAAGCCCACCTTCCAGATATGGCGGCGTCATACGAGCCGGCGTGCATCCCCACCAAGCTCCATCAAGCCCGTCGCTCACGTAGGACGGTATATACTCGGCAGGCACCTCTCCCTGCCCAGGGTTGTGAAGCCCACAAAATTGAAGTGGTGGTGACCCAGCGTCTACAGGACCAGCTCCTAGCAGATACTTCTGACGCCCGCCATCCTGAAATTGTGTCGATTAACAAATCCTGCCACCCAGATGTGGCAGAAACTCATAGGCGGGCACGTCTCCCCACCAACAAAGGCCACCGACTCGATACGGTGGGAAACCGATATATGCAGGGCCAGATCCCTGTGGATTCAAGTAAATCCCACCACCCCTATGTGGTGGCGAACAGAGAGAAAAACTGGCGTATCTCAGTACCGGGGAAAATTCGTTCACCTGCCCCGACACAGGAGAATTGTTAGTACCCACTGACCACTGGAGGACTGAAGCAGGATATTTCTACTCCGATAACAGAATGAGCCTTCATACCCATTACAACCAAAGATGTCTCTCTACATATCCTGGAAATGATGGAGGAGGAGGTATCGATCCCAGATCATATCCTGCAAACTTTCCAGAATGTAATTGCATCAGCGGCAATGGCAAGGACTCGGGCCCATGAGCCCGTCTCCCCCATTGAGGTGACTCATCTAAGATATGAGATAGACACCTAAGACCAGATCTTCATCCCTTATTTATCCCATAAGAGTCTCCAGCCAAACTCCGAGATGCAAGGGTAACCGGAACGAGCAGCTTCACTTGTTCCAACTGGGGGACACCCGTCCATCATAGTGGATGCTCCAGAGAAGGCATATATCCCTGCTAAAATCAAAGATGTTTGTCAGCATATCCTGACAAGATCAAGGGACCCAATTAGATAGGGAACCAAAGAAGGTGATGGCCCTTATCAACAGCAGACGGTAACGGCTACCCACAAGAGTGCTTCCCGGACAGGCCGAAGGCAGCCGTAAAATAAAGAGTGGGTTCATGACTTTGATCTACTGGAAGTTGGGGTTCCCAATGAAGCTAAGTACATGTCACAGGCTCAGAACCCTACCCACCCATTACCATATTATGGGAGTGACAGTAGCAGTTGCGAAGGTCCTCCTCGCAATGCTGCTACCAGCAGCTCTGAAGGTCCTCCCCAGAGCACCCGTGGGGGCCTCCCTCTTGGGCATAAAACAATTGATCACGGTAGCTCCTATTTTGATGCGAGTCATGGAAACCCTCCACATGACTAGAAGATCAAGCGGCAAGAAGGTCCTCCACTTGCTATGGTCCACCCTGAAGGTCCTCCCCAGGGTCTACACTACAATCACTCTCTATGTAGTGGGACCACAGATTGTGATTGTAGTCCTCGCTATCATAGTTGCAACTATGGAGGACCTCCCCGTAGTGATGTCTCATCACGACATGAAGGCCCTCCCCTTGTCGTGGCCTACCCTGAAGGTCCTCCCCAGGGGTTACGCTGCAATAGAACTCCATGCATCCATGAATTAGGTCACAGTGGTAGTCTTGGCCACCATGATAATGGAGGTCCTCCCCGTAGAGACGTCAAACAATGAGATGACCCTCCCCTCATTGCGGTACATTATAGAGGCCCTCCCCAGGGTCTATGCCGCAAATATTTTCCCTTCTGTAGCAGTAATGGTAGAACTCACCATTGCCGCAGCTGTGATGGTAGTCCGCGCCACCACTGCTACCATTGCGAAGGTCCTCCCCACAATGGCCCCAAGAAACAAGATGGTCCTCCCCTTGTCACAGTGTGTCCTGAAGGTCCTCCCCAGGATGCGCATTGAATGTTAATCCATGATGGTCATACTCACCATGATGACAGTTGTTGCAAAGGTCCTCCCCATAACAATGCTACGAAGCCAGAAGGTCCTCCCCTTGCTGTGACAGGCCTCAGAGGTCCTCCCCAGGGCATGCACTGCAAAAGTAATCTATGAAGTGAAGCATCGAGCAGTAATGGTAGTCCTCGCCATTACAGCCGCCAGTGCGAAGGTCCTCCCGCGATGGAACGTCATATCGACAGGAAGGTACTCCCCCTGCCGAATAAAGCATAGGAAATCCCTCGTATGTCGAGACACTCAGAAGGACGGGATCAAGTATGTCAGATTCCCAGTTAGTCGCCAACGATTCCCTTCTTCAATCAGGCGATGGTCCAAGTCCGCGTTCATCCTCTGAACCACCTCGGAATCGCGCACATAATAATTCAGCACCTACCGGTCCCACTACCTCTGATCACACTAACAGTGAGATCCTTAGTTGGGCCAACCAGGTAGAGGAGTAACTAGCAGAAGAGTATGCCGATATGCTTCACCTGAGGAAATGACTGGCCAGGGATGATATACCAGTTATGTTTTGGCCCACAGTCGTCTCTTAGTTCAACATACCCAGAGAGTTGTCGGAAGAGTGCATGCGCAAAATCTTCCATAATATATGGATGACCCTCCTTCGGCTGAAATCAAGCTTCCTACCCTATGAAGGGTATGAAAACAATGTCGAGATGATAGGAGACCTCCTGCGTCACATCGACCTGGAGGCCCTTTCCTCGACACGCCAACAACTCCCCGATAGGCACAAAGGGAATATAGAGGCATCTTGCCTCCGTGCACTACACGAGTTGCACCGCCTCATCGGTGACGCTCCATTGGGAGTCCATATCACGGGATGGGGGGGAACATGGAGCTCTGCATTTCACTCCACTCCCCGCCAAGAAGAACTCGATCGGCATATTGTATTGCAACGTTATCACGGCAAGACCGAAATCGAGTGGACCCCCTGTTCAGGAAAGGCAACACACCCAACAGGGATGGGCCTTTATTAAGTCCCAAAAGCGTCAGGCATGATGGGAACAAGCCATTCAAAAACTCATGAATCAGGCCACCGAGAGAATACAATAGGCCTCTCACCTAAGATAGGCCAATCAGTGATCTTTTCTTGCCTCCCCAGAAGGGACCGATCCACAGGTGAATTCGGCACCAAATCTGGTACACCCCAGGATCGGGGCACACGAGATCAGGCAGGTCGCAATAGCAGCAACCACTACTGCCATCCAGGGTCAACCCCAGCCTATAGGGCTGGGGGAATTTTTAACAACAAATTCCCCCTTAAGACCAATAAAAATGGGAAGAGAATCAAGGTCCAAGGAACGGATCAAACCCCAGCCCTCAGGGATGGGGGCATTATTACACCCTCATCAACAACTTCCCCCATGAGAATCAGTATTCTCTCATCTAGGGAGGACCGTATGAAGAGAAGGTTCCCATCATATCCCGTCATATGAATCATCATCCCCTCCGAGAGGAAGGCGCACTGTAAGGTCACATCAAATAACTCTCTGCATCACCCTTCGTCAAGAAGTTCGAAGGTAATCTCAGGTCATGAAAGAGAAGGCCAGTATAAGTGGTGGGAGATCCTCTTCCTATTTGGAAGATGACATCCCCTCCACCCTGCGATATGCATTTTTCAATTCCATAAGGCCTGACCCCACAGGTGACACCGGGGAAAAAGAATATCTGGATGGATCAGGGGACGATGGTTCCGGTCAAGTTGTGACTCACAACGAACCACCAAGTGTACACACCCAGAACTAGAGGGCCACTTTAAATATATATTCCCCTTTAGCTAACCTCCCTCTGCCTACCCAGCGAGCTTCCAATAAGGATAAGAATAAGGGACTGGTTACCTTTAACCCGCCTCCTCCTCTCGACAAAAACGAGCCACTCACGCTCAAAGGGAGATTCGCTCGGCAGGAAGAAGAGATGAAAGAATTAAGGCAGCTTGACGCCGAGTTGCTCCAGGGGAACCGCCTTATTGAAAGTGCGTCCCAAGAAGATCCACATCATGCACACCCAGCGAGTTCACCTCAAAGACTAAGGCTTTCCCTGGCAAGCGAAGCACGGTCAGGGCTCCTGCCTAATGAGGCGCCTGGTCCGCCCAACTACCTAAATGTGGATGATGGATACCAAAATTTCCCTCTACTTAGGAGGCTACCTGAGAAAGTACTCCTGAACCCTCCGAGTGTACCCCGAACGGAATATGCACCCTTGGTGCCGGCCAATCTGGATCTTCAGGAAATGCATCGGGCTACGCCTACCCAGGACCGGGCCCAATAGGATGAAAAATAGGGTCTCACCAACACCATCGATGCACTAACATCTCAATTGGAAGTGTTGGAAGGTTGAAGATCTCCGATACAGCCGGAGCGGAAACCGTACCCAAATTGGGTGACCAACACACCACCTCCACCCAATTTTGGGAGCCCTGTATTCCCTATTTTCAATGGATCAGGCGATCCAGAGAAGCATTTGATGCACTACACATTCTATTGCGACCCTATGATGGGAACTCTGGAACAACAAGAATCAATGAAACTCAGATGGTTCGTACGGACCCAGCAAGGATCCACCTTCGTCTGGTACATGATTCTGCCAGCCCAGTCAATAAAGAGCTGGGAGAACCATCGGTAGTAGTTCATGTTCCACTTCAGCTCAACGTTGCCAAAAACAACATTCAGCGACCTCATGAACTGCAAGCAGAGGAAGAATGAGAGGGTATCAGATTTCATTGCCCGATGGAAAGGTCAGACCTATTCTCTGAACAGTCCAATGCCTCAAGATGATATGTTAACCATATTCATCGATAATCTTAGAGATGACATGTGAACACCGCTCATATTGGTGGAGTGCACCACTGTCTTCCGCCATCTCTCGGCCATTTCCCAGAGAATTGAGGACTCCCTGCAGCGGACTAATTCAATGTCCCAAATAGCCTCACAGGCTCCTGCAAAAAGATCACATATAGCTGAAGCATTGGTTGTCACACTCAAGCGGGCCCCTCTGCCCACTCCACCGCTCCGGCCTCCACCAAATCCTCAAGGGCCCCCTACATATCAGTGGCCACCTCCACCTAAATGGGATGATCAGAGAGGACCAAAGCAGAACCAGTTTGAGGAATGAATACAAAATGTATACTCGTTCCAAGATGATCAAGTTCGTGGCTACTTCATTGCCTCCATGAATTGCAACATCCTCCACCTCCCGGAGCCGAGGAAACCTGAAGAACTCAGCCGCGATGATAGTCCAGATTACTGCCCCTACCAAATATTTTTGGGGCACAATATACGAGAATGGTTCATCATCAAAGACCTCATGCAGAGGATGGTAGACTCCTGACATGTCGAGCTGGGACCACCCCCAGCGCATGTGGCATGTATCTCTACCATTGACTCCGATCAAGAGGAGGGGTGGAAGAAAGTCACCAACAAGAAGGGGTATAAAGTTGAAAACTGGATGACTTGAATGACTATCATCTGAGCCCAGGGAATAATCCGACCTCATCTACGGAAGCTTGTGTTGCCGCCAACAGCCCCTGACGCCGCACAGTTGACAGCATCTGACTCACATTCTTCTACGAGCCGGTCATCCGGGAGGAATAGAAGGAAGAAACAATCACAAGAAAAGAAATCAACAATCGGACCAAAGTTAGTCCTGACCATGGCAGATTATATGCCCTTGAATTTGGTGCCACAGGCACCGACCCGCCGAAGGGCACAATCAGAGAAAAACGACCAGGTTGACCTGTCAGAGGATGAAGAGCCAATTTTTGGTTCTATCAACTTCATCCATCTCATCGAATCGTTCCCTGATGAAGGGTATGGTTATGAACCCGAGGTCCCTGCACAAGGAAATGGGAGGAGGAATCGTAGAGGTAGAGGATACCAGGGGAGGTGCAGCCGCGGCTGAAACCAACCCTATGGCTGGACCTCGGCCCAACCCGTTAATATAACGGAAACCCGTGGGAGTTCCCTTCAGGGGACTCAGTAGAAAAGGGAATGCCCCTCCACCTCCACAAGCGGCCACTCTGGCCCTGTTGTTCCGCGATACCCACCAGAGAATGAACAAGTGTCTGGCCGCCTAGTGCACACAAACAGATCGGCCGGGCCGAGTCCCCAGAACGCGGGAGCACCATCGACATCCGAACCCACGGACGACCCCTCCTCATCAAATGCCCCTACTCCCAAATCACCCGATAAGAATATCCCGCTGATGGAGAAGTGTCGATAGCTGGGGAAAAAATACGATATCTATAAGAATATGGCATCGTTACCAGCCAAGCTGTCGATCCTAGATGCCCTGAGTTTGTCAGCAGACCTCAGAGAGGCGCTTATAGAATCTTTGATAAGCCCCCATGAGTTTCAAGCCGAGGTAGCTACTGCCGAGATTTACAGGATGGTGACTAGTCCAGCTGAATGAAATGAAGTGATCTCCTTCACCGATCAGGATGAAGATTCCATCATGCAAAGACACATGAGACCAATATATGTGTCCGGAATGCTGAATGGTATTGAGATCCAGAAAAGTTTTATAGTAAATGGATCTGGAGTTAACCTCCTTCCCCTACGAACACTCCACAAGTTGGGCTACAGTGAGGACGATCTAATTCCCTTAGCCACAACTCTGTTGGGTTACAATAGGAATGAACAGAAGCCAATGAGACAAATTAAGCTAAGGACCCATTTTGGTGACATAGTATCCTATACAGAATTTCTGGTGGTCCGGAAGAGCACAACATTCAATGCCCTGATGGGAAGGCCGTGGATCCAAAAGTACATGACCGTTCCTTCATCCTACCACCAGTGTATGAAGTACTGTTTCAATGGAAAAAGTGGGACGTTGCATGCAAACAGGGACCCTTTCGAGATCTCCGAGTCAGATTACATCGACACTGGGTTTTATTAGAAAAAGAAGAAGAAGTATTTAGTCGATGGCGTCGACTGGATCCCCGCTCCAAATGGCCTGGAAAAGGTTCCTGATGACCCTCTCAGGCGGCTTGGTGGAGATTTTGTCCTGCCCATCAACCATTTGGAAGGTATGAGCTCAGGACTGGACACACACTCGAATGTCCTCATGACTTCAGTCATAACAGCCGAGTGTGACAATGTGGGAACGTCTGCTGACCCTCAATCAGGGGACGAAAACTCGAACAAGGATGCCCACAACACCTCTCCTTCATCCTCCCAATATCTCACATCAGGAGATCTCTCTCTGTCAGATCAAGAAGAGGAGGACTTGGGAGAAGAAGAGGGGGGAGGATCTCAGGGATTCACATCCTGCATTTAAGGAAGGTATCTCCACCACCGTAGACGAGCTCAGGGAAATAAACCTGTGTACTGAGGAAGACCTGAGGCCCAATCTCATTAGTGAGGCCATGTCCCCCGAAGAACACGAGGTATTTACATCCTTCCTAAGGCAGCACCGGGACATCATTGACTAGAATTACACTAAGATGATGGGACTCGACCCCGAAGTAGTGACGCATCACTTGGGCCTTCCAAAAGACCACCGAGGATAAAGACAGTCCGCCAGAAGGACCCACACCTCACACGCTGCCAAAATAGAGGACAAAGTCGATAATCTCATTAAAGAAGGCTTCCTCAGGGAGGACCAATACCTCATATGGTTGGCCAATATCATCCCTGTCATGAAAAATAACAGACAAATCTGTGTCTGCATCGATTTCAGAGATCTCAACGGGCATTACCCGAAAGATGACTTCGCGGTTCCAATCACCGAGTAGTTAATCGATGCAACGGTCGGGTATGATTCCATGTCCTTCATGGATGGATATTCAGGCTATAACCAAATCCGGATGGCCTGAGAATACGAAGAAGCCACTACCTTCAGGGCCCCTCAAGGGCATATTTTGTTACAGGGTCATGCCCTTTGGTCTCAAGAATGCTGGCGCCACGTATCAGCGTTCCATGCATCGGATCATTAAGCTGTTCCTATGGAAATTCGTTAAATGTTACGTGGATGACCTAGTGGCCAAGTCTAGATAGTGCTCAGATCACTTATCGGACCTTGAGACCATCTTCAACAAGCTCTGCCAGCATATCTTGAAGATGAACCCCTTGAAATGCGCCTTCGGGGTTACCTCAGGGAAATTCCTTGTCTTCGTCATATTCCATCATGGCATCAAAGATGACCCTGAGAAGAAAAAGGCTATCATTGGCCTGCCACCTCCCCAAAATCTCATCGAGTTGAGGGGATTCCAAGGACACCTGTCCTATATTAGGTGGTTCATAGCCGACCTGGCAGGCAAATGATTCCCTTCACCAGGTTGATGAAAAAGGGGGTCACGTACCAATGGATGGATGACTTCCAAGAGGTGTTCAGCAACATGAAGAAGTACCTATTAAGCCCACCGTTTCTCATGCCCCTGGTTGAAGGAATACCTCTCCTTCTATATGTGTCATCCCTAGAGCAGTCGCTGGGAGCCTTACTCACCCAAAAGAACGACGCCGGCAGCGAAAACAGTCTCTATTACCTCAGTCGAACGATGATTGATGCTGAGAATCGATATTCAAATATCGAGAAGTGTTGTATGTCCTTGGTCTTCGTAGTTATAAATATGTGACATTAAATGCAACATCATGAAGTCCAGTTGATCTCGCAGAGTAACCCGCTCAAGTACATCCTTAGCCACCAGATGCTAACCAGATGCATATCCCAATGGGAGGTCATCCTGCAACAGTTTGACATCCGGTTCATGCCTCAGAAAGCCATCAAGGGCTAGGAATTAGTAGACTTTCTGGCAGAGCACCCGTCAACAGGGACCACTGCACTGGATATCGTGCTACCTGATGGAGACGTATTCTCGGTTCAGGAGGAGTTCCCAGCATGGGAAATGTACTTCAACGGTGCGTCCCGAAGCCCAACCAAGAAGAGGATGGAAGATCCCTGATTCAACAAATTGGGTCTAGGGATAATACTCGTGTCCCCGAAAAAGTCAGTCTTTCCATACTCCTTCCTCCTGTTAGAGGTATGTACAAACAATGAAGCGGAATAACAAGCTCCCATTGCAGGCCTGGAGCTCGCACTCCAGGCATAAGTATAACACCTTAAGGTGAAAGGTTACTTGAAGCTGGTCATCAAGAAAATCAATGGTGATTATGATATCACAAATGAATATCTAATCCCCCTGTTTGACCATGTCCGAGGGCTAATGGCTGAGTCCTCCACAGAACCAACATTGACCTATATTCCCCGGTCCCAGAAGACTCAGGCTGATGCATTAGCCAATGCGGCCACAGCCTTAGCCGACCCATACCGGGATCAAACGGTCATCTGTAATGCTCACCGTCGAATGGTATTGACATTTTTTCAATATAAGACTCACGAAATCCATGAAGTCAGTCCTGTCCCTGAGCCATATGCACCTGCCACCGGCTGGTTGATCCCCATCACAAACTACCATAAACGGGGAGAGATTCCATTAGACAGGGCTAAACGAGAGCAAATACGTAGAAAGGAAATCAATTTTATCCTATATGGTGGCGCGGGTCAGCAAGAGGTCCTCTAAAAATGAGGCCTCGATGGAGTGCTCCTTAGATTCATTGATGGAGCAGAAACTGCCACCATAATGAATGAAGCACATGCCGGAGCATGTGGGGCACATCAACCGGGGACCAAGCTTTCCCATCAGGTTCGAAGTCTTGGGTACTACTGGCCTACAGTGGCACAAGACTACGAGTGTTTTACCACAAAATTCCACTCATTCCAGATTCATGCCAACTTCATACACAAACCCCCAAAGTTACTTCATCAAGATAAGTACTCCTTGCCATTTTCCGTCTGGGGAATGGACGTCATGGGACCATACCCTCCCGCCACGGCCAAACAGCTGAAGTATATCCTCACGGCAACCGACTTCCTTTTCAAATGGGCAGAAGCCATACCCCACAAGGAAGTCGGGACAAGAAATATTGTCAACATCGTGAAGACCAATATCATCACCAGATTTGGTACCCTCATACCATACTGACGGACAACGACACCAACTTCTGCTCTACTGGAGTGGAGAAACTATACCATTAATATGGTATCATGGCTAACCACTCATCCCACTACCATGCAGTGGCCAACGGACAGATAGAGGCTTTCAAAAATACCATGTCCAACATCCACCAGAAAATGGTGGACAAAGACAAGAAGTCATGGCCAGATAAACTGCTCCATGCTTTGTGGTCCTATCAAACCACAGTCTGCACCACTACTCAGTCTACCTCGTACTCATTGGTGTACGGCACAGAGGTGGTATGGCCCATTCAGCTCCAACTTCCCTCACTCTGTGTTGCCATATGTGATCAATTATCCGATGATGAGCAGTCAGAAAAGCGGCTAGGTGAATTGGAACATCTAGACGAGAATCGGCTGCAAACTATGCACCACCTGGAAGTGTACCAGAACCGGATCGCACGAGCCATCAACAAAAAGGTTCACCTTTGGTATTTCTTGGAAGGACAATTAGTTTTGGTCCTCCGGACCCCAATGATACCTGGAAGGAAGCCTCCAAAGCTGGAGCCCAAGTGGGAGGGACCATATGTTGTACACAAGGTATACTCCAATGGAGCATATTCCCTGATCTCCATGGACAGGAAATTCACCAAGGCTCCTACCAATGCGAGATTCCTGAAGAATTATTCTACATAGAGACCAAGATATTCATGTCCTCATTGCATGATGTTAAACAGCATGGATTCCATTCTTACCACACGATGCTAAACTGCACGGGTGACAAGAGTTAAGAGTGCCCCTCCCCCCGTGTATGGACTTGACCTGCACGGGGTGTACTCTTCGTCCGAGCAGCATGACGTTAAAACTGCACAGAAAAGATGATTTAAAAATTCCCTCCTCCCCTGTGTATGGACTAGACCTGCACGGGGTGTAACGGATTTTAGAGAACTATGTGAGGCTTGATTCCTGCCCTCACATGATAGGTTGTGACGCCAGAATTCCATACCCTGGCCCAACCACCTCCAAAAGAAAAAAAACAAAAATGCACATTCCCCCGTGTATAGACCAGACTTGCACGGGGTGTATTCACGTCCTCAACTCATGACGTTAAACTTCATGGAAGACATTCTTACCTCATGATTCTAAACTGCATGGGTAACAAGAGTTAAGAATGCCCCTCCCCCCTTGTATGGACTAGACCTTCACGGGGTGTACTCTTTGTCCGAGTAACATGATGTTAAAACTACACAGACAAGATGATTTAAAAATTCCCTCCTCCCCTTTGTACGGACCAGACCTGCACAGGGTGTAATGGATTTCAGAGAACTACATGAGTCTTGATTCCTACTTTCACAGGATACGTAGTGATGACAGAATTCCACACCCTGGCCGAGCCACCTCAAAAAGAAAAAAACAAAAATTCTCATTCCCCCATGTATGCACTAGACTTGCACGTGGTTTATTCATGTCCTCACCGCTTGATGTTAAACTTCATGGAGTCCGTCCTTAACACAAGACGTTAAACTGCAAGGGTAATAAGAGTCAACAATTCTCCATTCCCGCCGTGTACGGGCGAAACCTGCACGAGGTGTATTCATCATCCGAACTACATGACATTAAACTGCCGAGCACAAAATGATCCAAACTCTATGACCTTATACTAAGAGTATCACATCCTCACCGCATGACGTTAAACTACACTAAATCTAATAATACCCTTCGTTCTAACCACATGACATTAAACTGTGCATATTTCAAAGAATTACGTACGGCTTGATTCCTGACCTCGCAGGATACATAGCGACGCCAGGATCCCCAATCCTGGCCCATCCCCCTAAATAAAAGAAGGAAAAAAATGCATTCTTCCCCCCGCGTACGGACCAGACCTGCATGGGGTTTACTTCTTTCAGAAAACTACGTACAGCTTGATTCCTGCCCTCGCAGGATACGTAGCGATGCCAGGATCCCTAATCCTGGCTCAGCCCCTGGATAAAAGACAAAAAAAGAAAAATGCCCTCCCCCCCCCCCGTGTGCGAACTAGACCGGAACAAGGTGTACTTCTAGTCCTTACTGCACGACGTTAAACTACACAGAAAATGATGTTAAAAATTACTTCTTCCCCTATGTACGGACCAGACCTGCACTGGGTGTATAACTTCATCCTCACCGCATGACGATAAAATAGACAGACTTCTTCCTTACAACATGACGATAATCTACACAGACATCGTCCTCACCGCTTGACGTCAAACTGCATGGACTTCGTCCTGACTGCATGATGATAAACTGCACAGACTCCTTCCTCAACGCATGACGTTAAACTGAACAGACTTCGTCGCAACCCACCCAAGACATGTAGCAATACGAGATGGAGATACTCCTTGCACATTTGGATGTATCCTCTCCATACATCAGACTCCACGATCCAAATAATTATGGATCTTCATAACCACTCACGGCCATCAGAAGTGGAAAGTCATCGACCCGTGGACACCTTTGCATGACTATGCATACCATTACCTTAGTGGCTCTTCATAGTGATAGCCCCGAGATCATCCACCAAAGTCAATATTTCCCAAGGCGACACTCTTCCTAGCTCCGTACGCTTATTGGTATTCGAGCCCCCATACCATACCTCAAGATCCATAAGTTTATGGTGAAGTGGTTTACAAGTTCATTCCCCTTTTCACATCTAGGTGTTACTAGGGTATCCCTATCTGGCTAGCCTATATGTCTGTCAGTGGTTCACAAAGCGACCTGCATCAACAAACATCAAGCCATGACTAGGCTACTTTGACTCAACGGTCGATTGAAGTAAAGATGTTTCTTATATGCTTGGACACCATTATCCCCATGTTCGGAACTCTACACTGTGAGCGATCTCGGGTTTACATGATCATTCATGGCCATCGGAAGTAGATAGTTATTGACTCATGGACACCTTTGTACAACTATACATACCATGAACTCAGCGGCTCTACATAATAATATACCCTGACTCGTCTACCAAAGGCAAGATTTCCTCAGGCGACACTTTTCCTAGCCCCGTATGCTTACCGGCCTCAGATCCCCCACACCACACCTCCTGATCCGGGAAAAATTAAAGTTACAATTTACAACCTTCATCCCCCACCTTGTTCTATGCATATTAGAACATGTTGACCCAGTTATCCTTCGAGTGATTGCAGCAATAGTCACCCAATGGTCTGAGCTATATGACTGATAAACTAGGAGTACTTTGTCCTTAACACATGGTGTTAAAATGCACGGAGTGAAGGCAAACCCCTAAAAGCAAGATAAATAAGCATAGGAAGATCACTACGATTTAATAGCAACCAGGGGTGAATATCCCCGACACGCCCAGATATCTCCTCACCAAATGTCAGACTTTGTGGCTCGGACAATCGCGGATCCTCATAATCACTCACGACCATCGGTAGTGGAATGTTATCGACCCGTGGACACCTTTTCGTGATTATTCATATCATTCCCTCAGCGGCTCTGCATATTGATAGCCTCTGGACGGTCTACCAAAGGCAAGATTTCCACAGGCGGTACTCCTCCTAGCTCAGTACGCTTACTAGCCTCAAAACCCCCATATCATCTCTCATGATCCAAGAAGCACTGGAACCATGATTTACACCAGTCAACCCCCTTCCATTTCTGGGGCATGTTGAGGTATTCAAGACCACTTATATTCTGATAAAGAGAAGCCTTCACAAAGATTCCCTCCATCTTTACCGCATGACGTTAAACTGCACGGAAGCTGTCATCGCTGCATGACGTTAAACTACATAGCAACCTTTAAATAATGCCCCCCGTCCTTACCACATGATGCTAAACTGCACAGAATATGTCTCAGCCACATGATGATAAACCACATGGTCAAACTCGTCTTGGGTTTAGTTTGGAACATAGGCTTTTCTCGGTCCTTCAGTGCATGGGTCAGACCTTCACAAACCATCATCTCCCACCAGCATGAGAAGGAATTACTTCACCCATTCTTGGAATGTTTAGTCAGGTATTTCCCCCATATTCAGGAACCCTCTCATCATAATCCATACTATGTAATCAGAAAGAAGATGAACCCTCATAAGGCATCCCTGGTGGTCCCAAATCTCAAATTCCCTGAAATTTCTTTGCTATCGTGGGAATAAAATCATTGACCTAAGGACACCTTTTTATGACTATGCATACCATGCCCTCAGTGTCTCTACATATTGATCGCCCCTAGACCGTCTACAAAAGGCAAGTTTTCCTTAGGTAATGCATCCCTCTGTATGTCTCTTGGCCTCTGAGCCCCCATGCATATCTCGGGATTCAGAAAATCTTCTATGCTATAGTTTACCAACCTCTTTCACAATACTACCCGAGTATGGGGGAACGTATTTGACAAGATTACTGAGAACAAGGAGAAGTCGTTCCATTTTAAATGATGTCCCAGCTGAATGAATTTAAACTGCGCCAAGCCTCAACAATCCCTTACGCTAACTAAGTGCGTAGGGAAGTGGTCTCGTGACCATTCTCATGATTAGTATGGATGTTCCCAAAATCCCTTTAGATGACACATTCCCCTTCTGAGCCACCCGTGGTGCTTTTCATAATCTTCCAAGCCACCCATCGTGGTTTCCATGAGCCGGACATCCATGAATTACCCTGGCAATCAGAAATGGATATTCATTGACTTAAGGAAAACTTTGAATGAATATGCATACCATGCCCTCAGCGGCTCTACATATTGATCGCCCCTGGGCCCTCTACTAAAGGCAAGTCTTCCTTAGGCAATGCTCTTCCTACCTCTGTACGCCGACCTGGCTCCCATATCTTGAGACATTCCCTGCATGTCGGTCAAATTTAAATATATTTCCCCCCACTTGCATCTGAAGGGTATTGAGACATCATTTAGTCAATCAAACCTAATTGGGACCCACGTCCCACCATATTTGGTCAATGATGTTCAACCTAAAACATTAGTAATGATAGTCTTGTCGGCGGGACTTTAAACCACTCAAAAAAGAAAGAGGCACAAAGCTTGTTAGGTCAAAAACCCAAAAAGGGCGACCTAAGAAAAAGCTGGGTTATACACGCTGGGTCCATACCAAATGGTCCCACGAACAATTAGGGCATTAAGAGAAAAAGAGAAAATGTTTGTGGGGATTTTCTACAAAACCCTACAAATAGTCAAACTATGCTCGCTGGATCCCATGGTCCAGGAAAAAGTTAGAGCTCGTTTAATTTTTTTTATCAATAGTCGTGAACTCTGATTATTCTATGTTCGGGGAATTAAAAAATGCAATGACCGTTCAAAATAATATCTATCACAGGAGAATGCGACAAGAGAAATAAGGAGAAATATTGCTTTATTCCATAACAAAGATGGTAGGAAGGGAATCCACAATCCGGAGCCCCCTCTAGTGCGAAAGGTGATTACAGGAGTTTTTTGGAGGATTCAAAAAGTTGTATCAGGAGCTGTTGAGAATCCTCGATTTTTTGAGGGAGATTCTACAGTATGGTCGTCTTATCTTCTGCACCAGCTCACAATTCTTCTGCCTCCTGAGCCGCCTTTATGATTGCCCTTATTTCCTCCTTCATCTGTCGCTCCCCTTCTCCAATCATGGTGGTGACATTGGACTCTTCCTGCTGCAGCTGCTGTATCCCATTCCTCATCACCTCTAGGTGAGAACGCTGCTCAATAAGTTCTCTCTAAATCCTCGCGACGACCCCGTCATGGTCATGAGCCTCTGTTAGGCAGAGCTGTCGAGTTGCGGAATGGTAGGATTCGAATTGGGCAGCGGAATGGCGAGAATCGAAATCACCTAGCCTCTCCTGATCAACGACTACCTGCTTGACTATGTCATAAACACCATGATAGTAAAATCCATCAAATACAAACATCCTGATGAGATTTCACAACTTCGGTAATCTGGTCGGCATATCGACTAGGTGCGTCTGAGAAATCAGTTTCAAAATTTTCTCCCAAGACCTTTGGCGAGAAGGCCGAATATAGGAAAGGACTTTTTGATCGGGCTCAGAATCACTCCCTAATGAAGACATATACTCGGGGATGAACGTCACCAAGGAGGGACCCGAGGTGGCCTCACCCACAAACTCTGGAACTGCGGCTGGTTCGCCCTCGACAGTTGTGGTCATAGGGATAGCCTGGTCTAGCAACACAATTGTCAGCGCCAAAGGATGTGGTCCTGAAGCCCGAGAGTCAATAAGAAAGATGAGTACCCCTAATTAGAAAAAGAAAAAAAAGGAGTCAATAGCAGTAGATCGTGGAACTTACTCCTAATCAACGAGTCATCAGCATCTGCAAGCTCCGCACTGCCACGACTGCTGCTCGAAGAGGATTCCACATCTTCGATAGGCAAGGGAATCTTGGAATCCCCCAGATGGGTCCAGGTCATGAGGCCATGCCTTAGGCCAGTAGTTTCCAAAGTCGTCCCCAAGTGGTCGCCTATGGAGACCAAGCTCGATGAAATCACTCCCCCGGTGAACAAGATGATGGCCCGCTCTGGGTTTCCAACAATTGGACTAATGGTCGGCTCTTCCTCCATTACCAAGGGATCCATTAGGTTTGAGGGGGCTGGCCCCGTCAGATCTGGAGCCCCCTCAGCGATCATGGGCACCCCGTCGTCCTCCGTAATTGGAAGGGTTGTTTGATCAGTAGGAGTCTCAAATACCAACAATTCCTCCTCTGATGTATCTCTGACTAATAAAGGAAGATGTAAATCATCCATATCGCCGGGCCCCCTGGTCGGGACCACCATCTCATTATTCCTGGGAGTGGTTATAGGTGATTCCGAAGATAACATGGAGGCGGAAGGTAAAACCATTTGGGTAGCCACAACCAGATCCCCGAGTGGCCCTGTACCATACAATTAATGACTGTAGAAGTCTAAGAATGCAAGTTGGCGATTGAGAAAACTGGAATTCATGATTAACCGACGTTCCCTATCTGAGACGTTCCGTTAAATGGAATGCCTGTTGCCATCTCTAGATCTACCCAGGGGATAGTTCTCCCAGAATTCTCGGAGGGGTGGGAGGAGGAAAGACCCTAGCTGAGTCTGCGATGGTCTCTTCCATGAACTTAGTTGCGCCAGGGTATCCTTCCTCAATGACCCCTATGAGATAAAGCGCATTATCCCCCTCCTTGTTACCATGAGGAGTGTACTCTGGAGAAGGAATTACCCCCTAATATTATTCAATGCCCTGCATAAAAGAAAGAAACCTTAGAACCTCCAAAATAAAGGAGGAAGAAAGTCAGAATTGGTGAGCAGAGCGACCTCTTCTTCGGGGTCGGACAATTCGTGATGTCTAATCATCATAGACACACGGATTCTCCCAAAGAGACGATTATGGAGTGAATTAATGTACGCATACATCTCCTTTAATGAGGTGACTATTTCATCTAAATCCTATTCCAACAACAAGTGGGGTGGAGCGAAGATCATCCCAATACCCGGAAGTTTAAGTGGGCCTGTTTGAAGTAACGCCCAAACTTATTCATCTGAGCTACTGACCCTCGGGTTATCCCAAATCCTCCAAGCCTTCGAGAATGTGGCAATGGCATAAATCGCCGACCGGGGAGGATCAACCTGAGAAGGTCGGGCAGCGGTAGAGGCTGGTAAGGGCGCCAATGGCCGCATTTGTGTTTCGGATCTCGCCCCTGCCTTAGAACTCTCTGGGACTATCAGTGGGTGGGACCTCATAGGTAAGGACGGGAACACCCTAGCTTCATCCATGATGGGGAAATCATCAAAATCATCACCCCCTGAAGAGTGGTAACTTCCTTCCCCCTCCTCATCAGTCACCAGATGAAGCATGGCCTGGACTTGGTGGGTTAATACCATGTGACACTTGTACACATAATTATAGTATCCAAGATCCTGGAGGTATCGACTGAGCCGCTATGGGTCCACATCAAAAAGAATGTTAACATGGGCGGATATATAGCCCAACTCATTAAAGGACACTTATGATTCCTAAAGGTACTGCCACAGAGAACGAAGGTACTAGCTACGAATGTCTGACTGACCCTTAAATTCATTCCATTGGCCCCAGGATGTTGGGAAGGCAGCATCTGCAGGAATAACCCCCCCCCCCCTTTGGGAAGCCTCAAGGGCATGGGAGGATACACCTCTATATGTTAAGATCTTCCATGGAAGCATGGGACCAATAGGGTGGCAAAGGACATTTTCTGACCTAGTTGAAGCATCATCCCCCTTCTGCTTCCTCTTACCGTTTGATGGATTGGGTATTGAAATGGTAGGCACCAACGTCCCTAGCTGGCCATTAGGGTATGACTGTACCCAGCAGTTAATATAATTCTTGGATAGGAAGGGCGTGGAGTTTACAAGCATGGGATTCATGACCTCGCAACCGGTATCCTCCCAGGTAAACATTAACCACAGAAGCCTAGCCACCATTAGATGACGGTTCTCGTGGACACCATTAAGTGCAGCGGGACATAGTGCCTGGACGCAGCCAAACTAGCATCTGAATCGGCAAGGCGCGTACCCGTCACAGATCAGTTCCCCACCAATACGAGCCACCAGAATACCCTCTCAAAGGGAAAAGAGGTAGCCCCGCTTGTTAAATTCCACTATTAGGGAGTTCATGATTGCACCAGTTGGGGAATAGAGTGGATGGAAATTGAAATGATCATAACATGATATTCGACTCGATAATAGATGCCTATTCGGAACTGTCTGTTGATTATCCATCTCTTGGGTCGCCCACTCTCCGGGCATAACCCCGCTGGTCAGTTGCAGGAATGGCCGGAATGTGGTACCCCGAATCTGAAGACGGTTGATGAAGGTGTAGAAGTTCTTGAAATGAACGCCTATACGTCTTCAAAGAATATGAAAAGGTCCGACCACTCAGTTTGGCTGGCTCCCATCGGTAATATTACAAAGCAATCGGTAAATCCTATCCAGCACTGGGACGGCTAGGTTGATAATGTTGCTGGTAGCCAATTTTGCTACCATGACAAAGGTAGAAACCCATACGCTACTAGACTCGCGTACAGGAAATATCCATCCGCTCAAAAACATGGCCAGAAATTCCACCAGGCAATCCAACCGATCGACATCTAAGACAAGCTTCCATCCCCAGTCGTTGAATTAGCCTTGTTCCAGGTTCAGCCAGTAAATTCCCTTCTGCTTTCATGACTCCATTGTAGGGAAGGTCGTGGGCCTACGTGGAAGAGCTACAGACTGGCTCTCTCTAGAAAAATCCTTGATCTAGTTACGATAATAGATAGGCAGTCTCATAGACGTATCTTTCGAATTCTCCTTACAACCAGGGACATGGGTTTTCAGAGATGTATCCTTCGAATATTTTGGGCTGAATCAATGAGCCGCCTCTCTAAGGGAGGGGTTCTCACTTCTTCGTCCCACACAGAAGGGGGGAAGGAATTCGTCGTACATACCCCCAACAATGGGGACCCCTTAAATCTGAAAGATGTACCAAAGACTTATGCCTACCTCCACGTGGACAAGATGAAAGGTGTTAGTGTCCGAGATCCAACAGCTCATATGTTTCCTGTAAAGGGATTGAGGCCGGTAGGTATACGTCTAGGACACCTAGGCAGCTTCATATAAGCCTACGACTCAAAATTATGCATTAAACTCTGCACAGCTCTGGCTAACCCAGAAGGGCCACCCCCAATCCAAAGACTTAAATGCTTCTCCCGGTCGAAGATCCCGATTCGCTGACCAGCCCTGATGGTCGCTTACTATGGCGTTGCAGGAAATACACTGATAGTAGTGAATTGTTCCTCCCTGTTGACGTTTTTCTCCTTTCAGTGATACTGGAAGATGATTCAACATGGACTCGATAGCTCTATCCCTTGGGGCCAGCTGCCCGTCGACAGTTATCACGAACCGAGGGAGAGTGGCGGTGAATATCCATGATTCCATATTGTTGTCATGGGATGGTACCGGAATCGAGGTATCGGACGGCAAGCCAAACCCATAGGCAGGAAGGATGTTCGAAAAGGGGTACTCTTGTTGTGACTTGGAGAGTCGGCTGGAAAGAAAGGAAGACAGTGGGGAGTGGCAGACTCCATCCTGAACAGAGCTGGTCATATCCTTCAGGCTTTGATCACCAATTGGGAGCGACTCTGCATCCGACCTCGGTGTAGAACTAGGGGGGCCATGTTTTCTTCCTGTACAATGAGAGCCAACAATCGGTTAGTCCGGAATAAAAATCTGGACAAAAATAACCAGATATATGGCTAAGGAGCCTTCATAAGAAAATCCCGCAAGGAGGCCTAGAGGGATGGTTTGCGATGACATCATCTCACGAACCATCCCTTCGCGAAATCAGTCCGTGAAACCCTGGCCTGCGGAACGTTGTCCAGGAAACCACGAACCAAGATTCTCTGTGGAATTGCAATCCTGAATTTATGTTCAGAGGACATAGAAATGTTTAAGGGATTTTAGTCTGCGGAGCATGGTAACCATGGAACAAGGAAACCGCGAAGCATCAAAACGATGAAGCAAGTTCGTTCGCCTCCCATCATGACTTACATTTTAGTTAATTAAGAGTAATGGTTCGCGGTTGGGAAGTTGGTTCGTGGGTGAAGGCGACCGCGAAGAAAGAATGGTTCGCGGAAGTCACAAGCGGTTCGCGGACAGGGCGCTTCACAAAGGAACGAGCACACGGAGGTGAGAGAACTCTGGTTTCGTGAAGAATTCGGTAAAGGACAAATGAAGTCCCCCCATATTTATAGGAATGGTCCCTTACCAGGTCCACCTATCTACCAAAAACCATCTCAGTTTTAGGACCACTATACATTGGAATGACTTCCTCTTCGTTCCGATCAGACCCCATTCTGATGGGGGCATTTGTAGGGTCCTGAAAAATCCGCAAAGGAGATTCTACCGAAGATCCCCAAAAGAATTGGGGAAAATAATGGAGAAAATTCAAAGGAAGGGACACAACAGAACTGGTCCACGGACCGGTCCCATGAAAATGCGAAGCACCCCCTCCGAAAACCGCTGTCGTTCGCAAAATGGGCGCGGAGATCCTATGCGATCGTGAAGCAGGATGGGTGCCGATCCGGTTCACCATCATGAAGCACCCCAACCGCTGACCACGTCAACTGGTTCAAGAAGCATCCACTGTCATTTTCAGAATGGAGGCAGAACCTTGTGCGGCCGCGAAGCACTCTCGGAGTTTGGTTCGCGAGGGGGGAGAGGAGTGCCCAATACCCACTGTGAATCACGGATTGACCAAGTCAGCCGTAAACCGGGTTTTCAGTCATGGTCCTCTGCAAAAGGTGTCGCGTGGAGGCAGATACATCTCTTCCCACACTCTATAAAAGGAAACTGAGGGGGAAAGGAAAGGGGATTCATATTGGGATGATTCGAAGGAGGAGGAAGAGAAGAGTGATCAGATTGGGAGGAAGGATTTCAAAGGAAGGCTACGGATTTTACGACAGTGAAGTTCCAGTTCGCGAACCCAAGAAGGTATAAACCTGGGAATGAACTAGTAAGGAACTAGAAAATGCATAATAATTTGGTGAACCATGAACCTAAAACAACAAACTAAAGGAAACCACAAACCATGGACCCATCGCGGATGCACTCCCCACGGAGTAGGGAGTTTATGCCTCTTTTCTGATCCACTGCACCGCGTAGCATCCTACTATGCGGGAAGAGCCTCGACCGACAAACCCCCGATCGACGCCGCCCTTGGCTGCCGCTGCTCACGTGGACCCCTCTTCATACCCCCTGGTATGCGGGCCGAACCCGAAGCCGCGAACTGCCCTGGTTTGCGGGGTGCTCACCAGACCGCGAACCACCCTGGTTCGTGGGATGTTCACTAGCCAGCAAACCACTCTAGTTCGCGGGATTACCATCAGTCCGTGGACCACCCTGTCTCGCAGACCCCTTCTCCACCCACGTAGCACCTTCCTACGTGAAGGGTGCCACCACTCCTTCATACGTATGGACCCTCAGAGCCTTTAGAGTCCTCGTTCCCCAAGCCAGACAAGATCCTTCCAATCCGACCCGATCCTCCATGACTCCCTTACTGGAATATTCATCGGCCCAGTGCCGAGGCCTCCACCAGAGCCACCAGATTCTCATGGAGTAACCCTTAGGTGCATCATCGCGCTATTTTGAGTTCACATACCCACGGTAAGTAGAGGCGAAGGGGTTTCCCCGACCCTTCAGCAGATTCCCAAAGCATTCCTCGGTTCATATTCCCATGGTAATGTGGGGTCTGAGCTCGGGAGTCCCCTTTCTACCCCCCCACCCACTTGTTTAGGGCTCCTCGGGGTGTTAAAATACCCATCAGAAGGGATCCCCCATGCACTTCAAGAGAGGATACGGGCACAAGATCACCCCCATTCCCTCTCCCGCTTCACTTTGACGCATGGGCCTCCTCAGAGTGTAAGCCCCAATCCATCATACCGTGGACATACACCTAGGAGTAAGCCTCGACCTTATGGTCCGCTCCATGTGTAAGCCCCACTCCATTTCTCATGGACACACCTTTCGCGATGTGATCTTCTGGTCCTTGCTGACTCTTGTTTCTCACACCGAGCATGACTCACGTGAGCTTAGAGTATACATAGACCATGACATCCTCTTATGGTCATCCTTATAGTGTAATACCTAATCCATCACTCTGGGCCTCCTCAGAGTTTAAGCCCCACAGAGCGAACTACGGGGACTTTGATCAATGTCAAGGCGTGGTACGTAGGAAGCCTCCACGAGGTTTAATCCCACCACTTGGTCGCTTCTTCACACTGAGTTCCACCCTCATCCAGCATGACGTTAAATTGTATGCCCTCATCCTACATGACGTTAACCTATATACGTGAACTACATGGACTTTGATCCCTGTCTCCAAATCAGGGTACGTAGGAAGCCTCCATGAGGTTCAAGCCTGACAACCGGGTGATCTGGCTATCGTCACGTCGGCCCACCGCACCACTCCTAGTACCGCCTCATGTGAGTTCTGACTCTTCGGGGTCATTAATCCAATGAGGTATGGTAAACCTCGGGCATAAATGATTCTGAACCCCTGCATCCAGTTTACCATATCCCACCAGGGTTGAATCTATGGATACTATGTTTGTGAATAAATCAAAGATTCTAGAACATATGAATACGTCTTAAATATATAAGAGTGTCCCAGAACAGGAAATAATTCCCCCCAAAAAGGGTGTGATGAGCCCGATTTCCCATCCTCTCAACCAGTGTGAGTTCATAAGTGTCACTGGCTAGACCATCCAGCGAACGCATTCCTTCGGAAAGCAGGTCTGTCCATCATCAGATATGGAGACGTTGGGCGTTTCGCGACCGAAACCACCAAATTGAAACCCATTTCTTTTCCACATGCAATTCAAGCTATAAAGGAGTTAGGCCCTAAATATTCATGAATAAATAGATCTCTTTAAAAGAATAAACACAATATAAAGAAATGTAGATATTGAATAGAGATCTAGTGATTTGGTTTGTTTGGATAGTTATAAGTTATATCAAATAAAATTTAAAATAATGTTATGAATCAAACCCATTTGTAATAAATCCACTATATAGTGAAAATTATGATTAATATATTATAACTAATTATAAAATTGACCTGGATAAAGGAATTGATAACCATGACTGACTTGATCATGTCCTATAAATCTCATCTATCAGATATTTGTAATGAGTTAACATCATTGGGATTTTCCCTTAACCAAGTCCAAGCTAAGATTCAACAACTAATGCATGAGTGAAACCATTTTCGGGGATGCTCAACCTCGTTAAGATCACATCCCAACTCATGTTTGATGAACCACTTCATGATAATCTCAACATAACTAGCCTTACCCTTAGAGAATTCGTTAGTTTAGTAAAGCACTATGTTTCTAGACCCTAAATAGATGAATTTATATGTATTGTTTCAATAAAAATATTTATTATATTCATATATTTTTAATAAATGCATTTATAATTATTAGATAATGAGTTTGGTAAAAACTAGGTTCTAATATGATTATCCAAAAAAATTGTATCTTTGGAAAATATACAATATCAATCAAAAAAAACTTTTTTTAATTAATGAATTTTTTAATGAATTGATATATTAATTATATTTTATTATTAACTAATATTTATTTAATATAAATTATAATATTATTTTATAATGTCAAAATTATTTTTTATAATGATCAGAATAATATGGTTTAAAAAAAAAATTATATAAATATTAATTTTCCATTTAAATGTATATAATATCATATTTAGAAAATTAGTTTAGTCAAATATATAAAATTTCATAAATAATAACATAAAAATTATCCTTTGGTGATATTTTTATTATTATAAAGATAATTGAATGTTTCTATAAAAATTAGATATGGAATAAATATACAGTGTGTATTAGGATATTAGAATCACCTATTATTAAATAGTTCTCCTCTCTTTTTTATATAAACCCATCCATCCACCAATTCCTTGAAACGACCCCAAACACATAATCCTGTAGCTATAAAATTAAATTATAAAATATTTATACATATAGTGGGTCGAATCCCAAAGGACCAATATGTTTTGAAGTTCTGGAGAACCAAATACATACATGATATCCTTTTTTGTTACACCCTAAAAATTCTAAAAGACTAACTTTTTATCTGATAACATGTATGACACATAATAAAAAAATCTAGAAATAATGTAAAAATTCAGAAATTATGGTATATTTAATAATTAAAATAATTTTAATATATTCGTTACCATGAAATATACACAATATTGAGTTATTCAAGGTCGCACACAATAAAAACTATCTTTGATGGCTTGTATTACACAAAAAATGAGTTTCATCAAACAAAAATATATTAATAAAACATTATTACTTAATATAATAAGATATAATTTAGCTGTTAAATTTTATATTATGTATATTATTGAAATTATTATGAAAATATATGGTTTATAGAAATATAATATTTCTCTATAGCTTACCAATTAATGTGAAATGAATATAAAAATAGATTGAATGTAAAAGAACTGTTTTAATGCTCCCAATGGTTTTTATCCTAACAAATTAAATTAATTACAATTAGAGAATAAAATTAAATAAATCTGTATATTATATGTGAAATAACATATTTTTGATATTAATCCTATTTATTTTATAGGTATAAGATAATAATTACCCCAATTTTACAAAAAAACCCAAAAATTTCTAAAGTCAATTTTACTACATTATAACAGAGAACCTATTTTAAATCCAATTTTTTGAACATTTATAATTTTTATATTTCAAATTAAACCTAATTTTTGAAATATGAATATATAAATTATCTTATGATGGATTTTTTGCTATTTTCTTGTGATGTTTAATATTTTAATGAATAGTAAAAATTAATGAATTTTATTTGAAATCATCTTTGAGTATAATATATTTATATTGTTATAATATATTTAATATTAGTTTTAATTTCACATAAGATATATTTTACATAAATTAATCCAATATATTCTATTTCAATTGATTTCTCAATGAAACTAGAAATAAAAACACTTCAATTTTTTGAAAATTGTAACTTTAAAAACCCTCTTGGTCGTCCCATCTGCAAGATTAGTCGTTGATTTATTTCATCCACTTATCTTATTATAATTTTTTAAAAATATACTCCATACATAAAATAGGAATAAATTAATATTTCTAATTAGCTAAACTTATCTTTTGACAAAATAAAATAGGGAAAGTGATTAAAATTAATTGCAGTAATTGATAGAAAAATTAACATCGTAAGGGACTACACCTTAGACTTAAGGGACAAAATGACCTAGATACTTGTTGAAAATACAATTTAAAGGAATATTTAAAACATATATTACCTTTTATCCAATTTTGTTTATTATGGGATCCAATTTACATGGAATTAATGCGGGAGAAATTCCCTCTTTCAAAAATTCACATGAATGCCACTCTTCCTCAACTATAAAAAAACTCACCCCTCACACTTATTAAAACCTATAAAGTCATTCGATTAATCAAAATTATTTATAAAAAAATCCAAAACCCCATAAATTCTTTATAGAATCCTCTCTTTGGGCATAAGTCAAACCAATGAAGAATTTGTTTATAAATCAAAAACAGTTACCAGAATAAGAGGTAACAGTATTCAATGATCAATTTTTTTTCATTTACTTCTCAACTCCTTCGATTATTTATATATTATGATTATATAATAATATATGTAACTAAAATATATAGATATTTTGTTATATTATTATTTCTACCTACACTTTCACACACATCCATCAAATGGGATGCATAATCATCATTCATGTGTAAGGCGGACAACCTCATCGTGAACTGACGTCGTTCGTTCTTTCATTTCATCCATTCATGGTTTGAAATAATGATGTATTTATTGTTTATATAATATATATATATTATTTATAATGCATTTATTCTTCATGAATATTTATATAACACATACCTTTTATCATTACATTTTCTTGGAACATAATAACTTTATTTGTGGGCTTATGGACTACCTCCTCTTTAAAGCAATGTGATTCATTCACGCTATACAAGGAATGTATTAAGGATAATATTAGAAAATGTATGTGAAATATATGATATAATTATTATACTATATTTTTAATTTAAATATTTTAATCATTTAATGTTTATTCTTTTTACAATGAAAAAGGCTTGTTAGTATCATTCTTTCGTATTTACGGCCTACCGTCTCCCTTAACGATGCACTTCATTTCCCATCTAGAAATATTATGTATTATTATAAATAAAAATATACTGAATATATATGATAATAAAAGTATGATTTAAATTCTTTATATGAAGAAATCGTGATTTTAATAATAAGAACAAAAATAAAAAGGCAAAACAAACTCGAAAAATTGGGTAATGAACACCAAAAATAGTGAAAATAGTCAAGGACTAACAAAAAAATGGGTAATAAGATATTATAATGAGATAATATATGTTATTATAGATATGATTATGGTTCTGATATAATTTTTTTCATGATTAGAGACAATATAAATAGGCTTAAAATATGTTCATTTAAAGGGAAGCATTAGGTAAGGGACTTCATCTGAATTTCCATTAATTGAGGAGCACCTTATTATCGTTCTCATAATTTCATATATAAGGTCTAAATATTAACACAATGGAATTTAAAATCATGAATAATTAATTATTAATTTTATTTTGAGTAGTTTTAGTTATTTTAACTAATGGTATTGTATAAAAAATTATGTATTGGAAATTAAATTTCATAAAAAATTCATTTTTCAATAGGTTAGATTACTTCCTTATTTATGTTAATATTATTTTATTATGTGTATAGTGAATTTGAATATCCCTTAATTTATTTCCACTTCTTGTTTATGGATTTACATTTTATACAAAAAAATTTTTTATTGATTAATTCTCAATTTAATGTTATGATCGTTATAAGGTTATATTTAACAATCTCATTTCAATTTAGATAGTGTACTCTTGTGATTCTATTAGACGATTTTTTTTGATAATTTTTAAATAAAAAAATTAATTTTATTCAAATGAGGTTATTCATGATCCTTTTTTATCTAATATTACTATTTTACCACACTTGGGTACTCAAAATGTTTATAAAAGTTTTTTAAGAACACCAGACTTCATTTCTCTCTGTTTTCCAATGTATTGTTTTCTTCTGTAAAACATATTTTTTATTAAGGGTTTAAAAATTGTTTATACATTTAAAAATGGTTAATTAATGAAATGTGTAACATTTTGGCATTTAGAAATGTTTTCAATGGAATATTATTTTTTCAAAAATGAAATTTCCTATTATTTTTACATGTAAAAGGAATGTGCCTTTTAACTTGTACAACATGTATGGATTTTTCCACCATAATTTATCCATAGAATAATTTTCAAGTTTAAATGGTTAATATATATAATGAAAATGTTTTTTATAAGTAATTTTCAATGAAAAATATTTTCAAGAAAATTAAAAATGAAAATGGTGTTTTACTCAAGAATGTTTTTAAAAGATATTTTAATTTTATTTCCATTAATAAAGGAAAACATCCCATTATTTTTACTCCACTTAGGATATGACATATTGGTATGTTCATTATTCTAACATTGGATGGTTTTTGATTTATTTGTATAATGATATTACTGACATTCAATTCCTTGATTCATTTTTAGTTCCCTTGGAATATTCACATTCATGTGATTATTATACATTAAATTTCCCATCAATATATATATATAATTTATAATGGATATTTCCATTTCCTAAACAATATACAATTTTTTACATATATTAATTAATTTGATAATTATTTGATCATATGTAGAAATATTGATAAATCCATTTTCTTTTCACAATAAATATTTTTGATAAGTCACATTGTCCATTAATTAAACATATTATTCAATATATGAGAAATTATTTGGAAATGTACTATATATGTTAGGAAATAGTTAATAAAAGACCTGGAATGCATCGATAGTCATGTGAGATGATGTCTTTTGGTTACATACCCGTCATGTGATTTCCAAGAAGAATAGATGGGTTTCCACCCACAAATTTAAACATTCCTAAAAATAGATATTTACAGTAAATGATTCATGTGTCTACAAAACATGAAATATGATAATTCGGCATTTACTTCATTTCAATTATTATTAATTGTGATATTATTTCTTTGTAATTATTTATGGATACATTTTATTCTCATTTAATTGATTAAATAAAATTATTTTAAATTATTTTCAATTCTAAAATGATTATTCCTTCTCTATTTATTTAAATGGAATGTGTTTTTAGTTAAATAAATTTACTTATTTAGTTCACTATTACTTCTAAATATATAAATTACAAGGAATGATTCTACTTATTTTATTAGGACATAATGAATAATCTCATTTATTCTTTATTTCTTATGATATAAATAATCCTTACTAAGGAATTGAGATCACCATTTTCTTCTTTCCTCCCCTAGGAATCTATGAAGTGTACTAGGAATGATATGAAAGGATTTGATAAGTGCGAATAATGTTTACATAAAAATACAAAAAAATATGTTGATATTAGTTTACTCATTTGTAAAACAAGAATCATGTATATATATTGTTTACCATTAATACTAAAATCTTCAGTCCTTTGAGATTTGAGTTCATATAATCATTAAAATGTAATGGTATAAGACATGATATCTCAGCTTACTAAGGTTGGTGTGCTAGAGTTGGTATAAATGAAATTTTATTAGAGTCATTGGGAATTTGACTTAAAAAAAAGGTTATGGAATATAATCCTAAGATATACATTGAGGATTAGCATAGAATCACACATGTCTTAATTAAATTATGAATTATGGAAACCATAGAATTATTATGAGAATATTATTGATCAAATGTTCTTTGTTTGAAACACCAATTTTTATGTTTTTTATGACTGTAGTCTACCAAGATTAAGGATATTTTGGAATAAATTAAGGTTATTAAATCCCATTAGTTTAGTATTTGTTTTAGTGGAAAATATATTCAAGTAATAATTGAATAAAATTTTAGAGACATTTATATAAATGTGTTGATACCCATTTTTTTTATTATGATCATTAATGAAACTATAATAATAGTTAAATTAGGGTCAGTACCGATTAAAAGATATATATGTTGTGTTTAAAATCCTAAGTAAAAGTTTATTTATTGAGTAAATTTCAAGGATGTACATCTTTTTTAGTTAGATAATTCTATTAATATTGTTTTATGTAAAACCAATAAGGATTTGGGGCTTGAACCAATGGCGGAATGATGATAAGAGTTTTACACCTACCACTAGCCTACGTGATGTCCTAATTAATGACTCCTATTTGTTAAAAAATGATGAATATATTATAATAATGAACCAACTGTAACAATTTTTATTTTTAGGGGTTAATGTATAAACAATATTAGATTCAGAAAATACATAGAGGAAAACTTAAAGACCTATTTGATAGTTCTTACAATCTATTAAAAGTATATTTTAATGCTTCAAGAAAAAAAGTTCACTTAGGATATTCATTTCATAGAATAAGGGATGCATTAGAATTTGATCAAAGCAAAACGAAAAGATGAAATTGTTCATATGAAATTGAAATTTATCAACCATTTTTCCTTTTATTATTGGATAATAATATAATTCAAAAAAATTAAAAAAATGATCTAAAAAAACATATATCAAAATGAAATCATTTTTATTGAACCAATGGTCTTTTACATTATCACTGATTTAGGGTGTTGATGCCCACATCATTCCATCGAACCTTAATATGTTTGTGATTAATGACTTCAATCACACCCTATAAATATTTATGATTTTCCTCCATGTCCATATTTTTACATACCACTAATGTTTTTCTATGTAGAAACTTTGTAATATGTTATTCCATGTGGCCTTTTTTACTTCTGATTCTCTCTTATTAAGAGGATATTTAATAAAATATTATAATATTTTGGGTTCTCAAAAAATTTATTTCCATATATCTAAACTATTACTACCAATATTAAGTTTGAATTTTGAGGTAGAAATATATTTAAGGTACAGAGAATGCAACATCTCGAAAATTCTAAAGAGTAAATTTTTATGTGATAGAACATATGACATGAAACACTAAACATTGAAAATAACATATCATCTAGAGAAATTATGGTATATTTTATATTTTATATAAATTTAATTTATTCTATAGCTTTCAATGCATGAAATACTGAGTTATCTTATATCACATGCAATAATGACATTCTTCGATGACTTGTGTTACATACAAGACTGAGTTTTACAGATCCAAAATATATTATTAAAATATTATTATTTAATATAATAAGATACAACCTAGCCATTAAATATCTGGTTATTAATATTATTGGAATTGGTTTAGAATATATGGTATAAAAAAATATAAAATGAATACAAAGGTTACCAATTAATTATTAATGAATATAAAAACTAATTAAATATATTGGATATATTTTTATGATAAAAAACATGTTTTATGAATATAATTTAAATTAATTAATATTATTGAATTATATTAAAGAAATATAGATATTATATGTTCAATGAAATATTTTTTTATAATAATCCAATAGATTCGATAAAAATATGATAAGAATAAACACAATATTATGCTAAAACCACATATTTTTCAATAAGCAGTTTGACAGCCTTTTAACGGGGAACCTATTTTAAATTAATTTTTCAGTTTTATAATTTTTATATGTAAAAATAACCCTCATTATTGAAATAAGAACCAAAATAAATCTTCTAGTTTATTTTTTTGATTTGTTTCCCAGAAGTTTCATTTTTTGATGAATAGTGACAAATTCTACATTTCAATTGAAATCTTCTCTTCATATAATATAATTATATGGATAAAAATTATTTTAAATTATATTTAAATAAAAATTAGATAAATTATAAGTAAATTAATACAATTAAGGTCATTATAATCAATTCTACATTGAAACTACATATAAAAACATCTCAATTGATTAAACATTTTTACTTTAAAAAACACATTTGTCGTTACATTTATAGGATTAATTTTTAATTAATTTTGAAATATTATGTGATTGGAATTTGGAAAAATGGATTAAATATTTTAAATAATAGTAACTATTAATATATAATAAGATAAAAATAGTTCGGAAAGAAAATTAGTGAAAGTGATTAAAAATAATTAAAGTAATTACGTGAGAAATTATCTTAGTAGGGATCTAAAATTTAATATTAGGATCCAAAATAACCTATAACATAATAAAAAATAAATTTTATGACCATATATATATCATATCCTCAAATTTATATAATGTTATAATTAATTTATCCACATCAGATGAAAAAATGTGGGTGTAATTGCCTAATTAAAATCATTATAAGAATGCCACTCCTCCTAAACTATAGAAATGAACTCGCTCCTCTCAATTATTTGCACCTATAACGAACTTTTTCTCATCACATACCTATACAAATAACCTCCTAGAATACGTTACCTAATCTAAGAGGAATCACTCTATGAAAAAGTAAAACAATGGATGTATTTTTGTATAAAGAAAAATGAGTTACCCGAATATGAGGTAATGTTCTTCAAGGATCACTTTTGTTTAATTTAAATATCCACACTTCATTTATTATATAAAGTTTATAAAATAAACTCATCATAATCAATATAAATATATTTTTTTATTATAATATTTTTTCCTACAATTTTACAGACATCCATCAAATGGGATATACAATCATCATTTGTCTGCAAGGAAGACTACGAGCTCAAAAACGGATGTCCTTAGTTCTTCCATTACCACCATTAAAGGTTAAAAATAATGATATATTTATATTTTATGTTTGATATATATGATATTTATAATTTCTTTATTATTATTAAATTTTTTTATAATACATATCTTTGTATTTTCTATTTTTTGGGTATGTGTTAACTTCGTTTGTGGATTTATGGACTACTACATCTTCAATTCGATGTGATTCATTCACGATATACCTGTAATGTATTATGGATGGTATACAAAATAAATATGTTACATATAAGAAATAAATATGATCCTATAATCATATAATAAATATATATATCGTTTATTTTTCATTCTTCTAAATATAAAAAAGAAAAGTATGTACTGCTCATACAAATATATGTCCAACAATCTCAATGAATGGGGAATTTCATTTCCTATATCAAAATATTATGGAGTATTTTTAATACATATAAAATTAATATATATTATAAATAAATCCTCATTTATATTTTTAATTTCCTAAATACCGATCTATATAATAATATCAAAAATAATATGTGAAAACAAACTAAAAAACTAGGCAATTAAAAACGAAAAAGTTAAAATAAAGATATTTTTTAACAAATGGGAAATGAAATGTTATAAGAAGACCATATATGGTATTATAAATATGATAATTATTATTGTATAATTTAGTTAAAATATTCAAACATTTATATAGGAGGATGAAGGAATTTATTTCGAAAGGAAAAGCAAGGTAAGGGACTTCGTCAAAATTACCATTCTTTGGGGAGGAATTTGATTATGTGCACCTAATTTATTATATATGGTGTATATAATTCCACATGGTCAAGTAATATCATGAACAATTAATTATTAATCATATTCATGGTTTCAATTTGAAATATTTAACATAATGGGGTTGGAATATAAAAATTAAAAAGTGGTAAACAAATTCATAACACAATTAATTTTTCATTTGGTTATATTACTTCCTCATTGTCATTAATATTATATAATTATATGAAAAATAAATTTTAATATATTTTTAATTATTTAAAATTATAATATGTGAATTTTAAATTAAAAATATATATTGATCAATTCAAACTTCAATTTAATGATCATTTTAAGGGATTATTTCACTATATCATTCTTATCCAGATTTCTTATTCATGAAATTATATTAACGGAATTTATATTATAATTGTTCATCAAAAATATTAATTTTCTTCTCCAATATTTTTTCATGACCTTTTTTATGTGATAGTATGATTTTTTCACTCTTTGATACTCAAAATGGATTACAAATTGCTTTTATGAAAACCTGACATCATTTTTCTATTTAGTCGGAGAAACTGTTTTCTTCAAAAAAAATATCTTTCTAAAAAATATTTGAAAATTGTTTTGAAACCAAAATAAATTATTTATTAAAGAAATTTTAACACTTTTTTCTTTTATAAATGTTTTTAATGGAATCTCTTAATCTCTTTCCAAACAAATAACTTTTATATCCTTTTTAGAATGAAAATTAAATGTTATTTTTAACTTAAACAACAAGTACAAATTTATCCAATTTTATTTATTTTAATATTATTTTTAAATTTTGATATAATATTATTTAAGGAGATAATTTTTATAAGCGATTAACAAAGAAAAGTATTTTTTAAATTTCTTCCAAAATAAAAACTGCAAATTTCCTCAAGAATGTTATTAAAGGATGTTTTTATTTTTTCCCATTAGAAAAATAAAAACCTTATATTTTTACTCCTCTTGGGTTATTTTGTATTAAATACATACATATTATTCCTCTGGCTGGTTTTTGATTCATTGCTTCAATGATGATATTGAAATTCTCTTCCTTGATTTGTTTTTTAGTCCTCTTGAAATATTCGGTTTTTGCAATCATTGGACAATGAATTTATCCTAATTATCCTTATCAATTATTGTAGATATGTTCATTTCCTAAACTGTATACATACTTTCATATGTTTTGGACTTTTATCACTATTTTATTATCTAGGGAAATATTGATAAATCCATATTATTGAATCAATACATATATTTATTAAGGAAAAGTTTTTTTAGTTAACTAAAGTATTCTATATATAAGGAATGCATTGGACATGCACTATATGGGTTGAGGTCTAGTTAATGAAATATCCTAAATTCATCATTTGTCTTATAAGATGAAATCAGTTTGTGAAAATCACAATGGGTTTGTTTCAAAAATGAGTAGAAGAGTTTCTTCCCACATATTTAAATTGTCTTGAGAATAGGTATTGATAGTACTATTATTATGTTATTATAAAAAATGAATTCTGATAAATAAGAATTTTTTTCAGTTATTATTATCCATGTGATTATTTCTTTAAAAATATGTGTGGATAAATTTATTTCTCCTTTCATTGATTAAATGTCATGTGTGTCTATTATTTTCCTTTCCATTTTGATTATTCCTTATCTTTTTATTTAAATACAATGTGTTTTCATTTATTTATCATTCCATATTCATTACACAATTTCTTATTACATTATTGATTACATTGAATTTTTCTTCATAAATTAGTTTTTCGTATTGACTACCCATATTGATTCATTATTGCTTTTTCTATAAATCAACCTTACCAATAATTTGTACACACCTTTATTTTATTTCCATATATGGGAAATCATAAAGTGTAATAGGAAAAATATCAAAGTATATTCTTAGTGGGAATAAAATTATCCTCAAAAGAAAAAAATTTATTTTGAAATTAACGTGTTCATCGGTAAAACCATTATCCAATATGTATCTGGTTTAATAAGATTACTAATGCCTTTGGTACTTTAGGATTTTATTCCATGAAATTTATCAAATTTAATGGTAGTATAAAATAGTTCAATTATTAATAGGGTCATAGAACTAAAATTTTCATTAGGGAAATATAATACATAATACATAATAATATAAAATAAAATTCATTCTTTAAAACTCATTCAAATATCACTTCTTCATATCTATGGGAAATGAAATAAAATATGGTCTAATCAGATTCTTATTTATAGATATATAAAGTTAAATCTATCATGAATCAATAAGCATAATCAACATGGAATGAAATTATTAATTGTTCGATGTTTGGTCTCAGGTACATGATACCTCTACTATCAATAACATTCACAAGATGGTTTAAACTATAGGTAAAACCCAATTTAATTTTGTCAACTGATTTGTCTTATAAGACCCACTAATGCATTGATGGGATACATAATTCCAAGCCACACCCATCCTTGAAGGACCAAATAATTACTCATATATTTATTAATTTATGTAATTAATGAATCAATATTCATTATCGTTAAATTCTCATATTGATTAAAGGATATAGAATTATCAATAGTTCCTAGTAAATCAAATAAATTTTAAAGTACACACCATATATATATAATGTATATATCTTATGAGATAATAATATCCATCATAAACATACATGGAAATTTTATATAAATATAACCTCTAATTTATTCTTATTACAAGAAAGTGATTGTTTTAAGAAAAAGTTGAAAATAAAAAATAATGAGAAATTATTCAATAACATTTACAACTTTTAATTTATATGTAAAATCCCCTTATATAAAAAACAAATTGAAACTTGAAATACCATTAAGTATGAATGAATCATGGTATTGCATGTCAAAGGGGTATTATATGCACCTCATAAAAATGAATTGATGTATAATAACAAATAATTCTCAGTGGAATCTAAATTGAGACAATATCCATTACCGCACTCTTCATTTTTGTTTTACCTTCATCCACATCCAGTGTAGTCATTTAAAATTTTTTATTAACTCATAGAATTATAATATTATTATTTTTAACATCATATATGATCCTTTTATAACACATTCTCTATATTTCATTAATAATAGATATTTATTTTTATTTTTTTGGTTGTAATTTTCCATTTTTTCTTATGTGTGTTTTGTCATTAATGAAACAATTCTTTCCATATTATAGACTTATATAATTCCCAGAATAATATTCATTAAATTATTATCATACATAAATATATATATATAAATTAAAATTTTCTAATTAATCATTAATTGTTTTATGTAAAAATTAATTACATTATGATCATGGAGATGATAGTCCACACATACGCTTAAGTGACACTTTGATTTTCCACCAATCGTTATGGAAATGAGGTATGTAATTTTTTTTAATTTATATAATGATTACAATATCATAAATACCATATTATCTACTTATATGTTTCAAAATTGTGGCGTGGTTATGAAAAGGGAGTCACATCGCTTCATGAAGGCGGTAGTCCACACGTACATGAAAAATATGGTCATCCTTACATGACTGAAAGGAAAATAAATAGATTTATATATGTTATATATAGATAATAATAAAAATTTCATGAATCGAATGTTATGTCATGTGTATCGCATATAATCATTAAATTTACCCTTATCACATTCCATGATAAGCATTTTTTAAAGACGAATCACATGGATCCTTGAGGATATAGTTCTCCATACACATGAGTGATGCTATCATATCTCTTAAAGAATAGAAGGTACGAAAATATATGTGATATAGTGACTAAATTTAAATGAATATCTTATAAATATCACATATATATATAATTTATATCCATCGTCGTACCAATTCATTAGAGGTGGAAATGAAAAAATGATTGAACTCAGTTTGTGAGGTGGTAGTCTGCCATAAACATGAATGATGATTTTGTAACCTATTTGATTGTTGTGGTGATTGTCTTAGGTAATGATGTTACTATAACACCAGATTATAATTTTTATGTTAATAGTGTCATTATATCAATTTTCTATAATAAAAATTGAATTCACTACCATAGATTTTGGTTTTCGCCATGCCACCCCATTAATAGTGCTAACAAAGGGGGTACCCTTTATCAGTGCTTTTATAAGCACTATTAAAGGGGGGGTTTATGAGTGCTTTTTTAAAATCACTGATAAAGACCACCTATCAACGCTTTTTTACTAGCGTGGATAAAGGATAAATTTAAAAAAAAAATCATTAAAAGTAATATATTAAAATATTAATATATTAATATATTAATATATTAATATATAAATATATTGATATTGACAAAAATATAATATATATGTTTTAAATGTGTTTTAGATACAGATAAATTTAAATTTAAACAATAAATAAAAGATATTAAGTAAAAAACTTATGAAAAAATAGAAAAAATTATTTATAATTAACTTTTTTTTATTTTTATGGAATAATAGTCAATTAATAACAATTTCAATCTAAAATAAATAAATAAATTATTAAAAGATATAAATTAAGTTGAAAAAACAACTCAATCTTCAAAAGTCCATAAGTTTTGAACCGTGTGTCTGTTTCAACTCTACTATATTTAAAATGGAATCTTACGATGAGCTCTACACTAATGTGACTAGGAGACCATGCTCAAGGGGTTTTTAAGGCCAGAAAGTCCCACAATGCCTCGAATACTGATTTTTTATTCGGAATACCCCAATTGTTTTAACATTTAATGAATTTTCAGGCTTATTTATGGGGTTCCTTTTTCCTTTTTTTTGTGGGGACTAAATTTATTCGTAGGTCATACATTCATAGTGATATAATGGTTTTGAAATTTTATCATTTTTCACAATTTAATTTTATTTATAATCAAATATATAACAATATATATATTTAATATAATAACACCTAAAAATTTTGTTTTATAAATAATTAATTAAACATATTTACATATAAAATATATTTAATAATATATAATCTTTATCAAAATAAAAACTAATATCCAATTTATTGAAAATAAAAAAAATGAATATTTATATGCCTATATAATGGGTGTGTGTGCATGTCTATATATATATATTAGTGTTTGTATGTGTCTTATAAAACTGATATATATATTTTCCATATATTGAACATATAAATAGACATATTAATATATAATAATGTAAATATATATAAATATGTATAAATATGTATAATTATACTAATATATACACATATATATAATATATATACATGTGTATGCTTATTTTATATATGTATTATGTATGTATTTATTTATCTATAAACACACAAAAAAACAGATTTTATAAATTTATTAAAAACAACTATTTCAAATATATATTAATATATGAATAAATATATAACTAAATATATTTTAATATACATATAAATATAAAGATAAAAAATATAACTATACATATAAATAAATAAATAAATATTAATAGATATTAATATATGAATAAATATGTATATATATTAATTTAACCCAATATATATATTAATGTAAATATATTATAATATATGAATATATTTAACTATATATATAGATATATCATTAAATGGAAAACAATTTAACGTGGAGGAGTGGAAAAGATTCCAACGTGCTTGGAAGAGGTTTCAAGTTTGAATCTAGGGAGAGGCAGGGGTGCACGCGTAGGTGCAGGTGGTGGGGTTAGCTCTATTAATGGATTGGGGAGGGTGCTGTTAATGGCTGGATGGTGGGGTTTAGCATGATTTGGGGGCTTAAAAGCATTGTTTAAAGGAGTGGTGGGCATTGTTAAAAGTGGTTCCAACTTTTGGATTATTTATATAATTTTTTTTACATTTTTTAAATTTTATTAGTATTAAGAAAAACACTATTAAAAGACCCTTTTGTCAGAGAATTTTTGAGCGCTAATAAAAGGTACCCTCTCTAACATTAATCAAATTAACAGTGCTAATAAATCGTTGTAAAAATATATTTCTAGCACTCATAAAAGTGTATCTGTATTCGTGTGTATGTTGAGAAAGAAGTATAATGAAAACTGACAATAAAAAACAATACAACTTCTTGGGGTATCTTCCTTAGGTATAAAATAAATCATTCATAGGTTGGATTTATTATCTAACATGTTTTCTAGGATGATTGGAGGTAAAATTAAAATTTATCTACGTCACGACCCGACCTTTACTGGGGCTTGAGCTGCAACTACCCAAAGCTTGCCACCATAGGCCTGGGGCTAGTGACCAGCACCAATGGTATAACAAACTTTGGGAGGCCTTTGACTAAGTACATGTACACACATGAAACCAACACAATTCAAAAGTGTAGAGGGAAAGGGAAAAAAAGATACAACACTGCAATATATAAATCCCAAATATGAAACGACCTCTAATCAGTACAAGTACAGGAAAGTATACTGAAAGGGACAATATCACTATACACACCCAACCAAAAAAGTGCCACAACCCAGCAATAGGTGGAAAATTAAAACAGCTAAGAGAGCCTCCCTCCTGGATCCCACGTTACGACCACTGCATGAGGTCTAACTTCCTCATATCCCTATTCTCTTATGATGTCCTGATCAACTTGTATGTTGTCTACAAGGGCACACCAAGTGCGGGAAAATCCCAAGGAGGGGTGAGTATAAAAATACTAAGTAGGATGCCCTGAAGGTTCATGGGAGAAGCAAGTGAAGTACTGGAGAGGGAAGCATTATATATAACAAGGTACAATAAAGGAGAATAGATCAATCCAAAAAAGAAGTGAATTAATCTCGTCCAAACATGATAATCTATACACAGAAAGCACGAGGAAAACCCTTCACGTCATCACCTCTCCAGGAAGGAGAGTAAGTAAATCCCAAAGAGTGGGTAATGTGATACGATGTATATACTCTCCACCAAAGGAACCCAAATGAGAGATTAAGGGGATCTCCATGTCACTAGCTAATCCTAGGAAAAGAGCCACCAACAATTCTAGAAGTAAACACCATCAATGACCAGCACCCCCCACGTCGGCCCTGAACTACAAGTCGAAGGGGATAAATCACTACACCTTGATACTATCCACTCTAGGTAGTTCTTGTCTCGCTCAAACGGTTTTAGGTCACGTCACAAGGACTCGTCTGGGTTGGAAAAGCACCCCTCTTTCTTGAGAGTTCAAAGTCACATCAAGCACGTCTCATCACTAAGCCGCATGGTCAAGATATCATGTCAAAAAGTCGTGAACCCACTATCTGTCCTTGCTGGAGGATATGCTCAGTAGAGTCATCAGCGAACCCACTGCCCAGCCCAGCTAGAGGGTAAGCCCGAAAGAGTAACTGGCGAACGCCATTTCCCAGCTGCACTGAAGGGTATACCCTAAAAGAGATTGATGAACACCACTACCCAGCTGCACTGGAGGGTATGCACTAAAAGGTATTAGGGAACACCACTACCCAGCTACCCTAGAGGGTAAGCCCTGAATGATATCAATAAACACCACTTCCCAGCCTCCCTGGAGGGTAAGCTTAAAATAGAACAACGAACACCACTACCCATCTATGTTGGAGGGTATTCCAAGATTACTCTAGTGATTCTAAAAACATCACTACAATCATTATCATCATCAAGCATCGCAAAAGAAAGGCCCCACACTCAAGGAATCTTGAATAGTACCTTGAGCCACTACCAACATCACTATTACATCGTACATGGAGAAATACATATAACAGCTTACTCACATGCCATAATACAAGTCCAGAAGAAAGAGATACAGTAGGTATAAGATTTGTAGTAGTACACGGCACATGTGGGGACCACATGACATGTGACCCCTCCTCATCACTCGGCTGTGAACCTATCCATTTATGGGTCCCAAAAGGGTGAACAAGTACAGCTAGACATGTCATGTTACTCCTAGAGTACACGCCACAATAGTCGCAATGCCGATGAGCGAACTATGATCGTCGCTAAACCTATGGGTTATAATCATAGGTTAGATGACACGCCTCCTTAGACGGTCCCAAAACATCAACTATATCGCTTCATACATCTTCTCCACTCTCAAAAGAGTCGTATCTGAAGGATTTAGTGGATTCTATTCAATCACATCAAAAGGGTCTTCCACTGATATTCATGTCATGTTTACACATTTAACAAGTTCTTGTGAATAAGACTTTGTATATTCAAACAGATCACACCATCGCGATCCTTGCGGAAAAACACTCAATATCGTCTACTTACTCATCCAAAATAGACTCCTGATGGAGAAGCAGCATCTCCCAGCGTCATACACAAACGGGGCCCCGTGGGGCCCACACCTCGATCCTGAAACACATCACATGGATCATACCAATGCTTTTCTTGTAGATAAACACGAGTAGTAGGATATTAATTTACCCTAAACGGACTTATGAACCATAAGTCTTAAAAATGCAGCATACATCTAAAAGAAACCTTGTCGGACCCACACCTCGGCCTGGAATTTTGGCGGATGGATTGTGCCATTGAAATCCCCTTGGAACAACACATAGGAAAGAGTGTTGAAACACTCCAAATAGAAGTCGAGCGAAAAAGTGGTAGTTCCTCGTAAAACGTGCGAACCAGGCCCTATGGGGGAAGCACATTTTTTCCAACCCGAACACTTCGAAAATAGTCTCAAAAAAACCTCATTAGGACTGGGGTCAGAACACTGATGATGGTGCATCAATCGGAAATCCCAAACAAGAGTTAGGTCTGATGCCCGAATATTGAAATAAATATAATTAATTTATTATTATTATACATTAGGTGTTTTATTCCACCAAATGAAAAAACCACACCTCCAAGGTCCCGAACAAACTTTGGGAGGACAACCATAGCATCGAGGTCCCAATGCCTCTAACAGCACGTGAAACAGGCATCCGATTTAACAAATATTCCCAATGGAGGCTTTAATAATAAATTATTATTATTAAATTAAATTGTTCTAGGTAACCCTCCATCGAGCACATTACTATAGATTCTATAAAACCATTTGAAAACTGGTGCCGAGACTGGCGAGATGCGGTTCCTACCTCATTGCTACCCCTGAGGTCAGCACCTCTGCTTCCATGTCAAGCTCTCCATCATCAGCTCCTCCGCACCAGCTTTACCCTACCGCACTACACCCTCGACACCACCCCACACTCCCTCCAAGCTCTGTCATCCCGGATCCAAAGCCCCGACCTCCTCCTACTGCTCCACGTTTAAGGCCCAACCTACTGCTCGACTAAGCATTGCGCTCCCGACTGCTATGCCTAATGCCTGAATCCCCCCCCCCCTCGTACTCCGATCAACCACTTGTGGTCCATTCGACAGACCACATGACTCAATAGGACACCTGATTCTAGATCATGTAACATTCTTGTGATCCTTGCGATGCGACCTTCATAATGCATACCCCTGTTCAGCGATCCAACAGTCGGTTTACACATTAGAAAATTAAAGAGGGTATCCGTAAAGAATGCTCAAATGTGGAATTCACAACAGAGTTTAGATGATGGCCATGTTTGTTTAGCTATCGTCTTAATTTTCAAAACATCAAAGAAATGATGAAATAAAGAAAAACATAGGAATTAAATTATAGGTGTGAACATTAACCAAAATCCTAACTCGTTGGATCTGTGCATCATTAGCGATGCCTTAGTTATGCTCCATGTTCGATCCACTGAGGTTGCTCCTCGATCCAATGAAGAATACTGAATAATAATTGACATAGAATGGGAGATATAGAGAAGATAAATTTGGTGTTTTCCATTATTTCCAACTCTTAAGTGAATTTATATAAAAACACTGAAACTATGCCTACGACCGCAGATTCTAAAACCTCCACTCCCTATCATTTTTTATCACGCCTATGCTGGATGCCCAATTTTTGAGTTCAACAGAAGTATCATATTTCTATAACATGCCTCTATTCAAAAGTTATTCAAAAAGAATGCATGTGATAATAATCACTAAGTGGTCATTTCAAACTAACGATCTTGCCCATGGGCGACTTTTCCAATAGCAGTCCTGCACCGATAATGTTTACAGCCCTCCTAGGGTAAACGACATGCTCTGAACTTAACTATGAACTCATATTTCTGATCCAAGATACTGTTAGAGAGTTATTTGGGTTTGAGTTATTAAATGAATGAATTAATAAATTAGTTCATCCATTTACATACCGCGAACCAGTGAGGGGTCCAAATTTCACGCACTTACATGATTTATGTCGCGCCTAGGGTAAAGAATTCATTTCAGACCCAAACGTGGTCTCATATTTCTAATTTGATAAACCATTTTTGAGATATCCCATTTTCGGATTCGTGAATAGTATAAAACCAGTTAATATTTTTTTATAATTTATTTTGGGGACACCGGACCTCAAACTTTCACGCCGTCTCCCTACATGTATCTTGAAATATATATATTAATATTCCAATGTTGTAAATTGCACCAACTGGGTCTCTACACCATTCCCTCCTTCAATATTTTTATCCTCTAAAAGAAAAACTAGGAAAAAAACTCAGGACACCTTGATCACACATATCTCCCCCACTAAATAGAAAATGTACACAACATCACGATGGAAAAAAACAATAACCAAATGGATGGTTCATACTCATAAGGTCTAATCATTTCGATCAAGTGCGTAATTACATCCACGTACCTCATCAACTGCGACATGTGGAAGACGTCGTACAACCACTCCTACTATTTGGAGGGTAGGTAAAGGAAATATGGAACCCCACCATCTCTTTCAAGATTATGAACGGCCAGAAGAAACTAGAGGGTTACTTCCCTAGATGAACCTCTATATTCCACTTCGCGACTGCAATCACAATTTTTCCCTATAATTGGGCATTGTGATTCCCTCCTTCATAGTATCCATCTATTGAAACACCTAAGGATATCTTATCACAAAAGATTTCACTATCGGTACATAACAACCCAGAATCTGTTAAATGCTAAATAGGTGAAGGAGTCAACACCATTGACAGATGAAATGTTACACCCTCCAGATAGGGTCAACCCCATGGAATCTAACTGCAATGAAACTTACCACACCTGGCGAGTCTGGGACCCCTAGATAATGGAATCTACTACAACACTGCCACTTTCTTGAGTAGATAATAACTCAATGTCATGATCTTGTAGGAATTTTAACCGACACTACCGTATAAGGATAAAGTTTCTCTAGGTGAATACGCACTTGAGACACTGTTGGTCTGAGAAAACAATAAAGCGCTCTCCCAGAACATAGTTTCTCTACAATCTTAGGGTGAAGTCCAGCACTGCCAGCACCACATAGTGAGTCACATAGTTTTTTTATTGGGTGTCCATAACCTCAACCTATACTTGATAATAGTATCAAGATAGACATTGATTATCCAAGGTAACAATGAATAGGTTAGGTGAGAAAAATCATCCAACAGCAAGAGGCTAGACACAAAAAAAACATGGCACAACCCACACGTCTTTACCCCTCTTTGAATGAGAGTATTCACCAAAAAATACTCTCTTCCAAGACCACTAGTGTTTCCTTATTTAAAGGGAGGTCAAACATAAAATCCCTAGTGGAAAATCCAAGACCTACTCTGACAATCCACTACACAACCCCACCATGTATGCACAATTCAGAGGGACTCAACCACCACACCTCGATAATTTCCACTTTGGGTGGTACCGACTCTCCCTCATGGTTTTTCTCGTGTCACAAAAACACCACATAGTGGGGAAAGAACCCATCATTCTCATGCATTCAAAGATACACTGAAAAACACCGACACATGGTTACACCGACGCCCTATGCCACCCTCTGTAACTCCTCGAGTAGATATTTGGAATAAAAGAGTACCTCATGTAGTATCTAACATGTTCTACTAAAAAGGTATAATAGACACAAAGTGTACCTCTTATCATCTCATGTGTTGTAGGATTATAGAAATACATAGTGCGCAGCTGCCCCCAGCCCTAGCCACCAGCTCCCTAAGCCTGACGTGGGGCACCTAGTGGTGGTGGAAGGACCTCACAATATCTACCGCCAACCACAGTTCTTCCTTCTCTTCTGAAAACACCGCCTCCCTAGGGAAAACCATGTCCTCGTCAGGGATATCTATGATCAAGAAACTACCTCTGTCATGGCGGAACATCAACCAACAGCCTGGAAAACTCAAGACCTCTATCGTGGTAGCACATCCGGCCACCAGCTCCCTAAGCCTGACTTTAATATAGGACTTTTTTTCATCTCTATTCAAATAGATATTTTTTGATAATGAATATTGTTTATGAATTTAATATATAATTAAATATTTAAGGAATTCATTTGAAATGTAGTGATGGGTGGGGCCCAATTATAGATATACCCTCTATACAGGGACATGTATCATGAGATAAAATATTTATCTAGCCATATTTTAATGGGTTTTGGTTAAATTCTACCCAAAGATTATACAATCTTGGTGAAATGGCATAAAGGTGGAATTATTAGGATGGTTGAGATCGTTTCATCCAATTACATGAATATCATTCAATGTAAATTTAGTTATTATTTTCCATTAGATGATTACATTTTATATTCTTCATGGATGCATTTCATGTTCATGCTATTTATTAAATTGAATTTTTTGCATTAATCTAATTTTCCATATTGATTCATGATAGCTTCTGTGGTATGTAAATCATACATAAAATCAAATATCATAGTCTATTTATTAGATTTTACACATTATATACATAATGATATTATCAATAACATCGAGTATGAAAAAATGACTCTATTAAAGGAATTTTTATATATCCAATGTAATATGTTAATCATAAATTAATCTTTTTGTTCAATAATACAAAAATGATATGTCAATCAGGATGAAATCCTCTGTATAATATACAATTTTTAGGTAGTAGACATCATCCATGGGATACTTTTGTAGGGGGTTCAACAGTCATATCTTTTATCCATCTTCTGTTTGATCAAATTAGAAACAAAACAATCATTGGTGAGTACTTTAGGATTACCAACTCATTAAAAGTTGTAGTTTTATTCTCATAACCACCATTCATAGAGGGATGTTATTATTTACTTAATTAATATAAATTATATAAATTTCCTAATTATCATTCATGAAATATGATATATCATCTATCTTCATACAATTTCAATCCATAAAAATTAGAATCATACCATGTGATACATATAGATTACAAACAACCAATAAGGATATAATTCATTTTTTATACCTCCTTTCATGGATAGTAATGAGGATTGATTTCATGAAGGTGTTTAATTTTTTTAACGTGATAAATATACTATAAAGATAATAGTTTTCTTTATATTTTATTTTATATCCAATAAGAATTTGATTCATTTCTTGGGTGCACATGCAAGATACCACCTTAATAGAAAATATATATCATTTTTCATGGAATCCTATCATTGATGATAATAAAATTTGATTTTATGAACTAGAATAATAAGTATTTCATGAATATTTTATTGGAGATTCCATAATAATGACTCTTTTGAACATATTCAACCAACCAATGTAATTTTCCATTTATGAATAACAGATCATAAAAACACCTGACATGGAAATATATGATAGTTTAATAAGATATTTAGTAGATATAAATGGTTTAATGATATGCTTTTAACTATATATAAGTTTATTATATATTTAAATAACTAATATAAAATTATAAAAATAGATTTAAATAATTTACATAGTGAGTCGGGACTCAAGGAAATGAGTTTTATAAATAATTTTACATTTATTATGTTACAACACTTCTTTATTAAATTTTTTATTCCATAATTATCAATACATTAATCTATAAAATATTATATACTTTATTCTCACTTTTTTATGTGTATTTATATATGTTCATATAGTAAAATTGTGAATTAATTATCTTTTTAAAAATTATGGTCTTTGTAATGGGTGTCTTTATCTAAATATCATTTTATTAAGACACATTTCTTGTCATGAACCATGAATTATATGTATTGTTTATATATTAACCCTTGAATTAATTTTCAAATATTAAGTCATGGACTTTTTATAATTTTTAGAGTAGTCTCACATTATTTCTTTAAATGGTTTTTAATTTGAAATGTACCAATGTGGTAAATGTTTTATGTTACAATATGATTTTATTTCTGGATTATTTATATTAAAATGATCATTTGGAGGAAATTTTATGATCAAATTATCTTTATTGACATATATTTTGTTAATATATAATTAATTTTTAGTTTAATATTATTTCCATTAATTTTCAAATTTTTGGTATTCAATATGATCAAAATATTTTTTATAAAAAAACCGACCTTATTTATAATTTTGGCGGGATTATTTTCCCTTCCATATACATGTTTTAGAAAATGTTTTAATAATGATTTTATTATAATATAGTGATTATTTCAAAAAATAGAATTAAAAAAATTAATTTTTATAAATGGGTTGAAAAGTATTCTTGTATAGATTTCCCAAGTGACAAATTTTTACATTTTTTAACCAAAGTGTGAGAATAAATTTTTTATACATATTGAAATCCTTTTCACATTATCATAAATACTATTTTAAATAAATATTACACAAAAAATTTCCATATTATAATTTATATAATTTCATTTTCCCAATATTTTGTGATTTTTTTAAAGGTACTGAAACAAATGTTTATTTTCCCCTATTGTCAGTAAAATGTTATAAATGTTCTTCTCAAGTTATTATCATCTATATTAACATAATGATTCCTATAATTTACTAGAAATATAATATTTTTATACCATCAACCTTATTTATTAGGTTGGAATATTGTGAGTATTTTAAGTATATTATCATGAATCTATTTTCTTTTCCTTGTGTTAATAATTCTATAAATGTATTCATGATGTTTTTAAAATTTTAATAAAGAAAATATAATGTTCATGTGTTATACTAATGTAAAGTATGTGTAAATTTTTGATGATGATAGGTGTCTCCAATATAGATAATGATTATGGGTTCTCAAAATATATATTATATAATGTAGAAGCCAATATAGATATCCAATAACTTTTGTATTATTCCTTGTCTTTAAATATATTAAATAGAGTCTTAATCAAGGAGGTTTCAAAAATGGATTTAACTGGGATCTAGTTATTTCTGACACATGTAAACACGGATGACAAATAAAATTTTCTAAAACACTAAAAATATTTCTATATTAATGAATTTATAATTATTCCATTGATCATGATTAATTTTTCATGGCTAATTATTAATCAACATTATGAATTTTTTATTTTCGAACCATTTATTCCATATCATATGATTTATGATCTAAATCTTTAATAGGTATTAATTCATTTATATTATTCAAATTTCATCATAACCATATGACCATCTAATACTTATTTAATATATTTAAATTTTTAATCCTATCCTTACACTTACTGTGAATTTTAGATCACCCATTTCTTATGATTCCTTTTTCTATATGTTACAAAGTAAGATGTGTCGAGAAGGGTCACTTGTGTGATATAATGAAGGACTAATATAGAACTATAAATTATGGTTATAGTCTGAATATATGATCACATAAAGACTTTAATGATATTATGAATGTGTTTTTCCTAATTCTTTTAAATTTTAATCTTAAAATGTCCCTCGATATGGTAGTGATCCAATATTATCTATTTATTTTGTAATTATTCCATGGCTGAAATTGGGACCTCTTTCTATATAACGACTATAAAAATAAATTTTATATTGTTATAATAGAATCTATGAGTATTTTTTTGGGGTTGTTATAGTATATGAGAATTTTATAGTTGTTTTTTGGATTTAGATACAAATATATTAGTAAAAGTCTTATGGATATTTCTATAAATATAAAAATATATGTTTTTTTGAAAGTATAGAATGGGTGGTTTTATGAATCTAAATCCATGTTTGGATATTATAAGAGGATATTACTCTAGCATTTATTTAGAAAGGGGTAATTTTTATATAATTGAACATTGTGTCTTAACTCAACCGGAGTTATGCGAAAACGGTGTCCTTTTACACTCATGGCTCGACACTCCTATGGGATATTCATTGAGATACTAGTAAGTTCATTATTAACCATTTTTATGTACCTTAATATATTTTTTCGATAAGAAAACATAATAGGGATGCTATAAGGGATACAAATTGAATCTTAAATAATCATATCTTGGGGTATACAAGGAAGTCATTAGTTATTACTTATACTTTTATAGTTTCCAATTTCGATTTTTATAGTTTTAATATTATCTTTATAATTTTATTTTGTTTATTTATGTTAGTCGAGATAAATTAGAGGAGACCTCACAATAAATAATTTCACATGAAATTTGAGGATTTCACTAATGAGATTCCCAACATAATGGGATTTTGTGATGAGAACCTTTTGGAAATACTATCTCAAATAATATTACTTAGGAATAATATCATAGTATGGAAGAACCTTTATTTCATAACAAATATCTAGTTGCATTTTAGTACTTTATGAAATAAAGTATTTGAATCATATTCTTATCTTTTTGTTCACTTATTGGAAAATAATTGATTAAATCCATTATGAAGATATCATATTTCCTCTAACATATATAATAAAATAATGTTAGAATAATTATTTATCTCATGGTGGAAAAAAGTAATCAGTGGTGGAGATTGCTAAAAAAATTAATCCCAACGATGAAATCCATTATTTAAAATGGGAAGTATTGAATAAAAAAGTTTTCAATATGTATTTTTTATAAACTCTCTACATTAAATTGAAGAGGGGGTTCTTTGGTTTGATTGAAATGGCAGTTGTGTCTATTGGGGTGTGTGAGGAAATCATTAAAATTAATTCATGGTACTAATATGGGTTTTCATTTAAACTATAGTTAAGACTTGTAAATTATTTAGTGGATAAAAAATGAGCCTACTTTTTTGGGGGATTTTATAAATTGATGACATTAAAAAGATTACATGTTTTGGATTTAAATTCAAGATGTTGATTGGAGACTCTAAGTGGTCTTATGTGGATGGATAAAAAATGAATATTTTTTATTTTTATTATGGAGGATGAACAGATGAATCCATTAGTGGAAAGAAAACTAATTCTCCCAGATGTCAAAAATTTTATGTGAAGTAACTCATAAACTACTTCACGGGAACAAGTAGTTTCCTTAACTATGGAAATGAGTGGAATCTAAATAATCAATTCCATTGGGAGATGATGAATCTCACTAATATGATAGACATGATGATGTTTTGTATCATGAAATTATATGTAGTAAAACATTTCTACTAAAATAAATAGAGAAATTATACAAACCAATACCCTAAGCCAAGGGTTGTTAGTGATAATCAATAACTCCAACCTCTAAGGGATAGAGATTAAGTGAGATAATTTGTTAACATAGCTTCTAAGGTGGATCTTGATAATTATGTGGTAATAGGAAGTTTGTTATTCATTTATAACTAAATAATTTACTATATGATTTTGGTAGTACACATTCTTCTAAATCATGCATGTTCAGAAGAACTATTTAGACACCACTGAGAAACATGGATGCTGAGTTATAAATGAGAATATTAAAATAAGAAATTATTGAATCCCATGTTTATGACTCCTATAAAATCAGTTTTTTTCATTTAACCTCTTTTAAAATATTGTTTATCCTTCCTGTATTATTATTTCATTCTATATTTGGCGTGGATTTTCTATCCGTCTATAAATACAACATCATCTTGAAAGAGTGGTAAATAACCCTCCATATCCTTGGTGATTCATTAATTATACACAAGGGAAATGTGGAGGAAAAATCTCATTTTTAATATATCTTCTCACACATTGATGTTATTTCATTACATTCAATAATAACATTATCAAATTATTGAGAAAAATGATAGAATCATTCTTGAAAATTTTCACACTATGAATGAGGAGATGAGTTCTCAAAGAAACATATATTTTTTCTCTAAATATATCCTATAATCCCAAAAAAAATCTACCATTATGTATGATGTACTAAATATGCAGTTATAAGATAATCTAAAAGGGTTTTATAGCCTCGGGTGCTTTATTATGGGGTGAATCTATCATCTTCTTCACGAAGAAATAAGTGTCATTGGGCCTATGGATTTATTATCATGATCTATTGAAGATGATGATAAAGGACATGTATCCCCTTCAACATATTGATGTATTAATTGATAAACTACATGGGAACCTGTACATATATAAGGTGAAACATCAGTCGAGATATCTCCAATTAATGGTGTTGATGGAAGGCATTTCATAGACTACATTTCGAACAATGTATTGACACTATAAGTTCATTGTGATTCCCTTAAATGTCTCTAATTCTCCAAAAATATTCATTGACTTAAATAACTCAATAAAAATATTATATATTTTATTAACAATTTTCTGATATACTTCAAGTGTATGGAGGATAATGAGTAGAATTTGAATGATGTGATAAATAATTTATAAAATAATTATATATATGCGAAGTACAATAAATTTAAATTTTGGATGGATGAGGAGGTATCACACATGGGGTGTGTTATCAACAAATAATGACAATATGTGAACTGTAAAAAGAGAAAGGAAATTGAGGAGTGTAAAATACCAAAATTTTTAATGGTGACCATTAGTTTCAATGGACTGGATATGTATTTCTAATGATTTGTGAGAACTTTCTCAGGACAGAAAAACCTACTAACCAATATAACACCAGAAGGGATTGGAATTTTTCTAGGATAATGAATATAAATATACATATATATAGAATTGAAAAAAACATATTACCACTACACTAGTACATACACAACCCTTATGTGAAGATCATTCTGTAGTATATAGTGATACATTATATCTTGAATTACAGAAAAGAAATGATCAATTGATTACAACCACTTAATGTTACTTGAATTTTCATTAATATTATAGTTCAAAAATTAATTTGGAGTTTCTAATAGTGATCTTTTCATTGATGATGTTTTTGTAATTATTTTATGGAGATTAATGCTAAATAAATATGGATTTTAAGAATCCTAGAAATTTATTCACATAGATGAATTTTAATATTATTCAAAAAATATTGTCAGAGATGATCATGGAATATGAATAAATAGTACATTATCATTCTAGGATGGGATATAAAGTGGTATATTTTATAAGTAGAAAATATCCAACAACTATAACAATGATGATTATTGAGAGGGACCTGATCCCCTTAGATTTTAAAATGATGAACATGGAAATCATAATTGAAGATACACCATCATTCCTTTCTCAAATGATTACTCAACCATCACTTATTTTTAAAATAAACAATACCCATAGTGTTTTTTTGAAAAAATAAATGATATTTGATGATATAAGAAAATGGAAATCTTCGGAGATCAAATTTGATATGGAAGGATTTGTAATATTTGGGATATTTATATGTGTATCATCAGAGATTGAGATAAAATATGATATTCCTAATTATTAATAATTATTTACCTTATCCAACCAACATGGAAATAGGTAGATGTATCAATATGTTCTAGATCACTAATAATTAGAAAATATGAAAAAGGATACCCTGAAATAAACATCAATGTGTATGGTGTGTCAGTAAGTGGATGTAGAAAGTAATAATTCAATCAGGGGTGATACAACCATGAACCCTAAAAACATGGAAATGAGAAAGAACCACCATGGAAATTTTCATTGTTCTTCAATGACACACATATGAAATAATGTGATACAGGTTTTGGTATATCATCTTACAAAAACTATGCATTTAATTTATGTTCAACAGGTATTCTCACACAATTAACGTGTAAGGATATGAATTATAGAAGTGGTGATTCTTCTTAGAACACAACTATGTATTTTATCTTACTGAAACCTTGAATTTAAATCCTAGTTATTTAAAAGTCACCAACATGATCTAAAAAACAATTTTATTATTAGTATACCATGTCACCCCAAACTGATTTCCAATATGAGTAGACTGTTAAGACACTTGAAGACATGTTGAGAGGGTTCTTGATGGATCCCAAATGGGGATGAGATCAATTTATTATTCATGTTGAGTTATCATAGTATAATATTTTTATCATAACAATAAAAATGACTCTATAGAAATTAATTTATAGTAAGTGATGTAGAAAAGCTATGTGTTTGGATGATGTTGTTTATATCTAGTTGTTGGGACCTAAAATGGTTGAAGAAATGACATAAAATGTCAAGTCCACTCAGTAACACATCTAGATAGCTCAACGTAAAAAAATAGCTATGCAGTTAACCTTCAAGGTGACCTAGAATTTGTGGTCTGAGATAATGTTTTTTTATATATCTATATGGAATAGATTAATGATATTTTAGAAGACAGAAACACTATATTCAATATACATTCATCACATTGATATTATTGATCATATTAGAGGTGTGAACAAATATATTAGCACACCCACCATCAATACCTCAAGTATAAGTCATGTTCCATGTTTCCCTATTAAAAAAGTACACACCAGGTTCATCTCATATATTCAATACAAAGATAGTATATTTGGAGCATGATATCTATTATGAGGAGAATCTATGAAATTTATTGTAACTTAAATACAATTCCCTACACTAAAAACATACTCACCTAGTTAATGTGGTATACCAAAACTATAATTAGAAGGAGGCGACAAGGGAACAAATGGAAGAAATGAAATACAAGTACCCTCACCTATTTTCACCTTAGATTATAAAATAAAATTAGGAGGATAAAATAACATAATGGTGGATGATTATAGTGACCCATAATTTTTTCAATGGTATATAAAAATTTGGTTATATGAATGTATAATTTTTAGAAATGCAATATTATATAAATCATATGAAAATAATAATGAATAATGAAACATTTTATTTTTCCTTGGAAATTAAACATATAGAATAAACATGTTTCTATGAATATAAATGAAAAAATGAGAAAAAAATAGAATATTAGTTAACTAGAATATGTAAATTTAAAAATGCTTAATCCACTAGAATGATCACACGCATAAACTGCAATGTAGTAATGAAACAAAACCCTGGTAATAAAATATTAATTTTTAAAATGAGAATATATATAATCATGAGATAAAAAAGAAGTTAATGGATAATGAATACAATATCATGTATTTATCGAATATTAGGAACCCAGGTGATAGTTAAAAATACATCTTTGGGAATAATAATTTAACAGTTAGAATCGTAATAATACCATTGGAATAGTAATTTGACCATTAAGAATACTATCCTGATTTTTAGAATAGTATACTCACCTATGAATGTTTACAATAATATTTTGTTATCTTATAAAATTAATATAAGACATATTTATATCACGATTAAAGTAAATAAATGTATTATAAATATTTAAATAAGTGTTTGAATTATTATTAAACCATATATATTTTATAGTAATATTTTAACAAATAAAAATTATTAAAATATTTTTTTTCATAAAATAGAATTAAGATTCCTTATAATAATAATTATATTATATGATACCATAAATAATTTTTCAAATTGCCAGAAAAATGATCAAAATATTTTAATTCATATTTGTTTAAATATGTAAGGAATTTAGTTTAAAATTTTATTTTCTCATATATTTCCATGGATTTTAGAAAATATATTTCATTTTTTGGAGTCTATATATTTAAAAATTATTAGTTTGATTATTCAGAAATTTTCTAGAATAGTTAAATTTTTGGTGAATTGTTAAATACATTAAAATACAATACATAAAAGTATATGTTAAATAGTTGATTAATTTCGAAAGGGGAGGTGTATGAAAAAAATAATTAAAACTAAAATAAGACATTTACTTTATATAGTCACAAGAATCAAAACTACTGGTGGTCCTGAGAAAAAACAACAAAATAATGAATATAATATTAAATATACACATCTCTCCTCCTATTATATATATCACCTAACACAACCCCCACTCCTCACACATTATAACATCCTTACCTTTACAATAAACTGAAAAATAATATCCCCATATATCCCTCTTGTCCTGATAATTCATTACTTTTTCAAAATATTAATAAAGGGTACTTAATGGGAATCCTAAGAGGAGACATCCAATGGAAAAGTGAATACCCTCAACCGAGCATTTATATTTTTATTCCCCCTCATCCTCTTTGAATACTACATCCAATATGAAATAATGAATCAAGTTTTATAAATATAATGTAAATAGATATTTTATTATAATATCAATCATTCACCTTCTTCTCTTATCATCTCATTCTAAAAAACCATTATTAACAATATCGATAATTCAACACCTCTATAAAAAACCAACCACAATTTTCTCCACCACATGAAATGATAGTAATAGAAGTAAAATTATGGTTATAATATGTATATAATAGCATATATAATGTTATGAAGTGTATTATTAATATTTCTAATAAATAAATTAATCTAGTTTTGGATTTCTGGTAAAATAGAATATGTGAACTAACCATATAATGATAATGTTTATATTAAATGAATTATCACTATATCAAAGAATTTATATAAGTTTGGGGTCATTTAAAAGTATGTAAGGTAAATAAAAACATTTCATATAATATTTGTTTTTGTATGCCCATTTCAAATGAACATCATGAAACGAACACCCTCAGAATGGTGAAACTAAACATGTAACCTCGTTTTAATGGTTTTAAATGAATTAATATGATATAGTAAATTATAAATATATATATACATGTTCTAATGTAATTAAATTTGTATATAAGTTTATTATTTAGAAAATTAGTGGCAATTTTAGAATGATTTGGGACCAAATGTATTTGATCACCCTAAACAATATTATTTTTTATAGGTTTTGAATTAATTATTTTTAACATAATTTACCTCTATATTAATCATATTAAATTATTATACATTATATATATATATATATTTCTTATTAATACATACCTATTTTAATTTATCTTTCTAGTGTAGAGAAATGCAAGATTTAATTGTTCCTTTCTCAATGTTGTTCATAAGCCTGACTAAAACGAAGTACTCTATTTTCATTGTATCATTTATGTTACCACTAAATGAACTATTTTCAACCATACATGGTTTCTAAAAAATTTAATTATTTATTTATAACCAAAATAGTTCATTTTTAGTTTTATGGATATTATTATTCCCTTAAAATATTTAATGATTTTTTACTATTTTTTTAATACCCGACATCAAAGTAATATTTCCAATATTATTTCTCTACTCATTTTAATGTATTTAATTCACATTGTATTCCTTTTAATTTCATAAGAATAATTATTTTTCGATTACTATCCATGAAATTTTTAATACCTTATCTTATGGAAGTTAATATGATATTCAATTTAGATTTATTAAAATATATTATTACGTAACCCATTTATATTCCATGTGATTTTTATCATTAAGAATTATGTATTGTTTCTTTCTATGTCACACATATGAATTTATAGGTTTTTATGGGTGCACCAAGTTAAATATATATTTAATTGGGTAATGTTTATATCCAATGAGATGATATTTATGAGAGTTTGGGGAAACCCAATTACATTATTGGACTCTATCCACTACATGTTGTTGTCTCAGCCGTTATCATTGACATATTTGTATGTCTTATTTTATTTTGTTTCGGAATTTCAATGTTTTAATTATCTTATGATTAGAGATTATTTATGTAATTATACCATTGGGTTATACATGATCCTTGTATTTTATGATATCTTGTTATACCTTTTGACTTTTATGTTTTTCTTCTTCATCATGTTTATTACCTTACTTGGCTCCAATTACCACCAAATTTTCTTATGTACTCCCATTGTAATCATCTGTAGTTTTAATATCACAAAGGTATTTATGATCTTATAATGGAGAACAAAATAAAGATGTTTATTTATTTCAATTTTGAATTTTTATGTACCTAGTCTGTCAAAGACCCAAAGCCAATCGAACATTTTGTTGTTCTTATTTGATATTTCTGTTAAGAATCGTATAATAATATAATCAAGAGACATGGGTTTTGATAAAAATACTATCCAATTAATATTGGAGAGTAATATATATCATTCTTATATAAAAGTGAATCGTAATAAAATATGGTTTAAACCATAAATAATAAAAATATCACATGAGACTATCTATCCATTAGTCATGATTATATAAAATAAATGAATTTATCCTCTGTATTAGAGTGGAAGATAGAAGAGAGAAATTAAAGATATCATTACATAATGTCATTCTATCATTGTTTTAAATATTAAGTTAAAAATGCATTTGACAATTCATCTCATTCATTTTCAAAATAATTCATTTTTCAGGTAAAATTAAAAAATTACATGAATAATGAAAATATAATTTGTTTAAATAAAAATAATTTTTTTATAGGAATATAAAAAACAATGGTTTGGTAGGGGAGTTAATACATTAGTGTAATAAGCATTAAAATGAACATTCCATTTACACTTTTGTATAATGTAAAAATATGACATGTTTGAGAAGCACTAAATTGATTCCATTTATTTTTTATAAATAAATTAAATGATATTAAAAAATAAAAAATAAAAAATATTTAAATGTATATTAAACATAACTTAAACAATTTTATGGAAAATATGGATATAAATGAAAAATATTCCCAATATAAAAGAGGAAATACGGCCAGTTTTTCTTAAAAACATTCTGTCAATATTTGAGAACTAATGATAATAAAAGAAGGATGTAACGCCCCGACCCCAGTTACCCAGAGTTGGTGCATTATTACATAACATTGGCATGATCAAAAGAAAGATCAAGTCTCGAAAGACTGATTAGTTTAGTAGCCTTGGAAACACTAGATACAATCATAAAGTTTTACATTACATCATAAAAAACATCTTGTCTTCATATACCCTCATACTATCCCTGCAGGTCATTCATAAATTATTTCTTCATAATCCTGGGGGAAAAAATAAAACATTTAAAGGGGTGATCTCATATTCTCAGTAAGGATAACATTATAGCAGAAGCTTTCATAGATAAGCATAAACACTTAAGGCAGTTTATAACTAAAACAAAATCCCTTTTAAACTTGAACTTCAGCGTAAAATAGAAAAGATAAAATAAAATAATGTCATTTACTAACTCACATTGATATTCTACTAGTCAAATGATCACATGAAATATGAATAACCACTTTCATAATGATGGAATGCATAATGCTATACTATCATATCCACATAGCCAAGGCCTCGTGCCAAGACTACAAATAAGATTTTGCCAAGGCCTTGTGCCAAGATAATAGTTTGTCTCATGAGACCTACTGATGCATTGAGGAGCTATAGAGGGCTCCACCCGTCATCTATTAAGTCCAATTCATTCCTCACATGAACATGTTTAAACATAACATAAACATTCGTATTAAAACTAGCATACGAAATGTCAATAATTTAACCACAAACCATGAATGGTATAAAAATAGCACATCCACAGTCAAACATAACTCATTCAATACAATATGGAAGATTTTATAGTATCACATTAACCTCGATCAAGAATAATGAAGGATGTTGACATAGATGAAAATAATCATCAAAACTATTTGAGAGAAATATCCCCCTTTTTCTTGAAATCATTTAAAAGTCACATTATTTGTCAAGAAGCCATTTAAAAATAGATTTTTGAATCAAAGTGTCCCATACCACATTGAAACATTTAAAAGGAGTTTTAATTTTAAAGCTTTAATGTCCATATAAATAAATCCTTAAAACAATTTTTAAAACATGGACATTAATGAGCAAGATTTAGAAGAATAAGTCTTTAAAACATTTAAAAATTGTATTTTATTTAGAGTTTCTAACCAAAAGAGAGACACTTGAATACAAATAATTGAGGTAATCAAAATATTTTAATATCATGAGAATAAAGGGATTCATGATATACTATGTCAAAGTACATTATATACACCATATAAAAGTGATTTGGTGTATAACAACAAAGAATTCTCAGTGGAATGTAAATTGAGATGAAATCTCTCATAAAGGACATATCCTTAGGTTAAGGATAAATCAACTACATAATTATTTGTGACAAATATAAATACACTATATATTATTGGATATTCAGTTTAAAATAATCAAAGGACATTCACACATATTCTAGTAAAAACAACACCAAGGAATTGGATGTTTATCTCAAAAAAACGAGATTGAGTAAAAATTTCTCTTAACAAGTTCATACTGATGACTTTAGAATTTATCAATGGAGTGATTATGTGTATAAAAAGTATATCCACAGAAAGTGGAGTTGAAATTATGACATAATCAAATTAATTGTGATTCCACACATAATCTTGGAGTAAAATAATCAATGAAGTATGCGTAAAGCCGAATGAGTGGAAATTTAAATTTCAAATTCCCTTATCGATTTGGTAACATATGAAACATGAAACCATGAAAGAAGGGTCATAAAATGATGATGTAAATACCCATAAATTAAATTATATTACACAATTAATAAAATCATGGGCAGTACACATACACCACATTCAATAAATAAGCGGTGAACAATGGAATTCTCACGAAATTAAGAGTGAGATAAGAAACCCCTTACTTTGTACTTTTTCCTTGGTCGATGGTAGGTTAACCTCATGTATAATGGTGAAACAATTTTTATGTAATTATACAAGAATAATATTAATTAATATGATATCATATATGATATTTTAACATTTATTTGTTAATAATATCTTAGAGTTATCGTCATTTCGGGTGTTAACGGGTATATTTTACTTTATATTATTTATTATGTGAGCTATATTTGTTATTAATGGGATGTATATTACTAATATCCAGAATGATATCAAGTCCTTAAATATTATTTTTAATCATAAAATGAGAATTATACTTGAATGGATACGATGGAGAATGAATCTCATCGTGTTCGAGGAGACGGTAGTCCGTACGTACGCACGAGCGAAAATATCATTCTTTTGATATTAAAATAATATATAATTGGATGGTATATCATATATAAAGAATCATTATCATGTTACATTTATTATTTACATGAATTAAACATCATTATTATACCCATCCAAATAATAATTTATTGAATAACAATTACACCACGACGTGGAGACGGTAAGCCGTACGTACGCACGTATGTTGACATGTTATTCAAAGGGTGGATAGAATACTGAATATGGTTGTACCATATTTATAATAACATCACAGTATATATAAGATACTGGAGTTATTATTTTATAATGGTAACAACAAAGGAAGAAGAAGTGGAGGAAGAAAGAACTTGGAAAAGGGTGGTGAAATCATTACCTCTTCTTCGGGTTCTTCCTTTTGATTTGATCAAAAGGGCTCCTTAGGTTGGCTTTCTGATCAAAATAAGGCTTTCATGGTGTGAAGAAATGAGAAGGAGGAGTACCCTTTTATAAGAGGGGTGAGGGGCACCTTTGGAAAAGCTAGAAATATTAATTTATAATAAATTCATATTCGGTTTCTAATGGCTCCAAAGTTGATTATTAAAAGTTTAAGGAGGGGAGACATCGAAAACCATTCAACCAATAGAATTTATACAGTTTTGGGTTACTATATTAACCTTATCTTTTATTTGTAACTCTTAGTTAATTAGTTTGACATTTACCATGTCACTTTGTATTTTTATATTATATAGTTAATAAAATTACTATATACATCCAATAGACCCCCAAGTGGTCCATTAATGATACACCTATCATGATATAAGTCTCTTGTCAGAACCATAGATTTTTAATAATTTAATATCAATTAATAATATAATATTTGTTTTAAAAACTCTTTTATGTCAATTTTGAGAATATTAAATAGTTGATTTTTTTAAAACTCATAACAGAATTATTAGATCTAACAAAGTCAAATAAATTACTCCTAATATGTCACATTATCCTATAAAATTAGTTTAATTCATAAAAAGTCTCAAATTATATTTATTTTGGTATTTATAATATCAATTATTCTATTTTTTCACTATTATGGTAATTACTACATCATCATTGTGTCATAAATAAATTAATATATTTAATATCTAAAAATTATAAATAAAATATCATTATGTAGGAAATTTTATTATAGTTCTAATTAATATTTAAAATCGAATTTATCTTATATATATCCCTATATTTAAAATGTTTTAGTAAATAAACATTGATTTTAACTCTTTTAACTCTTCTTTGAATTAAATAATAATAAATGTCCTAATCTAATCCAAGTGGACCTAAATGATAATATTTTATTCCAAAGGTTGTTTTTGGTCGAGATAAACTTGTCCAATAGAATTAATACTTGTCTTAGGGTAATATTAATATCATTTTTACCCTTAATTACCCTATTTACTTTTAACCGTGGTAAATAAAAGTAAAAAGTTACTATTCATAAAAAATTATTTTCATCTCATTGAACCATATTTTACTTATTGATATTAACTGTGTATCTTGGATTTTCAAAATTCCATTCATAGAACCAGTAAAATTATGTTTTATGAAAAATTCATTTTTTAACTACCACTTAGTAGTTTCGATATTCAACAAAAATTGAAGTTTTTCAGAATAATGGAAAAATTTCACCCTGAGCTATAATTGATATTCCGAATTCAAAAATGATGTCTATTTTAAAAAATTCCAAACATATAAGTTGCATTAATTAATTTTATAATTAATTCCTGTTGTCACAACAAATAGCGTGTTTTTAAGAAACAATATATATCAAAAGACTGATAATTGTTTAGGTCCAATTTTAAAGTGAAATTAATTCTAATGAACACCATTGGATAAAACGGAAAAAATATATTCTAATTATAATTTTAAACCACCCAATAATATAATTTATCACAATAAATTATTTTGATTAAAAAAGTTTTTTTTAAGTATTTTTCACTATTTATAAAAATTGGATGTTCTCAGAAAAATACCAAAAATTCATCTTAGGGTAATTTCGATATTCTGAAAAAAAATGAAGACCATTTTGAAATATAAAATATATATAATTTCAAAAAGTAGGTATTACTATTCATAACGGCTAGTTTCATTGGTTTTGGTGTTTTAGAACTCGATGTTACGTACAACACATGCTATCGCATTAATCAAAGAGAAGCGTACCGTAGAAGCTTGGGGTGTTACAATGGATGAAAAAATGGAACCCATTGAATCTACAGGAGAATAAAATATATGAGGTTAATAATATAAATATGATATCATTCTTAAAACATACATTTAGACATGCACAATTAGAAATATGTGGGAGATTTTAAAATAAACGACAACGTTTTATTAAATCATAAATAAAAAATAATTAAATTTTAAATCCTTAATTGATAAAATAAATACCATGAATGATTTATAGTCTATGATATAGTATTTCAATGTTTAAATATATAAAACATATAAATTAAAGTAGGTGTATAATTTAAAAAATTGGCATTGGAGTGGAATTGGGATAAATAACACTTACCTTTGATTCCTCTTTGGATAGACACACTATATGCCCAAAAATATACTATTAAAATTTGTTAAATAAAATAGAAATAAACTTATTCTAATATTTTATTATTTTTAGGTCTTCTTATAGTTGTTTAATTTCAATTCATCGAATGTTTCTTACCCATCGGTTGCTTAAGTCGATTGGGTCAATTTTTGATAAATGAAGTCAGTATGTTTACTACAATTAATGGTGTTATGGAATGGATTAATCATATCTATAATGTTAATTATGACATGAATATAATTTTATCTCATGATAATCAATTTTTTAATCATTCATCCAATGTGGTCATATAAAAAGTATCACTACACTTCATTGAGTGGTAGTCTACACATAGAAAACAATAACATGATCATTTTCCAACTAATGGAAGGGTAAAAAGGTATATGATATATTACATTTTTAAATTCTTAATTATTTCATAACTATAATATATATTAATTAATTTTATATTTATAATGATCCATGTGATGTGGTGATTAAAAATGATATACAATTCTCTATGGAGAAATCAGTCTGTACGTGCACATGAGTGATGTTTCCATATATCATAGGATGAAATACAAGTAGAAAATGCATGAAATATTGACATAAAACATCTTTATATGGAAAATATAAAAATTTATTTTTGTTAATATGTTTTCAAATATTAATAGTTTATTTAAGGGTAAATGATATTGTCGAATATTAATGAGAACACGTAACTCTTTATTGGAAAATATACATTTTATTAAAACTTATTAATTATCACACTGGCATTTAGGTAGGAAAATGAAGTATAGTTTGAGAAAAATGAACATGGGAACATATTTTCTTAGCACTTAGTTGATGTAAATTTGTCATAAAAGGTTGGTAAAAGTGCATATGAGGTTCCATTTTAAAATATAGGTGAGTGAAAAACATGTAAATACTTGAAAAAATTTATATTGTATTTCTCTTATAAAAAATGATATTTAATTTTTTTCTTATATTCATGTGTTATCCCTTTATTTAAAGAAAATTAAGTCTTTTTTACCATTAATTGAGGTGATCAATAATCACCTTGGTTAATATTCATTATGACCAAATGGTATGTTGAAATTATTACATAATATTGATAGTTATGATTACATATTGAATACATTTGTTATTATTCAATTTCTTGAATTCTTAAAACTAACATTAAATAATTTCCTTAAAAAATTAACTATAATCATTTTTCAAAATATTCTTGTTGTGAAAAATAAAATGATTTTATAGAAGAAAGAGTATAAATATTATTACCATTGAAATAATTAAATTATGTTAAATAAAAGGAGAGTAATTCGAATATGAAACTAAACCAAAACCAAAAGGAATATTTTGTATACTTTAGTAACAGATAGTAAAAACAATTGATCTGAATAAAAACATTACTTGCATTTCCAATATGATAAACAAATATTATTAAGTCTAGCATTACATTTTACAATATTTAAATTAATTATTAATTTTATATATGGTCTTTAATTATGGTTTCATTAACATTAAATTTATCTTTATATAATGCTAATTTAATCAAATTATCATTATTTTAAAATCATTATTTTCCAATATTAACCAAAAATCATCTTTTTTTTAAAAATATCATAATTATTCTCTAAGATAAATTTGAAATGATGAATTCAAAAATGAAATTAATTTTCATAAAATTGTACTCTAATTTTATAAATATTGGTAGTATATTCATAATAAGATTACAGATTATCCAATTACATTTATTCATATGTGAGTTCATGCACCAGTCGTACTTATACATCCTCAAAAAATATATATAGATCACATTATGGATATTAGAGAGGTTGAGTGGAATTTCAGAAAATAAATACACAACTCTAATTCTTTACAAAATCATAAAATGATCAATATTATAATGGTATAGTTTCCTTTCTTTCCAATGTTATAAAAACATTATATAGATATCATTTCAAAAAAATTGATCCCCTCATTGAATTTTTAGTTTCTTCCTTTGATTAGCGAGATAACACATTTTTCCTGATTGAAATGAAATGATAATACAGATGACAGATGAAATACTCTTCCTAATACCAACCATTCAGGGGTAAACTCTATGATTAAAGCATATCAATTATATATTCACTTCTTTTATTACTTATTCCTTTTTGGGTTTTTAGGAAAGATTGGATACTAATTTTGGTACACTGGGATATTACAAAGATTTATTTTCATGATTCAAAGTAAGGATATCCATCAAACTGACCACACATGATGGAGTTTGTGAATCTGTAAGACACTACATCTTATATTTTATGTCTAAACATCAAGTAATATAATTTATATTATCTTTTAGTAGGGATTCTATTATGACAGGGTGGTGTATCATTATCTTCAAAAAAATAAATGAGGACAGGGGTTAAGCATAAAGAGGCGTGCAAGTACTATATCTGGAAAATATCAGGGTATATATAATAAAATTTCACTATCCAAACACATATCAACACAAAAGTTACTTATTCACCTAATGATAAAACTTTTTTTAGTGCTCTAAACATAAAACGATAATGATTGTGGTTATTTTGTTTGTAAATTTATGAAAGACATCATTTTTATCAACAAACTAGCATCCCTAAAAAGGTATTTTCAAAAACAACTACTATTTCATTTAAATTATTTATTAATTCTTTATTTTGATATTTTTTAGTACTAATATGACTGCCGAAAAGCCTCATACTCACAAGATGATATAGATTTGTTCAGAAATGAATGGGCCGCATACCTGATGGTAGATTCTACACAAATAGCATGAAGATCTAACTTCGGGACGTGTAACATTAGCGGTCATTTTTTGAGAGGGGTTAAGGGGATCAAAAGATAAAACATTGTTGTATGAAAATGTTCGTAGGAAAATTTTAATTGTTATTAAATAAAAAAACCTTTCTCCAATAAGTGGATCCAGCCACACCACGCCTCAGATTGAGGTCGGTTTGACTCTTTCACATCATATATTACCCATGGATCGTTGTGCTAAAGTATCAACAAAATCAAGATCCATTTGGTTAGTTTTCCATATGTACTTAAAATGTTGTCCAATTTAAACAAAAGAGAGACACTTAGAGTGATCTCGGCAACACTGTGACTCGGATTAAGGTGCGGTTGACTCATACACGTCATGTATGACCCATGGATCGTTGTCCTAAAGCTTCAACAGAATCCGGAATTCAATTCCTAATTTGATCATTTTTTCATATACCATATGTTTTTACTAAAAATGATGTCCATTTTAAACAAAATACATACACCTGGAGTGATACCGACCACACCGTGCCATGGATTGAGGTGAGGTTAACTCGTACACATCACAAATGACCCATGGATCGTTGTCCTAAAGTATCAACATATTCCGAAAGCAGTTGGTCAGTTTTTTGTATGTCAGTTGTTGTTTTCACATAAAATGAAGTGCTCTTTAAATAAAAGAGAGACACTTTGAGTAGTGCCTCCCACACCACGCCTCAGATTGAGGCGTGGTTGACTCGTACATGTCACAAATGACCCATGGATTTTTTTTCTAAAATATCAACACAATCAGAATCCTTTTGGCCGGTTTTCCATATGTACTTAAAATGTAGTCCATTTTAAACAGAAGAGAGACACTTTGGGTGGTCCCGGACACACCGAGACTTGGATTGAGGGGCAGTTGACTTTTACACGTAACATATGACCCATGGATTGTTGTCCTAAAATTTCAATAGATTCCGAATGCGTTTGGTCAGCTTTTCGTATGCCATTTGTTTTTTTCACTTATAATCATGTCCATTTTAAACAAAAGAGACATAGTTAGAGTGGTACCGGCCACACCGCGTCTCAGATTTAGATGGGGTTGACTCATACACGTATCAAATGAGCCATGGATCATTGTCCTAAAGTATCAAAACAATCCGAATGTGTTTGGTTTGTTTTCTGTGTGCCTGTTGATGTTTTCACTTAAAATGATTTCCTTTTGAAACAAAGGACAAACACTTTGAGTGGTGCTGGCCACACCGCATCTCAGATTGAGGCGGGGTTGATTCGTACACGTCACATATGACTCATGGATCGTTGTGCTAAAGTATGAACACAATCAGAATCCGTTTGGTCAGTTTTCTGTATGTACTTAAAATGTTGTCCATTTTAAACAAAAGAGAGACACTTAGAGTGATCCCGAACACACCACAACTCGGATTGTGCCCGGGTAGGCTCGTACACATCACATATGACCCATGGATCGTTTTGATAAATTATCAACATATTTTGAATGTGTTTGGTTTGTTTTTCGTATGCCAGTTGTACGTTTCACTTATAATCCTATACATGTTAAACAAAAGAGACACAATTAGAGTGGTACCGGCCACACCGCATATTGGATTTAGACGGGGTTGACTCATAAACATCTCAAATGACCCATGGATCATTGTCCTAAAGTATCAACACAATCTGAATGCATTTGGTCGATTTTCCATATGCCAGTTAATGTTTGCACTTAAAATGATGTCCTTTTGAAATATAAGACATACACATTGAGTGGTTTTGGCCACACTACGTCTCAGATTAAGGCGGGGTTGATTCGTACATGTCACATATGACCCATGGATCGTTGTACTAAAGAATCAACACAATCATAATACATTGTTCATATTTCCATATGTACTTAAAATGTTTTCCATTTTAATGAAAATAGAGGCACATAGAGTGATCCCGGCCACACTTTGTGTTGGATTGAGGCGGGGTTGACTCATACACATCACATATGACTCATGGAACGTTCTCCTAAGGAATCAACACATTTCGAATGCGTTTGTTCAGTTTTTTTATGTTAGTTATTGTTTTCACTTAAAATGATGTCAATTTTAAAAAAAAGACACTATGAATGGTGTCGGCCACACCGTGGCTCGGAATGAGGCACGGTGGACTCGTAAATGTAACATATGACCCATGGATCGTTGTCATAAAGTATCGAAACAATCATAATTCATTTGGTCTGTTTTCTGTATGATATTTTTTCACATAAAATGAAGTCCATTTCAAACAAAAGAGAGACACTTTGAGTGGTGTCGGCCACACCACGCCTCGGATTGTGGTGAGGTTGACTCATACATGTCACATATGACCCATGGATCATTTTCTTAATGTTTCAATGGAATCCGAATTCTTATGGTCAGTTTTCCATAGGTACTTAAAATGTTGTCCATTTTAAACAAAAGAGAGATAGTTAGAGTGATCCCGGCCACACCGCAACTCAGACTGAGTCTGAGTTTTCTCATTCACATCACATATGACCCATGGATCATTGTAATAAATTATCAATAGAATCTGAATGCATTTGGTCGGTTTTTCGAATGCCAGTTGTTCTTTTCACTTATAATCCTGTCCATTTTAAACAAAAGAGACACAATTAGAGTGGTACTTGCCACACCGCATCTCGGATTTAGAAGAGGTTGACTCGTACACATCTCAAATGACCCATGGATAATTTTCCTAAAGTATCAAAACAATCAGAATGCATTTAGTCGATTTTCTGCAGGCTAGTTAATGTTTTCACTTAAAATGATGTCCTTTTGAAACAAAAGACAGACACATTGAGTGGTGCCGACCACACCGCATCTCAGATTGAGGCAGGGTTGATTCGTACACGTCACATATGACCCATGGATAATTGTGCTAATGTATCAACATATTCAGAATCCGTTTGGTCAGTTTTCCATATGTACTTAAAATGTTGTCCATTTTAAAGAAACGAAAGGCACATAGAGTGATCCCGGCCACACCATGCGTTGGATTGAGGAGGGGTTGACTCGAACACATCACAAATGACTCATGGAACATTCTCCTAAAGCATAGACACATTTTGAATGTGTTTGTTCAGTTTTTCGTATGTTAGTTGTTGTTTACAGTTAAAATGATGTCCATTTTAAGCAAAAGAGAGACACTATGAATGGTGTCGGCTACACATCGCCTCGTATTGAGGCGGGGTTGACTCTTACACATCACATATGACCCATAGATCGTTGTTCTAAATTATCGACATAGTCATAATCTATTTGGTCGGTTTTCTGTATTCTAGTTGTTGTTTTCACTTAAAATGAAGTCCATTTCAAACAAAAGAGAGACACTTTGTGTGGTGTCGGCCACACCGTGCCTCGGATTGAGGAGAGGATGACTCGTACATGTCACATATGACCCATGGATCGTTTTCCTAAAATTTAAATGGAAACTGAATGCTTCTGTTCGGTTTTCTGTATGTACTTATAATATTGTCCATTATAAACAAAAGAGAGACACTTAGAGTGATCCCGGATAAACCGTGACTCAAATTGAGCCCTGTTTGGCTCATATACGTCACAAATGACCCATGGATAGTTGTGATAAATTATCAACAGAATCCAAATGTGTTGGTCGGTATTCTGTATGCCAGTTGTTCTTTTCAATTATAATCCTGTCCATTTTAAACAAAAGAGACACAGTTAGAGTGGTACCGGCCACACCGCTTCTTGTATTTAGAGAAGGTTGACTCGTACATGTCTAAAATGACCCATGGAAAATTTTCCTAATGTATCAACACAATCTGAATGTGTTTGGTTAGTATTCCATTTTTCAGTTGATGTTTTCACTTAAAATGGTGTCATTTTGAAACAAAAGATAGACACTTTGAGTGGTTCCGGACACACCGTGTCTTAGATTGAGGCAGGGTTGATTTGTACACGTCACATAAGACCCATGGATCATTGTGCTAAAGTATCAACACAATCAGATTACGTTTGGTCCGTTTTCTGTATGTACTTAAAATGTTGTCCATTTTAAATGAAAGAGAGACACTTAGAGTGATCCCGGACACACCATACCTCAGATTATGGTGGGGTTGACTCGTACACATCACATATGACCCATAGATCGTTTTCCTAAAGCATCAACACATTTTGAATGTGTTTGGTCAGTTTTTCATATGTCAGTTGTTGTTTTCACTTAAAATGATGTCCATTTTAAACAAAAGAGAGACACTATGAATGGTGTCGGCCACACCATGCCTCAAATTGAGGCGAGGTTGAATTGTACACATCACATATGACACATGGATCGTTGTGTTAAAGTATCGACATAATCAGAATCCTTTTGGTTGGTTTTTCGTATTGCAGTTGTTGTTTTCACTTAAAATAAAGGCCATTTTAAACAAAAGAGAAACACTATGATTGGTGTTGGCCACACCATGCCTCGGATTGAGCCCGAGTTGGCTCGTACACGTCACATATGACCAATTGATTGTTTTGATAAATTATGATAGTTGTTTATTTAAATTATTCAAATACACTATTTGAAATATTTCAGAGCTAACGATGACATGCCCAATGAATACATCCCTTTTATAACATACCAAGAATCTATGATATTGATTAGATGTGTCAATGTGATTTAAAATTATTATCATGATGAAAATAAATAAAATATATATTATAGATTTTCTAGTAGTAAATGAAATCAAGGATGGTGGGGGGGGGGGGCTGTCCGGGGGGGGGGGGGGGCTGTCCAGTGGGTGTCGAAGGCAGAATGATTAATCGTTATATTAGAAAAACTAATGTTCACTAATATTGCGAATTTTACATTCTGTGAATTAGTTTCATGAAGAAAGAATAAGTACTAATTAGGGACCACATACTATTTTGCAAAGTTCATGAAGATACTCCATATGTTCTATTGTGCAAAGGATAAGTGACCAGTGTGTCATTTTATATACATATAGATTTTGATAGAAACATGATACATACTTGTTATGTAATACACATAGTGTACAAAAATTAAGATGAACAAGATCTTCATGTTTTACATGATCTTAATGAAAGGAGTTATTTTCATGAAATAATATCAATAAATATTACAAACAATTTCTTATGAGTTCATATACATGAAGTTGTAATAGTTGAAGCATTGAGATTAAAAAAACTATGAATCTTTAAAATTAGAACACAATAAAGAGACACCATGCCCTTATAAATGTAAATGTGTAATGAAAAAAATAATTGGACATACACTGATGTAGTGATTTGACTACACAATTCGTGGAGTAGTGAATCATAAAATTTTACAAAAACCCTAATAATTGGGAATGACGAAATCCTTGATAATATAAGGATATGCTTGATAAGTGGTGGAACTATATCCTTGATAAAAGATGGAAGGAGTCTAACCTAGCAGCAGTTGATCCGATGGAAGAGGGGGGGGGGGGTTTCTCAAGTGCTTCTATGAAGGAATCGCTTTTGGAGAGAAATCGAATGGTTTTGGAATCTTGGGGAGGCGGTTGCCTAGTTTTGGATAATTTGGGGCATATTTTTTCCAACAGTTTTTAAAAACCATTGGGAAAACTTAATCTTTCCCAACGGTTTAATGAAACCATTTGGAAAACTCATTTTTCCTCATATTTCACAACGGTTTTATGAAAACCGTTGGTAAAGATAACATATACCAACGGTTCTTTGAACCGTTGGTATTCAAGTGGTGGGAAAAATCTGATTTCTAGTAGTGCATACTTCTTCTTAATGAAGATGACTAGTCCACCCCATGTTGAAGCACTTGGTCATATGAACACTTTATCTAGATTATCCTATAGTTATTTATTCAACTCCCCATGTTTCAAAAAATCCATTCTATATAGTCTCTTGGATAATGCTAATTCCCTGATTGTATTCTTGATTGAAAATTCAACTTCTCGACTAGGTAGAAGTCTAGGAAATTCCATGGGAATCACATCAGCATATTCCCCCAAAATAAGCATGTCTTCAAGGATATTTTTTTCCTTATACTCAATCATTTGATCTAGATTTTCTTACTCATTGGGAAATAATATCCTTTATTGTGATGAGGGTGCAAAAAATATTCATACTCCTCCTTGCCGTTGTACAGAACCAGGGGTCAATTCTCATTACAGAGAGTGATTTCCTTCACATTAAAATTTATGTAGGATATACATAGGGAAATCAAATCCATACCCATAATTGCATCAAATTCAACCAAATAGAGTATTAAATAGTCAGTTGGGAAGTTCACCCCACAAATTGGGGCATGAGAGATATTATATACATTCGATTAAATAGTTTCCTGAATTTATATTTTTAACAAATAAATCTACCTCCATGTTTTTATGGTTTTGACTAGTTCTACTAAACTTTCATGGTATTAAGGAATGCATAGAACTATATTCCAAAATAATGTTCTATATTATTTAATGAATAACTTGTTTACCTATCTCTATATCATTGTTTGTATCCACCTCGGTAGCTTTGATGGGTGAAGCTCTCCATTGTGGCCTTGAAGGTTGTTCGTCATCTATGAAAACTCACGACACTGTGAATAAATTTTCAAGGTTCCATGGTTCTTTGATGTTGTGTAAATTAACAGTGTGATGTGTATTGACTGTAGAATTGATTTCCTCCATCGCATTAGTAGGTTTCTTATATCGAAAGTCGTTCGGTTGGTTTCCTTACTTCCTACACCTAAATCATTTCCTTGATCCCCTTCATAAATTTATACGGTGCTTCATTCCACACCTTTGACAAGTGGGATGTTGAAATTTCTTAGCACCATTAGATTTCTCCATCAGATCTCCAAAAATAAACACCACATTATAATTCTCATCCCCATGATACACTTCAGATTCACTTATCTCCATTTCAACATGCAGGGAATAACAGAAAATTTCATCATTCCTATTGATGTCTCAAATCGCTGTGGCTTTTCATAGAATAGATTTTATCCCACCATTGAGGGTTCTGCCTTGAATCTGGGGGTAATGATAGTGTTAGAGGTGTATCATGAAATTATTGTGAAGTTTTTCTCATATGACCTAATAGATTTGTTATATTTTTCATGATGTATTGGAAGTCCCAATCAATTTTAAGATATAGAGTGTAGTGAAAATATTTATAGAAAGACAATTTATAGAATTACTTCCACCCTATCACTTCGATCTCTTTATCAAGATTCACATTCTTGATAAATGTTCACTACTGATCATAATCTCCCTCAATATGATAAAAACTAATATAACCTTCTCTTGTTCATAACATTGAATGACGAAGAATATCTCTATAATGAAGTTTATACATTATTATGTTATTAAGGGATCATATGATCCATTGACTTTTAGAGGCCTCTATCACATAAAGCCCCAAATTACATCTTGTTATATGTTATGGGAATTTGGAAACTCCACCGGATCCATGTTTACCTTCAAAACCTATGTTAAAAAAGAGATAATAGTCAAAAAGGTTTCAATTCCCACTTACATAGGGTTGGGAATATCATTAGTTAGGTCATAACATTTCCCACCACTTTTTTTAATGGTTGGGGTCGAAGCCTCATTTTTATTATTATTGAAAATACATTTTTTGTCTAGGTAGATGAAGACCCATTATATAGCCCAAAGGCCCAAGGGAATGTGTCTTGAATACAAGGGTTGGGTATCATTAAAATATTAAACACATAAAAGGGAATACAAAAAAAATAGTTAAATCATAAATTACCTTTATTATATTAAATTATCATTTTCTAGTCATTAATCTAAGTTTTCCATGATATATTTACTAACATATATTCAAATGGGAAATTTTTTTCCCCATAATAATGGTTCAAAATTAGATTTTGAATTTACCAAACCATTCACATAGGGGTTTTGAACCAGATTCGTAGTTAGGTTCTTTGGGGTGTACCAGGTTACGTTGAGTCAAGAACAATGCACCTTGTAATTGATGTTACCCCTAGGTATATCTATTCCATTACAACGTCCACTTTTAGTATCTAGAAAACAAGTTATTTTCTTGATAAACCACTAAATCAATACATGAAAAAAAAAATTACATGTTTTATTATACTTTTTCTTTTTTCCAATGATTTCTCTAGTATTTTCTAATCTGAATCCAAAAAATAAGTTAACATTTCCTATGACACTATAAATAATAACCCTTCTATTTATTTCAAATTCCTTGAAGATATATTACATAATATTACACATAACTAAACTTGAATGACTAAAAAGTATATTTTATTTATTAATTAGGTACATGAAACAACATCCTAAAAATGTGATATAAAAACATTATTAAAAAAATCCTTAACATGTCTCTAAAAATCCATGTCTTTTAAAGCATCATGGGATAACCTAGGTACATACATAAGAAAAGGGTGAGATATAAATCCCAGTAAGGTAATCACCATGGAATAACATGAAGAATGTAATAAATGTTAGATAATAGCCATGTAAATTGTAAATTAAAGGTGTGAGATTCATAAAAATGAATTATATGGCCTGATAGAAAATGATAATTATAGCATGGGACATGTGGAAACATATTAAAACACTGAATCATAAATATAGTACAAGGATAACTACAAAGAAATAATTATAGAAGAATTCTCATAAAGCAACATGCATACTCTGTATCCAAAATTGATGTCTCATGATATTAAACATTACCCAATGAATAATATCTCTATATAATTTTAGTTGTAGTCGTCACATTCATTTTATTCTTATGCTTAAGTGTGCCACAAAGATCGAAAAAAATTGATTCATTCGTTATTATAATTTATTCAAAGATAAAAGAATTTTTATTAAACAATTTTCAGTCATAATTAAAAGAATTACTAGTGTATAAAATTTAATTTTATAGACAAGAAACTGGTATGGTATTCATTACAAACGTTTTTTGGCTGGAAAATTATGATGAACTTTTTACTCCATAATGAAATCATATTCAAATTCATAAAATTGGTTTATGAGAGAGAATTTGGACTCTAATAATTTGTAAATAAAACTGGTAATTATAGTGGAATTTAAGGACAAATCTCATGAAAGGAATTGGAAATAGAATTCATAAGATAATAAGTAAACATCAATAAGGAAAAGAAGGTGAGAATCCCTTACTTGTGTGTGTGAAACCAAATTACTTGGAGGAGCTTCATTAGAGCTTGGTAGAGCCATGGGAGGACCCTATATTGGGAAGATCAGATTAAGGATGTTCTCCAATGATTTTTAGTGATTTAAAATGAGAGTTTGGGAGGGTTTATATAGAAATTGAGTAGGAATTTCATTATTATTTTTCAAACATAGGTTTTGGACTCTATATAAAAATATAACTGAAACCAAACATATTCCCATGGTTTTTTACAACTGTTTCATCCATAAGAGAGTTATTTTCATTATTTTATAATTCACAGGGCCAATGATAATATAATAATACCCTTGATTTTATGGAGGTGAGTCTTACTCATAATGAAATGATTTTAAAACATTAAATTATATAAATGTTTTTTGAGGATTCCCATTGGAATTATAAAATTAATCAAATAAATATAAAATTACTTTATAATAAAATGAAAAAATATATATTTGGTTATTTTAAAATTTGTTATTTTAGTTACATCACTTTTGTCTCATTATGACATCATATTACACTTTGTATATTTATATGGTTTCAAATGTTTATACAATAATATAAATATATTTGAAAACTATGAAAAATTAACAGTTGGATAATATGGATGATCAGATTCGAAAAATAATATAAATTTCATCTAAATAATTTTCTAAATATATTCTTTTTCAATTTTTAAACAATAATAGATATTTATTGAGAAATTCTATCATTTATTGACAATAAACGTTTTTAAACCATTATAAATAGTATTTTTGACTTCATAAATAATATGATAATTTATATTTAATAAAAGTTATTTTATAATATTATTTTACTGAAATATTATTTATTTCAAAAATCCATTAATTTATCAAAATAAATTCTTTAATTTAATTTTAATAATACCCCAAAATAATATTTATGTTATATTGTATCAAAATAAAAATAATTTATAGAGTAACAAAAAAAAGTTGAAAATATGTCCATTATTGTATAAAACATAATGTATATACTCATATTTACATCATCTAGATACATATCATTTTTATACAAGAGTAAACTCATTACAAGTAGGGCGATCGATGGTGATACTTTCAACAGGTGGTTAGGAAAACATGGTTTTAGTCGTGGTATCGATCTACATGAACTTCTCCCATAAATAGTTTCTCTCATCCTTAAGTTGTTAGATCTAAGCTTGGGAATGGTCAAGAGATACATCTAGTGAGGTTTTATACCTTGAAATCTCTGATAAATGGGCTTCATAGGGTATGATCTAACTAGTTTAAGAATTCAATTCCTCTGTCTGTGTCAATTAGATTTGTTAAAAATCTATATTTATAGTAATCATCTTATTGTTGTTAAATGGATATATTGACAACATTAATTATACATAATAGTGTTTTATATCCAATTATATATAATAATAAAAATTAATTTGTTTTTTATAACAATATTACATAATATGACATTTAATTAAATCAAAAGAGAACTTTTTTATAATAGTGTTGTTCGTTATAGTATTGTAGTTGATTTGAGATGTTTCTAGGGTATATGAAGTATAATATAGCACATGAGAGTGAAATTTCATCTTTTAGGATAATATTTATTATAAAACTTGGTTAGTTTAATTACAAAACTCTTTCAGGGTAATCTCCCCTACTTGTGGACTAATTACCTGGGATTTGGTTAGGATTTATTAGAGTTGATTATAAGTACCATTGTGTGTTTCCTTAAACCTAAATAAATTATCTTTATTATGTAGTTTAGTTATAAAGAATGAAAATTAAAAAAAATCAACTCAAAAATATATATAATAAATCATTTCATAAAAATGATGTAAAATGTTTAAAATTTATGGGATATGGTAGTGTATAAATTATTTCTTCCATGGAATTGTCCACTTCAATTACTAATTTATTAATTATTTCGATAATTAAATGTGATTTTACACTATAATATGTTGGTATCCATTATTTTAAATTGTTTTCTTATTAATGAATCTCATTAAATATATATTGTTTTATATAATATTTCAAAACATAAAATAAATATTAATATTAATGTGAAATAAAACAATTCAGCTTTCAATGAAATCCGAAAATATGCTTACCATGCATCATTAGTAGGTATCAAGGGGATTTCAAATCCCAAAAGTAATCCTTTGGTTTGAAAATGTATTAATGTAACATGTCAATGTAGTTTTTTATTGACCACCTAGGTCTATAAAAACATAAAATAATAGTAGAATCCCTCATGTAAGAAATAATTACACTTTTGATTTATATTCTCTAACATATAATATTTAAATGTAATGTGGAAGATGTGTCTTTGGGTAACATGTTTTAATTTTCTATTAGAATTACCTACCATGTAGATATTTTGAATATAATTGTTCTCTATTTCATTATTCTCATATTGGAAAATAGTGATTCTTATCATTATTATTAAAATCAAATTATTACTCACACATTTGGAGTCTGAGATGGTGTACATGATTATAGATCATTAAAATATATCAATTTACTATATCATAACCTCCATAATATGAAGACACACACTTCCATTACATGGATATTACTTTATTTTAGATAAATATTTGTTACATTATAGAAACCCAAGCCTGAGGATTATAATAATTTATTTTCTTTGGAAAATTTGAAAAAAAAAAATCAAAATTCATGAATGACATTCAATGTGTACCATAAGCACAATAGCATTAACCTAGTTTGTGAGGCATCACCAAGTGTATCTAAGAGACCCAAGTTCAAAACTAGGTAGAGACATATTTCTAGGTTAATGTAGCAGTACTGTAGGAGGAACTATAGAAGGTACTATTTGGTACAATAGTAGCTAGATATATTCATCTATTTTGGCTTTCAAGCCACTAGTTTGGTACTCGGGTCCTTAAAGGCCTTTAGGCCACCCAAGGCCTTTGGTGCAGCAAGGCTTTTAGGCCACCTTCAAGCCTTCGGGTCACCTCAAGGGATTAGGGCCACCTCAATGCGTTCAGGCCACCTGAAATGTTTCTTAATTAACGAGGAATACTCTACATGGTGAAAACTCTAGATGAGGATTCAGAGTAGGCATATTCACCAGAGCAGAATTAAAATGTGGAAGAAAGAGAGGGTATGGAGTTGCCATTGGGACCAGCCTGTGTATGCACGCGAAACCTGGCCGAACATCCATGAAAAGGTGGAGAGCTGATATCACGATGCATATGATGAGGAGGAGAAATTTCATGTAGTTATAGTCTAGATATTTCCTCTCAGACCTGGGGGTCAGGTAATATCAAAGCCTCTGGGCCTTGTAAGGCTTCCCCCATATCCCTTAAAAGGGGGGTTATCAAAAATAAATAAAAAATAACACCTTTCAGAAATTTGGGAAATTTTTACCATAAACAACATCTCCCATTAGTAATCATACATAAATACCATTATTCAAAACCAGTGGAAAGTAAAAATAAAAATTCATGTGTTCAGATGATCCATACGTGTAAAAATGGAGATAACTAAGAAAAACATGAAAAAAGGTGTATGTAACATGAGCATGAAATTTGAAAAATGTATCTATCATATCAATGATCATAATCCCGAGTCATGACCTGGATATTGATAGTTAATAATACATGAATAATTTGGGAATCAAAGAACATGATAATTTAGAGAATAAAATTGGAATAATTCACGAAATTGGGGAATATACATAATTACAAAACAAATTATATAAATGATATCCACTAAGAACATCATAAAATTTTATTCTTGGTATAACCACCCATGTACATGATTTAATCTTGGGATAACCTCTCATGTACCCTCTTTCTGGATTGGGATAACCTTATGTGTACCCTTTTATAGTAAAGGATAACTTCCCAAATACCATATTTGGAGCATGGGATAACCTACCATGTCCCCTCTTTTATGATTGGGATAACCTCACAGGTTGCCTTTGACTTCAAATAACATTAATCATTACACCATGAAATTGGGGGGATATATGTCCCAACCATCATTTTTAAAATGTATCCACTATATTTGGTTAAAATATAACCACCGACATATAATTAAAATCAAACATGTGTGTTTCAAAAGATCATATGACATTAATAATATTAAAACCCATGAAATGAAATGGGTGTCACAATCATTTCATCATAACCTAGCCTAGATAAATGAATCAACGATCCAAATCATATCATCATTTCATTAAATCATGACCCGTGGAAGAAGAAGTGGGTTTCATTATTTTCATTGTATAACATAACATCTGATCATGGATTTGGTAACCCAAATCCACGACCCAGTAAAGTTTTATTAAGAAGAAAATACAAACATACAACATACCTCATAGACAACAGACCAACAAATACAACAGAACACTGTATTTCATGAAACTACGTGCAAAGGCCAATTGACCCAAATAAATAGGTCCCACGGTAGCCCAACCTACAAAATCAGATAGAATCTCTTCCCTCCTATGAAACACTGAATCCAAAGTCATCCCACTCCCCGAGGTCTTCTCCAAAGGCAGTGACCCACCTAGAACCTGAAGACAAGCCGCATCCCAAGGAAAACTATCACCATCGTCTCCATAAAATATCCCCACTGATAATCCACCATCGCTGGACAACATCAAGACACATGCCCTCATCTGAACCAGAAACTCTGCCTCCCTAAGATAGTCGCCTCCCAACATTATCGTCGTCGAGAAAAATTTATAAGACCGCTCCCAAAACATAAATCCTACATCACTTCATCATCTATTCCATAGAACCCACTTCATGGATCCCTATGCCCTAAAGTCAATGTCACATCCCAATTTATCTCGTGACCCGAGGTCTCACATCCCCTCCCAACAAAAGAAGTCACCCTTGTAACGCTGACACCCCATGTGAAGTCTGCCACGGAAGTCATCACCATCACTGAAGGCTTCGCCTTCCAAATATAGCTTACACTTGTCCCAAAGTCAAGGTGATATCTAGCTATCTCATTGATTAACACCACGCACCACCACTAGAGTGTGCTCCTGTATCACACTCAATTCCACTCAAAGTCAACCATATCACCTTTACTCTCCCGAATAGGAGAAGATCTCAACTGTCGATCCTGCTAAGTTTCTCCCCGCCGTCAGGCCTTCAGGATACCATAGCCTCAATTACCAACCCCTCTACATCTGAATGAGAAACTCCTATCCAACCTTCACTGAGGAACACCAGTCCCCCAACCGTCGCCTACTGCAACCTGCAATGCAAGTCATCAGCAGTGCCCCACCAGGATCCCAAACAAGATGTGGCTTAGGTCCCCAATTCCAGAAACCCACCCATGCCACATCCTGGATAGAATACCAGCCACAATCGGGTCATCGTTGAAAAAAACACCTCAACATTTCACAATCACCATTGTCACAGATCTTACCCTTCTTCTTCTTCTTACCACCAAACATGGAAACATGTTTCCCCCTCGTGGATTCTTCTCCCCATTCACCACAATCAGAATCCTGTTATTTTAAATGATCCTGATAAATAATAATAATTTTATAATTGTATAATATCCCATGTAATGGAAAATAAACATCAAACGATGTGTTCATAGATAGACAATTTTATTTAATGATCATTTAAAACATTTCCTAAGGAAAATATCCTTTCCACTATGAAATAAATATTTTAAAAAATAAATAAAATTCAAAACCAATTTTTTAAATAACATTGGAATGATATAAAGTTAGATTCAAAGAAAATAGTGTTCCTGATTTGGTTAAATTCCATTCATGTTGTACATATTTAAAACTAATATTTCTTTCTCATTTTTAGAAAAATAGATAGGGGATATTTTTCCAAATGTAATGCATATTCCTTTCAAAAAAAGTTATAAAAAGTATACCACATATTAATTTTTTTAATAAATCAATTGAAAAATTAATAAAATTTTTTAAAACATTTTTAGAATACATGGGTTTTTATTAAAAAATGTTTTTTATAGAAAATATAATTTTTCGTAAAAAGGTTTCTTCTTTAATTGTTGCATACATAAAGAGATAAATATTTAGGTAAATCATGTATTATAATGAAAAAAACATATTATGATAAATTAAATGAGTTTAATGAGTGATATATAATAATTTGTTTTTATTTGAATCATAATCATAAATAATCTCAATAAACAAGTAGATTGTAATTTAAAACCCTTGCCACTTTGGCATTATAGAAACATAAAACCCATGATGGAGTAACATTAAATTAAACATAAAATATCATGAGGATAAATAAATTCATGATATTAAATGTAAAATTGGCTGCATATGAACCTCATAAAAGGATATGGGTTCATAACATAACATATGTCTCATAGAAGGAAAAATGAGGCAAAGATCTGTTACATCTTTGGAATCATTTGAACTAAAAACCGCAGGAAATAGAGATTATTAAATGGATATTAAAATCCACTAATAATCAATTATAATAATATAAAATTTTTTATTTTAAGTTATATACACCAAATAAAAAAAGGTGGTGAATCTGTCATGTGTATCACATAACTAAGAAGTGAGACGAGAATATTGTAATTCATTAGTAATATTATTAATCGTAATCCCTAATGAAGAATAAAATAAAATGAAAAAACAATTGATATCATTAAAATAATTATATTAATGATATAACTTGTTAATATTTCATTATATAATCTACAAAAATGAAAATAGTGGTTGATTTGCATCTATCTCATAGAAATAAAAGAGTCTAGAAATATATTTACAAAAGTGTCGAATTAATTCATGATATTTTGTTACTCATGTATAATAAATGTAATTATATTATATATATTATATATATATATATCATATATGATTTACATATTTCTTTTTATTACCCTTTTATTAAGAATTCCATGTAAATTTCATGTTTCGGGTAACAACTGCTCTGTTTCCCATATATGTTTTCATTTGTTTTTTTTGGTCTTCTTAATTTGATCTTGGTTGAATAATATAAATAATAATAATTATTACATAATTATCATATTAATAATTATATTATATTTTTAAAAACAACCATGAAATATTTTTTGAGAAATTTATTAAGTTATAATCATAGAGATTGTAGGTGGTTTGTACGCATGAGTAACATTTCCATTATTGTAATGATTATTATATAAATGAGGTAAGTAATATATTATATTTTAAAAATAGTAATAATATCATAAATAATATGTTATTTATTTAAATATTCATAAAAATATCATCCATGTAGATTGGTTATGATAATAGAGAGTCATATCGCTTTGTGAATGTCGTTTTCCACACGTATATTAATGTTGTTATCATCATTTTTTGGGTGAAAAGTAATAATTAAAATGGTATATTATAATTTAAGAAAGATAAATATGTCATGAATATTTAATTATTTAATTTATATAAAATATATTTATCTTTTTTATATTTCATATATATCATTACTAGAAAACTAATCACATCGCTTAGGTAGGCTCTAGTCCGCTGTACATAAGAGCGACATTATTATATCCCTTATTTAATGGAAACTAAAAAAGAATTATATTAAATAATTAGTAAAAATGAATTAGTATATTATAAATATAATATATATAATTCAAACCCATCATCATACCCAATCATGAGATGTGGTAATGGAAAAACGCATGACCTCGGTACGCGATGTTGTAGTCCTCCATACACATGAATGATGATTTCATAATCTATTTGATGGAATTGAAAAATGATTCAGGTAATTAACCTAACATAAAATTAACTAAATTTATGGATAATACATAGGTTATTATATTAATAAGTATTAATAATAATTAAAGCAGATTAAGGAATATATAAAACAAAAAACATTGGTTGAAGAATGTTTCCACTTATTCGGGTGAACTCCTTAGGTTTTCACCAAAATCTTTTCTGGGATGGATTTATATACAAACTAAGGATTATAAAATGATATTAAGGATTTTGGGATGTAATATTGTCAATTAGTGGCCAATATAAAAGTTTTTGAAGGTGAAAGTAATATATTAGAGGGTGTTCCCTTTTATAAGTGAGGTGAGTGGAAGCCATTTATTTTTTGAAAACAAAATTCGGTACCCACGTTTTTCTTATGACACAAGGGTAAAACAATTGTGTATTATATATACATAGACTTTATAGGGTCTCAAAATGGTTAACCAATTGATTTTATATAATTTTATAGGTTATTGATTGACACAACTGTTTATTTTAACTCCATGATAAACCCATTTTAACTTGAACCATGGTAAAACATTTTACCATTATAAATATTAATTTTAGCCAAAATTATTTTAATAGATCATATAATTTAAAATATTCATATTATAAATATTAAATCCATTTTTAAAATAAAATGAACAGAACTAGGAACCTTTAATTTAAATTTAATCCCATTTACTCGATGAGAAGGCACGTTTCAATGAGAAAATGTTCAAAAGATTACAAGGTTTTTATATAAAAAATTAATATTAAATTTATTTAAATGACTTATATTTTATTAATATATATATATATATTTAACTAATGATTCTTTAAAAAATATTTAAAATTTAATTAAAATTTCCAAACAAAATTAATTAAATATCCAATTTTCAATAAAAATTCATTATTTATCAGTATAAAAGAAAAAATTAACCATTTTTGAAATGTATCAAACAATTCACCCAAAGATAATTGCAAGAATATGAATTTAAAAATGAAAAATATTTCTTTCAATTTATATTAAAAAAAAAACTAAAAAATTATTTCAATAAAATGTGCAAAAAAGTGAGAAAACACCTTTTTAGAAAAATATTGTTATAAGTGTAACATTGGATTTATTATAATATGTCATCTATAAATACATTATACTATTATTTTTCATTTAATTTAATATATAATATATATATTTCAACAAATTAATTCAAAAAAATTGTTATTTTATTATTGAGGTAAAATACAATTGTTTGAAAAAAAAATTTCCAGAAAAAGATTTCATTTATTTTCAAATACTTATTATTTTAAATTGAAATAAATTATCCACAAATGAATTATTTTTATATAAATGTTTAAATCATATATTTTCATAATTTAGTTAAACATATTGGTACTCATCATTATAGTGTCTAGGTGAAAACTATCGTATTAAATAATAATATATTAAGAGTATCTTGGGTTTCTTTTAAACACGATGTAGAATGTATCACAAGTAAGAAGTAGCACTGAGTTTAATGAAAGATAAAATCATTGTATCATGTAACATAAAATATAAAAAATATTAAATTAATTTGAACAAAAATATTTCAAAAAATAGTTTGTTGTTACATTCAACACCACAAAAAATAAATTTCTCCCTCGAAATTCGTCTCAACCAATAAAAGATTAAAATTTTAAAATTACTATAAAAAATTCCACATCAAAAAAGAAATAATAAAACTTCCCACAAAAATTAAATTTTGTAAACAAGAATATTTCTAATTATAACTCATAACTAGGTTTCCAAATTGGATTATAAAGGTTGGACGTGAAAACATTGAGCTAAAACAGAAAACAAACTACCAAATACAGCTAGAGAGTGATAGAGAACTTAGTCAAGAGAAATATAATGAACCCAAATACATAAGAAAGTCATGTGTAAGTTCAATTATAACATAAAAAGGAATTGAACATGATAAATGGTAAAGTAATACATTAATTTCTAAAACCTCATCAAAAGTACAACATAAACCATACCATAAATGGGTTTCCTTATAAAAATTACCAAATTAAAATTTTATAAAAATGGCTACTAAATTTCTCAAAATAAACTTTATATTAATCCCCTATATATTATTGAGTGTATTTTGATTGTCACATACCAAACATGGGAAAACCTCGATCATCTATTCACATGAATCACATTAATGACATGAAAAAAAACTAAAACCTTATTTTAAACATACAGAATCCCTAATTACATAGGTAAGACATGGATTATTCAATATATTCATTTAACCCATAAATGTTGTAAACTCTATCATTGATAGAATAAACCACTTTAACAACAAATAATTACAGTGTTTCAAGGAAATGAGTACTATCAAATTTATTTAATTGATATCAGTAATATCATTATCTAACCATCATTATTTCAACATCAGGAACATGTTTAGGGTTTTATCTCCCTTATTAATGTGTTTTCTATGAATATCACCTCTCAATAAAGTTACATTTCTATTTTCATAGAACAATTCAATATAATCTTGATAATCCTATACTAAAAAATAAAAATATATTTAATAATTCTTCAATTCTAATATTTAAACACATAAGTCATTCTAAAAAAATTAAAAAACAATTAACTAGACTTCTTTATCTTATTCATTAATACCTAATTCATTTAATATATCATTTTTAGTCTCTTAATCATAAATAGAAAAACCATTACTCATAAAAAATTTCTAATTATATTTATGATATTTCCCCTATAGATATCGACATTCCTAATTCATATACATTCCACATTTAATGAATTCATACATTTATATTACCATATGTGAGAACAACATTCCCTTCCTTTGTATTAACTGGAATTTTCCTTTTTTTCATTTTTAGTTGGTTTCTTTGTGTCAGTATTCTTCATATTAAATATGTATTCCTATAAATCTAATGTATTCCCTTTATTACTTCTTCCCATATTCTAAATATATATAAAAATTGATATTCTTTCATCTATGGTCTCCACTACCAAAACGAATTGTGAAATTTATACATCTCATCTATGGTGAGTCCGAGAGTTGGTTATCATGCACATTGTTAATAATATTGTCTGATAACCAAACATACATAATCCTAACATCATTTACAGTTGTCATTATCTCTTTTGTCTTGTCATCAGAAAATTGTTTGTCACAGACATTGGGAAAAAAATTTATTATAGTGTCTTCCATTTATGAACAAATTCATAGTGTTAGAAACAATATTCATCGTAGGGAACCAAATAATCATATAAAATAATATAAAAGATATCTAAAACATGAAAATCAGTTTTAAATCCCTGAAAAATTTGGTTTATCCTATATCATTAATAGTCTTCGTCTATTAAAATCCTTCATGATGGTTTAAAATGATTTTTAAATTTTCAAAATCATATCCCATGGGAGTGTAATACAAAGTGTGCAATAAGGATAATTATCATTCACTAGTTCATGATTTAGTGCTTATTAACGCACTATTTTCCTGTTATTTGACCCTAGGTATCCCTATGACAAAGTAACATCCTTTTGTAATATTCTAATATGTTTGTAATTTATGGGCAACCACTTTCCCCATCCTCTACCCCAATTCATTGAAATTTTATTACACTTTGGATCATCCTTATACTTATCCATAGTAAAACCCATAGTCATATCATTATAAATATCCCCAGGGATCTCCCTGGTTCTTTCTAGAACTAGTTTCCGAAATTTATCAAAACCCTTAATCTGATACTAAATATACAGACCCACACTAATCATACATTAGTATTACATATTTCTGAAAGAATATTCATTACATTCCATAAATTCATACATATAATCCATAGTAGTTTAGTGCCGTTGGAAAATTGAAACACAGTATTCTAAATTCATGAAATATACTCAATGCCTCCCATAAAGATTATACCCTTTATTACTCCTAATTAAAAATCAGTCTTCAAAACCTGTGAAATGTAAATATAAGAAATTTTCTTCTCTTATGATCAATAAGGACAAAAAGGATGATAATTAATCATATCACGATCATACAAGTATTAGAACCTGATCCAAATGTCTGAAAACCATACCATGCATATAAATGTTCATAATCTTGAGTTGTGGAATATATATTGATAATTTAGAAAACTTGAATCATAATGGAATCAAAGAACATGATCCAATAGAGAATAAAATTTTCCCAATACATAAAATTGTGTTGTATATATAATTATATAATATCTTATGTCATTGACACCCATGATTTATTTCACAACATGTTATCCTCGGTCTAACAACTAGGTACCTGCTTCCTTCTTGGGATAACCTCATGTGTACCCTAATTTAGGTTTGGGATAACATTTCATGCACAATCTTCTAGTATTGGGACAACCTCCAATGTACCCTCTTACGGGCATGATATAGCCTCACATATACCCTCATTCGGTATTTGGATAACCGCTTGTGTACCCTTATATCTCATATAATAGTAATCATTACCCAATTCATGGGAGGGATATATAGGTTGGAACCATCGTGGTTAAAATTTTACCACAATCCTTTGTTATAATATAACCACCTAAGAAAATCATATATTTTTGTGCCCCAATATCATAGGACAATCATCATATTAGAACCCATGGAATGTAATCTATTTCATAAAAAATTCATCATAAAAATAACTATGTTAAATAAAAAACATTTATTGTAAGTTCATCATTTATTAAAATCATAACCTATGAAGAAAAAGAGGGTTTCATAATCATTTTATCATGTTATAAACCATATAATAGAAATGGACTTGAAAACATATTTTTATCATAAATCATACAGAAAAATAATATTAAATCTATCCTAGGAACATATCCCTATTAAAGCATAATTAATATTTAATGTTGTTATCTCATATGTTAAATGATTTTGAAAGACCATTTAAAACATTTCCTTAGTAAAATATCATTTCTTCTTTAAAAATTCCTTTTTAAAAAATAAAAATCTTTGAAAATCATTGTATTTAAAAATAAAATTGAAAAATGATAATATAAGAATCCAATAAAATGACTATCATAATCATATGAAGTTCCATTCTTGTTGTACATATTAAAATAATGACTCTTTTCGTAATTTTGATAAATGTAAAACTAGAATTTTATAGAAAATAGAACAAATATTCTATTCAATTTTATTTATAAAAATTAATAATTGGAAAAATATTACTTCAATAAATCATTTGAAAAGTGATAAAAAATTATTTTTTTTGGAAGACATGGTTTCGGAAGAAAAAGGGGTTTCGATCAAAAAATCTATTTTCTATAAAAACATTATGTTTAGAAATCTTGAGTACACAAATAGAGTAAAAATAAGGGGAAATGGATTATCATGGAATAAATATATTATAATAATTTAAATTGTTTTATTTTTATAAGTATCATAATATTTCATCATTGGATGCAAAATAATAAAAAATACCTATAAAAGATTAGAATGTAACAAGCACGTTTTACCACATTTTGAAATTTGAAAAAAAACTACACATGAAGGAATAAAATTAAATGAAACATAAAATATCATGAAAATAAATAAATCCAAGATATTAAATCTCAATGGGTAGGTAGACACACCATGAAAAATGAGATAGGTTCATGGCATAACATATTTCTCAAAGAATCAAAATTGAGATAAAATTCACTTATCTCTATCGTATATATTAAACCATAAATGATATTAAAAAAAATATAATCAAATGTATATGTAAATAAAAAACTAATTTATGATAATAAAAATTAAATTAATTATAATGAATTATATACATTATATAAAAGAAATATGTGGAGATTCTGGAATGTGTCTCACTGAAATAAAAAGTGAGACAGATGTCCCTTAATACTTTTTTAATCTTATAAATTATAATTCCTAATAAAATATAAAATAATATAAAACCTTAAATATCATTAAAATAATTATATTAAATATATATAATGTTAAAGGGATGTATATTACCCATAAAAGATAAATAAGAGGTGAATTTTCATTATTTTACTTGAAATAAAATAGAGACTAGAAATCCCTTACCATAATTTCCGACATCCTTCATACACATTCGGACCTCCTATATAATAAATATATATTTATTATATATATATATTACATTAAAATTATTATATATATCATAACATAATTTTTTTAAATATTTCCTTTTATTACATATTTTTTAATAATTTCATGTTAATGTCTTAGTTTGGGTGATAACCGTCTAGTTCATCCTATATTTCTTGATTTTCTATTTCTGATACTATAAATTTGATCATGGTTCAATAATATTAAGAATAAAAATCAAAAAATATTTATAATTTTTAAAAATAAATTACATATTTAGTAGTAATAAAAATGTGGTATTTAGAAATTAACTATGTTATGATCATGGAGATGGTTGGTCATACGTACGCATGAGTAAGTTTCCCATTTTACAAAGATAGTTATGGAAAGGGGTTATGTCATATTTTATGTTTAAATTATGATAATAATATTATAAATAAAATATTTGATGTTTATTTATAGTTATACAAAACATCCAAGTGGTGTGTATATTAAAATAGATAGTCATATTGCTTTGTGAAGGTGCTAGTCCACACATACATGAGTGAAATTATCATCTTTTAGTGGGTCAAAAGGAAAGAAATAAATTGATATATTATGTCTCATGAATGGTAATTATTTAATTTATATCAAAATTATGTAATTTATATCACATTTAGTTTTTTTTATCTTCCATGTAAATCGTTAGTGAGAAAAAAATCATATTGCTTCATGCGACTGTATTCAATTGTACGCACGACAGATGTTATGTTATCCCCTATGAAATAAGATGTAATTATTTATATATGATATAATTAATAAAAATGAATAAAAATGTATAATTTTGATATAAATATCACATATATATATATATATTCTATGCATCATAATACCAAACCATGATAAGTGGTAATGAAAAAATAATTACATTGGTCTGTGAGGAGATAGTCCACCGTACACACAAACAATGACTTCATAATGAACTTGATGGATGTGGAGATATTTGTAGGTTATTAACGTAACATAAAATAATCTATGTATATTTAATATACTTATATTATTATACAATAAATTATTAGTAACAATAAATTTGGTTGAGGAATAAATAAAATTGAAAAACTCATTGAATAACGTTGCCTCCTCTTCGAGTATCCTCCTTATAATTGCACCAAAAGAATTCATATGATGGATTTTTATAAACACTAAAGTTTCTATAATTATATGATGGATTCATGGAAGATATTTTAACATGTATTTTCTGATCTAAATGGGTTCCATAATTTTAGGAAGAGGGGAGTGCGGGTGGCCCTTTATAAGTGAAGTGAGTAGGACACTTGTATTTTATAAAAAGGAAAATGTGTACCCATGTTTTTTAAAAAGCTAAAATGTTCTAAAATAGATTATTATAGATTATTAATTATCATTTTCTTAAATATGTCCATATAAAAAAATTTATAAAAAATTATGTCATCTTAACCCTTATATTTTTAGTTTAACCTCTCAGTATACAAAAATTTACTTTAACCACTGTAATTAATTTTTTTTTTGTTTCACCGTAAAAAAATTTCAGAAATTATATTGACCATATTAGATAAAATAAATTAATATTATTAAAAATATTTAATACATAACTCCATAATATATTTACATATTTTATATAATTAAATTTAAAATTGATGATGCAGATGCGACGAGAAAACAGGGTTTCAAAGAGAAAATATTTACATGTTTACATAGATTTTATATCCAGTATCAATATTAAACTGAGAAAAATGAACTAAATTGAATTAAAATATATATTATTGAACTAATTATACTTTAAAAAAAATATAAAATATATTTTTTGTTTTTAAATATTTTAAAATAAAACTCAAATTTCAATTAAAATTTCTTATTTTTTACTATTCATTAAAATATTAATTTTTTCAGAACATTTTTATAAACCCACCCTATGATAATTTCCAAATTATTATATAATAAATGGATATAAATTTTTCAATTAATTCTAATATTATTTATTAATATTATGTTTAAAATAATTGTATAAAAATGAGAAAAATCTATTTTTTTTGAAAATACGGTTTTTAATAAAAAAAATTGGATTTATTTTTATATTTTCTATTGAAAATACATAATATGAATCATAAATATTTGATTTAATATATAATTAATAAATTTCATTAAAATCATTCACTATTTTTAGGTATGAAAATATTTTTTGGTAAACATTTTTTTGTTTAAAAATGTATTTTAGAAAAATATTTCTTTATTTTCAAATAGTTATTATATTCATATAAGATTTATTATTTGATAAAGAATTAATTTCATTTACTTGTGTAGGACACATATTTTTCTAATATATTCAATCATATTCATAATGTACATTCCAATGTATTTGTTATTACATTCCTATTAAAAAAATATTTTCATAGTATGTTGCATTTCATTTAAACACAATGTATAATATATCAAAAGTTGATGTCAGTGTTTTCTATTATTCTAGATTAAAATGTTTTTCATCATTGAATAAACATAAAAATTATTAAATTTGATTGAAAAAATATATATATTTTTTAAAATCTAAGGGTGTTACGTATAAGGGTATGGAATATCCTTTTGTAGTCTATATAATAAATTTTGATTCATCATCTAAGAGGATCTGATGAACATAGATTGAGCGACTAGCCCTTTTGATTTATCCAAATCACCATCCTATTGACATATTATTTTATTTGTTAATTTCCCTATGTTAGTAATCCATATTAAGTAAAATTTTATTTTTAACCATTACTGGTAGTTTTTTTCTTCTTATAAAATTCATATTTAAACATAGTGGCCCAAAAATTATATTAAATATTCTATTGGTGTTCTAGTAATTGTTTTAACTTAGTTCTTTATATGATTTAAACTTAGTTATGAAAAAAAGATGTACCAGTAACATATTTATGAAAATCACTATTTTATTATTTATCTAGAACCAATCTTATTGCTAACCAAATATAATTTCTAGTTTATTTCAATTTAAAAAGTAGTTTTATATTAATATTTTTTATTATAGTGCTTCTCCTAATTTTTTTATTTCTACTAAAAATTATTTCTTTGTCTCCTCATAACAATTTTAAATTTCATATTGGTACAATGTAAGAATCATATTTTTCTAATTAAGGGAAATTCATTTAATTAAAATTTTTGAAATAAATGATTTCTTATCCAAAATCCATTTAACATTTTCTTCCATGGATGTTTATTATTTTTTTGGTTGTTTATGGATATTTCCTACCAAAAATTACTGGGGAATAAATTTTAACTATTTATTTTTATGGTTTTAGGATGAAAAAATTATTATGGAACAATAATCCATATAGACATTATAGAATATAATCACAAACTCATACTCGGTTGGCAGTTGATCAGTTGTCTAATTATGCAACTACACTAGTCAACTTCAGTTCTCTTTTCTACAAGGAAGAATAAAATCATATTGGATAACTTTAATTGATGCTTCGATGTTCTATAATTCAATGTTAAATATGATATTTCATATGGTTATAGGAATAGTATGAGTTCCAAGGTCTTGAAATTTTCTTATTAGTTGATGGGTTATTAGAGAATAAACATTTATACCTAAACTCAACTTATCATCTCCATTCATTTGAAATTTCTCAATGAAAATATACTAATGAAATTTTTTATTCCTACCAATATATTTTATTATATGTAGAAAAAAATATTGACATCCACATTGTTTAAGGTGTTTAATATTTATTTTTTATTTACTTTTATATTTTAGTTGGTTTCACTCTTGATGTGAATATATATTGTTGTTGAGGTTAATCTTCCCCCGTATATTTCCTATTATCCATCTTACTAGTTTTGTCTCCATGGTAACCACCAATTATTGTTTCTTCTCAAGACCATAATCCTTAAGTTTTCCACTACCAATTTATGTTCAAATATTTTTCCCTCATTACAATCTATTTTCTTTAAAACCATGGAAGTGATAAAATTTATTTTTCCATTAGGTCTAAGAATCGACTGGGCATGATTTTCTCATATGCCTTGATTTACCAAGTTGGTCAATATAAAAATAATATATCAAATATGAATTTTATTCTCCTTTATCCCTAGTCAATGAGTTATATTCTTATATTAGTGGTTAATTTGGTACTCCACTAGATACCTTAATATATCATTCATAATTATCTCATGGTTATATACCTATTACTTTCATATATATGGTTGACTGTTGTTATTATGGAATAATTGATGTGAGTATTACTATTTAAATGTGTTATAGAAAGTTATCTTTATTGGATATCAGTTTATATTCATATATTTATTAGTTGAGTACTTCTTGAATAATAAATTCCATGTTAGTTGTGGTTAGTATTATCTTTTGTACAAGGAATCAAAGATATCAGTCATATTCCATGGATAAAAATTATCTATGAAGTTCTTTTGGGAATTTTTTTAAAAAAAATCTTAGTGTGTAAATTTGGATATATCATATCGTTTTTTATTAAATATTATCTTATAAGATAACTTTGTATTCTAATTTATGTTTCCATTAAATGAGAGTTATAACTCTTTACCTCACATACTCTCCTATTAGTGAATATCATACTAAACGTTTTTGGGTACGGATAATCGTGTTTATCAATTGTATAAATTCAACTGATGTTTTCTATATCTATTCGAATTTAGAAGAACCATGTAATATGATCCTATAATTTTACAAATTTTCAATGTAGAAATATATTATGAAATAACTATGTTCATATTATTGATCTGTGAGTCATGATGTAAAAAACTAAAATATTTCTGAAATATTATATTGAGTATCTCCACATCATTAATTAATTATAAATATTTTTGTATAAATTTGGATACTTCGTAAAGTTGGAAATAATTTATTATTAAATTCCCTCTATTTTTTATCTGATTTGGTGACATAACAAGGCTACATATTATATATCTACTCATTGGTTGTTCTTTTTGGGAGGAGTAAAAAACCATCTCACTAATCTATTATTCTTAGACACCTATGGGTTTGATGTTACTTCCAATCATCTTAAATTACATTTGGTGTAGGTTAGAATCCTATCATGTGATGAAATGAAACATATGAAGTAATTTAATCATTTTAGATTTTATTTCAAAGTATTATTCATTATTTGGTTATATAATCTGATTATTAGTATCAAAATTAGGTGCCTGAAATTCTATTAAAGCTATACTCGGTTGAGTAATATTTTTTCTATGTTTTTACGTCATAAATTATCTATTTTGGATATATACATGGGAGAGTATTGTGAATCTATCAATGGAATAGTTTATAACAATTATTATCAAATTTTTAACTCTATCATGTAAATTCCATTCAACATTTGGAACAAAGCCAACGAGATTCATTCAGATATGCTTATTAATATACTAAAAATTTCTTCAAAAATTAATGACAAAAATAAATCATTTAATACCTAACAATGATGCCCAGTTTATATGGTGGAATACACAAGCCTCATAGAAATAAAATTTATACCCACGTAAAATGATGTATGAAGTTGTAATATTGATATGTCTAGAGAATAAGAAGATGTTTTTTAGAGTTTTATCTTATATTATTTGGGATTTCCTTTTAGATTGAGAATGAAAATAATAAGGTTAATTGAATTAATTCATAAAATAGTTATCTCACATCTTATATCACCTCTATTTTCTATTAAATCATGATTTAATTCTACTCTCATAATGTTTATCCCTCTCTAATCAGATGAAACTCTAATGATCACCCAACCCATGTATTAAAGCCTAAACTGATAAATTAAACAAAAACTAAATTCCAAACTATTTCTTTTCTCTATGATCAAATATATTCTATTACACCAAAACACAACATAACTTTTATCCATTGTATCAGATATTACATAGGGAAAAGGGCCCTTTTTGTAAATCGGAATGAATAATTTAATGTTAATGATCAATGGAATCCTTTTATTGTCTTTGAAATCTAAAACTTCTAGTGATGTAAAAGAGGATAAAATTATTCATTGAATATCATAATTTATTAATAGGATTGATTATAATCTCCATGTATTATTCACTATTGGTATAATGTTCTATAATTAGAGGGGGAGTACATAAATAAATTAAATAAAAATAGAAATCCAGTAGAAACAACTCGCTCCCAACACAATCAATTGATTAACTATGAAACACCTTAAGAGTATAACATATATTTTGTATTAAACTAAATTTGATAAATTTTATATCTTGTTAATAACACAACAATAAACTAAATATTATTATGATTTATAATAATAAAAAGTGAATTATACTAATAGATAAGGAAATGAAACATAATTAGTACAATCAATTATAAGAAGTACTACAATAATTCTTCAAATCTCACCAGATTTTTTTTAAAAGAATGTATTGATCTTATAATGAATATGTTTGTTTTTTTAGAGGAAAATTTTAAAAATATTAAATGTTTAATAATAATTAATTAACATTATTTTTGTATTTAGATTTTCAATATTAGTTTCAGGTCAATTTTGGATATGTTTTTGAAGTTGTTATTTTAGGTGAATAAAAAATATACATATTTTAAAAATACCGCTACATTTATAACATCATTATAATATAATAATTAATTTAAAATAAACTAAACCATTCTTTTCACCAAACATGATATTTTGGGAAAATATTTTAAAACTATTATGTTGAATTTTTAACCATGCATGAATTTCGAAACCAAAGTAATGTTTTTTTTCGAATAAGAAACTATTTATGTTCTTTTCCATTAATTAAGTATTAGAAAACATCCATTCAGTTCTGTATTGATTATAAAGTCATTAAAACTTTTTATTATATAAATAATCAAATAAATTCCTGTGTAATAATTTTATGCATAATTTTAGTGTAAATTCATTTTTCGTACTTAAAAATTAAATTTTGAAAGATCAGTTTTTATTGCTTTTCAAAAAATTAAATTAAAATTTATTTATTTCAAATATGTTAATTAAATATTTTACTATAGATTCAATATTTTGAATAAAAAATCAATATTACGGAATAGATTAAATTTAATTTGTATCCATAATGAATATATATCATGGTAAAATTGTATACCCCATGGATGTGTTATATTGGTTAATGAGAGAGTGAAACTATGGCAGAAGGCTTCTAGAATCATTATGAATTGTCTTAATATGATTTTTTATGGATTATACACCTTAAATTATCTTATATCTATAACTATGGGCATTTTTTGACATTCCCATTAAAATTTATCTATATTATTTTAATTTTAATTGTATAGAAAAGGGTGTCACTCCTCCTATTTATAAATAGGAACCCATTTATTATCACTTAATCAGGCCACATCAGCACCTTATCTTGATCAATATCTACCCAAATATCTTTCAATATTCCCTCTATAATTCCAATAGATTATATAATGTATAAAATATTATCCTAATAAGTGTTAATAAATAATTCAAAAAGGGATACCCAGTGACGTGTTAATTGTTTTATTTGGCTTCATTCTAGATTATTTCTTCTTAAATGTACACTAAATAACGTATAGAATGATTAATATAATGATATCAGTATCATTATTATATATAAATATTCTTCTGTTAAGGGTAAAAAAATTTCTAAAACCATCCCATTTAACGGAAAATGATAGTGTCACTTATGTTTATGTGCAGACCACCTTCCTCGTGAATTGATGTAGTTCATTTTCCATCACAGAATCCCAAAGATAAATAAATAATTTTTTTTAGATATTATATTTTTTATATAATTATTATTGTGGGGAAATAAATTTTTTATTATTTTTACCATATACCCATTAAATGAAAAATAAATGCATCATCCATGTGTACATGTAGACTACCAACTCCACTAATTTATGTAATTGATTTTTTATTACCATAATAAAAGTATTTTTATATAACTTTATATAATAATTAAATATGATATTTATGAACTTAGTAATATTCCTGAAATATGACCAAGGTAAATGTACTAGAATAGTGAAATGGAATCAAGAAAGGAAAATGAATTTGTTAAAACCTAAATATTGATTTGAAGGAATGATTTTAACAAAATGGGTGAATAAAGAATATAAGGGATATTATGATAATTATATATATGGATCTTATATAGATTTATAAAATGTGTAATAGTTTTATACATGAGTTTAGAGTTTGTGTGTGAACCAATTAATGAGTTGAGGTATGGGTTTTCACCTGTAAATTTATCATCATTGAGATATTTTCAGTATTCACCAAATCGTGTATTTTTTGGGGTTTATATACAATACTTGATTATATTTTATGATTATTTTAATGAAATTTAACATTAATAAAAAATTATTCTAAGGTTATTTCTTTGAGGATGTTTTTATTAAAAAATTACATAGGGTTTATGTTATAATATGAATTTTTATCAGGATTATTTTTATTTCAATTTTAATTATTAGAAATTGTATTATATTTCTATCTCAAACCACATATATTTTTCTATTATATAGATATATATATAGTATTTTCATGTTGTCTTTTTTAATTTCCCCCTATTTTTTATCAACGAACAAGGGGTACCCCAGAACGGAGCATCCGATCCCACTCATCGCAAGACCCAAATGGCCTTTATGGACCATAAGTGATTGGAGATGATAACCTAGGAATCAAAGATATATATATATATATATATATATATCTAGGGTAATGTTTTTAGTCAAAATAATAGTAAAATGAGGACCTTTCAAAAATGTGGAATAATAATCACCCATGATACATTATGAATAAAATAATATCTCGAACAAGTATATAACTTGAACATATAGATCTAGAATAAACTGAAAATGATAGGAGTGACAATAAGGAACTACATGGAATATATAAAGAAATTTTGACAGAAAGATGAAGTAAATATAATAAGAAAAAATTAAGAAGTAGCCATATTTATGTAATGAAATAAAACTTGAACATCCATTTTACTCTAACTAAGAGGAATATAATCATCCAGTACAAACGATCATCCAAATAAACATGTAATGATATTGGTGGATGATAAAAAACATAGTAGGTCTTTTTCAATTCATTGAAGAACACTACTTAATGTGTATTGAAAAACTCAAAAACCCATTTAATATTTGATCAAATATAAAATTTTCTTTTTTAAATTTCATTATTTTAGTATATAAAACTAATAAATTAGTTACAAATAACTTCTAGTTCAATGAAATACATATGGTTTTTGAATTTATGAAAATATGATGGCATGTGAAATTATGTAACAATGATTGTTTATGGTTCTCATGTAATTCTAATAAACTAAATAAAAAATCTAATTTACCATCACCGGTTTCACAAAAGTACTTTAGGGATACTTTTTGACTCATTTATAGGTAAAACAACATGAAATATGCATTGGTATATAATTAATATCGTGCTTATAATGTTATAATTAACTCAATGTTTTGTGGAATTATATTATTCTGGTTTATTATAGTGATTCCAAAAATAGAAACACACTCCGAATATCAAAAAAAAGAATGTGACATCATGTTAATATATGAATTATAAATGTTAATCATTGTTTTTAGGATTTACAATATCATGTGTATGAGGGAGATTATGATTAGTGTAATTTTTCTTCTATTCTATTTTTTGAGAGATACAATTGTGATTCTTCCCAAATTGAGCACTTAATTTTTTTTGTTCTGGTATTTGTGTTAGTGATTGATATTTCAATGGGTTCTTGATGATAGAAATGTATAACTAAGTTAATGATCATTTTATCAGGAAAACCTAGCTTCTAATTATTATAGGTTATGTACCAAGATACTAGTTAATGTAGTGGGTAATACTGGATTCATTATTATGAATTTAAAATTTTAGATCAATGTAATCATGAGATTCTATGATAGTAATGAAAAATATATGAATGAGGGTTTATTAAGTGGATACTTTTTAGTTGATTAAATTCGTGGATACATTAGATTAGTTTTATGGTCAGAAATATCACTTTAGTTAAAATGTGATTTTATTAAAATAAAATTATTATTTTTAGGTTTTCAAACCAATACTCTATCTTATTTTTTAAATAGTGGTTGTATTGTTTCAAGAGTAACCATTGAGTTAAGTATCTCATCAACCCATGTATTATTGATATTGTAAATTTTTAATACTATGAATTTAAAATGGTATTTGATAAAATATTAATAAAATTATTCCCAGTGGATAAACTATTTTAACTTTTATTGATTGTTTTGGAATTAGTTAAAAACCCAGTCAACTTAAATCAAAAGGTTAATGATAATAGTTAGTTATTTTCAAACGAAGAATCACTCACAACATTTACTGTTTTTCCCACCAAACTATTATGATCATATATTTATTATCTATAGAGGTGACTATATTTTGGAATGAACTTGTTGTCATTGATTCCTGACATTCACTTACCTAATTGGGTTCTCAATTTTCAATTTCTTTGCACCAAATTGTGTGAACATATGATTTTAATATATTGAAATATTGCATATTGAATTAGTTGAAAATATAAAACCCAAAATAAAAAATATAGTTGATGGAAATTATTTTTTATACTGTCATAATCTAATGGAAATATTTTTTATTAATGCAGGTTTTGATAATTTTTTAATTATGACATGTATTTAAAAAATTCTATAGAAATAGGTCACTACATTTTCAAGAGAGAACATGAATTAATTTTAATAAAATTTTAGTGTTAGAAATGAAATTTGATATTTTATACAAATAAACAATTATATGTAAGTATATTTATGTAAAAATATAAATGAAATCAAGAAAAAACATAATGTAACTCAATTCATAACCTACAATATTTCATTAATCTAATATTGAAACATTGGTATATGATTATCAATCATTTTATTTTCTTATTTTCGAATAAATTTTAAAAATTCTTTAGATATTGATATAAATATTAAATAGTTTATATTTTCTCGGGAAAAAATATGTTTCTAATGCTCAACTTATTATAAATCTCCAAGTCATTTTACATAAATATTGAGAGTTAAAAATAACAAAAATAATGGAATCCAAAAATTATTATAATAATATGGCTAGATAACCAAGTTGTTACTCTAATTCAATATTAATATCATTAAAAGAGAGATATAGATAAAGAGAAAAAGAATAATTGTGTTTATTTTAAAATAATTGGAACATCACACAATGATAATTTGAAAACAAGCACAAAAATAATTGAAATATATGAAATGTTCTTGAAGATAAATAGTTCAAAGAAATAGATTGTAAAAGGATAATTAAATTGAATAAATTTAAAATAAATTATATTAAAGAAAAAAATTATATAATTGACACTTCTATACAAACCATCTATAAAGGTAGACAACAGAATTGTATTCAACAAGATTTTCTTAATCATAAAAGGAAATATTTTAAATATTCATGAAACAATTATAACAATTAAGGGATGAAATATTTAGAATCATTTGATATATGTAGTGATATTGGTTTCCATGTTACTCTCAAATATTATTTATAAGATAGTAAATTCATGTAAAAATTTATAGGATTTTATGCCAATGTATCTTAAAATGGAATGTGTCTCGTGGAAAAAATGACTTCTGAATCCTTATAAAGCTTTTCATCATATTCTAATTTCTTAAATAAATCAGATTTTGAAACTGAGAATAATTGTAAATATTCAATATATACATATAATATTGAAAAGGTTCTAAAAACATATAATGTGTTCAAATATAATGTGTCTTAATGTGATTATATGTATCAAAATATTTATAATATGTACACTAATCGAAAAAATAAACCGATAAAAATAAAACAGGTTTTGAAAATATTGAATATAAAGTCGTTGATGTCAAAAAATAAAATTTCAATATTATTTATGGGTTTCATATGTCTAAAATATATTGACGCTATCTAATGGGATTAAAGAAAAAAATAAAATTCATTTCATTGATATATCATCAAATTTTATAAAACCATAACAGAAAAAATTATAAGATAAAATGAATAATTTATCTTCTACTATAAATTATAAAAACGATTAAAATATATAAAAGTGTTTAAATATAAGAATATAATTTTTATTATTTTTATAACTATAAGAATGTAATTTTTGAAGATATACGGTCAATTAAGAACTAACAACACATCTTCCTTATTGTGTAGTAAAACCACTAGAATATATATCTATAGAAAATACCATTTTTTTCAAATCATCCACCTTTCAAAACAATATTTTAAAATAGATTAAATAAGTAAAATAATTATTAATTAAATAGAGATAAATAATTTATAATACATCATGATTTTATCTCAAAAGAGCTTTCTACCTCGGATTACCATAAGTAGGAAAATATGGATTCCAAAAAAAATATCCCCAATTCTTTATGACCAAAATTGATTTATTTTTCAATGAAATAAATCTAAATTCATAAATATTTTATTCTCAATATCTAAACATTAATAAGCAAATCCTTTTCTACTCTAAAAACCATATATATGAATATTGGTTTTTTTCTTATCCTACAATATATGATGAGGATCATGATTGAGATGATACCAGAGTTATGTCCAAAGGTCAGTCCTAAATAAAATCTTCTTACTCACTCACAATAATGAATATGGAGAATTCAAAAAAATATTTATTTGATAATGGAAGAAAGGAACCTCACTGTATTCATGGAATTCAATTACTCATATTACCAATAGATAATATATTTAATTATGGAAAATAAATCCTAATACAAGGAATCAATTCAATTAGACTACATGATAAAATTATTCATCTGTATTTCGATATTATCTACAAAAATAAAATGATCATCAATACACTTCTATAGAGATTGAATTTAAAAATTTTTATTTATTTATTTTTATAGATTAAATGATAATTCTTGAAGTGTCTTGAAATCCTTAGGATGAAGAGTATAATCTAATTAAATATTAATTGGAAGATAATTTGGCCAAAAATTTCATCTTTGGAAATCATAGGATGATATATTTTAGTGAATATAACAATGTTTGAAGAAAATTTTAATTTTCAGGATGAATATCCAAATGAGAAATGAAATAAATAATTATACATAGGAACATGATAGAAAAATTAAATAAGAGGGTTTGATTTTGGAACTTTTAATTTCATTTAATATTATAACTTAGATATCTGGTTATTTCATAATGAGATCCACACTCTTAATTTTTAATTATGTTGGGTGTAGTTTATTCTCTAGATTTTTTTATTTTCTAAAAAATCAATTTATATTCATCCAATACTAATTTTTATCCATGATACATTTTTTTTTCAAAAACCATAAGGAGGGATAACTTTAGAATTAAATATAATTCATTATATGAAATTATCAATTTTTTCAAAGGGGGTTGAATTTTATTAAAAATGAATTTTATATATATTATAAAAAGGTAGAAATTATTTATTTTCATATAATTAACTATTTATTCAAGGGGGGATAAGTATCTAAATGGATTATTAATGAAAGGTTTCATCTAAATATAAACAAGGAGTAATTTGAATCCTTTTAAGGGGTAGATTGTGCATCTATTGTCTCACATTACTATTCTTGATTTAAAACCATAAAAACACTTCATTTTGTATTTTATCTATGAAAAATTTATTAGTTTTTTCTTTAATAATTTCAATATATAGTTACAATAAATTAGTTTTTGATAACACGAGGTTTTAAAAAATACAGATTATCTAATTTGAAAATATGAGAACCTATAGAATTTTGTAATTCCATAATTTTAACATTTCATGTAAAACCAAGATGTTAAATATTATAATCTATATTACTTTCACCAGTTTTAAAAATAATTATATATATGTTATTTAAACTCATTAGTGGATAATGGTTCATTGTTGAGTAATCATTAAAGGGTAAATTAGTTATTGGAAAATTTAAAAATGACTATGATTTTTATAGAATGTGACCACTGATAATTTTTTAAATTATTAATACAAATAGAACATCACATAAAACATGAAAAGAAAATTTTTTCTAATAATTACTAAAATAGTTAAGAAATTTTCTTTTTTTTATTTTAAATTTCAGGGTTGTATGAGAAAATACAATCAGTGTAATGTTTATTCATGAACACTTTTTCATATAGCTACCACTATGTGGTTTTCCATGAAATTGTCCTTGTTTTCTATTTGTAATCATTTTATCCTTAATTGTTTTCTTGATATATTCCCAATTATTGAAATATGTAACCAAAATACTAGTAAAATTAGTATGATTATTGAGCTACATGTTATCAAAGTGGAAGTACCAAGCATCTATTTAAATTAGTGGGTAAATCAAGCTTTGGGTTATTCAGTCAAAAAATTTGGATCAGAATGATTTAGATCATCTAGGATAAGGTATATCAATCCAAGATTTAGTATTTTAGTAGAAGATTCCTTGTGATACGTTTATTTTGATGATACATTAAATTAGATATATAGATCAACCATTCACATTGCACTAAAATTGAGAATCTAACAATATTATTTTAATATAGTTTTTGGATTGCTCACACACACTCCTTGTATTTTTTTCAAACATCCACAAAATTCCTTATTAAATTTAAATTGGGTTAATTATTGAATCAATCACTAGAATTGTATTATATTAAATTTAAACTACTATAATTATTCCATTTTTGTTTGAAAAAAACATGTACTTTATATCTACACCATATATTGTTTTTTTATATGATCTTTGATATGATATATTAATAACAAAACAATCAACTAATAAACTAAAGAAGATGATAGTTATTATTATTATTTTAAAAAAACAATTCAACACTATTTTTTAGTTTTATTCCATACATATAGTTATGATCCTAAATTATTTAACAGTAATCTAAATAACTAGTTTTATAATGCCTCACTTAACTAGAATGGAACATCATAGATGCTAACATATGTCCCCACCATAAACAGTTACCAAGTAAAAAAATCATTACTATTTTCAATGCATACTTATACTTCCCTGTGATCCATGGGTATTATGATTTAACGTTTCAAAAGTGGTGAGACTATTTGGTTACAATCTAATCATTTAACATGATGGTTTATGATTATTCCTCCAGTTATGAGATTTTATTATCCATATCTCTATAATATCATGAATTTACTTCTCCTATGTTTATTAAATATATTTAATATTAATATTACTATGTTTTCACTCTTTGGTACATAATTTGTTTGAAAAAATATATTTACAAAAATTGATCTTTATTTCTCTGCTTGGTTTGATATCAATTTTATTACAAAATAATGTTTTCTAAAAAATTCTTCAAAATTACCTAATTACATAAAAAAATTATTTTCAAGAGGAGATGAAATTTTCATCAATAAATGTTTTAAATATTTTTAATTCTTCCTTTATAGGTTTCCAATGTTGTTTTTAATGAAATGTATTTTTCAAATGTTTTTTATTTCAAAAAAAGTATTTTCTGAGGCGAAATGATGTTTTATTCAAGAAATGTTTTAAATTATTTTTAAACATTCAATTATATATACAAGGTTTTTTTAAATAAAAGGATTTAAAAATAATTTAAAACATTTTCATGTGGAAAGGATATTTTCCTCAAGAACTGTTTTAAATGGTTTCTAAATCTTCCTTTATATGTTTACATTGTTTTTTCAAACAAATTTATTTTCAAAAAAAAACTATTTTTATAAAAAAAAATTACCATGTGAAATTTATATTTTCTCCAATAAATTATTTAAATTAATTTTAATTAATAATTTTATGTTTTAAAGTTTTTTTTTTAAATAAGATGATTTTAATAATATTTTATCAATTTTTATATTTTTCAAAAGTGATTTGAAAATGAAATTTTTATTTTCTTCTAAAATGTTTTTAATGGTCTATTAATGGTATTTCCATTCATCGATTTCAACAACCCTTGTTCTTACTTATGTTCCATTGGGGATATTTTTTAATAATATACTCTACATTCATTATTTGTATAGATTATGATTATTTGAAATATATTTTTATGGAATCAATTTCTTTAATAAGGGTTAACCGTGTTTCAAAGAAATTGTTATAGAAGCCCTTTTGTTTCAACAATTTAGTCATGTTTTAAAGAGATTAAAATGGAAACCATTTCTTTTCTAGGGGTAGATCAGGTTATAGATGAATAATTATTGTTTCACTGTGTTTTATAAAGGATGCTATATGTACTTTTTTCTTGTTGTGGTTCTTGGACATTATATATGATTGGTGTTCTAGATAGCAATGGATAAACCTATTATAGCTTATATAATCGGTATGCCTAGATTGTGCTATAATGCATTAGGTAATTATTATGTTCTTTATGGAATTAAATTAGATGTCTTTCAGATGGTTTTTCTAATTGTATGGGTTATATAAGGGGTTTTGAAGTGTTTTGTGATGATGAAGTTCCAAGATACCAACATGATTTATCTATGAACTTTATGGGTTTATAATGATTCCTTTGATCATGATTTATATCAAATGTCTCATGATTATTTATTAATATTAATCATTAAATTTTTTATGCCTTATTTGATGTTTGAAGATTGAGTAATCCATAATTTATGAGGATGAATTCTTTTATTATTCTCTCATGCACTCTGATTATGTCATCACACCCTTATGCACTCTTTATGCTCATTTATGACATTCAGTTGTTAATTCTTATGTTTTTACTTTCTGAGAATTTGAGATCAACATTATTATGTTTCCTCTTGTATAGTTTATAAGGAATTAGTTTAAACATATAAATTCAATAATGGATTTTTATATGAAAGATGATAATTACTTAATGTGAAATAAGAAAAGCTAGGTAAGGTGGGAGAAGTTCTCATTGAATGAATTGGGTATCTTTTATGTATAGTTTTTTATAAATCCATAAAATACTAAAAAATTTAATTAATAATTTAAGTTTTCTAGTTATTCCTTTGATGTTTTTGGTTTGGATGGATAAATTTGGGTCACAATAATGAATATCAAAGTTACAAACGTAAATTTTATGATTTCAGCACCAGATCCAGGATTTCCATTTTAGGGTTTTTTTATCAATTTTTACCCCTATATAAATTTAGGATCTAGATATCAACATGAGCATAAAGTTTGAAGAATTAAAAAATGAGAAGAAGAAAAAAATTCCACAGGTTTATAAACATTAGATGGGAATAAGTCAATAAAGAACCCCATTAAAACTGCACAAGATAACCAACATCCATATATGGATAAAAATGGTGGCAGTAAGGATGAGTTTAGATAAAAATGAAATATTTTAGGGCCCTCATTAAAGATTAAATTTTCCAACAACATGGCCCTAAAAAATGTGAATGATCCAGTTTATTCCCTACTTCTATGAATCCCATGACGTACAATTGACATGCAAAGGCTCCTAGAAGAGGTGTTCATCCAAAAAGTTATTACTTACTAAATACCTTGGTTTCATCATTACCTTTCAGAGATTCTAAAACCATAAATTTAACTATGAATCTCTCTCTAAAAATTCCATTCTCACTTTTATACCCATCCAAACACCACCCAATAATTATAAACATGAAAAAAACTCCTCTAAAAATATTTTAACATTTCCCACTATCCTTAATCTGGTTTATTACCAAAACTATATGCTTTTGTTAAGAATATAACCCATTATATTTTATTCATTATCTTTAATCCCAAAACTTATGATTTTTAATTTTACCATAAATAAAAACTTATTCTTGTGAATAATAATTAGAATGAAAAATATTATCCAATATCTAGAAAGGTAACTTTGAAAACTATAAAGGTAATTCCACACATCATTATGTGACCGAACAATTAGTAAAATGAATAGTATTTGGTGATTAAGATCTAGTTTAATTATTATTTTTAATTTAATATATATATATATATATGGAATTATATGTGTTTTAAATATAGAAATGGTATTTCCAAAGCATTTTTTTGGTGTATTATGCAAATATCCCACGTGTTAAATTTTATGTTCTGTCAATGAGAATATATTTTAAGATTATTGAAGCTATCAATATCTATCGATTATTTCAGAAGGAAATTTTTATATTCTACCATAAATTGAAAATATTACTATTTGATAATGGTTGGAGAACATTGTTAGATAGATTCTTGTTGAAGACAACACATTTTATGATTGTAGATGTATTTTCATGTTAATGGAAAGTGATGAAGTTGGAGAAGAAATTATAAAAAATGTTTCATTAAGGAGATCAGATTGGGGAAGAAAATCTTGCCAAACTAGACAAAACTTTATAGATTCTATAGATATCATTTTAAATCTTAAATATTCTTCATAGTATGAATGATTATATAGATGAAAAAAACAATCCTTATATTATGTATCATATTTGATTCTGCAATCCATATAAAATTTCCTTGGATGATGGTTTGAGTCATTTGATGAAGTCTATAATTTAATGTTGGGCCATAAAAATGAAAAAGGCCTATGGTATACTATGTTTATAAGAATTTACTTATAGAATTATGACTATTAATTTTTCATATGAATTTTGATGAAATTTCATAAGACAATGCTCAAAACGTATTCTTTTTAAGTCATTATGTATGAAAATTCTTATATTTTAATAATTAATGGGGTTATATGTATGAATTTTTTTAGATAAGTAACTTCATCATATGGATTTGATGTATAATGTAAGTTATTGTTAGAATTGTTTACTTCTACTAGTACAACATATAAGTTATTATAAGATCTTCTAAAATTGTGATTCACTAAGTAATGTGTTACTTTGTAATTCATATTATTTTCAAGTAATATAATATGAAAAATCTAAAAACATGGATAACATTAATTGTGATATTTGTATAATTGTAAGAAGTCCTCATTATAAATAGAAATGAAACCTATAATATGATAGTGTTCTACATATGATTTCCAAACATCATGAACAAAGTTTCATCCCTGAACCATGCTTGAGGTAATGAAGAATGAGATTAGATGTGGATCATTTTTCTTCTCATTATTTATATTCAAAGGGTACTATTTGGAAGACGTCATTTGTGATCAATTATGAAAATAAGATCAATCATATAAATACATTAACATTAATGTCATGAATATTAAAAAATAATTTTTATTATAGCTTAGTATGAAGAATAATAGGTTGCTTTTCTACATAGATTGTACCTACCTATAATTGAAGTATATTGTAGTCTTATAGAAGTTCACATGCCTCATTTGATTTCCCTATCATAAGAATATGTTGGGGTGTAATTGTTATAAAACAATAATGAATTTAGATATAAAAAAATGTATTCATGTGTTGGGATAATAAAAAGAACTTGTGGATATTGTCGAAAGATATGGGATCTTCATGTAATTTTAAAGAGAGTCTCCTTAGAAAATAAGGAGTTTTTTGTTGAATAAAATACTTCTTGAGAAATGATGTTTAGGGATTTTTGTATTAAATAATTTTAAGGAATAAAAATAGATCTTTAGGATGTTGAAGAATAAAAACCTAAATACATCATCAATTTCTTAGCCTGTCAAAGAATAATATATTGGATACTGAGACTAATATTGTAGTTTTGAATCTAAAACGGATGTGAGAGGAATGAACCACTTCCCACAAAATTTGATGTCTATATATGGGTATGTTATCCAGTGAGTAATTCAATGATTTACTTTGGGAAACAATATTGCATGAACTTAATGGAAAATAAGGATGGACCGCCACATCTCTAGTATATACGGGAAGCCAAAAACAAGTTCAAATGAGTCTCTAAGACTAAATAAAAACTAGAATGAGCCTGTATAATTAATGTTTTGAGATAAAATAAAATGAAAATCATTCCAGGAGATGGAATTTGCTATAGAGAGCTAGTATAATTAACTATTTGATAAGCAGTTAGTTGATAAATAAAGACTATGACCTTTGATAGGTTCTAAAAATATATATTTTTAAAGATGGTTTATATATATATATAACAAATCGGATTTATAGTGGAAAAACTGGCTGTCAAAACTCAACATGATCACAACAAGGAGTAACATTTCTTTAAAAAAACATAAATCTTTTTGTTCTATGTTATTAAATTACTACAATATTCAAGTTATTATTTGATACATAAGAACATTGGATGAATGCTTTTTCTATACTTAGATGGTTAATTAAATGTAGAATTCATATAATTATTATATATCCATAATTTACTACTATCCGTATAATTGATCACACTAGTACTAAGAACATCAATAGGTATTCAAGAAAACAAGCTTTCATTTTTTAAAGATCTAAACCTAATTCAAGATAAAAATGGATATGCTGAATTCATTCAATTATAGATGGGATCCTACATTATATGAAAATAACATTTATCGATGGAAGAATATGATGATTCTATATCATTTCTGTAACTTCCCACCCATGAAACATCGATTTTTGAAGAGGGAGTGATGTTACTAGGCCTTAGGTGGTATAACTAAGATACTAAAGGCTATAAAAAATTTCATGCACTTCATAGACAATTTAGGAATGATTTATCCATTTAAAATAAAAAACCTAAAACATGATAACTATAGATATAAATAATCTATATGATGCATGATATTAAAATATAACTAAAACAAAATAAATAAAATATTAGAGTACAAGTGAAAACCAGAACAAACAAATCTCAAAGATACCAGTGACCATAAATGTCACGACACGTCCCTCGGGGCCTGCATTGTGACTACCCCAAGCCCACCTTCAATAGGCCAGGGGCTGGAGACTAGCACCAAATTCGTAATCCCCTAAAACTGGGATGGCATTGCCTTTATAAAACATAAACTCACACAACCAGAGTACAAGCGGAAGAAAACACTAAGTAAAAACTATATAACAAGTGTACTGAAAGTAAATTGAGCCAGAATACAAGACCAACTGAAAAGTACAACTTAATTAAAGTACAACATAAAGAAAGGGACAACAGCTAAAACGTAGAAGAAGCTCCAGGATCATCATCTGGGATTCCTCTCTGAAGGGTAGGTACAGACATCCACCTCATTACTCCACGTCTAATGGTCCACTCCGTGTACCGTCTCGCCAAGTAGTCCACCTCCGGGTTCTGTCCAGTCCTGGCACGCTCTCGGCCTCCGTCAACGTTGTCCGTCGTCTGCATCCAACACAACGTAGTGCGGGAAAAGCCCGTGTAGGGTTGAGTATAATGATACTCAGTAGGAACCCAGAGACCCTCAAGGTGTTTCAAAATCTAACAAGGATAAACCAAAAAGCATAAAATTCAATGGATAACCAATACTTAGGTATATGCCCATACATATACCTAAGTTATCAAATAACCCATCTCAATCATAAGGAAAAACGCAAAGGTCATTGACTCAACTAAAACTAGGATTTTCATTAACTAAACCACGGCAGCTGTAGAAATCCTCCTCTTTCCTATACAGTGGCCTTGTCATGACTCTGAGGTGCTCCTCACTAACGGTATACTGCTGAGGTACTCCTCCTGTCGAGGACCGCGGGTCTGCTGCCTCACACAGTAGCTCTCTCCCTAATAGCCTACAGAGGTACTCCTCCTGTCAAGTACTGCGGGTCTGCCACCTCACATAGTATCACTCCTCCTCTATGGGTCTGCCGCCTCACACAGTAGAACTCCCCACTGGGCTAGTCAAGTCACTCTGAAACGAATTGGAAAAGGAGTCATCAGGTCTCAGCCAGCTACTAGGTCTCCGTAGTCTGCTTGCTCATCTTCGGGAGGGTCCGCTCCACAAGATAAAAGCTGATACTCCAAATTTCACGAATTCCCATGAAGAAGTATCTCAATGGTCTTCCATGTCATAGGGGTCTCAAAGTAACAGACGACACGTCAATCGACAGCCGGTCTGTGAGTTTTTGGCCTTTTTGTCCTGGGGGCCTGGTTGGTTTCGTGTATGAACCAACCCGATCGTATCTCAACTATAACCTAAACTCCCATGGGGTATTTTTGAAGGGACAGTTTCACAAGAAATTACCAGCATCGTTGAAGTTTCGTCAAATGGATGTCTGGTGCCAAAGATATGGACAAAGTAAGCTATGTGCCATTAGTGGGCCTGGGTCATGTCCAACCCAGTTGGACCAACGCAGACCAACCAATTCTGGGTCGACCTGGTCTGGGTCAACACGGTCAGACTATATGGGTCTAACCCAGCCTGTTGGCCGGTTCCGTCTGGTCAGTTCGGCCCAGTTTGCTGGACCTGCCCCAGCGGACTGTGTTGATAATTCTGAAAGATGTCGACACGTGGGCGACTCGATCCAAAGGCCAGTGGCAGGCTCGGCCGACACCGCGAGGGGCCCGGCTCGGGCGGATCAGACCGAGAGGCCAATGGCAGGCCGCGCGGGGCACGAGTAGTCTGCAGGTGTCCCGGGAAGGGCGTGGGGCGCACTGGGCAGCCGTCTTGGGTGCAGGCAGGTGCCGGGAGGGCACCGAGAAGGCAGCCTGGGCACCGGGGGTGCCGGGCAAGTGGCCCGGGGCACTGGGTAGAAGCTGGGATGGCGGCTTGGGCGCCTGCAGCACGCGGGGTGCATAGGCAGGGTGCCGGCGGCCGGGCTGGCCGCGGTTTCGGCCGAGGCGCCCGCTGGGCAGCACGTAGGTAGGCTGGTCGGGCGCCGCATGGCCGGCGTCGTGGTTCACAGAGGTCGCGGGAAGCGTGACCTCTATTACCCGTCTTCATCGTTGTCGATCAATGGTTCTGAAACCATAAAAGATGTGGAGGGGTCGGGCCATGTTCCTTCTTCCAGAACCCTCCATGTTAGAATGATAGAAAACGGTCGAAGAAGTTGATTTAACGATAGAAGATATAGCGTTAAACAACTTAAAAAACGCCCATACATCTTTAACTGGCGGGTGTTCATTTGTCACAGGGGAAAACGATGTTGTCATCGTTCACCATACACTTCCACTTCCGAGCTCGTGTGTCGGTCCGTTGACGATGAAGAGGAAGGAAGAAGGGTCGTCGGAGAGGTCCCACGTCGGAAGGGGGTTCTGAGGGAGAAGCCGAGGAAGAAGAACTTTCATCGGCATCTTCGCATTCTTCATTGGAGAAGATAAGTTTCTCAAAGTGTTGGGCGTCGCTATACATTACCATCATTTCGTTGCTTTGGTTCAGCCATCCCAAAACCTTCTCCGAATAAACATATATATAAGAGAGGGGGAGAGGTATGTAACAATTTTCGAATTTATGACTGTTCATTAATTAGGAACCTTCCTAAATTCCAATGATGTGGTTACTTAATTAAAAATGGGGGTTGGGCGAATTAAATTGCATTGGCCTAATTTAAGAGGTGTGTTGGCACAGTAAAAAGGGGAGGATGCGAAGAGGTTTCGCCCACATAGCATGCATCAAAACAAAAGACAAAAATTAATTTTATATTGACACATAAAATTAATTGACCGCAATTAATTTTTTATGTTGACAGAGAAATTTAATTGAGACATATTAATTTCACGTCGACACATAAGATTAATTGACAGCAATTACCTTTACGTCATCACGTAAAATTAATTGGCAACTATTTATTTTACGTTGACCCATAAAATTAATTGACCCCATTTAATTTTACGTCGGCACCTAAAATTAATTGATGGGGGGTTGAGAGGTTTCTTCTCCCTCCCCATTAAAAGGGGGGTTAAGCCACATGTGGACCCCACATCATAACCTCTTGCGGGAGGTTATGCTTCTCGGGGGGTCTCCACCCCAATTATCCTTCCATGCGAGCTTAGGGTATGGCGGTCCCACCACCCACTCCCAAGTGGAGGTTTTAACCAACTAACCGCGCACACAACACATGGCAGCTTAAAAATAAAATAAAGTGTTGTACTTTATTTTATTATTATTTTCTTTTATAAAAATCCAAAAACTAACATCCAAACTCATCAGAATGCAACTATGGTGAAGGTCTCACAAAGTAATTACCGATGCTGTGAGTTCAACGGTGCCCTCATATTTCAATTCGGAGCACCGGTTCAAAATATATAAAATCCCGAACGTACCATTACTGAAAGTACCCGAAAAAAAAGTTCAGAGTCTCTTTCGACTCACGTCGGTCGAGGTTTGGCTCTGCCTATGTGAAAAATATCCCAACAAACCCAATAGTACTCTAGTATTTTTAATCCGACTCACCGTTTAGAAGTTATGAATTTTACAATAAAATAATTGTCACTTAATTATTTTATTTGCGACCAAAAACTAACTTTTTCTACTGGCCCGCATCGGCCAAAGTTAGTATCTTCATAAATAAAGCATTCCCTCATGAGTTCAGCGGTGGTCTCGTATTTTTAATCCGAGCTACCGTTTGTGAGTTAAAAGCATTTGAAAAATAAAATAATTTATTTAATTATTTTATTTATGGTTATGCCATTTTTGAGATTTTCCACAGGAGGCCCGCCCCGACTAAACTTATGTCGGGGATAGGGTAAACCGTCCGTCTTGAGCGCAATGGTGCCCTCAGATTTCTTATCTGAGTAAACTTTTAATAGTTATTCCACTTTTTTCAGGAAAACTATTTATGCTCGTAAATTTAAGATTAACAAAACTTCCGAAATTGATTCTGGGCACACCGGGTCTCGGAATCAGGCGACTTCAGAAACTGCAGACTCATAAAACTAAAAATCATTTAACAAAAATCCTTGAAATTTACAGGTCTTTAAATTACCCAAAACTCAGGCCTTTACGTCCCCGTAAAACTACAACTCACACTAGGGAAACTAAAAAGGGGTACTGAGCATGCATCTGAGCCTCCCGCTCCCATGTTCACTCCGAGAGGTTCATATGCTTCCAGCGAATGTGCACCAAAGGAATCCACCATCCATGCAAGACCCACTCCTGTCATTCCTCAATATCCACTGGAACCTCCGTAAAAGTTGGCGCGTCATCTATGTCCAGCTCCCCATGGTGGATGATGTGGGATGGGTCGTGCACGTATATCCTCAGCTTAGATACATGGAATATGTTGTGCACCCGGTGAAACTAAGGTGGAAGAGATATGCGATAAACCACCTCGCCTACTCTGCTAAAGAATTGGATAAGTTATTGTAAGAGACTATAGATCGGTTGCACCATCTCTATCCACAAAGGATATATGTAAGCCAGCCAGCTGCTCTGTCGCCTCTCCTAGAAGCTGAATACCAGATCTCCTGCTAAGCGCATCTGTTACTACATTCCCCTTCCTAGGAGTATAGAGTGTCTCGATGTCATAGTCTTGGAGGAACTCAAGCCATCACCGTTGTCTTAGGTTCAGATCCTTCTAAAAGAAGACACACATGAGACTATTAAGATTAGAGTAAATCATAAACCATTTATTCAACAAACTATGGGTGAGACCATCCAATTGTAAGAACTCAACTTCAGCCTTCTTCTCCTACATTCTGCAAGACCTACTAAGATTTCTCCTTTTCTGAAAAGGGTAATCTGATCTCATCCCCTGGATGAACCACGTCCTTTTCCTAATACAATCAATATTGAATTGAACGGTACTAATTCATCCCATGGAATACGTCGTAAGGCCTCAACGCTACTACCAAAAGATTCAACCGTTACTCTCACCACCAAGGGTTGAGTCACACTATCGGCATAAGTGTGTGGTCACTCGGTCTCCTCTTGTAGAAATCTCAAAAGTGAGGGTCAATTCAATAGTTTTAACTGGATCCTCTTAGTATTAACCACAAAAAAATGCAGCAAAGAAAATGTCACAAGGACAAGTGTCTTTTATTACTACAGCTCAAAGTACAAAGACACAATGAAACCACAAACATAGACATAAATAAAGCTAGAATCATCATGAACAATGGCCTCTATGCCTGGAACTAGTCCTGCTCTTGTCTACCTGCTTCTAGAGCTCCATGGTCATATGCTTCAGCTGCATAAAGTTGTGCTCTCCCTTGTCCACTCATTCCCTGAGGTCGGGGTGGACCTCCTGGTGGTAGTGGTGGCAACACCTAGAAGCGTCGTCCACCACCAGCTGCATGACCATCTCCCCTTCCACGTTTTAATTTTCCCTGCCGACTGTCTCGATTGAACCTATGCCTCTACCTGGGAGGTCCTTCATCTATCTTCTGATCGTTCGTCCATCGGGTCGGACATTCACGAGCCATGTGACCCTGGCCACCGCATGAGTGACACTACCTGACAGTTTTGGCTTTGTCTCCACTCTTGGTGCCCCACACTACAGATCCTGAGTCATGCGGTCGACCACCTATATGTCTGGTCCTCTTTGACCTCTGCAACATCTGTCTACTGCCAGCTCCAGAAGACTCTACTGCATGTCGGGTAGTAGTGGGTCTCGATGCTGGTGACTGCTCATCATGGAAACTCTACACTAGGAGGGATTTCTCCAACACCCCCGTCTGCGCCGGGATGCTGTGGGAGATAAATGAAGTTCTAATCTCTCGCCTGAGTCCCTGCTCGAAGGTCCGAGCCCAAAAGAATGTGTCTCATTCCATATCAGTGGAATTACGCGAGAGGTCGGTGAACCTCACTAAGTATTGTGCCACGGTCATGCTACCCTAAAATATATGCAGTAGCTCCTGTATCTGTACCGCTCGAAGGGTGGCTGGGAAAAACTCCGCCCGAAACAGGCTCTCGAAGTCCTCCTAGTGTAGAGTCGCCTTGTCATGCATCTAGAGCATCAGGCTCCACCATCTGCCTGCTGCTACCTGAAGGAGGCTGGCAACAAGGATCATCATGAAGTCTGTTGGTGTCCTAACTAGCCTAAAGACTCTCTCCACAACCTCTATCCAGTCCTCAGTCACCTGTGGTTCCATCTCTCCCTGGAACCTGGGTGGCCTCTGGCACTGGAACTCGTGCAACGTGCTCAAGCGACGTACATCGTCTCTTGCCAGGGCTAGTGTTATCGGTGGCCCAAAGGGAATTGGTACTGCTGGTCCGCCGGTGCCTCCACTGGAAGAGGGCCCTATACTGAGGCATCTTCGCTTGGCGGGCTGTCAGTACGTATAACTCTCGGGGCTCTAGCTGGTCATCTGCGGGGAGGCATCCTGAAAGAAACAGATGAGACATAGTCAAATACTATACCTATTGAGCTGACCTGGTTTGAGTAGACTTAACAAAAACATTTGAAAACACACACACAATCAGTGTTTTCGTGCACTATGTCGGAAAACAGAAGTCAGGGTCCTAGTGCATGGATACGTCAGCCGCTCGTACCAACACTGGACTCCGTAAACTAAAAACCAAACTCAGTACCCTTAACACTATTTCTTCAAAGAAAGAAAATATTAGTGTTCTATGTTCTGTGGTAGAAATTACGTCCTCTAATACCAATTTTCCACGACCCATCCCCCAGGGCCTACATAGTGACTACCCCAATCCCACCTTCCATAGGCCAGTGTATGGCGACTAGCACCAAAGGCGTAATCCGTTAAAACTAGGAAGACATTGCCTTTATAAAATGTAAAATCACATAACCAGAGTACAAGAGGAATCAAACACTAAGTAAAAACTGTATAATAAGTGTACTGAATGTAAAGGGGGCTAGAATACAAGTCCAACATGAAAGTACAACTGAAAGAAAGGGAAAACAGCTAAAACATAGAAGTAGCTCATAGATCGTCATCCGGGATTCCTACCTGAATGGTAGGTACATACGTCCACCTCATCACTCCACATCTAATGGTTTGCTCCGTGTATTGTCTAGCCATGTAGTACACCTCCGGGTTCCATCTAGTCCTGGCTCACTCTCGGCCTTAGTCAACGTTGTCCGTCGTCTTCATCCAACACAACATAGTGTGGGAAAATCTCATACCGGGGAGAGTATAACGATACTCAGTAGGAACCTCGAGACCCTATAGGTATCGCAAAATCCAACAAGGATAAACCACAAAGAATAAAATTCAACGAATAACCAATACTTATTTATATGCCCATATATATACCTAAGTTATCAAGTAACCCATCTTAATCATGAGCAAAAATGCAAAGGTCATTGACTCGACTCAAACCATGACTTTCATTAAGGAAACCACGACTGCTGGAGAACTCCTCCTCTGTCGTGTACAATGGCCATGTTGCGACTCCGAGGCGCTCCGCACTAACCATATACTACTGAGGTACACCTCCTGTCGAGTACTGCAGGTCAGCTGCCTCACACAATAGCGCTCCCTGCCATGGGTCTGCAGCCTCACATAGTAGCACTCCCCCAAATATCCTATAGAGGTACTCCTCCTGCCGAGTACCGCAGGTCTGATGCCTCACATAGTATCTCTCCTTTTCCATGGGTCTACTGCCTCAAACAACATCGCTCCCCACTGGGCTAGTCAAGTAACTCCGAAACGAATCGGACAAATAGTCATCCGGTCTCAGCTAGCTACTAGGTCTCCGTAGTCTACTCGCTCATCTCTGGGAGGGTCTGCTCCACAAGCTACAAGCCGATACTCCATGGGTCTCTAATTCCCATTAAAAATTATCTCAAAGGTCCGCCACGTCATATGGGTCTCAACATAATAGACTGCGCGTTAATCGGACATCCGGTCTGTGAGTTATTGGCCTTTTTGTCCTGGGGGCACGGTTGGTTTCGTGTACGAACCAACCCGACCGTGTCTCAACTATACCCCAAACTCCCATGTCGTATTTTTGAAGGGGTTGTTTCTCAAGAGATTACCAGCACTATGAAAGTTCGTCAAACGGACGTCCGGTGCCAATGATATGGCCAAAGTAATCATTGGGTCATTAGAAGGCCTGGGTCCGGTCCCACCCGGTCGGACCGACTCGGCCCAACCTAGTCTGGGTCGAACCGGTCTGGGTCGACCTGGTCAGACTCATTGGGTCTGACCCGGCCCGTTGGGTGGTTCAATCTAATCAGTTCTACCCAGTGTGTTGGGCCCGACCCAACGGACTGCGTAGACAATTCGGGTTGAAGTCACCACGTGGGCGACTCAACAAGAAGGCCAGGGGCAGGTTCGACCGACACCGCGAGGGGAACGTCTTGAGCGGCTTAGGCCGAGAGGCCAACAGCGGGCCACGTAGGACGCGGGAAGGCTGCAGGTGTGCTGCGAAGGGTATGGGGTACCCTGGGTAGCCGGCATGGGTGCCGACCAGGTGGCCCGGGGTTCCAGGCTGGCGCCGAGAGAGCACTGGGAAGGCGGCCTGGGCACCGGGGGGTGCCGGGCAGGCGGCCTGGGCACCAGGGGGTGTAGGGAAGGTGGCTGAGGTGACAAGTAGTTGTCGGGGGTGTGGGGGGGGGGGGCGTCGGTCTGGAGGCCGGGGCGCTGGGGCGGCCGGGCAAGCGGCCCGGGGCGCCATGCTGGCGCCGGGAGGGCAGCTTGAGCGCCGAGAAGGTGCGGCGCGTGCTGATAGTGCGCGGGGTGTGTGGGAAGGGTTTCAGAATCCGAGAAGGCAGTGGTTTTGGCCGGGGCACGCGCCGGGTAGCGCGCGTGTTGGCCGATGGCGCTGCTCGACCAGCGGCGCGGTCCGTAGAGGTGCCGGGAAGCGCGACCTCTTTTCGACGTCTTTGTCACCATCGATCCAAGGTTCTGAAACCATAAACGTTTTGGAGGGGTCGGGTCATGTTCATTCGGCCCAAACCCTCCACGTTAGAATGATTGCAAGCAGTCCAAGAAGTTGATTTAACGAGAGAAGATAAAGCGTTAAACAATTTAAAACACACCTCTTCCTTTTTAATTGTCGGGCGTTCATTCGTCACGGGGGAAGATGATGTTGTCGTCATTCGTCATACGCTTCCACTTTCGAGCTCGTGCGTCTGTCTGTTGATGATGAATAGTGAGGAAGAAGGGTCATCGAAGAGGTCATGTGTCATAAGGGGGTTCCGAGGAAGAAGCTGAGGAAGAAGCATCGTCGCCGGCAACTTCACATTCTTCGTTGGAGAAGATAAGTTTCTCCAAGTGTTGGGCGTCGCAATAATTTTCCAGCGCTTCGTTGCTTTGTTAAGCCATCCCAAAACCTTCTCTAAATCTCCCTATATATACAATAGGGGGATAGGTATGTAACCATCATGTAATTTATGACGGTTCATTTATTAAGAACCTTCTTAAATTCCAAAGATGCAGTTACTTAATTAAAAATGGGGGTTGGGTGAATTAAATTGTGTTGGCATAATTTAAGAGGTGTGTTGGCACAGTAAAAAGGGGAGGATTCCAAGAAGTTTCCCCCACATAGCCTACATCAAAACAAAAGACACAAATTAATATTATTTCGACACATAAAATTAATTGAAAATAATTAATTTTTTAGGTTGACAGAGAAAATTAATTGAGAGCAATTAGTTTCACGTCAACACATAAAATTAATTGAAAGCAATTAATTTTACATCGTCACATAAAATTAATTGGAAGAAATTCATTTTACGTCGACACGTAAAATTAACTAACACCAATTAATTTTACATCAACACATAAAATTAATTGATGGGGGGTTGAGAGGTTTCTTCTCCCTCCCCATTAAAAGGGGGGTTAAGCTACGTGTGGACCACACGTCATAACCTCTCGTGGGAGGTTATACAGCTCGTGTGGTCCCCACCCTAATTATCATCCCATGGGAGGTTAGGGTGTGGCGGTCCCACCACCAACTCCCAAGTGGATCTTTTAACCAACTAACTGGACACACAACACATGGAAGCTTAAAAATAAAATAAAGTGTTGTACTTTATTTTAATATTATTTTCATTAATAAAAAACCAAAAACTTACTTCCAAACTCATCAGAACACAACTGCGGTGAAGGTATCACTAAGCAATTACCGACTCTTCGAGTTCAACGGTGCCCTCAGATTTCAATTCTGAGCACCAGTTCAAATGATATAAAATCCCAAATGTACGTTTACTGAACATACCCAAAAAAGTTTAGAAAAGTATTATCAGTCACCCTCAACTCACACCAGTGCAGGTTAGGCTCTGCCAAGGTGAAACATGCCCCAACGAACCCAACGGTACTCTCAAATTTTTACTTTGACACAACATTTAGAAGTTATGAATTTTACAATAAAATAATTGTCACTTAATTATTTTATTTGCGGACAAAAAATAACCTTTTCTGCTGGCACACACCAGTCAAAGTTAGTATCTGCTTAAACAAAGCATGACCTCACGAGTTCAGCGGTGGTCTTGTATTTTTAATTCGAGCTGTTTTTTGTGAGTTAAAAGCATTTGAAAAATAAAATAATTTATTTTATTATTTTATTTATGGTTATTCCATTTTTGGGATTTTTTACAGGAGGCCCGCGCCGACTAAACTTATGTCACGCCTAGGGTAAACCTGCCATCTTGAGCATAACGATGCCCTCAGATTTCTGATCCGATTAACCATTTAAGATTTATTCCACTTTTTCATGAAAACTATGTACGCGCATAAATTTAAGCTTAACAAAACTTCAAAAATTGATTCTGGGCACACTGGGCCTCAGAATTAGGAGCCATCAGAAACTGCGGACTCGTAAAATTCCAAATATTTAAAAACAATCCTTGAAATTTTTGGGTCTTTGCAATAAAACCCAAAGGAAACAAATGAATTTCTATATAAACTTACAACCTACTCCATTATATAACTAAATAATCAATTCATATAGTATCATGATTTATCACTAAAGAACTGTGATTCCTTTCCTTTATAGGTATCTTGATATATGATTTCTATAAACAAACAAAATTTCCCAAGAAGGGGGTGAGTATAAAACTGAGTATGATTTCCACAATGAATTCTTAACTCACACCACTGGGTTATAACATACTATCACATTTATATAAAATAGTTTAAAATTATTTTAATCAATTTATATCAATGAAAAATTGATTTCCAAACCAAATATAATTTGATGTAATGTGACCAAAAATGTATTTAAAACATTTCCCAAATTCATTTTGTATACCCAATACATAGTTCATAATATCCACACAACCACACATGCATGAGCATGTTACAGCTCCATACTCATGAGAGGTCTCTCATTGATCTACCAATTAATCATAACTTAACCATTACCAAGAGCCCTAATTTCATATGCCCCTTCCATAGGGTTACATATAATGAAAATGAGCACAAGCCAACCATGTATGCCAAATTCCATGGAAAAGAAACCATGCCATTCTATTTCATTAAAAAAAATATTTATTGAAAAAATTCCTAAAAAGGTATAGAAGACAAAACAAATATACATATTTTTTAAATCATTATTTAAAATTCAAATCAAATATATTTCCAAAAAACCATCAAATTTCCATCATTTCACAAAAGCATCACTAAAAAGCTCTTCCATCATGGGTCAATCATCAATTTCATAAAAATATCATTCAATTCAAATAGTTTTATATAAATAATTCTAGATCTAATAAACAATATTTGTAATTAAATCCACCTACCTATCAAACATAGGTGAAAGAGTAGAGTGGTATGACACTTAAAAACTAGGCCTGAAACTCTCAAAAAATAAAAGATCTTGTTCCCTTCAAACAAAAAACTCATATCTCATCATGTCTAACATCACACAGAATGGATTTATACCCAAAATATAGATCCATGATTTTGAGAGTGGTAAGAAGAATAAATATAAGGAAAATGATGAAGAAAAATAACATACCAACACATCCAACCTCCAACACACTTCAATTTCCATAGGAATCCCTCCTGGATTGAAATTAATTTACTCGACAAAGTTGAGAGGGAGAGGAATTCCTGAAATGACCTGTTGATGGTGAAAACTATAGTCTTAGATGTTAGATTGGATGACATCCAAAACAATGGGATATAATTTTTAACGTTGCATTGTTAGGGTGCATGGTTAGGAAAACAATGTGCTAAACATACACAAGTCACTAGCTCCAAATGTATCCTACACATTTGTCTTCCATATTATGAAAAATTGGGCGCCAACCATGCTAAGCCACACTATCCCACATTTCATGGTTTCTCCGGGGAAGACACATGGTTTGGCCAAAACATGTGCCTAATTGTGCTCCAACCCAATGCCCACTGTTAAATTTTCACAGTTTCATGGGGTTGATTTACAATTTCTACAATCCAAGATCAAATTTTTCACCACCACAAGACCTTCCAAAGTATTATAAAACACTTTTAAACTGCCCAAAACATATCAAAAAATTATATATACTACATGTACAAAAATAAATGGTCATATACTTAAAAATAGGGGTGATACATTCCCTCCACCATTAGCCATTCTATCGCCTAAAAAGTACAAATATGACATTATCTTCAATGATTTATGGTCATTATTATACTATTTAATTTTCACACTCCCATGATTCCCATGAATCTAGCCATATTTCAATATAAATCATACTTGACCGATGATTTTCCAATGCAATACATTCTCTTTCCAATCCAAAATCCATAACAACCAATGAACCAATGTAACATCTGGCTCTATGGAATTGGTATCCCATCTAATCACCTAGTCACGATCTGAATGATACTTCTTCAACTGAGATACATGAAATACACTATGTACTAAAATGAAAATTGGAGAAAAATTCAACCATTATTCCTCCTCACCAGTCCGTTAATGTCCCTCAAATGAGACAATGTATGGAAGAGATAACATCCCCTTCTTACCAAAACAAGATTCCAAATCCTTGGATAGATCCTCAAGAACACATTATCACTCACCTCAAATGAAAAGTGTCATCAACGATAATACATATATGCTTTTTGTGGTATTTGAGCCATATTTGTCCTATTTATCATCCATAGTGTCTTCTTTATTGTCTCTTTCAAAAGGATCGACCCAATAAGGGAATACACGTGTATTTCCACCCAAAAGTGTAGAATGAAAAGGAGGCCAATACAATGCTTCAAAACAAGCCATATATATAGAGGAATGATAATATTTATTATATGAGAACTCCACTAATGTTATCGTCTCCTCCTAGGAGCGATAAAAATTCATTTTGTAGGCAATACGCATGTCCCCCAATATTTTTATCATCCTTCTACATTGTTCATATATTTTTAGGATGATATGGTGTAGTCATATTCCACTAAATTCCTAGGGATTATTGTAATCATTTCAAAAAAATAAGATGTAAACCTCGTATCTCAGTCTGATAATATTGAAACTAGAACACCATGAATTTTTACCTTTTCTCAAAAAGATATTTTTTACAATCTTCCATCATATTAGTTACTCGAATATGGATAAAATGGGTCATCTATGTCAAGTGATCCACTCTCTCCCATATGGAATCGTGTTTCTGAACCATCATTGGTAGACTTGTTACTAAAACTATAGTTATCTTCTACTATTTCCACATATAAATTTTTAAATACTACAACATGCTCATTATTCATTGATTCATTACCTTAACCTTCTAAAAAGTGAGGAATCCCGAAGTAAACTCAAACACTTTTAATTTCATCAATGCCCGCCAAATGTTTTCATTCATTTCATTATACACATTTTGTTCCCTGTGATGAAAATCACATCATAAATGATGGTAAGCCCGAAGAAGTTATTCTTGAAAGGCCTTATTTATGGAAATATGATCTTGAAAGAAGAACACTGATCCTATTTTAATATTCCATCCCTCAATGGTATCCCAACCATTGAGTTTTTACCTCATAGAAATAAATTCATAATGAGATTTATTTTTTTCTTTATCCTTTTAAACCAATTTGGGAACAAAAGAATCTAGAAATAAAATATCCACACTACCTAAGTCATCACAATCAATGTGTATGTTGGCTATCACTAACATCAGTTTCCATATATTTGAAGCTTCTTTATCCAACTGATAATATGACTTTCTATTTAATTCATCTTTTAGAGAATCAAATCTACCCATTGTACACATAAAGTCTATGTCAAACATTTGAAAGTATTATATTGATATTATTTGTCTCGTATTGAAATCACATTGGGATAAAATGTGTTCCAAGATCTTATGATGAGTAAAAACTACAAGTTTCTTACCAAAGTGGTAATAACACAATTTATTCAACACATGAACTGTCATAGCTAATTATAAATCATGTTAGGGGAATGTTTTCTAATAAAACAGTAGCTTACATAATCCATGTGAAACAATATGATCATCCAAAAAGAGATCACACATTAACCCAGATCCTAAATCATCACAATACAATACATAGCCTTGTCCTATTTATGGAAATATCAACACCAGTGTTGTTGTAACATGTACTTTAAACTCTTGAAAATAATTATTACATTCATCATTAAATTGTAATTGAACATTCTCCATTTTAAAATATTACATTGGTGAATATAGGAAAGAAAATTCGTTAACAAAATGTTGTTTATAACAATCCAGGTGAATGAAACTATGTATCTCAAAGAAATTATTTAGAAGCTGCCAAGATATCTGAACCTCTATCTTTTTTTGATTCACAAAAAAACCAATTTCAGAGACAAAATTTCCTAAGAAACGTACCTCTTGAATCCAAAAATAACACATTTAATTTTTTTCATATAGGTGATGATCCTGTAAGATACATAAAACTATTTCCTGGTGTTTCTTAGGCTTGTCATTTGAACTAGAATACACTAATTTTTCATCCACAAAACACTGTCACAAAATAATAGAGATACCTTTGATGTTTTCAATTCGTCAATTCGATAACTATTTTTGGTCAATTAATAAGACCAAAAAGAATAACCATATACTCTTAATAGCCAAATATAATTTTGAAATATATATTTGGGATATCCTCTATCAAAAGTCTCAACTTGTGGTATCCCAAATGAATCTAAAATTTAGAGAAACACTCGACTCCCCTAAATTGATCAAATAGGTCATCAATTCATGAAAGATGATATATATTCATTATCATAACTTTCTTATGATTATGATAATACAAAAAAAACATAAGAGTTTCATCCTCCGTTTTCTTTAAATAATTGTTTCCAACCATTGTTGGACAACTACTATGTCTGGTATCATCCTACAATACCATTGTTAATGATTCCAACTAGTATGAGATATTTCAAATAATGGCACAAAAAATCCTACTCCACTTCCTTTCACATTTTTCTATCCACTTAAGAGATGTTCAACTCTAGCATCAGTTGTAAAACTAACCCATCAGTAATAATAGTCGATGTGATTATTGAACATTTCCAACCAATACACACCCGAAATTAATTCATAAACATCTATATCTAGCATTGAAAAGTAACAATTAAATTCAGCCCCAAAAATAGTTATAGAAATTGGTTTCATATAATGGATTCAAATTTTCTCTTCCCTATAAAATTTTGAATATTCCAAATAGAAGTCATCATCTCAACATGTAACCCCATAAGGTCAACAACATGAGACCAATTAAACAAATGGGATTCACCATTATCAAATAAATGTTTCATATAGGTATAACTGAAATAAATAATACCTCTCATAATAAAAGGTTTATATTGATCATCCAAGATCATTTTCTCATTTCCATATAATTTCTCACTTGATGAACCATGCTCTTTATTACTTAGTTGAGATTTCACTCATTGAGGAGTCATAGTATTCCTATAATTACTATGTCTTTCTTGGTTCATCCAATGAGATCTTTTCTTTTGTACTCATACAATCAAATAATATGATTTTTGAGAAATAAAATATGTGTCCCTAGCATCTAACATTGATTCATTATGACTACAGTGTTGAATATTTCCCATATAGTTTTAGGGATTCTATGCCCTAGGCGATTTCATGAAATATTGATTAATATGATCAAAAAACCACACTAAAAGAATCATGGTTTACTCTTTTGTTTATGTGTAATATTAAATGATACTAACATATAATTTTGAGTCATACCATCACCTTAGAAATAGGTTTCCCTCTCTTGATTATTTCTATCATTAGAATTTCGACCAGTTCCCATAGGTATCATTATTCTTCCTCCACCCATATTACCAGAGATGTCTCTTTATTCCACCATCTCTCTATTGACCATATATTTATATTCTATTATAAAAATCATGGAAATATTTGAGTGAATATCTATCCTCAACCCCAATGGAAAAAAAATTTCCTTCAAGGAATTACTTTAAGAAACTTCAGGTGAAAAACGAACTAATTTCATAAATTTATTCGCACACTATATTACCAAGAGATTATCTTGCATCATGTTGAATAATTCCTTTTTTTAAATAAATTTTGACTGTTTGACGATAAAACTTTTTGTTTAAGAATTATTGAAAAACTCTTAGAAAATTACCTAGTACAATTTGGAATGAATCGCTAAATCCCACCACTAGAAAACTATATTCTTGACGATATACGTTTACGACATCACCATCAGCTCAGATGGTGTTCCAAGTAAATAAATGTTTTGATTCATCCTATTTGGCCAAACTTTTACTTTTTCCAGTACTAATACACACTTAATGATGGGTGTATTATACATTTGGAGATGAAATAAATGATCCTCTTTCCTTGGTTAATCCATCATGTTCCCTATATTAAATGACTAAAATCCTTGAAAATATTATAAACTAATTTTTTGTCCACTAATATCTCAAGTGAACCAACATTCATTGCATCCACTTCCATATGGTTTCTATAATTCCTAACAGGTTCCATTATTTATATCATAAATAATTTTCCATTTAGTCTCACTACCTCGAAATAAAAGGCTAAAAAATTAAATCTTATCACATTTCTCTAATCACAATAATGATTTCTGAAAAATAATATTTTATGATTTCAAACCATTTTTGTAAATTACACATTTCCTTTAAAAAATCAAACCATTTTTTAAAATACCACTACCATGCCTTTTCAAATTCATACATTTTATATCATTTTCATCACTTTTCAAAATTCAACCTTTTTTAGCATATCATAAATCATTTACTAAAAATTAATTATGAAATCCTATTGGTAATTCATTTCTATCAATGAATATCAGACACTTATAATGTTCCAAAACTAGGCTGATGAGGTTATAACTCCATGAATTATCTCAAACACTCATGTACCCAAACTCCTTGGTAACCTAATGTTCGACATAAATAGGTTAGATATTCATTTTTATGCAGTACATTCCAAGTTCCAATGATCATACTACTTACTACAAATCCATGTATAGTACTAAACTATAATTAATCTAAACTCTAGGATGAAACATACTAAAACCATGTGTAACATAAACCCCTCACCAACTTCCTTCATAAGAGAATGAGGTGTTACTTGTCCATAAATGAAATCCCCAAAACCCAAAATGAAATCAATAAATTCTAAGGATTCATAGACAATTGGGGTATGATTTTTTGTTTTTAAAATAAAACAATGGAACCATGATAACCATAGAAATTGACACTCAATATGATTACTAAGTTAAAAATAAAATTGAAATGAATCACCAACAATATTAGAGTATAAGCAGAAACCATAACTAAAAAAACTCTAGGATATGAAATACCACAAAACCCATTGGAAATAAATAAATCACAATAGCAACTACCAAAGTTCTCCAAGCTCTAACTCAATAATCTATTCTCATAGTATCATGATTCATTATTAAATTAATGTGATATATTTCCATTAGCAATTTCTTGACATATAGTATCTCTAAACACAAAAAAGTTCCCTAGTATAGGGTGTATATAAAACTCACTAGTATTTCTTCAATGACTTTCAAACTAATTCCTCTAGGATATAAAATTTTATACCATTTATTTAAAATATTTTTTTAAAAAATTTAATTCAATTTATATAAAAGTTATATAGTTTTCCACACCAAAAAAAATCCATGGAAAGAAAACAAAAAGTCTTTAAAAAAATTATAAAATCCATTTGGCATACACAATACAAAGTTCTTCTTGTCCATAAAACCAAACATGAATTCCTAGGTAAAAATTACATAATAATGAGTGGTCTCTTATCGATCTACCAATTCATCACAAGGTAACCATTACCATGTACCAGAATGGCATAAACCCCTTACAATGGGTCATGTATAATGCCAATGAAACAATTCCAACCAAGTAAATGAAATTCCATGCCAAACCAACTATTCCAATATATTTCACTAAAAAACATATTTTGTTGAAATAATTTCAATAAAAACATTTCCATTAGGAAAGAGCAAAGTCCACAATATTAAAATAACCATTTCAAAATTAATATCATACGGATTTCAACAAAACCCTCAATTTTCAACCATTTCAAAAGACAATCACTAAATATGTTTTACAACAAGAACATAACACCAATTTCCAAATGAATTTAATAAAATTAAAATAATTTTTAAATAAATAATTCAAGTTTTAATGAATTTTAGTCAAGATTTAATCCACTTACCTCGCAAACATCGGTGAAAATGATGAATGGAAAAACCTGGCTTGAAACTCTCAAAAACAACATTTGATCTTATTAAGTTCTCAATAAACTATCATATATCATAATTATTGACATAAAATAGTGCAGATAAATCCCAAATGGATTATATCCATGATTCCAAGATACATTATAATATTAAATCTAACTAAACCAACAATGAACGATCACTTAAAAACAAAATCATCCTCTAAAGCACTTAGATTATATTAGGAACCGCTCCCAAATTGAATGGAATTTTATCCATAACCTTGGGATAGAGAGGAATTAACTAACTTAATTGTTTAGGGGGATATGAGAGTATTAAGGGTATGCTATATTTTATCCATAAATTCAAAATTTATTTTTTGATAGTGCATAGCTAGGGTGCACAGTTAGAAAACGGTAAGCTAATTTTGCATGAGACACTGCCTCCAGAAACACTTTGTATGGTTGGCTCCCATTGTTTGAAAAACTATATTCTAATATTTATAAACCTCAAATATCCCCAATTTTAATGTGTCTCTTGGGAATCCACAAGGTTTGGAAAATTTGTATGCCAATCGAGTGCCTATTGTTTCATTTTCACAGTTTTAAGGAGTTGTTTCACAATTTCTTTTAACCTTTCTCAAATATTTACCCTCTAGAAAACCCCCCAAAGAATAAAAAACAACATCAAACCTTCTAAAACATAACGTAACCATTTTATATATGTAAAATAAATAAATAAAGGGTCATTTACATGAAACATGGGGTGCCACATTCTCTATAACAACCCTTCCCTTTATTACACACTTAAACATGATTTACTACATAACCTTGCACTTAAGACAACTCTGAGGATAGAGAGGTATATTGTTTTGGGAAATTAGGAACATTAAATTAGAATATAATTTATAAAATAAAAAAAAATTCATTGAAAACTAATTTTACATGATCACAACATTTTTTTGTTCTTAGCATTTCATGGGATAACCTGAGAACATACATAAGAAAATTGTGAGCTATTAAGAACAATAAGGGATTAAACACGGAATAAAATGAAAAATGAGATAAATTTTAAGAAATAGGAATATCAAGGTATTATAAGAGAAAATCGAACATAAATGAATGATATTTCATGATTATCATTATATGGAGATGTGGGAACAACATTTAACATTATATTAGCTTGAGCTAAGGCTCATTGCACACAAAGCATAAGTAAACCATCATTGTACTTGAATTATAATGATTAAACCCACATTTAACATAAATTATCATGACTAAACCCTTATACCACATGGAGTATCATGATACTATTATTTACCCAATTCGTTGGAGCGCTATTAGGGTTCACCCTTTATAAACATTTAATTTCATGCATTAGTGTGCCACATGGATCATATAACATGGAATCACTCAACATCAAAAGTTATTCGACGTTGAAGGAATGTGGAATACATACATGTAAGAACCATAACTATTTAAATGTACATAAAGGTGGATAAACTTAATAGATAAATGGGTATAGTATTAACCAGATAATTATTTTTTCTTGGAAAATCACGGAGCAATTTTGGCAGCATAATGGGGAGACATATAAATTCATAAAAAATGGTTTATGAGAGATAAATGGTTATATAATTATGTTTAAATTAAATGGATAGTAATTGGGTCGTATAGATAAATTTTAAAACACCTTGAATTTGTAAATATATGGTGTAACATAACAAAGAAACTTGAAGAAAGAGAAGAAAGGGAATAACTCTAATAAACGTTCGGCATGGTTATGGGTGTACATGGGAAGGATTAATGAGAGATAAAGAGTCATAGAATTATTAAAACATAATTAGGAAAGTATTGGGTAGGTTATAAATCATAAACAAACATTTTTAATTTAAAATAATAGGGTATATCAATATAAATATTGTTGGATAAAAATGAGAAAGGAAGAGATCACTTACTTTGAAGTGTGATCCCAAATGCTTGGGAGAGGCTTGTGTGATGCTTCTTAAGATCATGGGGAACCTAAGGATCTTTATAGAGATAAGAAATAAGCGTGAGGATATGATCCAAGGTTTTTTAGTGAAGAGAAGTGAGAGATTGGTGGGTTTATATAGGAAAAGAGAGGGGAATTCTTTAATATTTCACGAACATAGGTTTTGGAATCAATATAAATAAATATTCAAAACCACAATCCAACCCACAGTTTTTTCCCATGGATTTTTAAAAAGGAGAGTGGAAATATTATTTTATAAGGAAAACTTCCTAACTTATTAAAATATTATTCTTTCTTATGTTTTGGTGTGTCACACTCCCAAAGAAATCATTTTAAAAAGTTTAAATATTTTATAATTCTTGGATGGTCTACTAAGGAAACGGAAAATTAATCAAAAAAAATCTAAAATAATATTATTTTAAAGTTAAGTCAAATATTGGATGAGTTATCCTTTTATAGTATTTTATTTAATCACTATTGGGTGATTTTTATGTTAAAAACACATTATATAGTTAAATGTTGTTTAATTCTTAGCCAAAAGTGGAACGGTTTCATAAAATTATGAAAATTGAACTGTTAGATAATTTTTATATACATAATACAAACAAAATATTCAGTTTATATAAATTATTTTTTAAATATGTGAATTCTTAATTATAAAATAAAAACGTACATTTATCGAAAATCCATTGGTTTTGACAAAAAAACATTCAAACATTAATAAAAATTAGAATTGTATTTATAAAAATTATACAATGATTTATATTTAGTAAAAAAAATTCAGTAAGAGAGTATTATTAAAATATTATTTGATTCAAAAATCCATCAATTCCTCAAAATAAATTTCATAATTAAATCTTAACTAAGAATACTATTTGTTATTTAAAAACCATTTAGAAAGTATCAATAATATAATGAATGTATATATTTTATTATATTCAAAAATAATACACATAATCACAGTGCTATGGTCATGTTAAATAACCCCTTATAAAACCCGCATAATACCTAAGGTCAAGGTTTGTGATGGTGGCTGACTCTTGGGGTGGCTCAATTAACATCGCTCGGGTGTTAATCTCTATTAACTTCCACTTCTCCTCTAGATGATTCAGTTTAAGATTATTGGGTTGAAGCTTAGCATGGGATTGGTCAAGTGTGAAGCCTAGTGATGCTACCACCTTTATGAGCTCTGACAAATGGGATTTTTATGGAGCAATTCTACAGGATGAGGCCAACGCTTCCTTTTTCTGAGTAAATTGGATTTGTTAAAGCCCTATATTTATATTAATCTTGTGATCACAGTTATGAAGCTATATTTGAAATGATAAAAATTCCAAATGGAATTTTAAAATCCAAAAACATAAAACCAAGGAGGGTCATTTTTTTTATATAACCATTTTACATAATAAGACAATTAATTAGATCATGTGTAATTTTAATTAAAAATGTTTGGGTAATTACAATATTACCACCTTATGAAATATCTCCCTCAAAATTTCATTTTCCCCACACTAAAACATATGGGGGTAACTCCACCTCATCACTTCCTCTGCATCCCATGTTTCCTCTTCAAACTTGTGGTTTCATCACAACACTTTGAAAAGGGGAATTGCCTAATTTCGTAGAAATTTATCTCTACGATCTAAGATCTTCATAGGATTCACTTTATAAGAGAGTTCATTCTCTAATGGTACAACCTATAGATTAAGTACATGCGATGGTTTAGGTATGAACTTCTTCAATAGTGATACATGGAATACATCATGTACTTGAGATAGGATCAGTGGGAGTACTAGTCGATAAGCCCCTACTCCAATGCTATTAAGGATATCAAAAGGGTTGATGTACCTTCGACTAAGCTTTACCTTATTCTCAAATCTCATAACTCTCTTCCACTATGATGTGTGGAGGAATACCATTTCTCCAACATCAAACTCTAGGTCTTATCGATGATTATCATCCTAGATCTTTTGTCAACTCTAAGCATGTTTAATGTGTTGATGGATTGTCTTAACCTTCTCTACCTTTTCATCAACCATTTATGGACCTACTAGTTTTCTCTCCCCAAAATCATCCCAACATGTAGGTGTTCTACACCTCTCCCCATAATGGTCTTCATAAGGATACATTTGGATGATTGAGTGATAAATATTATTGTAAAAGAACTCAAGAGAAGGAAGGTATTTATTCCATCCTCATTTGAAGTCCATTGAAAATGATCTCAACATGTCCTCCGGTTTTCGGATAGTCCGCTCAGATTAGCCTTCAGTTTGAGGATGATAAGTTATACTGAAGTTCAGCTCATTATTCCGATAGTGTTGGAGATTCTTCCAGATATTTGAGGAGAATATTGGATCTTGATAGGTTATAATGGATAGTGGTACTCTATGTATCCTTACCACTTCTCTGATGTATATTTGTGCTAGTTGATCCAAAGAGAAATCATCTAGAATTGTAATGAAGTGTGCAGTTCTTGTATGAAAATAAAAAAACCTAGATAGCATTGTTTCCTTTAGATGCCTTCGGAAGTCTAGTGATAAAATTCATGGTGATGTTCTCCGATTTCCATGTTTGTATGGGTAATGGTTTCATCATCCCCTTAGACTTCTGTCTCTTAGGTTTCACATGCTTCCATACCAGACACTTTGATGTATACTCAGTAATCTCCTTCTTCATGTTATCCCACCAATAATTCTCTCGTAGATCTCGATAGATCTTTGTGCTTCCTGGGTGAATAGAGAAATTCTAGCAATTTTTATCATAAAAAATTTCATTATTTTACTCCGAATTTGATGGAATATATTGTCTTGTCCCAAATCTCACAATTCATTCTTCATTAATAATAAACTCCAGAGATTTACATTTTGTGATAGTTTCCACTAACTTATGAATTCCCAAATCATTCTTTTCAGCGTCCTTTAACCTTTCGGAAATAGATGGTTGAGAAATCATTTGTGAAAGGATTTATGATGTTACATTCTTTATGATTCCCATGTACATGTTCATCAAATCTAAGAAGATTGGATCCTTTTAAATTATCATCAATGAAGGAGTTTCTGGATACTTTCTACTTAGATATTTTCCACCTTGTTCACTTTACCTATATGGTAGTGAATTGAGTAGTCATAGTCTTTCATCAGCTCTATCCATCTTCATTGGCACATGTTCAACTCTTTCTGTGTGAATATATACTTGAGTCTTTTGTGATCCATATATATTTCACACTTCTCCCCAAAGAGGGAATGTCGCCAAATTATCAAAATGAAGATTAATACAGCTAACTCCAGATCATGTTTTGGATATTTTTTCCTTGTGAAATTTAAATTAAATTCAAGCATAGGCAACGACTTTGTCATTTTTCATCAACATACGACTCATTCCCTTCTTCGAAGCATCACTAAATTCCACAGAAATTTCACTAGTGAGTAGTGTGATCACGATCATAGTGATAATACACCTTTTCTACTCCTTGAAGCTATCTTTACATTAATCACTCAAATAATACATGGATCCATTCAAAGTTATCTTGGTAAGAGGGTTTGAAAATATTGATAAATTCCCCACAAATGGGTGATAATATCCAGAAAAACCAAGGAAGCTATAGATATCCATCACAAATGTTGGACTCAGCCATCCCTCAATTAAATTTGTCTTCTAGGGATCCATAGATATCCCATTACTTATGATGATATGGCCCAATAATGATAAATCCTTCAACTAAAACTCACACTCGCTATACTTTTCATAGAGCTTCTCTTTTCGCATGGTCTCTAGTACAGTGCTTAAATGCTCCTCAAGCTCCGTCATAGTTTTGGAGTATAGTATTATATCGTCTATAAATACTATCACAAATTTGTAGAAGTAATATCTAAAGAATATATTAATAATTTACATAAATATTTCTTGACAATTAGTGAGTCCTAAAGGAATTACTATGAATTCAAAGGGCATGTACCTTGTACGAAAAGCAGTCTTGAGGTTATCCTCCTTCTTCACCCTTACATGGTAATATCCTGACTATAGATCCACCGTGGAGAAGTATTGTGCTCCATGTATCTAATCAAACAAGTCCTCAATTCATGGAAGATGATATAGGTTCATTATAATTATTTCGTTGAGCTCGCGATAATCAATTCAAAGGCGCATTGACTCATCCTTCTTCTTGATAAAGAGGACCGGTTCACCCCATGGTGAAGCACTTGGGCATATAAACCCTTTTTATAGATTCTCCTGTAGTTTTATTATTATCTCTTCATGCTCCACAAAATCCATTCTATATGGATTCTAGGATATTAGAAACACCCCATGTATAAGATCAATTGAGAATTCAACATCTCTTCTAAGAGGAAGACTAATAAATTCCTCAGGATACACTTCAACGAATTCCCTCCCAATAGTCATCTCTTCAAGGATGGTTTCTTCCTTAGAATCAGTAATCTGATAAAGATATGTGAGATCAGAGGGTATTAATATCCACGCTTGAGATAATGGTGCTAAAGAACATTCTTCATCCGCCTTTCACTTGTATAGAATAGGGGTTTATTCTCTATATAGAGAGTGATTTTCCTCTCAACGAAATTTATGTTGGCTCTATATAGGGAAAGAAAATCCCAGCAAAGAATTATAGAAGTTCCCCCAGAAAGAGTAAGATGAGGTTCGATGGCATGTTAAATCCACAAATTGTGATAGGGGGAGTTATATTCATGGGATGCAATAATTTCTCCATTTTCTGTTCTTACTGATATCATTATATCCATGATTTGTGGTGTTGGTTTTATTGTTCTAATAAACTTTTGAGATATAAATGAATGCATAGAACCAGAATAAAAAAAACTATTTTCTCTATTATTGAATGAATAACTATTTTTCAAGCCACCACTTCATTGTGGGGTTTGATTTGATGGTAGTGATGACAAAATTTCTCCCCTGATGCCTTGGAGGTTGCTGGTTGCCTCTAAAAACCCTTGGCTTAGGAAACTAGTTTGCAATGTGTTCTGGTTTTTTGTATTTGAAGTAATGAACAATGAATTGGGGGTAGAACATAGAATTCCTATCCTCTATCGCAGTAGTGGGTTTTTCTTGTAATCAATTAATGGACATGTTTCCTTCTATTTCACACCTAAAGAATTTCCTCGTCCCCTGCAGGCAATTTCTAAGGAGCTTCTCTCCGCACCTTTGGTAAGTGGGGTGTTAGAATTTCCTAGAACCATTGGATGTATCCATCAGACTACCTTAATTAATGTCCACATTCAGCTTCATATCCATATCATACCCCTAAGATTCTATGATTTCTATTTCAACTTTGACGGCACATCAGACAATTTCATCAAAGATATCGATGTCACAGATCACTAGGGTTTTTAGTAGGATAGGTTTTATCCCACCAAAGAAGTTGTCAACCTTGCATTTTGGGATAAATATAAAGTTGGAGGAATATCATGAAATCCTTATGATGTTTCTCTCATACACTATGATGTATTTTTCATCTTTTTTCTAGAGTTAAAGGAAGTCCCTTTAAATATTAAGTTGGATCTTGCAAGTAAAATATTAATCAAAAATCATTTTCCAAAAATCATTCCAATTGCCACTCCATGATCTATTCCTAAGGAATCATATTTTTTTTATCAATGTCAACCATTGATCACCTTCACCCTCCATATGATAAGAATCCATATGAACCATCTCTTGTTCTGAACATTGAAGTATGTAGAAGATATTATCAATGGATTTGATCCATTGTACGGTGTTTGAGGGATCAGATGATCCATAAAAAGTAAGAGGACTTTGTCTCATGAAGATCTTGATTGAGGCTTGTTCTTTCATAAGTGGGGTTTGACATTCCTCTATACTCATGCTTCTATTCAGAACATGAGTTTACTAAGAGATTATCATGACAATATTTTTGATTCCCTCTCTCATCGAATTGGGAATATCATTAGAACATTCATCGCATTGATCATTGCATCAGTTGTTATCCCAAGTACTTCTATTACCATCCATTGGCTAGAATAAATGAAAATTCATGGGTAACACATAATAGGTAATTCATAGAAAAAAAGGCATAACATATAAATTACATTTAGTTCCTTAACTTATGAATTTTTATGCTTGAATCTATGTTATCCATGACCTACTTCGCAAAATATATTCTTGTGGGGATTTTTTTATTCCACTAATAATGGTTCATACTATGGTTATGAATTTACCTAAGAATATCACCTAGGAGTATCAAGAAACGAGTTTAGCAAGTCTTGTTTTCATGAACTAGTTCCCATTCAAGTCTATATCAATGCATTTTTTCAGGTTTTACTCCTACATATATCTATGCTAGAGACACCTCTACTTGTTCGAATCTAGATAGGGTTTTATTTTCTAGATAAAACAGTTACTCTATAATCACAAAAATTTAGGGTTGTTTTTATTAAACATAGTCTTATTCCTAAGGCTTTCACTAGGGTTATCTAATCATAATACCAAATATAACTAAACAAATCCTTTGATACCAACTATAATAACCATGTTCTTTATTACACACTTAAAATTAATTTATTACATAAACTTGAACTTAGTACAACTCTAAGGACCGGGAGGTCTACTGTATTGGGAAATTAGGAACATTACATTACAACTTAAGACATAAAATACAAAATATTTATTTAAAACATCTTTTACATGACCACAATATTCCTTCGTACTTAGCATTGCACGAGATAACCTAAGGACATACATAAGAAAAATGTGAGCTATAAAACCTAGTAAAGGGGTAAACAAGGAATAATCTAAAGAATAAAATACATGTTAGAAAATAGTCATATCAGTGGATCATAAGAGAAACATGTACATAAAGTCATGATATAGAATGACTGTCAAAATATGGAGATGTGGCAATAACATTTAACAAGACATTAGCATGGGCCAAGGCGCATTGCATACGGAGCATGAGTGAACCCTAATTAAACTTTAACTAGCATGAGTAAACCCTAATTTCACTTTAATTATCATTATTAAACCCAAATTTCACATGGAATATCATTAAACTATTCTTTACCGAATTTATTTGAGTGCTATCAGGGTGCATCCTTTCTAGACATTTCATTTCATACATAAGTGTGGCACATGGATCATATAACATGGAATCATTCAAAATCTTAAGTTATTCCAAAATAAAGGAATGTGTAATAAATAAATGGTTTTACCATTAAATATGTATATGTGCATAAAGTTTAATACCCTTGATAGAAAAAAGGGTATGGTATTCACTACACCATGATTTTTGGCTTGGAAAATCATGGTGCAATTTTAACAGTATAACAGTGTGACATAAAAATTCATAAAATATGGTTGATGAGAGGAAAATGGGTATCTCATAATATGTAATTGATATCGATATTAGGGGGGTAATATTTATACACATTTCCCAACACATGGAATTTGGAAATAGAAGGCATAACATAATAAATAAACATGAACAAATATGATTAAGGGAATAACTCTTATGAAATTTTGGCATGGTAATGGGTGTACATGTGAAGGATTAATGAGAGATAAATAGGAATACAAAAATTCATATATAATGAGGTATGTATGGGTTACAAGAGAAATCAAACCCCAAATTTTTTATTTGAAAATAAAATTGTATATCAATATAAAGAAACCTTGATAAAAATGAGAAAGGAATAAATACCTTACTTGGATGTGTGATCCCAATGTCTTGGGAGAGGATTGGTAGTGGCTTCTTGGGAGATTGGGAACTCTGAGAGTATTATAAAGACAGGATAGTAGAGTATGGAAGTGGTCCAAGGGTTTTTAGTGAAGATCAGTGAGATATTTGGTTGGTTTATATAGGAAAAGAGAGGGGACTTCTTTAATATTTCACAAATATTGGATTTGGAATCTATATAATTAAATATTAAAAACCAAAAACCAACCCATGTTTTTTCAGATGGTTTTAACCAAAGGGGTTTGTAAAAAATTGTTTTATAAGTTCAATTTCAGAACTTATTAAAATATTAGGCTTGCTTATGTGGAGGTGAGTCACACTCCTAAGGAAATCATTTCAAAAAGTTAAAATATGTAACATGTCTTGGAGGGTTCACTAAGGAACCATAAAATTAATGAAAAAAAATCTGAAATAACATTATGTTTCAGCTCAAACATTTATTGTCTGAATATCCCTTTTATATTATTTTATTACATCACTATTGGTTCATTATGATTTCATAAAACACATTATATATTTACATGGTATTCAATTTTTACACAAAAATACGATTGTCTCAGAAAATTATGAAAAATTAATGGTTAGATAAATTCAATGTCTGGAATCAAAAAGTAATATTCATTTTATCTAAATATTTTCAAATTATGTAAATTTTGACATTTAAAATAAAACCTACATTTATCAAAAATTCATGGGGATTGACAAATCAGCCTTCAAGCGTTAAAAAAATTTACAAGTGTATTCATAGAAATTATTGGATAATTTATATTTAATAAAAACTAACTTAATAATAATATTTTATTAAAAAATTGTTTAATTAAAAAATCCATTAATTCATCAAAATGTATTTCTGAATTGATTATCTACTAAAAATACAATTCATGCTTTAAAAACCATTTACAGAGTATTAGAGATAAAATGAATATATATTCTTTATTATACATAAAAATAATGCACTTAATCATAGTTCTAGGGTAAAATTTCAGAACCCATTATAAAACCCACATAAGACCTAAGGGTAATGATTTTTATGGTGACACACTCTTGAGGAATCTCGGATAACATCGATCGGGTATAAATCTCTATTAACTTCCACTTATCCTATATGTAATTCTGTTCAAGATTAACATGTTGAAGCTCAACTTGGTCTTGGTCAAGAGAGAAGACTAGTGACGCAACCTCCTTTCCTAGCTTTGAAAAATGGTCTTTAATTAGAGCTATTCTACTAGATGAGTCCATCGCTTCCTTTGTATGAGTAAATTAAATATGTTAAAACCCTATATTTATACTAATCTTGTGATCACTTTTCATTGGATATATTATAAACAATAAAAAAATTTAATGGTTTTTTAATATATAATATAATAAAACCAAGGAAGTGGATATGTTTTATATAATAACTATCCATAATAAAATATTTAATTATATCAAGAAGAATTTTCATGAATAATTGTTTGTGTCATTACATTCTCTCCCTTGTGGATAATTTTATAGATGAAAACACTACATCATTTTCAAAAATAGATAGAGATTCTATAATTTCATTCACTGATTAGAATTATATAGGTGTAGATATAAAACAAATTAATTTTATTCTAATGTATCTATATTACAAAGTATATACTACTGTTATGAGACCTTAAACTGACAATAAATATTAGAAAACCTAGAAAATACTTTTTAAAGGAATTATCATGTTAAAAAATAAAAATAAAAATTTATAGAGCTATGTTTCTAAACATATTTTTGGAAAATTATAAGCATTTATATGACTAATTTATCTTGCTAAATGAAATTGTAAGTAATACTATGGGGTTTATTGATAATTTGGAATACTCAATCATTTTGAAGATATTTTTGAGGAATATTGATGATTGATTTCACTTAAAAATATCATCCCTGTAAGAGACTGAAGAAAATTCTATATATGAGCTAGAAAATAGATATTTTAATTATGAGATTAAAAATTATAATTTATGAAAAATAATAATGAATATGTGTCATTTTAATCCATCATATTTATCTATTTAAAAGGTAATAAAGAAGTTCCAATCATAAATTTGGAAAAGTATTATGAAATCAGTGAAGAAAGATATCAATGGTAATGGAAAGACATTTTTATCTCCAAAAATATCATAATATATAGAGAAAAATAATATGTTATTTATCATTAAAATAATTTAATTATGGAGTTATATGGAATCTTCTAGTTTATTACCCAAAAAAATTAATTCAGAAAGTGAGGAGGAAGAGGAACACATCTCTAAAAGAAAATATAGATTATCTTGAAAGAATGACAACATAAAGAAGAAACATTTATCAAGAAGGTATAGAATAAATCTACTAAGTATTTAATAAGATGTTCACTCACCAATATTAATTAATTATGAATATGTTGGAAAATTTATTTCCAAAAAAACAATTATAACAAAAGTTAAAAATCATAATGTTTCTTAAAAATGATATGTAGGAAGTGGAAATATATATTAAGTATATGTTGATATTTAAAATTGAATCTTTCCGTGAGTATAATTCCATGCTCAAGAAGAAAGTAATATTGTTATAAACTTATAAAATAAGTAAATATGTTAAATTAATAAATCTCAACATATAGATGTAAAATCAAAAGTGATAATTAATGAACATGATAAAATTATAGAAGAGTTTAATAATGAAATAGCTAACAAGGAATGATATATTTATGAGGTACAATCCACATGTATTAATGATGAACACAACATAAATAAAAGGATGAATTATTGAAAAATATCAATGTACATTCAAGTAGAATCATCCAAGAATATTGAGAAGTAATGTTTGAAGGGAAAGGTATATTCTGCTTGTAACATTTCATGTGAAACCAAAACTATTTTCTATGTTATTAAAAATAAATAAGAAAATATGTATGAGTTCATGCTATGTAAATGTATAATAAATTCACACAAACATAATGGATGATTATAGTTTTGTAAATGAATAATTAATCCCTAAAGAGAATTGAAAATCAAGGATGGATCACACTTAGAGAGAAATATTTTTTAATAGAAAAACTCATCAATATTTTGGAAAATTAAGGATGAAAATATTTTGTTGGGTAGTGTTAAAAGAAATTGGATTTTAAATCTATAAAAAAATAGATGAATATCAAATAATAAATAAATATTAATTACTACTGTGGATTTATGGAAAATTGGACCAATAATTTAAAAATGTTGAGGCTTTCATGACATCACTTTTAAGAAATAGATCATAGGATTTTGCAGTGAAATGAAATCAAAATAAAGAATAAAAAACTAAACCACACTATTCATATTGACTCTTTTGAAAATATTACGGTGAAAAGGGTACAAGGGGATTATTATGCTAAAGATAAATAATAAATTTCACAAAAATATGAAAACTGTTCAAATACTAAAAACAAGGATTACTAATAGAATCTATGTTGAATTTTTGAACATGTTAAGAAAAACTCAAAACATAATTCACTAGTGCTTCCATATTGACATGAGAATATAATGAATAAGAAAAATAATTAATATAATTGTAATAGTGCCTTTTTGGGCCAAATTAATAAGTACCCACACTAAGAAAGAGTTTAAATAATGAAGGATTCATTACATTTCATGGAGACTAATTGTAATGAATTCACTAAAAGAGGAATGAAGGGCTCACTAAGATCTAAATAATTAAATCACAATGTTTCCCAATTAAGATTAAACTCTCAAATTTGGGGTCATCATTAAAAAATATTGGGAACACTCGGATAATCCACATAATATTTTATTTTATATCTAATACAAATATATTTAGATGATATGAACTAAAGGTGGGATGGTGGTTACTTTTGTCATTGTATAATGAAAGAAAAAAATCAATAATGGAATAAGTGGCCTATCTGAATGAAGAGTTAGTGAGTGAATCACATGAATAGGATTAAATATGAAGATACAGATACCATATGAATATTATTATAAATCAAAAATTTATAGACTATGTTTTAAAATTTCGTGAAGAGGAATTCTAATAAAACTATCCATCCTTATTTTTACTTTATCATAATTGATTATAAGGATGTAGTGTTGGTTTATGTGAAATCTGGGAGTAAGAGGGTAATTTTTCTTACAAGTGAATTAATTTTACATTATCATTAGGATGCGTATAAGTTATATATTTTCTTGATAAATCTAATGTATAACCCCTAAAGGGATAAATATTAAAGTGGATTCACATTTTGTTATTGAAAATATATAGCCTTGATGTCTTAATAAGTCACTCTTATTTTATAAGCCTAGTTTTCTCATATAGATGTAGTGTTGAACATAAAATTCTCATTGATAATTATTATGATGTTCCACCCTTATCTCAAGAAGAATGAATATTAAATGAGTGAGATACATTACCCATGATCTCATTCCATGTATTTTTAATAAGGTTGAGTAGAAAAGGTCACACATATTGACTTAATGATTTGGTGGTATTTAAAACAAACACCAAGGGAGATATTTATGATACCATGTGTTTTATTGAATTTGATATCTTTGTTAAAATATTTCATGATTATTTAATCTCTCAATATGTTTTGGTGATGTTTCAAGAAAATGATGAGGTGCTTATTTAATTTATAAAGGTAATTATATGATTATTCTTTAAGAACCTAGCTATAATAATTGATGTTTCATTAAAAAATGACGATAATTTTATTTTAATTACTCATGTTAATGAATAGTTTTTATGTTAGATAAGTACTGTCAAAAACATATTATATGAATTAAGTAAATTTTGGAGAATGAAAAATGGTTGAATTTTACTATAACGCACAGCTTCTAAATCTATGATTTGAAATATTAAATAACTTTTAACATTTGGAAGGAAATTTGTCTCAACTAAAAGAGAAAAAATCATAATAGTATCTAACATATTGGTTGTTATAATTAATATGAAATTACCTCAGATGAAGCATTGAGTAATTTCTTGAAGACCAAAACATGTAGTTGGATCTAAAAAATTTAAATAACATGCACTCTACAATTAATGCATTACATTAACTATAGTTCCTATTAATTTTCTGATGACATATGAATTTGAAATTCATTTAGTAATAATCTTCAAAAAAAAGTATCACTTTAAAGTATTTTTATATTTATTTTATCATATTATAATACTTTGTAAGTTTCCAGGTATTATTTATACATGTCCATATGAATTCTTATTATAACATTGATATAATATATTCCTTCTTATGAAACGTCGTATGACTTATCATAATTCCATAATAAATGGTGATTCCTTAGGTAACTAGTTTATTTTTAATTCTTATGATTTAAAATTAATATAAAATACAGAATCTCAATTTATTTTGCACTATAGATAGAATATTCAGAAAATTCATATAAGTTCTCTTTCGGAAGATAAAATAGAGTTGGGATGATTATAATGCTTATAATTCGACTTCCAAACAACATGAACCTGTTTTCAGACATTATTGTTTCTTAAGATAAAAAATAATGAGATTATATGGGGAACAATATTCTATATATTCATTTCATTAAATTGATATTATTTGAAAGGCATCAGTTGGGAGCAAATATAAAGAGGAAATCTATCAAAAAATTTATTACATAATTATCATTTGATTTAAAATGAAAGTTAGGAATAGGGTGATGAGTTATTAGATAGACTATACCTACATAAACATGATATATATAATTTTATAAATTAATATATCACACCACATGGTTCATCCATGTTGTATGATGCTATTGTAGGGTAATTTTTATATTGTCATAAAGAAGTTCTATATGTGAATTGATGTGGAGGTACAATGAGAAGAAAATTATATCATAAATTTTATTAAAGATATATAAATACATATTTTCTTTATAATTAGTTTTAAATGATAAGAAACAAATGTGTAGTGGTTTCTTTTCTAGATACAATAGTTTATAAATAAAAATGTATGAGATATTGGGGGAGATTATGTTGTTTATTCATGAAAGTTGTTTTCTTACATGTATATAAAAACATTCTTCCATAAAATGTGTGTTTCACTAAAATAATTGGGAGCCTTATATATAGTTCAAACAAGCTAGTATCTTTATAAAATATGGTTTTTTTTAAATAAAATATGTAATCAGTATAATATGAATTATGAGTTTTTTAACCATTAAGAATATAGAACCAAAACTATTGGTGGCTGATGTCTTCTAAAACCTTTTATCCAGGGCTACATCCACCAAAACTATTCATGGGGAAAAGGTCTGTCACGTAAGTCCACTAGTTTCGCACCTCTTTTTTGCCGACGACTGCCTCCTCTTCTCTAGATAAACTATTAATGAATGTCAGGTGATCAGTCATGCAATCCATCAGTACGAGAGGGCGTCTGGACAGTCAATAAATCAAGGAAAATCATAAATCTCCTTCAGTGCAGTGGTGCCTCGCCCCATGAGATATGAACTCTGCATTGCAGTTGGCATACATATGGTTGAAAAACACCTGTAGTATCTTAGGCTACCCACGGTAATTGTCCAGTCCAGAAAAGAAATTTTTCGCATCTCTTGTGGACAGGATTGAGAAGAAAATTCACGGCTGGACCCCAAAGCGATTTTCAAAAGAAGGGAAAGAGACCCTCATTAAAGCAGTCATCCAATTTATCCCAAGCTATTTTATGTCCCTGTTTAAGCTCCCGACAGCCATCGTCCACCAGATCCATACACACACTACCAACTTCTAGTGGGGGAAAACGATGGAAGAAATAGACCCCACTAGATGGCCTGGGATAAACTTTCCATCCCCAAGATTGAGGGAGGGATGGGATTCTGGAATCTTCTTCCCTTTAATGATGCATTGTTGTCCAAGAAAGGATGGTGCCTTATTAACCGTCCATCATCCCTATGTGCACGGGTATTACAAGCTAAGTACTTTCCTCACACGGACTTCGAGGTTTCCTCACTTGGCCCGCGTCCTAGCTTCCTTTGGAGAAGCATTTGGGGGGCCCGAAAGCTATTGGAAAAAGGACTGGGATAGAGGATTGGGTATGGATCATCTATCAACATATGGTCTGACCCATGGCTGATTGATACAGATGGTATGTGGGGTACATCCCACACACAACCAGGCTTTGAAGACGCCCCTGTCAGAAGCCTCCTTTCCGACCAAGGAACAGGGTGGTGTGTGGATAAGATTTTGGAATGGTTTAACGAAATAGACCAAATAATTATCCTAAGAATCCCTTGGGTCCCTGACGCAAGCCCTGACCATATCTTCTAGTGCAATGACATATCGGGCGAATACATGGTGAGATCCGGATACAGGCTTGCTCTTTGAAACTACCCAACCGATCGGAACGAGGGACCATGGAAATCGCTTTGGAAGCTCAAAGTCCCCCAAACAATATGACACTTTTTTTGGCAGGTCTGCATGGGCACCCTCCCAACAATGAGCCTTCTCACATACCAACATATGTCTAATGCCGCTTACTGCCCGTTTGGCCGAACATCCTAGAGACCCCCTTGCATGCCATCATTCACTACCCGAAAGCTAAGGAAATCTTGAATAATTGGGGCCCAACCCCAGATGCATCGTTGGATATGGATTCTGACCTTCCCACTCTCCTAGTGCGATGGTGCTCCTCTCTCTCAGCGGCTAAGGCAGGGTCATTTTGCACCATGGCCTGGATCATCTGGGTACGGCGTAATGATGTTGTCTTCCACCACATGCATAAACCTCCTGAATTCTGGATTGAACGGGCCACCTCATGGATCGAGGGATGGAATCACCACAATGGACAACAAAGGCCTGATTCTCCCCCCTCCTGTCCCCCTTAGTGGAACCCCCCAATGGAAGGTGTTCTTAAGATCAACATGGACGCGTCTCTCCAAAAGGATGTACTTGTTTCCTCGGTCTCTTGGCCCGAAATCATCTGGGGAAAATCATCGCAACAATGTATGAGTCACATCAGGCCTTTTGGGAACCTGCTGTTGCAGAGGCTAATGCCATCCTAGCGGCTTTGATGCTTGATTTGGAATGTTGTTGGGTTGATATTTGCATTGAATCTAACTGCCTCACCGTGATCGATGCCATTAACCAAAACAATGGCGGACTCCAGTCGTTTGGCCTCATTATCATGAGAATTATCTCGTTCTATCAATGCTTTTCATTCTGCACCTTCTCCTTTACCAAAAGAGAAGGAAACAATGCATCCCACCAGTTGGCAACATCAGGCCCCTTCGAGGCCAACCAGCTCTGGCTGGACAATTTTCCTTCGTGGATTTTCATTTGTACGTCTGCAGATATTCGTCATTAATTATATCATTTTATATCAAAAAAACAAAAATTGGATTTTGAGGAAGTTGTTGAAGAAGAACCTGACTGCATCCTGGAATACCTATGAATCAAAGAATAAGAAGATAGTTGCTGAAACTATGGCAGTATTTTTTAAGCTAAGAATTAGGTGATATGTTAGAACCAGTTCCTACCACCTAAAATTTCTCTCATTAGTAAGTTTTGCTAGTGAGTAAGGACAATAAATCCTTCAGAATACTAGAAAGTTTGGACTTAAAGGGAACTCGTCTAACCCACTGTAACACAAGTGTTCAATGGAATTCAGTGACCTATTTATAACACGATGGAGGACCACATTAACACAAGTGGGAGCCTATATAAGGAAATTGTTGGTAGATATTCAATGTATAATATTTTTTAGAGATATTTTCAACTAGAGGTAGAAATTATAATGAACCCTTAAAGAGGAAGACACTCAATGACTTGGTACTATGAACGTTTATAGAATATATGACATTATTTTTTTTAATATAGTTTATATTCATACTAAAGATGATCTATATTAGAGAAAAATATCTTTAAAATCAACCAAAACCTATAAAAGGTTAGGATATCAAGGAGTAACCTTGTAAATACTTTTATTATGTTCCATTAAATTGTCGTATAATTCAAGAAAGATTTTGGGAAACAAGAAGCATGGATCAAGGATTTAATATCCTGATAAGTTGAATTAAAAGAGAAATTTTTGAAAATAAAAAGGGTAATTGATTCATACATCCCCATCTCTATGATCTCATAAAAACATGGAATATAAAAAATGATAAAGTGAATTATTAGGTGTTTGGAAGATAAAAAAAATGGGAGGGTGGTAATTAACATCATTGGTTATTCAGTGAGATGGATAGTTTTATTATATTATAAGATAGGTTATTGAGTTTCAAAATGGACTCCACTTTGCACCTAGTAAACTAGGTGATACATTTTTAATACAAAGATCATAACCAACCTTCCATGATCTAATCCAATGATTTATAGAAAGTGAACTCTGGAGAATGCATTTTGTGTTGGCCTCTTCTTCACTTTTCCCCCTTTATTAATATCTTTATCTATGGATATTTGGATATAGTTATTTCACTGGATTAAGGTAAGGTTCCTACCCTATATCATCCATCATATTTAGTCTTTATTTATATTAGATTTTATAATATCTATGATAAGGTTTTTAAGATGGGTTTCATAAAACCATGTAGAAATACTTATTGAGTAAAGGTGATTCATAGTGTGATAAAAATAGGATAGTGAAATATTAACAGTGCATCATCTCTCACATCATTTGAATATAGGTAATGTTCAAAAAGTTTTTTATAAATTATTATTTTATATTAAATTAAACTTTATTATCCCATGGGTGTTGATTCATAGTTTATTTTCTTGATAGTAATAGGAGAACCCCTTGGATTATTCACACACTATATATTGTGATTTAAATTTCATTATATTATTTACTATGTTTTAATTATTTATATTAATTAAATTAATTGGGTTTTTAATTTTTTATAATTAATCAATATAGATTTTTGTATTGAGATATATGACCTGGGAAATGACTTGTGTGGGTTTAGAAGAAGCTATGTAATGTTGGTTTGGATAGGTAACCAAGTAAAGAGATTGGTTATTCCAAATTTAATATATATTATTTATTGTTTCTTTTTCAGGGAAGTTTATATGAATGTGAGTAAACTAAAGTTAATTTTACTTGAGTGGGATCAAAGAGGACCCAGGTATATTCAATGAACTGGTATAATCTATTAGACTTAGAATAGATATTACATTCACAATAGATTGCAATTGTTTTCAATGGGAAATTAGGACTCCATTTATTTATTTAGATGGTTAATAGTGAATACATACAATGTGTATAGATGTAAAAGTTAGAGTATAGGTGTGCTAGGCTATCCTCTTGAGCCTATGACGTGGGTATATATAAGAAAGGGTTGTATGATTAGTGTCTGTGGGATATGATCATCTTTTTCTTATGGTTCATATATAGGTTGATTTATAGTCTTAAAACCTTCGTAATATCTCATAATATGTTATTCTATAATTTTTTCTAGGGTGTATTTTAGAGGATCAGTGACTAAAATGGAAGTTTTAGTGATTTGACATTAGTTAGAGTATATTTTAATGCTTTACATTACTATGTCATATTTTTTGTGTATCGTGAATATTTTATCCAATGAATATTTTTAATAAGATTCTTCAGATGTGGTATGCGTACTATTGATGAATTCTATTTAAGGTTCATGATAAAGGTGAATGTGGGATGATGTCAAAACTAAATAGTTATATTCCAACCAAGTGGTCTATTTTAATGATAATAGGTTACTGATATAGGTTTTTTGGCTAAACTCAACATGGATGTCTTGTTGTGTGAGTATTGGATATGAACATGGGTTTTCATATCATATTAAGAATGATTTAATATATTTTGAGGATTTTTATGGTTTCCACAATTGGTTATTAGTGTGATTTTTTTTAGATATCTACAATCAAAGACCTTGGAATGGGATGTGTGGTGATAATTAATGGAAAATATCTTTCATGTCTTGTAATCATTAGTCAAAATAATCATTGTTAGATCAATATTATATTGGTAATGTTTGATTATCAATATGGGATACACTAATATTTATATTGGTTTACTATCTGAAATGTTTTGGTATCATTGATGGACTTGTTGATTTTTAGGTGGAGATATCATCTAGAATGTTTGCGCATCTTTGAATAATAAACTAGATGATAGATAAGTATTCCAACTAAAAATTTTATATATCACAAATAGAAATACTAGTATAGATACTCAGACATCATTTTTATGGTTTGAGAGACACGTATAGACTTACCTACAACGATATTGGGACACCAAGAGACATGTTTTTGTTCCATGAATAGAAATATTGCTATTGAGACCAAAATTCCATTAGTTATTAATCAATATTAGTGATGAAATATTCATCTAGAGTTAAAACACCATCTATAAATATCCATATATAAGGAAACTGATTCACTATCATTATGTGGAAGATGTTAATGTTGGGGATCATGGAGGCATGGTTATCACACAACAGCTGAACTCTTTTGTTTCATATTCAGTGCTATAGATTTGTGTATTAGATTGTTCATATAGTCAAATACATGAATTATGGTATATTTTAGTGCAACCATTGGTCATGGATAGCTTAATTTTTTACCGACACTATATTTATGAACAATAGTTGATATGAAACTTTTATCTTTAAAATACATGTTTGGTAAATGATCTAGGGAATGGGTTATAGATTGAGTAATGCAGTAGGGATAGGTTTTGGTTCCAAATTAAGGTCAAAGACTAGGGTAGAGGAATTGTATATAGTTTCATTTAATTTATATTATTATTTTATTATATAAATGTGAAGATTTTGAGGGAAATTAAATCCATATATGACTGATTTATTTTTTTCAAGGTTTTCAATTTAATAAAAAAACATTATTCAATTGTTATTGTAATATTTATGATATTATTCTATAATATGTATTCATTAATAATTTCTTTGTTATTTAATATTGATCTTGGGTTTTGATAAATACGTTAAAGGATATCCAATCTATAGACTATACCCTCAATGCTAGTTAGAGGACACTATTATATAAGGAAATGTGTTTGAGGTGATGTGAAAACTATTGCTTAGTTACTATTCGAGTTATCGAATTTATGGATTTATAAATGGTACCTGATCCCATTAGTTTAATTTTTTCCTATTATATTTTGAATGATGTGTAGGTATAGTATTGGGTTGAACATTAAATATATAATATTCTTTGGAATCATTAACACTTGTAAAAGGGATTTCCATGTTACAAGAGTTTTCATTCATTTTTTTATAGTTAATAATTTTTCATTCATATATGATGTTTAAATATTGAAATGGTTTTACTATTATACTCGAATCCAAATATGAAAAGTGTCCATGCATCATAAATTGAACATTAGGTTAATTGGACATGCACATGATGAGTGTGATTGGATGTTGGGATTCTACAAAAATGGGGTTGGGAAAACATATTAAAATAGATTGTATTTTGAAAATTTTTTGTTAACAATGGTTATATAATTATATGATAGGGAACAATTATTTGATGGTTTTTTAATAATGTATTTTGGTCATGTTAATAAACCAATCCCTATAAGAGTTTTTGTATGTTTTTAACTATATTATACAAATAGTGTATGCACATGTGGTGTAATGAAACCCCATGAATGGGTAAGAGAGGCATTTTATTAATGGGATATGATTGTTTTGTGTAAATTGAGGTTTTTGTTTGAATTATCACATGAATTATAATCATGATATGTGTTTTTTATATAGAAATCAGTGTCCTAGGCCCAGTTTGGCATTGAAATCATCCATGAAATATAAGGACTGAAATAGACATGGTATTCCTTAGGTATAGGTTGACATAATAATTATACTTCCAATGGTATAAAAATACATTATTTGATCTAGTATAGAATGTGCAGTGTATTATATATTTTTCAACTGATAGAATAGTAATCACTTCATAGGATATAAGAAGGATATGTTTTATATAGGATGATTTAGATCATATACTTGTTGATTAAGTGAATGGGAATATTTATGGTGTTTTAATACTAAAGGGAACACATGTTAGGTGTGATTGAAGGTTATAACAGAAATCAATTTTGTCAGTTTCATGTGAGACTCAGCTGTTGGGATATGGTATGGGTTATTTATTTATCACATGTTATAGAGGAAACTAAGGGTCTTGTGATGTAAAAAATTTAATTATGAGACTAATTTAACTTTTTTATGAGGTTATGGTTTTATGAGTTCAATATTTTTAAAGAGGCACAATTGTGTATATCCTACTTTTATGGGAATTTCAAGGGATGATGATCTACGAATCATGGTGTTGATCTAAATGATTTTCATTGGATGTCAATTTATTTTCAAGTATATTATGTATTTGGTTTTTTAATGTGACAAATACATAGAAGGTAGTTTTAGTCATCAGAATAATATGGAGAATATATCTATTACATGAAAATTTAAATCTATGTGATACATGGTAGATTAAAATTTTAGATAATGGATAATTCTTTAAAGGTATTTTTTTGGCAATACTAATTGTTATTTTAGCTCTGAATTTTCATTAATCCATGAGATTTTTATGTTCTTGTTGGAATGGTGAGAAGGATAGATAATGAGAGGTTACCATTGTGATTTTATATTGAAAAAATTTAGTTATACCAAATATGATATTGATTGATCAATGTATAGTTTATTTTTGGAGAGTCTCTTATTAAATTTCCCTTAAGAGACTATTCTTGAAGTGAATAGGATATTAATCTTAAAAGATAAATTTCTAATTATTCATGAATTGAGAGTTACAGAGGATATAGTTGTAAAATTTTCCTCATAAATACTATCAAATACTTGAATAATTATAGGATTATTAAAATGGGATCAAAATGATTAATTCATAAATTATTTTATTGGTTCTGTATTAAAAATTATATATTTTTAACATTTAACATATCTAGATGTAAGACTTTTTTCAATAGAATGTATTGCATTAGGGGATGGGATCCTCAAATGTCTTAGGTTAGAATATTTTGGATTTTAATAAGAATTAAAAACTCATTTCCAAGTAGATGAATATGATTTTGAATGTTAGTAATGTGAATTAATAGGTAGAAATTTTGTTTCAAAAAAATGATATTTTAATTTGATCAATGGGTTTATATGAATTTTCATTAGGTACTAGAATTTATTGATTGTCAGTTTTGATAACCAATTATTAACATTGATATGTATATGTTATTAGTAACACCCTAATTTTATGGGGCCTAGGATATTTTTTTAGAAATAAAAAAACATTGGGGATTCTATATTGGGATTTCTATAATATATTCTTATAGAATAATATTTTTTGGATACCTTGGTAGACCTACCAACTAATTCAGAATTGATGTATTTAATTTTTTTGGGTAACCGATGGGTCGTCAAAGAATTATATGATTTGACTATGTAAATTATATGTAATTATAGTGAAAATTATATGTTCAATATTTAGATATTACACTAGTTTAGGGTGGGTAAATAGGTAACTGATGAAATTCATATTTCGATGAATGATATGAAGATGAATATTAACAGAGTATAAAAATGATATTTAGAAGAGTAAAATAGTGAACTTTTCAATTTAATGAATTGTGGAGAGAATATGTTTTGAATTTGAGGCTATAAGTAACTATAAGTGATCAATGTGAAGAAGTAAAATAATGGTGGATCACTCCAATCGGTAGTATCCATATCCAAATTATACACATAAACTAATAAATTTTGATGTTATTGATAACATAATTCATGTATGTTTTTATTGGTATCGATATCTCTCATTCAAATTGTATTATTTTTCGATTCGCATGCTTGTGGTATAAGATGTATTTTAGAGAAAAAAAATGGTATAGGGGAGTACTGATAATAAAATATGTGAGATTTAATTAGGGTTAGATGAATCATTCATGTGAAGACTAAAGTATTTATTGAAATTTATTAAGAATATTTTATAAATAATATCGTTATATTAGGTCAAGTGCAATGATGGTATACCAAAAAAATAGAGACTCAAAGGTAGGGACAAGACATTAATCCTCTACAACTTTAGTGGTTCAATTAAGATATATCAAGATTCCCCTTAGATATGATAATTTATATCCCTAATAATTTGTAACAACCAACTTCATTACATTTAAATGAAATTTGGAAAATTTTTGATGTAAATGAATATAAATCATGTAAAAAATTAGTTTTAGGAATATTAACTTTTGAAAGCAGGTTTTTGATTTGTTTAAAAAGTAAAATTTTTAGTTTTAAAGAATAATGGTTGATGAAAAAAATACCTGGAGATGATTTTGATTAATTTTTTAAATAATAAAAAAATATGAGAGTGTAATAAGGATATAATGGGAACATGATTTCCCCATTTGGCTAAAATCAAGCATAATGATAGTGATCAAAAACAAGAAATTTTTTCCATGTTTTGAGTGTGTTACATTTTTAGATTGTGGTGTGGTCCTCATATACTTCTTTGTTTCTATTATTCTTTTTTTATTTTAATTATATTTTATCCATTCTAAAATATTAAATATTGATTTCTCGCAATCATGGAAAATAAATCGTCAATTATAGAGTTTTGTGTTGTTAAGATTAGATAATGTTAAAAATGGTAAAAACAAAAAACTATCTCTCTTTATTTGGGTAGTGGTATATATCTTAGTTTTTTTTCTTTAGGATTAGATTTTATATAATAATACTTGGATATTCGATTTCAAATCATATTCTTTTTTATCCTGAGTGAAATAATGGAAGAATAATTGTTGGACACACATCAATGGTTGTGGTATTGATGGTTTCATACAACATAGTGAGTGTTCTTATTTTACAAAAATATTTTTACTAATTAATTATTAAAATATAACATGGTTACAAATAATTAATAGAGTTTTGTCTCTGGATATACGTTATCATTAAATTTGAAAGGGATAGTGTGGTCCTTGGTGGGCTTGTATGAGAATAACCTTGATGGGTAACTTCTTAAATAGGTATGTTATCCATAAATTATTAATCCATGTAAATATTAGGTTTTTTATAATGTGATTTGAGAATGAGGAAACTTATATCTGGCTGACTCGTGTGTGAACCAAGAGGGATTAGGTGTGTGTGATTAATAGTTAGTATATATTGGAATTAGAATGGGAATTCTCTTCATGAAAAAATGGATTTGAAATATCTTAGTGATGAGTTTTTTTTTTGACACCTTTCTTAGATATTATTAAATTAATCCAACGGGTATTAAGGGAAATAGTTGGGAGAATATGTAAAGTTTAGCGACATGTGATCTTGTATAGGGTTCCAATGGGATATGGTTATCTAAATAACTGATTTGCAATGAGATCTTCATGATTATTTTTTATTATTATTGAGGTTTATTCATATTATTATGAAGTTGGTAAGATCATTATAATGGTGATTATCTAGTATAGACTACTTTGGATTCTTAGAGACCCAAATATTCTTTTATTCCTAGAAGAGATTATCTATGGTTTGAATATAGTTTATGGAATCATATTAAAAATTTATATATGGGGTAGATAATTTTTTCATTTAATAAATATTTTTCTTAAGGGGACTGAGATATAATATTTGTTGAAGGGGGATTAGGGGTATAAATACACCATTTGAATCACTAATGGTTTTTTTTTTAACTGGAAGTCCTTTTCAAATGAGTTTGTTGGATTGAGTATATTAGTGGGGGTTATTGGGGTATCTAGATTTTCTTACCGTTGGAGTCAAGGAATGAAAATTATTGTTATAGTTATAGGAGAGGTGAATATCAAAGTAATTATCTAGAATAGTTCAACAAGTTTCATTGATTTATTAGTATAGTATATGTGGTTCCCAACATATGATATTTAGTATTTGAGGTGTAAGAGTCTAATTAATGAAAAGATGTGTAGTATTTCATGTGATGTATCATTTATATGGACATCAACGTTTAGATAAGGACACCATCTAGAAGGTTTGAGTATCATTTAAAGATAGATTAATATTAAGAAAAATATATAGTATATCATGTTTGGATATCACCAATGTTTATTCAAGTGGTGACATGGAAGCACTATCTAGTATTCTTAACTATCGCTAATATAAATTCCATTGGTGATATTGGGCCACCATAGATCATGGTTAAGTACCACTAATTGGGAAAAATTATTTTAAAATAATATTCTATATGTTTTGTTTAAGGATAATAGATTTAAAAGTTTCATTGGGTCTGGAACACAATCTTGCAGAATTTTTTATTACTAAATGATAGGATGGAAGTAATATTAATACAATATTTGACATAATTCCATAAAAAATGGTATGTCCTAAAAAGATGAGATCACTATTTCGACATCCTCTTATACAATTAGTGCGATTCACTAAAAGATGGAGAAAGAATAATTCATGAGTTCCAAAGTGGATTGGTTTCCACACAATGTCTTAATTCATGTATTGCATGTTAATTATTATACAAATATTTGGTAGTAAAACATATCCATATTATATTGGATATGAAATTGAGTTATGAATCTAATTAAAACCTTTCCTCCTCAAAAAATATCTATAAAAAATCATAGATAGATCATTAGAAATAAATGGTCTCCCTCATAAAACACTAAAGGTCATTGTTCTCATATTACATTGGACATAGAATGGATCTTACCTATCTTGATAAACATTTAATTTACCCAAAAATTCTATGTTGTTTCTCATGATAACTCTAGTTTCATAAATTATATCAATTAGATCACCATCCAGGACAAGGGGGACCTATCTGATCTCCCATATATGGACTCAAATAGTTCCCTTCCAATGGTGGAGAGGTAAATGTTTTTTATTGAAAAAAACTCTACTAAAAAGTGATCCTTAAATTGGTTGAAAAAATGCAAGAAATTCATCAACATATTATCAATAAATAAAATGACAAGATCATATGGTCTATAATTTTAAGTTTGTGTAGTGTTGTAATCCTCCACACCCATGTCCCTAATTCCTCCAATAAACCCCTATAAAAAGTATATCAATAGAGTGTATCATTTGTAAATGAAAATCAGGGAAATACAATGTAGATTAAAAATAACCACCATAAAAAATCTTTTTATTCTTCCTAAAAAACTATACTCTTGAATAAAAATAAATTCGGTTGACATTCTAGTTAGTCAAAGTTTTCCCAATTAGTATCATGAACACTCACTGAACGAGGAAGCCCCATCACAAAATTCATAGATATACCACCCATTTTAATGATAGAATATTAATGGGTTGGGATAAACCTGTCAGGAACTAGTGCTATTATTTCACCTACAAACTAGTTAGGAATCACAAGATAAAAAAGAGAACAAAATATTTTTTAACTTCCCACCAAAACTAAATATTGTGGTTCTAGTGAAACTTATAAACCACGAGATACACTATCGAGGGAAATGTTTAGAAATCAATAAGAACATCCTCAAAAAGAATGCTTGGTTAAAATATATATCCTCACAATAGTATGGTGTACTCCCTACTATCAAAATATCAATCTGGTATATAACCTGATAAATTTCATGCATGTAAAACTATTCAATCAATATCACCCAGTTTTCCCCCTTATATGGAGATGATGTGGAGGGGCCACCTCTATTGATAAAAGATAATAAATCTCTTTATTATCCACCAAGGATATTTTTAATGTGGATAATTATTAAGTCACATTCACCAATGACTAAGAAAAAGAATTCCTACAAAGGTTATTAGCCACCATGTAGCCCTTCTCCAAAGTACATAAAATATGAAAGTCAGAGTTTTTTAGTTACTCATACTCGTTATACTACCATAAGTTTTAATTTCGTTGAGTAAATGTATTATTTTTAAATTTATGGTCCTAGTGGAAAATGAACCATCCAACAATATTACGGTTACTCAAAAACATCATGGAAAACACAACCACTACCAACTACAAAATCATGGTTCATATAGATCTACTCATGATTTCTCAAATTCCTAGCATTGTAATCAATCACCACCTATTATTCTATAAACACAAAATCAAGAACAACTGTAGATATATCATAAAAATTTTATTTTACTCCCTTACCCAAAAATTATAGGACAATAGTTCTTTTTAAGCTCAATTTCATCTTCTCGAAATATCTTTAGAAACACTCATACCAAATGATTTTTTCCCCTTTTAGGTTAGGGAATTTATGGGGGCCATAATGTTATAGAACCATTCTGGGAATCTCTTATAATACCTTTCCTACCAAAGTAGACTCTACATCTAAAAATATATCTTGGGTGACTCCATAGATATCACTTCATTAATCTTCATCATTTCTACAACTACTCCACCATCTAAGAAACAATCTCTAGGAAGTGGAAATCTCAAATCCAAAACTTACACTAAGGGAGATTTCTATACATATAGTTCCATCGTAGTGTGCCCAAGACAATAATAAAATAATTTTTATGTTAATCATTTAATTCTGACTAGATTATGATTTCATTTATGAAAAAAATAAAAAATTGATCCTTAAATAGTGGAAAGATATAGTACATTCTGATACCCTTGACATGAACTCCTAGATATTTTTATAAAAGAATATTCCTTTCACACTATTTTCCAATCAAACCGTGTATCCCAAATACAGCCATCAACAATTAAAATACAAATAAAAAATATTGGGTCACACACATACCAATTACCTTTTAGGTTTACTATTTTAGAGAATTAGTAAAGAGACATTAAATAACATAACCTGTATTTTTTCCATCAAATAGGAATTCTCACGCTAAATGAAGGACTCCTAATTTAATACCAATTCATCAATATAAACCACACAACTATACACACATGATTCCAATTTATAAATTCCATACTCAATACTCTTCTTCATAACCTTGGGAAATGGAAGCATAAGAATGGTGAGCTCGAATACTTTATAATGGGTATCGTACAACAAAAACTATCATGGAATATATATGACATGAATAATGTATTATGAATAAATAATAATAATAATTTTTATATAAAAGATATCATGAGTAAGTGTTATATCCATTGATAAAAACTAATTTAAATAATCACATTTTAAAAAATAAATATTTTTAAAATTATGGAATTTATAATCTCAGGCAAAATAAACATATCATCAATGCCTTTTAACAAGACATTATATATAAATGTGTATGATTTAAACCAAAACCCAAAGCTAGTTTGTCTCATGAGACATAACAATCCATTTAGGTTATATATAATAATGGTCCTCACATTTTATTAATTATTTTCAATGCATTCATTGTATGAATTAATTAATAAATAATACAATAAATAACCAACATGCCCTAGTAAACAAGAAACAAAATGAATCAAATAAAAATTATACAAAAACTCAATATTTACCAAGACAATATTTATAATAATTGTTTTTGTATGTAGCCTTCAAACATACATAATATTGATTTAAGTGTAAATATTTATGTTAAAACTATAAAAAAATATATTAAATTAGTAAAAGTGAAATTCAATATAACTATGAAATTATAAATTATTAACATGAAGAAAAATGAGTGAAAAATAGATAAAGTGTGATAATTAATATAACCCTTATAAACAATTTGAGGTATGAATTATAATCTTATAGGATTGTTTAGATGGAAATACATTAAATATAACTCCAATAGTGAAAAAAACTAATTTTTGTTTAATAAGACATTTTATGTCAAATTTTAAAAACAATTTTCAAAAAGGTTTTATAAAATTTTTGTAAAGAAAAATATCTATGAAATTTTATAAATAAATTAAAAAAGGATAAATAAAGGTTATTGGAAAACATGATTTAAAATGAGTTATAAAAATTAAAACATTGGGAATAAATGATGTTAAAAATAAGAAATGTGGAGTAGAATATAAAAATAGACATAAGTGGAATAAAATATCTTTATTTATTCTTTAAAACATTAACCTTTACCTATAATATGAAAAAGTTATATAACAACAGAAATAATTTTTCATTGAAACCCACAGAATCAAAAAAAGGGTGACTATTTTATGAAAATAGTTTTAAAATTTGGAAGATAACTCGTGAAGTATAAGTTAAAAATGAGATTCCTTCTACACCTTTTTAAATAAATAAAAAATGACCCATAAACAAAAAAATAAAAATATTATATATAAAATTTTTATAAATAAATTAAATGATATTGAAAAATTAACATACTCAAAAATATATTTATAAAGAAGAAAATTATTAGAATAATATAATGAAAATTGGTATTGAGGGAAATCAAATCCAACCATAATGAAAATTTAAGGTTGACTGCATAAACAAGAAATAGTTTGGTTAAATTATAAACCATAGGGAGGTCAAATGTCTAGAAAACATGTAAATAGTAGAAATTAAATGTCAAATATAATATAATAAAATCCTGAGGTAGATAAAACCAAACTTATTAAGACAATGTTCAATAATGAATGTTATAACCTAATGAATGTATACTAGGTTAATAAAAACATATACACATTTGGTAATGTAATAATATAATAAGTAGGAATAAGGATAGATAAAATAAAATAGGTACACCTAATAATAATAAGTTATTTACTATATAAGAAGTAAATATGGAAGTACTTAATCCTTTAAATATAAATCTATGCATTATTAAAAAAAGGATCAATCAATTGGAATTGTGGAAAGGAACCCTTACCTAAGGTCTCGACTCACTTGGTGTATACATGTTAACTAATGAATAACCAAATTAAATTAATCAAATACTTCTATGTGACCTTTATTTATGTTTGTTTCAATTCTATAAGGTATGTTTAATATCATATTTCATTCAGGTATTGTATAGTTTGTTCCCTCATTAACAACTTGGGTTTATATGTTTAATTTAACATAAAATGCTTCGATATATCATGTATCAACTTATTCGTTATTATAAAAAAAATATTTAATAAATTTTTGTTATATTATATTATATATTGTAATACACATACAAAACACTTTGAAATAAACGACCATTTATTTCATTAATGAAAATCACTACATTAGTCCACAACAAGATCGATGAAAATGGAAAATAATATAATTGGACAAACCAATTAACAATAAAAAATAACAGGAAAATATGGATCACAACAATATACCAGAATCATCCCTCCCATGGTAAACACTATAGAAATCAAATAGAATAATAATAAAGCAATCTCCACCATTGAAAAGGAAAATATAAAACCATGGGATGAATTTTAGGGAATGTTTAATAAAAGAGTGAACATGTATTTATAGGAGTAAATATGAGAATTGGAATAGTAATATGAGTGTTGGAATGGTAAACTAATCATTGGTAATAGTAACATGGCGGTTGGGATAAATGTGACCATTGGGAATAGTTATATTCCCATTGGATTTTTAATATGTCCTCAAAATAATAAATTATAGTATAAATAATATCTATCATTAATTTAACAAAATATATATATTATACTTCCATAAAATAGATTCCTTGATTAAAAACTGAAGGAAAATAAAAGAACATCTTTAATAGACTTCATTTTAGTGTAATTTCTAAAAAAAATGTTTTTTATATAAAAAATAAAATTACCAATGATAGAAAATTATTTTTATAAAATGAATTCCATTTTTTAAATTAGTACATTAAAATAATCCAAGGATGATTTTTTGGTTGTTTTTTGAAATACTTCGACAATTACATGAATAGTAAATGTACTGTTTTGGAAATACGACATTTTTTATGACATAATGATGATGCGATGATGACTCAATAAATGTTGAAATAATTTTTTCAGCCCTAAATATTTTTATTAAATTAAATAGATCATTTGAAAACATGATCCCTAATTTCCAAAACAAAAAAAAATATTTTACAAAGTCTAATGTCAAAAGTATTTCATTAAAAAGTGTGTTTATCATTTTTTCCACATTTCATTAATGAAACCAATAAATTCTGGTTATAAGTTGTTTGAAATATTAGAATCATTTTATTTTCTTCATATATATATATTTAATAATTTTAAAAATGATATTATTCAATGGTTTACCTTGATATTACATTTATTTCAGATTTTTATTATAAAATACCACTCTCTTCAAGTATAAATAACCCCTCCCCACCCCCCACCCCCCACCTTGTAAAACACTATTCCCACACATAATGAAGATATAAGTCAATAAAAAACCAATATATCAATGAAAATATATTGATTGGTATGTTCTAGATAAAACCAAATCCTAACGTTAAGGGACTTTAGTTCCGTAAAAGATAATAAACACCGAGAAAAGAGTAAGTTTTTTATATCCTCATCCCTAGTTCTCCTATTATATTATTATTTTTCCAATTCATTTAAAGTAATTCTTATATGATAAATTAATAATTAGTTTATCATGAAATTTTTAATGTCTCGCTTCATATTCCACTAAAAATATGCTAGGATCAAGTTCATCAGATGTCGTAGAGCACGTCACTCCATATTCCAGAGGCCACCGACTTGCAGTGAGGGACTATGGTGTGTCTTTTGAGAGACTATTCATTCATAACAAAGTAAACAACAGAAAATATAACTATATATTAATTACTATGTAAATAAAAATATTTTGGTAGCAATATATAAACTAAAATTGATGCATATTGTAAAAATGAATGAACCTTTATTAATGCTCAAACATCCATGTCTTTCATACTACAATAGTCACCCACAAGGCCAACCAAACATATATAATTACATAAGAGAAATGGATATAAGAGTAAAGTGGTCTACTAATAACTCATATATAGACCACTTACTCAATCTCTATGACATTTTTGAGCTTCTCCAGCCTAAAAAGATAAAATCCACACAAGTGGATATGATCGGTCACGAAAACTTGGGACTCATCCCTATCCATAATGAAATCATTATCAACCAAAAAATAAAACATATGGTCAGCAAGTACACTAATTTTCATATACCGGGGTGAGAGATAATCTCAATAGGCCACCCCAATGATGAACCAATAAATTTTATTTTATATGTACGTGCTTATGAAATTTTATCTTCTTAGTAGAGACATAGCCAGATATGATAAATATAATTAATTAAGGGAAACCATATTTCGTACTTGGGTATGTGATCCCAATCAACTGGTAAATATTCTATCATGTATATATATAAATGATTATATATATAATATTATTATATATATATATATATATCTATAAATATATATATATATAACTATGTTTATACATGAGTTAGGTGAATGAAATAACTTAAATCAATAGTAGTCGGTCCATGAGTATGTTACATCACCATTAAGGGATACATGTCCAAACCCTAGGATAACCAGTACTCACCCCTGTCACTATAATAATGGATTATAGGTAATAACTAGCCATCCTATAAATGGTAACTGATATAGACTCCATACCAATCAAGCAATATAAATATGATCTAATGTATGATCACTAGGTCATGATCCATAAGTGGTCTCGACATCGCAACTTGGATAATTCTTACAGGGATGAACCTTAGGTATTATATAAAGAATACTCTCAATATCCATGTACTTCTTAAGTATCCATTCATATAAAAGTATCAACATCTCAGTCCCAATAAAATATGGAGACATTAGTAATGGTGCTCTACCCAACCCTAGAATGTTTCCTATGTATCCCTTGGGAGAGAAAAATCATTCATCAGTACCCATCAATGATGTGGAGTTCCATGTCTAACATTGATATTGTGAAATAAATCATGGAAAGTTTAATCAAACCTACCACATGAGTATCACAATCAATAGAGGTTCCAGGCTCAAAAATTATAAACATAAGGATGCATGACTAAGTATCATAACAATTAGAATTCCATTCCGAAACATAATAAACATAGGGACACAAATCTTGAGTATAATAATCATCAGGGATCAGAAGTTAGATTCCATGAAATATGTATGTTCATACCAAAGATATTAATAAAAGGATCATAATTTAGACCTCGGGAAATATGTTTGGGAATCCCAATAATATAAAAATTTATAAGGGGTTCCAATTAGAGATCCCTGGAAATTTGTTTGGGAATATCAATAATATAAATTTTAATAAAATGATCAAAAGGTGGATTATAGGAACAATGTCTATGAATACTAATAATGAATTTCACATCACATGAGGATCATTAGACATCTACTATGAATCACCTCTGGAAATCATAGCTTAATAAATAGTAATCAAGTGAATTCATAAATAAAAGAGTGGGGGTGATATAATTCTTAAACCCACTACTATTTTAACATCCTTACAGCATACATGTTTTGTATGGGTTCAAAGGAGACACCCACTTCTATCTCTACCGAAACAAGATGGTGTATCTCAGGTTTGATCAAACACCGAGGAACACAACGGGCACCCAATGTCATAAAACAAGATAGGAATACTACAAATTATCTTATGGCGGTGTAAAAGTAAGTACAGGCATCCAACTTGAGATCCCCAAAAAGAGTTAGATTTTATTGGGGAATCATACACTAGATCCTTGAGGATTATATATAAGTGAAGGTATTTCTCTTAGGATATATGGAAATAAAAATCTACAATAGGAATCCTACTAGGGATACTCATAATAATTAAATAGGTAAATGGATCCAACATGGGATTCCCTAGATCATAATGTAAGAAATGGCATCCCACATGTGACCCTTGTAAATAGTTGTAAGGTAGAGCCAACCAACATGTGATCCTCTAGGTAAATAAATATAACAACCTCTCAGCCTAAAAGTAATAAAATTTTAACATAATAGTAGATAGATAGATCATATCCTATATTAGATCAAGGTTCTCTCTCTATTTATGTCAAAATCTCACTCTTAAGAGATTATTGGTTTTAAAAGATAGAGGAAGCACCTCTCTATTATATTTCACTCGCCCCAAAACACTTTTACGGAGTCCCACCCTTTTCGTTCCACCATCATGATCTATATAGAAACAATCTAAAGATGGACCACTCATGTGACCAATTATAAATTTAGGGACTGTATATATGAAAATAATCAATAGGGTATAAAGGGAGGAGTACACGGTGTGTGTACCATAGTACATGGAATGTACCCTCAAAGCCTCTCCTTGGTGTGTAATTAAGCCCCACCTAACATGTAAACCCCATTTAAACTATTTGTAAGTCATTTACACAGTATTTACCATACATAGGGTACATTAACATGTACTTATCATATACTAGAAATTTTTTTTACATGACCATGTAATTCAACATGAAATCTTTCCTGCATAGGGTCAGGCCCTATACACAACCATGTTCCCTCTCACTGGTTGTCTGGCCTTGTACATTACTTTATGGATGAGTACTAGTACATGGAATATATACCATATACATCATATGTAATTCTAGAATGGGAATATTCCCTATGTTTAAATAACACTTGGTTTGTGTTCTTGAACTACATGACATGTGATTGGGATTTCTGAATGGTAAAACCCTCAAATCAGCTTGAAACCTTATTTCCCTCCCCTAAAAGATATATATCAAAAATTAAGGGGTCCTAAGAAGTGATAATTAGTATTTAAAACTAGAAAATAGAAAATAAATTTTTATTTATGGAAAAAACATAAAAATGTCCTACCAATGGGAAGAATCTACCAAAGCATCTCATATATTTTGGTTCCACTGCTACTACAAGATCATCCACCTCCCCCTAATCTCAAAGAAAAAACCTTACTTACTTTATCTATCCCTATATATATGTATCTCTCTGTCTCTTGTTATCTACCTATCCCTATTATCTATAATTCATGTGATAGGAATCCCATAGGGGGGATATTTGAGAAGGTATGGAAGAAAGAAGAAATGAAAAATAGAAAATGAAAAGCATAAAAAAAAGGGACACTAAACATGAGATTTTTACCCACCTAGGAAAACACAAACATTTTAGACTTAAGAGTAGAGATGCAATCTCAACCCAATTCGATATTAAAAATATATAGTTGAATAAACATGTGAGTATAAATTATTATTTAATTAAATATATATTAAATATAAATTATTCCACCAAAATTTTAACATTTATATATTTTATGAAGATCAAATATTAAATTAAACCCCATATTCCAAGGCCAATGTAGTATATTGAAAAATTTTCTGAGATCAAATGCTAGTTGAGAATTACCATTTTACCCCTTATAAGCATCCTTAGGAAAAAATTCAAATATCTTCTCAATATTCTAATATGAAAAAATAAGGGTTCTTAAAGACGCCCTACCATTAACCTTATCATTTGTGAGAAGCCATGGTGAAAAAATGTAGCCATTATATCTACCTGATCATCTACAGAAACATTCTATATTGATTTTCTATTGACCCATTTCATTGTTCCCACAACTGTTTCCTACACAAGATACAATTAATGATGCCTAATCTGGTACTCACCTCCATAAGAGTATCCTTATCATTTCCTCTCATTCAATTCACATGCTTAATGACAACACTAAATTTAAACTAAAAACGAGGGTCACCACCCTAAAAGGGAAAATGGTTATCTCCTCACAAAAATTCATAAACTATAACATTCCTCGAATTAAACCTCGATATTTTCCATAATCAAACCATAATTGGAAAATGTATTAGCTCAGTGTATTGTCAAAACACACTCAGTGTCCTCAGAATGATGTCAAGTTTGAGAATGGTTGTCCTTAAATAAGGATTACACTAAGATTCCAATGATAAAAATATATAGCTCTCCCAAGTCATGATCACATCAAAATAGTCTATACAAGACTGTAACTAACTCCTGATACAACATCTAATTAAAATATCTATCCCTTCCAACCATGGTTCTACTGCATCCTGATACCGGATTTATTCTCAATATCTCCTCTACCATGGATGTATATTTATCAATTTATCACAAAACTTGAGAATCCATTCTTGTTAAATTTCTTTTCAAACATAAGTCCTTCACTCACTTATGGCCACTTAATGATTTAATACATAACGGTACCATACACAACCAATATGTAACTTTTTCACCTGAATCGTACTCCCATGATTCATCTTCTACTGATTCCAAGATGACCCTTTTACATGATATGTCACTCACATTAATATAGAATATCCCTTTAAACACCAATTCTAAAATGTTCAGCTCTCTCATGAAAAAATATATTCTATGACAGCGCATTACATACTATTGTTTTATTCATGAGAATATACCCATTCTATGGATATATTATCAATAGTGGAAACACTATTCAATATTTCTAGAAAGACAAATAGTCCTTCATAACAAATCTGGTCGCAAAAATCAACCACACTTAGTAATTCCTCAAAAATTGAAGGCATCTCACCACGTATATGTCATAAAACCCATGCACCTAATATTTAATCGCCTAAACAAGCATATACCATATCCCATTGCATAAAAAAGGAAACCGTAAACACACACTAACCCAACTAACATTTTTCCCCGGATCAAACTAAATGTCAACCTCTAAGGGTCTATGTCACCACCAATAGCCTCTAGGTCACCCACATGTCCCTATTAATCAAGTATCATAAGATGATCACTAGGTATAATAATATATTCTAAATTAAAAACCTCTCAAAAAAATTACATCACATGGGGCATCATCTGTACACCCTTCTTAGAAAAATTCATCTTACACACCAATCAACTCTATCTAAAAGAGGTAAAGAAAGAATCAGACTACAAGTGTAAAAACTATCAACATCAAACTACTAGGTATTAATCCTCTTTTTTTATCTTTATAAAAAACATATCACTAATGGTTAATGATATGAACATAGGAAGAATGATGAACTAACACTCACCATGAATCTCTATATGGTAATACCCCCCTCAAGTTCCAGTTCACTATAAATATTTATGTATCCATCGACATCATACACAACAGCCTGAATACATCACTATAGGTGAAGGTATAAACTTACAAGGTTTAACTATGGGGGTCAATAGTATAAACACAAAACTATATAAAATATCCATGCCAATTAATTATTTTGTGGTTCAGTAAAGTATAATTACATTCCATTCTATGGAGGAAAACATTTTATATGTTGTTACTAACACATTAAATAAAAAACCTAAGTAATAAAACCATAAAAGGGGTTACAAAAACTGAGAATAATGATCCATATCAACCCACTATGGTCACCTTACCTTCTTTTCATGAGTGTTGATTTATTAGCATAACCATAAAATGTATCACTATAGATCCACATAGCCTACCATCATAAGGAAATATATATCCATGTAACCTCAATTGAGTATAATTCCATAAAGAACCTATGTGGTAAAACACAATTTAGGTTTTCATTTACACTATAATAAATTGGATTTTTTTGTTATTAAAAATCAAATATAGCTATCCTATAACATGTGAATCATATGTGCGAAATATGATGTCTGAGATGCCTTTTTTCCTTTCTATCCAAGAGTCGAAGTTAATCGATGGAATCTTGAAAATAAGAAAAGAGCCATAAATCCATCAATGTAATTTCACCAATGGTCCTAGAACAATATGTCCATAGTAATTCAAGAACTACATATAAAATGTGTATTTATCATAGAAAAAACAAATAGAACTATAATAAAAAATATTAAGAATAAAAATATCTATCAATTATAACTAGGACTTCTTACTAGAAAAGGCATTCTCAACATGCATGCATGATATCCATTATATGTTTTCAAACATTTATAATACTTCTATATACCATATCCAAAGTATTATTACAATAGGAATTGATGATATCTCATACAAATTTCAAACATATTGAATCAGATGCCATTAAATCAGTGCTCTGATCCCAATTGACACAGGTCCTAAAGCATGTATATATGTATTCCAGAGCATTACGGCTAGAATATAGGGCCTATGGTATGTTAATAGAGAGAATATTACCTCATATCAGAGTACAAAGTAGAATAAATTACTAGATATTATCCAATATGTAAATAAACATAATGTGGAATCATTAAATATACCAAAATAAAAGAAGGATACAAAAATAAATAGCATTATATAAAATTTCAAATAACCATGAAAAATTTACAACCCTGGTAACCCACTAGACTGGCCATATATGTGTCAGTACATAAAAGAAACTAAAATTAATGTACAAGTCTATACTACTAACTTTGAGATAAACAACATTCCTAGTCTCTAGGACATTGTCAAGCTTCTCCAGCCTGTTCAAAAGAATCCACATGATGGGATTCACTTGATCATCAAACCCTGGGAATAACCCCTATACTTCATGAAATATACGCTCAACCATAAATGTAGGCATAAGGACATCACGCACACTAAGGTGGACATATATGGGTGGGAAATAATATCAGTATATTACCCCAATGATCAACCTATAAATATATTTTCATAAGTTCATGGTCATTGAATATGCTTAGCCTAGATGATACACAACTATATATGATAATTAAAATAAATAATGTGAAACGCCATTCGATTCATGGGTTCGTAATCTTGGTTAATTAGGTAATGTGCATTCATGTGTTTATATATATTAATATGTGAGTATATAAATTCCCAAAAACAAATATATATATATATACATGAGTAATGTGAATGAAGTAACACAAATCAACATTAAATGATTGTTGTGTCTATAATCCTGGTCTTCTAGATATCCTATGAAAAGGGAATTGAGTTGGATGTTGTACCCCTAATTCATTCTATAATGAAGTTGATCCTTGTGTCCATATTCTAAAATGACAATACCTATTTCATCTAGAACCATAAATTTATCTCATCAGTCTGTGAAAACATAGGAGTGATACATGTCTTTCCCATGGGTTCACCCATACTCACCTCACATCACAATAATGATGTATTTTTCGGTCATAACTAGAAAACCTATAAGTGGTTATTTATTTGGATGTCATACAACTCAATACATGTAAATGTTATTAAATATTTGAGCCATGGGTCCTGGTTCTTAGGTGATAATGACATTTAGCCTTGGATAATACCTAAATACCCTTATGAAATCTATAGTGAATTCTCTATATATTGATGTACTTGATCTGTATCTATCCAAATAAAAGAATCAACATCCTTCAACCATTCTGGTCAATTTAGTTCAATAATGTTGTTCCAACCCGACTCTAGGAATCATCCAATGTTTCACTTGGGAGACTGTAATCATCCACACCAATCCATCAACAATGTGGAGCATCATGTCCAACACCACGGTCAAGTCATCAATCAAGACGAGCATAATCATCCTCATCATTAGAGTACCACAACCAGTAGGGAATCCATTCTCGAAAAGCTTAAACATAGTGATGACATTCCCAAGTATCAATATCATAGGGACACCGTACTAGAACATCAAAACAAAATTTATTCCATGACTGAGTGTCATAATCAATAGGGCACAAAATACATATACCAAGAAATATGTCTGGGAATCAGAATGATATAAACAAGAGGACCAAAAAATCAGATCCTAGGATGTGTATCTAGGCATATCAATAATATAAAATTCAATTAACCATGAAAATATAGATCCTAGGAAATATTTCTGTGAAAACAAATAATATAAAAATAAATAAGGGGTTCTGAATCTATATCCAAATTAATACATTTTGAAATCCCGAAAATGAATGTCATAATAATTTAGGTCTATCAACCAACTAGTAGAAAGATCCTCTAGAAGTTATAACTTCATTAATAGTCATCAAGATAATTAATAAATCAATGAATTGGGGAGGATGAATGCCTTAAACCACCACTACAGTGATAACATCAAGGATTACATGTTCGTTATAGGTTCTAGGGTGACACCCACTACCATCTCTACCCAAACCCAATGTTCTAGCTCAGCATTGATCAAACACATGGGAATCCACTAAGTCCTCTATGTCCTAAAATTATAAAGGCATCCAACTCGAGATACTATAGAGTAATATTATGAATATGCATCCTTCTTAGGGCCATCTAATATAGTAAGTTTTTATGGAGTCATCCTACATGTTATCCTCAAGTACTATATATATATGTAAAGGGATCACTCTTGGGATCCTTGTAAATAAAAATCTATTGGATGAATTATACATGGGGTCCTCTAATGAAGTAAACAGGTTGAGGGATCCTATATATGAGTCATTTGGTTAGTATATAAGAGAAGGAGTCCCATAGAGGACCCGTAGAAAGAGTAGTAAGGTAAAGGCATCCTACATATTATCCCATATCTTAAAAGGTAAGAAATCATATTGGCCTAAAATCAAAAGTATTAGAACATAATACTATAGGGATGAATCATTTACTATCTCAAATAAATTGTCTTACTATAGGATCTTTAGAACACCCAACCAATCTATCTCACTCTTAGGAGATGAATGAGTCCAAAAGTTGGAGGAATCACCTCTCTATTATATCCTGATCTTCCAAAAACACCTTTTAGGATGCATAAAATCATCCCAAAGGTTCCTACATCATGATTTATCCTACAAAATTAACAATCTAGAACACTCATGCATCAAATTATAGTTGTGAGGAGTTAAGATATAACAAACACTCAAAAGGATGTCAAAGGAGTAGTACATGGTGTATATACCCTGGTACATATTGTATACCCTCAAATCCTCTCCCTGGAGTGTACATCAACTGGATATAGCATATAAAACACATGTATATGGTTTTTAAGTCATGTAAACTAGGTATACCCTATATGGGGTACCTTCTCATGTACCTCACATGTCACAGCCATGTATTTTTCATGTCTACGTACTTATAGATGGAATGAAACCCATGTGGGGTCTGGATGTGTACTCTACAAGGCCTTGTGACCTCACATGAGCTTTCTAGAAACGTACTCAGCTATACATCTGAGTACCAATACATAGAATATATACCTTATACATGGTTTTTACTTCTAAAAAGGGTATATTACCCAAATGATAATAATAGACAGTTTTTTTCCAAACTATATGGCTTCTCATCAGGATTTCAGAACATGTAACCCCTCATATTGACCTGAAACCCAATTTTCACCCCAAAATCTATAGATAGACCATAATGGGATCCTAAGTAGTGATAATAGTGCTCAAAAATTAGAATAAATAAATAAATATATGGGCATTTATAGAATGAAATGAAAAAAACCTACCATTGGGAAGAATCTATCGAAGCTTCCAACATATTCACATTCCACTACTACTAAATGATTAGATGGCTTCTCCCATGCTCCATAATAGCACCTCCCCTCTAATATCTATATATCACCTTATACCTCTCTCTAATATCTCTTGATCTAACATATGAAACCCATAGGGGACTTATGTGAGGATCCATGTGATAATAAATAAATTAAAAAGGAAAGTCAAAGAGAGAATATAAAAAAAGGGGGCTTAGTCCTAGCCTCACCGCTCAAAATAATTTAATCCCCCCCCCCTCATTAAGAAAAAACACTCATTATGAACTTAAAAATTATTGGTTCTCAATTTGAAACACCATTTAAAATATATAGTCCAATGAAATTGTAAAAAATAAATTAATATGTAATTAAATATATATTATTTATTGATTAATATACATAAATTTGAACATTTGAGAATTCAAGAAAACTATTTTCCTACGTTAAACCCCGTATTTCAAGATAAATAGAGTGGCCAGAAATTTTATCTGAGATCTCTATTATGATAAAATGAAAATTTTAGCCCTTATAAAAATCCAAAATATAAAAATTTACTTTTATTCTAAAAAATATAGTTTATAAAAACATGGGTTCTTACAATATTAATGATTTCAACCTATTGTATTTGTTTAAATTTTTACATATTCAAATAATATATTCCATTTTCCCCACTTTTTACAATGTCTCATTAATGATCATTTAACTTCCCATGAAATAATTACCAACTCACTATGTATTATAATAAATTATTTATAAGATAAAATAGATAAATATAAGTATTTATATATTTATGGAGTTTAAATAAAAAATTTATCAATTTAAATTAATCAAGATCATTAAATTGAAGAATGATATGAAACTTTATGGAAAATATCATATCAAATGGTTTTTACCTTAAATGACTGAAATTAATAAATATAATCCAATTATTATAATTGATAAATGGTGAATAAAATAATATAAATTACCTTATAGATTGATGTTATAGTAAACCTAAATCTATTATTCTTGATGTAAAAATATTCCAAATAGTATAGTATTTTAGGTGAGGAAATTCTCAACTTCTAGTTTTCTATTCATGAACTATATAGGTATTATGACTTCTAATGGTAGAATCAGCCTCATCAGATACACATTTTTTTCCCATTATTATCAAATAAATGTTTCATTAATGGGATACCTCTGATTCCTTTCATAATAACCTTTCTTTAATCCATGTTTTAGACTATTATGATAATAAATTAATTTCTTGTATTAATCTCTTTAAAATTAAAAATTATTATATCATTAATTCACACACCCAATATTTATCCATGGTTATTCACCTTGATGTAAGTATAACGTATTTATTCTAGTATTTAAATGTATTAAATATACAATTTCTATTTTATGGGATGAAATTGTTTTATTATTCAACTATTCAGTCACTAATATAAATAATGATTTTCTTTGAAACCAATTATTTATTTTTAATTTTTTTTGATCGAATGGTTTTTTTAAGAACATTATGGCTCCCTTGAATTAAGAAATTTTAATGGTGGGTTTTTATAGTTCTCCATTGTACTAGTTAAATAATTAATCTCTAGATTAATATTGTTTTATGATTCCTTGGTGTATAACATTTTTAATTATTCTTAATAAAAACTAGGGGATATGCCCTGATTATATTCTTAAGAGTCTCTATTTTTTGTTTTAACCACTTTTACATGTTTGGTATCATGTTCTTGTGATTAGTCCCTCATGTAATGGATCATTTTTTATCCTCAGCGATTGTCCAAGCTCCATTTCCTTTTTTAACCCTTTATGGGATTTATGATCACCTATATGTTTTGATGTATGACCCCAGTTTATGAGATGTAGTAAAAGTAATATAGAATGAACTGATGAATAATCATAGCATTTGGATTAAAGATTTTTTATGTTATTCATGTATTAAATTTAAAATTTTCAATAAAGTATACCTTAAAAGATCCAGTGTGTTAATAAGTGATGTACTATGTACTAAAATGTTTACAAAAAAATAGGTGGGAATCCATAGTTGGTATCAATGCATGGTTTAGTTATTTGTGCAAATTAGGATAGTAGAACATTACTAAGAACACTACAAATATGTCTAAATATTCGAAAACATCATTTAATTTTTGTAAACTATTAATTGAATGGTTTCCATGAAAATAAATCTCTATCTAGATACAACAATTGGATGTAGCTCTAGAATAGTTATACCGATGTATAATAACCCTATAATGGGTGATTTGGTCTTTGACTTGTTTTTAACTTTGTTCGCAAAAATGGGAAATGTTATACACCTGGTTTGAACGTCCTAGGGGATATTATTTTTAATAAAATAATTTTTATGAACCATTATGAAGGATATATAGAAAATATAGTTTTTTAGAATATTAATGAATAATATATTTAAAACAAAATTAGAATTTAAACTCTATATAGAATTAAAATATAATTGATAATGAAACCTTTCGAACTATGGTTTTATTCTTTTAAAACAAATTGATGAAATAGGTGGGACCATGTAAATGATTTGTGAAATGGACATTAAACTTATGGACTTCCTAACATGATGGAATCTAGAAGGAAAAACTTCATGAGAATGATAAATAAAGTATCTGAGGTTATTAATAGTAACCATAATCATGTTAAGAATCTTGATTCACCTCGAAGGGAACAACTTAATTCCTAATCCTTCATGCATAAACAAACTCATTCCCTTTGTGGATATATTGATTAATTAATTGTCAGCCAATGGATTAGATCTATTCAAAAGATATTTCTGTACTCCATTATTTAGATCTATGTAATGTCACCTTGTAATTATACTACAAAGAAGGATAAGTTGATCATTGGTGGAAACTAATCAAGAACATGAAGCCTATAGTAGATATTGATGATATTGAGTGGGAAGAGTTCATGAGAATATTTTTCAGTAAATATTTTCCCCCCTAAATGAGGAAAATAATTGATAAGGGATTATTATAGATAAAGTGAAACTAAAATGAATCTCTAGGAAGAAATAAAATGAAACTTATCATACATTCTTAATACACCTATAGATTTGTTATAGATCCTAAAGGAAATGTTGATGTATTATTTAGTGGGCTGAGACCCCATCTGTTGAGGAATTGAGAAAATAGTGACTATGAAAGCTATGAGGATGTAATGAAGACTGTTTCTAAGGATGAAATAGATTTTATAGAGAATTATTGGTTTCATTGGAAAAATGAAAATAAGAGAGAAGTGGAACTAAACTCTGAGGATAATTTTGATCATGGAAGAGGATAAGAGATACTAAAATTTCCCATGTACAAATAATATTTGGAGAAAAACTCAAGGAAATACTTTATTAGGAGTGTCATGTGATATAAGTGCAAAATATATTTCTATAAGTCTCAGAAATATCATATTGAGGTGAATCCTCATTATCATAATGAAAACAACAAAGTGAATATTATACAATAAAATCATAAAGTTCAATGTTTCGAGTGAGTATATCGTGGAGACATTGAAAATCAATGTCCAAATTAGATGATATTAGAGGGTAACCCCCAAAAACAGTAGTATAGGTGAAAGGAGAAATTTTTTTCATTAATAATAAAAATGGGTAAAGTAGAGGCCACAAGTAATGTGGTAGACGGTATACTCTTTATTCCCTCAATGCAGACAAGTACATTGTGTGAATCCAGTTCTATGCCTACCATTATTTGATCCATTTTGTGTTATAATATAGAATTAAAGAATAACTTATAGAGGGAGAGTTATCAGCTAAAAATCCTTGGGGAGTTATCTGATCATCAAAGGTTTATAGAAACCCTAGTATCAACTTTTGAGAGTAAAATTTCATATAAATTATAATTTTCATTTCTAATGTTGGAATAGAAAATATATTAGGGATATACTATCTCTCATAGAATAATGCTAATATTAACTTTAGATTCAAGGAACTTTCAGTGGTCTGGAATGTGCATCCTATATTGATTTTCAAAGGAAAAATATCCCATCCCAAACTATACTGAGAAAGGATTCATGTATCCTTATTAATTGAATTTATTATTGAAGAAATAGAATATGGAGAATATATAAAGATATAAAATTTCCTTATTGTTTAGGAATAATTTTATTTATTTTATTAAAGGATTACTTGATAACCCCAAAAAAGATAGGTAGATTTATCCATTTAACTCATACCATGGTCCAAGATTATATCAATGACCCTATATAGAATAGAATATGTGGAGCTATAACAATTAAAGAAGAAACATACTTTTTTTTAGGGAAAGTTTTTATTTGATCAAATGTGTATCTGTGGGGAAGACATATTCTATTTGTGAATAAAAGGGATGTACCAATGTGGTCGGGAATTTTTTTAGAGAACATAATGATATCAAATCAAAAATAACAAATACCCCATTATAGGGATTAATGATTTGTTTGAGGGGCTTAGTGGGACTCAATTCATTTCCAATATTGACTTTTGATTTGGAAATTATTAATTAAGGGTGGTGAACGAATATTTCCCATAGGCTTCCTTCTAAAAATGATATGGTCATTAGAAGATTTTTGTTATTCCCTTAAACTTTATTAATTATCCTCATATATTTGTGGATTTAATGAATATATTCTTAAATGAGTCCCTTGTTAAATTTATTTGGGTCTTTATTGATGATATTAGGATACATTATAAAATTCACAAGGAGTATGAGGATCATATAAGGGTTATATTACAAACCATGAGGAAGTATAAGATGTTTGGTAAATTCCAAAAAAAAATTATTTATTGTTAAAACAAGTTGCATTATTGGAAAATATCACGACAAGTGAACTAAACATAGTTGATTCAACAAATATAATTGTCAAATAAGAGTGTCCAATTCCTACTATGGTAACTAATATTTAAATTTTCATTGGTCTAGAAGGATACTATGAAGGTTTGTGAAAACAATTTTTTGGAAGTCAATTCCATTAACTAGGTCAACTCAAAATCTAGTTATATTTATATTATTAATGAAGTGTGAATAATATTTCCTTCAACTAAAGAAGGGATTGGTTAGTGATCCTTTGTTAAATATATCTTCTTATAGGGAAGGATTTTTCATTTACAGTGATTAATAATTAAATAATTTGAATGTGTACTCATGAAAAATGAACGGTTTATTTCTTATACATTGTGGAAGTTAAATCCCCAAGAACATAGTTATCCTACTCATGAATTAGAGTTAGATACAATCATATTTTCTCTAATGATATGGAGACACAACCTTTATGGGGGGAATTCATTATATATATAGACTATAAAATTTTAATTTATATATTCACAAAAAATGATCTCAACATAAATTAGTGTTGATAGTTAGAGATAATCAAAGACTATGACAACTCTATTCACTAACATCCTAGAATGGAGAATAAGTTAGATGATGCAATTAAAATAAAAAATATTGTAACTCTATCTATGATGCAGAGAAAAAAATACCCTATCTTATTAAATATCCAAATTGTGGACCTATAAATTATAATGGAAGAGAATATATCTTACCTTTCCCAAATTATTACCCAACCATATACTGATTATTGGATCAGGGAGACACAAATGGACAATTTGGACCTCTAAAAGAAGGTGACATAGTAATGTAGTGGAATAATAGTGAGTTAAACATTGATCATTGTGGTTTCATTAGATTTGGAATATGACTTTGTATTCCTTCATCACCTGAGATAAAGAAGGATCTATTTGGTAATTTACATATCTCACATTTATCAATCCATCCTAACATGAATAAGATGTGTTGATATCATCGAGATAAATTCTAATAAATCAACATGAATATAGAGATTGTTTAGTATTCCTTAAAGAACTTGGTATTTATGAAAGTAGAACATGGGAAACCTAATACCAAGGGGTTATGAAACCATTTACTCTACCCATGTGAAGATTGGGAAAATCTTCAGGGAATGATTAATTTGTAACAGTCCGAGATTTTATGAAAAATATTCTTTTTAATTTTATTAATGTCTTGTGTTGTACGCTACACCAAAAGGAGCTTGCACAACACACATCCTTGACTTTCCTTGCATTACACGCAATCACGACCTTCCTCGATAGCGTGTGTAGTACGCAATACCAAGTTTCACTAAACAACGATATGCTATTAAAATATTATTATAACTAGCCGTTATGAATAATAATAACCACTTTTTGAAATTTTATAAATTTTATTTTTCAAAATGGACTTCATTTTTGGATTCGGAATACCGAAATTAGCCTAGGGTGAAATTTTGGTATTTTTCTGAAAACTTTCAATTTTTGATGAATAGTGAAACCACTAAGTGGTAGGTTAAAAACTGAATTTTGCATAAAACTTAATTTTACCGCTTCTGTGAATGGAATTTCAAAAATCCGACAGACACGGTTGATATCAGTAAGTAAAATGTGGTTCAATGACATAAAAATAATTTTTTGGTGAATAGTAACTTTTTACTTTTTTTTACCGCGGTTAATAGTAAATAGGGTAACTAAGGGTAAATATGATATTACTATTACCCTAACACATGTCCTAATTCTATTGGATAAGTTTAATTCGACCAAAAACAACCTTATGAATAAAATATGACCATTTAGGCCCACTTGGATTAGATTAGGACATTTATTATTAATTTATTTAAAGAAGGGTAAAAATAGTTAAAATCAAAGTTTAATAAGTAAATAATTTTTACTATGGGGTTATAAATAAGTTAAATTCGAATATAAATATTACTTAGAAAGATAAAAAGATTTCCTACATAATGGTATTTTATTTGTAATTTTTAGACATTAAATAATTTAATTTATTTATGACACAATGATGATGCAGTAATTATCTTATTTATGAAATATTGACATAATTGATGTTATAAACACCAAAATAAATGTAATTTGAGACTTTTTATGAATTACACTAATTTTATAGGTTACTATGATATATTAATGTTTATTTAATCAACTTGGTTTGAACATATAATTCTGTTATGACTTTCACAAAAATCATATATCAAATAGTGTCAAAATTGACACAAAATAGTTTTTAAATCAAATATTATATTATTAATTGTTATTTTATTCCTAAAAATCTAAGGTTCGGAAAAATGACTTAGATAAGGATATATATATTAATAATAAACAATTTGGGGTTCGTTTGGCATGTTATAGTAAGTGTATTAACCATATAGTGAAAGAAAACAAAAAGACACGGTAAAAGTTCAATTATTTAACTTAGAGTTAAATCTAATTAATAAGGTTAAAATAATACCCTAAACTTGTCTAAATACTATTTGATGATAGGATTTAGACCCATATCCACTTTAGCTTCGAAATAAGACCCTTTGGAACCATTATAAACCGATTTTGACTTTAATATAAAATAATATTTTGAGATATTCCTAAGGTACCCCTCTCCTGCCTTATAAAAGGGCACCTCCTCCCCCTCCTCCTCACACCAATTTGAGCACTCAAGCTCGGCCAAACCCTGCCAAAGTCTCTTCTCCACTTCCCTAACAACATCCTAGAGGTTCTGGTCTTCCTCAAAGACCAATTTTAGTGCCCTAAGAGGAGGTCTCAAAGAGGCGCTTCAAAGAAGAGGTAATTACCGTTACCAATTCTTTCATCTTTATTTCTTCTTCCACTTCTTCTTCTTAGGTTGTTTCATTATGAAGTAATAACATCAGTATCACTCATATACGGATATGTTATTATAAGTATGAAACAACCCTATTTCACCATCTATCCATCCTACGGAAAAAGAAATCACCGCGCGTGCGTACGTACGGAATACCGTCTCCACGCCATGGTGTAATCTATTTTCCACCACCACCTTACATGGATGGGTATAATGGTGTAAAGAATAACTATACATAGTTATTAAAACATCATATTGATTCTGATATATTGTATAATCCACCCCAATTCAATTCAATATTTATGGAAATGATATCATCGCTCGTGCGTACGTACGGACTACCGTCTCCACGACGCGATGAGATTCATTCTCCATGTTAACCATTTAAGAATGATTATAAAGTATATATAAGAAATAATAATGAAATATATGACATTATAAAGCTACTGGATTTATGTATATATATATATATGTATGTCATCTACTTACTTCCATTCAAGACAATAAGGAAAGGAAAACAGCGTTCATGCGTACGTACGGACTACCGTCTCCATGAATGGTGTTTTTCATTTCATTTATCTATCTATTATATATATATATATACTGAATATATATGATATATAAATCATATTTTATATTCTGGAAGTAATTAAATCATGATATAAGTAATAATAATGTCAAGAACAACAAGTCAAAACACCTACGATAAATGAAACGATTTTACCCAAAACGCTTCTTTAACATGGAATTTACAAAAGAACAGGTAATATAATGTCATAAGTGAACCATATATGATATCATAACAATGAATATGATTCTGTAATAAGTCAATAAAATTATTTAAACCATTATACAGGAGCTTCGGACACGTACAAAGCAAATCGGACCTAAGGTAAGGGAAATATCACAATCTCATTTTTATCCGAGATTGTTTATTCGTAAGTATTTACTGGGGTGTATTTTATCATCCACATCCATGTTTCATCAATATGTAATATTATTTCCATCCACCTACAATTGTTTAAATCCAATTTTACCCTTCGGTGAGTTTTTAGTGAAATATATGAAATTAATCTTTTGTCATTTTTCGTACGAGGTGCTTTTTTGACTTTTCCGACAAAAGTACAAAGAATGTTTTTTTAACTTATACGGCATGAATGGAATTTTAAAACATTATTTCCAAGAAAATTCCTTTACAAGTTTTCAAGTTTATTTTTAATCAACTTATTTTATTTTAAAGTCGTATGACATGTTATGAAAGGGAAAAAATTTGAAGAAGAAAGGATATTTTCCTCAAGAATGGAGTTCAAGTGTTTCATCAAAATTATTTTCCATCTAAGATAATAAAGGGTTCTGTTTTTATCCCTATTATTACATTGATTTGATCATGTTGTGATTGAATTATTTTTATGAATTCCTTAATCTTATATGAATTGTTTTATGATGTCATGTTTTTTAAGAATCCCATTTTTATTACGTGGATTACGCTATGATGTATGGTTTCTGATTATGTGGCACACATAAGAAAGGATTCATTATAAGATGGGTGGGACCTATATCTCCCTCCAATGCATTGGGTAAAGATTTTATATCTCATGAGATAGACATGGCTGGAATGGTAGGTTATACCGGTTCAGTGAAACAGGACTGAAACGAGGGTTACTCGATTTAGAAAGGGACTTTGTCCACTAAGATAGTCTTGGAAATGAGTCTTGACTAACAAGAAATGATTCTATATGATTATGTGTGAATGCCACAAAGTTTCATGTTTTAAGTTATGATTATTGTGATTACATTTCACTGCCATGATTTATCCCGTGTTATGAAATTATGCTCTCTTTTGCAGGTTAAGATTTCCAAAAGTTATGTGCTTGTGTATATGATGTGATTGATATTTCTTTTGTTTACCCTTACTGAGAATTTGAGCTCACCCTTTTATGTTTTCTTTTCCCCAGGATATAAAGAAAGGTTTTAGGTTAAAAAAAGGGAAGATCTTTATGGGAGATATTGAAGATCTTTCACCACGATTAGAAGATTACGTTCTGAGTTTCCAAAGACACTAAACTATTATGATACTTGTGTGTGTGTTTTTGTTATGTACTAAGTATTCCGCAAAAGTAATGTAATGTCATTGTACGTCAAGCTTCGGGTCTCTACAGTTGGTATCAGAGGAAAGGTTTAGTCAACCTTTGGAAACTAGGATGCGAAAACGTTAGTGAGATCCCTAGAGATATTTCTAAGGTATGTCTAGGGATGTCCCTAAGGTTAAGTATACGTATAGGTTATAGTACTAGAATTACGCTAACGATCATAGAATTAAACCTAAGATGTTAGATATTGAAGGTACTCCCCCTTTATTATGTTGTTTTCCCTAGCATGATTTTTGCCTCTCACACTATTCTTTTTGGGTTTTAGATGATGGCTGGAACCCGAAGGAACCGTGTTGATCAATGCAATGGACAATACAATGATTGTCCTCCTGAACAAACAAATGTTATGGGAGATGGAGTGCAAAATCTTATTGCTATACTTACACAAGCTATGAATCATTCTGGACTTCCAAATGAGCAGAGAAGGGAACAATATTCTACTGAGTCCTTCATGAGGCAACGTCCACCTTCTTTCAGTGGGTCTTCTGATCCACTTGTTGCTGAACAATGAATCAGTACCACTGAAAAGATATTTTCAGTTCTTCAATGTTCTGAACATGATAAAGTCATCTTAGCAGTATATCGTTTGGAAGGTGAAGCTGATCAATGGTGGAATCTTATCAAGAATACAATGCAAAGAGATGAAATTGAGTCCATGGAATGGGACGAGTTCAAGAACTTATTTTTCAATAAGTACTTCCCTCGTATTCTTCGAACAAAGATGGAGAAGGAGTTTCTTGAACTAAAGAAAAAGGATGATGAATCTGTTTGTATATACGAAGCGAATTTTACAAGACTTCCAAGGTATGCATCTGGCATTATCATCCAACCTGAAAGTAAAGTTGATCGATTTTTCAGTGGCTTAAAACCAAGTCTTCGAAGGGAATTAGCTATAAGAGACTTCAGTAGCTATGAAGAAATTGTACGTTGTGCTATCAAGGTAGAAATGGAAGTTGGTGTTACATATCCATCTCATGGTTTTGACAAGAAACGAAAGATGGAGTTCAAGGAGAAATATCAGAATAATGGTGAAAAGAATATGAATGATTCCTTATGCACAAAGTGTGGAAAGAAGCACGGTGGAGATTGTCTTAAAGGGACTAGAAAATGTTTTAAGTGTAGAAAAGAAGGTCATCGGGCAGCTGAGTGTCGAAGTAATGGAAAAAGGGTTTCTAATGATGTGAATAAAGCAAACACTACAGAGAACGCACCACCAACACTTCAATGCTTCAAGTGTAAGGAAATGGGGCATTATGCTAATAAATGCCCTAATCCAAGGGTTAGTGATGATCAACATGAGCAACCACTAAAGGCAAAGGTCAAAGGGAAGTCACATGCGATCACTATTGGCGATGTTGAATATGACAACGATGTGGTGGAATGATTAAGTGTTTATGTAATGGGATTCCAAATTAATGTTGTATCATAAAGTATTGGAATATTTATTGGTCTAATGTGGTATTCAAAGTAATTGAGATATTTTTGGAAATAACATGATATGCACATAATGAAGGGAAAACGAGAAAATGAAATGTTTAACAGTATTCATGAGCTCATGATTAATATAAGGACTAAGTGATATCATGGTTTGAGTATATACAATTTTGAGGATTTTGGTATGTGGAAGGTGTTAACTTTTAACTAAATTCAAGTTTTCACTATGGTTCAATGGGTATTCAAGAGAATACATGATTAAGGCCTTTGAATGTTTGGAATGTGACCAACAAGACATATATATGGGGATTAATGATAGTATTAAATCTCTGGTAATCGTTTTCACTATATTATGACAGTGGACTGCAGTATTATGGATAAGCCTAAAGATTAGAATGGATTATGTTGGACATAAGTTAGTATTGTTTAAGGATAGAAGTTTTTTCGATATTATTGATGGGATGTTATAGTAATGTAGTTTTAGAAAAAGGACAACCTGCAGGACGGGCGACAGCCCATCGCGTCGGACAAGGCTGTGGGAATCGAACCCACAACCGAAGTACGACTGGCCTTTATCGCCTACCACTGGCCTACAGGAAGTCCCTGTTTAGTAGAAACTAGTTTTATTATATTAAGCAGTATGATATATGAAGTATAAGTCCATTTTAGGAACCATATATGATTAATCTCACTATAGATCGACTTATGTATATAATTTTTGGTAACCTTTTGTTTGAGACAGATGGAATGACCCGTCATTCTATCACATGATCTTCTAACACTTCACGAATAACAAATTCAACTTCATTTATTTAATAGATGAAGTGGAAATTGTTCAAGGCACGAACAACAGTGAGATTGTACCAAAATAAAGTAAGTATTTATTCTAAGAAAATTTTCAACTTTAGGGAAATGATCTTGAAAACCAAAAATGTTGTCCTAGTGATCTTATACCTAATGAATCAGATGTTACCTTATATCATCACAAATCTATGGATTTTTGATTACTGGATTTTCCATAGCCATGTTCTCTACCACTCTCCATCAGACCATGATGGTTAGATTTCTCTTCCATATCCATATTTTCACCTATGTGGAAACCCAGTGATTAGTTTATTTGGGTAATCGTTACATTTCATACTTTAGTTTTTAAAGACTAGTTTTGGTATTCCTTTTTACGATGTGGGTTTCTATTAAAGAAACTTTTGAATAGTAAACTATTTATAACCCCGACGAATTTCGAGGGTGAAATTCATTTTAAGGGGGGTAGAATGTAACAGTTCGAGATTTTATGAAAAATATTCTTTTTAATTTTATTAATGTCTTGTGTTGTACGCTACACCAAAAGAAGCTTGTACAACACACATCCTTGACTTTCCTTGCATTACACGCAATCGCGACCTTCCTCGATAGCGTGTGTAGTACGCAATACCAAGTTTCACTAAACAACGATATGCTATTAAAATATTATTATAACTAGCCGTTATGAATAATAATAACCACTTTTTGAAATTTTATAAATTTTATTTTTCAAAATGGACTTCATTTTTGGATTCGGAATACCGAAATTAGCCTAGGGTGAAATTTTGGTATTTTTCTGAAAACTTTCAATTTTTGATGAATAGTGAAACCACTAAGTGGTAGGTTAAAAACTGAATTTTGCATAAAACATAATTTTACCGCTTCTGTGAATGGAATTTCAAAAATCTGACAGACACGGTTGATATCAGTAAGTAAAATGTGGTTCAATGAGATAAAAATAATTTTTTGGTGAATAGTTACTTTTTACTTTTTTTACCGCAGTTAATAGTAAATAGGGTAACTAAGGGTAAATATGATATTACTATTACCCTAACACATGTCCTAATTCTATTGTATAAGAGTAATTCGACCAAAAACAACCTTATGAATAAAATATGACCATTTAGGCCCACTTGGATTAGATTAGGACATTTATTATTAATTTATTTAAAGAGGGTTAAAATAGTTAAAATCAAAGTTTAATAAGTAAATCATTTTTAATATGGGGTTATACATAAGATAAAATTGACTATAAATATTCATTAGAAATATAAAAATATTTCCTACATAATGGTATTTTATTTGTAATTTTTAGACATTAAATAAATTAATTTATTTATGACACAATGATGATGCAGTAATTATCTTATTTATGAAATATTGACATAATTGATGTTATAAACACCAAAATAAATGTAATTTGAGACTTTTTATGAATTAAACTAATTTTATAGGTTACTATGATATATTAATGTTGATTTAATGAACTTGGTTCAAACATATAATTCTGTTATGACTTTCACAAAAATCATATATCAAATAGTGTCAAAATTGACACAAAATAGTTTTTAAATCAAATATTATATTATTAATTGTTATTTTATTCCTAAAAATCTATGGTTCGGCCAAATGACTTAGATAAGGATATATATATTAATAATAAACAATTTGGGGTTCGTTTGGCATGTTATAGTAAGTGTATTAACCATATAGTGAAAGAAAACAAAAAGACACGGTAAAAGTTAAATTATTTAACTTAGAGTTAAATCTAATTAATAAGGTTAAAATAATACCCTAAACTTGTCTAAATCCTATTGGATGATAGGATTTCGACCCATCCCCACTTTAGCTTCGAAATAATACCCTTTGGAACCATTATAAACCGATTTTGACTTTAATATAAAATAATATTTTGAGATATTCCTAAGGTACCCCTCTCCTGCCTTATAAAAGGGCACCTCCTCCCCCTCCTCCTCACACCAATTTGAGCACTCAATCTCGGCCAACCCCTGCCAAAATCTCTTCTCAACTTCCCTAGAAACATCCTAGAGGTTCTGGTCTTCCTCAAAAACCAATTTTAGTGCCCTAAGAGGAGGTCTCAAAGAGGCGCTTCAAAGAAGAGGTAATTACCGTTACCAATTCTTTCATCTTTATTTCTTCTTCCACTTCTTCTTCTTAGGTTGTTTCATTATGAAGTAATAACATCAGTATCACTCGTATACTGATATGTTATTATAAGTATGAAACAACCCTATTTCACCATCTATTCATCCTACGGAAAAAGAAATCACCGCGCGTGCGTACGTACGGAATACCGTCTCCACGCCGTGGTGTAATCTATTTTCCACCACCACCTTACATGGATGGGTATAATGGTGTAAAGAATAACTATACATATTTATTACAACATCATATTGATTCTGATATATTGTATAATCCACCCCATGTCAATTCAATATTTATGGAAATGATATCATCGCTCGTGCGTACGTACGGACTACCGTCTCCACGACGCGATGAGATTCATTCTCCATGTTAACCATTTAAGAATGATTATAAAGTATATATAAGAAATAATAATGAAATATATGAAATTATAAAGCTACTGTATTTATGTATATATATATATGTATGTCATCTACTTACTTCCATTCAAGACAATAAGGAAAGGAAAACAGCGTTCATGCGTACGTACGGACTACCGTCTCCATGAATGGTGTTTTTCATTTCATTTATCTATCTATTATATATATATATACTGAATATATATGATATATAAATCATATTTTATATTCTGGAAGTAATTAAATCATGATATAAGTAATAATAATGTCAAGAACAACAAGTCAAAACACCTACGATAAATGAAACGATTTTACCCAAAACGCTTCTTTAACATGGAATTTACAAAAGAACGGGTAATATAATGTCATAAGTGAACCATATATGATATCATAACAATGTATATGATTATGTAATAAGTCAATAACATTATTTAAACCATTATACAGGAGCTTCAGACACGTACAAAGCCAATCAGACCTAAGTTAAGGGAAATATCACAATCTCATTTTTATCCGAGATTGTTTATTCGTAAGTATTTACTGGGGTGTATTTTATCATCCACATCCATGTTTTATCAATATGTAATATTATTTCCATCCACCTACAATTTTTTAAATCCAATTTTACCCTTCGGTGAGTTTTTAGTAAAATATATGAAAGGAATCTTTTGTCGTTTTTCGTACGAGGTACTTTTTTGACTTTTCCGACAAAAGTACAAAGAATGTTTTTTTAACTTATACGGCATGAATGGAATTTTAAAACATTATTTCCAAGAAAATTCCTTTACAAGTTTTCAATTTTATTTTTAATCAAATTCTTTTATTTTAAAGTCGTATGACATGTTATGAAAGGAAAAATGTATTTTGAAGAAGAAAGGATATTTTTCTCAAGAATGGAGTTCAAGTGTTTTATCAAAATTATTTTCCATCTAAGATAATAAAGGGTTCTGTTTTTATCCCTATTATTACATTGATTTGATCATGTTTTTATTGATTTATTTTAATGAATTCCTTAATCTTATGTGAATTGTTTTATGATGTCATGTTTTTTAAGAATCCCATTTTTATTACGTGGATTACGCTATGATGTATGGTTTATGATTATGTGGAACACATAAGAAAGGATTCATTATAAGATGGGTGGGACCTATATCTCCCTCCAATGCATTGGGTAAAGATTTTATATCTCATGAGATAGACATGGCTGGAATGGTAGGTTATACCGGTTCAGTGAAACAGGACTGAAACGAGGGTTACTCGATTCAGAAAGGGACTTTGTCCACTAAGATAGTCTTGGCAATGAGTCTTGACTAACAAGAAATGATTCTATATGATTATGTGTGAATGCCACAAAGTTTCATGTTTTAAGTTATGATTATTGTTATTACATTTCACTGCCATGATTTATCCCATGTTATGAAATTATGCTCTCTTTTGCAGGTTAAGATTTCCAAAAGTTATGTGCTTGTGTATATGATGTGATTGATATTTCTTTTGATTACCCTTACTGAGCATTTGAGCTCACCCTTTTATGTTTTCTTTTCCCCAGGATATAAATAAAGGTTTTAGGTTAAAAAAAGGGAAGATCTTTATGGGAGATATTGAAGATCTTTCACCATGATTAGAAGATTACGTTCCGAGTTTCCAAAGACACTAAACTATTACGATCCTTGTGTGTGTGTTTTTGTTATGTACTAAGTATTCCGCAAAAGTAATGTAATTTCAATGTACGTCAAGCTTCGGGTCTCTACATAATTGGTCTCCCAAAAAGTCCAATGGGAATAATACAATATGTTTTGGTGTAAATCAAGTCAATACTGCCAGTTTATCACTATTTTTTACGATTTATATCTTAACCATAATTACAATATATATATATATAAGGGGATTTTTTTGATAGGTTACTTATGTCAATCATTTCTGGTCATGATCCATGGTTTACTTATAAATTCTAGATATTTTTTCATCATGATTTAAATATTGAGATGAATTTTACTACGTTCTATGAGCCCAAAACAAATGGAAAATCTAAATAGACTATTAATAAACTAGAATATATGATACTAGTTATCTCAATGGAATTTAATGGGGGATGGGATAAAAATATCACATTGGTTGAGTTCTCATATAGTAATAACAACTTCCACTCTCACATTCAGATAAATCCATATGAAGAATTTTATGGGAAGGGATGTAGAACTCCTACTAATTGGTATAAATTTAGTGAATGATAGATACATATACGTGGTCTTGTGCAAGATATAAAAAATGTTCAAGCCATCCAACAAAATATAAAATCTTTTCAAAGTTATTATAGTTTCTATACTGACAACATTGGAAGTGACTTGAGGTTTGATGTTGGAGACAAATTATTCAATTTAATATCACCATGGATGTGATTCATTTAGTTTGGAAAGAAAGGGAATTTTATCCCTGTTTATATTATACTAGTTAAAATTCTTGATCATATCGGATCTGAGGCCTATCATCTATAACTTCCATGAAATATGGATCAAGTTCATCATTTGTTCCATGTATCACTTTAAAGAAAGTACATACCTGATCCCTCATGTGTACTAAATATAGAGATGATAAAATTGAATTTTGACTTCTGTTATGAGGAGCGTCTATTGGAGATCTTGGACTATAAAGGCATTGTTCTTTTCATGAAGAAAACTAACCGTATCAAACTGTTATGGTGAAACCATAAGTCTGGTGAATCTATATGGGAACCAGAGGAACTAGTGAAACATGAATCCCATATCCTATTCTCATCTAAGAAAATGAGTTAAAATTTTATGTAATAATTCTCTAAAGGGTGAAAGGATGATATTACCAAACCTTTATTAGTAATAATTTTTCTTAAATAAATGAGTGTTATATTATATTATATTGTATTATGAACATACAAAACATTGTGAAATCAATAATACATTATTTAATTAATACAAATCTCCACATTAGTCTGCAACTAGACCCATGAAAATTCAATAATTTATAAGGAGACAAGAAATATAAAATTAAAAAAACCCCAATAAGAAAAAAATGGATCACCCCAATATGATATAATCATCCCTCCAATGAACAACACTATTTAATAGAAGAAGAATATTAGTAAATCAATCACCATCTTAAAAAATAAAAATATTGAACCTTGGTAATGAATTATAGAGGTTGTTTTATAAATAATTGGAGGGCTATTGATTGAAGGTAATATGAATATTAGAATAAAATTATGATATTTTGAATAGTAACCAGACCATATTGAATAGTAACATAACCATTGGAATTGTAAATTGACCTTAAAATAATAAAATGTAATTAATATAATATTTATCATCAATTAGTTAATAAAATATAAGTTTTATATTACCATTAAATAAATACCAAGATTAAAAACTCAATCAAAAAATCACATTTTTAATAATCCATATATTAATTTTTTTATAAAAAATAATTTTTCAATATTAAAAATTATCATTTCCTATGATAGAAAATTATTTTGATAAAATGAATATCATTTTTGAAATTACAACCAAATATTTTTCTAAGGGTCATTTTTTTGGTAATTTTATTAAATACTTCTATTCTTAGGCGATAGTAAAAAATACTAATTTTGAAATACCACGTGATTTATGACATAAGGATAAAGAAATATTGAATTTATAAATTTTGAAACATTTATTTAATACCAAAACAACATTAATAAAATAAATTAATCATTTAAAAACATTAATCTTAACTTCCCAACATAAAATTAATTTTCCCAAGTCTAATGTCAAATGTATTTCAATAAAAAAATTCCAACTTTAATTTTGATTAAACTAAAAAATTCTTATTATAATTTGTTTAAAAGTTTAAAAATAATCTTATTTAATTATTATATATTTTATAATGTAAAAAATAATTCTATGTAAAGGTTTACCTTGATATTATATTTTTTTAATTTTTATTCTAAAAATACCCCTCTCCTAAAGTATAAATAATCCCTCTCACACCCCTAATCCAACCACTCCTCCCACACATACCAAATACAATAATATATGTAAATCATATCTCTCAAGCCTCTTAGAATAAATTGGGATATTTTTTTGAAATCCAAATCCAACGATCAAGGGATTTTAGTGTCGAACAAGAAAACAATCACCCTGAAAATAATATGTTATTATCAGCTCTTCTTTCATTCTCCTCTTATCTTCTCGTTTTACCCAGTTCCATTTGAAAAACATATATGATATATTAAGAATTATGTTAACATTAAATTTATTATTTTAACTCACTATAACTATTTAATTTATCAATATTTTTATTTCATAATTCTCTTTTCCCCATCCTTGACAATGTCCCATCAAAGGTCGGTTAACCGCCCATTAGTATATTTCTAACTAAATATATATAACAGCTATTATCGAATGTTAATAAAAAAATTATAATATAAAATGGATAAGTAATATAATTTCTATGATTCAAGAGTTAATATTAATAATGTATAACTCTAAATTAAACAAGGTCATTAAATCTAAGAAAAGGCAGAAAATATTAAGGAAATACCATATCAAAACGTTTGACCTTTAATAATGGATGTTAAGAAATATAATAAAATTATTGTAATTGATAAATTGATATAAAATTAAACATTTAACTTATATTTCCATGATTAAATAAAAAATTGTCTTCTATTAAGGAGGTTAAAAGGGACGAAATAAAGTGGGATTTTAGGTAATGTAATTTTCCTATTCTTTTCTACTCCAGAATCCTCTTTGTAGTATGCCTTGTAATTCTTTAACCACTCTCTTACCATATAAATTTATTGATCCTATTATTTCTAACATAATTTTTTATCAATGACAGACCTATGTTCCCTCTCATTATGAACTTTCTTTAATCCAAATTTTATATTTTCATGTGGATGAATTAATTTCTTGAATTTCTCTCTTTCATATGAAAAATTATAATATATAGAATTCCCAAACCACATATTTATCAGTAGGTATTCACAATGATTTAATCATATCCTGTTTATTCTGGTAATTACATGTATGAAATCCAACATTCCTTTATGTGTGTTACAAATAATGGGATGTTCATGTCTTTAAGCACTTATATACTCACTGATTTTCTATGAAATTCATTCTTTATTTTCAACTAGATATTTATGAAATGATTTATTGTTATATTTGTGGATCAAATTAATTAAGACATATGAAGGGTGCACCTTGATAGTGTTTTAGTGAATTGGGTAAAAACTATTCTCTTAACATTACATGTTTTATGATGCATTGGTGAATAACAATAGTAAATATGATTTATGACACATTGGTGATAAACCTTGGTGATATTCTTATGAATTCTTAAATTTTATATTATATCCACATTTTCCTTTTATTTATAATGTACGTATGATTATTCTCCCATGTAATACCTCATTATTATCCATGGATATCATTCATGTTCCATTTCCATTGATTATCACTTATTGGTCTTTATGCTCACCCATTTCTTTTGATGTATGTCCCCAGATATGAGATGCCGTTAAAGTAATATAGAATGAACCTGTGAAGAAATATTTCACATTGATTATATGATTTTTAATGTTATTAAGGTAATATGATTCTAATTTTTAGGAAACAAACCCATAAAATATATTGTGTGTTATTATGTATTGTATTATGTGATGAAAACCATATGTATTAAAAAGTCCTGATGGCATATATCACCCATGGTCCAAGGAATTATAATGTAGTTTCATCATCTTCATAATATTAGATAAATATTATTCATATCTTTCTTGTTGTAAAATATTTATATATTTCGATAAGATTTAAAAAATATTGTCCAATTATGAAAAGTGTATCTGTAGTGTCATTTTAGGTTGTTAAAATTTAAAAAAAAGTCATCCTTTATAGCATAAAACATCAAGGTTTATAAAAAAATTAATCATTGAACATGGAGCATATGGGTTCATGTTGTATCGAAAATAAAAACACTAAAAAACATAATTACAATATCACTAAGATTTACCAATAATATATATTTAAATACCTTATTCGTGATTGAATCCTCTATTTTATTAACCTCTCAATACAAATATGAAATGGACCATTATACTGATAACAAAAATTATTCATTATTCCGACCTTACCATGAATCTATATTAAGTTAATGGTATTCTATATTTAACAATGTGAACTAAATCAAAACAATCATGCATGGTCTTTTGGGGACTCAATAATTCTTGCTTCTCCAAGAGGACAACCATAATGAAATCCTCGAGTTATGATTCTCGATCCACTTCAGGTACACAGATCTTGTAAAAGAACTCCATCATTAATCTGATTTTATTTTTGATTATGGATCCATAACTAGTTATTAAACATCCCATAGTATCACCATTATTATTGATCATCAGCTAACCTATAGGGGAGTATTCCAACACTCAAAAATCACACCCTTATATATGGAAACATTATTTGGAATACCCAGATTCTAGGTAACCATGAGGTCACACAATGAGTTAAATGATCATCCCTTCTGAATAGTGTTATGACATCTCATTATAGCTCAAATATGTGACATAGATGTAGTGGGAGGGACCCCATGAACCACTCATATAACAAGGTTATTATCTCCCCCAAATAATATTAAAATCATCTATAAGGGAAACCTGTTGAGACCCAAGCTTGACGTACATGGACAATTCATTTATTTTGTGGAATAATTAATACATGAAACAAATAGATTTCCAAATACCATATTATTTTAGTGTCTTTGGAAACTTGTAATATAATCTTTTCACTTTGGTAAAGATCCTTAACATCTCCCATAATGATCTTCCCCTTTTTCCTTCCTACCTTTAACCTTTCTTTATATCCTAGGGAAAATAAAACATAAAAAAGGTGAGCTCAAATTCCCTGTAAGGGTAAACATGGATTACATAAATGAAAACATAAACATTTGAACATAAAAACATGAACATAAAGTTTAAACATCAAAATCATGAATTAACAAATAAATCTTGGTAGGACGTAATGCATGGATAATAAATGAACATTAATCGTGATAGAATATCATTGATATAAAACATGTAATTGTGGAAAAATAATATGCATATAATATGATTTCAATTGTATCCAAGGAATTTCTTCCAAGACCATCATAGTGGACATAGTCCATTACAGAACTGGGTTTACTTTCCATTCTATCCATATATTACTGAACTGGATTTACTTGTCATTCCAACCCTGCATTACTGAACCAGATTTACATATCATTCTTGTCTGGTCTATCTCAAGAGATATAATTATTTTCCCAATGTGTTGGAGGGATATATAGTTCCCACACATCTCATAATTAAATCATTATTACATGTTCCACAAAACATAAATCATTCATCATAGAATAACCCATGAAATAAAATGGGATTCTTAAACATTATTTCATAATAATATAATCTATATAAGATAAATGTATATCATAAAAATAATTACATAATAAACCCAATAAAATCAAGGAAATAATATTGATTGATACATACCCTATTTCATATTAAATGGGAAATAGTTTTTATAAAACACTTCAACTTAATTCCTGAGGAAAATTCCATTTCTTCTTCGAAATCATTTACTTTTCTCACAAATGTAGTTCGATTTTAAAATAAAAATAATTAATTGAAAATAAAATTGAAATATTTTAAATTAATCTTCATGTAAATAATGCATTATGAAAGCGTAAAAATCAGTTCATTCTGTATAAGTTAAAAAACATTCTCCTCGTAGTTTTGATGAAAAATTCAAAAAGTACCTTGTATGGAAAACAAAATAAAGATTCCTTCTATACCATGTGATAAAGGTAAATAATGTGTAAAAATGACTCTAAATATACATAAATTAATAGTAAATATTTTATTAAATCATTTTAGGAAAACATTATCATGGATTATTAATATACCCCCATTAAATACTTACGTATAAACAATATCAGATAAATATGAGATTGCAAAATTATCCCTTGCCTCAGGTTCGAATTCTCCCATATGTGCCTAAAACTCCTATATATTGTGTTTTAACACATTATTAACTTGTAACAGAATTTTTATAATATTTATGATATCATACATGATTCAAATACGACTTTATATTACCCGTTCATTTGTCAATTCCATGTTAAAGCACTGTTTTGGGTAATAATCTTTTTATTTATCGTAAATGTTTTGAATTGTTATTCTTGATATTATTACTTATATCATTATTTACTTACTTCCGGAATTTAAAACATTATCTATATATTATATATATTCATTATGTCTATATATATATATATAATATATAGATAAATTAAATGGTATACATCATTTATAGAGACGGTAGGTTGTACGTACGCATGAATGCTATTTTCATTTACTTATTCAATTGAATGGAAGTAAGTAAATGAAATATATATATATATATGTATATGTATATATATAAATAAATATTATATTTATGTCATATATTTCATGATTATTTATTATATATACTTTATAATCATTATTGAATGGTTAACATGGAGAATGAATCTCATCGCGTCGTGGAGACGGTAAGTCATAAGTACGCAGGAGTGAGGATATCGTTCCCATAATTGTTGAATGGTATTCATGGGATATTTTATAATATATAATAATTAGAATAATGTTATAATAATCAAATATAGTTTTTATTTCAACCATCATACCCATCCAAGTAAGGTGGTGGTGAAAAACATATTACACCACAACGGGGAGACATGGAGACGGTGAGTCGTACAAACACATGCGTGGTAATTTCATTTTTTGTAGGATGGATAGAAGGTAAAATATGGTTATTTAATATTTATAATAACATATATTTATATTATTGATACTTATTTTATTACTTTATGATTAATAAACTAAAGAAGAGAAAGTAGAAGAATAAATAAATTTGAAAGAATCTGTAGAAAAGATTACCATTTCCTCGATGTGCCTCAATTTTATTTTTTTCTTATGGAACTAAAGTTGGTCTTATCAGATAACATGGCCCTATATAATGTAACTAGGGAAATTGAGAAAAGAAATGTTCAGGTATTGGATGATCTTAAAGTCTACAAATGGAGTGAAGATGAGTTGGTTGAGGTTCTCTATTATAAGAGAGGAGAGGGGCACTCTAGTAAAGGCTTAAAATATTAATTTATTATAAATTAATTATATATTTAAAATAGTAAAAAGATAATTTAATTTTAATATAAGATGATTTAGGTTATGATACCCATTATCCAATAATTTTTAGACAAGTTTTTAATATTCTTTTATCTTTATCATTTTGGTTTAACCGTTATTTTACCCTTTTTAATCTTACTGTGATATCATGTTATTTACACATTGTGGGTTAATTTAATTACCATATAATATCAAACGACCAAAAAAATATAGTTATGAAATATTTTTACTTATATTAACAATTTTTATGAATCTTATATTTTTAGGAATTTAATATCATTTAACAAACTATTGTATGTTTTAAGTTATGAATTTTGTCAATTTTGGAAACTATTCATACTTGACTTTTTCAAAAATTCAAAACAGCCTGATTCCTTTGAAACCAAGGAATTACTTTATCCCTAATATGTCAATTTAGTCCATAAAATTATTGGATAACATCAAAATATTCAAATTGAATTTATTTTAATATTTATAATTTCAATTATTTGAATCTTCCATTAATGAGGTAATCACTACATCATAATTCTGTCATACATAAATATATTTATCTAATGTCTAAGAATTATAAATAAAATACCATGATTTAGGAAATAAGTTTATATATATAATTACTATTTATATTCATAGATATCAGTTATATAACTCTATATTAATGTCGATTTAGTAAAAGATATATGTTTAGCTTATAATTATCTACACTTTAAATTAATTATTATAAAATGTAATTTTCACATCCAAGTGAATCCATGGGGTCCCAAAATCAACCCAAGTATTTCCATGATTTTAAATATCTCATAAAATAGAATTAATATATGTTTTAGGAAATTTTAATGTTATTATAATATTATTTATTACCCTTATTTACCAGATTAAGCCTTAAACCATGGTAAATAAAATATATATTGAAGTTACTATTCATAATGTCCAAAAATATAAGGTACCCATTTACAAAACATGAACCTTCAGATTCCAAATATGGTATCCATTTTTTAAAATTAGAAACAAATAATTTTTAGTAATTAATTTAAAATTAATTCTCATTTTCAAACTCAAAAGGCGGGTAATTAAGAAATAATAACTATCAAACCGATTGACATGTGTTTATGTGCAATTGAAAATTTAAATTACTTTTAAGGAACAAAATTGGATTAAATGAGAAAAATATAATTCCATAACACATTAAAACAAATTAAAATTATTATCTAACTATTTAAATAAATTAGATGAAAAGGCAGTTTTGAATTAAAATATTGTATTTTTCACTATTCATTAAAATTTTAATTTTATCAAAAAAATAAAAGATATTACTCAAAAAATTAAATTTTTTTGTCCTCATTCAAAAAGATAATTTCATTTTTTTCAAATTTAACTTATAAAAGTGTCAAAAATATATTTAAAATGGATGCGCCATCAAAATGTGGTAAAACTATATTTTTTTTTAAATGCTTATTTTGTCCAAAAAAATTGATTTTGTCCTCATTTTATGTTATAGAAAATATAAAAGATGGCATTTAATTCTATAAAAATTAAATTTTGGTTAATACTATTCAAAAAAGAGGGTTTATATCCCATTAAAAAATATAATTTTAATAATATATCATTGCTTAGTGAAATTCGGTATCGGTTAAAAATCCAACTAACGAGGAAGGTCACTCTTGCATGTAATACAATACGAGTAAGTGTTGCGTGAAGTGAAATATACCTTTGGTGTTGCATATAACAAACTCCAAACTTAGTTCATTTATACACTGAACAAAATCTATACCCAGTTTTATGTGAAATGAATTCTATAAAATGAACATGAAATTGTGTGCAACACAAGCCAAGAATAGTGTTTCATATACTGAAAGATAATATGGTGTTGATTATATCTCAAGATAATATTGTTATAGTGTAAAAAACAATAAGTCAAGGAAATTAAAAATAATCAATCTCATAAAATCTCAAGGTGTTACAAAAACAAAATCAAAATACTCAACTTGGGAGATAACCTCAAATTTTGGAATTAGAAAATGAATTCTAGAATGAAACAATTATTAACACAATAGACTTCAAAGATATCAAATATTATGTAACAAATATCTTTATAAATGTTACAATGAATAATAACCTAGTCCATTATTTGTTTCTCAAACTTGTAGCAAAAAAATGAAAATGCTTGAGAGATTCCATCAAGTTTGAGATTAGTTCCAATATGGTGCTTCTCATAAAAATGATTCTAGATCTAGAAATAAAATATTGGGGAAACCATTGGTTATAGAAATGTTTCAAAGTCATTCCATTTTGAGTATGCTTTCTAGTGAAAAAATAAAAATTTGTTTTCAATTGAGAACAAATTTCATTAATGTTCCTAGACCAAGGAGTCCTAAATAGACATAATGTGATAAATATTAATAACCAAAATTAATAATAGAAAGTCATTTATTGAATATTATTACTTATCCATGATTTAAATAGCATTTTCTTGAATATCCTAATTATGATCCATGAGATAAATAAGAGCAGTTCCATTCAAATTTGATGTCCTAAAATGGAATGACCCACTTTGTTAAAAAACATTTTTTGTACCTTATAATGGTGTTATAAATATCCATGAAAGTAGTATGAAGATATATTTTAGTGGAATTAGAGATACTCTTATCAACCCTTTTAATAAATTTGTATCTTATAAATAGAGTACAATAACTAATATATTGAACTAACCTCTACATTAACATGTTATCATGAGTTTCATTAATGTGAGACCTGATATTGATTTCTAGTGCATCATCCAAAATAGGTTTATAGTAATATGACCTCATTATAGTGATAGACATCATTTCCATCAGAATTCCATTCCAAATAATGTTTCTCAAATTGAATATGAGCTTCTTGATAATATTAAGGGGCCATTTATTAACCATAAAAGAATTCACAAGAATAGAAATAGTCACAGAGTTAACAAGACAAACCCTACCATCTATGGAAGGGATCATTTACTTCCAGGTTAAAAACAACTCAATAAACATGGAAAAAATATTATAAAAATGGGAGGCCTTAAGTTTTCCCCCAAAGAATGGGGACCCTAAGATACATGAATGGTATTTTCCCCTCTTTGGTGCCTAATAGATTTATAACTTGATTATTTATATGGAAATATATTTACTTTACAATTAATATATGATACTTAGATCATTTAATTAATTTACCAGAGTATATACACCATAGAAATGGTTAATAATACATTGGATGCTTTACTTTCGTCCCTATTAAAACAAAATATGTTCAACAGAATAGGTCAAATGGGATAGAATGGTCAGAACCCAAGCATCTCTGGTGGTATTAATAAGTCCTTACTCTACTTTTTATAATACGACTATAATTATGTAATCCTTAAAAATAAATTCCAAGATAATACAAGGTATCTCCTTACCTAACACCAATAGAGAAAGGGAGGAATCCTTCTACAGACCCATTGATTAAAATGGATATTTTGAAAGACATAAAGAAACTATTAATTATATAATTAAAATCTGATTTGAACCTAAATTTAAAATAATATTGATTGATGAAATATAACTTGATAGTATCAAAGGATTCCCCAATGCTAGGATTCAAATATTGATTCCTTCTACAAGTGTTTTTTAAAAGAATATTGAATTTTGTTAGGCTATTATAAATAAATATGGTAACTTTTATTTATATTTGAATCTGAATTTATTTTTGGAAACAATTTTATCAATAATAAATGTTATTTTAAGGGCTATATATTTCTAATAATCTTTCACACAAAATAAACTTGGAAAAGGGATAAATTTATAAATATCCAAGCATTTTTTTGTTTCAAAATAATAATAAGAAACTAAGATTTAAGACTAGCTATAAATATCTTAACCAAAGAAAAGAACATTACCCTTCATTTAACTTCTATATAAACAATATCCCATAATTCATAAGACAATATATTAGTGAAACCATAAAATTAAGGGGTACTATCAAGATTAAGAGAAAATATATCAACCATAGTATCCTAATCATTAGGAAGGGAATTCGAAAGGAAATTTAAAAAAAGAAAAACTAGTATATGAATTAAATTATATTATTTAAGGTCATAATCACGAGTTGCATCAGTGAAATTATTTGAATAGTATCTAACCACATATGAGGAGATCTCATCCTATATTAGAAAGAATAGCGTCTTTCATTTTATGATATGTTAGGGGCCTATTCGCATTCCTAACTTTTTGACAGATGTTTAAAAATTAGATCTTTATTCCCCATCCTTTAAGGATAGAACTCTATAATTTTTTTCAGGATATACCCTTTGGATATCATAAAATTACTAATATTATAAGTTAAATAACTCTCACTCTCTTTCTCAAGTTCAGTGCAGTTAAAATCCACGTAGAACTGAATGATCGTAATATCCTCAATATTTTTTTCAGTGTCTAATATATCCTCACCAATTATGTAAAATAAAACACTGCTATAATTCTTAATCATATACATTGGAATATTAATCTTAGTTCAGAAGGAAACTATATCACTATAATAGTTATTTTTCTCCCATGATTCCTTACTGACCATTATGTACTGATCATTAGAGATCAATGCAATTCACATGTTTTGGCATATTTTCTCTTATAATATAATAATATTTATGAATAGGATGGTGATATAAATTCATCCTACAGATATTCATAAAATATATTTAATCTAAAAAAATAAATTCCATAATAAATAATAAAAGATCTATCCAGCATTCTAGAAATAATCCTATTAATTATTTTTCAACAACATGTATATTTGGCCCAAGATATTTTTACCCCATTTTGATCATTTATATCTGTGAAAAATTTAAACTGTAGAGAATAAATATATAATAAAATCATACCAACCATTTCAGGAAGATCTAGAATGGCATTGATGTTCCCAATGATCATCTATATATCATTAATAAAATTTTTAAAAAATCCATTTCATATAGAATATATCATCTCTTTTAATGCTTCTTAAATGTATAGACCATGGAAAAATACATTCATTGGTCCTAAAATTAAAAATTAAATGTTTCCATTTTTTAATTTTCTTGGTACCCTAAAATATCAGGGATCATGTTTCAAACCAATACCCCTACACCCTCTATATTCAGGACCCTAGAACAATCATGAATCAGTCCATATAATGATTTATGAAACTTCATTCCGAAAAATGAATAGAAACAAGTGATGGGATAAATAATTCCAACAATAATAGTATTATAGTTCTTAATCAAATGATATAGGGAACTAAAAGTTTTGGAGTTATCTAGTATCTGATAGTTCCTGAAGAGGACATTCATTTCTTTACTTTTCTCTTAATCATTCACACCAATTTATTGTGGTTTTTTCTAACAACATCCTTTATCACATCCTATTTTGTAAAAATGTCTTTTTTAGGACTTTTAACTTAACCATATTTTTTATAATATAGCTTCTCGGGACTATTTTCATCGCCCTTATCAAGGGTAGAAACCCTATGGTTTTACCTCATAGGTCTAATTTTAAGCTACTTATCAATGTCATCCTCATCATTTGGGTCCATCATGGAGGTAGAGACATCCTGATATTTCTGTTTTTATTCCATCCTAGAAGTGTTAGGGGTATCACTAACCACTCTTTCCACGAGAGTGGATTTCTCCTCTTTTGATTATATAGGAATTCTCAAAAGTTGTTGTAGCCTTCTCAAAATTAAATATCATTATCTCAGACTCCTTAATTTCATTCCGTGAATAATAAAGATATATAATATTTTTATTTTTAGGCCCCTCATCTCCCACAACCTGTGGAAATATATCATTACCTTTATCTTCCTCCTCTTCCATGTCATTCAACAATTTATTTTTACCATTATCCAGATCCCAATTTACTATCATATTATCTTGTTGATATTTATTAAAAGAATCAATCTCTTCATCCTTTGACTCCACTTCACTATCCCTACCCAAATGCATAGCATTAGTCCTCCTTTTCACTTTTAGTACTACTCTTTAGTTTGAAATTTTAGACCCAAAAACATATAGTATATGTAAAATGGATGAAATAAATCATATTGAATTTTGACATGGAATTATACCCCATCAACTATAAGGGTAGCCTTTTTGGTAGGGATTACACTATATTATAATCTACAAGTATTTTGGCATAATACCTAAAATAAAATTTCATTGTATTATTATCCATAATAAATATAGTTCCATAACCATTTTAAAGATAATTTAGAAATTGAGTGTTCCAAAAGAACCAACTCAGCCCATGAATCCGGATCCAAATATATGAATTCATGTGTCTCTATCGAAACTGATTTAGATGGATATCCTATAATAAGTTCTTGAAGAATTAAAAATTAAAGATAATATTTCAATAGTCCATTCTCTTAGATGTTTATCCAATAATTTAAGGATGTCTTGATCATTAATGTAGTTCCAAAACCATTTTAAAGATAATTTATAACATAAGGGTTCTAAAAGAACTAACTGAGCCCATGAAGTCTGATCCAAATATATGAATTCACGTGTCTCTATCGAAATGGATTTAGGTGAATATCCCATAATAAGTTCTCAAAGAATTTAAAATTAGGGATAATATTTCTAAAATCCATTCTCTTGGATGTTAATCAAATGATTTAAGGATGCCTTGATAATATCCCATGCTAATTGGTATTATCTTCCCGTATGTTATCTTCCAATCTGTCACTATCATTACATCCATTTCAACGAGGGACCAGAGATTATTTCCCATGATGTGAATAATGTAAAAAATCAAGAAAAACTTCCTAAATCTTCATCAATTCACAAATAACATATTTAATTATTAAATTCACCTATAGAACCAAAAATGTATGGTGGTGATGAAAAATGAAATAAATGATTCCTAGATGTGGTATTCTTATCATATCTTTAGAACTTTTTCACTATTTAATATAAAAGAAAAATGAAGATAATGGTAATTACATAAACATAATACATTTTATTTATACTATGATACTATTCCTTTGTATTTTTATGGATATAATATATTTTTGAGGTTGTGGATGAATAAAGAAACATGAAAGAATATAATTAAAACCATTAACTCTTCCTTCGATATCATATTTTTGACTACTCCTTATGCCTCCACAGATTAGTATTATAGTGAGATAAGTACCTCTAGGGAATGAGAAAGAGGGTTGGGTAGGGGATTTGATAAATTTAGGATAATCTAAGAAAAATTATGTGTGAGGAAAACATGGGTGGTGAATGGGTCCTTTATATGTAAGAGGGTTAGAATTATTATAGAAAATAATTTCATAATATAATAATAGAAGAATTAATTATAGTATGTTTCATGAATTTTTTTAATTATATAGGAAAATATTATTTATGGTTGATAAATCCATCATTCACCTATTTATACAATTTGTTTTGTGGTATTTTTAGAATTTAGTACATGATTTAAAAAAAAATTAATCCTTTAGCTTGGTGACTAATTTATTCATTAGTAATTCATTTTTATTATCAATTATGAAATTAAACGTATTTTCTAATTTGAAAATGTTGATTGAAAATTTCAAGTCCATATTTTCTGATTCAATTCATAAATTTGATAAAATTAATCTTAATGTAATAATAAAAAAGACAGATAAAAAGTATACAAAAATGTATTTTTAAACCATTATGTAAATTTATTTTTAGGCCTACAAAGTAATAATCATTAAATAAGAGTTAATTTTTTATTGAAATATATTTTCACTACATTTAATCCTATTAATTATTCATAATTCAATTATTATATTTATTTAGATAAAATAATACATAATATATAAAAAATATTCAAAAAGAGGCCTTTTTAATAAAAAATGATATTTGTCACATCAGATTAATTATTTTTCTCTTAACCTATAAATTTATTCAATTTATTTATATCATAATATATTAAATTATTATTTAAAAAAACAATAACATGTGAAATAATTTTTTTTATTATTCTTTTCTTGTAATTTTATTAATGATATTTTTATTCTCATAATGTATTAATATTTATATTTCATTATAAATTGTATGGTAGTTCATTTAAGTTATAAATTTTTTATGATATATTCTAATTAATAGGTTTTTTATAGAAAAATATATACAAGAACCTTGGGGAGTTATATTTTACCTCCCTTAAACAAATTACATCCTTACAATATTAATTTCTCTAACTATTGAAAATAGATGTAGTATTTCACAATGTTTTCATAACTTATGATATAATTTTTTTTAAATCCTTCATAATGGTTTGAAAAGAGTTTTTGAATGATCCAAATCATATACCCTAAGAATATTAAACCACATGTGAAATTAGGCCCTTTTTTGTTCACTATGTAAAAATCTGGTTAATACTAAACCAACATTTTAGGGTTATTTCATCTAATTTCATCTAATATAGATAATAAATCCACCTTTTTATCTAGATAGGGATTTAATTTCTAGTAAAACACACAATCATTAATATATATAACTCTTTGGATGTTTACATTAATTTAGATTTATTTATAATGTTTTTACAAATTTATTCGATTCCAACTTCCCAACAATAATTAAATCAATATATTTCTTACCATATCATATACCCAAAATTAAAAGCAAAAAATGCTCTAAGAATCCAAATTATACATTATCCATAAATAAAATTAATCTCATTTAAATAAATATATACTTAAATCATATACATTATCAAAAATATATTGACATTTTTCAAAAAATAAACTCAATTTCCTTGTCGTCAAATGGATTACCAACCCTAAGGGATACTTATACAACGACCGTGTACTCTTCCTAAAATCCAAAGAAAAAGACTCCAAAAATGAGATGAATCATCTTTAAATCCAATAATATAAAGCATATAATGGGTATATATTCCATCAATCTTATGATCAACCTCGAACATATTAATCCATCTTGGTATCTAAAAATATTAAATTAACTTCAACTAATATCATTGTAACCAGTTCTATTATACAGACTCTTATTTTATACCAAATGGAATTCCCTAGACCTGTACACTTAAATATGATAATAAAAACATATTTTTCACACCGGTCCAATACTGAATGAAGTGACCCTAACATAACTATCCATAATTAAAATATCAATAAAAAATATTGAATTACATATATACCGAATACCTTTTTCCTTTTATGTTGGAAAAAATATCTCAAGATAAATTTTCAATGTTTTTTGGTTGATTCTATTTGTTGAAAAATATTGTTTTCAGGCCTATTTGTGGTGTTCCATAGAGTTTTTTTACACGATATGTTGACAAAGATCTAGGAAAAAGTAATGGATTATCTAGAGGCGACACAAAATGTTTCAAATGCAAAGTGGTGTCATTTAAATGTGATTTCGAAATTTTTGGGGTCCAAAATTTTTAGGATATATTAATCATTGTGAATGATTGATTTCCATGAATACATCATAAAAATATATTACAGTCATAAGATAAATTAATATTGTCTTTTTGAAAAGTTAATGTTCTTTGAAAATGCATCTGGTGTCACAAAAGCTAGGTTTCGAGAAGGTTTTGAGCATTAAGAATACAAGAAGGGCTGACGGTAAATCACCAAGTCTACAAGAAGTGGAAAATTGGAAATGCATGAAGTGTTGAAAGTGACTATTCATGAATAAAATAAGATTCATGAATGGGAAATTTTCTTTTTTTCTTCACAAAAATAGGGGCCTTCACAAACAAAAGTGGAGAGCATCACGGAAAGCTGATGTTAATGATGGAAGCTTCTATAATTATAGAAAGCACTTATAAATAGTCTTATATCCCCTATAAAAAGGGGGATATAATTCAAAAATAATTAAAGGATATAAATTATCAAATTTGATTATCAATGTTTTTTCTTGTGATAAACATCGTAATGAAAGGTTACTGAAAGATAAAATCATCATGAAAGTATTGAAGTTCTTAAATACTACAAAAAATTAACTGAATGCTTTGAGATTCACAGAGGATAAGTGAGCTTCTAAAAAGTGTTTGAGATTAGGGGGTGAAGGATTCTTTGTTAAGGTTCATTTTGCATAGAAAAAGAGGTTTTCTTCATGAAAGATGTGGGGTTGGTAGAGGTAGTAAATACTTTTTATGAATTGGGTAGCTTTGAAAAGGTTGTGTGAGATTCCCAAAGGCAATGAGCATCGAGAAACTGCTATGAAATTATTTCCTAGTGAATCTATGGTAAAGTAATATTCATCGACTTGATTAAAGTATAACTTCAGTAGAGAATCTTCCCTAAAAGTGGTGATGTATTCATTATTTCTAATTAATGGAAGAACATGTCTATAAATTATTAATGAATCCTTTAGGGAGTAGTGAGTGATGGAAGATGATGAAGAAGATCCTTTCCACCACGAGTGAGCTATAGAAGGAATTATTGGGGGAGTTCCCCTTAAGAAGAAGTCAGTTATTCCTTAACATTGTAAAGGCAGTGAGGGTATACATAATAGTTATCTATCTCAAACCTTGTTTTGGAAGTGATCCTTAGTAGATTTGGTACATCAACACATTTATGTTTTATTCTCATTAGATGTAACTGAGTGAGGGTGAACCAAGTAAAATTTCAATACCTCGTGCATGATTTAATTTTGATTTGTATATTTATACGATAAAGATAGAGAAAACTGTTTTTTATAATGAAGATACTATATCTAAAGGTGAAGTTTATTTATTTTTCATACCCTGAATTCACCCCCCCCCCCATCTGGTTATTTAACCAAGTTGGGATAAAAAAATTAATTAGAGAGAAAGGTTAATATCAATGTTTCTATCTCAAGGGTTTCAATTGAGGTTGTCAATCAAAAATAGATAATGATCTACTATGAAATAATTTTCAATTATGGAATAATATAATGCATCACTTCCTCTGATATTTAGGAATGGATGCATTTACAACAGTGATGCATGGAATTATGGCCAGTATCGCCAGGGGAACCTTATCAAAAGCAGGCCAAAGGGAATTGGATATTAATGCCAATGGAACAAATTCTTTATGGGGATCCCTATCTAATTAAATTTATATAAAAGTGATTTTGTTTAATTCATCTCATTCGATATTAGAAAAGTTTCAAAATATTTAAGAGGGAGACTCAAATTTCATAGAATAAAAGATGCAGGTTCCATGGAACAAGTATAAAGATCTCAGAATGCACCCTGATAATCCTTTTTATGCATTATTTGACCAGGTGAATTTTTTGTGAAATAAAATTTTCATCTTAGAGAAATTATTGAAGATTTAAATATTTTCAAGCGCATATTGAGAAGACAACCACCTGGATTCAATCCAAAATTTTCTCTATTGGAAGATAAAGATCCAAAGGACTTGACATTGGACAAATTTCATAGTACTCTTATTTCATACAAGATGAGAAATGATGATAATGATATTTTGGGAAATGGTAGTATAAATAATTGGCATTCAAGTCCATGAATAAGTTCACTATTTTAGATGGGAATGTAGAAGACGAGAATGATGAAGTCATGTAATTATATTCATTAAATTTACAAATAGGAAGTGGAAATTTCAAAGAAAAACTCCCACTTTCTTGATTTCAATGTGAAATGGTTGGAAACAATGGACCCTGTGATGTTTTAAAAAGATTATGAGGATGGATTTGAAATTCCCATGAATAATTTTTCATCCAATGTGAACGGTTTTAAAATGATTAAAATAAATTTCATCAGAAAAAATAATCTTATTTCACAAGAAAAATATCGTTCATAAAAATATGTGGTTAAAGAGATGGAAAACTGCAATGATAGTGGATAAAATATTATGGTAAAACATTTCAGCGACTTCTATAAATGAGAAGAAAGAAAAATTGATGAATAAAATATTGATGGAATATTTGATATGAATGCTCAATAAGAATCCCCTTTTAAGGGTATAGATTTTTGGAGATCCAAAACAAAGAAACCAATAGAGTGGTCCCTGATGCTAATAAATATATTCAATAGTATGAATAATATAATTCTATGATGGAGGAAGAAATTAAATATTATAAGTCTTTAATTATAGAGAACATAAAAATGGCTGGTGAGTACAAGCTCACAGTTGTGGAACATAAAAATGTGATCGATGGTTTAAATTACAGAGTGAAATGTTCAATAAAACATATGAGGGACATGAATATGATTTCAATGGACTATTCTAAAAATTAATAGATTACTAAATACACGTAACTCTTAGTATGACATTGGTAAAGTATATCAATCATGCATTAGGAAAGATATAAGTAGATTGTAGAGGTCCAATAGAAAAGAAGGAATGGTAAAATTCAAATGATAAGACTCGTATGGGGATTGATCAAAAGTAGAAAGAATTAATGGATTAAGACATACAACAAGTACATGCTCTGATATTGAAAACTGATTTGGGTATGAATTAGAACCATAAGATTCATAGAACACAAGAAAAAACTAATAGTTCAGTAGTGAGATGCAGGAATTCACACCACATTAGAAGTAATTATTGTGGAAATATGGGACACTCACAAAATGTATGTTTCATATCCAATAGGTACAAAAGGGAATGAGAAAAAAAGATGCATCCATAAAGAGTCCAATACTCTAGGAAATCATTTGATGATAATAGATTCAGGTGTAGTTTATTTGGACACATGGAAAGACATTGCACATCAAAAGTGCAGAGAAATATGTCGAAGAAGACTGAATGTGGTCATAAGTAGTATCTCAATGTATCATATAATGGGATGAAAATGAAAATAAATTTTCAACTCTACAAGTTGAAGATGTTTCATCATACTCCAATAAAAATAAATATTATCCATCCATACCTATTATGAAGTCAAAATCATAGATAAAAAATAAAATAGATAAAAATGGATTTTTTTTGAAGATTTTCTATAATGAATTAAATCATTATGGTGTATAGATCCTCAATATGGGATAAAAATCACATTTGAAATGTAATACATGTCTTGTAATAGGAATAAAATATGATAAGGAATGTGTTTTGAAATTTGGGATTGATGAAGGAATAAAAGTTATTAGCTTGAGAAAAACCAAATTTGAGGGAAAAGAAATAAGGCATTTTGATGTATTAGTTATTAAAGGTATCAGTCACATATTACTTAGTGTTAGTTAACTATGTGACTTGGGGCATTCATTAAGATTAACTAAGAATATGTCTATCTTTAAAGAAATAGATGGTGTAGTTTTTCTATCATGAAAAAATGAATGGGAATCTATACCTTGTATGTAGAGAAAAAGATATGTTATTTTTATCAATAGAGAATGAAAATATGTTGTGGAATAAATGACATGGCCATCTATGATAACCATACATGAATGATCTGGTCAAATAGGACATAACTAGGGATATATCTATGATATCATGTAATAATACTCATATGTTAAAGGATTGTCCATAAGGGATGATTATCAGAAATACATGCAAGGTAAAAAGAACAAATTTCAACCAGAGAACATGAATTGGTGCATACAGATGTATATAGACCTATATCAGAAGATCAATTGATGGAAATAGGTATTAAGTTCTATTCATTTATTATTTAATCAGGATGCAAAGGGTATTTTTAATTCTCATAATTCTAATGTGTTTAGTGGGATAAAATAGTATTGGAGGGAATCTGAAAGGATGCACGGATAGAAGATTCGGAAGATTCATTCGAATTGAATTCAAAATCAGTCTAGTTGAATATTATAATGCACTGTCCTTAATCATTATATAATCTTGAATTAAGTTAATAATTAGAATTGAGGATCTTTTCAGGTTTATAGATTTAGAGAATTAGGTCATAACTTATATATATCAACTTTAATATTACATGTAGACACCTATAATCAGTATCCTTTTTTTCATAAAATAAAAACTCATAAAAAAGAAAAATGATTACTTCCATGTTGTAGACAGCATGAGTTTTCCTTCATCCCATCCATGACCCTCTTACACTTTAAGTCCTGTGAAAAACATTTCAAAAACTTGAGATTATTATAAAAATCTCACTAAGGGATACATAAATAATAAAAACTCTTTGTTTTCAACACAACATGTAAACCATGAATACATTATCATAAAGTAATACTTTTCACCTTACGAAAGTATAAAAACACTTCACTGAATATAATATCATTTATTACCCTTCATTTGTAAATAAAATATTTCCATAAAAACCATAGAAAGAAACATATATCATATAAAGGTAATCTTGGTAAATAATTATACATCAAAGGAATAACCATAGAGTTGACTACCACAAATCATTCTTATAAATGGAATAGTCACATGACTGACTTCCATACCTAATGAATTAGTGGTTATAATTTAACCACTCATCCTTGGTTTATTATAGAACCAAACTACATTTGGTTTATCATGTAACCACCCCTAAAATGCCTTTGTATAATTATATAATCATCACACATAAAAGATTACAAATATCAAAATTTCAATCAAAAATTTTTATTTGCATTCCCAAGAAATAATTTCAAGATATTGAACTAGTAAACCCCATTTTAAAACCATTTTCATTACCAAAATATATAAAAATCATATATGGAAATTATTTTCCATTTAAAAACATCACAGTTTGTTATGGAATCCAAATATCAAATAATTCTCTCGGCGGCGGAAAGGTCATTGTCACCGCATATATTAAAAACATACCTTTTTTAGTTTAATAGAAATCTACATAGAAAAAAGATTCCATTTTAATGAAAATAAAATTCAAAGTGGTTTACTATACGCCTTGTAAAAGAAGGAGGTGTATATTATCAAAACATGCCTTAGTGAAAGGAGATTGAGACAAAGTCCCTTACCTCAGGTCCAAATTGACTCGTTCATTCCTCAATTTAATGAATAATAACTTCTGTTAATTTATAAATGATTTATAACCATTTCCCAGTTTATTTTTATTTTTATATCACTTATCACCTTAATATAACAATCATATAATTATTCAAGTTTATATCGGTCGTTATGTCAATGTTTTGTACTTGAGTCAAAAATGAACTTGTTATAATTACAAGTTTTCCATAAGGTAAAAATTCCATTATCTCCAGAATTATATTCATGATTTAGATATCATATATGTCATATATATCCAGTGTATATGTATTTATAATATTCCATATCATTTGGAGATAAAAATGTAAAGGCACTGTTCATGGAGACGGTAAGCCGTATGTATGCAAGAACGCTACTTTCATTTCTATTTCATATTTAGTGGAATGAAAACTTAAGGATATATAATTATATTATAATTAAAATATAATATCATATTTTATATATATTACATAATATCATTAAAACCATCCTTTATCTGTTCCATGTATTGAATGAATGAGTCATATCACTTTGAGGGGGCGGCAGTCACCACTTCCTCAAATGAAATTATCGTATCTATGCAACATTGAAGAATAAAGGTATTTTATAAATGATTAAATACGCATATAGATAAAATAAATATCATAAATATCACATGTAATTATAGTTCCATCATAATGTCTACCATGAGAGGTGGTTGGGTAAAATCAAACAATCATCGTTTCGTGAGGCAGAAATTCACCGTACACAGAAATAGTATGTTCGCATCCATTAGGTGGAGGTGTGTGTAAGTCTTGTTTTAATGATTCACATAAAAAACCTAGTATATTTATGATACTAGTATTTTTATATAAAAATGAATAATAAGTGAATTTGGAGTACAAATGGAGAAATAATGGAATGGAACTTGAGAGAAGACGTTACCTCAAATCGGGTAACTTCTTTTGATTTGAGTCAAAGGGATTTCTTGAATTTCCTTCTGCCTTAGAGAAGGTTTCTAGGATTAAGATAGGGATGTTGGGAGATTATTCGGGTAGTTTTTTGATGAGACAAGGGGATTTATAGGTGTGATTAAGGGTTAGAGGTGGTGTCCTTTTATAAGAGGGAGGAGAGGCACTTTAGGAAAGTTTGAAGGTATTATTTTTTTATTAATTGATTTTCAATTTATAATTACACCAAAGTGACATATTTCAAAGATCCGATGAGGATATTTATATAGCCTCTCATCCAATGGGCTTTATAGAATCTTGGGTCAAAAAGTTAACCTAATCTTTTAGCTCTAACCCTTAGTAAACTTATTTTACTTTTACCATGTCTTCCTGTATATTCATAATATATGGTTACTATAGTTACTATAAAATAACTAGAGACCAAAAAATGGATCATTAATGACAGTATTAACATCATATATGTTATTTAGAAGAATCTTATATTTTTAGGACTATTATATCATCTAATAAAATATTATTTTATTAAAAAACACATTTATGCCAATTTTTAAACTATTCATATCATGATTTTTTTTACAAATCTATAAAAATATTATTTATTTGAAGAAATATCATTAATTTGATGATAAATATTCATAATCATCCATAAAATTCATTTATGGAACAAAAAGTTTCAAAATAAATATATTTTAATATTTATAATATCATTTATTTAAATATTTCATTAAAATGTAATCACTACATCACCATTGTGTCATAAATAAATTTATTTATTTAATATCTAAAAATTATAAATAAAATACCACGATGTAGGAAATATTTTTATATTTCTAATGAATATTTATAGATGAAAAGATAACTTATATTACCCCATATAAAAAAATTACTAAAAGATACATGTTTGGGTTATATTTTTCTCAACAATAATTTAAAAGTAATTATTTGTCATTTTCACACACAAGTGGCTCCATGGGGTCCTAAAATAGACCCAAGGATTCCCATGGTCAGACATGTATCATAAAATAGGAATATGACACTTGTTTGGGTAGTTTTATATTATTATAATATAATTTAATTACCCTTATTTACCAAATTTACCCTTGAACCATGGTAAAAAAAATATTTGTTGAAGGTACAATTCATAATTTTTCAAAATAAAAGTTACATATTTATAAAATTTGGACCTCCTGATTCCAAATATGGAATACATTTTTTCATATTCAAAATACATGAGTTGTAGAAATTAAATTATTTCCCATTGTCAAAACCAAAAAGAGTCTTTTTTAGAAATAATAACTATCAAAAGATTAACATGTGTTTATGTCTAATTAGAAAGTGAAATTACTTCTAATGAACAATATTTAATTAAATAGTAAAAATATAATCTAATTAAACTTTAAAACAATTTAAAAAAAGAATCTAACCATATATATAAATCAGATGAAAAGACAGTTTTGACTTAAAATGCAATATTTTTCACTATTCATTAAAAAATTAACATTATCAGAAAAATACCAAAAATTTACCCAATGTAAATTTTAATGTCCATATTCTAATGAATAAGTTTATTTTTTCAAATGTAACATATAAAAGTGACAAAAATTATATTTGAACTAGGGTTCTCTATCAAAAGGTGTTAAAACTACCTTTTTAAAAAATATTAGAGTATTTATGCATAAAATTGGATTCATTCTCATTTAAAGCCTCTAAATTTTATTGGAAAAATGTAAAACATTTAGCTAACATGTTTATTAATAATATGGTTAGCTCTGTTTATTCCCTCTAATTCAACGGCTAGGCATTAACATCCATTTACAATAATATTATTATTATATTATTTTTTGATTAGAATTAGCCTTGTGTGCAACATGAGATTTCGAAGAAACTCATTGTTGTTTTTCAGGTATGCCATCGAACAAAGAATCCATTTTAAAGTAAAATTAATATCTTATTCATAAGTATTTATATAAATCAAAAGTATTATTCTGTTAATGCCCAGGTCATTAAATCCTTCCCCCTTTTTGGGAATTGTGTCCCCGCAATTCTATTCACTTATAAAATAATTGGGGGTATTTATCCCTCATAGAATTTTCAGATTCCCATGTTGCCACTTCAACCATGTGGTTTTATCACAAAACCATTACTTAATGAATTACCTTATTCCACAACACTATATATCTTTGGTCAAGAATCTAGAATGGTTATACATCATAAAAAATATTCTCTTCCAACTGAACTGCCTCGAGACTCAAAACATGAGATGGATTTGGCATATACTTTATTAACATTGAAACATGAAAAAATTGTGCACCTAGGATAAAATTGAAGTTAAATCCACTCTATAGGCAAATGATCTAACATTATCTAGTATTTCATAGTGTCTAATTAATCTCGGACTCAGCTTCCCCTTCATAACAAAACGTGTTACACTTTTCCATGGAGAAACATTGAGAAAGACATGATCACCTACCTCATAAAAAAAACCTTCCTTCAGCTATCTGAATAACTTTTCAGCGTGCTTTGAGCTGTCCTCATGTGGTTTTGTATCAACTGAACTTTCTCTTCCATCTCTTCTACCAATTCTGGTCACATCAGTTTCCTTTCAGCTATTTCATCCCAAAAAGATGGATTTCAACACCGTTTTTCATATAATGCCTCAAATAGAGCCATATGTATACTGGACTAAAAACTATTATTATAAGAAAACGCAACCATAGTAAAATTTTGGTCCTAACTTCCCTAGTAATCCATTAAATAAGAACGTATCATATCTTCCAAAGTTTAAATTGTTCGTTTTGATTGCTAATCTAATTGAGGATTAAAAGATGTACTGAAATTTAATTCAGTACCCAATGACTTTTGAAGGCCCTTACAAAAGTTAGAAGTGAAATTGGGATCATGATCAGATACAATGGAGAGGGTAACTCCAGATAACCAGACTATATATTTAATATAAAATCACGAATTTTGATCTAGAGACAATGTATCTCGAAAATGAAGTAAACGAGTAGATTTATTCAATCGATCAACAATAAACAAGATTGCATTATTACCTTAAGAAGTCTTTGTTTATCACACTATGAAATCCATGGACATGTTTTCACATTCCCACTATTGAATTAGAAAAGTCTGAAGTATCCCTTTCTGAAGTGTCGCTCTACTTTATCCTTTTGACACTTCAATCCCTTCACATTAAATTCAGCAATATCTATTTTCATTAAATCCCACCAGTAATACTCCTGAAGATCTATATACATATTAGTACTATTGGGATGAACTAAAAATGGAGAACTATGAGCTTCACATAACAACTCATTATTAAACTGTGAATCATAAGGTACACATAATATCTTCCAAAATCTCAAAATTCAATCATAATCAATGTTAAATTTAGGAAACTTACCCTTCTGAACCAACTCTACCATTTTGTGAAACTCGCTATTATTCATCTGTGCTTGCTTAATTTTGTCAAATAGAGATGATTTCAATGAAACCTGAAACAAAATAGAGTAATTTCTTGCACCAACAACTTCTATGACAAATTTCATCAAATCATTAATCAAAGGATCTTGGTCAAAACATTTTGATGTAAATTTAGCATTACTCTTTCTGCTCAAAGTGTCAGCCACTTTATTTTTCTTTACTGGTTGGTAATGGCTTGCGCAATCATAATAATTGATTAATTATAACCATCTCCTCTATATCATGTTTAATTCCTTCTGGTTGAATATATAATTCAAACTTTTATGATCAGTATATATTTCACACTTTACGTCGTAAAAATTATGCCTCCAAATTTTTAATACCAAAAAAAAGTAGCCAATTCCAAATCTTGTGTAGGGAAATTTAACTCATGAGGATTGCAGAGATGTAAAGAATAAGCAATTACCTGATCATTCTTCATTAGGACACAACCAATTCCTTTCAACGAAGCATCACTATAGATAACAAACACACCATTTCTAGAAGGTAATTCAAAAACTTGACCATTCACCAATAATCTTTTTGAATCCTAAAAAGAATGATCACATACATTTTTCTAGATAAACTTAACACCATTTCGAGTCAACTTAGTTAGTGGGATAGATAACTATGAAAAATTCTGAACAAACCTTTTGTAATAGCCTTCCAAACCAAGAAAACTACGAATCACAGTTATATTTGTAGGTCTTGTCCATTCTTCAAAAACATTTTTTTAGCAGGATCAATAGTTATTGTAGTTTTTAAGACAATTTGACCAAAGAATGAAATTTTTTGTAAGCAGAACTCACACTTTCTAAATTTCCCATTCAATTTATTTTATTTTATGGTTTTCAAGACAACCCTTATATGACATTCATGTTGCTATTTTGTTTTGGAATATACCAACATTTCATCAATAATCGCAACCACAAACTTATACAAGAAATCATAGAATATTATATTCATAAGATCCATGAATATAGCAGGAGCATTGTTTTACCCAAAAGGCATAACTAGAAATTCATAATTTTCATATCTAGTATGTAATGTGGTCTTCGCAACATCCCTTTACTTTACTTTCAATTAATGGTACCCCGACCTCAATTCAATATTCAAAAAAATGCTCAGCTCCCTAGAGCTGATCAATCTAATCATGGATATGAGGAAAAGGATACTTGTTCTTAATATTGATATTATTCAAGGCTCTATAATCAATGAAAATTATCATTGAACCGTCTTTTAAAAAAAAACAAGATAGGGTTACCCCATGGTGATGTGCTAGGTCAAATGAAACCTTTATCTAACAACTCCTTCAATTGTTTCTTTAACTCTAAAAGTTCAATTTGATCCATTCAATAAGGGGGTTTTGAAGTTGTATTAGCATCGGAAACTAATTCAACTGAAAATTCAACTTCTCGATTAGGTATTATACCAGGAAACTCATCCGAAAAAACATCAAGATAATCATTTACTACTGGTATATCATTAATCCGAATAGTTCCTTTGTTTTCTAAAATATGTATAAGGTAACATTCATTTCCTTATTTTAATAGTTTCCTAAATTCCTAATGTGTTATCAGATATCAGTGTTCATTCTTTTACACAATCTTAATTTCTTCCTAAAAAGAATCTTCTTTAGCTACATAGTCAATCTTATCATGGTAAACAGAGAGCCAATCCATTCCAAAAATAATATAAAAATATACTAGAGGAAAGGAAACATGGTTTTAAGGTAAATTCATTCCATAAATAATAATATTAAGATTCTCATAATTTATTTTTGGGTCAACATTTCCCCCATGTGTTTTTACCACATGTTCTGGATTCATATCTTGATATAGAATTCCTAATTTACTAGAAAATTTATCAGAAATAAATGAATGGGTAGATCCTGAATCAAAAAACACATTGGAATTACCATAAAAAACAAATAGAGTACCTAATTCCACTTCATTTGATGGTTCCATATAAATCATAATAGTATAAAAAGATTTTATCCCACCCTTATACTTTTGATATGTCTGGCTTCCAACCTGGGTAATAATATTTGGACACACATTGGCATAATACCAAAGCTCATTGTAACTAAAACATATTACCTTTGTCTATTAAATATTTGTATGATCATATCAATTATAGTTATGAGCAATATGACTAGTCTTACCAAACCATAAGCACTTCCCAGACATTGATATACATTTTTCAGGATTCGTTTTACGACAATTATCCGGAGATGGAAATTTAATTTTTTTACATCAAGGCTTCTTTGATGAATTCTTTCCCTTTTTCTGCCAACATGACTTCTTTTTTTACTTACTCTCTTGGAACACCTGATCATCAAAAAACTCTATTTCAACCTTCTTGGCAAATATGGCATGTTTCTCATAGCTTTTTAATTCACGAGAAGCTAATGCTCATCGATATCGTGGCTTTAATCTTGAGTAAATTCGATTTATGGTACTATCCAGATCTCTGATGAAATTTGGAGGATACCATTCCAATCGAGTGAACTTTTCTTCGTAAGTATCCACTTATTCATCATCCTACCTAAATTCCAAGAATTATTTTTCCATCCTAAGTCAAACAACCTTAGGGAAATATACCTTAAGAAATATACCTTTGAATTCATCCAAATCAAGAGAATCAATCTCCTCACAACCCCTGATATTTTTTACATTCGACCACTACTAATCGGCTTCACCGTAAAAATGATAAATATAAAGACTATACTTTTTATGTTCTGAACACCCCATGTCATCAAAAATATTTTCCAGTTGTTTAATCAACCCTCCAACTAGCACAGGGCCAGATGATCCTCTAATGATGGGGGATTCTGCCTCATGAAATGATCCACTACTAACATGTTTCTATGTGGTTGGTCTACCTGATCTCATACATGGATACTAAAACTATTTATAGCCTGATTCAACTCTTCCATCCCTGCAAAAAACTGTTCAGTTGTGATTCCAACCATCTCATGTTGCTGATTTGGATGGTTTGTTTCCTCTTGATATTGTCCAATCATAGTTGCTATGTTTCCTCTGTGGCAAACCATTTTGAACAGATAAATATCTCAGGTGAAAAAACATGGTAATCTTCAAATTATATATCATTTAAATATTACCATAAAGTAAAAAAAAAAATATTGATAATAATTTAAAAAAATCCTAACTCATAAAGTTGTTTAAACCTCCATTTGATACCAACTATAAAGCCCCAACATTAAAAATTACATAATATTGAATTATGATAATAATTCATATTGAGGATATTTTCAGGTTTATATATTTAGATAATTAGGCCATAACATGTACATAACAAGTTGAATATTACATGTGGATACTTAAAATCAGTATAAATGTTTTTCATAAAATAAAAATTATTAAAAAGGAAACATGTTTAGTTCCACGTTTTAAACAACTTGACATTTCCTTAATATCATCCTTGACCTTATTCCACTTTTAGTCATGTGAAAAAAAATTCAAAAATATTAGATGAGCATAAAAATCTCAATAAGGGATACACAAAAAAATGAAAACTATTAGTTTTCAAAACAAGTAAACCATGAATACATTTTCATAATGGAATAATTTTCTCCTTAAACAAGTAGAAAAAACACTTCACTAAATATTAGATCAATTCTTACAATTCTTTTGTAACCAAAATATTTCCAAGAAACCCAAAAAAAGCAACCTATATCATATAAAGGTAAACTTGGGACATACTCTTGATTAAATGGAATAATCATATGGTCTACTTCTCCAAATCATTCTTAAAAATGGAATAGCCATACAGATTTCTACCTTACCCAATACATTGGATGTTATAACGTAACCATCCATACTTGGTTTATCACATAACCACCCATCATTTGGTTTATCATGTAACCACCCTTCAAATTTCCAAGAACCATTATATAATCATCACACATAAATGATTGAAAATATCAATATTTCAATCAGAAAATTTAATTTGAAATCCCAAGAAATAATTTCATGATATTGAAATTGTAAATCCAACTTCAAAACCATTTTCAATTAAAAAATGTGTAAAATATGGTATATGGTAATTATTTTTCATTTAAAAACATCACGGCTTGTTATGGATTCCAAATATCAAATAATGCTCACGAAGGAGGAAAGGGTGTTGTCATCGCATAACTTAAAAACATTCCATTTGTCGTTTAGTAAAACACTATGTAGAAAAAAGTTTGTCTTTGAATTAAAATAAAATTAAAAGGTGTTTATCATATACCATGTAAATGAAATAGGTGTATATTATCAAAAAATGCATCAATGAAAGGACGTTGAGATAAAGTCCCTTACCTCATGTCCGACTTTCCAGATTCGTTCTTTAATTTACTGAATAATAAACTTAAGTTAATTTCAAATTTATTTTGAACCATTTTAAATTTTATTATTTCTTTTACATCACATATCACTTTACTATAATAATCTTATAATTATTCAAGTTTATATTGGTTGTTTTATCGATGTTCGGTACTTGTGTCAAAAATTAACTTGTTATAATTACAAGTTGTCCATGAGGGAAAAATTCCATTATATTCATGATTTTAATATAATATATATCATATATATAAATATTATATTTATTTATAATATTCCATATAATTTGGAGATTAGAAATGAAACGTTACATTCATGGAGACAGTTCTCCCTATGTATGCATGAAAGCTACATTCATTTCTATTTCATATTTAATGGAAAGAAAACATAATGATACATAGATATATTATAATTACAGTATAATATCATATATTATATATTTTACATAATTTTATTAAATCCATAAATTATACATTTCATGTATGGCATGAAGGAGTCATATCACTTTGAGGGGCGGTAGTCCGCACTTCCTCAAATGAAATTATTGTATTTATAAAACATTAAAAGTGTAATGGTGTGTTCTAAAGGAGAATTAAATTATAATAGATATAAAATAAATATCATAAATATCATATATAATTATATTTACATCATAATTTTCACTATGATAGGTGGTAGGGGGAAACTGAACAATCATCGTTCCATGAGTCAGTAGTTTGTCGTACACAGAAACGATATGTTCGAATCAATTATATGGAGGTGTGTGTAATTGTTATTCAAATACTTCTCATAAAAACAACCTACTATATTGAGGATACAGGTTTTGTTATATAAACAATGAAAAAAAGATAATAGGAAGTGGAGAAGTAAAATCAATGGAAAGTAACGTGAGAGAAGACGTTACCTCAAATCGGGTAACTTCTTTTGATTTGAGCCAAAGGGAATTCTTGAATTGCTATCTACATGAAGGAAAGATTCTATGAGGAAGAGAGGGATGTTGGTATATTATTTGGGCATATTTTGGACGATTCAAGTGTCTTTAGAGGTGTGATAAAGGTTTAGAGGTAGTGCCCTTTTATAAGAGGGAGGAGGGGAACTTTAGGAAAGTATGAAATTATTATTTTATTATTAATTTATTTTTGAATTATAATTAAACCAAAGTAATATAATTTAAATATCATATGAATATGGGTCTAAATACTCTCATCCAATTTATTTTAGAAAAGTTTAGGTCAGAAACATTACCTTATATGTTAGCTTTAACCCTTATTAAACTTATTTAACATTTACCATGTCTTCTTGTATATTCATAATATTTAGTAACCACAGTCACAATAAAATGAAAAGAGACCAAAAAATGGATCATTAATGAAATTATTAACATCATATATGTAATTTGGAAGAATATTATATTTTAAGGACTATTATATCATTTAATAAAATATTAATTGATTTAAAAACACATTTATGTTAATTTTTATACTATTCATATCATGATTTTTCATAAAAATCCATAACAACATGATTCATTTGAAAAAACATCATTAATTAAAATGTAAAATTCATACTCGTCCGTAATATTTTTTTATGGCATAAAAAGGATCAAATTAAATTTATTTTAATATTTATAATGTCATTTATTTGAATCTTTCATTAATAGAGTAATCACTACATCACCATTGTGTCATAAATAAATTTATTTATTTAATCTCTAAAAATTAAAAATAAAATACCAAACCTTAGTAAATACTTTTACCTTTATAATGAATATTTATAGTTGAAAATATAACTTATATAACCCCATATAAATTTTTTTTACTAAAAGATACATGTTTAGGTTATTTCTTCCTCAACTTTATATTAAAAGATATTGAATGTCATATTCACACACAAGTGGCTCCATAGAGTCCAAAAATTCACCCAGGGATGACCATTGTCAGAAATATATCATCCAATAGGATTAGGATACATGTTAGGGTAGTTTTATATTTTTATAATATTATTTTTTTACCCTTCGTTACAAAATTTACCCTTTGACCATGGTAAAAAATATTTACTAAAGTTACTATTCATAATGTCTAAAAAAGGTTCATATTTTCCCAATTTGGAACTCTTGATTCCCAATATCGAATAAATTTTTTCAAATTCAAATCACAGAAGATAATGAAATTAATTCAAAATTAATTCTCGATGTCAAAACCAAAAAGCGTGTTTTTAAGAAATAATAACTATCAGAAGATTGACATGTGTTTATGTTTAATTAAAAAGGGAAATTACATATAATGACCAACATTGTATTAAATATTAAAAACATAATCTAATTAAACATTAAAACCAATTAAATATATAATCGAACCATATAAATAAATCATATGGTAAGATAGTTCTGACTTAAAATGAAGTATTTTTCACTATTCATTAAAAACCGAACTTAATTAGAAAAATAAAAAAATTAACCAATCTAAATAGTTATGTCCCACTTCTAAAGAAGAAGTTTATTTTGTCAAATGGAACTTATAAAGGTGACAAAAACTCTATTCAATAGGGGTTTTCCATCAAAAGGCGGTAAAACTACATTTTTTAAAAATATTAGAGTATTTATGCATAAAATTAGATTCATTCTCATTTTAAGACTCTAAATTTTATTGGATAAATGTAAAAACATTTAACTAACATGTTTTCTTATAATATAGTTATTTCTTTTCATTCCTGCTAATACAATGGCTAGGAATTAATTACTATTTAAAATAATAATATTAATATATTATTATTCAGAATGACTTGGCCTTGTGTGAAACATGATATTTCATATAAAACCATTGTTGTGTATCAGGTATTCCATTGAACATAGAATGCCCTTTAAAGAAAAATTAATATCTTATTCATAAGTATTAATATAAATCAAAAGTATTATTCAATAAATATTTGGTTCATTACAAATATTATCTCAATAAATATGGGATAAGGCATCATGTTTTAGCAGTGAGATCTCCTCAACAGAATGGAGTGCCTGAGAGGATAAATTGGATTATAAACAATCGTTTGTGAACAATTCCTATTGAAAAGTTCCTTCCATAGAAATTATGGAAGGAAGAAGTCTTAAAATAAGCCTACATATCCAACAGGTCTTTGTCATGTCTGAAGTAATAAAATATTTTATATGTTTTCACTATGCTAATATGATGACATTGAAATACTTTCAAATCATTAGAAGTAAATTGTTTTTCCCAATAAGCAGAAATATAGGAAAATTAAATCATGTGTAGATGAGTGGATATTTCATGGATATTTAGAAAAACATAAAACAATAAAAATGTTTCATGAATAGTCTAGGAAAGGTAGTTGAAATTACTAATCTCACTATAGTATAAAATGAACAAAATCTTCCACGACATAGTGAACAGTTCCCTGATGAATGTAATGATTAGGTCAGAATATCATGATTTGTTGAAGTGTAAAATGATCATTCAGAATAACAAATGTTGATGAGTAGGAAGAATTCCAATCTATATCTTCACAAAAAAAATGAAGATTTGATCTGAAATTGACATAAATAACAGAATTAGTTATCATGAATAAAAAGTTCAAACATGAAGAAATAATTCATTACAGAATACATCCTTCCTATCTTAGGTAGAGCCAAAAAAAATTGATGATATATTTGGAGATGAGAAATAGTTTCTGGCTAAGAATGAAGTGCTTGATCAAATTGAGAAGAATCTGGCATGGGATATTTTTCTGAGACCAACAAATAAGAATGCCATTGGGAAAAAATGGGATTTTAACAATATGATGAATGTATATGGCATAGTGATTCAAAAAAAGCATAATTAGTGTGAAAAGGGTTCTCCCAGATAGAGGGTATTGATGTTGATGAAAAAATTTCACTTATTTCAAGGATATAAATAATCAGATTATTCTTTCCTATAATAGTGTAAAGAATGTTCAACATTTTCTATATGGATTCTAAGTTAGTGTTTCTCAATGTGGTTCTAAAATAAGAATTTTATATTAAGAATACACAATATTTTCTCATTCATGAAGATGAGAACATATTGTTTCTGCAGAGAAAGGTGTTATATGAGTTAAGGAAAGCACCAAGAGCATGGTATCCAAGACTAGTTTAGTTTTTCAAGAAAAAGTGTGGTGGAGTTTATTACTATCTCTATGGGAAGAAAAATAGTAATCAAATGATGATGGTTCTTTTTTATGTTGATGGTATAGTATATTTTGTATTAGATGAATCATAGTGCAAATAGTTGGCAGAATTCATGAGATGTGTATTCAAAATGTCAATGATTGGTGAACATAATATGTTTCATGGTTTGTAGGTGACATAAGTAAAGAATGCCCCATTAATTTGTCAATATAAATATTTGAAGGAGGATTTGAGAAGATTTACAATGGATAATTACAAGGATATGAAGACTCTGGTGGCTACATTGATGAATCTATTATGAGATGTTAAAGGCAAAGCGGTTAATTTCATATAATATAGGTAGATCATTAAAAGACTATTGTACTTATCAATAACAAGGTTGGATATTTTTGTTCACGTTCCAAGAATCATAGTATCAATGTAATCCCATGTAAATCCACATTATTATAGTGAATAGATTACTTCGGTATATCAAGGGAATGGTGGATTTCAGTTTTTGTATAATGAAATATCTCATCAAGATTTATTGGGCTATACAGAAGCAGATTGGATCAGTGCAACAAATGATTGAAAATCAATTTCAGGTGGTTCATTCTATCTTGGTGTATTGGATATTACATGTATATGAAAGAAATAATATTTCATTTAATTGAGCACCATAGAATCTGAATATATTTCAGCCACTCAAGTAGGCACATAGTTATTGTGGATGGCGTGGCAGCTTGACGATATTGGAGTTCTGGTGAAGTCTCCAAACAAAATAAATTATGATAGTTCAGGTGATATAAATCTTAGAAAAAATATAGTCCAATACTCAATAACAAAGCACATTGATATAATATATCATTTTATCTAGGATAAGGTGGAGTAAAGTTTTGTGAAGTTTGAGTATGTTCTACTCGAACTACATTCAACAACGAAGTCTTAATGTACATAGACATTATTTAACATTTGTGGAATACTAAAAAAATTATACAAATGAACACCAAATGTCTGTATTTGTTTAGTGACTTTGGGAACATGGAAACATAAAAACTTGTATATGAGTGAGATACATTACCTCCCACTATGTTCTCCAAGACTATAACCCCTATTAAATATACCTTAAATCAAATTTCTCTTCATTACATGGGGAAGGAATTAAAAAAAGGGGTCAACTCAGATGCTCAGTAATGGAAAAAAGGGATACATGTAAGCATAAATATGAGTGTCTGGGTAAGAGAATGTGATCATATAACTAGAAGATCACACCATGTATGTCAAAGATCATATAAATGACTCATGGAATAAAATAGAGGAGTTAAAAACACCTGAATCATAATGAAATAAACAACATAATCCATGAAATCATAATATCTAAATAATATAAGAAATATTTGGTAGACACACAATCATATAAAATTATTTACATAGTAGTCAAGCCATTACTTCCAAGGCCTTCTTAGTAGAATGGGTTTATTCCACATACCGTCTTGGTAGTCATGGTTCGCTCCCATGTCCATCTCAGTGGAATGATTTCACTCCTCATACCATCTTGGTAGTCATCTTTCACACCAATGTCCATACTAGTAGTCAATGTTCACTCCCAATACCATATTTGTAGCATGATTTCACTCTTCATACCATATTGTTAGTCAGGGTTCTCTCCAATGACTATCTTAGTAGTCAAGGTTCACTCCCAAGGCCATATTAGTCTGTCTTATAAGATATAATTCTTTACTGGGTTCATTGGTGGGATACATAGACACCACCCATATAATAATTAAACCATACATACTTTTGACACAAAATCATAAACAATCATATAATAACCCATGAAATGAAATGAGAATAATAAATATGTAATCTTATCCTAACTTGTAGAAAAGATACAGGTTTCATAATCATTTCAATAAATCATAAGACAATAAAAGAAGTGGGTTTCATAGACATATAACCCATGTAATAGAAATAGATTTCAGATACATAAATCCCATGAAAGAGAAACGGGTTTCATAATCATCATGGCATCAAAGCATAAATCAATTAGAGAGATAATATGAATGAAACCTTTAGATAATTTCCCATAAATTAATGAGTAACATCAACATATTTAATCTTAGATTAAAAATAATTTTGAAGTATCTTTAATAAACATTTCTTTAGGAAAACATCATTTCATTTGTGAAAAATTACTTTTAAAACCTGAAACCATTTTAAAACCATTTCCTTTGAAAATACATTGAAAACATAGAAATAAGGATTGAAAAAATTTTAAAACCATTTTTTATTGAAAAATAATAAAAGAAACATTAAAACATTTTTGAAATTTTTTTTCCTTGAATACTTATATATGAAACTTGAAAACATGTTGAATAACTTTTTCCTTCAAAACATATATAATAAACTTGAAAAGTTTTTTAAAATAATTTTTCTTGAAAACTTTTAAAATATGTTTCAATAAATTTTAAAATACTTTTTCATTGAAAACAAATTGAATACATATAATCAAATATTGAAATCCTTTTTGATACCTTTTTATTTTTAAACTTATGAGATAAGCATGAAAACATTTTTGCAAACCTATTTACTTGAAAACATGTGAAAGAAGCCTAAAAATGTTTTGAAATCCATTTTTACTTGAAATCTTATCATATAATCTTGAAATATTATTAAAATACCTTGTCTTGAAAACCACTTTAAAACAAAAAAATTCTAGAATATTTAGAAAACATTTAATTTTAAAAAATATATTTGTAATATTGTAAAGTAAGTTTCAATGGAATCATGGTCATGAAGTTTCGTAAATTTGTACGTTCGGAACATTCCATTTGCACCATAAAATTTTATGAAAGATCCTTGACTAAAAAAATGAGAAAAAAATTCTGTTTTAAAAACCATTTTTTTATAAAAATTTACTTTTAAAACAACATTTAAAGATAACATTATAATAGTATAATACTTTTCAAAACCTTTTAAATAACATGGCTTTAAAGAACACAGATTTCTGACTGAAGAGAGAGGTGAACTCGAACCTTATTAAAACACTTTCTAGGTCATATTATGCACAAAATAGTGAAAACATTGTTCCATTACTTTTATACAACATGAATAATTATAGGGTGAGATACTTCATGATTGTTCTTGAAATATGGATCATAATATTTCATCAATGAAAGAATAATCATAAACAATCCTAATAAATGATGATATTGTTTTAATAAAATCATATTGCACGTTATCTTTGAATCATTCACCCCAGGTAAGAAAATGAAATTAAATGAATCCTATAATATATTTAAAATAATTATATTTTTGATATTACCTTTCAAATGTAAGTTTATATACCTTAGAAATTAATAGACGTGCATAACGAAACACATGTCTCAAAGAAGACCAATTGAGACAAGACTGTCTTGCTGATTTGGTAAATTTTGAAAAATTAACCCTATAAAATAAGTATCATAGAATGGTTATGTAAATATCCATTAATTTAATAATAATGATAATATAATACATTCAGGGCCATTAAATACACCACTCAAAAGAAAATAGTGGTTTTCATGGAATGTATCTGACCGATATAAAATGTGTGATGCAATTCTCATATCTTGTGTCTTGACCCTCATCATACTCATTAAAATCCCCCTCATAATAAATATAAAATTATTATAAATATATCACAAAATCAAATTACTATATTTAATACCATATATTATTTCATTATGACTTTATATTTCCCGCTTGTTACCAATTTCATGTTAAGGTTACGCTTTGGGTAATATTCACTTTCTTTTTTGCATATTCCTTAATTTAGTATATCTTTGGTCCTAATAAATATATCATGATTTAAAGAATTTCAAACATTATATAAATATCGTTTATATTCATTATATATTTATTATAATAATATATGGAATTTAGAAGTGTGAAATGGAATACATCGTTCATGGAGATGGTAGGCTGTACGTATGCAAAAATGTTATTTCGGTTTTATTATCATATTGAAAGAAATAAAAAATTTATATTTATATTATATCATTAAATTATAATTAGTATGTAATATATGTTATATATGTTCACTCAACACATCCGTAACACAATCCTTATAGATTGTGAACAAACTTCATCGCTTTGAGGGAGCGGTAGTCTACACATCCTCCAACGAAATTAACGTATTTACACAAAATGGAAAGTATTGAGATATGTGACGTAAAATAATTATAGAAGAATAAATAAAATATATTTATATTATATATCATATATATGCAACATTTCCATCATAATTACCAACAATTAAAGGGGGTAGATTAAAAATGAACAATTTTTCTTTTTTGAGGCGGTAGTCCTCTATACACGTAAACAATATGTTCATTACCCATTAGCTGGATGTTTATGTAAGTGTAGGTAAAACCCAAATAATAAAACAAATGTGGTATATTTATGATACTATTGAAGTTTTATGATAAGGTAATAAGGATATTAGAGGGGTAGATAATGAAAATATGATAAAGGAGACTGAGAGGGGATGTTACCTCTTCTTTGGGTAACTCCTTTTTGTTTTAACCAAAGGGCTTTCTAGATTGATTTATACAAAAGGGAGGATTAAGGGAGGGATTTCTGTATTTTTGGAAATGTATTGGTGATATAATTTCAAAAACTATGAGGTTTGATATGTGTGATTAAGGGGGATAGGTGGTGGCCTTTTATAGTGGAGGTAAAAGACTGATTTGGTTTTTTTTAAAGTTAGGCATACCCATTTTTTTACCTCAAAAAAGTAAACCAAAACAATAAAATCACAATAATGGACGTTTAAATACCTAATAATGTCCATAAAATGTGTGTTTGACAAGTTTATAGGTCATTTGGGCCCTGAAGTTTAAGGTTTATTCCCTAGTTAAGCTCAATTTTTCCTTAGTCATTGTAATTAATTTTAATTACATTCAATAATATTTTTGGTCTTAAACTAATTTTACCATATTGGAAATAATAAATTATTTTGAATCAAAATATTTAATCTATTTTTATAAATTACAATTATAGAAGTGGAAGAAATTAATTTAAATTTAATCATGTAGACAAGACGACAATGTCGATTTTTAAAGGAAAACGTTCAAGAGTTTTTTTCTTTTTATAGTCATTTTAAGTGTGAAACTAGTTACAAAAACCTAAATTAGATTAATTGATAAAAATTATGTAATTAAAAATTAAAAAATAATTAAAAAATAATTTCACCATATATATAAATTATATGAAAAACTGTTTTGAATTAAAATTCAGTATTTTTCACTATTCATCAAAAAAATGAAAACTTCACAGAATAGTATCAAAAAATATACAAAAACCCAAATAATTATGTTTATATTTCAGATATGAAGTTTATTGTTACATTTAATAATTATAAATGTTCTAAAAAAGATTAAAAAAAATTTTCTTTTAAAATCTGGTAAAAATACTTTTATTAAAATATACGTTTTTATATGTAATATTTAGTCAATCTTCATCTTATGATTATAAAATAAATTGGATTAATATAAAAAATATTTTTCTGAATATATAACATATAAATTTAATTAATATATTTCACTATCAGTAATTAATTTAACTTTTTAATATAAATCATCTTTTTTCGCATAAAAATAGCCTTTAAAAAATCATTGTCTTTATATTCATTTGGTTTCAATATTCCTATTGAATAAATAGGTAACCAATGAGTAAAGATATATATATTCATATTATTTTTAGTCATATAACCATAAATTTAATGGTTATGTTATAACTTCTTAAATATTAATATTTTAATATCTTATTGTTTGGTGAAACTTGGTATTGCATGTATCGCATGCCAAGTTGATATTGTGTATAGTGCAAGCTCACCTTGGTGTAGCGTGTATAGAAAGTTAACCTTTATGTTTCATCAAAAAAATGATTAAATAAGTCTTTTATATAAATAAATCTAAACATAGTGTTTTAATTTGTATTAAAAACTATTTTCAGTGTTGTGTGAGTTGAAAAATATCAAAAATATTTAACTAATTCAAGAACAATTTCAATAAATTTTAAGGTATTACATTATACCCAATTAAAAATGTTTTCTCCCGTGAACTTAATCTTTGTTATAAATGTTTTAATACTTGAATTTTAATTTCATAGAAATTCGCATTCTACAAATGAATCCAAAAACTTCCTTTAAAAGTATTTTTAGAAACATATCTTTTACCCAACGTAACATATTATTAGGTTTCCGAATTGGAGAACATAGGATGAAAGTGAAAACATGGACTTAGAGGAAAAGGGAAAATATTTTTAGGGAGTGTTTGAGGTAATCAATCGCAAAATAGTGAATGCTCAATTAAAATTGGTGTTACTCAATGTTATAAATCTATTATGATTTAAAAGGCCATCGATTTACCAAATATTAAGGTATTAGGATAACATTTTTTTCATTTTAATAATGTTTAGTAATTCTTTTATTGACCAAGAATATATCTAAATATAATTACATAATATATTTCTATAAAAAATCATTATTTCGTTTTTCTTTATTCACATTATAATTCATCCATTACATCAAGAAAAGGATGTCTAGAAATTAACTTTGATGCCTGAAATATGAAAATACATTTTTTTTGCAAATCATAAGACCTATAAAAGAATGAAAAGTATAACTATTTTTCTCTAACTATTCTTCAAAATAAAATGGTTAATACATTAATCTCAAAAATATAAAAAAATAAATCTAATTATTCATCATTAATATTTATTCATTAGAAATAATTACATAATAACCAGTACAAAAAGTAGGCCAGTTTTAGGCATGAGACCCTTATCATCATTTGGTCAGGGGTATAACACTTGCAACCTTACCAGACATGATTTGTTTTCACCCTACATAAAAGATGTCCTTTTATAAAACCACACTAATATAATTTCCAAAATATGATTAACATCATAGAAATAAGGTTAATCACTAAATATCCTTTTAACATGGGTTTTCAATACAATATCAATACATAAATACATCATCTAAAGTTTAATATAAAAATTTCATGAATGGTTAGCCTTATAACCCTTCTGAATGATTAAAATCCAAAACCGTACAAATTAGGTCACAAAATTTGCTTAACATTGATACCCCGTATATCACAAAGTGTGTCATAGTTGTTACATTCCAACCATGTGAATATCCTCATAGGATATTCTCATGAAACTATGTAATGACATGAAATACCATAAATCCATATTGAAAACATGCATGCTTCCTTATTCCATATTATATTGGATATATTCCTGGACTCTAAAATTGTTGTAAACTTCATCAATGGTAGCATAAATCACCTATCAATAAGTCCTTACTTAGTTCCAAGGTAATCTATAACATCTAGTTTACTTATTCATATCCCATACAACTTTATCTAGAAAATATTAACTTAACATGAATAACATATTATGGTTTATCTTCCCTTACTCAAAATATCACATTAACATTAAATAATTTTATGATTCCATCAAAATAATTCAACATAAACATGTAAATATCTAGCGAAAATCATAAACAGAACAATACATGTCTATTTCATAATTAATATAACATAATTTTTAAATCCAAATACATAAAAACATCGATTATTCCACTCTATCTATAATTAATAAGAAGTAAACCTCATCCTATTATTTAATACATTTTTTCTTTAACATTTCAACTGTATTCTCATCATTATCAGTAATATAATCATTACTCGCACCACCTTACAAATTTTTCATAGGTGATTTCCCATTAGGATATCATTTTTTATAATTAGAATTTATTCCACACATAAATACTTTTACCATTGATGATATATTATGGAGGAAAATATTATCATCCATTTCGTTAATTGAACCCTTCATTTTATCAATGCATTTACTTGATTTGTTCATTCTATTCCACAGTTAAAACACTGTCTTGTTCATCTAAGACAATCACATATATCATTCCTTCCACATTATTCACACCACAGAATCCAAACCGTCTTTCTTATATGGTCTCCCTTATTTAAATTCTTAGAAAACCCCTTCATTGTCATCCTTGGTGAGTTCAAGAGTTTGTTGGGGAAAATATTGTTAACTGTATTACTTGAAAATTGACAAGGCCTAATCACAAAAACCATCACTCTAGTGATCATCCCATTTGAATTGTAAGCAAAAAAAATTTATCAAATTCAACATTAACCCAGTTCCTCATAGTTCTCACATTTGAAAAAAAACTAGAAATCTTAGTTTGAGCCACATTTATCATAGTGGAACACTATAAAATCATGAAAAATAATTATTAATTGGATGTCTAAATTACAAAACCTTCCTTAAACTAAGAAGAATCAGGTTTATCCAAGGATATTCATTTCCAAAAACTATTTAAATCCTTAATTATGGTTCATGAAGAGTTTTTTAATTCCTAATGTATACCCCCCTCGCGTGTCAATATAGGTGTACAGTAAGGCTTGTTGTCATGAACCAGGTCACGCTAAGTCACGACTGACATACCTTATTGGAGTTGTTACACCTAAGTACATTTGTGCCAGAACAACATAAAGTTATAGTATCGAGACATGGATGTATTTATATGAAATCACTCAATCTATCCTCTACCAAAAATCCACGATATTTTCCTAAACTTTAACTCATCCTTATAATTATCCTTAGAAACATCACTATACATATCCTTATAAATGTACCTAGGGATCTCACTAATGTTTTGTCATCATAGTATCCAATGGTTGACTAAAACATAATTCTGATTAAAACTATAAATATCCAGTCTTAACATACATATACATTACATAACCATTTTGTAATACTTATAAGATTATACAAATGAACAAACAAAGAAATTATTAGTATAGTGCCTTTAGAAACATAGAATCATAAAAACTGATACATGGGTGAGATAAATTATCTCCCACTACGTTATCCAAGACTATTACCCCTCTTAGATATATCATGCATGAAATATATCTTCATATCCTGGAGAAGGAATCATAAAAAGGGATGAGATAAGATACCATGTAAGGGTAAAAGGGATACATTTAAGTATAAACATGATCATAGGTGTAACAAAAAGTAGTCATATCATTAAAAGATCACACCCTTTATATCAAAGAATATAAAAATGAATCATGTTAGTTCCAAATACAGGAATAATGGATTTTTAGAATAAATGAATCATAATGAAGAACAAAATTATTGAAATTATACCATAGGAATCATACATGAAATTTGTGGGAGATACATAATCATATAAAATGATTTTCATAGTAGTCAAGGAATTGCGTCCAATTCTATCTTAGCGCCATGGGTTTACTCCCCATACCATCTTAGTAGTAATGGTTCACTCCCATGATAATATTAATAGAATGATTTCTTTCTTCATAACATCCTGGTAGTTATAGTTCACTCTCATGGACATCCTTGTAGTCAAGGTTCAATCCCATGACCATTTTAGTAGCATGAGTTCACTCTTCATAAAATGTTGGCAGTCATGGTTCACTCCCATAGCCATATTAGTAGTTAATGATCACTCCCAATACCATCTTATATTATCTCATGATATATACATCTTTACCCAATGCATTGGAGGGAGATATAGGTCCCACCCATATGATAATGATATCAAACATAATTGTTCTATAAAATCAAAAACAATCACATCGTAACCCATGAAATGAAATGGTATCAAAAACATGTAATCTCATCCTAACATATGGAAAAAAACAAGTTTCATAATAATTTATTCAAACCATAACCCATGAAAATAATCATTTAACACTCCAACAATTTACAAATAATGTTAATATTAAATGTAATGCGCCCAACATAAATTCTCTAAAAACACTTTGTTATTATAATTATTTAAATAAGATAGTTATAACCAATCCACTAAACATAATTTTTCTGCTTTTGTGAATATAATTTTGAAAAATGGAAAAAAAAGGATTTGATTAGTAAGATATTCAAATTCTAATATGATCAACTTAATTTTTTGGTGAATAGTAACATGACCCTTTTGAATCGTAATGTTACAATTATGAATAGTGATATGAACCTTATGAATATTAAACTAGCCAAATAAATTTTAAACTCACCCATGAAAGTATAAATAAAATTTATGAATCTTACAAATGAAAGTATAATATAATTTTATCAAAGTATAAATAAATAAATGTTTTTGAAATTATTAAGTATTAGTATTTTTATAAAAAATATATATTTATTTAATATTTTATAATTAATATAATAATTCAAAAGAAATTTTATTTTCATAAAAATGGAATAATAAGTTAATATTTTGATCCCTTTTGATTATAATATAATTTTATGAAACATTAGTTGATTTTTCAAAGTTTCATAAATTCGATTATAATTTTAAAATTTGTATTTCTTCTAGAAAATGATTTTTTTAATTAAAATTTTATTTTATCATATTTAGAAGATGAAATTCATATAATAGAGTTCATTATTGAAATCTACACGTCAAAAAAATGTTAGGATGAATTTATTGGATTTTCCTAAAATAATTGATTTTTTATTAATAGTAAAATAATTTTTTTAAGAAAATACGATAATTTTTATTACAACATCAAGAGATATTTATAATATAAAATTTTTTAAACATATAGAATAAATATATAATTATGTTATAAGTTAATTTTTTTTATAGAAATAATTCCGAACATATAAATTATATTTTTCTTAATAAGTATAAAAGTACCATTGTCATTGCCGACCCACTGTCTACGCCGCACTAAAAAAGCCAGTTTCGCTCCTTCAAAAAAATAATAAAGAGATAAAAATTATATTCACTACCTTTTTATTAATTATTATGTATGATTTATTTTTTTGGTTGATAATTTCTAATTTTATAGTTATATAATATTAATCATATCTAAATGTTTGTGCAATTCTAGCGTAGGGCAAGAAAAGACAAAATAACAAATTTAAGAAGTTATCGTGTTATATATGTGATTAAATATACATAATTAATGAATATATATTTTTATTTTAAACCTAATTTATTTATTTTTATGATAGTAATTTACTTTTAATTTTTATATATGGCATAATTAACATTAATTCTTATGCAACACTGATGCAATGCTTGTGCAAGAATAAAGAAAATAAGCTGAGTGTTTTAATTAAAATTAAAAGAATTATTAATGACCCATATTTTGGTTAAAACATTTATTATAAATACTCATAGACCATTATAATGTTTGGATTCTAATTTGGGACATTTTAGACCCACATGGATCACATTAAAGCCTTTATAATATTTTATTTCAATAGGAAGTCAAGTTGCCACAATATAGGTTTTAGTTTTTGTAATATTTTAATATTATATTTCCCAAAAGTTTCTTTCAAAAAATAATATTACATATAAATATAATATAATTATATTTCTCATAGAATTCAGATTTCTATTTTTAGACAACAAATAAATACCACAATGGCTTTCACAAAAATTATGTAGTATTAATATAATTAATGAATAAATAAATTTAATGATATTAAGAATAAAAAAATTGCAACATGAGGTTTTTAGCTAATTTATGTTTTCCTTAGATTAATATAATGTTTCTATGATATAATAAAAAAATTATTCGAATTTTAAACTTTTTTTTGACGTGATTAAATTTCTAGTTATAAATAGTTTTTGTTTTGAAAAAAAATATTTTTCATAAATTAAATATTTTATTAAATTTATTAAAAATCACATATTTATAAGAAAGTACCAAAATTATAATATTTCTTCAAAAATGTAATCCCATTTAGTTTTTAGTCTTTTTTTATGTCTTAAACCCTATAAAAGCTTTATTATATTGTTGTAATTTATGTAATTCCTATGTTACCCCCCAACTCACTTATAAAAGGAGACTCCTTCCTTTAAAAGAATTCTTCACCATGATCCTTATTTATCAAATATTCTCTACAAAATTTCCTTCTCCTCATCCCTTTTAGTATTCTAGTGCATTGGGTCTCAGAAAAATATCACTTCCAAGAGACCAAGGAGGTTCTCAAGGATAAAAGATTCAAGAGGTAAGATTCATTTTTCTTCTCTTATAAATTATTTTTAACATCTACCTTATCCTCGCCTTCTATCCAAAGATTCATGAACATTAAAATATTAGATACACTACAATAGTTTTGTTTTTATTGTATATGAATCATAAAACCACTTATATTCTTCTTTTATTCATAAATAACAAAATCGTAGTTTGTGGTGGGTCAATTCACTATCGTTGTGGATGATGAGTTTTCATTTTACTTTAACACAAACATAGAAATATTTAATTAAAATATAATTGTTTAAAATGACCTAAATATATATAAATATATTTATATTAAAATATGGATTATTATTTCTTTTTGAAATGTAATACAATAATAAACCAACATTGGAAGCCTTAAAATAACACACCCACAACTATGGAAATAATAAAATATTATTTATAAATGGGATGAAAATATTATAAGAAGATTATGTAAGGTATTTTAAATATGATTTTAGTTCTTAAGTAAATTAATAACTCTATTCATACCATTATATAGAAGGTTTGAAAAAATTTGAAGGATGTCGAACCCGATGTAAGGGATATCATAACTCAATTTCCATTCATTGAGTTAAACATCTGTGTCATTGGTTATTTTTTCAAGTACATGTGTGAATGGACATTGATTTTTTTATAATATATATACACTTATATTGGGTGGGTTTAAATTTTTCACGCATAATTATGTAATTTATTTTTCCTCATTCTAATGATTTGATCTTTGTAAGTGTTAATTTTTGTAATCTCATTATTATCCGAGATTTGTTTTTACGTAAGTATTTTTTGGGACATATTTATTATCCATGTACATGTTTTCTTAAAATATATTTTAAAAGGACTCTTTTTATAGTTTTATGTAATAAATCTTTAACTTAAACATCATTTTAAATGTTTTGCTGATTTATTATTCTAAATCTTTCTCATTCATGTCCATGTTTTCAAAATGGGTTTTATGTATTTATTTATCAGGACATGAATATTCTAAAATGAAAATTTTTTAATTTCTATAAACGGTTTCAATGTGGTATGGTACACTTTGGTAAAAAATCACTTTTTAAATTTCTTCTTTTATAAATACACGGCTTTTGAATAAATGATTTCAAATTAAAAAATGGTATTCTTCTCAAAAAAATTTAATGATTTTATTAGTGTATTTTCAACTATGTCAAAATCCTTCATTGGATCTTATTTCAGATTGATATTTATCTCTTATGATTTGATTCACCATATTTTATTGAATGGTTTATGATTAGTTTGACAATGGATGTGCTATTTATATACCATTCACCGTATTACTCTAAATGATTAGTGATTTTGTTTACTTATTGGGGAAAGTTATTTATATTTCATATGACTTTTTCAATATTAATGTATTTGTAGATTATGTTTTACCCCTTTTATATGTGGTATGCATTGGACTTATTATGTGTCTTGTGGGGCCTGATATAGCCCCTTAGTGCATTAATAGTCCTAGTGAGACAAACTAGTTTGGGTTTTTACCCGTTTTTGTGTGGTATTGGAATGAGTCCTTGATAGTATGGTCATGTTGTCTTGAATTATGAATTCCTAAATTATAAAACTAGTATTTGATATCATCAACATCATTATCAACTGTTTATTACGAATAACAATGAGAAAGTAAAAGGAATAAAAAGGTATGCAAGGGTAGACTAGAGAAAAATAGAATCATGGGGTCCTAAAATAGTGAAGACCGAGGGCATCTTCTCTAAGTATGTTAACACACTCCGGATTCAATCTATACAAGTCATGAAAGAATAAACACTCCATACCAGGAAAGTCCGTCTATGATAGGTAGTCCGCAGCTTTATTACCCTCCTTCCATGTATGAGAAACGTTGATATCACCACCAATGATTGCACGACATTTTCTAATGATATACGATATCGACCAAGGAATAATACCCTTCCCATGAATTTCATTATGAAAGAGAATAGAATCCATTTTAGCTTCATTAATCTCTAAATTCCTCTGCCCACAAATGTTCAGCCCTGTGAGCAAAGCCATTTCCTCAATATGAATCGATTTACCCTATTATAGATTAACAGAGAAATCCATGAAGGCAGAACCACCACTATCAAGAACAACACCACCCCCACAAATCAAACCTTCAACACACGATCCATCACTGTTGAGTTTCAAACCCCATGAAGGTGGGTGACAATATATCCAATTACCCAGATGTTTATCACATTTCTTAGATAAAATCTAAGAATATGGAATTAATTTCTACAGAGAATGCGCCTGTAACTTCCCGGTTCTGGAAGCCACCCAAAGTCACCCCGTACCCGGTTGGTCACATGGCCTCAAGCGCATTTCCCCAAACACCAGAGGCTTCCGACTAGCAGTGAGGGCCTTGGGTATGATAGTGTGGAAACTATTCCCTCATTGGAAGAGTCCACAACGAAAGTAAAGAAACATGCAAGAGTGGAAGCAATAAATAACCAACAATAATAAACAGCGGAAGACTAAATCAACAAACAACTGGAGCACACACACACATATATATATATATATATGAAATGATGAATGATACAGTTCTTGGAAAGCATCCAAACCAATCAAAATGCTGAAAAATACAATAGTTTCAAAACAAGTACAAAACAAAGTAAACATCTCCTCAGTATCGCTTGCCAAAGCTTGGTTCCATGCTCTCCTACTCTAAGAAATCAAGTACCAGAATTTGAAGGGCACTTGCCCTTGTCCATACCTGCAACAATATAGTCTGTTTGGGACCAAAAGCATGACCCAAACAGGGTTTGAGACTAAATCCCAGTAGGAAACCACCTGAAGATTTGTTCTTAATAGTCAGTGAGTATATGGCTGGTAATAGTACAATAAGCAGTAAATAGTAGCAGCAACAGCAGGCAGAAATCAGTAAGCAATAAACAGGATGACATACAACAGTGATCAATCCATAGAACAACAAGCCATAGTGAAGGATCTGCTAACACAAAAATAGGAAACCATCTGGGAAGTACTCGCAACCATCCCCTTTGGTCCTATCCAAGAGTACCACAACCCTCTGGGCAGTGCACTCAGTCTAACCCCTCTGGTTTAGTCATAAAAATTTATAGGACTCTCTGGGGAAGCTCACTTGGTCAATTCCCCTTATAGTCTAGGGTAGTCAGCGACTCTCTGATGGAGATCACGTAGTCTAACCCTATTGGCTCAAGGTCTAGAGACTCTCGGAGGAATCTCACTCAGGAAATCCTCCTATATCCTCAAGTATACCACAGACTCTCTGAGGAATCTCACTCGGTCAATTCCTCCTTTAGCCTGGAAAGGTTTTAAAGACATTCATACAAGGTAAAGACTCTCTTAGGAAGCTCACTCGGTCTACCCTCCTATAGTCTATAATAACTAAGTCTCTCTAGGATGCTCACTCAGTCTATCCCATGTACAATATACTGTCCAAGACCCTTTGAGTAAGCTCACTCAGTCTATCCCCGTATGGTCTATAATTTCAAAGACTCTCTGAGAAGCTCACTTGGTCTATCCCTTATAGTCTATAGCACCAGGTTCTCATGGTCTTGTGCCAGTCACTACATATTAATTCTATAAGGCTAGAGTAAATCTATAGAGCTAATTTGATAACCAAAGTACACCTATTGATCTACTTGGATAAACAGTCTACAGTGCAACAACCATGTTAACAACATTATTCTGTCCTACAATCACAAGGCATGGAAACAGGTGCAACGGCCAAAGCCTAACATGACCCAAAGGTTGCAACAAGAATAAGGCATGGGAAAAACATCCAAGCATGTCAATTATCCACAAACATGATCAATTTACCTCTACACAATCATGAAAACAAGGGTGGAATAACTATAAGGGAAAAAAGGTAAACACACAATACACCATTCACGGGTATTGGTAGAATTTTCACATAAAACTCAAAGACATCGAAAGGTAAGGAACAAAACACCTACCTCGATCCTAGGAGATCGATATACTTGAACCACAAGGCTGGATTCTCCTTAGAATGTCATAGATCTATAAAAACGCACAAATCATTCAACCCATGATAACCTGAGAAAAAAGATGAATTGGAAAACAAGGATCTAGGAGAAGGAATGACTCACCACTTCGGTTCCAACGCAATCGACATCAGTCGATTAAGAGAACAGACGGAGGCTCGGGGGCTCGGAGAAGATTCATGGTCGTATGGGTCGCTCTCGGTAGAAGGTGTTGGAGAACAATACAGTCCTGTCAATTAGGTGCGACCCCGGTCCGTTTAATGAAAAAAAAAATACACGTCTTGTACTTCTTGAGTACACGGTATATACTCTACTTTTTTTTACTCCTCTTTAAGCAGCCTCCACTTCACACCTACACACAATGTGTGTGGCCCGAACAGGTCATCACACGGCCTGGCGCAAAAAGGGAGTACATGGCGTGTACTCAGAAAGTACACGGTGTGTACTTCCAAAATTTCCAGAAACTCCTCTTTTCTAAAAAACTCCAGGAAAAAGAAATACATACCTAAAAATGAAGATCTGGTTTCTTACAAACTTCCCCCCATAAAGAAATTCGTCCCTGAATTTCCCTAGCGATACATAGAAGATGAACCCCCAAATAAAACTAGCCACTGCGATCGTACATCGGCCTCCCTCTCCCATGTCTCGTCCTGTACTCGCCTGTGCTTCCATAGCACCCATACTAGAGGAATAGACCAGCCACAGAGAACCTTCGTACTCTGATCGAAAATCCGTATGGGATTATTCTCAAACGATTCATCCACTTCAAGATCAACCTCCTCGGGTTGAAAGACATGAGACAGGTCTGAAAAGTAATGTCGGAGCTGAGAAACGTGGAAGATGTCGTGCATAGCCTGTACCTCTGAGGTAACTACAACTGAAATCCAATAGGCCCAACTCTCTCCAACACCTCAAAAGGCCCGACGTACCATGGTAAAATCTTACCCTATCTCTAAATCCTCTCGTGTCCCAACCTCGGTGCGACACACCGGAAAACCTGATCCCCGACCTCGAACTCAAGAGGTCGTCTCTACTGATCAGCATAAGACTTTTGTCGAGATTATGTTATAGCCATCCTCTTTAGAATCAATTCTATCTGCTCAGAGGTCTCCTGAACAATACGTGGTCCCAGTAAAGCAGCCTCTCCTGCCTCCCGTCAACATAAGGGTGATCGGCATGGCCTACCATACAAAGCCTCGTAAGGCGCCATCTGAATAGTCGTCTAGAAACTGTTGTTGTAGGAAAACTCCAGAGGAGCTATATGCTTCTCCCAAGAATAAAAAATGGAAGACTAAATCAGAAAACAATTAGAGAACATATGTTTATATATGAAATGATTCATGATACATATCTAGGAAAGCAGTTAAACAATTCACAATGCTGAAAAATAAAACACTACCAAAAATGTACAAAAGAAAGTATATAGATCCTCAGAATCGCAAGCCAAAGCTTGGTCCCATGCTCTCCTACTCCAAGAAATCAAGTACCCGAATTCGAAGGGCACTTTCCCTTGTCCATACCTATAATAACATAATCTGTTTGGGCCCAAAAGCATGACCCAAACCGGGTGTGAGACTAAATACCAGTAGGCAACCACTCGAAGACTTGTGCCTAATAGTCAGTGAGTATATGGTAGGTAATAGTACAATACGCAGTAAACAGTAGAAGCAACAGAAGGAAAAAATTAGTAAGTAGTAAACAGGATGATATACAACAGTGATCAATCCATAGAACCACAAGCCGCAGTGAAGCAACAACTAACACGCAAATAAGAAACCCTCTAGGAAGTACTTGTAGCCATCCCCTCCGGTCCAATACAAGAAGTAAAACAACCCTCTGGGCAGTGCACTCAGCCTAACCCCTCTGTTTTGGTAATACGAATTTATAAGACTCTCTAGGGAAGCTCACTCAGTCAATTCCTCTTATAGTCTTGGGTAGTTAGGGACTCTCTAAGGGAGATCACGTGGTCTAACCCTATTGGCCCAAGGTCTAGACACTCTCTGAGGAAGCTCACTTGGTCAATTCCTCCTCTAGCCTGGGAAGGTTTTAAATAGATTCAAATAAGGTAAATACTCTCTGAGGAAGCTCACTCGGTTTACCCTCCTGTAGTATATAATAACTAAGACTCTCTAGGAATCTCACTTGGTCTATCCCCAGTAGTCTACAATTTCCATGACACTCTGAGAAATCTCACTTGGTCTATCCCTGTATGGTCTATAATATCTAAGACTCTCTGGGAAGCTCACTCGGTCTATCCCTTATAGTCTATAGCATCGCGTTCTCATGGTCGTGTGCCAGTTAGTGCATATTAATGCTATAAGGCCAGAGTACACCTATAGAGGTACTTGGCTAACCAAAGTACACCTATAGAGCAACTTGGATAAATAGTCTATAGAGAAACAACCATGTTAACAACACCATTCCGCCCTATGATCCCAAGGCATGGAAACAGGTATAACGGCCAAAGGATAACAAGACCCAAAGGTTTCAACAAGAACAAGGAATGAGAAAAACATCCATGAACGACAATTATCCACAAAGATGATCAATTTACCTCTACACAAGCATGCAAGAAAGGCTGGAATAACCAAAAGGGAAAAAAGGTAAACACACAATACCCCGTTCACGAGTATTGGTGGAATTTGCACATAAAACTCAAAGACATCGAAAGGTAAGGCACAAACCACCTACCTCAATCCTAGGAGATCGATATAATTGAACCACGAGGGTGGATTCTCCTTAAAACGTCGTATATCTATAAAAACGCACAAAACTTTCAACCCATGATAACTTGAGAAAAAGGATGAATTGGAAAACAATTCTCTAGGATAAGGAAGGACTCACCACTGCGGTTCCAACGTAATTTAAGGTGGTTGATTCGTAGAACGGACAGAGGATTGGGGGCTTGGAGAAGATTCAAAGCCGTACGGGTCACTCTCAGTCGAAGGAGCTAAAGACGAAGATAGTTATGTTGATTAGGCGTGACCCCGGTCCGTTTAATGAAAAAAAATACACAGCGTGTACTTATTGAGTAAATGGCGTGTAATCTAGTTTTCCATACTCCACTTTAAGCGGCCTCCAATTCACCCCTTCACACCTTGTGTGTGGCCCGGACACAGCCAACACACGGCCTGTCGCGGCAAGGGAGTACACGACGTGTACTCAAAAAGTACCCGACATGTACTTAAAATTTTTCCAAAAACTCCTCTTTTCTCAAAAACTCCAGGAAAAATAAGGACATACCTGAAAATAAAGATTCGGTTTCTTACAGCACCTCCATCCATCTGCCTAAAGCCCAGATGATATCCATGAGTAAATTTATGATCTTGCAGATAATAAACCACCCGTTAGACACCACTCCCTCATAGATCAATTTATTTCTTTCCTTCCATAAAAACTAGTATCCAGCATGAAGGATAACAGTATGAGCCTCTATTTCAATGCCTCTCCCACCAGAGCCCTAATACCTGCGATCAAGAAAAGGTTAGTTATCCATGGTTGGAGAAGATATAGTAGTAAACTCTACAAAATATTCCCACACCCCATGAGCCCATTCACTATCAAAACAAAGATTCTCCGAGTTTTCTTCATTATGTATAGTATATAAAACCCATCTAGAAACAATGGGAATCTGACATTGTTTAACATTTTCATCCGTAAAAATAGCACCATTTCGAATTCTCCAGAACACGAATTAATACTTCGTGGTGATAGTTTTAACCCAGAGGGATTCATTCCATGCATTACCTGTATCCTGCATATTCAAGGTCTGTTGATAGTCCTTTGTTGTGAAAAAACCAGATGGTGAAGGAGTAAATACACACTTATCAATTCTTAGGGTAACTCAATGAGGTTTAAAAGGGTCTATTTGTCACTGTCCAAAACAACATTAGTAAAAGTAGGGAAATGACAGGCCTCCTTGAAGTAGATGTTTGGAGCAAGGCATCCCCAAAACCCAATATTCACCCACTCCAATTATGATGCCAGTACAAAATATTGCCCTTCCCAACAATCCAGCAAGAAAAGGAACCAAGAGATTAAATGATCAAACTAATCCCAAACATGAAAGGAGAGGAATTTCTATTCATCAATGTCCTATCACCCACCAAATTTCCATGCATAGATCTTCCCCATAACGTGTGATTCTCTAGAACTTCCCATGCATGTTTTGCATAAATATATGTAAGAGTATCCTCAAGACTACGAACATTTATTCCACCTTCATACACCGGACGAGCGATCTTACTCCATGACACCCAATTCCTCTTACCCTTAACTTCAGGATCCAAAATTAAATTGGCTAAATTTCTGTCAATGTTTTTGATCACCACCTTTGTAACCTTGACAGAAGAGAGAGCATAAATAGGGGTGTCCAGAAGCACACTATTTATCAATGTTATTCTTCCAACTATTTTTTGATATTACATGTCATTATTTGACTAGAAGAATATCCATGGTATCATTTTGTTATGTAATTATTTATTTTTATTTTATTCAATCCATATTATGCTCAAGATTATGTTCTAATGGAATGTGTTATTTAGTTATTCACCAAGACTTATTATTTATGCTTCTTCTATATTTCATACCCTTACTATGTGTATGATATCACCCATTTCTTATGTTTCCATTCCATAGGTTTTGAAGAAGAAAACATTGTTTAAAATTTCATGAATCCAGTTTATTTTATTTTATATTGTATCTTGTGTTGTTTTTATTTTCCAATGTATTATTGATTTCATGAATGTAATCTGGTATTCCAATATTATTAAACTAATCATTACTTTAGGATTTGATTCCATGTAATCGTGCTAAGGTAACAAAATAATGCCCCAGATTTGAGTTCTGTGGTTGGGGCATTATAGTTGGTATAATAGAAAGTTTAGAAGTATCCTTGGAAACTAGATTTAGTAAACATAAATTAGAGAACATAACCCTAAGATATAATTCATGGATAAGTATAGAAGAACATTCTAGAATTTTAGTAACTTGGAGATTATGTGGGTCTTCATTGCAATACATCCCTTTTTGGATACTACAAACAGACATGGTTCAAGCACAGATTTACCTAGGGATAACAATTGTGAAAAAGTGTCATGGTCCTGACTTGGGGTAACCACGTACAAGACAATAGGACTTACAATTCACCTGTTTTAACACTCCCCTGGGATTTGCTTATGATATTTTTAATTTTCATTACAAACAATTGTGAATTAATTAAATGTAATCATTCCCTCAAATAAACCATGATTATGATAATGATATTAGATGCCAATAAATTTTTCAATTTTTTTTAGTATTTCACTGGTGTTTGGATTATACATTATGTTTCATAATGTTATGATATAATATTGTCTATTTTATTGTTTTGATATCTCACCTACCAGAAAGAATGGGAACCACAATAATACACAAAATCCAAAGATTAATATTGATTATTTCTTCAATAGTTTTAATATAGTCTTTCTAAGGGAACTAGTTGCACAATCATTCTCATCATATGTATAGATTGTATCATTCCCTAATAAGAATGATAAAGAGTTATCTATGTATTATGGATTTTAAAGGATGTAATAGAAGAAGAAGAAAACTAAGAGAAAGATAGATAACAGGAATAAGGGGAAGATGTATTTTCCCACATGTGATACTTGTTAAAGGAAACACCATGGTATGTTATTAAAAGGAACAAGATTTTTCTACAAGTGTGGAGAGGATGGTGACCATTATTGTGATTTCATGGGTATGAAAAAAAATTCCAATGTAAAATTGCCTCAATTTCAAGGATATTAGACACTACACAAATATGTGTCCCATGAATCAAGGGAATACACCACAAAAGAAGAAAATGGACAATGTTCAATATTATGCTACTACAAGAGATGAAGAGGATTGATTAATGTTCCTATAATTATATTAAAGAATTATTTATTTTGAGTATTCTAATAAATGATGTACTAGTTATAATAATTATAGAATATATATGGATTTTACTGCATTACTGTTTAATTATGGAATTGATGTCATATGATGAATGGTACCAAGGAAAAGTGGCTTAGTACAAAATTAAACATTCAATAAATATATGGTTGATGGAAGGAAAACCCTTAATATGTTCCTAATACTATTATATCAATTTCAGAATAAAGTGATGATTGATTTGGATAACGTAAATCGGATAACACTTAAATCTTGGTTCTAAATAATAGACTATTGGCATTCATTGGTAGAGTATAGAAAAATATGTATTTAAGGAATATTTACAAATTACTATATAATAAATAATGAATAAGGAATCATGAACACAATCAATAAGTTTTTATGGTAATTAAACTTATTACCATGCTTTAATAGAATATAAAGAGAAAGTACTCACATGTATGTATTTAATGATTAAAAGACACATCATGTTGTTTAATAAGATCGTTATGGAAATTCAGGGACTTTCATTCTAATGTGTTCGATCATGTTATTTTTGAAATGTTAACCATTTATTAAATGGCTGAATTTGATCTTTGTACAAGGTTTTATATTTTATTTTACCCTTTGATAAAACTTGTTCCATGAAATTAAATAGGAATAGATAACAACACAACTAAAGGATAAGATTTTGTTTATAGAAATGTATCAAGTAATAATATTTACATAAATTATTATTGAGAGAAATAATTTCCAAACATTAGGGAAATGATCTATAAATAAAAAAATTATCCTAGTACCTTCTTTTTTGAGGTGGGTATTCTACAAAGTTATTATCTAGTATCAACATTTTTTTCTTTTTTGAAGTGAAATTTAAAATTGAGAGGATGCAATTTATTAAAGTAGGGGAGAATGTGACACCCTAAATATATAAAAATAAATATAATATAGAATGTAATGAACACAAAATTGATTCTCTATGAAACAACACTTTTTATTATAATTATTTTAAATAGATAGTTATAACCTATCCATTAAACATAATTTTCCAACTTCTGTGAATTAAATTTCAAAAAAAGGACATACACGGTTGTGATCAATCAATGATTTTTATTTTCAAAAATGGGGGAAATATTACACTAAGGGTGACAACACAACAAAATATGGACCACGAGAGGCATAAAAATATGTATGCATGTAGTAGTGGAGCCCAAGAGTGTGCCCTCTTTGATTATTTCCATCTTCAATGGAAAGGAGAGAAAGTCCAAGGGAGGAAAGATATTGAGCCCTTGATTTTCAAAAGAGATGGTTTGATCAGATACCTTGTTTCCCTCTCTCAATGTGTGTAGGTTTTCTATGTGGTATGATTGAACATTCTCACCTTCTCATGATGTATGCAATAGGCCATGAGGTCGTGAGCATGCCATGAATGGATCCGTGAATAATGCTAGAGTATGTTTCAACCATAGCTAGGTGGATATTGTGTTTCCTGAAGATCTAGATACTGGTAAAAGGGCCAGAGCTTCGGCTAGAAGAGAATACCCCTACCAAAGTGACCATTGAATTCCATCAGGACTCGCCCCATTGTGTCCCACACCACACCACCACCTTTCATGTACGTCAAGGAACAAGAGACATCGATATTAATTTTGGGACAAAATTAATAGTAACATCACCCCTGAAAGTATAAATAAAATTTAGGTAACTTATAAATGAATGTATGTTATACTTATATCATATTATAAGTAAATGAATGTCTTTTAAATTATTAAGTTTTAACATTTTTATAAAACATTAATGTTTCTTTTAAATTTCATAGTTAAAATATTGAAAGAAAAGAAAATTTATTTTAATAAAATAGAATCATATTTTAATGTTTTTATGTCTTATGATTATAAGATAATTTTATTAGACCTTAGTTTATTTTTCAATGTTTCATAAATTTGATTATAATTTTAAAATTTGTAGTTTTCAATAAAAGGATATAATTAATTAAAAATGTAATATATAATTTTTCCAAAAAATGTTTATAAAATATATTTCATTTTTAATTATACTCATTGAAAAAATTTAGGATGAATTTTTTGGATTCTTCTGAAATAATTGAATTTTTAATGAATAGTAAAATATACAATTTTTAAGAAAATATGATACTTTTTGTGATAGCGTCAAGTGATATTTATGATATAAAATTTATTAATATTATGGAATAAATAAAGGATAATGTATTACGTAAAAAAATTTATATTAATAATTATGAAATAAAAATAATAATTTTCTTGATAAGTATAAAAAACACAATTTCATTGTTGGCGTAGTGCCTACATCGCAATGATAAAGCAAGTGTGGTTCTTAAAAATAATAATTAAGAGCAAAAAATTGTTTTAATAACCTTGTTATTAATTATTATGTATAATGATTATTCTTCTCAATAATTTCAAATTGTATTGTTATATAATATTCATCTTATCCAAATTCAGGGTAAGAAAAGACAAAATAACAAATTCAAGAAGTTGTCGTGTCTTGTACACCTTGATTATACTTCCATTGGTATAACTACCAAAGCATGATGTACATAGATAATACATCATTTATTATATGAAACATTTAATATATTACACAAACACATTCCCAAAGACTAAATTAGATTAGTGTCATTGGAAACATGGAATAAAAATCTTATAACTTAGTGAAATGTCTTCAAATTTCCCACAAATATCTTCCCCTATATGAATTATCCTTACAAACCTTGATTCATAACCTGGGGAAGGGAATCATAAGAAAGGGGTGAGATTAAATGCTTGATAAGTGTAAATAAAGGGAATATATAATAATATCATGAACATAAGGGTATAAGAACAAGATTATGATCAATAGAATATCATACCCTGTATATCAAATATCGTAAACATTAATCATGGAATAATTATTTAAAGATCAAAATACATGAATCGTAAGGAAATCCATGGAATAATACATGAAATCATAACATAGAAATAATACATGGAATTGTTGCAGACACATAAGCATATACTATGATTTTCATAGAAGTTAATACATCACTTCCAATTCCATCTAAGTATTATGGGTTCACTCCACATTCCATCATGGTATTCATAGTTTAATCCCACTGACATATTATTACTCATTGTTCACTCCAATGAATATCTTAGTCTGTCTCATGATATGTAAATCTTTACCCAGTGCATTGATGCTAGATATAGGTCCCCCCATCTCATAATGAAATCATACATACTTGTAACACAATATCACTAACAATCATATCATAGATAATGAAATTTAAAGTGTTCCATAAACATAAAACCATATCATAACTTTTGTAAAAAACATTGGTTTCATAATAATTTTTATCAATATAATAACCCGTTAAAAGAATATGGATTCTTAAAAAATGTTGCCATAAAAACATAAAACATTAATAGAAATAATAAAAATGATAAAAATTAACTATAATAAAGTATGTCATCTTATATGGGGAAGGATTTTTAATGATCTCATAGAAAATGACTTTTCTTTAAAATGACTTTTTAAATCATAAAACATTTTCAAAGCACTTTTCTTTGAAACCTATACAAAAAAATATAAATGAATCAAGAAGATTCATTTAAAATAAATTATTGATAAAATATCCTTTCATATTTGAAAAATTATTTCTAAAACATAAAACCAATTTAAAACCATTTTCATTGAAAATAAAGATGAAAATTTGTAATGAAATATTGAAAACATTTTAAAAAACATTTTCCTTGAAAATATGTGAAGGAAGCTTGAAAAAAAATTTAAATAATTTTTCCTTGAAAAAAATGACTTTTTAAACATTTAAATGTAGTCTTGAAAAAATTTTAAAACTTAAATCATTTACATAAAATCATTTTCTTTATAAATGAGCTTAAGATATATTTTAAAAATAATTCTTGAGGAAACTAATCTCTAAACATTGCAAAGTACCCCATACCACTTTGAAACCTTTTAATCACAATCCCCATGAAATAATAACATTAAACACATCATAAAATAGACTTAATAGAAGGATATTTATGATATAACATGGAAAATTCTGTTATATACACCTCATAAAATAACAATTAGAGCATAACAAAACATGTGTCTCAAAGATGGAAAATTGAGACAAAACTAACTTACTCATTTGGTAACTTTTGAACCGTAAAACCCCATTAAATATATATCATCAAATTTATTTGTAAATAACGATGAAAAAATTTATAAAAATAATATAATACATTCATGGGTGGTATGTACAATTTACAAAATAAATTATCATTGAATATGTAATGTATCTCATATAAATAACAAGTGAGATAAATTCTATTACCTTAAATATTGACTTCTTTCGCACATGTTAAAACATCATGTATAATAAATATAAGTTTATTATGAATATATTAAAGAACCATATTAATATATATAATACCATATATGATTCATTTATGACTTTATATTAACTTTTATTCAATGTTCCATGTTTAAGAAGCATTTTGGGTAATAATTACTTTGTTTATTGTACGTGTTCTGACTTTTTATTATTAATACTATAACATAGATCCTGATTTGATAATATATAGAATTATAATGATGATATATATATATCATATATGTATATTCAATATTTATTTATTCATGGTGATTCATAAAATTTTGAGATAAAAAATAAAATACATCTTTCTTGGAGATGGTTGGCTAGACGTACGCATGAACACTATTTTCATGTTCTTTTCAGGTTTGAAGAATGGAATGCTTATGATATATTATCATTATTGAAAAAACATTATGTCATATTTATCATATATAATCCTAAAATTTATCCTTATTATCATCCATGTTAAATGTAGGTGAGTAACGAATCACATCGCATCGTGGAGATGGTAATCCATATGTGCGTAAGAGCGATGTAATCATTTTACAAACTATTATATGGTAAAAAGGTAGAAATGATAATATAATTATTTAAGAATAATAATATTATCAATATACTATATATAAACATTAAATATATCATAATTATCACTCATATAATATGGTGAGGAAAAACAAATTACATTGCGGCATGGAGACGATAAGTCGTACGTACGCACATGTGGTGATTTAGTTTATCATTGGATGGATAAAAGGTGGAATATAGTTTTTAAATAATCATAATAACATGTTATCATAAATTTTATACTTGATTTATTAATTTATAATGAAAAAAACACATTAATATGAAGTAGAATAAGAAATGAACTTGAATGAGTTGGTAAAACATTTACCTCTTCTTCTTTAGAATTCCTTCAGATCTCCTCTTGGGGACACTAGTATTGGACTTTCTAAAATAACACGAACTCTAAAACTTATATAGGTATTTTGGGATGATAAATTTTCTAGTTTTGGTTGAGCTATAATGCTTAATTTGTTGTAAGGAAAGGAGGTAAGAGATTCCCTTTTAATAGAGAGAGGAGGGGCATTCATGGAATTATTTAAAATATTAAATTATTAAAAATTTATTTTTAATTTAAAATAGATAAAAAGTTATTAACGTAAAAGTATAGATGAGTATGGGTCTAAATTATCTCAAAAAATAATTTTTTAACAAGTATAGTTCTCATTATTACCCTTATCTTTTGGACTTAACCCTTAGTGAAACCCTTTAACTCTTACCATGACAACCTATGTTTTTACTTCTTATAGGTTAACATAGTAACTAAAAAATGATAAAAAAAACCCATAATGGATCATTTATGTAATATTTAACCATATTAGATATATTGGGACTAATATTTTTTTTATAAATTTTATATTATTTAATAAAATATTATTTATTTTTCAGTATCATTTATATCGATTTTGATACTATTCATTTTTTTATTTTTATTCATATATTAAATGATTTTATAATGATGATACAGTAACCCTATATTAAAAATGATTTACTCATTAAAAATATGTGTATGACATTTTTAATTTTCCATTAAATAAAATATAATAAATTTCATATTCTTACCCAAGTAGATTAAAAAGGATATAATTTTAGCCTAATGTTTTTTTGCTGAAAACCCACTCCTCCAATGAAATATGGATAGGTTTTAGGGAAATTTATAATATTATAATATTATTTTTATCTTTAATTAGATAACTTACCCTTAATTGTGGTAAATAAACAAATTTCTAAAGTTACTATTTATAATATCCAAATATTTAGTTGATCCTAATAGACTCTAAATATCAAACCTATTAAAACCATGTATTTCCATTTTTCTAAATTCAATTCACATAAGTGGAAAAATTAGGTTTAATGTTAATCCCATATATGTGATTAGGAGGCAGGTTTTTAATGTAAAAACGTTTAAATGTTAAAAAAAATTTATATCCAATTTTATTGTGAAATTGATTCCAATGGCCTAAATATGATTATTTTATAAAAACATAATATAATTTTAATTTTAAAAAATCTAATAAATAATTTAATGCAATAAATTATTTCAATGGAGAATCTATTTTCAATTAAAAATTGCAATATTTTTTTACTATTCATCAAAATCTGAATCTTATCCGAAAAATTACAAAATAATCATCCAAAGTAAATTTTGATACAAATATTTCAAATAAGATGTATTTTTTCATTTAAAAATTCTAAAAGTGTCAAAAATGAGATTTAAATGGGTTCTCCATTAAAAGGTGGTAGAATTACCCTTTTGAAAAATATAGGGTTCTATGTATAAAATTTTGTTTATTCTTATCTTATTCCAATAAAATCTATTAGATGAAAAAATATTTTACTAAATATATAACATAAATATTTCATTAATATCATTCAGTAATGGTAATTAATTTAATTTATTAAGACTAAACAACTTTGCGAACATAAAATTAAACATTTTCATTTATAATCAATTTGAATATATTTTCATATATAATTAATTGCTAACCAATGAATTCATATTTTTGACCATATATTTTCAAAAGTTAGATAATATAATTCATAAATTATAATTTAATGTCAAGGTTATATCTTACTCTGTTGAATAATAATATTTTAATTAAATACTTTTTTCTGTAAAACCCGGTCCTGCATATAATGAATACTATTAAAAGAACTCATATTTGTTTGTAACACAAGCCAAAAATAGTTTTGTGTATACCACAATCTAATATAAGTGTAGTTTTTAATGAAATAAATGTTTGGTGTTGAATACAATACAAGCCAAACATAGTGTTTTTATTACAAAATATATATTCAGTACTATGTGATGTGAAAATTATAAAAAAAATTATATTAATTTGAAAAAAAAATATTTTAAAAAATCTCAGGGTTTACATATGATCCCTCTAAGGTCATCTTGACTGGGATATTATCAGGAATTCTTGAGATTGAATCCAATCCTCTGTAATTTTCCCCTGAGATTAAACCCTTCACATATATGAAGGATTTTCCCGCAAGGGTGTCACAATTTAGGTTGAGCCAATCTTCTGTAACCATAATCCCGGATTATATACCTATGGTAGTGGGGGAATAGAAACGAGGGATTTGTTCTACTAGTGAACATCAGGTGGTGTGGAAATGGTATTGGAATCAAATATGTAATATCATTACAGATACGCCCTTGGCAGAGTTTTTGGATACGGTAGACACTCTTCTCTAACTTTTTATCATCTTGGGTTCTGGATGCTTTGATTATCGCCACCTTCATGTCCTTATCCCTCATATTGTCATAGCTCGATATGACCTATCCACTTTTAAAGGAGGCTATTCCTAGTTTAATTACACCCATCATAAATAGAAGTTTTACATGATATTACTACTGAGCTACACCACTTTGTGGGTGATGAATCAACATATTATGATCATGTTGATGCACAGACTAATGTGTTACAAGAATACAAGGATTGTGTGGCAAGTTTGAGGAATATTTTTCACCAAAAATTGCTGATTTTAAAACCATCCAGTAGAATGTTTGAGACATAAGTGTTTTCATTAGACAAATTCTTCCAATAGTTGAGTCCTAATATGAGAAAAGTAGAACTTTGGAATAGACCCTTGATGGTATATGCCATATGATAGTCAATTTTCTGATGAAAGCAGGTCGGGCTTCATTTTAGCTATTTTAGTTGGTTTGGGCCTCCTATTACCCCTTCTGGAATCAAAGAGAGAATCTAGGGTATGGATTCTCTTCTATTGTCATTTGATGAATAAATAAAAAACATGTTTTCTTTCCAATGTATTTCTTTTTTATTTTCATGAAATATCCTTAAATCACAATTTGAATCCTAATTTCAAATATAATATCATAGATGACTTGAATATTCTCATCACTTGAAATAAATTTTAATCACAACCCTGAATAACCAAATTTACATTGTCATGAAATGCTTTAATTTTTTTCCTGAGTTGATCAACTTAATGAGCATTGTTTTTAATGTTTTTTGGGTTACATGAAAAACAATACAAACATTGTTTTTTCTATTATCACCCTAATTTTTTCCTAATACCAAATTGGTGTTGACTTAGTGAGAATAACATGACTTTTTCTTTGTCCAACCATTGCGGGGTTTCACCCTAACTAGATTTTTGTCTCCTATTTTTCACAATTTAGAGTCTTAAAAAGGACTAACGTTACATATGTTTTTAGTTCAAATAGAGTTGACCATGAATTATGGGGTGTGGACCTCAATATGGAATATAGTCTGAGAGTATCATTGTATTTTTTAAGACATGAATGACAGATTTTTCTTGACCCTAGTATTATGACTTATGGATTAGAGATATGATATGGGGAAAGTACATTAGGATTAACCTTAATATGGGTTACCCTAACATTGTTTATGGGGAGTACATAGGTTTTAGAATCCTTTAATGGGGAGGAATTGTCCTTTGGTTGACAATATTTTTTGGTGGGAGACTTTTTCAAATCCAACCGGGGTATATTGTATATAGTCAAACAAAGGTGTCCCTAGGACACTAGACCTCCATTTCTAATGGCCTTGTAACAAATCAAAATTTGTATTTCTTAAAAATATAAGGGGTGTATTTTCAAGGGAGTAATGTCTAAAAATTATGAGGGAAAATGTATCGGCCTTATACCTGAATGAGAAACCGCCGCTACATGTATTTTTCTTATATAACAGAGGTTTAAAGCATCATTCATTTTCAAGTCAAGAATCTAGGACATGGGTGGTGCAGTATAACATTTTATGACTAATGGTTTTTAAACTGTAATATGGGGGTGTTTGAATCCAAGAAGAGATATGGGATGTAAACATCATTGGAGTGTATGGAGGATGTAATAGGATCTCTTGGGGACAAATTCTCATTTGGTTGACAAGTCATTTCAATGGGAAAAAAAAGGTGTCCTCAAGACATTGTCCCTCTATTTCCTTAGGACGGGGAGGGTTATGGGATATGGTCTATCTAAGACACATATTATTGTTTTTTAATGAAGAGTTCTTGAACTTGAAAGGGGAATTCCCAGTCTAAACTTCTCTAGAATAGATAGAGACATTACCCTTATGCAGGACTGACCCAAACATGTGAAATACATATTTTTTCACATGGATAGGATCGATACATGAGGTACGAACATCTCTACATTCCCTATGATTATAGGAATCAAACTTAATATATTCATGGTAAGGTTTCCACACACGTCGATCAAACTCGTGTGTGGGGGAGTGGGGAAGTTTTTTTAAAATTCCTGAAAATTGTATGTGTAGGTCTAACCCATAAAAAAAGAAAAGATGGGAAATTTTTACCTCAAATTGGGACCCATGATATATGTTATAGGTGTATCTATGTATACAATGATAATAGGAATAAAGCCAAATATATTTCTTTGAATTTTCCCTATGTGGGTATAACTCATGCATAAGAAAGTGGAATTTGTAAATTATGTTGTGGCTATACCCAATATTGAACAGTTATACGTCACTTCATATCATGGGATAATAATAATAAAGACACATAATTTTCTAAATATCATGAAGTTCAATGTCATGAAACTAAGACATCAGTTGTGTAGTTTAATGTCATGAAGGAAAACATGGGGTCCTGCAGTTTAGGGTCTTACAGCTAGGACCATTTGTCATAGAAACTGCCAGAAGCTGGAGGTCAATCAGTCTTGGATGTTTTGATATATCCCGGATGTTAGGGGGAAGTAATTTTAATCCATAATCCCATGGATTCCTGGATCATGGGAAATAAAGTGGGGTAGAGAATCTATTGGGGCGTATGGAGGTAGGAAAAGCCAATCCTAGTGATGAATTTCCATTGGTTGAAAGACCATTTTGGAAGGATACTTATGCAGAGACAATTAGGGAATACTTTTCATATTCAAATAGAGGTGTCCCTAGGGAAATGGCCCTCCACTTCTGATGGTCGGGCAGGTTTATGAAGCTCCAAAATTTCTTGGGGCACAAAGATTTATGAAATGAAGGGATGTGTCTAGGTACATAAGAAACATTCAAACCATGACTGACCCTAGAGTTTGAAATTACCTACATATATCTAACTCATACGTAGGGGGTGATTTTAGTTTCTCTAATGGATCCTTGAATAAGGAACCCAAACATGTGAATTCATGCATAGATATTTCTTTATACTATGAGATGTGAAAATTTTGTTCTATTTTTTACACATGGGTGGGACTATGACATAATATGAGAATAATCAAACCAACTCTTCTGGGTTCATTACATAAAAATCATGTGTATTGCTTTTATAATTCAAAATTAACAAATAAACAAATTTTAATATATTCCAGAAACCCTTCTAGATTATGTCTTTTAGAATTAGATGAATTCTTTAAAACATTACAAAATTATACAAAATAAACATAAATAAACAAAAAAATATTTGTGAGCACTCACTCCTCAAAGAAATACACATTATAAATAAATTCCACTAATATTATGAAAAAATAATTATAAACATAGGGTGACAAATTATTTTTCAGAGAGAGAGGTTTAAAAATCAATGGTAAACAATTTTAAAATAATATACAAATAAATTTTCAATACATTGAATCATAATAATTTTAATTCAATTTTTAAAACCATAAATTTCCAAAATCATAACTTTTTGAAATGATTCCATATTTTTATCCATTTGAAAATAGTAATTTTAAAGGATTAATTATGATACTCAAAAGGCCATATGAAAAATGTAATGCCACTTAGACATATATCATTTGGTAAAATGTCTCCTTAAGGTCATGGGTTAACTAACCATATGATAACATAATATTTGATACTATAGTGCCAATTTTAAGAAAAAAATTTAATGGCCCTACCTTTCTCAATAATAACCCAAAATCATTTCAAATACATACATACATTATTTTCAATAAATAAAATAATCTGACATACTTCATAACATGGAAAAAACATTTTTTTGGAATTATTAGAATCATATTTAGCAAAAATCATTGCTTATGAACAACGATTATAATTTAACATTCATAAATATAAATTCATAATAAAATAAATGAATACCTAAATAAAATTGTATATAATTTAAATGATAACTTAGATGATGGACATAACTAAATTTTGATTGACAGGAATAGATGTGTAAAGTCATTTTTATACATAAAATAACAATTGTATTTATAATTATCAAATAAAATGATAACATTAATCATTTGGAAATAAAAGGAACACATAAAATGATAGCCATAAATAGGTATCTATTCTCATATGGATTTTATTTATAAAAAAAACATTTTAAAATAAATAAAAATAATAATTTTTTTATAGTTTAATGTTTGTTTATGAAATAATTATTTGACATATTAAATTAAAATAAACTTAGAAGGGTTTGAAACAAATAAAAACATTTATTTTCAAAAAACATACATGATAAAATTTTAAAAGTAATTTCATGCTTCAGTTTTAATATTTCAATGTATTCTAACTTATAAGTATATATAAGTGTATATATTTGGTAAATCAAAGTATGCACCTTTCAACGCCAAATTTTTTTGAAATGTTTATAAAAGAAATACTTAAGAATACAAATTAAAAAACATTTACCAACCATAAATTTAACACATAAATTGATAGGTTTATCTATAATTGTAAATTCATAAAACTAATAAATATAATTATATATATATATACATATATATTTTTCTATAAACAGAAATTGATAGATTGAAAACAATACCAAAACCTTGCATATAGATTCGAAATTAAATTATTAATTTATTACCACTATGAAATGAACCAACATCCTTGATTCTCATGCTTCAGACACACCTAAAGCAAGTAGAAAGGGTGTAGAAGAAATTTTAGTGACAAAATAGTGGTATAGAACATTGGGATGTTTTCTAGAATGGTATTTAACAAATACATTTTTTTCAAAGATTCTATTGGAAGCAGAATGATAGATAGGAAGGGTTAAATTAATTCAATGGGGATCCCATAGTTTAACTTTTATTTTGAAATATTAGAATTTCAATTATCATATCATTATTTTATTGTTTTTTGGTTTTTCATGTTTCCTTGTTTTATCATTTATTTCTTTTATTTTGTTTGTTTTTTACTTATTCATGTCATTTTTTAATCATTTCTTTTGTTTTTGTTTCTTCATCTCCTCACAATATCTCTCTATCTCTTCATTTTTTTCTTCTCATATGTGTCTTATGTCACTTTTTTTCAATCATTACAATTATAATAATAATTTTTTTTTATATTTTATTTTTTTACAATTTTTTATCATATGATTAATAATTTTTTAAACAAAAAAACACATAAATTTTTTTAAGAAAACCTGTAGTATTATATATATATATATTGATCAGTTTTTAACATATATATATATATATATATTCATTTTTATATTAATATAATTAAAAAGAATATTAAAACAATTCATGTAATAAAATTACCTAAATAAAATCAATTATATATTAAAAAAATTATCATAAAGTAATAATGTTTCATGCTAATATTATTTATAATATTAACATTTTAGAAAATAATAAAAATAATAGTAAAAATATCTACTTATAATTTTAAATAAAACGGAATTTATAAACATAATATATTTTATATAAAAATACTTTTTAATATATTTATATTTGTGTACAGCAGCTAATGACATCTCACATATGTGACAAAGTAATATTTTATAATTTAAATAAAAACATATTTTGATTACACAAAATACATTACATTGAAAAAAAAATTATTAAAAATAATGATTTTAAATTATAAACAAAATAAAAAACTAAAATTTGAATTTCTTGGGATGTTACATATTCTCCCCTTAAAAGAATTATGCCCTCTCAATTTTTCTATCGGTCATAAAAATAAAATTCATAATTTTTATATTCAGAATAAAAAATAAAAACTAAAATTTTATACTCAAACACATAGACAATATCTAATATCAAAAGTTTTCTTGCCCATTTCTGTAATACCAACTAAAAAAACTCAAACTCGTGCTTCTAGGATTATCACATAAAAATGATTTGTTTTTTAAAAAAACTGAACAAATACACAACATTTAAAACATTCCATGAACTTTTTCGGTCTAGTTTTTGGAGATTTAAATACAATACTTACAATATAAAAAATGTACAACATAAAATGAAATAAAAAATGTATTCACAAGCACATCCTCATTAAATAAAAACACATCACAACATAATTCTACAAAAATTGTTAAAAATAAATTTTAAACATATGGTGAGAAATTATTTTTCCCTATAATAGGTTTTAAAAGTTATTGTTAAATAATTGTAAAAGAATAAAAAAATAGGACTTCAAAACTTTGAAATATAATAATTTTTATACAATTTTGAAAACCATACATTTCAAAAATAATAACTTGTTAAACTAATTCCTTAGTTTTCTATATTTAAAAATAGTAATTTTAAAGGATTAATTATGATACTGATTAGGTCAAAATAAAACCGTAAGGAAAGTTAGTCATATATCATAAGATAAAATGTCCCCATAAACTCATAGGTTCACTCCCATCACCATAACATAATATTCGATAATCTAGTTCAAATTTTAAAAAAACATTTTATTGGTCATACCTTTATCAATCACAACCCAAAAATATTTCAAATACATATATAAATTAATTTCATTAAATAAAACAAATTACACACTTCTTAACATGCCATAATCTTGTTTTTGAGAATTTTTAAAATCCTATTTATGATAAATCCATGCTTCTAAACAACTATTATTATTTAAAAGTCACAAATATAAATTCATACTAAAATAAATGATTACCTAAATAAAAATGAATGTAATGTTGATGATGATTTATATTATACCCATAATTGAATGAGGATTAACAATAATAGATGTGCAGGGTCATTATTATACATATAATAATAACTTCAATTTAGAATTAACACAAAATGATAAATATTATCATCTTTACATAAAAGGCACACATAAAATGATAACCATAAATAGGTATCTATATCATAGATATTTTATTTATAGAAAAATAAAAAAAACAGTATCAAAAGAATGTTTTATTATTGTTTAAAGATTTTTTATAGACTAATTTATTGATGCATGAAATTTAAATTACTTTAGAATGTTTTGAAGAAAATAGAAACATGTATTTTCTAATGGCATTCTTGATAAAATTTTATAAAAATATTTGCATTCTTCTATTATAATATTTAAAAGTATACTAACTTATATATATATATAAGTTTATATATTTTTTAAATCTATGTATTCACCTTGAAACATAACATATTTTTAATGGTTTATTAAAAAAATCCTTACAAATATAAATTTAAAATAAACCCTTACCAATTTTTTTTTAAAACATAAATTGATTGGTTTATAAATAATTATAAATTCATAAAACTAATAAAGATATATATATATATATATATATATACATATACAGATACATATATATTTATAAACATAAATTGATAGATTGAAAATAATATGAATCCCTTGCATATAAATTTGAAAATAAATGATTAATCCCTTGCCTAAACGAAATGAACCAATAGACCTTCTTCTCGAGGCTATGACATACCAAAAGAAAGAAGAAAGGATGCATGAGATAGTGAAATTCTCAAAAAAGCATGTAGAACATAAGAAATGTGTAGAGAATGAGATTTAACATATACATATATTTATTTTTTAATCTTTTATAGGAATTTGAATGATTAGTATGAAGAGTCCAATTGATTCAATTAGAATCCTCTAGTTTCACATTTATTTTGTCAAATTTTATTTATTATTATATTATCATTACTTTTATTGTTTTGTGTTTTTTTAAGTCACTTCTTTTTATCATTTGTTTCTTTTCTTTTATTTTTTTTCCTTTTGTGTGTATTTTATTTATCATTTCTTTTTTCATTTGTTTCTTCATTTCCTCACAATATCTATCTCTCTACGAGTTTTTCTTCTCATTGTTTTCTTAAATAAAATTTTTTCAATCATTACAATTATAATAATATATTATTGTATTATATTTTCTTTTTTAAACATTTTTTATCATTTAATATATCATTTTTAAACAAAAAAATATTTCAAATTTTTTTATAACTTCTAGTGTTTTCTAAATATAAATCATTTTGAGAATATTTTACTTCTATATATAAATTATTTCATTATATTAATATTAATATATATATATATATATAATTTCAAAATTTTATGAAACAAAATATTATTATAAATTCATGTATTTATAAAATATATTATGTTATAATAATAATAATTTTCTTAAAAAATATGCTTTTCTGTTAATTATTATTATTACATTTAAATTCATAGAATTAATTTTTCTAAAATTTAAACATTTAAAATTATAATTCATTCTTTTATCTAAATTAAAAATTCTTATAATATATTTATTAAAACGAATGTTATATAAAGAAAAATTATTCAATAATTTATGAAAATAAATTATATTAAAAATTATCAAGTAAAAAAACCACATAATGAAAATCAATTATTTATTAAAAATAATTTGACATAAAAAATTCATTTTATTATTATTTCTATTATTAACATTTTATAATGCAATAAAAAATAAATCGTAATACCTAAATATAATTTTAAATAAAATATAATTTACAATCTTAATATACTTTAAATAAAAATATTTCTTAATATATATATATTTAGTTAAAACTACCAACATTAGCTCACACATTAAACAAATTAATGTTATATTATTTGGATAAATACTTATTTTGATTACAAAAAATTATTTAGTTTGATAAAAAACTTTTAAAACATTCTATTAAATTATAAAAAAATAATTAATTAATTAAAATAAAATTACTATATGAATTTCTTCAGATGTTACATTATGCCTATGAATCACTAAGTATCTCATCAATATAAGAATCAAGACACACATAGTTTCTTAGTTGCAATGTAGTTTAACATCTTGTGCATTGGACATAGGTTCCCCATTATGAAGAGGAAACACCTAGTGCAACTTTTAAGGTAATCCTACTAGGACTATTTGTTGGTGTTTGATATGCCTTAGCTATGAATATAATCCCTTGTCGAAACTCCTAATCCCATGTGGGTTGGGCTCAATGTGAGAAACAAGGAGCAGAAAAAGATTACCCATCACACATAGGAAAAAAACAAATCACATCGGAATTTTGTGTTTGGTGTGGATAGACCAGGTCTTATAATATAGGTTTTTCTTTGTACCCTGTGTGAACAATAATAAATCCATACATTGTTCTTGACAAGGGGTTACCAATGCAGATTGGACTCATACGGAGGGAGGATGGAATTTGTAATTTTTTTATTGTGGTGGTTGGGCCTGGGATTAGAGTTCCATGCATCACTATGTATCTCATGTAAATAAAAATCAAGACCTATATGGTTCTAAATGGAAACTTTCTATGATGGTCTGATCCATACACAAGGGGGATTTTTCTTGTACTTTGCTGATAGTCCCAGTACATAGCATCTATAGGTCACTCTATCTCCCATGGGATGGGAATCCTGCTAAATATAGTTCTGGGGAATGATATTCCTAATTTGGATATGGCTCACACATGGTGGGTAGGGTTATTTTGTATCTCTTCTACATATATCCACATCATATGCAGTGAATAACTAATTCAGATGATGTTTCCCATGCATTTTAATGTCATGTGGTAAGGATGTGATCTCCTAGTTTATGGTCATAGAGTTCAGAACAGTTGCATGTGTTTTAAAGTTGTGATGATTGGAAATTTTTATGCCGTTTAATATCATGAAATTAGGATGATTCGAAATTCATTTTAACATCATGAGATCACAACATTCCCCATGTGGTTACATGAAATATTTCATCAAGAACCTTACATTGGTGGGATAATTTATGAGCTTTCCATCCATCAAGATCATGTAATAACATAAATTTTAGTGGACTATATGTATGGAATTGGGTCACTCCTAGTTTAGCTCCAACTTTAGAGGTTTCTTTTTTAGTATCATTAGAGTTCATAGAACTAACACCATCTGTCCTTCGTGGAAAGACCATAGGTGAACCATTTTGTTAAAGGATCATGAAATCCAGTTTTGGTGAACCTAAAAATGGTTCAAGGTATCAAACCTATTTTTATTTATTCACTCAAATTCATCTAGCCATTTCTGGGATTCCTCATATGTGAATAGATGGTCAGAAATGAAAATTTGGAGCAAGAGGAATTGAAATTTGATGGGTAGTACCACTTTTGTCCCATATACTAATGAGTACAAGGTCACATGTGTGGTAGTGTGGCTTTTTTCTAGTAAGACAAAAAATCATTGAAGAGTTTTGATGGCCACAAATTATTATCCTTATCTACCATATTGTAGATTATATTAGATATATTCCTTTTTAAGGAATATAAAAGTCTGTTATCTGTAGTATGGTAGCACAATGAAAGGACGGATTTTATGTCATACCCCTGATATATTTTTTTCAATTCAGCAGAATAAAAATTGGTGTTTTTTTCCATCAATATTATATGAGGGACACCAAATATAGGGATGATGTTCACTTTTATGAAGCTTAAAATTTTCATTTCTGCAAAATCTATAAGGGTACAAGTTTTTCCCACATGGAAAAAAATTCAATTTATTTATGAATATACAAGAAGTTCTTAGTCATTGCAGGAGTATTTGGCCCAATAGTGTGTGCTCTCTATAAGGATAATGTGAAGGAGTACATGGTTGTGTGATTTAACTTTGGGGTTGGTGGACGAAGATGTCATGAACCTCACTAGAATGGCACTTTTTTGTAAATTTAGTGTAGTCATGTGTTACAGTGGGCCAATCGTATCAAATCCTTATGATTTTATGGGAATTCATGGATCCTGACTTTGGGGAACTTCAGGCTCCATTGTGTACTTCCTTCATGACAGAGGTAGTCTCTTCTCCATCAATGCACCTAAGAAGGATCCCTTCAAGGATATGCTTATATAAAAACTTTTACCTATTCATGTCATCATACAGAACATATTTTATTCCTTGTATTTGGATTTCCTCACTCTCAGATTTGTCTGGTGTGATCTCCCTATTTTGATGGTAGTCTATGATGGGTGTCATCCAGCCAGTGGTAGGACAAAGAATTTTTGGGATGAGGCTATTCTCATTGATTTTTTCATTTTTTCTTTACTAAATGGTGAGACCATACAGTGGTGGGAAATGTTGATGAATGTTTCATCTTGATCAAGATCATAAAAATATTTCATTTCATTTTTCAAGGAATCTTCCTAGGAATTCTATAATCACGGTACATGAGTAAATGTCAGCTTTGAAGGTAATTATTCCATTATTCATTTGATATTGTTTAGTAGGGGGATTAACTCTTCCTTTTTTATAGTGTAATCACTGTTAATATTATTGATGAGAAATTCTGAAAAACCATTTATCTTCATGTGTATTACATTAACCAGGTGTGCGAGCTCTTACCCTGTAATGAGAGACCGATATTCTTCTTCATTATTCATTAACCATTTAGACATTATGAAATATTTTTTTATAAAAACCTTTTCTGGAGATATGAGAACAACCCTCATATCATCATTTTTGATCTTGGGGATCCTCCATCCTATTCTTGGTCGGGCTTCTGGATGCACTTTCCATGTGTATTTTTTATATATAGGTTTCCTCTTGAATACAGAACACCTCCTCATTAGGAAGATAAGTGTCTAATGAATTCCTTTCATTAGAGGGGTTCTCTGCTTAAAAAATTTCCAATTTTTGACATTTTATTTCTTTCGAAGTCATGAAAAAATACCAAACTTCTACAGAATGATCATCCACCGTGACAGATGCCTAGTCATCATTGGAGGGATAGTGATTTACTTATGCTAGTTTCTAAGAGATAAAAAATGGAAATCATGATTCTAAAATTAGTGCCTTGGTTTCTATAATGAAAATATTAGAATTAGACATCTCTCCTCAGTATTTGAATAGTGAGTCTCAGCATCGATCATAGTTTAGCTGGGATAATAGAGACTATTTTAATTTTTGTCATCATTCTTCTGTGTGTGGAAGGAACCCATTCATCTCAATAAAATTTTAATATAAAAAATAAGTGGCCTTACTTTGATAGGTGATGTCATTACTAGAAGGAAATAGAGATATTTATTAAGATTGTTGAATGATACCTGATAATCAATAGTCCATTGATATGTAACCCACTTTTTGATTAACCTAGTGAAGGGAAAACCCTTGCATGTAAGGATTCCTATATAGCATCGAATGTAGGCTAAATTTCCATGATGTCATCTCAAATTGATGAGGTTTCAAGAAGGTAACATTCCTAGGATATACTTTATCTTTATGAGGTACACTTCAATTCCATGATAGCGTGCGAAAAAACTAAGAAACTCCCCTAAGGTGACACCAAAAGAAAATTTTAAGGGGTTAATTTTCCAGATGTTATGTCTTATATTGTGGAATATGGTTTGAAGGTATTCTATATGGTCTATGAATTGACGATACATAACCACCAGATCATCAACATAGCATTCAATGAACATTAATAGGAAGGGTTTGAAGATGTGATGCAAGAAACATTGAATATAGGGCCAAAGTTATTCAAGACAAAGTTCATTGAATGATAGTAAAATACTCACTAGGGGATATAAATGTGGTGGAATCTTCATATTCTTTTTCCTTGCAGATTTGGTTGTATCTTGAATATCATTCCACTAAGGAAAGATCCGGATATTTGTTTGTTGTGTTGATCAGCAATTTTGTGATTTGTATAAGGAAGTCATCCTTCAGGAAGTTCTAATTTAGATCCCTAAAATCAAAGAATACTCTGATTATTATATTCTTCTTATAGAAGGGGGATATATTTCCCAACCATATGGGATATTGGACATCCTGAATTATGTTTTCTCTAATAATATTATTGAATTTATCCACTTTCATGGCATCATGTGTTGGGTGAGTCCCCTCGACATCTAGTTTGTAGCCTCAATGGTCCTATAGTAGACCCAGGTGGTGAGCCTCCACCTTGAGATTTATGCCTAGAATCTATGTTTAGTTTTCAGATAATACATCTAAATGCATCCTTACGAAGAATGTTTATACTTCTTTTTCTTTAGAGGGCATGTTGTACTAATCATTTTGGGTCATGGATCTTCAATGATACCCATGATTATTTCCATAAGTTCATCAATGATGATAGATACACCTTTTTTTAATGTTGGAGGGGCATACCTAAGGTCTTTATCTATTTATTATTCTTCCTATTCTTCATTTTATTCTTATTTTTCTGGTGGGGAAAAATTATAAGGATGATATCTCCATACTTATGTGGGGGGATGATGTCTTTCTATTCAGATGATAGAGATACTTCCTCTAATCCTATAGAAATCAAGGTAACTCTTTAAAATTATAGAGAAGATGGAGTCAGGGATATAGGAGTGACTTTGTCTACTTTGAGTGATGGGACGACTCAACTAGTGAGGTAGGGATTTCTCAGAGCTCTGATGATAGATTGAATGTTTCGTTATCCGAGAACTCACCCCTATCTGAGGAGTCAATATATTTTACACCACTGCTAGACCCAGTGGTCATGATTGAAACCATGAGGAATATGAATCAATATTTGGACTCATACACCAAACTTGATTGATGGGTAACATTTATTCTTCACCAAAATATTTTCAGAGATCATCTAGTATCATTTTTAGACTGTTTGATGTGGTGAACTAGTGGATATCATCGACTAGGGATTGCTACCTATTCAATTCATAAAATCATACAATGATATAATTTGATTTATGAGATCAGTATTCTAATTTATCATTATGCAATGACTCATGATGTCCATTAATCAAGTATTTGATGTATTGATGGAATGATGATGGTATTATCACGTGTTGGTGAAACCAAGTCCTTCCTAGGAGGACGTTGAAGGGTGTTTTTTTATGAATCACTAGAAATTATGAGCCAACCATGAGGTCTCCAAACCAAGTCTTAAGTTTGGTTTGGCCCTGCAAATTCTAAACTCTTTTTTCATAACCCGTTAGGGTCATGGTGTAATTATTTATTTTATCCTCTTTGTAGCCCAGCCGATGATTTCTTCCCACTAGAATGAGAATCATAGTAGATCCATTATCAGGGAAGTCTTTTCAGATATCGACACTATATATCATGTTGGAAATATACATGGGAGTGATGTGTCCCTAAATATTGGAGTCTCTATTGAAATTTTAATGTATAAAAATTCATGTCATTGGACATGATCGGTCTCTATCTGATAGACCTAGGTACCAGTCACTTTAGTATCAAACTGATCAGTTCTTAGTAAAGCTTCTATGACTGCTTCCCCAAGGTCATTTGAAAAACTCTAGAAACTCATAATTGATATTTTTGCTGCCAATAAGGCTAACTATTTTAATATTTCATAATTTTGGTCTAAGGTATGCTTTTTAATAGAATGGTTATGTACAAAAATAGGATCTTTAGTGGATTGATAATTTTATGTGGATGGATCGACCATCGGGATAGAAGATTAATGTTCACTTATCCTTGGTGGGTTGGTTCTGGAAGGCTTTCCTACCTACCTAGGAAGATCTAACACACCTCCTTCCTATGATTTATATTAGAGAATAATCAGGTCAGAGTGGATTCTAGAAGGTACTTGGGGTTTTACAATTCCTATTATACCCATTGAAGGGATCTTCTATGCATTTCTATGACAATGCAAATTCGAGCAAGGGTGGGGAAAAGAGCCTCATATCTTCCATGGCTACATCTTCCATAGTATACTTGTCTAATTTGGCCTCTTCCTTTAGTGCCCCATTGGGATTTAGGAAACTTGGGATCGTAACCACACTCATTGTTGAATAATGGATCCATCAGGTGAATAACATTAATAGACTAAAAATCAAACCCTCTTATAATGAAGCCTTTTTTTGATAGGTTGATTTTTGTGACATTGTTTGGACGGCTAGTTCCCATTTCTTCAAATCTAGTGGCATAAGTTTTGGGAGGGAAAAATAAAATGTTTTACTTGATTCAGGTTCACCCTCTATCACTTCATTATTATCTTTCTTGCCAAGATGATTTTTAAAGGTCTATCTTCTGGGGGTTTTGGGGACGATGATGTTGGATGTGTGATATCGGGATCATATGGTGGAATAGTTGTTGTTTCAAATATTCTTGAAGAATATGATGAGTTTGGATTATTGGAATTTGATTCTTACTATTATCAAACTTGTGTGACCTTATTCTAACAACTTCTTACCACTCGCCTCTTTCATCAGGGGAAGTAGTGGAAACATAAGCCAATAGTGTTGGCATAGGTCCTTGTATCACTTTCCAAGAATCTAACATTTTTTGTAGTAGGTATTTGGAGATGAAGAATTCTAGGATGGTGTATCTCTGTATCTAGTTAAAGGTACAATAATCTGGTTGATCATTGAGACCCACTTCATCAACCCTTTTTACTTCCACTAGATGTAGAAAGTAATGGTCTAAAAAGGCTATAAAATTTACATAAACTTGATTATCTCGCTGTGAGTAAAAATTATTCCTTAGTTCCAGAAATATTTCTTGTCTGGGTCTCATTTTCTTGTCCTATTGAGGTGGGGGATATTGTTGACACCATGGGTGATACATGATGTAGTGCATGTTTTGGATCTAGAGTTAGTGCATAGGTGGGATTAGGCATGATGGACATACTTCTTCCTTTCTTGCTCTTTTTCCTAGGGATGGTGGGGTTATCCAGAAGATAAAATTATTATACTGTATGGAGCCTTCTATTATTTGGTTGATAGAGGTGAAATACTAGAACCCACTCTTATATATCACTAGGATTGGAAGTCTTCATAGCTCATCGTAGAGATCATCGATGCATATATCAAGTATATCTCCCTAGTGAGGTGTCCAGCTCAAGGAATAGGTCAACCCTTAACATCAAAAAATGAATTTTGAGACTCGCTCATTCTATCACTGCTTGCAGTTAGTGGGGTCACTGAGTATTGTCTTCTATAGCATTGATTTGAATCAGAAGAGGAACTATCGAAATAGGTATTCCCATCATATGATAGATTGATATTTTAAATTGGTGTGCCATACGAAAGCTATCCATTAAAGGGTTCACACAAAGAATCTAAGTTTCACTAATTCTTTTTTTTTGTCTAATTTTCCCATCATATGATCACACTGGGACACATAGTGGGTCAGATGTAGTTTTTGATCACTTGATTCCTTAAGAATTAGTAACAGAGGGCTCCCGAAATTTGGTGACGGTGGGAGGTCACTCACCTAGTTAGGGTAAGGCTTCTGTTATTGGTGTACTAGTTCATTCCCCTCCTTTGAAACTTCCAATCTATATTTCATTGCCTAAATGGTATTGTTATATCCTTTATGAGTTTTTTGTTGAGCCTAATCTTGGATGGGTGAAATAATGGGTAGAAATTGATGTTCCAGTTCTACCACTATTTTAGGTGGTTATCTGGCCAGAGAAATATTCTAAGGATAACCTAAACCTATTCTAGTTGTCTCTTTGAGGGAGGGAAATCTTCATATCCATCTATGATTGGTTCTTTGTAGACCAATGGTCCAGGCGCTGTGTTGGGGGGATTTAGTTCCCTTTAATCAATTTTCAAGACAAAACATTGTGGATGAGGTACACCTACTGGAAGTGTACATTGAGGATCTACCAAGGGGCATATTCAATAGGAATTCTTCCACGAAGCAACTCTGTGTTGCTTTTCCTTATCTCTTTCATTTCTTCTTCCAGATAAGTGACTAATTCTTCAAGAAAAAGGGGATCATTCCTATTGAGATGATGTGATGGGTTATGTACGACCTTGATTTTATTATTATCTCTGGTATATATTCTCCTGGGAAGAAGTGGAGAATTAATCAACAGAGAAACCAGATTTTTATTTTCTTTCTAGTTCCAGGTATACACATACTCATTCTCAGAGTTAACAACATCCTAGGTAGAACCATCCTCTGCATGCTCTTCCTCAATTTATTTATTTATTATCTCCTCTATAGGGTTGACATATATAATGTTTACCAATGAGTAATGCATTTTGGGTATCATATCGACTGTTGAATGATATGGTGATTCTTTTTCTACATTATTGGACCTCTATTTTTCCCCTCTGGGATCCTCTTTGGGTTTCTTAGTGAAGAGTGACTCAAAGGGAATCCTTGTGTAGCTTGGTAGTACACGTCCCTTCTTGTGCAAATGGATTGAGAGTCTAGATGAACTGGGAGTCCACCTTTTTCATCTCCCTCCATAATGAGGAAAATAATGCTATTCGTTGGGGGGTTAGGTAATAATGTCCCCATCCTTATGGGTTGGGGTCACTCCCATTCTCTTTTTTCACCCCTATCTAAATTTTTTGGTCGTACGGTTGAATTTTTCATTAAAAATGAACCCACCCTTTTGGACATGGGATGGTCCCATATAGCAGTTAGGATTGATGTTATTGTCACTCCCTCGATCTCATGCATCCCTATTCATTCATGAAAAGGATCTGATTTTGGTTTTTCATGTGAACTACTTACCTCGGACGTCATTTGGTGTGCTTGATGATTGGCTTCTCTTAAGCGAGAAGCATGTTGAATGTTCTCGGTTACCTTGTTTAGGATATTTTTGATGGCTTTCTCTTATTAGGCCTGACACATTTGGGAAATAGTCAAGGCATATTCTTGTGGAGTGTTCCAAATGTTCTGAGAAAGAACATTTCTTAGTAACCACCTTTGAATAAAAACATTAGAGGACTTTGTTTCCAGTGGATTCTGATAAATGGGCAGTGAGGTGAAAATTAAGGATCCATGTTCTAACCACCCTAGGATATAAAAACCAGGTGGGGCATCAAAAATGAGATGGATAAACATATGTAGTGCATGAAGGAATGTCAGCTTGAGATTATTCTACAACCTCTCTAAGTGTGTTCTACCCACAGATGGAAGGGCCTCTAGGTTTTTTTAAAAATGAATATCTCATAGTATTTTAACAAGGTTTTTTGACATGTTATAAGGAATAAAAAAAATAGGTGTCGTAGATTTATCCAAGGATTAATTAGAGTGTTATTTATGAATTATTCTCACTACACCCTTGGTATGAAAAACTAAGAAATGGATAAGGATGATTACATAATGTGTACATCATCCCAAGAAAATTTTCTTCTTATGAAAAATATATCCTTCTGTTCTTCCTAGAGAGACTCCTCCACATGGTCTTCCCAACATGAATTTTCATGAAAATATTTTCACAAGTATAGAGGATAGTAGGGGTATCATTGGTATGTGAATGGTCTAGGGGTTTTATGGAGGATGAGAGTTTCCTTGGGACATCTCTTATTTGACAAAGAATATCACATTTCATTGATAGGGTGTTGAATATTTCTGGACACATATTTCATAGTGCCTCAGAGTACGAGGGATTTCTCATATTTTACTCATCAAGGGGAGGACCTACTACACTATTACAAAATAAGTCTATATTCATGGTTTAAAACTGTGGTTATTTGTTTTAGCTGTGATTTAGTGATTCATGGATGGTATTGGAGTGGATATTGGAAAAACACTATAGCCACTATTTTCAAATAGTGGTATAAGTTTATGTTACGCAAGGCTTATAAACATAGTTCCCAACTGTGCCTACAAGATGGTTTCCATGGTTTGAAATCATAGAAATACCCTCCCTATTTCATAAAAAACTAAAAGTTCCAGCCAGTGTGGCATGTTGAGAGGACTATATTGATAGAGAAAAAGATGTTATGCACATGAAAACCTACTATTCATGTGAAAAACAAACATGAAGTATACCATTACTTCTTCATATATTGTCTCATCCCAAACTATAACTTTACCATATTTGATTGATGAATACCAAAAAAATATAATGGATTCCTCTTGAAAATCACTACTACACTCATAGTTTTAATATCTATAATTTGAATAATTAATTTGGAATATAGATGAGGATAATCGAGATAAATCTGAGCAGATCAAAGCTACTGGACTTCAAATTTTTATAGATGAAAACAAAATACTTTAGAAACTGCATTTTCTGAAGAAAAAAATACTATAAAACCCTATCCCTTGTTACCCAGAGTCAGTGCATTATTTTAATAAATTGGTATGATTACAATGAATCAAGTCCTGAAATATAGATTAGTTTACCAGTCTTGGAAAATATATTACATATATGAACGTTACATTACAATTTATAAAATAAAACACAACATAAATAATCCGTTGAGAAAACCTTTATTCCCCTAGCTTAACCCTTCATATGAATCATAACACACTTCTTTATATCGTGGGAAAAATAAAACATAAGAAATGGGTGGTCTAAGATGCTCAGTAAGGATAACAATATAGCATAAACTGTCAAAAATAAGTATAAATATTTAAGGCAATGTATAAGACTAAAAAATGCCTTTTAAACATAAAATTAATCATAAAATGGAAATGATAAATCAAATAATTCCATTAACTTATTCACATAGATACACTACTAGTCTAATAATCACATGTAATATCAATGGCTAATTTCATAATGATTGAAAGCATAATTCCGGACATCTTAACAACTTAACCAAGGCCTTCTGCCAAGACTAAAAATATAGATTTTTTCAAGGACTTGTGCCAAGATACTAGTTAGTCTCATGATACCTACTGATTCATTGAGGAGCTATACCAGGCTCCAGCCATCACTTACCAAGTCCAATGCATTCCTCATATGAAAAGGTTGAAACATAACTTAAACATTCCTATTAAAACTAGTATACAAAATGTTAATAATTTTACCATAAACCGTGAATTGTTTAAGTATAACACATCCACATTCAAAAATATCACAAAAACATCAATAAAATATGGAATTTTTTATCATAATAAATAAACATCGAATAAGGGTGAAATCCATCAAAGGATATTGACATAGATTAAATAAAAACTATTTGAGAGAAATATCTCTTTCAATTTTGAAGTCATTTAAAAGTAAAATAATTATAAAAGAAAACATTTATTTTGAAAATATTCTTATAATATTGTAATGGAGTCTTTTAAGGTGTTATAAATGCATAAAATAGTCTCACACATTGTATACGTTAAAAAAATTCTTTCTTTAATTTGTCGAAAAGAACATAAAGTGCCTTATTTGGAAATCGACGGAGAGATTCCTTTCAAACCATTTTATAAAAAGTTAAACAAGGGTATATATGAAATTAAACCATAATCTAGTAAATAGTAAAATTGTTTTGAAATACATTTTTAAGAAACATGGAAGTGAATGATAAAGAATTCCTGGTAGATACTTTCGTAAAAACAACCTTGGAAAATAAATATATTGTAAAATTAACACATACTTTGTACTTTTCCTTAGTTGTGGGTATGTTAACCTCTTTATAATAGTTAAATCATTGTTATTAAATTATAAAATAACCACATACCTAAATATTATATCATATATGATCTTCTAATATTGCTTTGTCAATAATATTTTCGTTGTATCATTGTTTTAGGTGTTAACTTATTTGTTTTCCTTTATATGTTTTTCTACATTAGTCATGTTTGTTGTGGATAGTATGTATTTGATTCATATCCATAATTATATTAAGTTCTTAAACATTATTTTAAATCATAAAATGAAAATTATTATGGAATGGTTACGATGGGGAATGAATCTCATCACGTTCGTGGAGATGGTAATCTGTACATATGCACGAGAGAAAATGTCACTATATTGATGTTGAAATTTTATATAATTGGATGGAATATCATATATAAAGAATCATTAACATGTTTTATTTACTATTTACCTCAATTATACTCATTATTATACCCATACAAAGAAGCATTTGTTGAATAACAAACTACACCACGATGTGGAGACTTTAAGTCATGCGTACGCACGTATGGTGACATTGTCATTCATAGGATGGATAAAATAATGAATATGATCATACCTTATTTATAATAACATCACAGTGTGGAGAAGGTAAAGGACATATTATTTTGGTATGGAAACAACAATGAAAGAGTAAGTGGAAGAAGAAAAAACATCGAAATAGGTGATGAAGTAATTACCTCTTCTTCGGGTTCTTCCTATTGATTTCATCCAAAGTGCTACATAGGTTGGCTTTATGATCAATGTATGTCCTCAAGGTTGAAGTGATATTTCTTTTGTAGTATATATATGAGTTGGTTTTGTCCATGCCTAAGGGATTTTGAGGTGTGATTTTGAGAGAAGGGGAAGTACCATCTTATAAGAGAGGTGACGGTCACTTTAGGAAAAGCTTGAAATATTATTTTATTATAAACTAATTTTCAGTTTCTAATGGATAAAAAGATATTTTTATCATGGATAAGATATAATTTGATTTCATTACTCTCAACTAAATGGTTTTAGACAAGTTTAGGTCACCATATTAACCTTATCTTTTAGATTTAACTCTTAGTTAAATAGTTTAACATTTACCATGTGTTCTTGTATTATAATAATAAATGGTTAATAAACTTACTATAAAATTCCAAGAGAACCACAAGTGGTTAATTAACGGCATATAAATCATTATATGATTACTTTATTGGAACCATATATTTTTAGGAATATTATATCATTTAATAATATAGTATTTGTTTTAAAAACTCATTTATGTCAATTTTGGCACAATTTAGTATTTGGTTTTTGTGAGTGTCATAAAAACATTTTCACACTGAAAAAAATTATTTAAACAACCATAACATTTAATATTAACCTATAAAATTCATTGAATGAATAAAAAGTCTCAGTTTATATTTATTTGGATATTTATAATATAAATTATTTTAATCTTTCATTTATAAGGTAATTAATGTTTCATCATTGTGTCATAAATAAATTTCATTATTTAATGTCTAAAAATTATAAATAAAATACCATTATGTAGGAAATTTTTTTATCTTTCTAATGATTATTTATAGTCGAAATTATCTTATGTATAACCATATATTAAAAATGTTTTAGTTATTAAACATTGAATTTAACACTTTTAACTATTCTTTAAATAAAATAACAATAAATATCATAATCTAATCCAAGTGGATAAAAGAGGATAATATTTTAGTCCTAAGGATTATTTTGGTAAAAAATACTTATCCAATAGAATTAGGTCATGTGTTAGGATAATTTTAATATCATTTTTACCATTAATTACCTGATTTACTTTTAACCGTTGTAAATAAAATTCAAAAGTTTTTATTCGCCAAAAATTATTTCTATACTATTAAACCTCATTTTACTTACTGATTTCAACCATTTATCTCTATTTTTTTGAAATTAAATTCATAGTAGTGGTAAAATTAGGTTTTATGAAAATTTGCAAATGTGCCTAGATGGTGGGTAAAAGACTTTTAAAAACCAATAAAATTTTATACATCTAATATTATTATAAAATGACCCTAATGAATTAAATTCAAATAATATAGGTATTACGTATCTATTTTTACCTTTAAATAAATTTAAATAATAATAATTTTATAAATAAAAGTTGGTTTCACTATTAATCAAAAATTGAATGTTTTCAGAAAAATACCAAAAATTAAACCTAATCTAATTTTGATATTCCAAATCTAGATATGATGTCTATTTTACCAAATTCCTAACATATTATTTTAATTAATTATTATAAAATTAATTCCCATTGTCAAAATTAGAAACCGGGGTTTTTACATACAATGACCTGAATTATATTAAATGATTAAAATATAATCTAATTATACTTGTAAACCACTCAAATGAAAAATTTAACACTACAAATTATTTCAACTAAAAAATATGTTTCAATTTAAATTTAGTATTTTTCCCTATTCATCAAAATATAAAATTTATCAGAAATATACCAAATATTTATCCAAACTAAATTTTTAGGTCCCACTTTTAAGGAATAATTTAATTTCATTAATTTAAATATATAAAAGTGTCAAATATTGGAATTAAAGAGGGTTATCCATTAAAAGGTTGTAAAATTTCATTTTTTTAAAAAAATACTTCTTTTATGTGAAAAAATAAATTTGTTTTTATATTATGTATAAGAAAAACATAATATGGAATATAAAATTATATGGAGTATATAATATTCATAATGAATTTAATATTATTTATAACTTCTTTTTTAACGTCTAGTTTGGTAAGTCATTGTAAGTTCGAACTCGGTATTGCATGTAGTGCAAGCTATTGTATTACTTTAAAGAGATAATGTACTATAAAATCCTGGGGTGTTACATTCTCCCCTCCTTCAATAAATTGTGTCCTCTTAATTTGGAATTGTTCTTCGAAAATAAAATTTTAATAATAGAAAATACCTTTGTGGAAAACCCACATCGAAGATAAGGTTAATAAACTTTATTCATAATAAATGGGAAAGGGAAATTAAAAGGTCACCACCAAATTAGGATTTTAAATAAGAGAACATTGGTGGAAATTTGAGACACATAATTGGAGGAAAACATAAATATTCATATGGTGTGATTGAGGTCATCAATCACAAACAAGTAAACAATAAATATAAAATTGAGGGCCTCAAAGACATAAATCTATGATTACATAAAATATTATTCGCTCATCAAAACATTAGGTATTTGGATAACACATATTTGGTTTTGAGATCCTTTCCCTAAATTTTAAGTATTAATTTATTCATATGATAACAAAACAAATACCTGAAAAGTATAGTTTCATCCTTTAACTAATTTCTACCACAAACTCATCTTTAAATTCCAAAAGATAATCGAACTCAAAAATATATTATTTATCCTGATCGTATAGGGTTCCAAAAAATGCATTTATAATTCATATGTCATACCATTTAAAAAACTACATTATACAATTTAGGACATCACATAGGCCAGTTGTAGGTGATTCACCTTTGTTTCCCTTCGTTTGCGGGTTCATGTCTCACGTCCTTGTCGGACGCTCCGGGTTGTCACCCAACCTCTAGGTTGTCATTTTTATAACAATACAAATATAATCTTAAAAAATGATTTAACTTTAATAATAGTATCCAATGCCAAACTTAATCTATTCCAACCTTTAGACTGATCCACAATACTTCTGTCTAAACTCATAGTCTAAAATTTATAAGGTAGGTTGCATAATATACATGGGAATACCATCATCTTGTATTCTCTTAAAATGTTGTAATTAAATGAATTACCATAAAACCATATTTGAATAGGTATGTACTTCATTATTCATTCTACAAAACATAGAATACTAGATATACTCCTTAAATCCCAAAATGTTCTAATCCCCAACAATGATGGAATAAAGAAACCATTAATTAGTTCCAAGGTAATCAATAATATCCAATATAATTTATTCAAATCAATCATCTCTTATTCCAAAATCAATACCTCAATATTAGGACCCTATTAAATTTTATATTTTCTTTAACCGTGTATTTTCCAAAAATGTTTACTTTATATTAAGTCACTTCTTTTGGTACTACACAATCTCAAATCCTTAAAAAAATAAAACCACAGTAAAATCCTTATATACTCCATAATTTTATAACCGGTACATCGTTGATATAACACTAAAATGACGTAATTCATTAATATCATCATAAAAATACTAGTCATTCCTCTTCATTTATGGTTCTATCATAATGTTACTATCATCCAACATCATCATTTGTAGTATACTTTGATGATTAGGACATTGATTCCCATAGTGTCCCAACTCCTTTCAGATGAAGCATTGTACATTTGAAACATTTTTCTTACCCTTGAAATCATGTACTTTGTGTCCTTTTTCTCTACACTTATAATATACTCTCATTCCCTTCATTCATTTACTAAGGGGATTCTTTCCACAATTATCACATATAGAAAATCCTTCTTTCCCTTTTTCTGTTTATCCATCTTTCTCTCTACCATCCTTTTCTTCTCTAGATAACCATCATGGTCATAGGACTTAGATAATTCTTTACTTATCTTATTAACACATAATACAATTTCATCATATGATGATAATACTTGGGAGATTATTTCTCTTCTAAATGTTAGCTTAAGACCATGAAAGATATGATCCTTCTTACTCTTTGGATCATGCATATTGTTTGAGTTCTCATTCCTTATACTGGGAACCATATCTAAACAATGAAATACACTAGGTTTGTTTATGAATTGAAATGAACAAATCCAAACTAGTAAAATACCAAACATAAATTGAAATGTTTATGCACATAATCCATTTTCATAAAAAAAAATTCTTTGAGGAGGTATTTACTCATAAATCCTTCATAATTGTTTGTAAAGAAAATGTGAATTATCCTAAGCATATCCCCTAGGAGTTTTATAACCAAGAGTGAAGAAATGACCATTTTCATGTACCAAGACACCCCAGGTCAATCCTGAAACTCATTTTCGGAGATTTCACTCCTAAGTATATATTTTCTAGAGCCGCCTCTACCGTCTTGTATCCAGAAAGGGATATATTTCTTGGAAAATTCAAAAAATATCTATATTTCCAAAATTCTAGAAGTTCTTCTATACTAATCCTAAAATTCTATCTTAGGGTAATGTTTCAAAATCAGAGTTTATCTAAATATATTTCTAAGGTTATTTCTAAACATCCAATGATACCAACGGTAACACCCTGACCCCAATTACCTAGAGTTTGTGAAATATTTTAATACATTGGCATGATTATAAGGAATCATGTCCTGAGGGACCAGTCAGTTTTACAGTATTGGAAAATAGATTACATATATTAATGTTACATTAAAATTTATAAAATAAAAAATAACATACATAATCCTTTGAGAAATCCATTATTCTCCCAGCTTAACAATTAATATCAATCATAACACACTTCTTTGCATCCTGGAAAAAATAAAACATAAGAGAAGGGATGAGATCAGATTATTAGTAAGGAAAACAATATAGCAGAAACTATCATAAATAACAATAAACATTTAAGGAAATGTATATGACTAAAAAAATTAAACAAAAACTTCAGCATAATATGGAAATGATAAATCAAATAATTCCATTTACTTATTCACAAGGATATTCTATTAGTTGAATAATCACATGTAATATCAATAGATAATTACATAATGATGAAATGCATAATGTCAGACATCATAACCACATAGTCAAGGCCTCGTACCATGAATAAAAATAAATATTTTCTCAAGGCCTTGTTCCAAGACACTAGTTTGTCTAATGAGACCTGTTGATGCATAGAGGAGTTATAGCAGGCTCCACACATCACTTACTAAGTCCAATGCATTCCTCATATGAAAATGTTGAAACATATCATAAACATTCATATTAAAACTAGTATACAAAATGTTAATACTTTAACCACAAACCATGAATGGTATAAAAATAACACATCCACAGTCAAACATATCACAAAACCATCAATATAATATGGAAGATTGTATCATAATAAATCAACTTCAAACAAGTGTAAAATCTATCAAAGGATGTTGACATAGATGAAATAAAAAATATTTGAGATAAATATCACTTTCTATTTTTGAAATCATTTAAATGTAAAATTGTTATAAAAGAAAACATATATTTTGAAAATATTCTTATAATATTATAATTGAAGCTTCAAAGATGTTATAACAGTGGAAAATATCCACACCTGATGTATAAGTTAAAAAACATTCTTTCTTTAATTTGTCGAAAAGGTCATAAAGTACATTATTTGGAAAGCGAAAGAAGGATTCCATTCAAACCATTTTATAAAAATTCAAAAAGTGGTATAAATGACTTTAACCCATATTCTAGTAAATAGTATAAATGTTTTGAAATAAATTATTAATAAAGAAGGATGTGGGTGATAAATAAATCTCAGTAGTTACTTTCGTAATAACCATCTCAGATAATAAAGAGATTGTAAAATTAACCCTTGACATGTAATTTTCCTTATTAGAGGGTACATTAACGTTCTATATAATAGTTAAATCATTGTTATTAAATTATACAATAGCCACATGCATAAATACGATATCATATATGATATTCTAATATTGCTTTGTTAATAATATTTCAGTAGTATCATTGTTTCGGGTGATAATCGATTCATTTTACTTTATAGTTTTGTTACATAAGTCATGTTTGTTATGGATTGTATGTATCTGATTCATATCTATATTGATATTATGTTCTAAAACGTTATTTTAAATAATAAAATGAAAATTATTCTGCAATGGTTGTGATGGGGAATGAATCCCATCACGTTCGTGGAGACGGTAATCCGTACGTACGCACGAGTAAAACTATAATTCTATAGATGGTGAAATCATATGTAATTGGATGTTATATCATATATAAGGAATCATTAACCAATTATATTTATTATCTACATCAATTATACACATAAAAATAATTAAGTGTTGAATAAAAAACTACACCACAACATTGAGACAGTAAGTCATACATACGCACGTATTGTGACTTTGTCATTCGTAGGATGGATAGAATAATGAATATGGTTGTAACATATTTATAAAAACATCACAGTATGTATAAGGTATTGGAATTATTATTTTGGTATGGAAACAAAAAATAAAGAGGATGTGGAAGAAGAAAAGAACTTTGAAAGAGGGGATGAAGTAATTACCACTTCTTCGAGTTCTTCATTTTGATTTGATCAAAAGTGCTCCTTAGGTTGGATTTATGATCCAATTAAGGATTCTAGGTTGAAGGGAAAGTAGTTGGGAGGATATTTGAGTAGTGTTTTTCCAAGACAAATGGATTTGGAGGTTTTATTTTGAGAGAAGGGGAAGTACCTTTTTATAAGAGAGGTGAGGGTCACTTTAGGAAAATCTTGAAATATTATTTTAATACAAACTTATTATCGGTTTCTGATGGCTAAAAATGGATTTATTTCAAGGATAATGTGTGGATGGGTCGAAATAATCTCAACCAATAGGAGTTTTAAAAGTTTATATCACCATATTAACCTTATCTTTTAGATTTAACACTTAGTAAAATAATTTAACGTTTACCATTCCTTCTTTTATTATTATAATACATGGTTAATAAACTTACTATAAAATGTAAAGAGAACCCCAAGTAGTTCATTAATGACATATCTATCATTATATGAGCCCTTTTTTGTGCCTTATATTTTTAGGATTATTATATAATTTAATAATATTTTATTTGATTTGAAAATTCATTTATGTAAATTTTGACACTATTTAGTATTCAGTTTTTGTGAAAGTCAGAAAAAACATTATCACTTGGGAAAAAATTGATTTTATAAACCCTTACCTATCATATTAACCCAAAAAATTCATTGAATTCATCAAAAGACTCAATTTAAATTTATTTGGATATTTAAAATATCAATTATTTTAATCTTTCATTAATAGGGTAATCACTACATCATCATTGTGTCATAAATAAATTTAATTATTTAATATCTAAAAATTATAAATAAATTACCATTATGAATGAAATAGTTATAGCTTTATAATGAATATTTATAGTCGAATTTGTCTTATGTATAACCCTATATTAAAAATGGTTTAGTTATTAAACTTTGAATTTAACACTTTTACCTCTTCTTTAAATAAAAAAATAATAAATGACCAAATCTAATCCAAGTGGATAAAATATGATAAAATTTTATTCATAAGGTTTATTTTGGTCTAAAAACACGTATCTAATAGAATTCCGACATGTGTTAGGGAAATTTTAGTATCATTTTTACCTTTAATTACCCAATTTACTTTTAACCGTGGTAAATAAAATTCAAAAGTTACTATTCACCAAAAATTACTTTCATCATATTGAACCACATTTTACTTATTGATGTCAACAATATCTCTCGTTTTTTTGAAATTCAATTCATAGAAGCGGAAAAATTACGTTTTATGCAAATTTGCAAATGTTCCTAGAAGGTGGGTAAAAGATGCTAAAAATTCAATGAAATTTTATACGTCCAATATTATTATAAAATGACTCAAATTAATTACATTGAAATAATATAGGTATTATGTATCTATTTTTACTTTAAAATAAAATTAAATAAAAATAATTATTATTTAAATAAAAGTTGTTTTTATAAAATAACGCATTGTTTTTCACTTTTCATCAAAAATTGAAAGTTTACAGAAAAATACCAAAACATTAACCTAAGATAATTATTATATTCCGAATCTAAAAATGATGTATATTTTACCAAATTAAAAACATATGAGTTGAATTAATTAATTTAAAATTAATTCACGTTGTCAAACCCAGAAAGTGGGTTTTTTAAGAAGTAAAAACTATCATAAGATTGACATGTGTTCATGTACAATCTAAATGTGAATTTACATAAAATTATCTCCATTATATTAAATGATATAAATATAATCTAATTATAATTTAAAAACGCTCAAATTCAAAATTTAAAACTATAAATTATTTCAAATAAAAAAGTTGTTTTCAATTAAAATTTAGTACTTTTCACTATTCATCAAAATATGAAAGTTATCAGAAAAGTACCAAAAATTTATCCAAACTAAATTTTTATGTCCCAATTCTAAAGAAGAATTTAATTTCACTAAATTTAATATATTAAAGAGGTAAATATTTTATTTCAAAAGGGTTCTCCATTAAAAGGCGATAAAATTTCATTTGTTGAAAAATACATCTTTTATATGAAAAAAATGAATTTTTTCTTATATTATGTATAAGAAACACATAATATGGATTCTAAAATTACATAGAGTATATAAAATTCAAAATTCAGTTAATACTATTCATAACTTCTTTTTGAACAGTCAGTTTGGTAAGTTGTGTTGGGCTAGAACTCGGTGTTGTGCGTAGCGCATGCTATTGATTTACTTTAAAGAGATGAGGTACTATGAAATCATGGGGTGTTACAATTACTAATTAAACAACCAAGATTCATATGATAACAACTAGTATTCTTGTGATAGCATGAAAAAAATTCATTTTCCGAGTAAAAAATAAAGACACCATTCGGTTCTTGGAAACCATAACGAGGATATCTAAATCACAAATTGTGAACTCAAAACACATGAATTTTCATGTTCCAAAAAACCAAATAAATAATCACCTGGTTTAGATGTCTTACTTGTAATTTTTATAAGAATAGATTTTTTGCATCATATTTGTAAGGAAATTCTATAGTGACAACAAAATATTACAAGCAGATCACAAAAGAATAGATATTATTTCAAAATATATGAAAAAAATGTAAGTTGAATATATAATATAGACTTGTCCTACCATCACTACCCTCTGCACTAGAGAACCCCCCCCCACCCATCACTATCCCCCCACCCAGCCCCTACACACCCTATTTGCACACCCCTTCCCCCTTGCACCCCACCTGAACCCTCCCCCTGCACCCCTCCCCACATCCTCACCATGCACCAGTACCCCTACCCCTGCACACCCCCACTGCCTCCCCCTTTCACCCCGAATTCCCTTGAACACCCCCCCCTTCACCCCTACACCAGCCACTCCCCCCCCTACACCAACCCCTCCCCACTACACACCCACATTCCCCCTATCCCCTCCCCTACACACACCCCTTATCCTACCCTAGAACACCCCTCTGACCACCACACACTTCATATAGAAGTGTCTCTATTTAATTATTTGGATCACGTATAGGAGAAGTGTGGTGAAATTCATGATCACCATAGTGGATAACTATAGAAAACCTGATGTAAATTTCACTATAATATATTCCATGGATCAAAAAAATGAAAATGATGAATAAAATTCTAATTATTCTGTACAAGATTGAGAATAATTTCAGATATGGGCTATGCATAGATCGTGATATGATTAAATAAAGAAATAAGAGTGATAGAATGGATTGAGGTTTAAGTTTATTGATGTTTCTAGATAAATATTCTTAAATATCACTATAATACATGGGAATTTTGAATCAAGACACACATTGATATATGGATTGTTTAGTAGTTTATGAATGCCTAAAGAGACGCATGATTATAAAGCAATAGTGCGTCAGTGTTATCCAATCAGTTGAGGAAGGGGGTATCATGTTGTTTTAAGTAATGTGATAGGGACAAAATTATATAGTTTAAAATTATACAACAAGAATGAAATAAATAAATATCAAATGTATTAATGGTGAAACAGGTATAGAAAATATTTTCTCATATCATGTATCATCTATGCGTGAAACTCGGGTAATGGGCGGTTACTCAGGTCACACGAGAGATCTAATAGAAACTGATAAGACAAGCTCATAATAATTAAATGACTAATAATAGAGAATTTAAAAATAAGAAGACTTGTTGGATAGGTGTCTAGGTTGTCGGTCCACCCTACCAGCACACCAAATGGTATGATAGGGTGACGTAGAAAGTTGCAAATTTTTTATTGAAAAAAGGGTGTGGATTAAGTACTATTATTCCTTATAGAATATGAATTATAATGAAGTTTAAAAATAGACCATAGAAGACCAATGAACACCATTCAAATGTGGTTTATAATTCCATACTTTCATTAACACAAGAATACCAATGTTTTTCAACTAAAAACATGTCTTCAACATAGGTTTAATATCATGTTTTTTAAAACTATACCATAGGTCATGTAACCAAGATGGTATGGTTGAAAATTTTTCTACAATATTTTTATTATAGGTATGCTCATTTTATTATGAATGATTTTTAGATAAATTTAAACTATAGATACATGGAGTTTAGAGGTGAATAAAAATAATCAAAGGGTTTTTTGAGCACCATGATGAAATAATTTCATGTGATATGAATATCAATTGGGTGAACAAGTTAAAATAGAGAACCAAACCCAAAAAGGACATGTGAAATGGTTAAAATGTGATTAAATAGGACCATGATATTCTTTGATGTTGTAGAGTTTAAATCCATCTAAAATGACTAATGGGGTGCTACAATTTTTGGGTTGTTGAGCCTGAAATAAAAGGTGGATAGTGTCTATGGAACTATGTGCGAATTAATAAAACCATTATTTAATTAAAGAGAATAATTCCATTATATATATGCCTTTAATTTTGTGTTCCCAACATAAGTTAATGATAATGGGACTATAGGGTCATTCCTTTAATGGTCATGCATCTTGGACCAAAACCGTGTAGTGTATTGTCATATAAAAATAACATGGTTCTCTATATTTTAATTTTTTACAAAAAGGAATGGCTCGGGGAATGTGGGGATAATATTCTATATAAAACATTCTAATTCTAGTAGTTCAAGTGAGCATAAGAAAACTTTTGTATGTTCTAGATGGTAATTCACAAATACTTTGTTACTTTTCCATTTTTATCAAATATGACCCCATGTTATAAAATTGGGTGACTTGTTGAGTGGATTTTTGGGTTCTTATTAGATACCATTTAACAATTATTTAGTCTCATGAGCCTTTGTGCCTCATGACTTGATGATTTTAGAATAATTATCATCATAAAAATTTGGTATTCATTTTAAGTTTAGAAATATTTATCATAGTGGTTATTGAGGTCTAGTACCATTCAACTAGATCATGGAATTATACATGTTTTAAATCTAAGAACATAGAATATTGGTGAAGTGGCCAACGTAATAACCAAGAAGATACAATATAATGATAATTAAAAATTCTATGTTCCAATATGAACTAGAATCAATAATATTGGAATATATATTAATGTCAAGTTGTGTGGAATAAATAATTAATGTGAATTAATACCCTAAGGATCTATCCATGTAAATTCTTAATTTATAATGATGGATCTTGAACTAGAGGCTTGAGATTTCATATAGATTATTGGTTGTACAGGGTGAAACCAAAGTTCTTTAACACCCTTTGTCTTATCAAAATCCATAACAATTGAAAATAGACACAATTAAAATTCATGATTCATGGACTGGGTGACATTGTCTATGTAGAAATGAGGGAGGTGAAAACCAAATGTGAATTGAAAATATCATTTGATAGCCAAAATAAACCTCATGGAGGAAATAATTTAAATATTTCATAGTCGTAATTCTTGATCCAAATATGATTTCATCTATATGGATAAAATTGAAAAAAAGAACATGATGTGTATTGGAAAGCCTCCTATGGGTATCCTCCTGAAAAAATCACATAGAATACATTCAAGATTATTTGTTCAATGTTAATTTGAAATTTATTAACATATATCTTAGGACACTTCAATATAGGTGTAGCAGTTCCTTGACACACAAGGTGGGGTAATGATAACTGGTGAAGAGGAATCATTTGTTGAGAAATGGAATATGTTATGGGTGAAAGGTGAACGGGTCTAATGTAATAGAACCATGAATCACTATGTATTATATATAATAAGAATCATGAAACACATATTTAATGGGAGGCGTTTCATAGTTTAGTGTCATAGAACAAAAAAGAAAAATTAGAGGGTATATGGTGTTAATTGAAGGTGATAATACAAGTACAATATTTTTTTAGGGAAAAGAAACATTTTTAGTTTTGTCATAGTTTAGTGACTAGGTTTTTTAGATTTTAAGGAAATATGGCCTAGACCATATCTATTTAAGGGATTCATTGTCTCAATGAACATAGAGGGGAAGGAAGATCGATAAATATTTTCCATGTACCAAGAGAAGGCTTCGGTGATAGGAAACCGATGTATTCTCATGAGATAGGGGATTCCGGTGTCACTATATATCCCATGCAAAGTGAATCATTCCATACATAGTTCGAAAAACTAGTATAGAAGGATTAAAATCTATAAGGGGGATCCTCTTAGAAAGGGATCTACAATATCATATAGTTTAATGTTTTATGATGGGGACTATTTCATGATATTTGAAATCTTTTTTTTTGAATACTAGATACATAGTATACAATTTTACAATGAGAATTACAATCTATAATTTAAGACTAGATAGCTTTTAATAATAGGTGGGATGGTCTATGTAGAATAACTGTTAGAGAGAACCCCAATGTTAACATATAATTTGGAGCCACATCGACAACATTAAAGAGGATACACTTAATCTAATGATACGATTCATGGACAAAAGTTGGACTCAAAATATAAACACATATATATGTGAATAAAATGTGGGAGTTACTTTCTACATAGCATGAAGTGAAAAATGAAACCCGTTGTGAACAAAGATTTTCATTCTAGAATGAAAACCTCAAAGTGAATGCACAAAATTTTATTTTGAAATACTAAGAGGGAAAAAGTAGTTTGAACATACTGTAAATAAAATAATTGGAAGGTACTATTAAATCAATATGGGAAAGAGAAATTATGTAAATGATATCTTCAAAAAAAGGAGAACCTACCTCAAACTCAATGCACGTTTCTTTAGACAATGCCAACTCTAATATTCTTTTTTCTGCATTCACACATATGCACCTTCAGATATATATAAAGACACATATCCCTTATGTACATATTCTCCTATCCAAATATATACAATGGGGTCCTTATTATACACGCATATAACCCTTTAAACTTGTACATGTATGCATGTTTCATATATATATAGAAGCACACCAAGCCCCAATGAATATATTTGCACTACCATGAGTGAATATATATAAAGGGGGAACTTATATATATATGTGTGTGTGTGTGTTTCTACCTTTTCATACACATATAAGTTGTTTTTAGCTTTTTCATCATGAAACTGCTTTGAGGAAGACCGAAGCACACTACAAAAATAAACTATCATTTTAATAAGACACAAGGGATAAAAAACAATATTTCAACTTTATAATTAAATTAGTACAAGTCTCGACATAAATAACCATGTTTTTCAGATTTTATAAAACCAAACACATTCATAAACATCAAATTAAAATTCATTTGATAGACCAACTAATTAATTCTAATATACTTTGAAATTAACATCTTAGATTCTAATAAACCGAAAAAATGATCACCCACCATTGGAAAAAAGAATAAAAAACTCTATTTTTATACCATCATTAAACATTAATTTAACAGATATGAGAAATATATTTTAAAAAGAAAAGAGAACAACTGAACTATATCTAGGTATATTTGTGATGTTTTAATTAAGTTTAAAATGGTTATTTTTGTTTTTGATTTTTTTCATTACCTTTCTTCATGATTATGTAATTTTGATTTTCACACATCGTAAGTCTTGTTTATTACTTTAATTCGTTGAAGTATTCTAAGGAGTAAACATTTTACATTTCCAATCTTGTGTAGTAATGTGTGGAGTGATGTTTGATGATGTTTTAGTGAATTATTTAAAACATGGGGTTGTTCAAAATATGTTTTCTCAAATAAATGAAGAACATTAATTTTTTTAATGGTTGTGTGAAGTGATGTTTAGGGAATTGGTTATGTTTATACTATATTATTTAAACTCATTTTTCAAGCATTAGAAGGTTGATCACAAGCCTAAACAAATTCTAATGATAAGACAACATTAATTGAATATAAGTTCAATTATATTGAAAGGAATAACATGTTGGAATGAGGGTATCTTTCTATGGATAAAAAATTCATAGTTATAGAGTATGGTTTCCTGAATAATCTAAACGTTAAAAGAGAACTATCAAAAAATGCAATAAAAAATATAGAGAACCCAAAAATCACATAAAACATAATTAAAAATGATCCAAAGAATAAACACTAATGAAACCATACCCAAATATGGTATCAAACTCTCTACCTTCGATGGTTGTTCATAGAACCAAGCTCTACATAAGAAACCCTCTGTAATAAAATATGGGGAAAAGAAGTGGAATATAATGAATTATTATATATATGTGATTAGTGTGTCAATTATACATGATAAAGGATACATGACTCCATAAACAAAAATGAATAAATAATATTCAGATAGATTTGAACATCCCAATACTAATTAACATGATCATTAATAAAGGATTTTTTTCAAATGATATCCAATGTCATTCAAAAAATACACCATGGTGTGACCTACATCAACTCTTCTAAGACAACACTAAACCATACAAGATTGAAAATATTTGATGAAAATATTGATAATATTTTCATAATAATAAATAAAAAATAATAAATAGTGGAAACTTATTGGGAATCCAATATGTCATGTCCATAAGTTGGAATAACATGAAAGAGGAAATAGGAAATTTTAAATAAAAAGGAATCCAAGAAAATATAGATTTTAAATAAATACCCTATAACTTTCAATATAACATAATATAGATATAGCAAGGATAAATATCCAACCCCTAATACTATTTAGGATTAATTGGAAAGAATATGCGGTGTAAAAAAAAGGAAATAATCAAACCTATAATGCTAAATTAGAAATATACTCACGAAAAAAATTCTATAACCAAGATAACCAAAATGGTCTAATCTACAAGTGACCTAAGAAAAGGATTCTAAAATAAGGGGATTCTAACAATCTTTAACCTATACCTAAAAAATCCACAATGTTTAGCAATAATGAGTGGTATATGTTGTGTGTGAGAAAAGTTTCCTAGTTAATTTACATAGAAAAGTATTTGCATTTCCTTTTTTAAGACATTTTATAAATTCTAGTTTGAAATTAAATAAAGATATTAATGGTTATATTTTTAAAAAAATCATTATCATGCACTAAATTATTAGTTTGAAATCATTTTTTGTACATAGATAAATCGCTTCTTTTGAAAAAAAAATCAAATACTCACTTATTTCATTTAAAACAACCATTGGAATCAAATAACTTTCTAAAATACCATTTCAATACTAGTTTTAAATATCAGAAGATATAATTTCATGTAATATAATAAATAAATAGTTTTATTAAAAATATGTAAAATTAATATACAAAGGTATGAACCAAGGGTGTTATATACCAAAATGTCACTATAAAATAATTCTAAATGTCATAAAACCATACTAGGATTTTGAATATACATAATATTCACCATAAAGAGAGATATTATAATTTAGTACATATCATTTTAAGTAGTGGGTGAAAAATGAATATATTTGATAGGTGTTAGAGATAATAATGAGATAATTCCTTTATTTTCTAAAATTACAGTGTACCAAAATTACAACAAACTAGTAGAAAAATAAAAGAACATAAGAATAAATTGAGAATAAGGAGATGGAGAATAGAATGAGAATAATCCTCATGAGGTGCTTCACCTAGGTCCAGAGGCCTAACACTCTGATTCTACCAAAAAGTAGCCTGATAAAAATTCTGATCCCCCTTCTATCTATATGTTGCCTCCCTATTTATTACACATCCAGTCCCAACAACTTCCTAACAAACTAACAGACTAACAGTGCATTTAAATATTTTCCCCACCCCACATTTCCCCCATATACCTATCAAAAATAATTACCAGATAGTTTTTTCGAGGAAAATTCTTGGTAAACTTATTATTATATCATATGTAACCTTCATAGATCACAGTTAGACTATCCAAGATTTACTCCGGTTGAATAACCTTTCATACTATCGAAGAACATCATAATATATAACATTAGTGGATTTCTCCAAATTTCCGTACTTAGTGGAATTCCCTCTATATAGATACACTCAAAGAATTAAATGATCCTAATAACTATATAAACATTTCTATCATAGATAAAATTTCTCAACACCCCACTAAGATACTCAAAGATCCCATAAAACTGTCTATTGGAGGTGAGGAATCATTTTATAACACATTTACTACATATATAAAGTAGAATGCATAGCAAGGCATCAAAATATCCATACTTTATCCCATCCTAATACACCAATTTTATGAAAAACACATTTTTATTCCACATAATGTCAAATCACAGTCACATTCAACTCATTAAATATATATTCTCCTATAGAACACAATTTACCAAGGGAGTAAGCCATGGGTATAACTAATTAAATGAAAAATATGTTATACAAATTTTCAAACAGGACTTTTGCTTTCATGTAAATATCTATAAACTTTGTATCCATTATATATAAATATTTTCAAAGATTATTTAACACAAAACCCACATTAAAATCAATAGAAATGTTACATTAATCCAACAAGTCTTAATAGAATATCTTTACATTAACACAAAATCATTAAAAAACATGTGGAACAATATAAATAGAATTAATTAATGAGAAACATAAGAACATATCAACCAAACACATACAATTATAATAATAATGAAATAATAATGGGTTTAGAGAACACAAGAATCACATGGTCTGCAAAGAAAATGAAATTGCATGGAAACACCTATGTGAAAATGGCATGACACCATCAAATACAGGTTATATAGAACCAATGATGTAATCTGAATACCCTCGATAATAAGAAACATAAATTTTCCTAAAAATCACAATCTAGTTTAGATAAACAATTTTCCCATTATAAAAGTGATACCAAGACCGGCATTAATCAGGTCTAAGGAAGGCCACAATATGGAAGAAACCCTAGTTGTAAGGAGAACCCACAAAAATCAGACTATATGAGTACCTTAGAGTTTGGCAGAACTCACAATGTAGTGTCGGGACTACATGGATAGGGAGGTGGGGAGGCCGCATCAGATCCACATCGACAAGGAGGTGGGATGGCTATGTCAAACCCATGACGAAACTGCGTCCAATCCACGTTAGAGGAGAGAGATAGCCCGAGGTAGCAGTGGGATAACTATGTCGGTGGCGGAAGATCATCAGAGTCTAGGACATGATTACAAAGTAGAAGCACTGGAGAGAGGAACTTAGGGGGTAAGGGTACCTCCTCATTATGGATTCAAGGGGAATCAAGTGGTATGGACATGATTAAAATAAAATTGTGGCCTTATATAATCTATGGCCACAGTTTATTAAAACTATGGAAATAGATGTGTGGTAATAGGAAATATTTCTATTTGTGCTTGTTGATAAGAAATTTGATTATATAGGGACATTCATAGTGAATTATATCATGGGGAGGACTAACATCGTAGCTTGATGTTTGATTGCTGGGAGAATTTGTATAGTGTATACCATAGGGAGGACCATCGGGGTTGATGATAAAAAGGGGATGACCTTCATGCTGAAATAATGTGTCCCTATAGGGAGGAACTTTATAGTTAATGTTATAATTTTATGGACTACCATTATAGCTTTATGTCAAACTATCAGGAGAATTTGTGTAGTCTATACCCTAGACAGGAGCTTCTGGGGGACTATAGGAAGGGGAGGACCTTCTAGCTGAAATAATGTGTCATTGTAGGGATGAACTTGGTAGCAAATGATATCATGTAGAGGACTACCATTATAGTTTTATATACGACTACTGGGAGAATTTGTGCAGCGTATACCATGGGTAAGACCTTTAGGGTGAACAATAACAATGGGATGACATTCTTGGTGAAATAATGTGTCATTGTGGGCAGGACCTTCACAGTGAATTATATTTTATTGAGGACTACCTTCATAGCTTGATGTCCGACTAACAGGGGAATTTTTGCAGCATATACCCTAAGGAGGAACATCAAGGAAGATGATATAAGGGGGAGGAACTTCTTGATAAAATAACATGTCACTGCATGAAGGACCTTTGTAGCTAATTGTATCATGGATAGGAATACCACCATAGCTTGATGTTCGACTAAAATGAGAATATATGTAGTGTATACCCAAGGATGGATTTTAGGGTGGATTTAATTTATGGTATTATCTTATTGTTGTTTTATCTTCTAGTCTTACGAAGGGTTACTGTGAGTCTCATTAGGTAATAAGCTCTAATGATTGATCGGTTTCATTTCACAATGTAATCCGTGTTGGTGGATGTTTTGGGGAGGACCTATAGAACTACCTATAACCATATTGTGTGGAGGACCTTTAGAACTACTAATTCATATTTCCTAATTTGGTCTTGGATCTGCATGATCATGGGCCACTAAGGATAGGTTTTTAATGGCCTTTGAACTCCGGCTTCCAGCAGATAAAGATAATGAGTCTTATATTCATTTTACACCTTCCTTTAGCATTATTTTTTTTTGTGTCTATGTTGTGGGAAAGTGGGACTCCTTACTATAGTTTATGGCCTTCATATATGATAACCTGTTCATGTGACCCTCTTGATGATTTTGGATAATCTTCCAAGCATCCTACATTCTAGATGGTATATATTCCTACCATAGAGTGGACACCATGGTGGACTAGTGTCCCCCAATTAGAACATGTATTTTTTCCCCAATCTAATTTTCCATTTATCCTCAAATATTTTCGACAACACTCATTGGTGGGATCAATAATGCATGTCTACTCCAAAGTGACCACCATATTTTAAGGATGAGTCAACCCATATGGGGAGGTGGGATTATGGGCCTGAATCCTTGCTATTTTCGAAAACATCATTAGATTTTGAAAATTATGTGGGTTGTGGTTAGGAATTGATGTATGATCCTCCATAATTTCAAAGATGTGTTGAGAGGAATTTTTTGATGGAATAGGAATATATTTTTATTCCAATTTTAGAGTAGGAATATGTGTGTGCTCTAATCCACCATTTTGTGTTAGTGAGTACTGATAGTTCTCTTATGTAGGGGAAGTGATAAGGGTCTACCCCTTATTTATATCCAGGATACACCAAATATGTTCTCTAATTGCTATCATATTTTACTAATGGGATTCATATTCATGAGGAGGGATTTGTTTCTTCTCATTTTCCACCCTATTTGGATGACGGTCCTTATATTCATCTTCACAAATTTGACTCTACCTTTATTTGGTTTTCACTATTTTTGATCGATGAAATTCATATTTATGATAAAGGATTTTTATCGACTCATTGGTCTCTATCATATATGATGGATGGAATTCATATGCATTGGTAGGAATTTAACACTGCATGTAGTTTTCCACTCTATTTTCACAGTGGGCTTGGTGAGTATTATCATGAATTTGTGCCTTCTTGTAATGTGACACCATATTTTTGTGGTGGGATTCATAAGAGGGAGTAGGAATTTTTATCTCCTAATTGGTTTCTATCATATTTTACTGATGGTATTTGATATGTATTGATAGAAATATGTTTCTGCTTGTAATATGTCATCATAGTCTATTAACTAGAATTTTTGAGCAAGAATATACATCCACTCATAGGTTAATTCTATATTTTGATTGAGGGATTATTCATAAGGTACACAGATGAGGGTCCATTCTTGGTTATCCGATCATTTACCTTGTGTGGTATTCCCTATGGACCCGGTTTTTCATAGCATTAGTTGGGGCCCACAGGGTGATATCTTCTACATCGTGAGGATGTTGGGTTGCACGGTGTTGGAAGAGATGGTTTTTGGAAGGGTCCATTAGGTGGGACCCTTGTACTGGAAGGATAAAATCATTTTTGATGACTTTATCAGCCTATCTAAGGTAAGGGAGGTACTCATTATTGCGTTCTGGGGATAGGATCCCAAAACGGTTGTAGACGGTTAGTATGGACTCATAGTTCTGGACCGTTGACCATCATTTGGAAGACATCTGGGGGGGATTCCTTAAAAGAGGGCCTATCAAGATGCCTATAGGGTGGGGAGAGTACCATGTTTATGGTAATCCAAAACAAGTGAATTTTATACCCATAATTAAAGATCCTAGGTGGTATATGGACTCCTCTACTTCATAAAGGACCCAACCTCATGTGCAGTAACTAACATGTGTGCCTATGAATGCATTTTAGATACCATTGGATTGACAGAAACATTGAAGAGTTCATGCAATATATGTGACATTTACAGACAAAAAAACCACATCAATGTAGAATCCCATTACCACAAGTGTAGTTGATGGTCTCATTTGGCCCTCTCCCATTTTGGGATGTAAAAGGGGATTAATGTGGGGTAACACAATCACCTTGGTTAAGGATTCACATCAGGTTCACTATTTTTTTCAAATAGAAAATAATGATTGGTTTAGGAATGAAATGGTCTGATGGGGACTGAAAAATATGTTATTTTATCTTGCGAAGGAAGTATCATATTTATGTCATTTACTTTGGTTTTAATATTTTGTTTCTAATGGAATATATGTGTCGTTCTGATGGGTACTGGGTAGTATATCCATTTTCATTGTGATATAAGTGTCATAATTTATCCATTCCCATCAGGGTCACCATATTTTTTATAAAAAATGTTTGTTTCCCAATGGTTGATTATTAGGGTTTGAGTTTTGTATAATAATTCACATTGGGTCCACTATTTCCTAATGGTCTCCATTGGGTTTTGTTCGTGGAACAAAAAATGACCAATGTCTCTCGTATCCATGATTTGTTAGCCTACATTACAAAGGTAGTCATTCACTGGTTAACTTGGCCAATAACACTTAATATCCCACATTGGTCAAGAGGATTGGAAGTTGGGATCATCACACCCTTTTAGGAGGAACTATTTCCTATTTTGAGACTCTCTTATAGATATAAGATATGTTCATGAATCCTTGTTTCATTCCCAAATATGTATATTATCTATTAACCCAAGGTAATAATCAATTATCATCACACATGTGTTTGAAATCATTTGTTTGTATCTGAGGTTCACCATCAATGAAGAGACTTGTATTTATCTGAGGTTCTCTATTAATTTTACCCTTTTATAGAATGTTTGGGGTTTTTTGTCCTTTTATATTATGATGCTTGTTTTAAAACATGTAGTGGGGGTGCTATAGGGTTTACCATCATCCAGGGGGGAAATTGTTTGTATTTCGGGACTGAACACATAAGATTGTCTTCCTATAAATCCTTATGAGAGTAATCAGAACCCATGTAGTTCGGTGCCCCTTCATTTGGCACATCCCATTTTATGTTCATGAGATAATGACCCAACCATGCAATCTAACATAATGTTCCTTGGATTTTCATATATTTCCTATCAAGAGATGAATTCTCAATGGTGTAGTGGGGCTTATGTTGAGGAATACCGAGTGGATCAGTAGAGATGCGGTCTCTTGGGTTTATAGGAACTTTAAATAGATGTGTCCTAGAGAACAATATGGTGGAATTGAGTTCTATTTTTGGACCTCAGGGAGTCTTCTTACATATCCTAGTTCGTTGGGAATCATAGTCCACATAGTTTAGTATGTTTGGGATTACCCATTGAAGCTTCCCATTAAAGATAGCATAATTGGGTGTTACACTCAGAAAGATGACTATCTGATGCTGCCTCATTTAGAATATGGACCTTTAAAGATTGGGGATTGGCTTCGAGACTTATACAATGTTAGAGGACCATATGGTGCTTGAATATTGGGATTATCTATATGGAGAAGGCGCGAATGGGGTTTAGGATCATGCTGATGTAATGGTATCCACTAACCTCTAAATCTACATGATTCGTGATCTGTGTGATAGACAAGAGGATATAGTAGATCTGATTATCACACAATCTCACCTTATCTGCTGATGGATGGTGCTAGAGCCTAGTTAGAGAAGGAGGGGTCTTTAAATGTCCCCTTATTCTATTTTATTTTCATAGCTCGTACAGTCACATCATGTGATTTATCCATCTACGTCCTGGGCTGACGAGAAGAGGACAAAATGTGTCGCCTCAATCTAGAAAGGATAGGTTCTTACCCATAAAAGATACCCTAAAATTAGATTTGGGAGGTGGAATATTGTTGAAAAGTATCCATCATAAAAGGTAAAGTTCATATTTCCCCATCAAAGGGAAACACAAGAACGGTCCCCTAAATTCCCACTCGGAATAGCAAGGTTCAAGATAGAACTCCAATTCCATAGCCCAGATTACCATGGGAATGTAAACCTGGTAGAATTATGACGGCTTGCATTATTATATAAGATACACCCATGAATACACATAACATTGGAATATAATAATAAAATCACTCATTGATGTGTTTGTAAGTCTTATCATACTTGTTTGGAGGCATTGGAAGGTGCCTTGTCTGGATGTCATTGGAATGGTTCACATAGTGGCAATCATGGGGTGTTGACGGAAAGTTGGAAGGGAGTGACTAGAGGTGGATAGTAGAATGTCCATGGATGCCCCATATCACATAGTAGTTTTTTACCAGGGATGAAGATCCATCCATGTAAAGTGTTGCTCCATGGGTAGGGGTGACATCCATGTAATGATGTGTTATGCATACCTGGGTTTCGCTTGCAGAGTGTGATGCTTCGTGACATGAGGTTCTTCTTATGTAGTGTTTTTCTACATGCGAATGAGTTCCTCTCAGGTAGAATTTTTCTACTTGAGGTAGGTTTTTTCCCGCATAGTTTTTTCCTTTATAGGGTAGGGTTCCACCGACATAGAGTTTTATATTTAAGATTACTATTCGCAAAGTGGCCATTGGTTTTCTACCTTGGGGATTTCATCCACAAAGGTTTATGGAGTTTCTAAATCTCTAGATATTTTATTATTTTCTACTTACTATTATGTGGCAGGTTTTACCTATTAAGAATCATCAAAAGGCCGTGATTTTCATGGTGTGTTCGAATATCAATATCTTGGGTTACTATTCATCTCCCTTAATGTTCTTTCCACCCTCTTACTTTTAGTCCCCCTTAGGTTCTACTTTTAGAAATGTTGTGAGACCGAGTACTAGCATCGTTGGTTAGCGGGCCACGAGCAATCCATTTTGGGAGCCCCTGGAGGTTTCCCCAGCCTATTGACAACTCAGTCAGTGGGGGTTGTTGTTTGAGGGCACATAAATCATCGCATCCTCCCCAAAGATGAATTTTTTCATTCTAAGGTGCCGAAAGTTCCTCCTAATCCCTATAACAATTTAGTTTCCTAGGTATATTCATTTATGAGGGAGATAAATTGTCACATCTTTCCTGAAAATGACTTTGTTTAATTTTTGGGTATCGGTGGAACCACCTTCTTTTATGAACCATTTAATTCAGGGGCACCTCACGATGCTGCGAAATACCATGCCTAACGATGATATGCAAGGCAATTTGTGATTCATGGTATCTCCCCCTTCCTTCTATGTTTTATTAATTTGAACATTTTTCTTTAACTGTTTTTCATATTTTTTTACTCCTTTCCACATAAATAAAATTATCTAGATCCTCATTGATGAATTTCCAAGACCCGACAACAATGAATCAGTGGTAATGTGATGTTCATCATGTGAATGAAAGTAGAACATAAACAATGAATCTACCTACAACTGGGGATGTATTAATTATTTCTAATGAAGGGGCCTACATGTCCATAAACTTGGTATGAATCCTTTCCAGATCAGTGAGAAAATAAAGAGGAAGAATGTGATCCTTCTACTATTAGTGATATATAGATGGAAATATTGAGGGAGTGACCCTTGGGAAGTAGTGAGTTATCTATATACATTATAAAGTGATCTTGTGAATTGAAGTGATTTATCCCAAACCTTATTTTGTTAATTATCCTTAGTGGATTTGATAGATCGTAACATTTTTATTATATTCTACTTGGAGGTATTACATTGAGGGTGAACCAGGTAAAATTTATGGGTCTCATTCATGCTTTAATTTATTTTCATACATTTCTACAGGAATGTAAGAGAAGAATTTTTTTACAAAGTGAAAATATCTAAAGGGGCATTTATTTTATTCATTCAAACACTGATTCACCCCCCCCCCCCCACTCAGGGTAATTAATATAGTTTTTCTAATATTTTATAATTTTAGTGATTTTGGTAAATCCATTAACTAATAACACCCATATCATTTCGATCCAATATAAAACATTACTAAAACACTAAGGACTTCTAATTTAACAAAAAGTATTTAACTTATCCAAAATAATAATCCCCACATGAAACCCATATTCAAATTTCATTAATAATACAATTATATATATCTAGGTGAAATAGAAACATTATAAGGGTGAGAACATACTATTAGTATAGGGTAGTGTAAAATATAATCTATTAAGGAATAAATATGGAATTAGTAATATGATAGTAATAAATAATAATAATAACAATAACAATAACAATAATAATAATAATAATAATAATTTATAAATATTTTATAACCTGAGTAGGAAATACATTCACAGATATCATAATAATTTAATTAGTCACATGGATAACAATAACATGTTTCATTGTGATGGAATTATTAATACCATATATCATGAATATACCATCCTAGCCTCATGTATGAACATCATATATAAATAGTTAATGTTTACACTAAATACCCAAGATATATTATCTCATGAGACATATTGATGCATCGAGAGGTTATATAATTCTGATCCCCAAATATCATTAATTTATTCATATACATCAATCATATGATCAAATAATTAAAAAAATAAAACACATATCCAAAACTCCTTAGTAATCAATAAAAATATTTATAAAAAACAAGCATATTGATTTTCAATATTTCAAATATTAATAACTGGAATAGCCTCCATGGTATGAATCTTTTAATCACATACCATATATATTAATGGGTATAGGGTAATTTTAATACCATAGAAAATATAAAAGTATTGTAAGTGATATATAAAATATCCTTCAAATTAATTAATATGGATGTGAAAGAGAAAATATAGAAAAATAAATAATAACCTTAGAAAAAAATGAGTTTTAAAATAGAAAAATCATAAAATAATTTAGAGGGAAATAAATAAATCATAACTTCAAAATATATATAACTTTTAATGTTTTATAATAAAATGGTTGAAATGTTATAAAAAGAATTTTAGTTAATATTTTGTAACATGTTCGAAAAAAACATCTAATTTACTTTATTAAATCAGTTTTAAGGGGTAAAAACATGACATTAGAATCATTAATTTAAACATAATTAAAATTATTTAATATGTGAAAATAAATAAAGAAAACAAATAGAAAAATTATAGTGGAAGATAAAAATATACATAAGTCAAATAAAATCATTTTATTTATTCTTCCAAAACATGAACCTTTATTTTCAAAAGAAAAAAATCTTATATCAATTAGAATTGGATTCTATTTGAAAACCCATGTTAACATGAATAATAATAATTACAATGAACTTTTTTAATATCTATTAATAGAGCTTGTATAGTAAATGCTTAAATTTATATTCCTTTCACACATTTTTAATGAATGTTAAAATCACTTGTTTTAAAAAATTAAAAAAGGATCCTTTTATTACATTATTAAAGAAATAAAATTTTAATATAAAATGGCCTTAATAAATATTTTATGTAAAAATATGATATTTTTTGAAATAATATAATGAATATGGTAATTTATGATAAAGATTCATGGCCGTAAACTTGAGATAAGGTCGAGTAAATACATAAGAAATCATTTGGTAGGATTGTAAACCTGGGAGAGTTAAAATTTTAAGAAGGCTGTTAAAACAAAAAAAAATATGGAATGAATAAAATATAAAAAAATAATTCCATAAAAGAGACTAAAAATGGAAAAATGAATTTAGTGAATAATGGTTATAACATAATGAATTTAAACTAGGATAACAAAAACCCTTATATCATTTCTAATGTATTAAAAGATGGATAAAAATATGGAGATCTTATATGAATGTGAAGCTACCAGGAATAAAAAATTATTTAAGATATAAGAATTAAATATTAAATTATTTAGAGTATATAAAAGTAAATCAGTTTATAGTAAGAACCGTGACTCAATTAATTGAAATTGAGATAACCAAGCTTTACCAGAAATCTGAACAGACTTTTTACCTATATATATCCTCATAAATAAATTAATTAATATTGTAAATATACTAATATGAAAAATTATTATGTTTATTTAATTATTACATTATATTTATTTTCATATTTTGTTCATTTATTGAATATTTTTTGTTCTCATCAGTCACTTGGGGTTGTTCACTAAATTTCTCTGAAAATATTTTGGTATATTGTTTGTGGTAGAAGTATATAAATTTTTTTTCATAATACCTATAATTTTATGGATATATGTTATGTATCATTATATTGTCACTAAATGCATACAATTTAATAGGTTTTCAAAAATAGATTTAAATTTTTAAAAGTTTCTCGATTGTCTTGTTTTTTTCTGTTAAATTTATAGTAATTGTTTATTGAAAATAATATTAATATAATTCTAAATTAGTCTTGTAATGTATTTAATAATTTCATAAATAACAAAAAAATCATTAAATCCACATTTAGAACAATTTATGTATTACGGTGATGACAAATAAAAAATATTGTTCATAGAGGTGGTAGTTTGGCTATAACATGTGAGAAGTTTTAATTTTCTAATGAATGGGTAGAAGGTAGAAAATCATAATTTCATAAAAATAAAAACATTTAAGCATAAAAGTTATTAGTATTTCATTATATTAGTTTGTGTATATTATATTTATAAATGTGGATGAAGAAAGAAAAATGAAAGAATTCAATTAATACTATTACATCTTCCTTTGATATCCTTCTTTAGAACAATACACAAGACTTCAGAGATTTATTTTTTAGTGATATTGAAACCTCTATGACATGTAAAGGAGGTTTTGGGAGGAATTTATGAATTATCTTTATGATATGGGAAGAATTAATTTTGAGGATAAATGTAGTGGTGAATGGGTCCATGTATAAGTGGGACGAGTGGCATTTTTCAAAATATTAATTTATGAATATAAAGAACCATACATTATTCATAGATAAGGGATCTACAGATGATAATTATGTAGTAATAAATAACATATGGCTAATTAATCCCTCATAAGCCCATTAATAGATATTGTTTTGTAATATTTTATGACTATCACTTGGTTTAAAACTTTTACCTCATTTTGACCTTTATTGTGGTGACAACTTTTTTACTTTCGTATCTTATTTTTATGAATAGAAATAGAATTTTCCTTGTTGAATAATTAATAAATTATCATTTCAAATATCAAATTCATTTTTCTTGATTAAATTTATAACATTGATAAAACTTTATCTTAATTTAATAATACAAAATGTGGAAAAAATATATAAATGTATTTTATAATAAAGTAAATTTATTATTATTTCATAAGAAGATAAAATCATTAAATGATAGGTAATTTTTTAATTATATATATAATATCAATAAATATCATTAAATTCATTATTCAAAAGTGATAAATTTAGTATATTAATATATAAATACAAAAAATAATGAAAAATGAAACACTTTAAAAAATAATATTTTTTAAAAATTAATAATTTTAAACTCATTTCATTAATTATTTATCTTTTTACCATTAAATATTATCAGTTAATTAGTTTTATAAGAAATTAAATTATGATTTAAATTAATAATTATTTTACATAAAATTTATAATTTTACTATTCTATTATTTACTTGTATTTTTACTTTTCTTGTAATTTTTGTAATGATATTTCACATTTTATTATCATAATTTATTATTTTTTATCTTTAATTTTGAAATATATCATATTTCATTTTATTTTAGTGTTTTATATGATACTAAATATTTTAATTATTATTTATTTAATGGAAAACGTTTACATGAATCTCAGCGTGTCCTAATCATAATGCTAAGAAAACTAAGTCTCAGAATTTGTTATGCTGGAGGGCATCACTAGAAACTCATAATGGATATAGATACTTAAAAAATATATATTTAGAATACCCTTACCATAATATAGAACCTATTTACATCTAAAACTAATATATATCTTTGATAATCTCTTTTCTCCATTTATCTAGTCAGAGAGGTCAATGATCCTTGGAAGGGTGTATCTTTTCTTGACTATCACTTGATTTTAGCAATGATAGCTAAGATAAAACCTAAATATCTTTAATTACTTTATTAAAATTAATATAGAACCTCCCAAGGGAGAACATTTTTTCTAATGAAACCATTCTATATAAGGTCCCAAAACTATAACCCCAACTCCAAAAGCTCATTTGGGGTCATCCGATAAGTTCAATATGATGTTAGAGTACTCTCAGGGTCCGTATCTTTTTTGAAAATGATATTCCAATGAAAGTAATGTTGAAACATTCTTTAAATTTGGTTTTATTTCTTGTTAATAGGTTAGTATGATGATTATATTGAAATAAGAAATTGTGTTGAAAAGGTAATGGAAATTTGGATTGAAGAAGGGTGTCTGTAATGTTTTCAAATCAGATCTAAAACCATAAGGATGATAATAAGATATAAGGGGATTAGATTTAGATAAGCAGTTCTAGGATGATCATATTCAGAATCGTCGGCATTGGATCTAGACATCAGCATGATTAAATAGATCTGGAAACTATAATGATACATTCATGAAAAAGTCAGAAACTACTGAAAATCGTATTTACTCTGGATAAAAAGTTGTAATCATAATGAGGAAGTTGTTTCAGAGTAATAATAGATCACATATAAATGTGATGACACTTTTCTATCTTTGAATTCTCATAAATCATAAGTTATTGTTAAAACCTATGATGAAAGGTAGATAAAAGAAAGGGGTATTTCCAATAATATTGAGAATATGATCAAGATAAAAAAATAAAATAGATGCTTCTAATTGTATTTAGATTGCTCGGAAGAGAAAAAGGTTTTGGAGATTGTATTAAGCCTGATCGTAGTCAGACCAATCTTATCCAGGCCAATTTTATTGTATATAGGCTATGTTCAGAATAAAAACATGTTTCAAATCTTAAGGAATAAAATATCATATTGGGAGAATCATATTGAGTTTTTTGTACAGGGATTTTCATACGGATATTTTCATACTGGTATTTTCTTACTAAGTAAATCAAACAGAAGAATTCGTATTGAAGAAGTTATACTACATAAATCGTAATGAAAAAATCATATTGAGATTTTATAATAAAAAAACGATGTTGCGAGTCATACTAAAGAATTGTAATGAAGAAATTAGAATGATGATATTTGTATTTCGGTTTGTGTATAGAAATGTAATGAGTAATCAATTGTTTGACAAAATTCTTCATCTTAATAAAGAATATCATAATGAGAGAATCAGAATTAAACTGATCTTTTCCAAGAAGTCTGAATCATTGAAGATGTCAAAGGGAGATCCAAAAAGAAAGTATATTTTATGATTTGAAAAGGAATTAAATGAGTCAAATATTTATCTATGATTTAAGGATAATTTAATATTCTAGAAATTTGATTAAGAGAGAAATGTTTTTTGAACCCCACCTATACCCCTTTGAGGTATCTATAAAAGGGAATCTAAGTTCAATTGTAATGTGACTTCAAACTATTCAAGTTATCTATCTCCATAATTTGTGGAATTGGTATTGATTACCCAACTAAATATTGTGTTTTAGGTTAATGATGGGTAAGATTAATGGATTGATGTTGAATAAGATAATCTACGAAATATCCATCTAAAAAAGTTCCATCGGAATGAGTCCATCAATGTGAGGATATTAGGATATCATCAATCATATCAAGGTTTATTAGGAAGTGTTCTATTATTTTCTTAATTGAGAACTTACTATTTAGTTTTTTCTCAATTGAAAATGTAAGTGAAAAAGAAGAATCATATTGGACTTTCCATTAGAGATATATCCATCATATCTCGGTTCATTGGACCACGTTCCATCAAACACAGAATTCTGAGTTATCGATTGAGTTCCTATTAAATTGGAGAACCAATATAAGATGGAGAATCAGAAATGATTGACCATCATCAGACTGAGTTTTTCAGACTGGAAAGATCAAATTGAATCTTTTAAGGAATATTTCTTGACTGAGGTTCTGGAAGAAGCTTCAAGACAACCAAGTTCCTTAGAGAATTTTTTATGTTTTTGAAGGTTGTAAGCAGGTAAAGTTTTATGAGGCTTACTTATGGAGGAAGTAAAGAATTTATGAGGTGTATCATAAAATAAGAATGAAAGTGAAGTTTATGACTGTCGATACATACCAGTTTTTGAAAAGGATCTCTTATGGGAAGTGGTTACTTTACAGGATAATTGGGGGGGCTTAACCAACTATAGCAAGAAATTTTTTAATGGGATTGTCAAATTTTTCTTTGTTTTTTCCTTTTTATTCATGAAATATGTTAGTTAAAGAATCCATGTTGGTGGGACTATCAAATATGGAAAGGGGTATGTCTTTGTAACAAACCTTTTAAATATCATTTAATTGTGTTTCCTTATATTTTTTTATATGAATAGTGAGTATTTGCGTTTTATTTGACTAGATCTTACATCTAACGATTTTTAGAGGTTAATAATTTTTTTAAGGAGTTAACAAATGTTATTATAAAAGAAAATTAAACCATTTATTCACCCCCCCCCATTTCAGTTGTCTTGATCCATATTAGGAACAAAAATTAGTATACAAACCAAGGCTTCCTATGAAAGATACATCTTGGGATTGAATAATTACAATTTTGTGAACTATAAGGGGATTACTATTTTCAATTGAAGGAGCTGTCATATATGGAAATATATAATTATTCCATATCTTATGTCCCTTAGGTATGATTTCTTAGAAGTTACTACCGCAATATTTCATACTCTTATTGAGAATAATTCTATTGATGATGTTGATAAGATAAATATTGATAATGATGGAAGAACAAAAAAACATTTACTCTCATCACTTACTAAAAGTGAGTTTCTAAGAGTAAATGGAGTCGGAACTGGCAATGGTATTTTGGATAAGTTGAAAAATATTTATAAAGGAAATACAAAGGTGAAAATTGTAAAAGTTACTACTTTGTAGGATGAAATATGAAGATCTAAAAAAGGATGAGTGTGAATCTATTAGTGACTTCTTTACTATGGTAAATTTAATTGCTATCACTATAAGATGTATGGTTGAAAATTTTGATGACTCATCTATTGATGAAAAGATCATGATAATTCTTCCTAATAATATAGATGACAATGTTTCATCTTTGAATGTTATAGATCCTGAAACCTTATAATTAGATGATATACATAGTATTCTTGTTACATTTGAAATTAGAAGAGAGAATGTCACGAAAAAGAATGAAAAAAACGATCTAGAAATTTCTTTTAAATCATTAATAAATGGGAAAAACAAAGATAAGGAAATAAAAGAGGAATCAAGTGATTCGTAATCAGAGGAAGAAACTAAATATTTCAATATAATTGTTTCTCTTCCTTCCAAGAAATACAATAAGGGGAATTGGAAATCTAAAGCTCTCAAATGTTGGAATTGTGAAGGGAATTGACGTTTCACAAAAAATTGACCTATGTAGAAAATTATTTAATATTAATCTGAAGATGATAATGAAAAACCTCATAAAAAAGTTGAAGAAACATAAAGACATACTTCCTTATGATAATAAGAAGAAAAGTTATCTAATCTGAATAAAGAATAATGATTCCTCATCTGATGATGAATCCAATAATTCAATCAAAATTATTTCACATGGTAGAAATGGAATTGATTCATTAGGAAGTGATGATGATGATTAAGAGATAACATAAATGGAATTGATTCATAAATGAAATTTGGAGAATGCATAAGAACAAAATACTCAACTCAAATAAGAATAAAGGAAGTTGAAGAATGATTTTGAAGGAATAAATTTTGAGAATGGAGATCTTGAAAAAAAATTGAAAGTTTATAAATAATGATAAACTAGAAATGGGAATATCAACAAGATAAAATCTACACTTGTGGAAGAAATTACATAGAAGAAGTTGAAGGTAGCTAAATCTGAAAAAATCATAGATGTTCTGAAAATTAATTTGGATGAAAAATAAGAAGTGTTGTTCGAAACACAATCAATGCTTCTTACACCAAATGTGAGATAATAAAGGTGAGATAGAATATCACCACGTATTGTTTATATAAAAGTTTAAACTTTAAATTAGAGTGAAAATTTAGGTTTACAAAATTAGGTTTGGGATAAAAAATCTTCCACAAAGAAAGACATGAATTCTTGAAGGTTGTATCCTCCAAAAAAAATGTGTTCAATGGTTTGTGAAGAAAAAAACATCAAAGTTCTAAACATTTTTACTATCAGTCTGAAAAATCATGATTTAGAATTCATTGTTTGTGTTGTGGTGTTTTTGGACATAGTGCCTATTTATGCTGGTATAAGTTGTCTCTACAAGGAAATTGATATGTATCAAGTAGAGGATATGATGAGAAAATAAGATCAAATTATATTAAAAATTCTTATAAGATGATGAAATATGAGTATTTTCATAAATATGAGAATGTTAAGAATGTTCTAAAACATATTCTTGTGGATTCCAAAAGGAAGAAGTGATCAGTTATTTGGCCAGATAAAATTGAAAAGGCTATGAATTTAGAATAAGAAAAAATAGAAGTTGATGCAAAGGGAGATAAAAATGTTTTTGAAGATATAACTAAAGTTAAAAAAATATATCAACAAATTGGGGTTTGAAAATTAAGAAAATATGTAAGGCATGTGAGCAATAAGTTCATGTTACTAAAAGTTGTTTTACTATACTGCAAGAATAGGAGGAAGGAATAGAAGAGTTGTTACAAACTCACTACAAAAAATATTCAAAAAGAAGAAAAGAAGTTGACTTCTTTATCAGAAGAGTCCACATATGAAGAGAAACTTGATATAAAATCTAATAAGGAATAACATAAGAAATAAAATACATCCAATGAAAAATCTAAGAAGAAGAAAAAAATCAAGACTCTGAGAAGTTGTAGGATTGAAATAGTATATTTAGATGCTCAATTTTAAGAGGGGTGAATTTTAAGTTAAAAACATTATTTTTTAACCATAAGAAAAAAAAATTAACTATGTTAAACAGTGTAGATTCACAAACCCTCTTTAGTTCTTAACTATAAGACAAAATTTCATAGGGTTTGGAAATATGAATTTGGAAATGAATCTTAAGAATTATATTCATAATGGAAGATTTTACCTTAAACCCTATAGAATCTTATTTATTAGAGTAAGTAAAGGACTAGAAAGTATAATAAAGTTATACATTCTTACTTTATCAAAATAAAGTTGAAATAAAACTTTAATTAAAAACATGTAAAAAGATAAAAATATTTTAACCCAAAGAGTATGGTATCCAACAACCTTGGAAAAAGGACCCTTGATTTATACTTTCAAGAATGTATATAATCCCCAAACTAGGATAAGCCCTTGATAAGAATATCTAAATCTGTCTTGTTATCCCTAAAAGCTCTTGATCATTAAGCTAGTCACACCACTGTCTTCATATCCCCTAAATCTCTCGATTGCACTCAGCAACAATCGGAGTCAAACGAAGAAAGCTGAACAAAATGTTCAAGGCTAAAATAGATGTTCATGAAATGCACAAAGCTTGAGAGTCTTTCACTCTCTAGAAATCACTTCATAGCATGTAATCTCTAGGATCTTGGAATGATAATGGTCTCATTCAAATTATATCTTATTTATAGGAAAAACATCAACAGACAGCTCCCTCTTCTAATGGTCATATTTTTCCTTGAATCTCATAGGGACCTTTACACATGTCACTCAACCAAATATTAGTAAGAAAAAAAATTATGACATCATTTTATGCTTACAAAAGAATTTTGAAGAAAAATTAAGTAGTTTAACTAATTATAGAAATTCAGAATCTAAGGAAAAATAGAATTTAGACTCTAAACATATAAACAATAGGATTCCAAAAAACATGGATATTTAGATTCTATTTTACAAAGAATTAGGAATCTGAATTCTATAGTTTTTAGAGTCTAAATTATATTAATTCAGAGTCTGAATTTTGAGGAATTCGGAGTCTGGATTCTGATGAATTTGGAGTGTGAATTCTAAGGAATTCAGAGTTTGAATTTCAGAGAATTAAGAATATAAATTTTAGATAATTCAAGAATCTGAATTTTATAGAATTTGGAATCTGAAGAACAATAAGATTCTGAGGTTTTTAGATAATGATTCAAATATTTTAATTACTAATAAAATGAACATGATTTTTGGAGTACAATGAAAACCAAGGTAGGGATAAACAATTTTCTTGGAGAAATGAAATTTTCCGTAAGGTAGGGATAAACATTTTCCATAGATAAAGGAAGTTTTACTTATGGTATGGGTAAAATTTTTCTTTATAGAAAGGAAATTTTCTTTAAGGAATGGATAATAAAATTTAGAGAAAGGTAATTTTCCTTAAGGTAAAGATAAAAATTTCCTTAGGAAAATAAAATTTTCCTTAAATTAAGGATAAAAATTTTCATTAGAGAAAAGAAAATTTTACTTAAGGGCAAAGATAAAAAATTTCCTTTGTGAAATGAAAATTTCCTTCAGAAATTAATCCTTAGAAAAACATAATGTTTTTTAAGATAAATTGATTGTCATTTTCAAAATGTAGAGAAATTAAAAATTCATATGGAAACCTTATTGACTCAACAATCTCCCCCTTTTTGTAAAGCACAAACAACCTTTCAAAAAAATATAAGGGATAAGGATTTATCTTTTCAATGTTTTAAAAGAAAAACTTATCTCCCTTTACATATTAAAGATGAATATGAATAACTACCCCATAGGTTTTGAAATCCATAAGGATCATATTCTTGATTTCCTTGAAGAAGTTACTTTTTCTTGTATAATATAGTCTTCTTTAAGTATACCCCCTTACGTAAACTCCCCCTTATTTAGGGAATTAACTTCTTTATACTTAGTATTATTTTTATCATTATTTTTCCCCATTTGTGATTTTAAAAAAGGAATAGAGAGAATGGGAAAAAATGGTACCTGAAAGATTAGAACTATACAGAACAAAACAACTAAGGGATAACAAAATTTTCATTATGATTAGAAAAAATTGATAAAGGAAAAAATATAACAAAAGATCATAATGAAAAGTAAATCACTCATCTTTTTTTTCCTTCGGCAAGATCTTATGTAAGGTACACTTCAACTACTTGAGCTTTTTATAATATTCCTCAAACCCCTTGAGAAACTATTCATGATCCTGATTTTTCTTTTCCAGAGCATTAATTTTTTCATCTTGAGATTGAAGGATTTCTACATGAGACTTAACTACTTCTTATTGCTGATGGAACATTTCTTCAAACTCTATCACGAGTTCCCTTTCCCTCACTAAATTTTGAGCAACTATATTTAACTACTCATTCAGATCTTTATCCCCTTGCTTCCAAGCTATTTTCTCATGATTTAGCTTCTCTATAAAACTTTTTATAAGTTTTTTTATCATATCATCTGACTTATAAAATGAATATTTCACTGAATCTTAAAAGTCCTCAATAATTCTCAAGTCTTAAATTATTCTTTTAGAAAACCTTTTAATTTTCTTACATGATATCCAATGAGAAATATATCCAATAAGGAAAGTTTGGAAATCTTCCTCAAGCATGATTAATTTTCCTGGAGCATGCTTATAGAATCTAACTTCTGATTAAAAGATTGTTGAAGAAAACGACATCTTGAAACAATACATGGAAATAGAGGAATGGTGTTTACTAATATTTCTAACAACTAGGAAAAAAATCATGACCCATGGAATATGATTCAGAATATGGTTCCCTTTAAGGAAAATATTCTTTTCCTAGTTATTCGGTTTTCCTTTGGGATGAACCACCAGTATCCTTGTTAACAAACACAACCTTCTTTTATGTATCAACAACCACCTATTTTCATTTATCGACCGCTTAAATTCCCAAATATGATCCAATGATTGAAACAAGAACGAACTGATCTAATAGTTGAGATAAATTCCAAATAAGGACTTATTAGGTTCTGATATTTTGAGGTTTTAAGGAAAAATCAGATTGAAGTAAATTTATTCCAATAGAGTTTTCTTAAAATACCAAAAAGAAGACAAAAAATTGATTACGAAAATTTAAGTAAGAAAATAAACTTTCTGGATTTATTAAAAAAATAATGTTAGTATAGATATCGTTTTTTATAAAAAATATAGATTCTGGAAAAAAATTTACTAAATGAAAAATTTTGAATCCAGAGTTTTGGGTTCTAAAAAATTTGATTAAGGAAAAAAAAATTGGTTACAGAGGATAATTTGATTAAGGCAAAAAAATTTGGTTATGAAAAAAAATTTCAAGTAAAATTTTTTGTCACAATAAATTTGATTAAAGAAAAAGTTTGGTTACAATAAATTTAATTAAGTTAAATTTGATTTAACAAAAAAAATTGAATCAGGAAAAATTTTGTTTGAAAAAAATTTGATTATGGAAAAAAAGTTGGTTACAAAAAATTTGATTAAGGAAAAGAAATTTGGTAACAAAAAATTTCATTAAGGGAAAAAAATTTGGTTACAAAAAATTTGATTAAGGTAAAATAATTTGGTTACGAAACATTTAGTAAAGGAAAACAATTTTGGTTATGAAAAATTTGATTAAGGAAAAAAATGGTTACGAAAAAATTGATTAACGGAAAAAAAATTATGAAAAAATTAATGAAGTAAAAAAATTGGTTATGAAAATTTTGATCAAGGAAAAATTTTGGTTATGAAAAATTTGATTAAGGAAAAAAATGTATTTATGAAAAATATGATTTAGAAAAAAAAATTTATGAAAATTTTGATTAAGAGAAAAAATTATTAAGTAAAATTTGACTAAGGAAAAAAATTTGGTTAGCAAAATTTTGATTAAGGAAAAAATTAAGTTGCAGAAAATTTGATTAAGGAAAAAATATCACTTACAAAAAAATTGATTCGGGAAGAAAATTAGATACAAAAATATTTCTTAAGGGATGAAATTAGTTAAAAAAGATTTAATTAAGGAAAAAAAATTTGTTACAAAAAATATGAATAAGAGGAAAAAAAATTATTTATGAAAAATTTGATTAAGAAAAAAAATGGGTTATAAAACATTTGATTAAAAAAATTGGTTACGAGAAAATTTATTAAGGAAAACAAATTTGGTTACAAAAAAATTTAATAAAGAAAAAAATTTGATTACGTAAAATTTGATTAAGAAAAATTTGGTTCTGAAAATTTTGATTAAGGAAAAAAAATTTGGTTACAAAAAATTATGGTTACCAAATATTTTGGTTACACAAAATGTCGGTTTTGAAAATTTTGATTAATGAAAAATAATTGTTATGAAAATTTTGATATGATAATTTTTTAGCAGAAAAAATTTTGATAAGAAAAATTTTTGGTTTCGAAAAAAAATTTTAGGAAAAAATTTCGTTATGAAAAAGTTTTATTAAAGGAAAAAACTGGTCAAAAAAATTTTGATTAGGGGAAATAAATTTTTGTTATGAAATATTATATTTAGGAAAAAAATTAACGAAAATTTTGATTAAGAAAAAAATTTCGTTATGAAAAATTTAATTAAGGGAATAAATTTGGTAATGAAAAATGTAATTAGGGAAAAAAATATGTTTACGAAAAAATTGATTGAGGGAAAAAAATTCGTTATGAAAAAAAACTTATTAAGAAATAAAATTTGTTACGAAAAATTTGATAAAGAAAAAAATTAGGTTATGAAAAAATTGATAAAGAAAAAAAAATTGGTTATGAAAAATTCTGATAAGAAAAATTTTGATAAGAAAAAAAATTGAAATGATAAAACTTTGGTTTCCTAAAATTTTATTAGGTTAAAATTTGGATATCAAAAACTTTTATTAAGGGAAAAAATTAGTTACGAAAAATTTTATTAGGAAAAAATTTGTTCATGAAAAAATTGATTAAAGAAAAAAATTGGTTGGGAAAATTTTTTATAAGAAAATTTTTGATAAAAAAAAATTGGGAAACAAGAAAATGTACTCCCCCTATGAAAATGAGTTTCTTAATGTAATGAGATTGGTTTCAACAAAAATTATATATGGAAGATTACCTTACGGTTATCATTCCTAAATTTTGTTGAATGTATTCAAATATATCATAGGCTAATGATTTTGTAAAAATATCAGCAAGTTGATCTTGTATTCTAATAATTGAATAATGATATCTCCTTTAATTTCTTAAGTCCTTTAATAAATGAAACATTTGAGATTAATGTTTTTCTAAGAAAATAATGTTACCTATACCAACAATTTCTCCCAGAGAATTATCTCTGAAAGTTACTTTTCCTCCATTCATTTTGATAATATTTTCAATGAAGTTTTTGTTTCTAGTTATATTTCACGAACATCCACTATCCATATACCATGAATTTTTTTTGGTGCTTTCTTTATTTTCTTGAAAATAAAAGAGTTATACTTTTAGAATCCAAACATTCTTGGATCTAGAAATTTCATAAAGTAAAATGTTAAGAATCCAATTTTTTTTAGAAAAATAAGCATTATGACAATATAAAAACTGTATTTTATTTAAAGATCAATTTTTCACCCATTTTCCAACACATTGACACTTAGTGAAAAAGGGATCACTTTGGTGGAAAAAATAATTATTACTACAAACTGGTTTCATGCGGGTATAACCAAATCCAGAACTATTCCTTAGAGGATGAAGTTTTGAATACATTTTATCAAACTCTTTCCTTCTTAAAGTTAAATTTGATAAAATTTTCCTTAAGGGAAAAAATTTTCATTTTAGTCTAGTGACTAAATTCTTATCCACGATGTTATTAGTTTTAGAAATTGATTTATCCTTTAAAATATTTTTCTTAGAAGTAACACTTTCAAAATCCTTAGAATGTTTATCCCTCTCAGAATTTACTTCCTTAAGGTTTTTACAAACTCTTTCAATATCCAAAGTTTTCTGATGAAGATCCTTAAAAAAGATGTGATACTTCTTTAATTAAAAAAAATTATAGAATTTTTATTCTCTAACTTTTGTTTTGTCTTACAATTTTCATTATCAAGTAGTTTAAAAAATCTGGAAACTTCTTCAAATGAAGGTAAAGAATTATCTTATGATGTGGAAGATTCATCATTTGAAGATTCATATTATCTTTGTTTGGAATATTTTCATTTAAAGAAATATTGGTTTAGGATTCAACACTGTGTACCTTATCTATAAGACAAGGATTTTCAATGGGAATATGGATATAAGACAAATATTTCTTAGACCAAAAGATTCATAATCTGAAGATTTATCTGAAGATTCACCACTACTAGCACTCAGAGTGACATTTTAAATCAAGACTTTTTTTGCCTTAGACTTGTAATACTTCTTTATGTTTCTTTCATAATTTTTTTCCTTCCTGCCTTTTCACTTAAGGATAGGACAATTATATTTGATATATCCAGCTGTAACGCCCTGACCCCAGTTACCCAGAGTTGGTGCAATATTTTAATACATTGGCATGATTACAAGTAATCAAGTCCTGAAGGACCGATCTGTTTAGCAGTCTTGGAAAATAGATTACATACATGAAAATTACATTACATTATAAAATGAAAAACAACAACAACATTTTCTCTATTGACCACATTTATATCCCTTATACTATACCTGTAGGTCAGTCATAATATACATCTTCACATCCTGGGAAAAATAAAAATAGAAATGGGTGATCTCAGATGCTCAGTCGGGATAATAAAATAGTGAAAACATTAATAAATAAGCATAAATATTTAATGTAATTTATAAAACTAAAACAAAATCCTTTTAAACTTAAACTTCAGTATAATATGGAAAAGGCAAATCAAATAATCCCATTTACATATTCGCGAGTATATTCTTCTAGTTGAATGATCAAATGTAATATCCATAGCTAATTTCATATTGATGGAATGCATAATGCCAGACTTCACAACCACATAGTCAAGTCCTTATTCCAAGACTACAAATAATATTTTTTCAAGGACTTGTTCCAAGACACTAGATTGTCTCATGAGACCTACGGATGCATCGAGGAGCTATAGTGGGCTCTACCCGTCACTTACTATGTCTAATGCATTCCTGATATTAAAAGGTTTAAACATAACATAAAAATTCGTATTAAAACAGGTATACGAAATGTAAATAATTTACCCAAAAACCATGAATGGTATAAAAATAACCCATCCACAGTCAAAGATATCACAAAACCTTCAATACAATATATAAGATTTGTATCATAATAAATCAACCTCAATCAAGAATAATATCCTGTAAAGGATGTTGACATAGTTGAAAGGGATCAGTAAAAATTTTTAAGAGAAATATCCCTTTTCATGAAATCATTTAAATTTCATATAAAGGAATTCATTTAAAATATTGTTTTGAATCAAAGTTTCCCATACCACTTTGAAACTTTTTAAAGGAATTATCATTTTAAAACATTCATGTCCATATAAATAAATCCTTAAAACCATTTTGAAAACATGTACATTAATGAAAAAAAATTAGAATAATAAATCATTAAAACAATTAAAATGATGTTTTAGTAAAATGTACCTTAAAAATAATCCCTTTGAACACACTTTTAAGAAACAAGTACATGGATAAAAAATATGTCTGAGTAGATAATTATGTAAAAACAACCTCGAATAATAATGCGATTGTAAAATTAACCCTTACCATGAACTTTCCTTTGGTCGAGGGTACGTTTAACGTCTTATATAATGACCATAGTATGTTATTAAATTATACTAGAAAAATATTCATATTTATTATATCATAAATGATTCATTTATGACTTCATACTAACTATTTAATAATGATTTCCATGTTAAATTATCATTTTGGGTAATAATAGATTTTTTTATAGTACGTATTTTAAATTTTTATTTTTGATCATATCATTTATATCATGATTTAAATACTTCCATAATATAAACCTTGATTGATATATCAGATATATTTATAATATAAGTATTTATAATTGATAGATATATGAAATGGAAGGCATCGTTTATAGAGACGGTAGGCCATACGTACGCATAAATGTTGTTTCCATTTTCATATTGTATTGAACGGAAGTAAGTGAATAAGATATATTTAAGTACATACATATATATATATCAAATAGAATTATTATTTCTTATATTAAATACTTTTTAATAATATATATATTTATAATCATCATTGAATGGTGAACATGGGAATGAATCTCATCGCGCCATGGAGACGGTAATCTGTACTTATGCACGAGAGAAAATATCATTATATTAACAGTAAAATACTATTTAATTGGATGGAATATCATATATACATAATCATTAACAGGTTATATTTATTATTTAAATCAGTTATACTCATTATTATACCAATCCAAATAATTATGTGCTTGAATAACAAACTACACAACAACGTGGAGACTGTAAGTCGTACGTATGAACGTATGGTGACTTTTTCACTTAGAGGATGGATAGAATAATGAATATAGATGTACCATATTTATAATAACATCACAGTAGACCATAAAGTATCCCAGTTCACATAGAACAGGCCCCAGAAGAGGATCAGAGCAATAGGAGTAGCAGCCACCAGATGCAGAGCTAACTGGATTGGAAGAATGAGAGGGTATGGTAGCCGCCATCGGGACCAGGAACCGTGAAGCTTTATACGGGGCAATGCTATCTAATCAGCAATGCAAGGTGGGGAGCTAGGTGATCAATGACACAGGATGTTGGGGAGGGGCAGTTCAAGTGGGTTAGGCCTGCGGGTCTTGTATTGGGCATGGTATGCCTCTGGGCCTTCGGTTCATGTACTATTGGTTTTTAGGGCCTTGTGCATTGGTAACACGCGTCATGTGCAGGTTCCCCTTAAACCCTGAAAAGGGGGATTATCCATAATAAAATAAAAAGAAGGCCTTCGGGCCATTCCGGCTGAGGGACACTTTTGGAAAAGCTTGAAATGTTATTTTATAATAAAATCATTTTCAGTTTCTAATGGTTCAAAAAATGATTTATATGAAGGATAAGGTGGGTGTGGGTCGCAAACCACTAAACAAATAGGTTTTAGATAGGTTTAGGTCACCATATTAACCTTATCTTTAAGATTTAACTCCTAGTTAAATATTTTAACTTTTACTGGGTCTTCTTCTATTCTTAAACTATATGGATAATAAACATACTCTAAACTTCTAAGATAACAATAAGTGGTTAATTAATGACATATATAATATTATTTAAGCCCCTATTCTGAACCTTAGATTTTTAGCAATATTATATCAACCAATAATATAGTATTTGTTTTAATAATTAATTTATGTCAATTTTGACATTATTTCGTATTTAGTTTTTTGGAAAGTCATAAAAACTTGATTACTTCCAACATGATACACTGAAACAACCCTAACATGTTATATGCACCTAAAAAATTCAATGATTTCATAAAAACTTTGAAATTATATTTATTTTAATATTTAAATACCATTTATTTGATTCTTTCGATAATATGGTAATTACTACATCATCATTATGTCATAAATAGATTAAATTATTTAAAATATAAAAATTATAAATAAAATACCATTCTATGGGAAATATTTTTAGCTTTATAATTAATATTTATAGTCTAATTTATATTGTCTGTAACCCTATATTAAAAATGGTTTAGTTATTAAACATTGAATTTAACACTTTTAACTCTTATGTAAATAAAAAAATAATTGATGTCATAATCTAATCCAAGTGGGCCTAAAGGATAATATTTTATTCTTAAGGTTATTTGTGGTCGAAATAAACTTATCCAATAGAATTATGACATGTTTTAGGATAATTCTAACATCTTTTTTACTTTTAATTACCCTACTTACATTTAATCGTGGTAAATAAAAGTCAAAAGAAACAATCACTAAAAATTATTTTCATCTAATTGAAGAGAATTTTACTTAATGATATCAACTATATCTATCAGATATTTGAAATTCAACTCACAAAAGTTGTTAAATTAAGTTTTATACAAATTTGGAAATGCTCCTAGAAGATGAGTAAAATAGGTTAAAAAGTTCAATAAAATTTAATAAATATAATTTTATTATAAAATGACTTAAATAAATTACATTGAGCTTATATAGGTATTATATATTTATTTTGACTTAAAATAAATTTAAATAAAATAAATAATTATTTAAATAAAAAGTTGGTTTTAAATAATAATGTAGTGTTTTTCACTATTCATCAAAAATTGAAAGTTTTCAGAAAAATACCAAAACATCACCCAAAGATAATTTTGATATTCCCAACTAAAAAATTAAGTCTATTTTACCAAATTCAAAACATAAAAGTTTCATTTATTAATTTAAAATTAATTCTCGTTGTCAAAACCAAAAAGTGGGTTTTTAAAAAGTAAAAACTATCAAAAGAATGACATGTGTTAATGTCAAATTTAAAAGTAAAATTACTTATAATGGCCTAAATTATATTAAATAATAAAAATTTAATCTAATTATACTTTAAAACCATTCAAATTCATAATTTAACACTATAGATTATTTAAATTAAAAAAGTTGTTTGTAATTAAAACATAATATTTTTCACTATTCGTCAAAATTTGAAAGTTATCAGAAAAGTACCAAAAAATTATCCAAACTTAATTTTCATGTTCCGCTTCTAAAGAAGAATTTAATTTCATTCAATTAAATATATAAAATTTTCAAATATTGGTTTTAAAAAGGGTTCTCCATTAAAAGGCGAAAAATTGAATTTTTTGAAAAATACTTCTTTTATCTGAAAAAATGAATTTGTTCTTATATGATGTCTAAGAAACTAATAATATGAATGTTAAAATTATATATATTTTATAAGATCCAAAATTCAGTTAATACTATTAATAACCACTTTTTGAACGGATAGATAGGTATGTTGTGGTACGCTCGAAATCGGTGTTGCATGTAGCACAAGCTATTTAATTACTTTAATGAGATAATATAATATGAAATCTTGTGGTGTTACATCCTCCCCTCCTTCAATAAATTTTTTCATCGCAATTTGAAATTGTTCTTCGAAAATAAAATATTAAAAATAGAAAAAATACCTTTGTGGAAAACTCACATCGTATATTGGGTTAATAAAATTTAGTCTTAATAAGAGGGTAATGGAATGAAAAAGGTACCACCAAATTATGATCTCAATTAGGAGAAAATTGGTGGAAATTAGAGAGTCATAATTGGAGGAAAACATAAATATATATAGTGAGTTATTGAGGTCATCAATCACAAACAAGTGTGAAATTGGGGGCCTTAAAGCCATCATCATATGATGATTTAAAATATCGTTAATTCAGAAAAACACAAGGTATTAGGATAACACAATTTTGGTTTTAAGATCCCTTCCCTAAAGTTTAAGAATTAATTTATTCATAGAATAAGAGGAAAAAATATACTTGACAAGTATATTTTCCTCCTTCAACTAATTCCTACCACAAACTCATCTTTCACTCCAAAAGATAATAGAATTATAAAATATTATATTTATCCTAATCGTATCGGGTTCAAAAAATATTGAATTTATAATTAATTTGTTAGACTATTTAAAAAACTACTTTATAAAAATCACACATCACGTATGCCAGTGGTATGTGATCCACCCATGTCACCCTTTCGGTTGTAGGTTCAAGTCTCGCGGCCTTGCTGGACGCGATGTGTAGTCACCCGACCTCTGTGGCGCCCTTTTTATGACAATTCAAAACTAATCTGAAGAAATAATTTAACATTAAAAATAGTATCCAATGTCAAAATCAATCGATTCCAACCTTTAGAATTATCCAAAATACTTCTGTCCAAACTCACAGTCCAAAATTTATGAAGAAGGTAAACACAATAAAGATCCTTTTTTCCATGTAATTACATGTGAATACCTTCATCATGTATTCTTTTAAAACACTATAACACCCTTAATTCCCATAAAACATTATTGATTACATTCATTCTCCCTTATTCCTTATAGAATAATGGATATACTCCTTCTATCCAAAATTATTGTAAACTCCAACAATGATGGAATATACAAATAATTAATCAGTTTCAAGGTAGTCCAGATTATCCAATAAAATTTATCCAAATCATTCATTTATTATTCCCAAATAACTACCTCAATATCAGAACCATATTATGGTTTATCTTTCTCTCAACCATATATTTTACAAAAAATTTAACCTACTCTTGAGTCACTTTTTCATGGTTCCACCCAATTTCAATTCCTTAATTAAATAGTACTGCAGTACAATCCTTTTATACTCTATAATTATTATAACTTGTACAGCATTAATACAATACTCAAATGACACAATACTTTAATAACAACATAAGAAATCTAATCATTCCCCTTCATCTTTGGTAGTATCATAACTTGATTATTATCCAACATCAGCATTTATGGTATACTCTGATGATTTAGATATTACTTCACGTAGTGTCCCAACTCCTTACAAATGAAGCATTGTACATTTAAAACCTTTTTATTACCCTTGCAATCACGTACTTGGTGTCCTTTTCCTCCAGACTTATAACAAACTCCCATTACCTTAAATCATTTTCCAAGGTGATTCTTTCCATAGTTATCACATATGGGAAAATCCTTCTTTCCACTTATCCCTTTATCCATCTTTCTCTCTTCCATCCTTTTTCTTCTCTTACTTCCCTTAAAATCCATTGGACTCAGAGAATTATTTACTTATCTTATTAACACATGATACTATTTCTTCATATTATTAGAATATGTGGGAGAGTATTTCCCTTTTAAATGTTGGCTTAATACCATAAAAGATATGATCCTTCTTAATCTTTCAATTTTGTTTATAGTTGAAATTCTCATTCCTTCTTCTAGGCTCTATTTCTAAACAATGGAATACACTATGTTAGTTTGTGAATCTCAAAGCATAATTCCAAACATTTAAAATACCTAACATAAATTGAAAATATTATGCATAAAATCTATAATCGTAAAAACATTTCTTTGACAAATTATTTACTCCTAAATCCTTCATAATGGATTGTAATGAAAATGTGAATTATCATAAGCATATCCCCCAAGAGTGTCGTACCCAAGAGTGCAGCAAGACCCGTTGTCCTATACCATGATACCTCAGGTTAAGCCTGAAACTCCTTTTTGGAGTTTTCACTCCTAGTTACATCATTTCCAGAGCCGTCTCTTTATTCTTGTATCTAGATAGGGATGTATTTTGTGGAAAATACACAAAATCTCTACATTAACAAAATTCTAGGAAGTTCTTCTATACTAACACTCAAATTCTATCTTAGGGTAATGTTATCTAATCAGAGTTTATCTAAATTGATTTCCACTTTTTTTTCTAAACATCCTCTAATACCAACTGTAATGCCCCGACCCTAGTTACCCAGATTCGGTGCATTATTTTAATACATTAGCATGATTACAAGGAATCAAGTCCCGAAGGACCGATCAGTTTAACAGTCTTACAAAATAGATTACATACATGAACTTTGCATTACATTATAAAATGAAAAACAACAACAAAATTGTCTCCATTGACCACATTCATATCCCTTAGACTATCCATATAGTTTAGTTATAATATACTTCTTTTCATCATAAAAAAAATAAAACATAGAAAGGGGTGACCTCGAATACTTAGTAAGGATAACAATATAGAGAAAACATTCAAAAATAAGCATAAATATTTAAGTAAATGTATAAAAATAAAACAAAATCCTTTTAAACTTAAACTTCAGTATAATACGGCAAAGAAAAATAAAATAATTCCATTTACTTATTCACATGGATATTCTACATGTCAAATAATCACATGTTATATCAGTAACTAATTACAAAATGATGGAATGCATAATGTTAGACTTCATAACCACATAGTCTAGGCCATGTGCCAAGACTACAAATAATATTTGGTCATATCCTTGTACCAAGACACTAGTTTGTCTAATGAGACCTACCAATTCATTGAGAGGTTATATCAGGCTCCACCCGTCACTTACTATGTCCAATGCATTCCTCACATGAAAAGGTTTAAACATAACATAAACATTTGTATTAAAACTAGCACATGAAATGTCAATAATTTATCCATAGACCATGAATGGTATAAAAATAACACATCCATAGAAAAACATATCGAAAAACAATCAATACAATATATAATATTTGTATCATAATAAATTAACCTCGATCAAGATTAATATCTTGTAAAGGATGTTGATATAGTTGAAATAGATCAGTAAAACTCTTTGAGAGAAATATCCCATTTTCATGAAATAATTTAAAAGTAAAATAAAGGAATTCATGTAAAAGATATTTTTCAATCAAAGTGTCCCATACCACTTCGAACATTTTGAAATGAATTAACATTTTATAACATTCATTTCCATATAAATAAATCCTTAAAACTATTTTGAAAACATGGACATTAATGAGTAAGGTTTATAAGATTAAATCATTAAAACATTTAAAATGATGTTTTAGTAAAAGGTCCCTTAAAAATAATCCCGTTAAACACAATTTTATGGACCATGTACATGGATAATAAATATTTCTCATCATATACTTACGTAAAAACAACCTCATATAGTAAAGAGATTGTGAAATTAACCCTTACCATGCACTTTCATTTGGTCAAGGGTACGTTTAACCTCTTGTATAATGATCATAGTATGTTATTAAATTATACCAGAAGCATATTAATATTTATTATATAATAAATAATTCATTTATGGCTTTATACTACCCATTTAATAATTATTTCCATGTTAAATTAACATTTGGTGTATAATAGATTTCTTTATTGTACGTGTTTTAACATGTTATTTTTGATCATATCATTTAGATAATGATTTAAATACTTCTAGAATATAAGCCTTTGTTGATATATTCATATATATTTATAATATAAATATTTATAATTGATAGATATATGAAATAGAAGGCACCGTTTATGATGATGCTAGGCCGTACATACGCAAAAACGTTGTCTGTGTTTTCATATTGTATTAAATAGAAGTAAGTGAAGAATATATATGTAAGTAAATACATACATATATATATATATATCTAGTAGAATTATTATTTCATATATTACATACTTATTAATAATATATATTTTTTTATAATCATCGTTGAATTGTGAACCTAGGAATGAATCTCATTGTGTCGTGGAGACGGTAATCTGTACTTACGCACGAGCAAAAATATCATTGTATTGATGGTGAAATACTATGTAATTGGATTGTATGTAATATATACAGAATAATTAACATGTTAAATTTATTATTTAAATTAGTTATACTCATTATTATACCCATCCAAATAATGAAGTGTTTTAATAACAAACTACACCATGATGTGGAGACAACAAGCCGTACGTACGCACGTATGGTTACTTGGTCATTTAGAGGATGGATTGAATAATGAATATGGATGTAACATATTTATAATAACATCACATTATGTAGGAGATACTATATTTATTATTTTGGTATGGAAATAACAAAATAAGATACGTGGAAGATGAAAAGAACTTGAAAGATGGTGGTGAAATTATTACCTCTTCTTCGGTTGTTTCCTTTTGATTTGATCAAAATAGATCCTTAGGTTGGCTTTTGGATAAAATTAAAGAATATAGATTGATGTTAGAGATGTTGGGTGGATATTTCGGCAGGTTTGGCCAAGCCAAATGGCTTTGGTGGGTTCATTTTTAGAAAGGGGAAGTACCCTTTTATAAGAGAGGTGAGGGTCACTTTTGGAAAAGCTTTAAATATTATTTTATAATAAAATCATTTTCCGTTTATAATGGCTTCAAAATGAATTATTTCTAGGATAAGGTGGTTAGGGATCTATAACCACTCAACCAATAGGATTTAGACAAGTTTAGGTCACCATATTATCATTATCTTTTAGATTTAACTCTTAGTTAAATATTTTCACTTTTACAGGGTCTTCTTGTATTCTTACACTATATGTATAATAAACATACTCTAAACTTCCAAGATACCATAAAGTGGTTCATAAATGACATATATAATATTATTTAAACCCTTTGGCTGAGCCTTAGATTTTATGAAATATTATGTCAGCCAATAATATACAATTTGTTTTAAAAATGAATTTATGTCAATTTTTACATTATTTAGTATTTGGTTTTTGTGAAAGACATCACAACTTGATTACTTCAAAAAATATTCATTTAATCAACCATAACCTTCCATATTCACCTAAAAATTCGTGGATTTTATAAAAACTTTGAAATTTTATTTATTTTAGTATTTATAATACCATTTATTTTACTCTTTTATTAATAAGGTATTTATTGCATCATCATTATATCATGAATAAATTAAATTATTTAATGTATAAAAATTATAAATAAAATAAAATTATGTTGGAAATCTTTTTATCTTTATAATGAATATTTATAGTCGAATTTATATTTTGTGTAACCCTATATTAAAAATGGTTTAGTTATTAAACTTTGAATTTAACACTTTTAACTCTTCTTTAAATAAAATAATAATAAATGTCCTAATCTAATACAAGTGGAATTAAAGATCATATTTTATTTTTAAGGTTGTTTTGGGTCTAAATAAACTTATCTAAAAGAATCAGGACATGTTTTGGGTAATTATAATATCATTTTTACATTTAATTACCGTATTTACTTTTAAGTGTGGTAAATAAAAGTCTAAAGTTATTATTCACCAAAATTATTTTCGAATTATTGTACCACATTTTACTTACTGATATCAACTGTTTCTATCATATTTTTGAAATTCAACTCACATAAATGGTAAAATTATGTTTTATGCAACATTACAAATGGTCCTAGAAGGTCGGTAAAAGAGGTTAAAAAGTTCAACAAAATTTAATACATCTAATTTTATTATAAAATGACTCCAATGAATTACATTGAACTTATATTGGTATTATATTTATATTTTGACATAAAATAAATTTAAATATAATAAATAATTATTTAAATAATAATTCGGTTTTAAAAAATAACGGAGTGTTTTTCACTATTCATCAAAAAATGAATGTTTTTAGAAAAATTCCAAAAATTCAACCAAAGTTAATTTTGATATTATGAATTAAAAAATGAAGTCTATTATTTCAAATTAAAAACATATAATGTACATTTATTAATTTAAAATTAATTCCCATTGTCAAAATCAAAAGGCAATTTTTTAAAAAGTAAAAACTATCAAAAGATTGACATGTGTTTATGTCAAATTTAAATTTGAAATTACTTATAATGACCTAAATTGTATTAAATGATAAAAATATAATATAATTATACTTATAAACCTTTCAAATTAATAATTTAACACTATAAATTATTTCAATTTAAAATGTTGATTCCAATTAAAACATAGTATTTTTCATTATTCGTCAAAATTTGGAAGTTATTAGAATAGTACAAAAAATTTATTCAAACTAAATTTTTCTGTATCTCTTTAAATGAAGAATTTAATTTCTTTAAATTGAATATATAAAAGTTTCAAATATTGGTTTTAAAAAGGTTTCTCTATTAAAAGGCGGTAAAATGGCATTTTTTGAAAAATACTTCTTTTATCTGAAAAAATGAATTTGTTCATATATTACATATAAGAAACACATAATATGGATGTTAGAATTATATATAGTATATAATATTAAAAATGCAGTTAATATTATTCATAACTTCTTTTTGAACGGCTAGTTTGGTAAGTTGTGGTGCGCTCAAAATCGGTATTGCGTGTAATGCAAGCTATTGAATTAATTTAATGAGATAATGTACTATGGAATATTGGGGTATTACACCAGACCTTTTACATTCATAATAGGTTACTTTAAAATCATTCTTATCCTTTCTATATTTGTTTTTATATCTGTATGGAAAATATTTTGTTCCCACAATCTTGTTTATCCTTCGAGAAAGATTGGCTAATTCTTTTTCTGAATGATCACTTCCACTAGATTCTGCTATGACTACAGTTTTCCTGGCTTTAGATCTAGTTACCATTTCTAGAGTATTCGATTTAGATGTTGTGGTGAAAGCTACACTTGTATTACCATTCTTTATTTTGTTTAAATCATCATCTCTCTTCATTCTTTTTTCATGTTGAAGAATATTAATAAATAACACATCAAGATTAATGTTAGATACTTTTCTAATATCATCAATAGATTTCCTTTTTTACTCCCACTCATTTTCCATAATATCTATTAATTTATCATAAAAAACATTATCCTAAAGGCCTTTCTCTCAAATAGATTGAATACTATTGATAATGTTCATAAATCTTTGTTGTAGTTTGCAAACAGGTTCTCCATAGGGAAATAAGAATCCATGATATTCACCTCCTAACATAACTCTTCTAGTTTCTATCACTTTAGAAGTTCCAAAATGTGTAACTTCAAGTCTCTTCTAGATGTAGTTGGCTGCTTTACAAGAAGATATTTGACTATATATATTCCTGGTCATAGAACATAACAAAGTATTGTATACCTAGTAATTTAGTTGATATTCTTGTTTCTCTTGGTTGGTAAAGGTTCTGACTTCCTTGTCTGGAATTTTTTAGTCTCCATTAATCATAAAACATTGTCTACTCCAGTTTTAATTACAAATGTCTTCATTCTTTATCTTTAGTACTCATACTCATTACCATAAAAAATTAGTGGTCTGGTAGGATTTTGGTTATCAATGGAACCAATATTCATACCTTCCATTATATAAGAAAATATCTTTTCCACAAAATATTGTTAATAGAAAAATTTTATAAACAAAGATAAAAATATTTAATCAAAACTTGAACAAGAAAATTTTAGCAAGAAAAATTTAAAACAAGGAAAATTTGAACAAGAAAACTTATACGTGAGTATATATATTTGAGAGAGTTGCACTCATACCAATTGTAGGATTGAAATAGTATATGTAGATGCTCAATTACAAGAGGGGGTGAATTGTAAATTTAAAAAAGTTTCTTTTTTAATATTAAGGAAAACAATGTTTAAATATGTTAAACATGGTAGATTCATAAACCATATTTAGTTCTTAACTACAAGAAAAACTTGGTTAGGGTCCCGAAATATGAATCCGAAAATAAATCTTAAGAACTATTTTCATAATGAAATATTATACCTTAAAGTGTATAGAATCTTATTTATCAGATTAAGTAACGTACAAGAAATTATAAGAACTTTATAATTTCTTCCTTTATCAAAATAAAATGGAAATAATACTTGAAAAAAAATGAGTAAAAATTATGAAATATTATAACCCAAAGAGTAGTGTATCCAATAGGCTTGGATAAAGGTCCCTTGATTTATACTTTCAAGAAAGTCTGTTTTACCCACACTAGGGTATTCCCTCGAAAAGAATATCGGAATCTATCTTTATATTTCTACAAGGCCTCGATAATTAAGTTAGTCAGCACCTATGTCTTCTTATACCTAGAAGCCCTCAATTTTACTCAATAACAATTGGAGTCGCACGAATAAATCTGAACAAGATGTTCACGGCTGAACAAGATATTCAAGGCTAATCAATATGTTCATGAAAAACACAAAGCATGATAGTCTTTTTCTCTCTATAAATCACTTCACAGTATGTAATTTATAGGATCTTGGAATGATAATGGGTTTGTTAAAATGAGGTCATATTTATAAGAAAAACTTCAACGGTCGGCTCCCTCCACCAAAAGTCATATTTTTTCTGGAATCTCGGAGGGACATGTACTTGTGTCACTCAACCAACGGTTAGTTATAAAAAAAATTTAGAACATCATTTTATTCTTAAAAAATCATGTTAAAGGAAAATTAATTAGCTTAACTAATTATTAAAATTTAGAATATAAGGAAAAATAGAATTCGGATTCTAAACATATAAAAAATTACATTTGAGAAAACATAGTTATTCAAATTCTATTTTACAAAGATTTCGGAATCTGAATTCTATAGTTTTCAAAGACAAAATTATGATGAACTCAAAGTCTGAATTTTAAAGAATTCAGTGTCTGAATTTTGATAAATTCGGAGTCTAAAATCTGAGGAATTCAGAGTCTAAATTTTAGAGAATTCAGAATCTGAATTTCAGAGAATTCGGAATCTTAATTTCATAGAATTCGGAATCTGAATAACTATAAGATTCTGAGTTTTTAGATAAGGATCTTAATATCTGACATAGTAATAAAATGAACTTGATTTTGGGAGGACAATGAAAACCAGTGTAAGGATAAAAAGTTTCTTCTGAGAAAGGAAATTTTCCATAAGGTAAGGATAAAAATTTTATTTAGAGAAAATAAATTTTCCTTTAAGGTAAAGATAAAAATATCTTTAGAGAAATTAAATTTTCAATACGATAAATATAAAAATTTTCCTTAGGAAATAGAAATTTTCTATAAATTAAGGATAAAAATTTTCCTTAAAGAAAATAAATTTTACTTAAGGTTAAAGATAAAAATTTCCCTTACATAATGGACATTTTCCATAAAAAATTAATTCCTAGAGAAATAAAATGTACTTTAACATAAAGTGTTTGTGATTTTCAAAACATATAGAAATGGAAAAGTCATAACGAATCCTTATTAACTCAACAAAAGACTCTATTTACAACATTTTTTTAGAATCTATGAGGTTCCTTCTTATTCCTAAAACATTTTTGAATTTTTACTAACTTGTAGCTCATTGAAAAGGGTTAAGTAAAGAAGTTGATACTAAGTCTCTTATTATTCTTTCATAATAAAGTAATTATGTTAAAAAATATTATTTTAAATATTTTTTATTCATCAAAATTCTGGTATGTTTTTTCAGATGGTTTCCTGTTACCTTTTTCTTTAGAAGAAATTATTTCTAGAATTTCCCCATTCCTGAGAAAGTTGAAAGAAATATGAAAAGATATTACATAAAAGTTGTGTAATGGTCAATGTTGATAACCTTGATTATATACTCTTGTTTTCTACACTGGTTTTTCCCATGTAGACTTATATTTGTTTTGTTAGTGGATTTTTGTTAAGAATCTCATGTGATACTTATGTTCTCCTAAATAAGAGTTTCACATTTTTGAGATGAAAAGTTCCAAACCTTTTTAAAAGATAAACGTTTTCTATAAGGAAGGAAACTTGTCATGATGACCCCTTTTAATTTGATTGTCAATAAGGGGTAGAGAATATATTTTGGGGGAGATACAAATAATAGGGCGAGATAAGGAAAAGGGGGGTCAAAGAAACAAAGACAAGGAGAATAAAAATTGGGAAAAGAATACAGTTCCACTTATTTCTTTGACGAGGATAAATATTGGTATTAAAGTGGCTTTTGAAAAAAAACACAATGGATGATATTATTGGACCCTAGTTGAGTTTTGGTTGTATTTTTTTAATAGATAAATGTGATGGTTATGTTGATGGAAGAAACTATGTTGAAAAGGTAATATAAATATGGATTGAAAAAGGGTGTGAGTAAAGTTTTCAACTCAGATCTAGAACCTTAAGGATGATAATCAGATCTAGGATAATTGGATTAAAATAATACGATCATAGAGGATTGGATTTAGAATAATTATCATCTGATCTAGACCTCGACATGCATCAACATATCCAGAAATAGTAATGAGACATTGATGAAAAATTCCTAAATTGATGAAAATCGAATTGAGTCTAGAATAGAATTTAGGATCGTAATGAAGAAGTTATTTTAGAGTCATAATGGATCCCATATAAATGTGGAGATGATTTTATATTTTAGAATTCTCAAAAATCATAATTTAGTGGTAAAACTGATGATTCAAGATAGATAAACAAAAGTTGGTATTTCTAGACGTATTGATAATCTGATGAAGACAACAAAAGAAAAGAGATGTTTCCAATTGTGTTGAGATTACTCAGAAGACAACAACATGTTGGAGTTTTTATTCAGCCTGATTGTAATTAGACCAATAATATTCCGGCCAATTGTATTATATTAAAGATTCATTGGAAAGAAAAAGATGTTGCTGAGCTTGATGAAGAAAACTATCGTACTGGGAGAATCAAACTTGGATAATTGTACTGAGATTTTTTTATTGGTATTTTCATAACAATAGATTTATACTGTGATTTTCATACTGAGGAAATTGTACTAAAGATTTTGTACTGAAGAAATCATACTAAAGAAATCAGGATAAAAAAATCATTCAGGTATTTCTTAATAAAAAATTTATTTGTGAAATGTACTAAAGAATCATAATAAATAAATTGAAATTAGAATATTTTTCTTTCAATTAGCGCGGACAAACATAATGAGTAATATATTGTTCCACAATAGTCTTCATCATAATAAAGATGATCATAATAAGATAATCACAATCAAACTGATGTTTGTCATGAAGTCTCGACCAATGAAGAATTCAATAAGAGATCTGAAAATCAAAATGATTTTATGATTTGAAAAGTAATTAAATGAGTCAAAGATAGATCTGATATTTAAGGATAATAGAATATTCAAGAAATTTGGTTAAGAGGGAATGGTTTTCGGAACCCCACCTAATCATGTTTTTAGGTCCCTATAAATGGATGGTTGGGTTCATTTATAATTTGAATCAATACTCTTAAATTTTATTAGCTTTGAAATTTGTGGAACATGTATTGAGTACCAAACCAAACATTGAGTTTCAATTTTGAAGTAGATAAATATCATATGATTTGTGTTCAAATGATAATTTGAGAAATATCCATCTAAAAACATTACACCAGAACAAGTCCATAAGAGTAAGGCCATCACATTAATATCCATCATATCTAGGTTCATCAGACCGAGTTCCATTGGATGATGAATTGTGAGATAATAATTGAGTTTATACTCAATTGAAAAAGGAAGTGAAAAAGAAGAATAAGACTGAACTAACCATCAGATTAATGTCCATCATATACAGGATCATCGGACCAAGTTTCATTGGACACAAAATCATGAGTTTCTGATTGAGTTCCTATTCTATTGAAGACGGAAGAGAAGAAGGAGATTCAGACCAGACTAAAGATCATTGTAATAAGGTATTAGGACTAGTATGATCAGACTGACTTTAGAGAGTAAGATTTATGGACTAATGTTCTAGAACATGTTTCATGACTAATAAGTTCCTTAGATAATAGTTGAAGTTATTGAAGGTTTTAAGCATGTAAGGTTTGATTCAGCTTACTTGTGTAGGATGTTAAAACTTTCTAAAGTGGATCAAAAAAGATGAAAGAAAGTGAAGCTTGTGACTTTTGATACTTACAAGTTGATGAAAAATCCTACTTGTGAGAATTGGATACTGGAAAGGATAGTTTGGGGTATAATGAACTATAATAGGAAATTTTATTCTAGGATTGTAGAAATTTTCTTTTGATGTGCCTTTTTATTCTTGAAAGATAATATTCGATGAATCTATGTTTGTGGGACAATATAACAAGGAAAGTACTATGTCTTTGTATCAATCCTTGTAAATATAATTTGTTTCCTTCAATTTATATTTTTTCCTATGAAAATTGTGGGTTTGAGTTTTATTTGAGTGTATAGTAACTCTAACATGTCTTAGAGCTTAATAAATTTTATTTATGGAGTTAAGAAACATTATTATAAAAGAAAAGGAAACCTCTAATTCACCCCCCCCCCCCTCATTGTTCTTGATCCTACGTGGGAATAACAGGGGAAATCATTGCTCATCCTCAAAGAAAATATTTATTTTCTATTCCACTACCATTGAAATGTTATATTCAAAGATATATTCTAAATATAATAAACAAAAAAATCCAACTAGTAGTTTTTCAACTACATATTTTCACGCTTAGTCCTTCTCATTGTGATTTAAGGTCACACATTTCCATGGTGGAAAATATCAATCCATAAGGCTAAAATAACATCACCCTTTGAAGGTGGTATCCCATCTGGTAATATATTACATATAACCATTCAATTTCAAGTATAAAATTATACAGATTCATCCCCATCCCCATGAGGTCATAAGAAAACTATTATCTAATAAGATTATGCTCATATTATTGGTAGATGTGAGTCATTATGGAGCCACTTCTAGTAACAATAATTACACAAAAGTGTTGGGATAGGGGATACATAAGAATCTATACCTATTAAGATAAGAATATATTAACTAATTAAGGGATCATGTTGGTTCTTAGGAGTATAGGTCTTAGTGTGAATAAAATAAGGATCGTTCCACAAATCTTATCTTATGTCATTGTGACATGACACTCTATCTCCTTCATCTATAAATGTCTAAGAGAACCAACTATATGAGCCTAGAATAGAAAGCCCAAGTACTGTGGTGGTATAAATGGGTCATATAATTACCCCCACCAACACCTCCTCTAAATATAATACCATCTCCTGGAATAAAATTTTATCCATGAGGACCACTTCTGGGAGGTCCCTAATAACATTGCTTCCTCGATCATAATAGTATAATGATTTCTTATCTTCTCATGTCAAAATTATGAGTTATCTGGTATCATTTCATTTGGTTATTTCCTCTACCAACATAAAAATGAATTTCACCTGGATAACTATATCCCCCATATAACCACTAAAAATCTATTTCTTGATTTGGATATTACTCATATACCAGCCTTCAATGTTGTGATGCTCGTGCCTAATGCCTTTCAGATGCCGCTGGTGACATTTCCCTATGGTAACCTTGACCAGCACCATAGACCTGGTTCCCCACTACTATGAAGCTCTTTATCAAAAAGTCTCTCTCTAGAACACAAATATAGGTAGGCATATAAAGGGGAGAAACACAATATAAAATATCTTTATGGAGGTTTTCATATAACATCCACTCTTAGCAGAACCCATCACGGATCATATTAACAGATTTCATCATTGGATTTGGGAATCCCAATATTTACTCAACAAATGAAATTATTCCATACGATAAATCTAATATATTATGTATTTATATAGATATAAAATTCATTGGGTAGTAATCCTCAAAGATATTATTCTAAAATGCTTCCCAGAAAAGTGTATCCTAATCATGAGTATAGATGATAAAAGACCAACAGTGACTTGTTTTAGCCTATATAGGACATGATACAAAAACTATCATCTTTTTTATTGGAATACAAATAAGGTGGAATACTCAAAAAAAACCCTAAATAATCCACGACCACATAAGAGTCGATATTTTTTCAGATTACTGGTGGTATATATCACTAAAACTTTTGAAATGTGATCATCCTATGCACATCCTTATCTTTTCCAATAAAAATAATTTGTTTGTCAATCTGATGAGAAATTTCATCCTAAACTATAAAAGGTAAAACTCTTCACTACACAATCTCTAGAGGCAGTAATATTTAATTCCTAATGGAAATACCTCATAAAATATTCCCTAGATACATGACTCATCACTCATTTGATTGTTAATAAGGTGCTCAATCTGTGGTATGAGTATTTCATGACCCTACCATGGAATCCTACCTAGTTTCATATATGGTGTTATCCTAAAATTAATAAAATGGTCTATTTTTAATAAAGAATATAGAATGAGATGAATCAGGAAATACATGGAAATAAATGATCCATTCCTATATGATTCTTCTACTATTTTTTTCATGGGATAGATGTCTCCATGTAGCAATATGATTAGTAGGTTATCAGAGTTAATGTGAATGGATACATTGTCCACCGCATTGAAACGTGTTTCCCTAACCTGGTTAACCAACTCAAGAACCCTTAACATTGTTTCACTAAATTCAAAATTCAACCTCCCATGATACCTGACTATAAAATTTCTACCTAAGACTAAACCATGCTCTAATAAAAATTTTATATGAACTAATACACCAAGAAACATCCTCTAATATGGTAATATGGGTGTTTTAAGCCAATTCTAGCACTAATAGTCCATGGTATGGTGGGTAGAAATGAGTTTAAATATAACACATAATGTGGGGCCTCATTATATCATTATGAATAATGAATACCTCTACACTGGACATAATATTGAAAAATAAATAAAATAACCAAACTAAAATATATAAATAAAATTCATGAATTGACCACTACAATCCACAATGGTCAATAAAAAAATATATAATCAAAACGTTCATGGTACACTTCAAAAATATAAAAATTGATAAGAAAACCTAAAAACTAAGATAGAGAGGTCATCATAACAATGAATTTTCTAATATGATCATTAACTGATACCAGCACCTCTAAGTACTGCTAAGATTCTACAATGCGCATTCCACCAATGTCTGTAGAAAACTGTTATCCATATATATAATACAAAACACATGTAGAAAAAAATACCCGTATAGGGTTAGTATATACATACCTAGTAAGACGCAAGAAACTACTTAAGGAAATAAAAATAGACTAGATATATCATACCAAAATTCTTAATCATAAACCAACATAGTAGTCCAGATATGATTTTAGAGAAAGAATATGAGACATAAATTGAAGTCTTTATTTGAGTATCCTTGTCATATGAGAATTAGTACATAGAACTATAAATCCATAAAACATTACTATAATCCATTTCATACTCTTGAACTACAAGGGGGAATCCACACCTCATCAAATAGATCACAAAAAATGTGGGTATCATACAACATTATGATGTTACACACAATATATGATATCAAGATTCAATATATGAGAGGGAAGTAATTAACCACTAAACACTATAATATTCATACCTGAACTATATCATTTCCATAATGAAGATAAATCATCAGACCAACTACCATTCCTTGAAAATTCCCATGTATATCCAAATAAACTAAACCAAGAACAAATAATCAGTATAGTATATTTATTAGTCCAAAACAGATATCTATTGAATAAATTTAAAACATTTCCCCACACTAATGGTATTTGGTACAGGGCCTCACTTGGGTGTGTCACATGGCATGCTGGGAATATGATCTAAATTCCCATCCAAGAACTCCTTATCCATGAATGGGATGGGGTGTGGGGACATGACACACACATGAACCGCACATCCCGTGCATCCCATATGGGTCATGTTAGGTAGAGTTGACCCGTGTTGGTCATCTGCCATACCGTGTGGCTGAACTAGCACATGTGGGGTTGCATGCGTCTAGAACCTATACTTGGCTAACCCACACTACCTAGATCAACTAGGATAGGATATTTTGGAATGTGTTCCTACAATTTGGTGGGAAAGCTACCATCTCATATCATGGGGGATCAAACAGTTGAGGGAAATTGCACTATGACCTCATCAGTCCATTGTTACTACTAGCACTAATGATTACTAATGGGGTTTTCCTCCACCATCACACTTGGATTACCTTTTACTCTCTGTTTAAGTAGTTTATAATCCCTTATATATCACACATTCAACTACCTCCATGTCACCTCCTCTCTCATGAGTCACAAATCATTTAACAGACTACCACCACATCACCTTCGGTCGCCAGATTCTCCTTACTTATATAACCACAACCACACTACATCCTCTCTACCTTCAGCATCCATTTGGTCATTTGGCCCACTATACACAAGTAATGGGGATATAGAATGATGAAAAGGGGGGATTTGGAGTTATATATAGTTCTATTTCCTTATTATTCATCGATCATAATCTTAACCATGGATTCACAAGGAAATATGTTAGGGTTATATCCATCTACAATAAATTCCAGGACACATTGATTATGAATTCCGAAAGGGGGTTAAGGAAAAATGAAAAATATTATCTTCTCATTCAATCATTGAGAATGAATGTTTGATAAATAAATCTAATAAAAAATCCATAAAGTACTAAGAAACAATAATTACATATCCCTACATACAGTTTGGTTTAATATTTTAAGAAGATCACATCAATAATGATTTTATTTCACATTGATGAAAATATATTCTGAAAATTTTTTGATTCTTTGTGTTCTTTAAAATATTATCCATATTCACTTCTCTATATTTCTCTCAAATTATATGTTTTTATAAAGGTGAAAAAATAATTTTCTTTTAAATATTTTCAAATAAGTAAAACCATCAGTTTTGAGGAATTTTATTAAAATTATGATCAATAAAATTGGTCCCATAAACTGCCTAATGGAATATAAATTAAATATCTCATAGGGTAAACCCCCCATCCTGAATGCAATGGAGGTATCAAATTTACCATCCAATACTCAATTTTGAGAGAAAAACATTAATATTATAAATGCACATGCATGGGTTAAAATTAATAGATTTCATTTCATATATTATTATTGAATCTCTACATTCATCACTACAGCATGCTAGCTCAGTGACACATTTAATAATGTTATATTAAATATTTTTTTTCAGTTTTAAATTCTATAATCTATATAAAACACCACTGAATATATCCCAACACTTATTAATATCTCTAAAAAATATTCAAAACATAAAATTCTCCTAAATGAGACTTCTCAACACTATTAAATATATATTTTTAATGTTTAACAAGACTAGACAGGTGTCATTATATTTTACAATAAAAACTAGGAGTTAATGATTTTATCTCATTCTAATAATTATGATATGTGTAATTGATTTTATTTTGAAATATATTACCCATGTATAGTCATAAATAAATAAATATGAAAAAATAATTTGTAATAACCCTCATCATTCAATGACAGTATTTACCTTATAACTTGGTCTATTAATTTTATAATTTATAGGATTTTTAGATTAAGAGGTATTAAGGGAATATGGTTGGGTGTTGGAATTTAAGTAATGAATGTAATATTTTTAATCAAAAGACCAAATACCCAGTGGAAGGTCAAAACGAACATGATTTTTTTTGGTGTAATACAAATTATTTGGGTGAAGCCACTATGTACCCAATGGCCTTTTACCACGTACCATGTTGAATGTTTTTCAGTTTTTTAAAAAGGAATATTAGATGTTAACTAATACCCCCTTCTCTTTAGAATTATACATAGTTATTTTTATGTATATATTATTCTAAAATTTGTTAATTATTCTTATATATAGAGGAACCTTATTTAAATCCTATTTTAATCACTTTCAAGTTATCATTAGAACTAATTTTGATGATTCTTTAATAGGGTTTTTAAAAAATTCATCCATTCTTCCTACTTCATAGTAGTGTATGGATTCTCATAATACTCCACTCTAGGTATTACATACCCTTATCTTTATTCAAATATTTCATCAATAAAGGTATCATAAGAGAATATCATTAAAGAATCATTGGTACTATACATATTTTCAATTCCAAATTTTAGATAATTCTGAAGGTTGAATTTAAATCCTTGGGAAATCATTTTTCTTGTATGATCAAACCCCTCAACTAGCCACACCTATTCTTTATTTTAGATTTAAATTAATGTTTTAACATATTTTTATGTGTGACCTTATTCTAATTCAATATTTATTGAATTTTTCTTAGTTTTAGATTGGGAATAATTGATAATAATTCAAATAAATCTGTTTCATTAGTAAATTGTTTATAAATATTTTTTATAAATAAGATTTATATATTTTTTATGAAATACATGTTCTAAACATGAGAGAGACTTAATTTCATTATATTCCATTTTTCATGTTATATATAATTCATTATTTTCTTACAAAATTTATTATATTATTATCTATATTATGTTTTATAGATGGTTTTTCTATTTATATAAGTTTTACATGTATTTTTTTTAAAAATGGTTTATTTTTATTTGGTTTTGTTATATATCCATGATTGTTGTTTGATTATATATAATCTTATATAAAGGGATATATCTATGATATAAATATCATTTAATCATTTTAAATATATTAAATAGATATATTTAAATGATAGGATGCAATCATTGTAACACCCAATGGTTTTATGATATATTTCGCTTTTAAGAAATCTAATTTCTTTTATGTCTTTCATTTCATGCATCACGAACTTTAAACGAATCATGAAAAACTATTAAAATACTATAACTTATCCATTTGAATGATGGGTTTAAATAAAGTTATCCACATTATGAAAAATATATATCAATATTTTACATAATTTATATTTATTGATTAATTCTTAGAAAGAAATTATTTAACTTTGAGTAAACCCATTTTTCACTTCAATAATATGTTTTCTTCAAAAATTATTTTTATTTCATTTTATTCATAGATAATATAATTAATTTATAACACATTTAGAAATTTAATTTTATAAAAAGGATATTATTTTTTAATTCAGTATGTATATATTATCTTAAGTTGAATTTTTTTATTTTTTTTAGAAAGACTTGGTTTTCTGTTAATAGTGAAAAATACTGTTGTTTGTAAAACTTTGTATCTCTTTTTGAAATTTGGTAATTCAAAAGTTCCAATATATTTAGTATTTAGTAATAAAGTTATTTAAGATTAATATTATTTAAAAATATTTAATTGAGTACATAATAATCAATATTTTAAATAATATTTATTTAAGTCAATTTTTAGGATTAAAATGCATTTTTCTAGAAATCCATTTTTTATACCATTTTCCAACTATATAATTGAAATAATTTATTAAAATTAATGAAAATTAATTTAAAAAAAGGATTATTTATTTGGAATTATAAATTTATTGTTTTTTAAATTGGCCATTTTCTTTTTAGACATTATGAATAGTAATAGTTGTAAAATATACCACTTCGGTAAATGGTAAATCATGTAATTAAGGATAAAAACTAGTGTGATAAGGCTTATAATTAATGAAATCACCTAAATATATTTATTTTCAAGATTATAATTATTTCACAATCATCCAAACTTGTATTATATAGAATTTGAATGTCATATAGCTTTGATTTTGACCTTTATAATATTTAAGTAGAATACAATTGCAAAACTATCACTTTCAATATTTATATATATAATATTTTGGGATGTGTATAAAAGAAACATATCTTCACTTATAAATATATATTTTAAAATTAAATTATTTTTTTTATCTAGATATTTTTTTAATTTTTAGAGATTAAATAAATACCTCAAATTCGTAAACAACAATGATACAATGCTTGTACGAGTAGTAAAAATATCATATAAATTATTTTCAAAACTATAATATTATTATTGTTTGGTTAACATATAATTCCCCTTGAATATTATCGAAAAATATAAAATATTAGGTTTTTTTAATATTTATATTCTAATTCCTTATTTTTTGAATGTATTCAAAGTCAAATTAATTGAATAGTTTCAAAAATGACATTTATTTTTTCTCTAAAAATATTATTTTTCTAAATTATTTAAAAATAATTAAAATATTTAAATAAGAAAAGGTGGATAATATATGGTCAATATTATCCTCCCATTGAAAATTATGACCCAATATTAACCTCATAAGTAAAATTATAACCCTTTAATATTGAAATATTTATTACCACAGTTTAAGTTAAAAATGTTTAATGAATGTGTTAATCAAAAATACAAGGTCTAAAATGATATCCAAATATATCTAAGTATCATTTTATAATTTTATTAAAACCATATCTTCCATATCATCAAATAAATTTCATATTGAAACCTTATTTCCATGACTGTGACTTTTTTTGTATTTTAATATTTTGAAAATTTACAAGAGTACCCCTCCCCTCATTTATAAAAGGACGCCCATTATCACTTTTATTTACACCACATTGAGCCATATAGATCAATGAAACCCTACCCATTTATATTATAAACTTCCCTAGACACAAATTATATGTTCGTGTAATCTTAAAATCCCTTTCAAGGGGACCTTAAAAAGTAATCTAAAGGAAGTAGATTGTAGAAGATATAATCATATTTACAGAATCATTCACGTTTATTTATTCTTCTACTTATGATACATATTTTTTAACCACTATAAAATAGTAAATAAAATATAATAAATATAATTTTATTTTATCATGATTATGGGAGAAACATTTTTCACCTCTTTCCCATCCTATGGATATCTAAATCATCGCTCGTGTATATGTTCAACTCACTATCTTCATATAGCGATGTAATTAATTTTTATCGCCATTTTATATGGATAGTTATTTAGTTGAAAATAATGAATATATGATATATTTATGAAAAAATTATTGTTTTGATATTATAATATACTATTTACCTTTTTATATTTCTATCTATAGGATAATGATAATGTTGCTCATGCATATGTGTAGATTACCACCTCAACAAAGGAATGTGATCCATTTTTTAATTAATATTTATATGGATGGTAATAATGGAATATTTAATTAATATATATTTTATATATGATATAATAATTATTTTCAAAATTTGGATTATTATTTACCTTTATTTCATTCCAACCGTTAAGATGTGAAAACGACATTCAGACATACTTACGACCTATTATCTCCATGAATGGTGTAAATAATTTTTTATCTATAAATTTTATGGATGAATATAATTATATGTATATAAGGAATATATATTTTATTTATATCACTATTACCATTCTAGATATGATGTTACCATAATAAATGTACACGTAAAACAACTACTTAACCAAAATTCTCATAAGAATTTACATAGTGAATAGCTTAAAATGATAATAATAAGAAATTGTTAAACAAATAGGTGATAACATGTAATAAATAGAAGATATGTGAAATTATTGATAGTTATATGTTCCTATTATATAAATATAATAGATCTATATTTATTATATTGGAGTTTAAAACCACTTATGAGGGAGTTTTAACTTGAGGTATGGGATTTCATCTCAATTTCCACTTCATTGAGATATAGTTGATATTATGTGCCTATTTACTTTTATGTGGTGTATATACTACTCAATTTATATATTTAAAATGAATATAAATATTTTAATTGTTATTAGTGTTTCAATTGATTTTCACACTATCAAAGGCTTTCAATTTAAAAGCTACCAAAGAGGTAAGGAATTTTTTTAAAATCTCATTTTTTGGATTTCCTTTATTTTCATTGAAGTAATATTATTATATAAACATTATAAACTTTATATATTTTCTTATCCTCTATATATTTCTCATATTCATCACTTGAATCAATTAAATATATATTTAAATGACAAGTAGATATTATTTCTCTTTTTGATCAGATATATTTTTCTTCCGTATTTATATATTTCAAATATATTTCAAAAAATATTATTTTATTTAATTAAATGACATATTATGGTAATTTTATGTTACATTTAATTTTTTTCATTCTTTTAAAATAATATTTCAACCTTTTGTTTTTGAAATGTTAATTTAAAATTTTCTTTAAAAAATTCCAAAGAATTGATTATTTTTAATGTATATGGTGTTAATATATTTTTCCACCTCCATAACTATTTTATTATATTTATATTCCTCTATAAGTTTTCATTGTATCTATATATAATACAGTTTAATGAAATATTATTTTAATGTCTCTCTTCCATTTTTATTGTTTCTCAAAAGGACAATATTTTAGTGTCGATCCTGTATTTTTTATGAAATGATGGCCATTTTTATCACTTAATAATTTCATGGTCATTAAAATTTCCTTAAAAGGTTCTATTTATTATGACCATTTTTATTGGACAATACATTTTCTTAAATATCCATAATCATTGTATCTGGATACGATTTTTTTCTTAAATGTTTTACCATTTATTCATACAATGTTTTCATATGAATGTTATTTGTTTGATTGGGGAAATATTGATAATCAATATTATTTAATCAATATGGATATTTATTGATAAGGCATATTATTAATGAATTAAATTAACCATTCAATATATGAGTAATGTATTATACATGGAGTTTCGGGTGGATCTAGGTTATAGATAGTCCAACGATTCATTAAGAGGTCTCATGAGACAAAGATATTGGATAGACTTATTAAATGAGTTTTTGGTGAATACCCACCCATCAATTAAACTAGCCTAGAATGAGGCTTGGATGGTAAAAATATCACGATAAATGAAATCTAGGAGTAGAATATTAATAATTTCCTTCATTGAGAATCCATTTTTTATTATCCATGATATTTCTACATTTTTATTACCCTTGAAAGAATTTTATTAATTAAATGGAATGTGTTTTTTATTTATTTGCGTTTCTATATTGAAAATGCCTTGTTTTCACAAGATAGCTTTCGATATACATAGCCATTGTTGAGCATTTGATCTCACTATTTACTTTTATTTCTTTCCCCATCATATGATTATGGATATTTTGAATAATATCATGGATTCAATAATGTTTCTTATGTCATGTATTTTATATTTCCAATGTGATATGAAAATAATGTATGTATCTGGTTCTTTAAGACTTCTAAACTGATTGATCCTATATGGTGAGATACCATATATCTTGTACGAATATAATAAATAAGGCATTGACTTTAGGTAACTCCGGTTGTTGTATCAACAGTTGGTATCATAGAAAGTTTTGTATAATCCATAGGATATAGATTTTAAATGAACATAGATAACAAGATAATTAAGATAATCCATTATTATTATTGATAACTTTAATCATTATATATCTTTATATTTTATGGATCAATATTCATAATTATTTTGATCTAACATATTGTATGAAATTATTTATCGATGGTTCCTAATTAAAGAAATAGAATTAATACATATAGTAAATGTAGGTATTTCCCAATAGAGAAATCCAATATAGCTGGTATTGGAACTAAGAAGATCATGTTCATATTAGGGAAATTGACTCCAATTATGATGAATAATCTTACCCATATAGAATAACCTATTGTTCCCAAATGTGATTCGCCTATGTTTGATCTATTATTGGGATATAAGACTATATATTTTAATATAATTACTAATATATTGGTAGTTGAAAAATGGATTAAGTCTCTCAGAAATATATTCTTTTATTTGGGAAGATTCATTTTATATTCCAAATCATCCTTTCATAGATTATCTAGGAAAAGATGAAACTAAACTACCATTAAAAACAACTTCTATCGTATGGGTTTCATTACCTATTAATTAGTGATATTTATTTCAGATGGTTTGAGAGAATCTCAACAATGAGGATATTCATATTTTATTGATTTTTTATATTGCCTTTACATAAGAGTTTCATAGTATTCCCCTAAATCATGAAGTTCATTTTTTAATAAAACTCATTCCTACTGCTAAACCTTTTTCAAAGACTCTATATTGAATGGCCCCAATTAAGTTGCAATAATTGAAGAAGAAACTCTAGAAGAATATAAATAAAGGATTCATTCATCCTTTGGTTTACTTTAGGGTAAACATGATCTTTTAGTTAAGAAGAAATATAGGTCATGCATCATTACATTGGTTATTGAGAATATAACAAAATCACTATTATGAAAAAGTGTCATCCATCACATATCAATGATCTATTTGATGAATTATTAGGATCTGAATATGTTTCCTAGATTGATATTTGATCTCTATATTATCTACTAAGGTTCAAAAAGGAGGATATACCCAAGATATCCTTCCATGTGAGGAATTTTCATTACGATTTTATAGTAATTTCCTTTTGATTTACCAATTTTCATTCACTATTCATCGATTTAATGAATAGATTCTTCATATATTACCTTAATCAGATTATGGTTACCTTTATAGATGATATTATTATATATTCAAATTGAAAGGATGAGAATGAATAAAATTTGAGATTTCTAATGAAGACCCTAAGGAAGGAAAGTTTTTATGGTGCATTTATTAATTATGAATATTAGATTCAAATAATTAAACTGATAGTTAGGCCACATAATATCATGTGAGAGTATATTGGTGGATCCTTCTGGGATGGTTTTTTTAGAAATGGCCTAGAACAACCATGGAAAGTGGAATCCATAGTTTTCTTTGCTTGTATTGATACTTCCAATTCATTGTGAGAGGTTTCTCAAAATAATCTAATACACTTAAAATGTTGATTCATAAGGGGGTTAAGTTGTTATAGATAGATGAATGGGAAGATAATTAAAAGAAGCAAAGAGAAAGTTGGACAATTATTTGGTGCATGCATTACCTATAAATGGAGAAAGATTGGTGATATATAGTGATGAATAAAATAGGGTATTGTGAATAATCCTCATATAGAATGATATGGTGATAGATTATACCTCTCACTAATTGAAAATTAATTATCCAAATTACCTAAATCATGATTGGGAGCTAACAGTTTTAATTTTCTCATTGATGATATGGAGGAATTATATCTATGTTGAAAGGTGTGATATATATACTTATCATTAAGTCTTGGAGATTATATTTACACAGAAAGAGTTCAATATTCACAAATGAAGATGGTTGGATTGGATCCAAGATTATGACTTTTTAAAACATTACAACCTTATGGAGATAAAGAAGGTGATTAATCAGGTAATTCAGGAAGACCATAGTAATTTTTTTATGATGAGGATTTGAAGAGATCCAAAATTTAAGGATTTACAGAATTTGGGTATTGAAATCGTATGAAAAATGTACAAATCAAATATTTATCAAATGAATTTTCATCACTCCATCCCTGAAATGATTAAGAATGCCTATAAAGAAGATGTGTAATTATCAATTAAGTTGAGGAATGTTACTAAGTTAATACATGATCATGATGGAGTGATAAAGTTCAAGAACTAAGTATGTGTCCCATCAATACCATAGTTGAAAAGGCATTTACTGGATAAAGATTAGTGTTCATCATTATCCATTCATCATGTAAGTATAAATATATATAGAGATTTAAAATAATATTTATTTTGTGAGTACTTGAAAAGGGATATTTTTTAGTATGTATCATTATTCTTGGTGTGTTAATAGGTCAATGCTATGATACAGAAGTCTCTTGGGATGTTATAACCATTAACAATGCTAGAATGGAAATGGGAAAACTTTACCGTGGATTTCATCATCAAACTCCCAAAAACATATAAAGGGAACAATTTTATTTGGGTTGTAGTCAATAAAATTATGAAATAATTATAATTTATATCTATCAGATAAAATTTCTATTTTGATTAGTTTATTTTTTTATTCTTTATGTAAGTTGTGAAATTTTAAGGTGTAACACTCTTAATTATATCTATTTAGGATATAATGTTTACCTCAAATTTATATTGAAGACTTCAATGATATCTAGATACAAAGTTGAATTTCTGTACTTTTTATCATCCTCACATAGATGGTTAGTCATAGGGAACAATTAAAACTATACAATTCATGTTGAGATCATTCTCTATGGATTTAAAAGGTGGTTTGGATCATCACCATCCTTTAGTATAATTTTTTAAAAAAAATTGTACATGAACATTCATATGCATCCTAATCAAGCCCTATATGTAAGGACATGTAGAACTCCAATGTATTTGGATGAATTTGGAAAAATAATTCATTTTAGGGCTTGATCAAGCTAATAAAATGGGAAATAATATTATATTCATTAAACAACACATAAGGGCATCTTATAGTTGACAAAAACATTTTATAAGAAATCAAAAGTGAGATCTAGAAATTATAGTTCGTGATAATGTATCACTATGAATATCTCCATATATGAATGTTATGATATTTATAAAAAAAGGAATCCCAAGACCTAGTCATATCAATCCCTTCAAAATTATTGATCATATCAGGATTGTAGCTTATCTATTGAAAGTTCCACCAAATTTCACTCAATTTCATGATCTGTTTCATGTATCTCTCCTCGGTAAGTACTGTCACAACCCAACCCATGTTAGGGATCGAACCAAAACTACCCCAAAACCACCTCCGTAGGCTAGGGGTTGGCAGAAAGTGTCAAAGGCCCAATAAACATAGGGAGGCAATTTCCTATGAACTTGTACACATACATGTATCCAACTTAATGAAAAAGTGTATATGAAAAGTAGAAAAGGTGATAACTTCTACAAAGTAAAATGAACATGAATGAACCTATAGATGGTATAAGAGTAAAGTAGTAAATAATGAAATTAATAGGGTTAAAACATGCCAAAACATGAATCTGGTCCCAATTTAAAGATAACTGGAAAATAGTATCTATTGTGAGTCCTTAGCTCCTGTATAAAAAATTTTCCAAACATACAGGATCCACACAGCCTGTATCCCTATTCTCCTCTGTAGTCATGATTTACATGTCTGTTGTCTGTAAAAAAATATGACATGTGTTGCAAAAAACCAATATAGGTGTGAGTATATACATAACCAATAGAATTACCCAAAAAGGTGAAGGGGGAGTAGCAAGATATACACCTAAAGATAAGTAGTATATGGAACAAGGTACAGTAAAATAGGATGGAAAGAGTGCAGCTCAACCTTATATGTTTGTGAATATAGGCTCATCCAAACACAAGGTGCTCGAAATAGTGAGGAGGTGAACACACCCCCCTGGTCTAGTCTTCGCTACCAATATCCAAAGAGTAGATCCGTACAACTATGAGGAGCTAGAAATGGAAAGCACCTGGAATACCACGTGCATATTTTTCTCTCTTGGAAAAAGAGTAACCAAGACCCAAATATTGGTTACTATAGAGGAATATATGTATATATATATATATACTCAATCAAATAATCCCAAACTAGGGAGTAAGGGTATCTCCATCTCACAGATCATCCCAAGAAAGTGAGTAGCCAACAGTTCCAATGTAAAACCATCTGCAATTCCCAATACCTCATGTGTCTACCCAAGAGACACAAGTAAAAGGGGATCAAATCACCACACCTCTATACTATCCACTCTCGGAAGAACTGACTCATCCACATGGTTTTAGGTCGTGTCACAAGGATGTGTTTTGGTAGGGAAAGATCCCCTATATCTTGTGACTCCTTAGGTAAGTCAAACCATTCCTATCAACTATGCAACATAGTTGAGTTTCATCTCTGAATCCCTGGGTAATACACTTACCAACCTAACAAGAGGGTCAGCCTAGAATCATCAGGGAATACACTACCTATCCCACCTAGAGGGTCAGCTTAGAATCTCGTCACTGGGGATAACACTACCCAGCCCAGCTGGAGGTTCTTCCCAAAATCATCGGGGACTACGCTACCCAACCCAACTATAGAGTCAAAACTATATCTCATTTTCAGAGACTATACTTCCAATCCTAGCTATATGGTCAGCCCAAAATCATCAGGGTCTATAATACCCAACCTAGTTGGAGGATCATCCATGTATCTCATTATTGGGGATGATACTACCCAACCGAGCTAGAGGGTTATCCCAGAATCGTCAGGGACTACGCTACACAGCCCAACTAGAAGGTCATCCATATCTAATCATTTTCATCATTGGGTATCGTCTCTTCGTGTGCCAGACACAGAACATCCAAATCATATCTCAAAATACACTTCCAATAGAATCATCACGTTCTATGAGGAAAAACACTCTGGATAGGCACCTCATTGATTGAAATCTGAGTTCAAATGAATGAGATATGAAGGATTGAAGACTTCTCATATGTGATCAAAAATTACAGGGCATGTGACGGGGACCACAAGGCATGTGACCCCTCTTCAATACCTGGTCATGTCTCTAGTTGGACACGAGTCCCATCCAATATAGGGGAACACACCGTGTTGGTGGACTACATAGCAAGTCCTGCTTATCTAGGGACCAGACCATGTCTACCGTTCATGTCCATGTACTCAGACTTTGTGTCAGTGCACTTTAGTAAATGGTATGTTGGTCCACATAGGATGTTTTCCATGTCACCAAGTTGTGTTTGCGTGCTCAGTGCAGAGTGTGTTTATATCTATGTGCTCCTTCATAAGGCTCATCTTACTCCGAGAGGTGGTACATGTCATGTCAAAGGGAGTACACTATGTTCCATCCTTATGTTTTTCAAATCCCTAAATCTTCTATTGAGGGAGGCTACACATTGTGTGTTCTTCATTCAACACAATGTGTAGTTCAGATTTACTCCAGAATCTCCATATTTTATGAAACTTCATCTTCACTCCAAATCTACTTCAACTAGTGCAGTGGTTGCATAATTTTTTTTTAAAAACATCATATGTGTACAAATAAAGTGAAATCTATTCAATTTTCATCGCAGATTGGCCTCGCTCAAAAATGAGGGTTTGGCCGGATCTTCCAAATGCCACTGTGGATTAATTCATCGTCGGATTTTCTTGAGACCTTCAGATTTTCCCTCCATGTATCATGTCATTTCCAAATATGTGCCTCGCCCCAAATCCATTGTTGTTCCACGATTCCATATTGTTTTTGGGTTCTCGATCGAGCTTGGGTAGCCAGTAAATCCTCCAACCGGGATCCGTGAGGATTCCACGGTGATAAACATGAAGATAAAGGGGAGGGAGGCACCCAAACCAAGGTTTTAATCATCACCATCCAAGAGTTTTTGGTCAGTGATCAATAATGGGGAACCAAGGTTATAACATGTGATGAACAATAATAAATCTGGTACTAAGGCTCATGCAGAGTTTGGAGTCAATGGCACTCCATGAAAAATTTAGTTTCAAAATTCTAAAACATTTAATCAAAGGAGTAAAAATGTGAAAGATGAGTCCTAGCTAGATTGGATCATTCATTATTTATGAATAACATCTTCACCGATGAAGGATGAGGATCTATTGTGTTCTCCGCATCTCGATCCGTCTAGATCCAAGGATTATTCATTCATCAATGTAGAATAGAGGATATGAGAGGTTTTTGTTCGACAAAAAAACTAGGATTATGAGGCCAACTCCACATAGTTATGTTTATATACCCATTTATTAGGTTAAAGGATTTAAGTAATTAATTGAAAAAATTAATTCATTTAATCACCTAAAAGTCGCCACAATGAGTTAGGGATATGAACATCCTATGCTGACTCATTTTTTATCATGCCTTGGGAAAACACCATGTTCCAGACCCAACTATGATATTGTATTTCTGATCTGATCCACCATTTAAGAGTTATCCTATTTTCTTCAACTAACAGCTCATGCATAATATAAAATCTATTTAATATTTTTATAAAATTAATTCTATGAACAACATGCCATTGAATCCCATGTCATCTAAAATCTTAGCTCTAAGATAATATTTAGAAATATTTCAATGTCTTATTAGAAAAAAAACTGGGTCTCTATATCATTCCCTCCTTCAATATTTTCATCCCAAAAAAAACTAAACAAGAAACTCGGGATATTGGGCTTTATCTGGCTCTTATGCTCCTAGGAACTCTCGTACAGATTTGTGTGCTGCCACAACATGTGAACCAGAGGGATGGTCCATCCTCGCATGGTCTGATCTTGTCGGTCCATGATCGTCACTGCGTTCTCTACAAAGGTGGCTTTATCCTCTATTTATAGCTCACCCCAGTCAATAACGTGAGTAGGTTCATGCATGTATACCCTCGTTTGTGATATGTGGAAGACTTCATGAACCCGCTCCATCTGTGGGGGTAAGGCAAGGTGGTAGGAAACCACATCAAACCTCTACATAATCTCAAACATACCAATGAACCTTGGGGATAGCTTACTCCCCTAGTTGAACCTCTGCATTTCATGTTGTGGGGAGACTCGTAAGAAGATTTTTTCTCCCAACATGGACTACATAGGCGTATGATAGTGATCTTCGTAGGACGTTTTTCTACTCTAGGCCATTTTTATCCATTCACAGATGACTTTCACCTTCTCTGTCATTGCATGTACCAAATCTAGGCCCATAAGATACGACTCTCTAATCTCCATCCATCACAAGGGTGGCCTTTAGGGTCTCTCGTATAGGGACTCAAAAGGTTCCATGTCGATGGTGGAGTGGTTGTTGTCTTTGTACGCAATCTCCACCAAAGGCAAGTGATCCTCCCAGCTCTGGATGAAATCCAAGACATAGTTCCTTAGCATATCCTCTAGCACCTGGATAGTGCACTCAATATTTCCATCTATTTGGGGGAGAAAGGTTTTACTCATTCATGACTAGGAACTAAATTCCTCTTATAGGCCTCTCCAAAATCATTATGTAAACCGAGTGTCATGATCATAGATAATCGCTGAGGGTACCCCAAGAAGGTGGATTATCACTTGCATATTAAGTTTCCCCAAACTCTCAATCGATCTCTATTCTATGACAGCAAGGGAGTGCACCAACTTTGTGAGTTGGTCAACTATCACCCACATGGTGTCGTGTCTCTTCAATGTGTGTGGAACCCTATGATGAAATCCTTGGATATACCATCCCACATAGACTCTGAGGTATCAAGAGGAGGCAACAACCCTACTGGGACTTGATGCTCATCCTTTGCCTACTGAATGGTATGGCATCGTGTGATCAAATCAGCTACACTCTGTCTCATTCCAGACCCCAAAAACTGCAATTGATGATCCATGTACGTCTTCCCCACACCAGGATGTACATCTAAGGGAGAAGTGTGGAACCCCAACATCACTACCTCCCTCATCGCCACTGGAACCACTTTTCACCCCTAAAACAAGATCTCATGATTCACTCCTTTAGAATATCCATTTGGTGCATCGCTTGTGGATATCTAATTGCACAGAACCTCCTAGTCAATGACTCTTAAGTTGAGACTCTTTCACACAATTGAGGAACGTAGGAGTCAGCACCATCGACTTTATGAACACTATACCTTCATGTTCCATCAGGATCCGATACAGGGAATCATACTGCTCTGAAGCTTCCTATTTTAAGAGATCCTTGTACTTCCTGCTAAGGGAATCTGCTAAAACTTTTATGTTCCCTAGAGTATAGTCTATCTCGAATTTTTAGTCTTGCAAGAACTCCAACCATCGTTACTGCCTCAGGTTCGGGCCTCTCTAAGTGAAGACGTACATGAGATTCTGGTGGTAAGAGTAAACCACAAAGTTCTCTTTCAAAAGGTAGTGCATCCACATTCCCAAAGTGAATACTACCACTTCTATATCTACATCATGAGTCGCATAGTTCTTCTCATGGGGTCTCAACTACCTCAACCCATATGTGATTACCTCCTATTGTTACATTATCACACAACCAAGACCAGATCCTGAGGCATCTCAATATACTATGAACTCAACCCCTTCTACAAGTAGTATCAATACTAGAGCACTTGTCAGCCTCTACCTTAACTCCTCAAAGGCCTTCTGGAACTACACAAACCATGTAAACAATTTTACCTATTGCATTAAAGCTATCAATGAGGCTGAGATTATGGATATGTCTTCCAAAAATCACTTACAGTACCCTAAAAAGCCAATAAATCTCTACACATCACACATATTCTTCAGTGGAACCTAAGAAAGTATTGATTTCACCTTCACTAGATCCATGGTTAAACCCTGCTTAGAAATGAAATTCCCTATAAAGTGAACCTGTTGAATTCAAAACTAGAATTTCAAGAGCTTATGATAAATATGGTGCTCTCAAAGTAAATCAAGTACCGTCATCAAATAATTTACATGTTCCTCCTCTATCATAGAGTAGATGAGTATATCGTTGATGAAGACAATGAAATAATGGTCCAAGTATGGTTGGATGATCAGGTTCATCAAAGACAAGAAAATGGAAGGGGAATATATCACACCAAAGGGCATCACTATTAACTCGTAGTGTCCATAGGAACATCGAATGGCCAATTTTGGAATATCATCCTAAAACATTTGTAACTAGTTGTATCCGAACTTGAGATTGATCTTGTAAAACCATATCTCACCTTTCAACTTATCAAAGAGGTCTTCAATACTTGGAATGGTGTTTTTATACTTTATCATGTCCTGATTCAGGCGATGATAATATACATTAAGTCATAATCTACCATCTTCCTTTTTCTCCAACAGAACAGTATCCTCCTAGTGGGATACACCGGGTCTGATAAAACCTTTCTCATGAAGGTCCTCTAACTTCAACCTCATCTCCCGAAGCTCAGTGGACGCCATCTGACATGTTGTAGAATATATCGGTGTAGTCCCTAGCATTAATTCAATGCAAAACTCTAGCTCCCATCTCAGAGGTAGTCCTAGAACATCTTTAAAAATGATGTCCATATAATCCTCCACAAATTAAGGGATATAGATGCTCAAAGAGTCTTCTACACCATGGGTCATACTCATTAGAAGACGGCTAATGGGTTGTAACTTATTTCTCACAGCACCCACTCATCTATCTTTGTGGTCTCTCTTGCTGAGAAAGGAGAGCCTGATCCCTTGAACACATAGGTATCTGAATAACCTGCAGTGATAGTCAATCTAGGCTCGAACTATGTGAAGCCAATCCATACCAAGGAACAAATAATAGGGTTTCATCATGATAACCAGTAGGTCCCACATTATCCTCTCTCCTCCAAGAGATATCTTATACTACCGCAAATGAAATATATATAGGAATACTTCCATGTAGGAACTTCCAGGAACAGTTGTTGTGCTAGCATCTCTGTTGGGAGATCCATCTCCCAAAAAAAGATTCAAGAGAAAAAATATTGTTTAGAACCTGTGTTTACTAATACTAATTCATGAGTAAAGTAAACATATATTGTACCTCAAATCGTCTCATGTGTCACTGAGTCGTGGACGTCCATAGCTTGCAGCTACCTGCAGCCCCAACTACCAGCACCCAGATCCTGACGTGGGCCACCTAGTAGTGGTGGTGGGAGAACCTTATACCTTTTTCCCCAACCTAAAACTTATACTACTCCTCTTCCAGTTCTACCTCCCTAGAGACCACCCTGTCCCTGCTAGGGAGATCCCTGATCACAGAACTGCCTCTATTGTGGTGGTAAATCTTCTTCCTTCTTGGGATGCTCAGTACGCCTGTTCAAACAGTCCTGGTCCATGTGACCTCACCCATCACAAGTGTAGTATCGTAATTCTCAGGGTTTCCTTGGTGCTCTACATTTCCCTTAAACTAGGTGACCATTCCCCTGAGTCTGATTATGGAAGGGTCTCTTGTTCCATGACCTCTATTGCATGCCTGCTGCTAAAGATAACTCATCTCTATCATTCCCGCCACAATATCTAGCTATATAGAATACCTCTTCTATGAATCACTACTCACTTGTTCCCCCTCTAACAACACATCATAGGTGGGGAGGAAAAAGGGCACTACACTGGCCCGAATCTCTCTATGGAGTATGTGATCAAAATTACATGCTTGGAAGTAACCATATCTGATAATTTAAAGAGAGTAGAATGTAAGGTTGAAGAACCTCACCACATACTCTCCACTATCATCCCTCCCTGCTGAAGCTCCTAAATCTATTGAATCTATATGGAGTGTAAGAATGAGGGGTTGTAAGCCTCACAAAACAACCACTAAAAGTCATCCCTTGAGAGTGTCATGTCATTATGAATCTAGGTAAATAAGATTTACCATCATCCAAAATATTTTTGGAAAAGTCTAGATGCCAAATACACCCTATGATCTATTGGGGTCTGAACCAGTCTGAAAACATGGACCACCGACTCTATAAAATCCTCTACTACTTGAGGGTATGAATCGCACTAGATCCTTAATATTTGCTGAGGCTAGAACTTATTGAGTGCGCTCAACTTGAAAACATCATCAGCCTACCCTACTAGGACTATCTGAGACTCAATTTGTGGAGGCGCTGCTACTGGTCCACCTGGGGGAAGGGGATCACATGATGTACCCTAAACTAAGGCATCGTCGCTCATAAGGTCTTCGTCATGAACTGGGGCTCATATCATGGCTGGCTGTCATCATGGAGGCATCCTAAAAATTGTCAAGGAGGATCGTGATTAGATGAGAATATATATATAAACAATGGAATGGGGAGGTGACTGAAGAAGTACAGTCGTAGATTTATTCCTTTATGATGTACATACCATTTTTTCCCTACAAAAAATGTATCAGGGTTCCGATTTTACAAGAAGATAATTAGGGTCCTATTGAATAGATATATCAGTCTTCCATACAATAAATGGACTCCCTGGCCTGATATTCACTCTTGAGACACATCGAAATGCTTTCCCTAAATCTCAAAAAATTACTTTATAGGGAACATCTGAACAACATACCTTGGAATAAACCACCTCTGATACCACTCTTTCATGACCCGACCCAAGCTGGGTCTTGATCCGTAACTAGCCCAATCCCGCCTTCATAGGCCAGGGGTTGGCAAAAGGAATCAAAAGAACAAAAAACTCATGGAGGCCTTTGCTAAGAACTGGTACACACGCACACAACAAACTCAATACAAAAGTAAAAAGGAAAATATAAAAGGTGAAAAATTATATAAAGTAAAGTAAAAATTGATGAACCAGTAGATGGTAAAATAGTACAGTAGTCAATACTAAAATGTAAAGGGAAAAAACACATGCACAAACCAAAATATGATCCCATACTAAATACAACTAGATATGATTATTCGCTGAGAGATCCTATCACTTGTATCCCAACTATGACCACCATATACGGTCCACACAGCCTGTATCCATACACTCATCTATAGTCATGATTGACCTATCTTCCGTCTACAAAAGACAAGACATGTGTTGGGAAAATCCCATATAGGGTTGAGTATATACATACCATGTAAAATTCCCCAAAAAGGTGAAGGGGCAGCAGTAATAGATACAACTGAAGAGAAGAATAAATGGAACAAGGTATAGTAAAATAGGATAGAAAGAGTGTAGAAAAATCCAAAATGAGTGTGAAAGAAAAAACATACAAACACAAGGAAATCAAAATGGTGAGGAGGTGAACCCCCCCCCCCCCCCATCGAGTCTTCTCTGCCTATACCTAAAGAGTAGACTCGTCCAGCCATGAGAAGTTAGGCATGGAAAGCACATGGAATACCCCATTTATCTTCACTTATCTTAGAAGGAGAGTAACCAAGACCCAAGGAGTGGGTACTATAATAGAATATATATATATATATATATATATATACTTAGTCAAAGAAGACCAAATGAGGGATTAAGGGGAAATCCATCTCACATCTCATCCTAAGAAAGTGAGTAGACAGCAGTTCCAAGGTCAAACAATTTTCAATGCCAACCACCTCATGTGTATTCGCATGAAACCAAGTTAAATCGGATCAAATCACCACATATCAATACTATCTGATTTGGGGGGTGTTGACTCACCCACACGATTTTAGGTCATGTCACAAGGATGCGTCTCAGTGGGGAAGACACCCCTATTTCTTGTGAGTCCTTAGGTATGTATAACCATGCCTAGCCACTCTAGTGTTTAGTCAAGGGTCATCTTTGAATCGTCAGGGACTAAACTACCCAGCCCAATTAGATGGTCATCCTGAAATCATCAGGGACTATGCTACCCAGCCCAGCTGGAGGGTCATCCCTGTATCTTGTTGTTGCGGACTACACTAACCAGCCCACCAGGAGGGTCAGTCAGGAATTGTCAGGGACTATGATACTCAGCCTAACTACAGGGTCAGCCCTGTATCTCGTCATTGGGGACTACACTTACCATCCTAGTTATAGGTTCATCTGAGAATCATTAGGGACTATGCTACCCATCCCACCTGGAGGGCTATCCTTGTATCTCATTGTTAGAAACTAGACTACCCATCCTAGCGGGAGGGTCATCCAAGAATCATTGGGGACTACAATAACTATCCCAACTGGAGGGTTAACCATAATTGTTCCATGCTATCATCCAGTGTCATCTCTGCATGTTCTAAACCTTGAACAACTACATCATATCTCAAAAGCTACTTTCGAGGAAACCATTATGTTCTACATGGATAAATACTAAAGATAGGAACATTTCATCCCAAAATATGAGTTCAAATGAAGGAGATATGAAGAATTGAATATTTCTCATATGAGATCATAAAGTAAATGGTGTGGGGGGGGGCACGGTGTGTGGCCCCTCTTAACTGCTTGGTCATGTCTCTGGTTGGACACAGGTCCCATACCATGTAGGGGAACATGTCATGTAGGTGGAATTCAGGGTGTGTTCCACCTATTTGTGGTTCGATATGTGTCCTCTGGTCATGTCTATGTACTCAGACTCTGTGTTTATATACAACGGTACATGGAATGTTGGTCCATGCAGGATGATGCATGTGTGGAAAAGTTGTGTCCATATGCTCGGCACAGAGTGTTTTCCTAGCCATGTGCTCCTTCACATGTCTCATTTCACATGGAGAGGTTTTACATGGCATGTCAAAGGATGTATACACAGTGTCATCCATATGTTATTCCAACCCACAGCATGGCTTGTCAGGGAGGCTACACATTGTGTGTTCTTTATTGAACATGGTGTGTTGTCTGGATTTCCTCTAGAATCTCCACATTTTCCAAAACATTGTTCTCACTCCAAATCTGATTCATCGAGGGTCAAAGTCGCCTGATTTTCTCCAAAAACTTCAGATATATGAAAAGAATGCAGAATCTCTTATTTTTTCATCATAAATTGGCCTCGTTCAAAAATGGGGGTTTGGATGGATCTTTTGAACACCATCATGGCTTCGTTCATCATCGGATTGTTGCAAAACATTTGGATTCATCATCCCCACGTCATATCATTTCCAGATCAATGCCTCACCCTCAAATACATTGTCCTTCCATAATTACATCTCAGTTTCGGGCACCCGATTGAGCTTAGGTCTCCCATAAATTGTCGAAATAGGATCCATAGGGATTCTGTGGTGATAAATTAGAAGAAAAGGGAGAGGGTGGCATAAAAAACTAAGGTTTTATTCATAACTATTCAAGCATTCTTGTTCGGAGATCAAGAATGGGGAACTGGGATTAGAACATGTGATAAATACTAATATATCTAGTACTTAGGCTCATCTAGAGTTTGGAATCAAAGGCACAAGATAAAAAATTTATTTTCGAAATTATCAAATGTTTAATCCAATGTGTAAACACTAGTGGAAAAAACGTTTAACACATTGGCATTTTTCATGTCGGTTCTATATAACTGGCGTGCAATGCTTTAATGACCGATATATCATGTCGGTTATTTTATAATTGACATGATATATCGATCAGGATCCATATTTTATGTCAGTTATAAAACAACCAACGTAAAATATACGAAGATTATCTTTTTTACATCGGTTTTTGTATAACTGATGTGAAAATTGAATCTAGCGCACTTTATAGTGTTGGTTATAAAATAACTAATGTGATAAATGAAATATCGGCACATTACCACGTCGATTATAAAAAAACGATGTAATAAAGCCAATCTCAGCAATTTATCACATCGGTATAAAGTGACACATATCACGTCGGTTATTTTATAAACGACATGATAAATTGTTTTATACATTGGTTATTAAATAACCGAAATTATAAACATTAAAAAAATAGTTTACAAAATTTTTTATTAAATAAATGATGTGATAAATCTTTTAAATGATTTATCTCACCCCGTATTCACTCATTCTGTTTTCTTCGATCGGGAAACCTGTGACTAGTCTCTCTCGTGCGGAAAACCTAGAAACGATTCGTCAAAGTTGTGCCCTCCAGCCTCGTTTTTTCAACATAATTCTTCATATTTATTATTATCAGATCTACCAGGTCGACTCAAAACACTCAAGTAAGACTCACACGACTCCTTTTTAGTTTTTATTTTCCGCAATTACCTAAACTAATTTTTTGATATGTTATTTTTCTTTGTTATTTCTATCATGCTAAGTTTCATAGTATTCATCTATACCATGCTATATTATTTTCTGGTAAAATAAACCTATGTAAGTGATATAAAGATTTTTTATTAATTTTTTGTGTTTTATCATGTGTGTGTGCGCGTACAAGGGGTTTCCAAGGGGGTGGGGGGATGTTAAAGTGGGTGTGGGTGTCCAAGGGGTTGGTTGGGCTGTCCAGTGGGGTGGGGGTGTCCAGGGGGGTGTCAAAGGGGGTGGGGTGGTGTCTAGGGTGGTGTGGGGGGTGTCCAAGGGGGCAGGGGTTTTCCAAAGGGTTCGGGGGGTTGTCTAGAGGTTTGGGGATGTCCAGGGAGTCCATGGAGGTGGGGGCAGTCTAGGGGTGTGGGGGGGGGGGGGGTTCAAGGGGGTGGGAGTGTCAAAGGGGTGGGGGTCTATCCAACGGGGGGGGCTGTCCAGAGTGTTTGGGGGGTTGTCTGGGGGCTGTCCAGAGGGCTAGGGGTGTCCAAGGGGGTAGGGGGTGGGGGTGGTGTCCAGGAGAGGTGGGGGTTTCCAAGGGGGTGGGGGTGTCTAGATGGGTGGGGGATGTCTTGGGGTGGTGGCTATCCAAGGGGGTGGTGGTGTCCAGGGGGTGTCTAAGGGGATGGGAGGTGGTGTCTAGACTGTTTGGGGGGCTGTCCAGAGGGTTGGGGGTGTCCAGGGTATCCATGGAGGTGGGGGGAGGGGGCAGTCCAGGGGTGTGTGGGAAGGGGGTCCAAGGGGGTGGGGTGTCGAAGGGGGCGGGGGCAGTCCAAGGGGGTTAGTGGGTGGGTGGGTCGGGGCTGTCTAAGGGGGTGGGGGCTTGTCCAGAGGGTTTGGGGGTTGTCCGGGGGGCTATCCAGAGGGTTGGGGTTTCCAGGGGGGTGTCCAAGGGGGTAGGAGGTGAGGGTGGTGTCTAGGAGGGTTGGGGTGTCCAAGGGGGTGGGGTCTGTTCAGAGGGGTGGGGGATATCCAAGGGTGGGGGCTGTCCAGAGGGGTGGGGGTCTGTCCAAGGGGTTGGTGGTGTCCAGGGGGTGTCCAAGGGGGTGGGGGTGGTGTCCAGGGGGTGGGGGCTGTCCAAGGGGGTGGTGGTGTCGAGGGGGTGTCCAAGGGGGTGGGGTGGTGTCCCAGGGGGTGGGGGATAAGTGTCATTTGGGATTGACTATTGCATCGTGGTTTGTGAGATTATGACATGATGATGGTATTATTTCATGGATATTAGGATGTAATTTATTATTGTTGTTTAAGGGGTGGGGGTGGTGTCCAAGTGGGTGGGGGTGGAATCCAAGGGGGTCAGTATTGTCTATGATTGAGGTTTCCACTGTGATTTTTAGGGATTCAAGAATTATGAAAAGATTAGGGGTGTTGCAATATGGTTCTATTTGGTTGTATATATTATGACCAGTGATTGACTATGAGAACATTATGGGTTATAGTGGAGACCATGTCTTTGTTTTCAAAGATGTGCAGTTATCCTGACCCCATTGTACCATGATGATAGGCTTTACACTGAGATTTTCTCCATCCGAGTTTTTATATTAAATTTGATTCCATTCTCAGGTTTACTCCATTTTCTACAATTTTCTATCAACCATTGAAGGCCCAATGGTTTTCTTGGATTCCATGGAATTTACTTAAATAAGTTACTTATTCCATATTCTTCTTCCTTTCTTCTTTGTTTCATTTTTTCTTCTTCGCCCACTTCTTCTTCTCCTTCATTCCATCTATTATTAGTGATGTTTGGTCATTTTTTAATTGATGGTTTGATAGTAATCGATGTGTTCTATGGTTATTAGGAGCGGTGTGGGTGTCCAAGGGGGTGGGGCTGTCTAGAGGGGTGGGGGCTGTCCAGGGAGTGCGGAGCTATCCAGAGGGCTGGGGGCTGTCCAAGGGGGTGGTGGTGTCCAGGGGGTTTCCAAGGGGGTAGGGGGTGGGGGTGGTGTCTAGGAGGGGTGGGGGTGTCCAAGGGGGTGGGGGCTGTCGAGAGGGGTGGGGGCTGTTCAAGGGGTGGGGGGCTATCCAGAGGTGTGGGGGTATCCAAGGGGGTGGTGGTGTCTAGGAGGTGTCCAAGGGGGTGGGGGTGGTGGCCAAGGGGGTGGGGGTGGTGTCCAAGGGGGTGGGGGTGTTTTCCAAGGGGTTAGGGTTGTCCAGGGGTGGGGGTGGATTCCAAGGGGGTGGGGGTGATTTCCAGGGGTGGGGGTGGTGTCCAGGGGGTGGGGGATGTGTAGAGGGGTGGGGGTGGTCCAGAGGTTTCAAATCGTTAGGATTTGAGTAATTTTCAGTATTGAATGTATGCATATTTTAATATTTGTACTTCATATTTCGTTTTTATGGAAGGGTGAATTTGGTATCCAATTGCACCAAGATGTATTCTTTGTGAACCTTAAGTATAAAGGATCCTAGATGAATTTAAATCTATTATATCTAAATATATTTTCTTTTTAAAATCATATTTAAGCATATAATTTTAAATACGCATAGATTTGTTTTATATTTCAAAATTGTTTTACATTCAAATTATGTTTTTTTCATATAAATATATATTTGTCTTATCTTAAAAAGATGTTTAATTTTTGATATTTTTTATAGGTAATAATGAGTTGATTTTGGATTATGACACATAGAATGAGCAATGAATATGAGGAAGGTGTTGATGCCTTTTTGTACTTTGATAAACAATGTTTTCCAAGTAGTGAAATGTTTTTATGTTCATGCCTGAAAGGTTTGAATATGGAGAAGTTAAAAAGTAGATAGGTAAAAGGTCAACTGATTTTTCATGGTTTTAATCTAGGTTACAGCCCTTGGATTTGGCATGGTGAAACTAGATGCAATGTCAGTGTTGATGATGATTCACAATATGGAAACTCCAATGGAATTGAAGAAATGATTCACGATATTGTAGAAGAACAAATTGAGATAGAACCGACGGCTGCGTGTCTATATGGTGATGATGAAAAACCATTGTATCCTAGTTGTACAGATTTTATGATTTTTTCTGCGGTGTTAATATTGATTAACATGAAGGCAAAACATGGATGGAGTGACAGAAGTTTTACAGAGTTGCTACAATTGATGAAAGACATTCTTCTAGAAGATAATGATCTTCCAGATTCACATTATAAGGCCAAGAAAATATTATGCCCGATGGGATTGGGATACAAGAAAATACATGCCTGTCCAAATGACTGTATGATATATAGGAAGGAATATGAATTTCTTCCAGAGTGTCTTAAATGTGGGACATCATAGTATAAGGTGAATGAAAAATCACAGTCTGATGTAGTGATTACAAAGATCCCTTCAATGGTATTTTGGTATCTTCCTATAATTCATCGTTTCAAAAGTTTATTTTCTAATTCACATGACACAAAAAGGATAATATGGCATGCTAATGAGAAGTTATGTGATGGAAAAATATGGCATCCAAATGATTTTCCACAATGGATGAAAATTGATTAGCATTATCCTACATTTGGAAATCAAATTAGAAATCTCAGACTAGGGTTGTGCATAGACGGAATGAATCCATACTGAACCCTCAGTAGCACACATAGTTCATGACCTGTTTTATTGGTAATTTACAACCTCTCTCCTAAAGTTTTTCTAAAACAAAAATATGTCATGTTGAGTATAATGATATCTATTCCAAAGAAACAAGGCAATGATATTGATGTTTTCTTGCAACCATTGATTGATGATTTGAAACTTTTATTGGAGGATGGTATTAGGGTGTATGATTCTTATAAAATGTAATATTTTCAACTGCATGCAGTGCTTATGTTCACTATAAATGACTTCCCATAATATGGAAACTTTTATGGATACAGTGTTAAAGGTCATAAAGCATGTCCAATTTACGAACAATAGACTTCATATTGTCAATTTCATCATGGGAGGAAAACAGTGTACATGGGTCATCAAAAGTTTTTGCCTATGGATCACTCTTATAATAGATTAAAAAATGCATTTAATGGATCACAAGAATTTGATATTGCTCCAAAACATTTATCCCCTAATCTGTATTTTGAGAGGGTAGAAAACATTGATGTGACATTGGGAAAGACACAGAAATCTAGTAATGATAGACATATTTGGAAGAAAAGGTCAATATTTTTTGAGCTACCATATTGAAGATATCATGAAGTCAAACATAATATTTATGTCATGCACATAGAGAAGAATATCTGTGATAGTTTGATTGGAACACTGTTAGATATTAATGGAAAGACAAAAGATGGGTTGAATGAAAGATTAGACTTACTATCAATGGGAATACGTTTGGAGTTAGCTCTCACTCTTAATGGAAGATGAACATTTCTTCCCCCTGCTTGTCATACATTATACAAGAGGGAGAAAATTTTATCTTTTGTCAGTGTCTTCATGATATCAAATTACATCAAGGTTATTCTTGAAATGTAAAAAATTTTGTCTCATTGAAGGACTTGAAGTTGATTGGTATGAAATCTAATGATTTCCATGTCAGGATGCAACAACTTCTACCAGTTGCATTGCGTGGAATATTTCCCATCCATGTCAGAAAGACTATAAAGAAGTTCTATTATATTTTCAATTCAATTTGTAATAAGGTGATTGATGTGAATTCTTTGAACATTTTAGAAAAGGATGAAATTTATATACATTTTCAATTGGAAATGTATTTTCCTCCAACGATTTTTTATATAATGGTGTATTTAATGATTCATCTGGTTCAAGAAATAAAGCTTTGTGGACCTGTATATCTTCATTGGATGTATCCTTTTTATTGGTATATGAAAATATTGAAGGGGTATGTTAAGAATCCATATCAACTTGAAGCCCCCATTATTCAAATGTATATTTCTGTGGAGGGTGAAGAGTTTTGTATGAGCTACTTGGTTGGGGCGCAACACATAGGTTTGCCTCCATCTCTCCATGAATGAGTTAATAATGGGGGAAAGGGGATTTATGGATTGAAAGTCAAATCATTGTCAGCTGAATAGATGAAGCTGTTAGAATAATACATCTTGAATAACATATCTGATGCTCAACCATATATCACATTGCATATTAATGAGTTGAAACAATGTCATAAAATGAAAAAAGAAATGTGGATTTTTAATGAGCACAACCAAAAAAACATGGTTTTAAAAGAACTTTCATGGTAGATCAAATGTATCAGAGACATTTAAATGGGTAGTGGGTGGTCCCTGTTTAAATGTGATAACATGGTCCGGTTATGACATTAATAGATATATATTTCATAATAATTCTCATGACAACAGAAATGCATTTCAAAATAGTGGTGTATTGGTGTTTGTAGATGCAATTCATTTTTCGAGTGCTAAAGAAAAAAACCCAATTTCTACATCAAATGCATATTATGGAGTGATTGAATACATATGGGAGGTTGATTACTTTAAAATTAATGTTCATGTTTTTAACTGTAAATGGTTTATTAGTAACAATAGTGTCAGACATGACGAATTTGGAATGATAGTTGTTAATATGAATAGATTGGAAAACACAGCTAATTCTTTTATAGTGGAAACACATGAAAAAAAATTTATATGTATTAGATCAATCAGATATGTAGTGGGATGTTGTTTTACAAGGGAAAAGCAATATGTTGGTGAGGATGAACTTATCAAAGATGCTGATTTTTGTGAGATACCTACTTCTATGGAAATATTAATAGAACATAATTATGAGAATGTTGAAGACATGGTTTATTCCATAAAGAACAATCACAACAAAGGAATTTGGGAAAGAAATCCATTTTTACATTCCTAAAATTACAGGTAACTTTTTTTTATTTCTTGTTTACATTTATTATTTTCATAAAATGTTTGATATTGTATGTTTTTTCATTAGTAAAACATGTATTAAAACAAATTATTAGAAGTTTTTTTTTCTTTTAATTTTGTTTAGTTTACTTTATCATGTTTACCATTACATATATTATATATCTATTATTTTTCTTTGGTGAAAATTACTTTACCATGTTTACCATGTCTTCCAGGTTTACCATGTTTACCATGTTTACCATGTTTACTATGTTTACCATCTTTACCATTTGTGCCATTTTTTAACATGCTTACCTTATTAACCATGTTTACTATTACATAACTTAGTACAATTTTATATTTTCTATTTACATTAGTATTGTAATATTTAAATTTTTAAATTTGTGAACTAATGTTTTTTTTTATTTGAATTATAATGACGGATCAATCAGATGATCAACCACATGATTCTGGAGATGAGATTATTGGTCATACCTCGGGGGAGGAACATTCACATGCTCCTCTTGATGTTCCCCAATATTACTCATGTGATCCCATTACGACAAATAGTTCATGATTTGGTAACCATGGGTACACACGTTTTCCAAAATTATCACTTGCTTGTACACAGGTTCAGAGGATAATTGTTGAGTTTAATGAGGATGACATTCTTAGAGGTCCAAAAGCAAAAAAAATTAGGATTTTTTTATCAACTCAGGGTAAGAGAAAAGTAAGAATTTTTTATGATGACTGGAGAAGTGTGGACAAAGCGATAATCTCTCAATTGTGGGAGATGATTTTGGTAAGATATTTTTCTATTGTTGGGATATTATTTAAATTTTTCTAGTATATATAATATGTTTAACCTCTTATTTATCAGATGACATTTGATATTCCTAACACTAGAGGAGTCAGAAATAAATTCTTATCGATGGCTGCTAGGAGATAGAGGGATTTAAAATCAACCCTCTCATCTGATTACATTTTTGGTCATAGGAGTCATGACAATCCTTTTCACATATATCCTTGCATAGATGAAGACACAAGGAGATAGTTTGTTGAAAGTAGAAGAAAAGATGCATTTTTGGTAAGGGCAATGTAAGCTTTTATAATCTTTCTTGTATAAATGATCTTATTAATGTTTTTTTAATGATTTCTTATTCTTAATATACAACAAACAAGGAAATCTCATCAGGAGATCCAATCTAAAAATGTATACCCTCATAGTTTATCTCGGGGAGGGTATACATTATAGGAATAACAATTGATGGCGTAAAAATTACAAAACATAAGAGTTGAGTCTTCAATATCTTGAGAGGTAGCCCCTCAATCGCCTCCTCTAGACATAATATATGGAAGAGAGATCGGATGGGAAAAAAAGGGAAATATCTTTCAGAATATTCAAGAATCGTAGCTGAGAGGGTTGTAAGATATCTATTTTATTTATTTAAGTTAACTATTTTCTTCATATAATTTCAATCATTACAGAAATTTTCAATTAATTAATATAGGATTATCTTGAGGAGAAGATCTCACATGTGGTATTTGCAGCTACTGGGAGGCATGTTATTTTATCTGCAATATTGGGAAAGCCAGAACATCCTGGTCATGTACGAGAATTTCCGAAAGGTGTATCGCTAAGAAAAGTGTTACCACATTCTTCAAATTCTTACATTGAGGGTGTTTATAAAAAAATAGAATCATTGGAGACTAAAGTTCATAATATTAATGCGATGATGGAGGAAAATATTAGAGCGTCGGTACAGTCTATGTTTGCAGACATGCAAAGACAATTTCAGACAGCAGCTCCCACTTCTCCACCTCCCCCTACAGATCACATTATTTATCCTCCACCTCCACAGTAGCTCACACTCCCCAACCCCGTCCTGCGAACCCCATTTTTTATCCTACTCCTCCACCGCATCTTCTTACTTATTGCGATGATCCTAAACATCATATAGTTTCATATGGTCTGGTATATTTTATAAGAGATACAGTTGATCATCAACAATTAGAGTTACAGAATCATAGGGTCATTGTACAGGATATTATAGATATATCATCTTGAGTACCATTACCTACAGATGAGGTGAAAACAGTTGGAAATAGTATCATCCATCTTTTAATTTGTTCATCCAGACTTCTTCAACTCATTACCATAGAGTTATGTATGTTATATCTTATATTCTATTTTATTTTCATTAAATTTTTTTGATCATTTGAAAACTAATATATTTTTCTGTTCATTTTTACAGAAATACTTCAAAGATAACAAAATGTTGTATAGAAAAAAACAATGAAAAATGGTTATGACATCAGATACAGATTCTAGTAGTCTTGAAAGATTGTCAAGATATTAATTTTTTTTGGTGGATCATTATGAGTTTCCAATGGAAGGTCATGTTTGTGGATGTTAAATAAATTTGTGGATTCTGAAAATTGATAACATAGAGTTTGTTACTAGAGATAAGTTGGGCATCAACGTGGTGAAATTGTTTTCCATCTAAGTCTCATCACCTTTTCCCTGCGTTATATTTATTAAAAATGTATACTTATGCCTATTTTGTATTAGGTATCTTTATAAAATTTGTTATAAGAATGAGCGGACAGATGTATATGGATTCATGGACCCACATTTGATTTCCCCTGAAGCATGTGAATTGGATGAGGAACAAAGAATGCTTTATAATGCCGAAATACTTGAACAGAATATAGTCAAACAATGTTGGATGATGAATATTTGTGAGAGGTATGAAACACATATCTCTCAAAGAGTCGTTATATTTTAACATAAAAAACCACTAACCTTAAATTTTCTTTTATCAGTGATCATTGGATATTAGGGGTTTTTTGTCCAAGGGATAAAACAATTTATTGGATATTCTCTATCCATGGTGATTTTCGGTAAAGTTTTAAGAAAATGTTGGAAAAGTAAGTTTCAATTTCTCAATAGTTTTATATATTATAATTAATTCTAAATTTATACCATTCGTATTATTTTCTAACAAGGGATGGGTCTACTATTGAAAAAACACAAATAAAATGAGTGTGAAGATCAAATATGTAAATGTAAAGGTAAATACCCATTAATAATTTGTACTTTTTGATTTATTACATAAAAATAATATATTGAATTTACACTCCTTAAAACAGAATTTTCATTAACAACAAGGCTTCATCGAATGAGAATATTATATGTTAAGATTTATGTATGAAATAATAACAACTAGAATAGTTGTGAACTTCGACCTTGTAAGATTTCCTTTTAAACTTTTCCATAATAGTTCATTTGATTTATTCATTATACGCATTAAATAATATCCTTTTAATTTGTATCTATTTGATGACCCTCAACCCTATATTTCTCAAGACGTCAAACACTTATAAGTGGAATGGTCAAATTATTTTACAGGTTTGATTTAATTTTAGTTGTTTGTAGTGTAAAATGGAATTTGGAATATTATCATTGTAATTGTGTATTTGGAAGTCGTTTAGGTTGGATTTAGTTTTTTTAGTCTACATTGTAAGTTTTGATTGTAATATATGTGAATGTTTAATTTTTCTCCAATTCTTGTTTTGGTCTACTTATGATGGTTTTTCTGGTATGGATTCTTGTCTAGGGGGTGGGGTTCAAAGGGTGTGGGGGGAGTCTAGTGGGATGGGGGTAATCTATTGGTGTGAGAGTGTTGTCTGGTGGGGTGGGGGTGTCTTGGGTGTCCATGAGAGTGGGGGGCAGTCCAGGAAGGGTGGGAGGGCTATCCAGGAGAGTGGGGGTTGTCCAAGGGGTGTCTAGGGGTGTGGGGGTGTCCTATGGGGTGAGGGGGTTTTCAGGGGTGTGGGAGGGTTGTCTAGTGGAGTGGGGGGTGTCCAGGGTGTCCATGGGTATGGGGAGTTATCCAAGGGGTGGCAGAGGAGGTGCTGCCATCCCTCAGGGGGTTTAACCCCTCTAAAAGGTACTCATCACTCCCACATGCAAAGCTTGAGCTCTCAAAATGTTTCACCAATTCTTTATTCCCCTGTAAACATTATTCATTCCATCACTTTGACGCCAGAATAACCAGGGGAAACGCCATTATGTGTGACGGTGTTTTACACCTAGTTATACTGGCATTAAAGTGATGGAATGAATGTTGTTTACATGGGAAGAGATCATTGGTGAAACATTTTTTGTGCTTAAGCTTCACATTTGGGAGTGATGAGTACCTTCCAACGGTGTTCAGCCCCCCGAGGGCTGGTGATGCCTCCTCTCCCAACACCAGCTATCCGGGGGTTGTCAAGGGGGTGGGGGTATTCCAAGGGTGTGGGGGTTTCCAGGGGTGTGGTGGGGGCTGTCCGGTGTGGTGGGGGGTTCTGGTCGGGTTTTGGTCTGTTTTTGGCCTAGGGGTGTCCAGTGAGGTGGGGGTGTCCTGGGGTGTGGTGGGGGCTATCTAGTGGGGTGAGAGGGTGTCCATGTGGGTGGGAGGGATGTCTAGGCGAGTGGGGTGATGTCTAGGAGGGTGTGAGGGATGTCCAAGAGAACGGGGGGATGTACAGGGGGTGTCCAGGGGTGTAGGGGCAGTCTAGTGGGTGAGGGGGTTCTAGGGGTGTGGGTGGTATGTCCAGGGGAGTGTTGTCTAGTGGGGTGGGGGTGTAGAGGAGGGTGGGGGTTTCTAGGGGTGCGGGAGGACTGTTTAGGGGTGTGGGAGTGTTGTCCAGGGGGTGGGGGTGTCCAGGAGGGTGGTGGGTTTTCCTGGGGTGTGGGGAGTTGTCACGGGGGTGGGGCAGTCCAGGGGTGTGGGGGTGTCCAGGAGGGTGGGGGTTTTCTAGGGGTGTGGGGGGATGTCCCGGGGGTGGGGCAGTCTAGGGGTGTGGGGGTGTTCAGGGGTGTGGTGGGGGCTATCCAGTGGGGTGGGAGGGGGGTCTGGTCTTTTTTGGTATGTTTTCGGTAACTTTTTTGTCTGTTTCAGGGGTGTGGGAGGGCTATCCAAGGGTATGGGAGTGATTTCCAGGGGGTGGGGGTATACAGGAGGGTGGGGTTGTCTAGGGTTGTGGGGGTGTCCAGGAGGGTGGGGGTTGTACAGGGGTGTGGGGGATATCCAGGGGTGGGGGCAGTCCAGGGGTGTGGGGGAGTCCAGGGGTGTGGTGGGGGATGTCCAGTGGGGTGGGGGGGGGGGGGGGGGTTTGTCTATTTTGGTCTGTTTTTTGTAACATTTTGGTCTGTTTTAGGTATTTTGGCTGGGCATAGCAGTGGTTCGGTTTTATTTAAAAAAATTGTTTTTTACGTCGGTTATTTCAAAGCCGATGTAAAAAATGCATTGGGATTAGTTTTAACATCATTTATTTGGAAAGTGACGTAATAAATTCATTGGAAATGGTTTTTATGCCATTTATTTCATAACCAACATAATAAATGGAAATGGATAGGTTTTTAAATCGGTTATAAAATAAATGACGTCGGAGATATATTTTCACATCGCTTATTATATAACCGACATTGGAAACCGCTTGGTAGACAGGTTTATCATGTCGGTTATAAAAATAACCGACGTGATAAATGCTTCAAAGGAGTACTTTATGACGTCGGTTATTATATAACTAACGTGAAAGGGTATATACCACATTAGTTACTAAATAACTGACGTAATAAACCACAACTCTGATGTGTTTTCCACGTCGGGTTTTTATCAACCGATGTAAAAAATGATTCATATTTGTGTTTTTTACGTCGGTTATAAAATAACCTATGTAAAAAAACTATATTTATAACATCTCTTGTAATAACATTGGCCAAAATACAATGTTAAAAATAAAAAATAACCACCGTAAAAAACATTTTCTGCACTAGTGAAAAATGATAAAGACGAGTCCTACTTAGACTAGATCATTCATTATTAGTGAAGAATGTGATCAATAAAGAACGGGGAGGATTTTTTGAATTCACTATGTCTTGATACTTCAAGATACAATGATTCATCATTCATCAATGAAGAGTAGAGGAGAGGAGAGGTCATCTTTGGAAGAAAAACTAGGATTATGAGGCTGATCACTCATAGTCATGTTTATATAACCATTTATTAGGTTAAAGGATATAAGTAATTAATTGAATAAATTAATTCACTTAATCACTTGAACATCCCACTAATGAGATATGGATCTAAACAACCCACGCCGACTCATTTTATGTCACGCCTACGGGAAACACCACATTCCAGACCCAACTGTAGTCTCATATTTCTAATCTGATCAATCATTTAAGAGTTATCGCATTTTCTTTAACTAACCACGCATGTGTAATATAAAATCTCTTTAATATTTTTATAAAATTAATTATTAGAACATCGGTCCCCAAAATCACTTGTTTCCTCAATGCCTAGCTCTAGAATAATATTTAGAAATATTTCAATGTATTACTAGGAAAAAACAGGGTCTCTACAAGTACAATCCCAATCCTTCACATGTAATGAACTCAAATTTCATACCACTGGAGAAATATCTTTACTATGAGGGAAACCTAGTATAAATTATTGACCATAGATAAAAAGTTCTATTAAGAAATACCACTCATCTAGTTAATTTTTTTCGTAAAACCATAAATTTTAGGAAGCTACTAGCTAACCATATTATGTGATGAACCAGAAGTATTCTTAGTATTTTATATTGGAGTGATAGAATTTAGTTGATAAAATTTATATAAGGGATAATAGTATAACACCTTGATATTTTATGATATATTTTTCTTTAAATAAATCTAATTTATTGTATATCTTTTAATACACATAAGACAATATTTAAAAGAATCCAAATAATATATAAAAATATTATCACCTCATCCTTAGAATGGTTGGTATAAATAAGATTAAAAACATTATAAAAAATATTTATAAGGATTTTATTTAATTTAAATGTATTGATTAACTCTTAGGATATAAGTACTTAATTTTGAGTAAATCAATTTTATGCTTCAAAATATGTGTACTTCATAAGGGATTTTTAATTCCTTTTCTGCATGGTTTTATAATTAATCTATACCAATTTTATAAATTGAATTTAACAAAAAGGATATAATTTTTTAAAATCATCATTTAAATATTTTCTTATGTAATATTTTTCTGTATTATTCTAAATTTTATTCAGTGAATAGTGAAAAATATAGATCTTTGAAAAATCCTCATCCATTTTCTTAAAATAAAGTACTTTAAAAGTTATATTCTTTTTTGGATTTTTTATTAAAGTGATATAAAATCCAATTTATTTAAAAGAATTTAATTAATTCCACTATGAAAAAAAAATTACATAATTTTGATATAATTCAATATTTAGTCTAAAACTTATTTTTCTGGAAAACCATTTTTTGTAGAATTTTATAGGCTAATTTAAAAATTAATTTTTGAAAATTATAATAATTTATTTTCATAAATTATATTCCATAATTAGAATCATGAGTTTATTTTTTTGTAAATAGGACACTTTTTATTTTTTTTACATTATGAATAGTAATAGTTGTAAATATATCACCTATGTAAAGGGTAAATAAGGAAATTAAGTTTAAAAAATAATTTGATAAGGCATAAAATACATTAAGACACTTTAATTTATTTTAATATATTATTATATTCCATCCATAATCATCATGAATTTTAAAATTTGAACGTTTTCATTTTATCTATGATTTTGACCTTCATAATGTTTATGTAAATATAATGTCAAAAGTGTCACTTTTTTTGATTGATATATACATTATTTTATGACAAGGATAAGAACAAGTTATGTTCCTTTATAATTAGATATTTAAAATATTAATTAAGTTCTTTATCATGGTAATGTATTTTAATTTTTTGAGATAAAATAATTAACATAAATGCTTAGAAAACACCGACATTGTTCTTGTGCTAGTAGTAGAAAAGTGAACTTAATAATATTAAAAAAAATTGATATGGTTTTGGTGAGTTTAAGTCCTAAAATAATTCAATATATAAATAAAACATATTACAGAGGTTTTAAATCTTTATATTCTAGTTCCATATTTTTCTTGATGTCTTTAATGTAAAATTAAATGAATAGTGAGAAAATGACATTGATGATATTTTATGAAAATAATATTTTATTAAATTGAATAAAAATCATAAAAATCTTAATCTATTACAAGGGGGATAATATATGGTCTAAACTTTCATCCCATGGCCATATATTATCCAATATGAACCCTATAAGTAAAATTATAACCCTTTATTATTGTAATAGTTTTAATCGTGGTTAAGGTTAAGAATGGTTAATCAATGGGTTATATAAAAATATATGGTCAAAAATGATATATAAACATATGTATAAATTTTATTTTATGACTATTATTTCCATATCCTTCTAATGTTCTAATACATGTCAATTTGGAACCACTTTTCCCGGAATCTGACATTATTGTATAATAGCATTAGGAAAAATTAAAAGGGTGATACTCCCCTCACTTATAAAAGGATACCATTTATCTCTTTTAGTTACACCACACTGAGCCATATAGATTTACCCACCCCAGAAAAAATTTATTATCCCATTCTATATCAATTAATTATATTTTTTATATTATTAAAATACAATTCCATTGGACCTTAAGAAAACAATCTAAAATAATTCAAGCAAAGAAGTGGTAATTAACTTTTATTACTCTTTCAAAAATATTTAATCTTTTACGTACAATAAATCTATTTTAACCATAAAAAATAATAAAAACACTATAATAAATATGATTACATATTATTATTATGGTAAAACCATTTTCCACCTCTATCCATCCTATGGAAAGTAAAAACATCGCTCATGCGTATGTATGGCTTGTCATCTCTATGTAGCATTGTAATTCATTTTTCATAACCATTTTAAATTAATTGTAATAAATATGGAACTAATGAAAATATTTTATATTTATTAAATAATTATAATTCTGAAATTATAACATCATATAGGACTTCTTAACTTCTAATCTATTGGATAATGATATCATTGCTCATGCATGCATGTGGACTATCACCTCCACAAAGCATTGTGATCGGTTTTTTATTTCCTCTTAATAGGGATGGTATTAAAAATATATTTAATGAATATATATCATATATATGATTAAATATTTATTTTTTAATGGTGATTTATTATTTACTTTTCATTCATTCCATCCTTCTAAAAGGGAAAATAGAAACCATGTGTTCATTCGGCATACTCTCTCCGTGAACAATGTAATTAATTTTTACATATATTACTTTTATGGATTTATTTTAATATATATTTATATATAATGAATATTTATGACATTTTTATCATTTTTATGATTAAAAATATTATGTATCCACATTCAAAGTACAAGGACCATAACTACCAATCAAAAATGCTAAAATAAAAATTTATTAACACCCAGAACAGTGATAATAATAAAATATTATAAAATATGGGGGATAAGATGCTATAAATGGATAATATATAATCTTAAAATAATTATAAATTGTTTTTTAATGTAATTATGAAAAATTTTAATTTATTATATTGGATGTTAAAAGAACTTATGATGAAATTTGAACTTTAGGAATGGGGTTTTGTCTCAATTTCCACTTCATTGAGATATATTTAGTATTATGAACCAATTTACTTTTATGTAGTCTATATACTAAACCATTGATTTATTTTACATGAATAATTGTTAATTCATGGTGAATCATGTTTGAATTTTATATTACACATTTAATATGTTCCAATTTAAAATTTAACAAAGAGGTAATGATATTTTTTTAAATTCATATTTGGTATTTCCATTATTTTTGATGAGGTAATATGAAAATCTATCATTTATAATGTTAATATATTTTAATTTCCCTTATATATTTAAGTAGTTTCCATATTTTTTAAAAAACTTCCAATATTTTTCAACTTGAGAAAAGAAAATTAATATTTAAATTAAAAGTTGATCATGTTCCTCTTTTTGATCGAGTATATTTTCTTCCACTTCTATATTTTAAAAAATTATTTTCAAAAAGAAATTTTTATATACTAAAATGATATATTAAGGATATTTTAATTTAGATTTTTCTTTTTGGAAATGGTTGAAAGTAATATTTATAATTTTTTAAGGTTCATTATAAAAATTTTTTATAAAAAGTTAAAAGGTCTGTTTTTTACATATATGATAATAATGGGTTTTCCCACTGCCAAAATAGTATTATGAATTTTATATTATTCTAAATGTTTTAAATGGATTTACAAAGAATACTCCTTAATGAAAGAATATTTTAATTTTTTCCCTCTATTTTCAATATTTCTTAAAATTACATGAATCTAATATAAAACCAATATTTTTATGAATTAATAGTGATATTTTATCTCTTATTTATTTTTTGATTATTAAATTTCTCTTAATACATTCACATTCTATTTATAATTTTTCATTGGAAATAAATTTCTCTTAAATAGCTATATTTTTTGTATCATATATATTATTATTTCCTAAAACATATAAATTTTATACATACTGTGTTTTGCTATAAAATATATTTGATTGAATAGGGAAATATTGATATTTTGTAATAATTAATCAATAAGGATATTTGTCAATAAGGAATATTCTTGATGAATTAAATTGACTATTCAATATATAAAGAATTCATTAGACATGCAGTGATAGGTCATTCCCAGTTATAGTTAGTCCCTCATTGCATCAACAAGTGTCATGAAAAACCTGTTTTTCTACCCTTATTAAATGGTTTTTTGTGTATACCTACCCACTGATTAAATTGTCTTGGAACAAGTATTTGGCAGTAAAGATATCATGAATTATAAGATCATGATATCTGATATTGAGGATTTTTATTATTGGTAATTATTTTACTATTATTCATAATAAAACTATATTGATATTATCCATGGATGCATTTTCATGGTAAATTTGTTTATTTAATGGAATATATATTCAATTATTTACTATTTTATATTGATTATGACTTATTTACACATGATAGCTTTAGTTGTACATAACCCTTATTTAGCATCTGATCACATCATTTATTTTTTTCCCTCTACCCATGATATAAAGTAAGATATTATGAATAATGTCAAGGATGTGATAGTTTTTCTCATGTTATGTATATTAAATTTTCAATGTAATAAAAACATCATGTATGTATCTATTTCATCAATAATGTTAAACTAACCAATCTTGTTTTGTGAGATCCCATGTATCTTGTATGAATGTATTAAAAATACATTGACTATGGGTTACTAGGTTTGGGGTTTTTATAATATTGGTGCCACAAAATTATATACCCCATTCTTAAAAGGATGAAATTCAAGTTTCACTACCTTTGTATATAATACCACTTTTCATGAAGAACTAATTAAATAACAAAAAATTACTGTATCATTTTCATGGATATTTTTCTAAGCATAATTTATGTATATATTGGTTTGGAACCATTTGGAAGAGTGATTTATATATGATGGATTTTATGTATTTAATATTTAATTAATAAATATGTTAATTATTTTTTTCAAAATAACCTTTCTTAGTATACAATTACGTGCACTTGGATTTTTAATTTCCACATAGGGGTCTAGTGGTGTCTTCTTACTATGGATAATATACTCATATCTAACACATGTTTTCCTAGAATTTATAAAGAACATTTCATATGTTATTTTATGAAGTATAAGGCACCTAATAATGGATCTTAATAGTTATTATTGCATGGAATCGAGGTGGTTATTCTTTTATCATTTAATATATAATCAATAGTTATTAATCATAGGATATCATTGGAGATTCTATATGGGATATCACATATATGAGATTAAATAATTTCCAACATAATATATTTTTATGTCACTCAGAACATTCATATTATCACTATGTATAGTATTAACTAATGGATGGTTTGTCTTTTTGATATTATATTATTTTTGTAAAGAGTTTCATTTAACTATGTTTATATATATATATAATAAAATTTATTCTTTTTTATCTCATGTTCTTGATAAGATTCATCCATTGATCTTATTTTCTTTCTAAATTATAAATATCCAAAATAAATTTCTAATGTTCGGAACACTTGAAAATAGAAAATATCTTTCCAGTGGTACTTATCCATTGATAAGAATCTTGTAGATTAGCATACCCTCTAAAATAAGGTCTTTATTAGCACATGGATAAATCAATAAAGAATTTTATACTATTTTTCTAATTATTAAGGTTTGTATGATTCATATCTTGAGAAAGTTAAGGGATCATAACAATAATATTTTTCATTTAAACTCCTATAAAATTCAATTTCTGAGGAGGACAATCATTTTATTATCCATCGTATTCAATATTAACATGATTACTCCAAGTTTAATTCATTTACTAAATACAAAAAGTATAGTTTGTTTAATAATAATAATATTGGGAAACCACGTAATCATGAAAAAACATTTTTAGGATGTTTAAATCATGAAACCTTCTTCTATGAAACCTTAGGTTAAATTTATGTCATTCCCGATCACTACCAAAACGTTTGGATATTATCTTATACTTAGATATATCCTAAGTAATATCCATAGGGGTCTCACTAATATTTTCTCATCCTAGATTCCAATGGTAAAATAAACCATTCACAGATACTAACTATAGTGACCCATTCTTTTCCTACATACATATTACATCAAAATAGATGAATATTCTTTCTGTACAATAATTAATTTGAACTTTAATCATTGGAAATGTAGAATCAAAAAACTGATCAATAAAATATCGACATAATCTCCCATTTATTTCTTCATAACTATCACTCTTCTTAGAAAAATCATAATCATTACCTTGCTATATAATCTAGGAAAAGGAAACCTAATAAAAGGGTGATCATAGATTTTTAGCCAGGATAAAAAAGGGAGATATCAATGATCATATAAGAATAACAAGAGAATAAGGGTATAATAACATGATATTAATATTTTCAAACCATACCCTATATATCAAAGATCATAATCTAAATACAGGGGAAAAATCGTGGAAATTCATTTGACATGAATCATAATTATATCAAAGAACCCAAACTATGAAAGATTAAAATAAGAATAACGCATGGATTTGAGGCATACACATAGGCATAGTAAGTCATTTTCCTAATAGTCATGTCTCATTTCCTGGGATAACATAGTGGATTACTTTAACTCCTGAAACCATTTTTGTATTCAAGGTTAACTCACAATACAATAATTGTAGATAGATTCACTTATAAAATTGGGTTCACCCACATTATAATCCATTTTATCTCATGAGATATCAATATTTACCCAATGCATTGGAGAGAGATATAGATCCCACCAATAACATAATGGAAATTAAATATATGAATTCCATAATATCATAAAGCATTCATAATATCAGAAATCATGAATAGAAATAGGTTTCAGAAACATGTCATTATAAAATAACCCATGGAAAAGAAATGGGTTTCATAAAAATTCAATTTTCCATTTTAATCATAAACCATCCATATAAATAATTATGATATTACCCTTGTATTATATACCCTATTAAATAAAAATTAACATCAAAGAAGATATTCAATTATAAAGTAAAACATTTTATTTTAAATTAAAATTGTAAAATTATAAGGGATTATTAAAATAAAAATTAATGGTAATAATGGGAAAATTAATTCAAGTAGTACAATTTAAAAAATAAATTTCGTCGATATTTTTGTTAACAAAGTCACAAAGTAACTAATTTGGAAAACAAAAAAATATTCCTTTCAAACTATTTTGTAAAAATTAAAATATATGTAAAAATGAAATTAAAAAATCCTAGAAAATTTTTAAAAACATATTTGAATTATTTTTAGAAAATATGGTTATGGAAGATAAATATTCCTCAGTATAGAGATAAACACAAATCATTATGAATATTGATGATATTGTGAAACAAACTCTTACCTTGAGGTCGCCTTTTTGTGAAAGCACTCTAACCTCTGGTATAATAAATTTATATTTATTATAAATCTAAACCAGATTATTTTTCATACATATAATATCATATATGATCCCTTTGTAACATTTCAATACCCCCTTATGTCAATAATTTTTTATTAAAACTATTATTTCGGGGTGTAAACTGTTTTGTTTATCATGAGTATATTAGTTCATTAATTTATGGGTTTGTACATTTATCTGTTTCCCATCATATGTATAATATTAATAATGATATAAATATAATTTATATTCATTATATATATATATATGTTTGTGTGTGTGTGTGTGTTTAAATTTTTCAATAAAAGTTAGATATAGAAAAATGAATTACAATGTTGATGGAGATGGTAGGTCGTACATACACATAAACGTTGTTTTCATTTGTCAACAGAAGAAAATAAAGAAAGATAAATATAAATTCACCTTATCAATATCATTATTTTATCATATATGTCATATATATTCATAAAATGAATCCTTATTATCAAAAAAGTAAAATATAAAAAAACGAATCATGTCACATCGTGAAGATGGTAGTACACACGAAAGGACAAGAAATATTATCACTTCACAAAGAAATGGATGGTATGGAGTAAGTAATGATATTACTATTCAAAAAGTATATTTGTTCTATTAATATCATATATAATCATTAAACCCATCATAATAACCATCCATAAAATATGTTGATAAAAATGAATTGTATTGCTATGTGGAAATGGTAAGTCATATGTATGTACAAGCGATACATACACTCCACATTTGAAAGGAAAAAGAGTGTATAATTGTGTTTTAATATTATTTATAAAATTTATCAATATTTAGGATTATTAAGTTATTATTTTATGATACATAAAATAGATTTATATGAGGTAAAGAATAGTAGAAAATAATATGATTGTGTAAGGAGATTACCCCTTCTTTGAAATGACTCCTTTAGATATACTCTTAAGGGTATTAAGGTTGGTCATTTGGGATGAATATAACTCATAGAATGTTTATAGGGAAGTATAAAATGAAAATATTTAAATTTCTATCAAAATTGGTAGATCAATGTGGTGTGAAGATGTGAGGTGGAAATTTATCTTTTATAATTGAGGTGAGGTTCACTTTTGGAAGTTATCAAAAGATTAAATTATAATAAATTAATTCTTAATACAAATGCCTAAAAATGTCCATTTGTTCAAATATAAGGTTTTAAAGGTTTTAATACCATCAACCAATATTAATTAGACAAGTTTTCTTAAAAAATGTAAAAAAAATCATTTTGATTAACTCTTAGTTAACCAAATTAAATTTTAACTACACTAACACACTTTTCAATATTAAAGGGCTGTAATTTTTACTTATATGGTGAAAATTGGACCATAATTGGACCATAAATGGACAATTTATGATATTTTTTATTATATCTTAATCAGCTTCAATTATTTAATGATTTTTATGATTTTTTAATAATTTAATCTTGTATTATTTTGATAAAATTTCATTATTGTCAATTTTTATACTTTTCATTGAATTTAACTTTAAATACATCTAGTAAAAGGTGTAATTGGAATATAACTCTTTCCTAGATCCCTGATATGTCCTATATATTAATAAAAAAAATTAGGTCACATTAAATCATTCAAATTATATAACTTTATTTATTTTTGAAATAATTTATTATTATTTTTCTATAAATTGGAGACATTATGGATCGATGTCTCATAAAAAACTAAGTTCATTATATAATTACGAAAAAATTTAAAACCAATTTCATGAACATAATTTTATTAAGCTCTAAATAATATCTTTGAATCATTAATAAAGTAATTTTCTCCACATGTGTAAAAATAAATGATATTAATCCACACAATACTCTTTTTATTTTCATTAAATAACTTTTAAAGGAAATGTGAGAACCTGAATAACATCCATACTAGAATTCTATACAACAAGATAAGAATAAAATTAAAACACAAAACCTAGGAAAACTCATAATGAGATGATGATTCAAACCAGAATCTAAGACAATTAATAAATAACACAACTTCCTACTATCACCTACATCAGAATGTGAACTTCTTCAAGGAAGTCATCAAACAGTTGAAGCCACCCCTGAGCCGATCGGGTGTGGGATTATTCAAAAATATGAATTTTTTTCCCATTCCAATACAATATTAGGGTGTTATAAACATGTAACAAGATAATGTTCCATATGATATTGAATTTATCCAAATTAGGATTCTTATATAACATCTTCTCAAATAAATAATCCCTCATATCCCAAATCTTTATGAACTACTCTATATTGTTCACATATTCATTAAATCCTCAAAGTAAAATGAGGGCCTCAGTATTAATCAATGTCTTTGGGTTCTTGGTTCCAAATTTCAAAATTATTCACTTCATATTTATTATGTCTTCCTTGGGATCATTGATAGTGAAATTACATTCCACCATGTTTTCTATGTAGTTCATAAGGAGGATCATAGTGGAAGGTTTGGAAACCTATAGATCTTAGTATTTTCCATGTGGCTCTCCACTATCAATATTGTCACTATTATGGAATTTCTCTATTATTGATTCATCCAAGTTCAAACCATTTTTATTATCCCCAACCTATACACATTTTGAGTAAATTAGGACACCTTTTTTAACACAAACACCCTTACTTACAGATATAGTTACTATCAGTTTCAAAAGATACAAATAGTCTTTGTGAGCTATAATTTTCTTCACCTTATTAACGGGGTGATCAAAAAATCTAATGGGCCTTTAAATCACTTTCTTCCTTACATTATTGAAGAGAATTCTAGATTTATCATCCTCTTCAAACTCTTAAGAGGTCTAATAATTCCTAGATGGTTTAACTTCCCCTTCAAGAAACTCTAAACACTAGTTCTTTTTAGAAATTTCAAACCTTCTTTTCCTTTTTTACTTAAACCGTTCCATCCCCTTGAATCATCAAAATATATTGAACCATTTCATAACTATAATAAATTATTTTCAAGGAGAACCCCATTATAGAACCCAATGTTTGAAGGGGGGAAATACCTTCCTCATAAAATAGGGATCACCCTTTCCTGGTGAACTAGCCACTGATAGTTATAGAGTAGAAAACTTCTTTTCATAACTCAAACCCTACCTAATATCCTCCACTTTATCTATTAGGTTTGAAAGAGCTCATGGATACTTCCCCTATGAGCTCTAATTTTAAAAGATTATTGTTGTATGTTTAATCTCGGTGTTTTTTATTGAAATATATTAAATAAATTATATTATTTAACGATATTTATTTCATAAAAATATAGGGGAATTACAGTGGAAGTCCCTAACCCAATTGTTAATTAAGGGAATAGTAATAAGAAGACTCTTAAACCAAGGTATCAAGGGAGAAATATAAACTCACTACTACATTTGTGGAAAACAATAAAAACATGGTGAAAGGTACATGAATTCTCTATTCTAGAACCATGAATACCTTTTTTTGTTCTTCACATTATTCTTTGTCTTTTATTCTTTCTAATAATATGGATTAACCAATTGAATCATTGAATTCAAGTTATCCATGAAAAAACATATTGGAACTCTAAATGAAACTAAGTTATACAATTAATCATCAGTCATGATTCGTGGGGAGATACTTCTATAAAATCTAGTTCATCTACCTATTATTGAATTTGAAATAATTTTGTGTATATATTGGATTTACTTACATAAATCTCATAGAAATTTCAAATAAGGATACATCACCTCTCATATAACAATTCATCTGGGTTTCAAGTATGAATTTAAGGATTATCATTCATTTTTTTTAATATATTTCTATAATATGGGTCTTGATACTGAGCAACAATGGTTCATAGTACATATTATTACGGCTGAATTCAATATTTAAAACATTCCTATGATACAGGAATGTTTTAACATATTTCATGGTCTTCCCCCAAAACATGAGGTTGAGTTATCAATAGAACTTATCTCGGGTTCCCTTCCCATCTCAAAAAATCCCAATATAATAGATTTCATTGAATTAGAGAAATTCAATTGTAAATTGCAAAAGAATATTGAAAAGGGTTTCATTCACCCTAGTTCTTCACCATATGGTTCACCAGTCTGATTTTTAAAAAATAATGATAGATCAATGCATCTCTACATAGATTTTCCTAATCATGAAAAAATCAACATAAAAATTATCCTCTTCCCCATAATGATGACATGTTTGGTCAATTCTGTGGAGCTCAATTCTTCTCAAATATTGACCTCTGATCAAAATATAATTAATTGAGAGTAAAAAATGGAGTATATTCCAAATATATTATTCCAACCAATATATGAACACTATGAATTTATAGTGATTCTTGTTAGACTTGCAAATTCCCTTACTATCTTTGTAGATCTTATTATTAGAATCTTTGATATTACCAGGATCAATTTCTGGTATCCATTATAGTTGATATCCATATATATTCCCAAAGAAATAATGTGCATAAAGAACACCTAAGGACCATTTTGATGGCTCCATGGAAGGACTGACTATATTCCAAACTCATCAAATGTGAAATCTGGACACAAAAAGAATCATTCTTGGGTCATGTCATCATAAGCAGTGGTAAAAATATAGATCTGTACAGGACTGAGGTTATTGATTAATAGCTCTAGCCAACCACTATGATTGAAATCCATGATTTTATTGGGTTACCTATATGTTATAAAATCACTGTGAAATATTTTCCATGTATATAAAATATAATAAACATGTTAACATGGAAAGTATTCAAGTTCAACTAGATTGAAGACATTGAGGAATACGGTAAGGAGCTTCAGGGAAATTTAGTCACTCCATCAATGATTACATTACCATTTAGTGGTGAGGGGTTTTTAATTTAATATTATACATCATTAAAATTATTTGGATGCATACTCTTGAAAAATAAAAAGGTAATTTATTATACCTCTCACCAATTAAAGACTCATAATAAAAATTAGCTAAACATGATTTGTAATTAGTGGTGATGATCATTGAATTGAAAATTTAGTGGCATTAACTTTTTTGTGATAAGTTTTATATATACACTGATCATAAGATCATGAAACATATCTTCACCTGAAATGTGTTAAATATGAACCAAATGATATAGTTAGAGATAATAGAAGATTGTGACTACTTGACATATTACCTCATTAGATAGGAAAACAAGGTCATTAATGCTCTGGGTAGAAAATATGATGCTAAATTATCCATGATGGAGATTGAAAAGGACCAAATACTAATGGATTAACAAAGGATTAATCTTTAAGAAATAAGGGAAGGTAAGAAACCTTATAATTCCAATATTTCTTCTCAACACTTTATTCATCTGAGAATCAAATAAGCCTATAAGAATGATGCAGTGATGAAAAAGAAGGTAGAGAATATTCAAGAGTTCAAATTTTGATAAAGGAGGTGTTATATAGTTTAGAAATTAGATATGATCTCCATATTTAATAGAACTAAAAAACAATCATTTTCATCGTACACATAACACATCCTTCTCTATTCATCCTAGAGACACAAAGATGTAAATAATTTTGATGAAAATCTATTTGTGGGATAATTTGTAGATGGAAATTGTCGATTATATATCAAGACACTTAGTTTTTTAACAAGTAAGTGTAGAATGAATGATTCCTAAAGGGATGATACAACCATTACCCATACATATATAGAAATGGGAAAACATCACCACAGATTTCATAATAGGACTCCCCTAATATCTAATGGTTACAATACCATATGGGTTGTTGTGAATCACCTTACAAATTCAGTTCCTTTTATTGATATAAGAAAGTGTTTTCGTTGGATCATATTTCCAATATATACATTAAATAAAAAGTTAGGTTTCATTAAGTACCATTCTTTATTGTATATGATCAATATCTAAGGTTTACATCGAGGTTATAGCAAATTATTCAGTAATATTTTTCGACTGAACTAAATTTTAACACCACTTACCACTCTTAGAATAATTTTTAGTTTGAGAGAACCATTAAAACTATAGAGGATGTGCTTATATATTATTAAAGTTATTTTATATGATGTTGGGATCAATATATTATTCTAATAGAGTTCTCATATAAAATAGTTTCCATTCTATCATGTAAATTGAACTATATGATACTCTATATGGGAAGAGTTATAGGTCTCCAACATGATGGAATAAATTTGGGGAAATAAAGATGATAGAGCCTGACCCTATCCTTTAAATTAAGAATAAGGTCTAAACAATTCAGAATAACATGAAATTGTTGAAAATTCGAAAAAAAATTACACTTAAAATAATCAAAGAGATATATAATTTGATTTTAATGGTGATTTATTTCTCTAAATATCTCAAAGAAAATGAGTAATGATATTTGGTGACAAAGGGAATCCAATATGTAGATACATTTATCCTTCTGATATCCTTTATCATGTTGAAGTCTTAGCTTATCTCTTAGAACACATTCCTCACCTTTCTCAAGTGTCTGATGTCTTTCATGTATTTTTCCTAAGGAAGTACATTCCAGATCCATCACATGTACTAAACTAAGAATATGTCAAACTGGAAAATGACCTCTCTAATAATAAACAACCCACAAAGTTCTAGGATCAAATAGATAAGTTTTTAAGGAATAAGACAACTCAACTTGTCAAATTTCTATATAAAAATTATATGTTTTAGGGGCTATGTGGGGTCCTGAGGATTTGATGAGATAAAAGTACCATAACTTGTTTCCTTTCGTGTAATGAAATTTGAAGGATGAAATTTTATTAGGTTGGGAATTTAATGACTTGATTTATTCCTCCTTAAATAAAACAATATTCAATGGTTTGATCTACACACAACAATAAAAACCAACCAAATATATCCCATCATAATAAACAACTAGATTTATTAGGTATAAAAAAGGTAATATAATTATGATATATATATATATAATTCCCACTACACATTGGTCTTTGTAAAAAGATCTCTGAAACAAATAGAATATCATCTTATAATTAAAATTTATTTTATAAAATGGATATTTTTTTATGTTTTATGTATCTATGATTAGCACTAGTTTTAAAAGAATAATTAATATACCAATAAATTATTTACTATGAATAATATTTTCATAATATTAAATGATATATTTTAGAATTAAATTTTTAACTTGTAAAATGTGAATTTTAAAAAAAATTAAATCATTTTTTAATTTATCATTGTTATGTTATATTAATATGAACTTTGGGAATTTTATTTAAAAAATTTATTTTTAGGTGAATAATGAAAAATAATGTTTTTCCAAATAACATTAATTTAAAATAAAATTAGTATATAAGAATGAAATGGAAATTTATGAAACCCTATTATAAGACCAAATATTTATTTTATAAGTGTATTTACAATTTTTAAAATTTTATTATTAATTAATACACTAATATTTTACATTTTCAAAATAATGTTATATTTTTTTAAAAAATGTTTTTAATACATAACACATTTATTATTTTGAAAATTAATTTTTATCACATTTGAAAATTGAAATAAAAAAATATATTATTCATATTTTTTATCATCAGGTAAAATTATATGACAATGACCATTTTATTTTTGGAATAAAGTATAAATTTACTAGGTCAAAACTGGTTAGTGTGGTAAAAACTAAAATGCAAAAAATGAGAAACCTTATAGGTAAAGGGCTTAAAATGTCTAAAACATGTTTATTTTTGTTTTTATGGGGTTTTGACCAACCTTATATCATCTAGTTTCTATTATTTATCAATTTTGGTGGTACATTATTTTAGAGTGTAGTCCCCATTATTGAATAGTTTTGTGTATTTGCAAAAATACAAATCTATTTCACTTATAAAAAGGGAACTCCTCAAATAACTTATCCTTACACAAAAACTATTATGGTTGACCAAAATCTACCCTAAACTATATTAAAACTCTTAGACACTATAATATGTTTATTGGATTCTCAAAATACCATCCTAGAATGTTTTAATACCCTACACAATAGAGATAATTAATAAAGTGGTGTATAAGTTACTAACCTCTCTTTCTCTTTTATATTTCTTTATGACTTTTTATTATTATTAAATTTTAATATCACCATATTAAAATTATAACATAAATATCATTATTATACTATTATGTTATTGTGATAACGATATAATCATCAACCGCACTCCCCTTATCTATTATGAAAAACCAAAATGTGAATCTTGTGTTGTGCATACTACCACCTCTATGATTAAATGTGTTTATTTTTCCAACACTTAAAAAAATGGATGGTTTTATTTTATATTGGATGACTACATATGATAAATATAATTAATATATATCATTAATATGGTTTTTTTATGAAATAAAGAGTAATGATTGTTATATGGAAATTCATTCCTATTGGTTAATAATCCAAAACAAGTTCATTACCATTTTCATTTTCATTTCATGTGACTAACTACTATATAATAGTGTTATCATCATTTGTAAAACATAAATTATAGTATATTTAATGGTTTGGAAAATATAATATTTTGGAGAAAAAGGAATATTAACGTCGCTTTTATAATCCTAGTTCAAAACAATCAAGATTATTAACACACAATGTTAAAAATAGATTACAGCAACCTAATACATGGAGAGAATTTCTATTAATTAATATAATATATGGAAATTTATTTGAATAATGTAACTAAAAAGGTAATTAAAATTTTTAACATTGTTATATAGTATATTAAAAAACATCCTTGTAAATTTTGTATAATTTTTAGGGATTAGGAATCTAAAACGCCTTTCTTTTAGTTATACAATTTATTATTTATCTTATTTCTTTCAGGACCTTCCATTCTGTATTATTTTATAATTTTATTTTTGGAGAAAAATATTTTTTAATTAAAATCCACTTTCATGAATTATTTTCATTTCACTTATTTTTAAAAAAATAAGTGATACTTTTTTGGGAATAGACTTATACTATGATTTTTAAATCAATGATTTCAACGTGTTTATTAAAATCTCTTTCCATGATATAGTTTTAATTATCTTCAAAATTATCTTCCTCCAATGGAGTAACATTTCATGTTTCATCTTATATTATTATTTTTATTATGTGGTTATTTTTTTTGATCTGGTTTTTGGTATAAAATGTTTTAGTTCATAATGTAATTTTATACCATTGGTATGATTTATGAAACATCATTTATTTCCATGGGTTCTTTATGATGCTAAAAGTGAATGATTCTTTTAAAAGGCACAAACATGTGTGGATTATGAGGGATGTGAGACATGTATCTCTATATCATACATTTAGTAAGGGATTATATATCTTGATATGGAAATTTTGTGTTCATAATCTAGGGAGTATCTATGTTCACAAAGGGTGAGTTTGATGGTATTTAGTAAAACTCAGAATTTTATGTGTGAGTATACTAACAAGTAGCTAGGTTCACAAAGGGAGAGTGTGATAGAAATTATGTCTACTCATAATTTTATGGGTGAATGGGCTGGTGGGTATTCATTTTTACAAATATGTGAAATCCTATGTTTGTGATTATGCCACTTTCTTTCCAAGATTCTAGGGAACATGTTATATGATTTGTGTTTTATTTAATCATTCCATAGAAAAAGTGTTATAATTTGATATTTTATTTCTATATTTTATGCTTATGGTTAGAATATATTTATTTATGTTATGTCAAATCATATATTTTTCCTTATCTATGATTGTTCTTATGTTTATCATCTAACAATTATAGCTATTATTATGTTGTCTCTTAATGGGAATTTGATATCCCCCTTAATTTTCCCTTCCCCGGGATTTGAAGACAATTATATCACATCTAATGTGTATTGGAGGATTTCATATATGGAGAAATGTTCAAAACCTAAAAAATAAGTGTTTTTATTTTTCTAGTTTCAAATATACTTCCATCCATGGTTTGTGTGACTATTTTTGGGATATATTAATTAAACCATTGTATCAATGTATTATTTATGAAGAAGATGAAAGGGATAGGTGGCTTCCCCAGAAAATATAGTCTTGTATTTGTATCCTCCATGTCCATATGTGGCCTACTTGAGTGGGATATAATCGAGACTTATTTATGTGATGCAACAACCAAATAGGGAACCTTCCTTCCTAGTGCAGACTTGATCATTGCCTTTACAATAGCCGGGTCATCTCTGATTTCCCAGATGCTATGGTAACGCACCTAGTATGAAATATTTTTGACTATTCCCCACTTTTAGTGTATTATTATATTATGAATTAATGTGGTGCTCACTTTTCCTTTACCTAGTAGTGGGACAGCATTCCCTATTATCATGAGATGGTGAGTGTATCTTGGAGTAAACTGGCCAAATGAGTTTCATGGTTGGGACATCATAAAAAACACTAAAGGATTAAATTAGACCTCTAATATATTATAAAAAAATAGACCCCCCCCCCCCCCACATCCATGAAATTATAGAGGAAAAGGAAGAAGTTGAATAGTTAGATATCAGTTTGTAATGATGTTTGGATGAGTAGGTGTTTAATGATATTTCTTGAAAAAAAAAAGACAACCTGGAAGATTTTCATCTAAGGCAGGCTCATTTGGTGCATAAACATTTGAGATATAATGGCTTCGAGAAGGTGATAGTAACGCATCATTTTTTCATGCCTATATCAATGATAATTGGTGGATCATCAGAACTGATATAAAGTTGTATTATGGTACCTACAAAGATTACAAATGTGTGGTCGGTTGTTTGGAAGAGTCCCATTTTAAATCGATGTTAGAAGTACCCAATTTTGACCATGAATAGTGGGTGCCCACAGGGATTTGAGGACATCCTGGATGTGGTCCCTCTTCAGGTGAAATCCTATAATAATATTTCCATTGAATATATTCCTAATGAAGAGGAGGATTATGATTTCCTGAGATTGATCAACCTTGACAGAGTTTTGGGACTAGATGGTTTACTAAAAACCTCTTATAGAGCCTCATGGGAGCAGATTAAATGGGATATGGTGAATGATGTCCAGGAACTTTTCATAGGGGTCTGACTTCCTAGAGTGGAAAGTTCCACCACACATGTACTAATTCACATGATTAAGAATCCATCAGTTCTGTAACACTACCATATAGTAAGAATGTGAAATTTCCCTTAAACATTCCCTATAGGGGTCATTAATAAAAGAGTATCAACACACCTCCCTCATTAGATATCATAGGAGAAACAATGATATGTTATGTGTAGAAATATTCAAGGGGTAGTCACTTTGGATCAACAAGTGGTTAGTGATATAAACCATAAGTCCCTAGAATCAAACATGTCCATCAAGTCAGATATAGACAAATCATGTGATCCGGTTAAGTAGAATTTTATCATCAAAGTGATCGTCGAAATGGACTTCTCTCCTTGGTCCAATGAACATTTTTTCATGTTCTGTATCTTACCTTATCTCTAGATTTCCTTCTTGGGGGGGATTATGATTTCATCAAGGCTTTCCAAGGACTAAGAAAGGTTTATCCAACTTCCCCTACCATAGTTATTATTTCCCATGATGTACATTGTCGACTCATCAACAAGGGACTTATTAGGGAAAAGGTGTTTCCTTAACAATGTAGTAATCGTCCATGTACAATCTCCCACATCATGTTTGCTGATGACACTATTATTTTTGCTAATTCCAAAAATAAATATGTTTAGGGAATCAATAAATACCTTGATGATTATTGTAAATAGAGTGACCAGATTATCAACCAATATAAAATTATATTCTACCTCTCCAAGATATTCTTGGGAAGAAGAAAATCCTCCCTTATTAATGATTTATACATGGGTAGGGGAAAATTACCTATATAATACATCAGTGAATCCATTTCTTCATCTAGTCCCTTGATAAATCCTTCTAAAAAACTATAGAGAATATCACAAAGAGTATTTTGAATTGGAAAAAAAGTTACCTCTCTTTCAATGGAAGAATTACTCTCATTAATAGCATCGTATGCTCCATTTTAATCCATTCCCTCCTGACTACCAAGGTTCCAAAAGTGGTAATCTCCCACATTTATAGGGTCCTAGTATAATTCATTTTGGATTCACATTAATAAGGGAAGCACCACTGGGAATTTAGGGGTAGAATGGCCAGGTCTATGAGGTAGGGATGTATAAATGTAAATAATCTCTCTAATACACATTATTTCGTGAATATGAAGTTGGCATGGGAGGTCCTATAGGAAAGGAAACTCTGGGGTAGGTTCATGGAAATGAAATAAAATAGTGGAATAACCATGTAAAGAGGTGGCCCCTAATCTCTACGGTCAATAATTCAACCTCATCTCAAAACACTTCAATACCATACTCTCTAGATAATGTGTAGGGGATATCTCATATTTGCACCACAACTAGGTTGACTCCATAATCTATTATCCTAGTTTTCTTGTCCTCAAAAATTATTTTAGATGTGATTTTATGCATTAAAACATCATCAATGAAACTTTTGACAAGAAGCACTGGGAACTAATTTGTCTCATTGAGTTGAATATAAAACTATATTGGTCTATCTTAACGGGGTCTTAATAGAAGGATTCATGGTGAAGGAGATTAAGAAGGTTTCGATGTCCTCCAAGATTGAAGAATTATGGGGCGAGATGTTGTGGTGTAATGAGGCTCTAGTGAACTATAACTTCTTCTTGTGGGGTATCTGGAACCATGACTTACTAACTAATGATAATATCAAGTGGCTTGGCATTACCAAAATGTATAGATTACAATGCTATAGGAACCAAATGTAGGAGAGAATTGACCATCTATTTTTTGAAGGATTATCGGCTCACATAGTCTATACTATGTTTGGGGACTTCTTGGGCATCATTGGACAACATGAGCAGGGGTCCAACATTCTGTACTATTGGTTTCTACGATTTGGATTTGAGGGAGTGGAAAGTAATTGTAGAACACTAATCCATTTGGTGGGATGATGAAGCTTCTAGAAAGTGTGGAACAGTGCCTAAATTTAAGGTACCTTTTCAAGGAAATAACCATATCTATAAGGACCAATACCTTAATGGTCAACCTATCTTACCTCGTGAAGAACTAGGATGAATACCCATCGATTAGTTCAATCATTGTGGGAAGGTCTCACATTCCTTCTACTCTGAATATTATGCATGGGTTATGGGTCATCTCGAGACCTCCTATCTCATGTTTTCAACTCAACACAGATGGATCATTCAGCTCAAGCATCATGAGGGGAGGTTTTTTTGTGAGGGACCAATGGGGATTTGTCACTCTAACTTTTAAAATTTTTTGGCATTGAGGACTCACTTAAGGTAGAATAAATGGTGATTCTCATAGGTTTCCACTTATGCAAAATGAAAAATATCAGTTTGACAGATGTAGAAATGGATTTCATCACCCTTCACAATAACCTTTATAGATCAGGTTCCATTCCTTGATTTATTTCATCTATTATTAGTAGGATAAAGTGCTTCATGAGAAATCAGATTAAATTACTTCACCCAAGGAGGACAATCAAAAAGGAATAAGACTTATTGACTTATAATGTGTGACACCAAGAGAGGGTTTTCCACCATTATGATAACTCTTACGGATTAGAGGGTGAATATTTTGGAGGTATATGCACTTGGTATTCATTACATTCAAACCCCCTAACCCTCAGATGTATGGTTCCCATGTTGTTGTTTCTTATATACTGTAGACCCCTTTTTTGGTCAAAATAAAATATGATCTTAGTAGTAGTGATAAGATTTGACTATATGTGTCATTTTTATACATGTATTTCATTTTTATTTCATTACACACCCTAGTATATTTGAATAAATATATGAATTAACAAATTTTTTGGGTTCGTGGTGTTTCCAACAACATTGGGTTAGAAAGGAAAAAAATGGATGACTACAACCTCTTTCTATATCTCTAATTTATATCTAGTATAGATATGATAACAATAGTTTAATAGTGTGGTTGAAATGATGATTTTATGGTATATATATCATGTTTCATGCATTTTTTTAGGAAAGAATAGGTTTAATGTTCTATTGATCATGAAACCTTACAATTATTAAATATGGTGTGTGGTTGAGATGTAGAGATGTGGTTATGGTTTTGGTCTGGTTTCAATTAGTATGTTGGACCGTATGTGGTTTGAGATAGGTAGAACTAGGATCTGATCCCAAAAATAAGTTACATGGTATCCATGTTGTGTGGACATGATTTAGTGATATGGAAGTGATGGGAGGACTGGTGTATTTTAATTTGGGGTGCAAGAGAGAAAAACTAGTGGGGGATGGTTACAATGTGGCTTTTTCAAAATTTAATAGAATAAAACTTTATTAGTAAAATAATAATGAAATAATATTTTTGGGTAACATAATGGTTCTTGGGTATCTATAATAATTAGTTTATAATAATATATTCAAATCCTTTATTATGGACTGAAAAGAACTTGTGAATCATCCAACGTTTATCACTCAGGACTATTAAAGAATGCGTGTTGTTAAACCCATTTCTTGTGTGAGGAGTTAAGATATAGATAGTACCCAATCAAACTTTCTATGGTTATTACTACTATGTGAATCTAAGACAGTTCCTTCAACCACTTTTTTTATATAAATATGCATTTCATTACTTTTAAACCACATACTCTTTACACTAATAAAATTCTAAGATGATTTATATTTATTATAATGTATTCTGAAGGTAGTATAATGAGATATAATGGTGATCTATCATTGATAATATTATATATAATTACTAAAAATGAATCATAATAACATAATATATTAAATGAAAATTAATTTTTTTGTTGACAAATTATGTATAAGAAGGGAATAGGGATCCATATTTCGAAATAATAACATCTTACGAAAAGACTATTATGAGATGGAACACATAATATATAGTCCAAAATATATCAGATATTTTATAATATTATATAAATAGAAGCATGTGAATATTTTGAAAATTATTTAAGTTATATCATAAAAATATTATTCTAATTGAAAAGGAAAAGAGGAGGATCAAAAAACCATAATTGGAAGATGAGATAGAGAATATGAAATGGAATTGATTTAAGGAAATATTTTCTAAAAAAGGAATTCCTCATGAGAAATAATCCAAAAAGGAAAGTAAATTCCCATATTATAGACAAAAGGAATCATAAAATTTGGTGAAGTATGATGCTAACTTTACAATGTTAGTATGAAATGCTACAGACTATTCATGTAATCTAGAAATTAAGATTAATCTCTCATTTTATGGGTTGAAGCCATGTATTTGGAGGGTATTAGTATCTCAAACATTTTACTCATATGAGGATATATTTAAAATTTTAATAATGAATGATAAGTAATTATCCATGCCTTTAACTATTAATTGATAATAATATAAGAAGATCAAATTTCAATTCCAGGGTGAAAGAATTTTTTAAAATTAATAGAAATAAAGTGTGGCTTTCCCAACATGAAATATCAATGGGAAGAAGTCCCATAAGGAATTATTGAATTTAATGGGAGTTTCCTACAAGTGTGAAGATAAATTCCACCAACATCATGAGTTGAATATAAATAAATAACCCACTAATATCAAATTCATCAATTACAATAAGATGGGACACTATTCAAATCACTAACCAATCAAAAGGGAATCAAACCCAGAAGAGGACATGGGAGGAAAGTTGGTATTACGAAATAAAAAAATATATATTGATGTACTAAATGATATTATATCATGTAATTTTATCGTAAAATAAATGTTCTATAATATATTATTGGATTCTAGATCTATGAACACATTTATATCTTTTGAGTTTTCTGAGAACATTGAATAATGCCCTGATATATTAAATAAACATTTGTCAATTAATAGTCCTAGTGGAAATATTATAGAAATAAAAGTATATATGTATGTCTCTATTAAAATGTATGGAAGATATTAAATTTCAAACATGGTTATAATTCCAATACTTGGCATTGATATAATACCTAGGATGGATTGACTCTCAAAGTATAATGCAGGAATTTTTTCTCTTGACAATAAAAGTAAAATTTCCAAGGATATAATAAAATCAATTATTTTTCTATGAGAGGCTTAATTTATTATATATTTTCATAAACTAAATCTATTGGTTCATATTAATGAAATTTATGTTGAGGATGAAATAAATATCAATAAGGATATCCTAATAATAGAGGATGTATCCATTTTAAGTGATTATATTCATATGTTTCTCAAAAAACTGCATGGATATCACCCTGTCCATGAAGTATAATTATTTATTGACAATATATATAATGAAAAAGAATCTCTAAGACTCCATATAAAATGGATCTAGTGGAATTAATATAACTTATAAAAAAACTGTAAGTGTTTTGTGATAAGGGATTCAAGAACCCTTGTGTTTCACTTATAGTAGAACATGTAATATTTTTTAAATTTAAGGATGGGTCTATATTATTTTGGATTGATTATAGTAAAATAAATTCCATTACTATAAATAAAAAGTATCATTTACCTCACTTTGATAATATATTAGATCAATATCTTGGGGATCAATAATTCTCAAATATTGATCATGATTATAGTTATCAGAAATTAAACGTCTCGAAGGAAGATAAACCAAATGTCTTTTTTCTAATTTATGGTCATTATGAAGTCATAGATATGAGTTTTTTGTTAAATAATACACCCTAAATGTTCATGGATAAAATTAGTATAGTATTAGAGGATTATATTGATAATTATATTATGATTTTTACTACGGATATCATGATATACTCTAATTTCATGGTTTCCTACAGGTTTCCATGTCATGAAAGAACATGTCAAGCCCTATTTATATACTCACAACTAATTAAATATTTTTGAAACCTGAACTATCATATAAGGAATAGAATATCCAAATTCATGGCACTAATGTGAATATTTTATAGAATCATATGTCCATAATGGTTAAATTCATTAGAGAAATCACAAATTGGAAGATGCAACATAGGCGCCTGAGGATGAAATGTTCAATAAATACCATAATTTTGTCATGTATCAATGTATTATCCAAATTTATATGATGAAATTATTTATGTTAGAATATAATACTTAATACATTTCTAATTTAAATAAATATTTCTTCACAAAAAAATGTGGCATAATGTAAATTCTATTACTTTCTCATGCTATAATAGAACAGAAAAATAAAAAATTACATTTATCGAAAACATATAATACTAGTACCATAGAAAGATTTTTTACAAATATAATTAACAATTATATATATATATATATATCGTTGAATAACAATATAATTACACATATGGATCTTAGAATAAAACTAAGAATAGTATTCAAATTTTTGTCACCAAATGGGTGATTTTGAAAACCCCAATTTGTTTATTTAATAAATATATTTTATATAGATTTAAAATTAGTTTCCTGAAAATAACCTCAAATTTTTAATTACCACATTATCATTATCCAATGGTGATTATATCATAATTTTCCATGACAATCAATTTTTTTGGAAAAAAATAATGTACGATATGAATATAGAGTAAGTATAATGACATAATAATGACTTAAAAATTATTTAATGAGTAATATTAAGTCTTTGAAGACCAAAATTAAGTTTTTTAAATAAAATAATGTATTTTAAAATAATAAAACTAATTTTCCAAACCTGTAAATAATCATCAAAAATCAAAACTATATTTTAAATATTTTAAAAACAAATAATTTTTGAATAATAAAATTTTCATTGAACAAAATAATATATTCCAAGGGATTTAGATTCATAAAAAGTGTAAATCCAAAAACCATGTCATATATGTCACATACCATGGGATAGACCCATGGTATGGACAATTCTTTTAGTTTTTCTTTGAACCTAGTGTCAAATGACTGTGCTTTGAAATTAATAAACTAATCCCCCTAACGAAATATGAATACCCACCACTCCTCCCATTCCTCTAAAATGTAAAAATAGTGATCATGGATCTTCTATATTTTTCTCTATCAATATTCACTATAAGGACTTCTTTGGTGTTTTAAGTACTCTTTTAAAGCTTTAAGAATCTACCTTTCCAAGTTCGGGTTCCCAATCCTCCTCTTTTCATTTTCAATTTTAATCTTTTTTTATGATATTATTTAGATTCCTTTTGACATAATTCCATTCTTTTAATTTAATGGTATTATCATCTATTTGAGAGATTTAAATTTATATACTAATTATTCCACATCATTATTGCATTTTCCTAAGCCATTATTATGCTAAAATAAAGTTCCATAATCCTTTATCATTCTTTATTTGTGTAAGTCTCTCCAATTCATTTTTTATTCAATATATAAGGTTAATATGAAACATTATTATGAATTCCTTATCATGTTATTAATAATAAATCAATATTCCCTCTCAATATACTACCTTCATAAGATGTTACTAAAAATAGAAATCATCCAAAAAAAATTATTGTAAAGACTGTGTTGTTTCCAACTAATGGAATACTAATCTAGATATTAAAGGTGGTTATAGTCTATACCTTAGATACACATAAGAGTAATAAATTTGAAATGGTTTGATTGGTTATTAATTGGAATATCAATTATTTCACAAAAATTGGGCCTAATTTCACACCTAGTTTTATACTCATGGGGTTATGTCTTTGATGATTTATAAGCTTTATACATGCCATAATAATGGATTTGGATATTTTTTTAGTGAATAATTTCTTCTAATATCCTCAAAACATGAATGTACCCTACAATATTTTTTCATTGTCATTCTATTGATAAAGGTGAATTCAATTATTTTGTGAATATTCAATAGTTTCTATTTTCACTATTGGATATTCATCAAGATACTTGTATTATTCCGTTGAATTATGAAATATTAAAATTTTACATATCCTTTATTTATGTATGGATACTAATAGATTAATTATCCATGATTATGTATGAGGTTTATTATAGAACATTATTATATGTACTGTTTATCCATTCTCTTCATATGATAGAAGTATTAGACTTGTTATGTGATTAGTGGGTCCTAGAATTATATATCCCCTAGATGTATCAGTAGGTACCATGAGAAAAACTAGTTGAGTAATTTGTTTAATCCTTACCTACCTATATATTATGTATTGGAATGTATCCTTGATGGTTTGTTTATGATGCTTGAAATTATTCATTTTTTGCTCCATTATATTAGCTATTCCAATCTATCCATTTATTTATTAGTGTTTAATAAATGGATATATTATTCTCACAACTCTATTTGTTATAGAATTTATTTATTTCTACTACAGTATTGATTCCATGCTTACATATGATAGTTTCTATTGTACACTACCCTTACTAAGAATATGAGCTCACTCTTTGATATATTCTCCCATTTCCCAAGAAAACTATTAAGATAACTATAAATGTGATGAAGCTCACATTTCCAAATATTTTATACTGGAAATCATTGTTTATAATCCCACCATAGTGTTATTGTATGGTTAATTGTTATATTTTTATGTTTTAGTGTTATTTTGAGCCTAAATGTGAATAACCCCTAATTCTGGATTTTAGACAAATTTTTACATGAAGGGTATTTTAGTCATTTAATGGAAAATATATGTCCAAATTTTGTGATTAATTTTTTTTTATAATCCTTATTTTATTTCTTTCAACTCTTTCATCAGGATCAGAATCTGATTCAGCCATGTAAAGGGTCTAAAAATTCATTGAAGTTGGACATTTTTTCAGATGGACAGTGTGGACCCCACCACTGTAACGAACCCAAACTCAGCCTGCACATATCTAAATGAGGAGAGTCCACCTGGGATAGCACGAGTATAGATAGGACCAGATCTAAATCAAATTTGTGGAAGTTTGGAAGTCATTATGGAAAACATTAAATGACATAATTTTGGAAGAACCTTCCTGGAAGCTTCATCCAAAAACAGAAACTGAGAATGAAAAATTCCTAACTCCTTCATCCCGTTTCCAAAGGAGCTGAAATTTGGAGTGTGAATGGACAACATATTTATGCGCAACTCTAAATAATGGTTCCACATGTGAAACGACCATTTAATGGGTCAAGAATTCACAAACCTTCAGAGTACAGATTTCTTCCTATAAAAGGAAGCCCTCACCTCCTTCCCAAATCATCCCATTCTCCATTCCATTCCTTCAAGGAACCAAGGAGGAGATCCCCACCTAGGGAGGCCAGCCACAAATCTTCCACATTTCATTTATTTTCTTTATTTTTGTTTTAGTTTTCGAATGTAATTTAGATTTCTAATAAAGTTCATGTATTATTTTTATTTTTGTGTCTACCCATCCACCCTGTTATCTTCTTTATCTTTTCTCCATTCTTTCTTAATTTATTCTTCTCATATTATCCATTGTGACTGATTACCCTCAAATATGAGGGGTTAACCCAAGACTTTGACCAGGGGAGGTATGTGGAAATTTCATTTATTCTGTTCTTAAATTCTGATGTTTTGTTAAGTTTGTGATGAGCAAGAGTGATGTGCACGGGTGTGGCGATAGTCCCCCATGACACTGATCTCAAACTCATTTCTATTATTTTATTAAATATGTTCCCTCCCTTCTACTAGATACAGGATCTTCATATGATGGAGTTGATCCATTCAGTGGTTTAAATGGAATACGATGGAGCTAGGTCTTGGAAGATGTCACACTCTCGATCGAGGTGTGCCATCAACCTTGATTATTGGAGGAGGTGCAGTTAAGATTGCTAAATGAATTCAATACTTCTCACCAATAAATAAAATAATAGTAATTCATGAATGCGATCTCATAATTGAATTATCAATCTTAATTTAAATACCAACAAAGAGAATGATGGAACCCACAAACCAACCCATAAACGCCAAGTTCTTTCTCAATTAATTGAATTTTGTCATTGCATGTTAGTTTTATCTTTTAATTTAATTGAATTATATTTCATTCCTAGATAAGATGAAAAAAACCAAAAGAAGTAGTTTAGTTGAATTAGATTAAGTGAGTGAACGAACTAAAAATGCTCCTTAAGAGAGACGACCCTAGTCAGCCTCTATGCTACACTATGAAAAATTAAATTACTTTTGTCACACCATACGATAGGTGTGCATCAAAACTGGAATTGTTTCCAGGGAGATAATAGGTTTTTTAGTTTACTTTTTATTTTTTAAAATTTTAGATAGTTTTAATTTTTTTTAAAAAAAATTGTAAAAAAAACTTTTTCAATGATTCATTCAAATTCAAATTATTCTGCATGGAACAATTACTCACATATGTAGGAGGAATAAACTGACTCCACTGAGGAGGCCCTCCAATGAAGGGCTGATAGTCTAATTATAAGGTTCAAACAGAAGGAAATAGGACTTGAAACATGGATCTCACTTGAAGATTTTATATCCATGGTTGATGAACTAAAAACTGACATTGAAAGATTCAATGCTAAGAAATAAATGCCACAGTTCTTCCCTAATTTCACTGAAGAAATCTATGAAGTTGAATCCAAACTTGAGGTGGAGGTGCATAAATACCTACCTCTATCCATCAATAATAAACTCCAAGAGTCACTTTCAAATCAAGAGTAGATTAAATCTGAACCAACTCAGGGAGTTGAACCTTTCATTGACTCTATCCCTTCTGGTTTTATTGAATCTAAATTTTATGTCACTCCATCTTGTTTTACAGAATCAGATAGTATTTTCTATGCCTTGTAGGAAGAAGAAGAAATTGCACCTATTGAGGAACACCTGGAGCTCCCTAAAGATATTGATCTTTTACTTGAGGAAGTCGATGAAGAGATACAAGTGGTTATGCCTGAAGAACCAAATCTACAAGCTGCCTACCTTAAAAGGGAAGATTTTGAAATTAATATTTAAAATTTAAATTTTGAATCTCCATCTAATTATTCTATTCATGTAGTACATCTGAATAAACCACTAGATTTTGAAGAAGACATTTCACAAGTAGCAGCTAAAGAGGAGGATGTTCCATACGTCATCCTACCCCCTCCATGCAAGAGGTATATAATTGTGAAGGGGGAGGATCTGGTATACTCTGTCTATGGGGTCCTCCTCAACAAGAACAAAGAACATCAAGCTAGGAAGATCTGCATGTAGTGGTTTAAATCAAAGAATCTTCATCCACCAACAGATTATGGATAAAAGCTGGTACTACCCTCTGGAGGTAGTAAATGATGCCAGGGCCCACTTGGCGGATCATACCAAGATTTATCCTTTACTTTCTTTATAATAATTTAATTTTCAATATTAGGAATATTGATTTCAAATTAAGTATTAGGAATTATTCTATCATGTTCCCCCCTCCCTCATTTCATTTTTAGATTAAATTAAATGATCCTTGTGATTAATTTAGTAATTTTTCTTTTGTAGGATCACGAAGGTAGAAGTAATCCACAATCATTAGAGGAAGAGGACCAAATATTTATTTCAAAAGGGAGATCACTTTTATGATTATCATTTAAACTCCTTTTATTTTTTGGTCCAAAACATATTTTGAGCTTTAATGAATATTCTTATCACTTTTCACACATCAATTGATTTTGAAAGAGTTTAATTTTTTTTGAAATATTGGATTTTAAATGATTGTTGATATGAATTATTTTCCCTTGAAATGGATTTTCAAGCATTTTAATGAGTTTGACAGATTTTTGAAATCCAAACCCATGAAATACTGACTCAAAATATTTTTCCAATCCTGTGAGGTATTTTAAACCACTTTTACATATTCTTTCTAATACCCACACTTTCTTGAGGGAAAATTGAATTTTGTGTGAGAACCAGAATTTGTGAATAATTATATTTCGAAGCTTTGGATTTTATAGAATGTATTTAAAATGATTGAGGAATATTTTTTGCTAGAAACAATTTATCTTGAGACCCACCTTTACATTTATCCTTTGTAAGACCTTAGATTCCATGAATTGCCTTATAGGTTTAAGCCACATTACAAGCCAATTTTCCCTTACCTACCCGCACCTTTAATATTTTTTCATGGTTATATCAATTTTGAGTGCGGGGAAAGGGCCTTTCATGTGCATTAATTGGGATTTTTATCATTTATTGGTTATGCGCGGTGTGTTTCAATACTTTGGGCAGTGGACAATAAGATAATTGAGCATGTTTCGTCATTTCGTTGTGCTTTATTTGTTTCATCCATTTTTACTTCAAAAATAGAGAAAAAATAGAGATGAGTATGAATTCATCATTTTAAATTATTTTATGACTCATTTACCTCTCAAAAATCAAGGTCATTAATTTTCATTCATTCATTATATTCAATTTTCAGCTCTTCCTCCACGGAAAAAGAAAAAGAAAATAAAGTTGTGCCTTTCTGCAGCATTGAAAAAAAAAGGAGAACATAGATGATATCATTCATTATAATAACTTCTTGGCTCATGTACCATGTAATAAGAGGGGTGGTGTTGGTTTTCACATTTTCAAGCTGGATTGAGAGAGGAATTACTTGTGTTTTCCCTTGATTAAATCATGCACTGTACTTAAAAGTCCAACCTCCTCTTTCTGGCCTGAATATTTTTCAGTAATTTTCCCACCAACCATGATCCACAGAATCATTTGAACGTTTAATTAAATACCTCATGTTTGAATTCATTTTCATGTTTCACGCTATGGAGAAATGAGAATTTTTACAAACCAATGGTGATACATGTGATGTCCAAGTATGAGCATAACTCTAGAATAAATTTATCTTGAGTAAAGAGTGACATAAAATTCAATGTGAGGTAGGTTACAATTGGGACATGGATTGACTTATGATGTTGAACAAATTTAAATGATTGAAATGAAAATAAGAGAGAACTATTTTTCATATATGAGACATGATGTAATTCTATTTTGGATAAGATCATTGATATTTTCTCGTTTTTTATTGTTGTGTGGATTTTGATTTGGATATAAGATGATTGCCCAGGAGTGCAATGTTTAAGTGTGGGGAGTGATGATGCTCACATTTTCATATATTTTATACTGTAAATCATTGTTTATAATCCCACCATAGTGTTATTGGATGGGTATTTTCCATGTTTTTTGGTTTTACTGTTATTTTGAGCCTAAATGTGAAAAACGCCTAATTCTGGATTTTAGACAGATTTTTAAATCAAGGGTATTTTAGTCATTTAATGGAAAATATATTTCCAACATCTGTAATTAAAATTTTTATAGAATACTCATTTTATTTCCTTCATCTTTTTCTTCTGGATCAGGAGCTGATTCGTCCATCTAATGGGTCTAAAAATTCATTGAAGTGGGACATTTTTTCGGGCACACAGCATGGACTCCACCAATGTAACGGAACCCAAACTTGGACTACACATATCCAAATGAGGTGTGTCCACCTGGGATAGGACTAGGATATATAGTAACGGCTCTAAAACTAATATGGGGAAGTTTTGAAGTCATTAATGCAGCATTAAACGACATAATTTTTGAGGAAACTGCCTAGATGCTTCGTCCAGAAACAGAAACTGGGAATGGAAAATTCATAACTCCTTCATCCAATTTACAAAAAAACTGAAATTTGGAGGTTTAATGGCTAAAATATGTATGCGCAACTTTTAATAAGGGGTCCATGCATGAAACAACCATTTAATGGGTCAAGAATGTGCAAACTGTTGGAGTACATATTTCTGCTTATAAAAGGAGGCCCTCACCTCCTTCCCAAATCATCTGATTCTCCATTTCATTCCTTCAAGGCACCAAGGAGGAGATCTCGACCGAGGGAGGCCAGAAAAAAATTTCCTCCATTTCGTTTATTTTCTTTATTTTTTTTTATTTTTCAATTGTAATTTAGATTTCTAATAAAATTCATGCATTATTTTTATTTTTCTTTCCACCCATCCACCCTATTTTCTTCTTCATCTGTTATACATCTTTTTTATTTTATTCTTATCATATTATCCACCATGACCTCTTACCCTCAAATATGAGGGGTTAACCTGAGACTTTCCCAGGGGGAGGTATGTGGAAATTTCATTTATTCTATGCTTAAATTCCGATGTTTTATTAAGTTTGTGATGAGAAAGAGTGATGTGCAGGGGTGTGGTGATCGTCCACCAAGACACTAATCTCAAACTCATTTCTATTCTTTTATTAAATATTTTCCCTCCCTTATACTGGATACAATCTATTCATATGATGGAGTTGATCCATTTAGTGGTTGAAATGGCATACGATATAGCCAGGTCTTGGAAGATGTCACACTCTCGGTCGAGGTGTGCCATCAACCTTGATTATTGGAGGAGGTAAAGTTAAGATTGCTAAATGCATTCAATATTTCACACAAATAAATAAAAGAATAGTAATTCATGAATGAGATCTCATAATTGAATTATCAAACTTAATTTAAATACCAAAAAGGAGAATGATGGAACCCACAAACCAAGCAATAAAGGCCATGTTCTTTCTCAATTAATTTAATTTTGTCATTGTACATTAGTTTTATCTTTTATTTTAATTAAATTATATTACATTCCAAGATAAAATAAAAACAACCAAAATAATTAGTTTAGTTGAATTAGATTAAGTGAGTGAACGAACTGAAAATGCTCCTCAAGAGAGATGACCCTGGTCAACCTCTATGCTGCACTAGAAAAAATTAAATTGCTTTTGCCACGCCCTACGACAGGCATGCGTCAAAATAAATTATGGTTTTGAAAGGATATATGAAATATTTTATGATATTCAATTAATATTACTTATGTTTTAAATTTAATAAAATTTTTATTTATCTATGTAGTTCTATGTGACAACTAAATTAAAATATATTGTTTATTTTGATCATTGTATTTGATACCATTGTAATAAAATAACCATCATTTCTATGTTACTAGATTCATGGTGCTACAGTACTAGTTTGAATCATGGAGACGTGGTTAGATATGGCCATTTGGAGTATCATAATATGTATTTTTTTAGAGTCTTGTTTCAATATGAAATATCATACATTATTGTTTATTATGGGATGTTAGTTTATTTTTATTTTATGGTGTTGATTGGTTTTTTTGTTATGTTCATGGGATTTATGAAACTAATGCCTCCCATTTTCATGTTTTATTCCCTATGTCGTATTTACCAACTTAGGTCCTATTTGATGTGGGCCTCTAGGGCAACTCTCAATTTCACTGCAAACCAAATAGGGGTTTCTAATAGTATTTTATATGATAATGTTCCATAAAATTTATGGATGAATGTTTAGATGGAGACTGGAGTTAGGAAGTTGTGAGGATTTCACGGTTTTGGTAAGGCAGTAGCATTAGAAAAATATAGTCAATGATGTGTCAAGGGAGACCCGATAAGAACAGAGGAAATTAGGAACCTAGTGATCTAATACAACCTACTACATATTACTGAACACCTTAGAAACCATAATTCTTATTTTTAGGTTGATATCAGGGAGACATATATGCATTATTATTTTTTGTTTTTCTGTTTGAATTTATTATTTATTGGCGAAATTAAAATGAAACTAATTAAATGAATATAATTATTTAATTTCATGCTAAATATCATAGGAATTTGTTTCCTTAATTACAATTATGCATGCTAATCACCATCCATGGGTGGTACTAGTTTATGAGGATCAACGTGAAATTCTAGTAGACTGTCAAAGGAATGATCTATCCGAGGAGGATAGTGCTTATAGTAATACATTATCAGAGTATCAATGTTAAGGGAAAAAGGTGTATGTGGTGAGATTCTCCTACATAGAGATGGAGAAATGGATGGAGTATCCCATGATCACCTTTAATTTGAACTAATCTTAGAAATTTTATTGAGTTCCACTAGTTTTCCATCTAAATTTTCTCTTGTTTCACTTATGGTAGACTTTGTATCATGGGGAGAAAAGGAGGCCACTATTACATGCGATGAGTTCAATATGTAGTATCATGTTGATATTTTATCTTCAACAATTATTGTATGAAAATATAGGACATACTCTCCCTTTACGAGGGGATCTAGATTATGAAAGATATCAACATCAAATTTATTTATATTTTACAATTTTCCTAGGATATTTTCCCTGATTATGAGTATATATAATGTCACCTAGAGGAGTCACTATTCCCATTTATTTGATATGTTATCTCACCATTTATCATTCTTATATATTTTGTGGTGTGGAAGAAGGGAAAGATTTTTTAGGGACTACATACGTAGATGTGTTCATCTTATAAGGGTATCTATCAAATATCTCTGAGGAACACGACTTTTAAGGGATGATTAAAAATATTAGGTTAGTTACGATTATAACAATCTTGGATTTAACTTAGATAATTCTATTCTTCATTTTTCTCAAGGATAATTAGTTCAAATGCTTCCACCAGAATCTCTATTCCTTCTTCATTTGTGGTGGTTTTCCCATCGATGATATTAGTTCCAAACCATTCCTATGAAGAAACATAGTTTGAGAATAAAAATTTCTTATTATCCCTAATTGAAGCAATTTACTCAAAGGTTGTATCAGTAGTATGCATGGTAGTTATATATCCAGTTGAGAGTTGATAGAGCTAGTAGAGGACATCCTTATGTTGTTCCCCATCCTCAAAGATATGGGGTTGAGAATGGCCATGATGGTGGTCATCAGTAGTGGGGAATAGGTTCTGAATTTAAAAAATTTCATTCTATGGTGGTACCAGCACTAGATGGTCCAGATATTATCTAAGGTACCATGCTCTTATCTTGTACCAAGGCATATTATTTATTTGATTGTGGAACATAGAACTCCTTTATTAAAACCAAAATGTTCTATACCTTGGAATAAATGTGAGTATTATTATAGTTTCCTTGGTCTTAACTATTCTTAATTGAGGTCTTGTGGGTTTTCATGATTCTTTTCAGGCTTGTGAGTTAATGATCGGTAATCATCTGTTATTTGAGGATTTCTTCTTGTTGTAGATACATCCACATATGATCTTTCTCTACATCAACATGTTGTATTCCAATCATGGTTCCACAAATATTTTCTATATGTGAGTGGTATTAAGTTATAAAGAGGACCAACATCTGATATGAATTTGTTATTAGTGTTATCGGATGGTTCATAGGTATGTAGAACCTCTATTGTCTTAGTCGGAGGAACTATCATTAGAATCAGTAGAGGTTCTAGTTGGGCATTTTCTTAGAGTAAATAGATAATTTTTTGAATTTTTTTGAGTAGGTCATTATGATACCACCTCAATGTTCCAATGAGTTTGGGATATAGTTTTAGTCTGACGTCTCTCAGATTCAATGAATCCTAATCTGATAAGAAATTCTAGGCAATGAGAGTTGGTGATCTAGATTCATAATTTGATGTAAAAGGGAATCATCAAGACTAGTGTATCTTCATGTGGTTATCTAGTGTTTTCCAATAAAAATGAAAATGCAGGTTTGATGTTTTCTATAGACTTCCAGAACCTAAATCGAATAATAGTCAAGAACCATTACTCCCTTCTATGGACTGATAATTTTTTGACCATTTGAAAGGACCTAGACGGTTTTTGAATAATGATTTTTAGTCTAGATATATATAGATTAGGATTAAAAAATAGGATATATTATATAATTATTTATATTTTATATGTGGTCAGATTAAGTTTTTATTTTTTCAGTCGGTGTCAGGAACACCCCAACAATTTTTATTGGACTCATCTGCATCGTATTCCATGACTTCCTAGATACCTTTTTATTATTTTTAATCATATGCATTATAATATATTAATGAAAAAATTAGGGTAATTTTTATCATATTAGGGATACTTTACTTGTCATTTGGACCATAATATCTATTGGAATATTTCCATGTATATGTTTTGAATGTGAGAGGTTTATTTCCGTAGACATGTGGTGTCTCAATATAGAGTTTTAGTCGATCCATTGATTATAGAGATAGTGGTTTCTTCGGTAGATATAAATAATTTTTTGGTTTTATAGTTTCATTGGTCACATTAAATTTTATTTGAGGTTTAGGTCTGAATTATCCCAGGTTGAATCCTCATTGATAGCTCTAAACTGGAACAACCAGTATTTTATATAGACTAATCAATGTCAGGTAGCTTTTGAATTCCTTAAGGGGGAGATGATATGTTATTCCATTCTTATATTTCCATAAGGGGGATTTGTGTTAAAGGTTTTTATAATAATTCATGTATCTATTTTGGAATTCCTTATGAATCATATAGAAGTGGTCTCATACAGTTCATTGTAGTAAAATCTCTATGAGAGTAACTATACAACCCATGATCTTGAGTAAGTTGTGTTGTTTTTTATCTGAATATATAATGAAATTAAATTATTGGTGAGTTATTTATGGTCTTAAAATATCACGAAATTATTAGTTATATTTTATCTAAAAGGGATATTAATGCAAAGGTAGATGCAGGTCTTATAGGAAGAAAACATTGAGATCTCTTATACTCTTGAGAATTGGAATTTAGTGGCTAATGAACAGAGTATTAATTCTAAGGGAGATGTTGTTTTTGATTTTGAATATTTTTTGAGTTGGATGGAAGATATTTAAGTGATGCATCTTGTTGAGTAGGTGTCTGGTGGTAGAGTTTACATGATTCATATGATGTTGAATTCATCCTTAATGTTGTAAGTAGAATATTATCATTGGGGAGAGACATTACGGGTGGTGACCCAAGATCATATCTTCCGTGATGATTATTTATAGGGATGTTCATACGATTTTCATCATCATAAAATGATTAAAGGGAGTTTTTGTATTCTATAGTGATTCATGATGAGTTTTTCCATGAGTTTTATAACTCATTCCTATAAGTTCAACCTGGTATATCTAGTATGAAAAATTCCATGATTCGTCATCTTTGGTGGCTTAGGATGAATCATTAAATGGTGAATTTTGGGTTAGGGTTTTTTTCGTCAAATAGGTAAAGTAAATTCACTATATTTTAAGTGGTTTTTTATAGTCATTGGATATCACTATTTAGAAGTGAGATGATATATTTATAGTTTTTTTACAGTTTTACCGCAAGAACAAGTGGTATATGCTGCTATTGGGGTGGTCATAGGTCAGTTGAAAAATTCATCTTATTTTATAGAAATCATGGAGTTGGGTGTTGAGAATTTTTTTAGAAAATAAATATATTTATAAGATAGTGTGGTTTCATTGGGTACTGAGGAATATCACTTTTTTTAGAATCCTCGTATTACTGCACAAGTCTGGGGAGATATTCACCATGCTTTTCGATTTGAGAAACTCATCTCCATATTTTTGTACTCTATGGATAATGAGAAGAAGGAGGATAAAATTTAGATTATATAGGATATTTTTCATGCATGCATATTGGATTTTAATGAATCACGGGTAATGAACCTACCAATAGTTTAGTTTTTATATAATAAAAATTATCTCTATTCAATTTGAGTAAATTTATTAAACTTTTTTATGAAAGACATTGTGGGGCCTATATTTTTTGGATTGAGGATAGATATTAATTGGTCCATATACTAGATGTGGTGAAGATAAATATATAGAAAATATAAATTATTTAGAATAAGATGAGGACAATGTAGGTCCTTTATAACTCATATGATGACCAGTGAAGTTGGCCTCCTGAGTTTATGGTCGTATATATTATGTACATGTGGTTTTACAATGATCATGGGAATTGAATGTGTTTCCATGAGCGTAATATTTCTCTATAGTTCATTTCCCCTATTGTGGTGTTTAGTTGTTTTTATAAGGTGGTGTATTTGTTAGAACTCCCACCATAACATAGTATGATTCATGATGTCTTCTACATGTCACGTATTCATCTGTATCTTCATGATGACTCCAATTCCATTAATTTTTTTGATTCGGATGTAGATGATGTTGTGGCATTCATGGGGTGTCTCTTTGAGATTCAATATCATATAGATAAGGTTTTTCATGGGGTGTATTTTCATTTATATTGTTTTCTATATAGTCATAGTGGTATGGAAAATATTACATGGAAATGTGAGGCTTTTATGTGAATCTAATACATGGATCTATTTTTATAATTTTTTGATATTATTATGATTATTGTTTTACTATAATGATTTGGATGTTTGATTTTATACTAAGATGAGGGAATGGTTTATTTTTTATTTCATTTTTTATTTGTTCCTCTAGTGTTTTTTTATTCTTAGTAATGATATTATTCTAATTGATATCAATTTTAAAGGTAGTGTTTGGGGAAATAATAAATAGTTTCTTCATGGATTAGTTTTTATTCTTGATGATCAAAATCATTTGATATATATATATATATATATTATAATGATTTTAAACCTATTAATTGTTTTGGGTGATGGAGGTGTCGTGAGATGATTAGTGGAAGGAAATAGGATGTTAGCTTATGATTCCAATTTGATGAGAAAGTATTGTGGTGTGGATGTCTTTATTGGACCATGGAATGTTGGGTTTGGGACTTATTATGGAGTGGGTTTATGAGTTGTTCCATTGACCCTTTTGGGTTTGGGGTTCCATGTATCTACCATTTAAGTGTTCCTAGAATCATTATCCCATGTTTTCATCATGGGTTTATCCAATATATGATTGTTAAGAATGGTAAGGCTTGTAGTGGTGGTGTGTAAATAATAATTGTAACATGGGATTTTTGAGTGTTTTATTTTATCGATTTTATATCTTGTGTGTTGATAGATTGTGTTTATTTGGTTGTTCCATGATCTTGTTGATGAATTGACTATCACGACATGGAGAGTGAACGACCCTGATATTTTATGAAAAAAAAAATCAAATAATTTTAATTTCATTGATGTTTTATGCTCTACAAAACATTGATTTTTAACAAAACATGGCATACAGTTAAAACATTAATATTTAGTATGATAGTTATCCCCTAACTGTTGGAATAGAGAGTATGAATATAATTAACAAAATTAATAAAATATTTGGTTTAAACATATATATATATATATATAATAAATCCATTGGGGAACAATTAATTATAAATGAAAATAAAAACATTTGAAATGGAAAGAAGTGGTTAAATTAGATGTTAACCACTCTTTTTTGGATTTTGATCGACCTCCTCTAGGAAGTATTATTCAAAAATGTGGGATAGCGCAAGTCTCAAAAAATATGTAGGCAGTCGAAGATAGAGTGATTTTTTGTAGGTAATCCATTTTTTTCATAAGGATGAGGGGATCTGGAAATTAAATGACCTCACAAGAAGGATTTTCGATATTTGGGTCTTTAGTGAGTGGAAGATGATGACATTCGGGTAAGGGTAATACCATGTGGTATTTCCCTCTGATGATCACAAAAAAAAGAACATAGTGCTTTGGGTCATGATTCTTGAGGTTTGGCTTCCTAAAACTCTATGAATTGGATAGTATTTTCACTCTAATATGGTAATAAACCCTCATACACATATATGGATTCGCATATGTAAACTAAATTGGTTATATGTTAATCTTTGTATTCATTGAGATGTAGATTCTTTAATGGGAACCACAATTAGGATTGATTGGAAAACTAAAATTAAGAGATATGGGTACTATGTGAGGATCCTGGTGAAATTTGATATGTATAATACCCTTGTGGAGGAAGTGGTTCTAACCAAAAGAGATTATACCCTCAATTTGATGACTATAGGGTCTTGAAAATTATTCCAAGAGGAGAAAATCCCCCATGATCGATTTACAGACGGAAAAAACTGATTCTACAAGTTTATTAAGGAGAAGGGACTCAAATTGAGTTGAAAGTATTTGAGGGAACTTGAAGGAATTAGAGTTTTCAAGGTTTTTAGGTGGCCCACATACCATTATTGGGAAGGGTATGTAGAGCAGATGGATCACGAACCACAATGTATGAGAGGTGGTCCACGAACCACTGGCCCGCGAGGCGATTGTCAGCAAGAAAGGAAAACCACCGACCTCATCAACCCGGGGAGTTTTTCGTGTAATTCCATTCTATGAACCATACCGTGAACATATCAGTTCATGGACAAATCGAACTAGTGGGGTTCCACGAACCATTATCATGAACAGAATCCTCCACAAAACCTGGTTGATCAAGTCTTCCACGTATTAGAAAACTGATTTAATGGGCCTCTGCAAATGGTGGCGTGTGCCAAATAGATAAGATCGCTTTGATATTCTATAAAAGGGGAACAGTATAAGAATAATGGGAGAAGAGGGAGATGGATAGAAATAATTATGGATGATGAAGGATTGAGGGAGACTTAAAAGGTTTCACTCTGGATTCCGTCTTGTTTCATCGGCAAATAACAAACCGAGTATTACTTCCTCGGTTGGTATAAATGGACGTGAACCATAAAATAGGGGAATTGAATAATAATAATAAAATAATAGTGAACCTAACTATTGAAATGCAAACCAAATACTTCTCTTCGATGAATTCCCTGCAAATGGTAATCCCCTGAACCCTCCTCCATTATGATTCTCTGCATAGTGTACCGTTGTATGGATTGAACCAAGCGCCGCGTACCCAATCGATACATAGATGCAATCCAAAGCTGTGCGGTGATCCGCGTACCACTTTAGTACATTGTGGATGATACCCATGCATGCGTACCATAGCGATACGCAGATGTCCCCTCCACCTGCATACCATTATGGTATGAGTAGCCTCCTACATCCCACATGGAAAAACATTATGCGGAATGGGGTGTTTCGGGTATGTATCCTACCAATTACAACCTCACCCCTCCACTACCTTCTAGTCATACATAGTCCCTCCACTAACCAGTCCTCCAGCACTAGGCCAAATCCTCCTCCAAATCCACCGGACTCGTGTGATCATTCGAAGGGGTTATGTTCGCTCCCCCCTTTGGCGAGGAACCCCCCCCTACCAAAACATGCTCTAGGGGCCTCTAACAAAGGTATGTCCATAGTCTTCTGAGGTCGGGCTATATGACCTTAACTAAAATTTCACATGGAAGGGTTCATCACACATCACCCTTGCCCATGGTTGCCCCGACCTCTTCTGGCGTGGGCTCTCCATCCCCCACCAATAGGGGAGGATGGGAGTGCATTGTTGACTCTTTCAGATCCTCTTGTTTCTCACAATGAACATGAATCATGTGGGATTAGAGGTTTGTGAGGATTACAAAATCAACACACTTATGAACTTCAAGAACTCTAATTCCTAATCGAAACAGGATATGTACGACACCTTTTAGAAGGCCTGAGCTCAAATGGTATCACATCCATAAAGGTTTCACCCAATCATGTTTATCAAATGGGAAGCTCCCATGTGTAATCCCCACACTTCTGAACTATGAGAACTCTGATTCCTAATCGAAACAGGATATGTAGGACGCCTTCCAGAAGACCCGAGCTCAAATGGGTTCCCATCCATAAAGGTTCCACCTAATCGTGTTTATCAAATGGGTATCTCTCATGCGTAACGCCCACACATATGAACTATGAGAACTATAATTCCTGATCGAAACAGGATACATAGGATGCTTGCAAGAAGCACCAAGCTCAAATGGGTGCCCATCCATAAAGGTTTCACCCTATCGTGTTTATCAAATGGGAAGATCTCATGTGTAAGCCCCACACTTTTGATCTATGAGAACTCTGATTCCTGATCGAAACAGGATATTTAGGATTCCTTCCCGAAGGGCCGAGCTCAAATGGGTGTCCATCCATAACGGTTCCGCACAATCGTTTTTATAAAATTGGAATCTATCATGCGTAATCGCTACAATTTTGAACTATGAGAACCCTAATTCCTTATCGAAACAGGATATGTAGGATGCCTTCCATAAAGTCCAAGCTCAAATTGGTTCCCATCCATAATGGTTCTACCCAATCAGGTCCCCTCAAATGGATAGCTTCCATGCGTAATCCCCACACATTCTGAACTACATGGGTTTTGATTCCTCTTCCAAGGATAGGTAGTAATTCATTCCTATGGGCCCAATACCAACATCAATTTACCTTCTATCCCCCTAGATGATGATAAATTCTAGAGAACCTTATAATATGGCTCAAGTCAGTGTCACCTCCGTGGCATCAAATATATTCATGCTTACGACGATTTTTCAAACCATGGGTATCCTGTGGACACACTCTTCGAGAACGAACCAAGGATTCACGAACATATGAACACAACATAAATCTATAAGAGAGTCCCAGAATAGTAAATAGTCCTCACCTAGAAGGGTGCGGTGAGCCTGACCTCCCATCCTCTCAACCAATGGAGTCCTTAAGTTTTATTGGACAAATTGTCAGCCGGTGAGCACCTGCCTTTGGAAAGTAGGTCCATGAATCATATATACTAGGGTTTTTGGGCTATTTTGGCTCCACGGATAAACTCGTTGGAGACCATCTGAGGAAGTTACATTTGAGAAGGACCGATTGCATGAGTACTTGACCCCCATGCAATCGCCCGCTGGGAAAAATAGTTCTCGCTGGGTTAAGTCAACCTTCTTTAAAGGATAATGTCACTGAATGGGTATAAACAATGTAATGGTAAGTTCGATGAGAACATGCCTCTATGAAAAAAAGTAATGGGTGATTATTCTCTTCATCCATTTCCACACTACCCGTAAATGTGCTGCCGCAGAGAGATAACAAAAATGGTGAACCCGACATGAATCCTTAACCAAGGTGGCAGTTCTACCCCAATGTTAAAAGATAAAGGGACATTGCACGTCAGACCATTTTTTCCCTTGTAGGAACAAAATGTTCCACCTAGAAGGAAAAACAAAAATGGTGAACCTGATGTGAATCCTTAACCAAGGTGGCGGTTCTACCTCACCCAGGACCCTTCGCCCCACAGCAAAGGAAAAGGGGAAGGGGGCCATACTGAATTACCAAATTTGAATATATTTAAAGGAATGATAAATTGATGAAGTTTTGTGGTCTATATGTCATATATGTATATTGAAGGTTTTTGTAGATAGACCTTTGATCCAAATGACATCCCCACAACCCATGTAGATGCACACATCTAAAATCCTGCGGGCATTCAGGGCCTCAGTGAAGAGTAGGACCCCCTCGCTTACCCAACATCTTGAATGTTGTATATCTAACACGTTGATCAAGGAGTGCCAACAATATGGTAATATTCCAACACAGAAGGCTGAAATAAAAGTCCTCCCATATAAAATGGTCTGACATCCACCTCTTCAGTCGATGTCGGCACCCCAACACCAGACAACCCCAATGGTCGTCTCAAATAGTTTCGGGGGCTTGTCCCTAGAACGTGAAAATGAGTACCACCTTTATCTCAGGGAGGCAGATGAAGTCAATGAAAATGAATTCATCTCAACAGTACATGTATCTTACTCACGGACACCAATAAGAGAGTGTCGTCACCGACAACGGACGTCCAGGCCTCCTCCTGCCAAGTAGGACCTTATACAAAGGGCACCTTCCAATGTCCAGAAGACCCAGGCCCCTCGGTATTCCTACCAATGGTGGAGAATATACAGTCAGGAACATGTGATCACCCTGGTTCTTGAGGAGAAGCTCCTCCATACTACTGCAGTAGTGTTAAAAAAGCGAACCTACAGCTCTACCCTCTCCACTCAATCCCACCACATAAAAAGGGTGATACAATAAGAGCACACGCACATTCATCCTAATGGTCTCCAATCCCACCATGTAGATAGAGAGACAAGCTACACGAAGGTGAAGATATCTACTGATGTTCAATAATCTCTCCATCAAAATAGGGAGGCATCCAGCTATACGTCAGCACAAATAAATACGGATGCACAAGAAGATCATCAACCAAATAGGGCAGCACTCAGCTACATATAGGCACAAACACCATTTGATGCATTTCATGCCTTCCATCTAAATAGGGAAGGAACTGGCTATACACAGGCACAAATACCTGTTGATGCATATCCAGCCCGACATCCAAATAGGGTGCAACTAAATATGGGCAGAGTCATATTTTTATGGATTCATACAAAACCCATGAGACAAATATAGTGGAAAGAAAGTGGATGAAAATCCCCATTAATGAATATGAAGACCACCAAATATGGTGGAAATCGGAGAAGTTAACTTGTGACTGACTCATTCCTCTGTCCGAGAATAGCAGAACTGCAAGTATCTATTGGAAACTCATGGAGGACCAGAGCAGGAACAAAATCCTACCCCGATGTCAGAATAGGACTTCATACCCATTCCAACTGAAGATATATCTCAGCACATCCTGGAAATGAAGGAAGATAAGACATTGATTCCAAACAATATTCTCCAAAAAAGCCAAGATATCATATCATTGGTGGTAAAGGTAAGAAATCGGGCCCATGACCCAATTTCCTCCAATGGAATGACTCACTCGAAAAATGAGTTAGTCAGTTCGGAGCAGTTTTGCATCCCTGCTCTAGTCCAGAAGGGTTGATGGAAATATCCTGCGACATACGAATAGCCGGATCGGGAAAAAATAATCGATCCAACTGGGGGACATCGGTCCAATGTGGTGGTCGCTCTAGGGAAAGCATATATCCATTCCAAAACTCAAGATGTCCATCGGCATATCCTGATGACATCACGAGACCCAAAAAGATTGGGACCCATATATGAAGGTCATTACCAATAGCAGATGGCACCGTTTACCTTCAAGAGAGTGCCCAAAAATGAAAAGTGCCAAAGGCAAACGAAAAATGAAGAGTGAATACATGATCCTGCTCTGCTGGAAGCCGGGGTTCTTAATACTCTTAAACATATATCAACAAAGGTTCAAGACCCTATCATTCCATTATTGAATTTTGGATCTGGCAGCAGCTGTTGCGAAGGTCCTCCCCGCAATGTCTCAACCAATAGCTCTGAAGGTCCTCCACAGAGCACCCATAGGGGCTCACTCTGGGGGTCAAGAATGACTGATCATGAGATCATATCTCTTGATGTTCATTGGGGTATCCCTCCCCTAGACCTAAAGATAAGACAGCAAGAAGGTCCTCCCCTTGCTTTTGTCCTGCCTAATGGTCCTCTTAGGGGTATATGCTGCCGATATTCTTCTCCTATAGTCGAACGTCAAGTCACAAAGGTAGTCCTCTCCCTGAATATGGTCACTGCAAAGGCCCTCCTCACAATGACAGTTGTTATGTAGGTCCTCCCTATAGTAACATCAAGCACCGAGAAGGTCCTCCCTTCATTGCAGTACATTTTGAAGGCCCTCCTCAAGATATACACTATAGAAATTATCCATGTAGTCAAGTTTCAAGTCATGATGGTAGACCTCGCCATGATGACAGTCATTATGAAGGCCATCCCAGCAATGACAGTTGTTGTGAAGTTCCTCCCCATAGTGACATTGATCAGCAAGAAGGTCCTACCCTTTATAAAAACCTCCCAAAAGGTCCTCACTATAGTATACGTTGTAAAGAAAATTCATGTGGTTGGGCATCAAGTTGGAATGGTATCCCTCGCCATCGCAGCACCACTTTCGAAGGTCCTCCTCGCAACCAAAATCCTTGCTGGCAAGAAGGTCCTCCCCTTGCAAGAACTATTGTGAGAAATCCCTCCTATACTGACGCATTTAGAAAGGAGTTAGACACATCAGGTACTCCATCTATAATGAGTGATATTCTTTCTTTTCTGGAGGATGGCCTAGGGCCACGCTCATCTTCTGAGCCACACCCACTTCATTTGAAAATCAATAAGGCTCACACCGGCCCGGTTTCTTGGAATGAAATTATTAAGAAATAGTTGAGCTAGTAATATCATGTAGAGGAGCCTTTGAAAAAACAACAACATGATATGTTTCTTGTGAGAAGAAAACTATATAGGGAGAATATACCAGTGATGTATTGGCCTACGACCACTTCTCACATTGACATACCAGGAGAGTTTTCAGGGTAATGCACACATGACAATCACCTCAATATATGTATAACTCTTTGAATTCTAAAAGAAAAATTCCTACACTACGAAGGGTACGTGTACCATGTAAACACTCTAGGGGAGCTTTGTCGTCTAATCTACATGGAATCCCTCCCATCCGCAAGGCATCCACAATCAGAAAGGAAAAAATAAAAACCTTGAACTGGATTGCTTCCATGAACTGTATAAATTGTGTCGCCTCATTGGCAATGCCCTGGTTAGAGTCCATATTTTAGAATGGGGAGAACATGGAGCTTTTCACTTCACCCCATACCCCGTCTAATAGGCCCCATTGGAAATGACATCCTACAATTTCATCAGCTAGAGGCACCAATAAAGTGAAACCCTGAATTAAAGAAGATGGGATACCCAACAAAAACTGGACCAAAGTAAGTCTCAAAAGCATCAAGTCCAAAGGAATCAAGCCATTGAAAAACATCTGAGTCAGACGACTTGGAACATCTAGCAGGCTTCCCACCTCATAGAATCCAACCAACAAGTGATTCCCATGTCTTAAAAAGGCCATAGACTCTATAATGGACCAGTTCCATACTTAGCTCACACCCATGTGAGAGTATGTGAAATTGAAAGGGTGGTAATAGTGGTGGATACCACTGCGATAAGGGAACAACCCCATCCCCAAGGGTTAGGGAATTTTTAAATCAAAATGCCCCCGTAATACCAAGAAATCCAAGTTGTAGTACAGCTACATGAGAATGGGAACAACCCCAGCCCATAGGGATGGGGGCATTTTTACCTCAAATCCCCACACAATAGATGTATTACTTACACTTTCTAGATAGAATGATGGACAAAGGAGTTTTTCCTTCCACCCCTTCTTATAGTTCGCACCCTTCGAGACAAAGGCGCATTACAACGTCGGGTCAAGGCTCCCTTCAGGTCAATATTCATTAAGAAACCCTAAAAATACTATATAATGGAAGAATAAAGTCAAATAAAGGGAGCATAAATCCTTCCTACCATTCGACATCGGGTACACCGCCCCCAATGTGGTACGCCATAGTGAACGTGGTAAACATAAACCCCACAGATCTCACTAGAAATGACGTAGGAGGAGAGGACTCAAAGGAAGATGGTTCCCTCCCAGTGGTATCTCACACCAAGCTTGATGGTGTACATACCCAAAACCAGAGGGAGGTCATAAATCTAGGTTCCCCCTCAGTCAATCAAACATTACCTCCCCTGCGATACTATAATAAGGAAAATAAATAAATCCAATGTCGTATATGACCTGCCTCCACCCCATGAAAATGTATCCCTCATCCTCATAGAAAGGTTTGCCATGAAGGAGGAATAAATGAAAGAGATCAGGAGAATTAATGTTGAGCTATGTTGAGGGAGTTATCTCGCTGGATGTGTTCCCTCTATGTAATGTCAGCAAGTGCTCCCAGAAGAGGTGCCCATACCACAGGCCCTCATCCAGGTGAATGAATCCAAGCTCGGAGGACCGTTCAACCCGGAACTAGAAGGATATCAAGACTTCCCCTACTGGAAAGGAAGCTGGAATATATCTAGGTAAACCCTCAAATGATACCTCAGGATGGGTATCAACCCCAAATTCATGTAGCACAGGCACACCCAGTCATGTCCCATGCCGCAGCATCTCAAACTGAAGTCTGACTGGACATGAATCAAGGGCTCTTAAACACCGTCAACCAGCTAACAGCTTGACTAGAATCCATAGAGGGGAGGCATGATCCGATACAACCAGACTGCAAATCCTACCCTGAGTGGGTGAGAAATTTTACACCACTGCCAAACTTCAGGAACCATGTATTCCCAATATTCAATGGCTCGGGGGACCCGGAATAACATTTGATGCACTATGCCTCTTACTGTGACCCCATTATGGGAAGTCTAGAGTAGAAAGTAGCCATAAAACTCAGGTACATCATATGAACACTACATGTATCATATTTAATATGATATACTATCCTACTAGCCAATTCAATTACTGGTTGGGAGGACCTCCTACAATAGTTTCTCTTCCAATTCAATTCGACACTGCCCAAATAAATGGTTAGTGATCTCATGAGCTGCAAGCAATGAGAAAATGAAAGAGTCTCAGACTTCATTTCTACATGTAATGGCCTGACATGTTCCCTGAACTAGCCACTCCCCCAGGATTAGATGCTCTCCATGTGTGTCAATAACCTTCAGGATGAATTGTGAACGCCTCTCATCCTGATGAAGTACACCATTGGGTTTAGATACCTCTCTATCATTGCCAAAAGGATAGAATAATCCTTACAAAGAACCAATCTTAAGTCTCGAGTAGCCCCATTGGCCCCTAGGAAATGAATGGGATAAAGGTAAAGTGGCTTCTATCACACTTAAGCCACCCCCGTCACCAGATCTATTTGCAAGGCCCCCACTGAACCATGAGGGACCCCCTGGATGCAAACAGCCACCCCCACCTCAGCAAGATGAGTATAGAGGTGCTAAAAGAAATCAGTTCAAAGAATGTAGAAATAAATTTTATTCGTTCTGAGATGACCAGGTTCGCAGCTATTTCATAGCCACCATGAATTAAAATCTGCATCACATACCAGAGCCAAAGTGAGCCAATGAAGTGGGTCTTGAGGACCATCAAAATTATTTTCTGCATCACGGGATAATATGACACACCATCTAAGAGTGCTTTGTTTTCAAGGATCTCCTATAAAATATGGTGGATTCTGGTAAAGTTAATTTGGGCCCGCCACCAACACAAGTGGTGTATGTTTCAACCTCAGACTCAAGAGAGGAAGAGGAATGGAAGATATCCACTAGTAAGAAGGAGAAAAATTTCAACAACTGGATGACCCAGAAGACTATAAACCGAGTCCCTGGAATCCTCCAAGCCAATTTGAAACAACCAACTACGCCCCCAAAATCTCATAATATAGCACATCCATCTTTCTCGTCCCTCGTTTCCCTCTAAAGGCTATAAGGGAATAAAACAAGAGCAAGAATATGAGATGATACCAAATCCAAAGTTCATGTTGACTCTTTTGGACTTCATGCCAACAATATTAGTTCAACAGGTACTGCCCTGCCAAACAGAACCATCAAAAAGAGACAATCAGGAAGGAATAGTATCAGATCAAGAACTGATATTTAGCTCCATTAATTTCATTCACTTGATGGACCCCTTATCTGTTGAAGAATATGGCCATGAACTCGAATTCCCCATGCCCAAATAGAGAGCTGGAGGAAGATTTCTTAGAGTCCAGATGTTTCTCGAAAGGCATAATCATGGTAGGAGTCAAATTCCTGACCACACCACAAGTCAAACTGTTAACATCATGGAAACTCTCAAAAGGATCCTCCGACATACATTACAAGAACCATAATTCTCCTTCTCCACTTTCGGAAGAAATCCAAGCCCATTTATCTTGGAATATCTATCAAGGGAAGAACAAATACCAAATCCCCCAAGGTATACCAGTGGACAAGTTCAGAAAAAAGAGGAAAGGACTGCAGAACTGTCGGCCCCTACTATAGAGGCAGAACCATCTATGTCCAAAGCTCAAACTCCTAAATTGTATGTAAAAGAGAAACCCCAAGTCGGGAAGCTCTGAACTTTAGAGTATAAATATGAAATTTTGAAGCAGCTAGCCTCAGTACCAGTAAAGCTATAAATCCTGGATGTGTTGATCTTATCCACATATCTTAGGGAGTCACTTTATTATGCCTTGCTACGTCCCCAATAATTTGAGGCCGAAGTAGCCGTAGATGAAGTCTACCAAATAGAGACTACTCCTGAAGAATGTCAGGTAGTCATCTCCTTCATAGATAGGAATGAAGATTCCATCATGAAAGGGAATAGAAAACCGTTATATGTGTCCGAAAAGATAAATGGAATTGATATTTAGAGGATATTCATTGAAAATAGATCTATAGTTAACATCCCCCCGTTGAGAATGCTCCGTCGACTGGGGCATGATGAAGACCTCTTGACGCCATGCACTACAACTCTTCTAGGATACGAAAAAAGTGAGAAGAAACTGTTGGGACGAATCAAGATTAATACATGGCTTAGAGATCTCATATCAGACTCTGAGTTTTTGGTGCTGTGGAAATGTACGACCTTCAATATTTTGTTAGGGGGGCCTTGGATACATCTGCATGTTGCAATTCTATCCTCATACCATCAGTGCATCAAGTATTGCACTAATGGAAAAAGTGGGATGTTTTATGCCGAAAAATACCTGTTTGAATTTTTTTAATCACACTATATCGACACCGAGTTCAATGAGTCAGAAGAAAAACATATTTTGACTAACGATGTTGATTGGATCAATACCCCAAATTGATTGGAGATGGATACCGCCAACCCCTTCCAACATATTGAGGAGGAGTACATATTAACCATCAACCAAGTTGAATTCATAAGTACAAGTTCGGATACAGACTCAACTGTCTTCATGGTCTTTGTTATGACCACCAAGTTCAAAGACACAGACGAGCAGGTTGACTCCCATATTGTCAGGAAAAGCCCTATCAAAGATTCTCTCAGCCCATCCTTGGGACATCAAACTTCCCTTGCCTCACAAACTAAGGAAAAAGATGATTTATATCCCAATATTAGAGAAATTATCTCAAAATTACTCTCTCCATCAGAAGAGGAAGAAGATGATGATGATGATGATTAAGGAGAAGGAGAAGAGGAAAAAGACCTCAAATATTCCCCTCCAACATTTGAAGAAGGTGTTTCCACCATAATCTATGAACATAGGGAGATAAATCTAGGCACCAAAAATTACCCACGGACCACTCTTATTAGTTTGTACATTCCTATCGGGGAACAGGAGGCATACACCTCCTTCTTAAAGAATAATCAAGATGTGTTTGTGTTGAGTTACATGGAGATTCCAGGCCTCGATCCTAAGGTTGCCACCCACCATATTGACTTACTAGAAGATCATCGGGACTATAAGTAGGCAGACATAAGGACCCACCCGATGCATGTTGCCAAAATAGAGGCTGAAGTTGACAAGATGATAAAATCTTACTTCATACGAGAAGTACACTATCTGATATGTCTGGAGAACATAGTCTCTGTCAAAAAAATAATAGACAGATTAGAATCTGCATTGACTTCAGGGACCTTAATCAGCATTTCCCAAATGAAGACTTCCTTGTCCCGATCACAGAATTTTTGATCAATGCAACAGTCGGATACGAAGCCCTCTGCTTCATGGACAGGTATTTTGGATACAATCAAATCCAAATGGCCCATGGGGATGAAGAAGATATATCTTTTAGGTCCCCTCAAGGAGTTTTTTCTTATAAAGTTATGCCCTTTGGTATACATAATGTTAGCACCACGTATCTTCATTCCATGCATCACATCTTCAAGACTTCCTTGGGAAATTTTGTCGAGTTTTATGTCAAACACATGGTGGTTAAGTCATGATAGTGTTTAAACCACCTCACTAGCCTTGAAACTATCTTCAACAAATTGGAACAGCAAAATTTAAATATGAATCCCTTGAAATTATCCTTTGAGGTTACCTTAGGAAAATTCATTGGCATCGTCGTACACCATCACGGCATAGAATTCAACCCCAAGAAGACGAAATCCATTCTTGGCATGTACCCACCTTGTGACCTCACCGAGTTGAGAGGTCTCTAGGGGAGCCTCGCCTACATTTGGCACTTCATAGCCAGCTTTGTAGGTAAATGTTTACCTTTCACCAAGATCATGAATAAAGGAGTTACATATGAGTGGGATAGTGATTTCCAAGAGGCATTCGACAATATTAAAAGATACCTCTGAATCCTGCTGGGGCTCATGCCACCGGTTGAGGGGACACCACTAATTTTTTATGTAACTGCCTTGGTACAGTCATTATGTGCCTTCCTCATGAATAAAAATGATGTTGGTAGCAATAATAGCCTCTACTACCTCATCCAGACAATGGTCGAGGTCGAAACTAGGTATTCGAATATTGAAAAAACTACCTAGCCTTAATCTTCACGGTTCAGAAGCTCAATCATTACCTACAGCACCATGACATCCACCTGGTCTCCCGCTGCAACCTACTCATGTATATCCTCAACCATACCTTGATAAATGGGCTCCTATCATGATGGATAGTCATCCTACAACAATTTGACATACAGTACGTGCCCCAAAAGGCCATAAAAGGATAAGAATTAACAAACTTCATGGTCGAGCACCCCTCAGAAGAAACACCACTGTTGGATGCCGAAATTCTAGATGAAGAAGTGTTTTTCGTCTAATAGAACCACCATATGTGGGAAATCTACTTCAACGGTGCTTCCTGAATACCGAAAAGGAAAAGGATGTAAGATCCCAAGCTCAACAAAGTGGGGCTAGGAGTCGTACCCATATCTCCCCAAAAGGCCACCTTGCTTTACTCTTTCCTTCTTTTAGAAGGATGTACAAACACTGAGGTGGAATATCATGCCCTCATTGTAGGCCTGGAATTGGAACTCCAAGTGCAAGCCAAACACCTAATATTAAAGGGTGATTTAGAGCTAGTTATCAAATAGGTCAATGATGACTACGCTATCAAAAAAGAAGTATTGGTTTCCTTTAATGAACCATGTTCTAGCATTGATGGAAGAATTTCAATCAGAACCAACATTGACTCATTTCCCCTAGTCACAGAATGCAGAAGTCGACGCTTTACCAAATGCAGCCACAACCTTGGATGATCCTGGCTTGGATGAAATAGTCATTAGTATTGCTCACCGTCAGATGGTATTTCCATTCAACCAGAGAAATATGAAGGAAATTGACCAAATTATCCCCATTATTGAGCCTTATGGTCATACCACTAGTTGGATGACACCCATTACAAATTACCTCTAGAATGTGGAACTCCCACTAGTTAGGGCTGAAAGGGAGCAAGTCCAAAGACGGGAAGTCAATTTTACCATGTAAAATGGGGTAAACCGAGAAAAGGTTGTCTACAAATGAGGTCTTGATGGAGTCCTTATTAGGTGTATTTATTGTTAAGAGACTGATTTCATCATAAAAGAGGTGCACACTGGAGCTTGCAGAGCACACCAGTTAGTAACCATACCATTTCACCAAATCTGGAGGTTTGGGTATTACTGGCCCAAAATGATATAGGATTGTTCCATATTCACTAAGAAGTGACATTCCTTCCATGTCCATTATAATTTCATAAACCACCCTCCATATTTACTTCATAAAACTAAATACTTATGGCCATTCATCACTTGGGGATGGATTTTGTGGGGCTGTATCCTCCAACTACAGCCAGAAAATTAAAGTTCATACTCAAAGAAACTAACTTCTTTTCTAAATAGGCCAAAGCCATACCCCATAAGGAAGTCAGCGCAAAAAAAAATCATCAGCTTTGTGAAGGCCAACATCATCACCATATTTGGATTCCCTCATAAAATAATTACAGACAATGGTACCAACTTCTGCTTTGCTGATCTAGAAAAGTTGTACCAAGAGTATGGAATCAAAGAGAACCGATTTCCCACTACCACGCGATGGATAATGGTAATATAAAGTATTTCAACAAGACTTTGTCCAACATACTTCAAAAGATGTTCGATACAGATAAGAAATTGTGGCCAGACAAGATTCTTCATGCTTTATGGGATTACCGGACCACGACCCGCATGTCCACCAAGGCCACCCCATAATCACTAGTATATGAGGTAGAGGCGGTGTAACCTATCGAAATCCATGTTTTATCACTTTGTGTGGCCATTTGTGATCAAATGTCCATAGAAGAGCAATCCCAGAGACGGTTTGATGAATTGGAGTAGTTAGACGAAAAAAGGATGCACACTCTGCACCATTTAGAAATCTACCAAAATCAGATTGCACGATCCTTTAACAAAAAAGATCGCCTTCGATCTTTTCTCAATGGAGAAATGGTGTTAGTTCTTATAACCCTGGTGATACTAGGGATGAAGCCCCCAAATCTTAAACCAAAGTGGGATGGACTATACATCATACACAAGTTCTATTCCAAAGGAGAATACGCCCTGATATCAATAGAGGGATATCTCGTCACAACCCCTACAAATTCAAAGTTCTTAAATAAATACTTCATGTAACTCAATGTCAAGGTCCAAGCTCTATGACCCTAAACTATGAGACCTTAACCTATGAGTTAAAAATTGACTCCATATGAAGGTCCAAGATCTATGACGTTAAACTATGAGTCATAAAGAATGTCCCCATATCAAGTTCTAAGATCTACGATGTTAAACTATGATTCATAAAGAATATCCCCATATCAAGGACCAAGATCTACGATGTTAAAATACGACTCGTAAATAATGTCCCCATATCAAGGTCCAAGATCTATGACCCTAAACTATGATTAATAAAAAATATTCCATCCATATCATGGTCCAAACTCTATGAAATTAAACTATGAGTAAATGAAAAACACCATGGAGCTATGTTCTGAGCTCTATGACCCTAAACTATGAGTAAAAACGCTCTCATATCCTGGTCCAAACTCTAAGACCTTAAAAATGAGTCATCATCCTTTCCACATAAAGTTCAATTGTATGGAATTTGTCCTTGAAACAGTGGAATTAATGTTTGACTCATGTCCTCACTATAATACATTAAACTACGTAGCATAAAACGTCCAAATCGCATGAAAATAAAATTCATGATCTCTCATAGAACTACATGTGGATTGATTTCTTCCCTCACAGAATACGTAGTGAGGCCTCAATCCTCAATCTTGTACAGACGCCATCAAACAAATCCCCCCATCACACCCCCTATCTACCCATATTCGTAGAGAAAACCATTTTCACTCCTTGTTTCACACATTGAGTATAACTCCCATGAGCATGGGATTTGTGGTAGAGATTCTATTATGAAAGTTGACTATGGGGTAACATGGAAGACCTGGAAACCGTGATGGGTAGAATGAAAGTTCCCCTACCATTTGGACCGATCCAAATCTTTATGTGGTACACACAGAACTACGTACATCTTGATTCGTACCCTCACAAGACAGATAGTGACTCCCCGATCTCTAATCATGGCCCATCCCAACCAGGAAAAAAAAAGAACATGACCCCATCATATCCTCTAACTCCACAAACCTACGAAGGAGACCCTGTGACCACTATTTTTTTCTCACATCGAGTATAACTTGCGTGAGCTTAGGTTCAGTGGTAAGGATCCTCTTACGCAAAAAAATGATAGGGGAATACGGTAGGTCTGGCCCCCGTATCAATTGAAACAATAAAATTTTATTTACATGTAATCACACGTGGGTTGAGAAAAATAAGTATAGGAAACTTTTAGAACTATGTGTGGCTTGATTCCTGCCCTCACAGGATACGTAGTGACGCTTAGATTCAACATCCTAGCCTAGCCACCAGCCAAAAATTGCCCCTTTTCCCCAAGTGTATGCTAGAATTGTATGGGGAAATAAATGAAATGTCATGTTGCGTGACAATAAAACATTGAAATTCTTCACGAGTTATGTGTGGCTCAGTCCTTAGTATTATGAGATTTTGTACTTGCCTCTCATTCATGAGAAGTCAAAAGATCCTGCTTCCCTTAATACATATGGGTCAGATCTATGTGGAATCTCAAGTAGTTCACAGTTAATCATGGTCTGAGTATTCTCACGTTCCTTGGCACATCATTCCCGTTTGTCAGACTCTATACCTTGGGAAAACATGGATACTCATAATCATTCATGGCCATCAAAGATGGAAGGCCAGTGTCCTGCGGACACCTTTTCTTGACTTTGCATATCATTCCCTAGTGGCTCTGCATACGTCGCCCAAAAAATGGCCATCAATCAAAGGAAAATTCATCCTCAGGAGAGTCCTCTCATATCCCAGTATTCCGAATATATTTCCATCCCCATGTCATCCCTCCTAATTCAAGTATCCCCCAAGACTATGGTTTACACCTTATATCATCATTGACGTATAAGGAATTCCAGAGCATCCTGATTGTGATTAACCTAAATCTTTTGAAGAATTTTGTTACAGTAAAATCCTCCTCACCGCATGACATTAAAATACAAGTCAAAAATCATCCTCATTGCACGACATTAAACTGCAAGGCTAAAATTTCCCCCACCGCATGATGTTTAACTGTGATGCCAAAATATTCCTCACTGCACAATGTTAAACTGCAAGGCCCCAATCATCATCACTGCACGACGTTAAACTATGAGGACAAAAGCATCCTCATAGTACGATTTTAAACCGTGTGATAATGTTTTAAGCCCAAATGTTCCCTCTAATTATGATTTTTCTATTATTATGAAATGAAACAGAATCCTCATAATCCCTTTTTTCTCACACTGATAATTTCTAATGTGAGCTTACGGATTTCAGCAAGAGATACATAGTGAAATTATGTCATGGCGGCCTAGGAATTTAGTCCTAGAAGCATGACTCTAAAAGGCATTTAACGGTTCCCTCCATCGAGAGGAACCCCGTGTCCTGGCCATGTGATGTTAAACAACCTGGTATCCCAAAGGTAGAACAAATACCTCACCCTTCGTATAAGTAGGATCTATGCAATGGATTCCATTCCATGAGTAAATTGATGCCCAAATGTCCCCAATATGTTTGGATATGCTCCTTCCATATTCTAAACTCTGTGATTTGTGTGATTTTGAATTCCCATAACCCTACAAAGATATGTGGGATGGAAATCATGTGTCATGCGGACACCTTTGATTGACTATACATATCATGTCCCGGTGCCTCTGCATATGTTTCCCACAAAAATGGTCATCAATCAAAGGTAAATTCAACCCCAAGAGATTCCACTCCTATCTTAGTATGCCCAATGGATTCCATGCCTCAATCCATCCCTCATAATTCATAGGCCCTCAATGTCATGGTTTACATTTTCCTCCTTTTACACATCCTGGATATATCAAAACATATGGGCCGAGTTCATCTCTGGTCTCTTTTGAGGTTTATAAAAGATATCTGATCCATATGAGTGAAGTTTTCCCACATGAAAAGGAAGAGTCCCCCCACTTTTTTTCGGGTTTCCCTGAAAAAACATAGTTAAAATTCTCATTTTTCAATGCTCAGGTTTACCCCTTGTTGAAGGTCGCATACTTTGTTCAGAAAAATCCCAATATACATAATCCTTAATAGTCATTTAAAATGGAAGGGCAGTGTCATGTGGAAACCTTTTATTGACTATTCACATTATACCCTTATGGATCTGCATACATTTTCCACAAAAAATGCCGTCAATCAAAGTAAATTTTGTCCCCATAAGAGTCCTTTACAACTTCTGTATGCACAGATGACATTCGTTTTTGGTCACACCTCTAGATTTGGAAAACTCCTAGTTGACGGATTATGTAACTCCTTAATTACAAGGGCCCCTGACATGAAAAAGACTCTTAACTAAACTGACCATTTACCAGCTCTCCCTTAAACAAGTAAGAAATGTTCATGAATAGTTTCCGACTCAAAGACGACATGAATGTCCCTAATGTCTTCAGACACCACTACTTAGGCCAGCCACCCACCGTGGCTACCAATTTCAAAATAAATTTAAAATGTTGAAAATCCCACAAGGCCAAAAGAAATGAAAGTCCAAAGTCCTACAGACACCTTTGATTGACTTTGAACATCATGCCCTGGTGGCTCTGCATACGTCGCCCACAAAAACAGTCATCAATCAATGGAAAATTATTCCATAGGAGAGTCATTTCCTACATCTATGCACCTAAACTGATTCCTGAGCCTCATGCATGTCAATATTCAACAAGTTATGGGTCGTGAAAAATCAATAATCTATGTCTGAAGGATACTATAACAGTTCTAGTTGATGGCCCCAAGTCAGGGCCATACCCTATTATGTTTGGTCAAAGTTGTTCAACCTAAAACATCAGTAATAAGTTTAATTGGAAGGATTTTGGGGTAACAGAAATAGGAAAATACACCACCCTCTCTAGAGGTAAAATCCATTGAAGGTACCTCTTGGAAAAATTAGGGTATTTTTCTATTAAAAAATAGTGAGCCATTAGAAAAGGTGCAAAGCTTGTTAGGTTGGAAACCTACAAAGGGCTGCCAAAGAAAATTCCAAGTTATTCCCACTAATCCCATACCATATAGGATTAGGAAAATATTCGGGTAATTATAATGAAAAAGACATAACGGTTCATGAGGTATACCATAAAACATCCACAATAGTCGAACTATGCTCTTCGAGTCAATTGACTCAGGAAACAAAATAGATCTCGATTCGATTATTTCAGACTACTGATTCCAAGTCATGGTTTAAATTTAACACTTGCTTTAAATGATGTTTACATGATGAAATGGAGAAGATATGTTTAAAATCCAAATATGATTCATTGGGTTAAATAAAAATGGAGGAGCATACCTAATTCAGAGCCTCTCTAGAGTATTAAAAAACTGAGAGTACATATCATAATTTTTAGAGTGATTTCCACGGGCTGTTGATGGTATGATTCAAAAAAATTCTTTTATCTGTTTCATCTTTGACCTTCATATGCACCTGATCCAGGACAGCTTTAAGTTCCCACCCCTTCTTCTGGAAGGCTTTGTAATTGGCATGAAAAAATTCTATTTGTTCCCTCAATCTGGTTGTGTGGGCTTTGTACTCCCGCATCTCCTCCTCTTCGATTGCCAAAAAATCAAGAGCCTTTACCTCCTAGGTTGTCAGATGATAAATTATTCTAAAATATCTCGGTAGGTCGTCGCCTGGTAATGGAAGGAATTGAACCTAGCTAGTTTATCCTCACAGGAGGTGAGGTCTTCTCAGGAAATGACGATTTGGTAAATAACTAAGTGAAGGTGTTGATAATCAAAGCCTCTAGAACCGAGCTCAGTAAATAACTACATAACATTTTCACCCTCATCGGCAATATTTTCCATAGGTGTCTCCGTGAAAAGAGAACGTAGTTGGTGCCATGCCTCTTTAAGCACTTCCTGGTGTCTCTCCACAACACAAGCACTTCGATCCTCCCTTTCTTCCACATGTTTTTAAGTGGGAAGCATCTCTATAAGAGTGGGGAGGTACATAAGGCAACTCACCCAAGACATGAGATTATCTTTTCCCTTAGATGGCCAAGCCACTGGAGCCGTGTAATGCCCTAACCCCAGTTACCCATAGTTGGTGCATTATTACATAATATTGTCATGATCACAAAAAATCAAGTCTCGAAAGACTGATTAGTTTAGTAGCCTTGGAAACACTATATGCATTCATAAAGGTTACATTACATCATAAAGTGAAAACTGCAACAACATCTTGTCTCCACACTCATATCCCCTTATACTATCCTTGTAGGTCATTCATAAAATACTTCTTCACATCCTAGGAAAAATAAATCATAGAAATGGGTGAGCTAAAATGCCCATTAAGGATAACAATATAGCGAAAACTTTCATAAATAAGCATAAACATTTAAGGTAATGTATAACTAAAACAAAAGCCTTTTAAACATTAACTTCGGCATAATATGTCCGAAATAAAATGAAGTAATTCAATTTACTTATTCACCTGAATATTCTACTAGTCGAATAATCACATTCAATATCAATAACCACTTTCATAATGATGGAATGCATAATGTCAGACTATCATAACCACATAGTCAAGGCCTTGTGCTAATACTACAAATACAATTTTGTCAAGGCCTTGTGCCAAGACACTAATTTGTCTCATGAGACATACCGATGCATCGAGGATCTATAGCGGGCTCCACCCATCACTTACTAAGTCCAATGAATTCCTCATATGAAAAGGATTAAATATAACATAATCATTCGTATTAAAAATTGCATATGAAATGTGAATACTTTCTCCATAAACCATGAATGGTATAAAAATAACACATCCACATTCAAACATATCACAAAACCTTCAATACAATAGATATGTTTTGTATCATAATAAATCAACTTCAAATAAGTTTAAAATCCTTCAATAAATGTTGAAATAGTTGAAATCAAAACCATTTGAGAGAAATATATCTTTTTTTGAAATCATTTAAAAGTCACATAATTATAAAAGAAAACATTTACTTTGTAAATATTCTTATAATATTGTAAGGAAAGCTTCGATGATTTTATAATGGCTGAAAATATCTGCACATGTCGTATAAGTTAAAAAAAATACATTCTCACCTTAATTCTATCGAAAATGTTAAAAAGGACCTTGTCTGGAAAGAGATGGAAAGATTCCTTTATAAACTTCTTATAAAAAGTAAAACAAGGGTATAAATGAATTTAAACCATACTCCATAAAATAGTAAGAATTATTTGAAATACATTTTTAAGAAACATGGATGTGGATGATAAAGAGGTCCTAGTATATAATTATGTGTAAACAGCCTCAGATAATGAAGAGATTGTGAAGTAAACTCTTACCTTGTACTTTTCCTTGGTTTAGGGTAGTTTAACCTCATGTATAATAGTTAAATCACTGTTATTAAATTATAAAATAATCATATACATAAATATGATATCGTATATGATCTTTTAATATTTCTTTGTTAATAATATTTTAGTATTATCATTGTTTTGGGTGTTCACTTACTCATTTTATTTTATATGTTTTGTTACATAAGTCATGCTTGTTATCCATAGGTTGTATCTTATTCATATCCAGAATGATATCAAGTCCTAAAACATTTTTTTTAATCATCAAATTAAAATTAGTCTTGAATGGATACGATGGGGAATGAATCTCATCGCGTTCGTGGACACGGTAGTCCGTACGTACGCAGGAGCGACAATATCATTATTCTGATATTAAAAATCATATATAGTGGATGGCATATAATATATACAGAATCATTATAATGTTATATTTATTATTTACTTCAATTACACATCATTATCATACCCATCTAAATAATAATGTTTTGAATAACAATCACACCACGACGTGGAGACGGTAAGCCGTACGTACGCATGTATGGTGACATGTCATTCAAAGGATGGATAGAATACTGAATATGGTTGTAGCATATTTATAATAACATCATACTATATATAAGATACTAGATTTATTATTTTAGAATGTAAATAACAAAGAAAGAAGAAGTGGAAGAAGAAAGGAACTTGAAAGAGGGTGGTGAAAACATTACATATTCTTCTGGTTATTACTTTTGATTTGATCAAAATGGATCCTTAGGTTGGATTTATAATAAAACTAAGGCCTATAGGCTGAAGTGAGGGAAGTTGAGAAAATATTTGGGCAGGGTTTGGCCGTGCCAAAAGTCTTTGAAGGTATGAATTTGAGAGAAGGGGGGGTGCCCTTTTATAAGAGGTGTGAGGGGCACCTTAGGAAAAGCTAGAAATGTTATTTTATAATAAATTAATATTCGGTTTTTAATGGTTAAAAAGTGAATTATTTGAATTCTAAGGTGGGGATGGGTCAAACACCACTCAACCAATAGGTTTTAGACAGGTTTGAGTCACTATATTAACTTTACCTTTTATATTTAACTCTTAGGTAAATAGTTTGACATTTACCATGTCTCTTTGTATTTTTATATTATATGGTTAATAAACTTACTATATAAATCCAAGGGAACCCAAAGTGGTTCATTAATTATACACATATCATTATATAAGTTTCTTGTCCAAACCATAGATTTCTAGGAATTGAATATTAATTAATAATATAATATTAGTTTTAAAAACTCTTTTATGCCAATTTTGACACTATTTGGTATTTGATTTTTTTAAAACACATAACAGCATAATTACTTCGAAAAACCTTTATTAAATCAATACTGACATGTCCTATTAACCTATAAAATTAGTGTAATTCATAAAAAGTCTCAAATTACATTTATTTGGGTATTTATAATATTAATTATTTTAATATATCACTAATAAAGTAATTATTATATCATCATTGTGTCATATATAAATTAAATTATTTAATGTCTAAAAATTATAAATAAAATATCAATATGTAGGAAATATGTTTAGCTTTTGAATGAATATTTATAATCGAATATATCTTATGTATAACCCTATATTAAAAATGTTATTGTTATTAAACTTTGATTTTAACTCTTTTAACTCTTCTTTGAATTAAATAATAATAAATGTCCTAAACTAATCCAAGTGGACCAAAGAGGTTCATATTTTATTCCTAAGGTTGGTTTTGGTCGAATTATACTTATACAATAGAATTATGACATGTGTTAGTGTAATAATAATATCATTTTTACCCTTAATTACCCTATTTACTTTTAACCGTGGTAAATAAAAGTAAAACGTTACTATTCACCAAAAATTATTTTTATCTTATTGAACCACATTTTACTCCTTGATATTAACCATGCCTCTAGGATTTTTAAAATTCCACTAATATAAGTGGTAAAATTAAATTTTATGTGAATTTGAAAATTCTCTTAGGAGGTGGGTAAAAGACGGTGAAAAGTTCAATAAAATTTTTATATATCTAAAATTATTCTAAACTAACTCCAATGAATTACATTGCACTTATATAGGTATTATATATCTATTTTGACTTTAATTTGACTTTAATTAAATTTAAATAAAATAAAAAATTATTTAAATAAAAAATCAGTTTTAAACTATAACTCTATGTTTTTACACTATTCATCAAAAATTGAATGTTTTCAGAAAAATACCAAAAATTCACCCTAGGATAATTTCGATATTCCGAATCCAAAAATGAAGTCCATTTTGAAAGATAAATTTTTTAAAAATTTCAAAAATAGGGCATTACTATTCATAACGGCTAGTTTGATTGGTTGTGGTGTGTGTTAGAACTCGAAGTTGCATACAACACACGCTACTGTATTATTCAAAGAGAAGCGTACCATGGAAGCTTGGGGTGTTACATTCTCCCCTCCTTCAAATAATTTCTCCCTAGAAATTTCTAGAATATTACTGCATAAAAAGACTCGGGTGGTTCTTCATCATAAGTTCCTCGGGTTCCCACGTTTCCTCTTCCATCTTATGGTTTCTCCATAGAACTTTTACCAGACGTGTCATCCGGTTTCTCAGCACTTGTTCTCTTGTATCAAGAATCTTTCCAGGCTCTTTGTAATAAGATAGTTCAGGTTCCAGTTCTAATTCCTCATAGGTGAGTGCATGTGTTGGGTCAGGCATGTATTTTGTCAGTAGTGAAAGGTGGAACACATCGTGAACTATGGAGAGATTTGGCGGCATTGCCAAACGGTAAGCTACAACCCCAATTCGTTCGAGAATTTATAAAGGTCCAATGTACCTGGGACACAATTTACCTTTCTTAACTAAACGTATTACTCCCTTCCATGGATATACCTTCAAGAAAACATGTCCTCCTACCTGAAATTCCAAATCCTTCCTTCGGTTATCGGCATAGCTCTTCTGCCTACATTGAGCTACTTTGATGTGGTTTTGTATTACCTTCACCTTTTCCATCGTTTCCTCCACCAGTTCTGGGCCTACATGTTTTCTTTCACCAATGTCATCCCAACAGGTTGGTGTGCGACATCTCTTTCCATATAATGCTTCATATGGTGCCATCCAAACACTTTAATGGAAGCTATTGTCAAAGGAAAATTCCACCACTGGTAAATATTGATCTCACATACCCTGAAAGTCAAGTGAGAAAGATCTCAACATGTCTTCTAAGGATTGAATAGTCCGTTCTGATTGTCCATCAGTTTGGGGGTGGTAAGCAGTGCTCAAACGAAGTTCAGTATCCAAGGCCTTCTGAATACTCTTCCAGAATCTTGATGTAAAACGTGGATCACGATAAAAAACAATTGATAGGGGTACTCCATGAAGTATCACAGCTTCATTAATATATATCCTTGCTAGACGTTCAAGTGGTAGATATTCACTTATAGAAAGAAAATGTGATGACTTAGTAAGATGATCAACAATGACCCATATTGCATCATTCCTTCTAGGAGTCTTTGTTAGTCCCATGACAGAGTCCATTGTGATATTATCCCATTTTCACTCAGGTATGGGAAGAGGTTTCATGACTCCTCCAGGATGTTGCCTTCCAGCTTTCACTTGTTGAAAAACCATACACCTTGACACAAAAGTAGCAATATCCCTCTTCATGTTGTCCCACCAAAAATGTTCCTTCAAATCTCTATACATATTAGTTCCCCCAAGGTGTATAGAGAAATTGGAACTATGAGCATCGTCCAAAAATTCCCTTTTTAGATTAGGTATATCGGGAACACAAAGTCTCTTCCCAAATTTCAAAATTCCATCTTCACACACAATGTCGCTCAATCTCCCATCATTCATAGCTTTAACCTTCTTTTGAAACTCTTCATCATCGGTCTGAGTACTATTTATCATTTATAATAATTATGGTTTAGCAACCATTTGAAAAAGTATTGATGTTTCACCTTCCATGGTGATTCCCATATCCATCTTTACTAGATCCATGAAAATAGGATCCCTCTCAAATCTCATCTTGTTCAAGACTCCATGATCTTTTCTACTCAAATCATTTGCAACCTTATTTTCCTTCCCCAGGTAGTAGTGTATCGTGAAATCATAATCCTCGAGTTGTTCAATCCATCTCTTATGCCTAATGTTCACTTCTTTCTGTTAGAAAATATACTTCAAACTCTTGTGATCAGTATAAATCTCACATTTCTCACCATAGAGATAGTGTGTCCAAATCATCAAATCAAAGATTAAAACTGCTAACTCAAGATCATGAGTAGGATATTTTTGCTCATTAATTTTTAGTTGTCGTGATCAATAGGCAATAACCCTTTCATTCTTCACAAAGACACAACCAAGTCCTTTCTTCGATGCATCACTATAAATAACAAACCCATCATTCCCCAATGGTAGAGTCAATATAGGATAATTGACTATTCTTCTCTTAAATTCTTCGAAACATTCTTCACACTATTTTGTCCAAAAAAATTTAACCCCTTTACGTGTGATCTTTGTTAATGGGTTAGACAATCATGAAAAATTCTAGACGAAACGTCGATAATAACCTACTAAACTAATAAAACTGCATACCTCAGTTGTACTCCTTGGTGCTGGCCAATCTTGGATTACACTTTTCGTAGAAGGATCAATAGAGATTCCATACATAGAGATAATATGGCCAAGAAAAGAAATCTTTTGAATCTAGAATTCACACTCCCTAAACATCCCATATAATTAACGTCTTCTCAGAGTCTTCAAGAGAATGTGCAAGTGATTTTCATGATCTTCGTAGCTTTTGGAGTATACCAAGATATCATCAATAAATACTACTACAAATTCATCAAGATATTCATTGAAAACTCTGCTCATTATATCCATGAAAATATTGGGTGCATTAGTCAGCCCAAAAGGCATTACTGTAAACTCATAATGCCCGTACCTGGTTCGAAATTCTGTCTTCGTAATGTCTTCCTTCATCACACACAACTGATGATATCCAGATCGAAGGTCAGTATTTGATAAGTATTGAGCTCCATGTAGTTGGTCAAATAAATAATCAATGTGAGGTAGGGGATACTTGTTCTTTATTGTTATAGCATGGATCTCCCTGTAGTCGATACATAACCTCATAGATCCATATTTCTTCTTAACAAAAAGGATAGGGGATCCCCATATAGAAACACTAAAGAGAATAAAAACCTTATTAATAAATTCCTCCAGTTGTTTCTTTAGTTCAACTAATTCAACAGTGGCAATTCTATAAGGGGTCGTCAATATGGGCCTTGATCCAGGCATTAAATCAATGGAAAACTCAATTTCTCGTTTTAGGGGATGTCCAGGTAAATATTCTGAAAACACATCTACATATTATCTCACAATAGGTACATCCTCTATTTGAACATTCCTTTCCTCACCCATAGTTATTTCATTCTCTTCCCCCCCCCCGATAATTTAATTTAGTTGAGCTACTGGGGTGGACCTAGATAAGAATTTGGTGGTGACGATTCTTCTCTAAAGATAATGTGTTCCTCATCATCATCATCAAAAATCGTAACCTCCTTCTTCTTAAAATAAATCTTCACATCATGGTCCGAACGACAATCCATACCGAGGATTATATAAAACTCAATCATAGGTATGACAATGATATCAGCATATAAAGAAAATTTATATGCTCTAATGGGGACAGATCCATAGAACTTAGTAGAAATGATACTTCCCTTAGGAGTTTTAACTAACAACTCCCTTGTTAAATCAAATTGGAAATATCTAATTTTCTTAGCAAACTGGAAAGATATGAAACAATGTGATGATCCATAATCAAATAAAGCATTGGCTAAACTTGAGGAAACCATTAAATTACTATCCACCACGTCTTTCGGAGATTCAACCTCAGAAGTAGTGATAGCATAATCTTGGCCTTGATCCCTTGGCCTTTTCTAAGGTAAGTTCCCCTGGATCTTAGGACATTCATTTGTATAATGTCCCATCTCCCTGCAATTATAGCATTGAACATCAGTAGCTTCTTTCTTCCCCTTGTAATCACGTGCTTGGTTGCCTTTTTCACCACACTTGGAACAGACTCCCATTCCCTTCAAGAAAGTATCGGGGTGTTTCTCCCCACATTTACTACAAGATTGATATTCAACTTTTCCCTTTTTCCCCTTATTTCCATTTCTAGAGTGATCAGCAGATCTCTTCTTCTCTTGATTTTCTTTAAAGTCATAAGACTTAGAGAATTCTTTTTTTGTATTGATAGCACATGAGACAATATCTTCGTATGGCGAGAAGGATTGTGAGACTAATACTCGATGGAGAAATGGTTTTAACCAATCAAAAAACTATCAATCTTACTTATTGGGTTACGTATATAATCTACTGCATGCCTTGCTAACCTTGTAAAGTTAGCTTCATACTTTGCAACATTCTCATCCTCCTTTTGTCTCAGACTCATAAATTGCCTTTCCATATCTGCTCGATGGTCACGAGGAAAGTATTTTTCTAAGAAAAGCTCTTTGAACTCCCTCCATTCCATATTTTATACTTCATCATCTTCCTTTGTGTTTTTTATCAATGGCCACCATTGATCGGCATCTCCAGTGAGGCGATAAACTGTCATGATAACTTTTTACCTTTCACTACTCCCCAAAGCCTGAAATATTTTCTCTACGGAACTTATCCATTGCTCATCTACCAATGTATTTGTACTCTCATTGAATGTTGGTGGTTGTTGCCTCATGAATCGATCTAACATTTATCCTCTATGATGTGGGTTAGTGTGATCCATACGGGTAAGGTTATTATTCATAACCTGAGTGATTAGTCCCAAAATGGTGATTAGCTGATCAAAACCAGTTGCATCACCAGCTCCAATATAATTATCTTGAGAAGGAGGGAAATCCCTACATGGAATGCGTGCATTGATACAGTTTCCATTCCTTCCACTAGGCGCCATTTCTAAATAATGACATAAACTAGATTAGTTTATGAATCGAAATACATAATTCCAAACTTCTAAAACACTTAACATAAATTAAATAGTTTATGGATATAATCCATAATCATAAAAATGTTTTCTTTGGGAAAGTATATACTCATAAACCCTTCATAATGTTTTGTAAAGAAAATGAGAATTATCCTAAGAATTTCCCCCGGGAGTGTCGTAACCAAGAGTGCAGCAAGGCCCGTTGTCGTGCACCAGTTCTCGTTCGAGTCTAGCTCAAAGTAGTGTTTTCAGGTTTTACCTCTAGGTACATCTGTTCCAGAGCCACCTCTACTTGATCATATCCAGATAGGGAAGTATCGCTCGGAAAACTCACAAAATATCTACAATACCAAAATTCTAGGATGTTCTTCTATACTAATCCTCAAAGTCCATCTTAGGTCTATGTGCTTTAATCAGAGTTTATCTAAATCTATCTTACAAGGTTTGTACTAAACTTCATCTTATACCAACTATAACGCCCCAACCCCAGTTACCTAGAGTTGGTGCATTATTACATAATATTGGCATGATCACAAAAGATCATTTCTTGAAAGACTGATTAGTTTAGTATCCTTAGAAACACTAGATACATTCATAAAGGTTACAATACATAGTAATGTGAAAACTACAACAACATCTTGTATTCACACTCATAGACCCTTATACTATCCCTACAGGTCATTCATAAAATACTTCTTCACATCCTATGAAAAATAAAACATAGAAAGGGGTGAGCTCAAATGCCCAGTAAGGATAAAAATATAGCAGAAACTTTCATAAATAAGCATAAACATTTAAGGCAATGTATAACTAAAACAAAAGCCTTTTAAACTTGAACTTCAGCATAATATGGAAGAAATAAAATGAAATAATTCCATTTACTTATTCACATGGATATTCTACTAGTCGAATAATCACATGCAATATCAATAACCACTTTCATAATGATGGAATGCATAATTCCGGAATATCATAACCACATAGTCAAGGCCTTGTGCCAAGGCTACAAATAAGATTTTTTCAAGGCCTTATGCCAAGACACTAGGTTTTCTCATGAGACCTACCGATGCATTGAGGAGCTATAGTGGGCTCCCCCCATCACTTACTTAGTCCAATGCATTCCTCATATGAACAGGTTTAAATATAACATAAACAATCGTATTAAAACTAGCATACAAAATGTCAATACTTTCTCCATAAACCATGAATGGTATAAAAATAACATATCCACATTCAAAAATATCACAAAACCTTAAATACAATAGGGAATTTTTGTATCATAATAAATCAACTTCAAATAAGCTTAAAATCCATCAAAGGATGTTGAAATAGATGAAATCAAAACTATTTGAGAGAAATAGCTCTTTTTTAAATCATTTAAAAGTCACATAATTATAAAAGAAAACATTTACTTTGAAAATATTCTTATAAGCTTGTAGGGGTAGCTTTGACGATTTTATAATAGTGGAAAATAGCCATACAGACCATATAAGTTAAAAAAATACATTCTTACCTTAATTCTGTCGGAATGGTTAAAAAGGACCTTGTTTGGAAAACGACGGAAAGATTCCTTTATAAACTTATTATAAAAAGTCAAACAAGGATATAAATTTCTTTAACCCATAGTTCATAAAATAGTAATAATGATTTAAAATACATTTTTAAGAAAAATGGATGTGGATGATAAAGAGGTCCCAGTATATAATTACATATAAACAACCTCAGATAATGAAGAGATTGTGAAATAAACCCTTACCTTGTACCTTTCCTTGGTTGAGGGTAGGTTAAACTCCTGTATAATACTTAAATCACTGTTATTAAAATATAAAATAATCATATACATAAATATGATATCATATATGATCTTTTAATATTGTTTTTCTAAAAATATTTTAGTATTATCGTCGTTTCAGGTGTTCACATACTTGTTTTCTTTTATATGTTTTGTTACATAATTAGTGTTTTTATCCATAGGTTGTATCTTATTCATATCCAGAATAATATCAAGTCCCAAAACATTATTTTTAATCATCAAATTAAAAATTAGTCTTGAATGGATATGATGGGAAATGAATCTCATCGCGTTCGTGGAGAAGTTAGTTCGTACGTACGCACAAGTGACAATATCATTCTTTTGATATTAAAATTCATCTATAATGGATGTTATATCATATATACAGAATAATTATAATGTTATATTTATTATTTACTTCAATTACACATCATTATCATACCCCTCCAAATAATAATGTTTTGAATAACAATTACACCACGACGTGGAGACGGTAAGCTGTACGTACGCACGTATGGTGACATGTCATTAAAAGGATGGATAGAATACTGAATATAGTTGTACCATATTTATAATAACATCACAGTATATTGAATATACTAGATTTATTATTTAAAATGAAAATAACAAAGAAAGAAGAAGTGGAAGAAGAAAGGAACTTGAAAGAGGGTGGTGAAAACATTACCTCTTCTTCGGGTTCTTCCTTTTGATTTGATCAAAAGGGATCCTTAGGTTGGATTTCTGATTAAACTAAGGCCTCTATATTGAATTAGAGAAGTTGAGAGAATATTTGGGTAGGTTTTGGCCGAGCCAAAAGGCTTTGTAGGTATGAATTTTAGGGAAGGGGGAGTGCCCTTTTATAAGAGGTGTGAGGGGCACCTTATGAAAAGCGAGAAATATTATCTTATAATAAATTAATATTCGGTTTCTAATGGTTCCAAAGTATATTATTTAAAGTATAAGGTGGGTATTGATTGAAAACCACTCAACCAATAGGGTTTATATAGGTTTGAGTCACTATATTAACTTTATCTTTTTTATTTAACTCTTAGTTAAATAGTTTGACATTTACCATGTCTCTTTGTATTTTTATATTATATGGTTAATAAACATACTATATACATCCAAAAGAACCCAAAGTGGTTAATTAATGATACAAATATCATTATATAGGTCTCTTGGCTGAACCTTAGATTTTTATTAATTGAATATAAATTAATAATATAATATTTGTTTTAAATACTCTTTTATGTCAATTTTGACACTATTTGGTATTTGATTTCTGTTAAAATCATAACAGCATGATTACTTTGAAAAAACTTAATTAAATCAATACTAACATGTAATATTATCATATAAAATTATTATAACTCCTATATAGTTTCATGTTACATTTATTTGGGTATTTATAATATCAATTATGTTAATATTTCACCAATAAGGTAATTACTGTATCATCATTGTGTCATAAAAAAATTAAATTATTTAATGTCTAAAAATTATAAATAAAATATCATTATGTAGGAAATTTTTTTATATTTCTAATTAATATTTATAATTGAATTTATCTTATGTATAAACCTATATTAAAAATGTTTTAGTTATTAAACTTTGATTTTAACTCTTTTAACTCTTCTTTGAATTAAATAATAATAAATGTCCTAATCTAATCCAAGTGGACCAAAAAGGTTCATATTTTATTTATAAGGTTTTTATTGGTCGAATTAAACTTATCCAATAGAATTAGGAAATGTTTTAGGGTAATAATAATATCATTTTTACCCTTAATTACCCTATTTACTTTTAACCGTGGTAAATAAAAGTAAAAAGTTACTATTCTCCAAAAATTATTTTTATCTTATTGAACCACATGTTACTCCTTGATAATAACCACGTCTCTTGGATATTCGAAATTCCACTCACAGAAGTGGTAAAATTAAATTTTATGTGAATTTTCAAATTCTTCTAGGAGGTGGGTAAAAGACGGTGAAAAGTTCAACAAAATTTTTATATATCTAAAATTATTATAAACTAACTCCAATGAATTACATTGAACTTATATAGGTATTATTTATCTATTTTGACTTTAATTTTACTTTAATTAAATTTAAATAAAATAAATAATTATTTAAATAAAAATTCGTTTTTAAACTATAACTCAGTGTTTTTTCACTACTCATCAAAAATTGAATGTTTTCAGAAAAATACCAAAATTTCACCCTAGGCTAATATCGATATTCTGAATCCAAAAATGAAGTCCATTTTTAAAGATAAAGTTAATAAAATTTCAAAAATAGGGTATTACTATTCATAACTACTAGTTTGATTGGTTGTGGTGTGTGTTAGAACTCGAAGTTGCGTACAACACATGCTGCTGAATTATTCAAAGATAAGCATATTGTGGAATCTTGGGGTGTTACAAGTCAGATTAAGATGACTAACTACGGCCTCTGGGATGTTTAGAAATACTTGAATGGGGCTAGTCTCATTAATATCTTGGGAAATATCCACAGGAGGAGAGTAGTCTGTATCGCTCCCCACCGAAATGGGTTGTACTGATGTAACCCCTCTAAGATGCTTTTGATGACAGACCAAATGCATTCTTACAACAAGAGCAGGATCTGGAGGTGTATCCATCATGGTTTCTGAAGCGACGGATGTAGAAGGCATAGATGTTTCCCTTCTCACAATAAAAATAATGTTTGGTGTTGTTGTTGGGGCAAGAACAGGACATGAAATAGTCAAGGGTTTCTTCACCCTCTGAACTAGTTCTTTTAGCATCCTTGCGGGGTAACTATTTACCCATAGTTGGGAATACTCCAACGATAGGATGGTGGGACCTATCATGTAAGGAATGATAATCTCTCTAGAAGCACCTTCATGCATCATCATAAGCCACAATTGGTGGAGAACCATAGGATGAGTTTCTCCCCTTAGCTAAACAACCGAAAGCATCGTAGTTTGTTGAAGGCCTCCAAACTTCATGGAAAACTGGTAGGGGGTATGGTTCACAAATAACTAATCGGTCTACACAATAGTGATCATCTTGTCCCGAAGTGTGATGAGGTATGAGCATTCCTCCAAGTAAACACCCATGTCACCTCTCAATTATCCACGAGGGGTAGTATGCAATGAGAATGAAAAATGAGAGGCGTCGTTCAATAGCCCAACCGTTTCTTTAAAAGTTAGAGTTCTGGGATGAACAGAAAAAATGCTGACAAGATTGGGATGAAAGTTATAATGGGGAAGCCATGCAGTATACCGATATTCATAATAGGGGAAGTGTTCTGCCATCCACCCATACAAGAATTATAATGGTCCACGGAATGAAGAAACTGTGGACCTCAGCCTAGGTTAAGTTTGCATTCAGGAGTTGTGGATCAAATTTTTTGTTTGTATCGATATTTTTTGAAGTTCATTATGCAAACAAGGAAGACACGTAGCATTCTTCCATGAATAATCCATATTTTATGTTTTCAAATTTCACAGTCCCATTCACGGAATTCAAAATGTGGTACGTGGACAAAGAAATGGCAAGGAAATCAGTTCGCAGAACATACAGTGCAATCTGAGATCAAGAATTTCACAAGGATCATGGTACGAGAGAGTAGAGAGAGTTGGGAAATCGGGAGTGATTTTCACCATGAGAAACAGTTAAAGACACATGACATGGGCCCCTATATATAGGTTTTGTCCCCTCCTACTTGGTCTACCTATTCTACCACAAATAATTTCATTTTAGGACTGCTTCTACATCGGAATAATCCCCCATTTTTCGAACGGACACCATTCCGATGGGGGGAATTTGTAGGGTCCAAAAAATTCAACCAAGGGGAAAAAGTCTCCCCATGATTGCTTTGAAGATGGAATAAAGTGTTTCTACAAGTTTATTAAGGTTAGGGACTCAAATTGAGTTGCAATTATTTGAGGGAACATAAAGGAATTAGAGCTTTCAAGGTTTTTAGCTAGCCCGCATACCATCATCGGGAAAGATAGATGTAACAGATGGATCGTGAACCACCAGGTATGTGAGAAAGTCTGTGAACCACTGGCCCATGAGGCGATGGCCAACGAGCAAGGAAAACCTCCAACCACATCAATCAGGGGAGTTGTATGCGTAAGGCCATTCTGCATACCGTATAGTGAACCCATCAGTTCTCAGACGAAGTGAACAGGTGGGGTTCCGCAAACCATTATCACAAACTGAATCCTTTTCAAACCCTGGTTGACCGAGTATTCCACAGGTTATAATACTACTTCAATGGGCCTCCACAAATGGTGTCATGTGCCCAATAGATACGATCGCTCTGATGCTCTATTAAAGGATCACAGTAGAAGTAGAAATGGAGAAGAGGGAGATGGATAGAAGTAAGGATGGACGAAGAAGTCTTGAGGGATATTTAAAAGGTTGCACTCTGGCTTCCATCATGTTTCATCAGTGAAGCACGAACTGCGAACCACTTCCTCCGTAGGTATAGCCACCCGAGAACCATAAAATGGGGGAGTTGAATAATAATAATAGATTCATGAACCTAACTGGAGAACCGAGAACCAAATAATTCTCGTGGATGAATTTATCGTGAATGGTAATCCCCTAGACCCTCCTCCAGTATGGTGCTCCGCATAGTGTACCACTACACGGATTGAACCCAGCACCACATACCCAATTGGTATACAGATGAAACCCAAAGAGGCGCGGTGAGCCACATACCACATTGGTATGCGGTGGATGATACCCATTCCCACTCACCATAGTGGTATGCGGACTCCCCCTCCTCCCGCATAACATTATGGTATGCAGAGCCTCCCCTATCCCACGTGGAAAACTAGTATGTTGAATGGTGTTTTTTGGGTATTGGTCCTACCAGTCCCAACCTCACCCCTCTGCTACCATCCATTCCTCAGTGGTCCCTTCACTAACCAGTCCTTCGGCACTAGGCCAATGCCTCCTCCAAAGCCACTGGACTCATGTGATCAGACCATTGGGTGCATCAACATGCCCCATTCAGTCTACATAACCAAGGTAAGTGGAGTCGCGAAGGCCATTCCCACAAAGGTGCGGGATTTGGGTACTCATGTAAGGCTACATTCCCACGGTAACCCGAAGTCCAACCTTGGGATGCTGACATGAACCACCTTTTTCAGGATTATGGGTGATCACATTCTTTTCCATTCAATATGTTACAGTTATCAATCGAAGGGATTATGTTCGCTCCCCACTTGGGTGAGGATGAAACTCCTCCCCTTCTCTGAATGTGCTCTAGGGCCCTCCCATTGTGGTAAGTCCCTAAAATTCAAAGTCTAGGCCGCATGGCCTTTTATTCAATATCACATGGAACGGTTCATCGCTATGCTCCCTCGCCCACGGTCGCCTCGACCTCTTCCGCCGCGGGCTCTCCCTCCATCACCAAAAGAGGAGGAGGCATGTGCATTGTTAAATCTTTCAAATCCTCTTATTTCTCACACTGAGCATGACTCACGTGTGCATAGAGTATAGTAACGATTACAACATCAGTGCACTTATGAACTACGAGAACTCTCATTCCTGATCAAAATAGGATAAGTAGGATGCCTTCCAGAAGGCTTGAGATCAAATTGGTGACCATCCATAAAAGGTCCACCCAATCATGTTTATCAAATGGGAAGTACTCATGCATAAGACCCACACTTATGAACTATGAGAACTCTAATTCCTGATCGAAACAGGATACGTAGGATGCCTTCCAGAAGGCCCAGTCTCAAATGGGTGCCCATCCATAAAGGGTTCAGCCAATCATGTTTATCAAATGGGAAGCTCTCATGCATAAGACTCACACTTATGAACTACGAGAACACTAATTACTGATCAAAACAAGATACATAGGATGCCTTCCAGAAGGCCCGATCTCAAATGGGTGCCCATGAAAAATGGGTCCACCCAATCATGATTATCAAATGGGAAGCTCCCATGCGTAATCCTCAAAATTATAAACTAAGACAACTCTAATTCCTGATCGAAATAGGAAACGTAGGACACCTTCCAAAAGGCCCAAGCTCAAATGGGTACCCATCCATAAAGGGTACACCCAATCATGTTTATTAAGTGGGAAGCTCTCATGAATAAGCCCCACTCTTCTAAACTATGAGAACTATGATTCATGATCTAAACAGGATACATAGGATGCCTTCTAGAAGGCTCAAGCTCAAATGACTACCATCCATGAAGTGTATGCCTAATCATGTCCCCTCAAATGGGTAGCTTCCATGCGTAATCCCCACACCTTCTGAACTACTTGGGTTTTGATTCCTCTTCCGAGGATACATAAGAAGCCCTTCTTTTGGGACCAATACCAACATCAAGTCACCTTCCGCCCCCTGGATGATGATAAACTCCAGAGTTCCTTATAATATAGTTCAGGGTAGTGTCACCTCCATGGAATTAAATATATGCATGCTTACAACAATTTTTCAAAACAACAGTAGCCCGTGGACACACTCTTCAGGAATGAACAAAGGATTCACAAACATATGAACACGACTTAAATCTATAAGAGAGTATTGAAATAGGAAAATGTCCTCCCCAGGAAGGGTGCGGTGAGACTGACCTCCCATCCTCTCAACCAGTGGAGCCCTTAATTGTCATTGTCCAAATCTTTAGTCCAGGATCGCCTACCTTTGGAAAGAGGGTCCATGAATCATGGATACTAGGGCCGTTGGGAGTTCATGGCTCCCCGAATAAACCCGTTGGAGACCATCTAATGAAGTCACATCCAAGAAGGACCGATTTCTTAAGTACATGACCCTCACACAATTTCATGTTGGGACCAAACGTTCCCACAAGGATAAGTCAACCTTCTCCAAAAGATAATCATGATGAAAAAGTCGAAAAAAATAAATGCTAAGTTCGACGAGAACCCGCCTCTATAGAAAAAAGGGAAGGGTGATTATCCCCATCATCCATTTCCACACCGCTTGTAAACACGCCACCTCAGAGGTAGAAAAATGAACCAATATGAATCTTAGCCAATTTTTTTTATGAGTTTCATGTTTTTTGTATAGATCTTGTATGAATGAAAAAGGAACAAGGATTTACTTTCTTTGTAATGAGAGTTTATGATGTTGATAATTGTAGAAGGAGGATAGAAAAGGATAAAATCCTACGTCGTGATCCAAATTAGAACATCACTACGAGACCCTCTAGTGTGGATAAGATATAAAATGTATCTATGAAAACCAACCCTGCTAATGGCTGCTGTGAAAATTCTCGTAAGCCTCCTTCCACCTCTATTTACACCCAAATTTGGTCAGTTAAGGATGTGAAGGATGTAAACCTGAAATAGTTTTTGGAAAATATTGGGAATTACTCTTTGGAGTACACTCAAGGCCACTATAGTATTCACCATGTCACCGCTCATGACAATCCCAATTGTATTAGTAATGACACAGAGGTTAAGAATACTCTAAAGACCCAACCTAAAGGTAAAATGCATGATTGGCCTAAAGATGATGTATCCAAAACTGAGGTGGACACATGTAGCATGCAATCCAAATTTAATGAACATAAATATGTTAATAATGACCGTACTCCACAATGTATTACTCAACCAGGTTGAACTCATGGGCATCTGGATGTGAGAATGCATCTTGATGGAACCCTTATGGATCTTCTAGTAGAGGGACCTTAGGAGAAGAATGTGCTAAATGGGTGCACACTAGTTCATGCAGGGTGTACACAAAAATTCCCATCACCCAATGAGGGTAGGAGATTAAAAATTGTTGTGTGCATACAAGCACAAATTCCCTAACATGGGATTAAAAAAGGGGTATTCAAAGTAAAATCAATAGGAAATCAATACTCAAAGAATATAATAACCACAACAAAAAATGTAAATTTCTCATATGAGTACACAAGAAAATGTTGGTGACAAATAGGAATGCCTAGTGGTTACACAACTCTGTGTTTGCCGGCGTAAAATTCTTGTTTCTCAACATAAACATATTGATCATATGTGAGATCCATTTTCATAGGTTCCTCCCTATAAGTATTCTAGAAGATTGATATCTACAAGAAATCTATATGAGCCTATTCACTCCAAAAATATGTTAAGCCCATTGAGTAGCAGGGTTTTGGATGATGACGATGAAGATCCACATCCCCTTATATAGAATGAGAGTGATAAAGAAATAAATGATGACCAGAACAACATTTGGGAAGATAGAATCATGGAGGGATAAGAAATGGAAATAAACCCAAATGTTGTTAAGAATAAAGGAATAAAGAAGGATTGGAAAGGCTATCCTTGGATGGACTAGTTTGGAGGACTTGTGACTAGGGGAAAGGCCCTCATGCAATGAGTCTCTTCTATTGTAATTTCTAAGGGCTAGGGAATTCCCTAACATCCAAAGCAATTAATACGTTTATTTTGGACAATAAACCAATTCTTATTGGAATAGAATAATTGGAAATGATGTTTTAGAATTGGAATACCTTCAAAAGGGCATGTATGGGATATTAATTTTTCCCTTAGAACCTCTAATATTATAGCATGGATCACTTATAGATGATTAGTAATGAAAGACTTCGAGTTTTCACATATAATCAGAAAAATCATAGCATGATCATCATGTTCAATAGTTCATGCACTATTTTTGAGATTTATTTTGTGTATGAATCAACATCATATATCAAGAGGATAGATATCTAGAGGGAGAATTAGAAAACCTCTAGGAATGTGGTTTATAGGTGGTTGATTATGGGTAACTTTAACACTATCCTTGAACTTGATGAAAAAACTAGATCCAATTTCAATAGGACATCAACTATTTAATTTTCATCTTTTATTGATTAGTGTAATCTTACTGAGGTCCAAATTGTTAGATCTAACTTTCATAGAGCAGGTACACTTTAAATGGAAGGAAATCAAGGAAGATTTATTGTTTCTTTATTTAAATGGATGATAGGATTGTTACCAATGGACTATCTGGTTACATCCTCCCAATACATCATTCTCAAAATAACCTTATAATTCTGGAGTTATCCACTATGTCAAGGGTATCCAAAAATCCCTTTTTCTTCAACAATGGATGTGTTGTTATTCCAACATGTAGTGAGACTGTATTGGATTCTTGAAATATTTTAAAAATGGCTATCCCATTTTAGAGACTTCTTGAGAAAGTAAATCTCACTAAGAGAATCATAAGGGATTGTAGAAAAAATCATTCTTAATGCTTGGCCTTGATATTCATCATACTAGACAAAATCTTACAAGAATCAATGAAAGAAATCAAAATCATAATTTTTCATATAGGGAGGAAGTGAAAGCTCATTAAAATTTGTATTATCTTCAAACCATTAATGAAAGGATATATAGGAACCACTTGAATATGAAATTGTTGAAGGAAGAAGATAGTAAATCAAGATTATTCTAAAGATTTCACAATGAGAAGAGAGCATAAGGAAATAATGTCATTAGTATTAATGGATAGATGTACACCTCTGAAAATGATGCATCAAAGAAAGTACTTGAATATTTTAGTAGACTATATGCATATTATGGGATGGAAAATAAATCAAAGATGATTAAAATATGTTTCCATGCATTGATGAGAAACATAACTGAAGTCTGATCCGAGAACCCGATAAATATGAAATCCGGAAATATCTATTCTCTCTTAATATGAATTGTGTTTCTAGACCACATGTATTTAGAAATAAATTCTCCATGTTTTATTGGGAAATCCTATAGGATGACTTGTTAAGTTCAGTAAAGTAATTTTTTTCTCATTCCCTTTTTGCTTATGGATTCAATTCAAACTTAATTTCCTCGATCTCCAAGAAGGAAAATGCAGTTGATATCAATGACTTTAGAACAATACCCCTGGGGAATATTGTTCCTAAATTCATTAGTAAAATCATGATTTCTAGGATCTAGGGAATTATTAAGAAAAAAAAATACTCCACACTAATATGGTTTTGTTCCTAGAATATGCATTCTGAATTTCTTATTCACATCCTCATAATGTGTTCACATAATCAAGAGAAAGTTGAAGGAATGTAAATTTTCTTTCATGATTCTTATATCTAAGGAATTTTACACACTAAAGTGGAATTTTTTGTTCATTTTCCTTATAATATGTGTATTCTAAAACATTTTTGTTAAATTTATAAGGTCTATTATATCATCTTCAAGTCTATCAATTTTAATCAATGGGACCCTAGAGGATATTTTCAGTGCACCAGAGCTATGAGGCAAGGAAATATACTCTTAGTGATTCTCATTGCTCTTGTTATAGACTACATATGTAGATGTATTTGTGATCATTCATAGGATTAATTATGTAAGAAAATTAAATCTAGTAGTATTGATCTCATTCCATCACATTTTTTATATGCAGAAGACATTATTTTATTTGGGAAGGATTCAAAGAGAAGCATATCTACTATATTGCCTCTCTTTACTCACTATGAGAAATTATTTGGGTAGGATATCAGTCAGGTAAAATCTTTTATTATGTTTGGTTATGGTTTATCTGTTGGTAAATAGAACATGATCACCAAAAACATTAGGGTGAGAAGGGGATCCCTCCATTTTAACTATCTTGGTGTTCCACTGTTTTGAGGAAAAGTAAATATCCAATTTCTTAGAATAATAAGCTCTAGAATCATAAATCGGCTAGAAATATTGAAAGTCAAATTCATGTCTTGATATGGGAGGTTTTTCCTTATTAATTCATTCATAAATTATAATTTTTTTACAAATTCTCTCTCTACAGGTGGCCATGATGTATCATCAAGGAGCTATAGTGTATGATTAAGAATTTTATCTAGAATGGGTCTCTGAATGAAATAAATTTGATAACTGCCTCATAGAAATAATTTATCATGCCCATAGAAATCGGGGGACCTAGCATCATGGATCATGAAATAACCAATGATGGTTTGATTGGTAAGTTCACATGGAACATGTTACCCATTAATGACATCTCCTGTGATTTTTATCATGTAGGTTCAAGAGAAGGTTGTTAGATGGGTACCCATAATGTCGTGGGTCATCATTTTGGACCTCAATAAAACACTCCTTCAATGAAATCATCAAAATATACAAATGGATGGCTAGAAGACAATCTGATCTCAGTTATTAAAGCACATGTTGGTTTGATAGACCATTCAAATATGGGATGATCATCCCTTCTAACAAAATGAAAATGATTATTGTTGAACTTATGACATAGTATGGTAACTTTGACTTAGTTCCCCTACAAGATATAATGGAAATTCAAAATCCTACTTTCATGGATATAGACACAATGACATGGATGCATAATAGAAATAGGAAGTTAAATTTCAAGTAATACTGTATGATGAAAAGTGAGAGCTCCACCATGATACAAACATTTTTATCCAAATTAAAATTAAAAATCAGACATACTTCATTATTTATTCTTATATAGAGATCTAAAAAATGTTTTTAACACATGATCAAATGAACAAGTCTGGCTAATTCACTGTTTCAGTATTCCATTTATGCTTAATAGCTAAATAAAATATACAACATCTATTCATCAACTATGAATATGCAATGGATCTATGGAAATATGAAGTTCTTGTATTCGGTCTTGATATAAATGTAGGTAGGAAACTAGAATATCAAATAGAATTCCTTAGAAATACTCGACATAGAGGCTATATTCAACATCTCCTGCTGGAAGTTGTGGTGTCTATATATCAATCAATCTATAGGGAACAAAATGGAAGGGTTTTTTTATAATCAAGCACCATCCATCCATGTCGGAAAAGTGGACATGAACAAGGAGTTCCATGTTGCTATAGGGGTGCAGGTGGGAGCGATGTAAAATAATATGAGTGACCAAAAATTTATAAGACTACTGGGTGTTTCATGAAGTCCAAAGTAGCCCTTGGTTCTAAAATATGTGAGTTGGATTCCAATGATTAACATATGGATAAAAGACAATATTGATTGTGAAACCTCCATCATGCTTGAACATTCAGTTTCTGGAGTTATTTTCCAAACTCCTCATAGATTTTTCAAGGGTTTCTTTCATCATTATATGTGAATAGGAAATGAACACGAATCTGAACTATGGGTGATGATGTATGCTATAAAGCATGTTATCCAACACAGGTGGACTTCCCTATGGATTAAACCTGATTCTGAAACTTCTTTCATGGCTCTAAAGGTGAAAACCATGAATGTCCCATGGAATATACTACCGCACTAGATTAATTGTATTAATAATGTCACTCATAACACTTTTATTGTCTCACATGCATGTAGAGAATCTAACAAAGTAAAAAATTCTCCAATGGGGTGACACGGAAACAAGTACAATTTGGTCCTTTAGAGATCCTGATTATTGCATATCAATGGTGGATGATGATATTTGATGGGTGGTTCACCCCCATCTTTGTAAACTCCCTTGTAAGGCCAAACCTTGCACATTTACCTTTTTATTAAAAAAAATTAGGACCAGATTTTCTTCGATCATGTACCTTTTTGGTATATAAGAGATAAGAATAAATCCAATTTTGTTCATAAAAACTATTATTTATAAAAATCATTTTTACCTTTTAAAAAACTTATGTTAAATTTAATTTCATCCAATTTCATAAAATTTTTTTGGAAAAATAAAATTCATTTTTTGAATCATTTTTTCCAAATTATCTTAGAGTGAATATTTGAGATTTTTTTTGAAAAGATAAACCTTTTTATGAATAGTTAAAAATACTCAGTTTTATTGAGAATTACCATTAATTATAAAGAATTTTAAAAAATGAAAATTATTTTAATATGGTTTTAAATGTAAAATTAATTCAATGAAATATTTATTAATCCCATTTATGTCATTTTGGGTCCCTAAAAATTCTACATGGAAGAAGAAAAGAATTACATGAATTTGGAAAGGGGTAAAATAATAAATCCAAAGAAGATTTTGAAGAATATTATCAAAGGATGGACCACCACTCCATATGGAGTTCTGAAACTCTACGAGGCATTCTAAGAATCACTAGTGCCCACAAAAAAAATGAGGTCTTCTTCAGGGATGGACGGTGCTTTCTTCCTCAAAAAATGATGGCCCAAAATGAATGATAAATCATTATCAGGTGAGGGAGGCATTTTCCATCCCCCATGAATGAAATAGTTCACGGGCCTAGGAATTCTTCCTTGGCACCCACAAAAGGATTCCTTTGGGCCCACCATGACCAGCTAACCCATTAGCCAGTTGTACCACTCCTCTATATAAAATTAAGAGGGGTAGTTAAGGGGATGATGGATAAAAGGCTGAGAGAAGGTGTAATAGAAATCCTACACCTCAATCACATTAGGGATACCATCACATGAACCATGTTTATGAGACTCTTCGTGGATGTCTCTATTCATTTGGGGTATGAGGTAGTAGAAAAATACCCCCGCATACCAGCCAATGCATAGGGAGTCAATCCATTCTTGAAGTTTCTATGTGGACTATCCTTCACAAATCCACTATGGAGAAGACCCTCCACAGAATATTCCATTTGGAGGAAGTGTCTCTTATGGATTGAGGTGTTAACTAATGACCCCCATTGAAAGAATAAATTTATTTGTGGATAGAACCTTTGTGGAATCCATTTATTGAAAACACTATGTAGGAAACACTTTGCGAACAACCCTTCACGAGCATTGCTTTTTGGACAACCCTTTACGAGAAGCACTTCGTGGATGACCCTTCACATACGAACCCTATGTGGCCAACCCTTCATGGATGGTCCATGGTAGATATCTCCTTCTTGATGCTCCTAAGAAGCTAAATCATTTATGGGAGATACTTTGTGGATATCCGTATATGGATATATCCTATGTGGCCCTCCCTATACAGAAAATCCTATGTGATCACCAGTCCATACCATGGGTCCTACACCCCACACCCCCACTTGAGATCAGTGTTGGGTTGGTCCCATCACTATCATAAATGACCTCTATGAAAAAAGGATATTCACTCCACAAAATTTGATGTTTATCCTTATACAGCCCTAACGTCTACCCTATATTATACCATGAGTGGAAACACTCATCATGCGCCTCCTAGAATCCCATCACCAGACTCTTATACCATGTTTAACTAGAAATGGATGCTCTTGTGTAAGTCCCATGCCAACCACTTCTAGGAATCTTCCTTCTAGTCTTCCAGACCACATGAAGTTAAACTATACGGAACTCATCCCCAAAACATGATGTAAAAATCTGTTACATTTTCTAGACCACATGAAGTTAAATTTTATGAAACTATTTCCCACAACACAATGATAAACGGTGTTACTATAGTCCCCACAACATGATATTAAACCGTTCTACCATTATCCAAGTTATTTGACTTTAAACTGTAGTATAACATATATGAAAAACATAGGATTCCTATTGTGATAAATATAATATTATTTATACATCAATAATAATATTCCTCATGCATTGATCCTTATATGACTTCCAAACATCCAAAATTTCAACCCTTCTAGAGTAACCCCCTAACCTTTCTTACGGGAGCCTTCAGTTTTTCTACTCTTCACCTCAGCATGCGACATACATGGATAGATCTCAATATGTGACTATCTTAGTTACCAAAATAAAAGTCTAAGCGGGAACACTCAACATCCTACCTCTCTACATTTGGGATTCAGTAGCTCTTCCACCATCAGATAGAGTTGGCTCTTGTGATATTTATATCTAATTATTCCTCTTGTTTCTTAAACCGATCATGACTCATGTTGTCATAGAGGTTAGAGGTTATCATGACATCTACATGATCAAAAACCTCAAATGGGACTCTCATTGGGTTTATCTCCCAGTCATACCAAGATGAGCCACTTCCATGCATAATCCCCAACCATATAGGCATCCCCTTAGTGTAACCCCCTTCCATATCTAATCAATCAGGAATCCTACAAGGTATAAGCCACGAATCCATGCATCGTCCTTCAAAGGGCAATTTTCTAATAAATTTTCACTCTATGGGATGCTCCCATGAATAAGACCACGCCATATCCCCTAAAATAGGCCTCCTTTAATGTCTATTCCCAAACATATCAAACTATGTGGGATTTGATTCCCATCTAATTTGGTTATGTAGGAATCATACCTAAGAAACAAACCCAATATCCAAATCCACCATAATGTTCTCTGAACCACATTCTCGGTATGGTCATATCCACCCATGATTCATTACCTCTCACGGATCCCTCAAGATACTCTGGCATAAATCCCACACCAAACCATCACCATGAACCTTTCACCTACAAGTATTTTCCACATAACGTTAAACTACATGGATCGATCCTTGTTTCACAAACATAAAAGGAGATGTGTATTGTTATGTTGAATTGAACTACATGGGTTCTGATTCCCCTTGTCAGGATACATAGGAATCATATCCTATGGGTTAGATCCTAGAACCAAACAACTTTTGTCCCCCTAGATGATGTAAATCTCTAGACCACCCCACTAGACTGCTTAAACCCAGTTTCTTCATAAAAAATGACAAAAGAGCCTCTGATCCCTATAAAAAATGTGACCATTGATGAGGAACCTTAGATACATACATATCCCTCCATGGATGGAGAACCTCGAATACATAAAAATTATTTTAGACCCATACTTATTAATAATGGATCGTTAATTTAGGGTGATCTATGTATACATACTATGGGATGAACAAAGGATTCATGAACATATCTGAAATCTATAAGAGTGTCCCCGAATGTGAAATAATTTTCCCCAAAAGGGTTTTATTATCCAAAATTCCCATCTTATCTACCAATGTGAGTTATTATGTGTTGTTGTCCAAGTTCCCCAATGAACTTCTACCTTTGAAAAGTATTTCCATGAGTCTTCATGGAAATAAGATCCATTCAGAGTTTCTGGCTAAAAAAAACCATTAGAGACCATTTGATACATTTTACCTCACATCAGTGATTGTAGAGAATTCAACCCCTTGCAATCAATAGCTCGAGAACAAATGGTTTTTGTAGGGAAATGAAATGGTGAACCTGATGTGAATGACTTAACTATGGAACCTCATTCACAATATAAAATGATATACTTCCCAGTCCTCATCATACCATTTAATTCCTAGAACAAACAAATCTTTTAAGGATAAGAATGTTGAACCTCACATGAATCTTAAACCAAGGTGGTGGTGTTACGCCGCATTATTCCCCTTTCTCATCCAAAATGGAACAGGTCCAAGAAATACCATCCTCTACACATGTGGTCATTAGATGGTACTATGAATATATTTTTTTCTGTGTTTGCACATATATTTCAATTACTATTCAGATATCTCTTCAAAATAATGTAATCTCACTAGTTTTTGTGGACACACACACCAACCATTGCACCAGTCACGTCCTCCACAAAACAAAGGATTCCATCACCCACCTAGTGTCTTAAACACTGGGTTTCAAATGAACTGGTTATGGAGTACCACCATAATGTTACTCCCCCAAACCTGTAGATATCCAAATAGTACCTATAGTCCATTAATTATCTCTATCCATCCACCTTGTGATGGTTAGTGGTCCAGAACCAGACAACTTCACTATCCCTCTCTAACCGTTTTGGGAGAAAGTCCCCGAAACATAATAATGATTTCCTCTCTTATCTTATGGATGTTGATGAAGTCATTATCAAGGAATTAATCCCATAATAATAGGGGTCCCTCCCAAGGGTCTCTACTAGAATTCATCACCACCAATTTCATGCATCATATAATCCTTTCCATGTAGAGGATACCACTCTACGACCCCCAGCTGTAGTCATACGAGAATAGGTTCCTAAGAAAGATCGCAGAGGGTGATGACTATATATTCAAACAAAACATGCATTTGTCTTCATTCTTTTTGAATAATACCACCATATAAATAGGGTGGAAACTATTGGAAAGAAGTATATTCCTTCTCCCCCTCATGAATACCATCAGTCAAATACTACGGAAAGTTGTCAGAAGGCAACAATTTTTGCTACTATTCACCAAGATAGCCATGAAAATAGGGAAGAAAACTACATGAAGACACATATCCCTATCAACACACATCAATATCTTCAGCCAAATATGATGGAAAGAAAATACCAATAGAGGAAAATTCCCGCAGATGCACAAGAATCCCATCAGTCAAATACTGTGGAAACCAATGAGCATATGAAAATCCATGCCCATAAATATGAATCCCACCAGTAAAATGTTGACTCAATAAGGTTATCTTATGATTTATCCATTACTTATGGTTTTATGTTTTGAAAATCACAAAAATGTTTTCATAAGTTCCAAATTTTTCAATCATTTTTACTTACAAATTTTTCATTCGGTTTTACTTACAGATTTTTCATTACATTTTTCATACAGATTTGTCATTTTATTTTACTTATTGATTTTTCATTACGTTTTACTTACTGATTTTTCATTATGTTTTATTTAAATATTTTTAATTATGTTTTACTTATATATTTTTCATTATGTTTTAGATACATCTTTAACATTACGGTATACTTAATATTCTGGTGTATTGTTTTACTTAGGCCTATATGATACCATTTTTGAGATACTGGTGAATCTGTGATACTGTTTTTGTAAAACCATTGTCACATAAAAATCTATGATAATGTTTTCATTATTATGAAACCATTTTTCATGATAATGATACAGTAAAAATGTCATACCGATTTTATGACACCGGTACCCAAAACAGTGATACTGTTCTTATCAATCCAATTTGAATTTTCTTCAGAATCTATTTTCTTGATAATATTAGAGTTGTTTAGTGTATCATTCCAATATTATCGGATTCTATGTTTTCTTATACTTACCATTTATCTTAAACTAATCATCATTTTTTATACATGAAATGATGTCATACAATCTTATATAAACTAACCGTTGTTTGTTTGAAACAAGTCTAGGTCCCTCCAAAATTTAAGGAAAATATGACCTTTGGAGTGGAGCTGACCATTGAGAAGTTTTTCCTATAAATAAGATTTCATTTGAATGAGAAAAAAACATTGATGTAAAATAGTTAATAGAATAAAGATATCAATGTTTTTGAAGTGATTTCTAGAGAGAGGGGATCTTATAACTCTCAGTGCCTCGTGTGGATGTCGTGAAAAACTTGTTCGGACTTGATTTGTATAGACTATGATCGTGCTGATCATGGGCTTCCAAGATTAGAGGATAGGGGTTATAATTTCCTTCTAAATCTAGGGATTACAGAGATAGAAAAATAGACATCAATCTTCGAATTGATGGCTTACCTGGGTTTGGGTAAGAAATAATTTCTTGAAAGTATAAATTAAGGAACCTTTATCAATGGTTTTTGGATACCTTTCTCTTTCGGTTTAAATAATCTTATTATCACTTGTTTTCTATTTAAAGTTTGTTTTTATTTTGCTGCAATTTTAACTTTGTTAAAGTTAGAAAGTATAACTTTCTTATAGATTCTAGTTCTGTTACTCTGGTTATATTAAATATTCTATATGATTTAAGGTAGAATATTTATTTTAAGAAAGTCTTCCTTAAGTTTTTATCTTAAGGTTTAATATTTAAGAAAAGGTTTCTTTTAGAGGTTTTGTGAATTTTGTTTAACTTTGTTAAAATAAGTTTTCATAAATTTGAAAGCTAACTTTAAGAAACAGATTCATTTAATGTTAAGAAGCTTTCCTTAAGAAAGTTTTTATACTAAAATTATAGGTTATAAATTAATTTTTAAATGTATACAATTCACCCCTCTTGTATTTGAGCATTTCATTATACTATTCAATACTATAATTGGTATCAGAGCCAGTAGATCTGTTATACTAAAACTTTACATTTGGTATCAGAGGGTTGTTTATAAGATACTCATACTCACGTATAAGTATCTATCTTATCATTCTTAAATTTGTTTTTCTTAATCTTTTCATTTAAGATTTTACTTTACCTTTCTCAAGAATTTACTTCACTAATCTTTTAGAAAGGAAAAAGTTCTTCTTTTAAAGGCAGGCATTCATGTTGGTTCTCTGGACAATCTCAATCCTATTATACCACCGATCTTCAATTGAAATGACTATGAGTACTAGAAATAAATAATGAAGACTTTTGTGTGTATTTAACTATATTATGTTAACTAGAGATTATATTATTCCAGATAAAGAACTAAGAACCTTCACTAATATAGAAAAGGTGGAATACCATCTAAACTTTAAGATATGAAATACTTTGCTTTGTTCCACGACTAGAAATATATATATCCAAATTTCATATTGTGAAGCTTCAAATAACATTTGTAAAAAGCTCGAAGTAACTCACGTTGGAACTTCTAAATTCACTGAAACTAGAAGATCCATGCTCAGAGTTGAGTATCATGGTTTCTATTTTCTTTATGGAGAACTCATACGTAAGGTACAACAAAGATTCTTGACAATTGTCAAGAAATTATAATCAATGGGTGAGAAAGGTTTAGATGATGATATTCTTGTAGAAACGATTATATACATCATGCATAATGAATGGGAATCCTAGAGGAAAGCTATAGATGAGAATAGAAAAGTTACTCCGATTTCTCTTGATGAGCTGTTTGGAACTCTTCTCCAATATGAAACTAGAATGAAGAGAAATACTTATAATATTAAGAATAAGAATAGAAATGGAGGTGTTTCTTTTCCAACTACTTAAAATAATATAAGATATAAGACTTTTGAGAGAGTTTCAAGATCTAAATCTAAGAAGGTTGTTATTCAATCTGAATATTGTGAATGTGAAGCTTTACATAATGACCTGGCCAATCTTGTTTGGAGGATGAAAAAGATTGTTGGGAAACATAACTTTCTATATATATATATATAAGAATAAAGCTAGAAAATAAAGGAAAGATGGATAAGTGACATGTTATGAATGCAGAAGAACTGGTCATATTTGACATGATTGTCCCTTTATTAAGAAAATAGATAAGAATGATATGAATTTTGAGTAGAATAAGAGGAAGTTTATAGATCAAAGCATAAGAAAGTATTAAAATCCAATGGAACTTAGAGTTCCAGTGGTAGAGAGTCTTCTGATGACTCTTCAAAATATAAATATTCTGAGATAAAGAATATTGGTAAAATATTTAGAGCTCCATTTCAAAAAAATTGTCTTATGGCTAAGGTACGAACTGCTAAATCCTTAACCAATATGTATTTAAATAAATATTTTTTTGATGAAGGTTTTTCTCTAGATGAAGAAACCTCTTCATTTGACAATACTAATGACTTACCTTCCTATGAGTAAGTTTCTACATTTTTTAAGTTTCTTGAAATGAGAATTTGTAAATTCTATAAGAAACTTGGAAATGAAAATTCTAGAGAATTTATTTTAACAAAAGAAATTTCGGATCATACCAATTATCTTGATAAGAAAAATTATTTTTTATAAAATCTTTCTAAGAAACTTGAAGAAGTTAATTCTAAGAAGGATAAACTTTCTAATGATCTTAAAAATCTGATTTTAGAAAAAGTGGATTTAGAGGATAAACATAACTCTAAATCTATTATTCGAGAGGATAAGAATTTAGTCTTGAGGCTAAAGTCTGAAATATTTTCCATGATGAAACTTCTTGAAAATTTTACTTCTGTTAAGGAAAATTTTGACAAGATGTTTTCTAACATCTAGCCTCATGGTAATAATCAAGGATTATGTTATTCTCAGGAAAAACATATTTTAGAAATAAGTATTTTGTTCCTTCAAGAACTCCCTTTTGCACTAAATTACAAATTGGTAGGAATTGGAAGAAGAAATATTCTTTAAACAATGTTAAATACCTTGGTTTTTATAAGGATTACTTTTCTAAACAAATGTGGGTACCCAAGATTTTATTATCTAACAATTCCGGATCCAAGCAAGTTTGGATTCCAAAAATTAACTCTCTATTTTTCAGGATAATAAAGCAAGTACTAGCAATATATGGTACATGGATAGTGGATGTTCTCGGAACATGACTAGTAACAAAGACTATTTCAAGATGATTTTAATGACTAAAGCTGGAAAAGTAACCCTTGGAGATAACTCTCAAGGATAAATTTTCAGTATAGGTAACATTATTATTCTTAGTAAAGCTATTATTTCAAATGTTCTTTCTGTAAAAATCCTTAAGAATTACTCCTTAATTCAGGGGGAGTACATATTCTTGTTTTTTTTCATTATATTTATATATGAAAAAGTATTTTTCTTTAAGAAAATATTCCTTTCTCTATGAAAATATATTTTTCCTTACCTTAAGTAATTCATGGAATAGAAATTCGCGGAATGGAAATTCACAGAATGTAAATTCACGGAATGGAAATTCCTAGAATCTAAATATTCCAAGAGAATTCTTATAATACCGATAAATTCTACAGAGTATTATAAAAGTCACACTCTCTTACTCTTCCTTTTCTAATTTTAAGTTTCAATTGTTGGTATTTAAAGAATTTCAATTCATTGTTTGCATTACCTATAAATATTAGAATTCATATTTTCTACAATCATCCTCAACCATCAGATCAGATAAAGTTATTTTCAGTCATTTGATTATCTTATGGAAGCTGAAAGGTCATTGTTATGCCTATATAAGGGGTGCTTAGTTTATAAACAGCAAACTATCTTCTATACTATCTATTCTAAAGTTCTTTTTTCCTTCAAATTTTATGTTTTGACTACTCAGTTTCTTACACTCCCAATGACTCATGAATCCTCAACAGATCAGATGCTGATTAGCAAGGAAATAAATTATTGGTAAATCTTCAGGGAAATACTAGTATTCCCTAATTTCTTTGAAAATTATGACTCCCTCATCTCTAAATCATAAGATCTAACAGATGGGAAAGTGTATGTATTCATAAGGAGAAAATTAAGGATCTGATTTACCCTAACCTAGTCATTAAATTCTATGAAAAAATTATTTTCTTCCAAAAGGATGGAAAGGACATTTTCAAGTTTAAATGTTATGATAAGACTTATATATTTCCTTATTAGAAGGAAGAAATTTTCTCAAGATACTGTATGAATTAGAGGCTATTCTATGCTCTCATAGACTTCCCTCAAAGGAAGGTTCTTTTGAGAAAGACAAGGCTCTGTATTAATTTGGTCGTAAAGATATTAAGCATCCGAAGATTACTAACATTACAATAAATCACAAGCTAGTATCCCTATGGATGCAAGGCTTTATTATTCCAAGTAAAGGAGATAAAGACTCTCTAAAGATATGTGATATATTTCTATTATATTTCCTTCTCAATGTAAGGAAGATAAACTTGATCAAATAAATATTTCTCACCATACATGCAGTGAAATGAGGAACCATCAGATCTTAAATACTTATGTATCCAACAAATATCTCTAGGACAATTTTAACGTTCCTTAAAGAGATGAATGTTCCTTGTTGATCAATCTCTAATCTGTTCATGATTTTTTTGCTCAGTGATTATACTCTAAAGAGAATGAACATAGAGTTTTTACCGGAATCCAAAATTTTTAAAATGGTTTTACAAAACAAGGTTGATGTTCTAGAATCTTAAAAATTGGTTCCTAAGAAAATAAAACCTAAAGAACCAACTTTACCATCACTGGTTCCTGCTTATCCAGTATCAGTACCTCCTCTTGAAAAGAATCCAAATGTCTATTCTGATGTAATGGTTGCAAAGTGGAGAAAAATGGCAGCTACCAGAAAGGAAGGTTATCCTTCCTTTGGCATAAATCCTGCAGAGGCTAAGGCCTTAAAAATTTAGCAAGTTAAAAATCTAGAGAAACAAAAGAAGGAGAATAATTTAAATAAGAAATCCTTAGAAGTGAAAGTTTTTCAGTCTCTACTGAAATCCATAGAAATAAATGTCATGAAGTACTGGAGTCCCAAGTTATTCATAAGAAATAGGTTGTTACACTAGAAATACAGAAAGCTAATAAAGTCTTAACAATATCATAACCTGTTCAAGAATTGGAAGATCAGATACTTCAAGAAGTCAGTGATGATATTCTAAGGGAAGTGGAATAGTATAATGGAACTCCTCGGACTTCAGATTCTAAATTCGTTTATAAAGAACCATAAATTGAAGAAGAATTTGCAGTTGAAGTTGAAGAATAAGTTGATGTTGAAGTGGAAGAAGAATAGTAAGAAGAGGTTGAACAATAAGATGATGAATAGGAAGATATCTAGGAAGAAGAAAGGAAAGAAGGAACTGAAGAGTAATAGCTTAAAGGTAAAGAAGATGAATAGTGAGATCTTAATTTTATCCAAGTATCTGATGAAGAAACCCCAGTTCGAAATTCTAATAAAAGAAAGAGTGTTTTGGTTGCTTCATAAGATTAATAAATGACTCAGAAGTCTTCCAAAAGGATACAGAAATTTGATTCCTTAACTCCCAGAGTGACTGAGAAAGGAAAATTTGATTCAGACTTCAAGTCCTCATCACCTGTTGAGAATGACTTTTACAATAGGTCTCTATGAAAGTTGGTCAGCACTATTCTGGTTCTTGAAAATATAGATTCCCAGAGTCAAATGATGCTGGGGTCCCTGAACCAAAAGATGGAATCTACTAATATGCTGATAGACATGGTAGTTAAGAAAGAAACAGATTTCAATAATCTTTTTATTGATTATAAATCGTAGAAGGTAACTTGCAAATAAGTGTTTAACAACACCAAAACTATCAATGAAGAGCTTAGACAGTTCGGTGATTTAATGGATTCAACAAACATAGCTTTAAATACTTGTGAATCGAAGTTCAAAAAAGTCAGATCATCCATTTCTGAGAAAGTAATCCAACTCAATTTTGTTGCTCAGTCTATAAGCAATGAAAAAGAAGTCAAAGATGAACTAGTGAAAAATGTGTCTTCTCAAGAGGATTTCATTAAAAATATAGATGATAGAATCAAATATCAAGAATAAAGGATCATTTACATGGAAAATAAGAACCAAGATCTGGAGATTTTGTTGAAGAAGATTCATGAAGATCATAAGGAATTGAAGAAACTTAATGCTTTGATAATGAAAATGTTGTCTCAACAGAAGAGGGATGGGTGATTTTTTTCTTACATTCTGATATTTTGTTGTAATCTAAACTTCATTTCTAAATTTCCTTATGAATTCTCTTGCATATATTTCTGTTTTTCGCTTGTATGATTCATTAACCTTATAGGTACATCATATACTTCTCCATTCCATTTTGAAAATCGCAAAGGGGAAGAATTTATTTGAATGAATAATTTAATGAAGAATTCAAAGGGGGAGATTCTATTAATGGTGAGTATGGTAAGAAATAATAATTACTATGTAAGGGGGAGCTTCTTTTAATAAATATGTTTATTTAAGGGGGAGATGTTTCTTTAAGAAATAAAACTAGATGCTAAAGTTCAAGAATACAATCTTTGGGAAACATAACCTAAGGGTGAGTTAGTCATATTCATCCTAGATATCTTTCAAAGGGGGAGATAAGTTTTTCTTACTTGTTTTTATAAGTCAATATATTCTTCCTTAGTAAGGGTTTTTGTTCTTTCCAAAAAGGGGTAGGTTGTTGATTCAATAAAGTTATCTTATGACTTCTCTATTCCTTATGGTTTTATGTTTTGAAAATCACACAATTTTTCTTAAGTTCTGAATTTTTCATTCCATTTTACTTACAAATTTTTCATTCCATTTTACTTACAGATTTTTCATTAAGTTTTACATATAGATTTTTCATTACATTTTACATACAGATTTTTCATTAAGTTTTACTTACATATTTTTCATTATGTTTTACTTATAGATTTGTCATTATGTTTTACTTATATATTTGTCATTACGTTTTACTTACATATTTAACATTACGGTATACTTATTCTGACGAATTATTTTACTTAAGCCTATATGATACGTTTTCTGTGATACTGGTGATTCTGTGATACTATTTTTGTAATACCATTGTCACATAAAAATCTATGATAATGTTTTCATTATTATGATACCGTTTTTCAAGATACCGATATTGGTAAAAATTTCATACCAATTTTATGACATTTTTTCCCAAAAACAGTGATATCGTTCTTATCAATCCGATTTTCATTTTCTTAAGACTTTTTTTTCTTGATAATGTTAGTGTTTTTTAATGTATCATTCCAATATTTTAATATTCTATGTTTTCATATACTTAACATTCATCTCAAACTTAACATCATTTCTTATAAATGAAACGATGCCATACAATCTATTATAAACTAACCATTGTTTATTTGACACGTGTCTAGGTCCCTCCAAAATTTAAGGAAAATATGACAATTGGAGTGGAGTCAATCGTTGAGATGTTTTTCCTATAAATAATAGTTCATTTGAATGAGAAAATAACATTGATTAAAAATAGTGAATAGAAAATTGATCAAAGTTTGTGATGTGATTTATAGAGAGAGAGGCTCTTACAACTCTTAGTGCTTCGTACGGATGTCGTGAACAACTTGTTCAGGAGTGAACAACTTTTTATGACTTTCTTTGTGTAGACTCTGATTGTGTTGATCATGGGCTTCTGAGTTTGGAAGATGGAGGTTCCAATTTCCTTCTAAATCGAGGGGTTTCAGGGATAACAATACAGATACTGATCTTCAGATTGAGGACATACCTGGGTTTTGATAAGACCAAATTTCATGAAAATATAAATCAGGGAACCTTTATCCAAGGTTGTTGGGCACCCTTCTCTTTGGGTTAAAATAATATTATTGTTACTTGTTTTCTATTTCAAGTTGTTTTTATTCTGCTAAAATTTTAACTTTGTTAAAGTTAAAAAGTATAACTTTCTTATACTTTCTAATTCTGTTACTCTGATTATATTAACAATTCTATATGCTTTAACGTAGAATATTTCTTTTAAGAAAATCTTATGCAAGTTTTTATCTTATGGTTGTAAAGTTTAAGAAAAGGTTTCTTTGATAGGGTTTGTGAATTTTGCTTAAATTTTTTAAAATAAGTTTTCTTAAAGTTTAAGGCTAAATTTAAGAAATAGATTCCCTTAAGGATAATAAATTTTACTTGATAAATTGTTTATACTAACTTTAAATGTTCCAAATGAATTTTTAAAAGTATACAATTCACCCCCCCCCCCCACCCTCTTGTATTTGAGCATCTCATTATGCTATTCGATCCTACAATTGGTATCAGAGCTAGTAGCTCTGTTATACTAATACTTTACATAAAATATAGTGTAAAACTATAAGAAAAGTAAAATTTCTTTGGATGTATATCATTCCCATCATTCAAATACAATGGAAACCAATAAGAAGATGAAAATTATTTCTCATTCATATCAATCCTATAAATAAAATAGGGTGGAAATAAATATAATGACTAGCATATCCCAGTTGTATATCAGGGGTAGACCCATATCTCTTCCCTGCATAGAAGGACTTTCATAACGTACTAGTAGGAAATAGAGGACTGGAGAAGGAACATGTTCCTACTCTGACTCCAGAATAGGAATATATTATCATTCCCTCCAAGGACGTCTCTTAACACATAATAGGAATAATGGGGGATCAAGTATCAATTCCTGACCATATCCTATAGAATTTCCAAGATGTAATTACGTCTATAGTAATAGAAAGGAGTTGGTCCCACAACCCCACATCCCCAAGTGGGGTGACTCATCCAGATAAAGAGTTGGTCACACATTAGTATAAATTCAACCTGGCTCCCATGTAGTTTGGTCATCAGTAATATTCTGTGATAAATGTAAAAAAGGATCGGGGAGAAATACTCATACCAACTGGGAGACATCGGTCCACTTCAATGGCTACTCCAAGGAAGGCATATATCTCTACCAAAACTCAGGGAGATTTCCATAGAATCCTGGAAGCACTATGGGAGACACTGAAAATGGTACACATATATTAATGCCTCCACCTATTTCAAGAACCCTAGTTTCCCTCAAGAGAGAACCATAAAAAATAGCACCAAAGGCACATAAAAATGAATAGAAGATTCAAAAACCTGCTCTGATGGAATATAGAGTTCTTAAATCCATTATACACCTATCTGTGGTGTCCCGTGATCTTTCCAAATCATTGAAATATTAAAGGGTTGGCCTTAGAAGCTGCAAAGGTCCTCCCTGCAGTATTGTTACCAGCATCTGAAGGTCCTCCCCAATGAATATATAATGAAGGAATCCTTCATGGACACCAACTAGTCGATCATGGGAGATTATCTCCTAAAGATAATAATGGTATCCCTCATCTTGGATAGAAAATCAGACAGAAATAAGGTCCTCCCATTGCTTTCGTCCACCCTGAAGGACACCCTAGGGTATACGCTTCCGATAATCTCCCCGTATTCAGACATAAAACTATGATGGTAGTCCTCACCATGATGGCGTGAACTTTGAAGTTCCTCCCTGAAGTGCCATCTTATATCACAAAAAATACCCACTCCTTTATGTATTCTATCTTGAAGTTCCTCCTTAGGGCATACACAATAGAAAATCTCCCTATAGTCGTACATCATGAAATGATGGTAGTCCTCTCCATGATGGCATGCGCTGTGTAGGTCCTCCCCATAGTGAAATCCTATTTAAACAATAAGGTACTCCCTTTCAATCATATTTCTTGAAGGTCTTATCTAGGGTATATGCTACATAAAATCTCCCTATAGTTGGACATCAAGCTATGATGGTAGTCTTAGCCATGATGGAATGCACTGTGAAGGTCCTCTCAATAGTGACATCTTATTTCAGAAAGAAGGTTCTCCCATTACTGTCATCCACCCTGAAGGTCCTCCCTAGGGTATACACTACATAAAATCCATCTATAGTAAGATATCAATCTATGATGGAAATCCTCACCACGATGTTATGCACTGCAATGGTCCTCCCCATAGTGACATTTTCTATATAAAAAAGGTCCTCCCCTTTCCAAGTCAAATAAGAGAAAGACCTCATATTCCTTGGTTCTTGGAATGTTAGTTTTAGGCCTCTTAGATTCCCTCTCAGTGAAAAGAAAAATCCTTTTTCAACAAAGAAATGTCCTGGGGAAACACTCAGCTATTGAGCCACCCCCAGACCATTCACATACCAATAAGACCCCTAGTAGCATAAGTACTTGAAAAAAAATATCCTAGAAGCATATATGTTTGGAAGATCAAGTAGAGGGGTCTGTGGAAGATGGAAAAAAGGATATGTTTCTCATGAGAAGATAATTGGAAAGGTACAACATACATGTTTTGTTTTTTCCATCATCCAATTTTTAGTTCAACATACCAAGGAACTTTTTGGAAAAATTCATACATAACATTCGTTTCAACCTCTTGAAAAAATATATTCCACCTGAAATAAAAATTATTGGTTTATAATGGAAATAAATACCATGTCAATGTATTCGAATATATTCTTGTCAAATCAACTTGTACGCACTTTTGTCAGCATGGAGACCACAATTAGAGAGGTGGAAGAAACATCTCCAACTGACCTTCCTCAATGCACTACATAATTTTCATCATTTAATTGGAGATTCCCCTCTTGGTGCTCAAATATGGGGATGGGGGATACATGTATATTTATATTTCACCTCATGCTCTATTCATAAGAAACCACTAGAAATGGAATCTTGTAATTTCATTTTTCTAAGTTGGTTATAAAGAAAAACCCTTTCTCTAGAATGGAAACACGCTCAAGAAGAATCAACCTTGAATAATCCTCAATAGTGTCAGGCTAGATGAGAGAAAGACATCAAAATACTATTCAACAAGGAAAATAAGAACATTCAGTAGACTTTTTATCCAAGAGAAGACAATCATCAAGCATCACTAATATCCTTAGAAGCAAAAAAAATGTTTTCATACAAACTCGACATTCTATCTAGCTCATGCTTGAATAGGGATGTGGGATATCAAGAGAACAGATATAGAAGTAGAATATGCTATAGTAAGGAATCATCCTCATCTCGCAAGACTGGGGAAATTTTAAAAAAAATTCCACCAACAAGACTGAAAATTATGGTCTGAGGAACAGCAACAAGAGAACATGAGAAACCACATCCCATTAGGATGGGGGTATATTTACCTCGACCACCACCACAATGGATATCAGTCTTTTATCATCTATGGAGGACAATTATAAGTAAGGTCTTTCAATTCCTCTCATTTTACGACCCATTTCTCCCATAAGGGGTCATATGAAGAAGTTTCCTAAAGGTTCCCTTTAAGTCACCCTTCTCCAAAAAGCTCTATGAGGATCCCAAAAAGGGATTTAGAGGTCTAGAAAAGGACATAGACAACCCTCTTATCATTCAAAATCTGGTACAATGCCCACAATACAATATGCTCTGGTGAATGTTGTGAGAATCAATACTAAAAACGACACAGAAAATAAGGAAATTATTGATGAGTAAGGAGAGGATGGTTCCATATTCGATTCGTTCCATGCCAAGAGTTGAGATGTGCACACTTGGAACCATAGAATCACCCTATCTTTTGGTGCTCCTGAAATAAATCACTCACTGCCTCGTTAGAAAATCTTGACTACATGGAATAATAAAAACAAGGTCATATACGACCCACCTCTATTATGAATGAGGTAATGGTCTATATGATCGAATAAATATTCTCTTTATAGGTGGAATAAATGAAAGAGTTGGGAGAATCAATACTAAGTTTCTCAAAGGAATCATTCCTTTCGAATATGATCCCCAAAAAGAGCCTCAATTTACACTTCTAGAAGGTGTACCTTAGAAACAATGATTTATCCTAGGGATTTAATCAAGGCCAGTACATCCACTCAACTCAGTTCTTATACCATCAATTTACTTAAACCCAATCACAGACAGATATCAGGATTTCCCTCCATTAAAGAGAAAACCAGATCAGGTTTGAGAAAATCCTAAAAAAATGTCCCCGATCAGATATCTTCATCAAATAAAGGTAGAACCTGTACATCAGACCCTACCAGTTGTTGAACTTCTTTAATATCATATTCATCTAAACACTCATCTAGGGATTATAGACACAAAAGATTCATTAGTATATCGATAAGAACCTATGGAGGAGTGGCGTGCACCAGTGCATCTAGAATAAAAACCTTACCCTGACTAGGTGAGAGACAACCTGCCACCACTAAATTTCATGAGTCCTACATTTCTAGTATTCAATGTCCTAGGTGACTCTTAACAATAGATAATCCACTATGCATCCCATTTTACTCCCATTATTGGAACTCTAGATCATTAAGAAGAAGTAAAACTCATATGCTTCGTGCGAACCCTATAAGGGCCAGCCTTCATATGGTAAAATAGTTTTTTAGCTCTATCAAATATGGGATAGGAATAACTACATCGGTTATTCCTCTTCTAGTTCAAATAAATGATATAAAATAAAAAAATTAGTGACTTCTAAAATTCAAAACATTAATTCAATGAGAGAGAATATGATTATTACCCACTGTAAAGGATTGATATATTCCCTGAACCAACCACTTCATCAGAAGGATGTGCTTACTCTCAGCATTGATAACCTTCAGGATGAGTTGTGAACACTACTCATCCTTATTAATCATATAGGTATTTTTTGGTATTTCTCTACCATTCCCCAAAGAATATAATACTCTATACAACAAACTAATCACCTGTCCCCGATAAATCCACCAGTCTTGGTGGAAAAAGTGAGGAAAAATGAGGCAGCATCTATTACACTTAATACTTCCCACACACCTGCTCCAACTTCAAAGCATGTTCCATATCATGCAGTTCCCCATGGGCATCAAGAAAATCCCCCACCTCGGCAGGACAAGCAGAGGGTACTGATGTGCTCACATGTGTCCTTGAAATAATGTGAGCAATGATTAGATTAGAATTGTTTTGTTTTCCCAAACATCACTTTCTACAAGGGAATAGTTTTGTGAATTTTTATAGTTGATCCCATGAGGAGTGTAAGATGGAACTAACAATTAATGGATGTAGACCTTTTGGGGTAGGATTCCATTCAAAATGGTTTGATTTCGGGAGTTCTATGTCTAAGTGTTGATGGGTTGTTTCATGAATGAGAGAGGTGTCAAGATCAATTTTGGGTATCTATTGAAAGGATGATATTAATTCTAACTTGGTAGAATCCTAAGGTTTAGGAAGTAAATCAAGAGTAGGTCTCTAGATGATTTTGATCAAATCAACTAATTATACTTAGGAGGTAACTATTCCATGATCAGGACATAGTGAAAACCTAGATGAATTAAGCTTTGATTCTAAGGTAGAAAGTATGGGTCATATCCTAATCTACTACAACTAGGATAGGGTCCTTCACTCAAACCTCCAGGGGTTGGGGATGTTCAAATGAATTAGATAGATTAAGATTATTTATCCCACTTAATATCCCTTAAGGGTGCCAAGTTAAGAATTGTAGATTTATTTATATTCAAATGCCCCAACCTCAATCCCTACCACGTGTGGTTTAGCCACTCACGGTAGGATGGAATGTAAACAAATGAACAATTAAAACTTCACTTGACATGAAAAGAATGATTTCCTTTAAATTTTTAACACACAAAAAATGATTCATATTCACAAAGGATGATGAATCATAAAAATGGGATCACAATGAAATTAAATACTTACTTGAAATAATAGTATAAATGAATGAAAAATGAGTTCAATAATGATTGGTGATGAATAATGGTGGAAATGTGAAAAGGGAATGAAGGTGATGATAAAAAAAACCAAGGTATTTTTATTTTAAAAAATAATAATGAAATAGGTGATGAAATTAGAGTTTAGAGAGGATGGGATATAAGAAAAGTCTAAGGTAATGATAAAATAGAAATCCTCTACTCTAGAAGCTCTCTAAATACACTATTGTGATGCTTTATTTATAGGGAAAATGGTATATGATGTGTAATGTGATTCATGTCGTGTAATGTGATTCTTGTCGTGTAAATATCTATAGGTTTTGAATCTTATGTGTATCTCATGCATATCTCATCCAATATATGAGGATTAAATGACTTCACATTGTGTATCTAGCTTTCACTATGAGTTTGGCCTTACAACAATATCTTTATTGTGGATTTATCATTCAAATGGTTCATAACGTGTATTTTCCATTTGTAATGTGTAATGGCTTATTCACTTGAAATCTTTATGACCTGATTTATAACTTTATTGATTTTGTGAAATCATATTACACGTATCATAATGCATTTCCATGACATGTAATAGGAAATTTTTTTCCCTTTTTCTGCATTTCCTCCTTTGAAGCCTTGAAATACTTATTCCAGAAAAACATTAGCACATACCAATCACATTATCAAGTAAATAAATTAAAATCATTAACAAAATGATATAATATATATATATATAATTTCTTCTAATAAAATTCCCCCACACTTGAACATTTTATTATCCTCAAGAAAAGTGGTCTCAACAATGATTTGGAAAAGATAATCAATTTTAAAACAAGAAACATTTATCATGTCTAGGAAAATAAATATAACTATAAGTACAAAAGGTTAGTATCTATAATTATCCTTGTATAAGAAATTAGTCATGCCTCATAGATCGATTCTTTAAACAAATTTTAATCTTTTAATTACAATATTTTAATTGTTCCTTGAATTCCATACCCATTTCTAATTAACCTCACAATGATTTTTCTCTCATCACTCAGGGTAAGATGAACTTGGGGTTATATTTATACCTTGTGTACATACTCTTAAACATTGGATTTAATTGGTTCAATCATCTCTACTTTATAGGTACAATTACAAATTTAGTCATGAGGGCTTCAAAAATTGAGTTTTAATGACTCTGAGGTTGCGGGTAGGTGGGTAATTAGTGAAAATCAATCTCAAAAAGTGGGTAAGATCAAAAATATAATACATTAATGTCATGAGAAGTTTAATACAATGACTCCTTCAAACTATTCAAGTCCACACTCCCATCATCTCAGATTATATCTATATTTATGTTAAGTAAATGCAATAATATAATCATGTTTCTTTCCTTTTTATTTTGTATTTTCATTTTTCGAAATTCATATATAGGAAAGATATCGCATCCATATCCCAACCACATATGATCCATCAGCGGATTCATCATTCTAGAAATGGTGATTTTTTACCATCCAAATACACAACCCATTTCAAGTTTTATTTTCTTTTTGTATTTTGCAGTGGAAAAAAATATAAATGAAATGTTACAATGTATATGTGGATCATAACCAAAGAGTCTGATGAGTAACACAATACATCTCTACAAAAAAATCATCATGGGATGACTGAAAGACTCCCCCAACCTTTTTCAATAGAAAAATCATGCATTACACAAATAGTACCTTAGGAATGGAAAATTCACTTGGAATAGCTTCATCTTATAAGGTCATTCATGAAAACTATAGGCTTAATGAAGGAATTATGTAAGGTGGGTCTTAGAAAATAGTGGATCAACAAAAGGTTGCATCAATAATTTTAAAACTGTACCTTTTCATTCATAGAATCAATAATATATTAATACATGTTTGGATAGGTTTACATGTCCCATGTATCACTAAAAAATAGGCTTAGAAAAGGATATGAAATTTTAGTCTTAGAATCCTCTTGGGTAATGAGAATATCAATAGAAAATTTCAATTAGAATGGGTATAAAACCAAGTTGTAATTAAATTAACCATAATTTCTAAAAAAAATTGAAATTGAATTAAATTTATAAGCTTGGAAATCATTCTAAAATTCTAAAAAGAGAAAAAACAAGGATTATAATAATTCCCAGCTTATATTTTACTTTTATTTAAAAGGGAATAATATTTTTCAGGTTTAAAACATGCTTACAGTTTAAAAAAAGTCTCCCAGATAGATGAAAACTGAAAATAACTCAAGTGAATCTAAAGTTAAAATCCCTAGAAACCCTACCACACTTAGAAAGAGACAGTGTTCGCATAGTCCGTGGAATTATTCTGGGAGTGTTATAGAAAATAATTCTCATAACAAATTGAAATGGAGTTGAAAATTGAAAAAGTGATGGAATCAATACATCCATGTAAGAATTAAAATTCTATAAGGGAATGTGGGTTATATTTTTTAAAATCGAGATCACGTACAACTTTGGTTAGGAGAAAATTCCTGCACTAGATGAAAAATTAGTCCACATGTTTAAAACATTGATAAATAGAATAATAGGCAGGTCCATAGTATGATGAACATGGGAAAAATTATTGAAATTCTATAGAGTTTTAAAATAAAGTTCAATGGGACTCAAAATGAAAAAAACAATCCAGAAAGACAAATCAATCTATAATATGATGAATTGTGGGATGCCCCCCATAAAGTGCTAACAGGACGATATCATCCAGATGAATAGACAACAATGTCTTATAGTGGGTTCTATCAGTTCAGTTTCTCCTCTTTCATTTACAAGAACTAGTGGTAGTGTACTCCCACTCATGGGATCGGTTCATCGGATTGAAAACTTCATGGTTAGCATGAGCATGAATCAAACGTGGAAGTAATGGAATCATACCTTGAGGAGCTTTTTTGTGCATGAATCCATATAGAAAGTTTTGAAAGATGATGTTCTGTTACTGTGATGCCCTGGGTCACCCTTTGGACCTAATAGATGGTAGAATTGGTTCATCAACAACCATGGATGAAACATTAGAGCTAGACATGGCTATTTAAAAATTGAAAGAAATTACAATTAGGCCAAGTAAAAGGGATGAAAAAATAAGTTTCCATATATATAGATGAGAATTAAAAATTTTGGGCATACATAGAGTATGAATGAAAACAACCAACCCCAACACAAAATTCCAAATCACGAAAAAAAGAAAAAAATGGATGACTAAGATCATTTATCAGAACAAAAAATCTCCTCCAATGTCATCTCACCATCAGGTGGTGGGGAAAGTAATCTGACTAGACAAGTAGTTTTAATGACTATAGGTGTATGTGGAGAGACTATGGAAGGTGGAGTTACATAGCTGGACATATGGGATTGGGTGGGTGGTGGAGAGGTTTTAATCTATAGTGGGTTCATGAGTCTAGTAGTGGGATCAACAATATGTACCTCTGTGGATGTAGTGGTGGCCATCCCCTTTCCACATTGGGCCTTCTTAGTTAAGTTCTCTTACTGGGAAGTAGATAAATTAAAGTCTGGGGGTAGGTCTAGGTGGGTTTCAGGTGTTTTGGGAATGGTAGATGAGGAGGGTCCGGCAGGAGCTGGTGGTGGTGGAGTGGTGAACTCAGAAGGTTCAATGAAATGGATATGTAGATGAGTGGAAATATAGTGAATATTCCCCATGATGCATAGTTGTGTAGTCCAAGGATCTAGCAGGGTGGGAAGGGTGGGTGGAGGAATGGTAGATGAGGTGGTAGAGGTGGGAGGATGAGTGGGTAGTGTAGGTTGGGAGGTGGTGTGTAGCTCAACTGGTGGGTCTGCTACTACTTGTGTTGATTCCTAATACACACTTGGCGCCCAATGGTATATATCGGCCTCCCTCACCAATAGTAAATCTTGTACATCATCATGAAATCAATGAACTCAATGGTTCATAGGGGGCTAAGAGGAATGGATGAATCGAACACACTGACGTATCTGGCCAGGTGGGTAAGGAATGATTTTCCCATCAAAGTACCTTGAATCCACTAGGAATGAGCCTTGTAGTAATGGTTGAAATGTGTATCCATGTTGATGAGTGGTCTGCCCATGGTTATTGCTAGAATAAGAACATCTACAAGATTGATTCTCCTATGTGAATCAGCCCTGGAAAACTACCCATGTGTAAAATTCCTATGAATAATCCATAGATATGGGCACCACAACAAGGTATAAATTGTGATCTATGGGTCATGGTTTATCTGATCATCCCATACAATCATTTGTAAAAGTTCATTTGAATCAGATCTGTGTGGCTCCAACTAAGTTTCAAAAAGAACATTGATGTGGGAAACTCACCTATATAAATTCCAAGGCCAATCCCGAACTCGGCGAATGAAAGCTTATGTGGCTGACCACCCATGCATAATATGAGGCTATAAATGGCCACCTCAAATGTGGATTGTAACTCTATAAATATATTCATGTAGGTATCCTTTCATGCCTCAATGATACAGTCCAAATTTAATGTATCTAGTAGGGTGAGGATGTCATCATTGTTGTTCATTCGGCCTAGGATGGGTATGTCCAGATTCATATTCATCCGTCTAGGCTTGTCCTACATCCTAGTGAGGTTTTCCCAGTGATTCGGGTTGGAAAAGCATAGGATAGGGTGAAGGTGATTGTTTTCTTCATTGGAGGAGTCCTCCAAAGTGGAGGATGTGTCAACTCGGGCTGCTAGTGCAGTAGGTATGGCACCAAGAGGGAACTCCAATGAAGGCTTCTCGATAGGGTCAGACGATGAATCTAATGGTTTTGGGTGTAGCGTCTTAGTTCTAGACATCATAGGAATGAGGCTATTAGGGTGGGGTTCATTGGAGACCGAAGGAGGAGGTTTTTTTCTATTTTTTTGTTGTGGAAGAGGGGTGATGGTTCATGGATGAGAGAGGAGGGGAGGTTCTGTTCTGGGCTTCTGAGTGAGGAGGTGGTGGTGGGGCTCAGTTTTGGGATGCTGAGAGAGAGGAAGGGATGATTCTTGTGTGGTCTTGGGCTATAGAAAGATGAGGTTGTGGTGAGGTGAGGGAGGTGGAGAGGGAGGAGAGTGAGGTGGATAGAGGGTGAGGGAGGATGAGGAGTCTGGGTGTTTGAAATGTAGGATGAGGTACGTGAGGGGTCAGAAGGGTTTATGTGTAATGAACCTATGGTTCACCACCTGTGTTTTTAAAAAATTGGCCCAGTGACTTACACTACAAGTAATAGGGTTTCACGTCTAGTACGGGTGTCTTAAAATGAAATTTTGTATGAAAAAGGTACACATCATGTAATATCCTTACACAACGTGTAATTTACTATTTTATCTCAACACTTCATTCATCCATATACTTTATCTCCTTGCATATCCAAAACTTTCTAAAGGATTATCCTAGTCTTACCCAGGATAAGATGTCCTACCCTGGGTGACATCCCAATTAGTGTTTCCTTTAATGTTGAGAGTTTGACTCAATTAAGGATCAATTGAACTTGAGTCTGATAGAACTACCTTCACATAATTTTTCTTGAAAGATTATCAATCGTTTTCCATTCACATTAAAAGGTGGTCTTCCCACTCTCTAAATTTTTATGGTTCCATAAGGTAAAACCAGAATGACTTTGAAAGGTCTGAACCATCGAGATTTCAACTTACCAGGGAATAGTTTCAATCTTCATATGAATAAGAGGACTTTATTCCCTAGGAAAAAGATACACTTTGTAATGAATTTATCATTCCATTTCTTTGTTATTTATATGTAGATCCTAGAATTTCCACAGGCATCCTTTTTGATTTCTTCCATCTCAGTCAATTATAGTATATAAGCTTCTCCAGCTTTCTCAAAATCCAAATTTAGCTTCTTCATTTCCATATATGATCAATGCTCCAATTCAACTAGGAGATGACATGGTTTCCCATAAACAAATCTAAATGGAATTGTACCTATGTGTGTTTTTATTCATTATGGTATTCCTATAGTGCATCATCTAATTTTTTACTCCAATCACTTCAACTGGTGTTCACAGTTTTCTCCAGGGTTTTCTTGATCTCCCAGTCTGACAGTTCAACTTGCCCAATATTTTTTGGGTGGTAGAGAGTTCTTGTTTCCTACCATATTCTTTATATTTCAATAAATTATTCATATCTTGGTTGGTGAAATGTGTTCCTTGATCACAGATGAGTAGTATTGTAAATCCAAATCATGAGAACACATTATTTTTCCGAAAATTCATGAAAAATTTCGTTGTGTCATGTGATGTTGCTTTAGATTCTACCCAATTTGAGACATAGTCAATGGAAACAAAAATATAGGACGTTCCATGTGAAGAGGTAAGTGGTCCCATGAATTATATTCCCCATACGTCGAATATTTTGACTTTTGGGATGGGATTTTGAGTCATTCTATTTCTTTTCCCAATATTCTAAGTTCTCTAGTACCTATCACATCATTGATAGAATTACATTGTGTCTTAGTGTATCATTGGCCATAAAAGTCCACATTGTATAATTTTTACTATAGTACTCTCGGGTCCATTATTTCCTCCTATTGGAGAAGTATGAAACATTTCTGTCACATTTGGAATTTCTTCTTCATGAATGCAACGTCGTAATAATCCATTACTGCAATGCATGAACAGTAGTGCTTCATCCCAGTAGTAATGTGTTGATTCAGCCAAAACTATTTTCCTCTATTTATATGAAAGGTCTCGGTGCAATAATCCAATTCATAGATAATTGGAAATATCAAAAAACCATAGTTTCACATTAATGTTGAGTGGGGTTTCATCATGAAAATCATCTTCCATATCAGTATCAGCATTGTCTTTGTTGATGGGAAGATGAAGTTAGGTTAAATGATTAGCAATCATATTCTATGTGACTTTGGTATCTTTGATAAAAAATTCAAATTCATGCAGTAGGAGGATCCACATTATTATCATTGTCTTGCAATCCTTCTAATTCATTAGATACCTTAGGGTTTCATGATCTGTTTGAAAAATCACCTTAGATAGGACTAGTTAGGAATGAATTTCTCATAGGTATAAAAAACGCCTAAGAGGTATTTCTTTGTATTTGGGTAGTTGACTTGAGCTTCATTTAGTGTATGGATAACATAGTAGATAGAACAGAAGATGTGACTAGCTTGTTGTCATCAAATAGTGACAATAGAAAAATCATTGGCATCAAAAATCAGTTCAAAATCCATTTCCCATTTGAGATAAATGATTTCTAGGGTAGCTATCAGGATATTCTTAAAATTATTTAATTCCTTACTAAATTCCTCAGTGAATTAAAATGTAAATTATTTTGAAAACAGGTTTGTCAATGGTCGGGAAACTTTTTCAATGTCTCGGAAAAATCACCTATAGAATCTAACATGCCCCAGAAAGATTTTTATACCCTTAACTATGGTTAGTTTGGGTTAATCCATGATGAATTTGATCCTGGATGGATTAAAATATATGCCTTCTCTATGAATTTTATGCCCAAGGAGAATGCCTCCCCGAACCATAAAAATACAATACTTGAAATTCAATACTTTGAATATTTCATCACAGTGTCATAGGACTAGCTCCAGATTACTTGGGCAGACATCAAATGATCTTCCATAGAATGATTAGTCATCCATGAAAATTTATAAGAATTATTCTTCCATATCATTGAAAATATGAATCATGCATCTTTGAAACATTGCTAGATCATTACACATGTTGAATGACAAGTGCATATAGGTAAAGGTTCCAAATGGACTGGTGAATGTGGTCTTTGAATAATCATTTGGGTTGATTTCAATTTGGTTGTGTCCTGAATAATCATCCATAAAATAACAGAACTAATGTCCAACAATTCTTTCTAATATTTCATCCATAAAGGGTACAGTAAAATGATATTTTATTTTTCTTGCATTTAGGTTTCTGCAATCCATGAAAACACTCCATCCAGTGATGGTGCATGTTGAGATCAATTCATTCTCATCAGTCTTCTCCACCGTAAGTCCCCCTTTTTGAGAACTACTTGTAGTAGGCTCACCCATTCGCTATCGAATATAGAAAATATTTTTCTTATATCTAGAAGTTGCAGCACTTCCTTTTTGATAAATTCCTTCATGGGTGGTTTGATCTACCTTTGAGGATGATTTTTGGGTTTCACATCTTCCTCAAGTAGAATCTTATGAGTGCATACAGTTAGACTAATGAATTTTATGTCTACCACTACCCAGAAAATTTATTTCTTGTGTATTTTTAATAATTCAACCAATTATTATTCTTTTTCCTAAAATAGTTTAGAGTTTATGATCACGGCCATAGAGGTTGAAGCTCCTAATTTTGAATACATAAGAGTACTGAGTAGAGGCTTCAAATCCAGTTATAGTGGTTGACTAAATGAGGGGTTGAAGAGTGGAAATTTATCCCTTGGGAGAGGATCGTTGAAACATACATCCTTAAAATCATAATCTTCTTTCATATATGAGGGTTACTCATCATTATATTCTTCTATATCCATGTATTTATTTTCTTGTTGGGTAAGAGAGATGGATTTACAATCAATGGAATCCTCTACGTTTTTGTAATCCTTGACATTATTGAAGACTACCTATTATTATCCAACTTGAATGATCATACGTCCTTGATTCACATCTATCTGAGCCTTTCCTATGCGCAAGAATGGTCACCCAAGAATGATGGGGACATCACCTTCTACTTCCATGTCCATAAACAGGAAGTCTACTAGAAAGATGAATTTTCCAACATTGAATATAACATCTTTGAGAGTTAATTTGGTATACTTCACTGATCAATCTGTAATATGTATGGGTACTCAAGTTATTTTGAGCTCTTGGAGTCACAACTTGTGAAATACACTCATTGGAGTTATGTTGATGCTTGCTCCAAGATTGCACAAAGTTCTTCAAAACATGCATTCTCCAATAGTACATAGAATTGATAAAATTTTAGGGTCCCTCATTTGTTTTTGGAATTTTCTTCTAAACTACTTCATAGAATTCTTCATTCAATGAGATTACACCATTATATTCCATTTTCTTTTATTGGACAAAAAATCATGCAGGAATTTGGCATACTTTGGCATTTGAGCAATAGCTTCTGCAAATGGTTTGTTGATATGTAGTGTCTTGAACATCACCAATAACTTATTTTAGTATGCCTCCTACCTTACTTGACTTTCTCATTCAGAGATAGGAAGAGGCAGTTTGTATAGTGGTGGGGAAACTTAAACTGAGTCCTTTGGTTGCTCAGGAGTTTAGGTTTCTACAGATGGTGATACTTCATGTGGTGTCTCTTGTGTTGTTTTCTCAAATTCTTCTTATACTATAGGATTATTCTTAGTCTCTTTAGGTTCCCTATCATCTCTTACACCTAGTTTGTGAAAATCCAAAATCATTCCACTTCTCAGGACTATATCCTTAGCTTCATCCATTGGGTATGTCTCTTTATTACCAAGTATATTACCTAGAAATCCTTCATAAAATGTTTTTTTATTTGACCCATTTGAGAATTGAGATTTCATAAAGTAGCTCGTATGTTATATATCTTTGTCTTTTGAGTCATCATTATATGGTCTTACTTTTTAACAAAGGTGTCCCGGAAGTTCTCGCTGTTAATTTGTAGAGGAGTAGGTTGTTGCTAAGGTCTTGGCTGAGAAGTTTGAAATAGTTGATGTTCTCTTTTGGGTAAAGCTTATTACTACACTTTTTTTTGGTCTTGTAATATGGTTCATGGGAGTATACACTGGTGGTACTTGATTTTTAAATGGTTCTTGGCCACTTTTCTATTGATAATATCCTTGATAGTTCTCAATTGTTTATTGAGATGGTCTTTGATAATATTGTTTCTACTATTAGAATGGGGGGTTTTCTGATTGTATTTAATGTAATTTAAATATTGAGAATCTAGTTCATCAACTCCTTCCTTACAGTCTTTGTATAAGTTCGGGCCACCACATATTTCACATGATTGTATCTCTATTATAGGGGATTTAGTGGGTTGGGTAATAGGAAGTTGGAATGATTCTAGCTAAGTTTTTAGCTCTTTTCCATGCACTAATAGTCTTTTATTTTCATACGCTTGGTGGATACCATGCCAAGGTGTTCCACGGTCACTTTTCCACAAGATTTAATTGTGTGATACTTCATATAAGGTGGTTCTTTCAGATTTTGGTGTCTTGAACATTAGTCTTATATCATTTATAGCATTGACGACCATTTATACGTGTAACAACCCAAGATTTTATGAAAAATATTCTTTTTAATTTCACTAATGTCTTGTGTTGTACGCAACACAAAAAGGAGCTTTCACAACACGCATCCTTGACTTGACTTGCATTACACGCAATCGCAACCTTCCTCGATAGCGTGTGTAGTACGCAATACCGAGTTTCACTAAACAATGATATGCTATTAAAATATTATTATAACTAGCCGTTATGAATAGTAATAACCACCTTTTAAAATTTTAGAAATTTTAGCTCTCAAAATGGACTTCATTTTTGGATTCGGAGTATCGAATTTAGCCTAAGGTGAAATTTTGGTACTTTTCGGATAACTTTCATATTCTGATGAATAGTGAAAATTACTAAATTATAATTAAAAACAACTTTTTTAGTCGAAATAATTAATAGTGATAAATTATTAATTTGAGTGGTTTTAAAGTATATTTAGAATATATTTTTACAATTTAATACAATGTTGGTCATTGGTTGTAATTTCACATTTAAACCAGACATAATCAAGTGTCAATCTTTTGATAGATATTGTTTCTTAAAAACACGCTATTTGTTTTAACAGCGAGATATAATTATAAAATTAATTAATGCAACTTTTATGTTATTAATTTGGTAAAATAGAATTCATTTTTGAATTCGGAATATGAAATATAGCTTAGGATGAAATTTTGGCATTGTTCTGAAAAACATCAATTTTTTGATGAATAGTGAAACTACTAAGTGGTAGTTAAAAAACTGAATTTTTCATAAAACATAATTTTACTGCTTCTGTGAATGGAATTTCAAAAATCCGAGAGACACGGTTGATGTCAGTAAGTAAAATGTGGTTCAATGAGATGAAAATAATTTTTGGTGAATAGTAACTTTTTACTTTTATTTACCACGGTTAAAAGTAAATAGGGTAATTAAGGGTAAGAATGATATTAATATTACCCTAACACATGTCCTAATTCTATTGGACAAGTGTAACTCGACCAAAAACAACCTTAAGTGTAAAATATTATCATTTAGGCCCACTTGGATTAGATTAGGACATTTATTATTATTTAATTCAAAGAAGAGTTAAAAGAGTTAAAATCAATGTTTATTTACTAAAACATTTTTAATATAGGGTTATACATAAGATAAATTCGATTGTAAATATTCATTAGAAATATATAAAGATTTCCTACATAATGGTATTTTATTTGTAATTTTTAGACATCAAATAATTTAATTTATTTATGACACAAAGATGATGCAGTAATTATCTTATTAATGAAATATTGACATAATTGATGTTATAAACACCAAACTAAATGTAATTTCAGACTTTTTATGAATTCCACTAATTTTCTAGGTTACTATGATATATTAGTATTTATTTAATCAACTTTTTTCGAACATATAATTCTGTTAGGACTTTCACAAAAAACATATATCAAATAGTGTCAAAATTGACACAAAATAGTTTTTAAATCAAATATTATATTATTAATTGTTATTTTATTTCTAAAAATCTAAGGTTCGGCCAAATGACTTAGATAAGTATATATGTATTACTAATAAACAATTTGGGGTTCGTTTGGCATGTTATAGTAAGTTTATTAACCATATAGTGAAAGAAAACAAAAAGACGCGGTAAAAGTTAAATTATTTAACTTAGAGTTAAATCTAATTGATAAGGTTAAAATAATACCCTAAACTTGTCTAAATCTTATTGGTTGATAGGATTTCGACCCATCCCCACTTTAGCTCCGAAATAAGACCCTTTGGAACCATTATAAACCGATTTTTACTTTAATATAAAATAATATTTTGAGGTATTCCTAAGGTGCCCCTCTCCTCCCTTATAAAAGGACACCTCCTCCCTCTTTTCCACACACAACTTTGAGCCTTCAAGATTGTCCAAACCCTGCCAAAATCACTTCTCCACTTCCCTAGTATCATCCTAGAGGTCCTGGTCTTCTTAAAAGACCAATTTTAGTGCCCTAAAAGGAGGTCTCAAAGAAGTACTTCAAAGAAGAGGTAATACCCATTGCCGATCCTTTTCAATTTCTTTCTTCTTCAACTTCTTATTATTTAGTTGTTTCATGATAAAGTAATAACATCAGTATTTATTATATACTGATATGTTATTATAAATATGAAACAACTCTAATTAACTTTCTATCCATCCTATGGAAAAAGGAAATCATCGCGCGTGCGTACGTACGGAATACCGTCTCCACGCCGTGGTGTAATCTATTTTCCGCCACCACCTTAATTGGATGGGTATAAAGGTGTAATGAGTAACCATATATGATTATTATAAAGTGATATTGATACTGAGATAGTATACATACACTTCAACACAATTCCACGACCATGGGAACGATATCAGCGTTCATGCATACGTACGGACTACCGTCTCCACGACGCGATGAGATTCATTCTCAATGATTAACCATTAATGAATGATTATAAAGTATATATAATAAGTACTAATGAGATATATGACCAAATAATTATACTGGAATTATTTATATTTATATGTATGTCATCTACTTAATTCCATTTATTTCAATAAGGAAACGAAAACAGCGTTCATGCGTACGTACGGACTACCGTCTCCATGAACGGTGTATTTCTTTCCATTTACTGATTTATTATATATGTGTATTATGAATATATATATATATATATAAATCATGTTTTATATTCTGGAATTAAGTAATCATGATCTAAGTAATCATATGAATAATTACAAGTTAAAAACACGAACGACAAATGAGACGATTTTACCCAAAACGCTACTTTAACATGAATTTACAAAAGAACGGGTAATATAAAGTCATAAGTGGACCATATATGATTTAAAAACAATGAATATGATTCTGGAATAAGTCAATAACATGATTTAAATCATTATACAGGAGGTTCTGACACTTACAAAGCAAGTCGGACCTAAGGTAAGGGAAATATCAGAATCTCATTTTTATCCGAGATTGTTTATTCGTAAGTATTTACTGGGGTGTATTTTATCATCCGCATCCATGTTTCATCAATATGTAATATTATTTCCATCCACCTACAATTGTTTAAATCCATTTTTACCCTTCGGTGAGTTTTTAGTAATATGTATGAAAGGAATCTTTTGTCGATTTTCGTACGAGGTACTTTTTGACTTTTCCGACAAAAGTACGAAGAATGTTTTTTTTAACTTATACGGCATGAATTGATTTTTAAAACATTATTTCCAAGAAGCTTCCTTTACAAGTTTTCAAGTTTATTTTTAATCAACTTCTTTTAGTTTATAATTGTACGGCATTTTAAGAAAGGAAAAGTGTTTTTGAAGAAGAAAGGATATTTTCCCCAAGAATTCATTTCAAGTGTTTTATCAAAATTATTTTCCATCTAAGATAATATAGGGTTCTGTTTCTATCCCTATTTTTACATTGATTTGATTATGTTGTGATTGAATTATTTTTATGAATTCCTTTATCTTATATGAATTGTTTTATGATGTCATGATGTTTAAGATTCCCATTTCTATTACACGGGTTATGCAATGATGTATGATTTATGATTTTGTGGCACACATAAGAATGGTATCATTATGAGATGGGTGGGACCTATATCTCCCTCCAATGCATTGGGTAAAGATTTTATATCTCATGAGATAGACATGGCTGGAATGGTAGGTTATACCGGTTCAGTGAAACAGGACTGAAACGAGGGTTACTCGATTCAGAAAGGGACTTTGTCCACTAAGATAGTCTTGGAAATGAGTCTTGACTAACAAGAAATGATTCTCTATGATTATGTGTGAATGCCACAAAGTTTCATGTTTTAAGTTATGATTATTGTGATTACATTTCACTACCATGATTTATCCCACGTTATGAAATTATGCTCTCTTTTGCAGGTTATGATTTCCAAAATGTTATGTTCTTATGAATACGATGTGATTGATATTTCTTTTGTTTACCCTTACTGAGAATTTGAGCTCACCCTTTTATGATTTCTTTTCCCCAGGGTATAACGAAAGGTTTTAGGTAAAAAAAAAGGGAGATCTTTATGGGAGATGTTGAATATCTTTCACCACAATTAGAAGATTTTATTCCGAGTTTCCAAAGACACTAAACTATTACGATCCTTGTGTGTGTGTTTTTGTTATGTACTAAGTATTCCGCAAAAGTAATGTAAAGTCCATGTAAGTCAGGCTTTGGGTCTCTACAGTTGGTATCAGAGGAAAGGTTTAGTCAACCTTTGGAAACTAGGATGCAAAAACATTAGTGAGATCCCTATAGATATTTCTACGGTATGTCTAAGGATGTCCCTAAGGTTAAGTATACGTATAGGTTATAGTACTAGAACTACGCTAACGATCATAGAATTAAACCTAAGATGTTAGATATTGAAGGTACTTCCCCTTTATTATGTTGTTTTCCCTAGCATGATTTTTGCCTCTCACACTATTCTTTTTGGGTTTTAGACGATGGCTGGAACCCGATGGAACCGTGTTGATCAATGCAATGGACAATGCAATGATTGTCCTCCTGAACAAACAAATTTTATGGGAGATGGAGTGCAAAATCTTATTTCTATACTTACACAATCTATGAATCATTCTGGACTTCCAAATGAGTAGAGAAGGGAACAATATTCTATTGAGTCCTTCATGAGGCAACGTCCACCTTCTTTCAGTGGGTCTTCTGATCCACTTGTTGCTGAACAATGGATCAGTACCACTGAAAAGGTATTTTCAGTTCTTCAATGTTCTGAACATGATAAAGTCATCTTAGCAGTATATCGTTTGGAAGGTGAAGCTGATCAATGGTGGAATCTTATCAAGAATACAAGGCAAAGAGATGAAATTGAGTCCATGGAATGGGACGAGTTGAAGAACTTATTTTTCAATAAGTACTTCCCTCGTATTCTTCGAACAAAGATGGAGAATTAGTTTCTTGAACTAAAGCAAAAGTATGATGAATCTTTTGGTATATACGAAGCGAATTTTACAAGACTTTCAAGGTATGCATCTGGCATTATCATCCAACCTGAAAGTAAAGTTGATCGATTTTTCAGTGGCTTAAAACCAAGTCTTCGAAGGGCATTAGCTATAAGAGACTTCAGTAGCTATGAAGAAATTGTGCGTTGTGCTATCAAGGTAGAAATGGAAGTTGGTGTTACATATCCATCTCATGGTTTTGACAAGAAACGAAAGATGGAGTTCAAGGAGAAATCTCAGAATAATGGTGAAAAGAAGATGAATGTTTCCTTATGCACAAATTGTGGAAAGAAGCATGGTGGATATTGTCTTAAAGGGACTAGAAAATGTTTTAAGTGTGGAATAGAAGGTCATCGATCAGCTGAGTGTCGAAGTAATGGAAAAAGGGTTTCTAATGATGTGAATAAAGCAAACACTGCAGAGAACGCACCACCAACACTTCAATGCTTCAAGTGCAAGGAAATGGGGCATTATGCTAATAAATGCCCTAATCCAAGGGTTAGTGATGATCAACATGAGCAACCACTGAAGGCAAAGGACAAAGGGAAGTCACATGCGATCACTATTGGCAATGTTGAATATGACAACGATGTGGTGGAATGATTAAGTGTTTATGTAATGGGATTCCAAAATAATGTTGTATCATTGAGTATTGCAATATTTATTGATGTGGTATTCAAAGTGATTGAGATATTTTTTTTGGAAATAAGATGATATGCGCATAATGAAGGGAAAACGAGAAAATGAAATGTTTAATAGTATTCATGAGCTCATGATTGATATAAGGACTAAGTGATATCATGGTTTGAGTATATAGAATTTTGAGGATTTTGGTATGTGGAAAGTGTTAACTTTAAACTGCATTCATGTTTTCACTATGGTATTCAAGAGAATACATGATTAAGGACTTTGAATGTTTAGAATGTGACCAACAAGACATATCTTATGGGGATCGACGATGGTGTTAAATCTCTGGTAATCGTTTTCACTATGTTATGAGAGTGGACTGCAGTATTATGGATAAGCCTAAAGATTGGAATGGATTATTTTGGACATAAGTTAGTATTGTTTAAGGATAGAAGTTTTCTCGATATTATTTATGGGATGTTGTAGTAATATAGTTTTAGAAAAAGGACAACCTGCAGGACGGGCGACAGCCCATCGCGTCGGACAAGGCTGTGGGAATCGAACCCACAACCGAAGTGCGACTGGCCTTTATCTCCTACCACTGGCCAACAGGAAGTCCCTGTTTAGTAGAAACTAGTTTTATTATATTAAGCAGTATGATATATGAAGTATAAGTCCATTTTAGGAACCATATATGATTAATCTCACTATAGATCGACTTATGTATATAATTTTTGCTAACCTTTTGTTTGAGACAGATGGAATGACCCGTCATTCTATCACGTGATATGCTAACACTTCACGAATAACAAATTCAACTTCATTTATTTAAGATATGAAGTGGAAATTGTTCAAGGCATGAAAAATGGTGAGATTGTACCAAAATCATGTAAGTATTTCTTTTAATTCTTCAACTTTAGGGAAATGATCTTGAAAACCAAAAATGTTGTCCTAGTGATCTTATACCTGATGAATCGGATGGTACCTTAGATCGTCACAAATTTATGGATTTGTGATTGTTGGCTTTTCCATAGCCATGTTCTCTACCACTCTCCATCAGAACATGATGGTTAGACTTTTCTTCCATATCCATATTTTCACCTATGTGGAAACCCAGTGATTAGTTTATTTGGGTAACCGTTAAGTTTAATACTTTTGTTTTAAAATATTGGTTTTGGTATTCCTTTTTACGATGTGGGTTTCTATTAAAGAAACTTTCGAATAGTAAACCATTTATAACCCCGACGAATTTCGAGGGCGAAATTCATTTTAAGGGGGGTAGAATGTAACAACCCAAGATTTTATAAAAAATATACTTTTTAATTTCACTAATGTCTTGTGTTGTACGCAACACAAAAAGGAGCTTTCAAAACATGCATCCTTGACTTTCCTTGCATTACACGCAATCACAACCTTCCTCGATAGCGTGTGTAGTATGCAATACCCAGTTTCACTAAACAACGATATGCTATTAAAATATTATTATAACTAGCCGTTATGAATAGTAATAACCACCTTTTAAAATTTTAGAAATTTTCGCTCTCAAAATGGACTTCATTTTTGGATTCGGAGTATCGAATTTAGCCTAAGGTGAAATTTTGGTACTTTTCGGATAACTTTCATATTCTGATGAATAGTGAAAATTACTAAATTATAATTAAAAACAACTTTTTTTAATCGAAATAATTAATAGTGATAAATTATTAATTTGAGTGGTTTTAAAGTATATTTAGAATATATTTTTACAATTTAATACAATGTTGGTCATTGGTTGTAATTTCACATTTAAACCAGACATAATCAAGTGTCAATCTTTTGATAGATATTGTTTCTTAAAAACACGCTATTTGTTTTAACAGCGGGATTTAATTATAAAATTAATTAATGCAACTTTTATGTTATGAATTTGGTAAAATAGACTTCATTTTTTAATTTGGAATATGAAATATAGCTTAGGATGAAATTTTGGCATTGTTCTGAAAAACAACAATTTTTTGATGAATTGTGAAACTACTAAGTGGTAGTTAAAAAACTGAATTTTTCATAAAACTTAATATTACCGCTTCTGTGAATGGAATTTCAAAAATCCGAGAGACACGGTTGATGTCAGTAAGTAAAATGTGGTTCAATGAGATGAAAATAATTTTTGGTGAATAGTAACTTTTTACTTTTATTTACCACGGTTAAAAGTAAATAGGGTAATTAAGGGTAAGAATGATATTAATATTACCCTAACACATGTCCTAATTCTATTGGACAATTGTATCTCGACCAAAAACAACCTTAAGTGTAAAATATTATCATTTAGGCCCACTTGGATTAGATTAGGACATTTATTATTATTTAATTCAAAGAAGAGTTAAAAGAGTTAAAATCAATGTTTATTTACTAAAACATTTTTAATATAGGGTTATACATAAGATAAATTCGATTGTAAATATTTATTAGAAAGATAAAAGGATTTCCTACATAATGGTATTTTATTTGTAATTTTTAGACATCAAATAATTTAATTTATTTATGACAAAATGATGATGCAGTAATTATCTTATTAATGAAATATTGACATAATTGATGTTATAAACACAAACCTAAATGTAAATTTAAACTTTTTATGAATTACACTAATTTTATAGGTTACTATGATATATTATTATTGATTTAATCAACTTGGTTCGAACATATAATTCTGTTAGGACTTTCACAAAAATCATATATCAAATAGTGTCAAAATTGACACAAAATAGTTTTTAAATCAAATATTATATTATTAATTGTTATTTTATTCCTAAAAATCTAAGGTTCGGACAAATGACTCAGATAAGGATATATGTATTACTAATAAACAATTTGGGGTTCGTGTGTCATGTTATAGTAAGTGTATTAACCATATAGTGAAAGAAAACAAAAAAGACACGGTAAAAGTTAAATTATTTAACTTAGAGTTAAATCTAATTGATAAGGTTAAAATAATACCCTAAACTTGTCTAAATCTTATTGGTTGATAGGATTTCGACCCATACCCACTTTAGCTCCGAAATAAGACCCTTTGGAACCATTATAAACCGATTTTGACTTTAATATAAAATAATATTTTGAGGTATTCCTAAGGTGCCCCTCTCCTCCCTTATAAAAGGACACCTCCTCCCTCTCTTCCACACACAACTTTGAGCCTTCAAGCTCGGCCAACCCCTACCAAAATCACTTCTCCACTTCCCTAGTATCATCCTAGAGGTCCTGTTCTTCTTAAAAGACCTATTTTAGTGCCCTAAAAGGAGGTCTCAAAGAAGTACTTCAAAGAAGAGGTAATACCCATTACCGATCCTTTTCAATTTCTTTCTTCTTCAACTTCTTATTCATTAGTTGTTTCATGATAAAGTAATAACATCAGTATTTCTTATATACTTATATGTTATTATAAATATGAAACAACTCTAATTAACCTTCTATCCATCCTACGGAAAAAGGAAATCACCGCGCGTCCGTACGTACGGAATACCGTCTCCACGCCGTGGTGTAATCTATTTTCCGCCACCACCTTAATTGGATGGGTATAAAGGTGTAATGAGTAACCATATATGATTATTATAAAGTGATATTGATACTGAGATAGTATACATACACTTCAACACAATTCCACGACCATGGGAACGATATCAGCGTTCATGCGTACGTACGGACTACCGTCTCCACGACGCGATGAGATTCATTCTCAATGATTAACAATTAATGAATGATTATAAAGTATATATAATAATTACTAATGAAATATATGACCTAATAATGATACTGGAATTATTTATATTTATATGTATGTCATCTACTTAATTCCATTTAATTCAATAAGGAAACGAAAACAGCGTTCATGCGTACGTACGAACTACCGTCTCCATGAACGGTGTATTTCTTTCAATTTACTGATTTATTATATATGTGTATTATGAATATATATATATAAATGATGTTTTATATTCTGGAATTAAGTAATCATGATCTAAGTAATCATATGAATAATTACAAGTTAAAAACACGAACGACAAATGAGACGATTTTACCCAAAACGCTACTTTAACATGAATTTACAAAAGAACGGGTAATATAAAGTCATAAGTGGACCATATATGATATAAAAACAATGAATATGATTCTGGAATAAGTCAATAACATGATTTAAATCATTATACAGGAGGTTCGGACACTTACAAAGCAAGTCGGACCTAAGGTAAGGGAAATATCAGAATCTCATTTTTATCCGAGATTGTTTATTCGTAAGTATTTAATGGGGTGTATTTTATCATCCACATCCATGTTTCATCAATATGTAATATTACTTCCATCCACCTACAATTTTTTAAATCCATTTTTACCCTTCGGTGAGTTTTTAGTAATATGTATGAAAGGAATCTTTTGTCGTTTTTCGTACGAGGTACTTTTTGACTTTTCCGACAAAAGTACGAAGAATGTTTTTTTTAACTTATACGGCATGAATGGATTTTTAAAACATTATTTCCAAGAATCTTCCTTTACAAGTTTTCAATTTTATTTTTAATCAACTTCTTTTAGTTTATAATTGTACGACATTTTAAGAAAGGAAAAGTGTTTTTGAAGAAGAAAGGATATTTTCCTCAAGAATTCATTTCAAGTGTTTTATCAAAATTATTTTCCATATAAGATAATATAGGGTTCTGTTTCTATCCCTATTTTTACATTGATTTGATTATGTTGTGATTGAATTATTTTTATGAATTCCTTTATCTTATATGAATTGTTTTATGATGTCATGATGTTTAAGATTCCCATTTCTATTACATGGGTTTTGCAATGATGTATGATTTGTGATTTTGTGGCACACATAAGAATGGTATCATTATGAGATGGGTGGGACATATATCTCCCTCCAATGCATTGGGTAAAGATTTTATATCTCATGAGATAGACATGGCTGGAATGGTAGGTTATACCGGTTCAGTGAAACAGGACTGAAACGAGGGTTACTCGATTCAGAAAGGAACTTTGTCCACTAAGATAGTCTTGGCAATGAGCCTTGACTAACAAGAAATGATTATCTATGATTATGTGTGAATGACACAAAGTTTCATGTTTTAAGTTATGATTATTGTGATTACATTTCACTACCATGATTTATCCCACGTTATGAAATTATGCTCTCTTTTGCAGGTTATGATTTCCAAAATGTTATGTTCTTATGAATACGATGTGATTGATATTTCTTTTGTTTACCCTTACTGAGTATTTGAGCTCACCCTTTTTTGTTTTCTTTTCCCCAGGGTATAAAGAAAGGTTTTAGGTAAAAAAAAGGGAGATCTTTATGGGAGATGTTGAAGATCTTTCACCACGATTAGAAGATTTTATTCCGAGTTTCCAAAGACACTAAACTATTACGATCCTTGTGTGTGTGTTTTTGTTATGTACTAAGTATTCCGCAAAAGTAATGTAAAGTCCATGTAAGTCAGGCTTCGGGTCTCTACAATACGGCTATATGGAGACCTTAATATAATGTTTTAAGATATGTCCACATGTCGAATCCATGGTGTGGGTACTTCATCATCAGTTCCTTAAATCTATCTCATGAGGATTCTCCATCAGTTTGAGCGATTTTTAGAATGTCGTTATGGAGTTTCCAAGTCCAGATCAGTTGGAATTATTTTTCCAAGAACTTCTTGTCTAGATTTCCCCAAGTTTTGATTGAATCCAGAGCTTGAATCTTTAGCCAATCCTTGGCTTTTCCTCTCAAATAGAAGGTAAATATGCAGAGTCTAATTATGTCTAATCATACACCCTTGTTATGTAAGGTATTGAAAACTTCTAGGAAGTTAGAGATGTTCTCATGTGGGAATTTACTCTAGAGTCCACTAAATCTCCCCATGTTCTAGATCATATGAATGATTCCATGTTTTATTTCAAAAGTATGTTCTTTGATAGGAGGATGCACTATGCTTGGAGTGGAACCCTGGATGGATGGAAATCCATAATCCCTGATGGTTCACTCTTGATGTCTTGGGTGCTCTCTATGAACTAATTGATTAATATTCGGAGGGTTTGGCGTGTTCAATACTTCTTGATTATTTGGGCCATCAATTGTCTACCATCAGCATGCAAGAAGATAGTGTTCAATCTCGGTATCGAAGTCTGGTTGTTCTTTTGTCTAAAGGATCTTCGAATGAGTCGAAGGACCTTGGTACATGCACAATATAGAGAAGAAGAGACATAATGGCATCTTTCAACTAGAAATAAATAAAGGTGATGTAGGAAAAGGTAATCCCAATTCTTTTTTCCAAAGGATTTACAAGAATAGCATTGGGTTCCCCAATAGTGGTGCCAAAATTTGGTACGCCCTCACGCATAGTTCAAATCACCTGAGTTTTGGTCAGATTAAAATTGTTTTTTCCAAACTATACTTGCTTCTAGATAGAATTTACTGAAATTTCAGAGTGGATATCATGGGGAGCGTAAGTTAGAACTAACCATTGATGGTTGAATACCTTTTTGGTTAGGAATAATTTCTAAATGGTTTGACTTTGGGAGTTTTATGTCTAGTAGTTGATGGGTTTCTTCAAGAATAAGATAGGGATCAAGATCAATTTTGGGTATCTGTAGAAGGGTGATCCTAATTATGACTTGGTAGAATCCTATGGTTTAGGTTACGAAGCTAGTGGAGGTCACAAATTGATTTTGATCAATTCAACTAGTAATACCTCAAAGGTATCTATTCCTTGACCAAAAGATTGTGAAAAACTAGATTCAATGAGATCGGAATCTATAGAATAACGCATTATAGGATATTGGTTGTAGCATAATCTACTCCAACTAGGACATATTCCTTCACTTGAATATCCCATAGTTAGGGATGTTCAAATGAATTGGATGGATGGTGATTATTTATCTAGATTTCTATCCCTTAAGGGTACCAAGTTAAAAATTAAATATTTACTTATATTCAGATACACCTACTCTCGATCCCTACCCTGGGGGGTTTAGCCACTCATGGTACGATGGAATGTAAACAAATGAACAATTAAAATTGTTATTGAAATGCTAATAAGGAATGAATTTAAAGTTTATCATGTGTTAAATGATTTAGATTCACAAAAGGGGATGATAATAAGAATGGGATCATAATGAAATTAAATACTTACTTGAAATGAGAACAGAAATTCATGAAACCTGAGTTATACAATGATTGGTGATGAGCAATGGTGAAGATGTGAAAAGGGAACGAAGGCGGTGATGAAATACTTTCCACAACACTTGTATTTATATAAAATTATTAAACCGGTGAATAAATTTTATTTTAGAGGGGAGGAAATTGAAGGAAACTTGAATGGAATGAAAAACATAGAAATCCTCCTCTCTTGAAGCTCTCTAAATCTGCTATCGGGCTACATCATTTATAGGTGAACAGTTACATGACCAGTAATGGGATTCATGTCAGGTAATGTTATTCTATGTAAATATCCACATATTTTGAATATTATGCGTATCTCATATAAGATATGAGGTTTGACTACTTTCATGTCATGTAACCAGCTTTCACGATTTGTTCTAGTCTTCCAGCTATATCTTTGGAGTAGATTTCTCATTCAAATGTCTCACAATGTGTATTTTCCATTCATTAAATGTATTAGATTCTTCACTTGCAATATTAATGACTTAGTTCATGACTTGGTTCATGACTTTCTGGATGTTGTGAAATATTATTACACAATGTGTAATGGAGTTTTATAATGTGTAATAGGCAATTTATTCTCTTTTTCTACATTTCCTCCTTTGAAACCTTGAAAGTCTTATTCCTGTAAAATTCAGCACATACCAAGTGCATTAACAAGTGGAAAAATTAAAATTCTTAAAAAAAAATATAGAAAAATGTATATATAATTTCATCTAATTAGGTACCCAGTTGAAATCAATTCGAATAATGAAGGAATAAATTTTACTCATTCATATATGATCAAGTTTGTGGGTATTTTATAACCACTATGAACTACGATTTACTTTTTATACTAGAGCTAAAAATTCTTGACTAGGTTGGTCTCAATGACCAACCAAATCATTTCCCATTTCACAAAATACAAAGACACACCATTCAAGAGTGCTTTATCTTAAAATATATCATGAAAGAATTGATAGCTTTTGGACATGTGAAATTGGTAAAGCCACCAGCATAAGTGGTGTATGTTTTCATCACTTCCCCTAAAGAAGAAAGTGAATGGGAAAAAAAATTTAGTAGAATGATGAATAATTATGATGGCTATATGAATCAAAAAACAATCTATTAAGATCAATGAATTCAACTATAGTTTAGGTAACCATCTATAACCCATGTTGCTCCTTCTATAATGCAGATGAAATCCTCATCCTTATAACCTTCCATAATTTGAAAATACAAAAAAGTGGTTTGTCTAGAAATTAAGGGAGAAAATGAATGAAGACAAACATGAGTCAAGGCCAATTTCATCTTTGAACCTCTCATATTTCATTCCCCCTAGATCTGAAACAATAGGCAGTGCCCCACCAAACGACTCCACCAGAAATGGTCAGTGAGGTTGAGTCCTCATCAGAAGAGTAGTTGATATCCAAATCCATTAATTTCATTCTATTATTGGATCCCTTATCTAATGATCAGTTTGAATCTTAACTTTTTCACCCACACCTAATCGGGAAACCAGAGGAAGTGGTCATAGGAGTTGAGGATACTGGGGGAGACGCAGTCGTGGAAGGAATCAAAATTCTAGCCACAACCCTACTTAGACTATCAATGCTGTAGAAACTCAATAAAGATATATTTAGTGATTCCAAAAGGAATGGGAAAACCCCTATGTGCCTTCCAAAATCCACTCTGACCTAATCAGTCTAGAATATCAATTAGGGGAGGAACTTGTGTCATAGCCCCCTCATCGAGTATGTAGACATGCCCATCCCAACCCACCAAGGATAGGGGAACCTATAGCTCTTATAAAAACCTTCGATCCATAAATTTAAAATATAGAATCCCCTAAATCTCTTAAAAAATAGCATCTCTGTATTGGGATGTGACGAACTTTAGACCAGAAGTGTGAAATCCTGAAATAGTTTGCCTCAGTACAAGAAAAATTATCAATCATGGATGACCTAGGTTTGTCAAAATACCTCAGAGAAGCAATCACATAATATTTACTCTACCCCCAAGAGTTTGACACCAAAGTAGATATTATTGGGGTCTATTAGATAGAGATTGACCCTTGTAATTCCATGAGGTAATATCCTTCACAGACCATGATAAAGATGTTGTTTTACATGAGAACATATGACCCCTATACATGTTCAATAGGATAAAAGATGTCGATATCTGAAAGGTGTTCATTGAAAATATATATGAAGTTTATATCATTCTAGTACAAACACTCCGATGGATTTGATACAATAAAGATTACCTAGCACATTCCACCATAACACTACTTGGAAATGACAAAAGTAAACAAAACTACTTGGGCCAAATCAAGCTCAAGGATCAGTTCTAGGAACACATAGCTGATTCATAATTTATGGTGGTCAGGCAGAACACATCCTTCTTGGAAGTTTATGGTTTCACCAACATTGTAAATCCTTTCGTCACACCATCAATGCATCAAATATTGAATTAATGGGAAAATAAGGACATTTTATGCTGATAAGGCCTCGTTCAAATCATACGAGTCACATTACATCAATGAAAGATTCTATTAGGGAAAGGGGTAAAACCCCCCTTTTTGATGGTGTTTATTGGTTCACCACCATGAATGCTCTAGAAATTATACATATCAATCCCTTTAAACAACATGATGAAGAGTATGTTCTATCTATCAACCAGATTGAGATCATGATTCTAAATTTTTATGTAAATTCATAAATCCTCATGATTTCAGTCATGAACAATGAATCCAAAAATGTTGAAATGTTTACTGATTCCCCATGGAATTGTTAATGCCTAGATAAAGATTCATTCATTTCATCACCAATGCTCTAGAAGATCCATGCCTCACTAGCTAGAAAAAAAAGAGGTCGTCTCGTCACCCATAGAGAGTGATGACACTCCTTCCCTTTCTATCACCCCATCCGCTTTAGAGTTTCATGAAAATACCAAGATAATAGACGGGTTAGAGGAATTTGATTCATATTTTGAATATCTAGATATTGACTACCCTCCTAACTTGGAATAACTCATAACAATACTTTTATCCCAAAAAAAACAAGAGAAATAAAATTAAGAGGATGAAGAAGAGGAGGACATGGACCTTAGAGACACCCATCCATCATTTAAGAAGGGAATATATTCCACCATTGATAAGCTCAAAGAAATGTATATGGGCATAGAAGATGATCCATGGCTCATATTAATGTGTCCATGTAATCTAAAGATTGGGATATATATTCATCATTCTTGGGGTAGAATCGAGATGTATTCTCTTGTAACTACATTGAAATGTATGGTCTAGATCCTGAGGTGTCCACTCACAACCTAGGCCTGCTAGAGGACCACTAAGGCTATAAACAGGCATCCAAAAGGAAAAACCCAACATAAGCTTCCATGATAGAGGCTAAAGTTGATAAGATCATCAGAGATCTTAACCGGTACTATCCAAAGGATGAATTCTTAGTACCGATCATAGAACTACTAATTGATTTGATGACCAAATATTAGGCACTCTTTTTCATGGATGGATATTCAGGATAAAGCACAAAATTAATCGTCTAAGAATATGAAGAAGCCACCACCTTTAAGGCCCTCAGGGAGTACTCTACTATCATGTAATTCCATTCAGCTTGAACAATGCTTGTGCTACATACCAATGTTCCATGAATTTCACCGTTAAACCCTTCCTGAGAAAGATTTTTTAATGTTATGTTGATGAATTTGGGGGTTAAATTATGAAAAACATTTATAAAAAATAATGGATATTGAAACCATCTTCATCAAACTATGAAAACATAGCTGGAAAATGAACCCCTCGAAATGTAATTTTAGTATTACCTTAGGTAAATTTCTTGGCTTCGTTATACACCATCATCGAATCGATGTTGTCCCCAAGAAGACCAAGGTTATCCTTGTCATGTAACCTCCTCACAACCTAACAGAGTTGAGAGGAATTCATGGGAACTTAGCCTACAGTTGATGCTTCATATCTAACCTTACTGGAAAATCTTTTCCCTGTAATAGGTTTATGAAAAAGGGGTTCATATATCAGTTGATTAGTGATTGTATATAATAATTTGAACTTCAAAAGAAATGTATCCTACGTCCTCAGCTACTAATATCTATTGTTGAAGTATGACCACTTATTTTGTATGTGAAAGCCTTAGAGCTATTACTAGGGGCCTTCCTCATGAAAAATAATGATGTTGGTAGTGAAAATAGACTTTATTATCCCAGTTAAACCATGATCTATGATAAGAATCATTATTAAGATACAAAGAAGAGTTGTATGGCACTAATATTTGTTTTCCAGTAGTCGAGGCACTATCTATGTCATCATGAGGTATGTCTATTCTCTCATAGAAAACCACTCAAATACATTCTCAGTTCTCTAATGTTGATTAGACTTCTATCATGATGGGCAGTCATCCTGCAGTATTTTGACATTTTGTTCATGCCTTATAGAGCATTCAAATGATAGACGATAGCATATTTTAATGTATAGAAACCCTTAGTGGAATTGACTCTATTGGACACCAAAATAACCAATGAAGAGGTTTTCTATGTTCACGAGTCCCCCAATTCTTGGAGATGTATTTCGATGGTGCATCTATAATCTTAAAAAGAAAGAGGATGAAATACCCCAAACTCAACAATTTAGGGTTTTGTGTTGTGATCATATCCCCTGAAAAGGAATATTTTACTTACTTCTTCCTACTGTTATAGGAGTACATGAATAATAAAACAAAATACCATGCCCTAATTGTGGGGATAGAGCTAGCGCTTCAAGTACAAGTAATCACTTGAAGATAAAAGGTTATTTAGAATTAGTCATCATGAAGGTTAATGATTATTATTCTATAAAACATGAAGGGTTGTTCCCCATGATAAACCATAACTATGGACTAATGGAAGAATTCCATTTAAAGCTGACATTGACTCATGTCTCTCGTATAAGAAATTATCAAGCTAATGCATTGGAAAATGCATCTATAGCTTTGGATGATCTAGGCCAAGATGAAAGAGTCATCAATATTGTGCATCACCAGATGGTCTCACCCATATTCCAATTCAATACAGAAGAGATCAATGATATTATCCCCATACCAGAATTGTATAGTCTGACCACAGGCTGGATGACATAGATTATGGACTACCTTCAAAATGGATAACTCCCATCAGACAGAGCTGAGAGAGAGAAAATTCAAAGACGAGCAATTAAATTTGTTCCTTATAACTGCATGAACCCTCAAAAGGAACTCTATTAGAGGATCCTCGATGGGGTCCTCCTCTATTTCATTTATGGATAAGAGACTGCTAAGGTCATGAAGGAAGTTCAAGTTGGAGCCTATGGTGCCCACTAGTTATGAATCAATATTTACTATCGAATTCGAAGTCTTAGAAACTACTTTCCCACAATAACACTGGACTACACTAAATTCACCAAATATTTCCATCCCTTCTAGGTTCATGACAACTTCATCCACTAACCCCCATAGTTACTTCACATAGCTAAGTACTCATGGCTATTTTCCATATGGGGAATAGACGTCGTGGGACTATATCCTCCCGCTACATCCAGGATGTTCTAGTATATTCCCATAACAAAAAAAATCTTTTCCAAATTAGCAGATTTCATGCCCCTCAATGAGTTTGCTAAACATTGTCTGTTTCATGAGATCTAATATCATTACTAGATTTTATATCCCTCGAAAAATACTAAGAGACAACGACACCAATTTCAATTTAGCTGAATTAGAAATATTCTATTTTGAGTATGACCTCAAGTATAATTGTTCATACTACTACCACGAATCATCAAAAAGATAGATAGAGTCCTTTAACACGATCCTCTCTAATATACTCTAAAATATGGTAGATAAGGATAAAACTTCTTTCTCAAAAAAACTCAAACATGCCTTGTGGGATTACCTAACCATGAACCACACTACCAAAAATGATACCCCATACTCATTAGTGTACAAGATAGAGGAATTTGTGCATATATAACTTCAATTTCCCTCACTCTGAATTTCCATATATTATCAATTATCCATAGATTAGCAAACCCAAAAATGTCTTGATGAATTGGAGTAACTATATGAGAAAGGATTTCAAACTTTTCATTATTTGTAAGTCCACCAAAATCAAATAATGTAATCCTTTAATAAAAAGTTTGACATTCAATATTCTTTCGAAGGGGAGATGGGGATGGTCTTTAGGACTCTAATAATACCTAGAGAGAAACCGGAAATTTTAGATCAAAAGTGGGAGGAATCATATGCCATACACAAAGATTACTCTAATGAATCTTATTCTTTGATACTGATGGATGGATAACTAACCATGACCCCCACTAACACCGGTTTCTTGATCAAGTATTTCATATAATCTGACAACCAAATCATCCTGGTAGCATGATGTTAAATTTAATTGCACATTATCCTATTCACACGATGATAAATTGTAAGGATATGGTCCTGGTAAAATGACATTAAACTTCTTGGAACATAATCCAATCCACATGATGATAAAATATATGGAGATCTTCTTGATTTATTGACATTAAAATGCATGGTATATCCTCATGTCCTCATGATGCTAAACTGTATGGTGCATCGTTTTGATTACATGACATTAAATAGAATGGAACATCATCCTAGTTGCATGATATTAAACTACACAGACATCATTGTTCCCACTGTAAAATGTTAAACTACATATCTACATCCCAGGAACATGACAATAAAATTGTACACTCATTCCATGAAATATGACTTTAAGATATTCACGGGGATCCAAATTCCATTACCTGAAACTAGGAATCATAGTCCAAGTATTGTGAATCTAAATTACATGTGATATTTCTTCAAATAGTGTGATATAGAAACCGGCCTCTTAGGCCCTCTTTCACATGGGGTCTTTTACCATGTCTCACCATGTATACCTATTTTTTGGAAGCTTCCTTCGGTTTTTCCAAATTCCATGACATCAAACTGGAAAAATAATTCAAAAAATCATGATTCAAAACAATGTGTACATGGTGTGTGTACCTTACTAGTCCTTATTCATGTTATTTTTATTATGCCATCACATCATGTATATCCCTTTTTTAATCCTCTCCCATTTTTTGGAACCCTGTGACTTTAAACTCGGAGTTAACATACTCACTGCATGAGGTTAAACTTCACGAGATTCATCCTTTAAATCAATGATTCTCTGCATACTAGGTATATCTATGTGGGAGAATGAAAAAAATCCCATATCCACTGCATGAGAGTTAGATCTATGTTGGGAGTCCCTTTATCAGGTACTATGTATGGATTTATTCCTATCCACATAAGATATGCAGTGACACCTATATTTTGCATCTTGGTCCATCCATCCTGAAGAAAAACTTGCAAATTCCATCTCCCTATGTGTGGGACAAACCTATGTAGGGATCCTTTCATCAAGAACTATGTGTGGATTGATTCTAATCTAATGGGATATGTTTTGACATATGTACCTTGTTTCTTAGGCCTAGTTACAAAATAAAAAAAATCCTCACCCCCCCTCCCAACATCTGGATTAGACACGCATAGAGAGTTACCATTTAGAACTATGTGTGGCTTAATTATTTTCCATTGTAGGATATGTAGAGACACACAGATATCCAATACCATGTATAATTATAAAAATGAAAAAAACCACATCCCTGTGTAAGAGTCTAATCTGTATAGGGAGACAATTTTCAAGAACTACATACAGTTTGATTTCTATCGACAAATTATTCATAGAAACACAGGTATTTTATATCCTAGTCCATCCACCATAAATTTAAAATTCCCCTATCCTTTATCACATCACCTTTGTGTGATAGAATAAACCTTGGCCACCCCTTTTTTCTCACACCGAGTATATCTCATGTGGTATTAAAAGCTTCAGCAGGGGAAACCCCGCATGATCAAGTCATATTAATCCACACTATGGTTTCCTTGGTCATAGTCTAAAGAACATAAATGCTCAAAAATTTCCCTTATAACATTAAATTAGACTTCCTAGTACCTCATGAACAATGTGTGGCTTGATTCATGTTTCGATGAGATATGTAATGATGACTAGACCTCATGTCTTATCTTAGCCATAGACAAAACAATTTCCCTATCTCCTATATACAAACAAAGATCTATATAGAAGATCTCAAGATTTGGTTCCTCAGTCATGGATCTATCAAGGAAACAAAAATGAAATCCCCTAAGTATGAGTCTGATCTATCTAGGGAATTTTATAATCCATGGCTAATCTTGGTCCCAATATTTCTTGTGTACCCCGACACATTTATTACATTCATCACACTCTATTCCCCAATAAATTTATAGTCTTTTCAAAACTCAGAAAAAATCAGAAATGGAGGTCCAGTGTACTAAGGACCCCTTTGTTTGACTATGCACAATATTCCACAGTCCGATCTATGTATGTTTCCAACATAAAAGATATTTCAACCAATGGAAAAGTCATCTTCATGAGATTATTTTCCTATCTCCATAAACCCCCAATAGATTCTATGCCCCCTCTCATTTCTACTGATATGAGAACTCCTAAAATCATGGTTTACACTTTCTATACCCATCATGACTAAGGTATGTTAGAACATACAGGGCCGATGACACTCCTATTACTCATCATTTTCATGACAAGTTTTCTAAGTCAAACAACCTAAAACTACAAGACCCCATGTTGTCCTCATCAAATGACGTTGAACGGCACAACTGGTGTCCTAGTCACAAGAAAATAAAATATTTGGGGTCTCAAATTATGTCTGGTTTGATTCCTTACCTCAGAGGATACATAGTGACACCCAAATATCCAATATTTTTTCCATCCACAACAAAATCCAAAAATTCTCTTTCACTGTGCACATGCCAGACTCACTCATGGAAACCTATAAGAACTATGTGTGTCCTAATTCTCACCTTTCCAGGATATGTAGTGACACCCATATCATATATACTAGTCTAAATACAATAAAAAAATCACCCTCTTCCCTAAAATTTATCTAGATATGCATTGGAGAGTCCAATATGAGCCTCACCCCCATTCTTGTAAGATCATATTCAAAAGAAAATTCCCATTTCCCCAAACAAGAGTTTAATTTATAAATAGGTAATCCTTCCAAGAACTATGCATGGCTTTATTCTTTCCATTTTAGTATACATCATGACACTTGGATCCTCAATATAGGGTACAGTAATTGGTTAAAAATGTATTCCCCTTTTTCTTTCTATGTATGGGTTAGACCAACAAAATAATTTTCCAACCAAGAACTATGTGTGGATTGATTCTAATTTTAACAAGATACTAAGTGACGTCTAAACCACACATCCATGTCTAAGCCATATCAATGAAAAAAATCATACCTATGTATGGGTTAGGCCTCCATAAAAAAAACTCTTATACCTATTCCTGTAAAATATTGATGTAAAATGATCCTTTCATATTTAGGAACTCTTCTTTTATAAACTAGAATTTATGTCCAGAATGTTCCAAATCCCCATAAACCTCATCGACCATCAAAAATTGAGGGTTAGTGTCTTGAGGACACCTATATTTTATTCTACACAATGTTACCCAGTTGGATTTACGTAAGTATCCCAGAAAAAGGGAGAATTTAAACCAAATGAAAATTAATATTTATGAGATTATTTTCTTATCTTCATGTTCTCCTATGATGTTTACATCCCACATCACTCCTCAGATTCAGACCCCCCATCCCAATTTATATTTTAAAACCTCCCCCCTTCAGGGATAAATATGATAGAACATTCTTTGAAATATTATCATGAAATGGTTGAATCATGTATCCCTTTGTCAAAGATAAGTGACCTTAAACTATATCCTTAAAACATCCTCACCATAAGATGATAAACTACAAGGTCTATTTCCTAGTTGGATGATGTTAAAATGCACCATGCTCCAACTCACCATTACACAAAAAAAATTAATGTTGGATTGGATTCTCATTCATGTCTAATATCGATACATTTTCCCTTTTCATTTTCAAATTTCATTCCTTTGACAATCCATCCTTTGTGGTCTTAAGACATCCAAATTTTTCAAAAATTACCTGGTTATAAGAAATAGAGGGATATTGTTATGAGGGATCCCTTATTTTACTATGCATAATATTCCCCAGAGAATCTACATAAGTTTCCCACCAACAAGTCCTATCAATCAAAGGAAAATTCATCCCCATGGGAGGATTTACCTACCTATGTATTCCCTAAAAACATAGTGTTGGAAACCATTAATATGGTTACACTTCATGCACCTTCCCCATATCATGTCATGGATTTTGAAATTAAAAAATAGGTTCACAAAAAATCCCCCATTCATGTATAAAAAAATTGGTACATTCTCATTCAGTAAGCCCTGTTGGGGCCCTCACCCCATAATTAATTTACTAAGTTGTTTGACCAAAAACAATAGTCATATTATTCTATTTGGAAATACTCTAAACTTTCCATGATAAGAGACACAAAATTCTCCAAGGGTAATACCCACAATGGGAACCCAAGAAAAAAGTAATGTTTTAGCTTACTAAACCTATTATTCACATGGTTTATGCAACATTGAGAAATCAAAATAAAAAGAATGAGTCACAAACCTTGTGAGGTCAAAAACCTGAGAAAGAGTGGACTAAAAAAAGTCAGTTTATACCCACTAAGACTGCATCATAATGTAGTTAGGAAATAATTGGGAAAAATAGAAAATACCCAATGTTTTTAGGTTTTTTCATGTACCCTAAGAAACATTCAAACTATTCTCATTGATTCCCTTGGATCAGTAAAAAATAGAGAATTATTTGATCTTTCATTCAAATTATGATCGCCTCTCCATTGAAATTTCCTTCACTTTGTCTTGATTTGATCCCATTATGATAGGGGGAATTTATTGTATCTTCAAAATTCCACAGGGAAGAAGAAAAGAATTCCATGAATTTTGAAAAGGTTAAATAATAAACGAAAAGGAAATTTTGAATAAGTTGGTGAAAGGAAGTACCACCACTCCTTATGGCGTTCTTCCACTCTGCAAGGCATCCCATAAACTAAGAGTTCTCATGAAAACAAAATCAAGGAAGGATGATGATTTCTTCCCCCACGAACACCCCCCACCACCAACATTAAATCATTTGTAGTTGAGGGCTATCTTTTTTGTCCCCCAAGATCAAAATAGTCCATGGGCCTGGGAATTCTTCTCGAGCTCCCACAAAAGGAGACCATGTGGCCCACTGTGACCATCCAACACAGGATTCAGATGCATAGCTCTTCTATATAAATTTGATAGGGGGAGCAAATGGGATGATGAATAAAAAGATAGAGACAAGGTGAATCAAAAATCTAGCATCTGAATCACTCAATGAAAACCATCCCATGAACCATATCTGGAAGACCATTTATCGATGGAACTATTCATTTATGGTATGAGGTAGTGGAATCATTCCCTCACATAGAAGGCAATGCATAGTAAGGAAATCCATTCATTAATTTCATACAAAGAATTTAATTTGTGAATCCGCTATACACAGGACCCTCTGTGGAAGATTCCATGAAAAGGTATTATCATTTATGTCTTGAGGTGTTAATTAATGACCCAATGGAAGGAATAAATTTCCTCATGGATGGGCCCTTTGTGGACTCCCTTTACATCCCTTATTGGGAAATGCTTCGTGGATTAACCTACATGGGAACCGCTTTGCGGATGACCCTTCACATATCGACCATTTGGGGAAAACCCTTTATGAATGGTCCATTACATATTCCTCTTTCACGATGCTCCTTTGAGGCTAGCACCTCCATGAATGATCTTCTTTGGACATCCCTATGTGTCCAGCTCCTACATGGCCCTCCCTAAGTGGAAAATTATATATTCTCACTAGTCTATACCAGAGGGGATGCTCCCCCACACCCCCACTCAAGATCAGTATTGATCTGCAGTCTTGGACCTTTTGGATGGTCCCTTTGCTACCATCACTAACCCGCATGAAAAATAGAGAGTCGCAACACAAAATTTTTAGGGTTGGTCGATGACATTTTGGTTTCCACTTTATATGGCCCTAACATCTACCCAATATAATAACATGAGTGGAAAGACTCACCATGTGCTCCTAAAATCCCATCACCTGACTCTTATGCTAGGTTGACCCATAAAGGGTGTCTGTTTTGTAAGTCCCATGCAAGACATTTCTAGGAATCGTTTTTCTAGTCATATTGACCACATGATATTAAACTGTATGGAACTCATCCCTAAAAAATAAATTTTAATTGTGATGTTGTTATACTAACCACATGACATTAAATTGCATAAAAGTAGTACCTACAACTTGATGATAAATTGGGATTCCATAGTCCCCATAACATGATGTTGAACTATGCTTCCATCGTCCTTGCTATATGACGTGAAACTATAGTACAACCTATATTAAAAAATATATGTATACTATGAAAAACAAGATATCCCTTATGTGTTTATCATAATATGACTCATGAAATGATCATGATATGAATACCAAACATTCAGTATTATATCCCTCTTGGAGTAAGAACCTAACCATTATTGTGGTAGGTTAAACTTTTGCACCTCTTTACCTCAGCTAGGGGTGTAGCAAGATAGATCTCTAGATGTGACTATCTCGGTTAAAAAAATAAAATAGGAAACATGCACACTGAATTCCCTCTCCCTCTCCAATTTTTCTTTATCTCCCCATCCACCAACAGATAGAGTGTAATCATGTGATCTTCATATATATCATTTCCTCTTGTTTCTCACACTGGTCATGACTCATGTGGGATTAGGGGTTAGTGGTGATCATGACATCCACATGATCCCAAACCTCAAATGGGACTCCCATTTAGTATAAGTCACAGACATACCCATAAGGGACACTATCATGCATAATCCTCTACCATATGGGAATCCCCTAAGTGTAATCCCCAACCGCATCCACTCAATCAAACCACTTATTAGGTATAAGCCTAGAAGACATGCCTCAACATTCAAAGGACCATATTTCCAATTTAAGTGTCACAAAATGGGCCATTCTATAGCTTAATACCTAGTCATTTACCATTAAAAGGTCCTCCTTTATGGTATGATCCCAAATATATAGAACTACATGGGATTTGATTCTCAAATAACTGGGATATGTAGGAAGATTCCTAGATGTCCAAACCCAACATCCAATTCCACCCTAATGTTCTCTGAGCGACATTTTTAGTAGGTTCATATCTACTCAGGAGACCATATATCTCTTGGATCCCATGGGCTTGCTCAACATAAGTCCCACAACAAACCTTGACTAGGAACCTTTATCCTACATGTCCTTTCTGCATGATGTTAAATTGCATGGTTGAGTCCTCATAGGATTACCTTAAAATTAGATGTTTCCCCTTAAGTGGAGCAAAACTACATGGTTTCTAAATCCTTTAATGAGGATTCATAGTAATCTCATCTCATGGGTTCGATCTCTGTATCAAAACATCTTCCTCCCCCTGGATGACAGTAAACTATGGAGCGCCCTTCTATAGAGGTCAAAACCAGTTACATCCTAATAAAATGAACAAAGATTATATAATACCATTATGAAAAGGGGGGAATTGATGGAGAAACTTGGATATATATATATATATCCCTCCATTGATGGAGAACCTTAGATACATATATATGATTTCAGGGAGATGCTTTTTCATAATGGACGGTTAATTCAAGGTGATCCATGTATGCATACTTGGAAATGATGAAAAGATTCATGGAAATATCTTAAATCTATAATAGATTCTCAAAAATAGGAAATAGTTCCCCCAAAAATTTTGTGACGATCACTACTTCCGATCCTCTCAACCAATGTGAGTTCTTAAGTGCTGTTGGCCAAGTTCCCCATTGAACGACTATATTTGGAAAGTATGTCCCTGAGTACTCAAGGATATAAGAGTCGTTGGGAATTTTAGACTCCACAAAAAAATACCATTTAATATAGTTTGAATACATTGTACCTAAATTTAGTTATTTCACACAATTCAACCCCTTTCAATCAACATCTCTTGCACAAACAATATTCATAGAGAAACAAAATGGTGAACTGGATGTGAATGACATAACTATGACACAACCTTCACGAGATAAAAAGGATATATTACCTAGTTCTTGTTAGAAAATTCAATCCCTGACCCAAACATATTTTTAAGGTAAATAGTCATTGGAATCCATTTTATATTTAATTTTCATATAAAAACTTTTTAAATGTTTCAATATTTTCTTTTGGGAAAACAACTTTTTCATCGTGCCTGTATGTTTAATTTTAAATTAACATTTTCCACTATTATGAGTTAAATTTTGAAAAATGGATTACATATAAATAATTATTATTATTTATATTATCTAATAAGTTCAATTTAATTTTTTACTAAAATGAATTTTAAATACAGTTAAAATTATTTTTCGGGGCTAAAGTAAAAAAATCGGTTTACCTAGGGGTTAAACTAAAAATATATAAGTTATAAATGACCCAAAAATTTTAAAAAATATATTATCTGGGAATATTTAGACTTTATAATGTCTAAGGATATGTAATGGTCCATTTTTATCCATGTTTCATGTGAAAACAGTGAGTGTTCCTTTTTCTTTTCAAAAATTACAAGTGTGCCACTCACCTCACTTATAAAAGGTCACCCCCTCCACTTATCTTCACACTGAAAAATCCCATTGATTTGGAAAATAACTTAGAAAATAAATTATCTAATTACCTAATCTCAAAATATAAGCCTTAGTTTATTCATAAGTAAAACCTTAGAAACCATTTGGTGCAATCCAATAGAATTTGTCTGAAGAAGAGGTAACGTCCCTAACCGTGCGTTTTAATTTGTTTCTACCTCCACCTACATAAATTATAATTAAACCATGATTATATAATAATATTATTATCTTACATATAATTATATTTAATTAATTTAATTTAATAACCTCAATCATTTTTTTCTTCTATCAAATGGGATATTAAATCATCATTCGTGTGTATGGCGGACTACCGACGCATGAACCGGTGTTATTAGTTTTTCCATTACCACCTCTCATGAATGGATATAATGATGGATTAAATATTTATATTATATTTAATATACTATTATACTTATATAATTATTATATCATACATACCTTCTTACATTCAATTCTATAGGGTATATAATAATGTCGTTCGTGTGTATAGTGGACTACCGTCTCGTGAACCGATGTCATTAATGTTTTCCATTTTATATCGCACAAATGGATATAATGATTGGTTAAATGTTTATATATGTTATTTAAGATATTATTATATTTTTTTAAATTTTTATATCACATATTCCTTATTACTTTCTATTCTGTTGGAATATAATAATGTCACTTGTATGCACAGTGGACTACTACCTCGCGAACAGATTTCATTCGCTATTCCATTACCACAACTCAAGGTTAAATATAATGATGTATTAAATTTTTATATATAATATTTATGATATTATTATACTTTTATAATTATTATAGTACATATACCTTCTTACTTTCCATTCTTTTGTAATCTGATAATGCCGCTCGTGTGTATGGCGGACTACCCCTCATGGAGCAATGTGATTCATTCACGCTTTACATATACAGTAATAAGTATGGTTTTAATGAAAATATTTGATAGAAATAAAATAAAAATTATTATGAAATATTAATATATTGTTTATATTTATTTATTTAAATCCTTAAAGAAAATGGAAACAGTATTTATGAGTATGTACAACCTACTATCTCCATGAATGATGTATTTCATTTTCTATCTCTAACTATTATGGACTAATATAAATATATATAAGATGAATATATATTATATTTATATTATGGTAAAAATTCAGGATATGATTTAACCATGATCAAAGTGATAGGAAAAAAATAACAAATCAAAACATGAATGAAAAATGAATTAGTTATTGCCCAAAACATTACCTTAACTTGGAATTATTAATAAACGGGAAATAAAAGGTCACAAGTAAATAATATATGGTACTATATATATATTTATGGTAATATAATATATTTATAATAAACATATATTTATTAAATATTAGTTTTTAATGTATATGAAGGAAATTGAGACTTAGGGAAGGGGATTTCTAGTCTCTCTTTCATTTCTGAGAGATATATTCCATATTCACCAATGGTTTATTTTGTGTGTTGTATGTAGTTCCCCTTTGATATATTATATCATGGATTTAATTATTTTAATAATATTTATAGTTATATTTTAATATTTTATTTAACAGTTATTATGATTCAAGAGATTATTGAAGTGGTAGGGGATTTCTAGTCTCTCTTTTATTTTTGGGAGACTTATTCCATATTCACCACTAATTTTTTACAATTGGTGTATATACTTTCCATTTGACATGTTATATCATGAATGTACTAATTTTAATGATATTTAAATTTTTATTTGAATATATTATTTATGTGGCTTTTTATTTAAGAGATTACTAAATAATTAAGGGATTCTGGCCTCAATCTATCTTCTTGGGGTCATACATTATGTTATACACTTATCATCTTTTCTGAGATCTATAAATATTCCCTTTGATATTTAATATCATAAATTTATTTATTCTCTTGATATTATAAGTTTTATTAAATTTTTATAATTCAATGGACGTATGATTCAATATTTCCAAAGTGGTAATGTTTTTATTATAAAATCTCATTATTTATCGGGGATTTTATGATTATACTTCTGATGATTAAATCATATTATCCATATCTCAATAAATTCATGAATTTTATTATACTATGGTTAATTTTTAGGAATAAATTTTTTACCTTCATTTTACATTCTTTATATACTCAAGATTCCAAATGAATGTTTTTAAATAAAACTGACCTTGTTTCTCTCTTCAGTCAAAAACCTTTTTTCTTCCATATCCATGTTTTCTAAAAATATTATTAAAAATATTTTATCATTATCCAAATAATATATTAATTTAATTTTTAAACATTTTTTCTTTTTAAAAACATTTAAATGAATCATCATTTATATTTTCAAACAAAATATTTTTTCCTTTTAACGAAAATTTGAAAGGAATCTTTGTTTTAAAGTGTACGGTATGAATAGAATTTACCACCGTCATGACCACCCAATGTTCAAAAGATTCTTTTATAAGGTATAAAATGTTATTTTCAACTAAAATTATTTTTCAAACGTTTTATTATTAAAAAATCATTTTCAAATTGTAATGTATATTTTCATCAATAAATGTTTTGAATTTCTTTAAATCTTTCTATATAAGTTTTCAAATGTTATTTTTCAATTAAATTATATTTAAATTTTTTTTATGATTTAATAATGTTATTTTCAAAGTGTTAAGGATATTTTCCCCATGAAATTGTTTAAATTATATTTAAATCATCCTTCATAAGTTTCCAATGTTATTTTCAAATAAAAGTATTTTGAAACTGTTTTATGTTTTAAAAATTTTTATTTTCAAATTAGAAAGGATATTTTCTTTGTAAAATTTACTTAGAAATATTTTATAATAATTTTCAATATTATAAGAAATTATTTCATAGAGACTATGCTTTGTTAAGGATATGATCCAAAAAAATCATTCCTATTATTTATCTAAATGTTTTATGTTTATGATGAAAAAATGTTTATGAAACTTTTCTCTCATCCATGTGTTATAAAATAATTAAATGCCTATGAAACTCGATTCTTTTTCCATGGGTTATGTTTTGATGAAATGATGAAATGATTATAATACTTGTTTCTTTTCCACAAGTTATACTATGATAAAATGTTTCTAAAACCCTTTTCTTTTCATAGGTTTTGATTTGATGAATGTTTTATGAAAAACATTCCTTTTCTTGGTTTCTATTATGATGAATTTTTTATGATATTATATAACTCAGATGTATGGTTTTATTTATATGGTGACTGGAACCTATATATCCCTCCAATGAATTAGGTAAATATTTATATCTCATGAGATAATTAGGGATAAAATGGGGAGTGAACCTATATCAGTAAGGGACTTTTTCTACTAAGATAGTATTGGGAGAGGACCTTGACTATTAAAATGATTTGGGTAGTGAACTCTTTCCATTTTTATTGTTTTAGAAATGATACATGACTTCTAAGGAAGTTAAATTCTATGATTATGTGTATGCCACAAATATATGTTTTATGGTTATGTTATGTTCTCATGTATCTTTTTCTTTGATTACAATATGATTCATGTCTTATAAACTAATATGATTTATTCCCTGAATCAATTTTATGATCTATTTTCTACATGGAATGGTTTTAAAATTTTATTCTCATGTTCTCATGACCATATACTCATGATTTGTTAATATATACATTATTTACTCATACTAAGAATCTGATCTCGCCCTTAATTTTTTTCCTTTCCCCATGTTATGAATAATGGTTTTATGTTGGATATGTATCAGAAGAGTACTATGTGGGATGATATTTATGGTAAATGTTGAAGATATTTCATGAAATAACAGGATTTTGTTCAATGTTTCCAAAGTCATTTCACCCTTACAATCCTCTTGTGTGTGTTTGTGTAATTAAATGAATATTCATCTAAAAGGTTGTAACATCTATGTATGAGATGTTTGGGTCTGTATAGCTGGAATTGAAGGACAGGTTTAGTTAACTTTTAAAAACCATTGTATGAAATCTTTAGTGAGAAATATAAGGATATGTCTAAGGATATATCTGAGGATAAGTCTAAGGATTATAAAAACTATAAAAAATTGTCCTAAAATTTTGGTAAAGGTTATGTGAGTGGTTTTCAAGTAATTAAATACCTTTCTTGATACTACAAGTGGGTGTCTCTCAAGAAAATATATACCTAGGGTTAATAACTTTGAAAATGGAACATTGAGCTGTAATTGATCATTACTTGATGCATGACAATGGGCCTTATTGCACACACGGCTTGACACTTCTGGTGTATATGATTTAGAAATTCACAACTCTTCATTAATAATACTAAGGGACATAAATAATGACAATGAATAACCTAGGTTAATCTGAAGGTTTCATAGATTTAACTGAAGGTTTCATGATTTTGACATCCTATAAATATGTTTTAAGGGTTATGTTTTATCGCATAATAATTATTTCCTCTTACACTAAGATTTTTTGTTTTAGTCAATGGTAGGAACTAGAAGGAATTGGGGTAATCTTGAATGTGATAAATAATATTTCGATGATAAACCAAATGGGATAATGACCACAGTGATGGATATTGTAATTATTCAAAAACAATTATCATGATATATGACTAACAACTTTAACCCTAACAAATTCTCAGGCTCACCAAAGAAGATATGGATAAAGTTTGTTGAGAGTTTGGGTGGTGGAGACCATGGAGGGAAGAATATTTGGTTTCATATATGTCAAGAATATTGGAAGAATCACCCAAGTGAATGTCTTAGAGGAAAGATAATATGTTTCTAATATGGAAACAGACACAAATGAAGTAATTTATGAGTAAAAATGAAAATTTTATTTAATGAAATGGATGAGAATAATGGTCTCTCTAAAGTATAATTGACGGTTGACTATTTTAAATGTGTAAAGTATGTAAATTATACAAATAATGTCCTGGGGAGAAAGATAATTAAGATAATCAGAAAGGTGTTATGATTTGTAGTTATAATACTGAGGTTTAAGAGACTATGAATGACATATAAAACGTATAGGATGTTCTAATAATATTTATTATGTTACTTATTTGAAGTATGATAAAATTGAGATTGATTAATGTTAAGACTTGTTTTATATTTCATATTTTAGGAAATAGTTATTAAGGAATAAGATTATGAATCCTAGTTAATAGTTTAATAATAAAGTATAATGATTCAAGTGTTTACATATTGTAATTAAAGAATTGTGAAATATATAAGGATTTTTTAGTAAAGGTTTTTCATTAAGTATTTTAAAGAATATGTTGAATGGTACTAATGACCTAGAAAATAGATTTAATGGCATGGTTGCGTTTTGAAAAAAACACATTATTAGTGGAATATATCCCTTAATATTCTCTGAATGTTGATATAATGATGTTGGGATAAAGAGATGACGGATTTGAATTAATTAAATTTGCTAGTTTTGATGACCTTAGAACTGATTAATGATTTTTTGACCATGTTTTTTAGGTTATCATTGATGGAGTTTAAATAATTATAGTATTTATATTATATATTTAATAATATGTGATTTTATTCAAGGAATGAATAGGTATATATGTTTTTATTAAGTTTTTATGGTAATTTAAGATATTACCATGTTTCAAGAGAATATATGATCAATGAAGTCACATATTTGGTATGTGACATTAAAATATACTCCATTTTGTTTTAGGGATTAATGGTAAGATAAATTTGAAAATTTTAGTGACTATCTTTCTAAATTTTTAGATTTTAGTTTTAGTCAGACTGAGGATCCTTAACTTTAACTATTCATGGAATGTATTAGGTTGAACTTTGGATGTTTTTGTATAACCTATTCTAATAATTATATTTTATGATAATAACTATAGAAAAAAGGAATGAATTACCATTATTTTATGGATAGTATGATCATCTAATGATTCAATCATAAAAAGTCATCTTCATTTCTTAAAGCAAGTGATGCTGTTGAAATTGAATGAATTATATCTAAATTGTGAGATTGTTCTAATAATCTAGAATAAAATCAAATAAGTTTATATTCACTTGAAAATTACCAAGCTTTAGTAAAATGATCTTGAAATAAAATTACATCCTATTACCATCATTTATGATGATATTAATGACCTTTTAACACATCTTTGGTTTATGGTTTTGTGGTTATTGATTTTCAAATGATCATTCACTTTTTTTATCAATGATCTCTACCACTCTCCATAATTAATTAGAAATTATGCTTCTCTTCCATGTGAAATATTCAATTACAAAATATTTTATCCTATTTTGAAACCTATTATGATTTATTCCATATGACCTTCTCACATAACTTTATCTTATTTCATCAATAACCTTTATTCACCCTTTTTATAATGTTGGTTTCCCACAAAGGGATTTGGTAATCATAAACCCTTGTTTAATGAGAACAATTTCAAATTATGAGGATGTGATTTATTTCAGGGGTATAAAATATAACACCCTAATATTTTATAAAGTTAAATTTCAAATAATTTTAATTTATTTTATAGTTTTCACCCCACACAACACCATGTTTTAATGAAATAGGAACTAATATTAAAATGTTATTATTTAATATGATAGATGTTTTCTAGCCATAGAATGGTTGGAATGAATTGGATTAACTAAGTTATAAAAATATATGGTTTAAACATGTATATAAAATTAAATCTTTGCTAACCAGTTAACTATAAATTAAAATAAAAACTATTTAAAAACAAATGAAACATTTTTCTAAAAAACTACTTTTTTGATAAAAAACGTGTTTTAACTCAACAAATTAAAAACAATACCTTTTCTGAAATTATTTTAATTTAATTTTTATATTATATATTCAATAAAATATTTCATATTCATTTTATTTATTTTCTAGAAAATAGAAAATAATATATCCAATTTTACACTTAAAACTAAATTTTCCTAAAATATATTTTGTCACATTTTTGGGCAATTATTATTAAATTAATTTTTTAAAAATTTATAAAATTTATTTTAAAAAATGAATTTCATATTTTAAATCATATTTTCATCTTTATCTTGGAGTTAATTTTTAATAATTTTTTTAAAAGATATATTTTTCGATGAATAGTGAAAATACTTGTTTTTAATCGGAATTTCAATTATTTTAAAGAATTTAAAAACATAAAAATTATTTTAAGATGGTTTTAAATGTAAAATTAAATCAATTATATGTCTATTAATCCAATTTAGTTCGTTTTAATCATTTTTATATTGAATTTTGATATAAATCTATTTATAATTCTAAATATTTTCTCATTGGAAAACAGATTTTCATCATATTTGCAGGTTTAATTTTAAATGAAATATTTCCAATTCTGTGATTTAAATTTTTAAAAATTTATTCCATATTAGGAATAATCATAATTTATATTATCTAAAAATTTCAATATAATTTTTTACCAAAATGAATAGTAAAAAATAGTTACTGCAGTTAAGGTGAAAATGGGGTTACCAAGGGGATACACTAAAAATATATGTGGTAAAAATGACCCAAAAAATATCCATACCCATTTTTTGTCCTCATTTAGAACTTATATTGTCTAATTCTATATAATGTTCCATTTTATAGCCTTTTTTACATATTAAAAACGTTGGTACATATATTTCTTTTCAGAACATATAAGTTTGAAACTCACCTAACTTATAAAAGGTCACCCCCTCTTCCCTCTTATTAACACTTAAAACCCCATTGGTTCATCCACTAACTACAAACTTCTCTTACTTAATAATATCCTATAATTTTATATGACTTATTTTTTTCATCAATATACCCTAATATTCCTTTGGTTAAAACTAAAAGAAGTTGTCAGAAGAATAGGTAATGTCTTGAACTGAGTGTTTTATTTTATTTCTTCCACCACCTCTTTCTGTTATTATTGAAATTTTCTGATATAATAAATTTATTAAATTAAATACAATAAAAAGTTAATATATTAATTTAATAACCTAAATCCTTCTCCTATTACATCAAATGGGATATAAAATCATCATTCAAGTTTACGGTAGACTACCACCGCAAACTGATGTAATTCATTTTTCTATTACCATCGCTCGTGTGAACGAAAAACTACCGCTTCACGTAGTGATGTCATTTGTTTTTACATTACCACATCTCATGAAAAGATATAATTATGGATTAAAAGTTTATATATGATATTTTTAAATTATTATATGTTTTGAATTATTATATTTTTAGAATTATTATATCACATATACATTCCTACTTTTATTTCTGTGGGAATATAAAAACGTCGTTGGTGTATATGGAGGACTACCGCTTTGTGAACCGATGTCATTCATTTTTCCATTACCACCTTCCATGGATTGAAATAATTATGAATTAAATGTTCATATATGATTTTTATTATAATATTATACTTATTTAATTTTTATATCACTTATAACTTCTTAATTTCCTTTCATTTGGAATATGATAACGTCGCTCATGTGTACGGTGGACTACCGCTTATCAAAGTGATATGATTCATTAAGACTTTACATGGATAGTAATAATAATGGTTTTAATGAAAATATTTGATATATATATATATAACATAAAAAAATTTATATAATGCTAATATATTATTTACTATTCTTTATTTTGATCCGTCAAGAAAATGGAAACATCATTCATGCGTACGTACGACCTACCCTCTCCGTGAACGATGTATTTCATTTTCTATATATAACTATTACTGAATAATTAAAATAAATATATAATGAATATATATTTTATTTATATCAAGATTAATATTATGTATTTTATGTAACCATGATCAAATAAATAGGACTAAAAAAATTACAAATCAAAATATACATGAAAAACAAAGTAGTTATTACCTGAAACTTGACTTTAAAATGAAATAATTAATAAATGGTTAATAAAAGTTCATAAGTAGAATAGTTTATGTGTGATATATATATATATATGTGTGTGTGTGTGTGGTTAATAAATATATATATATATAATAAATTTATACTTATTATATGGGATGTTTGAATGTGTAAAAAGTAATTTGATACTTAAGGTAAGTGATTTCTAGTATCTATTTTATTTCTAAGGCACTTATGCTATATTCACCAATATTTTTTATGTGGTGTATATACATCCCAATTTAAATGTTATATCATGAATATAATTATTTTATATATATTTAATGTTTCATTTTATTTATTCATTTATGGGGCTTATGATTCAATAGATTACCAAAGCGGTAAGGGATTTCTAGTCTCTCTTTTATTTCTGGGAGACTAATGCCATTTTCATCACTCATTTATTTTGTGTGGTGTATATACATCTACTTTTAAATTTTATATCCTTAATATACTTATTTTCATGATATTTAAATTTTCATTTTAATTTATTATTTAATGGTAATTATGATTGAAGATATTTCCAAAGCGTTAAGGGATTTTTGCCTCAATTTTTTTCTTTGGGACATACGTAATATTATGAACCTATCTTATTTTATGTGGTGTATATACAGCCACTTTGACATTTAATATCATGAATTTATTTGTTCTCATCGTATTATAAGTTTTATTTAATTCTATTCTTTATTAGGGATTTCGATTCAATGTTACCAATGTGGTGATGTTTATATGATACAATCTCATCATTTATCAAAATTGATTTTGTTTATTCTTATGATAATGAAATCTTACTATCAACTCTAAATAAATTCATCAATTGTGTTATCCTCTAGTAATATCTTTATAATAATTTTTTTTACTTCATTTTCCTCTCTTTTATAGTAAATATTCCAAAAGAATATTTTTAAATAAAACCAACCTTGTTTCTCTCTACGGCCCAAAACCCTTTTTCTTCCATATCCTTGATTTCTAAAAATGTTTTCAAAAATGTTTTAACATTCTCTAAAGAAATTACTAAATAAATATTTAACCATGTTTACTATTTAAAAAATGTTTTTAAAGGAATATTTATTTAGTTTTCCAAACAAGGATCATTTGGATTTTATCAAAAATGTGAAAGGAATCTTTGTTTTAACATGTACTACATGATCGAAATTTACCATCCTCAAGACCGCACAATGTTTTAAATATTAATTTATAGTTTTTCAAATTTTATTGTCAAATAAAATTGTTTTTAAATTGTTTTTTTTAAGAAAAGTGATTTTAAAAGTTGAAAGGATATTTTCCTCAAGAAATGTTTTGATTGGTCTTTAATTTTTTCTTTATAATTTTTCAAATGTTATTTTCAAAGAAAAGGATTTTGAAAAAGTTTTTTGTTTAAAAAAATATTTTCCTATTAGATATTATATTTTTCTCAAGAAATTTTTTAAATGATCTTCAAGGATCCCTTTATATGATTATTATTTTATATTGAAAGAAAATTATTTTGAAAATGTTTTAAGTTTTAAAAAGTGTTTTTTAAAGTGGAGAGGATAGTTTTATCAAGAAATTTTGTAAGTAGTCTTTGAAAATAATCTTACATCAAAGATGAAATATTTTGATATAAATTATGATTTACTGGGGATGTGATCCTAGGACACCATTATTATTATTACTCTGAATGGTCTATCTTTATTATGAAAATATGTTTATGAACCCCATTTCTATTCCACATGTTATACCATGATAAAATGTTTATGAAACCTTCTTCTTTTCGATGTTTTATTCTATAATGAAATGATAAATGATTATGAAACCTTTTTCTTTTCCACAAGTTATGATATGATTACATGTTTATGAAATCCATTTATTTTCATAGGTTCTAATCCGTTGAATATTTTATAAAGACCATTTATATTAATGGGTTTTGATATAATGAATGTGTTATGATATTATTGTACACATATGTATGATTTTCATTATGTGGTGTGTGGGAACTATATCTCCTTCATTTCATTGGGCAATTATTGATATCTTATAAGATAAATAGGACTGAAATGGGGATTGAACATAGTTTATATGGTAAGTTTTTCACTAAGATAGCCTTGAGAGTGGACCTTGACTACTATTATGGTTTGGGGAGTAAAAACATTCTACTTTTATAGTTTTGGAAATGATCCTTGACTACTAAGGAAATTATATTCTATTCTTATGTGTATGAAAAAAATATATTTCATATTCCTATGTTATGTTCTCATGTCTCGTTTTTTTTATTCCATTATGATTAATGTATCATTAACTTACATTATTAATGAAATGACTCAATTACATGATCTACTATATATAGGGTGTGATTTTCAAATGTTATTCTGATGTTTCAATACCATTGTACTCAAGATATGTTGATATCTTCCATGTTTACAATTACTGAGAATTTGAGCTTACACTTTCTTATGTTTTTTCACAGGTTATATATAAAGTTATCAATTTGTGTATGACTAAAAAGAGTACTATGTGGGAATATATTTATGGGAGACATTCAATATCTTTTATGAAATAAGAAGATTGTGTTCCATGTTTCCAAAGGCACTATACCTTTACGATCATCAGGTTTGTGCTTTAGTAATGTAATAAATATTCATCTATAAAGATATAATATCTATGTATGATATGTTTTGGTATTTATAGATATAATCACTGGATTGTATTCCTTCCTAAAATTTATCAGATCTAGGGTCTAACTATATTATGATTTCTAAATATTTTTACAGTTAGGTATCATTGTAAGAAGTCCATATCCCTAGCATCATGGCCTTATGATTTTCTAGTTACAATATAAATTTTAATTCCCCTCTAAATTTCATTCCCCCAATATTGATTCCTTTAACCCCTGGGAAACTTCAGTGGGATTTAGGGAGATCATTCAATGCATTTTTCTTAGTGCTGATCAATTACCTCAAGATATCAATTTATCATGATTTCTGGTGATATTTCCTCCTCTTCTACTTTTTATCTTCTATTATTCCATCTTGAGAGTTTGGAAAATGATGGTTTAGTTTAAGGGAATTTGGGAGTTTTATTTAGATAGGTTTTATTGTCATTTAGGTTAATCAGGGTGTCATTTTAAATTTTGGGTCTTATGTTCCTCTCTATCATTCTTACACAATATCTGGTGAAGCATTGATTCATTTAGGGGATTCAAATATTCTCTTTTATTTATATGATTCATTGGAATTGACATGATCTTTCTTTCTTGGGTGTATTCTTAATATTCATTAATGGATGATAATTAATTGAACTAAAAATAAAAATTGATCGGAAGGGGTTCTTTATATGTGTTTACTTGGTTCTATGATATTTATCATTTGATAAACTCTTAGTCGATGTTGTTTCTAAAAAATGTTGTTGTAAATATGATTTTATTAAATTTCTATGAATATACTACTACAATCAACTCTTGTAAAGGGATATTAAAATAATTATAATAAATATCAATTGTGTGGAGTTCGATATTGAAGTGATGTTTATTATTATATAATGGGGAGTGTGTAATTTTTTAGACACTAGAATTGGGTTTTTATTATTATTTATTATCTTTTTATAATTTTTGTACTTGTGTTGCTATTATGGGGATATTTTATGGCAATGGTTATGGATGATTTATAGGTGGTGGTGTGTTATGTTATGTATAGACACAACATCCATATCATGTTAAGAAAGAGGAGTGATGGTGATTTACATAAGTGATGGTATAGTTGGTTGTGAATAAAGAGAATGTGGGGTGTTTTTGTTGATATGGTTTTTGAAATATCTTTATTTGTAGTTTTTTTGGTGGGTTTCCTTGGTTGGTGTGAGATTTTTTGATTTTTGGTTTTCGATTATTGGTGTGTAGTTGTGGGGTTGTTTTTGTAGTTTCTTGATTGTAGTGCAATATCATGTTGATAATTAAATTGTAAATTGGTGTGGGATAAAATTTCATAAATGATAGTCTATGAATGGAATATTAATGAATGAATTGAATGGGTAATGTCTGGGTGAAATATTAGTGAAATTTGGTATTTTTTGTCATTAAATATGTAATTGAATGAGATAATTAATAAAAAATGGTTTGTAAATAGTATATATATAAAGAGTTAAATTATGTGAATTAATAAGATTTGTGAATAGTTATTGTAGCTATTTGTGTGGGAAACAACACTAGTTGATTATGTAGAAGTGGAAATGGGTTCTATAGGAACTTATTGGAGGTATGATAGTCCTTGTTGGATATTATAGTGTTTTTATAGTATGAAGTTCTTAGGTTGGACAAGTTTATTTCTTTATTATACACTTGTTTTCTGCTAATTTGTTTATAATCCCAAACTGAGTTGGATAACCTTTTTGATGCCCAATTGTTTTAGGTTCCTAGTTATTTTCACAACATCCTGGTTGGTGAGGTATTAGATGGTTGACCACTACCTCTTATGTTATCTCTCTTCCAAATATGGTATGGTTGTTATATCAACATGTTCATAATGTGATTGTTGTTATTATGGTGTGGTATACATAGTACGGGTTGTGCATAGTCTAAGGGTATGAGGTTGATGTCCTTTATGTTCATGGTACCTTATTATAATGAAAAAGTTATTTTCATTTGAGATTTGGATATGTGGTCATGGTAATGTATTGGTTCCAACGAGTATGTTAGACCCTATATAGGTTGGTAAAGGTAGATTTGTGGTCCTACCCACATTAGATGCCACTTGGTATGTATTTCTTATGGATATGGTTTTGTGATATCTAAGGAATGTGAGCACTAGGACGTTTTAAATTGGGGGATGAGAGTGAAAAACCAATGGGTAAGTTATCGTGGGTTACCCATATTTTATAATTTTCATTATTATTTAATCATACGTTGGTGCACTATTGGATGAATGATATTTGGTGTGTATGGGTGTTAGTTTTCTTTGTAGGTTTTCATCACCCCTACAATTTATTCACTGAAGAATTAGTATACTTCTTCATTATTTGAACTAGTAGTATTGAGAAGTATCTAACTGGGTATACATGTATTCTCACCCCTATATATATAAACTTCTTTTCAGAAATCCAAGGTGATATTGGTGCTACAGCTATACCATAACAATTTTAATCCTTGAATAGTGGTTAGAGACACTTCTTGGGAGTTTTAATTTTTATATTTTTCTTTGTAAACTTGTGCTTGTATGATATATCATTCATTATATATTATTATGGGATGTTGGACTATTTAAATATTATGGTATTGATAGGTGGTTTCCTATTATATTTTAAGGAATCGTGAGGGTAATGCATCCCATTCCAATGTTTTTACCCTTGGTGTTAGTCTCCATCCAGATGCCTATTGGGGGGTGAAACTTATTGGTCTATCTTGTCTTCACTGTAGGCCTAATAGGGGTTCCTAGTGGGAGAGGTTCATGCAAAAAAAATTATATAAAGTTTTTTTCCATTTTAGAAAAATCTATACCAATAGGATGTAAAATTCCTTGTTAATTTAGACTATTGTTTTAAATAATATTAAAATCCCAATGTATCACTCTATATATAATCATGTTAAAATTTAAATAGTTACTTTTAAAATCAATACATTAATACATAAAAAATATAAATTTAATTAAAAATATCATTTATAAAATTTTATTAAATTTTTAATCTCTAGTTAGGAATATAAAAAAATCCATTATTTTTTGTTAATATTGATTTTCATAATTTTTTTTTCAAAATACCATCCTTCAAATTTTGATATGGGAAATCAAAATATATTTTTTATTTTATTAAAATAAATATAATCATTTTTAATGATATTTTTAAAATTTAAAATCAATATATATTAAATGATATTTTCTTTTGACTGATAAATATTCATTTTTTAAACATATTCATGTTTCATGCCATGATAAAAAATATCTATGGCTATCACAATAATAAATATCATTATAAATCCTTATAATTGGAAAAAATATACCTTTATAAAATATCTAATAAGTAAATAAATATTTAGATAAATCACAAGAATAATTCATTTTAAAAATCTATAATTAACCATAATATAAAATGTAATTTATAACAAAAATTAATAAAAATAATCTCAAATTTATATTTAGTGTATAATTAGATTATATAATATCATTAGTTACATGAAATAAATTTCTATATTCCTTTTAAAAATATTGATTAAATAAATATAAATTCATTACTTGTATAACATCCTTAACATTAAAGGTACATTTGTTTGTAAATTATGTCATATATTGTCATGTTTTTCTCCTATATAGGTATTAATTATGAAAAAAGGGTTCCCAAAGTTTATGTTTCCATGGTTGGAGGTTTAGTGGAATAAATGGTGATGAAACAAGGCCACCATTTGACCAGTGGAATATACATATTAGTCGACGGTGTTGTCAGTGGGGTCTGTATTTCTCAAAATCCCAAATCATATCTAGTGTCCAAGGAATAATAATTATAATTCTTATAGGAACACTGAACCTCTGATCATAGATCTACCATTGATGGTGAATCTCTTTTGGTAAGATAATGAGAATTTAATCTCTTGGAATGATCTCTTCCTAGAATTCAAATTCCATATACTCTATGATGATAGATTGGTCCTTTTTCTAGTTAATTTCAGGACACAGTCATTATCTGAATGTCATTCATTGGAAGAAATTGGTTTTTTTATCTGACAAATATAAGGTTGGATGTCCCTTCCATCTTGGGCCATTGAATGGAATTTTTTTCCATTTTTAGTTTCGGTATATGCCTATGGTAGAGACACTAGCATTATATGTACACTCAACATACATGGGGTGGCCCATGAGAACATTGTTTGGATGGATTATGTAATCTATTCTATGTGGTGAATTCTTTGTGTAATATTTCATAGTTGTGGGATATATAATATGACCTAATTATTCCATTCTACGTTGAACCTTACCTTTCTACCTTTCATAGACTATATAATTAACTCTTATAATATACTATTCCTTTATATTTTTAGCTTTGTGTTTTTATTTTTACATAGCTAGTGGAATCTCTATTTTAGTGTTCAAGATAACAAGTTTCCTTGACAGATTTAGCCGACTCCTTAGAGGGGGAGTTCAGGTAACATGATTCTTTGTACATGACTCTAATTATGATAGTTAGAGCCTTTAATCTGTATGTTTATCAAGGTTAATTCCATACACCATTTTAAAAGTTTCTATAAATATTGGTATAATATATTGATGGGGAACATCCATGTGTATGGTATATAGTCCAATATTTGGGCATTTCATGTGTGTGTACCATCGATGAAGAGAAGGTAGTAATGTGACATAAGGAGTCATTTCCCATAAATAATAACATATAGATTTTCCATTGAGGTGGAATGAGAATTGTTCTTTAATGGTGGATAAAATTATATGGAATGATATAAGTCATACAGTTGACTATGTGTGATATTTCTCCAGTATGGAACAGATGTAGGTACATTCAGGGTATGTGGAAGCTTGGTTAGTACACAATATCTTGGTAAAGGATTGGTTATTTGATTGAATGCACATTTACCATACCATCGTAAAATACACTTCCATATACATGTTTTCTAGTGATAAATAAAAATTAGGTGTTTCCTATTGGGTATAATCACACCATACATGATAATCTTGGTGAATGTGAAGACTTTATAACTATGGATCCAGTGAAGGGAAAGGATCTTACAACTAGTTATTAAGGATCTTGAAGTTTGAAGATGTATATGATACAATGGAAGACTCCAAATAGATTTCAAAACACATTTAATTATTTATTTATTTGTTATAGTTGTACTTGTTGACCTACACTATTGGGAGTCCATTTTATTATACTAATGTTACTATTCATCAGACCTATTAGAGAACTTATTTGTATTATCTTCTACTATGTTGTTTTTTTTACTTGTAATTACGTTTTACTATTCTATGAAAGTTATGATTATAGAGGGTATAGTCTCCCAAAATTATTTTAGATCCTCATCTCTAGTTGGTGGCCCCTTCTATATGGAGAGGTGTACATGAGTTTTTATGGAGATTTTTCTTGAAACCGCTGATTTCGGTCAGGGTGTGACAACATGAATATTAATAAAAATAGTATATTATTTCAAAATTCTTGGGTTATTACATTCTTCTCCATTTAAATATTTTGATTCCTATTACCTGAATTAAAGATTCTATAAAAGGGAGGAAAATATCCCCAGACCGCTGAGGTTAGGCATATCAATGCCCCAAATGATCTGATAGCCACTACAGAAGATCCATGGGAAATAATGAAAATTAGATTCATCCCCCAAATCTATCAGTTGGAACCCATGACACCAGACCATGTAGTTTTTTTATTTTCTCCAAGAAGAAATATTCCCCCACAGATTACCTCATTCTACAATACTATATTAGCCCAGTCAGTACAAAAAAACCCTACACCTATAATGTACAGAGAAGTTTACCTCATTGTCATTGATCCATAGAATTCCCGTATGTTCCATAAATCGAGGCCAACTTGATGGATGTTGACCTATCGTCATTTCTTCAATTTCAAGAATTGAACTTTTAAATCAAACTTTATCACTAAAATCTCTACAGATCTAGAGTTCCTTTTTGAAGGCTCTTCCCCATCATATCAAATTTCAATGTTGAACCTAGATCCATAATTTTTGGGTAGTTTATTCTTATATCTGATATTCATATCTTGGATGATAAAAGAGGATTTAAATGATTCCCCCTTCCTTTGAAGAGGTAATCTCCATCACTTTTGATGAGTTCACACAGACAAACCTTGGCACTTGGGAAGATCCAAAAATGGACACTGATAAGTGCACCTATTTTTTCATTGGAATAATAGAAGTATGTGTCCCCAATGAAATAACACTATGATATGTTTTCCATGAGCTATAACGATATGGCAAGCCTTGATCCCTATGTTATTTTCATCACCTTAACCTCCAAGTGGGTCATTATTGGTTCAAATAGCCTCCAAAAATGATCAACCCCTCCCATGGTTCCATGGTCGAGGCCAAATTTGACAAGATTATTAAAGGAAAATTTATTAATGAGGTATATAAGAAAAGTCGATAGCCAAAATTTTCCCAATAATGAATAATAATGGGTAAATATGGGTCTACATCGACTTTTGATACAACAACCACTTTTTCCTAAAGGATGATTTTCCACTTCTAATGATAGAGTCAATGATTGATGCTATAACTGGTTTATATTCTAGGTAGAATAAAATATATATGGCCCCTAATAATGATAAATACACTACCTTTATAGATCCCTATGGGAACTTCAATTACTGGGTGATGCCTTATGGTTTGAACCATTTTGCTTGTACCTACTAGTGAGCAATGCACTATATATTCAAGAAACTCCTCAGGTAATTTGTAGAGTGTTTCATGGATGATATGGTGGTGAAGTAACACTAATTTTAGGACAATGTAAAAAACCATTATAATGTTTTAAATGTTCTCATCTACCATCATAAGAAGATAAAACCATTTAAGTCTTTAGTTTTTTTTAACTTAGGATAGTTTCTCTACATCATTGTTAGATAGAGCGGTATTTAGATCAGTCCTAAAAAATTCATAGCTATCAATAAAATTCATTCCCCGCAAAACATATAGTAGTTATGAGGCCTCCAAGACAACTTAGCCAATATTTTATGATTTATTTCAAATCTTGATGAAATGTGTAGTCTCTTATTTAGGCTCATGAAGAAAGTCACTATTTACCAATGGTTTGAGGACTTCTAAATTTACTTTGAGGATATTAAGAAGTATATTATACATCCTTTAGTTATGATTCCACCCATCTCAAAAAATACTCTTGTACTCTACATAACCACCCAATAATAGTCCCTTCGTTCCCTGTTTTTCCATGAGAATAATGAGGGTAGGAAGAACGGCCAATATTATATCAGCTACATACTCCTCGACGTGGAAACTAGATATTTCCCCATTGAGAAATGTTCCCTCGCACATATATTTTTAGTGAAAAAGATATGGAATTACTTAGATTATCAAGAGATATATATTTTTTCTTATGTTAACCTGATGAATTATATTCTTAACCACATTATTATAACATGGATATTGAAGAATTGGTCTATAATCCTCCATCTATTTGATATCATGTGTTTTCCATAGAATTTCATCAAGGGCCAAGCGTTAGTAGACTTCCTGACTGAACATTCGACAACTGAGGAACTACCCCTATATGTGTTTTTCAGATGAAGTTATTCTCTTAGTGGATCAGGTTGTACCATGTTGCAGTATTCTTTTTGATGGTGCCTCTCAGAGTCTGAATAGTAGATGGTAAAATGACTCCAAACTCAATAGAGTAGATTTGGGGATTGTCAGCATCACTCTTACACAATCCATTTTACAGGACTCATTCCTATTTTCAGGAGGTTGTACCAACAACGAGGAAGAGTATTTGGCCCTTATCACTGGTCTTGCATTTGACCACAATATTTATGTATCATAGTTTCATTTTATGGGATACTTCAATATAGTCATCAAATATATCCATAATGACTATATCATCAAAAACCATGATCTTTTCTCTATGTTGGACTGAACTCGTCATTTAATAACCCAATACCCATCCCATCTAAAGTTGACTCAGTTTCCTCAATAACAAAATTGATGAGTTTATTATTTAGAGAGCCACACTAATTAGTTTTGAGATCCAAGCAAGGATGACATAGCCATTCATGTGGTACATTGGAGGGTCATTTCCCCCAGCACATTAGATGATAGTAACCAATAGGTGTATCAGCTAGTTGCATGTAATTTTAATCCAACGCCATAAAATTACCCAATTTTAAGGTAAATTTTGGATTATATGACCCCCTTCATTGAATGTATCTAGCATCAAATTCTCCCACCAGGTTGAGCCAATCATGACTGAATATTTCATCATGCAGTACAGTTCACCCTCCATAGTGTCCCTAACCTTGCGAAGACTCTTTATAAACATGGAATTTACATAGTCCTCTTATTTTTTATAAAAGTAAAATAGAAAAAATAGGTTATGAAAATGGTCCATATTGGATCATGTGGATTCAATTGGGTAGGATTGGAGCTTTCCCCCCCAAATTAGGAGGTTCGGATACTTTTATCCCATAATGGTTTGGGACTGCATTGAATTCACCAAGAGGTGTCACGAATTCCATATCCATGCCAAATTTTTATAACAATCACCTTATATTCTCTACACAACCAAATATTATTTTTTATTAGGCGTTTGGAGAACCAATTTTGTGGGTATTTACCCACCAAGGATATCATGACAGTGTTGATTAATTATAACGGCAAATTACTTCCTCTCAAAATGGGTAGAATTGATTTCAATCAATAAAGTAAAAACTCAGTACCTGATAGATTTCATTAAATCCAAAATAATTCATATATTTGGGGTTCCTTTCACTATTCTAATAGAAAATTTAAAAAACATTTGACCTGTCGAACTAATGAAATTGTATTCCAATTAAAACATCTTATCAACCCACACTTCCCAATGTCATTTATAGTATAATGGACTGATATAGGAATTTATAAAAACACTTCTAACATCTTATAAAAGTTGGTGGGCTAGAACAAAAATATTTTTCCTGATAAAGTCCCTAATTACCTATGGACCTATTGGAATACAGCTTGAAATTCCACTCAGGTGACACCATAATCCTTAGTTTATGGATAAAAGACAGTTTAACATATATAGGTTCATCTATCATCACTCTGTATGGGATTTTATAATATTAAAATTTCATACATGGTAGAAGAGATCAATCTAGTGGATTTGGAAGCACTTGAGGATAACATTCTTTAGTCATTTCATGACATAGAGAGGAACCAGAACTAGGTAGAATGATTATTCAACAATTTGGTTGTCCTCCAATCATTCCTTCAAGGTGATGTGGCACTGGATCTCAAAAAACCAATGATACCTGGAAAAAAACCACTTAATCTATAACCCAAGTGAGGAGGACCTCACATTATCCATAAGGTTTACTCCGATGGTGTATGATCATTAATCACCATAGACAGGGATGGAATCACACTACCTGTGAATTCTAGGTTTTTCAAGTGATACATCATGTGATCACTTTTGTTCTAAGATCTACAACCTTAAACTATAATTTTCTACCTTAAACCGAGATTTATGACCTTATAATTTAGATATAATGAAGTTTTATTTTCATTCATAAATATGACATATTTTTAGATAAATATTATATATAATTCATAAAAACACACCCATTCACTATAATTGTTTCATGTTGTTTGATACTAGAAACACGATCTTATTATTTCATGAACGATCTTTAACATCTCCCACAAATATCATCCCACATAGTGATCCTCTTAGGAATACCCTATATATACCTTTCATCATAACCTAGGGAAGGAAACATGAGAAAGGGTGAGCTTAGATTCTTATTATGTTTAAACATGATATAAATCAATCTATGATCATATGAAAACATAAGATAAGAATAAGGGTATGAAATCATGAACATAACTTAATAAGTTAATACCAATGTTATAATAGATCATAAACATAACTCATGTCATTGAACATTATGATTTCTGAAAACATGACCCGTAAGTGTGAGAAATCTTTATAAATCAATCAACACCCATAATCTCCTTTCATAAAAGTGTGGAACCATATTAAATTTAAAAAAAAATTATATGTCACAGTTAAATACCAATATTATCAACATAGTGGATCAATACTTATCACATGTTTTCCATTGTGGTTTAGGACATGCTTGTTTCTTATAGTGGATCAAGACTCGCATGCTTCCCATATGGTATCAATCACATCGACTTGTTTCCCCTTGTTATCTCATGAGATTTAAAGCTTTACCAATTTATTGGAGGGATATATATTTCCCAAAAATCTCATAATGTAAACTATAATTATGTGTGCCAAAATCTCATCAAACATTCAAAATATCATCACATAATAACTTGTGTAATGAAGATAGGTTTCATATAAGTTTCATCAAATCACCATTTCATAACCCATGAAAAATAAATATGTTTCCTAAAAATTTCATCAATATAAAAATTAACCATACAAATAAAGAATAAGGATAGTATCATTTGATAAAATCCTAAGTAAAGCATAAGAAACATCAAGTATGTCATCTTAGACGTAAAATGATTTTGAAACATCACTTAGAACAATTGTTGAATAACATAGACTTTCCACTTATTAAAACACTTTTTAAAACATAAAATATCTTCAAAATTACTTTCTTTGAAATTAACATTGTAATCTTATAAAACAATAATTAAAAATCATTTCACAAATTTCTTGAGGAAAATATCAATTATTCTTTAAAAAATAGTTTTTAAAAAATAAATTTTTTTCAAAATTATTTTCTTTTAAAATACCCTTGAAAATTTATAAAGGAAGCTTTAAAATCCTAATTTCATGTTAAAATAACTTTTTTTTAAAATAAAAATTTTATATTTATAACTTTATGAAATAATTTGTAAATAATTTTCTTTGGAAATATAATCAAAAAATTATATAGGAATATTTAAAATAGTGATTGTTCATAATGATGGATAATAATTTTTATGATGTACACTTTAAAATAATGATTTCTTTTTTATTTTTGGTAAAATTTAAACCGGCCTAATATTGAAAAATAAATTAAAATTCCTTTTTAAAAAAATTTCAAAGTCAAAAATTGGTATATATGACTTTAAGAAATATTATAATATTCATAAAAATGTCCTTATAACTTTTTTTAGACGTGGATATGGAATAAAAAACATTTTTGACCAAAGAGAGAAATAAAATCTTATTTTCTTAAAAATATTGTTTTGAAATGTTGAGTAAAAAAGAGTGGAAAATAAAGTTGAAATGTTTATTCTAATTAAATAACTATAGGATAATAAAATTCATGATATTATTGAGATATTTATCGAAATATTTCATCATCAAAATCATAAACATACACAATCTTGATAAACGATGAGATTGTAATGTAAAACCCATACCATTTTGGTAACATATAATCGTAAGTATGATGATAGAATAAAAATAAATGAAACTTAAAAATATTATAAGAATAAATAAATTACTCATATTACTTGTAAAATGGGTTGAATATACACCACATAAAATAAGATAGATGTATAACATAAGGTTTTTCCAATAAAAAAGAAAAATTGAGTCAAAAACTCGATAACTTATGTCTTGAATTCCTCCATGAATGTTTGAACATTATGTATAATAAATATATGTTTGTTTTAAATTTATTAAATAATAATAATCATATAAATCAAATCTTATATGACTTACTTGTGACTTTTTATTACCATTTTATCAATATTTCTTTGTTAGAATCTTGTTTCGTGTAATTATTACTTTCTTTTTCGTGTATGTTTTTATTTTTTATTTTTGGGACACTTAATTTGATCATGGTTACATAATATCTATAATTTTAAGAATTATAAAAAATAATATATATTCATTATATATTTATTTATAGTAATCTATTAATGTTAGATATGGAAAACGAAATGCACTATTCATAGAGATGGTAGGTAGTACGTATGCATAAGTATTATTTCCCATTTCTCAATAATTAGAATATAAGGAAGGGAAATGATAATTTAAATTTATATAGTCATTATAATTTCACATATAGCGCATAAATTTTTTAAATTGATTCTTATAACCTTACATGTAAAGCATTAGTGAAAACTGAATCTCATCACTTCACGAGGTGGTAGTTCGCCGTACACATGAAAGACATTAACATATCCCCCAGTAATGGAAAGTAAAAAGGTATATGTGATAAAATAATTCCATAAGTATAATTATTTTATATATAATATATATTCATTTATTCTGTCCTTATTACCATGCATGTAAAACATAAATAAAAAACACATCACATTGGTTCGTGAGGTGGTACTATGTCGTACACACAAGCAACGTTAATGTTTTCCAAAGGGTTGGGAGGTAAGAAAGTATATGTGGTATTATAACAAAATTTGTATAATAATATCATAAATATCATATATTAATATAAATCCAACATTATATCCTTCCGTGAGAGGTGGTGATGGAAAGCAAATAACATCGGTTTGCAAGGTGGTAATCCTCTGTACGCTTGAATGATGATTTTGTATCCAATTTGATGGAAGAGGAGAAGGGTTTGGGTGATTAAATATAAATAATAAAATATAAATATATTTTATGTATCATTTTTGTTAGATAATAATAATTTAATAATATATTCAGTTCTTTGAAGAAGAAGTAAAATAAAAATGGATAGTTTAAAACATTACCTCTTCTTCAAACAGCCTATTTAGGTTTAACCTAAAGTCTTCCTATATTTGCTTCATGATATAAAAAAGGACTATAAGATATGGGGGATGTAATTAAGGAATATATTTTGGTAGGTATTAGACTAAATGAATTGTTTTTTAAGTATGAAGAAGGGATGAGCGTGGATGGCCTTTTATAAGTGAGGTAAATGGCACACTTGTAATTTTCGAATAGAAAAACATGTACCCATGTTTTTCACATTCTAAAAGTCTCCAAAAATGGACCATTATCATACCTTATAGGTTATAATGTATAAAACACCCATACAATGGGTTTTTTATAATTTTATAGGTTATTTTACCCCTTGTCATTTTTGTTTAACCCCTAAGTAAACGAGTTTTATCCTCAGGTGCATTAAATAATTTTTACAGTTTTTACATTTAATTATGGTCAAAAATTAATTTTAAATTATTATGTAATATAAATTACTCTTTTTGAAAATATGGAATAAATTTTTATAAATTCCATGGGTAAAATTAGAAATTTTTTATCTAAAATTAATCCCAAAGACATGATGAAAAACGATTTTTCAAAGAGAAAAGTTCCAAATGTTTAAAATATTCTTTTTATAAAAATACAATATGAAATTGATTCATATTACTAATTTAGATTAATATATATATATATATATATATATATATATAATTGAACTAATTTTACTTTTAAAACAATATTAAAATAAAATTTATATTATAAATTCATTGAATGAAAAGATAGTTTTCAATAAAAACAAATATTTATCACTATTCCGATAAAAAAATAAACTTTTTTGAAAATTATCAAAAAATAGATCAAATATAATTTTAAAATTATTATTTAAAAATTGATGATATTTTTTTAAAATTAATTTTCTAAGAGTAAAAATATTATTTTTAAAATATGTTACCAAAAGGTGACAAAACTTATTTTTAGAAACATACATTTTTTAAGCATAAAATTATATTTATTCTTATCTATTGTCTAGATAACACATTATATGAATGTTAAAAATTTGATTGATTTTATAATATATTAATTAATTAAAATAATTCATAAAAATATATTTTTTTATTCATTGAGGTAAAATGTATTTGTGTGCATAGAAATAACTTTTCAGGAAAATATTTCCTTTGTTTTAAAATAGTTTTTACATTCATTTATAATGAATTAATCTATAAAAAAATCATTTTATATAAATTTTTAAACTATATAATTTCAAATTTTAGTTAATCCTTTTAATACCCTCCATTGTAATTCCTATGTGATAACTATCATATTAAATAATAATATTTTAATACTATGTCTCATTTCATTAAAATTCTCTGTTGCGTGTATTACAAGGTATTAATGAAACTAAAATTTATTTGAAAAAAATATTTTATAAACTTTTGGGGTGTTAAATTCTTCCCCAATTAAAATTAATTTCTCTCTAAATAATTTTTCACCTTGGTACTAACAACTGAGGATATTTCTACCTAACTTCCCCCTCAGGTTCCCACGTAGCTTCATCATTCAGGTTGTTTCACGAAAATAATTTGACATGGTGAGTGGTATTTTTTAATCAAACATTCTCTGTATGATCCATAATATCCATTAGTTGTTCCTCATAATAATGATCATTCACTATCAGTATGACCTCTAAGTTCAGTATATGTTATGGTTCAATAATATACTTCCTTGTGATAGATACATCGAAGACGTATTTAAATAGGGAGAGGTTCCATGGAAGTGTCAAACCATAAGATACCATCTTGATATGATCAAGAATTAAAAATGGACCAATATACCTAGGGATTAGTTATCGCTTATTTATTCCATATATAAATTCATTGAAATTATTCCTAACCAACTTTAAATTCCAGATCATGCCAGTGAGTTTTAGCATAAATTTTCTACCTAATTTTTGTTTCTCTTATGTGTTGCTCAATATATCTAACTATCTCTACCATTTTATTATCCTACATTGGTCCTAATATCATTATTTCTCTAGCTTCATCCTAGAACACTAGAGTTATACACTTCTTTTCAAAAAGGTCCTTATAAGGATCCAACCAAATTCTCAATTAAAATATGTTGTTGTATGAAAATTGAACTAGAGTAAGGTACTGATCCCAACCACCTTTGAAATACATATAACAAGATCTTATCTTATCCTCTAAGGTTTTAATTATTCTATCAAATTGACCATATATATGAGGATGATAAATAGTGCTGGAACATAGCTCAAAATCTAGGTCCTAATGAAGTATTTTCTAGAACATCAAGTTAAACCTATGATCCCAATCAAGTACAATAGAATGTTGTAGTCCATGAAACCTTACCATGTCCTTAATTTATATTTTGTAAAAATGATCCGATGAGAAGTATTATGTGATAGAAAGGAAGTTTTCTAACATCATAAGGTTATTATGTACAACCCATTTTTCAATATTCCCTTTATATTTTTTGGTATTCTGAGGACAAGATCCATGGTGATGTTTTACCATTTCCATTCTATTATGCATAATTTTTGTAGTATACCATTAAACATTTGTCTCTTTGCCTTATCTTTCTATCATACTAGGCAAGGAGAGACGTGAAAAAAAAATATTTCTTGTCTTCCTAATAAAATACTCTTCAATACAGGTCAATGGTAGGAACTATTCCCTTATAATTTTTTGTTATGGGTTCAAGCCCCTTAGGCTTACTAGATGTGACACTATATCTCCAGATATGTGGGTTATCCTTTTTCCGAAACAATATTTATATTATTCAAAAAAATTAATGACCTATATTTACCTCAACTTAAAATATAAGATAAAACCCAAGTCTTACCAATACCATTAATTTTGTTCCCCTTAATGTATATTCGTTCTTCAAAAAATTACTTTTTCACTAAAACAAATATAAAATAAAAGGGTTGTACATCCATAAATGTCTCCAAAAATGTCTTTAATATTTATTAACTCCCATTACATAAAACTTGAAAGGTATTTCTATGATTTTGATATAATGATAAAACATAAACTGAAAAATCCATGCTGTTATATATAACTCTTATTATGATTATACATGAAGAAATATATAATTCCAAAATTAACATAATCCTTAGATGTTTCATGATTAGTTTAAGAAAAATACCACTTGAAAAAATACATCTACATTATAATTCTTTAATCTCAATACATAAATAATACAATCGTACCACTTCCTTCTTAAACCAGTAACTAGGATTCATCATATTATTCCTTAATAATTATTTACCTTCACATGTCATTATTAATCCCTTCACAATTAGCAGTATAACCATTAATCATACCACCTTTTTGATTCTCTTCATAAGATATCTCCCAATGACATCAATTTCAATAATGTCCATACATTCCACATTTAAAACATTCATCTATTTATAATAATTTAGGGAGACCAATATTCTCATCCATTAAGTTAAATAAAATTTTCATTTTCCCTTAATAATTACATAGTATATTCCCTTCTAATCCACACATAAAACATCTTATAAATCCATTGATACATTCCATTGATTTTTTTTACACATTTTCTATATATATGAATCTATATCTTATTTACTTCATTTTCTCGACCACTAGAGATCTCAGAGAAATCTATCCTTCTCTTCCTTGGTGAGTCTAAGAGTTGGATAAGGTGAACATAATTAATAGTATATCATGAAAATTGACTAGTATTAATCACAATATCCATCACTCCAATAATCAAACCATTTGGTTTCTCATCAAAAAAAATCTATCAAATTCAATGTTAACCCAGTTCCTTTTGGTTTCTCCATTCCATAAATCCAAAAATAATAATGTGAGAAATAATAATCACAGTGGAAAACCACATAATCCTGAAAATTCATTTATAGGATTTCTAAATCATGACACCATATTTACAATATATTGAACCTTAGGTTTAACCTATTTCATTCATGGTGATTATATAAATCCTTAGTGATAGTTCATAAAGATTTTGGTATTTTCAAATCATATCTCTAGGTGTGTAAAACCACATGTATAGTAATTCTCCTTGTTGTGCACTATTTGATGATCGATTCCAGATGAATTCAACATTTAGGATTTATTACCACTAGACAAAACTATTCCAGATCCACATCCACTTTTAGTTTCCATTCATGAATGTAATTTCTTATAAAACCACATTTAACCTATTTTTAAAAGACTTTATGATGTTATAATATACCTTGAAATATCCCTATGGTTTTCACTAATCATTTTATAATCCTAATCTACAAATTTTAACTACATATTTCCTCTGATTCCAACTATAAGGACCCATGATGTTCATACATAAATATCACATCTTTTTAGATGAATATTCAATACATTTTTAAACACACACCTTAGAACTGAAACAGTATTATTTATTTGGATACTAGAAATACAATCATCTTGTTTCATGAACGATCTTCAAAATTCCCACCAAATATCTTCTTACATATTTATCCTTCTAGGAATAACATTCTTAAACCATTTTTCATAACCCAGGGAAGGGAACATATGATAGGGTGAGCTCAGATTCTCAGTAAGGGTAAAAATAGTATATATTAATCTATGTTCTTATGAAATAATAAGATATTCTTAAGGGTATTTGATCATGAACATAACATACAAATTTCATACCCAAACTCTCATAGATCATAAACATGATTCATGAAATAAAACATTATAATTTAAGAAAACATGTCCCATAAGAGTGAAAAATCATCATTAATCAATCATGATCCATAATATCATGTCATAAAAGTGTAGCACCATCATAAATATAGAAAACTATATCATAGGTCAATATTAAATACCATGACCATCAACATAATGGATCATTATTTATCACATGTTTCACATTTTAGATCAGGATGCACATGTTTTCTCTAATGGATCAAAGCTCACCTATTCCCATAGTGGATCAATCACATTGAATTATTATAATTGTAATCTCTTGAGATATAAATATTTACCCAATTAATTTTGGGAAGATAATGGTCCTGCAAATATCATAATAAAAAATATAATTCTATGTAAAAAATATCAAAAAACATTCATCATATCATTACATCATAACCCTTGTAAAAAACTATGTTTCATAAACCTTTTATCAGTTCACCATATCATAACCCATGAAAAATAAATGGGTTTCATAAAAATTTCATCCCCGTTAAAAATAACCATCTAGAGAAATAATAAGGATGGTATCATTCAATTTTATTCCTAGTAAAACATAAGTAGCATAAAATGATTTCATCTCAGATGAAAAATGATATTGAAAGGTCACATGGAATGTTTCTTGAGTAAAATAGTCTTTCCACTTTGAAAAATAGTTTTTCAAAAATATAAATTCTTCAAAATACTTTTCTTTGAAAAAAAACGTGGAAAATTATAAAGGAAGCATTAAAAATAATTTTGAACTTTTCATGAGGAAAATATCATTTCCGCTTTAAAAAATATTTTTAAAATAGAAAATAATTTTAAAATACTTTTCTTTGAAACTAACCATGGAAAATTATAAAGGAATCTTTAAAAATAAAATAAAACATTTCATGAGGAAAATAACCTTTTATTGAAAATCAACTTTTTAAAATTAATAAATCAAAAAATATTTTTGAAATCCTTTAATTTTAAAATATCTTTTGAAACAAATAGATGAATCCTTAAATATTTAGTGGTAATGATGGTAGAAAATACCATTCATTCCATACACATTAAAAAAATGATTCCATTGAAATTTTCAGTAAAATCCAAATGAGACTTATTTTGAAAATGACATGACAATTAAATTTAAAAATTTGTTAAAAAATTAAAACAAGGGTGTAAATTAATTTAACAAATCTTATGGGATTCTTAAAAACATATTTAAAACAATTTATATTTGAAAAAAAATGATTTGAAAGAAAAATCATTTTTGAATGAAGAGTGAAATAAAATCATATTTTCTTAAACATTTCTCTTAAACCCTTGAGAACATAAAGAGAGTAAAATAAATCAAAACTGGCTATTCTCATGAAATAACCATAGGAGAAGAAAAATCATTAGTTTATTAAGATATGGATCATAATATTTCATCATCTGAAGCATAAACATTTACAATCCCAATAAATGATGATGTTGTATCATAAACACCTTACCACTTTGGTAACATTTAATCATAAGCCCCATGAATGAATAAAATTAAATGAATATTAAAATATAATTAGAATAAATAAATTCATTATATTTGGTCTCACTCAAATTTATCCTGAGGTAGAAGCGGTCTCTTGGAGCACCAAAGGGTTTTAGAATCCTCATTGACCAAAGAAGAACCTATAAACACTCATTATAAATATTTTTTTGGATATAAAGTGTCAAAATTTATTATTAATTTTTCTTTGATTAATATAGAACTAAAAGACCATAGTGAATTCAAATTTTTAGAATGGTTTTATCCTTAGATGTTGTAAAGGTTTGATTGGATTAATTTCATTTTAAATTATTTTAATTTCATTAACTCAAGAAGGATTAATTCAATAAAAAGAAGATAGAATCGCCACTTACTAGTTTAACACCTTCATAAACACATGAAAATAAATTATACACTTGGAGGATCATTTTCATGAGAACTACAAGGTAAAGGATCATATTAGCACATGAAAATTGTGTCAATAAAATTCAATAAGCAAGAGGAAGAAAGAAAACCATTTAATGAAAAACTCAAATAAAATATATTATTAAACATTTATATAGTGATAAATAACATCCAATATAGACCCTTTATACTCAATTGGATCAAACCATAATATTTTTAGACCTCCATTGATGTTATGCTTCTAATGGAAGCAGGAAGCTGGCTCATGGCGGTGGAATTGAAGAAGAAATTAACAACGAAATAATGAACACTCTATCACTATGTGAAGGATTTATCTCCTCACTATGTGAATAAATTCACACCATAGTGAAATAGTATTAAAGTCTTAAATAAACATAAAATGAGAATAATAATAAGTTTTATCAATAAACTAAGGTGATTAAAGGATCTTACATGTGAAAGAAACATGTTACAAATACAAAGCTGTAGTATAACATTACAATGGAAATACACTAAAACCTCCCTCAACACATTCAATAAAAATTCCTGAAATATGAATTATGGAATCCATGGGTATATATCCTAATATTAAGTGACTTCCCACTTGATTATATTAGATTTATGGTGGTTGAATGTTTGTGGAATGTGGGATTTTCCACACATGACCTGAAATGGAAGCCATCTTTCATGCCTCCAACAGATACCTCCAAAAGAGAATCTAGGTGGAAAAATTTGAGTGGTCCATAAAAGAGGAAATTGAAAACAATGATATAACATAACATTATATAAAATTTCATCCCAAATGGATATTTTAATTTTTGATATATGATTGAAATAGTGGACTATTTTTCTAGGCTATAGAATCTGAACCATAATTTCATCTTCAAATTGGGATTCCTGTAACTCCCTTCAAAAATAATAATTTTCCCTGGTCACTATTGGATTAAATTTCATTGTGGTGTTCTCTATATCTATATAAATTTTGAGCTTCATTTATTTGAATCTTGGCCTCTATAGTCTTTTTATTGGGTTTTTTCTAGTTCACTTCGCCAAAAATGTTCTTGGTTCAAGGGCCACTTTGGTCATCATCCCAATTGAATCAAAACTTTCTACAGAAGGATAGAATTTTTATAATAGCATGGTATACATTAAAATGAAATATGAAAATAAAATCAACATCATTGGATGTTCTAGTAGTTGTTAAAAAATGTATCATGTAACAGTGCATTTAAAGAAGGAATTACAAAATGTTAAGAAAATAAGTTCAAATTGTAAAATTCACCGGTATAAATGTTTATGAACGTTGAATCACATGAATATTATAATATTAAAAATGAATATTATCCTATTTAAGTGGATAATTACCCCCCGCCCACATCATTTTTTTTAGTCCTAAGCAAAACATATCCCAAAAATATGAAATTGAATTCCCTTTTCCAAAAACATTTTATCATACAATTCTCGCCAAAAAAATCATACCAAAAAAATTTTAAACCTGTAAAAATCATGTAGCAAATTATGAGTTCATAATAATATCACAATCCCAAGACCTCCCAAATTTTCAAATTAATTTCCACAATTCATCTGATTAAATTTAATCATGATGATGTGTTTTGAATCACAATTGACATGGGGATTTAATTTTATTCTATGGGAAAATTAGGAAGAACTGGGTGGAATCACATTTTAATATTCAGATGTGTATTCATTTTTTTAATATTTCCACAGTAATTTAATTGCATTCAATCAAGCCCACCACTGTATTAAGACTATTTCCATGACTCCCATGTTCAAATACCTTAGGGTTCCAAGTAAAGCTCACATACTCGGGCATCATCTCATGTTAATTCAATAAAAAATCAAATTACTATAAATAGAGATAAAATTCTAAAATTTGGTCTAGAAAACTATAGAGTCATGATCACAAAGTTCCGAAATCCAGACATTAGCTTATTACATTTCTCTACGTGAAAATTTACTATTTTTTAAAACTCATGTTAAAATTAAAACAATCACCAAAACTATTCCATTTATTATGGTACACCAAGAACTACATATAATACCCCACAATCCAAAAGACATGCATTATGATTTTTTTTTGAAAATGTAAACATTGAAAATTTACATTAGATAGCCACACATTCCAAAATCAATAATCTTGAACTTAAACATGGATTAAAATTAGAATAAAGTAATGAAAAAATATTTGATATCCAATTTTAAAAAATTCAATATGGATTATTATATTCATGGTTAAGGAATGTTTTTCTTCCATTTATGCACATAAAATTTTCTTTTACATATAAAAAAATTTATTCTTTTCCCCCCAAACATAGAATAACATTGTCCCCATTTTTTATTGAAAATAAAATTTAGATAGGGGTAGAGGTAGGTAAGAGGAGTTATAAAATGAAATTTAAATAAGAAACATGGATAAAACTCACATGGTTGTTGAAGTTAAAGTTCATGATGCATCTAGTTACTCATTTGATCTCTACATCACTCGAATACATGTCATTAGTGATGTATGATTTTTTTAACTCTTAAAAGAAATATGATTTTATTACAAACACATCAACCTCAGCATTACATAAATCTTACACACCAACACAATTATAAAACAAAGTAAACCCCATGAGGTTTCCTTAACTAAAAAACACAAAAGGAAATTGTAAAAAACATTCCCTTTTATTTCCAAACTACAAACACTGATTAGATATACAGGTAAAAGATGGGTTTCCTCCAAGAAAACACTTTGTTTAATGTCATTAGCTTGACATGGTTCCTAAATCTATAAACATTTTTTTGATTCATTGTTTTTCTTAATTAAATAATCATCTATTTCTTGTTTATTGAATGATTTAATGAAAGATTTTGATCTATGACTGTTGACTGTGATCAAATTACCAATAGTGGTATCCTGAATCTCTACTGCCCAATGTGGGTACACATAATTTACTATGTATGGACCTGACCATCTATATCATAACTTTCCATGGTGTAAATAAAGTTTGTAACTATAAAAGAGAACAAATTTTTCTAGTTTAATTATTTTGACAATGAGATTCCTAGACTGGTTGGTGTGAACTCTATCTTTATTGATCATTGAATTTTCATATGCCTCCATCATAAGTTTCTCATGTTCATTAAGATCTAATTTCCACTTTTTTGGCTAAAGAAATTTCAAAGTTCATTTTTTTTATTTCACAAAAGTTTTTATTTAAAATTTTAACAAGTAAATGGAATAATTTTACAAAAAAAACCTTTATGATGACATGTCTGTGATGGTTTTGAAAGAAGTATGATATTCTAAAAGGGTATCCAATAGTTTTCAGACCAATCTTTCTAAGAGGGATTGACATTTTTTCAAGAATTTTATTAATTTCCCTATTTTACAACTCATATTTACCATTGGTTTGAGGATGGTAGGTGGTGGATACTTTATGAGAAATCTCATACTTAGAAATGAGTTTTGAGAAAGAAAAGTTACAAAAATTGGTTACATAATCATAGATGATATCCCTAGGAATTCAAAATATAGAGAAGATGTGTTCATTCAAGAATTGGATCACAATATAATAGTCATTGGATTTTGTGGGAAGAGACTCAACCCATTTTGAGACATAATAAAATGCTAATAATACGTAGAGATATTTAGAATAGTTTGGTATGGGTCCCATAAAATCAATTCCCCAAAAATCAAATATTTCTATGAATATATTGGGAGTAAGGGGAATTTCATTCCTTTTGGTTATGGATCCTAATTATTAACACTTAAGACAATTTTGGAAGAATTTTTAGGAATACTAAATGAGGTTATTCTTGTAGGAACAACTGTGGGGACCTTTGAAATGGATTTAATTATGGAAAAGTTGTATCCACGTTCCTATCCATGAAATAATTTAATAATGGAATCTTTCTCAAACTCATGGACATATATCCTAGTGACTTGATTAGGAAAGAACAGGAAGAGGTATGAATCATCAAACACATGGTGTTTGACATCAAAAAATAATTTACCCTTATCTTGTATCATCACTAATTTTTGAATGAAACCCATAACCATGTGATTTTCTATATCATAATACCATGGGAAATTACTCATATAATAGAGGTTCTCATCAGAAGATGAATCAAACACAGAAAGGTGATGTTAGTTTCCTTTGAATCACATCCTATTGAGTTCAACAACTACAAAATTTTGAACACCCTTTTGATACATAATTGTTAAATATATAGTTCTGAAGAAACATAAGGACCCACCAAACCAATCAATCCTTGGAATCATGTTTTTGTAAAATAAATTTTTGGGTTAAATAATTTTTTGAGACAATGATGGAGGATCCTAAGATACATGACATGGATTTTTATAATGAAAATAAAACAATAATAAAAATTTTCTCAGTGGTAGTTTCAGTGATTTTTTTATCATTTAATTATTTAATTACATGAGAAATGACATTTGGGGTTTAATAACAACATTATCTAAAGACAGCTTCTACTGCAATGTCACTCGCATCACACATGAGTTCAAATGGAAGTTTCCAATTTGGATATTTCATGATAGTTGGAGAGATAAGTGATTAATTGAGGTTTGATAATGATTCCTCATAGCTTTCTATCCGTATAAATTGAGCATCATTCTCCAGAAGAGCACCAAGTTGTTATGAAATGGAGTTGAAATTTATAATGAAACATCTATAGAAACCATAATGTATAAAGAATGAACTCAATTACTTGATAGTTTTTAGATAGAGAAGGTGAATAATGATATAAACCTTAGCTTTATCAACTTTAATCCCTCTGCCAGATAATATATAGACCATAACTAGTCCTTCTTTTACCACAAATTAGAAATTTTTCCAGTTTACGATGAGATTTTTTCCTCACATATACAAAAAAACCTTTCAAATTTTACAATGAATCCCCCAAATGTATCCATGAAGATGGAGAAGTTTTCTATAAATACCTCTAAAAAGTAAACAATCATATTAGAGAATATTCTAATCTTGCACCACAGGAATGTACCAGGGTCATTACATAAACCAAAGGGAATGTGCATGAAGAAAAAAGTTTTGAATGGATGGGTGAAGGTTTTCTCCATTGATATTATTAGGAGACCTAATTTGGATTGTACCCTAGATATCTATCTAGAAAAAGTATAAATGATGACATGTAACTTTCTCAAGGAAATTATAAATTAAGGGTAAGGGGAAATGGACTTTCTTGGATCATGATTTTAACTTCCAATAGTCAATGTACACTCTCCTTCCACTACTGACCCTTATTAGGAGAATAAAACGATCCTCATTGGTAATAAAAATGATTCCATTCTTCATCGATATATCATGAATTAGGATTACCCAATAACACTAAAAAATGTGGTATATGGTACCAACTTTAAAGAAAATTAGAATGTATTTCCTTACCACATACATAAGATTAGGATTGAGTCTCCACTGAGGTTGATGACATGGTTTGGATTCAAATTCTATAACAATATTATGAGTTCCAATTAGTGTTATAATCCTAATAATATCATACAGAGCCCATCCAATTACTTTCTTATGCTTTCCCAGTACATCCAGAATCACCCTTTCCTAATTAAATTCATGATAAAAAATAAATGAAAAAATGGAAGGTTGGATTTTACCCTAATAATTCATACTTAAATGATGAATTAAATACCTTAAATTTAATATTAGGTTGGTTAACATTTTCTAAATATTTATGGGACTTTACATTGAACATAATTTTTTTCAAAATTTCTTGATACAATTGTTTTCTATTGTAGATAAGTTTCATACACCACACTTGCCAGATCAGTGTCAGGAATGGGTATATAATCAATGTTGTTGATTTATCTAATGAAATAATTGATTGTTGATCCTACAAAATCATCAATGGAGTATTATTAAAGATATTAAATCCAAGGAAACAAAGTTCAATCATTTAAGAAAAGGAAATCAATCTCATCTTGACTTAAACATCTATCAGCAATTCTTTAAAGTTACTATGTTTCTCTATCAACTCTACTTATCCAAATAACTTCATATATCTCTTAATTATCCCCAATTTGAGAGTTTGTATTATAAATGTTAATATTGAGAATCATGTTTCTGAAGGTTACTTTCATGTTCTCATTCCTAGCTTGGATGACTGAGCTGATTATTACTAAGAATGGATGACCAAGTATGATGGGGTTTTCTCCATAGGACTTGATCTCGGGTGATTGTCAAGTAAAATGAAGTCAGATGGGTAAATGGAATCATCAACATTCACCAAAACATAATTTAAATCCCCTTAGGAACCCTAAAATTATGATCACCATGTAGGAGTGTGAAAGAAGTTGGTTAAAGACATAAAGCCCTAATTGGAAATACACTATATATGTAATGAGGTTAACACTGGATCCTAGATAAAAATGTAAAAGAAAAAAAAATTCTCTCCTAGTCCGCCATTTATTTATGGAAGACCATGGTCTTTAAACATAGGATTAATTTTTCTTTGAATGGTGATTCTCACCTTAGCAGCCAAAAGGACTTGGTTTTTGTGTGAGAACATCCTTCTGAATATACACAGGTCCATCAGGTACATAGATTATAAATGTACGGTTTGTATTGCATCGAGAAGGGTAATGATCAAATTAACATGAGAGAAGATTTCCCTCAATTTTTCATTTAGATAAGGTTTATATTTTCCTCTAAAATATTTAGGGAAGAGAGCATGTTGTTTGACTATTTGTTGTGGTTGTTGTTCCTTCACATTCTCATTGTATTTTTATGATTCTGATGGTGGTTCATCAAAATTTCCAGGTGATATTTAAGATTTTAATGGTTATATAATCTTTCTTTTAGGTTTTTAAATTGATTTACCACTTCTAAATAAATTCATTATATTTTTTTATTCATGAGAGGTTTTTATTTAATTGGATTCTCCCCTTAATGTTGGGGATGGGAAAAAATAATTATGAATGGGTGACATTCCAGTATTGATGATTTAAAATTAATGTTTAAGGGTTGAGACTTCCGATTTCCTTTTCTCCATTTATTTACACAATTGTTCAATTATTGGAAGAGGTACATATTGGGTAGGGGATTGTGTTAGTTGGTTTATCCCAAGAGGATAAATTGGTCATTGTATTGGCTATTTAATGGGTTGTTGGATGAGTTTTTGGTATTAGGCTACCGAATGTTGGTATCTGACTGATTTTTTTTTAAAGTAATTATGATTTTGAAAATTATATGGAGGGTAGGGTATTGTTCCTTCTAGATGACTTAGTTATTGGATGGGATGTTGGTTATCATTCCAATGGAATCTGGGATCGTCATTATACTTTGGATTGAGAGTGTTTTGGTACTGTGGTTTTTTAATTTTCAAATCATTGACCTCCACTGGCATTCCTTCTAAAAGAACACCCATTATAGAAGGGATAGATGGGACTTTGTCATTCTTGTTGTCTTGATTGTCACAAAATATGAAAATTGTTTCAACTATTTGGATTTCTTTGACCTTACAAATATAGATCTCCTATACCTTCCGAGTGAGTTCATCAAGTTTTTTTCTAATAATTAATTCTTCCCTAAGAGTGTGAATTCTACTAGATTTGGGTGTCTTAACATAGTAAGGTAATGTTTCCCATGCTTGGTTTTGTTTGGTCAGTCCTTCTAGATAATCTTATGTATCATTTAGGTCTTTGTTTTTGGATGTTTTATTACACATAATTTCAATGAATTGTTTTTTTCCTATACCCAACCCTTCATAAAATATTCAATATTGTTTTGGAATTGAAAATCCATTGTGAGTTACCATGTTAATTGTGTCTTTGAACCTTTTCCATGTTTCATAAAATGACTCCCTTTATTTTTTTTAAAAATTATTGAATACACTTTTTAAGTGAAATATTTTTGTGATGGGGTGTATTTTTTGTATAATTATCTTCGCAATTGGTTGCAGGATTGGATTGATGTAGTTATTTTATTACTTAACCAATTCATTTCTTGATCCTTATATGGGGAATTAAAGGGGCTCATCTTAGCTGAATCAAGTTGATGTGGGGGAAACGTGGTTTCAACAATGTCATTGTATTCCATGACACAATGGTACTCCATTTCAAACTCCAATTCATGAAATGTTAGAAGGTGGTTTAGCACATGATATTTGAAGACAAAGTGGTATTCTATTATTGAAGCATGCCTAATACAAGAGGTTTCATGGATCCATTAATTCTTGAGGTATTCATTCATAGTTTTATTGACTAAATTCCCCAATTTAAGTGCTCCCTCATTTTTTATTTATTTTTTGGTTCTCTCATTGTTTAATGATTTGGTTTCATTGAAGTCCATCCATTGGAATGGGCTCAATTTTCAAATCTATATTATTAGAAAGTTTATGATATAATGGTAACATACCCAATGGTGTTCTTGACTCACCAACCCCCAAAATATCAATCCTAACAATTTAATTTGATTGGTCACGTGTTTATGTGGACATACGCCACGAAGAGTGGAAAGGACAGGGGAAAAGATAAGAGAAATTGAGGTCAGAAAATAGAAACATAATAGAATAGAATGAATTTCTATGATTACTTACTTGGGTCCCTGGAAACATTAACACAATTTGGCCTCAACCATATTTACCCTAATGTATAAGCATTCCCTTGTAGCATATAAGGGGATGTCAAATCCTTGGAGACCTCATAAGAACCTATAGATACTCATTTTGAGGATTTTTTTTGCTATGATGTGGCCAAATTTGGGGTTTATTTTAGTTGGATTACTAGTGTTCTAAAAGACCTAATTCAATTCAATTTATTAGAATGGTTTGATACTAATATATTACTTAGTGTTAATTGGATTACTTTCATTTCAAATTATTTAAATTTCATTAACTTGAGAATAATTCATTAAATTATATCAAGCTAGCCTCGTTACATGATAGTTTAATACCTTCAAAAATGCATGTTAATCACCTAAAAACATGGGGAATTATTTTCATGAACACTCCAAGGTAATGGATCTTATTAGTACATAAAAATAATGGTGATAAAATTTAATAAGGAAGAGGGATAAATAAAATAATAGAATGAAAAACTAAAATAAAATAAATTATTCAAAATTTATAAAGTGAGAAATAAAATACAATCTGGCCCCTAGATACTCAATTGGATTAACCCATAATATGGTTATACCTCCATTAATTGTATGATATCAATGAATCTAGGAAGTACACATATGAGGGTGGAATTGAACAAGAAAAAACAATGAAATAACAAACACTAAACTGTTGTGTGAAGGATTTCACTTCTCACTATGTGAAAAATTCACACCATAATGAAACAGTATCCACATATTGAAAAAAATAATATAAAATGAGAACTACTTATATGTGAAAGACAAACATTACCATGAAAAAGTGGTTGCATGACATTACAATTGAAATAAACCAAAACCTACCTCAACTCCTTCACCACCACTACCTTAAATAGGAATTTCAGAATAATTGGTTTGATCCATCAATATTTTATGTAATTCAATGTGATTATGGTAGTCCTCGAGTGGTGGAATGTTTTTGGAATGTGTACTTTTCCTCCCTTGAAAAGAAATGGAAGTCATATTTCATGCCTTTGACAGATGTTTCCAAACTATAATCTATTAGAAAGAATTTGAGTGGTCTATAGAAGAAGAAATTTAATCCCTAGATGTTTCCAAAGATTTTGTAAAATTTCATTCCGATTGAATATTTTTTTAGATATGTTTGAAAGGGTGGGATATTGTTTTGGGCCACAAAATCTAGCCCATAATTTCATCTTCAACTCTGGCCTCCTAACGCTCCCTTAAAAACTCATAATTAGATCTGGTTATAGTTGGATGAAATTTTCATCATTATTTTCTATATATAAAGTTAAAACTTTATCGTAATTGGACTTGGATCATGTCTTCTACAGTCTTTTTATTGTTTTTATTTTCTATTCACCTCGCCCAGAATGTTCTTAGTTCAAGACCCACTTTGGTCATCTTACCAATTGAATATTCAATTTATCCGGAAGGATAGAATGTTGCTCATGGAATGGGGAAATTAAAATGAATTATGAAAATAAAATCAACACCATTTTTTCAGGAGGTGTTAAAAAATGTACCATGTAATAGTGCATGTTAAGAAGGAATTATAAACATGTTATGAAAAGAAGTTCAAATTGTCAAATGCACTAGTATAAATGTTTATGAACATTGAATAACATAAATAATATAATATAAAAAATTAATATTATACATTTTAATTTTAAAATAAATATTAAATTTCAAAGGTTTTGTATATACACCTCATAAAAGAAGATATGTACATAACATAATGTATGTCCCGAAGAGATAAATTGAGACAATAATTCCTTACCTTATGTCTTAACTTCCTTCATATAGGTTCAAGGCTCATGTATAATTAATATAATCTTATTATAATTCTATTAAATAACCATAATAAAATTTATCATACCATAAATTATTTACTTATGAGTTTTTATCAAAACATTATTAATAAATCCTTGTTAAAACCATATTTTGGGTAATAACTGCTTCGTTTTTCATGTATATTTTTATTTATTATTGTCAATCCTATTACAATGATAATGGTTTAATAATATACATAATTTTAACCAGGATATTAATATATTATATATTCATTATATATTTATTTATATTAATCCATAAAAGTTATTGATAGAAAATGAAAAACATTATTCATGGAAATGGTAGGGTGTACATACACATGAACACTATTTCAATTTTCTTGATGAATTGATTTAAAGTAAGGTAAAGAATAATTTACCATTATAAATTAATTAATATTTCATATATATCACATAGATTTAGTAAATTTACCCTTATTTAATTATATGAAAAGTATTGGTGAAAAACGAATCACATCGTTTCGTGATGCGGTAATCTTCCATACAAACAAATGATGTTATCATATCCCCATGGTATGGAATATAAGAGGGAATATGTGATATCATAATTAAAAAAGTATAATTATTTTAAAAATATAATATATAATCATTTAGTCTATCCTTTTTACCATCCAATAAAAACCAAAATAAAAAATTCATCACATCGGTTCGTGAGGCAGTAGTTTGTCGTACACATGAGTGATGTTATTGTTTTCCAATGTCTTGGGAGGAAAGAAGCTATATATGATATTATAATTATATAGGTATAATAATATCATAAATATAATATATAAATATTATTTTAATCATTATACCCATCTGTGATAGGGGTTATGGAAAATGAATAACATCGATTCGTGAGGCAGTAGTCCACTGTACACATGAATGATTATTTTGTATCCCATTTTATGGAAGAGGAGATATATTTGTGTTATTAAATTAATAAAATAATATATAATTATACTGTAGATAATGTTTTTATTATATCACCATAATTTAATAATATATTATTAATTAAAAGAATATGTAAAATAAAAAAACATAGTTAAAAACTTTGCATCTTCTTTGGACAACCTCGTTAGGCTTAAACTAAAGACTTCCAAGATTGGATGTATGAAATCACCAAGGAAAATAATATATGGGTAGGTAATTGAGGTATAAATTTGGGTAGGTATTTTCTAATTCAAATGGTTTTGTAAGTGTGAAGAGGAGAGGAGAGTGGCTAGCCTTTTATAAGTGAGGTGAGTGGCACACTGGTAATATTTGAAAAGAAAAAGGTGAAGACACATTTTTACCTTGAAAAAAGGCTCCAAAAAGGGAATTATCAAACCTTATAGGTGAAACTGTTTAAATATGGCTGGTAAATTGGTTATGTAAAATTTTATAGAACATTTTATCCCTTATCTATTTAGATTAACACCCCGATAATCAATTTTTAACATTAACTACGGTAATTAATTTTTGTTGTTATGGTTATCAATTATGATCAAAAATTATGTTGAAACTATCATATAATATAAATTATTATGATTCCAAATATTGGATATATTTTTTAAAATTCCTTTCACATAAGTGGGAAAATTAATTTTAAAGTAATCCCATAGACACTATGAAAAGGTTGTTTTCCAAAGAGAAAAGTTTCAAATCTTTAAATAAAATTATACAGAAATTCAATATAAAACTGATTCGAATGAAATAAATTGGATTAATATGAATATATATATATATATATATAAATTTACTAATTTTACCTTTAAAAATATTAAATTAAAATTTATCTTGTAATTTTTTTGAATGAAAATCAGTTTTATAGAAAACCAATAATTGTCACTATTCACTGAAAAATATTATATTTCCAGAAAATTCTCCAAAATAAAATCTGGAATTATATTTAAATTTTTATTTAAAAAATAAAGTTATTTTTTTCAAATAAATTTTATAAAATTGTAAAAAAATAATTTTAAAATAATTTCCTAGAAATTGACGAAACGAATTTTTAGAAAAAAAAATGTTTTAAGAGTAAAATTGTAATTATTATTATCTATTCCCTATAAAACAGATAAGATGAATGTTAAAATATTTATTGAATATATAATATATAAATTTATTTAATATTATTTTCTAAAATATATGTGTTTAATTTATTGAGATAATATATATTTTTGTGCATAAAAATAATTTTCCAGAAACAAATTCTTTGTTTAAAAATGGTTTTAATTTTAATTTCAAATTAAGTGGTCAAAAAAGAATTGATTTTATATAAATGTGTAGACCATGTATTCTCATAATTTACATGATCCTATTCATACCCACAATTCCAATGGATGGTGATAACTATCATATTGAATAATAATATTTTAATAATATGTCATGTTTTGTTAAAATTCGTTATTGCATATAGTGCAATATATTAAGGAAATTAAAATTTATTTGAAAAAAATATTTCATAAAATATATGGTTGATATAATATATCCTAATGTCCTTATAACATGATGATAAAATGTATCCTTACCCTGTGCGAAAAACATGGATTCCTCATATCAAAAATATGATATGGCCAAAAAAAGTCATCATCACACACTATTAGACTGGAGTCTTTCCTAGTGTCACAAACACGGGATGCCTCATATAGAAATTATTTGGTGACCAAAAAACATTTCATTGGTACACGATTTTAAACTATATCCCTACCATGTGACAAAAACATAGGATTCCACATATGAAAAATATGAGATGACCAAAAATCACATCCTTTGAAAAAGATGTCAAATTATAGCCTTATCCAATGTTAAAAACACATGATGTGTCAGATAAAATATATGAGATGGAAAAAACTATCCACAACACATGACATTACACTATATCCTTACCTTGTATGAAAAACACTAAATGCATCATATGATAAATATGTGAATAACAATGATACACCCACATTACATGATGTTAAACGATAGCCATTACCTATGTGACAAACATGGGATGCCTCATATGAAAAATATAAGATGACCAAAAACATCTTCAACACATGATGTTAAAATATAGTCTTACCCTATATGTAAAATATAGTATTCCTCATATGAAAAATATGAATTCAACAAAAAACATGTCCTTGGCACATGACATTAAACTTTAGCCTTACTTTGTGTGACAAACATAGGATGGCTCATATGCAAAACATGAGATGAACAAAAAAACATGACATCTAAACACAACAATGAACTATAGCCTTACCTTATGGAAAAACATAGGATGCATCAAATGAAAAATATGATGGAACAAAAAAATACCATCATCACATGATATTAAACTATACCCTTACCATGTGTGAAAAACTCAAGATGCCTAATATGAGAAATACTAGAGTACCAAAAACACGTCCTCAACACATAACTCAAACTGTATCCTTACCATTTGTGACAAACATGGGATACCTTATATTTTAATAATGAGATAAATCTACATCCCCATCGCATGATGTGAAACTGTTTGATACTTTGTATTCTCACTTGGGAGAACCACCCTGAAAGGTGCTTTCATGACTGATTTCAAATGATGTATGGTTTCTCGGTACTTACGTGAAGTAGAGTGGCTGACCAAGGTCGTCTCTCAAAGAGGCAGTAATTAAATAAACTTTGTAATAGTATTTTGAAAACAAAATAATATAATATAAACACACTAATTAAAATGATAGGATTTTTTATCATGTATAAAATAATAATATTTATTCTTGAAATAATATTTCAATTTTTGTTTTTGTTTTTTTGAAATGAAACTCAATTAATAAAACACAAAGATAAAATATTTTTTTAAATAACTGTTCTAAAAAGCGTAACATATTTGACTCTACATCTTCACTTACTAATCATTAACATTTAAATTAAAATATACTTAATTATTATCCCCTAATTTTTTAACCCTTGAACATTATGATGATTAACTAAACCAAAAAGATGAAATGAATTAAACCCTATTATAACATTGGAACATGCAATTTTCCTGCATTGATTGATGTTATAAGGCTTGATTATGGTTAGTGGTGAATTAGGGAACATACAAACTTTGGAAATTAGGATGAATTAAGTTTAGGGATTGTATTTTAACTCTAAAAAACTATCCAGTGTGGTTTTTTTAACGATTAAGATAGCGCTCTCACAATTGACACATTACTCGACCTCGTGTGTTCTTGTGTGAATTATTCAATTTCTTGCTTGGTTTATTTTAATTTAAAAACAAAATTCATAAATCATAATATTTGAATTAAATTATATCATTTATTCAAAATATTTTAGTGAATGTGGTTAGAGTTAGATCGATTATTAAGAAAAATTACTCTTTCATGGGAAGATTAGTCATCTTAGAAATGTTTTGTATTTGCAAAGGTCATTGAAAGGGTATAACCCAATTACATTTATACACTCAATTTCCATCACAAAAGAAGTAATATTAAATAATAAAAAATATAAGACAATATAATAAAATATAATACAATATAATAAAAAATAAGAAATATAATAGTAACTAAGAATTTTATTATGAAAACAAAAATATTACAACGTAAAGAAGAAGAAGGAGACTTCGACGAAGGGATCCTTGCTTCAAGATATACCCTTATTTAAATGATTTGATAATTGGATTGGAACCACTTATCCTCTTCCCTAGACTTCCTAATGCACGTCCCAATCCCTAAAAAGGAGAAAAATACATATTTATAGAGTGGAGGGGTGGCTAGGTTACAAGTGGTTTCAAGTGGGAATGGGGAAATTCGGCCAAATATTTTAAGCCAAATTCACTACCTTCTTGACCACCAAATCACATGAATCAGCTATCCTTCTAGTAATATTAGTTGTTGGAAATTGGGTTATTGATAACCTATCCAAATTTTGTCCCTATTCAAGTATGGAGGAAGAACTTATATCCCAAATACTACAATGGTGTCCAACCTGGTGGGACCATACTAGCTTTGACTTCATAGCCCTTTTACTCCAACCAAATTCACGATTTAGCTCTATTATCCTAAATAAAATTTGTATCCCATTTGATTATAAACACTTTTAAAAACCATTATGTTCAAATATTTCAAATTAAAATATTTATGTCTGAAATACAACATTGATTATTAAAATGGAAAAACTAGAATTTTTATAAAATTTTCAAATGAATAATCTAATCCAAGATATTACATAAATTAACTTATTTAACATAATGTGAATAAATTATGTAATTTATTATCAATAAAATATTCAATAAAAATGTGTTTTATTAACTCCCCCATAGTTATCCTTTTCAAATCCTACAAAAAACCTCGTATCTTGTTTTCTAGAAAATTGAGAAACGATATTCTTGTTCATACCTCTCAATCCATGGTGGAAATATTGGAAAGGTAAGAATCTCATCAAGAATTCAATATCAGTAAGTTTGAAATAATTTTTCTCACAAATATTCTCAAAAAAACAGTGAGATTAATTATCCTAATTATACCAATACAAATCATGGGTATAATATTGAAATAATTACCCATATGTGTTTGTGCCAACCATTTCAAGATCATATCTCCACCCTTTATTCAGTATATTCAGATCAAGTAAAATAATTATTCTTACCTATTTTAATTCACAAAACCTTTTCTATATTTCATTGCAATCAAATTTCAAGACCAACTCACTTAACCATTTTCCAAATCTAAACCTTAATCTCCAAAGCTAGATATTCTCATATGTTGTACATTTCATCACTCCCCTGGTTTATTATTATTTTTTTTTTCAAAAGTTTCACTTGGAAAAAATCTCACACTCATCTCTCAGCCCTTTTTTAATCACCTCATGAAACTAAATGAATTAATTTTAACAAAATCAATGGTCGAGGAAGCGTGGGTTTCGACCTGCCCAAGACACTACCCATATTTTTGTATATTTATTTTGTTTTTTTAGGGTGTATATAGATGCCTGAATCTTGACGTACATGGACATTACATTACTTTTTCGGAATACTTAATACATGAAAAAAACAAACACACAAGGACTGTAATAGTTTAGTGTCTTTGGAAACTCAGAAAAATTATCTTCTAATCGTGGTGAAATATCTTCAACATATCCCATAAAGATCTTCCCCTTTTGTTTTCTTACCGAAAACCTTTCTTTATATCCTAGGGAAATGAAAACATATAAAGGGTGAGCTCAAATGCTCAGTAAGGGTAATCATGGATAAAATAAAACAAATCATATACATTTGAACTTAAAAACAAGAACATAATGTTTAAACATCAAAATCTTGAGCAATGACATAAAACATGGTAGTATATAAGGCATAGATCAAAAAGAAACATTAATCATGATAAAATAGCATGGTAATAAAACATGTAATTGTGGAAAAACATTAAGCACATGATATGATTTCCGTAGTAGCCCAGGCATTGCTTCCAAGACCATCTTAGTGGATAAAGTCCCTTACTGATTTGGGTTTACTTGTCGTTCCAGCCCTGTATTACTGAACTGGATTTACTTGCCATTCCAGCCATGTCTATCTCATGAGATATAAATCTTTACCCAATGTATTGGTGGGAGATATAGGTCTCACCCCTCTCATAATGAAATCATTCTTAATTGTGCCACAACATGAACATAAATCATTCATCATAACCCAGAGAATAAAATGGGTTTCATAAACATCATCCCATCATCACATAATCCATATAAAACAAATGGATATAATTTCATCATAATAAAAGTGAAACCACGTATATCATAGAGACATTATACTTGAAACATACACATATGAAATAATGTTATCTTAGATGGAAATTGGTTTTGATAAAACACTTGAAATGAATCCTTGAAGAAAATATCTTTTCTTTTCAAAATCATATTCTTTTCACAAAACATCATGAAATTTTTAAAGAAATATATTTTGTTGAAAATATTCATGAAATATTTTGGAGGAGGCTTCATGAAAATAAGGCTTTATAAAACCATAAAAATCATTTCATGCTGTATAAGTTAAAAAAACATTCTTCTCGTACTTTTTCCGGAAAAGTCAAAAAGTACCTCGTAAAAGAAAGATTTCTTACACACCATGTAGTAAATGTCAAAATGGGTAAAGAGGACTTTAAACATACATGAAACCATTTTTATAAATCAGGGACATGGATGATAAATATAAACCCAGTAAATACTTACAAATAAACAATCTCGGATAAGAATGATATTGGAATAATAATCCCCTACCTTAGGTCTGATATGCTACGTACATATCCGAACCACCTTTATAATGATTTAAATAATATCATTGACTTATTAAAAAATCATATTCATTGTTATGATATCATATATGGTTTACTTATGACTTTATATTACCCGTTCTTATGTAAATACCATGTTAAAGAAACGTTTTGGGTAAAATCATCTTATTAATTGTACGTGTTTGGACTTGTTGTTATTGATGTTATTATTACTTATATCATGATTTACTTACTTCCAGAATTTAAATCATGATTTATATATCATATATATTCATTATATATCCATCATACACATTTATTTATAAGAGTACATAACATATGGAGGTAAGAAATGAAATGCACCGTTCATGGAGACGGTAAGTTGTACGTACGCATGAACGCTACTTTCATTTAAATTAATTATTTTAATGGAATAGGTATATTATAATTCCAATATAATATCATATATAATATCATTAACTCCATCCTTTATACATCCCACATAAGGCATTAATGAATCACATCACTTTGAGGGGGCGGTAGTCCGCACTTCCTCAATTGAGATCATCGTATTTACCCACTATAGAAACCATAAAGGCATGATATAATTCGGAATTAAAGAAGAATAAAGAAATCATAAACATAATATATATCATATACAAATACAATGCCATAATAATGGCCACCATGAGAGGTGGTAGGAGAAAATCGAAAATTCATCGTTTCGTGAGGCGTTAGTTTTCCATCCACAGAAACATTATGTTCTTCATCCATTAGATGAAGGTGTTTGTAAGTGTACTTCTAATCCTTATCATAACAACATCCTAGTATATTTATGATACTGGTTTTGTTACAAAATAAATTATTAAAAATATTTTAGGGGTGGGAGAAGTAGAATAAATGAAAACAACTTAAGAGAAACTATTACCTTTAATTTGGGTAACTTCATTTGGTTTGAACCAAAAGGACTTCTTGAAGTGCCTTCTTCCTAATGTAAGGCTTCTAGGGGGAGGATAGGAATGTAGGGAGCTTATTTTGGCAGATTTTGGATGATCCAAAATTCTTTAAAGGTCTGAGGAATTGGATAGAAATGGTCTCCTTTTATAATGGAGAGGAGGGGCTCTTTAGGAAAGTGTGAAAATATTATTTTATAATATAATGATATTCGGTTTATAATGGTCCTAAAATCATTATAGTAGAAGATAAGGTGACTCATGGTCTAAATATAATCATCCAATTATAATTAGACATGTTTTGGATAATATTTTAGTCATTATAATCTTATTTATTTAAATCATTTATTAATGATTTATATTCTGCATCATTATTGTGTCATAAATAATTTAATTTATTTGATTTCTAAAGAATATAATAAAAATAAAAACAATTAAGAAATATTTTTATCTTTCCAATTAATATTTATAGTCGAAAAGATAATTTGTATAGCCCCTTATAAAATTAATTACTAAAAGATTTTTGTTAATGCCAATTTTCTGTTTACATTAAATTAATTAATCTAATGTGTCATTGTCTTTCATAAGTGGATTCATGGGGTCCCAAAATCGACACAAATATGACAATGGTCAGTCATTACTCATCCAATTAGGTTTGGACAAGTGTTAAGGTAATTTTGAATTATTATAATATTCTTTTAACCTTGAATTACCCTATTTACCTTTAACCGTGGTAAATAAAAGTAAAACGTTACTATTCACCAAAAATTATTTTTATCTAATTGAACCACATTTTACTCCTTGATATTAACCGTGTCTCTCGTAGTTTCGAAATTCAACTCATAGAAGAGGTAAAATTAAGTTTTATGAACAAATGCAAAAGCTCCTAGGAGGTTGGTAAAAGATGGTGAAAAGTTCAATACAATTTTTATAAATCTAAAATTATTATAAAATGACTCCAATGAATTTCATTGAACTTATATAAGTATTATGTATCTATTTTTATCTAAAATAAATTTAAATCAAATAAATTATTATTTAAATAAATATTCGGTTTTAACCAAAAACTCAGTGTTTTCACTATTCATCAAAAATTGAAGTTTTTCCGAAAAATACCAAAAATTCAGCCTAAGATATATTGGATATTCCGGATTCAAAAATTATGTCTATTTTTCAAAATTCAAAACATAGAAGTGAAATTAATTAATTTTAAAATTAATTCCCGTTATCAAAACAAATAGCGTGTTTTTAAGAAACAATAACTATCAAAAGATCGACATTTGTTTATGTCCAAATTTAAAGTGAAATAAATTCCTATGACCAAAATTGGATTAAATGGTAAAAATATATTCTAATTACACTTTAAAACCAATTAAAAAGATAATCTAACCATATATATTATTGCGATGAAAAAAGTTGTTTTTAATTAAAATATAGCGTGTTTTTACTATTACTTAAAATATGAAAGTTATCAGAATAATATGACAAATATATCCAAAGTAAATTATTATATTTTGATTCAAAGAAGAATTTTATTTTGTCAAATTAAACTTATAGACATGTCAAAAACAAGATTTAAAGTGGGTTCCCCTTCAAAAGGCGGAAAAACTACATTTTTTGAAAAATACTTATTTTACTCGAAAAAATGATTTTTTTCTCATACCATGTTCTAGAAAATGTGTAAGATGAATAATAATGTTATAAAATTCAAAATGTAGTTAATAATATTCATAAAGTCTAGTTCATAATAATATTATAAGCATATATAGTTGTTTAGTGATACCTGATATTGCGTACAACACACGCTATCGAGGAAGGTCGTGATTGCGTGTAATGCAAGCCAAGTCAGGGTTGCGTGTTGTGCAAGACTCCTTCGTTGTTTTGTATAATAGAATCCAACCATATTTCATTTATACAATGAATATATATATATACACACTCAATGTTTCATAGAATAACTACTATCAAAATTGTGTGTAACATGGTCCAAGAATAGTATTGAGTATACTTCAAGCTAATACGGTGTTGCGTATAGCGCAAGGTAATCTTGGTGTAGCGTACAACACAAGACATAAATGAAATTAAAAGAATATTTTTCATAAAATCTCGGGGTGTTACATTCTACCCCCCTTAAAATTAATTTCTCCTTCGAAATTCGTCGGGGATATAAATTATTCACTACTTGAAAGTTTCTTTCATAGAAACCCACATCATAAAAAGGAATGCTAAAACTTAATTTTAAAAATGAACGTTAGAAAAAAATGGATACCCAAAGTAACTCATCACTTGGGTTCCCACATATGATAACATATGTGAAAATATGGATATGGAAGAGAAATTTAACTATCACATTCTGATGGAGAGTGTTAGAGAACATGGCTACGAAAAAGCCATCAATCACAAAGCCATAAATTTGTGATGTTCTTAGGTACCATTTGATTCATCAGATATAAGGACACTAGGACAAAATTTTTTGTTTTCAATATCATTTCCCTAAAGTTGAAAATTTAGAATTAGAATAAATACTTACTTTATTTTGGTATAATCTCACCGTTGATCTTTCCTTGGAAAATTTCCACTTCATCTCTTAAAGAAATGAAGTTGAATTTGTCATTTGCAAAGTGTTAGTAGATCAGGTGATAGAATGATGGTTCATTTCATCTATCTCAAACAGAAGGTTATAAAAAGTTATCAAATATACATAAGTCCATCTATTGTGAGATTAATCATATTTGGTTCCAAAAATGGACGTATACTTCATATATCATACCACTTAATAAATTAAAACACATTTATACTAACTGGGGACTGTTTGTAGGCTAGTGGTAGGCGATAAAGACCTGTCGCACTTTGGTTGTGGGTTTGATTCCCGCAACCTTGTCGGATGCGACGGGTTGTCACCCGTCCTGCAGGTTATCCCTTTTTCTAAAACTACATTATAATAACATTCCTGCAATAATATTGAAAAAAGTTCGAGCCTTAAACAATACTATATTATGTCTAACTTAATTTATTCCAATCTTTAGGCTTATCCAAAATACTTTTGTTCAATCTCATAGTATAATGAAAACAATTACTAGAAATTTCATCAACGGAGCATGTGAATCCCATCATTTATCCCCCATATATCATACAATATATCTTGTTGGTCACATTCCAAACATGTGAATACCTTAATCATGTATTCCCTTTAACCATAGTGAAAACATGAATGTTGTCACAAGGTAACTCATTCCATATACCAAAATCCCAAAAATTCTATATACTCAAACCATGATATCACTTTGTCCTTATATAAGTCATGATCTCATTAATACTATCAAACATTTCATTATCTTCTTATCCCTTCTTTATGCATATATTAGGTGCTTTCCAAAAATATCTGAATAACCTTTCATGGTTACCAGTACTATTCAACATATACTTTCAAATAATTTAGTAAAAACAATAGTGTAACAATACATAGATGTGTCTTTATTCTATAGTACCATTACCTATACAACATAACTCTTGATAAACATAAATCATTCCACTACCTTCTTAAACCACTGACTGAGCTTTGTCATTTCGTTCATCACATATATCATTTGTAGTCTCTTCATCATCATCAACATAAATACTACCCATACGACCATGCTGGTTCTCTTCATGAGATTTTCCCTTAGTTCATTGGTTTGCATAATGCACATACATTCCACATTGAAAACATTTAATCGTTGTTGATGTCGTAGCAATACCTTAATCCTTGTCCATGGTGTTAACTGAACCTTTTCCTTTGCACTTACTGGATTTGTGTCCTTCTTTTCCACACCCAAAGCATCTTCCAGTTCCTTTGAAACATTCCCCTTGATGCCTCTTCTCACATGACTTACATGAGGGAAATTGAATTTTCATTCCTCTATGATCATCCTGAAACTCCATCTTTCTTTTATTAGCTGAGTCAGGAATCTTACCAAAGTTGAGATTATTGATCATATTATGAGATTCCTGATTAGGAATAATAATGATGTTTCGCATTCCAAATTCCATTTCATTTGGTATCTCATGAAGAATATCATTCTATTTTCCATTATATCCTCCATTATCATGAATCCTCCTATTTCCAGCCTTTTTCTAAAACCCAAAAATAATAGTGTGAGAGGAAAAAATCATGCTAGGAAAATAGCATAATAAAGAGGGCATACCTCCAATATCTAACATCTTAGGTTTAATTATAGTATGGTTTTCATAATTCTAGGACTATAACCTATACTTATACTTAACCTTAGGGACATCCCTAGACATGCCTTAGAAATATCTCTAGAGATCTCACTGAAGTTTCTGCATCCTAGTTTCAAAAGGTTAACTAAACCTTTCCTCTTATACAAACTGTAGAGACTTGAAGCTTGACGTACATGGACATTACATTAATTTTTTGGAATACTTAATACATGAAAAGAACAAACACACAAGGACCCTAATAGTTTAGTGTCTTTGGAAACTCAGAAAAATAATCTTTTAATCGTGGTGAAAGATCTTCAACATCTCCCATAAAGATCTTCCCCTTTTTTTCATACCTAAAACGTTTCTTTATATCGTGGGGAAAAGAAAACATATAAAGGGTGAGCTCAAATGCTCAGTAAGGGTAAGCATGGATAAAATAAAACAAATCATATACATTTGAACATAAAAACATAAACATAATGTTTAAACATCAAAATCTTGAGCAATGACATAAAACATGGAAGTACATAAGGCATAGAAAATAAATAAACATTAATCATGGTAAAATATCATGGGAATAAAACATTTAATTGTTGAAAAACATTAAGCACATGATATGATTTCCATAGTATCCAAGTAACTTCTTCCAAGACCATCTTAGTGGACAAAGTCCCTTACTGAACCGGATTTACTTGTCGTTCCAGCCCTGTATTACTGAACCGGATTTAATTTCCATTCCAGCCATGTCTATCTCATGTGATATAAATCTTTACCCAATGCATTGGAGGGAGATATAGGTCCCACCCATCTCATAATGAAATCATTCTTACTTGTCCAACAACATGAATATAAATCATTCATCATAACCCAAAGAATAAAATGGGTTTCATAAACATCATCTCATCATCACATAATCTATATAAAACAAATGGATATCATTTCATCATAATAAAAGTGAAACCATTTAAATAATAGATACATTATACTTGAAACATACACATATGAAATAATTTCATCTTAGATGGAAATTGGTTTTGATAAAACACTTGAAATGAATCCTTCAAAAAAATATCTTTTCTTTTCAAAATCATTTTATTTTCAAAAAACGTCATGCAATTTTAAAAGAAATATATTTTTTTGAAAATATTTATGAAATATTTGGGAGGAAGATTCATGAAAAAAAAAGGCTTTATAAAACCATAAAAATCCTTTTATGTCGTATAAGTTAAAAAAACATTTTTCTCGTACTTTTTCCGGAAAAGTCAAAAAGTACCTCATAAAAGAAAGATTCCTTACACACCATGTAGTAAAAGTCAAAAATGGGTAAAAAGGACTTTAAACATACATGAAACCATTTTTATAAATCAGGGACATGGATGATAAATATAACCCCATTAAATACTTACAAATAAATAATCTTGGATAAGAATGAGATTGGAATAATTATCCCTTACCTTAGATCCGATATGCTTCATACATATCCGAACCTCATGCATAATGATTTAAATAATTTCATTGACTTATTAAAAAATCATATTCATTGTTATGATATCATATATGGTTTACTTATGACTTTATATTACCTGTTCTTATGTAAATCTCATGTTAAAGCAACGTTTTGGGTAAAATCATCTTATTTATCGTACGTGTTTGGAATTGTTGTTCTTGATGTTATTATTACTTATATAATTATTTAATTACTTCCAGAATGTAAATAATGATTTATATATCATATATATTCATTATATATCCAGCATATACATGTATTTATAATAGTACATAACATATGGAGGTAAGAAATGAAATGCACCGTTCATGGAGACGGTAAGTCGTACGTACACATGAATGCTACTCTCATTTCTATTAATTATTTTAATGGAATAGGTATATTATAATTTCAGTATAATATCATATATAATATGATTAACTACATCCTTTATACATCCCACATAAGGCATTAATGAATCACATCACTTTGAGGGGGCGGTAGTCCACACTTCCTCAAATGAGATCGTCGTATTTACCCACTATGGAAACCATAAAGTCTTGATATAATTGGGAAGTAAATAAGAATAAGGAAATCATAAACATAATATATATCATATATAAATATATTTCCATAATAATTTCCACCATTAGAGGCGGTAGGAGAAAATAGAACAATCATCGTTTTGTGAGGCATTAGTTTGCCATCCACAGAAACATAATGTTCTTCATCTATTATATGGAGGTGTGTGTAAGTGTAGTTTGAATCCTTCTCATTAAAATATACAAGTATATTTATGATACTGTTGTTTTTACAAAGTAAAGTATTAAAAATATTTTAGGGGTTGGATAAGTAGAATTAAAGAAAACAACTTAAGAGAAACTATTACCTTTAATTTGGGCAACTTCCTTTGGTTTGAACCAAAAGGAATTCTTGAAGTGCCTTCTACCTAATGTAAGTATTATAGGGGGAGGAGATTAATGTAGGGAGATTACTTGGGTAAATTTTGGATGAGCCAAAAGGCTTGAGAGGTGTGAGAAATTAGATAGAAATGGTCTCCTTTTATAATAGAGAGGAGGGGATCTTTAGGAAAGTGTGAAAATATTATTTTATAATATAATGATATTCAGTTTCTAATGGTCCAAAAATCATTATAGTAGAATATAAGATGACTCATGGTCTAAATATAATCATCCAATCAGAATTGGACATGTTTTGGATAATATTTTAATCATTATAATATTATTTATTTAAATCATTTATTAATGAGGTAAATACTGCATCATTATTGTGTCATAAATAATTTAATTTATTTGATGTATAAAAATTATAAAACAAATAAAAACATGTAGGAAATAGTTTTATCTTTCCAATGAATATTTATAGTCGAAAATATAATTTATATTTCCACTTATAAAAATTAATTACTAAAATATTTTTGTTAATGCCAATTTTGTCTTTACATTAAATTAATTAATCTAATGTGTCATTTTCTTTCATATGTGGATCCATGGGGTCCCAAAATCTACCCAAGAATTACCATGGTCGGACATTACTCATCCAATAAGGTTTGGACAAGTGTTTAGGTAATTTTAAATTATTATAATATTCTTTTAACCTTGAATTACCCTATTTAGCTATAATCGTGGTAAATAAAAGTAAAAAGTTACTATTCATAAAAAGTTATTTTTATCTAATTGAACCACATTTTACTCCTTGATATTAACCTTGTCTCTCGTATTTTTGAAATTTAACTCACAGAAGCTGTAAAATTAAGTTTTATGAACAAATGTAAAAGCTCCTAGGAGGTGGGTAAAAGATGGTGAAAAGTTCAATACAATTTTTATAAATCTAAAATTATTATAAAATAACTCTAATGAATTTCATTGAACTTATATAAGTATTATGTATCTATTTTGACCAAAAATAAATTTAAATAAAATAAATTATTTTTTAAATAAAAAGCATGTTTTAACCAAAAACTCAGTGTTTTCACTATTCATCAAAAAATGAAGTTTTTCATAAAAATACCAAAAATTCAGCCTAATCTATATTTGATATTCTGAATTAAAAAATGATGTCTATTTTTTCAAATTCAAAATATATAAGTGGCATTAATTAATTTTAAAATTAATTTCCGTTATCAAAACACATAGCGTGTTTTTAAGAAACAATAACTATCAAAAGATCGACATTTGTTTATGTCCAAATTTAAAGTGAAATTAATTCCAATGACCAAAATTGGATTAAATGGTAAAAATATATTCTAATTACACTTTAAAACCAATTAAAAAGATAATATAACCATATATATTATTGCGATGAAAAAAGTTGTTTTTAATTAAAATATAGCGTGTTTTTACTATTCCTTAAAATATGAAAGTTATCAGAAAATTATGAAAAATTTATCCAAAGTAATTTTTATATCCTGATTCCAAATAAGAATTTTATTTTTTCAAATTAAACTTATAGACATGTCAAAAAAAATATTTAAAGTGGGTGCGCCATCAAATAGCGGCAAAACTACATTTTTTGAAAAATTCTTATTTTACTCGAAAAATTTATTTTGTTCTCATACCATGTTCTAGAAAATGTGTTAGATTAATAATAATGTTGTAAAATTAAAAATTTAGTTAATACTATTCATAACGGCTAGTTCATAATAATATTATAACCATATATACTTGTTTAGTGATACATGATATGGCGTACAACACACGCTATCGAGGAAGGTTGTGATTGCGTGTAATGCAAGCCAAGTCAGGATTGCGTGTTGTGGAAGACTCCTTCGTTGTTTCGTATAACAGAATCCAACCATATTTCATTTATACATTGAATATATAAATATAAACTCAATGTTTTGTAGAATAACTACTATCAAAATTGTGTGTAACATCATCCAAGAATAGTGTTGCGTATACTGTAAGCTAATACGGTGTTGTGTATAGCACAAGGTAATCTTGGTGTAGCATACAACAAAAGACATCAATGAAATTAAAAGAATATTTTTCATAAAATCTTGGGGTGTTACATTCTACCCCCCTTAAAATGAATTTCTCCCTCGAAATTCGTCGGGGATATAAATCATTTACTACTTGAAAGTTTCTTTCATAGGAACCCACATCGTAAAAAGGAATGCTAAAACATAATTTTGAAAACGAACGTTAGAAACAAAATGGATACCAAAAGTAACTCATCACTTGGGTTCCCACATATGAGAACATATGTGAAAATATAGATATGGAAGAGAAATTTAACCATCAGGTTCTGATGGAGAGTGTTAGAGAACATGGCTATGAAAAACCCATCAATCACAAAGCCATAAATTTGTGATGTTCTTAGGTATCATTTGATTAATCGGATATAAGGACACTAGGAAAAAAAATTTGGTTTTCAATATCATTTCCATAAAGTTGAAAATTTTGAATTAGAATAAATACTTACTTGATTTTGGTATAATCTCACCGTTGATCATTCCTTGGACAATTTCCACTTTATCTCTTAAATAAATGAAGTTTAATTATTCATTTGCGAAGTTTTAGTAGATCAGGTGATAGAATGATGTTTCATTTCATCTGTATCAAAAAGAAGGTTAGCAAAAGTTATCAAATATACATAAGTCCATCTATAGTGAGATTATTTATATTTGGTTCCAAAAATGGACGTATGCTTCATATATCATACCACTTAATATATTAAAACACATTTATACTAACTAGGGACTTAATGTAGGCCAGTGGTAGGCGATAAAGACCTGTCGCACTTCGGTTGTGGGTTTGATTCCCACAACCTTGTCTGACGCGATGGGTTGTCGCCCGTCCTGCAGGTTGTCCCTTTTTCTAAAAGTACATTATAATTACATTCCTGTAATAATATTGAAAAAGGTTATAGCATTAAACAATACTATATTAAGTCTAACCTAATTCATTCCTATCTTTAGGCTTATCCAAAATACTTTTGTTCAAGCTCATAGTATAATGAAAACAATTACTATAAATTTCATCAACTGAGCATGTGAATACCATCATTTATCCCCCATATATCATACGATATATCTTGTTGGTCACATTCCAAACATGTGAATACCTTAATCATGTATTCTCTTTAACCACAGTGAAAACATGAATGTTGTCGCAAGGTAACTCTTTCCATATACCAAAATCCCAAAAATTCTATATACTCAAACCATGATATCACTTTGTCCTTATATAAGTCATGATCTCATTAATACTATCAAACATTTCATTATCTTCTTATCCCTTATTTATGCGTATATTAGGTGCTTTCCAAAAATATCTGAATAACCTTTCATGGTTACCAGTACTATTCAACATATACTTTTAAATACTTTAGTAAAAACAATAGTGTAACAATCCTTAGATGTGTCTTTATTCCATAGTACCATTACCTATACAACATAACTCTTGATAAACATAAATCATTCCACTACCTTCTTAAACCACTGACTGAGCTTTGTCATTTCGTTCATCTCATATATCATTTGTGGTCTCTTCATCATCATCAACATAAATACTACCCATACGACCATGCTGATTCTCTTCATGAGATTTTCCCTTAGGTCATTGGGTTTCATAATGCTCATACATTCCACATTGAAAACAGTTAATCATTGTTGATGTCGTAGCAATACCATTATCCTTGTCCATGGTGTTAACTGAACCTTTTCCTTTGCACTTACTGGCTTTGTGTTCTTATTTTCCACACCCAAAGCATCTTCCATTTACTTTGAAACATTCCCCTTGATGCCTCTTCTCACATGACTTACATGAGGGAAATTGAACTTTCTTTCCTCTATGATCATCATGAAACTCCATCTTTCTCTTATTAGCTGAGTCGGGAATCTTACCAAAGTTGAGATTATTGATCATATTATGATATTCCTGATTAGGAATAATAATGATGTTTCGCCTTCCAAATTCCATTTCATTTGGTATCTCATGAAGAATATCATTCCATTGTCCATTATATCCTCCATTATCGTGAATCCTCCTATTTCCAACCATTTTCTAAAACCCAAAAATAATTGTGTGAGAGGAAAAAATCATGCTAGGGAAACAGCATAATAAAGAAGGCGTACCTTCAATATCTAACATCTTAGGTTTAATTCTAGAATGGTTTCTGTAATTCTTGGACTATAACCTATACTTATACTTAACCTTAGGGACATCCCTAGACATACCTTAGAAATATCTCTAGGGATCTCACTAAAGTTTTCACATCCTAGTTTCAAAAGGTTAACTAAAACTTTCCTCTGATACAAACTGTAGAGACTCGAATCTTGACATACATGGACATTACATTACTTTTGTGCAATACTTAATACATGAAAAAAACAGACACACAAGTACCGTAATAGTTTAGTGCCTTTGGAAACTCGGAAAAATAATCTTCTAATCGTGGTGAAAGATCTTCAACATCTCCCATAAAGATCTTCCCCTTTTTTTCTTACCTAAAACCTTTCTTTATATTGTGGGGAAAAGAAAACATATAAAGGCTGAGCTCAAATGCTCAGTAAGGGTAAGCATGGATAAAATAAAACAAATCATATACATTTGAACTTAAAAACATAAACATAATATTTAAACATCAAAATCTTGAGCAATGACATAAAACATGGAAGTACATAAGGCATAGATAATAAAGAAAATTTAATCATGATAAAATAGCATGGGAATAAAACATGTAATTGTGGAAAAACATTAAGCACATGATATGATTTCCATATTAGCCAAGGCATTTCTTCCAATACCATCTTAATAGACAAAGTCCCTTACTGAACAGGGTTTACTTGCCATTCTAGCCCTGTATTACTGAACCATATTTACTTGTCATTCCAGTCATCTCTATCTCATGAGATATAAATCTTTACCCAATGCATTTTAGGGAGATATAGGTCCCACACATCTCATAATTAAATCATTCTTACTTATTCCACTACATGAACATAAATCATTCATCGTAACCCAAAGAATAAAATGGGTTTCATAAACATCATCCCATCATCACATAATCCATATAAAACAAATGGATATCATTTCATCATAATAAAAGTGAAACCATTTAAATCATAGAGACATTATACTTGAAAAATACACATATGAGAAAATTTCATCTTAGATGGAAATTGGTTTTGATAAAACACTTGAAATGAATCCTTAAAGAAAATATCTTTTCTTTTCAAAATCATTTTCTTTTCACAAAACGTCATGCAATTTTAAAAGAAATATATTTTGTTGAAAATAGTCATGAAATATTATGGAGGAAGATTCATGAAAATAAGGCTTTATAAAACCATAAAAATCCTTTCATGTCGTATAAGTTAAAAAAACATTCTTCTCGTACTTTTGCCAGAAAAGTCAAAAAGTACCTCGTAAAAGAAAGATTTCTTACACACCATGTAGTAAAAGTCAAAAAAGGGTAAAAAGGACTTTTAACATACATGAAACCATTTTTATAAATTAGGGACATGGATGATAAATATAACCCCAGTAAATACTTACGAATAAACAATCTTGGATAAGAATGAGATTGGAATAATTATCCCTTACCTTAGATCTGATATGCTTCGTACGTATCCAAACCTCATGTATAATGATTTAAATAATGTCATTGACTTATTAAAGAATCATATTCATTGTTATGATATCTTATATGGTTTACTTATGACTTTATATTACTCGTTCTTATGTAAATGTTATGTTAAAGCAACGTTTTAGGTAAAATCATCTTATTTATCGTATGTGTTTGGACTTGTTGTTCTTGATATTATTATTACTTATATAATAATTTACTTACTTCCAGAATGTAAATAATGATTTATATATCATATATATTCATTATATATTCAGCATATACATGTATTTATAATAGTACATAACATATGGGGGTAAGAAATGAAATGCACCGTTCATGGAGACGGTAAGTCGTACGTACGCATGAACGCTACTTTCATTTATATTAATTATTTTAATGGAATGGGTATATTATAATTCCAGTATAATATCATATATAATATCATTAACTCCATCCTTTATACATCCCACATAAGGCATTAATGAATCACATCACTTTGAGGGGGCGGTAGTCCGCACTTCCTCAAATGAGATCATCGTATTTACCCACTATGGAAACCTTAAAGGCTTGATATAATTGGGAAGTAAAGAAGCATAAGGAAATAATAAACATAATATATATCATATATAAATACAGTTCCATAATAATGGCCACCATTAGAGGTGGTAGGAGAAAATAGAACAGTCAACGTTTCGTGAGGCGTTAGTTTGCCATCCACAAAAATATTATGTTCTACATCCATTAGATGGAGGTGTGTGTATGTGTAGTTCGAATCCTTCTCATAACAACATCATAGTATATTTAGGATACCGTTGTTTTTAGAAAATAATTTATTAAAAAGATTTTAGGGTTTGGATAAGATGAATAAAAGAAAACAACTTAAGAGACACTATTGCCATTAATTTGGGTAACTTCCTTTGGTTTGAAACAAAATGAATTCTTGAAGTGCCTTATACCTAATGTAAGGCTTCTAGGGTGAGGAGATTAATTTAGGGAGATTAGTTGGGTAGAATTTGGACGATCCAAAAGGCTTGAGAGGTGTCAGGAATTTGATAGAAATGGTCTCCTTTTATAATGGAGAGGAGGGGCTCTTTAGGAAAGTGTGAAAATATTATTTTATAATATAATGATATTAGGTTTTTAATGGTCCAAAAATCATTATAGTAGAATATTAGATGACTCATGGTCTAAATATAATCATCAAATCATAATTTTACATGTTTTGGATAATATTGTAATCATTATAATCTTATTTATTTAAATCATTTATTAATGAGGTAAATACTACATCATTATTGTGTCATAAATAATTTACTTTATCTGATGTCTAAAAATTATAAAAAAATTACCAACATGTAGGAAATATTTTTATCTTTCCAATGAATATTTATAGTCTAAAATATAATTTATATTGACCCTTATAAAAATTAATTACTAAAAGATTTGTGTTAATGCCAATTTTGTCTTTACATTAAATTAATTAATCTAATGTGTCATTGTCTTTCATAAGTGGCTCCATGGGGTCCCAAAATCTACCCAATAATTCCTATGGTCAGAAATTACTCATAAAATAAGTTTTGGACAAGTGTTAAGGTAATTTTGAATTATTATAATATTCTTTTAACCTTGAATTACCCTATTTACCTATAACAGTGGTAAATAAAAGTAAAAAGTTACTATTCACTAAAAATTATTTTTATCAAATTGAACCATATTTTACTCCTTGATATTAACCATGTATCTTGTATTTTTGAAATTCAACTCACAGAAGCTGTAAAATTAAGTTTTATGAACAAATGTAAAAGCTCCTAGGAGGTGGGTTAAAGATGGTGAAAAGTTCAATATAATTTTTATAAATCTAAAATTATTATAAAATGAATCCAATGAATTTCATAGAACTTTTATAATTATTATTTATCTATTTTTACCTAAAATAAATTTAAATCAAATAAATTATTATTTAAATAAAAAGTCTGTTTTAACCAAAAACTCAGTGTTTTCACTATTCATCAAAATTGAAGTTTTTCAGAAAAATAACAAAAATTCAGCCTAAGCTATATTTGATATTACAAATTCAAAAATGATTTATTTTTTTCCAAATTAAAAACATATAAGTGGCATTAATTAATTTTAAAAGTAATTCCTATTATCAAAACAAATAGTGTGTTTCTAAGAAACAATAACTATCAAAAGATCAACACTTGTTTATGTCCAAATTTAAAGTGAAATTAATTACAATGACCAAAATTGGATTAAATGGTAAAAATATATTATAATTACACATTAAAAACAATTAAAAAATAATCTAACCATATAAATTATTGCGATGAAAAAAGTTGTTTTTAATTAAAATATAGCGTGTTTTTACTATTCATTAAAATATGAAAGTTATCAGAATAATATGAAAATTTTATCCAAAGTAAATTTTTATATCCTGATTCCAAAGAAGAATTTTATTTTGTCAAATTAAACTTATAGACATTTAATAAACAATATTTAAAGTTGTTGTGCCATCACAAGGCGGCAAACCCACATTTTTTGAAAAATACTTATTTTACTCGAAAAATTGATTTTGTTCTCATACCATGTTCTAGAAAATGTGTAAGATGAATAATAATGTTATAAAATTAAAAATGTAGTTAATACTATTCGTAACGGCTATTTCATAATAATATTATAATCATATATCGTTGTTTAGTGAAACCTGATATTGCGTACAACACACGCTATCGAGGAAGGTCGCGATTACGTGTAATGCAAGCCATGTCAGGGTTGCGTGTTGTGCAAGAATACTTCATTGTTTCATATAACAGAATCCAACCATATTTCATTTATACATTGAATATATATATATATATAGACACACAATCAATGTTGAGTAGAATAACTACTATCAAAATTGTGTGTAACATGATCCAAGAATAGTGTTGCGTATACGGCAAGCTAATACGGTGTTGCGTATAGCACAAGGTAATCTTGGTGTAGCGTACAACACAAGACATCAATGAAATTAAGAGAATATTTTTCATAAAATATTGGGCTGTTACAGTGTACAATAGTTGAATAATATGTACACATTCATAGGTCAATTCAATATAGTAATGAAATTGATTGGAGTAGAAAAGAATGTATGGATTTACCATTCATATAAGATGAAATTTTTTACCTAGCTTTGATATACCTTTAATTAATTAGGAAATATTTTACAAGTCATCATATCATTAAAATTTGGGTAGAGAAATCAATGACACAATTTACAATGAAAAAATATCATAAAGAATGGTGTCAAAATATAAAAGGTTTTATAACGACACAACCAATCAAATCATTAATGACTTCCATTTTTCTAAAAATCAACCCTTGATAATGAAATCGTAATCATGCATATCATTCTACTAATGAATTTTAAAAACATGCATTTTCTATATGTTCCACATGAGAATGTTACATGATATCGTTTTTTTTTTGTTTTTTTTTTGTTTCTTTTTCTTAACTTAATAGAAAATTTTATAGAAAACACACAAAAACACAAAAATAAAAAATCCTAAAAAAACTACCCCAAAATGTTGTACCCTCACCCACAATTAAAATATTTCATTTCCTTAATGTGAACCTATGAGATGATATGTGAACATGAAATGTAGAATTTTAAAAAGGAAAACTAATATAAAAATTAAAGGGTTAGGAACATCCTGATATTATCAAGTGACGATGGGGTCATTCAGTGTGATGAAATCAACTGCATTGGTAGAAATTCCCTCAACGTATTCTTCATATGTTTCCCATTAACAATAAATCTCCTTATAATTTCCTATTTTTTGAAATCTACAACACCATAAGGAAAACAATTAGATACAATATAAGTACCTAACCATATAGAATGCAACTTTCCAAACATCAGCTATAGTTGTGAATTGTAAAGATGAACATTCTCTCCAACATGAAACTCTATTTGTATGATAATTCCATTATGATCCACTTTTGATCTTTCCTTAAATATCCTTGAGTTATTATATGATGACAAATATAATCTCCTCAACCTCTTGAATTTGAATCTTCCTTTTAATTTCATCCTGCTCTAAATCCATGTTTTATTTCTTTATAGACCAATAAGCCTAATGCTCGACATCCATGGGGAGATGAAAGGATCTCCCAAAAACAATCTGAAATGGGGACATACTGATGGTGTCTTGAATGTTGTCCTATAATCCCACAATGCATCATCTAAGAACTTTCTCCAATCCTTTTTATTCGGTTTCATAGTTTTCTCCAAAATTTGTTTCAACACACGATTTGAAACCCCATCCTCGCCATTTGTTTGGGGGTAGTATGGTGTTTATGTTTATTTTTTACCACATACTTCTGAAGGAGGGAAGAAAAACTATGATTGAAGAAGTGTTTACCTTGGTCACTAATGATGGAATTTGGTACTCTAAACCTACAATAAATTTGTTCCTTGAAACATTCCAATACAACATGATAATCATCATTCCTTGTGGCCTTAGTCTCCACCCATTTGCTTATATAATCAATATTAATGTGCATGTACAAGATAAAAAATTAAATTGGAAAAGTACCAATAAAATATATTCCCCAAACATCAAAAATCTCAAAGAATAATCAGGGTTGTTGGGTCATCTTGTATCTCCTAGAAATGTTCCCAGTGTATTGGAAATGATATCATGACTTATAAGACACATGGACATCATGGAATAATCAAGGACAATATAATCCATAGTATAATACTTTCCTAGCTTTTAATTGGGGTCCCAAGTGTCCTCCACATAAAAGTGTATCGCAGAATTATAGAATAGACTCAAACTCATGATTTGGAACACACCTCCTAACAAATTGATCACTACACATGAACTAGAGGTAGGGATAATCCCACAACTAAAATATAGACTCACTCTTTGATTTTTGGACTTGATGTTTCTTTAAATTTGCAGGAATTTTAGAGGCAAGAATGTAGTTAGCTAAATCTGCATACCAAGGATATGTACCTGAGATAGAATAAATATTCTCATTAGGGAAAGTGTACCAAAGTGGTACCTATTCCAAGGCATTAGTCTCTAATTTGTGAGTAATACTACTCATTTGGTTCAGCACTAGTTTTTTTGACCCATTCTTGTCCTTTTTCTTAATATAAGATTATTGAAGAAGGAGCACCATCATATGAGTCAGGGCTTCATTCATGGATTCTTAAAGAGGTACATTAGAGCTATATGGTGAGAAAATAAAACGACTTTAGATCCTAATAAATATGAATGGAATTTATCTAAATAAAGAATGAAGACACAAAACTCATTTTCTGTGTTTGTGTAGTTTTATTGGGATTAGTCCAATGTCCTCGAGGCATAGGTAATCACATGTGAACGTCCTTCTACCCTTTGAGTTCAGACAACTCCAACAGTGATGTTGGATTCTTCACACATAATATAAAATGGAATTTCCCACCATGGGGGTTATATGATCAGTGGAGTGGTCAGAGTCTTCTTTATCTCATCAAAGGAAGTTCTATAATAATCATCAAACACAAAATCATAATCCTTTTTGAGTAATCGTGACATAGGAAGAACAATCTTACTGAAATCTTTGATGAAGTATCGATAAAATCCCATATGACCTATAAAATATCTAACATTTCATACACATGAAGGATAGATTAAGGATGAAATAATATCTACCATAAAATTATCAACCTCTATCCCCTGTTTCGACATTACATTCCGAAATAAAATGCCTTTTCTTCCATAAAAGGAAACTTTTCAATGTTCAATACTAGATTCTTATCAATATAGTCATTCAACACATTTACAAAACTAAATATACATTCATAAAAGGAAGATCTATAAACTGTAAAATCATCCATAAATACCTCCATGCATGGCTCAATTAAATATAAAAAAAATACCATGCATCTCTAGAAGGTACCTGGGGAATTGCAAAGTCCAAATGGCATCCTTCAGTTGGAAAATGTATCAAATGGAAAAGTTAATGTTGTATTATTTTAACTCTATAGTGCTATAGTAACCTGAAAATATTTATAAAATCAATCCAAGGAACAATAGTGTGTTTTCAAACAGCTAGTCTCTCAAGCATTTGATCAAAAAATGGGAGGGGGAAATGGTCATTGTGAGTGGATTGATTCAGTTTCCTATAATCAATAAAATCATGCCAAATGTTTTTCACCCTCATTGAAAATAACTCCTATCTCTCAATTTTTAACATTATTAACACCACTTTTCTTAGGAACAACCTAAAGAGGACTCGCCCACTGAGAATCTGAAATGGTAAAAATTATACTCGCCTCAAGAAATTTTTCAACTTCTTATTTAACAACTTTTAAAAGAGTTGGATTCTGTCTCCTTTTTCAGTACCTTATTGTTTTAGCCTCATCCTCTAAAATAATCCTATGCATGAAAATGGAGGGGCTAATACCAGATATGTCATCCATGGTACACCTTATTGCCTTGATATTCTCCCCTACAAGATTAAAAAGTTTTTCTTCTAGTTCAAAAGGGAGATTGTTAGAAATGATAACAAGTAATTTCTCAGCACTTAATAAGAATGATTATTTGGTATTTGGTGGTAATGGCTTGAGTTCTATTGAAGGGGGATGCAGTATAGATGGAGACATTGAAGGAACTGAAATATGTGCACAATGAACATCATCACTAGAATAAACATTTTTAAAATCATAGAATAATGTAACAAATGCATTAGAATACTCTATAGACAAGTCATAATTGTAGTGGGAATGATCAAAATAATAATACCAATCCACATCAAAACCACATCCAAGAGAGGTTTGTTCATTAGAAACATGTGTGGAGGTGTTCTAAGTCATCAGACTAAAACCAATGCTCATAATATCTCTAATAATAGGAAAATTAAAATCCATGGGGTTTTTACTCGGTCGTTCAAAATGGGAGATAAAAAAATCAGAATAGTCTTCTGAGGGGTAATTCATGGGGTCTATAACATTAAATATAACAACTTCATCTGAAAACTCCCTGGAAATTGTACCCTCATGAACATTTATGATCTTTATTTCATTTTTAATAAAGGGACTACCTAAGATAATGTGAGAATGAGAACTTACCTGGTCATCCTCTATGTTAAGGACATAGAAATCTACTAAAAAGATCATGTATATTACCTGAAAAAGTACACCCTCAAGGACTCCTGCTAGATATATTGTAGCTCTATTCACTGATTGCACCACTACTCTCTTCGGCTTCAACTCACCAACCTGTAAAGAAGATAATATTGAGTGAGGCCTCACATTTATAGAAGAACCTAAATCACATAAAGCATTGGAAAAATGTAACTCCCCTATGGTGCATGGTATGGTGAATGTCCTCGAATCCTTTCACTTTGTTGGAATTAATTGAGTTGGTGTAATGAGTTGCGAAACATTCCTACCACGATTGATCCTCTCATTTCCCTTGAGCCCTCTTTTATTGGTACAATGTTATTTTAAGAATTTGGTATACCTTTGGATTTTCTTAATGGATTCAATATGGGGTATATTTATCTCCACATGCTTGAATGTGTCCAAATCCTATTTTTTGCATCGCCTCTTTAATAATATTTTTGGGTTTAACAACTCCATTTAGGAAGGGGAGGGATTTATGAGGAACATCATCAATATTTTTCATACCAGTACCTTTCTCCTTGGGTTTCTCATCAGTCAGTATGGAATGGGGATTCTCCAAGGTAGAGGTGAATCCCAATGGAATGATATGTGAAAATGTATCCGTTTTTTACTTCCCACTTCTCAATGTGATGGAACTGACATTTCCCTCATGATTTTGAGTAGGTTGGGAAAGAATATTTTTGGGGTTCTTACTTACCAGTTCATAGAGGGCAGTAGAAATATGGCTCATTTGAGTCTTCAACTCACTCATCTCTGAACCTTGACTATTCATCTCATTCTATTGATTAAGATCAAATTTTTTTCAAAATATCATTAGTATTAGAATCTAACTTTGTTTGTTAAGTACCTTTTTCTATACTTGTTAATTCTTGTTCTTGAAATATCTATTGGGGTTGTTGGAAACCCTGTTAGAAATGTGGAAGTTGTTTGAAATTTTGTTGAAAATAGGTCATTTGTTGTTGTCCATATCCATACCTTGTGTCTAATTGATCCTTACACCATTATTTGTATGTTGGTTCAAATGAATAATACTTCTTCTGGGGATTTTGTTGTTGCTTCTACAGATACAGTCTCCTAGGTAATACCACTAAACAATTTTTTTTCTCTTATCATTGGGGGAAACAATCATATGTGTGGTTTGTTTCAATGAAAATTCCACAAGTTATTTTTGGAGAGGGTTCAGATTTATTTTGATCCAAATAATTCTCCCTCGCCACAGTGTTCAATTCTTCCAACTTGGTATCAATTAAGATACTTTTAATAGAAGATGTACTTACCTGATCCACTCCCCTGGCATATAGTGTACCATGATCTCCAAATTGTTGGAAGTTTCGTGCCATCATATTGATTAATGAACGTTATTATACTAGTGTCTTTTCCACCAATGATCCTATATATACAGCATCCACCATTCTCTATTCCATAGGTGTGAGGCCTTCATAGAAGTATTGGATGAGAAGTTACCAACTAATTTGGTGATGCGGTCATCTTGCACACAACTTCTTAAATTGCTCCCAATACTCATACATTGACTCCCCTTGGGATTTCTTGATTCATGAGATATCTTTATGAATGTAAGTACTCCTCTATGCTACAAAAAATCTCTATAAGAAAATATTTTTCAAATCCTTCCAACATGTTACATATTCTGGTTTTAAATAATACATCTAGTCTTTTGCTTTTCCATCAAGTGAGAATGGGAATTCTCTTAGTTATATTTGATATTTAGATATATTTATTTGTTTCAAGGTTGATAAAACCAAAATATATTATTACAAGTTTTTTATTTGGATCCCCACAAAATAATCCATGAAACTTTGGAAGAATTTGAATTACTCCAGATTTCAATTCAAAGTCTGATTCGATGTTTGGGTATGCAATACAATTTAGTTGATAGGTAATGTTGGGTGTATCCAATTATTGAAGGGTTATATTAAGTTCGTTGTTATTTATTTCATCGATGGGTTCTTTTTTATTTTTGATTCATAATTGTCACCAATTTTAGTGTTACTGAAATGGAGTAATATTCTTACTGGTTGAATGTTGAAACTTCCCATATACTAAGATTGTCCAATTCAAGCCCTAAGGTTGCGTTCAATCTTGGGGTCAAGATATAAAAGATCATTGGGATTACTTAATTTCATAAATTAAATAAAAATGAAAAGAATAAAATTGGACCATAATAAAATGAAAATGAAAAGTCTGAGTTGATAGTTCAAAAAAGAAGAAGAAGAAAACAAAAGAAGAATAAAAAATCAGATTGATTAAAGAATGAAGAAATAAGAGAAGAAGAGAATAAAATAAAAAAAATCTAATTGGTTGAAATAATTACTTGTCTCCCTAAAAATGGTGCCAATTTGAAAAGAACTATCGTGGGTGACTTCAAATGATGTGTGGTTTTTTGGGTACATAGGTGAAACAGAGTGTCTGACCAAGGTCGTCTCTCATAGATCCAGTAATTAAAACAAATTTATAAAGGTATTTTGAAAATAATATAATATAATATAAATGAAAAAATTAAAATTATATGTTTTTTTATCATTTATAGAATAAGAATAAGTTTACTTTAAGAATATTTCATTTTTTTGTTTTTTAAGGACATTCAATTAATAAAACACAACAAGAAGATGTGTTTTTAGAAAACTATTTTAAAAGGCGTGATTGATCTAACTCTACCTCTTAACTTACATATTAATCATTATAATTTAAATTAAAATCCACTTAATTATTATTCCCTAATTTTTTAACCCTCAAACCCTATGTTAATTAACAAAACCACAAATATGAAATGAATTAAACCCTTGGCTAGCTTCAGAACTTTAAATCACGGTACCCTTATTTGATTGATGTTATAAGGCTAGCCTATGGTCAGTGGTGAATTAGGTAACATACCCACTCTGGAAATGAAGATTATTTGATTTTAGGTATTTTATTTGATCTCTACAAATTTATGTTTTGTGGTTTTGTTCTACCAATTAAGATATTATCCCACAATTCACAAATTACATGACATCGCATGTTCTTGTGGGAATTGTTCAATTTTTTGCTTAGTTTATTTTAATTTAAAAAAAATATTCATAAATCATAATATTTTAATAATATTATATCATTGAATCAAAATATTTAAGTTAATATGGTTATATTTAGATCAATTACTAAGAAGAATTACTCTTTCATGGGTAGTGTAGTCATCGTAGAAACGTTTTGCATTTGCAAAGGCCGTTGAAAGGGTATAACCCAATCACGTTTATAATCTATATTTCCAGAACAAATATGAATATTAAATAATAATATAATATAATATAATATTATAAAATATAATAAATATAATAGGAACTAAGAAGTTTATTACGCAAACACAAATATTACAGTGCAAAGAAGAAGAAGAAGGTTTCGACGAAGTGATCATTTTTCTTCAAGAGATAAAATTATTGAAATTATTTGAAAATTGGAGTGGAACATCTTATCCAATTCTATCAACTTTATAATTCACGTCCCAACCCATCCAAATGAGAAACAATACATATTTATAGAGTGTTTGGGAGGCTGGGTTACAAGTGGTTTCAAGTTTGAATGGGGGAAATTTGGCCAAATATTTTATGCCAACATGCATCTCTATATTGACCACCAACACACATGAACCATCTATCCTTACATAAGGATTAGTTTTTATAAATTGGTTTATCGATATCCTATCCAAACTTGGGCCCAATCTAAGCACGAATGAAGATGTTATGGCCCATATACTACTATGGTGTCCAATATGGTGAGTCCAACACAACATTAATTTCGCGGCCCTTTTACTCCAACCAAATGCATGATTTAACTCTATTATCCTGAATGAACTTTTTATCCCATTTTTTTATGAACAATTTTACAAAATTTTATGTTCAAATATTTTAAATTAAAATATGTTTGTATGAAATACAATAGTGAATTTTAAAAGGGAAAAACTATAATGTTCATCAAATTTTCAAATGAATGATCTAATCCCAAATATTTCATAAATAAACATATATAACACAATGTGAGGGAATTATATCATTTATTATCAATAAAATATTCAATAAAAATATATTTTATCATGCCCCCCCTCCCTTCCAACACTGGTTTCCTATGATTCCACACTCCAGAACTACATGTGGTTTGATTCCCAGTCCCATGGGATATGTAGTGATGCCTATATTTTATGCCCTAGTCACATCCCCACCACCAACTCATTTTTAGGTCTTCCCCCTAATTTTTAGGCTCAATAATTTTATAATGATATTCTTATTCAATGAATTCAATAAAATGGTAGAGTTGTCCACAAATCCATCTTCCCTTGTACATCCTCCACTTATTTGTGCTTCTTTTGATTTGGATCCACATCTTCCTCCTAATCTGGATGGGTCACCTTAACATAAAGGGTTCCTAGACACACTATTTCACCTATCATCCTAGATACATGGTACAAATAATCATTCTAAACATTTTTTGATCCCTTTATTTCAAACATTCTTAATGGTTAACCCTCATTTGTACATCCCTTAATTTAATGGAGTGGATGTGGAACCTTTGTTTCAAACATGGTTAATAGTGGTTATGTTATACCAAGATTCATCTAGACCCTTAGGTTTAATATGGTCGTATTCGAGAAAAACCATGAGGACTATTGTAGTAATTTACTCCTTGTGTAGCCTCTCATATGTGTTAATCTCCATGTTGAGAGAAGGGTTGTCTCACTCCAACTCTTCTCTAGATGTAGATACTTTTCTAGATTCAATATCAGCCTCCACCATAACTATATCTACATCTTTAATGGGTTTAACTACTATGTTCAGGGCCTGATCGCCCTGACTGGATGGCTCCTTAACATTTGGATCGAGTGCTGGAGAAGATGCTTAGACACCCACACCCATACTCTGTAGAGACCCGAAGCTTGACGTACATGGACATTACATTACTTTTGAGGATTACTTAGTATATAACAAAAACACACACACAAGGACCGTAATAGTTTAGTGTCTTTGGAAACTCGGAATATAATCTTCTAATCGTGGTGAAAGATCTTAAACATCTCCCATAAATATCTTCTTCTTTTTCTAAACCTAAATACTTTCTTTATGTCCTGGGGAAAAGAAAATATAAAAGGGTGAGCTCAAATTCTCAGTAAGGGTAAACAAAATAAATATCAATCACGTCATATTAATAAGAACATATCTTTTGGAAATCTTAACCTGCAAAAGAGATCATAATTTCATAACATGGGATAAATCATAGTAGTGAAATGTAATCCCAATAACCATAACTTAAAACATGAAACTTTGTGGCATACACACATAATAATAGAGAATCATTTCTTATTAGTCAAGACTCATTTCCAAGACTATCTTAGTGGACAAAGTCCCTTTCTGAACCGAGTTCACTCCTCGTTTCAGTCTTGTTTCACTGAACCGGTATAACCTACCGTTCCAGCCATGTCTATCTTAGGAGATATAAAATCTTTACCCAATGCATTGGAGGTAGATATAGGTCCCACCCATCTCATAATGATACCATTCTTATGTGTGCCACAAAATCATAAATCATACATCATTGCATAACTCATCTAATAAAAAAATGGGATTCTTAAACAACATGACATCATAAAACAATTCATATAAGATAAAGGAATTCATAAAAATATTTCCATCACAACATAATCAAATCCATGTAATAATAGGGATAGAAACAGAACCCTATATTATCTTAGATGGAAAATAATTTTGATAAAACACTTGAACTCCATTCTTGAGGAAAATATCATCTCTGCTTCAAAAACACTTTTCCTTTGTTAACATGTCGTACAATTATAAACTAAAAGAAGTTGATTAAAAATAAACTTGAAAACTTTTAAAGGAAGCTTCTTGGAAATAATGTTTTAAAAATCCATTAATGCCTTATAAGTTAAAAAACATTCTTCATACTTTTGTCGGAAAAGTCGAAAAGTACCTCGTACGAAAAACGACAAAAGATTCCTTTCATATATTTTACTAAAAACTCACCGAAGGGTAAAATTGGATATAAACTATTGTATAAGGATATAAATATTAATTATTGAGGAAACATGTATGTGGATGATAAAATACACCCTAGTAAATTCCAAAGTAAAAACAATCTCGGATAAAAATGAGATTGTGATATTTCCATTACCTTAGGTCCGATTTGCTTCGTAAGTGTCTGAGCCTCCTGTATAATGATTTAAATAATGTCATTGACTTATTCCAGAATCATACTCATTATTATGATATCATATATGGTTCACTTATGACTTTATATTACCCGTTCTTTTGTAAATTCCATGTTAAAGAGTGTTTTGGGTAAAATCGTTTTATTTTTCGTCTGTGTTTTGACTTGTAATTATTCATATGATTACTTAGATCATGATTACTTAATTACAGAATATAAAACATGATTTATATATAATATATATTCATAATATACATATATATAATAGATGAGTAAATGGAAAGAAATACACCGTTCATGGAGACGGTAGGTCGTACGTACGCATGAACACTGTTTTCGTTTCCTTATTGAGTTGAATGGAATTAAGTAGATGACATACATATATATACACATAAATCCAGTATCATTATTATGTAATATATTTCATGATTACTTATTATATATACTTTATAATCATTCATGAATGGTTAACGTGGAGAATGAATCTCATCGCGTCGTGGAAACGGTAGTCCGTACGTACGCACGAGCGATGATATCATTCTCATGATAATGGAATTGTATTTGAGTGTATGTATACTATTTTAGAATCAATATCACCTTACAATAATCATATATAGTTATTATGTACACCATTATACCCATCCAAGTAAGGTGGTGGTGGAAAATAGATTACACCACGGCGTGGAGACGGTATTCCGTACGTACGCACGCGCGGTGATTTCGTTTTCCATAGGATGGATAGATGGTGGAATAGGGTGTTTCATACTTATAATAACATATCAGTATATGAGTGATACTGATGTTATTAATTAATAATGAAACAACTAAACAAGAAGAAGTGGAAGAAGAAATAAAGATGAAAGAATCGGTAACGGACATTACCTCTTCTTTGAAGTGCTTCTTTGAGACCTCTTTTTAGGGCACTAAAATAGGTCTTTGAAGAAGACCAGAACCTCTAGGATATTTCTAGTTAAGTGGATAGGAGAAATTGTCAGGGGTTGGCCGATCTTGAAGGCTCAATGTGGTTTGAGGAAGAGGGGGAGGAGGTGCCCTTTTATAAGGGAGGAGAGGGGCACCTTTGGAATAACTAAAAATATTATTTTATTATAAAGTCAAATTAGGTTTTTAATAGCTCCTAATTGATATATCTCGAAGATAAGGTGGGTAGGGGTCGAAATTCTCTCATCCAATAGAATTTAGACAAGTTTAGGTATCAATTTTAACCTTATCATTTAGATTTAACTTTAAGTTAGATAATTTGACTTTCACCATGTCTTCTTGTTTTCTTACACTATAACGTTAATAAACTTACTATATCAAGCCAAAAGAACCCCAAGTTATTTATTATTAATATATATAACCTTATATAAGTCATTTGGCCGAACCTTAGATTTTTAGGAATAAAATAACAATTAATAATATAATATTTGTTTTAAAAACTATTTTATGTCAATTTTGACACTATTTAGTAATTGATTTTTGTGAAAATCATAACAGAATGATTATCTCGAAACAAGTTAATTAAATCAATACTAACATGTCATATTAACCTAGAAAATTAGTTTAATTCATAAAAAGTCTCAAATTACATTTATTTGGATATTAATAACATCAATTATGTCAATATTTCATTAATAAGATAATTACTGCATCATCGTTGTGTCATAACTAAATTAAAATATTTAATGTCTAAAAATTACAAATAAAATACCATTATGTAGGAAATATTTTTAGATTTCTAATGAATATTTATAGTCGAATTTATAATATGTATAACCCCATATTAAAAATGATTTACTTATTAAACTTTGATTTTTACTATTTTAACCCTTCTTTAAATAAATTAATAATAAATGTCCTAATCTAATCCAAGTGGGCCTAAATGGTCATATTTTATTCCTAAGTTTGTTTTTGGTCGAATTACACTTTTACAATAGAATTAGGACATGTGTTAGGGTAATAGTAATATCATTTTTACCCTTAATTACCCTATTTACTTTTAACCGTGGTAAAAAAAAGTAAAAAGTTACTATTCACCAAAAATTATTTTCATCTCATTGAACCACATTTGACTTACTAACATCAACCGTGTCTCTAGGATTTTTGAAATTCCACTCACAGAAGCAGTAAAATTATGTTTTATGAAAAATTCATTTTTTTAACTACCACTTAGTGGTTTCACTATTCATCAAAAAATGAATGTTTCCAGAAAAATACCAAAAATTAGGCCTAAGCTATATTTGATATTATGAATTAAAAAATTATGTCTATTTTACCTAATTCAAAACATATCAGTTGCATTAATTAATTTAAAAATTAATTCTCGTCGTCAAAACAAATAGTGTGTTCTTAAGAGATAATAACTATCAAAAGATTGACAGTTGTTTATGTCTTTTTTAAATGTGAAATTACATCCAATAACCAACATTGTATTAAATTGTAAAAATATATTCTAAATATACTTTAAAACCAATCAAATTAATAATTTATCACTATTAATTATTTATATTAAAAATGTTGTTTTTAATTAAAATTTAGTAATTTTCACTATTCATCAGAAAATGAAAGTTATCCGAAAAGTACCAAAATTTCACCCTAAGCTAATTTCAATATACTGAATCCATAAATGAAGTCCATTTTGAAAAATGAAATTTAAAAAATTTCAAAAAATGGTTATTACTATTCATAATGGCTAGTTTTAATAATATTTTAATAGCATATCGTTATTTAGTGAAACTCGGTATTGTGTACTACACATGCTATCGAGGAAGCTCGCGATTGTGTGTAATGCAAGGCAAGTCAAGGATGCGTGTTGTGAAAGCTCATTTTGGTGTAGCATACAACACAAGACATTAATTAAATTAAAAAGAATACTTTTCATTAAATCTCAGGGTGTTACATTCTACCCCCATTAAAATGAATTTCGCCCTCGAAATTCGTCGGGATTATAAATGGTTTACTATTAAAAAGTTTCTTTAATAGAAACCCACATTATAAAAAGGAATACCAAAACCAATCAGTAAAAACAAAAGTATGAAACGTAACGGTTACCCAAATAAACTAATCACTCGGTTTCCACATACGTGAAAATATGGATATGGAAGAGAAATCTAACCATCATGTTCTGATGGAGAGTGGTAGAGAATATGGCTATGGAAAATCCAGCAATCACAATTCCATAAATTTGTGACGATCTAAGGTATCATCTGATTAATCAGATATAAGAGCACTAGGAAAACACTTTTGGTTTTCAAGATCATTTCCCTAAAGTTGATGAAATTGGAATTAGAAGAAATAATTTCGTGATTTTGGTATAGTCTCACCGTTTGTCGTTCTTTGGACAATTTCCACTTCATCTCTTAAAGAAATGAAGTTGAATTTGTCATTCGTGATGTGTTAGCAGATCATGTGATAGAATGATGGGTCATTCCATCTGTCTCAAACAAAAGGTTAGAAAAGTTATCAAAAAATACATAAGTCCATCTATAGTGAGATTAATCATATATAGTTCCAAAAATGGACTTATACTACATATATAATACTGCTTAATATAATAAAACTAGTTTCTACTAAACAGGGACTTCCTGTAGGCCGGTGGTAGGCGATAAAGGCTGGTCGCACTTCAGTTGTGGGTTCGATTCCCACAGCCTTGTCCAACGCGATGGGCTGTCGCCCATCCTGCAGGTTATCCTTTTTCTAAAACTAAATTACTATAACATCACATAAATAATATCAAAAAAAGTTCTATCCTTAAACAATACTAACTTATGGTTAACATAATCCATTCCAATCTTTAGTCTTATCTAAAATACTTCATTCCAAGCTCATAGTATAAAGAAAACGATTACTTGAAATGTCGTCAACCAAGCATGTGAATACCATCATTTATCCCCCATATATCTTGTTGGTCACATTCCAATCATGTGAATACCTTAATGATGTATTCTCTTGAAAAATGAATACCCATTAAACCTTAGTGAAAACATGAATACTGTCAAAAGTTAACTCTTTCCACATACCAAAATCCAAAAATTCTATATACTCAAACCATGATATAACCTTATCCTTATACCAGTCATGATCTCATGAATACTATCAAACATTTAATTTTCTCCTTATCCCTTCTTTATGCGCATATCATCTACATTCCAAAAATATCTAAATAACCTTTCATGGATAATGGTAACATTAATCATAAACTTTCAAAACTCAAGGAAAGAAAAAAGTGTAACAATCCTTAGATGTCTCTTTATTCCATAGTAGCATGAGATTACTTATGCAACATTACACATGATAAACATGTAATCATTCCACTACATTCCTAAACCATTGACCGAGCTTCAACAATTCTTTCATCTCACATATCATTTGTAGTCTCTTCATCATCATCCACATAAATACTACCCATACGACCATACGGATTCTCTTCATTAGACTTTCCCTTAGGGCATTGGTTTTCATAATTCCCGTACATTCCACATTTAAAACATTTAACCATTGTTGATGTCGTAGCAATACCATTATCCTCATCCCTGGTGTTAAATGAACCTTTTCCTTTGCACTTACTGGCTTTGTGTCCTTCTTTTCCACACCCAAAGCATCTTCTAGTTCCTTTGAAACATTCTCCTTGATTCCTCTTCCCACATGATTTACATAGGGGAAATTGAACTTTCTTTCCTCTATGATCATCATGAAACTCCATCTTTCTCTTATTAGCCGAGTCAGGAAACTTACCAAATTTTACTTTATTGATCATATTATCAGATTGCTAATTCGACATAATAATGATGTTTGGACTTCCAAATCCCATTTCATTTGGTTGCTCATGAAGAATATCATTCCATTGTCCATTATATCCTCCATTATCGTGAATCATCTTGTATCCAGCCATTTTCTAAAACCCAAAAAGAATAGTGTGAGAGGAAAAAATCATAATAAAGGGGGAGTAACTTCAATATCTAACATCTTTGGTTTAATATAATATCGTTACCATAGTTCTAGGACTATATCCTATACGTATACTTATCCTTAGGGACATCCCTAGAGATACCTTAGAAATGACTCTAGGGATCTCAATAACGTTTTCGCATCATAGTTTCCAAAGGTTGACTAAACTTTTCCTCTGATACCAACTGTAGAGACCTGAAGCTTGACGTACATGAACATTACATTACTTTTTCGGAATACTTAGTACATAACAAAAACACACACACAAGGACCGTAATAGTTTAGTGTATTTGGAAACTTGGGATATAATCTTCTAATCATGGTGAAAGATCTTCACCATCACCCATAAAGATCTTCTTTATTTCTAAACCTAAATCCTTTCTTTATGTCCTGGGAAAAAGAAAACATAAAAGGGTGAGCTCAAATGCTCAGTAAGGGTAAACAAAAGAAATATCAATCACGCCATATTCATAAGAACATATCTTTTGGAAATCTTAACCTGCAAAAGAGATCATAATTTCATAACATGGGATAAATCATAGTAGTGAAATGTAATCCCAATAATCATAACTTAATACATGAAACTTTGTGGCATACACACATAATCATAGAGAATCATTTCTTATTAGTCAAGACTCATTGCCAAGACTATCTTAGTTGACAAACTCCCTTTCTGAAACGAGTTCACTCCTCATTTCAGTCCTGTTTCACTGAACCGGTATAACCTACCGTTCCAGCCATGTCTATCTCATGAGATATAAAATCTTTACCCAATGCATTGGAGGGAGATATAGGTCCCACCCATCTCATAATTATACCATTCTTATGTGTGCCACAAAATCATAAATCATACATCATTGCATAACCCATGTTTTAAAAACAATGGGATTCTTAAACAACATGACATCAAAAAACAATTCATATAAAATAAAGGAATTCATAAAAATATTTCCATCACAACATAATCAAATCCATGTAATAAAAGGGATAGAAACAGAACCCTATATTATCTTAGATGGAAAATAATTTTGATAAAACACTTGAACTCCATTCTTGAGGAAAATATCCTTGCTGCTTCAAAAACACATTTCCTTTCTTAACATGTCGTACAATTATAAACTAAAAGAAGTTGATTAAAAATAAACTTGAAAACTTGTCAAGGAATCTTCTTGGAAATAATGTTTTAAAAATCCATTCATGCCGTATAAGTTAAAAAAACATTCTTTGTACTTTTGTCGGAAAAGTCAAAAAGTACCTCGTACGAAAAACGACAAAAGATTCCTTTCATATCTTTTACTAAAAACTCACCTAAGGGTAAAATTGGATATAAACTATTGTATAAGGATATAAATATTAAATATTGAGGAAACATGGATGTGGATGATAAAATACACCCCAGTAAATTCCAAAGTATAAACAATCTCGGATAAAAATGAGATTGTGATATTTCCCTTACCTTAGGTCTGATTTGCTTCGTAAGTGTCCAAACCTCATGTATAATGATTTACATAATGTCATTGACTTATTCCAGAATCATACTCATTATTATGATATCATATATGGTTCACTTATGACTTTATATTACCCGTTCTTTTGTAAATTCCATGTTAAATAGTGTTTTTGGTAAAATCGTTTCATTTTTCGTTCGTGTTTTGACTTGTAATTATTCATATGATTACTTAGATAATGATTACTTAATTCCAGAATATAAAACATGAATTATATATATTATATATTCAGAATATACATATATATAATATATCGGTAAATGGAAAGAAATACACCGTTCATGGAGATGGTAGGTTGTACGTACGCATGAACGCTGTTTTCGTTTCCTTATTGAGTTGAATGGAATTAAGTAGATGACATACATATATATACACATAAATCCAGTATCATTATTATGTCATATATTTCATGATTACTTATTATATATACTTTATAATCATTCATGAATGGTTAACGTGGAGAATGAATCTCATCGCGTCGTGGAGACGGTAGTCCGTACGTACGCACAAGCGATGATATCGTTCTCATGATAATGGAATTGTATTTCAATGTATCTATACTATTTCAGAATAAATATCACTTTACAATAATCATATATAGTTATTATGTAAACCATTATACCCATCCAAGTAAGGTGGTGGTGGAAAATAGATTACACCACGGCGTGGAGACGGTATTCCGTACGTACGCACGCGCGGTGATTTCGTTTTCCGTAGGATGGATAGATTGTGAAATAGGGTTGTTTCATACTGATAATAACATATCAGTAAATGAGTGATACTGATGTTATTACTTAATAATGAAACAACTAAATAAGAAGAAGTGGAAGAAGAAATACAGATGAAATAATCGGTAATGGACAGGACCTCTTCTTTAAAGTGCTTCTTTGAGACCTCCTTTTAGGGCACTAAAATAGGTTTTTGAAGAAAACCATAACCTCTAGAATCTTTCTAAGGAAGTGTAGAGGATAAATTGGCAGGGTTTGGCCGAGCTTGAAGGCTCAATGTGGTGTGAGGAAGAGGGGGAGGAGGTGCCCTTTTATAAGGGAGGAGAGGGGCACCTTTGGAATAACGAAAAATATTATTTTATTATAAAGTCAAATTCGGTTTCTAATAGCTCCAAATTGATATATCTCTAAGATAAGGTGGTTAGGGATCTAAATCCTCTCATCCAATAGAATTTAGACAATTTTAGGTATCAATTTTAACCTTATCATTTAGATTTAACTTTAAGTTAGATAATTTAACTTTCACCATGTCTTCTTGTTTTCTTACACTATAAGGTTAATAAACTTACTATATCAAGCCAAACTAACCCCAAGTTGTTTATTATTAATATATATAACCTTATATAAGTCATTTGGCCGAAACTTATATTTTTAGGAATAAAATAACAATTAATAATATAATATTTGTTTTAAAAACTATTTTATGTCAATTTTGACACTATTTAGTAATTGATTTTTTTGAAAATCATAACAGAATTATTAGCTCTAACCAAGTTAATTAAATCAATACTAACATGTCATATTAACCTAGAAAATTAGTTTAATTCATAAAAAGTCTCAAATTACATTTATTTGGGTATTTTTAACATCAATTATGTCAATATTTCATTAATAAGATAACTACGGCATCATCGTTGTGTCATAAATAAATTAACTTATTTAATGTCTAAAAATTAAAAATAAAATACCATTATGTAGGACATAGTTTTATCTTTCTAATGAATATTTATAGTCTAATTTATATTATGTATAACCCCATATTAAAAATTATTTACTTATTAAACTTTGATTTTAACTATTTTAACCCTTCTTTAAATAAATTAATAATAAATGTCCTAATCTAATACAAGTGGGCCTAAATGGTCATATGTTTTTCCTAAGGTTGTTTTTGGTCGAATTAAACTTTTCCAATAGAATTAGTACATGTTTTAGGGTAATAGTAATATCATTTTTATCCTTAATTACCCTATTTACTTTTAACCGTGGTAAAAAAAAGTAAAAAGTTACTATTCACCAAAAATTATTTTCATCTCATTGAACCACATTTTACTTACGGACATCAACCGTGTCTCTCGGATTTTTGAAATTCCACTCACAGAAGCGGTAAAATTAAGTTTTATGAAAAATTTATTTTTTTTAACTACCACTTAGTGGTTTCACTATACATCAAAAAATGAAAGTTTCCAGAAAAATACCAAAAATTAGGCCTAAGCTATATTTTATATTATGAATTCAAAAATGATGTCTATTTTACCAAATTCAAAACATATCAGTTGCATTAATTAATTTAAAAATTAATTCCCATCGTCAAAACAAATAGTGTGTTCTTAAGAGATAATAACTATCAAAATATTGACAGTTGTTTATGTCTGGTTTAAATGTGAAATTACATCCAATAACCAACATTGTATTAAATTGTAAAAAGATATTATAAATATACATTAAAACCAATCAAATTAATAATTTATAACTATTAATTATTTCTATTAAAAAGGTTGTTTTTAATTAAAATTTAGTAATTTTCACTATTCATCAGAAAATGAAAGTTATCCGAAAAGTACAAAAATTTCACCCTAAGCTAATTTTGATATTCCGAATCCAGAAATGAAGTCCATTTTGAAAAATAAAATTTACAAATTTTCAAAAAATGGTTATTACTATTCAAAACGGCTAGTTTTAATAATATTTTAATAGCATATCGTTGTTTAGTAAAACTCGGTATTGCGTACTACACACGCTATCGAGGAAGGTCGTGATTGCGTGTAATGAAAGGCAAGTCAAGGATGCGTGTTGTGCAAGCTCTTTTTGGTGTAGCGTACAACACAAGACATTAATGAAATTAAAAAGAATATTTTTCATAAAATCTCGGGGTGTTACATACTCATTTGATGAGAATGCATTATATTGAGCATTGTTCCAAACAAATTAACCATGGTTAGTTCAACATATAACAATAAAAAAGGTTTAAATAAATTTTTTAAATAAAACAATGAATTTACTGAGGTAAGGTCTTAAGGGATATCCATGTTCGGAGCCATGAACATGATTTCCACTACTAGAGAGTCTTTGGTACTTGTCGACACCTCGATAGCTTCCCTTGGATCCCTCAGTTCCTCTGATCTGGAAGCTTTATGAGGAAAAAAATGTTAATTATAGAAAATTTTTGAAGTTATAAAGGCTTCAGAAATACATAGACAAGTAAGATTCAGAAATTTACCTTGGGAAGGTGTAGGGATATAGATGATTAGTTATCCCAAGACCCCCCCCCCCACCCACCCCCCCTGTCAATAGGAGAGGCTACTATTGGGATGAAAAGATGAGGACCCCTATAGATAAATGAGATGTATGGGGTTTTAGGAACATACCCTCTAGCTTCCTCCACAAAATCCACATATATTGAGGTATTGGGAGCATACTCTAAGCCAGACTCCTTGGGGCCTATCGAATCACTCTCCTCACCCTCATCATAGGATCCCTAACTCTCATCATCTGGTTACTACATGAGTCATGATTACAATTTTGATTAACATTAGAAAAATAAATATGAATTGTGTAGTCACAAAAACTTACCTCTCCAAATAAGAGATAGGTTAGGTCCTCTTTCTTAAGAGTGTCCTCCCCACCCTCTTGAGAACTTTCTCAGTTAGCTTCAGAGCCCTAGGACTCCACATCACTAGATCCATGTGTGTTAACATCATGAGATGACACATGTTGTGCCAGATAATGAGTGTAAATCATCACCTCATTATTCACACTGAATATCACATTTACCCAATGAGTGGTACTCTCACCCACACCATGCTAGTGTGAAAAGGTATCCATGTCCATTTGGTACTCAAACCCCTCCCAGAAGCTCACTCATGTAGTTATCATAAAGGTTACAACCTATGGAAGATCAATATCCTCCCAGGTAAGCATCTTCAATAAATTCTCCATAGATTGGGATAGTCGCAACAACCCCTATGTATTCCAAAGATCGAGGACATATACATCATCAGTGGGCTACACCATGTAGCACAGCTTCTTCCCAGGGCCTCACTTAACCAGCTTGAACCCGCACAAGATCTCTCGTCTTACTCTTATGAATTTTTTTAGGGAGACCCACCCTTTAAGAGGTAGAGGTGAAACCAACCCATGAGACACCACTGTGACATCATCTTTATTCCCCACCACGTTGTGTGCACTTAGAAGAGCATCCTTCCAACTTACTGAATAATCCTATGGCTTCTTCTTCAATTCCACCTTCTATACCCACTAGTTAAAAATCACCCCTGTCTATGTCACCACACAATGACATGAATAATCCTACGAGAGGCTGGTATCACTATTGGTGGGTGGAAGTTTGATATTCTCCCATGTACCTTCATCCATAACCATCCACCATAGATGATAAAGGATACGGGGATGCCTCTATTTATAAATCGCTATGTACACTCATATTTATGTCTATGGGATGTATCAAAATTGTCAGGTGAATCAATAAAGAGTGTATGGATCATGGTATGTATTTCCATCCATCCTCATGACAAAACCTCCACCATGAAAAACCTGTAGAGACCCCCTCTACTCTAGCATCCTCTACCAATTGTATACCATCTCTATAAAAGGTGTTGGTAAAGGATGAAAGTCAAAAACCCTTGGGATACTAATTTTATCTATCACTATAGACTAACTGAGTATCACTGGTTCAACCCCAGTGATGTTGAAGAGTGAAGGTCACAAACCATTGTTCAGTGGGTGATGGCATTGGGAAATTCATACCCCCTGAAGTACATCACTATTCATCCTTGAAGAAATCAGAATGGACCATAGTTGCAACTAGGCATGTTTCCCCATGTGACATGCCCCAGTTAACTATAGATCCAAGCTCTCATTGGGACTTAAAAGTTCACCAAATTTATAGACATCATGATCTCTACCATCAATGGAATACCGGGATATAATCCCATGTAATCATCACTAACTGGAAGAATCCAACCACTTAGAAAGGTGTCCAATGATGATTTTTGTAGTACCACTGGATTCCAATCCTTCATACTGTAACCCCATCCCTAATAGAACTCATCCTCTAGAGTAAGCCAATAGGAACTCATCCTTCTCTTTTTTCATTCTATTGGGAACTTCTTTGACCACACTAGAATTTTCATAGCCAACACTTTTAGTCAAAATACTAGAAACATCTTGAATGTAATTTCCATTTGGAATAGAGGTTTATGCTTTAATACTCGGGACAATTGGTCTGAAAGAATTTGGTTTATAGCCAACGTATACTCCCTATTCCCCCAGGCATTAGGTGCTGGGAGGAATTCTTCTTATTGAAACCCTATCAGTGGGATGTATCTAGTGTAGGGAAGATCCCATAATTTGATTCTCTCTTCCCCATGATGAAGGTGGAATTTGTTAGTGTTTGGGTACCACCATCTAAAAAGCTCTAGTAGCGACTCGTATTGATGGTGGACATATAATTGGGATGTCCAACCACTTAATATATCCCAATGTAGAAAATCTCATCCTCATAATCCTAAAAATTTAAGAATACCAAGTATTACCATTCCCAATTAATGATAAAGTTCCCCCCAACTCGCTGGTCATGGACCTCATACCAACTCATGTTGTTCATTTGAATACTGGTTTCAATGATGCTTTCATAACAGGGAAGGAAATACTCATCTGCTGTTTTTCCCCCATTATTGTCTGTGTCCTTACACTTATGTTTTAGATAGTGATATCTTCACACTCCCTGGATGGATGACCATCAATGGTAATATACCAATGGTTCAACTTTACATGATGAAAAACTAGAACATTGGAGCGTTCACATTCATGGTTGGGATGGCCATATCATCCAATAGCCCAAAGTTGTATAGAAGTAGCCTATTACTCAAATAATACTCCCTCTCTAAGACGTTGATATTAGGATCAATAGTTTTTCATACTCATAAAAAAATCTTTGATCCCATGGAATGTTAGGATTTCCATCCATTTCTACACTCCTTATAGTAATAGTATCAATAACAACAACTTGGATAACTTGACCTACTATTTCTGGGTTCTGAGGATTCAAAAAGTGTGATTTATGTAACTAGATTTTTTTCAGGAAATTAGACCATATTCATGAAATTTGAGCCCTGATGCACAAAAATGTCACATCGAGTACACAAAACTCATCACTATGGTGTAGTTGTGTGAACATCATGCCCTGGAGCTCGAGAGTTCATGCTAAGTGTAAAGTTCCATGCATGAGTGATAACTTATCATGCATGAAATTTATATGACCATATGAGGGTCCCCTCACTGAATTTATAGGCATGAAACCTAGTAGGTTTTGAATGTGAAAATAGGTTTCATGACTCAATATAGTTGTGCAACACATTGGAAATTCTCCCCACACTTTAGCATTTTCCTCAAAACCCGACCTTCTAGTCCGCCGTCAGCTCCAATTCTGAAGGGGTAATTATTGGCCCTAAAATAACAATACAATCCTAGAATGAGATTTTTTATCTGAAAAATACACACCCCAAACCAATGAGTCATTTATGATCCAAGGCAGTGTGGGCACAAAACTTCTTCTTATTGAGTAGAACTATATGTTTTCCACATAAGTGACTTGTGGGACAAAGGGGATATCAAAGAGATAAAGTTTTTCATGATACCTAGAAGGTCCTACATTCCAAATAGGTTCAAGAATGAAATATTTGGACTACGTGTGAAACCCTAAATATAGTCATGAAAAATATTTTCACAAGAAATTCATCATTGAACCATTGCCTTGTGAGACCCTATCTCGATGAAAAAGGCATGGATAGACGCAACAACACTGCATGAAAGAAGTAGAGTTATGCACCAAAAGATTCCAATTTAGGCTATAAAGAGGGAATCACCCCCCCCCCCCCCCCCCTCCTCATTTAGGTATGGATCTATGGAAGTCGAATCATCATCTCTTTCTTACAAAAACCCCACTTTCATGACATCACTCAACTCCAAAATTCCATTGATTATGAAAGGTATAAAACTTCAACGAATGACTTTTCAAGGTACCCCACTTGGATTTCCTTGTGTTTGATATTTCCTCATGAAAATTCACTTAAAGACTAAGAGTTTTTACTCAATAAAATTACATTCATGTAATTGTAAATTTCTCATGAATTTAAAAGTTTTTAAAAAGAATGCCTCCAAGGTTGAAGTAGTGTCCTTATGTGAGAACCCATGGTTTTCAAAACCCCATTTGCACATAAATATATAGATTTATTAACATCATACTCTGGGAAAATTCACACCTTTTCCAGTATGGATACCTAGTTACGAATTCATCTCTCCTACCTGAAAATGGACTTCTTGGGTGATGGAACATCCCATGTCTGAGATACATGATGTAAAACTAACAATCCCAACATCCTATTCCTATGACATTAAAATACATGGCAACATCCTCAACACATGAATTTAAACTACAGTCTTACCCTATGTAATAAACATAGGATGCCTATTCATATAAAACATGTGATGAAACCTTCCCCCAACCATCTTATTTGACTCCCATACTGAGAATCTCATATGTGTCATCCCCTAAACCATCCTTCCTACCATCAAATGTAACTTCCATTGTTGGAAGCTTCCACACATAATCCCCACACGATCACTTATTTTCACTCCTTCCATGATAAAAGTGTCCATACCTCATGATGTTAAACTGTATGGATTTTTCCTATCACACAACCTTAAACCATGGCATTGAACTACGTGGGTTTTGATTATTTCCTATTAAAAAGGTACGTAGAGAACCTTCATGAGGTTCAATCCTGACATATCAACAAATAAAGGATACCCCTTGAGTTTCAATCCTGAAACCTCAACATTCTAACAAAATTTTCATGTATTTACCTTAGAAGATGGGAACTCCAAAGTGTGATCATATTTCCTTCAAGAACCCATTGAAATATGTTTGAACAATCCTCACAATATGTAAAACATGTAGACAAACATTCACCAAAATATTTTAAACCAATAACCAACATGTCCCCCACAATATGTTAAACCTATGATTAACTTATCCCCATAAGATGTTAAAACTATAACCAACTGATCACTAATAGATGTTAAACCTATGACCAACATATCCCCATAAGATGTTAAACCTGGTACCAAGCTGTCCTGACAAGATGTTATACATGTTCCCACCAATGCCTCTAAGACATTGAAGCTTTTACCAAACCCAAAATATTTACCCCATACAAACAGAATGGGATTCCTAGGGTAAAAATACAAAGAAGCCTCACGCCCCTGGTGTCAACTACCTTGTGTCCAACATGGGATGCCTTGGGTTCTACACCAAAGGTGCCTCACACATGGGATGCCTCTGAATTTAGGATGGGATGAATTTGGAAATTCCCAACATGCCCAAAATCTAGAAATACTCATACAATCCCAATGGTACCATCTACTCGACCATAGATAGCTTCCCTTTTAAGAAATAATTAGTGTAATTAACTAGTTTCCACCTTGAGATAGTATCATTAATGAGTTTCATGAACACGATTCAAATCTTTGAGAGAGGCCCATACCAGGTGGGTAGCTCCAAGTAAGACTCCAAGTAAGGAGAAACTAACATCCTATCATCTCATTTTAATTATGGAGCCAACATCACCAACCACAAAGGTAGAGGCCACCAGCCTCTATAAAACGGGAATGTGGGTAAGAGTATTGTGTCCACGTGTGACCCTGGTGGAAATTTCCATAAATAGGGTTAAATATAAAAATTAAAAAAATTCATAATCCCATCGTTTCATAGTTAACATCAGTGAAATAAATGGGTTTCATGAGGATTCAAACTAAACAAGATCATATGTTTTATAGAGAAAGAAGGTGGATGGTACAACATAGAGCAACAGAACCTAAATCAATCATAATATGACCTAAAGGGCATTCTTGATCCCCATAGGTCTGGGACTAGTTCTTGGGAATTTAAAAAGATAAAGAGGGAATTGTTTCACTATAAGAATTACTCAACATTTCAATATATTGGATAATAATCAATAAACAGGCAGTATTACAAACACATATCAAGAGAAACTTACCCCAAGAAAATAGATTGAAGCCCCAAAATGGTACATCAACCAAAGTCAACATATAAAACCATAAAATTCAATATCTCTGAATTTTTATATAACAAGTTGATCGCATACCCCAACAATCACCTCCAACTCCCAAGGTCCCTCTAATCAAGAACATCCACCACCTCCAAACAGTACTTTCCCTTTTCCTATACCTAGAATAAGATCTATAAATTCCTAAAGGTAAAGGTAGGGTACGAGCATTATTTTCTAATTAGGATCTCACATAGCATTTCATAATCATATAATATCAAATAAACCAAATATTATTAATTTTAAATAAAACATGTCATGGAAATGTTTTCATAGTTCATATCAAAATAGGATTTTCAAAACATTCCAATGGCTATAATAAAGAGAAAAAATGTAAATTTCTATCAAATTAGGATTATTTAAACATCATTGTAAAAATAAAAATGAATCATCGTTTCTATAAAAATATAAATGAATAAAATATTTTATAAACATTGGCATGTAATAACCATTTTCAGTCATAACACCATGGTTATAAGAATTTTCATCTAGTTATGTTGAGCTACAAGGTTCCACACAATCTCGATGAAATTCTTCTCCTTGTGTGAACACACTTCCTGAGATCCCATGATAGGGGGGATATAAATATATCCCAAATAGTTCATTCCCTACCCTTGAGATATTTTTTGTATTATTTTCATCATCAATTAATTTCATTGTAATCAGTTTTACCTAGAATGCATATCCTCCTCCTAAACAATCAGGATCTCATGTGCTTTATGGTAATCAATCATACAAGTTGTTATCATTTGTTTCAATAAATATAAACTAATTTGAAATAATAAATTCAATCATCCCCAAGATTAAGTTTCAAAACATTTCATTTCATCTCAAAATCCAACATAAAATGGTTTTCATCAAAAAATCATTCCATTAAAAAATCAGTTCATTTCAAATCATAAAACATTTAATGCATTTTGTTATAAAATTTCACCATCAAAACCATGATTCAAAAAATTAATTTCAATTCAATATAATTTTTGGAAATAAAAATATTATTACAAATTCCATTTTCAAAGATATTTTATCATGCACACCATACAATTTCAAAATCATTTATCAAAACAGTCAGACTAATATTTATAAATCCATTTAAAATTAATCATGAAAAATTATTTTAAATGATATTAATTTACATATGAATCCACTTATCTGAATAAAAAGATCAAAAATAACCCAACATGGTATCCACAAATAGTGTCTTAAAGGATAGAATAATCGAGGCCGAATCATACAATTCATCAAGTCTCTATCTATATACATCAACAATATGAGGATCCACCACTCTTAAAGAGGGAGGGAGGTGAGGAAAGAATAATCCACAAACTAATTCATATTATACAAACCATAATCTATTCAAAACATTTATTGGAACTTATATCAATGAAGAAACAAAGTTGAAAAAGCTAAAACCTCACCAAAGTACTCTCCAAAGAAAAATGGTAGAATGGGGTTTGATAGAGAAGGATTTTGAATTAAAGGGGGTTTAAAAGAATCAATGTTACGTTACTACCCCAACTTTCCTCTCTACAAAAAACCATCACTGTCTTACCGTTGGCTTCCATCGGCTTGTCGGTGGTGCCTAGGAGAATGCCTAGTCCACTATAGGTAACACTAATTGGATAGTGGTGCAATGAAGAATTTTGACATGACTTGAAACACTACTGATGACACGATGGAGTTCCTATAGTACCCCCCTACATCAAGCCACATTCCTACTAGCTGATGGACATAAAAGGCTATTTGATGGAATTCCTTTAGCCATTTTGTCTATAGTCCCTTTTCTACTCTCATGCTTAACTCGCAAATAATTCCTCAAGCTCTAAAACCAAAATCAAAGATGCTACCCCAACTGCTCAAATGGATCAAACAAGTGGTTATAACCAAAATTAATAGAAATAACCTAATATCAGCTCAAAAAAGGGAGAATCAAAAGAAACCATGGTTCGTACCTAAAAACTACTGTTGGGATCTTTTAATTCTCACCACCATGAATGATTTATATCCCTAGAAAGATGGTCACAATGACTAAATATAAAAAAATTTATGCCACTAATATCTCACCAATGACTCACAATCCCACATCTCGTGAGAATCAAAAAAATATTTCCAAAAATGCAAACCAAGGGTATGGACTTCCAATGATGTACCTTCATCTGAGAATCATTAATCTGAACTGGTTTCTCATCCATGGATATATCAAGTTCCAAATAAAGATTCTCCCAACTAAAAACATAATATGAGTCAAAAGGGTACTTATTAGGATATGAAATGTGTAAAAACTCATATATCAATTTCATTTAATGTGTTAATTCCAAATGAGTATCCACTTTCCCAATCCACTCAACAAACTAGAATGTTCCCAAGTATCTTGGTGCTAAATTCTCTATTTTCCAGGAATTTTATGACCCAACCAAGGTGAGACTCTCAAAAACACATTTTCATTTATTGGAAACTATAAAGGTCATCAATGAAAATTCAAATAATATTTATACTGGATCTATTTTTTCCCCATTATCCAGAGAATCACATGAAACTTTTTCATCATATCTTTGGAAAAACTAGGTCCCACTAGGGAAGCTTCAACAGTCTCTAACCAAAAAATAGAGATTTATGTGCTTGAAAATTCAAGGACTAAATGGGTGATGTATTAATGAAATACTAGTATATTTTATTGAAGGAAAAACTAAACCATCCCAAAATAGAATTCTTAAGCTCTTATAATTTCAATGACACAATCAGAAAGTGTGTCCTTGAGAATCTGTATAACCTTTTTGTATGACTACTTTTCAGAGGATAGTATGTTGTGATCAACCTTACCTAGAATCTTATCACCTCCTTGAGGTCTTTAAAAAAACCAATAAGTGAAATGGGGATCCCTATAAAAAATATGGAAGACATAACACCATGAAATTGGATGATATATTACATATAAAAATTTCACAAGTGCATAACTTTAGTAGTATCATGGATGGGAATAAAGTGTGTTGAATCGTCATTCTTTCAATCACCACATAAATCACATTATTTCCCTAATAAGTATACAGAAACCCAACCATGATGTCGATTGTTATCTCATCCCACTTCCATGACATTATAAGAAGGGTTTTATGTAGGACATAAGGATTCTGATGTTCATCCTTGATCTGTTGAAAAGTATAAAAACTATAAAAAATCAATAATTTCCCAATTCATATCTATCCACCATAATAATCACCTAACATCATAAAATATATTTATCTTTTCCAGGTGTACCTCCCACAAGGAAAGATGAAAATCCCCCATCACATCCTTACTCATGGGTGACAGAATAACATAATGGTTCCTAAATCAAAGGATTAACTCATAAGATATATACTATTTATGGGTGGTCTCCCCACCCAATAAATAATCCATAATTCCTTAGAACTCATCATCATGTTGAGGGTCCAATATAATCATCTTGATAAGAGAGGATATTGATAGAACACCCACCAAAACAACCTTGGTCTAATACCCTTACACTCACAAATGCATACGAGTAGAGAGATTCATCATATTCCACTTCTATGATAATTAAATTATGGTTTAGAATGGATGTTTCATAATCAAATCATAAAAAATTAAATTCCCCTTACCAATGTTGAAGAAAATTTCAATCTTAAAATATTTTAGGTAATACACCCATTGTCTCTCATGGAGATTCAAATATTTTTTGAGAAAATATAATCAATGTTTTATTATTATAGGGTATGGTTAGTATTTCTCCAATGTTGAAATGCTTCCAACTATTGAGACTATACATTAAAACTATGAGTTTAAAATCATGTGTGGGATAGATCATCTTATAAGAGTAAAGTCGGAGAGAACCATAAGCCACCATGTGACCACCCTACATGAGAAAGTATTCCAAAACAAAACCATATGCATCCTAAAAGACAACATAGCTCTGCCTAGATTCTAGAAGAACAGAAACTATCACATAAGTTATACAATTATTCAATTCATCTAAATAAATCAATAATTTTTAGTCCCATAAGATCTTCACTCCCTTTCAACTAAGATAAGTCAATGGAGAAGCCAATATAAATAAATCTTTAACAAACTGGTGGTAGTACACTGCCTAACCAAAGAAGATCTATATCTAAAATACATTCTATAGTTCCCCTTATTTCATAATAGATTTTACCTTTTTAAGATCAATTGAAATTCAATTTTTTGAGACTGTGTTCCCCATGAACATAACTTCCCAGTACCACAAATTGAACTTTGATATCTTGAAAAAATGTTGGTGATTTCACAAGATGTCCAAAATAACTCTCAAATGAAGTACATGATCCTACTTGGTTTTTTAGTAAACCATGTTATCTTCCCTGAATACCAAAATTAAAGAATTTAGGTACATGTCAAAAATCTTTTTCATTAATTCCGAAAACATAGTAGGACAATTGGCTAGATCAAACGACATAACAAGATAGGTACTGTGGCCATGCTTTCCCTTGAAAATTGTATTTGGTATATTCGACTCCTTAATCCTAAGATGGTGATAACTAGTTCAAAAATTTATTTTAGAGAAGAACTTAATACCTTTTAGTTGGTCAAACAATTCATTAGTATGAGGTAAGAAATACTTTTTCTTTATCATAAGCCGATTGATATTTTAGTAGTCAATGCACAAGAAAAGTGTTCCATCAGCCTTATTAGAATATATCACTAGTGCTACCCAAGGAGAAACATGTGGTCAGATGAAACCATTGGAAATAAATTCATCAAAAAATTCTTTAAATCCTTCAGTTCAACTTGTTTCATATGGTATGAATGAATAGATTCAGGCTAATTACGCAACACTAAATCAATAGATTAACCCACCCCACTTACCATTAGAAAACTAGAAAAGATTAATATAAAAACATATGTATATTCATCCACTACTATAGGAAGATCACCACCGAAATATTACCACTAAAATTTAATGGAAATTAAGGATATCATCCTACCCAACTCTATAATAGGGTATCTATCTTCACTCAACCTAGGTACCATTCTATCAAAATTACATGAGACTCCCCACCAAGGGAAGTAATGGAGACCTAAAGAAGATAATAATCGATACTAGATTTAAGAGTAATCATTCAAACCATCCTGAGAGTAATATATAAAAGTTTCATATACAAAATGAAAATGTACCATAAAATATTTATTTCAAATAAAGATAGATTATAAGAGGAAAATCATAGACCTTTCTCTCTAGTAATCATAAGAGGGGTAAACATCTCCATTATATAAGGCATCAGATTTTTAGAAATGTTTAATAAGACCAAAATATGGATAGATATAAAAGAATTAGAGGCACCGGTATCAAATAAATTAGTCACTAAAGATGAATCAATGTTAATGTTGCTTATCAATATCATAGGACTAACATCATTTCCCCCTAGAGACTCATTTACTATGTGAAGACAAATTATTACTAATGTATGCTCCTAGAACCCAATTATTAATTAATCATCTAATGTTTTTGTATATACTCCCAATTCTTAAGAACCCATACTACAATTAAAAGTGGTAAAACCCTAGTAAATCCTTTTTAGGTGACCTATGCATCCACAATAGCTACATATCTTTGGTTTCTCTATGAAATCATTATTAGAGTTCCCAACTTCTCTACAATGGAAAAATTTCAGTGATCCATTAACATATACTATAGATGATTTAGAATAACTCTATTATCAAGATCAACCACTAATGTTTGCACCATGATAATTGTATCACTTTATCATAACTTTAAAGACCATTGAAACTACCAATAGGTTTAGGATGAACTCTCGTCATCCCTAACTTACCAGCCACATCAAATTCATTTATCATAGCTCAATCAAAAAAATCATCATAATTAGTAATAATAAGTATAAATAACTGAGATTATATATCTGATCGAATACCCAACTCAATCCTATCTTCCTTTAGCTTCACATTCCATACTACATCAGGTGAAAACTAATCAAGTTCAGATAAATGATTAGTATATTAAGTCACTATCAAATAAATGTGTTGAAGGTTAATGAATTACATAGACACAACTAATAACATATACTCAAGATAAAATTGTTATATTAAAATATCCTTGATGTATTTCCACTCAATGTCTTTATTCTTCTCTATCATAACTGTATCACCCCACCCTCACTTGTTCGGCCCTTCTAGTTTAGAGATATCATATTTCATCATGATAGAATTTGGTATCTCTAAGAACTCAAATAATTTATCAATATTTTTAAACCAATACTAATCCTATTGATGATAATTATTTACCTAAAGAGTGGTTAGGTTTAATAAAGAAACTTCTAGTCATGATCTATACTATCATCCCTTTGAGGTACCACCTATGGTGTCTGCATGGGAACTTGTTTAGGTACTTATCCTAGATCTTAGACCACATTCATGATTAACTCAATGAATTTTTGGTTTACTATAGGGTTAATTTGTTTTTCTTAATCAGTATCTACCCCCTAAATTATGTTCAGATGTCTTATTGGGGTAATGGTACCATAAACAAATAAGGGAACATCGGTCAAGGAATACAATATCATCAAATCTTTCAATAAAAATTAAATTGGGAAACACATGTCTTGGATTAAATTGTGGGAAATGTCAAGAGTCGGATCAAACAAAATAGTTAAGGTACATTTTTCCAAAAATCCATAGTTAATTAAGGATATTTATGATGAGAGTTGTCCTGGAAATCACTCATAACTTACACCTTAAGTCCTGAAAATCATGTCTCCCACTACCTAGATATCCCAAACTTCATACTCACGTCCAAGAAGGGACTCAACCATATTTGATAAAAATGTGTCATGAACTCACCCACATAAACCACCAAAATGAAACCAAAATCAATCATGACATATCCTACAAGTAATTCCAGATCCATATGGACTGAAAATTAGAACCTAGTCATAAAAAAATTCAAGATAGAATTATTTGACTATAAGAATGACTTAAAAAATAAAATAGTCTATAAGAATCATTAACCAATCTATTTGAAATAAACATATCAAGATAAAATTACAACAGAAATATAGATACAAGTCTAAAAATGGTACATCAACCAAATTCATCAAAACAATCATCAATGTCAACATCATAAGATCTCCATGTAACAAGAGGATAAGTTACTACCAACTCCCAAGATCCTGATAATCATGAACACCAGCCACCTCAAATCACTAATTTCCCTTTTCCTAGAACTCACATAAGAAAATATAAAAATGCACAAAGGAAAAGGTAGTCTATTGGAAACAATTTCCCAGTTTCATCTCACTAATAATTTCATATGAAGTGGATATAAAATAAACCAAATATTATTAATTCTAAATAAAACATGGCATATAAATATTTTCACAGTTCAAATCAAAATGTTATTTTCAAGAAATTTCAATAGATAGAATAAAATAGGTACAATAGTGAATTTACATCAAAATAAACATATATAATCATCTTTGTTTGAATATACATGAATAATCAGTCCTATCAAAACAATAATGAATAACTCTTTTCATAATATTGACATGTAATAATTATTTTCATTCATAGCACTATGCATATAAGCCTATGTAGTTATGTTGATTCATAAGTTTCTTCAAAAATTCATTGAAATAAGAATCCTCGTGTATACAAACATCCCTAGACCCCAATCCTAGTGGGATTAGAAATTTATCCCAAGAATTAATTCCTTACCCTTAATATTGTTTTGCATTGTTTTCCTCATTAATTCATTTCTAGGTAATCAATTTTACCTAACATGAATATCCTCCTCATAACTTACCAAGATCTTATGTCTTTCCATGTAATATACATTACAAGGGGTTACATTCATTTCAATCAATATCAAATCATTTCAACTGGACCCAAAATCAGGTTTCAAAACATTCCATTCCATTTCAAAAACCAAAATGTAATTTTTTTTCATTATAAATTCATGTCCTTAAAATAAATTCGTCATATTATATCAAAAAAATATTTCATTCCTTCTCTTATAAAAATTCATAATCAAAATAATCCTTAAATCCATTCATTTCAAATCAAGATCATTTATAGAAATCAACACTTTATTTAAAAATCCATTGTCAAATATGTTTTATCAAAGAAACTATGCCATTTCAATCATTTATCAAAACACTCAAATCAAGATTTGGAAATCAATTAGAAATCCATTTCAAATTAAGAATTAAAAAATGGTTTCAAATGATAGGAATTTAGTTAGAAAACCATTTACCATAATTAAAAGATCAAAAATAACATGTCATGGGATCCACCAATATAGATTCAAAGTATAAAACAATTGATGGAGAATCCTAGAACCCAAATTCATGGAGTCATGATCTAGATCCATCAATGAAATGAGGATATACTATTCTCAACGAGGAAGAGACGTGAGGAAATATATTTCCATAATTGAATTAAGATTACACTTACTGGAAGAGATCCATTCATCAACCAGAACTTTGATATGTTTAAAAATATGCTTGTAAGAGAAAAAAACCACCCCAAGGGAGTCTCCAAGTTAAAATTTTCAAATATAGTTTGAAGGATAAGTATTTAGAATTAAAAAAATTGATTAGTATAAATAAATTTATGGTATTTTCTCAGATTTACTCACTCCAAATAAAGTCATTGTATATCTTGTGTCTTTCATCAGCTATTCTGTGGCATCTAGAAGAGTTTCTAGGTCATAAAAAGTCCCACCAGTTGGCCAGTGGATCCAAATAGGATTCATGCTTCACTAGTTTCTCCATCGGCTGACTGTTGGAGTAAATATAGGAAAAACCTACTTATATCCATCCACTAGCTGACTATTGGTCCTCATCATCTAGCCAGCGGACCTCCAATATAAATTTAAGCAAAAATAACTTTTATACCCTTATAATAAAATATAAAGGTATTCCATGTGCTCAAAAACTAGAATCAAATATGCACCCCTGACCCCTCAAATGTTTCAAAAATGTGGTCGCAACAAAAAATCAACAGAAACAACCAGGGATCAACTCAGAAGAAATTAGAATAAAAATATACTGAGGTTCATACCTAAGATCTTGTGTCAATATGTTACATATAATATATTGACATGGATTAAAAATTATTTATAATAGAAATAGTTAGTTGTGCTAAATAATAATAATAAATTCCAATTATTTTTTTAATAACTTTTATTTTAAAGGAAATAATTTATAAAACAATGATAATAGAAATTAATTTGGTAAAAAACCGAAAAATAGAAAATTAATATTCATAAAACACTAAATAAAATTCCAATGGAAAGAAATCATGATAAAATAAATAATTAATTATTTCTTTAACACTTTTATAAATAAGAAAACTTTTATTATTAAATAACTCATAAGGAAAACATTAAAAAATAACTTTCATTCTTTAATAAAGATAGACACATTCAATAAAAAGTTACCAATAGAAATCATTATTAAATATTGAATGAAATCCATAAAACAATTTAAAAATTAGACTCATTAGAAAATTATTCCTAATCTAAAAGATTATATAAGTTTGGATTCAATTATAGAAAACTGTCCATGTCGTTTTATTCTAATGTGAGTTGATATGATAAGAATACATATACCACATATAAGTAGACATAAAAGAAGATAATAGACTGGGTTTTATAAATAACTAATAAAAATTTTACTCAAATAGGAATTTAGATATAGACAGTCTCAATTCTAATGTGATATAGTAAGAGCAAATCTCATAGAGAATATAACAAGTGATGCAAGGAGCTATCAACATATCCAAATATAGAGATGTAAATATATATATATATAACAAGAGGTAAACATAACATATGAGGTTATAAGTATTAAGATATCATGAGATATAAATGTAAATATTTATAAAATAATATTACATAACATATAAGTGAATTTGAGGTAAAAATATACCTAATCTTTGTGAAAACTAAAAAAAGAATAAAGGATATAACTCAATGAAAGGAAATAGAGGTAAGAAACCCATTACATTATTCCACACCTCATTAATTCATTACTTTTTAAATAATAAATTATTTAAATTATTTAAATTCACTAGAACCTTTTAAATATTTCTTTTATTATTTATCTTTTTCATTTTTAATTAATTAATATTCATATATTATTCATTTATTAGATTAAAGTTTCTTCCAACAATCTCTTTGAGGTTGCCACATCTATAGTTCCAAAATATCTTAAGTTTAACAACAACAATTAAATTTATTTTTTCAACATTTCCAAAAGATCCATAACTACAAAGGTATATTTTTTATATCACTCTACATAATATGTAGTTCAATAGGTAAAGAAATAGTAACAATTCAAAGGATCCTCCTTAATAAGCTTGTTTTTATTAAAAAATGACTATGATTTTGTTGTGATGGATATTTCTCCATTAATGAATTTAAATCATTTTATTAATTGAATATTAATTTTTCAATGAAACATTAAAATATTTTTTAATAATATACATTAAATATGTAATTTAATGAAAACTATATTATTTACTTATGTGGTGTAAAACTATCATGAAAAGTGATGATTTTTCAAAAGTGTTTAAAATAAGTGAAACCCAAATAAATATTTAAATTTCATAAAAAAGTATATTATAAATAATCTAATTCTTCAGGGTAACATTTAATGATTAATTTAATTACTAAAAATAAGAAGAGGGTAATTGAATGGAAAAATCATATTTTTTGAAAACCATGTATTTTGACATAGTAATGGACTATGAAAAAGAGTTCATTGACAGGTAATGAGTACTTATTCAGGGTTGATGGATTCAAAATATGAAAATATCATGATAATGATATCATTGTAATAAAATAATATAATGTTAACATATTTTTACAGAGGTAAATTTACAAATAATAAAAGAAAGATTAATTTTAAACTCTTACCTTGATCTTAAAATCTCCTCCTATGGATTAAATTTTAAACCTTCATATTATGGAATTTTGGCTTGAATAAGGCCCAAATGAAGTGAAAAATAATGTTTCAATAGGGATTTCTATATAATATTTATATAAAACAAACTTCATATGTGTTTTTGAAAGGGTATAATGAGTCCCCTTTTATCAAGAATATTTGATGGAATTTTATGAAATATTCATTCATTAAAGATAAATAATGTAATTTTTAAAAATTTCAAATGGATAATAAGTGAAAAATAGATCATATTATTAGCCCTTATTTATCCCCCATTGAATCAAGATAATTTCTTATGATTTCTAACTGATTTATACATTATTGTGGTGTTTCAATATCCTTTCAGTGTTATCCTAGTAATTCACCATTGGAAATATGTATTTTAAAATGGATATAATATATAAACATTAAAATCATTGCACAACTATCATAATAATCCACCAAATCCATTATTTACTCTAATTCATCCAAATATTAATTTTTAGATATTTTAAAACTATCATCTTTGACTTTTCCACAATGAGAACATGCATTGTGTCGACAATACGTAAGCATTTTGGTTAATTATCCAATTATTTAATATTAAAAATAAATTAAGAACACAAATATAATTTTGAATTAATCATTAATAAAATTTCAAGCTATTAATAATTTAATTTTTTATTTATATAATAATATAATTTTTAAGATATGAATTTTCTTTTTTAGACCTAGTGTAAGCACTAGGTAAGCATTTAGATAATTAACTTGTTTTATAAACTTAAATATACAAAAAATCATTGTTTAATCATAATATTTATTAATAATTTCTAGAATATCCATATCCATTCAAATTTTTACCTCAATGATACCATTTTTTTCTTTTCTAATACTGCACAATAACTCAGCCCGCAACAATAAATTTGTATATATTTATCTTATAATAAAAATTAATTTATATTAATTATATAATATTTATGTGATATTTAAATTATATTATCTTTTAATAAATTTTCCATGGGTTTCTATATTTTTCTTTATCATTTCATATCAATATATAATAATAGGAAGTAAAATTCCTTTTGAATATAAACTATTGTTTAAAAGGAATTTAAATTCAAATCTATCAAAAAATATATATAAACACAATAAACTATAAAAATAACATTAAAAATAAATACATTAAAAGTTTAATAATAATAATTCAATTAAAAATATTATTTACAAATTCTTATAGTAACATTTAATAAAAAATTATGCACATATATTATATTTACTTTGTATTGTCATATCGGGTTTTTCATTAACTATTTAAAAAATAAATTTTATCAAATTTTTAAATGAAAACTAAAAATATATAATTTATTTTATTAAAATCAATAAAAATTATTAAATAATAACTTTAAAATAAAATATCATTATATATTAAAACACGGTTTTTTTCAAAGAATATTTTTTTAAAAAAATTAATTATTACTATTTCATACCATGATAAATTTATTTCTATGAATATAGCAATAATGGATATAATTATGAATAATTATAATTAATATAAATATCCTTTCTCAAAGTTTCCAATAATTAAATTATTCTTTTGATAAATCAAAATAAAAATTTATATTAATAAAATATATTTAACCATTAAATAAAACATTTTTTCCATTGTCAATTAATCATAATAATTCAAAATGTATAATATGTATATCATATGAAAATATAATATCATTTGTGATATGATATAAATATATAAATATTTTAATTTAAATATTTATTAAATAAATATAAATTTATAACATGAATATTTTTAAAATATGTATTTTATTTTAAAACACATGGTTGTCACAATAATAGTTGCTTAAATATACATGAGAGGATCTTCAATGAATCTTTATATAACAACTTATTCTTCCTTTTATAAGATCTATAATGGATTTTAATACTACCTTCTCTCTTTTTTTCCTTCTCTATAGTCTAGAATGCCCATTTTTCCCACTTCTTTGCATAGTAGGAAAATTTATCTATTTATAGATATATAATCTCTATATCTCAAGGATTTTATTTTTATAGAATTTAATTTTCAATAATATAATATAATTTATCCATGTTTCCTTTTTGTTAAAGTCTTTATGTTTTCTTGATTATGATAGAAAAAAAAATTCATGAAAAACCTCTAAATTTTTTTCTTACACCATGAATTTGGATCCCTTCATACCTATTAATATATTTTACATTTGAAATAGATATATTAAATGCTTCTTGGTAAACCACAACATGTATGACTATCACCACATCCATTTTGAATTCTAGGTAAAACATTGACACTATGATCACGGATCTTCAAATATTTATCCATCCAATAAATCTCATAATTTCAAACTTTAAGATTATTATATTTAATCTCCACAATGCCATAGAAAATGGAATGGTCCTCATTTCCAGAAAAACTCTATAAAGAATAATGTGAAAAATTCCATCCACTATTCGATAGTCGATCTAGATTCTTATTTCTACTAATCATATGTAAAGTACACCATAGTCAACTCGACACTTGTTTCAAGCCTCATCATTTCCTATTCAAAAACATTTATCATTACCTGGTGAATAAAATTCCAATTATGAAACCAACATCACATTTCTAATTCATAATTAGGAACCAAAATACTTACCTATATTAACCAAAAATACTTTTTTCCATTTTCACATAGATAGAACCTACAAATATGGACATCCTTATCATAAAATTTCATTGAAAAAATTTATCAGCATAAAACACTATCTCCTATAGCATAAATAATATTCCTTACCTATTTTAAAATTAAATGTATATTTCTCAACAACTCATTACATAACTATAGAATTTTCTAAAAAATATGTACATTACTAAGGTATAATATCCTTTATTCAATTTCATACATAGTCACTTCATTCTAATATCTAATCAGTTGTCCTAGAATCTTCAACTAAGTCATCCATCACTCTTTCTTTTGCAATGTTTTTTATTAGTAGTATTCATTCACCATTGACCCACTTTTCCACAATGATATGTACTAACTCTTCATATAGAAACTATTACATAATAATTTTCTAATGAAAAATCCATTAACTACACCAAATTGAAAAATAATAAAATGTACATCATCAAAAACTCCAACGCCATATAAAATTAGAAAACCTTTATGGTGTTTTGTTTTAACAACATTTTGTTTTTTTACAACTAACCTTTCTTATTGAATAATTTTTTTGATATACAGAAAGCTGAATTTTTTGGTTGCTAGAAGTTTATCTTTGTCATAAGAACGAAGTTTTTATGTTTGAAATATGTTGTTGAAGGAAGATTTTTTTTGTTTCTAAAGATTCTCAAAAGAGGATGTTATTGAAGAGTGAAATTTTGGAAGTTATAAAGTTTCTCAAACGTTCTAAAAAATTAAAATTATACTCTGATGATCAATAAGTTCTCATATATCATGAAAAATTTTATGATAAAACATTTTTAATAAATGGTGGATAAGTATGAAGAAATCAGAATCACTTTTATGATCATGTTTCTAAGAAATATCAGAACATGCATTCTTAACAAATCGAAAACTATTTTCTGAAGAAATCAAAATCACTTTTCTAAGAATGTTTTTGGCAGAAATTGGAACATGTTTCTGGATTAAATCAGAACCTCAATTACACACAAATAAGAACTTAAATTCTTTACAAATCAGAACATGAATTATGAAAAACTTAGAACCTGATTGTTTAGAACATTTGAGCCAATGTTATTAGAAATTCAGATCTTAAATTCTAAGAAAATAAGAACCTATATTCTACACAAATCAGAACCTGAATTTTGCACAAATCAGATCCTAAATTATTCACAAATTGGAACTTGAATTTTGAAAAAATTGGAACCGGAATTCTACACAAATTTGAACCAGAATTCTGCACAAATCAAAACCTAAATTCTGAGAAAATTGGAGCCAATTTTTTGAGAAAATCGGAACCACATTTTTGATCATGTTACTGAGAAAAACTTAACCACATTTCTGAACATATTTCTGAGAAAACCAGAACCAATATCCAACATTATCTTATTTATATGGATATGGAGAGTTCAAAAAGTAAATCCTGAATTTCAATTTTTCGAAAATCTCTGAGAAATTTAAGGAGGTTTGAAGAAGTCAAATATTAAACATTAAATGTTATATATTTTAGGTTTTTTTAGATTTAATAAAGTAGGAAATATTTCAAGTTTCCCACTTTTTATTTTTGAGTTTCCTATAAATATTTTCTCAGATCTTTTATTCATTTGTAACTTTCAAACACATGCAAAAGGTAGAGCATTGGATAATTCAAAGTGAACATTTACCACCATATTAAATAATTTTTCTTTAATTTTCTGAGTAGAGGGAAATTGGAACCATATTTACCATAATGAGAAGATCAGACTCGGCCAAATCGGACTAAGGATTTGTACGGAGCATTTGTGGATCATACTCAATAAAGTTATTATTCATTTGTTTGGATCAATTATTATATAATAAAACATTGTAAACTGATGGGAGTTTGTATAATCTTTCATATTAGGAGATATAAGGTGTCTAACAAGAGTTTTTATAAGTTGTATCTGCTTCTTTATTATAGTGTATTTCCATAAACCCATGGCAGTGGTTATGCCAAGGATGTAGGTTCTCACATTGAGGTTGAACCTTGTAAATTGTGTGTTTTTTACTTTCTATACTTTTCTTTCTTGCATGAGTACTTTCTAAAAGTAGATAAGGAAATAAATCATAATAGTTTGCAGGGGTTCAGTTTCTTAAGGTTTTCAAAATTATAAAAGTGAACAACTGATTTAACCACAATGACCCCCCCCCCCTCTTAGTTTTTATTCGATCCTTGGAACTTGAAAAACTAATGCCTCATTAGATTTAGTTGATATAAAATCTAAGTCCATGTATAATAAATATATTTATTATATATAAGTAAGATCCCATTTAATATTTATAATAAAAACTTGTCATGAATCTATAAAAAGGATCCATTACTACCAATTTGCTTACAAATATAAAAAATTACAATTCAAGAAGTGTATCCTCCCCCCTTTTAGAAAAATATCTTATGCACATCCTCCTAAAAAATTGTAATCATTGAAAAAATATTACCTTGGTAGACAAGGAAGTCACTGTTCTATTATTGATTTCATTCTCCCATGTTTTCTAGATGTCAAGTCTCCAAGATGTTGATACTAATTTATATGTTGTAAAGGATAATATTTTATACCAATTGGTAAGAACTTTTTCAATTAATTTATCCCTAGTTATAACTAAAATCTATTTGGTTTTCATGATTAGATCTTCTACCTCATTTTCAATATAGTACTTCAAAACCATTTATCATGTATAAATCATTTATTATTTTTATCTTAATCTTTTTAGTTTAATCATATACTCTATATACAACTTTGTAATCTTAATTATTTACATGTAAGTTTTCTCCAATAATTATACTATAAATTGTGTTACTAATAATTATATAGATACTTATTTATAATTGTTTAATATTACATTTCATAAAAATTAGAAATATATATTTCATGGTCAAAATCTCATCCAATTGAAGTGTAACTCTCAATGACTTTTAATAAGTGAACACACCACTTAAAAAGAGTCATTAAACATAAACTAATCTTAATTAGTAAGAACATATTATAAGAAATAATATTTTATGTTAATAATTTTGATGATATATATTTCACTCATTTACTTTTATTACTTTCATACAGTTATAGTATTTATCTTCTACCAAGGATATCCCCTTAGGATCTCAATCAAACATTCACAAAACCATTAGTGAATAATTTTGAGAAACAATGTGTGTGATTCATACATACTTTCCTTCATTGGGAATTAGTCATGAAACACACATGATAATACAAATTTCTCCTCTATCCCATTGGGTGTGCTTCCAAGATTTTCCTTTTTTGTATATACTTATTTTTTATGAACTTTATTTGATTTGGTAGTATATAATCATCTTTCATTTTTCAAAACTTTATACTTCTCCTTATAAGTAACCATTTATCTAGTGATATATTATGAAATCCTCATCAAAACTATTTTAATATTTTTATCTTCTTCAAATATATTATAAAATATATTTATTGAAATAATACACTTACCATTAAAGTCATTTTTATTCACATTGATCATTTTGACTTTATTTCTCTTGATATCTATAATATAAAAATAATTTGCATTATAATTATTTTTATAATAATACTATACCTTAGTTTATATGGTTTTAAACTATATCTTTAATGAATTCCATAAAATTTAATGAAATAAATATTTTACAATGTTTAATAAAAACATATAGAAATATTATCATGAATTATTTAATAAATAAAAATATATTTATACCTTTCATTTATGAAAGTAATTCATTTCTCAATACCATTAAAAGGGATCTATTTACATTTTTTCCATTACATCCACACTTTTGATATTGCAATGCTAAAGTTGTTATTTTTGTTTCCATGGAAAAAGTGAAGAACTATTTATTCTTGACTTTTGGTGAGGATTCATCATTACTAATACCTTATTTCCCCCCAGAATCTGTTCTTTGTGACATCAATTATTTATAAAACATGTATTCAGATTTTACATACTTTTCATTCATCCTACTATCACCTAGTAAGGGATATCCAAAAAAAATTTAATTAAACTTCTAGAATAACCTTACCAATGTGTTTCTCCACTCACATCTCAACCAAGATCAATTCCGCATTGGGTTGTTATATCATTTTATTTCTAACTTCATAGTGATTATTCATCTCTCCTTTGTGTATCTATCCCTTATAAATTTTATAACACACCATGACGTTAAAGTTTAAAAAGGGATCAATTTTACTACCCATGTTAAGAATTTTTCATTTCTTTTCGATATCCTACATGATTAAAACTCCATAATTTAAGAGAACCGATATGGAGTATTGATCGGGATGGGTGGAATTCTGGGAAGATTTAATGGGTGTGTGTGAGTGAGGAAAAATCACACTTAAATAACATTTGTTGGCCTATACAGATATCCATTTTTCTAATGATCCATCTGGGCATGCGAGTGGGCCCTAATAAGGGGACAACATATGTCTGTGGGAAAATGGGGTTCCTGCATAGCTTAGTTGATGCACTCTTACTAGAGGCAGAACCCGACTAGAAGTATGGTGGCACTGCCTGGGTCGAGATGTAGGGTCCACAATGAGGACATTATGGTCAAAAGGGGGGTAAATATAACATCAAAGGTAATTAAAGTGTTAAAATGGATAAATATTATGAATCATGTCAATAAGTTTCACCTTTATTTCTGAGATCCTACCCAATTAGAACTCCATAGTTAAAGTGGTTTTTTAGGGAGTAGTGATTAGGATAAGTGACCTCTTAGTAAGTTTCTTGGGGTGTATGTGTATGATCTTAGACTTTTGGAAAGGTACATTCTTGTTTAAATTCCTATTAAATAATATTATTATGGTTAATAAAATGTTTCCTGATTGTATGTTGATCCTTGGGTATATTTTAATGGTTCGGGACATGGAAGATGGGAGAAAATGGTCATCCAATACATGTTGCATGGTTAGTTCATGGTTATGAGTAATTGTGCACCGTGACTGTGCATTCCTTGTAGAGGGGTTCACAGTTTAAAAAACTATGCAAGGGGGGGAAATCTATTCCATATTGGATAGATCTATCTCGCATGGGCATCGTACAGTATGTCAAACCATGTGGGACACCAAGAAATCTATGTGGCCTGGCACCCTATTGGACAAAGGGTAGTGCACAGTTGGCACATGGTTTTCCCAACCATGTGTAAAAATCATGCATCTCTTTAAAAGAGAGTTTTTAATAGTTTTCCCTCCCATGCTTTAAGTGTAATAACTCAGTATTTTTCTCCATTGTTCTTCCATCATCCCTAGTGATGAACCAAGTCTCTCTAAAAATCACAAGGATTTATCTCCCTTGTTTCTTTTCCATTTGGAGAACCATTGGTTATGAATCCAGTCTTAGGGGGAGTCTAACACTCTTCTTCCTTCCTTTTTAATATTAAGGCCTATGTAAATTTTATTCTTCTTCAGAAGCCCTAAAATCCTCTTTTTATAGTGGATATTAGGTTGAAGCTTTGAAGGGTGTGTGACTTCGAAGAAAAGTCTAAGGTCAAGAAAGTGTCCATCCTTGGAACCTAGGCTAGTGGTCTACAAGTTATATCTCATAGCCTTGTTGATTATTTATGTGTATGTGGTTCTGCTTTGGTTTCATTGTGTTTCCTATTTGTTTTTCCATGGTATAAATGATAAATTGATTGTGTGAATGTTTAACTAAACCCCTCATGACCCTCATGGTATGTGTTATGGTTAATTTGACCGGGTTATAGATCACCCATGTCTTTTTCTTCTCCTTGAATAGAGAAATTGAAATTTTAAGTGTAAAATCAAATGGTATTGACATAGATCCCGTGATAAATGTGTTGACATGTTATCTTAGGTTATGAAGTAAAACTAATGGTAATTATGTCTAGTTTTTAACATGGCATAAGGGGTTGTTTGGTATAATTTTAATGGGTTAAGTGAGTTTTGGAATGTAAAGGATAATTTTGTTGATTGTCTAAGGTGTGTAAATGATAAATTGGTTAATTGGGTTAATACATGTAAATGAGAATGTGTAAACCGGATAAGGCATAATGATGACTTATGTATTGAATGAATTTTTTTTATAAATGATGATTGTGTGAAACATTTATGGTACATGTTTAGTAAATGTGTTATGGTTAATGAATCATGTGTACATGGCCTGGTGGTATGTGGGATATTGACTACAAGTTATATGCCCATTTTTTGGTTTGGACTCAGTATCTAAACCCCACCCCAAGAATGAAGGGGTTAGGGAGTCGGACTAAGGCTCTATGACCCTAAAAATTTCATTTGATGAGACAACCTAGACTAAGGCTCTAAGGTAAGTGTGATGTAATTGTTTGTGAAACGTGTTCCCTATAGAGATAGGTAACTTAACTTATCCCTTTACTCGTAGTAGTTGATCTTCATAGGACATGGTGTAATTGATGAAAATGCATAAATATTGATAAAAATAATGAAAATGGTTTATGTGAATATTTTTAACTAATGGAACAGGGTCTATATTTTTTATCCTAATATCCTTTTTGTACATACATAAAATATCTATTTAGACCATATATTTTTTAGACATTGTTGGTAGTGTCCTACTGAGGCATAATCATACACTGCTCGAGAGATCATTGGGTACCCAAGTAGACTTCATGGGTGCAGGTCAGAACAAGATAAAAATCAATATGCTAAATGGTTGATTAGGTATGGGATGTGCATGGAAGGGGGATCTAGACTTTGAGTTAGGAATCATTTTCTAGACTTCATCATTCATATTTATTTTGAATTTTCTTTACACTTAAAACTATATGACATGAAATAACATATTTAGAATTTGTTTGTGGGCTGGTAAATGATTTTGTGGAGTGTTGGTAATGCATATTTATTTTTTATTATATATTGATTCCTTTATTTCTCAATTTATCTATTGTGTCTTACACTAATAAAGAGGGTATAGTCTCTACACATGATATATTATACCCTCAATAATAGTTGGAAACCTCTTAAATATGGGGAAGCATACCTGAGGTTATGTGGTGACCCAACTCGAGGCACCATTTTTGTGGACTCTAGGTTCGGGACATTACAATTTGGTACCATAGGAGGTTTTTATTTTCTATTATATTACTATTTAGGGATGGTAGATGGGAGACTAGGATGTGTCGATCCTTCGCAATGAGCTTGTTCATGGGATTAGTTAACCCATGTATGAGGGAAAACCCAAGTACCTAGGATTGGACTATTGTTATTAATGTGTGTTATTATATTTGAAAGATATTTCACCTATGGGTGATTCACTTTTTGTGTGATGCGACTATTTTATGATATTTTACTCATGAAAGGATAGGAAAGGGGTTTTGCATTCATCAAAAAATTTAGGAACCATGGGATATATGTGTAATGAAACATGGTACGAACACACGGGGAAGATGTGTCGGACATGAGGGATAGAGTGCATTTTATTTTCCCTAAAATTTGGAAGAAGTGTTGTCTAATAAAGATGATGAAAATGTGTAAATGGAAATAATGTGAAAGAATAGTTAAAGAATAGTTCCTAATTAAAGGGTACAAATGGGTTAAAATATGTTTGTAATAAGTTGTAAAGATGGAGGGGTTTATGAAATAAATATATTTATATTTTAGAAGTCAAAATGATTAAAAATTAGGTTTTATGAAAAGACTTGTGGTTTTGTGAGTTGGTTTACCCCATGTTAAACATAACCAATGCTAAGGATGGATAAAGGTAGTGGTAGATATGTGACTATATCCATTAGGATATTCTATGAGAAAAGAGTTGTTTTTGGCTAATAGAGAACCTTATTTTTGAAAACTATAAAGTTTTATGTTATGTGTTTTGAGATGTGTACTTGGAATTGTAGAGAAATGACACAATGAAGACATGTTCCAGTTCAGTGAGAAGAGGATTTTATTAAGAATACTCCTCAGGTGTCAAAGAAAGAACCTATGGTGGTATATGGTAAATGAGGAGAGGAGCAGTTCCATGATAACATTTCTCATTTTATAAAGATTATAGAATGTCACCTAGGGTAGGTTGTATCGAGTGTGTTTGAGATGACTAGAGAGTTTCAACTACAACACCCTATGAGTTTTACTAGAGAGGGTGAAACTAATTTAAATGAGTTCTAGATATAGTTAATCTATATTATTCATAATCACTTAGAGACTCCTCCTAAGAAGAGAGTTATGTGGCTGGCTTACATGTTGCAAGGATAAGAAAAGTGCTGGTGGGATATCTTGGTTCAGACTGATCAAGCATAGGGTATGTGTTGGAAGGGTTTCTAGGAAATGTTTTTGGAATATTTCTATCCAGATAACTTAAGTTAGTGGAAGGATATATAGTTTTTGGGTATGACTTAAAGGAAAATCACAGTGATGTATTATGTTATCTTCTTCATTGACCTACAACGCTTTGTTCCATCATTGTAAGGGGATGAGGCATCAATAGTGAGACATTTACAAGATGGACTTAGACATGAGATTAGGTCCTAGGTTAATATCTTCTGCATAAATAGGTTTACTGAGGTGGTTGATCAGTACCTTTTTTCAAAATTAAATATCAAGTAGGATTCTTATGGTGGATATACAGTTCCATTTGGGTGATCTAGTGGTGAGACTTATGATGGTAGGAATCACTACTTATAGAGTTTTCACTTGGGAATAAGTAGAAAGAGTAGTTAGAAAAGAGAACCAGCCTCTCTGGATAGTGATTGAGTTTTCTGTTATCGGTGCGGTAGGTTGGGACACATGGAAGGTTAGCATCCTCAACCACCAGTTGAGTTCCAAGCATGTGGAACCATAGGACATGTATAGAGGTTCTTTAGTAACCCTCTATAGTTGGGTGATGATGGAGGACCAAGGCCATTACAGAGTGAAGTAAGGGCGTTGATTAGCTGATACCGAGTAGGATATTGGAGATATACTATCCATACTGGTCTATGTAGTGGATGTGGTTCTCCAAAACAAATGTTGTCCTTATCTATAGGGAAGTGCAGCACCAAGAACTCATATTGAATCCCAGGCAGAGGAACATGTCTTCTTTATTTAGTTCAACCTGTAACTTGTGGTGGAGGGCCTAGATAATCAACAATTCGAGGTACGATTCTTGTAGCATAAAAGATTTCTAGTATATTTCTTGATATAGGTGCCTCATATTCCATTATATATTCTCTATTTTTGAGTGTGTTTGGACATTTATTTGAACATATGGTTGGAGTTATGTCGATTGATACACCATTAGGAGTGTGAGAAAAAATATTTGGCAATACAAGGAGTGTACAAATGAGGCTAGTGGGTACCATTTCCTATGGAACCTATTTGTTCTAGAGATGTCAGTTTTTAATCTGATTTTGGGTATGGATTTTCTAGTTTTGTACCAATAACATATTGATTGTTACCTTTGTAGGGTAATGTTCACATCCCTAGAGGGGAATACGTATGTTCACTATGGGGAGTGGGATATTTGAGCAGGTCATGCAAGGACAGTAAGTTAGTAGTTGGGTGAACACAAAACCCAATTAGCTGGTTTTATGATTGATGATGAGGGAGTAGACCATATTTTCTTTCCTCCTATGGTGGATCAGTTTTAGGATGTGTTTTCTAAATACATATCAGGGTTTCCACCTAAGAGATTTATTGAGTTCATGATAGATTTATTGTCGAGAGAAAAACTAGTATCTATTCTTCCTTATTGAATGGAACCAATAGAACTCTAGGAACATAAAACTCAGTTAGAGGAATTTTAGAACAAGGGGTTTATTTGTCCAAATATTTCCCCTTGGGGATCACTAGTTTTGTTTCCCAAGAAGGCTGATGGGACATTGCGGTTGACTGTCTATTACATAATATTGAATATGATGAATAGAAATAAAGAATAACCCCTTCCATGAATCGATTATCTATAAGACCAGTTGAGAGGTGTTTCTCTATTTTTTTATATTGACATGAGATCGGGGTATCATCAAGTAAGTTTGAGACCTTATTATATACCACAGACTACTTTTAAGAGTGGGTTTGGGTTGTATGAGTTAGTCATGATGTCGTTTTGATTGACTAATTCTCCAACATTGTTTATTGCCTTGATGAACCAAATTATTCACCTATACCTAGGTAAGTTTTATATTTTTCTTATTTGATGAAATATTCTTGTACTCAAAGACGAATGAAGATCATGAAAAACTTCTTGTCATCATCCAGAGTATTGTGAGAGAGAATAGGTTATATCCCAAGATATCCAAGTTTCCCTTTTGGTTTGATAATGTATATTTCTTGGGTCACATCACCTCATAGGAGGTGTGTTTATGGACCTAGATAAAGTGAAAGCTACTGTATCTTGGCAGTATCCCAATAATGTTTTTAAAGTACATATTTTTCAGGGTTTGGTAGGCAATTATTGAAGGTTCATCAAATTCTTTACTCATTTAGCAGCACCACTTTTGGGCTTGACCAATAAGGGGATCATGTTTTAATATTCTGGGGATTGTTAGATTTATTTCAAGAATTTATAGAATATTTTGACTACCGAAACGATTTTGATCATAATTAGTTTTGGTAAGGAGTAGAACATTTTTTGAAATACGCCCGGTGTTGGGCTTGGGGAAATTTTGCTGAAGGATTATCAGGTTTTGGCGTACGGGTCATGGAAATTGAGGTCCCATGAACAAAATTACCCTATTTATGATCTTGAGTTGGCCACAGTGGTTTAGTCTTTAATGTGTTGGTCAAATTACTTGTTGGGAGAATGGTTTACTATATATAAATATCATAAGATGCCTAAGTACATATTTTCCTTTCATGATTTGATTGTCCAGCATTGAATATGGTTCGAGTATATACATTCATTTTATTTTAAGTTGTTTTACACACTACGAAAGGGAAATACTGTTGCATAATCTCTGAGTCAGACGACTCAAAATCAGGCAGTTCATGAATCTATTTCCAAGTGGATGATGCAAGAATTGTTTGCTGAGATGCATCTGTAGGTGTGTGATGGGCAAGGGAAGATGACCCTTACATCATTGACAGTTGATTCCACACTTATGAGAATTATCAAGGATGGGTAGTATGAGGATTTGTTGTGTTTTTCCTTGATGGAATGTCTTGAAGGTGGGGATTCACCTTTTAATTGGACTGTTGTTGATGATGGGGTTGTTTATGTTCATGGTCGTGTGGTCATGTGTACTTGTATAGGGGAATATTTGATGTGTGAGTTCTATGCCTCAAAGTGGACGATGGATCCTAGTTTAACAAAAATGTATAATAATCTTCATAGATAGTATTGGTGGTTGTGGATTAAGAAAGAGGTTGTAGGTTTCATGATGTGATACTAAACCTATTAGCATGTGAAGGCCAAAAATCTGTGGCTGGGTGGTTTCTTATAGCATGTTACCATTTCAGAAAGGAAATGGAATAATGTGATCAAGGATTTTGTGGTGGGAATTTTTAGGACACCTTGGAATAATGATGTGATCTACATAGTTGTTGATCGGTTGACCAAGATATCACATTTCTTGCTGATTTGGGAGACCTTCATTGTAGACCATTTGTGAGAATTATATGTGGGGGATATAGTTCAGTTTCATGGTGTTCCGTGGACTATAGTTTCAGATCGTGATCTTTTCTTGTCTTTGCACTTCTGCAATGGGTTATAGAAGGTGTTTGGTATCCATGTGTTTTTTATTATGGCTTGTGTAACATCTCATAAATTTCTAAATGATTAATAAATGAATTATAATATATATAAATTAAGTTATGAAATATCTTTTATAAAATTAAGTTATTTTATTTAATCAAAATTGATTATTTTAAACTATATTATATTCAAAAATATTACCTTTATTATAAATGATGAAATATTAAATTATTTAATTATGCCTTTATAAAAAATATAGTTTTAGAATATTATGTTATAATATTAATTAAATTAATAAATAAGATTTTATTTTAAATTTATATTATAAGTAAATATAGTTTTTAATAAACTTGTTATCATTTTGAATTATGAAGTTATTATAAATAATTGAAATACATGTTATATTAAATGAAATAAAAAAATATCCTAATAAAATCATTTTGAAATGATTTTTGTTAATTAATTCTAATTTTTTTTTATAAGTTGTCATATAAATATTATATAGTGATATTTTATCAAATTACTGTTCATGAAATAATATTTTAAATATTTTTTAATCAATAAAAATAATTAAAGGTAATAATAAAATTAATATATTATTATAAACATATCTAATATAAAATTGATAATGTTTTTAATTATACATATAATAAAATATGAAATTATTTTAATAAAAATAGTTTTAATTTTTATTTTTATTTTGTTTAATCAAATTTTAAATTTATAAATATATTATATAAATTATGATAATATTATTATTTTTATTTTAGAATTTATTATATAATGAAAATTATTTTAATTTTTATTTTAAATAAAATAAAATGGAAAAATGGGTTAAAAAATGATAAAGTAAAATGAATAAAAAAAGAGGACAGAAAACAAGTTTAAAAAACTAAGAAATAACATTTTGAGAAGTGGGGAATTTTTGGGGGGTCTCTTTGGGAGAGGTCCCGATTTGAGGGTGAGAATGACGAGGCCAAGAAAGGTGGAGGTCAACCAATGTAGTTAGCTTTAGAGGAGTTGATCCAGGCGATAGAAGTTTTGAACATGGGAAACTGAGATTCCAGCAAGGAGTTCAATAGAGGTTGGATCCCTGGATAGGGATTTTGAAGGTCACGGTGTCGTCGATAGGTCTCGACTATGAGTTAGGGTTTCTTCTCTGAGAAGATCAAACAACAGTTGTATATTGGGTTTCGAACACCCATGATCTTAAAATACTAGACCCAAGTAATGTAATTGATTTCTTTCTAAATGTTTTAATCTTCTAGTTTTTCCATATTCCCCATTTTTCTTCTAATTTTACTATCAGTAAACTATTATCGGCCATCTGTTTATTTTACTGTGGTCCTTTTGTTGTTTTCTGGTTTTCTATTGATTTATGAACATGTTTTTGTTTTTCATCCATTGAATGTTTTTTCAGCCACCATAATATATATATATATATAATATTTTATTCATTTCAATTTATGATCAAAATATGATTGAATATTTTGGTCTCTTTTTATTTTTGGTGTTAACCGAATCTCAAATGGGATTTTCATTATTTTTTATTATTGTATGTTTCACCAATCCTTCTTAGATACTCTTCCAAAGTGGAATTATATATATATATAGGAAAATTGAGTTTATAAAAAAAAAATTCTTACCCCTTCACTCTTGATCTATTTTGAGTGATACAGTCACTGTTGGGTGTTGCACGCCCTTTGTAATACAATTATGAGTGAAATAAGTCATCTGATGGGGTCTTTCTTATCTCTAAAATTAGTCTAATATGATTCAATTTTAAGGTAAGGGATTTTTTTCAATTTATACATCATGATTTTGTAAGGGAAATATTTTATTTATTTACTTTCAATTTACGGAAGGTATTTTTTTATCTAAATTATTCTGTAAGGAATTATAATTATTTTTTATTTTAAAATTTGAATATTTTCCACTATAACAGTTTTCCTGAAAATATTTTCTCTTCCATATTGAAATAATTTCTAAAAATTTATAATTAATGGATGAATATTTATTTTAAACCTATCCAATTATGTGTTAATTTGGATTCACGACAATTCTATTGTAAGGGGACTCTTTCCTTTTATTTAAAACCATTATTTACATACAAATTATTATCTAATTTATGTTTATATTCTTCATTTATGTTTTTATATATATTCACATTGATATATATAATGACATCATCAGAATGAAAGTGCTCTTTTAAATATGAAAACTATTATTTCATGTTTCATGGTTATATTACTCAAGTACACATATAATATATATATATATATATGTAATTTTCATGTTTATAATTTTAGGATGTACATTCATGATTTGTATATATATGTATTTTTTATTTTATGATTGATATATATTATTGATAGTCTATTCCATCACATGGATGAAAAAGTGACAAAGGCAAATGCCTTTGAAAAAGGGCGAGAAAATATGTGGATAATTTCAAGATTTGAAAAGTCTCAAATTTGAGTTCACCCAAGGTAGCTCAAATCACCGGCAGTACAAAAGTACTTATGCGCCACCCACATGCATGCCACATCATCACTTTTTTTCCAAGTCACCATCAATCAGGGTACCATATTTTTTTATAAATACGACCTTAGGGATTTCATTTTTATAGAAAAATTTCCCTGAATCCCTATTGTTGCTCTCGTTTCCCTAGTACTTCACCCAAGTCCTATGAAACCTCTAAGGTATCTTCCTAACACCTAAAGAAAAGTAATTAAATGGGGATAGTGAGACTTAGGTTCTCTAAGTGTTAAAAATTAACAACACTTGTGCGACTCATTCACCCCCCCCCCCTAAGTTAAGAACACTTGTGTGACCGTCCTTCCTCGGGTAGGAAGTTGCATGCCCCATTTCAAGGAATACCTATAAAGACTCTTGAATGATTTATTCATTTTTCACTCAAGTCTATTAATCCAGGTTTTTCGTCACTTAAGGTGTAACCAATTCTCTCAAGTATACATGTGCACTATATACTTATATGCCAATTACTTGATTTTCCCTTTCTTGGTTCAACTCACTCCTTCATCATGCTTGAGCCTTTCATGAAGCCTACTTAAAATCCATTCATGTAAGGGCCCCTCCTTCATTTGATCCCTTTCTTGAAATGAATTATATTGAAACCTCCACCATGACCTCTTGATTTACCAAAAATTTGGGAAACTCACATCAATTTGTCTCCAATTTGGGTTTGTATATCTACGGTTAGAGATTTCCCACACTCATCCTATCAAAGGTTCAGGATCTTCAGGATGTCTATACATTTGAATATCTACGGTCATGTAGAAACTTATCCCAGGGACAATGTTGTGGAGTTCCCATTCTTGGATTTTGGGGATTGGACTCTTTCCTCCCCTATTAATCTTTAAGACCTGGAGCCTCTAGTTCCTAGTAGGGATAGTGAGGATCAAACTTGGTGTTCCCTTCTACAAAGAAAAAGTCTCCCTCCTATCGTGGGAATAATCAAAGGGAATACCTCCTAGAGAAATTCCCTAGCCTTTTGGGCCGGACCCAATGACCATTACCTTTATTTTACATTGAAGTGTTCATTGCTCCATGCCATCATCCACTATCACCCTGACTTCTTTCTCCATAGTCTCAACAAATTCCTTCAGTGAAGGACAAAATGTGTGGTTTTTTTGAATCTTTCACATCCTCTTATTTCTCAAACTAATCATGACTCATGTGGGCTTCGAGATTTTTTATGACCACAACATTCGCACAATCCACCTCATGTATTGAACTATGAGAACTCTAATTCCTTCAATAAATAGGATACGTAGGACACCTACCAAAGTCCCGAGCTCAATGAAAATCCTCCTCAAAAGATATCCCCAATCAAAACCCCAAATTTATTTGGGAATTATTATTAGAAGTATCCCCCAGCTCAACCATCCCAATAATCATTATCCTATGTGTAATCCCCAAATTGAAGGAACTACGAGAACTTTGAATCCCACTACAATTGGGATACATATAAAGCCTTAACTTAGGGCCCGAGCTCATTGGATATCCTCCTCAGGAATCCAACCTTAATTCCCTTAATTTGGGCATCCTCCTTAGAAGTAAGCCCCAAATTAAGTCCCCCTTAAATCTCTATGAGTTAATATATCTCTTTTGGACCTTGTTACAAGGGTATTATCCTTAGGATCAAGTACCAACTTATTCCTATCAAAGGGCCATAATCCCCTATAAGACTTATCAAACTATGTGGGCTTTAATTCCCATCTAAAATGGATATGTATGGAATCCTCCCTATGGTTCAAACTCAATACCCCCAAATCAACCATATTCTCTCTAAGAAACATTCCCATTAGGGACTAATACAACTTGTAAACTCATATCCTTTTCACGATACTTGGGATTCTTTGGTTTAAGTCCTGTACCAAACTTTAATTAGGCACCTTCTGCCTAAAATCCCTTAACACATGTTGTTAAACTGTATGGTTGGGTAATTGTCACAAGAGTTTGAAAGGTATGATGTGTCCCATTAAGCGGAACCGAACTATGTGCGTTATGATTCCTTTCACAAGGATTCCTAGGAATCCCATTTTTTGGTTCGACCCAACATCAAAACAACTTCTGTCTCCCTATATGATGATAAATTCCAGAGTAACCTTATGTCTCCCTAGATGATGATAAACTCCAGAGTAACTTTTTTCTACCTAGATAACAATAAATTCCAGAGCACCCCACTGAGTGGCTTAAAAACCATCATCATCATGATAATGACCAAATAATATCTAAGTATTATATGAGAGGATACAATTGATGGAGAACCTAAAATACATATAGATATCTCCATTAATGAATAACCTCAAATACATATAGATGATTCTGATTTCCAAATGTGCTAGTAATTGATTATAAATGTTGGGATAACCTACCTCATTCTTGGTAATTAATAAAGGATTCATGAATAAATCTTAAATATCTAAGAGAGTCCCAAAGTAGTAAATAATTCCCCCCAAAAATGTTTGATGAGCCTAACCTCCCATCCTCTCGACTAATTCGAGTTATTAATAGTATTAGGTCAAAAAACCTAACTAATTCCCACCTTTGAAAAGAATATCCCCTTTGGATATAGAACCATTGGGTGTTTTCATTTCCATAAACAAATATGTTGGAAAGCATTCAGAAATAGTGATTCTTAACTAGAACACGCATTACGTGGGAAACAACCAATGGTGAACCTGATGTAAAATAATTAACAAAGATGATAGTGTTATGCATCTATCAATCCCCTATCAATTGATAAAAGAGGGATAGATAATGAAACTAGTCATGCATGTGTTTATCCAAAAGATGTTACTTTGCTGGTGTGCATTTTTTGTATGTTTCATATATACAGGAACTTTATTCCACGAAATCCCTTTATTCCAAATGGATTCCTTCAAGTTTACACCCATGAACTCCCCAACTGATACTCAGTCCGGATCCTCGTCTTCTAGAAGGACTCCATCACCGACTCATCATATTCAAAATTGGGTATCCAAGTCATTAGTATGAGATTACTATAAACATAGTATCATTCCAACCATATAGGCTGCTTGATAGGCCCTCAAAATCAATAATAACCACCAGTAATTCAGTCAATGATGACTGGTGGTCTAGAAGAAGACGACACTGATAACCGTCTTTAGCCATTTTGGGAGCTTATACCTAGAACGTAATCACTAGTATCCCTCATATTATAGGTATTTGGATTAAGAGGCCATGTATGGCCTCATCTTTATGTCACAGGGGTCCTTCCCAAAGGATCCTTCCAACAATCATCCCCGCCAACACCACACGATAGTAAACCCTCAACATGATGAGGGTGTTATCTTCAGTTGTCCGGCCCATGTCCCTTAGACCCGGGCATGCAAGATGAACCTCTGGGAAAACCAACCGGCTAATATGGGGCAGTTTCCTACCTTTTCCCCCTCCAGATAATTCCATCAACCTAGTTTCTTAGAAAACTAAGATTGAGCACATACACATACACCTTATTACAATCTATCAACCTGTTAACATACTATTCTGGATATATCCAAGTAATCTCACCAACCAAATGTGGTGGAAACTTGTAAAAAATAAAATACACCTATTTTCACTCACCAATACTACTAACAGTCTCATCTTGAAGAAAATAAATAAATCTATTGACCATTCTTGGTGGAAAATAGCCAGCAGGCACATACACCTACCAATATCCATCAAGCCTTCCAACAATGTCATTTGGCAGCACCCAGAGAAGTTGGTCTAAAATATCCATTGAAAAACATGGAGAAAACTCAACTCTCTACCCATTTACATGAGTATTGTCAATATTTATTGATAGGAAAGTGAGTAGAGTAGAAGTTATATACACCTACTTCAGATATGGAATGGATGTATATTATTATTCTGGCCACTGAAGTCACCAAGCACTTTTTAGAAATGGTGAAAGGGTAGACCCAAATTCCTTCTCATATCCTAGAATTTTTCTAGAATATCATAACGGAAACTTCAATAGTACTAGAGGGACTGACACATAATTCCAACCTGATACCTATGATGAAACATTATCATGGCAACCCAAAGCATATACACACCTATGTTCAAGTCTAGGTTGGTTATAAGGAACACTCTCCCATATCATACAGATAACTGGATTGTGAATATACACTTGTTCCAATTGGATATAATCGTCCTATTCTTATGGCCACTCCTAGTCAGGTACATACACCTAACCATGATAACCACTTCTCCAAAAAAGTGGCCCCAACTGCATGTAAGAAGTAATATAAGAAGGAGTGTCACCAAGAACAGTTGCTGAATCAAGAGTCAATCTGCGATCTATCTCCTCTGAATGCTGGAGTTCTTTAAGCCCTTAGACATTTATCTATTGCAGCGTAAGATCGTACCCTACCATTACCAAATAATGGGACCAGTAGTATTAGCTCTAAAGGTCCTCATCAGACTCTTCATCATGAATGCTTGCTTCATGAGAATTCGATCAATCTAAAGAACCTATATCTAAATCCACAACAACCCTTTGTGTGGCTAGAAGACTGAGGACCAAGAATATTTACCCCATTATATAATACACAATAGTGGTCCTCCCCATGATGGAATTTTCTGTGAAATTCCTCTCTGTAGTAGTGATTTGTATTGTCAATAGAATTCTACAATTAATAATATAGTGATGATAAATCCCTCTTATCTTCAGGAACATTAAAACATAAGTCCAGTCATGTTAGATGCCTTGTTACTGAATGGTGAAATAATTTCCCATCTAGAAGATAGCCCAAGGCGATGGTCATTATCTAAAACTCCCTTGGGTCATTTTCCTTCTAATATAGTAGAGGAAACACCAATAGATCCCATTTCTTGTGGTAAATAAATCGGGAATCATCCACTCAGGTCGGACTAGTTTGAGAAACCTCTGAAAAAAGATGAAGATGATATGTGGAAAATGAGGAAACAATTGGATAAGGGTGAAATACCAGTCATGTTCAAGATTTTTTCCACCTATCAATACAACATTATAGAAATATTGGTAGAATATTTTATTCATGATATCTGCCTCAATATATGGATGACTCTTCATCTTCTAAAAGCTAAAGTATTTCCATATGATGAATATCAAAGTAATGTTAATGCAATAGATGGGTTTCAATTCTAAATTGAATTGGTATCTCTCTAGGTTTCTTGGAATCCATAGAACTATAAGCAATAGGTATCCATTCAAAATACATGCCTCAATGCATTAAAAAGGTGCAAATAATTGATTGTGGAAATTACATCTAGTGTCTATATCAAGGGATGGGGTTCACATGGAGAGTTACATTTTATTGTGCTCCAAAGCCATCAAATCCCGCCAAAATTGGTCTCGTGAAATGTTATTTCCCCAGGCCGGCTATAAAAAGAAGATTCTATTTATGACCAAGGATATACTCAATTAGAATAGGCCTCAACTAACTCTCGCAAAAGGTAGGCCAAAAGACAGAATTCTATTGAGATAATTTTGCATCAAGTGAATGATAATAGTGATCAAGCCTCCCATTTAGAGGATGTTAATAATCATATTAAGAAAATGTCAGAAATAGAATAATGGTCTTCTGAAATATGTGATTTAAGTGGGTGTAGGATAATTCACACAGCTAATGTTCAGACTAGAATTCATAAAATCAGAAGAGCAGTTGCGCTGATACCATCCATAACAGTTTAGGAACCACCACATTCCTCCGGGATGGGTAGTTTTTTAACCCAAACCATAGATCCAACAAATAGATTTCAAAGTTTTGAGAATGAAGAATAGGAATAGCCTCATCCCACAGGGTTGGCAGATTTTTCACCGTCACAATCTCCTCCTCAACGGAAGTCATTTTTCTCCCGATTAGGGAAGAATCCTAAAAATGAACACACAACTAAACTTTTTGAGTATTCCCTTCAGATTATTGTGTGTCAATAAATTCCTAGGGAATAATCCAATAGAATTATCAGGTCTCATATAGGTTGTGGAAGAATAAAATCTCACAAAGATACTAATAGAACACCCGCAATTCATTATGCATCGGTAAATGTCATTAATTTCATCACTATAGATCCTCTAGAGAATAAGTCCATTTTAGTGGAATTATACATGGAATTTCACGTTCTGGATATGGTCCACATAGAAGTAAATGAAGGGGTGTGAATACTATAAACCAAATGCTTTCCTGGAATCAAATCATCCCCTCAATTAATCCACTTACACTTTTTCACAAGGCACCTAACAGGGAAAAAGGTAAAGGTCGGACCATGTCTAACTTTCCCCATAGAAAAGGTCAATCCCTTTCATTGGAATAAATATTTTCATAGAAAGAATAAGAAATTAAGGAGTTAAGAAGACTCAATGAAGAGTTACTATGAAGCAGTCTTCCTACGAGATATGCTCAACAAGAAGATCCCTAATTGGCATTTCTAGTTGGCACACATCAATCAAAATAGTTTGACACAACAACTAAGGAAGATAAATAATTACCTCCATTATTGGTACACAATTACAAGGCTATCCTTATGGGTTACCCACGACAGATTCCAGTGGTACCACTACCAGTAGTCTTATTGGTTGCTGCACCCATTCAAGCTTAATCTTCTACACCTGTTCAGGTACCGACTCATCTAAATATCTCCAGAATTATTATGAATACCATTGAGTCATTGACAAATAGATCGGAAGCTATGGAATAATTGTTTGCACCAATAAATCTAGAAAATAAGTTTTATTATGAATGGTTGGATGTAACCCCTCCCCAACCAAACTTTTGGAATCCCATATTTCTAATATTTAATGGATCAGGAGATCCAGAAGAGAACTTGATGAATTTTGTCTCTCACTAGGATTCCATGATGGGGAACCCTGAGAAACAAGATGCGTTGAAGCTTAGATGCTTTGTCAAACCACTGAAGGGGATAGCCTTCATCTAGTATACAAGTTTTATATCTCAATTGATTACTGTATGGTAATATCTCCATCATAAATTCCTTTTCTTGTTCAACTCAATAATACATAATAAAATAGTATTTGATCTCACAAACTGTATGTAAATGGATAATGAAAGAGTTTCATATTTCATTTCTTGGTGGAAAGGTTTACCATACTCCTTGAATATACCACTCCGTCGGGAAAAGTTGTTACCCATTTGTATAGAAAATCTCCATGATGATTTGCGCACACCATTAATCCATGTGAAATAAACATGAGGGTTTAGGGATCTGGATTAAATTTCTCATCAAGTTAAAAACTTTATAACAGGGACTGAAGCCAAATCATGAGTAATCCCATCATCCCCGAGAAGAAGAAAAGTAAAAGCAGAGGCCAATATAGTCACACTTAAGTAGGCCCCTATACCCAGTCTTAATTCAAAGCCACCATCATACCATAATGATCCTCCTCCTGAGCATCAGTAGTAATGACCATCTAATCAGGATGATCAAAGTTATTAGAGGTGGAAACTGTTGGAGAAATTGAAAAATAAGGACTATTCCTTTTGGAATGACCAAGACACTGACTAATTCATCTCATCTTTTTAAAAAAAATTAGTTTAGTTGACTAGGAAAAAGAAACCAAAAAAAGAAGTAGAGTAGGACCTCCCAAACTACTTCCCCTTACATCAAATGTTGGGTCAACCCATCTTGAAGTTTTTTGTTTTCAAAGATATCCTACAGAAGATGGTGGACTCTGGACAAGTGAAACTGAAAAGTTCATCAGCCCAGGTAGCATATGTTACTACTACTAATCCAAAGGAGGAAGGAAAGTGTTAGGATGTTAAAAGTAATAATTATCATAAATTTTATTATTGGATGGTCAAAAAACAATCAATCGAACTCATTCCATTCTATGAACATAGTTGAAATAGCCAATTGTGTCTCTTTCTACACTCGTTGTAGCTAAACCATCTTCCTCAAAATATTATTCCTTCAAAGTACAATCCTCAAAGAAGCAACATTGTCAGTAGGGTAAAGAGAAGTTAGAAGAATATGAGATCATGTCAAGGCTAAAGTTTTCATTAACTTTGGAATATTTCATGGTGAATGTATCATAAGCATTGGAACCTCCCCACCAAATGGAACAATAAGAATCGACTTGTCAGAAAGAATCTTCATCAGATGGGGAGTTGATCTGTGGTTCTGTTAATGTTATTCACTTAATGGATCCCTATCCAAATGATTATTATGATTATAAACCTGATTTCCCCATACATGGTTGGGAAAATAGAGTAAGAGTTCATATAGTTTAATGATATAGGAGAATATGTGGGTATGATATAGGCTAATACTTCAATTACACCCATACACGAACTATTTATGCAACAGAAACCCATGGGAGAGCCCTCTAGCCGACTTAGTTAGAACAAGATAACTCCCCCAAACATGATAGGTTCTTCCTTGACATGATCATCCTAGAAGTCCGATTAAAATATATTCCACCACCTCCTTAGTGAGTGGGGATACCTAGTCTTCCTACTCAACCAAGATTAGAAGTACTTCCAACTTCTCCCCCATGATAGGGTCCATCCACATCAAGAACATCAACTCTCAGAGCACCTGTAAAAGAGAATCTCCATGCTGGGAAAGGTAGACCTGTTTATCAAAAGTATAAAGTTTTGAAGCAACTAGTCCAATTACCATCCAAGTTATCAATATCGCATGCCCGGAATCTTTCAAAACATCTCCGAGAAGCACTTATTGAGGATTTTCCAAGCCCTCAATAGTTTGAAGTTGAAGTCGTTTTTGGAGAACTTTTCCATATAGAGAATGATCTAGAATAATTCCATGTTATAATATATTTCATAGACCAATATTAGGATGATGTTGTACAGGGACACCTCAGGCCCCTGTACATATCTGACAGGTTTAAAGACACTAATGTCTAATGAGCCTTCATTGACAGTGGATTTGGAGTCAACCACATTATGGTCTGGACACTTTTCCAGTCAAGACTCATTGAGTCCCATTTTTCTCCCTCCACTATGATGTTATAGTGGTATGACAAGAAAGAGAAAGAACCTCTAGGTAAGATTACACTCTGAACTTAGTTTGGAGATCTTGTGTGTAATTTAGAGTTCATGGTTGTCTAATAGGATGCATCATTCAATATTCTACTCAGAAGACCTTGGCTACATCAATATGTGTCCATTCCTTTTTCGTACCACCAATTCCTTAAATATTGCATCAATGGTAAAATTGGCACATTTTATGGTGACAAGGTCTCATTAAAGGCTTGTGAATCTCAAAAAAATTATGTAGAGTCTTATCAAAAGGGGGAAACAATCTATTTCAGATGATGTTTCAATAGTAAATTCTCTAAATGATCTCGAGAATATCTCATCTAACCCATTGAAGAATCTCAATGAATATTTTGTGCTACCCATTAATCAAATTGAAAAGTTGGGCCTAAATCCAAGCACTCATCCAGTATCATCCATTATTTCAGTTGTGTTAATTTAACTTGATGAAATAAGAGAAGTCATTAATTCTATATGTGATGATGAAAACATGAATAGAGATGTCTTCATTTAATCTATTGAGATTCATCAAGTCTCTTCTTTATCATCCAGGATGGAAAAAGTTCCCACACTAATAGAAGAATATGGGTATGTTGATTCTTAGTTCATCATCTTCCCTTTAAATATTCATAATGACCCTTCATCACTAGTTGGTCCAAATATGGTTACCTCCTCTTCGAGATGTCTAAATATCAGCTCCTCCCTTATCTCGGAAATTCTTTCTTCATCACCTACCTTACAAAATGAGTAAGAATAAGTAACACATAAAGCACATGAATAAGATCAAGACCTCTGAGATTCCCCTCCAGCATTTTAGGAAGGCATCTCCACCACTGTGGATGAACTCAGAGAAATAAATCTTGCTACAAAAGAAGATCCATGCCCCACTCTAATTAGCGAAACCATAACTCAATAAGGGAAAGAGATATATACTTAATTTTAAAGAAACATCGAGATATGTTTGCTTGTAATTACACATATATTCCAAGTCTTGACCCCGAGGTGGCCACCCATTATTTGGTCTTACCAGAAGATCATCAGGGATACAAAAAACAGTAAGAAGAAGGAAACAGACACATGCCTCCCAAATTAAGGGTGAATTCGACAAGATTATCAAATATGACTTCATCCAAGAGGCCAAATATCAAATGTGGTTAGATAATATTGTCTCAGTGAAAGAGAAAAAAAGGGCAAATTAGAGACTTCAATTATTTCATAGATCTCAACTAGCATTTTCCTTAAGATGAATTCCTGGTTCCAATCATAGAACTCTTGATTTATGAAATAGATAGCTACGAATCTCTCTCCTCTGTGGATGGGTACTTTGTGTATTACCAAATATATATGGCCCTATAAGATGAAGAATTTATATCCTTCAGTTCCCCTTAAGGAATATTTTTCTATCAAGAAATTCAGTTTGGCTTGAAGAATACAGGTGTAATATATCAAAGTAAAATGCACCACATCTTTAAACCCTTTATAGGTAAATTCATTGAATGTTATATTGATTATTTAGTGATAAATCCATACAATGTTCTGATCACCTGGATGAATTGGAGACCATATTTATCAAGCTTTGAAAGTATAATCTGATGATGAACCCCTTGAAATGTTCTTTCGAGGTAACCTCGATAAACTTTCTCGATTTTGTAATATTCCATCATAGAATAAAAGTTGATCCTAAGAATAATATGGTTATTCTTGGCATGTCACCTCCTCAAAACCTAAAAGAGTTGAGAGGACTTCAAGGAAACTTGGCCTAAATTTGATGCTTCATAGCCAATCTAGGATGAAAAATTTTTTTCCTTCACAAAATTTGTGATGAAGGGGGTAACATATCAATAGACCAATAATTTCCAAGAGGCATTTGATGCCATTAAGAAATACCTCTTGATTACAGCGGTACTAATTCCACCCATTGAAGGAAAACCACTCACTCTTTATGTGACAACCTTGGAGTGATCATTGGGAACCTTACCTGCACAAAAGAACAATGTATGGGAATTAAAATTTCCTTTACTATTTCAGTAAAACCATGATCAATGCAGATACTTGATATTTAGATATTAATAAAAGTTTCCTAGAATTAATCTTTACATTTACGAAACTGAGGCATTATATACAACATCATGAGGTCCACTTTGTATCTCACAATAACCCACTCAAATTTATCCTCATTCATCCTATGCTTATCGGATGCCTGGAAAGGTCAGTGGTTATTCTACAATAGTTTTATATACAGTTTGTGTCATATAAAGCATTAAAAGGCCAAGCCTTAACATACTTCCTTGATAACCACCCGTCTGGGAAGATACATTATTGAATACTAAACTTCCTAATGAATAATTCTTCTCTATTCGAGATAGCCCCTGAATATGAGAAATTTACTTTTATGGTGATTCTATAAGTCTAATAGGGAAGATAATGGAATATCCTAAACTCAATAAAGTTAGGTCAGGAATTTTACTTATCTTACAAGATAAGGTAGTGTTTCTATACTCCTTACTATTTTTAGAAGGTGGTACCAAGAATAAAGTAGAGTATTAGGCTCTCATTGAAGGCCTAGAATTTTCACTCCAAGTATCAGTGGATCTCCTAGAAGTGAAAGGTGATTCAGAATTGGTAATGATACCGATCAACAGGGATTATGATATCAGAATAGAAGAGTTAATTCCCTTATGTTATTATTTCTGAGGGTTAATGTACGAATTTCCCTCAAATCCAACAAGGTTTTATGTCATGCGATCACAAAATTCCCAAGATGATGCATTTGGGAATGCAGCCACAGCCCTAAAAGATCTAAATCAAGACAATACTATCATTAGGATTTATCATCATCATGTGGTTTTACCTTTTGTTCAAATTAGAATAGAGTAAATCAATGAAATCGGTCCCATTCCTGAACTATTTGGTCCTACCACGGGATGGATGAAACCCATTATGGAATATCTCCAAAATGGGTCACTTCCACTAAATAGAGATGAAAGAGAGAAAATTTGTCAATGAGAAGTTAATTTCACTCTTTATGATGGCCCATATCACCAGAAGATCCTCTAAAAATAAGGCTTTTATGTAATCCTCTTCAGATGCATTGATGGAGAAGAGACTGAAATTGTCACGATAGAAGTACCTATAGAAGCCTGTGGTGCCCACCAGTCTGGGCATAGGATTTATGAAAAAATCTGAAGGCTTGGATACTTCTGGACTTCGATGATGTTGTATTGCATAGATTTCACTAAGAAATGTCATCCTTTTAGGGTGCATTCCAACTTCATTCATCAACCCCCATAGTTTCTACATATATCTAAATACTCCTGTCCATTTTCTACACGAGAAATAGATGTAGTGGGACCTTATCATCTAGCTATGGCTAATTTGTTCAAGTAAATTCTTACTAATACCAATTTCTTCTCTAAATGGGTTGATTTAATACCTCATAAAGAATTTGGGGCCAAAATCATTGTTATATTTTTCAAATCTAATATCATCACTAGATTTGGTGTCCCTCATACCATATTGATGAAAAATGGAACCAATATCTATTCAGCTAAGGTAGGGAAGTTATATCAGGAACACAATATCAAATACAACCATTCAACCCACTATCATGCAGTATCCAATGGACAGATAGAGTCATTCAACAAGACCCTATCAAATATAATCTAGAAGATGGTGGATAAAGATAAAAAACTCAGCCTGATAAAGTCTTGAATGCTTTATGGGATTTCATTACTACTACATGTACTGTCACATGAGAAACTCCATAATCATTGTTATATGGAACAGAATAATACCTTTCAATGGAAGTTCAATTGCCTTCACTATGAGTTTCCTTCTATGACTAGTTATCTACATATGAGCAGTCCCCAAAGTGACTAAGTGAGATGGAGTGATTAGATATAAAATATTACATACCTTACATCATGAGGAATTCTATAAAAACTAAATAGCATTAACTTTTAACAAGAAAGTTCCCCTCCATTCATTTCTTTAAGGATAATTGGTATTGGCCCTTAGGACTCTGATGATGCTAGGAAAGAATCCTCCAAATCTTGATCCAAAGTGTGAAGGACCTTACTCCATACATAAGATCCACTTTAATGGAGATTATTCCCTAATCTAAATAGATATATAACTCATTAAAACTCCAAAAATTCATGTTTCTTGGAGAAATACTTTGTGTGGTCACACAAATAAAGTCTTAGTTGCATGACATTAAACTGAATAGAACCATACATGTCCATGTTGCAAGATGTTAAACTATGCAACTCCTTCTTCCTTATCACATAATATAAAACTGCACAACATCATTTGTCCTCACTACATGACATTAAACTATATGATTAATTTATCCTTCATTTGATGTTAATAAATTTTCCAAGATACCAAAAATTGGCATTCCTTGTGGTCTTTTAAGATATAGGTAGATCCCGTACACAAGCATTACTCACATTATTGTCATTAATTAGTGTCACTTGATCCCCATTTATCTGTATAATTGAATCATATTTTCATAGGGACCCATGTTTCTTCAATAACTATATGTAACTTGATTCTTTTCCATAGAACGATACATAGCGATACCTCGGTCTTATTCCATGGTCTAACTGCAATGTTTCATTCACATCATGTGACTTACGTCTTCTCTGAAAGATGTCAAACCATTTGTTTCTTCAATAACTATATGTGGGTTGATTCCCATTCCAATGAGAGACATAGTGACACCCAGATCTCTAATCCTAGTCCTAGCAGCAATCATAAAGAAATTCATTTCTCATTTTCCTATATATGAACAAAACATATACATAGGAATCGTCTAGAATACATGGTTTGATTCTCATACCATCCTATTTCTTCGGTTTAACTATTATTCTAGAATGTATCAAAATCCCTCGTCTCTAAAATCAAACTCAGTTGGTGTGGGGAATGATATTTTCGAGAACTACGTTTGAATTGAATCTCATTCTAATGAGATATGTAGTGATGCCCAGATCTCTAATCTTGGGCCCAGCCATAAAAAAAATAAAAATCCCCTTAATTCCCTATGTTTATGAATCAAAACTTCATAGGTAATGTTTCAAGAACTGTGTGTGTCTTGATTCTTACTCTAGAAAGATACGTAGTGATGTCTGGGTTCTAACCCTGGCCCAGCCACAATATTTCTATCTTTTTCACATCGATTTATCCTCGTCCTTATCGCATGACGTTAAAATGAATGAAATATTTCAAGAAATATGATTATCTTGATTCTTTCCCTTACAGTATATGTAGTGACACCTAGATCTGCTATCTTGGGTCCGTCGTAATGTTGAAAAAGTCCCTTCACCCCTATGAATATAAAACCTACACAGGGAGTCCCTTCAAGAACTACATATGGATTGATTCTTGCCTTGGAAAGATACGTAGTTATTCTTGGATCTCCAATCCTGGGTCCAGTTATGATTAATCATTAATCCCCTTTCTCTATGTGTATAAATAAAACATGAATAGGGAATATTTTAAGAACTATGTTCAGCTTGATTCTCAATCCAATGAGATACATAGTGACACCTGATTTTCCTATCTCGGGTCCAAATACAATAAAATAAAATCCCACCACTCCCTGTGTATGGATTAGACCTATAAGTGAAAACCTTTAAATAAATACGTATGGATTGATTATAATCCTTATAAGATAAGAAGTTACAACCATATCTCCTATCCTAGGTCTAGCCTCAATCTAAAATAAAATTCCCCCTCTCTAGAATATGACCAAAATCTATACAGGATCCTTTATTTTGGTCCCTCTTCTCAAAGAGTTCGCAAAAAAGTTCCCCCATTATACATATGAGTCACATATATGTAAGGGAATCCAAACTCATGGACAATACCGGTCCAAATACTTCCCTTGTGCATTGGAAATTACCCCTTTCACATTTCATACTACTAATCTTGGATACTTTCAAATCTTCATAATCTTTCTTCGGTTTATGGTGGTAGAATGTCTAATACCTGAGTGCTCTTTTTCCTGAATGTGCAGCATGTGCCCCTAGGTGGACTTGCATAAGTCTCCCACATAATAGGATAGTTAGCCAAAGGATTCCACTAATTGGCTATGCAGCACATGCCCTAGTCGACCCTTCATAATACAGACCCTATAACATGTTTTTGAAATAGTAGTAACTTTGTTCTTGAGAGAATCCTCTTCCATCCCATTAAAATTTGATAACAATTTTTCGGAACCCCATAATTTGAAGTGTCTATCCTTTGAATATTTTTCCCATATCATTGCTTCTGATTTGAAAGTATCCAACACCATGGTTTTCACTTCCCCCTTCACTTCTTCAAAGAATATTGGAATAATATTGGGTAATTTGACGACATATCATCCATTGTGTCCATAATGTTTTGGTCCTAGTCATATGAACTATAACCATAGACATCATACTTCTTATGCTTGGGTCAGACCTTCAAAGAGAACCTCTTTCTCTAATTCTTTAGAAATCATAACTAAAAATATTCCTTCTGTATTCAAGTAATTTTCTCCATAAACTAGACTATGTACTTGGGAAGATCTAAATATCCATAAAAATTCATCAAATTTTAGAAAATAGAATGCCAGTATTCTTGAGTGCTCCTTTATCTGACTATGTAGTACGTTCCCTGGTTGTACATGCATAAAATTTGCCTACATAATGGGCATGTCAGCATAAAGATGGCTCTATTTGGGTATGCAGGACATGCCCTAGTCAGCCCTGCATAATACATCCCCCATAATGGGTTTTTCTAATAATAGTAACTTTGAACATGGAAGATACCCCTATCAATTACATTGACCCTTTTCCCATTTCATTTTTCAGATTTACAAATCCCTAATTCATAGCTTAAAAGTCTTCCTTTCCTTACCTGAATATGGTATCACATTTCTAGAAGAATTACCAAGAATTAGAGAACCATCAAACTAGACAACATAATGTCCCTATTTCATGACTTAAAACTACCCAGCCCCATAATGTCCATACATCACAACTTTAAAATGCATAGTATAATGTCCATGTTGCTTGAATTTAAACTGCACAACCCCCATAATGTTCTTGTTGCATGACTTGAAACTACACAGCATAATGTCCTCACTGCATGACATTAAAATACATAGCATAATGTCCTTGATGCATGACTTTAAACTGCATACCATATTATCAAAAATATCTTAATGTATTTATTGTATGACTTGAAACTGCACAATATAATTTCCTTTCTGGATGATGTTAAAATGCATAACATAATATCAGAAAGCCCCTTTCTGAAAAATGTACCTTCCTTCACACATCAAAGTGCCCTGCATCTCCCACGCCTAACCCATCATACAACCTAAAGAATCCCCAAGAAATCCATGATACAAATGTGAGCTAATACCCACCCTGAATCCAACACCTCTATACCCACCAAGTAGTCAACATGCACCCACCCTAGAAAGAGAACCACCCATCTACCAAAAACATGCCTCCCAACCTGCAGCATCTCAAGGGAATTTTAGAATATCCACCATAGAAATCCCTACACCATCAACAACCAGAATACACAAGATGGGGAAACCAAGCACAAGCCAACTGAACTTACTCCAAACCACCACCTGAAGACCCACCCCAAACTATATCCACCACACTAGACAATCGAGAGAACCAGAATCCTGCAATAGTAATCCAAAACAAAGAAGAAACACCATAAATCCAACCCCTATACACGCAAAACATGTTACCAACCATTGTAGAAATCACAAACCAACCAGCACCATGCACCATGTAAGTGTATCCTATATTACACCATGTAGAAAAATCCAAACAGCAACACCCCCAGTGGAAACCCATCTTCAAAAATCCTATAATTCCAAATAGAAACTTGAAACTCACAACTCGACCTCCTAAATCCTCCACAATAAACCTATAACCCCACTATTAGAATCTATGCAAGTCTGTATTGGATAAACCCAACATCTCCCAGCCTCAACCATAAGAAGCATCCAAAGTAACCTGCATACCACTCTCTACGAACATACACCCCTCAACCTGAGTAGCGCCTCCCCACCCAACCTGAAACCAGGAAGAACCACAACACACACCTATACAGGGGGGTCCAGTAGGGGGGACAGCTATTCAGGGGGGTCTAGGAGGGGGTACAACAGGGGGGCAGCAGTTCAGGGGGGTCCAGTAGGGGGCGGGGCAGCTGTCTAGGGGATCTAGTAGGGGGCAGCTGTTCAGGGGGGTCTAGCATGGGGGTTTCTATCCAGGGGGTTGAGCATGGGGGGCTGCTGTCTGGGGGGGCTGTCCAGGGGGTACAGTAGGGGGATTGTTGTCCAGGGGGTCCAGTAGTGGTGGGGGGGGGGGCTGCTGTCCAAGGGGGATGCTGTCCAGGGGGTCCAGTAGGGGGGCAAGGGATGTGTAAGGGGGTTGTTGTCCAGGGGGTTCCAGCATGGGTAAAGGGTTTTGTGAGGGGGGTTGTTGTCCAGGGGGTCCAGTAGGGGGGAAGCTGTTCAGGGGGGGTCCAGTAGGGGGCATCGGTTCAGGGGGGTCCAGCAGGGGGGGTTCTGTCCAGGGGGGTTCAGCAGGGGGGCTGTTGTCTAGGGGGGCTGCTGTCCAGGGGGGTCCAGCAGGGGGGGCTGCTATCTAGGGGGGTCCAGCAGTGGGGGGGGGCTGCTGTCCAGGGGGGGCTGCTATCTAGGTAGTCCAATAGTGGGGGGGGGGACTGTCAAGGGGGGTCAAGTAGGGGGAGGGGGGTCTGCACTATTCTTGTTTATTGAGTTATATTCTTTGTGAATATTCTAAGATGTTTTGTTTTACCATAATTTTAGGGGATAAGAACTACTATGTTCTACCTTGTGTTGTAGGTACTTTTGAGCTATTTCCATAATTCTTTGATAGTTTTTCTTTATAGGGAGACTCATGTAAGTGTAGTTATGTGTTTGTTTTTTTTTTGAAAAAGGTGGGGCAAAGCCCTTATATTGAAATTGAAAAAAGTATGGAAATAAGGAGATGTGTAGGAAATTTCACATGAGTCATATAAGGACTCGTCAAGGGGTAGCAAGTTTCTTCTTAATTTTGTCCAAAACCTTTCATTCTAAATCCTATAAAGCACCCCAATCCACTCCTCTACCTCGTCTATGCCCGTTCCCCCTAGTGTGCAGAGTTTCCAATTTTTTTTTCCTGTTGAAGAAGACTTTCAATGTCTGAGTCATTTGAGTCAGAAGCTTCAATTTTTGACTCATCTTTTGATGTAGACCAGTCCGCTATTCCATGCCCACGTCCATGACTTCGAGAATTCTTTCAACTTTTCCAATTGTCCTGTTGTCAGGCGACTTCTTGATCAATCTCTTCTGCAATAGAAATTTGTTTCCCCTTTGCATTACCCTCTTCTATTACCTCTTGTGAATGCAAAAAGATGGTTCTATCCACTTTGACCTTCTTGTGAGGGTCAATGACTCCTTCAACTGTGGTACTTGAATTATTAAAAATGATAGCACCAAGGGGTTAGAGGGTGTGAACTTCATCTCATTGCTCTTGTATAAATCAATCTACATTCTAGGATGCAAAACAAGGGGAAAGTCTTGTGTCTCATTGCCCATAAGAGCAGTTTGGGGATTGCATGACAATGTAGACTTGTCCAGGAAGAGAGAATTAATTGGGGAGATGTCTCCTAATATATTCTTGGCCTCCACCTTTAAAACAGAAGCAGAACCAATCAACATTCCATGTTGCAAAGTAGGAGAATAGTCCTTCTTTGTGGCAGGAGAATCAGAAGTGGAATGCTCATCTTGCTAACAATAGAAAAGGTATGTTCAAAATATTTGTTGACAGCATAAGAGGATGGGACTTCAGAAAATCATCTCAAGGCACCTTTCTTTCTATAGGAGGATTTCCCCAGGGAATATCTTACCATTTTTGGGACCCAGATTTTGTGCTCTGTTATCCTCTAATGACTGGACCATAGCAGTTTTCCCTTGTTCAACGATATCAGCCCATGATTTATTGACATGGTAACAACTGACATCATTAGGTTGTGGACGTTTTTGAGGTGGAGGCCCCAAAGAGTCTGCAGTGTGAGTTTCTTCACCACTGTATGCCTTCAGGTCTGTCTGGACATCCACCCCATCTTGAGTCAGGTTCTAGGAATTCACAGCCTTCATAAGTGCATTTATGTGTTTTTTTGTATTTGGATTTGTTTAATTATTATTATGTAAGTAGCTTTCCTATATAATTTAATTTGGAGGGGACTGGAAGGGGCAGGGGGAAACTAGTAGGGGGTGCAAGTGGGGGCTGGTAGGGGGTGCAAGTGGGGGCTGGCAGGGGCAGGGGGGGAAACGGGCAGGGTGGGGGGGAGACAAGATTGGGGGGTGTCCAGGTTCTGGGGGGGGGGGTCCAGGGTCTGTCTAGGAGGGTGGGGTGGTTGTCCAAGGGAGTGGAGGTTTGGGCTATCTGGGGGGATCTTTCCAGTGTCTAGGGGGTGTCTAGGGTATGGGGGTCAGGGTCTGTCCAAGAGGGTGGGGGTGGCTTTCCAGGGGAGTGGAGGTCTGTGCTATCTGGGGGGATCTTTCCTGGGTCTGGGGGGTGTCCAGGGTCTTGGGGGGTGTCCTGGGTCTATCTGGGGGTGACCAGGGTATATCCGGGGGGTGTCTAGGGTCTGTCCGGGGGGTGTCCAGGGTCTGTCTGGGGGGTGTCCAGGGTCTGTCTGGGGGTTTCTAGGGTCTGGGGGTGTTCTGGGTTTATCTGGGGGGCCAAGGTCTATTCGGGGGGTTCCAGGGTGTGTTTGGTGGGGGGGGGTGTCCAAGGTCTGTCTAGTGGGTGTCCAAGGTCTGTCCAGGGGGTGTCCAGGGTCTATCCTTGGGAGCTAATGGGTAATCTAAATTAGTGCACCCCCTATTTTAGAGTTAAAAAATTTCTATAGGGTTAGTGGGAATGGATTTTTAGAACTCACTGATAGTGGTCCTGGATGTCAAGAACTCCCATCATGAAATCTTCTTCTCCTCCATATATTTGAAGTGTCAAACTTATCCACTTGTGAGAGAAGGATAGAATCAGATGATATTCTTGGAAAAAAGACTTGAGATATTCAACTATAAGTCTATGAGGAAAAACCCTTTATAGAAACAAGATTTTATAAACAAGTAATCAATGTAGTACATAAATCATTGAGTATGTGATGTCAACATAAAAATTAATATTGGGGTTGTTCAACATAACCTCAATGACTAATTAAAATTAGGTTGTCCAGATTTTGAGATTCCATATAGTTTTTCATTATTGAAAATTTTAATTTATGATTTTCACCCCTTGATGGATAGTCTCACTTTCTTCATCAAGGAAAATCTAACTTCAATGGTATTGTAGGAAGGATACATCATTCTTGTCATACCCAAATAATACAACATTAATCCATCTCCCCAATTGTTTTCTTTAATTCCCTATAGGAAAGTATACATAAAATGAATGGGAATAAAGAGGAGATACTTTTCCAGTAGTTTTTTCAGGCTGGGGATTTTTTTTACTAAGATTATTCCTACTTCTATTACAATTACTTCTATTCTTCTCAGGTCTTCTCCCCCTTTTTTCATCCCAGTTACAGTGAAATGACATGTTGTAACAGTACTCAAAATATTTATACCGAAAACTTCTACAAAAATATTAATATCCCTTGAAACTTGATCTTCCTTTATATTGATGATTTTGTTTATAAAATTCTGCTTGTTTTCCAAGCATCCTCCAGCCTTTATTTTCCAATTTCCTTGGGGTTTTACCATTCTCTGGTTATCCATAAGAGGAAATTTTTTACACCATTCATCATCCTAAAAATATTCAAATTATGTTTCATAATATTTATAATTATTTGAAACAGATTTAATATCACATGATAATTTAGAAAAATGTTGTACCTTTTTCATGGGGCTAGTTTTCTCATCATCCTTGGATGGTTCATATTAAATATCCACTACATTTTCATAGACTTATATCATATTCTTTAAGGCATTTCCAGATTTAAGATACATAGATTGTGCCTCATGAAGTTTCTTTTATTTAGCAACCTTTTTTTATTAAGAGATTTGGGTATCCTATATTATTATACACATTTCATCATGGACATTTTTATCTCTTCTATAAGATCATTCCACTTTACATTTACACATCTTTTCTTCTTTTACAATAGTTTTACTTTCTTTTAATATATGGAATTATGGTCAAAGTAAGAAATAAAACAATCTCTTATAATATATTCTATATAACCATCCCCTTTTTCTTCCTCTTAACTATTTGTAATGTATATTCATCTCTTAACCTTATAGGTATATATGTATATTAATGTAAAATTATATTTTCTTAGTGTTTTTCATGGATGTGCATATGTTTTTTTATTTTTCCTGTAGTTAATGTTGGGGGGCTGGTGCGCGGGGGGGGGGGGGAGAATGCAGGGAATGGGGGGTGCTGGTGCTGGGGGGAGGTGGGGGGGAGCTAGTGCAGGGGGGTGGGGGTGCTGGTGTAGGGGGAGGTGGGGGGAGATGGTGCTGGGGGTGTGTGTGGTGGGGGGGGGCTGGTGGTTGATGAAATTTTCATCCCTGGGGGTATAAAATTATTGCATCATAAATTCATGTGTTCTATGGAAACACTAGAATTTCAGAGTGACCGAGAGATGAGCTTTTAACTTCTCTATATTTGTGCAAGCACAAGTCTAATCTTAAGTTCACTAGAACTTGTTATGTTTACTTGGTCACAAGGAGGAAGAAGCAGTAGTATTTTGTGTGTGTGCACTGAATTTTAATTAGTTAAATGGGTGATACCACAACATTATAGGAATCGCAAATAAATGTATAGTAAGAAGTATCTAATGTATTGGAACAAGTTAAGGAATTGTAGGATTCAAATGCATCATTTATTTCAAAGGCATCCATCGAGTAAAAGGGTCTTTTTCAGCATTCTATTTCTCTTGACTCTAAAATCAAAAGGTTGCGCTCTTTAACAGGGTCTCTTCTTGATAATAAATCCTCAGATTCTTATTTAGCTGATAAGCTTGGAATTCCATAAATAATATTATTTAAACCTTCTATTCTGATTTATCTTGTCTATTTTCTTCTAATTAATAATCGATTAGTTCTGTTGTAGGCCTCAATTTGACATAAGGGGTGTCTCCACCCAAATTTATGTAACTGGAGTGATATATTATTCCAGTGTTTTAATCTCTAAATACATTATGCTTTTACTTTATTGTAGCTCGATGAAAAATTGAACAAAGAAAAATGTATCATGGATGATGGCGTGAGAGCTTCCTTTCTCCCTGTAAATTCTCATGGTACTAATTTTGGGTTCATAATTTCCCTTACTAGTACCATTGCATTTTCTAATTTCTATCCTTTTCCTAATTCTTTGGAATACTAATGTGGTTGGATGGGGTTGATCATGTGTTATCAATTCCACTTATTCATTTGAACTGTAGGTTTCTTTTTGATGAAGTTTATAGGTCCTATCAAGGTGTGTGCTCCAAGGAAAGAGATCTAGTTCAAAGTCAAAGAAGAGTACAATCGTTAGCGTATTCCTCTCTAAATCCCATTTTTCCTTGTGAGACTATGCATAAATTGTAGGCCAGTCACTCATGAGGATAACCATGAAGGCCAAAAGTTGCATCACTGCATATTAACTTGGTTAATTATGGTTCTACTTCATCCTTTTATTCCTATTTTCTTAGAATCTACATGAAAATAAATCCAATATGGTTAAATAAAGAATCCGTAATATGCATGGGGGACTGATAGGGGGTGGAAGTGGGGGATTGGAGGGGTAAATGGGCAAGGGTGGCGAGGGGTGGGGGGGTTGGCAGGGTGTGGGGGAGGCAGGGGAGGGAGAAATGGGCAGGGGGGACTGACAGGGGGTTCAGGCAATGCAGGGTGCAGGCAATGTAGTGCAGGCAGTGCAGTGCAGGGTGTAGTGCATGCAGTGCAGGGTGTTGTGTAGGGTGTTTTTCAAGGTGTTGGACATTGCATGATTTATTTTTCATTCATGTAGTTTTTTTTATATTCATGTGTTCCAACTATGAGGTACATAATATCATGTACTTTGAGAATGTTTAACTTATGGATGAGGTGTTGGTCTCTTAACATATGGATGATGGGAACTCATGTAGGATTAACCAGGTACATGGTTTCATGGAGTTTAGGGTGAAAGTTGTGCAGTTCACTATTGGATTTAGGTAAGGTTTCTTCCATTTTTATTATTTGACTCAATTTTAATTAGGTTTTTTGTGGTTGTTAGGTTCCATATCTTTTTTCAGTGTGTTTTGGATCTCATTGAGGATAGTGAAGCACCACATGACTGGGATATCCTCTCAACCTACAGGGATGAGGCCTTCTAAAATTTTATCACAAGGCCCAGCTCCTTGGTTCATTTTGGGTCAGGTTAGGTTTTCTAGGTTATTTTTTATTAGGTTCATTTTTTCGGTCTATGTTAATTGTAATAGGTTTATGTGGTTCGATTTGGGGATATTCAGTTAAATTAAATTAATTTTAGATTCAACCAGGTATGTTTCATTAGTTTCATTTTTTTCTTGCTCAATTATGCTTTATTGAAGTTAGTTTTGATTGGTTTGAGTCAGTTTGTTTACATTATTTTCAGTTTGGTTCAGTTTAATCTTTTTCAAAACCATTTGGTTTGGTTCCACTCTACTCAATTTGGCTTGATGATTTTTGATTTAGTTCTAATCATATTAGCATGTTTTTTATTAGTGTACTTCATTTTACTGGAAAGTTTTGTATCATATCCATATGAGCATGTTTTTGGTTTTCGCAATTCAATTGACTGGTGTGTTGGGAAGGTTGGGGGGTCTAGGGTGGGGGCTGTCTGGGGGGGTCTGTTTAAGAGGGGGTGTGTAGGAATGGGGGGGATGTTTAGGGGAGGGGGATGTATAGGGGAAGTGGGTGTGTGCAGTGAGGAAGGGGCAGGGGGTGGGGTGAAAGGTGTAGGGGGTGGGGCAGGGGAGGTGTGCACGAGCAGGGGGTGTGGGTGTTGGAGCAAGGTGGGGAGGGGGAGGAGGAGGGGGTGTGCTGTTAGGAGGGGGTAGGGGTGTAAGGTGCAGGTGGTGGGGTGTAAGGTGCATGGGGGTGGGGCAGGGAAGGTGTGTAGGAGCAGGGGGTGGGGGTGCTGGTGCAGGGTGGGGAGGGGGGTGTGCAGTGAGGAGGGGGCAGGGGGTGGGGTGCAAGGTATAGGTGGGTGGGGCAGGGGAGGTGTGCAGGATCTGGACGTGGGGGTGCTGGTGCTGGGGTGGGGGATTTGTGGGTGGGGGAGGGGGAGTTAGTAGTGTCCTCCCAACAGCCAGCACGATGAACCGTGCTGGGTTTTTTTTATGCAGTGAGGAGGGGAAAGGGGGGTTCAAGGTGCAGGGGGTGGGGTGTAAGGTGTAGAGGTGGGGCAGGGAATGTGTGTAGGAGAAGGGGGTGGGGGTGTCGGTGTAGGGTGGGGAGGGGCAGGGAAGGTGTGTAAGAGAAGGGGGTGGGGGTGCTGGTGCAGGGTAGAGAGGGGGGCTATCTAGGGGGAGGGGGTATGCAGTGAGGAGGGGGAATGGGGTGGGGTGCAAGGTGCATGGGGGTAGGGCAGGGGAGGTTTGCAGGAGCAGGGGGTGGGGGTGCTGGTGCAGGGTGGGGGAGATGTGGGTGGGGGGAGGGTGGATTTGGTAGTTTCCTCCCAACATCCAACATGATGAACCGTGTTTCTTTTTTTATGCAGTGGAAAGGCCTATAGCCATGGTTTTAAACTGTGCCTAAAACACTATAGCCATGGTTTGAACCATGGATATAAACCTATAGCCATGGTTTAAAACCATGGTTATATGGTTTTATCCACGGTTCTATGAACCGTGGACTTTATTGGCATGGCTATAGGGCTATAGCTACAGTTGAAGCTGTGGCTTTAGGGATATAGCCATGGTTTGAACCATGGATATAGGGCTATAGCCATGGTTTCAAAACTTGTCTTTAGGCTCCGACCTATAGCCATGCCAATACTAGCCATGATTGATGAAATTGTGGCTATAACTTATGGCCATGGATTTTGGGCCTATAGCCACGGTTTAGAACCGTGGATATAGCCTAAATTTCTAGTAGTGTTATTATATACAAAAGTAATGTACATAATCATAATGCTAGGATCCTGCTACATAACCCCTTAAAACACCCGCATAAGACCGAAGGGTAAGGTGCGCGATTGTGACAGACTCTTGGGGTGGCTCGGATGACATTGCTCGAGTGGTAATCTCTATCAACTTACACTTCTCTCGTAGGCGGTTCTGCTCGAGCTTAATGTATTCAATCTCAGATTGGGATTGGTCAAGAGAGAATCCCAATGACGCCACCTCCTTCCTAAGCTCCGAAAAATGGGCTTCGTATGGGGAAAGTCTACTGGATGGGACCATTGCTTCCTTTGTCTGAGTAAATTGGATTTTTAAAGCCTTATATTTATACTAATCATGTGATCAATTTTCAATGGCTATATTAGCAATGGTCACAATTCTTAATGGTATTTTAAAATCTAAAACATAGAACCAAATAAGTGCATATGTTTTACATAACCATACGAAGATATTTAAATAGACCAAGAGGAATTTTCGTTAATGAATTTTTTGGTCGTTACAATCTTCCCCCTTTAAAAAAAATTGCATCCTCGAAATTTGATTACATAAAAAAATAACTATGAAATTTAAACACGACTTCAAGGTTAATTACCCACCACCATTATGCATTCCCGAACCCTCATTATCACATCAATCACAGAGATTGAGGGTCTACTCAGTGCAATAATACCTCAATTCACATTCAAAGTATTCCACTTCCTTAGTCCAGATTCAGCCCGTGCAACTTGGATCGTATCGATAGAAAATATGATGCACTTTTTGAACTAAAATTGTTTCTAACATATAGTTTCAAAACATCACCATGTACCATATTTTTGTAAAATAGTCTGACAGAGTCAGATTTGAAATTTTTGAAATGTGGTTCTTCTAGTATATTGGCTAAGTTTCCAAAAAGGTTGGAAGACAAGACTATATATATAGGTTGCTTGGAGGTATCACTCTTAGGCCGCTATTCTGAAATCAAATAGTGCATCATACTCTCTGGATAGGGTGAAATATTTGAAAATACCCTGATGGTACCTCCCTTATCTTGAATGGTGGTAGAGTTGGGAGATTAATATTTTATCATAGGTGAGCCATGATCCCTGATGATTCTGTGGTATGGAGGAGGTGTCTGGTATGTCCTAGATATTCTTGCAAGAATGTTGGACATTGGAAAAGGTTTTGATTCTATGCGAGCTTGACTTTGCAATAATTATTGCTAATAAGTCCTCAAGAAGGGACAAGAGTGTTGTATGAGGTTCTTCCCCATCCATCTGGAAACTATCCTTTATCATGTTCATAGAACATATCAAATTTTGATTTACCCTCTAGACATGATAAAATTCTGATATTAAACTACTTGAAGTCTCACTATTTATTATTCCTTAATGAAAGGAAATTTAGGGGTAACACATAAAGGGTAATCCAAGGAAAAAACAGATGACTTATAAATTACTTTTATTTCCTTAACTTATGAATCTATAAACTTCAATCTATGTTATCCATGATCTACTTTCTAACAAGTATTCTTAGGGGAATTATTTTTATACCATTAATAATGGTTCATACTAATCATGTGAATTTACTAAAGCATATACCCCAGGAGTTTCGTAACCAAGAGTGCAGCAAGGACCGTTTTCGTGTACTAGGATACCCCGGGTCAAGCCCGAAACTCCTTCTCAGGGTTTTCACCCCTAGGTACATCTATGTCATAGCTGCTTCTACCTGCTCGTATCCAGACAGGGATGTATTTTCTTGATAAAACACTTACTCAATACTCACCAAAACATAGGGATGTTTTTATTATAATTAGTCTTGTCTCTAAGGCTTCACTAGGGTTTTCTAATCCTAATCGCAAAAATAACTAAACCTATCCTCTAATACCAACTATGACAACCCGGCTTTTATTACACACTTAAACATGATTTATTAAATAAACACTTCACTTGATACAACATGTAATATCAAGAGGTATAGTGTATTTGGGGATTAGGAACATTACATAACAACTTAAAACATTAAACACAACATCTTTATTGAAAACTTCCTTTACATGACCACTACATTCCCTCGTACTTAGCATTGCATAAGAAAACCTGAGGACATGCATAAGAAAAGGGTGAGCTATAAATCCCAGTAAGGGAATAAACATGGAATAACATGAGGAATATAATACATGTTAGAAAATAGGTATATCAATGTATCACAAGAGAAACATGAACATAAAGGCATGATAAATCATGATAATCATAACATGGAGATGTGGCAACAACACTTAACATGGAATTAGCATGACCCAAGGCTCATTGCACATGAAGCATGGGTAAACCCTCATTGCACATGAATCACGAGTAAACCCTCATTTAACTTAAATTATCATGAGTCAACACTCATAGAACATTACCTATCATGATACTATACTTTACCCAATGCATTGTAGCGCTATTAGGGTGCACCCTTCTTAAACATTTCATTTCATGCATAAGTGTGCCACATGGATCATAAAACATGGATTCATTAAACATCATAATTTATTACATAATAAAGGAATGTGGAATTCATACATTAATATCTTTAAAAAATAAGTAAATTTGTATAAAGTTTAATACCCTTGATAGTGAAATGGACATGGTATTCACTACACAATGACTTTGGCTTGGAAAATCGCAGTGCAATTTCGGCACCGTAACGACGTGACATAAGAACTCATAAAAATGGTTGATGAGAGTGAAAGGAGTGTCTCATCATATTTACATGAAATGGATAGTAAAGGGGTCATATAGATACATTTCCCAACAATTTTAATGAAATTTACATTTATGATACAAAATAATTACTTGAATGTAAATGAGGAGAGAGAAATTCCTTATGGAATTTCGGCATGGTAACGAGTGTACATGCAAGGAATTAATGAGAGAGAAAGGGGATATATAATTACTAAAACATGAAGAGGGAAGTATGGGGGAGGTTCAAAATCATACCCCAACATTTATAATTGAAAAGAAAAGGGCATAACAATATAAGGAAATTTGGACATAAATAAGGAGAGTGAGAATCCCTTACTTGGAAGTGTGATCCCAAATTCTTGTGAGAGACTTGGGAGAGGCTTCTTGAGAGATTGAGGTGCCTTGGTAGGATTCTCGAGAGATTATTTCAGAGGTTTTATGAACTCCAAAGGCTTTTAGTGAAGAGTAAATGGGATATTTGGTCTGTTTATATAGGAAAGGAGAGGGAATTCTTTATTATTTAGATTTGGGACACTACACTTTAAACTAATCAAAACCACAGACCAACCCATGATTTTTGCCCATGGTTTTTGATAAAGGGGAGAAGAAAAAAATATTTTATAAGTCCAATGGCTGAACTTCTTAAAATAATAGGGTTGCTTATGTGGAGTTGAGTCACACTCTCAAGGAAATCAATTTAAAAAGCTAAATTTTTTTATAAGTCTTGAAGGGTACACTAAAGCTTTTTAAAATAAATCAAAAAAACCCAAAATCACATTATTTTAATGATAAAACATATTTTTTCCAAAAATAAGATTTATAGTATTTTATTACATCACTATTGGTTCATTATGATGTCATAAAACACATTATATATTTAAACTGTATTAAATATTTACCCAAAAAATTGATTGTCTTAAAAAATTATGAAAAATTCACCATTGGATAATTTCAACACCCTGATTCCAAAAATAATATTCATTTTATATAAATAATTTTCTAAATATTTTAATTTTTAATTTTAAAATAAAAACCAATATTTATCAAAAATTCATGGGTTTTGACAAAAATAGATTTCAAACCTTAATAAAAATTACAATTGTATTCATAAAAATAACATGATCATTTATACTTAATAAAATGTAATTTACTAATAATGTTTTATTAAAATATTATTTAATTCAAAAATCCATTAATTCATCAAAATAGATTTCTTAGTTGAATATTAACTAAAAATAATGTTATTTGTGCTTTAAAAACTATTTACAAAGTAACAGTAATAAAATGAAAGTATATTCTTTATTATATACAAAAATAATGTGCATAATTATAATGCTAGGGAATTGTTACATAACACCTTAAAACACCCACATAAGATTGAAGGGTAAGGTGCGTGATGGTGATAGCCTCTTGGGGTGGCTCGGATAACATTGCTCGAGTGGTAATCTCTACCAACTTACACTTCTCTCGTAGGTGGTTCTGCTCGAGCTTAACGTATTCAAGCTCGGCATGGGCTTGGTCAAGAGCGAAGCCCAATGATGTTTCCTCTTTTTTGAGCTTCGAAAAATGGGCTTTCTATAGGGAAACTCTACTAGATAAGGCCATCACTTTCTTTATCTGTGTAAATTGGATTTTTTAATGCCTTATATTTATACTAATCATGTGATCACTGTTCAATGGCTATATTAGCAACATTCACAATTCTTAAAAGTGTTTTAAAATCCAAAACATAGAACCAAATAAGTGCATACATTTTACATAACCATAATAATATATTTAAATAGACCAAGAGGAATTTTCATTAATGAATATTTGGGTCGTTACATAAACTATGTTGAAAATTTCAAGATTTAAACTGGATGAAATTTGAGTTCGCCTAAGGTAGATCAAATCACTGGAAGCACGCAAGTAATTACTCACCACCAACTTTCATGATACCTCATCATTTTCATTCCAAGTCACCATCACTCTCGGTACCATATTTTCCTATAAATAGATCCTTGGTGTATTCATTTGTAGGGAAAAATTTCCCTAAAGCACGATTGCTTCTCTGGTCTCCATAGTGCTTTGTCCAAGTCCTTAAAAACCTAAAATTTAGTTTCATAACAACTAAAGTAAGGGAATTAAATGGGGATTGTGATACTTAGGTTCCCCAAGTGTTAAAAATTAACAACACATGAACGACTCATTCACCCAACCCCCCTAAATTAATAACACTTGCATGACCTCCCTTCTTTAAGTTGGAAGTTACAAACCTCATTTCAGGGAATACATGTGAAGAATTCTGAATAATTTAGTCAAGTATTACCCACGTATAGTAATATGGATTTTTCATCACTTAAGGTTAAACCAATTTTCACAATTTTACTTGCGTGCCACATACCTACGCACCACTTACTTGAGTGCCCCTTTCATTTTTCACCTCACCCCTCAGCCTGCTTGAGCCTTTCATGAAGCCTCCTTAAAATCCATTTATAGCATGGTCTCTCCTTCATTAACTCCATAGTCTAAAAGGTATTATGTTGAAACATCCACCAAGACCTCCTAATTTACCAAAAGTTTTGGAAAATCACATCAGTGTGTCTCCAATTTGGGTTTGTATATCTACAGTTAGAGGTTTCCCACACTTTTCCTACCAAAGGGTTGGGATCCTTGGGGTTTCAGTAAGTTTGAATATCTACGGTCACGTGGACCCTTACTGAAAAGAAAACGTTGTGGATTTCCCCATCTTGGATTTCAGGGATAGGACCCTGTCTTCCCCTTCTCATCGTTAAGACATAGAGCCTCAGGTACCCAATAGGGAGAGTAAGGATAACACTTTCTTTTCCCTTCGATAAAGTAAATTTCTCCCTCCTCTCATGGTACCAATCAAAGGGAATCCCTCTGGGGGTAAGCCCCTAGCAGTTCAGGATGGACCTAATGTCCATCACCTTAATTTCACATTGAAGGGTAAATTGCTCCATGCCCTTATCCACAATCACCCCGTCTTATTTCTCCATAGGCTCAGTGTTAGAGTTGGTTTCCTGAGAACCTATTGTTTATACTTTTATTATATGAATTTACACTTATTATATATTGTTCATTGTTCTGCATGACTATAATATATTAATGTCCTGGAATATTTATTGCATTAATAAGGTCATGGAAGATCCCCGCAATGATGAGAACCTTAAAATTCTATAATAATATTCTCAAATAAAGTTCTACATTTGGATGACATACAATGATATGACACATATTATACAGTCCGTCATGTGTGAGTACTCGTAAGAAGATGAGACTCTCTCTCATGATGTTCGCACTTGGTAATCTCCAAAATGGGAGATTATGAGAAAAGAGCCACCAATAGTAATTCTATATGTCTTGGTTTCATCAGACATTGCTATCTATGAGCATGTGTAATGGTTCTTAGACTAGAATATTATCATTAACTCATTTCATGACTCACACACATAGATTTGTTAATGAAAACCGTCACGAAGACATTTGGTGGGAAGTAGGGTATGTTGGGTGCATCACGAATGACATGTTGTTAATGGATAAGTCGAGGAAGGATTTGTCCCTTCCATATTTATAGAATTAGATATATCGGGCCCTTTTATTGAAATAGAAATTTCGCCCAAATTGCATGGCCATGGTGTCACAACAAGTTTATTTCTAGAAGTCAAAGAATGATGGATCAAGCATATTGGTTTATGACACTGCCATGAAACCTGCTTGTTGGGATATTGAGACAAATGGATTAAATTACATGGTCAGCATTCGTATTAGGTGAAATGTCAATGCAGCGTCAAATTCTTTCTCTTGGGTTTCTCAACTCGTTTCTAGACAGTAATCTTGGACTTTAGGCAAGCCCACCTAATTCCAACGAGAAAGAGTCCTAGAGGGTGACACACTAAGTGTATCCAAGTATCTCAAGTAGAATAAAGATTATTCTCATATGTGGTTAAATAATTATTTAAGTAATTCTAAATCATTTTAATGTTGGAGGAAGAATAAAATAAAAACAAGATATACACGTCGTGTACATTGAATGTACACGCTTCTTAGTTTTCATTTTGGAAAGGAAATGAAAAATAAGTACACATCATGTATTAATGATTACACACCGTGTAGTTTTTCTAGTAGGGATTTTTAGGAAATAATATCATTTTATTAAATGATATTCATTATAATAAGTGTGGGTGAATGTCAAGAAATTAATGATTCGACATGGGGGTTTTCAATAAGAGTTAATGAAATAAATAAATTGAGTAATGTGTTTATTTATTATCATAACTCTATAACCTCAAACCTGATTATAAATATCCTCACAACCCAAACACTTTTCCCTAATCATTGTTCACAACAATTCTGGATAATTATCTCAAGGCCAAAAGAACTCCTTCCTCCAAGAATGCTCCCAAGACCGAGAGAGATCCTCCTCAGTCGGATCAAGGCGATCTAAGGCGGACAACTCAAGCAAAGGATTCTCCAAGCTAGCAAGTGGAGATTCCTTTGTAAATGTCCAGATATATGTGGTGCATGTGCGGATCACCACTAGAGGAAGTCTACACTTGGCTTCTATGATGCAACGACGAATAATATCAGAACGTGATCAGAAATATCAACGAAGAAGGAACGCCATAAAAGGTACTTCTTGTCAATTAATTAAATTAATTATAATAAACCTGTGATTGTCCTCCTTTATGGTTTTGGGACTATTCTTCTTCTTTGTCTATTTTTGTGACTCGATCCACAGATTCTGGCATTTATCATCGTATTGATCCCGAATTGGTCATTGCTAATGACAAATGGTCAAGTGGGAAGATTCACCCATGAGCTTCTGCTGCGCCCAAGAGCTTCAAGTGGTATCAAAGGGGTCACAACATTGATTATAGTTATTTAATTTTCATTGATAATTTATGCATTTATATTTGATTCAATTCAAGATAAATCATTCTATAAAACTGAATGAATGAGATATGTTCTTCCTCCTTCATTTCTCGATTCACATCATTGAAACGACCTTTTAATTTTAATTCTGATTAAAATAAAAATGAGGAACTCATCCGGATGAGCCTTATATTCTATCTGTACAACACAAGAATACATGGTGTGTAGTGAAATCTACACGCCATGTACTTAGGTTCAATGAACTGGTATTGGTCCACCAAACCATGTCGTGTGAATTTAGCATACCTAAGTTTTTTAATACATCGTGTTAACCAGAACTAAACAGCACATGGAAACCGGAATACACAGCGTGTATGTTGAATCAACACGTCGTGTAGTCCGATCCGGCCTAGGTGAAACCATGTACAAGGAGAAGTTGTGTAACTGTGTACACAGGATTTCCAGGCTGGTAACCATGTAACAAGGAAGTACATGCCATGTTAGATAAATCTACACACCGTGTACCCAAAAAAATCCAAAGTACAGAAAACATGCCAAAGCCCTGGAAAGTACTTTGGATAAAGGGTGAAAACAAATGCACGCCATGTAATATAGCCTGCACATCATGTACTTTCCAGAAATGGAATTTCACCAGGTTTCCTCCAAAGTACAAAGACATGTACAAGGAATATGGATGAGAAGAACCTCAAGGAATTCAGAAATGAATTTAAGATAAATAGTTTATTAATTATAAAATCACAATTAATTGAATTTAAGTGCAACTTATCTTGAATAAAATAATTATTAAAAGAATTTGAATACTAAATATGTGTAAATGTCATTGCATACTATGGATGATCATGAGCTAGACCAAAGACCCTCTGTCTGTGTATGGTTTCATTTAAATTTATTTAATTTAAATTCATTGGCCTGTGAGCATTCTTCCAATAAAATGTAGGGCATGCATGCACATGGTTTCTTTAATGTAAACCCCATGTAATGGAGGACCTCCCAAACTAGAGGAGACGGTTCAAAATCTGAAGCTGAGGCGAAACCAACCCAAGAAGATACAAAGGTGGAAAGGTGGGAGCTGAAAAACACAAACAATTGGGTTTAAGGTGGTTTTCCTTAGGTCAGGGTTAGCTTATCAAAACTGCTAGATAAGCTAACCAATATATTCTCATGATCATGCCATCTTATTTTATTTCTATCTGATTGCATGGTTTATTTATTATGTATGTGTTGTCTCAATCACATAGTTAATGAAATAAACAAGCATGCAAGATGGAATAAAATAAAAACTGAACTATTCATAAACATTATCATAACATGGTTAATCACTTAAGCAAGCATCACTTGATATTAAAAAGCATGTGATAATGTGAAACTACACATAAAGGATTGAAATCCCTCAAATACCATATTAAGTCAGACCAAGCCTTTCATTACTTGATTAAGGGAAAGACTCAATAAAACTATGTGTTTGACCAACCCTTGTTGGGACACTTACTTTTATAAAGGAAGCCCTTATGAAAGTTTCTGGTTGAATTAAACATTTTACATCAAGAGGAGTAGCCCTTGATAGACTTTTTGTAAAATAGAGGCAAGTGTTGAGGAAATCCAAGTCAGGATTTCAGGATTGGGGAGTCCACTCATCAGATCAAGGAACTGTAAGCTCACAGTTTTCAAAGACCTACCTACCTAAATACCTTTAAATAGCTTGACCAACCCTTGTTGGGGTTATGCGAAGGTGATTATGGATCCTTACCACTAGAATGTCATAGCAACTAGGCATTCCAAGTTCAATGGCGGGGGCCATCAGGACATGATAAAATAGTTGTAGAATTGATAAATTCATTTATTATTTTTCATAAAATGTAATCAAAAGGCACTAATAAATCTGCTCTTTTAATTTGTAGAATCAATATGAAAAACTCTTCAACCACATTTTCTTTGCGATCAATTCTGGATAAAGAAAATATCATCACTGGTAGAAACTTTCAGGAATGGTTTAGGAACCTTCAGGTTATCCTACGCCATGAACAAAAGTTTTACATGCTGGAGTCCTCACATCCTAATTCGCCTGCCCAAGGGGAGAATGATGAATATTTCCTGGTCTATGATCAACATTTGAATGATGTACTCAACGTTCAATGTTTGATGTTTTCATCAATGTCTGGGGAGGTCATGAAGTCTCATGATGACATGGATGCCTATAGTATGCTCAAGCACCACCATGGTCTATACCAGGAGAGAACAAGATAGGAATGGTTTGAGATCTCCAATGCTCTATTTCATATCAAGCTTGGAGAGGGTACCCCAGATGGGCCTCATGTAGTCAATCTCATTGGATACATTGAGCGCTTGGATGTTATAGGGTTTAAACTCCCCGAAGAACTGGGTATTGATCTCATTCTTATATCACTCCCCCATAAATTCTCTAACATTGTTGTAAATTTCAAAATGAACAACATTGAGAAGTCTCTATCTGATATTCTTATCCTCATTTGCCAAGTGGACAATGATATGAAGTGTGAAAATCCTTTTGTTCTTATGGTGAATAAAAGGAAAGGGAAGGAGAAGAGATTTAAGCCCAATGCTTCTTCAAGGCCTTCCAAGAAAAGGAAGATCAAAGGGGGGAAAGAGAATAGGAGGCTGTTTGTTTCGCATGTGGATAAAAGGGCCACTGGAAGAAAAACTATACCTAGCCAAGGAAGCAAAGGGAAGCTTCATGTTCATTTGTTATCGAATGAAATCTATCTATTTATACCAATTGGATATTATATACTACTTGTGGTGCCCACGTCTATATCCAAATACAGGAACCAAGTAGATCCAAAAACATTGACCGAGGTGAGGTGGATTTGCGAGCATTCAATGGGACCAGACTCGTTGTTATAGTTGTCGAAGACTACCACCTCACATTGTCTACTTGGATGGTCTTAGTATTAAACGGATGTTATTATGTACCCTATGTAACCAAAAACATTATTTCAGTATCCATATTAGATACTGATGGATTCATCTTCAATTTTGGAAATGAATGTTTCTACTTTTATAAAGATAGCATTTGTTTTGGTAGGGAACATTTATATAATGGCCTTTATGTGTTAGACACACAAACCAAATAATGTCAATCGATGAAAAAGTTAATTCAGATGAATCATACCACACCCAAATTTGGCATCACTGGCTGGGTCATGTCAATGAGAAACGTTTGACAAAATTACATCAAGATGGGTATTTATATTACTTTGAACTAAAACCACTTGGTGTATGTCATGCATGTATACAAGGAAAAATGACCAAATACCCATTTAGTGGGAAAGGTGAAAGGAATGAAGAACTTCTAGAATTAGTTCACACAGATATGTGTGGACCATTTCCAGTTGAAGCAAGGGGTGGGTTCTTGTACTTCATAACTTTTACTAATGATTTTAGTAGATATGGATATATTTACTTAATGAGGTATAAGTCAGATTCTTTTGATTGGTTCAAATAATACAAGAATGAAGTTGAGAACCAGCTTGGTAAGAAGATTAAGAAACTCCACTCATACAGAGGATGAGAATATCTTAATCAGGACTTCATTGATTTATTACGGGAGTTTGGGATTCTATCTCAACTCACTCCTCCTTACATGCCTTAGTGGAATGGTGTAATTGAAAGGAGGGACCGCACCCTGTTGGACATGGTGAGATCAATGATGAGTCATGGGAGTCTTCTATTATCCTTTTGTGGATATTCATTACAAATAGCAGCACACATACTAAACCAAGTACCAACTAAATCGATAAATGGTATTCCATATGAGTTATGGAGTGGACACAAATCCATGTTATCAAATTTACATGTGTGGGGTAGCAAAGCATTTTTGAAGGCCTCTTCAGGTAACAAACTTTCACCCCGAAGCACAAAGTGTACCTTTATAGGATATCCTAAGGAAACATGGGGATATTACCTATAAAACCCCTCAGATAAAAAGGTTACAGTGGAAACACACGTCATATTACTTGAGAGGGAGCACATCTCCAAAAGTGATAGTGGTAGAGAGATAGAATTCAATGAAGTCGAGACTCAAGATACATAGGATTTGGTACAAGAACATATCCCACAAATCCTTGTGGAAGAACAATCAGTTCCAGAGACATAAGAACTGTGTAGGAGCATGAGAGAGGTGAGAGAACCAGAATGATATGGTATTCTTGTCACCGAGGATGGTGAATCATTATTGGTTGACAATGATGATCCTCTTACATACAAAGAATCAGTTGAAGTCACAGATGTTTCCAAGTGGAAAGAAGCCATGAATTCTGAAATGGATTCTATGTACCAAAACCAAGTCTGGATTTTGGTAGAACCTCCATTTGTTGTAAATCCTGTTGGTAATAAATGGGTATTCAAGAATAAACTGGACATGGAGGGACAAGTCAGCACCTATAAGGCATGACTAGTTGAAAAAGGTTTTAGACAGTGTCAAGGAATTGACTATGATGAAACATTTTCACCGGTTGTGATGCTGAAATCCATCATAATCCTATTGGACATTGCCGCTTACCATGACTATGAAATTTGGAAAATGTATGTCAAAACAGTATTCCTTAAAAGGAACCTCCAGGAAGATGTCTACATGACAGAACCAGAAGTGTTTATGACTCCAAAGGATTCCAACAAGGTACGCAAGTTGGAGAAATCCATTTATGGATTAAAGAGAGCATTAAGGTCATGGAAAATTTATTTTGATGAATCCGTAATGAAATTTGGATTTTTTTATGAATGAATTTGAGCCTTGTGTCTACAAAAGGTTTTGAGGAAGTGCAGTTGTTTTCCTAATAGTATATGTTGATGACATATTACTAATTAGAAACGAAGTATCTGTCTTACAAACAGTTAAGGCATGGTTGGATAAATTCTTCTCTATGAAAGACTTAGGAAATTCGGCATATATTATTGGGATCAAGATCCATCGTGATAGATCCAAGAGAATTTTGGGCCTGAGTCAAAGTACATACACTGTCAAGATATTGAAGAGATTTAGTACAGAATAGTCTAAGAGTGGATTGTTGCTAGTGTCACGTGGCATTCATCTTTCCAATAAAATGTGTCCTCAAACACATGAGTAAATACAGAAAATGGAAAGGATAACTTACGCATATATGAATGGGTCAGTCACGTATGATATGCTATGTACAAGGCTATATGTTGCTTACGCATTAAGTATGGTAGGCGGATATCAAGCTAATCCAGGAGACCTCCATTGGATGGCAGTCAAGACTATCCTTACGTATCTAAGGAGTACTAAGGATATGTTCTTGGTATATGGAGGAGATGAGGAACTAATCATCATAGGACATGTATATTCTAGTTTCCAGACTGATCAAGATTACATGAAGTTGTAGAATGGATACATCTTCAGTTTGAGTGGAGGTGCAGTAAGCTGGAAGAGCTCAAAGCAAGGTGTGGTCATAGATTCTACAGCAGAGTCTGAGTATATCATAGATTTTGAGGCAGCTAAATAAGAAGTATGGATGATAAGCTTCGTCCAAGAGCTAGATGTAGTACCTAGAAGTAAAGATCTTATCACACTCTATTGTGATAATACTGCAGCGGTGGCACTTGCAAAAGATCCAAGGTCACATTAGCGGATAAAGCACATATTTCGAAATTATCATCTCTTGAGGGATTTTTCTTAGATAGGTGATATTGCAGTGAGCAGTATTTCCATGGAAGACAACATGGATGACCCCTTGACGAAAGCTTTGACTTAGCAGAAACATGATCATCATGTGAGGTCTAGCAGACTAAAAGTCATAGGCAGTTGGCTCTAGTCCAAGTGGGAGTTTGTTAGAGTTGGTGACCAGAGAACCAACTGTTTATACTTTGATTACATGAATGTACACTTATTATATATTTTTCATTGTTTTTCATGACTATAATATAATAATGTCCTAGAATATTTGTTGCATTAATAAGGTCATGGAAGATCCCCACTATGATGAGAACCTTGAAATGATATAACAATATTCTTAAATAATGTTCTACAGTTGGATGACATACTATGATATGACACATAGTATACAGACCATCATGTGCAAGTACTCATAAGAAGACGAGACTCTCTCTCATGGAGTTCACACTTGGTAATCTCCAAAATGGGAGATTATAAGAACTAACATGCCAGTAGTAATTCTGCATGTCTTGGTGTCATTATACATTGATGTCTACGAGCATTTGTAATGGTCCTTATACTAGAATATTATCATCAACTCATGTCATGGATCGCGGACTTAGATTTGCTGATGAAAACCATCACGAAGACAGTTGGCGGGAAGTAGGGTACATTTGGTGCGTCACAAATGACATGTTGTTAATGGATAAGTCGGGGAAGAATTTGTCCCTTCCATATTTATGGAAGTAGATATCAGGCCCTTTGATTGAAATAGAACTGTTTCCCAAATTCTATGGCCACGGTGTCATGACGAGTTTATTTCTGAAATTCAAAGAATGACGGATCAATCATATAGGTTTATGACACTTCCATGAAACCTATTTGATGAGATATTAAGACAAAGTAATTAAATTACATGGTAAGTGTTCGTATGAGATGACACATCAATGTGGCATCAAATTATTTCTCTTGGGTTCCATGACCCGTTTCTAGACATTAATCTTGGACTTTAGGCAATCTCGCCTAATGACAACGAGAAAGAGGCCTAGAGGGTCACACACTAAGTGTATCCATGTATCTCAAGTAGAATAAATATTATTCATGTATGTGGTTTAATAATTATTCAAGGAATCCTAAATCGTTTTAATGTTGGAGGAAGAATTAAATGAAATCAAGATATACACGTCCTGTACATTGAATGTACATGCCTTTTAGTTTTCATTTTGGAAAGGAAATGAAAAATGAGTACACGCCATGTATTAATGATTACACGTCGTGTTGTTTTTCCAATCAGGATTTTGAGAAAATAATATCATTTTATTAAATGATATTTATTATAATTATCATGGGCGCATGTCAAGGAATTAATGATTCGACATGGGGGATTTCAATAACAGTTAATGAAATAAATAAAACACGTAACACATTTATTTATTACCATAACTCTATAACCTCAAACTCGATTATAAATATCATCACAACCCCAACACTTTTCCCTAATCATTGTGAACAACAATTCTGTAGAATTATCTCAAGGCCGAAAGAACTCCTTCCTCCAAGAATTCTCTCAATACCGAGAGATATCCTCCTCCATCGGATCAAGGCGATCTAAGGTGGACAACGCAAGCAAAGGCTTCTCCACACTAGCACCCAGAGATTTCTTTGGTGACATCCAGAGATATGTGGTGCACTTATGGATCACCACTAGAGGATGTCTGCACTTGGCTTTTACAATGTAACGATGAATCACATCGGAACATGATCAGAAATATCAACGAAGAAAGAATGCCTTAAAAGGTACTTCTTTTCAATTAATTAAACTAATTATAATCAACCTGTGATGATCCTCCTTTGTGGTTCCGATACTATTCTTCTTCATTGTCTATTTCTATGATTCGATCCTTGGAGTCTGGCATTTATCATCGTATTGATCCCAGATTGATCATTGCTAATGAAAAAAATTCATGTGGGAACATCCACCCACAAGCTTTCTCTACGCCTGATACCTTCACTCGGGCCCTTCCTTCAGTGGAGGATAAATTATGTTGTTTTTTGAATCTTTTACGTCCTCTTGTTCCTCCCACCAAGAATGAATCACGTGCTCTTAGATATTTGTGATGATCACAACATCTACAAAATCCACCTAATGTATTAAACTATGAAAACTCTGATTCCTACCATAACCAAGATATGTAGGACGCCTACCTAAGTCCTGAGTTCAAGGTAAATCTTATTTAAAAGACATTCCCAATCAAAACCCCTAATTTATTAGGGTATTTTTCTTAGTAGTAACCACCAACTGAACCCTATCAACAGAAATCCTCCTTTGTGTAAACCTCAAATTGAATGAACTATGAGAACTCTGATTCCCATTATAAGTAAGATACATCGGAATCCTTCACTTAGGGCTCAAGATCTCTAGATATCCTCCTCGAGAATCCAACCCTGATTCCCTTAATTTGGAAATCCTCATTTGGAGAAAGACCTGAATTAAGTCCCCCTTAAATATCCATGAGTTAATACATCTCTTGTGGACCTTGTTACAAGGGTATTCACATTATGAGTAAGCCCCAACATATTCCTCTGAAAGATCCATAATTCGCTACAAGACCTATCAAAATATGTGGGCATTTATTCCCATCTAAATAGGGTATGTAGGAAGCCTCCCTAAGGTTCAAACCCAATACCCCCAAATCTACCCTGTTCTCTCGGGGCCACATTCCCAACAGGGTCTAATCCAACTTGGAAACTCATATCCTTTCCAAATTACTTGGTCTTCTTTAGTAAAAGTCCCATGCCAAACTTTAACTATACAACATCTTCCTAGATTTCCTTGCCCTGTGATGTTAAATTGTATGGTTGGGTACTTGTAACATTACCTTAAAAGGTATGATATGCCCCATTAAGCACCACTAAAGTATGTGGGTTCTAATTACTTTCACAATGATGCATAGGAAACCCATTTATGGGTTCGATCTCAACATAAAAACAACTTATTTCTCCCTAGATGATGATAAATTCCCAAGTAACCTTCTATATCCCTGGATGATGATAAACTCTAGAGTAACTTTTGTCTACTTGGATGACAATAAATTTCAGATCTCCTGAATGAGTGGCTTAAAAACTAGCATCATCATAATAATGACCAAAGAACCTCTAAGTATTATATTAGAGGATATCACTGACAGAGAACCTCTAATACATTGAGATATCTCCATTAATGAAGAACCTTGAATACATACAGATGATTCTTATTTCCATACATGCTAATAATGGATTGCCAATGTTGGGATAACCTACCTTATGCTTGGGAATTAATGAAGTATTCATGAACATATCTTAAATCTATAAGAGAGTCCTAGAGTGGGAAATAATTCCCCCAAAAGGGTGTGATGAGCCCAACCTCCCATCCTCTCGACCAACGCGATTTCTTAAGAGTCATAGTTCGAAAAACAAAACAAGTTCCTACCTTTGGAAATCATTTCCCCTTTTGATATAGAATCATTGGGTGTTTTTGGTTCCATAAATAAATTCATTAAAAATTGTTCATAAATAGTGATTCCTAACTAGAACACACATTTTGAGGGAAAAAATATATATTTAAGTGTTATTTTCCATACTCTATAATTATTTACTTAAAAATAAAATAATTATAATTTTTAAGGGGATATTATTATACATGTATATATTTTACAAGTTACAGTTTTCAAATGTGTATACAAATGTGATTTTTTCAATATTAGATATAATTTATTTTTAAGCCTTTTAATTTCATATTTATAATTTTGTACATATATATATATATATCTTAAATTTTATCTTCTTCAAAACTTATGTTCATGTATTTTAAAATTGAAATCTTATTTATTTTAAATTATGGAAGTATTTCCAATTTTATAATCATATGAGGGGATTTCATCCATGCATGTATAATTTCATTTTTTATAAAAAATGAAACATGATGGATTCCACTTAAACCCATTTATGTTTTATGTATAAGGGTTATCGTACTTTTATTTACATGTTTTTGTGTGTGTGTCTATATATGTGTGTGTATATATATATATATAAGGATAAATGTTTATTTATAAAATGTTAATTTGATATTTTTAAGTGTGATACATAATTACTTATTGATTATGATTATTTTAAAAAGGAAAAATTATATATCTATTATTTTATGTGAATAACAATTTTATTATTTTTATCTGAAGATTTATACATTCATGTCATTATTTTATGCATAGAATCAGTAAAGAATTTTTTTTAATATTTTTATTCAAGATTGACTTTTAAAATTATAAAAGTTATCACTTTATATAAAATTTATTTAATGAATTGAACAATGAAAGTTTGAATACATGGGTGTTCATTATTATTAATGGTCTATGTAGGGGCTAAATGATATGAGTTTTGGTTACAAAAAATCTCACAAATGATTTTATTGAAGAAGTTAATATTTATATATTTATATATAAATATAAGTGTGTATGTGTATTTAATGAATTTTCGTGTTTTTAAATCAAAAAATCCAATGAAAAATGTATATATATGTAAGGTAATCTAAAAATGTTTTTATAAAAATTGGCACTTGGTCATGGTAAACATGATAGGGAGTGGGTTGGGCCAGAAAACATTCTATGTTTCAAGTGTTTGCATGGTTTTTTTAAATGATTACTTAATGTTTTCCAAATGAAAAGTCACTATATTATTTTTAAATCATTTTCAAAGTATAATTATTGTCAAAGTATTATAATATTTTATAAAGGTATTTTTCAAGGTATTTTTCACTAACCTTTTAGGAATATCCTTAATAAGAAATTATGACAATCCCTTGCTTTAAATTATTTTCTCCCGGGTTGAGTAGAATTTTTCAAAAGGTGTTCGCTTCTCTTACAGAGTTAGCACATAAATATCAATTTAGTTATTTTATTTTATTTTTTTACAAATTTGATAAAATGTATTGTATTTGTCTAATTCTTAAAAAACTGGACTAGAAAAGGTTCTGGATGGTAAAATTCTCTTTGTATATTTCATTTTTCATTTATAAAAAAATACACACCATTTGTATGTGCTAAACTAAGAAGTATGGTTTTGGGTCTTTATAATTGGTATCAAAGTGACGGTCTTGAAAAAAAAAGAGATTACATGTCGTCTAAATAGTAGAGTATAGAATTTTATCAGTTCAAGTTTTTCTTAATTTTGAAGATGGAAATTCAGAATTCTTTTTAGTCTAATGAAGGAATTGTGAGGCCTTAATTCTTTTAAGGTGTGAATAATGTAACTTCTTAGAAAATTTTAAGTGATTAATAAAAAACTTATAATTTAAATAAATTAAGTTATAAAATAATATTTATAAAACTATTTCATTTTATATAATCAAAAATAATTATTTTGATTTGTATTATTTTCATAAATATCACCTTTATTATACATGATGAAATATTAAATTATTTAATTATGCTTTTGTGAAAAATATTGTTCTCAAATCTTATGTTATAATATTAAATAAATTTATAAAGAAAATGATATTTAAATTTAATATTATAAAAATACCATTTTTAATAAACTCGGTATTATTTTTAATTATGATGTTATTATAAATAATTAAAATACTTTTTCTATTAAAAAAATAAAAAACTATCTTAATAAAATCATTTTGAAATTATTTTTTTTAATAAGTTGTAAATTTTTTTATAATTTGACATATAAATATTATAAAATGTTATTTTATTGAATTACTGTTCATGAAATAATATTTTGAATATTGTTTTAATAAATAAAAACAATTAAAAGTAATATTAAAAGTAATATATTATTTTAAACATATCTAATATAAAATTTATAAAGTTTTTAATTACACATAAAATAAAATAAAAAATTATTATAAACAATAATTTTTAATTTTTATTTAGAATTTTTTTAATCAAATTTTAAAATTATAAATATATTGATAAAAATATGATAATATTATTATTTTGTTATTTGTTTTTTATATTTATAATATAATTAAAATTATATTAATTTTTATTTTAAATAAAATGACATGAAAATAAGATTAGAAATGATAAAACAAAACGGATAAAAAAATAACAGAACCAAGTTTAAAAAAACTAAGAAATTATGTTTGAGAAGGGGGTCATTTTGGGGGTCTCATTGGAGAGGTCACGGTTCGAGGGAGAGCATGAAGAGGCCAAGAAAAGTGGGAGGTCGACTGATGTAGTCGGATTCAAAGTAATTTATCTAAGAAGTGGGGGTTTTGACTGAGGGAAACAAAGATGTCGGTGAAGAGTCCGGTCAAGGATGGATTCCTCGTGAGGGCTTCCGAAGGCCATTGTTTCGTTGATAGGTCCTGATCGCGAGTTAGGGTTTATTCTCCGAGAAAATAGACCACTAATTGTAGATTGGGTTTCGAACAATCGCAATCACGGAATACTTGATCTGATCGAGGTAGGTGTTTTGTTCATAAATTTCTGAATCTTCTAGTTTCATCATATTCCACATTTTTATTCTACTTTCACTGTCGACTGACTATTATGAGTCGGAAAATTTGGGTCAATGTGTTTTTTTATTTCATTTAATGGGGTTACTTTTCTTATTTAGATTTATGGGTGTGTTTAGCACCAAATCAATTGGCACTTTGACAAAATCTCCAAACCGCTAATTAATTAGGCACTTTGGGTTTTTTTTCTAAATACCCACACCGCCCTCCTACCCATCATATATATATTATATAATTATAATATAAATATAATAAATATAAAAAAATATATTTATAACAAATATAACTACTAAAATAAATGTAATAAATTTATAATTATATTTATTATATAATAAATTTATAATTATATTTATTATATAATAAATTTATAATTATATTTATTATATAATCAATATAAATAAAATATATAATTATAATAATTATAGAATTATTATAATAAATATAAATATAATAAATATACTAATTAAATAATTATAAAAATTATACAATTATAAATATAATAAATATATAATTATAACAATTATAGAATTATAATAATTATAATAATTCTACAATTATTTTAATTATATTATAATAATTATATTATAATAAATATATAATTATATAATTATAATAATTCTATAATCATATATTTATTATATTTATAATGATTTATAATAAATTTATTTATTGTAATAAATATAATTACTAAAATAAATACAATAAATATATAATTATTATATTTATAATAATTATATAATTATAATAAATTTATAATTATAAATATAATAAGTATAATAAGTATATTATTATGATAAATATATAATAATAATAACTATGTAAATATAATAATTATACAACTATAATAATTATATAATTATAAATATAATAAATACAAAAGTAGAATAATTATAAAATTGTAATGAATAATAAATTATAAAAAATATTTAATTATAAAAAATTTATAATAGAATGAATATATAAATATAATAAAAATAAAATTACAATAATTTATATAATTATAAATATAACAAATACATAATTATAATTAATATATAATTATAATAAATATCTAATTACAATAATTGTATTAGATTTAATAAGGTTTATTTATATAAAGATAAATAATTTTAATAATGTTTATTTAAATATAAATTTATAAATTTTAAATATAAGGTTTAATTATATATAATTATTTATAAATTTATATATAATTATTTAAATACATAAATAAACCGTATTAAATTTATTTGTAAATATATATATATATATATAAACATTATTAAAATTATTTATTTTTTTATATTTATTATAATATATTATAATTATGTATTTATTATAATATTATAATTATGTATTAAATTTATAATTATGTATTACAATACCTAAATAAACCATATTAAATTTATTTATAAATTATTTATAAAAAACAAATTTTTTTTATTTAAAATTATTATTATTATTTTTTGTTTTGTTTTGTTTATATATAATTTTTTTTAATTTAATTTTTTTTAAAAAAAATTGTTTTGTTTTGTTTTTTTAGATGTATAATTTTTATTTGTTTATTTTATTTTGTTTTGTTTTTATTTAAAAAAATTATTTTTATTTTTTGTTTTGTTTTGTTTATATATATATAAACAAAAATTTCATTTAACTTGTTTTCTGGTTCTCTTTTTCCTGCATAATACATTTTGTGTTTCTGATGTGGGATTATGTTTCAAGTACACGAATTTGAAAAACTATAAAACGTAAACTATAAGACCAATATAAATGAAACTTTAAAAATTGATTAAACATATAAGAAAGAGTTTAAAACAAAAAAAATTAATAATAAATATTGATAATAAATAATTTATAAGCTTTCAAAACCACCTACTTGAAACTTAAAAATGTTTCAAGTACGCGAATTTGAAAGACTATAAAACATAAACTATAAGACCAATATAAATGAAACTTTAAACATTGATTAAACATATTAAAAAGAGTTGAAAACAAAAACAAATTAATAAAATATGTTGATAATAAATAATTTATAATCATTCAAAACCTCCTAGTTGAAACTTAAAAATGTTTCAAGTACGCGACTTTGAAAGACTATAAAACATAAACTATAAGACCAATATAAATTAAACTTGAAACATTGATTATGCATATAATAAATACTCAAAGACAAAAAGAATTTCATTAAAAATGATGACCAAAATTAATTTATAAACTTTCAAAACCGCCTACTTGAACCTTAAAAATGTTTCAAGTATGCGGCTTTGAAAGACTATAAAATGTAAAGTGGATATGAAGAAAGGTCAAAGCTGCCTTTCGTTAAGGTAATCCTTGTCACACGAGTTTTCTAAAATTTTGATATCCAATTCACTACAAGAAAGGCCAGAAGGTCCATATAAACACACCATATTTGGACCTTCTAGCCCTTCTTGCAGGGAATTGGATATCAAAATTTATACTGGATATGAAGAAAGGATGAAGCTGCCTTTCGTTTTTGGGGGAACACCACCACAAATTCTTACATCCAGCTTAACCGTTCAATTCAATTTCATTAAATCTGGATAGCCCCTCATTTTTAATGAAATTATTTTTGTCTTCGAGTATTTATTATATGTTTAATCAATGTTTCAAGTTTCATTTAAATTATTTTGTATATACTATATATTTTATTTTCTAATTATTTGTCTAAATAACAATCATTTATCTAAATTAATTGGGTTTCTAACATATATATCATGTCATCTGAATAAATAAATGCTGATGCCCCCTGGTACCACAACGTGGCATCTTAATCTCATATCCTCCTCGTGTCCGACGTATGCGTCGCTCCGGTGTCCTAACAGCGGGATCCTCCGCTTCTGGTGCATCTGGTGCCTCCTCATGATTCTTTATAGAGGGATAACCAAAATCATGCGTGGATGACTGCCAAAAATCATACATGGATGATGACCCAAAATCATGCGTGGAGCCATATGGTCCTGGGGCTCCTAAAAATGGTAGAAATGACATACTGAAGAAGTCCTCACCAGGAGGAGAGGGGGCCACCACAAGTTGTGTCACCTGATCCAGCTCATAGTCAATAGTAGTCATCAGAGACAACAGATGTGGTATATAAGTGTCTCCCCGTTGTGAAAGCTCATCAATAAGATGCGCGGGATCATCTCTATGTGGTGTTTCCACATCTACAGGAGGCGCTCTCGGATGTCTATCTCATCACCTCTGCCCCTCCTGAGGTACTTGTCTCCATCTCCCAGCTGGTGGCGGTGGTGGTGGTGCATCGTCATCAGCAGGCATTGTAGGGACATCATTGCCCTCAGGAGCTCCAGCTGGAGGATATGGATCAGGATATACTTGTGGCTCCTCATCATAAAAACTATCATGTATCATCCAGATATGGTCGTAGAGATCCAACACATCTTGATGAACTATGTCCCGTCTAATATATGCCTCCTCCTGAGGATGTATTATATGTACAAGATGATCAATGTTGTCTGTCTACAAATGAAATGACATTAAAATTAATACCACAAAAGAGTTAAACAAATATAATATACCTTAATAAACATACCATTTGCTGAATGCCAATCCCCTAACGTGTAATATGCATGATGGTAGGACGTCGATACCAGTCTGCATAATCTCCCTGGGTAGATAACTAATTAGAATTGATTAACTAACTAATTAGAATTTATTAATCAACCAATTATAATTCACTAATTAACTAATTATATTTAATTAATAAACTAATTATAATTACTTAATTAACTAATTAGAATTAATTAGTTAACTAATTAGAATTTATTAATTAACTAATTTTAATTAAAAAGTAACTAATTATAATTAATTAACTACCTAATTTGAATTGATTAATTAACTAATTACAATTAATTAACTACCCAATTAGAATTAATTCCTTAACTAATTAGAATTGATTAATTAACTAACTACAATTCATTAACTTAACTAATTATAATTACAAACTTAATTAATTATAATTAATTAGTTAACTAATTACAATTATTTAGTTAACTAATTACAATTAATTTAATAACTAATTTGAATTAATTAACTACTTAATTTTAATTAATTAACTTTACTACTTTGAATTAATTAATTAACTAATTAAAATTCATTAATTAACTAATTAGAATTAATTAACTAATTAGATTAACTAAACAATTAATTAAACAATTTAAAATATTACATAAATGTAAATGAAAAGTTACCTCAAATTTGCGAGAAGGTAGCTATGCGGCGGATGGAGTTTGGGAAGTAGATTGGGAATGAGGAATTGGGAAGGAGGGAGAGAGATTAGGAAGGGGAGGGGAATGAGGAGTGTGGGAGGATGGGTGTGGGGGTGTGGGGGAGGGTATTTATAGGTTGGTAAGGAGATCATCTCCACATGAAGTGGTGTTGATTTCTATACCCGTAAAGGTATTAGTGCCACTTAAAGTGGAACTTTGGAGATTTTTGACATTACTGCCACTTCAAGTGGTGCTAGAGAGCCCCATTTCCCTAAATATTTCAACACTAACCCCATTTTAATAAAAACCCCATACGCTCAAATTTTCCGTTATGAGTCACCTGTTTATTTTACTATGGTTCATTTTTATTTTCTGATTTTCTTTCAATTTATGAGAATATTGTTGGATTTTTTCCATTAAATGTTTTCAGCTAGTATATAATATATATATATATATATAATATTTTCTTCTTTAGAATTTATAATCCAAATCTAATTGAATATTTTGGTCGGTTCAAATTTTTTGTGTGAACCGAATCCCAAATAGTATTTTCATTATTTTTTATTATGTTATGTTTCCCCAAGGCTTCTCGAATACTCTTCCAAAGTGAAATTATATATATATATATATATGAATAGTGAATTCAAGTTTATAAACAAGTGTTTCTTACTACTTCTTCATGGATCTATTTTGAGTGTTTCACTCACTGAGGGTTGTTGAACACCCTTGATAATACAATTAAGTGTGAAATAGATCATCTCTAGAGGTCCTTCATTGCCCTAAAATTAGTCTATTATGATTCAAGTTGAAGGTAAGGAATTTTTTTCAATTTATAATTTATAGTTTTGTAATGGAAATATTTTATTTATTTACTTTCAATTTATGGAAGGTATTTTATTTATCTAAATTATGATATAAGGAATTATAATTATTTTTATTATGTTTAAATATGAATTTATTCTTATATAATAGTTTTCTTCAAAAACAATTATTTTCCATATTGAAATTACTTCTAAAAAAATATAATTAAAGGAAGCATATTTATTTTAAACCTATCCAATTATGTGTTAATTTGAAGTCATGAAAATTCTTTTATAAGGGGACGCTTTCCTTTTATTTAAAACCATTATGTATGTATAAATTATTCTCAAATTTATGTTCATGTTCTTCATTTATGTGTTTATATATATATATAAATATATATATTAAATTTTATATATGTAATTCCATCATCGAATGAAAGTGTTCTTTTAGAAAAGGAAAAATATTATTTCAAGTTTCATAGTTATATTACTCAGGTATACATATATACATATATAATATATATGTAATTTACAAGTTTATAATTTTAGGATGTACATTCATTATTTTTATATATATATAATTTATAATTTTATGCTTGATATATGTGTGTGTGTGTGTGTTTTATTTTTCATACTCTAATTATTTACTTCCAAATCATATAAGTACTATTTTTATGGGTGTATTTTTATATATGTATATATTATAAAATTTATTGTATTCAAAACTATATATATAAATGAATTTTTCAATATTCAATATCATTTAATTTAATCCTTCTAATTTCTTGTTTATAATTCTTTACATATGTATATTTATATACATATTAAATTTTATGTTCTTCAAAACTTATGTGCGTGTATTTTTAAATTACAATATTATGTATTTTAAATTAGGGAAGTATTTCCAATTTTATAATCATGTGAGTTGATTTAATCTATGAATGTATAATTTTATTTTTAATAAATTATGAAACATGATGTATTCCACATTAGACCATTTATATTTTATGTATAAGGGTTTTAGTACATTGATGTACATGTATGTGTGTGTGTGTGTGTCTACAAGGATGAATAATTATTTTAAAAATGTTGCTTTGATGATTTTTAGTGTGATACATAATTGCTTATTTCTTATGACTATTTTAAGAAGAAAAATATATATATATATTATTTTATGTGAATAACAATTTTATTATTGCTATTTGTAGGGTTTATACATTCATGTCATTATTTTATGCATAGAATCAATTAAGAAAATGTTCATTTGACATTTTTATTCAATATTAGGTTTTAAAACAATAAAAGATATCACTTTATATAAAATTCATTTCATGAATTGATGAATGAAAGTTTGAGTACATGGATGTTCATTATTATTAATTGTCTATATATAGGCTAAATGACATGATTTTGGGTTGTACCAAATCTCACAGGTTATTTTCTTGAGGTAGTTAATATTTATATATTTATATATAAATATAAGTGTGTATTTGTATTTAATGCCTTATCATGTTTTTAAATCAAAAACTACAATGAAAAATGTATATATATATATATATAGGGAAAGCTAAAAAGAATTTATTAAAAAAATAAATTAGACATGGTAAACATGATAGCGAGTGGGGAGTGAACCCATACCTCATGCAAGTGGGTTGGGCCAGAAAGCCTTCTATATTTCATGTGGGCTCAAGGTTATATTTTTAAATTCTTATTAAATTTTTTCAAAAATAAAAACCACTAGATTATTTTTAAATCATTTTCAACGTATAATTATTTTCAAAGTATTAAATATTTTATAAATTTATTTTAAAGGTATTTTCCACTAATATTTTTGAAAACTCCTTACTGTGAAATAATTCTCATCCCTTTTTTTAAATTATGTTTCCACAGGTTGAGTATAATTTTTCCAAATATGTTCACTTCTCTTAAAGAGTCTATGCACATGTATCAGTTTAGTTATTTAATTTTATTTTTTAAAAACTTTCATAAAATTTAATGAATTTTTCTAATTCTTAAAATCCTATATCGGAAAAGGCCTTGGAATGTAAAATTCTCGATGTATTTTTAATTTTTCTTTTATAAAAAAAATTATAGAATTTTTATGTGTTGAACTCAAAATCATGGGTTTGGGTCCTTATAACATTCCACCCACAGATGAGTGATAAATAAGAGCATATTTTCAGTTTCAATAGGACATGATGAGAGAATTTATCCTAGATTTCAGTGGATCTTTGGAAAATCACATGGTACTTGTTGAGTTCATCTATAAAAACAGTTACTAGTAAATGATTCAGATGGAACCATATGAAGCGCTCAACTGGAGGCCATGAAGATCACCGTTATGTTGGATAGAGGATAGGGAATCAGAGTTATTAGGATTGTGTCTTGGGTAGGAGACACCATAATAGGTTCAATTGATTTAGAAATGCATGGATACAGCTCAATGTATGAATAAGTTGTATGATGATTGATTTCATAAAACCCATGAGTTTACGGTGGGTTATCGTGTGTTCCTTTGGGTTTCATCAAGTTTGGGTAACCATCGAATTTGGAAATAGGGTAAGTTGGTGCCCAGGAACATAGGTTCGTTTGATATTATGGAGAGGATCGGATAGGTGACATTTTTATTGGATCTTCTACAACGGTATAGTTTCATTCATGATATTTTTCATGTGTCATATCCTATACAATATCACCCTGACCCATCTCATGTGATTGATGTTGATGATATTGATATAGAGGCTAAAACGTTCTTTAAAGAGTATCTGGTTTGTATTGTGGATCGTGTTGAGAAAGTCCAACCGGGGAAAACCATGCCTTTGGTTCAAGTGTTGTCGCAATATGGTAACGTTCCATAAGAATCATGGGATATGGAGATGAACATGTGAGCCTAGTGTCTTGATCTCTTTACCTAGAAAACTCAGTGATGCTTGGGATAGCATCTCGAGGATGAGACTTTATGTGGTTGAGAGGTTTTAAGATCTCAGACTTCTGGAAATGTACGTTCTTGTTTAGGTTATATTTTAAATACCATTAAGATGGTGAATTAAATGTTTCCCAAGTGTATGTTTATGATCGGGGGTGTTCCAGAGGTTCATGACATGATATATGGAATAAAATGATCATTTAGTACATGTTTCATGGTTAGTGCATGATTAGGAGTAATCGTGCTCCCTAACAGTGCATTCCTGTAGGAGGGGTTCATGGTTTAAGGAAATCGTGCAAGGGGGGAGTCCAAACTATTTGACATTGGATAGATTCATCCCACATGGTCATCATACTATATTTCAAACTGTACGGGATCCTGAGGAAGCTGTTCAGCCGAGAACCCTCTTAGATAGAGGGTAGAAAAAAGTTTCCACACAGTTTGTCTAATCGTGTGGTCAAACCATGCGCCTCTTTAAAAGCGGGGTTTTACCCTTTTCCCTCTCGAAACTTAAGTGTTCTAACTCAATATTTTCCTCCTTTCTTCCTCAATCATCCCTAGTGGCGAACCAAATCATCCCAAACTTATCAAGGATCAATATCCCTAATTTCAAATCTATTTGTAGTGTTGTTGGTTGTGACTAAAATATTTGGGTGAGTCTAACACTCCTCTTCCTTGATTTTTATGGATCAGGGATTATGTAATTGTTCTTATTCTTATGAATACTTGAATCCTTCTTTTTCTAGCGGATCATAGGTTGATGATTCTAAGGGTGCATGAGTTCGAAGCAATGGTTAAATTTAAGCAATCGTTCATCCTCAATACTGAGGCAGGTGGTCTAAAAGTTATATCCCATAATATTATTGATTATTTATGTTTATGTGGTTGTGCTTTAGTGTCATTGTGTTTTCCATTTGGTTTTCCTTGGCTAAATGATAAATTTATTAGGTAAATGTTTAATTGAACACCTCATGACCCTCTTGAGATGTGTTGAGGTTAATTAGGCGGGGTTACGGGCCACCCATGGGGTGTGACTCTCCATGAACATGTAAATTTAAATGTTAAGTGTAAAATAGAGTTGTATTAACATAGATCTCTTAAAAAATGTGTGGAAATTTTATCTTGGGTTATGAATTGAAACTAATGGTAATTGTGTCTAGTTGTCAACCAGGATTAAGGGGTTGTTTAGTATTATGTTAATGGGTTAAATGAGTTATGGATTGTAAAGGATAATTTTGTTGATTGGATAAGGTATGTAAATGATAAATGGGTTAATCTGGTTAAGGCATGTCAATGAGAATGTGTAAATGGGATAAGGAATAATGATGTCTTGTGTGTTTAATAAACTTTTATTATAAATGATAAATGTGTTAAATGGTTGTTGTCTATGTTTAGTAAATGGGTTATGGTTAAAGATTCATGTGCACATGGATTTGTGGTATGTGGGGTATTGACTTGAGGTTCTACACCCACGGATCGGGTTATACTAAGGCTCTAAATCCCACACATAGAATTTACAGGTTAGGTAGTTGGACTCGGGCTCTATGCCCCTTACTATTTCATTTTATGAGACTAATTTGATTGAGTCACCATGGTAAGTGTGATGTAATTATTTGTGAAACGTTTTACCTATTGAGATAGGAAACTTAACCTATCCCCTTAGGCATAGTAGTTGATTGTCATAGGCTATAGTGTAATTGATGAAAATGAATAACCCTTGATACAGATGATGAAAATGGTTTAAGTGAATATTGTTAACTAATGGAATCTAGTCTATATTTTTTTTGTCTTTTCATCCTTTTAGTACATTCATACACTATCTATTTAGTATGAATATTTTTAGACATCGTTGGGGGTGGCCTATTGAGTTATACTCACACCCTAGTCAGGACGTCGTTGGTTACCCAATGAAACTTCATGGATGAAGGTTAAGACAAGGCAAAAGTACCAATTATAGATGGTTGATTGGTCATGGGATGCACATGGATAGGGGATCCGGATATGGAGTCGAGACTCGTTTTGGAGACTTCTTCAGTCTTCTTTATTTTGTGTTTTCTATACACGTGGCACTGTATGACATGACATAGCATATTTAATATTTTTTGTGGGATTGAACCCAGTTTTGGGAAGTGTTGGTAATGCATATTTATTCTACATTGCTTGTTTATTCCTTTATTTTATACTTTATCTATTATGAATTACTCTGATAAAGATTGTATAGTCTCCCCACATGATCTATTAGACCCTCGTTGTTATTCAGAAGCCTCTGGCATATGGGGATGCATTCCTGAGGTCAGATGGCGACCCAGTTGAGGGCACTGGTTTAGTGGCCTTCGAATTGAGGATATTATAGTGTTTGAGTGAGGAAAATTCATAATAAAAAAGAACATTTGTTTTCCTATGGGGACATTCATTACTCTGATGACCCGTTTAGACATGTGTGCAGGGCCCAAGGATAGGAAACAAGTGTTTTCGGAGAAAATGGGGTGCCTAAGAACCTAATTTTTATAAATTACATCTTATAACTTTTGGAAAATATCATTTAGTAATTCACATTATTCATTTATATTGGTTTTAATATGAGTAATTCAATCCTGTAATATTTCCTTGTCTTATTTCAGTCTTTCATTTTCCTCAAAAAAAACTTCTATATTTTTTAAAAAATAATATATATTGTAATTTGAGATTTGAGCATCTTTTAAAGAAAGAAATTTCTCTATAGAACCATCCTAGAGATTCTATAAATTAAATTTAATTTCCTAAAATTATATAGCTTATATATAATTTTTCTCTATAAGATTAGTTTCTACTTCAACTAATCATTAGTTCAATGATTTGAAATTTTATATCTTAGTCTTTATCACAACAACATGAGACCTATGTGACTCATTCTATATTCCCAATTTCATGATTTCTTATTATAGTCCCAAATATAAGAGAACTGAAAAGTGGACAGCTTCCACCTATGGATTTCTTTATTTCTCATTATCATTGATTGATCCAAAATCATGTTATAAATCAGGTTCCTTATCTAATCATACATAATTATTAAATTTATTGAATGATTTATAATAAAATGCATTCATAACCTCCTCTTTAGGGATTAAGGAATCATTTTTATAAATCTTAACTTCTCCATAAGCTTTTATAATATATGGTATATCCTTGGTGAATTTCATCCTCCATAGACCATTATCTTCTCTATAATACCAAAATATTAAAATATTAGAACATCAATGGATAAAAACTTATCTCCAAGAATCAATCAGATCAATTATTAGTAAATTAAATCCCATAAAACAAAGATACTCTAAAACACCCCTTGTTTGAACCATAATGTTATTTAGTGGGAGATATATAAGAGAATGATGAATCAATGGTTGACAACTCCATAAAACACCTCTCAATCCTAAAACTCTAACAACCCTAATAGATCTAGACCTCATTATTAGTAGGGTCATGTTAATTCTTCCCTTATTAATATAATCCAATTGATATACCCTTTTTCTTTCTCTAGATTCATTTTAACCAATTCTAAATGAACTCAAACATGAATTTATACCCTACATTGAATATGTGAATCATTTACATAATACATGATAAATTACATGGTTCACTCACATTGTGAAATATCCAAGGATCGTACAATGGTTATCTTCTAATATACCAATATCCACTAAATCTCTTTCAGTGGTGGATTTAATATAAGAAACTCTAGGCTAAGGGTAAATCACTTTATAATGAATTATGGAAGTTGTGTTACCTACCAAGGGTTACAAACTTTTTCCTACCTCTATTCTCACTGTTGGATGGAGTTGATACTCAAGAGTGGGGTTAACTGAGTTCCAATTAAAATTTCTGTTAAAATTATTTCTCTTAAAATCAACCAATTTAAAAACAAAGTTAAACTGTAGTGAATCTATATAGAGTGTAAATGTTCAATCGGTTTCTCAAAGATTGATTAGGTTTTAGTTGACTTAACCTGAATATTAAATTAACTTTTGAAACTAACTTACTTGTTTACAATAAGTATAAACACTTGCTAATTTAACTATCAAAGTAGCTTTAAAATAGTTTTTTTATTTAAAAGTAATAGCAGTAGAATATAAAAGATATATGTAGTATACTTTAAAATTAAACTAACTATGCACAATAGATATAACAATAGATTCAGTCTCAAGCCGAGACTTAGTCCTCTCAAATTTATATAAATTTGATCCACACCCTGGATCGGGGTTAACAACAGTTTACAAAACTGTCCAGGCCACGCAGGGACCTCTACCACAGTTCTTCATGGGAAACAAAACAAAGACTAGTCCATAAAAGGACCTCTTCCACAGTTGACATGGGTAAACAAGAGTTAAGAGTTTTGGAGTGAGGATTTTGATATCCTCTAGTTCAGTGAAGGAGACGGTGTGTGTGTGATATACAGAGTACACCACACTGCTCGAAAGTAAATAAAAAATCACTTAGAGAGAACAGATAAGAGTTTAGAAAGATATAGTGAGTATCAATGTAGCTATGGACTCGTTGGATTTTTGCAGGAATGCTTCTGAGTCCTTCTCTGGTTTTTCTATTGAAAAATAGAGTGTCGTAGTTCAGCTTGTGTTCTACAGGAGTTAAAATGATCTCTTGATTTGTCGTGTGTTCTTCACTGTTGTTGGATTTCACTCATGAGAGTTCTTTGAAAGTATTTCAATCTATTTATTGCTCAGGATTGTTCTTCTTGTTCATCACAGTGGTCTCAGGTGTATGTAAGTTCTTCTTGTTGTATCGCCACACTTGCGTGGGTGTACTGCATCTCAATATTCCTTATATTCCACGAGTTCTGGTAGTATGAATGATTCCATTTTCATAGGTACGAGATACGGTTTCCAGACATGCCAACAACTATCATTAAATAAAATTAATTTCATTAAAAACATCAAATATGACCGTTAGCATTATTTAAAAAATAATGACAAAAATTTAAGAAACGGTGTCACAGTGATTATGTAAACGGTGTCTTCTTCACGGTATAGTCTTCACGGTATGTGGTTCACAGTATGTACTTCACGGTATGTGCTTCACGGTATGTTCTTCACGATGTCTCCATGTCACGGTGTGTAGCTCACGGTGTCTGGGTCACAGTGTGTCCTTCACGGTGTCTGGGTCATGGTGTGTCCTTCATGGTTTCTGGGTCACGGTTAGTCCTTCACGGTGTCTGGGTCACGGTTTGTCCTTCACGGTGTCTGGCTAACTGTGACTGTGTCTTGTACACAGTCTGTCCTACTATGACAAACATCACGATGTCTCTATACTTAGACAAATATATGTATTTAGATGTCGACAGTAATATGAAGAATACGGATTAAGCTTAATCATTAGAGAGTAAGAGAACTTGAATCATAAAGGATTGATAATATAACTGAGATTTGTGATCATGCATAAGACCTGTAAATACTAAAGAGAGTAATTAACAACAATAATATTTGATATCATTAAAACATGATGTGTAGTTATTATTGAGATTGAAGAGCATTAGTAATATGTGCAATTATGATTGAGATTAATTAATAATAATAGGATTTGTGATCATTTAAACATGATTAATACATGAGGAGTCCAACAATCTCCCCCTTTTTGATGATCATAAATCATATATAGTCAAAATATAAATGAAATGTAACATTAAAGAAACTATCATATTAGAATATCAAAAAAAATAGATAATAATATATTCGATAATAACATATCTCATTATAGTACAGATACTTTTAGTTTTTATCCCCCTTTTGGGATTATCAAAAAGTAGAGAAAAATGAAGGGAAACAATGCATTTTTCATTGAAAAGGTTCAGAATAAAACATACAGGAGAAATAAAAACATTAAATAACAAATGACATCCCATCAAAAAAGAAAACAGAAACATTCCCTGGACTCTTCATGCATCCACCTTTTCCTTTCCTTTATCAGCAACAGGATTTGGTGCCGATGTAGAAGAAGGCATAGATGTGGTAGAAAAAGAGGGTAAGGGTAGACCTTCAAAAATGGATGGATCCAAAGTAGGAGCAGTAGAAGATCTAGGCTGCAGTTGGTCAAGAATGACTGGTCGGATCTGAGAAAGAGCCTGGCTGACTGACATGGCAGTTGAGGCTAAGGTAGGTAGACCAGGTCTAAGGGGTGCAGCAGCTGGTGAAACTATAGCAGTACTCTGCACATGAAGATATGGCTTCAAATGATTTATGAAATCAATAATGATTTCACCACCATATTGCATAGCCTTTTCAAAACCATCCCTATTCTCCATGAATTTGTCCAACAATCTAGTGAACTCTATAAGCTTCTGAACTTGGGCTTTAAAAGCTTGAGATACCGGATGGATTTTCAGGTTTTCCACAAGATATATAATGTGATCTGTCATATCAATTTTGTAGAAAATCCGGGTGAGATAAAAAAACTATTTTCTTGGTGATCTCTTGTTGATCATCATTGGCTATCTTAGAATGAATCCTAACCAAGTCCAATGCTCGATCATTGTTCTTAACCACTTCTGACAAAGAATATAGATCCAAGCCACTGAAGGTATTATGAAGTTCTTCTTTGATTATGGATCTCAGCAGAGAATCATCCAAAGGAGGAATAGAAGGTTTTCCTGAAGCAGGAGAAGCTTTTACGGATATGGATAGAACTTTGAGTTGTTTCAAAACATTCTGCAGACATCCAGTGTACTCATCTGTGAGCTTATTAAAATTTTCTACAATCTCCCTCATGTGTTCCAGCATCTTGGTGTGTCTTTTTTCAATATTTTCATCAAAATATAGTAGATATGGATGAACTTGAGACACAACCTCCCTAGCAAGGGTGGAATTAAATGGCTCAGAAGAAGCAGCAATAGGTGCAGGGGCAGAAACAGGAGCAGGCTCTGATCTCAAAGACAACTCATTCTGCAAGTTTGCTACCATACTTTTCAGGTTTTCAACATCAGCACTCAATAGCTTATTTTCTACTCTGACTTCTTGAATTTCTCAGATCATCCTTGGTTGAATATGCATTATAATATTTTCCAAGAGAATTGATGCATCTTCTTGACTCAGTTGTGTTACTGAATGAGGTTGAGTGGATAATATTTTCTCAACTCCAGCTAACATAGTCTCTCCAAAGACTTTCAGATCATCTTTAGTTACAAAGGAGTGTTGCTCGGGTAAGATTACAGGTAAAGGTAGTGGAGCAGGTTCTGGTTGCGGTTCAGAGTCATCTTCATACTCAGATTCTGATTCAGATTGAGAATGGGGATCTGGTTCAGGTTCTGGTTCTGGATCCGGTTCTGGATGAGCTATAGACTTCAGTTGAAACATAGAAGAGAGATCCATTCCAGTTGTAGTCACTTGCCTTGACACATTCACATCAAAAAATCTTGGGAAAACATAACGGGTGTACACAGAATGTGTGACATTAGGTTGAGAAGCTTCAGCAGATCCAGCTTCTATAATATCAAGGTTTTGAGGTTCCTCCCCCACAAATTGTGCTTCCATTTCAGAGACTATAGGATCAGAAACATGGTCAAGATCCACAGGATCATCTCTAAACTCTTCAGAAAACTCTTGCCTTGCCAGCTGATAGGAAATTTCCATCCTCTCTCTAGCAGATAGAATTATCTCAAAAACCAATTGTTCCACTAGTTGTGCTTCCAGATTGACTTCTTTCTCAATAGGGAGATCCTCTTCAACAGGATCTGTCTCTATGGTTGCTTGCTGCTCTAAATTAGGAAAAATAAATTTTCTTGCAGCCGTAGGATGAGTTTCTGGATTGATATCCTCACTAGAAGTAAGAGCTTCTTATTCTCTCAAACCAACAGCAACTTCCTCTCCTTGAGGTATTTCAGCAGGGACAACTGTAGGGACAACAGTCCTTTATTTTTCAATAGGAGTTGTTTCCATTGGAGGTATTCCAGCTTCTTCTCTAGGTGATACTTCAGCTGTCACTTCCTCTTCTTCTTCTTCTTCTTATTCTTCTTCTTCTTAATACTCAGCCACTTCATCTGGTTCCAAACCAGGATCAGCTAGATTCTTAGGCCTTCTTGGATAATCAACAAGATTAAACTTCTTATACAATTTATCATTATCCTCAACCCACTACTTCTTCCAGGGGTTCCAGCTAATCTTCATCCTTCTGATGATAGACTTGGATAAGCATAAATCAAAGTCCTCCAGCTTTTCTTCATTCGGTCCAACCATTCCTTTTGCAACTAGCATGGCTGAAATCATCCTTAAGTAAAACAAGGAGGTGGATTTGGAATTGACTTTAATCAGGTCACATATATAGTTAATAACATACTTTCATAGGTTTATCTTATGTCCATTATTCAATAAGTGAATCAGGAACATATCCTGATACTTCAATACCGCAAAATCTCTTTTTCTCGTACTGATCAAATTCTGAAAAAATTTGAAAAGTAGTCTAGTTTCTCCATCTAGTTCTGTAGATATAGCCCTTCGCTTGGTTCCATTACCAGTTAGAATTTCCAAGGCATTTTCCAGATCGAAGATATCGGATGATGGAGGAGGGTCTCTCTGGTAGTCATCGCTCACTCCTTCATAAGGAATCTGTAGGCATGCAGCCCACAACCTTGAAGAGAAAGAACACTTCTGACCATTGATCCAGCTGGTCACTATAATTTTTTCTCCAAAACCAAAGGAAAACTTCACATACTGATAGAATTGAGATACCGTCCTTAGGTAAATCGGTCTATTTTGTCCAAAGAACCATTCAAGCCATCCTTATTCTCTTAAAACTTTCAAAACTAACGACTTTCTAGACAGTAGCCACTCAGGGAAAATCTCTTTTTCAGATACAATAGTACGGCTTACCAAGTTTGGGTTTAGAGGACCTTCGGGAGCTATCCTCGGTATTCTATTCTATTTCTTAGAGCGGTGCTTCTCAGATGAGGGTGAATATGGACCCTTCATCCTAGGCATCCATTGAAGGTTCAGGCGATAGAGGATAAGGTTTTCAAGAATGAGAAGATTCAGTAGAGAGTTCGGGTAAGGAATCGAATGAAACCCTTAAGTTTTATCATTTGGGAATGCCAAATGTCATAAAAACAAAAATGTGAGAAATCAAATAGCGGTGAAATAAAAATTACCGCGATATGGGTTAAAATAAGAGTATAAATAATCTTCACAGTGAGATCATGAGTAGGCATTACGGTGTGATGAAAACCAGTCATCACGGTGAGACAGTTGGTGGTCGTCACGGTGAGACAGTGAGTTGACAGACCGTGAACACAAGGTCTTAACGGTGAGACCGTATGCATGAAACAGTAACTGTAAAATAGTGAGCATGAAACCATAAAGTAAAATACAGTAAATTATTAAACATTAAGATCAGTAAGATATCTATTTATGATTAATCATACCAAGATCATGTATGATGTAGTCTAATCTTTCAGAATTTAATGGTTTAGTGAATATATCAGCAAGATGATATTCAGAACCAATGAATTCCAAAGTGATATCACCTTTTTGATAATGATCCCTCAAAAATTGATGTCTTACATCAATATGTTTTGTCCTAGAATGAGAAACAGGATTCTTAGAAATATTAATAGAACTTGTGTTGTTACAATTTATTGGGACATGACTGAATTGATATCCATAGTCTAGTAATGTGTGTTTCATCCACAAAATTTGTGCACAACAACTGCCAGCAGCTATGTATTCTTCTTCTGCAGTAGATAATGCAACAGAATTTTGTTTCTTACTACACCATGATACTAGTGACTTGCCTAAAAGTTGACATGTTCTAGAGGTGCTTTTTCTTTCGAAATTACATCCAGCAAAATCAGCATCAGAATAAATAAATAATTCAAATGATTTTCCTTTGGGATAGAATAGTCCTAAATTGGGAGTATGCTTGAGGTATTTGAAAATCCTTTTTACTGCATTTAAATGTGACTCTTTAGGGTTTTCTTGAAAACGATCACACATACACACACTAAACATAATATCAGGATGACTAGCAGTCAGGTAGAGTAGACTTCCAATCATTCCTCTATAAGTTGTTTGATCAACAGATTTACCATCTTCATCAAGATCCAACTTACAGGTGGTAATCATGGGAGTGTCAATACTTTTTGTGCTATCCAATCCAAAACATTTTAAAAGATCTCTAGTATATTTACTGTGAGTTAAAATAATTCCATCATCATTTTTAAAGATTTGAAATCCAATAAAGAATTTTAGTTCACCCATTAAACTCATTTCAAATTCATTTTGCATCATTTTAGAAAAATCAGTACATAGGGAATTTCTTGAAGATCCAAAAATAATATCATCTACATAAATTTGTACAACTAAAACATCTTTATAAATTCATTTTATAAAAATAGTAGGATCAGTTATACCTTTTGTAAAACCTTTAGAAATTTGAAAAGTACTTAATCTATCATACCAAGCTCTTGGAGCTTACTATAAACCATATAAAGCTTTTTATAATTTGAAAATATGATTTGGAAAATGAGGGCTTGAAAATCCAGGTGGTTGTTCAATAAAAACATCCTCAGCAATATATCCATTTAAGAATGCACTCTTGACATCCATTTGATATAGTTTGAAATTTATATGTGCAGAATAAGAAAATAAAATCCTAATGGATTATAATCTTGATACTGGAACAAAAGTCCCCTCATAGTCTATACCTTAATCTTGACTATAGCCTTGTGCAACTAGCCTAGCTTTTTTTTAACTATGTTTCCAGATTCATCTACTTTATTTCTAAACACTCATTTAGTGCCTACGGTGAAAGTTTCATTAGGTCTTTCAACAAGATTCCAAACTTTATTTGTTTTAAACTGATTGAGTTCATCTTGCATAGAAATTACCCAAAATTCATCATTAATAGCATCATCAATGTTTTTAGGTTCAATCTGTGACAAGAAGGATTGATGTTCAACCTGATTTCTAAGAGAAGCTATAGTCTGTGTCCCTCTATCCAGATTTCCTACAACATCATCTAAAGGATGATTATTTAGAATTCTAGTTGATCTAGTAAAGGTAGGACTATAAATTTCAGGTTCTTCTCTAAGTTCGGGTTCATTAGAAGCAGATTCTGGAGTAAGTCCAGAACTGTTTGTCTTTATAGTAGGTTCTTTAGATTTGTCATTATGGTCCAGAACACTCAAATCTTATTCAAGGTTTTCTAGAGAGGTTTTAGACTCATGTGGATCAGTTTCATCAAATTTGATGTAAACAGATTCTTCAACACATTTGGTTCTTTTATTGAAAACTCTATATGCTTTGCTGGTTAAAGAATATCCTAAAAAGATTCCTTCATCACTCTTAGAAACAAACTTATCAAGATTATCTTTTGTATTGAGAATAAATACTTTACAGCCAAAGACTCTAAAGTAACTAAATATGGGTTTTCTATTTTTCCAAGTTCATAAGGAGCCTTCTTAAGAACAGGTCTTATTAAGACTCTATTAATAATATAACAAGCTATATTCATAGCTTCAGCCCAAAAGTAAATAGGCAGGTCATATTCATTAAGCATGGTTCTAGCTATTTCTTGAAGGGTTCTATTTCTTCTTTCTACTACACCATTCTGCTGAGGTGTCCTAGGAGCAGAAAAGTTATAACTATAGCCATTGTGTGAGCAATAGGATTCAAACTCTTGATTTTAAAACTCATGTCCATGATCACTTCTTAGAGTTTTAATCTTAAGTCCACTAAGAGTTTCTACAGAAATGGAGTATTTAACAAAATAATAAGAAGATTCACTTTTGCGAGCTAAGAAGTATACCCAAGTATATCTAGAAAATTCATCTACTAGGACATAGACATAGTGCGTCCCATTTAAACTAGAAACTCTAGATGGTCCAAACAAGTCCATGTGAACCAACTCGAGAGGTTGAGAAGTTGAAACTTCTTTCATTGATTTAAAAGAAACTTTATGTTGCTTTCCATTTTGACAGGTATTACAAACTTTTTCATTTGGGAATTCAAGTTTAGGTAGGTCTCTAACCAAGTTCTTCCTAGTTAGTTTTCTAAGTGAATGTATATTGCAGTGTCCTACTCTTCTATGCCATAACCAGGACTCTTTATTAAAGGCATTTAAACAGGCAACATTTTTCTTGGCTAAGGAATTTAAATCAACAGCATAAACATTTTCATTTCTTAAAGAAGAAAATTCTAAAACATTTTTAGAGTTAAAAACATTATAGGAATAATTTTCAAATTTGACATTAAGACCATCATCACATAATTGAGAAATACTAAACAGATTATATTTCAGTCCATCAACAAATAAAACTTTGGAAATTAAAACTGAATCAGTGTTACCAATTTAGCCTAGGCTGATGATCTTTCCTTTAGAATTATCACCAAAGGTGACATATCCTCCATCAACCTTTATTAATCTCTTGAAGCATGAGTAATCCCCAGACATATGTCTTGAACATCCACTATCCAAATACCATGTCTTCTTGTGGGAACTCTTTAAGCATGTTTCCTACAAAACACATTTAGATAGGAAATGATTTTGGTACCCAGATCTTCTTGGGTCTATAAAGGTTATCAATCAACACTTTAGGTACCCATATTTGTCTTATGGGTCTCATATAATTTACAGAATTAATATATTTTTAAAGATAAACTTTATTTGATCTATAACTATGTGAATAACTAGTTGAAGCATATGAATGTCCAGAACATGAACTAGCAGTATTCTGTCCAGATTTAGGAATAATTCTATTATTAGTAATCTGTCTCTATCCAGGTTTGTAGCTTATTCCAGTAGTGTATTTTGGTTCCACTTGCTTTTCTAGAATTTGAGTTATTGTATACTTTCCATTTGTGAACTTCTCTAAGTCTTTTCTAAGTTTCTCGTTTGACATTTTCAGTTCTTTATTTTCCTTTAATTGTTGATCATTCTTATCTTTTTCAATAGTAAGTTTAGTTGTAACAGTTATAGTGAGAGCATGTTGTTTCTTCAATGATTTGTATTTATCCTTAAGCTCATTGCATGTCTCTTCCAGCATATTACAATATTCAGATAATTCAGCTTTAGTCATGTCTTCAGAATGCAAATCAGATTCTACATCATCTCCAGAATAATAAAAATTTAAAGGAGTATCTAAGGTTACCTAAGATGTGTTGGTCATGAAACACATGTTGGCACGATTTCTTTCAGAATCAGTAGCTTCCGATTCACTTGAGATGTCCTCTGAAGCACTCCATGTTGCATTCATTGCTTTCCTGTATTTATTGTCCTTCTAATAATATTTATTATTGAATTTTAGCTTTGGGCAGTCTTCTTTAATGTGTCCTTTTATTTTACACTCATAGAAAACAACTTCATCACTTTAATCTGGCATTTTCCAGTCCTTCTTCTGATGTCCCTTATTGTCATACTTACCCTTGTAATTTGTTTTTCTGAAAAATTTCTTCTTCCTATAAAATTTCTTAAACCTTCTGGCTATCTGAGCCATTTCAGCATCACTGTCAGAGTCTGATCTTTCACTTGTTGAACTATCAGTTTGTATTTGAGCTTTTTCTATGTCCTTGATCTTTGAAGCAGTAGTCTTGAAAGCCACTGATTTAATTTTTAGTTCATCATCTTCCTCTTTATTCACCTTGAGTTCTTCCTCATACATCATAAGCTTACCAATCATCTCTTTGACAGGTAGAGCAGCAATGTCACATGACTATATGATTGAAACATATGTGCCTCTCCATCGGTCTGGTAGACACCTCAATATCCTCATAATTTGTTCCTTTGCTGGAACAGCCTTTCCGAGTGAATTCATTGTATTGACTATCTCATTAAACCTGAGATACATATCAAAAATGGGTTCATCAGTATTCATTTTAAAGTTATCATATTTAATAGTATAAGTATTCAATCTCATTTCTTTAACATTAGTTTTCCTTCATGAGAAACACCCAAAGTATCCCAAATTTCAAAATCAGTTTTCTAAGCAGAAAATCTATTAAATTCCCCATCTCCTAGAGCACAGTACAAATCATTCATAGATTTACAATTATTATTATAAGCAGTCTTTGTAGGTTCATCCCAAGTTGTTCTTTCAGTTTCTAGAATTTTATATTGAGATTCTATAACAGTCCAGATATCAAAACCCATGCTCTCTAGATGTATATTCATTTTAAGCTTCCACTGAGCATAGTTTGTACCATTAAAGAAAGGTTTCATGTTAGTAGCATCACCCTCTAGTCTATTATCCATAACTAGATTTTAGAAAGTAAATTTTAAAGCGATAAAATTTACAACTAATGGAAATTTATGATCTTTAAAGATGCAACTAAAATCACAGTTGAAAAACAGAGTATTTAAAAAATCCATAGAAAAAAACAAGACCTTTGATACCAAATGTTGGTCGGAGTGGATACTCAAGAGGCGGGTGAATTGAGTTCCAATTAAAATTTCTGTTAAAATTATTTTTCTTAAAATCTCCCAATTTAAAAACAAAGTTAATCTATAGTGAATCTATATAGTGTGTAAATGTTCAATCAGTTTCTCAAAGATTTATTAGGTCTCAGTTGACTTAACCTGAATATTAAATTAACTTTTGAAACTAACTTACTGGTTTACATTAAGTATAAACAGTTGCTAATTTAACTATCAGAAAATCTTTAAAATAGTTTTGTATTTCAAAGTAATAGCAACGGAATATAAAAGATATATGTAGTATACTTTAAACTTAAACTAACGATGCACAGCAGATATAACAAGAGTTTCAGTCTCAAGCCGAGACTTAGTCCTCTCAAATTTATATAAATTTGATCCACACCCTAGATCGGGGTTAACAACAGTTTACAAAACTGTCCAGGACACGCAGGGAACTCTACCATTGTTCTTCGTGGGAAACAAAACAAAGACCAAGCCACACAAGGACCTCTTCCACAGTTGACGTGGGTAAACAAGAGTTAAGAGTTTTGGAGTGAGGATTTTGATATCCTCTAGTTCAGTGTAGGAGACAGTGTACACCACACTGCTCAAAAGTAAATAAACAAATCACTTAGAGAGAACAGATAAAAGTTTAGAAAGCTCTAGTGAGTATCAATGTAGCTCTGGACTCGTTGGATTCAGCAGGAATGCTTCTGAGTCCTTCTATGGTTTTTCTGTTGAAAAACAAAGTGTCGTAGTTCAGATTGTGTTCTATAGCAGTGAAAATGATCTCTTGATCCGTCGTGTGTTCATCAGTGTTGTTGTATTGCACTCATGAGAGTTCTTTGAAATTCTTGCAATCACTTTCTTGCTCGGGATTGTTCATATTGTTCAGCACAATGCTCTTAGGTGTATGTAAGTTCTTCTTGTTGTATCGTCACACTTGTGTGGGTGTACTGCATCTCAATATTCCTTATATTCCACGAGTTCTGGCAGTAGGAATGATTCCCTTTTCATAGGTATGAGATACGGTTTCCTGACATGCCAACAACTATCATTAAATAACATTAATTGCATTAAAAACATCAAATATGACCATTAGAATTATTTAAATAATATTGACAAAAAAGTTAAGAAACGTTGTCACAGTGATTGTGTAAACGGTGTCTTCTTCACGATATAGTCTTCATGGTATGTGGTTCACGGTATGTGCTTCACAGTATGTGCCTCACGATGTCTCTATGTCACAGTGTGTAGCTCATGGTGTCTGGGTCACGGTGTGTCCTTCACGGTGTCTGGGTCACGGTGTGTCCTTCACGGTGTCAGGGTCATTGTTTGTCCTTCACGGTGTCTGGGTCACGGTTTGTCCTTCATGATGTCTAGGTGACTGTGATTGTGTCTTGTACACAGTCTGTCTTACTATGTCAAACATCACGATGTCTCTATACTTAGACAAATATCTGTATTTAGATGTAGACAGTAATATGAAGAATACAGATTAAGCTTAATCATTAGAGAGTAAGAGAACATGAATCATAAAGGATTGACAATATAAGTGAGATTTGTGATCATGCATAAGACTTGTAAATACTAAAGAGAGTAATTAACATTAATAAGATTTGATATCATTAAAACATGATGTGTAGTTATTATTGAGATTGAAGAGCATTAGCAATATGTGCAATTATTATTGAGATTAATTAATTGTAATAGAATTTGTGATCATTTAAACATGATTAATACATGAGGAGTCCAACAATCTCCCCCTTTTTTATGATCACAAATCATATATAGTCAAAATATAAATGAAATGTAACATTAAAGAAACTAGCATATTAGAATAGCAAAAAAATTAGATAATAATATAATCGATAATAACATATCTCATTATAGTACTGATACTTGTAGTTTTTCTCCCCCTTTTGGGATCATCAAAAAGTAGAGAAAAATGAAGGGAAACACTGCATTTTTCATTGAAAAGGTTCAAAATAAAACATACAGGGAAAATAAAAACTTTAAATAACAAATGACATCCCATCAAAAAAGAAAACGGAAACAGTCCCTGGACTCTTCATGGATCCACCTTTTCCTTTCCTTTATCAGCAGCAGGAGCTGTTGTCGATGTTGAAGAAGGCATAGATGTGGTAGACAAAGAGGGTAAGGGTAGACCTTCAAAAATGGATGGAGCCAAAGTAGGAGTAGTAGAAGATCTAGGCTGTGGTTGGTCAAGAATGACTGGTCGAATCTGAGAAAGAGCTTGGCTGACTGACATGGCAGTTGAGGCTAAGGTAGGTAGACCAGGTCTAAGGGGTGCAGCAGTTGGAGCAACTATAGTAGTACTCTGCACATGAAGATATGGCTTTAAAAGATTTATGAAATCAGTAATGATTTCACCACCAGATTGCATAGCCTTTTCAAAATCGTCCTTATTCTCCATGAATTTGTCCAACAATCTGGTTAACTCTGTAATCTTCTGAACTTGGGCTTTAAAAGCTTGAGATACCAGAGGGATTTTCAGGTTTTCCACAAGATATATAAATTGATCGGTCATATCAATTTTAGAGAAAATCCGGGTGAGATAAAAAACTATTTTCTTGGTGATCTCTTGTTGAGCATCATTGGCTATCTTAGAATGAATCCTAACCAAGTCCAATGCTTGATCACTGTTTTTAACCACTTCTGACAAAGAATATAGATCCAAGCCACTGAACGCATTATGATGTTCTTCCTTGATTATGGATCTCAGCAGAGAATCATCCAAAGGAGGAATAGAAGGTTATCCTAAAGCAGGAGAAGCTTTTACGACTATGGATAGAACTTTGAGCTGTTTCAAAACTTTCTACAGACATCCAGTGTACTCATCTGTGAGCTTATTCAAATTTTCTACAATCTCCCTCATGTGTTCCAGCATCTTGGTGTGTATTTTTTCAATATTTTCATCAAAATATAGTATATATGGATGAACTTGAGACACAATCTTCCTAGAAAGGGTGGAATTAAATGGCTCAGAAGAAGCAGCAACAGGTGCAGGGGCAGAAACAGGAGCAGGCTCTGATCTCAAAGACAACTCATTTTGCAAGTTTGCTACCATACTTTTCAGGTTTTCAACATCAGAACTCAATAGCTTATTTTCTACTCTGACTTCTTGAATTTCTCGGATCATCCTTGGTTTAATATCCAATATAATATTTTCCAATAGAATATATACATCTTCTTGACTCAGTTGAGTTACTGGACGAGGTTGAGTGGATAATATTTTCTCAACTCCAGCTAACATAGTCTCTCCAAAGACTTTCAAATCATCTTTAGTTACAAAGGAGTGTTGCTCGGGTAAGATTGCAGGTAAAGGTAGTGGAGAAGGTTCTGGTTGCAGTTCAAAGTCATCTTCATACTTATATTCTAATTCAGATTGATAATAGGGATCTAGTTCAGGTTCTGGTTCTGGATCCGGTTCTGGATGAGCTATAGACTTCAGTTGAAACATAGAAGAGAGATCCATTCCAGTTTTAGTCACTTTCTTTGACTCATTCACATCAAAAAATCTTGGGAAAACATAACGGGTGTACACAGAATGTGTGACAGTAGGTTGAGAAGCTTCAGCAGATCCAGCTTCTATAATCTCAACGTTTTGAGGTTCCTCCCCCTCAAATTGTGCTTCCATTTCAGATACTATAGGATCAGAAACATGGTCAAGATCCATAGGATCATCTCTAAACTCTTCAGAAAACTCTTGCCTTGCTAGCTGAAAGGAAATTTCCATCCTCTCTTCAGCAGAAATAATTATCTCAAAAACCAATTGTTCCACTAGTTGTGCTTCCAGATTGACTTCTTTCTTAATAGGGAGATCCTCTTCAACAGGATCCGTCTCTATGGTTACTTACTGCTCTAAATCAGGAAAAATTAATTTTCTTGCAGTCGTAGGATGAGTTTCTGGATTGATATCCTCACTAGAAGCAGGAGCTTCTTATTCTCTCAAACCAACAGCAACTTCCTCTCCTTAAGGTATTTCAGTAGGGACAACAGTAGGGACAACAGTCCTTTATTTTTCAACAGGAGTTGTTTCCATTGGAGGTATTCCAACTTCTTCTCTAGGTGATACTTCAGCTGTCACTTCCTCTTCTTCTTCTTCTTCTTCTAAATACTCAGCAACTTCATCTGGTTCCAAACCAGGATCAGCTAGATTCTTATGCCTTCTTGGATAATCAACAGGATTAAACTTCTTATACAATTTATCATTATCCTCAACCCACTACTTCTTCCAGGGGTTCCAGCTAATCTTCATCCTTCTGATGATAGACTTGGATAATCATAAATCAAAGTCCTCTAGCTTTTCTTCATTCGGTCCAACCATTACTTTTGAAACTAGCATGGTTGAAATCATCCTTGAGTAAAACAAGGAGGGGCATTTGGAAGTGACTTTACTCAGCTCACATATATGGTTAATAACATACTTTCATAGGTTGATCTTATGACCATTCTTCAACAGGTGAATAGGGAACATGTCCTGATACTTTATTACTGAAAAATCCCCTTTTCTCGGACTGATCAAATTCTGAACAAATTTGAAAAGTAGTCTAGTTTCTCCATCTAGTTCTGTAGCTATAGCCCTTCGCTTGGTGCCATTACCAGTTAGAATTTACAAGTCATTTTCCAGATCGAAGATATCGGATGATGGAGGAGGGTCTCTCTGGTAGTCATCACTCACTCCTTGATAAGGAATTTGTAGGCATGCAGCCCACTACCTTGAAGAGAAAGAACACTTCTGATCATTGATCCAGCTGGTCACTATAATTTTTTCTCCAAAACCAAAGGAAAACATCACATACTGATAGAATTGAGATACCGTCCTCAGGTAAATCGGTCTATTTTGTCCAGAGAACCATTCAATCCATCCTTATTCTCTTAAAATTTTCAAAACTAACGACTTGCTAGACAGCAGCCACTCAGGGAAAATCTCTTTTTCAGATACAATAGTACGGCTTACCAAGTTTGGGTTTAGAGGTCCTTCGGAAGCTATCCTCGATATTCTCTTCTATTTCTTATTGTGGTGCTTCTCAGACGAGGGTGAAGATGGAAGCTTCATCCTAGGCATCCATTGAAGGTTCGGGAAATAGAGGAGAAGGTTTTTGAGAATGAGAAGATTCAGTAGATATTTCGGGTAAGGAATCGAATGAAACCCTTAAGTTTTATCATTTCGGAATGTCAAACGTCATAAAAAAAATGCGAGAAATCAAATAGCGGTGAAATAAAAATTACTGTGATATGGGTTAAAATAAAAGTATAAATAATCTTCATGGTGAGATCATGAGTAGGCATTACGGTGTGATGAAAATCAGTCATCACGGTGTGACAGTTGGTGGTCGTCACAGTGAGACAGTGAGTTGACAGACTGTGAACACAAGGTCTTAACGGTGAGACCGTATGCATGAAACAGTAACTATAAAATAGTGAGCATGAAACCATAAAGTAAAATACAGTAAATTATTAAACATTAAGATCAGTAAGATATCTATTTATGATTAATCATACCAAGATCATGTATGATGTAGTCTAATATTTCAGAATTTAATGGTTTAGTGAATATATCAGCAAGCTGATATTCAGTACCAATGAATTTCAAAGTGATATCACCTTTTTGATAATGATCCCTCAAAAAGTGATGTATTACGTCAATATTTTTTGTCCTAGAATGAGAAATAGGATTCTTAGAATTATTAATAGCACTTTTGTTGTTACAATTTATTGGGACATGACTGAATTGATATCCATAGTCTAGTAATGTGTGTTTCATCCACAAAATTTTTCCACAACAACTGCCAGTAGCTATGTATTCTTCTTCTGTAGTAGATAATGCAACAGAATTTTGTTTCTTACTACACCATGATACTAGTGACTTGCCTAAAAGTTGACATGTTTTAGAGGTGTTTTTTCTTTCTAATTTACATCCAGCAAAATCAACATCAGAATAAATAATTAATTCAAATCATTTTCCTTTGGGATAGAACAGTCCTAAATTGGGAGTATGATTGAGGTATTTGAAAATCCTTTTTACAACATTTAAATGTGACTCTTTAGGGTTTTCTTGAAAACGATCACACATACACACACTAAACATAATAACAGGATAACTAGCAGTCAGGTAGAGTAGACTTCCAATGATTCCTCTATAAGTTGTTTGATCAACAGATTTACCATCTTCATCAAGATCCAACTTACAGGTGGTAATCCTGGGAGTGTCAATACTTTTTGTTCTATCCAATCCAAAACATTTTAAAAGATATCTAGTATATTTACTTTGAGTTAAAATAATTCCATCATCATTTTTAAATATTTTAAATCCAAAAAAGAATTTTAGTTCACCCATTAAACTCATTTCAAATTCATTTTGCATCATTTTAGAAAAATCAGTACATAGGGAATTTCTTGAAGATCCAAAAATAATATCATCTACATAAATTTGTACAACTAAAACATATTTATAAATTCGTTTTATAAAAAGAGTAGGATCATCTATACCTTTTTTAAAACCTTTAGAAATTAGAAAAGTACTTAATCTATCATACCAAGCACTTGGAGCTTGCTTTAAACCATATAAAGCTTTTGATAATTTGAAAATATGATTTGGAAAATGAGGGTTCGAAAATCCAGGTGGTTGTTCAATAAAAACATCCTCAGTAATATATCCGTTTAAGAATGCACTCTTGACATCCATTTGATATAGTTTGAAATTTATATGTGCAGCATAAGCAAGTAAAATCCTAATGGATTCTAATCTGGATACTGGAGCAAAAGTCTCCTCATAGTCTATACCTTCATCTTGACTATAGCCGTGTGCAACTAGCCTAGCTTTGTTTCTAACTATGTTTCCAGATTCATCTACTTTATTTCTAAACACTCATTTAGTGCCTATGGTGAAAGTGTCATTAGGTCTTTCAACAAGATTCCAAACTTTATTTCTTTGAAACTGATTGAGTTCTTCTTGCATAGAAATTACCCAAAATTCATCATTAATATAATCATCAATGTTTTTAGGTTCAATCTGTGACAAGAAGGGTTGATGTTCAACCTGATTTCTAGGAGAAGCTATAGTCTGTGTCCCTCTATACAGATTTCCTACAACAGCATCTAAAGGATGATTATTTAGAATTCTAGTTGATATAGTAAAGGTAGGACTATAAATTTCAGGTTCTTCTCTATGTTCGGGTTCATTAGAAGTAGATTCTGGAGTAAGTCCAGAACTGGTTGTCTTTATAGCAGGTTCTTTAGATTTTTCATTATGGTCCAGAACACTCAAATCTTCTTCAAGATTTTCCAGAGAGGTTTTAGACTCATGTGGATCAGTTTCATCAAATTTGATGTGAACAGATTCTTCCACACATTTGGTTCTTTTATTGAAAACTCTATATGCTTTTCTGGTTAAAGAATATACTAAAAAGATTCCTTCATCACTCTTAGAAACAAACTTATCAAGATTATCTTTTGTATTGAGAATAAATACTTTACAGCCAAAGACTCTAAAGTAACTAAATTTGGGTTTTCTATTTTTCCAAAGTTCATAAGGAGCCTTCTTAAGAACAGGTCTTATTAAGACTCTATTAATAATATAAAAAGCTATATTCAAAACTTCAGCCCAAAAGTAAATAGGTAGGTCATATTCATTAAGCATGGTTCTAGCTATTTCATAAAGGGTTCTATTTCTCCTTTCTACTACACCATTCTGCTGAAGTGTCCTAGGAGCAGAAAAGTTATGACTATAGCCATTGTGTGAGCAATAGGATTCAAACTCTTGATTTTAAAACTCATGTCCATGATCACTTCTTAGAGTTTTAATCTTAAGTCCACTAAGAGTTTCTACAGACTTGGAGTATTTAACAAAATAAGAACAAGATTCACTTTTGCGAGATAAGAAGTTTACCCAAGTATATATAGAAAATTCATCTACTAGGACATAGACATAGTGCTTCCCATTTAAACTAGAAACTATAGATGGTCCAAACAAGTCCATGTGAACCAACTCGAGAGGTTGAGAAGTTGAAACTTCTTTCATTGATTTAAAAGAAACTTTATGTTGCTTTCCATTTTGACAGGGATTACAAACTTTGTCATTTGGGAATTCAAGTTTAGGTAGGTCTCTAACCAAGTTCTTCCTAGTTAGTTTTCTAAGTGAATGTATATTACAGTGTCCTAATCTTCTATGCCATAACCAGGACTCTTTATGAAAGGAATTTAAACAGGCAACATTTTTCTTGGCTAAGGAATTTAAATCAACAGCATAAACATTTTCATTTTTTAAAGCAGAAAATTCTAAAACATTTTTAGAGTAAAAAACATTATAGGAATAATTTTCAAATTTGACATTAAAACCATCATCACGCAATTGAGAAATAGTAAACAGATTATATTTCAGTCCATCAACAAATAAAACTTTGGAAATTAAAACAGAATCAGTGTTACCAATTTATCCTAAGCTGATGAACTTTCCTTTAGAATTATCACGAAAGGTGACATATCCTCCATCAACCTTTATTAAACTCTTGAATCATGATTAATCCCCAGACATATGTCTTGAACATCCACTGTCCAAATACCATGTCTTCTTGTGGGAACTCTTTAAGCATGTTTCCTACAAAACAAATTTAAATAGGAAATGATTTTGGTACCCAGATCTTCTTGGGTCTATAAAGGTTAGCAATCAACACTTTAGGTACCCATATTTGTCTTATGGGTCTCATATAATTTACAGAATTAATATATTTTGAAAGATAAACTTTATTTGATCTATAACTACGTGAATGACTAGTTTAAGCATATGAATGTCCAGAACTAGAACTAGTAGTATTCTGTCCAGATTTAGGAATAAATCTATTCTTAGTAATCTGTCTCTATCCAGGTTTGTAGCTTATTCCAGTAGTGTATTTTGGTGCCACTTTCTTTCCTAGCATTTTAGTTATCGTATCCTTTCCATTTGTGAACTTCTATAAGTCTTTTCTAAGTTTCTCGTTTGAAATTTTCAGTTCTGTATTTTCCTTTAACAGTTGATCATTATTCACTTTTTCAATATTAAGTTCAGTTTTAACAGTTATAGTGAGAGCATGTTGTTTCTTCAATGATTTGTATTTATCCTTAAGCTCATTGCATGTCTCTTCCAGCATATTACAATATTCAGATAATTCTGCTTTAGTCATGTCTTCAAAATGCAAATCAGATTCTGCATCATCTCCAGAATAATAAGAATTTAAAGGATTATCTAAGGTTACCTCAGATGTGTTGGTCATGAAACACATGTTGGCACGATTTATTTCAGAATCAGTAGCTTCTGATTCACTTGAGATGTCCTCTGAATCACTCCACGTTTCTTTCATTGCTTTCTTGTATTTATTGTCCTTCTAATCATATTTCTTATTGAATTTTAGCTTTGGGCAGTCTGCTTTAATGTTTCCTTTTCTTTTACACTCATAGAAATGAACTTCATCACTTTAATCTGTCTTTTGCTAGTCCTTCTTCCAATGTCCCTTATTGTCATACTTACCCTTGTAATTTTTTTTTCTAAAAAAATTCTTCTTCCTATAAAATTTATTAAACCATCTGGCTATCTGAGACATTTTAGCATCACTGTCAGAGTCTAGTCTTTCACTTGTTGAACTATCAGTTTGTATTTGAGCTTTTTCTATGTCCTTGCTCTTTGAAGCAGTAGTCTTGAAAGCCACTGATTTAATTTTTAGTTCATCATCCTCCTCTTTATTCACCTTGAGTTCTTCCTCATACATCATAAGCTTACCAATCAGCTCTTTGACAGGTAGAGCAGTAATGTCACATGACTATCTGATTGAAACATATGTGCCTCTCCATCGGTCCGGTAGACACCCCAATATCCTCATAATTTGTTCCTTTGCTGGAACAGCCTTTCCGAGTGAATTCATTGTATTGACTATCTCATTAAACCTGATATACATATCAGAAATGGGTTCATCAGTCTTCATTTTAATGTTATCATATTTAATAGTATAAGTATTCAATCACATTTCTTTAACATTAGTTGTTCCTTCATGAGAAACTCCCAAAGTATCCCAAATTTCAAAATCAGTTTTGTAAGCAGAAAATCTATTAAATTCCTCATCTCCTAGAGCACAGTACAAAGCATTCATAGATTTAAAATTATTATTATAAGCAGTCTTTGTAGGTTCATCCCAAGTTTTTCTTTCTGTTTCTGGAATTTTATATTGAGATTCTATAACAGTCCAGATATCAAAACCCATGCTCTCAAAATGTATATTCATTTTAAGCTTCTACTGAGCATAGTTTGTACCATTAAAGAAAGGTTTCATGTTAGTGGCATCACCCTCTAGTCTATTATCTATAACTATATTTTAGAAAGTAAATTTTAAAGCAATAAAATTTATAAATAATAGAAATTTAAGATCTTTAAATATGAAACTAAAATCACAGTTGAAAAACAGAGTATTTCAAAAATCCTTAGACAAAAACAAGACCTTTGATACCAAATGTTGGTCAGAGTGGATACTCAAGAGGCGGGTGAATTGAGTTCCAATTAAAATTTCTGTTAAAATTATTTTTCTTAAAATCCCCCAATTTAAAAACAAAGTTAAACTGTAGTGAATCTATACAGAGTGTAAATGTTCAATCAGTTTCTCAAAGATTGATTTGGTCTCAGTTGACATAACCTGAATATTAAATTAACTTTTGAAACTAACTTACTATTTTACAATAAGTATAAACACATGCTAATTTAACTATCAAAATATCTTTAAAATAGTTTTGTATTTTAAGTAATAGCAGCAGAATATAAAAGATATATTTATTATACTTTAAACTTAAACTAACGATGCACAGCAGATATAACAAGAGTTTCAGTCTCAAGTCGATACTTAGTCCTCTCAAATTTATATAAATTTGATCCACACCCTGTATCGGGGTTAACAACAGTTTACAAAACTGTCCAGGCCACGCAGGGACCTCTACCATAGTTCTTCGTGGGAAACAAAACAAAGACCAAGCTACACAAGGACCTCTTCCACAGTTGACGTGGGTAAACAAGAGTTAAGAGTTTTTGAGTGAGGATTTTGATATCCTATAGTTCAGTGTAGGAGACAGTGTACACCACACTGCTCAAAAGTAAATAAAAAAATCACTTAGAGAGAACAGATAATAGTTTAGAAATCTCTAGTGAGTATCAATGTAGCTCTGGACTCGTTGGATTCAGCAAGAATGCTTCTGAGTCCTTCTCTGGTTTTTCTGTTGAAAAACAGAGTGTCGTAGTTCAGATTGTGTTCTATAGGAGCGAAAATGATCTCTTGATTCATCGTGTGTTCTTCAGTGTTGTTGGATTGCACTCATGAGAGTTCTTTGAAAGTCTTGCAATCTCTTTCTTGATCAGGATTGTTCTTCGTGTTCAGCACATTTCTATTAGGTGTATGTACGTTCTTCTTGTTGTATCGTCACACTTGCGCGGGTGTACTACATCTCAATATTCCTTATATTCCACGAGTTCTGGTAGTAGGAATGATTCCATTTTCATAGGTATGAGATACGGTTTCCTGACATGCCAAGAACTGTCATTAAATAACATTAATTGCATTAAAAACATCAAATATGGCCATTAGAATTATTTAAATAATATTGACAAAAAGTTAAGAAACGGTGTCACAGTGATTATGTAAACAGTGTCTTCTTCACAGTATAGTCTTCACGGTATGTGGTTCACGGTATGTGCTTCACGGTATGTGTTTCACGGTGTCTCCATGTCACGGTGTGTAGCTCACGGTGTCTGGGTCACGGTGTGTCCTTCACGGTGTCTGCGTCACGATGTCTGGGCCATCGTTTTTCCTTCACGGTGTCTGGGTGACTGTGATTGTGTCTTGTACACAGTCTGTCTTACTGTGTCAAACATCACGATGTCTCTATACTTAGACAAATATCTGTATTTAGATATAGACATTAATATGAATAATATGGATTAAGCTTAATCATTATAGAGTAAGAGAACTTGAATCATAAAGGCTTGATAATATAAGTGAGATTTGTGATCACACATAAGACTTGTAAATACTAAATAGAGTAATTAACATCAATAAGATTTTCTATCATTAAAACATGATGTGTAGTTATTATTGAGATTGAAGAGCATTAGAAAGATGTGAAATTATGATTGAGATTAATTAACAGTAATAGGATTTTTTATCATTAAATAATGATTAATACATGAGGAGTCCAACACTCACTAATCAAGAAATGAAAATAAAATGGAATATAATATTATACAAGGATTTGAAAATATCACTATTTTTCGATTCGCTAATTATAGATGGGTTCTTGTTGATATCCTTACACTTATCCTCTATATAAAATGTATGTATGTCACTATTAAATTATATTCACCTCATATGAAAGGATCCTTAATTTATATCTATATAATATCATCTTATTATTATATTTGGTATGATCTATAATGAGTAAAAATACAACTTCACTATTTTTAGCAATATCTATTAATTCTAAAATACTAATCTTTTTATTTTTATTTTCACATTAAAAAATTATCTATTTATAAATATTTATATCTCTCTATATCAAATATTTTCCATTTATTGAATCTCTTTATCTATAACCCAAGGTAAAATTTCCAAATTTACCTTTATTAATGAAATCGTGTTGTCTTCATTATGATATAAAAATTCATCAACCAATCTATTCCAAATAAATTTAAAACTAATTTGATCTGTATCACTCAATACCTCATAAAATAAGGGATTTTTTAAATATATATATTAATTTATACTTGATTCACTATTGGATATATAACTCTCATCATTCCCATTTTTGAATTCCATGTAAAACCTTAACCCCATGAACTATTGGTCTTCAAAACTTCATATAACATGAAAATAATTCTTTTTCCATCAAAATTATTTTCATATCAAACATCCAGTGTGTTGAAAAAATATCATTACCATGGTATATATGATTCCCAAGAAGAACACATTGTTCCACACTAACAAAAATTGTTTGTTTCCCATTTTAGCACAACCCCAGAAAATGTTATATCAAAATTTCACACCCCAATATTAGTTTTTCATTTGTTTTTTTATTTATTAGCCTTTTATAATTCCGATATAATTTACATTGAGTCCTAGGTGTTTTTTTATCAGAATCTGGGGTTTTTTCTAGGGGCAGTATAGTGGTGCATAGTTGGTGCATGGCCAGTAGAAATTGTGTGACCACATCCAATAAACTATATGGCCAATACAGTCGGTATGTCCAGAACGCACATCCAGGAACACAACTATGTGCTTCTACCCTACACCATGTATATCCCAAGACAGTGGGGACCACACATTTGGCACATGATCTGGAAGACCATGTGGCCAAACTTTTTGGTCTCTCTAGTTTAAAAATAACTTATATTAAATTAATTTCAAATAATAAATTAGATTAAATTAAATTGAAATATAAATAATAATAGAAAAACAATTTTTTACCCCCCCCCCCCCACTTCTCCCTCTCTATCTCTCTCTCAATGCCTAGTAGGCTTCCTTGGAAACATTTGATATGATAGTGGGTCTTTCACATTGAAGTTAGTGGGTTTGACTTCAGTTTCATGTAGGTTCCCTTTTGTTCTTCCTATTTCAACCATTTTTATTTGGGTATTTTTTAACCTTTATATTCCTTGTATTTTCTAGTATATCTTGATCCTCCTTGGGGTAGCTTTGGAACATCATTCATGAAGGTGAAAACTCATGTCTCCCTGAAGTCAACTTACACACATATACATGGGTAAGGAATATATATATACACCCTATTTGTACATATTCCCTCCTGAAAACGAGAATATCTACATTTCATCTAGGGGTATTTATATATGTGTGTGTATATAGGTTCATATGTGTTTAATTGTAATAGGAGTCTTTTTCTTCACCAAGGTCCTTGGCCTTTCTTGATTTCGTGGACCTATTTTAAGTGTATTTGTGTTTCCATCATCTGATGCAACATGTTTTGAGGTTAGTTTCCTATGAGAAATAATTTAATTTGAATTCCATTATTGTTTTATTGTTTTAAAATTTTATTTTCAATATTATAAAAGATTTATATTCTATTAAATGTGACTTTTTATTCTTGGAAATTAATTTTCACACGATTTCTATATTTAACCTATGCGTCAAATAGGGGTTTCCTTTGTCTATGATTCTTTTTGACATTATTTGAAATTAAATTTTAAATTCCTAATTGTTTTTTCAAAATTGTGTGTATCATAAAAGTGGTGATTACCAATGGTTTTTTCTAAAGAAAAATAATATATTTTAAAATAATGAGGCTCAGTTGGTGCTTTGAAATGTTTGAAGAAATGAAAACCCCTCTTAAATAATGATCCATGTAATTTAAATTTAGTGTGTTCTAAATGTGTGTTGTGTGATGTATGCTAGGTGATGGGACTTGTGATTTGTTATATATTTTGGAAGGGAAATGGGTGTGATTAAAAGGGAATTTAGGTGTGAGAAAATGAATGGTGGTTTTAGTGAAACGTATGAGATATGTATATATATATTAGCTTGATAAAAACTCACCTCTATTTGGAATCAAACTCCCTAGCATATCATACATGAGAAAAGATTATATGGTTTGATCACCAAGAGTATGAGGATCCAAGGGACCCGACTAACCTAGCTACTTAGGGATTTTCCATAGTTCTCATAATTATTTACTCATGTTTTTCTATGGTATTTATTTAATAAATTAATTTTTATGGTTTTTTCAGGTAAAAAATAATTAAATGTATTTTTTACTCTCCACTATTGTGTAGCACCAGATTAAATGATTCCCTTACTACATGTTACTTTTTGTAAATTAGTTTTTTGTAAAAATGAATCACCTTTTAAAAAGGTTTTCAAGGAAAAAGAGAAAATTGGTTTCCATAAGCTTTATCCCATTACTTGTTTTGAAAAAAATAGAAAACCTTGTTTTATTTATTTATATTTTCAAGCTAGAATGATTTGTATTTCACTTTAAAGGTAAGGAATAGGGAGTTTTTTATCCTTGGCATCCATACTAGGAATTTAAATTCTCATTCCTATAATATTTGTCATTTTTCAAATTCAGGTTCTATCTATTTCTAGTTCTCTAATGGAGTGAGTGTTGTTTCATGGTGGTTGGTGACCTGTGACGTCACATGGAGGATGTCAAGTGTCTACTTTTTTCCTTTTAGTTACTTGTTTACTTTATAATTTGAGTATTAGTTTTCCTTTTATTATTTATTTATCTATTTTTAGGGATAAATCATTCCCAAAATTGAGTATGCAGGATGCTACGCTCTATTTTCCAACTCGGGAGGATCGGGAACACCTCTTAGGACTTGTTGTGTGAAGGCTCAGATTACCAGTTCGAGATCGACTAGGGTTGGTTCATAACAAAATGGTATCATAAAAATTAGTCCTTGTTATTTGTGGTTTTCTAGTCATTAGTATATAGGATTTTCAAAATTCAAGTAGTCTGTCACTGGTAGGTTCCCGGCCACCACCTATTCGGAAGGATTCTTGAATTTCCTAGGTGCTTTGGGATGGTTGTGCGTCAAAATTCAAGCATGGATATTATATGTTTGTAGAATTTTGGTTCTTTTGTGAGTTTGTTTGATTTTAATTGAGGATTTATGAATTGTTTTTAGAAATTAAAAATGTTGTAGTTGATCTTCTGATAGATTTAGATGGTTCATGGTTACTCTACATGGTATAGAAATCCATCTATAAACCATATTGTTTCCTCTATTGGCCACTAGTGTTCTCACATTATTGGTGCATGATCTTATAAACTATGAAACCAATCTATCTGTAGCGTATTTGATTCTATTTTTTGAATTTGGATATGTTTAGTGTTGAGTTTATTTTTTATATTATTATTGTGTGTTTATGTTGGTTTTGGGATGATACCCTTATATTTTAAAATTATTTTTGGTGTGAGAAAATTTTGTTTCCAAAATGAAAATTTCTAGGTTGTTTGAAAATGAAATGAAAATTGATTTTGAATTTTGATAAGTTTGTGTAAATATGGATGAAATGTTAATTAGTAATTTTCTTAATGATTATTTTTTATGAAAAAATGGTATGTGTGACCCTAGTAATTTCTTATCAATGTTCACATGTGTGTGGTTGTTTATGTGGAATGTTAAAGTTGGTACATATGAGTGTATGGATCTAATCAGAATTAGAGATGAACACATATGTTATGGTTCATGGGATACCATGAGTGTGTATTTAAAATCAAATATTTGACTTGGTTTATAAAAAGTGGCTTTCAAAACAGAAAATTGTATCCCTTAAAATGTGGATTCTTTTATAGTGTGACTTTTTATTTCAAAGGTAAAATAGAGGTAGTGTTTTTAATTTTAAAGTGGATGTGCTAAAATGGTTTTTAGTCCAAGAGTTCTTTATTTGAAATTTGAATTTTAGAAATATCCTTGATTTTTGAAATGGTTTTCGAAGTGGTAAAATGGTTTTCAATTTAAATTTTAAAGTTTTTATTTTTTAAAATAGGGTTTTGGTTATTCATTTTCATGTGTTATGGTTTATGAGTTTTGTATTTTGAGTTGAGTTTTTATTTAGTTTTTTTGTGGTTTTGAGATTTCATGTTATTTAGATTATACCACCCAGAAAGGTATAAAGGTTTTTTGAGGGGCCTCTTTTGGTTTTTGTTCTTTCCCAAACTCTTAATGTAGTGGTGGGGTTAAGTTATTTTCATTTGTTACCTATTTCTCTTGGTGTTTGAGGACAATTAGGGGGTTGTAGGATGGAAGAGCTTGTGGGTGTTCGGCAGGGTCAACAAACGGTGAAGGGGTATGTTAACCACTTCGAGGAGCGATATTATTTTTCCCTATAAATAGTGTCGCGCGATATATTGTAATCTCCTCACTTCTTGTGGGGTCTTAATATAGATATTGAGGATTGATTTCTCTCATCCAAGTAATTTTTTTCAATAATTTGTTAGGTTTATAGTTTCTAGTCAATATCATTATTAGAGGACATCCCATGGTGGTTGGCAGTCTATATTCTCTTGGTCCTTGTAATTCTTTCCCATGTAGTGAGATGTGTAAACCAGGGAAACCTAGTCTTGTGAAGTCTCTTTCCTAATTTCCTATTTCTGGTTCTTTATAACATTCACTCATTTTCCTCGAGTGTGGTTTGTTCGTGAAATCTAATCCATTTTTCATAATCCTACAAAATCCTATGGATGGTGTGTTAATTTGAGTCATCTAGAAAAGATCTATAAACTATATTTCCAAAATAGAAATCCTCTGTTGGAGGGATTTAACTCATGATTTTGGGGTAGTAGATGCTTCAAGACATATGGTCTCTTTCCATGGGGCCTAGAGTGAAGCTTTTTATACAATCAAGGAATTGTCAGGTGTGGGAGATGATGCTCCAAATTTTCATCTCCAACATTGGTGGAATAGTTTTTTGGGATATATATATATATATATATATATATATATATATATATGTGTGAGTTTTGGGATGATTCATTGTCTTGTACCTATTTTAGAGATTCTTTTGTGTTATGTAAATTATGAATATCAGTTCGGTTTAGAGATCAACTTGAGTTTTCTTAGTTGGGTCTTCCAGAGTAGCGATTTTTTTTTTGGTTGTTGGTTTCTTAAATAGTGGGGATACCCCTCTCTTTTACCTCATTTATTTCCTTATTATTATATCTTGAGATGGTCCGGTGTGACTTGTGGACTTGAAAGGTCTCATCAGTGTTGATAGTATCGATTGGTTTTGTTCATTTTTGGGTTCTGTTTTTGTTCCTTGTTAAGTTGGTTGTCTTTATAGGGGTAGATAGTTTTCATGGTGGGGATAAATGTCACACCCTGACCTTATTTTTTCTTTTTTAAAATTTATTCCTTGGTCTTTTTTTTTCCCTTGTATTTCATGTTGAGCACCAGGTTTTCCCTTTTCTCGGTATCCGGAGTTTTTTAGGGGGGGGTGCACGGTTGGTGCATGGTTAGTGGAAACTATTCTCTATCCCCCTGAAAACTATGTGACCAAGATAGTGGGTATTTCTAGACTGCATAGCTAGGTTCATAGTCATGCACCCATCCCAGGCAACCCATGTGGCCCCAAAGAGAGGTGATTGCACTATTGGTTCATGGTCTGAAAGACTGTATAGCCAAACTGTGCAGACTACCCTAGTTTAAAAAATAAATTAAATTAAATAAATAACATAGTTTAAATTAAATTTATGTTGAATAAATTAATTATAATAATAATAATAATAGGAATAACAATAATAATAATAATAATAATAACTAACTCTATCCATCTTCCACCTCATATGAGACCCCCTTCCCCCTCTCTAGCTTGATGCCCATAGGGGCTCTCGATATGCACCACCCCTTCCCAGATCATCCTCTCAATGTTGATTCACCCAAAAATTCTTGGTGCGATCTCTTAGAGTAATCATTTCTCTTTCTTCATCACCTCTTTATTACTTCTTCTCCTTTCCCTCACTATAATATGAGTTTAAAAAAATTATAGGGTATAATCATGGTCTGGTTTTTGTGGATTTTTCATGCAACTAGGGTTTCTTCCTTCTTTTAATCTTCCTTAGACTCTTTTGAGATGAGTTCAGGACTCACACATCAAAGGTTGTTGGTTCACTAACAGATTTGGGTAGGTTTACTTTTTTTCTTCTTATTTGGCCCAATTTTATTTGGTTCTTTTGTAACATTTGGATTCCTTTAATTTTTCTAGTATACCTTGGACCACCTTATGGTCGCCTTGGACAATCGTTCATGAATACGACAACTCGTGGATCCCTAGAGGCTACTTACACACATATACATGGGTAAGGCATATATATATTTATATATACATACCCTATTTATACATATTCCTTCATGGTGAAGGAAATATATACATTAAATTTAGGGGTATTTATATGTATATGTATATATATATGTGTGTGGATATATTTGTTATTGTAAAAGGATGGTTTTTCTTCGCCAGATTACTTGGTCTTTCTTGCTTCTATGGACCATTTTGAAGTGGATTTGAGTTACTATCGTCATAGGAAACATTTTTTAAGGTATGTTCCCTATTCCTAAGCCTTTAATTTGAATTACATGATTTTTTTATTATTTTAAAAATATATTTTCATTATTATATAAGATTTATATGCTATGAAAAGTGGCTATTGATTCTTGGAAATTACTTTTGACTCAGGTTTCATATTTTACCTAATATTCCAATATGGGTTTCATTTTTTTAATCTTGTACTAACCTTGTTTGAAATTTAATGTATTTTAAATTTATAATTGTTTTTATAAATGGTGTGTATCATGAAATTGGTGATGCCCAATGTTTTTTTCTAAATACAAAGTGATTATTTTAAAATGATGAGTCCTAGTTAGATCTTTGAAATGTTTGAGGAAATGAAAACCCCTATTAAGTAATTTCCCTAGTATTTTAAATGTGGTTTGTTATAAATATGTGTTGTGTGATGTATGCCCAGTGATGGGACTTGTGATTTGTTTTTTATTTTGTAAGGGAAAAGGGGATGCACTTAAAATGGATTTTGGGGTGAGAAATTGAAATGTGTTTTTAGTGAAAATTATAATATATGTATGTATATGATATCTTGATAAAAAATCACCTCCATTTGAATAATGTACTTTGGAACCCTAGGTACTTAGTTTGTTAGAATAAGTACTATTACGCCAGCTTAGTTGGTTAGGCACTAACCTAGTCTTCCAGGAATGATTACACTATAACACTAACTAAACAAGATGATGAGGCTTTGGGTACCACTAACATTTTTTATTCAACCTCTCTAGCAACTCATGCATGATAATGGATTATACGGTTTGATCACCGAAGTTACAAGGATCTTAGGGACCCAACTAACCTAGATACTTAGGGATTTCCTAAGGTGGTTTCTATTGTTTACTCTTGTTTTTATATTGTACTTCCTTATTAAATGATTTATGATCATTTTTCCTTTCATGTAAAAAATAATGAAAAATATGTTTTAGTTTACACTATTTTTTAGAACCATATAAAATTATTCCCTTACTGCATGTTCCATTATGTAAATGGGTTTTTGGAAAAATAAATCACATTTTAAAAAGGTTTTTAAGGTAAAAGAGAAAATTTTCTTTTAGAAGATCTATCCTGTTACATGTTTTTAAACGAATAAAAAATATTATTTTATTTATTTATATTTTCACAATAGAATGATTTGGATTTCTATTTAAAGGTAAAAAATAGATTTTTTTATCCTTTTCATCCCTAATTAGAATTTAAATTATCATTCCTATACACTTTATCATTTTTTAGTTCCGTGTTCTATCCAGTTCTAGTTCACTCATGGAGCAAGTGTGGTTCTATAGTGGGTGGTGACCTGTGTGGTCACATGTAGGTATGTAAAGTGCTTACTTTTATCTATTTAGTTGTTTTTTATTTATTATTATAGTATTTGTAACATCCTAACCCAGGTGAAACTAAATTGATGCCCCATGTTTGTTCACCACGAGGCCTCAAGTACACCTCCCCAAACACAACAGGTTGCTGACTAGCAGTGCGGGCCTAGGGTTTGATAGTGGGGAGACTATTCCCTCATATCAAAGTATAAAACAGAATAAATAAAGAGATATCATCCATATAATAAATTAATAGAGTGATTATGAAACAAATAAACTGAAATAGAAGTATGATGTAATAATAAATTAAATTTTATACAAGCCCGAATGGCATTGTCATACATAAAACATTTATTTCCCACTGGGATGACCATACATACACATGAGTAAATAGAAGAAACATAAATAAAATTACAAGGATCTACAACATACACTGAGTTAAACCACATGCCTGATGTCCACATGAATATATGTGTCATCATTCTTGATCTACCCCGAGCATCGGCCCTACTCGTTTCTTCAACCATGTGAACATATTCTCATGTACCCTGGTGAAATGGTGGCTTGAGATGGGTGTGAGTACAAAAATTAGTAGGGAACCACCAACATAGTCTTGTACATAGCCAGTAATATGCAGTGTATGTAAAACTAAGATTATTATTAGGATTACAATAATAATAACAGCTAAAAATAAATTGAAATGAAAATTCATATGAGTCATGATCAAGGAAAGTTCTTAACCTAGCTGACACACAAATAGAAACAATAAATAAAATAAATAAATTGAAACAATAGTTAATCCTTGGGTCAATTATCCCGGTTGACTATAAAGTGTTCCATCATGTATATATATAAATATTCCCATATATATATATATATACATGAGTAATCTGAAAAATAACCTATTCAACAGCAGTTGATCCTTGGGTACGTAATCCTAATCGTCGGGACATCCTATTAAAATGTCATTGAGATGGATATCGTACCACTCAATACATGTATAATTAAGTAGATCTTTGGGTTCATAATCGTGATAGATAAAACCTACTTTAGATAGCACTAGAAATATATCTGAGCAAGATAAATCACCACAGGGGGATAGATGTCCTAGACATAGGTTCACTCATACTCACCTCCAATCAATATACGGATGGATTCTGTATACTGATGGAAAATATTTTAAATGGTCACTGATATAGTCATCATGCCACTCAAGACATGTAAATACAGTCTGATTAATGATACATAGTTCCCAATTTGTAGGCGGTCATGGTGTTAGAGCTCGGATAAACCCTAAGGGGGATGAACCTTAGGAAATCTACAAGGAATTCTCTCCATGTCCAAGTACATTCTCGGTATCCATTCAAAAAAATTATCAACAACCCATCCCTAAGAAGTACATCTGGTCAATATAGTAATGGTGAATCCACATGTCCCTAGGGATCATCCTAGGTGTCTCTCGGTAGAGAATAATCATCCACGAGTATCCATCAATGATGTGGGGTGTCATGTCCAACAACATGGTCAAGCAATCGATCAAGGAGATCTTAATTTTCCTCATTACTCGGGAGATCATAATCATCCTCAAGTATCTATCAATGATGTGGATCATCATGTACAACATCTCGGTCAATTAATTGGTTAAGTAGAGGGTAATCATCCCCATTGATTAGGAGAGAATAATCATCCTTGGGTATAACTCCTAATTTGGATCTTAAGAAGTATATATGTGTATCCCAATAATATAAAAATCAATAAAATTATTATAATCTAGATCCTAGGAAATACATCTAGGTATCCAAGTAAACTAATAAGACAGACCTCAATAAGTACATCTTGGAATCCAAAGATAAAAATAATAGTCAAAAGGAAAGGATCGTTAGTAGGTTCCTAGAAAGTATGTCTGGGAACCCCAATAATAATATCCCACATCACATCATGATTGAAAACGAAATTTTTATTTATTGAGGCACTTTTATGGAAAAAGTATGAAACTGATCCAGTTCAAGACAAGTAATTAACTGATAGAAAAAGAAATGAGTGAGTTATTAAAGTAAAGTTTAAGCCAATTAGAAACCTTATAAGTTATGTATGATTCTAAGGTTTTACCTACTAACATCTCTACCTGAATCCATAATGTACTAGCTTAGGTTCGATCAAGCACTGGTTACCCATTGGGTCCCCTATATCAAAATGTTGGAGAGGTTTCTTACTCAAGATCCTCAACATCCATAGGTAAATAAAGGCATCCCTCTTAGGGTCCTCAAATTCAGTATATAAGAAAGAAATCTCTTCGGATCCTAAAATGGATTATGTAGAGGCATCCTATAGGGAATCCTCAGTCATGGTCATAGACTTAAGTCATGGGATAAATCAAGAACATTGGGGTGGCCAGTGGCCTCAATCATTCATCCAATACAACCTATCCATTTTATTTAATTAAAAAATTCATTAAATGAATATAAATAGAGGGCTTCTCCCTTAGGGTAAATCTTGAGCATCCATATAATACCATAAACATTCATAAATATTATAGGGTGGGTACAACATAACACCTAACTTTAGGGAGATTTCCATTTATTTTCCAAGGGCTGGGAGTAGCTGCCAAGGCTTGTCTAAGATCATTTGATACATACAGGGTCCTATCACACAACCAAAACATCAAAAATTAATAAATTATAAGTATACTATAATTAATTAATTAATATTATCAATATTAACATTTAAAATGATTTAATTTATAAAGGAATAACACCCAAAACCTCATCGGTTGGCCTTACCTCATTGAAACCATGACCAAATGCTCACCAAAAACAAAAGACACATCCTTAACTCTGAAATGGGCATAATCCTGAAGAAATGGTGTCAAAATATTGACCAAAAATTTTAGTTTAAATCATTAATGATTTTTAAATTCACCATTGTGATGTACCTCGATGAAATGTCAGAAAACAAAGTGGTAATAGCCTCTCAGGATGTCCTTTTCTGAGGAAGAGAATAAGCCCCAATCGAAACGGTCGATTCCACCATGATCTGGTGGAACTAATGAAAACCCCTAAATGGAAACATCCAATATCAGGAACTATGAAATTTAATTACTGTGTATGATGAAGGAGGAAGATATTACCCACCTATATCATTGAATTGCACCAAGGATCTCCTTGATTTGTGAAGAATGGAGGGAGAGGTGTATCAGCCGAGAGCCACCCATGAACCCGCCTATTTCCTAATGAAGCATACAGGGAATCTCATGGTTAACCTTTTTAAAAATCCATCCCCACATGTTTAATAGAGTGAACTAGTTTCATGATGTTAATTCCTCGGTTTAATCCCGTCAGGATTTAACGTTCTATAACATCAATGACTCACCCCATTAAACCCTTTTACATCATGAATGGGATTCATGGTGTGAATTCCTCAAATGCAGTTATTTTTAGTATCCTAGTTGTCTGTTCCTCCTCCGATATGTCCCCCCCACACACACACACCAACACTTCCATAGGTATGTAAAACACATGAAAAAACATCATTTATGTATGTTAAAAGACTCAGATCCTCATTCTAAAACCTATTTCATAAGAGGGTCAATCCTCCAATGGAGAAAATTTTAAATTTTCTCAAAAATAAACCGGTCCAAAAAATGGAACTTACAGTATCCCCACCATAAAACTTCTCATCCCCAAGAATCCTTAAGGAAAAAAATCATCATATAACCTACTTGGGTCATGAATTCCCACTCAGATAGCTATATTGCATCTCTGACTACCCATTGTGCTTCTAGTCTCTGCTTTTAAACATATGGATCCTAACTTACCAAACATGATCCAATAATCATAACTATGAATGAAAAATCAATACAATGCTTACTTGATCCTATTTAATCCAAGACACAACCACATATTTTCATCTATCATCAACTGACCTATGGTGCTCCCTATCATAGGCCCTTACTTTCAATGGCCCATTTCGAGTCACCATCCATCCAATGGCCCAAAGGCCTTCATTTTTTATTGGTTTTTGATAATACACCTTTCAAGGGGTGAGGTGGAACCCTTTAATGGCCCGTAGGCATAAGTATTACATGGCCTGTCAGAATTTCCTATCAAATCACATCCTTAAACTTCTAACGATGCATTCTTATATATGAAATAACTCAGGTAGAAAAACATATTAATGAATAAACTCAAAGAATATTTTCTTAAGTTTTCAATAATAACCAAAATATATTCCAAAATTTCTTATCCCAATGCCTTTTGAGATCATTTATAGAAAGCTCACTGATTCATGTAATTGAATTCCAGTGACATCTCCTAGAAAAACTATTGTCTTTCCATACTCATTGTCATTCCACCACATGAAAACTGACACTTTTCTGATTCAATACCCATGGATCATAATAAGTTATCTTGAACCAATTCCCACACTCCAAATCTACTCAAGCCAATATTGAAACATGTACCTAGAATTCACAAAGGAATATAGTATCACCCTATCCTATTTATCCATGGAATAAAAAGGTCAAAATAAAACCTAATGACCAGTATCAACCTCCTCCTTTCCTTAAGAGAATCCTTATCATTTCACTAACAAAATTAATCTTTGATCAATGTAGTCCACGACCAACCATTACCAGACATAACAACTGGAATGTTTAACAACTCAATCACACCTGAGAATCAATGAAAAATTCATATATCTCTAGTTCCTCACCAATGGTAACATTACCCATGGAAAACACTGAATTTTGAAAACACATTGAGGTTCACCACCCTTAGTCATCCAATAGTGTACTATACATAATATGGCTTACCTTATTACTACTCCATGATTGAAACTCCCAAGGATTCCCTCTATCAAACCAAATCACACTTGATTCAGCTCAGTATATACCAAATGCTCTATCAGTATATTCAATATGATTTCAAGATATAGGTCATGAAACCTATAAACTATGATTATTATAATATTCCATCGATAGGAATTTATAGATGTCTTTGATTCATTCTCACATTAAAATAGTTTGTACTTTCCTTTAACCAACTCTCGATACCACATATTACCACAATGCATGTCGAGGTCCAACCATGGGTAAACCATCTCATAGAACCCAATTTATCCTTGATATCACCTATACTATGGAGGGACATCTTTCAATTCATCACAAATCCTATGCAACCATGCCTACATCATTTATTTAAACCATTAGTCCTCATCTCATAAACGTCCACTAAATTATTTATGATTTAAATAGTACCATGCATAACTAAATCATAACATCATCACATGACTCCCACTGCCAAGAGTCACTAATATCAAGCACAATCTGACCATGCTACACGGAATGTTAGTATCATTATGCTAGAATCACCCTTGTCACTTTTCTTCAAAATCAGGCATCTCTCTCTTTCCATGAAAATTTCCATGACTGGCCATCCCATGGAGTCGTTTTATTAGATTTAAGTGTCAACATGCAACCACTGGTCAATAGGTCTATGCACCTAAAAAATCCTTCCCATTGAATCTAGTCTCAAGAAACAAGCACCCAAGGTTCTTCCACCAAATACAGAGACATCTCATCATGATTATACCACCAAACTAAATCACCCACCATATATAAGTCTCAAAAAGATCATACAAGCAAGATCATTTCCTTGAAAGTCATTCACAAACCTAGACCAACTAGATTCACATAATTTTCTAGTACAAATGGAATGTTGACCTACAAGGGTCTGAGTCAAAACCAAGAGCCTCTAGGTCTCCCAAGTATCCCTACTGATCGTGTAGAGACCCAAAGCTTGGAGTACATGGACATTACATTACTTTTGCGGAATACTTAATACATAACAAAAATAGACACACAAGGACCATAATAGTTTAGTGTCTTTGGAAACTTGGAACGTAATCTTCTAATCGTGGTGAAAGATCCTCAACATCTCCCATAAAGATCTTCCCCTTTTTTTCTTACCTAAAACCTTTCTTTATATCATGGGGAAAATAAAACATAAAAAAGGATGAGATCAAATTCTCAGTAAGGGTAAGCATGGATAAAATAAAACATACCATATATATTTGAACTTAAAAACATGAACATAATGTTTAAACATCAAAAGCTTGAGCAATGACATAAAACATAGAAGTACGTAAGGCATAGATCATAAAGAAACATTAAGCATGATAAAATAACATGGGAATAAAACATGTAATTGTGGAAACCATTAATCACATGATATGATTTCCATATTAGCCAAGGCATTGCTGCCAAGACCATCTTAGTGGACAAAGTCCCTTTTTGAATCGATTTCACTCCTCGTTCCAGTCCTGTATTACTGAACCGGTTTAACTTGTTGTTCCAGCCATGTCTATCCCAAGAGATATAAATCTTTACCCAATTAATTGGAGGGAGATATAGGTCCCACCCATCTCATAATGAAATAATTCTTACTTGTGCCATAAAATAAACATACATCATTCATAATAACCCAATAAATAAAATGGGTTTCATAAACATCATCCCATCATTACATAATCCATATAAAAGAAATGGATATCATTTTATAATAAGGAAATTAAAACCATGTAAATAATAGAGACATTATACTTGAAACATACACATATGAAATAATTTCATCTTATATGAAAAATGGTTTTGATAAAACACTTGAAATGGATTCTTGAGGAAAATATCCTTTCTTCTTCAAAATCATTTTCTTTTCACAAAATGTCATGCAATTTTAAAAGAAAGAGATTTTGTTGAAAATATTCATGAAATATTTTGGAGGAATCTTCATGAAAATAAGGCTTTATAAAACCGTAAAAATCCTTTCATGCCGTATAAGTTAAAAAAACATTATTCTCATACTTTTTCCAGAAAAAGTCAAAAAGTACCTCGTAATAGAAAGATTCCATACATACCATGTAGTAAAATTAAAAAATGGGTAAAAAGGACTTTAAACATACATGAAAACACTTTTATAAAACATGGACATGGATGATAGAAATAACCCCAGTAAATACTAATGAATAAGCAATCTCGGATAAAAATGAGATTTGCAAAATTATCCCTTATCTTAGGTCTGATATGCTTCGTACGTATCTGAACCCCCTATATAATGATTTAAATAATGTTATTGACTTATTACAGAATCATATTCATTGTTACAATATCATATATGGTTCAATTATGACTTTATATTACCCGTTCTTTTGTAAATTCCATGTTAAAGAGCGTTTTGGGTAAAATCGTTTCATTTGTCGTCCGTGTTTTGACTTGTAATTATTCATATGATTACTTACATCATGATTACTTAATTATATAATATAAAACATTATTTATATATAATATATATTAAGAATATACATATATATAATAGATCGATAAATGGAAAGAAATACACCGTTCATGGAGACAGTAGGTCGTACGTATGCATGAACGATGTTTTAGTTTCCTTATTGAATTGAATGGAATTAAGTAGATGGCATGCATATATATATACATAAATCTAGTATCATTATTATGTCATATATTTCATGATTACTTATTATATATACTTTATAATCATTCATGAATGGTTAACATGGAGAGTGAATCTCATCGCTTCGTGGAGACGGTAGTCCGTACGTACGCACGAGCGATGATGTCGTTTCCATAATTATTGAATTGAATTGGAGTGGATGATACAATATATCAGAATCAGTATGATGTTATAATAACTATGTATAGTTATTATTTGCACCATCATACTCATCCAAGTAAGGTGGTGTTGGAAAAACAGATTACACCACGGCGTGGAGACGGTATTCCGTACGTACGCACGCGCGGTGATTTCATTTTCCGTAGGATAGATAAATGGTGAAATAGGGTTGTTTAAAACTTATAATAACATATCAATATATTATTGATACTGATGTTATTACTTAATAATGAAACAACTAAATAAGAATAAGTGGAAGAAGAAATAAAGTTGAAAGAATCGGTAACGAACATTACCTCTTCTTTAAAGCGCCTCTTTGAGACCTCCTCTTAGGGCACTAAAATTGGAATTTGAAGAATACCAGGACCTCTAGGATGTTTCTAGGAAAGTTTAGAAGAGAATTTGGCAGGGTTTGGCCGAGCTTGAAGGCTCAAATTAGTGTGAGGGAGAGAGGTAGGAGGTGCCCTTTTATAAGGGAGGGGGGGCACCTTTGGAAATCTTAAAAATATTAATTTATAATATATATAACCCCACTTAAAAACCTCAAAAATGACTCATATTAGAATATTAGCTGAGATAGGGTTGTAATCACATCAACCAATAAAGTTTAGACATGTTAGGAAATTATTTTAAACATTATCAACTTGATTTATCCTTACTTAATCAATTTAATTTTATTTGTGGTAATAACATTCTAAATTTTTAATTATAACAAATAATTACTTATTTGTTGTTAATTACCCATAATTGGATACTTTATAACATTTTAGACCATATAAATTTAAATTTATAATTTTTATATATTTTTGTGATTTTTAAACAATTTTATAATATGTTATTTTTATAAAATAACAATAGTGTTAATTTTGACATTATTCATTTATTTGAATTTAAATAAAATATATACAGAAGATACGTTAGAAATAAAAGTTTTAATAGATTAATAATAGGTCATATGTATCTATAAAAGTATTGTAGAACATTAAATAGTTCATATAATATTTATTTTATTATTTGTAAAACCATTTATTTGTTTTATCTTTTATAAAAATAATTACTACAACATTTTTGTATAATTATTTAATATACATATTTTTGCATAAAAATTAAAATTAAAATTCTATGATGAATATAAATCTATTACCTTTCCCAATAATACTTTTACTAGAATTTATCATCTTAAAATCACAATATTTAAATTGTTATATTTATTAAATTATGAAGGTGACAACTTTGGCATCATTTAAAATAAAATAATATAAGTGTCATAATCACTTTTATAAAACTACAAACGGTTATATATTATGTAATTGGATGATTACGGTGTATATATACACTACCAATAAGGTTTGGTCAGGTTTTTGGGCCTTTTAATGGGTATTAGTGTTTCAATAAAAACTATATTACTAATTTTTCACTTAATAAATAATTTCTGCATCATAAATGTATCACCATTAATGACAATTATTTAATCCCTAAAAATTCTAAATAAATTATCATGATGTAGATAATTTTATTATATTTCTGTATAATATTCATTTTCAATGTTTTATGCTGTTTATAACTAAATTAAAATTATTATACTTATAAGATTTAAGAGAGTGACATGTTGTCACTTTCTTTGGTTTTAATAATAATTAAATTATTTTCGTGGTCAAAAGTCCATAAAATGAATCTAATCTGACCCTTAGGTGATATGTGTCGACTTTTAGCCATCCAATAAATTTTTGGCATGTGTTAGGGTAATTTTATAATATTATATTTACCCTTAATTACCCGATTTACCTTTAACTATGTAAATAAAATTTACCGTAGTTACTATTAATAATTCCCAAAAATAAAAATTAGCCTATTAACATAATTTGGACCCACTAATTCCAAATATGGAATCCATTTTTTCAAATTCAATACACAGAAGTTTCAGAAATTAAATTAAAATTAATCTCGTTGTTGAAGGAAAACGGGTTTTTGTTTAAAACATTGCAAAAGATTGAATTGATTTAACCTACGAATTCAATGTAAAATCAATGATAATGACATAAATTATATTAAACAGTAAAAATATATTCTATTTATACTTTAAAACCATTAAATATTATAATTTAACCACATAATTTATTACGATAAAAAAGTTGTTTTTAATTAAAATATAGCGTGTTTTTACTATTCATTAAAATATGAAAGTTATCAGAATAATATGAAAAATTTATCCAAGGTAAAATTTTATATCCCGATTCCAAAGAATAATTTTATTTTGTAAAATTGAACTTATAAACATGTCAAAAACTAGATTTAAAGTGGGTGCGCCATCAAAAGGCGGCAAAACTGCATTCTTTGAAAAACACTTATTTTACCCGAAAAATTTATTTTGTTCTTATACCATGTTCTAGAAAATGTGTAAGATGAATAATAATGTTATAAAATTTAAAATTTAGTTAATACTATTCATAACGGCTAGTTCATAATAATATTATAATAATATATCGTTGTTTAGTAAAACTCGGTATTGCGTACAACACACGCTATCGAGGAATGTCGCGATTGCATGTAATGCAAGTCAAGTCAGGGTTGAATGTAGTGCACGATTCCTTTGTTGCTTCGTATAACAAAATACATTGAATATATATATATATATATATATATACTCAATGTTTCGTAGAATAACTATTATCAAACAAACATGAAATTGTGTGTAACACGATCCAGGATTAGTGTTGTGTATACTGCAAGCTAATACGGTGTTGCGTATAGCGCAAGATAATATTGGTGTATCGTACAACAGAAGATATGAAAGAAATTAAAAAGAATATATCTTATAAAATCTAGGGTTATTACAGATTGAGTCTCACAATAGGTTCAGTATGTTAAACCAACTATCCGAACGACAAAAACTCTATATATTAAAGATAACATAAGAATTATGAGGGTCATAACTATTAAGAAACGTCCTTATAGGGCCCTGATCCTCTCTATTCATCCTCATAAGAAATTCAGAGGCCATTATATTTATGTAGGAAGAACGATAAATTGGAATTCATTGTGCATCTATATATGGTAATACCTTCTCTTGGTATAGTTCACTAGAAACATCCTACTACCTTTCGGTATTTTAATTATTGATTCGACTAAATAACTATAAACTAAGTTTGGTTAAGTATAATGTCATTCCATTTTATGTGGAAAAATACTATATATGTTATTACTGACTCCTTAAATAACTAAAATAAGAAAACAAAACCCCACAAGGGGTCCAAATTTTTTTAATCATATGACCTATCGACTTACTAGGGTCACTAAACATCCCATGCATGAGGATTGAGTTGTCATCCTCTCCATCAAAAGTCTCACTGTAGGTCCACATTGCCTTCCATAATATAGAAATATATATGAGTTAGATCAATTGAGTAGAATGACACCAAGAAACTATATGGTAAAACTCTATTTAGGTTTTTATTGACACATTAAATAACTATCCTCTATCATCATTAAAATCACACACTAGCAAGCTTATAACATGTCAATCATACATACTAAATATGATGCATGAGATCCCTCTTTCCTTTGTTTTCTAATATTAAAACTCAATCAATCGCCTCTTTATAACTAGTGAAGATCCAATAATCCAAAATAATTCATAACTTCTAGACAACATGTGCATTTATCATAGTAAACATCATATACAATTGTAACATCACAGATTAGAATAGTAGTCCCATATCCCTGGAAACTAAGTCTTCTTATCAAAACAAGTGTTATTTATGTACTTGTCTAATATTTATAATTGGTTCTGAAACAATTATAATACCCCTTTATTCCATATATAAAATAGTAAATAAAAATTAAATTAACTTCTTTGGTACCACTTTGTAACATCCCCACTAAGGTTCCATTAAACTAGTTCCCCAAGCTGGTTTGCAAACGAGTAATCAAGTGTGCCACCCTATACGCCAGGGGATTCCAACTAGTAGTGAAGGCCTAGGGTGTGACAGTGTCAAGACTATGAGCTCATATCAGAGTATAAAATAGTGAAAATAACTAGATGACATCCATAGAAGTAATAAACAGGGTGTAGAAGCAAAAAATAAACTATAATTGAAGCATGGAATAATAATAAATGAAATTCTATATAAGCCAAAATGGGAATTTCATACAGGAAAAACTGATCACCCATTTGGATAACCATACATATACATGATGAAATAGAATACATAGAAATAATAGTCAAGGATCTAATACATACACCAATCCAAATCACATACCTAATCTCCAAATACTTATTCAAGACATTATGCTTGATCCGTCCTGGGACTCAATACTACATTTTCCTATAACCAAGTGTCTTTCTTATTGGGTACCCTAGAGAATTGAATACCTAAGCAAGGTGTGTGTATAAAACATGGTAGTTCACCACCAACATGGTCCCTTACATAGCTAGTAATACACAGTGTATTTAAAAGTGAGCTTCTCATTAGGATAATAATAACAATAATAATAACAGGTAGATATAAGCTGAAAAAAATAATATGTGGAATGATCAAGGAAAGTGCTCATCCTAGCTGAGTCACAACTATAAATAATAGATAAAATAGATAAAGTGAAACAAAAATCGATCCCTGGGTCTCTGATCCTGTTCAACTGTAAAATCTTCCATCATGTATATATATATATTCTTATAAATATATATATTTATATAATCATAAATATTTATATACATGAGTAAGGTGAAAAATATCCTAACCAATAATAGTTGATCCTTGGGTCTATAATCCTGATCAACTGAACATCCTACAAAAAGGAAATTGATTTAGATGTCATACCACTCAAGTCATGTATAATTAAGTCAATCTTTAGATTTGTAATCCCAATGGAAAATACCTACTTTGACTAGTGTTGGGAATATATCTAAACAAGATATATCACCATATGGGAATACATTTCCTTGCCATAGGTTCACCAGTACTCTCCTCAAATCACTATAATGAAGGATTATTTATAGCAACAAACAATCATGTAAATAGTCAATGAGCTGGATTCCATGCCACTCAATCCATGTAAATAAAGTCTGATTTCTAATCCCTATACCCTGTTATATAGGTGTTCATGACATTGAATATCAAATAAACCCTTAGGGGGATGACCCTTAGGCGGTATTCAATGAATTCTCTCGAGATCCAAGTATATTATCGGTATCCATTCAAATAAACTTCTAAATAGACTATCCCTAGGAAGTAAAAATGGGTGATGTAGTAATGGTATATCCGCCTAACCTTAGGGGGCATCCTAGGAATATATCGGGAGAGTTTAATCATCCACGAGTATCTATAAATGATGTGGAGCATCATTTCCAACACCACAGTCAAGTAATCGAATAAGAGAATAGTAATCATGCCCATCACTCAGGAGAGCGTAATCATCCTCAATTATACATCAATGGTGTGGAGTGTCATGTACAACTCCATAGTCAAGTAACTAATCAAAGAGAGTGTAATCATCCCCATCGCTTTGGAGACTATACTAATCATCAATTATAACTCATAATCTAGATCTCAGGAAGTACTTATGGGTATCCCAATAATATAAAAATCAATAAAAATATCAAAATATGGATCCCAGAAAATATGTATTTGTATCCCAATAAATGAATAAGACAGATTCGAAGAAGTGCTTATGGGAAACCCAAAGATAAAAAAAATGGTTATAAGTAAGGGATCATCAGCTGGGTCCTAAGAAGTACATCTAAGAACCACAATAATAATATATAACATCGCATCAAGAACATCAATCACAAACCAGGAAGCACATATGGTAATCATATCTACATTAGTAGTGAACATGTGAATTCATAAATAAAACATTTAGGGTACCCAAATTCTTACCCTACAATTAATTCCATAGCCTCATAGATTACAAGCTTGGCATGTGTTCTGAGGTGCCACCCACTACCATATCTACCCAAACCCATATTTCCCTACCTTAGAGTCATTCAAGAATTGGGCTACCACTGGGTCCCCTAGATCAAAATACTAGATAGGCATTGTACTAAGGATCATCAAGGTCTATGGGTAAACAAAGGAATCCTTATTGGGGTCCTCTAGGTAAATATGTAATAAAGGAATCCCACATAGGATCCTAAAACTAATTAATCATAGGAATCCCATCGAGGATCCTTGGTCATGATCAATACCTCAAGTACTGGGATGAATCTAGTGCATTCGGGTGGTTAGTGACGCCAAGATTTCATCCATAACAACCTACCCATTTCATTTAACTAAACAATTATTTAGAATGAATTTAAATAGGGGTACCTCCCTTAGCAGAAAGCTCGAGCATCCATATAATACCATAAACATGAATAAATACTAAAGGGTAGGTACAACATATCACTTACCTTTATAGAGCTTTCAATTTATTTTCCAAGGGCTAGAAGTTGCTACCAAGGCTCGTCCAAGTTCATTCAATACATGCAGGGTCCTGTCTCACAACTAAAATTCCAAAAATTAATTAATTATAATTATTATATCATTAATTAATTAAGATTATAAAGATTAATAATTAAAAATATTTAATTTATAAATTCATAACACCCAAAACACAACTGATAAATCTCGTCACATTGAAGCAACGACCAAATACTTTCCAAAAATGCAAAACATGTCCTCAAATCTAAATCGGGCATACTACATAATAAAAGGTGTCAAAAAAACACCCAACAATTTAATTAAAATAATTAATGTTTTATAAATTCACTAAAATATCTTACCTTGGAAAAACAACATGCGGTGAAGTGAATATGGCCTCTCAAAATTTCCTCATACAAGGTAAAGAAAAATCACCAACCAAAATGGTCAATTCCAATATGCTCTATTGGAACTAATGAAGAAACCTAAATGAAAACTCCCAAAACCAGAAAGATAAGGAAAACTACATGGAAGGATGAAGTAGGAAGATATTACTTGATGACACCATCAAATGATACCAAATATCTCCTTGATTGGTGATGAATGGAGTGATAGATGCATATGTCAAGAGCCTCTAATGTACCCTCTTGTTTCTTGATGAAACAAATCAAAAAAACCTTTCTTTGATTTTTTTAAAAATCCATCCCCACATGTTTCCTGATGTGAACTGGTTTCATGACATGAACCAGTTTCAGGATATGAATACTTTAGGGTAATCCCCCTAGTTGTTCACATCTTGTAACCACCAATCTATAACCTATGAACGCCTTTCACATCATGAATGGGATTCATGATGTGAATTCCTCATTATAGATATTTTGTGTTGCCTATCTACCTGTTCCTCCTTCGATACCTTCCCAGATATCCCATGAATTTCATAGGTACTTATAATACATCCAAAAACACTAAATTTGGATGTTCAAACACTGGTAACCACATTTAGATTTTTGATTCATAAGACAGCCCACCCACCAATAGAGAAAAGTTTAAATTCTCTAAAAAATTCAACTATTCCAAAAACACAAGACCTTATAGTATTAGTTTTTTACTATTTATATATTAATCTATTTTTTAAGAACAATAATTCCCCATATTGAATATTCATGATCCTTGACACTATTTTATAGCCATGGAGGATTGGTAATTCATCTTGAGCCTTATTATGGGAAGGATCTGGTGACCAATTTTCAGTCGACTCGGATTGTTTTGTGATAGAAAAATACCTTACACTATATCATATCCTATCCATATTGTAATTTTAGTTATTCATATATAAATTTCATAATTTTCAGCTAAATTCTCATTTCTAACCTCTCTATTTCCTATAAAAAATTATCATACTATTGTAAATAAAATACTCATTATTAAACTAGAATCTTGTTTCCAATTCTTCCATAATAACTATGAATTACATTATTTTCCACCAAAATAGAATTCCTCACTATTATTGTCACACCCAGTTTTTCAAGTTTGGTTTTTTGATCCATTTTTTTGGAAATACCAATATTTTTCCAGGTTCTAGTTATGATGGGTTTTGAGTTCTGAAGTGTTTTCCTTGTCTAATATTTCCCTCTTGGTTGCCCTTGGATTATTTGGGAGTTTTGGAGAAAAGATAAAAATTGTGACATGAGAAGGCCCTACGCACTGTTGGCACACAACCATTTATGGAATGTTATGGGTGACCCTGTGGTCGACCCCGTGGTTGTCACATGGTTAACACGCAGTTTATTAAATCATGTGGCACTACCCAGAATGAAAAAAAATAATAATTTTTACAACTTTTACCCCCTCATGTTTTTTAGACCCAAATGCACCCAAATATTTTTCCCACGGTATGTCTAGGCCTAAGGAGGCATCCCATGTCTTTCCAATCCATTCCACTTCATCATTTGGTGTATATATAAGAGAAGGTTAAGGGTTAACTAGTTTCTAAGGTGAGTTTCCTTATCTTATCTTCTTCCTCTTCCTTCTCCTTCCAATTTTTCTTGGGTTTATATTCTCCCCCAGTCATGAGAGACATATTGTTCTGTAATACCATGAATTTTACAGGGTTTTTTTATTTAGGGATAGTATTCATAAATCTAGGGTGTTGGAACCCACAATGGGTGATTTTGGGTGTGTGTTTCCATTCCGCTATGGATTTCAGGTAGGTTTCTCATTGAACTTGTCCTTTTTATTTAAGATTCATCCTTTTCATATTATTTTCACCTTCACTATATTCTGAAAAAATTTTCATTACACTTGGATAATTTATTTGGTGTGCAAAATGATATTTTATTCCCTCTTTGGTGAAAATTATTATTGTTTTGTAATAAATGTGCACATTGCTAGTTATTTAAACATTATGTTATATTTTGCACCTGGTTTGTGGTATTTTAAACATGGTCTAGTAAATTGAATAAATTTATGGAATCCCATTGTTTTTATTCCTTTTCAAGTGCTTAAGATGAATTGTTTTGTTAAAAAGTGCATGACATGTGTTCGGTAAATTTCACGGTTGGATTTTATGTGTTAAGTGTGGGTTAAAATGACTAGGTTGGTTTTATAATCATATTTTAAGTAGGAAAAACAATTTTTTTGGGATCCTTATGTGGTTTCCAATATAGTTTTGGTTTTTATAAAAAATGTGTATTGGTTTTTAAGGTGTTTGGGCATGTGTTTCTAATGGAAGGCCCGTTTGGAACTTTTATAAAAATAGTTGTGTATTGGTTGTGAAATATGAATATTTTCAAGGTTTTTACCAATGTTTTGAATCTATAAATGGTGTGATGTGAATATTTATGGAAAGTGGCTTATTTGGCTTTGATAAGTGTTGGTTTGGTAAAATTATTAAAGTCCATTTTGACATTTTTTTGTGAAAATGGGTTTCATGTGTATTTCATGTTGTACCATTTGGGGTCATTTTATGATCCATGAAATTGATTTATTAAATGGTTTTAGGGATTCAAAATCTAGTTTTTTATGGTATTGGTGGGTGTTTGTCCATGAAAGAGAATTTTGGAATGTATTTTATGCGAAAATCCTTATTATACTTCATGAAATTATTTTATGAATCTTTTAAGTAGTTTATTGATTTTTTAAAGAGATGTGAAACATGTTGCAAGATGTTTCGTGTGTGTATGATTTGTAATTTGAGTTTTGATGTATAAATGGTATCTTGTAACATGTGTAACTGGTTTGAGCACAAAGAGGGAATCTCAGGTATCTAGGTGGGCGAACTAGGACTAGTATGCTTGTGATCCAGTAGTGGTTTCTTCCCTATTTAACATGGTAAGATTGAATATGACTACACTAACTAAACTATGATAATGATTGGGGACCACTAGGAAATTGTGATTTCCCTCTTAGTGTCTTTTACACGAGAAGTTTATTGTTTATAGATACTTTTATACCAAGATATGAGGTACCTAGGTCTCCACAGTAAGCTAGTCCCAGCGGTGTTCTCGTGACTAGTGCTCATTGGCTATTTTGTACATACCATCAGTATACGATATGTTTGGTTGGGAAATTCATCATAATATGTGTTTTTTTTTAATATTTTCTATTCTTTAATGTTTCCCCTTAAAAAAATTTCCATTTTAAGTCGCATCATTTTAAAATTTGTTGCTACCATTTCCTGTTTATGAAAACTTGCAATCATTTTGTCTTATAATGATTATAGCATGGAGTCTTATTGGGAAAACATACTTTTATATATTATAGTTCAAACTTGAAAATGTATGATTATTTTATTTTAAATGAAGTGAATTAGTAATAGATTATTGGGCATGCCTACTGATTTTTAATACTCACGCCTATAGTTCTTTTCTGCTTTTATCCTTGTGCAGGTTTCATCTTGAGTTTGATCGCCTTGAGTGATATGTGATAATTGTTTTCGATAGTGACCAGTGGTGTCACATAAAGTTAGTTTGGTTTTCATGTTTGGTTGTTTTATTTGTAATTTTTATTTTAACTTTTAGTTCCTTGTATAAATGGTGTTTTCTTCAAATTTATTTATATATAGTGGGTTGTTTGGTTTCTTTCTGTTATTGGTTATTATTGATAAATTAGGAAAAATCATTCCCTTACATACTCTAATTATTCCTAACACTAGTTTTCAGCCTGTGGGGATTGGGAATGACCATCGGTCTATGCCAAAAACCGGATAAGGTTACCAATTTAGGGTTTACTCGGTCTCATTCGTGACAAAATGGTATCGGAGGAGGTCATCTCTTAGAGAGCCTTTCTTTTCAGAGTACCCTTTATTATTTAGGGATGTTAAGTTAGATGTAGTAGGGTTCTTGGGACTTGAGAGATTGGTGATAGAAGTGCATCGTGAACTCTTTCTCATTCCAATCCTCATGTGTCTATGGTAAGTCCAGTTTTATTTGTCCCTTTGGTTATTAGGGATCATTTGGTGATTGGGATACGACAAGGGGAGTTTGACTAATGGTCTTTGTGAGATCATAGGGCCTAGAAAGACATATGGATTTGGGGTATGATCCTAAAAAGGTTGTCGTGTTGGTGGTGTGTTCGACATATGGATGCAAACCATATGATCAAGTCACCCACTGACACCAGTTCCCTTTTTTGGGTCTCTTAAACCTTTCTTGAATTCTGAAAATTGTTTTTAAAATCCTTGTGTGTGAATTATGAACATGGGTTTTAAAGGAATGGTTGGATTTTGAAAAGTAGAAAATGGGTTTTCAAAATTTAATATAAGGTAGGTTTTGGAAATTTGGGTTTTTTTAAACAAATATTCGGAATAATGTGGAAATGATTTAATGGGATTGAAATTCCTTAATCTAAACTTATGGGTTGTTGGAATAAAATGTTTGGAAATAATGGATTATTTTAATGTGATTCTGAAACTTTTTTTAAAATGGGAAGTTTTGGGCTGTTGAAAAGTGTTTGAATCTTATGAATTGGTTTTAGAAAAAAAAATTGAGTAGTTGGAGTTTTTCTGAGAAGTGTTTTGGCCTTTGTGGCTGTTGAATTTTGGAAAGACATTTTAGTGAATTTTTTAAAATGGGAAAGGGTTGTTTGGAATAGAATGTTTGTTTTAGGAGACTTTTAAAAATGAAAATGATTTTTATAGAAATCTACATGGTTTAGTTTTCAATCATGGTAAAATGGTTTGGTTTGTGGAATTTTAAAATTATTTTCGACTTGGTGTTTAGTGTGCCTTTGGAAGGTACGTGATTTTTGGAAATATATCAAATGATTTGGATTTGTAAATGAGGATATTTTTTTCATCCTTTGGTGTGTTCATGGGTTCTCACATGCATGGTGGTATATGGGAATTTGTAAAAATTCCTAGTATGGAATGATTGGATGGGTGACTGGGGTGGCACGAAAAAGCACATGTGAGTGAGACTCGATGGAACACTATTGGTGAGTTAGAAAATCCACCAATTTTTTTTGTTTTTCAAAAATGAAAATTGTGGTGTTTTTGTAAACTGGTGTTTATGTGGTATTATTTTTTATGTCTTAGAAGTTTGGTTCGTTTGGTATGCTTCCTCGTGATCTGGAAGTGATACTCTTGTTGTGTCTTTATATGGGATCTTGTTGGTGGCACGGATTTGGAACAATGTTTAGTGGGTTTCTAAAGATTTTTTAGATGTTTTGATGTGTCTACAAATAGTTATCCATTGCCAATATTTCTAGATGATCAACTTAAGGATTCATTTCAAAGGTTAAATCCACCTCTTTGAATGATGCCTCAGTCCGTTCGTTTAATAAAGAGCTATTTGGGATAAATTTAAAGTGCCTTCCTAATTAGGGCGGTTATCCCAGTTATAGCAGTTGTGTCTGGAAATTTTTTATGTGTTCATTCTTGATCCTTGTTCATTCTTCTCCTCATTCAGAGTGAGTGGTAATAGTGTTTTATAACTTTATAATCATAGTTTGGTAAAGGGTTTTGTTTGATTTAGTGGGTTTTGTAGTGTGTCTTGATCATTTGTTTCTATATGGGTGTCATATGTGACCCTATGTGGAACTAAGGGAAAGAGTTCCAGTTTTGGATTAAAAGCTTCTGACTATGAGGAAATAGATTCTTAAACTATCATAGCTCTAGCCATAGGTCTTGGAGTGAAGCTGGCGCATAATTAGGAATCCCAATGGTGTGGGAAGTCGGGTTACGTTTGAGCCTCTACCATTGTGGCAAGGCAGTTCTAGTGTTATTTTCATTCTTTCTCATCATTGGGAATTTTATCTTATCATAAAGAGCATGGTGGAATTACCCCTCACACAATATCTTTGAATGTGATTTCTGAAATGTGTATTTCTGATCGATGACCTTGTGTGGACCACCCATGTGAATTGGGTGTAGTATTGGTTTTATTCGTTCAAAGGTGAATATTGTTGGGTAGTTTTCGGTTGTGGTTTCAGTGGTCCAATCATTGGTCCCCTTCCCTACCTACTCCAAGTGGGAGGGGTTTTTGATACGTGAGAAAGGTCTTGGCTCAATTATTGTCCCCTCTATTTAGGAGTGGGTGGTTTAAATTTTCATGTGGTGTTCATCTTATCTTGGGTTGGTAGGTTGTTGTGGGAGAGTTTTTGTGGGCTTGGGTGGAATATTCCTGGTTCTATTTCATGTCACATTCTCATTTTATCATTTCTAGTTGTTTCTTAATGGTGGGGAGACCCATTGTGGGTCATGTAGAGATTTCTTTTAAAAAAAAATCGGGTGTTAGTTTCTTTATAATGGTGGGAAGTATATTTCAGCCTCCTTGAAAATCATTGGTTTTTATGAGTGATCTTTATCATGGATTATCATTGGGTTCATTATGGACAGTCCCAATAATCTGGTCCTTGTGGTGGTTGTGGTGGTGGATTGATCTTTTTTATTAATTCTTGAGAGGTAGTATCGAGTTGTTGTTTGTTTTGAGCGAGAGGATTAAGTTTCATTGCTGGTGAGTGAAATGTTTTTGGTTAAAAGGTAGGATCATGTAGATATGAATCCTTAGGTCTTGATCAACCAACTGGAATGTATTATGGGTTTTTGGGGGTGGAAAGCTTTAATGGTGGGGAGAATAGTCACACCCAGTTTTTCAAGTTTTTTTTATCCAATTTTTTGTAAATCATGGTATTTTTCTTGAGTTTCGGGTGTGATGGGTGTTGAGTTTTTAAGTGTTTTCTTTATCTAATAATTCCCTCTTGGTTTCCCTTGGTTTGTTTGGGAGTTTTTGAGAAAATATAAAACAATTCCATGAGAAGGACTTACACATGGTTGGTGCATGGTCATGTGGCCACTTAGGTTTAACTATATGGTAGGTATAAAACCTAATTCACAGCTCAAGCATGGGTGTGCAGTCACTTAGGGGTGACATTGAGGTCGACCCCATGGTTGTCGCACGGTTAACGCGCGGTTTATTAAACCATGTGGCAATTCCCATAATGAAAAAAAATTAATTTTTCCAAGTTTTACCCCTCAGGAGTTTTAGACCCAAATGTGCCCAAATGTTTTTCCCGTAGTGCGTATAGACCTAAGGAGGTCTCCCATGGATTTACAATCCATTTCCTTTCCTCATTTGGTGTATATCTAAGGGAAGGTGAAGGGTTACTAGTTTCCAAGGTGAGTTTACTTCTATTCTCTTCTTCCTCTTCCTTCTCCTTCTAATTTTTTTGGGGTTCTATTATCCCCTAGTCATGAATGAACTAGGGTTCTGTAATCCCATGAATTTTGAAGGGGGGTTCCATTTAGGGTTGGTTTTCATAGATCTAGGGTGTTGGAACCCGCATTAGCTGATTTTGGGTGTGCGTTTCCATTCTTCCATGGATTTGAGGTAGGTTTCCCATTGCACGTGTCCTTTTTATTTAAGATTCAACCTTTTCATCTTATTTTCACATTCCATATATTCTAAAATTTTTGTTTGAACCTTTTATAATTTATTTTTTGTGAAAAATGATAGTTTATGCCTTGTTTTGTGAACATTAGTGTTGTTTTGTAATAAATGTGAATACCATTTGTTATTTAAACATTATGTTAGATTTAGCACTTGGTTTGTGTAATTTTGAACATGGTTCAATATCTTGAATAAATTTATGGCATGAAATTGGTGTTTTATTCCTTTTCAAGTTCTTAAGATGAATTGTTTTGTTAAAAATTGCATGCCATGTGTTCAGTAAATTGCATGGTTGGATTTTATGTGTTATGTGTGGGTTAAAATGACTAGGTTGATTTTATAACCATATTAGAAGTAAGAAAAACAATGTTTTTGGGTTCTTTGTGTGGGTTCCAATATATTTTTGATTTTTATAAACAAGTTGTATTGGTTTTTAAGGACTTTTGGCATATGTTTCCAATGGAAGGCCCATTTGGAACTTTTATAAAAATGTTTGTGTATTGGTTGTGAAATATGAATATTTTCAAGGTTGTTACCAATGTTTTGAATCTATAAATTCTATTTTTCACCTCTTTATGGAAATTGGGATTTTTTTTTCTTTGATAAGTTTTGGTTTGGTAAAATGCTTAAAAGACCAATTGACATTTTTTTATAAAATTGGGTTTTATGTGTATTCCATATTATACCATTTGGGGTCATTTTATGATCCATGAAATTGATTTATTAAATGGTTTTTGGGACTCAAAATCTTATTTTTTATTGTATTTGTGTGAATTTGGCCTCAAAAGAGAATTTTTTAATGTATTTTATGTGCAAAGCCTTTCTATACTTCATGAAATTGTTTTATAAAAATTTTAAGTGGCCTATTGATTTGTCAAAGAGATATGAAACATGTTGTGGGTTGTTTCATGTGTGTTTTATTTTTTATTGGAGTTTTTATATATGTACAAATGGTATCTTCTAACATATGGAACTAGTTTGAGAACAAATAGGGGAGCCCAGGTATCTAGGTGGATGGACTAGGAATAGTATGTTAGTGATTTAGTAGTGGTGTTGTCCCTATTTCACTTAGCAAGATTGATGATGACAATGTTAACTAAACTATGTTGATGATTGGGGACCACTAGGACATTGGGGTTTTCCCTCATAGTGGATCATTCATGAGAAGTTTATTGGTTATGGATACTTTTATATCGAGATACGAGGTACCTAGGGCCCCACAGCTAGCTAGTGTCTAGGGGTGTTCCCATGACTAGTTCTAATTGGTTGTTTTATACTTACCATCAGAATATGTTGTGTTTGGTTTGGAAATTAATCATCGTGTTTGTTTTATTTAATAGTTTTAATTCTTTAAAGTTTCCCCCTTAAAAAATTTCCACTTAAAGTTCCATCCTTTTAAAAATTGTTTCTACAGTTTCCTATTTATGAAAACTTTAAAGAATTTTGTCTTATAATGATAATAGCAGGGAGTCTTGTTCAAAAAACATAATTTTATATATTATAGTTCAAACTTGAAAATGGATCCTTATTTTATTTTTAAGGAAGTGTATTGGGAATAGATTATTGGGCTATCATACTGAGTTTTAATACTCACAACTATAGTTCTTTTATGTTTTTAGCCTTGTGTAGGTTTATCTTGAATTCAATTGCCTTGATCGATGTGTGGTAATTGTGTTGGAGAGTGACCAGCGGGGTCACATAGAGTTAGTTTGGTTTTTAGTTTTGTTTGGATTAGTTTTATTTTTCAGTTTTACTTTCAGTTCCTTGTATATTTTATTTTTTGGTTCAACTTTATTTATATATAGTGGGATGTTTGGTTTCTTTCTGCTATTGGTTTTATTGGTAAAAATCATTCCCTTACAAACTCTGATGATTCCCGTCACTAGTTTCTAGCCCATTAAGATTGGGAACACCATTTTTTCCATGTCGTGGACTGGATTGGGTGACCGGTTTAGGGCCGACTCAGGCTAGTTCATTATAATTATCCAGTATATAACACTTACCAATGTGTTTTATTTTATCATCTCATTTTATTTTAAAATTTTATTTGCATAAAAACTATCTATCATGAATAGATCACCGACCTTCCTTTTTTTATTCTTGGTATATACCATGAGAACATTATCCATAACTCTAGTCATCTCCATAAAACATGGACATCACCAAGACATAAAATCATTGACACCATTAAATATATTATGTCTTAAAATAAAACATTAATTTATCATCCTCTGGTATTCCTCAAACCTATTCGTCATAATTTTATAATTAATTTTATTCTTCCATTTTAAATTTACCTCTTGGTAGTATTATTTAACTAATAACCAACCTTTCCACAAAGACAAGAACTAACTCTTCATGGGGATACTCCAACATAATTCTCTATCAATAAACTGTCAATCAAAACACTAATTGTAGCACTAATATCTCTTGAATACTATCATGTGATTTATTAGATTGAACACAATGTAGATGAGTATTATTAATGATCCAAAACCTTATAAAACAAATACCTCGATAGACTTAGTTGAATACCAATACAACAACATGTATCATCAATTCAATATTGTATGGAACCAAACTTCACCTTGGTATTTTCTCCAACACTTTTCATGAATCTGACACCATAATGCATTAAAAAATAATAAATTAAATAAAAACATATTTGTTTCATGATTTTTATCTTCTAAAATTTTTACATTAAAAAATATATATCCAAATTTAAGATATTAATTCATGAAAACTCTTTAATTTTGGATATATGGGAATTAATATTTTTATTTTTATTTCATTCTCCCTCTATAATCAAGATTCCATTTTTGAACTACATTTATATCAATTGTTATCTTATAGGGGATAATATATGATACTAATTGTTATGAATTATTTCTATAAAATTATCACCCTTTTCCACTGAACTGAAAATAGGTATCTCTAATATATCTTCTCCCCCTTTTTCAAAATTTTCCTTCAAAGTCTTTCACCATTTTTATACACATTTAAATCTATATATTTTAATTTTTCAATTTATTATAATCACTTTTTCCACTTGGTAATCTCCATAAATTACTCCTCAAATTCCTCTATATTTTATATCATATATATTATTACAATTAACTCTAAAAACACATCTTTAGAGTTCTTTAACATGACTTATTCCAAATAATTCTAAATTTGTTTTTTAAGGTAAATAACTCTTTTGATTTTTTTTACATTCAAAATTAAATTCAATGTGTGAACTTAAAAATTATAAAATATTCTTTAATAAATAATCTAAGCCTATTGGGTTAGAACTTGGTGTAGGAAATAAGTTTTTATATTAATAAAACAAATTTCTTCAATTTCACTTTCTTAAATTAATTTCATACATCACTTGAATTTAACTTATATCATGGGACTCCTCTAGTGATATCAACTATAAATACTAAAAACCATTTTTTAATAACCATTAAACACTAATTATATGAGTCACAAAATTTTTATTTCTTAATAAATAGCTCTTTAAACTAACTTTATCAAATTGATTTCTTCTCTTCCACGTTAGGTTTCCATTTGAGATTCATGGTCATAACTTGTTTTAAATAATTTGATCAAACTCACCTAAATGTATAAAATTTATCACCAATTATAAAATTGATACATATTATGAGATTAATTTTTCTCTACCAACCTTTAATGTCCAAAAAAATCATATTATATCATATGTTATATCAAAAAATTTAAATAATTTACTTCCTTCTGATTATTGATTCTATATAAATTTATCCTCTTTTCCTCTTCAATGTTTGACACCAATTGATAATGATAAACATATTCTATAATAAAACATATTGAATCTATATATTTTAAATTTTAAATTCGTTAATGAATACTTCATGTTTTCCCCATGTATTGAATATCCCCCAAAGAGATGCAACCCTTTATCAAATATTTTATTATTTCAATACATATAGAGATGGGATCTCCAAATATCTTCATGTTGAATAAGATGGGGATCCACTATAGAACACAACTTTTATATTATCTTAATTCTGGAATCCATATTGATATTTAAAGTAGTGATAGAAGAAAATACCTCCTCATTATGATTAGGATTCACCCTTTCTTCATAACCGAGTTTATTAGCCTATATTCCTTGCGTTTTAATTACATCAAGGATTTATCTATTTAATATTGATTATTCAGTTAACTTATAAATCATCTTCTTGCCTTTAATTTCCATACTAGAATTATAGATTTTTAAATATATTCTATACTCTATGATAGTTCTTTCACATGAATTTTATTTTATTACATGGTATATAAACTTATTTAATTTTTAAAAATCCTCTTATTATCCTTCCAAGAAATCATTTTTCAGTGATATAATTGAAACTATTCTTTAGAACACTTTTAGCATTGTGATATTTGGTAGCTAGGAAATGAAATATGTTTACAGAAATATTATATTTACTATTAAATTAATTTTCATACTCTATTCATTTTGATTAATTTTATCTTGTGATCTTCATCAAAAGTATGATTTGAATATTAAGAATTATTGAAATAATAACCAAACCTTATTTTCATTATTTAATAACTATATAGTACTAATAATCTATAATAATCACTAAAATAAATATATTCCACCACTTCGTAAAAAAATAAATTATTATAACATGAATTTTAAAATAATTTCTCATGTCACCATGCCTATTATTTATGAAAATCATTATTTTATCCTTATAACATATGGGGACCTTTTTCCATGCTTTTTCTATTAAACCTACAATTTTTTTATTGTATCATTATAAAAAATGTTTTATTTTCCTTATATCCATTGATAGACTACCTATTATTATTTTTTGTGAGGAACCATCTAAACAATGATTTGTTTTCACATAGAATAAGGCCTTTGTGTGATTAATAATTTAATATGATTCTATTTACATTCAAAAAAATTCTGGCATCTTATTTTCACCTATTGAGGGATCATCAAACAAAAATATGTAATGAAACTCATAGAATAGGCTTACCTATAGATTTTGGTTTCTCCACTCACTTCTCAACCGAGGTTAATTCCACCCTAAGTTTTTGTAACATTTTATTTATAAAATATAGTTAATAATTCATTTCTTATTTGAGAATTTTTTCTTATAAATTTAATCTTCCAAATCATGAGAAATCAATTCCATAATTTAATTTTTTTCCTTCATTATGGTTTTCATCCAATAAATCGTATCATTTAATCTCATATTCTCTTGTTTTATACTTTACTTTTCCTTCATAAATTCCACTATCTGCATAGAAATTTCATCTCTCATTAACCTCAAATCTTGAGACTTTTTTTGAGGAAGGAACTTACATGTAGAATTATGCTAATTATTTTATAATTTTGAAGAAATTTCCTATAATTCCTTGTATTTTATATCATTTTTCTCTTTAATATCAATAACAACTTCAAAAAATCTTGGATTTAAGCATTTCCATTTTTAATCCCTATAATTGGAGGCTCATATAAATCATTCTGCTTTCTCTCGACTTTATGGTTTATTCTTATACACATAAATCTAGATCTTATAATAAGTGGATAGATTCAAAAAATTTATTTTTTGATATCTCAACATCATTTGTAGATCTAGATATTAGTTTCCAATAGAATTATGAAAATATAAAATAGGGGTGGTTAATTATATATAGTTAAAAATATCAGAATGTAAATATGTATTGAAGAATTTCATGGATAAATAATAAAATAATTATAATAGAAAATATATAAAATGTGTGTGAGTGGTTTGAGTAGTAAGGAAATGAAAATAAGGAATTTTATAGTTGTTTGAATCAATGATTCTACATTTAATATTCATACTCTCCCTAATTCTATGAGAGTTATGGGGCTCAAATATAATATATTCCACTATGGTTATAGTCTAAACCCAATATTTTACATAGGAGGAGACCCAATATATGAATTTTAATAGTTATAGATAGAACTCGGTATTTTAAGAAGTAGACCTAACATATGACTTTTAGTAGGTCCAAACACAACCTAAGAAATTTTATCTTATAAAGGTAGGAATATCAAATCGATAAATTTTGATGATTGTTTAACCATATAAGTGTTAAAATAAATAAAAAACTCTAGATAATAAAAACTAACTAACAAAACCAGCTAGAAGTTATAAAAAATAATTTTTGTGTAGTTATATAATCTTTATCCCTTTTTAGAAGTCGGGAAACAATTTGGATTTGGGTAATCTAGAAATTCCTTAATAATTTGATAATATATGAACATTATTTATCTAATTATTCTCATAATTTATATAACTTGGTAATGTATTTATGTATGACTCTTATAATGATTATTCCTTTATTTATAGACAAATTTTCAATGGATAATTCCTTTAATGGTATCAGCATGATTTTAATTCATGTGGGTTTTCTTAAATTATCATTACATCCTTTATGGAAAATGGTTTAATATGACAAGGAAATATTTTTTTTACCCCTATATTAAAATATCACCCATATAATTCCAATATTATAGTTATTAAAGTAGTGTTCCCCACAATAAAGATTGGAAGAAGTTATTCACAATATATTATGAATGAAATGTAGTTTTATTATACTTTTGATAATTCCTTCTTCTTAAATATAACCTCTTGGTAATTCATTATATAGTGTACTATACTAAATTGTTCATTTTAATTCACTAATATATTACATTTTGGTCAACCTAGTGTAAACCTCATCATAAATAATGTATAATGCTTATGGAAAATAACTTGTTTGAACCTACATAAAATAATTTTTAACTACTTGAAATAAATTTCTTGATATTTATAAGAATTTTACAATTTTATAAAATAGTATGGATAAACTAAAATAAATACTAAAAAATAGAAAAACCAAAATTTTCATGAAATAGAGTGTTGTAATGACAAATACAATGGAGAGACCTTGTATACTTATATTGAAACTCTATATGGTTTTGGAACACCATTGGCTTTAATTTTTTATACATGGAGTATCTTTAAATATTATAAATCGTTTAATTATAAATATTCTATAATATTTTTATCTCCACTTTTCTATAGGGTTATATACGTATCATTTAATATAGTAAAATGTGTCCTCAAGATATCTCTTCTTCCTATAGGTTAATTTATTCATTTTGATTGATTTGTAAAGAAAGTATTCAATGATTTTCTTGTGAACAATATTTTATAGATATCATAAGAGTAATACACAAAAAATTTATATTGAAATATAATGAATGATTAATTTATGTAATGATGAAAAAATAAAAACTACAATCTAAATAGTGCATAATAAACATTTTAAAAATAATGAAAAACCATAAGAGTAAAAATTAAATAACACATAAGTGTTTTTTTCCTAAGGATGAAAACCCATAAGGGTTATTTTTAAATGACCAAAAGAGTCATATTGAAAAATAAATAGATATATTTTAAAAAGCTAGAATATTTATGATGTGACTAAGAAGTTATGATTATTTTATAATAAGTTTTCTAATCATAAAGAAGGATTTCCTAAAGTGTTGGATTTTTTGTCCAAAATTAATTAATTCACTTTGTTTCTTTCCTTACAAAGGTGATCGGATAGAGTCCAATAACTCGAGGCTAATGCACTGAGTCTATTTGGAAGTGGTTAGAATTTTATTTTTATCCAAATGTGCTCATAAGTTCTATCTAAAATAGATGTTAAATGAAATTTAATTAGATGATGATTTTATAATATTCAAAGTTATAACAATCATGTTTATATAAAGATATTATAGATCTTTTCTTAATTTAGTTAAAGAAATAACCTTGTGGAACTAAGTTTCTATCCAAAGGAATGTTTTTTGGATGTTGTAATCGAAGTTATAGTAGAAAAAGAGATATATTATGTCCATTGGATGGACTTTCCTAAAGACATTGGTATGATGTATAATGAACATAATTATACAATGATCATGATTTTAAGTGAAGAATTTTCATGTCTTTAATTTCAAGGTTTATAATGATGTAGAGTTACATTAGAACAAAGTGTTATTAGTTTAAAATTTATCATGCATGTCAATCAGAGGATGTCTGAAGAAATATTAAATAGTGGATTTTGGGAAATGTCATCAGATGGATTTTTTCACAGTCAACAGATCGAGTCCACCATATGAAACTTTTTTTAGTCATTATATAGAAGAAGTAGAGTATCCCATTTATGGTTTATTAGATGAAGAAAAACATTCAACTATCTAGGGACCTAGTGGATGGAGGAATAATATTATGAAATTCTTTCAAGGGAAAATAAAATGAAGTCATCATAAAAATGTTTTCAAATAAATCCCATTGAAAATATGTTTCCTATAAAATGAAATGGTCTAATGTTCCTAAATAAATCCATCATATGTATTAAGAGTCTTGTAAAATATTTATGAAATGTTTCAATGAATTTTTTTAAGTCAACCAGATAGAGACCACCAGGATAAAATGTTTTTACTATTATCACTAGATGGAGATATTCCTATGAAGTTGTATCAGTTGAATATTAATAAAAATTAGGATGTTTTTGTAAACTCATAAATGTAATGATGTTGAGAGGGATGTTCAATGCTCCAATAATCATGAAGGATAGATTGTGATTCTATCTATAATTTCATGAGGTTTGAAGAAGATAGTTGATACTCATTTTTAAGTAATTTTTCCCATGTAAAATTAACTTCTATATTTTAGGATGTTTTATGGTGGTCAAATATTGAAATGTTTTAGAGGGATGTTTGATGTTTGAGATGGATATTTGATTTTTATATTATTTTTCCTCCCTTAAGTTGTGCAGATGTATTTCCTATATTAAAGAGATTTGGTGCAATGATAATGTGTGGTTTAGCTATTATTATAGGGAGAAGTGATGCAATGGTAATAAGATAATAAAATGAATAGTGTGAAGAAAAATTAGTCTGATAGACACTAGATAAAGTTTTATATTTGTCTTTATCATATAAATAGTTTGTAGAGGCCTTCTGATGAACATGTTAAAAAGGAATCAAAGGAACTGTGTGAAGAGGTGGATAGTAAAACAGAATAAATGGGATGAATAGGGAATCAATCATATTTTTATTAGATCAAGGATACTACATAGAGATGTGATCAGATGAATATTTTCATACAAAATTCTAGGAAAAAGTTATTACTCATTACAATTTAAGAAAGTCAAGAGGAAGAAGAATAACTTGAAGGGTGGAATGTGTAAATAAAGCATCAAAATTACAAAATATCAAATTAAATTGGTGAATTTTTTTATTGTTATTAATAAATATTATTATATATTTTACCTATGTGAGAATCACATAAACTATTGATTGAATATAGTGCTTTTACAGTGAAAATATATTGCTTTCTTTTTGTTTTAACCAAAATGATTTTTTTCTAGTAGTTTTTTGGTCTCGAATTATTTACAAACCATGCCAATTATTAGTTACTCTTATTGAGTAGTTAACCATATAAATATGTGTGTCCTTGTGGGTGTTCTTGGTTGTAATATTTATAAATTCATTTCTCGCTAAACAAAAGCTACAGTTGTATCTTATATTAGAAAACATAATAGAATAGATCACTGATTCACCCCCTCCCCCTCTAATTAATCACGCAAATCTTGATCAAACCTTTAAATTAGTATCATAGGGAGTATTTCATTCATTGAATCTTTGCTAAAGTTTAAATAAAATTAATGTTTTCATGGATGTTCAAAACACTTTTAATGGAAAGGGGATTCCTGACATCGATGGATTGAACTATCATATCTAGAAGTGATGGGTATTACCTTACCATATATCTATTGGGTATAATATCCCTGAATATTATATTAATGGTTTCCATCCTAATTCTAAGGATTTCCCACTAACACCTACTGATATGAATAATTTGGATAATTATGGGAGATCCCTAAATGTAATAATTTTCTTCCTTCTATGAAAGAATGTTTTTTATAATTAAAGGTATTAGAGCAGCTAAATTAATATAAGACAAGATAAATAACATTTATAAAGGAAATACAATATTTAAGAAATACATTTTTCAATTATAGAGATTGAAGTATGAAGATCATAAAATTGGAAATGATGAATCCGTTGGTGACTTCTTTACAATAGTCAACAATACTATAAGCACCATAAGATGTTTCAGTGAGAAGATATTAGGTTCATCTATTGTTGAAAATATTCTAATAATAATTATGAATAAATTTGATGCCAAGGTATTATCTTTAGAAGCTAGATATCTGAAAACTCTATCTATGGATGATCTTCACAGTATTCTTATTACTTACTAAATAAGAATAGAAATGGTTTCCATGAATAAAGAAAAGTTTGATTCGGAAAATTTATTTCAAATCTAAAAATTAAGGAAATTATATGAAAAATCGCAATGAAGAATTTAGTGACTCTGACAATAAGGTTGAATATGACTATAAAAAGATGAAATCCAAGAAAACTATGTATGTATCCAAAGTAAGAAAATTTGTATATCCCGAAATTTATATCATTTCAATGTCTAAACCAAGAGCTAATATAGCTGGAGATTATTTTAAGTCTAAGAATAAATATAATATCATTAAGAATATGTCAATATGTTACCAAAACATTGGTGAAAAATAAGGTACCGAGGAGGATGGTAATAAATATTATGGAAATTTTTTATACAGATATGGATAGCATGTTATTTATGGAGGAAAATATTATTTCTATATATATTTATAGTAGTTTGGAGGCTTTGGGAATATAGTGAAAATATATTTCTTAAATATTGAATAATTAAAAAAATCTAGGAGGAACTAGAGGCAATTTTAAGGGGTTTCAACCCACTCAAAGAAATAAACCTAAAAAATCCAGTTTGAAAAATGAAAATAGATTTTAACATCTAGAGACTATTTGTGATATATTTGATCAGCCTAGAAATCTTATTAGATAATTTCTTGTTATTTTACCTGCTCAAAAAAATTCTGAAAAATATCAAAAACTTCATGAGAATGAAGAAAATGACAAGTAAAATTATTTAGTTATTGAAACTACTCTCATAGACACAGAAAGAGAAAAACAAACATGGATATTTGATAGTGGTTTTTCTTTATATGTGACTAGAGATTTCCAATTTTTTCATAATGTAAATGATTTAAAATATTGAATAGTGAATTTATTAAATAATGAGTCACTCGGAATCAAAGGTATTTTAATTTTTATCATTGGAAAAGAAAAACTAAAATCCAGAAGTATTATTTTTATTGATTTGTTGAATCATACTTCATTAAGTGTTTCACAACATTAAGATATAGGTAATGGCATTATTTATAGAATAGATGGTTTTTTATTAAATAGATTGAAGTTTTTAAATTTTTAACAAGAGGATAATGAATCAAGGGAAAATTGTTTCAAGTTAGAGGTACATAGGGTTAATGTTATATTTGCATGGTGGAAGAAAATTAGTTATGGCATAAGATTTTTAGACATATGTGTCAGATGAATATAATAAAACTGGTAAAGAAAGAAAGTATTAATGATATTCCTAACATGAAAAGAAGAAGTTATTGGTTTTGTTTGATTTTTTATAAAGGGAATATTAAAAACTCAATACATAATAAAGTTGAGATACATTCAACTCATCCCTTGGAGAATATACATTTTGATATTTTAAGGCCCATGAGAAATAAATAAATAAATATATATAAGTATTTTATTTCCTTTATTGATAATTTTACTTGAATTACATGTATTGTGTTTAAAACCATAAGACTGGGTCTCTTAGAATATTTAAGAGTTAATAAATGTTGATATTCTGTGAAGAAAATTCAAACTAGTAATAGTACTAGATATACAAATGGAACGATTAAAGACTAAATTTAATATAATATGATTCATCATGAGTTTAGTTCACCATATACACCAAAGAAAAAGTGTGTTTCTGAAATAATATAAAGAATTTTGATTGAGACAACATAAACTATATTGACTAAATATGATACCTCTAAATTATTTTTAAGTAATGTTATTAGAGAAGTTGATCACATTTAGAATCATTGTTTTTATAGGCCAAACTCAAATACGACTCCTTCTGAGATGTATTAAAAATAATCAAAAAGTTTAAAACACCTAAATGTATTCCAAAATCCTTGTATTATCAAAGGAAAACGTGATAATCTTGACAATTTTGAGCAAAGAGGTTTTAATGTTATCTTTCTTGGCTACTTACCAAATGGTATAGGGTATAGGTGTCATAATAATAAAACAAGAAAGATGTTTTACTCTTCAGATATAAAATTTATAGAAAATTATTCTAAGAAATTTTTACAGTTAATTTCATATATGAGAGGAAGTGTAGAAGAAGGGATTATTATTAGAAACATGAAAAAATTCTTGATGAGATAAATAATATTGATTCTATATAAGATGAATATTTTGACTCATCTATCACAATTGATGACAAAAAATTATGTTCATCTCATCCTAGGGTGAGTAATCAAGTGGTATCAATGGTGATCAAGGAAAACATGTTCAAATTATAATAATATCAATATTAGTTACACATACCTCATTATATTCATGGATTGATCTAAGAGATATTGAAGATACTTTGGATCATCAGGAATGGATTGATTCTATGAATTAATAGTTTAATAAGATTTAAAATAATAATACATGGGAACATGTACCCAAAATAAAATATAGGATTTTTATTATAAAAAAATGGGTTTTCTAAAACATTGTTAATAAAAAAGATGAATTGATAATAAATAATTCAATAATGGTCTATAAAGGATACTCTTGTGTTAGAGGTATTGATTTTGATGAGAAAATTTCTCATGTTTCAAGACTTGAATCCAAAAAAATAATTATTGTTATTGATACTCAAAAAATATAGAAGATATTCCAAATGGATATTAAGTAATTCTTTCCTAATGCAGCTCTGGATGAAGAAGTTTATATTAGTAAACCACATGGTTTCTTACTTGGTCGAAATTAACGTTATGTGTGCAAGTTGGAGAAATATTTGTATGGGTTGAAGAAATATCTAAGATCTTGGTAATCTAAATTGGATTCTTTCGTGAAGAAGTTAAAATTTAGAAAAAGGAATTGTTTAAAATAACCTCTATATAAAATCAAATGAATAGGTTTCCCTCATTTTTATTTTTTATGTTGATGACATTTTATTTTTAGGGAATGATAACGAAATATGTGACATTTTTTCAAATGAGATGAATAATTTATTCATAATGTGTGTGCTATGTGAAATAAAATAAATTCTTGGATTACAATTTTGTCCAAAGATAAAGAAGGTATTTGTTTCTCAAGAAAATTATGTTAAGGAACTTCTAAAAAAATTCATGGAAGATTCAAATTCTCTTTTCACACTCATTTAAGTGTTAATAAATTACCAAAAGATGGGTAAGGAAAGGATGTTGATCCTAAAGATTTTAGAAATTGATTTTAATCCTATTATATCTTATTTCATCAAGATAGGATTTAGTGTACATTATCAAAATTTGTGCTAGGTATCAAAATGACTATAAATAATATGATTTTCTACTAAGAAAAATAACTCTAAGATATATTAAAGACATAATTTATTTCATGTGAAAATATGATAGCATATGAAAGATTGATCTATTTGGATACCCAAATGTAGATTGGGATGGATGTGTTAAAGATAGAAGGTCAACATTTGGTAGATTTTTATCTTGGGGGAAATATTTTTTAACTGGAATATAAAGAAACAAATTTCAGTGACTCTCAGTACAGAAAAGATCACATTACTGATATGGACGAAGACATAGTTGGAATATTTATTGGTTGATGTGAAGTTTTCCCTTATATTGGGTTATGATAATAAAATTTCTATAAATCTCTATAATATTCCATTACAACATTCTCATTCCAAGAAAATTGATATTAAATATCACTTAATAAATATACAAGTCCATATAAATGAACTGAATCTATAATTTATTCATACAGTGGAGCTGGTTGTTGATATCTTCACTAAACAATTTCTAAAGGAAAAATTTCATAATATTATGTTGATAATGGGTATTCAGCTTCTTTCACTTTAATTCTATAGTTTGGGATTTATGTCTACTCTATCATGTTTCCATTGTATAGTGTTACCAAAGGGGGGATATGTAACATAAATCTTTTTATTGGTATGTACTTTACCATTCAAGCAAGATTATACATTTAGGGGTATTTTTTAAAATGTTTAATCTGGGATTTCAGAATGCATAAAAAAATTTAATAGTTTTTTTAAGTGGTTTTAGATATTATTTATTATAGTTTTCTATGAATTTTGAAATGAGAAGTTTGAAAAAGATTCATATATAGAATAATTTTAAGAAATGTTTTTTTAAATCAATGTTATAGGGTAGTATGGTATTATTGCCCAATTATTTTTTCCCTACAATGATTTACCTCAAATATGACTAAAATTATTGGATAAATAACCCATTTGTTGAGTCTCAATTATTTATTGATTTATGTTCCTTGGTTGAAAACTAATTCCCAATGGGGTTATTGTTAGGGACAATATTTTGGATGTGTTACTTTGTTTAGAATAAGTAGATTTGGCTTAGAGAAGAATTATCTTTAGGGTTGTATTTTTTTCCAAACCTAATCACTTTATTTTGATAATTTACTTACAAATGTGATCAAATGGATTCCAATGGCTTGAATCTAACAGACGTAGTTTAATGGATATAGGGTGGAACAAAAAAAATCCAAATGTTCTCACATATTCTATTGGGAAGATACATTTGATAATTTTTAATCAAGTGATGCATTTATAATCTTCAAATTTCCAATAATCATGTTTATATAAAGATATTCATGATCCTATATTTCATTGGTTGAAGGAATAACTTTTTGGAACTATGATACTAGCTGAATGAATGTTTTATGGATATTGAAATTGAAGTTGTTTTATATGAAGAGTTGTACGAGGTCAACCAGATGGACTTTTTCAAATCCATTAGTATGAATTATATTGGAAATAATTGTAAATATATTACTATTTTAAGTGAGTATTTTTTATGAATTAAACTTATAGGTTTATTAAAATATGGATTCTCTGTAGTAAAAAGTTTAATTAGTTATATATTTATGAATTCTACTAATTAGTGGAAATTTAAAGAAGTAAAAAACAGAGGATTCTGGGAAATTTCATCGAATAGAAACCATCAGGGATTCTTTTTCAAATTCATTAGATCGAGTAAATTGAAAACCCCTTTAGTAGATTCATCAAATAGAAGATGTAGATCTCCCCTATGATGGTTTATAGGATGGAGACAAACATACAACTATATAGGAAACGAATAGATGGAGGAATAATCTTGTGAAAGGATTTATAGGTCAAATAAAATGAATCCATCAAAAAAATTTATATTGACGTTAATCAAACTAAGGCTTTCAAGAAAGGGTAACAATTGAAATTTGTCAAAGTAAGACATCAGATAGAGTAAGAGACTTTTGGTCCATTTCTAAGATTATCCTATGATGTTTTTGAAGTCTATCGAAGAGATACCACTAGGTGGAAATACTATTACTGAGGTCACCAGATGGAGATGTGTCTATGATGTTTTATCAATCTAAGATTGAGAAACAATACAAAGTTTTTATAAATTCATAAATTTGATGATTATGAGATTGGTGTTCAACACTCTAATAATCACAACTGATGGATTGTGATTCTCTCTAGGATTTCATATGGTTTTAATAAAATATTTGACACTGAGTTTTAAGGAATGTTTCCTATGAAACATAGAATACTTTCTTTTAGAATTTTTGTAGAGACCTGATGCTTGACGTACATGGACATTAAATTACTTTTTAGGAATACTTAATACATAACAAAAACAGAAACACAAGGACCGTAATAGTTTAGTGTCTTTGGAAACTCGGAATATAAAAATCTAATCCTATTGAAAGATCTTCAACATCTCCCATATCGATCTTCCCCTTTTGTTTTCTTACCTAAAACCTTTCTTTATATCATGGAGAAAAGAAAACATATAAAGGGTGAGCTCAAATTCTCAGTAAGGGTAAGCATGGATAAAATAAAACAAATCATATCCATTTGAACTTAAAAACATGAACATAAGGTTTAAAGATCAAAAGCTTGACCAATGACATAAAACATGGAAGTACGTAAGGAATAGATCATAAAGAAACATTAATCATGATAAAATAGCATGGGAGTAAAACATGTAATTGTGGCAACCATTCAATACATGTCATTATTTCCATAGTAGCCAAGGCATTGCTGCCAAGACCATCATAGTGGACAAAGTCCCTTTCTGAATCGAGTTCACTACTCGTTTCAGTCCTGTAACACTAAACCGGATTAACTTACCGTTCCATCCATGTCTATATCATGAGATATAAATCTTTACCCAATGCATTGGAGGGATATATAGGTCCCACCCATCTCATATTGAAATCATTCATACTTGTGCCACAAAATAAACATACATCATTCATAATAACCCAATGAATAAAATGGGTTTCATAAACATCATCCCATAATAACATAATCCATATAAAATAAATGGATATCATTTCATAATAAGAAAAGAAAAAACATGTAAATCGTAGATACATTATACTTGAAACATACACATATGAAATAATTTCATCTTATATGGAAAATGGTTTTGATAAAACACTTGAAATGAATTCTTGAGGAAAATATCCTTTATTCTTCAAAATCATTTTCTTTTCACAAAATTCCATTCAATTTTAAAAGAAAAGGATTTTTTTGAAAATAATAATAAAATCTTATAGAGGAAGATTCATGAAAACGAGGTGTTATGGAACCATAAAAATATGTTCATGCCGTATAAGTTAAAAAAACATTCTCCTCGTACTTTTTCTGTAAATGTCAAAAATTACATCGTAAAAGAAAGATTCCTTCCGTACCTTGTGGTAAAAGTCAAAAGGGGTAAAAATGAATTTAAACATACAAGGATTAATATTAAACATTTTATGAAAACATTTTTGAGAAAACATGGACATCGATGATAAACATAACCCCAGTAAATACTTACGAATAAACAATCTCGGATAAGAAATGAGATTGAAATAATTATCTCTTACCTTAGGTCTGATATGCTTCGTATGGATACGAACCTCCTGTATAATGATTTAAATAATGTCATTTACTTATTACATAATAATATTCATTGTTATGATATCATATATGTTTCACTTATGACTTTATATTACCCGTTCTTTTGTAAATTCCATGTTAAAGCAGCGTTTTGGGTAAAATCATTTCATTTATCATATGTGTTTTGTCTTGTAGTTCTTGATATTATTACTTATATCCTGATTTAAATAATTCCAGAATTTAAACCAAGATTTATATATAATATATATTCATCATATACATATATATTATAGATCGATAAAAGGAATGAAATACACTGTTCATGGAGACGGTAGGTCGTACGTACGCATGAACGTTGTTTTCGTTTCCTTATTGAATTGAATGAAACTAAATAAATGACATACATATATATACATAAATACAGTAGCATTATTATTTCATATATTTCATTATTATTCATTATATAAACTTTATTATCATTCATGTATGGTTAACATGGAGAATGAATCTCATCGCGTCGTGGAGACGGTAGTCCGTACGTACGCACGAGCGATGATATCATTCCCATAATTATTGAATAGAATTGGATTAGATGGTATAATATATCAGAATCAGTATGATGTTATAATAACCATATATAGTTATTTTTTACACCATTATACCCATCCATTTAAGGTGTTGGTGGAAAAACATATTACACCACGGCGTGGAGACGGTATTCTGTACGTACGCACGCGCGGTGATTTTGTTTTCTGTAGGATGGATAGAATGTGAAATAGGGTTGTTCCATATTTATAATAACATATCAGTATATTAGGGATACTGAATTTATTACTTCATAATGAAACAACTATAGAAGAGGGAGTAGAAGAAGAATGGAACTTGAAGAAAACGGTAGAAGGTATTACCTCTTTCTCAAAGTGCCTCCTTTAAACTTTCTCTTTAGGGAAATAGAGTTGGTCTTTTGATAATACCAGTACCTCTAGTAGGTTTCTAAGGAAGTGGGTAAGTGAAATGGTCAGGGTTTGGCCGAGCTTGAAGGCTCAAAGTGGTGTAAGGAGGAGAGGGAGGAGGTTCCCTTTTATAAGGAAGGAGAGGGGCACTTTTGGAATCCTCAAAAGTATTAGTTTAATATAAATTTAAACCCCACATAAAAACCTCCAAAAATTACTCAATTAGAATATTAGATGATATAGGGTTGTAATATCATCAGCCAATAAAATTTAGACATGTAGGTAATTTATTTTAAACATTATCAACTTGATTTATCCTTATTTAATCTATTAAATTTTATTTGTGGTAATAAGATTATAAATTATAAATTGTTATAAATAATTACTTATGTGCTGTGAATTATCCAAAATTAGATATGTTATGACATTTTAGACTATATAAATTTCAATTTATAATTTTTAAATATTTTTGTGATTTTTAAACAATTTAATAATATGTTATTTTTATAAAATAACAATAGTGTCAATTTTGAAACTATTCAATTATTTGAATTTAAATTAAATCCACACAAAGGATATATTCAAACTAAAATATTTAATAGGTTCCGAACATGTCATAGTAATCTAGAAAATTAGTGGAGTACATTAAATAGTTCATATAGTATTTAGTTTAATATTTTTAAAACCATTTATTTGGTATATCTCTTAATAAAATAATTAGTACAACATTTTTGTATAATTATTTAATATACTTATTTGTTGCATAAAACTTAAAAATAAAATCCTCTAATGAAGATAAATATCAAATATTTTATAATAATAATTTTACTCGAATTTATCATCTTAAAATAACAACATGTAAATTGTTATCTTTATTAAATTATGAAGGTGACAACTTTGGAATCATTTAAAATAAAATATTATAAGTGTCATAATCTCCATAATAAGGATCCAAATGGTCAAAAGTTCGGCAATTGGATGATTAGGGTTTATATATACACTACTAATAAGTTTTGTTTAGATTTTTGGGCCTTTTGATATGTATTACTATTTCAATAAAAACTATATTATTGATTTTTCACTAAATAAATAATTTCTGCATCATTAATGTATAAGATAATAAGGTAATTAAATAAATCTTAAAAATTAAAAATAAATTACCATGATAAAAAAAATTTATATTTCAAATGAGTATTTATAACCGAATTTATATTGTGTATAAACTTATATTAAAAACACTTTAATTATTAAAGTTGAGTGAGACATATTTCACTTTCCTTTAAATAAAATAAACTAAAGGTCTTAATCACCTCCAAGTTGGTTCTAATGGATTCAATTTCGATCCAAATATGACTTAGGATGAAATATAATAATCCAATTGTATTAATACAAGTATTAGGATAATTTTATAATATTATATTTACCCTTAATTACCCAATTTACCTTTTACTATGGTAAATAAAATTTACCGTTGTTAATATTCATAAAGCCCAAAAATAAAAAGTAGTCTATTAATATAATTTGGACCCACTGATTCCAAATATGGAATCCATTTTTCCAAATTCAATATACAGAAATTTCATAAATTAAATTAAAATTAATCTCGTTGTCGAAAGAAAATGGGTTTTTGTTTAAAACATTGCAAAAGATTGAATTTATTTATCCTATGAATTCAATGTAAAATCAATGCTAATGACATACATTATATTAAATGGTAAAACTATATTCTATTTATAATTTAAAACCATTCAATATTATAATTTAACCACATAAGTTATTACGATGAAATAATTTGTTTTTAATTAAAATATAGCATGTTTTTACTATTCATTAAAATATGAAAAACTTACCCAAATAAATTTTTATTTCCTGATTCCAAAGAAGAATTTTATTATGTCAAATTGAACTTATAAACATTTCAAAACTATATTTAAAGTGGGTGCTCCATCAAAAGGTGGCAAAACTCCATTTTTTGAAAAATACTTATTTTACCCGAAAAATATTATTTTGTTCTTATACCATGTTCTAGAAAATGAGTAAGATGAAATAATAATGTTATAACATTCAAAATTTAGTTAATACTATTAATAATGGCTAGTTCATAATAATATTATAACCATATATCATTGTTTAGTGAAACCTGATATTGCGTACAACACACGCTATCGAGGAAAGTCGTGATTGCGTGTAATTCAAGCCAAGTCAGGGTTGTGTGTTGTGCAAGACTCCTTTTTTGTTGCATTTAAAAAAAATCCAACCATATTTCATTTATACATTGAATATATATATATATATACATACACTCAATGTTGTGTAGAATAACTACTATCAAACAAACTTGAAATTGTGTGTAACATGATCCAAGATTATTTTTGCGTATACTGCAAGCTAATACGGTGTTGCGTATAGCACAAGATAATCTTGGTGTAGCGTACAACAGAAGATATGAAATAAATTAAAAAGAATATATCTTATAAAATCTCAGGGTGTTACATTCTAACCCCCTTAAAATGAATTTCACCCTCAAAATTCGTCGGGGTTATAAATGGTTTAATACTTGAAAGTTTCTTTAGTAGAAACCCACATCGTAAAAAGGGAATACCAAAAAATTGATTTTTAAAACTAAAGTATGAAATGTAACAATTACCCAAATAAACTCATCACTGGCTTTCCATATAGGAGAACATAGGTGAAAATATGGATATGGAAGAAAAATCTAACCATCAAGTTCTGATGGAGAGTGGTAGAGAACATGGCTATGAAAAATCCATCAATCACAAAGCCATAGATTTGTGATGATCTAAGGTACCATCTGATTCATCGGATATAATGGCACTAGGACAACATTTTTTTGGTTTTCAAGATCAATTCCCTAATGTTGATGAATTAAAATAAATACTTACATGATTTTTACACAATCTCACTGTTGTTCGTGAATTGAAAAATTTCCACTTCATCCCTTAATGAAATGAAGTTGAATTGGTTATTCGTGAAGTGTTAGCAGATCATGTGATAGAATGACAGCTCATTTCATCTATCTCGAACAAAAGGTTAGCAAAAGTTATTAAATATACATAATTTGATTAATCGTATATGGTTCCTAAAATGGACTTATATTTCATATCTCATACCACTTAAAAAAATTAAAACTAATTTATACTAAACAGGGACATCCTATAGGCCAGTGGTAGGCGATAAAGGCATGTCGCACATCGGTTGTGGGTTTGATTTCCACAGCCTTGTCCGACGCGATGGGTTGTCACCCGTCTTACAGGTTGTCCTTTTTTTCAAAAATACATTATTATAACTTTCCATCAATAATATCGAAAAATTTCTAGCCTTAAACAATACTAAATTATGTACAACATAATCCATTCCAATATTTAGGCTTATCCAAAATACTGTTGTCCAATCTCATATTATAGTGAAAACGATTACCAAAGAGTTCATATAACAAGCATATTAATACCATCATTGATCCCCATATATCATAAGATATGTCTTGTTGGTCACATTCCAAACATTCGAAGGCCTTAATCATGTATTCTCTTAAAAAAATGAATACCCATTGAACCTTAGTGAAAACATGAATACAGTTAAAATTTAACACATTCCACATACCAAAATCCTCAAAATTCTATATACTCAAACCATGATATCACTTAGTTCTTATATCAATCATGAGCTCATGAATACTATCAAAATTTTCATTTTCTCCTTATCCCTTCATTATGCACATATCATCTACTTTCCAAAATATTTGAATCACTTTTCATGGTTACCAGTACCATAAAATTATTGAAAACCACAATAGACTAATACAAAAATATTCTAATACACCATAAAATTACCTCAAAAACATTATTCTTGAATACCAATACATAAACACTTCAATCCATCCTCCTCAATGATTTTCCTTGAATAATTCCTTCCTTGATTTAGAAGTAACTTGTTAGGTCAGGGCATTGAGTTGGGTAATGCCCATGTTCTCCACAAATAAGACATTAAACTCCATAACAGTTTGTCACTCTATGACCCTTTTCTCCACACAGATAACATATGTCCCTCCATTTTAGGTATTCCTCAAGGTTCTTATTCCCTTCTTTAGAAATCCCAATCTTCCTTTATTTATGCTCCTCAACATGCAAACATGCATAAAAGTCTATCTTCCTCTTATTTGATGAATTAGTCATACCACTAAATTTCACCTTGTTAATCATATATCGCGATGACTGATTCAACATAATCACAATATCTTTATCTCTAGGCATTACGCAATTTTGTTTCTCATAGCCACTAATTTGTCCATTGGATTCAATGTTAACCGAATTCCTTCTGGTTCCCTCCATTGACTAAAACACAAAAAGAATTCTGTGAGAGGCAAAAATCATACAAGGAAAATAACATAATCAATGGGGAGTACCTTCGACATATAACATCTTAAGTTTAATTCTAATATTGTTACCGTAATTCTAGGACTATAACCTATACTTATACTTAACCTTAGGGACATCCCTAGACATACCTTAGAAATATCTCTAGGGATCTCACTAACATTTTCGCATCCTAGTTTCCAAAGGTTGACTAAACCTTTCCTCTGATACCAACTGTAGAGACCCGAAGCTTTACGTACATGGACATTAAATTACTTTTGCGGAATACTTAATACATAACAAAAACAGACACACAAGGACCGTAATATTTTATAGTCTTTTGAAACTCGGAATATGAACATCTAATCCTGTTGAAAGATCTTCAACATCTCCCATATCGATCTTCCCATTTTGTTTTCTTACCTAAAACATTTCTTTATATCTTGGGGAAAATAAAACATATAAAGGGTGAGCTCAAATTCTCATTAAGGGTAATAATGGATAAAATAAAACAAATAATATTCATTTGAACTTAAAAACATGAACATAATGTTTAAAGATCAAAAGCTTGAGCAATGACATAAAACATGGAAGTACGTAAGGAATAGATCATAAAGAAACATTAAGCATGATAAAATATCATGGGAGTAATACATGTAATTGTGGAAACCATTCAGCACATTTCATGATTTCCATAGTAGCCAAGGCATTGCTCCCAATACCATCTTAGTGGACAGAGTCCCTTTCGGAATCGAGTTCACTCCTCGTTTCAATCCTGTAACACTGAACCAGATTAACTTACCATTCCAGCCATGTCTATATCATGAGATATAAATCTTTACCCAATGCATTGGAGGGAGATATAGGTCCCACCCATCTCATATTGAAATCATTCATACTTGTGCCACAAAATAAACATACATCATTCATAATAACCCAACGAATAAAATGGGTTTCATAAACATCATCCCATCATCACATAATCCATATAAAATAAATGGATATCATTTCATAATAAGAAAAGTGAAAACATATAAATCATAGATACATTATACTTGAAACATACACATATGAAATAATTTCTTCTTATATGGAAAATTGTTTTGATTAAACACTTGAAATGAATTCTTGAAAAAAATATCCTTTCTTCTTCAAAATCATTTTCTTTTCACAAAATGACATTCAATTTTAAAAGAAAAGGATTTTTTTGAAAATAATCATAAAATCTTGTAGAGGAATCTTCATGAAAATGAGGTGTTATGAAACCATAAAAATCTGTTCACGTCGTATAAGTTAAAAAAACATTCTCCTCGTACTTTTGCCGGAAACGTCAAAAAGTACATCGTAAAAGAAAGATTCCTTCCGTACCTTGTGGTAAAAGTCAAAAAGGGGTAAAAATGACTTTAAACATACAAGGATGAATATTAAACATTTTATGAAAACATTTTGAGAAAACATGGACATGGATGATAAACATAACTCCAGTAAATACTTACGAATAAACAATCTCGGATGAGAAACGAGATTGAAATAATTATCCCTTACCTTAGGTCTGATATGCTTCGTATGGATCTGAAACTCCTGTATAATGATTTAAATAATGTCATTGACTTATTACATAATCATATTAATTGGTATGATATCATATATGTTTCACTTATGACTTTATATTACCCGTTCTTTTGTAAATTCCATGTTAAAGCAGCATTTTGGGTAAAATTATTTCATTTATCGTATGTGTTTTGACTTGTAGTTCTTGATATTATTACTTATACCCTGATTTAAATAATTCCAGAATGTAAAAAATGATTTATATATAATATATATTCATTATATACATATATATTATAGATCGATAAAAGGAATGAAATACACCAATCATGGAGACGGTAGGTCGTGCGTATGCATGAACGCTGTTTTCGTTTCCTTATTGAATTGAATGAAACTAAATAGATGACATATATATATATACAAAAATAAATTAGAATTATTATTTCATATATTTCATTATTATTCATTATATAAACTTTATTATCATTCATGTATGGTTAACATGGAAAATGAATCTCATCGTGTCGTGGAGACGGTAGTCCGTACGTACGCACGAGCGATGATATCATTCCCATAATTATTGAATAGAATTGGAGTGGATGGTATAATATATCAGAATTAGTATGATATTACTATAACCATATATATTTATTCTTTACACCATTATACCCATCCATGTAATGTGTTGGTGGAAAAACGGATTACACCACGGCGTGGAGACGGTATTCCGTACGTACGCACGCGCGGTGATTTTGTTTTCCGTAGGATGGATAGAAGGTGAAATAGGGCTGTTTAATATTTCTAATAACATATCAGTATATGAGGTATATTGTAGTTATTAGTTCATAATGAAAAAACTAAATAAGAGGGAGAAGAAGAAGAATGGAACTTGAAGAAAACGGTAGAAGGTATTACCTCTTTCTCGAAGTGCCTCCTTTAAACTTTCTCTTTAGGGAACTAGAGTTGGTCTTTTAAGAAGACCAGTACCTCTAGTAGGTTTCTAAGGAATTGGGGAAGTGAAATGGGTAGGTTTTTCTGAGGTTGAAGGCTCAAAGTGGTGTAAGGAGGAGAGGGAGGAGGTGTCCTTTTATAAGGGAGGAGAGGGGCGCCTTTGGAATCCTCAAAAATATTAGTTTAATATAAATTTAAACCCCTCATAAAAACCACAAAAAATGACTCAATTAGAAGATTAGATGAGATAGGGTTGTAATTGAATCAACCAATAAAATTTAGACATGTAGGGAATTTATTTTAAACATTATCAACTTGATTTATCCTTATTTAATCTATTAAATTTTATTTGTGGTAATAAGATTCTAAATTTTAAATTGTTATAAATAATTACTTATGTGCTATGAATTATCCAAAATTAGATATTTTATGAACTTTTAGACTATATAAATTTCAATTTATAATTTTTAAATATTTTTGTGATTTTTAAACAATTTAATAATATGTTATTTTTATAAAATAACAATAGTGTCAATTTTGACACTATTCATTTATTTGAATTTAAATTAAATACAAACAAAGGGTATATTCAAAATAAAATATTTAATTGGTTCCTAACATTTCATAGTAATCTATAAAATTAGTTTAGTATATTAAATATTTCATATAATATTTAATTTAATATTTTTAAAACCATTTATTTGGTATATCGCTTAATAAAATAATTAGTACAACATTGTTGCATAATTATTTAATATACTTATTTGATGCATAAAAATTAAAAATAAAATCCTATGATGAATATAAATATAAAAGCTTATATAATAATAATTTTAATCTAATTTATCATCTTAAAATAACAACATGTAAATTGTTATCTTTATTAAATTATGAAGGTGACAACTTTGGAATCATTTAAAATAAAATATTATAAGTGTCATAATCGCCTTAATAAGGATCGAAATGGTCAGAAATTAGGCCAGTGGATGATTAGGGTTTATATATACACTAATAATAAGTTTTTTTCAGATTTTTGGGCCTATTAATATGTATTACTATTTCAATAAAAACTATATTATTGATTTTTCACTAAATAAGTAATTTCTGCATCATTAATGTATAAGATAATAAGGTAATTAAATAACTATTAAAATTTACAAATAAATTACCATGATAAATAAAAAAAATTTATATTTAAAATGAGTATTTATAACTGAATTTATATTCTGTATAAACTTATATTAAAAAACTTTAATTATTAAAGTTGAGTGAGACATATTTCACTTTCCTTTAAATAAAATAAACTAAATGTCTTAATCACCTCCAAGTGGGTTCTAATGGATTACATTTCGACCCAAATATAACTTAGGATAAAATATAATCATCCAATTTTATTAATACAAGTATTAGGATAATTTTATAATATTATATTTACCCTTAATTACCCAATTTACCTTTTACTATGGTAAATAAAATTTTCCGTTGTTACTATTCATAAAGCCCAAAAATAAAAAGTAGTCTATTAATATAATTTGGACCCACTGATTCCAAATATAGAATCCATTTTTCCAAATTCAATACATAGAAGTTGTAGAAATTGAATTAAAATTAATCATGTTGTCGAAAGAAAACGGGTTTTTGTTTAAAACATTGCAAAAGATTGAATTTATTTATCCTACGAATTCAATGTAAAATCAATGCTAATGACATAAATTATATTAAATGGTAAACATATATTCTATTTATACTTTAAAACCATTCAATATTATAATTTAACCACATAACTTATTACGATGAAAAAAGTTGTTTTTAATTAAAATATAGCGTTTTTTTACTATTCATTAAAATATGAAAGTTATCAGAATAATATGAAAAACTTATCCAAAGTAAATTTTTATTTCCTGATTCCAAAGAAGAATTTTATTTTGTCAAATTTAACTTATAAACATGTCAAAAACTAGATTGAAAGTGGGTGCGCCATCAAAAGGTGGCAAAACTGCATTTTTTGAAAAATACTTATTTTACCCGAAATATTTATTTTGTTCTTATACCATGTTCTATAAAATGAGTAATATGAAATAATAATGTTATAACATTAAATTTTTAGTTAATAATATTCATAACGTCTAGTTCATAATAATATTATAACCATATATCATTGTTTAGTGAAACCTGATATTGCGTATAACACACGCTATCGAGGAAAGTCGTGATTGCGTGTAATTCAAGCCAAGTCAGGGTTGACTGTTGTGAAAGACTCCTTTGTTTTTGCGTTTAAAAAAAATCCAACCATATTTCATTTATACATTGAATATATATATATATACTCAATGTTGCGTAGAATAACTACTATCAAACAAACTTGAAATTGTGTGTAACACGATCCAAGATTAGTTTTGCGTATACTGCAAGCTAATACAGTGTTGCGTATAGCGCAAGATAATCTTGGTGTAGCGTACAATAGAAGATATGAAATAAATTAAAAAGAATATATCTTATAAAATCTCACGGTGTTACAATTTTTTTAGGTAGTAAAATGGTGAAAATCTTGAGTAGATGTTAAATTCATTAGAGGGATATTTGAATTTAATGTTTGTTCCCCTACCTTAAGTTGTGTAGAAGTTATTCCTATATATATTGTATTTGTTTCACCGATAAGGTGTGGTTGATTTAATTTTTTTGGATAAGTGTTGAAAAAGTGAAGAGATGATCATATGAATAGTGTGAGGAGACATCAGCTTGATAGATACCAGATGTAGTTTCCTATATGTTGATATCAGATGAATGGTGTGCAATGGCCATTGGATTAAAGGGTTTAAGAGGCATCAACCAAACTTTGTGAATACGATATATGTAAAATAGAATCAATTGGTTAAAAATAAGTGATCATAAAAAAATAGAATTAGAACAAATTTCATTAGATCAAGTATATCTGAAGGAGTAGTGATCAGATGTACAGTTTTATACAGAAGTCTAGGAAGAATTTTTTTTCTCACTATTGTTTATTAAAGTGAAGAGGAAGAATAAAAACATGCATGAAGTTATGCTTAAATAAATTCACATAGTGAAAATATATGATATACTATTGGTGAAGGTTCTAACTATTGTTAAAAAAACATTATTATATCTTTTATCTATGTAAGCAGAATATTCAATGTTGATTGACTATAGTTCTACATAAGTAAAATGATATTACTTGCTTTTTGTAACCACCAAAATGATCATTTTCTAGTCATTATTTAGTCTTTTATTATTTCTAAACCATGAAAATGACTAGTTAATTTTATTTAATAGTTTTTATTATAAATAATTGTGTCCATATGGGTGTGCATGGTTTTTGTTTTCAGTAGAGTCATTTCACACTAACCATAGGATAAGGTTGTATCTTATGTAAGAAAACCTAAAATAATTGATCATTTATTATAGAGACAAGTTATTTACGTAAATTGATATCACTTCATAATTGAAGTATATTTTTTACAACATATAACAAAACCACGATAGGACCGTATAGGTATAGTGTCTTTTGAAATTGGTAAAAAAAACAACTGGTTCATAAAACATCTACATTGTCTCCAATTTATTTCATCATAACTATAATACTTTTTAGAATATCATACATAATACCCTTATTAATTTTCTTGGGAAAAGAAACATATAAAAGGGTGATCTAAAATGCTCAATAAGTGTAAACAAAGGAAGTAAAAAACATATCATATTCAAAAGAACGTAACATTTGAAAATATTATCTTGCATATAAAAGATCACAATATCATGTCATGGAATAAATCATAAAAGTGAAATGTAATCCCAATAGTCATAACATAAGACATGAAATTTTTTTCCATACACTCATAATCATAGAAAATCATTTCATGTTAGTCAAGGCTCATTTCCAAGACCATGATAGCAGACAAAGTCCATTACTGAACCGAGTTCTCTCCTCGTTCCAGCCCTATATCACTGAACTGGATTAATTTTATGTTCTATCATGTATATCTCATGATATATAAATATTTACCCAATGAATTGGAGGGAGATATAGGTATTACCCATCTCATAATGAAACTATTCTTATGTGTTCCAGAAAATAATAAATCATTCATCATAGCATAACCCATGTAATAAAATAGGATTGTTAAACATCATGCCATCGTAACATAATCCATATAAGATAAATGGAATTTATAAAAATAATTCCATCATAAATTTAATAAAATAATAGTAATAATAGGGATAGAAACATAACCCTATGTCATCTTAGATGGAAAATAATTCTGATAAAACACTTGAACTTAATTCCTGAGGAAAATATCCTTTCTTTTTCAAAAACATTTTCTCTTCTCAAAATTCCAATCAATTTTTAAAGAAATGAATTTTATTGAAAATAAAATTGAAACCATGTGGATGAATCTTCATGGAAATAAGGTGTCAGTAAAGCGTAAAAATACATTCATGCCATATAATTTAAAAAACATTATCATCGTACTTTTGCCGAAAAAGTAAAAAAGTACCTTGTTTGGTAAACAAAAGAAAGATTCCTTTCATTCCACATAGTAAAATTAAAAAAAAACATAAAAATGACTTTAAGTATACATATAATAATATTAAACAATTTATGAAAAAAATTAGAAAACATGGAAATGGATGATAAATATATCCCCAGTAAATACTTACGAATAAACAATCTCGGATAAAAATGATATTGGAAAAGTTATCCCTCACCTTAGGTATGATATCTTTCGTATGTAACTGAACCTCATTTATGATGATTTAAATAATGTTAATTATTTATTACATAATCATAATAATTTTATTATAACATTTATGATCATATTTTCATCTATTTGTTAGTAATATTTCATTGTTACTCATTATTCGGGTATTAACTACTTTATGTTCTTATGTATGTTTTGTCAGATAATTTCTTAATATTATTTTTAGATTATAGTTATATAATTTAAATCATGGTATTAGTATAATATATATCATATTTATTCATTCAATTTATTTATATAATCATGGTTTAATGAAGATTATGTAGAACAAATCACATCACACCATAGAGACGTTAAGCCGTACGTACGCATGAGTGACGATATCATTTCCATAATTGTTGAATGGTATTGAAGTGGATGGTGTATAGTATCTAAGAATTAGTATAATGTTATAATAATCATATATAGTTGTTATTTCCACCCTTATATACATCCATGTAATGTGGTGGTGAAAAACAGATTACACTATTTCATGGAGATGGTAAGTCGTACGTACGCACGCGTGGTGATTTCATTTTTTGTAGGAAAGATAGAAGGTGAAATGGGTTTGTTTCATATTTATAATAAAATATCAATATATTATTGATACTAAAGTTATTAATTTATAATTAAACAACTAAATAAGAGGAAGTATAAGAAGAAATAAATTTGAAATAATCAATATAAGATATTACCTCTTCCTCGATGAGCCTCATTTAAATTTCCTCTTCGGGAACAACAGTTTCTCTTTTGAGAAGACCATAAGCTATATAATGAAACTAGGGAATTTTATAAGAGAAATTTGAATGTTTTGTCTAAGATTTAAGGCTCAAAATAGAGTGAATAGGAGAGCGAGGAGGTTCCCTTTTATAAGATAAGAGAGAGGCACTTTAGAAAACTCTCACAATATTAATTTATTATAAACTAAATTTCAACTAAAAATTGTCCAAAACATATTTATATAGAATATAATATGATTTTTTTGAATAAACTTCATCCAATATTTTTTAGATAAGTTTTGATTATTTTTTTATCCTTATCTTTTTGGTTTAACCCTTATTTTACCCTTTTAAATCTTACCATGATATCATGTTATTTACACATTGTGGGTTAGTGTAATTATAATATCATGTCAAACGACCCAGAAAAGTTATTTATGACATATTTGGACTTATATTAACCATTTTTCAGAATCTTGGATTTTTATAAATTTACTATCATTTAATAAACTATTTTATGTTTTAAGTTATGAATTATGTCAATTTTGGACACTATTCATACTTGGCTTTTTTTTTAAAAATTCATAACAACCTGATTCCTTAAAAACTAAGGAATTAACTCAAATATAATATGTCAATATCATCAAAAAAATCATGGATGACATCAAAATAACCAAATTACATTTTTTTATTATTTATAAATTCATTTATTTGAATCTTTCATTAATGTGGCAATCACTACATCATAACTGTGTCATAAATAAATATATTTATCTATTTATAAAAATTATAAATAAAATATCATGATGTCGGAAATAATTATAGATTTATAATGAATATTTATTGACATATATATCAGTTATATAACCTTATATTAAAATCGATTTAGTAAAAGATAAGTGTTTAGGTTTTAATTGTCTTTACTTTAAATTAATTCTTATAAAATGTCATTTTCACATCCATGTGAATTCATGGGGTCCCAAAATCGACCCAATAATTCCCATGGTCGGAAATATCTCATACAATAGGATTATGACACATTTTACGATAGTTTTATATTATTAAATTATTATTTTTTTACCCTTATTTACCAGATTTAGCCTTTAGCCATGGTAAATAAAATAATTACTGGAGTTAATATTCATAATGTCCAAATATTAAAGGTACCTATTCACACAATTTGGACCTTATGATTCTAAATATGGAATCCATTTTTCCAAATTCAAAACATATAATTTTCAGAAATTAATTTAAAAGTATTCCCGTTGTTGAAATGAGAAAACACGTTTCAAATGTTAAAACATTGCAAAAGAATGAAATGTTTTTACCTATGAATTCAATGTAAAATTAATGATAAGGAGATAAATTATATTAAATGATAAAAAGAAATTATATTTATACTTTAAAAACATTCAATATTATAATTTAACCATATAAATTTTCTCAATGAAAAAATTTGTTTTTAATTAAAATTTAGTGTATTTTTACTATTCATCAAAACATGAAAGTTGTCAGAAAAATATCAGAAATTTATCCAAATTAAATTTTTATATCCAACTTAGAAATAACATGTTTATGTTTTCATATAGAAATTATTAATGTGTCAAAATATTAATTTAAAATGGGTTCTCCATTCAAAGGTGTAAAATTAACCTTTTAAAAAACAGGCTCTTATACATAAAATAGGGTTTTATTCATACCCTATGACTAAAATATCTATTGGATGAATATAAAAAATATTTTTATTAAGTATATAACACATATATATCATTAATTTCATTACCAAATATAATTCACTCAAAAATAAAAATATCTAATTGATTTATATTTTTTCATAAATAACTAGTAGCCAATGAATTCATAATGCATTTTCATAAGTTAATTATAATTATTCCTGATAACCTAACGACTATGCTATAATGGTAATTTTATATCAATGGAATCTCACAGTTTGTTTAAACTCACAATTGCGTGAAAATTAAGCTACTAAAGAATAAAAATTATTTAAATAAAATATTTCATAAAAAAATATGGGTGTTACATTCTACCCCCCCCCATTAAACTGAATTTCACCCTCAAAATTCATCACTTGGAAAAAAACGGATGAGAATGCCTCTCCCTCATCATATCCTCAAGTTCCCATATAGATCCTTCTAATTGGTGGTTCCTCCATAAAACTTTAACCAAGTGAGTGGTCTTGTTCCATAGAACTTTTTCTCTACGATCTAGAATTTTCATCGGTTGTTCTTTATAAGAAAGATCTTTCTCCAGCGGTACGACTTATGAGATTAGTACATGTCAAGGATCAAGTATGTAATTTCTCATGATAGATAAATGTAACACATCATGAACTTGAGAGAGATTCGGTGGAAGTGATAATTGTTAAGCTACCTTCCTAACACGATTCAGTATTTCAAAAGGATCTATATATTTAGGGCTCAGCTTTCCCTTCTTTCCAAATCTCATTACTCTCATTTAGGGAGATATTCATAAGAACACCTTATCAACCACTTCAAACACTTGGTGTTTTCTTCGGTTGTCAACATAATTGTGTTGTCTACTCTGAGCTATTATTATGTGTTGTTGAATAGATCTGACATTTTCTTCTATTTCATCAACAAGATCAGGTCCTAAAATCTTTATTTCCCCAACTTAATCCTAGCAAGTTGGTTTTTGTGCTTCTTTTCATAGAGGTATTCATAAGGATCCATCTAAATACTGGAGTGAAAGCTATTATTGTAAGAAAAATCCACCAATGTTAGGTGTTGATCCCAACCACCTTTGAAATCCATATAGCAAGCTCTCAAAATGTCTTCCTAAGTTTAGATTGTCCTCTCAGACTAACCATCTGTCTGAGGATGATAGGTAGTGTTGAAACTTAAATCTGTATCCAAAGCATGCTGAAGACTTATCCAGAATTTTGAGGTAAACCTCATATCCCAATCAGATATAACTTAAAGTGGTACTTCATGCAATCTTACCACTTCCTTTACATATATCCTAGAAATCTGATCAAGAGATAAATCCTCTCTAATAGGAATAAAGTGTGACAACTTCGAAAGACGATAAACTATAACCCAGATAGCATTATTTCCTTTTGATGTTTTGGGAATTCCAATGAAAAATTCTATAGTGATGTTTTTTCATTTCCATTCTTGTATGGGTAATGGATGTAAAATCCTCATAAACTTCTGTCTCTCTGCCTTAACTTGCTAAAAAAGCAAGCATCGAGAGACATATTCGACAACATCTCTTTTCATGCCATCCCCCAGAAGTACTCTTTCAGGTCCCTGTACATCTGTCTGCTTCCAAGGTGAATAGATAATTAATAACTATGTGCCTCTTCCAATATCTGCTTCTTTAATTATAGTATGGGAGGAACACAAACCTGCTTCTTGAACCTTGTTATTTCATCACAATCAATGTTGAATTCAAGAACGTTTATTACCTTATTTTGTAACTCTACATCTTCCTTTTGTTCCTCTTTAATATTCACTTGTATATATGGTTGAACATTTATTTGAGAATGATAATATTTCTCCCCTTCCATTAAAATTTCAAAATCCATCCTTTGAAAATCCATAAATTTTTTATCTTCCATTATCCTCAATATGGATAAGCTAACATGGTCTTTTCGACTCAAAGCATCTTCCACCTTGTTCTCTTTCTCAGGGTGGTAATGTATTGAGTAGTTGTAATCTTTAATTAACTCCAACCATCTTCTTTGGTGCATATTTAGATCCTTTTGTGTGAAAATATACTTTAAACTTTTATGATCAGTATAAATATCACACATTTAACCATAAAGATAATGTCTTCATATTTTTAATGCAAAGAATACCCCATCTAACTCCAAATCATGAGTTGGGAAATTTTTCCCATGGATTTTCAACTGTTGTGAGGCATAAGTTATCACCATATCATTTTTCATGTGAAAACACCCCAGCCCCTTCATGGATGCATCAATTTAGATCACAAACATTTCCCCACTACAAGGTATTGTGAGCACAGGTGCACTAGATAACCTTATTTTTAGCTCTTTGAAATTCTCTTCACATTCCTCCATCCAAAAGAACTTAACTACTTTATAATTCAACTTAGTGAGTGGATTATATAATCAAAAAAAATATTCACAAAACTTCGCTAATATCCAACCAAACCAAGAAAACTTTGGATCTCAGTTACTATTATTGGTCTCGACAATCTTTCAATAACCTTTGTTTTTGTTGGATCCACATATATCCCCTCTCTTGAGATTATGTGACCCAAAAATGAAACTTTTTGAATCCAAAATTCACACTTGGTAAATTTTTTATGAATCTTATCCATTCCCAGGGTCTTCAGTACAATTCTCAAGTGATCTTTATGATCTTCCTTGCTCTTTGAGTAGACAAGAATATCATCTATAAAGACTACCACAAACTGCTCAAGATAGTCTCTAAAGTCTCTATTAATTAGATCCATGAAGATATTTGGGGAATTAATAAGACAAAAAGGCATCATTATAAATTGATAGTGTCCATACCTTGTACGAAATGTCTTCTTTGGTATATCCTCATTTTTTACCCTTAATTGATGATACCCTAAATGAAGCTCAATCTAGGAAAATTATTATGCTCCGCATATTTGGTCAAATAATTCATCAATGTGCATGATATGATATTTATTCTTGATAGTGATATTGTTATGTTCTAGATAATCAATGAAAAGTTTCATTGATCCATATTTCTTCTTAACAAACAGCACAGGTGCTCCCCAAGGTGACGCACCAGGGAATATGAATCCCTTATCAAGATTATCATGAAGTTGCTTCTTCAATTCCTGCAACTCAATTGGGTCTATTATATAAGGTTTATTTCAAATAGTCATAGCCCCCTTTATGAGTTCTATTGAAAACTCAACTTTACAATTTGGTGGAATACCTAAAAATTCCTCTAGAAAGACATCGTCAAACTCTTGTATAATGATCGTATTCTTAATCGTGAGTTTCTCCTCCACAATTTGAGATAAATAACCTTCATTTATTGGAATCAAGACCCATAAGATGGAAGAAATTTATAATGGAAGGTTATATTCATCCTTGCATCGATAGATGATCATAGATTGAACTGGAATATGAAATGTGACTTCCCTTATTTGGAAATTGATATGAGCTCCATATAAAGAAATATAATCCATGCCAAGAATCACATTAAATTCCAGCTATAGGAAGGATCATAATATTTGTAGGAAGCACTTTCCCACAAACTTCAATTGGATAAGAATTGTAAACTTTTGATGTGAACGTTGTGCCATTAGGAGTTGTCACAGCTAACTCAACATCTAATTGTTGAGGTAATATAGAGATACACTTAGAAAATTCTTTATAAATAAAAGAGTGGGTGGATACATAATTAAATAAAACATTTTCTACATTAGATTGGATGCTAAGTTTACCTTTCACCACTTCATTATCATACTCCATGTCACCTATAGTAATTGCATATGACTTTAATTTGTATTTGGCCTTAAGAGTTTGTTGATGTTGATCATCATCAATAACCCTTGGATTAGGACAGTGATTGGCATAATGCTCTATTTCCTTGAACTTGTAACATTGAAGTGTAGGAGGTACATTCTATGTAGCCTTTTATTTGTTCATATCATTAGACATCTTTTTCCCATCACTCCGGCATTCAATTTCCCGATGACCTTCTTTTCTGAACTTAAAGCATTTAATAGTCCCTTTAAGACAATTACTTCCATGTTTCTTTCCACACTTTGAGCATAAGGGAAAAAGCATTATCTTTTCAATGTGGTCTTTAGATTTTCCTTTTAATTACATTTTTCTCTTCTTATCAAACCCATATGACTGATGGGTTACTCCAATCTCCATCTCAACCTTGAGAGCACATCGAACAATTTCCTCGTAGCTATTGAAGTCCCTTGTGGCTAATTCCCTTCAGAGACATGGTTTTAAGACACTAATGAATCGATCAATATTACTCTCACATTGGAGAATAATTCCATAAGTGTACCTTGTAAGTATTATAAAATTTTCTTCATATGTACCAATGGATTCATCATACTTTTTATTAAGTTTAAGGAACTCCTTCTCCATCTTTGTTTGAAGAATACAAGGAAAGTAATTATTGAAAAATAAGTTCTTGAACTCGTACCATTCCATGGACTCAATTTCATCTCTTTTCCTCGTATCCTTAATAATAATCCACCATTGATCATCTTTACCTTTCAAATGATATAATGCTAAGATGAAGTTGTCATGTTCAGGACATTGTAGAGCTAAAAATATATTTTCAGTGGTACTGATCCATTGTTCATCCACAAATGTGTCAGAAAACCTGTTGAATGATGGTGGACGCTACCTCATGAAGGATTCAACGGAATGTTGCTCCCTCCTTTACTAGTTTGTAAGTCTGGAATGATTCATAGCTTGAGAAAGTTATGTGATTATGGATATAAGAATTTTCATTCTAGCTCCCATAACATTTCGTTGCTCAAGGGGGACAATCATTGCATTACCTTTCATATTCAGTATTAATGTGGTTCCTTCAGGTTATAGCCATTGATTAAACCCAAGAAGCATAGGTGAGAAACACAAATAATAGTAGAAAAACCACATAATCAAGAATAAAATTTCAATTTAGGACACTTTAGGTTTTATCCTTGGTTATTCATGGTCATTTCTAAAACACTAGGATTTTATCCTAAACATAGACATATCCTTAATGATTTCTCATCCTAGTTTCCAAAGGTAAACTATAAATTTTCTCTAATACCAACTATATTGAACCCTTCTTTACATACATTGATATCAATTCAGAAATAAAGTATATTTATTACAACATATAAAAAACATGATAGGACTGTATAGGTATAGTGTATTTAGAAACTGAGAAACATAAAAAACTGGTTCATAAAACATCTACATTGTCTCCTGTTTATTTTAACATGACTAGACTCCTTTTTTCCATATCATACTTAATACCCTTCTTCATGTCCTGGTGAAAAACAACATATAAAAGAGTGAGCTCAAATGTGTAGTAAGGGTAAAAAAATGAAATAACAATCAAATCATATTCATAAGAACATAACATTTTAAAATATTATCCTGGATATAAAAGATCACAATATCATGTCATGTCTGGTCTTGGGTTCTCACTTTCCATTAAAAGTGTTAGAAATAAAAAAGTAATTTATGAGGTCACAATATCATGTCATGGGATAAATCATATAAGTGAAATGTAATCCCAATATTCATAACATAAGACATGAAATTTTTTGGAATACACGCATAGGCATAGAAAATCATTTCATATTAGTCAAGGAACATTTCCAATACCATCATAGCAGACAAAGTCCATTACTGAACCGAGTTCTCTCCTCATTCCAGCCATGTATCACTGAACCAGATTAACTTTCCATTCCAGCCATGTCTATCTCAAGACATATAAATCTTTACCAAATGCATTGGATGGGTATATAAGTCCCACCCATCTTATAATGAAACCATTCATATGTGTGCCACAAAAACATAAATTATTCATCGTAGCATAACCCATGTAATAAAATGGGATTCTTAAACATCATGCCAACGTAACGTAATCCATATAAGATAAATGTACTTCATAAAAATAATTCCTCCATAAATTTAATCAAATAAAAGTAATAATAGGGATAGAAACATAACCCCATTTCATTTGAGATGGAAAATAATTTTGATAAAATACTTGAACTTAATTCCTAAGGAAAATATCCTTTCTTTTTCAAAAACGTTTTCTCTTCTCAAAATGACACACAACTTTAAAAGAAAAGAATTTTATTGAAAATAATCATGAAACCATGTGGAGGAAGATTCATGGAAATAAGGTGTCATGAAAGCATACAAATCCATTCATTCTGTATAAGTTAAAAAACATTCTCGTACAAAATTTTCTGGAAAAGTCAAAATGTACCTTATATGGTAAACAAAAGAAAGATTCCTTTCATACCACATAGTAAAAGTAAAAAAAGGAGTAAAAATTACTTTAAATATACATAGAATAATATTAAAAAATTTATGAAAACACTTTTAGAAAACATGGACATGGATGATAAATATATCCCTAGTAAATAATTATGAGTAAACAATCTCTGATAAAAATGAGATTGGAAAAGTTGTCCTTCACCTTAGGTATGATATCCTTCATATGTATCTGAACCTCCTGTATGATAATTTAAATAATGATAATTATTTATTCCAGAATCATAATCATTTTTATGATAACATTTACAATCATATTTTCATATTTTTATTAGTAACATTTCATTGTTACTCGTTATTCAGGTATTAACTGCTTTATGTTCTTATGTATTTTTTTTGGATATGTTCTTATTCTTATTTATAGGTTATAGTTATATAGTTTAAAACATGGTATTATTATAATATATATTATATTTATTAATTCAATTCATTTATATAATCATGGTTTAATGAATATTATGTAGAATGAATCACATCGCACTGTGGAGACGATAAGTTGTATGTATACACGAGCGATGATATCGTTTCCATAATTGTTGAATGGTATTGAAGTGGATGATGTATAGTATCTTAGAATTAGTATAATGTTGTAATAATAATATATAGTTATTATTTCCACCCTTATACACATCCATGTAAATTGGTGGTGAAAAATAGATTACACCACGGTGTGGAGACAGTAATCCATACATACACACGTGTGGTGATTTAGTTTTTCATAGGATGGATAGAAGGAAAAATAGGGTTGTTTCATATTTATAATAACATATCAGTATATTAATGATAATGATGTTATTAATTTATAATTAAATAACTAAATAATATGAAGTAGTAGAAGAAATAAATTTGAAAAATCAGTTGATTAGATTACCTCTTCCTCGACGTGCCTCCTTTAAATTTCCTCTTAGGGCACTAGAGTTGGTCTTTTGAGAAGAAAAATATCCCTAGAATGTAACTAGGGAAGTTTAGAAGATAAATTGATAGGGTTTGGATAAGATAGAAGGCTCAAAATGAAGTGAAGAGGATATGAAGGAGGTGCCCTTTTATAAGAGAGGAGAGGGGAACTTTAGGAAAGTCTCAAAATATTAATTTATTATAAATTCAATTTTGACTAAAAATGGTCCCAAAATTATTTAATTGTAATATAGGATGCTTTTTGTTCAAATAAACTCATCCAATAATTTTTATAAAAGATTTAAATATATTTTTTGTCCTTATCTTTTTTTTTACCCTTATTTTACACTTTTTAATCTTAATGTGATGACATGTTATCTACACATTGTGGGTCAGTGTAATTATCATATCATATCAAATGACACAAAAAACTTATTTATGACATATTTGGACTTATATTAACCATTTTCTTAAATCTTAGATTTTTAGAAATTTAATATCATTTAATAAACTATTTTATGTTTTAAGTTATGAATTATGTCAATTTTGGACACTATTCATACATGAGTTTTTTTATAAAATTCCTAAAAACCTGATTCCTTAAAAACTAAGGAATAAAATCAAATATAATATGTAAATATCATCCATAAAATTTTTGTATAAAATCAAAATAACCAAATTACATTTTTTAAAATATTTATAAATTTGTTTATTTGAATCTTTCATTAATGAGGTAATCACTACATCATAATTGTGTTATAAATAAATATATTTATCTAATGTCTAAAAATTATAAATAAAATAACATGATGTTGTAACTTTTTTTTGCTTTATAATGACTATTTATAGACATGGATTTCAGTTATATAACCCTATATTAAAATCAATTTAGTAAAAGATATTTGTTTAGGTTATAATTATCTTTACTTTAAATTAATTCTTATAAAATGTCATTTTCACATCCAATTGAATCCATGGGGTCCCAAAAAATCAACCCAAGGATGCCCATGGTCAGAAATGTCTCATCCAATAGGATTAAGACACATTTTAAGGGATTTTTATATTATTAAATAATTATTTTGTTACCCTTATTTACCAGATCTACCCTTTAACCATGGTAAATAAAATAATTACTGAAGTTACTATTCATAATGTCCAAAAATAAAAGGTACCTATTCACAAAATTTGTAACTTATGATTCCAAATATGGAATCCATTTTTCCAAATTAAAAACACATAATTTTCAGTAATTAATTTTAAAGTATTCTTGTTTTTGAAATAAGAAAACGTGTTTTAAAAGTTAAAACATTGCAAAAGATTGAAATGTTTTCACCTATGAATTAAATGTAAAATTAATGATATTGACATACATTATATTAAATGATAAAATTTTATTATATATATATTTTCAAACCATTCAATATTATAATTTAACCATATAAAATATCTTGATAAAAAAATTTGTTTTTAATTAAAATTTAGCATATTTTTACTATTCTTCAAAACATGAAAGTTATCAGAAAAATGTCAGAAATTTATCTAAAGTAAATTTTTATGTCCCACTTCAAAATAAAATGTTTATGTTGTCATGTAGAAATTATTAATGTGTCAAAAACTTAATTTAAAATGGGTTTTCCATTCAAAGGTGTAAAATTAACCTTTTAAAAAATAGGTTCTTATACATTTAATAGGGTTTTATTCATACCCTATGACTAAAATATTAATTGGATGAATATAAAAAAATATTTTATTAAGTATATAACACATAATCTCATTAATTTAATTACCAATATAAATTCACTAAAAAATAAAAATGTCAAATTGATTTATATTTTTTCATAAATAATTAATAACCTATGAATTCATAATGCATTTTCATAAGTTAGTTATAATTATTCCTGCTAACCTAATGGCTAGACTATAGCGGTAATTTTATATTAACGTAATCTTGTGGTTATTTTAAACTCACGATTGCATGAAAAGAAAGATACTAAAGAATATAAATTATTTAAAGAAAATATTTTATAAAAACATACAGGGGTTACATTGATTTACCCCCCCCCCCCCTTAGAGATCACATGGATCCTGATTGTCCCTTTTAATTCATTTGATACATTAGAAAAACTTTGAGAAAACATATTTCATAATAGTAAACATCAACTTAATAAGGTTTAAATAGTTTTCAAAAATTATTATAAACAAGGGGAGAATATTTATTATTTTAAAAACTAAATAGATTTTAGGAAGGATCCCCTCCAATAGTGCCACCCTTTTAAAAATTAGATAACTGAACATCAATGAAATTCTCCCAAATTTTGTAATATTCAAATAGATTGAACATAGTAAAAAATACCCCAAAAAAGACACCATTAAAACATATATATTTTAAAAAATAATTATAATAAAACACAAATCTTTCCAAATGTTAAATTTAAAAATATAGATAAAAATAATTTCAAAAAATATACAGATAAGTATACTCCTCTAATTTTAAAACAAACAAGAATGACTTTTTTAAAAATATAAAACTGAGCACTTCTAATTCTAAAAAAAATTATAAAAAAATAATTTCATAATGTAAAATAAACATGAATAACTCCCCATAAAATTATATATTCTAAAAATATATATAGTAGCTGATAAGAAAAAATACTAAAACTCCCCCTAAGTGAACCAAAAAAAGATCCAGAATAGAAATAATGAACATCTAGAAAACTCCTCAACATATAGAATCAAATATAAACCACTAATAACCATGTAACATTGTAAAATAATATTCAATGAATTGAAAAAAACATAAAATAAATTAAAATTATGAAATTTAAATCACATTCTACTAAAATTGAGAATAAATACAAATTACACATGCACACAGATAAAAATGATATAAATATTAGAAAATATTATGTAATCATAACATATAGTAAAAAAAAGACAGGTTTTTGTTGTTAAACAATTGAAATATAATTATACGTGCATGTAGACTAGATTGGGACAACTCGGATTTAAGAAATATCCACTAAGAACCCACACTATAGAAGGATTAGTCTTTCGACTCTAAAAATAAATTTTGAAAAAAAACCCTTCTTATGATCAATATATTTAATATATTTTAAAGAGTATTCACTTTCATAATTACCAAATAAACTAAAATAAAAATATATAATAGAATAACTACCACCAATTTCACCTTTAAAAAACTATTCTAGTATATCTATGGTAATCTTCGATCAAAAACTACACAATTTATATTTTTTTTATCTACAAATTTAATCAATTTTATAAACTCATTCATGTTTTTACTTCCAATGGATAATTTAGGCAAAATTTCATTAAAAATATAACCTTTACTTTACGTTTTATATTTTCCTTCAATTCAATTTCCAAATCATCACAAAATGTAGCTTTAGTATGTGAAGGAAAATTCATCCAATAGCTATCCTCTTTTCTAGTATAGAAACATCATCCATAAAAACATTTAATTCATCCATCATATCTTTATAATTATTTAAAAAAATCATAATGACCTCTTACTTTATAAACCCATATATATGATTTTAATAGAAAGGATTTTTCATTTTTATATTCACACGATATTTAGGTTTTTAGTTTCACAAAATTGGGGAAAATATTAAATTAGAAATAAGACACTTTCACACAGTGTACATTTTTTCCATAAAAAGAGGGATATAGGATTACACCCCTATTTAATTCAATACACTTTAGTTATGTTTAATATTAGTCACTATAGTAGAAATATTAACCTTGCTAAAATTTCTAATCAACCTTAGATTCTTTGAGAAATATTTGTAAATTTAGAATCACAAAAAACAAAACTTAGTAAGGGATATTAAAATAAATAAATCTGATTACTCCAGTGAAATACATGAAAACCCAAGAATATGTATACCTTTTTTATAATAAAATATTTATCACATAAATAAAATATTTCCACATGTGAAAATAAATCTTTTATCAAACAAAACCTTTTAAAACCATTATAAATAATTGGAAAAAAACCATAAAGACTTTCTAAGGAACTTGGGAACTCAAAGAAACATTTATTTGAGAATTAACCTTTCACCTTTAAAAGTTCATACACTTTACTAAACTCATGAGATCAAGCTATTTCTATAAAAACCAATTTTTGTAAGAATAATATTGGCATCAATGATCATCATATTCATAACCCATTTTCACTCATGTTTAACCAATTTCATAATAACTAAATCATAGTTATTTATGTAGGATTAAAAATCCCTATTATCTCCCTCATTTTCACCTTCAAATACTATACCATTACACAATTCATTGTAGATCCATATTAGGCTCACCTATCATCATGTTTTATACCATCCTCACCTGACATGATTGATAATAATTATTTACCATATCATGAAAAAAATTTAATCATTCGCTTTTTCATCGTAAAACCTCATTTTAAACAATTTGGAAAATACCTTCCATGTAACGCCCTGACCCTAGAAGCCCAGTGCTGGTGTATTATTTTAAAAAATTATCATGATTATAAGTAATCAATTCCCGAAGGAATGATTAGTTTAGTAATCTTGGAAAATAGATTACATACATCAATGTTACATTACACATTACAACCTAAAACACAACATAAATAATCCATTTAGAATTCCATTATTCCCCTATCTTAACCATGAATGTCAAACATAATACACTTCTGGGAATCTTGGGAAAAAACATAAGAATGGGGTGATCTCAGATGCTCATTAAGGGTAAATAATTTAGCAGAATCTATAAACTTTTAAGAAAAGATGTGTAATAAAAACAATAACCTTTTAAACATAAAATTAAACATGATATAGAGAAAATAAATCAAACATTACCATATAAAAATTCACATGGATATTATAATAGTTTAATAATCACATGTAATAATTAATTTCATAATGAGGGAATGTCTAAAGAAGGACATCATTACCACATAGTCAAGGCCTCGTACCAAGAATAAAAATAAAATTTTTGTCAAGGCCTTGGGCCAAGACACTAGTTTGTCTCATGAGACCTACCGATGAATTGAGGATCTATAGTGGGCTCCAACCATCATTTACTAAGTTCACTGCATTCCTCATATGAAATTGTTGAGACATAACATAAACATTCATATTAAAACTAGAATAGGAAATGTCAATACTATAGCCATAAACCATGAATGGTATAAAAATAGCACATCCACAGTAAAACATATCACAACTTATTCAATACAATATGGAATATTGTAGTATAATAAATCAACCTCAGTGAAGAATAATATCCAGTAAAGGATGATGATATAGCTGAAAATTATCAGTAAAACTCCTTGATTGAAATACCCCTTTTTCATGAAATCATTTAAAAGTCTCACAATTTATAAAGGATGACATTTAAAAGATATTTTTGAATCAAAGTTTCCCAGACCACTTTGAAACTTTTTAAAGTATTTAACTTTTTAAAACATTCATTTCCATATAAATAAATCCTTAAAACCATTTTGAAAACATGGACATTAATGAGAAAGATTTATAAGAATAAATATTTAAAACATTTAAAAAGATGTTTTAGTTAAAGAGTAGCTTAAAATAATAATTAGAAAAAGTATTTTATGAAACATGGACATGGATAATAAATATTTCCTAGAAAATACTTACACATAAAAATTCTCAGATAGTAATGAGATTGAGGAATTAACCCTTACCTTGTACTCTCCTTTAGTCGAGGGTGCGTTTAACCTTCTGTATAATGACCATAGTATGTTATTAAATTATTTCAAAACCGTATTAATATTTATGATATAATATATGATTCATTTATGAATTTATACTACCTATTTAATAATAATTTCCATGTTAAAGTAACTTTTTGGGTGATAATCGCTTTCTTTATCGTATGTGTTTTAACTTGTTATTCTTGATCGTATCACTTAGATCAAGATTTAAATACTTACAGAATATAAAAAATGATTTATATATCACATATATTAAGAATATAAATATTTATAATAGATATATATATATAATGACAATACCTTTTATAGAGACGGTAGGTCTTACATACACATAAACATTGTTTCTGTTTTCAAAATACAGTTAACACTATTCATAACCGTTTTTTGAATGGCTATTTTGTTATGTCATAGTGCACTCAAACTCATTGTTGCATGTATCACAATTTATTGAATTGATTTGAATAGATAAAGTACTATGAAATATTGGGGTGTTTCATTCTCCCCTCTTTCAACAAATTGCATCCTCACAATTGAAATTGTTCTTAGAAAATAAAAGGTTAAAAATAGAAAAATACCTTTGTGGAAAACCCACATCATAAATTTGGTTAATAAATTTTAATCCTAATAAGAGGGAAATGGAAATTAAAAAGTCACCACCAAATTATGATCTCGATTTGGAGAACATGGGTGGAAATTAGAGACACATAATTGGAGGTAAAACCTAAATATTTATAGGGAGTTATTGAGGTCATCAATCACAAACAAGTGTAAAATTGAGGGTCTCAAAGCCATCAATCTATGATGATTTAAAATATCATTTGTTCAACAAAACATAATTTATTAGGATAAAACATTTTTGGTTTTAAGATACCTTCCCTAAAGTTTACGAATTAATTTATTCATAGAATAAGAGGAAACAAAATATACTTAACAGGTAGAGTTTCATCTTTCAACTAATTCCTACTACAAACTCATCTTTCACTCCAAAAGATAATTGAATTAAAAAATATTCTATTTATCCTAATCGTATAGGGTTATGAAAATAATGAATTTATAATTCATTTTTCATACTATTTAAATAAACAACATTATAAAAACCAGGACATCATGTAGGATAGTGGTAGGTGATGCACCCTTATCGCCCTTCGGTTGCGGGTTCAAGTCTCGCGGCCTTGCCAGTCATGATGGGTTGTTACCCGATCTCCAGGTTGTCCTTTTTATAACAATCCAAAAATAATATTAAGAAATGATTTGACCTTAACAATAGTATCCAATGTCAAAATTAATCCATTATAACCTTTAGACTTATCCAAAATACTTCTATCCAAACTCACAATCCAAAATTTATAAGGAAGTTAAACATAATGAAGATCTCTTTCTTCCATATAATAACATGTGAATACTTTCATCATGTATTCTATTAAAACATGGTAACACCCTAAATTACTATAAAACCTTATTGGTTACATTCAATATCCCTTGTTCCTTATAGTATACTAGATATACTCCTAATATCCAAAAATGTTTTAAACTCAAACAATGATGGAATATACAAATCATTAATCAGTTTCAAGGTAGACATAATATCCAATATAATTTATCCAAATCAATAATATCTTATTCCAAAATCACTACCTCAGTATTAAGAATATATTAAGGTTTATCTTTCCATTATCCATGTATTTTCCAAAAATAATAACTTACTATTGATTCGCTTTTCTTAGTACCATACAATCTCAAATCCTCAATGAAATAGTACTGAAGTACAATCTTTATTAATTTTCGTAATTCATATAAACGGTACATCGTTGATACAACACTCAAATGAAATAATTATTTAATGACAGCATAAGAAAACTAGTCACTACTCTTCAACTGTGGTAATATCATAACTTGATTATTATCCAATAGCATCATTTTAGGTGTACTCTGATGATTTGGACATTGATTCATGTAGTGTCCTAACTCTTTTTAGATGAATAATTGTTCATTTGAAACCTTTTTCTTACCCTTTCAATCATGTACTTGATTTCCTTTTTCTACAAACTTATAACAAACTCTCATTCACTTTAGGCATTTACCAAGGTGATTCTTTCCATAGTTATCACATATGGGAAAATCCTTCTTTCCCATCTTCCATTTATCCATCTTTCTCTCTACCATCTTTTTCTTCTCTTGCTTCCCTTCAAATCCATAGGACTCGGAGAATTCTTTACTTTTCTTATTAACACATGATACTATTTCTTCATATGATGAGAATATGTGGGAGACTATTTCCATTATAAATGTTGGCTTAATACCATTAAATATATGATTCTTATTACTCTTTGGATCATACGTATTGCTGGAGTTTTCATTCCTTTTACTGGGTACCATTTATAAATAATGGCATACACTAGGTTAGTTTATGAATCATAATGAATAATTCCAAACTTAAAAAATACCTAACGTAAATTGAAAATATTATGCATATAATCTATAATCATAAAAACATGTTTTCTTTGAGGAAGTATTTAATCTTAAATCCTTCATAATGTCTTGTAAAGAAAATATGAATTATCCTAAGCATATCCCCTGGGAGTGTTGTAACCAAGAGTGCAGCAAGGCCCGTTGTCGTGTACCAGGATACCTAGGGTCAAGCCCAAAACTCCTTGTCAGAGTTTTCACTCCTAGGTACATATGTTCCAGAGCCGCCTCTACCTGCTCGTATCCATATAGGGATGTACTGCTTGGAAAATACACAAAATATCTACATTACCAAAATTCTAGGAAGTTATTCTATACTAATCCTCAAATTCTATCTTAGGGTAATGTTCTCTAATCAGATTTTTCTAAATCTAGTTTTCAAGGTTTTTACTAAACTTCCTTTGATACCAACTGTAACACCTCGACCCCAGAAGCCCAGAGCCAGTGCATTATTTTAATAAATTGTCATGATTACAAGGAATCAAGTCCCAAAGGACTGATCAGTTTAGTAGTCTTGGAAAATAGATTACATACATGAATGTTACATTAGACATTCAAAAATAAAACACAAAATAAATAATCCCTTGAGAACTCCATTATTCCCCTAGCTTAACTCTACATGTCAAACATAATACACTTCCTAGAATCCTGGTAAAACAAAACATAAGAAAGGGGTGAGCTCAGATGCTCAGTAAGGGTAAATAATTTAGTGGAAGCTATAAACTTTTAAGGCAAGATGTGAAATTAAAACAAAATCCTTTTAAACATAAACTTGAACATAATATGGAGAAAATAAATCAAACATTACCATATAAACATTTACATGGATATTATACTAGTAAAATATCACATGTAATAATTAATTTCATAATGAAGGAATTCCTAATGACAGACATCATTACCACATAGTCAAGGTCTCGTGCCAAGACTACAAATAAATTTTTTTCAAGGCCTTGTGCCAAGACACTAGTTTGTCTCATGAGACCTACCGATGCATCAAGGATCTATAGCGGGCTCCACCCATCACTTACTAAGTCCACTACATTCCTCATATGAAATTGTTGAAACATAACATAAACATTCGTATTAAAACTAGCATACAAAATGTCAATACTTTATCCATAAACCATTAATGGTATAAAAATACCACATCCAGAGTAAAAAATATCATAAATCATTCAATACAATATGGAATATTTTATTATAATAAATCAACCTCAATAAAAAATAATATCCAATAAAGTATGATGATATAGTTGAAAATGATTAGTAGAACTCTTTGAGTGAAATACCCCTTTTTCATGAAATCATTTAAAAGTCGCACAATATATTAAGGATGAAATTTAAAAGATATTTTTGAATCAAAGTGTCCCATATCACTTTGAAACTTTTTAAATGAATTAACATTTTAAAACATTCATGTCTATATAAATAAATCCTTAAAACCATTTGGAAAACATGGACATTAATGAGAAAGATTTATAAGAATAAATATTTAAAACATTTAAAATGATGTTTTAGTTAAAGAGTACCTTAAAAGAATAATTTTGAAAAAATTATTTTACGAAAAATGGACATGGATAATAAATATTTACCAAAAAATACTTACACATAAACAATCTCATATAATAATGAGATTGAGGAATTAAATCTTACTTTGTACTCTCTTTTAGTCGAGGGTACGTTTAACATCCTGTATAATGACCATAGTATGTTATTAAATTATTCCAGAACCATACTAATATTTATTATATCATATATTATTCATTTATGACTTTATACTACCTATTTAATAATAATTTCCATGTTAAAGTAACGTTTTGGGTGATAATCGCTTTCTTTATCATATGTGTTTTAACATATTATTCTTGATCGTATCACTTAGATCAAGATTTAAATACTTAAAGAATATAAAACATGATTTATATATCATATATATTCAGAATATAAATATGTATAATAGATATATATATGAAATGGAAACACCATTTATGGAGACGGTAGGCCATACGTACGCATAAACGTTGTTTCTGTTTTCATATCGTATTGAATAGAAGTAAGTGAATGAGATAAATTTATATATATATATATATATATATATTTCTAGTAGAATTATTATGTCATATATTACATACTTATTAATAATATTTATTTTTATAATCATCGTTGAATGGTGAACGTGGAAATTAATCTCATCGTGTCGTGGAGACGGTAAGTCGTACGTACACACGAGTGACGATATCATTTCCTTGATGATTAAAATGTGTGTAATTGGATGGTATATTAATTATAAAGAAAAATTATCATGTTATTTTCATTATTTATATACATATTACTCATTATTATATCCATCCAAATAACATAATATTTAATAACAAATTGCACCACGACGTGGAAATGGTTAGTCGTGCGTACGCACGCATGGTGACTTTATCATTCATAGGATGGATATAATAATGAATATGTTTGTAACATATTTATAATAACATCACATTATGTAGAAGGTACTAGAGCTATTATTTTGGTATGGAAATAAAAAAGGAAAGATAAAGTGGAAGAAGAAAATAACTTTGAAAGAGGTGATAAAATAATTACCATTTTTTCAGGTGTTTCCTTTTGATTTGAACAAAATGGATCCTTAGGTTGGATTTATTCTCAATAGAAGGCCTCTAGGTTGAATTGAGATAAGTTGGGAGGAGATTTGGGCAGGTTTTGGCCGAACCAAATGTCTTTGGAGGTGTGAATTTGAGTAAAGGGGAAGTGCCTTTTTATAAGAGGGGTGAGGGCCACCTTAGGAAACACTTGAAATATTATTTTATTATACAATAATATTTAGTTTATAATGGCTCCAAATGAATTTATTTCGATACTTAGGTGGTTAGGGGTCTAAATAATCTCAACCAATAGGTTTTAGACAAATTTAGGTTACCATATTAACCTTATCTTTTATATTTAACTCTTAGTTAAATAGTTTAACATTTACCATGTCTCCTTGTATTTTTATATTATATGGTTAATAAACTTACTATAAAATGTAAATAGAACCCCAAGTGGTTCATTAATGACATATATATTATTATATAAGTCATTTTGTCCAAACCTTATATTTTTAGGACTATTATATTATTTAATAAAATAGTATTTGTTTTAAAAACACATTTATGTCAATTTTAACAGTATTTAGTATTTTGTTTTTGTGAAAGTCATCACAACTTGATTACTTAGAAAAAAATACATTGAATCAACCATAGAATGTCATATTCATATATAAAATTCTTTTATGTCATCAAACCCTTTAAAATATATTTATTTTAATATTTATAATACCATTTATTTGATTCATTCATTAATAAGGTAATTAATGCATCGTCATTGTGTTATGAATAAATTTAATTATTTAATGTCTAAAAATTATAAATAAAATACCATGATGTAGGAAATATTTTTAGATTTCTAATTAATATTTATAGTCGAATTTATCTTATGTATAACCCTATATTAAAAATGTTTTAGTTATTAAAATTTGAATTTTACACTTTTAACTCTTATTTAAATAAAATAATAATAAATGTCTTAATCTAATTTAAGTGGACCAAAAGGATAATATTTTATTCCTAAGGTTGTTTTTGGTTGAAATACACTTATAAAATAGAATTAGTACATGTTTTAGGGTAATTATAATATCATTTTTACCTTTAATTACTCTATTTAATTTTAACCGTGGTAAATAAAAGTCAAAATTTACTATTCAAAAAAAATTATTTGCATCTTATTGAACAACATTTTACTTACAAATGTCAATCGTGTCTCTCCAAATTTTAAAATTCAATTCACATAAGTGATATAAAGGACCCCGGAACACCCTAAGAGGGTAGGGGTGAATCAGGGTGTCAACTTTTTCTTTTTAAAGTTGTGGATCTTGTTCCCATGTTGGTAGGAACTTGTTAAACCTATCAAAAAAAAGAAAGAAAGAGGTTGACACAGCACTTTTACTTGGTTCACCACAAAGGTCTACGTCCAAGGATCATACGCTGATAGGTTTTTGGTCATACCTAAATCCACTAAACTTCACTAGCTTCAGATTACAGTGTTCAGGTACAGTCACTATGTCCCAGGCACAATGCCTTTACAAAAGTTCAGGGATAGCTCACTACGTCCCTCTGGTCACTCCTGTTGACTCCCCCTAGCTCACTGCCTTTTGAGAAGTCCCAGTCAGTTTACATATGTGAAGGTCTCTTCAATAGATTTGCATTGAATTCATTGCCTTTGCTTAGCACGAGACTCTACTTGCATCGACATTCGGAAATGATGCACTTGAATGCACTGAACCATTGAACCGGATAATCAGAAATGTTCAAATAGGTTATATTGAATATTTCACGTAACTCCCACCCTTTGCGTGAAATATCTCACTTTCGTGTGAAATACTTGATTTTTGGGCGGAAAATATTTCGTGCAACAACTTCTTTTACGCACAGCTTTATGCGCCACACCTTTTTTGCGTAGCTTTCCATTTTTCACACAGCTCTGAGTTTTTCATGCAACCTCAAATTTTTCGCACAATGTCTGCATTTTCACGCAGCTGAACCCTTCTCTCACAACTCAAACTTTTTTGCGCAACACCCTTTACGTGAACCTTTTATGAACATCAGACCTCAGATCTTCTCTAGGTCTTCAACCGTACGGAATGAGGGGGTCACCTCTTATTTATAGGCGTCTTAGATCCCCGCGCACAAAACCCCCTGTGGCGCGAAAAACCTCTCATTTTGTGTGTAATATTTTACACAGGTACTGTTTTTTGTGCACAACTCCATGTTTTTTTTGCAACCCATGACTTTTCCATTTTCTGATGTTTTGATTTCGAAACACCACTTGTGCGAAAAATCTCTCTCCACTATTTCTCACACCACACTGTTTTTCACACACGCTGCTATTTTTCACGCACGCTGCTATTTTTCACGCACGTCACTATTTATTATGCATGAATCCCTTATTTCATGCACCACTTTGTTTTTGTGCACACCTCCTCTTGGCAAAAACCTATGTCTTCATTTTCTGATTTTCAGGTCCAAAAATTTGGCAAACACTAGAGAATAGTGCCACCTTCAATATTGTTGTCTGCTTGAACTGTATGATCACTTTACTGGAACACATTATGAACTTCCACTAAGGATTGACAACAAACACAAACCATACTCCAATTCATGCATAGAATGGCCATGGTTCCAACAATCTCCCCCTTTGGGTTTGTTGGAAATCAGTAAATAAATTCAATAGAGCACCAGCCATATGCAAACCAAAACCGCAAGAGTCAACTCATCCAACACTCTAAGTCTATGTGAGAAATGCTCGGTGTAGAAAACAATAGGGGAAACGTGAATTGGGATCTCATGTTTTGGAATTCTCAATGACACCCAAGAAATTCTATTAAATTTTCCCAGAAGCATTACATGTCCAATGTATTCCTTCTTATCCTATCACTAAAATATCATTGTGATACCAAATAGGTCCTAAATGTATTCCTTCTCCCCCATTGGAAATAAACCCAAAGATTGGTATTTTCTCATTGAACATCTTAATACACCCCCTGGATAGTATCTCCCCCATAAACCTACATCATATCCAGAAAAAGATTAAAAATAGTTAACATAACTGGGGAGAGGGGTATTTCAAAACCTCCTTATGCACTGGGAGGTGGCTGAACACCGAGGTTCAACCGATGCTTCTCAAACATAGCCACTGATAGTGGCTTGGTCAGTATATCATCCACTTTCTCATCAATTCCCACATGATCCATTCTAATCACACCTTGCTCAACTTTTTTATTGATAAAGTGATACCTAATTTCAATATGTTTTTTATGAGAATGATGAACAAGATTCTTCGTAAGATTAATTGCGCTCTTGTTATCACAGTAAATCACCATTGGTTGTTTCACCTCATCACCAATATCTGTCAGTTGTTGCTTCATCCAAAACAGTTTAGTGCATTCCTTTGTAGTGGATATATACTCAGCTTCAGCAGTACTAAGATAAGTACTTTCTTGTTTCTTTCTCAACCATCCAACACATTTATGCCCAATATAGAAGGATCCAACACTGGTGGACTTTCTATACACTACATCACCAGCCCAATCAGCATCAAAAAACACTGATAATTCACTTTCCCTGCTTGCAGCAAAGTATAACCCAAAGTTATGAGTGTCTTGAATGTACCTCATGATTCTTTTTACTGCTTCCATATGTTCCTCCTTTGGATTACTCTAAAAGCGGGCCGCTAGACATATTCCAAAGACAATATCTAGTTGTGTCATTGTCAGGTACAGTAGGGACCCAATGATCCTCCTTTACATGGTGGGATCTACAGAGGTCACATCCTCATTCTTTCCATGTTTGGTTCCAACTAAAATCAGAGTTGACATTGGTTTGGATTCATGCATATTAAATTTATTCAGTAGCTCTCTTGTGTACTTTTCCTGAGAGATGAAAGTGTAATCTTTCTTTTGAGTCACCTACAGCCCCAAGAAATATGTGATCTCCCCAATCATTAACATTTCAAATTATGATTTCATGTGGTTGGAAAATTCATCCACTGATTTCTGCCTTCTTCCACCAAATATAATGTCATCGACGTAAACTAGAACCACGAACTGATCTTTTAAAGAATTATTCACATATAGATTGCGATCTACTCCTCCTCTTTTGAATTTCAGATTCTTGAGATAATAATCCAGCTAGGAATACCATGCTTGTGGTGCCTGCTTCAAACCATATAGAGCTTTATTTTGTTTTCAAACCTTTGTTTCATCAGTACCAAGAATAAAACCTATTGGTTGTTAAATGTATACTTATTATTTGAGTACACCATTCAAGAATATTGTCTTGACATCCATTTGATATACTTTATATCTTATTTGGAGTGTCATGGAAAGGAAAATCCTGATTTACTCCAGTCTAGCCACTGGAGAAAAGGTTTCTTCAATATCAGCACCTTCAATCTAGGAGTATACTTTGCATACCAGTCGTGCCTTGTTTCTAATAACACTTTCATGCTCATCAAACTTGTTCTTAAAGATTCATTTTTTTCCAATCACATTGTGACCTTCGGGTCTCTAGACTAGATCCCATGTCTGATTCTTTTCAATCTGATCTAACTCTCCATTTATGGATTTCACCCAAGATTCATCCTTTGCTGCTTCTTCAAATGAGGATGGCTCCATGACTGATAGAAATACAGATTGTGTGTTATTCCTCATCCTCCTTATTTGTGTGGGTGCACTCTTATCCCCAATTATGTTAGATGGATCATTATCAGCTCTTCGATTTCTCCTGTGTGGTTTAGTTGCATTCTCTCCGGCCCAGGTTTCTTCTTCAGAATCTTCTTCTGAGTCAACATCATGATGTGACTGCTGAGTGTTTTGTACACATTCCTTTATTTCTTTATTTTTATTTTCTCCACATTAACTTTCTTCCTCACTTTCTATCACATCATTATATGAAATCCTTGAAGCATTTTTGGTTTTCTCTTAAATGATCTTAACATCGCTGCTTTCCCCAATCCTTCATATTCTCTTGTTGAAACATTTGTAGGCTTTTCTATTCATTGAGTATCCAAGGAAAATTCCTTCATCTGTATTGTCACCATACTTCCCTTTATTTCCTTCTTTGTTCCAAATGAATCATTTACATCCAAAAACACGAAAATATTTTAAAGAGGGCTTCCTTCCATGCCACAATTTATATGGTGTCTTGGTCTCACCCATATAAAGTCATGTTCGATTTTGAATATACATTGCAGCTTGAACATCCTCTTTCCAGTAATGTCGTGGAATACGACTCTCAATTAGCATAGTTCGTGCCATGTTGTTCACCTGTCGATTCCTACTTTAAACAACTCCATTTTGTTGTGGGGTTCTCACTACTTCTACCTCATGTTTTATCCCATGCTTCTCCAGGTATTTTTCAAATTCAATGGATGTGTATTCCCCTCCATTGTATGATCGCAACACTTTGATTGTTCGTCCAGTATCATTCTCAGTGATTCGATGATATGTTTTCGTGCAGTCAAGTACTTTTCGTTTCCTATGTATAACCATTGCACATTCCATTCTTCTATAATAATCAATGAAAAGGATGAAGTACCTTTCTCCATGAGTTATGGAAACATTTATCGGGCCACATACGTCTGTATGAATGAGATCAAGAAGATGCGATGCCCTTTTCTTCTTTGGCCGATATGAACTGCAGACTAGTTTCTCATGAATTCAAGCATCATAAGACTTTTCACGTTCACAATTTATGTTAGTAATGTCCATGAAAATCCTTAATTTTGATATTTTCTCCATGTCTTGTTGATTGATGTGCCCTAGTCACCGATTCCACAAATTGTTTTCTTCTTCAACAGTCATGTAACAAACGTTTTCTTTACTATCAACTTGATACAAGTTGTCTTCTGTTATGCATCCCTTCATAAGTGAATTTTATGTCATTCCCTTGATAGTGCAGCCTTTCTGATTAAAATCAACTATATGTCCTGATTCATAGAGTTGAATCACGCTGAGGAGATTATGATGTAGGACATCTACATAAAGGACTTTAGTTTTCTTTAGCTCACCATTAGCTAGTTCAGTACTTCTACTACCTTTTATTTTCATAGCTCCATCATTACCAAACTGTACTGTTCCATCGACCCTCCTTTTGATATCCTTTAATAGGCATGAATTACCTGTCATATGAGATGAACAACCGCTATCCAGAATCTAGGTACTATTTCTTTTTGTATCTTTGAGGGCCACCTCTACATGGTTGGATTTCTCAATTTTCTTCTTTTCTTTCCATGAGACAATGGATTGAGTATAGAGCACTGATGGACTTTAAATTATCGCATCTGTGTACATTGGTTCTTCATAGTCGAAGTCTTCTTCAATAGGAGAAAACCTATTTTTAAGAGAAACACTATCTTGTTGATGATATTTGACTTGTCTCAAACTCTGATATGAGGTGTCCATGTCCCTTATCTGCCTGCAATTAAAAAACTTATGACCAAAGTTAGAACAATGAAAACAATATCCATAGAAATTGTTTCTTCTAAAAGAATTAGGATATGAATTTTTTCTCCTCTGTTGAACTCCCATATCTTATCCATTCAGATAGCTTCTTTCCTCTTTGCAATAAGACATGGTATGGCCTAGATATCCATAGAACTGACACTTCATGAGAGGAAATGTCTTCTCACTTTTGTTTATCCTCATTCCTTCTTCTATGGGATAATATTTTGGATGCCCCTTATTCTTAGAGGCTCGAGCATAGTATTCAGCTCTTCTTTTATATTGAATTGGATGTTTCTTTTTCAGAACTTCAGGAGACTTTTCTCCATTACCCACTTTAAGCTTGCCTTTATTTTGGTCCCCTTTTTTTGCAGCATTTGATGATTCAACCTCACAACAGATTCTACTATTTCCTATTGAAGCGGTTCTTTGATCACTCAAAATCTTTTAAACTCCATTAGAGCCATGTTTTTCTCTCTCCAATAGCTCAGCATATGAGAACCTTACAAACTATATTTTCTTCCTTGATTCTATTGAAATTTAATCTCTTTCAAGTTTACTCCTAATAGTAACAAATTCCTCCTCAAGATGCTCAGCAGTCTTGGACTTTTCCTCTAGTCTGGAGGTGAGGTCATTGATGACCTTTTCTTACTCTTCAATTTTCAGCTTCAGATCCAATACATCATCATTTCTTTCAAGTATTTTTTACTATACTTTCACCAATTCTTCTAGCCGTTCAATTTCATATTCAAGTTGATCAACATATTCAGTTGATTCTTCTACAATTGATTTCCACTTAATACAACTCTTACATTTAATCTTAAGCTTACTAACAGAATCCTTAAGTGGAAACTCAGGATTGGAACTAGTTGTAAACTAATTTTCTCCACCAGTATCTTATGATTTTTCAACAGTGGCCATCATAGAAGCGTGGTTTCCAGTTTTAAATTCTGGTTCTTCTTCACCACAGAATTCATTATCATCATCATCCTCTTCACAGAAAAAACTTTTCTTTGGTACTTTGTTTCTATATTTTAAGTCTCCCTTTTTGAAAAACCTTTTCTGAGGCTTCTCAATGTTTTCAGCATCGCTATTCTCATAATCGATCTTTCTTAATAACTGAGAGGCAATGTGACCAACTTTTCCACAACGAAAGCAAGCTAGAGGTAACTTACCTTTGAATTTCCTTTTTCCCTTCTGGAACTTCTTTACAATGAGAGAAAGAATTTCTTTTTCCTCATCATCTTCACCACTACTATATTTTGAGATTTTCAGTTTCTCAATGGATTTGAATACCATTTCCTTGCTCACTCGATTCATAGCATCTTCTGGTTTGACTCTCATTTTATATGCCACTAGGCTTCTTAGAAGATCATATAGAGAAAGTTTGGAAAGATATCTTTCCTCAAGGGCTGACACCTTTTCATTGTACAGGGGTGGAATTCTTCTCAAAATTTTCTTCACAATGTCAACGTCTTTGATTTCTTCTCCTAGAACCTGAACAGCTCCAAACACTCCAGTAATTCGATTGAAGAATGAGTCTGCATTCTCATCTGGATGCATCTTCAGATCATCAAACCTATTGTGTTGGACTTGTAGTTTTGCCTCTTTTTCTTTACTATCTCCTTCATAAATATTTTCAAGTTTATCCCACATGGATTTTTCTAAGGTTCAAATCATCACCTTTAGATATATCTGATCAGAAAGAGCTGCGATGAGATCATTTTGTGCTTTAGAATCTACATCAACAATTTTCCTGTCTGCGTCAGTCATAGTCAGGCTTATTGGATCAGTAACTTGTATTCCTTGAACATTATAAAAAAGGAATTCCATTCAAAGAGATCTTAGGTGAGATCTTATTCTATTCTTCCAGATCTGAAAATTACTTCCATCGAAGAGAGGGACTCCCCTGACATTGGATGAATTGTCCATAACAGAATATGACAGATCAAACACCAGTTAACCTCCCTCTGATACCACTTGAAGGACCCCGGAACACCCTGAGAGGGGAGGGGTGAATCAGGGTGTCAAACTTTTCTTTTTAAAATTGTGGATCTTATTCCCATGTTGGTAGGAACTTGTTAAACTTGTCAAAGAAAATAAAGCAAGAATTTTACACAACACTTTTACTTGGTTCACCACAAAGGGATGTGTCCAGGGAGCATACGCTGACAGGTTGCCGGTCGTACCTAAATCCACTAAACTTCACTAGCTTCAGATTACAATGTTCAGGTACAATCACTCTATCCTAGGCACACTGCCTTTACAAAAGTTTAGGGATAGCTCACTTCATCCCTCCAGTCACTCCCATTGACTCCCCCTGGCTCACTGCCTTTTGTGAAGTCTGAGTCAGTTTATAGACGTGAAGGTCTCTTCAATAGTTTTGAATTGAATTTGTTGCCTCTCCTTAGAATGAGACTCTTCTTGCATCGACATCCAGAAATGATGCACTTGAATGCACTGAACCACTGAACCGGATAATCAGAAATGTGTAAACTGGTTATACTGAACATTTCGTGCAATTCCCACCCATTGCATGAAATATCTCACTTTGGTGCGAAATACTTGATTTTTGTAGGGAAAATATTTTGCGCAACAACCTCCTTTACACACAACTTCATGTGCTACACCTTTTTCACCCATCTTTTCCTTTTTCACACAGCTCTGATGTTTTTGTGCAACCTCAAATTTTTCACGCAATGTCTGCGTTTTCGCACAGCTGAACCCTTTTCACGCAACTCGAACTTTTTCAAGCAACACCCTTTATGCGAACCTTTTATGCGCATCATACCTCGGATCTTCTCTAAGTCTTCAACCATACGAAATGAAAGGTTCACCTCTTATTTATAGGTGTATTAGACCCTCATGCGCAAAACCCCCTATGGCGCAAAAAACCTCTCATTTGGCGTGTAATATTTCGCGTACGTACCGTTTTTCACGCACAACTCCATGTTTTTCACACAACCCATGACTTTGCCATTTTCTGACATTCTGATTCTGAAACACCACTTGCGAAAAAAAATATCTCTCCACTATTTCATGCACCCCGCTATTTTCCACACACGCCACTATTTTTCACGCACACCACTGTTTTTCGTGCACGCCCCTGTTTTTCACGCACGCCGCTGTTTTTCACGCACGCCTCTATTTTTCGTGCACGCCGCTGTTTTTCGCTCACACCTCCCTTATTTCACGCACCACTTCCTTTTTGTGTTCACCTCCTCTTTCCAAAAACCTATGTCTTCATTTTCTGATTTTCAGGTCCAAAAATTTGGCAAACACTGGAGAACAGCACCACCTTCAATATTGTTGTCTTCTTGAACTGTATGATCACTTTAATGGCACACATTCTGAACTTTCACTGAGGATTGACAACAAACACAAACCATACTCCAATTCATGCATAGAACTACCATGGTTCCAATATGGTAAAATTATGTTTTATGCAAATTTTCAAATGTGCCTAATAGGTGGGTAAAAGACATTAAAAAGTTCAATAAAGTTTTATACATCTAGTTTTATTATAAAATGACTCAAATGAATTAAATTGAACTTATATAGGTATAATATATATATTTTAACTTAAAATAAATTTAAATAAAATAAATAATTATTTAATTAAAAATTTGGTTTTAAACAATAACGCAGTGTTTTTCATTATTCATCAAAAATTGAAGGTTTTTAGAAAGATACCAAAAATTCACCCTAAGATAATTTTGATTTTCTAAATTAAAAAAAATGAATTATATTTTACCAAATTAAAAACATAGATTTTTAATTAATTAATTTAAAATTAATTCACATTGTCAAAACCAAAAAAGTGGGTTTTTAAAAAGTAAAAACTATCAACAGATTGACATGTGTTTATGTCAAATTTAAATGTGAAATTACTTATAATGACCTAAATATTATTAAATGATAAAAATATAATCTAATTATACTTCTAAACCATCCAAATTTATAATTTCACACTAAAATTATTTTGACTAAAAAAATTGTTTTCAATTAAAAGTTAGTATTTTCCATTATTCATCAAAATATGAAAGTTATCAGAAAAACACCAAAAAATTATTGAAACTAAAATTTTATCTATAGATTATAAATAATAATTTTATTTTGTCAAATTTAATATATTAAAGTTTCAAATATTGGATTTAAAAAGGGTTCTCCATTAAAAGGAGGTTAAATTGCATTTTTTGAAAAATACTTCCTTTATCTGAAAAATTAAATTTGTTCTTATATTATGTCTAAGAATCACATAATATGGATGTTAAAATTTTATGGAGTATTTAAAATTCAAAATGGAGTTAATACTATTGATAGCCATTTTTTTAGCGGCTAGTTTGGTAAGTCGTGGTGTGCTCGAATTCGGTGTTGTGTGTAGCGCAAGTTATTGAATTACTTTGTAGAGATAAAGTACTATGAAATCTTAGGGTGTTACATTCCATTTCCATATAATAATAAATAGAAATATCATTTTTCTTTGAATACTCTTAATGATGAAAAATTATCAGATGTGTTGGAATAAGATCTCATTTTAACAAAAACATGTGAACTTATAGAGTAATCTTAATAATGAATAATTGATATAACTATGGGAAAAATATGTCAAGTTATAAATGTTAAGAATGGTTTTTTTCAATCTTCTTAAAATTCCAAAATAACACATACCGGAAAACGTTGAAATGGTTCATTTTTAAACATTTGTAAAGAAATTAAAATATAGTAAAAAATTAAATTTATCAATATTTTAATAATAAATAAGAATTTTATCAAATAATTTAAATTATCCTCAACTTGGGTGAAACATAGTTGGAAGAAAAACTTTTAAAATAATATTTTTTTAAACAAACTCTATCACCACATGTCTTGATTTTTTTCATTCATATGTATATGGTCCTAAGTAAAAATTTATATATGTTTTCTAATTTCTCAATAACTTTTTTAATGTTCATTACATTATAATTATTCCCTTTATTTAATTTTTTATCATGTTGTATTTAGTTTCTTAAATGGTTAAGCTCACATTGGACATTTTGGGATCGTTCAATTCATAACCTCAAAATAAAAATGGTGTGTTAACCATGGTCAAATAGGTTCTCTTTCCATTACATATAGAATCATAAAAATGTTATAATTATATAATTTATATATTAGATATACTTTTAAAACCAACCATGTCAGGAGATCATAAATAATGCACCATGTCGTCTCTCAAGATAGTAGTATATAGAAATTCATGAACGATGTTTTTTTTATTAGGTCAAAAATAAATAAATTAGATAATATATTAATTTTATAAAATAATAAATATTTTATAAATACCATAAATGTTTATTAGTTTCATCCTTATGAAGAGACTTTAAAGGTGGAAATGAAAAAATAATCACATTGTTTTGTGGATGTGGTAGTCCACAAGTACGTGTGGGTGATATTGTCATTTTCCAGTGGATGGTAAGGTAATAAATCAAGTAATATATTATCTTTATTGGATAATAATAATGAAATAAAAATATTATATATTTATTAAATTTATCTTTATAACTAGTCATATGATATGGTGTTAGAAAATGAAACATGTCGCTTCATGGTGGTGGAAGTCCACACATTCACATGAGAAATGTTATCATTACACATTAGATGTAAAATGAGATAAAAAGGGGTTTACCATAATCATAATAAAATTTTGGTATATGAAATATACTGATGTTATTATTTTATCATGTTTAAATAATATTTCAAAGAATTTGAAGAATAAATAAACATGAGACACTCATTTAAGAATTATACCTTCTATTGGGATAAAAAATAATTTTTTTAACCTCTAATTATTTCTATTATAGTCTTTTTGAGACTCCAAGATTGTGGGGAGGAGAGTTGGAAATGGATTGTTTTTTATTTTCTAAACTAGAGAGCTCAAAGTGTGTAAATAAAATAAGAGAGGAGGTTCCATTTTATAAGTAATGGGAGTGTCCCTATTGAAATTAATAAAAGACATAAAATAATATAAATTCATAATTATAACACCCCAAGATTGTAAATTTATTTTTATTTGAAATAAACATGATGTATTTGATAGATTTCTTTACATGCAACCTTGATTCTAAAAGAATTATGATATAATATACAAGTATAACCTATCCATAGGATTCATGGTTATGATTGGAATTAAATACATTATTAAATATATGTATAATGGTCTTAATAAATAAAAATATACTGACTGATTCTTAGTAATTAACCACTAAATTGTTAGTGAAGTCATTATATACCTCAAAAAAATACATTTTCTTCAAATATGGTTTTTTTCCATTTTGTGAGAAAAACTAATAATTAATTTATTAAAATTTTATAAATTTTATTTTATAAATATTATATCATTTTTGAAAACATAATATCAAAATTATATTAACATAAAATTTTGGTATTTTTCTAAAAAGATTAATTTTTCAATGAATAGTAAAAAATACCAATTTTATAAAAAAAATATCTCTTCCATTAAAGTATTTGAAAGTATCATATTATTTTGAATTGAATTTAAATTTTTAATATTTCATTATTATTAAAAATAATAAAATTAATTTCATTATAATCTACCTTATTCATAATTTTTTTATAAAAACATGTTTATACTTAAAACACATTTTTTTGGAATGTCGTATTTTTTCGCATTTTTCAGGTTTACTATAAAATGGATTTATAATATATATAGATATTTAATTAGGTAAATGTATTTAATATTTTTAATAATCATATTTTATATTATATAATAAGTTCAAATTAATTTTTGTTCATTATGAATAGCGATTAGGGTAAAAATTCATTACTATGGTAAAGGTTAAAAGGGATTGACGAGGGGTTAAACTTAATTGATAAAGGATAAAATAAAATAATATATTTTATAAATACTTTTTTATGAATATATTTATATTCTATATCATCCTATCTTATATCTTGATCCAATTTGGATACATTTATCTTACGTAAGATAATATTATATTTTAATCTTTTGAAAAATTTCAAGTGTGTCCACTCTCTCACTTATAAATGGATACAACATATCCTATACTCACACATCATTATCCTACTATCTTGGATAATCCCTACCATAATCATTTCTTAACATCTCTTCCTATGTATTATAGGTCATATATTTATCATAATATCATCTATTCAAGGCTTAAGGTGTAAGCTGAAGGAGATTTCTAAAATTGAGTACTTAAAATTTTATTTATTCTTCCAACTCCTCTTAATATATGGTATCAATTATATAATAATTAATTCATTATCATAAAAAAATTTAATTTTTAATATGTTTATGGATCAACCTTTTATACCTCCTTTCCATCAAATGGGAAATGAAATTTATCGCTTGTGCGTATATCTGGACTACAACCACCATGTGGTGATATAATTCATTTTAAATCACCATAATTAATGGTGGGTTATTATCATGTATTTAATATTAATATTTAATATTTATTACATAATTATTCTTTTGAAATTATAATATATTTTCTACCTTTTTAACTTCCATCCAATGATTACATCGCTCATGTGTATGTGTAGACAACCACCTCCGTGAAGCGATGTGTTTCATTTTTCATATGGATGATAATAAGGATAGAATTAATTAATATATATGATATTTATGATATAATAATTATTTTTTAATTGGAAAATATTTTTTAACTTCCTTTCATTCAATCCATTAAAAATGGAAACGTTGCTCATGTGTACGTGCGAATTACCGTCCCCATGAAGTGATATAATTCATTTTTCATCACCACTTTATATGAATAGTTATGAAAGTGCATATAATTATTAGATATTATAATCATTATAAGATTATAATTTTGTATATTATGGAACCATAATCAAAATACAAGGATCGTAACATCCAAGTCGATACATGCATCAAAAATGAAACAGTTATCACCTAGAACAATAATTTTAAAATACTTTTTAATAATCAAATGATAAGATATTATAAGTAAATCAAATATAGTATATATATATATATATGGTTCTAAAATACATTTATAATAAATAAATATTTATTATATAGGATTTTTTAATGTATATGAAGCATGACAAGACTTGTGGTAAGAGTTTATGTTACAATCTCATTTCTTTTCAGTATTATGTATAATAAATTTCAGTCAAGGGAAATTATATAGATCTTATACATTAAAAATCATATATTTTATTATAACCTGGTTATTTTTTTATATATTATTACCATTTTCCTATATTTCTTACTTAAAATGATCAAAAAAATACTTTTATGAAAAATCATTCTTATTTTTGATTTGTTTGATGAACATTTTATTCAATGTATATAATCTTAAAAATTGTTTTATGAAAGTTATTACCAATATGTGAAATTTTTTAAAATTTTGATTCTAAAATCCTTTGAATTTATTTAAAAATTATTAAAATTATTCTTTCAAAGAAACATTTTTTCAAACAAGATTTTTATAAAGGTATGAAAGTAATGTTTTATTTTAACGTATATGACATGAATGGAATTTCTAGATATTATAACCAATATTTACATTGAAGTTTCATTTAAAAAAATTTATTTTTATTTTCAAAGAAAATTATTTTCTCAGTATTTTGGTAATTTTCAGTTAAAATGTTATCCAAGTAATAAGATATTTTCTCATTTTTTTTAAAAAAAGTTTTGAATGATATTTTAATGGTATTTTTCATTTATGTAAACATAATTTAAGAATTAATATGCTTTAATAAGGCTATAATATTATGTTACCATCCAATTCCTTCTCCGTATGGCTTATGATAGTGTTGATTTAAGGATAACTTTTTGAAACAAGCTTCTTTCCCACAAATTAATTAAGTTATGATGAAATATTTAGGAACCTTTATTCTTTTACATGGGTTATGAAATGATTAATTGATGAATGTTTTTATGACCTTGTGGAAAAATTATGTTTTAATGTTTTTTGATAGGTGGGTCTGTAATATCCCTATAATTCATTGGTTAAATATTAATAACTCCTAGAATAATTATTTTATCGGTGAACCTGATTTAATATTCACAACAACATGTGTAGAACTAGTTTCATGTCTATAAATTTCTATGTGGACCTAGTTTAATGTCCACAAGTTTATGATTATACTAGGTTTCAAGTCCATAAGTTTATGCAAGAACCTAATTTAATTTCTTTAACTTAATGAGTGATCATATTTCTATTTATACATGTTCACAATGTTATAAGATTGTTTTTCCCACTTTCCTATTTTTATAATATGATCTCCTGGATCATGAGTGATTATTATGATTCCATACTCTTATGGATTGTGTATTTTTTTATATAAAAGCTTTATTTCATGACTCGCTATTAAATATATTTGATTGATTGTGTATGAATTACTTATGTTATAATAATGTTATCATACCTTTATGATCAAGTATTATTATTAATTGATATATCCAATATTTATAGTTACTGAGCATCTGAGATCACCCTTTCTTATGTTTTCTTTCCCTAGGTTTTTATGGAAGGTTATGTGTATGATATTTCTTGAATGGTAATAATATGAATAACATTGTGGGAAATGTTGAATATCCTTTATGAAATAAGATATTTTTTGTCTAGTCTCCAAAGGAACTAAATATTTATAGTTCTAGGGAATGTATAATTGTGTTATGTTTTTAAAATTCATCTAAAATGATGTGATATCTATATATGAGATACTCTGGTCACCTCAGTTGGTATCATATAAGTGTTTAGTTAATTTTTGGATATTAAAAATAGAGAACACTGGTGAAAACCTTGGGTATAAGGCTAAGTATAGATTATGACCATGGATGACCTAAGTTAAACCTATAGTGTCAATGTTTGATAATAATTTTTCATAATTTAGGAAATATCTATAATGATTTCCATGAAAATATGATTTTCACTCTGATTATTATAGCTTTAGGCTTACACTATGTCTTTGGTTTTTTTCAATGGCTAGAACCAAAAGGAATTCTATGAATAGAGAATACGATATCTAATGTAATGACCATACTCATAAGAAATCACATGTATTAAGAGCTAGTATGCAATATCTTGGGAATATGCTTACTCATCTCTCTAAATCTATGAAGAGTAATACAGATCATGTTGAACATATGCACGAAACAAGGAGGTATAAAGCATACCTTATCAATTATTTACTTGTTTATAACCATGTATTCAAAAGTAATTATCCATAATAGACTTTGGAATATATGAATAAATTATTCAATGTGAACTCAAAGTGGATATGGAAGATGAAAACTTTCATGGTTCTAGTGATAAGAAAATGAAGGTGGAGTTTCATAGAAGTCCTAGTGGTAATTCATATAGAGGGAAGTAGAAATTTCCATAATATATATGCCAAAAATATGGGAAGGAGAACTTGGGTAATTTCCTGAAAGGAATCAAAAGATATATCATGTGTGAGATGTCTAGCCATATAGAAAAATAATTTCGAAGTGAGAGGCCAATAAGTGAAATGAATAGAGAGAAATATCAACTGATTACAACACCCAGACATCAATGATTTAGATGTAAGGAATTTGGGAAGTGTGTGAATTGATTCCCTAATCAAAAGGTTAGTGAAGATAATAATCCTCAAAGACGTCTTGAGGAAAAGGAACAAAATGAAATCTCATTCAATAACGACTATCAAAGAGGGTTATGAGAATGACATAGTGAAAGGTACGCTTATCATCTTCTCTTGAATATCAAATATTTTATTTGATTCTAGATCTACCCTCTCTTTTATATAAAATGAATTTTTAATGTTATCACATTAAAACCTAAATTATTATGATTTTAGTTAGAAATGAAAACACATAATGGTATGATGATCACATCTCAAGTCTAAAGCACTTATCTTATAGAAGTGTGTGGGAATGTGCTACTCGTAAATATTTTTATTCTACCTATAGTTGAATTTGATTGATTTTAGGAATATTTTATCTCTCTCTATATAGATACCATATAAATTTCTAATAAAGTAACGACACATTGGATATTCTTAATCAACCTATGGTATTAGTTCATTGTGAGGATTAATATTAAATTCCATCAGAAGTTACATCTATTGTATTGTTTTTATTGATGATTCATGGTGGATATTTATCTCAAAAATTTTGGAAGAAACCCGACATTGAGGATATGCCTATTTTTTGAGATTATTCTAGTGTATTTTTTGAAAACTTACCAAGTCTTCTCCCAAATCTTGAAGTTAAGTTTTCAACAGAAATCATACCTAGTGTTACACCTATTGCAAAGACTCCTTATAGACTTTCCTCGAGTGAGCTATAATAATTGAAGAGTAAAATCTAGGATAATCCTGATAAAGTATTAATACATCCTATTGTTTCACCATGTGGTTCACCTATTCTTTTTCTTATGAAGAAATATGGGTTCATTCATCTTTTAATTAATTACCAAGAACTTAACAAGATCACTCTAAATAACAAGTATCATGTACCCCATATTGATGTATTTTTTAATAAACTATAAAGATATCAATACATTTCCAATATTGAACTTCATTATGGATATCATTGATTGAGGGTCAAGAAAGAGGATTTAACAAAGATAGTCATTTGTAAAAAATATGGTTATTATGAATTTATAGTAATTCCATTTAGACTTAAAAATTCTACTTGTATCTTCATGGATTTAATGAAAATATTCTTTATATATTAACTTGATCAGTTTGTGGTAGTCATTATATATGATATTCTTATATATTCAAATATCAAGGATGAGAATCGAGAATATTTTTTGATGAAGATATTGAGGAATGAGAAAAATGTATGAAAAAATTTCTAAGTGTAAATTTATCTACATAAATTCACATTCTTGGGTTATATAAAATCGAGTGAGGATGTGTTGGTGGATCCTTTAATGATGGAATTCATTAATTAATGGATGAGACCAATCATGGTAATATGGATTCATATTTTTCTTATATTATTTGGATTATAATGAAACTTTGTGAGGTAGTTATCATGGTTATCTAATCATATAACCAAGTTTACTTATAAGGGATCCAATTTACTTTGGATATATGAATGTGATGAAAATTTCAAGGAGTTGAAAAGAAGTTTGTTTGGTGCATCTGAACATACACTTCCTTGTAGTGGAGAATGGTTTTTTATCTATAGTGATGAAATAATGAAGGAAATATGATACGACCTCATGCATAATGATAAGTTGATATCTTATTATATGAACCAATTGAAAATTTATGAGAAAAATTACCCAACTCATAATTTGGAGTTAGCATTAGAAATTTTTACATTAAAAATATGGAGGAATTATCTATATAGTGAAAGTTGTGATATATCTACAATTCATAAAATCTTGAATTATATATTCACATTTAAAGAGTTTAATATTATCAAGATAATATGGTTATAATTGATTAAAGGTTGTGACTGGTCAATACATTACCAACCTGAGAAGTAAATCAAGGTGGTTGATGCTTTAATTTGGAAAAAAGATTCTAGTTTGTTTATGATGAAGATTAAAATTGATCCATCATTTATGGATTTTGAGAAGATGGATCTTGAAATCATGATGAAATGGAAAGATATTATCTTTTGTAGATAAATGTTCAAGAATCCATTCAATATAGAATTGAGAAGGCACCAAAGGAGGGTGCATAAATACAAAATAAGGTGAGAAATGTTCATGAGATTAATCATTCTTATAATGGAATGATAAGGTTTGGAAACTGGGTATTTTTCTTATTGATACCAGACTTAAAGAAGGAGTCATGGATGAAGCTCATAGTTCATCACTCATTATTCATCTTAGAAGTAAAAAGATGTATATTGATCTAAAAGACTATTTCTGATGGGATAACATGAATAGGGATATTGGATATAATGTATCTTGATGTTTGGTATGTCATCATTTTAAGTTTTAGAGACATATGTCTAAGGGTATGGTAAAACCATTACCCATACCTAAATGGAAATGGGATAAAAACACCATGTATTTTTTTATAGGACACCCCGAGACATATTAAAGGAATAATGTTCTTTGTGTTATAGTTGATCACCTAAAAAAATTCAGTGTATTTAATTTCTAGTATATAAGATTTTTCTCTTGATTAACATACATATATATACATTAATGAGGTGATATGATTAGATGGAGTACCACTCTCAATTGTATCTAATCAGGATACAATTTTTTCCTCCAAGTTATGGAGAAGTATTTAGTAGGATATGAATAAAAAGTTTAGTTTCAGTACTACATATCATCCTTAGATATATGTCCAATATAATAGGACCATTAAAACTATAAATAAAATTTTTATAGCTTTCTATATGGACTTTAAATGTAGTTGGGATCAACACCTTCTATTGGTTGAATTTTCATACAACAACATATTTCACATGATCTTTCATATGGATATTTATTGACCCCTCTATGGATGGAAGTGTGGGTCTCCAATGTATTGGTATGAATTTATAGAAAAAAAATCAATTAGGACCTATGTTAGGTTACTAAATGGTATACAATTTTTTATCCATTCAATAGTACATTAAGGAAGCTCGGGGTTGAATGAAGATTGACATTGAAAATCATCAGTGAGATCTTGAATTTGAAGTTAGTGAGAAGGTGTTCCTATGAATTTCTCCATTGAAGAATGTTATGAGATTAAAAAATAATGGAAAGCTAAACCCTAGATATATCGGACTCTTCATGATTCTTGATTTTGTCGGGATGGTTTCTTATCACTTGAAGCTTCCGCTAAACCTCTATCAAGTTCACAATTTATTTTATGTATCTCTTTTAAGGAAGTACATACTCAATCCATAAAATATAATGAACTAATAAGTTTTATCATTGTATAATATCCCTTTCCTATGAAGAATAAATGTTAGAAATATTTAATTGTAGAGAAAAGGTGTTATAGAACATGACTACCCACCTTATTAAAGTTCCCTTGAAGAATCATAAATTTGAGGGAGCTACATGTAAACCCAAGGAGGTGATGAAGCAAAGATATCCTCATTTTTTATATCAATGTGATGGAATTTTTGGGTTTAAATTCATTTTAAGGGGGTATAATATAACACCCCTTGATTTTTATTTTATTTTCCATATAAATAAACTTGAAGTATTCAATAACATTCTTTACACCCAACCCCAGGTCTAGAAGTACATTGAAATTGTATACCATTATATCCTATATGTTGGATTGACAATTATTAATAGGAATAAACACATTATTAAATATATCTATAATGGTCCTACTCAATAAAAATTTATTGATTAATTATTAGTAAATAAGTATTAATTTTTTTGTAAAATCAAATTTTTCCTCAAAAAAATACTTTTTTTCAAAAATGGGTTTTATTGAATTTTGTGACAAAATTTTATAATTAATTTCGTCCACTTTTAAAAATTTATTTCCTAAATAGTAAATAATTTTAAATTATAATATCAAAAATATTTTTAAGGTGAAATTTTGTGATTTTTCTTAATTGATTAATTTTTTATTGAAGTGTACAAAAATTCTGATTTTATAAAAACAATGTATCTTTCATTCTTGTATTTCAATTCAAATTTTATTTTGAATTGAATTTAAATTTTTTATATTTAATTTTAATTAATAATAATTTCATTAATTTCATTATAATCAACATTATAGTTAATTTTTTAATAATAACGTTTTTATACTTAAAAATTCATTTTTCTGGAAAATCATTTTTCCTCACGTTTGGTGGGTTTATTATAAAATAAATTTCTACCACTTATATAGATTTAATTTGGTGAAAATGTATTTCATATTTTTAATCATCACAATTAATAATATATAATAATTTCAACAACATTTTTTGTCATTATGAATAGTAATTGATATAAAAAATGGTTACTATAGTAAAGGTCAAAAGGGATTAACGAGGGGTTAAAATAAAGAGATAAGGGTTAAATGAACTAAACGTTTTCTTAAACCTATTTTACAAATATATAATGGTTTTATATCATACTATAATCAAAAATAATAAAAAATTTAGAGACTAGTCCTGAGTGATACATTATTATATTTTAATCTTTTAAAAAACTCCATGTGTTCCATCTCTCTCCCTTATAAAAGGATACCACATATCCTCTATTTTTCACACCTAATGAAAATTATATCCCGGATAATATATACTATAATCCATTACTAAAATATATTCTCTCATATTAGAGTTACTTGATTGATCATAATATCATCCTTTCAAGTATTAAGGTGTAATCCAAAGGAGGTTTCTCAATGAATAGGTACAACTCTTAACCGAGTACATTAAAAATTATTTGTTTTTCCACCTCATATATATCTATGGTATACATTATAAAGTAATTAATTTAGTATCATAAATATAATTATTTTTTATAATGATTATTTATTAACCATTTTCCACATTCTTTCCATCAAAATAGAAATGAAAATTATCACTTGTACATACATGTTGATTATCACCTCCACGTAAAGATATGATCCATTTTCCATCACTATAATTCATGGTTAGTTATTATGATGGATTAAATATTTATATATTATTTTTTTGACATAATTATTCTTCTATTATTATAATATCTTATATGCCTTCTTATATTTCCATCCATTGGAAAACAATTATTTCGCATGTGTGTAAATGTGGACTACCACCTCTACAAAGCGATTTGATTCATTTTTCTTTTCCTATTTACGAGGATGGTAATGAGGATAAATTTAATAAATATATATATGATATATATTATATAATAATTATTCTATAAATTTTAATTATTATTTACCTTTATTATGTTTTATCCATTGAAAAATGGAAACATCACTTGTGTATATGTACGGAATGTTATCTCTACAATGTGATGTAATTAATTATTCATCACCACTTAATAAAAATAGTTATAAAAGTTTATATAATTATTAAATATAATACTTATAAAATGATTAAAATTATATATATTATGTAACCATGATCAATTTATAAATACCTGAACCGCTAAATTGAATCATGTATGAAAAATTAATAAGTTGTCACTCAAAATGGAAATTTTAATAAATTATTGTTATTAAATGGGTGATAAGTTGTTATAATTAAATAATATATGGTATGATATGAATAAATATTTTTATTTAAAATATTTATAGTAAATATATATTTATTATACATGATGTTTGAAATAATGTGATGTAAGACAAGAATTGAGGTAAGGGTTTATGTTAAAATATCATTTCTTTTCAAGATTGCCTATGTTAAATATATATTGAGATAAATTAGATGAATATTATCCTATAAACCCCATATATTTTCTTATACCATATTAAGTTATGTAGTTTTTTTATTAGAATCATTTTCTTCTAATTGGTACTTAAAATGATCGAGAAATTGTTTTAAGAAAATCCGACCATATTTCCTCTTTGGTCGATGAACTTTTTCTTCCATGTCCATACTCTTAAAAATTATTTTATGAAATTTTTTACCTATAATTTAATTATTTTAAAACTTTTATATTAACTAAATTTCAAATTATTTAAAAAAAATAAAAGGAATAATTTTAAACAATTGTTTTTGAAACAAGTCGTTTACAAAGGTGTGTAAGGAATGTTTTATTTTAAAATAAATGGAATTAATGAATTTTACCACCATAATAAACATTTATTAATTTGAATATTACTTCACAATTTTATTTATTCGTTTTCAAAGAAAATAATTTTATCAAAATTTTGGGAATTTTTAGTTATGATTTTATCAAAATAAATGGATTTTTTCTCATGTTTTTAGAGAATGTTTTAAATGATTTTGTAGATGTATTTTTTATGTATGTCAACATCCATTAAGGATTATTATGATTTATTTTGGATATGATACATATACATTAATTATCTAGATATATTATTATGATAATTATTTAATGATAATTTTACAAACCCTACTTCATTACAACAAGTTAATTATTCTTTTATGAAATCTTTATGAAACACATTTCCTTTCCACAGGTTAAAAAATGATGAATTGATAAATTTTTTTATAACCTTGTGGCACATTTATTGTTTTATTTTATTGGACATTCGGGTATGTTATAGACCTCAAATGTAGTGACCCAATATTATTCATTAATTTAACAATTTAAATAATACATCTCACAATATTCATATAATCTAATGACTAAAAGAAATAGTGTCCTGGAACTTAGTTACATAAATATATTATTTTATAATGCTTGCAAAAAAAATTCATAATTTTTCTTATATAGAACCATTCCAATACATATCACATGATTTAATAAACTTCATAACCTATATAATGTAAATACAAGAAAATTGTGATCTCAAATTCTCGGTGATGGAAAATATATATCATAAATTATTAGATTATAAGAATTAAGAGAATATGGGGAAACGTAAATATTTAAATAAGAGATCATAAGTCCATTTGTGATAATTAGAAAACATTATGGAGTCATGTAATATCATTATAATATAATTATGTGAACATAAAATATAAAATATATAACATGAAAATAAGAAATAAGGTGTAGGATAATTGAAAATGTATAATCATCAAAACATGGGATATTTTAGAAAAAGATGCATCTTGAAACTAGGATTAACTTAATAAAAAATATTGAAATATATTATAACTTTATAAACATGAGAATGTTTCACATTCATAATCATAAGAAACCCTATGTGATCAAACACATTATTTCCAAGCTTATGTGAACAAACTGATTATGTACAAGTTAAAAAATATGAGAAAACCCATCATATCCATACTTGTGTGAATAAAATAATTATGTCCACATCTAACTATCTCATAATATATTATCCAAAAATAATGAATTTTAGGGAGATATAGGATCCCAACCTTTGTAATTCATACATATGTGTTCCACTTAAAAATAATCATCATTAAAACATAAATAACAAATGGAAGAAACAATGGGTTTCTAAAACATATCAAGTAATCAGAACTTAAGAAATCATAGGATATCAAAATATCATTATCTATAAGGGTTCATAATAAAATAAAATATAAAAAATAACTTAATAAGATATATATCATTTTATATAGATATATTAAAATTAAAACCAAATCAAAAAAGATATTTCTTTAAAACATTTTAAAAACATTGACATGAAAGTCATAGTTTATGAATCCCTTTTCAAAAAAGACTCATTTTTTAAGATAATTAAAATAATAACATACATAAATCTATTTTTGTCTAAAACCCTTTTACCAAAAATAATTAAATGAAATCAATCAATATTGAAAATCTTTGAAAAATGATGTTCAATAATAATTTGTGTAACTCAAAGAAAGGATTTTGACTTAACAGGTCCCTTACATTAACCCTTGATTTGCACAGAATGATTAAACCTTCTATATCATAAAGATAAAAATATTAATTACTTATTTCAAAACTATATTATTATATATTTATATTTATATTCTTCATTGATAACAATTATCTTCATGTATTATATTGGTGTAATCTCTTTTCAACATCGGGTGTTAATAATCTTAATCGTTTTGAACTAGGTTCATAAAAGTGGTGTTGATCTTCATTTTTCTAAAAAATATCATCATTTAAAAACCATTAAATTTTATAAATTTATTTTTTATAAATACTTATAATTTTATAATTCCATTATAATATATTTTCAGTCACGTTTCATGAAAACAAGAAATTTGAAGAACTATTTTCATGTTTTTTTCTAATATTGATGGATTGCCTTATAACGTGTTGATTTTTGTGTTATTAAAAAAGAAAAAAAATTAATGATATATATTAATTATAAATATAATATATTCCTATAAAATATAAACTAAAACCATCCATGTTTTTATGTTAAGGAAAAAATTAAACACATTTATTCGTTGAGGCAATAGTTCACAAAACACACGAACCACATTTTCATTTTTCTTTATGGAAAAGGGAAGGGTGATTAAAGATTATAACATAATTAAAATAAAAAATAATTATAATAATTTTTTAATTTTAAAATTATGAAATTAAATTTTATGAATACTAAAATTGTTTTAATAAATAGAAAAATAAAGAGAGGTTTAAGAACTTATACCTCACTTCTTGGATTATCACCTTTGTAAAGAGGATTAAACCTTTGATGGGTGTAATTTTGAGAAGACTAGAACCTACTTAATGTTGATAATAGTTTATATAATAGTATTTTATGTATTATGGGTGGAAATTGGGAATTTTTTATTCAGGTAATGTGAAGAGATGAGTTCCTCTTTTATAGGTGAAAAGGAGTGGTATTTTTGTAAAGACACAAAACTATTCAATAATGTAAAGTCAGTATCAAGAAAAGTTCATCTAAAATTTATAAGTAATGTAGTGTAGGAAATATAAGGTCTATTCACACCTCCACCATTAAAAATAATAATTTTTAAATATGTTATTCCTTTTACCTCTAAGGTTACTCACTTTTACAATTTTGTCTTCCACTGCGTTGACAAGTGTTTACCTAGGTAATTTATCTTGTAATACTAAAAATAAAATGAACATTAATAGATAATTTGGAACCACTTATTATAAATATTAAATCTAAATTATCAAATAAAAAACATATTTTTATAGAAAATAAATTCTAACACAAACGCATGTGACGCGCAAAAAAACCTATTTTTTGAAAAGTTCATTTTTAAATAAAAAGATTTATGATTCGGGTAGAATTTTCAATTACATAGATTTCAATGAATTTAAAATAATTTATATTATTCAAATATTAATGATATAAAAATAAAATATATCAAAAAATTCATTGAAACATGTTATAATTAATTAATCAAAATAGTCAAAAAAATAGTTTTCATTAAAATGATATAAAAAAATTCAAAAAGTCGAGCATGTGTTTATAAATTAAAAATAGTGTTTGTAAATTATTTATTATAATATATAATATATAATTTAATATTAAAAATTTTCCAAAACATTCAATGTATTCATGTAATAAAATCATTTTATAAAAGTGAAGGTAGTAATAAAATTGGTATTTTCACTATTCACCTGAAAATTAATTATTTTCAAAAAATCCTAAAAATTCATCATAAGTTGATATGGTCGTGATAAATAAAAAAAATTATTTTTTCAAATTAAAATCCAAAAAATTATAAACATAAAATTAGAATAAAATCATAAAATATCATGAAAAACATCTATCTCTAGGAAATCATTTTTTTGCATATTTCCTATTCTTTTAAAATTATTACTAATCAAACTTGAAAAATAAAAAATTTATAAAATACTTTTTAATAATAATAAATGTTTTTATTTTTTACGTAGTTGTACTAATTGTGTTAATTTTTAATGTGAATTTTATTTTTTATTTTTTTTACAAATATATTTATTTATATATATTTCATAATTCTATTACTGCTGTTTATAGCTTTTAATTTTATAGTTATCTTATAATAGTCTATATTTGTTTGGTTTTAGTTTTTTATGTGAATAAAGTCATCAAACATTTTATTTAATTAAGGTTAAAATTGGTTCATTATATCCTAACCCCCTTAAAAGAATTTCTTTGTCAAAATTTCATTCCATGGAATAAAACAAGTGATGGTACTTTTATCTCATAACATCCTCAGGATCCCACATAGCCTCATAAAACTTATGATTTCTCATTATAAAATTTACCAGATGAGTGTTCTTGTTCTAAAAAAACTTATCTAATTGATTTGTAATTTCCAATGGTTTTTCCTCATATGAGATAACATGTTTCTATTTGACATCTTTTTAGCTTAGCACATGTGAACAGTATGGTATGTATTTTATAAAAAGTGATACTTGGAATATATCTTGTACTTGGGAATGGATTGTAGGGATCAATAAGTAATATGATAAAACCTCAAAAAGGTCAACTATTTTTAAGCGATTTATGTATATCTAGTTCTCTACTTACCTTTTTTCACAAATCTTATAAATATATTTTGTATATATATTTGAAGGAACACATTATCACCAACTTCAAACTCTAGATATCATTAGTGATTATCCACATAACTTTTCTATCAAATTTTTACCGATTTAATATTCCACTAAATGGTATGAACGTTCTCCATCATTTCTTAGATGATTTTATAACCTATCAATATCCTCTCTACAATTTTACCCCAACATGTTTGTTGCATCGAAAAATTGGTGCCACGTAATTTACAACATGATTTACAAGTGTAAAAGTCCCCCCATACCATTATAAGAAGTATAATTGATTTACATGTGTCATAGGACTACTCACACCCTTAGGGATAGATGTTACCAAAATATGATTACCAATCCAATGGGGTTGTGTTGGGAACCTCTCTCTGGGACTGGGTTGTGAATTTTGAAAATTACTAATAAAATGGCTTTGACGCGTTAAATTTTTTTTATGGTTTCCATGTATATTTTGGCATAAACAACTTCCTAATAGGGTGTGTACATCATATCTAGTTGTGTAGTTTAATTTTCATTCTTCAATTTGACTGGTCATAGATCTCAAATGGACTTACATATCAAAAGATATGGTTTTCAGATTATGGGTATTTTTCATTGAGGAATTCGAGTTCATGTGCAATTCATTTACCCAGATCCTTTGCCCATGTCACACAATTCCCAAATACATGGAGAACTTGTTTGAAGTAGCATACCTAGGGAAGTTGGCATGAAAAACCTTGCAGAGGAACTTCTGAAATACACTTTCCCGAATCACATGTGAGGAACAACTGTGTGGCCAATCCTACATGACCACTATAGCACAAGTTTAACCTATATGACCAACTAGTATGAAGCACTTGTGTTAGTGACTTGTGAGAACTACCCACTTTTCCAAAGGTCTCAAGTTTTCCTATAAATCAGAGCCTCGGTCTCCCCATTTGGTATGAGTGGATGAAGAAGAGATAGCTCGGAGTTATATTCTCCCAAGTTTCTTTCTTAGGCCCTCTAAACCCTCAAGTAGATTTATAAGGATTAAAAAATAAGATGGAATTATCAAGAGTCAATATATTATAGTTTAGAAATGTTCTAAAACACTAAGGACTTACATAAAGAACCACCCCTCCCTAGTCTAAACAAACTATGGAGAAGGGTCCTTTTTTCTCAAAACTTGAGCACCAATCCTCTAAGATCACATAAGTATAGCCTTGGAGATCTGAGTGAGGTATTACACGGGAGTAGTTTCAGAATTTTTTATTTTCTTAATAAGTATTAACTAGTTCATAAATGTATTACTTAGGTGAATAACCTCCTGATTCACCCAAGTATGACCTAGGTGAGGTTCAATCCAACTCACCTAGGTATCACCTAGGATATGTCCAACCCAGCTTGCCAAGGTATCACTTAGGTGATTCACACTCCAATCCCTCTCTATTGTACCACCAATGATAGTTTCCTTTCCCTAGGACTCCAATATTATGGATAAAAAGTCAAAACCTCCAATTAGGGCCTCAAGATTTTCATGGTTTTAGCACAAGAAACACTAGTTTGTATCTCATTCAATTGTGCATTCCCTAAGTAAATTATTTCCTACACTTAACCAACCTAGTATATAGGTTCCTATAGATTTTTAAAATCATGAATCTACTAGATAATGAATACCCCAACCTTGAAGGTGGTTCTAGGTACCTCTCCATTTTTTACAGTGAGGGGAACCACTAGTTTTTCCTTTGATGAAGAATAGTGATGTGTCCTTCTCTCCTCCTATCTGAAACTAAGAACTAAGCATCACTCCTGGATCCATCCCTGTGCATTTATTACACAAAATCTCCTATATTCAATTACATTTCCCTAATATTCCATCAATTGATGGAGATTATTCAAATTTATAGATCATACACATCCTCTTGGTTTCTACACTGAGCATGACTTGTGTTCTATTATAGGTTAGTGGTGATCATCTCCCTAGCATGATTAAATATTCCAATCGGCCTCCCTCATAGGTCTAATCCTTAACTTTATGAACTAAATGGAATTTTATTCCCTTCTAAATGTGATACGTTGTAATCCTCTTGAGGTTAAAACCCAATATATTCAATCCACCATTATTTTTACTAAGCTATACTCCTAGTAAGACCAAACACCAACCTGGTGAGCCATATTTATTTCAGGTCCCATAATCTCATCCTCATTGTCCCATATTACTGATGAGATCTATCTTCACAGGGAAATATTCCTTTTAATAATAACATGATCTCATTTGCTCATATTCCCAATTAGATCATCCATAAAAGAAATTCTCACACGTAAGTCCCACACTATCCTTTTCTATGAACCTTTTTCCTAGATGTCATAACCACGTAACATTAAACTACATGATTTGGGCCTTGCCACATGACTTTAAGAAATGTATGATGTGTCCCATTAAGTAAACTGTGTGGTTTCTGATTCCTTTCATGAGGATATGTAGAAAGCCCTATTCATGGGCCCAACCTTGACATAAAAACTCCAACCGCCTCCTTGGATGGAAATATATTCTAGAGTTCTCAATTATGAGGCTTTATATGATAATTCATTAGAAAAAAGTGTGAACAAGTAAATAAAAAGATAGTATAGAGAACCATTGGTACATATAGACAGTTCTGTTGATGGAGAACCTCAGATACATGTAGATAGTTCCATTGATAGAGAGCCTCTGATACATATATATTTTTACTCCCACATGAATATGTGACTGATTACAAATGGGAAGGGAGAGAAACCTTATATTAAGTTTTTATAATGGATTAATGAATATTAAGTAAATCTATATTATAGTCCGAGAGTAAGCAATAATTCCCCCAAAAGGGTACGATGATCCCGACCTCTAATCCTCTCAATCAATATGAATCCCCAAGCATAATTTTAAAAATTCATGATGATCTCCTACCTTTAGAAAGCAGGTCTATACCATGGATATGGGAACCATTATATTTTTTGGTTCCATGAATAAAACCTATTGGAAACCAACTAAAAAGTAATAAAAAATAAAGATGGTAAACCCAACATAAATGATTATGCACCCATATTCAACCCCCACAATCAAGAGTTGGGTCCAAAATGTTGTTTTCATTATAAAAAAATGGTGAACCTGAAGTAAATCCTATCATTATCTAAAATAAATATTTTTCCCACATGTTTTTCCCTTTCATACTCCTGCAAAGATAAAGTGGTCCCAACCTATATTCCTTAGAGAAATCAATATTTCATGTGTTTTTTAGTTGTAATGATGTTTTGACAAGTTTCATTTTTTTTTGTTATCTACCATGAGACACGTCACTCATCACTACCTTCAATATATGATGGCATCTCTTCTTCAAAAAAAAATTGTATTTTTTAGCTATCGTACATACTAGATCCGTGTCTAGCTAGAGGATATCATCACAGACCCATCATATCCAACATCATGGTATAAAATTCATTGGTTCAAGAGTACCACCTCAATGGTACTATCCTAAATTTGGAGGTTTCACATGAATCCCTCCAAGGAATAAAACCCTACCAACCATCTTCCCATAGATGAGTTATGTCAAATAAGTAGAAAACATATGTCACCATCTCAAACCATATCGGAATACTTTCCCAAAATACAAAAAAACTCCCCTCTTAAGGGAGGTGGATCAGGAGTTCAACAATTTCCTCATTCCAATTTTATAGTATTCACTTCAAAGGGATCCTACCATCAGCCATCACCACCAATATTTCATGTCCTCAAGTACTCATCATGATGGGGATGTCACCCCATGCACTCCAGCTCAAGTCACTCAAACCTAAGTTCCCAAGATTTCTTATTAGTGGAAGAAATCAATCATTCAGGAATAATAAAATATCCTTGTTCCCTTTGGAAAATCCTTCAAATATATTATGGTGTCCACATTAGAGAAAATGTATATTATTTATTGAATCCCCCAATTACACCGATACAGTTTTGTAGTAATTGGAGAAACCTATCAGAAAATTATTGTAGTAAACAAGGGGTAGACCCATATCTCTTCCCCCACAAAAGATTTCTATTAATATATTCCTGTAAGAAATGGAGGAAAGGGGTAGGTATATATCCTTTCTCTAGCAACAAAATGGGAATATATTCCCATGTCAGCCATAGAATTCACCAAAAAAATCTTGGAAATGATAGTGGTATAGGCATCTATCCCTTCCCACTTTCTATAAACCTACCATGATATAATGACAACAACGGAAGTGGTTGAGAGTTGAGCACGAAACCCCACCTCTACAATTAGAGTATCCCATCTACAGGATGATAAGGATACTCAATATCTATCATGTATTTCTACTCCCATTCAAGAGTGTTGTTAGATAAATACTGTTATAAATAGACAAAAGGATCAAGAACATATCCATGTTCTGATAGAGATCATTCATCCATTCTGTTGGTTCCTCCATGGAATACATATATCCCTATCAAAACAATAGAGGGTTTTCAAAATATTTTTTTATAAACATAGGATTCACTCAAAGAAGCTCTCATAAATGAAATTTTTTTTCCCCAACAAGTGATTCTAGACACACGAGGAAGCATATAAAAAATAATTCTCCCTAAAGGTGATTTGAAATTAAAGGGTAGGCTCACAATAGGGGTGTAATTTTGGCTCGGGCCTACCATGCAAATAGTCGGGTCGCTGGCCACAATTCGGGCTGGGCCGGGCCTAGGGGTGTAATTTTGGCCCGATGGCCCGAAAGCCCGACAAGCCCGGCCCGAAAGCCCGAGCGGCCCGGCCCGGAAAATCCCACATCGGGCCAGGACGAGCCCGGGCCGTAGTTTCAGTGGGTCGGGCCTGGGCCTTTCCAAGAAGGCCCGCGGGCCAGGCCGGGCCAGCCCAAAAAAGCCTGGCCCACTAGCTCGCGTGAAGCCCAGCCCGCTGTAAAAAATTTAACAGGGAAACTGCGGGTAGGGGGATTCGATCCCCCTACCACGAGCTCCCAAGGTTGCGCCTGGACCAACTGGTCTAGGCGCTGCGCCTGGACCAACTGGTCTAGGCGCTGCGCCTGTAAAATAATCACCAACCTGTATATATATATATATATATATATATATATGTATGTATGTATGTATTTATCTATATCTCTATATCCATATATATATATATATATATCTGCATATATACATACATCTATATATATATACCTATATATATACATGTATCTGTATACATATATATTTATCTATATATGTATCTATATATATATTTGTGTGTGTGTGTGTGTATATTTCTATATATATGTGCATATATCATTATATATTAACAAAAAATAATATTATATATATACATATAATTATTATTATATATAATTATAATGTGTGTATAAATATATATATACAATTATATAAAATTATATATATAATAGTGTATATATATAAACAAATCCATTAATAATATATATCAATTAAGTGTGGTTTTTAAAAATCCATTAATAATATATATATATATATGTATATGTATATGTATATGTATATGTACATATATATTATTTAATATAATATATATAAACAAAGGTATTAATATATATATATATATATATATCAATGATTTAATATTATATATATACAATATCTTGTTGTATATTAATAAAAAAATAACACACTCACCTAATGATGTTCGTGCAAGTCCCTCAACTTCATTAATTTTTCTTTAAGTATGTTGTAACATACATATATTATATATACTATATATATATATATATAGAAAAAAAATTAACCCACCCACTCCGACGCACCCCCCAACCCCTAATTATAATTTTTATAATTTTCTCATATTATATATATATAATAATGTTTTATATATTAATAAAAAAAATAACACACCCAATGATGTTCGCGCACACCCCCAACCTCACTAATTTTTTTAAAATATGACGAAACTTGCATATTATATATATGTATATATAAAAACAAATCTACTAATAATATATATATATATATATCAATGATATGATAATATATATAAAAAAAGGCATTAATATTATATATAAAGCTATTAATAATATATATCAATTAACTGTGGCTTTTAAAAATCCATTAATAATATATATATATATATGTATGTATATGTATATGTATATGATTTAATATAATATATATATATAAACAAAGGTATTAATATATATATATATCAATGATTTAATATTATATATATATAATAACTTTTTGTATATTAATAAAAAAAATAACTCTCACCTAATGATGTTCGTGCAAGTCCCTCAACAGTGCTAGCTAAAAACACTAGGGCTTAACAGTGCTAGCTAAAAACGTTGTTAAAGACCCCTTTTTTATGCTAAAAAAAGTGATGTTAAAGGGGGGACTTTATCATCCCTTTTTTACAAGTGCTAATAAAGTTTTACCCTTTATCAATGCTTTTAAAAAAGCACTCATAAATGGAGTCTTTTATCAATTCTTGTAAAAAAACACAGATAAAGGGGGGTTTATCAGAACCGATAACCCCCCCTATCAGTAATTTTTTAGTAGCACTGATAAGGGCATACTAAAAAAATTATATTTCATTAAAAATAATATATTAATATATAAATATATTTATTTTTTTATAAATATAATATATATTTTTTTAAATATGTTTTATATAAGGATAAATAGGCATTTACACATAATATATAAGATATTTAGTGAAAATAATATGTAAAATAATTAAAAAATTAATTAATAGTTTTTTAATTAGTATGAATAATAGTCATTTAATACCAATTTGAAGATTAAAAAAGGAAAAAAATTAAAAAAAGATCTAAATTAAGTTGAAAACGTAACTTGAACTTCAAACAATCATAACTTTTGATATGGGTGTCTGTTTGGGCTCTACCACATATAAAATCAAAGAATAAGAAGAGCTATATGCACTATTGATTGAGGGAAAACCACTTTCACATTTTTAAAGGCAAAAAAGTCCCATAATTCCTCAAAAACTGAATTTTTACTCGGGGTACCCCAATTTTTTAACATTCGATGGATTTCCATCCTCGTTTAATGGGGGGCTTATTGTCTTTTTTGGGAGGAGACTGAATTTCTTCCTAGGGATTACATTAATATTGATATTATAATTTTTAAATTTTATCATTTTTTACAATGTAATTTTATTTATAATTAAATATATGCATGTTTTCTTATATTTACATATAATAAATCACTCATAAATACATATATCAACATATTTATGTAAAAACTGTATATTCTAGTATATTTAAATAAATAAATATTCTAAAAATGTGTTTAAAACAATATCTATCCATTTTTTACATTACACAAATATATTTATAATGTTTATATATACATATATGTGTGTATTAATAAATAGATATATATTTATATTATATTCTAGTATATTTAAATTAATAGAATATATAATATATTTAAATAAATATAAGCATATATATCACACACACAAATATATTGTATAAATTTATTTAAAATTAATTACATAAATAAATGAAATATATATATATATATATGTGTATATATATATATATATAAACATAAATATCATTAAATACACAACAAAACAACATAGTGTAGTGGTAAAGAAATTACATCTTCAAAGGGGAGGTGCAGGGTTCGAACCTAGGCAGGTGTGCATGAGGCTGGAAATTTGCAGAGAACTTATAAAAGGGGTGGTAGGGTGAAAATCACTGATAAAGGTGGGGGAGCGCTATTAAATGTGTCATGAAATCACTGAAAATGGGGTCGGTATCATGGAAATATAAAACAATATAATTTTACCCAATTTAACAGTGCTTCCTTTAACATCTCTTTTTTTTTACTATTAAATGATTAAAGATTTTAACCATGATTCAATTGTCAACACTTTTTTAGCACTAATAAGGGCCTATTCTAGCAATGTTAAAGGCCTCTTTTGTAATAGTAAAACCGCCCTTGGATCACCTACCTTCTATCACATTAGAAAATATCCTGACCAATTCAACTTCTTATAATAAATTAATCAGGAAATGTCAACTTTGGTCAAGTAAAGTGGAGGAATATTCTATAGAGGATGAATAATACATAGTGCTTAAAAATATGCAATTAGATACTAATAAGATACCCATAATGTTTTCCCATTATCTACTCCTCAATATAGAATTCTAGAGACATTATAAAAAGAATGTGTGCATGAATGTTTCCTAAACCTTTGGATAACTCTTCATCACCTGAAAGCTAAATTATTTATTTATGACAGATATCAAAATCATATCAAGAAAATTGAATGACTTCTTTGAAAAATTGACTTAGATTCTCTTCTAGCTACTGGACACTAAAATTAGGGAAACTGTAAGAGGGTATTTAATGCACATCTCTTAATTATTTGTTGAAGCTATGTCAGTTTATTAATGAATCCCAATCAAGCATCCACAATAGGGTATGGGGAGAACATGGAAAATTTCAATTCACTTCACTCCCTAAATAACAAAGTCTACCTAAATTGATATCATGAAATTTTATTGCTTCAGTTCAACTGTCAGAAGTGATCTATGCCCATAAAAGATGGTGCATTCAGTAGTAATCTTCCTTGACTAAATCTTAGAAGAATCATGCCCGACAATATCATGCCACCAAAATACTCTTGCATCAAGAATCTAAAAAGATCAAGAAATCCTCTCTCTTAAGGAAATTCAATCATCGAATGGCACCAATACCTTAAAAAAGTAAGTATCTTGGGAAAAAAATATGAAATCCATCTGGATCTTGATTGAATAATTATTTGTAAGATCGAGTGAGAAATAACAACTATTACAACCATACAGATATGGGATAAACCCCATCCCACGGGGATGGGGGTATTTTCACCAAAAAATCATCCTTCGTGATTGCTAAATCCAATTCAATGTGATCCAGAATTTCATCCGGGGAAACCCCAGCACATAGGGCTGGGGAATTTTTACCTCAACCTCCTCCCTAATTGAAGCCAAAATTTTCCTATTTAAGAGTAATTCCACAAATTAAATCCTCTCAATGCATCACATATCATGACCTTACTTCCTAGTTGGGAATTTATACAATGAAACTATTAGAAGACTCCATTTAGATCACCCTTCTCCAAGCGACGACAAAAGAATACATGAAGGGGAGGGTGGGTCCCCATAGTGTATGTAATAAAAATGATCTATCAAGGGTACAACCACTTCTAAAGATCTAATATTTTTCAATATATATCCTCAAGGAAACTGGACCTTCAATCATTCTGGTACAAAGGAGAAAAATGCAATTCACTATGCATTAGTGAACATCATTAGAACCATCCCCACAGATGCCATAGAACATGAAGCTGGTGTAGAAGCACATTAGGAGGAAGTTTCTATTTAGAACACTCTCTACACTATAATTATTGTATAATTCATGAAAAAAATAAATCAAAATCTTGAAAAAAAATTAGTTTTCCTATAAATGTTTTAATATTTATCCCTCAGTGAGCCTCAACAAAGGAAAAGGGTAAAGAAGTGGCTATATTCCTCCTTTACCTAAAAGATTTGGCATTCTTATATTAAAGGAGAGGATCACTCAATATGAGATAGAAATACATTATTTGATGAAACTAAATAGAAAACTACTTTGAGAGAATATCCCCACTAGATATATTATTCAAGTGGATCTCATCTCACTCCCTCAACTGATGTCCCTTAACAATAACGACTCATCATGCCAATGAGAGTAGAACTAGAACATCCATTCAATATGGGATCTAGAAAACCAATTTACTTGTACCCCACAATAGAAACATGTCAAGAGTTGACTTCATTAAGAACACAACCAGGACTATATTAGATGAATCTTCATAGGACATCCCATGTGGGTTATCAACCGCAAATACCGAAAGAGCCACCATGGACATATGAACCCATTATTCTCCTTATTCAATATATCACTCAGTTTTTCATCCCCCTGGAGCTTGTCAACACTATTGATTCATTGGAAGCTCGATTGGAATCTATATAAGGATGGTTTGTATGTGTACAACCAGAGAAAAGGCCTTGCCCAGAATGGGTGGATTCAATTATTCCCCCACCAAACTTTGGGAATATTATATTCCGAACATTAAATGGTTCAATGGATCTATAAAGCATATGAAACATGTTTTGTCTCTATGTGGCACCATTATGGGAACTCTTGAGTAACAAGAAGTTTTTAAACTCAGTTGTTTCTTGTAGATCATAGAGGGACCATCCTTATTATGGTATACCAGTTTTCTTGCCAAAGAAATCAAAGGGTGGGAAGATCTTCATAGATAGTTTCTCAATAAATTAATCTCTATAGTACAAAATATGATAGCCCTCAACCTCTCAAATTGAAAGGTGTAAGAAAGAGATATGGTCTTTGATTTTATTTCTAGGTATAAGGGTTTGAATTACTCCCTGAACTTACAACTTTCTCAATACAACTTTTCAGGTCTTTGCATTGGGAAACTTGATGATGAGTTGTGAATTACACTTATCCCAGTAAACTATTTCGGTGGATTTTAGGATCTTGATACAGTTTCAAAAAAATTGGAAGATTGTATTTCAAAATACAGCCAAATTTATACCAGTACCAATAGCTTAGGGAATGAGTACAAGCACAGCAGATGTTATTAAAATCACCATAAAACCCACTAACATGTTTTCCACAGCTCCAAATCCCACATCTTCTCATATAGAACCACCCCCTGAATGGAAATAGTAGTATACACATCCCTTTTGGGATGATATAAGGAAGTAGAAAAGTTCAAAATTTGATGATAATAAGAATAATTTTTACTTCTTCTGAGATAAGTAGGTTCCAAGATAATTCTTAGAGGCTATAAAAAATAACTTATTAAAGTTACCATATCCTAAGAGGCCTGATCTAGTTTCTCTTGATGATCACCTGAATTATTTACCCTTTCATATTACATTAGGGAACACTAACAAGGATTTATTTTTCTTTAAATATTTCCTACAAAAAAATTTGATTCTGGGTAAGTAAAGTTAGGTAAACCACCATCACAAGTGGTGTGTGTTTCTACTACCTCTCCAAAGGAATAAGATGAATGTTAGGAATATAAAATAATGATTAAATATAATTTAAATGATTGGATCACTATAATTCCAATCAATCAAACTCATGTTATCCCCAGGGAACAACTAAACCAAAAACTTGAACCCCTTGTTTCTTCTGTCATGGTACAACCATATTCATCTACAACAAAGTCCTCCAGGTATCGATCTTTCAAGAAATAGAATATCCTGAAAAATAAAAAAACCACTATAAGATGAACCTACACCAAAACCCAAGTCATATTTAACTCTCTCTGACTCCATGCCTCTAACTACAGGGCCATAGGAACCATCCCACCAAGTGGTATCCTCATCATATGAATAATTTCTCATTAGTTCTTTTAACATAGTATATTTAATGGACCCAATTTCGGATGATGAGTATAGTTATGAACCTAAGTTACCTAATAAATATCTAGGAACCAAGGGTAGAGTCCATAAAAGCTGAGGAGGTAAGGGATGATGTAGTCATGGTTGGACCAAATCATCTAACCACATCCCCATGAGAGCTGTTTATGCTTATAAAACTCATAGAAATTCCCTATAATGGGTGCAGAAAGAGAAGAAAATGTACCTGAATTCCGTAATTTTCTTCCAAGACCGATCTTTCTAGAAGATCATCTGGAAGGGGAAAAATAGTATCATCATTCCATATGGGAGGCAAGGCCATGTAAACTTAATCCAACAACCATATAAATGACCTCAATGTCTATTCAACCACCTGAATTATCTACTCTAGGCACTTTAGGACCCAAAGCACCATATAGGTAGTAGTCGCCTATGGGGAAGTATATACCATTAGTTAAAAAATATGACATCCAAAAATTGCTGGTTGAAGTTATATCCAAAATATCATTTATGGGTTCTCTAAATTTATGAAAGGATCTCTAGGAAGCACTTATAGAGGACCTATTGATCACTCAAGAGTTTGATGTTGGAGTCATTATTGTTGAGGTATATCATGTAGAGACTAAACCCATGGAGTTTCAGATGGTTATCTCTTTTACCATGCAAGATATGTATGCTATCATATAAGGATATATCATATCCTTGTACATGTCTAAAAATCAGATGACATTGACATTTGACGTGATTTATTTGATAATTGAACAAAATTCAATCACCTTTGAATCTAAATTCTTTTTTAGTTGGGATATAGTGAAGATGAATTGTCCATGTATCCTTCAACACTTCATGGGTATGATAAGAGAGAATAAAAATCCCTTGGCCAGGTCAAGCTCAGGATACAATTTGGTTACCTATTGTATGATTCTAAATTCTTATCCATCTGGCAGGATACATCCTTCAACATTCTAATAGGAAGGCCTTGGTTACGCCAAAATGTGGTAATCCCTTTTTCATATCACCAATGCCTAAAATACTACATCAATAGGAAAATTAGGATATCATGTGATAATAAATCTCCATATGAAACTTGTGAATCTCAATACATCAATACATTATTTTACTAGAGGGAAGGGATGCAACCAATGATTTAGCATGTTTCTTGGGTGACTTCCCCAAATGGTCTATAAATGACTTCACCTAATCTATTTAAAGATCATGGGGGTGAATATGTGATTCCCATAAACTGTATTTAAAATACGGGTTTATAATTGGTCATGCGCTCGTCAACACTTATGATATCAATCATGTCAGGTGAACTCTCCAGCATTGAAAAAATATTTTATTCCCCCTCCAAGGGTGATGCTTCAGGTGAAAATTCTCTCTCTCTATTTCCAAAACTTTGCTATACCCCATAATTGTCATCTTGACTTCAGGAAAGTTTCATGTCACCACTAGAAAATAGAAATAATTATTCATTTGAATCTCATAATATTGATCTCCACTCTAATTATAAATATTTTCCTTCATCACCCATCCATACTAATGTGGGAATGGAGGAAGATTAAGAGGAAGTGGAAGAGGAAGAGGAAAATGACCTAAAACAAACTTCTTTGGAATTTGAGGATTGTGTCTCTACCACCAATGATGAACACCGATTGTAAAATATGGGTATGCACGAGGATCTGCATATGACACTAGTAATTGAAACCATGTACCCTAAAAAACATATATATGTCTCTTTATTAATTGGTATTTTCACCTATTATTATAAAAGACTTTGAGGCCTTGGTCCCAATGTGGCCACCCATCACTTGGGTTGGCCATAAGATCACCATGGTTATAAGGAGGAAGCTATAAGGACACATCTAAATCACACTTCCATAGTATAAGTTTTATTTGATAAATTTATCTAGGAAAACTTGGTTTTGGAAGTTCAATAACTGAGTTGGTTCATAAATATTTTCCCAGTAAAGAAGAATAATGGGAAGATCAAATTTTTCATCTATTTCAGGGATCTCAACTGGAACAGTCCAAAAGACTACTTCCTGGTTTAGATTATAGAAATTTTTATAGATGCAACAGCTGGTTACCGAGCCCACTCCTTCATTGATGTATAATCATGAGATATCCAAATCTAAATCAGCCCTAGAGATAATGAATCCATTTCCTTCAGGGCACCTTGCAGGGTATATTGTTATTGTGTGATTCCCTTGGTCAAAAAGCGTATTGGAGCTACATACCAATGTTCCAAGAATTGAATCTTCAATCTATTCTTGGGGAATTCCATAAAGTGATACATCAATGACCTGGTAGTGAAATCCAAGAAGTTTTCTAATCATCTTATTGATCTAGATATCATTTTCAATATGCTTCGGTAGTATATCCTTAAAATGAAGCCTTTAAAGTGTGCTTTTGGTGTTACCTTAGGAAATTCTATTGACTTCGTGGTATTCCACTGAGGAATAAAAGTTTATCCTTAGAATAAAAATTCTATCCTTGACATGTTACCTCCTAGAAAACTTAAATATTTTAGAGGAATACAAGTATTACTTTCTTACATTTTATGGTTTATAAAAAATATTATAGTAAAGTGTCTTCCTTTCACTAATTTAATAAAAAGGTGTCACTTATTAGTCGATTTATTACTAACATGGATAATTTAATAGTCTCAAGAAATATTTTTTGAGTCCACCAGTGTCAATTCTCCTATCAAAGTAAATCAACTCAACTTATATGTGTCAACATTAGATTGATTAGTTGGTTATTTCCTCGCTCAAAAGAATGATATCAGGAATGAAAACAAAATCTATCACTTAATTTGAACCATGATAGATACTAAGACTCGTTATTCAGATGTCGAGAAGAACTATTTGGCATTAATCTTTATAGTTCAGAAACTGAGGTACTACTTATAGTACCACGAGGTCTATTTTATTTCTCGAAATGACCCGCTAAAATATATCCTCAACCATCCCATGATTACTGGATAGTTTTCATGGTGGGTAGTTATAATACAATAATTTTACATTCGGTACATACCTTAGAAGGTGAAAAAAGGGAAGTTTGTAGCAAATTTTCTCATAGAGAATACTTCTTTTGAAGAAACACCAATGAATTCCAAACTACGAGATGAATAAATATTCTTTTTCCAAGACCCTCCCCATACATGGGAGATGTATTTTGATGGTGCATATAGAATTAAAATAGTAAAGAGGATGGAAGACCTCAATCTCAATAGAGTTATTTTTGGATTCACTCTTATCTCTCCCATAAATGAAGTCCTACCATGATCCTTCTTGTTATCAGATAGTTTCACCAACAATGAGGAAGAAAAGTAGGCCCTTATTATAGGTCTGAAACTTGTACAAAAAATACCAATGGATCACTTGAAGGTCAAATATGATTACTAGTTAGTAATAAAGAGTTTCAACAATGATTATTCTCTCAAAAAAATAATATTTGATCCCCCTACATGACTATTTTTAGGGGTGAATTCCCCTCTGAGCCAATGTTGAATCATGTACCACATTTATATAATGCCCGGGTCGATTCCATAGTAAATGTGGCTATAAAATTAGTGGATCCAAATAGAGATTTAATTTTCATCAACATTTTACACCACATAATGGTGTCTCCATTCGTTCATAATAACATAGAAGTGATTAATGAGGTCAATTCCATTCCTAAAATAGATTATCTCATCAATGGATGGCTGCTTCTTATATGGGAATACTTCCAAAGTGGGACTCTTCCATTGAAAGGATCTAGGAAAGAGAAAATATAATGATGGGTGGTCAACTTCATCATCTATGAAAGTCTATATCATTAGAATATCCTCTATAAATGGGGATTCAATAGAGTCCTACTCATATGTATTGATGTAGATGAAATTGTTACCATCATAAAACAATTCCATACAGGAGCTTGTGACACCCATCAGTTGGGAACCAAGATTTCTCACCAAATTCGGAGTCTTGGGTTTTTTGTCCTTCAATGACATAGTATTTCACACAATTCACAAAAATGTTTCATTCCTTCCAAGAGCACGCCAACATCATTAATCAACCCCCAGAGTTGTTTCACACTTATAAATAATCTTTCCAATGTTCCATACGGGGGATGGATGTAGTGGGGCTATACCCTCCCACTATATCCATGCAGTTTAAGTATATACTCACTATAACTAACTTTTTTTCCCAATGGTCTGAGGTGATACCTCTCAAAGAAGTTAGGATGAAGAGTATTATCAATTTTTTGAATTGAAACATCATTTCTATATTTGGTGTCCCTCAAAAAATATTGATGGAAAACAACACTGACTTCTATTCTTCAAAATTGAAAAGTCTGTATCTGAAGTATAACATTGAATCCAACCATTCATATCACTACCATGCATTGTCATATGGACATATAAGGGATTTCAATAAGACCATTTCAAATATACTATAGAAATGGTATACAAGGATAATAATTCCTAGACAAAAAAACTTTTAAACACCTTTTGGGATTTTATACTACAACTAGTAATGACACACAAGTGAATCTCTATTCACTGGTATATGGAATAGAATAATTTCTTCCCATATAGTCCTAATTTTCATTACTTTTCATTTCCATTTGAGATCAACTAACCTCAAATGAGAAGTAAAATAAATGGTTAAACGAATTGAAAAGTATTAATGAAAAGAGACTCCATACCTTACATAATTTAGAGGTTCACCAAATCTGAATAGCATGATACTTCAATAATAATTTTCTCCTTCATTCACTCCTCAATAGAGAATAAGTTTTGGAACTCAGGGATCTAATGATACTCAAGAAGAAACCTCTAAAACCTGAACCAAAACGGGTGGGGGATTTTTTTCAAGTTCTACCCCAATAGTGAATATTTATTAATTACTTTAGGCGATGACCATACTACACTCCTACCAATGTAAGGTTTCTCAATAAATATTTCTTGTGATCAGAAACACTATAGTTCTCTCTAAATGACTATAAACTATATAGAGTTCCTTGTCACATGTCCTTAAATTGAACAAACAGTGGTCCAGGACTCAACACTCTAAAAGGAAGATTAATTTTTCTTGTTTTAAGATGTTAAACTACATGGTTGAGGTCTCCTATTATCATGATAAAAAGCATTGTGATGCTTTGGACTCGCCCTATGGGACCTCCGGTCTTGGTAATGGTATATTTCTTCACCATACTTATTTTAGTCACCCCCATGTGACAAGGTAATCCCTCATTGATCCTTTTTTATCACACAAATTATAGATCACATTGGATTAGGAATATTGGTAGGGACCTCCCTATATAGTTGGGCCACCTCATGGTCTAAGGATCATGACCTTAAACTATGTGTATTTCATTTTGAATATGTTTTTATGATGAAAGACCTTGTGCCTTCGCTTCACATCTGGTAACCCATGTTCCAGTCATATGATGTTAAACTTAATGTCTCTCTTCCTTACTCCATGATGATAAACTGCATATATGGTTCCTTCTCACATGATCCTAAAAGGCATGACCCATACCATCCTACTCATAAGATATTAAACTATATGAAAACATCTTCAACTCCTAGCATTAAAATACAGTATTTCTCTATGTACCAAACATGGTATTTACCAATAAACAATCCTAAAAAACCTCTTAAAATGAGAATGAGATGCCTCGTATGAGATGATTCCAAAAACATTTGGGTATCCTTAATGAATAATCCCCACACCATCTCTAGTTTTCACTCCTATGACACAAGTTCCCTTATCACATGATGTTAAACTACATAGACTAGTCCTAAATACATTAATTTAAACTACACATGGTTCCTGGTTTCACAACCTTAAAATCCATATCCAATGGTTCTGGATTCAAGACTTAAAAGGCACACCAGATTTTCTCACCTCATGATGTTAAAACTACATAGTAGATGTCCCTTTCATATGATGTTAGATTATTCATAGTTGTGTCCCTCGCCTGAAAGGACCACCATTCTTGATGTTGGAATCCTACCATGCCTATATCTTAGAACAACATGTGTCTTGATTTTTATCAACATAATATACATAGTGACACCTGGATTATTTAACCTAGGCCCAACCACAAAAAAAACAAAAAAAATGTCTCCCCCACCCTCTTCTTTATATGATCCAAATATCATAGGAGATTTCATAATGGTTTTTTCTTTCATCAATAAACCCATATTAAATACACACACACACACACACACACATCCCCCCATCCCTATATATGGGATAGACCTATGTATGGAACTCGTTAAGAACTATATGTGGCCTGAAACCCGTTTCTACAATATATGTAGTAACTCCCATATCTCATATCCTAGGCCCAACTGTTTCATGATAAAAATTGCTCCCCTTTATCCCATATATGAACTTGATCCATGTAGGATATTATAACATAGGATCCCTTATTTGAAAACTTTTGGTTGAAAAAATGTTCCCTTCCTTACATATAATTCATATCTATTCATGGAACATTTCACTTGTTCTTGGTTAATTATATTCTAAATACTCATTTCATAGTCAGGCATCTTCCTTTTTCAAGTTATTCCATGTATCATAGAAAATTCAAATCTCTATAATCATTCCCTATCCATTAGTGACAAGGTTATTCATCTTTTAAATAAACCTTTGTTTTAACTATTCATATTATTCCCAATTTGGTTCTACATAATGTGTACCTCAATGTGTCTATCTAGCCACAGCCTCCTCCATCCTCAGGAGAAGATCCTTTTATCTCTTTACTCCCTCACATGATCATAACAAAAACATATTTTCAATCATGTTATGTGTTCATTCTTTACAAACTTATCCTATATCATTTTATCATATCTGAGATCCAAAAAATCATGGTTTATAACCATCCCCCTTCATTCCCATATAATTTTAGACCATCCTTGGATGGATCACCATAAAATGGAAAATCAAGTGGTACACACCCAAAATAACCCTTTTATAGTGTTTTTTTTATAATGTGGATAACTCCCTAAATTATCTTTTTTCTCACATCAATAATGACTCACATGGGATTAGATATTTTGGGTGATTTTTCAAATTTTCATGTTTAAGTCATGCCAAAACCAAAATCATCTATCAGTTCTTAGAAAATGACCTAAAGGGATTGGTTGGTCTGGAATGGAAGACCTTAAATGGAACACTATTGGTCAATGTTGTGTGACCTCAAACCTTATCCACCCATATTTATGAGAACTAGGACATTAAAATGAGTGTATATATCTATGAGTTCTTCTACACTAGTATTGGGACTCTTTATTCACATTGGGTTTTCTTTTTTACCTTGACATATAGACTGTCTCACCAATCGATTGGTGGTAAATCTGCATGACCTTAAATTGAAGTGGCATGTCATCTTGGCCATATGAAATTAATATTTAAGTCAAAATTCTCTCTATAATACATTAAAATTCATGGTTCATGTCCTAATCGTATGACATAAAACTATATATTTTTATGGCCCTCGCCTGATAGGACCACCATTCTCTTTGTTTACCTCCTACCACACATATATATTAGAACTATGAATGGTTTTATTTTCATTCTAATGAGATTTGTAGTGACATCAAGATTCTTTACCCTGTACCAAACCATGATCCAAACACAAATCCATTTTTACCATATATATATATTCTAGGTTTATGTAGGATATTTTTCAGTCAATTATAGTCAGGGACAATCCAAATTCCTCCATCATATTCCAAAATATTCCTTTAAAAATCACACTTCATGGTCTAAAGAATATTGAATCATTGAAAATATTCCATGGTTATGAGGGATTATAGAATCCAACTCAGAAAGATACCTTTGTTTTGATTAAGCATAATATGACCAAACATAGCTTTTCAAAAAGTGTTCCCTTAATGTGGCCTACCAACCAAAGGAGACTTTATCCTTTGGAGAAAAACCTTTTATCTATGTATTATCTAACAACATCATAATGTAATATGCTCTTCTAACAAGTTCTAATGTCATCCCTTATATACTTTTTCCATTTATTTATTTAGATCAGAGAACAATGGGATGATGGTTTACAATTTCCCTCCTCATGTTAAATGGATGTTGGAGCATTCTTGTCCTGCAAGCCCCTCTAAGGTCATTATTCCCATAAATCATGTTCAAAGATGTTCAAAATAAAATTTTAGCTACATTAGTCTGGCTTGAAAGACTCTAAATTTCCAATTTAAGGATACATAGAATTTTTTAGGATTAAAACCCACAAAAGGGATGCCGAGTAAAATTCGAGTCTCGGATCACTAGACATGCACTCTACATGATCTATAAAAAATAGAGAAATTTAAATTGAAAAGGAACAAAACTAATTAGATCAAAACTCCATAAAATCCATCCTAATAAAAATCCAAGTCTTTCCCTCTATTTATTTTTTACATCAGGATTTGAAAAAAAATTAGTATAGTGATTCCAGAGACACAAAGTTTGTACGGTCCACTATATGGCCCTAGAAATAGTCAAGTTATTCTCATTAAGTCTCACGACCTAGGAAAATATTAGGGCATACTCCCACTAGTGAGAAGACTCTATATCCCACCAGATGATTTAGGAATTCATCAAAGATCCTTATATTCATCTTAGAATGACATTATTTTAATTCTGAATAAATGTAATTATAAGGGGGAATTTTTTTTCATCGAAAATTTCATACCATGAACTTTTCCACAAATTTCATAATTACAAAAGTGTTTTCATGTAAAAATAAGAAGTAGACATTATTTACATGTTCAGTAGGACTAATCACACAAAAAGTGATATATATTTCATATAAATATTTCCTAATCCAATGTCATTATGGTGAGAACCTCCCACTGGGAGTAGGCTGTGGATTATGGAAATTGATGATAAGAAGGTGTTGACACCTTAAAAAAACATTTGTGTGGGTCTTATAGGATATTTTGGCATCAAAAAAACATCCTTATAGGTTACATACACCATATCCACAGGCATGGTTCACTTTTCAGACTGCAATTTGACTAGTTTTGGATCTCAAACAAACTTATAGAACAAAATTTATGGCTTTTAGAAGTTGGGAATTTTTCATAGAGGAATTAGATTTCATGCACAAGCTGCTTTCCCATCTCCTTTTCCCATCTCGCATAAGTCCTAGATACGTGGATCACTTATGTGGAGAATCTTGCGTGGTGAAGCTAGAATAGACCACCTACATAGACCATCTTGTGAGAAACACTTACATAGAGCAACTGTGTAGAACATCTATGTGGCTAAGATTTCATAACACACCTTCATGACAACTATAGTGAAACTTATACCTATATGATCAAATATCATGAACCACATACATGAGTGACTTTCATGAACTACCCACTTCACCCAGGGTACCAAGTTTTCATATAAATAGGACCCTTGGGCTCCCTATTTGGTACAACTAGATGGTGAAGACACTGATCGAAGCTCTGCTCACCAAATTCTCTCACTAAGTCCTTTGATCCCTTAGGTAGATTTCTAAGACTTATAAGATCAGATGAAATTAGTATGATTCAAGGTATTATAGTTCCTCATGGGTCTAAAACACCATCGAGCTATATTATGAACCACCCTTCCTTAATCTAAAAAAACTAGGGTGAAGTGACCTTTTTCGATCCAAACTTGAGTTCCAGTCCTCCAAGAGCACCTAAAGATACCCTTGGAGATCATAGAAATTTCTTTCACAAGTGTGGTTTCCCTAGTTTTTTTATTTCTCTTAAGAATCCATCCCCAGTTCTCCTAGGTATCACTTAGGGGAAAAACCTCATGTCTCACCCAAGTAGAACCTAGTAAAGGTTCAATCTATCTCACCTAGGTATCACCTAGGTGAAGCACTATCCAGCATGCCTAGGTATCACTTGGGAATGGTTTAACCCAGCTTCCCTAGGTATCACCTAGATAAATCACGCTCTATGACCTCTCTCTCCTACCACCAATGATATGGTCCTCTCCTTAGGACTCCCATATGATGGAGACAAAGTCAAAACCTCCTGTGAGGCCCCTAGATTTGGATTAGTAGGTCATAGGACACACTAGAGTGTCTCCCGTTCAATTTCACATTCCCTCAATAAAAGAGGTCATGTTATTAACCTAAAAAATAATTATGATCCTTGGGATGTTTATAACCATTCATTCCCTCAGCAAAAAGTACCCCAACCTTGGAAGTAGTGCTAGGGCCCTCCCCATTTCAGACAATGAGGGGAACCCCTTGCATTTCCATTTGATGAGGGCTAGTTTTTTAATATTTAGTCCTCCTCTATAAAACCATGAACTAAAAATCCCTCCTAGATGGATCCCCTAGCCTTTATTTTAGGATATATCCTTCCTTCTATACCCTATCCCTTGTCCACCAGTGGAACTACCTTATAGGTGTAATCCCCAACATTCCAAACTACATAGTATTTAATTCACATCCTAATGGGATGCATGGGAATCCTCATTGAGGTTCAAACCCAACACCTTTAATCCACTATTATTGTTACTAGTTCATACTTCCAGTAAGACCAAACTCAAACCCAGAGGGACATACTCTTTTCGTGTCCCATCATATCATCCTTATTGGACCATATTTATTTTGAAATATATATTCACTGTGCTATATTTCTTGAAATATTAACTAGATCTTATTTGGCCATATTCCTTATGGGATCAACCAAGGATGCTTGGGCATAATTCCTACACTATCCTTTTCTAGGAACCTCTCACCTAAGCATCCTCACCATATGATGTTAAACTGTATGGTTTGTTCCTTATCACATGACTTTGAAAAAGCTATGATGTGTCCTATTAAGTGACATTGAACTACACGGGTTCTAATTCCTTTCACAATGATATGTAGGATGCTCATCTCACAGGCCCCACCCTAACATCAAAAACACCAACCACCTTCCTATATGGAAATGATTTCCAGTGTTCCCAATTATGAGGCTTTAAATATAAATCCATTAGAATAAAGTTTTAACTAGTAAATAATAAGATTAGATGGAGAACCTCTAGTATATACATATGGTTATATTGATGGAGAATCTTTCATACATACATATGGTTCCATTGATGGATAACCTCTGATATATAAAGACGGTTACTCCCACATGTATATGTGATTGATTTAAAATGGTATGGGTTACCAACATTATTTTAAGGTTTTATAAAGGATTAAATAATATGAATTAAATATATAAGAGCGTCTTGGAGTAGGAAATAATTCCCCACAAAAGGGTGTGATGATCCTCACCACCTATCCTCTCAACCAATGTAAATCCCCAATAGTCATTGGAAAAATATCCAGTGATCACCTACCTTGGGAAAGAAGTTCCATATGAGGTATATAAGAACCATTGTATTTTTTTGGTTCTAGGAATAAAACCTATTTGAAACCACCCAAAAAGGGATACAAAATATAGATGGTAAACCCAATGAAAAATATTTTGAAACCATATTCAATCATCATAATCAAGCATCGAGCCCATGTTGGCATCAAAAATCATGCTACTGAAGACTGGGGAAAAGTCAGAACTGGTTATAAGTGAATTCAGACTAAAACGGCCCTTGAATCATTAAAGGAGTCTATTTTGTGAAGCTCCTTCATGAGTATCCTTCGCCACCGCCACTTCAAGAACCGATGATAGTACATGTGTAAGTCCAACAAGCACCATGATCGGTGAAAAGGAAGTTGACAGTGGATTCATGAGTCTGATAAATTGATATTGATCCATGCCACTTCATGACACCCTTTTTCTCCACACCCATCCCCATGATCACTACTTTGATTTCCCCTATGGGAGTTCAACGAAGTCTAAAGGATCCTTGCCATTGTGCGGCATCCCTTTTTCTTCACAGTGAGTTGTGAGAGCATCGTGAAACCCCATTTCCTATAAATAGTTGGCTCACCCCCCCCCCTTCATTATCATCACTATGACAACATTTTTCCTTCTGATCTCTCATTTCACTAAGCTCCCAAGCATCACGAACCTGAGAGAAAAATTCATTCCCAAAGGAAATTAAGCATCGTGAACCATGCTTGCATGTGTTCTTCATGTCCCCTACTTGTAGGGATTCTCTTCATGAAGTCCTCCTCCCTTCGTAAAGGAGGGATCCCCTTTGGCTTTCTCATGGCTCCTTGAAGCATTAATATTTCATGAAGCACTCTCATAATAATAATATATTTTATAAGGAAACACCATACACCCTGAAGACCCTTCCTTCATGAAGCACCTTTCCTTTACAAAGCCCCTTTCCTTTATGGTGATCCTCTTGGAGAGCCCCCTGGTTTCACAAACCTCTTTCCTAGGTGGTCCTCTAGGCTCATGTGAATTGATTTCATGATTACTCATGTGGCGTCTCATGTTGTGTTTCCTTACCTAATGCTTCTTTACATAGGTACTCTAACAAATATTATTTATTCTCATAGCTATGCTAACATAGACCCCACAATTGACCACTCCTACACCTCACTCCCATTTAATATTGATTTTTCCTTCCTTTTAATAAGTTTTTTTGGCATGATTTATGTAATTATTAAGGATGAGGAGTTAGTCCTCATCGTCCGAGATGCAAGACATTAAACAGCCAAGCACCCATGTCCTCAACACATGAAGTTAAACTGTGATTGCTGCATGGGTGACAAGTATGAGAGGACCAGAAAGGGGATGGGCACCAGTACCCTCTCACTCTATCTCTCACCCTTTGGGATTTGTTTCCATGTGAACCTCAGGTAGTCTCCATATAATCCCTGACACACTTTGATAGGGTTCTCCCTATACGAGTGACACGGAATGAGATTTTCCTCTCACAGAATCAGTTCCTCCTCATATAACAGGACATCCTATTTAGTATTCATTCCTAGATTAATCCCTAATATCCATCTCCTTGGGGTTCTATCCATGCATAAGCACCACACCATATCTCGTGGATTCACCTTTCATGACATGATCATCAGTTCTACTGTTACCTCTTGTTTCTCACACTGAGCATGACTCATGTGGGCTTAGAGTTAGGAGTTACCATGAAATCCTCTTCGGGAAAATATACATGTGTAATTCCCATTCACCCTCTCACTTTCTAACTACACATACTTTGATTCATTTCTTCTACACAAGGTACATAGGAGGCCTTCCTAAGGTTCAAGTCTCATGCTCCATCTATTCCAATAGTTTTAAGTTGGTTCACTCTTCATCTTGCATGATGTTAAACTGCATACCCCATTATAAACTATGCATGTTTTGATCCATATCTTCTATACAGGGTATATAGGATTCCTACATGAGGTTCAATACCAACCAATGTTAAACATTAGTGCACCCTATTAGGGATGTACCCTCCCGATGTGACATCTTCCCTTTTGGGGACACATCACCCAAATCTGTCTCCCTGATGTTTCCTGATCCATACGAGAAGCTAACCATGCTTAATCCCCACACAATTTATATCCATCTAACCAAGAGTGGGAAGCTAACCATGCATATTCCCCATCATGTATTTGGGTCATTGTCTAAGTGTACACCCTAATTCTATACACCATTCCTAAAATATGTGGACTTTGATTCCCTGTCACTGACATACTTAGGAACACTCTTTGACGTTCAATCATGTCACCCACTTCCATCATGGTCTTTCCTTTGATAATTTTTGCCTTTTGAGGATTATTCCCTAACCCAGAGGTCCACTTCCTTCGAGTCCCCATCCATGTGTTCCATTTCTCACTAGTCGACTCCTTAGGTGTCTCATCACCCCATTTGAGAACTACAGACATTTATTCTCAGCCACCAAGATACGTAGGAAACCTCCTTGAGGTTCAATCCCAACATTGTCAAATTCATGTCAGTTCCATCGCATTTATCCTCATCCTTCAAAATTTCCTCCATATCCATCCTAATTTTACCAAGGCCATCATATCACGGTGATTTCATGCCATCCATATGGTTTGTCCCTACATGTAATCCCCATTCACATCATTGTTTCTCCTAGTAGCATATGGGAAGCTAACCATGGTATTCCTCGGATCACCCATTAAAACTATGTGGGTTTTGATCCCTATCTTCCACATAGGGTACATAGGATGCCTTCTTGAGACTCAATTACAACCAATGGTAAACCTTGGTGTTACCCTTTTTATGGTCCACCGCCTTGATCTTCCCTTGATGGCATCAATATCATCCTTCATGATGTAAAATATTCCCTTTATGGGATATGCCATCCAGGGTCCATCATCATCGGATGTTCCAATCCATCCATCTGGTAAACCTTCCAAGTGATCCATCCTTGATATATACCCATTTGATTCAATCCTATAAGTGTTATGATCATTCTGTCCCATCTCTACTAGATTTTAAACTCGTATTATACCCCTGTTAAACATAGGAAGTTGAGGAAAACCTTAGATACTTTCCTCTAGAATAAGATTCCCCACAATCAATGTGGGATTCCTCAGGATTCCATGCCCTCTATAAGCCCTTTGATAAGGGAGAATTCATATGTACCAATGTTCCAAAATCCAGACATTCTGATTATGCCCAACGTGACTACTCTCCTGACCGAAGGTTACTACCCTGAATTGACCCTTTGGAATGTCTTGATAGATGTAGCATAATTAACCGGTGTCCATGAAGAGATGGAACCAATAAGGGTTTCAAAAACAACATCTTAATCTATAAGGGAGACCTGGACTAGGTGATGAATTCCAAGGAGGAATCCACAGAAGGATAGACTGACATCCCATCATCCAGTTTCTATCATGGATAAAATGCCTCTAAAGAAGTGATGAATGTCGCCTACCTATGGAAAGTAAGAATGCAGGGAAATAGTGAATCATCTCTGACCATCAGCATTCCTAGGCGATGCACCCCAGTGAGAAATCATTGAAAATAGAAATGGTTAACCTGAAATGAATATTTTCTCCTTTAACCATGGGGATTAATAGAATTCGAGACATTAATAGATAAGTATGTCACTTGATATAGCTATTCGGTGCCAGGTCCCTCCAAGAAAATAGTGATTTTATCAAAGAACTCACTAGAATTTGGAGAAATTAATTGTTGGGCATTCTAGTCTGTGACATCGTCAGTGTGGATCATCCTATCCATCCCCGGAAGGCTGAAAAACACTATGAAACTAGGCACTACTTTCCTACTATCCATAATGATAGTTGAATATTCTTGATTTGCAAGGCCCAAGCTATGGGAAACTAGTCACCTCCCACCTGAAGATGCAACAACATGAGAAATGTCGATGCAATAATCCTGCATGACTTCACCACCGCCACGACATCATCCACTACCATAGCTGCTAGGCACCCACTCCCCATATCACCATACTAAATTGTTCAAAGGAGGGTGATGGACATTTTTTTTCAATGATATATGTAGAAGGGGGTCATTCCCATGATGGATATGGTCCACCTGTACTTGGAGTCTCTTATGCCTCTTTGTCACTGCTTCCCCCAAGGTCTGCATAGGGAGTAACCAATGAGGTCAAGGACATCAGACTAAACCTGGTAATGAATAATTCCTAGTAACCTCCAAGAATGGCTCCCACCATGACTCGTCAATGCAACCAATTACCAGTCCTTCAGGACAAAGAACAGGTGGTCTATACCATTGTACCATTGACTCCAATCAGGATAACCCAATGTCAATGTTGGGTACAGTATCAGGAAGATGCCTATTAGGAGGAATCATATTCTAGAGATTCAGTGGCCCATGTCACCACCAACACATGCTATTAGCTCCCTATTATTATAGAGCAAGGGTACTTCTATTCCCGATCAAGATTGAGACCCTAGCCACCCCTCAGGCAGGCTGGGAGGACTCTTCCAATTTCTAACATGAATAGAAGTCTGCATGGGTCAACCCCTAATGATTCTATTCATTAAGTAGGTCCTCTTTGTACCACTATCACCCAAAGTGGGGGTCCTCCCCACTCTCACACTCAACATGGTGGTCCTCCCCATGTTACCAGCATTAGTCCAAGTGGAGGTCCTCCACATCTTGTTGAAACCCATAATGAATTTCCTCCATGTGCCCATGATTCTAGGTATGGATTTCCTCCCATTATTTGAGGTTATCAGCACGATGTTCCTCCCCATATCATCAACAACTCAAGTAGAGGCCCTCCCTGAAATAGCATCAACTAGGGAAAAGGTCCTCCTTTCTATCTCACTCATCAACATGGAGGTCATCCCCATGTTCTTACTAGATCTAGTGGAGGTCCTCCCTAATCCACCATCCATCCAAGATGAGGCCCTCCCCACTTCATCGATGTTCAACACAAAGGTTCTCCCCATGTTCGGTTCGGTCAAGACGAAGTCCCTCCTCATGCTACAACTACCAGATAGCATGAAGGTCCTCCTCATGACATAGATAACCAAAACATGGGTCCTCCTCATGTTCTGGTAAACTCTAGCATAGGTCCTCCCCGCTCTAGAATTCCCAACCGTGGTGGTCCTCCCCATGCATCCAACATCTAACATGATGGTCCTCCCCATGTCTCATTCAAAATTTTCCCATGTTCTCCTCACACACCAACTCACCCAAGAGTAGGCCCTCCCCGCTCTAGAACCATCCCACACATAGGTCCTCCCCGTTTCGATGATTCAACCTTCCCTAAAGAGTCGTCCCGAGGCATAAGGGTGAACTTTCACTGTTGAGGGAAGAACTCCAAGAAATGAAAGATTGTAGTCAATTCCTTCTTCTTTTCATCTTTTAAAGCATATTATGACTTGATGATGGAACCTTCTCCATGATCCTCTACATTAGGTTCTAGTTCAGAAACCCAGTGTGTAAGATTTTTTCTCCCAGAAGGAAAGATGCACCAGATCCATGAATCCCTCTGCAGGTACATGCCAAAAGAGGAATATTTGGCTCCCTTTCAGGAACTTTCCATGAAATATTCTCTACCATCTACATATTCACTCTTTACCTAAATATGAGATCATGAGGAGTATTTCTAGGGTTTGGTAGATGATGAGAACCTGTCTGGTCCACCACCAATTATCGTCTCCCTTTCATAGGAAGTAGTGTTCAACACTCCATCCTATAGGGACATTATGATGTGGTCGGTACTACCTCCACCAAGAGAAAATCTAGTCTTCAGCGGCTTGTTAGCTTGTGCAGTGTTTTATCCACAGACTAGTCCACCGCTGTAATGGTCCACATTAATGCTATTGCTAATCTGTCAGATGTCCCCAATCATGGAATGGGGCAATCAGATGTCGGATCCCACTTTTGAATGAAGAATCTTGTGGTATATTCTTGTGGCGGACCAATTTCCTAAGATATTCTGGACAATTACGACTCCAGACTTCAACATTCTAGGGTCCCTCATTTGGGATTAAATCATGTGTTTCTGTCAAACTCTCTGGGTGATGAACTTCCACCATCACACTTGATGTTTGGCTTACCCAAAACTCAAAGATCATTATGATGATATTTCCTAGCAATGTTTCATGGTTGACTTAGCCGCGATTCGTGTGGCTCAGCACCCTGTATCGCCTGGTTATCACCCGACCCTCCAGTAATGATGCATCCAAAGCTTCAATGTTCTCTACAGGATTATCAAAGAGGTGTCTCCGCTTGTGTATATTAATGGTTGGGGGAAGTATGTTGTGCTCCAATTCATCCCCATCTTGCGACAACTCGAATTTCTAGGTGACATCAAGGATATTCCTTTGGGAATAGTGATGATAAATATAGATGAGATCATCACACTTAATGAGAGAGACATAGAACCAAGGTCTGAGGATAAGGATCCATGCATTTGGGCAACACAACATCTACTGGACCCCCAAGCACTATCACTCACTAGAAAAGGAAGATCCTCGGCCTTGTAGTGCCTTCCAATTCATTGCCTCTCGGTTCAGACCCCAGAAAGGGTAAGGGACAAGTTGGGACCATTAATCCCTCTAGCCTATCTGGTTCAATGCATAACATGGAGAATGATCCTGAGAAGGTTGAATTACTTCAACAACTCATGGAACAGAATAAAATCATTAATGAGATCCTCATTGGGTGCCTTTTAGAGCGATGTCTAGATAATGGTGATCCTCAGTACGGTCTTTTCCACCCTCCACTAGGTCAGTAGGGGTAACCATAGGTTCTTCTCGGTGAGTTTCCCCTATTTGATCCTGAAAACCTTGCACATCCTGATAGGGTAAAATCTGGGGTTTATGAAAAATGATTGTGGTATACATTGTTTAACCCTCCTGAACTACGTGGGAAGCCTCCTTGAGACCCAAATCAGGTTTTTCCCCCACCGTCCCCATAGTTATTTCTTCTAACAGCTCCTTGGTTTGCTCCACCAGTAGCTTTGTGAGCTGCTAAGCCTGTTAATCATGTTGAAGAACCCGCTAATGCACTAGTGATTAGTAATCTTAACCAAGATAGGAATACTCACTAGGGTAATCTGATTTTCACTCTCATTACCCACCTTGAGGCTCTTGAGACGTAAAAGGTGGGTGATCCTGTCAGATGGAAACCAGTATCCAGCATGGGTGGATGACATGCCAGTACCCCTGTATTTCGATAACCCTACATTATCCCCCTTTAATGGGATGGGTGACCCACTACACCATCTAGCTCAATTCATCTCAAGATGTAGACACATGTTGGGAAATATAGTGTAATAGGAACATGCCAACCTTCAGTGCTTTGTACAGACACTTGAAGTACCTACATTCATCTGGTACATCCATTTATTCATTGGGTCCGTAGATGGTTGGTAAGATCTTCACAGGAAGCCTTTCAACAGACTAAGTAGGCATTCTCATTGCCTCCCAAATCACCTTCAAGAAGAGAATCTAAGGTAGAGACTACCGATGTTGCACAAGTATAGGCCCCCAGGCCACTGGATCTATTGCTGGATGAGACATATGCACATCCTTGATGAGGGAAACAGCCTCAAGTTTAGCCTCAGGCTCAGCATCACCCACCTTAAAATTGGTAGGTTCTATTGCGTAATTCACCACTGCCAACTAGGCGAGAAAATCACATTCCACCTCCTCACTAGGCTCCACCTCCTTATCATGGTTAGGCTCCCAGGGTCCCCTTCTAGGACAGGAGAAACTAGACCTATTCATTTGAAAAATATTAGGTCCCCGGTTATTTCAAGAGTTCCTTGGATCAAAAAATCATGTAGTTTCTAGAATGTAAGAAGCCCCAATAGGCCGATCTCACTGATCGCCCCGACTACTTCCCCTATCACCTATTTCTTGGACATGACATCAAACAATGCAACATGTTTAAGGAATCGAACAAGGACCATGTCAATAAAAACATAGTCATATTGGCCCCTACCTCAATGTAGGTGATGTGTGTTTCTATAAATCCCGATAGAAACAATGAGGGTGAATAGAAGAAAGTCTCTAATCATGGGTCTCAGAAGTATGACAACCAGTTGGCCAGCAGGGTGGTTGTTTTCAACCAAAAAATCATCTACACCCTTTTGAATTAGCTCGATCCTTCTAAAGCTTCCTCATTTCCTCCCACTATTTCTATTGTGTTTACACCATAGCCTTCTACCTCTCATATGATCAGGCACCGACCACATAAGGTAAAGCAGAGCCCCTAATTAGTTCCAAACCCATATCACACTATTGGAGACTTCATTCCCCTAGATATGGAGTCACCCACAAAATCCACCCAGTGATGATTAGGAGTATGTCTCAGTGAATACCATCGAACTAGTGGACCCTTACATGGTTCCTAGTAATGAGGATCACCAGGATGGTCCTCCTAACATCCCCATTTTATTCCATCATCGACGTGGTGGTGGATATGTAAGTCATCAGAATGCTCAGGTTAATTACTCTAGCCAATCTGTGAACACTACTGAGATGAGTCAGCAGGTTTATTGTAGAGCTCATCATGCCCATTCCTCTGATACTATCATGTCATATTCATTCCCACTTTCCTTTGTGCTAATTTATTGGAATGATTTGTTGAGACTTCACTATGATCATATGCGTCCAATTGTAGATAGACCTCCTCCATCTGATAGTAAATCGGTAGTCATCTTGCAGGGTTTAGCTAGTGAGTAATGGGACATCCCCAGCACTAGTAGAAATCTTACAGTTCGGCCAACAGAGCCTGTCATACCTCCTTCCATAGAGAAACTCCATGTCAGTAGAAATGTGTGACTGAAATAGAAGTATGATGTGCTTAAACACATTTCCAACATTCTTGTGAATCTCTCAATCCTCAAGGCTCTCCGTTTTTCATAAGATATGTGTGAATAAATCACATAATCTTTAGGAATCCCACTCTAGTTTGAGACAGAGGTAGAGGCTACAGAAGACCTCCACGCTGATGAATACAAGTGAGAAGAATTTCAATTCATCATCTCATTCTCTAGAAATGATGAAGGCTCTCCCATATAGGTTCACATCCACACACTATGCATCAATGGCTAGTTCAATGGTGTGGAAGTCATCTAGTGTCTTGTCGACATAGGTTCTGGGATCAATCTCATCCTATTTAGGACGCTCCATAAGCTAGGACTAACTAAAGAAGATTTGAGTCCCTCTGACCTAAAGATTCAAGGTTATGACATGATGGAGCAAAGGTCGTGTTAAAATATCCTCCTAAATACCCATTTTAGTGGCCTGATTTCCATTACTGAGTTAATGGTCATCTCGCATGACACCACATACAACACACTAATGGGTATACTCTGGATCCATCTTCACACAGCAGTTCCCTCCTCATATCACAAATGCCTCAAGTACTCCTTTGAGTGTGTGTGCTCCAAGGCGATGTGTCTCCCTTTTACTCTTGTGAAACCTACTACCTAGATGTCGACTATTATAGGATCAAGGAAAAACAGCTTAATGAAAATGAGGTTGATCACACTACCACTATGGTAGACCTATGGACAGACTTGGATGATGATTTCATCATCTCGATTCACTGGTTTAGGCCACAACCCCATACATAGGACACTACTTTTTTGTATCTAGATGGAGTGGGAAATGTCTTCCTAGGTATAAGGAATTCTATAAGATCACTTCTTACTCCTACATGAATTATGCTTGAGTAATTAAAAGCCTCTTGCCCCTATAAGGTATTAGGGAATTTACCCCATTGCAACAGCAGTACGTCATACATTCTTGTTCTTCCAAGATGGGTTGAACTAACTCAAGACGATGCACCACTACATCTTTAATATTATAAAGAATGGACCCCTTGGTCAAAGACCTGATTCAATCAGGTTGATAGCTTTTGTCTCTATGGTTTTAGCAGTTTAAGAGCCTCCCAATGAAGTTTCCACCACTACTCAGGCTGACATCAGCATTCGTTTGAGGTTAGATAACTAAGAATAATTACCCCTACCGATGATCTTATCACCTCGGAAAATGAAGAGAATTTTTAAGACACACCTCACACTTTTGAATAAGGTGTCTCCACCACCATTGATGAGTTAGTGTAGGTGAATCTCGGTATCAAGAAACATTCAAGGAAAACATTGACTAGCACAACAATGCCTGCGGAAGAACAACAACAGTTTCTAGATTTCTTGAAGAAGGATCATGATGTGTTTTCCAGGAGTTACAGTGAGATTCCAGGTTTAGATCCTCAGATCACCTTCCACCGTCTTGGTCTCATGATAAGTCCTCGCGGGTTCAAACAGCCTCCCATGAAAATGAACATCTCTCATGGTTCCATAGTCGTGGTCGAAGTCGATAAGCTCATTAAATCCAACATCTTCAAGGAATTCTAGTATTCTAGATTGTTGGACAACATTGTCCCCATTAGGAAAAAGAAAAAATAGAACAGAGTCTTCATCAACTTTCAGGATCTCAACCTCCACTTTCTGAAGGATGGTTTTCCCTTTCCTGTGACAAAGCTATTGATCGACACCACTACTGGATTCCAATCCCTCTCCTTCATGGATGGGTATTCCGTGTATAACCAAATATAAATGGCCCTAGAGGAAGAGAATTCCACCACCTTTAGAGAACCACAAGGTACCTCATGTTATCAGGTAATTCCTTTTAGTCTGTATAATTAAGGACCACCTATCAACGTGTAATGCACCACATTTTAAAACCAATCCTTAGGATGTTGGTGGAATGATACTTGGAAGATTTTGTGTTCAAATACCTCCGGTGTCAAGACCATCTCATAGATCTTCAGAAAGTGTTCAGCTTCCTCTGCTCCCACCATTTGAAGATGAACCATTTGAAGTGTTCCTTCAGGGTTAAATTTGGAAAGTTTTTCATATTTTTCATCAAATACAGAGGTATTGAGATCGATCCAGAGAAGATCAAGGATATCAGTCAGATGCCCCCTCTGAGAAACCATTGAGGGATTTGAGGTTTTCAAGGCCACATAGCCTACATGCACTGATTCATTATAAATTTGGATGTAAAGTGTAATATATTTTCCCAACTCATGAATAAAGGTTATGTCAACCAATGGTATGAAGAGTGACATACCACTTTTTAGGAAATCAATCATTACCTATTGCAGCCTCCTATTTTGATGCCACCCATCTCTAGAAAGTTGTTGGTCCTCTACATGATGGCCTTGGAATGATCCCTCGGTTCCCTTATCACCTATAAAAATAATGAAGGGATCGATAAATGGTTGTACTTTCTCATATTCATGCTTCTAGATGTTGAGACCAAATATTCCTCTATCGAGAAGTGATGCCTCACACTGGTTTTTTCAATGTAGAAGTTTCATAATTATCTATAGCACAAAGAGATACAGCTAGTTTCCTGTGTGGATCCACTAAATTACATTCTTAACTACCCCATATTGATAGGTTTTCTAGATTAGTGGGCAGTGATCCTTCAGCAATTCTATATAAGGTTTGTCCCATATAAATCTATCAAAGGATAGGCACTGGTAGATTTTCTATCCGCACATCTATACCCCATGGAGCCATATCTGGATCATGATTTTCAATATGAGTACATCCTATTAGTGTACCAAGTCATACCATATTGGTAGATTCACTTTGATGCCACCTAACAGATCTCAACCGGTAGAAGACTCAACGATCCCAGACACAACAAGGTAGGCCTGGGTATCATCCTCATCATTCCTACACAGGTTGTTTTACCCTATTCGTTCTTATTATCATAAGTATTCACCAAAAACAAGGAAGAGTATCAGTCTCTCATCACTGGTCTTGAGCTACCCCTCGAGATTGATGTTCCCCATCTACATTTGAAGGGTGACTTTAAGCTAGTCATCAAACTGATCAATGGTGACTATGTTGTCAGGAAGTCGAAGCCAGTTCCCCTACTAGAGTGCACATTATATATGATGGATCAGTTCCCTTATCAACAGTTTTTTACTCATGTCCCTCAGTCATAGGATGGTCAAACCAATGCATTGTCCAACCTTTCCACGTCTCTCGCAGAGCCTGGTCGGGATGAATTGGTTATCCATGTGGCGCATTGAAGGTTCATATCTCTCTTCTTTCCAAAATGATGATGAAAACCAATAGGTAAGACATATTACTACTAGTTCTTCCATATAAAGACCTTAGGGTCCCCCTAACACATTAGAAGAGATCCCTGATTGGACAACTTTATTTGTTGAGTACCTCCAACATGACAATATTCTGATAGATAGATTCAAACATGAGTGAATTTATTAGTGTGTAGTACAGTTCACCCTCCAGAGTGGTCCCATCCTTTATTATATCCTGTACAAATTTGGGTTTGATGGATTTCATCTCCTATGCTTTTAAGGAGAAAATATTCCCTAGGTTATGTGGGAAGTCCATGTTGGTTCCTGTGGGGCACATCAGGTCGGGTCAAAACTCTCCCACCAGATTTGAAGGTTTGTTTACTTTTGTCCCACCATGGTTCATAACTATATTGATCTCTCTAAGAGGTGACACGCATGTAAGATCCATGTCAATTTTTTTGCATCGGCCGCTAGAATCCCTCTATACTACCAAGTAATCTTAGCCCTTTTAGGACTAGGGACTCGATGTCGTGGGACCATATACACTAGCAATAGCTCACTAGTGCAAGTTCATTCTGACCATGACAGATTTATTTTCCATGTGGGTAGAGGAAATTCCAATCAATGAAGTCAAGGATCATCATATCATTGATTTCATGAGTTATAACATCATTAATTATTTTAGATTCCCTCATTCCATCCTTACTAATAACAACACCAATGTCTAAGTAGATGAGATGAAGAAATTGTATGGAAAATATAGCATTCATTCCAACCAAGCTTCTCATTACCATTCTCAATAAAATGGGAAGATCAAGGTGATAAACAATACCCTATCTAACATTTGGTCAAAGATAGTTTTTCATAACAAGAAGAGTTTTTCAGACAAGCTCCTCAATTCTCTCTGGGCTTATCGGATGACAACTTGGAATTCCACCTAGGTGACCCCATATTCTAGTGTTTATGGAATAGAGGCAGTCCTTACCATTGATATCCAGTTACCATCACTATGTATATATAGTATTATAATTCCATATGGCTAAGATGGAATCCCTCAATGAGAATAGGAATCGAGCCTTCCATAATCTGGAGAGGCACCCAAAAAAATATCCAGAGAATTCAACAAGAAATTTCACCTCCACTCCTTCCTTCATGGGGACACTATATTTTCCATAGGAACTCTGATGATACCAAGTAGGAAGACACCAAAGTCGGAGCCCAAATAGGAGGGACATTAAATCATTCATAAGGTTTACCCTAACAGTGCATAATCTTTGGTCACTATAGATGGTGAGTGAATTACTCCTCCCACCAATGTTATGTTCCTCAAGTATTACTTTTCTTAGGAACCCTTTTCACATCCCATATGATGTTAAACTATGAGAGACTTTTTTTCATGTCCCACGTGATGTTAAACTTCATGACCTTTTACCGCATCCTGCATGACATTAAACTGTACAAAGCGACTACTTAGTATTTACCTCATAATGTTAAACTACATAGAATTCAAGAACTATGTATGGATTGATTCCCATCCTTATGGTATACATAGGAATTCTTGGGAATTTCTTCTCCAGGTCCGTCACCATGATATTTTTCATCCCTTCAGGCAAATGGCCTAAATTTCCTTTCCTGGTAGTACATGGTGTGAGACCTATTTGGTCCTCATTCATGTTAGTTTATAATAATCACACCATGTGGCTCCCATAAGGATGACCTTTATCACCTTCATCTTTATAGCATGATGTTAAACTGCACAGAATATCAAGAACTATGTATATCTTGATTCCCATCCTTATAGGATATTTAGGAATTCTCAGACAAATTTTCTTCGGGTCCAGCCTCAGTTTTCCTAGGATCCTCCATACTTTCATCACCTTGGAATGTGCACTTTATTAGGAGCACGTGGTGTGGTATGATACCTCTTTGTTCCTCATTCATGTTGGTTTTACAGTATCCTCACCATGTGACCCCCTCAAATATCTCTTTCATCCTTATCACATGATGTTAAACTACATGGAAATCAAAAACTGTTTATGGCTTGATTCCCATCATTAGGGGATATGTAGGACTGACCTTAAATTTTGTCTTCAGGTCCAACCCTAGGTTCCCCAACCTTTCTGAAACATTTTCCTTACCTCATGATCCGAGTTCTATGACCCTAAACTAATATCTCATAGTCTTATTTCTATGACCCCAAACTAAGATCTATCTTGTCCCATATGACATTAAATTGTTGTGGTCCTTTCTACATGAACTTAAAAGGAAAATTCCCCTTTTCCCTATATAAAGTTAAACTACCTCTTCATCCTTAACTCGTGACATTAAACTTTATAGCATTCAAAAACTATGTATGGCTTTATTCCCATCCTTATGGGATACGTAGGAATGCCCAAGTGTTTTGTCTTCAGGTCTAGCCCAGGCTCTTTGATCTTGTTAGCCCTTTTTTCCTGAGTTCAATCTTAGGAGAACACGGTGTGGTATGAGACCTCTTTGGTCTTAATTCATGTTAATTTTATATCATCCACACAATGTTCCTCCCTTAGGAGTGCTTCTCTTCACCTCCATCCTTACCGTATGACTTTAAACTACACAGAATTTTAGAACTACATATGGATTGATTAACATCCTTATGGGATACGTAGGAACGCCTGAACATTTTTTCTTCGGGACTATCCCCAGGTTATTTCATCCATTCATACCCCTTGTCTTGAGTTCTTTCCTAGGATGGTTAATTGTTTGGAAGATACCTATTCATCCCACATTCACGTTGGTTTAATTTTCCATCCCATATACATCCCCTTTGGGATATCTTTACACCCAATTCCCTTACCCCATGACTCTTCCTCTCAAGTCATCTACCCCTAATTGAATCCCTCGACCTCTATTATACTGCATCAATATGCTCAGATGCACTATGGTGTGGGACTTAGGGTGTTGGATTCTGCATGGACATTCCCTCATTTCATCTCCATGCCTCACATGTCCCTTTTTTGGGTCATCCCAATCTTTCATGTCTGAAGGGACCCCCTAAAAATATGGATGCTTGGCCTTATGGCTCACCAAACTTCATATGTCAATGTCTCTAAGGGAAGTAGACAACATTTTGGGAGAGGCCCTATGTTTTTTAATACATTCAATGGTTGGACATTAGTTTTCTATTCCCATTCCAGGTTACATGATATGGATGATGTGCTTCGAATATGATTAGCAGTTGTCCTCCATAATTATGTCAACCCCATTGTGCCACAAATATTGGACCATATGATTCATGTCTCTTTCCACAGCCTCATGTCCATGCAAAACTTCAATACCCTCTGTGTCATCCCTCTGTGCACCTTTGCACATTGATCAGATGGACCAATGTCATGGGGCCATCCTTGGCTCTGAACCTCCATTCTTCTATCATGAAATTCCATTTTTTATAAATATATTTTCCACCCCTTGTTTCCCACACCAAGAATGGATCAAATTGTCTTAGGTGTCTTGGTAATATTTATAGCCACATGGAATTATCACACCACCCTAAGGTCCAAACTCTATGACCTTAACCTTGGTTTTCACATCTCAAAGTCCAAGCATCGTGACTTTAAACTCTGTGCATGTTCCCTCAGGAATGTCTGGTGTGGTGAGACCTCTTTGGTCCTCATTCATGTTGGGTTACATCATGGTTCCTCTCTACACATTCCTGCTTTGTAAATTTCATCCTAGGGTCTGAGCTCTATGACCATAAACTAAGATTTCCAGCATCCTTGTTTCGTGATGTTAAACTGCACATTCTATATCTGGGTTGTATGATGATAAACTACACAGCACTATGATATCTTCTCATGATTATATGTTGTCCCTTTGGAACTGTCCACCTTCCATTCCATCATCAAGAACTACATATGGATTGATTCCTATCCTTATGGGATGCTTAGTGATGCCCAGATATTCTGTTCCTAGGTCCAGCCGCAGAGTCATGAACCTTTACACCCCTTTTTTCTTAGGTTTATTCTATAATTATGTGGTATGGTTGATATATCTTTGGTCCTAATTCACATCAGGTTTACAATAGTCACACCATGTACCTCTCCTTAATAGAACTCCGCCTTTTATTCTTCCTTACAGAATGACATTAAAATGAACATCATTCAAGAACTACATGTGGAATGATTCTTTCCCTCATAGGATACGTAGTGATGCCCAGATATCATGTCCCCAGGCCCTACTATAGAGTTGTGAGTTCTCCCATTTGGCCCTTTTACCCCATGTTCTTATTTGTAAATGTGTGGTGTGATGAAGCCTCTTTGGTCCCCATTCATGTCGGGTTATTTACCGCACCACGCATTTCCCCTTTAGGATACACATGTCCCGTGTGCATGACATTAAACTAGGTACCTATTGGCCAAACTCTATGAACTTAAATTGATAGCTTCAAGTATGAGAAACATGATATCTAAACTATTCACCACACCCCTCGGGAACCAGACACTCATGAGGATAGATCTATCCCTTAAGGGAGGATATGTTCCCTCACTTCATCTCTTTGCTTCAAGAGTCCCTTTATTTGGGTCCCTGCCATATTTCATATCTGAAGGGACCCCCAAACAGCATGGATGTTCATCCTCAGAGATCTCCTACCATCCTAGGCCAATGTCTTGGAGGATTTCGAATGGAATTTTGAGACAGGTCCCGCATTTCAAATATGGTCAGCATTCGACCCTCATTTGTCTATTCTCATCCCAAGTTACTTGAAATGGATGCTCTATTTTGAATATGTTCATCAGTTATCCTCCATCATTACACCACCCTTATTACGTCCCAAATATCAGGCATTGTGATTTTAATTCCCTTTACCTTCTATTCTTATAGGTCTCCAACACCCCATGTATTGTTCCTCCATGCATTCATGTGCGTCGAGTAGGAATGTTGGCCTGGTTAGTATTTTCCCACCCAAAATTTCCTTTCCCAATTCTGTATACTCTCATATGATGGGTAAATCCCAACATCACTCCTTTTTTCCCACACTGATCATAGCTCACATGGGCTAAGGAGTTTTGGTAGGCTCATACCCACATAGAGAGTTTTGAAACGTTACAGTAAGAGCACTATGACCTTAAAATAATATCTCTTTAATCCAATCAATATGATGTTAAACTATGTTTCCTCATCCCCCATGATAGTAAACTTTTTCATCCTTACCACTTGAAATTAAAATGCATGGTTTGGTCCTATCATATGAACTTAAATCACATCATCATCATCCTAGCCCCATGATGAAAATGAGCACAACATTATGGTGTTCTCACTTGAGAGGGAATCACCCTTGGAACTGGTCATCCAACATGCCACTTGTTAAGACATACACATGGATTTATTCCCATTGTGACACCAAAACTTTTCATCATAGGATGGTCTCTCAAAAAAAACACAAAAATAATGAAAGTACAAATGAGAAATATAAATTGTTTTCTCTTTTATCAAGAACTATGTGTGGCTTGATTCCCATCCTTATGGGATATGTAGTGACACCTGGATCATTTATATCAGTTCTAGTTGCATCATTATTTCCCCTAATTCATTTATAATCATATGGGTCTTTACCACATGATGTTAAACTGTAGAAAATTTCTAGAACTATGTATGGCTTGATTTTGATACTTATGGGATACATAGTGACATCCAAGCATCTTGTCTCGGGCCCAGCCACGGGTTCACTAACCTTGCTGGCCCTTTGGCCATGGTTATGGTCAAAAATAAATGACCTTAAACTATGAGAATCACAAGGATGTGTGGAGTGACAATGGGCCTCCTTGGCTCTCATTCATGTCAGGTTTTTCCCTCACTGTGTCACATATGCCTCCTTCCCATCTATTCCTCGGTATTTTTGCAGTACGTTGGACTCTTTTGTATCATTCACATCATATTTCTTCCCTCTGTTGCATGCATGTATTTTAGGAACAAGCATCATAATCTGTGTGACATGACATTAAACTATTGGTCGGGGTCTAAGAAGTATGACCTTAAACTATGTGCAATGTCCTGGACATATGACGTTAAACTATTTCATGCATCATCCTCACTGTACAATGTTAAACTACATGTGCATTGTCTGCACTTGCATGACGTAAAACTATAGAGCATCCCATTACCACACCTGAGAGGTCCTCTCCCATAGTGTTGGTCGTTTACCTCATTGATCGCATCTTTATCTGTCACTCAACATCTAATATGATGCTCCCCATAGAAGATAAGTTTGATCTTGGTACAAAATAATAATCCCACACTCATGTTCTCTCTTCATGGTTATGTAACTTCAAGAGTTTTGTAATCCTTTCTAACATCCCATCACTCCACCTCCATACTTTACATCCCCTTTTATTTGGATCTTCATCCTTGTTCATCTCTGAAGAAACCCCCTAATGTCTTGGTCCTATGCCACTTTGGATCACCTACCATTTTGGGCCAACATTTTGAAAGATATTGGAAGAAATTTTGATTTTGGCCACATGTTATGGAATTTAGTCAGTGGCTAGACCACGTTTTTTTGTCCCCATTTTAGGATAACAATATTGATATTGTGTTTTTAAAATGGCCTGCAGTTATCTTATATTAGCATGACATCATCACTATGTTCCAAATTTTGGCCATCATGATTCACACTTCTCATTCCTCTTTGTTAGAATTAATTCTAACGCCCCTTGAGTTGTCCCACTCTTGTACTATAGAATTTTGGGAAAGGCGGGTTGGATGCTCTAAGAGCCCTATTCTCTGCACATAGCCTCTCTCATCCCGAATACCCTGGTTGTTTAGTTAAAAATAGCATACCCTGAGAATATGATGGTTATATAGCACTCTCATACCAAATTGGATAATTATATGATTGCCTCTTGTTTCTCACATCTAGTATGACCCACGTGAGCTTATGTATTTACCATTATTTGTTTCAAAATTATGATCAAGGCATAGTAATTAATGAAAAATGTGTCCATTCATGCAGTTCAGAATAAGAAAACAATTGAGAAACCATGTCATGTAACTTTGAATGAAACCTGTCCCTTAGGGATCATCCCCTTTGATGGAATATTGCAATACGACCACTTTTTGGTGTATGGTTTCTAGAGTTGCTTTCCTACTCCTGAGATCCCTCTCATTGTTGATATCTATAGAGTGAATCTCATTGGCCATGATCTACATCTAATCCCATTTGTCTTGGAGCTCATCCACTTGATGCCTTTCTTGTGCCAACTACTTCTAGGATTATACTAATTGGACCTTGAATCGCTCGATGAGTGAAGATTTATTGGTGAAAAATGTGGAATTCTTGTTCATCTACTCATGAAAACATTGGATTTCCTACTTAGTCACATGGAAATTCTAAACCTTTTCAGATTTATTTTGGCACCATGTAGTGTCCAATTTTTGGCTACTCTCTCACACTTTCTCAATATGGTAGTCTTGGGTCAGCGTGTGTAGATTTCTCGTGTCTACCCCTCCAGTTCATAGATCGCCTATCCAGTGGGGGATTTACCCCATTTAGATAATCCACTCTACTTCTAGAGATTTTTTGATAAAGCCTTTGATCATCTTCCATACTTGGCATTGAGTTTTCCGACTGTCCTCGACTGCATCAGAATCATATTTTTCCAGATTTACTGTATCAACAGGTCTATATTCAAGGAAGGTATCTAGGAGTTCAGTAACAAGATCTTCGTCAAGCATCGCATCAGATGATTAGAGCTCTATGTCATTAGGTTGGTCTTCATCTCTTGATTTTATCTTGAGGATCTTACCTCGACCAACTCTAGGTTCTTCCCCACCAGCCACATAACTCACGATCACAATTGATCACTCATCAGAAATCATGGCCTAAAACATCTTGGATACTTGGTTCTTTATCGACCAGCATCCATCTAAGGATAGGGGCCCCAGGTCCTCTGTTCATATGCACCAATAGGATTCCCTCCATTATGAGGATTGTTTGGACAAGGATTGTGTCAGCTAATCAGATTGAGAAAACAAAAAGTATGGATCCACAATTTAGGAAATATACGATGTTCCAGTGATGGATTATCTTGCTCTTTCCTCTGGATTATTATTACTGGTATACCAGGGTGTGGCCCCCCATATATGATAGTGGGATCTAAATATTCTAGAGAGTCTTCCATTGCCTCCCCATAACTACTAGAGTCTGTAACTACTATTTCTATGGATGCAAGTCCTAATGTTTGGTCTTACACAACCATTATTGCTTCATCCCTATCTGTAGGGGAACTTTGTAAAATATCCTCCTACAAAAATAGATTTCAGTTGAGAAACCAAGATGAACTAAGAGATAAATTATAGTATATGGGAATGAGTTAGTGCTTATCTCAAGAGCTGTAGCGAGTCCACCTAGATAATTTTCCTCTAAGGCCACGATTTTACCTTCTTCTAGAGAGCCTTCCCTCAAATCTATTTCCTTTCCATCCTTTTGAAGGTTATCCTCATGGACCTCTTCCCCCCAGGATCCATCTAAGTTGTTAGGAAAGGGGAAGAGTTATTCTAACTGAGCTGCTGACAATATTGGCGGGAGTCATACCTAGTAGCACCTGTACTCTCTCTGTCATGGGTCATGTGGTGCCTTGGGAGTTCACTAGTTCCTCCAGTTCTGTCACATATCATCTCCCCTCAGTCAGGGACATGTTGAAGGCACCCTTGGGAAAGACGATCCCTTCCATCTCCATCCAATAACTGTTTATTTATTCCCATAGATCATCAACATTAAGGAGATGTCTTCAGGTGTCCCAGTCTTTCCAAGCTTATGGGTAGATAGCTTTGCGAGGAAGTTCCACCTAGTGCAATTTATTCCAAGAGTCTGAGGAGGTGCCTTGCGGAACCCCCTTGATGATTCCCCACTCTCATGGTTTCTCCTAGTTAAGGCCATTGGATATGGCACTTCTACCTCCCTTTCTTCACCTCTAGTATGTGCTAGTTCATGGTATTCAGCCCTTACTCCCATAGCCTCATCACCATGATACACATCGGCACCACCCTCATGACCTCCCCTCACTGTCACCCGACCTCTACTTTGATGCGTGGGGATTTCTTCTTTACTAACTTGGATTTTTGGATGCTTTAGCATCCCACTTGGGTAACCAACTTCCCAGCTCTACACATATTTTGAACTAGCCCGAACACACTAGTGGGTGGTGGTAGCTTGTTCCACATCTTTCCGTCTTCCCTCATGAACATCAGCCAAAGCTACCTCATCATGCATGGTTGGTTTTCATGATGCACCCACATGTACACCCTCAGGGTCAACCTCTGAATACATTTGAACTTCCTTGCAAATTGTTGTGGATTTTATGGTTCTCATATTGGTTCACAGTCCACCCGCACCACCAGCACTCCAATATGAAATAATATCATATATGACTGATTCTATATGGTTTTTGTTCCACCATCAATGAATGACTCTATCAAAAGGAAGAATGGATGGAACATTAATTGGTCTACTCACCCCATCTTGCTTAGCACGACCATTATACCCATCTTGAGCGGAAAACTCCCCATAATGTTTAGAATTTTCAGTTGAAATCTTATCCTGGGTGGAGAGATGGTGTTGAGGTATTCATAACCTCCCATTTGTGATTAGAACCAGCTATATAATAATTGTAATTTCCCACACACATGCAATGTCCTCTTCCCCTGACTAATTTTCTAAATTAACTTATACAACATCGTCAGTACAAGGATTCCCAATTTGATGTGGTTCCCACTGGCTAGTTGCACCACCATGATGAATGTGGTTTACCACACCCCCATGTGTTCATCTCTTAATGGCATCATCCATCCATAGATTAGCATAGATATGAATCCATTCAGTATTATTATTGCTTGATTCTCATCCTTGATACTATATCCCCACGGTTTCTACTATCTATCCATCAAGGTTTTCCAGTAGGATATGTCCCTACCTCACTGAGCTCCACTAGGACAAGTGTGGGGCCTCATTTGTAGTTTCTGAACTGGAAATTTTAAAAATTATTCAAACCATTTTTGGAAGTGTACATCCCTATTTTTCTGCTTTTCATTGTTCGATCATACCATGAGATTCTGTAATGCCTTATCTAGAGGCAACATCTATTTTTCATCCTCCCATGCATTCTTAGCTGGAAGAAACTCATTGTAAATGTCCCCCAAGATCAGGATGCCTGAGATCTAATGGAGATACCATAGGATAATTCCAACCTCCCCGTGATGCAGAATAAATTTTTTGGTATCAGGTTATCACTGGATTAGTAGCTCAGGTATGATTTCCTTTGGTTGATTTATATGGAACTGGGAAGCCCATGTTGCTTCATATAGGCCTACTCACCTCAACACTATCTCTAATTTTTTATAATATGTGCACACCCAGTAATCCCATGCCCACTCATATGTGAAGTTTCCTCCCTAGTGAAAATACCAACTTTTTATCCATCCCTTCTCTGGGTTTCCAAGCCATATCTTGATGATTGTCTTATACTAAAGAGGGAATGTTTCTTTCTCTATCTATTTTAGGTTGATGTTTTGAGATGATTTTAGTGGAAATGTGTTATTATTGAAGTATGTTCCATCCCGATGTGTCCATTAGAAGACCTATACCACTAATATTGTCCTAGTATGGCCCTAGAATAGTAGGTCAGCTCATCTCTGCTTTCCTCTAGAATGAGGATGTCATCTCACAAACCAAAGTTGTACAGTGGAAACCTATTGCACGGTGGGTAGTATTTTTGGGCATATGAAAGCATTTTTCTCAATGATTCATGATTGAACCCTATCAGGATATTGTTCTCCATTTCTTCCCTTTGGGTGGCATCAGTAAAAACCTCTCAAGCAGTTTCTTGAGCAACCATTAGCTAAGGACTCAGATATTTTTTTGAGTTGGCATTGGTCGGTCGGGAAGCTCTATCACGAAGCTCTATCACAATGCATCAGTTCACAGAGAAACATTGTCCTTAGCGTATGTCACAAAGAGGTACTAGTTCCTTAGAAAGAATTCACTACACAAAGTACCGAGAAACCCGGTTCGTGAAGTTTCATTTGTGGGGCAGATCACTTCGCAAAAAGAGATCTTCGGATAAATCGATCATGAAGAACCGGTATGTACAATGTTCCCCCCACACCTTATTTTTAGGTGATGGTTGTCCAGATATTCACAAAAAACTTCACATGCCTGAGCTCCGCGGCACGTAACTCCTGCATGCCTCATGAGTCATCTTCGTAATATGTCAAGTTTTTTCAGTTACATACCCTCAGAATCCAACCCTCTTTTCCCTCAGATCTCATTCTAAGGAAGGGAATTTGTTGGTGCTGAATATAATTCTATTGAAAACCAGGGAATGGAACAACTGGTTCAAAGTAAATTCGGACATAATCATCAAAGGAGTTTGTTTATCCAAGCTGCTTCATGATTATCCTTCACCACCGTGACCGCAAGCGTCGTTGATGGTGCGTGTGTGAGTCCACAGATCACCGCGATCACTGCAAATTAAGTTGATGGTGGATCCATGAGTTTGATGAATTCTAATGGATCTCTACTAATTTTTGGTACCCTTTTTCTCCATTCCCATCCCCATGAGCACTGCTCTAATAGTCCCTACATGAGTCTGACAGAGTCTTACGGGCCCATGCCACTTCGCGGCATCCCTTTTTCTTCACAGAAAGGTGTGTGAGCATCGCAAAACTCTATTTCCTATAAATTATTAACTCACCCCCCTCATTATCATCGCTACCCCATCCTTTTTCTTCCAATATCTCATTTTGTGAAGATCCTAAGCATCGTGTCCCCAAGAGAAAAAAGAATTACCAAAGGTAATTGAGCATCACAAACCATGCTTGCATGGATTTTTCATGGATCTTGCATGTAGGTATTCCCTTCAATAAGGTCTCCACCCTTTATAAAGGAGGGATCCCCTTTAGTTTTCTCAATGATTTTTGAAGTATTAATACTTCGAGGAGCACTCTCCTAGTAATAACATCTTTCATAGGGCAAGTCCATGCTCTATGATAACCCTCCCTTCATGAAGCACCCTTCATTAGCGAATCACCTTTCCTTCGTGAATCCCCTTTCCTTCATGAAGCTCCTCTTGGAAAGCCCCCTGGCTCTGCAAACTCCTTTCAGCCTTCCAGGATCATGAGAAGTGATTTCATGGTTCCTCATGGGGAGTCTCATGTTGTGTTTCCTTACCTAATGCTTCTTATCATAGGTATGAAAAAAACAATTTCTTCTTTTCATAGCTACACTAACATGGACCCCACAATTGACCACTCCACCACCTCACTCCCACTGGTCATTTCTTATGCCTTCCCTTCACTAAGTGTCGATTGGAACAAGTTATGTAAGTCCTTGGGATGAGGAGTGAGTCCACATCATACGAGCCACAGGACGTTATGTAGAGACCTGAAGCTTGACGTACATGGACATTACATTACTTTTGCGGAATAATGAATACATAACAAAAACAGACACACAAGGACCGTAACAGTTTAGTGTCTTTGGAAACTTGGAACGTAATCTTCTAATCGTGGTGAAAGATCCTCAACATCTCCCATAAAGATCTTACCCTTTTTTTCTTACCTAAAACCTTTCTTTATATCCTAGGGAAAATAAAACATAAAGAAGGGTGATCTCAAATGCTCAGTAAGGGTAAGCATGGATAAAATAAAACATACCATATACATTTGAACTTAAAAACATGAACATAATGTTTAAACATCAAAAGCTTGAGCAATGACATAAAACATGGAAGTATGTAAGGCATAGATCATAAAGAAACATTAAGCATGATAAAATAGCATGGGAATAAAACATGTAATTGTAAAAACCATTAATCACATGATATGATTTCCATATTATCCAAGGCATTGCTGCCAAGACCATCTTAGTGGACAAAGTCCCTTTCTGAATCGAGTTCACTCCTCATTCCAGTCCTGTATTACTGAACCGGTTAAACTTTCCATTCCAGCCATGTCTATCTCATGAGATATAAATATTTACCAAATGAATTGGAGGGAGATATAGTTCCCACCCATCTCATAATGAAATCATTCTTACTTGTGCCACAAAATAAACATACATCATTCATAATAACCCAATAAATAAAATGGGTTTAATAAACATCATCCCATCATTACATAATCCATATAAAATAAATAGATATCATTTCATAATAAGGAAAGTGAAACCATGTAAATCATAGAGACATTATACTTGAAACATACACATATGAAATAATTTCATCTTATATGAAAAATGTTTTTGATAAAACACTTGAAATGAATTCTTGAGGAAAATATCCTTTCTTCTTCAAAATTATTTTCTTTTCAAAAAATGTCATGCAATTTTAAAAGAAAGAGATTTTGTTGAAAATATTCATGAAATATTTTGGAGGAAGCTTCATGAAAATAAGGCTTTACCAAACTGTAAAAATCCTTTCAGGCCGTATAAGTTAAAAAAACATTCTTCACATACTTTTGCCAGAAAAGTAAAAAAGTACCTCGTAATTGAAAGATTCCATACATACCATGTAGTAAAAGTCAAAAATGGGTAAAAAGGACTTTAAACATACATGAAAACACTTTTATAAAACATGAACATGGATGATAGAAATAACCCCAGTAAATACTGACGAATAAGCAATCTCGGATAAAAATGAGATTTGCAAAATTATCCCTTACCTTAGGTCTGATATGCTTCGTACGTATCTGAACCCCCTGTATAATGATTTAAATAATGTTATTGACTTATTACAGAATCATATTAATTGTTACAATATCATATATGGTTCACTTATGACTTTATATTACCCGTTCTTTTGTAAATTCTATGTTAAAGAGCTTTTTGGGTAAAATTGTTTCATTTGTCGTCTGTGTTTTGACTTGTAATTATTCATATGATTACTTAGATCATTATTACTTAATTCCAGAATATAAAACATGATTTATATATAATATATATTAAGAATATACATATATATAATATATCGATAAATGGAAAGAAATACACCGTTCATGGAGACGGTAGGTCGTACGTACGCATGAACGTTGTTTTCGTTTCCTTATTGAATTGAATGAAATTAAGTAGATGACATACATATATATATACATAAATCCAGTATAATTATTATGTCATATATTTCATGATTACTTATTATATATACTTTATAATCATTCATGAATGGTTAACATGGAGAATGAATCTCATCGCGTCGTGGAGACGGTAGTCTGTACGTACGCACGAGCGATGATGTCGTTTCCATAATTATTGAATTGAATTGGAGTGGATGATACAATATATCAGAATCAATATGATGTTATAATAACTATGTATATTTATTATTTACACCATTATACCCATCCAAGTAAGGTGGGGTTGGAAAAACAGATTTCACCACGGCGTGGAGACGGTATTCCGTACGTACGCACGCGCGGTGATTTCGTTTTCCATAGGATGGATAAATGGTGAAATAGGGTTGTTTCAAAATTATAATAACATATATTTATATGAGTGATACTTATGTTATTACTTCATAATGAAACAACTAAAGAAGAAGAAGTGTAAGAAGAAATAAATTTGAAAGAATCGGTAACGAACATTACCTCTTCTTTGAAGCGCCTCTTTGAGACCTCCTCTTAGGGCACTAAAATTGGTCTTTGAATAAGACCAGGATCTCTAGGATTTTTCTAGGGAAGTAGAGAAGAGAATTTGGCAGGGTTTTTCTGATCTTGAAGGCTCAAATTGGTGTGAGGAAGAGAGGGAGGAGGTTCCCTTTTATAAGGGAGGGGAGGGGCACCTTTGGAAATCTTAAAAATATTAATTTATAATAAATCTCACCCCACTTAAAAACCTCCAAAAATGACTCATATTAGAATATTATATGAGATAGGGTTTTAATCCCATCAACCAATAAAATTTAGACATGTTATGAAATTATTTTAAACATTATCAACTTGATTTATCCTTACTTAATCAATTTAATTTTATTTGTGGTAATAACATTCTAAATTTTAAATTATAACAAATAATTACTTATTTGTTGTGATTTTCCAATAATTGGATAATTTATAATATTTTAGACCATATAAATTTAAATTTATAATTTTTATATATTTTTGTGATTTTTAAACAATTTTATAATATGTTATTTTTATAAAATAACAATAGTGTCAATTTTGACATTATTCATTTATTTGAATTTAAATAAAATATATAGAGAAGATATGTTCGAAATAAAAGCTTTTATAGATTCATAAAAGGTAATATTTATCTATAAAATTAGTGGAGAACATTAAATAGTTCATATAATATTGATTTTATTATTTTTAAAACCATTTATTTGGTTTATCTCTTAATAAAATAATTACTACAACATTTTTTGTATAATTATTTAATATACTTATTTGTTGCATAAAAATTAAAAATAAAATTCTATGATGAAGATAAATCTATTAACTTTCGGAATAATACTTTTACTCGAATTTACCATCTTAAAATCACAATATTTAAATTGTTATATTTATTAAATTATGAAGGTGACAACTTTGGCATCATTTAAAATAAAATAATATAAGTGTCATAATCACTTTTATAAAACTTAAAATGGTTATATATTATGTAATTGGATGATTAAGGTGTAGATATACACAACCAATAAGTTTTGGTCAGGTTTTGGGCCTTTTAATGGGTATTATTATTTCAATAAAAACTATATTACTGATTTTTCACTTAATAAATAATTTCTGCATCATTAATGTATCACCATTAATGACAATTATTTAATCCCTAAAAATTATAAATAAATTATCATAATGTAGATAATTTTATTATATTTCTGGATACTATTCATTTTTGAAGTTTTATGATGTTTATCACTAAATTAAAATTATTATACTTATAAGATTTAATAGAGTGACATGTTGTCACTTTCTTTGGTTTTAAGAATAATTAAATTATTTTCATGGTCAAAAGTCCATAAAATGAATCTAATCCGACCCTTAGGTGATATGGGTCGCCTTTTAGCCATCCAATAGAATTTTTTCATGTGTTATGGTAATTCTATAATATTATATTTACCCTTAATTACACGATTTACCTTTAACTATGGTAAATAAAATTTACCGTAGTTACTATTCATAATTCCCAAAAATAAAAAGTAGCCTTTTAACATAATTTAGACCCACTGATTCCAAATATGGAATCCATTTTTTCAAATTCAATACACAAAATTTTCAGAAATTAAATTAAAATTAATCTCGTTGTTGAATGAAAATGGGTTTTTGTTTAAAACATTGCAAAAGATTGAATTGATTTAACCTACGAATTCAGTGTAAAATCAATGCTAATGACATAAATTATATTAAATGGTAAAAATATATTCTATTTATACTTTAAAACCATTAAATATTATAATTTAACTACATAAGTTATTACGATGAAAAAGTTTTTTTTAATTAAAATATAGCGTGTTTTTACTATTCATTAAAATATGAAAGTTATCAGAATAATATGAAAAATTTATCCAAGGTAAAATTTTATATCATGATTCCAAAGAATAATTTTATTTTGTAAAATTGAACTTATAAACATGTCAAATACTATATTTAAAGTGGGTGCGCCATCAAAAGGTGGAAAAACTGTATTTTTTAAAAAATACTTATTTTACCCGAAATATTTATTTTGTTCTTATACCATGTTCTAGAAAATGTGTAAGATGAATAATAATGTTATAAAATTCAAAATTTAGTTAATACTATTCATGACGTCTAGTTTATAATAATATTATAATAATATATCGTTGTTTATTAAAACTCGGTATTGCGTACAACACACGCTATCGAGCAAGGTCGTGATTGTGTGTAATGCAAGCCAGTCAGGGTTGGGTGTAGTGCATGACTCCTTTGTTGCTGCGTATAACAAAATACATTGAATATATATATATATATACTCAATGTTTTGTAGAATAAATACTATCAAACAAACATGAAATTGTGTGTAACACGATCCAGGATTAGTGTTGTGTATACTGCAAGCTAATACGGTGTTGCGTATAGCGCAAGATAATCTTGGTGTATCGTACAACAGAAGATATGAAATAAATTAAAAAGAATATATCTTATAAAATCTTGGGTTATTACATTCTACCCCCCTTAAAATGAATTTCACCCTCGAAATTCGTCAGGGATATAAATGGTTTTCTACTTGAAAGTTTCTTTAGTTGAAACCCACATCGTAAAAAAGAATACCAAAACTTATCTTTAAAAACTAAAGTATGAAACGTAACGGTTACCCAAATAAAATAATCATTGGGTTTCCACATAGGAGAACATTGGTTAAAATATAGATATGGAAGAGAAATCTAACCATCATTTTCTGATAGAGAGTGGTAGAGAACATGACTATGAAAACGCCAACAATCACAAAGCCATATATTTGTGATGATCTAAGGTACCATCTGATTCATCGGATATAAGGTCACTAGGACAACATTTTTGGTTTTCAAGATCATTTCCCTAAAGTTTATGAATTAAAAGAAATACTTACATGCTTTTGGTACAATCTCACTATTGTTCGTGAATTGAACAATTTCCACTTCATCCCTTAAAGAAATGAAGTTGAATTTTTTATTCGTGATGTGTTAGCAGATCATGTGATAGAATGATGGATCATTCCATCTGTTTCAAACAAAAGGTTAGCAAAAGTTATAAGTCCAGCATATGGTTAGATTAATCATATATGGTTCCAAAAATGAACTTATACTTCATATATCATACCGCTTAATAAAATAAAATTAGTTTCTACTAACCAGGGACTTCCTGTAGGCTAGTGGTATGCGATAAATGCCAGTTGCACTTCGGTTGTGGGTTCGATTCCCACAACCTTGTCCGACACGATGGGTTGTCGCCAGTCCTGCAGGTTTTCCTTTTTCTAAAACTACATTACTATAACATCCCATCAATAATATCGAAAAAAGTTCTATCCTTAAACAATACTAACTTATGTCCAACATAATCCATTCCAATATTTAGGCTTATCTAAGATACTTCGGTCCAAGCTCATAGTATAAAGAAAATGATTACTTGAAATGTCACATAACAATCATGTGAATGCCATCATTTATCCCCCATATATCATAATATGTATCTTGTTGGTCAAATTACAAACATGTGAATACCTTAATCACGTATTCTCTTGAAAAATGAATACCCATTTAACCTTAGTTAAAACATGAATGCTGTCAAAAGTTAACTCTTTCCACATACCAAAATCCCAAAATTTCTATATACTCAAACCATGATATCACTTTGTCCTTATTTTAGTCATGAGCTCATGATTACTATCATATTATTTTCTCCTTATCCCTTCCATATGCACATTTCATCTGCTTTCCAAAAATATTTGAATCACTTTTCATGGTTACAGGTACCATAAAATTATTGAAAACCATAATGGACTAATACAAAAATATTCTAATACACCATAAAAGTACCTCAACAACATTATTCTTGAATACCAATACATAAACACTTCAATCCATCATCTTCAATGATTGTCCTAGAATAATTCCTTCCTTGATTTAGAAGTAAATTTTTAGGTTAGGGCATTGAGTTGGGTAATGCCCATGTTCTCCACAAATAAGACATTGAACTCCATAACAGTCTGTCACTCTATGACCCTTTTCTCCACACAGATAACATTTGTCCCTCCATTTGAGGTATTCCTCAAGGTTATTCTTCCCTTCTTTAGAAATCTCAATCTTCCTTTTTTTATACTCCTCATCATGCGAACATGCATAAAAGTCTATTTTCCTCTTATTTGATGAATTAGGCATACCACTAAATTTCACCTTGTTAATCATATATCGCGATGACTGATTTAGCATAATCACAATATCTTTCTCTCTAGGAATTTTGCAATTTTGTTGCTCATAGTCACCAATTTGTCCATTGGATTCAATGTTAACCAAATTCCTTCTGGTTCCCTCCATTGACTAAAACACAAAACGAATTCTGTGAGACGCAAAATCATACAAGGAAAATAACATAATCAAGGGGGAATACCTTCGACATCTAACATATTAGGTTTAATTCTAAGATCATTAGCGCAATTCTAGGACTATAACCTATATGTATACTTAACCTTAGGGACATCCCTAGACATACCTTAGAAATATCTCTAGGGATCTCACTAACGTTTTCGCATCCTAGTTTCCAAAGGTTGACTAAACCTTTCCTCTAATACCAACTATAGAGACCCGAAGCTTAACATACATGGACATTACATTACTTTTGCGGAATACTTAATACATAACAAAAATAGACACACAACGACCGTAATATTTTAGTGTCTTTGGAAACTTGGAACGTAATCTTATAATCGTGGTGAAAGATCCTCAACATCCCCTATAAAGATCTTCCCCTTTTTTTCTTACCTAAAACCTTTCTTTATATCCTGGGGAAAAGAAAACATAAAAAAGGGTGAGCTCAAATGCTCGTTAAGGGTAAGCATGGATAAAATAAAACATACCATATACATTTGAACTTAAAAACATGAACATAATGTTTAAACATAAAAAGCTTGAGAAATGACATAAAACATTGAAGTACGTAAGGCATAGATCATAAAGAAACATTAAGCATGATAAAATAGCATGGGAATAAAACATGTAATTGTGGAAACCATTAAGCACATGATATGATTTCCATATTATCCAAGGCATTGCAGCCAAGACCATCTTAGTGGACAAAGTCCCTTTCTGAATCGAGTTCACTCCTCGTTCCAGTCCTGTATTACTGAACCGGTTTAACATGTCGTTCCAGCCATGTCTATCTCATGAGATATAAATCTTTACCCAATGAATTGGAGGGATATATAGGTCCCACCCATCTCATAATGAAATTATTCTTACTTGTGCCACAAAATAAACATACATCATTCATAATAACCCAATAAATAAAATGGGTTTCATAAATATCATCCCATCATTACATAATCCATATAAAATAAATGGATATCATTTCATAATAAGGAAAGTTAAACAATGTAAATCATAGAGACATTATACTTGAAACATACACATATGAAATAATTTCATCTTATATGAAAAATGGTTTTGATAAAACACTTGAAATGAATTCTTGAGGAAAATATCCTTTCTTCTTCAAAATCATTTTCTTTTCACAAAATGTCATGCAATTTTAAAAGAAAGAGATTTTTTTGAAAATAGTCATGAAATATTTTTGAGGAAGCTTCATGAAAATAAGGCTTTATAAAACCGTAAAAATCCTTTCATGCCATATAAGTTAAAAAAACATTCTTCTCGTACTTTTTCCAGAAAAGTCAAAAAGTACCTCGTAATAGAAATATTCCATACATACCATGTAGTAAAAGTCAAAAATGGTTAAAAAAGACTTTAAACATACATGAAAACACTTTTATAAAACATTGACATGGATGATAGAAATAACCCCAGTAAATACTGACGAATAAGCAATCTTGGATAAAAATGAGATTTGCAAAATTATCCCTTACTTTAGGTCTGATATGCTTCGTACGTATCCAAACCCCCTGTATAATGATTTAAATAATGTTATTGACTTATTACAGAATCATATTCATTGTTACGATATCATATATGGTTCACTTATGACTTTATATTACCCGTTCTTTTGTAAATTCTATGTTAAAGAGCGTTTTGGGTAAAATCGTTTCATTTGTCGTTCGTGTTTTGACTTGTAATTATTAATATGATTACTTAGATCATGATTACTTAATTCCAGAATATAAAACATGATTTATATATAATATATATTAAGAATATACATATATATAATAGATCGATAAATGGAAAGAAATACACCGTTCATAGAGACGGTAGATCGTACGTACGCATGAACGCTGTTTTCGTTTCCTTATTGAATTGAATGGAATTAAGTATATGACATACATATATATATACATAAATCCAGTATTGTTATTATGTCATATATTTCATGATTAATTATTATATATACTTTATAATCATTCATTAATGGTTAACATGGAGAATGAATCTCATCGCGTCGTGGAGACGGTAGTCCGTACGTATGCACGAGCGATGATGTCGTTTCCATAATTATTGAATTGAATTAGAGTGGATGATATAATATATCAGAATCATTATGATGTTATAATAACTATGTATAGTTATTATTTACACCATTATAACCATCCAAGTAAGGTGGTGTTGGAAAAACAGATTTCACCACGGCGTGGAGACGGTATTCCGTACGTACGCACGCGCGGTGATTTCGTTTTCCATAGGATGGATAGATGGTGAAATAGGGTTGTTTCAAAATTATAATAACATATACGTATATGAGTGATACTGATTTTATTACTTCATAATGAAACAACAAAAGAAGAATAAGTGGAAGAAGAAATAAAGTTGAAAGAATCGGTAACGAACATTACCTCTTCTTTGAAGCGCCTCTTTGAGACCTCCTCTTAGGGAACTAAACTTGGTATTTGAAGAATACAAAGACCTCTAGAATGTTTCTAGGGAAGTGGATAAGAGAATTGTTCAGGGGTTGGCTGAGATTTAAGGCTCAAATTGGTGTGAGGAAGAGAGGGAGGAGGTGCCCTTTTATAAGGGAGGGGAGGGGCACCTTCCGAAATCTTAAAAATATTAATTTATAATAAATATAAACCCACTTAAAAACCTCCAAAAATGACTCATATTCGAATATTAGATGCGATAGGGTTGTAATCCCATCAACAAATAAAATTTAGACATGTTATGAAATTATTTTAAACATTATCAACTTGATTTATCCTTACTTAATCAATTTAATTTTATTTGTGGTAATAATATTCTAAATTTTAAATTATAAAAAATATTTACTTATTTGTTGTGAATTTCCCATAATTGGATACTGTATAATATTTTATACCATATAAATTTAAATTTATAATTTTTATATATTTTTGTGATTTTTAAACAATTTTATAATATGTTATTTTTATAAAATAACAATAGTGTCAATTTTGACATTATTCATTTATTTGAATTTAAATAAAATATATACAGAAGATATGTTCAAACTAAAAGCTTTAATAGATTCATAAAAGGTCATATGTATCTAAAAAATTAGTGGAGAACATTAAATAGTTCATATAATATTTATTTTATTATTTTTAAAATCATTTATTTGGTTTATCTATTAATAAAATAATTACTACAATATTTTTGTATAATTATTTAATATACTTATTTTTTGCATAAAAATTAAAACTAAAATTCTATGATGAAGATAAATATAGTACCTTTCACAATAATACTTTTACTTGAATTTATAATCTTAAAATCACAATATTTAAATTGTTATATTTATTAAATTATGAAGGTGACAACTTTGGCATCATTTAAAATAAAATAATATAAGTGTCATAATCACTTTTATAAAACTCCAAACGGTTATATATTATGTAATTGGATGCTTAAGGTGTATATATACACTACAAATAAGTTTTGGTCAGGTTCTTGGGCCTTTTAATGGGTATTATTATTTCAATAAAAAACTATATTACTGATTTTTCACTTAATAAATAATTTCTGCATCATTAATGTATCACCATTAATGATAATTATTTAATCCCTAAAGATTCTAAATAAATTATAATGATGTAGATAATTTTATTATATTTTTGGAGACTATTCATGTTTGAAAGTTTATGATGTTTATCACTAAATTAAAATTATTATAATTATAAGATTAAGAGAGTGACATGTTGTCACTTTCTTTGGTTTTAATAATAATTAAATTATTTTCACGGTCAAAAGTCCATAAAATGAATCTAATCCGACCCTTAGGTGATATGGGTCGACTTTTATCCATCCAATAGAATTTTGACATGTGTTAAGGTAATTTTATAATATTATATTTACTCTTAATTACCCAATTTACCTTTAACTACGGTAAATAAAATTTACCGTAGTTACTATTCATAATTCCCAAAAATAAAAAGTAGCCTATTAACATAATTTGGACCCACTGATTCCAAATATGGAATCCATTTTTTCAAATTCAATACACATAAGTTGCAGAAATTAAATTAAAATTAATCCCGTTGTTGAATGAAAACGGGTTTTTGTTTAAAACATTGTAAAAGATTGAATTGATTTAACCTACGAATTCAATGTAAAGTCAATGCTAATGACATACATTATATTAAAGGTAAAAATATATTCTATTTTTACTTTAAAACCATGAAATATTATAATTTAACCACATAAGTTATTACGATGAAAAAAGTTGTTTTTAATTAAAATATAGCGTGTTTTTACTATTCATTAAAATATGAAAGTTATCAGAATAATATGAAAAATTTATCCAAGGTGAAATTTTATATCCTGATTCCAAATAATAATTTTATTTTGTAAAATTGAACTTATAAACATGTCAAAAACTAGATTTAAAGTGGGTGCACCATCAAAAGGCGGCAAAACTGCATTTTTTGAAAAATACTTATTTTACCCGAAAAATTTATTTTGTTCTTATACCATGTTCTAGAAAATGTGTAAGATGAATAATAATATTATAAAATTCAAAATTTAGTTAATACTATTCATAACGTCTAGTTCATAATAATATTATAATAATATATTGTTGTTTAGTAAAACTCGGTATTGCGTACAACACACGCTATCGAGGAAGGTCGCGATTGCATGTAATGCAAGCCAAATCAGGGTTGCATGTAGTGCACGACTCCTTTGTTGCTGCGTATAACAAAATACATTGAATATATATATATATACTCAATGTTTCGTAGAATAACTACTATCAAAAAAAACATGAAATTGTGTGTAACACGATCCAGGATTAGTGTTGCGTATACTGCAAGCTAATACGGTGTTGAGTATAGTGCAAGATAATCTTGGTGTATCGTACAACAGAAGATATGAAAGAAATTAAAAAGAATATATCTTATAAAATCTCGGGTTATTACACGTTAAACTGGAAAGCACCCATGTCCTCAACATAAGACGTTAAACTATGATTTCCACATGCATGATAAGCCTAAGAGGACCAAAAAGGGGATGGGAACCAACACCCTCACACTCTCTCTCCCTTTTGGCTTTGTCACCATTTGAACCTTGGTAGGTCTCCATGTAATCTCTGAAACACTTTGATAGGGTGCTCCCTATGCGAGTGACATGGAATGAGATCTTCCTCTTATGGAATCAGATCCTCCTCATACAGCAGGACATCCTCCTCGGGCTTCCCTCCTAGAGTAAGTCCCAATCACCATCTCCCTGGGCCACTAGGCATGCATAAGCCCCACACCATCTCTCGTGGATACACTTTTTGTGACATGATCTTCAGGTATACTCCTACCTCTTATTTCTCACACCGACCATGACTCACATGGGCTTATATTTTAGCAGTGACTGTGACATCCTCTTTAGGTCGCTAGCCATGTGTCAGTCACATGCCCCCCCCCCCTTATGAAATCTGAACTATACAGAATTTGATCCCTATCTTCTACACAGGGTGCATAGGAGGAAACCCTGAGGTTCAAGTCCCATCCTCCCTCTATATCGATAGTTTTATGTCAGTTTAATCTTCATCCCACATTATTTTAAACTTCATGCCCCATTCTGAAGTACACATTTTTTATCCCTGTCTTCTATACAGGGTGTATAGGAGGCCTCCACTGGGTTCAATCCTAACCAACGGTAAACTTTAGTTCGCCCACCTAGGGATGTACCCTCCCGATGTGACATCTTCCCTTTTTGGGACACATCACCTGAATACGCCTCCCAAAGGTGTTCTTGTCTATATGGGAATCTAACCATTCATAAGTCCCAAACAATTCATATCCATCCAACCAAGAGTGTTCCTCTTATGATGGGACACTAACCATACGTAATCCCCAACATGAATTTTGGTCGTGGTCCATGCATACTCCCCGATTATATGCCCCATTCCTGAAATTTTTGGACTTTGATTCCCTACCATTGGGATACATAGAAAGCCTTTATTAGGTTTAATCCCATCACCCACTTTCATACTGGTCTTTCCTTCAAGACTTTGTGTCTTGAGAGTCTCATTCCCTATCCCGGAGGTTCCACTTTCTTTGGGTCCCCATCCATGCATTCCATTTTTCACGATTCACCTCTGTAGGTGTCTCATCACCCCATTTGAGAACTACGTGGACTTTAATTCACAGCCATCGGGATACATAGGAAACCTCCTCGAGATTCAATCCCAACACCAACACATTCACGTCAGTTCCATCACATTCGTCCTCATCCTTCTACATTTCCTCCATCCAACCTGATTTTACCTAGACCGCCACATCCTAGTGAATTCATTCCATCCATATGGGTCATACCTACACATAAGCCTAATCCACATCATCACTACTCCTAGCAGCATTCATGCAGCGAACCATGTGTAAGACCTAGATCACCCATTATAACTACATGGGTTTTGATCCTTTTCTTCTACATAGGGTACATAGGATTCCTCCCTGAGGCTCAATCCCATCCAATGGTAAACCTTGGTGTTCCCCTTTTCTGGGTCCACCTCTGTGATCTGCCCTCAATGTTTTTAAGATCAGCCTTCATGGTGTGAAATATTCCCTTTATGGTACATCCCATCCAGGGTTCTTCTTCATCAGATGTTCTGATCCATTCATCTGGTAAACCTTCCATGTGTTCCCTCCTAGGGATGTACCCATCTGATCCACTCCTATAAGTGTTTAGATCATTTCAGTCTATCTCTTCTAGATTCTAAACTCACGGCATAACTTGTGGTAAACATGGGAAGTTTATGAAAACCTATGATTCATGACTCCAGAAAAGGATTCCTTAAAATTGATGTGGGATTCCTTGAGATTCTATGCCCTTGAGAAGCCCTCTGATAAGGGATAATTCATGTATACCAATGTTCCAGCATCCATACATGCTAGTGATGCCTAGTGTGACTACTCTCCTGACCGAAGGATGCTGCCTTGACTTGAACCTTCAGAATGTCTTGAAAGAAGCATCTTAATTAAATGATATCTATGAGGACATGGAACTGGGAAGGGTTTCATGAACAACCTCTTAATCTCTAAGGGAGACCCGGACTAGGAAAAAAATTACAAGGAGGAATCCATGGAAGGATAGACCGACATTCCATCATCCCATTTAGATCAATGAGAAAACTCTATGAAGAAGTGATTAATGTCTCATGCCTTTAGAAAGTAGGAATATGGCCGCCTCTGAGAATTAGCATACCTAAGCAGCACACCCCGGTGAGAAAGCATCGAAAACATCCCAAAATACTATTTTCATCAGAAACAATGTTAGAGTAATGCATCTATTACTATAGAGATCCTCATATGGTGTCATATGAATGATATAATGGAAAAAAATTATATGAGAAATATACCAGTGAGTGGTGTTGATCCCAACATCCTTGGGAATCTATTGAACATGATATCAAAAAATCCTCTAGAGTTTAAATTTTCCTCTCATATTGACCATCTCTCTTAGGATGATATGTAATGAAAAATCTTATCTCTGTCTCCAAATCATTTTAAAAATTTCTCCATAATCACATAGTAAACCTCATATCTCAATAATATACAATGGATAGTTTTATTCCATATAGCATCACCACTTACCTTATGTATATCATGGAGAGTTGTTCAAGGGAGAAATATTTTTTATGGCAATAAAATTCACTAACTTTATAAGGGGATCAACTACAACCCAAATACAATTATGACCTTTAAATGTTTTGGGGAGTCTTATTACAAATTCCATGGTGATGTTTTCCTATTTATATACCGGTATGGTTAATGTTTATAACATACCCTTATATGTTTTTCATTCATCCTTAACTTTCTAGTATACCAAAAATCAAAATATGTATTATGCAATCTCTACTACATAATATCCCACCCTAAGTTATTCTTCAGATCTCTCAACATATTTATACTTCCAATATGGATAGAGACAGATGATCTATGAGCATCATCAAAAAGGTTTTTCTTCAATTATGCATCAAATAGGACACGAATTCTAGTTTCATACCTTATAACTCAAATTTTATTAGAGATGAACTCAATAATATTCAATACCTTTTTCTATAGCTCTATATCATCTTTATGGGATTTTTTTATTTTTACATGAATGTAATAGTAGGTATCCAATTAGGTAAGATAAGACTTATCTCTATTCACTATGGATTTAAGATTAATCCTCTAAAAATCCATGAGTATTGGGTCTTTTTAAATCCTCATCATGGATAGAGCAGTACGATCTATTATGTCCAAATCATCAGCCACCTTGTTTACCTTCCCTGAGTGGTAATGTATTAAGCGGTCATAATCTTTTATCAACTCCAAACATATCCTTTGATTAATATTTATTTACTTCTATTTAAATATATATTTCAATATCTTTTGGTCAATATATATATATCATGTTTTTTCCTATAGATAAAATATCTCTAAATCATTTATGCAAAGATCACTACCAACAACTCTAAAGCATGTGATGGGTAATATTTCTCTTGAGTCTTTAATAGTCATGAACCATGTGAAATTACCTTATAATTTTATATTATGAAATAACACAAACCCTTTTTTAAAGCATAACTATATATTAAAAATCATCCCCCATTACAAGGTAATGTAAGTACAGGAGTAATGACCAACCTCTTCTTATATTCCTTAAAACATTCTTTAAATTTCTCTATCCAAAGGAACATTAATCCCTTCAATTTCAACTTGGTTATTTTATTCAATAACAATGATAAATTTCTCACAGTGCATCAGTAATTTCTTGGTAACCTAAGAAAACTATAGATCTCAGTTACAGTGGTTAGTCTAGGCTATTTATCAATAACTTTTTTCATTCATCGATCTACATATACATCCTTTCTTGTGATTATATGACCCAAAAATAACACTTTTTTTATCCAAAATTAAAATTTTATAAATTTGGAATAAAAATTTTCCTTTCTCAAGGTATTTAAAATAGTTTTCAAATGATCTTCATTCTCTTCCATGCTCGTTTAATATATATGAATATCATCTATAAATACAACCACAACTTGATCAAGGTAGCCTCTAAAGACTCTATTCATTAGACACAGAAATATTGAAGGGGCATTGGTAAATCCAAATGGAATCATTATAAACTCATAGTTTTTATATATTTTATAAAAATACATCTTAGATATGTCCTCTGTTTTGACCCTTAATTAAGGGTATCCATATTGAAGGTCAATCGTCAAGAATTATTGAGCTCATTAAATTAAATTGAATATATCATCAATATAGGTTATAGAATACCTATTTTTGAATATAATATTATTAATCTCCTGATAATCAATGGAAATATGCATCAATCCATCCTTATTTTCAACAAAGAGGATTGGTGTACCCCACGATTAAGCACTGGGGAATATAAAATTCTTTTCCAAATTATCTTGTAGATGATTCTTTAAACCCTCTAATTCAATGAGATCCATTCTATATAGACTATTTTAGATAGGAAAGGATCCAGGTATGATTTTTATTTAATAATAAACCTCATGATCTAGAGGAATACCATAAAATTCATCCAAAATTACATCGGTATATTCCTATAAAGTATTCATGTTTTCAAGGATGGATTCCCCCTAGTCATTTGATCCAATATTCCCTCATTATTGGGTACCATAACCCACATTATAGAATTTTATTTCACATGTATTTTATAAATGATGTGTATACACTAACCTATGAATCTCAAGGTTTCAATATAGGCTATATATGGTTATATTTATAACCAAACTAGTTATATATATATATATATATATTCAAAACCTTAATAATGGTTCATAAATATAATTTTATTAACTAAAGAATTTCCCCCAGGAGTATCAAATTAGGTGTTCAGTAGGGGTCCTTTCACCATGAACTATAATGATGGTCAAGATATACTTGACCAACTCTTTTTGGGATTGTTACCCCTAGACGCATCTATGTAAAAACCAAGCCCACTTATAGTATCCAAACATAAATTTATTTCTAGGAAAACCATGTAATCCATACATTACCAAAACATCAAGATATTATCCTATACTTAGAATCATAATTTATAATTTTATATATATTTTTACTAAAGTGATATAAACTAATCTAAAAAAACTAAACTAATATCAAAAGTATCTAAACTCTCCTATGATACTTACTATAGAAACCCAAGCTAAACATAACCTAAATAATAATTTAATATCATAATTAAAATAATACATCACATAATATTCACATAATCCAAGTACTTAAAGGTTTAGTGTCTTGGAAATTAGTTACGTAAACATATTATTTTATATTAATTGAAAACAATTTTCTATAATTGTGATCATATAGACCCTTTCCTAGAAATATCACATGATGTAATCATCTTTATAACCTAGGAAATGGAAACATAAGAAAGGGGTGACCTTAAATTCCTTGTAAGGTTGAATAATTATTATAAAGTATTATATAATAATCATAAGGAGAATATAAGGGAGACATAACTATTTAAATGAGTGATAATAAGACCATGTATGATAATCAAAAAACATTATGGATCCACATTAGATCATAAAAAGATAATTAAACAAAACATAAAAGATAAAACATATAACATGTGAACAATAAATAAGGTGTGGGATACATAAAAAGGTATAATCAAGAAAACATGTCATTTATTATAAATCAAATGCATCTTGAAACTTTGAATAACATGATAAATAATGTGGAAATGTTTCATAACATGATAAATTTGGAGAAAAAAATTTCATCTATAAGTATAGAAAAACATATGTGGGAAAACTAATTATGACCACGCCTATGTGAATAAACTCATTATGTCCACACCTGAAAATGTGAGCAAACTCATCATTCCCACTCCTGTGTGAACAAACCCATTATGTCCATACCTGAATATCTTAGGAGATATTAGCTTAAACCAATTAATTAGAGGTTAATATTATAACTCACCCACAATAATCTATAAATATGTGTTTTAATTAAAAAAATCATCATCAAAACTTAAATAACCCATGGAAAAAAGAACTAGTTTCTTAATCATGTCACACAACATGAACTTATGAAATCAAAGGATATAAAAATATAAGTATCCAATAGTTTTAATAACATAATAAAATATAAAGCATCACTTAATAATAGGTATATAATTTAAAATATATAGATTAAAATTAAATCCAAATCATAAAATATATTTCTTAAAAAAATTGAAAACATAAATATAAAAGTAATATTTTTGAGTCCCTTTTCAAAAAGTCTCATTTATTTTTAAGAGAAATGAAAATAATAATTTACATGAAAATGAATTTGGTTTAAAAAACCTTTATACCCATAAATAAGGAAATAATATCAATCAAAATGGAAATTATTGTAAAAATATTGTTCAATAACCAATTTCATAAGTCAAATAATGGATTTTGGGTTACCAAATCCCATACCTTTATCCTCGATTTCAATCGAATGCTTTAACCTCATGTATCATGAAGATAAAAATATTTTTTAATTATTTATAAACCTTATTATTATATACTTTTATTTATATTCTTTATTGGTATCAATTCCTTTCATGTATTAGATCATTGTAATCTCTTTTCAACATTGGGTGTTAATAATATTAACAATTTTGAACAATGTTTGTAAAATAGGAGATAATATTAGTTTTTTCTACAAAATATAATTATATATAAACCATTAAATTTTCTAGATTTTATGTTTCATAAATAATTATATTTTTATAATTCCATTACATGGGATTTTTATTCATTTTTTTAATATGAAAATGGTGAGGAACTAGTTTTGGGTTTTTTACAGATATAGATGAAGTACCTTGTAACAGTAGTTAATTTTTATGTAATTAACAAGGAACCATATTAATGGTTTATATATAATTATAAATATAATATATAATTATAAAATATAAACTAAAAGAATCCATGTTTTTAAGTGACAGAAAAAAAATGAAATAAGCTTATTTATAGAGGCGATAGTCCGCACAAAACATGATCCACGTTTTCATTTTTCTTAGTGGAAAAAGAGAGGGAAATTAATGATTTTATCCTCATTATAACAACATAAAATAATAATAACTATATTTATGTTAAAATTTTAAAATAGTGAAATGAAATTATAGGAAGAATAAAATCATATAAAGAAATATAAAATGAAAGAGAAGTTTAAGAACATATACCTCACTTCTTGGATTGTCACTTTTGTGAAGGGGATAAAACCTTTGAAAAGTGGTCTTTTGAGAAGACCATAACCTAATTAATGTGTATAAGGTTTTTTATAATAGTATTAGTAAGATTATGGTCTCAATTTTCTTGTATTTGTAGTTAGGTAAAGCGAGGATATGAGTTTCATTTTATAAGTGAAAGGGAGTTCCATTTTTGTAAATACTCAAAACTGTTTAATAATGGGAAGTCGCACTCAAGAAAAGTGCCTCCAAAATTTATAAATAATGGATTGGATATATGATTAGTCTTATATATACCAAAAATATTAAAAAATAAACATTTTTTAAACTTTTTATTCTTATTACCTCTATGGTTACTCACCTTTTACAATTTTAGTTTTCACCATAATAACTAGTTTTTACATAGGTAATTTATCCTTTATAATAAAAACAAAATAATTGTTATTATATAATTTGAATAGAGTGATTATAAATATGAAATAAAATTTATATAATAAAAATAATATGTGTATAGAAAATTAATTATAACTCGAAAACATGTTATATTAAAAAACCATGTTTTTTTTAGTTTATTTTTAAAGTTAAAAGATTTATGATTAGGTTAGAATTATCAATGAAATTGATTTCAATGAATTGAAAATAGTTAATATTATTAAATTATAATTTATTTAAAAATAAAATAAATCAAAAACTTCATTACATTATGTTATAATTAATTAAACAAAATAGTTGAAAACCCCAATTTTCATTAAAATGCTACAAAAATTCTCAAAATATTGAGCATGGGTTAATACATTAAAAATAGTATTTTAAAATGATTTATTATACTCTATACTATATAATATAATAGAAAAAAATTAAAACACTTTTAATGTATTCATATAATAATATAATTTCATAAAATTGACACTATTAATAAAATTAAAATATTCATTATTCATCTGGTTTTTTTTAAATATGGAGAAAAAAATAATATTAAGCTAATATGATCATGATAAATCAAAAAATTATGTTAGTTTTGTAATATAAAAATCCTAAAATTTAAAAAAAATTATTAAAAATAAATCATTAAATATTGTGAATTTTTTATAGGAAATCTTTTTTTTCATATTAAGTATTCTTTTAAAATTGGTAATAATAATACTTAAAAATATCCATTTTAAAAAATAAATTTTAAGCATAAGAAAAAAATTTATTAGTTACTTAACTATACTAATTGTGTAAATATTTATAGTGAATTTTATTTTATTTTTTTTATTATAAATATATTTAATTATATATATTCCATAATTCCATAACTACTATTTATACCTTCTAATTTTATGGCTATCTTATAATAGTCTATGTCTCTTTGATTTTAGTTTTGAATGTGGAGAAAGTACTTGAACGCAATATTTAATTAAGGATGAAAGAAATAGGTCTTTACATCTAATGCATTGTGTAAATATGGATAAATCCTAAGATAATTATGCTATACATGAACATGATTTTAAGTTTACAAAAAGATGTTTGGACCTAGTTTCATGCCCATATGTTTATGTGTGGACTCGGTTTCATGTCCAAAAGTGTGTGTGTGGACCTAGTTTCATGTCCATAAGTTTATGTGAGGACCTGATTTCATGTACTTAAGATAATGAGTAAACCTATTTCTATTTATACATGTTCACAATGTTATAAGCTTATTTTTTCCCCACATTCCTATTTTTATGATATTCTCTCATGAATCATGAATAATTATTGATGATTTCATGCACTTATGATTTTTTTTCTTTTGTTATGACAAGTCCTTATGCCATGACTCATGGTTAAATGTATTTGATTGATTGGTTATTAATTACTTATGTTATGATTATGTTTTCATACCCTTATACTCATGTAGGATCATTGATTGATATGTCCTATGTTTTCCCTTACTGAGCATATGATCTCACGCTTTTTTATGTTTTACTTCACCAAGTTTTAATGGAAGTATCTAAGTATGATATGTCTTAAAGGGTAATAATATAAAGAACATTTTGGGATATATTGAAGATCCTTTATGAAATAATATTTTTTTGTGTATAGTCTCTAAATACACTAATCCTTTACGGTTCTAAAGCGTGTATAATTGTGGTATGTTTTGAATTTGCATCTACAATGGTGTGATATATATGTATGAAATACTCAGTTTACATCATTATTACTAGGAAATTGGCTCTAAAACTATCCAATTTTGAAGCTATGATGATAAGGGTGGAAATAGCATCATCCAATAAGGATTAAGATATGTTTTTGTGGAATTTTAAATTTATCTTTACCTTTTTTTTAATCATCTATCCAACGTTAATTTTTTATTAAATATCAATCAATTTTAAGGGGAAATTGGGAACCCTCGCAACTAGTTAGTTTTAGAGCCAATTGATACAACAGATCTATTAAAGAAAAGAGTGATCTGTTTGGAAGCGTTTTCCCTGAACAAAACCCTGGGAGTATCGTGTACCTTCATTCCAGGGAAGTCCTTCAAGGTGCCCTCAAAGATAAGAGCCATGTTGTCCCAGGATTTCTTGAGCTCCTCTTTGCTAATATTCCCCAAGTTGCAGCCTCTTAGTAGAATGCGTGCCTGCTTGCCAGCCCACTCGTCTTACTCAATTATAGTAGCCACCTAGATCGGTCTATTCTTCTTAAAAGCATTGATATACAAAGCTTCCTCTAGAAATTCCTCATCCAAATTCATAAGTAGATCACTAAGTTCCAACATAGAAACCATTTGGAATTGTAGGTCAGCTTTAGAAACCTCTTCATGCTGCTTCCCCTAGCCCCACAGCTCCACACTACCTGAAGAAGACATAGGACAAGAAACATCACAACTTACCTGAGCTGGGTCCTTGGACATGGCATCCACCTCCTATTGGGAAAGGTCTTTGGACTTGTTCAGGGTTGAACTGCCAGCCTTTGTAGAGGCCTTCGGGGACAACTTTCCCTTTCTAGTAGATCTGGTAATAGAAGGGCTAGTGAGGTTGGAGTAGTACTTCCTTCTGCGCGCCATCCGGTTGTTCGAAATAAAGCCATCAGAATCCACGACTTTGTTCTTACCTTTGAATATAGAGGATCTAAAATATTCCTCCTCTATAACAAGCTCTTTGGGCTCTTCAATGTCTGAGGCCTCGACCATGTCCTCTTGGGATGTTTCTGCATCAGCTACAAGGTCCTGACCATGATCCACCCATGAAACCTCCTCACAATTGAGCCATTTATCTTCACCAAGCACTGCATACCGGTTTTGGGAGGTCCCGATTGGCCCCCCTGCTAAGAGTTTCTCCGCATAAGAGGAGTTCTGTGAAGCCTGCTTAGTCTTGGTCGAGACTCCTATCTTCTCAAGACCACGACCCATATATTAGAAAATGTTGGGATTGTCTTCCAAAGCCAGGCATTGAGAGGCCTCCTTGGATCCATGACCCATGCTATCAACCTTCATTATGGCATCATTAGATGTTTTATGAGCAACCTCATAGAAGGCATGTGTAGATTCCCCGGTGGTTTCCCTAACTTTCTGCTCCTCCCTTTGTCTGACCTGATTCGCAGCTGGAGGAAGGGGCCTCTTCTCATGCACTGCCCCGTACCCTTGCATGTCGTCGCCGGAGCTTCTTGCACCAAGGTCACGACGCAGCCAATCAAAAACCTCTGAAACAAGTGTCCCCAAATAATTTATCTTTACCTTAATTAACTGATTTTAACCTTAACTGTAGTAATTAATTTATATTATAGTAACTATACATAATGACCAAAAATAAAACTGGTCATATTACCAAATTTTAATCAACTAATTCAAAATTTTAAATCCATTTTCCAAAATTCAATTTGTTGAAGTGGTAGAAATTAATTTCCATACATGTGCACAAAATGCAATGAAAATCACTTTTTAGAAAATTTTCATTTTTAAGCGTAAAAAATAGTATATACTAAAATAAAATTTAATACTATTTTCTTTATAATTATTTGGATTATTTTTAATAAATGGGGATTTATTTAACTTAATAAAATAGAAAATAACTATTAAAAAAATTAAAATGAATGATAGTTTTAATAAAAATTGGTATTTTTCCCTATTCCACCAAAAAACAAATCTTTTCATTAAAATCATAGAAATTATTCCTTTGGTAAATTTTTTATACTGAATATAGAAAAAATCATTTTTTTTCTCATATTTAAATTTGAAAATCAAGATGTTTAACATTTAAATAAAACCATGTAATACATAGAAAAAATTAGATAAATAAAACTATTTATTTTTTGATTGGAAAATTGTATAAAATTATTTATAAAACTATGATGAATATGATCTAATAAAATGATTACATAAAAATCCTAATATTAATTTGTTTTTAAAATTACCTAGATTGTCCAGTTGTTTCCCCTTTGTGAAATTGTTTCCTCGCAATTTTACTCATTACTTAAATAGGTGAGGTTATTTTTCCCTCATAGAATTTTTTTATTATCATGTTCCTTCTTCAATAATTTGATTAATCCATAAAACCATAACCTAGTGAATCACCTTATTTCAAATTATTTTCTCTCTATGATCTAAAAAATGAACCATATTTTATTCATCATGTTGATTCTCATCTAATAGTACCACTTAAGGGATCAAAACACAAGATTTGTTGTGTAAATATTTCCTTAATTAAGAAACATGAAATGCAAGAATTACCAGAGATAAACTCAGAGATAAGGAAACTCAATATGAAACTGATCCCAATTTCTATAGAATTTAATATAGACCAATATGTCGTGGAATTAATTTTCCATTACATCTAAAATCCATAACTCTTTTACAATGATATACTTTAAGAAAAACATGACCGCTTACATTAAATGAGAGATCCTTCCTCTGGCTATCTTCATAAATTTTTTATCTACTCTAAGCTTCCTTTATATAGTTATGAATCAAATTTTCCTTCTCAATCATCTATTTTACCAATTATGGTACTAATAATCTTATTTCACTAAATTTATCAACATGAAGGAGTTTAACACTGGTTTCAATATAATTCCTCAAAAGGTCCCATTTGTATACTTGAAGGAAAACTATTATCATAAGATAATTTCACCAATTAAATATATTGATAAAAAATTCCCTAATAATCCAATGGGAAAGCCTGAATCATGACTTCCAGTGTAAGAATTGTTCACTCTAACTATTAATCAGATTGATGATGAAAAGTTGTATAGAAATTTAACTTAGTATCCAATGAATTCTCAAGTACTTTCTAATAATATGTTCTAAATATGGGATCATGATCAGAAAAAATGGAGAGAGGACTCCATGTAATATAACTATCACTTTAGGATAAATTCTTGCATGTTAATTCAAATACATGATATCTTGAATAGGAAGTAAATGTATTGATTTAGTAAAATGATCAACAATGACCCAAATCACATTTTTTACATCAAGGCTTATTTGGTAATCCCCCATGAAATCCTTGGATAGGCACTAGAAAAGATTGAACCATGTCATTTGGCAGTTTTCATATAGCTATAACCCATTGAAAATTCAAACATTTCATAGTAAAATCATCAATATCTTACTTCATTCAACCACACAAATAATATTTATAATGTTCTAATATATCTTAGTACTGTCAGGATAAATAAAAAATGGTTTTAAGATTCACTAAAAAATTCCTTCATCAACTAGGAATCACTTGGAATACATAACCTCTTTCCAAAAGTAATAACATATTCTTCTTCAACATTAAACATAGGAAATTTACCCTTCATGACCAATTCTATCCTTTCATTCAAGCTATGATCTTCTATCTGATCCTTATTAATTAGTTCTTCCAATGATAACTATATAGATACCTGGTTACAAAGAAAATGAATTTCTATATACACAATTTATAATAAAATATTTATTAAATCATCAACTAATGGATCATGTTTCATATGTAAAAAAGTTCACAATTCATTATCTTTTCAACTAAATGCATTGGATACCATGTTTTCTTTACTTGGATGATAGTGAATTTTGTAATCATAATCCTTAATCAATTATATTCATCCTTTATTCCTCATGTTCAACACATTTTGAGTGAATATATACTTTAAAGTATTATGGTTAGTATACAACTCACATTTCTCCCCAAATAGATAATGCATCTAAATTTTGAAATAAAAACCATTACAGCCAGCTCAAGGTTATGTGTAGTATAATTTTTCTCAGGGGGTTTCAATTGATGAGATGCATATATGATTACCCAATCATTCTGTATCAATACATACTAAGTCTCACAAAAGAAGTATCACTCTACATAATAAATTCACAATTTTCTATTGGAAAGGGTAACACTAGAGCATTAAGTAATATTCTTTTAAATTCCTAGAATAGTTCATCTCATTCCTTTTTCAAGATGAATTTTATTAATTTTTGAGTGAACTTAGTCACTAAGATAGATAAATGATCAAATTTTTCAGCAAACCATCGACTGTAGCCTGGAAATCTAAGAAAAAATAGAATCTCAGTAACACTAGTAGGTATTCACAACTCTTTCATCACTTTAGTTTTCATTGGATCAGTTATTATTATATTTTTTTAAATAATATGTCCAAGTAAATAAATCTACTATGAATAGAATTAACATTTATTGAATTTTCCATACAACTTCATTTCATTTAAGGTTTGTCAAAAATCCTTATATATTTCTCATGATCTTTATAGTAATTAGAGTATAAAAAATATCATCGATAAACACAACCAAAAATTTATCCAAATACTCATGAAATAATTTATTCATTATATCTATAAATATAGAAGGTACTTTTTTAACCTGAAATAAATAACCAGAAACTCATAATGAAAATAATCTATTCCTGAACTTCATCTATGGAAATTCCACTTCTTTCTCCTCTAACTGATAACACTCAAAGATGAAAAACTTTAAAAACTATTATGCTCGTATTATATGATCAAAAAAGTAATCAATATAATAAAAATGATACTTTTTCTTAACATTGATGTTATTGAGTGGTCTATTATCAATACATTATCTTCAGGAACAACCATATTTTTTACAAAAAAAAATATCATCCTGAGAAGAAGTGATAGGGTGGATGAAAACCATAAAATGAAACTCCTATAACTAATATTTTATTTCTAAAAACTCAACTGAAACCATTTTATCAGAATGTTTTGAAAATATCTTAGCATTAGGAAAAAAGAAAATAGTAAATTCAACCCTATTATTTGGAATAACACCAATAAAGTCATTAGGATACACATCCATATATTCATTCACAATTGGCACACCACTAATTTTAATGATTTCATTATTTTTTATTATATGTGAAAGATAACTCGTACTCCCATATTTATTCAATTTCTCATCATCATGATATTTTTTCTTAGGTATGAAATCATTATTATATACAATTTATAACTCACTTTGAGGATTGAATATGAATTATTTAGCACTATAATCTATCATAGTATTATAAAACAAAATCTAACACATACCCATAATAACATCAAATTCTATAATGGGAAAGATAATAAGTTTTGAAATAAAAACCATTCCACATATGATAATTGTAAAATTTCTATAAATTCATGTTACCTTTATACTATCTTGATGAGTTTTTACAAAAATTTATGAATTCATTTCTTAAGATGGTATTTATATTTTACTTTAAAATTTCCCAGATATAAAACAGTATATAAATCCTGAACCAAATAATGTGTTTGATTAATATGGATAAAAATTTAACATACCCACCATCACTTTAATTAAGGGTCCTATATTTTTTATTTTAGTATAAAAATACTTTATTACACATTCCTATTTTTGATCTTGATGATTCCCACCTTGAGTAACAAAATTTAGACATTATTTAGCATAATGACCCAACTTGTTATAATTAAAAAAATTACTATTGGTTAACAATTTGTTTTACCATGACTTTTCTGATCAGATCTTATTTCTTTATAAAAAAAATACAAATGATCATTCTTACCACATTGGTAACATTTTCCTGATCCTATCAAACATTATTTTAAATTTATTTTACCACATTTTTAACATTTGAGGGATAAATCTAGATTTATTGGTTGATTTCATCACCATTTCTTTCCACTTCAACCATTTCTTACCCTTATTATCATGAAGAACATAAGTTTCGGAAAACTCCATCTCAAATTTATTAGTAAAGAGAACAACCTTATCATGACTTTTGTAACATCCTGATTTTGGAAGCCACCCAGAGACACCTCATACCCGGTTAGTCACATGGAATCTAGCACATTTCCCCAAATACCAAAGGCTGTTGACTATCAGTGAGGGCCTTGAGTGTGATAGTGGGGAAACTAAGACCTCATTGGCAGAGTAACACAGTGGAAGTAAAACACAAAGCAATAGTGGAAGCAGTAATATTACCATACAAAAAGAAACAGCGAAAGACTGAAGAAATAAACAGATATAGTATATATATAATGATGCATGATAAATATGTCTAGGAAAACAGCCAAAAAAGTCACAGTACTGAAATACAGTACTAAACCAAAGGACAATAAAAACAGTAAACATCTCCACAGCATCGCAATCCAAAGCTTGGTCCCATACTCTCCAGCTCCAAAGTCGTCAAGTACCTGAAGTAGAAGGGTGCTTTCCCTTATCTATACCTGAAACCATATAATCTGTTTGAGCCCAAAAGAATGGCCCAAATAGGGTGTGAGACTAAATCCCAGTAGGCAACCACCAAGAGATCTTTTCATAATAGTTAGTGAATATATATGGAAGGCAATAAACAAAAGAAGGTGTAAACAAGGAAGTACTGAACAGTAACAATTCCATAGTTTCAAAGCATTAAGTTCCACATAGTAAGTAAATAGATAATCACAAACAGGTAACCCTCTAGGATGTACTCATAGCCTAATACCTTCTGGTCCTACATATAAAACACAAGCAACCCTCTAGTAAGTACACATAGTCTAACCCCTCTGGTTCATCTTTAGTAAAGACTCTTTGAGGAAGCACTCACCATTAATTCCCCATATAGTCTCGTATCGGTATCTAAAAGGAAATCTAGGGAAGAACTTACATCACATTCCCCTTGTGGCCCACGTCGAGGAACTACACACACTTTGATGAAGCACTTATGTCAATTCCCCCTATGGTCTCGCATCGTAAAAGTAAAAACAGACACTCTGGAGAATCCCTTACATCCATTCTCCCTATGGTCTACTAAACCAGGTTCTCACGGCCCTGTGTAAGTCAAATGAGCATAGCAATGCAATACAGCCTAAGTAAACCTCAAGAACTACTTGGATAACAGTCTATAACATAACAGCATGTCAGATAACAAACACTCCATCCTATAATACTAGGCATGGGAAACAAACAAGGTAGCCTAACAGGCTAAGCAAGACCAAACGGTCATAAACAAAACATGCATGGGAAAACACTTTAAAAGCATATAAATTAACCCTATTAACATTTAATTAACCTCTACTCAAGCATACAATCATATCAGGCATTTAATTGGGCTAAAATCATAAACACGCAATACCTCGATCAAGGGTATTGGGAAATTTTGCACATATAACTCAAATACTTTCTATAGAAAGGCACAAACCACCTAACTTGGTGTTGTAGGATTGTTATGAGTGAACCTAAAGCCTTTAATCACCCAAGAACACTATAGATCTACAAAAACGCTAAAAAAATAAACCGAAGATAACCCTTGAAATATGAGGAATCAGGAAACGAAGATCTAGAAAAAAGAAGAGATTACTGAGGTGATCCCAACATAATTGACGATGGTCGATTCGGAGAACGGATTCTCAATCGGGGGTTCGGGGAAGAATCGTGGTTGTATAGATGCTCTCGGATGAACTAGGTCAAGAAGGAGGTGTTTCTGTCTGTCAGATGCAACCCCAGTACATTTAATGAAAAAAAATAGTACATGGCGTATAATTTAGAAGTACATGGTGTGTGCTTACCTTTACCGGCCCCTACATTTGGCGGTCTCCAGGTCACCACACATGGTCGTGTGCATGGCCATGACACAGCCAGCACCCGGATACCTGTGGTAACCAATTGCATGGCGTGTACTCATAAAGTACAAGGAATGTACTTAATAAATTTATAGAAAAACCTCTTTTTCTCAAAAACGACCAGAAAAAAACACACCTAAAAAGAATATCTAGGTTCTTACAAACTTCCACCTTAAAAAATTCGTCCCCAAATTTCCCTATCAAGGTGGAGTAGAAGAAGAATACTCAAAATACTCTGGCCACTGCGATCATATATCGGTCTCCCTCTCTCAATTCTCTTCATATACTCGTCTGTGATGCCATAGCACTCGTACCATAGGAATAGACTGTCCGTAGAGAATATTTGTACTGTGATAAATAATCTGGATAGGATGCTCCTCAAATGATGCATCCACCACCAACTCAACCTCCTCAGTTTGAAAAACATGAGATGGGTTTGAGAAGTAATGCCAAAGCTGAGAAACATGGAAGAAGTTATGCATAGCCCAGTACCTTTGAGGTAACTGCAGCTGATAGGCAACTGGCTCAACTCTCTCCAAAACCTCAAACAGCCTGACGTACCTCAGTGAAAGATTACCCTATATCCTAATCCTCTTGTTCCCCAACCTCAGTGTGACACGCAAGAAAACCTGATCTTTGACCTCAAACTCCAGAGTTCATCTCTGTCGATCAGCATAAGACATCTATTGAGACTGTGCAGTATCCATCCTCTTCTAAGTCAACTCTATCTGCTCTGTGGTCTCCTAGACAAGATGAGGTCCCAGCATAGCTACCTCTCCTGCCTCCAATAAACATAAGGGTGATTGGAATGGCCTACCATACAAAGCCTCATAAGGTGATATCTGAATAGTTTCTTGAAAACTATTGTTGTAGGAAAACTCCACAAGAGGTATGTGATTCTCCCAAGAACCTCCAAAATCAAGGATGCATGCTCGCAACATGTCCTCAAGCACCTAAATCGTATGCTCGGACTGTCCATCTGTCTGAGGGTGGTAAGCTGTACTCAAAAGTACATGTGTACCCAAAGCATTTTGTAGCCCCTTCCAGACTCGAGAAGTAAAACGGGTGTCTCTGTCTGAAAAAATGGAGTATGGAAATCCACGTAGACGTACAATCTCATGGATGTACAACCATACCATCTCATCAAAACTAAAGGTCTCCTTGATCAGCAATAAGTGAGAAATCTTTGTGAGTCCTTCAATGAAAACCCATACAACATCATTCCCTTGAGGTGACCTCGGTAAACTTTTCGTGAAATCCATCACGACATGATTCCACTTCCACTCGGAAATGGGTTACTGGTGCAAAAGCCCCGCATGTCGCTGATGCTCTGCCTTAACCTACTGATAGGTGGAAGACCTCATGATGAACCCAACAACATCTCTCTTCATACCTGGCCACCAATACTGATGGTGTAGATCATGATACATCTTGGTGGAACCAGGATGAACTGCTCAAACTGAAAAATGAAAGTCCTGCATCAACTCTACGCGTATGTCTGCTGACACCCATACGCACCCCTAGAAACACAAGATCTCATCCTCGCCTATGGTCCATCCAGGAATAGGGTCCTCTCCTGAAACACTCTCTCATAGGACTAGGCCTTCATAATCTGATAGCTACCTCATTCGTACTCGATCAAGTAGAGTAGAGGTAACAGCTATAGAAGAAAGAAAATTATGCGATTGTTTGTCATGCACCTCCAATTTCATCTTAGAGAATAGAGCCATAAGCTTCCACTCACTAATGTCCTCCTTAACTGAATGTATCTGAGTTATCCTGCTCAATGCATCAGCTACTGCATTGCCTTTTCCAGGCGTGTAGGTAAGCTCAAAGTCAAAAGACTGAAGGTACTCAACCCACCTTCGCTGTCTCAAATTTAGGTAACGCTGAGTGAAGATATACTTGAGACTTTTTTGGTCAGTGAAAACCACAAAAATTATCTCTGAGAAGATAATGTCTCCAATAGAATAAGTCATGAACAACTGCAGTCAGCTCGAGATCGTGCGTCGAGTAGTTCCTCTCATGTGGCCACAACTACCAAGACCCATACGCAACTACTCCTTCTCCCCACATAAGCACTGCTCCTAGCCCGATACCTGATGCATCATAGTAAACAGTATAGCTTCTTTCCAGCTCTAGAAATAATATTATCAGTGCTGATGTCAGCCTCCATTTCATCTCCTGAAAGGATGACTCGCAATAATCTTACCACAAGAATTTTTCACCCTTCTTAGTCAGGTCCGTCAATGGCGCTGCTAAGCGTGAAAAGTCTTGTATGAAATGCCTATAGTATCCATCCAGCCCTAGAAAACTTCGTACCTCAAAGAAGTTCTTCACCTTCTTCCAAGAAACTACTGCTCTCACTTTCTATGGGTCTACTGATACTCCTGCCTCTAAGATAAAATGACCCAAGAAATTAATTTAGTCCATCCAAAAGTGGAATTTTGAGAGCTTAGCATATAAATAATTCTCTCTCAATGTACTCAAAATGGTCTCAAGATGGGTAGCATGGTCGTGTCGTGTGTGAGAGTACACTATGATATCATCCACAAAGACTACCACAAAAGAATCCAAGTATGGATAGAACACTCGGTTTTTCAGTTCCATGAAAACTGTAGGTGCGTTCATGAGACTAAAAGGTATAAACATATACTCGTATAGACCATACCTGCTTCGAAAGGTTGTAAGAGGTATATCTGATGGTATAACGTGAAAATGATGGTATTTGGACCCTCAAGTCAATATTCAAGAACACCCGGGCTCCTCGAACCTGATCAAAGAGATCATCAATCCTTGGAAAGGTATATCGGTTCTTAACTATCAACTAGTTCAACTTCTGATAATCCACACAAATCCATAGGGTATCGTCTGCCTTCTTCACAAATAGAACAGGTGAACCCCAAGGAGAAGTATTGGGTAGGATTAAACCCTTTTCTTGTAACTCCTCCAACTGCTTATTGAGCTCCTACAACTCAGGTGTAGTCGTCCTATATGGAGGAATGGACAGCAGTGCCACTCATAGAACAAGCTCGATAGAAAATTACACCTCTCTCTCTCTGGAGGAAAAACTGAAAAGTCCTCTGGAAAGACGTCCCTGAAACGATCCACCCCTAGAGGAAAGTCCATCTATGAATTCCCCTAGTCATCCAAATAAAGACTAGCAAACTGGGTTGTAAGTCCTCCCAACCTATGATTTTCAGGTCCTACTCTACTCTCCTAGGCATCCCAATCACCCTTATGAAGAAACGATCCACCCTCTAGTGATGTGAAACCCACCCTAGGGTGATAGCAATCGATAATTACCTGGAAGGGAACTAACCAGTACATTCTAAGAATGACATCATAGTATATCATTTCTAGGACATAAAGGTCTCATAATAAGTGACACCCACCAAACTCTAAAGGGCACTCCTTGCACTGCCAGACACTATCCTTTATTGTCCCCAACGGAGTGTCCAACGTCAAGATATCGGCAGAAGAAAAGATATAGATCCCAAGGCTCTCCACAATAGCAACATATATAAATCTATGGGAAGATCCTATATCGAAAAAATCATAAGCTAAAACTGAGGAAACTAGAATCATACCTCAAATGTTAGAGGGTCCGGGATCCTGCTCTTGTTGGGTGTACTCCACTACAAAAGTATAGCCTACTCCACGGCCCTGTGACCCTGCCTAACCACCCTAAGCTGATACACCCTGTTTTCACTGAAAGCCCGACGACTGACTACCATGGCTACGGCCTCCACGTCATCCTGAATGGTTGGAAGAACTCTAATTCCTAGACTAGTGAGAAACTGGTGGGGTTTCTCCTGAACACGAAGTCATAGAAGAACCCCTGTCACCAACTACTAGTGAGAAGATCTGACAGAAGTGCTGAAGATGACCCATCTTACCACAAGATCAGCACTCCATTGGGTCTCTCAAGAAATGTGGCCTCGTATTCCCGCTCTTCCCACACTGGTAGCACACCACCTGGCTACCAGAAGAAGTGTCTCACCTCCTTGTATCACCACGCGAAGACCCCCTGTGGCACTTCCTGCTGTCAGTAAGAGGGAATACAACTCTGTATGTCGAACCACCCTGGCTCACAACTCCATAATCCTTCATATTACACTCTTTGATCAACACCTGGTTGACTATATAAGTGATATACTTCAACCTAAAGATATTCACCTGCGATCATATTTTGTGCCTCATACCATCCTCAAACTTCCTTACTAAGAATAACTTATCACCTCCTAGAATAGGTGTAAACTGTTGCAGCTCTATGAAACGAGAATAATACTCCATAACAGAAAGAGTACCCTACTCTAGACTCATAAACTCTTGGGCTCGATCGTCCCTCAAAGTCTTCAGGTAGAAGTAGTCATAAAATTCACATTGGAACTCATTCCATGCCATAACCTGTTGGAGTCCCACCTGTGAGATCACATCTCACCATATTTTGGTGGAATCTTGAAGCATGTAGGTAGTAAGATTCACCCTCCTCTCTGTAGGTGTCTCTAGATGCTCGAAGATAGAAAGAATGGCTTCAAACCATGACTCTGCAGACTGAGGTCCTCCTTACCCTATAAAGTTGGGAGGATGCAGCTGCTGGAAAACCTGCATCAGCTCTGCCATAAATGGGGCAAGATGCGGTACTCCTCGGAAGTTCTGCATGAACCTCATGAAGCCCTCTCAGAAATGTGTGTTAGCACCTGTGTCCAAAATGATGGTTGGTGCTAAGACTGGCATAACTGGAGGATCTTCTGAAAGTCCACGATCAGTCATGTCTGGTGTCTGATCACTACCTTGCAATTATCGTACAACCAGAGGACGTCTCAATGGAATGACTTTGCAAGGTCAAACGCACACCTTTGATCAAGATTATAAAGGATTGAAAACTGTAAGGTTAAGAAGGGAACACGAGAAAGAAAGAAATCAAGTTTTTCAAAACATGGATACACAACGTGTATACTGACTACATGGTATGTTCCCTAAATACTTTCACATGGGCATTTACTTCCGCCAACTCAGGTTATGAAACACCCCAAACACATGGTGTGTTGTCCTAACACGTGGAATGTACTTGAATCCTCTTCCCCTTCCCGAGTCCTTTTACATGACTAAGCTACACAGTTCTCCTAGAATAAGACTACATGGAGTGTTTGTGCCAGACATGACGCGTACTAGACAAGCTTCACCGACCTGTGTTGTTAGTGACATGGCCGGATACACAGCTCACACTACACGATGTGTTCCAGATGGACACGGTGTGTACTAAAGGATTTCCACTGACCCATGTTGTTAGTTACATGACTGGATTCTAGGGATTACACTACACGGCATGTTCAAGACTAACACGGTGTGTATTGCTTACATTTTTATCCATCTGTGTCATTAGTCACATGGGTGGACACATGGTCTACCCCACATGGCGTGTACATTTGGAACACGGTGTGTTCTACCAATATTTCCCAATCCTGTGTTTCTACCCACACAATTAGTAACACAGTTAGATACTACATGTCATGTACATACAGTACACGGCGTGTACTTAAGAAAAATAGTTTCTTCCTGAATAGAAGAACACATGGTGTGTATTCATCATTACACGTCGTGTATTCTGGGGGTTTTCGGATAGTAATCCTCAGAAACTTCTCTGGAACCTAGAAAAACACTAAAACGAACATTAAAGTTCCAAAATCCGATCTGTTAGGACCCATACTCCCCATGAATCAAAGCTTGGCATATTATACATGTTATAACAATGAAAACAAGGCAATGATTCGCCAAATTATGGTCTATGAGGGCCCATAACACCTCAAGAACCAAAGTTTGGCATTCATTCAAACAAACCTTACACAAAGAAATACCCTATCAAAAGTAGGTATTCTATCAAGGCATTTATCACAACAGCATGCATATCTAGCACAACATCTATCAAAACAACATGAAATCGCTAATGCACCCTAAATGGCATGGCAAGAATGCATGACATGTGATTTCTAGAAAGTGCATATATGATGCATGAGATGGAATTCCCTCATCTCATCGGGTTGCAACAGAAATAGAACCTCAATAACATCAACAATAATAGCACAAAACATGTAAATCACCCAATGGTGAAAATCAAATCAACTGTAAAATTATAAAACCAAAAAAATTGCAATAAATGAGGTAGATTGACTTTTCCTTGTACACGGGTAAGCTAATCCTGTGAACAGCTTATTACCAAGTACATATTCCATCCTATCCCTGGCTATAGGCTCCAAATAGTAAATCAAGAAGAAAATAATCCTTTGATACCACTTTGTAACGTCCCGGTTCCAGAAGTCGCCCAGAGACGCCCCGTACCAAATTGGTCACATGGCCTCAAGCGCATTTCCCCAAACACCAGATGCTACCGACTAGTAGCGAGGGCCTTGGGTGTGATAGTGGGGAAACTATTCCCTCATTGGAAGAGTAACATGGTGGAAGTAAAACACAAAGCAATAACGGAAGTAGTAATATTACCATACAAAAAGAAACAGCGGAAGACTAAAGAAATATACAACTGGAGCACATATATAATGATGCATGATACATATTTCTAGTAAAATAGCTAAACAAGTCACATTACTGAAATATAGTACTAAACCAAAGTACAAGAAAAATAATAAACAGCTCCACAGCATCACAAGCGAAAGCTTGGTTCCATGCTCTCCAGCTCCAAAGAAATCAAGTACCTGAAGTAGAAGGGCGCTTTCCCTTATCTATACCCGCAACAATATAATCTATTTGGGCCCAAAATCATGGCCCAAACAGGGTGTGAGACTAAATCTCAGTAGGCAACCACCAAGATATATGTTCCTAACAGTCAGTGAATATATATGGAAGGCAATAAACAAAAGAAGCAGTAAACAAGGAAGTAATCAACAGTAACAATTTCACAGTTTCAAAGCATTCAGTTCCACATAGCAAGTAAATAGATAATCACAAATAGGTAACCCTTTAGGTTGTACTCACAGCCTAATCCCCTCTGGTCCTACCTAGCAAACACGATCAACCCTCTGGGAAGTATACACGGTCTAACCCCTCTGGTTCAGCTTTAGTAAAGACTCTCTGAGGAAGCACTCGCCATCAATTCCCCCTATAGTATCATATCGGTATCTAAAAAGAACTTTGGGGAAGCACTTATATCACATTCCCCTTGTGGCCCTCATCTAGGAACTACATACACTCTGAGGAAGCACTTACGTCAATTCCCCTTATGGTCTCGCATCATAAAAGTAAAAAACAGACACTCTGGAGAAGACCTTACGTCCATTCTCCCTATGGTCTACTACAACAGGTCCTCACGGCCCTGTATAAGTCAAACGAGAACAACAATGAAATACGGGAAAAGTAATACTCAAGAACTACTTGGCTAACAGTCTACATCATAACAACATGTTAGATAATAAACACCCCATCCTATAATACAAAGCATGGGAAAAAACAAGGCAGCCTAACAGGCTAAGCAAGATCAAACGGTCATAAACAAAACATGCATGGGAAAACACTTCCAAAGCATAGAAATTATCCCTATTCACATTCAATTAACCTCTACTCAAGCATACAAGCATAGCAGGCAATTAACAAGGCTAAAATCGTAAACATGCAATACCCCGATCAAGGGTATTGGAAAATTTTGCACATATAACTCAAATACATTCTACAGAAAGGCACAAATCACCTACCTCGATGTTGTAGGATCATTATACATGAACCTTAAGCTTTGAATCGCCCAACAACACCGTAGATCTACAAAAACACTAAAAATTATCAACCGAGGATAACTCTTAAAAGAGGAGGAATCAGGAAATGAAGATCTAGAAGAAGGAAGAGCTTACCGAGGTGATCCTAACATAATCAATGGTGGTCGATTCGGAGAATAGATGCTCGATCAGGGGCTCGGGGAAGAATTGTGGTCGTACGGATGCTCTCGGATGAACTAGGTCAAGAAGGAGGTGTTTCTGTCTGTCAGACGTGACCTTGGTATATTTAATGAAAAAAAGAAAGTACATGGCGTGTACTTTAGAAGTATATAGTGTGTACTTGCCTTTATTGGCCCCCGCATTAGGCGGTCTCCAGGTCACCACACACGGCCATGTGCATGGCCGTGACGTAGCCAGCACCCAGCTACCTACAGTAACCAACTACACGACATGTATTCATAAAGTACACGACATTTATTTAATAAATTTCCAGAAAAACCTTTTTTTCTCAAAAATGACCAAAAGAGAAAAACACACCTGAAAAGAAGATTCGGGTTCTTACAACTTTTAAATTCATAAAATCCCAATGATATTCATAAACATAGTTATAAACCTATGTAAAATCTATCAATTTTACTCACATTGTGCTGAACAAATTTTAGTGTATACCAGGCTAGTCTAGTAAAATTTTCTCAACAAACAACCACTAAGTCCTCCTTCTTTTACTTCAATTCCAAAAATTGTATTTCCATTATTAGCAAAATAATCTTAGGAAAATAAATCTAATTAAAAATATCATTAATGGATATCGACTCCATAACATAAATCTCATCATTTTACTACTTATTCTTAATCAAATACCACCATCATTCAGTTTCACCTTCAAAATGATTGATAGAAAGAGTTTCCTTTTGATGTTTCATACATAAAATATCATCTAATATATTCTCTAATGAATTTAACCATACTTTAGAATTATTTAGGTTTGAACATCTACTGAAATATGGAGAGTGTTATTTCATGAAATATTCCACTATAAATATGTACATCTGTAAAGAATTAATTTTCACTCATTCATGGGTGTCACCGTTAATATCATGCACCAACTAAGTTAACAATGTCACAAATTTCTTCACTCCAACCATAACAAGTTGCTAATTTGGAAGGTTATTATTCACTTGATGACTTTCTACTTTAGCTTCCATGTTTACTCTATAGAAAACTATTCTAAATGGACATGGATTAGATAATTCAATATGGAAATATTCAAAATCTATTTATGAAAATATAAAGATAAATTTGAATCACATAAGAGTAATTTTAACATTCTCATAACATCTAAAGTTATCTAAACCTTGCTCTAATACCATCTATACTAACATGTTACTTTAGAAACCCATAAATATGATTTTAATAACAAGGATTTCACATTTTTCAATTCTCAAGATCTTTTATATTTAGTGTTTTATAAAATTAGGAAAAAATATATTTAAAAAAATAGATACTTATACACAATTTACATTTTCTTCCATAACAATAGGGCTTTAATTTTACAATCTTGTTTTATTCAAGACACTTTAGCTTCATTTAAGATGATTCATGATATCATAAATCTTAACCTTACTAAAATTTATACTCATCCTTAGATCCTATGAAAAACATTTGAAAATGTGGGAAGAGAAGAATAAATATCAGTAAGGGATATAAAAATAAGGGAATCTTGGTTATCCTATGAAAGACATAGAAATCCATAAAGATGTTTAACTTTTCACAATAAAACATTATGTAGACAAATAAAACATTTATACAAGTGAAAATCAATCTTTTCTTAATGAAAACCTTTGAAACTAATTAGAACGGATAGGAAAACCCATGAAAATGTCCCAAGGTATATGGGAACTCATGAAAATATTTCTTTTAAAACAAACATTTCACCTTTAAAAGTTCATAAACTTTCCACACCTCCTTAAATAAAATGATTTAAAAGAAAACCATTTTTAGAAGATTAATATAGGTATTTTAGAGTATCATATTCATAAACCTTGTTCACTCATGTTTAAATCATGATAGAATAACTGAATCCATGTTAACTATATAGGATTAACCAACCAAGTTATCACCCGCATTTTTTTATTCAAAAAATACATCATTACCTAATACATTAGATAGCTACCTTGAGCTCAACAATCATCATGAGCTATATTAGGATCACTAGTCATCATATATAATACTCAATTACTACATCATGAACCAAAAATATTATAATATTTCACTTTTTCTTCATAAAAACTCATTTAAACCCATGACCAATACACTATCCATTTTCAAACAATCTTGAGGATAAATATAATTCTTCTTTGAAAACTATTAAAAATGAAAACAAACCCATAAAAGAGGTAATATGATCTCCTTTTAAATAAAACATATTAAATTATAGAGTAATATTTCTAACAAATAATGTCTATGAAGGTGGTAAGAGGTGGTCAAGTAATATATGTTAAAATAAATATTCTTATGCACTTTTGTACAAATTCAAAAATAACCCATATAAGAAAATGTTGAATAGATTTCTTTGTAAACAATTGTAAAAAACGAAAAATGTATTCAAATATTACCTTTATCAATATGTAATTTATAAATAATAATATTTATAAAACATTTAAATTAACCTTACACTATTATAAATTAAGTGTATAACCATGGTTTGAAACCTTGGATATAGGTAATAGCTATGGTTTAACAAATTGTTTCTCATATTGGTGTGGCTTTAGGGAAAAGCCTATAGCCATGGTTCAAAAATGTGGTAATATCCCTATAGTCATGATTTAAACTATGGATATAGGGCTATTTCCATTCTTTGAAAGTGTGTCTATGGTCTTTAGATTCCATAAAAAACACCAATCTATTGCCTTATATCCTTCCCAATAGATTCCATAAAAAAACATACAAGTTCCTAGATAAGTTGACCTAAAAAAGTCTTATAAAACATAAAAAACAAGGCCAAACCTAGATACCACAAAAAAATGAAGAGTAACCAATGTCATTTTTTCTACATGAGAAACCATCACTCACATTAATAAGTAATGTTGACCGGGACATAAAAAATATAAAATAGTGAAGAAAGTAATAAATTTACACTATAATTTACATTGTTCGGTTAAATTGAAAAATGTAAACGGGATAGGGGCATTGGGGTTCCACTATACAAGTAAACAAGGAAAAATTATAAGTAAAGACAATAGAATACTAAAGACTATGAAACATCCCTAACCTATTATAAGATAAAATTATAAGTTCAGTGTTAAGTATTAATTACCAAGAACTTGGGTCAAAGCCTCAAACATCATGAGTAGCTTTAGTTTATGATCGTTGATGTTTGGGTTTGCAATCCATAAGACAATAAGATCCTCTATATCATGCCTTAAAATCTCTAGGATCAATCCTGTGTTAACCAAAACCACAAATCTATCCAAGGGATGGTATGCTAGGAATCATGTCTGGTGAATATGGGTAGCGAACAACAGCAGCATATCCAAGGGAAAACCTCTCAAAATAGAAAATAAAAGTGAGAAGCAAAGGAAACCATAGGATCTAAATTTATCAATGGGTAGGAATAAAACCATGAATTGAATTCTATGACCAGAATAATGGTCTAAATAAAAAATCCAAAAATATATTTTCACTACTAAAGTACCTTTGAAAATTATTTGAAACTTTGGAAATAACTATGAAGAAAAAAAAATTTCAAAATGAGGTGCATATTAAAAGGGATAAATAAAATATTATTTATTCATAGACTATATTTACAATGAGATTTTTATATGGTTTTAATGAGACCTTTTTTTAAGAACACATTTTCTATAGTTTCAATGAAATTTTAGAAACATGAGATGAAAATTTTTATTGATAAAGGAAAAGTACTGGATGTTTCATTTATTGTGAAGTAACCTATGAAAAATAAGAATAAGATTGGATAAAATTAAGATCAAAATAAAAAATCATTACATCAATGAGTTACCTCTAGTGATGAGTTCTATAAGTTAATTTATTTACATATTGTTTCTTATAGAGAAAAACCTAATGAAATTAAAAATAAAAAGGAAGAAAGGGTTACTTTAAAGCCTTATTTTAGTTTATACATGGAACAACATAAGGTTTTGACATAATAGACAGATTTGAAGATATCAAAGGAAAATAATAAGAGGTATTCTTGGAATATATTATAATATCATATTTATAGAGTTATTTTGTCATCTATTACTATTAAAGGACATGCTTTAGTGGAATAACCTATGTAAAGAAATATGGATTTCATTAAAAGGGGGAAAGGGGCTATGATGGAAGTACCTAAAAAAACCTTCATCACTCTCTTATAATCATTCTAAAATTTTTGAGGCTAATGATAAATATAAGGAAGTTATTTCACTAGAATTCCATCAGTCGTAAGTTCATTCGATGGATGTTATTAAAGCAAAAGTTTCCTTAGTTATGGAAGTTGACATTCAAATGGAAGGAGCTGAGAAATAAGTGGAGAAATAAATTGTGTAAGTAATTGACAATGTTTTTGAAAAATAAAATTTAAATGAAGAGTCTTATGTTCACTAATAAATTTTTTTGAATTCCTCCCCCTTTAGTGAGTTCTTTAAAAGGATAAATTTCATTAGAAGAAACATCTGAATTGAGTTCTTCTCCATCATCAACCAATTCATATTTAGATAAATTAAATAAGAAATCATCATAATGAGATGATCCAAATGGAATATATGTGTAAAAGTTTTATGAATTTATCAATGTTTCTGATAACACTATAGAAAATGATAGGATTTTTAAATATTAACATGTAGTAAAACCAAGAGCATATGAGGATCAGAAAAAACAACAGTTCATCGAAACCTTGTGTCAGTACGAGTTCAAAGAGAATTAAATAGTATTGTTTGGAAAATTGGTATGGGGACTTGTATGATTAACCCTCATTACTCACACTTATACATCCCTTATAAATGGAAAATTACCTTTAACTTTGGATACATCTTACTTTCCAGGAAAAAAATAGCAGGTCTACTGGGTCTTACTACTCCCTACAACTTTCACTACACCCAGATATTTTATTCATTGAAATTTAATGTGCATAATTTTTTAGGTCATTAATTTAGTTAATATATAGTTAAAACACACTCCCAATATTATAAGGAAAAATATCTACCATACACTTAATATGAAGTGATAAATCGTATAAAACTAGGACACAACAATTTAACATAGAGTTCAACCAAATATTTATAATCCAAGATGCATACACCAGTAATATAACAATGTAAAAAATAATAAGCAATATATTTTTTACAATTCAAAGTAACCACACTAACCCTATAAATTTTATAACTTTCACCTGATTGAGTGATCATTTCTCCCAAAAAAATCAGGGAACTCACTTCTCCACCTATAAGATGGAACCCACTACTTATCTTACACTCTGTTTCTTCTACTAAAAATAATAAACTAAAGTTACACTAAGGATGTTGTATCTTTAAACTTTCATTTCATCCACTTTATATAATTCCCTGATCTTCCATAATTATGGTCTCCAAGAAATAATTCTTCAATATAATTTCCTATAAATGTCCTGAAATGTCTCTTGTGTTCTATTTTATATCACTTTATTAGAATGCCAACTGTTTTTATATTTATTCATAATTTTATATGTTTAATATTCCTTACTCATTATTTTGAAATGTATATATCCCAAAATTCCAATATCTACTTCTTATTTTCTTTTTTAAAATTTTTATATATGGTTTTTTGTTTATGGTCTTCAAATTGGATAGAGTAAACTCAAAAAATTTCATGTTTTACCCTTTTCTTCATTGAATATAGAAAAACCAATTCATTAAATGGATCCATTTTTCATGGTATGAACCTACTATTTAATTTTTATTATTGAATATATCATGATATGAATTTATTATATATGTCACAAACCTCAAAAAATAGCCTGAACCCAAATCTTTTTGAGTTCTCATTTGCAACACGGTCTACTCCTTCGACTGGCCATATTCTGAATCGTATATTATGATCAGTTTAATTACTTATCATTGGTTCTAGAATGGAAAATAAATTCATATAATGAAAACCCATTTATCTCCAAACATCCCATAAATTAACTTTTATGGTATCACCTATGTGGCATTATTTACTCCCCACGATGTCAATCATCATATTAGGAAATCCTAATCATGATGGGATATAGTATTTCATGGAAAAAAATTGGTTTCTCTTCCAAAAAAAAGTATAAAAACAATATATTAATTAATAATATTAATTAATATATAGAATAATCTAATTAATATAGGGTACTCCATGTCTTTTTCATTTCCTCAAAAACCACTTTCACAGGGTAACCAAGGTAGTTGTGGTGAGACTTCTATCAAATGGATAGAACTCCTATATTTGATTATAAAGTAGTTACAACCTGAAGGAATAATCCCAAAACAAGACCATTCACCTATTAATGTTAGTGATCCTACTAATAAACCAAACCCTCATTGTGTAATCTTTGTATGATTTCTTATAGATCACTTCATTATTTAATATTACAAGTTGAATTTTCATAAACAATAATAGGAAGGAAAAATATTGATTGTGGGGTCCTACATTCTATGAGGAGTAGGAATGTTACTCCACTAGAAACTAATAAATGTACTATTTTTCATTTATATTATAATGAAGAACATAAATCTCTCTATATATGTGTTTATGAATTCTCTATACTTCAGTTATTTCAACATTCAAATATGCCTTTGTTTCCATTATTTTGCATCACCCTTTACGGATTCATCCATCGTTGACGTTATATAGATCAATGAATTATATTTCCATCACTTGGAAACTTTTAGATTTATATCATCAAAATTTATTATCATTATTTAATTTTTTCACTTTTGAAATCACCCTCTATGATATTATGGTTCTTCTAGGATTATTCCTTTTTCATCACCCTTTATTCAGCATGAATTATTTTAAAATTTCCTTTTTATCATGTTTATTAAGTTAGCTTCTAGAAAAAAAAATTATTAGCTCAGAGTCATCTACTCAACTTATGGTATATTTGGCATCAAACTTCAGTTATTCAGCTATTATAGCATATTAACTTCTAGAATAAATTTTCTTGAACTACTTTTTGGATCATCAAATTCTTATAAAAATATCACATATTATATCATAGTTGATTCCTAATACATTATAATATTTTTTACTTCAAATATCTAAAAATAAATATCAATTTTTCTTCTTCATAATTCTACTTTCAAACATCTATAAAAATTCATCAAATAGAAAACAAGATTATAGCTAATCTACCATATCATCGACATAAAATATAAAATCTTGATAAATGTATCTTAGAATTATCTTATATATCATCCTTTAGAATTTTTTAGATTCAAATAATTTTCCAAACTCTATATTACATACATTTAGTTTCCAATTTGTAATACTTCCTCACTTTGAAACTCTATGTATTTATAAAATTCTTCCCAACTTCCTTTTGAGTAACTCTTACATTGTTATTTAGTACCCTTATCCCATATTCATCATCCAAACAATAATTCTTTTCCCTTATTCTAATTAAACTACATCCATATAATTGTATCATTTATTTCAGAATGTATATTCAAATTATTTTAAAAATACATGTTCTAAAACTAGAGTGGATAGTTCATCTGGAAGAACATTTCTTTACCTTAAACACTTTTCATTATTCAAATAATATCTAATAAAATTTCAATTGATATATAAGATAATAATTGATTCAAATAAGTTTGGTTCACCTAGATTCAAATTTTCATCAAGTGATACTGTATATTGTCCAAAACCCAAACTTTTCATTGTTCCAGAATGAAATATTCTAGACCATATCCTTTTAAACCATAAACAATTTCTTATTTATAGTAAATCTACCCCTTTCATTACATATCTAATTTATTAACTATTTTAAACAAATACAATACTAATTGTATCAATCCATTGGGTTCTTAAAATCCTAAAAATTAATACAAAAGAGGTAATATTATGGAGAATATAGAGTGTTTTCGTATATTAAGCTATAATAAAGAGGTAATATTATTAAATGATATTTCATATATTTATGTAAATATTTTATAAACTATTTTTTAAGTAAATTAATGAACTATAAATCATAGGTGTATACCATAGGGGTTCCATCTATTCTAGATAACTGAACTCGTGAATTCTACAACTCCTCCATTGTAACATGTTGTTCTAATACCAACATGTTTCTAGTAAGAATTAAAAGATACCATAAAATTAATTAGTAGGGTTATATATTTGAAAAATATATAAGAAAAATAGAATGCAAAAATTGGGTGCATCATACATGAATCAAGATGCAATACTATAAGGATTATGTGGTTGGATAAATTGTTATAATGGTTTTATAATCTATCTGACACCACAACTAGAGAAAATAATTCTCCTATTATAAAATGTATAAACTCTTAAGGTCAATGAAAATCATATAAAAGAATAAAATATTGATATTTTCCACCTACAATCCATCAGTGTGATTACATCAAAGATAAAAATAAGCCTCAAAGATATTTAATTCCACTCTAGTTGAACCATACAATCAATATAACTCCAACGATGACCCATCACCTTAAATCAATCTCACTCTAGGACATGAGTAGAATCAAGTGAAAAAAATATTATTGTGTATTATTTCAAAAAGTTTTCTATCTATAAGGGCTCTTTCCTTGATATAGAAGTAGGTGTAGGTCCTCATACTTGTATCGATATATGAAGATATCACTATAATCATTATCAATATAAATAAGAATATTACTAGGTATAGACCTTTTCAAACTCAAATCCTACTTTTTTAATGTGGTATCATAAAATAATATATCACATTTATATGATATTAATAATTCATGAGAGTTTTGTAATATATAAAAGGGATACTTTTAGAATATTTGATTATAATTTCCCATCTCTCTATCCCTAAATAGCCCACCATGAAAAAAAATGAATGTGCATTATAATTAATTTTTCAATATATGATGAATATACCAACCTAGAAGTATTATATTAATATTAAAATCACTACTCCTACATGTTAAAAAATTTATTGAATTCCCTGTATAGGAATTCATCGACAACAGCCCCCTTTGGTTGGATTCATTTTCCTGATTTAGTGAACTCAAAACCCTATAGCACTATTTATTGAGTTTCACAATAAATCTATTTATCACCAATTATACTAATTACCAATAAAATAAACACATATAATAAATTTAAGCCAATAAGTAGTCCAAAATATTGGAATTGAAGGTTAATCATTAAATAGAAGAAAATATCAAAGCTAATTTCTAGATAGATGGAAGGATCATCCATTGTGGAGAATAGAAATTTTTATTCTTTTGAAAAAATGGTACTAGACATTTACTAGCATCATAAATTCTTGAAAAAACAAGAAATTATATGGTGAATAATCATGGAGACCATCTTTTGTGGGGAGAAAAAAATAGAGTAGAAACTTTCAGAGTTTTACCATGTTGTGCTTAATCTGTAATTCTTTAAAAATGCTATAAAAATGAAGTTTGAGGTGTCATTTTCATTATGAAAACACTATTTTGAACCATTATGAATATTTTCATCAATGGGAAGTGATTTTATATTAAAATTGGGTGAAAAAAAAATTTCACTTGGATTTTTTGATGTGCTTTGTGAACTTCAATTCATGTTTACAAAATCTCTTGAAAATATGTTTGAACAATACCTAGAGAAATAATTTCATATTTGATAGAACATTGTGTTTATATTATGGGAAACCATATTTTCTAAAATAATATCTCTTTTTTCAAAACTAATAAATCCTAATTAGAATTATATTTGGTTTGTTGATGGAACGTTGCAAGGATAATTTGGTATATTACCCTTCACTCAAATTAAAGTTGAATGAGGCTCTCAAAAGTGGGAGAGGAAATAATTGGGGAGAAGAAGATTATAAAAATTATAATAGTTAGTTGGAGAAGAGAATAAACCTTCCCTTGTACTCATGGTGTCAATAATTGAGAGAAGAACTTTCATCCCTTTGTATTTATATTCAATAGGGGAGAGAAAGGGTGAACTGCTGAGGAAATGTTGAAATGTATCTACGGTGTCTAGAAGTTCAATGTATTGATAAAAATTATAATGGTTGGATTAAAGTTCACTTTGTTTTGTGATTTTATTTTATAATTAGAATATAATATATATCTTTTAGGACATGGGTGATGGAGTTAGTTTCCAACCAATAAATAAAGTGTTGGTGTATCCCATAGTAAAATGGGTAAAGGAGAATAAAGCTACCAATGTACATGAAAATGAAGTTATCATGTTATATTGGAAAAGGTATTTGAAAAATATGGATACTATATGAGAAAGCCTTACATATAATGATTTTTTAGTTGGTATATATAGCTATGAAAAATTCCACTATATTGGAAATAGAATGGTCTATAACATGTTATAAGAAGTGGATAATTTTTAGAAGGTGTTGGATATTGACCTATACTAGAAGTCTTATAGAGTTTTACCTAAAATACTTAAAACAAGAACAAAAAATTAAGCAATATAGTTGAAATGTTTGGAATACATTTATGAGTTATCTATCTTGAAGGCTACTAAAAATTATGTTTAAAATATATTGGATGAAGTTTTAAGAATGATATAGGTGATTTAAAGAAACCTATAATGTAATTTTAAGAGGTATATAAATTTATGAAGTTAAGCCTAAAATTTTTACAGCTGATTTCATTCTCTTAAGATTTGTCTGCAATACATAAAGTTAGTATCATAAGCTTCAGACGGACCCATCCTATATTTTAGAAAAGAATTCATAAGGTGGAGACAAGCAGAGGTTGTAAGTTCCAAACTAACATCATATAATTGGGAAAACAATAGTTCATAAGCTGTTAGTTGGATTGTATGAACTCAAGTTTGAGTCCTTACTAGTTTTCTTGGAAACTCTAATGCTATAATAGGAAGTTCCATGCTTCAATTTCTGCTACTATACATTTTATACAATGGTAAAGATATGTTAAAATGTGGATACTAGAAAGTTGGATTTTTGAGAAAATAATGTCTATAATTTTATAGAAGTTATTTGGAAGATCTATTTAGACAAAAAAGAAAAAAAATACTAAGAATAAAATGAGAAAAATTAAAATAATGGTAATATTTATATTACCCCTTAAGACAATACTTTGAGAAATGGAAGCTCATGGAGATCATGGGGGTGTGTATTGTGAATGTAATGCACTTTACTTGTAAATAATGAAGTTTCAATTCATGTAAATATAAATATATACTAAATATATATGTGAATCTGCCTCTACATCTATGGATAATGAAGATAAAAATAAAATAGAAGAGAGTGTTTATAATGTGTGTTCTACTGTGAGTGATATGAGAGGAATAAAGAACTCTCAAGGAAGAATAATATTAAATAATTCTATACTATGAATAACATCCTCTAGTACTCCAAGATTTATCCCTAGATCTGCTTCCATGTGGATTAGATGAGGGGTGTGATTTATCCATGAATGAACACTCGCAAATCTTCCCTATTGTGTGAAATTCATTCACTGTCATCATGATATTTTACATCCCTTATTAGTTGGATGGATGTTGTGTGGATTTTATTTAGTGATTTCTTAATTTGGGTAAACCAGAGTAGTTTTGATTCTAGGTTGAGCGCTAATGTTTTCATATTAATCTATTTTAATCTCATGCGGGAATCGTACCACTTGAATTTTATATCATGAGGAAACCAAATATCATTCGCATAAGGTAACTTGGTATACAAAATACCTTAGTATTAATCTTATATGAGCACACTCATACATGAGCATATGGGAGGCCTAGTTAATCTCACATAGAAAAATATTTAATCTAATATGATCTCCAAGATATTTTAATTCTATGTGATCACCGAGCAACAAGTTTATTCTTACATGAGCTTTATCCCTCTCATTAAATCCTATAAAGATAATATTATTGAAATAAATTGAATATATTTTTGTAAATATGATATGAATATTTTTTAAATTAAATGAATGAACTATAAATATTAGGTTCATACCATATGGGTTCTATCCAATCTAGAAAAATAAACTCATGAATTATATAACTCCACTATTGTAACATGATGTTAAAATAATGACATGAAGCTGGTAAGGATTAAAAGATACCATAAAACTAATTAGTATGGTTAGATATGTACAAAATATATAAGAAAATATGATTATAAATAACAATACAACCTGTAAATAGTAAAAATATTTCCAAAAAAAATATGAGAAGCCCTTTAATTTCATAAATACACAAAATTACCTAAGGTGTCTCAATTTAAAACAACCCACCCTATGAATTATTAATAAAAATATCCTCTATAGTTTAGGAACCATATTTGGGTGGCATCATGGACTTCTTCATATGTCGATTGTTTAGTTTAAAAAATATCTAATGATGTCATAGATGATCAGACTATTTAAAATTTTATAGTGCTTTTGAACAAGAGGAAATTTATTAATTTAGTTTTTCGCACTTAATGCATATACGTTGTCATGTTCAACTAAACAATTATGATAAGATGTGAATATTAAGCTTATAAGTGTATAAACTATATTAACAAATAAATACACATATGAACAGTTTCTAAATTGTAAATTTTTTATGTTAATACAAACATTTAAACAATGTTTAGATTTTTATTTGGATGTTTATTTGTTTAAAAAATTAACATATAAACTATATGGACTTTATGGTCAGAAATTTTTAAAAAATATTACCATATAAGCTCAAACAATTCAATAAAATTAACATATAAACCCATATATTCATAAACTAATTTAAAATAGAATCACTAAAACATCAATAACTAAACAAAAATATAATGTGAAATACATATATTTTAATTATTTTTTAATGTAGAAGTAAATTATAGATGAAATAAATTAATACATATCGTTAGTAACAATTTTCACTCTTGTAAGAATATTTGCATTCCTATGCTTTTGAATGAAAGCAATTCATCGTCAATTATACACTTAAATGAAGAAAAAGATGCATATAAAATAAAATAGGTCTATTTATATAAATTAAAACTATTATTATGAAATATATACCAAATTAAAGTTTAAAATATAATGTTAATATGACTATTGTTCCTCTAACTCTACCTTCAACTGCCTCCAAAATAGAAAAAAACAAGCAAATCACATATAATGATTTCATCAATGAGCCTTTAAAAAAATATTCCATCAATGACCCTCTAGTAGTTCATTAGGTTTATAAATTGAATCAAACATCAATTTCATCAATTCTTCCTAGAATATAAAAGGGGGGAAACTTAAACACCATGAACCTGCATACATCATTTTATTAAAGTTACATGAGGTGAGGGATTTATAACCTCAACTATTTGAAGAGCACATTCTATTTTGAAAATTTTAACCTTTTAGTCAACATTAATATTTTTTAGGTATAGATTAAAGAACTATAAAATTCAATAAAAATCCAAAAATTACGCTACTGGGATCATTATATATGAAAAGAAACAATATATGTTGGACACAAAACTGAAAATCATAACCAGTGTAGAGATAACAGAGACACTGAATATTATTTAAGGTGCTTGATACTTGAAAATAAATCAAGGAATAAATAAAAAAACATGAATAAAATAGGAACAAATAAAAATTATATAGAACTTATAATTAATCAAAAGAATTTTCCGCAAAAATGAGGGCACTGCAACAAAACCATGTGGATAAAGGAAGAAGACTGACTGTGAGTGAGGGGGAGTATGAGAATAATAATGCATATTACATTTAAATTAAAATCTTTATGAAAATTCAATGTAATAACCATGGATAGGTGGATAATGGATTAATAAAAAAATTTATTGAAAAGGGTCATCTAAAATTATCATTCACAATATAATATGTGGAGGATCGGGGTTCTATGATGTTTAAGTTATAATTAATGCCTATACTCGAGATCTAATCCATGCATACATGTTTTTTATGAATTGTTAAATAATCCATAAAATTTTATCTTCCAAGATAACTAATAATCCATAGATCTATAAAATCCATCAAATATGTCAATAATAAATGACACTTTTGACTAAGTAAAAAAAATGAAAATTTTACTAACATGAAATGTGTCTTCGCTCAATAAAGATATTATCCCCTACCAATGTCTCACCATAAAGTATTGTTTCATTAATAATAAAAATTTAGGGTATATTAGATACTAATTTAAATTAATATAAAATTAAATTAAAAGAGAAAGGGAGAAGAAAATATCTAAACTAACTAAACTCACACACATGAACTGAATGGAAACTACATATGTTTATTATAGAGTTATAATGTGATTTAAGGAAAGTGTCAAAAATAATTTAATCTATATTAGGATCATAAATATATATATATATATATATATATATATATGTGGTTATTAGAGTTTATAGAATATGAATAAACATTCATTATCATTAAAATTCAAATTACCAAAACACTTAAGGGATTAAAACAATGTAATGAAGTAGATCATGATTAATGAAATGTTGATGAGAGGTCTCTATATTTGAAACTAGAGTTTTTCATGTCTTACCCACCTTAAATCAAGTATTGTTTACTATAATTTATACTTCATACATGGTGAAGTTATATCACCCATGAATGGAAGTGGAGGTGAAAATTTATATTAAATATGGGTGTAGAGTTTCCCTTAAAATTACCCTTTTGAAATGTGTTTCATGTTTGAAAATTATGATAGATGAATATATAAACATGATATTCTAAAATATTTTTCTTCCTTCTCCTAATGATTCTACCTCAAACTTCAATTCTATTGTTCATTTGTAGACTGAGATATGGTGTAAATTTTAATGTTGACTTTTTTGTCAAACAGAATCATCAAATTCTAGAGACATTAACATATTAGGTACTTATTAGAAAACAATATATATATTAGGACTGAATTTTTATTTTCAAGATCAAATTTCTCCACCCCAAAATGAATTATAGTGTATGGAGAGATAATGAATACTGTAAAAAAATATGAAATGAAATAAAATATACTTAATGAAGGAATGAAAATATGAAACATAATACGAAAAGTAAGATTGGAACAAAACAAATTAGGAAATAAAATGTTCTTACTGAAGAATCCATGATAGGGTTTGAGATGAAGATGAGGATATACATGATAACAAAACAATGGGATGGAATATAAATCTACGGTGAACTGAAGTCAGTCAGAATCGTGCTAGGGTTTCCCGAGGCTAGATTGGTCGGCGCAATGGTGGAGGAGGTCGGAAGGCCTCCTATGATCAGCATCAGTGGGGAGGTGGTGTGACCACATTGGATGGTAGAATCAAGGGAGGAGGGTCTCAGAGAGGTTGTGAGGGTTGAGAAGGGTATCAGAGGGGAGAGGTTGCGAGGGTGGAGTAGGGTCACCATTGAGAGATTATTGTCGGGAGGAGAGGTTGTGATGGTGGAGGAGGGCCACTGAGAGTAGAGGTCATCTCTGAGAGGAGAGGTCATGAGGGTGGAGGAGGGTCACTGAGAGGATAGGTTCTTGTCGAGAGGATAGGTTATGAGAGTGGAGTAGTTCCACTGATAGGAGATTTCATTAGGCTAATGGGTGGGGGTTATAGATATAAGTAGATTCGTGCGATGGAATGAAGCCCGCTACGACGGTTTAATAAAAACTACCGCTTAAAATAACCATATAGCCATGACATTAATTAAATTGTTTCTATAAACTAAGATATATCCATGGACCTATAAAATTATGGCTATAGGTCTATGTCTATAGATTATTTTTTCTAGTAGGGTTGACATTGATGAAGAAGAGTTAGAAGGAAAACTTTTAGAATGATATTTTCCAAAACAAAGTCTCCTACCTTGAGTCCCGACTCATTTAATTCATATGTATACCCTTATGATTACTAAAATTATAATAGTTTAATACTTTAATAAAAAAAATTCATTTTAACTCCATTATCATTATTCCATTTATTTCATTTGTTACTTTGTTTTATTTAGTTACTAAAATATTTAAGTTCATGTTAGAGATTTTGGTGTCGTTCAGTTTATAACCTCAATATAACATTAGTTCATTAACTGTGTAAAAAGGATTTATGGTTCAACTAGCTAAATAATATTAAACATGTTATAATTATCATGTTCATATATTAGATTCACTTTTAAAATCAATCATGTAAGGAAAAACTGAAAAATGAACCATGTTGTTTCATGGAGAATGTAGTTTCTACGTACGTATGAATAAAATTTTCATTTTTCTACTAGGTTAAAAATAAATAATTTAGATAAAATTTTAATGTGATATAATCGTAAATATTTTATACATTTAATATTTATTTATTATTTTCATCCTTATAAAAATCCTTGTATGTTGGAAATGAAAAATGAATCACAACGCTTAGTGGAGGTGATAATCCACACGTACACACAAGTGATGTTATCATTTTCCAACACATGGTAGGGTAATAAGGTAAGTAATATAATATCTTTATATAATCATGTAATTTCATAAAAATATTATATATTAATTAATTCTATATTTATAACGATCCATGGAGGTGGTGATGGAAAAAGAAACACATCGCCTTGTAGAGATGTTAGTCCACACATATGCATGAGAAATGTTTTCATTTCCCAGAGGATATAAAAAATATTAAAAGGGGTTTAAAACATTTATAATAAAATTATATTGTATGGAATATATAAATGTTATTATTCCATCATTTTTAAAGAATATTTGAAGGATTTATAAGAAGAAATAAACATGAAATCCTTGATTAATAATTGAACCTATTCTTGAAAATCCTCCCATGGATTACATATTAAGACTTATTAGTTTTCTATTTTGGTGATAAAAAGAACTCTAAAACATGATTATGGGAGTTTTTAAGGGATTTAGGTAGGTTTTGGCTTATATATACAACTCAATTTGTGTTAATAAAATAGGATAATAGGTTTCCTTTTATATGTGAGGGGAGCAGCACTCTTGTAATTATCCAAATATATAAAATAATATAAGTCTTATCCATGGGAAAGTGGGACTAAAAATTTAAAATTATGAATATAAAGTGATAAAATTTTTAATTTTATCATCAAATATGAATTAATATCATATTTTTTGGCCTTATCATTTTTTTACATTAATTAACAAGTTTTATCCATTATCATGGTAACTAATTTTTACCAAGGTAACTATTCATAATTATCAAAAATGAAATTGACCTTATTACCAACATTGAAAATCCTAATTACAAATATTAAATTCATTTTTCATGATCCATTTTATATAAGTATAATAAATTCATTTCCATATATGTGTGTAAAACATAATGAAAATTGATTTTTAGAAAGAATCCATTTTTAAGGAAAAATGGTTTTATACCAAAATAAAATGTAATACTGATTACTAAATAATTATTTTGATTATTTATAATTAAATAGGATTATTTTATTTTAAAACCACTCTAAAATATAATGGTAATTTTTCAATACTTGAAAATAAATGACACTTTTAATTAGAATCGTTATTTTTCACAATTCACACAAAAATCAAACTTTTGAGAAAAATATCAAAACTTAAAAATAAGATAAATTTTTTGTTCTGAATAAAAAATAAATTCATTTTTATAAAATTAAAAATCTAAAATCAATAATAAAATATTTAAAATAAAAAAAAAGTGCATGGAAAAAAATTATGTAAATAAAACTATTCATTATTTGATTTAAAAATTATATAAAATTATTAATAAATTGTGATTAATATAATTTTTTAAAATTATTATCATTTTTTAAAATGATTATCATTTTTTTAAATGAATACTTATAAATAATATGGTTTTATTTATTTCTAATATTATGTGGGTTTTCACTCAGTCACTTTTAGGTTTTCATTTTCTTATATTAGATTCTTATTTTTGTTAACAATCTCAATATGATCCTTACTCATCTTCTTATAATTATCTAAAATATTTTCAATTTCTTCATGATATATATCTAATATGTAATTTTACTCTTTAACAGTGATTTTTTTTCAGGACCTAAATCAAAATCTAAATAATAATAAGAATCATAACTAACCTTACTCAGATATATAACCACAAGACAGAGATTAATTATATTCTTCTTAATTATAGACTATCCACTAGAATCATAGTCTTCTACATAACTCCAATTAGAAACAAATGTTTTATTATTTTTCTTGTACTTAATTTACTTTATTTTATTTTTTATCCTTGGGTAGTAATACTTGGTGTAACCCTTATTCATTCATTCATAATATCTAATATCAGAATTGGGATTACCTTTATTACCTTTAATTTTAGAAAAAAATTATGTAATTATTATTTTTCCATCCTTCCTTACAACCTTGTCTCTTATTCATGTTCCATAATCATCACTTGTTTTAGAAATAGGTTAACCTACACTTTGAGTTAAAGAATCATAATAATCATGATTAGATTATTTAAGAGCTACTCTATTGATTTTTGCATCTGATTAATTATCAATATTCTTTAACTCAATAAAATTTTGATGTATTGATCCAATTAGATTTTCTATTCTTTGTTCAGTAAATTTTTTTATTTCTTCAATTTAAACCTTCTTGTAATTATATTTTTTAGGTGGTACTAAATATATTACATAAATCAAGACTTCATTCCTCATGTCCTCACCATTAGTATTAATGTTTCTCACAATCATGGTAAACCTATTATGCATATCACTAAAAAATTCATGATCAAACATATTAAATTCATGAAATTAATCCATTTAAATACCTATGATGGTTCACTATAGTTTATCAATACCTTTATGAGTGAATTTTCAAGTCCTCTAAACTCCAAAATTAGTTTTTTAATATTCAATATGACTGTAAAAACTTCTACTTAGATAAGAATAAAGAAATTTCATAACATTGTAATTCAAACTATATTTAGTATAATTATTATGGACCAAATTATCATGTCCAACATCAAGTAATTTATAAGGATTATTCATAATAGTTCATTATTAAATACCATTATTCTTCAAAAAATATTCCATTCAATGTATCCAATAACAATATTCATTGTAATTAAAAATTGGTGGTTATATAGGATTAAAAAAGTGAAATTCCTCACATTTTATAACTGAAAAATATATCTTTCTCTTAGACTATTAATTCTATGATAAATAGGATAGATTAAAACAAAATAATATTAAATAAAATGAGTAATTAGAATAAAATAAATTCTAAAGAAGATCCCTATTTGATACAAATTATTATGTCCCATAAGATAAATAAAAATATAAAAGAGGGGAGTTAATTGTATATAATTAAAAATATAAAAGTATAAATATATATTGTGTAATTCAGTTGATAAGGAATAAAATAATTTAAACAAAAATGATAAAACTAGTGCGTTAGATTTATGAGTAGTAAATAAAATAACCTAAGTAATTTTACAATATTTTGTATCAATGTGTTCCTACAACTAATATTCACACAATCTCTAACTCTATAAGAATTTTGGGGATCCATAAAAATTTAGTCTATTATGGTGGAAAAGAAAACCCATAATTTTATAAAGGAGAAATCCCAACCTATTCCTTTTCATGGGTATAGATAGAACCCAATATTTTATAGATAATACCTAACCTATGAATTTTACCTGGTTCAAGAACAAATTTTGAATTTTCCTTTTGTTCGGATGGGAAAAACCAAGTCGGTGCCTTTGGATGGTGGTAAAACCATGTATGTTTCATAATGAAGATATAAAACTCTAAAAAAATAATTACTAATAAACAGAACTGGTGCAAGTTGTAGACTTAAATGCCAATGTAGAAAATTAATCATCGTCCCTTTGTAGGAGTATTAAATCAATTCTTATTTGGACTATTTGGACATTCCTTTTAAAATAAACAACATATGAATAATGTAGCTCTATAACTTTTCAACACTTTAGTAACTTAGTAATAAACTCATGTATGGATAACTAAAATCTTTAACAATTATTTATAGTTGAATTATAAATAGATAATTACTTTAAGAAAATATCCATGACCTTTCTTCACATTGGTGTTTCCTAAATTCAGATCGTAACTTTTATAGACAATAATTATATATAAAAAAGGAAATATAACAATTACTTGTATATTGAAATATTGCACATATCATTCCAATATTTTTGTTCTTAATGTAGCATTCACATTAATGTATTCTGGTTGAGGTTCTTCAAAGTACATTCTATATGAAATATATTCTTAGTTTACTTTTGATAATTCATTATCCTTAAATGTAAGCTCAAGTTAATTAATAATATAACATTTTTTTCTCAATGAATAATCACACTTTACCCATATATTATTCTTTTTTCTATGTAGTGTTAACGTCATCATAAAAATAATGATACTTATATCCAATAACTTGTTATATTCCTTATTAAATACTTTATAAAAACTCTGAATAGATTCAATAGGATTTAAAAGTGTTTTTAAAATTGATAAAATAGTTAGAATATAATATAATAAATAAAATAAAATAGAAAACCCAAAATAAGTGCGAAAGAGAGTATCACAATGCTACATACATTAGAATTACCTCATATCTTTATGCTAAAAATTTAGATGGTGTTGGAACTTTATAAACTCAAATTTCTAATTCATGTTGTTCCTTTTGATTTTATACAAATTCAAATCATAATGTTTTATAATTTTGTATTATCATGTGTTTTATAGAGATTTTCATGTGGAATTTGATACAGTAAGACTAATCTTCATAATCTTGCTTCTGAATGTAAGTAATCTTCTTTATACTACTTGATCCATAAAACACATATATTCAAGTTTTCAAGTGACCTATATTTTAAAAATATAATAAGTATAAAACACATAAGAGTGAACATGAAATAGTGTGTAACATTAATTTTCATAAGGATAGAAAACCATGATAGATAAACTAAAATCGTTCATAAGATTTTATTTCCTAAGCGTGAAAAAATGTATGAGTTAAACTGAAATAAATTACAAGAGACATTTTCATAAGGATTAAAAACCTTAAGATTAGTTTTTAAAAAATAATAAGATTCATTTCAAAAAACTATAAGATTAATTTAAAAAAACATAATTTTCATTTTAAAAGACAGTAATATTCAATTTTAAAAAAAATCATAAGACTAATTTAACACTATAGAAAAATTTTGATAAAACACATTTCTTAAGGGTAAACATCCACATCATAAGGTTAAAATAGCTTTATAAAATAAGAATAAAATAATTAAGGTTATTTTTAATTAAAAAAACTCAATCAAAGATAGTTATGGAACCACTCTAACACCAACATCATCTGGACAATCAGGCTCCTCATCAAATATTATAACATCATTAAATGAATTGTAATACTTAAAATCAAATTTAGGTTAACCCTATTATTGAGGTCTACTAAAATCCTTTATCTAAATATCAATGTCTCCAAAAAATTATAATATATGGAATGTTTTTTTACCTTCTCATCCTTTTAATATTATTTAACTTTACTGTGCTTCCAAAATACTATAAGATCAAAATTTTAATAAATGAAAAATTATCTACCTGAATTAATTGTATCGAGTCAGAGTAAAATATATCCAATAATATGGAATTATTCTATGTACCACCAATGAAGTATATAATGTTCATTGATGATAGATACCATGAGAGGGGGATAACCATGGTATAAAACCCCATGCTAAAATAAAATACTCAATCCCTCTCACCACCCTAAAATATATAAACCAAACGATTAGTGGATTCATGTTTATGATACACTTATAATGATAATATAACTAATATTCCCTTTATATTTTCCTTAATTTTGTCTATCCAATGTTTACTTAACACAAAATGAATTTATACAATGTATAGAATATGAAAAACATACACAAAAGACTCAATAATTTACTTTTTTCAGCCACACTAGGCTACCTACAAGGATCATACAACACTGATGTGTCAATAAAAAAACCAATTATATCACTTTCAATGATGGTTTTAGTTAAGTCCACCCAAATCTAATGGTCACAACATTCAAATATATTTTGGGATGGTGTACTAACTTCCAAGGTTCACTCCATAATTCCCCTTTTTTCACTCAATACCCAAGAAAGGAAAAAAATTGAATAAAATCCAATATAAGAATAAGATAATATCATGATTTATTTTCATGAAAAACCTATATATAGGAACTCCTGTAACTTCTTGGGATGATCCTCCACCCCAAATAATGTATAAACAAAACCATCATAGCAACATCATATTCAATGGGAGGATCTTTAATACAACTCTATAGAAAAACATCTTATTCTTATTTTTGAAAGATCTATAATAAGTAAAAATAATCTCTTATCACTTTTCATCCTTATATCTTTATTTTTAAATACCCATTTTTCCTCTTATTTTCAAAGTATACAAAATACTCAATTTATATAGAAGGAAATATCTATATATTTAGGAATTCTTCTTTGATTAATTTTCATTTCTCTAATAGAAGATAAATTATCTAGATTTAACTTCATTAAAGTTTGAAGGTTTTCTTGATTGTGATTGGAATTTTCAAAGATTAATATCCTCTAAATCCTAGTTAAACACCTATAATTTGAATTAATCAATTCCATAAAAAACTATGAGCTATGAAATATAGATATTAGATATTTACTAGTCCACCATGTTATGTATGACCATCACCACTACCATTTTGCAGTCCAGATAAAAAATTGACCCTGTGAAATGCCACTCTAAAAATATTCATACATCTCACAAATACCATCATTTATATCTTCAAGATATTAAAATATATCCTCCACTATATCCTATAAAACTATAAACCATAGAATATATTATTTCAAATTGAAGCACATTTCTTTACACTGATCAAAATCTCTTGTTTACTTATTCTATGGAAACTCTATAAAACTAAATGTGTTAAATTATTTCAATCACACCATTTTCTATCCAGATATTGGATTCAATTAATCATATGTAAAGTATACCATATTTATCTCCATGCACATTTTGGGTCTCATAATTTCCTATAAAAAAATATTCAATATGCTATAATGAATAAAACACCCCATATAGAACAAGCACCTTATTTCAATTTCAACCTTATCAACTATTATGCCCAATATTTATAATTGAAATTACTTCTATTTTAATTTTACCCTTGAAAACCCCTACCACAATAGCCATTTTTTCAACCCATTTCATTCAAAAACATTAGCCTAAAACATCATTTAATATAACATAGACCTTATCCCATCCCAATTTTCAGATTCCAATTATAGAAATTAAGAACACTAGACCATACTCTATCAATTTCCATAAATTATAGACATAACTATGAAATATTCTCTTTTATTACACAACATATACCGATTTTTTATTATACACTTCAATCGACCATCATTTATTTTTTCTCCAATTCATATAATTTCATTTTATTATATATTAAAATCTTCAATTATAGATATAATTACCACATGGTTAAATTTTATCACCAATGATCCACATTTATTTATTGATAAGAAATAAATCTTTATTTTTAAACTCTAAAATAATTACTTTCAAATGATAACTCCATTAATAACATCAGCTTTAGCAATAAGAATACTTGAAAACTATCATGATCTTTATCAAATCCAACTCTATTTTGATAACCATCATAAAAAATTATAGAACCATCTAAAACCAATAACTCATTATATGTAGTTAAAAATAAATCTAACACTATATAACATCAGTTTCTTTATTGGATACTAACTAAATTGTGAAAAACTACATAAAATACATACCAATGAGAGTCTAGATAATTATTTAATGAAAATTTTTAGTCTAAGAAAAATAAATCAATCGTCATAAAAAGCAACAACATAATTTATTCAATTTTTAATATAATTAAAAATAATAATAATTTAAGTTGAAGAAAAATTAGAACATATGAAAAAAAATGTTTTGTCACTAAGGATCAACACCATACAAACACTTAATGAATATGAAATTGTGGATAAATATTAATTGGAAATACGAGGGTCAATAAAAACTCACTAACATTAATATTTTATTCCCTTAGAAGCTTCAATAATTTAATTGAAGTTAAAAATATAGAAATTATGCTTTTATTTAAACTCTTATTTCCCAGTTTTCATATTTATATTTTTCATGATTCTAATAGAAAGTATAAGTGGAATAAGCATCGCTTATGATACTTTTTTACTATAGTTGATGATATAGAATGGTTGCTTCAGTAAATAACCATCCACCTATAGATTTATATCATCAAATAAGACTACATGTGTATATTCAGGTATATATTTCCACAGACATGAAACATAAAAAATTATATATAACACAAAATTAGGTGGAAATACAAGACTATAAGCCATTTATCCAATTCTCTATATGATTTTTAATGGAAAAAAATATTGGATTCAACCTCCATTTTTTACCATGTTTTGATGATTTAATTAAGGAGAACCCCAAATAAAATCATGGTCACAAACATTAAATTCAAAAGTTCATCTCCTATAATCAGCCTATTATTTTAAGATTCTATGCATAGTGGTTAACTATTTTCATGCTAATTTTACCTACTCAGTTATCTCCTGAACAAAAATAATTATAATAAAATATGATCCATCAATTTTAGTCCAACATAATGATGAATGGTTTGTCCTACTATAGTGGGAATCAAAAGGAGTAATCTTAATAAATAACAAAATAATGTTACTAGAGAAAATTTATACTAAAAATAGGTGATCTTCCCATGAGATAAAAAGTTGAGAATGTGAACCTACATAATATCTTCAGGGATAATAATATTAATATTGTTTTGAACATAAATTTGGATGTGATAAGTTATATTTAATTTAATATAAGTACAAAGATCCCTTCATAACCCATTCTATATTCATGATATAAATATTGGATCTTAATCAGATATAATACTATCTTATACCCCATCCTATCATTAGTGTTTCAAATTCACTTACATATAATTCTAGAGATAAAAATAAAAAAAATTATTTTTTATTAGTCTAAAAAAACTACCTACAAATATAATAACACATTATCAAAATACCTAAATTAATAACTCATATAGATGAGTGATATTATTCCACCACATCCTGCCTCATTATAATAAGACCCACAATCCTACCAATAATATATAAAGGAAGGAAAATTTATGATCCAACACAGAAGAATTTAACCACCATTTATGATTTATTGATTAATGATACATACATTATTTTATAGTTGGGATTATTTAACATAATATATAATTTATTATATGAAATTAGTATGATATACATGTATTACTATCCAATCTATAGAAACATTTGAATGGAATTTATCGATTAAAGTCATTATAATCCAAATTATATTGCATCTGGTATATTTTAAGGTAGATCTTCTCAACTTTAGGAATCTACATCAACATTTCCATTTCCTATTTCTTATAATAGTTTAAAATAAAAATACATGATATATTATACCCATTGACATTGTCTTGTGTGTATATCTCTCTATTAAAATATATAATTTATTCTCTTATGGTAATTGAATACCATGAAATTCTCACAAAACAGATAGTTCCTCTTGTACTTTAAATCATCTACCATCATAGCTAATTTGAGTTCACTTTATAGATAATTCATCTCGTGATATAGAGTTTGTATAATTATATAGGTGACCAAATTATTGTCCTTCATAATAAAAAATCCAAAATCTATTTATGAGGCATCATAATAGACCTCAAAAGCCTCACCTATATATGGTAAAAAAAATTAGGAATCATATTCATCCTTTTCATCAACTTATAAAGTGAATTTTTATTTTTATCTAACATGAAAAAAATTGTCTCTATTTTTTTAAATCAACCATGTGATAAAAATATATATAGAAAAAAATATATATGAATAACCTTAAATGTTTGTTAAAACCTAAAAAGATTCTAATACCAAATAAATTTATTGAAACTTTCCATGACACAACCACTTCCATTTCATCAAGATCATTTGTTATTCTTGATTATGAGAAATTAAAAATAAAAAATAAAAAATGAGGACTTAGAAAATTTAGAATAAGGTTGATGTTCTCATATAATCTCTAAGATAATTTGATGATTTCTCCCTTATTCACCTTCATTATTTGAAACTATAAGAATATAATCCATGAATACCACTATAATAGAATCTAATAAGTCGTGAAATATATTATATATTATATCGATGAACTCTAAATAAGAATTAGTAAATATAAAATTCATGACTGGGTACTCAAAATGACCATATTGTCTCTAAAAATCTATTTTAGTAACATCCTATTAACTAACTTGAAGATAATGATAACTTGAGTTCTGATTTGTCTTTTAAATCCACTTAGCCCCAATCAACTAATCAAAATAAACCATAAATTTATGTAAATTGATAATGATTCTTAAAAAAAACTTTGTTCAACATTATATAATGTATCCATTATTGAATTTTTCCTTTGAATTTATTAATAAAATTAACTTGTTCACCCTAAGGTGGATCGCTCAATCTAATGAACACTTGTTCCTAAAGATCCTTTAGCTAAATTTTCATCTCAATAAATGTAATTGGAGATATATGATATGGGGGAGTGGAAATTTTATCCATTACTAAAAATAAATCAATAGATATTTTCACCTTCTATTTAGAAGAAATACTAGAAATTATTTCATGAAATAAATCTTGAATGAGAACTAACATTGTAGACAAAATCATCTACTCATTTTTCTCAACTACTTCTAGGATTATAATTTCCATCTTAGAAGTAATATATAAAACATTCCTTTTATAAGGTATTGTCCTTCATTCATGGAATTAACATTTTTTCTATGAGTATATTAAATACCTACATATATGATAATGGTCCTTTCTTTTAGTGTAAATCAATATAAAATTGGTACAAAAATTAACCTTTCTATATCAGATGTCATATTGAAATAATTCATATCAAGAGTTAATAATTCCCAAATATATATATATGTTCCCATAAAATTGGTTTAAGATGGATATTTCATAATTCATTTTACACGTTTATTGAGAAATGTGTTGATAATTATCAAAGATAATGATTTCCCTACTTCTAATTTTAGAAGAGATGAAAAATCATCTGATATAAAGCAATGAAAATCTTAATTATAAAATAAATAACTATCCAAAGTAGATGGTACTAATATAAAACCTAATATAGTGAAAAGAACTTTTCCTTTATAGATTATAGACTTCTTGAAAGCTTATATTTTTTTAGTACCATTAGTATTACCCTGAGTTTAGTGTCTCTCCCCCAATGTATACAAGACTAGGTGATAACTCTGATGGAATTTCCTACTACTCCTCCCAAATATACCTTTAGGTGGTCAACCACCTCCTTTCACCTATCTCCTATGAGGTTTATATGATTTTTAAGTCTATTATAAGAGTTTACTAACACTATTTGGGTGATTAATCTATAAAAAATCATTTAATATGGAATTATAAACCATATAGGTGACATTGTTTTTCTTTAAAATGTAATTTGGTTTAGTCTACACAAAACACCCACATTAGTAACACTAAACTGGAGGTATTCCTAAGATATGAGTAGAATATGCACTACCACATCAACCTCCCTGATAAGTTCTATCCTAGCTCATACAATCCCAAAGTTGCTTCTATTCATTGTATAATCTCTCTCTAACACCATTAACTGGGAAAGAATTTCATGTTCATGTACTTCCCTTGGAATGTATCTCTACTAGACCCACATTATTTACAATATCCAAAAGATAAAAAAATACTAATAATCATCTCTTGGGTTTTAAATGGTTCCATCAATCCCATCTCAAACTTCCTAGATTTAAATTCTTCATCCCCACTTATATAGGGAGAAAATTAGAGTTTGTCTACAAATCTAGTATCATTTTCCATGAAAAAAAATCATTATAGAATGAAGTAAGATAAATTAATAGGATTTATTATTTAGAGAGTATATGGATATAATTTCCCATTAAAAAAATTTAAATCCCATCTTGGTGAGTTTTTGGTCATTCTCTACTTTTATCATAACCTCCCACTACTGACAACTATCTTATTTAAGCATAAAGGAAGCTAATCAAAACTAATGAAATTTTAGAGTCTCAATGGTCTTGAATATTATATAGATAAAACACACCCACTCATTTGATTCCTAATTTGAAAGAACATCCTAATGGTTGTGGGATCTATAACTAAAATCCTTCATGAATTCTATAGGTAAGGGTTCCCATAGCTGATCTACATTTCCTATATCTTGAAGTAATTGTACTAACTATTCAATAACTTAGGAGAAAATAAGAGGTCTGGCTGGTAATTCATGTTTGTATACTCCTTATTATAGAGCATTTTGGGGTTTAAATAGTGCAATCCTAAAAATTTATTTTGATAGTCATATTATATTCCCTTCTATGAATATATGATTTGAAATTTCATTCTGGAAAAGTAATAGTCAGGTCATAACTTAATCCCTCACTCACATGTTATCTTTTATCAAGTGAAATCATGATTTATAACATATATTGAATACTATTAAAATATAGTTTAAATTTAATCATGAAAATTTTAACAAACAATAAAAAATAATGTAATTTATAAATAATAATTACTAATTGAATAATTTATATTAACCAAATAATTACAAATAAATAGATTGGAAAAAAATATTTATTTATTATTGATGTTTTCTAAAATATTTAATTTATATTGATAGTAAAGTGAAAAATCATAGTAAAGAACATATAATGTCATGAAATAATACTTGTGTCATCCTATAGAAGATTAGTCATGATACATCATAATCTAAGGTATATTAGTGACTCAATGAGAAGGTCAAAATTAAACCCAAACTACCTATAGTAACATAAGATTCCATTTTAATTATATTGGTTATAAATTTTTATATGTTACTAAGTTTAAAAAATACTATATTTTAAAATAATTACAATATAATTATCCATAAATGGGTTCTAATACCATTTTTAATGTCCTTGAATTAGATACTTCATCATTAACAGAAACTAAAATCCATAACACCTCTAGCACACATCTCGATCACCATAGGTCGATATAAAAACTATGGGATTGTTATAGTAAATTGGTAGGTGATTTATCATAATTTAATTTATTAAAAAATGAGAAATATATAAAAAAACACTGAATGACCCATATAGATGATTAAAAATGGATAATTTAAAAATTCTATCAAGGGTACATGTATATCATGAATACCTATTATATGAGGAAAATAGTTAATGTGATGCTGAATAAAAAAGATTATTGTCTTCCATTATTCATAAACACCCTACACAAATCTTCTAATTTTAAATCCTAAGACCATTAGAGGTATCCTCATAATTTCATCTTTGGTGGAGGTGGATCCGGATAGGATTTCCTCAATGATATCTATGGATTTTGGTGCGCCTCCAGTTCAATATATTTGGGATTTATATTTTGCGGCATCACTAAAATTTATTCTTCGACCTCTAATTCAGTCACCCCCATATTTAATTCCACATTAAGTGGATTAAGAACCTCCAATTCATGTAGGGATGACCCCATATTCTCTATTTATGAGGATGTGTTCAAATCAACCAATCCCTTCCAATGTCTCATTTAAATTGGACATCCTTATTAGTATTCCTAATTTGATGAGGTTTCAAATTCCTCTAATACCTCTTATCTCCCTTGAACCAAAAAAAATGGAATATCTAGAAGTTATAACTATGATATAACTATCCATATACTTAATTAAATCAGCTGAAGCTTACCCAAAGTTATTCTTGGTCAAAAAAATTAATGATTATCTACCTTCCATTTTGATTTTAGAAAGATTTGTATACTCTTTCAACCTATGTAGTCCTATTTTGATCTATATTATAAATTAAAAATCATTCAAAATCCATCCCTTCTCATAGGCAGGATCTATTAGTTCTTGGGAGATTGAATCTCACTTCTGCCTTCGAATAAGATTTCATTTATTCCGCTGGACTCAGGACATTCACAAGGGTCATGACTCATCTATGGTGGCTTTGTGAATTCTTCTTCCCATGCTCCCATTAACAATCCATAACATAACTATTCTTAAGTCCATTGGAAATTATTTTTAAAATTTTGTTTTTGTTGATGAAGTAACTCTTTGAATGTATAATATAATGGTGACTTGGATATTAATTGAAATTGATTTATTTTCTCCCCTTCTTGGCCATATTTTTATCCATGTTGGCCCAAATATTTCTTTTTGGAAAAATACCTTCTTCTCCAATCATATCATATTCTTGTAAATTTTTCATATTTAAGGCTATAACATTTTGATTACTGAATTCATATAATTTTGAATCCTTATCCATACAATTATGAGTATTTTGGTGCCTATTATAAGTAGAAGGCTCATATTATTTGTCTATCTCAGAAGGTAAAATAAGTTAAACCTATTGATTTGGAATAAAACTAGTAAAATAAATTGTAAATGAATTAATATATTCATTTACAAGTGTCACATCACTGATTTGGATGGTTTTTATCATTTCAATATTATTTTAAATATATATATATTACTCTCATCTTTATTTAATTTCTCATCTTTTTGTGATGTTTTCAAATGTGTGATCTAATTATTATACACAAATTAAAACTCACTTTTAGGATTGAATATGAATAATTTATCTTTATAATCTGTCATATCATGAAAAATTAAAATCCATCTTGTGCCTAGAATAAAATCAAATTCTATAATGGGAATGATAATAAGGTTTTTAGTAAATATCATTCAATAGATGATAATAGGAATATTTCTCTAAATCTGTGTTTCCTTTATACTTCCCCCAAGAGTTTTTACAAAAAATTATTTCTTCATTTATTGAGAAGGTATTTACATTTTATTTATAAATTACTCAGATATAAAATAATAAATAGATCTCAAATCAAAAAATATAAATCATCGTAATATGGATAAATTAGTAATGTACATTCCACTACTTCTTTTGAGGGTCTTGAATCTGCTATTGTAATAAAAATATATATCATTGTCCCTTTCTATTTATGATCTTGATTATTACCTCCTTGATTAACTCTATTAGGATATGTATTATCATAATTACATTACTTATTTCCATTAATACATGTTATTATGTGATTACTATCTATTTTATCATTACTTTTCTAATAAATTTTTTTTCTAGAAAGTCATGAGAAAAATGATAGAGCTTTCCACATTAGTAATACTTTCTCTATTCTATAAATCATTCATTAAAATGAATTATACAAAATTTTGAACATTTTTGGGGTTAACTATATATTTATTAGTATAATTAATCTCCATTACTAGCCACCTTGATCACTTTTTACCCTTTTTTCACAAAATACATAAGCATTTAAAAACTACACCTCAACTTTATCAGTAAAACAAAAAAATCCTCATAACTTTTAAATTAATTAGAGGTCAACATTATTTATAAACATGGTTTCAGAACTGTGTAAAATCTATCAATTTTAATCTCGTGGTCCATAACAAAATCTAGTACATGCTTGGACAGTCGGTAAAATTTTCTTCACAAGCGACCATTGTGTCCTCTTTATTTTTCTTCAAATCCAAAAATTATCTTTCCATTCTGTGTCAAAGAACTTTATAAAAATACTTATAAAAAATGGTCTTTAATTATAATCCACTCTATGAAATCAATATCATCTTTTTCCATTGTATTCTTAATCAGATACCACCATCATTTGGCTTCAAATTTATAAAAATAGATTATAAGGGTTACCTTTTAATGTTCCATATATCCCAAAACATTGAATATCTTCTCCAATGTATTTATCCATCATAATATTTCACTATTTTTTATGATACACCAGAATCTATAAGGTATTATTTCATGAAATGATCTACTATAGGAATATTAATCTCTATATAATTTTCATTATCTATTTTATAGATGTCATTGTTAATACCCTATGTTAACTAAATTAACACTTTGACAAAATTCCCTATTGAAACTATGTGAAGTTTCTCATCCAGAAGGTTATTATCCCCTAGATACCTTCCTACATAATATTCCTTATTTCCTCTATAGAAAACCAATCTCAATAGACATGGATTAAATAAAGAAACATGAAATTCTTCAAAATATATCTTATAAAAATATAAACATAAATTTGAATCTCATAAGAGTGACTTTTAACATTAATCTAACCTAAAAAGGTATATAATTATTTCTCTGAACCAACTATATTGACCAATTAATTTATAAACCCATATATATGAGTTTAATAGCAGGTATTTTTCTTTTTTACATTCTCATGATCTTTTAGGTTTAGATTTTGAGAGAATTAGGGAAAATATTACATAAAAAAATAGTGAATTCCACACATTGTACATTTTTTCACAAAAATAGGGGTTTAAGTTTACACCCACATTTCATATAGGAAAAATTATATCAATTAAGATGAGTTGAGAAAGAAGAAATATTTTACTTATAAAAAAAATTTACTCATCCTGAGATCGAACAAAAAACATTTGAAAATATTAAATGAGAAAATGAAGCTTGGTAATTAATAAAAAATAAAGGAATATATTTAGTCCAATTAAAGATATTAAAACCCATAAATAAGTCTACCAATTTCAATATAAAACATTTTTACATGTGAAAATAAATTGATTCTCAATTAAAACCTTTGAAACACATTAGAAAGAATAAGAAAACCCATAAATTCATCCTAAGTCATGTGGTAACTCGTGAAAACATTTCTTTGAAAACAAACTTTTCACCTTTAAAAGTTTATAATCTTTCCTTACATAATGAAATCAAAATATTTTCATAAAAAACCTTTTTTCAAGAATAATATATGTATATTGGAGTATCATATTCATAACTTGTATTCATTCATGTTTAACTTGTTTTAGAATAACTAAATCCCAGTTAATTCCATAGGAGTAACCAACTCAATTATCTCCATCATCTTTAGATTTGAACACTACATCATTATCAAATACATTAGAGAGATATCTCAAGTTCACCGGTCCTTATATGATATATCAAGATCACCCATCATCATATATAAGGGTTAAGTTCTATATTAAAAACAAAAACAACAATATTTCACTTTTTCATCATAAAAACTCATTTTAACCCACAATAAAGACACTTTCCATTTTCACATAATCATAAGTGGAAATATCATTTTCCTTTAAAAACTCTTAAAAATGAAAATTTACCAAAAGATTGGGGATATGATCTAATTTGAAAAAAAATGTTAAATTATAGAGTAATCTTGATAATCTATAGTGGATATGATGGTGGTAAAATTCATTAAATACATATATATTAAAAAATTCCTTTTCAATTTTGTAAAAATTCTAAAATAACCCATACAAAAAAACATTGAAAAGATTCATTTTTAAAACATTGTAAAGAAATTAAAATATATTAAAAAATTATATTTATTAATATTTGATGCAAAAAAATAATAACATTCTTATAACATTTAAATGGACTTCTACATGGAATAAAAAAAGTTAGAATGAAAACATTTAAAACATAATTTTTTAAAAGAAGTTCATTCACCTCGAGTCTCGAATAGTTTATTTTATATGTATACCCTCATGAGTAGTATAATTATAATTATTTTATACTATATTATGAATCTTTTTCATTTTAATTCTAGTATCATTATTCCCTTTATTTCATTTTTTATCATGTTTTATTTAGTTACTAAAAATTTATGTTTGTGTTGGATATTTTGGGATCATTCAGTTTATATCCTCAATATAACATCGGTACATTGACCATGGATAAATGGGTAATGGTTAAATTACCTCAATAATATTAAAGATATTAAAATTATCTTATTTATACACTATATTATCTTTTAAAACCATCCATGTAAGGTAGTCATGAAAAAAGAACCACATCGTTTTCTGGAGATGGTAGTTCATGCATACGCTTAAATGAAATTTTCATTTTTATATTGGGTTGAAAATAAATATATTAGATAATATATTACTTTTATAGAATCATAAATATGTTATAAATATCATATTTGTTTATTATTTCCATCCTTATGATGATCCTTGTATGGTGTGAATGAAAAATGAATCACATCACTTCATGGAGGTGGTTATCCACACATACGCATGAGCAACATTATCAATTTAAAACATATAGAATGGTAAAAAGGTATGAAATATATTATAATTATAGAATCATAATAATTTCATAAAAACGTATATATTCATTAATTCTATCTTTGTAACCAACTATGTGTGGCGGTGAAGGAAAGAAAAACACATCATTTTGTAGAGGTGGTAGTCCACATCTATATAAGAGCAAAGTTTTCATTTCCCATAGAATGAATAAGAATTTGATAAGGGGTTTTATCATAATAATAATACCATTTTAGTATATTTTAATAAAAAAAATTATTATTTCATAATGGTTAAAAAATATTTAAAGGAGGTAGAAAGAAGAAATTAACATGAAACAGCCGATTAAGAATTAAACCTATTTTTGGAAAACCTCACCTATTTTACAACTTAAGCCTTATTAGTATGGTATTTTAATGAGAAAAAAACTAATAATACATAAGGATAAGATTTTGGAATGGATTTCAGTAAGGTTTTTATGAGATATATTCCTTAATGTGAGTGAATAAGAGAGGAGGAGATGTACCATTTTATAAGTGAGGGGGTGGAATTCGTGTAATTATTCAAATTTTTAAAATCATCTAAAGTATTATTAAAGTAAAAGTGGCTATAAAACTATCCAATATCTAATATAATGTGAAAATATTTGGAATACCATCATTAAAAAAATTAAGATAATATTTTTTGGCCTTATCACTGTGTTTTTACCTTAATTAACATGTTTTACCCTTTACCGTGGAAACTAAAATTTACCAAAGTGACTATTCATAATTACCAAAAATGAAATTAACCATATTAATAAAGTTAAACCTAATCATAACAAATATAAAATCAATTTTTCATGATTCAATTTTTGGATGTGTAAAAAATTAATTTCCATATATGTATGCCAAACGCAATGGGAAACATTTTTTAGAAAAATTCAATTTTTAAACATAAAACCAAAATAAAATGTAATAATTATTACTATATAATTATTTGAATTATTTTTATTGAAATTGGACTTATTTAAATTTAAAACCATTCAAAAATATAATGATACTTTTTGATTACTTGAAAAGAAGTGATAGTTTTAATAAAAATCGGTATTCTTCACTATTCTCCCAGAAAATTAATTCTTTAAAAAAATAACAAAAATTCACCCTAAGATAAATTTTTTATGTTGAATAAAAAAATATTTCAATTTTTAAAAATTCTATTTATAAAATAAATAATTAAATATTTTATATAAAACCATGTAATACATTGAAACGAAATTTAGTTAAATAGAGCTATTCATCATTCAATTGAAAAATTATCTAAAATTTTCTATAAAACTATGATATATATGATTCCATAAAATGAATAATTATAAATCAAAAGATTTACAATGATCCTATACCTGAGTGGTAATTGATCGTTCTTGGAATCTAGGAGGTCCTGGGATCAAGATCTATTGGGTGTAAGTACTATTACAATACTATGCAAGTGGTGACGCAAACGATGACGCTGGAAGGTGGAGGCATAGGCCTGATGCATGCCTAGTGATTTGGGAAGGATGATGCATGCATGACGTTGTACTGAGATTTTAGGCCATGTAAAGGGTTTCATGCCCACTGGGTCTATGGTCCATGTACTAAATAAATAAGGCTTGATGGGTGGGTTATCCCCTTGAGGGGGGCTATGGCCTACCTTTCTGTCCTCTGTGTGTGGTGTGTGTGTGTTTGAATGTCATTGTACCCCCATGAACCTAATATATATTTATATACATATTTAAAAAATTATAAGATTTATTTATTTCTAATGTCACATGAGTTTTCACACAGACACTTTCATATATTCCTTTTCATAAATTAAACTATAATTTTTATTAACAACCTAATTATGATCCTTACTCAACTTCTTATACTTTTCTGAAAGCTGTTCAGTTTATTCATGATATTTATCACATATTTCATTTAATCTTAAACAATGGGTTCTTCAGAACTAAATTAAAAATAGTAATAACTATCAAAATCATAATTATCTCTACTTAGATCTATATCCATGAGATAAGGATTAGTAGTATTCTTCTAAATTCTAGACTTTTCACTTGAATCATAGTCTTCTATAAAACTCCTTTTAGAAACTAATGCTTACTTATTTTCATTTATTTCATTTCTTATCTATAATTTTTTATCCTTATATAGTCATATTCTTTAGAAACCTTATTTATACATTCATAAAATCCAATATCATAATTTGGATTACATTTATTACCTTTCATTTCAAAAAAATCAAATACTTATTATTTTTACATCCTTCCTTGAAATATTGTATCATATTCATGTATCCTTGTATAGATTTTGAATATTTACTCAAATCAACACCTCTTTCAGAACTATATAAACCTACACTTTTAGTTAAAGAATCATAAAAATTATGATTAGTTGATTTAAAATCTACTCCATTCATTTTATTATTAACTTCATTATAAATATTATTTAACTCAAGATCATATTGATGTAATAATCCAATCAACTCATCCATGGTGTATTCAATATATTCCTATCATTATTTAGCCACAAACTTCTTGGAATTCAATTTTTTAGGTATAGATCATAGTATTTCTGTAATAAACACTTCATTTTACATGTTCAATATTTTTTAGGGTAGTGAGAGTTCAATGATTGAGTAATTTATTTTAGAATGAGTTTTCATAAATTTATTCATCCACCCTCTAAAGGTATTTTTCACCAACTGATATTCACTTTATAATTTCCTTCATTTAGTTTATCCAATGTTTATTTAACCCCCAAATGAATTTATACCCTATAGATAATTTACAAAGAATACAAAAAAGACTCATGAATTTACTTAGTTCACCAATACTAGGATACCGATAAGGAGTATACAACAGTGATGTGTCAATAAATATAACTCCATCATATCTATTTTATTGATGAGTTTAGTCTAGGATACCCAAATACAATGGTCATTCCCTTTAAAATTGTTTTGGGATAGTGATCTACCATCTAAGGTTTGCTTCATAATTTCCCACTTTACACTCATCTTCTAATAAATGAAAAAAAATGGAATAATAGCCAATATAAGGATAATACAATATCACTATTTTTTTCATAACTTGTACATAGGAACTCTTATATCTTATTAGGTTTATATTTTAACCCCGAAAAAATCATATACATCACCAGTATATCAATATTATATTCAATGGGATGATCTTTAATAAAATTCTATAGAATAACATCTTATTCTTCTTTTGGAAATATCTATAATAAGTGAGAATACTCTCTTATAACTTTTCTTCCTTCTACCTTTATTTTTTAATACCCAAATTGTTTCCTCTTCCTTTCCTAATAAGAAAATCATCAATTTATATACACTGATATTTCAATATCTTCACAATTTTCTATTTGATTAATTTATATTTATTTAATCCAAGAGAAAGTCTACAAGATTCCCTTCATTAAAGTATTAAGGTTTTCTTGATTATGTTTGGAAAATTTATCCATTAACATAATCAAAATCCAAGTTAAACAAATTTAATTTTAATTAATCAATACCTCTAAAAAAGAAATTTGAAATAGAGATATTAGGTATAAAAGGCCCACCATAGTATGTATGATCATCACCACACCTATTTTTCATTCTTGATAAATCATTGAACTTATAAACCACTACTCTTCAAATATTCATACATCTAACAAATCTCATAATTTATATCTTAAAGATCTTCACATATCTCCTCCAAAACGGCATAGAAAACTATAGAACATGGAATATATGATTCCAAAGTGAAATGATTTTATCTAAACTGACCAAAATGGTTTTTTCCATATTTCATAAAAACTCTAGAAAACTCAATGTTTAAAATGATTTCCACCATTCCTTATTCTATACAGCTATTGGTTTGGGTTAATTATATGTAATGTACACCATGGTTATCTCCATGCACATTTTGGGTCTCACTATTTCCTATAAAAAATCATCAACATGATATAGTGAATAAAACAACTATTATAGAATATGATCTATATTTCAATTTCATCCATATCATCCATTATTTCCACTCTCTATCACCAAAATGACTTATCTCGTTATTTTCCACTCTAACACACTTACCACAATAGTTTTTTTCAACATATTACATTTAAAAAAAATATAGTATAAAACATTATCTTATATGATATAGACTACATTCCATCCCCATTTTCAGATTCTAGTTATGGAACTTAGCAACATTAGACACTACCCTAACCATTTTCACAAATTATATACATCCCTATGGTCTAAAATCTTTTATTCCACAATATATATGGATTATATATTCCCAAAATAATTTAACAATCATTTATTATGCCTCCAATTCATCCAAAATTATTCAATTTTAAATGTGACTCTTACATTATAGATATACTTCCAACAATGTAGTATAATTTCACTGATGACTTAATTTTATATAATGATAAGAAATAACTATTTATGTTTAAATTATAACATGAATCTTTGAAAATGAAAACTTCATAAACAATAATAGTTATAGCACTAAGAAATATTGAATACTATCATTGTCTTTAACAAATACAAATTAATTTTGATGATCGTCATAAACAATTATAGCACCATCTGAAGCCAAATACTCATTATATATAGTTGAAAAAAAATACAACACTATATAACATCAATTTTTCAATGGATACTAAAAAAAGTGTAAAGAAACCCTAAAACTCATAGTAATGAGAGTTCATAAAATCACTCAATGAAAATTATTAGTCCAAGAAAAATTATAATCATTTTACAAAAAAACACAATTTATTCAATTTTTAATTGAATTAGAAATGATGACAATTAAATTCAAAGAAAAATAATAACATGGGAAAAACAAATGGTTGTTCACATAGGATCAACACCAAACTAACACTTAAAGAATAGGAAAATAAATATAAATACTACTTGAAAATATGAGGTTCATTAAAAACTTACTACCATCAAGATTTTATTCCCTAAGAAACTTCAATAATCCACTTGGAGAAACAAATATGGTATTAAGATTTCATTTCAACCTTTCATTACTAGTTTCATCTTGTAGTTTTTCATTCTTATAGTAAATAAGAATAAGTGGAATAACCATCACTTATAATACTTTTTTACTCCATTTGATGATATTTATATTTTGTTTTATTAAGAAACCATATTCCATTAGCTTGATATCATAAAATAAGGATTCATGTGTACCATCACTTATATATTTTCCCAATTATGAAACATGGAAAATTATACATTACACTAAATTTAAGTGTAAATAAAAGATTATGGGCCACTTATCCAATTATTTAAATGACTTTCAATGGCCTGAAAAATATTGGTGATAACTTAAATTACTTTCAAAAGTATTGATGACCTAATTGAGGACACCCTAGAAGGGAAACATGGTCACCAAAATTAAATTACAAGGGTTATATCCTATAAATAGTATAATATATTAAGATTTAATATGTATTGGTTTACCATTTTCAAGTTAATTTTACCTACTTTGTCTTATCTTAGAAAAAATAGGCTCAATCAAATATGTTCCACTAATTTCAGTTAATCATAATGATGAATCATATTTCATTCATTAGAGGTCATCAAAATAATTAATCTGAATATATAACTAAAAAATGTTACCATATAAAACTCTACTGATAATAGTTGATCTTACCATAAGCTACAATGTTGAAAATATAAGCCTATAGCATATCTTTAAGGATAATAATATTCATCCTGAACTAATTATCAATCTATATTTGATAAGTTTTAATGAATTTAATATAAGTACAAATATCCCATTATAACCCATTCTAGAGTCTAGATGCAAATATTGGATCCTAATTTGTAATAATACTAGCTTGTTCACCATCCTTTTATTAGTGTTTCACATTCTCATATTGACTATTATAGAGTTAAAAATATAAATTTCCTATTTCCTATTTGTCCTCAAAAAACTACCTAAAGATATGATGATACATCATCAGAATACCTATATGAATATCCCATCAAGATGAGTGATATTATTCCACCGTCTCCACCCTCATCATAATAAGATCCAGAATTCCACCATTCATATAGAAATGAATGAGAATTTTTGATCCAATACCTAATAATTTCACTACATTGATTATTTATTGATTAATGATACAGTCATGATTAAATAGTCTCGATTCATTAACTTGATCTATAGTTGATGATATGAAATTAACATGAAATGATTATATTCCTTTATAATACTTAGAAACATCCAAATATAATTAATCTAGTAAACACATAAAACTCCAATCTTCCTTTTCTTATTGTACCTTTTGTGATAGATCTTCTCTACTTGAGAAATCTGTGACAAAATTATCATTTCATATTTCTTATGAGAGTTCAAAATAAAAATACATGAGATATTCTACCCATTAGTATTTTGTCATGGCCATATCTCACTATGAAATGATATAATTTAGGATCTTATAGTCATTGAATAACATAAAATTATCACAAAAAAGAAACTACCTCTAGCACTTTAAATCATCCACTATCATATCTAATTTGAGGCCATTAGTTGGATAATTACTCTCATGATACTGAATTTGTATAGTTATATAGGTGAAAAAATGATTATCCTTCAAAATAACACAACCAAAATCTACTAATGAGGCATCATAATAGACCTTAAAACCCTCACCTAGATGTGGTAAACCCAATATAGGAATCATATTCAGCCTTTTCTTAAGCTCCTAAAGTGAATTTTTAGTTTTATACATCTATAAAAAATTGTATCCCTTATTTTTTAAAGCTATTACATGATCAAATAATCTAGAAAAAAATTGTGCAGAGATTTAAATGTCCATTAATTCCGAGAAATATTCTAATATCGAATAAAGTTTTAGTGACATTAGATAACGCAACCACCACTATTTATTCAAGATCAATCAAAATTCGTTATTTAGAGAATGAATTCTTGAAAAAATTTACATCCAAAATAAAAAATGATCATTTAAAAAGTTTAGAATAAATTTAATGTTGTCATAGAATCTTTAGGAAAATTTGATGGTGCCTTCATTGTCCACCCTAAGTCTTTGAAACCACAAGAATATCATCCATGAAACCCACTTTTATGGAATCTGAGGATGGATAAAATATATAATATATTGGATCCCTAAATTATACAGGTGAATTAGTGAATATAAAAGAAATTATAGGGTACTCAAAATTACCATATTGTCTTCAAAAATATATTTTGGGAACATCCTATTAACTCACATTGAGTTGGTGATATCTTGAGTATATATATATATTGGAAAACTGCTTAACCACTTTAAACTAATGAAAATAAACCATAAATTTATTTAAATGGTTAATGATTCTTAAAAATCATATAGTTTATCTAGTTATAATGTATATATAATAAAATGATTCCATCAAATTTATTAGGAAAATAAACTTTTTCACCTCAAGGTGAAGCGCTTATTTCAATAAACACTTATCCCTCAATATCCTCTAGGTAAATTATCATTGTAACATTTTTGACCTCAGTAACCTAGAGTTGATTTCTGTAACACCCCAAGCTTCCACGGTACGCTTCTCTTTGAATAATACAGTAGCGTGTGTTGTACGCAACTTCAAGATTCTAACACGCCGCGACCAATCAAAGTAGCCGTTATGAATAGTAATACATACTTTTTGAAATTTTATACATTTTATATTTCAAAATGGACTTAATTTTTGGATTCTGAATATCGAAATTAACCTAGGATGTAATTTTGGTACTTTTCGGATAACTTTTATATTTTGAGGAATAGTGAAAATTACTAAATTTTTATTAAAAACAACTTTTTTAATTGAAATAATTAATAGTGATAAATTATGAATTTGAGTGGTTTTAAAGTATATTTAGAATATATTTTTAACATTTAATACAATTTTGGTCATTGGACATAATTTCACATTTAAAGTGTCAATCTTTTGATAGTTATTATCTCTTAAAAACACGCTTTTTTGTTTTGACAGTGGGAATTAATTTTAAAGTAATTTCTGCCACTTCTGTGTTTTGAATTTGGAAAAATGGACTCCATATTTGGAATCATGATTTAAAAATTTTTTAAATAGGTAACTTTTAGTTTTAGACATTTTGAATAATTACTTCGGTAAATATTTTATTTACCATGGTTAAAGGGTAAATCTGGAAAATAAGGGTAAAAAAATAATATTATAATAATAATAAATTATCCTAAAATGTGTATAACCCTATTGGTTGATACATATCCAACCATGGGCATCTTTGGGTCGATTTTTTGACCCCATGGATCCACTTGTAAGTGATAAGGACACTTTATATTAATTAAGTTAAAGTAAATACAAAAATGACATAAGCCTATATCTTTTAGAAAAATAATTTTTACATAGGGTTATATATGTTATCTTTTTTACTATAAATATTCATTACAAAGATAAACATATTTCCTATATAATGGTATTTTATTTATAATTTTTAATCATTAAATAATTTAATTTATTTATGACACAATTATTATGCAGAAATTGCCTTATTAGTAAAATATTAAAATAATTGATATTATAAATACCCAAATAAATATAATTTGAGACTTTTAATGAATTAAACGAATTTTATAAGTTAATATGACATGTTAGGATTGATTTAATTAACTTTTTTTGAAGTAATCATGCTGTTATGATTTTCAAAAAAATCAAATACCAAATAGTGTCAAAATTGACATAAAAGAGTTTTTAAAACAAATATTATATTATTAATTGATATTAAATTCCTAAAAATATATGTTTCGGACAAAGTACTTGTATGATGATATTTGTATCATTAATGGACCACTTGGGGGTCGCTTGGAGGTATATAGTAAGTTTATTAACTATATAATATAAAAATACAAAGTGACATGGTAAGTGTCAAACTAATTAACCAAGAGTTAAAACTAAAATATAAGGTTAATATAATGACCCAACCTGTATAAAATATATTAGTTGAAAGGATTTAGACCCATACCCACTTTATTCTTTGAATAATACACTTTGGAGCCATTATAAACCGAATATGAATTTATTATAAAATAATATTTCAATCTTTTCCAAAGGTGCCCCTCACCCCTCTTATAAAAGGGCACTCCCACTTCTCTCAATTTCACACCTTCAAAGCCTTTTTTATCAGACAAACTCTGCCCAAATATCCTCCCAACTTCCCTCACTTCAACCTAGAGACCTTAGTTTTATCATAAATCCAATATAAGGAGCCCTTTTGATCAAATCAAAAGGAAGAACCCGAAGAAGAGGTAATGTTTTCACCACCCTTTTTCAAGTTCCTTTCTTCTTCAACTTCTTATTTATTTGTTATTTCCTTTATAAAATAATAATTCCAGTATATTCTATATATTTTGATTCTATTATAAATATGGTACAACCATATTCAGTATTCTATCTATCCTTTGAATGACATGTCACCACACGTGCGTACGTACGGCTTACCGTCTCAATGTCGTGGTGTAATTGTTATTCAAAAACATTATTATTTGGATGGATATGATAATGATATGTAATTGATTTAAATAATAAATATAACATTATAATTATTCTGTATATATTATATACCGTCTAATTATATATTATTTTAATATCAAAAGAATGATATTGTCGCTCGTGCATACGTACGGACTACCGTCTCCACGAACGCGATGAGATTCATTCCCCATCGTATCCATGCAATTATAATTATCATTTGATGATTAAAAATAATTTTTAAGGACTTGATATCATTCAGGATATGAATAATATACAACCTATCCATAACAAACACAACTTATGTAACAAAATATATAAAGGAAAACAAATTCGTTAACACCCAAAACGATGATAATACTAAGATATTATTAACAAATCAATGTTAAAAGATCATATATGATATCATATTAATGTATATGATTCTTGTATAATTTAATAAAAATTATTTCAACATTATATAGGAGGTTAACCTACCCTCAACCAAGGAAAATTACAAGGTAAGGGGTTTTCATCTCACTCCTTATTCTCCTGAGATTCATGCCATATTGCCACTATTACCTTTTGTGTGGTGTATGTGCTGCCCATAATTGTATTATTTGTGTAATACACTTTAATTTATTTGTATTTACATATTCATTGTATGATAACTCTTTAATTTGGTGTATGTTTCATAATTTACCAAATTGGTAAGGGTTTATTTCACAATCTCTTCATTATCCGAGGTTGTTTATACGTAATTATCTACTGGGACCTTTTTGTCATCCACATCCATGTTTCATAAAAATGTATTTAAAATCACTCTTACTATTTTAAATAATATGGGATAAAGTAATTTATACCCTTGTTGACTTTTTATAAGAATTTTATAAAGGAATCTTTCTGTCGTTTTCCAAACAAGGTCCCTTTTAACCTTTTCGACAAAATTAAGGTAAGAATGTTTTTTTAACTTATATGGAGGGTGCGGCTATTTTCCGCCATTATAAAATATTATAAGCTTACCTTAAAAGATTATAAGGATATTTTCAAAGTAAATGTTCTATTTTATAATTATGTGACTTTTAAATGATTTCAAAAAAATAGATATTTCTCTCAAATAGTTTTGATTTTATCTATGTCAACATCCTTTGATGGATTTTAAGCTTATTTGAAGTTGATTTATTATGATACAAAACTTCCATATTGTATTGAAGGTTTTGTGATATGTTTGACTGTGGATGTGTTATTTTTATACCATTCATGATTTATAGAGAAATTATTGACATTTCGTATGCTAGTTTTAATACGAATGTTTATGTTATGTTTAAACCTGTTCATATGAGGAATGCATTGGAATTAATAAGTGACGGGTGGAGCCCGCTATAGCTCCTCGATGCATTGGTAGGTCTCATGAGACAAACTAGTGTCTTGTAATGAGGCCTTGACAAAATATTATTTGTAGTCTTGGCACGAGGCCTTGGCTGCATGGTTATAATAGTCTGGCATTATGCATTCCATCATTATGAAAGTGGTTATTGATATTGCATGTGATTATTCGATTAGTGGAATATACATGTGAATAAGTAAATGGAATTATTTCATTTTATCTTTTCCATATTATGATGAATTTTAAGTTTAAAAGGCTTTTGTTTTAGTTATACATTGCCTTAAATTTTTATGCTTATTTATGAAAGTGTCTGCTATATTGTTATCCTTACTGGGCATCTGAGATCACCCCTTTTTATGTTTTATTTTTCCCAGGATGTGAAGAAGTATTTTATGAATGACCTATAGGGATAGTATGTGGAGATATGAGTGTGTACTATGGAGACTATGTTTTTGTATTTTTCATTTTTATGATGTAATGTAAGACTTATGAATATGTCTAGTGTTTCCAAGGCTACTAGACTAATCGGTCTTTCAAGATTTGATCTTTCTTATGATCATGCCAATGTTATGTAATAATTCACCGACTTTGGGAACTGGGGTCGGGGCGTTACAGTTGGTATCAGAGGAAGTTTAGTACAAACCTTGGAAGTTAGATTTAGATAAACTCTGATTAGAGCACATAGACCTAAGATGGAATTTGAGGATTAGTATAGAAGAACTTCCTAGAATTTTGGTATTGTAGAGATTTTGTGAGTTTTCCAAGAAATACATCCCTGTATGGATACGATCAGGTAGATGCGGCTCTAGCACAGATGTACCTAGGGGTAAAACCCAAAAACACCACTTTGAGCTAGACTCAAACGAGAACTGGTGCACGACAATGGTCCTTGCTGCACTCTTGGTTACGACACTCCCAGGGGATATGCTTAGGATAATTCTCATTTTCTTTATCAACCATTATGAAGGGTTTATGAGTATATACTTCCTTAAAGAAAACATTTTTATGATTATGGATTATATCCATAAACTGTTCAATTTATGTTAAGTGTTTTACAAGTATAGAATTATGTATTTTGATTCATAAACTGATATAGTTTATGCCATTGTTTAGAAATGGAACCTAGTGGAAGAAATGGAAACTGTATCAATGCACGCACTCCATGTAGGGATTTCCCTCCTGCTCAAGATAATTATAGTGGAGCTGGTGATGCAACTGGTGCTGATCATCTAATCACCATACTGGGACAACTCACTCAGGTTATGAATAATAACCTTACCCGTATGGAGCACCCTGATCCGCAGCGTGGAGGATCAATGTTAGATCTCTTCATGAGGCATCAACCACCAACATTAAATGGGAGTAAAAATCCATTAGTAGCTGAGAAATGTATAAGTTCCCTAGAGAAAATATTCCATGCCTTGGGGAGTAGTGAAAGGAAAAAAGTTATCATGGCAATTTACCGCCTCACCGGAGATGCTGATCAATGGTGGTCATTGATTCAAAACATGAAGTAAGATGATGAAGTATCAAATATGTAATGGAGGGAGTTCAAAGAGATTTTCTTAGAAAACTACTTTCCTTATGACCATCGAGCAGATATGGAAAGGCAATTTCTGAGTCTGAGGCAAAAAAAAGGACGAGAATGTTGCAAAGTATGAGGCGAACTTTACAAGGTTAGAAAGGTATGCTGGAGATTATATACATAACCCAAGAAGTAATATTGATCATTTATTTGATGGGTTAAAACCATTTCTTCGTCGAGCATTAGTCTCACAATCCTTCTCGTCATACGAAGACATTGTCTCATGTGCTATCAAGACAGAAAAGGAATTCTCTAAGTCTTATGAGTTTAAATCAAAGAAAGAGAAGAAGAGATCTGTTGATCAATCTGGAAATGGAAATAATGGGAAGAAGCGAAAAGTTGAAAATCCATATTGTAGTAAATGTGGGAAGAAACACCCCGATACTTGCTTAAAAGGAATGGGAGTCTGTTACAAGTGTGGTGAAAAAGGCCACCAAGCTCATGATTGCAAGGGAAAGAGAGTTGTTATCAACATAGAATGCTATAATTGTAGAGAGATGGGACATTATGAAAATGAATGTCCTAATCATCAGGGGAACTTGCCTCAGAAAAGGCCAAGGGATTAATTCCAAGCTTATGTTATCACTACTGCTGAGGTAGAAGCTCTAAAAGACGTGGTGGCGGGTAATTTAATGGTTTCCTCAAGTTTAGAAAATGATTTATTTGATTCTGGATCATCGCATTGTTTCATATCTTCCCAATTTGCTAAGAAAATTAGATATTTCCAATTTTATTTAACAAAGGAGTTGTCAGTAAAAACTCCAAAGGGAAGTATCATTGCAACAAATTTTTGTGAACCAGCCCCCATTAGAGCACATAAATGTTCTTTATCCGTTGATCTCATTTTCATACCTATGATTGAGTTTAATATAATCCTCAGTATGGATTGTCTTTCAGACCATGATGTGAAGATTTATTTTAAGAAGAAGGAGGTTACGATTTTTTATTATGATGATAAAGAACGCCTTATTTTTAGAGTAGAATCGTCACCACCTAATTCTTATCTAGATCCACCCCCATTAGCTCAACTAAATTAAATTATTGGGGAGGAAGAGAATGAAATGACTATGGGTGAGTAAAGTAATGTTCAAATATAGGATGTACCTATTGTGAAAGAATATGTAGATGTGTTTCCGGAAGATTTAACTGGACATCCTCCAGAACGAGAAATTGAGTTTTCCATTGATTTAATTCCTGGTTCAAGGCCTATATCGAAGACCCCTTATAGAATGGCCACTGTGTAATTAGTTAAACTAAAGAAAAAACTAGAGTAATTGAGTAATAAGGTATTTACTCGCCCTAGTGTTTCTCTATGGGGAGCCCCTGTTCTTTTTGTTAAAAAGAAAGATGGATCCATGAGGTTATGTATCGACTACAAGGAGATCGATGCTATAACAATAAAGAACAAGTATCCCCTACCTCGCATTGATGATTTATTTGACCAACTGCATGGAGCTCAATACTTTTCAAAGATTGACCTTCGATCTGGATATCATCAGTTGTGTGTGAAGAAGGAATACATTCCAAAGACAACATTTCAAACAAGGTACGGTCATTACGAGTTTACAGTAATGCCTTTTGGATTGACTAATGCACCCTCTGTATTCATGGATCTAATGAATAGAGTTTTCAAGGAATATCTCGATGATTTTGTGGTGGTATTTATTGATGATATCTTAGTATACTCCAAAAGCTACGAAGATCATGAAAATCACTTGCGCATTATCCTGAAGACTCTTACAAGAAATGAATTATATGGGAAGTTTAGCAAGTGTGAATTCTGGCTTCAGGAGATTTCTTTTCTTGGCCATATTGTCTCTAAGGATGGAATCTCTGTTGATCCTTCTAAGACCAAGGCAATCCAAGAATGGCCAGCACCGATGAGTATAACTGAGGTATGCAGTTTTATTGGTTTGGCAGGTTATTATCGATGTTTCGTCCATAATTTTTCCCGATTAGCTAACCCATTAACGAAGCTCACACGTAAAGGGGTTAAATTTGTCTAGAAAAAGGAGTGGGAAGAATTTTTTGAAGAACTGAAGATAAGATTAGTCAATGCTCCTATATTGACTCTACCATCGGAGAATGATGGGTTCGTTATTTATAGTGATGCATCAATGAAAGGACTTGGTTGTGTCCTTATGCAGAATGATAGTGTCATTGCCTATGCATCACGATAGCTAAAAATTCATGAGCATAACTATATTACTCATGATATCGAGTTAGCAGTTTTGATCTTTGATTTTAAGATATGGAGACACTACCTCTATGGTGAAAAATGTGAGATTTATACTGATCACAAGAGTTTGAAGTATATTTTCTCACAGAAAGAAGTCAACATGAGGCAAAGTAGATGGGTTGAACTACTCAAGGATTATTATTGCACGATACACTACCACCCCGGGAAGGCAAATAAGGTGGAAGACGCTTTGAGTAGAAAGGATCATGAAGTTTTGAACAAGATGAGAGTTGAAAAGGATCCTATATACATGGATCTAGTAAAGATGGATATGGGAATCACCATGGAAGGTGAAACATCAATGCTTTTTAAAATGGTTGTCAAACCATCTTTATTAGAAAGGATAAAGAGTTCTCAGACTGGTGATAAAGAGTTACAAAGGAAGATTAAAGCTGTGAATGATGGGAAATTGAGTGACTTTATGTATGAAGATGGAATTTTGAAGTTTGGGAAGAGACTTTGTGTTCCCGATATACCTGATCTAAAAATAGAATTGTTGGATGATACTCAAAGTTCCAATTTCTCTATACACCCTGGGAGCACCAAAATGTATAGAGATTTGAAGAAACATTTTTGGTGGGGCATCATGAAGAGGGAGATTTCCGATTTTGTGTCAAGATGTATGGTTTGTCAACAAGTGAAAGCTGGAAGGTAACAGCCTGGAGGACTGTTTCAATCTCTTCCCATACCTGAGTGGAAATGGGATAATATCACGATGGACTATTTCATTGGACTACCAAAGACTCCTAGAAGGAACGATGCAATATGGGTCATTGTTGATCATCTTACCAAGTTAGTACATTTCCTTGCTATAAGGGAGGATTTACCACTTGAACATCTAGTGAGAATATATATTAATGAAGTTGTGAGACTTAATGGAGTACCCCTATCGATTGTCTCAGATTGTGATCCCCGTTTTACATCAAGATTCTAGAAAAGTCTTTAGAAGGCCTTAGATACTGAACTTCATTTGAGCACTGCTTACCACCCTCAAACAGATGGACAATCAGAATGAACTATTCAAACCTTAGAAGGCATGTTGAGATCATGCTCACTTGACTTTTAGGGTATGTGGGATCAATATTTACCTCTGGTAGGATTTTCCTATAACAATAGCTTCCATTCAAGTATTTGGATGGCACCATATGAAGCGTTATATGGAAAGAGATTCCACACACCAACCTGTTGGGATGACATTGGCGAAAGAAAACTTATAGGCCCAGAACTGGTGGAGGAAACGATGGAAAGGGTGAAGGTAATCCAAAACCACATCAAAGCAGCTCAAAGTAGGCAGAAGAGCTATGCTGACAACTGAAGAAATGATTTGGAATTTCAGGTGGGAGATCATTTTTTCTTGAAGGTATCTCCATGGAATGGAGTTATACGTTTTGGAAAGAAAGGTAAATTGAGTCCCAGGTACATCGGACCTTTTGAAATTATAGAACAAATTGGGGATGTAGCTTACCGTTTGGCAATGCCTCCAAATCTCTCCAAAGTTCACGATGTGTTCCACGTATCACTGTTGAGAAAATACATGCTTTACCCAACGCATGTACTCACCTATGAGGAATTAGAACTATAAATTGATCTATATTATTGTGAAGATCCTGTCAGGATTCTTGATACTAGAGAAAAAGTGCTGAGAAACTGGATGACTTGTCTGGTAAAAGTTCTATAGAGAAACCATAAAATGGAAGAGGCAACGTGGGAACCCGAGGAACTTATGATGAAGAACCACCCGAGTCTTTTTATGCAGTAATATTCTAGAAATTTCGAGGAAAAAATTATTTAATGGAGGGGAGAATGTAACACCCCAAGCTTCCATGGTACGCTTCTCTTTGAATAATACAGTAGTGTATGTTGTACGCAACTTCGAGATTCTAACACGCCGCGACCAATCAAAGTAGCTGTTATGAATAGTAATACCCACTCTTTGAAATTTTATACATTTTATCTTTCAAAATGGACTTCATTTTTGGATTCATAATATCGAAATTATCCTAGGATGAAATTTTGGTACTTTTCGGATAACTTTTATATTTTGATGAATAGTGAATATTACTAAATTTTTATTAAAAACAACTTTTTTAATCGAAATAATTAATAGTGATAAATTATGAATTTGAGTGGTTTTAAAGTATATTTAGAATATATTTTTACCATTTAATACAATTTTTGTCATTGGACATAATTTCACATTTAAACCGGACATAAACAAGTGTCAATCTTTTGATAGTTATTATCTCTTAAAAACGCGCTTTTTGTTTTGATAGTGGGAATTAATTTTAAATTAATTTCTTCCACTTCTATGTTTTGAATTTGGAAAAATGGACTCCATATTTGGAATCAGGATATCCAAATTGTGTAAATAGTTAACTTTTATTTTTAGACATTGTGAATAATTACTTCGGTAAATATTTTATTTACCATGATTAAAGGGTAAATCCGGTAAATAAGGGTAAAAAAATAATATTATAATAATAATAAATTACCCTAAAACGTGTCTTAACCCTATTGGTTGATACATTTCCGACCATGGGAATCTTTGGGTCGATTTTGGGACCCCATGGATCCACTTGTAAGTGATAATGACACTTTATATTAATTAAGTTAAAGTAAATACAAAAATGACATAAGCATGTATCTTTTATAAAAACAATTTTTACATAGGGTTATATATGTTATCTTTTCAACTATAAATATTAATTAGAAAGATAACATTATTTCATAAATAATAGTATTTTATTTATAATTTTTATACATTAAATAATTTAATTTATTTATGACACAATGATGATGTAGTAATTACCTTATTAGTGAAATATTAAAATAATTAATATTATAAATACCCAAAAAAATATAATTTGAGACTTTTAATGAATTACACGAATTTTATAAGTTAATATGACATGTTAGAATTTATTTAATTAACTTTTTTCTAAGTAATCATGCTTTTATGTTTTTTAAAAAAATCAAATACCAAATAGTGTCAAAATTGACATAAAAGAGTTTTTAAAACAAATATTATATTATTAATTGATATTAAATTCCTAAAAATATAAGGCTCGGAAAAAGGACTTGTATCATGATAGGTGTATCATTAATGGACCACTTGGGGTTCTCTTGGAGGTATATAGTAAGTTTATTAACTATATAATATAAAAATACAAAGTGACATGGTAAGTGTCAAACTAATTAACCAAGAGTTAAAACTAAAAGATAAGGTTAATATAATGACCCAAACATATCTAAAATCTATTGGTTGAAAGGATTTATACCCCTCACCACCTTATTCTTTTAATAATACACTTTTTGAGCCATTAGAAACCGAATATGAATTTATTATAAAATAATATTTCTATCTTTTCCAAAGGTGCCCCTCACCCCTCTTATAAAAGGGCACTCCCCCTTCTCTCAATGTCACACCTTCAAAGCCTTTTGGCTCAGACAAAATCTGCCCAAATATCCTCCCAACTTCCCTCAATTCAACCTCTAGGCCTTATTTTGATCATAAATCCAACATAAGGAGCTTTTTTTATCAAATCAAAAGGAAGAACCCGAAGAAGATGTAATGTTTTCACCACCCTTTTTAAAGTTCCTTTCTTCTTCAACTTCTTCTTTATTTGTTATTTAATTTCTAAAATAATAACTCTAGTATCTTATATATACTGTGATGCTATTATAAATATGGTACAACCATATTCAGTATTCTATCCATCCTTTGAATGACATGTCACCACATGTGCGTACGTACGACTTACCGTCTCCACGTCGTGGTGTAATTGTTATTCAAAAACATTATTATTTTTTATGGGTATGATAATGATATTTAATTGATGTAAATAATAAATATAACATGATAATTATTCTTTATATATGATATAACATCCAACTATATATTATTTTAATATCAAAATAATGGTATTGTCGCTCGTGCATACGTATGGACTACCGTCTCCACGAACGCGATGAGATTCATTCCCCATCGTATCCATGAAATTATAATTATCATTTGATGATTAAAAATAATTTTTAAGGACTTTATATCATTCTATATATGAATAAGATACAACCTATCCATAACAAACACGGCTTATGTAACAAAATATATAAAGGAAAATGAATTCGTTAACACCCGAAACGATGATAATACTAAGATATTATTAAAAAATCAATGTTAAAAGATCATATATGATATCATATTAATGTATATAATTCTTGTATAATTTAATAACAATTATTTTAACATTATACAGGAGTTTAACCTACCCTCAACCAAGGAAAAGTACAAGGTAAGGGGTTTTCATCTCACTCCTTATTCTTGTGAGATTCATGCCATATTGCCACTATTAACTTTTGTGTGGTGTATGTGCTGCCCATAATTGTATTATTTGTGTAATAAACTTTAATTTATGTGTATTTACATATTCATTGTATGATACCTATTTCATGGTGTGTGTGTTTTGTAAGTTACCAAATTGGTAAGGGTTTATTTCACAATCTCTTCATTATCCGAGGTTTTTTAAACGTAATTATCTACTAGGGCCTCTTTATCATCCACATCCATGTTTCTTAAAAATGTATTTCAAATCACTATTAATATTTTAAAGACTATGGGATAAATTCATTTATACCCTTTTTGAATTTTTATAATAAGTTTATAAAGGAATCTTTCTGTCGTTTTCCAAACAAGGTCTCTTTTAACCTTTTCGACAGAATTAAGGTAAGAATGTTTTTTTAACTTATACGGTGAGTGCGGATATTTTCCACCATTATAAAATCTTAGAAGCTTCCATTAAAATATTATAAGGATATTTTCAAATTAAATGTTTTTTTATAATTATGTTACTTTTAAATGATTTCATAAAAATAGATATTTCTCTCAAATAGTTTTGATTTCATCTATGTCAACATCCTTTGATGGATTTTAAGCTTATTTGAAGTTGATTTATTATGATACAAAACTTCCATATTGTATTGAAGGTTTTGTGATATGTTTGACTATGGATGAGTTATTTTTATACCATTCATGTTTTATGGAGAAAGTATTGACATTTCATATGCTAGTTTTAATACGAATGTTTATGTTATGTTTAAACATGTTCATATGAGGAATGCATTGGACTTAATAAGTGACGGGTGGAGCCCGCTATAGTTCCTTGATGAATTGGTAGGTCTCATGAGACCAACTAGTGTCTTGGAACGAGGCCTTGACAAAATCTTATTTTTAGTCTCGGCACGAGGCCTTGGCTACATGGTTATGATAGTCTGACATTATGCATTCCATCATTATGAAAGTGGTTATTGATATTGCAAGTGATTATTCAATTAGTGGAATATCCATGTGAATAAGTAAATTGCATTATTTAATTTTATCTTTTCCATATTATGCTGAAGTTCAAGTTTAAAAGGCTTTTGTTTTAGTTATACATTGCCTTAAATGTTTATGCTTATTTATGAAAGTTTCCGCTATATTGTTATCCTTATTGGGCATCTAAGATCACCCCTTTCTATGTTTTATTTTTCCCAGGATGTGAAGAAGTATTTTATGAATGACCTGTAGGGATAGTATGTGGGGATATGAGTGTGGACTATGGAGACTATGTTGTTGTAGTTTTTATTTTTGTGATGTAATGTAAGACTTATGACTATATCTAGTATTTCCAAGGCTACTAAACTAATCGGTCTTTCGAGATTTGATCTTTCTTGTGATCATGCCAATGTTATGTAATAATGCACCGACTCTGGGTAATTGGGGTCGGGGCATTACAATTTCTACTTTATTACATTGGCATGAGATACAAAGAACTGAATCCTGAAGGACTGGATAGTTTAGTGGTCTTGGTAAACTAGACACATACTTGAATCACATTTACATTTGAAAACATAAAATACTACAAAGTATTTTCTTGAGTATTCCATTATTCCACTCATTGTATCCCTTAATTTCAATACTAAAACACTTCCTGGTATCCTGGGGAAAATAAAACCTAAGAAAAGGGTTACCTCAAATGATAAGTAAGGGTATGCATACACCAGAAGCTATGAAAAAATAAAATATAAAAATATTATAGGTTAAATAACTGGAACACATGTCATTTATCAATAACTAGAGCATAATATGTAAGGAATAAATGACGATCAAATAATTCCATATAAATAATCGCGTGAGCTTGAAAACATAACCATGGATATTATAACTATTCTAATAATTTCATGGAATATCAATGACTAAATTCATAATTATGGAATACAAAATTCTAGATAGCTAAAACAAATTGTTGAGGCCTTGTGCCAAGACATCTAAATAAATGGGTAAAGCCTTGGTCAAAATCCAATCTAGTTTGTCTCGTGGATCCTATTGATGAATCGAGGGGTTATAGCAGTCCCCTCCTATCACTTACTAAGTCTAATGTATTCCTCATATGAAAGGTGTGAAACATAACCAACATAAACATTCATATTGAAAAAAACAATATCTTAAATGTTAACAATTACCTAAATAAATAAACATCCTCAGAAACCATCCAGAGTAATATAAATGGTGTCAAACTAGTATATCCCTAGTCAAAACTAATCATAAAACATACAAATAAAGAATAAAAATGATATCAATATAACATATCCCCCAATGTATCATAATTACAATGAAGGTTTGATGTCATTGATGAATAGAAATACCATAAAACACCCTTGAAACATTTTTTAGGAAAATAACCTTTGAATATTTAGAATCCCCTTTTAAAAAAATTCACAAAACATTTTGAAAATAATTTTGTTTTAAAATAACCTTTAAATATTTCAAAATAAGTTTTAAAATATTTAGTGATCATAACAGTGGAAAATTCCATCCATGTCGTACACGTTAAAAACAAATATTTCCTTCACATTTTTGGTAAAATCCAAATGGGGAATTGTTTTGAAAGAAACATGAAGATTACTTTCAAAATATTTTAAAAAAAATAAAAATAGGTAAAAATTATTAAATAAATAATTTTTAAATTTTCAAAAAAAAATTGAGACTATTTTTAAAAAACATTGGTTTTTATGAGGAAGGATTTCCGACCGAAGAGATAAATAAATTCGGGTTTTCTTAAAAACACTTTTTCAATCATTTTAAGTACCAAAGAGAGGGGAAATGGTGATATTTATTCAAAAGTTACTAAATAAATATATGATCATAAAATATATTTATTTCAATATATAAATATCAAATAATACCCCCAAGAGATATGTAAACATAAATAATCCTAAATAACAATGAGATTGTGAAATAAACTCCTACTCCTTTGGTAACTTTTGAATCATAAGCCCCATGAAATAAATAAATTTAAAAGAAAAATTAAATACCATGAATATAAATGAATTCATTATATAACATACAAAAGGGGTAGTATATAGACCACACAAAAGAAATAAGAAGTGAATATGGTGTATGTCTCACGGAAGTAAAAGTGAGGTGAGAAACTATTACCTTAGGTTTGACTTCTTTTGTATGTTCATAAACTACATGTATAATAAATATAGGTTTATTATAAATATATTATTGAACCATAATAATATATATCATATCATATATGATCCTTTAATAACATTTTACCACCCTTTTTTAATAATACTTCATTATTTTCATTGTTTTATGTGTTAATTGTCCCGTTTTCTAATACGTGTTTTGTCATGAAATTTATAGTTATTGAAAATATGATATATATATATATATATATATATATATCATGTATATAATTATAATAATTTTATAAATATATTATTTACTCATTATATACATTTTTATAACCATTTATGAATGTTTGAAATGGAAAATTAATCGCATCGCTGGGTGGAGACGGTAGACGGTATGTACGCACGAGCAATGATATCATTCTATTAACAAGTAAAAGGGTAAGTAAGTGGGTGATATATTAATTTTAAATAATAAATATCATATTATATATATCACATATATTCATTAATTTTATCCTTATTATATTCCATGTAAAGCGTAAGTGAAAAATGAATCACATCTCTTCACGAGGTGGTAGTCTATCGTACACTTGAGCGATGTTATCATATCTGAAATAGAATAGAACATAAAAATTTATATGTAATATTAAAATTAAATAAGTATAATAATATTATAAATATCATATATATTTCTTAAATCCATCATTATACCCAACCTTGAAAGATGGTGATGGAAAACGAACTACATCGGTTCGTGAGGCGGTAGTCCGTCGTACACACAGTCGATGATTTTGTTTCCAATTTGATGGAAGTGGAGATATAAAAAAATTCTTACATAAACATAATACAATATAAGTATATGGGAGATAATTTTTTTATTATATTGTAAGTTTTAATTCATAATTCATTATTGTAAAGGAAGAAAGAAACTAAAATAGATTTCTTAAGACAACTACCTTCTCTAAGAAAAACCTCCATTGGATCTCCTCTCAAGAACCCTAGGGATGGTCTTTTGGGAGGACCAGAAGCTCTAGATTATGTATAATGATTTTGGGGAGATATTTGGGTAGGTTTTTTTGAGAAAATTTTCTTTAGATCTGTGATGAACTGAAGTGAGGTAATGGCCTTTTATAAGTTGGGAAAGATAACCCTCTTAAAAATTACATGAAAATTTCCCAAAAGAATCCACAATGATAAATTAATTCCCATGAAAATGATTTAAAATGAAATTATATTATAATTTTTTATTAATAAGGTCTAAATATGTCCATCTAATAATATATTAACAAGTTGGTAGGTCGTTTTTAACCTTTATCTTCTTTGTTTAACCCTCAGTAAACCCATTTTTACTTTAATCGCGGTAATTAATTTTTAATGTGTTCACTATTAATTTTGGTCAAAAATTAAGTTTTATTATTAGATAATATAAAATATAATTATTAAAAATATTTAATCCATTTTTCTAAATTCTATTCATAGAATTATAAAATTTTAATTTAAAATTAACCCCACAGATGCGATGAGAAAGGGGTTTTCAAAGATAAAATGTTCAAAAGATTCCAAAGTTTTTTTGTCAAACTTCAGCATGAAAATTATTCCAATGATCTAAATTTGATTAATATATATATAATTTTACTAATTTTACTTTAAAATTATCTAAAAAAATTAACTATTTAAATAATTTAAATAAAAATACGGTTTTCAATTAAAACCTATTATTTTTCACTATTCTTTAAAAAATTAATCTTTTCAAAAAATTATAAAAAATTCACTCTAAGAAAATTTCGATATGATGATTTAAAAAATGAAGTAAATTTTATCAAATAAATTTTATAAAAATTTAAAAAAATAATTTTACCATAATTGTGCAAGAAGCGACGAAGCCTTTTTCTCTAAAAAATATAGTTTTTAAAAAAACATTTATTTCACATTAAAATGATTCTAATTTTATTTTTAATAAATATATATCCATTTATTTTATTTTATACATGTTTAAACCATATAATTTTCATAATTTAGTTGGTACTATTAATACCTTCCAATTAAACTACCAGGTTATAATGGTCATGTATAAATAATGCTATTTTAATGGAGTATCATGTTTAAACCCTGTGTTTCATGCATCGCAAGCTATAAAATAGATTGAATATATTTAAAAATAAATATATTTTAAATTATATGGGTGTTATATTCTCTTCTAATATTGTTTTTTAATGTCACATATGTTATCGAACATGATGTACCTATTTTAAAATATTGTGGTGTTACATACTACCCCCTTCAACAAATGGTGTCCTCACAATTTAATATTGATTTAGGTAATCAAGGTTTTTACATTTGAAATAACTTAATTGAAAACCCACATCATAAAAAAGGTTAATAAAACATCTAGTAATAATAGAGGTATGTAAGTACAAAGGTTATATGAAGTAACACCAAACTAGGTTTCCCTGTAGAACATAGTGGGCAAGTGAAGATATGGATATAGAAGAAAATAATAATGCCCAAATAATGATGGAGGGTGGTAAAGTTCATTGATAAAAAAAAGTAAAATGATAAATATAAATTCAATAACCATAAATCCAAAAATCAGTGATGAGTTAATGGACCATTTGATTCATCATAAATGAACTTACTAGGATAAAATTTTTGTTTCATGATCCTTTTCTTGAATTTGAGGAATTTCTTTACCATCTATAGTGAGAATATATAAAAATATACTTAATTGGTATATTTCTATTTCATAGGCATAATTTAATATTTTTCTTTTGCTTCAATCATTTTCCACTTCATTTATTATTACAATAAATGAATATCCAAGATTAATTTTTTATACTTAGAGCACTAAAATTAACAATTTAGATCACATTAGCTTAATAAAATAATGAAAAGGCATTACTCGTGTATATAGATGTTTTCAAAGACCAAAATGGTCAGAATAAGTTATAAAATAACACTAAAATATCAATGTAATTCATTCTATAAGTAGTTAACCTAAAGACTCATCCAAATTTTGTCTACCCAAATTCAAAGTCTAAAAATTTTAAAGGAAGTTTACTAAATCAACATTATATTCCCTAAATAATATAAGGTGGATATTAATATAAAATTAAAAATATATGAATACCTTAGTCACTATAAAACCTTAATGAAAACATGCATTCTCCCCAATATAAAATTTTAGGTTGTTAAATATATTCCATAAATCAATACTTGCAGTAAACTCCAACAAATATGACTTAAACCATCAAACCTATAACCAATTTCATGGTTACCAAAACTATCCCATAAATTTATCATTATTAAATCAATATTGGGAACATATTAATGGTTATCCTCCCTCAATCATGTGTTTTCCAATAGGTTCAGTTTGTCAGTAAATCACTTTTCTTGGTCATCGGTACCATTCAATATATGCTCTCAAATACTTTATGGAATATTACTATAGTATAATCCTTATACATTTCATTATTCTTATAACAAAAATATCATAGATAAAATACTCTTATGGAATAATTATTGAATATAATCACAAACACATTAAGCACTCCACTTTTTTTGTGGCAATAGTATAAGCTTGAATATGATCCCTTAGCTTCTTTTAAGGTATATTACCATGATACTTAAGGTATTAATTTGCGTAGTTCCTCATCTCCTTATAGTTGATGCATTAAAAATTGGAATATTTTTTATTTCAATTGTAATCATGAGTATGGTGGCCTTTGTCTATACACTATTAGAAAACTCCAATTCCCTTCAAGCAAGTATTAGGGTGTTTCTTTCCACAATTATCACATGTGGGAAAATACTTCTTTCCCTTATTCCCCTTATCCATTTTTTTCTCTATCATCGCATTCTTCTCTGGACTCCCTTCGAAGTGATAATACATAGATAATTATTTTTTGTCTTGATATTATATGATATTATGTATTAATATGATGAGAATTTTTAGGAGACAAGTTCTCATCAAAATATTGGCTTCATCCCATCAAAGAAACAATTATTCTTACTCTTTGGATTACATACATTTATACAGTTTAATTTCCTTAAAAAAATTTCCATTTATAAATAATGGAATACATTATATCAGATCATAACATTAAGAAACAAAATTTATAATCTCAAAACTAGTAAAATTCTTAACATAAACTGGAAAATTTATGCATAACTAATATCGTAATCATAAACATGGTTTCTCTTGGGATAAATTTATTTTTAACTCCTCTATAATGGTTTGTAAAGAAATTTTTTTTATCTAAATCATATCCTATAGTATTTTAAAACTAGGTTCATAGTAATTATCATTTTCATGCACCATGTGATGATTGGGTCAATCCCAATGTGCCCTTTTTAGATTTATTAACCCTAGATACATCTATGTTATAACCACATACAATTGTAGTATCTATACAGGGATGTATTTCTTAGAAAAACCCATGTAATCTATTCCTTACCAAAATATTAGGATTTTTTTCTATAAATATACTAAAATTTTATCATAGTGTTATGTTCCTTAATCTATGTTTTCCTAAATTTAGTTCTCAAGGTTTCTACAAATATTCATTTGATACAAACTGTAGTGACCCCAACTCTAGTAACTTAAATCCATTTTATACTTTATTACATTTCATGAGATATAAGGAATCACATCCTGAAAGACTTAATAGTTTAGTATTCATGGTAAACTATATACATACTTGAATCAAATTTATATTTGAAAACATAAAATACAACGAATTATTTTCTTGAGAATTCCATTATTCCCCTTAGCATATCCCTGTATATTAATCATAAAAAATTTCCTAGTATCCTAAGGAAAATAAATTATAAGAAAGGGATGAGATAAAATTCTCAGTAAGGGTATGTGTAAAGTATAATCTATGAATAAATAAGGCATAATCAATATGTAAAGGTAAATAACTGAAACACAATACATTTAATCAATAACTTGAGCATAGTATGGAAGGAATAAATGATGATCAAATAATTCCATATAAATAATCACATGATCTTGAAAAATTTACTATGGATATTCTAACTAATTTAATAATCACATGGAATATCATTAACTAAATTCATAATTATGGAATTAATAATTCCATACATCTAAAAAATACCTTCAAGGCCTTGTTCTAAGGCATCTGATAAATTGGTAAGGCCTTAGCCAAAACCCAATCTAGTTTGTCTTGTGAAACCTATCGATGCATCGAGGGTATATAGGGATCCTCACACATTAATTATTAATTTAAATTCATTCCAAATGTGAAAGGGGTAAAACATAATCAAAATAAACATTTCTATTGAAAAACTAATATATCAAATACTAATAATTACACCCAATCAATAAACATTATCAAAAAACATCTAGAGTGATATGAATGGTCAAAATGAAATATCCCTAGTCAAAACTGATCATAAACCATCCAAATAAAGAATAATGATGATACCAAAATAACATATCCCCATTGGATCATTATTGCAATGAAGGTTTGATGACATTGATGAATATAAATGCCATAAAAGATCCTTAAAAACATTTTTGAGGAAAATAACATTTGCTTTTTGAAAATAACCTTTTCAAAAAACAAGTTCACAAAATATTTTGAAAATAATTTTCTTTGAAAATAACCTTTAAATATTGTAAAATAATTTTAAAAATGTTGAGTGTTCCTGATGGTGAAAAAATATATTAATGTCATACGTATTAAAAAAATATTCCTTTCACATTTTCAGTTAAAGTCAAACGGGAATTATTTTGAAAATTTCAGGAAGATTCCTTTAAACAAAAAAAATAAAAAGTCAAAATGGTTAAAATTTTATTTAATAAATCATTTTTAAAATTTTAAAAAAAATATGAAAAAAATTAGAAAACATGGGTTGACCAAAGAGAGAAATAAAGTCGAATTTTCTTAAAAACATTTTCTAAATAATTTTAAGATCCAAATAGTGGTAAAATGGTACTATTGCATCAAAATTTCTTAAATAAATATAAGAGAATAAAATATATTTATTTTAAGATATAAATATCAAACAATTCCCCCAAGTATAATGTAAACATAAATAATCCCGAATAATAATGAGATTGTGAAATAAACTCTTACCACTTTGGTAACTTTTGAATCATAAGCCCCATGAAAGATATATCATTAAATGAAAATTTAAAAGCCATAAAGATCAATTAATTCATGATATAACATAAAAAAGTGGTAGTATATTCATCACACAAAATAAACAAGTGGTGAATATGGAGTATGTCTCACAAAAGTAAAAGTGAGACAATAAACCCTTACCTTAAGTTTGAATTCCTTCATATGTCTCTGAAACTCCTATATAATAAATATATGTTTATTATAAATATATTAAATAAAAATAATAATATATATCATATCATATATGATCCTATAATAACACTTTACCACCTTATTTTTAATAATATTTCATTATTTTCATTGTTTTGGGTGTAAATTGCCTTGTTTTCTAATGTGTGTTTTATCATGAAACATACAGTTATTTTGAATAAGTTATATATATATGTGTGTGTGTGTGTGTGTGTGTGTGTGTGTGTGTGTCATATAAATAATTATAATAATTTTATAGATGTAATTTTTACTAATTAGATACATTTTTTTAACCATTTATGAATGTTGGATATGGAAAATGAATCGCATCGCTTCGTGGAGATGGTAGGTTGTGTGTATGCATGAGCGATGATATCATTCTATTAATGAGGAAAAGGTTAAGAAAGTGGGTGATATAATATTTTTAAATAATAAATATAATCTCATATATATCATATATATTCATTAATATTATACTTATTGTGTTTCATGTAAAGTGTAAGTGAAAAATGAATCACATCACTTCGTGAGGCGGTAGTTTGTCGTACACAAAATATTTGAAATGGAATGGAATATAAAACTGTATTTGTGATATTAAAATTATAGAAGTATAATAATATCATAAATACCATATAAATTTTTCAAAATCCATCATTATATATAATAATGAAATGTGGTGATGGAAAACAAACTACATCGGTTCATGAGGCAGTAGTCCGTTGTACACACGATCGATGATCTTGTTTCCAATTTTATGGAAGTGGATATGGATAAATATTATGACATAAAAATAAAAACATATTATTATATGATATATATTGGTTTTATTATATTTTAATTTTTAATACATAATTGAAGGTGGGAAAATAAGAAAGAAAATGAAAGATCTTTGTTAAGACAATTACTATCTCTAAGAGAAACCACCTTTGGATATCCTCTCAAGAACCCTAGGGATGGTCTTTTGGGAGAAAAAGAAAGTCTAAAATATGTATAATGATTTTGGGGAGATATTTTTTCAGGGTTTTTTTGATCTAATAGATTTAAATACGTGAATAAGTGAAGGGTGGGAGTGGCCTTTTATAAGTGGGGAAAGATAACCCACTTTAAAATTACTTGTAAATCTCCCAAAAGAATCCAAAATGATAAATTTATTCCCAAGAAAAATTATTTAAAATGACATAATATTCTAATTTTGGATGAATAAGGTCTAAATATTTCCATAAAATAATATATTGATAATTTTATAGTGCATTTTGAACACTTATCTTCTTATTTTAAACCCCCGGTAAACTCATTTTTACCTTAACTATGGTAATTAATTTTTACTATTTCCACTATTCATTTTGTTTAAAAATTATTTTTACCATATTACATAATATAAATTTTTCTGATTCTAAATATTAAATCAATTTTTCCAAATTCCATTCACATAATTGGAAAATTTTGGTTTAAAATTAATCTCATAGATGCGACGATAAAGTGGTTTTTTAAAGAGACAATGTTCAAAAGCTGCTAAAGTTTTTATACCAAAATTCAATATGAAAATGGTTCTAATGAACTAAATTGGATTAAAATATATATAATTGAACTAATGTTACTTTAAAACCAATTTAAAATGAGTTAAATTAATATATAATTTAAATTAAAATGCAGTTTTCAATTAAAATTCAGCATTTTTCACTATTCATCTAAAAAGTAATATTTTTAGAAAATTATCAAAATTTTACTCTAAGATTATTTTTATATTTTGATTTAAAAAATTAATTTAATTTTATAAAATAAATTTTATAAAATTTTCAAAAGGTAATTTAATCATAAGTGCACAATAAGCGACGAAACCGTTTTCATTAAAAAATACAATTTTTCATAAAACATTTCTTTTACATTCAAATGATTTTTATTTTATTTATAATAAATAGATATCCATTTAATTTATTTTGTAAATTTTTAAACCATATAATTTTCATAATTTATTTATTATTATTCATACCTAATAATTAAACAACTAAGTTATAATGGTTGTGTATAAATAATAATATTTTAGTAGAGGATCATGTTTAAACTCGGTGTTGTGTAAATTACAAGCAATCAAATATATTGAATTTATTTAAAAATAAATATATTTTAAAGTCTTGGGGTGTTATATTCTCTTTTAATCTTGGTGTTTCATGTCATATATTCTATCTTACATGATGTTTCTACTTTAAAATCTTAGGGTGTAACATTCATCTCTATCAATTTAAATGGGGCTATATGATTTGGTGGAGTGGAAATTTGATCCATTCTAAGAAAAAAAGCAATATATATTTACAACCTATATTTAGGATAATTATTATAAAATATTTCAGTAAATACATCTTGAAGGAGAACCAAAATTGTAGCTAAAACCATCTACTCATTTTCCTCAACTGATTTGAGGATTATACTTTCCATATCAGTAGTAATATTTATAACATTCATATGATATGGTATTTTCCATTATTCTTGTAATTCCCATTATTTTCTATGTGTATATTAAATACATACATGATATGATAATGATCCTTTCATGGGGTGAAAATCAATATGATATTGGAACTGGATTGACATCTCTATTTCAGATTTCATAATGAAATAATTCATATCTTGAGTGAATAATTCCCAAAGATACCTATAGGTTTCTATAAAAATACCCCAAGATAGAAACATCATAATCCATTTTACACATTTATTGGATGGTGTGACAATAATCATCCAAGATGAATATTTCCCTACTTCTAGTGTTAAAAGATATGGAAAATGCTCAGACATAACAGAGTGAGAAGCTTCTATATAAAATAAATCACAATTCAATGTTGATGATACTAGTATAATAGCTCATATAGTGGAAGGAACTTTTCCTACAGTGATTATAGACTACTCAAAAGTGTATATCCATAAAATTCAAAAAGTATTACCCTAATTTTAGTGTTTCTCCCTAGATTTATACAAGACTAAATGATAACTATGATGGTATAGCTTACTACTCCTTCCAGATCTACCTGTAGGTGGTGAACTTCCTCCTTTCATCTACCTCTAATATTGTGTATGTGGTGTTTATGTCTATTGGGAGTGTTTAAAAACACTATCTAATATATTATCTTATAAACATCATTGAATATGGAATTATTACATATATAAGTGAAATTTTATTTCTTTAAAAATGAAATTTGGTTTAGTCTACCCAAAACACCCATATCAGTGACATCGAACTGGAGGTTCTCCTAGGTTATGACTAAATTAATCACTACAACCTTGAATTCACTGATAATTTCACCATATCTCAGACATTTCTAAATCCTCCTTTGTTTATTGGATGATCTCTTACTAACACCATAAATCGGTCAAGAAGTGCATGTTATTATAATTCCCTTGGAATCTATCTCTCCTGGAACAAAATTATTTACAATATAAAAAAAATATTAAACATTTTATATTTGGCTTTTAATATTTCCCGCAATCCCATCTTAAATTTCCTAGATTTATATTCTTCTTCCTCACTTTGATAGGGAAAAAATAGAGTTGGTTTTTAAATATAGTAGAGTTTTTAATGACAAATATCATTCCATAATGAAGTATTATATGTTCATAAAATTTGACATTGTGGATAATATTTGTATTGAATTTCTATCATGAACCAACCCAACCACCCAAGAATCAAAATCCATCAAATAAGGGTTTAAATCCTCTAATAATAGGAGAATCTATCACTCTCAAAGAATGATAGGAGGTAATAAAGGTGGATTTAAAATCAAGGGGAAAACAGTTATCAGAGAGGAATAAAATGCATCCACTGGAACTTCAATATGAGATAAAAGGGGTTGTAGAATCCAAAATTCTCTCTTCGGAGCCTCCAGAAACTAATGGATCATGTTAGGGTTGAATGGAAGGTGTTTCAGGCTAAAAACATGGGTCCCAATATTTTAATTAAAAAGTTTGGGGGGTTAAAAACTTGTTAACATGTCTTACTAGCTTAGGTTTCATGTTTATTACTAACCATGAACCTAACCATATTCCCTCACTGGGATTCTCGAATGGGTTCACATTTTGGACACGTCGTGAGGATAATTGTGATCCAACTATGAAAAACCCAACTACCCAAGGCTTCATTATTAGTGGGAAAGTTTGCACCATTTGTACTAACCATGTGCTAAACATGTGACACCATATAGAACCATCACATAGGGTGCACCGTTTGCTAGATCAAACCACACTATTTTCCCTAAATATGTTCCAAACATGAACATCCCCAAAAATATCCAAAATTTTAAAATGGTCTACAAAAAAACATGGAACGAGACCCAAGAAATAAATCATAAAAAAATGGTCAATAAATAACTAAAATATAGTAATGAGATTTTATAACCTTCCCATTATAAATAATTTCTATCCCTAGAAATCCTATGAAGAAGACTCTATTTCAAATAGATGAGGCCACTACTCTCTCATCAGTGTCTTACACTCCCAAGTCTCATGTGAATGAGAACCATTCTTATATAGCACATAAACCAAAGGTATAGACTTCACATGAAGATCCTTCATCTTATAATCAACAATATAAACTAGATGCTCATTCACTGTTAAATCAAGTTCCATGTCAATTTCCTCCCAAATCAAAATGAGAGATGGGCCAGAGAGGTACTTTCTAAGTTCTGACACATGAAACACATTATGAATCAACATTAATTGAGGTGGGAATTCCAAAAAATTATCCACCTTTCCAATTCACTCAATAACCTAAAATGGTATCATATATCTCAGTTCAATATTACCTAGTTTTCTAAGCCATATGTGACCCTACCGAGGTGAAACTCTCAAAAACATCTGGTCCCTGACTAAAAACTCTGACATGCATTAATGACGATCAACATAATATTTGAACTATATTTGAGTCATCACCATTATATGATGAATTTTATGGATCTTTATCATCATCTCTTGGACCAAACTATTCCCTACCAATGATGTTTCACCAACCTCTGACCAATAAAACAAATATTTACATTTTTGTCCATACAATTCCTAAAAGGGTTCTATCCTGATGGATGACTGGTAACTATTTTTATAGTAAAAGTCAACCAGTCCCAAGTGACTATACAAGGCTCTACTAAAATCAATAATAAAATCATGAATCATGTCTTCAAGAATCTGTATAGATTTTTTTCTACCCATTATTCTGTGGATGATATATTATGCTCAAAATAACTCTAGATCTGATTGACTCCTGGAGGCCTCTCTAAAAAGGAGAAGTGAACTAGGGATGCTTATCAGAAAATATAATAGATAGAACTCTATGAAATATGAAAATATTTTGTATATATAGTATTACCAATTCCTCAACAATGGTTGTATCAAAAATGGGAATAAAGTGATTTGATTTGATCAGTCGATCAATCACTACCCATATCACACTATTACCTAAAGGGGTATATGGAAACCCAACCACAAAATCCATCTAAGTCTTGTCCCACTTCCATGTCTTCACTAGAAGGGGATAAATAAAACCTAAGGGTTTCTAGTGCTCTCCCATAACCTTTTGATAGGTATAACAATGAGAAACAAAGTCATCAATGTCTCATCTCATATCTATCCACCAGAATCCTCACTGAATATCATATAACATCTTCATGGTTCTAGGGTTTATCTCCCACTATGAATTATGGAAATCCCCCATCACAGAATTTATCATGAGTGAATTTATGAAATATAGATTTTGAAAATATAATATACCCTCATAAGAGAATGAATACTTTATGATGGTCTCCCCACCATAAAGAGAGTCCCTAAATCCATGTAACACATTATTAAGTTATTGTTCCTAAATAATCACCTCGAGAAGAGAGGAGGTCAACTGCACACTTTTTAGAATAATATTGGACTCATCCTCCCTAACTCAAAAGTGTATAAGAACAATGTGAGTAATCAAGTTCCACTCATATGATGATTCTTTCATATCCTAGGTTGTAATTTTCCTAATCAAGGAATTAGAAATAACATTCCCCTTTTTAGGGGTATAAGTAATGTTTAAATAAAAATACTAAAGGTACTCCACTCAATGCCTCTTTTGGATATTCAAATATTTTTGTGAGAATATATAACTCAGACTTCTGTGATTGGAAAACATAGTAAAATTTTCTCCAAAAAGGTAATGCTAAAACAATTTAAAAGAATGCATCATAGTTGTGAGTTAGAGATCATGGGTTGAATAGTTATTCTCATGTGGCCTAAGTTTTGAGGAACCATATTCCACCATGTGATCACCCTTCATGAGAAAACAACCAAAACCCAAACTTGATGTGTCACAAAAGACTACATAACCCTAACCAACCTCTAGAAAAGTAAAAATTAGTGAGTATGACAAAATGCGCTCTAACTCATCAAAATAATTTTGTCATTTCAAATACCATAATAAATATACTCTATTTTAAGTGATAACGGTCATCATAGAATTCAATTTTTATTTGTCCTTAACAAACTTTCAGTAGTATCCCACTAAGATCAAGAATCTCCAAATCTCGAAAACATTTCATGGTTTCTCCCATCTAATAATAGCCTTCACCTTTTCAGGGTCAACTAAAATGCCATTTTTTGAGACCATATGTCCTATGAAAATAACTTCTTAAATCTAGAAATTTATTTCGATAGATTTTCATAAAGTCAGTATCTCCCAATATTTCTAGAACTTCTCTCATATGATGATTATGATCTTCCTCAGTTTAGAGTAAATCAAAATATCATACAAAAATACCACCATGAAAAATTTGAGATACGCATGAAATATATCATTTATTAACACCAAAAAACTATCAGGGAATTGGTTAGTCCAAAGGTAATAATAATATACTTGAAATGGATATACCTACTCTGAAAGTAGGCCTTCGGAATATCATATTTTTTATTCTAAGTTGGTGATAACTAGGATGAAGATCAATCATTTAGAACCACTTAACCCCTTTCAGTTATTCAAATATATCATTAATATATGTAAATGGATACTTATTATTACCATAACTCAGTTGAGTTTATGGTAATCAACACCAAGGTGAAGTGTTCCATCATCTCTCTTTGCAAAAAGAAATGTCCCCACATAATGTGACACATAAAAGAATATAAAGAGTTTATCTAATAAATCATACATTAGAGTCTTTAGCTCTTTCAGTACATCTATTTCTATATGGTGAGAAGGAATGGATATGGTCTAGGTACTCAGTACCAAATCATTGTAGAATTCTACTTTCCTTAATGGTGTAAATATAGAAAAGTAATACAAAAACACTTTGTGAAACTCTACAAATATTGGAGTAATATCGTTATTGAAATATTCTCAATAAAGATAAAAAGAAAACACAAATATTTCCCTTCACAAATTTGTAAAAGGTGTTCCTTCTCTTCTCAACCTCAAGTTCCATTCTCCTTGGAAAACACAGTACATCCCATTGGGGTAGTAAAGGAGACTGGACAATGATAACTATCAATCTCATATTTATGGGAAATCATCCAATACATTCCAAGAATGAAATATAATTTTTTTATGTTGAGAATAAGAAAATTCCATGTAAGATCAATCTATGAAAAAGAGAAGGAAAAGGAAGGGCATAGGGACCTTTCTCTCTCTTTTTTTATGGGGTGTAGCAATATCCATCAAATAAGAAATAATCTACCTTGTAAAGTTCAATAAATTCACAACATGTGTCAATGTGAAAAAATGATATGCACTAGTATCAAATAAATTAGTCACTAAAGATGAATCTATAGTGATGGTATCTCTCACTATTGTTAGACTCACATTAGCTTCCCCTGGAGACTCTTCCACTATGTGAATAAGCTTAAATATGGATACCTAAGGTATGAACCCATTATATCTTGAATCATATGATTTCAATATAGTAACTTTGGGTGATGATGAGACTATTCCACTACATGGAGCTAAAAATACATGATAGAACTTATGCAGGTGGCCTAACATACCGAATGAACCACAAATATTCAATGCCTCAATACAAACTCAATTGGAATATTATACCTTGCCACATTGGAAGCAAAGTAAAAATACTTATATATACACCACATAATGTCTGGATGATTCTTCCTATCGAGATATTCCATAATACACGTCATGGTTTCTCTTTCCTTTAAAGGAGCTAACAAGATTTCCACTATGAGTAGAATGAACTTCGGTCAGCCTTGACTTACCAGCCAAGTCAAGCACATCCATCAACACTCTATCTAGTATGTTCATATATGAAGTGAGCTTCAACGTGAAAAATTGATATTGGATGTCAGATCAAAGACCCATCTTGAATATTTGAGCCTTCAGCATCTCATTTTTCACTACCTTAGAAGAAAACAGAACAAGTTCAGGAAAACTATTTTCATACTAAGTCATGATCCTGTCACCTTGTTGAATTTTAAGAAACTCCATATACTTTAATAAAACCATAGAGTCTAGATAAAAATATTCTATGAAACTATATATAAATTATTTCCACTCCAATCCTTTATGATTCTTCATTGTAACCATCATATCTCATTATATCTTGTTAACCCATTTGAGTATGAAGGTAGCACATTTAGCCTTTATCGAATCAGGAATTTAAAAGAAATAAAAAAAAGTAGATCAATATTATTTAACCAATCCTATGCCTATTGAGGATCATTTGATCATTGGAAATATAGTGGTTTCTAATGAAGAAACTCCTGAGTATGATCACTAGTTTCATCACTTCAAGGTCCAACTAATGGATCCTGAATAGGAATTATTACAGCTACCTATCCCAGAGCATGGACAACATGTATGACTATCTCAATGAGATTATTATCAAATGGAAGGTTCAATTTTCATGGTTCATTAGAATCTCCCTCATGAGGTCTATTCAAATGACTTCTTAGGGAAATGGAACTACACAACATCAATAGGAAACAAAAAAAACAACACCAAAGATACCGAGATCATCAACTCAATCAAGAGATACATGAATATCAATTACATAAAAAAGAATTTAAAATTTTGGGATTTAAACAAACTCAGATCAAATTTAATATTTAGATATGACTTTCCCAAACTCCCATGGTGACATAATCATCATTACGATGAGATCTAGCTAGACACTAACTCGTAACTACCCCTTAAGTCCTAAAAATCCTACCTCTTGTCTACCAGTACATCCCCAAACTACGTACCAAAATCATGGAAATATATATAGCCTCCTCTAATTCCATTTTTTCACAAACCAACTTATATACCTTAGAATAATAATCTATAAAATTAGGGTTTAGATCCTAAAATATCATGAGGATCTATCACTCTCAATGAATGAGAGAAGAGAAGAAAGGAGGATTCTAAATATAGGGGAAAACACATACTAGAGAGGAATCAAATTCATTCACTAGTACTTAGGTCTAATATTAAAGGGGTTTTAGAATAAAAAATTCTCTCATGAGAGCCTCCAAAAGTAAAAGGGCCAAGTTAGGGATGAATGAGAAGTGTTTATGGTAAATAACAGGGGTCCTGAGATTTTAATTAAAAAATTAGGGGTTAAAATCTCATTCACATGGTTTAATGGGTTAGGCCACATAGTTAATACTAAATATGAACTTAATTGTGTGTTCTCACTTGTATTTTAGAAAGGGTTCTGAGTTTTGAAGCATATTTAGACTAACCATTCATCAACCATGAAAACACCCATATCCCAAGGCCACATGGTTTGAAGGGGAGATCGCATGGTTTGGGATAATCATGCACCAACTGAGAACCACCCTTCAAAACCATCACACAGTGTGAATAGTTTTCAAGGAAAAACCACATGATTTTACCAAACCATGAGTCAACTATGAATAGCCCCAATTATATCCAAATGTTTTAAAAGGTCTCCACAAATTACACATAATGAGACCTGAACAAAGAACAATCAAATCAAGGGTCAAGAAATACTTAAAATTTGGTAACATGATGTTATAATATCCCATTAAACAACTCTTTAAAGACCATACATATGAGGTTATGTTCTTTTTCTACTTCTATCATAACATCCCACCACTAATGAATGTCACATTTAATAAAAAAGGAAGCTGAACAAAACTAATGAAATTTTATAATCTCAATGGTCCTGAATATTTTATGGATAAAATACACCAAATCATTTGATTCTTGGGGAGAAAAATCATCTTAAAATTCATGGGAGATAAAACTAAAATACCTCATGACTTATATAGGGGAGGGTTACCATCTTGGTTCTACATTTCATATATCTTGATATAATTGTGATATCTATTCAAGTACCTAGGGTCCAAAAAGAGGTCTAGAAAGTAGTGTGTGTTCATTTTATCCTTCCTATAGAGTATTTAGGGTTGACACAATGTAATACTAATAATTTTATGTTGATAGTCATCTTATATTCCCTTCCATGAATATGGAATTTAAAATTTAATTTTGATACAGTAATAATCAACTCATAACACCATCCCTCTCTCATATATTTTCTTTCATCAAGTATCATCATGATTTAAAATATATTTTGAATACTTATAAAAAATACTTTAAATGTAAGAATGAAAGATTTAAAAAACAATAATAAATAATGGAATTTATAAGTAAAATTAATCAATTTAATACTCCATATTAACCAAATCATCACTAATAAATAAATAAGAAAACTATTTATTTTTTATTGATGTTTTCTAAAATATTTAATTTATTTTGACAATAAAGTGGAAAATCACGGGAAATCACATAACATGGCGTTCCATAATACATGTTTCATTATATAGAAGCTTATATATGATACATGAGACTCTTATAAATATGAGTGACTCAATGAGAAGGTCAAAATTGACCCCAAACTATGCATGGTAACATAATATTCCACCATAATCATATTGGTTATAAATGTTTATAGGTTACATACTGAGTCTAAAAAATCCTATATCTATAAATAATTTCAATATCACTAGGAATAGATAGTCTCTAATACCATTTATTAATTTCCTTGATTTATATAACTAATCAGTAACTGAACTAAGTTTCCATAACACCTCAGGTGCACCTCTTGATCACCATAGTTTGGTACAAACACATTGGGATTCTTAGAGTAATTTGGGAGGTGATTTACCATAAAGTAATTTATTCAAAAAATGATAAATTTATTAAAACATCTACATGACCACATATATCATGTATACCTAACATATCGGGGCAATAATTGATGTGATTTGGAATAAAAAATCATTGTATGCATCCTCAAGGTACATCTTAGTGGTAGTTGTCCCTATGGGTCTTGGTGAGATGTCAAGTTCAAGTCTTATTGAGTATTTCCTTATATTTTTGTTTTTCATGATATTATTTATAATGTAGTCTGTATCCCCAACTTTGATGTAAAATATCACTATCCACCTTTCTTCATAGGTTCCCTATATTCCCCCATTAATTTAAAATACTAGGACCATTAGAGGTACTCTCGTCAAGTCATCTTTGGTGAGGTGGATCTGGATAAGATTTCCTCGGTGATAACTATATATTTCGATGCACCTATTGTTCCACATCTCTAAGCTGTAATATATTTTATATAATATTTACTTATAGGATCAGTAAATTTGTTTAATCAAAATAACTTGTCACTTACCTTCGACCATTATAAAACACAGGAAATTATAAAATCAAAACTTTTATACAATATTTAATTCCAAGATCACTACTTTTTTTAATGAAAAGAACCTGTCACTTTCCTAAATCCATTATAAAATGAAGGAAATTGTGGAATCAAAATATGAATTCCTTCTACACTCTACACAATGGATTTATATGGCATATGTTCCCTTAATCTTCTGAGTATAGGGGGCTTAATATTTATAGTGGGTTCTACCATCAAGAACCCACCCCAATTTACTATGTCAAAAAGGAGTATTAATGCATAGAGATTAATTACCATCAAATAATAAATAAATTGTTTATATTTAATTTAATACATTAAATTAATAAACAATAATTTATTTTATTTAAAATATCATGATTTATTAATGTTTTGATAAGTTAATTTATTGGATAATAATTTATTACATTATTAATTAATTGATGGGCCATTTATTACATTCTTCCACTTGGTCTGAACTAATTAATGAGTCTAAATTCAATATCTCTCATTAAAAAGAAACATGATACCTGAATCATAGTGTTATTTCCTCCAAATAACAAGTATTCCCTTCCATGTATCATAATATATCGTGTATCTTAAATAACTAAATGAATAAACCTTAACCACATGGTTTATTGTTCATATGACTAAACATTAACCATATATTTTATTCTATAGCCTAAAAAATATTTATCAATTAATGTATGTGTACAAGTAATGTGAATAGATAAATACTTAAATATATAGAGTTTCAAATAACATTTTTTTTATTCAAAAAAATTACAAATTAGAACTTAATCCCATGCATATTACATAATCCTTGAATTTAAATGGATGCATTTCTTTAGTAAAAGTATTTTCAATCATCAATTAAGTATTCATATGTTAAATGAACACCTTTTTATCTTTGATATGTTCCCTTATAGCCAAGTACTTAATGTTTATTTTCTTACTTTAACTCCCATTTTTTTTATTATTAGCCATAAATATAGCATCTAAATTGTCACAATATATAATCAATGGCCTAGAAATAGAATCTATAACTTTAAGGCCCAAAATGAAACTTCTTATCCATACACCATGAGAAGTAGCCTCAAAACATGAAACAAATTCATATTCCTTAGTAGAAGTCTCTTTTAGTGTATGTTTGACACTTTTCCATGACATGGCTTTGCCAGTCATCATAAAAATATATCTTGAAGTTGATTTATACAAATCAACACAACCAGCAAAGTTTGCGTCTTAGTATCTGATGACTTATAAATTATGAGTGTGTTTATATATAATAATTTAGTCTTTATTCCCCTTAATGTATCTCAATACCTTCTTTATGATCTTTTAGTGGTTTATACCTAGATTACTCTAATATCTCCCCAACATTCTTATTGAAAATTCAATTCCAATCCTTGTGCGGACCTAAGTGTACATTAAACTACCAACAATGGAAGAAAATAGGATGGATTCTATTTTTTCTCATTCAAAATCTTTTTTAGGGTTTTGGTTCAAGCTAAATTTATCTCCCTTAACAATGGGTACTATACTTGGTGCACACTATTTCATATGAAATCTATCCAAGACTTTATTAATGTAGGTTTCTTAAGACAAGCCTAGAATGCCTCTTAACCTATCCTTATGAATATTTAAGCCAAAGAAATAGGATTCATCACCCATATCACCCATGTAAAAACATTTTAAGATAAACTATTCAACCTCATATAGAAAAAACATAAAATTTGTTACAAGTAAAATGTCATATATATATATATATATAATAAAAAAACATATTTTACTCCTACTAACCTTCTAGTATATGCATTGATTCATAATGTTTTCTTCAAAACCAAATGAAGTAATTACATCATGAAATCATAAATACCACTGTCAAGATTCTTGTTTTAAACCATAGATAGACCATTTGATCTTATACACCAAATTCTAATCATTATTATAGAGGAATCCTTCAGGTTGTTTCATGTAAACCTCCTCATCTAGATTTCCATTCAAAAATGCAGTTTTCACAACCATCTATTGTAATTCAAAATCAAAATGTGCTACTAATTCAATTATAATGTGTAAGTAATATTTTTTAGATACTAGAGAAAATGTGTTAGTATAATCAATCCCTTCCTTTTGAGTTAACCCTTTAGAAACTTGTCGGGCCTTGTATCTCTCAATGTTTCCTAATGAATTTTTTTTGTTTTAAAAACCCATTTACAACCAATAGGTTTTACACCAAGTGGCATCTCAACATGGTCCCAAATATCATTACTCTTCCTATAATTCAACTCCTTAATAATGGTATTATAGTACATATTTGACTCTTAAAAACTCATGGTTGTGGATCTTCTCAACATTTTACCATTATATTCTTGAGGATTTTTTGGTTCAATAGTTTTTTTAGGAATTTCTGATTCTTGAACTATTTGATTCAAATGATTATTATCAACTATTCTTTGGATGATATTTTTTTTAAAATGAGGTTTTTTATGAAAAATTATCAATCTATCACCTGAGCTAGAGTTTTGATCTTTTTAATGGTCTTTATCAGAAATTTTTTTGATATGATCACACCCAATAATCAAGTTATTTTCAAGAAATTTTGATTTTTTTTATTCCACAATTCTAGTGTTCAATGATGGACAATAAAAATGGTATCTTTTATAACTTTAATCATATCCAATGAATTATACACTAATGGTCCTAGGATCTAATGAACTCTCATGTGGATTATAAACACACACTTTTGAAGGATATCCCCAAACACACACATGTCACAAACTCAGTTTTCACCCCTTAAACAATTTAAAAGGTGTTTTTGAAACTACCTTTTTTGGAACCCGATTCAAAATGTATGATTCCTCTTTAAGTGCATCAATACACAAGAATTTAGATAACTTAGAGTTACTAATCATAGTTTGTACCATGTTCATTAAAGTTCAGTTTATTCTTTCAACTACACCATTTTGGTCAGGTGAACCTGGCATAGTGTATTGTGCAACGATTCCATTTTCTTGAAGAAACCTTGAAAATAGACCAGGAAATTTTCAATCCTCAGTGTATCTCCCAGAATATTCTCCACCCTAATCTGACCTCATGATCTTAATTTTTTTACCACATTCATTCTTGGTTTCATCCTTAAAAACTTTAAAGGAATCAAGTACATCATTTTTATTTTAAATAAAATCAAGATACATGTATCATGAATATTCATCACTGAAGGAAATTAAGAATTTTTTGTTATGTAAATCCATTTCTAAGCTACATATGTTTTTATATATGATTTATAATAAGGATAAACTTCTATTAGCACCTTTCTTTGATTTATTGGTTTGATTTCACTTAATTAAATATGCACATGTTTCAAAATTAGTGAAATTGATATTATTAAGTACCCCATCTTGAACTAATCTTTTAATCCTTTATTTTGAGATATGACTTAATCTCTAGTTCCATAACATAGAATAATTTTCATCTATGACACTTCTTTTAGTAATTTTATGAACATGCATGTTATTATTATTAATATTACTTTAAAAATCAATAGAGAAAAGGCCATCCTTTAATATACCACATCCAATGATGTAATTTTCATATATAGAGGAAAATTAGTTTTAAAAAAACTAAATTTAAAACCCAACTGTACTAGATTGGAAACTAAAATCAAGTTTATGGAGAAACATGGAATATAAAATTTCTTTTCCAAAAGAAAAGTAAACCCAATTCTTAACACTAGAACACATGTCCCCACATCTTCCACATGTAAGACCATCTTGTTTTCTAAATACAAGCCAAGCTCAATATCCACTAGCTTCCTTATGTTTTTCATACCTTGAAAGCTATTCACAATATGGATTATAGAACCTGTATCAATCCTCTTGGTGTTATAAATTGTATCAACCATATTTTATTCATAACAAACCAATGATATTGAAATACCTTTATTTTCTATACATTTCTAAATTTTAGAACAACTTTTCTTTACGTGTTATTTTCCTTTTCTGAAGAAACAAATGAGTTCCTTCTTAGAATTAGGTTGATGTAGCAATTTATATTTCCCCTTCTTATTGTCTTGAAATTTATGACCCTTTTATGTCTGTTGCATTGTCATCATATTGGTTTCTCCCATTTCTGGTACAAGTCATTCCTCCTCCTAGACACATGTAGTCATTAATTCATTAATTGGCCATTTATCTTTATGTGTGTTATAGTATATTTTAAATGGCCCATATTGAGGTGGTAAAATATTAAAAATATAATGCACTATAAACAACTCAGAAATATAAACCTCAAGATTCTTAAGTTGAGTTGCAATATCCATCACCGGCATGATGTGATCATGCACACCTTTCATGGTGGTGAGTCTCATAGATGAGAAATTCATGATTAATGTTCTTGTTAATGTTGTACCTAAAGAGATGAACTGATCAACTATAGATTTTAGAATGTTGCAAACATTATTATTCCCATCATATGAACCGTGAATGGTAGCACATAATTTAGTTTTTTTACATCGTACTAAGACGGTTTAACTGTTCCCATTGTTTATATGATGGTATATCATCTAGTGTGATATCATTGTTAGATGCAGGTGGTTCACCTTTCTGAATGGAATAATCAATTTCCATCTATCCTAGATGAATAATAATTCTCTCCTTCCAAATTTTATAGTTGTAATCCTTTAATTCAGGAATGTCACAATGAATATATAAAAACTTAATGGTATAACTGCAAATTTAATACATTCTTATTAGTCTAAATCACATAATTTACATAGTTAATTCTATTAACATTAGCCTAAAAAATATAAAATTGTATGTGGGTGAATTTTTAATTTTAATATATTACCAAAATTAATTAAGACTTATCAATCAATATTTTAATTCAAAAATTAATTGAATTGTAATTTGATAATTCAACAAACCATATGACAATATATTAAATTTTAATATTCATAATACATGTGGTCAATCATGAAAATTAAATTTAATATTTCATCTAATGAAAATATAATAAAAATTCTTTTGGGATAAAATTAATTATATTTTCCATATATTATTTGAAGTTATTTAATGAATATGTAAATTTTATTTAATTAGGAATATTGTGTAAAAATACAATTTTTAATAAAATTTACAAAAAATATGATTAAATAATTATTTTTCCAAATAAAAATTAAATATATATATATATATAATATCTTTTAATTACTGAAATTTCAACAAGTGTGTGTATTATTTAATGTGATTTTATTGAATATTTAACTTTTATTTAATTAGGAATGTTGCGGGAAAACCTAATTTTAATAAAATTTACAAAAAATCACGACTAAATAATTAAGTATGTGTAAAAAATAGCTTTAATAATCAAAGATGAAGAAATAAAGAGGGTGAAAATAGATAAAGAATGTGTCATTTCCAAAAGAGAAAATACGAAAATGTTTTTTGCTAAAACATAGTGTATGAAGTTTTATTACAAGATAGAGGTATAACTCAGGACCGATACCAAATGTTAGAAATTTTATACAGTATTTAATTCCAGGATCAATATATTTATTTAAGGAAAACAACATGTCACTTACCTCCAACCACTGTAAAATACAAAAAAATGGTGGAATCAAAACCTGAATTTCTTCTACACTTTGTATGTGGGGTGTAGATGGTGTATTTCTTAATCCTATGAGTGCATGGTGATTAATATTTGTAGAGGTTCTATCATTAATAACTCACCCCAATTTGCTCAGTCGACAAGGAATATCAATGCATTGATTTCCATCAAATAATAAAGAAATTATTTAGACTAATGGCCAGTTTAGTTTATTTATATGGGTTTTAAAAAATAGAAAAAGGGATATCGTTGTGGATTTTTTCAAAAAAGGGTCTAGAGAAGCATGAATGGGGTTCACACTTCTTCCTCTTGGCTAAAAATGTGTAAAACCCATTCACACCTCTTTGTTTGTATATATATATATATATTATTAATATGATATAATATTTATTATTAATATCAATTTCTATCAATATTCCTTATAATTTTTTTTAAATTTTTTTATTGATATAAAATATTACCATTTTGATGATAAATTATATATTTTTCAATAATGAGTTGTTTTATTTATTATTAGTCAATATTATATTATTATGTTATTAAGTAATTAATAGTAAAAAAACTAATATTTATAAGATTTTAATTATAAAAATTTTTTTTGATATAATTATTATTAATATATTAATTTTTATTTTTTTAAACATCAGTTGTATATTTATTATTAATTAATATAATATAAGTAATAGTATTATAGCTAATATTTTTTGTATAATAATTTAAATAAAAAAATTGTATTTAAAAAAATATGTACTAAATATTAATAATATTTATTGAATTAAAAATAATAATAATAATATTTAATAATAAATTTAAGAATATTATTTATTATACATAATATAGATAATAATACTAAGTATTAATATGAATAACAAATAGTAATTATTAGAATTATCAAGTAGTTATTATTTTTAATGTTTCTTATTTGTTGAAATTATTTGTATGAATTTCAAATTATATCAATTAATTGATTTATGAAACATTATATAATATATTAGTATGTTTTTAAATAATTTATAAATAATGATTTCAAAATCATACAACATGTATTGTCAATATAATCTACGTCTATGGCATGGATTCTCCTCTATTCCATATCCAGGTGTATATATGATACGTCCACGCCATGTATGCCTACGTATTTGCTCTGGCATATGCTGCTTCTGTATATCATCGCTAGCACTGGACTCTACGTCATCTTATGTGGTAGGTGGTGGATATACAATCTCACCGCATGTACTATATCCTACCTCTAATGATAGTGGATGATGTTTGTAACTCTCACCAACATATGAATAATATGGTTGTTGTGTTGCGAATGTCTTCAAATTAGTGGTTAATAAAGTACACAACACAGACCAGTCAACTTCTATCTGTACAACAAAATCTAAAATGTTAACATCTGATGTCTGTGCATGCACCTCTGGTTGTGACTGTTGCTCATATGCAGTTAGAGATGTAGGAGGATTTGGATGGTCATGATGAACACCCTCCTGTTATGCCAAATCTACATCTATAATAGGGTCTCTACCCCCTGGAACATCTATATCAGGCTCAGTGGCCTCAGCATCTCATGGTGAATCTAAAGAAAATTCGATGATAAATATCATCCATGGGAGGAACCAACTATGTCACATCTCTATGAAAATATTCCTAGTCAAATGAGCCTCCCACTATCGAATCAGTGATGTGTAGGAGATGGGTGATACGAGCATCAAGCGAAAAAATTATGTTGTTAAGAAATATTAATAAAAAATATGTTCAATTTTGGAATCAAGAATTATTACCAAATCATGATAGCCTTGTATGTGTCACATAAGAAATATAACCACGAACATGCAGTTCCAGGGAACATAATCTAGCTGATCGAATTAATGAACACATATTGTGTCTGACCCTCATAATCAAAACTCATGTCATCTGTCCCACAGGTCAATATATCTTGTATGATACCTCCTCCAATCAAAGTATCACTTCCTTGACATCTTCTGAGAATTAAGTGAAGGTAACTGATTGGGTTTTGTATGAATGGGATGATAGAATATGAACGGCCTCATAACCCTATCAGTCTGATGCCACTCAAAAATATGAAAATGAATCAAAGGAATGATGTAAGAGCTAGTAGCAAGCATCACCGTGCAATACGGTGGAATACTCTAGATTATATCCTTAGTATATGGCATCCATGAAATCTAAAAAAACAATCATTTAATAAATTAAGATGTGTACAATACAGAATAAATATTTAACTATGTAAATAATGAACACTTAATTCATCTAGATGAATACTGTACAACATAAGTCTACAAGATGGACATCATGTCTGGTTGTATGTGAATACAAATGTGTCTGACTCCACCTATAGATAATATTGTTATAGTTATATTTAATAATATAAATGTATAGATTTGATTTTGACATAAGAAGGAAGGAATAACATAGCATCATCCATGTGAAGATTATGTTATAATATTAGCAGGAAATAGCAGACGAGCATGTGGAGCTATGTGAGAGATGTTCTCCCATATCCACATCTGTATAATAATAACACATCATGTGATCTGCATCTTATGTGTCACTGGCCTCCATATCTCTACGAGTGTAGTAATGAGCTGATGTTCGAAAAATGTGAAGTCGTGCATCGCTATGCCATAGAACCCATCATGATGAAGATGGGGAATAATAGCATGAGGTCGTGCAACATGATGGAAATGATGTGATCTCTATACACTCAAAGTAGGCATTGGACATCCCTCTAAAACCAGTTATGAAATGTACCTATCTTGTAATGTGATCTATAGAGGACCTTTTATTTGTACATTTGATATCATCATTACTTTATTATAGTTAATTTAATAAAATCTGTAAAAAAATTTAAACAAAACTGCAATAATAAAAATGAGGTAGACAATTAGCATGTATAATTCAATATTATGATGAAAAAAGAGGTAAACAAATATATCTGATTGGTGTTATTAGTTTATTCTATCAATTTATTATTTTATTGATCTTCAATGAACTTTAATTTATTTAAAATATTTTTATATAAATCATTTGTGCTGAAAACCCCACATAGAACATGTGGTTGGATGATATATCCATTTTCATTGTTTGTTTATTTTTTTAATAGTAATAGTATCATAAAATTATTTCTGAATAATTCTAGAAATGAAACAAACCATAGTTGAAATAGGTATGAAATGGAGTAAGACAAAAATAAAAGGATTCATTAATTAAATGTCAATATACAGAAAAAAAATATACACATTCGTAATAAAATACATACTTGATCATGGATGATGGGAAGTGGGGCTCTGTCCAATCACTTGGGGACATCTCTTATGTGTATTCCCTTCTGTGTTACAAATGTTTCATTGTATTCCCCCTCCCCATTGCTAAGTCCAGTCCATATAATTTCTGATTTGAGTAGATTTTGGTCTTCCCTAGGGGCGCAACCTGATAGTATCATGAAAAAAATTGAAAATTGAAAAAAATAAAAAAAAATCATAAATGAAAAAAAAAATTATGAAACCTGGAAATATCAGGGATGACATTCAGTTGATCAACAGGAAATATGATATAATGAAATTCACCAACAGGAATCCAATATATGCTATAATAGTTAACCAGAGAGATCACGTGATACATTGAGTCAACATAGGGATCCCATGATATGTTCATCGATGCACAAGTTACAACCACATGTTCACATGGATATCTCAATACCTAGAAGTTTTTTGTGATCACAGTACCTATTATCCAACATGAACACTATAAATCAACCACTATTTCATGTAACTCAGTCATATAACTCTCTTACCTAAAAGTGGCTATGTACTCGATCAAAGGTTAGAACGCACAATCCCGATGCATCATGTAGTATCTAATCAATAGAACATTGGAAATGCTGAGTAAAATGCATTCCATTTTTGAATCCTATGATAGGCCTATTTGGACCATTCAATAAATTAATTCACATATCTATAAAATGTATCTTTCATTAACCCTATGATTGGCAGTTTTTTCACACCCTTGATGACCCCATTTATTCACTCCACTATACTAGTGGTCATAAGGCCGTATCTCCTACCACTATCATATGCTAATGACCATTTATCCTTTGAAATTTTCATCATATAATCATACTCATATTCTTTAACCCTTTTAATTTCTTCAAGATGTTGATCAAATCTTTCTTTTGGGTCTCATGTACTAAAACCATAAGTGAATAATTTATTTAAAAGGATATTAAATTTTCATTCAAAAAAATGAGGTTTAGAAAAACATACCCAACTTGATGATCACGTTATTTATTACCTCATCTCTGAAATTATTATGTACATTAATTGAAATATGTCTAATGCTATATCAATGATAAGCATTCAGTTCTCTCTATGAAACCCAATCACTACTAACGATCTTTATAATCACTCGATGACGATCAGATATATGGCACACTGACTAGTTTTATGTGACAAGAATGTGTATACATGCCAAAAACTAACTCTTTGATTCAAAAATTATCCTTTTCAAAAAAAGTGAATGCAAGTGGTAGAGGGGAATGATTACCATCATGTATAGAATAAATAAGTAGACACCTATATACTTTCCATAAACTAAAGTTCCATCAACCTGAATTAATTTTTTACAATAGGGTAAAGCAGTGATACATGGCCTGAATGCCCAAAACACCCTATTGAAATTTTCCTTTTATTGATCAACTCGGTGATTCGGGGAGAAATACTCAGTAGTGTAAAAATGATAAATAATCTGATTATTGATAGAAAAAATCCATAATTTGTAGCAATATTGCATATGATTCATCCCAATCGCCATAAACTTTTAAAATTGCCTTCTTTCCATTCCAATATTTGTTTTATGATATCTTATAGTTAAAATATTATTGTATTTGTTCCATAAAAAGGGACACAAGAATGTCCTGACATGTTCGTATCATCTCTACAATAACAGTTGATATAAACTCTACATCAATTTAATAGTGATCATGCGGCAATCTTGGATGTACACAAGTGTGTGGGCCTTCTAATTTGGTTATCTTCCAACATGAAAAAAATTTATTATATATTTTTCTCAATTATAATTTACATTTTGGCCCATATTTTTCACATAGAATATGATATTTTTCCTTATTTGACTCATCAATCACAAATGATAAATGTCTCTCTATGTGGTATTATTTTATCAAATTTTTTATTGCAACTTTACTTTCAAAATCATGCCCAACATAGATGGTATTATCAGTTGATGCAGACCTATTACCTGTAATGCTAGGGAATTTAGTAGCTCATGTAATGGAATCCTAATCAAAATTTTGTGAATATGACATTCCTTCAACTGAAAAATTCAATAGTGTATGATGATTACCACTAACTTCTAGATGCCTATCTATCAAAGTAACCTTAGAAGGTTCATTCCCCACATCACCCTCACCCACATCATCTCTTGATGTCTCACCAGATACTTCCTCCTTAGATAAACTATCATTCAGTATATCAAGATTACACATAGGGATGTCCTATACATTTCCTTCAAAATGATGATCATCTTCTTCATAATTTATTTCTTTCACAAGAGTCATATGAGTAGGAAATTAATGAGAGTGTTGTGAAGGACTGACTTCTACAGATCTCACAATACATGGTTTTGTATTAGTAGGTTGCACCACATCAATATCAGAAATCACTGCATATAATTCCATTAGACCATTACTATATTGTTTCATGAATAACAATAATGAAACCATCTAATCATTATTATCAACTATAGGATACTCGGTTTGCCATAAACATTTAGGATATTGAAGATGTCGATATGTTATTGAATTAATTGATTGATAAGCCCCAAGTTTTAACCGACTATGAATCTTCTTGAGAACTTAATCAAATTTCACACAATAAATAATATTTTTGACCCTTGTAGGTGGAAAACTATATTTACAACCCCGATCAATATAAATTACCTCACCATTGGAATATATTTGCGCAGACATGATTACCTAGAAAAAAATTTGATAAAATATTATATATTTCATCATGAAAAGTTTAAATTTTTTAAATTGGTTATGATTAAATAATTGATTAGATATTGAGACATTTTCTATGAATTGGTATATCATTATTTTATAAACTAATCAAAACCTAAGTGAACTCCTTGTATGTTTATTAGTGAAGATTTCAACTACCATCAGGCTCTTCTCAAGCATGGTGTAAAAATATAGCTTCAAACAGCAAGATTTATTTTCGAACACTATTTTATTATAGTGATACTCATATGCATGTAAGGAGGTCTAAGGGTTTCATATATATAACATTTTTTAATAGGACACATAGGTCCTTTCATACTTAGAGAGAGGGACAACACGTGGGTCATCAATGAGGAAAAAATGAAATTATTACAAATTATATTACTAAAAAAACAAGACCTGTAATTTCAATCATACATTGATCTGTCATCTCAAGATCATCTAATTATTAAAAATTAAATAATCAGATGCAAAAAAAATACAACATGAAATTCCAATCATACGTTATACGATCGTATCAAGATCAGTAAACATTCTAGATTGTTAACATGTTTGTTTGTGATATTTATTATGTTCTAAATCTTTTCACTTTACTTACTATATTTAATAAATAATATATATATATATATATACATCTATTTATATTCAAACTTTCATGAAGATTTTTTGTTGTTACATGTGACAAAATATAACTAAAACCTTAATTGATATAAATAACATCACTTTTAAAGTATATTGACGGTGATATTATTATCAAAGAAAATTTAATAAAACATTCTATATTTTTATACCACATCATCAAATGATTCAGAAACTTTAATTAATTATAAATAAATATCTATGACTTGATCTTGAGACTTATTCTATAGATTAGTTTTTTATTATTTGATCAACTAACCAAAACCTATGGGTGAACTCCTGAGTATCTATTATGGCATATTTTAGCAACCACCCACCTAATCTCAAATAGAAATGCCACTTGTGGAATGCCTCTTGTTGAATTCCTATTATCAAACACCTCTTGTCGAACATCTCTTATCGAACACCTTTTTATTACAAAGATAATCTCATGCAAGTGAGAGGGTCTAGGACTATGAAATCTAGAACATGTTTTAGGTGGACATGCAGGTCCTTACATACTTATAGAGGAATGACTTGCGTCATCAACACAAAAAAGAAAATGAAATTATTACAAATTATATAACCACATACACAAAAAATACATGCAATTTCAATTAAGTATTGGTCATTCATCACAATATCAGTCATCTCACAATACTATTAACATATTTTTTAGTATACTTATTATGTTTTGCATATTATATAACTTTACCTATAACTAGATGTAATATATAATAAATATCTACACCTACTTTCCAAAATTTTAACTTTTCAATGTGTGTATTTATATATATATTTAATAATTAAATTTATTAAATTTAATTAGAAGTAATATAATTTACACTTACATAATAACCATAAAAAACATTATACACTTATGTTATTTTCATTTTTATATAATTGAATATGTATATATAATATTTTTTCATTATTCTAATTTCCAAAATATAAGTAATTATATTTTATACATTATTAATTATAAGAATAACAATTTATACTTAATATAATTTAAATTTTTTATTTAAAATTATTATTTATAGTAAATAAAAGTAATATAATTTGCACTTACATCATAACCATTAAAATACTGTAAACTAATGTTATTTTTAATTTTATAAAATTACATATGTATATACAAAATTTTTTTCATACTTATATTTTCCAAAATTTAGGTAATTATATTTTATACTTTATTAATTGAAATAATAATTATTTACACTTAATATTTACACTTACATAATAACCATTAAAATACTATAAAATTATGTTATTTTCAATTTTATAAAATTACATATGTATATATGAAATTTTTTTATATTTATAAATTTCAAAATTTAAGTAATTATATTTCATACTTTATTACTTGAAATAATAATTATTTATACTTGATATAATTTAAAATAAATATTTTTAGTAAACTTTTTTTATACCTTTAACAAAAATAATATTATATATATTAATAAATTTAAATATGATACTTAATATAACTAATATATTTTTAATAATATGTTTTTAATAATATATTTTTAATAAAACACATAGCTAATTACCAACATGTATAAAATATTATGATTTGAATTTATGTTACTTTAAATATAACATTGTTTATATATATATAAATCTATTCAAATATAATTTCTCACCATTTAAATTACAAATATATACATTTCTTAAAACAATATTATTTCCCTAAATATAAATTACATTTTATGCATAACATTTAAATTTTATAAACACTATATTTAAATTTCTTGAACATTCAATATAAATTATATCATACAACAATCAATAACTCATTCAGAAATTAAATCATTCAAAAGACACTAATTTATACATCCATACATTCATACAACCATACATATTAAATAAATAAATCATACAAACAAAATAAATAAATACATTAGACAATTAAAATTTTAAATATACATTTCACCTTCTTAAAATCTACAAAGATATGTTTAGAAAGAATTACAGTAGGGATTTGAACCCAAATCCACAGAAGAAGAATGAAATTTGGGCGGGGAAGCACCTACTTTTATAGAAATTGGCCTAGCTTGAGGTGTGAACCTTGTTCACACTTCCTTTGTGAATTCCAAAAAGCAAGCATGAATGGGGTTCACACTTCCTTAGCATAAGATAGAGAAGTGTGAACCATGTTCACTCTTCTCTCTCAAAATGAAGAAGCGTGAATGAGGTTCATGCTTCACCAGACCCTTTTTTGAAAAAATCCCCAACCCTATCCATATTTCTAAAAAAATATAAAACCCATATAAAAATTACTCCTAAAAGCTATCCTCATTCACCTGTGGATTCAATTCTATATTCGAGGTATGAAGCACCTCCAGTTCTAGTAGGGAGAAACCCCAACTTCCCCATATCTTATGATGCTTCTGGATTATCCAACCCTAGTGGTATTCCTGATTTTCTTATTGGGACCAAAAATTATTATTCCATTGGTGCATCAATAATCACGATATAAAATAAAGTGAAAAATATTGAAATAAATGGTGCCAAATGTAACGTGGAAAAATCCCCCAAAATGAAAGGGGTAAAAACCCACTGGCAAATAGAAGGATCACTATGGGTAAAGTGTGTACACACTCCCTCGCTGTTAAAAGGAGAAAACATTGTAAATATATCTCTTGAATAAGTAGGGAAACCACCTCATAAGATACCATATATACTGATGGAAGATTATGATGGTGAAGCTGAAGATAAAACTAGTGGAAGAGAGCCCCATTTATAGGTTTCCTCTTCCCATGCCTCCCCCCTCCGTTGGATGGATTTGGTGGGGTTGTACACCTAACTCATCCTCCACTATTATCCCCCCTTTAACAACAAAGGGGTGGCATCCTCCAAAAAATAAAGAACTATCGAAACATATACCACTTAGAGATTTGATTGAGAACCAATCACATCTCCACGCATCCTTTATATCTTCCAAACCATGCTTCTCATATCTATGCAAGGCTGCCCAAGGATCTGCACCATCTGAACCTATCAGGATCAACTTCATTAATTAGGAAATTTTCCAGATTATCTTTAGTGTGAATTTTATGCATGTACACACTTCCTTCTTCCACCACATCTCAGACAAAGTTATATTGTACCCTAATTTGCTTCATCCTGGAATGAAAATCCGGTTTCCTTGCAATGTTCAAGGCACTCTAACTATCACAAAACAATGGAATCTTCTTCTTCCTATGCCTGAGCTCCTCCAACAACATTCTCATACAAATTGACTCTTTGAAAGCCTATGTAGCTACCATGTACTCTACCTACATTGTGGATAAATCCACAACTAACTATAACATTGAAATCCATCTCACAGATCCTTCTGTAAGAGAAAACACATAACCAGTAGTGGATTTACTCTGGTCAAAATCACTTACAAAATCTAAATCAACATAGCTTCTGATAGTAACAATTTGATCCTCCATAACATAATTAAGCATCTGAGGTCTCTATTATATATCTCAGGATCCTCTTCACTATGCTCCAATGCTCCCATCCTAGATTCTTCATGTACCGACTAACTGCTCCCACTACATGTGCAATGTATGGTCTAGTACAAACCATAGAGAATATTAGACTACCCACTATTTATGAATATGGTACTTGAGACATCTTTATACTCTATGATTCACTTCTAGGACTCATTATAGAGGATAACTTGAAATTAACAGGAAGTGGGTAGAGATTGGATTGCAGTCTTTCATGTTGAAGCATTTCAATACTCACTATAAGTGATTCTTCTATGATATCCAAATCTTCCCATTATTCCTATATTGATAAATCTTCATCCTAAGAATCATGTTGGTTGGTTCTAGGTCCTTTATATCAAACTCCCTAGCCGAATTTTCCTCCGTCTCTTAGATCTGATAATTTTTGGGTCATGCAACCAACATGTCATCCACATAAAACAAAATAATGATTAAATCATTACCATATGAACACCTAAAATATGCAAAAGGTTCTGAATAAAGTTTTTTGTATCCAAGTACTAGTGCAAAAAACGTTTAACATGTCAGAGTTTTTCACACCGATTCTATATAACCGATGTTCAAAGCTATAAAAATTAGTTTATCATGTCAGTTATTTTATAACTGACGTAATAAAGGATTTTGTATGTTGGTTATTAAATAATTGATGTCATAAACATAAAAAAACATTTTATCACATCCGTTATTAAATAACCGATATGATAAATCTTTTAAATGATATATTGCGCCCTGTATTCTATCATTCTATTTTCTTCAATCGGGTGACATGCGACTCATCTCTCTCACGCGGAAAACCTATAAAGGATTCTTCAAATTCATGCCCTCCAACCTTGTTTTTCCAACATCATTCATCATCTTTATTATCACCAGATCTATCAGGTCGACTCGCAACACTAAAGTAAGCCTCACATTCCTCGGTTTCATTTTTTATTTTTCGCGATGCCCTAAACTTATGTTTTGAGATGTTATTTTTCTATCTTTGTTCTTGATATCATGGTAAGTGTTAGAGTTTTCTTTTATACCATGCTAAATTCTTTTTTGGTAAAATAAATCATGGAAGTGATATCATGCAAGTTTACAATTTTTTGTGTTCTATCATGTGTGTGTGCGTGTAATTTCATGTGTGTGTGTGGGGGGGGTTCCATGGGGTGGGGGTGTCTAGGGGGTGGGGGATGTCCAAGGGGGTGGGGGTTTCCAGGGGTGTCCAAGGGGGTGGGGGTGGTGTCCAGGGGGTGAGTGGGTTATCCAAGGGGGTAGGGGTGTCTAGGGGGGGTGGGGGTGTCCAGGTGGGCAGGGGGGGTGTCCAAGGGGGTGGGGGTGTCTAGGGGTGGGGGTGTACAGGGAGTGGGGGGTTATCCAAGGGGTGGGGGATGTTCAATGGGGTGGTGGTGTCCAGGGGGTGTTCAAGGGGGTGGGGTGGTGTCCGGGGGGTGGGGGGATTTCCAAGGGGATAGGGGTGTCCAGGGGGTGGGGTGTCCAAGGGGTGGGGGTGGTGTCCAGGGGGTGAGAGGGATATCTAAGGGGGTAGGGGTGTCCAGGGGGTGGGGGTCCATGGGGGTGGGGTGTTGTCCAATGGGTTGGGGGTGTCCATGGGGGTGGGGGTGTCCAGGGGTGGGGGGTTATCCAGGGTGGGGGTTGTCCAGGGGGTGGGGGTGTCTGGGGTTGGGAGGTTGTCCAAGGGGGTGGGGTTGTCCAGGGGGTGTCTAAGGGGGTGGGGGTTGTGTCTAGGGGTGAGGGGTTGTCCAAGGGGGTATGGGTGTCCAAGGGGGGGTGTCCAGGGGGGGTGAGTGGGCTGTCCAAGGGGGTAGGGGTTTCCAGGGGGTGGGGGTGGTGTCTAGGGGGTGAGGGGGATGTCAAAGGGGGTAGGGGTGTCCAAGGGGTGGGGGTGGTGTCCAGGGGGTGATGGGGTTGTCCAAGGGGTTAGGTGTGTCCAGGGGGTGGGGGTGTCTAGGGGGTGGGGAGTCCAGAGGGGTTGGGGTGGTGTCTAGGGGGTGAGGGGGCTATCCAAGGGGGTAGGGGTGTCCAGGGGGTGGGGGTGGTGTCTAGTGGTTGAGGGGCTATCCAAGGGGGTATGGATGTCTAGGGGTGGGGGTGTCCAGGGGGGTGGGGGGAGTCCAGAGGGGTGGGGGTTGTCCAGGGGTTGGGGCTGTCCAAGGGGGGTGGTGGTGTCCAGGGGGTGTCCAAGGGGGTGGGGTGGTGTCCAGGGGGTGAGGGGTCTTTCCAAGGGGGTAGGGGTGTCCAGGGGGGTGGGGTGGTGTCCAGGGGTGAGGGGGTCATCCAATGGTTTAAGGGGTGTCTAGGGGGTGGGGTGTCTAGGGGGTGGGGGGTTGTCCAAGGGGGTGTGGGTTTATAGGGGTGTCCAAGGGGGTGGGGGTGGTGTCCAGGGGTGAGGGGGGTGTCCAAGGGGGTAGGGGTGTCCAGGGGGTGGGATGGTGTCCGGGGGGTGGGGGTGGTTTCCAAGGGGGTAGGGGTGTCCAGGGTTGGGGGGTGTTCGGGGTGGGGGTTTTCCATGGGGGTGGGGTGTAAGGGGGTGGGGTGTCCTGGGGGTGGGGGTATCCAGGGGGTTGGGGGGTTTTCCATGGGGGTGGGTGTGTCCATGGGGGTGGGGGTGTCTAGGGGGTGGGGTTGTCCAAGGGGATAGGGGGTTGGGAAGCCCCCTCACCCACCAGACACCACCCTCATCCCCTGGACACCCCCTACCCCCTTGGACAGTCCCCTCACCCCCTGGACACCCCCCCACCCCACCCCCCTTGGACACCCCCTAGACACCCCACCCCCTTGGACAACCCCCCACCCCCCTAGACACCCCCCCACTCCCATGTACACCCCCACCCCCTGGACAGCCCCCCCCCCCCACCCCACCCCCTGGACACCCCCCACCCCCTGGACACCTCCCACCCCCGTGGACACCCCCCACCCCCTGGACAGGCCCCCACCCCCATGGACAGTCCCCCCACCCCCTAGATAGCCCCTACCCCCTGTTGGAATAGATTATATGATGGAAAACATGTATACCGACGAGTCTTGAATTGTTGATATATATATATCCCAAGGGTTTCATTGAAAGTGTCAGCATATATTAACTTCAGGCAGTCTATACCAACGGTTCCTGTAGAACCGTTGGTATAGGGCTATTGCAACGGCCATCATGCCAATGGTGTGTGAAACTATTGGGATATTATATCCCAATGGTTTCAGGGGATATCCCAATGGTTTCAAATTGTTAGGATAGGTGTAATTTTAAGTAGTGAATGTATACATATTTTAATATTTATACTTCATATTTCTTGTTTATGGAAGGGTGAATTTGGTATCCAATTGCACCAAGATGTATTCTTTGTGTACCTTAAGAAGAAATTATCCAAGATGAATTTAAAACTGTTATATCTAACTAAATTTTCTTTTTAAAATCATTTTCATGCATATCTTTTTCAATTGTGCATATATTTGTTTAATATTTCAAAATTGTCTTACATTCAAATTATGATATTTTTCATATAAATATAAAATTGGCTTATCTTAACAAGATGTATAATTTTGATATTTGTTATAGGTAATAATGAGTCAATTTTGGATTACGACATATTGAATGAGTAATGAATATGAGGAAGGTGTTGATGCCTTTTTAGAATTTACTAAACAAAATGTTCCAAGCATCAACATTTTTTTCTGTCCATGCCAGAAATGTTTGAATATAAATAAGTTGAAAAGTATAGATATCAAAGATCATATGATTTGTCGTGGTTTTAATATGATTTATAGCCCTTGGATTTGGCATGGTGAAACTAGACAAAATGTCAAATATACTGATGGTGATGATTTGCAAGATGGTAACTCTGATGGAATTGAAGAAATGATTCGTGATATTGCAGCAGAACAAATTGAGATAGAACTGATAGTTTCACATCTATATGGTGATGCTGAAAACCCATTGTATCATGGTTGTACAGAATTTATGGTTTTGTCGGTGGTGTTAAGATTTATTAACCTGAAGGAAAAACATGTATGGAGTGATAAAAGTTTTACAGAGCTGCTACAATTGTTGAAAGACATTCTTCCAAAAGGCAAAGATCTTCCAGATTCACATTATAAGGCCAAGAAAATATTATGTCTGATGGGATTGGGATACAAGAAAATGCATGCATGTATGAATGATTGTATGATATATAAGAAGGAATATGAATTTCTGTCAGAGTGTCCTAAATGTGGGACATCACGGGTTAAGTTGAAAGAAAAATCATAGGTTGATGTAGAGATTACAGAGATCCCTACCAAGGTATCTTGGTATCTTCCTATAATTCCTCGTTTGAAATGTTTATTTGTTAATTCACATGATAAAAAGGTTAATATGTCCTGCTGATGAGAAGATATATGATGGAAAAATATTTTATCCAGCTAATTATCCACAATGGAAGAAAATTGATGAGAGGTATCCAACATTTGTAAATGAAATTAGAAATCTTAGACTTGGGTTGTACATGGATGGAATGAATCCATACCGAACCCTTAGTAGAACACATAATTCATGGCCTATTTTATTGGTAATTTACAACCTCTCTTCTGAAGTTTGTATGAAGTGAAAATATGTCATGTTGAGTATAATGATCTCTAGTCTGAAGCAACCTAGAAATGATATTGATGTTTTCTTGTCACTATTGATTGATGATTTGAAACTTTTATGAGAGGATGGTATTAGGGTATAAAATTATTATAAAATGGAATATTTTTAACTACATGAAGTACTTATGTTCACTATAAATGACTTCCTAGCATATGGAAATTTTTCTGGATACAGTGTTAAGGGACATAAAGCATGTCCAATTTGTGAACAATAGACTTCATATTGTCAATTGCAACATGGGAGGAAAACAGTATACATCGGTCATCAAAAATTTTTTCCTATGGATCACTCTTATAAAATACTAAAAAATGCATTCAATGGCTCATAAGAATTTTATATTTCTCCAAAACATTTATCCCCTGATGTGTATTTTGAGAGGGTGAAAAACCTTGATGTGACATTAGGAAAGACACATAAATTTGTTAATGATAGACATATTTGGAAGAAAAGGTCAATATTTTTGAGCTACCATATTAGAGATATCATGAAGTGAAACATAATATTGATGTCATACATGTGGAGAAGAATATCTGTGAAAGTTTGATTGGAACATTGTTAGATATTAAAGTAAAGACTAAATATGGGTTAAATGCAAGATTAGACTTACTATCAATGGGAATACATTTGGATTTATCTCCCACTCCTAATGGAAGACGAACATTTCTTCACCCATATTGTCATACATTATCCAAGAGGGAGAAAAATAGATTTTTTTAGTGTCTTCATGATATCAAAGTGCCTCAAGGTTATTCTTCAAATGTAAAAATTTTTGTCTCTTTGAAGGATTTGAAGTTGATAGGTATGAAATCTTATTATTTTCACGTCATGATGCAACAACTTCTACCAGTTGAATTGCATGGAATATTGCCCATCCATGTCAGAAAGACTATAATGAAGTTGTGTTATTTTTTCAATTCAATTTTTAATAAGGTGATTGATGTGAATGCTTTGAACATTTTGGAAAAGGATGCAATTTCTATACTTTTTCAATTGGAAATGTATTTTCCTCCATATTTTTTTGATATAATGGTGCATTTAATGGTTCATATGGTTTGAGAAATAAATCTTTGTGGACCTATATATATTTCTTAGATGTATCCTTTTGAAAGGTATATTAAAATGTTAAAGGGGTATGTTAAGAATCCATATCGACCTGAAGCCTCCATTATTGAAAATTATATTTCTGAGGAGGTTACATAGTTTTGTAAGAGCTACTTGGCTATGGCAGAGCACATAGGTTTGACTCCATCTCACCATAAATGAGTTAATAATGAGGGAAAGGGGATTCGTGTCTTGAAAGTCAAATTATTGTTTTCTGAATAGATGAAGAAGGTATAATTATACATCTTGAATAACATAGCTGATTCTCAACCATATATCATATTGCATATTAATGAGTTGAAACAATGTCATCCAAAGAAGAAAGAAATGTGGATTTTGAATGAGCATAAGAAAACATTTTTTCCTATGGTTTAAAAAGACCTTTTTTGGTAGATCAGGTGTATCAGAGACATTAAGATGGTTAGTGGGTGGTCCATGTTTAAATTTTATAACATGGTCTAAGTATGACATTAATGGCTATACATTTCATATGAAAGATTAGGACAACAGAAGTGCAGTTCCGAATAGTGGTGTATTGGTGTTTGCAGAAGCAATGAATTTTTTGATTTCTAAATACAAAAAACCAACTTATGCATCAAGTTCATATTATGGAGTCATTGAAGAAATATGGTAGGTTGATTAATTTAAAATTAAAGTTCCTGTTTTTAACTACAAATGGTTTATCGGTAAGAACAGTGTCAGACACGATGAATTTAGAATGATAGTTGTTAATATGAATAGACTGGAAGACACAGTATATTCTTTTATAATAGAAACACATGAAAAATAGATTTTCTATGTAGTTGAGCAGTCAGATATCCAGTGGGTTGTTGTTTTACAAGGGAAAAAACAATATGTTGGTGAGGATCAACTTGATGAAGATACTGATTTATGTGAGATCCCTACTTCCATGGGAAGATTAGTATAAAATAATGATAAAAATGTTCAAGAAATGGTTTGTTCCATAAGGAATGATCATGATGAAGGAATTTGGTAAAGCAATCCATTTTTACATTCCTAATATTATAGGTAACATATGTTTATTTCTTGTTTACATTTATTATTTTCAGAAAATGTTAGAAATTTTTGTTTATTTTAATTTTTTTATTTTAGTTTATCATGTTTACCATTATGTAACTTATATATCTATTGATTTTGTTTAAGGAAAATTACTTTACCATGTTTTCCATATTTACCATGGTTACCATGTTTACCATGTTTACCATGTTTACCATGTTTACCATGTTTACCATGTTTACCATAGTTTACTATAATTGACCTTTACGTAACTTATATATTTATTGATTTTGTTGAATGACAATTAAATTACCATGTTTACCATATTTACCATCGTTTAACATGCTTACCATATTTACCATATTTACTATTATGTAACTTAGTTCAATTTTCCATTTTTTGTTTACATTAGTATTGTAATATTTGAATTTGTATATTTGTGAACTAATGTTTTCTTTTTTGATTTGAAGGATAATGATAGATTAATCAGTTGATCAACCACATGATTTTGGAGATGAGCATCATGATCATACCATTAGGGAGGAACATTCACATGCTCCTCTTGATGTTCCCTAATATTTCTCATATGCTCCCATAACGACAAAGAAGAGTTCAAGAGTTGGTAAATGTGGCTTCACATGTTTACCAAAATTATCACTTGCCTATAGATAGGACCAGAGGATGCTCGTTGAGTTTGATGAGAATTATATTCCTAGAGGTCCAAATGCAAAGGATTTTAAGATTTTTGTATCAACTCAGGGTAAAAGAAAAGTAAGCATTTTTTATGATGATTGGAGAAGTGTGGAAAAAGCGATAATATCTCAGTTGTGGGAGATGATTTTGGTAAGATATTTTGCTATTTTTTGACTAATCTTTAAATGTTTCTAGTATAATATGTTTTACCACTTCTTTATCAGATGACATTTGATATTCCTGACACTAGAGGAGTCAAGAGGAAATTTTTATCGATGGATGCAAGGAGATGGAGGGATTTCAAATCAACCCTCACATCTGATTTCATTTTTGGTCATAGGAATCATAAAAATCCATGTCATATATATCCTTTCATAAATTAAGACACATGGAGAAATTTTTTTGAAAGTATAAGAAAATATTCATTTTTGATAAGGGAAATGTAAACTTTTATAATATTTCTTATATAAATTATCTTATTAATGTTTTGTTAATAATTTCTTATTCTTAATTTACAGAAAATAAGGAAATATCATTAGGAGATCCAGTCTAAAAATGTATACCCTCACGGTTTATCTTGAGGAGGGTATACATTATTGGAAGAACAAATGATGGCAGAAAAATTACAAAAACTGAGAGTTGAGTCTTCAAGATCTGGATAGGTTGCCCCTCTATCCCCTCCATCTAGACATGAAAAATAGAAGAGAGATTGGATGGGGAAAAAGGTGAAATGCCTTTTGAAAGAATCAAGAATTATAGCTGAGAGGATTGTAGAATATTTATTTTATTTATTTAAGTTAATTTTATTGTTTATATAATTTGAATCATTATAGAAATGTTCAATTAATTAATATAGGATTCTCTTGAGGAGTAGAGTTTACAAGGGGTATTTACAGCTACTGGGAGGCAAGATATTTTATCTGCAACATTGGGAAATCCTGAACACCCCAGTCGTGTACGAGGATATTCGACGGGGGTATCAGTAAGAAAAGTGTTGCCACATTCTTTAACTTCTTCCATTGATGGTGTTTATAAAAAAATATAATCCTTGTAGGCTTAAGTTCATAATGTTAATGCAATGATAGAGGAAAATATTAGAGCATCGGTACAGTCTATGTTTGCAGACATGCAAAGACAATTTCATACTGCAGCTTCCACTCCTCCACCTCCCCCTATAGACCCCATTATTTATCCTCCACCTACACCAGTAGCTCCCACTCCCCCACCTTAGCCTACGGACCCCATTTTTTATCATACTCCTCCGCCACAGCTTCCTACATATTGTGAGTTATATGTTGATGATCCTCACCATCATATAGTTTCATATGGGCTGGTATATTGTATATGAGATATAGTTCATCATCAACAGTTAGAGGTAGAGCATCATAGGGTCACTGTACAAGATATTATAGATAGATCAGCTCGAGTACCATTAACTATAGATATGGTGATGACAATTATACATAGTATCGACCACTTTTTAGTTTAGTCATCTAGACTTCTGCGACTCATTACCATAGAGGTATGTATGTTATATCTTTTATTTTCTTTTTTATTAAAGTTGTTTTAAAATTTTAAAACTAATATATATTTCTATTTATTTTTACATTAATACTTCAAAGTTAAAGAAATACTTTATAGACAATAACAAAGACAAATAGATATGACATCAGATACAGATTCTAGTAGTCTTGACAGATTGTCAAGATATTTATATTTTTTGGCAGATCATTGTGATTTTCCAATGGAAGCTCATGTTTGTGGACATGAAATAAATGTGGGGATTGTGAAAAATGATATCATGGAGCTTGTTACTAGAGATAAGTTGGGCATCAACATGGTGCAGATTTTTTCCATATAAGTCTTAACACCTTTCCCTACATTATATTTATTAAAAATGTATAGTTATGTCTATTTTGTATTAGGTATCTTTATAACATGTGTGAGAAGAATAAGCAGACAGATGTATATGGATTCATGGACCCGCATTTGATTTCCCCTAAAGGACATGCATTGGATGAGGAACAAAGAACACTTTATATTGCTAAATGATTTGAACAGAAGATAATCACGTAGTGTTGGATGATGCCTTTTTGTGAGAGGTATGAAACATATATCTGGAAAAGTGTTCATTATCTTTTAACATAAAAAACCAATAACCTTAAATTTTATTTTATATCAGTGATCATTGGATGTTAGGTGTTTTTTTTTCAAGGGAGAAAACACTTTATTGGATATGCTCTTTCCATGGAGATGTGCGGGGAAGTTTTAAGAATATGTTGGAAAAGTAAGTTTCAATTTCTTCATAGTTGTTTATATTATAATTAATTTTAAATTTATCCCATTAGTATTATTTTCTAACAGGGGATGGGTCTACTTTTGGAAAAACACAAAGAAAAATAGTGCCAAGATCAAATATGTAAAAGTAAAGGTAAATATTCATTTATAATTTGTACTTTTTGATGTATTACATAAAATTGATATTTTGAATTGACACTCATTTAAACAGAATTGTCATGAAAAACAAGGCATCGTTGAATGTGGATATTATATGTTAAGATTTATGTATGAAATAATTACAACTGGAACACTTGTGAAGTTTGACCTGGTAAGATTTCATTATAAACATTGCCATAATATTTAATTTGATTTATTCATTATACGTGTTACCTACTATCCTTTTAATTTGTATCTATTTGATGAGCCTCAACCCTATAGTGCTCAAGAGGTCAAACACTTACAAGTGGAATGGTCAAATTATTTTACAGGTTTGATTGGATTTTAGTTTGTTTGTAGTGTAAAATGTAATTTTAAATATTGTATTTATAATTGTATATTTGGTAGTTGTTTTGGTTGTATTTAAGTTTTTTTTAGTTGACATTGTATGTTTTGAATGTTATATATGTGAATGTTTAATTTTGCGTTGGTTCTTGTTTTGGTCTAGCTCTGATGTTTTTATGGTATGGATTTTGGTCTCGTTTTGGTCTGCTTTTAGTCTGGTTTCTACTTGTTTCATACTTTGGCAGAGTATAGTAATGGTTTCATGGGGGGTGGGGGTTGTCAAAGGGGCAGGGGGTGTCCAGGGGTGGGGGTGTCCAGGGGTGGGGGCTGTCAATGGGGGTGGGGTGGTGTCTAGGGGGTGGGAGGGTGTCCAAGGGTGTGGGGGGGTGGGAGGGTGTCTAAGGGGGTGGGGGTCTGTCTAGTGGGGTGGGTGGTGTCTAGGGGGTGGGGGGATATCCAGGGGTGGGTGGGTGTCCAAGGGGTGGGGGTGGGGGTCTATCTAGGAGGTGGGGGTGTCCAGGGGGTGGGCGAGTGTCCAGTGGGGTGGGGTGGTGTCCAGGGGGTGGGGGCTATCCAGCGAGGTGGGGTGGTGTCCAGGGGTGGGGTGTCTAGGGGGTGGGGTGGGGGTGTCCGGGGGGTGGGGGTGTCCAGGGGGTGGGGGTGTCCAGGGGGTGGGGGTGCCCAGGGGGTGGGGGTGTCCAGGGGATGGGGGGTGTCCAGGGGGTGGGAGGATGTTCAGGGGGTGGGGGTTGTCCAGGGGGTGGAGGGCTATCCAGGGGGTGGGGATCCAGGGGTGGGAGGGTGTCCAGGGGGGTTGGGGTGTCCAGGGGGTCGAGGTTGTCCAGGGGGTGGGTGTTTCCAGGGGTGGGGGTTTCTATGGGGGTTGGGGTGTCCAGGGTTGGGGGTTTTCCAGGGGGTGGGCGGGTGTCCAGGGGAGTGGGGTGTCTAGGGGGTGGGGGTTTTCCAGGGGGTGGGGTGTTCAGGGGGTGGGGGTGTCCAAGGGTGGGGGTGTCCAGGGGGTGGGGGTTGTCCAGAGGGTGGGGTGTCCAAGGGTGGGCGGATATCCAGGGGGTGGGGGTTGTCCAGTGGGGTGGGTGGTGTCCAGTGGGTGGGAGGGTGTCCAGGGGGGTGGGGGGGTGTCCAGGGGTGGGGGTGTCTAGGGGGTGGGTGGGTGTCCAGGGGGTGGGCGGGTGTCCAGGGGTGGGGGTGTCCAGGGGTGGGGGTGTCGAGGGGGTGGAGGGCTGTCCAGGGGGTGGAGGCTTTCCAGGGGGTGGGTGGTGTCCAATGGGTGGGAGGGTGTCCAGGGGTGGGGGGTTGTCCAGTGGGGTGGGGTGGTGTCGAGTGGGTGGGGGTGTCCAGGGGGTGGGGGATAACCAGGGGTGAGAGGGTGTCCAGGGGGTGGGGGTGTCCATGGGGGTGGGGGCTGTCCAGGGAGGTGGGAGGGTGTCCTAGGGGGTGGGGGATATCCAGTGGGGTGGGGGTAGGGGTTGTCCAAGGGGTTTTAGGTTTTTTTGTTGACATTGTAAGTTTTGAATGTTATGTATGTGAATGTTTAATTTTTTTTCGTTCTTCTTGTTTTGGTCTAGTTCTGATGTTTTTCTGGTATGTATTCTGGTCTGGTTTTGGTCTGGTTTTGGTCTGTTTTCTGCTTGTTTTAGGTCTTCTTTGGCAGATCATAGTAATGGTTGAACGGTTTTATTTAAAAAAAATGGTTTTTACGTCGGTTATTTTATAACTGACATAATAAATGCATGGTAATGGTTTTTTATGCCGGTTATTAAATAACTGATGTAGTATATATGTTTTCATGTCGGTTATCAAATAACCAACATGAAAAACACTTCGCATACTGGTTTATCAGGTCAGTTATTTTATAACCGACGTAATAAAGGCATGGGAATGGTTTTTTAATGTCGATTATTTAATAACTGATGTATTATATATGTTTTCACATCAGTTAAAAAATAACCAACGTGAAAAAATGCTTCGCAGACTGGTTTATTATGTCGGTTATTTTCATAATCGACATGATAAACTTGTTTTTCACGTCGGTTTTTTAATAACTAATTCAAAAAATGCTTCGGAGGCGCAGTTTATTACATATTTTATTACATAACTGACGTAATAAACTATATACCACATAATTTATTTAAAAACCAACATAATAAATCATGAATCTAAAGCATTTTCCATGTCAGTTTTTTAGGAACTGATGTGAAAAATTCTCCGGATTTGTGTTTTTTACATCGGTTTTAAAATAATTGACGTAAAAAACAATATTTATAATGTCTCCTATAATAACGTCGGCCAAAAACTGATGTAAAAAATAAAAAATAACCGACATAAAAAATGTTTTCTTCACTAGTGAAGTCTTGTGATATTTGAATCAAATCTCGTGTACCAATACCTCTGTGCCTTCTTGAGACCGTATAGATATTTTCTCAACTTGAAAACCAAGTTCTCTTTTCCTTATTATAAAAAAAACCTTCTATTTGGAGTATATAAATTTCTTCATCAAGATCACCATGGAGAAAATCATTATTCAAATCCAGCTGCTCTAAATGTAAACTATATGTAGCACACATCACCAAAACTATTTGAACAGTCACCAGTCTAACAACATGATAAAATATTTTAGTAATACCTTCCTTATGATAATGTCCATTGACCACCAATATTTCGTGATATCTTTCCACATGGTACTTTACATCCTTCATGATCTTAAATACCCATTTGTTTCTGATGGCCTTCCTTTCATGGGGTAATGGAATAAGATCTAAGTATTATTCTTGTGCAGGGTTTCAAGTTCCTTCTGCATCATTACCATCCCTAAGGATACATCTGTAATCTAGGTCACCTACACAAAAGAATATTTCTCTCCATCCTCTGTCAATAATAAGTATGTAATATTTCTCTTAGTCACATTGTATGAGTGCTATATTGGTTCTCTTTTCTCCATAGATAACCATCATAGTCCAAAATCAAGTGGTACTTGATCAACATGCTCTGGTAATGCCTTTGATAAAACTTGTTCTTCCTTATATTTTTCATCCATCTCGACTGTTGTAGTTTTTGTATTTTATTTCTATATGCCTTGATTAATTGTCATTTTCACCTTATATTCTACAAAAATGACATCTCTGGTGATGATAAGTTTGTTGGTAATGGGGTAACACAAACGATACCCCTTCACACCAACAATATACCCCAAGAAGATACATTTCATATATCTAAAATATAACTTAGATCTTTCTTGGTCATTAATAATTTCATATATAGGGCTTCAAAAAGTATGTAACTAAGAATAGTCAGTGGGTTTACTAGTCCACATATCCATTGGTTTCTTCAGATAATCGCTAGTGAAGGAGATATTTTAATCACATAACAGGAAGTATTCACTACTTTTGTCCAAAAATATGTGGAAATTCCTAAAATCTTCAACATCATCCCTATTTTATCTAATAGTTTTTTGTTCATCCGCTCTGCCAAACCATTATACTGAGGAGTATATGCCATCTTGAACTATCTCTTGATGCCTTCTTATTGAAAAAAAGTATCAAACACGGCGCTTGTATATTCTCCACCATTTTCAGTCCTCAAACACTTGATCTTATTTCCAGATTCATGTTCCTTCCATGCTTTGAATGTTTTGAAGAATTCAAAAACATATGCATTAATCTTGATTGTGTACACCAAACATCTCCTATAATAATCATCAATGATTGATACAAAGTACCTTTCACCTCATAGAGATATAACTAATACTTACCAAACATCAGAATGTATCAACTCTAAGATATCCTGACTTCTTGTTGTTTACGTCCTAAAATTTAACCTTTGTTGATTTCTCAAAACACAATTATCACAAAATAGTAAGGATTCATTTGTAAGTATAGGTAGAAACTGCTAATATGCAAGAATATTTAGGCCTCATTATAACATATGGCCAGGATTTAGATTCAATAACACCATCAATGCTTCTGTTGAGGTAGTTGATGTGACAAATATCTCTTCCTCCTTGTATGTTTCACCCATATTCACATACAAGTTCTTTGAGATCTTCTCTTCCTTCATCACCACAAGCGCACCCTTCATAATTCTCATCACTCTATTCTCGATGCGATTCCTACATCCAATATCATCAAAATTTCCTAATGAAAATATGTTCTTCTTCAATCCATTCACATGGAGTATTCCTTAGACGGTCTATATTATGCCATAATTTGTCTTCAATTTTATGGTAACAACTCATATGACCTTTAGGGTATGATCTTTATCCATTTACACAAGTCCTTATGTGATATTTTTATACTGGTCAAACCATTTTCGTGAGCTGCGAGAGTCCCTTTTAGTTTACTTCTTGGACTCACAGAGAGAGAGAGTAGTGACTTGAGGGACTCTGGTGTGGATTTACATTTGGTGGTGGAGGAGTCGTAGTGGAGGAACAAATCGACTTGGTAAGGGGAAGTGGGTCTCATTCTTGAACCTGGAAATCGACGAATCTGGTTCACATTATCTGATATGGGACAACAGCAATGAGATTTTGGGCAACGATCCTGGACATCACCTTTGATCTTGATGATGAACTTGGAATAATCGATGATGAATCATCGGAGTATAGAGGATCTCGACAAGGTGAAACTAACCCTCTAGTAAGGGGGGTCAAGGGCTTGTTCATGTTTTCTCTCGTTGGTTTCTTTTTTCCCTTGTACATGTTGTATGCTACTTAATCATCTTTTCTATTGTTTTTATCTACTTTTTATCATTATTTTTCATAGTGTAAAACATGTGACGATTCTTCCCTGTGCACATAGAACAATTGGATGAAGCATGTAAATAATTGTCTCCCTTTTAATGCATTCCAAATTCTATGTTTTCTTTGACCTGGTAAATGTTGAATGTCTGGTTCTTAAATTAATTCAATCCCGATTTGAATTAATTTTTTGATAAAAATTTGTTTAATTATTTTTCTGCTTGGTCTATTGGTCAATTTTGTTGGTGTTACATTTCTTTCTTGTTGGAATGGTTCTTCATATGTATTAGAATTTGTTTTTAGTTTTGTAAATACATATTTTAATCTGGATTGTATTCTCATGGTTTCTGGTTCTAGTTATTTGAACTAGTTAGGACAGATTGGTTTTCCTGTTGTTATAAGAATTATCAATCTTAAATTATTGTATTAGCCATTATTATGTGATTTTCTCATGACTTTTAAATTATTTGGAATTCTTGGAGTCTTTTAATTTGTTTAATGAATATATTTATGCTTATTTGTTTCATCTTGTGGAATTGTAATATAAACATTAGTTTTAGATTCTATATTTTGATTTTGTGAACCAATTTTATACCCAATGAATCTTGGCTAGTCGAATGGGGACTTCCTTTCACAGTTCCCCCCCCCCCCAACAAGTGGCATCGGAGCTAAATTGGGCATAATTTTGTGTTGTCAAAATTTGGAATTGAATTATTCATTGCTTTAAATTATTTTTTTGTGTCTTTTAATGTGCATCATTCTTTGATATTTTATTCAACATTGGTTATTTGTTTTTTGGATGTAATTTTTTAATCTTTTATTGTTTGTTGTTTCCATTATTGTATCCTTATTTTCTATGCCCTAGTAAAGACCATATGCATCTTTCAGTTGTCTGGTTTCTGTCTTGGGTTCTTGGGTAGGAGGAGTTTGTGTGAGTTTGGTCTAGGTGAGAGTGAATATGTTAGCAGTGAGGTGTGTGGTAGGGAAAGTTAGTTAGTTTGGTCTCCTAGTTCTAACTTTTTCCTTATAAGAGTGAGTTCGTAATTAGGTCAGGTTTGTTCCTTTGGTTTGTGTCCTAGTTAGGGTTGTCATCTCTAGGTGATGACCTATTGAAAATGGTGATCAGGAATGAGTAGTGTTTAGAGTGTCAGTGTCATGTGAATAGGTTTGGTGATGATCGAGCTTCATAGAGGTTCTATTGAGATCTCTTTAGCGATGTTATGTGGTTCCTAGATACCATTAGGAAGCTAGAATAGGATGAGATTTCTTAGTCGATAGCTTCTGCCCTTAAATCACTGGTGTTCTCATGGGTTTATAGTTTTTCCTTAAGAATCTTGGGGATGAATGGGATTTGAAGTGGTACCCAGTTGTTTAGGAACTTCTCCTATTGTCTAGGTTTAAGGAAGTGTCTTCCCTTTAGGTGGAGAGTTGTCTGAGTCTATGATGGGCTCAAGTGGAGACCAATTATTCTTTTTCTATGCTTGATTTATCGGTTCTTATTTTATTGTTTTTATTTGAATTATTAAACTAGTTTTCTGAGTAATATTATTTATGAATTTTATAAGATGTTTGTTATGTCATGGTTTTAGAGGATGGGTACTACTGTGTTCTCCCTTGTGTTTCAGGTACTGGTGAGTCGTCTGAGTCTTCCTTGATGGCATGATCTCATAGGTTGACTCATGTAAGTGCAGGTATGTGCTATGTTTATGTTTGGAGTTGTTTAATTCCAATAATATCTAGAATCTTTATAATGTCATTTAATTTGGGCAGTTTGTGTCATGCTGATGCATGATGGGGGGTTATTTGGGTCGTATCCTGTGGTTGTTTCCTATTTAGGATGTATTGCCTAAATTGATTATGATGGGCACTATAGAATCATCATGTGATTAGGATTTTAATTTTCATGTTAGTATAATTGGTTATTAAATTCTATTCAAGCATTTTAATTTTCAAGGTTGAGAAGTGTGAAATTTAGCTTCATGTTTTTTGTTAATTAAATTTAGTAAGAGAGAGGTGGGAGAAATTTCCCCTGGTTCAGTCCATTCTTGACTAAGACTAGTGCATCACGATCTGTGATATTCCTATCGGGTTTGCTTCTTGGCCTCATAGAGAGAGATAGAGTAACAACTTGAGGGACTTCAGTGTGGGTCTATGTTCATTGGTGGAGGATCCACATTGGTGGAAGTGATCAACTTAGTAAGGGGTAGTGGGTCTCATTCTTGAACCTGGTAGTTAAAGGATTTGTTTTATGTTATACGATGTGGGACAGTAGTGATGAGACTATGAAGGAAGGACTTGAATAGAACCCTTGATCTTGAAGATGAACTTGGAAGATTTGATGATGACTCATTAGAGTATGGAGGATCTTGACCAAGTGAAGTCGACCCCCTGGTAGGGGTTCTGAGCTTGTTCATATTTTCTTTGGTCAGTTTTTTTTATTCCTTATACATGTTGTATGATGCTTCATCTTTTTTTCTAGTGTTGTTATATGTTTTTTATTATTATATTACATGGTTTAAAACCTATGATGATTCTATGTTGTTCACGTAGGCCAATTAGCTGAAGCATGTAAATCACTGTCTCCCATTTACCACTTTTTTTATTCTCCATTTTCTTTGACCTAGTTAATGTTGAATGTATGGTTTGTAAATTAATTGAATCCTGGTTTGAATTCATTTTTTGATAAAAAAATTAAGCATTGTTTTGTATGGTTTGTTGGTGCATGTTGTTGGTGTTCATTTTCTTACTTGTTGGAATGGTTCTTTGTATGTATTAGAATCTATTTTTTAGTTCTGCAAATACATATGTGAATATGGAATTGTATTCTCATGGTTGTTGGTTCTGGTTATTTGAATCGTTTAGGACATATTTGTTTTTCTATTGTTATGAAAATTATCAATTTTGAATTGTTGTATTAGCCATTTTCATGTGATTTTCTCACTACTGTTAAGTAATTTGGAATTCTTGGAGTCTTGGAATTTTTTTATGAATATATTTATGCTTATTTATTTCATCTTGTGGAAATGGAATATAAAAATTAGTTATAGATTCTATATTTTGAGTTTATGAACCAATTTTATACCCAATGAATCCTGTATAGTCTAATAGGGACTGTCATGCGCAGTGTATCCCCACCCCCCAACAAGTGGTATCATAACCAAATTGGGCACAATTCTGTGTCTTCAAAATTCAGAATCGAATTACTCATTTCTTTAAATGATTTTTTAGTGGATTTTCATGTGCATCATGATTTTATATTTTTTCGGTATTGGTCATTTGTTTTTTGGATATAATTCTCCAATATTTTATTGATTTTTATTTCCCTTGATGTATCTTTATTTTGTATGCCCTAGTAGAGATCTTTGGTAGCTTGAATTTGTTTGGTTTTTGTCTCAGGTTCTTGGGTAGGAGGATTTTTTGCGAGGTTGGCCTGGGTGAGAGTGTATCGGTTAGCAGTGAGGTGTGTGGCAGGGTTAATATTTTGTTTATTCTCCTGCTTCTACCTTTTTCCTTATGAGAGTGAGCTGATAATTAGATCAGGTTTGTTTCTATCATTTTTTTTCATGGTTAGGGTGGTTTCCTCTAGGTGTTGACCTATTGTGAGTGGTGATTGGGTCTAGGCAGTGTTTAGAGTGGTAGTGTCATGTGAATAGGTTTGATGATGATCGATCCTCATGGTGGTTCTATTGTGACCTCTTTAGTGATGTTAAGTGGTTCTTAAATATCATTAGGAAGATAGACTATGATGAGATTTATTAGTTGGTATCTAGATGTCCTTGGATCACTGGTGTTCTCGTGGGTTTATAGATTTTCCTTAGGAATCTTGGGGCTACATGGGATTTGCATTGGTACCTAATTGTTGAGGAACTTATCTTGTTGGTTTGTTTATAGGAGGTGTTTTCCCTTTAGGTAGATAGATTTTTGAGTATGTGATGTACATAGGTGGAGACCAATTTTTCTTTTTCTATGCTTCATTTCTTGATATTTATTTTATTTCTACTATTTTTATTATTGCACTAGTTTTATGAGTTATATTATTTATGAAGTTTCTAATATATTTTCCATCTCGTGGTTTTAGAGGATGTGTATTGTTGTGTTCTACCTTGTGTTCCAGGTACTGATGAGCAGTCTAGGACTTCCTTGATGGCATGATATCAGAGCTCAACTCAGGTAAGTGCAAGTATGTGCTCTTTTTATGTCTGGAGTTTTTTAATTCTGAGGTTGTCTATAAGATTTAGAATGTTATTTAATTTGGCAACATGTGTCACGTTGATGCATTATGGGGGATTGTTCGGGTCATACCCTCTAGTTTTTTCCTATTTAGGATGTGTTTCCTAAATTGATGATGATAGGTGGTGAAAAATCATCATGTGGTTTAGGATTTTAATTTAAAAGTTAGTGTAATTTCATATTAAATTCTATTCACGCATTTTAATTTTCAAGGTGTAGAATTGTGAAATTTAGCTTCATATTTTTTGTTAATTAAATTTAATTTTTAATATCTTTTTTTAAGATGTTGTTATGTGGTTTTTCTTATAGAACCTTCCATCCCATATCAACTTTACAAGTTCCATTGGCTACTTATGCATCCTCCCCATCTTTATCTTAGGAGGTCTCCTAGATCCTTGTAGAATATTGCTAGGGTTTTAGTTTCTCGATTTTAGTAAGAGAGCAGAGGGAGAAATTATCCCTAGTTCAGTCCCTTCTTGACCAAGATCATCACATCATGAACCATGAGATTCCCTTTTGTTTTGATTTTTGACCTTACAGAAAGAGATTGAGTAGCGAATTTAGGGACTCCAGTGTGGGTTTACATTTGTCGGTGGAGGAGTCATAGTGGAGGAAGAGATCAACTCAGCAAGGTGTAGTGGGTCTCATTCTTGAACCTGGTAGTTGATGTATCTAGTTAACATCATACAATATGGGACATTAGTGAAGAGATTGCGAAGGAAGGACCTGGATAGAACCCTAAATCTTGATGATGAACCCGGAATATTTGACGATGACTCATCAGAGTTTGGAGGATCTCGACCATGTTGTAATATTGGGTGCTCTAAACACAACTATGTAGTAATTTTGATTATCTTATCATGTATACAAAAATATATACATGATTTTTTATTACCATTATAGTGTTAGTATTTTTTCATCAACTATTTAATGGTAATTTCCATAGATTAAAAGTCATATCAAAAGGTTATAGCAGATCTGAGGCTATAATGAGAACCTCGAGATACTATGACATTAATCTTAAACAAATGTCTTATGGTCTAGATACATCTTACTGACTAGACATAATAGATGTTTGACTATCAAGTGTTGGAGGATCATAAGCATTGAAAATTCTTCTCATGAAGTTCTCACTTGGTGATATCGAGTAGTGAGATCATGAGAACAGGCCCACCAATAGGAACACCACATGTTTTGGGTGTCATTGGATGTTCCTATATACAGAAATATGTAATGGTCTCCTGACTTGAGATCATTTCCAGTGTGTTCCATTTGATCACCTACTTTGATGCAAGGTGAAAACCATGATGATAAAATCATGTTGAGGTGGTATGTGTTGGGTGCGTCATTGGTGTCATGAAATTGGTTGAATAGTCAAGAAAGGATTTGTTGCTTCTAGGTTAAGGAAGTTATATATCTCGGGCCATGTTGACCAGGATGGTAGTACCTTCATAAAACCATAGTCATCGCAGTCGAGGGTAAATCTGTCCAGATAGATCAATAAATAATAAAGAAAGAAAAGGGCGATGAAACAAGTGTGTGTCCTACTTTATGAGATATTAAAGACAAAGAGATTATATTACACAATGCATGTTTGTAGGTTGGTTTTTGCTGTTGTGACAATATTTATCTCTTTAGTGGCCCTGATGGGTTTCTAGACTCTATTATTTATCTATTAATAGTATTCACTACTATCAATATAAGGGCCTAGAGGGTCACACATAATAGCATTTTCACAAATATGCCCTATTTAGTTGAATATGAGTTTTGGATATGGTGGGACCCACCACTAGGGTCTGAGCTTTGTCCAAATAGGTACAATCATAGAGTAATAAATAAATTCATATTATTCAACTTAAGAATAATTAGGAATGAATTTATTTACTAAATGTATTTACAAGTTTTAAAGTAAATATATGAAATTATTATTTGAATTAATATAAGTTTAAAATATTCAATGTTCATTTAATATCTTCGGGAAGTACGAGCCGAGTTAATGGCTCAATTATTATCACATAATATATATTTATTATATTACAGGTAAGTGATAATAATAATAAATGATATTTATGTCTCAGTGTATTATTTGTGATATCATTTGTATATAGTGTTAATTATTCGAGGGTTAGGGTGGAAATACCTGATAATTTTCTAGCACTCTATAAATAAAATAAGAGAGGCACATGCCAAAGACTATTCATGGGATTTCTCTCTCTTCTTCTCTCTCTCGTGTTCTAGAGAGAGAGGCTTTTGATTTAGGATCTTGGATCTCTCTCTCTCTCTATCTCTATCTCAGGCATCACACGCAAGGTGATGTGGTGATCGTCGGTGCGTCGAAGGCATCGTTGGATCTTCACGCCAGCACCCAAAATTTTACAATCGACACTCTTGAAGTTTCTTGAGGCACATGTGAATGATCTAGAGGAATTAAACTTTATATTCTTCAAGAATCGGTCACCATCGACAAGTATACTTCGATCACAACTTTGGATCTAAACCATATATTTTATGGTTTTAATTTTGTTCTTAGAACTCTTCACATAAGATCCTTAGCTCAAATCAGGAATCAATTCACTGATTTTGATGAGTTCATTTTGATTTTCGATGAATTTATTTTAAAAACTCACCTTCTGGGGCTTTCACTACATGCCCAGTACCTTCAATTGGTATCAGAGGGACGCGTGTTGATTTTAAGCCAAACAAAAATTAAATTTTCATTAAATATCATAAAGGTCATCGTTACGGTCCCAATGCTGCAGACGAATTTCCAATATGACATTTTATGGCCAAGTTATGTCCATTCAAAGTTTTAAATGAGTATTGAAAACTCATTTTACGGGTTAACCCAAAGGCTTTACGAGTGAAGTTGATCACTGGTCAGACTGCCTAACACCAGAATAGTTTTTCCAGATGTGTTCTAATTATTATTATTATTATTATTATTATTATTATTATTATTATTATTATTTTATAATTATAATAATAAAATTATTTTCTCTAACATAAGTTTAGGTTTTAGAAAATTTTAAAGTTTTCTATTTTTTTTAAAAAAAAGTGTGGGGACTGGTTTTTTTTGGATGGCTCGGCAGTAATAAAATAAAATGGGGCCTCCTGCTAGTTTTTTAAAAAAGGAGCCTCCCACTGGTTTTTTCAAAAAGGAAAACCAATACAAATAAAAAAAGGAAAAGTAAGTCAAAAGGGGTGGGCCACTCAGCCCCCTATCTCCTCTACTGCCCGATCGGATACCACCCCTCTCCACTGGCAGGACAACCCAACACAGCGGCCTCTGGCCTGCACCACTTCCTACCACAACAGCCAACCTGAGCAGCCTCACCACACTGGCATGCCGCCTTGGCCAGACCGTAGCTCTGACGTCCCCTTTACTTCGGATCTTACCACCACTGCACCCAACCTTCTCTGGTTCACCCTCCACCATGGCTTCTCACGACTTTCCCATATCTTCCAGAGTCTGCACTCGAGTCCACCCGGCGAATCCTCCTCGACTAAGAACCTCCCGTGACAAATCCCTCCCACACTCAGCCGGAACCATAGACCCACATAGGCTCTTTTCTACCATGCGGCGCTGCTCAAATGGTCATATCCTTGGCCAGATATGGCTCGACTCATTCGATAGCTCTACCGCCTCTACCTTCCATGGCCTATCAACTGTTGTGCATCCCTGATGAGCTGCCACATGGAAAACTGTTGAATCTCAGTCATTTTCTTTGTCCCAAACGTTGTTTTCTAGCCTGATATCATTCGCAGACAATGGATTGCGCCTACTATTAGGCTTGTTCCTTCGCCTGCCGCCCAGTCCTCTTAGCGAACAGGTAATCCTTGCCTGGTTTGTTGTACCCTGAAACAAGCCTGGGCAGGTAGGCCCAACTTGTAACGAGTGGGGGCGGGGCTTCCTGACCCAGAACGCCCCTGCTTGGGGTCTGTATTTCCCAGAGTGGGCCTGTGTAGATTTGGACCGACCCACATAGGCCCTGCCTTGGTTTACGGGGCCTGATTAATTTTGAAATAATCAAAAATTAATTAAATTTATTTATTTAATTTTGGTTAAAAGATAAATTAATTTAATATTAACTCTTGGTTTAAAAATTAATTTTCTAAATTGTGACTTAAATTAATTTAATTTTGTTTTAAATTAAATTAATTAATTAATTTAATTTTGGTTTTAAAATTAAATTAATTAATGGGAATGAATGACATAATTATTGAATTAAAAATATGAGTGATTTTTTAATTCAATAAAAGTGTCATCATAAATTTTTTAATGCTAGTTTAATTTATATTTTTCATTTAATTTAAAATATGCAAGTTCAAGCATATTAGAATTATCATGATCCTATGACTGACCAATGTATGTCTGGTGGAAGTTTATTTATTTAATTTATTTATTAATGTAATGGTTTGTAATAATTTGTAATAAGTAGTTAAATAAAATGTGATCTGTGTGTCATCTCAGTATCATTATATGTATAAGGACTTGTGTTTCCAATTCAGAGTTGTATTTATACTCACAATATCTCTTTGCCTACGTGCGAGTACTATTGTAATGAAGAGATGAGTAGTGACGCACTTCGTTCCAAGTTATGGAGACACACCAGACAAGAGTTCGAGGCATTGGATGGGCAAATGTTGCAATTGAATTCATAAGTGAGGCGACTCAAGGTATATCCTCTAGGGTCTAGGTTGATCCATTATTCACTCAATGGATTAACCATTGGTGTTGAATTATGATCATGTCATCATTTTATTTTTGCATGGTTTATTATTTTGTGAATGTGTAGTTTGTGTTCGATCACATAGAATATTAAACAAGCATGCAAGAAAAAATAAACATGTGACGTGATGGATTTTTCTTTTTCTTACATGGTCAGTTATGAGCGCGATAACATAGTACATTCTTAAAAATATAAAATGATTTCTTTCATCACATTATAATAACAAAAAAAACCCTTAATTTAATATTAAGTCTAAAACAAATTCCATCATTTGAATTTGAACAAAAATGGGTGTTTGGGGTGATGGTATTGCCATAGCTGAGGTTGCATCTTACTATCAGGGAGTTATTATGAGAGTGGTGAGTTGACATAACTAAAGTGGTAGTTAGGATTATCCATATCTAAATTTCTATCATTTTAGAGTCAAGTGTTTAGTAAATCATGTAATGATTTTAGAAGCTTGGACTTTACTCAACAGATCAAGGAACCGCGAGTTAATGTTGTTGGCTAATCAAAAGCCTACCTTGAAATCTCAGAGTAGTGGCATAGTCATAGATTATAGACTATGAGGGGAGGTTAATGGATCCTTTCTACTATAATACTCAAGTGACAGAGTATTCTGATTCTAGCACAAAAGGTTCTTAGAATTCGATAAAATAGTGGGAGACATTTAATCAATTAATCAAAATGTCTAAAATGGTAATCCGATAAAAATTACTAATCTACTAAAATTAACTTTTGTGAAAAATAGAAATTTATGCCACAATAAATAATTATGATAAATAATGGACAAATTAAATTTCCACACTGGCATGAGTATCCAAGAATAGTATTGGCGCTTGTGCATAGTACTACTGTAACGACCCAAACTTTCATTAATTGAAATCCCTCTCTATCTAATTAAATGTCTCTTTATGTAAAACGTTTATATAAAATGTCAAATTATTTGGTTTTATGTTTTTGAATTTTAAAATACTGTTAAGAATTGTGATTGTTGCTAATATATTCATTGAACAATGATCACATGATTAATATAAATATAGGGCTTTAACAAATCTAATTTACTCAGACAAAGGAAGTGATGGCCTCATCCAGTAGATGTGCCCCATACAAAGCTCATTTGTCAGAGCTTGAAAAGGAGGTGGCGTCATTGGGAATCACTCTTGACCAAACTCAATCCAAGCTTGAACACGTTAATCTTGAGCGGAACTGCCTACGGGAGAAGTGGAAGTTGATAGAGATTACCACCCGAGCGATGTTATCCGAGTCACCCCAAGAGTTTGTCATCATCGCACACCTCACCCTTCAGTCGTATGTGGGTGTTTTAAGGGGTTATTTAAAAATACCCTAGTACTATGGTTATGTACATTAGTTTTTTATATAATAATAAATATACTTTCATTTTATTATTGTTACCTTGTAATTAGTTTTAAAGCACAAATAGTATTTTTAGTTAATATTCAACTAAGAAAACTATTTTGATGAATTAATGGATTTTTGAAATTAAATAATATTTTAATAAAATATTATTATTATTATTATTATTATTAAATTAATTTTTATTAAATATAAATTATCATATAATTTTATGAATGCAATTGTAATTTTTATTAAGGTTTAAAAGCCATTTTTTGTCAAAACCCATGAATTTTTTATAAATGTCAGTTTTTATTTTAAAAGTGAAAATTAACATATTTAGAAAATTATTTAGATAAAATGTATATTATTTCTGGAATCAAGATGTTTAAATTATCCAATGGTGAATTTTTCATAATTTTCTTAGACGGTCAAATTTTTGGGTAAAAATTAAATACCGTTTAAATATATAATGTATTTTATGACATCATAATGACCCAATAGTGATGTAATAAAATACTATAAACTTTATGTTCGGCCAATATATTTTTTACCATTAAAATAATGTGATTTTGGGTTTGTTTGATTTATTTTACAAAGCTTTAGTGGACCCTTCAAGACTTATTAAACATTTTGTCTTTTTAAATTGTTGTCCTTGGGAGTGTGACTCATCTCCACATAAGAAACCCCATTATTTTAAGAAATTAGGACTTTGGCCTTATAAAATATTTTTTTCCACTCCCCTTTGGAAAAAAACATGGGCAAAAACCATGGGCAAAAACCATGGGCAAAAACCATGGGCTGGTTTGTAGTTTTGATTAGTTTAATGTGAGGTGTCTCAACCCTAAATAATAAACAAATCCCTCTCCTTTCCTATATAAACCCACCCAAGATCCCACTTCCTCCTTACTCAAAGCCTTCGGATTTCGTCCAATCTCTACCCTCCTCTCTCTAGAATCCTCCCAAGGTGCCCCAAGCTCCCAAGAAGCCTCTCTCAAGCCTCTCTCAAGCCTTTGGAAGCACACTTCCAAGTAAGGGGTTTTCTTCATTTCTCATTTTTGTCCAATATTCTTTAAATTGTTATTCCCTTTTAATTTCAATTATAAATGTTGGGGTATGGTTTCTCACCTCCCCCATACTTACATATTTATGTTTGAATGATGGAAGACCCCTTTCTCTCTCATTAAATGCCTCCCATGTACACTCGTTACTATGCTGAAATTCCGAAAGGAATTTCTCTCTCCTCATTTACATTCAAGCAATTCTTTTGTATCGTGAATCTAAATTCCATTACATTTGTTGGTACATGTATTTATATGACCCCCTTACTTTCCATGTCATGTAAATATAACAAGACACCCATTTCTCTCTCATCAACCATTTTTATGAGTTCTTACGTCACGTCGTTATGCTGCCAAAATTGCATCGTGATTTTCCAAGCCAAAGTCATTGTGTAGTGAATACCATTCTCATTTCTCTGTCAAGGGTATTCACCTTTATGCACATTTACTTATTGTTTAAAGATTTTTATTTATGTATTCCATATTCTTTTATCGTGGAATAAATGATTATGTTGAATGATTCAATATTTTATGATCCATGTGGCACACTTATGCATGAAATGAAATGTTTAAGAAGGGTTCACCCTGATAGCGCTCCAATGCATTGGGTAAAGTATAGTATCATGATACATCATGTGAAATGGGTGTTTACTCATGCTAATTCAAGTGTAACTTGGGTTTACTCTGTTGGAGTTGGTGGCCTAGAACCAACTACTTTGTACTTTATGCATTAATAAAAGCCTTATCACATCTTGATTATTCTTATGCGTGAAAATGTATGTGATAATGTCCTAAGGACAGTTGTTGCATTAAAGGGTCATAGCGGATCCTTGCTATGATGAGAACCTGGAAGTGCCATAACATTGTTCTTAAAAAAATATTCTATGGATGGATGATATTATTTGAGGGACACAAATAATACAGGTCATTAGGGGTGAGGACTCATAAAACTTTGAGGCACCTTCTCATGGTGTGTGCCCTTGGTAATATCCAGGAGGATATTATGAGAATGAGACCCGCCAGTAGGAAATCCACATTTCATAGTGTCATTAGATGTTCCTATCTTCGGACCTGTGTATTGGTCCTTAGACTTTAAGATTATTATTAATGGGTATTACAACTCGCGCATTTATATGTATTGACAAAAACTGTGACGACACACTGTTCGTAGCGAGGTAGGATACGTTGGGTGCGTCATGAGTAATACTGCATTAATAGATAATGCAAGAAAGGATTTGTCCCTTCTGTTCCATAACAGAAGTAGATATCTCAGGCCCTTTAATGGAATTGATATAGCCTAAATAAATCCATGTCCATGGTAAGGTATGGGTGAGTTCAGTTTTGGGAAGTCAAAGAAAGAATAATCGATCACGTGGGTTGATGGCACTAGCATGCAACCCACTTGATTAGAGATATTGAGACAAATGGATTATATTACATGGTAAGCATTCGTAGGAGGTGACACGTCATTGCGGTGTTAACTTCTTTCTCTATGGGTGTCTTGGCGTGTTGTTAGATGCTAACCTTGGACTTTAGGTAGGCTCCGCCTAATGCCACTGAGAAAGAGGATTAGAGGGTCACACACTAAGTGTGTCCATGTATCTCAATTAAAAATTAATTTAACAAGTTAAATAAATATTATTCCCGACTGTGGTGTAATAATTATTTAAGGATGTCTGATCGCATTTATTTCGACACTAGTTATTCGAGAGAATATATTTTGGGCGAAATAATATATTTATTAGCGAGTAATGAAGTTACATTTATTTAAGAAATAAATATCCATTACTCAAGGTCTAATAAATTTGGTGGAGAAAAATGGAAAATAAAAGTACACGTCGTGTATTAATTATTACACGCCGTGTAGTTTTCCAGTTGGGATTTTGAGGATATAATATTGTTTTATTAAATGATATTTATTATAATCAGCGTGGGTGCATGTCAAGGAATTTATGATTCGACATAGGGGTTTTCAATAAGAGTTAATGAAATAAATAAAATGTGTAACGCGTTTATTTATTATTATAACTCTATTAACCTCAAACCCTATTATAAATATCCTCACAACCCCAACACTTTTCCTGAGCCATTTTTTGTACACAACAGATTTGGAAATACTCTCAAGCAAAGAGAGAATTCCCTTTCCACCAAGAATTCCCTCAAGTTAAGAGAGCGAGATCCTCCACCGGATCAAGGAGGTTGAAGGTGGACATCGCAAGTGAAGGTTCTTCCGCGCTAGCACCCGGAGATCCCTTCGGTGACGTCCAGAGATACGTGGAGCACGTGTGGATCACCACTAGAAGAATACTATACTTGGATTCTACATTGCAACGACGGATCATAGGATTGTGACCAGAGACATCGACGAAGAAATAATTCCACCGAGGTAATTCTTGTGAATTAATTAAATTAATTATAACCAACATATGATGATCCTATCTCAATGGTTCTGGGACTCTTATTTTCTTTTTCGTTCTTCATTCCATTCCGAAGATCCGGCATTTTATATCGTGACGGATCTCGGATTGAACGTTGTTTAACACTAAAATTAAAGTTGGTAAATCCCACCAACGCGCTTCTGCTGCGCCCGAAACCTACAAGTGGTATCAGAAGGGTCATATTGTTGATTATAATTATTTAGTTTTTTGTTGATGATTTATGAATTTAATAATTTAGTTATTTCAATTCAAGTTTAATCATTCTGGAAATCTGAATCTCGAGATCTTTTCCTCCTCCCTCATTTCTCGTTCACCTCACAGAAACAAATTTTTCTTTTAATTTTGATTAAAATAAAATAGAGGAACTCATCCAAAGGAGCCAAACGTTTCTGTCCATACAACACCAGAATACATGGTGTGTATTTGGAAGTACACACCGTGTAGTCTAGGTTCAATGCATTGACCGATCCGCCAAATCAGGCTATGTATTGAAGTCATTTATGACACCATGTGTTGACCAGAAACAAGTGGCACACAGTTTCCGGATTACACGTTGTGTGGTCCAACTGAACACGGCGTGTATTCCCTTCAGGTTTGGGTTGGACCGTGTACCCCGTACACGGATTTCCCAGCTGGAAACCGTGTAATGCGGAAACTACATGGCGTGTGTCCAAAAGAACACGACGTGTACTCCAAAAATTTCTGAAGTACATTTACACACCATTTCCCTGGGTGTGTACTTAGGATGGATGGTTAATAAAAGTACACGCCGTGTAGTCAGAAATACATGCTTTGTACTCATCCAAGTTACGCAGATTTATTAAAATTTATTATTTATATTATACAAACCCTTGAGACGTGTACCATAGTGCAGGAATAAAGATGAGGCACAACACGTGATAGGTGTTATATATATATGTGTTTAATTTAACATCTTTGTAATGAACGGGAATTCACCGGGTTGCCTCCAAGGTACAAGTTACATACAAGGATAATTTTAAATGAATTTATTTGTTTAAAATTATGATGGATGAGAATCTCAAGGAAGTTCAGAAAAGGTTTTAAGATAAAAGGATTGATTAATTAAAGATAATTAATTAATTTGAGCGTGATTTATCTTAAACCAAAACGATTAAATAATTGAATGCTAGTTTTATTTATGCGTAAATATCGTTGCATGTATGGATGATCATGAGCTAGACCAAGAACTTTGTATGTGAATGGTTTCTTTTAATTATTTAAATTAAATTTTTTGGTATGCGATCCATCTCCTTATTAATATGTAGGGCCTACGTGCCCAAGGATTCTTTTATGTAAAAACCTCTTTTTACCCCTCACCAGTGTGTGAGATAAATGCATATGTAATGGATGGAGATCTCAAGCTAGTGGAGGCAGCTCAAGTCAGGAGCCAAGGTGAAACCAATCCAAGGAGATACAAAGGTGGAAAGGTGGAAAGCTGTAAACACGAACCCGAAAGGTTCAAGGTGTTTCTCCCCTAGGTCGTGGGTTAGTTTATCAACCGCTGGATAAACTAACCAATAGAAAAGCTCATGATCATACCATTTATTATATTTCTTTCAGTTTCATGGTTTATTTATTGTGGGTGTGTTTTCACGATCACACAATTAATGAATTAAATGAGCATGTAATATGGAACTAAAATAAAAAAATAGCTTATACGTAAATATTATCTTAGACATGGTTAATCACTTAAGTATATCTCACTTAATATTAATAAGCATGTAATCAAAGATAATAAAATGGCAATTTACGTATAAGGATAAAATCCCTCAAAATAAATATTAAGTCGGTATAGCCTTCTATAATCTTGGTTAGAATCGAACCATAGTTCAAAGTGCTCGACCAACCCTAGTTGGGCTGCTTTCAATTATTGGGGAATTCCAATTCAAGGTTTTGGGTTGACTTGAATTGGTTCGCATCAAGGGTTGACTGCCACAGCAGGACTTGGTGTGACCAAGAGGCAAAGGTTGAGGAAATCCAAAATAAAAGGATTTCAGGATTGGGGAGTCCACTCAGCGGATCAAGGAGCTGCGAGTTAATGCAGTTGACATTTGGAATGCATACCTAAAACCCTTCAAGTTGCTTGACCAACCCTATTTGGGGTAATGCAAAGGGAAATATGGATCCTTGCCACTAGAATATTTAGGCAACAGAATATTCTGAAATCAATGGTAAGGACTATTGGATTTCGATAAAATAGTGGTAGAATAATAAGTATTAATTTATTTATTTGTCTCAGTTTTGTAATAAATTACTAAACCTTTTCTCATCTTAATTTGTAAAAACGACAAGAAAATTACTTCAAACGTATCATTGTGAACCATACTCGAGAAGGAAAACCTTCTCACCAGCACCAATTTCCAAGAGTGGCAGAGGTGTTTACGCGTCATCCTTCGCCACAAAAGGAAATTGTATGTGCTGGAAGAGCCTATTCCAGTTGCGCCTGGGAAAGAGGTCAGTGATGAGGAATTATCTCTATATATGAAACACATGGATGATTCCACAGATGTCCAGTGTTTCATGTTATCGGCTATGTCCAATGATCTCTTGAAGCAACATGAAAACATGGACGCGTATAACATGATGTATCACCTTAAGGATATCTACCAAGAGAAGGCAAGACAGGAGAGGTATGAGATCTCCAATGCATTGTTTACAACTAATCTTGGAGAGTCTGTGCCAGTTGGGCCTCATGTAGTCAAGCTTATTGGCTACATTGAACGCCTAGACATCTTAGGGATTAAATTCTCTGATGAGTTGTGTACAGATCTCATCCTATCATCACTGCCCAAGACCTTCTCTAGCTTCATTGTCAACTATAATATGAGTGGCAATGAGAAGAGTCTATCGGAGCTTCTGACCTTGATTCGCCAGGTAGATAAGGACATGGGGTGTGACAAACCTGTGGTCCTTATGGTGAACAAGAAAAGGAAGGACAAGGCAAAGGGGCCAAAGACTTATAAACGGTCTGAAGACCCCGAGCATTGTCCCTCCAAGAAGGGTAAGATCTAGAGGCAGGGAAAGGAACGGGAAGCAGTGTGTTTTTCATGTGTCAAGTAGGGCCACTGGAAGAGGAACTTCACCCAGAAGCGTGGGGATGCTAAAGGTGTGTTTGTTATCGAGTGCAATCTTTCTATTTCTACACATTGGGTATTAGATACAGCTTGTGGGGATCACATCTGTATTCAAATGCATGAACCAAGTAGATTTAGAAAGATCGCCAGAGGAGAGGTGGATCTTCAATCTGCCAATGGTGTAAGGCTGGCTGCATTGGCTATTGGCGACTATCACCTCTCATTGCCAACTGGCATGATTTTGGTTTTACAAAACTATTATTTTGTGCCTAGTGTTACCAAGAACATAATTTTTGTATCTTGTTTAGATATGGATGGATTTGTTTTCAAGTTTGTAAATAAGGGTTGTCTCTTTTATAAGAACAACCTATGTTATGGTATGGCACATTTGAATAATGGTTTGTATGTATTAAATTACGAAAACCAAGTATTGGCAATCGATAATGAAACAAAATCACATGACTCATACATCACCCAGTTGTGGCATCACCGCCTTGGTCATGTAAACAAGTAGCGCTTGACAAAGCTCTGTCAAGATGGCTATTTAGACTCTATTGAGATAAAACCACTTGATAGATGCCACACTTGTTTACAAGGTAAAATGACCAAGCCGCCTTTTAGTGGACAGGGTGAAAGGTCCATAGATCTTTTAGGATTGGTACACATGGATGTATGTAGACCATTTCTAGTAGAAGCTAGAGGTGGATATTCTTACTTCATTACTTTTACTGATGATTTGAGTAGATATGGATTTGTCTACTTAATGAGGTATAAGTCAGAAGCCTTAGAGAAATTTAAGGAATTAAATAATGAAGTAGAGAATCAGCTGGGTAAGAAGATAAAGAAACTTCGATCGAATCGAGGTGGATAATATATAAACCAAGAGTTCATCGATCTTCTATGGGAGTCTAGGATTCTATCTCAGCTCACTCCTCCTTATACACCACAGTGGAATGTGTTAGTTAAAGGAGGAACCGCACCTTGTTGGACATGGTGAGGTCGATGATGAGTGTGGATCTTCCATTATCCTTTTGGGGATATGCATTACAAACTGCAGCATACACATTAAACCGAGTACCAACTAAGGCAGCAAATGGAATTCCCTCCGAGTTATAGAGTGTAAAGAAACCCATTTTGTCTCATACACGTGTATGGGGATGTGAGGCATTTTTTAAGGCCTTATCAGGCAACAAACTAGCACCCCGGGGCACGAAGTGTATCTGTATAGGATATCCCAAGGAAATGAAAGGATATTACCTATATAACCCTCAAGATAAGAAAGTGATTATCGCCATACAAGCCGTATTTCTTGAGAGGGAGCACATCCTCAAGAAGGATAGTGGGAGCAAGATTGACTTCGATGAATTTGATGCTCAAGATACACAGGAGTTGGTACAGGAACAAGTTTCACAGGTCCCCATGGAAGAGGTTACAGAAACACAAGTACTGCGTAGGAGCTCAAGAGAGGTAAGGGAACTAGAGAGATTTGGTTTCCTAGTCACCGAGGATGGTGAATCATTATTGTTGGACAATTATGAGACTCTCTCCTATAATGAAGCAGTAGAAAGATCAGAAGCTGCAAGATGGCTAGAAGCTATGAATTTTGAGATGGATTCCATGTATCAGAACCAAGTTTGGGTTCTGGTCGATGAGCCAGTTGATGTAAAGCCTGTTGGATGCAAATGGGTATTCAAGAGAAAGCTGGACATGGAAGGTCAAGTTAGCACCTATAAAGTAATGCTAGTGGCTAAAGGATTCAGACAGTGTCAAGGAATTGACTATGATGAAACCTTCTCACCAGTTTCCATGTTTAAATCCATAAGAATCATACGTTTCATATCATCTTACCATGACTACGAGATTTGGAAGATGGATATCAAAACAGCATTCCTTAACGGGAACCTTCAGGAAGATTTCTATATGACACAAACAGAAGGGTTTGTGACACCAGGTGAAGCCAAAAAGGTTTTCAAGTTGCAAAAATCCATTTATGGATTGAAGCAAGCATCCAGGTCATGGAACATTCGATTTGATGAAGCCATAAAGGAATTTGGTTTCATTAAGAATGAATGTGAGCCATGTGTTTATAAGCGGTTTAATGGGAATGTGGTCGTTATTCTAGTAGTATATATTGATGACATATTTCTTATTGGAAATGGCATACCATCCTTACAGTCAGTTAAGGACTGGTTGAACAAGTGATTCTCCATGAAAGATTTAGGTGAAGCAGCCTATATTCTAGGGATCAAGATCATTGGTGATAGATCCAAGAGGCTGCTTGGACTAAGTCAGGGTACATACATTGACCAGATACTAAAGAGATTTAGTATGGAACAATCCAAGAGAGTATTGGTTCCAGTGTCACATGGCTTACATCTTTCTAAGAAAATGTGTCCTCGGACACAACAAGAGAAAGATAGGATGAGCAAGATCACATACGCCTTGGCTATAGGATCCATCATGTATGTCATGTTATGTACTAGGCTTGATGTTGCCTATGCACTGAGTATGGTAGGAAGATATCAAGAAAATCCAGGGGAACAGTATTGGACTATTGTTAAGACTATCCTTAAGTATCTTAGAAGAACTAAGGATATGTTCCTGGTGTATGGAGGAGATGAGGAGCTTGTCATCAGAGGGTATGTTGATGCTGGTTTTCAGATAGATCAGAATGATCTAAAGTCGCAATTTGGATATATTTTCTGTCTCAATGGAGAATTTGTGAGCTGGAAGAGTTCTAAGCAGCCAGTTGTCATCGATTCTACAGCGGAGTCCGAATATATAGCGGCTTCTGATGCAGCTAAGGAAGCCGTCTGGATTCGGAACTTTTTCCAAGAGCTTGATGTGGTGCCTAGCAGTAAAGATCCCATTACATTGTATTGTGATAATACTACAGTTGTGGCTCTTGCAAAAGAACCAAGGTCACATCAACGGACAAAGCACATACTCTAGAAGTATCACCACTTGAGGGATTTCTATTAGAGGGGTGAAGTTGCTGTGAGCAGAGTTTCCACGGAAGAGAACGTGGTGGACCCTATGAATAAAGTCCTATCTCAGCAGAATCATGAATATCATGTGAGAGCTAGCGGGTTAAATGTTGTTAGTAGTTGGATATAGTCCAAGTGGGAGTCTGTTGGAGTTGGTGGCCTAGAACCAACTACTTTTTACTTTATTCATTAATAAAAGCCTTATCACATCTTGATTATTCTTTTTCATGACAATGTATGTGATAATGTCATAAGGATAGCTATTTCATTAAAGGGTCATAGCGGATCCCTGCTATGATGAGAACCTGGAAGTGTAATAACATTGTTATTGAATAAATGTTTTATGGCCAGATGATATTATTTGAGGGACACAAATAATACAGGTCATTAGGGGTGAGGACTCATAAAACTTTGAGGCACCTTCTCATGGTGTGCTCCCTTGGTAATATCTAGGAGGATATTATGAGAATGAGACCCGCCAGTAGGAAATCCACATTTCATAGTGTCATTGAATGTTCCTATCTGCGGACGTGTGTATTGGTCCTTAAACTTTAAGATTATTATTAATGGGTATTACAACTCACGCACTTAGATGTATTGACGAAAACTGTGACGACGCATTGTTCGCAGCAAGGTAGGATACGTTGGGTGCCTCATGAGTAATACTGCATTAATAGATAATGTGAGAAAGGATTTTTCCCTTCTATTCCATAACAGAAGTAGATATCTCAGGCCCTTTTATGGAATTTATATAGCCTAAATAAATCCATGTCCATGGTAAGGTATGGGTGAGTTCGGTTCCAGGAAGTCAAAGAAAGAATAATCGAGCACATGGGTTGATAGCACTAGCATGCAACCCGCTTGATTAGAGATATTGAGACAAAGGGATTATATTACACATTAAGCGTTTGTAGGAGGTGACACATCATTGCGGCGTTAACTTCTTTCTCTATGGGTGCCTTGGCGTGTTGCTAGACGCTAACCTTGGACTTTAGGCAGGCTCCGCCTAATGCCACTGAGAAATAGGCCTAGAGGGTCACACACTAAGTGTGTCTATGTATCTCAGTTAAATATTAATTTAACAAGTTAAATAAATATTATTCCCGACTGTGGTTTAATAATTATTTAAGGATGCCTAATCGCATTTATTTCGACACTAATTATTCGAGAGAATATATTGTGGGTGAAATAATATATTTATTAGCGATTAATGCAGTTACATTTATTTAAGAAATAAATAGCCATTACTCAAGGTCTAATAAATGTGGTAAAGAAAAATGGAAAATAAAAGTACATGTCATGTAGTTTTATGTAAAACAAGTACACGCCGTGTATTAATTATTACATGCTATATATTAATTATTACACGTCGTGTAGTTTTCTAGTCGGGATTTTGGGGATATAATATTGTTTTATTAAATGATATTTATTATAATCAGTGTGGGCGCATTTCAAGGAATTTATGATTCGACATGGGGGTTTTCAATAAGATTTAATGAAATAAATAAAATGCATAACGCGTTTATTTATTGTCATAACTCTATTAACATCAAACCCGATTATAAATATCCTCACAACCCCAACACTTTTCCTGATCCATTTGTTGTGCACAAAGGATTTGGAAATACTCTTAAGAAAAGAGATAATTACCTTTCCACCAAGAATTCCCTCAAGTTACGAGAGCGAGATCCTCCACTGGATCAAGGTGGTCGAAGGCGTACATCGCAAGTGAATGTTCTTCCGCGCTAGCACCCGGAGATCCCTTCGGCGACGTCCAGAGATACATGGAGCACGTGTGGATCACCACTAGAGGAATCCTATACTTGGATTCTACGATGAAACGACGGATCATAGGATTGTGACCAGAGACATCGACGAAGAAATAATTCCACCGAGGTAATTATTGTGAATTAATTAAATTAATTATAACCAACATATGATGATCCTATCTCAATGGTTCTAGGACTCTTCTTTTCTTTTTCATTCTTCATTCCATTCCAAAGATCCGGCGTTTTATATCATGATGGATCTCGGATTGAACATTGTTTAACGCTAAAATTAAAGTTGGTCAATCCCACCAACGCGCTTCTGCTATGCCTAGAACCTACATACTCATGTTTCATGTGCAATGAGGGTTTACTCATGCTCTATGTGTAATGAGCCTTGGATCATGCTAATTCCATTTTTAGTGTTGTTGTCGCATTTCCATGTTATGATTATCATGCTTTATCATGCCTTTATGTTTATGCTTCTCTTGTGCTTTATTGATATGCCTATTTTATAACATGTATTTTATTCCTCATGTTATTCCATGATTATTCCCTTACTGGGCTTTATAGGTCACCTTTTTCTTATGCATGTCCTCAGGTTATCCCATGAAATTCTAAGTACGAGGGAATGTAGTGGTCATGTAAAGGAAGTTTTAAATAAAGATGTTGTATTTCATGTTTTAAGTTGTTATGTAATGATCCTAATCCCCAAATACACTATACCTCTCGATCTTATATGTTGTATCAAAGTGAAGTTTATGTAATAAATTATGTTTAATTCTGTAATAAAAATAGGGTTGTCATAGTTGGTATCAGAGGATAGGTTTAGTTATTTTTGGGATTAGGATTAGAAAACCCTAGTAAAGCCTTAGAGACAAGACTAAGTATAATAAAAACATCCCTAAGTTTTGGTGAGTATTGATTAAGTGGTTTATCAAGCAAATACATCACTATCTGGATACGAGCAGGTAGAGGCGGCTCTGGCACAGATGTATCCTAGGGGTAAAACCTGAAAACACCGCTTTGATCTGGACTCGAACGAGAACTAGTGCATTACAACGGGCCTTTCTGTACTCTTGGTTATGACACTCACAGGGGATATTCTTTGGTAAATTCACAAGCTTAGTATGAACCCTTATTAAGGGAATTAAAAAAAATGCCCCTAAGAATATATGTTAGAAAGTAGATCATGGATAACATATATTGAAGCCTAAGGATTCATAAGTTAAGGAAATAAAAGTTATTTATAATTCATCAGTGTTTTTCTTTGATTACCCTTTATGTGTTACCCATAACTTTCCTTTTATTCCAGCCAATGGTTGGTAATAGGAGGACTCGGGCTAACAACCGATGTGAAGATCAATGTGATGATTGTACTAATGAGATGCCCAATCCAATGGGAGTGGGAATCATGAACTTTGTCATGCTTCTCTCTTAGCTAACTCAACCTTTGAATAGAAACATGGGTCAAGAGGAACATTCAACCCCCCTAAGAAAGAACAAGTCTCTATCGAGAGCTTCATGAGACAAAGGCCTCCTACTTTTAATGGATCATCTAATCCCTCAATCATTGAATAATGGATCAACTCCATTAAAAATATCTTCTCCATCCTTCAATGTTCTGAACAAGAGAATGTTCTCCTGGATGATTATTGTATGGAGGGTGAAGCTGATCAATGGTAGACATTGATCAAAAATACAAAGCCTGAGGAGGAGATCGAGGTGTTGGAATGGAAGGATTTCTGGAAGATGTTTTTCGATAAATAGTTTATGCGCACCCTCCGGCTTAAGATGGAAAGGGACTTCCTTTCCCTCAAGAAAAAAGACGAAGAATTTGTTGGAGCATACATGGAAAACTTCACAAGGCTTGCATGATATGATTTCGGCTTTGTCATTACCCCCGAATGCAAGGTTGGTCACTTCTTTGGTGGGCTGAAACCTAGCCTGTGGAAAGAGCTAGCGATCCGTGACTTCGACAGCTATGAGGAAATTTTCTGATGTGCCATCAAGGAGAATCTCAGGGGTATCATAGGGATAAGAAGCATAAGGTGGAATTCAATACTTGTAGTTTGATTGATAAATCCAACGGTGCTAAGAAGATCCATCACCACACTTGTCAAAGGTGCAAAAAGAAGCACCTCGGGAATTGCCTGAAGGGGACGAGGAAATACTTTAGGTATGGAAGAGAAGGGAACCTGACTATTAAATGTTAGTAAGAAAGAACCACAGCTGCAACAAAGGAGAGGAATTCTCTGTTCGAACCTCAATGCATGGTTTATTGCTACTACTGCAAAGAACCAGGGCATCTTACAAATTAGTGCCCTAAGCCAAGGGTTTTCAGAGGAAACCAACAACCTTCAAGGTAGAAAGGGAGAGATTTTTCCATCACTACTATCGAAGTGAACCCCGGAAACAAAGTGGTGACAAGTACTCTAGTTATTCATTCAAAAATAGAGAATGTACTTTTTGATTCAGGTTCTACGCATTATTTTATATCTCAAAATTTTAGTAGAACAATCCCAGCACCACCACAAATCATGGAAGTGAAGATGTCAGTGAGTACGGAAAATGGGGAAATCATTACAGCCCATGAATATAACTCCTCCCCTGTCATAATCTGTGGATTGAATTTCCTGGTGAACCTTGTCATACTCCCTCTGGTGGAATTTGATGCAATTATTGGCATGAATTGTCTTTCCTTATAAAGAGCCAACATAAATTGCTGTGAGAGGGAAATCACTCTCCATGTGGAGAATCGACCCCTGATTCTTTACAAGTGCAAGGAGGAAGATGGATCTTCTTTATCTCTATCATCTCAAGCGTGGATATTACTGCCCTATGAGAACGTGTATATAGCTTAGATTATTGAGACTAAGGAGGAAACCATCTGAGAATACATGCCTATTGTGAGGGAATTCGTTGAAGTGTTTCCTGAGGAATTGTCTGGTCTTCCTCCTAGAAGAGATGTTGAATTCTCAATTGATCTTATACCTGGGGAATTACCAATATCCAAGACTCTATATAGAATGGTTGTTGTGGAGCTTAAGGAGCTGAAGAAACAACTATAGGAGAATCTGGATAAAGGGTTTATATGCCCAAGTGCTTCACCATGGGGTGCACCAGTCCTCTTCATCAAGAAGAAGGATGGGTTAATACACCTTTGAATCAATTATCATGAGCTCAAAAAAATCACGATAAAGAACAAGTATCCTCTCCCACAAATTTATGACTTGTTTAATCAGCTACGTGGAGCACAATACTTCTCCAATGTGGATTTGCGGTTGAAATATTATCAAGTAAGGGTGAAGAAGGAAGATATCCCCAAGACTGATTTTTGTACAAGATATGGGCACTATGAATTCATATTAATGCCTTTCGGACTCACTAATGCTCCAAAAATATTCGTGGACTTGATGAATAAATTCTTTAGATATTACCTCGACAAATTTTTTCTAGTCTTTATAGATGATATTATGATATAATCCAAAACCAAGGAGGGTCATTAGGAGAATATAAGAACTATACTAGAGACCTTATGGGAGGAGAAGCTCTATGAAAAGTATAGAAACTGTGAGTTCTGGTTGAAGGAGGTCTCATTCTTGGGCCATATCATCACAAGCAATGGGATATCTGTGGATCCCTCTAAAACAGATGAAATTGAGGGATGGATGAGGCCAACATTGGTAACAGATATCCATAGCTTCTTGGGGTTAGCTGGATATTATCGACGATTTGTGAGAAATTTATCACGATTGTCCAACCCTTTTACCAAGATAACTCAGAAGGGAGTAAAGTTTTATTGGAGTGATAAATGTGAAGAAAGCTTCAAGGAATTGAAAAGGAGGTTTATCACTGCACTCGTGCTCACTTTACCCATAAGTGGAGAACTTTTTGTGGTATTCAGTGATGCTTCGAAGAAGGGCCTGGGATGTGTGTTGATGAAAAATGACAAAGTCATTTTCTATGCTTCAAGGAAATTGAAATTTCATCAACAGAACTATCCAACACATGACCTCGAGTTGGGTGCAGTAATCTTTTCTTTGAAAATTTAGAGGCATTATCTCTTTGGGGAGAAGTGTGAAATATATACGGACCACAAAAGCCTCAAGTATATATTCACATAGAAAGAGTTGAACATGCACCAATGAAGATGGTTAGAGTTGATCAAAGACTATGACTTCTCAATCCATTACCACCCTGGGAAAGCGAACAAGGTGTTGGATGCCCTAAGTAGAAAGGACTCCACGATTCTATCATTGATGAGAATTAAAAAAGATTCAATCTTCTTAGATTTGATGAAGATGGACATGGGAATCATAAAGAAGGGAACATCATCAATCCTTTCACAAATTATTGCTCAACCATCACTTTTGGAAAGGTTAAAGGATGCTCAAAAGGATGATGTGGGAATTCAGGAAAATGTGGAAGCTATCGGAAAAGGGAAATCCTCGGAGTTTAGTGTTAATGAAGAAGGAATTGTGAGATTTGGGAAAATACTATGTGTTCCATCAAGTCCGGAGCTGAAGAAGGAACTTTTGGATGATGCACATAGTTCAAATTTCTCTATTCACCCAGGAAACACAAAGATGTATCGAGATCTTCGAGAGAATTATTGGTGGGATAATATAAAGAAGGATATCGTTGAATATACATCAAAGTGCCTGGTGTGTCAGCAAGTGAAGGCAGAGAGGCAGAAGTCTAAGGGGATGATGCAACCATTGCCCATACTAGAATGGAAATGGGAGAACATCACCATGGACTTTGTCACTGGACTTCCAAAGACATCAAAAGGCAACAATGCAATCTGGTTTGTTGTGGATTGTCTTACAAAGGTTGTACACTTCATTTATATTCGGGAGGATTTCTCATTGGATCAACTGGCACAGATATATATCAGGGAAGTGTTAAGGATTCATGGAGTACCACTATATGTTGTGTCCGATCGAGATCCAAGATTCACCTCTAAGTTTTGGAAGAGTCTTCAACATGCTCTGAATACTGAACTGAACTTCAGTACGGCCTAACATCCTCAAATTTATGGCCAATCCGAGCGGACTATCCAAACACTTGAGGACATGTTGAGAGCGTGCTCAATGGACTTTAAAGGAGGATGAGATCAACATCTCCCTCTGGTTGAGTTCTCTTATAATAACAGTTTCCACTAGAGCATCCAAATGGAACCATATGAAGCCCTTTATGGGAAAAGGTGCAGAACACCAGCGTGTTGGGATGAGGTCGGTGAGCGTAAGCTTCTTGGACCAGAAATGGTTAAAGAAATGGTGGAGAAGGTGAAAACCATTCAGCAGCATATCAAGGCATCCCAGAGTCGACAGAAGAGTTATGCAGATAACCGTCAACGAGACCTTGAGTTTAAAGTTGGAGACATGGTATTTCTATTCATATCTCCATGTAAGAAGGTCAAGAGGTTTGGAAAGAAAGGTAATTTAAGTCTAAGGTACATCAGCCCCTTCAAGATTCTTGATCATGTCGGGGTTGTGGCCTATCGACTAGCACTTCCACCTACCGTGGCCAAAGTACATGATGTCTTTCATGTATCCCTATTACGGAAGTACATACCAGACCCTTCACATGTACTATATTCAAAGTTGGTATAGTTAGAGGATGATCTTTCTTATGAGGAGAAACCAATGAAGATCTTAGATCATAGAGAAACATTTCTATGAAATAAGACAATGCCCCTCGTCAAGGTGTTGTGGTGAAACCACAAGTTTGAAGAAGAAACATGGGAATCGGAGGAAATGATGAAGCAGAGTTACCCACATCTGTTTTAGTGAGGGAAAAGTAAATTTTGAGGGCAAAATTTCTTAAGGGGGGAAGATTGTAACGACTCAAACTTTCATTAATGGAAATCCCTCTTGATCTAATTAAATGTATCTTTATGTAAAATGTTTATATAAAATATAAACTTCTTTGGTTTTATGTTTTTGGATTTTAAAATACTATTAAGAATTGTGACTGTTGTTAATATAGTCGTTTAATAGTGATCACATGATTAGTATAAATATAGGGCTTTAACAAATCCAATTTACTCAGACAAAGGAAGCGATGGCCTCATCTAGTAGACGTGCCCCATATGAAGCCCATTTTTTAGAGCTCAGAAAGGAGGTGACATCATTAGGCTTCGCTCTTGACCAAGATCAATCCAAGCTTGAACATGTTAAGCTTGAGAGTAACTGCCTATGGGAGAAGTGGAAGTTGATAGAGATTACCACCTGAGCGATGTTATCCGAGCCACCCCAAGAGTCTGTCACCATCGCACACCTCACCCTTCGGTCTTATGCGGGTGTTTTAAGGGGTTATTTTACAAGTCCATAGTACTATGATTATGTACATTATTTTTTTATATAATAATGAATATACTTTCATTTTATTATTGTTACCTTGTAACTAGTTTTAAAGCACAAATAGTATTTTTAGTTAATATCCAACTAAGAAATCTATTTTGATGAATTAATAGATTTTTTAAATTAAATAATATTTTAATAAAATATTATTATTATTATTAAATTAATTTTTATTAAATATAAATGATCGTATAATTTTATGAATGCAATTCTAATTTTCATTAAGGTTTGAAATCCATTTTTGTCAAAACCCATGAATTTTCGATAAATGTCGGTTTTTATTTTAAAAGTGAAAATTAACATATTTAGAAAATTATTTAGATAAAATGAATATTATTTCTAGAATAATGATGTCTAAATTATCCAATGGTTAATTTTTCATAATTTTCTGAGACAGTCAAATTTTTGGGTAAAAATTAAATACCGTTTAAATATATAATGTGTTTTATGACATCATAATGACCCAATAGTGATGTAATAAAATACTATAAACTTTATGTTTTTCCAATATATGTTTTACCAATAAAATTATGTTATTTTGGGTTTGTTTGATTTATTTTACAAAGCTTTAGTGGACCCTTCAAGACTTATTAAACATTTTGTCTTTTTAAATTGTTTTCCTTGGGAGTGTGACTCACCTCCACATAAGAAACCCCATTATTTTAAGAATTTAGGACTTTGGACTTATAAAATATTGTTTTCCACTCCCCTTTTGAAAAAACCATGGGATGTTTTGTGGTTTTGATTAGTTTAATGTGAGGTGTCCCAAACATAAATAATAAACAATTCTCTCTCCTTTCCTATATAAACTCACCCAAGCTCCCACTTCCTCCTCACTCAAAGCTTTTAGAGTTCGTCCAAACTCTTACCTCCACTCTATACAATACTCCCAAGGTGCCCCAAGATCCTAATAAGCCTCTCTCAAGCCTCTCTCAAGCCTTTGGAAGCACACTTCCAAGTAAGGGTTTTTCTTTCTTTCTCATTTTGTCCAATATTCTTTAAATTGTTATGCCCTTTTAATTTAAATTATAAATGTTAGGGTATGGTTTCACACCTCCCTTATACTGCCATATTTATGTTTGAATGATGTGATACCCCTTTCTCTCTCATTAAATTTCTCCCATGTACACCCGTTACTATGCCGAAATTCTGAAAGGAATTTCTCTCTCCTCATTTACATTCAAGTAATTCTTTCATATCATGAATCTAAATTCCATTACATTTGTTGGTACATGTATCTATATGACCCCTTTACTTTACATGTCATGTAAATATGATGAGACACCTATTTCTCTCTCATTATCTATTTTTATGAGTTTTTATGTCACGTCGTTATGCTGCTGAAATTGCACCACGCTTTTCCAAGCCAAAGTCATTATGTAGTGAATATCATGCCTATTTCTCTATCAAGGGTATTCACCTTTATGCACATTTAATTATTTTTTAAAGAGTTTCATGTATGTATTCCACATCCGTTTATCGTGGAATAAATGGTTATGTTGAATGATTCAATGTTTTATGATCCATACGGCACACTTATGCATGAAATAAAATGTTTAAGAAGGGTGCACCCTGATAACGCTCCAATGCATTGGGTAAAGTATAGTATCATGATACTTCATGTGCAATGGGTGTTTACTCATGCTAATTCAAGTGAAATGTGGGTTTACTCATGCTCCATTTGCAATGAGGGTTTACTCATGCTCTATGTACAATGAGCCTTGGTCATGCTAATTCCATGTTAAGTGTTGTTGTCACATTTCCATGTTATGATTATCATGATTTATTATGACTTTATGTTTATGATTTTATTGTGCTCTATTGATATTCCTATTGTCTAACATGTATTTTATTCCTCATGTTATTCCATGATTATTCCCTTACTGGGCTTTATAGCTCACCCTTTTCTTATGTATGTCCTCAGGTTATCCTATGCAATGCTAAGTACGAGGGAATGTAGTGGTCATGTAAAGGAAGTTTTCAATAAAGATGTTGCATTTCATGTTTTAAGTTGTTATGTAATGATCCTAAGTCCCAAAGACACTATACCTATCGATCTTCTATGTTGTATCAAGTGAAGTTTATGTAGTAAATTATGATTAATTGTGTAATAAAAAGCAGGGTTGTCATAACTATGATATAGGAAACTCAAGGTGTTGATGCCCCCAACTCCTGTTTGGTCGCCTCAAGAAGCGAGGGTGAGAAATTGCTTACAGGAGACTCATGTATAGATTATATGATGGTTATGTCATTATTCTATCACCGATTCCTATTTCTAGTTGTGGTTGTTACATCATGACATGTATGGTATAACATGTAGTCTCATATCTAAGAAGTTTTCAAGGAGAAAGTGAAGAAAGATGTGAATAAGGTGATGTTTCACACTGACATATATAAATTAAAATATAGATCATAATATTTCAATAGATTTATTTATCATATCATTTTCACCTATTTACTCAAGTTGCATTACAAAATGAATAGTATATAGTGAACGATTCATTACCTATTTAGGTAAGGTTCTCTAAGTAAATAATAATAAAAATGAAGGATTCATCTTTAATTCTTATGGAGAAAAAATTAAAATGCACAGAAAAAGGCCAATGTAAAGTAACTTCATAATCACATTTGTAATGTCCTTCAATAAAAGAGGTATTAACAATAGTTTATGTTCATTACATATTATGAAATAAATTTTTGGAAGTTTAATCACAATAAACTGAATCAGTGAATCAAGTACCCACTTCTTCTTTAGTGGTATTCATCAATATAAAATTAATGTTTCAATACTACTACTTGGGTATTAAATACAATATTCCTATCACATATGTGTATTCAAATATGGTAACTAAGTGAGTATAAAAATGTTACTAGAAGTCAGGAGTATTCTCCAAGTGGATAAGAAAAGGTGATTCCTAAGTCAATGATGAGAAGTACATGACTTCTCTATTGCCAAGTGTATGATTTGTGTAAAAAAATTATTGAGTGTCACTAAAAAATTTATCTAACATGTCCTTTTTATACAATGATATATTATTCCAGGTTCTTGAATGAATGTTTTTTTGGTGTCAAATACTCAATCAATAGTTCAGTAATGCATGAATCATAGGCAATACCTGATGAATATAAATGTAAGACTTTTATACCCAGTTGTGGAAAGATAATTATTTTTCAATCAAAACATAAATTATACATCAAGGATATGGTATTTAGGCTTGGTACAGCTAAAAACCTTTGGTATTATGGACATATATACTTAGTTTTTGGCAAAGGAACCTTTAAAAATAAAGGTAATCAACAGGGATATTGGGATTAGTTCAATAAGTGAGCGTGAACTATTATATAGGGTAATCTAGTGGTAAATATATTTTATTAGATTCTTTTAAGTCATTAAGTAATGGTAAAATGATGTATATGTATGGTCAAAAGATATAAGTTGCTTCAGGTCGACATGTCGAATAATATCTTGAACAAGCATTCATCGATCATGAAAATGTAGCGTGGAGTAATTCCTAAACACACATTACCTTATCTACATCATGAAATTGATGTTAATGATGAGGATTTATGATGAAGTCTTACATGTTAACATTGATCAACAAAATGTATCATGGAGTAATTTCTAAATGCCCATTTTATACATTAGAGTTGTGATATAAGTAATATCAATTTTCAACTTGCAGAAACTTCCATTATATTTTATGACGTGATTTGCAAATAACAGTGATATCCCATAGTAATATGACAACTAATATAAAAAATGGATATCATATGGTTATAGTATGATGGAAATCCATTATGTCATAAAAACATGTGTTTAGATGCAAAGAGTTTGTTAGGATATAAACAAACTTTCATCAAGTATAAACACATTGTGCATCTATTGTAATTGTCCTAACAGTTGCATAGGATATTACATAAATACCTAAGATAGAAAAGTAGTAGTCAAGTTATTGACTACATTTCTATATGGGTTCACATCTCTTTAGAGATAGTGGGAGATATATTGACTTGGTTTTAGTCGATATTAGATATGCACATGTAGTTGGAATAGGAACTAGTTCCACAAACGCATGTGGAAGAGAGTATATTCAAGAGACACATACTGATTAGGAAGAATAAAAACATGGTGATGCTTTTTCTATTCACCATGACCAGTGATCTATTATTTGTCGTGAATAATATTTCCTACAAGTAAGCAGTGTATGGAAATTATCTGAGATTTATGAGACCAGTTAAAATTAAATAATGTATTCCATGTATCATAGTGAAAATGGTCTTATTATTTTGAATACTATGGTGGGTATTTAAGTGAGTTGATACATGGATGGTGAAAGTGTAGTACCAATAAGGTTTGATTGGTAATACCAGGTTGTTATGCCTAAATCCATTAGAATTTTACTTGTTATAACTAATTTCTATAATTATATTATATTGAGCATTAGATGTCCTAACCACCAAACATGGAAGGTGTCTATACGATGCAACCAAAAAGGTATGGTCATGTCACAAAATACTAGTAATAGTTGCAAGTTATTGATATCTGATTTAGGATTGAATTAAGAAATGGTATCATAGAATATAAATTTACAATAGATGTTTTTCATGTGTCTACCAGTGGTTAGTGGTAGCACTAAGTTTTTCCAAGTAAAATATGTTAGGCATCATGTAGAAAAATAGATTGGTCTTAAAGTTAGTTAAGACTAGGATGAAAGAATTTCTTCTCTATTGATTGACTTAAATTAGAAACCTATGTTCTAGGGAATAGGATATACAAAGGTGGATCTAAAGGTTTCTTAGACCTAGTCAATCATACATATAGTGACATGGTATTGAAAAATACAAGTTGGTACAATTCAAGTTATAATTTTTGCATGTGTCACATGGCTTATATCTCTCCAGGTTGACATGTCCAGGGTATGATAGGAGATTAACGTGGTGAGTTGAAATTTATACGTTAAGAAATGAATTAATCACATGTCACATGATATGTACAAGAACTGATATTTCTAGGATATACTTTATAGTATGAAGATATTAGTAATATTTAGGATCATTGTAAGTAAAGTAGTTATAACTATCTAATTGTACTTCGGCAAGTACAAGAGATATGTACCTAGAAATTGTAGAATAAAGGGTACTAGTTTTTAAGGGACACAAACTAGTTGTCCTTAGATAAATTTGATCTAATATCGAATTTAGGATAAGGTGGTGAGAGAGAAAAGATCCTATAAGCCAGTGGTATCCATATCTACAAATATTGAATTTGTTGTAGCTTTTGAGGCATCTAAGAAGCAGTTAAATGCAACAATTTGTTACAGTTCTTAGAATCACACATAGTAAGTAAAGTATTATCATAATTTTAATTATAATATTATTACTAGTGAAGATGTAAAGTTATGACAGTGAACAAAAGGTTAATACTCGGGGATACCATCTCTTGAGAGGTTTTACTCAAGGAGGTGAGGTCACAAATAGTAGAATAGCCACATGGCGAAAGCGTGGTAGGCCTAGCAGCTAAAGTTTTGACTTAGTAGAAACATGGTTTTGAACATGTGAGAAATAAAAAGTCTAGTAAGAAAGTTGGATCTAGTGAAAGTGGGAGTGTTGTAATAGTGGGTGCCCTATACCCAACTATGCATTACTTTTGATTACCATATCGTGTATACAGGTAGGCATACATGATGTTTTCATACCATTATAGTGTAGATATTTCCATATCCACTATTTAATGGTAATTTCCATATATTAATAGTCATGTCAAAAGGTTATAGAAGATCCTGGGTTATAATGAAGACCTCGAGATACTATGAAATTAATCTTAAACAAAGGGCTTATGGTCTATATACATATTACTAACTAGACACAATAAATGTTTCACTATTAGGTGTTGGGGGCTCATAAGCATTGGGACTTCTTCTCATGAAGTTCGCACTTGGTGATCTCGAGTAGTGAGATCATGAGGACAGACCCGCCAATAAAAAGACCACATGTTTTGGGTGTCTTTGGATGTTCCTATCTACATATGTGTGTAATGGTCTCCTAACTTGAGATCATTTCCAATATGTGTCATTTGATCACATACTTTGATGCAAGTTGAAAACCATGATGATGAAATCATTGAAAGGTATTTTGTGTTGGGTGCATCATTCATGGAATGATAGTGGTTGAATGGTCAAGAAAAGGATTTCTCACTTCTAGGTTAAGGAAGTTATATATCTCAGGCCATTTTTATCAGGATGGTAGTACCTTCATAAGACCATGGTCATGATAGTAGAGGGTAAATCTATCCAGTCAGATCAACAAACAATAAATCTGGAAAAGGGAGATGAAACAGGTATGTGTCTTGCTTTATGAGATATTAAAAACAAAGATATTATATTACACGGTGTGTGTTCATGGGTTGGTTGTCACTGCTATGACAATTTTTATCTCTTTAGGGGCCATGATTGGTTGCTAGATCCTGCTCTTGGTTTGTGAATAATATTCATTATTATCGAGATAATGTCCTAGAGGGTTACACACAATAGAATTTTCAAGAATCTTCCCTATTCAGTTGAATATGAGTCTTGAACATGGTGGGTCCCACCAATGGGGTCCGGGATTTTTCCAAGGAGGTACGATCACCAAATTAATAAATAAATTCATATTATTCAAGTTAATAAAAATTAGCATTGAATTTATTTATTAAATGTATTTAAAAGTTTTAAGGTAAATACATGAAAATATTATTTAAATGAATATTAGTTTAAAATATTCAATGTTCGTTTAAAATTTGTGGGAAGTATGAGCCAAGTTAATGGTTCAATTATTATCACATAATATATTTTTATTATATTACAGGTAAGTGATAATAATAATAAATGACATTTATGGCTCAGTATAGTAGTCATAATATCATTTGTATATAGTGTTAATTATTTGGGGGTCGGGGTGGCACTACAGGACAATTTTCTAGCACTCTATATGTCACGACCCGTCCCCCGGGGCTCATGTCGTGACTACCCCAAGTCCACCTTCCAAAGGTCAGGGGCTGGCGACTACCACTGAAAGGCGTATTCCCTAAAACCGGGAAGGCATTGCCTTTATAACCTGTAAACACACGCAACTAAGCACACAACAAGATACGAACACAAGTCAATTGTATAAAAAAAAGAGTGTTGAAAGTAAAAAGGGGCTAGAATACAAGCCCAACAGTAATAGTACAACTACAACTGAAGAAAAATAAAGGCAGCTACTGGGTCATCCACTACTGGAAATCGGATCTTTCCCAACACTTCTATACCAACGGTTTGTAAAAATTGTTGGTATAGGCACCCTTTCCCAACGGTTCTCCCAAACCGTTGCGAAAGGGACCTCAAAACACCCCTTTCCCAACGGTTTGGGAGAACCGTTGGGAAAGGGTTGGGTCTTTCCCAACGGTTCCCCCAAACTGTTGGGAAAGGGAGCTCAAAACACCCCTTTCCCAACGGTTTGGGAGAACCGTTGGGAAAGGGGTGGGTCTTTCCCAACGGTTCCCCCAAACCGTTGGGAAAGGGTGCCCCAAAATCCAGCATACACCCCGAAAGAAAATATGCACCTATCCCAACGGTTTTGCGAACCGTTGGGATAGGTTCTTCGATTTTTTTTCCAGGTCTACTGCCCGAGAACATTATATAAATCTAAATTTTAAATAATTATTATAATACATATATATATTTATGAAATTATGTTTAAAAAAGTCATATTAGGTTAGTGGTTAAGTCATTCTATTATAAACGAGGGGTTCAGGGATCAAATCACACCGAATGTATTTTTTTTGAAATACATATACCAACGGTTTTATAACCGTTGGAATAGATTTTCATATTACCTATGCCAACGGTTTTCAAAACTGTTGGGATAGGTCTATACCAACGGTTTTCCCAAAACCGTTGGTATAGACCTATCCCAACGGCTTACTTCGCCACGGTTCTCCAAACCGTTGGTATAGGCTATACCAACGGTTTGGAGGCCTATACCAACGGTTCCAAACTGTTGGTATAGGTTAGTTTTCCAGTAGTGATCCTCTGAGGTTCATACCTGAAGGGTAGGTACAGATCACCTCCTTAGCACTCCACATCTGCCCGTCTCCTCTGTGTATCGTCACGTCGTATGGTCCACCTACGGGCCCCGCCTAGCCCTGGTATCCTCATCCTTGATTGGCGTTGTCCATCTTCTGCACCAATCACAACAAGGTGCGGGCATAGCCCATGCATGGGTGAGTATAATGATACTCGGTAGGGACCCCGAGACCCTCAAGGTCTCACAAAATCCACCTAGGATAAACCACAAGGCATGAAATCAACTAATAACCCTACTTAGGTATATGCTCATACATATACCTAAGTTATCAAGAATACTCATCTCAATCATGAGGAAAACACAGAGTCCAACTCAAATCCCAAAGCTCAACTGTTCCACAAAGGAAGGAATACCACAAAGGAAAGTACCCCACAGGTACGCCACATAGAAGAATACCACTAACGTATTACCACGAAGGAAATTACCACAAGGTAAAGACTCAGATCACACCAGGTATAACTAAGGTACAGTAGTAAAGATGATTAGATGTAACTATCGAATCATCTTACTCTGTTAAGAGGCAGATCCATGAAGGATCCCTAAGTGCTGACCCACACAGGATCACTCGGTGCTGACCAACACAGGATTGCTAGGTGCTGACCCACATAGGATTGCTTCGTGCTTACCCACATAGGATCTCTCGGTGCTAACCCACACAGGATCGCTAGGTGCTGACCCACACATGATCGCTCATCATTCTTCACGTCACAGCCAGCTATTGGGTTCTCGCACTAAGTTTGCTCGTCTCTGGGAGAGTCCGCTCCTCAATCCACTGGTCAATACTCCAACTACCATGAAGTCCCGTGAATAAGTATCCCAAAGGACCGCCACGTCTTAGGGGTATCAACGCAACAGACGGTGCGTCAATCGGACGCCCGATCTGTAAGTTATTAGTCTTTTAGTCTCGAGGGCCCGGTTGGATTCGTGCTCGATCCAAACCGACCGTATCCCAACTTTATCCAAATCTAAAGTGGGGTATACCAAAGTGACTTTCTTGCTCCATGGTTTCTGGTGCCGTAGACGATTCGTCAAATGGAAGCCTGATGCCAAATTTATGGCCAAAAGAGCGTAAATGGGTCGAAGTGGGTCTAGGTCCGGTCAGACCCGGTCGGGCCGACCCGGCCTGCGCTGGGCGGTCCAGCCCGCGCTAGGCGGCCCAGCCTGGGTAGCACGGGGCAGTGCGGAGGGCGCGGGGGCCGCAAAGGCCACAGAATCCGTGGGGGCCACGGAGTCCGTGGGGCGGTGTGGCCGCAGGGCGGCGCGGAGGGCCGACGAGGCAGCGGGGCGGCGGGGGCCGCGGGCGGCGCGGAGGACGTGGGCGGGGCGGGGAGGATCTGTGGGGTCGTCGCCTTCGTCGCGGCCGGCGGTGGGTCGGCCGCCGCATTCGTTCGTCACCGTGCCACAAAGCTGCCTTTTTCCATCGCGAAGAACACATCATTCAAGAAGAACGGCGGAGGGGTCGAGCCATGTTTGTTTAGCCCACACCCTCCACGTTAGAGTGGTAGCAAGCGGCTCCACAAAATCTTGAATGAAGAACGTTAAACCCTACAACCTCCCTCAATGATCATTCCCAAACCCGCAAAAGAAAATATCAGCGGATCAACTAATTAGAGTGTTGATCCGCGTTCTTTATTTTAGAAGGGAAGAACATGAGAATATATAATCATACACTAATAAACTCCTACCTCGATGGTTTGGTTGAAGATTGTCCGCGGTTGAGATGGATTGGCATTTGTCGATCCCGAAACAAGTCTCCTCTAACGACATCGGTGAGGAGAGGAAAAAGATGAAGTCGGTGACGACGGCGTTTCCTCGATCGTCGATTCGTTCGTTGTTGGAGATCATTCGAAGGATTTTGGAGAAATATTCATTGAAGGAGAAGAGTTCTTCGTTGGCGTTCTTCGTTGGAGAAGCTCTTCCACAAGTTCTCCTCTCTCCTTTGCCAACCCAAAAATTCTCTCTCAAAGGATGAGGTGCTAACATAAAATATGATTTAACATTTTAATTGTTGGAATCATTAAGTTGACATCATTTAATTGACATAATTAATCAGAGGGTGTGGCACAATTAAAGTGAGGGAAGTTCAAGAGACTTCCCCACATTTAAGTGGGAGGTTCAAGGGTCGGGTGGTCCCCGCCTTTGAATTCAAATTTGGGGGGTTTGGGTTCGGGTGGTCCCCACCACCATAACCCATGTGGGAGGCTTTAGTTTAGGTGTTCCCCACCTTTATAACATCCACATGGGAGGTTTCAACAAAAATAAAAATGTTAAACATTTTTATTTTATTTTATTTTTCCACGAAAAACCCAAAATCTAACTTTCACCATCGACCTACTACGGTCGAGTTGAATGTCTCCTTAAGCGAATACCAGCACTGCGAGTTCATCGGTGCCATCGGATTTCAATTCCGAAAACCGGTTCAAAAGTTACAAAAACTCGCTTCTACGTTTAGTGAACGTACCTGAAAAAAAGTTCAGAAATTCATTCCGAGCACACCGGGCCTCGAAATCATGCGCCGTCAATTTTCGCGGACTCGTAAAATTCTCATATATTAAAAAAAATTACATGGAATTTACAGGTCTTTACACTATAAATAGAATAAGTGAGGTACATACCAAGGACTATTCATGGGATTTATCTCTCTTCTTCTCTCTCCCATGTTCTAGAGAGAGAGTCTTCAAATTTAGAAGCTCGGATCGAGCTATCTCTCAGGCATCGTAAGCAAGGTGACACAATGATCATCAGAGCGTCGAAGGAGTCATTGGATCTCTGTGTTAGAACCCAAAATTCAATGATCAGTGCTCCCATAGTTTCCTCAGGTGCATGTGGAAGATCTATGGTAATTTGACTTCAGATTCTTCAAGCAACGATCGCCATCGATAAGTGGAAGTTAAAAACAACTTCAGATCTAAACCAGGTATTTTATAGTTTTAATTATGTGCTTAGAACTCTTAATGTGAGGTCCTTGGATTAAATCGGGCAATAATTCACTGACTTTGACAAGTTCATGTCAATTGTCGATGAAAAAATTTAAAAAACTAACCTTTTGGGGCTTCCACTGCGTTCCCAGTACCTTCAGACCAAGTAAAGCCGACCCCCTAGTAAGGGGGGTCTCGGGGTTGTTCATATTTTCTCTAGTCAGATTTTTTGTTTCCTTATACATGTCGTATGCTAATTCATCATCTTTTCTAGCATTTCTATCTATTTGTTCTAATTATTTTTCATCGAGTAAAACCTGTGATGATTCTTCCCCGTGCATGTAGGCCAATTGGCCGAAGCATGTAAATCGCCGTCTCCCTTTTACCACTTTCCGCATTCTCTGTTTTCTTTGACCTGGTTAATGTTGAACAACTGGTTCTTAAATTAATTCAATCTTTGTTTGAATTCATTTGTTGATACAAAAGTTGTTTGGGCATTATTATGCTCGATCTGTTGGTTAATGACGTTGGTGTTACTTTTCTTGCTTGGTGGAATGGTTCTTTGTATGTTCACGAATATGTTTTTAGTTATGAAAATACATATATGAATCTATAATTGTATTCCCATGGTTTTCAGTTCTATTTATTTGAACCAGTTGGGGCAGATTGGTTTTTCTGTTATCATGAGAGTTATCAAGCTTGAATTGTTATATTAGCCATTTTCACGTGATTTTCTCACTACTGTTAAGTCATTTGGAATTTTTGAAATCTTGAAATTTGTTTTACGAATATATTTATGCTTATTTGTTTCATCTTATTGAACTAGAATATAAAAAATAGTTTTAAATTCTATATTTTCAGTTTACAATCCAATTTTAAAAATTTGGGTACAACCGCGAAAACAACACTTACACAAGGAAGAAAATTACATGTAAATCACAAGCTCGGGGACTTGACCCCACAACCCCTCACCCCTCACCCCTCAAACCCTTACCACCCACCACCAACAATGGGGCAGTTTACATTACAATCTATATATCTTCTAAACTTGGCATTTTTCTGCCAACGTGTCACCATGCGGTGCAGCCACGCCTCCACCGCGGTAATATTCATTAAAACCTACCTCTAATTTCCTCGACTCCCTATCCCGACCCTCCCGCATACGCTCTCCTCGATGACAAGGGTTTCAGTGACTCTAGGTATCACCTTTCCTCTACCTCTTCGGTTTCAGCTCTACTGTAACCCATCGATTTTGATCCTCCTCTTCTCCGACTAATCAAGATCCCAGCGAACGACTGCGCGGTAATATTCCCTAAAACCTACCTCCATTTTCCTCGATGCCCTACCCCGACCCTCCCGCGTATGCTCTCCGCGACGACTAGGGTTTTACCGACTCTAGGTATCTAATTTCCTCTACCTATTTGGTTTCGGCTATTTTGTATTCCATCGTTTTTTATCCTCCTCTTCTCCGACTAATCTAGATCCCAGTGAACGATAGTCAACAGATCCTCCATATCTTGACTGTCCTCTCAAGATTTGACATCGAATAAGGTACATCGGTCATCGACTTCTGTTTCCAGATCCCCAAAGCAAGCATTTTTTCCACCTACTGTAACCCAACAAACAAATTCCTTAGACTAATCGCAGGTATAAATCTATGTAATTATCATGCATGTTGTTTATTTATGCCGAATACAATTTTCTTTTGCAAGCATGCGTTATCATACATGCTCATATGTGAGTTTGGCTGGTACTCTTGATTTTTGTATTTCTAGTGATTAATATTTTTTCTTCAATATATATAGTTGCTTCTGTGGGATTTATTTTTACTCCTAGAAACCAAGTCAATGTAGCACAACCCATGGTTTGGTTATTTACTTAAAACATGTGTTTCTTTATAGTTTTGAATAACTTATAGAAAATAATTACATCAATGTTTTTCACCAAAGGTTTTTTAACAGCGTCATTTTGATGGATTATATTATGTGGCTCTTCATGCTTTATTTATGCAGTGTCTCATTTGATGGAAATATTAGGTTACTACAATGGGTGTGACTCCAACAATATCAGGGAGTAGTTTTTAACCAATGAAGCTTCATTCATAATATTGTTGGAGATTATATTCGATTATGTTTTTATTTTTATGTTGATGTGGTGCATCATGTCGAGCTTCTACAACTCATTGATGGTGGGTTTTGTGTGAATGGATCTCAATATTCTCATGATACGTGTTTTCAAACATCCACTAATATCGAAATTCACACACATATATTAATTTGAGATTATTGTAACACGTATTTCTCCTCACATTGAGATAGTATACTTTTAAATTTCATATTACAAGACTGTTTTGAAAATATGGTTATCTTAATCAGTAACATTTCCATTTGAGTTTCCAAACAGCTGCAATGCTCTCTGCAGATTCCAGCTTTCAGGACTTGCATTAGCCATTGTATATTACAAGGGATCATCTTCTTTTCCAGCACATCCACAATTATCCTAATCCACTGACCTTTTAGTTGGATGTTATTGTAATAGGTTTCTCTTCCTACATTGAGGTAGTGTACTTTTAAATCCCCTATTAGTCTGCATAATAATCCAGTTTTCTTAGAAAATTATCAATTTACTAATGTTCATGTATAGTTGTCTCAATACAGTACTCATAAATATACTACTGTATTTCCAATACAGATACTCCGGCGACAACAGTGAACTACTTTTGGTTCAATAGCAGAATTGACAACTTTCTATTGCACCACATCAGATTGTATGAAATCGGTGTGCCTATCTTATTTTATTCAATACATAGCATTCAGTGTTTCTATATTAGTGAAATAATTTACTATAATGAATCCATTTGTGACCCATTAGGACAAGGGATCCTCTAAAACCTAGATTTTCATTACTCTATTAATTTTTATCCACTTCATTAACACATGACATGATTGTCTGGACTTACATGGATTCTGCAGGTGATTCAGCATGGACATATTTTGAGTTCTTGAAGGTGGATGGAAACCTTTATTGGAAGGGTTATTTTTCATCAGCCAGTATGTCTTATAATTTCTTTGTGTCATCATATTCTCATTGTTTTAGATGAAAGTATACATGGAAATCAGTAAGTGCTTTTCATCATCAATTAATACATCTTATGATTCAATATGCACTGTTTGTTTTTTCAAAACAGGTTCTTCTATTCATATGTATAATATGTTGGAGCTCATGATTATTATTTTAGGTGTTGCTATTGAAAAAAGGTGTTGTTATGGGAAGACCATAGTGAAATGATTAAGACTATATTTAATATTCATAGTTTAATTTTTCAAAATAGGAGTTGTTATTCAAAATAGGTGTTGATGAACATTTCATTCCCTACTCCTAGAAAGGGTGGCCTTCTGGTTCGGGTTTAGATCAACAGGACAAGGTAGTTGAATGGGCATGGGTAGTGACATGGTTATATTATGAATTAGTTGGTCAGGGTTCAGGTTGGAGGTAATAAATAGTTAAGATATAGGGTTTAGTTAATATAATATTTATCTAGGTTTGGGATTGAGAACTTGAAATTAAATAGCTACCCTACTCATTTCCATCAGCAGTGATTATTAAAAGAACAAATTAATGAAGAATAACCGATTTAAACCTTCTATCCTCAATTTAAAATTTAACTAGACTAAGAGACATGGGTGTAATGAATGGTGGTTTTTAACAACCACGATAGTGTGCAATTGTCAATCAATATCTTAATATGGATAAATAATGCAATTTCTAGCATTAAATAAAAAAGACAATCATCTGCTTTTCTAGGAAATTTAACAATTTCTTATTACTAATTTAAAAAAATCATGGTGATTTTGAAGCGATAAAGGAGTGAATCCTCCCTAAAATATGCATGTCATAAAGGAATCATATTTGTTATCTGTTTCCTCCCACCTATCCCAAATCATTATGATCCCTATATGATGTTTATTGTGTTCCACTCTACTGTGTCATTGCATGTTTATGTTGTCACTGCCTCTAAATTTTCAGTGGATACAGATGCACAACATAATTCTTATTTTAATTTTCTATTACTTCATATATATTATTTCATATGTACATTGTTCCTGTTTCAATGTTCATAAATATTAATTCTTATTTGATTTTTTTGTTACTTCATATATATTATTTCTCAATGGTACAAATAATTTTGTATTCTATTCCATATAAAGTTTCTGTTTACTACTATTATGATGAAGTCTTAGAAACTTCTAAAACTATTAGTTATAATTTGAATAGTTTGTTACTTCATTTATAGGTTATATGTTTTGATTCAAATTTATAATTTCCACATATGATGTGAGCTTTAAAAATAATGTAGAATGAGATTGGGTGATAAAACATTAGTAAACATTACCAGTGTTGGGATCTTCTTGGTCATACATACTAGGTCGCATGGTGGGGTTAGACTACAATTTGGAGAAATACCCTATCATGGCAAGGGGAGTAGCAACGCATTTTGGAGGTATGGATCATAACGAATTAGTTTCAGCCCCAACATTGGCATAGTTTTTATTATTTGATCATGTTGCATGAATTGGATGTCAAATATAAACTGTACAAAAAAATCTTACCAATGCACATATCTGGAACGACCTATTTACCTGTATGGGTGTGTTTGTTATCATTATACAACATATATGCAGACTTTCCAACCACATTTCACTTAATTTTTTTTAGTATGTAGATGTACTTAATGGTACAAGAAACGAAATAGAACTTTATGTTAACAAACACACCCCAATGTTATCAAAGCTAATGAATGATAAATTTAGGTAAATTGGCTGTTATATATAGGGTCCTATGTTGTAGATTACATGTATGGGTGTGTTTGTTATCAGTTTTAAGCATATAGACAGATTATCCAACATCATTTCAAATTACTTTTATTATTACTTGTAGATACTTCTGGGTAAACATAGCACATGCAACCAAATAGAGCTTTATGTTAACAAACTCAACCCAATGTTAGAAAATCCAATCAATGAAAAATATAGGTAAACTAGCTGTTAAAATATAGTTTTTTTTGTAGATTACATGTATCGGTATTTTTTATATCATTTTCCAGCATATAAACAGATTTCCCAACACCATTTGACTTCATTTTTTTATTCTATATAGTACTTCTGTGCAAACATGGTGCATGCAATCAAACAGAACCTTCTTTTAACAAACACACCACAATCATAGAAAAGGCAATGAATTTTAAATACAGGTAAACCAGCAGTTAAAATATAGTTTTTTTTGTTGCAGATTAGCTGTATGGGTGTGTTTTTTTTCATTTTCCAGCATATAGGTAAACTTTGGTTTCAAGTTAAATGTTTGGTTTTATTGCTGATTTATCATTTATTTGGGAGATCTGAGACACTATAAATGTAGAGGAAGGAGTGGAGGAATAAATTTGAATATTTAGTTGCATGAAACAGTAAATGACAATCCATTTTCAGCACTGAAGTTTGATGGGGTGATGGTTTATGAGAGAATAGTTAAATCCATAGAGCTATTTGATTCAAAATACTATGTTAGAATTGTGCAAATTGATGCATTTTCATTGTTTTTTGATTCATATAAAAATGAGTCATGATAAGAGAAATATGATATTGGATAAAATATGTTCTACTGGAATAGTCCAGTACTGATTCCACTTCAAATATGGGACAAGACTGCTCTATACTTATAAATTAAGAAACATCAGACCCCTATCCATAAACAAGGTTGTTTTCTTACAATATTTTGTTTTAATGATAAACTAAAACAATTCTTTTTATTGTTATTTATGTATCCATTGTTGACTAAAAAACATCACATTCTTTTACTATTATCTTATTTTATTTTGTAATTACATATATGTTATCTTATATGTTCAATAAGAGTGTTCAAAATGGAGGTTCCCTTTTTAAAACATCACAATATGTTACCATTTTTTAACAGAATTTATATTCCATTACATATATAACAACTACAATCTGTAGGAGTGTCCTTGAACTGGACTTCAGTCCGTGTTGTTGGAGAATATCATGGCTCCTGTGCTGCTGTATTCATGAACCACTGAAGCGTTGAACCATAACCGAAGTATATTATTTTCATCCAAATGGGTGTAGGGGCCATGGCATCGGTTCCAAATTTCCATACCTCACCTTGCTTTGCTTTCAATTCATACTCCCATCGTTTTGAAGCCAAGTTTAGGCCTTCATATGCTGGGGATTTAGTGGCTTTGCCTTTGTTTTCACCTACAGTTAATGGTACCAAAAATGTTAGAGACTATACAAAAATTGAACTTCAGAGCAGGCCCAGGGCTCAACTGCAGGAGGATCAATGTACTGGATAATGTCGTGGTGTCAAAAAACATGGAGGTTCTCTGGGACGATGGTTATGGTACAAAGAGCTTGAAGAACTGCCTTGATGATGCCAGGGAGATAATTAAGCCCGATGGAGGACCACCCCGGTGGTTTTGCCCGGTTGAATGCGGGTGGCCGCTGGAAGGATCTCCCGTCCTCCTGTTTTTGCCAGGTAAGCGATTCGTGTGGGTTCTAACTTCATATACTTCCCAAATAATTCTAAGCATTTGAAGGGTCTGTTAAATAGTACCTATCAGGTTTTGCTAATTTATAGGCAGTTTAAGTGTCAGATGTTTTGTGCTATACTTGTGTGGGAATGGATGGTGTTGGATTAGGCCTACTTTTGCATCATAAAGCTCTCAACAAGTAAGATTTGTATCTTTTCTTTCGCTGTTCCCTTTTCCGTAAGTTGGGTGGTTGAATAAGTATCTTATTATTACCAGTATCCCCATCTTTTGGAGGTTTAATGTTTATTTCTTTCGAATGGAGCTTTTGCGGTATAATAATTGATCTAATGATGCAAAAAATTATGCTTTTTTCATCTATCTTCGGTAGTCATGCATCACAGTCTACATGGTCGTGCAGGATGATCTTGGCGCACATGATCTGCCTCACGAAGCAGTTGTAGAGGACTCGGCCGTTGAAGCATCACATGTACAAATGATATAATGGAGAAGAGGGTGTCATCCAACTCGGGGGGGGGGGGGATCTCGAGGTCGGGGTCGACATAGGAAGAGGTGATCATCACTGTATGCACTTAATGTGGTTTTTTTCTTTCCTTCGGTATGATGGTGTTGCACTTAAACATTTCCCCTTCTTTTATTTTGGTTTCTAATTAATTTTTTTATGTTAACATTCATTTTTTTATTCTATAAATTCAAGTATTCTTATTTTAAACATTTTTTTCTATGCAGAAAAATCTCTTAGGCATTTGATGTTGGATATTTGTACTCTAACATGATTGATTGGTGACATTAATACTTATAATGTATTTTTTGATATTTAAATGTCCATTTGAATGTTATTTTTATTCATGTCCAATGGAATTTTATGTTGTTTGTACTAATGTTGTATAATAATTCTTTCATGTTCTTTTCATAATATCTCACCGACATTAATATTTATGTTATTTAATTCATGTTCATTTTTAATGTAATTTTCTAATTATTGTCCATTTTTTCTTTTTATTCACTTATTTGAAGTTGGATATTTATGTTGTTTTCTATATCGTGACCTGTTTTCTTTTCTTTATTCTTGTATGTTTTCATTCATGTTCATTTCATTTTTTTTCAAAAATGTTCCTTTTCTTTCCAATTGAATGTTTTCTACAATATTCAAATGTCATTTTTAATGTAGGATTTCTTTTCCATTTTTAATCTCTAATATGTTTTCTATGTTTTCAAATGATTTTATTTTTCTTAGATATTTTCTTATATGTTTTCCTCATATTCTCCATCATGCATTTGTATGGTTTATTTTGTAGAGTGATGGCACACTTATGTTTTTCTTATATATTCTCATATATTCTCCTACATATTCTCCAATGTTATTTTATGTTACTTATTTTCCTATATTTTCAATTCTCTATATTTTGTCCAATTATAGTTCAATATTAATTATCATTTTTTTTCAATATATTCACTATTCATGTTCTTTATGAACATTGAAATATAGTTTTGACTTCTTAAAAATAAGCATTGAACAACTGGTAAGTACTAGTTTTATATTGAATGGATCCGAATGGGGATTGATTTGCCGAGCGCAGCACCCCTAAATCGTAAATCTTTACAAACTCATCTCTTATCGGAGGCTTACTTTGTCAGAGCTTGGGAGAGTAAATCTCATTTCTACCAGTGAAGAAGATTTCATTTATTCTGCCGGACTCAGGACGTTCACAAGGGTCATGAATCATCTATGGTGGCCCTGTGGATTCTTCTTCCCGGGCCCCCATTAACGTTCCATAACACAGCGATTCTTAAGGTCATAGGCAATGCTTTTTGAAATTTCCTCTCTGCGGATGAAGCAACTCTGCAAATTTATAATACAATGGAGACTTGGATATTCATGGAAATGGATTTATTTTCTCCCGTTCTTGACTATATTTTCCTCTGTTTTGGCCCCAATATTTCTTTATGGAAAATGCTCTTCTTCTTCAATCCTATCGGCTTCTGCTCGCACTGTCATATTCAAGGCCACAACATTTGCGAGTAACAGAGTTCGAGCATTTTGAATCCTTATCCGTAGAGATCTGTGGTTCTTGGTTCCCATTCTAAGAGGAAGGCTCCTATTATTTGTCCAGTTGAGAAGGGAGATAAGGCCTCCAGTGATCGCCGGGCTGGTGGCTCTAATATAGGCTTGCCTCCCCGGGGGGGCTGAGTGCCTTTCTGATCCTTCCATGTCTTCCACGTGCCCAGATCCAATTTCTGCTAAACCAAAAATGGGTCTGGAGGTTTTTCATGATAGCAAGCCACCTTATCGGGACGGTCTCTCATCTTCTACTTTGAAGGAACAACCAATTGTCACTCAAAACTCATGAATGATCCTCTCGATCCTGTGATGGCTATGATCACAAGCGATCCTACAACTGTCTTTCTGTCTATTCCCTTTGCTCCACTGGTGAAGTAATATTTCGACGGGCTGTTGGGTTTCATGGCTCCCAGTTCATCTGATGATTTTTGTATGGACAAGGCAGTATAGCGGTTCCTTTACAATGTTACAGCCGCTGTGTCTCCTTCATCTTTTCTCGGTGGAAAGGTGAAAAATGCTCAATGTGTCCCTTCATCCATCAGGATCAAATAACCAGAAGTTGTGCCAACCCACTCAGAAGATATTCCTTCTTCTCAGATGATCACCATTAAGGTTAGTGAATCTTCAGCCTCTTTTTCAGGACCTTTGTATATGCTAAGTGCCCAATAGGAGAAAGGGATGTGCTCTAGAATGATTTATCCTCCAACCCTGGTTATAGTGCCGAGTTTATTAGGGGAGATTTCAATACTGTCGAATGATAAAATAGGATGACCCGGATCCCCAAGGTGTACTCTCTAAAGGAGCCCTTGAGGTTCTTTTATAACAAATAATAAAGACCACACCGGACAACAAGTCCGATGTGGGATGCAGACTCCAACACTCCCCCTCAAGTTAGGTGTACCTAGTTTGGACACATAAAGAAAAGTGACCAAACCAAACCAATGAAAACAAAGTAATCAAAAGATTGCAAACACTCTCTCTCAAGCTGGACAGACCCAACTTGATTACAAAACGAGACGAAATAAAAAGAAGCAAGCAACGTATGTGGGGGAGTCTACTCAAGCAAGGCTATGGATGATTTCTTCAACTTTCAAGTCCATAGTAATCTCATGAATTTGGGATTTTGTGGAGACGAATTCACGTGGTGCAATAACATGAGAGGAGGTAGAAGAATATGGAGTCGGTTGGATTGGTTATTGGCCAACTTTCATGCAATTTTGCACTCATTAGTTTCCCATCTGGATCAGTCCCATTCTGATAACTCTCAACTGCTGCTCCATATACAAGGCTCATCATAGCTTGTTTGTGGATTTTAGTTTTTCAAAGGCTGGATGGAGGATGAATCTTTCAAGTCCTTCGCCTTCAATTCATGAAATTCACCGTCATATGGGCATGCATGTATTATGTTTCAAAACAAACTGCACAAATTAAAGGGAAATATTTTAGAGTGGGTGATGGCTAGTCTTTGGATGCAATTCAAGGGTAGACTGATCAGCTCGATGAAAGTCTCCGGGAATGCTGGGATGATGATTTTTTTATTCTGTTATCCAATAAACATAGACTCCATGATGGGAGTTTTCTTGAAAAAGATAGGGAGGCATGAGAACAGTCCCATATCAAATTGGTGGAGGAAGGTGTTTGGAACACATCGTATTTCCATGCATGCATATGGGAAAATAAATTCTTTGGGTAGATCAACTTATAACTTGGAGATGGTTTCTTTTAGAAGAAATGCGTGATTTAAGCCTTTCCATTATTTTTGATTTCATATTAAAATTTGGTTTAATTATATATGATTCCATTTAATTATGCATGCTGGACCTTATTTGTTTGAGGCTTGCTATACTGGGCCGCCTGTATTGAGGCATGTTTGTTGTACCGTGTATTACATGCTGGAAATCCTTTTTTTTTTTGCCTGCTTCATTTGCACCATTGATCGCCATTGCCTCCCATCCCATCTGGGCATCCATGTGTTCACGGGCTGTTTGAGCCGTTGAGGGATTTATTCAGCTGGGTTGTTACGCGCTGCATCATGGTGCCCTCTGATTCGGTGTTCTGTTCGAGGAATCAATCGGTGGCAGGGGGTTTCATCACCCCTACGTGATGCTTCCCGAGGCATGATCATCCGGTTCCTCAGCTCCCTCTATGTGTGGCGTTTTGCTCTCAGTTTCACTGGAAAAACCCTAGAGCGTCTCCTTTATTCCACTTCCTTTGACGAATCGTCTTGGCCTATCGTGCTCCCTCAGCTTCATCTCGTGGCCGGTTTTTGGTGGAGGCGACAACCTTCCCCGAAGGAAGAAGTGTGGCTCTCTCTTTGCTCGATGATTTGGGAACGATGAAGGTGGAGTTCGCAGTTGATCCATTCCACCCGGGAAGCCACGCACCTAGCCTCAGCTTGAAGAGATCAGGAATGTCGGGCAATCCATTGTCCGGCGTTGTAATTGCAAAGTTTTAGTTTCTTTTTGATTGAAGATTGTAATATTTTTTGCTTATTTCTTATTTACCTTTTCTTGCTGGATTGCTTTCTCTCTAGAGTTTCTAGTTTCCTTTTGAGATTAATAAAAGACGTGCGTAAGTGTGGTGTTTTTGCCGTGCAGTAGGTCCACTAAGGGACCCAAGCACGATAAATCCTCGTGTTGATTTATAGCTTTCTTTACTTTCTTGCATCTAGTATCCAGTTCTGGTTTTAGCATTATCGAACTCCATAGTTCTAGATTTGTTCCGTTGAGTTTCGTGGTTGCTTGGTTCTATTTGCACTACCCTTCAACCACAACAAGTGGTATAAGAGCCTCTCTGGCTTAATGTGGTCTTTGTTTTCGATTATTGCTTACAGTTTTTAAATTTTGGTTTCTTGCGTTCTGCTTACAGCTTCAAAAATTCTGGTGTGATGCATTATGTTTACAGTTTTGTTAATTCTAGTTTCTTGCTTATTTTCTACATCCGTTTCTCCATTTAAATTCATTTATGTTAAATTGATTTCTGTTTGTTATTGAAACCATTGTATTCATTGAAATTCTCTGTATTCCATATCTCACGGTGCATGTATACCCAGTGAGATTGGTCGGTTCTTGGGATTATACACCTAATGTTGTCCTCAACCACTCAGCATCCACTCATCTGGATAAAAATGTTTACAATGCGATAAGAAATTGAAAAATTCGATGGAGACAACGATTTTAATTTATGGAAAATTAAAATGAGAGCATTGCTTGGTCTGTTAGTGCATGTTGTTGGTGTTACTTTTCTTGCTTGTTGGAATGGTTCTTTGTATGTATTAGAATATGTTTTCAGTTCTATAAATACATATGTGAATCTGGAATTGTATTCTCATTGTTGTCAGTTCTCGTTATTTGAACCCATTAGGAAATATTGGTTTTTCTGTTATGACAATTATAAATCTTGAATTGTTGTATTAGCCATTTTCATGTGATTTGCTCACTACTGTTAAGTCATTTGGAATTATTAGAGTCTTGGAATTTGTTTTATGTTTATATTTATGCCTATTTGTTTCCTCTTTTGGAACTGGGATATAAAAATTAGTTTTAGATTCTATATTTTGAGTTTGCGAACCGATTTTTTACCCAATGGATCCTGCCTAGTTGAATGGGGACTGCCTTGCGCAGCATAGTCCCCCCAACAAGTGGTATCAGAGCCAAATTAGGAATAATTTTGTTTTGTCAAAATTTTGGATCAAATTATTTGCTGTTTTAAATGATTTGTTAGTGTCTTTTAATGTGCAACATGCATTGATATTTTGTTCAGCATTGGTTTATTTTTTGGATGTAAATTTTCAATCTTTTATTGATTGTTGTTTCCGTTGTCGTATCACTATTTTGTATCCCTTAGAAGAGACCTTAGGCGGCTTGTAGTTGTCTGGTTTGTGTCTTGGGTTCTTGGGTAGGACGATTTTGTGCGAGGGTGGCCTGGGTGAGAGTGTATCGGTCAACAGTGAGGTGTGTGGCAGGGTAATTTTGTTTGTTTGGTCTCCTGGTTCTACCTTTTGCCTTAGGATAGTGTGCTGGTAATTAGGTCAGGTTTGCTCCTCTAGTTTGTGTCCTGATTAGGGCTATTGTCTCTAGGTTTTGACCCATTGCGAGTGTTGATTGGGACTGGACAATTTTTAGAGTGACAGTGTCACGTGAATAGGTTCAATGAAGATTGAGCTTTGTGGCGGTTTGTCTGGAACTCATTAGCGATGTTAGGTGGTTCCTAGATATCTTTAGGAAGCTAGACTATGATGAGATTTCTTAGTCAGTAGCTGACTGCCCTTGGATCACCGGTGTTCTTGTGGGTTTAAAGTTTTTTCTTAGGACTCTTAGGGATGTATGGGATTTGCAGTGGTACCCGGTTGTTGAGGAACTTCTCCTGTTGGCTGAGTTCTAGGCAGTGTCTTCCCTTTCGGTGGAGATTTTTCTGATTTTGTGATGGTTTCAGTTGGAGACTTGTTTTTCTTTCTCTATTCTTGATTTCTTAGTAATTATTTTATTGTTTCTATTTGCATTATTGCCTTAGTTTTTTGAGTTATATTCTTTATGAATTTTCTGAGATGTTTGTTATGTCATGGATTTAGAGGATAGATACTGTTGTGTTCTTCTTTGTGTTGCAGGTACTGGTGAGCAGTCTCGAACTTCCTCGATAGAATGATCTCATAGGTCGACTCAAGTAAGTGCAGGTATGTGCTTTGTTTATGTTTGGATTTGTTTAATTCCGAACATGTTTAACATCTTTAGAGTTTCATTTAATTTGGGCAGCATGTGTCACGTTGATGCATGATGGAGGACTGTTTGGTTTATACCCTATAGTTGTTTCCTATTTAGGATGTGTTTCCTAAATTGATGATGAAAGGTGGTGTAGAATCATTAGGTGGTTAGGATTTTAATTTGCAATTTAGTGTACTTGCATATTAAATTATACTAACGCATTTTAATTTTCAAGGGGGAGAATTGTGAATTTAGCTTCACGTTTTTTGTTAATTAAATTGCATTTTTTAATGTCTTTTTTTTTGAGATATTGTTACATGGTTCTACATTTGGAACTGACCATCCCATCTCATCCTTCGACGTGCCCCTGGCTACTTGCACCTCCTCCCCTCCTAATCATTGGAGGTCTCCTTAATCTATGTAGAATGCTGCTACGGTTTCAGGTGCTCGATTTCAGTAAGAGAGTGGAGGGAGAAATTCCCCCTGATTCAGTCCCTTCTTGACCAAGACTGGCGCATCGCAAATTGCGAGTGTCCCTTCCGGTTTTCTTCCTAGCCACGCAGAGAGAGAGAGATAGAGAGTCGAAACTTGAGGGACTCTGGTATGGGTTTTTGTTTGTCGGTGGAGGAGTCACACTGGAGGAAGAGATTGACTTGGCAAGGGGCGGTGGGTCTCATTGTTGAACTTGGTAGTTGATAGATCTGGTTCACGTCGAATGATATGGGACAACGGTGAAAATATTGTGGAGGATGGACCTGGAAAACACCCTCGATCTTGACGATGAACCTGGAAGATTCGACGATGACTCGTCAGTGGAGGATCTCGACCAGGTGAAGTCGACCCCCTTATATGGGGGTGTCCTGGGCTTTTTTATATTTTCTCTGGTCGTTTTTTTTGTTTCCTTGTACATGTTGTATGTTGCTTCATCATTTTTTCTAGTGTTAATATGTGCTTGTACTCATTATTTTTCATAGTGGAAAACCTATAACGATTCTGCCCCGTCCACGTAGGCCAATTGGCCAAAGCATGCAAATCACTCTCCCTTTTACCACTTTCTACATTCTCTATTTTCTTCGACCTGGTTAATGTTGAATGTGTGGTTCTTAAATTAATTCAATTCTGGTTTGAATTCATTTTTTGATAAAAAGTTTAAGCTTGTTCTGCATTGTTCTGCTTGGTCTGTTGGTGCATGACGTTGGTGTTACTTTTCTTGCTTGTTGCAATGGTTATTTGTATGTATTAGATTTTTTTTCAGTGCTACAAATACATATGTGAATCTAGAATTGTATTCTCATGGTTTTGGTTCTGGTTATTTGAGCAAGTTAGGATAGATTGCTTTTTCTATTGTTATGACAATTATCAAGCTTGAATTATTGTATTAGCCATTGTCATGTGATTTTCTCACTACTGTTAAGTCATTTGGAATTCTTGGATTCTTGGAATTTGTTTTATGAATATATTTATACTTATCTATTTCATCTTGTGGAACTGTAATATAAACATTAGTTTTAGATTCTATATTTTGAGTTTGTGAATCAGTTTTATACACAATGGAACCTGGCTAGTTGAATAGGGACTGCCTTGCGCAGCACAACCCCCCCAACAAGTGGTATCAGAGCCAAATTGGAAAAAAAAATTATGTCGTCAAAATTCAGAATCGAATTATTTGTTGCTTTAAATTATTTTTTAGTGGCTTTTAATGTGCAACATGCTTTTCTATTTTGTTCATCATTAGTCGTTTATTTTTTGGCTATAATTTTGCAATATTTTATTGATTGTTGTTTCCCTTGTTGTATTCCTATTTTATATGCCCTAGTAGTGACTTTAGGCAGCTTGCAGTTGTCTGGTTTGTGTCTTGGGTTTTTGGGTAGGAGGAGTTAGTGCGACGTTGGCCCGGGTGAGAGTGTATCGGTTAGCAGTGAGTTTTTTTGGTAGGGTCAATAGTTTTTTTGGCGTCCTGGTTCTTCCATTTGCCTTAGGAGAGTGAGCTGATAATTATCTCGGGTTTATTCCTCTGGTTTGTGTCATGGTTAGGGTTGTTGTCTCTCGGTTTTGACTTGTTGCAAGTGGTTATTGGGCCTAGGTATTGTTCAGAGTGGCAATTTCATGTGAATAGATTCTAGGATGATCGAGCTTCATGGCGGTTTTGTCGAGATTTCTTTAGCGATGTTAGGTGGTTCCTAGATATCATTAGGAAGCTAGACTATGATAAGATTTTTTAATCGGTAGTTGGCTGCCCTTGGATCACCAGTGTTCTCGTGGGTTTGGAGTTTGTCCTTAGGACTCTTGGGGCTGTATGAGATTTGTAATGGTACCTAGTTGTTGAGGAACTTCTCTTATTGGCTAAGTTCTAGGCAGTGTCTTCCCTTTAAGTGGAGAGTTTTCTAAGTCCGTGATGAGTTTAGGTGGAGACCAATTTTTATTTTGTTATTCTTGATTTCTCGGTGCTTATTTTATTACTGCTATTTTCATTATTGCGCTGGTTTTCTGAGTTATATTCTTTATGAATTTTCTGAGATGTTTGTTATTTCATGGTTTTAGAGGATGGGTATTGTTGTGTTCTATCTTGTGTTGCAGGTACTAGTGAGCAATCTGAGATTTCCTCGATGGCATGATCTCAGAGCTTGACTCAGGTAAGTGCAGGTATGTGCTCTGTTTATGTTTGAAGTTGTTTAATTCTGAGCATGTCTAGTAGCTTTAGAATGTCATTTAATTTGGGCAGTGTGTGTCACGTTGATACATGATGGGGGACTGTTTGGGTCGTGCCCTGTAGTTGTTTCCTGTTTAGGATATGTTTCCTAAATCGATGATGATAGGTGGTGCAAAATCATCATGTGGTTAAGATTTTAATTTTTAAGTTAGTGTAATTGCATATTAAATTCTATTCACGCATTTTAATTTTCAATGTGGATAATTGTGAAATTTAGCTTCATGTTTTTTGTTAATTAAATTGAAATTTTTAATGCCTTTTTTATATGTTGTTACGTGGATTTGCTTTTGGAAACACCCATCCCATCTCAGCCTTCCACGTCCCCCTAGCTGCTTGTGCCTCCTCCCCATATTTATCTTTGGAGGTCTCCTTGATCCTTGTAGAATGCTTCTAGGGTTTTAGGTGCTCTATTTAAGTAAGAGAGCGGAGGGAGAAATTCCCCTTGGTTCAGTCCCTTCTTAACCGAGACTGGTGCATCGCGAGCTGTGAGAGTCCCTTCTGGTTTGCTTCCTGGCCTCGCAGAGAGAGAGAGAGAGTAACAACTTGAGGGACTTCGGTGTGGGTTTACGTTCTTCAGTGGAGGAGCCACAATGGTGGATGAGATCGACTCGGCAAGGGGCAGTGGGTCTCATTCTTGAACCTTGTAGTTGACGGATCTAGTTCACATCATACGATATGGGACAGCAGCGACAAGATTGTGGAGGACGGACCTAGACAGCACCCTCGATCTTGACGATGAACCTGAAAGATTCAATGATGTATCATCAAAGTATGGAGGATATCGACCAGGTGAATCCGACCCCCTGGTAATGGGGGGTCTTGGGCTTGTTCATATTTTCTATGGTCATTTTTTTTGTTTCCTTGTACATGTTATATGTTGCTTCATCATCCTTTCTAGTGTTGCTCTCTGCTTGCTCTCGTTATTTTGCAGTGGAAAACCTGTTATGATTATACCTCGTGCATGCATGCCAATTGGCCAAAGCATGTAAATCGCAGTCTCCCTTTTACCGCTTTCCGCATTCTCTATTTTCTTCCACCTGGTTAATGTTGAACGTCTGGTTCTTAAATTAATTTAATCTTGGTTTGAATTCATTTGTTGATAAAAAGTTGTTTAAGCGTTGTTATTATTGGTCTGTTGGTGCATGTTGTTGGTGTTACTTTTCTTGCTTGTTGGAATGGTTTTTTGTCTGTATTAGAATCTGTTTCAAATTCTGCAAATACATATATGAATATGGAATTGTATTCTCATGGTTGTTAGTTCTGGTTATTTGAACCAGTTAGGATAGATTTTTTTCTGTTGTAACGAGAATTATCAAGCTTGAATTGTTGTATTATTCATTGTCATGTAATTTGATCACCGATGTTCAGTTATTTGGAATTCTTGGAGTCTTTGAATTTGTTTTACGAATATATTTATGCTTATTTGTTTCATCTTATGGAACTAGAATATAAACATTAGTTTTAGATTCTATATTTTGAGTTTGCAAACCAATTTTATACCCAATGGATCATAGATAGTCGAATGGAGACTGCCTTTGGTAGCCCCCCCCCTCCCAACACATCTTAAATCGGAAGTCTTTCCAAATCCATCTCTTATTAGAGGAAGAATTTTTCAGAGCTTGGGAGAGTGAATCTCACTTCTACCAGTGAAGAAGATTTCATTTATTCTGCTGGACTCAGGACATTCACAAGGGTCATGACTCATCTATGGTGGCCCTATGAATTCTTATTCCCGGGCCCCCATTAACGTTCCATAAGACAACGATTCTTACCCCATTAACGTTCCATAAGACAACGATTCTTATGGCCATCGGCAATGCCTTTTGAAATTTCCTCTTTGCGGATGAAGCAACTCTGCGAATGTATAATACAATGGAGACTTGGATATGCGTGGAAATGGATTTATTTTCTCCCCTTCCTGACCATATTTTTCTCCGTTTTGGCCCCAATATTTCTTTCTGAAAAATGCTCTTCTTTCTCCAATCCTATCGGCTTCTGCTCGCACTATCATATTCAGGGCCTCAACATTTGGGAGTACAAGATTCAGAGTGTTTTGAATCCTCATCCATAGATTTTTTTTGCTCTTGGTGTGCATTCTAAGATGAAGGCTCCTATTTTTTTCCATCTGAGAATGGACATAAGGGCTCCAGTGATTGCCAGGCCGGTGGCTCTAAAATAGGCTTGCCTCCCCAGGGGCTGGGTATCTTTCTGATCCTTCCCTATCTTCCATGTGCCCAGATCCGATTTCTTCTTAACCAGAAAATGGGTCTGGAGGTTTCACATGAAAGCGAGCCCCCTTATCGAGAGGGGTTCTCATCTGCTACTTTGAAGGAACATCACTCAAACTCACGACTGCTCCTCTCCATCCTGTGATGGCTATGATCACAAGCTCTCCTACAACTGCTTCTCTACCTATTATCTTTTCTCCACTTGTGAAGCAATATTTCGATGGGAAGTTGGGTTCCATGGCTCCCAGTTCATCTAATGATTTCTGTATGGACAAGGCAATACAATGGTTCCTTCATAATGTTGCAGCCGCTGTGTCTCCTCCTTTTCTCGGTGGCAAGGCGAACAATGCTCAGCGTGTCCCTTCATCCACCAGGATCAAAGAACTGGAAGTTGTGCTTACCCACTCAGAAGATATTCTTTCTTCTCAGAAGATCACCATTAAGGTTAGTGAATCTTTAGCCTCTTTTTCCCGGACCTTTGTATAAGCTAAGTGCCACGTGGGATAAAGGGAAGTGCTCTAGAAAGATTTATCCTCCAACCCTGGTTATAGTGCCCAGTTTATTAGTGGAGATTTCAATACCATTATTGGTCATTCAAAAAATGTAAGTGGGGGAGTCTACTTAAGTAAGGCTATGGATGATTTCTGCAGCTTTTGAGCCCATAGTAATCTCATGAATCCTTTCTTTAGTGGAGACAAATTCACGTGGTGCAATAACAAGAGAGATGGAAGAAGAATATGGAGTCAGTTGGATGGGTGATGGGCCAAATTTCATGCAATTTTGTATTTTTCACGCTCCTTGGTTTCCCATATGGATCGGTCACATTCTGATCACTCTCAACTTCTGCTCCATATACAAGGTTCCTCAAATCTTATTCATGAATTTTATTTTTTCAAAGGCTGGATTGAGGGTGAATCTTTCAAGGCCTTGGCCTTAAATTCATGAAATTCCCCATCACAAGGGCATAAATGTATTATGTTTCACAACAAAAATGCACAGATTAAAGGGTAATATTTTAGAGTGGGTGAATAGACAGTTATCCCATAGCTAGTCTTTGGATACGATTCAAGGGCAGGCCGGTCAGCTCGATGAAAGTCTCTCGGAATGCTGTTATGATGATTTTTTTTTATTCTGTTATCCAATAATCATAGACTCCAGGATGGGAGTCTGCTTGCCGAAGAGAGTGAGGTAGGCACAAGAATAGTCCCATATCAAATTGTTGGAGGAAGGTGATTGTAACACATCGTATTTCCATGCATGCCTAAGGGAAAATAAATTCTTTGGATAGCTCAACTTATAACTTGGAGATGGTTCTTTTAGAAGAAATGTTTAAGACATAGGACCATGTGTGGTACCCCATTTTAAGGAGATCTTAGCTGATCCTCATCCTGGAGTGAGAGCGGTGAAACCACCTGAAGAAGACGATGACCTTTTTTTGATAATATTCTAAGTTTAGTGTTGTAATGTGAAAATGATTTTTTCAAAGATAACTCGGAGGAGGATAAAATTTGTGAGCAGTTAGATGCCTAAATCCTGATGGTGCTCTTGGTCCTAATGACTTTTCAGCCTCATTCTACATGGGAGCTTGGGATTGCATCAAGAAGGATCCGATAGGACGGTTCAAGATTATTTCATGGGTGATCCCTCTACCATGTGTGATCACTTCCACTGTTCTTGTTCTCATCCCCAAGGTGAATCATACCATTATATTTGCTAATTTCTGACCCATAAGCTTGTTCAAAATTTTCTCACAAGGTGCTCCTAATGATCCTCAATATATTATCTAAGATTTTACCAATCAAAATTTTGGATGAACAGTATGACTTTCTTGAAGGAAGGAACATTCAGGGAGCGATTGGCGCAGCTCAAGAAATGATGACGGACTTTGATAAGAAAGTGGTTGGTTCTAATTTCATGACTAAGATCAACATAGAGAAATCCTACGATTGAATGGAATGGAACTTTACTCAAAGTTTAACGGTGATGTTGCTTCTCAAAATGGGCATGTCATCTCCTTTTTCGTTGTTTCTCTCCACCTTAGCTAATAGTCTCTCTTATGTGAAGAAGGTTTGGTTTCCTCAATTTGGTATTGGGCCTTCACCATAGAGATCCTCTCTCTTCAAGTCTCTTTATCATGGACCATGATGTTCTTTGTAGGAACTTGAACTCTGATATTTCAAGCGGTAAGGTGCAGCCATTCAAAGGCCAAAGGCTAATATGGTTTTGTTGGATTATCACACTTTTTTTTTCGGATGACAGTGCTTTATTATAAATTGTAGAAGAAACAGTACTACTCATTGAACCATTTTGAAATAATACCAAATAGCATAGGGTACCCTGTACAACTCCACCAGGATCGTTGTTCTTATGCATCACCTATTCCTAAATCGAAACACCCCTTTTATTGATCATCTATCCTTATTAAACATATATCAACACCATACTAACTTGTATTTAATAGTAAATTGAAGACAAAATACTAAAAAATGGCCAGGTTCACAAAAAATATCCACTATAACAGAGGTAACACATGAACAATTTGTCTTTAGATTTATAGATGCTCCCTCTATTTTGCTTTGACTCCTTTTGATCATTCTATCTTTGCTTAGTCCTTCCCCAAGACATTAACCCCTATCCTACAGTCTAGCCTCTAATTTTATTTGAACCTCCCAAGAGTTAATGTATGATCTTTTTCAAGGGTTTATGTTTCTTTCATGTATATCAAGAACACTTTGAGACTCATTGAAAACTAATCAATAGATTAGTGAATTATAATTCCAAGTCCTCATATTCTAATTTTATATTTATATTTTTAATATAAAGGACCATTTTATTAAATCATCTAACTTACTCTCTATGACTACACATGGTTTAATTTTAAATGTATACAATTTGGCCTATTAATATATCCAACCTAAGAGGGATTTAATCAGGTAGAGGGACTCAAACCTCAACCAAATCTCAATAGCAGAGGGGTCATGAGAAACTTCCCTAAGGAATTTATCCCTTGGAGAGAGGATGACATCTGTGTGCCTTATTAATCAACTTTAAGGCCATATCCACATATATTGGGCATCCCCTAGGATTTCAATGTTTATATTATTTCTGGAGAGACCATCTTCAATTCTATTCTGAAGAAGAAGGGCTCTCATTTTAATATAAAAGATACTCCAGATACTCAATGGATCTCATTTTTATCATAGCCACTCTATTTACAGTCATTGTTGAAATATACGAAGTACACGATATGAAACAATAAGAAACATGTAATAAGAAATATCTCACCAGACCCTGAATCCATGATGAACTTGAATGTCCCCTTCTTTGTATACCACCATCAACATTAGTCATATGTCACCTCTTTTCTTCTTCTTCTTCTTCCTCCTTATTTTTCCAATGTCTTTTAAGTTCTCTCTTGTTTTTCCTCTTTGTAACCCTAATTCTCTTATTTGTAGTCTCTGAATATTTTCATATATCTCAATACCCTTGACGGTTTTTTATTTCCTTAATTCCCCTAGTTGTATAAATCCTAAATAAACAAAATAGACTAAACAAATATATATTAAATAAGAAAACTCAAATCAAATTACCATCTTCCGTGCGTCTAGGGAATCACACAAATCAAAACTAATTGAGCAATTTAATAATACTTATTATAGAACATGTTTTTTACACCAAAAGAGTATGTTCTATGTAACATTTCCACTCACTCTATCCAAATAATATGGTCTCTATTATACATGTTTACTATCCACCAATGATATATTGTATATACTCAAAACATAACCTTAGATTCCCTAAAACATTATGGATTATCTAAAATGATACTTTAGTTGAACATATGAAGATTATACCTGATAGATAAAAAAAATATATCATAGAATAAAGCCATCCTCACTAGAAAAAAGTTACCATTCACCAAAATTTGGCCTCGAAGCAAAACATCTAGGCAAGATACAAAACACTCCATTAGACACGATCCTAATGTATACTGCATATTCACCACAATCTATATATAAAGTGTGAATAAATAAAAAAGTTCCTCTATGTCATTGAAATAATGTTCAAAACACCATCAAAGTATAGCACATAATTAATATATTCTTGTACATAAATTATCACAATAGACAAAACATATCAAACATGATGCATAAAAAATATAGCTAACCCTTTAACATAACATTTGTCGGATAGTAATGAGGCTTACCATAAAAAATAATTCCCAAGTACTGAAACGCACTACCGATTGTCGCCTATCGACCAGTCAAGGTTCCGGTACTCTGCTAATGTGTATAGTAGCACTCGGGACGAATCCTCGACGATGATACTTTAAAATAGTCGTTTGTTTTTAGTTGATTGTATTCTGATTGGGGGGGTTTGTTTGCAGAGCTTAATTGAAATGACTAATTTACTATGATTGATTTAACAAATTTATAATGATTGGGGTGAGTTCATCATTAGGTTAGTTAAGCTTATGATATCCTTGAGCTTTACTTTATATTGCATTTAAATTAACACCCATGTCACAAGATGATGTTGATTAGAATTCCTAAGTGTTAAGGCTTTAAACCAAGCCTTAACTTAACTTAAGGTTATAATCTCAATCAGATCTTATTTATGGTGGTGTATTTATGGTTCCAATAATCCATGGAAACCACATGTTAAACAAAACAAGTCATTAATCCATGACATGTTAAGTTCAACATACACAATGTTAATTCAAAGAATATTCATCGAGCAGAAGCTCTCAATCACTTAACATACCTAAATTATAACTCACCCAAATGAGAGATTTACTCAGACATTTGGGTGTTTAATAATCTGGTTATAATGATTATGATTATAAATTAATAAGAGAAGAAAAATAAAGGGATAAGAAAAAAGTGGTACGTCGACACACACATACGAACAATGATGATAATTAAAAACGAACTTTCGATTGAATGAGGAAACTAAAGAAGGGAAGGAGATTGAACTGAATTTAAACTATTTTAAGAACATAAATATTAAACTACAGAAGGTGGATGAGAATAAGAGATATTGAAGAAGTAACTTGCATTAAAACAGAATTACAAAGAAAGAGACTTACAAAATTACAAAAATGAAGAACACGAAATTAAGTGAAAACAAAGAGAGGAGGAAAGGTCTCTCAAGTGAAAACTTGAGTATGGCAGGTCCTCCCAAGCCTTTGGCAAGGCTTTGGTCGTGCCAATATAATCTCCTCTCTTCTGAAATGCCAACCCTTTTGAAAGGAGAGGAGGGGATGTATTTATAGCCCAAGGTGGTGGACTGTTTACATTCCAGAAATACCCCTTCACTTGGCTCGCAGATATGGACATCAAGACAGCCGAATATCGAGCAATCTCCTTCTTCAAAGTTGTAGATAATAAAGTTGTCCGACTACTCTCAAAATTTGGAGTCATTTGGACTTAAGTATCAAACGTTATGGCCGGTTGATTAAACAAAGTAAAACTGTCCATTTCAATCCAGTCTTTTTGAAGTCCAGAATGTGAAAGGGTTTTTGAATATGAAGATGCCTTCAAATCCGAATGGGTTTTTCAACAAAGTCGGCCGCCTATATCTTCGCTTTCACACTGCAAAATATCAGCTCGATTTGATGCTTACATCATGAGATATGTCATGCATACTATACTGATTTTAATTCTCGGCCAGAATGGTGGGCTGGACTTCAAAGCTTCATTTGGGCCCCTTGTACTTAGATTTGGGCCTTGAAATTTTTATCCAAGATGACATGTAGCGTCCCCCGAATTATTGTGGAGAGTTAATGTTTTTGGACTTCTGGATTGAGCCCAGTAAATCAATCTTCAAGGCTGGTCCAGTTTGTTCACAGATTCTTTGGTCTTGTTTGTGAGGACCATATGACCCTTCAAATGGCAGAATTGGCTCATGGTACCTTCTAATGAAATGTTGTATATTGGAAGGAGAATCCTAAAAAACAAGAATCACACAATTTGGATCAGTATAGTGATAGTTATTACTAAAACATTAAACTGACTCAATTGGACTACTTCTAAAAATGCTCAAAAATTATACTTAATATTAAAACATTAATATTTCACACAAATTATGCACATTTCATATAAAATAAGTAAAGAGGGAATATAATAAGTCATGAAAATATTAATAACATCAACTCCCCCACACTTAGTTTTGTGCATGTTCTCATGTGCAACAAATATAAAAACATGATAAAATCATTTTTACTCACCAACAGATATTAAAATTTTGTTTTCTCCAATCAGGGGAGGTTTAAACTATTTCACTCATCCATTTTGAAATCCACCACAAGTTTTTACAGAAACAATGTTCCAAAACTAATTCATTTTTTTCATGCTCAAATTTAGAAATGGAAAATGTGGACACTCAAAACTCACACCTCTCAAGATGATACAATTTATTTGTGGAGGTTCACTCTTTCACCAACCAAAAGTGAAAATCTTAGAGTTTGAAAAGAGCTCTCAGCTTCCAATCCCTATACAAAGTGAACAAGAATCAAGAGGTATTTTTAAGGGGTTTTTCTGTGGCTATGGGATGGTAGGAATATAATGTCCAAGAGAGAGAAGAAGAGGGTTAAAATACCAACATAGAAAAAGCAATGCACATTTTTTTGAAATGAAACATGGAAGGAAATGAAAACACATATTTACAAGGGAATGATTGTGTGAAGAAAGACACAATAGAGGAAGAAAATATGAAGGTAATGAGAAGATGAAATATTTACAAAACAAAAAACATCTCCCAATAAGAATATAATGCAAGTGTTCTTTTTTTTCTTTTCTTTTTTTTTCTTTGTTTTTTCGAAAGTTGACCTTGAAACAGATCTCACACTCATATCCCAACCCATGTTTGATCTCCTCACGACACTAATTGTAATAGTTATAACAAGATCAAAGGTTGATGAAGAGTGATTTTTGACCTACCCAAGACACAACCCATTTTTTTCATTTTTTTTGATTTTTTTTGATTTTTTTTCATCATTTTTTTGAACACTTGTGAATAACATTTAAAAAATTACATAAATGGAAGTTCATTACATTCCCTAAAACACACTTAATGACAACCTCTCCCCCACACTGAAATGGATGCTTGTCCTCAAGCAGATAATAACTCATTGAAAATCAATAATAGGGTACCCAAACAATGAAATCTATTCCCCCCACACTTAAATTTCAAAAAAAATTATGCAATGAAAATCCATATTGATATTGGGTGGGAAAAGGTATTGGGCTTGTAATGTGGCTATCAAAGAAAAGGTTTTCATATGCTCGAAGGGGCTTTCAAAAGGAGGATTAATGTAAGGGAAATGGGAGGCTATTTGGCTATTGTGATTCTCATGTGGTTCAGAAAATGCCTCTATCATATTAATACACACTAAGGTAGTAAATTCAGCTCGAAGGTCCACAAACTCAAGACTCACAAATGGGGGTGAAAACACACATTTTGAAAAGATGGCCATAGGTGGCCTTGGCATGAAAGAAAATGTTTGTTCCTCACGGTTGAGGAAAATCATTTTCCAAATCAAAAATTGAGCATTCAAAATTTGTTAATTTTGACACAAAATTCTTTATCCAAAGTCATGATGAAAATACAAAATTTTTGAGATGAAAGCATGTCTGTTAAATCCTCAAAATGGTTGGACAAAATTTCAAAACTCGATGGTGAGTAAGCATGACTCTTTTTTTTGTATTTTTTTAAGTGATTGTGTTTTTTGGTTTTTTTTAGTTTTTAAGGTTTTTTTTAAAATACACACCCACACAATAAAGAAAAAAAAGGGTTTGATGAAGAAAGTGGTAATAAAAACGAAAGAGAGAGGAAGAAGAAGAAAGAGGAAGAGAGAGGAAGAGATATAGAGAGAGTTAAAGGGAAAGAGGTTCCCCTTGGTTTAGATTTGGCGGGTCGCCATCTCCATCTAGTGGTAGGTTGACTGAAGAAGTTAGGGATCCAGTAGAATTCGACAATGATCCAGGATTGTGCATTGTTACCTGAAAAAGAAAAATCATTATTCATATAATGAAAAACAAAAAAGAAATTGAAATTTCAAAAAAGTAAAAGAAAACATGGGTTGCCTCCCAAGAAGCGCTGCATTTATTTGTCTACAGCTAGACAATTGCAGTGGACTACCCATAGTCTGACGGCGACCATTGTATCTTCTCAACTCCAGTGTGCTTCTAGAAAAACATTTCCTTTGGGAGGCTCGATGATTCATTGGATAATTTCAGCTCTTCCTTGTTTCGCTTGCAATTCAACAGGGTTGGAAAGAGAATATGACATTCCTCCCTTTGGTCTTCAATATGAGGAATGATTTTATCCACAAAGTTATGATTTTCTATTCTTGGAAATTCAGGAAGATGTCTCAATTCTGATGGTTCATTTATGTAAGGTTCAGATAACACGAAAGTAGAGTATGAGATCCCAATTGTTTTTGACTCATTTATTTCATCACTTACCGATGTAGAGTAATGAGGATCAGTGGATTCATAAGACTGAATAAAATTTTCAATATCCTTTATTTCAATGTTGTTCGCCAAATAATGGTCAATTTCAACCTCACCAGTGATCACTTTATTAATTAGGGTACAAATATCACAAACATCACTACCATCAGGACAATATAAACACATTGGTTCCGGGTTCACTTCATATATAACAGAATTTTCAGAATCATGGATAGGAAAGGATGAATGTGGGATAATCTGATCTGAATCAACAAATGAGCATTCTATTTCATTTTCCTCATTACCATCCATGTTGGAGCATTGGAGGTCAGAGGTGAGATGAGATTCCAAAGAGTTTTCAAGATCCTTTAGATCAATGGAGTTTGCATTTGTAATTTCAACATCAACTTCTCCATTAATCACTTGGTTAATGAGGATGCAATATTCACAAAATCCTCTACTAGTAGAACATGAAGAACATGTTGTATTGGGATTCAAAACACTCTCAGAGAGACTTTCGGAAGCATGGATAGAGAATACAGATTGATTCTCTAATGGGTATCGCATGGATTGAAAAATATTGAACTTGACCATTTGGTCACCAAATTCCATGGATAAGATGCCAGCATGTACATCAATTTTGGTTTTAGATGTCATAAGGAATGGTCTTCCTAGAATCAGAGGAGATTGGAAAGAAGTTTTCTCACCTTCTATGTCAAGGACATAGAAGTCGGCTGGGAAGATAAGATCATTTACTCGAACAAGGACATCCTCAATTATTCCCTCAGGACTGGCTGTGCTTCGATTGGCTAATTGAATGACAACACCCGTTGGATGTAAGGGACCTAGACCAAGGTTGGAGAAGATGGATTTGTGCATGACATTAATTGAGGCTCCTAGGTCTATGAGTGCATCATCAAAGTTGGAACTTCCAATTTGGCATGAGACTTTAAAGGTACCTGGATCTTTGCACTTTATGGGAATGGACTGCTGGGTGGAAACATTTTCAAAGGTCCTAAGTTGCCTCTTGTGGGTACACAACTCCTTGAGGAACTTGGCATACTTAGGAATTTGTTTTATGGCATCTAAGAGGGGAATGTTGACTTCAACACGTCTAAACATGTCAAGCATTTCAGGATCGGGTTCAAAGGACTTCTTTGGCTTAGAAATAGCTTGAGGAAAAGGAATTGGGTTCCTAAGTGGAATTGAAGGAGGTGAGGGAATGGATTCATGTTCCTTTTCAAGTTTCTTTTTATTTTCGTTTTCTAGGTCAACATTCAAAGGAGGGTTTGAGGATTTATCTTGAGGCATAGCAAGTTACTTTCCTGATCTAAGTGCAATTGCACTTACATTACCCTTGGGGTTGGGTAATGGTTGAGTTGGGAGTTGGGAAGAATTTGATTGTTATTTCTGGCTCAGGCGGGATGCAAGTTGACCTATTTGAGTTTCAATGTTTTTAAGGCTAGAACGGGTGAAGGAGGCAAGATCTTCCACTACACTTTCCCATGGTTGCTTGGAAGAAGAGGCTTGTCCCGGATTGAGATTGCCTTGATTTTGGTTCTTGGGAAATCGATTGTATTGGTTTTGGAATTAGGAAGGCTCACTAGGATGATGAAATCTAGGAGGAGGATTGTTCCTTTGAGGTTGAGGAACAAAAGGATAAGGTTGATGGAAGTTACCAACACCTTGACCATATTGAAACTGGTTTGGGTTTTGAGGAAGGAATTGAGGGGGATGAGATATGGGATTACCATACCTCAATCCTTGGTTAAAGTTAGAGGAGAAGGGCTGAGAGTGAGGTTGGTTGAAGTTTCTAACAAACTGACCTGATAGTTGAGGATTGGTGTTCCGCTGAGCATATGCTGCATTGAGCTCCATTGGTCCAGATAAATCGGATTGATCCTCTTAAAGTTGTGGACAAGTGTCAGTTGGATGAGATGGAGAGTTGCAGATTCCACAGTTTTTGATTGGTCCAGGAAACATTGATTGCGGAGAAGACGAGGTTGGGGATTTGGTAGCCACAGCTAGCTGTCGCACAAGACCTATAAGTTCACTCATCCACTCGGTCATTTTGTTCGGCTCAATTGATTGATTATATTGGGCTTGTTTGACTTGAGCATGTGCTCGAGTATGGAATTGTTGTGTGTTTGCAGCCATGTTACTTATGAGATCTCTTGCAGCTGCAGGAGTTTTATCAACCAGAGCACCACCACTTGCGGCATCAATGAGAGTTCTCTCCATAGCCAATAACCCCTCATAGAAGTATTGAATCAAGAGTTGGTCAGGGATTTGATGATGTGGGCAGGTTGCCACAAGCTTTTTGAACCTCTCCCAGTACTCATGGAGTGATTCACTTGGGAACTGATGAATACCACTTATTTCTTTTCGGATAGAAGCAGTACGAGAAGCAGGAAAGAATTTCTCTAAGAATAGTCACTTCATGTCATTCCATGTAGTTATGGAACCAGGAGGTAGGTAGTAGAGCCATGACTTAGCAGTGTCAGCTAGGGAAAAAGTGAATGCTCGGAGTTTGATTTATTCTTCAGAAACCCCTTGAGGCTTCATGGTAGAGCACACTACTTGGAACTCTTTAAGGTGGAGATATGGATCCTCACCGGCTAGCCTGTGGAAATGAGGGAGAAGATGAATCAAACCCGATTTGAGTTCAAAGTCAGCCTCTATATTTGGATATTGGATACCAAGAGGTTGGTAATTCATATCAGGGGCATCGAGTTCTCTAAGTGTTTGTTCCCTAGGATTGGCCATATCTAATTCAATTGGTTGGACAAGGACTGGTTCTTGAATTATTTGATTATCTCTTATGTTCCTCCTAAGTTGGCGAAGTGTTCGCTCAATTTCAGGGTCAAACAAATCCGAGGGATTGTTTGGAAGGATACGGGGCATTCAGAGAGATTTTGGAAGAAAGAGGAAGACGAGTTTTTCTTTGTATTTTTTTTTCAGTTTATGATTTTTATGAGAAGACGGGTTTTTCTTTGTGATTTTTTTTCATTTTTTTTAAAATTTGTTTTTTTTGGGTTTTTTTACAATAACCAAAAACTAATGACTACTTAAAGCACCATCCCCGACAACGGAGCCATTTGAAACGCACGGCCGATTGTCGCCTATCGACCGGTCAAAGTTCTGGTGCTCTACTAATGTGTATAGCAGCACTCGGGACAAATCCTCGACGCTGATACTTTGAAATAGTCGTTTGTTTTTAGTTGATTGTATTCTGATTGGGGGGTTTGTTTGCAGAGCTTAATTGAAATGACTAATTTACTATGATTGATTTAACAAATTTATAATGATTGGGGTGAGGTCATCATTAGGTTAGTTAAGCTTGTGATATCCTTGAGCTTTTCTTTATATTGCATTTAAATTAACACCCATGTCACAAGATGATGTTGATTAGAATTCCTAAGTATTAAGACTTTAAACCAAGCCTTAACTTAACTTAAGGTTATAATCTCAATCAGATCTTATTTATGGTGGTTTATTTATGGTTCCAATAATCCATGGAAACCACATGTTAAACAAAACAAGTCATTAATCCATGACATGTTAAGTCCAACATACACAATGTTAATTCAAAGAATATTCATCGAGCAGAAGCTCTCAATCACTTAACATACCTAAATTATAACTCACCCCAATGAGATATTTACTCAGAAATTTTGGTATTTAATAATCTGGTTATAATGATTATGATTATAAATTAATAAGAGAAGAAAAATAAAGGGATAAGAAAAGAGTGGTACGTCGACACACACACACGAACAATGATGATAATTAAAAACGAACTTTCGATTGAATGAGGAAGCTAAAGAAGGGAAGGGGATTGAACTGAATTTAAACTATTTTAAGAACATAAATATTAAAATACAGAAGGTGGATGAGAATAAGAGATATTGAAGAAGTAACTTGCATTAAAACAGAATTACAAAGAAAGAGACTTACAAAATTACAAAAATGAAGAACACAGAATTAAGTGAAAACAAAGAGAGGAGGAAAGGTCTCTCAAGTGAAAACTTTAGTATGACAGGTCCTCCCAAGCCTTTGGAAATGCTTTGGTCGTGCCAATATAATCTCCTCTCTTCTGTAATGCCAACCCTTTTGAAAGGAGAGGAGGGGATGTATTTATAGCCCAAGGTGGTGGACTGTTTACATTCCAGAAATACCCCTCCAATTGGCTCGCAGATATGGACATCAAGACAGCCGAATATCGAGAAATCTACTTCTTCAAAGTTTTATATAATAAAGTTTTCCAACTACTCTCAAAACTTGGAGTCATTTGGACTTAAGTATCAAAAGTTATGTCCGGTTGATTAAACAAAGTAAAACTGTCCATTTCAATCCAGTCTTTTTGAAGTCCAGAATGTGAAAGGGTTTTTGAATATGAAGATGCCTTCAAATCCGAATGGGTTTTTCAACAAAGTCGTCCGCCTATATCTTCGCTTTCACACCGCAAAATATCAGCTCGATTTGATGCTTACATCATGAGATATGTCATGCATACTATACTGATTTTAATTCTCGGCCAGAATGGTGGGCTGGACTTCAAAGCTTCATTTGGGCCCCTTTTACTTAGATTTGGGCCTTGAAATTTTTATCCAAGATGAAATGTAGTGTCACCCGAATTATTGTGGAGGGTTAATGTTTTTGGACTTCTGGATTGAGCCCAGTAAATCAATCTTCAAGGCTGGTCCAGTTTGTTCACAGATTCTTTGGTCTTGTTTGTGAGGACCATATGACCCTTCAAATTGCAGAATTGGCTCATGGTATATTCTAATTAAATGTTGTATATTGAAAGGAGAATCCTAAAAAACAAGAACCACACAATTTGGATTAGTATAGTGATAGTTATTATTAAAACATTAAACTGACTCAATTGGACTACTTCTAAAAATGCTCAAAAATTATACTTAATATTAAAACATTAATATTTCACAAAAATTATGCACATTTCATATAAAATAAGTAAAGAGGTAATATAATAAGTCATGAAAATATTAATAACATCAAATCCCCCACACTTAGTTTTGTGCATGTCCTCATGTGCAACAAATATAAAAACATGAAAAAATCATTTTTACTCACCAACAGATATTAAAATTTTGTTTTCTCCAATCAGGGGAGGTTTAGACTATTTCAATAATCTATTTTGAAATCCACCACAAGTTTTTACAGAAACAATGTTCCAAAACTAATTCATTTTTTCATGCTCAAATTTAGAAATGGAAAATGTGGACACTCAAAACTCACACCTCTCAAGATGATAAAATTTATTTGTGGAGGTTCACTCTTTCACCAACCAAAAGTGAAAATCTTAGAGTTTGAAAAGAGCTCTCAGCTTCCAATCCCTATCCAAAGTGAACAAGAATCAAGAGGTATTTTTAAGGGGTTTTTCTGTGGCTATGGGACAGTAGGAATATAATGTCCAAGAGAGAGAAGAAGAGGGTTAAAATACCAACATAGAAAAAGCAATGCACATTTTTTTGAAATGAAACATGGAAGGAAATGAAAACACACATTTACAAGGGAATGATTGTGTGAAGAAAGACACAATAGAGAAAGAAAATATGAAGGTAATAATAAGATGGAATATTTACAAAACAAAAAACATCTCCCAATAAGAATATAATGCAAGTGTTCTTTTTTTTTCTTTTCCTTTTTTTTCTTTGTTTTTTCGAAAGTTGATCTTGAAACAGATCTCACACTCATATCCCAACCCATGTTTGATCTCCTCACGACACTAATTGTAATAGTTATAACAAGACCAAAGGTTGATAAAGAGTGATTTTTGACCTACCCAAGACACAACCCATTTTTTTCATTTTTTTTTGATTTTTTTTGATTTTTTTCCATCATTTTTTTAAACACTTATCAATAACATTTAAAAAATTACATAAATGGAAGGTCATTACATTCCCCAAAACACACTTAATGAAAACCTCTCCCCCACACTGAAATGGATGCTTGTCCTTAAGCAGATAATAACTCGTTGAAAATCAATAATAGGGTACCCAAACAATGAAATCCATTCCCCCCACACTTAAATTTCAAAAAAAATTATGCAATGAAAATCCATGTTGATATTGGGTGGGAAAAGGTATTGGGCTTGTAATGTGGCTATCAAAGAAAAGGTTTTCATATGCTCGAAGGGGCTTTCAAAAGGAGGATTTATGTAAGGGAAATGAGAGGCTATTTGGCTATTGTGATTCTCATGTGGTTCAAAAAATGCCTCTATCATATTAATACACACTAAGGTAGTAAATTCAGCTCGAAGGTCCACAAACTCAAGACTCATAAATGGGGGTGAAAACACACATTTTGAAAAGATGGCCATAGGTGGCCTTGACATGAAAGAAAATGTTTGTTCCTCACGGTTGGGGAAAAATCATTTTCCAAATCAAAAATTGAGCATTCAAAATTTGTTAATTTTGACACAAAATTCTTTATCCAAAGTCATGATGAAAATAAAAATTTGTTGATATGAAAACATGTCTGTTAAATCCTCAAAATGGTTGGACAAAATTTCAAAGCTTGATGGTGAGTAAGCATGACTCTTTTTTTTGTATTTTTTTAAATGATTGTGTTTTTTGGTTTTTTTAGTTTTTAAGGTTTTTTTTAAAATACACACCCACACAATAAAGAAAAAAAAGGGTTTGATGAAGACAGTGGTAATAAAAACGAAAGAGAGAGGAAGAAGAAGAAAGAGGAAGAGAGAGGAAGAGATAGAGAGAGAGTTAAAGGGAAAGAGGTTCCCCTTGGTTTAGATTTGGCGGGTCGCCATCTCCATCTAGTGGTAGGTCGACTGGAGAAGTTAGGGATCCAGTAGAATTCTACAATGATCCAGGATTGTGCATTGCTACCTGAAAAAGAAAAATCATTATTCATATAATGAAAAACAAAAAAGAAATTGAAATTTCACAAAAGTAAAAGAAAACATGGGTTGCCTCCCAAGAAGCGCTGCATTTATTTGTCTACAGCTAGACAGCTGCAGTGGACTACCCATAGTCTGACGGTGGCCATTGTATCTTCTCAACTCCAGTGTTCTTCCAGAAAAACATTTCATTTGGGAGGCTCGATGATTCATTGGATAATTTCAGCCCTTCCTTTTTTCGCTTGTAATTCAACAGGGTTGGAAAGAGAATATGACATTCCTCCCTTTGGTCTTCAATATGAGGAATGATTTTATCCACAAAGTGATGATTTTTTATTCTTGGAAATTCAGGAAGATGTCTGAATTCTGATGGTTCATTTATGTAAGGTTCAGATAACACGAAAGTAGAATATAAGATCCCAATTGTTTTTTACTCATTTATTTCATCACTTACCGATGTAGAGTAATGAGGATCAGTGGAGTCATAAGACTGAATAAAATTTTCAATATCCTTTATTTCAATGTTGTTCACCAAATAATGGTCAATTTCAACCTCACCAGTGATCACTTTATTAATTAGGGTACAAATATCACAAACATCACTACCATCAGGACAATATAAACACATTGGTTCAGGGTTCACTTCATATATAACAAAATTTTCAGAATCATGGATAGGAAAGTATGAATGTGGGATAATCTGATCTGAATCAACAAATGAGCATTCTATTTCATTTTGCTCATTACCATCCATGTTTGAGCATTGGAGGTCAGAGGTGAGATGAGATTCCAAAGAGTTTTCAAGATCCTTTAGATCAATGGAGTTTGCATTTGTAATTTCAACATCAACTTCCCCATTAATCACTTGGTTACTGAGGATGCAATATTCACAAACTCCTCTACTAGTAGAACATGAAGAACATGTTGTATTGGGATTCAAAACACTCTCAGAGAGACTTTCGGAAGCATGGATAGAGAATACAGATTGATTCTCTAATGGGTATCGCATGGATTGAAAAATATTGAACTTGACCATTTGGTCACCAAATTCCATGGATAAGATGCCAGCATGGACATCAATTTTGGTTTTAGATGTCATAAGGAATGGTCTTCCTAGAATCAGAGGAGATTGGAAAGAAGTTGTCTCACGTTCCATGTCAAGGACATAGAAGTCAGCTGGGAAGATAAGATCATTTACTCGAACAAGGACATCCTCAATTATTCCCTTAGGACTGGCTGTGCTTTGATTGGCTAATTGAATGACAACACCTGTTGGATGTAAGAGACCTAGACAAAGGTTGGAGAAGATGGATTTGGGCATGACATTAATTGAGGCTCCTAGGTCTATGAGTGCATCATCAAAGTTGGAACTTCTAATTTGGCATGGGACTGTAAAGTTACCTGGATCTTTGCACTTTATGGGAATGGACTGCTGGGTGGAAACATTTTCAAAGGTCCTAAGTTGCCTCTTGTGGGTACAAAACTCCTTGAGGAACTTGGCATACTTAGGAATTTGTTTTATGGAATCTAAGAGGGGAATGTTGACTTCAACACTTCTAAACATGTCAAGCATTTCAGGATCGGGTTCAAAGGACTTCTTTGGATTAGAAATATCTTGAGGAAAAGGAATTGGGTTCCTAAGTGGAATTGAAGGAGGCGAGGGAATGGATTCAGGTTCCTTTTCAAGTTTTTTTTTATTTTTATTTTCTAGGTCAACATTCAAAGGAGGGTTTGAGGATTTATCTTGAGGCATAACAAGTTGCTTTCCTGATCTAAGTGAAATTTCACTTACATTACCCTTGGGGTTGGGTAATGGTTGAGTTGGGAGTTGGGAAGAATTTGATTGTTGTTGCTGGCTCAGGTGGGATGCAAGTTGACCTATTTGAGTTTCAATGTTTTTAAGGCTAGAACGGGTGAAGGAGGCAAGATCTTCCACTGCACTTTCCCATGGTTGCTTGGAAGAAGAGGCTTGTCCCGGATTGGGATTGCCTTGATTTTGGTTCTTGGGAAATCGATTGTATTGGTTTTGGAATTGGGAAGGCTCACTAGGATGATGGAATCTAGGAGGAGGATTGTTCCTTTGAGGTTGAGGAACAAAAGGATAAGGTTGATGGAAGTTACAAACACCTTGACCATATTGAAACTGGTTTGTGTTTTGAGGAGGGAATTGAGGGGGATGAGATATGGGATTACCATACCTCAATCCTTGGTTAAAGTTAGAGGAGAAGGGCTCAGAGTGAGGTTGGTTGAAGTTTCTAACAAATTGACCTGATAGTTGAGGATTGGTGTTCCGCTGAGCATATGCTGCATTGAGCTCCATTGGTCCAGATAAATCGGATTGATCCTCTTGAAGTTGTGGACAAGTGTCAGTTAGATGAGATGGAGAGTTGCAGATTCCACAGTTTTTGATTGGTCCAGGAAACATTGATTGCAGAGAAGACGAGGTTGGAGATTTGGTAGCCACAGCTAGCTGTCGCACAAGACCTGTAAGTTCACTCATCCACTCAGTCATTTTGTTCAGCTCAATTTGTCACGACCCGCCCTCGGGGTCCGTGCCGTGACTACCCCAAGCCCGCCTTCCATAGGCCAGGGGCTGGCGACTAGCACCAAGGCGTAAATCCCGGTAAAAAGGGAAGGCATTGCCTTTGTAAAGTAAACAAACACCACAGAGTAAGCAAGAGGAAAGTAAACACTAAGCAAAAACAGATTACAACTGAAGTGCGGAAAAGTAAATGAGCCAGTATACAAACCCAAACTGAAAGTAAAGTACAACTCGAAAAGGGAAAACAGCAACTGAAAAGTAAAAGCCGCTACACCGAGCTGTCCACTGGAAATCCCACCTGAAGGGTGGGTACAGATAGCTCCACTGCTCCACGGGTCCTGCCGTCCGCTCCGAGTACGTCCCGCCCAGTGGTCCACCTCCAGGTTCCGTCCTGCTCTGCAAGCCTCAGCTAAGATCAACACTGTCCGTCGTCTGCAACCAACACAACGTAGTGCGGGCAAAGCCCGTGCAGGGGTGAGTATAAGCTACTCAGTAGGGACCCCGAGACCCCTGAAGGTCTCTCAAATCCACAAAGGATAAACCACGAAGAAAGATACAATCACGAAGTAACAACCGACACTGCTTAGGTATATGCCCATACATATACCTAAGTCATCAATTTCAAATACGTACCAACCTCCGAGCCCAAGTACAACTCAGTCCACACAGGAAAGTAAACGTATTCCACACAGGAAAGCAAAACGTAATCCACACAGGATTGCACAACACAATCCACACAGGAAAGCAATAGTATTCAGCTCACACAGGATTTTCATTATCAAAACGTAACTACTGAAGAGCCCCATCTCTGAAGTGTACAGTGTCCTGTCACGACTCTGAGATACTGCTCACTAACCTAAGACTGCTGAGGTACTCCTCCTGTCGAGTACCGCGGGTCTGCCGCCAACTATCGGGCGCTCCGTCCGCTGAGGGTCTGCTGCCAAATACCGGGCGCTCACCCAAATAGTCTACAGAGGTACTCCTCCAGTCGAGTACCGCGGGTCTGCTGCCAACTACCAGGCGCTCCGTCCGCCGTGGGTCTGCCGCCAAATACCGGGCGCTCCGTCCACTGGGCTAGTCGACTCACTCCAAGTCGAGTCGGTCGAGCAGTCTTCAGGTCTCAGCCGGCTACACGGTCTCCGTACTCCGTACGCTCGTCTCCAGTATCGCAGGTCTGCCGCTACAACCAAGCGCACCACCTCTATCGAGTAAAACAGAAGATTCAGCTCACACAGGTATACTTCTTCGGATGACGATAAAGATGATCACTGAACCATCTAAGTCGTCGGACCCACGAAGGATCGATAGGTACTAACCCTCGCAGTGACCTACACAGGATCGGACCCACACAGGATCGGGCCCACGCAGGACCGGTAGCACTGATCCACGTAGGATCGCTGAGTGCAGTAGTCATCGCAGTCCACTGCGGATCTCTGCACAGTCGTCGCCGCAGTCCAATGAGGATCTCTGCATGGTCGTCGTCGGAGTCCACGGAGGATCTCTGCACAATCGTCGCTGACGGAGAAGCAGTCGCAGCCAGCACTAGGGTTCCCGCACACAGCAAGCTCGTTCGGAGGGTCCGCTCCACGAGCCGAGAGGCTGATACATCAACTGTCACAAAGTCCAGAGTTGATGTATCCAAAAGTTCCGTATCGTCAACAGGAACTCAACGCAACAGACGGCGCGTCGATCGGACGCCCGGTCTGAGAGTTATTGGCATTTTCGTCACCGGGGCCCGGTTGGTTTTTAAGGCAAAACCAACCCGACCGTACTCCACATGTGTCCAAACCTCGGGCGGAGCATGCCAAAAGAACCGTCTCACTAAGAGGAACACAACAAAGCTGACGGTACGTCAATCGGACGTCCGTAGCTCAAGATATGAGCGTTTCCGCTCCGAAGGCCCGGTTGGTTTCGTGAATGAACCAACCCGGCCGAACTCAAAGTGTTCCAAAACCTTGAGTGCGATATACCGAAACGACCGTCTCGATCCAAGGATCGCGTTGCCGCAGACGGTTCGTCAATCGGAGGTCCGTGGCTCAAGTTATGGCCAAAATACCGAAACTGTCTCGAAAACGGGGGGTCCGGGTCCGGGCCGACCCGGCCCGACCCCCCCTGGTCTGACCCGAACCGGGTCGACCCGTTCTGGGTCGACCCGACCCGGATCCGACCCGAACCGGGTCGGACCGACCCGGTCTGCTGGAACCGGCCCGGCCGGTGGCGGCGCGGCGGCGCGGCCCGGCCAGCGGCGGCGCGGCCAGGGTGCCGCGCACGTGCCGCACACGGGGGGTGAAACCCCCCCTTTTCCGGATCTCGGCCGGCTTTTGCCGGCCGTTTTAATTAACCCACGGGACCCGCGGGTCCCGCCTTCTGACCGAACCGGCGGCCGGGCCGGCCGCCTTCTTCTTCTCCGCCGCGGCCAGCGCCGCGGCTCTTCCCATCTCCGGCGGCCGGCGAGGCCGGCCGCCTCTGGCTATTCCGCCGCGGCCGTTCGGCCGCGGCTCTTCCTCTTCCACCGGCGGCCGGTTTTCCGGCCACCCCTTCTTGCTCGGCCCTTGAACGATTGGCGCGGCGTAATGGCGTCACGCCCCTCCGCCGCGGCCCGACTCCGGCCGCGGTCTCATCCGATTTCAAAGGCACGGCATTATAGCGCCGCGTTTCTTCGTCGAGACCCAAACCGGCCTTAAATTCTTTTGTTCCTGCGCGGTGCGACGACACCGTGCTGTCTCCGCTAAAACAACACTAAAGATTAGAAGGGGGAGGAGAATCGGCCGTGTTCGTGCGGTCCGGTCTCCTCCCGTTAAAACGATATCAATTGGCCAATCGTAATAACACAACAATGAACATTTCACAAATTTTTAATAAAATTTGGAACTACGCCCAACGGATTATTCTTTCATGTTCGAGGGAATGATACACGTAATTTAAAAAGAACAAACCCATACCTTGGTTCTGGAACAAGTTCGATGATCGACAACGATTCGCGGAAGTCGAGCGTCGCGGAAGAAGAACGTCGATGTCGCGGTTATGTCGTCACGGAAGACGGTTCCCGAGAACGTGGAGTTCTTCGTCGAAGTTCGAAGGTTCTTCTTGTTCTTCGTCAGAGTTGAAGAAGAAGAAGAATAAGGAGAAGCTCCAAAATTCCTCTCAAGGTGGTAAAAAAATTATCCCAGAATAAAATAAGCTTTAAGCTTATATTATTACACAACTTTACCACATGAATTCCAAAGGTTTGAATTTGAACAACTCACCTCAATTAATACTTTAAGTTGTCAAACATTAATTAAAAGGAGAGTTAAAGGGAGATGGAAGGTTGGGTTTCGTGTGGGCCCCACCACACTTAATCCTTCCAAGGGAGGTTAAGTGGATGTGGGTCCCACTCCCAACTCCCTTTGGAAGGATTTAAAAAAAACAACATCAAGTTAAAATAAAATTTTGTATTTCACAAATTTTATTTAACTTAATCTAAAAACCCAAAAACTAACTTTCAACCCGTAACAAACGCAACTTCCGAAAAGGTCTCCTTAAGCGAATATCGGCGCTGCGAGTTCATCGGTGCCCTCAGATTTCAATTCCGAGCACCGGATCAATTTTAGAAATTCCCGCTCGTTCGTTCACTGAACGTACCCGAGCCAAACTTCGGAAATTGATTCCGGGCACTCCGGGCCTCGGAATCAGGTGCCGTCAGAAACCGCGCTCTTGTAAAATTCCAAAGAAAATTAAGAAAAAATTTCCCTTGAATTTTACGGGTCTTTACACAATTGATTGATTATATTGGGCTTGTTTGACTTGAGCATGTGCTCGAGTATGGAATTGTTGTGTGTTTGCAGCCATGTTACTTATGAGATCTCTTGCAGCTGCATGAGTTTTATCAACCAGAGCACCACCACTTGCGGCATCAATGAGAGTTCTCTCCATAGCCAATAACCCCTCATAGAAGTATTGGATCAAGAGTTGGTCAGGGATTTGATGATGTGGGCAGGTTGCCACAAGATTTTTGAACCTCTCCCAGTACTCATGGAGTGATTCACTTGGGAACTGACGAATACCACTTATTTCCTTTCGGATAGAAGTAGTACGAGAAGTAGGAAAGAATTTCTCTAAGAATAGTCGCTTCATGTCATTCCATGTAGTTATGGAACCAGGAGGTAGGTAGTAGAGCCATGACTTAGCAGTGTCAGCTAGGGAAAAAGGGAATGCTCGGAGTTTTATTTGTTCTTCATAAACCCCTTGAGGCTTCATGGTAGAGCACACTACTTGAAACTCTTTAAGGTGGAGATGTGGATCCTCACCGGCTAGCCCGTAGAAATGAGGGAGAAGATGAATCAAACCCGATTTGAGTTCAAAGTCAGCCTCTATATTTGGATATTGAATACCAAGAGGTTGGTAATTCATATCAGGGACAACGAGTTCTTTAAGTGTTTGTTCCCTAGGATTGGCCATATCTAATTCAATTGGTTGGACAAGGACTGGTTCTTGAATTATTTGATTATCTCTTATGTTCCTCCTAAGTTGGAGAAGTGTTCGCTCAATTTCAGTGTCAAACAAATCTGAGGGATTGTTTGGAAGGCTACGGGGCATTCAGAGAGATTTTGGAAGAAAGAGGAAGACGAGTTTTTCTTTGTATTTTTTTCTTCAGTTTATGATTTTTATGAGAAGAAGGGTTTTTCTTTGTGATTTTTTTAATTTTTTTTTTAAAATTTTGTTTTTTTTTGGTTTTTTTTACAATAACCAGAAACTAATGACTACTTAAAGCACCATCCCCGACAACGGTGCCATTTGAAACGCACGGCCGATTGTCGCCTATCGACCGGTCAAAGTTCTTGTGCTCTGCTAATGTGTATAGCAGCACTCAGGACGAATCCTCGACGATGATACTTTGAAATAGTTGTTTGTTTTTAGTTGATTGTATTCTGATTGGGGGGGTTTGTTTGCAGAGCTTAATTGAAATGAATAATTTACTATGATTGATTTAACAAATTTATAATGATTGGGGTGAGTTCATCATTAGGTTAGTTAAGCTTGTGATATCCTTGAGCTTTCCTTTATATTGCATTTAAATTAACACCCATGTCACAAGATGATGTTGATTAGAATTCCTAAGTGTTAAGGCTTTAAACCAAGCCTTAACTTAACTTAAGGTTATAATCTCAATCAGATCTTATTTATGGTGGTGTATTTATGGTTCCAATAATCCATGGAAACCACATGTTAAACAAAACAAGTCATTAATCCATGATATGTTAAGTCCAACATACACAATGTTAATTCAAAGAATATTCATCGAGCAGAAGCTCTCAATCACTTAACATACCTAAATTATAACTCACCCCAATGAGAGATTTACTCAGACATTTGGGTGTTTAATAATCTGGTTATAATGATTATGATTATAAATTAATAAGAGAAGAAAAATAAAGGGATAAGAAAAGAGTGGTACGTCGACACACACACACGAACAATGATGATAATTAAAAACGAACTTTCGATTGAATGAGGAAGCTAAAGAAGGGAAGGGGATTGAACTGAATTTAAACTATTTTAAGAACATAAATATTAAACTACAGAAGGTGGATTAGAATAAGAGATATTGAAGAATTAACTTGCATTAAAACAGAATTACAAAGAAAGAGACTTACAAAATTACAAAAATGAAGAACACAGAATTAAGTGAAAACAAAGAGAGGAGGAAAGGTCTATCAAGTGAAAACTTGAGTATGGAAGGTCCTCCCAATCCTTTTTCAAGGCTTTGGTCGTGCCAATATAATCTCCTCTCTTCTGAAATTCCAACCCTTTTGAAAGGAGAGGAGAGGATGTATTTATAGCCCAAGGTGGTGGACTGTTTACATTCCAGAAATACCCCTCCACTTGGCTCGCAGATATGGACATCAAGACAGCAGAATATCGAACAATATCCTTCTTCAAAGTTGTAGATAATAAAGTTTTCCGACTACTCTCAAAAGTTGGATTCATTTGGACTTAATTATCAAAAGTTATGGTTGGTTGATTAAACAAAGTAAAACTGTCCATTTCAATTCAGTCTTTTTGAAGTCCAGAATGTGAAAGGGTTTTTGAATACGAATATGCCTTAAAATCGGAATAGGTTCTTTAACAAAGTCGGCCGCCTATATCTTCACTTTCACACTGAAAAATATAAGCTCGATTTGATGCTTACATCATGAGATATGTCATGCATACTATACTGATTTTAATTCTCGGCCAGAATGGTGGGATGGACTTCAAAGCTTCATTTGGGCCCCTTGTACTTAGATTTGGGCCTTGAAATTTTTTTCCAAGATGAAATGTAGTGTCCCCCGAGTTATTGTGGAGAGTTAATGTTTTTGGACTTCTGGATTGAGCCCAGTAAATCAATCTTCAAGGCTGGTCCAGTTTGTTCACAGATTCTTTGGTCTTGTTTGTGAGGACCATATGACCCTTCAAATGGCAGAATTGGCTCATGGTACCTTCTAATGAAATGTTTTATATTGAAAGTAGAATGCTAAAAAAGAAGAACCACATAATTTGGATCAGTATAGTGATAGTTATTATTAAAAAATTAAACTGACTCAATTGGACTACTTCTAAAAATGCTCAAAAATTATACTTAATATTAAAACATTAATATTTCACACAAATTATGCACATTTCATATAAACTAAGTAAAGAGGGAATATAATAAGTCATGAAAATATTAATAACATCAAGTACCAATGAAACATAAATTTTATGAAAAACATAACACATACATTTCATACCCAAGATATAAAACTTATAAATGGATATCATACTTTGTGATCATTAGCATAGAACACATTCTCCATGTTTAAGTAATATGCATGGAAATTATCTCACACTTCATGATCTAATTTACAGAATTTCACTACTATACTTTTTTTGATGAATTTAGAACATAATATTAGAAAATTCACCATTGAATCTTAAAAGGAAAAAAGATATATTTCAAAATAATACCTACACCTTAAAATTTTAGACCAAATATTTTTAGACATTGATCATGGAGAGATTTTAAATCACTATAAAAATATTAAAAAATATGAAATAGACATATTAATGCCTAAAAATTCAAACCTTTTCACCAATATATTTATGAAAAGATCTACAGACAGAAGAACTGAGTAACCCACCATACCAAATGAGTGTCTTTGTGACTTTTAGGAGAGATTTCATAGATTTCTTAAGAGATATTGCATCATCCCCCTCCCCTTCAATTTTTGTTGTAAATATTACTAGATTGATGTTGGGAGGAACACCTCGATGAGAAATTATCAACCCCGCCAAAAGTTTTCAAAGCACCCCACTATTCCTAAGCTTAGTTGTAGATTCTTTAGGATGATCAAGATCTTCTTCTTGTACCGAGACACATTCCTACATAACACAAGAACTGTTACAATGAGGTATTCAAGTATGAAAGAAAATTAAATGAGAGCATCGGTGTTGATGCATTGCGAGTAATTCCATTTCTTTGGGAACTATCTGATTCTACTGATAGAAAATTGTAAGCCCACATTTTAAGAGTGAGAGACAAGATTCTTCTTGGGGCCAATATCCATCGTACCTGTAAGGATCCAACCTTAAAAATTACATATTATAGTGTTTTGTTTTTTTATTAGAATTCACATTCGATGATCTTTTCAGTTTAGAGTTTTAGCGAATTAGCACAAACTCTTACAAAGTAAACCCATACATTACAAGTGGACACTTATACTCAGTATCCATTAATTTCACCAAAGAAAACATCCTAAAATAAAACATATTTTCTTTATATAACATCAAAATTATCACATTTTCCTCATCATTGTCTCTACTCATCCTTTAAACCTATAAAAAATATTTTAAAACTTGGGATGAGCACAAAAAGCTCAGTAAGATACATTAAAAGAAATAAAACCATTAGTCTAGTGAAATACATGAAAACCTATTTAATGTTCTTTGAGAAAATGAAACAAAACATTTTTACATGAATAACACACATATTTTTTTCTCAAATAAAATCATTAAAACCAAAAGAAAGAAATTAAAATTCCTTTAGGTGACTTAGAGCATAATATACATAAAACCCTTTGAAAACCCTTTCATTTGGAATAACCATATGACCAACTTCCAATATTATTATTACCCAATTAATTGGAGATCTATAATGGAGATAACCCTTCATATAAGCTATATCGGGATCACCTGTGAGCTATAGCAGGGATCATCCTTTTGTATAATATATAGCGGGCTCACCCATGAGCTATAATGGGGATTAACCCTTCGTATAAGCTGTATCGGGCTCACCTGTGAGATACAATGGGGTTCAACCGTTCGTATAAGCTGTATCGGGCTCACCTATTTCATATAATTCTCATGTACCATATCATTAATAAAACACCTTCATCATAAAGATGAGTTTTCATTTAAGGAAACACGAAATCTTTCAAAGGAAAATGAAAATAAAATACTGGCTACAATGGAGGAAAAATCATTGTCGTCGTATACATTTAGAATAGAAGATTCTTTTTGTCGTTTGTCAAGTGTTATATATTAAAAAATGTAGAAATATTACTTTTTGAAAACCTTTGAATAAATTCAAAATAGACATAAAAGTACTTTATAATCCTTTTATATCCAAATAAATATGTAAAATTATATCAAGAATATTGACATGGAGAAAAATATTTGATAATTAAATATTTAAACATTCAAAGTGTCCCATACCACTTTAAACATTTAAACCATAATCTCCATGAAAGAATAAATTTACCAAAACATTAAATAACACGATTATAGATAAAATATGGATATGAAATGTCATGTTAGCTATATATACACCTTATAAAATAATAAAGGTGCATAGAATCAAGAAGTGCCTCAATTAAAGGGGATTGAGACGAAATCCCTTACAAATATCATGTCATGGTAGTGGAAATTAATCAAAGGAATTGAATATGTGTATCTATTGTAAATAAAAAAAAATAAAGTTTAAATACAACATAAGATATTCAAAATTCATTTCACACATAATATTAGCATGAAATAATCAGGAAGTAGATGTTTAACCAAAAGAATTGAAATTGGGTTAAGAAATTACCTTACCTCACGTTCGACTTCCTTAAAACATGTTCAAACCTCCTATATAATGGTTTATAAAAGGTTATTAACTCATTATAGAACTATATTTATATTTATAGTACCTTATATGATGATTTTATAATATCTTACGACCCATTCATAAATAATATTTTGTTATTTTCATGGTTTCAGGTGCGTTTGTTTCATAGTTTCATGATCAATTCATTTGTGTAAAATTATGGATGTTATTGTAAAATGAGATTAAAAATACAGAAGGGGAATGTAATAGTTTTAATTTACTTTCATAAGTATAAATTTTCCCATATATAATTTTTATTTCTTACATGAGGATGATTCATATGATAAAACGTTAATGATAAACGTTTAGTTTATTTTGGCGGGTTTTTTCCAAACATTATGAACTAGTTTAATTTTATTTACTATTATGAGTATATATTAGTTACAAAATATGAAATATTTTATAATATACATAATAAAATATTATTTTATCATAAAAATATTTTTAAGACCATCCACTAAGGAAATAATGAAAAAAAGAACAAAAACATTATTCACAGAGGCAATTAACTGTCATAATTTGGACAATAATTTCATTTATTTGAATAAGTGGAGATGAGAAATGAAATGGATATGATATATTCCATTAGAAACATAAAAATCCAGTATATAAATTATTCTAGAGTTATCATACATTGATGTATGAATGAGTTGAGGAGAAATTAGAAAAAGAAAATAAATTAAGAGAGGTACTTTGGGAAAATTACTTCTTGAATATCACCTCCTTGAGAGACCATTGAGGACCTTGTATTTGTACTTTTGGTGATTCCAGAAGAACTTGGACGTTGGGAGAGTGAGGAGGAGAGGTTTGGGAAGATATTTGAGGAGCTACATGGATTTTTGGTTCAAAGTGGGGTGGTGAGGGGTTGTATTTATACTTGAGGAGAGGTGGGTTTAAGTGATTAAATAATGAATATTCTGTATTTAAAGCCAATCATTTTGAGGTGGCATTAAATTCAAAAACTTTGGATAAAAATTAATATTTTTAAGGATATATAGGGTATATCCACACCTCAAAAAACCATTAAATTTAGTAGTTTTTAGGTATTTTAAGCCTTTACCCTTTTTAACTTTAACATGTTTCATTTTTTATCTATACCGCAATAAATAATTTTTTACCATGGTAACTTTTTTTATACCTAATAATGAAATTGACCTTAAAAACTAATTTGAAATTATTATTCCAAATATGAAATAAATTTTACCTAATTCAATTCACATAATTAGCAGAATTATATTTAAAATTAATCCCTTTGACAAAATGAAAAAAGTGGGTTTTTAAAGTGAAACATTCAAAAGTTTGAAATGTATTTATATCTAATTTCAATATGAAATTGATTATAATGACCTACATTGGTTTTATTGATTTATAATTGAACTAATTATAATTTAAAACCAATTTAAAATATAATTTAACTATATAAATAAATTAGATGAATAAGGAGTTTTCAAATAAAATGTAATATTTTCCACTACTCACCAAAAAATGAATCTTATACAAAAAATACCAAAAATTCTACCAAAGTAAAATTTTATAATCTTATTTCAAATAAGAAGTTTATTTTTTCAAATATAACTTATAAAAGTGTCAAAAAATAGATTTAAAATAGGTGCGCCATCAAAAGGTGACAAAATTGTCTTTTTTGAAAAAAACTTCTTTTATGCCTAAAATTGGATCTATTCATATATCATGTCTAGAAAGCACATAATATGAATTTTAAACATTAGATTGAATATTATATATATATATATATTACATTCATATAATTCAACAAGAATGATTTTATTAATTATTGGTATAAAACACACTTGTGCACATTTAAATAGTTTTTCATAAAATCATTTCATTTTATTCTAAAAAGGGTTTTACATTAATTAATAATTAATTGATCACAAAATAATTAACTATATATACATGTGTAAACCATATTATCATAATTTATTTGATATTTTTCATTCCCACCATTCTAATGACTAGTTTAATGGTAACATTTAAATAATAATATTTATTTGTTCGTTTATGTTCGATGTGGTGTAGCATGTACACTATCAAACATAGTATTTCTTTTTTTAAAACTCAGGATGTTACTGTACCATTGGTTTCCTCATTCATTTTTCAAGACTCCATCTCTCGCCATTTCATAAGCCACAAGACATTAATAATTTCAAATAAAAATGAATCTATTGGCTCTTATTCATCAGTATGATTTTCAAAATCTTAATAAATATAATGTTATATAATTGGGAATATTTTGTGTGTTAAAAAATATTAAAACTCAATCCTTGGATCATATATTTTATACTCATCTAAAAATTATATAATTTTGTTAAAAAATATTATAATTTTAATAATAATTTTTCTGAATACCTTTGTTCATATGAATTTTTCATTTGGGATTTTATAATAGACTATAAACATGTTTTTTATTTCACTAAAATCATTCAAAATTAATCCCATAAAATTTAATTAATTTATTATTAAAAAAGTTTACATATATTATGTTTAAGTAGTACATTCTTGTATAATAGTTGAAATAACATGTAAAATCAATTATATAAATTCATGTGTGTGAGAAAGAAATCAAAGAATGATGTTATGTTGATATCTACCCTCAAATATCAATGATGGTATAAGGATTGAATTTTTTCCCTAATTTTAGCCACTTGACATTAATAAAGAGTATGATAGTTTTGGAAAATTAATTGCATTTAAATAGGTGAAACCAAGGGTTTCATAAATTGTTCTATCGAAACACTTAAAAATAAGAAAAAATTTGGATTATCTTTATTTGAGTAAAGAAATTAACCCTTATGGAACCATTCATTCTAAGATTAATGAAATAGATGACATTTAATTTTAGGTTTTTCCTTCAGGTAAAACCCCCCCATTAGGCTCTATGGATAAAAAAATAACCATTTTTCTTTTAATATTCCACTAACTAGTTTTTTGGAGAATAAAAACTGATATTTTATACATGATCACTATATAATATTCTCTCTTTATCTATATATATTTTAAGTGACCATAAAAACATAGTCCCATTTGTCTTTAATAATATACTTTATTTTTGATAAAAAAGATTAAACTTAGTGCCACTCATTATTTCAAATATTATAAGATATTACTTAATCAAGATACTCAATTATAAAGCATTTAATAAAATAATTATTCCTAATTGAATCGACACATGGTTAAATTATATCAAAATTTTTTGGATAAAAATAGATATTTATAGATACCATTATGTAAACCATATAACTTTTTTCCTTTTATAATATTAATTATGAATTTCAATAAAAAAATACTAAATAAGTATATGAAAGGTTATATGGGTTCAAATAATTTATTTTTATGAATAAAAATGCTCCCACTATATAAGATATTGTGCATGGAATTCTACCTTTTTATTAGATAACATTTCATTACATTTTACAAATAAGTGATCTTTTAAAGTTTAGTGTCTTGAAAAAAAGGTACATAATACATGAAAACTTAAAACATTCATCTATTTCACTTGAAAGGATTCTTAAAGGTTCATACTAAGTACATTTATTGCATATCATAACCTGGGGACATACATCAAAGGAAAAGGTGAGCATAAGGCCCAGTAAGGGGAAACAAGGGAAACCGTTTACTTATGATCTTGAGGAATATCAATAAAAACTTAAGGAATATCATAAATGAATTAAAAATAGGCATATAATCATAGTAATAAAACGAATAATAACTTGGTAATGTGGCTGTAACATTTAATTAAGTCATTCATAAACATATCACCAAGGTTTATCACCGAGGTTTCATAAAAATTACTAAGGTTATTCACCAAGGTATCATATCTCAAGAGATTAAATTCTTTACATAATGAATCAGAGAGATATCAGGGTGCAACCTTTATATGTATTAATTAATTCAATCCACATATATAATAATAAAAAATTTCAAAAATAACCCGTGGAGAATAAAAGAAACGAGTTTCAAATCAAAATCACGGTGTTTTAGAAAGTGCTCAAAGACGAGATCCTTTTGTCATTTTAAACCCATAGAAAAGGAAGGAGGGTTTCATGTATATAAATCCCAATATTAAATAGTTAATTTTGAAATATATTTTAATACCCTTGTAGAATAAATATTTTTAGGTATTCATAAAAGAAAATAAAATAATTTCTTAAGAAAAGAGAGAAAATTTGCGACGTAAAATCTGCAGCATAATAACTATAAAACACGATTTTATAAAACATTAAAAACATAGGGGATAAGGGTCTCCCACTCATAAAATAATATTAATAAATTAAATTAATATAATAAAATGGACATAAGAATATAGTATGTAAATTTGAAAGTCATACCACATAAAAATATATCTTTAAAGGAAAAGAGAAGTGGAAATTTCCCTTACCGTGAAGAGTGACTCCTAAAACTCAAAGATCAGGACCTTAGGGGATTGAGGAAACCTTGGGAGGACTCACTGGGAGGTAATAATATCATATATTCAAGGATAATTATTTGGGAATGAAATAAAATGGAGAAATATGTGGGTATTTATAGCAAAAGTGAGGGAATTTTTTATTAATTTCTTTGGACTACTCAGTAGTGGTATTTGAAAAACCATGGGATTTCCCATGGTATTTGCCTAGGGTATTAGCCACTTGGGACACCTAATATAATATTTTAATCCATAATAGTCTACCAGAATTTAATAATACTCAACACATCATTATGACATAGTTATGATGTCATTAAACATACTAGAAAACTCAAACTGTATTTTTACAATTCACGAAAAACTAAAATAATTTATAAAATTCTCATAAATTCACCATAACCTAATATTGAAATTATAATTTCAGAAATTAAATTTATTTTATAATAATAGTTCTATAAATATTATAAATTTTACTTTTAACTATCAAAATACATATTTATTAAAAATAATAGTAGACAGAAAATGAATAGTAAAATTCATCGTAAAAATTTTGACACTTGAAAAAAATAAAATTATTTTATCATTTTTAAATAAATTAGAGTGTTTTTATAATAATATTTAATTATAATAAAAATTAATAAAACCTTAGTTTAATATAATAATTTATCTCTTTGAAAAGTAACATTTTTACCTAAAAAATCAATTTATCAAATTCCATCTCAATTTTTAAGAAAAACTATTATTAAAATGGAAATGATAAAATAACAATTTTATTAAAAAAAGGGATTAAATTTTTAAGTAACTAGGGACTCAACACATAAACTCTTATAACACTTTCATATGACCTAAGGGTGTGGTGTGCGATAGTGATAGACTCATGGGGCGACTCAGCTAGCATCATCTAAGTGGTAATATCCACTAACTTGAACTTCTACTATAGGTGATTTTATTCAAGATTAATGTGTTGAAGTTCAACTTGGAATTAGTCAAGAGAAAAGCCCAGTTATGCAACCTTCTTCACAATCTCTAACAAATGGGCTTCGTATGACACGATTCTACTAGATGAGGTCATCAACTCTTCATTATTTATTAGTTAACAATTATCATTTCTATTTATAAACAATAATCTTAATGTAAAAAGTATAGTTTCTGACAGTCATATTGACCAATGTTCATAGTGACCAATGGTTATATTGACCAATGATCATAATTGACCAATGGTTATATAACAGTCGAAACACAAAGGTCACATTTCAATTATACTCACTTCATTATTAAATGGATATAGTTTTTTTGAGTATAAAATAATATAACACACATTTTGAGGAAACAATTATCATTCAAAAAGTTCAGGTCGTTACATTCTTCCCCCTTTAAAAAATTCAATCCCTGAAATTTCAATGCATTCTCTCAGTTGAGAAAAGGTGAGGGTACTTCTTCCTCATTGTCTCATCTGGTTGCCACATGGCTTCTTCATATTTGTGGTTCCTCCTGAAAATTCGTTTTTATTTGATTTTGAACCCACTTTAAGGATGAGCGGTAACCCACACCAAAATAGGCAGAAACCATAGCGAACCATCACAATTAAAAATTCAAAATTCAAAATTAAAGAAGCTCTATCATTCTGTCTTGGTCCACGTACCACCAAAAGTTGCCTGAACACCTTGATTCACGCACTTTGTCCTATAACAACCCCATCGTTACTTCAGATAAAATCACCGGAGCCATCCACTGGAGTCTGTCATCACCATCACAAGATCTTCACTGCCTCTACCTTTATCTGAGTCCCAAAACTAGTCAAAAAACCCATATCACCATCGCTCCACCTTCACAATCACCATCAATACCAGCAGCCAGCACCACCGAGAACCATAAACGACACCAGAAGACTAACTCCGAACAACCAAAACATCACCGAATGCTTTGAAGAAGAAACACAAATAAAATATGAAAAACAAGAAACCAAATTCATAGGATAAGACCAACTCAAGAAGCATCTGGACCTAAAGCCGCCAAAACACACTTCCCGGAACCTCAAAGAATCCACTGCTCCAAATCCAACTGGGAGAGTCACCGAGGAACTCAAGGTTAGAGAAGGGTTGAGCAGCTGGGGGCTCCGAACGATGCCATTGTGGATCAGAAAACTAGAAGAAGGCACAAAGAGAGAAGGCCAGTGTCGGGAGCACCAGGGAACCCATCAACCGCTAGAACAACACATGACCCAAAACCCTATTGAACTGAAGCTCCAGCTCTGACCTGGAGAGGAGTAGGGGAACATGGGGTAAGAGTGGATTTTGAGCATTCGATGAATTCTGCATCAAAGCGATGATTCCAGGAAGATCGAAGAAACAACAGGCAAAAACCCCTCATAGCAATCCCTAGAGAGAAAAAATCAAAGAGGAAGGAAAATCCAGATCAGGAGAAAACAAGATGCGGAACAACAATGCCAATGGAGAAGCAAGAGGATAAGGAGGAGGGGGGAGATGGTGCTGGAGCTACACAAATGCCTCCCCCCTGTCGAACGGCTACTGAGGAGATGACCTTGCGCATGAGAGCAAAGAAGACGCCGCTACTCAGAGGCCGACCTTCCCACCATCTTTTTTCATCCTTAGTCAAGGGAGAACCCCCTTCCTCCACAAAAATTTAATGAGGTGGGAAATCTTATTGTATAGAACCTTGTCTCTACGGTCCAAGATCACCCACAAATGATCCTCATAAGAGAGGTCATGTTCCATTCATACCACCTTCAGATTTATTAGATATGAAGGGTGAGGTATATACTTCCTCAAGAGAGATACATGGAAAACATCATGAACTTGAGCTAGATCTAGAGTAAGTTTGAGCCGATATTCCACCACTCTTATGAGATCAAGGATTTCATAAGGTACAATGTACCTGGGTCTGAGCTTCCCTTTCTTCCCAACCCACATGACTCTCTTCCAAGGTAAAATTCATAGGAAGAATTTGTCTCCAATATCAAACTCCAAGTCCCTTTGATGGTTGTCAGCATAGCTCTTCTACCGACTTTGAACAGATTTTATGTGTTGTTGGATGGCATAGATATTTTCTATCATCTCTTGAACAAGATTAGGACCAAGAATATTTCTCTCACCAGCTTCATCACAATGAGTATGAGATCTACATCGCTTCCCATATAAATCTTCATAGGGTGCCATTTAAATACTCAAACGGAAGATATTATTGTATGACAACTCAACTAATGGGAGACATTGATCCCATACGCCTTTAAATTTCATCGATCATGTTTTTAGTATGTCCTTGAGTATCTAAATAATTCTTTTAGATTAGCCATTAGTTTGAGGGTGATAGGCCACACTCAAATTCAATTCAGTATTCTGAGTATGTTGAAGACTTCTTCAGAATTTTGATGTGAATCTTGGATCATGATCAGATATGATAGAAAGTGGAACTCCATGCAACCTTACCACTTCCTTCATGTAAATCCCAGAAAATTGGTCAAGAGATAAATCTTACTGAATAGAGATAAAATGGTCAGTCTTGGTGAGAAATCCATATCACATTATTTCTTGTGGCTATTTTTGGGTGACCAATGAAAAAAATACATTGTGATATTGCCCCACTTATATGGTGGTATGGGTAGTGGTTGTGATACCCTTTTAGGAATTTATCACTATGCCTTCACTTATTGACACACCAGGCACCTTGTAGTGTAGTCAACAATCTCCCTTTTCATGTTATCCCACCAATAATGATCACGTAGGTCTCTATACATCTTAGTGATTCTATGACGTATAGTGAATGTAGAGCTATGAGCTTCATCCATCATATCCTTATCTATTTCCGAAATTGATAGAACACATAGTCTTGTATGAAATTTCACTACAAATTCTTGATCAATATTGAACTATGGAAACTTCCCATTCTTTACAGTCTCTATATTATTCTATAACAAAGGATCTTATCTTTGAGATTTCTTGATCTTCTCTAGTAATAATGGTTAAAAAATCATTTGGGATAGGGTTAATGATTTCCCTTTCCCTTACAATTACCATGTACATTTTTACTAGGTCTTTGATCAAAGGATCTCTTTGAATCCTCATCATTGTTAGCACAACAAGGTCTTTCCTACTCAATGCATTAGTGACTTTGTTTGATCTTCTGGGATGATAATGAATTGAACGATCATAGTATTTAAGAAGTTCCAATAATCTCCTACGCGTCATGTTCAATTATTTTTGCATAAAAATATACATCAAACTTTTATGGCCTATTTATATATCATATTTCTCCCCATAAAGATAGTGCCTCCATATCTTCAGAGAAAAAACAACCACAGCTAGTTCCAGGCCATGCGTAGGATAGTTCTTCTCATGAGCCTTCAACTATTGAGATGCATAAGTAATCACCTTATCATTTTTCTAGAGGATACACCCAAGCCCTTTCAGATATGAATTGATAAAAATAATGAATCCTTCTCTTATAGAGGGTAGAGTTAACATAGGTTCAGTAACCAATCTCTTCTCCAGCTCTTGGAAACTTTCTTCACACTCCTTTGTCCAGATGAACTTGACCCATTTTTGAGTTAACTTGGTTAGTAGATTATAAATTCATGATTTTTTTACAAACCTCCTATAATACCCTGATAAACCAAGGAAACTATGAATCTCATTTGTTTTTATATGACAAGGCCACTCCTCCACAACCTTTTTCTTTGTTGGGTCAAATGAGATTCGTTCATTGGTTACAATGTACCCCAAGAAAGAAACTTGTTGTAACCAAAATTCACATTTTTTGAACTTTCTAAATAACCTCCCATTTCTTATAGTTTGCAATATAACCCTTAGATGATCCTCATGATCCTCACGAATTTTGGAATATATCAAAATATCATCAATAAAAACTACCACAAAGTTATCAAGGTAGTCCTTAAATACTCTTTTAATCAAATCCATAAAAATAGAAAGATAATTAGTCAAGATGAAGGGAATAACAACAAAATAATAATGCCCATATCTTTATTGGAAGGTGTTATTTGGAATATCTTATTTATTTACCCTCAATTGATGATATCAAGATCGAAGATCAATCTTGGAGAAGAATTGAGCCCCATGAAGCTGGTCAAATAAATCATCAATTCTTGGAAAAGGGTACTTATTATTCATTATGATCTTGTTAAGTTCTCTATAATCAACACATAACCGCATTAACCCATCACTATCCTTCACAAATAGAATAGGTTATCCCCAAATAGACACACTTGGTTGGATAAAACCCTTCTCCGAAAGATCCTGTAGTTGTTTCTTTAATTCCTCATGCTCCACATTTTCTATTCTATATGGGGTCTTTGAAATCGGATTAGAACCAGGCATGAGTTCAATGGATAACTCTACCTCTCTTTCTAAGTGAGGTTTAGGTAACTCCTCAGGAAATATTTCAATTTATTCCTAAACCACGGGGACATTCTCTATTCATACACTTTCATTTAGTTCTTCATCATCACTGATCATTTTCATAAAGAATGCTTCGGGTGGTACTTATAAAAAAATATTAGGTCCATATATCTATCCTTTGAAAAAAATTATGTTTTCCATTCAAGAATACTGATATTTCCTTACTTATTTAGTTGATCTTATTATTATACTTTTTGGGCCAGTCTATCCCTAGCAGAATGTCAAATTCTAGCATAGGAATGACTACTAGATTTGTAACGAGATTATGCTCTCCAAAGTTAACACTAGAGTTTTTATACACTGTTGATGCTTGGATAATCCCACCAGGAATATTGAATGATAGTTCTACTTCTATAAGTTTAGGGATAGATTCTATATTCTCTTTAAACTTGGAGGAAATAAAGGAAAGCATAGAACCAGAATCAAATAAAGTATTTACTAGCTTTGAGAAAAAAATGATAGTACATTCCACCGCATTATTTGGAGCTTTAACTTCAACTACCATGATAGAAAAAGCACAAACTTGCTCACATGGACTATGATGAGGTTGATAAAAATTCCCCAACATTTCCCTCAGATTTGGATAGTGATTGGAAAAGTGTCCAATCTGTCCACACTTTAAGCATTGGAATTTATGTAGGGCTTGCATCATCTTCCCTTTGCTATTACTATTGAGAAGTTGAGGATTCACCTCACAAGGATAGTTCTCAGAAATATGGCCATCTCTTACACACTTGTAACATTTCCCTCTCCCAAGCAGGCAATTCCCTAAATGCTTCTTCCCACATTTTTTACATGTCAAAAGTTGAAAATTCTTTCCTCCTCTTCCTTGATCAAAGCTCCTCTCCAAGTTTGGTTCCAAAGATCTCTTCTTTTCATTTTATTTTTGAGACCACTATGTCTCACCGAATTCCAATTCAACTTTTATAGCACTCCTCACGATCTCATCATAGTTTTCATAGTCTCGATTGGAAATATTATTTTGTATATGGGGTTATAGTCCACCGAAGAATTTATCAACCTTTCCATTAGGATCCATGAAAAATATAGAGTTTTAGTGAGAAAGTCTTGTAAAGTTCATCTCATAACTTCCCATATATTCATTCTCCTACTTTAACTCTAGTAATTCCTTATCCATTTTCCTTAGAATCAAATATGGGAAATATTTTTTTTGAAAAAGGTTCCCCTGAGCTCATCCCACTCCATATCTTCAATATCCCCTCTTATATTCATATTTTTGATCAGCACCCACCGCTGATCAGCTTCTCCCTCTAAGAAGAAAACATCCAGGGTGAATTTCTCTTATTTTGAACAATGAAGTACATAAAAGATCATTTCAATGGAGCTTATCCATTATTCAGCAATCAATGGGTTAGTTGATCCACAGAAAGATGGTGTTCTTTGACTCATAAAGAAATCAACGAAACATTGTTCCTTTCATGGTGAATCATGTCTCTCAAATTGAATCAAGTTATTTCCCATAACTCAAGTCATTTGATTCATCATTCTCACGAAGGCTTACATTACAACTTCCATTAAATGACTTTCAGCACCTGGTCTATTGCACTCACCATTTATGCGGTTTCTCCTATTTTCACCATTTTCTAAAAGAATAAAACCTTAGTGAGAAATGTGTTTCATTTAATAATATTATACCTCTAAAGGAATTTTATATCATGAAACATCATGCTTAAACATGTTATTCATTAAAAAAAACTAAATTTTCTATAAATCCTTCATAATGGTTCATAAAAAGCTTGTGATAAAACAAACATATCCCCCAGGAGTGTCAAACCATGAGTGAACCAAGTATCATTGTCGTGCACCAGTTCCCATTCGAGTCTAGATCAAAGCTGTGTTTTTTATTTTTACCCCTAGATATATTTGTTCCAGAGCCACATCCACTTGTTCATATCCAGACAAGGATTCCTTTGCTTAGAAACCACTTACTTAATATTTCACAAAAATACCAGGATGTTTTCCTATATTTTAACTTTTTCCTATGGTTATTACTAAATTTTTCAAATCCTAATTTCTATAAATAACTAAACCTTAATTTGATAACAACTATGGAATCCCGCCTTTTTATTATATAACATTTCATTACATTTTACAAATAGAGGATCTTTTAAAGTTTAGTGTCTTGGAAAAAAGGTATGTAATACATAAAAACATAAAACATTCATCTATTCAAATTTAAAGGATTTTTAAAGTTTCATCCTAATTAAATTTATTTCATTTCATAACCTGGGGACATACATCAAAAGAAAGGGTGATCATAAGGCCCAGTAAGGGAAAAGATAGGAAACCATTGACTTGTGATCTTGAGGAATATCAATAAGAACACGAGGAATATCATAAAGGAATGAGAAAGAGGCATATAATAATAATAATGAAATTAATAATAACTTTTAAATTTGGATACAACATTTAATCAAGTCATTCATAAGCACATCACTAAGTTTTATCATTGAGGTGTCATAAAAATTACCAAGGTTATTTACTAAGGTATTGTAAAACATGTCATATCTAGAGATTAAATTACTTACCCAATACATCAGAGGGATATAAGGGTGAAACCTTGATATGTATTAATTAATGTGATAAAAATATATCACTATATAACATTTCATAAATAACCTGCAGAGAAAAAAATAAACATGTTTCATAACAAAATCATGGTGTTTTAGAAAGTGCTTAAAAACAAGATCCTTTTGTCATTTTAAACCCACATGAAAGGAAGAAGGGTTTCATGTATGTTAATAACAGGATTAAATATATAATTTTTATATCTATTTGAATACCCATAGAGAATAAATAGGTTTGGATATTCACAAAATAAAATAAAATAATTTCTTGAGAAAAGGGAGAAATTTTGAGACATAAAATCAGCAACATAACGACTATAAAACATGGTTTTAGAAAACATTAAAAAGAAAGGGTACAAGGGTATCCCACTAATAAAAGAGTATTAATAAATTAAAGGTATTGAATAAAATGTACATAAGAACATATTATGGAAATTTTAAAGACATACCACATAAAAATAGATTTTGAAAGGAAAGAGAAGTGGAGATTTTCCTTACCTTGAAGAGTGACTCCTAAAACTCGAAGATCGGGACCTTGGGGGATTGAGGAAACCTTGGGATGACGCCTTGGGAGGACAAATTTGGATGTAATACTATCATATATTCATGGGGAATTAATTGGTAATGAAATATAATAGAGAAATGGGTGGGTATGTATTGAAAAAGTGAGGGATTTTTTTATTAATTTCCTTGGACACCTCAGTAGTTGTATTTAAAAAATTATGGGTTTTCCCATGAAATTTGACCATGGTATTCTACCCTTGATAAAAATAATATCATATTTTAATATATAATAGTCAACCAGAATTTTATATTACTCAATACATCATTATGACATAGTTATGATGTCATTAAACATACCGAAAAACTCAAAATTTATTTTCACTATTCATGAAAAACTAAAGTATTTTATAAAATTATAATAAATCCACCGTAACATAATATTGACATCATAATTTCAAAAATGAAATTTATTTTATCATAATAATTTTATAAATATGATAAATTTAACTTCTAACTATCAAAATACTTATTTATTAAAAATAATAGCGAGCATAAAATGCATAGTAAAATGCATAGTAAACTTTTTGAAACATGAAAAAATAAAATTATTTTATCATTTTTAATTAAATAATAGTGTTTGGATAATAATATTTCATTATAATAAACATTAATAAAATCTTATTTTTAATATAATAATTTATATCTCTTTGAAAAGTACAATTTTTACTTGAAAAATCAATTTATCAAATACTATCTCAATTTAAAAAAAAACTATTCTTAAAATAGAAATGATGAAATTAAAATTTTATTAAAATAAAGGTATTACATTTTAAGTAACTAGGGCCTCAACATATAACCCCTTATAACACCTACATACAACTTAAGGGTGAGGTGTGTGATATTGATAAACTCATAGGGCAGCTCAACTAACATCGCCCGAGTGGTAATCTCCACTAACTTGAACTTCTCCCATAGGAGATTTCATTCAAGATTAATGTGTTGAATCTCGGCTTGGGCTTGGTCAAGAGAGAAACCCTGTGATGCTACCTCCTTACCAAGCTCCGACAAATGGGCTTTGTGTGGCACTATTCTACTGGATGAGGCCATTGACTCTTCTTTCTGCATTAGTTAATCATTATCATTTCTATTTATAAACAATAATAATAATGTTACGAGTATAGTTTCCAAAAGCCATAATGACCAATGGTCATATTGACCAATGATCATAATTGACCAACGGTCATATAACAGTCAAAACACAAAGGTCAAATTTCAATTATACTCACTTCATTATTAAAGGGATATAGTTTTGTTGAGTACAAAATAATATAACACACATTTTGAGGAAAAAATTATCATTCAAAAAGTTCAGGTCATTATATTTTGTATGATAATGAAACATGAAAAATGTAAATTTCCATTATATCATCTCATTAATTTCTTGATTATTAGTATATATTAATAAATCTCTTGTACCCAACCATTCATTTACATGAATGTTTTCCATCTAACTCAATATAATATCATGATATAATAACTTGTCATAGAAATTTCAGCATCTTATGTTTCCTAAGACAACATTCCTCTCTTTGATAATACCATGCATGATGAGGCTTTAATTAACCAATTTCTAAAAAAGTGTTGAAAAAAGATTAAAAATTATTTTTTTTGAGAAATAGATATTTTTTTACTCATGTAAAAATGAAATTTTTTATTATCCACTTTAAAAACATAAATAAAACATATGAAAAGTCCATGTGATATTCTCAAATGCAGTGAATTGATTTTTTGTTCAAGAAATTACTTTTTATTAATTCAATTGAGATCTAGTTTTTACTCCATTAATGTTATGGGTGCTCGTACTTTCTAAATTAAGGTCTTTAAATGTTTCTATTCAAATCGAGTGATAATAGGTGCGACAAACTACCCCAGTTCATTTTATCCTGATAGGCAATTTAGCACCTCATAAAGCCTATAGATAATTCCAAATCACCATAGGCTAGAAATAAGTTCCTAAGAAAATAACCTTTGGGATTAATTTCATGATGGTGTAAATATAATGAAGGAGGGATTCCAATAGGAAATTCTTCATATCCATTCCATACATTTGACCATTCATGCTGACAAGGTAACTACTTTTCAAAGTAAATGATATCAAAATAACTTATAAGAACACAATCACGTAAAAAAATACTAATAACTCATAAATCACAATTTTTTTACCATAATTAATCTCATCAACCATCACAAAAAATAAGTAAACAATCATTACACCAAAAATTTATAAAAATGATAAATAAGTGAGATAGAAGGATGAAAATGTTGAATACATTAGGAATCGAGGTATGTTGGAAAAAATAAACAAAAAACCCACCCTTCTCCAAGTGAAAAGTGTGAAAATTTTTCTTTTCACCTTCTCTATAACAAAAAAAAAAGCTATGACCATCCACTACATCCACATGGATCCTTGCATATACTTGTGTCATATGAAACCATGTCTATATACATGTTTAAGTTTGTATCTAGGGTGTAAGAAAAGAGCATAATAAGATACCACCAATGATTATATTTAAGTATTTTTATATAAAAAAATTAGAATACTAGTTTGAAAATATATATAATGAAAGTACATTTTTTATGAAATTCAATAAAAAGGGGAATAAAGATTTTATCCTTCCTTCAAAATAAATATAAAATGAAAATATATAACTAAAAAAACTATAAATGAGAGAGGCTATAAAACTAAATAATCAAAATAAAAAAGAATCCCTAATCATGGTACTAAGGAGGATAAGGTGATAACCTAGGTCTTTGGATCATGCAACCATCATGAAAGTGTCCTAATACAATCCATATAGGATATATTATTTTGAATTACCTGACCTATTTGAAAGTTAAACCACTAACTATTGTGTAATGTAAACTAAGGGCACTAGTAGTATATAAACTCACTGGTATAGAACTTGTATCTAGTTTTACCACATATATACCCAATTTTTTTACATGAATTATTATAAATCAAGGAATCAATCAAATATATATAATAATTATAAATCCATATCACACCACCAAACACTCTCCAAAGAGACTTAAACTTTCACATCAATATCTATCAATCCCAATAAAAAATTTCATATTATTATTAATAATAAAAAGATTCATGAAAAGTGGGTATAAATAATCATATCATATTTTACTTGATCCAAACAAGCCTATATGTTTTAATTAGAATTTAAACAATTAATTTTCCTTTCAAAATCATCAATAAATAAAAAATCAATTATGATCTCAATGTAAAATTAGTTAGTCCATTATATAAATAAAATTTTCATTTCATTAAACACTTTGTGTGTAAAAAAATTTAAAATTGGATTTAGACATATTCTATGAAATTTCCCATTTTAAGTAATATGAAAATTTAGAAGAAAAAATAGGAATATTTTAAGCAACCAATAATTGATATTTAATAAGAAATATATATATATAACAAAAATTATTTAAAAATAGTTAATAATGCATTGATTTGTTAATAAATATATAAGTATCATAAAACATACCAAAATATGACATAATCGATTACTAATAGTGTTAAATCACTAAAATAAAGAAGAGCATACCCTTAGGAGAAGAATACACAACCTAAAATCATGAAACCCCCAAATCCTTTCCATTTAAGAAGAAACACTTGGTTTCTATAGATAAACTAGGGCATAAAAGTGGAAAACAATGATTAAGAAATAATATTACAAAATAATAGATACACATACTTAAATAATACCCCATAAAGTGATGAAGAATCAACCAAGAAGTTAATGAGATATAGGGAGCCCAGTTGGAGGTGTCCTATTGAGGACTCTTGAACATGGTAAGAGAGAATTGAGGCTGAAATATATTAATTAAATATAAAATAAATGAAATATCCCAATTTTACTAAAATTTACATCCATTCTACAAGGACACCAATACCGTTAACTAGTTTGTGCATTATATACTAATATGAATTTTATCACACACAAAATCTTCTCAAACGGTACTTTTAGGCATGTTTTCTAATCATGTATTCATAGAAAATTTTCACAATTTTCGTGTTTGGAGTATGATCTATAGAAAAATAAATATAATAAATAATTAACATAATAAATATGTTTTAATAACATCTTGGGTGCTATAATTCTCACCTCCATGCCACTTTCTACCCCGAAGAGTCCTCAAATTCCTTAACTAATAAAGAATTATGGTCATTGATTCCTCATAATACATTCACACTCCCTAGTTTTATGAGAATAATTACCATGATTCAATAAAATATAAACTAAAGGAACATACTCCCCACTTTATAAATATGAATAAATGTGAGGAGACAGTGGAAAATAAAGCAGATAATAAAGTCAAGGATACTAAAATCATACCTAGAACTATAGATGGATCAACACTATGCTCCTCAAATATAAGATATATTGCATATATCTGGCATGACCTATGACCTTGTGCTATAAATTGACTACTCTGAGCATGACTGCTCTTCAGACACTGCATATCGGAATCCTTTCTTCCTCAACCTCATCCACCTCCTTAACCTGAATGGCCTAAAATACTCCAGCTACCTGCCTGGAATGGAGCTACTTATCTCACTCTAGAACTTGGAGCTAGTGAAAAACATCTCTCACTAAAAACTAGTGGAAATGTCTTGCAAAACTATTGAAGATGACCTATCATGATGCAAACTCGACACTCCACTACAATGGGGATTCATGTATCCCAACCTACCACATTAATGGAATACTTCAAGGATACCTAGTAATATACTTTGACTACTAATACCCATGTGAGAAAGCTCAAAGCAATGATTTATACCACCAGATGAACTGTTTCCCTTCCTATGTGTTGAATAACTACACCACATACCCTTAGATTTCATTAGGTTACAATCAGAGATGAGGGTATGGTTCAATATTTTAGAAATGGTAGTCAATTGGAAAAAATTTACTTGAGATCAGATGACCTACCTAATCCCATCCTCAATTCACTTCACTTTGGTCAATTTATAACCTGCAAGAGCATGAAAAAACATTGTAATTCAATGAAAAAAACTATGAAGTCCATAACAGATTAGTGTTCTCTACTCTAGACGCATAGATTCACTAGATTGTTCATCTCTCAACATCTCTGGGTATAATTAATCATAGAAACTAGTATGTAATTCCCTCTTTACCACACCTTTATGCTGATATGGATGATTTAGAACATCCCACCAATTATTAGTGGATCTAAGAATCATATAATCCATAATCATGACCCTTCTTTCCATATGTGTCTATAAATGTTCAAAGATAGATAAAATGACCTTTATCCATGACTGGGCATCCTGGGGGCTACCATCCCCTGAGAAAGTCGGTGGATGATATTGCTAGAACTCTCACATTAACTTTGACATAATTGGTGCAAGTTGTGAAGCTCTCTCCATCAACTACACTAAATGTAGGAAACCTTGTCGAAGCCGAGCATCGATTCCCAGTATATAAATTAAAGGAGGTGTAACTAGAGGTTTCATAGGTGGCACCAATGGAGGGTTAAGTCCCACCACCCATAGAGCATGGTCATCACCACCCTCCTAGTGCAAGACCTGAGGCCGTCTTGGTGGTATATATCTACAATTCCAAACACATGCCTCAAAACATGACAATTAATCAAAAAAAATATTTACATGATAAAAAGATAGGCATAAGGGATCACTTACCAAAACATATTGACCCAAAAACCCAAATCCATGGTTGGGGTATTGGTAAGATTCCGAGTTTCAATCACAGAGTTTCTATTACATGGATTGTAAATTTCAAGTTATAGAGGAAAAAATCCTTTAGGTTATAATTTTAATCCCCATTTAATAGAATCCATTTCATTTATAGATCTGAATTTAACAAATTTTATAATTATACAATGGTTTAGTTAGATGAATTGTTATTCCCATTTTACAAAGTCTAAAGATTTATGATTTACAATTGGAACTTCATATGACCACAACCATAACTTCTACATCTGATCTCAGGATGTAAGAATCCATATAAAATGATTTGATTATAAGGTTCACCATTCTCAATTTATAGAGTTATAAACATTATAAATTATAAACAGAATACATTTAATCACAAACAACTAATGTTTCAACTTGTGTAACCAAATTTACATAGCTTAAACATGTGATAATTGGTTAGTTAAGGTGTCACTATCAATATATGTAGGAAAAAAACATCTAGGTTGATTCATACACATCAAGTAACCAATTATTTATCATTTTCCTAGAAATAAATGTTAGTAAAATAACAAGAATAAAAATCAAGGAACATGTGATATGCAGTAGGTAATATATGAAATAAAGTAAACATGGCATGACATATGCATGACATATAAATCCCCAGGTACCTATAATGATGCATGAACAATGCTTCCTTACTATATCAGGCCAAGATTAAAAGAAAATCCATAATAATAAAAATGTTTAAAATCATGTGTGTCACCCTATGATGAAAATAATTCAACTATAATGGGAGAAAATCAGAACAAAAAGTATCATACCTGGAAACATGACTTTTCCCTATAGGTGGGTTAACTAATCATATACAAGGGCTCATTACCAAATTCTAACACTTCCTAATCACCTGTCTACCATCCCAAAATAGAAAGGAAAATAAAATATTCTTTGATAAAACTTTGTGACGTCCCAGACCTGATTCACTCAAAAGTAACCAATCCAGGTTATCCACATGGACTCAAGCGCACCTCCCAATGAGATAGAGGATGTTGACTGGCAGTGAGGGTCTATAGTGGTATAGTGGGATTAATATACCCTCATTATTAGAGTGGATCACAATAGTGGTATTAATAAACAAATTAGAAAAAATTAATAATAGTAAAGAAGTGGAACATAAATCAACTTGAGATAACAACCAAGAAGAATCCATAAATTGTATGTTATAAAAAATGATGTCATGTCTCTAAAAAAGGGAAGTAGGGGAAACATGGAAGAAAGCATAAAACAATACATGCTATACAAAAACATACAAAAATAAAAAAATCTAAACTCTTATAGAATCACGAGCATTATCTCAATCCTCTTATCCCTTACTTTATCATAGTATAGAAAGCCAATTGTCCATAGTTGGGGGCTTCCCCTTATCCCTACTTGTATCCATGAATTTTCTCTAGGTACTAATCGACAGCCCAAATAGGATGTGAGTAAAACTTAGTAGGCCACCGACAATGTTGTCTTATAATATCCATTATGTGAATATAAAATGAATAATGTTCATTTATAATAAATGTAAAGTAGAAATGTAAATATAAACCATGTTGAGCTCAGTTTCCTAATGGGGCGTCTGGATGACTATACTTGTTTTGACCTAATATGGAATGTATCTGAACATTTTATATTTTATATAATTAACCCATGACCAAAGGTAAATAACCAAGGAATTTATTTATAATTATAAATAAGAATAATATAATTCCATTTATCTTATGATATCTTCTAAGTAATTCCAAGTCAGAACCCAATTATCGTTCACGATATAATACAATTCCATTTGTCCTATAATACCAACCATGGAATTACATATTGGAATCCAAGTATCACACATGGAACAGAATAATTGAATTTTTCCTATAAGATAGCCCACATAATTTTGAGTCAGAATCCAAGTATCACTCAAGGCCCACTATAATTCAATTTATCCTATGAACTCTTCTAAGGAATTATGTGTGGGAATCCAAGTATCACCCACAATATAGTTTAATTACATGTATAATTTAATCAATTAAATATGTCTAATGATCCCATCCAATGAATTTTTAATTGGAACCCATGAATCACCCATGAAATATCATACTGAATGGCTATGGGTTACCTGCTTATCCATAACATTCAATAATTCACTTAATTCAAATTGGCCATTTCATTTATAATGGATGATTAAAGCCTAAAGTAATAAGATTTAAAGGTGAAAATTTACATGGTATTTCCATTCAAATTGTTTTAATTAATTTGGTAATTTCATTTAGATGATACAAACCAATCCCACCCAGTAAGGGGGTTTCATTATATAATCATGGAAATATGGTCTCGGCATTTAAACCCCCCCACCAAGGGGGTGTTTAATTCTTATAAACAAGGTGTAACAGTCTTGTAACATAAGCCACACAATGTAATGGTTGGTTCAAGTTGAGGTAGAAAACCTCCAATAATGCATTTTGGGTTATAAATACTAACTAATTCAAGGTGTTAGTAATTTATTTAATTAGTTTCATATTTAAGAGGCGATGCATGGAAGGTTTGGAATGCAGGACAATGACGCATGATATATACATCAAGATTTTTAGGGAAAGGTACTAGACCACATACCTTAGCATGGTAGATGATTCCTCATCTGGTATTATCCTATGACTTGGTCTAGAATGATAGAAATCAGTGAAACTAGAAAAATTCCCTAAAAATAGGGCATAAAATCTCTCATGAATGCTGCATCAATGACAATGAGAGAAAATAAGATAATAAGGAAGAGTATTGATAGTATTAACAAGAGGTATCCAACATGGAAAATTATGCTTGATTCCAAGATCATATAGAGGATATCTCTCAAAAAATAGGGAGGAAGAAAAGGAGATCTTCCAATAAGGGGGTTGTTGTGCATGAATGAGAGAAGAAAATGGGTAAAAAATAGTTAAATTTATGAGGGAAAAACTAGAATTTTACCCATTTAAATGGGGTACATAGTTGGCCGAATTGTGTAGCTAAATGTGTGCCTACTATGTGCGGCCCATTGTTTATATTGAAGTTTCTCAAAAAGTCTATGCAAATGGTTAGATAAATCGTGCACACACCATGTGGTCGACACTGTCCCAAGACATACTCTGCATGGGCTAGGCACATATAAAAACAAACCATGTGTGAGATGTGTGTTTCACATATAAAATTAATTATAAGTTTTTAATGGGTGTGCGAACTCTATTTAATGGTTAAAAAATAACACTCCTTTATTTGTGGGTTGCATAGTTGAGTCGCATGGTACTACTAACCGTGCACCAATTTTGCACCTCACCCTGTTCCTCCAAAAATGGAAACTTCGAGCTTCGAACAAGCCCAAAATCTCCTGAATCCTTCATTAAACTCTTAGGAACATTATTTAGTAAAAACTAAGGGATTTATACTGAAATTAAGGATTTTTACCTCACAAGAAAAACCAAGATCTTAAGATATGGGTGTAATGTTTAAAGATTAATTATTGCAACAACCGCGTGAGGGTCATGTTATATCACTATGAGAGATTGATTGTAATGGTTGTAAACACTTCACATACTTATGATGAAGGTAATATCTATTTATCATTCATTAATTTGTGTTTCAAATTTACTTTACATGAATGGTTAAATGATAAATATATCCTCAAAGTATAAACATTGAGTTGTTCTTAACCAATGATCATCCTGAAGTATAATGGATTGTGATGATATGTAAAGGTTAGATTGAATATATTATTATATATATATTAAAAATGGTTGTATATGAGATATGAAAAATATATTCTTGATGTAATAAGTAGTGACTTGTTACTTGGACCGATCTACAAAATTATATCTCATAGAATTCCATATAATCATAGATATACTTTGGGGTGTATGCTATCACCAATCCTTATTACATGAGGTTAGTGAGATACTTAGCATTATAACCTTCATACTTTTATACCCTACTTATAAAATTCAACATATGAACTTAGATAATAATGGGTTTGTTGGGTATGTTGCTGATCATGTCATCGGTTGGAGTGCAACAAAGATGATATTTTTTCACGTGTATGGAAAGATAGGACATCTATACATTAATTGAATTAGATAGAGGAAATAGATGGAAATGATTATTTGTTTTAAATATGATGTTTTCAACTACTTGGATAAGTTACATGCGATGTACTTATCAGATAGATGTATGACATGTGATGTATTCATCCACTTGGTCAGTCAATTTATAAGAATCAAGAAAAGATGAGTTGGATATACTAGATTAACATGTTCCATGTCCATTGGTCACTCGATGTCATGGAAAAAAGTATTATATAGTATACATATAATGTATATGATGCAACTTATCACAAATATGTTTGTATATAGATATAAGTATATTTGATAGATATCACACTAGAACCCTTAGTAGCTTGAGTAGTACTGATGCTTTACTATAGGCTAATTTTTGATTACATATATGAAATTGGGATTTCATAGTTGTTTTCAATGCTATTAATTCCCATAGGGTCATTCATTTATGAACTTGGACAATGATATAATTTTAGACAAAATATTTGTCCAGGATGAAGAGATTTTGATGAAAAACTGTATCCAAAAGAGTTTGGATGGATACAAAAAGAGTTGTAAAGTTTTTCTTAAATTTATTATATGATTTTAGTGTAATTAGGATATTATTAGAAGTGAGCTAAAATGTACATGTATGATATTCATGTACACATGCATGTGATTCTTGAGAACTATATATATAAAATATGATATTATATATATAGTGAACATTTTATACATACATATGATTTATGTATTTTTCATGCATGGAATGCATGAATATAATATATATGTATATATGTCTATGATATATATATATATATATTATTTATATCTTTCCTTGAACAGTTTTCATTTAATGCTTGGTGTTTATTCAAAAATAATTTCATGAGATGAAACATAAAGGAGGTTATGAATTCTTATGATGAATGCATGGAATTTATTCATATATTGTAATGTATGAATAAATGAGACAAAAATTAAGGAACTTACTTGATTACCTATATAAACTAAATCCTTATGATGGTTGTGGGTGTGCAATGTTTGTCTACCACTATGAAATTCTCTTCCTCTTGAAGCATTTTTTATCTCATATGAGAAGGCACTATCAACCCTTTAGTTGTTTGAGTATCCTCATGATATTAACTTGGATACATTGGATGGTGTATTAACTTATAGGTAAGGGGATTATGTTCAATTCTCCTCATTATGTTCATTAAACACTCTCTGTCGAAGGATGAATATTTCTACTACAACTCAAGATTTCTATATACTCTATTTTTTGTTTTTTTACATGTTAATATTATTAGAGATAGATATCCTTTATTTTTGTGTTGTATTCCACTACATATGATAATTATATTATCATATAAAACCCATTACATATCCTGGTCATACTAAAATTCATGTCCTAATCACATTGACATCAGAATAGTGCATGATAGAATTCACCCTTCACTAGTTTAGATTTTATGAGTTGGATGGTCATCTTGCGCAGTCCTTCCAACTGTGTAAATCGACTGTGAATTCTAGTATTCTTTTTTAGAATATGCTTATTTTGAGTTTAATCTATTTAAAGTTTAATATATTAAATAAATAAACTAATAAATAATTTTTAGTGAAATTTTGGGTGTCATAAGAGTGTGTAAAATCTTTAATGTGGAATATTCATGAATTAGGAACACTAATGAAAAAAATGACTTAATATATATATATATAATATTTATTATAATAATTTTTTTATTTGATGGGGTTAATTTTATAATTTTTAAGTTTTTGACTCCTTGGATGTAATACACCAAGAATTGAAATTATATATTTTCCTTTAAAACTTAATGTGTTCAATAATTTTCTTCACTTGAAACACCAATCCAAAATGAACTGAAAAAATTTATATAATCATTAGAATGTAGTAATAAAATTATCTAGTAAAAATAGAGCTAACCAAATTTAAAAAAAATATGTAGAAATAAAGATAAAGTTCATTATTAATACTAAGGCATTAGTAAAAATTCAATTAGTATAGCTAAATTACTAATACGACTAATTTATTCTTTAAAATGTAACCTTTCTAAAAATGTGATTTATTTTAAGAAAATAAATATATCATGAATAAAATATATTTTTGATATTAATAATACATTAAACCTGATTTGATTATTAATTTATATCAAATAAATGTAAGAATGGTTGATATTTAAAAAAGGTTATTTTCTATGAAAACAATTTTCATTTTAATTTTATTTTTTTTATTTAAAAGATACATTACGAAATTTTAGAATTTTTATTTAAAAAAATAGGCTTAATTTTTAGATTTAAAATAATAATATTATCTTAGGATAAATTTTTGGGATTTTCTTGAAATAGTTGAATTTTAGTTGAATAGTGAAAAATAAAGTTTTTACAAAAACTATAAATGTTATGATTTTATCATTGTATATAAAAGACCTAGTTTTTTATAAAACCTTTTAATTATTCAAATATTTATTTATGAATTAAAACTATACATTTTAAATATACTGTGTTGAATTTATAAAACCTATTATTTAAATTTTAAGGACATAACTAATATTTTTTAATAAAACCTATTTTTGATCTTTTATTTAAATTTTGTTTTGGTAAAATTCGGTTTTGGAATGATTTTAAAGCCACATAACATTTATTTGTTTTATAATAAACCAATTAATATTATGAAAGTCAAATACATTGATAACTTTATCATACACATAAATTTTAAGCTTCAAAATATGCTTTTTCTAAAAACGGGTTTTTATGCATTATATGTGCTAATATTAAAATTAATTTTTATTACACATAGAAATTTTATCCACTAAAAATGATTTTATATATGGAATAAGTAGTTGTGTATTATTTAATATGATCTATTTTATTTTTAGTCATTAAAATTAAATTACTTAGGTAAAAATTAGTTACTACGTTAAAACCAAAAGGTAAAAGTGAAAAATGTAATAGTAAAGGACTTAAAAACATGTATAAAACATGTTTTAAAATGAATGGTTTAGAGATTATGTATTTTATATAATATCACACTCCATTATTATCCATTTTGGAGTATTCTTGACATATTATCCATGTGTTATCTTTATATTAAGTTGAAATATGTACAAAAAATTCATTCTCCCCACTTATAAAGGGGCCTCTCACTACCCCTTAAATACCACTCCAAAAACCCAATTTCTAATTGAAAAAATAAAACTTTATCCTTACCATACAATACTATTACTTTAACTTATGTCTATGTTCATATGATATTATCCTAATCCCTCCAATTATAAGGATTCCTCCAAGGGAAAGCCCAAGTCCTCAACATGAGTACCATTTATTTTCCCCACTTCTTTTATTTTAATTATTAATTTCAAAAATATATTTTTCTCATTAATATATAATGAAATAAGTATTTTTTTATGCTGAATTTTATTATTATTTAGTAATTAATATTAAATATATTTCTCCTTTTATATTAAGAAAAATGAAGTCATCATTCATGTGTTGTGCATACTATCATCTCTAAGAAGCGATGTCTTTTTTTTCACCACCACCTCTATTAACTAGTTATGAAAATTTAATTGAATAATAAATTATAAATATATAATAAAAAATATTAATATTAAGAGACAAATTATAATTCACCTTCATTCCATCCCATTCGTTAGGAAATTAAAATGTTAATTGTTCCTTGTGTGGACTACCGCCTCCATGATGTAATATATCTTGTTTTTCACCTAGTTTATATCTTATTTTTTAAAATATATTAAAAAATAATTAAAATAATTAAATTTATCTAAATAATATCACAATTAATCTATAATAATGATATTATTATAAAATAAACCACTTTCATAATCACAATCATCCATTAATTATGGTATGATCATGTTTGGGTCAGTCTAAAAATGTACTTGAAAAGTGTTATAAAACAACATAATGGATGAATTTGATAACTTAATTTATGATAATATAATATATGAATAATTAAATAATTATTTTATTGTGGTTCTTAAATGTTAATATTAATATTAAACTCATTAATTAAGATTCCACCGTTCGTTTGTTAAAAATCACTGAAACATTATTGTCGTTAATTTCATGTACGAGAACTTTAACAAAAAAAAGAATAAAATTATAACATTATAATTAATTATAAATCACAAATTCGAGTATATTATAATATTTGGTAATTTTTAACATTTGGAGAAGAATGAATAACAACATCGCTATTACGAAACTAGTTCAAAATGGTCAAGATTACTCACACCAGATATTGAAAATATATAATAACCAACTAATATAAATATAGATAATAATTATAAATTAATTTTATAAAAGGATATATATATATGAATAATTTTATGAAATAGATGATTAATATATCTATTTTTGTTATACAGTATCTTAGAGTGCATTCAACTAAGCGGGAAAACAATGTAAGTGTTTCTTATATCAAATTTTCACTCCTTGAGACATATTTGTTATTATACACCATGTTTTCTTTGGAATTGTGTACATAATAAACTTTAATATTTTTTTATTGTGATCCTTTATTTATTCATGATATTTATTGTTTCATTTTAAACCATATCCTTTAAGGGTTTTTGACTTGAACATTTCTAAGGTTGTAATGCTTTCTTTGTCTCATTTTCAAATCCATGATACATGTTTGACAGTTCACACCATCATTTATTTTTTATGGTGAATTCACTACACTATTTTATTGATGTATGAAATTATCTTCCATTTTAAGAGATTTTAATGTCCATTTCAGGATCTTACACCCAATATCCTTTGATTCTTATATTACCATTACAATAAGGGTTTTTGTTAACTCAACTCCTTTCATTGGGTTAAAATTCATCTTCATGAATATATTTACTCCATGATTGGATTATTTCACCCAAATATTTCATTTCATGGTACTTTTTCGTCCACTCTACGGGTAAACAACCTTTTAATTCAAATATTTTACTATAATAAAATTTTATTCTAAAAATATATATCATTTTTTAGAATAGTTCTCATCTTCTTTAATTATGGTCCCCCCTACTTGTCCATATTTTCCTTTCACACCAATATTCTCCATTATAATTGGAATCCTAATTATGTTTTATCTCATGTAACATTCATATTTCCTATATTCTCTTTTCAAAGGAATGTTTTATTATCTCTTTTTATGATGCGTTTTTTCAACAAATATATTTCAAAGGTTTTCCTTCCTTTAAAAATAAAATGGTTTATCCTCAACCCCAAATTTCTTATCATAGTCTTTATGCCGTTTTAAGGGTCTATTATTGATGTTTATTTTTAAAAAGTAAATTTTTCATAAAGTTTTTTGCTTTATATTTTTTAAACCATTTTTCTCTTTTCAGGGATCCATTATCGAATAATATTTTTAAAATTAAAAGTTTTTAAAATGTTTTCACTTCAAATTTTTTAAATATTTATGTCTTTTAAATGATTCATTATTGAAATTTAATTCCAAATATTGATTTTGAAAATGAATTCTTTTCAATTTTTGAGAGGTTTGTGAAAGTTATTTTTTAAGGTGACCCATAACATCATTACATACAACAATGATAAAATCATTTTCTAAAAGATCTTTTTTTATTATTTTTAGACCATTTTATTCTTCATCTAAAAAATACTTATTTCCTTGGATGTTATTTTCCATGAACCACCCTATAAAATTCCTTCTATAATTTTATTTTCTATCAAATAAATGATCTATACCTGTTTTTTTCATTCCAAATAATCCACTATGAATATTCATAACTTTTATTTCAATTCATTTCCTTTTTAAATACCTTATTTTCCATTTCATTGATTAAATGGTGTTCACCTAGATTCCATACATTGATGTTGGGGAAACTTTTTACTAAATTGTATATGCTATATCAATATTGTTTAAATACCATATACTTCATTGAATGGTATCTATGAAGAGTGTTACTATATATCCATTTATAGTCCATGGGTTTATCATGATTATTTATAGAGTCATGAACGTTATCCTTTTATAATTCCATTTGAAAGAAATATGAAACCCATTTTATTTCCATGGATTCTTTACAATTAATGATTGATTTCTTATGGTATACATATGTAAGGATAATGGTTGGTGTTATCCTATATCACCCTCTAATGTATTGGTTTAACTTTATATCTCATGGGATATATAGACGTGTAAATAATGAGTCTATTAACATAGACATTATAATAATGAGTTTTCTCACATTTTTAAGAATGTGCATAATTTTTTTTTCACACTGGCATGAGTATAATGAATTTTATCACTATTTTTTATATACTATGATTGTACCATATTTATGAGAATATATTTATGCTACATTTCTTTGTTATTCCATACTATTATTTTTTTAAAACCTTGGGGCCAAAGCCTCATTTATTATTAAATCAAAGCAAATACCTCTTTAATTGGGTAGAGGGAGACCCATTACATAGCCCAAAGGCCTAGTGGGCATTTAGCCCATTACATGGCCCGTAGGCCCAGTGAGCATTTAGCCCATTACATGGATTGTAGGCCCATTTTTTTGGCCCAAGGACCATTCTGTGAATAGTACTGCTACAGTACCCGCCTGTTACAGTACCACATAGTACCCGCCACCGCTACAGTGCTCTACCACCGCTATAGTGACCTGCTGCTGCTACAGTGCCTGCCATTGCTACAGTACCGCCGCAACTACAGTATGCTACGGTACTACTACAATCTGCACCCAATGGGTTTTGAACCCCCATTTTTCATGTAGGATTACGGGGTGCTTACCACTAAGACAAACCCCAACAACATATTCCATACTATTATTCTTATTCTTATAACTATGTTAATCTATAGGAACTTATGAATGTTTGAATATATTTTCAAACTCTTTTGATTCATGTATTATAATATTCCAAGCCTTATTCCATGACTCATGACTCTTTATCTATGCTTGTTTGGGTATAATTTACTTATGTATCCTAATTATACCCATATTCTCATCTTTTGATCACTTATGATCTCTAATTGTTATGGAATATATCAACCCATACATAGAATCTGAGCTCATTCCATTCTCATGTTTCCATTTCCCTAGGTTATAAAGAAAAACGACATGTATGATATGTTTATAAAAGTATCTTGTGTGGAGAATTTGTGGGAGATGTTGATGACTGGTTATGGTTTAAGTAGTTGATTATAGTGTGAAAGAATTCCCATTAGTTGAAAAGACATTATTTTTTTTAATTAATATTTTATTCTAGTTCTATAAATATCTAACCATAAAATATCATGGGAATGTATTATAAGGAAATATTTTATTCAATTCATGTAATTGAGAGGGTCATATCCATTAGCATCATAGTTGTTTTCCAAGAATGTAAGTAAAGATAGTATCTTATCATCAGATTAAGGAGTGTGTGTCTAGGATGTTATATTGGAGGCCTATTGTGTGTATAAGTAGACACATAGGCCACTATTTACCATCATTATATATCTTTTGAAGATGGATTAGAATGTAGAGGAATCGAGGAGCAATGATATCCCCTCTTAATAGTGTTTTTTTACACCAATTTTTCATTCAATTTTTTATTTAAATCATATTTGATAACCATGGGGACTTCTATAGCATCGTACTATTATGGTGTGGGTGGGATATATAATAGGGTCGTGTAGGATGACTCATGACCTAACCATCATTAAAATGTTATGTGGGTGGCATAATTAGTTTATCTATGAAACATATTTCCCAGAGGTCCATCACAAACACCTTTAGGTGGGATATCACATAACCTTAAACACGTATCCATCTATTAAAAAGGATACAATCTACCAGTGAGGGATTAAAAAATTAATGGGGAGACTATTCCACTGAATAATAACTCATAAAATAACTAATAAAAGAAATAATTGAGATGGTTCCCATGTATAACACTTATTAGTAACCATGATAGTATAATAATAAAAATAATAATAACTCAATAAACATATAATGATTTCATGTTCATATAATAGAGGTCACCTTTAGGATGGCCAATATAACATAAATAATCAAATAAAAAAATGGTTACGAATAACCCTCCAGAAACCACATGTAATATATTTCTCTTGACCCTAAAATGGTATCATGGATCCTCCACATCTCCAACATCCTAACCTTAGACATTCAATTTAGATTTATGATAAAATCATGAATAATGTATTTGTATCAAAGTGAACTTGTATGACTTGAGTGAAACTATAAGTATGATGTCCCCACATGAACCCTAGAATTTGTAAAAATATACATGAATGTTGGATAAAATAATAATATATATCATGGATAAATTATATAATTTCATCAATTATTACAAAAATTAATCAATTAACAAAAATATAATTAAAAAATTTTAAATAAAAATTAATCTACCATTAGTTTACTAGGTAAAAATGGTATTCAAGTTTTCCTACATCATCCTATATCATTTTGTTTGATTAATATTGGTTAAATCTTTTACCTATGGTATATGATGGATAATAACTATTCATTATAACTTCCTCCTACTAAAGAACACATAGGTAAATTTAAATTCATTATAACTTCTTTATAATGAATAAAATAGAGGGAAATGAATATTTAACATATCTTTTCCCTATAAAATAGAGTAAATGGAAGTTGAAACTTTGTATAAATTTTTCTTATTTAATAACATATATGAAAATTATATTTCATCAAGACATTTCATTCCATGATAGAACATGGGAAATGGAAGATTGGTATAAATTTAAATTGTTAAATATTAAAGATGGATAAAGATAGTTATATATAAATTCTTATTTATTTATATAATATGGGGAATTTTTAGTTCAAAATAAATTCATATTACTAAATAGAAAATAAGGAAATGATATTTTCATATAACAACCATTTTCTCTATAGAATAGTTGGAAAAAGCATTTTAGTATATCATTATCTTTCTAAAGAGCATATAGAATTTCATTTTATCAAAGTTATTCTCATAAAAAATACATAGTTCATCCTTAATAAATGAATCTAATATTATAAATAATAATATCACAATATCATTTTATCAAATTTCAACAAATATGAGCATAGTAAATAACAGTTTGGTTGATTTTTCATAATATTCTCTTATATTATCATGATAATTTAATTTTTACACATTCCTTCAATATATATAACAAAGACTCACTCCATGAGGTTTATAACATTATTTTATCATGCAACTCATTTATTACGTAACATAACAAATATATCAATAATGTAATTATTTTGTGAATTATTTTAAATTCAAAATTTAAATTTTCTATATATTACATATGATTGATAACATATCTATGAAACAAAAAAATTAAATATTTATTCTTTATAATTCATGTGGATGAAGATCAATATCAATATTTAATTAACCATTAAATGTTTTAAATATCATTATCAAAATAATAGGTAATAATAAAATTGTTATACTAGTAAATTATATCCAACCAAAAAATAAATACCTTTAAAATTTATCATATTAGTTACATCTTATTCACAATTTAAATAATCTTTTTTATAATATCAAATTTTACATTCATGGAAAAATAGGACCAGTTTTCAGAAATTCGATTTCAAAAAATGAATCCTTTCACAAAAAAATTATGTGAATTTAGGGTTCTCCTACCACATATGTCACTTATATTTTTTGTATCAATAATCATTAGTAAAATCAATTTTATCGATCTATATTTTTAGATCTTAGACCAAAACCCCCTAAAATTCATTCTAAAATATATGATAAATAAGAAAAATTAGTTAAGAAAAAATATATTGGGGTATTACCTTTATATGAATAACATGAATATGTTTTTTATATGAATTATTATTCTTACACCTAGATGAAAATTAGTGATAGAGAGATGAAGGGTGTAAGGGAGAGTCACCTCTCCAAAAATTTCTGCCTAAAAATTGAGCCACATACATTTTTTTTAAAAAGTACCGGTTTTGATGTCCTCAAACTAGTTCATAGATAAGTGAATAGACTGATTGTCCACAAGGCCTCATGTATGCCTCCCTGTATGCCAGAGGCTGCTGACTAGTAATAAGGGTGTTTATTGGTATGGTGGTGAGACTATACCCACTTTATCATACTGAAAAACATTAAAAAAGTAAATAAAGGAAGCATAAAAGTAAAGGTAACACATAATCCATACAGATAAGAAATAAAAAACATAAAGTAATAAATATTATCATAATAATATGATGTAATTAAGATATAAGATATAAGCAGGAAAGACATGGTAGTGGGTATACAATAATACTTATATAGGAAAAAGGAAACAAAATACAAAAAAACTATCTCCATGAGCATCCCAAGTATTGGTTCAGTGCTCAGGTCCCATGTTTTCTACTATAAAAGAGGTTAAGAATCCACAATAGGGTGATTCCCTTTATCTGTACCTACATCCATGAAATTTTATCGGGTGCCAAGCAATGGTCCAAACAAAGTGTGAGTACAACTAAGTAGGCCACCACTAGTGGTGTATAATGAAAATACACTATGTGAATATAAGATATAATAGTGTGCATGTATAATAAATAAAGGTATAAAAATAAATAAAAACCATGTTAGGCTCAATTCCTCATGGGATACCTGGCTGACCCTACCCGATTCATCCTAAGATGGATGTCTCTGAGCATATTACCCATTAATTTAGCCAGGGACCCAAGGCATGTAGTTAAGGCATCCTAGAATGTGACCCATAAAGAATCCATGGAATAACCATTGAATTATTAATTTTTGGAAGTCTATCTCACTTGTAGTGATCAACCAAGATGTTGGGATATTTAATTTTTGTGTAATCCAATGGGTGAACCCTGGGCATTATGCTCCTAAGAGTTGATAACCATGTTGGATCTAAATGTATATGAAGATGTAAAATACAAGTGGGGGTTAATTTTAAGTTATTTTTTTTAATTTTTAACCTTAAAATAAACTTATTTTAACATGGTTAAACTAATTGTATTCACAACACATATTTAGTATTCAAATGATAATCATACATGGACCTGTGGTCTGATGAAAGAAATATAGTAATCAGATATATTTCGATATGTAAGTCCATAGGTCATCATGATAAAATTATTCTATCTAAATAGTGTATAGAATCATATTTAGTAATTAATGGTATCGTAATCAATGTTTAATTCTATTTATAGTGGGAATGATTTAATCAGAGTAATCATAAAATGAATCGTAATCACAACTGTTATAATGAATCATAGTACTATTTAAAGTAGTAATTCTATCTTAAAGTGTATAGAATGAAAATTCAAGTAAATTGTATTTTTAAATAAATAAAAATTAAAAAATTGTATCATAATCAAAGCTATTACGATGAAAAATTTACAAATAGAAAGATGAATATAAGAAGATTTACTTTTTATTATATGAAGCAAAAATAAAAGACTTATAATAAAACAAGTAATACATATGAGTATAATTATTTTAACTCAATGAGAAGGGTATCTAATAACCTAGGATAAAGTTCCCTTATTTTATACTTAGAAGAAATTATGTCCCTCCCTTACCTGGGAATTCCCTTGATATGAATATCAATATCTCTTGATATCCATGCAAGCCCTCAATACGATGATCAGATTTTCTCTATCTTCCTATCCTCCACAGCCCTCAATACGATGATCAGATTTTCTCTATCTTCATATCCCTAGTATCCATTGATCTATAACACCCTTACCATAGAAGCCCAGAGCTGGTTCATTATTTTATTCCATTAGCATGATTATAAGGAATCAAATCCTGAAGGACCAATCAGCTTAGCTGTCTTGGAAACCCAAATTACATACATGATACCCATAATACATTGGGAAAATAAAATAAAACATGCTACAAAATAAATTAAAATAAACTGCATCCATGAATTATTATTCAAATATATCTTGTTCATAACCTATAGGAATAATCACAATAAGGGTGAACTCAAATGCTCAATAAAGGTAAGTAAAGAGGAAGTAATAATAAATCAATAGGAATAAATTAACATAGAAAGGTAAATAACCAATAACATATGAAATTAAAACAACTAGATAAGGAAATATCAATATGTAAAGTTAATAAACTGAAAATCATGCCATCTAAATCAATAAACTAATAATTAAATGTATCCATAGACATATCGATGCAAAATCTCATGGATGAATAATGACCGAATCTAAATGAGGGAAATGATTAATTATTGGACGTCATGTTTCTTAGGTACATGGTACCTTTACTTTAAATACATTTCACAAGACAGTTTATATCATATAGGGTAAAAATACATCTGATTTTTCCAAATGATTTGTCTCATGAGACTATTGATGCACTGAGGGGTATCTATAACCAGGCCCCACTTGCGTTGTACCATTCCAAAGAATTCCTTAGATTCATGAACAATGTGCCTTATAAAAATATCAAAATTGAATAAAAGGTAAATATTTATCAATAATAACCTATTTTAGGCTAAGTAACAATAATGTTTCTTGAAGTTAATGAATGGAAACACCATTTAAAGATCATAAAAAAAATCTTGAGGGAAATACCATTTTAAACATTTCAATGTGTCCCATACCACATTGAAACATTTAAATCATAAAACCCATGAAGGTATAATATTAAATGAGACTTATAATATAATTAGGTTAAGTATATTAATGATATAACATGTTAAATTTTAGTAAATCCACCAAATAAAAATGAATTGGTGCATAATAACAAATAAGTCTCAATAGAATGTAAATTGAGACGAAACCCCTTACTTTAACCTTCCTTATGTTGTGTGATTTTTATAATAATTTATAGTGGTCTAAAATATGTTAATAAATAATAAAAAACTATAATTATGTCAATAATATCATATATTAACTTCTTACAATATTTTATTGCCCGTTTGTTAACACTCTTTCATTACTTTAACTATTTCAGGTGTTAATTGCTTAGTTTTCTCAAGTATGTTTTGACTTGTGATTTGTTGTTACTATTAATTAGATTAGGATTTAATCATATTAATAATGTAAAACATGAATTAATTATCATATATATTCATTATATATGTATTTATAATAGTCCATAATATTCAGATATTAGAAATGAAGTGAACCGTTCATGGAGACAGTAGGCCATACGTATGCATGAACACTACTTTGATTTCTTTTTCATATTAAAATAATGAAATATAAATGATACATATGTATATTATAATTATAGTATCATATATATGTTATATATGTTACATAGTTTTATTAAAACCATCCTTTATGTGTTCCATGTATGGCATGAATGAGTCATATTTCTTTGAGGGGGCGGTAGTCCACACTTCCTCAAACAAAATTATCGTATTTACACAATATGGAAAGAATAAAGGTATGTTCTAAATAAAAACTACATAATACTAAATAAATTATAAATATCACATATAACATATATAAATATATTTCCATCATAATGTCCACCATGGTAGGTGGTATAAGCAATATGAACAATCATCGTTTTGTGCGACATTAGTTTGCTGTACACATAAACAATATGTTCATTACCCATTAGATGGAGGTGTGTGTTAGTGCAGGTAGAAATATTAACATAAAAAATCCTAGTAAATTAAATATAATATTTTTTTATTTAATAATATAATAAGAAGAGTATAGGGAGTGGATAATGGAAATGAAACTAAAAATCTTGAGAGAAGACATTACCTCTTAATCAGGTAACTTCTTTTGGTTTATACCAAAAGGATTACTTGGAAGGATTTATACCCAAAGATAGGATTAAAGGTAAATGGGAGGAAATTTTTTAATATATTTCGGTAGATATTTTATAAACATAATTGGTTTTAGAGGTGTGAGTAATGAGGAGGAGTGGTGACCTTTTATAGTGGAGGAGGAGTGGCACTCTTGTAATATTTTCACAAGAAAATTCCTTGCACATTTTTCATGTTGAAATTGGATCCAATAATGGACCCAATTAGAGAAACGATAGTATAGGATAGATATATGGATATAAAATGGCCTTTGGAAAATTTTATAGGTCATTTTAGACTTTAAGTTTAAGGTTTAGTCCCTTATTAAGCTTAATTTAACCTTAATCATTGTAATTAATTTTAATCACTTTCAATAATATTTTTGGTAATTTTTTTTTGATATTATTAGAAATTAGAAATTATTATGATTCGAAACATGGTATCCATTTTTAAAAATTTCAATCATAGAAGCGGCAAAAATTTATTTAAGTTTAATCCTGTAGACGGGATGACATTATGGGTTTTTAAGGTAAAAATGTCCAAAAGTTTGCTATGTTTTGATAGTCAATTTCAAAGTGAAATTTATTATAATAACCAAAATTGTATTAATTGATAAAAATTTTATATAATTAAACTTTAAAAATAATATAAAAAATAATTTAACCTTATAAATAAATCATATGAAAAAGTAGTTTTGAACTAAAATGTAGCATTTTTAATTATTCATTAAAAAATGAAATGTTTCAGAAAAGTATCAAAAATTCACCCTAAAATAATGATCATGTTTCAATTTACAAGATTAAGTTTATTTTTACATATTAGATCAATTAATGTTTCAAAATTCAGATTTAAAATGGGTTCTCCATTAAAAGGCGGTAAAATTGCCTTTATAAAAATATAGGTTTTTATGTGTGAAACATGGTTTGTTTTTATCTTATGCATATCAAACCTACTGGATGAATATCAAAAATATTTTATTTAATATATAAAATATATATTTTATTAAATAAATTCACTAATTGTAATTAACTATGTTTATTAAGACCAAACTCCTTTGGAATCATATAAATAGTAATATTTATTTTTATATCCAATTGGTTCTTATTTTAATTTCTCATTAATTGGTAAAAAATGAATTCATTTTATATTTATTTAAACCATAAATTTTCATAAGTTAGTTAATACTATTCATAATCTCTAACATAAATGCTAGGTTATATCACATTATATTAAATAATAATATTTTAATAATATATTATTGTTTGATAAAACCCGGTTTTGCGTGGAACACAAGCCATTGAAGAAGGTCACTGTTTTTTTAATACACAATTAATCGGTGTTTCATGAATTGAAATATATAGAATCTATTTTAAATAGTAAATATATTATAAAGTATCTGGATATTATATCCCCTTATGCGCTTGGTGATACATGTCATGCACCCTATCGAATAGAAAGTTGTACATTAGAATTTAGGGGTGTTACATGATCAATATGGTGATCAGAACCTCTATATTTCTATACTTATAAGCCCTCAATTGTAATCACAATCAGATGAATAAAGAAATTACAAAAACAAACTCAAGAAGATTATAAGTACAAAGATCAATTTGTTCACCCTTTTAAACTTTAGAGATCTTGTATAGTATCAAAATCAACAGATTGTCTCTACATGTGTGTATTTCCACTTGTTTTGAAATCTTCAAATGACTGGGTATTTATAAGAAAGCCTCCAACGGTCATCTTGATCCTCTAACGATCATAGTTTCTCTGATATTTTCATAATGACATGGATTCCTGGCACTCCAACCATCATATTATAACTGAATACACGACATCGTTTTTCATTACACATATTGTAATAGAATGAATGAAATCATTTTGATTTACATCATTTATAGTGTGAAATATATTCCATTATGATAGAATATGTTTTCCATACTTAGAAATTCACCTTTATTCAATCTGATGGATCTATGATAGTGTTAATATTTTCAGTATTTTTCATGTGTGTTTCAATAATTTAATCCCTGAAATTCAATCAATTTGAGATGATTTGAATCATTTTAGTATTTTTAATGGATTTTGGGCTTAATTGTGAAAATTGTTTAATTTTGTAAATTTATAAGTTTTCTAGATCTTATGTATTTAGGTCATATATTTTACAATTTTGATCTAAATTGAGTTATTACTTTTTTTTCTTTCCTTCCTCATGGGATTCAACCTTTTCTTCTGGACCAAGACCCAATTCGACACACAATGGCCCATAAAAATAAATCAATAGGAAAAAGTTTACTAGCCGATAGAATGGAACCCATATCAGTTATTTAAGCATATCTCATCCTACATAACTCAAAATTAAGTGATTCCATCTAGAATAGAAATAAGACTCATCTTCTCATGTCTGAATTAAATTTCATGAATAAATTAGGTCATTAAGGAATCTATTACATGCGGCAAAGTGGATGTAGTTGGGAAGTCTTCTTAGAGAAAAAGGCTTCATTAGTAATACAAGAATAACTTTTTGCACACTTATCCATTTTTTTGATATTTTTTTGACTCAAGAAAAATATATAGGGGAACAAGTTTTATGAAGATATCATCCCAAGATTCGGCCATGTACTATGCAAATTGAACTCAAAAAATAAAAGTAATGAATCTGCAGGGAAAATTTTCCACCTCTCAACCCTATTTATATGAGTGTCCACTTCCATTAAAGGTTGTTGAAGAAGGTGAAAGAGGGGATGTGATGGAGTATTAGAATCTTTATTTAATTTTTATTTTATCTTTTCTTTTTTATTAGTTTCATTATGTTCTCTTCTTCCCCTTTCAACTCTCTTACCCTTCACATGGAGGGGCAAAGCCTTTGAGTGATCGGGGAAGGGGGAGTTTCATTTTTTTAATGTCGGAGTCTTGCACATAAATGTAAAACTATTTTTTTTCTATTGAATTATTTATATTTGTATTGGTTACAAATTATCTCAATGCAATCGTGTTTTTGGGTTTTATGTATTAACTATTTATATCTTTGGTTGAAAACTTTTAACTCCCTCCACCTAGTGCAATTTTTCTCGATCAAGCATATTGTGTTAGGTGGTGAGTGTCTAGTGATCGTTGGAACATATGTGGAACTACCAAACCTTCTATATATTTATAAGGATAAAAAAATCCTGATCAGGACTTTCCTTTTTTATTTGGTAATTGTTTTTGAACTTTCATGCACATGGGAGTGGGTTTCATGCTTCCTTTAACCAATGGTGATTCATGACTTGATCGAGGAGTCTTTCATTTATCATTAAATAATAAGAGAGGAGGAATGCTATTTAAAACTATTATGACAATACAAAAGGTGATCCTACCCTAACCCCATCACTCTCTTCATCCATTATTGTTCACCCTTTCTTTTTTTAATTTCTTTCTTTATTTTTCAACTAAAACAATTTCAAAAACAAACTCCACTTCTTTCTCAAATTTAAGGTGACACCTTGATTGTTGTGAACTCCTCTCTCAATAAAACATAGGTTAACCACTATAATTAATTTTAAGTTAGGAAATAATTTTTTTTATCATTCCCCATGATAGAAACATGTCAAAACTTTGTGTTGTTATAGGGGAGGCTATGAAAACAATCTAATTATAACATTTTGTAAATACTTTCTTTGATTTAATTTAAAAAAAACTAAAAAATGATGTATTCCAATTTTAACTATTATTCTTGGATTGATAACTCATATAAGAAAGGATAAATGGTAGATAATGATGAGATAACCCTCTTTTAAAGGTTTGATGAACTCAATGTTTTGGACAAACAAACGATGAATGAAAATGTCACAGGTATCTCACTTTAGGAATAGATTGAAATGGTGAATCAAGTCAAAAATGATTATCAAATATTGAATTCCAAGGAATAAGTTACATTGGATGAAGGACCTCAACATAAACCAGAATTAGAACCAGTGGTGGATGTTAATTATCCACTTATCTTTCAAATAGAGTATCCTGACTACCCACCTCTACACAGTGAAATTCAACTCTAAGAGGCACTTTCCACTGAAGAATAAATTGAAATCAAGCCACTTAAGGGATATAAAATTTTTTATACTCTTTTAATTATGATTTTATATAAGTTGAATTTATTACTACTTACCCTTATTTTAAATTTTCATATTCATCCAATACTTGTATTTCTTTCGTGGATGAGGAAGAAAAAGAAGATACACCCGATGAGGAACATATAGAGCTCTATAAACTTGTTGAAAATTTATTAGAGGGAGTACATGAGAAGATACATGTGGATTTACTTGATTAAATAGAGACAAAATATGCATAATTTTAAAGGGAAGAATTTTATATTGACACTTCATGCTATAATTTTTTCAAATATAATTACACTTTGATTTTCCTAGAGATTTTTTCAATGATGCAACATACCTTCAGAAAACATTGAAGAATAAAGAAGATGTTGTGAAAGTGGAAACCATGAAAGTGGAGTACTCATTATTTATCCTAACCCCACCATGAATTTTGTATCTCATTATAATGGGGGTGTATTTTTTGTACTATATCCATGGAGTCCTCAATAAAAAGGAAGAAGTGAAATATGTAAAGAAGAATTTCTATTAGTTCATATGAAAAAACTCCACCCGCTATCAAATTGGGGATAACCAACTGGAACTACCCATATGAAGGAAGTCAAAACTGATTACCCACTTGGGGGGTTAAACCAATATCTATCCTTATTTTCTCATTCTATTTCAATTTTTATTTTATTTTAATAAATTTATTATGTTATCTTCTCTACTTTTTCTTATAGGTTTTTAGAGATCAGCACTTAGTATCTTAATGTTTCACTAATAATAAGTTAGGTTGTACCTCTCCTTAACACCTTATTACTGGTTGTGATTTATTTTCAAATATGATTACATGTTAAATCTAATTAAATTCATTGAGTTCACTATATCATTTAAGTGTGGGGGAGGGATCCTTTGTTGTTAAATTTTTTGTTTGTTTTAAAAAAAATTCATTCTTAAAATTTTTGTTGGTTTCTTTTTTATTTTTATGTATTTTTGAAACTTTTAAGTAGAAATGATTATCATTTCCATTTTTAAAACCCATGTCAATGAGTGAACCAATTTATTCCATGAAATTGAGCTTAAATAAATGATGAAAATAACTTTGTTTCAATTTCAATTCCTTGGTAATTTCATGAAAAGTACTATGATTTTTGAATCCCAAACCACATCTCTCCATCTTAATCTTTGAAATCAATTTTCTATGAGGATTATGAACCATTGATATCACATTATTTTCATTCACCTAACTTCTTGATAGAACCAAATCATGATTTCTTTAACTATAATTTGATTTATTCCCATCAAAACTTGAGGGTTTTAGGTACTTTTATTTTAAATAAATCAGGCATTTATTAGTTTTAAAGCCTCGTTTTCAAGAGAATCCTTTTCATTATATCCTTCCTTGTAAATTTAATCCTTTTATCCATTAGAATCCATGAACAACCAGTTAGGATATCAAAATTAAAATCCAATTTTTCCCTATCCAACTTACTTTTAAAGTGATCTAATTAAAATTAAGTATGGGGAGAAGCAGTTTTGTATTGTACTACCTCATTTAGTGAAACTTTGGGTAGAAAATAAAATGTTTAAAATATGAGTTTTTTTCTGAAAAGAAATCATTTTATTAAAAACTGTGCCTTTTCTGGAGCTTTCATGATAAGAGAAGCTATGATTTTCTGGAGATTATAATGAAGGAAGAAATCTATTCATTTTCTGAATCTTTCAAGAAAAAAATATTTTTGAGAACATTTAAAAATTTTCTACTAAAATGATGAATTTTGTGAACATTACTTGAGTTTTCATGATTATAGAACTGATTTTCTGCTATGGCGAGTGATTAGGAGACCATACTTGAGTGAAAATTAGAATCTTGCAAACGTCCTTAGATTTTTTCACATGAAAATCTTACCAAACGAAATCCATAAAACAAACCTGCAAGTCATAATTATAAAAAAATTTCCTTGAATCACATTGGATGGAGAATTAGGAATTTATGAAGCCTATGATGACATTTTTCATTGGTGTAGATGAGAAAATCCTTTTTGAAAATTGAAATTTGAGAAAATTTATGTGAGGTAGGTGTCTTGTGTGCATGGGAGGATAAATGAGGAATAAAAATACTAAATGATTTGAATAGAGAACTTTTAATGATGGTTTTTGATGAGGCATGATATATTTTATTTCTTGGTATGGAATTGGTGGATCTCATGAGCATGTGTTTTGAATTTGATTTGATTTAATTTTGATGCTGACTTGTCTAGGAGTTTAAGTGCTAAGTGTGGGAGAATTAATAGAGTTAATATTTTAATTATTTTTCATGTGTGTTTCAATTATTTAATCCTTTCCAATTAATCAATTTGAGCTGATTTACATCATTTTAGTTTTTTTTGTGGATTTTGGGCTTAATTGTGAAAATTGTTTAATTATGTAAATTTAATGGTTTTCAGAAGCATCTGTATTTTGGGCATATTTTTTTCTATTTTGATGAAAATTGATTGATTTTTTATACTTTCTTTTCTCATGGGATTCAACTTTTTCTTTTGGACCCAGATCCAATTTTATAGAAAATGGATCAGAAAAATAAATCAATTCAACAAAGTTTGACGGTTGATAGAACATACCCCACATCATTCATTGAAACATATCTCGGTCTACATAAATCAAAATGAAGTTATTATAGATTACATACAAAGAATAATCCACATATCATGTCCACAATATATTTCCTGAAGAAATTTGGTCATTAAGGCATCCATTGAATGCACCAAAGTGGAAATAGTTGAGCAATCTCTTCGGGTAGAAAAAGTATTTATCATTAATTAGACCATAAAATTTTGAAAACTTGTCTAAATTCACTAATATATTGTGGGTTCATGAAAAATATATAAGGGAATAACTTTTAGGAAAAAAAATTCCCAAGATTTGGCCATTTACTATGCAAATTGAACTCAAACATTCAGAGTAATTAATCTGGAGGGAAATTGTTTTACCTATCAACCCTATTTATATGAATGTCCACTTCCATTAAAGGTTCTTGAAGAAAGGTTCAAAAGGGGTTGTGATGGAGGATTGGAATCTTGATGTACTTTTTTATTTTCTTTTTTCTTTTTTATTAGTTTCATTATTCTCTCTTCTTCCCCTTTCAACTCTCTTACACTTCTCATGGAGGGGTAAAGCCTTTGAGTGATCGGGGCGGGTGGTTTCACTTTTTTAATGTCAGAGTCATGCAATTAAATTTAAAACTCTATTTTTCTATTAAATTATTTTTATTTTAAGTGGTTACCAATTATCTCAATGTGATCATGTTTTGGGTTTTGGTTTATTCATTGTTTATGGCTTTGGTTGAAGAACTTTGAACTCCCTCCACCTAGTGCAATTTGTCTTGATTGAGCAGATTGTGTTAGGTGGTGAGTGTCTAGATATCATTGGCACATGTGTGGAACTAATGAACTTTCTCTATATTTATAAGGAGCAAAAATTCTCAACCGGGACTTACCTTATTTGCTGTGTAATTGTTTATGAACTTTCATGCACATAGGAGTGGGTTTCATTACTTCCTTCAACCAATGGTGATTGATGAATCGATCAAGGAGTCTTTCATTTATCATTCAATAGTAAGATAGGGATAATGATCATTATGACTATGATGAAATTTCAAAATGTTACCCTACCATAACCCCATCACTCTCTTCATCCGTTAGTTTTTAACCTTTCTTTTTAATTGCTTGATTTATTTTTCAACTCAAAAAATTTCAAAAACAAACTCCACTTCTTTCCCAAATTTAAGGTGATTGCTTGATTGTTTTGAAATACTACCTGGATACAACCTAGGTTAACCACACCACTTCATTTTAACTTAGTAAATAATTTTTTTGTCACACCCCATGATAGGAACGTGTCAAAACTTGGCACTATTTCCGGAAAGACTATGACAACAATCTAGTTCTAACATTTTGTAAATATTTTCTTTTCTTTCATTTAAAAAAAATAAAAGAAAATTCATGATGTTTACCAAATTTAATTATTATAATTGGATTGATAACTCACAGATGCAAGGAGAAATGGTTGATAATGATGAGATGAACCTATTTCAAAGGCTTGATGAACTCACTATTTTGGCCAAGCAAATGATAATTGGCCATGTCATAGGTATCTCATTTCAAGAACTTATGGACACAGTGAATCAAGTAAAAACTGATTATTAAATATTGAAGTCCAAGGATGAAGTTACGTTGGATGAAGGACCTCAACCTGAACCAAAATCAGAACCAGTGGTGGATGCGAATTCTCCACTCATATTTCAAATAAATGAGCCTCACTACCTACCTCTACATAGTGAAATCCATCTCCAAGAGGCACTTTCCACTAAAGAATCAATTGAAGTTGAGCCACTTAAGGATATAATGTTTATATAAACTCTTTTCATTCTGATTTTATAGAAGATGAATTGATTAATACTTCTAATGATTTTAAATTTTCATATTTTTCCAACACTTTTATTTCCTTGGTGGATGTGGAAGAAAAAGATGATGCACCCGATGAGGAACATATAGAGATCCCTAGACTTGTTAAACATTTATTGGAGGGGGTACATGATAAGATCCACATGGATTTTCCTAAGGAAATAGAGACACAAGATGTGCACTTTGAACAAGAATAATTTTATACTGACACTTCTTACTTTAATATTTTTCAAATATAATTACACTATGATTTTCCCTTTTATTTTTCTAATGATGCAGCATACCATCAATAACCACTATAGAATAAATAAGATGTTGTTCAAGTGGAAGAAATGAAAGTGGATGACTCATTATTTATCCTAACCCACCATGATTGTTGTATGTCATTACAGTGGGGGTGTATTTGGTTTACAATATCTATGGAGTCCTAAAAAAAAAATAAAGAAGTACAAGATGTAAAGAATAATTTATATTATCTCATCTCAAAAAAAAAACTCCACCCCCATTAGATTGGGGATAACCGACTGGAACTTCCCATCTAGAGGCAGTCAAAACCCAAGAACCACTTGGGGGGTTAAAAAAATATCTACCCTTCTTTTCTCATTCTATTTATATTTTTATTTTCTTTTAATAAATTTATTATGTTATCTTCCATACTTTTTCTTATAGGTTTTTAGAAAGAAACACTTAGGAGCTTAACTTTGCACTGTTAATAAGTTAGGTTGTACCTCTCCTTAACACCTTCTTTCTTGCTGTGATTTATTTTTAAATCTACTTACATGTCAAATCCATTGATGTCACTACATCATTTAAGTGTGGGGAAGGTAACCTTTATAGTTTAATTTTTTGTTTGTTTTCAGAAAAGAATGTTTTTTAAAATTTTTGTGTGTTTCTTTTTCCTTTTTATGTGTTTTTGAAACTTTTGAGCTGAAATGATTATCATTTACATTTTTTAAACCCATGTAAATGAGTGAACCAATTTATTTCTTAAAACTAAGCTTAAATGAATGCTGAAAATGACATTGTTTCAAGTTCAATTCATTAGGAATTTCATGAAAAGTACTCTAATTTTTTAATCCCTTGCCGCATCTCACTGTCTTAATCTTTTAAATCATTTTCTTACGAGGATTATAAACCATTTAAATCATATTTTTTTCATTCACCTCATTTCTTGAGAGAACCAAACCATGAGTTCTTTAACTAGATTTTGATTTATTCCTGTAAAAACTTGAGGGTTTGAGGTACTTTTTTATTAAATGATAGAGAAATTTCTTTGGTTCTAAAGCCCCATTTTCAAGAGAATCCATTTCATTATGGAATTCCTTGTACATGTAATCCTTTTAGACCTTATAACCCATGAAAAACCTATTAGGATAGCTATATTATAAGCGAAATTTTCCCTATCTAGCCTGATCTTGAAGATAAATTGCATGATCTAATTGAACTTAAGTGTGGGGAGAAACTGTCTTTCATTGTTCTACATCATTTGGTGAAACTTTGGGTAAAAAATAAAATGTTGAAAATATGTGTTTGATGATGAAAAAAAATAATTATATTGAAAGTTTTTCATTTTCTAGAGATTTCATGGTAAGATAATTTGTGCCTTTATAGTGATTCTAATGGAGGAAGAAAGTTTTGTGTTTTCTAGAGCTTTCAAGAAAAAAATATTTTTAAAAAGAATGAAATTTTTGCAGCTGAAATGATGAATTGCATGAAAATTAATTTATTTTTCATGATGATGGAGCTTATTTTCTACTATGGTGAGTTAGGTTAAGACTATACTTGAATTAAAATTAGAATCATGTAATTTTGCTTCAAAAAGAGTTGAGCCCTCCTTATTTGGCATCAGATTTTTTTCACATTAAAACCCTACCAAATGAAAACCATAGAACAACCCTGTACATCCTCATGATAAAACCATGTTCTTGACTCATATCGCATAGAGAATTAGGAATTTATGAATCCTATGATGACATTTTTCATGGGTTTAGATGAGAAAAGCCTTGTTAAAAATTGATATTTGTTCGATGAGAGAAAATTCATGAGAGGTTAGTGTCTTGTGTGCATATAAGGATAAATGAAGAAGAAAAATATTTAATGGTATGAATGGATAACATGGAATAATGTTTTTTTTGAGGCATGATATCTTTTGTTTCTTGGTATGGAATTGGTAGATCTCATGAGCATGTGTTTTGAATTTTCATTGATTCAATTTTGTTGCTGACGTGTCTAGAAGTAAAAGTGTTAAGTGTGGAAGAATTGATATAGTTAATATTTTCATTATTTTTATGTGTGTTTCAATGATTTAATCCTTTAAAATTAATCAATTTTAGCTTATTTTTATCATTTTAGTATTTTTGGTGAATTTTGGGATTATTTTTAAATTTTTTTTAATTATAGAAATTTAGTAATTTTCTGGAGATTCTGTATTTTGGGCATATCTTTTACAATTTTGATCCAAATTGAGTGATTAATTTTTTTACTTTCCATGCTTATGGGATTAAAATTTTTCTTCTGGACCCAGATCCAATTTGACACACAATGGCCCAATAAAATAAAACAATTAGAGAAAGTTTGCTGGCCAAAAAAATGGACACCACACTAGTTATTGAAGAATATATCAGACTACATAACTCCAAATGAAGTTATTATAGATTTAATAAACATAAGACTAATCTTCTCATGTCCACATTAAATTTCATGAATAAATTCATTCATTAAGTCATTCATTACATGCACCAAAGTGCAAGTAGTTGGGGAGTCTCCACAGGCAGAAAAAGTCTTCATCAGTAATTAGAGCATAATGTATTGGAAACTTGTCAAAATATGATGATATTTTTTAGGTGAATTATTTAGTGATAGGGTAACAACTTTTATGACTAAAACTTCCCAAGATTTGGCCATATACTATTCAAATTGAACTAAAAAATGCCGAGTAATGAATATGGAGGGAAAATGTTCCACCTCTCAACCCTATTTATATGACTGTCCACTTAAATTAAAGGTTGTTGAAGAAGGTGAAAGCGGGTATATGATGGATTATTATAATATTGATTTACTTTTTATTTTCTCTTTTCTTTTTTCTTAATTTCATTACGATCTCTTATTCCCCTTTAAACTCTCTTACCCTTCACATAGAGGTGTAAAGCCTTTGAGTGACTAGGGAAGGGGGAGTTTCACTTTTTTAATGTCGAAGTCTTGAACTTAAATGTAAAACTCTCTTTTTATATTGAATGATTTATTTTTTAGTGGTTTAAAATTCCATTAATGCGATCATGTTTTGGGTTTTGTTGTATTCATTGTTTATATCTTTGGTTGAGGAACTTTTAACTCCCTCTGCCTAGTGCAATTTGTCTCGATCGAGAAGATTATGTTAGGTGGTGAGTGTATATCGATCGTTGGCACGTGTGTAAAACTATTAAACTTTTTCTAGATTTATATGGGGATACAATTCCTTATTGGGACATTCCTTTGTTTTTTTGGTAATTATTTTTGAACTTTCATGCACATAGGAGTGGGTTCCATTGCTTCCTTTAACCAATAGTGATTGATGACTCGATCGAGGAGTCTTTCACGTATCATTCAATATGAAGAGAGGGGGAATGATATTTATGAATATGATGAAATTTAAAAAGGTGATCCTACCCTAAACCCATAAACCTCTTCATCCATTAGTTTTCAACCTTTCTTTTTAATTTCTTGGTTTATTTTTGAACTCAAATTTTTTTTAAAAGCAACTCCACTTCTTTCTCAAATTTCAGGTGACAACTTGATTGCTGTGATCTACTCTATATATAAATACCATTTTAAACACTATACTTAATTTTAACTATCACACCCCGACCCAGCCGTTTATTTTATTTTATGGTTTCCTTGGCTTTAAATTATTTTTCTGGGGTTCGTGTTCAGTCTCAGATAAGATTTTTGAGTTTATGTTAAAAAGTGTGTGTTTCAGTTTGACGTTGTTGGTGCTTGGGCACAACGTGTTTTGAAAAAACCCATGCGGCTCCGCCTGGACATTGCGTGACCTGCCATCTTTGAAAAATAGATAAATAAATTAAAATAAATGGATTTTTGTAATTAGAACACGCATTAATTGTTGTGTCTTTTAAAATTTTTATCGCGTTAAAAATTAATCAGTATTAAAATAATATGAAAACCATTATTATTATTTTATAATTTATTATTATTATTATCCTAATTATTATTATTAAAATCATTATAAATATTATTATTATACATATCATTATTTTTATGTTGTAGTTATTATTGTTATTATTATTATTATAGATTAAAGTTATTATTATAATTATAATTATTATAATTATTTTTTTATGAGTATTATTTTTATAATAGATTAATATTTATTTTATTTTGTTTATTTGTTTTTATTTATTTATTTATTTATTTTTTCTTTTTATTATACTCTCCTCCTAACCCTAGCGCCTCTCTCCTTTTCTTTTTTTTCTACTTGTCTCTCACGCCGCCACCCCTATCCCTCTCATCTCTTTCTACCCGAGCGGGCTGCCCCCCCTATTACCCTTTTTCCCTCGGTAGCACCCAGCCGCCCTCCTTGCCGTAGCACCCCACTCCGCCGATCTTACCTCTTCCAGTAGCGCCCCCCGGATGTAGCTCTCCCATCCTGTCCGACGCACCGAACAACCGGTGCCCAGTACAGCCTGCGCCCTCCTCTCCCCCTGCACCTGGCGCACTCCGCAGCACCTGCTCCCATTCCCTGTGTGCCGCCACTCCCATCTACTACAACGTACCCAGCTGCAGCCGCACCTTCAGTGCAGCAGCCCGCCGCCGACGCCCTCCTCTCCACTCCTACAGCCTGCCACCGGTCTGCCCTCCAGCGCCCACATCAACACCCCGACCAGCCCACGTACCCCCTCCTGCTCCTTGTAGTGTCGGCCCGACCCTCCTTCTCACACAACAGCTGCAGTGAACCAGCTTGGGCCTCCCTCTTCTATCCGTCGCCAAACAGCAACCCAACCCGCGCACACCCTCATCTTTTTATGCAGCAAACCACTAGCACTGCTTCCCCCCTCCTGCACGCCGCAGCCCTCGGACCTCCCTGCCTTGGCCTCCCAGCAGCCCCAATGTTTTCCCTTTGTTGCGCATGAGCTGGATAGCACCTTACAATGACCAGACCCCCTTCCGGCCTCTCCTGCTAGGTGCGCAGTGGCCCCAACCAGCACACCCACCTCCCTGTTACAACGACCCCACTTCTGGTCAGGACCGCCACCTTTCGTTGCCGAATGTCCGCCTGGAAAAAGGTCCACCACGACCTTACCTCCTCCGGTGAGGCCTCCCACTGGCACCAGACCTCCCTCCTCCAGCGATCATAGCCTTTCTGGCCAACCTGCAGCCTTTCCAACCGACCCGCAGCCTTTCCAGCCGACCTATAGCCTTTCCGGCCGACTCACAGCCCTCCCGGTTGACCCTAAACCCCCCTTGACACCCTCTTCTCAGCCTCCCAGCTGGCCTCCCACGTAACCCTTCTCTTTGACAGCGCCGCCCTGCCAGTGCACGCCCTACCGACGTTGCCCCGACCAACCCGCCTCTGTCGGCGCGTTTTCTTCCCTTTGGTATGCCTATTTGTTTCTATTTGTTATATATATATATATATACCTTGGTTTGATTAGGGGTCCTTTTAATTAAATGTTTTTTTGGGTCAGTTTGACTTTTTAGGACCCACGCGGGGCGTTTCCGAGTGAGTTCCATCACCGTGCCTTGTTTCTGAGCTTGCGCCGTCATCGCGCTTTAACCTCGAGGTAGGTTCCCATTGCACTGTTTTTTTTAAAATTTAAGTTACATTATTTCCTTCTGTTTGCACACACTAATTGTTCAAAATAAATATTTTATTAATTTTAATAAATGTGAGATAATATAAGATAATTAATTTTTTAATATAAGATAATTAATTTTTAAATGATTATTTGGTGTAAAAAGATCCGTTTATTTTATACATGACACTTGAAATATTTTCTTGATGAACGAACACCCATTAGTGAAAGAATTACAGCTTGGATTTTAAACATAATTCACGGAATTTAAATTATAGTTCTGGTTTAAATGATAAATTATTTCTTCTGAAGCATGAACAAGTGTTTTGGTTCCCTTTTTTTAAGTGGTGATTATGAAATGTGTTTAATGCCTGTTTGGCACTTTATGGAAAACGATGAAAATGTTTTGATGAAAACCCTCATAGGATAACTCTCTTTCCTTGTTTGCAATTGATTTTTTGGGAGGTCGCGCTTAGAGGCTCTCGGGTGCTCGAGTAGTTTAAAGGCAAAAGGTTGTCCCATGGAGTGGCTCGGGGAGATTCCTACTGTGAATTATTATATATATATATATATGTATGTGATTGGATGCTCGACTGGCATCGGTTGGCTCACCCCCTTTTCTAAACACTTGAGACATGAGAATCTGGCATATTGAGAGAATATTCTAAGAATGATTGCTGCACTTGTAGGTTATGGTACTAACCAGTGGCCCATAGTAGGTGGATATATTGGGTTCATTACTATGGGATTTTCCCTCTTCCTACCTGAGAAAGGATGGACGAGCATATTGGGAATTTTTATTTCATCATGTGTGACATGTCAACGAGGATGATATCTCATGTATTGGTGTCTTCTGGTTTATTCTTGATCTCCTAGGTTCACCCATGTCTATGACTTTTCAGTTACTTGCAATGATGATTTGGTTCTTGTATGTATTTCTACATTTCCCTTATTGTGTACTTACTCTTGTGAATTTTTTTATGTTGTTTTCCTTGGAAAGTGATAAATTGGTTTTGACTTGGTTTCTAGAAATGGGTTTCAAATGAAAGTGTTTAATCCTCTTTGTAGAAATTTGAAAATATAAACATCACTTTCCCTTTTTAAAAATACATTGACACTAATGAAATGAACCCAAATTTGGAAATGGTTAAGGGAAATGGTTCATACTTTGTTTTTAAGTAAAATATTTAGAAAAACATACTTTAATAAATTGTAGTTCAAACTTGAAATGATGTTTCTTTTATTTTAAAGGTAGTTCATTGGGAATAGATATCGGGATAGCCTACTGAGTTTTAATACTCACACCTATAGTTCTTTTCTGTTTTTAGTGGTTTTGTAAGCTACAACTTGAGTGCACTCGCCTTGGGTGATGCTTTATCATTGAGTCGAAGAGTGACCCGCGAGGTTGCACAGAGTTAGTTCAGACGTCGTGTTCGGTCAGTTTTATTTTCTTTTATTCCTGTTTAGTCTTTTCTACTTGTTTTATTTATTCTACGCCGCTCTGTATTATTTCTGTTGCATTATTTATTTATATTGGGAGAAATCGTTCTCACAGCCTCTGTTGATGCCCTGGCGCTTGTCGCCAGCCCGAGAGGATCGGGAACACCTCTCGAGCCATGTCGCGGACCGTCTCGGGTGACCAGTTTATGGTCGACCCGGGTTGGTTCATGACATTAACTTATTAAATAATTGTTTTTTTCACACTCCAAAATAGTCACATGTCAAAACATTATTCCGTTTTCAAAGTGGTTGTGACAACAATCTAATTCTAACATTTTGTAAATATTTTATTTTCTATCATTAAAAAAACAAAAAAAAAATATTGTTGCGTGCTAATTAAAATTATTCTACTTGGATTGATAACTTATATATGCAAGGATAAATGATAGATAATGATAAGATGTCCCTCTTTCAAAGTCTTTATGAACTAACTATTTTGGCCAGGAAAATGATGAATGGCCATGTCATATGATTCTTGCTTCAAGAACCGATGGACATAGTTAATCAAGTCAAAAATTATTATCAAATATTGATGTACAAGGATGAAGTTATATTATATGAAGGAAATCAACCTGAACCAGAATCATAACCAGTAGTGGATGTCAATTCTCTACTCATATTTCAAATAGAGGAGCCTGACTACCTACCTCTACAAAGTGAAATTCAACTCCAAGAGGCACTTTCCACTGAATAATAAATTGAAGTCAAGCCACTTAAGGGAGATAATATATTTATAAAATATTTTCATTATGATTTTATAGAAGATTAATTGATTACTACTTCCCTTTTTTTTATATTTTTAGATTCTTCCAAAACTTCTATTTGCTTGGTAGATGAGGAAGAAAAATATGGTGCTCCTGATGAGGAACATATAGAGATCCCAATTTTTTTTGAACATTTATTATAGGGAGTACATGAGAAGATCCACATGGATTTTCCTAAGGAAATAGAGACACAATATGCATACTTTCAAAGGGAATAATTTTATATTGAAACTTTAAGCTTTAATTTTGTTTAAATAGAATTACACTATGATTTTCCCTTTGATTTTTCCAATGATGCAACATACCTTCAACAATCACTAGATAATAAAGAATATGTTGTTCAAGTGGAAACCATTAAAGTGAAGGACTTTTTCTTTATCCTAACCCCACCATCCATGTTGTATCTCATTACAATAGGGGTGTATTTGGTGTACTATATCCATGTAGTCCTCAACAAAAAAGGAAGAAGTGAAGGATGTAAAGAAGAATTTATATTGGTTCTTCTAAAAAAACTCCACCCACCATTTTATTGGGGATAACCAACTAAAACTTCATATAAAGGCAATCAAAACCCAAGACCCACTTGGGGAGTTAAAACAAGATCTATCCTTCTTTTTTAATTCTAATTCTATTTTCTTTTATTTTAATAAATTTCTTATTTTATCTTCTCTACTTTTTAATATAGGTTTTAGAGAGTAACACTTAAGAACTTAACGTTTCCATGCTAATAAGTCAAGATGTACCTCTACTTAACACTTTCTTAATTGCTTTGATTTATTTTTAAATATTCTTACATTTCAAATCCAATTAAATTCATTGAGTCCACTGCATCATTTAAGTGTGGGGGAGGTAACCTTTGTAGTTTTTTTTAAAAAATGCATGTTTCAAATTTGTGTATGTTTATTTTTTATTTTTATGTGTTTTTGAAACTTTTGAGCTGAAATGGTTATCATTTCCAATTTTTAAACTAGTTTCAATCAGTGAACCAATTTATTCCATGAAATTGATCTTAAATGAATGCAAAAAAATTACTTTGTTTCAAGTTAAATTCTTTGAGAAGTTCTTGAAAAGTACTCTGATTTTTGAATCTCATGCCTCATCTCACTATATTAATCTTTGAAATCACTTTCCTATGAGGATTATGAACTATTTATATCATATTATTTTTATTCACATCATTTATTGATAGAACCAACCCATTCTTTATTTAACCAGAATTTGATTTATTCCTTTCAAAACTTGAGGGTTTGAGGTACATGTTTTTTAAATGATTGAGGAATTTTGTTGGTTCTAAAGCCTCGTTTTCAAGACAATCCTTTTCATTATGGAATTCCTTGTACATTTTATCCTTGAATCCATTTGAATCCATGAACAAACTGTTAGGATAGCCACATCATAAGCCAATTTTTCCATATCTAACCTAATATTGTAGTGAAAATGTATTATCTAATTGAACTTAAGTTTGGTGAGAAGCGGTATTGTATTGTGATACCTCATTTGGTGAAAAATTGGGTGGAAACTTAAATGTTGAAAAGATGTGTTTGTTGCTAAAAAAATAATTCTATTGAAATTTGTTTCTTTTCTGGAGCTTTCATGATAAAAGAATCTATGCCTTTATGAAGCTTCTAATAGAGGAAGAAAGCGATTCCTTTTCTAGATATTTCAAGAAAAATATATTTTTTGAGAAGATTAAAGTTTTTTCTACTAAAATGTGGAATTTTTTGAACATTACTTGATTTTTTGTGATGATGGAGCTAATTTTCTGCTATGGTGAGTAAGGAGGAGACCATAATTTAGTGAAAATTATATTCTTGAATTTTTTCTTCAAAAAGAGTTGGGACCTCCTCATTCAGCCTCAGAGTTTTTCACATCAAAATCTTACCAACCAAAAGCCATAGAACAAACCTACAAGTCCTCATGATAAACATATATCCTTGACTCACATTAGGTGGAGAATTATGAATTTATGAATCCTATTATAACATTTTTCATTAGTTTGGATGAGAAAATCCTTGTTGAAAATTGACATTTGTGTGATGAGAGAAACTTCATGTGAGGTAGGCGTCTTGTGTGCATGAGAGAATAAATGAAGAAGAAAAATATGGAATGATCTTAATGGAGAACTTGTAATAATGGTTATTGAAGAGGCATGATATCTTTTGTTTCTTGGTATGGAATTAGGGAATCTCATGAGCATGTGTTTTAAATTTGCATTGATTCGATTTTGGTGCTAACTTGTCCAGGAGTCCAAGTTCTATGTGTGGGGGAATTTATAGAGTTAATATTTTAATTATTTTTCATGTGTACTTTAATGATTTAATCCCTTTAAATTAATAAATTTGAGCTTATTTTCATCATTTTAGTATTTTTGGTGGATTTTGGGCTTAATTGTGAAAATTATTTAATTCTGGGAATTTAGTAGTTTTATGGAGCTTATGTATTTTGGGCATATCTTTTAGAATTTTGATCCAAATTGATTGATTGATTTTTTATTATTTACTTGACCATGGGATTCATCTTTTCCTTCTATAACTAGATCCAATTAGACACACAATGGCCTAAAAAAATAAATCAATTAGACAAAGTTTATTGGCCGAAATAATGGACCCCACATCAGTTATTGAAACATATCTCAACCTAGATAACTCCAAATTAAGTGATTATATATTTAATAAAAATAAGAATCCAAATTTCATGTCCATTAAATATTATAAATAAATTCGGTCATTAAGGAATCTATTTCATGCACTAAAGTAGAAGTAGTTGAGAAGTCTCCTCTTGTAAAAAAAGTCTTCATCAGTAATTCGAGCATAACATTTTTGATTTTTTTTCAAATATTCTAAGATTTTGTGGACGCATGAAAAATATACAGTATAAAAATTTTTATGAATCCAACTTATAGAGAATCATCCATTTACCATGCAAATTAAACTCAAATATTCTGAGTAATGAATCTAGAAGGAAACTTTTCCACCTCTCAACCCTATTTATATGAGTGTCCACATCCATTCAAGGTTGTTTAAGAAGGTGAAAGAGGGGATATAATTGAGGATTTGAATCTTGATGTAAATTTTATTTTATCTTTTATTTTTTCTTAGTTTTATTATGCTCTCTTCTTCCCCTTTCAACACTCTTACCCTTCACATGGAGGGGTATAATCTTTGAGTGATTGAGGAAGGGGGTGTTTCACTTTTGTAAAGTTAGAGTCTTAAACTTAAATATAAAACTCTATTTATCTATTAAATGATATATATTTTTAGTGGTTTCCAATTATATTAATGCGATCATGTTTTGGGTTTTGGTGTATTCATTGTTTATAGCTTTGGTTTAATAACTTTTAACTCCCTCTGCCTAATGAAATTTGTCTCGATCGAGCAGATTGTGTTAGGTCGTAAGTGTCTAGAGATCATTGGAACATGTGTGGAACTAGTGAATTGTTTTTAGATTTATTAGTAGAAAAAATTCTCTATTGGGACTTGTCTTTGTTTTTTGGTAATTTTTTATGAACCTTCTTGTACATAGGAGTGGGTTCCATTTCTTCCTTCAACCAATAGTGATTGATGACTCAATCAAGGAGATCATTCAATAAGAATAGAGGTGGAATGATCTTTACAACTATGATTACATTGAAAATGTTGATCCTACCCTAACCCCATCACTCTTATCATCCATTAGTGTTCAAACTTTCTTTTTAATTACATGTTTTATTTTTCAACTCAAAAAATTTCAAAAAAAAACTCCACTTCTTTCTCAAATTTAAGGTGACTGCTTGATTGTTGTGAAATCCTCTCTAAATAAAACCTAGGTTAGCTACTCTAATTCATTTTAACTTAGGAAATAATTGTTTTTGTCACACCCCATAACATGCACATTTCAATTTCTGTACAGTAAGTCATTATGATTATTTTTGTGAGTATGAATCCGATGATATTGGTTCTGATGTCAAGTCCGATTTAATTTTTTTTAGTACGAATACAAAACAAAAAGTCTTTTAAATCTGATTTGATAAGGTGAATATGATTATTATCATATCTATTCCCATTAGGACAATTGTAATGAATATAATATATTTGAATTAATAAATAATTTAAAATGAATTTTAAGTATAGTAGAAAAGTATGTTTTCTTCAAAAACAATTAAAACACTTTGTATAAGAAAGAATTATTTAATTAAGTATTTAAAAAGAGTTCATGATTTAAAAAACAAAAAAATGGAAATGTAAAAAAATATAATTTTGATTAAAAAATATCCCCCTTTTTGGAAAGCACAAACCCAAATACTTAAATAGAAAATAACTTTGAAAAAATTAAGTCCATTATCTTTTTGGTACTTTGTATTCTGAATTAAACATTATAACTTATCTCCACCTGAGTTTATAAATCTTCAAAATAAAATAGTGAATACTAATAACTCTCCCTTTGGATAAGAACTTCACCTAAGGATCATATTATATTATTTATAAGTATTTCTCCCCCTTACTTAAAACATCTACCCTTACCTAATATTACCCCTTTATATAAATTTATCCCCCTTTATGATTTTCAAAATAGAATAGGGAAGAGTCTTGTAATACCTAAAATGGTTAGAGAAAAAACTATAAAAAATACAATATTAAATTACATGATCATCTAAAATAAATTAAAGAAAATTCAACCAAAAAAGTATTTCGAAGACATTAAAAAAATTTTTATGTATATGAAAAATTATTTCAATGAAATTACAATTCACAAAAATACATTAAGAGTTTTTAATAAATTAAACTTTCTTCAGCATAAAATATCTGAAAATAGTTTTCAACTCTTTAATCTCTTTCCTGTATTCTTTAACCTTTTCATCAAATCTTCCTAAGACTTGTTTTTCTTTTCAAGATCATGTATCCTTTCTTCCCAAATATAAATTCTTTCATATTGTTCTTTCATCTTTTCTTCTTGAGATTGAAACATTTCTTCCAAAAGTTTATTATGATCTTCCTGAGCTTTGATCCTTTCATGGAAAACATCATTTTGATTCTTTAAATCAATAATATCATCTTTATAATGCTTTAATATTGAAATATCATGAAGCATAAACTTTAATATTGTTTGTAAATCTGATACATCTAGAGTTTTCTTCCCTAATGTAGTTCTAAACTTCTCAAGGTATTTAACTCTAGTGACCATGTCTTTTTCAAAACCACTGAAATCTGGATCAGTTTCATTCAAATATTTCTTGAAATTCTCAAAATCATCATCATGAATTTTGATATAATCATAAATATTATGAGACTATTTAAGAATATTTTTACTAATTTTCCTTTTAGATTCATAAATTAATTTAAACACCTTTAAATCTACCTCCAATCATATCAACCAAATTATCAAGGATTTCACTGAATCCAAATATTTATATTAATTTTCCACAACTAAATAAACCTTCGTTTCCAAACTTTGGAAATAAGTAATTGTTTTATCTAATAAATTCAAAATCTGATAAATGTAAGAAAGACCCTAGGTAGTGATCATATTCAAGGATTCTATTTTCGACTAATTGGCTCTTTTTCTGGTTTTGATATCTTCTTTCACTTTTTACATTTATTTGTGTTTGAGACCAATTTCTATTTCCTATAATTTTTTTAATTGCATCCACATCAACCTTTTTACTTTATTCATCCTTTTTGTTCTAATTTTGTTCATTATTCTTAGATAAGGATTATTATTCTTGAAAATTTTGGGACTTTTTATTTTCTTGGATAACAAAATTATCTTTCTGAATTCACAAAGAAGATAACTATTTTGATGAGTCTTGATAAGTCCACGTAGAATACTTATCAGAATGATTATTATCTTCCTTCTATTTGGAATTTTATTTCTATTTGACCTTCTTCAACTTCTTGATAGTTTTCTATTTCTTAGAACACATTTCCTTATTCAATAATTTCACCAGTACCTTTTTTCAACATCTTATGAAGGTATGAACCCAATATTAAATCTGATTTTCCAATTGAAACTGATTCTTTTTCAACAAAAACTACTTTTAAATCTGATTTTATAAGGTGAATCCAATTATTATTGGATCTATTCCCATTACTATAATTGTAATTAATAGAATATATTTGAATTCATGAATAATTTAAAACGAATTCTATGTATAGTATAAAATTAAATTTTCGTAAAAATAATTAAATCACTTTGGGCATAAAAGAGTTAGTTAATTAATTATTTAATAAAGAGTTCGTGATTTCAAAAACAAAAGAAATAGAAAAGTAAAAAAGATACTTTTGACTCAATAAACCAAACTAAGGAAAACTATCCTTTCGTTTTAGGTAGGCCTTGATTGGAATCCAATGGGATAACCTAAGGCATTCCTTATCTGAAGACATCGGGCTGAACCTAGGGAGATCACCCCATGCATTATAAATATTCAGAAGTAAGGGGTTGAATCCATGATGTAAAGTTGAAGAATTCATCAATTGGGGGAAATACCAAATTCAATAAGGGTGTGCCACCTGGAATTTACATTAACGAATCAATTGGCATCCAATGAGTTTACTCAAGGAATTCCCAAATGAATCTAATGATTTATTAAGGAAGACAACACATTTAAGAGTATGACCAAGGTCCATAGAAAAAATCAATCCATAAAATTTAATGAATCATAGTTCTATTTTACATGCCATTTAATAATTCAATTAATTCATTTAAGAAATTCCACTTATTAGTAACTAGACAAGCAAACCCAAAGTGTTGGTTTGGTTACTTAGAAAAAGTATTATTGTCATGGTAATTTAATCAAACATATCCTAAGGGGTGGTTTGAGTTGAGGTTGTCAACCTTAAATAGATTCTAAGGGCCATGTACCTTGTATAGGTTAAATTTTAGGTGATTAATTAAAGGGGTTATTAATTTTAGGGAAAAAAACATAGAAATTTTAGTGTGCGACACAATGAAACAAATTATAAAAATCAATAATTTTAGGGAAAAGTGATAGCCCACCCATCTAGACCCCATATAATAATCCTCATCTACTATTGGATCCATATTTGGAATATAATTAGAGAAATTGGGAAACAATACAAAATACCTAAAAATAGGGTATAAAAATTAAACATGGAGGAATAGATTTTGATGGAAATAAAATTGAGAAAGGAAGTTAATAGAGTGTTATCCTTATCGAGGTTGTTATAATACTTCATAAAGAAATTGATTCAGAGGTGGAATAGAAGAGATCCACCAACAAGCTCTAAGAGGAAGAGGGTGAGGTCAGGTAGTGCTGCTATGAAAAAGCGTGAGGAGGCAATGGAGATTTAGTTTTAAGGGTAAAAATGGGAAAATGATAATTTATAAAATTTTTAATAGGAAACATAGTTTGGTGACATGGTTAGCCAAACTGTGCACCAACTATGCATCACAACTATCCAAAAGCACCACACTTCACATGGTTTTAGAACACAGTTAGATAAACCATGTGAAAATCATGAAAGTTAACAAGTAATAAATTAAAAATCTCACACAGTTCTAGGAATATTCACACGACTAATGAAACTATGATCCCCCCTTTTCTATGCTGCATGGTTGAGGTTCACGACTATCCATACCATGTGCTAACCATGTGACTCATCCCACTTCTCCTAAAATAGGATCTTAAAGCCCTAAACATTTCTAAAATCTCCTAAAACCTCGTCTATCCCCTTGGTAACTTCAGTTTTTTATAAATAAAAGAGGTTTGAAATAATTTAAAAAATAGTTTCATACCTCAATAAAGAACCAAGATCCTATAAACACCCCTCCTTAAGAAAAATCATCCCTAAGTTCACTTAAAAAGGTGGTTGAGCTATATCTAAGAACAAATCTATCCACTGAGCACATACATCAGAATCCCATTCCCACATCTCATTAGGTATACAATCATGCTTCTATAGCACCCAAAATAGATGATCAATCCCACCTCAGATAGTCTTCATGCTATGATCAATGATATGAATCAGATACTCCTCAAAAGAAGCATAGAACTCCAAATCAACTTCCTTAGAATCAAAGACATGAGATGGTTCGAAGTAATAATGGTGGAGATAAGAAACATGGAACAGATCATGCATAGCCTAATACCATTTGGGAATATCTATCTAATATACTACTATCCCGAGCCTCTCCAAGATATCAAACAGTATGATGAATCTAGGTTCCCACTTTCCTTACATCCTAATCCATCAATGACCCAATATTGGTGAGACTCGAAAGAATACCTAATCCCCCACCTCAAACTCTAGAGGTCGACAATGATGATTGAAATATGAATTTTTCCTAGGTTAAACCATAGACATATGTTTCCTAATCAAATATGCATGATCTAATGTCGCCTGAATGATATGTGGTCCCAGTAGTGCTACCTCCCATGTCTCTAACCAACAAATAGGTGAACAACATGACCTATTATAGAGTACCTCATCATAATCAATCAAGATAGTATCTTAGAAATAGTTATTTTAGGAAAACCTAGTAAGAGGAAGTTACTTTTCCCAATATCCTCCAAAATCATGTAAATATTCCTGAAGCAATTTCTCTAGTACCTATATAGTGCACTTGAATAGAGTGTTTGTCGGAGAGTGGTATGTTGTACTAAGAAGTACTTATGAACCAAGATCCTTCTACAACCCCTATAAGAAATGAAAAGTAAATTGAGCATCCTTATTTGATACAATGGTATGTGGAATCCTATAAAGCAATATGATCTTTAAAATATAGATTCTCCCAAGATCATACCTAATATGGTCTCCTGTATTGGTAGGAAGTTGGCGACCATCATCAGCCTATCAGAGATCACCCATACAATGTCACTGTCTCAAGGTGTCTTTGGAAAGAATATCACAGAATTAATGGTGGAATTGTCACATTTCCATTTCGGGATGGGTAGTGGTAGTAAAATTCTAGAAATACGCTAGTGTTTATCTTTCACCTATTGGCAGGTGGAACATTGAGTAATAAATATTGTGATCTACTTCTTCACCCTAAGACACCAATACTCGCATCACAAGTTACGATACACCTTTGTGAGTTTGGGATATAATTCCCACTTAGAAGCATGAGATTATCACATTAGTTCATCTTTAATGTCTATAACAACCCAAACACACCCATATATATACATGATCTCATCCTCACCAACAAACCAACCAAGTGGCAGGTCCTCACCAAAAACACTTTCTCATAGGACCAAGGCTTTTGTATATGAAAGTTTCCTCTTCTTCACTCAATTAATAAGTGATGTGGTAACTTATAGAGCTTTGAGGATAGCTGACCAAAACACTCTTAAAATTACACATGTATTTCATAAATAAGAGAGATCATCTGTTATTAATTATTACCTTTTTGAGCCACTTGAGTCTGAGTTTTTTTAGCTCAAATCATCAAAAAATGAATTACCTTTACCTAATGTGTAATCAAGCTCAAAATATAAATACTAAATATATTTAACCCATCTCTTATGTTTGAGTTTCAATTCCCATTTAGAAAATATGCATTTGAGTTTTTTATGGTTCATGTGTACCACAAACCGCTCTACTAGTAGGTAATGTCTCAAAAAACGCAAGTCATGAACAAAAACTCCTAATTTGAGGTGTTTCATAAAGTAATTACACTTGCGAGGCCAAAAATGATTAGACCCATATTCATGAATCATTCCCCTTGCATAAAAATATCCCATATCTTAATGGATTATGTGTTATAATAAATTTTGTTTCCCCTTCTAGGCTTAGAAAAAATCAGGATTGACATTAAGGTTATCCTTCCTTTCAACTCTATAAAGGATTTCTCATAATCTTCATCCATGTGAACTGTACACCCTTGTTGGTTAATCCTATAAGTGGTGATACAAGGTGCGAAAAATTCTAGATCAAGCATTGGTAGTGACTGGATAGAATTAATAAGCTTCAAATATCAAAAACATTCTTGGGATTCTCCTAGAAACAACAACTCATGCCTTATCTAGATCCACATATACCCCCACTTCTCTAAAAATATGACCCAGTAAGTGAAATTTATTGACCCAAAAGTGGAATTTTGTGTGTTTGGTATAGATATTATTATATCTCAGTGTACTTATTATGACGCCAAGGTGTTTAGCATGATTTTGTATAGTTTGAGAGTAAACGAAGATATCATGGACAAAAATGATAACAAATGCATCTAGGTACAGGTGGAAAACCTGATTCATCAAGGCCATAAAGATAGTAGGTGTATTCATTAGACCAAATGACATCACCAGATATTTTTAAAGGCCATACCCGATTCAGAAAGCTGTATGTTGTACATCTAATGGTCTAAATCTCACATGATGATAGCCTGATCTCAAATCAATCTTAGATAACACCCCTATCTCCTTATATTTGTTGAATGGATATTCTATATGAGGAAGTTGGTGCTGGTTCTTAATTTTAAGCTAAGTATACCACTAGTAATCCACACATAACCTTCGGGTTCCATTCACCTTGTTGGTGAAAAGTACAGGTGAACCCTAAGGATAAGTACTGGTTCGTGTAAACCCTTTTTATTCTAGGTCCTCTAACTTCCACTTTAGCATTTATATTTGAACTTGTGTGCTAATTATTTATTATTATTTATTTTTTAAATTATAATTACCTCAATTTTATTTTATTTTAAATTTTATAATCATTTATATTTTCATGATTTTAATTGATATATGTGAATTGACTAAAAAATGTTCCACCACACATATTTTTTTTAAAATTTATTGTTCTATGTAATGTAATAGTATTATTAAATGATTTAATAATACTTTATTAAAATTTAAGTTTACTAATTTTGTTAATGTGATTATAATATTAATAGTTTATCACTTATATAAAAAATATTATTTCATTTTATATATATATAAATATATATATATATTTGAAATAACACACACATACACAAATATATATACAATGTGTGCTCTATACACTATTTATCTTATCTTTCATTTACACAACAATCCAACCACATGCACAGCTTCACGGTAGCACTTCAAAAACTCCTTGCATGCACTGAACTACCCCTATTCCATGTCTATGCATCTAAGACTAGGAAAGATCATCTTCTTCATCATATCGACAACCTATTTAGTATAAATTCTCTCTCTTTTGACACGAAAGAACCAAGTTCATGCATCTGTGTGTTACTATTATTCATCCATATGAGAATCTCTACATGTTTGGCATGCCTCTATACTCACACACCTAGACTCTCTCGATGACATAAATATCATGATGGTAACACCACTTCCCAACACCCATAATCTCTATCAGTTTTGGCTAGCATATCCTCCACCATGGTAGCCCATCTATTCTATTATGAAGTTACTGAAAATGAATTTTTCAAGTTTCTATGAAGAACCAACCTACCATGAGGCTATTTTTCAAGTGACCATGAGGCTATTTTTGAATTTATCATGAAACCTTTTTGAAGCTACCATGATTCTATTTCAATGTGATAAAAATATATAACTTCAATCTACTATAAAGTCATTTTGAATTTCACATGAGTATTTCGAGGAAACCTCAAGACCAACCTATGATGTGTATTTTAAAAGTGACCGAAAGACCAACCTACAATGAGTAATTCTCAAAGTGACCCCAAACCAACCTACTACATGAGTTATTCACAAGCTACCATAAGTAAGTGACCACACAATGAATTTATTCAAACTATCAGTATAATGATTACATGGTTAGATAACATGATAAGTTAACATACCACAAGGATTATACCTCTCATAGTAAGTTCATCACTTTATTTGTTTTGAGAAAATAAATATTTTATAGCATGAACTGTTTTAGATATATTTTTGTTATTTTATGTCACGACCCATCCCTCAGGGCTTGTTCCATGAAATACCCCAATCCCGCCTCCCAAAGGCCAGGGGTTGGCGACTAGCGCCGAAGGTGTCAACCTGCAAATGGGATGCATTTTCCTGAGTACCTATATGCACACACACACAACCATGCCCCAAAGATGAAAAAAGTAAACATTCATGCCACTAAACAACCACTGAGTAAAAGTAAAAATTGTAGGTCAAATGGGCTAGAATACAAACCCAACAAAGGACTGACTGAAAATAGGAAAATACCAGGAAACTATGATAGCTATCCCTTAGAAACCCCAATATATGGGTAAGTATGGAGTATCTTCCGGAAGACATATAAGTACATCCCACCTACCTGACCTCACTGGGAACCACTCAGTACTGGGACACCAAGTCCTCCACCAAGTCGACGGTCATCTGCACCAGACACAACATGTGCGGTCAAATCCCATGCAGGGGTGAGTAATGAAATAATCAGTAGGGACCCCGAAACCAACTCGTGTCTCACATAAATCCACAAAGGAAATCATAAAATAATGCAAAAATATTAGAGTCACTATAGTCATCTCGACACATGTATAATATAAAGTGTTGATATAAAAACCAACAGTTGCAAACACTGAACATCAATCACTACAAAGGCACTCATCCCCGATGAGTCCTTTAGGCTAGCTAGGTCGCCAAGACATATTTAATAGCTAATTCATGGGGCCTCTTTGGGTAGATGAGTCACAAAGTCTCATTGATAGCTGAGTCACGAAGTCTTTCTAGGTATCTGAGTCATAAAGTCTCTCTAATAGACGAGTCATAGAGTCTCACTAGGTAGATGAGTCATGAAGTCTCACTAGGTAGCTGAGTCACGAAGTCTCGCTGATAAATAAGTCACATAGTCTTGATGGGTAGATCAGTCACGCAGTCTCACTGGGTTGCTGAGTCATGGAGTCTCGCTGACAGCTGAGTCATGGAGTCTCGCTGACAGCTGAGTCATGGAGTCTCGCTGACAGCTGAGTCATGAAGTCTCACTGGTTAGCTGAGTCATGAAGTCTCACTGGGTAGCTGAGTCATGAAGTCTCACTGGGTAGATGAGTCATGAAGTCTCACTGGGTCAACTTCCATAAAATCTTATATAGATGATTTCATAAGGACCGTCCCATCACGTGGGTCCCAATGCCATAGATGTCACATCAATTGGATGCATGGTCTGGGAGATATGTCCCATTTTGTAAACAGGGGCTGGTTGCATCTGATCCTGGTCCGATTGGTTCAGAATAACCCGACCAACCCGACATGGGGTCCCGTATGACCCAATCTAGTCCATATAGCCCATTGTCCTTTCCCATTGGGCCTCATTGGACCTGGACGAGGTTAGCTGTGGGTCCAGTCCGCTTGGTCACCCAGTGACCCGAATTTTTCTATCCCGGTTCGCACTGGCGGGCCAGTTTCTTTTCCCAACCCGGGATGCCCCACGGCTCAGCTTTATCCCATTTGACCGGTCTGATAAATTAGAGGGGCTCGAAAATTTAGTTGGGCTACTCAGGTGGCCCGACTTGATGGGCCAACCTGTTTGGCTTGGACCAGCTCAGCCGGTCCAATTGGGGTGCGTGTGGCCGGTCAGCCAGCTACCCCACCTTTAGTCATCACATGACTCGCATGGAGTGGGCCACTTCTACGCGGCGCCAGCTAGTCACCGCAGAAGACAGGGCGCAACGCGCATTGAGTGCTCCACTTCTGCTAACACGGCCAGAAAGAGCCTTCCGATCATCCCATACGCGGTGCCTGGGGTGGAACCGCATCCTACCTATTACCGCCGCCACATTGGTGGTGTCACGTTGGCAACACCTTCCGTGGGCCACCGGGTTCACTTCGTTTGTCTGATTGAAGATCTGTATGGGCCTTCGGGCCTCTTGAGTCACCGCCATAACTGCTACGGCCTCATACTTTCCTTGCTACCATTTTGAGAAAGCGACCACAAAGAACACATAAGAAGAGGGGCTTGGGCCTTATTCGTGTCATCCCACGCCCTCCGCGTTATAAGTTTAAAAACATAGGGGAGGCTTGGGATCATAATTTCATAAAAAATAATTAAATCTCGGATAGAAAACCCAAGAATGACACCCTTCTACAAGAACTCATGATCTACGGATCAACCTGTTCATGGGTTGATCCAAGTTCGTCATTTTAGAATGAAGAATAGGAGAATCAAAACAACATAAACCTTACTTGGATTGAGGATCTGTTATTGACAAGGGACGAAGCTCCGAGCCGTCGTCGATCCTCGAACCATTAGCGTTCATCGTCGTTCTTTGTCTCTCGAATCCATCCCATCGGCGTTCATCAATGGCATTATTCAGATAGGAATTTCTCCATAGTTTCACCATAGGAAATTATACATTTGATTCCCCAACACGTTATCTCATTAACAAAGAAACATGTCACAATGTTTCTGTTATGCTGTTTTATTAATGAATCAACGTGTCTGTTTCACTCCCATTAAAGAGTCTCATTAAAGGGGCTCATCACCACTTCGTCACCGAACTACATTGTTGGCGTGCCACTGCTCAACATTGAGAAAAAAAAAATAAAATAACTTTCTTAAGTTATTTTATTATTTTCTGAAAATTCTGAAAACTATGTTTTCTGGTCGACCCTCGCCGGTCGAAGTTAAGTCCTTCCTAGGAGAATCTCGACGTTCTAAGTTCAATGGTGCCCTCATATTTTTGATCTAAGCACTGTTTTAAAATTTATAAAATCTCACTCGTACATTTATTTAAAATAACCTTAAAAAAGTTAAAAAAATAACTTTCACCCTCAACCCACACCGGTCAAGATTAGGCTCCACCTAAGGGGGACACACCCTCACGAGCTCAATGGAATTCTTATATTTCCAATTTGAGTTACTATTTAGGAGTTATAAGGATTTGAAAATAAATTAATTGTTACTCAATTATTTTATTTATGCTCCAAAACTAACTTCCACCGTTGGACCACGCCGGCCAATGTTAGGATCTACCTAATGAAATAATACCCTCATGAGCTCAACGGTGGTATTTTATTTTCAATCCGAGTCACCATTTGTAAGTTATAAGCATTTGAAAAATAAAATAATTTTATTTTATTTAGGGTTATGCCATTTTCGAGTTTTCTCACTGGAGGCCTGCACCGAATAAACTTAAGTCACGCCTAGGGTAAAACCGACATCCTGAATGCAATAGTGCCCTCAGATTTTTGATCTATGCATCCATTTAAGAGTTATTACTATTTTTCAGGAAAATCCCTCACATGTGCTATTTAAAGCTTGAAATTTTTTGACATATCATTCCGGGAACTCCAGGCCTCAGAATCAATTGTCGTCTTAGCACTAGGTCTCAAAATAATTCCATATAATAAAAAAAACTACATGGAATTTCCAAGACATTACATTACTCCCCCCTTTTTAGGCTTAACATCCCCATAATCCAAAACAAGGCTAAACAAACAAATGAGATTACTGAGCATGAATCTGAGCCTACCGCTCCCATGTGCTCTCCTCGAGATTCTCGTGCTGCTAATGAGGATGCCCTAGAGAAATCAACCATCCATGAAGAACCTGCTCCTATCGATCCTCTATCTCCACTAAAAATTCCGAAAATGTTACCCCGTTTTAAATGTCCAACTCTCCCCAGTCAATGATGTGTGATGGATCATGCACGTACCTCCTCAACTGAGACACGTGAAAAACATTGTGCACCCGGTGCATATGTGGGGGCAGAGCTAGGCAGTATGCCACCTTTCCAACTCTACTCAGAATCTGAAAAGGTCCAATGAACCTTGGAGATAACTTACCACCCCAGCCAAATATCTGCAATCCCTATCGGGGTGAGACTCGAAGGAAAACATGGTCTCCCTCCTCGAACTTCAAGGGCCTACTTCTTCTATCCACATACAATTTCTATCTTCTATTGTGCAGTCCTCATCCACTCATGGATGATCTACACCATCTAAGTGGTAGCCCATACCGACTTTGGACCCATGAGTGCTGACTCCCCTGGGTCTGTCCAACATAGCGGTGATCTGCAAGACCACTCATAAAAAGCCTCAAATGGTACCATGCCAATAGCGGAGTGATAACTGTTGTTGTATAAAAACTCCACCAGTGGAAGGTGGCACTCCAAACTAAAACCAAAATTAAGGACACAAGCATGAAGAATGTCCTCCAAGGTCTATATGGTCTGCTCCATCTGACCATCAGTCTATGGGTGAAAGGCTGTGCTCAAGCATAGATGAGTCCCAAATGCCTCCTGCAATCCTTTCCAAAACCAGGATGTAAGACATGCATCACGATCTAAGACTATCGTAGATGGGACTCCATGGAGTCAAACTATCTTCTTCATGTAGAGTTGTCCCAAGACCTCTACTGAACTCTTCAATCAAATGGGTAGGAAGTGGGATAACTTGGTGCGTTGGTCTATGATCACGCAGATGGTATCTTGAAATGAACTCGACCACTACTTTCTTCATCCCTAGCCACCAGTACTGACGTCAGAGATCCTTGTACATCTTCTCTACTCCAGGGTGTACCGCCAAGGGGGAGATATGTAACTCCCTCAAAATATTCTCTCATAATGCCCCTGGTACTACTATGTGCCCTTTGAAAAGGATAATGTGATCTCCACCTATCAAAAACCCATCAAGTGCATGTCCTGAGGATAACTGAGCACATCGGGCCTCATAGATAGAACCTCCGAGTTGTGCCTCCCTAACTCACTGTAAGAGTGGAGGGGAAACAACCATTGATTGAAGAAAAGTTGTCTCCCCTATATCCACAATGGATATTTAAAGCAAGGCCAACTGTAATGAGGCCTTATCCAGTAGTTGTGATCTGGGTCTCCTATTGAGATAATCCTTTACCACATTTCTCTTACTAAGAGTATAGACTACTTTGAAGTCATAGTCCTGAAGGAACTTCAGCCATCATCCCTGTCTCAACTGCTGAAAATCCTATGACCACCTTTCCATCCACGAAAATGTCTACACCTTTTTAACTGATTGATATACCCATCGAACATTTAGTAGTGGGTAATTTTTATCCACGACCACTTGGTTAAAGTGCTGGTAATCCACACATAACCTCAAACACCGGGTCTTACTAAACCCTTCCTTTGAAAGTACCCCACCTACGCCCCTTGATCGTGAAGCTCTATGAAATCCCTATGATATATTGATGCTGATATCAGTGCCATATTGGGGTGTAGAATGATTCAGAAGTCCCTCTCCCTATGGGGAGGTAATCTTGGAAACATCTATTGAAAGGAAGTCCCCGCACTCCGCCACTACTGTTGGGAACTGAAAACTCAAAACATCCACTACCAAAAGGGTAAGGCTGGCTGACTCAAGAGTGATCGACTGCACCCTCCTATGCCTCAGTTTATCCTGTGATACCTGAGTTTCCTTTTTCTCCAACCAAGGAAAACATCATTCTAATTCTACAGATATACCACATCCTTTTTCCTAAAAAATTCAATCTAAGCATGAACTGTGCATGACCAGTCCATACCCAAACTAACGTCGTAAGGCATCGACGCTGCCACCAAGAGGTTCCAACCAAAACTCTCACCTCAAGGGTCAGATCACACTATCAGCATAAGTGTGATTATTAAGACTTCTCCCATAGGTATCTCCAGGCGTAGGGATCAAGTCAACGGTTTAACCAGAAACTCTAGGTCTTGAAAAAGATTCGTGATAAGAAGGAATGATTAGTACCTATGTCTATTAATATGGAATCTAGTAGTAGACATAGACCATACCTAGAATCATTCTTGGAGACCTTGGGTAATACTCCTTGAATGCATGCAGCTACTCCCTTCCCCTATCATCCAACTCCCTGAGCCTGGTGGGGACCACATTGGGGAGGTGGTTGTAACATGTCAAAATATATACCAAGTCCTGCTACTCTCCTAGATCTTCTACCACATCTGTTTCCCTACAGATTCATCTATCCCTATCACTTCCTCTTCCTGAAACATTTTACACGTCCAAGTCTCTTAGACTGACATCAGTTTACTGCTTTTCCACTGCTGAAATTCACTAGCTGTATCTGTTCATCCAAAGAAATTTCAACCAAAAAGGTTATTTCTAGCACCCTAACATAAGTAGGAATGGATAGAGGAATAGTATTGGCTCAGATGTCCCTAAACACATCTCAATCAGAGGTCTGAGCCCTGAATCACTGGTCTTATCGTATTTATAGAGTAACTGGAATGGTCGGTATGCCTCGATGAATACTCAGCTACCGACATGTCATCATGCCCAAGCTGTAGAAGCTCTTGGGCACACAAACCCATTATATTTTATGGAAAGAGACCCCTTCTCTAAGAAATATTCTCAAGCTCTGTCCATGAAAAAGTCACCTCATCATAATATCAGGGTAATCTAAACCCTACCATCGTCCTACTGATCCACATAGAAGACTCATTTTTAGGACCGTCATATGATCTAATGGTGCCCTGGCTAGATGGAAACTAGATCACCACCTTAAGCTAGTCCTTAGAAGCCTGTGAGTCAGGCTCACCTCAGAACCTAAGGGGTATTTGTTGCTGAAACTCGTGTAAGGCAATGATCCTATATGTGTCCTCTACTAGTAGCGTCGGTAGTAACTACTAACCAAAGGGCAGTGGTATTACTGGGAAACCGCCCAAAGGTACCATCTCGGGAAATGGTCCTTCTACCAAATCCTCATAAATCTATGGACCATCCTCATAGTCACACACTAGAATCCTGGCTGGCTGTCTATGTGGAAGCATCTTGAAAGAGAATCAAGATGAACCATGGTCAATTTATTATACCCGGTTAGCTGACCATGACTCAAAACGATCATGTAAAAATACTCAATGATTCACGCAACTAGTGTTTTCATATACCGGGTTGGAAAATAGAATTCAGTGTCTTAGTGTATGGATACGTCGGCCTCCACACCAACACTGGACTCCCTATCCTGAAAGTTGAACTCAAAACACTTAACACTATTTACCCATCCAAATTTACAGACTCTTAGTTCTTTCGGTAGAACTAAACAACTTTGATACCACTTTTTCGTGACCTATCCTTTGAGGCCCATGCCGTGACATACCCTAAGACTGCCTCCTGAAGGTCAGGGGTTGGTGACTAGCACCGAAGGCATCAACCTGCAAATGGGATGCATTTTACTGAGTAACTACACACACACACACGCAACCATGCCGCAAAGATGGAAAAAGTAAACACGCATGCCACTAAACAACCACTGAGTAAAAGTACAAATTGTAGGTCAAATGGGACAGGATACCAACCCAACAAAGGATAGAATAAAAATGGGAAAATACAAGGAAACTATGATAGTCGTTCGCTAGAAAACCCACATGATGGGGTAATTATAGAGTTACTGCCGAAAGCTATAGAAGCATGTCCCGCCCGTTTGACCTCACTAGGCACCGCCCAGTCCTGATCCACCAAGTCCTCCACCAAGTCGTCAGTCGTCTGCACCAGACACAACATGTGCGGGTGAAGCCCGTGCAAGGGTGATTAATTAAATACTCAGTAGGGACCTCAAAACCAACTCGGGTCTCACAGAAACCCACAAAGGAAATCACAAAAGAATTCACAAAGATTAGAGTCATTGGATTCAGCTTGACACAAATATAACTTAAAGTGTTGATAGAAAAACCAAAAGTTACAAACACTGAACATCATTCATTGTAAAGGTACTCATCCCTAATGAGTCCTTTAGGATAGATAGGTCACCTAGAACTATTCAGTAGTTGAGTCATGAAGCCTCGCTAGGTAGCTGAGTCATGGAGACTCGATGATAGCTGAGTCACAAAGTCTCGTTGGGTAGCTGAGTCATGAAGTCTCACTGATAACCGAGTCACAGAGTCTCACTGGGTAGATGAGTCAAGAAGTCTCGCTGGGTAGCTGAGTCATGAAGTATCACTAATAACTGAGTCATAGAGTCTCGCTAGGTATCTGAGTCATGGAGTCTCGCTGAGTAGATAAGTCACTGAGTCTCGCTGATAGCTGAGTCACAAAGTCTCACTAATAGCTGAGTCACAAAGTCTCACTAGGTAGCTGAGTCATGAAGTCTCACTGGGCAGCTGAGTCACGAAGCCTTTTTGGGTCAAATTCCATGAAATCTTACTTAGAGAATTTCATAAGGACCACCCCATCATATGGGTCCCAATGTTGTTGATGGCGGGTCAATCAGACGCACGGTCGGGGAGATACGTCCCTTTTCTAAACAAGGGTTAGTTGCGTTTGGGCCCGGTCCAACTGGTTCAGACCAACCCGACAAAACTGACATGGGGTACCGCATGACCTGATTCTATCCATCTGGCCCATTTTCCTAGTGGATTGGGCCTCACTGGACCCGACTGAGGTTAGCCGTGGGTCCAATCCTCTTGGTCACCTAGTGAACCAAATTTATCCGGTCTGGCCCGCACTGGCGGGCCAGTTTCTTTTCCCAGCAAGTTCCACCCTACTGCCCAACTTTATCCCATCAGCTCAGTCTATTAAAGTGGATGGGCTCAAAAACTTATTCGGGCCGCTCAGGTGGCCAAACCCATCTTGATGGGCCAGCCTATTCGGCTCGGACTAGATCAGCCGGTCTAGTTGGGGTGCGTGTGGCCAGTCAGCTAGTCACCCCCCCTTTGGTCATCACGTGGCCTGCATGGAGCGGGCCACTCCTCCTACGTGGAGCTAGGATGGTGCTGCTACGTGCAATATTCCGCAACCTCCCCCTTAACCGCGGTGCGCACTGAGCACACCTCTTCCATCAGTGCGGCCGGAAATAGATGATCGCTTGTACCGCAAGTGGCGCCTGGGGTGGCACCGCATCCTGACTGCGGCCGCTGCTACTGGTTATCAGCAACACCTTCCATGGGACATCGGGTCTTCTCTAGTAGTACGATCGCAAATCCTTATGCACCTTCGGGCCTCTCGATTCACCACCATCACTCCCACGACCTCAGATTCGCCTTGCCTCAATTTCGAAGAAGCAACCATAAAGAACGCACAAGTGGAGGGGCTCAGGCCTTATTCATGTCGGCCTGAACCCTCTGTGTTAGAAGTTTAAAAACACAGGGGAGGCTTGGGATCATAGTTTAATCAACAATAATTAAATCTCGGATAGAAAACCCAAGAATGACACCCTCCTGCAAGAATTCACGATCTGTGGATCAACCTGTTCGTTGGTTGATCTGCGTTCATCATTTATAATGAAGAACGGGAGAATCAAAACAACATAAACCCCTAACTAGATTGAGGATCCGTTGCAGATGAGGGACAAAGTTCCGATCCATCATTGATCCTCGATCCGTTATTGTTTTTCGTCATTCGTCGTCTCTAGAATCCATCACACCGGTGTTCGTCGACGGCGTTTGTCGTAGAGTAATTTCCCCATAGTTTTTCAAGAGGAAATTATACTTTTGATTCCCCAACGTGTTATCTCATTAATAGAGAAACACATAGCAGTGATTCTATTACGCTATTTCATTAATGAAACAACATGTCTATTTCACTCCCGTTAAGGAGTCTCATTAAAGGGGCTCGTCAACGCTTCATCGCCACACCGCAATGCTAGCATACCACCGCTCAACGGTGAGAAAAGAAAAATAATACAACATTCTCAAGTTATTTTATTATTTTCTGAAAAGTCCAAAAACTATCTTTTCTGGTCGACCCTCTCTGATCAAAGTTAAGTCCTTCCTAGGAGAATCCTGAGTTCAATGGTGCCCTCATATTTTTAATCTGAGCACTGGTTTAAAAGTAAGAAAATCCCACTCACACATTTATTTAAAAGAACCTTAAAAAAATAGTTCAAAAATTAACTTTCACCCTCAACCAGTGTCGGTCGAGGTTAGACTCCGACTAAGGGGAACACACCCTCACGAGATCAAAGACACTCCCAGATTTCCAATCCGAGTTACCATTGAGGATTTATATGTATTTTACAATAAAATAATTGTTACTTAATTATTTTATTTATATCCAAAAGCTAACTTCCATTGTTGACCCATGCCGACCAATGTTAGGATCTTCCTAAAGAAGGAACACCCTCACAAGCTCAACAATGTTATATAATTTTCAATCCGAGTCACCGTTCGTGAGTTATTAGAATTTGAAAAACAAAATAATTTTATTTTATTTATTTTATTTACAGTTATGCCATTTTTGGGTTTTCTCACTGGAGTCATGCGCCGACTAAACTGAAGTCACACCTAGGGTAAACCCGCCATCCTGAACACAACGATGCCCTATGATTTCTGACCAGGCACCCCTTTAAGAGTTATTACACTTTTTTATGAAAACCACTCATGAACGCTATTTAAAACTTGACATTTTTCGACGGATCATTATAGGAACTCCGGGCCTTGGAATCACTCATCGTATTAGTACTTGGTCTCAAAATAATTCCATATAAAAAAATTACATGGAATTTCCAAGACATTAAATTTTAATTAACTAAAAGTTATTAAAATTGTTCTGTTTATTCTATAGCATTATAGAATTTATATATAATCTAACAACCATATTAGAAATTGGTTAATGGAGAAATATCGTGATTTTTTTATGGAAATAAGAACTTTAATTTCATTTATTATATTATCCATTTTTTATATATTTCTATCATTAAATTACTTCAAGTTTGTCGTAGTAATTTTTATCATTTTATATATTTTGAAAAATTATCATTTAATATAACAATAATATTAGAAGTTATTGTAATGATATTAATACAAGAATTAAAGTGATTAAATATTATTATTGAATACATGTGATGTTTAAATATGTAAAGATATGTTTCCATATTTTAAATATTTATAACCTTTGAATGTTAGTGAGGAGTTTTGGAAACTCCCAGACAAATAAAAATGAATATGACCATTTGTTATTAGTTGATAAATAGAAATAAATACATGCAGTGCGAACAAAAAGATGAATTTTTGAATACTTGATAATAATAATGATTTTCTTGAAATATGATTCAAATATTATGTGAATACTATTCCATTGGTGAGATCATAAAGAAACTTAAATTGTTCCATTCAATACCACTGTAGTGATCAAAGATCATCAAGCTATATTTTCTTTAACATCTTTTGATCTCTGTTGGTTTTTATTGTTCTTTTGTTTTCTTCATGTCAATTTTCTTTACTATTTTTGTAATTATTATCATTAATTTATGCTTTTACCAATCAAAATAAAGTCGATATTGGTTGTTATACTAACCAAAAGGGAGGTTCTTGGGTTGTGACTCCTGAAGAAAATCCATGTTAGACTAGGTTGTGACTCTTATTAAAAGCCAAGGTTGTGTCTTTTGGTATTGTAAAATATAATGGATGTAAACAAGTTATCACATCATTAAAAGTGAGTTTTCCAAGTGGGTACCGATCTTCTCACCAAGTAGAGAAGATTTAAGATTGGATCAGGATCTTGGTGATCTAAACCACTATAAAAATACTATATTCATGGTTTAATTTGTTTTACACTATATTTTTAACACTTTCCTAAACTATTGATTCATATAATAATACAATATGATTAATTATTTGTTTTAAATGTTTTGAAAGAATATTAAACCCCTCTACCCTATTATTTCCATATATCTCAATCCAATAAATTTATCAAAGGGTTATAACTTCTTAAGGATTGTTCAACACTTTTATTCCTTTAATTGATACTAATAATTGGTATTAGAGAATTTGGTCATTTTGGATATAGGTATTATTGATAACATTTTTAACTATTTATCAAACCTAAATATCCTAGAACTAAAATTATAAGGAATAAAGACCAGTTCTTGAATGTGGCAGGTATAAATAAAAATGATGATTGGATACCTCAAAATATACTATTTTTTGATTGAAGTGACTATGGGTATTGGAAAGATCGAAAAGAAGCACACCTAAAGCTGTTAAGTATGGATAATTATACAATCATGTAAAAATGAAATGAGCTACTCAAATATTATCTAGATACACTTATAAGTAATGATATGATAAATAATGTTTTGAATTATAAAGTAAAGAATATTTTGTAATATGATATAAATAAAAGTGTGTATAACCATGTTTCATCCTGTAAAATAGACCATGATATTTAGATAATTCTACAAGTTACTCAATATGGTATATATTAGCTTAAAAAAACTAATATGGGAATGATTCAAGAAGAACACCAAGATTTTAGTATGAGAGAAGATGAGTTAGTGGACTAGTTGTTTCACTGGTTTAAAAGTACTAAAAATAGTATGAGTGAACTTAGAGAAGCACTAGAAAACACAGATCTTATTGAAAGGGTAATGAGAGCACTATCAAAGAGATGACATGAAATGAAAGTGGCGATCGATGAAAGTAATAATTTTAAAGTATATACATCAGATAAACTAATCAGTTCTTTACTGCAATATGAACTTGAATTGAAAAATAATTCTGATCAGGAGTCTATAAATGTAATGCTATTAATAACAATAACATTTCATAATTAAGAGATTACTAGTGCATGAAGAAAATAAATATCAGGAATGATTACCCCAAACTCAGACACTCAATGAAATAAAAATGCAAAAGGAAAAGTAAAAAACAATAATATTTTAAGGTATGGGACTGTTCAGATAGTTCAGACTCAAGAAGTGACTCATGATGTGAGTAAGAGACAGGAAACCTTGATTTTATGGCTACACATTGTGAGTTTGATTCTTATTATGATTCTAATTATATAAATTATAAAGTAAAAAAACCTCTTAAAGAAAATAAGGAATTAAGGAATGATAGTAGCAAGATTACAGAGAAATATATTGACATAAAAATTAAAAATAAGAAGTTTTTTTTTAAAAAATAATAACTTAAAAGGAAATTTTAAAATGTGAATATCATTGTTTCTATGAATGTGGAATCTAAAAGGAATTGTGATTATGATATTCAAACTAAAATAAGATAATAACAGATTGAAATATTCTTTGGAAGTAAATAATATACATCTATAAGTAAGGTTTAACATTGTTTTGGAGGAATTTAATAATATTTAAAATGAGTGTAAAAATCTCTTGAATGAAAATAAGAAACTGAGAAATACAACTTATAGTTCAAATGAGAAAGTTTATATTGATTTAGCAGTTGTTCAAAAATAGAATATGGAGTTGAAAAAGGAAATTTCTAATCTTAAATAAACTTTATCTACATTTTTTTAAGGTAAAGATATATATGATAAGATGTTTTTTATAATGAAGCCAAACTATAATAATAATGTTTTTGTCTATAACATCTTGTCACCAAGGATGAATAAGAATACTTTTTTTTAAATATAAAAATGGAGTATTTTGATTTTGTTGTGTTTTAAATGTAGTATGTAAAAGAATTATGTAAATGAATTCTCTTTGATATGTACACAATCATATAGGCATACTAAAACATTTATTTATAAAAAATTGGTCTCTAAATATCCCACAAATAGATGTTTTAAATCTATTTGTATTCCAGAAAATTCTTCTATTAATCTTATTGGACCCAAGTTTTCATGGGTACAAAAACACTCTAATTTATTGATATATTTTAGGAAATATTACTTAGAATTGGTATTTATATAGTAGGTGTTCTAGACACATCAAAGGTTAAGTTTAATTTTTTTTCTTTAATTAATGTTATGGATGACTAGTCACATTTTGAGATAACTCTAAAGGAAATATTAAAGGTATTGGAGAAGTTGAATTTTATAAAACTATTATTATTTAAAAAGTATTACTTGTAGATGGTTTAAAACAAAATTTAATAACTATATCATAGATCTTTGATGATGGAATAAATGAAAATTTTGTAAATGATAAATGTATATTTTTGAAAAATAAATCTATTTTATTTTCTAAAAATAGAAAATATAATGTTTACATGATTAATTTTTTCGATCCAACTAAACAAAATGAAGTGTTTAAATATTATAGAACCATATGATATTTTGTGGCATAGTATAAATGGACATTAAAACTTCAAAATGATTTATAGGTTTTCAACAAATAATAAGGTTATAAAAATTCCAAAGTTACATACAAGTAATTTATGTTTGATTCATGTTTAAAGAGTAAACAACATAAAGAAATATTTAAATATATGAATTATGTTAGTACTTATATATGGATTAAATTGTTACATCTTAACTTACTTGGTCTTATACAACCTAATATTTTAGGTAGAAAGAAATATGTATTTGTAATAGTAGATGATTATATTTGGTTCATCTGGATTTATTTCTTATCTCACACAAATGAAAATTTAAGTAATTTTTTTCTTTTTATAAAATTATTCAAAACTTCAAAAAAAATCGATAATATCTATCATAAGTGATAGAGATGGTGAATTTTTTAAATTTAGAGTTTGTAATTTTTTTTGAATACAATGGATATAAAAATTATTTTTTTGCCCCCGGAGACCACAACAAAATTGTGTCATTGAAGGAAAGAATATGTCATTTCAAGAAATAACCAGATAAATTATTATTAATTTCAAAGAGACTAAATATTTTTGGTACAAATATGTAAATACAAATTTTCATGTTTTAAATAGAGTTTTTATTAGAACCTTTTTAAATAAAACCCCTTATTATTTTTAAAGGGTTTAAACCCAAAATTAGATATTTTAGGGTGTTTGGTTACATTGTTATTATTTTAAATTCAATAAATAATTTAGAAAAATTATATTCTATAAGTGATGAAGGAATATTTTTAGGTTATTTTAATTCCAGTAAGTCATATAAAGTTTTTAATAAGATAAAATTAGTGGTTTAAATGTCTATTCATATCAAATTCAATGAAAATAACAATAATAAGAAGAATTTAGATTTAAATAAAGATGATGATGAATTTAAGGAATTCAATTTTTATGAAGACAATGATAAAGAAAAGGATATTGTATCAATTTAGGGGGAGAAAATATATTTTCAAACTAATCTTAAAGAGTAAAAAACTCTTAAAGTTCATCCAATTGAAAATAATAATCGTAAATTCTAGTATAAAAACTAGGAAATCAGTTTTAAACTACTATGATAATTCTAAATTTGTTTCTAATTTTATACATTTTAATATTGATTATGATTTAACTGATTCAAACTTGATTAATTCTATTCATGATGGAGTAAATTAATTTTATAAAAAAAGAGTGTTGATTTTTTTAATTACCAAAAGATAAAAAAATAATAGGAACTAAGTGTATTTTTTCATAATAATCTTGATGAAGTTGGATACATAATTAAAAATAAATCAAGACTAGTAGATTGTGGTTATACTAAGGAAGAGGGAATTCAATTTAAAGATTCATTAGCTCCTCTTTCTAGGATATAATATATTATAATTCTATTAGCATTTGTTTATTTTCAAAATATCAAAATATTTCAAATGGATGTAAAGAGTTTATTTTTTAAATGGAATAATTTCTAAAGAAGTATTTGTTAAAAAACTCCCTGTATTTTAAAATTTAAAATTTAAAAATCATGTCTTTAAACTTAATAAAGATTTATATGGTCTTAATCAAGCTTCATAAGATTGTTATGAGAAACTAACGCAATTTTTATTACAAAATGATCTTGATTAAGTAAAAGTTTATCTGACCTTGTTTATAAAGAACATTTCAAATGATATTTTGATTATATAGATTTATGTTGATATAATATTTGGTTCCATAAATGATTAACTTTGTAATGATTTTTTAAATTAATGAAAAGTGAGTTTGATATGATATTAATGGTATAATTGTATTTTTTGGTTTACTAATTAATCAAGGAAAAGATGATATTTTCTCAAATCAGTCTAAGTATACTAAAGAAATTTTAAATAGTTTTGTATTTATTCATATAAGTCTTTGAAAAAAACTATTAGTAAAAATTCCAAATTAGATTCGGATGGATATGAAATGTGTGTTGATATTAAATTTTATAGAGGAATGATATGAAAATTACTTTATTTGACTGTATGTAAACCAAATATAATGTTTTCATTTTGTTTATGTGTAATATTTCAGTAAAATCATAAGGAAATTAATCTTAAATATATTAAAATATTTATTAGATATTTCAGGGGAACTTTTAGTATTATTATATCTTATTTAAATTGTATTTTATTTATTTATTATCATATTTAGACTCTGGCATTGGAGGTTGAAGGCATGAAAAAAATCACAAAAGTCGTGTGTCTTTTTATAGGAAAGAATTTAATTTCATGGAGTTATAAGAAACAACTATCAGTTTCATTATCTATAGCTGATGACAAGTATATTACTGATGCTAGTTGGTGTTCTCAAAGTACTTGGATTAAACAGACCTTATGTGATTTTAATATTAGCTTTGATAAAATTCCAATATTCTGTGACAATTCTAGTTCTAGTTCTATTTATAAAAATCATCTACAAAACTCTTGAACAAAACATATAGATGCTATATTTCATTTTCTGAGGGAACATATGAATAAAATAAATATTAGTTTAGATTTTGTTTCAACTAAAAAAAATTTCTAACTTATTTACTAAACCATTAGATTCTATTAGATTTGAGAAAATGAAGTTTGAACTTCGTATATTAGAAGCATGATATTTTGATTATTATGATGACTTCTTGATTAAAAATAGATATAACTTTAGACATATTCTTTCACGAGTGATATTTTCAATTATTAATTTATAAAAAATGTTATAATTTGTTTATATAATTTCCAAATGTATACAATTTTGGGTATTTGTAACTATTTATTTTTTAAGGGGGAGAAAGTTTTGGAGATTTAATTTTTTTTCTTTTTGATAAATTTAAAAAAGGGGGATAATGTTTTGGAAATTTTAAAAAATGTTCAGTTTTTTAAATTACAAAATGGAGGAGATTGTTATTATTTGAAATTATATGTTAGTTCTTTATGATTCATGTTTTGTTAAATTATGATAACCTCAAATTTATTTTATTTTAAATTTTATAAACATTTATATTTTCATAATTTTGATTGATATATGTGAATTGATTTAAAAATTTTCTTCCACACATCATTTTTTGTTTAAGTGTTATTTTTCAATATAATGTTATCATATTGTAAAATATTTTAATAATACTTTCCTAAAATTTAAATTTTCTAATTTTGTTAATGTAATTATAATATTAATAATTTATAACTTATATAAAATACCTTGTTTAATTATATATATATATTGATATATATTTGAAACAACACACACACACACAAGGTGCACTATATAGACTGTTCATATTCTCCTACATTTACACATCAATTCGAACATGTGTGCAACTTCATTAAAGTGCTTCAAAAAATCCATGCACTCACTACAAAACCCTTGTTACATGTCCATACATCTATGACAAAAAAACTCATATTCTTTATCATATCGACCACCTATGCACTATAACAAGTTTTGTTTATTCTATATGATAGCACCTGGTTCATGTGTCCATTCATTACCAATCCTCATCCATGTGATTATTTATACCAGTTTGGCATGCCTCTATCCTCACACACCTAGCCTTTCTCAATGTTAGTAATCTCATGATGGAAACATTGCTTCATGACACCTGTGATCTCTATCAACTTAGGCAAGAATCTCTTCCACTATGATAGCTCGTCTATTCAAGTTTCAAGCTACCGTAAAGGGTTTTTTCATGATACCGTGAAGCACCAAACTACTATGATAGTGTTTTTAAAATGAATTTGAGTATGTTTTTAAAGTTACTATGAAGTATTTTTGAAGCTACCATGAGGCTATTTTTAAGTGACCACACAATATAAATTCAACATACCATTATTCCATTTTTAAGTTTCTGTGAGCATTTCAAAGTGATTAAAAGTCCAACCTATAATGATTATTTCAAAATTTTACACAATTCCAACCTATCATGTGTAATTATCAAAGTGATTGCAAACTAACCTACCACATGAGTTATTCTCAAGATATTATAATTAAGTGACTATATGAAGAATTTGTTTACATGGTTAGTATACTGATGACATGCTTATATGGAATAGTAAGTTAATTGACTGCAAGGATTATGACTATCATAGTTACTTCATCACTTTATTTATTTTGATAAAATATATATTTTACAAAATTTTTATTTTTATTGATATTTTTATATTTTAAGTAACTTCTAGTTATTCAAATTTTTCTAATTATTCTCTTACTCTTTAGAATGAATATATAATCTGACCACTATATTGAAAATTGGTAAAAAAATAAATATCATGAAAATGTTTATGGAAACAATAAGTTTCATTTAATTTATTATATTATGTGTTTTTATATATTTATATCATTTAATTAATGCAAGTTTTTGGGAGTTATTTTTATCATTTTATTTATTTGAAAAAATCACATTCATTATAATGAACATATTATAAGTTATTTTAAGGAGTTTAATATAGGAATTAAAGTGATTCATTATTATTATTTAATACATGTGAAGTTTAAACATGAAATGATATGTTTCTATATTTTAAATATTTATAACCACTGAATAGTAGTGATGAGTTGAGGAAACTCCTATAAAAAAAAGAAACGAATACGACCATTGGTGATTAGTTGATAAATAGTAACCAAGTCATGTAGTGTGAAAAAATATTTCTTTTTTAATAATTGATGATAAAATTTTTTCGTGATACATGATTAAGATATTATAATAATAATTTTCCATAGGTGTGACCACAAATAAACTTCAATTGTTCCATTCATTACTACTAAAGTGATCAAATATCATTGAGCTATATCTTCTGATCTCTGTTAGTTTTCATTGTTTTTGGGTTATATTCATGTCATTATTATTTAATATGTTTGTAATTGTTAGAATCATTTTATGATTTTCTCAATCAAAATAAATTCAGAATTGGTTATTATACTAACCAAAAGGAAGGTTCTTAGGTTTTGAATCTCATTGAAAAGTTAGGTTAGACTAGGTTGTGAATTCTATAAAAATTCAGGGCTACGTTTCTGTGTATTATAAATGGCAGTATATTTAAAAATGTTATAAAAAATTTAAAATTGATTTTTAATAGTGGGTACCGATCTTCTTATTTAGTAGATAATATTGAATAGTGGACTAGTGTAATGTCCCAACCTGACTGACCACTAAACATATAGCTGGACCGATCACCACGTGGCCTCAAGTGCACCTCCCCATATGTTAGAGACTGCCGACTAGTAGCAAGGGTCTATTGATGGTACAACGGGGAGACTATACAATAGAGATCAAAGTTTCACAATGTTATAATAATATTAAAACAAAAAATAGTATCAGAAGTAGTAATAATAAATAAATAAAAATAGCAGAAGAATAATATAGTGACTGAGTAAAAGTGGCCAATTCCAATTTACAGCAATTCATGTATGACATATGATGATACCAGTACAAGCAGTAAGATTTACAAATATAAATACAATGCAATAAAAGAATAACTTTCCAAGACTAACTCCATGATCATATTGAGTACTAGATCATTCTTGTGCTCCCTAGCTCCCAAGTACGCAACACAACACAATTAATAAATCCAAAGACCTGTAAGCATGTCAGACTTCTTGGGTAACCCAGTGTAATGGTGACCCGAATATGGTTTGAGATAGAAATATTATTAGGTTGGAACCCGTGATGTCTAGGCCAATCCATCTCATGCAATAAACAAATAAGCAGTGTGCTAATATATAACAATGTAGAGCAGTAAACAAATGAAAAGATAATGCTTGGTCCTAGTTCCCAAATGGACACCCATACTTTATCACCTACCTCAGCCTAAGCCCAAAGTCTGAATAGTTCACCTATTCAATCCTTAATGTGTATAGAAGGCAACCAAAAAATCATACCCCCAAGCCTTTTCTCTGGCTTGGGGTCTCATATCCATGTCATCACAGAAGAATGCCCAAGTATAAACAATAAGGATCAAGAGATAGCACAACGACTCATAATAATAATAAAAGATGCATCTCATAATATCAATCAATCATTCATTCAAATCCTTAAAATACAGTGGTGGATTCCCAAACCCATCCATATTGGTATAAAAGAATCCTAATTGTCACTACAGAATCATCCAATATATTCCAATACCAGTGAATCCATCCAAGGTGACCCATACATCATCTATTGTATCACTTGAGGCATAATGACTCTGAGTCTGTCCCAAGTATCTCACATAGGGGACTGAGTATAACCCATGGCATAAAGTTTCCATCTTGTCAATGGTTCTATCCACGATTGCTCCCCTAGGGAATTAGTATCACTCAAGAGTATAAGAAACCACCTGATCAACCCTTTCCTGGAAAGCCAAAGCATCGCTCCTGGTGCATCAAGTCATAACCAATCAAGCACGATGATTCCATCCATGAATACTTAATACGTAACCCATGTTATCTCCCAACCCATATCAAGTGATCCATATCAAGAAAGACATATTACAAGGAAAATCATTTATAATTGAAAGCCATAAAATAAAAATCTCATAAACAAAATCTAAAAACTAACCAAGTATCACAATTCAACTATAATGGAATAAGTCATTAAGCACATTCATAAGATCTAGTCTACAAGAATGATCACTAGGTTGAATTCCTTAAGCATAAACAATGGAATAAAAACATTGGAACATGACATTAACATGTCTCAAATCACATGTCACCAAGACATTACAATGGCCCAAGATATCATGCTTGGTTATAACTACCAATCAATCCAACCCAAACAAATGGATTAAGAAATAAGCATTCAATAAGGAAAATTGTGCGAGAAACATGTGTAAGCAAAGAATATGACATGAAGCAAGGTATTCATCCAACTTTCACTTAGAAATTTAAATGTAAGGAATATGGAATTCAAGGATATGCATAAGGCATTGTCAAATAATATAATTCAATCCACTAAAATAGGAATAAGAAAAACTAATAAGAATCATGCATGCACATATGTCCTTTTCCATTTGAAGACATCACACCTCGTTGAGGGGTTTTATTAGAAAACATGACATTGTATTTAAAAAATAAATTTCATTAAATTTTAAGAGTTCAATTCATCACAAGTCATAAGGGATATAACATATGATATAAAGAAAGGGTGAAAGGCAAGACACAAAGAAAGCTAGAACATAATTAATAATTTAATATCTTTCAAAATATGGATGGAACATGATAAAAATCATATTTTTAAAAGGGCATAAAGAAAAGGGAATAAGTAAGGAATCCTACCTTAAAGGGAAGAGTACCAAGATGAACAATTCGACACTTGATGCTTTCATCAACGACCACTCGAAGCTTTTACTTCCTGCCTATGAGCATACACAACTTCACATATAAATAAGGAAACCTATAGAATATGTAAATATTTTCTTGACCATGAATAACAATGGTATCCTTACACATATATGCTATAATTGTGCATACACCTATTTCCACTTACAACAATACGATTTTTTCATATATATAAATAAGCACACCTAGCCCCATATATATATATATTCACTTCCATGGGTGAATATACATATAACATGGGAACTTACATATGTATATTCCTACCTATTTATAAGATTTAAGTCGCCTATAACTCTAGCAATTCAAACCCACCTTAAGGATGATCAAAATGCACTAAAATAATTACTAGGAACCTTAAATCACCAAAAGGACCAAAATTTTTTTAGAGAGATAAAGAAACAGGAGAAAACCATACCTAAAGTAGTGATTAAAAGATAAAAAAGACCAGAAACACCCTTCATTCAATAGAAAACACTGAAACATACGTAAAGACGACCCGAGAGGCCCTTTGCATGCCCTAACCAAGGAAGAAACAACCAAAATGAGATTAACCCTTAACTTGGGGTTTTGGAAAAATGAAATAGGGAAATGAGGAGTAGAAAAATATACCAAAATTAGGAAGAATAGGGAGTGTAGACATTACCTTGACACATCAAACATAAAATTATAAGGAATCCGGGTGAATCAGTTTGTGAAGAGGAGGCCGAGAGGGGGGTCATTGTATGCAGCTAGAGACGTATAGGGGAGGTGTGTCATGAAATTCTAGAGAGGGATAAGGGATAAATAGTTTATGTTTTATTTTATTTTAAATTTTAATTTAATTAATTGGATTTATTCAAAAAAACACATCACACGGTTTGGTTCGCATGGTTATCCAAACTGTGCGCCAACCGTGCGGTGAACAGTGCAATCAAACTCCCAATTTTTCACTAACCATGTGGGATAGGTATATAGTTTGGGTAAACCATGTGCAGATCGTGTAGGGAATTTATGATCCTTTTTTGTAGTTGCATGATTTTCTGCTAAGGGATGCATGGTTTTAGAAAAGCCGTGAACCCTATGCATACCACCAAAACCTTTGATTTTTGGGGTCCGGTGCTCCCAAAACTCAACGAGACACCTAGGAAAACCTTCATACCTTTACCCAAATCTAAAAACAACATTTTTAGGGGTTTCAACTCTCAAAATTGAATTCCAAATCTTGGTTTCAAAAAACAACCCATCTAGTAAATGCGAAAATTTAAAATCCCTTGGATTTTCATCTAGTTCAAAAATACGAGTTGTTACAACCTCCCCACCATAGAACTTCTCATCCTCGAGAAGAATTTAGGAACCAGAAAAACATCCTTCAACCTATAAGGGTCATGAAGTCTCTTTAAAATGGATTCTTTGTGTTTCCAAACTCCCAATTCACCTCCAAGAATTCATTTAAGCACACAAAACATAAGCCATCAAAACTCGATCCAACACTCATTTTCCACCAAAACACCAAAATAGAGCTTACCCGATCCTGTTTATCTAGAAACATGATCACATCATCATCTCATTAAACATATTTCCAAAGGTACTTCCCACATTAGTATTTGACATTAAAAGGGTCCAATTCTGAGACATGGTACCTCCACCGTTGAAATTGCCTATAAAGCATGCTCTAATAATTCTAATGATTCTTCTGACATGATTTCCATAACTATAAGAACCCAATTTAATTCCATGGAAATAAGAAAACCTCACTATAATAAATAGTAAAATATCGACAAACCAAGATGAAAATGACCACACAAGATTTTCAGAAGACATTACCGACCCCTAAATCACACTCTCCTAAACCCGATGATATGATTTAAAGTGGTTCCCTTCACTAAAAATAAAAATTAATAATAGGGATATAAACTCAAGCCACTCCATTCAACTTATCTTGAGAATGAATGGCTTAAACAACCGGAATATTGTAACAGAACTATAATACCTTCCTCCAAGGCATCACGTGTTTACAACCATCACGTACACCAAAAACCATATCTAGCTTCTGGTGATTCTCACTGATCAAACCATTACATGTTTATTTAAATGGACACACCACAACATGAACAAGGGTGTAACCTAAACCCAAGCCACTCAAATCGTTACCCCTTTGTAAACAATACCTTCGATCCTCATAAAAAGTCTGGGGTAACCTAAGATTCATTAAACTAGAGTCCAAGGAACTAAACCAAGGTAGTTATTACTCCACATTTTACAAATGAGACATTAGTACAAAGATGAAACATCCACATAAAGTCATTGAATGACCCCAGAGTGGCATCTACCTGATGGTCATGTCAAAGGAAACTGCTGGTGTCCAAGAGTCCATCCAAGGTGTTCTTACCCAGGAACCCTGGTATCACTCAGGACTAACAACACCCAATAAAACAACCACATGTTCAGCATGCAACAAAAATAGTGATCACCAAATGATCCCAACATCTTTTAAAACTATAGCATAGTGTAAGACCAAAACTCTCTTAGTACATAAAAGAAAAATTCAAGACAGGGGAAATGATCATCTCTAAAGGAAGAGTATACTAAGAGGGAACTAGGAAGAATAAAATAATAATGGTCAAACCACTATTGGTCGAATTCTTGAAATAATCTTGACTTTACCCGTCGATACATCACTACAAATTGATCACAATTATTCACCACCTGAGGCATTCCATGATCGTTCAAGATTAACCACTGAACTCATCCACAACCAATGTCATTTCCAAAGGTTGCACACACATCCAACCATAACAATGTCATGCACCATGAAAGCACTAACATGTTTCAAAATTTGTATGCCTAAAAGGAATTCAAGCAATACCAACTATTTCCAAATGTTACTCTTTAGTTGTGCTTCTTCTACCTAGAAGGACACATTTTCCAGAACTGAGGTGAATCTCCCTACCTTAGGAGTGTCCTTAGTCTTCAAAAATAGGGAAAGACCGACCTATCATAAGAAAAATAGGTCATATTCCCCTCAAACTTAATCACAAGTCATTCGACATGAAAACCAAACCAATTTTACCAGCATGTCAAAACACCAAAGTCTCTAAAAGTCATCTTGATAATTGGAATGAACTTGATTCCATTTACACCCAAGTCACTCTACTGTGGAGATGACCCAAGTACATACTCAATAACACAAGGCTTAATGATTCACTGAATTCAACTGGTTCTTTATAATCTTTATCAACTCGATGGGTATCGCCTATGTGAACACATACTACCCCAAGGTTTCATAAATAAGATGATAGATCCTTAACACAATCCCTAGGAACAAATGAACATATGCAGTCAAGTATCTGATAGAATTCCAAAATATTTAACTCACATTCATATTACCCCATATGACTATTAATATTACTGACAAAATACCGAGTCATCAAATGCTGAAAAGAGAAAAAAGGGTATCGCGACCTAATAAGTGGATGATCAGGCCCTTGGAATTTCTAGCCTACTAGAACTGATCATTTTGAAATTCTCATAATTGGTGCAAGAATCAAATAACAGACGATCACTCATCAAAAAAAGGGTGTAATTTTAGAAACCAAGAGTCCTACATGGGACTATGGAACCTGAATAGCACCATATAAGAGGAAAATATAACAAGCAACAAGAAAGGGTTAACAATATCTGAGGTCGCTGCCTATAATGGGCTAGCCCCTAACTGAAATAGAAAGCGCTAAACTAAAACATGGTCACACATACCAAGGGCCATTAGGCTTAAATGCCTATCATTTATATTCAACTATGAAAAGAAGAATCCTATGTAAATTCACATGATCTTCCTCAAGTAAAAACTCAAGAAATCACTCAAACCACCCTTACACGAGGGTTAAGGCCTACAGAACCTCTTAAGGTTTAATTTTAAAGTATTTAAATAAAAACTCATTTAACCCTTTAAACATTTCAAGTTTAGTTTTAAATAAAAACTAACACTATACTCAAGGAAAAATAGGTAAGGGATTTTAAACCACCTTTTCAACCATTATTATTCAGTGAAATCACATTATAATTAGCCATTTTTATCAAATAACCCCAATTTTAAGCACCATTCATTTAATTATAAGGATTCACACAAGGGAAGATCAAACCAATTTAAAGGACTTTCATTAATTAAAGGAGGTATTGTCAAGAAAAAAGCATCCAAGAAATGGACACTTTAATTAACCACCTTCATATAGCATATTTACCCCCACAGGGTTTATCACTTGTAATTTAAAATAATAAGAGACCTACTAAGACCTATTTAGCCATTTTGGATTAAAAAAATGAAACTTGAATATTTTAAACATTTAGATGTTTAAAACACCTTTAGCAGTTTTCATTTTTATCAAAGTAAGCCCCAACTAACCTACTTGGTTCTAGCTATGCTTTTAGAACTTTTAACCACACAGGTTATTAAGACCAAGAAAAATGGTACAAGTCTCAACAAGGAAACCAATTCATTTAAGGTTAAAATTGAACAACACTTGTTTTTAAAGCAATTCTAAATAAAATTCTCACAATAGACATCTCAGTTTTATGCGTTACCACCACAATTTATAAAGCACCCATACACCTTACAAGTTTAAGGTGACTCCCATCTAACTACAACCGTTTTTTTATAATAATAGAGAAATTAAATAAATTTAACATTTATATAAAAATCTGTAACTATATAAATCACATTAACAATGGTTTGGTTATATGGGTAATCACATTACAAATTATAAGGCACACATACACCTTATGAATTGGAAATTAACTCCAATTTAATCACAACCAAGTTGTTTCAGTCTATGATAAACAACAAAGAAACATAGAAATTTAAACAGGAAAACTAAATAAGTCACCTAAACATGGTAAGAAATCAAACATTCCAAAGAACCACAAGTCATAAAGTAAGAATATCATAGAAAAAGAAAGAAAATGGAATACAAGGCACACCAATAATTTCAAATATCATAACAATGCAATCTACATGACATAGAATATGTATGGGATTTGAATTACTATGTTCCTATCATGATACACGTAATGTTACTTCCTTTCCATACCAGGACAAAGGTAATTATTATATATCTCATCAATAAATCAATAGCATAAATTAAACCATTCACATAAGGTGAAATCATAATCAACTATAATAGAAAACTGCATTAATATCAATCCTAGCTTGAGCCACTTGGTCATTTGTCCATGGGTGGGGTGATTAGTCCTAGAAACAACTATTTACCAAGCATCAAAACATTCCTAGTATCCTTTCTATAAACCCAAAATAGTAATATAAAGTACTAAGAAAGGATTTGATACCACTTTTTAACATACTAACTCAACTAACCACTAAATTAGTAGTCAGAAAGGTCACCACATTGCCTCAAGTGCACCTCCCCATACAATAGTGGCTGCCGACTAGCATATAGGGTCTATTGATGGTATGGTGGGGAGACTATACCATCTAGATCAGAGTCTCACATCAGTATTATAATATTAAAACAAAAAATAGTATCATAATCAATAAAAATAATGAAATAACAACTGTGGAAGAATAATATAATGACTGGGTAAAAGTGTCCAAGACCAATTTAAAAAAATGCATATATATCAGGTGATTATACAAGTACGAACAATAAGATTTACAAATAGAAATACAATGAAATAAAATAATAACTTCACAAGACTAACTGCATGATAATTCAAATTACTAGATCAGTCCTATGATCCCAAGCTCCCAAGTATGCAACAAAACACAAACAACCAATCCAAAGACCTACAAGCATGTAAGAATGCTCTGGTACCCCATTACTATGGAATCTTGAGCAGGGTGTGAGATATAAATCTCAGTAGGCCAACACCCATGGTGTCTAGGCCAATCCATCTCATTCAATAAACAAATAATTTGTGTTCTAATATATTATAATTCATATTAGTAAACAAATGAAATGATAAAAACTTGGTTCAGGTTCCCAAATGGACACTCATACCTTATCACCTGCTTTGGATTAAGTTAGAAGTATGAATAAGGTACCTATGAAATCCATAATGTGTATACAAGGAAGACAACAAAGAATACCCCCAAGCATGTGCTCTATCTTGGGATCCCATATCCATTTCATCACATAAGTATACACAAGTATAAACAAGAAGCATCAAGAGATAGAACAACGACTCATAATAATAATAAAGGATTCATCTCATAAGAGAGATCATTCAATCATTAAAATCCATCAAATATAGTGGTGGAGTCCCAATCCCATCCAAGCTGATCTAAAAGAATCCCAAGTGTCACTACATGATCATCCAATATAATTCAATACCACCGAGTCTTTCCAAGGTAACCCATTCAGCATCGCTTGTATCACTCGAGGCATGGAAACTTTGAGTCCATCCCAAATATCTAACATTAGGTATCGAGTATCATCCATGTCATGGTGTATCAATCTTTCCAATGGGTCCATCCACAGTTTCTCCCCTAGGGAACTGGTATCACCCAAGAGTATAAGAAACTACCCGAGCAACCCTTTCCTGACAAGCCAAAGCATCAATCCCTGCACGTCGAGTCATAACTATCTGAGCATGGTGATTCCATCCATGAATCCTTAATACAGAACCCATGTTCTCTCCTGGCCTGTATCAAGTGAGCCATATCAAGAAAGGAATATCAAAATTCAAAGCATTTATAATTGAAATCCATCAAATAAACATCTCATGACCAAAAGATAAAATCTAAAAAATAATCACAATTTAATAATAAAGGTATAAGGAATTATTCATAGGTATAAGCTCTAGGATATAAGATATGAAAACTAGGCATCATTCATTAAGTGTAAACAATGGAATACAAACATTGACACATGGAATTTACATGCCTCTAATCACATTTCACCAAGACATTACAATGTACCAAGCTGTCAAGTTTGGTCATACCTAACCTTCAATCCAACCTAAAGAAATAAGAATTTAGCAAGTCACAATGCATAAGAAACATGACATAGAATATTTTTAAACAAATAATATGTCATGAAGCAAGGTATTCATCCAACTCGTACTTAGTAATTTAAATGTAAGGCATATGTAATTCAAGGATATGAACAAGGCATTCGCAAAACATATAATTCAATCTAATCAAACAGGAATAAGTAAAATCACTAAGCATCAGGCATACAGATATGTAATTTTCTATTTGAAGACAATGCACCTAATTGAGGGGTTTTATTAGAAAACATAAGATTGTATTTCAACAATTCATTTCATTAAATTTTAAGAGTTCAATTCATCTAAAAGCATAAGAGATATAACATATGGTACAAGGAAAGGGTGAAAGGCAAGGAACAAACCAATTTGGCACACACTTAATAATTTAACAACTTGAAAAAGATGGATGGTACATGATATAAAGAATAGTTTGAAAAGGGAATAAACAAAAAGGAATAAGTAAGGAATCATACCTCCAAGGGAAGAGTACCAAGCCGAACACTTTGGAATTAGACACTTTCATCAGTGACCACTCTAAGATGCTTCAATTTTCAATCATATTCACCTTCACATATACATAAGGAAATTGGGCCCCTATGTACATATTCACATGGCCATGAATATGTACAAGGGGATCCTTACATATATGCTATATATGTGCATACAACTATTTTCACTTACACCCATATACATTTTTAATATATATATGTAACCAAAACTCACCCCACATATATATATATATTCACTACCATGGGTGAATATCTATATATAACATGGGAACATACATATGTATATTTCTACCTATGCATATGCGATAAGTCATCTTTAACTCTGGTGACTCGGACCCACCTCAAGGATGGTAAAAACAGACTACAAAAATTACTAGGAACCCTAAATCACCAAAAGGACCCAAATAAAACTATGAGAGAAAATACAGTGAGAGAAAACCTTACCACAAGTGGCGATGAAAAACCAAAAAGGATCTGAAATGCCTCACCTTCGGTGTCAAACACTGAAAAATATGAAAAGATGACCCGAGAGGCCCTTCACACGCCCTTTAAAAATAAGAAACAAACAAAATCAGATTAACCCTTGACCTAATGTTTTGGTTTAATGGAATCAGGTGATGGGGTGAAGAAAATTCATCCAAAACAAGGGAGAAGAGGAAACTAAGACCTTGCCTTGATGCATAGAGGAGGTCGAGAGGGGGGTCTCCACATGTGGCAGGAGAGTTCCATGGGAGAGGGGTGTCATGAGGGCATGTAGGGGGAGAAGGGATAGATATTTTAGGTTTCATTTTATTTTAAATTTTAATTTAATTAATTTTATTTATTAAAAAACACATCGCATGATTTGGGTCACATGGTTTTCCAAACTGTGTATTAACCTTGCGATGAACAGTACAAGCATACTACCCATTTGGCACTAACCATGTGGGATAGGTGTATGGTTTTGGTAAAACATGTGAATCCCATGCAGGGAATTTTTGGTCCTTTTATACAGCCTCATGGTTTGCTGCTGAGGGCCACATAGTTTCAGACAAATCATGCACCCTGTGCAGACCACCCAAACCTTTGATTTTTTGGGTCTAGTGATCCTGAAACTTGATGAGATAGTTGAGAAACACTTTGAACCTTTACCCAAGTCTAAAAACAACATTTTTAGGATTTTCAACTCTATGAATTATATTCTGAAGCTCAGTTTCCAAAATGACCCATCTAGTAAATGCTAAAATTCAAAATACCTTGGATTTTTATAAGGTTCAAAAACACAGGTCTTTATAACTGGGATCTTAGGGATCTGAAACTCTATAAAAATACTATCTTTATATTTTAATTTTTTCTGCATTTTAATTTGAACAATACACTTAATTATTGATTCATATAATAATAAACTCTGATTGATTATTTGTTTTAAAATTTCTTAAATACAATTCACCCACCTCTAATTTATTATTCCCATTTATCTTGATCTGATAATTATTTCCTGAATCTCGATAGTATCCATCCTATATGGAGGAATATATACTGGTTCTTCTCTTAGAAAAAGATAAATAGTGATCTCTACCTCTCTATTATGAGGTAGCCCAAAAAATTATTCAGGAAATAGATCTCCAAATTGGCCCACTTCTAATGGAAAGACAACCTATATTACTCTTTGGAATCAAGAAAAAGACTGAAAATTTAGGCTAACACTCTACCCAACCTATGATGCTTATGTCCTTCTCAAGTTTCCTAGACATCCCAATCTCCCTTGTTAACATAGTTATTATCCTCAGGTAATGAGAAAGACAACCTCTATTGGTGACAATCAATATGGACACAAAAAGGCACTAAACAATCCATCCTAATAATTATGTCGATGCTAGTCATCTCAAGGGTGAAAAGGTTCAAAATAAAATGGTAGATTACTATCTTGATAGGAAACTCCTTGAATAGGTGAACACACTCTAACTGAATTCCCAATGTAGTGTCAAAAGACATCACCCTACAGAAGTATTAAATCTTATGACCAGGAATTCCCAATAAATCTGCAGATGTAAATGAGTATAATGGGATCATGTAAAAAAAAGTGGATACTAAAGTCGAGGATACCAAGATCATACTTAATACTATAAATGACCCAAAACTATGCTCCCCAGGTGTAGGTTTTACTACATATAACTTACCAGATCCATGACCTTGAGCTACAAGTAGACCTCCCTAAGAAGATCCACTATGATATCTCTACACAATATGTATTTAGATTCCTCAAACCTTACAAACTCCTCATCTCGAATGAACAATAGTAATCTATCTTCCTACCTAGAGTAGAGCCAAAAATACCACTCTCGAATTTAGAACTAGTGAATATACTCTTTCATTGGGCATTGATGGGAAGGTTTAACCAGATATATGGAGATGGATGAATCTTGAAAAAGCTCAGTACTATATTGCGTCTCTAATACACTAAGTCTTCATGTGACCTTACCTTCCACAATGATGGAATATGGCATAAATACTAGTTTATACACTATGAATTCCACTACCCTAATGAGAATTGTCAAGGTGATGCATCATACCACTATATAAACCACTTTCCAGCCTAGTTTCTAAACCACCATACCTTGTACCTTTTGTTTCTCTTAGATAATGATTAGATATATGGTCCCGGTTCAATATCTCAGAGATATAAGTCAGTCAAAAGACATTAACCTCAGATCATATGGAATACCTAAGGAAATCCTTAAAACACCTCACCCTTGATAACTCAACACCAATAAGAGTGGGTTAAAAGCACTGGAGCTCTATAAAAAAAGATGAGCAATCTATGAAGGGAATAATACCCTACTCTAGATGTATGAATTACCAAGATTGACCAGTTCTTATAATCTCTAGGAATAATTAGTCAGAAAAAGTAATCTATAAGTCACTATAGATTATTCTCTAGTGTTGATCCACCTAATTAATAACACCCCCATAATTTTGAAGATCCACAAAGCATATATATTTCAAGCTTGAACCTCCTTTATAGAGGCATCTCCGAATGTTCAAAGATCATAAGAATATCCTCTAAACAAGACTCTATAGCTTGGATACCACCTTTCCCTAAGAAATTAGGTGGTTACTGCTACGGGAATTCCCCAATCACCTCTAACATGGTTGGTGTAGGTCTTATAACTCTCCATGGATTGTACTAGATGTAGAAAACTTTCTCTAAGATGAACATCAATGTATAGTCCTGGAGTAACAAGTGGTAATACAAGAGGTGTTTCAGGTGGCACTATAGGAGGTTCAAGTCTCACCACATCAGGAGCATAGTCATTTCCAACTTCCTGGCACTCGACTCAAGGCCATCGTGGAGGAATTTATCTAAATTCCAAGCACAAGCCATAGAAAAAGATAAAAGGATGAAAGTATTATACATATGAAACAATAAAATAACAAATCCTCACTAAAAAATATACACTAACCAAACTACCCACTCTAGGTTTAGATCAAAAGGTAATATTTCAATTCTTAATTGTAACGGTTTAGTTATATGGGATTTCAATTCCAAGTTATATAGAAAAACACTCTTTATGATGCAATTATCATCCCTATTTAATTAAAACTAATTTTTTTCAAGATTTTGATTTTATTAAGTCAACATGTAATGGTTTAGTTATAAAAGAAGTCATTTCAATGTTACAAAGAAATTCAATTTATTAGTGGAAATTGTCATTACATTTAATTTCATCCAGCTATTCAACACTAGGAATTAGAATGTAACAAGTATATATATAATGGTTCAATTATATGGTTTTCCATTCCTAATTTATATAAGAATAAAAATATAAATTTCAATAGGGAATGTATTTAAATATCACCAAATTTATGTTTTTAGCTTATGTAACCAAGGTTATAAAGCTTTAACCATGTTAAAATTGGTTATATAAGGTTCCACCATTAATCTATATGAAAAAAATACCTTTTATGTTGATGTAGAAACTTTATGTAAGCATATTTTTTCCTCTTTTATCTTCAGGAAATTTAAGAATTTAAAATCATAAAAATCAATTCACATGTAATAGGAAACAACATAATAGGCGATGGGATATTCATGACATTACATATGAGTGACATATAAATCCCTACGTGCCTATGATGATTCACAGTATAATTATTTATTTTTGTACCATCCTAAGGTTAGAAATACATAAAACATAACATCATAAGATTTGTGTTCCACCCAATAGTGAAAATAGTACAAATATAATAGGAAAAATCATGAACAACAAGTCCCATCCCTAGAAACATGGCCTTTACCCAACACATGGGTTAGATAATTGTATGAACATGTTCATTACCAAGTTCTAAAATTTCCTAAAATCCTATATACCAACCCCAAAATAGTAAAATAAGTAAAAAAACCTTTGATACCACTTTGTACCATCCCTGAATCAGTTCATAGAAAAGTGATCAAACCATTTGGCCACAAGGCTTAAAGAATTCCACCCCATATTCCATCAGCTTTTGAATAGAAGTGGGGGTCTATAGTGGCATAGTGGAGATAATATAACCTATTTATCATAGTGAAATGTAAAGGAAAAAATAATTAAAGGTATAAGAAATGTAAAGGAAACATATAATCCTTGTAGATAAAAAATAATAGATAAAACATAGTAAATAGTATCATAATAAAATGATGTTAGGAAGGTACAAGATATAATAAGGGAAACATGGTAGTAGTCATACAATAATAACCATATAGGAAAAAGGAAAAAAGCTAAAAAAACTATCTCTATGAGTTTCTTGAGAATTTTCTTAGTCCTATACTCCCATTCTCTCTATCCTAAAATAGGTTAAGCATCCATAATAGGGAACATCCCTTTATCCTCACATAGACTCATGAAATCTACCCAGGTACCAAGTGGTGACCCAAATAGGGTGCGAGTAAAACTCAGTAGACCACCAAAATTGTGTCTAATGAAAATATAATATGTGAATATACGATGTAAAAATGTGTAGGTATGATAAATAAATGCAAGAAAAATAATTAAAAACCATGATGGGCATGATTACTCATGGGATACCCAACCGACCCTACCTAATCCATCCTTAGTAAGATATATATGAGAATATGAACTTTTAATTTAGTAAAGGACCCAAGGAATGTATCCATGGAATATTATAATGAGAACTATAATGAATCTGTGGAATACCCTTGGAATTATCGAATTTTGGAAGTCTATCCCACTCACAGTGATCAAATTCGATGCTAGGATATTTGGTTTTGAGTGTAATACAAGAGGTGAACCCTTGGAATTATACTCTAAAGGTATTATAACCAAACTAAGGAAAACATATCCTTGTGAGTTGGGTTATCCAAGATTAGAATCTAAGGGGATATCTCAAGGTATTTCTTATCTAAATATATCGGGCCCAAATCATGGAGATCATCCCGAGCATTCTAAATTTTCCATAGAGGGGGATGAATACATTATTTCAAGATGAAGAATTCATCAAGTAAGAAAAAGATAAAAATTCAAGAATGGTTTTCCACTTGGAATTCACATTAATTAATTAGGTGGAATCTTATGAGTTTGCTCAAGGAATTTCTAAAGGAATCTAAGGATTTCTTAAGGCAGACCACACCTTTAACAGTGAGATCAAGGTCCATAGCATAAGTAAATTAATAAAAGGTAATAAATCATAAGTCCATGTGTACACATAATTTTTTAATTCATTTAATACATTACACTTATAATTATCAAGACAAATACAACCTAAGGGGTAGTTTGGTTACTTAGGAAAAGTATTGTTGTCATGGTAATTTAATAAAACACACCCTAAATCATTATTATGGTTGTGGTTTTAACCACCAATAGATTCTAAGGGTCTCATATCATGTCTAGGTCAAAGTTTTGGTGACTAATTAAAGGGGTTATAAATTTTAGGGGCAACACATAGAATGTATATCATGGGTCTCAATGACACAAATTATAAACATCAAGACCTTTTGGGAAAAGAAATAGACCAACTACCTAGGCCCCATATATGAATTCTCATCCAGTATTAGCCTCAGATTTAGGATGAATGTGAAAAATTAGGAAACCAAAAAAAAATCACTAAAAAAGGGTATAAACATTAAACATGGTGGAAGAGATTTATATGGAAAGAAAAGAGAGAAAGGAAGCTAATAGTGTGTTAACCTTCCCTAGTGTGTTCCAATGATTTAGAGGAACTTGAATCAGAGGTGCAATGGAGGAGATCCACCAAAAATCTCAATGTGGGAGAGGGAGAGGTCTGATAGTGTTTTTGTGAAAAAGAGGTAGGAGGAGAAGGAGATTTAGTTTTAAGGGTAAAAAATGGAATTTTTTTAATTTTCATAATTTTTAACAGGTTTCATGGTTGTCCAAACAGTGTGCCTACCATGCATCCCTATTGTCTAGGAGCACTATACTTTACACGGTTTGGGTGCATGGTTAGAAAAAATATGTGTAAACATTTTGAAGTGAACCTATAATAAATCTAAGATCTCAAAAGGTTCTAAATCCCATTCACATGGTTTCTATAATTGCGATCCTACCTTTTCTAGGCCATATGGTTGAGGTGCACAGTTATTGAAATAGTATGCTAACCATACACCTTATCTACTTCTCCAAAAATAGGAACTCCAGGTCCCAAAACTTCCCAAAATCCCCTAAAAACTCCTTTATCCCATTGGGAACTTCCATTTATTCAAACATAACAGGTTTGAAAGAATTTAAAAATAGGGTCCACACCTCACTGAATAAACATGATCTTATATTGGGGATCAAAATAACACCCATTACCCTATTTTAAAAAATAGGTCTTGAGCTACCATATACCTGATACTTTTCATCGACTACCTAATGATACATAATTTTCATAGAGAACTACCAGTTAGTTTATAATGAAAAAGGTATTGTATTAAGACAATAAATGACCCAAAAACTACTCTGTAGACTTTAACTACCACTATTTATTTCCTTTATATCAAATTATATCAAAATTCATCATCCTTTCCCTCTTTTACCCATCTATTCTAAGCTAAAACCACCTGTTAAACTTCTAATGGACGAATTCTTAACATCCTGAGATTTTATGAATCATTTTTTGTCAAATTAAATTTGTTTAGATAGATTGTTTTATACAGAACACTAAGTTTATTTTGTGTTACATAAAACAATGAGTTTCTTCGATAGCATGCATGAACACAACACTAAGCTTCGACGAACCATGAAATGATATTATTTTAAATATGACTATTACATCCTATTTATTAAATAGGAAGGTATGAATAGTATTAACCACTTTATGAAATATACATATAAATTTCCTACTCAATTTAAATTTATTTTTAAACTCTTAGTAAAAAATCAATCAATTTTTAGTAAAGTAATTATATTCATAAAAATATATTTTCATCAAAAATGATTTTTATTGATTTTTATGAGAAAATATTTTAATTAATTTAAAGTTATTTTATAAAATTTATTTGATAAAATGAACTTAATTTTTTAAATCATCATATATAAATTAAATTTTGTGAAATATTTAGATTTTTTGGAAAATATTGATTTTTCCATGAATAGTGAAAAATATCATTTTTTTAAAACTATCACTTCTTTTCAATAAATTAAGTAATTTAAATTCAAAATAATATTTTAAATTAACATAATTATTATCTAGTTATATTTAACCCACTTAATTAATTTTGATCTACTTTATATTTTATTTTAGTATAAGTTTATTTTTGGGTTTCAAAAGGGGTTTTCTAAAAACTGTTTTAAAGTTCATAATGTATCTCCATTTTAATTAATTAAAATAATACATAATGGGGAATGTTTTAAATAAAATTTATAGATTTTATATTAGTGAATTTTAATTTATATTTATAAAATTATTATTATTATACATAGAGTTAATATAAAATTATCTTGTGCTTCAAAAATATACTTCTCAAAAACCCACTTTTTCACCACGTTTGTAGGTTTTGTTTTAAATTTAATTTCTTCAAATTTGAGAAAATTTATTTTAAAAAATAAAATTTATTTTTTAAATCATAATTTAAAATTATATTATGGTAAAGATTTTATAATTTTATGAAAATATTATTTTTTGGTGAATACTAAAAAAAAACTGGATTTTAATCGAGAACTGCCTTTTAATTTAAATTATTTATAAAGATAAATTATATTTTAATATTTTAAGTAAAAATTTGTTCAATTATATATATATTAATATAATTTATTTCATTATAATAAATTTCATATTTAAATTTTATATAAAACTTTGTAAACTTTTGGAAATATTCTCATTGAAAACCCACATTCTCATCACATCTACAAGATTAATTTTAAATTAAATTTTGCCACATATGTGAATGTAATTTATAAAAATTGATTATATATTTTTAATCATAATAATTTATATTATCTAATAATGTGAACATAATTTTTTACCTTACTTCATAGTAAAAGCAGCAAAATTTATTGACAACGGTTATGGTAAAAATGGATTTACCATAGGTTAAACTAAAAAGATAAGGGTGAAAATAACCAAAAAACTTATCTAAAATATAATTTAAAGAGATATATAGACCATATAATGTCTAAGGTTCTATATTAATCCATTTTTGAGCCTTTTTCATGTGAAAAATGTCTGCTCACATTTTTCTTTTCAAAAATTAGAAGTGTGCCACTCACCTCACTTATAAATGGATACCCCTATCATATATTTTTCACACCTTAAAAACCTTTTGTTTCAGAGAAAAGCTACCCAAATAACTTTTCAACTTCCATAATATCATCTTATAATCCTTATTTTCTTCATAAATCCAACATAGTATGGATTTTGGTGAAAACCTGAGGAGGTTACTCGAAAAGAGGTAACGTTTTCCAACGAGCACTTTTATTTTATTTCTTCCTTATCCTTTTCAATTATGATTAATAAATTATGATATAATAACCTCAATATATTCCATATAATTATATTTTTTATGTTAATTTAATGACCTACAAACATCTCTTATTTCATCAAATCAGTTACAAAATCATCATTCGAGTGTACGATGGACTTCCACCTCACGAATAGATGTCATTCATTTTTCCTTTACCACCTCTCACAATTGGGTATGGTGATGGAAATAAAGTATATATATGATATTTATAATATAATTATATATATTTATTCATTATATCATATATAACAATTTTTTATTTCCATTCCTTATGGGATACGATAACGTCGCTCGTGTGTATTGCGGACTACCGCCTCGAGAAGCGATGCGATTCATTTTTCACTAACGCTTTACATGGAAGATAATAAGGATAAATATATGTTATATGTATGAAATAATTATGATATTAATGAAATATATATAATTCTTAAAATATAATATATAATTTTATTTCTTACCTTTTCATTCACCGAATTATGATAACATCATTTGTGCACATGTGGACTACCGCCTTTATGAAGCGATGCGACTCTTTTAATATCCACATCAAATGGATAGTATGTATAAGTATATTTAAATAAATAATATGGTATTTAGGATATTATTTTAATTATAAAAATATTATATATTACTTTCCACATTTATATATTTATCATTGAAAAATGGAAACATTATTCATACGTACATACGACCCACCATCTCCATGATCAGAACACACTTCATTTCTCAAAACCATATTTCATGATTGGTATTAAAAGTATAATTGATGTATAAATATAATAATTCCATTATTTTTATTCTTTATATGATATAATCACGATCAAATTAATATAACCAAAAATAAAAAATCAAAACATATATAAAAAACAAAGCGGTGATTACCCGAAATATGACTTTAACATGAAATTGCTAATAAACAGGTAATAAATGTAAAAAATTAAATAATATATGGTATGATATATATATAAGTATTATTTTTTAATATATGTATAATTAAATTATATTTATTATAAATTTTTTTTAAATGAGTATGAAGTAAGTTGATACTTACGGTAAGGGATTTTCGTCTCACTTTTTACTTTTGTGAGGCACATGCCATATTCACCACATATTTATTTTATGTGGTGTATATAATTCCCATGAATTTATTTTGTGATTATTATCCTGAATTTTTTTTATTTATATATCTATTTTTATATCTCTATTTTATGGGGTTTATAGTTCAAAATTTACCAAAGTAATAAAGGATTTTTGTCACAAATTACCTTCTTGGATACCTAAGTTATGTTTTTCACCTATCTACTTTTAAGAGGTGTATATAATTTCCCTTGTAATGTTATATCATGAATATAATTATTTTAATGATATTATAACATTCATTTAATGTTATTATTTCATGGGTATTAAAATTAAAAGTTACCATAGTGGTAAGTGTTTTATGTTACAGTCTCATCATTTATCAGGATTGTTTATGAGTCTCCAATATTGAAATATTATGATCTAAATCTCAAGAATTATCATGGATTTTATTATCATATGGTTATTAATAATTTTTTTCAAGTAATAGTACCATTTTTTTCACTCTTTTTACTTAAAATAATTTAGAAAATGTTTTAAATAAAAACCGGCTTTATTTATCTCTTTAGTCAAAAAAATTTTTCTTCCAAAATATTATTTTCTAAAAAAGTTTTCAAAATATTTTTTTAACATTTAAAAATTATTTATTAAGGAAATTTTTACCCATTTTTAATTTCTAAAAAATTTTCTGAAAGAAACAACCTTGTCATTTTCAAAACAACGCCCCTTTGAATTTTACTAAAAATATGAAAAGAATCCTTCTTTTTAACATGAACTGAATGAATAGTATTTTAAACTATCATCAACATTCAATGATTTAAAGATTACCTTACAAAATTTCAAAGTTATTTTCAAATAAAATGTTTTCCTTAATATTTGGGAGATTTTTAGATTTTAAATAAATTATTTTAAAATGAAAATGATTTTGAAAATGTTTTATGTTTTAAAACGTGTTTTTTAAAGAGGAAATGTTATGTTCCACAATATATATTTTAAATTTTTTTTAAAGCTTCCTTTATAAGTTTTAAAATTTTATTCTCAAATAAAATGATTTCCAAAAATATTTTTTAATTTTTTTTAAAAATTTATTTTCAAAGAAAGGTGATTTTCTTCAAGAAATGTTCCAAGTAATTTATCTTTAAAAATAATTTTCTATATAAAATGGAATGATTTGATATAACTTATGCTTTACTGAGGATATGAACCAATGGTACCATTATTATTATTTATTTGAATGTTTTATGATAAGAATATTTTTATGAAACCCATTTCTCTTCGATGGTTTATACCATAAAAATATTCTTATTATATATGTTTATTTTTCCATGGGTTATACTTGATGAGATAATGAAAGGATTATGAAACCTATCTATTTTACATTAATTTTCACATGATGAAATGTTTATGAAACCCAATTCATTTCATGGGTTATTATATGATGAATGTTTTATGATCTTGTGTAATACATAAATATTATATTCATTATAATATGGGTGGGACCTATATCCCCCTATAATGCAATGAGTAATGATTTATATATCATATGATAAATAGTACTGGAATGGGGAGTGAACCAGGTTTATTAAGGGAATTTTTACACTATGATGGTTTGGGGAGTGAACCCATTCAACTATGATATCCTTGGTAGTGATACTTGACTACTTTGTAAATTATTTTATATACTTATGTGTATTGAAAAAATATATGTCTTATGCCAATGTTATGCTCTTATAGATATGTTATTTCGTTTCTTTATCATTTATGTCTTATCAACTACCAATATTTAGGACATGAATCAAGATTATGATCTTTGATATTAAGGGTATGGTTTTCAAATGATGTGTTCATGTTATCATACCTTTATACTCATGTTATTCTCATGAATATCCCTTATCTACCTTAATGAGCCTCTAATCTCACCCTTTATTATGTTTCCTTTCCGTAGGTTATGAAGAAAGGTTTTAATAAGGTAATTTCTGTGAAGAGTACTAAAGGGTAAGATCTTTATGGGATACATTGAAGATATTTTTCGAATTAAGAAGATTGTGTTCCATGTTTCCAATTGTAATAAAATTTTATAGTCCTTGAGTGTGTGTTTGGTTAATGTAATGAGTATTCATCTAAAAGGATGTAATATCTATATATGAGAACCCTAGGTCTCTATTGTTGGTATCATAGGAAATTTGTTGTTTACCTTTGGAAACTAGGATGTGAAAACTTTAGTGAGATACCCATGGATATTTATATTGATATGTATAGGGATATATATAAGGATAAGTCTAAGAATGAGTCAAAGTATAGGAAAATGTCCTAGAATTTTGAGAAAGGATGTATTAAGTGGTTTCCAAGAAATTACATCCCTGTCTAGATACTACAAGTGGTCGTGGATCTGGAAAAGAGGCACCTATGGGTAATATCTCTAAAAAAGGAACATTTATCAAGACTTGATCATTACCTGGTGCATGAAAATGGTAATTGTTTCACACTTGGTTTGACACTCCTAAGGGATATTCTTTATAAATCTATAAACTCTTTATGAACCATCATGAAGGATTTAAATATACGATGACTATGAATAACCTAGGATAAACCTAAGGTGTCATAGATTAAAAACAAGGTGTCATGATTTAGACATACTAGAAGTGATTTTCATGATTATATGGTTTTACACTACGATTAACATTGCTCACACTATAATTTTTGGTTTTATTCAATGGAAGGAACTAGAAGAAACTGGGTTAACATTGAATGTGACATAAAATTTACTATTGAGAAACCAAATAAGATTATTACTAGAGTGAAGGATATTATGATTATTCCTAATTAGTTATCCTAATATATAATTAAAAATGTGAACATTAACCAACTCTTAAACTCACAAAATAAGATAACAGTAGAGTTTGTTGAGAGTCTGGGTGGTGGAGACCATGGAGGAAAGAAGATTCATTTTTCTATATGTCAAGAATGTGGGATGAAGTATTCAAGAATGTCTTATATGGATGGAAATATGTTTTGAGTGTGAAAAATAAAGAAACAAATAAATTAATTTCAGAGGAAAAAGAAAAAGTTCAGTTATCTCAATGGATGAGAATAATGGTCTCCCTAATATATCATCAATGGTTGAATGTTTCAAATATGGAAGGTAGGATAATTATGTGAATCGGTGTACTAAGGGAAACGATCATGAAAATAATCATCAAGTTTGTATGATTAATTGTTTTTCTATTGATGATGAAGAGACTACAAATGACATATGAAAGGAAGGAGGTATTAATGAATAAGATGATGAATCCTAATTGATTGTTTATGAATAAAGTAAAATTATTGAAATATTAATTTTTTAAAATTCAATAATTATGGAATATATACTGATTTTCAATAGAAGTTGTTCATTAAGGATTTTCAAGAATATGTTGAATAGTACCGATGACTTAGAAATGTGATTTAATGGAAAAGTTATATTCATGGGAAACACATGATTAAGGGAAATATAACCCTAAATATGTTCTGGATACTGATTTTGGTATAAAGAGATGATTTATATGAATGAAATAAATTGGATAGTATTGATGACCATGGAACCGATTAATGATTTGCAGAAAAAGTGGTTTATGCTATCATTGATGGAGTTTACAACATTATTGGATTTATGAAATATAGTGAATAATCTATGGTCTTATTCAAGGAATGAGGAAGTATGTATGTATTCATTAAGGTTTTATGGTAATTTTGGTTATTACCATGTTTCAATAAAATATATGAATAAGGTATTCACATATTTTATATCTGAAAATAAAGAGATACTTTATGATAAATGGGAGATTAATATTATGTTGATATTAAAAAATTTAGTTATCTTATTTATAAATTTTATATTTTTGAAGGGTTATAAGGTTAACCATTTATGGAATGGTTTAATTTGAATTTTGGATGGCATTTTAGTGATTAATGTATTATTGTACCATATGAATATTTATGCATAACTTGTGATAAACATTTTGTTTTTGATCATAACAAGAGATAAAATGAATGAATTATCATTCTATTATGGATATTATTTAGTACTTTAGACATGGAAATTTCATCTCGTAGAGTTTGAGATGAGGTGGAAATTGATAAAAAAAATCAAAGGATGATATTGTACTTATGAAATGGAATTAAATCAGGTAAGTATTTCTTCTCATGAAAATTACCCAATATTAGGAAAAGTATATTGATATAAAATTTTGTCCTATTATCATTAATTTTGTTGATATAAATGACCTTTTCCACCCCGATTTGGTTTATGGTTATGTGATTGTTAACCTTCTATGGATCACCCACTTTCTTATGATCAGTGATCACTATCACTCTCTAAAATTATTTATGCTTTTCTTCTATGTAAAAATATTCACTTTCCACCCATGTTATCCTACATAGAAACCTAGTTATGAGTTACTTTAGGTAAAATTTATGTTTCCAAATTTTAATTTTTTGTGTGAAGTTTTATTATTCATTTGAATGATGTGGGTTTGTATGAAGGAGTTTTCAAATGTTAAACCATTTATGACTGGGAAGAATTTTGAGGGAGAAATTCATTTTAAGGGGGGTAGAATGAAACATCCTGAGATTTTAGGAAATATATTTTCAAAATTTAAATATTTAGATATCTTTCATTATACGCAACACTAAGTTTATCATTCATTATATGCAACAATTATTTTCTTTCATAACATTCATGACACAAAACACTGATCTTTAGCAAACCATGAAATGATATTATTTTAAATATGGATATTATATCATAGAAGTAAAATAAAAAAGTATGAATAGTATTAAATAATTCATGAAATATACATTTAAAATTTCTACTCAATATAAATTTATTTATAAATGATTAGTAAATTATCAATTGATTTTTAGTAAATTAATTATATTCATCAAAAATATGTTTTCTTCAAAAATGAATTTATTTATTTTTATAAAAAAAATATTATAATTAATTTATAAACATTATAGAAAATTTATTTGATAAAATGAACTTAATTTTTTAAATCATCATATCAAAATTAACTTATAGTAAAATTTTGATATTTTTTGGAAAATAATGATTTTTCAATGAATAATGAAAAATACCAATTGTTTGTAAAACTATCATTTACTTTCAATAAATTAAGTAATTTAAATTATGAATTGTTTTTTAAAGTTACATATGTATTATTTAGTTATATTTAACCCAATGAATTACTTTTTAATCAACTTTATATTGGAGTTTACTATATGTTTATTTTTCGGTTTAAAATAGGGTTTTTCTAAATACTATTTTAAAGTGCATAATGTCTCTCCATTTTAGTTAATTAAAAAAATCCATAATGATGAATATTTTAAATGAAATTTATATATTATATACCAATAAATTTTAATTTATATTCATATTATTATTATTATTGGACATATAGTTAATATAAAATCCTCTTATTCTTGAAAAATAAACTTCTCGAAAACCCTCTTTTTCATCACGTCTGTGGGTTTTTTTAAAATTTATTTTTTCTCAAATTTTAGAAAATTTTTCTAAAAAAATGAAATTCATTTTTTAAATCAGAAATTCAAAATTATATTAGGGTTAATTTTTGATAATTTTCTAAAAGGATTAATTTTTAAATGAATAGTGAAAAATACTGATTTCTAATTGAAAACTGCCTTTTCATCTAAATTATTTATATTGTTAAATTATATTTTAAATTTATTTTATAGAAAAATTAATTCAATTATATATATATTAATCCAATATAGGTAATTTTAATCTATTTAATATTAAAATTGGTTATAAAAACTTTGTAAACTTTTGAACATTTTCTCTTTGAAAATATTCTTTCTCATCGCTTCTGTGGGATTAATTTTAAATTAAAATTTTAAAATTATTTGAATTTAATTTAAAAAAATGGATTAAATATTTAAAATAAATATTATTTATATTATATAGTTATGTGGACTTAATTTTTTACCATAATTAATAGTAAAAATAGTAGAACATTTAACTGCAATTAAGGTAAAAATGGGTTTATCGAGGGTTAAACTACAAAGATAAGGGGTAAAATGACCTAATAAATTTTATAAAATATAATATATGGATATATTTAGACCATATAATTTATAATTCTCTATATTAATCAATTTTTTAGTCTTTTGGAATGTGAAAAATAAGGCAACACCTTTTTCTTTTCAAAAATTACATGTGTGCAACTCACCTCACTTATAAAAGGGAACACCTTATCCTATATTATTCACATGTTAAAACCATATAAGTTCAGAAAATACATGCCCATATAACTTTCAAAATTTCCTCCTCTCATACTAGAAGCCTTATTTTGGTTATAAATCTAACCTAAGAAGGATTTTGGTGTAAACCTAAAGAGAGTACCTGAATAAGAGGCAACATTCTTCAACAAGAACTTTTATTTTATTTATTCCTCTACCCCCTTCAATTTTTATTAAAACGTAATAATATAATAACCTCAATTTATTACACATAATGATATTTTTTATGTTAAGTTAATCATCTACAACCATATACTCTTCCATCAAATGGGTTACAAAATCATCATTTGTGTGTACGACAGAATACCACCTCACGAACCAATGTCATTTGTTTTTCCATTACCACTTCTCAAAGTTGGGTATGATTATTGATATAAAGTATATATATGATATTTATAACATAATTATACCTTTTTAATCATTATATCATATATAAATGTTTATACATTCTATTCTATATGGGATACAATAACATTGTTCATGTGTACTGCGAATTGTTTCCTCACGAAGTGATGTGATTTTTTTTTCACTAAAAATTTATATGGAAGATAATAAGGATAAATATATGTAATATAAATGAAATAATTATTATATTAATGAAAAATTTATCATTTTAAAAAAATAATATATCATTTTATTTCTTACCTTCTCACTCACCAAAAGATGATAACATCATTCATGTATATGTGGACTACTACCTTCACGAAGTGATATAAATATCTTTTAATCACCAAAAAACATGGATGATATGTATAGGTAAATTTAAATAAATAATCATTAGGTCTCTTAGTATGATAGTAGAGACTAAAGGGGGATGAATAGTCATTTTTGGTTTATTAATAAAAATTCTAATTTATTAGAGATATATAAGAGTGTTAAAAGTTATAGTGGAAATAAAACAATTAACAAAGAAGATTTTTATAGATGTTCATATCACCAATATCCTAGTACTCTATTCAATATCCAATACTAATCAAGGATATTGGTATAAAATATTTCCTCACTTCTTACATGGAGTGACAACCCAATTAAAAATAAATACATACATACCTTTTTCACACGTAGTGGTATAACCGTCTACTTTTGATAGAGTCACAACCGACCTTACTTTTGTATATGAGGAACAAATCAAACTTCCTTTTATATTGTAGGAATATAATAATGATAGATTTTGGATGGGGAAATCATAAACCGGGACTATATAGAACAAACAGGTGATTGGAAGAATTATAGTGGAGGAATAATAGAAAACAAATGAAAATAGAAATTGAGAAGATGATGAAGAAATTTTCTATAGCTCATGTTATTTGATCACATCATTAGAGGAAGATGAAGATGATGAATATCCTCAATGATCATAGTATAACAATAGACGTTGATTAAGTTTCTTCATCAATTTGAGAAAGTTAGGAAATTTATTATTGTATCCTTCTCGAATCTCATAATCTACACTAGTATATCTATTTTTATATTTGAATAAATATCCTAAGACATTAAAAATTAAATATAGAAGCGTGTGTATTTTTCCATTCTAAGAACAACACATGTTAGAGTTTAATAATAAAATAATATGACCATTACATTATTTTTTGAAGTTTTTCTCAAAACAAAATACATTAGACTAATGTTTTTTAAATTAAATATTAAAATGAATATTTAATATATTAAGAGTAATATCTATTAAAAAATAAAAATTGATAATTAATTAAGATAATAACATAACTCTAAAAAGTTTACATATATAAAAATATTTTAAAAACATAGCATCATAAGAAAACACTCTGCATGTGAAGATGTCGCTGAAAAATGATACAATTATTTTTTAAAAGAAAATAAAAAGTTTAGATTTTTTTTAACTAACACTGATACATTACTCACCATTGAAAACAGAGATCAGTGAGACATTTCTTGCCTATGGAAATGTTCAATTGTGGAAAAGTACAATATTACCTACCATTGAAATTTTATGAAAAAATAAAATCAATTAAACAAAACTGAAGGCATTTCCATGAATCTTAACAACAAGAGGCTCCAAGATAATAATAAAAAATTACCCACCATTGGGTTCCAATGGTGATTCACATCTCACCATTGATTTATAACTAAGACTAAAAAATATATTTCCCTTAACAAAAATATATAAATTGTTTATATCAAATAGATTAATTCTAAAAAAAATCAAACATAAATTTAAAAAATACTTCCATAATTTAAATAAAATAAAATACCACTTAAAATATTTATAAAAACAGAATTTAAATCTTATGAAAAGAGCTAGATCACAAAACTAATATAACTAACAAAACAAGTTTAGAAACACAATAAGAAGTAGGAGAACATGTAGTAGCTTGATGAAATATAATGTCAAAGACAACATGCAATGAATAAAACTAACAGATAGTGGGGAAAAGCATACCCACTGTTAAAGAGAAACAATGAGTAAATTCACTCACCATTGATCTCCTAGTGGTGAGTTAGACACTCATTGTTGGGTTCTAATAGTGAGTAAAATTACTCACCATTAGAAACTATCCAACAGTGACATATTTCACTCACCATTTATAAAAACCAACAGTGACAAAAATGTATCACCATCGGTAAAAACCAGTGGTGTCTTAAAACACTCACCATTAAGTTCTTCCAATAGTGATTCCAAGTGAAACCATCAAAGGAGATGTGGGAACAATGGAAGAAATATGAGGTAAAATATATATGAATGAAGAAGAATAAGATGAAACGGAGCATGAAGAAAGACAACTATCAAAACAAAAAATAATAACCCAAAAATAAACGGGTAGTTCATAAGCTTAAAGAAACTAAGTAAATACTATTGGATACACTATGAAGATCTTTCGAGATCTGGAGACTGAATGGTCACCCAAGGAAGAAAAATATGGCGAACCACCAATAGATCGAGTAAAAAAGAAATACAAAAAATGAAGTTTAATAAGAGATTTGGTTAAGAATGTTGGAGACACTCTTTCATAGGGGAGTAGGAGAACCAACAGACTGACGAAGGTGATGAAGAAAAAGGGTGTAGTATCTATAAAGTATGAGAAAGAGAGGAAAATAAAACATGAGTTTAAAAAATTGTAAAGTATACAGGAAAGAAAAGGATATCGACATATGATGTGAAGGCATAAAGGATTGGACGAATGTATATGGATTTATATGAAAAAATATAATCCCACATCGAATAGAACACATGGATGGCACAAAAAATATAAGTAAAGATGCAGTGATACTCATCCAGAACAAAACTCACAACACACATATGTCTTGTAGGCTTACATATGACTTTATCCTAAACCATGCATGCAGGTGCTCTTCTCGGGCCTTATACACGGGCCCATATGAATGAGGTGTGGACTATGCTTTCTTGAACCTAGGATCTATGTGGGCTTCAAGTATTGGACCTCTTATGAGGGTAGACCTCCATGTCCCCTTATAGAGTAGTTGAGGGTCACCTTAAAATATTACACATGAAGCCTTATTTTTTTAACAAATAACAAAAAAACTGAAAAGTAAAAGCAATTAAAGAACATACAAATTATAAATAAATGTTAAAAATTATAAATACATGTTAATAAGAAATAATATTTTTGAAACAAATTTAGATTTAAATAAATATTATGCAGTTGTAATTTACCAAAACAAAAAGAGATTTAAAAGAAGTTAATACCCAATTATGAAAAATCTCCCCCTTTTTTTTAAGTTAAAAAACATAATATTTATTAAATTTTCAAACAATATTGATAGAAAATTATTGAACCTTCAAACCCCCCCAAGTTTTAAATTTATAAAAAAGTACATAAAAACAAATATTTTTTAAATAAAATGAAGAAAACAAATTAAACTATTATATTTTAGATATAATAAAAAGAATAAATTAATATTGTTTAAATAACATTATGATCTAATATAACAATTAAGAAAAGTATAAAAACATGAGTGAGATAAAGAAAATAACATGTAGTTACACTATTAAAGTAGATAATGTCATTTAATAAAAAGTGATAAGAGTGTAATAAAGAACTATTAATTATAGAATACATACACAAAAACATTGAATAGATTTATCAAAATAGATATTAATCTTAAGAAATAGTTAAGCTTCCATAATACCCAATTCAAAATTCATTTTCTCAAATTTAACAGAATCCAATAGTTTAGTGAAAATATTAGAAAATTGTTTCTCAATTGAAATAAATTCTAAACATATATCAAATTTATTTACATGATTCCTAATAAAATTAAATCTAACATCAATGTTTTTATTTCTTGAGTGTTGAAGATTATTTTTAGAAATTTAAATAGCACTAGTGTTTTCACAGTAAATGGGGATTATATCAAAAATAATATTGAAATCATACAATTTTTTATTTATACAAATACTCTTTGAAAAACAACTAGAAACAAAAACATAATCAACTCAGTAGTTGACAGTGCTACTAATAGTAGTTTCTTATTTCTTCGTGAAATTAAACTTTTTCCTAAAAAACGACATATGCCTGAAGTACTTTTCTATTAAAGTTTACAGCCTCTAAAGTCATAATCGTAGTATAATAGATAATCAAATCAATTATCATTGGAATAAAATAATCTAGTACTTATAGTTCCTTTTATATATCTAATTACCCTTTTAAAATCCTTAATATGACTTTATTTTGGGTTATACTGATATCTATCACACATAAAAATAGAAAACATAATATATGGCCTTGAAGTAGTAAGGTAAAGAAGACTTCCTATCATGCCTATATGCAACCTATCATAGATAAACTTTTTAGATTCATCTGCATCTACTTTATAGTTTGTGCTTATAGTGGTTCTCATAGTTTTATAACAGTCAAGTCCAAACTTTTTAACTAGTTATTTGGCATACTTGGATTGATTTAAGAAGACACCATATTTCTTATGATTAATTTAAAAACCAAGGAAAAAGTTTCACTCCCCCATTAGACTCATATCAAATTCATTTGCAATTAATTTTGAAAACTCATTACTCAGTTTAAAATTTTTTGAACCAAAAATAATATCATTAATATAAATATTAATTAATAATATATCATTTAAAACTATTTTTATCAATAAGGTTAGATCAAACTTACCTTTAAATAAATCATTTTGAATTAAAAATTTAGTAAGTATTTCACCAAGCTCTAGGATCTTTCTTAATAACATGAATAATTTTATATAGTTTTAAAAAATGATTTATAAATTCACAATTTTTGAATCTAGGTGGTGGTTTAACAAAAAATTCTTCTAAAATTACACAATTTTAAAATGAAATTTTTACATCCATTTGAAGATTTTTAAAAATTTTAAAACATACAAAAGATAACAAAATCTTAATGGCTTATAGTCTAGAAACTAGTGAAAATGAATCCTCAAAATCAATACATTATTATTGAATATATCCTTGAGAAACTAATCTTTCCTTATTTCTAACTATAATACCAAATTCATCAAATTTATTTTGAAAAATCCATTTTGTCCCTATAGACATTGTGTCTTTAGGTAACTCAACTAGATCCTTGGATTTATTTATACCAAATAATTCAAGTTTATCATGCATACCGTAAACCTAATTATAATCTTTCAAAGAACCTTTAATATTAAAATGAACAATATCAGCTACAAATGCAGAATTTTTAGAGAAATTTAAAACATAATTTCTCATTCTAATTCTAGATTCAACATTTCCTATAACATTTTCCAAATAATGATCATTGTGATTTTTACATATTAAAGGATCATATTTATATGAGACATACTCCCCCTCAACTGATGCATCATTACTTTCAGGTCTATCTATATCAAAGTTTAATTCTTTAAAATCTTTAGTAATTTCAACAGAATCAGTATTCTGTTTATCATTATTTTCAATGAATTTAACAAACACAGATTCATCTATTTTCATGGTTTTTTATTGTATATTCTATAAGCCTTAAAATTATTAGAGTATCCCAAAAAGATACCATCATCACTTTTTGAATCAAACTTGTCTAGATTATCTTTAGTATTTGTGCTATAGATAGTACATCAAAAAACTTTAAAATAACCAATTTTGGTTTTTTATTTTTGAAAAGTTCATATGAAGTTCTCTTTAATAAAGGTATGATGTAAATTCTATTTAAGATATAAAAAGAAATGTTAATAGATTCATCCGAATATTATTTTGGAAGGTTGAATTCGTTAAGCATTGTTCTTTCTATTTCATGAATAGTTCGATTTTCCCTCTCTACAATTCCATTCTATTAGGGTATTCTAGTGGTGAAAAAATTATTAAAATATCCATTAGTTTCACATAATTTTTCAAATTCATAGTTTATAAACTCTCCTCCTTTATCACTTCTAATATTAGAAATTAATTGAGCTTTTTTATTTTTTATTTTCTTATAGAAAGTAATATAATGTGTTTAATGATTCACTTTTATAATATAATTGGATAGTCCAAGTAAATATACTTTAATCATCAACTATTACAAAAAAATATCTTTTATAACCTAGACTAGCTGTTCTTATGGGTCTAAAAAGATCAAGATATAGTAGTTTTAAGTATCTAGTATAATTAATCATATTTATAGATCTAAAATATTCATTGTGTTGGTTACCTTTTAGACAAGAATCACATAAATAATACTTACATGAACTAAACTTTGGAATTTCTAGAACCTATTCATGTTTATCCATATTGTATAACTATCAAAGAAGAACATGTCCCAAACTCTTGTGCCACAAAATGTGATCTGAATCTATAAAATTTAATCATTTTATATTATGTTTGGTCAGTTTTGAAAAATCATTAGAATATATATTTTATTTTCTATTATCATAAAATAAAACTTTATTATCTTTATAAACAATACATTTGTTATCTTTAAATTTTACATACATTCCATAATCACAAATTTTTGATATACTAATTGAATTATTATTTAATCCTTGTACAAAAAAATACATTAGAAATTATAAAAAAATTAGTATACCAACTTCTCTAAAACCTTTGATCATGAATTCATATTTTTCACCGAAGGTGAAAGTATATCTATCACAATATTTAAAATATAATAAGTTATAAATTTAACTACTCATGTACCTTGAGAACCCAATGCCTATATACCAAGTGACTTTGGAACTCTTTAGGTAGGTTTCCTACAAAAAAATCAAGAAAAAGGTTGCTTTAATTCCTATACTAGTTTGGGTTCAACTGGATTAGTAAAAAAAGACTTAGGTACCCATAAATATTTGAAACAAGTATTTTAGGGTAATCTTGAAGGAATATTTTTAGATTTTAAAGTATTAGTATGGCCCAAATACTGTGTATAATTTAAAGAACATTTATTTTTATAATTCTCATTTATATTATAATTAAAGTAGGTAAAATTTTAAATATTCCCATTTATTCCTTTAGAAAATAGTTTTATACATCTTAGTAACCTTAGTATTATATCCACAACCATTTTTTATCATATTTGGGTTTGTTCATAGCCATTATTATATAAAATTTCTCTTGGCCCTGAACAAAGATAGATAAAGTTTCCTTTAAACCAGTGATTTCCTTTTTAAGGTTTTGATTCTATTTCTGAATAACTTCAAAGTCATCATATAATTTCACATTTGAATAATATTTATAACTTTTCACTTTCTTATTTTCAGGTTTAATATTCTTTCATTCCTTTTCATGTTTATCTAAAACATCACAAACTATTGTAAACCTTTTGTTTTGAAATTAATCAGTTTTTGAGACAAAATATTTTGTTCTCATTTTATCGTATTTAAATTTTAACAATTCAGTATCAATAACCCTTTTATCTTATATATTACTTAGAATAAAATCATTGATTTTTTTTATTTTCTTCTTTAATATTCTTATTTTATCCTTTCAATTCTCTATACAGTTAATCCATTCTCAATATGTCCATTTGAAATTTTTCATTTTGAGAAGTTAATTCTTTAAAATAATTTTCATTATCAATTTCATATCCAAAAATATAATTATAGTTAGAGTGTACCTCATTTATAGTAGTATACATCAAAAAAATATTGGAATATTCCTTTTCAATTTCATAACCAACATCACTTGAGTTGGAATATTCTGTATAACTTTATCTATCATGATAAGCCTTTCTTTGTTCCTTATTGTATTTATTTTCCTTTCCTTATTATTTTAACTTTGGACAGACTGATTTTATTTGCCCCTTTTTCCTGCACTCATAGAAAATTAATTTATAAGCATTATATTTACTGGTATTACCTCTTTTATAACCCTTTCTATCATATTTCTAAAAATCTATTCTAGGAAACTTTATAAATCCTCTCTTACCCTTCATGTACTTATAAACACCTTTGGTGAAATTTTCAATTTCATCCTTCTCACTTTTTTTAACTCAGAATTAAAAGAATTAGAAATAAAATTTATATTTGATTTAAATGAAATACCTTTCCTTTTATCATGGTCATAAACATTATCATTCCTCATTTCTAGCTCATATTGAAGAAGTGATCCTATCAACTCATCAATAGAATATTAAGTAAAATATTTACTTTATTCCATAGAAACCTTCTTTGAATTCCATCTATTGGGTAGAGATCAAAGTATTATTTCGGTGAGAGATTCATTATTCACAGTCTCTCCAAAAGCAACCATGATATTGAAATTTTTTATGAAACTATTATATATCTCATTTATTCTTTATTGACCATTCATCCTAAACTCTTGAAACCCAGCTCGGTGTATACCTTAATTTGTTCTCTACAACTTATCAGTTCCTTGATGAGTGAATTTTAAAGTCTTCCAAATGTTAGAACCATTTTTACAGAATAAAATATGACTATATATATTTTTACTTAGAGATAAGTATAATTAGTTCAAAACTTTTTAATTTAAAACACATTTCACAACATTATCACCTGTAAGAGTTTCTAAATCAACTTTTAAAAATTTATACAATTTTTAAATTATTTCCCAATAATCTAAACCTATATTTTTAAGAAATTCCTCCATTCTATTGTTCCAGTACACATAATCACTTCCATTGAAGTGAGTTGGTCTGATAGGATTCAAAATCTAGAAACCCTGATTAGACATAACAAATTAGTGGATATTTTCCTTATAATTTTAAGTTTAGGATAATGGTTAGTTCAGAAATATATAATGAAATAATTAAAACCAAATCCTTAAAAAGGAACAACACCCTGATACCAATGTTTAAGTCCCTTGGTATGGCAGTAGTGACTAGTGGGGGGTGAATAGTCCTTTTTGATTTATTAATACAAATTATAATTTGTTAGAGATATATAACAATGTTGAAAGTTATAGAGGAAATAAAAAAGTAACATAGAAGATTTTTATAGAGGTTCATATCACCATGATCCTAGTCCCATATTCAATATCCTATACCCCTTTAGGAGATTAATATACACTATATTCTCACTTTTTTTAGGTAGTGACAACCCAATTATAAACAAATACAGACATACCTTTTTCAAAACTTTTGTTATAACCCCTAAATTTTTATGGATTCATAACCAACCTTAATTTTATCTATGAAGAACAAACCAACCTTCCTTTTAGATGGGAGGAATAACCCAATGATAACATTTGGATGGGAATAACGCAAAACAGGACTCTAGAGAACAAACTGCTGATTGGAAGAATTACAATGGAGTAATAAAAAAATGAAAATAATAGTTGAGTAGATGATGAAGAAATTCATTGAAACTCATGTTCTTTGACCACATTAGTGGTGGAAGATGAAGATGATGAAAATCCTTGGTTATCACAACAGAACAATAGATATTAAAGAAGTTTCTTGATCAATTCAATAGCAACAAGAAATGAATTATTGTATCCTTTTCAAATCTCGTCATCTATAATGGTACAACTGTTTTTATCTTTGAAGAAATCTCCTAAGACATTAAAAAAATCTACAAGAGCGTGTCTATGTTCAATCTAAGAACAAAACTTGTTAGTGTTTAATAATAAAATAATATGACTATTATATTATTTTTTTGAATCCGTGGTAAAAATATATAGTCAGAATAATGTTTTTTAATTAAATATTAAAATTAATATTAAATATAGTAAAATTAATATCTTTTAAACAAATAACAATCGAGAATTAATTTAAATAATAATATAATTCTGAAAATTATACATGCATCAAGATATTGTGAAAATAGAGCATTATATGAAAACAACCTGCATGTACATATATCACTAAAAATGCTACAATTATCTTTTAAACAATTTTCCAATTTTAATTGAACATAAAATAATAATCATTAATCAATGTAATTCATTTTAACAACATTAACTAAAATTAAGAAAATAAATATTTTGGATATAAAATTTTAACTAATGGAGAGAAATTACTCACCATTGAAAATAGAGAGTAGTGATACACTTCTCACCATTGGAAATATTCAATGGTGGAAAAGCAGATTATTACATACCATTTCAATTTTATTAAAAAATAAAATGAATTAAACAAAACCAAATGAATTTTGATGAATTTTAACAAAAAAAATCTCCATGAGAATAATAAAAAATTACACATCATTGGGTGGCCAATGATGACTCATGACTCACCATTAGGTTCTAGTAGTGACTCATGTATCACCATTGGGTTTCAAATAGTGAATAAAAATATATATTCCCCTTAAAAAATATATATCAAATGAGTAGATCAAACAGATTAATTCTATAAAAATTGAAGAGAAATAAAATTAAACAAAAAAATACTACCATACATTAAATAAAATAAAATACAATTGAAAATATGTATAAGAACAGAATTAAAAACTTATGAAAAGATTAATACCAAAAATCTAAAACAACTAAAAAATAAGTGTAGCAACACAAGAAGAAGTAGGAGCACATGAAGAAGCTCTATGAAGTCTAATTTCAAAGGAAAAGTGCAACAAATAAAAATATAAAGATAGTGGAAAAAAACATACCCACTATTAAAGAGAAATGATGAGTAAATTTAATCACAATTGATATCTTGGTGGTGATTCAGATACTCACTATTAGGTTCCAATGGTGAGTAATATTACTCACCATTGGATACATTCCAGTGGCGACACATTTCACTCACCATTGATAAAAAACCAACAGTGTAAAAAATGTCTCTCCATTGGTAAAAACCAATGGTGTCTTAAAACACTCACTGTTGAGTTATTCCAACAGTGATTCCAAGTGAAACCTTTAGAGGATACATGAGAATAGTAGAATCAAGTTGAATAAAAAGACAGATGAATGAAGAAGAAGATGATGAAACCAAGGCTAAAGAAAGATAATTCTAGAACCCAAAAAACCCAACACTAAATGAGTAGTGGAAAATATTGAAGTAACTAAGTAAATATTGTTGGATACACTATGAGGATTTTATAATATCTAGAGACTCAATGGTCACCTAATGAAGAAATATAAGTATAACCACCAATATCTCGAGTGAAGAAGAAAGACAAAAAATAAACAAACTGGAGGTTAATAAGATATTTGGTTAAGAATGCCAAAGACACTATTTCGTAGGGGGGAGAAGAACTAGTAGACTAACGAAGGAGATAAATCATAATGTCTTGATATTTGAAAAGTAGGTGTGGGAGTGGAAAAAACACGAGTGCTCAAAAATAGAGAGCATGCGGGAAAGAAAAAGAGATTGATGGATGGAGTAAATGCATAGAAGATCAGACAGATGAGAATGGATTTTGGTGAAATAATAGCATCCCAAATAGAATGGAATACATGGAGGGTGCATGGAATATAAGAAAAGATGTGGGGATACTCCACTAGAATAAAACACATAGCACACATATGGCATGCAGGCTTACGATCGACCTTAGCCCAAAACATACATGATGGCGCTCTTCTCGGGCCTTATACATAGGCCCAAACACACTAGGTGTTCACTATTCTTTCTTGAACACATGATATGTGTGACCCTCAAGTGTTGGACCTCCTACAAGGGTGGAGCTCTGGGTCCCCTTATAGAGTGGTTGAAGTTCACCTTGAAAGCTTTCACATGAAGCCTTATTTTTTTGTAACAAAAAACAAAACAAAAATAATATAAAGTAAAAAAATTAAATAACATATGAATTATAAATACATGTTAAAAATTATAAATACATGTTAATAAGAAATAATATTTTTGAAACAAACTTTGATTTAATTAAATATTATTTATCTGTAATTTATCAAAACCCAAATAGATTTAAAAGAAGAAAATACCCAATTAAAAGAAATAATATGGTATTAATTATATTATGATAATTTATAAATATAATATATTTCTTACTTACTTTCCATAATGATCATTTAAAAATGGAATCATTACTTCCGCATATGTACAACCTATCGTCTTCATGATCAAAACATACTTAATTTCTCAAAACCATATTTTATAATTGGTCTTAAATTATAATCAATGTATAAATATGATAATTATTTCATTATTATTATTATAGATATTATGGAACCATGATCAAATTAATAAGACAAAAAATAAAAAATGAAAACATATACAAAAAATAGAGTAGTCATTACTTGAAACATGACTTTAACATGGAATTGTTAATAAATGGATAATTAAATGACATAAGTAAATCATATATGGTCTGATATATATAAGTATGGTTCTGTAATAAATGTGTAATAAACTTATATTTATTATATAGGAGGTTCAAATGAGTATTAAGGTGAAGTCAATACTTACGATAATGGATTTCTACGTCAATTTTTAATTCTGTGAGACACATGCCATATTCAACACCTAGTTATGTTATCTAGTTTATATAATTCTATTTTCGATACTTTCACCAGGGCGCGTGCGTCCATCTTATCGGGGGACAATGATGTTGTTTATCGCCCTGCATTCCTACTTTCCAAAGGCAGGTGGAATCCATTCCTTGTTCAGGGATGTTTGCTCCTTGATCGAAACAGGATGATGGGATGTCAGTTCTTCCTTCTGTGGATTCCTCCTCAAAACTCTTCACCTATTCTAGGTCTCCCTTATATATTTAAGACGTTGTTTGTGAAACTCTTCCTAGTGTCATATCTTCATGGACACCAGTTAATTACACTGCTTCTGTTGGGACACTCCAAAGAGTCCGATCAGGGCAGCAACCTTCGGTCAGGGGAGTAGTCACGTTGGACATCACTATCCTATCTGGATGCTGGGACACTACTTTGTCAGGGTTTATTCGCCTTATTATGGGGCTTCTCGAGGGTGCAGAAGCCCGATGAATCCCACATCGAATGCGATGAATAATATTCCCTAGGCATGTCTCAGAGGTTTTCCTTATATTCCCATGTTTAACACAGGATATGCCACAAGTTTAATGTCCAATAGAGACAGATCAAACTGATCAGAACACTGATTAGAGTGGATCAGATGGGTGCAACCCCTGGAGGGAACAATGATATAGGGGGTGAGTTGTCATGACCTCACCGGGATGTGGAGTCCTGGGTAAGAATCAATATGGATGATGGAGTGTTTGAATGAAGTGGATGGTGAATGGGATGGAACCACTGTGAAGAAGATGGTAATGTTGGGCTTGAGTCTTGAGGAGACCTCCTACATATCCCCATGGTAGGGAATCAAAGTCTGTGTAGTTTGGTAGGGTGAAGGGACGCCTAAGGAGGTGGCCTATGAGAATGGATACATGTATTGGACCTAGAGGAAGTGGAACCTCTGGGTTGGGGCATGACCTTCCCGAAACACATAGGCCCGAAGGGAAGATCAGACAATGGACTTGAATTGGGGTGTATACATAAGACGACAACCCGATGATGTGTACGAGGCTCACACATGGTGAGCAGCCCAAGTTGGTCTGAAGCCACTAGGGTGGACAAAATATGAGGGTCCCAGCAAAGGGGATTACAATAGCTTTCTGCTGAATAGGGGTCACAACGACTTACCGATGGATAAGGTCATAACAACTTACCGCTGGATGGGGTTGATCTTCATGGAAGATTCCTATGTACCCTTCCTAGGAGACAGAGATCAAACCCACATAGTTCATATGGGATGGGGGTCAGTGGACCAATGCGAATGAGGACTTGGGATCTAGATGGATAGTGGTCTTGAACCACATGGAGGCTTTCTACACACCACGCCTTGGTAGGGTTTAAAGACCTCGTAGTTCAGGTGGAGTGGGAGAACTGACGTGAAGAAGGTCGGAGCGACCAGGTGTTGGTCTTAAACCTCAAGGAGTCTTCCTACATACCTCACCTTGACAAGGATAAAAGTCCAAGTAGTCCAGGTGAGTGCAATAGCTTACCACTGACTGGGGGAATAATGGCTTACCATTGATTGAGGTCCACATTTTAATGTCATGTAGGACGGGGGTGAACCGACGTGAAGGCGGACATGGGGCCTAGATAGATGGTGGGCTTGAACCTTGTAGAGGATTCCTACGTACCCTTACTTGGAAAGGATCAAAGACCTAATAGTTCATGGGGTGTTTGGTGAACCTTCGTGAAGATGGTTGGCACCAATGGGTAGTTGTCTTGATCCTCAGGGAGGCTTCCTACATACCTTTCCTTGGTAGGGATCAAAGTCCATGTAGTTCAGGTGGATTGTGGGGCTTACACTCTAGGCTTCTCGGAAAATATGTCATGGTCTATGATTGTTATAAGCCCACATGAGTCATGCTTTGTATGATAAACATAAGACATCAAAGACCTGATGATCACATCGCAAAAGGTGCGTTCGTGGGAAGTAGATTGGGGCCACACGTAGTTGGCAGCCCAAAGAGGAAACAAGAGATTATGTGTGGTTAGTAGCCCAGGGAGGTGGAGGTTGAGACTTACTTCAGGATGAAGGCTCGAGGTGGTGACAAAGCCCAGCGGGAGAGGGATTTGTCACCCAAGAAGAGAGGAGGAGTAGGGGTACTGCCTCCTGTAAAGAAAACTAGGTGCTCACACTAGGGTGGTTTCCCTTTTCCCATGGACAGACGCCTCTCCGATAAAGATGATTTCATTCCATGTGAGGAATGATTTCACTCCTGTGGAGACTAGTGGTCATAGAGAATGTCCGAGATGGGGCACCCTGCATTCAAGGTACGGGTCGAGGTTATAGTTTAACGTCATATGTTGAGGATGAAGGTGCTAGGCAGTTTAACGTCCTACAGCTCAGACGAAGCGGGTTCACTCCGCACCCTTAGGACTTACATAACCAACACCCTCTACACCTTGGTGAGGAGAAGGGATAGGAAACTCCATGGTGATGGAGTGTCGTGAGGTGATCCCGTTGGGGGTCCACGTTAGCGTGGCTATGCGAATAAGAAATAGCCGTTAGCATTCCTGGGTTCCACTAAGGAGCGGCGACGGTGGATGGGGCTTACGCATGGAAGCTGCCCGGGTGCCACTATGGAGCGACATCAGTGAATGGGGATTACACAAGGATGCTGCCCAGGTGCCACTATGGAGTGGCAATGGATGGAATTTATGCAAGGAAGCTACCCGGGTACCGCTATGGGGCGACAATGGTGAATGGGTATTATGCAAGGACGCTGCTCGTAATGTCTTCCTCATGTATGTCCATGAGGGCATCCCAACTCACTAGTGGGTTGGGGTATATAATTGGGGCCCATGCCTATGCATAAGTGCACAAGTGGGATAACACCAAGGGGCGTTGGAATTAGTCTGAACAAAGGGAGATGAAAAGTGTGAATTACATGCCTGATATTCAGAACGCAGTGAGGGTGTCGTGACGATGGAGGATAACTGTTGACTGTGTTCGAAACACAACATTCATATCACGTTAGCTTGAAATGGGGAAAAGAAAATGTGGGTCGACTGCTGACCGTGTTCGAAACACAGGACCTGACTCGAAGTGTTGTCCAAAGTCTTATGAGGCATTGAACCATAACGGTAGGTGAGCCGATGCGGCATGGGACTGGGCCATTAGGGAGTCCCTTTAGACATGGAAGTGGATGAAGATCCAAATAAAGGACACGTAAATCATGAGGTGGAGTGATGGAATGTTTTAATGGATTCCAACTCTATTGAAATTACGCCACTATAATCATGGCATTAGGCATCTTATGCTTGGAGCATAAGGCATCTCTTGTTTGGAGCAAGAGGCATCCTATGTTTGGAACATATGGTGTACTACAGTTTATAGTCATGTAGATAGGACTACTGGCATCTTATGCTTGGATCATAAGGAATCTCTCGTAATGGGAAAGAGGCATCCAATGTTTAGAACATAGGGTGAACTATAGTTTATAGTCATGTAGAGAAGACTATTGGCATCTTATTCTTAGAGCATAAGGCATCTCTGCTTTGGAGCAAGAGGCATCCAATGTTTGGAACATAGGGTGAACTACAGTGTATAGTCATGTAGATTGGACTGTTGGCATCTTATTCTTGGAGAATAAGGAATCTCTTCTTTGGAGCAAGAGGCATCCTATGTTTGGAATATAGGGTGCACTACAGTTTATAGTCATGTAGATAGGACTGCTGGCATCTTATGCTTGGAGCATAAGGCATATCTCGTATAGGGAAAGAGGCATCCTATGTTTGGAAAATAGGGTGAACTACCATTTATAGTCATGTAGAGAGAACTATTAGGTATAAGGATCCTAGGAATGGCTGGTGTTGGGACTTACGCAAGGGAGGCCCTTTCTGGTTCAACCTGACATAGGAGTCATGTGATGGGGTTTGGATGAGTTGCTTGAGGAATGGTTCGACTCAAGGTACTCGGGGAATTGATGATGAGAATCTCAACTCAAGACATGGGAATGGAACCAAGAGGAATATGTCGAATGAAGGTGTTTTATGATGATAATATGAGTAACTCAAATCATGGTAATCCATAGGTGGAAGGTGGGAGTGCATAAGGGCACAATTAAAAATCCCGATGTCCTGGCCTGAAAAGTTCACGGTGCGACTCTCCATTTTTCATGCGGGTCAGTGATGGAGAGTGGCACAGGTGCACAAAAGATTGGGAATTGTGGCACTATTTCGCGTAATAGGGAAGGTTGGTGCGCAATAGGGAAGGATTGCACGCAATAGGGAAGGTGTGCGCGCAATAGAGGGATGTGCGCGCAATAGGGAAGGAATTGCTTGCAATAGGGGAGGTGTGTGTGCAATATGGGAGTTGTGCATGTAATAGGTGACCATGTGCGCAATAGGGTAGGAATTTTGTGCAATAGGGGAGGTGTGCACACAATATGTGATATGTGCATGCAATAGGTGGCCATGTGCACAATAGGCAAGGAATTGCGTGCAATAGGGGAGGTGTGCATGCAATATGGGAGGTGTGCATGCAATTGGATAAGTGGAACATTGGTGTGTGAAAAATTGGGCACCATGGAACTGTTGCACACAAAAATAATTCTTTGCGTGCAAAATTGGGCATGTTGACCTCTTTATGTGCAAAAGTGATGTTTTGAGCGCAAGATGGGGGGTTTTATGCGCAGGCACGGAAAATGTGGAATTATGCGCATTAGAGCGGCGGCTGACCTTCGGGCCCCCCTTGGAAAGAAGGGGGTGAACTTTTATTTATAGGAGAAGCCTTTAATGTCGGTGCCTGCAAAATTCCATTCAAATTTTCTGTGTAAATCCCTTTTACGTGAAAGATTCCTTTTTTATGCGCAAGATACCATTTTTTACGCGCAAGATCTCCTTTTTACACGCAAATCCATTTTACACGTAAGATTACTTTTTTATGTGCAAGATTCCATTTTTTACATGCAATATTCCCTTTTTACGCACAAATACATACTTTGCCCCAAAACCATCCTAGATGGCCATTTCCAGCATCCTGACTTCAAACGACCATAGCTTCTGATCCGTAACTCCATTTGGGCTCTATGAGCAGTCAAATCGAAGCTTGCGGAACGAACTACGCTCTGGAATCATTTGTGGAAGTATTCCGTGAATTACATGGATGCGTTTTCCGGTGCCTACAACTTCCCATAAATTCATTTTTTGATTATTCTCCTAAAACTTATTTGGATTTACATATTCATTATATGATCTCTCTTTCATGGGTTTTACATTTCAAAATTTACAATAACGGTAAGTGATTTTGTCTCAAATATCCTTCTTGGAGACCTTAATTATTTTATGCACCTATATTCTTTTATGAGTTTTATATAATGACAATTTGGCATGTTATATTATGAATTTCCTTATTTTAATGAAATTATATGTTTTATTTAGGGTTACTATTTCATGAGTATTATAATTCAAAGTTACCAAAGTGTTAATAATTTTATGTTACAATCTCATCATTTATCGGGATTGTTTATGATTAAGTATCCAATGTTAAAATATTATGATCTACCTATCAATAATTCTCATATATTTGATTATATTATTTTTATTCATGAAGTAATTTTTCTATTTACCAACTCTTTGGTACTTAAAATAACTAATAAAACGTTTTTAATAAAAACCGACTGTATTTATTTCTTCGATCGAAAACCCTTTTTCTTACAAAATCATGTTTCATCAAAAGGGTTTATAAAAATGTTTTTAACCTTTCCAAAATGATTTATTAAATACATTTTTACCCATTTTTACATTTTTAAAAATGTTTTTAAAGGAATGTTCATTTCATTTTCAAAACAATGCTCATTTGGAATCTTTAAAAAACATCAAAAGAATCTTTGTTTTTAAAATGCCTGAAATGAATAGTATTTCCCACTATGATGACCAGTCAATGATTCCATAATATTTAATAAATTTTTTTATTTTAAATAAATGATTTCAAAATGAAAAGGATTTTGAAAGTGTTTTATGTTTTAAAAAGTATTTTTCAAATAGAAATGTCTATTTTCATCAAGAAATGTTTTAAATTGTTTTTAAATATTCTATTATAAGTTTTAAAAGTTTATTTTAAAATAAAAGGATTTAAAAAATATTTTATAAAGTTTAATTTTTTTAAAAAAATTTCAAAGAAATGATATTTTCCTTAATAAACATTCTAGGTGATTTATCATTTAAATATTTTTTCCATATAAAATTAAATCCTTTGATATAAATTATTGTTTTATGAGGATATGAATAAAGGATACCATTATTATTATTTATCTTAATGGTTTATGATAAAAAGATGTTTATGAAACCTGTTTCTCTTTCATGGATTACACCATGAAAAAATGCATATAAAACCCATTTCTTTTTCTATGAATTATACTTGATGACATGATGAAATGATTATAAAACCTGTCTATTTCCCAAAAGTTATGACATGATGAAAAGTTTATGAAACTCATTTCATTTCATGGGTTATTATATAATGAATGTTTTATGATCTTGTGGCACACATAAGTATGGTTTTCATTATGAGATGGGTGGGACCTATATCTCCCTCCAATGCATTGGGTAAAGATTTATATCTCATGATATAGACAAGAATGAAATGGAGAGTAAACCTAGTTCAGTAAGTGAATTCTTCCACTATCATGGTCTTGTGAGTGAACCTTTACTACTATGATGTTTTGGGGAGTGAACCCATTCACTATGATAGCCTTGGAAGGGATCCTTAACTACTATGGAAATGATTTTCTATGCTGATGTGTTTTCCACAAATATATGTCTTATGACAATATAATGCTCTTATGACTCATGTTGTTTGATTTCCTTATCATTAATGTCTTATGAACTATCACTCTTTATGGCATGAATCAAGATTATGATCTTTGATATGTAGGGTATGGTTTTCAAATGTTATTCTTATGTTCTCATAACATTTTTCTCATGTTATTCTTATGTATCTCCCTTGTTTACCTTAACGAGAATCTAAGATTATCCTTTATTATGTTTCCTATTCCTATGTTATAAAGAAAGGTTTTAAGCAGGGTATCTTTGTGAATAGTACTAAAGGTGAAGTTATTTATGTGAGATATTGAATATATTTTTTAAATTTATAAGATTATGTTCTATGTTTCAAATGGTACTAAACTATTATGGTTCTTATGCATGTGTGTTTTTATTTTAATGTCATGTATGAGAATCCTGGATCACTATAAATCTAATATCCTTTAGTAAAACCAAGATAAATATATATTTTATTTACATTTTTCTCTATTAAAAATTCATAGGCACTGAATTTAATTAAGAATAAAAATTATGGGATGTTATAGGAAAATATGCACATGAGCCTCATCCCAGTTGGTGGGGACTCGCTAGGTGCATCCAAGAGACCTGAGATCAAATCCGGGTGGAGGCATATTTCCGGGCACTGTAGCAGCACTGTAGCAGTACTATTGCAGGCACTGTTCGGTACTGTAGAAGCCAGAACTATTCATCCATCCAGGCTTTCGGGCCACCAGTTTGGTCCTCATGTCCTGCAAGGCTTTCGGGCCACCCAAGGCCTTCGGGCCAGTTGATTCTTAAGGCCTTCGGGCCACCTTAAGGGTTTAGGGCCACCCCAAGGCCTTCGGGCAATATGAATGCAGGCCCCAGAAACACTACAAAAAAGGAGCAGCCCCAGAAGAGGATTCAGAGTAGGTGCACTCACTAGAGTAGAGACAAATGGATTGTCAGAATGAGAGGGTATGACTATGCCATCGGTACCAGCCTGTGCTTGCACAGGAATCCTAGCCAGACGATCATACAAAGGTGGAGAGCTACTATCAGGATGCAGATGCTGGGGATGGTCAGTTCCTTGTAGATAATATGGTTGAATTCCCTAAGACCTTCGGGTCATGTAATATCCTAAGCCTACGGGCCATGTAATCTATGAGCCTATAGGCCTTGTAAGGGTTCCCCCTCATCCCATGAAAGGGGGTTATCAAAAATCAATAAAAAATGAAGGCCTTCGGGCCATTCAGGCTAAAACCCACAGGAATTGGACTAGGTAAACCAAGCCACTAGGAATGACCCAAAGGTGTGTGTTCACCAAAATCATTCCAATTTATATATATATTCCTCATTGAAAATGCTTTTAAGTCACATGTATTATCAAATATAAATTTAGGTAATTCTATTTAGTTGTTGAAATAAATTTTTTAAGGGTTATATTATTCATTTTATGGAATCATACATCCTTATTTATAATGTATCTTGACATGAAAATTATATTGATATCATTGCATTAATTTTATCATAATTGACATGTTGATATAATTTCATTGGTCATTTGAAACACATAACATGATGTCTTATTTAAAATAATATTTTATATATAGAACTTTGAAATTGTTTTCCGATGATTTTTTTGATTATGGTAGTATGAGAGAATCTCTTAGTGGGTATCATGAGGTAAAGAACATTGAAAATATTCCTTTAGGATTTAAAATGTGATAAAATATTAAAATTCAATGGATTTATTCACATATTATATTTTATTGATAGTTATTTTGAATAGTAAGTGGTTATGATCTTTGTTAGTGTCATCTCTCTGATTTCCCTTAATACTGAGATGACATTTGACACCTATAGAAGACATGTGGATCATTATTCAACTACATGATAGATTATTAACATTAGTAAATAGAATTCAGGGATCATTTTATCATGTAAATTTAATTTCTTATGAATAAGTTAACATGTGATCCCCTTATAAGTTTTTTGTTATCTTAATGATTATGTTATAGTTAACCATCACATCAAGTTATTCTTAATAAAAATCTAACAGTATGACTATGGGTCCATATACTATTAGTAGAGAATTTATTTTCATAGATTTTGGTCATTCATCATATAAACATATGTACTTAGCATTTTGTGATACTTCATTAACAAACAAATAGAGTTTAAGAATTCCTATAAAATATTCATTACATGTTTGTGTGTGAATATTCATTATGGGGTTAGATGAATTTATATGAATGATACATTGATTAAGGGTTCATGATCTCTTTGATTTTTAGTGAAATTTCTCCAATGGATAAGTAAATTATCTTGGCCCCCCTAGTTTATCATGATTATCTATATGATTCTTTTTATTTAGCGATTGATTATTATGGTGATTTTCAGTATAGATACTCTCAAAGAAATTATATATTTCATATTTAACTAGTTTATTTGAGTTTTATAAGTGTCGTGGGATAATAAATATTCGTTATGACCATATTTATTTGATTATTAAGTATACTTACCCATAAAAAGGAATTTTTTGGTGACCTACACATAGTTGTGAAGAATAATTTCATTTTTATAGATTATTATAGTGGATGTAGTATTGGTGTATTTGGTCCTCAATAGTGACTCATAGGTAGTAGTGGGATGAGTTAAGACAATTTTATTCATCACCATTACTAGTTAAACATTTTTATTCTTGGAATTATTGAAATATTTTTCATCATGGACTGGGAAATTTATTAACTTGAATACTCATTAATGATATTTAATGCATTTATACATTATCTATTCTACTTTTTATACATAAATTTTATGTTTTTTTTCATTTGGTGATTAGTGATGATTTACTACATATTCCATGTGATAATGTATCAAATATTGTGTTTTTTCTTTCTTAGTTCTAGTAACCATCCTCTCTACTATGGGGTGTGGGCTTAGGGTGATACACCTAGCCTTATCACTAACCTAGGTAGGATCATGGCAGAGTCATTTCATGTCATAAAAGTAGTTCAATATAGTACACATTTGTTTATTTATACCTCAAATATGAATTTTAATATTTTTATGTTTGTTTTGTTTTGTTTTGTATATTGGTTATCAAGTGAAGTCATTTCAAGAGACATGATAAATATATTTTCATAGATATTATAAAAATATACACTAAAATTGGTATACTATGATGGTTATTTAAATTATTATCATATTAAACCATCAATAAATATATTTATCCTCTTAAAATAATGTTTATCACATCAATAAATTTAAAAAATCATTATGTGAAAATATATTCAATGTCATTTAATTTAAATAACTAATATAAATTTGTTTTTTATAATAAAAAATACATTAAGTTAATTTATTTGAATTAAAAATGATATATATCAAATTTTTTAGTCAGTTACACCAGTCAATTGAATAACTAAGGTGAAATAGTTATTTCTTTTAATAATTTTGTTATATAGAAACAAAATCACAACACTTTTTTTAGAAAAAAATAATACATCTTAATCTAACTAGAACAATAGAATACTACATAGTATCATTAAATATATTTTTTAAAAATATCTATTAATTGATTTATTATTTGGAGATATTAATTACAAAATATATCAAAATTTGACAATAAAATATATATAATATATATATTTTTGAAAATTAACTAAAATTTAATTATGCTAGTAAAAAATGAATAATTTTAACAAAAAAGCTAAAGGTGTTAAAAAAATTATAAAATTAAGAATAAATATATATATTATATAAAAGGAAATAATTTTGATAAGAATAACCATATTAGAGGATTTAGTTTTTCTAGTTATAATTATTTCATAGATAAATCTCATAACATGATAACCACATCAATATTCCCATAATAAATATAACACTACTATTTAAAAATATAATGTTAAAAATTATAAATATAATTTTAATCAATTTATAAACAAATAACTTAATAAAATAAAATTAACAAATCTATAAAAACATATTTATTTTTTTACAAATTCATTTTTGATAAAAAAAATAGTGTAAATGTTTCTAGGATTTTTTTTGGAATTTCAAACATAAAATAATAATTTCAATAAAAAGTTAAAAAAAATTTCTAACTTATAAAATATAAAAGCTTACCATTATAACATATCTTGAATCTATTTACACATCACTTATTAAAGTGCACAATCCACACATGGTTCTTTATTTACGATATAAAACACACAATATATAATGTTCACTTAAATAAAAATTATACAACATAAATAAAACTATAATTGAAAGAGTATCATATAAGATATTTTTTTTCACATCCATCAAGATATGGAAACATCTATAAATATATATATATTTTTCATAAATCATGGGGAGATATATTGAATTATTTTTCTATGTCACATTGTTTTTACATTTAGTGAAATTAAATGTGGGTCTATGAATCCATAAATGGACATTTTTTCATTTTTGATGAAAATAGTATAAAGATACCTATTCAATCAAAAATATAAGTACATTAAAATATAAATACAATAAATTAAACAAAATGAAATATTTAAATCACCATAAATTTAGATAAATCTAAAAACTATGATGCCTAGCATTTCAGTAATAACTGGTTTTGTGAAATTCATATCCATTATTTTTTATATATAATCTCATCCACATATATCAGCGGTTTTTGGAAATTGATAAAAATATTCCAACATAGGTTCATTAATAATTTAGAGAGTCCCTTTAATATAATAAATAGAGTATATTTTGGCATTATAACTTAAGGTTATTAACTAGGTAATAATGAATATTTTATTTTTTAATAATCCTAAAAAATTTAAATATAATAAAATATTTAACTCAAATATCAAAAATCCTAATAAAATATACATGTGATGTATACAAAAGAATTTGATTATCGTATGAGTCTATTTTTTCATAATAATATGTTTTTGTAACTCTATCTAATTATAGATATTTCATTATTAAGGGACAACACTTTAGCAGGTGCATCTATTATATAATATTACATCACCCTTAGTAAATAAAAAACAATATTATAATGATGTGTGGAAACCCTATTATAATTTATAATGTCATATGTTATAATATTATATCAAGGATATTCCATTATAAAATCATAGTGGATTTTTGGATCTAAATTTTTTATATTTAACAATAACAAGTCTATATATAGTTAATGCTAAATGTTTGGTGGCTCGGTTAGAAATAAATCCAAAGTAAGAACATATCAATATTGTCAAGAGAATCATAATGTACATCCAAGTTACTCTAAGTTATATATTGGTGTTTAATTTGTGGAAATACTTATATTTTATTGCACATTTATATACAATATAGAGTGGTGAAATTATGTATATAGAATCCATGAGTAGAGGATATTTATTTATTGTAAGTAATTTCATTGGATGGATTAGAAAAAATTAAGATTCCATAATTTAATCATTTTAGCTATGGAGGCATGTACTCAATTGTGATGGGTAAAGTAGTAGCATAGTGGTCTTGGTGAAGATGTGATAGTGACTATAGTAATTCATAATGATGAAAATACTAAAATTAAATTGCCAATGAATCTGGTACAATACTCTAGAATAATTCACATTTAAATTCAATATCACTTTATTAGGGAGAATATAGAGAAATGATTTATCTAAAAGGAACATAATGGAAAAAATTTGTATATGGTGGATATTATCCCAAAAAATACAGTCACACCATCATTTTAATGGATTTTATTTAACATAGGTTCTCAACCACATTCCTTAGATTAAGGAGGTTTGAAAATAACCTATCCTTATAAAATATTTAATGTTCATCATTCTTGTTTAATTATTTATAGGATATTACCCCTCTAGAATTATTATTAGGGGGGATATTCAAATTGGTTAAATATTTAAAATTGATGGTTGGTCTTTTTAATTTTAGAAAGGTAAGATCAATGGGATCAACATAGGTAGTATAAAATTATAATTATTATCTAAAGGGGGAGTCCACATATATGGATGAATATAGAGAGATACTTATGGAGTTTTAGTGTTTACTATGTGTCTTATTTGATATAAAGTTAATAGGTTTGCACAGAATTCTATCTTGATCGATTGTATTCCACATCAACCATAACTCACATGAAAAATATAAGCCACACTCCCAAAATATGGTACAAATAATCATATTATTTTTATATCATTTTAGAAATTAACTGAAGTGATAAAAAATAACCATTCATTATTACAACATCAACAACAAATATTGAGCAACTTACACTCCTAGAACCTTTTTAGTTTAGGTTTTTATATAGATGGGAAAAATTATAACTATCAAAATACATATATTTCCTATCCAATGAACATTTTTACCACTATAAAAATAATTCCATATTATACAATAAGTCATCAACATCTCAAAAAAGGTCTTTGTACATGATTCCTCTCTAGACATGTCATATGTAATACTATTATTATTAATATAGGGAAACTAAAATATAATAAAGGTGACCTAAAATTCTCATTAAGGGGCAGAATATATCAAAATAAATCATGTAATAAATAAATAATGAATAATATGGAATGATTAGACAAAAATGAATAATTTCATATAACTGATCACAAGAGCTTAAAATAAATCCAAGGATAACATGACAATATATATAATCTCACAGATAACAATAACTAATTTCATGGTGGTGAAATAACTAATGAGGGACATCTCAATATTTGATACAAGGAATCATGAAATTACCATTTTGTCTTCACTCTAAGACATCATGATCATACTGTTGATGACTCATATATACAATTAATAACACAACCAAGATATCCTTAAAAAATGTGTAGGCATGAATTAAATATTTAAAAATGTTTGTATCATGAGACATATTAATGAATTTAGGGGATATTTAATTTTAGGCCCCACAAGTTACTTAATTATTTCCAATGCATTCAATATATGAAAGATATGAATAACAATTCCATTTATAATAAACATTCCTTGGTAATAAATAACCACCTGTGTTGAAATAATAAATATACAGGATGTAAACCATTTATTAGTGAATAAATGAAATAATACGATCCTATTAAATTCCTAGAAATAAGGTGGATGATATCATTAGATAATATCTCCAATGAATAGTACAATATTTAATGTATATTAACATAGATGAAGAATAATTTTAAAATAGAATTAAAACTTTATTGGAAATAAGAAGAATAAATACCCACTAAAATTGGTTTCACTTATAAGAAATAATTTTACAAAAAAATATAGAATATAAATTTATTTAGAAAAACATGGAAACTTAGATGGGAGGTTTCTTGAATAAATAGGACAAAGAAGACAAGAAAATTTCATTTTTACAGAAAATGTTAAAAATTTATTCCATTCACATTTTTTAATGAATGTTAATGTTAATAAGAAAGGAAGTCACAATATTCTTTTAAATAAAATCTTATATAAGAAGATATAGAAAATCGAAGGGGAACCATAAATAAATTTTAGGATTTTTTTACAATAAACATAAAAGATAATGTTATGGGTCACATTAAAAAAACATTTTCAAAAAGTTAAAGTAATAAATTTTGAAAAAAATTACTTTAATAATCTTTAATAATGGATCCTTGAAAATTAATTTTTTTGTGGGGAATGCATTGTGGTTAAAAAAATATAATTTTGAAAGGAAAATTATTTTAAGATATTTTTAAAATACCTTTATAAAAACCCACATAGTAAAAATTATTATAAAAAATTATTTTGAAAATAGGTGGTAAGAAATAAAGTATCACATGATATAATTCATATTTGGGTTTAAAAATGAGAAAGGAAAACATTTTATAAAATAAATAATATTTAAAATATGAGAATCCATCATTAAATAGAATGAGAAATATTTTTAACAATGTTTCATTTTTATGAAGAAAGAAGTCTGATAACAGAGAAGAATTGAGGTTACAACCCTTTGAAATGGAGTTCATGAGAATGAAATGTAAATAAAAATAAACATTATATGAATAATGTTATAATTAGATCATAATTTAATTTTTATGAAACATTTAAGAATATATTTCAAGAACAATCATCATAACTCAATGAATGAAAATTCAGTTAGAAAAAAACTTTATAACATTGATAACATTTAAATCAAATAATCTTGAAATAGAGAAATTTAAATGGAAAATTAAATACCATTAATATAAAGAAAACAATTATATAATATTTAAAATAAGAATTATATAAACCACAAAAAAATAAACAAGTTTTGAATATGACATACGTCTCAAAGAATGAAAATTGAGAAGAGAACTATAATCTCAACTCTCAACTTTCACTAAGGAACTTTAACATCCTATATACAAACATAACTATCTTAATAAATCATTTTACAACCTTATTTATATATATTACCTTCTATATCCATTAATTATAATAACTCAATACACATATATTTTTTAGTTAATTTTTATTTTCTTTATCAAATGTTAGCTCTTTCAATTGTTTCATGCACGTTTTTAATAACGATGTTGAATCCCATTATTTTATACTAGGTTCATAATTACATTATTATAAAATATATATAAAAACATTTCAATTATTTATTAATCGTTATCCCCACTAGATGGAATATATGGGTAGGGTTTGCAAGAATAGAATCCATAATGAGCTTGTTTTAGGTAATTTACCATTATCAATAAATTACTTTATAAAGATCATTAATTTTTGTGTCATTATTTCAGAATAATATTCATGAGATATATTACTACAAAATAGAATATGTATTTATAAAATATATTTTATATCCATTCATGTAAGGTAGTGATGAAAAATAGAGCAAATATATTATAATAACCCGAGTAATGTTAAGATAAATCATTTTCATTTTTATTAATTAATTATATTTTATAAATTTTTATTCATTATAAGAATATTAGGTTATTTCCAATAAAAATGAAAAAGCTTTATTTTTGACCAATTTTGGATGTTCATGCACTATATGGTTTTATTTAAAAGATCTATTTAAAAATTACAGAAATTTAATTTTAAAAAATTAACTTGAGCTTTGAATTCATCATTTAAAAATAATCTTAGAATGAATTTTTTATAATTTTCTAATAAGTTTGATATTTCAATGAATGGTGAAAATAATAATTTTTATTGAAAACTTTATTTTTGTTTCAAGAATTTACAATGCTCAATTTTTTTAAAATGGTTTCAAAAAAAAATTAGTTAAATTATATTTTTAATAATGCAATTATGTTCTTTGGAATGAATTTTATACTTTAATTTGGTATAAATCATTTTTAAAATTAGTAGACATTTTTTTGGAAAACCATTTTTTCATCATGTTTGTTAGGTTTAATTTTAAAATAAATTATACCAATTATGTGAAGTAAATTTGAAAAATAGATTCCATATTTGGAATCAACATAATTAATATTATTTTATAAGTTCAACTTAATTTTTGGTCAAAATTAATAATAAAAAAAGTAAAAAACTATTACCACGGATAAAGTTAAAACAAGTTTACCGTGGATTAAACATAAGTGTTAAGGTTTAAAATAGCCTATAAAATTGTATAAATTTTGTTTTGTGGACATTTTTAGACCCTATATTATATTATATTCATAAAGTTTCCATTTTACATCAATTTTTCTTGAGTATGAAATTAATATATTTTATTCTTTTTAAAAAATTCCAAGTATGTTCTCTCCCCCACTTATAAAAAGACACACCCTCTTCTCTCATATCCAAAATTAAAGAGCCTTTTAGATTATAAAATCCCTCTATAAATCCCTTAATTACATACCTAATCATTTATTAGAGTCATTAGTTTTAACATAAAACCAACCTATGAATGATTTATGTATAAACCTAAATAGGTTATCCAAAGAAAAGGTATAGTTCTTAACAAAGCATTTTCATTTTATTTATTCCTCTACCACCTTCAAATATTCTTCAAACTTATTGAAATATTAACACCAGTATATTAAAAATATTGAGATGTTTTATGTTAGTGTAACAACCTATATCCTTATCCATTTTCCATCAAATGGTAAATGAAACCGTCATTCATGTGTACCACAGACTACCGCCTCACAGACCGATGTAATTCATTTTCCATCACCACCCCCGCATCAGGTTATAAATATGGATTTAATGTATATATATATATTATTTATGAAATATTTATCATTATGGAAATATAATTTATCATCTTCTTTCTTACCTTTTCATCCATTAAAAAATGATAATGTTATTCACGCGTACGTGTGGATTACCACCTCCATGAAGAAAAAAAAATCTTTTATCATGAAAAAATCACATGAATACTATATACAAGTGTATTTAAATATATAATATAAAATTTATTATATAATAATAAATCTTGAATGTTAAAATTTTATTTATGTTCTTTCCCTCTTGCTATTTGAAAAAGGAAAATGTTACTCATGCGTACGTACAACCTATTGTCTCCACGATTGTAACATAATTCATTTTTTAAAACCTTCTTTAATAGTTGGTTTTAAAAATATAATTAATGTATTTAAATTATAATTATTTCATGATCATTATTTTGGATATTATGGAATTATTACCTATTTGACCATAGTCAACTTACCAAATTGATTTTGGACATATGAGCTGAATAAAATCAAAACACACACTGTGAACTTAATTGATTAAGTAATTGTATATAAAATGGTAATAGATAAAATAAAAGGAATAATATAATTTAAAAATATTCTTAATAAGGTAAATAAATAAAATTATTTTATTATTCAGGAATATAAACAATGTACATGATGAGTCAGATTTGAGGTAAGAGACACTTTTCCTTAAGAACCTCATTTAAAATGTTTTAAATATATATTTTATAATTTTTTATTCCATGTAAATATTATTAAAATAATTTTATTTATGAATTTATATTGATATAAATGAATTATAAAGGAAATTTTATGTCACTTTTTACTTTCTTTCAAAGGCTTTCAAAATGAATATTTTTACATATTTTATATAGAACTTTTTGATGAAAAGGAAAAAGGATTGTTCTATTTTAATGTATATGTCATCAATGTTTCTTCCCATCACTGTAATCATTATTTAATGTTTAGATTAATTTAAAATATTTAATTTTTTATTCAAATACAAACCCTTATATTTTTTGTGGGTATTTTCAAAAATGGGTTTTAAATGGAATGAATATTTCAATATCTGAGAATGCTTTCTTATGGGAGAAAATAATATTTTTATGGAAATGTAAGCTTTCATGTATTATGATTATGTTATGGTTATTAGGTATTTTTTATGATTAAATATGATCCAAATATATATTATGATGATGGGTGATCCTGACATAGCTCATGATGATGGGTAAGCAGGATATATCTCTCCAATGTGTTAGGTAAAAAGATGGAGTTAACCAATTATGTTTCTACTAAGAGATTTTTGGAATTTCCCAGGTAGGTTATTCTATTTGTAAGAGTGATTGTATGAGTGGAATAAAAGTTATAACCCAACTTACCTACGTTATTTATTTATTTTTATGGGTTTTTATAGAAATCTTATGATTTCATAAAGTAAGATAATTAGATTAAGCTTAAACAGAAGTTTATGATACTTCTTATGGGTGGAATGTATGGATTTTCATGAGTTTTACATGATTAAAAGGAAACAATTATGAGTTTTAATTTCTATTTATGATTTATAATAATCTATTTTATGAAAATATTGGGGCATATGAGTTTATTTCTTGTGTAAATAAAATGTTTATTTCCAGCCTAAAGTTTATTTTTGAAAAGGAAAAGTTTAAAGAGTATTCATAGACTAATGTGTTTGTTTCTTTATTTTTATATTCCACTTATAGATATTTTTATGTTTATCCCATGTTTTAAAAAAATTCATAGATTTATAAGGATAAGTAGGGATAAGGATGTGGCCAAGATGAAAATTGTAAAGATATCTCATGAAAATAAAACTGGTTTTATTCTAAAACATTTGGATTGTGAAAAAAATGGATACTTATTAGTATCACCAAATTTGTGATGTAATATTTATTTATCTAAGGGTGTTGAAAAAATTATATAAAACTATAAACCTAAATGATCTTCAATAATGAAAGGAAATTAATTCTTGTTTAAATAATTAGTTTTATGATATTTAGTATCTGAGAAAAAAGGTTATGATAATGTAAGTAAATTAAAATAAGAGATTCTAATGTATGGTTATAATGATATAGAATTTGAATATTACCATGTTGATTTATCTAAAATATATCTATTCAGAACATTTCTCCATAGAGGAAACAAGGAAAATGAAACAAGAAGGAAACAAAATAACAATATCCTTCCAAATCAATAACCTAGAATGGTTGGAATTGGAGCTGAGTAATTTTTTGATGTGCTAGACCAGTTGACACAAACTATAAATTTTGGTGATATCCATGCTATAGAGAAACCAAATTTTCCATAGAGGAACACGTCAATAGTGGATCATTTTATGAGGCAACACCCTTTCATAATCAGTGGATCTTTTAACTCAGTGATATCTAAGGGATGGATTAAATCTATAGAAAATATATTCAAATTCATGGGTCATTTGAATCATCAAAAGTGAAATATTTTTATTTAATTTTTTTAAGATGAAGCTGATGAATGGTGGTAAATGGTTAAAAATACTAGATAAAGAGAATATATTGATTCCATGGAATGTGATACATTTAAGAATATTTTTCTTGAGAAGCATTTTCTTAAGATTTTTTGAATTAGGATGGAAAATAAATTATTATAATTAAGGCAGAAAATGGAAGATTTAGTGGCCATTAATGAAGAAAAATTCACCAGATTGGAAAGGAATGCACCTAATTGTTTTTGGGATCTTGATACTAAAATTAACTATTTTTACTCAGGATTCAAGAAAGATACCGAAGTGCTTTGGCCTCTCAAAAATTTTAAAGTGATGAGAAACTTGTTTATTGTTTTGAGAATTTATAAATGGATTTTTTTACTATGATGAATTCCATAAAAATAAGGAGATAAAAAGTTTCAGGTGCTCGGAAAATGGGAAGAATACATCGATAAAATGTAAACGTAAGAAAATTAATTTTTCCATTATTGTTAGGTGTGGTAAAAAAAAACCTTAGGGAGTGTCTTATAAAATATGGGAAGTTCTTATGATATGTTATGTTTGGGAATACAAATCATGATTACAATGAAAAAGATCTTGGTAGTGGTAAGACCAATTCTGATAAGATGATAGTAATGTGTTTTAAATTTAATGAGATGAGTCATTATAAATATATATGTTTGAAGAAGAGAATGAATTAAGAGAAGAAACATGTATACAAGTAGAATAATATAGTGAAATCATTTGAAACTAATTTTACAGATGTTGGTCCATTGAATGAAGTGGTAACATGTACATTACTTATTTATTCAGATTATACTAATTATAACACCCTGACCCTAGAATCCTAGAGATGGTGCATTACTTTATTACATTGGAATGATTACAAGGGATCAAATCCCAAATAACTGAACATTTTAACAGTTTTGGAAAACCATATTATATACATGAAACCTACTTTACATTGGTAAAATAAAATAAAACATAATACATAACAAATAAAAATAAATTTCATCCTTGAAGCTCATTCTAAGAATTCATCTTTATATCCTAGGGAAATGAAACAAAATAAGGGTGAGATAAAATGTTTATTAATGGTAAGTGTACATCAAAATTAATAATGAATAAATAAGAATAAAAAATATAGAAAGGTAAATAACTGACACACTTTCCATTTAAACAACTAGAAAAGGCATAATCAATATGGAAAGATAGATAACCAAAACACATTCCTTTCAATTAAAAATCTAAGAATGAAAAAAAATGGATATTCTAACTAATAGAATAATAACATGGAATAAAAATAAATGAATTCCTAACGATGGAATGTATAATGATGGATATCTAAAAAATACCTTCAAGGATTCGTGCCAAGAATCTAATACTATCAAGGCTTCATGACAAGAATATAATATTGTCAAATCTTTATAAAAAGAATCTAATATAGTCAAGGATTCATAATAATAATATAATACTATCAAGGCTTTATTCTAAGAATCTAACACTATCAAGACTTCATGAAAGAATCTAATACTTTCAAGGCTTCATTCTAAGAATCTAAAAACATCAAGGCTTAATTCTAAGAATCTAATAATTTCAAGGCTTCATTATAAGAATATAATACAATTGAAGTGAACACCATATGTAAAAATTTTACATGGTTTAGACAATAATCATATGCATGATAAATTATATTTATATTTAATAGAAATGTAATGAATAAAAAAATTATTATAATAAATTTATTGTTTCAAGAGAAAGTTAACAATCACAAAAGAAAGTGAGATTTCAAAGATAACTTTTACCACTTATGTAATTTTCAAACCAAACCCCTTAGATTAGATAATTCAAATTGAAACTTAAAATACCATGAATAATTAATGAATTGGGATATTAAATGAAAAATGGGAAGAATATACACCACAAAAAAAGTGGTGAAAATGGTGTATGCCTCGTAAAAGAAAAATTTAGACAAGATTCTCATACAATAGTTGTAACAATTGAATCAGAAACCCCAAAACAAATTGTCATCAAATGAATATTTATTTATCATGAAGATAAAATAATTCATTATATAATTAATCAAAAGGGTAAGTATATACACCACACAAAATAAGTAAGTGATGAATATGACATTTATCTCACAATTGTAAAAAGTTAGATGAAAATCCATTAACTTGAGTCTGACTTGTCACGTGTGTCTTTATATTCCTGAATAATAAACTTATGTTAATAATTTAATTTCTTCAGAAACTTTTTCAAGTTTATTATTTATTTTAATTTACTTATTAAAATGTTTTGTATAACTAATTAAAAAATTAATTTTACATTGGGTGTTTTGACCAAATTTGGTTCATGTTTAAAAATGACTTTTGTAGGTCAACTATGGTCAAACAGGACATTATATAAACATACCCAGAATAATAATCATGACATGATTATTATATTTATATATAAATTATACTGTTAAAACCAATTATAAAGGATGTTTATGAAAAATGAACTAATGTTACAATCATGGAGATGGTTGGACGTATGTATGCATGAGTAGCATTCCCATTTTCAATGAATGTTATAGAAAGAAGGTAAGTAACATCATATATTTACAGATTCATCTTCGATACTTGGGGTATTCAAAACCGAGCGGTGGGGGGTTTGCTCGATCAGCGTCAGTTGATGGTTCGCTTTGCATCAGAGGAGGATTTGGTCGTCGCCTGGTCCAGCGCTCCTTAGGTGTTCGATGGGTGTGGTTTTTTTCCTACGATGGTCATTTGACTTCAACATTAATCGCGATCCGCCTTTGGCCATGGTTTGGGTTAGTTTTCATGATTTTCTATACCTTTCCAGAATCCTTCTATCGTTTTTATACTCGGGAATTTGGTTGGATTCTATCTATGTTCTGATAATCGAACCTCTACGGTTTTTCACCCCATTCTGCCCCGCGCTTGTATTGAGGTTGATGTTTCAAAACCTCCAACCGAGTGGCTGTGGATTTCGGTTAGAGAAGAGATGAGGTAGAAGCAGTGGGTGGTGTTCGACTCATGGCCTGTTTTCTGTTCGGGATGCAGCAAGCTCGGCCATGTGGCCTCAAGATATCACCGTGTGAACTGGGACAGGTCATCGGAGGATTTTGTGGTTCCAGTGGTGTAACATAAGTCGTGTGATTGTGAGGCTTTGGGTGAGCATGAGGTGACGCACGTGGAGGTTCCATGGGAGATGGCTCTGATTAGGATCCATAATTCTCCTGTTGCGGTGGTCAGTTCCCGGGAGGAGCAGAAGAGGTGGCCTCCCCTGAGTTCATTGAGGGTTGTGAAGTCTGGGCAAGACAAGGAGGCAGACCCGAGGGTTGCTGATATTTTTGGCTGGCTGAATCAAGATTTGGGTGTCAAGGGAGTTTCCATGGAGAGGTCCATAGTCGTGACAATGGGGAATCCTCCAGTCTCACCCTTTCCGACCGAGGAAGGTGAGGGAATCTTATTAGAGAGTGAGGTTCAAGGTCTCGGTGACTCCCTTAGGAGAGACTGGATGGAAAATAACAAGAAACCACAATTCATGGGTCCTGGATATGAGCAATCCATAGGATCAGACTTGGTTTAGGGGAAATATTTCTTGTCTGCTACAACATCTTTCAGCAGACAAGAGAAGTTGGCCGATGTGAATGTCTTGAGGCCCCTAGATTCATAAACCCTCGGTGATACCCACCTGAAGGCTAGGTCTGGGGGAAGGAAAAAAGCTTGGAGAATAAGGTATAATAGGAGAAACCCATTTGTAAGCCGAGGCCCTACAATGAAGGCACTCAGTTAAAGCTAGGGAATCACTTTGATGTCTTGGAAGTTCATGAACCTCCATTGTCTCGGGGGGATGATTCTTCAGGTGATAACAGCTATAGTCCTCCTTCAGTGGATAGCATGGACCGATGTAAAGGAAAATGTCCTCACAGCCCTCAATGAAAGAAAGGTAAAAAAGTCACTAGAGATTCAGGGAAATGTATTGTGGGTCAGGGGAAAAAGACTAAGGGATGCAAGGACTATTCTCACCTGCCAAAACCAATGGAGACTAGGTCGGCCAAGATGGAAAGTAACAAAGAAAGCATAGTCCTTAAGGAGGGGGAAAGTGAAGAACCAAGTGGGCTTACGAGAGACAAAGAAGACGAGGATGGGGAGTGCTTGAACCTTATCTTGCACTCTAAAGAAGAAATTATTGAGCAAGCCATATGACCCAATGTTTCAGAAGAAGAGCTCAACAGAATTTATGAATGAAGGCTGCAAGTTGATGCCACAAAGGAGCATGAAGTGTGGCTAGATAAACAAGATAGAATTCTGGCATGAAGATTCAATCAGGATAAAATCAACTTAGAGGAATTTATTAATACAATGTAAAGGATGATTACCCACCTTGAAGATCTTATCAGAGAGGATCCTGACATCCAGGTTGGTATGCTGCATTGGGAACTCTACAGAGCAGTTGAGTGAAGTAATATTAGCCTTTTGTTTAACCATTTTGTAAGCTCTTTCAACACGTAGTGGTAATTTGTTTGTGTCATATTGTTTTTCCATTTTTCCTAAAATGGCATAATAAAAAATTTAATTTGGATAGAAGAATAATTAAGACATTATAAATATCACATATATCATATATAAATAAAACAAACCTTATTTTTATTACACACTTAAACATGATTTATTACATAAAATAATTCTCATAATCATAGTTCTAGGGTCTTGTTATATAACCCCTTAAAACACCCACATAAGACCTTAGGGTAAGGTTCACGATGGTGACAAACTCTTGGGGTGGCTTAGATAACATTGCTCGAGTGGTAATCTCTATCAACTTTCACTTATCCCGCAGGCGGTTCCACTCAAGATTAACGTATTCAAGCTCGGCTTGGGTTTGGTCAAGAGCGAAGCCCAATAACGCCACCTCCTTTCTAAGCTCCAACAAATTGGCTTCGTATGGAGAAATTCTACTGGATGAGGCCATCGCTTCCATTATTTGAGTAAATTGGATTTGTTAAAGCTCTATATTTATACTAATCATGTAATCATTGGTCAAAGACTATATTAGTATCGATCACAATTCTTAATGGTATTTTAAAATACAAAAACATACAACCAAATAAGTGAATATGTTATATAACTATTTCACATAATAATACATTTAATTAGATCAAGATTAATTTTCATTAATAAAATTTTGGTCGTTACAATCTTCCCCCTTTAAGAAATTTTGCCCTTTGAAATTTCCTTTTCCTACACTAAAATAGATGCGGGTAACTCTGCTTCATCACTTCCTTCGATTCCCATGTTTCCTATTCACAATTTTGGTTTCACCACAACACCTTGATAAGGGGAATTTTCTTATTTCATTACGATGAGAATGATTGGGTGACTAATTCCCCTCGAAAGATTGTCTTAAAACAATAAAATATATGATCCTTCTTACTCTATGGATCATGTGCATTAGTGAGGTTCACATTCCTTCTACTAGGCGTTATTTATAAATAAAAACATACACTATGTTAGACCATATCATTATGAAACATAATGTATAATCCCAACACTATCAAAATACTTAACATAAATTGAAAATTTTATGTGTATATAATATCATAATCATAAACATGGTTTATTTGGGATGCTCTTCTATACTTATCCTCAAAGTATATCTTAGTTTTATGTTTCTGAATATAAGTTTTCTAAATCTAGTTTCCAAGGTTGTGGTTAAAATTCCTTTGATACCAGCTATAATTCCCTAACCATAGAAGACTGGAGTCGGTGAATTACTTTATTACATTGGCATGATTACAAGGAATAAAATCCCAAAGGACTAAACAATTTATCAATTTTGGAAAACCATATTACATACATGTAATCCATTTTACATTGGTAAATTAAAATAAAACATAATACATAAAAAATAAAAAAAACTGCATCCTTGAAACTCATTCAAATAATTCATCTTCATATCTTGGGGAAAGGATAAAAAATAAGGGTGAACTCAAATGCTCAGTAAGGGTAAGTTTACAATGGAAGTAATCATGAATCAATAAGAATAAAAAATATGGAAAGGTAAATAATTGAACACACTTTCCATTTAAACAACTGGATAAGGAATAATCAATATGACAAGGTAGATAACTGAAGCACATTCCATTTAATCAATAATCTAAGAATGAAACATGACTATGGATATTATAACTAATATAATAATCACATGGAATAATAATAACTGAATTCATAATGATGGAACTCATAAAAATGGATATCTAAAACATACATTCAAGGATTCATGCCAAGAATCTAATATTGTCAAGGCTTCTTGCTAAGAATCTAATATTGTCAAGGATTCATGCCAATAATCTAATAATATCAAGGATTCATAAAAATAATCTAATAATATCAAGTATTAATTCCAATAAACAAATATTATCGAGGCTTCATGCCAATAATATAATACTTTCAAGGCTTCATTTCAAGAATCTAATACTGTTAAGGCTTCATGATAAGAATCTAATATTGTCAAGGCTTCATGCTAAGAATCTAATACTATCAAAGTGAACACCACATGTAAAAATGGAACATGGTTTAGAAAATAATCATACCCATTATAAATGATATGGATATTTAATATAAATCTAATTTCTATAAAAATTATTATAATAAAGTTATTGTTTCAATAGAAAGTTAATAATCACAAAAGAAAGTGATATTTCAAAGATAACTTTTACCACTTGGGTAATTTTAAAATAAAAAACCTTGGATGATATAATTCCAATTTAATCATAAAATAACATGAATAATGAATTAATCATTATATTAAATGAAAAGGGGGTATAATATACACCACACAAAAGAAATAAGTGGTAAAAATAGTGTATGCCTCATAGAAGAAAAAGTGAGACAAGAATCCATTACAACTATTGTAACATTTGATTCATAAACCCCAAAAAATAATAGCCATCAAATGAAAAATTTAAATACCATGAAGATAAAATAATTCATGATATAATATATCAAAAGGGTTAGTATATACACCACACAAAATAAGTAAGTGGTTAATATAACATTTATCTCACAGATGTAAAAAGTGAGATGAAAATACCTTACCTTGAGTCCGACTTATCACATGTATATTTATCTTTATGAATAATAAATTTATGTTAATTATTTAATTTATTCATAAAAATATTCAAGTTTATTATTACTTTTACTTTAATTATTACAATGTTTTGTACAACTACTTAAACAATTAAGTCTACATCGGGTGTTTTGACCAAATTCGGTTCATGAGTTAAAAATGACTTGGGTAGGTCAACTATGGTCAATGGGGTCATTGTATATACATATAAAGAATAATAATCATAACATAATTATAAAATTTATACATAAATTATACTTTTAAAACCAATTATGAAGGATGGTTATGAAAAATGGACCAACATTACAATCATGGAGATGGTAGGTCGTACGTATGCATGAGTAACATTCCCATTTTTAATGATCATTATGGAAATAAGGTAAGTAACATTATATATTTACATAATGATAATTATATCATAAATACCATTTAATTTAATCATATATACTTATATATATTATTCTTGTGATGTAAAAGGAATCACATCGCATCGAGGAGGCGGTAGTCCACACGTCCACAAACAACGTTATCAAATTATTAGTGTGTGAAAAGGATATTAAAGAAAAGGATATATCCAAGAAAGGTAATTATATCATTAATTTCATATATATTTTATTTATTTCACATATTTCTAATTAAAACCATCCTTAATATATTCCTTGTAATGTGTGAATGTATCACATCACTTTGAGGAGGCATCAGTCCACTCATTCACAAACGATGTTATCAAATATAAATCAAATAGAACACAAAAGGTATGTGTTACATAAAAATTAAAGAAGAATAAATACACAATAAATATCATATATATCATATTTAAACAATTTTTCCATCATAATTCCTAGCCATAAAAGGTGGTAAAGGGAAAACGAACAACATCATTTCGTGAGGCGGTAATTCACCGTACATGAATGGTAAGATCGTTACCCATTTGATGGTAGTGTGTGTAGCTTTAGTTAAACCCATTAACATAAAAAATTTCATTATAATTATTATATTTAATTTATTATATAATCATGGAATATTAAGAAATTAATGGGTGGATAAACAAATAAAACATAAATTCACATTGAAGAATGTTACCTCTTTTTCAGGTAACTCCTTTTGGTTTTCACAAAAAGGATTCCTTGGTTTGATTTATACCCAAGGTGAGGATTCTAAGATGTTGGGAGGGATTTTGAAATTTTATTTGGGTAGATTTTGGATGATCTAAAGTGGATTGAGAGGTCTGAGGAATGAGAAGAGTGATGCCTTTTTATATTGGAGGAGGAGTGACATTCTTGTAAATACCAAAAGGTAAATACTATTTAGAGGTCTACCTTACCTCATGTGATTCTAAAATGGAAAAATAATGGATTAAAGTGAAATTATTTTCAAGAAAAATCTACAACACACAAAATTATGTGCATTTTTATAATTTTGTTCCTCGTTCTTTAAGTTTCATTATATTTTTTCATTTTGGTTTTTCATTTAGGTAACTAGTTTTCCAACCTAAGTAATTTAACCATTAAGTTTAAATTAATGTGAGACTTATTAAAAAATATAGAAACAATTAATTCTAAATATTAAATGTAATTTAAAAAATATAAATCTCATGCGTGTTGGAAATTAATTTTAATACAAGCGCATGTAACGCGCAGAAACACTGCTTTATCCCGGACGATGCTAACAATGTTTTTACAATATATGGGTTAATATGTTAATTATAAAAGATCAATTAATCCCTTAATGGACCATATTCTATATTTAAAAACACTTAAATTTTACTTGGAAGAATATATGTTTATTTATTAATTTCCAGTTTTTTAATTAAATATCATTTTTTATAAAATTACATTAATGTCAATTTTGACATTATTTATTTAATTTTAATTGAAAAAAATATCAAAACATTATTGGAATTCAAATATATTAATTTCACAGCTTTGTAACATGATTTATTCATAAAAAAATAATGGAACATAATAATTCGTTATATTTTCTTTACTTTTAATGTTTTTAGCATCATTTATCTTATTTAATTATTAACTAAAAAATCAATGCATTAGCATTTACACAACCACATATATAGATTTTAAAAGCTCCAAAAATCTCTTTTATTATCGCTATTAAAAGGGGTCCCTTTTATCAGCGCTAAAGAAAGTGCTGATAAAAGAGGCCTTTATTGACACTTTTTTTAGCGCTGATAAATGACCCCTTTTATGAGTGATTTTTTAAAAACACAGATAAAAGATAAAAATTATTAAAAAATAATATTTTTTTTTGTAAATCAGATGCCCTTTTAATAGAACTTGACCACCCCTATAACAACGCTTACCCCCACCCATGCACCCACTCAACCCCCACCAGCCCACGCACCCCTTTAAGAGTGCTAGACCCACCTACACCCACCCATGAACCCCTACCTCTACTTAGATTCGAACCCAAGACCTCTACCTAGCACGCCTATACCTCCACCACTCGCTCATTTTGTTTTTCCTTCCCTTTAATGATATATCTATTTATTTTTATATATATTTAGTTATATATATATATATTAATATATATAGTTATATTAATATATATTTATAATATTAGTTTTAAATACATTTATAAAATATGTTTTTTGTGTGTGAGTTTATAAATAAATAAATAAATAAATACATATATACAATATACATACATACATATATATATTATATATGTTTATCTGTAAGTATAATTATACATATTTATATATATTTATATATATTTATATATATTTACATATATTATATATTAATATGTATATACATATGCTAGAATATATTGATAATATATATCAGTTTGTTAATACAGACACACACTAACACACACACACATATTATATAGATATATAAATATTCATATATTTATATTTTAAATAAAATGGATATTAGTTTTTATTTAGATACGTCTTATATATCAAGAAATATATTTTATATGTAAATATGTTTAATTATTTATTTATAAAATTAATTTTTTATGTGTGAATATATAGAAAATATGTATATATTATTATATATTTGATTATAAATAACAGTACAATATGAAAATTAATAAAATTTAAAAGCCATAATATCAATATGAATTTAATCCCTATGAAGAAATTCATTCCTCATTTAAAAATGGCAAAAAGACCCCCTTAAACGAGGCTGAAAATCCATCGAATGTGAAAAAATTGTGGTACCCCGAATAAAAACTTAGAATTGGAGGCATTCTAGGCATTTTTGGCCTCAAAAAACGTGGTGGAGTGTTTACCCTCAGTCACTAGGGTGTAAATCTCATCATAGTCTTCACACAGATCAACAGTTATAGCCATTTGAAGTTCGAATTGCATTTTTAACTTATTTTAGATCTTTAATTTATTTTTTATTTTTTTTATATTAAAATTGTCATTAAATGAAAATTACTCAGAAAATATTACAAAATTATTAATTAAATATATATTTTAAATTATTTTATGAACCCTTTTTACTGAATATCTTATATATTAAGTTTAAAATTATATTTATCCTTTTGTAAAACATATTTAAAAAATATATATTATATTTATATCAATATAAATATATTTATATATTATTTTAAATGATTTTTTTTGAAATATACCCCCATTATCATTGCTAGTAAAAAATCATTGATAAAAGGGGTCTTTATCAGTGTTTTTAATAAAGCACTAATAAAGGGGTACTTTTAATAATGTTTTTTCAGTACTGTTAAAAGTACCTTTTATCAACTCTTTTTGTTATCACTCATAAAGTTACCCCCTTTATCATATATTTTTTACTATTAATGATAAAGGGTAGGATGGACCTTATGCTGATTTGTGGTAGTGTTATATCATCTCTAAAAATTAAAGTTAAATTACTATGATAAAAAAAATCATTTACCTTTAAAAATAATGTTTATAACTTAAACTATGTGTAATATCCCATTATCTTTCCAAGTACATCCCTTTTGAGTTTTCTCCTTCATTCTAGATTTTAAAGTGTTTGATTTTGGTTTGGAAGGCTTTGAAGGGGGTCATATCTTTTGTGCAGAGATATTTTTAGGATGAGAAACTATATTTAGAACATTTACACACTGTGTAATGATATTACATGTCATGTAATAGTTTAACTAGGATAAAATCAACTGATGTGATGTGGTTTTCAGTGTAAACCATTAAAAATAATTACACAACATGTAATGGAATTACACACTTTCTAATTCTCCAAGCAGCAGATTAAAGAGTGTTGTACGGTTCATTTTAGTTTAGTTCCCTTTGTGCAGCCTTCCTTCTCCAACTCTAGGGTGACTCTTAGTGTATTTGAAGTGATTTCTTCATCTATAATAATTTTGGAATAGTTCTAGATAAATGGTAAGCCCTTTTTTATTTGGTTTCCTTTAGTTCCTCCTTCTTCCGATGAAGTAGTGGAACTTTTGATAGTTTTGGGTTCAGGGGTTGATCTTGATCCTAGGTTTTAGTCTAAATATCTTCTACCATTTTTGATTCGACCACCTTACATCAATTGGGGTTTTCCATTGGAGAGCTTCCATCATCAATTTTGAGGTAGTTGGCCTATTATTCAAATCCCAATTTATTTATTTCAATTATGTGTATGTAATTATAGATTTTCTTTTAGATGATTGGAAATTGAGTTCCAAAATTTGAATTAATTAATTTGGTAGCTTAATTAATTAAGGAATTGTGAAATTGAGGATATTGGGATTGTGGGTATTGATTAATTAATTTTTGAGTAAATTAAGGGATATTTTTGTGATTAATAAATTTATTAAATCAATTAATTAATTTTTAAATTAATTAATGGAATGGATCTAATCAATTAATTGCTGAATTAATTTAAGAGATTCATGTGATTAATTAATTGTCTAATTAAATAATGAAATTGATGTAATCAATTAATTATTCAATTAATTAAAGGGATTGATGTGATTAACTAATTTTTGAATTAATTAATTGATTTATGTGGTTATGAAATTGTTGAATTTGATTAATTAATTGATGAATTAATTAATATGATATTGTGACACATGTGAAATTGTGATATTGTGATATATGTGTTAAATGTGTGTGGAACAGGGAATGAGTCTCCAAATACCCATATATGTTAAATGTGTGTGGGATAGGTACTGAGGCTCTAAATACCCATATGTGTTAAATATGTGTGGGACATGGACTGAGGCTCCAAATACCCATGTGTGTTAAATGTGTATAGGATAGGGATTGAGGATCTAAATACCCATGTGTGTTAAATGTGAGTGTGATAGAGACTAGAGATCCAAATACCCAATGAGATAGTGAGTGTGGGATAGTGACTGAGGCTCAAAATACCCATGTGACATTGTGGTGTGGGATAGGTACAAGGGCTCTAAATACCCACAATGTGATAGAAACAATGTTCTTTACCCATGAGTTGGCATTGGACTATGGTTCCAATTGGTTGTGATATGAAATGATATGATAAATAGTAACAATTCCATTCAGATATATGATATTCCTTTAGGATAGTTCAGAATTCAGCATGTTCTGAAGCAGGTATTGAGGTTTAGGTGTCCTAGGGAACCCATAGGTTTATGTGGTTAAATAAAGAGTAATTGAATAAATGTAAATTTTTTACTTTATTTATTGTATTTTATTCTTTATACAACTAAATATACTACTATATACTATATATTGTTTTAGACACCATTAGTTGTGGCCAACTGATTCATACTCACACCTTACTGTGGTTGGATGATCGGTTCTCGAATAGACTTAATGTTTACAAGATAGGATAAGGAAAAAGACCCAATGTTAGATGGATGATTTGGGATGAAGTATGTGTGATAGAACCATATGTATTTGGGGCCCACTTGAGAGTTTAGAGTCTTTAATTTTGGGGTTGTATTTTGACACTTGGCATGTACTTTCGCATGGAATGTCTAAAGTTTATTTCTTCTATCATATTTCTAGTTTTGGTCATATTTTGATATTGGTATTTTTCTATTTATGTGTTTATCTTTTGTTTATTATTTTTTTTCATTGTTGATATACTTTGATAAAGAGTGTATAGTCTCCCCACTTTCAACATTAGACCCTCACAACTAGCCGGCAACCTCTGGCATACAAGTAGGTGTGCTTGAGGTAATGTGACTAACCGGATTAGGGAACTAATGTGTGGCACCCATGTCAAGATATTACAAAGTGGTATCAGAGGATGTTTTATTTTATTTTTATTTTATCTTACTATTTAGAAAATATAGATAGGAGAATAAGATGATTGATGCCTTGGTTAAGAGCTCGGGCATGGGATTTTCTAACCCATGTATGAGGGTAAAATCCAAGTACCCAGGGTGGGATTTCTATTATTGATGTGTGTTGTGATATTTGATGTTATTTCACCTCGAGTGATGCACTTATTGTGTGATGTGATTATTATTTTTTAGATTTACTGATATTTGACTCGTGGCCTAGTATGGCATGAGAGTTCAGTTTTCATGCATCATTCTAGGAAACCGGCTTTATTTTTTAACCTGAATCATCTTAAGCACACATGGAAAATGGGTTTTTGATATGTTTTTTAACTTGTATTGTTTTTCCTTGCTTGTTAAATTGAACTGAAAATGGTGGCTAATATGAAATTGAAAATTTTGAAATGATTCAAAAAAGGTAAATAAATTGGTTTCTAATGTGAAACTTGAATAATGAGAATGGGTTTACCCTTTTTTAACCATGACCTAGATATATGATGATTAAAGGTAGTGATAGTGCCTAGGTTATGACCATGGGGTGAGGAAAGGGAAAAATTACTTGTTATGGATTATTTTGATTTCCCATAAATGTTTTACTGCTGTGTTATGTTTCCTAAGGTTCATGTTTGTAATTTAAGATATATAACTCCATGACGATGCTTATTTAGAGTAAGATATGAGGATATGGCTGGAGATGATCTACCATTAGTGGAACCTGAGGCACTAGTATGGTAGGGTGAGGAAGTTGGAGATCAGTTCGGAGAGAACATTGTTCACTTCATGTATTTTATGGAAAGTGACCCAGGGTGGGTTGTAAAAAGCATGTCCAACCTGATGAGGGAGTTTCAGTTATAACACCCTTTGAATTTTACTTGAGATGGTGGACCTGTGGTGAAGGGGTTATAGATTGAGTCCATCTAGACTATACTTGACCATTTAGATACTCTTGCTGAGAAGTGGTTCAAGTTGGCTGCTTACATGTTGCAAGGATCCATGACATGTTAGTGGGATGTTCAGGCTTGGATAAGTCATTCATATGGGATTTCTTGGAATAATTTTTGGAGAAGTTCTCAGAAAATTTTTATCCAGATATGCTAAGAATATAGAGAGAAGTTAAGTTTATGTGGTTGAATTAGGGGAGAATGTATGTGATAGACTATTCTAGTCTCTTTACAGACTTGAAGTGATTTTCTCCAATGCCAGTAGAGGATGAGACGACCATGGAAATGTATTTTTAGTATAGTATTAAATGTGAGATTAATTCTCAAGTTAACCTCTTTCGGTTAAAGAAGTTTGCTGAGGGGGTGGATCAAGATCTTATAGCTGAGGGGAACCTGAAGGAGGCTTCTGGTTCAGGACATATAATTGTTGTTGTTTGATCAGGAGGTACGTTTGATAAGGGTAGGAAGCATCACTATGATAATGTTATCCAAGTGGATAATAGGAAGGGTGGCTAGGGGGAAGGATCAGTTACTCAGGATCTTACCTGAGTTCTTTACCACCAATGTGGTTGGTCGGGCCACTTTCATAAACATTATCCTCAACCACCAGTGGAGTTTTTAGCCTATGGTAGTATGGGATATCTATAGAGGTTTTGAAAGAACCTATGTTAGATGGGTAGTGATGGAGGATCTAGACAGAACTAGAGTGTGGTAAGGGGATCTGCTGTACCGTATTAGTTTGGTATCTGGAGTTCTACTAGACATGGAAATAGAGGTAGTGGATGTGGATCTTTAGAGAGAGAGTAATTGTATTAGTAGAGTGGTGTAGCTTAGGGTACTTATACTTCATCACAGGGAATAGGGATAAGATGGTTACATTTTATTCATCCTACACTTGTGGATAGTGAGGATGGACCATTAATAGTGAGACATACTAATCTTGTAACATATACATTAGCTAGTGACTTATTTGATATTGGTGCCTCTCATTACTTTATTTCTTCACAAATTTTGAATGGTTTGAGCATGGTGGTAGATTTCTTGAGAGGGGTTTTGATAATAGATATTTCATTGGGAGTATGGTCGAGAGACATTTTCTTGTGAAAAGGGTGTTCTCTCAGGTGTGGGGAGTATCGTTTTCTGTGAGATCTTTATATTCTTAATATGATAGGCTTTGACCTAATTTTTGTGAATGTACTGGTTAGTAGCATAAAGATCCCACATTGATTATTACCATAGCATAGTGACTTTTACTTATACTAAGGGTGACAAATAAATTCACTGTGGAGAGTGGGAAATCAAGGTGGGTCATATAGGGCCAGTTCATCAACAATTGGGGGAGCTCATCATACAAGTTTCTATTTTGTTGCTGGATAAAGGAGGTGTGAAGCATGATGTCCTTTCAACCTTAGTGGATAGGTTTTGGGATGTGTTTCTTGAATACTTCTCAGGGATTCCACCTCAGATATTTGGAATTTACAATTGAGTCCATATCGGGGGTTGATCTAGTTTCTATTACACTATAATGAATAACACTAATAGATCATCAAAAGATTAAGAATCAACTAGAAGAGTTCAAAGATAAGGGTTTTATCTATATGAGTAAATCACATTTGGATTCTCCAGTTTTTTTCTAAGAATGTTGGAGGGACTCTATGATAATGTGTTAATTACCATAAGTTGAACTGGATGACTTTAAATAACCAATATCATCTTCCATGTATCAATGATCTTTTTGACTAGTTGAGGGGAGATTGTGTATTATCACATTTTTTCTTAAGATCAGGGCATCATTAGTTTATATTTAGACATTTTGATATATCTATGACTTCTTTCATAAGTAGATACATCCTTTATGAATTCGTCGTAATGTCATTTGGGTTAACGAATGCACCAACATTGTTTATGTCATTGATGAACAAAATCTTTCATCCATACCTGGATTAGTTTTTTGTTTTATTTAGGGATGAAATCTTGGTGTACTCCAAGAATCATGATGATAATTCCCAAAATCTTAACATAATCCTGAGTACACTGAGAGAGCATCAGATATATGTCAAGCTATCTATGTTTCGGTTTTCTATTAATTAGGTACACTTCACGGGTCACCTCATCTCAATGGAAGGTGTGTCAGTGGACCTAGAGAAGGTTCAGGCAGTTTCATCTTGGGAGAATGAAAATATTTTTTTTGATATACATAGATTTCTGGGGTTAGCATGATATTATATTAGGTTTATACAATAATTTTCCCAATTTGAAGCACCACTATCAGGATTGGCCAAGAAGGGGATGAAGTTTGAATGGATGGAATCATGTGAGAATTCCTTTCAAGATCTGAAGAAACATTTAAAATTGGCACCAATCTTGATCCTACCTGAGTTAGTTAAGAAGTATACAACATTTTGTGATGCTTCCGGGATCATACTTAGAGAAGTGTTGATGCAAGGAGATCGATTTGTGGTGTATGGGTCTCAGTAGTTGAGGGCACATGAATAGAACTACCCTATGCATGACCTTAGGTCAACTATATTGATTTATGATTTCATGTTTTGGCGGCATTATCTATTGGGAGAAAATCTTACTGTGTATACGAATCACAAGAGATTGAGGTATATATTTTCACAGAAATATCAAAATATTCGACAACATAGGTGGGTTGAGTATATGTAGTCATTTGATTTTGAGATAGCCTATATTCCTAGAAAGGGAAATAGTGTTACTGATGCTCTAAGTAGGAAAACATTGAATCATGTGTTTCATGATTTTAGTGATGAGTGTAAGATGATGACCTTACTGGCTGAGATGCATGTTGTGGTCCAGGAGAGTTAGGAGTAGAAGACTCTCGTATTAGTTTCAGTGGAGTCTATACTCTTGAGGAAGATTATATACATGTAGTATAAGGATACAAAATGTTTATCCTTGAGGTAAATCCTTAAAGGTGGAGAGTCACCTTTAGAATAGACCATAGACGAGGATGAGATCATCTATGTTATAGATCAGGTTGTTGTGCCTAGGAGTTTGTAAGAGGATTTGATGCATAAATTTCATTCCTCAAAGTGGGAGAAATATCCAGGTGTGACCAAATTGTATTGTGACCAAATATGATAGTTTTGGTGTTCGGGCATAAAAAAGGAGATAGTAGGGTTCGTGAAATGATGCTACACCTTTCAGCAGGTGAAGGCCTAACATCAATGGTCTGGTGATTTGCTACATCTATTGACCATTCAAGAATGGATGTGGGATGCCATTACTATGGATTTTTGGGGGGTATCCTGAGGAAGCCTCAAAAGAATGAAACTATTTGAGTGATTGTGGATAATTTGACAACAATAGCACATTTATTTCTTATATTGGATACTTTCTCGGTGGAGAAGCTAGAAGATTTTTATGTTTGGGAAATAGTTCGTCTACATGGGTTCTATTGACTATTGTTTCAGACCATGACTCACATTTTACTTCACAGAAATGGAAAGTCTTACAAAAGGTACTTGGTATACAGGTTTTACTGAGTATAACATTCCACCCATAGACAACTGGGTAGTCATAGCATACTATACAAGTGCTTGGGGATATGTTGTGAGTATGTGTTCTTGGATTTTCTGGGTCTTGGGAGAAGCTCTTGGATTTAGTTTAATTTGACTATAATAATATTTATCAGGAGACGATATAGATGGAACCATATGAGGAACTTTCTGGTAGGCCTTACAGATCACCTCTATGCTAGATGGAGGAAGGTGAGTCAGAACTATTGGGATTAAGTCTCAAACAGGATATATCGGAGCATGTTCAACTTATTCAAAAGCATATAGATATGGATCAGAGTAGATTTAAGTTGTATCCATATATATTTCAATGACCCCTAATTTTTATAGATATGGATAATGTATTCCTCTTGGTGTAGTCTAGATTTAGTCACTATAGGATATAGAGACAGGGTAAGCTAATGCCCAGGTTCCTTGGACAGTTTCATATTTGTAGAGAGAATCGGGCTGGTGGTGTGCTGATTGGCTCTTCCAGAGAGATTTAGTGGTATGAAAGATGTTTTCCATGTGTTAAAACTTTGGTGGTATCACCCCAACCCTTCTCATGCGATCAGTGTGGATGATTTTGAGCATGAGACCAATGTTTCTTCGAAGAGAATTTGATGCATACGTTGGATCATAGTGAGTTTGTTTTATAGGGAAAGACTATGCTGATAGTTCATGTATTGTGGAAACATGGGCATGTTCAATAGGAAACATGGGAGAGAGAAGCAGATATATGGGCTCAATGGCCCAATATTTTTACCTCAGAGTCTTATATATTCTTGGAAGTACAACCCGGTGATGATATGTTATAAGGTGGGGAGATTTTTAGATATCATTCTCTTGCTAGGTATGTCCCTTTTGAGTTTTATCCTTTGTTATAGGTTTGGAAAGTCTTTAATTTTGGTTTGGAAGGCTTTAGAGGTTGCTGGATATTTTATGAAAATATCTTTTTGGGATAAGAAATTATCTGCAAAAAAAATTACATGTCATGTAATGATATTACAGATCTTGTAATAGTTTAATTAGGTTAAAATCTCAGAAGGTGATGGGATTTTTAGTGTAAATTGTTAAAAATAATTATATGAAATGTAATGGAATTAAATGTTGTGAAATTATATGATTAGTGGATTAAAGAGTGTTATAAAATTCATTTTGGTTTATTTTCCTTTATACAGCCTTCCTCCTCTAACCCTAGGGTGGCTGTTAGCATATTTGGGGCGATTTCTTCATCTTTGATCATTAGAAATTGGTGCTGGATACCTATTAAGACCTTTTTTCTTTGGTTACCATATATTCTCACTTCTTCCTATGAAGTTGTGAAAACTTTGATAGTTTTGGGTCTAGGGTTGATCTTTATCCTAGGTTTTGGTCTAGATCTCTTCTACCATTGTTGATTCAACCACCATACATCAATTGGGGTTTTTTGGTCTGTGAGTGTTCTCCATTAATTTTGTGGTAGGTGGTGTATTATTAAGTATGGATTTCAATTATGTGTATGTAATTGTAGAATTTATTTTTGATTATTAGAAATTGAGTTCCCAGATTTTAATTAATTAATTTTTTATATTAATTAATTAAGGTATTATGAAATTGGGGATATTGGGATTGTGGGTGTTCATTATTTAATTTTTGAATTAATTAAATGATATTATTGTGATTGGGAAATTGATTGGATCAATTAATTAATTGTTAAATTAATTAATGGAATGGATGTAATCAATTAATTATTTAATTAATTGAAGGGATTAACATTATTAATTAATTTTTTGAAATATTTAATGGAATGGATGAAATCAATTAATTATTGAAATAATTGAAGGGTTTGACGTGATTAATTAATTTTTGAATTAATTAATGGATTGATGGATTAATTAATGTGATATTGTGTCACATGTGAAATTGTGATATTTTGATATATGTGTTAAATGTGTGTGGGAAAGGGACTGAGGCTCCATATATCCATATTTATTAAATATGTATGGGATAGGGACTGAGCCTCCAAAAACCCATATGTTTTAAATGTGTGTGGGATAGGGACTGAGGCACCAAATATCCATATATGTCAAATGTATGTGGTATAGGGACTGAGGCTCCAAATATCCATATGTGTTAATGTGTGTGGGACAAGGACTGAGGCTCTAAATACTAATGTGTGTAGAATGTGTGTAGGATAGGTACTGAGGTTCAAAATACACATATGAAATAGTGTGTATGGGACAAGGACTGAGGCTCTAAATACCCATGTGACATTGAGGTGCGAGACAAGGATAAAGGCTCCAAATACCCACGGGGTGTTACCCAAGAGTTGGCATTATACTATGGTTCCAATTGGTCATGATATTAAATGAGATGATAAATGGTAACAATGGAATTTAGATATATGATATTCCTTTGGGGTAGTTCACAATTCGGCATGGGCCGAATCAGGTATTAAGGTTCAGGTGTCCTAAGGAACCTAGGGGTTTATATGGTAAAATAAAGAGTAATTGAATAAATGTAAAGTTTTTACTTTATTTATTTTATTTTATTCTTTATAAAACTATCTACACTTTTATAGACTAGATATTGTTTTAGATGTCATCAGTGGTGGCCTAATGAGTTGTACTTACACCCTACTCGGGTTTCCTGATCGGTACCCAAATAGACTTCATGTTTGCAGGAAAGGATAGAAGTAACGACCTTTTTTTATATGGATGATTTGGGATGGAGAATGTATGAGGAACCCAAACATGGATTGGGACCTAATTGGGAGTTGAATATGTCTTTTCTATTTGGGTTTCATCTTAAAACTTGGCACGTACTTTCACATGGAAAGTCTACTATTTCATTTTTTATATTTTATTTCCTATTTTGGTCATCTTGTGTATTATTATTTTCCTGGTTATGGTCTATCTATTGGTTATTCTTATTTATTTCTACTATTGAGTTACTTTGATAAAGATGTATAGTCTCCCCACTATCAATATTAGACTATCGCTGCTAGTTAGCAGCCTCTAGCATAGAAGGAGGTGTGGTTGAGGTAATGTGACCGATCAGCTTGGGGCACCAGTGTGTGGCACCCAGGTTGGGATGCTACACTTTGCGTCTTCTCCCATAATCTAAATCTTTATAAATATTAATGGTAAGGAAGGTTCATTTTTTGTCTTTTTCCTAACTTAACTTATTATATGGGTTGATTTCATGAATATGTGTGTCGCTAACTCATAAAATTAGAACCAAGAGGGGATATGGCCGAACTATTGGAATCCAATGGATTTTGGAAAAGTTTTTATGTTATTTTTTCCCTTAAGTTTAAGTTTTAGTTCTTTTTTAAGCTTAATTTTACCTTAATAATTCTAATTAATTTTATTTACTTTCGCTAATATTTTTGGTCAAAAACTAAGTTGGTATTATTAGACTATAAATATTATAATGATTAAAATTTTGTATCTCAATTTTTTCAAATTCAATTCATAGAAGTGGAAAAATTAAGTTTAAACCTAATCCCGCATGCATGGTAAGAAAGAAAGTTTTTAAAGTGAAAATGTTCAAAATTTCATTAAGTATTTATATCTAAATTAAATATTAAAACGATTCCAATAAATACATTATATTAAATAGATATATAATTGATCTATTGTGAATTTTTAAAAAAAATAATATATAATGTAACATTAATAATTATTTAGAAAAAAAGAGTGTTTTCAACTAATATGTAGTATTTTTCACTATTCATAAAAAAATGAAACTTCTCAGAAAAATAAAAAAAATTAAACTAATTTAATTTTGAAATTATGAATTCAAAAATGAAGTTTATTTTAAAAAATAACATTTATAAAAGTGTTAAAATTTAGTTTTAAAATATGTGCGCAATTAAATTACGACAAAACTTAGTCTGGGGTGTAATGCAAGCTAACTCAGTGTTGTGTGTAGCATAAGATTAACATGGTGTTGCATATAAAGAAATATAAAAAAATAAAATTAATTATTTAATGAAAATATCGTAATTTATTGGGGTGTTACACTAATGTCTTGTTTAATTCATGGTATACACACTCTTTCATTTTTATGAAATTTACTCATAAAATGAAAATTTCACCTCAATAAGTTGAGTGATTGTTTTATCAAAAACACCTTAGGGTTGTGTTAAGGAAACATGAATTTATAAATATCTTCCTACTATTATCTATAGAATAATTTTCCTTGCAAACCTTTTTTTCTTAACCATTATAGAATTTGATGTTATTCTAGGTATATATTGGATTTCATTTTATCATGCTAAGGTAGATTGTAGATCCAAATAAGTTATTTTATGAAGTGAGATTTTTTTATATAAGAATCAATTAATAGTTTTGATAATATATCAAGAATATGAGAAACTTTTAAGAGATGGAAATGAAAGTTACCTTTCTCGTGTTGTTGAAAATAAGGGAACTGTTCAGATTAATGATGTACTAGTAATAAAATAATATTTGGATATTTTTCTTGATGAGTTACCAGGTATTATATAGGATTGATAAGTGGATTTATTGTTGAATTAGTTCCCAATTCTAAGCCTATTTTAAAACCCCTTTATCAAATGGATCAAGTTGAACTTTTAGAATTGAAAAAGAAGTTGTGGGAGTTTCTTGATAAAGGATTCATTCATCCTTTCACTTCATCATGGGGTTCTCTTGTTTTTTTTTGTTATTAATAAAGATGGTTTAATGAGTATTTACATTGATTATAGAACATTGAATAACATTACTATTTAGAAAAATTATTAGTTTCCTCATATAAATGGTTTGTTTAGTCATCTCAAGGGAGAAAATTATTTTTTAAAGGTTTATCTCAAGTCCAGGTAAAATCTGCTGAAGGTGAAGGAGGATGATATCCCTAAGAGATAATTTAGTACTAGGTATATGAATTATGAGTTTTTGATTATTCCCTTTTGGTTGAATAATTCTATAGTTGTGTTCATGAATTTTATGAATAGAGTTTTCCATGAATATTTGGATAAGTTTGTGGTTGTATTTATCGATTATATTTTAATTTATTATAAATTTATGATGATCATGATAAAAATCTAAGGATTTTTATGAAAACCCTAAAATAAAATATTTTATATGGAAAATTTAGTAAATGTGATTTTTGGTTACATTATAATTCATTGTTAGGACATATCATAAATAAACATGGAGTAACTATTGATTCCACTAAAACTAATATGGTTGATAAATGGCCAATACATATAGATGTCACTGAGATTCATTGTTTTCTTGGATTAGAAGGATATTATAGTTTGGTTATTTAAAATATTTCATAGTTATCTATCCCACTAACTAAGTTAACATGAAATTGATTTTGGTTCATCATGATTAATGAATGCAATGAACACTACTACAAATATGTCCTTTATCAGCGCTAAAAATGGCCTTTTTCAGTGCTAGAAAAAGCAATGATAAAGCCAGCGAAGATAAAGGGGGGGGGGGGGTCCCCTTTATCAGCTCTTCCTTTATCAGCGCTTTCGTTTTAGCGCTGATAAAGGACCATTTTATCAGTGATTTTAAAAAAGCACTGATAAAAGTTAAAAAAAATTAAAAAAAAATTAAAAAAATTTTAAAAAAAAATTAAAAAAAAATTAAAAAATACTGCGAATCGGGTGGGCTTTTATAGCGCTTGAGCCCCCCATTTTACAGTTTTTCTGCCCCTGTATAGCACCCCACGCACCCCACGCACCCCCTTCACCCTTTAACAGTGCTTGCTGCTATATTCCCCCATGCGCGCGCGCCCCTGCCTCCCACGGGATTTGAACTCGAGACCTCCCCCCTACGCGCCTAAGCCTTTACCACTACTCTATTTTGATTTGTCTTCCAATTCATGATATCTCTATATATATATATTTAGTTATATTTATTCGTATAGTAATACATATTTATATTAATATATATATAGTTATATTATAATATATATATATAGTTATATTATAATATATATATATAGTTATATTAATATATATATAGTAATATTAATATATATATAGTGATATTAATATATATCTATATCTATATATATATATATTTAGTTATATTTATTCGTATAGTAATATATATTTATATTAATATATATATATATATAGTTATATTAACATATATACAGTTATATGAATATATATATATAGTTATATTAATATATATATAGTGATATTAATATATATATTTATAGTAATACTAATATATATATATATGTAGTTATATTAATATATATATAGTTATTAGATTAATATATATATATATATAGTTAGATTAATATATATATATATATAGTTAGATTAATATATATATATAGTTAGATTAATATATAGGTATATAAATATTCATATATTTGTATTTTAAATAAAATGAATGTTAGTTATTATTTAGATAAAGCTAATATATTTTATATGTAAATATATTTTATTATTTATATTTATAATTAAATTTTTAGGTGTGAATATATAAAAAATATGAATAAATTGTTATATTTTTTATTATAAATAGTAGTGCATTATAAAAAAGGATAAAATTTCAAAGAAATAATATCAATATGAATGTAATACCTTGGAATAAATTCAGGCCCCGCAAAAAAAATCCAATAATACCCCCTTAAACGAGGGTGAAAATCCACAAAATGTTAAAAAATCGGGGTACCCCGACTAAAAACTCAGTTTTGGAGGTCTTATGGGCCTCTTTTAACCTCGAAAATTCCTTGACCGGGATCCCCCTGGTCATAGTGATGTAGATCTCGTCACATGATTCGATTTGATATGTGGTAGAGCTCAAACGGACACCCGGATCAAAAGTTATGGCCGTTTGAAGTTTGAGTTGCGTTTTCAACATATTTTGGATCTTTTTTAAATTTTTTAAATTTTTTTAGTCTTCAAATTGTTATTAAATGACTATTACTCCATAATGATTATCAAATTATTAATTAAAAATATTTTTTTAATTTTTTAAGAAGCCATTTTCACTAAATATCTTATATATTAAGTATAATAAGTGTAAATGTACATTTATACTTATCTAAAATATTTTTAAAAATTATATATTATATTTATATAACAATATAACTATATTTATATATTAATATATTAATATATTTTTAATATTTTTTGAAGCCGACCCTTTATCAGTGCTTTAAAAAAAAGCAATGATAAAGGCCCCTCCTTTATCAGCGCTACTAAACAAGCACTGATAAAGGGGGGCCCTTTATCAGTGCTTTTTCATTAGCGCTGATAAAGGGGGGGCGCTGTGAAAAACTGTTTTTGTGCTAGTGGAAGGTTTCAATGTATTGAGAATAATATTAGTGAATGCTCAAGTTTTGTCCCTACCATCCATAAATAGTGACTTTGTTTTTTAAAATTACGCCACATTGAAGGGATTGGGTTGTGTTTTAATACAAAATGATTAGTTAATTTCTTATGATTCACATAAATTAAAACCTCATGAGAAATATTATCTAGCACATGAAATTTAACTAGTGGCCGTAGATTTTTCTTTAAAAATTTATAGGTATCATTTATATAGAGTAAAGTGTGAAATATATACTGACAATAAAATATTTTAGTATATATTCACTTAAAAATAGCTGAACATGAGACATAAGAGATGGATGGAATTGATGAAGGATTATGACTCTATAATTTATTACCATTTGGGTAAAGAAAACAGGGTAGCTGATTCTTTGCGTCAGAATGATAAATCTATATTAACAATTATAGATCTTGAATATGATCCTTTTATTAATGATTTGATGAATTTTGGCTTAGAAATAATGTATGCAAGAACTCACAATATTTTGTTTCAGGTCTCAATACAATATTCCTTATCAGATAGAATTAATAAATATTAGAAGGAAGATAATATTTTATCGGAAATGGTAGAATTGAATAATAAAGGTAATTTATTTGAATTTGATATTAAAAAGTAAGGTTTTTGAGATTCATAAAAAGGTTATGTGTTTCATGTGACCCCCAATTGAAGAAATAACTATTGATAAAGGCTTATATTTCTCTATTTTTGATTTGTCTTGGTATCACAAAAATGTATAAAATCATTTGGGAAAATTTCTTATCGAAAGGAATAAAGAAAGAAATTTATAATGTTACTATAAAATGTTTGACTATTCAACTAATTGAATCCAAATGAAAATTATGGAATGAGATGCTTCATCAAAAAAATTTAGTGTCAAAATGGAAATCCATGAATATATCCAAGGATTTTATTATTAGATTACCAAAGACATCTTGATGTAATAATGTAATATGAGTTATTATTGATCGATTAACTAAATCTGTGAATTTTCCTCCCATTTGATATAATATGTATTTGGATCAACTTTATCGATTTTATGTTAAAGAGATAATTATATTACATGGAGTTCCTCTTTCCATTGTATCTAACCATGATCCCAAGTTTACATATAATTTTTGAAAATTATTTAAAAGTTCTTGTGTATTGAATTAAATTTTTTGTATAGCCTTTCATCCTCAATTAGATGAAAATTAAGAGAAAATGATTCAGACTTTGGAGGATATTCTTAGATATTGTTCAATGGATTATCAGGGAATCTTTGTTCAACATCTGGATTGGGTTTATTTTTCTTATAATAATAGTTTTAATTTCAGTATATAAATGGAAACTTTTGAGGCATTTTATGGAAAGCGGTGTTGGAATGCAGCTTCATGGGTTGAATTTAGGTAAATAATCGTTTTGGGGCCATAATTGGTAGGATAAATTGTTGATATGGTAAATATGATTCAACATCACATGAGGATGACTCAGAGTAGAAAAAAAATATATAAAAATATCTGGAGGAAAGATATTTCTTTCGAGGAAGGTGATCATGATTTTCTTAAAGAACCTAAATGGAAATTTGTTATGTGTTTTTGTAAATATGAAAAGTTAAGTCTATGGTTCATTAAATTATATGAAATCCTAGAGAAAGTTTCATTAGTTTCTTATCAAGTGGCCTTAACTCCATGTTTATCTCAAGTACATGATTAATTTCATGTTTTATTGTTATGAAAATACATTCCAAATACATATCTTATTTTGATCCCTAAAGTTGTTAAATTGGAAGAAAACATTTCTTATGAGGAAAAAATAGTACATATTCTTAACTGTTGAGATAAATTGTTGTGGAATACCATGATTTTCCAGGTTAATATTTTTATGGAAAATCCATATGATTTAAGAAGTAACAGGGGAATAAGTAAATGATATATAGGAAAAATTCCCTTACTTGTTTAAGTAATGAATGAAATTTCAATGATGAAATTTCCAAAAGAGAGTAACAATGTAACAACCCCGGTTTAAGATAAATCATTTTCATTTCTATTCATTAATTAGATTTTATAGAGTTATATTCATTATAAAAATTTTGGGTAATTTTTAAATAAAAAGGAATAAAATTTATTTAAAACCCAATTGAGTTTACATTTCATTTTTAAATTCAGTTTGAAAAAAATAGTTTATGAGGAATTTTTGAGAATTTTATGAAAAGTTTTATTTTTCAATGAATGGTGAAAAATACAGATTTTTATTAAAAACTATATTTTCATTTCAATAATTTACAAAGTTAAATTCTCTTAAAAATAGTTTCAAAGAAATATTATTTTAATTATTAAATTAATAATACAATTATGGTCTTTAGAAATAATTATATTTATTAATTTTTTTTAAAATCATTTTTATACATAAAAAATATATTTATTTGGAAAATTGGGTTTCATCGTGTTTTTCAAGTTTAATTTTAAAATAAATTCTAACTCTTATGTTAGTTTAATTTTTTAAAATTTATCCCATGTTTTTAATCATAAAAATTAATATTGGGTAATAATTGTACATTAATTTTTTTCATAATGAATAGTAAAAATAGTAAAAATATGTTGTCATGGATAAGTTTAAAAATGCTTTATCTGGGGGTTAAAATTAAGTAATATGGATTAAAATGACCTATAATCTTGTGTAAATTCTATAATTTGGACATATTTTGAACCTATCACACATATCCTTCATTAATTTTCCATTTTTAATCCATTTTTCTTGATTAAAACATTAATATATTTTATTATTTATTAAAAAATCTATGCGTGTCCCCTCCCCCACTAATAATAGGACACCAATATGATATTATTTACACTCTTAATGAACCTTGTAGTTCATCCAATACCTACCCAAACCCATTCCTTACATCCCTAACCACATCCCAAAGGCTCTTATTTGATCGGAAAACCAACCAATAATGGATTTATGTATAAACCTATAATGTTTGTTCGAAGAAGAGGTATTGTTCTTAACTAAGCATTTTTGTTTTATTTATTCTTCTTCCTCCCTCAAATATTCTTTAAACATGATGAGATAATAAAACCACTATATTCCATAAAATAATATTTTTTTATGTTAATGGGATAACCTATATAATTTTACCTCTTCTATTAAATTGGAAACAAAACCATCATTGGTGTGTACAACAGACTGACGCCTCGCGAACTGATGAAATTTGTTTTCCATCATCACTTATCATGGATGGTTATAATGATAGATTTAATGTATATAGATGATATTCATTAAACAATTGTCATTATTTATTGATAATATATCATTTATTTATTATATTTTCATCTATTGAATAATGATAATGTCGTTCATGCATACGTGTGAATTGCCACCTCTACGAAGTGATGTGATTCGCTTTTCATGAATACATCACAAGAATAATATATATAAGTGTAACATAATTCATTTTTCATACCCATAATTCATAATTAATGTTTAAATTATAATTAATATATAAAAATTACAATCATTTATTTTTTATTTTTTTGGAGTTGATGGAATAATTCCTTCTTTGACAATAATCAACTTACCAAAGTGATTTTGGCCATATGAACTAAATATCTTCAAAATATCCAACAATAACTTAATAGACTGTATAATTATATATAGTATGGTAATAAATAAAATAAAGTGAATAATAAACTTGAAAATGTTCTTAAAAATTTAAATAGTTAACATAATTTTATTATTCAGGAAGATAATGAACACACGTAATGAGTCAGGCTCAAGGTAAGGGACACTTTACCTTAAAAACAACATTTTAAATATTTTAAATATTTATTTTCTTAACAAATTATTCCTTGTACATAATTTTAAAATAATTTTATGGATGTATTTATATGGACCTAAATGAATTATAAATAACATTTTATGTCACTTTTGAATTTATTTTGAATTTCTTCAAATGGAATATTTTTACATATTTTATACAAAATATTTTGACAAAAAGGTAAATAGAATGTTCAATGTTAATGTATATGATGTCAAGGGTTCTTCCCATCACCATAAACAATATTTTATGGTTAGTTTCCATTACAATATTTTATATTTTCTTCAAATAAAACCCCATTCCCTTTGTTCTAGGTATTTTTAAAAAGGGTTTTAAATGGAATGGATATTTTAATATCTGAAAACGTTTTTTATGGGTGGGAAAAATATTTATATATAAATTCAATACTTCATGTATTATGATTATGTTATTGTTATTGGGAATTGTTTATTATTATGGTTGATCTCTATATAGCTCATTATGAGAGGTCATCCCGATACAACTCGTGATGATGGGTAAGCCTAATATATCTATTTAATGCACCAGGTAGAGGGATGAAGTTAACTAGTTAGGATTCCCCTAAGAGATTATTGAAATTTACAAAGTTGGTTATTCCATTTGTAAGAGTGGTTATAAGAGTTATATAAAAATTATTTCCCAAGTTACCTAAATTATTTATATATTCTTTATATGGGTTTTCATAGAAATATTATGATTTTACAAGTGAATTTAATGAGAGTAAGTTTAAAGGGAAGTTTATGCTACTTATTAAGGGTCAAATGTATAAATTTTCATGATTTTTACATAATTGAAAAGAAACATTGATTATTTTCCCTTTAATATTTATATGATATATTTTATAAAAATAAGTGGTCATAGAATTTTATTTATTGGCTAAGAAAATGTTTATTTTGATCCCAAAGTTTATTTTGAAAGATATTTTTTAAAGTATTCATGGAATAACATGTTTCTTTATTTCTTTTTATATGTATCTTCATAATATTTTTGTACTAATCCCATGTTTTAAAATATTTTTCATAGGGTTTTAAGGATGCATACGAACAATGATGAGGTGAATATAAAAATTAGAAAGACATATCATGAAAAGAAATATTGTTTTATTTTAAAAGTTTTGTATTATGGAAAAAATGGGCAGTGAGTGGTAGTGTACACATTGTGATATAATATTTATTTATGTAAGGGTGATGACCTAATTATCCAAAACTATAAACCTAAAAGTTCTTCGATAATTAAATGAAATGAATTATTGTCTAAAGAGTAAATTTTACATACTATTTAGGGTCGAGTCCTTATATCTCTCCATGGAGGTGATAGTCTGCACGTACACACATATAGTGTCTTAGTATTCTATAGAAAAGAAAGAAGGTAGAGATTGATTTATCTTTTTATAATCCTAATTATGTTATAAATATAATATTTATTCCTTAAATACCAATTTTAAACCATCCATGTAATGATATGATGAAAAATAAAAAAGTTCTTCATGGAGATGGTATTCTACACATAATACGAACAACATTATCATTTTTGTAAGGGGTAAAAAGGTAAATAATGGTTATTGAATTATCATAAATTTTTTTAAATAAAATAATGATATTGATTTTATTATATTATAATGAATAATATAGGTATTAATGAGAATTATAGATAAGAAGAAACGTTATAAAGTGATTAGTACTCATGTTTAGGATTTGATACTTCTCTAGAAAGACTTTATATAATTGGAGGTCATGGGAAAATTTATTGTAACCAAGGGCTAAAAAATTTGGAGACGTATTATAGGAGAATTAAAATTTTAGGATATTCTATAGAAACCCCAACTCTCAAAACCTAGATATGGTGTTTACTTTATTACATTGGTATGAGACACAACAGATGTCATCCCAAAGGATTGATCAGTTTTATAGTATTGAAGAAACAGATACATACATGATTTCTATATTACATTGGAAATATAAAATACATAGTATAAAAAATTCTTGAAACCTTGATATTATTCATAATACCATTATTTATATCCATGGGAAAATAAAACAAATAAAGGGTCAGATTAGATGCTCAGTAAGGGTTATGTATAGTATAAGCTATCATGAGTAAATAATGAATAATAAATATAGAAAGGTAAATAAATTAAACTAGAAAAATTTTAATCAATAACTTGATGAATAAATTCATCCATGTAAAATATCAATGCAACAACATCATGGATAATAATAATTGGATTCTAAATAAAGTAAAATATTAATATTGGATGTCATGATCTCAGACATCAACATTTCTTTACCATCAAAGCCTTATTCCATGGAAGTTTAATCTATGAGTAGGTGTATACAAAAAACCCATTTAAATAAGGTTTTCCAATATATTTCTCTCATGATTCATGTCGATGCAACGAGAGGCTATCTATAATAATCCCCCAACCATGACCACTTTTCCAATTTATTCTTCATATATTGATTGATAAATTTAATTCATAAATAATATTCCCTATCAATAAATATCCATATTGAGTAAAGAATATGGAATATTATGATATCCACAGTCAATCAAATAACTTTCATAGTAAAAAATAGAATGTAAAAATGGTACACGATATAAGAAATAATCATATCCATGATACAAAGAATATATATATTTAAGATAAATGTAATGTGTAACTAAAAATGATAATATGAAAGTGAATATTTTAAAATAATTATAACAACCAAAAAAATTAATTATATAAACATTATGACCATAAATTCATTGGAAGTCTAGGTTTTTTAATAAAATCGTGTTATTTGGAGAATAAAATAAAATAGAAGAAAAAAATTAATATAATATTTCATTAAATATTTTTCTTTTTAAAACCAGTGAAATATTGTCTAAGAAGATTAAAGAGTATAAAATGGTTTTGGCATAGGGAAAATATGTTAAAACCATATACATTAAAAAAATTCTTTTAACTTTTTGAAAATAAATTTGAAAATAAACCTTACAGAAAACATTAGAAATATTCCTTTTAAAACTTTTTAAAAACTCATGGATAACATAAAATTTCATTAATAAATTATTGGAGTAAATAAAGTAATTTTGTAAGATAAGTTTGAAAAACATGAACATAAAAGTAAAATATTATTGAATGAAAGATAAATAAGATTGTTTTTTCTTTTAAAAATATATTTCCCTAATTTAAGTGCTAAAGAGAGGAAAATTTGGAAAAAAATATGTAAAGTTATTCAATATTCATAGGAAAAGAAAAATAACTGGAGTTTATAAAAAATTTATTATAAGATTAACTCAAGGAAAATAAGAAAAATATAAAATAAATGATATAGAAAGGTAAATTTTTACCTTTTAGGTAACTTTTGAATCATAACCCCTTGAAAGGGTAAAAATTAATTGAAACTATAATCATCATTACAAAGTATATATTTATAACACCCCAAGATTTTAAAATAGGAAAATCATGTTTGATAGTGTATGAGACACATAAAACTAGGACTAGAAGAGAATATAAAACCATAATTATTTAATATATATTTATTTTTAAATAAATTCAATCTCTTCAATAGATTGAAATGCAAACAACACCAGGTTTTAAAGAAACACAATACTCTATTAAAATATTATTATTTAAACATGGCCATTATAACCTAACCATTAAGATAAAGGGTATGAATATTAATAAATAGATTATGAAAATTTTATATTTTACACATGTATAAAATAATTTCAATGGTTACCTATTGATTAAAAATAATATTAGAACCATTTGAAACAAAGAAATGTTTTATGAAAAAATTGTATTTTTCTAAAACATGATTTAGTCGCACTTTGCGCATATAATTTATAATTAATTTTTTATCAATTTTATAAATTTAAATTTAAAAAATAAAATTAATCTTTATAATTATTAGATAAAAATTATCTTAGGGTGATGTTTTGGGTTTTTTTCTAAAAATTTTCATTTTTTGATGAATAGTGAAAACACTGAATTTTAATTGAAAACTATATTTTCATTTAAATTATTTATAGTAATAAATTAAATTTTAATTGGTTTTAATGTATCATTATTTAAATTATATATCTATTAATACAATTTATTTTATTTTAATCATTTTTAAATTGAATTTTGATATAAAAAATTTGTAAAAAATTTGAACATTTTTTCTTTAAAAACCCGCTTTCTCATCGTGTCTGTGGGATTAATTTTAAATTATTTTTTGAAACTTATTTGAATTTAATTCGGAAAAATGGATTTAATATTCTGAATCATAATAATTTATATTATCTAATATGTTCAAATTAATTTTTTACCGCAATGAATAGAAAAAAAGTAAAAATTATTTAACGTAGTTGAGGTTAAAATGGATTTATCGGGGGTTAAACTAAACATATAAGGATTAAAAGGACCTAAATACTTGTATAAAATATATTTTATAGACATATTTAGAAACTATAATGTATAAGGATCTATAATAATCTATTTTGGACCATTTTTTCATTAGAAAAACATAGGTACACCTTTTTCTTTTAAAAAATTACAAGCGTGCCTCTCACCTCAATTATAAAAGGCCACCCCATATCATCTATTATTCACACCTTAAAAATTATTTTTTCAGACAATACCTTCCCAAATAAATTAAAAACTTCATAACCTCATCCAGTAATACTTAGTTTGGTAATAAATCCAAACTAGGAAGGCTTTTGCTGCAAAGCTAAGGAGATTACCCGAAGAAGAGGTAATATTATTCAGCGATCATTTTTATTTTATTTATTCCTTCAAATCATTAAATTTTTATTAAAACATGATTATATAATAATATAATTATCTTAAATATAATAATAAGGTCTTATGTTAAGTTCATGACCTACAAAAATCCCCACTTCTGTCAAATGTGTTACAAAATCATCTATCATGAATACGACGGAGTACCACCTCACGAACCGATGTGATTTATTTTTCCATTACCACCTATCAAAGTTAGGTATTATGATAGATATAAATTATATATATGATATTTATAATATAATAATACCTATGGAGTCATTATATAATATTTATGTTTTTACATTCCATTCCACAGCGGATATGATAACGTCGCTCTTATATATGGTGTACTACCGCCTCGCGAAGTGATGTGATTTATTTATCACTAACAATTTATATGGAAGGAAACGAGGATAAATTTAATTATTATATGTGATATAAATGACAAAATAATTAAATTAATCACATATTTATCATTCTAAAAAGTAAATATATCATTTTATTTCATACATTTTCACTCATTGAAAGATTATAACAATGTTCATGTACGTGTGGACTACCACCTTCAAAAAGTGATGTGACTCTATTTTCCTCACCATACCACATGGATTATACATATAAGTATAATTAAAAAAAATAATACAGTATTTATGATATTATGGTAATTCTGGAAAGATAAAATATTACTCACCTTCTTTTCATAATGATCATTGAAAAATGGGAACATTACTCATGCGTACGTACGACCTACCATCTCCATGATTGTAACAAAGTTCATTTTTCATATCCATAATTAATTATTGGTTTTAAAATATAATTTATGTTTAAATATGATAATTATTTCATGATTATTATTCTTGATATATTTAAATAATGACTTGTTTGACCATAGTCATCCTACCAAATTCATTTTTGACACATAAGCCAAATATCGTCAAAACATACGATGTAAAAATAATTGATTAAGTAATAATATATATAAAATGGTTATAAGTGAAATAAAAGGAATAATAAACTATAAAATGGTTTATAATCATGTAAATAAGTTATATAATTTTATTATTCAGGAAGACAAATAATGTACTTGAGGAGTCATAATCAAGGTAAGGGTTTCCCGTCTCACTTTTACTTTCGTGATACATATGTCATATTCACCACTTATTTACTTAGTGTGGTGTATATAACTACCATTTGATATTTTATATAATGAATATATTTATATTCATGGTATTTAATATTTTATTTTATTTTATTTATTTTATGGGGTTTATAATTTCGAATAACCAAAGTAGTAAGTTTTTATTTCACAATCACATCATTATTTCGGATTGTTTAGGTTTAAATATACCTTGGGGGAATTATTTTATATTTATACCTTAAAATAAATATATTTTCTTCCCATTTAATTAATAATTAAAATTTTAAATTAACAGTTCCATTTTCCCACTCTTTGGTACTTAAAATTATTGAGAAAATGTTTTTAAGAAAATATCACTTTATCTCATCGATCACTAATCCTTTCTCATAAAACCCCATATTTTATAAAAATATTTTATTAAATAAATTTTTACCCATTTTTAATTTTTAATTTTTTAAGGGAATATTAATGTCATTTTCAAAATAATAGTCATATATATTTTACTGAAAATATGAAATGAATATTTGTTTTAACATGTATGGCATGAACAAAATTTTCTACCATCATGAACACTAAATGTTTTAAATATTACTTTATAAGTTTAAAAGGTTATTTTCACAAAAATGTATTTTCAATTTTTTTGAACTTTTAGTTTTGAAATGTGATTATAAAAATTAAAGAATATTTTCCTCAAGAATTTTTTAATGATCTTTTTATGGAATTTATATTTATCAATAACATTGACCCTTTTATTATAATTATGATTAATTGTGTACATGTTGTATTGAAATAATCCTTATTATTTCTATGGATGGTTTATGATTAGTTTGATTAAGTATGTGAAATTGTTTTACCATTCAACATATTAATTTGGATAGTTTATGATTATGTTTATTAATTGGGGTAAGTATTAAACTTTCATATGTTAGTTTTTAAATATGAATTTTTATGTTGATTATGTTTAAACCATTTCATATGAGGAATGAATTAGACATGGTAAGTGATGTGTGAGACCCTCTGTAGCTCCTCAATGCATCGGTAGATCTCATGAGACAAACTATATTGAGTTTTGGATGAGGTATTACCCATTTATATAGATGTATTTTCATAAGGCCTCAATGGTATTAGATGTCATGGAACGAGGCCTCAACAGTATGTTTTAGATGTCCAACAATATAAATTCCAAAATTTTGAATTATATTATTGATATTTAATGTAATTATTCGATTAGTTAGAATATCCACTATTAAGTTTCATGTTCATGTGATTATTTATATGGAATTATTTGATAATCATTTATTCTTACCATATTATACTCAAGTTATTGATTAACTGACATGTGTTTTAGTTATTTAGCTTGACATATTGATTCTTCCTTATTTATTCGTATATTATTCTATAAAATTATCCTTAATAATCATTTGATCTAACTCCTTTATATGTTTAATTTTCCTCAAGATACTAGGAATTGTTTTTTGATTGATATTTCAGGATACTCTAAGGGTAATAATGGTATTATCTAAGAAAATACTTTGTGTATCTGTATTCTAAATTGTAATAATAATATAAATTATTTATCTATTTTACCAAGACTAATTAACTATTTATTTATTTGGGATGTGATTCCTTTTATCTTATGTCAATGTAATAAATAAACCACTAGCTTCAGGCTACTTGGGTCGGGGTGCTATAGTTGGTATCAAAGGAATTTTAGTAGAAACCTTGGGAACTATATTTAGGAAAACATATATTAGGGAACATAACCCTATGATAGACTTTTAGTATAAGTATAAAATAAAATTTTAAATTTTCAGTAAGTAAGATATTATGTGGTTTTTCCTAGAAAATACATCCCTATCTGGATACTACAAGTGGAAATTATTTTGGAACAAATGTACCTAGGGGTAATAACCACAAGAAGTGTTCATTGGGATTGACCCAACCATAACATAGTGCATGAAAACAAGCCTTACTATGCACCTGGTTTGACACTCCTAGGGGATATTCTTAGGATAAATCACATTTTCTCTACAAACCATTATAAAGGAGTTAAAAATAAAAATATCCCCAAGGAAACCTTGTTTATGATTATGATATTATCTATTCATAAATTTTTCAATTTATGTGAAGTTTTTAACTAGTTTTGGGATTATCCATTATGTTTCATAATGTTATGATAAAATATAGTGTATTACATTATTTATAAATGGTTTCTAATGGAAGTAATGGGAACCATATCAATTCACTCACTCCATATAAGGATTTACCTCTTGGGAAAGATAGTGAAGCTAGAGATAGAGTTTCTGATAGAATTGAACAATTTATAACCATATTAGGGTAAATGAATTAGGTAATGAGTAATAAAATTTATTGTATGGAGAATCATGTTGATATACTACATGGTGTAACAATTTTAGAGCTCTTCAGGTATCAACAAACTCTATCATTCAATGGGAATACAAATCTAATTTTATCTAAGTAATGCATAAGTTCTTTAGAGAAGATATTTCTCACTCTGAGAAGTTGTGAAAGGGATAAAGTTGTCATGTCAAGTTATTATCACTCAGGGGATACAGATCAATAGTGGAAATTTATTCAAAGCAATAATTAGAAAGAAGAAATAGAAAATATGGAATGAAAGGTTTAAAGGTACTCTTCCTAGAAAAAATATTTTTATCCTAAGAAAAGAGTGGATATTGAAATATAATTCTTAATTATGAGATATAATGAAGTGTAAAATGTTTCTAAGTATGAATCCTCATTACAAGATTAGAAATCCATTCTATAGACTACATATTTAATCCAAAGAGCAATATTTATCATTTATTGTATGGGATTAAGAAAATTCGTCGAAGGGAACTAGTCTTACAAACTTTCTCATCATACAAGGATATAGTATCATGTGATATTAAGATAGAGAAATAATTATCCAAGTCTTATGAATCATAATGGAATAGAGATAATAAGAGGAAGATAGAGAAGAAATTAATAAATGGAATATGGTAAAGAAGGATTTTCTGACATGTGATACTTGTGTAAGTAAACAACTTACTACACACTTAAAGGGAAAATGTTTTTTCTTCAAGTGTGGGAAAAAAGGCCACCATTTTTGTGATTAAAAGGGAATGAAATAATTTTAAAATGTAAAATTCTCTCACTATAAGGATATGGGGCATAATGAAAATTATTTTCACAAGAATCAAATGAATATAACTCAAAAGAAGATAATGGATCATGGTTAAGCTTATGAAATTTACACAAATGAAGTGGAATAATAAATTTTATTATATTTGGATTCAATAATTATTTTATTTGAGTATTTTATCAGTGATATCTTGGTTATAATAATTTTAAAATGTATAAGTATTGTACTATAGTACTTTTTCATTAAGGATTTTAAATAGTTTTTTGAACAGTATTGATGACTAAGAAAAAATGATTTAGTGAAAAGTTGAACTTCTTGTAAAACACATGATTGAAGGAGATATAAACTGTAATATATTCCTAGAGTTGAGATAATGATGTTGGGTTAAAGAGATGATTGATATGGGTAAATTAAATTGCATAGTACTCACTGCCTTGTAACTGAATAATGATTTATTGAAAAAGTGGTTCATGCTATTATTGATGGAGTTAACAATTTTTTTATTTAAGTAATATATCCAATAATCTATGTTTTATTTAAGTAATAAGGAATAATGATTTTTTCAATAAGGTTTTATGGTAATTTCTATTATTTCCATATTTTTATAGAACACGTGATGAATATATTCACATTTTTTGTATATGAATATTAAGAGTTACTTCATGTTTTTTGGGGATTAATGATCATTCATTTTAGAAATTTAGTGAACATATTTTTAAACTTTTGGATCTTAATATTTTGTAAGGTTCATAAGATTAAAAATTTATGAAATGTTTTATGTTTATATTTTGATGAGGTTTTAAATATTAATGTATTCCTTTACCATATAAATATTTTTTCATATTGGATAACCTATGATAACCATTTTTTTATAATGATAACTAGAGATTGAATGAATGAATTATCATTATATTGTGGAACTTATTCCCCTTTAGTTATTCATGCATAAAAAATTTGTTGGCACAACTAGGTTAAATACCATGAGAGGGGGTGAGGGTAAAATAGAGTATGATAGTTTTAAACAACCGCCCCTTTGAATCTTGTTTATTCATTAAAAAAACACTCTTATCTTCTTTCCCATAAAAATGTATGAATAGAAATTAAAGAATGAAAAAGACATAAAAATTTTACTTGGTTCACCCACAATGGGATACATCAAAGGAGTATACAAAGGAAATTTTCCTATGTACCAAATACACTAAAGCATACTACTATTACAAAGTTTGGAGTAGACTCACTATCCATTCCGGTTTACAACCAATCACAATTTGAAATATTGATGCTCTCTCAACTGAAGTACGCCCACTGCTCCTTTAGAATAAATACTTATTTACTATAGATTTACTAAGCAATTCCTTCTGGTTCACAACCTTTTTTAAACTAATAAATTATTCAAAATAATATCCTCCTTTAATGATTCTCCCAAATTTTTCAAATCTCACTACTTTCATGAAGCTCACATATACTTTGAGAAGATCAATCCTTTCATGAAGCTCACTTATCCTTTCCAAAGTTTACTTCTTTCATGAAGCTTATGCAACCTTCACAAAGATCACAACATTTGTGAAGCTCACTTAGCCTTTGAGAACTCCCTTTCTCCATGAAACAGATGATCTTATGAAAACCATCATGCAAGAAAAATACTTTGTGAATCCCCTTCATGAATTCAGAACCTTTTGATTTTCATTAATAATGTCTTGTGTTCAAATGAGGGGTAGACACCTATTTGTAGAGACAACCTCCCTTTTACGAAGCAGTAAAACTCACCAATGACTTTTATTGAATCTCTCCATTATTGTTTTTAAACTCCTTATGAAGATCTAGGTAAAGTTTCTCGTTTTTAAAGCTTCCCATAGCCACGTCGATTTCCCTCAACCCTTCATAATCTGCCCTATTTCAAGAATCCCCACACCTTCATGGAACAATGAACTTTCTAAAATCACTAGACCTCATTGAAGCACCCAATATTTGAAAAATCCATGAATTTTACATATTTTTATTACGAATACCTAGAAATCCCACTTTTGTGATGCTTGAGTCATTATCTAAATTATGGAACCAAAAATTTCGTAAACACGAGAAAACAACGCCACCTTGTATACACAATTTTCTGTACTACCTACAGAGTATCCATTCCTTTATCTTGGATCATTTTAAACATACCCTACCGATAATCTCTCTGGAACTCCACAACTAACCTTGAAAAGTTTCTTTTTCAACAAACACAATCAACCCAAAAGTGCTGCAAAGTTACCTTGAGGTTCTTTTACCCAAAAAAATTCAACTTCATTTCTTAGAGTAAGACATAAAGTGTAAATTGATCAAGGCACAACCAAAGGATGAGATTGGGATTATGAAATGTAATGAAATAAAGTAAGTATATTTTCTCATAAATGTTTTTAAACTTTCCAAAAAGGATCTTGAAATAAAATTTTATTATATTACAATAATTTCTGATGATATCAATGTCCTTTTTAAAACCTATTTAGTTTGTGGTTTTGTGGTTGTCAATTTTTACAAGATAATTACATTTCTTGTGATCAATGATCTATGTCACTCTCCATAATTATTTGGGAATTATGATTTTTCTCCATGTCCAAATCTTCACTTCCCACCTATGTTCTCTTATTTGGTAACCTAGTATGTGTTATTCTAAATTATATTCACACATACCATTCTATTTTATCGAGATAATTTTTTACCCCTTTTATGAAGTGGGTTTAAAATAAAGGTATGTTCAAATATAAAACCCTTCATTACCAAAATCAAGATTAAATTGCGAGGATAAAATTTATTTAAGGGGGTATAAATTAACACCTAGAGATATTAAAATAGTAAAATCATCTTTGATAACGTATGCGACATACAAAACTATTGAAAAACCGTTTTTTTCAAGAGGGGTGAAAATATTATGAAGAGAACCTTAAGAATGTTAAAGTGATGAAGAAACCCAAGGATAATCAAAGGGACTTGCCTAAGATAACCTGTGCACACACACCCCTATGCATTAGAAGGCCCACATATCCCCCTGTGTGACACCAAAGGGAAATCCACCCCTATACTGGGCACCTACACCCAAAACCTACATCGTTGACCTATGTGAGTTAATTATGTCAACCAGGGTTCTATATTTTCCTATAAATAATACCCTTATACTCCTAATTTTCACAACTAGAAAATTGAAAGATTCCCCCAAGATCTGATTGTGCATTCCCTTTGCCCAAGTCTCCAAAAAAAATTAGTTATCTCTCCAACATGTGAGAGAAGATATAATTAAGAGGGACAAGTGAGATAAATGTACCTGAATTCTTTAAAACACAATAAATCTATCAAGGAACCCTTTTTTCCATTATGGAAAACAACCTATGTGAGGCCCCTTACCTTATCAGGGAACTACACGAGCCTCATCTAAGGACACCTTAGGAGACCTGTGATGCCTAGGATAAAGCCTTGCCCACATTTTATTGTCTATGAGGTCTATTTCTCAAGGAATATCCATATCATGTAGGTCTATAACCCATATGTGAAGCACCCCCAGTTCCTTCCAGGCCCTGCACGAGGCACCTCTTCCCTATAATCTAGGACTTTTGGGATCCCCCCTTTGATTCCTCTTCTATGCCACTAATGGCAGGAATCCTCTTCCCTTAGAAACATTGTTTGAGAGTGACCAAGTTGAAACCTATTTTGAAGCCTCTAGACTTGAAAAAACATGGGGAAAGGTACACTAGCATGTCTACCAATTGTATTTTCATTACTTTGGCTAGTGGTTTACTGAGATTGTCCTACCAGAGAGTTAGGATCCCTAAGGATCATGTGGATTTTCATTCCCATAGTCATAGGAATTCCAAACCTTAGGGAGGGGTCAAAAAACTCCCTATTTAGGATACTTGGGTTAGGATCATGTCTTACCCTTGTCATCACTAGATCTGGAGCCTCTAGTCCAGGGAGTGTAGGGTAAGGATCACACTTAACTTTCCCTTATACGGGTAATGACATCCTCCTCTCCCACTACAGAACCACTTTCAGGGCATCCCTCCTAGAGTACACCCCTATCCTTTCTTGAAAGAGGTTGAACTCTTTCTCCTCCTCACTCCCCAAGGTCCCCATCCACACAGTTAGTCAGATCTGACTATCCATGATATGAAATGGGATAATGAATGGGCATATTTAAGCCCCGTTTTCTTCTTCCATCATCCCATCATCTTTCATGAGTAGAGGAGGATAATTTTTTGGTTTCCCAGATCTTCCTCTTCTTCTTGTTTCTTACATTAAATCATGAATCATCATGAATTGTGTGATTAGAGGAAATCCATGACCATGACATCCACACAACCAAATGCATGGGTTGGAAAAGCACCTTCCTCCAAACATTCCTCTTGCCTTCCTTTAGAGTGCCTCTATAGGCATAGGACGCCAAGTTCATGAATCCAATCTTATGAGAAAATGGATTATGTGGTTTCCTATATATTCTATTTTTTCTTGTTTCTAACACCGAGAATGACTCATGAGGGCTTAGAGGTTGATGGTGTTCAGGACATCCACATGATTCCAAACCTGTTGGGCCTCATTCCAAGTGTAAGACCAAACCAATTAAGGGAATACTCCTTAGGAGTAAGCCTCAACCCAACCTATGGGAATATTTATTTGGTGTAATCCCCAAACCAAACCAATCTCTGAGAATCCTATTTAGCAATAAGCCCCAAAATCCAACTTATGGGTATTTTCTTTAGGTATAAATCCCAAACAAGCCTCCAGATCACCATGAGTTAGGACATCCCTCATCTCCCCATTCACGGGGAATCCTTTTAAAAAATAAAACCCAACTTAATACTATCAAACGACCATACTACCCTATAGGAAAAACCTTCAAAGGGACTCCATATGCATGGGACCCCACAACCGAACTATGTGGTATTTGATTCCCGTCCAAATGGGATACATATGAAGCCTCCTTGAGGTTTAAACACAACACCCAAAATCAACCCTATTATCTCTGGTCCACATTCCCAGTAGGGCCTAATTCAACCCAAAAATCCATATCCCTTCTAGGTTCCCCAGGCTGCAATGTCATAAGTCTCTCACCAAACTTCGACTAGGAAGTTTCTACCTAGACGTCCTAACTGCATGACATCAAACTGCACAGTTTGGTCCTTATCACATGAACTTAAAAGGTATGATGTGTTCTATTATGTGGCACTGAACTACAAGGGTTATGATTCCTTTCATAAGGATATATAGTAATCCCGTCCATGGGTCTGATCACAAAATCAAAACAACTACCATCTCCCTGGATGAGGACACACTCCAAAATGTCACACTGTATGGGTAAAAAACCAAAATCATCATAATAATGACCAAAGAATCTCTAATCAGTATATAATAGGATACCATTGATAGGGAAACTTGAATACATACATATATCTCCATTGATGAAGAACTATAGATACATATAAATGATTTTAAATTCCACACATACTAATAATTGATTATTAATTAAATGGTGAACCACATCATACTTGGTAATTAATGAAGGATTCATGAATATATCTTAAATTTAAAAGAGAGTCTCGGAGTAGGAAAAAATTACGCCCAAAAGGTGTATTGATCCAGACCTCCCATCCTCTCACTAATGTGAGTTCTTAAGCATTATTGAAAAAATTCCCCCAACGAGAACCTCTGTTTGAAAAGTATGTCCTTTATAAATATATATTCATTGGGTATTTTTGGTTCTAAGAATAAACCCATCAGAAACCATTTATAAATAGTGAAACCAACGCGAATGATTTCACACAATGAAACCCCCCGTAATCAATCATCAAGTGATGCATTTTTCATTAGAAACAAAAATGGTGAACCCAACATAAATAAATACTAGGAAACCTACTTCACAAGATTAAAATGATATACTACCCAGTCCTCATCAGACCATTCCATTCCTAACTTAAAACTAATTTCTATTGAAAAGAAATGGTGAACCTGATGTGATTCCTTAACCAAGATGATAGTTTCACCCACATGTCAGGCCCCTTTCGCTCGCAAAATGAATAAGGGACAAACAATAAAAATAATCATGAATGTGTTCATTCAAATGATATGCTACTTTAAAGGGATTTTTGTTTGTGTTTTAAAATATATAGAGACCTTATCTTAGGACTCCCTTTAATCCAATGGAATCCTTCCATCTTTCACAAAAGTACACTCTGACTACTATTCCTGACGACTCTTCATCCAAGCAAAGGAAATCATCACCAACCCGATGTCTTTAACACTAGGTCTTAAATGAACTGGTTAGGGAGTATTTCCTTAATGATACAATACAAACTCTAGAGGCTATCTGAAATTCCCTCCAGTTTTCTAAGCTGCACTAATCAATTGGTTAGTGATGATCAGTGGTCTAGAAGAAGATGACGCCAACCGTTGTCTTCAACTATTTCAGGAGTTTATACCTAGAACATGACAACTAGTCCCTCCCTTATATTAGGGAGGTGGATCATGAGTCCACATATGGACTCATCTAGAAGAAATAGGGGTCCTTCCAGAGGGCTCCTATCAGTAGCCTCCACCACCAATTTTGCATAGTAGTGAACCCTCAATATGATGAGGGTATCATCTTAGGTCAGTGGGCTTAGGTCATTTAGACACAGACATGCATGATGGCCCACTGGGGTAATTGACTAGTCAATAGGGAGTAGGGTCACACCACTACCTCCTACGAATAAGTCGACCAACCTAATTTTTTGGAAAATAGTGAGAAAGAACATACACCTACCCATATTAATTCATCCTACCAACATCCTCGCCTAACAACACTCAAGGAATCTTGTCCTTAAAATGTGGTAGAAAACCATGAGTAGGAACATACACCTACACTCACAAATCAATCCTTCTAGTAGACTCATCAGGTCACACTCAAAGAAGCCTGTTAAACAAGTTTGGAGGAAATCTTCAAGCAGACACACACACCCACTTAAATTCACTAAGTCTACTAGCAGCCACTTCTAGAAGAACCTAAAGAATTCAGTCATAAAGTATCGATAATGAATAGGGGACAGAACCAAATATCTACCCCCAAATATGAGTATTGTTAGTATCCATATACAAGAAAGGGAGGACAGGAGTAGGTACATACCCCTACCCCGAGAATGAAATGAACATATATCCATGTTCCAGTCATTGAATTCACAAATCATATACTAAAAATGGTGAAAGGACAAAAACAAATCCCTAATCACATCCTACAGACCTATCAAGACATAATAATGTGACGAAAGTAGTAACAGAGGGATGGACACATAGTTCCATCCCCATAAATGGGGTGGCTTACCATCATATCAACCTAAAGGAGACACACACCTATGCTCCCATCTAGGAGGGTTATGGGAAAAACTCCCCCATGATATATAGAAAACTGGAATGGGAACATACACCAGTTCCAACTATAGGTAATCAGAATATCCCAATGAAAACTTGAAGGTAGGAACAAACCCCTTTTTATGAAAACCAATTCCCCCATAAAGTGGCCCCAATATCTCTCAAGAAGGAATCCAATAAGAAGCCTCACCAAAGGCAACTGGAAAATTAAGATATGATCTATGATTTAAATCTTCTTAATGATGGAGTTATTGAATCCCTCATATGGTTATCTGTGGTAGATCCAGATCTTACACTTCCATTAATAAATTACGGCGGTAGTAATAGTAATTCTAAAGGTCCTCCTCAGACACTTCATCATGAAGGCTTGCTTCATGACCACAATTTGATCAATCTCGAGAGACCATCTTCTAATTAGAGTCACAACAGCCCTCTATGTGTCCATAAGATCAAGGAGAAATGGGGTTTTTCCCTTTCTATAATCCAACATGGTTATGGTATCCCGCCTTTTTATAACATAAACTTTCATTACATTACACAAAACTGAGGATCTTTAAGGTTTAGTGTCTTGGAAACCAGGAACATAATACATGAAAACAACATAAAACATTATTCTTAAACACTTGAAAGGCTTCTCCTTAAGTTAATCCTAGGTTTATTACTGCATCTCATAACCTGGGGACATACATCAAAAGAAGGGGTGAGCAGAAGTCCCAGTAAGGGAAACAAGAGAAACATTTTACATGTGAACTTGAGATACTTCAATAAGGTCAAGAAAAGAACTTTAAGGCATGAGAAAGGAATCATGATGCATTTCATAATAAAAATATAATTTTTCATAACTTGAAGATGTGGATACAACATTTAACATAGACAATCATGAACATATCACCAAGGTTTATCCCCAAGGTGTCATTTGAAAATTACCAAGGTTATTCACCAAGGTATCGTGAAAATTGTAATCTCTAGTGGTTACATCATTACCCAATGCATTGGAGCGCTATCTGGGCGCACCCTTAAATTTGCCTTTATTATCATGTGATCCACATATATCATCATCAAAAATTTCATAAATAACCCATATAGCATAAAATAAATGGGTTTCATTTCATAATCACAACGTTTTAAAAACTTCTTTAAAGACATGATCTTTACGTCACTTTAAAACCCACAGAAAAGGAAGGTGGGTCTCATGTATGTAAATCCCAGAATTTAAAATATAAAATTTTGGTATATATGTAAATACCCCTTTATAAGAAATATCTTTGAGTATTCACTTAATAATATAAAAGAACTTTAGAAAAAGAGAGAGACATTTTGAGACGGAAATTCTGCAGCATAACGGCAATGTTACGAGGTTTTAGAAGACATTAAAAAGAGAGGGAAAATGGGTCAAACATTCATAAATGACCCATAAAATAGTATATGGAAAGAATAAGAAGCATACATGATCATGGTAATGAAATTTCAAGGACATACCATTTGAAATGAAAAACATGGAAGGAAGACAAAAATTAGATTTCTCTTATGAAAGTTCGGTAGCCTAACGGCGTTACTTAAACTTCAACAAAAATGATTTTAAAAGATCAAATAGGGTATCTCATCATGTGAAAATAAGAGTTCATTATGATATATATAGAGATAATGCCCCAAAATAATTAAAAAGGAACTTTAAAGACTTGACATGAAAGTAGAACTTTGAAAATAATGAAAAGGGTGAAAGAATCCCCTAAAAAATTCAGCAGCCTAACGACGCCACTTACAACTTCAAAATACTGAATTGAAGAGATAAAATGGGGTATCTCATCATATGAAAATAATAGTCCAGTATGATAGATATAGAGATCATACCCCAACATAACAAAAAGGAACTTGAAAGAATTGACATGAAAGTAGAACTTCAAAACGAGAAGGGTGAAGAACCACTTAAAAATTCGGCAGCCTAACGGCGCCACTTAAAACTTCAAAATACTGAATTGAAGAGATCAAATGGGGTCTCTAATCATATGATCATAAAATATAAGTATGATAAATTTAGAGATCATACCCAACATAATAAAAAGGAACTTGAAATAATTTACATGAAAATAGATCTTGAAAAATGAGAAGGGAGAAAGAATCCGTTACAAAAATTTCGGCAGCCTAACGACGCCAATTAAAACTTCATAAAACGAAATAATGAGAGTAAGAGGGGATATCTCATTATATGAACATGAAAAGGGCAGTAATAGGAGTATAAAAGAACATCCTCCAACATAAGAACATGGAGCATAAAAGGAATGACATAAAAGAGATTACTTGAAATGAAAGAGAGAGGTCGGATCCCTTACCTTTAAAACGTAACTCTTAAAACTCAATGGTTGAGACCTTGAGGTATTGGGGGCACCTTGGTAGGACTCCTTGGGAGGTAAGGAGACCAGAACTTCGTTGGGGGAGAGTTGGGAGTGAAAACTAAAGGAGGAAAGGGTGGGTATTTATAGGTAAAGTGAGGGGACAAGGCATTAATGGCCAAGGGACACCTCAAAAGTGCTTTTCTCAAAACCAGGTGCTCTCCCATGGAATTTACCATGGAGTTAGGCCACATGGGGACCACAATACAATAATTCATCACCTTTGGCCGGCAAACCCTTAAAATATCTCATGAAATCATCATGACACAGTTATGATGTCATTAAACATACCGAAACCCTAAAACTATATTTTTACTATTCACTGAAAATTCAACTTTCACAGAAAAATCCCAAAATTTCACCTTAACCAAATATCGATGCTATAATTACAAAAATGAACTCCATTTTATAAAATAAATTTTCTAAATATTTTTAATTTAATTTTTAAATAAATACACTATTCACCGAAAATTCATTTTTTCAGAAAAATCCCCAAAAATTACCATAACATAATATCGATGCTCTGAGTTCAAAAATAAAGTCCATTTTATAAAAATAATTTTATAATTATTTTTAATTAAATTTTTAATTAAAAAACACTATTCACCCGAAAAGACTAATACTTGAATAATAATTTATGAAACCGTTATTTAACCATTTTATTGAATCACATTACTTAATCAAGGTGCCTAGATTATTTTAATACTCTCATTAAGTTAGATTACTAATCCATTTGGACACATTACTAATCCTAATCATAAAATCACTATTCATAATTTACTATTCATCAAAAATCAAGTTGATCTAATTAGACTCTAAATTTCGCACTGAACATAATTGTAGAAGAACATTTTTTGAAAATCATTACACATTTTTAATTATCTAAGGTTTAACTAAACATTTTTAAAATATCCTTTTTCTAAAATTCATCAAAAATATGCATACTATATTTATCCGGACATTTGAAAATTCATAAACTTCGTCATAAGAAGAAATCAAAAAATTTATTTAAAACAAAGGATAACACAAGGCAGTTACGGTCTCCTTACATAGCCCCTTATCACACCAGTATAGGACCTAAGTGTAAGGTGTGCTAAGGTGAGAGAATCTGAGGGAGGCTCGGCCAACATCGCACGAGTAGTAATTTCTATCAGTTTGAACTTCTCGCAAAGGTGATTCCGTTCTAGCTTCACATGATGAAGTTCGGCTTGGGTTTGGTCCAGAGCAAAGCCCAGTGGTGCTACCTCCTTCCCAAGTTCTGTTAGATGGGCTTCGATCGGTCCAAGACTACTGGGTGAGGCCATCGAATCTTCTTTCTATATTAATTAACCAAGATTACTTGTATTTAGAGACAATAATCAAAACGTTTAGTTTCCAGCGGTCATATTGACCAATGGTCATATAACAGTCAAAACCCAACGATCTCATTTTAATTATACTCATGTTATCAAATGAAACATTTTTGTTGAGTATCAAAAATAAAATAACACACAAAATTAGGAAACAAGATTTATTCAAAATTTCGGGTCGTTACAATCTTCCCCCCTTAAGAAATTGCGTTCTCGCAATTTTTTTTTAAATTGGGTTTTGAAATTTCACTGAAAGTCCCACATCGGAAAAAGAGTCAGTAAAACTATTACTTTAAAAGAAAGAAGAGGAAGTACAAAGGTCACCTTAGTTAACCCATACTAGGATTCCATGGAGGGAAACATGGACATGGAAGAAAAAACAAAGGGTCAAGTTCTGGGGGAGAGTGATAGAAAACATGATTAGGAGAAAGTTAACCATAAGAAAATCCCAAACTTACGATGTGTGTAAATAGTCTTTGATTACCTAGTAGGAATCGTAAACCAACAACGTTTTTGTTTTACGTTCCTTTTCATAATTTTGAGGAATTCATTTACTACATAGAACAAAAACATAAGAAAATATACCTACCTTCAAGTAGAGTTTCATCATTTAATAAGTCTCTACCAAAACTAATCTTTTCTCCAAATGATGAGAATTCAAAAACACTTGGTCCCATCAAAAGAACAAGAATCATCTTCTAGAGAATCACATAATCCACCAGAGATTAACTATCTATTTATTCTATTATCCCAAAAATAGAAAGGGTAAGATAAAACAACTCTTCAAAAAGAAAGAATCCCATAGGAGGGGAAACTTATTTAAATCTTCAAAATTCCACGGTACTACCCAAATTTCATCATAGACCATTCCATAAATAACTGTCCTTAAAATTCCTCAAAATAACCCAAACTAAGATTGAAACCCAAATACTTGATAACATAGTCTTCCAAAATAAACTTCACCATTCATCTCCAAACAACATAAACCACTCCTAACATATTATAACAAAAGTATCTAACCTAAACATATTTTACCCAAGATAGGTTAATCATTCCCATAAGTAACCTATAATACCATAAGTTCACCTTAAATTCATCGATTCTTCAAAATATAAGTCAACCTTACCCCTCAATGAAAATACCGTAGTAATCTGTTTACCTCGATCATATAGGGTCCCCAAAATAGTGAACGTCTTCCAAAATAATAATCATCTTTTAATCCCCTAATCATCTCTGTCATATTAATACAGAAATCATCTCATTTCCTACCACATTGGTTGTTGGTACATGTTCTTCCATTTCCCACCATTAACTAAGAAGAGAAAGTATAATTAGGGACTTAAATACTTAGCCAATAATCATGAAAAAGAAGTTAAAGCATATAAGGATAACTTGTAGAAGAAAAGTATACCCTAACTTGTGATCCCCTAAGTTTCAAACTAGGTTATCCATGATCATATATTCTTATGTGAATCTTTATTTTATTTTATCTTTGTTCCTTTAATAATGGTTCATGATAAGCTTATGAATTTACCAAAGCATATCCCCCGAGAGTGTCGTAACCAAGAGTGAAACAAGGCCCGTTGTCGTGTACCAGTTTCCGTTTGAGTCTAGCTCAAAGCGGTGTTTTCGGGTTTTACCCCTATGTACATCTGTGCCAGAGCCACCTCTACCTGCTCGTATCCATACAGGGATGTATTTGCTTGGCAACCCATTACTCAATACTCACCAAAATACCAGGAAGATTTCCTATATATGAACTTTTCTATAGGCTTCTTCCTAATATTTTAATATCCTAATTTCCACAAATAACTAAACCATCCTTTGATACCAACTATGGCATCCCCCCTTTTTATAACATAAACTTTCATTACATTACACAAAACGGAGGATCTTTAAGGTTTAGTGTCTTGGAAACCAGGAACATAATACATGAAAACAACAAAAAACATTCTTCTTAAACACTTGAAAGGATTCTCCTTAAGTTCATCCTAGGTTCATTACTGCATCTAATAACCCAGGGACATACAAGAAAAGAAGGGGTGAGCAGAAGGCCCAGTAAGGAAAACAAGAGAAACATTTTACATGTGAACTTGAGATACTTCAATAAGGTCAAGAAAAGAACTTTAAGGCATGAGAAAGGAATCATGATGCATTTCATAATAAAAATAACATTTTTCATAACTTGAAGATGTGGATACAACATTTAACATAGACAATCATGAACATATCACCAAGGTCCATCCCCAAGGTGTCATTTGAAAATTACCAAGGTTATTCACCAAGGTATCGTGAAAATTGTAATCTCTAGTGGTTACATCATTACCCAATGCATTGGAGCGATATTAGGGCGCACCCTTAAATTTGCCTTTATTATCATGTGATCCACATATATCATCATCAAAAATTTCATAAATAACCCATATAGCATAAAATAAATGGGTTTCATTTCATAATCACAACATTTTAGAAACTTCTTTAAAGACATGATCTTTACGTCACTTTAAAACCCACAGAAAAGGAAGGTGGGTCTCATGTATGTAAATCCCAGAATTTAAAATAGAAAATATTGGTATATATGTGAATAACCCTTTAGAATAAAGAGCTTTGAGTATTCACTTAATAATATAAAAGAACTTTAGAAAAAGATAGAGACATTTTGGGACGGAAATTCTGCAGCATAACAGCTATGTTACGAGGTTTTATAAGACATTAACAAGAGAGGGAAAATGGGTCAAACATTCATAAATGACCCATAAAACAGTAGATGGACAGAATAAGAAGGATACATGATCATGGTAATGAAATTTCAAGGACATACCATTTGAAATGAAAAACATGGAAGGAAGACAAAAATTAGATTTCTCTTATGAAAGTTCGGTAGCCTAACGGCGTTACTTAAACTTCAACAAAAATGATTTGAAAAGATCAAATAGGGTCTCTCATCATGTTAACATAAGAGTTAATTATGATATATATAGAGATAATTCCCCAACATAATTAAAAAGTAACTTTAAAGACTTCACATGAAAGTAGAACTTTGAAAATAATGAGAAGGGTGAAAGAATCCCCTAAAAAATTCGGCAGCCTAACGACGCCACTTAAAACTTCAAAATAATGAATTGAAGAGATCAAATGGGGTATCTCATAATATGAACATAAGATTAAAGTATGATAGATATAGAGATCATACCCCAACATAACAAAAAGGAACTTGAAATAATTGACATGAAAGTAGAACTTCAAAATGAGAAGGGTGAAGAACCACTTAAAAATTCGGCAGCCTAACGGCGCCACTTAAAACTTCAAAATACTAAATTGAAGAGATCAAATGGGGTATCTCATCATATGAACATAAAATATCAGTATGATAAATTTAGAGATCATACCTCAACATAATAAAAAGTAACTTGAAATACTTTACATGAAAATAGATCTTGAAAAATGAGAAGGGAGAAAGAATCCGTTACAAAAATTTCGGCAGCCTAACGACGCCACTTAAAACTTCATAAAACGAAATAATGAGTGTAAGAGGGGATCTCTCATTATATGAACATGAAAAGGGCAGTAAGAGGAGTATAAAATAACATCCTCCAAAATAAGAACATGGAGCATAAAAGGAATGACATAAAAGAGATTACTTGAAATTAAAGAGAGAGGTCGGATCCCTTACCTTTAAAATGTAACTCTTAAAACTCAATGGTTGGTACCTTGAGGTCTTGGGGGCACCTTGGGAGGACTCCTTTGGAGGTAAGGAGACCAGAACTTCGTTGGGGGAGAGTTGGGAGTGAAAACTAAAGGAGGAAAGGGTGGGTATTTATAGGGAAAGTGAGGGGACAAGGCATTAATGGCCAAGGGACACCTCAAAAGTGCTTTTCTCAAAACCATGTGCTCTCCCATGGCATTTACAATGGAGTTAGGCCACATGGGGCCCACAATACAATAATTCATCACCTTTGTCCGGCCAACCCTAAAAATATCTCATGACATCATCATGACACAGTTATGATGTCATTAAACATACCGAAACCCTAAAACTGTATTTTTACTATTCACTGAAAATTCAACTTTCTCAGAAAAATCCCAAAATTTCACCTTAACCAAATATCGATGCTATAATTACAAAAATGAAATCCATTTTATAAAATAAATTTTCTAAATATTTTTAATTTAATTTTTAAATAAATACATTATTCACCGAAAATTCATTTTTTCAGAAAACCCCCAAAAATTACAATAACATAATATCGATGGTCTGAGTTCAAAAATAAATTCCATTTTATAAAAATAATTTTATAATTATTTTTAATTAAATTTTTAATTAAAAAAAACTATTCACCCGAAAAAACTAATACTTGAATAATAATTTATGAAACCGTTATTTAACCATTTTATTGAATCACATTACTTAATCTAGGTGCCTAGATTATTTTAATACTTTCATTAAGTGAGATTACTAATCCATTTGGACACATTACTAATCCTAATCATAAAATCACTATTCATAATTTACTATTCATCAAAAATCAAGTTGATCTTATTAGACTCTAAATTTCGCACTGAACATAATTGTAGAAGAACATTTTTTGAAAATCATTTCACATTTTTAATTATTTAAGGTTTACCTAAACATTTTTAAAATATCCTTTTTCTAAAATTCATCAAAAATATGCATACTATATTTATCCGGACATTTGAAAATTCATAAACTTCGTCATAAGAAGAAATCAAAATTTTTATTTAAAACAAAGGATTACACAAGGCAGTTACGGTCTCCTTACATATCCCCTTATCACACCAGCATAGGACCTAAGTGTAAGGTGTGCTAAGGTGAGATAATCCAAGGGAGGCTCAGCCAACATCACACGAGTAGTAATTTCTATCAGTTTGAACTTCTCGCAAAGGCGATTCTGTTATAGCTTCACACGATGAAGTTCGGCTTGGTTTTGGTCCAGAGCAAAGCCCAGTGGTGCTACCTCCTTCCCAAGTTCTGTTAGATGGGCTTCGATCGGTCCAAGACTACTGGGTGAGGCCATCGAATCTTCTTTCTATATTAATTAACCAAGATTACTTGTATTTAGAGATAATAATCAAAACGTTTAGTTTCCAGCGGTCATATTGACCAATGGTCATATAAAAGTGAAAACCCAACGGTCTCATTTTAATTATACTCATGTTATCAAATGAAACATTTTTGTTGAGTATCAAAAATAAAATAACACAAAAAATTAGGAAACAAAATTTATTCAAAATTTCGGGTCATTACAATGGTAGTCCTCCCCATGATGGAATTCTCTATTAAAGTTCTCTTTGAAATAGTGTTTCACTTCATCAAGAGGGTCCTTCCCTTGGCAGTGTGGTAACGATAAAACCCACCTACCATAAAGAACTTGGGAAAATAAGTCCAGTCATGTCTGATACCTTATAATTGGAAAGTGAATTTCTTTATCAATTAGAAGATAGCCAAAGGTGACAATAATTCTTTGAACCTCCTTTGGATCACCTTCCTTCCAACGTAACAGATGAAATCCCTATCAATATTGTTGTTTATGATAAAGTATGGGAAATCATCCACTCTGGTTGGACTAGGTAGATGATCCTTTAGAAAAATACAAAGACTACATGATAAACATGAGGAAAAAACTAGATAAATATGACATAACAATGATGTTATATCTTTCATCCACCCCTCAATACAACATTCCAAATGTGTTGTTGGAAGATTGTGTGAACGAAATCCACCTCAATATATGGAAAATATTCATCAATTAAGAGTAAAAATATTACCCTATGAATATTATCAAAGTCATTTCAATAAAATAGAAGGTATGAAATGCCAAATTGACTTGGAAGCTCTCCTAGTTTCACGAAATCCAGAGAAATAGCAAGGAACCCTTCAATGCACATGCCTCAACGCATTAAATAGCTTTTGGTAGCTGATTGTGAATGCCTTATCTATTGTTCATATTAGAGTATGGGGTGAACATTTAGCGTTTCATTTCACTACACTCCTTGACCATAAAATCCCATTGAAGGTAGTATCATGAAATTTCATAGCTTTGGGACGAATTCAACAAATAGGCTCTATTCAGAACTGAATATTCGTTCAAAAAAACAGACCCCATATGACTCTAACCAACTTCGGGCTAGAAGTGAGTAGTTTATTGAGATACATTTTCATCAAACATCTGAAAATATCAAGAAAGACTCTCTCTTAGGGTAATTTCATCATCATATAGCACAAATATTGTAAATAGTGCAGTGATCTTAGGAAGTGGGTGATTCAAGTGCATACCAAATGCTGCACTTGACCCATGTTCAAACAAAGATTCACAAAATTAGAAGGGAAGTAGTGGCGATATCAGCCACAATAGTTCATAAGTACCCATAGCCAACAAGGTTGGGGGATTTTTTAACCCAACCTTCAAGGTTAGTAAACTGGGACCAAAGAGTTGTTAAAGTTGAATGGGATCATCCCCAACCCTTAGGGATGGGGGCTCTTTCACCCCAAAACACCATCCTTAGTAGATATCAGCCTTCTCCCAATTAGGGGAAACACAACTAAGTGGATCCTCTCAGTTTCTCCACCCCATAACCAGATATCCTCATTGGGAACACACACTAATGAAATCTCTAGAGATTCTATTTGGATTATCATTCCATAAGCGGATCCTATTGGACTAGTGAAGGAAAGGACCATGCCTCATAGAGGTTTTAGAAAAAGGTAATATCTCAAAGACAAATATCAAATGTATTCAATGCACTACACATCAGTAAATTTCATAAACTCTATCCTTGGAAACCTACAGAACACAAGGTTGGTTCGGAGGATTCAGAGGAGGAAGCTCTGGTTCATGATGTGGTCCACAATGAAACAATTTAAGGATTCATGCATACCAAGAACCAAAATATTTCTCTGAATCTAGGAATTCAATAAAATAATCCATTATTTCCTTCTCAAAAGTAATCCAAAAAGGAAAAGGTTAAGGGATAGATTGTGCCTTACCTACCTTCTGGAGAGGTCAAACCCCTTTTACTTGAAGAAATATTTGCTCAGTAAGAGGAAGAGATGAAAGAATTGAGGAGACTCAATGTAGAATTACCCTGAGGTATTCTTCTTACTAGATATGTTCTAAAACCAAATCCTCAACTTTGAATCCCAACCAATGCACCTCAGCAAAGAGGGTTCATTATGGTAGTTGAAGAGGAATTGGAGCACTCTCTCAATGTGGGATACAAACCACCGATATAATTGGATCCCAAAATAGCAGATTGAGAATTATCTCCACTGTGTGTACAAATAGAACAGGCCTAGGTAAATCCTTATAGGCCTTCCCTTGTGGTATAACTATGGAAAATACCAACAGTGACGCCACAGATGGCCCTATCAGCTGGTACACCTACTCAATCTATGGCTTATCCAAACATTCCTCGAGGGATCATGAACGCTCTTGAGTCACTCATGACATGATTGGAATCCATGGAGGAATGATGCATGCCAATAAAACTATAAAAAAAGCCCTACCCTAAATGGGTAGATCCAAATCCTCCCCCGGTGAACTTTGGGAACCCAACATTTTTCATATTTAATGGCTGAGGGGACCCAGAGAATCATTTTTCATATTTCTTCTCTCTGTGTGATCCCATGACGGGGACCCCTAAATAGTAGGAGGTAGTGAAACTCAGTTACTTCATATAATCACTATAGGGACAAGCCTTTGTGTGGTACACTATATTTTAGGCTCATTCAATTATGGGATGGGAAGACCTTCATTAAAAGTTTCTCTTCCAGTTCAACTCAACACTGCATAAAACAACAATCCTTGGCCTCTCAAACTACGAACAATGAGATAATGAAAGGGTATCATATTTCATTTCTCAGTGGAAAGAATTGAAATACTCATTAAATATACCACTCCCTCAAGGTGTTTTGTTTACTATATGTATAGAAAATATTTGCAAAGATTTGTGAAGACCACTTATCCTTGTGAAATACACAAAAGGGTTTTGGGACCTTTCTTCAAATTTTTAAAGAGTGGAGGACTCCATCACAAAGACTAAAGAAAAGTTTTGAGTAATTCCACTGACTCAGGAAAGGATAATAAGGAAAGAATAGGCTGCTACATTTACACATAAGTAGGCCCATGTACCCATTCTTGCTCCAAATATGGAACCATATCATGCAGCCCCACCTCCCGTGCATCAATAATAATTCCCTCCTAGTTAGGATGATCAAAAATAATAGAGACAAAAATAGTTTGAGGAGATGAAAAATATGGTATATTCTATTCAAAATGACCAAGTCCCCAACTACTTCACATCATCACTGGAAAACAACATGATCAAGTTTCCAAAGCCCAAGAATCCTAGAAAATATGGTGAAAAAGATCTAACAAACTATTTCCCATTACATAAAGTATTGGGGAATAATATATAGGAGTGTTTTTTTTAAATAAATGATGAAAAAGATGGTGGAATCTAGGAAACTGAAGCTGGAAAATTCTCTTGCTCAAGTAGCATGTGTCTCTATAACCAATTTAGAGGAGGAAAGTGAATGGATGAAAGTTAACATTAGAGGTACTCATAATTTAAATGACTGGATGGTCATAAATATGATCAATCAGACTCATACTATCCACCGAATATAGTTGAAACAACCTATTGTTCCTTCAACTACTTCTGCTATAATATAACCAACTCCATCAGAAGCTCAGTCCTCTGAAATCCATTCTTTAAAAAGTGACATGGCCAGAAGAGTAAGAAGAAAAAATATGAATATGATACTATTTCAAATCCAAAGTTGTCTTTGAATTTAGCCTACTTTATGCTTATAGTACCTGAAGTATGGGTACCCCCACCAAATGGAACAATAAGGGTCCACCCACCAGAATGGAATCTCTATCAGATGAGGAGTTGATCTTTGGATTCATTAACATTATTCACTTAATGGACCCCTTGTTGGATGATGAGAATGATTATGAACCTGAATTCCCTACAATTTATTGGGTAACAGGGGGAAGAGGTAATCAAATTTGATGATATAGGGGAAGAAATGATTATGCCATGAGTTTCTACTTTAACGATGCCCCCGCTCAATCTTTCTATATGGAAAAAACTCATGGGAGAGATATTCAATGAGCTCAGTAGGAGCACAGAAGTTACCCTACACATGACATGGTCTTACCTGACAAGATCATACTAGAATATCGATTTGAGGACACGTCATCTCCCAATCAAATTCAACATATAAGAAGTCCTAGCCATCCTAATCTACCAAGAGAAGAATCACCTTAATCACTTGTTCCAAGGGTTGATCCATCCACATAATGTATGTTAGCTCCTAAATCTCTTATAAAATAACATCCCCATGTTGTGAAACCCAGGACTTTGGACTATAAGTGTGATGTTTTTATGTAACTAGCCCTAGTGTCAGCCAAGTTTTCAATCATAGATGATCTAAGTCTATCAAAACCTCTTGAAAAAACTCATAGAGGTATTTTCACGGCCACTAGAATTTGAAGTTGAGGTTACTACTATCAAAGTATATCATACAGAGAATGATCCTACAAAACCATACGATCATCTCTTTCATAGACCGGGATGAGGATGCCATTATATAAGGGAATATAAGACCTTTTTATATATCTGGCAGGATAAATGACGTTGATATCCAATGAGCCTTCATTGATAATGGATTAGGAGTCAAACTCATTCAAATATCACTTTTCCACCTCAGCTATGATGTTACAAGGTTATGAAAATACTGATAAAAAACATCTTGGTTAAATCGAGCTAAAAACTCTGTTTGGGGATCTTATGTTTGACTCACAATTCATGGTTATTGGGATGGATAAGACCTTCAATGTTCTGCTGGGAAGACCTTTCCTACATCATTATGTGACTATCCCTTTTTCATACCAAAAACACCTCAAATATTGTATCAATGGACAAATTCGGACATTTCTTGGTGAAAATGTCCAATTCAAATCTTGTGAATTGCAGTAAATTGATGCAAGATTCTACCATAAAGAAGGGAAATAACCCATGGATTAATATTTTGCTCATATTAATGCCTCAAATGGTTTAGAGGTGATATAGGATAATCCGTTCAAGAAACTTAGTGAATAGTATGTGATGCCCATAAATTAAATCAAAAGGGTGGACCCAGATTCAAGCACACATCCAGTGACTTCTGTAATTTCAGTCATGAAAACTGAGCCCGACAGTGAAAGAGAAGTTCTCAAATATCTAAAGAATAACAAAATCCTAGATTAAAATGCCTTCATTCCATCCCTAATCTTAAATAAATACCTATTCTATTAGCTGGGCTGGAATATATTGTCATGTCAATGGGGGGAAATGAAGATTATCATTCTTAGTTGCTTATATCCCCTCTAGAACTCTAAAAAGGCCTCACTCCATCGATTGAGATAGAAATGGTTACTTTATCTTCCAAATGTACAAATGTCAACTCCTCCCCTAACTTTGAGAAACTTGATCCATCACCTACTTCCTAGATAGAAGTAGAAGAGGTGATGCATGGGGAAGAGGAAGAGGAAAAAAAACCTCAAGATTCCCATCCATCATTTGAGTAAGGTTTCACTAGCACTATTGATGAAATTAGAGAGATTAATCTGGGTACAAATGAATATCCATGACCCACTCTAATCATTGTGGATATGACCTCCAAATAACTAGAGTTGTATGCATTTTTTCTGAAGCAAAAACTAGACATGTTTGCATGGAATTACATAGATATTCAATGCCTTGTACCAAGGTGGACACCCACCACTTGGGTTTTCCATAATGTCATTGAGGATGCAAATAGGCATCCAAAATGATATAACCAACACATAGATCCAAAATTGAGGCTGAAGACGATAAGAATATCAAGGCCAAATTCATCCGAGAGGTATAGTATCCAAAATGGATAGACAATATTTTCCCTGTGAAGAAGAAAAGTGGGAAAATCAGATTTTTCATTGACTTTAGAGATCTCATCTAGAACTATATGAAAGATGACTTTCCCAAATCTAATCACATACCTCTTGATTTATGAAATATCTAGTTACGAAGCCCTCTTCTTCATGGATGGATATTTAAGGTATAACCAAATTTTAACGGCCTTAGAAGATGAATAATCCACTTCCTTTAGGCCCCCTAAAGAGTATTATGCTATCGGGTAATGCCCTTTGGCTTGAAGAATGTCGGTGCCACATACCAACGTACCATGAATCACATATTCAAACCCTTCCCAGGGAAGTTCGTAAAATTCTATGTTGATATATAGTGGTCAAATATTGACAGCATTATGACCATCTAGCTAATATTGAGACCATATTCAACAAGATACGACAACATTTCCTGAAGATGAACCCCTTAAAATGTGCTTTTAGGGTAAGCTATATGAATTTTCTTGGATTTGTTGTATGCCATAATGAGATATAAGTTCACCATGAGAAAACAAAATTTATCCTTATCATGTCACATCCTCAAAAACTTAAAGAGTCAAGAGGACTTCAAGGCACTTGGCCTTTATCTGGTGCTTCATAGCCAACCTAAATGAAAAGTGTTTACCCTTCACTAAACTAATGAAGAAAGGGGTCACATATCAGTGAACCAATGACTGTCAGAAAGTATTTTCAACCTCAATAAATACCTCTTGATCCTACCAATATTAATACCACATGTTGAGGGAAATCCAATCATTCTATATGTTATGTCCCTCAATTGATCAATGGGTACCTTCCTTGCAAAAAATAAAAATGCTGGTAATGAAAACATCCTTTATTATCTTAGTCAAAACATGTTTGATGGTAAGAATCATTATTCAGATATCGTTAAAAGCTTATTGGAATTAATATTTTTAATTTAGAAACTAAGGTATCACCACAAAGTCCATTTGGTCTCTTGCAATAACCCACTAAAATATATCATCAGCCATCCTATATTGACAGGACATCTTGAATGGTGGGAATTTATTCTGTAGTAGTTCGATATACAATTTTTTCCTCATAAAGTAATGAAAGGTCAGGCCATAGAATATTTCTTTATAGAACACCCATATGCAAAAACAACATCATTAAATATAGAATTTTTAGATGAAGATATATTATCTAATCAAGGTGGGCCCCAAATGTGGGAAATGTATTTTGACGGTGCATATAGGATCCCAAAAAGGATGAGAATGGAAGACCCTGAGCTCAAAAAATTCATGTTGGGTGCCATTCTTATCTCTCTAGAAAATTTAGTTTTACCTTACTCCTTCCAATTATTAGAAGGTTGTACTAATAATGAAGTGGAATATCAGGTCATAATTACAGGTCTGGAATTGGCACTCCAAATACCAGCAGACCATATAGAGTTGAAGGGAAATTTGGAGTTGGTAATCAAGCTTATCAATGGGGATTTCTCCATAATAAAAGAAGAGATAATACCTATATTTGATTGTGTATAATGATTAATGGAGGAATTTACCTCAGATACAACATTGACTCATGTCCTATGATCACAAAATGCCTAGGAAGATGCATCAGAAAATGAATCCACAGAACTGGAAGATCCAAACCGGTACAAAATGGTCATCAACATTATGCATCACCAAATGGTTTCACCTATTTTTCAAGTCAAAATAGGAGCGATTAATAAAGTTTGTCATATCCCTAAACCATATGGTCCTACCACTGGGTGGATGATATCCATCATAGACTATATCCAACATAGATTACTCCTACTAGATAGAGTTGGGAGAGAGAAAATCTGATGATGAAAATCCAACTTCACTCTATATGATATACTAAATCACCAGAAGGTCCTCTATAAATGAGGATTTTATGGAGTTCTTCTCAGGTGCATTGATGGTGAAGAGACTACTACTGTCATAAGTGAGGTGCATGTCGGGGCTTGTGATGCTCATTAGTATGGATATAATACTTCCAACCAAATCCAAAGGCTTGGATACTTATGGCCTTCAATGACACTAGATCGCATACAATTCACCAAAAAGTTTCATTCCTACCAAGTGAATTCCAAATTCATCCATCAACCCCCATAGTTTCTATATACATCAAAATACTCTTGGTCATTCTTTATTTGGGGAATGGAAGTTGTAGGTCCATACCTTCCCTCTATGACAAATCATCTCAAATACATCTTAACTACTACCGACTTATTCTCTAAATGGGTCGAGGAAAAACTCCTCAAAGAATTCAGGATCAAAAGCATTGTCATCTTCATGAAATCCAATATCATTACCAGATTTAGTGTCCCACATACATTACCGATAGACAACAATACAAAATTATATTATGCTGAGGTGGAGAAGCTATATTAGGAGCACAATATCAAATCTAACTATCCATATTTCTATCATTCAGTAGTTAATGTATAGATATAGGACTTAAACAAGAACTTATCAAACATACTTCATAATATAATAGATAAAGATAAAAAGTATTAAACTAAAAATATCTTGCATGCCTTATGGGCTTATCAGAATAAAAACTATACTAAAACATGGTCGACCCTATACTCATTGGTATATGGGCCATAAGCAGTAATGCCCATCAAGGTCTAGTTTCCATCACACTATGTTTCAATATGTGATCATTTAGCCACAAATAATAAATCCCAGAAATGACTGGATGAATTGGAGTGACTAGATTAAAAAAATATTCCATACCTTGCATCTCTTAGAGGTCTATCAAAATCAGATATCATGATCCTTTAACAAGAAGTTTCACCTCCACTCATTATTCCAAGGAGAACCTATATTGGTCTTTAGAACTCTAAGGATACTAGGAAGGAAGCCTAAAAATTTTGAACCAAAGTGGGAGGGACATTACTCCATACAAAAGGTATACTCTAACAGATATTATTCCTTAATCTCAATGGATGAAGAGATCCTTATAAAACTAACCAATGAAATATTCTTAATGAAATATTCCATGTAACTATATGAATATCGTCTTAGCTACTAGATTTTAAACTATGTAGTTAGTCTTTGTCACATGAACTTAAAAGGAATGACATAAATTCTACACTGCACAATGTTAAACTATGTGATGTCATCATCCTTATTGCACAATGATAAATTACATAACATTTGTTCATAGTTATATGACCTAAAACTACAATACACCATTGTTCCTCACCACATGACATTAAACTTCATGTCTAACATCCCTCTTATTCGACATTAAGAAACCCCCAAAGTACCATGAGTTGAGAAACTCCTCAAAGTTACCTTGAATACAGGCCTCAATCCCAAGTGTAAGTACCAATCATATCCATATAACCCCTTAATAGGTCGATATTCCCTATTGGCGAGAGATGAAGAAGAAAATATGGGCAACTCTCATGCATAAACCCCACTCACATCACTTCCACTCCAAGGTGGAACTTGGGCCTCCATCTTAGGTGTAAGTTTCAACCACATTATTGGAACTCCATAGTGTAACTTGGGCCCCATTTATGGGTATAAGTCCCAACATTATCATGTACTTGATGCATAACCTAAAAGTTCAATACCAACATCTTTGTAGCATGACAATAAACTGCACGATCATTTCAAGAACTATGTGTGGATTTATTATCACTCCAATGAGGTACGTAGTGACATATGGACCTCACATATCTTGTCCAGGAATTATTAAGGAAAATAAAACCCCCCTTTTCCCCCTTTTCATGAATCAGATATGCACAGGTAACTCTTCTAGAACATTTGAATTGATTCTTATTACAATGAGAGGTGTAGTGATGCTTAGACCTCATGTCTTGGGCCCAACCATCATTCTAGAAAATATTAAACCCCCCTTACCCATGTCAAATATTGATTAATGTGGGGGATAATTTTCAAGAAATATGTGTTTCTTGATTCTCATTTGGATGGGATAGGTAGTGACATTTGATCTCTGATCATGGGCCTAGAAAAAACAAAGAAATATACCCCACTCCCTATGTATGATTCAGGTATTCATAGGGATCACTTTAAGAACTATGTGTGGCTTGATTTTTTGCTTCAATTAGATACATATTAGCACTTGGGTCCTACCCCCTAGTCCAGCCAAAATACCCCTTTACACATCAAGAAGAATATGTCTTTGCTGCAGGATGTTAAAGTGCATGGTTCTTCAAGAACTACATATGGCTTGATTCTCATTCCCATGAGATATATAGTGATACGTAGATTAGACCTCCTAGCCTAGAAACCAAAAAAATCTAAATTTTCTATCCTTACCTTACATAACCTTTTTGATGTGGAAGAAACCTTTTCTTATCCTTGTTTCACACACTGAGCATATCTCATCCGGGATTATGAGTTTTGGTAAATAAGTTACCTACATGAGTAAAGCACACTAATTTTCATTAGAGATATCATGGTCCTAGATGAAAGACCATAAAAGGCACACCAGATGTCCTTGTTGCACGAAAATAAACTACATAGTTTTTTCATGAACTGTGTGTATCTTGATTCTCATTCCAATGATATACATAGTGACACCCATATCCTCAATCTTGGGTCTAAGAATAAAAAAACACCTTTTCTCCATACATGATCTCAATCAGTATGGGGAATCCTTTCTAGAACTAAACATGGCTTAATTATTTCTCCAACAAGATACGTAGTGATTCTTGGGTCCTATACCCTATTCCATCCATAATATTCTCCTATTTTTTATATCGAGTTCCTCAATGTCCTTACCCCATAACTTTAAACAACATGGCTAATGTCCTAACTATATGAATTTAAACTGAATGTCTAATATCCTGACCATATGAATTTAAACTGCATGGTTCCTCAAGAACTACGTATGTCTTGATTCTCATTTCGATGAGAAGTATATTGAAACCTAGGCATCATGTCCTAGTCCCAACCATGGGGTAAAAAAATGCCCCATATTCTATGTAAAAACAAAGATCTATGTATGAGCTCTTAATTTGGGTCCCCACATTAGGGGGTACACTAAGGAAACAGATATGTACCTCTTCTATATATGAGTTAGATCTATGTAGGGGACTCTATACTTCATTGAAAACATCAGTTAAAACCCCTTCTTTCATGCCCAGACATATCCCCTATGCATGACATACTCCTAATCTTCGATACTTTCAAACCTTAATAATATTTCTTCATCTCCCATTGATAGAATGTCTGATACCTGAGGATTCCCTTTCCATACTATGTTGTAATATTTCCCAGTTGTATTTGAATAAAACATCCCAAAAATGGGTTTGATAGTAAAAGGATGTCATTTTTTGACTATACAACAATAAACCCCAGTTGTATTTTCATAAAACATCCCAAAAAATGGGTTTATCAACCAGTGGTAACTTCACCCTTGGGAGAATCATCTTATTTCATTATAATATTTGATGACATTATGTTGGAACCCATGATTAAAATTCAGTTTGAAATCATCCCTCACATATTTTTCCCATATCCTTTCTCATGATCTGAAAAACCCCAAGACCATGGTTTAAGATTTCCTCCCTCATGTCCAAAGTATGCGAGAACAATCTTGGCCAGGTAGGCCATATATCACATATTGTTTCCATAATGATAAGATCCTAAGTGTGTGAACTAAAACTACATACACCATATTTTCCGTTTTTGGATCAGACCTATGCAGGGTACCTTTCCCCAAATTTTACCCGAATAGCCCGAAGGCCTTCATTTTTAATGATTTTTGATAACCCCCCTTTCAAGGGATAAGGGAGAACCCTTATGTCACGAACCAGGCCGGGTCGTCATCCGACCCAACGCCCGACCCGGTCAGCGACATGGCCCGAAGGGCGTTCCCGATCCCCACGGGCTGACAACTAGTGCCGGGCATTAAAAACAAACCAGTTGGGAACGGTTTGGCCCATGACAAAGATAAACAAACATAAACTGAACAAGCAGATAAATAAAGGAAAATAAACTGAATGACGCGGCGGTAGAAAAAAGAATAAACAAAGAAACGTGACATACCTCCGGTGACCCCGTGGATCACCACGGTACGACAACCACACTCGCTCCCAAGAGCGATCCAAGACTGAAACCTGCAACTGAAAAGTAAAGTAGGCGTGAGCACCGAGATGCTCAGTAGGAAATCCAAAAAACAACCACGTCCTATGCCTCCGCCTTTATTAAGAAATCCACTATGCCAGTTTTTAAATAAGATATAATAAAATAGTGTTTCTCCTTTTCAAATTCAAGTAAAGAGTTTTCATTTTCAGGTAAAGCCTTTTATTCCCACTACATTTTCAAAATAGGTTTCAAGCATGCATTTAACATTTCAAAATGAAAATAAACCAGTTTGGATTAAAATATGGTTTTCACAAACAGGGCATCAAGTATGAAACAGCTGAAAAGAAAGTTACATCGTCAGCAGCATGACAGAAATGAGCACCATGGGTAATCCCTATAGGTAGCTAAAACAAGTGGGAACCTAAAGACCTCGTACCTCAGTGAAACGTGGCTTAGAAGGCCATGACCCTCAGAAAACGTGGCTTAGAAGGCCACGACCCTCAGAAAACGTGGCTTAGAAGGCCACGAACCTCAAAAATTAATATGTTTAGTTAGTGTTGTTGCGTCAATCCTGCTAGACAAACTGGGACGAACCCCTGCCGTGTCATCTAGCGTACTAGTCCTGGTCACCCACCTAGATACCCGGGTTTACCATTGTGCTCTATTCCAAAAAGGTGGTGAGCTTTTATCAAAAGAAAAGAAATGAACGTCGCACTTTCTTTATCCGAAAACTCGCTAAAACTCTCACCACTGTTCTCCCTCCTTAAGTGCATTCCCCACTTTCACATTACATAAAGAATAAGCCCCAACATTAGCCACATATTCGTACACTCAACATACAAGTCATTTTCTAAAACCAAGGGGGGTTTGCCTTAGAAGGGGTTTTTCCAATTTTACAAACCATTCCAAAAGGGTCAAACAGGCTTTATGGTTTCACAAATAATAGTTTTAATTTTTGCACATATAATCATCTAAACTCTTTGCAAAACCTTTTAGAAATCCCAATTTAACAATCTACATGTTACATATAAAAAAACCAATCTTGAACACTTTCTTAAAATGATGCAATTAATTTATGAAAGTCCAAATGGCATTTGTAATACATTACATTTTTCCAAAACAAATGCATAACCATTGTTAGCGAATGCACCCAGATTTCATAACATGTAAATATAACATACATATACATATAAAATATTTTCAAAGAAAGCAAGAAATTATGAAATTCAAACTAAAGGCATAGGCATAGGAAACCTACCTCAATCATGTCATTATTGTCGACGACCACTCGAATTGACACTTGGCGCACACACACACATGCATTTATATATATATAAACATACACACCCATAGGTGCATTGCACATATATATATATATATATATATATATATATATGCTTTACTTTATGCATGTGCATGCGGGGTACCTCGACACCCGCGGCCCAAAACCATCGTAGCGGGGTCCTGCGCACTCCACAAAACATGTAATAAATTAAAAGAACAAATTATGCAATACATCAAAATTAGTACCACAAAATTTACACAAACGAAACACACCCAAACTATATCATAGCGCCACTTCAAAAACACTTGCACGTCAAAATCATTGCAAAACATGAATCTCATAATTTATACAGATTAAATAAGCCATCTGCACCACTTATAAAACATTTTAAAAAGACATAACACAACATAAAACAACAACACACCCGAAAACCTCTTCTAAGGCCAAAAGCATACCGAAACAGACTCCAACAAAATAAAACGCAGCCCTTGCATCATTTAATAAACTAAGTGCACAGTTCATAAAACACCAGTAAATGACACATTGTGGGTTTTTATCAATAAACACACTCGATATCACAATACCTTTTACAAAACTAATAAATCAAAGCATACTAAATTTTCTTCAAAACAAAGTTTGCACAAAACAAATTAATTGTAGTACATGGTAAATTAATTGGACAAGAAAATTATTTCAGCAAACAACATTTAATATAAAATCACCACTTTTAAACAAGACCACCTCAAATCCTTTCACTAAATCAAAACATTCCTAAAATAACCACACTACGAAACACATCTAAATCATATTAAACCTTAAGTGAAACTTTATTCGCACCAAGAAAACTAATCAACGAGTATACTAAATTAATTAAATTAGAAAATTAATTCGTCGAACAATACATATATGCGGAAACACATACCTTCGGTATCGAAACATCGCAAACGCAATGCGCAAACTCCGCCGCATGACAACCACACCACAAACAACGCAATTAGTCCCTAAAAACAAGCAATTGGATCAAATACACCATAATCGGACCAAACACAAACCCTAAACTCAAATTGCAACACAATAAAATTAAATAACTATCAACCGAGGTAGCACACTTACGGCAAAGGGAGAAGAGATGCTGTCCGAGCTTGCGCGATGCTGGAAAATTATAAATAAGCGTTGTCGAAAGAAGAAGAAAAAAAACATCAATGGGAGGCGGTGGTTGCAGGAGGCGCCGGACAGGAGGGAGTAGGCCGGACGGGAGGGAGGGGTCGGCCGCAGAAGGGTGAGGAGGCCGGGACAGAGCGGGGGCCGGGGTGGCCGGAAGGGGGAGGCGTCGACAGGGAGAGCGGCCGGAGGGAGGCCGGTGTGGGCGGCGGCCGGAGAGGGAGGAGGCGCGGCGAGAGGGCGGCGACCGGAGAGGGGGGAGGCACGGCGAGAGGGCGGCGACCGGAGAGGGGGGAAGGCGCGGCGACCCGGCGGGGAGAAGGGGGTGCGGCGTAGGGTTCGGCGCGGGGAGAGGGGTAGCGCGACGGGGGGGTGGGGGGGAAAGGGGAGAGGCCCGAGCGAGAGAGGATGAGGGAGGAAGGAAAAGGATAAAAAAAAAGAAATAAAAACAAATAAAAACAAATAAATAAAATGAAATAGAAATAAAAATAAATAAATAAAATGAATAAAAATAAATAAATAAAATGAAATAGAAATAAAAATAAATAAATAAAATGAATAAAAATAAATAAATAAAATGAAATAGAAATAAAAATAAATAAATAAAATGAATAAAAATAAATAAATAAAATTAAATAGAAATAAAAATAAATAAATAAATGAGATCTGAAAATAATATTATATTATTTAGTAATGTTAGACACTACGCACGGTCACGCACACAGCCGCGCGCCATAGAACAACCCAAGTGTGTATATATATATACATATATATATATATAAATCGGTTCAAACTTCAAATTGAAAAACTAGCCCCAAAATAATTAAAATAAAGTAGCAGGCATTGCTAAGTCAAAACGCACATTTATCAGCAACGCAAAACTCAAGTCGATTCCATCACGCACCTCGACATAAAAAATTTAATTCCAAATAAAAATTATAGAACAAGAATAAAATTAAAGGTCATTTCCATAGTGCGGAGTTCGGGTGTGACAATTCTCCCCACCACAAAAAAACTTTCTGCCCCCAGAAAGTCACCAAGCCAAACGAGGAAACAAACTCAAGTTTGAAACTAAATGTGGCCAACAAAATCACAACTCAGCATGACTTTTCACTCCATCAGTCACACCCGACCAACTTTGAGGGGAACTGAAAAGAAAAGAACCATCAGGAAACGAGGAGGGTTCTCCCCACCACAAGAACCCGACTAACACAACCGACATTGAGGCTCTTAGCATGAACTAACTCTGGAACTGCTAACTTGATCTAATAGGGAACCGCCACACAGACCAAACCTTGAAGAAGGCACTTCAAGATTCATGGTGGGTCTTCCCACCATTTAAGGACTGACCAGCTTTAACCAGTGATCACAGACCAGTACGAGAAACCCAGCACAACCGACCCATGAACTCTCCGCATAAACAAGACCCCCCACCACATGGGGTCATCGCCGAAAGACCCCAAACTGCGTAGCGGACCAACCCCTATTCATTATTTTCCAAGACGCAAGTGTCTCCAAAACGAGAACATCCTAAAACAAGAACGGGTCACCAAAGGAGCTAGCCACATGAGAGAGATAATCATCTTGAGACTCACAGCCATAAAGAGACAACTCCAAAGCTCATATTTGGGGAGGCGCAACTACTAAAATTTCCAAAAAGATGAGATCACCACGCCTTCTTACCACCACAGTGGGGTATTCAAAGAACAAAGACCACAACGAGAAAAGGAGACCTTTGCGCCTCTTACAGAAAAACAGAACCTTCAAAGACGGGAGAGCTACAACAGGAAAATTCAGACCGTCCCCATTTCATCATCGGAGACAAAAATTAGACCAAGGTTCCCCACACCCAATGATTCCTGACTGCGTGAAAGGCTTCGCTCTGAGACCTGTGGTTGGAGCTCTGATGTCTTGAAGCATTTGCTGCCCCGCAGTCAGGAGCTGACATTTTCCTGTCGAGACTCCTCCTGACGAAGCCGCTAGCAGAACCTCTCCAAGTTTCCCAAACACCACACCGACAGAAAGTCTTCAATGAATGATGATGACAAGGCGGCTTAAAGTACCCAAACTGAGCACACAAGAAGCGAACAAGAGAGTGGCCCGACTAATAGAATATGGAATTGATGAGAAAACTTGTCTGAGATGGGTTCCTCCGGCTCGCTCTCACAGAATGGGGAACCATCCCAAACACCAAAGGGAACCGGTCCTTGAACAATATACGAAGACCCCACACAAGAGAAACTTTAACTGATTCTGCGACGTTATCTTTGGAGAAAAGGAAACCAACATCTTGAGATGCCCAACGTAGGCCTTCACTATTCGTTGGCCTTGCTGGACACTCACGAGCCTTTCCGGTTCCCTTACCTTCACTTCCACAAATATAAACCATAAAATGAGAGTGGTCCTAACCACCTTCCAAGACATACCATCATGAAACGATGCTAGGATTATCTCCTCCACCAATCCCAAGTTGCACCTTCAAACGGACCTGATCCAACACGAACTCTCTTAGCTTTGTGAGTTTCCAATAACCTGAAAACACCAACGATTTCACCAAGACAGTCCGCTACCTTTGATAGATCATGATCACCACGGAATATGAACAACAACCGGAAAGAATTCAATTCGACCACCCCACTAAGAGTCTAGGTAGAACCAACAACTAGAAGAGACTCACTAGAAACTTCTGGGACTTTTCTGGGAAGCATATTCAAAACAAGAGGCACGAATCCGAATCAAAAGTTATCATAAATCAAAATTCCACACCACAATCACAAACAAAAGCTCAAACTCAAATCACTATTCCAACCACAATTCAGTACGTCAAAACCAAGAACTCACGAAAAGGAATACCCAACACAAAAAGAGAATGCTAAACAATTTCTCGCTCACTTTTCTAAACATTTGAAGAACCTTTTTTTTGAAAACCATCTTTCATCAAAAAGAACAACTTAAATATCCACTATTGATATCCCATGAAGTCTCACACATACATATCCATGTGCTAGCTCAAGCATCCATCCACTCACATCACCAATTCCTCCACCTTCCACATGCGCACCTCAATGTATGTGATCACTCATAGGAATACCAAGGGTTAATTCAAGACACTTCTCATTTCCCAAAACAGACCATTAAGCACAAAGTACCAATTCCCAACCAATTGAAGAAATAAATTATCATCAAAGCAATACATTTCCAATTTCCAAAACATTTTCCAATTCACATTCCAAAAAGTGTTACTGAGATTCCAAAGCAACTTCAAAAACACCTCCCATTTTCCCTTTTGAAACCACACATTCAAGAAAATCCATTTTCATTTTTGAGATGTACTCACACCAACCAAAATGAAGGTTAAACATAACTCACATTAAAACATCCAAAAATAAGGGACTAGTGGTTATACCAACCCGGTAACATGGCTTAGCAGGCCATGATCCAAGCAAGCATCAACCACATGAAGCATCTTGAACCGTGCACTCGGGCCGTACATGGGTCGCTACTCCATGCAGGCTCGTCGCGTAACACCGGATCACTTCCCTTGTCACCCCTCATCCACACCGACCAATCCAAAGAAGAAAATTCAAATCCTGAACTCCCCCTGGCAACTCGAGTCTCGGGACGGGCAAGGGTTCATGACGTCCTTCCCACACATACCTCTCGAGTCCCGACACACCTAATCGCCAAGCTACTTGATACCCCAAATAAAAAGGGCACCTCTGATACCATTTTGTCACAAACCAGGCCGGGTCGTCATCCGACCCAACGCCCGACCCGGTCCGCGACATGGCCCGAAGGGCGTTCCCGATCCCCACGGGCTGGCAACTAGTGTCGGGCATTAAAAACAAACCAGTTGGGAACGGTTTGGCCCATGACAAAGATAAACAAACATAAACTGAACAAGCAGATAAATAAAGGAAAATAAACTGAATGACACAGCAGTAGAAAAAAGAATAAACAAAGAAACGCGACATACCTCCGGTGACCCCGTGGATCACCACGGTACGACAACCACACTCGCTCCCAAGATCGATCCAAGACTGAAACCTGCAACTGAAAAGTAAAGTAGGCGTGAGCACCGAGATGCTCAGTAGGAAAGCCAAAAAACAACCACATCCTATGCCTCCGCCTTTATTAAGAAATCCACTATGCCAGTTTGGAAATAAGATATAATAAAATAGTGTTTCTCCTTTTCAAATTCAAGTAAAGAGTTTTCATTTTCAGGTAAATCCTTTTACTCCCACTACATTTTCAAAATAGGTTTCAAGCATGCATTTAACATTTCAAAATGAAAAGAAACCAGTTTGGATTAAAATATGGTTTTCACAAACAGGGCATCAAGTATGAAACAGCTGAAAAGAAAGTTACATCGTCAGCAGCATGACAGAAATGAGCACCATGGGTAATCCCTATAGGTAGCTAAAACAAGTGGGAACCTAAAGACCTCGTACCTCAGTGAAACGTGGCTTAGAAGTCCACGACCCTCAGAAAACGTGGCTTAGAAGGCCACGACCCTTAGAAAACGTGGCTTAGAAGGCCACGACCCTCAGAAATTAATATGTTTAGTTAGTGTTGTTGCATCAATCCTGCTAGAAAAACCGGGACGAACCCCTGCCGTGTCATCTAGCGTACTAGTCCTGGTCACCCACCTAGATACCCGGGTTTACCATTGTGCTCTATTCCAAAAAGGTGGTGAACTTCTATCAAAAGAAAAGAAATGAACGTCTCACTTTCTTTATCAGAAAACTCGCTAAAATTCTCACCACTGTTCTCCCTCCTTAAGCGCATTCCCCACTTTCACATTACATAAAGAATAAGCCCCAACATTAGGCACATATTCGTACACTCAACATACAAGTCATTTTCTAAAACCAAGGGGGGTTTGCCTTAGGAGGGGTTTTTCCAATTTTTCAAACCATTCCAAAAGGGCCAAACAGGCTTTATGGTTTCACAAATAATAGTTTTAATTTTTGCACATATAATCATCTAAACTCTTTGAAAAACCTTTTAGAAATCCCAATTTAACAATCTACATGTTACATATAAAAAAACAATCTTGAACACTTTCTTAAAATGATGCAATTAATTTATGAAAGTCCAAATGGTATTTGTAATACATTACATTTTTCCAAAACAAATGCATAACCATTGTTAGCGAATGCACCCAGATTTCATAACATGTAAATATAACAAACATATACATATAAAATATTTTCAAAGAAAACAAGCAATTATGAAATTCAAACTAAAGGCATAGGCATAGGAAACCTACCTCAATCATGTCATTATTGTCGACGATCACTCGAATTGACACTTGGCGCACACACACACATGAATTTATATATATATACATATACACACCCATAGGTGCATTGCACACATATATATATATGCTTTACTTTATGCATGTGCATGCGGGGTACCTCGACACCCGCGACCCAAAACCATCGTAGCGGGGTCCTGCGCACTGCACAAAACATGTAATAAATTAAAAGAACAAATTATGCAATACATCAAAATTAGTACCACAAAATTTACACAAACGAAACACACCCAAACTATATCATAGCACCACTTCAAAAACACTCGCACGTCAAAATCATTGCAAAACATGAATCTCATAATTTATAAAGATTAAATAAGCCATCTGCACCACTTATAAAACATTTTAAAAAGACATAACACAACATAAAACAACAACACACCCGAAAACCTCTTCTAAGGCCAAAAGCATACCGAAACAGACTCCAACAAAATAAAACGCAGCCCTTGCATCATTTAATAAACTAAGTGCACAGTTCATAAAACACCAGTAAATGACACATTGTGGGTTTTTATCAATAAACACACTCGATATCACAATACCTTTTACAAAACTAATAAATCAAAGCATACTAAATTTTCTTCAAAACAAAGTTCGCACAAAACAAATTAATTGTAGTACATGGTAAATTAATTGGACAAGAAAATTATTTCAGCAAACAACATTTAATATAAAATCACCACTTTTAAATAAGACCACCTCAAATCCTTTCACTAAATCAAAACATTCCTAAAAAAACACACTACGAAACACATCTAAATCATATTAAACCTTAAGTGAAACTTTATTCGCACGAAGAAAACTAATCAATGAGTATACTAAATTAATTAAATTAGAAAATTAATTCGTCGAACAATACATATATGCGGAAACACATACCTTCGGTATCGAAACATCGCAAAGGCGATGCGCAAACTCCGCTGCATGACAACCACACCACAAACAACACAATTAGTCCCTAAAAACAAGCAATTGGATCAAATACACCATAATCGGACCAAACACAAACCCTAAACTCAAATTGCAACACAATAAAATTAAATAACTATCAACCGAGGTAGCACACTTACGACAAAGGGGGAAGAGATGTTGTCCGAGCTTGCGCGATGCTGGAAAATTATAAATAAGCGTTGTTGAAAGAGGAAGAAAAAAAACACATCAATGGGAGGCGGTGGTTGCAGGAGGCGCCGGACAGGAGGGAGTAGGCCGGATGAGAGGGAGGGGTCAGCCGTAGAAGGGTGAGGAGGCCGGGATGGAGCGGGGGCCGGGGTGGCCGGAAGGGGGAGGCGTCGGCAGGGAGAGCGGCCGGAGGGAGGCTAGCGTGGGCGGCGGCCGGAGAGGGAGGAGGCGCGGCGAGAGGGCGGCGACCGGAGAGGGGGGAGGCGTGGCGAGAGGGTGGTGACCGGAGAGGGGGGAAGGCGCGGCGACCTAGTGGGGAGAAGGGGGTGCGGCGTAGGGTTCGGCGCCGGGAGAGGGGTAGCGCGACGGGGGGGGGGGAAGGGGAGAGGCCCGAGCGAGAGAGCATGAGGGAGGAAGGAAAAGGAGAAAAAAAAGAAAAGAAAAAAAAAGAAATAAAAACAAATAAATAAAATGAAATAGAAATAGAAATAAACAAATAAAATGAATAAAAATAAATAAATAAAATGAAATAGAAATAAAAATAAATAAATAAAATGAATAAAAATAAATAAATAAAACGAAATAGAAATAAAAATAAATAAATAAAATGAATAAAAATAAATAAATAAAATGAAATAGAAATAAAAATAAATAAATAAATGAGATCTGAAAATAATATTATATTATTTAGTAATGTTAGACACTACACACGGTCACACACACAGCCGCGCTCCATAGAACAACCCAAGTGTGTATATATATATACATATATATATATATATAAACCGGTTCAAACTGCAAATTTAAAAACTAGCCCCAAAATAATTAAAATAAAGTAGCAGGCATTGCTAAGTCAAAACGCACATTTATCAGCAATGCAAAACTCAAGTCGAGTCCATCACGCACCTCAACATAACAAATTTAATTCCAAATAAAAATTATAGAACAAGAATAAAATTAAAGGTCATTGCCATAGTGCGGAGTTCGGGTGTGACACCTTACAAGGCCCATAGGGTCAGATATTACATGGCTCATAGGCTTAGGAGATTACATGACTTGAAGGTATTAGGGAATTCAACAAGACTATCTACAAGGAACTACCCCTCTCCAGCATCTGCATTATGATAGTAGCTCTCCACCTTCGCATGGCCATCTGGATAGGCTTCTCGTGCAAGCACAGACTGGTCCTGATGGCATAGCCATACCCTATCATTCTGACAAATCCATTTGGCTTTGATCTAGTGAGTGCACCTGCTCTAAATCCTCTTCCGGGGATGCTCCTTTTTTTGTAGTGTGTCTGGGGAAACTGCATGTGGCCTGAAGGCCTTGAGGTGGCCCAAAGGCCTTAAAGGTGGCCCGAAATCCCTACTGACCTGAAGGCCTGGATGGCCCGAAAGCCTTATGGACTCCAAGCCCAAACTGGAGGCCCAAGGTGAATAATTCCAGCTACTATAGTACCGGACAATACCTGCAACAGTAACTACTACAGTGCCTGTTACAGTGCCGCACAGTGTATAGTTCTGCTACAGTACTACTATAGTACCCAAAAAGATGCCTCTACCTAGTTTTGAACCCAGGTCTTATGGATGCACTTATGGATACCTCACCAACTGGGTTGAGGCTCATGTGCACCTTTCCCCAAAATTCTTGGGTAATGTAGACTTGAAATGCTCCTCCCTTATTCAGGTACCTCCTTCCACAAACCAAACTCTATGACTGGGGAAATCCAAATATCCATAAACTTCTTTATTCCAGGAGTAATAGAATGTTGGAATTCTTGAGGAATCCTTTTCTATACTATGAAATAACACGCCCCAATTGAATTTTCATAAAACAGCCCATAGAAGGGGTTTTTCAGCTAAAGGATGACATTCTTTGACTATGCAGTAACACACCCCAATTGGATTTGCATAAAACAACACACAAAATAGGTTTATCAATTAGAGGTAACTTCTTACTTGAGAGAGACCTCCTCTATCTCCATAATACCTTCCTTCATACCACTCTATGGATCTAGAGATCCCTAGATTGTATATTACAACATTCCTCTCCTCATACCTGAATATGATGGTACATTCCCAGATAGGTTACCAAGAATGTTAGAATCATTAACCTTCTATTCAAAGATAAATACCTTAAATTATATCCCCCACAATATACTTGTTGTAGGGATTTAATCTACATAGCATAATTTCCTTGTCGTAATATGTTAAATTACACGGTCAATATACTGGTCACACAACATTAAGTTGCATGATACTTCAACCCTTACCAGAGATGGACCTTCCCCCCTAACAATGTTCATTTAACTAGTTGTACCCTACTAAACATAAGAAAAATTCATGTAGAAGCAATTTCCCATTCTCTATAAGTGCCAATACATATTCTCTCTTCATTATTAGACATTTTCCCTTAAAAAAATCACATTTTGTGGTCTTGAGAAATATGAATCCCCATAAACATTCTTCAGACATCAAAAAAATAGAATGTTGAAATTCAAGGGAACTCTTTTTCTTGACTATACTGTAATAATTCCCATTTAGCTCTACATAAAGTATCCAAAAAATCAGGTTTTTCATCCTAGGTATGCCAATATTGACTATACGGTAACACACCCCATTTGTCTTTGCATAAAGTATCCCAAAAAATAGGTTTGTCAACCAGTGATAACTTCATCCTTAGGAGAGACCTCCCTTATTCTCAAATATCATTTTTTATATTTATACACCACAAAATCATGGCTCAAAATTCCCCTTGGGGTATCTAAATAATTTCAGGACGTTAATATCCAATAAAACTTGTTTGCGTCATCATTTCAAAAAAATTGGTCAAAGCTATTCGACCTAAAACACTAGTCTCATGAGTCCATCTTCAATGAATTTAAATTACCCACTAAAAGAGACAGGACTCGCTAAATTTACAACCCGCAAAGGGAACTTTGAACAAAAGTCGAGTCTCAGCTTGCTAGGTCTGCATTCCATGTGGTTTAGGAAAAAACTATGGAATGAAAATAAAAAGGCACAAAACTTTTTGGGACGAAAATCCTCAAAGGGTGGCCAAAGAAAAATCCAAGTCTTACCCTATAATTCATCTTCACATTGGAATTAGGAAAAATTAGGTTAATGATATAAAAAGACAGAAAGTTTTTAAGGTTTTTCATATACAATTAGAAATAGTCGAACCATACCTGTTATGCCTCATATCTTAAGTAATAAAATTAGAATGATCTCTAATCCTTGCCATTTTAATTATAACACAATGACATTCAATCGAATGATTCATTTTTTAATGTTGTATTATGATTATAGTAAGGATAGAAATGAAAGAAAAAGTGATTAGGAGAAAAAATCCTTTTCATTTATGTTTCAAAAATATAGGGGAACTTCCAAACGTTGGGTCCTCTTTGAAATTTTTTACATATTTTCCTCAAAAAAATATTTGGTAAGTTTAACTAGACCCCAAAAAATTTACGAAGCTTGCCTAAGCTCAGCCATTTGTGCAATAGCGACATCCTCAACTTTATGGAGCTTCTCCAGTTCTACGCCAATGACGTATCTTATTTGTGTCGAAACCCCTACTAAGGATCGGTAGAGTTGGACTACCTCTTACTTGGAGGAATATAATTCCTCTTCAAGGTTCATTTTTTGGAGTGACTTCTTATCGATGTGATCTTGGTACTCCTCTACCTTCTTGGAGTGGCTAACCTCAGCTTGGATTAAGGCTATTTGAGTTCCTCACATTGGCATGCCAGCTACGCCTCAGCTTTCTGCGATCTTCGATCCTCATACCTTTGTTGGACGATCACCTTCACCACATCATGGATCTCGTGGTAATTTAATATGCCATATCTCAATATGGAAAGCTTAAACGAAATTCAGTGAAGTCACGATGACAATTCTTTAAGAGGAGTCTCCCCATTTATCTTCCAGATATCCCACCAGAGCAAAAGGCATGTAGAGTAAAAAGCCTCCTACATCTCTAGATCAGATTGAAAGACACTCTCAAAGGGAGATACATAGTATGTGAAGAGTGAAATCAATGAGACACCTTGTTTTGTTCCCTCAAAACAGCCTTAGGTTTACCTACTGATGTTGGTGGAACTGGCATGGAAGCCCCCAACTTAGGCCCAGTCACTGAAGCCAATGACACTAAATAATAGGTGACACTTCTCATCAACATTAGGATCTTAAAAAGTATAAAAGGTAGTGAAGTTACTAAAATATTTGATGAAACTCACCTGCTTTCGGGTCAACCGTGGGGATTGATACCTCCCCAACACCCCTAGTCCTAACTCCCAGTGTGGGAACCTCCTAACAAGGAGCATCCTCTTGAGTTTACTCCACACCCAGGAGTAGAAACCCCTGAGAATCTCCTAATTTGGGATTCTCACCCATCACTCCCTCAGTAAGAGGAGTGGGGTGGACATGGATTCCTCGTTCATAAAGTGACCTAGAAATGTTTTCTACAGAAAGTGCTACACAAGTTGAGATTTAATGTGAATCATCAGGTGAAAGAAAGACACCCATATTTAATGAAAGAATGAAAAAACTCACATCTAACTAATTCTCTATATAAATCCTCAACCCCCTTGAGGGAACCTAGAATATTAATACCTAGATTAATTTGATTCATTAATTTATGATACGTAGACTCAAGTCTTGCAATATACTCACCAGTTGGGATATATGAGATCCATTGATTAGAATCCGAATTGACTCCACCAATTATTCCCTCTGTTGACTTCTTATTAGGCTCAACATCACCAAGCCCTATAGGTTCATGGTCAACATCAACACCTTCATTGAACCATCTAAGATCCTTATCATCCCCTTCCAAAGCGACAATGGAACCAGCATTAAATTTTGAAAGGTAATTCTATGTAGGCAATGGATATGAAATATCACGAGAAGAGGAAAGTTATAAATAGAACATGATACCTAAAGGAGTGAATATGACATTACAATGGCCCTCTCTGTAACACCCCAAGCTTCCACGGTACGTTTCCCTTCGAATAATGCGATAGCGTGTGTTGTACGCAACCTCGAGTTCTAACACACACCACAACTAATTAAACTAGCCGTTGTGAATAGTAATACCTACTTTTTGAAATCATATATATTTTATATTTTAAAATGGACTTCATTTTTGGATTCAGAATATCGAAATTATCCTAGGGTGAAATTTTGGTACATTTCGGATAACTTTCATATTTTGATGAATAGTGAAAATTTCTAAATTTTAATTAAAAACAACTTTTTTAATCAAAATAATTAATAGTGATAAATTGTGAATTTGATTGGTTTTAAAGTATATTTAGAATATATTTTTACCATTTAATATAATGTTGGTCATTGGGAATAATTTTACAATTAAACCGAACATAAACAAGTGTCAATCTTTTTATAGTTATTGTCTCTTAAAAACACGCTTTTTGTTTTGACAGCGGGAATTAATTTTAAATTAATTTCTGCCACTTCTGTGTTTTGAATTTAGGAAAATGGATTCCATATTTGGAATCAGGTTGTTCAAATTTTGTAAATAGGTAACTTTTATTTTTAGACATTTTGAATAGTTACTGTGGTAAATATTTTATTTACCATGGTTAAAGGGTAAATCCGGTAAATAAGGGTTAAAAAAAATATTATAATAATAAAAAATTACCCTAAAACGTGTCCTAACCTTATTGGTGGACACATACCCGACCATGGGCATCCTTGGGTCAATTTGGGGACCCCTTGGAGCCACTTGTATGTGGTAGGGACACATTATATTAATAAAGTTAAAATAAAAATAAAAATGGCATAAGCTTACATCTTTTAGAAGAACAATTTTTACATAGGGTTATACATGTTGGATTTTCGATTATAAATATTCATTAGAAAGATAAAACGATTTCCTACATAATGATATTTTATTTATAATTTTTAGACATTAAATAATTTATTTAATTTATGACATAATGATGATGCAGTAATTACTATAATAGTGAAAAATTAAAATAATTGATATTACAAATACCCAAATAAATATAATATGAAACTTTTAATGAATTAAACTAATTTTCTAGGATAATATGATATATTAGGATTGATTTAATTGACTTTGTTCGAAGTAATCAATCTGTTATGAGTTTCACAAAAATCAACTATTGAATAGTGTCAAAATTGACATAAAAGAGTTCTTAAAACAAATATTATATTATTAATTGATATTAAATTCCTAAAAATCTAAGGTTCGGACAAGAAACTTATATTATAATAGGTTCATCATTAATGGACCACTTGGGGGTCTCTTGGATGTATATAGTAGGTTTATTAACCATATTATATAAAAATACAAAGAGACATTGTAAAAGTGAAACTAATTAACTTAGAGTTAATACTTAAAGATAAGGTTAATATAAGTACCCAAACCTGTCTAAATTCTATTGGATGAGTTGTTTTCGACCCATCCCCACCTCAACATTTGAATAGTCAACTTTGGATCCATTGGAAACCGAATATAAATTTATTATAAATTAATATTTCTAGCTTTTCCAATGGTGCCCCTCACCCCTCTTATAAAAAGGGCACTCCTCCTTCTCATTTCCTCACACCTCTCAAGCCACTTGGCTCGTCCAAACTCTGCCCAACTAAGCTCCCCACATCCCTCTCCTCCTCCTTGAAGCTTCCCCTTAGGCAGAAATCATTTCAAGAAGTCCTTTGGTTCCAACCAAAGTGAATTACCTAAATTAAAGGTAACGATTTCTCTTAAATTATTTTCATTTATTTTGCTTCTTCAACCCCCAAACTCTTTTTATTTCCCTTCTTTTGTAACAACACCAGTATCCTCAATATACTAGGATGTTGTTATAAGAAGTATTCAAACTAAACATACACACAACTCCATCTAATGGATGATGAACATAATGTTTCTGTGGATGGCAAACTAACGCCTCACGAAACGATGATTGTTCAAAAACATCTTACCGCCTCTCATGGTGGCCATTATGATGGCACTGTAATTAAATATGATATTAATGATATATATTTTATATATAAGCTTCTGTAATTCCATTTTATTTCATACCATTATTCGTTTGATGTTGTATATACATACGATAATTTCATTTGAGGAAGTGCAGACTACCGCCCCCTTAAAATGATATGACTCGTTCATACCACACATGGAACGTATAAAGGATGGTGTTAATGAACTTAAGTAACATATATAAAATATTATATTATACTGGAATAGTAATATACCTATGTATCATTTGGATTCGATTCTTTTAAAATAAAAATTAAATGGAAGTAGCGTTCGTGCGTACGTACGGACTACCGTCTCCACGAACGCGATGAGATTCATTCTCCATCGTATCCATTCAAGTATAATTATCATTTAATGATTTAAAAATGATGTTTAAGGACTTTATATCATTCTGGATATGAATAAGATACAACAAACATGACTTATGTAACAAAACATATAAAGAAAATGAGTAAGTTAACACCCGAAACGACGATAATACTAAGATATTATTATCAAATCAATATTAAAAGATCATATATGATATCATATTAATGTATATGATTCTTGTATAATTTAGTAACAATTATTTCACTATTATACAGGAGGTTAACCTACCCCAACCAAGGAAAAGTACAAGGTAAGGGTTATTTCACAATCTCTTCATTATCTGAGGTTGTTTATTTGTAATAATCTATTGGGATCTCTTTATCATCCACATCCATGTTTCTTCAAAATGTATTTCAAAACATTTTTATTATTTACAAGAATATGGGTTAAAGTCATTTATACCCTTGTTTGACTTTTTATAAGAGGTTTATAAAGGAATCTTTCCGTCGTTTTCAAAACAAGGTCATTTTTAACCTTTTCGACAGAATTAAGGTAAGAACGTTTTTTTAAACTTATACGGCGGGTGCGGCTAATTTCTACCGTTATAAAATCTTCAAAACTTCCCTTACAAGCTTATAATAATATTTTCAAAGAAAATGTGTTATTTTATATGGATCTTAAATGATTTCAAAATAAAAAGAGATATTTCTTTAAAACGAATTTTGATTTCATCTATGTCAACATCCTTTGATGGATTTTACGCTTATTTGAATTTGATCTATTGTGATACAAAACTTCTATATTGTATTGAAGGTTTTGTGATATGTTTGACTGTGGATGTGCTATTTTTATACAATTCATAGTTTATGGTGAAATTATTGACATTTCGTATGCTAGTTTTAATACGAATGTTTATGTTATGTTTAAACCTTTTCATATGGGAATGCATTGGACTTAGTAAGTGACGGGTGGAGCCCGCTATAGCTCCTTGATGCATCGGTAGGTCTCATGAGACAAACTAGTGTCTTGGCACAAGGCCTTGGCAAAATCTTATTTGTAGTCTTGGCACGAGGCCTTGACTATGTGGTTATGATAGTCTGGCATTATGCATTCCAACATTATGAAAGTGGTTATTGATATTGCATGTGATTATTCGATTAGTAGAATATCCATGTGAATAAGTAAATGGCATTATTTCATTTTACTTTTTCCATACTATGTTGAAGTTCAATTTTAAAAGGCTTTTGTTTTAGTAATTCATTGCCTTAAAAGTTTATGATTATTTTGAATGTTCCGCTATATTGTTATCCTTACTGGGCATTTGAGCTCACCCCTTTTCTATGTTTTATTTTTCCCAGGTAGTGAAGAAGTAAATTATGAATGACTTGCAGGGATATTATGAGGGGTTAATAGTGTGGATATGAAGACTTTGTTGTTGTAGTAGTTTTTCACTTTGAAATGTAATGTAAAACTTTATGATTATATCTAGTGTTTCCAAGGCTACTAAACCAATCGGTCTTTCGGGATTTGATCTTTCTTGTGATCATGCCAATGTTATGTAATAATGCACCAACTCTAGGTAGCTGGGGTCGGGGCGTTACAGTTGGTATCAGAGGAAGTTTAGTACAAACCTTGGAAGCTAGATTTAGATAAACTCTAATTAGAGCACGTAGACCTAAGATGAACTTTGAGGATTAGTATAGAAGAACTTCCTAGAATTTTGGTATTGTAGAGATTTTGTGAGTTTTTCGAGCAATACATCCCTGTCTGGATACGAGCAGGTAGAGGCGGCTCTGGCACAGATGTACCTAGGGGTAAAACCCGAAAACACCGCTTTGAGCTAGACTCGAACGGGAACTGGTGCACGACAACGGGCCTTGCTGCACTCTTGGTTACGACACTCCCGGGGGATATGCTTAGGATAACTCTCATTTTCTTTACAAATCATTTTGAAGGGATTATGAGTATATACTTCCTCAAAGAAAACATTCTTATGATTATGGATTATATCCATAAATAGTTCAATTTTTGTTAAGTGTTTTATAAGTATGGGATTATGCATTTTGATTCATAAACTGATCTAGTTTATGCCATTGTTTAGAAATGGCGCCTAGTGGAAGAAATGGAAACCGTATCAACGCGCGCACTCCATGTAGGGATTGCCCTCCTGATCAAGATAATTATAGTGGGGCTGGTGATGCAACTGGTGCCGATCAGCTAATCACCATACTGGGACAACTTACTCAGGTAATGAATAATAACCTTACCCGTATGGAGCACCCTGATCCGCAGCGTGGAGGATCAATGTTAGATCGATTCATGAGGCAACAACCACCAACGTTCAATGGGATTACAAATCCCTTAGTAGCTGAGCAATGGATAAATTCCCTAGAGAAAATATTTCAGGCTTTGGGGAGCAGTGAAAGGGAGAAAGTTATCATGGCAGTTTACCGCCTCACTGGAGATGCTGATCAATGGTGGTCATTGATTCAGAACATGAAGGAAGATGATGAAGTATCAAATATGGAATGGAGGGAGTTCAAAGATCTGTTTTTAGAAAAATACTTCCCTCGCGACTATCGAGCAGATATGGAAAGGCAATTTCTGAGTCTGAGACAGATGGAGGATGAGAATGTCGCAAAGTATGAGGCTAACTTTACAAGGTTAGCGAGGTATGCTGGAGATTATATACGCAACCCAAGAAGTAAGATTGATCGTTTCTTTGATGGGTTAAAACCATTTCTCCGTCGAGCATTAGTCTCACAATCCTTTTCATCGTACGAAGACATTGTCTCATGTGCCATCAAGACCGAAAAGGAATTCTCTAAGTCTTATGACTTTAAAGCAAAGCAAGAGAAGAAGAGACCTTCTGATCAATCTGGGAATGGAAATAAGGGGAAGAAGGGAAAGGTTGAATATCCATCTTGTGGTAAATGCGGGAAGAAACATCCTGGTACTTTCTTGAAGGGAATGGGAGTCTGTTACAAGTGTGGTGAAAAAGGCCACCAAGCTCATGATTGCAAGGGTAAGAAGGAAGCTACCAACGTTCAGTGCTACAATTGTAGGGAGATGGGGCATTATGCAAATTCATGTCCTAAGCGTCAGGAGAACTTACCTCAGAAAAGGCCAAGGGATCAAGGCCAGGCTTATGCTATCACTACTGCTGAGTTAGAAGCCCCGAAAGACGTGGTGGCAGGTAATTTAATGGTTTCCTCAAGTTTAGCAAATGCATTATTTGATTCTGGATCATCGCATTGTTTCATATCTTCCCAGTTTGCTAAGAAAATTAGATATTTCCAATTTGATTTAATAAGGGAGTTGTCAGTTAAAACTCCTAAGGGAAGTATCGTTGCAACAAAGTTTTGCGAATCAGTCCCCATTAGAGCACATAAATTTTCTTTATCTGCTGATCTCATCGTCATACCTATGATTGAGTTTGATATAATCCTCGGTATGGACTGGCTTTCGGACTATGATGCGAAGATTTATTGTAAGAAGAAAGAGGTTACGATTCTTGATGATAATGATAAGGAACACCTTATTTTTAGAGCAGAATCGTCACCACCTAATTCTTATTTAGATCCACCCCCAGTAGCTCAACTTAATTCAATTATTGGGGAAGAAGAGAATGAAATAACTGTTGGTGAGGAAAGGAATGTTCAAATAGAGGATGTACCTGTTGTGAAAGAGTTTGTAGATGTATTTCCGGAAGATTTACCTGGACATCCTCCAGAACGAGAAGTAGAGTTTTCCATTGATTTGATTCCTGGATCAAGGCCTATATCGAATACCCCTTATAGAATGGCTACTGTAGAGTTAGTCGAACTAAAGAAACAACTAGAGGAATTGAGTAATAAGGGATTTATTCTCCCTAGTGTTTCTCCATGGGGAGCCCCTGTTCTTTTTGTTAAAAAGAAAGATGGATCTATGAGGTTATGTATCGACTACAGGGAGATCAATGCTATAACGATAAAGAACAAGTATCCCCTACCTCGTATTGATGATTTATTTGACCAACTGCATGGAGCTCAATACTTTTCAAAGATTGACCTTCGATCTGGATACCATCAGTTGTGTGTGAAGAAGGAAGACATTCCGAAAACAGCATTTCGAACCAGGTACGGGCATTACGAGTTTACTGTAATGCCGTTTGGATTGACTAATGCACCCTCTGTATTCATGGATCTAATGAATAGAGTTTTCAAGGAGTATCTCGATGAATTTGTGGTGGTATTTATTGATGATATCTTGGTATACTCCAAAACCTACGAAGATCATGAAAATCACTTGCGCATTATCTTGAAGACTCTGAGGAGGCATGAATTATATGGAAAGTTTAGCAAGTGTGAATTCTGGCTTCAGGAGATTTCTTTTCTTGGCCATATTGTCTCAAAAGATGGAATCTCTGTTGATCCTTCTAAGACCAAGGCAATCCAAGAATGGCCAGCACCTACGAGTATAACTGAGGTACGTAGTTTTATTGGCTTGGCAGGTTATTATCGACGTTTCGTCCAGAATTTTGCCCGATTGGCTAACCCATTAACGAAGCTCACACGTAAAGGGGTTAAATTTGTTTGGACAAAAGAGTGTGAGGAATGTTTCGAAGAACTGAAGAGAATATTAGTCAATGCTCCTATATTGACTCTACCATCGGGGAATGATGGGTTCGTTATTTATAGTGATGCATCAAAGAAAGGACTTGGTTGTGTCCTTATGCAGAATGATAGAGTTATTGCCTATGCATCACGACAGTTGAAAATTCATGAACAAAACTATCCTACTCATGATCTTGAGTTAGCAGCTGTGATCTTTGCTTTGAAGATATGGAGGCACTACCTCTATGGTGAAAAATGTGAGATTTATACTGATCACAAGAGTTTGAAGTATATTTTCTCACAAAAAGAACTCAACATGAGGCAAAGGAGATGGCTTGAATTACTCAAGGATTATGATTGCACGATACACTACCACCCGGGGAAAGCAAACAAGGTGGCAGATGCTTTGAGTAGAAAAGACCATGGAGTTTTGAACATGATGAGAATTGAAAGGGATCCAATTTTCATGGATCTAGTGAAGATGGACATGGGAATAACCAGGGAAGGTGAAACATCAATGCTTTTTCAAATGGTTGCCAAACCATCTTTACTAAAAAGGATTAAGAGTTCTCAGACCGATGATGAAGAATTTCAGAAGAAGATTAAAGCTGTGAATGATGGGAGATTGAGAGACTTTGTGTATGAAGATGGGATTTTGAAATTCGGGAAGAGACTTTGTGTTCCCGATTCACCTGATCTAAAAAGGGAATTGCTGGATGATGCTCATAGTTCCAATTTCTCTATACACCCTGGAAGCACCAAATTGTATAGAGATTTGAAGGAACATTTTTTGTGGGACAACATGAAGAGGGAGATTGCTGATTTTGTCAACAAGTGAAAGCTGGAAGGCAACAGCCTGGAGGAGTCATGCAACCTCTTCCCATACCGGAGTGGAAATGGGACAATATTACGATGGACTTTGTCATGGGGCTACCAAAGACTCCTAGAAGGAATGATGCAATATGGGTTATTGTTGATCGTCTTACCAAGTCAGCACATTTTCTTGCTATAAGAGAAGATCTACCCCTGGAACGTCTAGCAAGACTATATATTAATGAAGTTGTGAGACTTCATGGAGTACCCTTATCAATTGTTTCTGATCGTGATCCTCGTTTTACTTCAAGATTCTGGAAAAGTCTTCAGAAATCCCTGGATACTGAACTTTATTTGAGCACTGCTTACCACCCTCAGACAGACGGACAATCAGAACGGACTATTCAAACCTTAGAAGACATGTTGAGATCTTGCTTACTTGAATTTCAGGGTATGTGGGATCAATATTTACCTCTGGTAGAATTTTCCTATAACAATAGCTTCCATTCGAGTATTCAGATGTCACCATATGAAGCGTTATATGGAAAGAGATGTCGTACACCAACCTGTTGGGATGATGTTGGTGAAAGAAAACTTGTAGGCCCAGAACTGGTGGAGGAAACGGTGGAAAAGGTGAAGGTAATCCAAAATCACATCAAAGCAGCTCAAAGTAGGCAGAAGAGCTATGCCGATAATCGAAGGAAGGATTTGGAATTTCAAGTCGGTGATCATGTTTTCCTGAAGGTATCTCCGTGGAAGGGAGTCATACGTTTTGGTAAGAAAGGTAAATTGAGTCCCAGGTACATCGGACCTTTCGAAATTCTAGAACGAATTGGGGCTGTAGCTTACCGATTGGCAATGCCGCCAAGTCTCTCCAAAGTTCACGATGTGTTCCACGTATCTCTGTTGAGAAAATACATGCCTGACCCAACGCATGTACTCACCTATGAGGAATTAGAACTGGAACCCGATCTGTCTTATTGCGAAGAGCCCGTCAGGATTCTTGATACAAGAGAACAAGTACTGAGAAACCGGACGACGCGTCTGGTAAAAGTTTTGTGGAGAAATCATAAGATGGAAGAGGCAACGTGGGAACCCGAGGAACTTATGATGAAGAACCACCCGAGTCTTTTTATGTAGTAATACCCTAGAAATTGCGAGGACGCAATTATTTGAAGGAGGGGAGAATGTAACACCCCAAGCTTCCACGGTACGTTTCCCTTCGAATAATGCGATAGCGTGTGTTGTACGCAACCTCAAGTTCTAACACACACCACAACTAATTAAACTAGCCGTTGTGAATAGTAATACCTACTTTTTGAAATCATATATATTTTATATTTTAAAATGGACTTCATTTTTGGATTCGGAATATCGAAATTAGCCTAGGGTGAAATTTTGGTACATTTCGGATAACTTTCATATTTTGATGAATAGTGAAAATTTCTAAATTTTAATTAAAAACAACTTTTTTAATCAAAATAATTAATAGTGATAAATTGTGAATTTGAGTGGTTTTAAAGTATATTTAGAATATATTTTTACCATTTAATATAATGTTGTTCATTGGGCATAATTTTACAATTAAACCGAACATAAACAAGTGTCAATCTTTTTATAGTTATTATCTCTTAAAAACACGCTTTTTGTTTTGACAGCGGGAATTAATTTTAAATTAATTTCTGCCACTTCTGTGTTTTGAATTTAGGAAAATGGATTCCATATTTGGAATCAGGTTGTTCAAATTGTGTAAATAGGTAACTTTTATTTTTATACATTTTGAATAGTTACTGTGGTAAATATTTTATTTACCATGGTTAAAGGGTAAATCCGGTAAATAAGGGTTAAAAAAAATAATATTATAATAATAAAAAATTACCCTAAAACGTGTCCTAACCTTATTGGTGGACACATACCCGACCATGGGCATCCTTGGGTCAATTTGGGGACCCCTTGGAGCCACTTGTATGTGGTAGGGACACATTATATTAATAAAGTTAAAATAAAAATAAAAATGGCATAAGCTTACATCTTTTAGAAGAACAATTTTTACATAGGGTTATACATGTTGGATTTTAGATTATAAATATTCATTAGAAAGCTAAAAAGATTTCCTACATAATGATATTTTATTTATAATTTTTAGACATTAAATAATTTATTTAATATATGACATAATGATGATGCAGTAATTACTATAATAGTGAAAAATTAAAATAATTGATATTACAAATACCCAAATAAATATAATATGAAACTTTTAATGAATTAAACTAATTTTCTAGGATAATATGATATATTAGGATTGATTTAATTGACTTTGTTAGAAGTAATCAATCTGTTATGAGTTTCACAAAAATCAACTATTGAATAGTGTCAAAATTGACATAAAAGAGTTCTTAAAACAAATATTATATTATTAATTGATATTAAATTCCTAAAAATCTAAGGTTCGGCCAAGAAACTTATATTATGATAGGTTCATCATTAATGGACCACTTGGGGGTCGCTTGGATGTATATAGTAAGTTTATTAACCATATTATATAAAAATACAAAGAGACATTGTAAAAGTGAAACTAATTAACTTAGAGTTAATACTTAAAGATAAGGTTAATATAAGTACCCAAACCTGTCTAAATTCTATTGGATGAGTTGTTTTCGACCCATCCCCACCTCAACATTTGAATAGTCAACTTTGGATCCATTGGAAACCGAATATGAATTTATTATAAATTAATATTTCTAGCTTTTCCAATGGTGCCCCTCACCCCTCTTATAAAAAGGGCACTCCTCCTTCGCATTTCCTCACACCTCTCAAGACACTTGGCTCGTCCAAACTCTGCCCAAATAAGCTCCCCACATCCCTCTACTCCTTCTTGAAGCTTCCCCTTAGGCAGAAATCATTTCAAGAAGTCCTTTGGTTCCAACCAAAGTGAATTACCTAAATTAAAGGTAACGATTTCTCTTAAATTATTTTCATTTATTTTGCTTCTTCAACCCCCAAACTCTTTTTATTTCCCTTCTTTTGTAACAACACCAGTATCCTCAATATACTAGGATGTTGTTATAAGAAGTATTCAAACTACACATACACACAACTCCATCTAATGGATGATGAACATAATGTTTCTGTGGATGGCAAACTAACGCCTCACGAAACGATGATTGTTCAAAAACATCTTACCGCCTCTCATGGTGGCCATTATGATGGCACTGTAATTAAATATGATATTAATGATATATATTTTATATATAATCTTCTTTAATTCCATTTTATTTCATACCATTATTCGTTTGATGTTGTATATACATACGATAATTTCATTTGAGGAAGTGCAGACTACCGCCGCCTTAAAATGATATGACTCGTTCATACCACACATGGAACGTATAAAGGATGGTGTTAATGAACTTAAGTAACATATATAAAATATTATATTATACTGGAATAGTAATATACCTATGTATCATTTGGATTCGATTCTTTTAAAATAAAAATTAAATGGAAGTAGCGTTCGTGCGTACGTACGGACTACCGTCTCCATGAACGCGATGAGATTCATTCTCCATCGTATCCATTCAAGTATAATTATCATTTAATGATTTAAAAATGATGTTTAAGGACTTTATATCATTCTGGATATGAATAAGATACAACAAACATGACTTATGTAACAAAACATATAAAGAAAATGAGTAAGTTAACACCCGAAACGACGATAATACTAAGATATTATTATCAAATCAATATTAAAAGATCATATATGATATCATATTAATGTATATGATTCTTGTATAATTTAGTAACAATTATTTCACTATTATACAGGAGGTTAACCTACCCCAACCAAGGAAAAGTACAAGGTAAGGGTTATTTCACAATCTCTTCATTATCCGAGGTTTCTTTATTTGTAATAATCTACTGGGATCTCTTTATCATCCACATCCATGTTTCTTCAAAATGTATTTCAAAACATTTTTATTATTTACAAGAATATGGGTTAAAGTCATTTATACCCTTGTTTGACTTTTTATAAGAGGTTTATAAAGGAATCTTTCCGTCGTTTTCAAAACAAGGTCATTTTTAACCTTTTCGACAGAATTAAGGTAAGAACGTTTTTTTAAACTTATACGGCGGGTGCGGCTAATTTCCACCGTTATAAAATCTTCAAAACTTCCCTTACAAGCTTATAATAATATTTTCAAAGAAAATGTGTTATTTTATATGGATCTTAAATGATTTCAAAATAAAAAGAGATATTTCTTTAAAACGAATTTTGATTTCATCTATGTCAACATCCTTTGATGGATTTTACGCTTATTTGAATTTGATCTATTGTGATACAAAACTTCTATATTGTATTGAAGGTTTTGTGATATGTTTGACTGTGGATGTGCTATTTTTATACAATTCATAGTTTATGGTGAAATTATTGACATTTCGTATGCTAGTTTTAATACGAATGTTTATGTTATGTTTAAACCTTTTCATATGGGAATGCATTGGACTTAGTAAGTGACGGGTGGAGCCCGCTATAGCTCCTCGATGCATCGGTAGGTCTCATGAGACAAACTAGTGTCTTGGCACAAGGCCTTGGCAAAATCTTATTTGTAGTCTTGGCACGAGGCCTTGACTATGTGGTTATGATAGTCTGGCATTATGCATTCCAACATTATGAAAGTGGTTATTGATATTGCATGTGATTATTCGATTAGTAGAATATCCATGTGAATAAGTAAATGGCATTATTTCATTTTACTTTTTCCATACTATGTTGAAGTTCAATTTTAAAAGGCTTTTGTTTTAGTAATTCATTGCCTTAAAAGTTTATGATTATTTTGAATGTTCCGCTATATTGTTATCCTTACTGGGCATTTGAGCTCACCCCTTTTCTATGTTTTATTTTTCTCAGGTAGTGAAGAAGTAAATTATGAATGACTTGCAGGGATATTATGAGGGGTTAATAGTGTGGATATGAAGACTTTGTTGTTGTAGTAGTTTTTCACTTTGAAATGTAATGTAAAACTTTATGATTATATCTAGTGTTTCCAAGGCTACTAAACCAATCGGTCTTTCGGGATTTGATCTTTCTTGTGATCATGCCAATGTTATGTAATAATGCACCGACTCTAGGTAGCTGGGGTCGGGGCGTTACACTCTCCCCTCTCTGCAAGACTGGGGGTAGACATGATTTCATCTCTTGATGCATCATCTTTCAAAATGAAGGATCCATCAGCATGGGTTTTCCCCTCTCTTGGGGTATACTCCTAGATCCTTGAAGGAATAGTGTTAGATCCCTTAAGGGAGGGAAGTGATGTAGATTTTGTAAAGGGAAATCACGATTAGAATAGTATGTTGAGAAAGTTGTGATATTGAATGATGGAGAAAAGACTTACTGCAGTGTATGCGTTGGTCCAACTTAATTGACCTTTTTTTATTCTTCTCTAGATATGGATAAGGGTCCATCTCAGTCCTCTTGGAAGTAGACACTTGAGGTGGTATTCTAGTAATTACCACCACTGTCTCCTCTATTATGGTCCTCTAGCCCATGGATATTTTGGGGGACCCTAGGGCCTCATACTCTACCCAAATGGGGGTGCCTGTGGGCCCATACCTTGGATACCCAAGCACCTCTATTGATTCTCCTTCTACACCTCCTCCTTCTGTTTCTCTTATGAACTGAAAAATAAAATACCCTAAGGATAAATGTCAGTGTACAAAAGAGAAGAAAAGTAAAGGGAGAAAAGATAAATACATCTGCAGGGTTAAGGTAGATGTCTCATTATGACAAGATACCTTCTAAATAACTCCTCAGTCCAACATATCAGACACTATCTTTGTGATCAGGATCTGATCTTCACTTTCATATATTGAAGACTATAACTCTTGGATATATTTCATCAACTTGGACAGATCACTATCAGGGTGAAGATCAAAGGGTGCTCTGATATCACATAGTTATTGGATTCACAATCCAGCCTGAGGAAATTTCAATGCATCTTTGAGATCAATATTTATTCTCTCCCAAGATTGGATCACTAAGGGTCACATAAAATTTTTCTTTGGTGTGGCTGGCTATGAGGAAGACCCAACACCTTTTGACATGGAAGCCTATTCAAGCCTCTTTTCTCTCATGAAAGAATGGGGGGACAGAACATGATTCTACTCCCAATGGTGATGACTAAATTTCCTTGGCATAGGACATGTGGTCTTCTTAACCTTATACTACTTAGTGGTCTTTACCCAGTATTTACTCAAAGTCTCTAAAGCTTCAACATCATCATCTTCATCCCCATACTTTCTATTTTGTATAGTAAGACCATAATTTGTTTTGGTTGTGACCTGATAAATTCTTTTCATCAATGACTTTAAGGGTATGAAGAGATCAACACCTTAGCATACCAGGCCTCCATCCCGATTGATGCATCCAATGGAGACAATGTGATTGAAATTTTGGATACCTCCATGGCCATCAAGATCCAGAACTTTAGGATACCAAGGGATGTTTCTCAATCCAAAAATACATAGGGGGAATATATTTGACTTTTGTAGATACTTTAACTAGTTATCAAATCAATACATAGTATAATCCTTACAGATGATTTTTTTGTCAATGTGAACCAATAGTACACTATCTCTAAATTCAATCATGTAAGACCCGATATCATAATTATTTTCCCTGACATCATCAATAAATATCAATGTCATTGGGTTTGTTGAAATAGTGGGTTCCCTAGACCGAACTATTCAGTGCTTTAGATTACCATATCATGTGTACAGTTAGATATACATTATGATAACTTACTATTATAATGTAGATATTTATGAACCCACTATTTAATGATAATTTCGACAGATTAATTATTATATCAAAACATTATAGTAGATCCCAGGCTATAATGAGAATCTTGAGATACTATGACATTTATCTTAAACAAAGGTCCTTTGGTCTAGATGAATCTTACTGACTGGACATGATAGATGTTAGACTATTAAGTGACGGGGGATCGTAAGAATTGACACTTTTTATCATGAAGTTTTCACTTGGTGATATCTAGTAGTAAGATCATTAGGAAATACCTGCCAATAGAAACATCACATGTTTCGGGTGTCATTAGTTGTTCTTATCTAGGATCATGTGTAATGGTCTCCTGACTTGAGATCATTAACATTTTATTCCATTTGATCATGCACTTTGATGAAAGATGAAAACCATGATATTGAAATTATGGTGAGGTAGTTTTTGTTGGGTGCGTCATTGGTGGAATGACATTGGCTGAATGATCAAAAATTGATTTATCACTTCCAGGTTAAGTCAATTATATATCTCAGGCCATGTTAATATGGATGGTAGTACCTTGATAAATTTATGGCTATGGTAGTCCAAGGTAAATTAGTCCAGTTAGATAAACAAATAAGAAAATAAGAAAAGGGAGATGATGTAGGTGTGTGTCCTTTATAAGATATTAAAGACAAAGAGATTATATTATGCAGTGCTTGTTCATAGGTTGGTTATCGCTTCTGTGACAATACTTATCTCTTTAGAGTCCATGATGGGTTACTAGATCCCAATCTTGGTCTATGAATTCTATTTACTACTATCAAGATATTTCCCTAGAGGGTCACACACAAAAGCATATTTGAGAATCTTTCTTATTCAATAGAATAGTTTTTTTGGACATAGTGGGCCCCACCACTGGGGTTTGGGATTTCCCCAATGAGATATGATCACTAATGAAATAATTAAATATATATTATTCAAGTTAATAATAACGAGAACTGAATTTATTTATTAAATGTATTTTTATGTTTTATGTAAATACATGAAAAATATTAATTAAACAAATATATGTTCTATATATTCGAGGTTCAGTTAATTTTTGTGGGAATGATGATCCAAGTTTATGACTCATTTGTTATCATGTAATATATTTAATATATTAAAAGAAAGTGATAATAATATTTATGACTCGGATTAGCAGTCATAATAGATCGTTTATAGTGCGTTGAATATTTGGAGGCTGGAGAGGAAATACCAGGTATTTTAATTACATACTATATATTGAAGAGGAGAGCCTCCCACCCTAGACTATTCATGGGATTTATATCCTATCTCTTCTCTTCCATGTTCTAGAGAGAGAGGCTCTAGATCCAAGGAGCTCGGATCGAGATCTCTCTCAGGTATTGCAAGTAAGGTGATGAGGTGATCAATGGAGCATTGGAGATTTCATCAGAACTCCTTGCTAGCACTCAGATTTTTGATAATCGGTGTTCCCATGGATTTTTGAATCACGTGCAGACGATCTAGAGGAATTCAGCTTCAGATTATTCAAGAAGTTATTGCCGATGATGAGTAGATGTCGTGCACGAACTTATATTTAAACCAAGTATTTATGGTTTATATTTGTTCTCAAAACTCTTCACGTGAGATCCATGGATTTAAACCGGGCAGCGATTCACCGACATCTACGAGTTCACATTGTAAGTCCGTGAAAAATTTTAAAATCCCACTTTTGGGGCTTCTGCTATGTGCCTGATACCTACAATTGGTATCATAGGGATTTCTTGAAAATATTTATGCCGAAACAAATTAAACTTTCATTAATCTTTGAATAGGGTTTTGTTACGGTCCCAATTCCACAGAAGGTGATTAAATCTGACTTCGGATGGCCAAGTTATGACCATCCAAAGTTGTAAATATGGATCGAATTTCGATAATGGGTTTTAAAATTCAAATAATTCTTAGTGATAATTAAACATGTGTCTGCGTACAATGTCGTTTTGACAAATCCTTACAATTCTGACCAGACCGGTGATTGAAATAGTATTTTCAGGTAAGTTTTAATAATAATTATAATAATAATAATTTTTTAATAATAATAATAGTTATTACAATAATTATTATTATTATAGTTTTTTTTATTATAATAATATTTTATTATTATTTTCTGAAAGCCTATATAGGCTTAAGAAAATAATAAAAGGGTAGGACTTATTTGGATGGGTGTGGGCTGGGTTTTCCTATAATCCAAAGAAGGGAAAAAATAGTGAGATGGCACATTAGTGGTTTACAAAAAAATTTCAAAAGAAGGGGGTAAAGACCCCCCTACTATTCTTCACGTGGCATAGCATTCCCACCTAGGCTACCTCTTCCCTGCAACAGGCGGCGCTGGCCGCCGCAACCATCCCCGCCAGGCACCGGTTCGCCCTCCACCTGGCGTCGCACTCTGAGCCACATACCGACCCGGCCGACCATAGCCATCCCCATCCAACAGACCTCCTTCCCAACCATGGAATTTTCCACTCCCACCCTTTCATGAACCAGACCATCCGACCTCCCCCTCTCCGCAGTGAGCTGGCCCTCTTGTGCATTGGACCGCCCATCTCCAGCAATAGTTGTCGCCCCATCTGGTTGCGCCTCAGCTGGTCACTGCTCCACCTCAGTATGTCACCCCTAAACCTCCTTGGCTTGGCACACTACTCTAGTACCCTACTATGGATCCCCACAGCCATGGACCATCTGGACTCCATCATATCTTCTGATCACCTGCCACTGCCCTGACTTCCTCCACCCTGAACGAACCTCCTCCCTATTGCAACGATTGAGTATGGTGACACCCTAAACTAGATATGGCCTTCTACAGGTGAACACCTCACCGGATCCACCTCTCATAGCCGCCACAAGCCCCTCCCTACTCATGCCTCACTTGGCCATGGTGACCCCTCTGGCGAGGTACTCCCTTACTGCTTCGCACGGACCAGACCGGCCATGAAGTGTGCATCGGCAGGTCCGCCTATCTCGGAACGGGCTTGGGCCAGAATTCCCCTACACGGGGTCAGCGTAGACTGGGATGGGCCTTTCAGGGTTCATCCTAACCTGCACAGGCCCTTCCCAGGGTTTTCATGGGTCGGGTATTTTTTTAATTTAATAAAAAATTAATTAAAATAATTAATTTAATTTAAGTTGATAATTAAATTAATTAAATATTAATTTTTGGTTTAAATATTAATTTTGGTGTGAATTAATTTAATTTGGTGTTTAATTAAATTAATTAATTAATTTAATTTGAGTTTGAAAAATTATATTAATTAATCGGGACCGAACTACGTAAATATTTAATTAAAACATGAGTGATTTTAATTCAATTACAATTCCCTTGAGAATAATTCAATGTAAGTTTTAATTTTTAATTATTAATTTGTTTTTAAATATTTGAGTTAATTCATTTTTGACTGTTCATGAGTTGTGGACTGACCAATGCATGTTTGGTGCATTTTTTATTTAATTATTTGATTATCGCATGGTTCTATAATAAGTAGTTATGTAAAAGGAAATATGTGCATCATCTCAAGTGTCATAATATGTATAAGGACCTTTGTGTCCAATTCTGAGTTGTATTTTTACTCCTCAGTTCCCCTCACCATGAGTGAGTACTCTTGTATAATTATGATACAACTAGTGACACACTTCGCTCTGAGTTACAGCGACGCACCCAACAAGAGTTGGATGCATTAGATGGGAGGTGATGCATCTTGAGTCGCAAGAAATGTGACTCAAGGTATATCCCCTAGGGTCTAGGTTGGTCCATTATTCACTCAACGGATCAACCATTAGTACTGGATCATAATTGGGTCGACATTTTATTTTTCGAGGTTTATTATTTTGTGCATGTCTAGGTTATGCATGATCACAAATAAATAATAAACAAGCATTCAAGTTAAAATGAAAATGTGACATGATAGATATTTATATTTCTTACATATTTAGTTGTGAGTGTGATCACATAGTTCGTGCGAAGAAGATAGAAAATTATTTCTTTGGTTTCATAAAAATAATAAAACCCTCAAATAAATATGAAGTCTAAACTGCCTTCCATCATTCACATTTAGACAAAACTAGGTGTTTGGGGTGTCAGTCATGCCATAGATGAGGGTGCCTCTTACTACTAGGGAGTTCCTATGAGAGTGGTGGGTCGACTTAACTAAAGAGGCAGTAAGGATTATCCATAGCTAACTTTCTATGATTTTATAGGAAATAATTGAGTAAATCAAGTAATGATTTATGAAGATGGGACTTCACTCAACAGTTCAGGGAACTGTGAGTTCATACGGTTGGTTAGCCAAATGCCTACCTTGAACCCTCCAAGTAGTGGTGTAGCCATAGCTTGTAGACTATGAGGGGAGGTTTAGGCATCCTTTCCTCTAGAATAATCAAGAAATATAGTATTCTGATTCTAGTACATAGGGTTCTTAGAATTTGATAAAATAGTGGGAGATATTTAATGATTTAAAAAAAATGCTTAAATCGGTAATCCAAATAAAAATTACTAATCTCCTAAAATTTAATTTTTTAGAAAAATGGAAAGTCATACCACAAGTTTATAAACTATGAAAAATATCATACTAATTAAATTTCCACACCGGCATGAGTATTCAAGAATAGTATAAAAGCTTTTGCAGAGTACTATGATATAGGAAACTCAAGGTACCATTGTCCCCAACATGTATTAAACTACATTAAGTAGCGAGGGTGGAAATGATTACAGGATACTAATGTACAAATTATATGATGGTTATGTCATTATGCTTTCATCAATGTTTGATGTAATTTACGATCACTATATATGGACATGGATGATATAACATGAAGTCTCATCTTCGAGTGGTTTTCAAGGAGAAAGAGAAGCAATGATATTAATAGGTAATGGTTACACTAGATCTGTGTAAATTGAATTTCGGGTTATGATATTTCAATACATCCTATTCTAATATAATTTCTCCCATTTAATCAAGTTTCATTTTAATATTACAAAATGAACAAGTATTGATTAAATGCTTTATTACCAATTTAGGTAATGGTTTCTAAGAAAATAAGAATATAAAATAAAGATAAATCCTTAATTATTATAGCCAACAAATTGAACGACAAGGCGAAAAGGCCAATGGAAAGTAATTCCAAAATCATATTCACAATTTCCTTTAATAAAATAGGTATTAATAGGAGTTTATTTAATTTTCAGGTCATAAAATAAAACAATGGAAGTTTAAATGTAATTAAATGAATTAAAGAAGCAAGTTACCGCTTCTTCTTCACTAGTATTCATCAATGTAATGTTTCCGTTTTACATTTTGGGTATTGAATACAATATGCTAAACTCATATGTGTATTTAAATATATTAACCAAGATAGTATAGAAACATTACTAGAAGTCAGGTGTATTCTCTAAGTAGATGAGAAAGAGTGATACCTCAGCTAATAAAGAGAAGTACATGACTCATTTATTTCTAAATTAATGATTCATGCGGAACTATTATTGAGTATAACCAAAAAATTCATCTCACAAGTCCTTTGGACACAAGAATACATTATTATAGTTTCATGAATGATTTTTTTTTGGTATATCATACTCTACACATAGTTCAGTGGTACTTGAATCAATGGCAACACATAATGAATATAAAATTTAAGACTTACCCAATTATGGAAAGATAATTCTTTGTGAAGTAAAACTAAAAGTGGGAATCAAGTTTATACCTAGTATAGTATTTAGGATTAGTAAATCTAAACACCATTGGTATTATCAACATATTTAGTTTGGAAAAGGAAACCTTTAGAAATAAAGGTATTCAGTAAAATTTTTGGAATTAGTTCATCAAGTGAGCATAAAATATTCCAAGTGAAATCTAGCAGTAAAGTTACTTCATAAGATTTCTTTAAGATATTAAGGAATGTGATATTAAAGTAAGTTCATGGTAAGAAGATATGAGTTTCTTAGAGATGGAATGATGAATAATATATTTACTATACAATTATCAATCATGATAATGTAGTGTGGAGTAATTCCTAAACACACATTACCTTATCAACATCATGGAATTTATGTTCCTAAGGAGGATTGATGATGAAGTCTTACATGTCAAAATTGATCAATAAAATTTAGCATGGATTAATTCCTAAATACATATTTTATACATCAGAGTCATGATGTATGGATAATCAATGTTGAAATTTTTAGAAACTTCCATTATATTTCATGTTATGATTCACAAATAATGGTGATTTCTCATAACCATATGCTAACTATAATGACTAATGGATATCATAATAGTAAAATTATGATGTAAATCCATTATTTTATAAGGAAATGTGTTTGGATGAAAGGATTTTGTTAGGAAATAACCAAACTTTCATCAGGAACAAACATATTGTGCATCTACTGTAATTATCCGAACGGTTGTTTAGGATATTACATAAATCTCTAAGATAGAAAATTTGTAGTCAAGTGATAGAATACAATTATATAATAGGGTCTACATATCTTTTTATATGGTGGGAGCCAAATTGACTCAGTTTTAGTCAATGCCTGAGGTGCACAAATAGTTGGCATAGGAACTAGTTTCACAAGCACATGTGGAACAGAGTATTCCAGAGACACATTCTGTGTAGGAAGGATAAAACCATGGTTATGGTTTTTGTATTCACCATGGTTGCTGATCTATTATTCATTGAGAATAATATTTCCTACAAGTGATCAGTATATGGCCATTAGATAAAATAGAAAATATCAATTAAAATTCAATAATGCATTCCATGTATCAAATTAAAAGCGGGATTATAAATTGAATACTATGGTGGGTATTCAAGTTAATACATGGATGGTACAATGATAGTATCAATAAGGCTCAATTGGTTATACCAAGTCAGTACTCCTAAATCCATTAGAATTTTACTTGTCATAGATAATATCTATGATCATATTAAGCATTGGATGTCATGACCACCAAACATGGAAGGTGTATATACGACGCGACCATAAGGGGATGGTCACGTCACAAAATACTAATAAAGGTTGAGAGTTGCTGAAATCTGATGTAGGATTGAAGTAAGCAATAGTATCATAAAAAATTAATTTGGAATGAAAGTTTTCCATGGTTATACCAGTGGTAAGTGGGAGATCCAAGGTTTTCCATAAAAACATATGTTTGGGAACATATGGAAAACAGGTCTTGGTCTTATAGTTAGTTAAGACCGGGATGAAATCTATTCTTCTGTTATTAACTTAAAGTATCAACCAATTTTCTAGGGAACATGATATACTGAGGTGGATCTATAGGTTTCTTGGACCTAGTAAATCATATATATAGTGACATGGTATTGAAAAAATACAAGTTTGAACAATTCAAGTGAGAAATGTTTACCAATGTCACATGACATATATCTCTCCAAGTTTACATGTCCGAGACATGGGAGGAGATAAATGTGGTTAGTTAAAATCCATATTATCAAATTAGGGATTAATCACGTATTCCATGATATGTATAAGAACTGATATTTCCAAGATATACTTTACAATAAGAAAAAATCAGTTATATCCAGGAGCACTGCAAGGGAAGTAGTCAGAACAATCTAATTCTACTATGTCAAGTACAAAAGATATGTACTTGGTAGGTGGAGAAGAAAGGATACTAGTTTGGAGGGGATACAAACTAATCTTCCTTAGATCCATGTGATCTAATATCACAGTTAGTCTAAGGTTATGAGTGAGACAAGTTCATATAAGTCATTGCTAGCCATACGTACAAATACCGAGTATGTTGTAGCTTCTGAGGTAGTTAAGAAGAAGGTAAATGCAATGATTTGTTCCAGTTCTTGGAATCACATCTAGTAAGTAATGTATTATCATAATGTCAATTATGATATTATTAATATCCAAGATGTAGAGTTATGATAGTGTAAAAAAGGGATATACTCATGGATTCTATCTCTTGAGATGTTTTACTCAAGGAGATGATGTCTCTATAGCATAATTTCTACGTGACGAAACTATGGCAAGCCCAATAGCTAAATCCACTACTTAGAAGAAACATGATATTTATCATGTGAGTAGCTAACAAGTTTGGTTAGTAAGTTGGCTTTAGTGTAAGTGGGAGTGTTGAAAAAGTGGGTTCCATAGACCCAACTATAAAGTTATTTTGATTATCATATCATGTGTATAGTTAGATATACATGATGAAAACTCACTATTATAGAGTATATATTTATACATCCACTATTTAATGGTAATTTCCGTGGATTAATTATTGTATAAAAAGGTTGTAGTAGATCCTAGGCTATAATAAGAACCTCGAGATACTAAGACATTAATCTTAAACAAAGGTCTTATGGTCTAGATGTATCTTATTTACTAGACATGGTAGATGTTAGACTATCAGGTGTTGGGGGATCATAAGCATTGAGACATTTTCTCATGAAGTTTTTACTTGGTTATCTCTAGAAGTGAGGTCATGAGGACAGACCCTCCAATAAGAACATCACATGTTTCGGGTGTCATTGGTTGTTCCTTTCTATGAGGTCTCCTGACTTGAGATCATTTCCAATTTATGTTATTTGATCGCGTACTTTGATGCAAGATGAAAACCATGATATTGAAATTGTGGCAAGGTAGTTTGTGTTGGGTGTATCATTGGTGGCATGAAAATGGATAAATGATCAAGAAAGGATTTGTCGCTTATAGGTTAAGGAAGTTATATATCTCGGGCCATGTTGATTAGGATGGTAGTACCATGATAAATCTATGGCCATGGTATTCCCAGGAAAATTCTTCTAGTTAGATCAACAAATAATAAATCAAGAAAAGGGCGATGACATGGGTGTGCATCCATCTTTATATGATATTAAATACAAAAATATTATATTACACAGTGCTTGTTTGTAGTTTGGTTGTCGTTGTTGTGACCATCCTTATCTCTTTAGGGGATATGATGGGTTTCTATATCCCACTCTTGGTTTGTGAATTTTATTCACTTATATTGAGATAAGGGCCTAGAGAGTCACACACAAAATCGTATTCAAGAATATTCCCTATTTAGTAGAATAATATTTTTGGACATGGTGGGACCCACCACTAGGGTTCAGGATTTGTCCAATGAGATAAAATCACCAATGAAATAAATAAATTCATATTATTAAATTTATGAATAATGAGCATTGAATTTATTTATTAAATGTATTTGAAATTTTTAATTAAATACATGAAAAATATTAATTGAATGAATATAAGTTCTATATATTCAAGGTTCAATTAATTTTTGTGGGAATGATGAGTTGATTTTATGACTCATTTATTATCATGTAATATATTTAATATATTACAATAAAGTGATAATAATATTTATGACTCAGATTAGTAGTCATAAAAAGTCATTTATAGTACATTAAGTATTTAGAGGCTGGAGAGGCAATACCAGGTATTTTAATTACACACTATATATAGAAGAGGAGATCCACCCACCAGGGAATTTTCATGATATTTATCTCTCATCTACTCCCTCCCATGTTCTAGAGAGAGTGAATCTAGATCCAAGGATGTAGAATCGTGATCTATCGCAGGCATCACAAGCAAAGCGATGTGGTGATCTTCATAGCATCAAAGGCATCATCAGAACTTTGCACTAGCACCTAGATTTAAATGATCGGTGCTCTCATGGATTTCTGAAGTGTGTGCAGAATATTTAGAGGAAGTAGGCTTTGGATTCTTCAATAAGTGATCTCCAAAGAAGCGAAAACATCATGCATGAAATCAAATTTAAACCAGGTATTTACAATCTATTTTTATGCTTAAAACTCTTCATGTGAGATCCTCAACTTTAAACCAGGTAGTGATTCTCCGACAACGATGAGTTCATGTTGTACGTCGGTGAAAATTTTTAAAATCCCGCTTTGGGGGATTCTACTACATGCCTTCTACCTATAAGATTACCATATAGAAATAAGTTGAATTATCCTGAGATATTCATCATCCTTAGCACTTCGTCATACTTCAGGTCATAAGTTGAATTCCAGAAAACACCTAAACAAATGAGAAAAACTGGATATTATGGATTTTAACCAGAATCGGCTTCTTATATGAACTGAAATTTTCCACAATCCACCCCCACAACACTTTAAATGGCCCAGTAGTTCTAAATGGGGCCTTCTTATTCTATGTATGTAGCAAACAATGGTAAATTATTTCAAGGATAGGGGAAGCCAAGCCTATGTAATTCCCCTCAACTAATTTGGATGTAATGAAAAACGTCATAGGCCTCACATTTCCATTGGACTCGTAGATAGGAAGTAGATAAATGATTAACCACATATCAATGAAGCTATCCATGTGAGTCTTCACATCAACCTTGGGATTGACCTTATAATCCCAATGGGTAAACTAACCCTTCTCCAGTGTGGGTCAAAATGCGCCAGGAGCACCCTGATTATCTATGGTGGGGCATAATGTAGGGTGATCGTAAGTGGGAACTTCTCCCGCTAGTTCTATAAATTCATTAATCTATGTTATAGGATGGATATCACCCTTGGGGTGAGGATAGTTTTTTGACAATTTCTTCACCACCTTAAAAATATTGTTAGCTAAGTTTGGCATCCTTTCAATGTCATCTCATGTTGTATTTAGTGGGATGAACTCATCATATATCTCCCTTAGAATGGAAACTCCTAAAATTTTTTAGACATCCCATAGGCTAACACCAACCTCGCCATGAATCATATAAAAAATTTTGTATACATATTCCATCAGCTCAACAATTCAGGGATAATCCTCAAGTTCTTGTAAAAAAAGTTTGTTATTCCCAAAAAAACCTCATAGATATAGACATAATGTAGATTCTTTTTTAATTTTGAACAAGTCTGGCACACTCAATTTTCCCACATTCACTCGGGACTGAATCCCCCTCCAGAATAAAAATCTCAATCTCCCTTTAAGACTTGTGTCTGATCTCTCTGTGAATCATGGAAGGTTGAGTCATAACAATGAGGCTTTGATTCTTGGATATATGGATTCATATCTGGGGTGAATCTTCTATGGTTCATGATACAACTAATGGGAAATATTCCTTCCCTAATGAAAGCACCATGGGAGGAAATGTTGGTGGAAGGGCAGTTGGTGTGCTACATGAACCATAACTTCAGGAAGTAAATCTTAACCCCAGGGATGAAGGAATCCATGAGAAGTATGTTCCAATACAAGAGAAATTAATCAATTCATGGTTAATATCATTGGTATGGTTCAAAATTCTTCACCAGATCTGGAAGAGAAGGTTCAACCATGTCATAGTAATCTGACTTGAAATCTTTGATCTTCTCATAGGAAGGTGAAAAAACTTGTTCAGTGGAACTCATCAGATTGAGAACCTACAAAGAAGGCACATTTTTCTCCCATTAAGTTAAATATTGAATTAGAAAAGTCAAAGTTTTGACTTAGAGGAATTCAAAATTTTGGAAAGGGAAAGGAATCATGTAGGCACTTCGACCAGGTTCCATGTAAGAACATGGTTATTCTTTTGATGTACAAATCTTTATTTTCCATTTGTACTTAAGAAAGAGGAGGAAAAATAGGACAAGTGATGGATGTAGGACTATTAAACAACATGACTGGGGGTTACACACCATGTAATGGATTTCGTAATGACCCTTTTATATTGTTTCAAGTGTCGATAAGGGCAATTTACCTTCTATAAGTACTTGATATGATGCTTAAGAGTAGGATAACATGGGGCTAATCTGAGGTTTGTGATGTTTCAGAGTTTCTTTTGTCTATTTTTTACTTTTGGTACTTGTATTATGTATTACTGTAGTGTGACCTGTTTTGGACGTTTTCCTAGAACATGTGACATGCAACATCATCCTTTGTATTCTATGACATCCGGTTGTTATATTGTCAGTCTTGCGTTGTTTACATCTATTGCATGGTATTACTGCTTCCTCTATTGTATTGTTATTGTTTCCTTTGTGTTATAGTCTTTCGATGAGGGCACAGATTCCTGACTAAGACACCTAGTCCCTCGCTACTAGTTGGCAGCCTCTAGAATTTAGGGAAATGTGCTTGAGGATATGTGGCCAACCGAGTACGGGGCACCTTTGAGTGGAATCCAGGTCTGGGAAGTTACAAAGTGGTATCAAATGTAGGTTGTACATCTGTGAGATTGTATGATTTCCCGAGGTCCCTCATTCTATCATTTTAGATAGGGATTCCCAGTTTACTTCTCATTTATAGAAATGGATACAGAGGTCACTAGATATATAGGTTCTCCTAAGCATAAATTACCACCCCCAGACAGATGGCCAGTTAGAGCACATGATTTAGGTGTTGGAGGACATGCTTTAGGAATGTTATTTCTGACACTTTCACCGGGGCACGCGCATCCGTCTTGTTTGGGGATGAGGGGGCGTAGATTTTTTGCCCCGCATTCCCGCTTTCCAAAGGCGGGCGACATCCTCTCCTTATTCAAGGACGTCTACTCCTTGATCGAAAAGGGATGATGGGACATGGGTTATTCCTTCCGTGGATTCCTCCTCGGAACTCGTCACCTAGTCCAAGTCTCTCTTATAGATTTAATACATTGTTCGTGAAACTATTCCTAGCACCATATCTTTATGAACACCAGTTAATTACACTGCTTCTGTAAGGACATTCCAAGGGGTCCGGTCAGGGAAACAACCTTTGGTCAGGGGAGTAGTCGCGTTGGGCATCACTGGCGTGTCTGGACGATGGGGGATTGGCATGTCTCTCTTTTGTCCCTTAATATAGGGATTCTTGATGGCGCGGAAGCCCGAGGCATCCCACATTGAACGCGAGGAATCATATTCTATGGGAATTTATCTGAGGTTTTCCTTATATTCCTCTGACGCCCCAGGTTTTATGAACAGGTCCAAATGAACAACGTTATGCTTTTAGTAATGTATCTTGTTTTATTTGTTATGCCTTTAATGATGTCTCTTGTTTTATTTGTTGAGTTTTGTTGTGCCAATAAGAAATTTGAAATAAAATAAAATATGGATAATAAGGTAAACTGATATATAATTAAAATTTACATTTCAACAAGACCCAACTAGTTGAAAATACCATGCACAATACCTAACACAGCCAAAGAAAGACTACTAAGAACCACAACGCGAGTAATCGGATAGTCCTCATCTTCAGAGTCCATCAGCGTAAAAAATATAACAGCCAGGGCCACGACACACATGCTTAACACCAAAGGTATGAGGAGAACCATCCTTTCTATCTCAAGTGTTATTATTTTAAGAAACCCCCTACACCCCTGCTTTTATAATGATCCTGTGAATTATGACCGTTGGAAAATATAGTCGTTGGGTTTTCAAAACAACCTTTGGGTTTCCGTTGATAAATTTATCCTTATATTAAAACTTGTTTTTAATGCTCTTATAATTTTATAATAATATGTCTAAAGTATGTTTCACAAAAGAATCATAGTTTTAAAATTGAAAGAGTATTCTCGGAAATAAATCCTATTGTTTTCACAAAATTCCAATGGGTACTTATATATTAAAAACTTAGTATTCTTTTTATAAAAGATATGTTTAAAGGGTATCAATAATAATATCTTTTGAGCTCTAAAATTATGAATTTTTGAATTAACTAGTGGTCTTTTAGAATTTCTTTAAAGATCCAAATAATTATAATGGTTTTGTATGTAAAATAAGAAAGGTATATCTTTTAAAAGATTTATATATAAATTGGTAAAGGGATTTAAATTTTAAGTTAAAACTATTTGTTGTTATAGTATATTGACTCATTTTGTGCAAATATTTATATTTTGAACTAAGCCTACTTAAACTAGTTATTTTGAAAGTCTAAATAAATTTTCTTTTAAAAATTTGTGTTGGTATATTTTGCATAAGCTAGTAAAAGGATTTAGATTTTTAGTTAAAAAAACTAATTGTTTTTATTGTATTAACTCTCTTTTGTATAAATATTATACTACACTTTATTTTGAAATAAGTATACTTATATACTGGTTATTTTATAAATTTAAATAAGTTTTTAATAAAAAAATAGGTTGGGGCCCGGCCAAGCCGAGGGTATCCCCTAAGGGACAAGCCCTCTAGGCCGAGACCAAGCCCCAAGGGACCTGAGGTGCTGACCATTGGGGTCCCCAAGCATCTATTGGGTGTCCAAGTCGTGTCCCGAGCCGTGCATAGGTGTTCTAGGTCGCTCGCAGGCCCGTGTATAAGGCCCACAGTGCGCGGTGCGTAGGGGTGGGTCGAAGCCTGCATGGGGCCCGTGTATAAGGCCCCGGTGTGTGTGTGTTTGTGTTATCGAGCCGAAGCTGACACACTTTGGTTTATAAGCCGCGCCTCAACCGCGTTCCGTTTTGATGTGGGATGCGCTCCGTGCGACCGGGACCGTCCGATCGACTTCCGTGTAGATCTCGACCGTCCGTCCCTTTTAACCGCGCGATCGACCCGCGTATCACCGCGACCGTTCGATCTTCCCTGAGATCTAATCCCGGACGTCCATTCCTTTACCACGTTGACCCCCATCGTCTTCTTCCTCACAGCAGGACCCGACCAGTAGGCCTGTGCAAGGACGCCTCAGCCTCCTCCCCCACACTTCTCCTCTTGACCTCCGAACACCCCCCTACTAGCTCACTATTACTTCATCTTTCCCACGTCGATCTAACATCTTGGGTCGAATCACCGACGAGGCACCGAGGACTTTATAAACCCCCCTTCTTTGTTGAATCCCCGAGAAGCTCCTTCTCCTTCGGACCTCCTTCTGAATCCTCCAACAAGGCAAACGAACTCCCTATTGATCCGAGAGTCCTCCCTAATCTATGTAAGGTTTCTTTCATGCATTCTTTCGAAGAAAAACCTTCGTTCATTTTACCCCGGTGTTTAGATATACAGTTTACATACTTTATAAAATCAAGTGTATACCCCTCGGGTTGTATGGCCTTCAAGGGTTTTACTGCTGTGTGGTGCATGAGTAAGGACCCTTGCATGCTTTCCATTTTTTTTGAAGAAAAACTTCATTTTATACTCCCAGTAAATACAGTCTATATATACATATATATATACTTAATGTGAAACCCTCGGTTTTTCCTTCAAGGGGGTTGGCCTTCGTGTTTCCAATCGGTTGTATATGTAAGGGTGCGTATATACCTTGCTTTCATTTTGATAAACACGTATATACTACTTATATGTATATATACAAATCCATCGGTTATTATATATTGTGTATATATGGTTTCATATATATGTAAAAGGTATATACAGTTTATTTTACAGTTTTCTAAAAATCCCAAACTTGTATTTAATGTATATGGTATGTATATATATAGTTTCATGAATGTTTTCTCATGACCTAACCCGGCCTATTTTGGGTATTGATCTTTAAATAATTTTTTTTAGATATACATTTGCAACTATGTTATTTTAAGTTTAAGTGAAGTTATGTTTGTAAAACCAAAATTTTATACATATGGTTATTTTTATGACAAACCTTATATGGATTTAGTTTTCAACCATGTAACCTTGTTTTTGAATTGTGTAAAACCCCTATATACACTTCGTGTATATATGGGTACGTGTATATGTATTTATATAAATAATTTCCAAACCCCATTATATTCTTTTATAAATAACAGGACTTAATTTATTCTTCGATGCAGGTAAGATTTTATTAAGATATGATTGGTGTGATTGCTAAACCAACATATTTTTAATACACACAAATGGACATGTTTCATTAAAAAGGTTTATCTATCATTGCCCTGAAGGGTTTATGATAAAATATGTATTTTGGTTTAAGGGCCTGTTTATCACCGTAACTGATTTCAAGTGTTTTCCTTAAGCATTCCTTTTTCCATGGATTTATAATGGCAAAGATTCGTCATTTAGTATATCATTATTTTATATGATTTAGTGAAAAGGATGTTTTACTAAGCTATGTATGCTTTTGATTAGTTATTGACACATGTTGCAAAGTTACCTATCATACCTTGTATTAGAAAAATTTGTGGTGGTTCATTATTTATTATTGTACGTAATGCATACTTATGACATATCACAAAATGAACTAAGAAATTTGATTACCCAAAGTGGCATGGGACACCTTGGGTAAAAATGAAAATGAATGAGATATTCAAGGTGGTATGGTACATCTTGAATATACAAACCATTTAAGTAAATCATGAACGATGTGGATCACATGATGATAAAGGAAAATTTAAGGGTGCGCCCTGATAGCGCTCCAATGCATTGGGTAATGATGTAACCACTAGAGATTACAATTTTTAATGATACCTTGGGGTTTACCTTGGTAATTTCATATGAAACCTTGGGGATGGACCTTGGTTATATGTTCATGATTGTCTAAGTTAAATGTTGATGCCACATAATTCGAGTTTTGTAACAAGTTCTTTCCAAGATAATGTTCTTTTCGACTGATGCCTTTAAGTTTTTATAAAGTTATTATTTCCCTAGTATAAAGCTTGGAGCATGACTAGTGTTATCACTTAATAGTATAGTAACCAGCATGTGAAAATTTAGTTGTTTCCTTTATGCGCAACTCTGATTATGCATTACTTTTAACTATTTAATTTATGCTTAAGTGAGACACATGTCATACTTGTTTATGATAACCATTGTTATTCCTTTGAGAATTAACATAATTGTTTCATGTTCTTCCTGAAAACCTTGATTGAGCATTTTTATGTTATAATTATCCTTTAATGAGTGTTCAATCTCTTTTAAAAGAATATTTTCAAATGTTACAATGTTTTAATTTCTTTTTAAAACCCCTTACTGAGTATTTCAATGCTCACCCTATGTTTTGATTTTAAAATTTTCAGGTATCATCTTTTAAAAGATGAATTGTTTCAGAAGTTGCTGGTTTCCTAGAACCCGAACCGCACACGATCCTCTGTATGGGACATGATGTGTTGTTAACAAAGTGTGTTTTGTTTTAAGATAACACCTCATGTTTAGAAGGCACCGACTCCTGGGTTTCTGGGGTCGGGGTCTCTACAGTTGGTATCAGAGGTTCGGTTTGGATAACTCTGGAAAGCCAAAAACTGAAACAAAAATATATATATATATGTATATGTACTTCAATTTTATTTAAAATTGGATTTTCTTAAATTTCATATGGAAAATGAAGGCACAAATCTCTTATCTCTCCCCACAGAGGCCCTAGAGACCATTGTGTCTTTAGCTAGCCGTGAGGATTTTCTAAACTATGCCCATATCTGCATGACATACAAACACCTTCACGACGTATCCAATTCACCACAGGTGCTTCAGTTACACCAAGGGGTAGGAATAGATTACCTCCTTATGATGATAACCCAGTTTCCCTCCTATGTGCGTCGGGGAAGGTACCATGAGGGAATTTTATGGATTTTCACAGTGGGTGAGAGCTTTGGCACCATGATTGATAACCCTTTTCAAGAAGTTGCTGCTGACGGAGACCTTCGAGCAGGCTACCTTTGTCAGATTTTAAACTATGGCTTCTGGGGTCAGTTGTTGGACTTCGGAAGATTAGAAGACGAGTCCACCCAACTGTCTTGTAGATGACAAGTGTATGAGGATGTCTCTCAACTTCATACCCCTCATTCTAGACTCATAAGACGTCATAGGTACCCCCATGAGTTTTCCCCTGAATGCTCGGCCTGTGTTTGGTTCGAGGAGTTATGGAGTTTTTATTCTCTGTATAGAGTTCGTTTAGTCGGTGGATAAAAGAAACTCAAGCACTAATAATAATAAACGTATGTTTATTGAAATTTTGTCTTTCCCCTTCCTTGTCTTTACCTTGTTTTTTTCCTTGAATGATTTTCAAGTGTTTGAATTTCCATCTTAAAACTTTCATATGGAAAGAAAAACCCACTTGTTATCTCTTCCCACTGAGATTTTGGAAATCATTGCAATCAAAATGTGTGAGGACGAGTATGACCCCTTTGAAAATTTGCGAAGAACGTGCAAGCAGTGGTTTGAGGTAACAAACGGTCCGGAGATTCTCCACACCTGCCAGGGGAATGCCTCCATCTATTACCGCATTGGCTCTGCACAGCTAGCCGGACGTGAACGACGAGGAAGTTACCACGAAGGGCTCTTTCTATGTTTCACCCTAGGCCGAAACTACATGGCCAGAGTGAAATTTCAGGAGGCTGCATTAGAGGGAAATCTTTATGCGGCTATGATCCAACTTCTCAGCTTTAGCCTGTTTGACCATATCTACGGCTTCGATGTCTTTGACCGAGACATGATTCGGCAAGTCCTTCGTACTTTGGTCTTCAAAGACATTTCAGAACTTTGTACTGTTCGAGCTTCCCTCTGGAGGCCTGAAGGCCCATAACATAAGTGCAACCCCTCCTATCTTAGGTGTGTTTGGATTAGGGAGTTGGAGGAGTTGAGCATCACTACGGGGATTCTGCTGAATGCACCTGTTGACCCTATACGTTGGTGGAGGTGGTAGGAACGTTGCTGGACCTTATAGTGTTGTGAAATAAATTGCGAGGATGCAATTTTCAAAAGGGGGGAATAATGTGATGCCCCAAGTTTTATGAACTGGTCAAAATGAACAACGTTATGCTTTTAGTAATGTATCTTGTTTTATTTGTTATGACTTTAATGATGTCTCTTATTTTATTTGTTGAGTTTTGTTATTCCAATAAGGAATTTGAAATAAAATAAAACATGGAGAATAAGTTAAACTGATATATAATTAAAATTTACATTGCAACAAGACCCAACTAGTTGAAAATACCATGCACAAGACCTAACACAGCCACAAAAGACTACTAAGAACCACAATGCGAGTAATCGGATAGTCCTCGTCTTCAGAGTCCATCAGCATGAAAAATATAACAGCCAGGGCCACGACACACATGCTCAACACCAAAGGTATGACGAGAACTATCCTTTCTAGCTCAAGTGTTCTGATTTTAAGAAACCCCTACACCCCTGCTTTTATAATGATCCTGTGAATTATGACCGTTGGAAAATATAGTCGTTGGGTTTTCAAAACAACCTTTGGGTTTCCGTTGATAAATTTATCCTTATATTAAAACTTGTTTTTCATGCTCTTATAATTTTATAATAATATGTCTAAAGTATGTTTCACAAAAGAATCATAGTTTTAAAATTTAAAGAGTATTCTCAGAAATAAATCCTATTGTTTTCACAAAATTCCGATGGGTACTTGCATATTAAAAACTTAGTATTCTTTTTATAAAAGATATGTTTAAAGGGTATCAATAATAATATCTTTTGATCTCTAAAATTACGAATTTTTTAATTAACTAGTGGTCTTTTAGAATTTCATTAAAGATACAAATAATTATAACGGTTTTTTATGTAAAATAAGAAAGGTATATCTTTTAAAAGATTTATATATAAATTGGTAAAGGGATTTAAATTTTAAGTTAAAACTATTTGTTGTTATAGTATATTGACTCATTTTGTGCAAATATTTATATTTCGAACTAAGGCTACTTAAACTAGTTATTTTGAAAGTATAAATAAATTTTCTTTTAAAAATGTGTGTTGGTATATTTTGCATAAGCTAGTAAAAGGATTTAGATTTTTAGTTAAAAAAAACTAATTTTTTTTATTGTATTAACTCTCTTATGTATAAATATTATACTACACTTTATTTTGAAATAAGTATACTTATACGGGTTATTTTATAAATTTAAATAAGTTTTTAATAAAAAAAATAGGTTGGGGCCCGGCCAAGCCGAGGGAATCCCTTAAGGGACAATCCCTCTAGGCCGAGACCAAGCCCCAAGGGACCTGAGGTGCCGACCATCGGGGTCCCCAAGTGTCCAGTGGGTGTCCAAGCCGTGTCCCGAGCCGTGCATAGGTGTTCTAGGTCACGCTCAGGCCCGTGTATAATGCCCGCAATGCGTAGGGGTGGGCCAAAGCCCGCATGGTGCCCGTGTATAAGGCCCCAGTGTGTTTGTGTTTGTGTTATCGAGCCGAAGCTGGCACGCTTTGGTTTATAAGCCGCGCCTCAACCGTGTTCCGTTTCGAAGTGGGGCGTGCTCCGTGCGACCGGGACCGTCCGATCGACTTCTGTGTAGATCTCGACCGTCCGTCCCTTTTAGTCGCGCGATCGCCCCGCATATCATCGTGACTGTTCGATCTTCCCTGAGATCTAATCCTGGCCGTCCATTCCTTTACCACATCGACCCCCATTGTCTTCTTCCTCGCAGCAACACCCGACCAGTAGGCATGCGCAAGGACGCCTCAGCCTCCTCCCCCACACTGCTCCTCTTGACCTCCGAACACCCCCCTACTAGCTCACTATTCCTTAGTCTTTCCCACGTCGATCTAACATCTTGGGTTGAGTCACCGACGAGGCACCGAGGCCTTTATAAACCCCCCTGCTTCGTTGAAGCCTCGGGCAGCTCCTTCTCCTTCGGACCTCCTTCTGAATCCTCCAACAAGGAAAACAAACTCCTTGTTGATCCGAGCGTCCTCCCTAATCTATGTAAGGGTTCTTGCATGCATTATTTTGAAGAAAAACCTTCGTTCATTTTACCTCGGTGTGTAGATATACAGTTTACATACTTTATAAAATCAAGTGTATACCCCTCGGGTTGTATGGCCTTCATGGGTTTTGTTGCTGTGTGGTGCATGAGTAAGGACCCTTACATGCTTGCCATTTTTTTTGAAGAAAAACTTCATTTTATACTCCCGGTAAATACGGTCTATATATACATATATATATACTTAATGTGAACCCCTTGGTTTTGCCTTCAAGGGGGTTGGCCTTTGTGTTTCCAGTGGGTTGTATATGTAAGGGTACGTATATACCTTTCTTTCATTTTGAGAAACCCGTATATACTGCTTATATGTATATATAAAAATCCATCGGTTATTATATACTGTGTATATATGGTTTCATATATTTGTAAACGGTATATACAGTTTTATTTTACGGTTTTCTAAAAATCCCAAACTTGTATTTATTGTATATGGTATGTATATATATAGTTTCATGAATGTTTTCTCATGACCTAACCCGACCTATTTTGGGTATTGATCTTTAAATAATTTTTTTTAGATATATATTTGCAACTATGTTCTTTTAATTTTAAGTGAAGTTATGTTTGTAAAACCAAAATTTTATACATATGGTTATGTTTATGACAAACCTTATATGGATTTAGTTTTCAACCATGTAAGCAATTTATGTTTGGAAACCTTCAATTACCTAGGGGATTTAATAGACCTTGTTTTTGAATTGTGTAAAACCCCTATATACACTTCGGGTATATATGGGTACGTGTATATGTATTTATATAAATAATTTCCAAACCCCATTATATTCTTTTATAAATAACAGGACTTAATTTATTCTTTGATGCAGGTAAGATTTTATTAAGATATGATTTGTGTGATTGCTAAACCAACATATTTTTAATACACACAAATGGACATGTTCCATTAAAAAGGTTTATCTATCATTGCCCTGAAGGGTTTATGATAAAATATGTATTTTGGTTCAAGATCCTGTTTATCACCGTAACTGATTTCAAGTGTTTTCCTTAAGCATATCTTTTTCCATGGATTTATAATGGCAAAGATTCGTCATTTAGTATATCATTATTTTATATGCTTTAGTGAAAAGGATGTTTTACTAAGCTATGTATGCTTTTGATTAGTTATTGACACATGTTGCAAAGTTACCTATCATACCTTGTATTAGAAAAATTTGTGGTGGTTCATTATTTATTATTGTACGTAATGCATATTTATGACAGATCACAAAATAAACTAAGAAATTTGATTACCCAAAGTGGTATGGGACACCTTGGGTAAAAATGAAAATGAATGAGATATTCAAGGTGGTATGGGACATCTTGAATATACAAACCGTTTAAGAAAATCATGAACGATGTGGCTCACATGATGATAAAGGAAAATTTAAGGGTGTGCCCTGATAGCGCTCCAATTCATTGTGTAATGATGTAACCACTAGAGATTACAATTTTTAACGATACCTTGGGGTTTACCTTGGTAATTTTAAATGAAACCTTGAGGATGGACCTTGGTGATATGTTCATGATTGTCTAAGTTAAATGTTGATGCCGCAAAATTTGAGTTATGTAACAAGTTATTTCCAAGATAAAGTTATTTTCGACTAATGCCTTTAAGTTTTCATAAAGTTCTTATTTCCCTAGTATAAAGCTTGGAGCATGATTGGTGTTATCACTTAATAGTATAGTAACCAGCATGTGAAAATTTAGTTGTTTCCTTTATGCGCAACTCTGATTATGCATTAATTTTAACTATTTAATTTATGCTTAAGTGAGACACATGTCATACTTGTTTATGATAACCATTGTTATTCCTTCGAGAATTAACATAATTGTTTCATGTTCTTCCTGAAAACCTTGATTGAGCATTTTTATGTTATAATTATCCTTTAATGAGTGTTCAATCTCTTTTAAAAGAATTTTTTCAAATTTTACAATGTTTTAATTTCTTTTTAAAACCCCTTACTGAGTATTTCAATGCTCACCCTACATTTTGATTTTAAAATTTTCAGGTATCAGCTTTTAAAAGATGAATTGTTTCAGAAGTTTCCGGTTTCCCAGAACCCGAACCGCACACGATCCTCTGTATGGGACATGATGTGTTGTTAACAAAGTGTGTTTTATTTTAAGATAACACCTCATGTTCAGAAGGCACCGACTCCTGGGTTTCTGGGGTCGGGGTCTCTATAATTCTCATGTTTAACACAGGGTATGCCGCAAGTTTAACGTCCAACGGAGATGGATCAGACTAATCAGAACACTGACTAGAGTGGATCAGATGGGTGATGGAGTGTTTGAATGAAGTGGGCGGTGAATGGGATGGAACCTCCATGAGGATGACGATATTTTTGGGCTTGAGCCTTAAAGAGGCTTCCTACGTATCCTCGTGGTAGGGAATCAAAGTCCACGTAGTTCATATGACGACAGCTTACCGCTGATTAGGGTTCAACGACTTGCCGCTAGGTGGGGGTATCAACGGCTTACCGCTGAACGGGATCACAATGGATTACCGCTGGATGGTGTCCACAATTTAACGTCATGTAGGTCGGGGGCGAACCAATATGAAGGGGGTCGGAACTGCTGGGTGTTGGGCTTGAACCTCATGGAGACTTACTATGTACCTTGCCTTGGAAAGGATCAAAGAACTCGTAGTTCAAGTGGTGGCATTCGGGGCTTACGCTCTAAGGCAGCCCAGGGTGTCAGTTAAATGATGTGTAGGAGGACTTGGGGTCCAATGGTTGTTGGGATTGAACCTTGTGGAGGCTTCCTACATACCCTTCCTTGTCAAGGATCAAAGTCCTCATAGTTTGGATGGGGAATTTGGGGATTATGCTCTGAGGTGACCTGATGAGATGGTGAACAGATGTAAAGATGGTCGGAATGACTGGTGTTGGGATTGAACCTCAGGGAGGCTTCCTACATACCCTGCCTTGGAAAGGATAAAATTCCTTGTTGTTCAGATGGTTGGGAACCGACGTGAAGGTGGACCTAGGTCCGATGGGTGGTGGGCTTGAACCACGTGGAGAATTCCTATATACCCTACCTTGTCAAGGATCAAAGACCTCATAGTTCGGATAGTTGCATTTGGGGCTTACGCTCTGAGGAGGCCCAAGGAATATGTCATGGCTAGTGCTCACTCTAATCCCACGTGAGTCATGCTCGGTGTGAGAAACAAGAGATAGCAGAGACCCGACGATCACGTCATGAAAGGTGTGTCTGTGGGAAGTGGAGTGGGGATTACACGTGATCACGACCCAAAGAGGAAATAGGGGCTTACGCGTGGTTAGCAGCCCGAAGAGGTTGGGACTTACTCCAGGATGGAGGCCCAATGGATAAAAATCCCAGTGGGAGAGGTATTTGGCACCGAAGAAAGGAGGGGTCCGGTGTCCATTCCCCCCTGGTCCTTGGGACCGAAGAAGAAAGGAGGGGCATGGATGTTGCCCCTCGCTTGAAGAGCTTGGGGCTTACACCAGGATGGTTTCCCTTTCCCCACGGACAAACACCACTCCGATAAAGAGGATATCATCCCCTCTGAGGGGAGATCTCATCATCGAGGAGACCAGTGAGCGTGGAGAATGTCCAAGGTGGGGGCACCCCGCGTGCGAGGCACGGGTCGAGGTCACAATTTAACGTCATGTGCTGAGGATGATGGTGCTTGGCAGTTTAATGTTCTGCAGCTCGGACGAAGTGGGTTTTCTCCACACCCCTAGGACTTATATAACTGGTACCCTCTGCTCCTTGGTGTAGAGAGGGGACAGGAAACAATGTGGCTAGGGGGTTTCATGGAGTGAACCATCGGGGGGTCCACATTAGCATGGCTATTTGAAGAAGTAATATCCATTAGTGTGACTATGTGAAGTATCATGAGGCGATGCAACACAATGGGTAGTATCGTCCAAGGGACTTTGAAATCACATCGTTCAAACCTGGAGGGTCACACAGTAAAAGGAATTGCAAAGCTGAGGGATTCATATGTAGGGTCCTTGTGAAGCTCTGTTGCTCCGCATGGCGGAGGGTACTTTCAAAGGGGCATGCTTCGCGAAGTGGGGTGCCTCAACCTAAGCATAGGGCAACGGTGAATATTGGAGGTGCTTCATGAAGTGGAAATGGATTCATGGAGAACTGCCTTGTGGAGAAATAGTGCCTCACAAAGCAAGGCATCATGAAGCAATGTGCTTTGCGAAGTACAGTGGCCCTACCTTGGCATGTGGATCATGTGTACATGAAGGGTGTTTCATGAAGCATAAACACTCTGCGATGACCCGGGCCCCCTTGGGGATCCCCTTCCTTTGCAGAGACCCTTAGGCTCTATGAAAGGCATCCCTCTTGGAGGAGGGGATCAAAATGATACAAAGGGGAGGCACTTCGCAGAGAAGGAGTATGTCGCACAGCTCATGGTTCATAAAGCAGAAGGGTGATTCACGATTCGGGAGATAGGAAGTCGAAAGGTCAGATTTTATGCCTCCTAAACTTGGGGGGAGTCTAGCATTTATAGGGGAGAGGCACTGTGAATCATCGTGCTCAGTGAAAATAGGAAGTCGTTTGCTCTGTGGTGCGTCGCGAACGTCAAATGCGGTCACGGAGCGTTACTGCCTCCTTGCTTCGCAGCGGGTCACGAACATCAAGGGCGGTCACAGAGCATTACCGCCTCCTTCCTTTGTGGAGGGTCACGAATGTCAAGGGAAGTCGTGGAGCATTACGACCTCCTTGCTTCGTGTCAGGTCATGAACGTCAACGGCGGTCGCGGAGCGTTACCGCCTCCTGGCTTCGCAGCAGCGTAGTGCGGCTAGTTCTCCACGAATGGGCTTCGTGAGGCAGACTTCGGGTCTGTGTCTTCTTCTCGTTCCCACATTTTGGCATCAATAAATGCCCCCCCTCAGACTTGGAGCTGCGTAAAATCAAGGGTTGAAGTCTTAGGGTCAATCGCTGAAATCTTCGGTCTTTTGCAAAGCAATCTCGCGAAGAGAGCACACCAAGTTGGAAAGTGAATCTCTGTCTGGATGCACCACGAAGCTCGCTTTGGTCAAGGCATGCCGCAAAGCTTCAAGGGTAACCTGCCTATAATTAGGGGACATGAACTCTATTTTTCCTTTTCTCTTCTCCGCAATTTGTACTTTAGCGCTCTTGATTCGCGAAGCTCCGCGTACTTCTCGATTGCTCTCTATGAATCGGGCCTTCTGCTTCGTGGCGCTTCCACGAGTCTTTGACTTCGCATCTTAGCACTTCGCGACTCTGTGTTGTAATGATGAGGCAGGGCTCCACTTACAGGCTTCGTAAAAGTTCTCCATTAACGTCCTCCACAAACTAGCTTCACGAACCAACCTGAAAAGCTCCCAAATTTCAAAAATGAATGTATCATCAATAATATGCCCGAGGGGTCCTTGTAGATGCTGCCCGAAGGGACGAGATGGAGAATAGTCTAGGTCTGGGGGAATTGGTACAGATCCACTCCCACCATGATTCGCTGGTGCAGCTACTGTTGGAGAGCCAGAAGAACTACCCGTTGTGTAAGAGGTTGCCTTTGTATGGCTTTGGGCTGAGGGATGATGTCTTCATCCCAGAAATAAGTTGGGATGAACCATCTTACTAGTTCAGGAGCACGTCGTGCCAGCGCTGATGGTTTAGGGTGGCTGATGGCCATTCCCAGGAGGATTTCACACCCGTCACTACGATTACTTATACAACTACCTGAATAACATCGATGGAAAGGCATTGCAGCCAGAGACGTATCCTCCTCTATACCACATGATACTGAAGGTATCTTTGAGGAACCCGAGGAAGGGGTGGTCTGAGGAATGGGACCAGCGCTAGGGCGGCAACTTCCCAGACGATTGGGCATGGGCCTATTGGGTAGGCGCCTCATGTGAGGAGTTTGGGGCTGAGATGAGGAGAGTGGGTTTGTATAAGGTGGCATGGGCCTCTCAATTCCACATATATCAACCGAAATAGCTGATTCTTGATCTATTGAGCAGATGTTTATTAAGGACCAATACCTTCCACTAACACCATGGGGAGGTGGGTATCAGCTTGTGGAATGTCCACTAGATCTCAGGGGTCCCGATACTGGGGGAGATGTAAGACGAATTCCTCCCCATCATGAGTGTGTGGGAGGATCCAGAGAAAATGCCACGACTGGCGATGGCACTAATGGAGATTGTGCCCAGGGAGGACAAGGAGGAAATAAAAGATGTCCACTTCAGGCAGTGGTTCAAACAATTATTGAACTTCTTGGAAAACAGGAAGTTTCTGGTGAGGCCTCATACTTGCCCAAAGGGGGATCAACAGGGAAAGGAATACTCGTACTAGCAACTTTTGGAGGACAGCCAGTGGAAGACATGGGGATTCAACCTCAGCACTGAGCAACAACCAATAGTTAGGCTGGTGGCATTCATCGCGGCTCTGATCTGTGGTTGGATCCTTCCATTGAGGTATACCAACATGGGAGTACACCTAAGAACATTCATCATGGTGTCCACATTGGAGACAGGAGGGCGTGTCAACCTAGGAATCCCGATGCTTGCCAAGTTGTATAAGGTTTTGTGGCATATCAGCGAGGGAAAAAGGCTGTAGATGGTATGTGGTCCATTACACATCTTGTATGGGTGGACAACAGCACATATCAGGGGAGTTTACGAATACCTGAACCATATCTCTCCTATGGGCTCAAACTTCCTCCCATCAATCCTGAACACTACCGAGAGCTTTCCAGCCAAGCTGATCGCACTATCGATTCTGGACCGGGGGTTGAGGGTGGATGAATTCAATTTCCACCTGTTTCCATTGCTGACATGGTTATTTACTAATGACGGTCGGGGGATAGAAGAGCACCAGGCCTATCTCCTAGCCTTTTGAGGTGGAGTCCTGGTGGAGAGGGTGGACTGTGAGCCCCTCTATGAGCCGTATACCCCACACCAGTTTTCAAGTCAATTCCAGCTATGTAGCGACTGACCCCACAGGTCTATCTGGCGGTGCTCCATGAAGAACACCCATGTCTGATGAGGCAGATGTGGCTCATGTTCACGTGGGAATATGGGAAAATGCGGAACGAGTTGCCTCCGTTGACCGTCGTCCTCAGGCTGGTAAAGGAATATGCCCAGACCTGGGAGGCGGCTTATCCAGGGTAGATACTGAATAAACCAACCATTCGGGTCAGTGATGGTGAGATTTCCCGTCCTCAGGTCAAAGGAGGGAAGGCAGAAAGGGCATCCCGCGGTGGTGGGGCTGCTGTAGCAGTGAGGGCCGCACCAGTTAAGGGTGAGGCAACAACCATAGATCCTGCAGTGGTAGTGGACCCGACGGTTCCAGCAGAACAGAGCCATCCAGAGGGGAGGCCTCCAAGAGGATTCTACAAGATACCTACCCAGGATCCAGGGAAGCGGCTGTTCCATATCGGCATGCCGAAGGATGTTGTCTTCCCAGAGGCTTGTGACATCTGGTAAGTCAACAGGTAATTCCTCAGCCCCGCCGAGTTGTGGAAACACCTGAACCGTCTTGGGATGGATTTACCAGGGATAGGCTCTATCTATTCCGGCTTTGTGGTGCACCAGGAAGAGGCAGAGCGGTACCTGGAAGAGTTGGAAGACTTTGTGCATTTTCGAGGTGCCCCTCATCCAATGAAAGATTGAGTCAAAGTGTTTCTTTATCGCACTACTCCCCCACAGTTGTCGGCCACTAATTTGAGAGAACACTTCCCTTTACCAGAAAAATCAGAAGAGTCCTCCTATGGAGACGAGGCCGAGAGAGGGATCCCATTGGATGAGGGCAAAGTTGGAGGTCAAGACTCAAATCTTGAAGAGTTTGCAGAGGCCGTTGAGGTAAACATCTGAAACCCCCTTCTTTGATACTTTATTTGGGGTCATTCCGGACTCCTTATTAACATCTGAACCATGTAGGAGGGTATTATATAAAGAACTTGTTCTCGTCCCTCAGTGGATGTAGATGCGGGAACTTCGGGATCCATTCCTTCCATCACATCTATTTCTACGTTCAGCGGGGATAGGACACCTAAGGTGACCCCTTCGGAGTTTTCAGACCTTCCGACCATATATGGGGGGCCACACTTCGGGGTCCCGATGACATCATCCCAAGAGCGAGACCAAGGATTTGATCTCTGTAGGTCCCCTATACTAATTTTATGATTTTCATCCCCTAACCATATTTACTGATTTCCATGTCCTTTTTTGGCGCATACAGTTCTTCAAATGGCGTGGGTCTCCTTGGCGAGGTTGGTCGGAGCTTTTGGCGGCATCCTTCCAAGGGGAATGCTGGTGGTCATGGAGGCGGAGGTCCAAACCGACCTAGCGGTGGTGCTCCCGATCACTGGTGGGACCGTCAGTGGGGCTGAACCCGAGATCATAGAGGTAGGATCCGATGATGAGGATCGATCGGATAGTCCAAATCCCACCATGCCCGATCAAACACAAGATGTGGACCCGAATGAAGAGTTTCTAGGGGCGTTCCCCACATATGAGCCTTCCAATCATGCCGACTGGGACGAGATAGCCTCTGACAAAGAGGATAGCAAGATAGTTTGTCACTAATTGTGGAAGGTGATCACGCGCTTTATCAATAACACCCCCAAGCACTATGGTTGGATGAGATGGACAGACTTCACTCACGACTACGTGAACTATGTGCTAGGGGAGTGGATGCCTAGCATCCTCACATTCTTGTCTGAGATCTAATGGCGGAAAATATTCAGGAGTATGATCGTGGTCTCGGTGTGGGCTAGCAGCGGAGTAAATAGGTAAACATCAAAAGGCCCCAGGATGCTAAAGATGAGGTCCAATGGCTACATGCCCAGGCGGATGAGCATTCTGTTTCCCTTGACATGCAATCAGAGCTCAGATCGCAGCTGAAAGCCCAGCTGGCAGAGGCCGAAGAGGGCATGAAGCGAGCTTTTGAGGAGATGACTGCCATTCGGACTTATGTAAAGTGGGCCCAGATTGCGTCCAATGAATTGTGCCCCATTGCTGCCGAGGAGGATCGGGAGCTGAACAGGTGGCAGCAACTCTTGGATGCCACCAATCATAGGGTGGCGGAGCTGCTACGCTCTTTTGACGAGGTCAAACCATCCATGGGGGGAGTTAACCCTTGGGTACTGTAGTGATTACAAACCCTCAAACTTACTTTCATGCTTTGATTGTTTGATTCCATAGCATGCATGAGTTCCGTTGTTTATATTGGTTTATTACAATCTTATGATATTCATGGAGCATCCCATGATCTTTCCCTAAGCTCACGTGGGTCGGGCCTAATGTAAGAAACAAGGGATGACCGCCTTATCACCCCAATTCAAATGTAGGAGTGCAAACCAAGCTATGGGAATCTGAGGTTTTAACAACTAGCACAGATTTCCCGGGGGGGATGGGAGAGACCTGATTGGATAATGAAGCTCTAAGAAAAGCCGAACTACCGTTTTCCCAATGTGCTCTTGTGCACGAACGGGATAACTCCAAGGGCACCGGAATCAATCTGAATAGATGGGATTGGAAGGTGTGAATCACGATACCCAGGATTCGAAACACTGTGGGGGTGTCATGACAATAAAGAATAACTATTGCCCGCATTTGAAATATAGTATCCTTATTGTGTTAGCCTGGAATGGGGATAGAAAATGAGGGCCGACCACTGACCATGTTCAAAACATGGGGCCTGACTCAAAATTTCATCTGTTAGTCTTCTAGAACGTTGGCCCAGGACAATAGGTGGGCCATAGGCCAAGCATCCATGTTGTTAGGGGGTTCCCTTAGACATGAAAGAGGGCGAGGTTCCAAATAAGGGGCACGCAAAGCGTGGAATGCAGAGTGATGATTTGTTCGAACAGAATCCAACACTCTCAAAATTACGCCACTGTGGTGGAAACACATTAGATGGGCACATCAGTCTGATCATGGATCATTCCTATTTTTAGACAGGACCTCTCTAGAGAGGGATTTGTCGCTTCCCAATGTCATCATGGGGCATCCCGAACTTTTTCAGGGCAAAGCTGCAGTTACATGGTTCACCACAAGGGGTCAGGCCAGGGGGTCAGAAATGTGGAGGAACAGAATTGATGATCCCTAAGGCTGGACCCAAGTTAAAATTCCTGGGTGTCTCTACGTATCCCATGCGGATGGGAATCAAGCCATATCTAGTTCTTAGAGGTTTTGTGCAGTTTAACGTCTTGTGGAAAGGACGCAGAATGGTCTTAGTTTATGGTCATAGAGTTCAGACCATGGATTGGTAAGGAGTGTAGGGGACACATGGTAAAGTGATTATGAAACCTGACATGAATGAGGACATAATCCTATACCACACCATATGTGATTCTGATAAAGGAACCTCGGGCCAAGGGGCCTAAATAGGGGTAAGAGAGTAAGGGGTAAGAGAAACTAGCTCCCAATTGATATGGGACCAAAAATGAGACGTATGGGTGTTTCTACATATCCCATAAGGATGGAAATCAAGCCACACGTAGTTATAAAAGAGATCTTATTTTATGGCCTTAGAGCTCGAACCAAGGAGAAGGTAAGTCGGTGTGGAGCCTCGAATGACGCCTTTACCATGGCTTTGTCCTCCTAACGTGAAAATGTGCACCGAGGGATAGTGCCAGGAGTGTTAAAGTTCCACTTGGACATGATGGGGTGGACAATGATGTGAATCATGTAACCAACATTCAAGGTTTAAAGGGGATGGCGTGACGATAGAGGATGACTATTGACCATGTTTGAAACACAGCATCTATATCGCGTTAGCCTGTAATGAGGAAAAACAAATGAGTGTTGGCCGCTGACCATATTCGCAACGTGGGACTTGTCTCGATTTGTTGTCTGAAACCCTCGAGGACATTGGCCCATGATGGTAGGAGAGCCCTTGGGCCTAGAATCTATGCCATTTGGGGGTCCCTTCAGGTGTGGAAGATTATGGAATCCCAAATGAAGGGAAACACGAATCCTGAAAAATGGGCGAAAGCATGTCCATGCAAAATCCAACACTCCAAATGCTAAACCAGAGTACTCTTAAGTAGATTGGTGCATTGCCGATAAGGGTCGAGGAGGGTGATCAACTTGAGAGTAACCAATTTGAAGGGATGAGTATAGAATACAGGGATAGAGAACTCCCAGTAGGTAGAGGTACGTGGCATGGTCGTTACAAACCCAACGTGAATGAGGACATAGTCCCATACCACACCATATACTCCCCTCCCTGGGAAAGGGTAGGCCAAGGGGCCGAGATGAAAGGGAGATCTCTGAGAGATGGAGCTGGACCCGAAGTCTAGATGTTTGGGCGGTCCTACGTATCCCATGAGGATGGGGATCAAGCTATACGTAGTTCTGCGAAGGGACAATACAAAAAGATCTTAGTTTAAGGTCTTAGAACTCGGACCATGGAGAAGTGGGACTATACCAAGTAAAGGCAGACCTTAACCCAATCCCTAAGCCTACGTAAGTTGAACTCGGTTTAGGAAACAAGGGCAGATAAGGTATTTAAAATACGTGAAATACACGCAAAGGGGAAATAGGTGGAGCCCAGAATGACTGCCTCATCGCGGATTTTTTCCTCCTAACGTGCAGATGCGCACTGAGGAATAGTACCAAGAGTTTCAAAGTTCTACTTGGACATGATGAGGTGGAGAAGGATGTGAGTCATGTAACCAAAATTTTTGGATTAATGGGGTTGGTGTGACGATAGAGGATTATTGTTGACCGTGTTCAAAACACAGCATCCATATCGCATTAGCCTGAAATGGGGACAAACAAATGAGCATCATCCACTGACCATATTCGCAACACAAAACATGTATCGATTTGTTGTCTGAAACCCTTGAGGACGTTGGCCCGTGATGGTAGGAGATCCCTTAGGCCTAGCATCCATGCCATTTGGGGGTCCCTTTGGGTGTGAAAGGTGATGGAAGTCCTAATGAGGGAGAACATGAAGCCTGAAAAATGGATGAAATCAAGTTTGAGTAGAGTCCAACATTCCAGGTATTAAACTAGAGTACCCTTAGGCACATTGGTGAATCACCGAAGAGGACCGAGGGGCTCATCTTGAGAGAGGCCGATTTGAAAAGATGAGGATAACACAAGAGTATGGAAAAATATCAGGAGGAGGAGGTAAATGGCATGGTTGTTACAACACCCAATGTGAGTGAGAGCATAATCCCATACCACACCATATAATCCTCTTTGGGGGAATGAAATCCAAGGGGCCAATATGGGGCTAGACCCGAAGACGAGATGTTCGGGCAGTCCTACGTATCCCATGAGGATGGGAATCAATCCATACGTAGTTCTAGAATCACACATAGGGGTATGATACCCTAATAAGGGGGTGTACGACACGACGAGTAACCCGACGTGAATGAGGACAAAATCCCATACCACATTGTATAACCCTAAATAGGAACTTAGGATGGGGGCCCAAAAAGGCCAAGGGGCCTGAGGGTGGGCCTCGGTTGGGAAGGGCCGACCAGTTTGTAGTTTAATGTCTTTCATTGAGGACGAAGAGAGGAGTAAGATACCCCAAACAAGGGAGGTTTACGGCTTCTAAAATAACCCGACGTGAATGAGGACATAATCCCATACCACTCCGTACACTCTGGGTAAGAACTTGGGTCGGGGCTCAAGAAGGCCAAGGGGCCTCAGGCTGGGCCTCGGTCCGAAATCCCTGACCAGTTTGCAGTTTAACATCTTGCAGTGAGGGAGAAGAGATGATAAGGTATCTCATTCGGGGATGTGTACGACACGGAAAGTAATCTAACGTGAATGAGGACATAATACCATACCACACCTTACTATCCCATAAGAGAGAACCTAGGACAGGGGGCCGAAAAGGACAAGGGTCCTGAGTGTGGGCCTCAGATGGAAGGCCATACATCCTCTTGTATGTTTACTGCCTCATCACAGCTCCAAATACCATGTGAGAAGTGCTCGGTGTGGGAAATAAGGAGCTGGTCTCGACTCTCCCCATCATATGGAGGTCAAAAGATGGTTTTTCCCGAAGGGAGTTCATCTCTTGGAGATACAATGGGGAAAAATTAACCACTACAGTCAATGTTTGGGACATCTTTTGGTGGTTCCAATGATGCAGGACAACTACTGACCATGTTCGAAACACAACATCCCTATAGTGACCTGAAATGGGAACAACAAATGAGCATCGACCGCTGACCATATTCACAACACGGGACTTTTATCGGCTTGTTGCTCAACATCCACAAGGGAATTGGCCCAAAGTTGTAAGATATACCTTAGGCCTAGAATCCATACCATTCGGGGGCCCTTCGGGATGGGAAAGATGATGGAGTACAAATAAAAGGAGTGGGTGAAGCATAGCTGTACCCATCTATGAAAGAGGCGAACATCTCTAGGGAGTGGGGCGTATGGCCGGATCGAGATTAGATCGATGTGAATTGGGAAAAAATTCTTCCCCCCACCATATGTCTTGACCCGAGGGGAAGATCTGATGTTTGGGTTGGGCTAACAGACAAAATGTCTGGGCATTCCTACATATCCCATAAGGATGGGAATCAAGCCATACAAGTTTTTGAAGGCCATGTAGTTTAACGTCATGTGGTGAGGGCATGGGAGGATAGAAGAACGGGGAGTGGGCACATGGTGCGACCATTATAATCCTAGTATGAGTGGGGCTAAGGAAGCCTACACCATATCATGCGAAGATCCCCTGAGATAACTATACCTAGGGGAAATAGTCAAAGAGAAGAATTTAGGGGATGGGCTCAAGACGAAACGCTTGAGTGTTCCTATGTATCCCATGCAGATGGGGATCAAGCCATACATAGTTCTCAGGGAATAGTTTAACGTCTTGTGGGACGATGAGCAGTTTAAAGTCATGTATGAATGAACAGTTTAAGGTCATGCTAGACCATCGTGCAGTTTAGGTTCATGCGGGACCATCCAGTTGAAGGTCGTGCATGACCATCATGTAGTTTAGGGTCATGTGGGACCATCTGGTTTAAGGTCAAGTAGAACCATCATGCAGTTTAGGGTCATGTGGGACCATCCAGTTTAAGGTTGTGTAGGACCATTATGCAGTTTAGGATCATGCAGGACCATCCAGTTTAAGGTCGTGTAGGACCAGTAGGCTCAGGAAAAGTATTTCTTGAGGAACTTGGCATTGGTGGGAGGAGTTATACGCTCGCCATCCATGGTCACCAGGGAGTATTCTCCATTGGGGTAAACCTTTTGAATTATTTAAGGTTATTCCCATTTGGGCTCCAACTTGGGTGGTTTCCTGTCAGGGATCATTGGCATCCGGAGGGCCAATACCAAGTCGCCTTGTAGGAAAGAGCGGAGGTGAAACTTCTTGTTGAAGGATCTAACTATCTTATTTTGATGCCTTTCCAGATTTTGCAGGGTGTGAATCCTACTCTCTTTTGGTGCTTCCAATTAACCAGATGAATTTTAGCAACATTATCTGGCACCTGCTCGTCATAGACCACTGTGCGTAACGAAGACAGCTGGATTTCGATGGGCAGGACGACCTCAGCTCCATACACCAGGGAATATGGGGTCACCTGGGTGGGATTACAAGTCATCGTCCGATAAGACCAGAGGGTGTTTGGGAGTTTGTATGGCCAAATCTTTTTGTTTTGACCAACCATTCTCTGCAAAATGTTAGAGAGGGTTTTGTTGAATTCCTCGATCTTCCCATTTGACTGCGCGTGATAGCAGGAGGTATGGTTCGAAAGGATGTTGTACTTGGCATACAATTTCTTCAACTCAACTACATGGAAGTTGGTACTGTTATCGGCGAGGATGACATGAGGGACCCCAAACTATTAGATGATATCGGAGCTCACGAATTCGACGATAGAATGGGCCTTGACCTCCTTGAGTGGAACTACCTCTACCCACTTGGAAAAGAAATCCGTGGTGGTTAGGATGAACCTGCATTAGTGAGCTGTCACCGGTGTATATGGTCCCATGACATCAAGTCCCCACAATGCAAACGGCCAAGAGTACTTTGTGGATTAGAGAGGTTCTGGTGGTCGATGCATGAAGTTAGCATGAATTTGGCATGCGTGACATCTCTTAGTGAACTCGATACAATCATGGATCATGGGGGGCCAGAAGTAACCCAATCTCCAGATCTGATGGGATAGCTTTGGCCTAGCCTAGTGATCCCCATAGGAAATAGTGTGAACCTTCTGCATGACCTGATAAATATCGACTCCTTGGATGCAACAGAGGAGAACACCATCAAACCCGCACTTATAGAGGATCTACTCAAGACTAGGACCACTCTGGTGGGTAAACTGTAACGTGTGACGTCGGATTCGCTCTCTCTCAGCATGATCAGCTGGGAGGTAACCATTTTGAAGATACTCAACAAAGGGGGCTCTCCAGTTGGGGGTCGCTTCAACCACTGCATCTGAGGAACCTTGGGGTCCTGATGTGGAGGCTCTGGCGGTAAGATGGCTTACCCGTAGGCCATCATCATCATCAGGGGTGACAGGAGCAATGAATCTCCAATGTTCCACGTGTATAATTAGATCATTCTACTCAGGTTCTACAAGTGATACAGCCAGGCTGGCTAGGGCATCAGCTCGACCGTTCTAAGATCGAGGGACATGAGTAACTTCCAGCTGAGATGGGAACTGGGCCATTAGATGGAGGGTGCGCCCCAACAATGGTACGAGCTCTGGATTTCTGATGACGTAGTCACCATTGATTTTCTTGATGACTAGTTTGGAATCCCCTTTCACATGAAAATGGGGCACATCGATCTCGAGGGCCATCTTGAGGCCAGTAATGAGGGCCTGATACTCGACTTCATTGTTGGTGCAGCCTTCTGACAATAGGAATGAGTACGACAGAATGGCTTGCGCTGGGGTAATAAAGACGATACCTAGGCCCACTCTATTGAACCTAGGATCATTGAGCCTCCTTCTGGTGGGGCTTTGGGAGGCACCGTCAAAGTGCATCTACCAACACAGGATGGCATGATCTATCGAGAAGATTGCCTCGTCGGGAAAATCCAATTCCAGGGATTGGTCCGCAGAGGTTGGATGGGGGCAGCAAGAAAATATGCCAACACTTATCCCTTGATATCCTTCTGAGGCATGAACCAGATTTCAAACTATAGGAGGATTACCGCCCACTTTTCTAGTCTTCCAGTCATCATGGGGCGGTTCAGGATGTAATTTAGCGGGTCTATATGAGAGACCAGCTATACCTTATGGTGTTATAGGTAATGTTTCAAATTCTCCATAGAAAATACGAGTGCAAGGAAGATTCTTTCGATGATGGAGTATCTGGTCTCCATATCGATGAGCATACGGGTGAGGTAGTAGAGGAATTTTTCAATCCCCTCATTGTTCTTCTGGGAGAGAAGGGTGCCAAGAGATCATTCCAGGTCAGTCACATATAGGATTAGTGGCTTTCAAGGGATGGGTGGCATTAGGACCGGAGGCTGGAGCAGATACTGCTTGATTTCCTCAAACGTTGTCAGGCACTCTTCGTCTCACTCGTAGGCGGAGCCTTTCTTCATGAGCTGAGAAAAGGGATTACACTTGCCAACCAAATTCACAATGAATCGGCGTATATAGGCTAAGTGGCCTTGAAAACCCCGAAGCTCCCGAATATTTCTCAAGGGAGGAATCTGGATGATGTCCTTGATCTTATATGGGTCGATCTCGATTCCCCAGTACCTAACAACAAAGCCAATAAACTTCCCGGGGGTGACCCCGGAGGCACACTTCAGTGGGTTCATCTTCTGGTGGCAGGAAAAGAGGAATCCGAACACTTTATCAAGGTCCTTGAGATGGTCCTGACGCTGGTGATATTTGACCACCAGATCATCCACATATCATTCCACCAATTTCTCAAGGATTGGCTTGAATATGTGGTGCATGGCCCGCTGATAGGTTTCACCTACATTATTTAAGCCCAAGGGAATAACCTGGTAACAGAAAGTACCTTGGGGCACCCTGAAAGTTTTGGACTCTTCTTCCTCGGGGGCCATTCGGATCTAGTTGTATCCGGAGTAACCATCCATGAATGATATGTCTTGTAACCCAGTTGTAGCATCGATCAATAATTCTATCAATGGAAGGGGAAAATCATCCTTCGGACAGTGACGGTTGAGATCTCGGAAGTCGATACAGACTCTAATGTATCTGTTCTTCTTCTTGACTGGCACAATGTTGGCTAGCCACTTGGGGTGCTGGACCTCCTTGATGAAGTTGGCTCTGATGAGCTTGTCAACTTCGGCCTCAACCATGGCACCATGAGAGGGGTGCATATTTCTGGGATGCTGCTTGAACCCGCGATGATTTTACGGAAGACCGAGGCGGTGGAAGGCTACCTGAGGATCTAGTCCTAGCATTTGGTCATGACTCCAGGCAAATACATCACGATGCTGCTTTAGGAAATCTATTTACCGTTGCTACTCCTCGAGGGGTATAGCGGCACAGATCAATGTGGGTCTCGGATCTGACTCGCTACCAAGGTTCACCTGTACCAATTCATCGACCATGGCAGAGATGCCTTCTTCAAAGGTGGGGGGAGAATCCTCCAGATCCTCTTCTTCGCTTATGGAGGGGGGATCTTCAGTGGGAGGTGCTTCCTCTAGGTCAACAGATCTCTACGGAAGGTTGGTTCCAACCTGGGCAGCGGTGGACAACATATCAAGAGATCCACGTGCTGTTGAAACCATAGAAACGAAGGCAGTCGATCCGATCCCATCTAGTCTTCATCCCAAGGGGCCACACTTGATGATATCAAAGCAATAGTGGTGCGTTGGATTGAGCTAGTTAATCCCAGCCCGACGAAACAGACACGTATGACGTATTGTTATTGTCATGGGGTGGACATCCCGATACCGTATGGGGGTAGGAGGTTTTGGGATCACCTAATCCTGGTTCGTGTAGGAGTACAAGGTGAATTTCCACCATCACTTGGACTTGGGAATATAAATCCCTATTGTACCATAGAGAACAAAACATTGCCCCATGTCGGGGGTTGTGGCCTCTAATCGATGGATCAGGAAGACTTAGGCATCATCCAGACCTGCCTAGGGGTCAGTTGCGACCGTGACGGGCTCAACCTCACTCGCTTGAACCTGTTTGTCCTTTCTCTTGTAATAGTCGGCATCTAGGTAGCGAGATTCACAAGAGGATAAAGGGGATGAATCACCTTGGAGTATACCTACTTGACCATTGAGGGAGTACTTTAGGCACTGGTAATATGATGCGGGGACCATCACATGAAGGTGGAGCCATGGTCTGTCCATCAATGCATTATACGCGGTGTCGTGGGAGACAACCATAAACTCGGTACTGAAAACTAGGACACCAAACTGGGTCTTCAAATGGATCTTTCCAACCGGGGTTTGCTTTGTCCTGCCGTATCCCTAGATCCTTAAATCAGAGGGAGTCAATTCATCCTCGGATAACCCCAACTTCCACAGCGTCTGCGTTGGGATAAGGTTTATCCTGGAGCCGGTGTCAACGAGACAACAACGAACCTCCACGCCATTAAATTGGCCAGTGATGTATAGCTGGAGGATGTGCCCCTGTATATGAGAACCTTCATCTTCCCCAGAGAACGAAATGATGGCCTGACATTCAGCGTTCTTGACCGCTTCAACATGAAAGGCTTCTGCAGCTGCTACCTCCGTCTCGAAACTGGAGGGGGCTTATTAAAGACTCAACGAGGGCCTCACAAATATCTGACGATAGGAAAAGGGCCTTGAGGATGGAAATACTCACTGGTATGTTGTCAAGGTGCTTACAGACATCATACTTCTGCGCCAGGCATGATCTTCTTCTTGCAAGGATCCACTCTGTGATAGGAGGCAAAGCGGGCCCTGCTGGCTGGGCCGACGACTGACTGGTGTTGGGTATATCTCGTTGCTCTCTAGTTGAAGCATCAAGAGTAGCTACCAGATGAGGGTCGGATGAGTAGGATCGTCCTGTAGCAGGGTGAGGCTGGTCGCGACATGGTCGAGGTAGCTATGCCAGATCCATTAGCACAAACGGTGGTAGAGGCGGGTCTGACGACACTGGATGAAAAGGCTGCGCATGCTGAGCTCTACATTGGGTCTGCTGTCTGGTCTCAATGTCATGCACGGCCTAGCTGGAGGTGCAAAATGATGTGCCTTGATGACCCATATGGCTGCGACTCCGCCGACATTGACATAAGTTGGGGACATTGGGGAGGTTCGCCTGGCACTCCCTGTCGTCGGGAGTAATATAGGGATTTACCAACTCCACGGTGTTAACCGAAGCATACCCTTGACTATATCATGAAGAGTCATCCATTACCAGGAATATTCTAAGAGGAATCCCCATATCAGGGGGCATGAAGTTGCCTAGAGTGTGGGATGACGATGGCATTGGTGGGGTGCATTGCTTTCCCTTGCGACGTCGATTCTTTCTCTTCTGGGAAGAGGTCGGCTGAGATGATGATGCAGAAGTGGTGGTCATAGCTTCTGAAAGCTCCGGCTAATTCAGGCATGCCTGAATGATACCATGGGAATGGGAGACTGTTTTATGAGCCATCCAGTTTTCATACTTCTGCGACTCGCGGTTGGAAACCTCTTTCCACTCACCTTCGTCGTCGCTACTGTTGTCTAGCCTTACAAAAACACCCGCCACTTGTGTCGGGGCCGGGCCCAGCCTGACTATGTTGTTATCGACCTAGTATTGAATCGATTATTTAAACACATAGAACTACTTGAGGATGTGTCCCAAGATCTGATTATAGGGACAGTAGTTGGGGCGATCAGTGAGATTTTCCTCTTCTGGCCTTCTGCACTCAGGAAAGCGCATGATCCCGTTTTCCAAGGCACTTCTGAAATAGCTGGGAACCTGATTCTCATTGAACGAGTAGGTCTAGTTTCTTCTATCTAGAAAGGGGTCCCTTGGAGTCTGGCCCTAGAGAGGAGCTAGAGGGGCCTGTCTAGAAGGAGGACCCTGATTGTCCCGCTTCGGAAGTGGTGGCGCATTCCACGGAGGTGCTTGTTGATTTTGAGGTGGACGCTGCTGAGACGGAGGTTGTGGCTGAGGTGGAGGGACTCTGTGAGGCTATAGGGCTAGTGCCATAGGTAGTAAATCTAGCTGCCTAGGGGCCTCTATTTGGGCCACCGCGGCGAGCTCCGCTCTGGCATCCCTCCTTGATGGAATTACCGGGGGCAACAGATGTTCCTAGATAGCCTATTGCAGGGCTTATTCCAGGCACTGAGCCTTGTCAGAGAAGTCTCAAAATCCTTCGGGGTAGTTCTGGGTGATTAGAGAGGAACCAGCTCTACCCTGACATTCCCTACGCACATCGTCAGTAATTGCTCCTAAGTTAGTGTCATGTCAAGGGAGTATGTGAGCCCCTTCCACCGGGTGATAAAGTTCACGACTCGCTCATCATGCCTTTTTTGCACTTGAGGAGTTCTGAGATGCTCATTTTCCAGGTGTTAGAGCTGAACTGGTAGAGTAATTGCCTGCGAAGGTCCTCCCAGATGGTCACGTATCCGACAAGGAGCTAGTTATACCAGACGAATCTCGGCCCCTCCAATGTCTGAACAAAACAGGGAGCTTGGTAGCCTCCTACTGCGCTGGAGTCCCTAACATGGGCCCATACCTTGAGTTGAAGAGGTCTAGGTGTTGTGGCAGGTCCCCCGTCCCGTTAAAGGGGGAGATGGTGGGATTCTCAAAACCCGAAGACACTGACATATCATCTACCCACACCAGATATGGCTTACCATCAGGTGAGATTTCCACCTGTCACATTTCCAATGCCTCGAGGCGGGCTATGAGCACTACCATAGGATCATCTGGGTGGGGTTCCCTATATTTATGGGGATCCCTAACTATGAGTGTGTTGTCGAGTTCTTCAACATGGTAAACAGGCTCAGCGGCTCGTGGAGCGGCTGGTGGAGCGACTTACGGGGCAATTGGGAGAACCCGAGCTAGATTCCTTGGATTGTCACACAGTTATAGAGGGTTTGGCGAGACATAACGTGCCCTATTTCTGTGAGATCTGGCTTCAGCCCTGTCCGCGTGAGCAGCATGATCAGGGTTGCCTAAGGGTAGCTCGCTGAGGGGTAGTTGTTCCTGCCCCTACTGCACTGGCCTAGGATTTCTGTAGTCGGATCGTCGCTCTGCAGCGCATTCAACCAGGAGTTCATCAACCAACTTCTTCTGCTCAGCAGGTTTTTGGTGCAACGTGGCCTTCTCAAGGTCCCCCACCATCTTCTTCACTGAAGCGGACATGTCGGAGTTTTTTGTAGCTCCGACATGCTCTTTTCCCTTACCATAATTCTGGCTGAGTACCAATGCTTCGGTGGGAACAGGGAGACCTAGTATGTTCCTCTGCTGGAGATTAATCCTCTCCTATGTATCCAGTAGTGGTGTCACACCCTTGGAGGGTAAGTCTCCATCGAGAAGCTCCAGGTCATCCTCCTCGTCCACTAGGTCGGCCGTATTGACCATGACACTTCTTGGGGGCATGTCCTCGATATCGCCTAGCGAGTCAGGCTTCCACCGAATAAGACTAAAGAGGAGGGAAACATATTTCCCCCAGCCATGGATTTGTACGTGGGGGGGTATCCTCCTTGATAATTTTGTGTGAAGTATCTAGATACTCTGAACGCATTGCTGCTGGAGGGCCTCATGAGGACCTGGTGACTTAGGGCATTGGGCCACAGGGAGTGCGGCCATATCAACCAGACAACATTACTCGCTGATGTCTTTGAAATGCACTTGGATACTTGGATAGACCACGCGCTGATGGAGAAGACTAAAATGCGTCACCCAGAGGGTGTAGTGGAAGCACTCAACTTCCTCTGGAGTGAGGGATTCCAATATGCAGAAATTCTGCGCTGCCATGGGCCAGAACTTCTTGGGGAAGTGGTCCGCTGTGAGGATGTTCCAGAAGCGCCTTGACTTAGATTCAGGGTCTGGACCTTTATTTCCCCACTCATCAATTGGGGGTGGTTGAGGAACCGGTAGTGATACTGAGGCAGACCACTGGGACGGTAGGCTGGCCAGTGGAGAGTATGGTGAACAGGCTGACTGGACTCCATATCCTGGGCTTTCTTCTAAAGAGTGTAGAAACCTAGCCGCTACGTCACGATAGGACGGGCTGACGGCTACAGTTCCCAGCCTAAGGGCTAGGGCTACTGGCGATGGGTCGCGCTGCTACTCACCCACCATTGGTCCCCAGAATAGCTCTCTGTGATCTCTTGTTGAGTTAGAGAATTCTTCTGGTGACAATGGTGGTGATTGTATGACCATAACCTGTGGGGTCTCCAGATTTTCATCCTCTTGGATGTACCGACGGAGGGAGGTGGCAATCCTATGGACCTCGCATTCTGGGAGTACCAGGCTGATGCGCCTCATCCCTTCCCCGACCCTCGATTCGGATGAGTGAGAGGAGGGCTCCCGTGCTGAGTCGTACTCTTCCTCAGAGTCTGAGAAACAAACTGGCATGATCTCTATCCGAACCTTCTCAGAATTATTCTTGCGATGGTGATGGCCCGCCTTCCTGCCCCTAGGTGGCTCCTCGGGACAGGGCAGATTTCTAACATAGGGTCCTTCGTCCGCATTGGTGCTAGGGCGGAGAGGGTTTCCACTCGAGAAAGCCAGGGTGTGAGGAGCATCGAGACAAATGTCGAAGGGGGCATGAGGAGGACCTCCATGGATAGCGCTGAAGCGAGAAAAACCTCTGCTAGAACTGGCAGAAGCATGGGGAGGACCTCCACACTTGTTTTCCCTGGAAACCTCAGTACAAGGAGGATCCTTGTACCAGTCTAGCTGAACACGGGTAAGACCTCCATGTTGGATGTGGGTGGAGTGAGGCTGGACCTCACCCCTATGGTTTCCGAGGCAAGGAGGACCTTCACCAGCTACTGAGAGAACATGGGGAGGATCCCCATGTTGGAGAGAGACCGGATGGGAAATGTCCCTACATCGATGGTCGGGGGTAGGAGTAATGACTCCATACCTAGTGTAATGGGCATGATAGAGGCTTCCGTACCGAGTATCACTATCGTGGGGTAGAACCTCATTTATATTGAGGGTGGCAAGGGGCGGACCTCCATGCTGAGCCTCGAAGCGGGGAAATCCTGCGCTCTTTGTGTTAGTGGTACGAGGAGGACCTCCGTATTGGGTGGTATCGTTGCAGGTTAGCTCGCGGCGGCCACTGCTTGTGCTGATGACCATGAGAGTCGGCCCAGCCTACCCATGGGGAAGTTGGGGCCTTGATCCCAGTCGGCCGTATAAGTGCCCCTACTTAGTGTATGCAGGGAACTGATGAGACGTGTCAGTGGTGGCTCGGTCCACAATAGCTACCGATGTTGATTCCCCTTGGTGGGCGTCCTCAGCTTGTGCCTGATGCTGGTGTCGGGTCGGACGAACCGAGGTCGGTGGTGCAGGAACGTAGCTTACCCTCTCCTCTTCAAGCAAGATCGGGTGGTGGCGCTGATGCGGCCGGGTGGGAGCCCTTGATGGGAGCCCCTGGATTGGGACTCTGACCGGGCTGGGCCGGATGTCACCTACCTCATCTGCATAAGGTAGGGAGTCGTCAAAGCGCTCCAGGGACAGGCTCCCGAAATGGTTGTATGTCAGGGTGGCGAGCAATGGCTCCTTGTACGGCCCTCGGGGGTGGTGTTGATAGTGAGGTGTAGACGCCTCCAAGTCCAGACAAGCCATATCTCGCGTAGGGATGATGCCATCCTCCTCGTAATTTCACACATGTTCGTTGATTACCCTCCTTTGAATGACCTCAGACGGGGAGAGGGGGTGTGGGAACCCCATGGTTGTAGATGTAGAGGTCGTTGTGAAAGAGGTGAAGCCACGTGGAACGGCTGTGTTGGCGCTGCCCCTGCCCCTGCGTAGATGGGCAGGCGGTGATCGCGTCCCTGGAGCAGCAACTTGATTCCTAAGAAGTAGGGATATAAACTCGTCAGTGCTGAAAGAAAAAGGAATCAACGATCAATGCCCCAGCGCCATCCCGTCTTTTGTGATCGGTAAGAGGGATCCACGCTAACAACGTCGCAAAACGGGAATGTACAACGTTCTACTGCCCCAACTTCTGGTGGGTTTCACGCCAGGCCTGCTATTTACTTGGTGGGACCTGGCACCAGATAACTAGATCTGGTGACATGTCAATCCATTGATGCCCCAAGAACTACTAATCTCCATTTTGAGGAGAATAACTTCATGTTGGGTTCACTATTTTTTTTCTCACGCTTTCACCGGGGCGCACGCGTCCGCCTCGTTTGGGGACGAGGGGGCGTGGTTTTGTTGCCCCGCATTCCCGTTTTCCAAAGGCGGGTTGCATCCACTCATTATTCAGGGACAACTAATCCTTGATTGAAATAGGATGATGGGATGTCGGTTCTTCCTTCCATGGATTCCTCCTCAGAACTCCTCACCAAGTACGGGTCTCCCTTATAGATTTAATACATTGTTTGTGAAACTCTTCCTAGTGTCATATCTTCATGGACACCAGTTAATTACATTGCTTCTGTCAGGACATTCCAAGGGGTTCGGTCAGGGCAGCAACCTTTGGTCAAGGGATTAGTCACATTGGGCATCACTGGCATGTTTGGACACTGGGGGATTGGCATGTCTGTCTTATGTCCCTTATTATAGGGCTTCTCAAGGGCACTAAATCCCAAGGAATCCCACATCGAACGTGGGGAATCATATTCCATGGGAATTTATTTGAGGTTTTCCTCAGCTTCCCATGTTTAACACAGGTTATGTCGTATGTTTAACGTCCAACAGAGACAGATTAGATTGATCAGAACACTGAATGGAGTGGATTAGATGGGTACAATCCCCTAGAGGGAACACCAATATTGGGGACAACATGTGGGTGGCTTCCTGAGTGTTGTTGAGGGTAATGGGGTATGAGGAGACATGATCCCACTGGGATGTGGCGTCCTGGGTAAGAATCAAGATGGGTGATGGAGCATTTGAATGAAGTGGGTGGTGAATGGGATGAAACCACCATGAGGATGATGATAGTTTTGGGCTTGATCCTTGAATAGGCTTCCTACGTATCCCCGTGGTAGGGAATCAAAGTCCACGTAGTTGATCTGACAACATCTTACCACAGATTTGGGTTCAACGGCTTGCCGTTGGGTGGGGGTGTCAATGAATTACTGCTGAACAGGTTCACAACAGCTTACCGCCGGATGGTGTCCACAGTTTAACATCATGCAAGATAGGGGAGAACCGACGTGAAGGGGGCCAAAACTGCTGGGTGTTGGTCTTAAACCTCATGGAGGCTTCCTACTTACCTTTCCTTGGAAAGGATCAAAGACCTCAGAGTTTAGGTGGTGGCATTTGGGGATTATTCTCTGAGGAGGCCCAGGGTGTCGGTGAACTGATGTGGAGGAGGACTTGGGGTCCAATGGTTGTTGGGCTTGAACCTCGTGGAGGCTTCCTACGTACCCTGCCTTGGAAAGAATCAAAGTCCTCGTAGTTCGGATGGGGCATTTGGGGCTTATGCTCTGAGGTGGCCTAATGAGTTGGTGAACCGACGTGAAGATGGTCGGAATGACCGGTGTTGGGCTTGAACCTCAGGGAGACTTCCTACATATCCTTCCTTGGAAAGGATCAAATTCATCGTAGTTCGGATGGTTGGGAACCAACGTGAAGGTGGACCTGGGGTCCAATGGGTGGAACTACTGGAAATTCGGGCAATAGCCACTATTCTAAACCGTGGGTATAGGCCCTTAAACCGTGGCTATAGGTAATATCCACGGTTTGAGAAATCGTGGCTAAGTTTGGCGTGGCTATAGGCCCAGCCCTATAGCCACGGTTCCAAACCGCGGCTGTATACCTAATGCCACAGTTTGAACCGTGGCTATACTAAAGGCCGGACAGGATTTATTGCCACGGTATAAAACCGTGGCATTTGGCCTATAGCCACGGTTAAAAACCATGGCAATAAACCAATAGCCACGGTTTAAAACCGTGGCTATAGGGTCTCCAAATCCATAAAAAAATACCCCCCAACCCCCGCGACACCCCCCTGGACACCCCATGGACACCCCCTGGACACCCCCTGGACACCCCCCTGGACACCCCCTGGACACCCCCTGGACACCCCCTGGACACCCCCTGGACACCTCCTGCACCCCTCCCCTATGCCCTATAGACCCCCCCCCCCCACCCACCCTCCTCCCAACTGCCTTGCAGACCCCCCCCCCCCCCTGCTGGATAGCCCTCCCCCTACTTGACAGTCCTCCCCCCTGCTGGACAGCCCTCCCCCCCTGCTGGACAGCCCTCCCCCCCGCACCGCCTAGACAGCCCCCTTGCACCCCCATGCCCCCCTGGACATCCCCCTTGCCCCCCCCCTGGACAGCCCCTTGAACACCCCCCCCCGGACAGCCCCCTTGCACCCCCACAGGACAACAGTAAGGTAAAGAGCTGAATGATTCCAGTTTTGCATGGTCTGAAAAAGAAATTTCAGTGAAGGGTTGACGTGAAGGAACAATATGTCCCTGGGCTGCAATTGATTCCACTTGATGATGAAGTGACAATTCAGAACATGCTGCCAGGTATAATTGATCGTCGCAGATTGGGGAAGTTTGTCTTACCTTCTGCTCTCGATGGCCAAGCCATACGAACTCTCTCAATGGGGTTGGAGCCTAGTAATAATTCATCACTAGAGCCTAGACCATGTTTTGAAGATTTAGAAATTTGTGGTGCTAGAGTTCAAAGGAAAGGATATGATTCAGAGGCTGAGTATGGAGACGGATGAGGAAAACCTTTTTTATTTGCAGTAAACATTCCAGAAGTGTGCCTTAGAAGTTTCCAGACTGGTTATTTTCCTTGGTTACCAGTTTCATGGTAATTCTATAGAGCTGTTGTTCACTACTTGGTACCTGGCTGGGTGAATGCTGTTGTTCAGCCCTACACCGAACCACAACACCCCCCTGACCCTGCCCAGTCCCCTCCCCCCTGCTACTTTCCCCCCCTCCCCCTGCTAGTTCCCCCCTCTCCCCTGCCAGTCCTACCCCCCCCCCCCCTAAACCCCCCAGGACAGACCCCCCCAGACCCTGGACACCCCCCTAACTGCCATCCCCCCCCACCCAGGACAGACCCCCCCAGACCCTGGACACCCCCACCCAACTTCACTCCCCCATGCACCCTTGCACACCAGCATGCCCCCCAACCTCAGCCTGCCCCCTCCCCCCTGTTGGCCACCCCTCCCCCCTACTGGACACCCCTCCCCCCTGCTGGACAGCCCTCCCCCCTGCTGGACAGCCCCCCCCCCCTGCTGGACATCCCTCCCCCCTTCGGGACAGCCCTCCCCCCTACTGGACAGCCCCCCTGCCGGACACCCCCCCCCCCCCACACCTCCCCCCTGCTGGACATCCCCCCTACCCCCAGCACCCCCTGCACCTGCACCCCCCCTTCCCCCTGCCCCCCTCCACCCTCCCCCCTGCCCCTGACCCCTGCCCCCTGCACCCCTACCACCCTACACCCCTACCCCCCTCCCCCCTTCCCCCCTGCCCCCCTGCACCCCCAACACCCCCCACCCCCCGCACCCCCCTTGACCTTGCCCCCATCCCCCCTGCCCCCATCCCCCCTGCCCCCCTCCCCCCATCACCCCCTACACCTGTACCCCCTGCAGTACATATACATGACTGGGGATTTGGCTCCCTTTCACTCAAGCCAGGTGCAGTACATATACATGACTGGGATCGGAAATTCAACCCATATGAAATTGGTAAGACCTCAGTTCAGGTATGGGTTAAAATCTATGGATTAAACTGGGTTTTATGGCATCCTAGAATTCTATATGACATTGCATTAGCTGTTAGAGTTCCAGTTAAGATGGGTCGAGAAAGTGAAATAGCTCGATTTGGCCATTATGCTAGATGTCTAATTGAAATAGACCTTTGCTCCACATTAGTAGACAAAGTTTGTTTATCTACTGATGAAGAGGAGCTGGAACTTAGTGGAATTTGAGAACATACCAAAATTTTTCCCACATTGTAAGGTCATTGATCACGAGGTTAAAAATTGCAGAAGATCTGTTATTTTCACCCTTTGTTCTCAACGAGGACATGATCATAAATCATGTTCCAACCTTGATTTGGAGAGGAAAACAATACAAAGCAATAAAGCTTGAACCTCTGGTTCTGAAAACCCTGTTAATAGGCAGTTTGCTGAGCCTGTTAATCAAGGGATGGTTGTTTATGACTCCAAGAATGATAATGAGAAGGTCTGTACGCCCAGCCATAAAACATGGGCTGACATTGTGGAAGAAGTTGTGGATCCTGCACCTATTCTCCATGTTACTACTACTGTCCATTCCTATGCTCAATTGGTTTCTCAAAGCAAGGAACCCAGGCCCCCTTCCCTGTGTCAATCTGATTCTGCTCAGATTGACACTAGTAAGGAGGTTTCCTCCTTGGCTGGTGTGGCCAATGAAAGTCTCATGGCACAAGATTTACTTTCTACTGCCTCTAGTGATGCCTCTAGTGCACAGGTAAACATAAATCTGAAGTAAGATGGACAAGACACAGTGAAGGAGGCAGATATTGTTAATAAACAAAACCAGCCTGCCTCTGTTTCTCATTTTTTTGAATCTGGGAAAGTGTAGTGTGGGATTCCTGCTTCTGCTGACCATTCTGTTGATGCAAAAGCTGCTACACCTGGTTCTGAAGAAGTATGTATACTTCTAGGGGAGCCTTCTCCTGATCAGACTACTTCTTCTAGTGTACAGGTGGTGTCAAAATCAAATACAACAAAACAGATTGTTGAACATCCCCACCCCCTTCCGGACACCCCTCCCCCCTGCCGGATAGCTCGCCCCCCTTCCTGACAGCCTGCCCCCCTGCCGGACAGCCCTCCCCCCCAGCTGGACAGCCCCGCCCCCTGCCTGGACACCCCTCCCCCCTGCTGGACACCCCTCCCCCTTGCTGGACACCCCTCCCACCTGCTGGACAACCCTCCCCCCTGCTGGACAGCCCTCCCCCCTGCTGGACAGCCCCACCCCCCTGCTGGACAGCCCGCCCCCTACCAGACACCCCTCCCCCCTGCTGGACACCCCTCCCCCCTGCTGGACAGCCCTCCCCCCTGCTGGACAACCCCTCCCCCTGCCTGCACAACACCTCCCCTTATACCCAACCCTATATCCAGCCCTCCCCCTCCTGGACAACCCCCTCCCCCCTGCCTGATAGCCCGCCCCCCTACTGGACAGCCCGCCCCCCTGCTGGACAGCCCCGCCCCCTGCCTGGACACCCCTCCCCCCTGCTGGACACCCCTCCCCCCTGCTGGACAGCCCTCCCCCCTGCTGGACAGCCCACCCCCTGCTGGACAGCCCCCCCCCCCCCCCCTGCTGGACAGCCTCACCCCCTGCTGGACAGCCCGCCCCCCTACCGGACACCCCTCCCCCCTGCCGGACACCCCTCCCCCCTGCCGGACACCCCTCCCCCCTGCCGGACACCCCTCCCCCCTGCTGGACAGCCCTCCCCCCTGCTGGACAACCCCTCCCCCTGCCTGCACAGCCCCTCCCCCTGCACCCAGCCCTATATCCATCCCCCACCCCTACACCCAGCCCTATATCCAGCCCCCCCCCCCACTGGACCCCCTAGACACCCCATGGACAGACCCCCCAGGACAGCACCCCCCAGACCCTGGACACCCGAGGACAGACCCCCCCCCCCCCACTAGACCCCCTAGGCAATGGATGGATGTCATGGGCTATTGCTAAAAGACCGAATCCGGCTGCTGAAATTAGCAGTAAGTAAGAAGAGGTAAATGAAGAAAAATGAATAAAATTTTCCCAATATACTTGGGGGAAAGAATGAAGGAAACTAAGTTGGACTGGATTTTAAGTAGGCTGCTCTTGTTTTTCTGAAGTGGCAGGGCTGATTGGGTCTAAAATAAGTGATTTGGAACAGGAATTTAGATGAGGGATTCAAATGTTAAGGGGTCTGGTTTAATTGGTTATAATTGGGTGAGGTTTGGAATGGTTTTAAAGTGGGATGCCTGGTGGAAAATGTGGGGTTGGTGGCTTAGAAGTTGAGAGGTGGGTAGGCCTGATTGGTGGTCAAGTTGTGGATGGGTTGCCTAGGTGGATTGAAAAATGGTGGGGGACTGGAAAGGAGTTCATAGTTTAGGAATGAGGAAATACGAAAAATTATAGATCTAACCATTCAATGTTTCTCTAAGGAGGAGTAACCGCCGCAGGGTGTCATCCTGGAGCAGGGCCAAATCACGGCGTGACCGCGGTGTGACCGCGGCGTGACCGCGGCGTGACCGCGGCGTGATCGCAGCGTGACCACAACATGTTGGCCCGGTCCAGTGACATCCCCCCTGTCTGGACACACCTCCCCCCTATCTGGACACCCCCTCCCCTGTCTGGACACCCCCCTACTATCCCAAATCTAGAATACCACTTACCCTAAAAGACAAGAGAGACCCCAAAAAGAGATTTAAACTGAACTAAAAAATGAGAAAATTCAATCTAGTACATAACATCGATCATTCTATCTATTCAAATAATAATGTCAAATACCTCCTGATCATGCACTAAGAGATCCCACACCACTTCAAAGTTGGAAACCATCACATAACACACATGAAATTTAAAACATTACATGGACCTATTTACTGAAGGCATGTATGGATCCAACAAGAATTATATAGTATTTGGATTTAAGAACTACATTTCAACTAAAATTAATGATATAAAAGAATGAGTAACTTCAATACCAATTAACTCTAACAACATAGAGATAAAAAATAAACACCATACCTTTATAGTAGCTGGACATGGTATAGATTCTTTTAGTACATAGTCTACAATATAAAGAAATTTAGTATTAGCTCCCCCTCATCACTCTTGCACCACCCCCCCCCCCCCTCGGCCCCCTGCTACCCCAACCCCCCTCCCCAGCCCCCCTGCCACCCCCAGCCCACCGCCACCCCCCCCCCCACAGCCCACCTCCACCAGCCCCCAACCCCAACCCCTAGCTGCACCATCCCCCCCAGCCCCCGGCCACCCCCCAGCCCACCAGCACCAGTCCCCCCCCCCCCCCGCAGCCCACCTGCACCAGCCCCCAACCCCAACCCCCAGCTGCACCCCCCCCCCCCCCACAGCCCCCTACTACCCCAGCCCACCTGTACCAGCCCCCCACCCCTCGCAGCCCACCTGCACCAGCCCCCTGCACCAGCCACCCCCCCAGCCACCTGCTACCCCTAGCCCCCCTGCCACCCCCTAGCCCACCTCCAACCCCCCCCCCCCCCCCGCAGCCCACCTGCACCAGGTGTGGTCATAAATCTGCTATGACTGTAGATTTCATAGGCAATATCAGGTCCCATGGAAATCAGAGTACATAATGCTACCAAAAATATTATCATAATGGATTTTACACCTAAATTGAATATCATCAGCAGCAATGGGTTTTTGTGTTGAAGAAAATTTAAAGTGTTTTACTAGGAGTACATTGGAAATTTTGAGAGATTCAAACATGTGTCTATTTTTAATATTTAATATTTAACCATTTTGAGATAAGTAAGAAAATTTATTTGGTCTATCTCTGACAATTTAAATGCATATGGTTTTATTAGCTATGCCTAAGTCTTTCACTTCAAACTTACCATTATTTTGTGATTTTACAATAATTATGAGGCTCATGTTCTTACAAATTGTAATCATGTCATCAGCATAAATCATCAGATTTCATGTAGTACTGCATTAAACAAAACATTGAAATTATGATTTGAAATAGAGTTACCAGATTTTATAGAACTGTGCTGACTATCGATAGGTGGTGAAATAGTTATACCTGGTGCCTGTGAGGTATCTGTGGGACGTTTTATGATATTTTCCAGATCTGGACAGCACTGTATTTTCTCTATAGAGACATTCATAACCTGTATGGGCTTAGGTTCCTGGACAGCCCTCTTGCACCCCCTTGCAACCCCCTAGACAGCCCCCTTGAACACCCCCTGCACCCCCCCATGCCCCCCTTAGTCCCCCATGCTCCCCTTGCAACCCACTGGACAACCCCATGCCCCAACTGGACAGCCCCACTGGACACCCCCTGCACCCCCTGGACAGCCCTCCCCCCCTGCCGGACACCCCTCCCCCCTGCTTGGACAACCCCTCCCCCTGCTGGACACCCCTCCCCCTGCTGGACACCCCTGCCCCCTGCACCCTACCCCCTGCACCCCACTGGATAGCCCCCATGCCCCAACTGGACAGCCCCACTAGACACCCCCTGGACACCCCTCCCCCCCTGCTGGACACCCCCCCTACCGGACAACCCTCCCCCTGGCCCTTTCTACACCCCCTGGAATGTGTTTCTATTGATATAAATGATCATCTTATTGAGGTATGTTTTGTATTATAAAACATACCAAAGTACAATGAGCATTGCAGGATGATAGGCCATGCCACTGATAAGTGCAGAATTGTACAGAAATTCTGCAAGCCATCCTCTATTAATACTTCGTTGAAAGATACTCTGAAAGGCAAAAATATTAATACCACAGTGTGACCGCGGCGTGACCATAGCGTGACCGTGGCATGACCACAGCGTGTTGACCCGATCCAGTGACATCCGCGGGGAAGCATCTTCTGGCTAGGAGCGAAGGAAGCGGGAGGAGGCTGGAATGCTGGTGGAAGGGGGCTGGTTGCAGGTGTTGGGGGGATGGTGCGGGCAGATTTGAAGGTGGCAGGGGGGCTGTTGCGGGCTGGAATGCCGATGGAAGCGGGCTGAAATAAAGGTGGAAGGGGGCTGGTGTGGGCTGGATGTGGATGGAGGAGGGCCAAATCACGGCATGACTACGGCGTGACTACGGCGTGACCGCGGCGTGACCGCGGCGTGACCGCGGCGTGACCGCGGCGTGACCGCGGCGTGACCGCGGCGTGACCGCGGCGTGACCGCGGCGTGACCGCGGCGTGACCGCGGCGTGACCGCGGCGTGACCGCGGCGTGACCGCGGCGTGACCGCGGCGTGACCGCGGCGTGACCGCGGCGTGACCGCGGCGTGACCGCGGCGTGACCGCGGCGTGACCGCGGCGTGACCGCAGAGTGACCGCGGCGTGACCGCGGCATGACCGCAGCGTGTTGGCCCAATCCAGCGACATCCGCGGGGCAACATCTTCAGACCAAGAGTGAAGGGAGCGGGAGGAGGCTGGAATGCTGGTTGAAAGGGGCTGGTTGCAGGTGTTGGGGGGATGGTGCGGGCTGATTCGAAGGCGGCAGGGTGGGTGTTGTGGGTAGGGGGGATGTTCAGACATAAATACACTGACCGAGATGCTCGGATAAACCAAGACTCCATTGCTCAGATAGAGGCGATCTAGCAATACTTCCGCATGTAGTAACTATCAGAAGGTTATAATCATAGATGAAATGGTTCAAGATAACCAGACACAGTATGCGAATTTTAATGTAAAACAACCAAATGAAGGGGTCGTGCAATGACATGAATGGGTAGAGTGAGAATATCGGATTGATCATCGGATGGAGTACACTACAATCAGAGGAAAGAATATGCGCTGTGAGAATACAATATGCAATAGAGGATCATCGGATGGTCCAATAAAATTTTACGCTAAGTAGACACCCTATGATCAGACGATTCAGGTATAACATACCTGGTAGTAGAAAAGTTGAAATACTATGATATGAATCTACATACACAAGAGTTGGAGCACCAAAAAAAATGCAACTACTGATGATCATGTGATAATAATACAATCGAGCTGAGTAATAAATACAATAAATCATCTAATAATCATATAACTCCCTTGAAAGTATAGAGAATAGTTGATGTTCAATGTATAATGAATGATATGTTAGATTTGGATGCATGGAGAAATTAAATTGCATAAGATAAAATTATATTTTTCATTAAGAGAATATTTTGAAAATCACATTTACAATTTTGTAATTTGAATAAAGAATTCAGAGTACATAAAACAAAAAGCATGATGGAATAAGTTATTACATACCATTAGGTACAATGATGACATTGATATAGTACCTGAGTCAGTTGTTTGGGATATTGCACCAGAAGAAGCACCTTATAAGCAGATAAACAGTAATGTCAAATTAAATGACTACTCATATATTGAACATAGGTGGATGAAAGAATAAAAAAGGAATAAACCTTACCCAAATCTTGAACTCATTGTCTTCTATGGTGGTGGATAGAACCGGTCTTATCATAAGAAACCACCTATAAGAAAATAGTGGGAAAAGAAATGAGATATAACAACTTCTTATATATATGTGATCAGTGTGTCAACTGTAGATAGAAAAAAGGACACATTTTACACGATTTAGGTAATTATACAAATTTTCCAAAGATTAAATCATCTTAAAAAATTAAGAAAAATGGATTCTTGAAGCTACTAGATTGAACAACCTTCAATTACAGGACATACCTGACTATAGAGACTTTGAGAGAGCTTCCCAAGCCGGATTTTCAGCATGAAAAAATAATAGGGACCATCCTCAATCAGGATCATTCCTAAAACTGATGAAGAGTGTAGCCCTTAACTTCTGCAATACCATAAACTACTTAATAACTAGAGAATTCATAACTAAATATTAGAATAATACATGAATGATTGAAGAAAGGGACAGAAAAAAAAAGGCATAAACACTTATTCCCTATTACTAAAAGACCGCCTTGGAGAGGTGGGTTACATTCCTTCTATTTGTCCTTTGACATATTCATAGTCCTAGTCCCCATTGGTAGAGAAAAATATGAGTAATCCCTTTTATCTTTCTAGTTGACCCTCCCTATCTTACTCTTCTCATACATGGATACATTTAATCCTGAACCTCATCCTCTAAATCACCTAAAAAGTGGAAAGAACATTGGACACCCCCACCCCCTGTAAAGCCCCCCTAGATAGCCCCCCCTGCAGCCCCCCTTCCCCCTGGACACTGGACACCCCCCTGAACAATGGACTCCCCCCTGGACACCTCCCCCCCTGCCTGGACAGCCCCCCCCCCCTCCTGGACACCTCCCCCCTGCCTAGACACCCCTCCCCCCTTCCTGGACAGCCCCCCCCCCTACTTGGACAGCACCCCCCCTGCTGGACACCCCTCCCCCCTGCCTGGACAGCCCCCCCTGCCTGGACAGCACCCCCCCTGCTGGACACCCCTCCCCCCTGCTGGACACCCCTCCCCCCCTGCCTGGACAGCACCCCCCCTGCAGGACATTGTTATCATACCACTAGATTTATCTCATATGATCATTGATGAATTTATTTCACAATATCAAAGTCATGATGGTCTGCTGAGTACACATGATAATCTGAATATTTAGAGTTATGCTTTCATGGACTATGACATCATCATATGGAAGAAAAACCAGATTGGACAGTTTAATACTAGAGTTCACTACAGGATGGAATGAAATAGCCCAAATAGACCACCAAAATAGCTTATAGACTTTAGATCACCATTCATACATTTATCTAGATTTTTTATTCTCTATAAAATATGAAAAATTCAAATTGCAACTCATGATTAGCTTAAAAAATCAGGGTCGCATATTGTTTTTGGTTGATCTATTTACTTCCAGGATAGAGAAAATGATCAATACTTATTTTTGAGATATAACTTTGACCATAAACTATAGGAATATGCCGGATTTCTATTTGGGATGTCATTTAACACTCACCTATAGGTACCCAAGTTGCTTGAGTAGGTCTCCAAGGCTAGATGCAGTGAGCAGGTATAGAATCTTCTTCTAGAAATAGTGGAATCATTTTTTTATTGTGTGTACTACAAGGAATTCAAGGTTGTTCAATAATCAAGAACTAATTTTTCACCTCAGCATGACAGAGCTGCTTATGGATTGAGTCTGACTCAGAAATTGCTTCCAAGACTTTGTAATCAAGAACATGGAATGTCCCATAGAGGTTTATTACTCATTGGATCGAATATCTCAAGAATATCACTCGACACAATCTAGTTATTTCACCTGAAGAGGTGAATTTCACAAGCATTCTCAACTTTAGGAATCAAAGTGATAAATTGGGCATTGAAACCATGGGGATGCACCCCTGAGGTGAAGAATGAAGAGACCATCTTACAAACTTCCACTTTAATATCCTCCCAATACTTTAAATAAAAATAATTTCCAAATCCATCCAGACTAGGGGCACTACCAGCATTGAAACTGAAGACCGTGTCCTTAATCTCAAATTCATGGGGGTGCTTGTGAGAAAAAGATTATCCTCATCAGAAACCATCAAAGGAACAATACCATCCATTAAGGTCCCCTCCATTCCAGGTCCATTGAAAAGCTTAGTGAAATAGTCAACAACATGTTCAGCAATTGCTTCCTTGTTATGCAAGATGCATTATCCAGTTCTAAGAAAAGATAAAGGCCAGTTGGCCCTTCGAATTCATTGAAGAAAGTTGAAGAATTTTGTGTTCCTGTCCCCATCCTGTATCCATTTGATTCTGAAAGTTTCCTTTTGAACACCTTCCCTCTTTGTAATAAGAGAGTTCAGCCTGGATATAACACCTAATTCTATTGAAATGTCCTGACTAAAATCAGAATTAGTAGCTTCATCTTGAATATGTTGCAGAGTCGACTCGAGAGTGAGGATCTCTTTATCCAACCCACTCTAATTGGCCTTGCTCAAAATTCTCAGTTGGGACTTTAGTAACCTCAACTTGTAAGAGAAGGCCGATTCACCCCAGCTACAATTCATGCTGAACCAGAAACTTTTAATAAGATTGTCACATTTAGTTTGAAAAGACCAAGCATTATTGAATCAAAAAGGAAGAGGCATTTGTTGCTCTTTACTCTTGAAACTAACCAGAATTGGATGGTGATCTGAAGCAAATTTAGGAAGAGAAACGCTGGAAATTGAATCACATACATTTAGGAGATAATCTGCTCATCAATGGAAATAACTTCAACCTTTCCGAATGAATAATGAGAAAAAAACCCATAAAAGATCCCCCTAACTAGTGGAACCACTAGAAGCAACCAAATTAAAACCAAATTTATTTATTCCAACAAAGCCTAATGAAAAATAAGCTTTATGTTCAGAAATTCCAAGAAGCTTGGGCTTGTGAACCTGAATGTGCATGTGTAAAGCATTGACTGTCACAGAAATTCCTCACATTCAGATTTTTTATTTTCTCTCTTGTTGTGCCAGTCCCCCCACCCTCCCCACCCCCAGCCCACCTACACCCCCCCCCCCCTCGCATCCCACCTACACCAGCCCCCAACCCCAGGCCCCAGCCCCTAGCTGCACTAGTCCACCCCCAGCCCAGCTGCACCAGTCTCCCCCACCCTCCCCAGCCCCCTGCACCAGCCCCCCAGCCACCTGCTACACCCAGCCCCCCTGCCACCCCCCAACCCACCTCCACCCCCCCCCCCCCGCAGCCCACCTGCACCAGCCCCCAACCCCAACCCCTAGCTGCACCATCCCCCCCCCAGCCCCCTGCCACCCCCCAGCCCACCAGCACCAGTCCCCCCCCCCCCCCCCCGTAGCCCACCTGCACCAGCCCCCAACCCCAGCCCCCAGCTGCACCAGCCCCCCCCCCCCCCAGCCCCCTGCTACCCCAGCCCACCTGCACCTGTCCCCCCTCCCCAGCCCCCCTGCGCTGGCCCAAGGATCCTACATTGTTTCACCAAGGGGCTACATGGTTTAGACTTGGCTATGCGCAACTCATGCTAAAAAATTGTGTGCAATTCAAAATGAACTTAAAATTATCCTCATGAAGGGAGGTCATACTATTTTCCTCAAACCATGCACCTTAACCATGAAGAGTATGGAAACCTCAAAAATTTCCATGTTCTGACCTGGAAATCCATGGAGATAAAAACAAAAACTCTACTTAACCAAATAACAATAAAAGAACTATGCAGTGACATGGGGGCTATCATAAACTCCCCGCCATGCTACTTTTCCTCCTAGAATTTCCTTGGTCAAAACTAGAGACAAAGGAAAAGAGATGTAAAAGAAAATAGAACTAGCACACTGTGACCAGAATTTTTCTAGTACATTGTATCTTTTACTGCCTCTCTCAATGTCTCCCAACATTGTGAAAGTCTTACCACTTCTGATCTACGTATTCACGTTACACATTAGGGGGTGAAACAAGAAAAAACAGAACTAGCACAGTAAACTGAAAATAAGTGAAATCTTGGTGTGAAGTGATGTAAAAGTAAAAAATCTCACATTGTTGTGCCCTATGACACCCCCTAGAAAATGGTGCATGGGATTATAGTATCTTCTCCTCAATACAAAAACATGTCATCATTTTGTATGATGGATATGTGGCATGGATGTCATTACCAATTAGAGGAGTTATTTTTGGAATTGTATACACTTTCTAGTAATTTCTATGAAAGGGGAAAATAAAATCCCCCTGGACAGACCCTGGACACCCCCCACTGCCCTCCTGCACCAGTTGAGAATCACTGCATTGCACTGCATCCTGTTGAGACGTAGTGTAAAAATGTTTAACAAACTCAAGTGAAACTAGAAATGCAAATTCTTGGAGAGAACTACAAATAATTCAACGAATATATGAGAAAACACCTGTTGCGAATCACTGCATTGCACTGCATCCTGCAAATTTCAACATTTTAAGAAAGAGCCCATATGATAACCTCCTCCCTCATCCCTAAATAGTTATAAGTGATAAAACTAATTAATGGAACACAATAGAAAAATATATATTATATATGATATTAACGGACATAAAATAATGAGATGAATCCATCAATGCTTGATAAAATAAAAAACCTCATAAAACTAAAACAATGACCCTACATAAATTACATTTGGTTACCTAGATCTATATAAAACTATTAAACCATCCCTTTAGTGCCTTTAAATCCACCACATAATGACCTCCTAGATAATTTATATATCCCACTCTACTAGAAATCACTAACTGTGCTTACAATTCCTTTGTAAAAGTAAAATTATAACCGCCACTCCAACCATAATGAAAAATCATTAGAAGATGGCCCATATCTACATGAGTGATACTTCCTAGGGTCAAAATGGAAAACCATATGAGTGTGTATATTTATTACACATATAAAAAATGAATCCTTTGACTCTAGAAGAAGGGAATGATAAAGTCTTTCCCTAACCAATTGATCATCATCCACAACTTGTAGAATAATCTCCTTTCCTATTCTTACTTATACTAGATCATTATGATCCTGTTATCTCCTAATTATTCACCTCAAGTTAAATTTAAATAAAAAGATACATTTTATATACATCATAATTAGGAAGAAAATGTGATAAACCTTTGAAAGTATGTATAACATCAACCCATACTCAAACCGATGATACATAGAATGCTAATCACCTCCCAAGGTTATAGAAAATTTCTTCAACTCCGTGAACTAGGAAGAATATTATATAATTCTTATACTTACATACATAAAAACTTGCCTCGGCGTCGGAAGAGAGGAGTCGGGGAGGAGGCGTCTGGGAGGAGGCGTCCGGGAGGAGGGTCGCGGTGAGGAGGAGGGTCACGGCGAGGAGCCTTCGGAAGAGCTGAGTTGAGGAGGAGGTTCGCTGCGAGGAGGCGTCGGGGGGGAGGGTCGCGTCGGGAAGGAGGGTCGCGGTGAGGAGCCGTCGGGGAGGAGGGCGCGGCGAGGAGGGCGCGACGAGGAGGCATCGGGGAGAAGGAGGGTGCGGCGAGGAGTCGTCGGGAAGGAGGAGGGCGCGACAAGGAGGTGTCGGGGAGGAGGAGGGCACGACGAGAGGGCAGAGGAGGCGCCCGATGATAATTGGGAGAGAAAAAAAACGGGTTATGATTTAGCCACGGAGAGGGATATGAATCGTGACGGTAGAAGAGATATAGCCACGGACCTATAAAACTGTGGCTATAGGTCCGTGGCTATAGTCCAAATTTGTAGTAGTGTGGTGGGCTTGAACCTCGTGGAGGCTTCCTATGTACCCTGCCTTGGAAAGGATCAAAGACCTCGTAGTTCAGATGGTTACATTTGGGGATTACACTCTGAGGCGGCCCAAGGAAGATGTCATGGTCAGTTATCACTCTAATCCCATGTGAGTCATGATCGGTGTGAGAAAAAAGAGATAGAAGAGACCCGATGATCACGTCATGAAAGGTGCATCTGTGGGAAGTGGAGTTGGGATTACACATGATCGCAGCCCAAAGAGGAAATAGGGGCTTACGTGTGGTTAACAGCCTGAAGAGGTTGGGACTTACTCCAGGATAGAGGCACGATGGAAACAAAGTCCAGTGGGAGAGGGATTTTTCACCGAAGAAAAGAGGGGTCTGGTGTCCATTCCCCCCCACACGCGGTCCTTGGGACCGAAGAAGAAAGGAGGGGTAGGGATACTGCCCCTAGTGTGAAGAGCTAGGGGCTTACGCCAGGATGGATGCCCTTTTCCCGTGGATAAACACCACTCTGATAATGAGGATATCATCCCCTGTGAGGGGAGATCTCATCCTCGTGGAGACCAATGGGCGTGGAGAATGTCCAAGGTGGGGGCACCCTGTGTGCGAGGCACGGGGCGAGGTCACAGTTTAACGTCATGTACTGAGGATGATGGTGCTTGGCAGTTTAATATCCTACAGCTCGGACGAGGTGGGTTTTCTCCACACCCCTAGGAATTACATAACCGGTACCCTCAGCTCCTTGGTGCAGATAGGGGACAGACAACGCTGTGGCTAGGGGGTTTTGTGAAGTGAACCATCGGGGGGTCCACGTTAGCATGGCTATGTGAATAAGTAATAGCTATTAGTGTGACTATGCGAAGAAGCATGAGGCGAAGCAACATAATGGGCAGTATCATCCAAGGGACTTTTAAATCACATCGTGCAAACCTAGAGGGTCGCACAGGAAAAGGAATTGCAAAGTAGAGGGGTTTATAGGTAGGGGCCTTGTGAATCTCTGTTGCTCCGCATGGTGGAGGGTACTTGTGAAGGGGTGTGCTTCACGAAATGGGGCACCTCAGCCTAAGCATAGGTCAACGATTCATTTGGGAGGTTCTTCGCGATGTGGAAAGGGATTCACAGAGCACTTCCTTGCGGAGCAAAGGTGCCTCGCGAAGCAAGGCATCATGAAGTGATGTGCTTCGTGAAGTATAGTGACCCTACCTTGGCATGTGGATCATGTGTACATGAAGGGTGTTTCGCAAAGCATAAATGCTCCGTGACGACCTGGGTCCCCTTGGGGATCCCCTTCCTTCTCGAATACCCTTAGGCTCCGCAAAAGGAATCCCTCTCGGAGGAGGGGATCAAAACGAGACAAAGGGGAGGCACTTCGCAGAGCAGAAGTACCTCACACAGCTCATGGTTCATAGAGCAGAAGGGCGCTTTGTTATTCGGGAGCTAGTAAGTTGAAAGGTCAGATTGTCCGCCTCCTAAACTTGGGGGGAGGCCGGTATTTATAGGGGAGAGGCACCGCGAAGCAAAGCTTGCTCGGCGTGAAGATGAAGTCGTTTTCTCCGCGGCGCATCGCGAGCATCAAATGCGGTCGTGGAGCGTTACCGCCTCCTTGCTTCGCAGCGGGTCACGAACTTCAAGGGCGGTCGCAGAGTGTTACCGCCTCATTGCTTCGTTGCAGGTCGAAAATTTCAAGGGCAGTCATGGATTGTTACCACGTCATTGCTTTGCGGTGGCGTAGTGCGGCCAGTTCTCCGCAAATGGGATTTACGAGGCAGCCTTCGGGTCTCTGTCTTCTTCTCATTCCCACATTTTGGCGTCAACAAATGTGTCATGGATTTTGGGGGTTCTTGGGAGAGACACAAACCCCTAGTTGAGTTCGCCTATAAAAATATATTTCAGGATACTATTCTGATGGCACCATATGAGGCCTTATATAGTAGGCTATGTCAATCAACCCTATGTTGGATAGAGGCAGTAGTGACAGCTGTGCTAGGACCTTGTCTTGTCTAGAAGACCACTAAACATGTATAGTTGATTTGGATGAGGATGGATACTATGTAGTCTCATCAAAAATTGTACACCGATCTCCGAAGATGACCTTTGGAGTTCAATGTTAGGGATCGGGTTTTCTTATGTGTTGCATCGAGGCTGAGATGCAAGAGGATCAGAAGACAGGGTAAGCTTTTGTTGAGATACGTCAGACCATTTGAGATTCTAGAGAGAGTTGGGTCGGTTGCCTATCTGTTGTAGTTACCTCAGAGGTATCAGGATATGAACAACTTCTTCCATGTTTCTCAGTTGTGACATTACTTTTCAGACCCATATCACACTTTTCATCCTGAGGAGTTTTACTTAGAGGTACATACATCCTTTAAGGAGCATCCTATTTGAATTGTGGATCATAGAATAAAGGTTCTATGTGGCCGATTTGTTCCTTTAGTATAGGTTCTATCACAGCATGGTTGAGTGCAGGATGGGACCTAGGAGAGTGAGATTGATTTTTGATCGCAGTGGATAGAGTTGTTCTCAGATATTTCTTCACCACCCTTAGAAGGGAAATTTTGGGATGAATTTATTTAAGGGGGGGAGATTTTAAGAACCAAGTTCTTATTTTGAGGTATGAATATTTATTTTTAGTTTGTACTTAATTAAACTGAAAAAAAACGGGTCAATTACTGGCTACAGGACTGTTACACAATGTGGCTAGGGGTTACATGTCGTGTAATCTTAGTATACTCTGTGTAATGTATGTTGGCAGGACCCTTTTATGACGTGTAAAGGATGTCAACAGAAGAAGAAGAAAACTAGCATATTCACGATGTGTATTATCAAGTACACGCCATGTACTTTTCATTTTTTTTTTTGTTAAAATGGGAAGTAGCCTCATATTCTTCACACGGACAGAACCCTCACCTGGGTTTTCTTGAACAACGGCTCCAGATGGAGATTTGGCTCCCAATTTATCATCCAAACTCTGATTCGAACATCTTTAAATGGGTTGTAATCCCATCGGTAAGTTCTAAATTCCTCTTGAGTCATTCTTTGTGATTTATTATCTCAACCTGGTTATAAAGGGTTGATATTTTATACTCATTTTGTAGATCTACTCTATTTTAGGTCGAATTAGAGTTCAATACTAGACGGGGAGAGTCATACGAGTATGAGGTAGGTGATCTTATGTCTTTCTATAATTTTCAAGTTGATTATATGTGTTAGAGTGTCATGAACCCATTTTTTGGGTGTTTCCTTGAATGAATTTTTCATATTGTCATTTCCTATTGTTGTTTAGGTGATTGATTATGTGTTTGGAAGCATGTTTAGGGTTGTGTTCCTTGATTAAGGGGCACCCCATGGGTAGGTTTTCCTTATATGACTATTTATGGACATTTGGCCTAGGATGCCTATGAGGTATACCTTTCTTTCCCTTATTGGGTTGTTTAAAATGAAATTGGTGAAATTAATGATTTACTCACGTGAAAAAATTAATGGTTAAGCCTTGTGATAGTTTAAATTACAAAATAGGCTTGCTATATGAATTTCCTACATGAGTTATTATTGTAAAGCCATGTAATAATTTAGTTTACATGTGTTGATTCCTATGAGAAATGTTCCCAAATGAATCAATTAATGCTAAAGCCATGTAATAGTTTAATTTACATGATAGTCTTGCTATATGATATATTCCCACATGAGATGATAAATGTTAAACCATGTAATATATTAATTTACATGTGTTTCTTGTTATGAGAATTGTGACCATGTGAGTAATTGATGTTGGAACCGGGCATGCAGCGGAAGCCCCAAATAAGTGGGTTTTTAAAATTTTTCCACCGCCGTTCGCCGTAAACTTGATGACGTCGGTGAAGAGCAGCCCGGTCAAAGCCGAGGACCACGCGTGGAGGATTTTAAGCACAAAATTAAACCGTAAATACCTGGTTTGAATCCAAAGCCGCGCACGACATCTGCTCGTCGTTGGCGATTGCTGCTCGAAGAATCCAAAGCCGAATTCCTCTAGATCGTCCACACGCGCTTCAAGGAATCTGCGGGAGCGCCGTTCGTCGTAATCCGGGTGCTAGCGCGGATCTGCGACGATGCCTTCGATGCTCCAACGACCACCGCATCGCTTCGCTAGCGATGCCCGAGAGAGAGCTCCATCCGAGCTCCTTGGATCCAGAGCATCTCTCTCTAGAATGTGGGAGAGAGGAGAGGAGAGATAAACTCCATGAATAATTCTTTGGCAAATTCCCCTCCTCTTATATTTATAGTGCTCAATTAAAATACCCGGTATCGCCTCGCCGGCCCCGAATACTTAACGCACTATTAACGACATTTTATGACTACTAAACTGAGCCATAAAAATTATTATCATTCACTTGTAATATATTAAAATATATTACATGATAATAATTGAGTCATTAACCTGACTCGTCGCTCCCATAAATATTAATTGAACCTTGAATAATTTAATATTCGTCAATTAATATTTTTCATGTATTTACTTAAAACTCGTAAATACATTTAATAAATAAATTCAATACTCATTATTCTAAACTCGAATAATATGAATATATTTATCGCATTGGTGATCGTTTAACTTTGGACAATTCCCGGACCCCTAGGGCGGGGCCCACTATGTCCAATACTCCTATTCAACTGAATATGGAAGATTCTTGAATACGCTATTGTGTGTGACCCTCTAGGCCCTTATTTCGACAGTCGTGAATAATATTCACAGACCAAGAGCGGGATCTAGCAACTCATCATGGCCCCTGAAGAAATAAGGATTGTCACAGCAGCGACAACCAACCTACGAACACGCACTGTGTAATATAATCTCTTTGTCTATAATATCTCATAAAGCAGGACGCATTCTCATGTCATCGCCCTTTTTCTTGCTTTATTGTTTGTTGATGTAACTGGATGGATTTACCCTTGACTGCCATGGCCATGGTCTTATAAAGGTACTGCCATCCATATCAACATGGCCAGAGATATATTACTTCCATAACTTGGAAGCGACAAATCCTTTCTTGACCATTCAACCAATGACATGCCACCAATGACGCACCCGACGCAAACTACCTCGCCACGACTTCATTGCCATGGTTTTCGTCTTGCATCAATGTACGCGATCAAATGACATACATTAGTAATGATCTCAAGTCAGGATACCATTACACATGATCGTAGATAGGAACATCCAATGACACCTGAAACATGTGGTGTTCCTATTGGCGGGTCAGTCCTCATGATCTCACTACTAGAGATCACCAAGTGAGAACTTCATGAGAAGAAGTCTCAATGCTTATGAGCCCCCAGCACCTGATGGTCAGACATCTACTATGTCCAATTAGTAAGATGTATCTAGACCATAGAACATATATTTAAGATTAATGTCATAGTATCTAGAGGTTCTCATTATAGCCTGGGAACTGCTATAACCTTTCGATACGACAATTAATCTTTGGACATTACCATTTCAATAGTGGACGCAGAAAAGTCTACACTATAATGGTAAGATGACATCATGCATAGTTAACTCTATACATGATATGGTAATCAAAAGCACATAATAGTTGGGTCTAGGGCACCCACCATTTCAACACTCCCACTTGCACTAGAGCCAACTTGCTAACCAAACTTGTTAGCTACTCACATGATAAGCATCATGTTTCTGCTGAGTAAAGGCCTTAGATACTGGGTCTGCCACGGTTCCGCCGCATGGCTATTCTGCTATAGCGACCTCATCTCTTTGATTAAAACTTCTCAAGAGATGGTATCCCGAGTATATACCCTTTTTTGTCCACTGTCATAACTTGACATCTTGTCTAGTAAGAATATCATAATCTACATTATGATAATACTTTTCTCACCAGGTGCGATTCCAAGAACTGGAACAAATCATTGCATTTAACTGCTTCTTAGATATCTTAGAAGCTGCAATGTACTCGGTCTTATAGATATGGCCACCACAGGCTGATATGAGCTTGAATCGCTCATCGCCTTTAGCCTAACTGCAATACTAGATCTCTTGATCTTTGGAAGACTAGTTTTTATCCCCAAAAAAAACTAGTATCCTTTATTCTCTACTTACCAGGTACATATCTTTTGTACTTGTCGAAGTACAATTAGATTGTTCTGACTGCATCCCTTGTAGTGCTCCTGGATATAACTGATATTTGCCTATTGTAAAATATACCTTGGCAATATTGGTTCTTGTACATATAATGGCATACGTGATTGATCCATCGCTCCGACGTATGGATTTAAACTCACCACATTTATCTCTTCTCATGTCACAGACAGGTCAACATGGAGAGATTATGCCCTGTGACATAGGCAACAATTCATCTCTTGAATTGTTCCAACATGTATTTTTCTATATAATGTCACTATATGTACGATTGACTAGAACCAAGCAACCTATAGATCTACCTTAGTAGATCATGTTCCCTAGAACTTAGGTAGCTACTCTAAGTCAATCATTGGAGAGTATATTGGTCTTAACTAACTGTCAGACCAATGTTTGTTTTCCATATGTTACCGAACACATTTCTTATTGGAAAACCTTTGCGCTCCCACTAACCTCTAGTAGACACATGGAAAACATTTGTTTTAAATGTATATACTATGATCATGTTTCTTACTTTAATCCTAAACCAGATTTTAGTAACTTGAAACCTTTATCAGCATTCTGTGATGTGACCATCCCTTTCTGGTTGTGTCATATAGACACCATCCAAGATTGGTGGTCATGACATCTAATGCCAAATAAATTGATCATAGATATTAGCTATGATAAGTAAAATTCTAACAGATTTAGGCATGACAAATTGGTGAAACCAATTGAGCCTTATTGGTACTAAGCTTGTACCATCCATGTATCAACTCACTTGAATACCCACCGCAGTATTCAAAATAATAGCCCCTTTCATACTTTGATACATGGAATCCATTAATTGAATTTTAGTTGATCTTATCAATTTTAGCTAATTTCCATATACTGCTTACTTGTAGGAAATATTATTCACTTTGAGTAATAGATCACCGACCGTGGTGAATATAAAAATCATCACCATGGTTTTATCCTTCCTACGCAGTATGTGTCTCTGGAAAATACTTTGTTCCACATGTGCTTGTGGAACTAGTTCCTATGCCAGCTATTTTGTGCATCTTGAGCATTGACTAAACACAAGTCAATATAGCTCCCACTATCTCTAATAGAGATGTGCACCCTTGTATAGAAGTGTAGTCTATTGCTTGACTACCTATTCTTCTATCTTGTAACATCCCAAACAATTGTTAGGATTATTACACTAAATGCACAATGTGTTTGTCTTGACACTAGTTTGTTTGTGTCCTAACAAACTCTTTGCATCCAAACACATGTTCTTATGACATAATGGGTTTACATCATACTATGGCTCGTATGATATCCATTTGTCATTATAGCTGGCATATGGTTGTGGGATATTGCTGTTATTTGCAAAGCATTTCATGAAATATAGTGGAAGTTTCTGCTAGTTCCAACATTGATATTACTTACATCAATACTTTGATGTATAAAATGTGCGTTTAGGAATTACTCCACGCTACATTTTGTTGATCAATGTTGATATGTAAGACTTCATCATCAATCCTACCCATTAACATCAATGTCGTGTTGTTGATAAGGTAATGTGCGTTTAGGAATTGCTCCACGCTACATTATCATGATTGATGAATGCTTGGTCGAGATATTCTTCGGTATCCCAACCCGAAGTAACTCATATCTCCTGACCATGAAAATACTTCACTTTGATATTCCTTAATTACTTAAAAGAATCTTATGAAGTATATATACCTCTAGCTTATACTTGGAATAGTTCATACTATCATGTTGAACTATTTCCAAAAGCTTTGTGACGTACCTTTATTTCTAAAGGCTCCTTTGTCTAAACTAAAGACATCGATAATACCAAAAGTATTTAGCTGTGCCGAGCCTAAATACCATACTTGGTATATTCGTGAAGTCCATTTTTAGTATTACTTGACAAAGAATTATCCTGTCACAACTGGGTATAAGTCTTACATTTATATTCATCACTAATTGCCTATGATCCATGTATCACTGAACTAGTGATTGAGTTTACCAAAAACAACATTCATTTCAGAAACTAAAAGAATGCCTCCTTGCGTCCAAGGACACATGAGATTAATGTTTGTGGTTATACTCAACAATAGTTCAACATGAATCTTTCACTTGGCAATTAAAGAATTCGTGTACTTCTCACCACTGGCCTAGGTATCACCCTTTCACAGCCACTTGGAGAATACACCTGACTTCTAGTAAGTTTTCTATACTAACTTGTTTATCGTATTAAAATACACATATGTTGCCAACATATTGTATTTAATACCCAAGTAGTAAAAGAGAAACATTATAATGATGAATATACCTGATGTAGAAGCGGAAACATGCTTCTTTAAATCAGTTTATTGCTTTTAAACTTCCAAAGAATTATTTTATAATATGCAATGCATATAACCATTGTTACTACCTCATTAATTGAAGGACGTCGCGAATTTGTCTTTGGCATTAAATGCCTTTGGCCTTTTCACATTGTCTTTCAATTTATCCTCCATAAGAATTAAAGCTTAATTGTCTTTGATTCATATTCATTTGGAGTACCTTACCTAGATAGGTAATGAAGCGTTTACTCAATACTTGTTCGTTTTGTATCTTAAAACGAGACTTGAGTAATGTGGTGAAAATGATATTTAAAGATCATGATCAATCTTTAAATTTACACATGTCGGTGTAAACTTCACCTTATTCATGTCATTGCTTCACTTTCTCCTTACAAACATCTCGGAGCTGAGACTTTATGTTATATCATCTATGTCCTGGTGTAGCGACCGCAACTGACACCGGACGTTGATGAAAGCATAATGATATAACTATCATATGCTTTGTATATTAGTCTCCTGTAAGCAATTTTCACCCTCGCTTCTTGAGGTAGTTTAACAGTGTTGGGGACACTAACACCTTGAGTTTCCTATATCATAGTACTATGCGCACGCGCCTGTACTATTCATGGATACTCGTGTCACTATGGACATTTACTTTGTCCATTATAATATTGCAGTTTTAATCTTGTGGTATAACTTGCCATTTTTCAACAAAAAATAAATTTTAGCAGATAAGTGCCTTTTATCTGGATTACCGGTTTAGACATTTTGATCATTTTATGTCTCCCACTATTTTATCGGATTCTAGGAACCCTTTGTGCTAGAATCGGAATACTCTGTCGCTTGAGTATTCTAGTGGCAAGGATCCCAGAACCACCCCTCATAGTCTACAAGCTAAGGCTACGCCACTACTTGGAGGGTTATAGGTAGGCTTTTGGCTGACCGACCGCTTTAACTTGCGGTTCCTTGATCTGTTGAGTGAAGTCCCAGCTTCTTAAAATCAAAATTTGATTTACTCAACGCTTGCCTCTAAAATGATAGCAAGTTAGCTAGGGCTAATCCTTACTAGCACTTTAGTTAAGTCGACCCATCATTCTTATAAGGACTCCCCAGTAGTAAGAGGCACCCTCAGCTAAGGCATGAACCGGCACCTCAAACAGCTGGTTTTGTCCAAATTTGAAAGACGGAAGGCTGTTTAGACTTAATATATCATTGAGGGTTTTATTGTTTTTAGTGTGACGAAAGAAATCATTTTTCTAATTTTATAAGCACGAACTATGTGATCGCACTCACAACTGGTCGTGCAAGAAATAGAAATCTCATCGCGTCACATGTTCATTTTATCTTGCATGCTTGTTTATTATTATATAATGTGATCGCGCAATAAATTACACATACACAAAATAATAAACCATGCATAAATAAAACGAACACCTGATCATGAGCCGGTACTATTGGTTGATCCGTTGAGTGAATAACGGACCAACCGAAACCCTAGGGGTAAATACCTTTAGTCGCGTGGCTTGCAACTTGAATAGCAATATCTGCTCATCAATGCATCCAACTCCTGTCTGGTGCGTCGCCGTCACTTGGCGCGAAATGCGTCACCGGTCGTCTCATCATTATACAATTTTACTCGCACGCAGGCGAGGGGGTCTCGGGGTATAAATATACAACTCTGAGAATGGGCGCGCAGGCCCTTATACATATAATGACCCTTGAGACGACACGCAGATCGTCTTTTATTTAATTAAACTAATTATTACAAAACCATTGCAATAAATAAATAATTAAATAAATAAAAAAAAAACAAACACCAGACATGCATTGGTCGGTCTCAGCTCATGATCAGTTATATACGCATTAAACTTGCGTATATTAAATAAGTGCAGAATAAAAATTAAACTTGCATTAAAATTAAACTTGAGGGTGTTTTAATTGAATTAAAAATTTCACTCTAATTTTTAATCTAATATTTATGTCGTTCGGTCCCATTTAATTAATTTAATTTTAAAACTAAAATTAAATTAATTAATTAATTTAATTAATTAGAAAATAAATTAATTACGCCGCTGAATTTTTAAACAAAAATTAATATATTTAATTAATTTAACTATCAACTGTAATTAAATTAATTTTTTTTTCTTTTTAATTAGCTTTTGATTAAATTTAATTTCTAGGCCCTCGGAAAACCGAGCGAGGCCTGTGCAGGTCGGGGTGAACCCACACAAGCTCTACCCGTGCCATGCAGACCATGTGCGATGGTGTTCTGGGCCGGTCAGGCCCGTCCAAACCCGTTCCGGGCTAAGAAGACCCGCTAATGTCCGTTTCGCAACCGGTCTGGTCTGTATGAAGCGGAAAAGGATTACCTCGCTGGACGGGGTCCCGGACCGCGGCGGCGGCTAGAGGGATGAGGCCGAACCATGGGTGGAGGGACTGGCCGGCTGGAGGGAAATAGCCTAGCGGGACTACCCGTGGCTGGCAGGGGCTCAAGGCCGGCCGCCATCGCAGTACCGCGGGTGGGAGAGGTGTCCAGCGGGGTGCCGGTCTATTGTGCCTAGTCCGCAGAGGGCAAAGCGCACTTCAAGGGGCGACCAAAACAAGAGGTTGCAGCGCTGGCCGGCTGAAGCGCTACTCCTAGTGGCTCCGGTGGAACAGCAGGAGGAGGCATGGAGCGAGGCAAGGGCCGCTCACGCAAGGAGGGAGAGGTGACCGCAAGTTGGCCTGGGTGCGTTGGGTCTGCCTGGTTTACGTGCATGAACAGGGGGGGCTCGGCTGACTTCAGCATGCAGGAGATGAGGAAGAACCAGCGGGCGGGGCGCACCTCCTGAAGCAGCTGGCTGCAGCTTGCCTCCATGATGGGAGAGAAGAGGCAGCGCTTGGCAGAGGAGCTGAAGCAGGTAGCAGGCCGTGCCATGCGCTCCATCGCCGGTCCGAGCGAGAGGCTGCTGGAGTGGAGAGGAGGAGTCGCCGGGATGAGGGAGCAGGCCTGGTGCGGTGCCCCACTGCGCACAAAGGGACTCGGGGCGGCTCGGCGCGCTGCTACAGGCCGTCGACCCCTTGTTTTTTTTTTTTTTGATTTCTAATTTTCTTGACCTGCAAAAGCAGGTCCTCCCCCCCATTATTTTTTTTTTGCAAGACCTAAGAGGAGGTCTCTACCCCCTTTGTTTAAAAAACTTAAAGACTTTGAAGTCTTCCCTCCTTTAAATATTTTTCCAAAGCCTATATTAAGCTTTGGAAAAATAATAATAATATTATAATAATATTATTATTATAACAATATCAATATTATTATTATAATAAAACCAAATAATTTTATTATTATAATAATAATATAATTAATTTTAAGAAATTAATATCAAAACCAAATTGATTTTCCGGTGAGTATTTCGTACCGAAAATCAATCTCGAATCCGAATTCGAGACTTCGGATGGCTGCAGACTGACCATCCGATATCCGATTCGGGTTCCGTCTGCGGCGTTGGGACCGTTTCGACACCCTCTTAGCATTTTAATGCAAATTTAAATTTTTCTTGGCTTAAAATCGACACACGCACCCTCTGATACCACTTGTTGGAACCGGGCATGCAGCGGAAGCCCCAAATAAGTGGGTTTTTAAAATTTTTCCACCGCCGTTCGCCGTAAACTTGATGACGTCGGTGAAGAGCAGCCCGGTCAAAGCCGAGGACCACGCGTGGAGGATTTTAAGCACAAAATTAAACCGTAAATACCTGGTTTGAATCCAAAGCCGCGCACGACATCTGCTCGTCGTTGGCGATTGCTGCTCGAAGAATCCAAAGCCGAATTCCTCTAGATCGTCCACACGCGCTTCAAGGAATCTGCGGGAGCGCCGTTCGTCGTAATCCGGGTGCTAGCGCGGATCTGCGACGATGCCTTCGATGCTCCAACGACCACCGCATCGCTTCGCTAGCGATGCCCGAGAGAGAGCTCCATCCGAGCTCCTTGGATCCAGAGCATCTCTCTCTAGAATGTGGGAGAGAGGAGAGGAGAGATAAACTCCATGAATAATTCTTTGGCAAATTCCCCTCCTCTTATATTTATAGTGCTCAATTAAAATACCCGGTATCGCCTCGCCGGCCCCGAATACTTAACGCACTATTAACGGCATTTTATGACTACTAAACTGAGCCATAAAAATTATTATCATTCACTTGTAATATATTAAAATATATTACATGATAATAATTGAGTCATTAACCTGACTCGTCGCTCCCATAAATATTAATTGAACCTTGAATAATTTAATATTCGTTAATTAATATTTTTCATGTATTTACTTAAAACTCGTAAATACATTTAATAAATAAATTCAATACTCATTATTCTAAACTCGAATAATATGAATATATTTATCGCATTGGTGATCGTTTAACTTTGGACAATTCCCGGACCCCTAGGGCGGGGCCCACTATGTCCAATACTCCTATTCAACTGAATATGGCAGATTCTTGAATACGCTATTGTGTGTGACCCTCTAGGCCCTTATTTCGACAGCCGTGAATAATATTCACAGACCAAGAGCGGGATCTAGAAACTCATCATGGCCCCTGAAGAAATAAGGATTGTCACAGCAGCGACAACCAACCTACGAACACGCACTGTGTAATATAATCTCTTTGTCTATAATATCTCATAAAGCAGGACGCATTCTCATGTCATCGCCCTTTTTCTTGCTTTATTGTTTGTTGATGTAACTGGATGGATTTACCCTTGACTGCCATGGCCATGGTCTTATAAAGGTACTGCCATCCATATCAACATGGCCAGAGATATATTACTTCCATAACCTGGAAGCGACAAATCCTTTCTTGACCATTCAACCAATGACATGCCACCAATGACGCACCCGACGCAAACTACCTCGCCACGACTTCATTGCCATGGTTTTCGTCTTGCATCAATGTACGCGATCAAATGACATACATTAGTAATGATCTCAAGTCAGGAGACCATTACACATGATCGTAGATAGGAACATCCAATGACACCTGAAACATGTGGTGTTCCTATTGGCGGGTCAGTCCTCATGATCTCACTACTAGAGATCACCAAGTGCGAACTTCATGAGAATAAGTCTCAATGCTTATGAGCCCCCAGCACCTGATGGTCAGACATCTACTATGTCCAATTAGTAAGATGTATCTAGACCATAGAACATATATTTAAGATTAATGTCATAGTATCTAGAGGTTCTCATTATAGCCTGGGAACTGCTATAACCTTTCGATACGACAATTAATCTTTGGACATTACCATTTCAATAGTGGACGCAGAAAAGTCTACACTATAATGGTAAGATGACATCATGCATAGTTAACTCTATACATGATATGGTAATCAAAAGCACATAATAGTTGGGTCTAGGGCACCCACCATTTCAACAATTGAAAGGTCAAACCTTATGAGGTTGGTCCTTTCTTGAGAATATATTACATGCATTTGGTTTTGACCTTTTCATGCCTAATGAAATGATAGTTGAACTTATTACTATTAAAATGGTAAATAGTAATGGGTGAACCATGGATTTAGATTAGAATGCCATAGATAGGTTCATGTGACTATTTTACCTTATGCCTTGGGTGAATCATGGATCCATTGAGGGATTCCATAGACGGACTCAAAGAGGGTATTGTTATGTTAAGTTGTGAGCGAGACATAGATGTAGTGGTCGGGATCATGGGTACTATGTTTAAAGCCCAAACAATTCATGGAATGAGGGATATAATGGAAATGTTCTATTGTAAATGTTTATATGTCTTAGAAGATGTTTGGATCTTATTTATAGGATCTAAGTACATTCCAGTTGAAATATACTCTCACCACACCTAGAGTGAGACCAGGTTCCTGATAGGATCATACAAATGGGCTCGTAGGATGTAGGTGGTTTCAAGCCAGGAGTAATACTTGAATTACAGCTTGGGAATTTCAAGGACATACTCATATTTAATTTGAAAAATTAAATGGAATGATTTATGACGTGTTTGTCAAGCCAAAGCACAAGCTTGGATTCAGTCTTCATTTTACTTATTTAGATAGCCTTCTGAGGTATCTATTGTGATGAATTTTACATGGGGGTTTTTGAGCTTAGGATGGATCCTAAGAATTATATAGTTCAATGTAATTGAACTATTAAAGAACATTAAATGGTTGTAAATGGAAACCTGTGCTTGTAGGACTATTTACTTTTGAGTACTTCCTAGTTTATTTCTTTAACTATTGTACATTTCCTATTATATATATTCACTGATAGATTGGAAAAGATCTTGGGTAGCTGCCTACTGGGATTTAGTCTCACACCCTATTTGGGTCATGCTTTTGGGCCCAAACAGATTATATTATTGAAGGTGTATATAAGAGAAATTTACCTTCTATAGGTACTTGATATACTATTTAGGAGTAGGATAGAATGGGACCAAGACAAGGATTGCGATGCTTCTGGGTTTCTTTTGTTTGTTTTGTACTTTTGGTACTTGTATTATGTATTACTACTGTGTGACCTGTTTTTTCTATTTTCCTAGAACATGTGACACGCAACATCATCCTTTGTATGCTATGACATATGTTTGTTATATTGTTAATATTCCACTGTTTACTTTTTTCCCTGGTATTACTACTTTTGCTATTGTATTATTATTGTTTCGGATATATTACACTCTTTCAATAAGTGCATAGTTTCCCCACTAACACACCTAGGTCCTCACTGTTAGTCAGAAGCCTTTTTCATTTGGGAAAATGTTCTTGAATCCATGTGGACAACCAGGTATAGGGCACCTTTGAGTGGCATCTGGATTTGGGACATTACATTCCATGCCCATCCCTCTTGACTAGATGCCTCATCTATGATCCTCATTAAGGAGACTACGTTCAACACCATCACTTAACTAGTTTTACTATGGAAAATTATTTGGGAGACCTACATGAAAAAAGAAGCATGACACACTAGGGTGGATGACCTGTGCGGTGAGAGAAAAAAATATCACCAACCTGGAAAGCAAGTAAAGTGACAAAGGGACCAATGATATTTATAGAAACCCCTCGACTATACCCCAGACCTACACTGAGGAGTTGTTCCATCAGCCTGCACCCCGGTCCTATGCCGCCGATCTGTGTGAATTTGCTACACGGTTGGCTAGACCCCACCTTCATAATCTTTTCACATTCTACCTCAGGACTAGGCCCTATTATTTCAATCAAATCCAATCCTAAGGGGGAGATTTTGTTGACACTATTTTTTTGAGGGGGTGAAAATATTATGAAGAAGAAAGTTAAATTTTTTAATATCCCCAAAGAGAATCAAAGGGACTTTTCTAAGCTATCCTTCACACACACATCATTTTTCATTAGAAGGATCGTATAGCCCCCTATGTAAAACCAAAGAGCAATCCACCCCAACACCAGGAAACTATGCCAAACACCTACTATGTGGACCTGTGTGGGGTAAATCCTATGACTAGGGTTCCACATTAACCTATAAATAGGACCCTTTGTCTCCTCATTTTCACAATTAAAAAATAGGAAGAATCCCCCAAGCTCTGATTATGCATCCATTTCACATAGTTCTACAAAATTTTCTTAGGTATCTCTCCAACACCTGTGAGAAGAGATAATTAAAGAGGATGAGTGTGATAAAAGTTTCTTCAGGGTCTAAAACACAAGACACCTATCGAGGAATCCTTTCCTCCATTTTGGAAAACTACCTCCATGAGGCCCCTTCCTTAACCAGGGACCTACATGAGCCTCATCTATGGACTCTTATAGAGACCCTTGGTTCTTAGGCTAAAGTCTCTCCCAAGTGTTTTTTACCATGTGGTCCATTTCCCAAGTCATATCCAACTCGTGCAGGTATATATCCCCCTATGTGAAGAACCTATGGTTCCTCCCATGCCTTATGTGAGGCACCTCTACCCTCTGATACAGGACCTATACAAGCCCCCTTTTAGTCCTCTTCTAATCCACCAATGGTAGTACTCTTCTTACATTAGATCCCTTGTCTGAGTGGGAACAAGTTGAATCCTCTACCAAAGCCTCTAGACTCACAAAACCATGGGGAAAGGAACACCTGCATGTCTCTCATTTGGATTTTTATTCCTATGGTCCATGGTTTCTCGTATTTATCCTACTAGATGGTTAGGATACTCAATTTTCATGTGAATTTTGATTCCCAAAGTCACAAGGACCCTGACCCTAGGGGCGGTGTAAAGGAACTATCGGTCTCTAATACTAGGGTTAGGACCATTTACCACCCTTGTCATCTCAAAGACCCAAAGACTCCAGTTCTTGGAGGGGAGGGTAAGGATCACTCTTTCCTTTTCATTCGACAGGGAATAACATACTCCTCTTCCATTATGGAACCAATTTTTGGGCATCCATCCTAGAGTAATCCCCTAAGATTTCTTGTAGGAGGTTTCACTCTTTCTAATCCTTTCTCCCTGAGGGCTATTTCTAAACTGGTAGTCAGGTTTGACTATCCAAGATACAAAATGGGAGAAGGAATAGGCACAACCAATCCCTTCACCTTGTACTCTTCCACCAGTGGAGGAGGAGAAGTGTGTAGTTTTAAGGATATTACACTTCCTCTTGTTTCTCATATTCAAGAATGACTCATCATGACTTGTGGGATTAGAGGATATCCATGACCACAACATCCACACATCCAGATTCATGTGTTAGTATAGGACCTTCTTACGAATCTTCATCATGCCTTCCTTCAGAGTGCCTCTGTAGGTGTAGGCCCTCAATGATATTTATCCAATCTTTGGGAAAATTAGATTATGTATTTTCATGAATCGTATGTTTCCTCTTGTTTCTCACACCTAACATGACTCACGTGGGCTTATAGGTTGATAGTAGTCGGGAAATCCACGTGATCTCAAACCTTCTAGGCCTCATTCCAAGTATAAGCCCCAACCAATCAAGGGCATCCTCTCCAGGAGTAATCCCCAACCCAAAACTATGGGAATACTTATCATGAGTAATCCATAAACCAAACAAATCTCTAGGTATCATTTATGTGAATAATCCACAAAATCCAACCTCTTGGCCTCCTCTTTACATATATGCCCCAAACAAGCCTCTAGATCACCATGAGTCGAGACATACCTCACAACCCAATTCATAGAGAATCCATTCAAAAACTAATCCCCAACTAATCCTCCCAAAGGTGCATACTCCCCTATGATAAAAATATTTAGAGGTCCTCTATAGGTTTGGGTACTCACAACCAAACTATGTGGGATTTTATTCCCATCCAAATGGAATATGTAGGAATCCTCCTTGAGGTTCAAACCCAACACCCAAATAAATAGTATTCTATCTAGGCCACATTACCAGTAGGGTTTAATTCAACCTTGGATTCCATATCCATTTCTGGTTCCCCATTCTACTTAGAGATAAGTCCCACACCAAAATTAGACTAGGAACCTTTTGCCTAGATGTCCTAGCCGCATGACATTAAACTACATGGTTTGGTCCTTGTCACGTGAAATTAAAATGTATGATGTTTCCCATTAAGTGGAACTGATATAAATGGGTTCTGATTCCTTTTTCAAGGTTTGTAGGAATCCTTTCCATGGGTTTGATCCCAACATCAAAATAACTCCCATCTCTTGGTATGAAGACACACTCCAAAGTGCCCCACTATGTGACTGAAAAACCAGCATCATCATCATAACGACCAAATAATATCTAATCAGTACATAAGAGTATACCATCGATGGATAACCCCAGATAAATACATATATCTCCATTGATGAAGAAACTTGGATATATACAGATGATTCTAAATTCTACACATTATAATAATTAATTGTTAATTCAAGGGTGACACACATCATACTTGGGAATTAATGAAGGATTCATGAATATATATTAAATATATAATAGATTCCTAAATTTATAAAAAATTCTCCCCCAAAGGGTGTAATGATCCTGATCTACTATCCTCTCAACCAACATGATTTTTTAAGCATCATTGGAAAAATTACCCCAACGAGTGTTTGCCTTTGGAAAGTAGGTCCTTCATGTATATAGAACTGTTGGTTGTTTCCGGTTCTATGAATAAACCTGTTGGAAATCATTAAAAAATAGTGAAATCAATGTGAATGATTTAACACAATTAAACTCCTAAAAATTATCCATTGGGAAACATGTTTTCCATCAGAAACAAAAATGGTGAACCCGACATGAATGATAACTACGACACCTCCTTCACAAGATAAAAAGGATATACTACCCAATCATCATCAGACCATTTTGTTCTTGATCAAAAACATATTTCCATTGGAAGAAAACATTTATATTAGAAGATAATATAACACCCTCGGACTTTACAATATTTTTATTTTTAATTAAATTAAATCTCTTCGATAGCTTTTAATTCATGCAACACTTGGTTTGAATGAAACATAATATTCTATTTAAATATTATTATTTAAACATGACCACTATAACCCACCCCTTAAGATGGTGAGTTTGAATAGTAATAACTAAATTATTAAAATTTTATTTTTTACACATGTATAAAATGAATTTAATTCTTATCTATTCATTATAAACAAAATTAGAACCATTTTGAAGAAATAGAAATATTTTCGAAAAAACATTTTTCTAAAAGGAGGTTTAGTCGCTCTTTGAACAAACAGTTTATGATTAATTTTTTTTCAATTTTATAAAATTTATTTGAAAAAATAAAATTAATTTTTGAAATCATAATATCAAAATTATATTTGTGTTAGTTTTTTGGATTTTTCTGAAAAATTTCATATCTTGATTAATAGTTAAAAATAATGAATTTTAATTGAAACTACCTTTTAATTTAAATTATTTATAATTCTAAATTATATTTTTAATTTTTAAAGTAAAATTTCATTAATTATATATCTATTAATCCAATTAGTTCATTGGAATCATTTTCATATATAATTTTTATTTAAAATTGTTTCAAAATTTTGAACATTTTCTCTTTAAAAACCCGCTTTATCTTCGCATTTGTGTTTAAATTAATTTTTTCCACTTATGTGAATTGAATTTGGAAATATTTATTCCATATTTAGAATCCAAATAATTTATATTATCTAGTAATTTCCACTTAATTTTTTACCTTAATGAATAATAAAAATAGTAAAACAATTATCTTGGTTATGCTAAAAATTGATTTACAGGGGGGTTAAACTAAAAATATATGGGTTAAAATGACCTAAAAACATGTCTAAAATATATTGTTTCTACATATTTAGACCCTATAATGTATAATTATATATAATATTTAATTGGGGTTCCTTGTGGCATGGGGAAAACGTGGGTACACTTTTTACATTTCAAAAATTACAAGGGTGTCACTCACCTCACATATAAAAGGCCACCACTATCCTCTCCTCTTCACACCTTCAAACCCTTTTGGTTTGGGAAATAACTATCCAAATAAATTAATAAATTCCATTAAATCATCCTAGAATCATTATTTTGGATATAAATCAAACCTAGGAAGGATGTTGGTGCAAACCTATAGAGGTTACCCGAATAAGAGGTAACATTCTTCAACGAGCATTTTTATTTTATTTCTTCCTCCACCTCCTTCAATTATTATTAAACCATAATAATATAATAAACTCATTAGGTTAAATATAATGATATCTTTTTATTTCCATTTAAATACATAAAACAATCCCCACTTCTATCAAATGGGTAACGAAATCACCATTCATGTGTACAATGGACTATTGCCTCGTGAACCGATGTCATTCGTTTTTCATTAACGCCTCTCACGGTTGGGCATAGTGATGGATATAAAGAATATATATTATATTTATAACATAATTATACATTTTTATTCATTATATAATATATAAATTATTTAATATTCATTTTATAGGAGATAAGATAACATCGCTTGTGTGTATGGTGGACTGCCACCTCACAAAGCAATTCGATTTGTTTATCACTAATGATTTACATGGAAGTTAATAAGGAAATAAGGTAAAATTTAATGATTATATGTTTTATACATGAAATAATTATTATATTAATGACATTTTTATCATTCTAAATTGATATTATATCATTTTGTTTCTAAAATTTTCACTCGCTGAAAGATGATTATGTTGTTCATGTATGTGTGGACTACCACCTTCATGAATCAATGCGACTATATTTGCATCACCAAACCACATGGATAATATATATAGGTATATTTAAATAAATAATATGGTATTTATGATATTATGGTAATTCTGTAAGGATAAAATATTACTTACCTTCTTTCCATAATTATCATTGAAAAATAGAAAAGTTACTCATGAAAACATACAACCTACCATCTCCATGATTGTAAAGTAGTTAATTTTTCATAACTATATTTAATGATTCGTTTTAAAATTATAATTTATGTACAAATATGATAATTATTTCATTATTTTTATTCTATATATTTTTAAATAAGGATCTATTTGACTATATTCTACCTACCAAAGTAATTTTTGACACATAAGACAAATATCATCGAAACATCCAATGTAAACATAATTGATTAATTAATCATATATATAACATGGAAATAAGTGAAATAAAAGGAATAATAAACATGAAAAATTTTCTTAATAAATTATATAATTAGCATAAATTTATTATTCAGGAAGATAAAGAATGTAAGTGATGATTTGGACTCAAGGTAAGGATTTCTCATCTCACTTTTACCTCTATGAGACATATTCAATATTCAACACTTATTTAATTTGTATGGTGTATATATTGACTCTTTTATATGGAATATCATGAATCTATTTATATTTGTGTTATTTAAAGTTTCATTTGATGTCATTTCTTTTTTGTAGATTTCGATTCAGAAGTACCAAAGTGGTAAGGGTTTATTTTATAATCTCATCATTATTCAGGATTGTTTATGTTTACATCTCCATTGGGGGAATTATTTGATATTTCTATATTAAAATTAATATATTTTATTTAACTTTGGTTATCACTGAAGTTTTTAAAGTAATATTATTATTTTACCACTCTTTGGTACTTAAAATGATTGAGAAAATGTTTTTAAGTAAATCTAAATTTATTTCTCTCTTCAGTCCTAAATATTTTTTCATCAAAACCCATGTTTTATTAAAATGTTTTCAAAATGTTTTTAAATTTTTAAAAATGATTTATTAAATAAATTTTTACCCATTTTTATTTTTTACAAAAATGTTCTGAAGTAATCTTCATGTCATTTTTAAAACAATGCATGTTTGGATTTTACTGAAATGTGACATGAATCTTTATTTTAACCTGTATGGTTTGAATGAAATTTTATACCATCATGAACACTTAATGTTTTAAATCTTATTTTTTAAGTTTCAAAGTTTATTTTAAAATAAATTTGTTTTAATTTTGTTTTATGAAATTTTAGTTTTAAAAGGTGATTTTCAAAATGAAATGGATATTTTCCTTAATAATGTTTTTAAAGATCTTTTTATGGTATTTCTATTCATCAAAGATATCGACCCTTTTATAGTAATTATTATACACTAGGGAAATTTTTTATTGAAATAATTCTTATTCTTTATATAGATGGTTTATGATTAGTTTGATTGAAGATGTATAATTTCATTACCGTTCACCATATTACTCTATATGATTTATGATTATGTTTATTAATTGGGGTAAGTATTAACATTTCGTATATTAGTTTTTAAATATTAATGTTTTTTGATGATTATATTTCACACCTTTCATATGAGTAATACATTGGACTTATTAAGTGACTTGTAGGGGCCTCTATAGACCCTCAATGCATTAGTAGGTCTCATGAGACAAACTAGATTGAGTTTTGGCCAAGGTCTTACCCATTTATATAAATGCCTTGGAGAAAGTACTAGATGGTTTTAGATGTCTTGGAAGAAGGAATTAATGGTATTAAATTTCTTAGAACAATGCCTCAAAGGTAAGTTTTATATGTCCAAGATTATATATTCCATCATTATGAATTTAGTTATTAATATTCTATGTAATTATTTTATTAGTAATAATATATGTGGTTATGTTTCATGCTCATGTGATTATTGAAATGGAATTCTTTGATCATAATTTATTCCTGCCAAATAATTATAAATATATTTACTAAATGTAATTTGTTTTAGTTATTTACCTTTTTATATTGATTATGCGTTATTTATTCATATCTTCCATTGTATGCTTACCCTTACTGAGTATATGAGATCACCCATTTATTATGTTTTATTTTCCCTAGGTTACCAGGATTTTTTTTGTGATTAATATACAGGGATACACTATAGTGAATAATGGTGTTCTCAAAGAAAATACTTTGTGTATTTTATGTTTTCAATTGTAATAATAATATAAACTATGTATCTAGTTTACCAAGACTACTAATATATTTAGTCCTTTGGGATGTGATTCCTTGTATATTATGAAATTATAACAAAGAAACCACCAGATCCAAGATACTAGCATCAAGGTTATACAATATTGATTTAAAATACATAAAATGAGAAGTATGTACACCACATAAAAATAAATATGTTCCTAATACCAAATATTTATCAATGGAGTGGAAATTGAGATGAAATCTCTTACCAAAAGTTAGATATGCCTCGTAAGTGATTTTAACGTCCTTTATAATAAACTTAGATTTATTATAATTACATAAAATAACCATATAAATATACATAATATCATATATGACATATTTATAATATCTTATCACGTGTTCATTAACAATATTTTATTATTATCCTTGTTTCGGGTGTTAATTGCTTCGTTTTTCATATATGTTTTGATTTGGTAGTTCTGTCCCTTATAATTTGATTATGGTTTCATTATATAAAATTTTTTAATCATGATATAAATATCATATATATTCATTATATACATATTTAGAGTTATCTATAAAAATTAATGATAGGCAAATGAATTACACCGTTCTTGGGGACAATTAGTCATGCATATACCAAAACATTGTTTTAAATTTTCAAAGAATAGAATGAAATAAAGGTAAATAATAATTCAAATTTATAGAATAATTATTATGTCCTATATATCATATATATCCATTAAATCTATCCTTATTACCACCTATTTAAATAAGAAAGGAAAAATGAATCACATTATTTCATGGAGGTGGTAGTCCACACATACACAAGAGTGACGTTATTGTTTTTTAATGGATTGGATGGTAATAAGGTATATATGATATTAAAATTATAAAAGCATAATTATGTAATAAATATCATATATATTAATTATTTCCATATTTATATCTAGCCATGTAATATGGTAATGGAAAACAAATTACATCAGTTCACGAGGTGGTAGTCCATCATGCAGATGGGCATTAGTTTTGTTTCTCATTTGATGGAAAAGGATATAGATAAATATTATTCCATTAACATAATTGAGAGGACCAGTTTGGGATATTCCTAACACCAAGAGGGGGGTGAATCAATGTTGAGAAATTTTTGAACCAATTTCAACTTTTTATCCCTATACCTCTTGACCTGTTAGGATCTTGATTCTCTTATTCTATTTTCCCTATCGCATGAAATAATATTAATGAAGTAAAAATATTTGCAAGATATTTTTACAAGGTTCACCACTCAATAATATAAGATACGTCCTTTTCATGTATGGGTATGAACAGTACATGGATTCTTCACTATAATATAGTAATTTTTACAGTGGTTTATCTAGGAAAACAATCCTCTAGACAGTGTGAGTCCCTACACTTTGGAGGGGGGGAATCCTATTCCTTGAACTGGTGAAAACCTAATCCAACTTGTAGCTACTTGCTGGTTCTTTATACTACCTCCCAAGACAGTCTTCCCCCTGTTGAATAGGGTTTGCAACACCAATAGAGTATTCCACCTGTTGATACCTATTGGATGTCACACTACTCCTCAATATTATACTCTTCATGTGTTATTGGATTAGCATCATGCAAGTAAACCTATTCTTCTTTCCCAACAACAAACCTTAAAGGTGCACAAACTTCTTCTACTTGTTCTTCAGTGAAAAACCAACTGCACTGAAACATCTTCTTCTTCTTGCTAGAATCACAAACTTCCTTTGTGATTTTCAAAACAATGAGAACCAGCTTAGCTTAGCATCATCACAGTTAATATGACCTGAATAATTGAATATAATTTGGCTGAACTCCTTCTTTGATAAAAAATATCATTAGTGAATGAAGTATCAGTTCTCTTCCATGTACAATTTTTACTTATGCAAACTGTCTTACACCGCGAATTGTGAGTGCTTCATAAACAAATTCTTCCTCTATGAACTGTCTCTACTCCGCATACCACACCTACTCTACATACCACACCTTCTATGCATAACTTGCTTTCTCTACATACCACCTAATCTGTCTACTGCCTCTGCATACCGCCTCCATGTACTGCTTTCGCGTAATACCTCTGTGTACTGCCTCCGTGTACCATATCCACATACCACATCCATGTACCACCTCTATGTACCGCCTCCAAATATTGTTTCCTCATATCACCTCAGTGTACCATTTCTACTTACAACTTCTACTTCTGGGGAATTCCTTCTTCTGTGGACTATTCTTTTTTATTCCACAAATTTTTTCTTCTTTTTGCGAACTTCTTCTTCAAATTACACGAATCATTTTTCTCTCGTGTACCACTTCATCCTACAAGGAATCTCTTTCATGAAATTCTATTTCTAATTCCATGAACCATTTCATCTTCCACGTACCACTACGTCCTATGCATAATCCCTTTTATAGACCACTTCCCTTCATAGAATTATTCTTGAGAGAACTCTTTTGAACCTAGATGAGTTCTTCCACAGTGATGATATTTTATTATCATATTTTCTCACTTAAAATGATAGGATTAGGGTTTATTATATAGGTAAATAACTCCAAAAGGTTTACATATTCGTTTTAACAAAAATTTTAATGTGGGACAATCTTCACCACGAACTGTGCTTCTTCCATGTATTGTGAGCCTCCACCGCGTACTACTTTATCCTGCAAGCCGTAATTGTCCCACAAACCATTTTCATCCACAAACCGTTTTACTACATGTTATGTGTACTACCTTTCTTCCTTCGTTGTGGCCAAAACCACCATCTTCATTCTGCCAACAACAGGACTTCTGCATATCGTTTGTATTCTGCATACCATAAGACTATTGCAAACCATTTTCCTTATGCGTTATGTGTACCTCTTATGCATTCTATGAACTACCCTTCATCGTGCGGATAGTGCAAACCTTTTCCACAAACCATTTTTGACTTCGTGAACTACTCTGCATACCGTGCCCACTATCTCGTGCATGGTTCGCGTACCATTCTCGAAACATGGTACACGGTCCATATTCCATGGTACACGGTTCCCATCATTTTTTGATTTATTTCACCATTCTACATCACTTTTACTTCTATGGAAAAATCCTTCTATTTCCAAAAAAACCTTAATTTTGAGGTCCAAAAATTTTGCAAACAATGGGAAATGGGGACACCATAAATATATGCTTCGAACAAGAACACCAACTATTCTACACTATCATCTTACTTATTCAACAATAATTTGTTTTCATCATGAACCTTATCTATCATGATATATAGTCTTTGATCAATCACCTTTAACATCACTAGAAATGCAAACGAAATTATTCCAAAATCCCTATCTTCCAAAAACATCATTCTTTCCAATAAAAACTGAATATGATTGGCATCGCCTTTTCTCCCCCTTTCCTTTACAAGGCTTGCATCACAAGTTCTCCAAACAACTTATGATATTTATGAAATACAAATCAGAAAATCATCATCTAATTTAAAATAAAATTTATATTTTCCCAAGAATTGAATTCAATTTTATGAATCCATAATAATTATTTAGACATCAGAACTTCAACCAACATCCATTAAATTTGGAGCTACTTATTAATTTTTACCAGTATTGACAACTTTTGATGACAAATACAACTCATAAAAAAAGTGCTCCTAATAATCTCCCGATTTTATTTGTGGGAAATACTTCAACTTTATCTTCAAATGAATGTGTCAATGTCAAAATATGAATCTTATCTCTCCCCTTTACTTCTTTTAAACTTTCATTTCACTTTATACTCCCTTATTGACATGAAATACAAAGTTCATGGTAGAGAGGGTATCAATCCATACTTAAGAAATGTTCCCACAATCATTTCACTCTAAGTTTACTTAAGCTATTCTTGGCGTAGAAAACAAGAGGATTTGATATAGTCAACAAATGTTTTCATTATCCAATGATCATGATACCTCATTAGATGAGAAATCATATAATTTTATTCAAGGGTTTCCCACTTTCATTCTAGGATGAGGATAAAAAATGTGAGATGAAATAATCAAACTGAAACTCTTTCACTCACTTCAACAAATGGATCAAAAAAATTCAAGTGAAATGGGTAGGATAAGTGACCTTAGAGCACTACCATTATTCTTATGTCACTGGGTAATTCAGTTACTCCCCCTTCGTAAAATGATCTTTATCTTGAGTAACCAATTATGAGAGATGGGGAAATTACATACCTTTTCCAGTGACATGATATTAAAACAAACTTCATAGTAATTGAATTTGATACAAATTGAAGTTGATACTAATTGAAATAATAACTCCGGAATCTTATTCATATGTCTCACCCTCAAGAGAAACACTTCTCACCATCGATTCCCCAGTTCTTTCCTGGAGAGATTGATTCACCTTCAATTCCCTGCATTAGAAACACAAATGCAATATGCAAAAGATTTAAGGAAATTTAGTGGATCCTCCTTGCTTCATTAATGTGAACAAAAAGGTTGAGATGATTTTCTCAACCAAGATGCTCCATTTTCTCCACTCTTCACACTTGCACATTTGATCTTAAATTTTGATTGTGGTTGTGTGTATATCATCACTTCTTCCATTTCATTGTTTTTAGCCTTATTTCTTCAAGATATTTCTAAGCACGAGAATATCATGGTGCAAATTTCAACTTATTAAGAAATTATTCTTGAGCTGGATTAAATGAAATGAAATTTCTAACAGTATAACCAACCTTGTTGCACCTCACACAAATAACCTCTTTATCTTTATGTGAAATCTTCATTTTTCTTTTTTCACAAGCCTTAGCTTCTTCATCTTAAATTTCCCTTATTCTTTCCAAATCTTCTGGATAGATAACCAATAGGTCATTAAGAATTGAGGCATCAAGATTAGATTTTCCACATGGATTATTCTGAGTGACATATTTCTTAGGAGTTATTTTGGATTATCTACCCTTCACCTTCTTGGATTTAGAATCCAAGGACTTCACACCTTTCCATATTGGAATATTCTTGGGAGATTTTTTTTTGCAACATTATTCTGATATATTCCCAAGGTAGCTTCTTCATTATTCGATAGATTTTTTGATCTTCTATTATTATCATATTTAGATACATGTTGGGATGAACATGTTCTAAACTTGTGATCAATTTTACTTCATACATCACAGATGTTATCAGGAGTTCCAAATCTTTTTGTAGTATACAAATGCTTCTGTATTTGTGAATGTTGCTTCTTCCTCTCTGGATTTATCCCCCCTTAATATGGGCTTCCTTTGTGCTTTTTTATTTAAAGTATTGTACCAACAATCCAATGTGCAATGCCCAAATCTATTGCAGCACCAACACTGACCCACAAATCTAAACTTCTTGATATCTTTTATATAGGGTTTTTGGGCCTTCTTCTTGATGTGTTGTTCTCTCTGTGGGGTATCATCTTCCAACTTTCTTTTCATATCCACCCTATCCATGGTGGTAGGTGTCTCATCACCTTTCTTCATCCATACTTGTTTATAATTTTTCTTCAAACCTGCACTTTTTTTAGAAACAATTTTAGAAACATTAGTACAAAATGATATGGATGGTGCCTTAACTTTATTAGTTGCTTGTGTTAGATCATTGAATGGATTCATGATCTTTTTATCACATGTTGGAGGTATTTTGAAAGTATAATCCTCCAATGAACATTGAGTACTAGTAGATATTGTTTCCTTCTTTTTTGAAGTCTCAATATGTGTCTTCTCAAGATTGTTCAACTAAGATTATAGTTCTATAAATTTCATATTGAGGATGACTTTCTGTTCTTGAATCATAGTCATCTTCTCTTCACAAGCCATATTCAATCTTTCAACTTCCTTTTCATGTATCAGAACATTGTTTGGTAACAAAGTGTCCAGTTCTTTAATCTTCATAGATATTTATTTCAAATTTAAAGCCTTTAAATCAATGATATTATTCATCTCATATTTAAGTGCATGGATCTTCTCTTTTAGAGTTTCATTGATTCTATATTTCACTTCAGAATCTTTGATTCATTTTGAGGAACTCATTTCAAGTTCCCTATTTATTTCTTCAAAGGCTCCAACTTGTCTAGAGAGCTTTAGACATTCAATAATTTTTTATTTCAATCCCTTCCCCAAAACATCATTTTCTTCTTCTAGTTGAGTGATATATTCTTACATATATTGAAATACTCCATAAAATAGGGATGAACTTTCTTCAGGAATACCATGAAGAATCATTATTAATATATCAACTGATAATTATTGAGAGGTTATAGATTGATCATCACTACTTGTGCTAGAATTTTCATCATGAGAATAATTTTCAAATGTACTAAAACATACCTTTTGATTACATAAGGTAGGAAGGTTATCCATCTTCTTGGTGAAAACTTGAGCCACCTTCTAATTAATTTCCAAGCCTGACATTTCTTAATTATCATCAAGGCATGGAGATATAGATACTTCATCTTCCTTAGATAAGAGGGACTTATTCTTCATCTTTCTCTTATTCTTATTTTTTCATGTTCATTATGGTCTTGGTAGATATAGAATTCTACTCAGATCTGACTGGATCTTCACTAAAATTGTACTTCATTATTAACTTAGGATAGGATAACTTCACTTTGGAGAATCCAACAGAGTTGTGCTTAGATCTTATACCAATTGAGAGGAACAGTTTTGGATATGTCTAACACTAATAGGGGGTGAATTAATGTTGGGGACATTTTAAACCAATTTCAACTTGTTATCGTTGTACCTCTTCACCTATTAGGATATTTATATTCTTATTATTTTTTCACTATCTCATGTAATAATATGAAAGTAGTAAAAATATGCACATGATATTTTCACAAGGTTCACCACTCAATAAGAGTAGCTACGTCCTTTCCATGTATAGGTATGAACAGTACATGGATTCTCTACTATAATTTAGTAACTGTTATAGATTTTTGGATAGGAAAACAATCCTCTAGCTAGTGTGTAGAGACCAGAAGCTTAACGTACATGGACATTACATTACTTTTGCGGAATACTTAATACATAACAAAAATATACACACAAGGACCATAATAGTTTAGTGTCTTTGGAAACTTGAAACATAATCTTCTAATCGTGGTGAAAGATCTTCAACATCTCCCATAAAGATCTTCCACTTTTTGTTTCCTTACCTAAAACCTTTCTTTTAATCCTGGGGGAAAATAAAACATAAAAAGGGTGAGCTCAAATTCTCAGTAAGGGTAACCATGGATAAAATAAAACATACCATATACATTTGAACATAAAAACATGAACAAAATGTTTAAACATCAAAAGCTTGAGAAATGACATAAAACATGGAAGTACGTAAGGCATAGATCATAAAGAAACATTAAGAATGATAAAATAGCATGGGAATAAAACATGTAATTGTGGCATCCATTAAGCACATGTAATGATTTCCATAGTATCCAAGGAATTGTTTCCAAGACTATCTAAGTGGACAAAGTCCCTTTCTGAATCGAGTTCACTCCTCGTTCCAGTCCTGTAATACTGAACCGGATTAACTTACCGTTCGAGCCATGTCTATCTCATGAGATATAAATCTTTACCCAATGCATTGGAGGGAGATATAGGTCCCACCCATCTCATAATGAAATAATTCTTACTTGTGCCACAAAATAAACTTAAAACATTCATCATAACCCAAAGAATAAAATGGGTTTCATAAACATCATTCCATCATAAAATAATACATATAAACAAATGGATATCATTTCATCATAAGAAAAGTGAATCCATGTAAATCATAGAGACATTATACTTGAAACATACACATATGAAATAATGTCATCTTAGATGGAAAATGGTTTTGATAAAACACTTGAAATGAATTCTTGAGGAAAATATCCTTTCTTCTTCAAAATCATTCTCTTTTTAAAAAATGTCATGCGATTTTAAAAGAAAATTATTTTGTTGAAAATAGTCATGAAATATTTTGGGAGGATGATTCATAAAAATAAGGCTTTATAAAACCATAAAAATCCATTCGTGCCGTATAAGTTAAAAAAACATTCTTCTCATACTTTTACCAAAAAAGTCAAAAAGTACCTCGTAGCGTAAACAGAAGAAAGATTCCTTACATACCATGTAGTAAAAGTCAAAATGGGTAAAAAGAAATTTAAACATACATGAAAACACTTTTATAAAACATGGACATGGATGATAGAAATAACCCCAGTAAATACTGATGAATAAGCAATCTCAGATAAAAATGAGATTTGCAAAATTATCCCTTACCTTAGGTCTGATTTGCTTCGTAAGTGTCCGAAACTCCTGTATAATGATTTAAATAATATTATTGACTTATTAAAGAATCATATTCATTGTTATGATATCATATATGGTTCACTTATGACTTTATATTACCCGTTCTTTTGTAAATTCCATGTTAAAGAGCGTTTTGGGTAAAATCGTTTCATTTGTCGTCCGTGTTTTGACTTGTAATTATTCATATGATTACTTAGATCATGATTACTTAATTCCAGAATATAAAACATGATTTATATATAATATATATTCATAATATACATATATATAATAGATCAGTAAATGGAAATGAATACACCGTTCATGGAGACGGTAGGCCGTACGTACGCATGAACGCTGTTTTCGTTTCCTTATTGAGTTGAAAGGAATTAAGTAGATGACATACATATATATACAAATAAATACAGTATCATTATTATGTCATATATTTCATGGTTACTTATTATATATACTTTATAATCATTCATGAATGGTTAACGTGGAGAATGAATCTCATCGCGTCGTGGAGACGGTAGTCCGTACGTACGCACGAGCGATGATATCGTTCTCATGATCGTGGAATTGTATTGGAGTGTATGTATACTATTTAATAATCAATATCACTTTACAATAATCATATATAGTTATTATGTACACCATCATACCCATCCAAGTAAGGTGGTGGTGGAAAATAGATTACACCACGGCGTGGAGACGGTATTCCGTACGTACGCACGCGTGGTGATTTCATTTTCCGTAGGATGGATAGATGGTAAAATAGGGTTGTTTCATACTTATAATAACATATCAGTATATGATTGATAATGATTTTATTACTTCATAATGAAACAACCTAAGAAGAAGAAGTGGAAGAAGAAATAAAGTTGAAAGAATCGGTAACGGACATTACCTCTTCTTTGAAGCGCCTCTTTGATTCCTCCTCTTAGGGAACTAAAATTGGTCTTTGAAGAAGACCAGTACCTATAAGATGTTTATAGGGAAGTGGAGAAGAGAATTTGGCAGGGTTTGTCCGATCTTGAAGGCTCAAAGTGGTGTGAGGAAGAGAGGGAGGAGGTGCCCTTTTATAAGGGAGGAGAGGGGCACCTTTGGAATAACTAAAAATATTATTTTATTATAAAGCCAAATTCGGTTTTAAATAGCTCCAAATTGATTTATTTAGAAGCTAAGGTGGGGATGGGTCGAAATCCTATCATAAAATAAAATTTAGACAAATTTAGGTTCCTATTTTAACCTTATCATTTAGATTTAACATTAAGTTAGATAATTTTACTTTTACCGTGTCTTTTTGTGTTCTTACACTATAAGGTTAATAAACTTACTATAACAATCCAAACGAACCCCAAGTTGTTTATTATTAATATATATAACCGTATCTAAGTCATTTGGCTGAAACATATATTTTTAGAAATAAAATAACAATTAATAATATAATATTTGTTTTAAAAACTATTTTATGTCAATTTTGACACTATTTAGTAATTGATTTTTGTGAAAATCATAACAGAATGATTAATTTGAAAAAAGTTAATTAAATCAATACTAACATGTCATATTAACCTATAAAATTAGTGGAATTCATAAAAAGTCTCAAATTAAATTTATTTGAGTATTTATAACATCAATTATGTCAATATTTCATTAATAAGATAATTACTGCATCATCTTTGTGTCATAAATAAATTAACTTATTTAAAGTCTAAAAATTACAAATAAAATATCATTATGTAGGAAATCGTTTTAAATTTCTAATGAATATTTATAGTCGAATTTATCTTATGTATAACTCTATATTAAAAATTCTTTAGTTATTAAACTTTGATTTTAACTATTTTAACCCTTCTTTAAATAAATTGATAATAAATGTCCTAATCTAATCCAAGTGGGCCTAAATGATCATATTTTATTCCTAAGGTTATTTTTGGTCGAATTACACTTATCCAGTAGAATTAGGACATGTGTTAGGGTAATAATAATATCATTTTTACCCTTAACTACCCTATTTACTTTTAACCGTGTTAAAAAAAAGTAAAAAGTTACTATTTACCAAAAATTATTTTCATCTCATTGAACCACATTTTAGTCCTTGATATTAACTGTGTCTCTCTGATTTTCGAAATTCTACTCACAGAAGCGGTAAAATTAAGTTTTATGAAAAATTCAGTTTTTTTAACTACCACTTAGTGGTTTCACTATTCATCAAAAAATGAAAGTTTCCAGAAAAATACCAAAAATTAGGCCTAAGCTATATTTGATATTATGAATTCAAAAATGATTTTTATTTTACCAAATTCAAAACATATCAGTTACATTAACTAATTTAAAAATTAATTCCCGTTGTCAAAACAAATAGCGTGTTTTTTAAAAGATAATAACTATCAAAAGATTGACACTTGTTTATGTCTGGTTTAAATGTGAAATTACATCCAATGAACAACATTGTATTAAATTTTAAAAATATATTCTAAATATACTTTAAAACCACTCAAATTAATAATTTATCACTATTAATTATTTCGATTAAAAAAGTTGTTTTTAATTAAAATTTAGTAATTTTCACTATTCATCAGAATATGAAAGTTATCCGAAAAGTACCAAAATTTCACCCTAACCTAATTTCGATATTAAAAATCCAAAAATGAAGTCCATTTTAAAAAATTAAATTTACAAAATTTCCAAAAGTGGTTATTACTATTCATAACGGCTAGTTTTAATAATATTTTAATAGCATATCATTGTTTAGTGAAACTCGGTATTACGTACTACACACGCTATCGAGGAAGGTCGTGATTGCGTGTAATGCAAGGAAATTCAAGGATGCGTGTTGTGCAAGCTCCATTTGGTGTAGCGTACAACACAAGACATTAATGAAATTAAAAAGAATATTTTTCATAAAATCTCGGGGTGTTACATTCTACCCCCCTTAAAATGAATTTCGCCCTCGAAATTAGTCGGGGTTATAAATGGTTTACTACTCGAAAGTTTATTTAATAGAAAATCACATCGTAAAAAGGAATACCAAAAGCAATATTTAAAAACAAAAGTATGAAATGTAACGGTTACCCAAATAAACTAATCACTGGGTTTCCACATAGGTGAAAATATGGATATGGAAGAGAAATCTAACCATCGTGTTCTGATGGAGAGTGGTAGAGAACATGGCTATGGAAAAGCCAGAAATCACAAATCCATAAATTTTTGATGATCTAAGGTACCATCTGATTCATCAGATATAAGTGCATTAGGACAACATTTTTGGTTTTCAAGATCATTTCCCTAAAGTTGATGAAATTGGAATTATAAGAAATACTTTCATGATTTTGGTACAGTCTCACCGTTGGTCGTTCTTTGGACAATTTCCACTTCATCTATTAAATAAATGAAGTTGAATTTTTCATTCGTGATGTGTTAGCAGATCATGTGATAAAATAATGGGTCATTCCATCTGTCTCAAACAAAAGGTTAGAAAAGTTATCAAAAAATACATTAGTCCATCTATAGTGAGATTAATCATATATGGTTCCTAAAATGGACTTATACTTCATATATCATACTTATTAATATAATAAAACTAGTTTCTACTAAACAAGGACTTTCTGTAGGCCAGTGGTAGGCGATAAAGGCCAGTCGCACTTTGGTTGTGGGTTCGATTCCCACAGCCTTGTCTGACCCGATGGGCTGTCGCCCATCCTGTAGGTTATCCTTTTTCTAAAACTACATTACTATAACATCCCATAAATAATATCGAAAAAACTTATATCCTTAAACAATACTAACTTATATCCAACATAATCCATTCCAATCTTTAGGCTTATCTAAAATACTTATGTCCAAGCTCATAGTATAAAGAAAACGATTACTTGAAATGTCATCAACCAAGCATGTGAATAACATAATTTATCCCCCATATATCTTGTTGGTCACATTCCAATCATGTGAATACCTTAATCATGTATTCTATTAAAAAAAATGAATACCCATTGAATCTTAGTGAAAACATCAATGCTGTCAAAAGTTAACTCTTCCCACATACCAAAATCCAAAAATTCTATATACTCAAACCATGATATAACCTTATCCTTATATTAGTCATGAGCTCATGCATACTATCAAACATTTAATTTTATCCTTATCCCTTCATTATGCACATATCATCTACTTTCCAAAAATATCTGAATAACCTTTCATGGTTACTAGTACCATTAATCATACACTTTCAAAACTTAGGAAAGACAACAGTGTAACAATCCTTAGATGTCTCTTTATTCCATAGTACCATGAGATTACTTATACAACATTACACTTGATAAACATGTAATCATTCCACTACCTTCTTAAACCATTGACCGAGCTTCAAAAATTCTTTCATCTCACATATCATTTGTAGTCTCTTCATCATCAACAACATAAATACTACCCATACGACCGTACTTATTCTCTTCATGAGACTTTCCGTTAGGGCATTGGTTTGCATAATGCCCGTACATTCCACATTTAAAACATTTAACCATTGTTGATGTCGTAGAAATACCATTATCCTCATCCCTGGTGTTAACTGAACCTTTTCCTTTGCACTTACTGGCTTTATGTCCTTCTATTCCACACCCAAAGCATCTTCCAGTTCCTTTGAAACATTCTCCTTGATGCCTCTTCCTACATGATTTATATAAGGGAAATTGAACTTTCTTTCCTCTATGATCATCATGAAACTCCATCTTTATCTTATTAGTCGAGTCCGGAAACTTACCAAATTTGAGTTTATTGATCATATTATGAGATTGCTGATTCGGCATAATAATGATGTTTGGACTTCCAAATCCAATTTCATTTGGTTGCTCATGAATAATATCATTCCATTGTCCATTATATCCTCCATTGTCGTGAATCATCTTGTTTCCAGCCATTTTCTAAAACCCAAAAAGAATAGTGTGAGAGGAAAAAATCACGTTAGGGAAAACAATATAATAAAGGAGGAGTACCTTCAATATCTAACATCTTGGGTTACCGTAATTCTAGTACTATAACCTATACTTATACTTAACCTTAGGGACATACCTAGACATACCTTAGAAATATCTCTAGGGATCTCACTAAATTTCTCACATCCTAGTTTCCAAAGGTTGACTAAACCTTTCCTCTGATACCAACTGTAGAGACCCGAAGCTTAACGTACATGGAAATTACATTACTTTTGCGGAATACTTAATAAATAACAAAAATAGACACACAAGGAATGTAATAGTTTAGTGTCTTTGCAAACTTGGAACATAATCTTCTAATCGTGGTGAAATATCTTCAACATCTCCCATAAAGATCTTCCACTTTTTGTTTCCTTACCTAAAACCTTTCTTTTAATCCTGGGGGAAAATAAAACATAAAAAGGGTGAGCTCAAATGCTCAGTAAGGGTAAGCATGGATAAAATAAAACATACCATATACATTTGAACATAAAAACATGAACAAAATGTTTAAACATCAAAAGCTTGAGAAATGACATAAAACATGGAAGTACGTAAGGCATAGATCATAAAAAACATTAAGAATGATAAAATAGAATGGGAATAAAACATGTAATTGTGGAATCCATTAAGCACATGTAATGATTTCCATAGTAGCCAAGGCATTGCTGCCAAGACCATCTTAGTGGACAAAGTCCCTTTCTGAATCGAGTTCACTCCTCGTTCCAGTCCTATAATACTAAACCGGATTAACTTACCGTTTGAGCCATGTCTATATCATGAGATATAAATATTTACCCAATGCATTAGAGGGAGATATAGGTCCCACCCATCTCATAATGAAATCATTCTTACTTGTGCCACAAAATAAACATAAAACATTCATCATAACCCAAAGAATAAAATGGGTTTCATAAACATCATTCCATCATAAAATAATCCATATAAAACAAATGGATATCATTTCATCATAAGAAAAGTGAAACCATGTAAATCATAGAGACATTATACTTGAAACATACACATATGAAATAATGTCATCTTAGATGGAAAATGGATTTGATAAAACACTTGAAATGAATTCTTGAGGAAAATATCATTTCTTCTTCAAAATCATTCTCTTTTTACAAAATGTAATGAAATTTTAAAAGAAAATGATTTTTTTGAAAATAGTCATGAAATATTTTGGGAGGATGCTTCATAAAAATAAGGCTTTATAAAACCATAAAAATCCATTCGTGTCGTATAAGTTTAAAAAAACATTCTTCTCGTACTTTTACCGAAAAAGTCAAAAAGTACCTTGTAGCGTAAACAAAAGAAAGATTCCTTACATACCATGTAGTAAAAGTCAAAATGGGTAAAAGGAATTTAAACATAAATTAAAACACTTTTATAAAACATGGACATGGATGATAGAAATAACCCCAGTAAATACTGACGAATAAGAAATCTCGAACAAAAATGAGATTTGCAAAATTATCCATTACCTTAGGTCTGATTTGCTTCGTAAGTGTCTGAACCTCCTGTATAATGATTTAAATAATGTTATTGAATTATTACAGAATCATATTCATTGTTATGATATCATATATGGTTCACTTATGACTTTATATTACCCATTCTTTTGTAAATTCCATGTTAAAGAGCGTTTTGGGTAAAATCGTTTCATTTGTCGTCCGTGTTTTGACTTGTAATTATTCATATGATTACTTAGATCATGATTACTTAATTTCAGAATATAAAACATGATTTATATATAATATATATTCAGAATATACATATATATAATAGATCAGTAAATGGAAAGAAATACACCGTTCATGGAGACAGTAGGTCGTACTTACGCATGAACGCTGTTTTCGTTTCCTTATTGAGTTGAAAGGAATTAAGTAGATGACATAAATATATATACACATAAATCTAGTATCATTATTATGTAATATATTTCATGATTACTTATTATATATACTTTTTAATCATTCATGAATGGTTAACGTGGAGAATGAATCTCATCGCGTCGTGGAGACGGTAGTCCGTACGTACGCACGAGCGATGATATCGTTCTCATGATCGTGGAATTGTATTGGAGTGTATGTATACTATTTCATAATCAATATCACTTTACAATAATCATATATAGTTATTATGTACACTATCATACCCATCCAAGTAAGGTGGTGGTGGAAAATAGATTACACTACGGCGTGGAGACGGTATTTCGTACGTACGCACGCGCGGTGATTTTGTTTTCCGTAGGATGGATAGATGGTGAAATAGGGTTGTTTAATACTTATAATAACATATCAGTATATGAGTGATACTGATGTTATTACTTCATAATGAAAAAACCTAAGAAGAAGAAGTGGAAGAAGAAATAAAGTTGAAAGAATCGGTAACGGACATTACCTCTTCTTTGAAGCGCCTCTTTGAGTCCTCCTCTTAGGGAACTAAACTTGGTCTTTGAAGAAGACCAGTACCTCTAGGATGTTTCTAGGGAAGTGGAGAAGAGAATTTGGCAGGGTTTGTCCGAGCTTGAAGGCTCAAAGTGTTGTGAGGAAGAGAGGGAGGAGGTGCCCTTTTATAAGGGAGGAGAGGGGCACCTTTGGAATAACAAAAACTATTATTTTATTATAAAGCCAAATTCGGTTTTAAATAGCTCCAAATTGATTTATTTCGAAGCTAAGGTGGGGATGGGTCGCAGTCCTCTCATCCAATAGAATTTAGACAAATTTAGGTTCCTATTTTAACCTTATCATTTAGATTTAACATTAAGTTAGATAATTTTTCTTTTACCGTCTCTTTTTGTGTTCTTACACTATAAGGTTAATAAACTTACTATAACAAGCCAAAAGAACCCCAAGTTGTTTATTATTAATATATATAACATTATATAAGTCATTTGGACGAAACTTATATTTTTATAAATAAAATAACAATTAATAATATAATATTTGTTTTAAAAACTATTTTATGTCAATTTTGACACTATTTAGTAATTGATTTTTGTGAAAATCATAAAAGAATGTTTAATTAAAAAAAATTTAATTAAATCAATAATAACATATCATATTATCCTAGAAAATTATTGGAATTCATAAAAAGTCTCAAATTACATTTATTTGGGTATTTATAACATCAATTATGTCAATATTTCATTAATAAGATAATTACTGCATCATCTTTGTGTCATTAATAAATTAACTTATTTAAAGTCTAAAAATTACAAATAAAATATAATTATGTATGAAATCGTTTTATATTTCTAATTAATATTTATAGTCGAATTTATCTTATGTATAACTCTATATTAAAAATTATTTAGTTATTAAACTTTGATTTTAACTATTTTAACCCTTCTTTAAATAAATTGATAATAAATGTCCTAATCTAATCCAAGTGGGCCTAAATGGTCATATTTTATTCCTAAGGTTGTTTTTGGTCTAATTACCCTTATCCAATATAATTAGGACATGTGTTAGTGTAATAATAATATCATTTTTACCCTTAACTACCCTATTTACTTTTAACCGTGATAAAAAAAAGTAAAAAGTTACTATTCACCAAAAATTATTTTCATCTCATTGAACCACATTTTAGTCCTTGATATTAACTATGTCTCTCGGATTTTCGAAATTCTACTCACAGAAGCGGTAAAATTAAGTTTTATGAAAAATTCAATTTTTTTTAACTACCACTTAGTGGTTTCACTATTCATCAAAAAATGAAAGTTTCTAGAAAAATACAAAAAATTAGGCCTAAGCTATATTTGATATTATGAATTCAAAAATAATGTTTATTTTACCAAATTAAAAACATATCAGTTACATTAACTAATTTAAAAATTAATTCCCGTCGTCAAAACAAATAGCATGTTTTTTAAAAGATAATAACTATCAAAAGATTGACACTTGTTTATGTCTGGTTTAAATGTGAAATTACATCCAATGAACAACATTGTATTAAATTGTAAAAATATATTCTAAATATACTTTAAAACCACTCAAATTAATAATTTATCACTTTTAATTATTTCGATTAAAAAAAGTAGTTTTTAATTAAAATTTAGTAATTTTCACTATTCATCAGAATATGAAAGTTATTTGAAAAGTACCAAAATTTCACCCTAAGCTAATTTCGATATTCCGAATCCAAAAATGAAGTCCATTTTGAAAAATAAAATTTACAAAATTTCAAAAAGTGGTTATTACTATTCATAACGGCTAGTTTTAATATTATTTTAATAGCATATCATTGTTTAGTGAAACTCGGTATTACGTACTACACACGCTATCGGGGAAGGTCGTGATTGCGTGTAATGCAAGGCAAGTCAAGGATGCATGTTGTGCAAGCTCCTTTTGGTGTAACGTACAACACAAGACATTAATGAAAATAAAAATAATAATTTTCATAAAATCTCGGGGTGTTACATAGTGTGAGTCCCTACACTTTAAAGGGGGAGGGAAAAACTCTCTTCCCTGAACTGGTGACAACCTAGTCCAACTTGCAGCTCCTTTATGGTCTTTATACTGGCTCCCAAGATAGCCTTACCCCTATTGAATAGGGTTTGAAACACCAATAGAGTCTTCCACCAATTGAGACTTGTTAGATGTCACACTACTGCTTGATCTTATACTCTTCATTGATAATTGCTTAGAATCATGCAAGTAACCCTATTATTCTTTCCGAACAGCAAACCAGAAAGCTGCACAAACTTCTTCTCCTTCTTATACAGTACAAAACCAACTACACTGAAAATTTTTCTTCTTCTTTCTAGAATCATAAAATCCCTTTGTGATTATCAAAAAATGAGGACCAGATCATCTTAGCATCATCATAGTTAATATGACCTGAATAATTGAATATAAATTGGACAAACTCCTTCTTATTTTATGATACAAAATATTAGTAGTGAATGAAGTATCAATTCTCTTTCGCGTACTATTTCCACTTCCACAAACTATCTTACACCGCGTATTTTGAGTGCTTCACAGAAAAATTCTTCCTCTATGAGTTGTCTCTACTCTATATACCACACTTTCTCTACATATTGTGCCTCCTCTGCATACCATTCCTTCTCTGTATACCGTTCCTACTCTGCTTACCTCACCTGATTTGTATTCCACCTACTCCATATACGAACCCCACATACCACCTCTTCGTACCGCGTCCGCGTACCGTGTCTACATACTGCCAATCACCTTGGTGTATCGTTTCTTCTTAGAGCTTCTAATTATGCAGAATTCCTTCTTTTGTGGATTATTTCTTCCAATTCCTCAAAATGTTTCTTCCTATTCCAGAAATTGTTTCTTCCTTCTGTGGACTTTTTCTTCAAATTCTATAAATCATTTCGTCTCCTGCATACCACTTCATCTTACATAGAATCTCTTTTGAAAACTTCTCCTTCTAATTTTGTGAACTGTTTCATCTTCCAAGTACCACTTTGTCATATACAGAATCTCTCTTGTAGACCACTTCCCTTCGCATAATTCTTTCTATGAGAACACTTTCGGACCTAGCAGAGTTCTTCCATAGTGATGATATTTTCTTATTGAATCTACTCACTTAAAATGATATGATTAGGGTTCGTTATATAGGAAAATAACTCCAAAAATTCCTCTAATCCATTTTACCCAAATTTTCAATGTGGGGAAATCTTCACCGCGACCTGTTCTCCTTCCACGTACTATGATCCTCTACCATGTACTGATTTCTCCCACGAACCAAAATTTTATTGTGAACTATGTTCATCCACGAACCATTTTAGTACGTGGTCCGCGTACCACTTTTCTTCTTTCATTGTGGAAAAAAAATCATCATCTCTATTCTGCAGATGACATGACTTCTGCATACCCTTTGCATTCTGCATACCATAAGCCTATCACAAACCATTTTTCTTATGTGTTATGTGTTCCTCCTATAAATTCTGCAAACTCTCCATCATTGGTGTATTGTAATCCTTCGCTGAAAATCATTTGTGATTCCACGAACCACTCAACGTACCATTATTGTTGTCTTGTACACGGTCCATGTACCATTATAGGAACATGGTATCAGGTCTATGTCCCATGGTATGTGGTTACCATCCTTTGCTAATTTATTTCACCATTCTGTATCACTTTCACTCCTATGCATAAATCCTTCCATCGCAAAAAAAAATCCCAATTTTGAGGTCCAACAATTTGGTAAACACTGAAAAATAGCACCACCTTAAATATCTTCTTTGAAAAGAACACCCATGATTCATCACTATCATCTTGATTCTCAAACAATCAGCTACTTTTATCATTAACCTTATCTGTCGTGATATATAGTCTTTGATCGATCACCTTTATCATCATCATATTTACAAATAAAAGTATTGAAACTTTTTTATCTTCCAGTAACATCATTTTTTCCAATCAAAACTGAATATGATTGGCATCAACTTTTCTTCCCCATTCCTTCATAAGGCTTGCATCACAAGTTATCCAAACAACTTATGATATTTAGAAAATAAAAATCAGTAAATCATCATCTGATTTAAAACAATATGGAGAATTTCCCAAGAAAGGAATCTAATGATATAAATCCAAAACAATTCTCTAGGCATCATCACTTCAACAAACATTCATTAAATTTGGACCTCCTTCTTCATTTTGACTAGTATTAACAACTGTTGACAACAAATAAAACTCATACACAAAAGTGGTCCCAATAATCTCCCCCTTTTTATTTTTTGTAAATACATCAATGTTCTCTCCATATTAATGTGTCAATGTCAAAATATGAATCTTATCTATCCCCTTTACTTCTTTCAAACCTTAATTTCACTTTCTCCCCCCCCCCTTATTGAGAATAAATACAAATTTCATAGTAGAGAGGGTATCGGTCTATACTTAAGAAATGTGCCATAAATCATTTCACTCTAAGTCTACTTGATCTATAATCGGTGTAGAAAACAAGAGGATTTGATATAGACAAAAAATATTTCCATTGTCCCCTGATCATGATACCGCATAAGATGAAAACTCATATACTTGTCTTCAAGGGTTTCCCACTTGCATGCCAGGATGAGGATAACAAATGTGAGATGAAATAATCAATTTCACTCACTTTAACAAATGGATCAAAAACATTCAAGTGCAATGGGTAGGATAAGTGGCCTTAGAGCACTACCATTCTTCTTGTCGCTGAGTAATTCAATTACTCCCACTTTATAAAATGCTATTTATTTTTGAGTAACCAATGATTAGATATTTGGAAACGACATACCTTTTACAATGACATGATCTTCAAATAATCTTCACAGTAATTGAATTTGATACCAACTGAAGTTGATACTAATTAAAATAATAACTCAGGCAGCTTCTTCATATGTCTCCCCCTAAAGATAAACACTCCTCGCCATCAATTCTCAGTTTCTTCCCATAATAGATTACTTCACCTTAAATTCCCTATATTAGAAACACAAATACAATACACAAAATATTTAAGGGAATTAGGTGGATCCTCCTTTCTTCATTAATGCAAACAGAAAGGTTGAGATGGTATTCTCAACCAAGATTCTCTATTTTTTCCACTCTTCACACTTGCACATTTGATCTTCAATTTTGATTGTGGTTGTGTGGATGTTATCACTTCTTTAATTTCTTTGTGTGTGAGCCTTCTTTCTACAGGATATTTCAAAGCACTAGAATATCATGTTGCAACTTTCATCTTCTTAAGAAATTCTTCTTGAGCTAGAATAAATGTAATGCAATTTCTAATAGTTTTACTAGCCTTGTTTCACCTCACACATAGAACCTATTTATCTTCATGTGAAATCTTATTTTTTTTCTTTTTTCACTAGCCTTAGCTTATGAATATTCCATTTTCCTCATTCTTTCCAAATATTCTTTCTAGATAACCAATAGGTCATTAATAATTGAGGCATCAAGATGGGATTTTACACATGGATTATTATGAGTGAAATATTTCTTAGGAGTTATTTTGGATGCTCCAGCCCTCACCTTCTTGGATTTAGAATCCAAGGACTTCTCACCTTTCCTTCTTGGAATCTTCTTGGGAGAATTTTTTTTGAAAAATTATTCCGATTTCTTCCCAAGGTAGCTTGTTCATTCTTAGTCATATCTTGTGATATTATTTTCTTATCATATTTGGATAAATGTTGAGATGGACATGTTCCAACCTTGTGACCACTTTTATTTCATACATCATAGATGTTATCAAGAGTTCCAAATATGCTTGTAGTATACATATACTTCTGGATCTATATATTTTGCTTCTTACACTATAGATTGCTTCCCCTTGAGATGGGATTCCTTTGTGATTTTTCATTTAAAGGATTGTACCAATAATCCAATGCACAATTCCTAAATTTATTTCAGCACCAACATTTACCCACACAGCTTGACTTCTTGATATCTTATGTATAAGGTTGTTCGGCCTTCTTCTTGATGTGTTGTGGTTTCTATGAGGAATCATCTTCCAACTTATTTTGATTATCCACCCTAGCCATGGTGGTAGGTATATAATAATATTTCTTCATCCATACTTGTTTAGAATTTTTCTTCAAACCTTCACTTTTTGTAGAAACAGTTTTAGAAAAAATAGTACAAGATGATATGGATTCTACCTTAACTTTCTCATATTCTTGTGATAGATCATTAAATGGAGTCATGATATTTTTATCACATGTTAGAGGTCTTTTGAAAGTAAAATCCTCAAATGAACATTGATTACTAGTATCTATTGTTTCCTTCTTTTTTTAAGTCTCAATATGTGTCTTCTAAAGATTGGTCAACTAAGATTCTAGTTCTAGACATTTAATATTGATGATGACTTTCTGGTCTTTAATAATAGTCATCTTCTCTTCACAAGACTTCTTAAATATTTAAAATTCCTATTCAAGCATCAGAACATTATTTTGTAACAAAGTTTCAAGTTGTTTGATCTTCTTGGATATTTATTCCAAATGTAAACCCTTGATGTTAATGCTCTTCTTCAACTCATCTTCAAGTGCATGGATCTTCTCTTTCAAAGTCTCATTGACTCTTTCTTTCTCTTCAACATCTTTGATCCATTTTGAGGAACTCATTTCAAGTTCCCTCTTTATTTCTTAAAAGGATCCAACCTATCTAAAGATCTTTATACATTCAATAATTTTTACTTTCAAGCCCATCTCCAAAACATCATTTTATTCTTCCAGTTGGGTGATATCTTCTTGCATACATTTAAATAATCAACAAATCAGGGATGCACTTTATTCATTAATACCATATAGAATAATTATTAATCTATCAAATGATAATTGTTGAGAGTTTTTAGATTTATCATCACCACATGTGATTTCATTTTCATCATGAGAATAATTTTCAAATGTACTAACACATACCTCCTAATTTCTTGAGGTGGGAATGTTATCCATCATCTTGGTGGAAACATGAACCACCTGCTCATTACATTCCAAGAATGATATTTATTTATTGTCATAAATTCATGGAGATATATATAATTTATCTTCCTTAGATAATAGGGACTTATTCTTCATCATTCTATACTCTTTATTTTTCCTATTCATCATGGTCTTAGTAGATATAGATTTTTTCTCAGACATGACTGAATCTTCTCCAAAACTGAACTTCATTATTAACTTAATAGATGATAGGTAAACTTTAGAGAATCTAACAAAGGTGTTCCTGGATCTGATACCAATTGAGAGGACCAGTTTGGGATATGTCTAACACTGATAGGGGGTGAATCAGTATTGGGAACATTTTAAACCAATTTCAACTTTTTATCCCTATACCTCTTGACCTGTTTGGATATTGATTCTCTTATTCTATTTTCCCTGTCACATGAAATAATATAAAAGAAGTAAAAATATGCACATGATATTTTTACAAGTTTAACCACTCAATAAGAGGAGCTACATCCTTTCCATGTATGGGTATGACCAGTACATGGATTCTCTACTATAATATAGTAACAGTTACTGTGGTTTGGAAAGGAAAACAATCTTATAGCCAGTGTGAGTCCCTAAACTCTATAGGGGGAGTGAAAAAATCCTCTTCCCTGAACTGGTGACAACCTAGTCCAACATGCAAGTCATTACTGGTTCTTTAGACTGCCTCCCAATACAGTCTTCTCCCTATTGAATAGGGTTTGCAACACTAATAGAATCTTCCACCTATTGAGACCTGTTGCATGTCACAATACTACTTGATATTATACTCTTCACTTGTTACTTGATTATCAACATGAAATTAACCCTCTTATTCTTTCCCTGTAGAAAACTTGAAAGGTGCATAGACTTCTTCTCCTTCTTCTTCAGTGAAAAACCAACTGCACTAAAACTTATTCTTCTTCTTTCTAGAATCACAAACTCCCTTTATGATGGTTAAAACAATGAGGACTATCCCAGCTTAGCATCATCACAGTTAATATGACCTGAATAATTGAATATAAATTGGCCAAAATCCTTCTTATTTGATACAAAATATCAGTAGTGAATGAAGTATCAATTCTCTTCTACGTACTATTTCTGCTTCCACGAACTGACGTACACCGCGTACTGTGAGTGCTTTGCAAACAACTTCTTCCTCTATAAACTATCTCTACTCTATGTACCGTGCATGCTCTACATACCATTACTTCTATGCATACCATGACTTATCTGCGTACCACCTCTTCAACATACCTCTTCTACATACCGCCTCTACTTACCACCTCTATGTACCACTTCCATGTATCACCTCGACATATCGTTTCAGCTTAAAGCTTCTACTTTTACAGAATTTTTTCTCTCACAGACTATTCTTTACTATTCTGAAAGTCGTTTCTTCCTTCCAATGAATTATTCTTCAAATTACTCAAATCATTTTGTCTCTCATGTACCACTTCATCCTATGAGTGATCTCTTCCATGTACTTCTCCTTCCAATTCTACAAATTTTTTCGTCTTCTGCGTACCACTTCATCCTATGAAGGATCTCTCCCAAGACCACTTAACTTCACATAATTCTTCCTACGAGAACACTTTCAGACCTATCCAATTTCATCCCCAACAATGATCTTTTATTATCTAATTTGATCACTTAAAATGATTGGATTAGGGTTAATTATAAAGGAAAATAACTCTGAAAATTCCGTTAATCCATTTTTCCCAAATTTTTAATATGGGACAATCTTCATCGTGACCTATGCCCCTTCCACGTACTATAATCCTCCACCTCATAATGCTTTCTCCCATGAACCAAAATTTTCCCATGAACCATTTTCATCTGCGAAGCATTTTAGTACATAGACCAGGTACCACCTTTCTTCCTTCACTATGGCCAAAATAACCATCTCCATTCTACCGACGACATGACTTCCACATAACATTTTTATTTCTCATACCATAAGACTATCGCAAAACATTTTACTTACTAATTCTGTGTACCTCCTATGCATTCTGTGAACTTTCCTTCTTCATCAGCGTACTGCAAGTCTTCACCTCATACCATTTTTTATTCTACAAACTACTCTGCGTACTATTCCCATTATCTCGTATGCGATCTGCATACTATTCCCAAAACATGGTACGTAGTCCATGTCCCTTGGTACGTGGTTCCCATCCTTTTCTGATTTCTTTCTCCATTCTTCATGTCATTCACTCCTATGCATAAATCCTTCCATTGCCAAAAAAACCCCAATTTTGAGGTCTAATTTTTTTTCAAACACTGGGTAATGGCACCAACTTAAATATCTTCTTCAACAAGAATACTCATGCTTATTCACTCTCATCTTGCTTCTTCAACAATCAGGTACTTTCATCATGAACCTTATCTGTCATGATATATAGTCTTTGTTTGATCACCTTTAGCATCATCATATTTGGAAAGGAAAGTATTAAAACTTACCTATCTTCCAGCAACATCATTATTTCCAATAATAATTTAATATGATTGGTGTCACCTTTTCTCCCCATTTCAATCATAAGGATTTCATCACAAGTTCTCTAAACAGCTTATGATATTTATGAAATACAAATCAGCAAAGCATCATATGATTTAAAACAACATGGATAATTGTCTAAGCGTGGCATCCAATGCTATGAATCCATAACAATTATCCAGACATCATCACTTCAACCAACATCTATTAACATTGGAGATCCTTCTTCATTTTGACTAGTATTAAAAACTTTTGACAAAAAATACAACTCATACACAAAAGTGGTCCCAAGAATAATAATATCTTATTATATGGTAGATACTGGTGTTATTATTTTGGAATGGTTAGGATATAACTATAGGTGGTAAAAAAAGAAAAAATATGAAAGTGATTGATGATGATAATTACCTATTATTTGAAAGAGATCCTCTAGATGTCCTCTTTAAAGACATAGGGTTGTTATTTTAAGAAGAAACAAACTCTATAACTTTGATTAAAGTAAATAGGTAATCTATGAATCAAATATTCATCACATCCCTTCAAGATGTGGATTCTGGGAGGGTTCTCAAAAATGGTGCTATTGCACAGGTATATGCAAGACCAGATGTGATTGTAGAATGATCAGGCCAGTGCAATTTTTTTATTATTGGGTAGATTATAATTACAAGGGGAAGGAATACAAGAAAATTTTATTATTTTTTTCACAATTTTTCCTCAATATGGGGATTTTCCAATTGGAGGTACATACATGTGGGTCGTGGATTCTTCCATTTCATGTTTCCCATAAAGGTGATCTAGAAAATGGAATTGAGTATTGATTTGGTTTCTTTTAAATGAGGTATTATATATATTCAGAAATGGAGATTAAGCTTCAAAAATTTTCAAATAAAAAATTATTTGTCTCAAGTTTGTGTTAAAATATTTGGATTAAACTGTATATTATGTCACCCAAAAATATTATATGATATTTCTTCTTCAATTGGTGTCCCTGTCAAAATGGATATTAAGTCTAAAAAATCTAGATATGGGTAAATTCCTCGAGTTTTAGTTGAGATGGATTTGAACTTGGTCCTTACTAAAAAAGTGTTTTTGGATACAGATGGTGATTAATTAACTATTAGGATTTTTTATCAGAGGCTTCATAAATTCTATTCAGTATACAAGATCATTATCCAATCGAATAGTAAATATAAGATGAAAATTACATATTCTTTATTTTCCTTATCTCTGAATTATTATGATAACTATATGACAAAATATTCATATACAACATGAGTTTTAACATAGGGTAATAAAATAAGACCTGGTGCTTGTACTCTGTTTGAAGAATTTGGTCACCTCACTTCAAATATTAGACATGATGATGTTTATGGGAATCAATTCCATATAGTGAATTTTAAAGGTGAGGATGTTATAGATAAATATGATGCCTCAAATCCATAGTAGTATCTCCAAGTGTAAGTTTTTAATCTAGTATATGGTGAAACGATTGTTGATCTAATATCTAGTTCCGCCATTCTGAAATAGGGGATGATCTTGGATAGTAAGAAAACCAAGCTTGGAAGTCCAGTTAGACCTATAGTGGTAAGAATATTAGCAATTTAGGGTGGCTCCTATATGAAGGGAATAGGCTCATAGAATTTCCAAATTATTGGGACTTCTACATATAAGCTTTTTAGTACATAGATAGAAATAAATGTTACTAAAAAAACTATCTTTACTGGGGATCTAAAAAATCGTGCTGGATAACTCTATATTAGGAATTCAATAGAGGTTGAATACTACCCTTGTAAGTAGGGGGAGCCTAAAATAGGGTCTAATCTGGGCTAGTATCCTCAAGGGGAAATATGAGTACCCATATGACCTCTAATGAGTAGAGATAGGTGAAAGACTTTAGTTTGGACATAGAGTTAGGGACTTTTTTGGGGCTATTCGAACATGATAGTTTGAATGTACACCTTGTGGATGCAGACTTTATTAACTACTCTATTTCAATTTCTCAATGCATGAAGTGCTTAAAATAAGATTTAAACCAAATAATATTTAGGGGAAGTGGATGAATATTTGGATGATGACCTACCAAATAGTTCCTTTAGATACATTGTTGTTAAATGAAATAAAAATGAGGTTGAAGGTTTCTTGTTATCCTTAATGAAGAATTCAAGACCATGGAAGAATTAATCCCATCTCAATACCACCATGAGAGTTAGATTAACATATTTTATAGATTTGTGGAATCCTCATGCTAGTTATTTTAGTTTTTTGGTAGGTTATTATAACTAGTATATAGAATTTAAGGATTGTAATCATTTGGAATATTGTCTTTGATGTTTCCTTTAGCTTTTTTGTTGATATGAGGGTAGATTTTTCATTTCTGAACCCATCTTCATCCTCTTTGTGTTTCTATTTTTATTTTATTTAATAAATAGAATTTAAGTTTACTTTAACCTAAAAAAATTATTGGGCAGGGTTCAGTCAAGGTAGATGGCTCAATGTGGTGCAAATAAAAGAGAGAAGACGTGTCCTTTTATAAGTGAGGAGAGACAAACTTTTAGAAATTTATGAAATAATATAATATAATATGTGTCTAAATCATGTAAAATAATTCCAAAATGGAATATATTCTAAGATAATGAGGATATGGTCTTAATTTAATCATCCAATAAAATTTTAATGGGTTTAGATATCATTTTAAAACTTATCATTTGGATTAACCCCTTCATCAACCAATTTTAACCTTAAAGGTAATGAATTTTTAAATAATAAAGGGTAATGATTTTACTTATAAAGCTAAAATTGAATCATAAATATACAAGGGGTAACATTTTCAACCATATCTTATTCCCTTGTCCTCTTTAAAGTTTTTTATATTTTCAAATAATTTAATAAAGTATTATTTTCATAAAATATCACTAATGTAGTTTTTTAAACTATTTATTTAATTTGTATTTAAATACATAAAGAAAAATATATGTCATATGTATCTATAAAATTCTTGTAACATAATAATTCAACCAAATTGTATTACATTTAATATTTTTAAAATAATTTATTTTATTTTTCTATTAGTTGTATGAATAATGTGTCGGCATTTTGTAACAATTTAAGGTAATTATTCCATCATAAAAAACTAAAAATAAATTAACATGATAAAAAAATTAATTCATATTTCAAATTAAAATTTAAAACCAAACATAACATCTTTTCATCGTTATGTAAAAAATATAGATGTTAAAGTCAAGAGTGCAACATTTTATTTTGTTTTGTTTTCTTAAAATAAAATAAAGGTCAATATCAAATAAAATGGCACTAAGTGGCCATATTTTCGATAATTATATGAGAATGGTCTAAATAAACTTATCTAATATGATATATTTAAGGGTTATGGAAAATTTAAATCCTTATCACATTAGTTTTTAACCTTATTTATCTGATTTACCCTTTACCGAGGTGATATATTTTACCATTGTTACTATTCATTATGACCATAAATAAAAGGGTCTTATTTACCAAATTTGAACCTAATAATTCAAAATATGGAATTAATTTTACCAATTTCAATTCACAGAAGTTTCATAAATTAATTTCAGATAAAAATTTAAAACACAACGAAAAATTGATTTTTAGAAAAATGTGTTTTCTATGTCTAAAAATGAACTTATACCAAAATCAGGTATAATGATGTTTAAAATTTAATTAATTTGATCATTTATAACTAAATGAGTCTTATGATAATTTAATTTAAATCATTATGGTGCTTTTTCAATTAAAATAAATGATAGTTTTACAAAAATTGGTATTTTTTACTATTCACTGAAAAATCATTCCTTTTAGAAAAATCCAAAAATTTCAACCTAAGATAATATTTATAAGATTAATTAAAAAATGATATAATTTTCACATAGTAATAATTTATTAGGTTGTTTTTTTTCATTTATACTTGGTGTTTCGTATAAAATAATGCATCAAAGAAATTTGCCTAAAGGGAAATGTGTTATAAACTATCGAGATATTACATTATACCCCCATAAAACAATTTCACCCTTGAATTTATATGACTATGATACAAACAATTAAGGATAATTTTTCCTCATAACATTCTTAGGTTCCCATACGGATTCCTCAATTTTATGATTTTTAGACAAAACTTTGACCAGATGAGTGGTCTTGTTTCGTGGCACTTTTTATCTACAATATATAATTTCCACTAGTTTCCCCTCATAATATAGATTATGCTCCATTAGTATGAACTCTAAGTTCATGACATATAAAGTACCAAGTATATACTCTCTCTTAAGAGATACATGGAACACCTCATGAACTTGAAATAGATTAGGTGGAATCACAAAGTGGTAAGCTACTGTCCCAATATGATCAATAATTTCAAAGGGACAACTGTATCTAGGTCTCTACTTTCCCTTATTTTGAAATATCATAACCTTATTATAATGATATATTCATAGGAGTAACTTATCAACAATTTTAAAATCTATATATCACTAATTATTTTTTTCATAACCTTTTTATCAACTTTGAGACACCCTTATATGTTGTTGAATAGATCTAAAATTCTCTGCCATTTCTGTAGTGAGGTCAGGTCACAATAGCTTTATTTATCAAAATTCATCAAAAAAATATGGAGTTTTGAACTTCCTTCAATATAGGTCATCATAAGGATCCATCTGAATGCTCAAGTGAAAAATATTGTTGTAAGAACATTCAACCAAAGGAAGGTGTCGATCCCAACCACCTCATAAATCCATAGAGCAAGATATCTACATGTATTCAAGAGTTTTAATAGTCCTCTCAGACTGACCATATGTATGAGAATGATAAGCAGTACTAATACTTAACTCTATATCCAAATCATACTAAAGGCTTATCTAAAACATCAAGTTAATCCTCATGTCTTGATTAGATATGATTGAGAGTGGTACTCCATGAAATATCACAACTTACTTAATATATAACTGAGTAATCCAATCAAGAGACAAATCATCTCTAATAGTGATAAAATGTACTAATTTCATAATGTGATCAACTACAATCCAAATAACATTATTCCCTTTAGATATTTTTCAGAGACCTATGAAAAAATCCATATTAATGTTTTTATATTTGTATTTTCATATATGTAATGGTTGTAACATACCCATTTAATTTTTCCTCTCAACATTAACTTGTTGAAACACTAGGCATTAGGATAGATACTTGGAAATATCCTTTTCAATGTTATCCCACTATAAATATTATTTCAAATCTCTATACATCTTTGTACTACCCGGATGAATAGAGAATGATGAACTGTGAGCTTTATCCAATAGATCCTTCTTCAAATTCGGTATTAATGGGTCACATACTTAGTTCTTGAACCTTATCATTTGAGCATGATCATGGTTGAACTCAAGAAAATTCCTTAATTTCTTCTTTAATTCTACATATTCCTTATGAGCCTTATTAATCCTCCCATGGATGGATGGTTGGATATTTATCTGAGAAAGATATGATCCATACAATTTCATCAATATTTCCATATATAAAATTTTAAAATCCCTAAATATTGGATCTCTTTTATTCCTAATCATTGACCAAATAGCATGATCTTTCTGACTCAGAGAATTAGCCACCTTGTTTTCCTTCCCAAGTTGGAAGTTTATTGAGCAGTAATAATCTTTGATCAACTCCAACCATATTCTCTAGAAAATATTCAATACATTATGTGTAAATATATAATTAAATATTTTATGATTAGTTTATATATCACACCATTAACCATATAGATAATTACTCCATGTCTTCAATGAAAAAATTAACACTGCCAACTCAAAATCATGAGTTGGGTAATTCTGCTCATGGATTTTTAATTATAGGGAGGCATAATCTATCACCATATCATTATAAATAAGGAAGCATCACAATCCATTCTCTAATTGAATCAATATATATCACAAACCCTTCTCTATTATCGGGTAGTATAGGCAAAGATATTATGACCAAACTTATCATCGGTTATTTAAAATTCTCCTCACATTCATATGTCTACAAAAACATAATCCCCTTCCAGGTCAACTTGGTGAGTGGATTAGATAGTCATGATAAATCTCCCACAAATTATCAGCAGTATCTATCAAATCCATGAAAAATATAGATCTCGGTTACTGTGGTTGGTCTTGGCCATTAATAAATAACTACCTTCTTAGAAGGATCAACCGACATACCCTCACTTAAAATTATATGACATAAGAATGAGTCTTTTTGTAGCCGAATTTTACTATTGGTAAATTTGGGATATAAATTATCCTTCATCATGATCTTGATAAAAATTATTAAATGTTCATAATGTTCTTATTTTCTCAGTGAATATATAATAATATAATCTATAAAGAATACCAAAACCTGATTAAGGTAATTTCTAAAGATTCTATTCATTAAATACATGAAGATAAGATGAGTATTGGTAAGTATAAATGGAATTACTATAAATTCATGATGACTATATCTCATATAAAAGGTTGTCGTAGGTGAATCCTCCTTTTTGACCCTTATATGATAATATATATATATATATATATATATATCAAATATTGATCTTGTAAAAATATTTATGTCCCCATAATTGATCAAACATATCATCAATACAGGGTAGATGATAATTTTTCTTAATAGTGATTTTATTAAGTTCCTTATAATCAATGAAAATATGCATTGAAACATATTTTTTCTTAACAAAAAGAATAGGCGCACCCCATGGAGATGCACTAGGACAAATAAATCCCTTATCAAGATTCTCCAAGTGTTTATTCTTCAATTCCTATAACTAAATCAGAGACAATCTATATGGATTCGTTGAAATAGGTGTAATTCATGGTATGAGTTCTATTGAAAACTCAACTTCACGATTCTGGGGAAGAAAATGAAAATCTTCTATAAATACATAAACAAACTCTCATATAATAAGTCTATATTTAATGTTGATTTTATCCCCCAACCAACTAAGATTAATATCCATTATGAATAGTTAGTAATAACAATATGATGGAAGAATTTTCTATTGGGAGTTCAGGATCATACTTTCACTGAAATACTATCATAAGTTAATTTATAATATCTAATGTAACTTCCTAAAGCAAGGAATAACTTTTTGAGATACTCAATCCATTGTTTAGCTACCAATTGATTAGTATTTCCATTAAAATATGGAGGCTTATATCACATGAGGTGATCCAACATAGGTGAATCATGTTATGGAAGAATAGGTTACACCATTTGAGCAAGGTTATTCATTATAACCTGAGTCAACTACTGTAATATGTCCTTGATCTTCTCATTTCCAATACCAATTGTATTAGATTACTTTTAAGTACAATACCTACATTATATATGGGTGTTAATTCCCTTTATTATGTTAGGTACCATCACTAAATAATGGAACACATAGAGTTAGCTTAAAAGCATCATGAATATGGAGCCATAAAATAAAAATCCATAAAATGGTAAAAGTTCTCAAACATTATAAGGGATTATGAAAATTTTCATGTTAGCTATGTTTATTTAAAATCTAGATCCCAACATTTCTATTAAACTTCCTTTGATAACAAATATAGAAACCCCACCTCTAGTAAACCAAAATTGGTGTACACTTCATCACATTAGTATAAGATACAAATGATCTCATCCATAAGGACAAATCAATTTAACAATATTGAATAACCAAATACTTACATGATTCCTATATTACATTGGAAATAGAAAATACATAGCATAAAATCATTCTTTAATCCTTGATATTATTCAAAATATCATTATTTATATCTTGGGGAAATGAAAACAAATAAAGTCTGATCATAGATGCTTAGTAATAGTTATTTACAATAGAATCTATCATGAGTAAATAAGGAATAATAAATATGGAAAGGTAAATAACTGAAAACTCATTCCATTTAATTAATAAAATGAGAAAAAAAATTCATCCATGGATAATATAAATGAAATAATCTCATGGATAATAATAAATAAATTCTTAATGAAGAAAATTCTTAATATTGGATGTTATGATCTCATACATCATGATATCTTAAACTTCAAATCATTATTCTAGGATATTTCAATATAGTTGTAGGTATGTTACAAAACCCTATTAAAATATGGCTAGCCAATTGATTTGTCTCATGAGACCTCTTGATTCATCGAGGTTCTATCTATAATAAGTACCAAACCATAACTACATGTCCAATTAATTCCTCATATATTGAATGAGAAATTTAATTCATAAATAATATTCTTTATCAAAAAATATCTTTATTGATTATAGAATACTGAATATTAATATTTCTTCAGTAAATCAAATAGATTTCATAGAAACAAACCGTATGTAAAAAATTTATATGGTTTAAGAAATAATCATATCCATGAATCAAAGAATATGGATATTTAAGATAACTTTAATGTCGACTTAAAAAATGAAAATGTGAAAGTGAATGTTTTAAGATAAATTTAACAATCACAAAATAAACAAGATATAAATTATTACCAGTAATTCATCAAAAATATAGGTTTTGTAATAAAATCATGTCCTTTGAAAGAATAAAATAAAATAGAAGAAAACAATTAACATAATATTTATTTAAAAAAAATTATTTATATACCCATTTAAATCATTTAGTGGAAGATAAAATAGAATAAAATGGTTTTGGTGGTAGGAATATCTATTAACGTCCTATACGTTAAAAAATATTTTTTTCTTTGTGTAAAGAAAGTTGAAAATTAACCTTTCATACAACCTTATAAATATTCCATTAAAACCTTTTAAAAATTTAAGTATAACATTATATTTACTTAATAAATCATTTGAGTAAATAAAAATTAATTTTGTGAAAAATTTCAAAAAATATTGGACTTGGAAGAAAAATATACATGGTTAAAAGAGACATAATATCCGTTTTTAATTTAAAAATTTATTTTCTTGATTCGAGTGACAAAGAAAGTAAATGTTGGAATATAATATAAAAAATACTTAAATATTCATATGATAATTAAAATATATCAAGTTTATTAATGATATATTTTAATATTCCTTCAATGAAAATATAAAAAATCATAAAAAATGAAACCGTAAAATTAATTCTTACCTCTTTGGTAACTTTTGAATAATAACACATTAAAAGGGTAAAATTGAATTGAAAATTTAATCATAATTAATAAATATATATTCATTTTAAATACATCATATGGTAAATATATACACCACATAAAAATAAATATGTTCATAATACCAAATATGTCTCAATAGAGTGGAAATTGATATGAAATATCTTACCAAAAGTCTGACTTTCCTCATAAGTTATTTTATAATCATATATAATAAATTTAATTTTTTTATAATTATATACTAAAACCATATACATATCTATAATATCATATATTATCTATTTATAAAATCTTATCACCCATTTGTTAACAATCCTTTAATATTATCATTATTTCGGGTGTTAACAGCTTCGTTTTTCATGAATGTTTTGATTCGGTAGTTTTGGTCCTTGTACATTTATTATAGTTCCATAATATCCATATATTTAATCATGATATAAATATTAAATATATTCATTATATGTATATTTATATTCATCCATAAAAGTCAATGATAGTAAAATGAATTGCACCATTCATAGAGACAGTAGGTCGTATGTATACCTAAAAGTTGTTTTCACTTTTCAAAGAATAAAAATAAATAGAGGTAAATAATAATTAACCTTTAAAAAATAATTATTATATAATATATATCATATATATTAAATAAATATATCCTTATTATGATCTATGTAATTCGATAACCAAAAATGAACCACATCGCTTTGTGGAGGTGGTAGTCCACACATGTGCACAAACGACATTATCATTTTCTAAAGGATTGGAAGTTAATAAGGTATATATGATATTATAATTCAAGAAGTATAATTATGTCATAAATATAATATATATTCATTAGTTATATATTTATAACAATACATGTAAGGTGGTAATGGAAAACAAATTACATCAGTTTGCGAGGATGTAATCCACCATAGACACGAGTGATGGTTTTGTTTCCCATTTTATGGATAAGAAGATGGATAAATATTATTACATAAACACAATAACATCTTATTACATGATAGATAGTAATTTTATTATGTTTTAATGGTTAGAAAATAATTTATGGTGATAAAATAAGAATAAAAATGAAAGTTCTCAGTGAAGATGATTACCTCTTCTTTGAAAGATCTCCTTTGGATCTCCTCTTAAGGGACCCAGAGTTAGTGTTTTGAGAAGACCAAAACCTCAAAACATGGATAAGTATGTTTATAATAATATTTATCATGTTTTTGTTAATATATATGGATCAATGTGGTGTTAATAAAATAGATAAGGTGTGTCCTTTTTTAAGTGAGGTGAGGGGCACTTTTAGAAATTTATGAAATATTATAATATAATATGTGTTTATCTAATGTAAAATGGATAAAAAATAAATTATTCTAGAATATATGTAATATATGGTCTTATTATAATAATTAAATTAAATTTTTTTAGGTTTAGATATCATTTTAAACCTTATATTTCATATTAACACACTGGTTAACCAATTTTAACCTTAACTAGGGTTATGACATTTAAAATGTTAAAGGGTTATAATTTTACTTATAAGGTGAAAAATGGACTATGAATGGAAAAATAATTACATTTTAAACTATATATTACCCCCTTTTACACTTTCAAAAAATTTATGATTTTCAAATAATTTAATAAAAAATTATTTTTATAAAATATTATTAAAATCATTGTTCACACTATTCAATTAATTTGAATTTAAATACATAAAGACAAATATTTCATTAAAATAAAATAATTTAAAAAATCCATAATATGTCATATTTATCTATAATTTTTTTTGAATACAATAATTCATTCAAATTATATTACTTTTAATTTTTTAAAAAACATTTATTTTATTTTTATATTAATTGAATAAATAGTGTATCAGCATTGAATACACCTTTAATGTAATTATTCAATAATTAAAAATTAAATATAAATTAACATGATAAAAAAATAATTTATATTTTAAATGAACATTTAAAACTGAACATAACCACTTTTCAAGCTTATGGAAAAATATTAGAGATCTTAAAGTCAAGAGAATGACATTTTTTTATTCTTTTAGTAAAATAATATAAAGGTCAGTATCAAAGATAAATGGCCCCAAGTGTACATATTTTAGAGACTTAGATGAGAATTGATGATCCCTGCATATATAATAAGATATATTCAAGTATTATAGAAATTTTAAAGCTTTGTCACATTTGTTTTTAACCTTAATTACATGATTTACCCTTTATTTATGTGATAAATTTTACCATTATTACAATTCATAATAACCAAAAAGAAAAGGGAAATATTTACCAAATTTTAAAATAATGATTCCTGATATGGAATACATTTTATGAAATTAACTTCATATAATTTGTAGAAATTAATTTCAGATAAAAAATGTAAAATGCAACAAAAACATGTTTTTTAGAAAAATGTGTTTTTATGAAAAAATAAACTTATAATAAATTCATGTATAATGATACCTAAAATGAAATTAATTAGATTTATTATAACTAGAGGAGTATTATTTTAATAAACTTATGGGGATTTTTCAATTAAAAGACACTGGTGGAAATCCCACTTATACCAACAGTTCTTTCCCAATGGTTTGAAAAAACTATTGGAATCAAGAGTTTATACCAACAATTCTATGAAATCATTGGTATACATTAATATAAGTTGGTTTTGCCAACAATTTTAGTGAACAATTGGAAAAAACTGCCTCAATAGCCAATGATTCTTATGAATTGTTAAGATAAACCTACCTAAAATGCCTCCGCTCGTGACCTTCCTATATCCCGACTTCCCATCGCGTCATGTCCCACTTCTCAATCGCGAACCACTCCTCTCCATCTTGACTCCCCCTCACCGCCGCTCCCATCCCAACTCCCCCTCACTGTTTCTCTCACCCCCCTCACCCTCCCCTCCTCCCATTCCAACTCCCCCTCACTGCTCGCCACTCACCGCTCTCTGCTCACTGTCGCTCACGCATCCCCCTCCTCGTCCTCCTCTAGTTGAGTATCCCCTCTGAGGTCGCACTCCCCCCCCCAAGGTTGAGCTTTTCCTCACCCGACCCGAATCCCCCCTAGGTTGAGATTTCCCTCACCTGACACGAATCCCCCCTTGGTTGAGAAGGTCGAGCATCCCGACTAGGTCAAGGATCCCCTCTGGTTGAGCATACCCTTCTACATTTCTGGTATTCTTTGGCAGTGAGTCCGAAATCTTCTTCTGCTATGGTTAATTGATTCATTGTTTAGTTTAATTTTTATTGATTCAATTTCTATCATTTCATATTGTTTCATTTATCTGTGATATATGATTGATTTTTGTTTTCTAAAAATATAAAAATAGTTATCATTGTAGTGATTTTAGATATAAATCATTGGAATTTCACATAGAAGATACCACAAGAACATTATTTCTTTGCAATTTAGGTGAACAGTATATGATGTGTTTCTAGTTTCATAAATAATATCATATTCTATATGAAGTCATTTGGAGATCATAAAAATGTTAGGAATATTTTATGTGTATAATTATTCATACCATTGATGATTTTTGGATGTCATTTTCATGTGAATGGAGTGTTATAATTTGCAAATGAAAATGTTATCTAATGCATATTGATTTAATATGTACCTAATGCATGTGAAGGGAAATTGGTTTGTAGATAAATGTGTTATTCTTTTTGGATTCACATACATTTGAATGGGTAACCATATTTTATTAAATTATAGTGTTATCTAGAAGAAAATTTCCCTATAAATATGGCATTAACTCATGAGAAATGTGTTGAAACTTTTTTAGAGATGTGATTAACAAGAATGTATTTTTTTTATTTTCTCCATGTTGATTTTTTCAATGGAATAACGAAACTATATGAAGGATTCATTTTTCAAAATTATTTTCATTGAAAAAAAATATGTGTGTGTGAAGTGTGTGTTATGTGACATTTCCATTAGAGTGTTTTTTATATCAACAAGTATGGTAATAAGGTGGGTTTATCAACTTCTAAGTTATAACACTAATTGAGGCTTTTTTCTACTAGAGAACTTTTTTTTGTACCTCAAAACTTTTTGATTTTCTTTGCGCTTTCTTATTTCTCACATTCTAAACATGTTTATGTTGAGGAAACATGCTTTTCTCTTCTTTCACATGTTTATTATTGTTTGAAAATTGTATATTCACCAAATCAATTAGAGAACTCTCAATGTTTTATATTTTTTTGGGTTTATCTTTTTATAACTCATTAGACTATATGATCAAACATTATTTCTTATCATGTTCAACCTTCTTCATAGGTGTGGATCCATTTGTAGCAACTGATTTAGAACACGATAACATTGGCTCTTTTCCCTTACCAATAATCAAATTCTTTTTGACTAGGAATCAAAGTCATACATATGATATCTCCATGACCAACATAATTACACCTTCAAAAAACTTCTTCAACTACTTTTGATTTTACTTAGGAAATATCTTAGGATCTTCTTCAGAAATTTCAACTACTAATCCAATTCTACTATCTCTTCCTTGGATGGTTTCCATTTTTAGTTCAAATTTTCTATCATAAACTTTGTAGATATTTATTTTTATTTTTAAATAGTATATCAACAATCCATTTTTTATTTTATTGAAAATCCACTTTAAGGGTAAGTGGGATCCAACAAAAACATCATTTAGCATCAAGTCACACCCTCACAAATTTTTTAAATAGTCTATGATGTAGCCTTTCTTATCATAATAGAAGCATATTCTCCATACTAAAACCCCATGATGATCATCTCTCTTCAATGACCACTTGGGAGTGTCTTTCTACTTTTTTCTTTAGTTTACACCTCAAGGTAGACTTTTTTTCCTTTTTTCCTACTTATTCAATCATGGACTCCTCTTTTCATTAACATATGCCTCATTTTAATTGGGTTTCCAGGGGGTGGGGGTTGTCCATGGGGGTGGGGATGTTCATGGTATTGGGGGGTTGTCCAAGGAGGTAGGGGTGTCCAGTGGGGGTGTTGTCCATGGGGTGGGGTGATGTCCATAGGGTGGGGTGTCCAAGGGGTGGGAGTGTTCAGGGGGTGGGGCTGTCTAGGGGGTGGGGGTGTTCAGGGGATTGGATGGTGTCCATGGGGGTGGGGGCTTTCTAGGGGGTTGGGGGCTATCCAAGGGGGTTGGGGTGTCTAGGTGGGTGGGGGTGTCCAGGTGGGTGGGGGGAGTCCATGGGGTTGGGGGGTTGTCTAAGGGGGTTGGGGGCTATCCAAGGGGGTAGGGGTGTCTAGGGGGTGGGGTGTCCAGGGGGTGGGGGATGTCCAGGGGTGGGGGCTGTCTAGAGGGGTGGGGTGTCCAAGGGGTGGGGGTGTCTAGGGGGTGGGGTGTCCAGGGGATTGGGGGGATATCCAGGGGGTGGGGGTGTCCAGGGGGTGGGGGTGGGGTGTCCAGGGGGTGGGATGGGGGTGTCTAGGGGGTGGGGGTGTTCAGGTGGTGGGGTGGTGTCTAGGGGGGTGGGGGTTATCTAGGGGGTTGTAGTCGAAAATCGTTGATCATCACAATGACTTTATACTAATCTTCTAAGCTTATATAATTACCACATATCTTACTTTGATCCTTGTTTCTAGGGAGTATCATGGTTCTTTCGGGTCCACCTCAGACGTGATTTGGCATCCGCTATCGAAGGTAAATCAGTTTGGATCATCTTGGTTCATCTGCCACCATTTTCCACCATTTGAGGTTGGTTTATTCTGCCCTCTTTGTTTGGCCCAATTTAATTTTGGGATTTTGATGATTTATGTGCACATGAAAAATCTATATTAGGTATTAATTGCTTGAATAAGACTAATTTACATCTTACCCCTCTTATGAGTTTCCTTATATGATATCATTCATTTCTATGTATTTTTTAATCCAGATATAGAACTAATGGATATAATTATTAATATGGATTGACTGATTATTATTAATTTCATGATCGACTAAAACCCAAATGAATGAAATTTTCCAAGATAATATAAACAAGAAAAGACAAACTAAATCTAATGGAAATGTCCCAAACAAAATTGTATCGTACAAAACCAAACTATGCTGAAACTCAAGCCAAACTGATTATATACCATTAATAATAAGAGTAATTGTTAATTAATAGGAATGTACTATTTTATATTATAATTTTGAAACATGGATTTATTTCCCCCTTTCTTACAGGAATATGATTTGACCCATGGGGTGTTGTGGTTCTTATATGTTAGGTGGTGACATGTATAGTCACGGGAGATAGGTATGTTTTAGTTTAGTTTTTATTTTCTTTTCTTTATCGCATTGGCCACTTAGGTATTTTACTTCTTTATATGGACAGAGGGTAGTTATATTCTATAAAGGGGCCATAAGGGGTTCAGATTGATTCATTCTGCCGACTTTGATCTGCAGTAAGATTGTATGGTTACTACTTGTATTGCACCTCATGTATTTGGGGATTTTAGTGTTTTTGACTCCATATTATGTTTTTGGTAGGGTTTTGGATTGTTTCATGTTGGTTTGGGTGGATTTGGTTCTCCTTTTCCAATCTAGGTAAGGATTTAATGTTGTTGGTTGGTTTCTCACTAGTTATGTAGCGTCCTTTATGTGTTTTAAGGTTCCTAATATCCTTTTTGTAGTGCGTTGATCCCTGAACGTTGGTTTCAATTTGCCAAGTCAAGGGAGACTCACCTACGTGTGTATATGTAAGTAAGTATCTGTATGTGGGTTCCCCCATTATGTGTATAGTCGTCCATGTCAGTGATTATGCACGTATGGGGCTAGGTGTTCCCATGTATATATATATAAATGCATACACAGGTGAGTGGAGATTGGTATATGCATATAAGTATATGTGCAAGGATATCCTTGCATATGATCATGGCCATGCAGGTGTGTTCATAGGGGATAGGTGTCCTTGCATGTGTGTGAAGGTGCGTATACTCATTGGGGGAGCAGCAGCTTTTAGTTAGAAAGCTCCAAGAGCCGAAGTGGACAGCTTGGTTCCACCTTGAGGTAGGGTCCCTCTACTAGCCTCTTTAATTCTAGAATGCTTTAAATTGAATTTAGATTATTTCTTAATTATTCTTAATTATATTGAATTTCATATCTTGAATAACTATTCTTTAATATAATTGTTTCATTTGATAAATAAAGTCATGTTTTTATAATAAAACCCCTCCAACATAGGTGTACTATCTGGGAAAACTCATAGTGATAGTTATGTTGATCTTTTTACTTAAATTATTTTATTTGATTTGTGCTGAATGAGTTTTAGAATAAATGTTAAATACAATTAAATGGATTTTGTGATAAAGAAATTCCATGATTTTATAATTAAACCCCTCCAACGGAGGCGCGCTATCTTTTAAACCAAATAGTAGTGATATTTATTTGTATCGTGTTTAGATTTGGCTTGATTTTTCCATATGTCTCTTGTTGGTGTTTGTTTTGCAGCTAGTTAGTTTTTATTTTCTTTGAATAATATAAATTGGATTATCATACCAGTTTATCTCAAATGACATTGCCTGAGTAGCCATATGCATTGACCATGACACTTTTCTTTTCACCCTTTGAATATTATAAATAAAATTTCCATGTTTAGGCGAAGTGAATGAATTTTTAAATGGTTTGTATAGGGTGTATGATTCTTTTTCATCGTTTCATTTCCCTTTAAACATTGCATCATTGCGCCGCTCACTACAACCTTCTGGTGATCCCTTGTTATAGCATATTAAATAGTTGATTTGTTCTGTCATGTCCGTTGTGACCTTATCTTATAGAGAAACCCATTTTTAGTGTTTTCCTGGCCTCTTGGACACCCCTTTGGGTGTTTACCTAAGACCATATATCTAAAAACACTGATGGTGTCATTGTTTAACATTTTTCAGGCTTATGGTGCTCCCCACCATAAGCTTCATCTTATGACCACCAATTCATATGATTTAGTGCCTCCTCCTTTGAATATTCATATTGAAACATTTCTCCCATGTTCTAATGAGAATAATTATAGTAGAGACACTCACTAAAGTCATTCTTTTCACTATGGTGGACCTATGTATAGCGAAGTATATAAAGATGCTGGAGAGATCCCTATTTCATTTCCCAGGGCATTTTTTGAAAGTTGGGTGTTTTGGTGTATCAGGATTTCATAGTGGAGAAAAATGGCCAAGTGGTCATGGTGTCCGATGTTTTGAAAGGAAAATTTCATAAAGAAGTGTTGTTTCATGCCTTGGTGTGAAGGTCAAAGGCATTTTTTTTTGAAACACAATTCAAAAATGAGTTTCTATGTCATGAGGATCAGGATTTTAAAAGGAATGTTTGAATGGTTTTTTATGCCACAGATATTTAATTGGAGGTTTAAAAGCTTTCCAAAGTTTTGGAAAATGTGTAGAATTAAAATGGAGGTATTCTCACAAGATATTCAGATATTTTAAGAGGTGTATTTAAAAGGATATATTTGCAGACTATGTGGACGGATAGTTAATAGTTTTCAATGGATGATGATTCTAAACATGAAGAAGTTAATGGAAAACTGTAGCGAATGTGACCAAATATCTTGTAGTCTTATTTAGTATATTTATTTGAATTCAAAAACGTGTTCTTTCACATGAACACTTCGAGAAGAAAGATAATATTATAGAATCTTGGTTTGATTCACACCATTCATAGTTGTGCATGAAAACGGATATCATATATATATTGCATGAGTCCGTTATGATAAGGGGAGATACCTACACAACATTGCAACATCTAGTTCTTCAATAAAGAATAAGGGAAGGACAGACCTAGGATATATTGATATATTTGTTTCAAAGAGGAAAAAAGGTAATAAAAAGGGGGTGAACATGGGAATAGTTTTTCCAGTGAATAGATCCAGGTAGCCTTTGAAGACAGAAGATTACCATTGTTGAATTTCAAGTGAATATAAAGAAATAACCCCCACACATGATGTGTTGGTCTCGTCTAGTTTAAAGGAAGGGGGAAGCAAGCAATAAAGATCAATGATCATCTATTCAGAATCAAAGGTGCAAGGTTTGTTAGTGACCCGTGCTAATTTAAAGAAGATCGTCATGTCTATAAAATACATCTTTTATCCCTTGAATGTCATTCCAAATGTGGTTTCCAACCTACTGAATTTGATTCCGATTCAGATATGAACTCAATAGTCTTATACTTTTTGATAATCACAAAAAATGGAATGAAAAGTAACAAATAATTAAATTTAAATTAAATTAAATTAAGTAGAAAAATCACTATAAATTCTGTAAAATTTCATCTCCCCTGAGATATACAATAAATGTTTAGAAAAAATTTCTCCCCTTAAATTCTTCTAATAGTATCCCCATAGCTAAGACTTCTTCTAAACTTAATAATTCCCCCTAGGATATGCTTTATTTCTATTTTTGAATCAATTAGGAACACAAAATAATTATCCCCTTGGAAAAATGTATTCCACCTTTGGGATGAAATAATTTCTCTTCCTTTTACCCCCTTACTGAAAAAACAAAAACACATACAACCAATCTCCCGTTTGGTATTATTAAAAAGAAACACCAAATAAAAATCAACATAGGCCACACATGGACCTCTTCCACAATTTCAATTGGTATACAAATAATAGTAAATAAAAGATAATATTTAGTATTCTTCTATTCAAGCATGGGATTCAGTGTGTGAGAAAACAGAGTATTGTGAAGTTCTATTTCTACTCATAGGAATGGATCTTGATCTTCAATATACTCCACTCTTCCACGGTCAAATGTATCAGCGTGTAATATCTCATGTGATGATCACTTTCATCATTCTACACTCTCCACCTTCTAACCACATGTGCATGAGGTAGATCCTATGAAATAAATATAGCACTGCATGCACCCATTGAAGGATAATCATCAAGATTTTTTGGATCCTCGTAATGAATCTAACATTGTCTTCAATGCATTTATACAAAGGATTAGTGATAATCATTAATTAATCCCTCTATATTAACTCCCATAAAATTTCCATTGGAAGTATTTAATTCAAATCATGAACAATAATAGTGGAAAAAGATGATGGTGAATCAAATATGATGGTAGAAAAGATCAATAGTAAAAAACAGATGGTTGCACCCCTAGAGGTAGCTCATCTAGAGGTAGCATGAGCTTGGTGGTGGAATGTCTGGTTGTAGAATGATCATGGTGATGGCACATCTGGTAGTGGCACGAACCCAGCGGTGGTACGTTCTGTGGTGGTTAATCCTAGTGGTAGCATATTCTGGTGGTAGCATGCTTTGGTGGCAGCACACTCTAGTAGTAGCACACACTAGTGGTACGTAATCCCTATGATGGAAAACAAATAGTGGTATAAAATTCCTGATAGTAGAAATATCTAGTGGTGGCACAATTTGATCTAACAATGGATATTTTCAATACTCAGCCCAATATTCTTTATAAAATTATATACTATCATAATACGCTAGGTTCATTATAATCATAGGAAACTTGATTTGTGAGAATTAAAATAAGTATTCCAATAATCTTTCCCTTTTTGATGATCACTAATTAGAGAATTTTATAAACCATGTGTAAAACACAATTAGGCATAAATTGAAAAGTTTGAAGAGTAAAAGTCTTCTCAAATCAAAGGTATGGTATCAAATCAAAAAATAGAATTACTTGAATTGCATCCAAATAAGTACAATATCAAAGGATAAAATCCATATGAAGAAGTTTTTATCAAATAATAATATACAAATAATTATGGGATAAAAGATAACATATTAAAGGATAAGGTTGGTGTCATAGGTAAATTCCATTACTGTTCTACCCATTTTGGGATTATAAAAAAAAATAGAAATAGTAAATGAAAAAAGGAAAGAGATTAATAATAAGAGATAAATTCCATTAAGGACAAAAGTCATCTATACAAAAAAAATCCCTATAAAAGACTGGCTAATTAAAATAACTCTCATCCTGGGTGGTGTGATTAGTTGGGAACTTTCCCTTTATATAAGTATTAGTCACTAAGGTAGAGGCTGAGGGTATAGATGTAGAGGTAAGAAGTTTTTAGATCACAATAGGTTGGAGATTTCAGACATCTTCAACCTAAGACATACTGAAAGGCCAGAATTAAGGAGGTAGAGGATCGAAAGAAGAATCAGAGGTGAAGGATGTCATGGGAATCACCTCTGGAGAAGACACTAGAGTATTGGATACATATAGTAAATTCTTCATAATATTGAAAAAGTCTATAATAATGTTTCCTCCTCTCTCCATACTACTAAAAAAATCTTTTTTCTCCTCTATAAATAGCTTGAGTAGAGTTGTTGTAACGCCCGAGAATTTTATGAGAAATATTTTGTTTTTATGTAATATAAATCATAAAAGGAATCTTTCACACAACACTAGCTTTCTTTAAACGCAACTGCGGCCTTCCTCAATAGCTTGCATCGTACGCAATACCGAGTTTCACTAAACAACGATATGCTATTAAAATATTATTAAAACTAGCCGTTATGAATAGTAATAACCACTTTTTGAAATTTTGTAAATTTTATTTTTCAAAATGGACTTCATTTTTGGATTTGGAATATCGAAATTAGCTTAGGGTGAAATTTTGGTACTTTTCGGATAACTTTCATATTCTGATAAATAGTGAAAATTACTAAATTTTAATTAAAAACAACTTTTTTAATCGAAATAATTAATAGTGATAAATTATTAATTTGAGTGGTTTTAAAGTATATTTAGAATATATTTTTACCATTTAATACAATTTTGGTCATTTAATGTAATTTCACATTTAAACCAAACATAAACAAGTGTCAATCTTATTATAGTTATTATCTCTTAAAAACACGCTATTTGTTTTGACGACGAGAATTAATTTTTAAATAAATTAATGCAACTGATGTGTTTTGAATTTGGTAAAATAGAAATCATTCTTGAATTCATAATATCAAATATAGCTTAGGCCTAATTTTTGGTATTTTTCTGGAAACTTTCATTTTTTGATGAATAGTGAAACCACTAAGTGGCAGTTAAAAAAACTGAATTTTTCATAAAACTTAATTTTACTGCTTCTGTGAGTGGAATTTCGAAAATCCGAGAGACACGGTTAATATCAAGGATTAAAATTTGGTTCAATTAGATGAAAATAATTTTTGGTGAATAGTAACTTTTTACTTTTTTTACCACGGTTAAAAGTAAATAGGGTAATTAATGGTAAAAATGATATTATTATTACCCTAACACATGTCCTAATTCTATTGGATAAGTTTAATTCTACCAAAAACAACCCTAGGAATAAAATATGACCATTTAGGCCCACATGGATTAGATTAGGACATTTATTATCAATTTATTTAAAGAAGGGTTAAAATAGTTAAAATCAAAGTTTAATAACTAAAGAATTTTTAATATAGGGTTATACATAAGATAAATTCAACTATAAATATTCATTAGAAATATAAAAAGATTTACTACATAATGGTATTTTATTTGTAATTTTTAGACATTAAATAATTTAATTTATTTATGACACAAAGATGATGCAGTAATTATCTTATTAATAAAATATTGACATAATTGATGTTATAAATACCCAAATAAATGTAATTTGAGACTTTTTATGAATTCCACTAATTTTACAGGTTAATATGACATGTTAGTATTGATTTAATTAACTTTTTTCGAACTAATCATTCTGTTATGATTTTCAAAAAAATTAATTACTAAATAGTGTCAAAATTGACATAAAATAGTTTTTAAAACAAATATTATATTATTAATTGTTATTTTATTCCTAAAAGTCTATGGTTCGGCCAAATGACTTAGATAAGGTTATATATATTAATAATAAACAACTTGGGGTTATTTTGTCTTGTTATAGTAAGTTTATTAACCTTATAGTGTAAGAACACAAAAAGACACGGTAAAAGTAAAATTGTCTAACTTAAAGTTAAATATAAATGATAAGGTTAAAATAGGAACCTAAACTTGTCTATATTCTATTGGATGAGAGTATTTAGACTCATCCACATCTTAGCTTCGAAATAAATCAATTTTGAGCTATTTAAAACCGAATTTGGCTTTATAATAAAATAATATTTTTAGTTTTTCCAAAGGAGCCCCTCTCCTCCCTTATAAAAGGGCACCTCCTCCCCCTCTTCCTCACACCACTTTGAGCCTTAAAGCTGTCAAACCCCTACAACTTTCTCCTCTCCACTTCCCCAGAGACATCCTAGAGGTCCTTGTCTTCTTCAAAGACCAATTTTAGTGCCCTAAAAGGAGGTCTCAAAGAAGCGCTTCAAAGAAGAGGTAATGTCCGTTACCGATTCTTTCAACTTTATTTCTTCTTCCACTTATTCTTCTTTAGTTATTTTATTATTAAGTAATAACATCAGTATCACTCATATACTGATATTTTATTATAAGTATGAAACAACCCTATTTCACCATCTATCCATCCTACGGAAAATTAAATCACCGCGCGTGCGTACGTACGGAATACTGTCTTCACGCCGTGGTGTAAACTATTTTCCACCAACACCTTACTTGGATGGGTATAATGGTGTAAATAATGACTATATATGATTATTTTAAAGTGATATTGATTCTGAAATAGTATACATACACTCCAATACAATTCCACGATCATGGGAACGATATCATCGTTCGTGCGTACGTACGGAATACCGTCTCCACGATGTGATGCCACTCATTCTACATGATCTTCATTGAATAATGATTATATAAATGAATTTAATGAATGAATATGATATATATTACACTAATACCATTCTTTAAATGAGGTATATATGACCTAAAAAGAAAAATAATAATTTATTCGACAAAACACGCATAAGAACAAAAAGTAATAAACACCCGAATAACAAGTAGTAATGAAATATTACTAATAAGAAGCTAAGAATATGACCATATATGATATCATAAAAATAAGTATGATTCTGGAATAAGTCAATAACATTATTTAAATCATTATACAGGAGGTTCGGACACTTACGAAGCAAATCGGACCTAAGGTAAGGGAAATATCACAATCTCATTTTTATCCGAAATTGTTTATACTTTGGAATTTACTGGGGTGTATTTTATAATCCACATCCATGTTTCCTCAATATGTAATATTTATATCCTTCTACAATAGTTTATATCCAATTTTACCCTTCGGTGAGTTTTTAGAAAAAGATATGAAAGGAATATTTTGTCGTTTTTTGTATGAGGTACTTTTTGACTTTTCTGACAAAATTACGAGAAGAATGTTTTTTTTAACTTATACGGCATGAATGGATTTTTAAAACATTATTTCCAAGAAGCTTCCCTTACAAGTTTTCAAGTTTATTTTTAATCAACTTCTTTTAGTTTATAATTGTATGAAATGTTAAGAAAGGAAAAGTGTTTTTGAAGTAGAAAGGATATTTTCTTCAAGAATGGAGTTCAAGTGTTTTATCAAAATTATTTTCCATCTAAGATAATAAAGGGTTATGTTTCTATCCCTATTATTACATTGATTTGATTATGTTGTGATGGAAATATTTTTATGAATTCCTTTATCTTATATAAATTGTTTTATGATGTCACGATGTTTAAGATTCCCATTTTTATTACATGGGTTATGCTATGAAGTATGGTTTATGATTTTGTGGAACACATAAGAATGGTATCATTATGAGATGGGTGGGACCTATATCACCATCCAATGAATTGGGTAAAGATTTTATATCTCATGAGATATACATGGCTGGAAGGGCAGGTTAAACCGGTTTAGTGAAATAGGACTGAAACGAGGAGTGAACTCGGTTCAGAAATGGACTTTGTCCACTAAGATAGTCTTGGAAATGAGTCTTGACTAATAATAAATGATTATCTATGATTATGAGTGTATGCCACAAAGTTTCATGTTTTAATTTATGATTATTGGGATTACATTTAACTACTATGATTTATCCCATGTTATGAAATTATGATCTCTTTTGCAGGTTAAGATTTCCAAAAGTTATGTTCTTATGTATATGATGTGATTGATATTTCTTTTGTTTACCCTTATTAAGCATTTGAGCTCACCCTTTTGTATGTTTTATTTCCCCAGGCCAGGAATAAGGTTATTAAGTAGGATATGCCAAAAAGGGACTCTTGATATGATGAAATAAATGGGAGACAGTGTAGATGCTTTATGAACTAGTTGTTTATGTTTCCCAGTTTCTAAAGAAACTATACCTATACAGTCCTTTCCTGGTTTTATTATATGTTGTAATAAGTGTTCTTCAATTCTGAAGTAATAACAATGTATGTAAAGTATGGGTCGTTATAGTTGGTATCAGAGGGAAGGTATAGTCAACCTTTGGAAACTAGTATGTGAAAGCCTTAGTAAGAACCCTAAGGATAAGTCTAAGCATAGAACACGATCTTAGTGTTTTAGAAATGGCCCTGAATAACCTATGATAAGACCTTAAGTGTGAAATTTTATTCTTGATTATGTGGTTTTCCTATTATAATTAGTGTTTCTCACACTATTCTTCTTGGTTTTAGTCAATGGCTGGAACCCGAAGGAACCGTGTTAATGCGGAATGTGACGGGAAATGCAATGATTTTCCCCCTGAGCAACCAAACGTTATGGGAGCTGGAATTCAAAATCTTGTATCCATGATCACACAACTTTCTCAAGCTATGAATCTTGCAGGACTTACAAACGAGCAAAAGAAGGAGCAACATTCTGTTGAATCCTTCATGAGGCAACATCCACCTTCATTCAGCGGGTCTACTGATCCATTAGTTTCTAAACACTGGATTAGTACTACTGAAAAGATATTTCCAGTTCTTCAATGTTCTGAACATGATAAATTCATCCTAGTAGTGTATCGTTTGTAAGGAGATGCTGATAAATGGTGGAATATTATTAAGAATACGAGGAAAAGGGTTGAAATTGAGTCCATGGAATGGGACAAGTTCAAGAACTTATTTTTCAATAAGTACTTCCCTCGTATTCTCCGAACAAAGATGGAGAAGGAGTTTCTTGAACTAAAACAAAAGGATGATGAATCTATTGGTACCTATGAAGAAAATTTTACAAGACTTGCAAGGTACGCTTTTGTTATTATTATCCAACCTGAGAGTAAGATCGATCGATTCTTTAGTGGCTTAAAACCAAGTCTTCGAAGGGAGTTAGCCATAAGGGACTTCAATAGCTATGAGAAAATCGTTCGATGTGCTCTCAAAGTCGAGATGGAGATTGGAGTAACCCATCAGTCATATCGGTTTGATAATAATAGGAAAATGGAATTCAAAGGAAAATCTAAAGAGCACACTGAAAAGAAGATGAGTTTTCCCTTATGCTCAAAGTGTGGAAAGAAACATGGAGGGAGTTGTCTTAAAGGGACAAGTAAATGTTTCAAATATGGAAAGGAAGGTCATCGGTCATTTGAATGCCGCAATTATGGGAAGAAGATGTCTAGTGGTGCGAACAATGAAAAGGATACACAGAGTGTACATCCTACACTTCAATGTTACAAATGCAAGGAGATGGGGTATTATGCCAATCAATGCCCAAATCCAAGGGTTGATGATGATGGTCGACGTCAACAAACTTTTAAGGCTAAAGACAAAGGAAAGTCACATGCAATTTCTATCAGCGATGTGGAATACGATAACGATGTGGTGAAAGGTACACTTACCATCAACTCTAAAGTAGAAAATGTTTTATTTGATTCTGGATCCACCCACTCTTTTATTTCTGAAGAATTTTCTAACAGTATCACCGTATTACCTCAACAATTAGATGTTGAGTTAGCTGTGACAACCCCTAATGGCACAACAGTCGCATCAAAAGCCTATAATTCTTCTCCGATTGATGTTTGTGGGAAAGTTCTTCCTGAAAATCTTGTGATCCTTCCTATAGTGGAATTTGATGTGATTCTTGGCATGGATTGGCTTTCTTTATATGGATCTCATATCAATTGCCAAAGAATGAAAGTCACATTTCATATTCCAGATCAATCTATGATCGTCTATCGATGCAAGGATGAACATAACCTTCCAGTGGAAATTTCTTCCATCTTATGGGTCTTGATTCCACTAAATGAAGGTTATTTATCTCAAATGGTTGGTGAGAAACTCACGATTAAGAATATTCCCATTGTATGGGAGTTTTATGATGTCTTTTTAGAGGAATTTCCGGGTCTTCCCCCAAATCTTGAAGTTGAATTTTCAATAGAACTCGTACCGGGTGCTTTACCTATTTCAAAGACACCTTATAGAATGGACCAAATTGAGTTGCAGGAATTGAATAAGCAACTCAAAGAGAATCTTGATAAGGGATTCATATGCCCTAGTGCGTCACCTTGGGGAGCACCTGTTCTGTTTGTTAAGAAGAAAGATGGATCAATGAGACTCTGCATTGATTATCGAGAACTTAACAAGATCACTATCAAGAACAAATATCCTCTCCCGCGCATTGATGACTTATTTGACCAACTACGCAGAGCTTAATACTTTTCCAAGATTGATCTACATTCAGGGTATCATCAATTAAGGCTCAAAAGGGAGGATATACCAAATACGGCTTTCCGTAAAAGGTATGGACACTATGAATTTATAGTGATGTCATTTGGTCTTACTAATGCCCCTTCTATCTTCAGGGATCTGATGAATAGAGTGTTTAGAGACTATCTTGATCAGTTTCTGGTAGTCTTTATAGACGATATTCTTGTCTATTCAAAGAGAAAGTAATAACGTGAAGATTACTTGAGAATTATATTGAAGACCCTGAGAAAGGATAAGATTTATGCCAAATTTACCAAGTGTGAATTTTGGCTTCAAAAAGTTTCATTTTTGGGTCACATAATCTCAAAAGAGGGGATATCTGTGGATCCAGCAAAAACAAAGGTTATTTAAAGATGGTAGATACCAACAAAAGTAACTGAGATCTGAATTTTTCTTGGTTTGGCTGGATATTATCAACATTTTGTGAAAGATTTCTCATGATTATCTAATCCACTCACCAAGTTGACTCGAAAAGAATTTAAGTTTGTTTGGACGGAGGAATGTGAAGAGAATTTCAAGGAGTTGAAAAGAAGGTTATCCAGTGCACCTGTGCTCACACTGATTTGTAGTGGAGAAAGGTTTGTGATCTACAATGATGCATCCAAGAAGGTATTGGGGTGTTTTCTTATGCAAAAAGATATGGTGATAGCTTATGCCTCACGAAAATTGAAAATACATGAGCAAAATTACCCAACTCATGATTTGGAGTTAGCTGCAGTATTTTTTGCATTAAAGATTTGGAGTCATTGTCTTTATGGAGAAAGGTGTGACATTTATACTGATCATAAAAGTTTAAAGTATATTTTCACACAAAAGGAGATGAATATGCGCCAAAGAAGATGGTTGGAGATGATTAAGGATTACGACTGCTCAATTCATTACCACGCTGGGAAAGCACACAAGGTGGCAGATGCATTAAGTCGACAAGACCATGCCAGTTTATCCATGATGAGGATCACAAAAGATCTAATATTTATGAATTTACAAAGGATGGATCTTGGAATTATAATGAAAGGGGAAAATCGTATCTTTCTCAAATGAATGTTCAACCATCTATACATGTGAAGATTAAAGAGGCACAGAAAGAAGATGTATAGTTACAAAAGAAGGTGAGAAATGTTCCTGAATTCAACCTTGATTGTGATGGGATAATAAAGTTCAGGAATCGGGTTTGTGTTCCTCCCATCCTCGAATTAAAAAAGGAGCTGCTGGATGAGGCTCATAGTTCTTCATTATCTATTCATCCTTGAAGCACAAAGATGTATAGGGATATGAAAGAGTACTTCTGGTGGGATGGCATGAAAAGAGATGTTGCTGAATATGTCTCTCGGTGCTTGGTTTGTTAGCAAGTTAAAGCTGAGAGACAGAAGTCTATGGGGATGTTACAACCATTACCCATACCAGAATGGAAATGTGAAAACATCACTATGGACTTTGTCACAGGACTTCCTAAAACATCCAAAGGCAATAATTCTATCTGGGTCATAGTTGATCGTCTTACAAAGTCTGTACACTTCATTGCTATTAGAGAGGATTTCTCTCTGGATCAGCTTGCCAGGATATATGTAACGGAAGTGGTAAGATTACATGGAGTACCACTTTCAATTATATCTGATCGGGATCCAAGGTTTACCTCAAAGTTTTGGAGAAGTCTTCAGCATACTCTGGATACAGAGTTGAGTTTTAGCACTACTTATCATCCTCAGATAGACGGTCAGTCTGAGAGGACAATTCAAACTCTAGAAGATATGTTTAGATCTTGATCTATGTATTTCAAAGGTGGTTGGGATCAACACCTACCTTTGGTGGAATTTTCTTATAATAATATCTTTCACTCCAGTATTCAGATGGCTCCTTATGAAGCTCTCTATGGAAACAAATGCAGGACTCCAACTTGCGGGGATGAAGCTGGGGAAAGAAAGCTATTTGGACCTGATCTTGTTGATGAGATGGCAGAAAAAGTCAGATCTATTCAACAACACATAAGAGCAGCTCAGAGTCGACAAAAAAGTTATGCCGACAACCGAAGAAAAGACTTAGAGTTTTAAGTGAGTGATAAAGTGTTCTTACAAATATCTCCCTGGAAGAGGGTCATGAGATTTGGAAATAAGGGGAACTTGAGCCCTAGATATACCGGTCCTTTCGAAATACTGGATCATGTTGGGAAGGTAGATTACCGATTGGCGCTTCCAACGAATCTCTCTCAAGTTCATGATGTGTTCCATGTATCTCTCCTGAGAAAGTACATACCTGATCCTTCACATGTACTCAGCTCATGGAACAAGATCTTTCTTATGAAGAACAGCCGATAGAGATTCTTGATCGTAGTGAAAAAGTCCTACGGAACAAGACCACTCACTTGGTGAAAGTTTTATGGAGGAACCACCAATTAGAAGAAGCTACATGGGAGCTTGAGGATATGATGAGGGAGAGGTATCCTCATCTGTTTGTTACAAGTGACGAATTTTGAGGGCGAAATTCATTTTAAGGGGGGTAGAATGTAACGCCCGAGACTTTTATGAGAAATATTTTGTTTTTATGTTATATAAATCATCAAAGGAATCTTTCACACAACACTAGCTTTCTTTACACACAACCGCGACCTTCCTCAATAGGTTGTGTCGTACGCAATACCGAGTTTCACTAAACAACGATATACTATTAAAATATTATTAAAACTAGCTGTTATGAATAGTAATAACCACTTTTTGAAATTTTGTAAATTTTATTTTTCAAAATGGACTTCATTTTTGGATTCGGAATATCGAAATTAGCTTAGGGTGAAATTTTGGTACTTTTCGGATAACTTTCATATTCTGATGAATAGTGAAAATCACAAAATTTTAATTAAAAACAACTTTTTTAATCGAAATAATTAATAGTGATAAATTATTAATTTGAGTGGTTTTAAAGTATATTTAGAATATATTTTTACCATTTAATACAATTTTTGTCATTGAATGTAATTTCACATTTAAACCAAACATAAACAAGTGTCAATCTTTTGATAGTTATTATCTCTTAAAAACACGTTATTTGTTTTGACGATGAGAATTAATTTTTAAATAAATTAATGCAACTGATTTGTTTTGAATTTGGTAAAATAGACATAATTTTTGAATTCATAATATCAAATATAGATTAGGCCTAATTTTTGGTATTTTTCTGGAAACTTTCATTTTTTGATGAATAGTGAAACCACTAAGTGGTAGTTAAAAAAACTGAATTTTTCATAAAACTTAATTTTACCGCTTCTGTGAGTGGAATTTCGAAAATCCGAGAGACACGGTTAATATCAAGGACTAAAATGTGGTTCAATGAGATGAAAATAATTTTTGGTGAATAGTAACTTTTTACTTTTTTTACCACGGTTAAAAGTAAATAGGGTAATTAAGGGTAAAAATGATATTATTATTACCCTAACACATGTCTTAATTCTATTGGATAAGTTTAATTCGACCAAAAATAACCTTATGAATAAAATATGACCATTTAGGCCCACATGGATTAGATTAGTATATTTATTATCAATTTATTTAAAGAAGGGTTAAAATAGTTAAAATCAAAGTTTAATAACTAAAACATTTTTAATATAGGGTTATACATAAGATAAATTAGACTATAAATACTCATTAGAAATCTAAAAATATTTCCTACATAATGGTATTTTATTTGTAATTTTTAGACATTAAATATTCTAATTTATTTATGACACAAAGATGATGCAGTAATTATCTTATTAATGAAATATTGACATAATTGATGTTATAAATACCCAAATAAATGTAATTTGAGACTTTTTCTGAATTCCACTAATTTTATAGGTTAATATGACATGTTAGTATTGATTTAATTAACTTTTTTAGAACTAATCATTCTGTTATAATTTTCAAAAAAATCAATTACTAAATAGTGTCAAAATTGACATAAAATAGTTTTTAAAACAAATATTATATAATTAATTCTTATTTTATTCCTAAAAATATAAGGTTCGGAAAAATGACTTAAATAAGGTTATATATATTAATAATAAACAACTTGGGGTTCGTTTGGCTTGTTATAGTAAGTTTATTAACCTTATAGTGTAAGAACACAAAAAGACACGGTAAAAGTAAAATTATCTAACATAAAGTTAAATATAAATGATAAGGTTAAAATAGGAACATAAACTTGTCTAAATTCTATTGGATGAGATTATTTTGACCCATCCCCACCTTATATTTGAAATAAATTAATTTGGAGCTATTTAAAACCGAATTTGGCTTTATAATAAAATAATATTTTTAGTTTTTCCAAAGAAGACCCTCTCCTCCCTTATAAAAGGGCACCTCCTCCCCCTCTTCCTCACACCACTTTGAGCCTTCAAGATCGGCCAACCCCTGCCACTTTATCCTCTACACTTCCCTAGAGGAATCCTAGAGGTATTGGTCTTTTTCAAAGACCAATTTTAGTGCCCTAAAAGGAGGTCTCAAAGAAGCGCTTCAAAGAAGAGGTAATGTCCGTTACCGATTCTTTCAACTTTATTTCTTCTTCCACTTCTTATTCTTTAGTTATTTCATTATGAAGTAATAACATCAGTATCACTAATATACTGATATGTTATTATAAGTATTAAACAATTCTATTTCACCATCTATCCATTCTACGGAAAATGAAATCACGGCACGTGCGAACGTACGGAATACCGTCTCCACGCCGTGGTGTAAACTATTTTCCACCACCACCTTACTTGGATAGGTATAATGGTGTAAATAATGACTATATATGATTATTTTAAAGTGATATTGATTCTGAAATAGTATACATACACTCCAATACAATTCCATGATCATGGGAACGATATCATCGCTCGTGCGTACGTACGGAATACCGTCTCCACGATGTGATGCGACTCGTTCTACATGATCTTCATTGCATAATGATTATATAAATGAATTTAATGAATGAATATGATATATATTACACTAATAACATTATGGAAATGAGGTATCTATAACCTAAAAATAAAAATAATAATTTATTCGACAAAACACGCATAAGAACAAAAAGTAATAAACACCCGAATAACAAGTAGTAATGAAATATTACTAATAAGAAGCTAAGAATATGACCATATATGATATAATAAAAATAATTATGATTCTGGAATAAGTCAATAACATTATTTAAATCATTATACAGGAGGTTCGGACACTTACGAAGCAAATCGGACCTAAGGTAAGGGAAATATCACAATCTCATTTTTATCCGAGATTGTTTATACTTTGGAATTTACTGGGGTGTATTTTATCATCCACATCCATGTTTCCTCAATATGTAATATTTATATCCTTCTACAATAGTTTATATCCAATTTTACCCTTTGGTGAGTTTTTAGTAAAAGATATGAAAGGAATCTTTTGTCGTTTTTCGTACGAGGTACTTTTTGACTTTTCCAACAAAAGTACGAGAAGAATGTTTTTTTAACTTATACGGAATGAATGGATTTTTAAAACATTATTTCCAATAAGCTTCCCTTACAAGTTTTCAAGTTTATTTTTAATCAACTTCTTTTATTTTAGAATTGTATGACATGTTAAGAAAGGAAAAGTGTTTTTGAAGTAGAAAGGATATTTTCCTCAAGAATGGAGTTCAAGTGTTTTATCAAAATTATTTTCCATCTAAGATAATAAAGGTTTCTGTTTATATCCCTATTATTACATTGATTTGATTATGTTGTTATGGAAATATTTTTATGAATTCCTTTATCTTATATGAATTTTTTTATGATGTCACGATGTTTAAGATTCCCATTTTTATTACATGGGTTATGCTATGAAGTATGGTTTATGATTTTGTGGCACACATAAGAATGGTATCATTATGAGATGGGTGGGACCTATATCTCCCTCCAATGCATTGGGTAAAGATTTTATATCTCATTAGATATACATGGCTGGAACGGTAGGTTAAACTGGTTCAGTGAAACAGGACTGAAACAAGGAGTGAACTCGGTTTAGAAATGGACTTTGTCCACTAAGATAGTCTTGGCAATGAGTCTTGACTAATAAGAAATGATTCTATATGATTATGTGTGTATGACACAAAGTTTCATGTTTTAAGTTACGATTATTGGGATTACATTTCACCACTATGATTTATCCCATGTTATGAAATTATGATCTCTTTTGCAGGTTAAGATTTCCAAAAGTTATGTTCTTATGTATATGATGTGATTGATATTTCTTTTTTTACCCTTACTGAGCATTTGAGCTCACCCTTTTGTATGTTTTATTTCCCCAGGTCAGGAAGAAGGTTATTAAGTAGGATATACCAAAAAGGGACTCTTGATATGATGAAATAAATGGGAGATAGTGTAGATGCTTTATGAACCAGTTGTTTATGTTTCCCAGTTTCTAAAGACACTATACCTATACGGTCCTTTCCTGGTTTTGTTATATGTTGTAATAAGTGTGCTTCAATTCTGAAGTAATAAGAATGTATGTAAAGTATGGGTCGTTATAGTTTTCATCACTTTCAATTGGTCAACCTATTACTTGAAAACCCATTCTATAGAATCTACCTCAATTAATCCTAATGAGATGAATGTACATCACCCATGACAACATTTATATACTCTTTGACTATAGACTAGATCGAATCAGCATCAACTAAATATGGGGGAGGTGGAGCACTAGATGTAGATGCAACAATCAGAACATTCTCCAATCTCTTCTATAAGGAATCCTAACTGGAAACAAAGGAGGTCCTCATTTCCTCCATAACAGATCAAATGGTTTCTATCTCACTATCCAACCTTTGATTTTAAATCTTTACTTCCTGAATATGAAAACTAATCTTGGGATGAATATGACATATAACCATCTCAAAAAGGTGTCAAGCATCAGCTTCACTAAGCTAAGTGATAGGAGGTTCCTGATAACTCAAAATTACACTGAAATCTAAAAGAATTATTTCTCTGAAATATTATAAATATACTATGGATACAAAATCTGAAGGCACTGAGGAAACAACTCTCTTAACACTAGGTAAATCAGCCTCTACAGTTTATGATTTGGTAGGTACATCTAAGGGAAAAGCCTAAAGATCACCTGCTTGGTCAATCTGCTTAACTAAGGATCCCTTAGGATATGTCCCAACTCCAAATGAGACAGTAGGTCCACCATGCTCTAGTGTACTACTATGGTCATCACCATGACTATTTCCATATGAGTTTGGATATAATAGTTTAGGAAAATTGGAACCAGAGGAGGGACCCCCCTTACTTGATACCTCATCCTCTACAAAGGTAAAACCACCCTGAGCATCTCTATGATATCCAGAATCTTCTTCAATATTTTTAGACTCTGAATAGTCTAAACCAAGATGGAAAAAACCTAGTGACTTTTCCCACTCATCATGAGAAGCTACTTCCATATGAGTTTCATGATGGTGAGGTTTAAAAGTGCTTTGGAAGACTGTTGGAGGTGCAATTTTATAGTTACAGGTGTAGGTTTACATGTGTAAAGTGTGATTTGGAAGATTTTTAGTGGTGAAGGTTTATAGGTTTAGAGGTGTAGGTTTTACAGGTTTAGAGGTGTAGGTTTTACAGGTTTAGAGGTACAGTTTTTACTGCTCGAAGTGGGTTTACAAGTTTGGTTTATGTCCTCTGCCCATGTCCTCTTCCCAGCTTTGATGTTTTCTAGGGAGTAGAGTATATACCAATGGTTCACAGAACCGTTGGTATTCAATATCCTGGACAACATATGCCGACGGTTCACAGAACCATTGGTATTCAAATGTTGGACAAAATATGCCAACAGTTCACAGAATCATTGGTATTTAGTCTGGACAACATATAACCCAACGGTTTCATGAAATAGTTGGGATAGAATACATAATGCATGTATACCAATGGTTTAAAAACCATTGGTATATATATGTTCCAATGGTTTCTATATGTTGGATGGTATGTATACCAATAGTTCTTGAACCATTGGTACACATATATACCAATGGTTTTACTTAAACTCTTTGTACAGATTAATTTTAGACCACCTATGCCAATGGTTCTCTAGAAACCATTGGTATAGAGCTACTACAATGCCCATCATACCAACAGTTCCTAAAACTGTTGGGATGGCCTATCTCAATGATTTTAGCGTCTATCCCAACGGTTTTAAATTGTTGGGAAAGGTGAAATTTTCACTAGTGAGAAATGACTTTTCTAGAAAATCAGTATTTTTCACTATTGACTAAGAAATCAATCTTTTTAAAAAATCCCAAAATTTTAACCTAGGATATTATTAATATATTGAATTAAAAAATTATATAATTTATACATAATAATATTTTAATAGGATTTTTGGTTCATTTAAAGTCGGTGTTTCTTGTAATGAAATCTATTAAAGAAATTTATTTAAATAGAACTGTATCAACAAATCTCAAGCTCTTACATATTCAATAGAATATAAAACTTTGAGTGTGTATTGAAGTGGTTGTAAGTGACCCCTTTTATAGGTAAAAAATAGGGACTTTTCCTTCGAATTGAATGGTTGGTAAGGGTAAGAATAAAATTTCATGGAAATTTGGTGAGTTAGGTCAGGAATGGTTGGTGAGAATTGTAGGTATGACTTTTGAACCTATAAAATTTATTTTATATGTTTATGTTCCATGTAAACTTAATAAAATTCAATCCACTAAAGTTAATCATTTTTACCCTTATTAACATTGACTAAAATTTAACAATAGTGATTATTTTTTTACTAAAAATATAAGATTACCGCTCTTACCAAATTTCAACATTATATTCCTAAATTATAATCTATTTAGTATAATTAAATTTATAAATTTTAGAATATTAACTTTTAAATTTCAATATAAGATATCTAGAAAAAACCATTTTTTTCTGAAAATGAATTTTTATACATTAAGTGTTTTTGTTCTTATTTTCTATCAATTTATAATTAAATGAGTGTTAATATGTTTTTATGTGTTTAAACGTAATATTAGATCCATAATTTAAATATAATATTTTAATTTGTTTAGATAAAAATTACAAAACATTTATAAAAATAATTATTTAAAAAAATAATTTTTCAACCATAGTAAATAATATTTAATTTTTTAAATTTATATTATATTAAAAATAAAAATGACCTTATTACAAAAATTTGGATACAATGTTTAAAAATATGGAACCCATTTTATTAAACCCAATTCTAGATTTTATAAAAATTAATTTTTATATAAGCGCACATGACACATAAAAAATAGTTTTTAGAAAATTTTATTTTTTAGCATAAAACAAATTTATTCATATTCCATTCCCAGAGAAAATAATTAAATGACCATTAAATTATTTGTTTTTATATTTTATTAATATATTACACATTATTAAATATTGATCAATTGGTTTTAAAATATAAAATATATTGAAAATTTATAATTCTTATAGAAAAATTATTTTATCACTAAATTATTTTATTCCCAATTCATTAAGATTCATTACTTGTTTAATAATAATTATATAAATCTTATAAATGCATTAGTATTGATATATTTATTTTAATTTTATAAATACATCAAATTATATTTGAATAAAATAGTAATAATAATAGTAATACATAACACATAAAAATATACATACATATATTTATTTATTATAAAATGTTTTAATTACATATTATCTTTCATGTTTCATTTTGAATTGACATAACGTATTAATATTTATCTTGTATTGTAACATTTTATCTTAATAAAATGTATCATGGTTTGTTTTATATTGGTGTGTCTTGATAAAAAAAGATATTGAAAATTGTATTTAATTAAAGGAAAGTATATACTAAAATTTGAGGGTGTTACATTACCTCCTTAAATAAAATGTTTCCTCACAATTTTAACAACCATTCAATAATGAAAATATAAAAGTAAATATATATTAAATATAAAATTCCTAACTAATTATCATGTGTAAGATTATAAAACTCAATTTTTTCATTTTTAATTGTAATTTATTGATATTGTCAACCATTTGTTCCAAATTTGCCTCCTTAGGTATCTCTAAGCCTTACGAGTTTCAAGGTACATTCCTTTAAAAACGTCATTTTCATAATCATGTTTCCAAAAAATACTATAACAAAAATGGTTATGATATTATCTAAGAAAATCAGAGTGTATGATCATGTGAATATAAAAACCCAATCCTTATATGTTCTCTACTATGACATATTCATTTCAACCTATGATAATTTTAGTTCAACTATGATATAATCAGATCAAACTATAACTCCTTCATTTTAAATTAGGTTGTCAAATTCATATTTTTATTAGGTTCTCTAACCTACTATAATATATTACATCCTCAAAATATTTTTAAATCATTCATGAGGATTCATAAAGAGAATTTGAATCATGAAAACATATACTTTGGGAGTGTCAAACCTGGTGTGCAATTAGGCCCACTTGTCATGCGCTGAGTGAGGATTGAGTTAATAATCAACATATTATTTTTAGGGTTATTACCCATTTGGGCATATATTTTAGAATTTTCATCCACTTTTTTATATACAGGAAGGGATGAAATTTATATGAAATGAAAAAATCTACAACTTAACAAAATTTGGGGATGTTTCCCTTTATTTAAACTTATCCTTAGGGTTTTTACTAGTATATTCTATCACTAATTTATAAAAACAATTAAATTATGATATTTATTACAATATCCTACACCCTATGCAATGAGAATTCAACGTTATCCTAATCTATAACAACATCAAATAACATACCAATTAATATATACCTTAATAATGAATATTCCTATGATATACTACTACTTTCCCATAATAATATGAATTTACTTGATATAAAATCCATCACATGCTCTTTATAACCACTAAATCCATCTAAACCTTTGTTTTGATACCAATTGTGATGCCCCAGGCTCAAAATCTTGGAATAATGTTAGAATAAAAATATTCTTTTACATATCATATATAAAATCATCTAAAGTGATCCAAACATAAACATTCATTATTACAATATGAACAATAAATATTGAGTTGGTTACATATTAAGGACCATTTAGGCTTAGAGTTTTAGAGAGTTAAGAAAAAATTTAAATATCAAAACCCGTATATTACTTATATAATTGATATTTTTATTTTTGTATGATGAATTCCTTATTATACAGTAAGTGTTCAAAATCTACCAAAAAATTCTCCAAAAATGATACCCTTTTGTATATTTAATATACATTACACTTATTCTTAACCTGGTGAAATGAAATAATAAGAAGGGTGAGATCATAGACTCACCAAGTGGTGGAATATATCAGAAGCTATCACATAAAAAACAAGTCACATATAATATAGAAGGAATAAATAAATTGAATAAATCTATATAACTAATCACATGAGATTCAAATAAATCCCTAGATTACATGATAGTGAAAAATAATCATATGGATAAGAATCACTGATTTTATGGTGGTGATATGAATAATGTGATACATGTTAATCATTGATATAAGACATCATGGCCTTACTATTAAATCTTCATTACAAAACATCATGATCTTAGCATCGATGCCTCATACTTATCATCAAGATTACAAACATGGAATCCTTAATAAATGGCCAAACATATCCTAAATATTCAAAATTGTTTGTCTCATGAAACCTACCAATTCATTGAGGGGCTATATAATTTTAGACTCCACCCACCACTTAATTAATTACAATGCATTAACTATATGAAAGAATTCAATAAGAATACCATACCTAATCAACTTTCCATATAAATCAATATCCATCTGTATTGGAATTGTAAACATACAGGATATCAATAAACTCCCAATAAATAAACAGAATAACATTATCAAGTATATGGTATCATTATATAATATCTCTAGTGAATATAATAACCTTTAGAGGTTATTTACATAGATGAATAACACTTAAAAAATAATTAAAAATTTACTTAGAGGAAGAAAAAGAAATACCATTTACATTTTTAATACCTTATAAGATTTTTTTATAAAAAACAGAATATAAATTTATTTAGGAAAACATATAAAATAAAATTGGAAGTTTCTTAAAGAATATTGATAAATATAGTTAAAAAAATTCATTTTATGGAAAACATCAAAAAGTGACTCCTTTCAGATTTTGTAAAGAAGGTAAAATTTAATTGAAAATATAGTCACCAAATAATTTTAGAAAAAACATTTCCAAGAATATATGGAAATTAAATTGGTACCATAAAATAGTTTTTAAAAAACATTTTAACAGTAATCATAAAACACAAAATTATTATTCACATTCAATAGTCATTTTCAAAAAGGTTAAGTGATAAGTTATAAATAATTTTACTTTTGAAAATAATTTTCAATAATGGAGCCTAAAAATACATAAAGGATTTTCATATAAAATTTAGAGTGGATGATAAAATATGTAATTGGGACAGAAAAATCCTTTTACAATATTTTCAAAATACTTTATTCAAACCTACATCATAGAAAATGATCGTAAAACATTATTTTGAGAAGTGGTGAGGAGAAATATGAATATCACGTGAGATAATTAATATTTTTTTAAAAAAATAATAAAGGAATTATTTTTTTGGAATGAAATAATATGGAAAATTAAGAGAACATATCATTAAATAGAATGGGGATTATTCTTAACAACATTTAATTTTTATGAAGAAAAAATCCATTCAATGAAGAAGAATTTATGTAAAAATCCATCGAAAAAGGTTATGAGAGGTAAATGTAAATACATATAAACATTAGATGAATAAAAATATATCTCATTGATTTTATATGTTGTACCCAATGTTTATGAATGGATTTCAAGAATAATAATCATATCTCAATTAACAGATATTGAGTTAACAAAAACCCTTACAACATTGATAAATTATAAATCGAATGCTATTGATAATTTGGAATTGAAATAGAATACTAAATACCATGAATATAAAAATAATCATGATATAATACATTGAAGAAGAAATATATACACCAAATAAAATAAAACAAGTATTTAATGTGGAATATGTCTCAAAGAAAGAAAATTCAGACGAGAACCCTTACCTTAACTCTCAATTTACATGAAAGAGATTTAACTTCTTGTATAATAAACATTAATTTATTAATAAATCATTTCAAAAAATTATTCATATATAATATATTTCTTATATATTAATTATAATAAATATATACTCATTTATTAGTTAGTTAATGTTTATTTTCATCATCAGATGTTAGTAATTTTGATTGTTTCGTGCATGTTTTGAAAAGGAGACATTGAAACCCATTATTTGATAAAAATTTCATCATTACTGAATTATAAAATATATTAAAATAATTATGATTCAATTATTTATGCATCCATATGATCATTTTTTGGAAGTTTTGGACATGGTTTGGAAGAACAGAATCCATGATGAGCTGGTTTCAGGTAATTTACTTATTGTACAAAATACTTTATAATTATCATTAATTATTGTGTCATCATATCAGAATAATATTCATGAAACATATTAATCCTAAATATAATATATATTCATAAAATATATTTTATATTAATACATATAAATAATTTTTGAAAAATATAACATGTCATTCTATGGAGGTGGTAGTCTTCACATACACACATATGACATTTTAGTTTTCCATAGAATGGAAATAAGATAGAGATTTATTTATCTATTCAAAATAATTATAAATTTATAAATATAATATTTAATCATTAAATATCCATTTTTACAATCCAATTAATGTTTTTATGAAAATTAAAAAACATTTCATTGATAGAGGTAGTAGTCGACAAGTAACATGAAGAACTTTATCATTTTTATAAGGGGAAAAGGAAGAGAATTGTAGCATCCTAAACCCATGCTCTTAAGGCTGATGCCATAAAATCATCCTTTACATAATTTATTTAATAATAAGTGTAATATCCTAGATGTAACCATCATTAATTACAAAATCATTAATTATTATTTTATCTCTCATATCCCATAAATCTTTTTAGATTTGTAGCTTTAGAGAGTGAGAACACATCATTAACTAATACTAATCAATACAAGAGGAAAAAACCAATATATAGTAAGAATTCATCATAAACTCTAAAACTATTCCAAATATGTTATTATTCTAGAAATATAATGTGTAATACATTTCTTCATAACCCATGGAAAGGAAAACATAAGAACAGGTGAGATCAAATACTCGGTAAGAGAAACTTATAACTGAAGCTATAAAGTTTAAGCATGGCCTAAATAATATGGAAGGAATAAATAATCATAATAATTCCATAATCAAAAAAATATTACAGAATGATATATCCATGATAATAAATGAAAACATGTATAAAAATAATTATTTATCACATGCTGATGGAATGCATAATTCCATACATCAAAAAACTTCTACCATGGTTTTATGCCAAGACACTATACTAATATGGGGAGAGGTATAAACAAAAACCCATGTTGTTTTGTATCATGAGAACTATCAATGCATTGAGTGGATATATAATGTTAGGGGCCAACCATGAATTGAATTAGTCTAATGCATTTATCCTGATATTAAATGAATAAATAAACTTCCCAATAATCTTCTATATTGAGATAACAAGAATATGGAATCTTAATACATCCCCAATCATGTATACAGAATGTCAATATGTAATCAATATACCTTATAAATAAACAATAATCATGAATATATATAAAAACCCATAAATCTTATAAACTTTATTTAATGATTTAGTACATAAAGATACAAATAATATAATCCCAAAAGACCGAGAGGCCTAGTGTCTTTAGAAAATTAGATACATAAAATAATAACTTGAAATAGGGATATAGTTACATTATTTTAAAACTCTATAACATGCCATTAAATTCCATTGACATTATAGTACTTCATAGGATAACCTAGGTATATACATAATAAAGGGGTGATCTACAAATCCTTGTAAGGGAATAATCAAAGCATAAAAAAATTAAAGTAGTACATGTGAGTTAATAGGTATAACATAGTGACATAGATTGGCGATAATCATAATCATGAACTTAAAATCATGACATAAGATGATAACATCAAGGAATCATAGGAATGTGGAAAAAACATAAAACATGACATCATAAGAATAATTAACTAGTATAGAAAATGGTTTTTAATGTTAGTTTTTTTGCTTTTTAATATCAGTTAGTACTCGACATTATTGCAGGAAATGTTGTGAATAAGTTTTCAAATCTGGTTAAAAATGAAATTGTAAATAAATTATTAGATTGGTTTTTCAGATCAGTTATCAAATAACTGATGTGAAAACCCCATTAAGATTGGGTTTTCACATTGGCTATCAAATAATCGATGTGAACCAGCATGATAAAGGGTTCTTCACATTGGTTATTTGATAACCGATGTGAAAAAACAATCTTAATGGTGTTTTCACATCGGTTATCAAATAACCAATGCAGAAAACCATTTTTTTGAATAATTATCTTTTTAACCCTCTCCATGGTAGAAAATATGATAAAACAAACTAAAAAAACATCAGAAAATAAGCATAAATAAAATCAAAAAAGTAATAAAACACATTTACAATTAACATTTTCAATATTACAATATATATTACAAATGAACTAATATCCAATCACACCTATAAAATGATTTTACCATTCAATTTGTAAGGGTCTCAGCTTCTATTCACTATAAGGTAGAGGGTCATCAAAAACATACAAATGAAAAGGAAATCATTTAACATGTATTGTGAATAAACCAAATGAAATATTAAGGAAAAATTTATAATGAAATCTAAACTGGTCAACATTCATAATTATCCCAGCTAAAATTATTTTATACATAAATCTTAAAACATAATATCCACATTATTTTATGCATTATTGTTTATTAAAACATTTTTTAAAAGGGTTTTACAATTCAAAATAATAATTTTAAGTAATATATCTAAAAGTTACTAATTGTAAATGAAAATTCACCTTTTCTTTTACATATTTGATCTTCGCGCTCTTTCTTATTATGGTCTCTCAAAAGAAATTCCATGCCCTGTTTGAAATTAATATGAATGAAATAAATTTAAAAGTCATTATAATATAAAAAAGTATTAAAAATATTCAAACTTACATTTCCAATACATTCTTAAAATTTTATCGCACTTTGGCATGGATAGAGATAACCAGTAAAGTTCCTTCTCCCTTCAAAAAAAACACCTAACATTAAATGGAAATTGATATAAAAAATTAATGTCGGTGTTTATTATGTTAAAATATGTATAAAACTTTTTGAGATACATGTTTCATACTATTAAATATAAGTAAACATCCAACACTGAATAACTGCATTCTTTTAAAATATTTCAGCAATATAAACTGTTCTTTATAATTTAGTCATTTTCATTGCTATAGGTGAAATAAACCATATGTCTATAAATCCATATACATATATCTTATCATGATAATTAAAAATTTTATAAATATACCTAATATAAAACAAACATAAGTATGAATTTTTAATAAATTAAATGTACAGAAAGATTTATGTAAATACTTACATGGAAATAACTTGTATCGTTTTGCTGCCCAACTAATTTCCAATTAAAATCTCCATGATATAATTTTTAAAAAGTTACATAGTCATTTCACACCCAAAAAACTAGATTCAATTGTAATCTCATAAACATAAAAAAAATGAATATGTTGATAATCCATCAAGACTATTATAATTTGTATCGAAAGTCATAACACTTTGTATTTATTGGTGTCTATATAGTATTTCTTTACCTTTAAAGTATTCTTGTAAAATAATAGATAAATATATAAACTTTAAAATGTTAAAAAAATTAATACCAAAATTAAATAAAAGATAAAATATACACATACCTCTATGGTAATTTTCTAAACAAGTCTCGATGGACAAATAAAAAGTGTCCAATACATTTTCTAACTGTACTCACATCTTCTGAAGGTAAAGATAATACTACCGATCTATAATATAAAATATCACCACATATAAAACAATATGATTCTATGAATCTTTAACATATAACTCACAATAACTGGGAATTTGTGGAGGAGGGGGTGTCAGAGTAGGATAAGAAGGAGTGGGGTCTGCAGGTGGAGGTGGAGGATTAGGAGTAGATGGAAGAGGTGGGGGAGTGGGTTCAACATTCCAAAACTATCTTTACATGTCTAAAAACATCAAATTTACTGAATCACTAATCCTACCCTCCATTATTAAATGAATATCATGAACTTTATCTTCCAAATATTCTATTTTTTTATAAACATCCTCTATTAAAGAAGTTGCAGAATGTGGAAATTCTTTTTTCACTGATACACCTATATGGTATCCTCATATAGGACTCGGGTGTTTGGGATTTCCCAATATTGTAGCTAAAATATCCTTCCTACCCTTATCTATAAATACCCCATATGTTCTCTTCTCCCAAAGAGAATCATGTATGAAATATTTAATGAAATCTATAATGAATCACAATATATAAAAAATTGAATTATCTTAAATAAATAAATAAATAAACTAAGTATCTTACAATCCTCTCAGTTACAACCCTTGACTCTTCTATAAGATATTTTTCTTTTTTTCTCATCTAATCCCTCTTCCGTTTTTCATGTCTAGAGGGGGTGGAGGGGAAACCTCTTCAGTGATTGAAGACTCTTATCTCAGTTTTTGAAAATTTTCATCCATAATATTTTATTCCAATAACGTATACCCTACCTGAGATATAGTATGTTGGTATACATTTCTAGATTGGATCCCATTATTAGATCTCCTTGATTTCTATAAATTAAGGATAAAATAATCGTTAATAAATCCTGAATAAGATCATTAATATAAAAAACTACTAAATGGTAATATTTCACTTACAAAAAATTCTTCTCGTCTTCTACTTTCAACAAATTTATTCCATGTATCTTCATATATAAATGGATATATATCACATGAATTATGAAATTTCATATGACCAAGAATTAAATCTGATATGAAGGCTGATTTTAAATCCCTCTATATCATATAAGCCAGGGACAAACATTTCCACCTAACTCTTCCAGTATCAAGTATATCATATTTCATCAGATAAGAATATGGAAAACATATATTACTATAAACATTTCAATATAAGTAAAATATTAACAAATGATCTTACAAAAAATGGTCTCCCAAAAGTGATATATTGAGAATTTTTCAACACATCCTCTAATCATCAATAAAAATACTAACTTTCCTTTTAGCCTTCAATGATTTAAAATTATTTAATTGTTTTGAATTTGGACCTCTTGGAATATCATTATAATCAAAGTCTACGAGCATCCTCTAGTCCTAGATACGAGAAACAGATAATTTTGGTAAATGTGTGTTGCCATGTTTATTAACCTTCTATCTCTTCTTTGGTTATGTGGGAGCAGACGTCTCTTGTAAAGAAGGATAAGGATCATAAAAAATAGCATGTGCATGTTCCTCCCTAGAGGTATGAGTAAGATTATCTCCAAAATTATGCGGTGGATCAGTTTATTGATCTATCATTATCCTACAAATCAAATTAATAACTAATTATTACACAAATATACAAATTCAACTATTACATACTAATGTAAATAAAAAATGAAAAATTATCAAACAAAAAATTAAACTAAACTAAATATAACACATTTTTATTCATATTTGTTATAGTTAATAAAAATGATAAAAAAATCAATGAGATATGAAATTACATATAAAATAATGGAAAGAATTCCAAAATAGGGTGTGAATAGTAAAAATGATCCAACCTAATAAATCATTTTTTTACACAAAAAAAAATATTTTATGAATATGCTCTTATAAAATATTTTTTATTTTATTTAATATATTATATTTAAAATAATTTTTTTTCCACAAAATAAATTAATAGATAAGTTATGTAAGGGTAAACATGGTAAACTAAACAAAATTAAACTGATATGAACAAGCAATTTAACTTGTTAGTTAAAATATGTGTTTTAATAAAGAAAATAAAATAAAAATATCTAACAATTTGTGAAATTTTAAAAAAAGTAAACAAGAAATGAAAATATGTTACCTATAATATTTTGAATGTAATAAAGTATTATTTTCCCAAATTACTTCTTCATGATCATTTTGTATGGAGAAAACCATGCCTATGACATGATCATTAATATTATATGTTAATCTTTCCATGGTAGTAGGTATTTTACATAAATCATCTTCTTCTTCAAGTTTATCATTACCAACATACTATTTTTTCCCCTGTAAAACAATAGAACACTACATATTGAATTGATCAAGAATATAGAAAAAAATTGCATGTGTTTCTATTATAAAAGGATGAGTTGTGTATCCCAATCTATTCGGAATAACTATTGTTATCCAAAATTCATCATGTATGACACTATTGTTATCGATAAACCATTTTTAGTTAAACATTGGAACTTGAAATTTAATGTAATCAACCTCCCATATTTCTTCAATGACTCCATAATATGCACTTTATGTGGAAATTGGTTTTTTATCTTTGGAACTTGAAAAATTAATTGCTTATGTGAACACCAATACACTACTATTCTGAACAACACTTTTGTTTTCCTGGTCTTTCATATGAAATGTATATCAATTAATATCATACTCCAAACATGTTATCAAATTTAAATATGGACCACCCACTAATGATCTCAATGTTTCTAATGTATCTGATCTACCAAGAACGATCTCTTTCAACCATGGAATAGAAGTTTTGTTATGCTCATTTGAAATCCAAATATATTTCTTATTTGGATAAAATTGTTTCAACACATTAATATGAAATGTTATATATTTCTAAGCATCATCTATGTTATTCAAGATGTATAAATATACCTTCTTTATCTTTTCACCTATCAATGATTTGACTTTCAATAAACAGATCCCCTTTCCCACATAATTAACTTATTCACGGTGACATTTAGGAAAAACAATGTGATGTACTGCAAACAAGTAACTTGTACAAAACTCTATAGATTCCTTAGAAATATAATATTCTCAAAAATTGATGCTTTAGGTTGATATGAATTCTTAACATACCACTTTAATATTTTCATATATATTTTAAATGGATACATCCAATTTCTATATACAAGTCTGCAAAGATTTATGTCTCACACTAAATGAACCATTAAATACAGCATGATATCAAAAAAAGATGGAGGAAAATACATTTCCAATTAAAAATGTATATAAACTGCTTCATTCTCCAAACTTTTTCAAAGAATTCAGATCGATCACCATATTTCAAATTTAATTGAAAAAATAACATACCATCATGATAGTCATTCTGACATGGATGGAAAAAAATTCGACACAATGAAATTGGTAGGGGTTGTTACATCATGACATCACAATCATGATATTTCATACCTCTTAACTTCAAACCTTTAAAGACACAAATATTTTTACATTTTAAGAATGACCTTGAGATACTTTGATATCATGAAGTCACTGAAAACATCTAATTTTCTCCCTCTTGGATAATGTATTAAAATCCAGTGGTAGAAATGTTCGCCTTCCGTCAAGAGTGGGAGCTAACTCAAAATGTATTCCCATTGAGAGTAAGTCTAATCATGCATTCAGACCATCTTTAGTCTTTCCTTTAATATATAACAATGTCCTAATCAATCTGTAACATATATTCTTCTCCACATGCATGAAATCAATGTTTTGTTTTACCTCATGGTATATCCAATATGCTAGCTCAAAAAATATTGAACATTTCTTCCAAATATTTCAATCATTATCAGATTTATGTGTCTTTCTGAATGTTACATCAATATTTTTCACCCTCTCAAAATACTAACTAGAGGATTAAGTTTTTAGAGAAATATAAAATTCTTGTGATCCATTGAATTCCATTTTTAATCTTCTATAAGAGTGATATATATACAAAAACTTTTGATGATCCATATATAATTTTTTTCTCTTGTGGTGAAGTTGATAAAATGTAGTCTATTGTTCACAAATTGGACAACATTTATGCCCCTTAACATTGTATCCATACAAATTTCCATACATTGGGAAGTCATTTATAATGAACCTAATATTTGAATGTTGTTGAAAATTTTCCATTTTTTAAGAATCACACACCCTAATACCATCCTATGATAAAATTTTCAAATCATCAATTAATGGTGATAAGAAAACATCAATATCATTTATAGGGTATTTTGGTTCAGAGATCATTAAATTCAACATGAAATGCTTTTTCTTCATAAAACATTCAAGAGATGAGTTTTAAATTACCAATAAAATAGGCCATGAAATATGTATTCTACTAAGGTTTTGATATGGATTCATTATATCTATGAACAATCAAAGTATGTGGTTTCTAGCTTCATTTTTGAATGTAGGAAAAAACTGATTAATTTTCTTCCACCATGGACAATCATCTAGATGCCATAATTTTCCATCACATATCTGCTCATTTTCATTCCATATTAACCTATTTTCATTATGTGAATTTGAAAATAAACATTTCCAATTATAAATTATATAGAGATATCAAAATTCCTTGTTAGGGGTCTCTCTAACTACTAAACCGATATATGATTTTTCTTTCAACTTATACCACAACATCCCACATTTAGGAAACCCTAGTAGAAACTCATATTCCTTCCTATATAGCACACATTTATTTGGCCATACATGTATTTTTTTACCATAATTCCATCAACCATATTATTTTCTTCACCTTATAATGTGAATATGGAAGATCATTATCTTTAGGAAGAATATATTTCAACAATTTTAGCAACTCTATAACATTCTTGCAACTTTATCCATGTTTTTCCTTCAAGTTAATCAATCTTAACACCATCGATAAAATCATACATTTTGTTCAACCTAGATACAGTGGTTTTTCAGCATTACCATATAGATTCCCAATTTTTGGTTATTTCTCAATTGTATCTACTTCAATATCAAAAATAACTTTTTCAATTTGATCAGAGTTATCTTCTTGCAAATCATTTTCATCAATAGATTTTAAATTTTACCCAGTTTCACCATACCATAACCAAGGTCTCTAACTTAGATTAAAACCATGAATAATTAGATGATATTTGATCTATCTTCCTTTTAAATTCTTCATATTTTAATATTTCATACATGGATATAAAAACATTTCATTATTTGGAACATTTTGTTTTAGAAAATTCCAAAAAAGAATCAACACCTTCTTCATATTTGTCAATTATTCTAAGTTCTGTAATCCAACTTTGACTCAGTATTACCTATAAAAAATATCAAAAATAAATATCTTTTCAAGATAATATAGTAGTGATAAAAGTGAGTAAGAGTGGGGAAATAGTATATTATTTCAATGATAACCATGAAAACACACTTGTGGTAGAATTCATCAGTAAAGTGTTTCAATGATTTTCAATAATAGTGAATATATTGTTTAAAAATTTAATAACATTATAGATGAAATTAAATGTTAATTTTAATTATTATGAAACAATAAAATATAAAATAACGTGCATTTATATCAAATATATCATAATTTGAATGTAGTAAAATTTTAAAATTAAAAAAATATATGTGTATTTGAAAAATATAATTATAAATTATACACAATAATGGAATATAAGTTAAAATATTATTGGTAATTCATAAAAATAAATTCATGGAAGTAATTTAAAAAATAAAATATAGTTGTATCATTCTCTCATTTTTCATTTCTTTCTGAATGAAATCCGATAAAACTTGAAATTGAGTATTATTGACTTGAATCCACTTAGATAGCTTAGATAAGGGGCCCACTTCCCTAAGTTGTTTTCCATTACATGAGTATAATTTCAATTTTCTAATAAAAAATAGTGACTTCATCAAGTGGTTCATAGAAAGGTATATTATACCTTGTGATTTATTTGAGTGAGTTATTATTTTTATTTTGTGAATTCTCAATGAAGTGCTTATTTTTTCAATATTAAATGTGGAGAGATACTCAGTGTTATTTAAATGGGGATATTGAATCATAGAAAATTGTCTTCTATCAACCCTTTATGTTCTAGTGCTTTAGTATAGTGTGTGTAGTGTCAATCAGTTAAGATCTTTGGTGATAGTATAATGTTTTTAGAATCAATTGTTTTTGTTTTTTATTAGAATATAAGGGTTGATTGTTCCCATAGAATAAGTGAATTTATTGATGGATTTTAACTAAATTTTCAATATTATATGGTCTATGGTGAAGTTAATTTTTTGAATTTCATATCCTATTATAACCTTGATCCCTACAAAGTATTCCTAAAATTAGCATATACTTCACAACATTATTTATAAAAGAATCTAAAGATTTATAATTTAACCCAAATCTCAACTAGGATGTCAATCATAATCTTATCTCATTCATAAAAGGCATAGAAATTCATTAATAATTATGTAAGTGGTTCCAATAATATATGTATTCTACATAAGTATCTAGATATATCACTAACCATATCATAATATAACAAAGATATGGAATGGAAGAAATTGATAGTTTATATTGTGTATTCACCAATAATGTCAACATTATATTGAAAATGACACATAATATGAAGGCTTAATATTTAATATATGATTTTTCAAGATAAAAATATGCTCACATTATAAGAAAATTGTTGATATGCATATACAATACTATATGATATTGTATATTAAACTGTATGAAAATTGAAATGTATGTATATATTACATTTTAAGATTAAAAAGTCTCTAATAAAAATATAACACTAATTAAAATTTATCCATATGTATGGAAGTGTATGCATAACCAATGAATGAATCACAAACATCATCTAAATAAGCAATATTTATATATTCAATGCGGAAATTTAATATGTGATACAGTATAAACATCTATGAAACAATTTAGTGGAAACACATTTCCATATAGTAGAAACACCAAAACATTAAGATATAATGATTAAATTTATGATATAACAAAGAAAATTAAGATATAACTCATTCCACACAACTGTATACTTAAATCAACACATACCTAAGGTAAATGATGATGGTAATATGGGATTTAAGATGAGCATATTTATATTTAAATGTGGAACGATGAGATCGAAAAAACCTAAGGGTTAATGAAGATGATAATATGATATTTGAGTCCTTGGAATTGAAAAAAATCAAGATTTAGGTCTTACACGTCATTGAAAAACTGATAGAGAGGTTCGATGTGTGAGGCTTACTAGAGAGACAAGCATATCAAATGTGCAATAATGAACTGATGAAAAATTATGATGTATAAAGATGGAAATCCGAGATTGGAGTGCACCAGATTGAAGAAAATAGGGTTAGGGATTCCACATGAGAAAAATGATGCTACATTCATGAGAATAAATAACCCCAAAATTAATAAAACAGACGATTCATTAAATTTTAAATGGTATATAGCATTGGTTATTATATAACCGACATTAAAAATATACCTTTTGATGTTGGTTATATGATAAATGATGTGAAAAAGTAGTTTTTACTTTTTTCATATATTTTATAATATAAATGAAATGATAAAGTGAAATATATGTATTATTTATGTTTTTTATATAATAATTGATGTGATAAAGAAATAAACATGGCCTTTTCACATCGGTTATAAATAACTTATGTGAAAAGGCTGACACAACAAATACTTTTTATACTAGTAAATCAAGGATAACAATCAATTCATTATAATGTAGTGTGATTAGGATAATCAACCATGAACCATACATGGTATACCAAGAGATAAAAACATTACCCAATTCATTAGAGGTCTATATAATTTCAGGCCCACCTGTTGTAATCATATCATTTACATGCATTTGAGTGCCGCATAGATCATTCAAAATAAGAAAATCCTTCATCACATATAATAACATGATTAAGGAGTGTATTTTGAATACAAGGATATAACTAATCAATAAATGATAGTTACATATAGATTAATACCCGTTAGTGTAAATGGTGATGGGTATTCACAACATAAAAGTTTGGCATGGATAATCACAAGATAATTTTTATAGTATAACGGGTGTATGTAAAGTTTCGTAGAAGTGATTAATGATAGTGAAAGGTATTATATAACTAATTAAAAATAATAAGGGTGATAAAGGTATGTTTTAAAAACATTAAACCTAAAAAAATTAAAATCAAAATGCTAAATACAAATAATGTACATTAATGAATAGGAAGAGGAAGTGAATCACTTACTTGAGAGGTTGCTTCTAAAAGCTTGTGAGAAGCTTATTAGGAGATTGGAAACACCTTGAGAGGGATTCAGAGTGGAATAATAGAGTAAATTAATGATTTATGGGGTTATAGTAAATATTAAATGGAGGTTTGGTGGGTATTTATAGAAAAAACGAGAGTAATTTTTTATTAATTTTCTAAACATAGGTTTTTCAATCTATGTAAAAATAATAATCAATAAGACAAAACATACCATGGTGGTTTCCCATGGTTTCTAAAAAATATAAGTGGTTTCAAATATTTTATTATGTTAATAAATTAAATCATTAAAATAATATCATTCATGAGGTAGTAGCGAGTCATGTTTATAAATAATTTTTTAAAAAACCATAAAATATAATATATGCTTTTTAGGATTTATTATATGTTTATAAAATTAATCAAATAACTTTAAAAACAATTTATTTCTAATTGAAAACTATTTTCAGTAGTTTATTACTTTTATAGTATTTACTAGATCACTTTGGAGCTATTATGATGTCATAACACATACTGTATATTTATATCGTATTTAATATTTACCCAAAAATTCTTCTATCTCATAAAATCATGAAATACTTACCATCGGAAAATTTTAATACACTAATTTCAAAAATAATACTCATTTTTTCAGAATAATTTTATAAATACATGAAGTTATACTTTTTAATTAAAATCATTATTTCTATAAAAATATTAGTTTTTACATCGCCAATGCTTTTTCTGACCCTTACCAAATTACATAGGCCTTCACTAAATTATATTATAATTTATATTTAAATAAATATTATTTCATAATATTATTTCACTGAAAATAATATTTATTTCAAAATAATTATATTTATCATAAATTCTATTTTAATTGAAATAATATATTTCCGAAAAATATAATTTTGGTTTCCTTTTATCAAAATCTAAATTTTATCAAGATCATTATATAATCATGTATATATATTTATAATTAAAAGGGGTCAATATAATCATTATTTTATTAGAAATAAAATATAAAATTCATAATACTAGGTTTTAGATATTTAACGCCTTATTACACTGGTGTATTCCCTAAGGGTAAGGTGTGCATTGGTAGTACTTTCTTGAGGTGGTTCAACAAACAAGGTTTGGGAGGTGATCTCTATAAGATTGAACTTCTCTCATAAATGGGTTCACTTGAGTTTCAATTGGTTAATATTTTCTTAGGATTAGTTAAGGAAAACACCTAATCATTTCATCTCCTTCAAAATATCTAATAAATGAGCTTTATAGAATATGATCCAACTTGTAGAGCACACCACTTTTTCCATCATGTGTTTACTAGATGTTATTATAACCCTTAATATACATTAATATTAATGATTACTATTTAATAGATATATTAACAATAGTTTTGATGCTTAATAGTCTTTCAAGAACTATAGTAAAATTATGGCTATGTTTTATAATGGTCTAAAATAATAAATGAAATATAGTTCATGCGTTTTCTATAACAACATTACTTAATAAACAATTTTTTCATTTTGAAGGGATTTTTTTATAAAAATATTGTTCATTACATTATCCCCCCTCATAAATTTCTACATTGAAATTTCATTTTATACACCAAAATAAATGAGAGAACTTTTGTTTCATCGCCTCTTCTAGTTCTTATGTTACCTCATCAAACTTTTGGGTCTGCCATTGTATGATCCTATCTTTTTTAGGTATGTATCCCTTTAATTTTTTTGTTAATTCTTCTTTAGTTTGAGTTTTTCCTTGTCTTTAAACCATGGTGGTCATATTTCTTCATATACACCTATCATTTGAATAAATACAATCTTAGGTTTCAAGGAAAATTGAGAAAATCGAAGAGGATCCACATGGAGATCCTTTGTTGGGGAAAATTAATTAAAGTCCAAAGTTGTATATTTGTTTTAATTAATAGAGTATGAATAATGGGGAAAGTGTTATCATGAGGACTTGGTAAGTTGAGAAGATTTAAAATGTTTTTGGGTTGTTTAATATATAAATGGCCCAAAAACCATTCTACAGAACACCATGTAAATGGATCACACTTCGTGTAATTTTTAGGTGTTTTTAATAATATAATCTGATGTTATGAGTTTTTCAGTGTATCCCATTAAAAATATATACACAATTTATAACTACATTACACGCAACATAATTCCCCAACCTTCTACTTAAAATTATGTTGTGAAGGTTAATTTTGTTTCATATCACCTACAACTTTCTCCTCTTGGCCTAGGGTGTCCCTCCTAGAATTTTTGGAGTGCCAACTTACCTTTAAGATGTCCTTTTTATTCTATCAAACCCTAGTAAGTATTTTTTATTAGGTTATTCCATTCTCTCCCTTGGTTATCTAATTGTTTTTGTGTAATCCATTGACTGTGTTCATTGTTGGTTTTTATCTTGATCATCTTTTATTTAGAAATCTCTTTGTGATCATCCACGCCTTATTCCTCATGAGAGTTTTCTATTAGAATCATTGTGTGCATCGCCAGTTAAGGCAGGGGTATAAATGCTAACCCTATAGTTTGATATTTTCTAGGTATATGCAACATTATGATTGGGCTAATGTAAAATGCATCTGAATAAATTAAATAAAAATGAGATTACTCCTTGAAATTTTTTGGTTTCAATTGCGTTTTGACCTGGCCTATGGTTACCTATTGGGTGAGAAAGACTTGAATATAATTGAATTGCCTAATGAATTAAAGTTTTTTTAGAATAAAATGTAACCTTATGTGATTTTTTGATATAGAATCCCTATTTTATGGATTGATGACTATTGATTTGACTATTGAACAATTGTGATATAAATGAAATAGATAATTTAAAGGAAAATAGTAATTCACATAATTAACCATTAAAGCTTATGACATGATATTATGATATCCATACTATGGTGACATGTTTTATGATCCTTGGTGAAATTATTATATATCAGCATGGCCCTGGAAATTTTGCACTTAAATGATTTAATACTGATATTGAGCAGGCTTGGCCCAGCCCCATGCTATACTTCTTATAGTGATAGGTCATGGCCCATTATCATGTTGTAATGCTTATAGGGCTTTGACCTAGATTTTACAATGCATATAGGGATTTTACCCAGTTTTTTGTTACTTTACCATGGTTATATTACTATGGTTGGAATGGTTATGAGACATGGTCAAAGATATTCCAGCATTACATAGAATAAGGTTATTTGAAAATGGTTATATGGTTGTGGTTTTCATGGTTGTGAGGCATGCTCAGAGATATTCTAGCATGGATTTGAAGAAAGTTGTTGTGGTGTTTTATTAATTATTGAATTAATTAATACACCTTTATATTGCTTTATTTCATACACTTCTTATCAGACTAGTTTGTTTAGAAATGGTGGTGTCGAACTACTGAGTTATACTCACACCCTATTCCATCCACCATTTGGTACCCAGGAAAATTACATGGAGGCCGGATTGGACCAGGGTAAAGGAAATTTTTGTATATTGTTTCTTTCTAGATGAGATGGAGTTTGGAGGAAAGACCGACATGGGGTTTGGGACTGAGAACTTTGAGTCTTTATTTGAGTATGAAAGTCTTTTACTTGTATTTTTTCTAGCATGACATTTAGTTAAATTCTAACACATAATTACATTATTCCTATTATTATTTATTGTATTATTCGATTTTATTTATTATTGGTTTCTTCTATGTCTATAATTTGATTTATTTTGTTTATAATAATTATTTTTATTGCAATGAAACTTCATACTAGGGGGTGTAACCTCTCCACTATACATTTTATAACAACCCTACTTTTTATTACACACTTAAACATGATTTATTACATAAAACATTAACTTGATACAACATATAATATTGAGAGGTCTAGTGTATTTTGGGCTTATGAACATTACACAATGACTTAAAATGTGAAACACAACATCTTTATTGAAAAATTCCTTTACATGACCACTAAATTTCCTTGTACTTAGCATTGCATGGGATAACTTGAGGACATGCATAAGAAAAGGGTGAGATATAAAGCCCAGTAAGGGAGTAAACAAGGAATAACATGACGAATAAAATACATGTTAGGCAGTAGGCATAATCAATGGAGCATAAAATAAACATGAACATAAAGGCATGATATAGCATGATTTTCATAACATGGAAATGTGGCAACAACACTTAACATGGTATTAGCATAAGCTAAGGATCATTACACATGGAACATGAGTAAACACTCATTTCACTTGAATTATCATGAGTAAAACCTCATTTCACTTGATGTATCATGATACTAATCTTTACCCAATGCATTGGAGCGCTATCAGGGCACACCCTTCTTAATCATTTCATTTCATGCATAAGTGTGCCACATAGATCATACAACATGGATTCATTAAACATAATAATTTATTCCAAGATAAAGGAATGTGTAATTAAAACATGAAACTCTATAATAAATAAGTAAATGTGCATAAAGTTGAATATCCTTGATAGAGAAATGGGCATGGTATTCGCTATATAATGACTTCAGCTTGGAAAATTGTGGTGCAATTTCGGCAGCATAACGATGTGACTTAAGAATTCATAAAAATGGTTTATGAGAGATAAAGGGGTGTCTTATCATATCTACATAAAATTTACAGTAAGGGGGTCATATAGATACATTTCCCAACATAAGTAATGGAATTTGTATTCATAATAAAAAATAATTGCATGAATGTAAATGAGGAGAGAGAAATTCCTTACATAATTTCGGCATGGTAACAGGTGTACATGGAAGTAATTAATGAGTGATAAATGGGTCTATAATCATTAAAACATAAATAGGGAAGTATGAGGGAGTTTATAAATCATACCCCAGTATTTATAATTTAAAATAAAAGGGCATAACAATATTAATAAACTTGGATAAAATGATAATGGAAGGAATCCATTACAAAATTTTGGAATGGTAATGGGTGTACATGAAAGGTATTAATGAGAGATAAAGTGGTATATCATCATTAAAAAATAAGGAGGGGAATAAAAGAGAGGTTAAAAATAATACCACAACATTTTTAATTTAAAGTAAAATGGTATTACAACATAAAGAAACTTGGATAAAAATAAGAAAGGAAGGAATCCCTTACTTGGAAGTGTAATCCCAAAGGCTTGGGAGGGGCTTGAGAGAGGATTATTGGGAGCTTGGGGAACCTTGAGAGTATTATAGAGAGGGGAGGGAAGAGGTTGGAGGAACTAAAAAGGATTTTAATGAAGATAAAGTTGGAGCTTGGGTGGGTTTATATAGGAAAGGAGAGGGAATTCTTTATTATTTAGGTTTGGGACACCACACATTAAACTAATGAAAACCAAAAACCAGCCCATGGTTTTTGCCCATGGTTTTATCCAAAGGAGAGTGGGAAAAATATTTTATAAGGCTAATAGCCTAACTTTTAAAATAATAGGTTTGGTTATGTAGAGGTGAGTCACACTCTTAAGGAAAACAATTTAAAAAGCTAAAATGTTTATAAGTCTTGGAGGGTCCACTAAAGCTTTGTAAAATAAATCAAAAAAACCTAAAATCACATTATTTTAATTTTAAAACATATATTGGACGAAAATAAAATTTATATTATTTTATTACATCACTTTTGGGTCATTATGATGTCATAAAATACATTATATATTTAAACAGTATTTAATTTTCACCCAAAAATTCGACTGCCTCAGAAAATTTGGAAAAATTAATCATTGGATAATTTCAACATCCTAATTCCAAAAATAAAATTCATTTTATCTAAATAGTTTTATAAATATGTGAATTTTCACTTTTAAAATAAAAACCAACATTTATCTAAAATTCATGCGGTTTTACAAAAATAGCTTTCAAACCTTAATAGAAATTACAATTGTATTCATAAAAAATTATATGATCATTTATATTTAATAAAAAGTAATTTGATTATAATAATATTTTATTAAAATATTATTTAATTCAAAAATCCATGAATTCATCAAAATAGATTTTTTAGTTGAATATTAACTGAAATACTATTTATGCTTTAAAAACTATTTACAAAGTAACAATAATAAAATGAATGTATATTATTTATTCTATAAAAAAAATAATGCACATAATAATAGTTCTAGGGTCTTGTTACATGACCCCTTAAAACACTCGCATAAGACCTTAGGGTAAGGTGCACGATGGTGACAGACTCTTGGGGTGGCTCGAATAACATTGCTCGAGTGGTAATCTATATCAACTTCCACATCCCTCATAGGAGGTTCTTCTCAAGCTTAACATATTCAATATTAGATTGGGCTTGGTCAATAGCAAAGCCCAATGATGCCACCTCCTTTCTGAGCTCTGACAAATGGGCTTCATATGGAGCAATTCTACTGGATGAGGCCATCAATTCCTTTGTCTAAGTAAATTGGATTTGTTAAAGCCCTATATTTATACTAATCATGTAATAATTGTTCAACGGATATATTAGTAATGGTCAAAATTCTTAATGGTATTTTAAAATCCAAAAACATACAACCAAATAAGTGCATATGTTATATAACCATTTCACATAATAAGACATTTAATTAGATCAAGATGAATTTTCTTTAATAAAAGTTTTGGTCGTTACAATCTTCCCCCCTAAAAAAATTTCCCTTGAAATTTCATTTACCTACACTAAAACAAGTGTGGGTAACTCTGCTTCATCAATACCTTTGATTCCCACGTTGCCTCTTCAAACTTGTGGTTTCTCCACAATACCTTGATGAGGGGAATTGTCTTATTTTGTAGAACGTTTTCTCTACGATCTAAGATCTTCACTGGTTTCTCCTCGTAAGAAAGATCATCCTCTAACTGTAATACCTCTGAAGAGAGTGCATGTGAAGGGTTTGGTATGTACTTCCTTAAGAGGGATACAAGAATGACATCATGTACTTTGTCTATGGTGGGTGTAAGTGCTAGTCAATAGGCCACAACCCCAACATGATCAAGAATCTCAAAGGGGATGATGTACCTAGGACTTAAATTCCCTTTCTTCCCAAACCTAATGACCTTATTCCACAGATATATGCATAGAAATACCATGTCACCAACTTTGAATTCAAGGTCTCATCGATGGTTATCTGCATAACTCTTTTTTTGACTTTGGGCTGCCTTGATATGATGATGAATGGTTTTCACCTTCTCCACCATTTCTTCAACAATTTTAGGTCCTAGCAGCTTACGCTCACCGACTTCATCCCAACAAACTAGTGTTATGCACATTTTCCCATAAAGGGATTCATATGGTGCCATTCAGATGCTTGAGTGGAAACTGTTATTGTAGGAAAATTAAACTAGTGGAAGATGTTGGTCCCATCCTCCTTTGAAGTCCATAGAATATGATCATAATATATCTTAAAGTGTCTGAATAGTTCACTCATATTATCCATCAGTTTGAGGATGATAGGTCATACTGAAGTTCAATTCAGTGCTTAGAGCATGCTGGAGACTTTTCCAGAAATTTCGAGGTGAATCTTGGATCATGATTGGATACAATAGATAGCGGTACTCCTTGCAGCCCTGCCACTTTTTTGATGTAAATCCATGCAATTTGATCCAATGTGAAGTCCTATCGAATCGTGATAAAGTGAGCTGTCATCGTAAGACGATCCATAATGACCCATATAGAATTATTTTCTATGGATGTCCTTGGAAGTATAGTGACAAAGTCCATGGTAATGTTGTCCCACTTCCATATTGGTATGGGTAGTGGTTGCATCATCCCCTTAGACTTTTTCCTCCTAGACTTCACTTGCTGACATACCAATAACTTTAATGTATATTCAGCAATATCTATTTTCATATTGTCCCACCAAAAGTTTTCTCAGAGATCTCGATACATCTTTGTGCTCCCTGGGTAAATAGATAAGGTTGAGTTATGTGTGTCATTCAGAAGCTCCTTCTTTATCTCTGGATCATATGGTACAGATAATCGTGACCCAAATCTCAAAATTCCATCCTTGTCAACCACAAACTTTGAGGATTTACCATTTCTGATTGCTTCCACCTTTTTCAGAACTTCCACATCCTTTATTTGAGAATCCTTTATTTTCTCCATGAGGGATGGTTGAGAAATCATTTGAGAAAGGATTAATAATGTTCCTCCTTTAATGATTTCCATGTCCATCCTCTGCAAGTCTAAGAAGATTGGATCCTTTTCAATTCTCATCATTGATAAAGATGCATGATCCTTTCTACATAGAGCATATACCACCTTGTTTGCCTTACTGGGATGGTAGTGGATCAAGCAGTCATAATCCTTGATGAGTTCTATCCATATTTGTTTGCGCATGTTAATCTCTTTTTGTGTGAATATATATATGAGACTTTTGTGATCATTATATATCTCACACTTCTCCCCATAGAGATAATGCTGCCAGATTTTAAATATGAAGATCACAACAGCCAACTCTAGATCATTTGTGGGATAGTTTTCCTCATGGATTTTCAGCTACCTTGAGGCATATGCAATCACTTTATCATTCTGCATCAACACACAACCTAGGCCCTAATTCAAAACATCACTAAATACCACAAAAGGTTATCCACTTGTGGGTACTGTGAGCACGGATGCAGTGATATGCCTCTTTTTCAGCTCCTTGAAGCTCTCTTCGCATTCATCACTCCAAGAAAACTTTACTCCCTTCTGAATTAGCTTGGAAAGAGGGTTTGACAATTGTGAGAAATTTGTCACAAATCGGCGATAATATCCAGCAAACCCCAAGAAGCTACAGATATCTGTCACCGATGTTGGCCTCGACCATCCCTCAATTGCAGCTGTAACGACCCAATGTTTCTAATGGAAATTCCATTCTTATAAATATTCCATAAAATCACATAATAATGAACTTGTAAGTGATAAGTGACCTTAAAACATAAGTTTGTCACTTCTGTGTTTGTAATTTTGAAAATCTAACATACACGGTTGTGTTCAAGATGTTTTGTGGAGTCTAATAAAACAAAAATAATTTTTTGTAAATAGTAACATACCCTAATGAATAGTAACATACCCTTATGAATAGTGATATACCCTAATGAATAGTAACATCACCTATGGTGGTATAAAAATAATATTCAGCTTGGAAGTATGATATACCTATGTTTTAGAATGAGTTAATGCATGTTTTAAATCTGGTTTTTGATAATAAATTATTATTTTAATTAAATATTAAAATAATCATATTTAGAAAATTATTTTTAAAAAATGGAGTTCATTTTTGGATTCTACATGTTGAAAAATGGTTAGGGTGAATTTTTGGGATTTTTCTCAAATACTTGAATTTTTGATGAATAGTAAAATACGATAAATTACAATAAATGCTAAATACTGCATCATAGGTGATGTATGGATAATGTAAGATGATAATCCCGAATCATCCTTGATTATTTTAGTATATTTGATGATAATTCTCAATTATTCATAGTCTTGGCCTTAAATAATAAATTGATACTTAAAATAATGGGAAAAACCTCCCCTCCCTCACTATAAATACCCCCTCTCCTTACCTCTTTCCCACACACCTCTCAAGCCCTGTTACTAGCCCAAATTCTGCCCAAAAATCCTCCCAAGCTCCTTCCCCACGTCCAAGGCCTACTGATCTTACCAAAAGTCCAAAATCAAAGGCTTTAAGGGGGATCTCAAAGAGAGGAGATCAAAGGGTAAGGATCCCCTTTCATTTTCAAGTGTTTTGTTTTCAATTTCCTTCTTTTCTTATACCCTCTTCCCCTTACCTTATCCAAAAGGAATGAAAGCTCCATAATCTCATATATTCTGCATGTTAATCATATTCATGTAAAAATTCAATCATCGTTCTTCTTCTCCTCTCCCTCACATTCTAAAATTAAAACATTTTCCATGATCGACATCGTGGATAATGTGTTTTCAATTTCTTTTATCATCTTTGTTCCTGGTCATGAAACCTTTTATGTTATGGTTGAACCAGATTATTATTTATTTTATATATATTATTTATGATTCTAGAATCCTTATACACTCATGATATCAAATAATAATACAAAACAAGTTAATTATGGGTAAAATCGCTAAAATTAATTCAAGCGTTTATCATTAATGTCTTATGTCATGGTTCTCTTTCACTCCAATTAACCAAATTAATTTTTTAACCTTCTTTATATTCACTAATGCTATATAACATAAATTCTGGACAACCAATTTCATCTTAAATTTTATCAAAACCTAAATACAAGTGAACTTATCATTAAAACCAAGGAAACAAACGAACCCGAACCATGAAATTGAACCTTATAATCAATCAAATTGGGTATGAATGAACTTAAAAAGGATATAATAAATATTTTACATGTAAAAAAGGTTATGTACCTATTGATTAATAAACCTAATTTGACTATTCAGGTTATTAATATCAAGTAGAGGACATCAATGGACTTCAGGTAAGGGATCCTCCCCTTTTTACTTATAATCAAGATTGATCTCTATGCTATGCCTTTTTGTGTAAAACCAAGTGATGGGGTATATTTATACACCTTCCCCTTAATTCCCTAATGTTTTATAAGTGATTATAAACCCCTTATATCTCTCATCAATCCCTCTTAATTATACACAATATCATGTCAATAAACCATGATGAATTCTACCCGAACTTCCTTTATTCCTTCGGGTTGCTCTATCTTTTTTTTTTGTTGTCTTTTATTTTATGTAGAACTTCAAAATTACGTTTATATTCTCCAATATCATGTTCCAAGATCCACCACTCACTCTATTTCGTGGTTATTGATGTTATTAATATTTTCATGACTTATTATATTCCCTCTTTACTGATTTTATATGAAATGTGCATAATTTGTGTGAAATAATAATGTTTTAATATTAAGTATAATTTTTGAGCATTTTTAGAAGTAGTCCAATTGAGTAAGTTTAATGTTTTAATAATAAATATCACTATAATTATCCAAATTGTGTAGTTCTTGTTTTTCAGGACTCTCTTTTCAATATACAACATTTCATTAGAAGGTGACATGAGCCAATTTTGCTATTTGAAGGGTCATATGGACCCCACAAGAAGGCCCAAGAAAACTGTGAAGAAACTGGACCATATATGAAGGTTGAATTACTGGGCACAATACAGAAGTCCAAATACCTTAATTCTCCTACCACGTTCGGAGGACGTTTAAAGTAGTCCATGATAAAAATTTCAGAACCCAATCACAAACACAAGGGGCCCAACTGATGCATTGAAGTCCAGCCCACCATTCTGGCCGGGAATTAAAAACATCACACTAATTTTGCAATTTCTCCTGATATAGACATCCATTCGAGCTGATATTTTGTAGTGGGAAAGAGGATATTCGGGTGGCCAACGTTGTTGAAGAAATGATTTTTATTTGAGGGCATATTCCTATTCAAAAACTCATTCACATTATGGACTTTGAAAAAGTCTGTATTGAACTGGACAGATCATAATTGTTTACTAAAACCGCCATAACTTTGGCTAAATAAATCCAATGGCCGCCAAATTTTCACAGTATATAGAATATAGTTTTATCTAGAACTTTGAAGAAGGAGATTTCTCAATATCCGGATGTCTGGATATACATATCGGCGAGCCAAGTTGAGGGGTATTTCAGGAATGTAAACAGTCCACCACCTTGGGCTATAAATACATCCCCTCCTCTCCTTTCAAAAGGCTTGGCATTTCATCACTTAAGGAGGAGGTTTGGAGTTACTAGAGACTTTCCAAGGGCCTGGGAGTATATGATTTGATATTGTTTCAACAAGAGATACCTCTCCTCCTCTCTTTGTTTTCACTTAATTTCGTGTTCTTCATTTTTGTAATTTTGTAAGTCTCTTTCTATTGTAATTCCTTTTTAATGCAAGTTTCTCCTTGAAAATATCTTATTCTCATCCACCTTATGTAGTATAATATTAATATCCTTAAAATAGTTTGAATCAATTTAAATTACAGTCCCTTATTTTTCTTCCTCATTCAATTGAAATTCCATTTTGATTCTCAAAATCTTTCGTGTGTGTGTTCGACGCACCGCTCTTTTCTTATCCCTTTCTTTTTCTTATCTTATTAATTTATCATCATAATAATTATAATCATATTACTAATCATTTAAATGGATGAGTAAATCTTCCATTAGGGTGAGTCATTATTTATTTTTGTTAAGCGATTGAGAGCTTTTGCTCGGTGAGTATTCTTTGAATTAACATTGTGTATGTTGGACTTAGCATGTCATGGATTAATGACTTGTTTTGTTTAACGTGTGGTTTCCATGGATTATTGGAACCATAAATACACTACCACAATAAAGTACTGATTGAGATTAGAATCCTAGTTAAGTTAAGGCTTGGATTAAAGCCTTAACACTTAGGAATTCCAATCAAAGTCAACTTGTGACATGGGTGTTAATTTAAATGCAATACAAAGTAAGGCTCATGGATATCACAAGCTTAACTAACTATTGATGAACTCACCCCAATCTTTATCAACTTGTTAAATTAAACATCATCCATTAGTCATTTCAATTAAGCTCTGCAATCAAACCCCCCCCCCCAATCAGAATACAATCAACTAAAAACAAATGACTATTTCAAAGTATCATCACTGAGTATTCGACCCGAGTGTTGCTATACACATTTGCAGAGCACCGGAACTTTGATCGGTCGATAGGCGAAAATCGGCCGCGCATTTCAAATGGCGCTGTTGCCGAGGATGGTACTTTAAGTAGTCATTAGTTTCTGGTTATTTTCAAAAAAACCCAAAAAAAACAAAATTTTAAAAAAAATTGAAAACAAAATCACAAAGAAAAACCCTTCTTCCTCTTAAAAATCATAAACTAAAAAAAATAAAAAGAAAAACATGTCTTCCTCTTTCTTTCAAAATCTCTCTGAATGCCCCTTAGCCTTCCAAACAATCCCTCGGATTTGTTTGACCCTAAAATTGAGCGAACACTTCATCAACTTAGGAGGAATATAAGAGATAATCAACTCATTCAAGAACCAGTCCTCATCCAACCAGTTGAATTTGGAATGGCCAATCATAGGGAACAAACCCTTAAAGAACTCGCTGCCCCTGATATGAATTAACAACCTCTTGGTATTCAATATCCAAACATAGAGGCTGACTTCGAACTCAAATCGGGTTTGATTCATCTTCTTCCTCATTTCCACGGGCTAGCCGGTGAGGATCCACATCTCCACCTTAAAGAGTTCCAAGTAGTGTGCTCTACCATGAAGCTTCAAGGGGTTTCTGAGGAACAAATCAAACTCTGAGCATTCCCTTTCTCCCTAGCTGACTCTGCCAAGTCATGGCTCTACTACCTCCCTCCTGGTTCCATAACTACATGGAATGACATGAAGCGTCTCTTTCTAGAAAAATTCTTTCCTGCTTCTCGTACTGCTTCCATCCGAAAGGAAATAAGTGGTATCCGTCAATTCCCAAATGAATCACTCCATGAGTACTAGGAGAGGTTCAAAAAAGCTTGTTGAAACCTGCCCACACCATCAAATCCCTGACCAACTCTTGATCCAATACTTCTACGAGGGGTTATTGGCTATGGAGAGAACTCTCATAGATGCCGCAAGTGGCGGTGCTCTTTTTGATAAAACTCCTGCACCTGTAAGAGATCTCATAAGTAACATGGCTGCAAACACACAACAATTCCATACTCGAGCACAAGATCAAGTCAAACAAGCCCAAGATAATCAATCAATTGAGCCGAACAGGATGACTGAGTGGATGAGTGAACTTATAGGTCTTGTGTGTCAACTAGCGGTGGCTACTAAAGCCCCAACCTCATCTTCTCCACAGTCACTATTCCCTGGACCTATCAAAAACTGTGGAATCTGCAACTCTCCATCTCATCCAACTAACACATGTCCACAACTTCAAGAGGATCAATCCGATTCATCTGGACCAATGGAGCTCAATGCAGCATATGCTCAACGGAACACCAACCCTCAACTATCAGGTCAGTTCGTTAGAAACTTCAACCAACCACATTCTGAGCCCTTCTCTTCTTCCTATAACCAAGGCCTTAGGTATGGTAACCCCATGTCTCGCCCCCCTCAATTCCCTCTTCAAAATCCAAACCAATTCTAATATGGTCAAGGTGGTGGTAACTTCCATCAACCTTATCCTTTTGTTCCTCAACATCAAAGGAACAATCCTCCTCCTAGATTCCACTATCTGAATGAGCCTTCCCAATTCCCAACCCAATACAATCAATTTACCAAGAACCAAAATCAAGGCAATCCCAATCCGGGACAAGCCTCTTCTTCTAAGCAACCATGGGAAAGTGCAGTGGAAGATCTTTCCTCCTTCACCCATTCTAGCCTTAAAAACATTGAAACTCAAATAGTTCAACTTGCATCCCACCTGAGCCAGCAACAACAATCAAATTATTCCCAACTCCCAGCTCAACCATTACCCAACCCCAAGGGTAATGTAAGTGCAGTTGCACTTAGATCGGGAAAGAACATTGCTATGCCTCAAGATAAGTCCTCTAGCCCTCCTTTGAATGTTGACCTAGAAAATGAAAAGAAAAATAAACTTTAAAAGGAACCTGAAACCATTCCCTCACCTACTTCAATTCCACTTAAGAACCCAATTCCTTTTCCTCAAGTTGTTTCTAAACCAAGGAAGTCATTTGAACCTGATCCTGAAATGATCGACATGTTTAGACGTGTTGAAGTCAACATTCCCCTATTAGATACCATAAAACAAATTCCTAATTATGCCAAGTTTCTTAAGGAATTGTGCACCCACAAGAGGCAACTTAGGACCTTTGAAAATGTTTCCACCCAGCAGTTTATTCATACAAAGTGCAAAGATCCAGGGACCTTTATGGTTCCATGCCAAATTGGAAGTTCCAACTTTGATGATGCACTCATAGACCTAGGAGCCTCAATTAATGTCATGCCCAAATCCATATTCTCCAACCTTGGTCTAGGACCCTTGCACCCAATGGGTGTTGTCATTCAGTTATCCAATCGAAGCACAACCAGTCCTGAGGGAATAATTGAGGATGTCCTTGTCCGAGTCAATGATCTTATCTTCCCTGATGATTTCTATCTACTTGACATGGAAGGTGAGACGAACTCTTCTAGATCTCCCCTAATTCTAGGAAGACCATTCCTGATGACTGCGAGAACCAAGATTGATGTCCATTCAGGCATCTTATCCATGGAATTCAGTGACCAACTGGTCAAGTTCAACATTTTCCAAGCCATGCGATACCCATCTGAGGATCACTCTGCATTCTCAATCCATGCTTCTGAGGACACTTTTAAGAGTCAATCGAACCCCCATCCACCATGTTCTTCATGTTCTAATGATAAAGGATCTTGTGAAAACTACACCATGATTAACAAAGTCATAAATGGTGAAGTTGATGTGGAACTTCCATTCATAGACTCCATCAATTTAGAGGATCTTGAAAACTCTCTTGAATCCCATCTCAACTCTGATCTCTACTGCTCCACCTTGGATAGTATTAAGGAAAATGAACCCGAAGCAACTGAATTCCCTTCTTCTATTCCTGAGTTGTAGAGCCCAAAACTGAAAGATGACACTGATCTGAAACCTCTTCCTGCACACTTGAAATATGCATTCCTCTTCCATGATCACTCATATCCTATCATTATCTCTTCCACACTTACTGAAACTGAGGAGTCCAAACTTGTTCAAGTGTTAGAGGAAAACAAAAAGGCCTTAGGTTGGACCCTAGATGACATACCAGGAATCAACCCTGCCCTTTAAATGCATCACATCCATCTGGAGGAGTCATCCAAACCAATTAGATAACCACAAAGAAGACTCAATCCACTCATCCTTGAGGTAGTTAGGGAAGAGATCACCAAGCTTCTTCAAGCTGGTATTATCTACCCAATTTCTGATAGTGAATGGGTTAGTCCAATTCAAGTTGTACCTAAGAAGGGTGGGATAACTATTGTCACAAATGAACATGGAGAGGTAGTCACAACTCGAGTGAAGAACAAATGGCGTGTGTGCATCGACTATAGGAAATTGAATGTTGAAACCCGAAAAGATAACTACCCTCTTCCATTCCTTGATCAAATGCTAGAAATATTGGCCGGAAAGTCACACTATTGCTTTCTTAATGGATACACCGGCTACTTCAAAATCCCAATTGCACCTCAGGACCAAGAAAAGACTACTTTCACATTCCCCTTTGGAACATATGCATATAGAAGAATGCCTTTTGGCTTTTGTAATGTACCTGCAACATTCCAGAGGTGTATGATGAGTATCTTTTCAGAATTCATAGAACACTGCATGGAAGTCTTTATGGATGACTTTACCATTTATGGTGAGTCATTTGAGTCATGCTTGCATTCACTCTCTCTAGTCCTTCAAAAGTGTGTAAAGTGTAACCTTGTGTTAAATTTTGAAAAATGTCACTTCATGGTTTCTAATGGGATTGTTCTAGGGAACATAGTTTCAAAAGATGGTATTGAAGTTGATCCTGCCAAAATTGAAGTGATCCAATCACTTCCTCAACCCACTTCTGTTCGAGACATCTGATCATTCCTCAGTCATGCTGGTTTTTATCGGCGATTCATCCATAACTTCAGTAAAATTTCCCTCCCACTCACTCGTTTCCTCCAAAATGATGTCACTTTACATTTCGATGAGGTTTTCAAGAGAGCCTTTATTGAACTCAAAACTACTCTCACATCTGCCCCGATAATCCAACCCCCAGATTGGTCATTACCCTTTGAATTTATGTGTGATGCTTCTGATAGAGCTGTTGGGGCTGTTCTTGGTCAAAGAAGAGAAAAAATTCCTCATGTCATCTATTATGCCTCAAAAACATTAGATGAAACTCAATCTCACTACACTGTGACTGAAAAGGAACTTTTAGCTGTGGTTTATGCCTTAGATAAATTTTTTCCCTATCTCTTAGGTGCCAAAATAATCATCTTCACAGACCATTCTGCTATTAAGTTCTTACTCAAGAAAAGTGATTCCAAACTAAGGCTAATAAGATGGATTATAATGCTCCAACAGTTTGACCTTGAAATCAAAGATAGACCTGGAAAAGAAAACCCCGTGGCTGATCACTTGAGTAGAATTCCTAATTCTCCTCATTCTGAAATCATTGATCCTAAATTTCCAATTGAGCACCTTTCATCTCTCACTCCAAAACTACCATGGTATGCCCCAATTGTAAATTACTTGGTTTCTGGTGTTTTTCCTAATTTTTTTCAAAAGAACAAAAAATAAAGTTGAAAAGTGATTCAAAATACAATTTTTGGGAAGAAAATAAACATTGGAAAACTGGGGCAAACATGGTAATTAGGAGATGTGTTGATGAAGATGAATATTCTTCCATCTTAGAATTCTGTCACTCAATGCCTGGTGGTGTCCACTTTGGACCACAAAGGACCTCCTAAAAGGTCCTAGACTCTAGATTCTTATGGCCTTCCCTCTTCAATGACTCACATGAGTTCTTTCAATCATGTCCCACATGCCAAAAGTTTGGCATAATCTCCAAAAGAAATGAAATTCCCCAAAAGCCCTTAATCTTTTGTGAAATCTTAGATGTTTGGGGTATTGATTTCATGGGACCATTTCCCCCTTCCAATGGATTCTCATACATTCTTCTTGCGGTCGATTATGTTTCAAGGTGGGTTGAGGCCAAACCCACTAGGAAGGATGATGCTCATACTGTTAGTGAGTTCCTAAAGACCCACATCTTCCAAAGATTTGGCACACCACGTTCCTTGATCAGTGACTTAGGAACCCATTTTTATAATAGAACCATGGAATCTCTTCTGAAAAATAATGGGGTTGTACCTAAAACCTCAACTGCATATCACCCCCAAACAAATGGAATGGCTGAACTTTCTAATAGGGAAGTGAAAAGGGTGCTTGGGAGAATTATAAAACCCACCAGAAAAGATTGGCCTGAAATACTTGGTGAAGTACTTTGGGCTTATCGAACTGCCTATAAAACACCCAATGGGATGTCTCCTTTTGGGCTAGTTTTTGGAAAAGCGTGTCACTTACCAGTTGAAATCCAACATAAGTCTTTTTGGGCTGTGAAAACCAATAATTTTGATTGTGAAAAATCTGGTGAAGAAAGATTGTTGCAATTGGCTAAACTGGAGGAGATTCGACTTGAATCCTATGAGAATTCCAATCTCTACAAAGAGAAGGCTAAGGTACTCCATGACAGACACATCCTGAGAAAGGTATTTCATGAAGGTGAAAAGGTAATGCTCTTCAATTCTCGATTCCGACTTCACCCAGGTAAGCTTAATTCTCGTTGAGAAGGTCCTTTTATTATCACTAATGTTTACCCATTTGGTGCAGTGCAAGTCCAAGACCCCTCCTCCAAAAGGACATTTACGGTAAATGGACATCGGTTGAAACATCACCATGAGAGGACATGCAATCCTGGAATAACATCAACTTCCACTGGATCCCCAACTTCTCTATCCGACCTACCACTCGATGGAGAAGGCGACCCACCAAATCTAAACCAAGGGGCACCTCTTTCCCTTTAACTCTCTCTATATCTCTTCCTCTCTCTACCTCTTTCTTCTTCCTCCTCTCTCTTTCATTTTTTTACCACTTTATTCATCAAACCCTTTATTTTTCTCTTTCTTTTGTGAGTGTGTATTTTATAAAAACCTTAAAAACTAAAAAAAACCAAAAAAACACAATCACTTAAAAAATTACAAAAAAAAAAGAGTCATGCTTACTCACCATCGAGTTTTGGAATTTTGTCCAACCATTTTGGGGAGTTAACAGACATGTTTTCATCTCAAAAATTTTGTATTTTCATCATGACTTTGGATAAAGAATTTTGTGTCAAAATTAACAAATTTTGAATGCTCAATTTTTGATTTGGAAAATTCTTTTCCCAAACCGTGAGAATAAACAATTGATTTCATGCCAAGTCCACCTATGGACATCTTTTCAAAATGTGTGTTTTCACCCCCATTTGTGAGTCTTGAGTTTTTGGACCTTTGAGCTGAATTTCCTGCCATAGTGTGCATTAATATGATAGAGGCATTTTCTGAACCACATGAGAATCACAATAGCCAAATAGCCTCTCATTACCCTTACATTAATCCTCCTTTTGAAAGCCCCTTCAAGCCTATGAAAATCTTTTCTTTGATAGCCACATTACAAGCCCAATACCTTATCCCACCTAATATCAACATGGATTTTCATTGCATAAGTTTTTGAAATTTAAGTGTGGGGGGAATGGATTTCATTATTTGGGTACCCTATTATTGATTTTCAACGAGTTATCATCTGATTGAGGGAAAGCATCCATTTTAGTGTGGGGGGGAGGTTGTCATTCAGTGGGATTTGGGAATGTATTGTACAAATGATATTGAAAATTGTTCAAAAAAAAATCAAAAAAAATCAAAATCAAAAAAAAAATCAAAAAAATCAAAAAAATGGGTTGTGTGTTGGGTAGGTCAAAAATCACTCTTCCTCAACCTTTGATATGGTTATAACTATTACAATTAGTGTCATGAGGAGATCAAACATGGGTTGGGATATGAGTGTGAGATCTATCTCAAGGTCAACTTTCAAAAAAACAAAGAAAAAAAATGGAAAAAAAGAACACTTGCATTATATTCTTATATCATTGGGAGAAGTTGGTGGTTTGTAAATATTTAATCTTCTCATCCCCTTCATATTTTCTTCCTCTATTGTGTCTTTCTTCACATAATCATTCCCTTGTAAATATGTGTTTTCATTTCCTTCCATGTTTTATTTCAAAAAAATGTGCATTGTTTTTCTATGTTGGTATTTTAACCCTCTTATTCTCTCTCTTGGACATTATATTCCTACCGTCTCATAGCCATAGAAAAACCCCATTAAAAAGACCTCTTGATTCTTTTTCACTTTGGATAGGGATTTTAATCTGAGAGCTCTTTTCAAACTCTAAGATTTTCACTTTTGATTGGTGAAAGAGTGAACCTCCACAAATAAATTTTATCATCTTGAGAGGTGTGAGTTTTGAGTGTCCACATTTTCCATTTCTAAATTTGAGCATGGAAAAATGAATTAGTTTTGGAACATTGTTTCTGTAACAACTTGTGGTGGGTTTCAAAATGGATGAGTGAAATAGTCTAAACCTCCCCTGATTGGAGAAAACAAAATTTTAATATTTGTTGGTGAGTGAAAATGATTTGGTCATGTTTTTATATTTGTTGCACATGAGGACATGAACAAAGATAAGTGTGGGGAGTTGATGTTATTAATATTTTCATGACTTATTATATTCCCTATTTACTGATTTTATATGAAATGTGCATAATTTGTGTGAAATATTAATGTTTTAATATTAAGTATAATTTTTGAGCATTTTTAGAAGTAGTCCAATTGAGTCAGTTTAATGTTTTAATAATAACTATCACTATAATGATCCAAATTGTGTGTTTATTGTTTTTCAGGACTATAATTTCAATATACAACATTTCATTAGAAGGTGACATGAGCCAATTCTGCTATTTGGAGGGCCATATGGACCCCACAAGAAGGCCCAAGGAAACTGTGAAGAAACTGGACCATATATGAAGGTTGAATTACTGGGCTCAATACAAAGGTCCAAATACCTTAATTCTCCTCCCACGTTCGTAGGACATTTAAAGGAGTAAATGATAAAAATTTAAGAACCCAATCACAAATAAAAGGGGCCCATATGATGCATTGAATTCCAGCCCACCATTCTGGCCGGGAATTAAAAACATCACACTAATTTTGCAATGGCTCCTGATGTAGACATCCATTCGATCTGATATTTTGCAGTGTGAAATAGGAGATTTGGGTGGACATATTTTTTTAAGAGATTATTTTTATTTGAGGTTATATTCCTATTCAAAAATCCATTCACATTATGGACTTTGACAAAGTCTGTATTGAAATGGACAGATCATAAGTTTTTACTAAAACCGCCATAACGTTGGATCACTAAGTCCAATGGCCGCCAACTTTTCACAGTAGACAGAAGACATTTTTATCTACAATTTTGAAGATGGAGGTTTCTCAAGATTCGGCTGTATGGATATGCATATCGGCGAGCCAAGTTGAGGGGTATTTCAGGAATGTAAACAGTCCACCACCTTGGGCTATAAATACATCCCCTCCTCTCCTTTCAAAAGGGTTGGCATTTCATCACTTAAGGAGGAGGTTTGGCATTACTAGAACCTTTCCAAGGGCCTGGGAGGATATTCTTTGATATTTTTTCAACAAGAGAGACCTCTCCTCCTCTCTTTGTTTTCACTTAATTTTGTGTTCTTCGTTTTTGTAATTTTGTAAGTCTCTTTCTTTTGTAATTCCTTTTTAATGCAAGTTTCTTCTTGAATATATCTTATTCTCATCCACCTTCTGTAGTATAATATTAATAGCCTTAAAATAGTTTGAATCAATTTAAATTACAGTCCCTTATTTTTCTTCCTCATTCAATTGAAATTCCATTTTGATTCTCAAAATCATTCGTGTGTGTGTTCGACGCACCGCTATTTTCTTATCCCTTTCTTTTTCTTATCTTATTAATTTATCATCATAATCATTATAATCAGATTACTAATCATTTAAATGGCTGAGTAAATCTTCCATTGGGGTGAGTCGTTATTTATTTTTGTTAAGCGATTGAGAGCTTTTGCTCGTTGAGTATTCTTTGAATTAACATTGTGTATGTTGGACTTAGCATGTCATGGATTAATGACATGTTTTGTTTAACGTGTGGTTTCCATGGATTATTGGAACCATAAATACACTACCACAATCAAGTACTGATTTATATTATAATCCTAGTTAATTTAAGGCTTGGATTAAAGCCTTAACACTAAGGAATTCCAATCAAAGTCAACTTGTGACATGGGTGTTAATTTAAATGCAATACAAAGTAAGGCTCATGGATATCACAAGCTTAACTAACTATTGATGAACTCACCCCAATCTTTATCAACTTGTTAAATTAAACATCATCCATTATTCATTTCAATTAAGCTCTGCAATCAAAACCCCCCCAATCGGAATACAATCAACTAAAAACAAACGACTATTTCAAAGTATCATCGCCGAGTATTCAACCCGAGTGCTGCTATACACATTTTCATAGCACCGGATCTTTGATCGGTCGATAAGAGACAATCGGCCACGCATTTCAAATGGCACCGTTTCCAGGGATGGTTCTTTAATTAGTCATTAGTTTCTGGTTATTGTCAAAAAAAAACCAAAAAAAAAAACAAAATTTTAAAAAAAAAATTGAAAACAAAATCACAAAGAAAAACTCGTCTTCCTCTTAAAAATCATAAACTGAAAAAAAAACCCATCTTCGACTTTCTTCCAAAATCTCTCTGAATGCCCCATAGCCTTCCAAACAATCCCTCGGATTTGTTTGACCCTAAAATTGAGCGAACACTTCGCCAACTTAGGAGGAACATAAGATATAATCAACTCATTCAAGAACCAGTCCTCATCCAACCAGTTGAATTTGAAATGGCCAATCATAGGGAACAAACCCTTAAAGAACTCGTTGCCCCTGATTTGAATTACCAACCTCTTGGTATTCAATATCCAAACATAGAGGCTGACTTCAAACTCAAATCGGGTTTGATTCATCTTCTTCCTCATTTCCACGGGCTAGCCGGTGAGGATCCACATCTCTACCTTAAAGAGTTCCAAGTAGTGTGCTCTACCATGAAGCCTCAAGGGGTTTCTGAGGAAAAAATCAAACTCCGAGCATTCCCTTTCTCCCTAGCTGACTCTGCTAAGTCATGGCTCTACTACCTCCCCCCTGGTTCCATAACTACATGGAATGACATGAAGCATCTCTTTCTAGAAAAATTCTTTCCTGCTTCTCGTACCGCTTCCATCCGAAAGGAAATAAGTGGTATCCGTCAATTCCCAAATGAATCACTCCATGAGTACTGGGAGAGGTTCAAAAAAGCTTTTTGCAACCTGCCCACACCATCAAATCCCTGACCAACTCTTGATCCAATACTTCTATGAGGGGTTATTGGCTATGGAGAGAACTCTCATAGATGCCGCAAGTGGCAGTGCTCTTGTTGATAAAACTCCTGCAGCTTCAAGAGATCTCATAAGTAACATGGATGCAAACACACAACAATTCCATACTCGAGCACATGCTCAAGTCAAACAAGCCCAAGATAATCAATCAATTGAGCCGAACAAGATGACTGAGTGGATGAGTGAACTTACAGGTCTTGTGCGTCAACTAGCGGTGGCTACCAAAGCCCCAACCTCATCTTCTCCACAGTCACTATTCCCTGGACCTATCAAAAACTGTGGAATCTGCAACTCTCCATCTCATCCAACTGACACATGTCCACAACTTCAAGAGGATCAATCCGGTTCATCTGGACCAATGGAGCTCAATGCAGCATATGCTCAACGGAACACCAACCCTAAACTATGAGGTCAGTTTGTTAGAAACTTCAACCAACCACACTCTGAGCCCTTGTCTTCTTCCTATAACCAAGGCCTTAGGTATGGTAACCCCATGTCTTGCCCCCCTCAATTCCCTCCTCAAAATCCAAACCAATTCCAATATGGTCAAGGTGGTGGTAACTTCCATCAACCTTATTCTTTTGTTCCTCAACATCAAAGGAACAATCCTCCTCCTGGATTCCAATATCCGAATGAGCCTTCCCAATTCCCAACCCAATACAATCGATTTCCCAAGAACCAAAATCAAGGAAATCCCAATCCGGGACAAGCCTCTTCTTCCAAGCAACCATGGGAAAGTGCAGTGGAAGATCTTGCCTCCTTCACCCGTTCTAGACTTAAAAACATTGAAACTCAAATAGGTCAACTTGCATCCCACCTGATCCAGCAACAACAATAAAATTCTTCCCAACTCCCAGCTCAACCATTACCCAACCCCAAGGGTAATGTAAGTGAAATTTCACTTAGATCGGGAAAGCACATTTCTATGCCTCAAGATAAGTCCTCTAGCCCTCCTTTGAATATTGACCTAGAAAATGAAAAGAAAAAGAAACTTTAAAAGGAACCTGAAACCATTCCCTCACCTACTTCAATTCCACTTAGGAACCCAATTCCTTTTCCTCAAGTTGTTTCTAAACCAAGGAAGTCGTTTGAACCTGATCCTGAAATGCTCGACATGTTTAGACGTGTTGAAGTCAATATTCCCATCTTAGATGCCATAAAACAAATTCCTAAGTATGCCAAGTTTCTTAAGAAATTGTGCACCCACAAGAGGCAACTTAGGACCTTTGAAAATGTTTCCACCCAACATTATATTCCTATAAAGTGCAAAGATCCAGGGACCTTTACGGTTCCATGCCAAATTGGAAGTTCCAACTTTGATGATGCACTCATAGACCTAGGAGCCTCAATTAATGTCATGCCCAAATCCATATTCTCCAACCTTGGTCTAGGTCCCTTGAACCCAACGGGTGTTGTCATTCAGTTATCCAATTGAAGCACAACCAGTCCTGAGGGCATAATTGAGGATGTCCTTGTCCGAGTCAATGATCTTATCTTCCCTGCTGATTTCTATGTCCTTGACATGGAAGGTGAGACGAAATCTTCTCGATCTCCCCTAATTCTAGGAATACCATTCATCATGACTGCAAGAACCAAGATTGATGTCCATTCAGGCATCTTATCCATGGAATTCAGTGGCCAACTGGTTAAGTTCAATATTTTCCAAGCCATGCGATACCCATCTGAGGATCACTCTGCATTCTCAATCTATGCTTCTGAGGACACTTCTAAGAGTCAATCGAACCCCAATCCACCATGTTCTTCATGTTCTAATGATAAAGGATCTTGTGGAATCTGCACCATGATTAACAAAGTCATAAATGGTGAAGTTGATGTGGACCTTTCATTCATAGACTCCATCAATTTAGAGGATCTTGAAAAATCTCTTGAATCCCATCTCAACTCTGATCTCTAATGCTCCACCTTGGACAGTATTAAGGAAAATGAACCCAAAGAAACTGAAGTCCCTTCTTCCATTCCTGAGTTGTTGACCCCAAAACTGAAAGATGAGACTGATCTGAAACCTCTTCTTGCACACTTGAAATATGCATTTCTCTTCCATGATCACTCATATCCTGTCATTATCTTTGCCACACTTACAGAAACTGAGGAGTCCAAACTTGTTCAAGTGTTAGAGGAAAACAAAAAGTCTTTAGGTTGGACCCTAGATGACATACCAAGAATCAACCCTGCCCTTTGCATGCATCACATCCATCTAGAGGAGTCATTCAAACCAATTAGACAACCACAAAGAAGACTCAATCCACTCATCCTTGAGGTAGTTAGGGAAGAGATCACGAAGCTTTTTCAAGCTAGTATTACCAACCCAATTTCTGATAGTGAATGGTTTAGTCCATTTCAAGTTGTACCTAAGAAGGGTGGGATAACTGTTGTCACAAATGAACATGGAGAGGTAGTCACAACTCGAGTGAAGAACAAATGGCGTGTGTGCATCGACTATAGGAAATTGAATGTTGAAACCCGAAAAGATCACTACCCTCTTCCATTCCTTGATCAAATGCTAGAAAGAATGGCCGGAAAGTCACACTATTGATTTCTTGATGGATACACCGGCTACTTCCAAATCCCAATCGCACCTCAAGACCAAGAAAAGACTACTTTCACATGCCCCTTTGGAACATATGCATATAGAAGAATGCGTTTTGGCCTTTGTAATGCTCCTGCAACATTCCAGAGGTGTATGATGAGTATCGTTTCAGAATTCATAGAACACTGCATGGAAGTCTTCATGGATGACGTTACCATTTATGGCGAGTCATTTGATTCATGCTTGCATTCACTCATCTCTAGTCCTTCAAAAGTGTGTCAAGTGTAACCTTGTGTTAAATTATGAAAAATGTCACTTCATGGTTGCTAATGGTATTGTTCTAGGGCACATAGTTTCAAAAGATGGTATTGAAGTTGATCCTGCCAAAATTGAAGTGATCCAATCACTTCCTCAACCCACTTCTGTTCGAGACATCCGATCATTCCTCGGTCATGCTGGTTTCTATCGGCGATTCATCCATAACTTCAGTAAAATTTCCCTCCCACTCACTCATTTGCTCCAAAATTATGTCACTTTCCATTTTGATGAGGTTTTCAAGAGAGCCTTTATTGAACTCAAAACTGCTCTCACATCTGACCCGATAATCCAACCCCCAGATTGGTCATTACCCTTTGAATTGATGTGTGATGCTTCTGATAGAGCTGTTGGGGCTGTTCTTGGTCAAAGAAGAGAAAAAATTCCTCATGTCATCTATTATGCATCAAAAACATTGGATGAAACTCAATCTCACTACACTGTGACTGAAAAGGAACTTTTAGCTGTGGTTTATGCCTTAGATAAATTTCGGCCCTATCTCTTAGGTGCCAAAATCATCATCTTCACAGACCATTCTTCTATTAAGTTCTTACTCAAGAAAAGTGATTCCAAACCAAGGCTAATAAGACGGATTCTAATGCTCCAAGAGTTTGACCTTGAAATCAAAGATAGACCTGGAAAAGAAAACCTCGTGGCTGATCACTTGAGTAGAATTCCTAATTCTACTCATTCTGAAATCATTGATCCTGAATTTCCAATTGAGCACCTTTCATCTCTCACTCCAAAACTACCATGGTATGCCCCAATTGTAAATTACTTGGTTTCTGGTGTTTTTCCTGAAAATTTTTCAAAAGAAAAAAAAATGAAGTTGAAAAGTGATTCAAAATACTATTTTTGGGAAGAAAATAAACTTTGGAAAGCTGGGGCAGACATGGTAATTAGGAGATGTGTTGATGAAGATGAATATTCTTCCATCTTATAATTCTGTCACTCAATGCCTGGTGGTGGCCACTTTGGACCACAAAGGACCTCTCAAAAGGTACTAGACTCTGGATTCTTCTGGCCTTCCCTCTTCAAGGACTCACATGAGTTCTGTCAATCATGTCCCACATGCCAAAAGTTTGGAATAATCTCCAAAAGAAATGAAATTCCCCAAAAGCCCTTAATCTTTTGTGAAATATTCGATGTTTGGGGTATTGATTTCATGGGACCATTTCCCCCTTCCAATGGATTCTCATACATTCTTCTTGCGGTCGATTATGTTTCAAGGTGGGTTGAGGCCAAACCCACTAGGAAGGATGATGCTCATACTGTTAGTGAGTTCCTAAAGACCCACATTTTCCAAAGATTTGGCACACCACGTTCCTTGATCAGTGACTTAGGAACCCATTTTTGTAATAGAACCATGGAATCTCTTCTGAAAAAGAATGGGGTTGTACATAAAACTTCAACTGCATATCACCCCCAAACAAATGGAATGGATGAACTTTCTAATAGAGAAGTGAAAAGGGTGCTTGAGAGAATTGTAAAACCCACCAGAAAAGACTATCCTGAAAGACTTGGTGAAGCACTTTGGGCTTATCGAACTGCCTATAAAAAACCCATTGGGATGTCTCCTTTTAGGCTAGTTTTTGGCAAAGCGTTTCACTTACCTGTTGAAATCCAACATAAGTCTTTTTGGGCTGTGAAAACCTGTAATTTTGATTGTGAAAAATCTGGTGAAGAAAGATTGTTGCAATTGGCTGAACTGGAGGAGCTTCGACTTGAATCCTATGAGAATTCCAATCTGTACAAAGAGAAGGCTAAGGTACTCCATGAAAGACACATCCTGAGAAAGGTATTTCATGAATGTGAAAAGGTAATGTTCTTCAATTCTCGATTATGTCTTCACCCAGGTAAGCTCAATTCTCGTTGGGAAAGTCCTTTTATTATCACTAATGTTTACCCATTTGGTGCAGTGCAAGTCCAAGACCCCTCCTCCAAAAGGAAATTTACGGTAAATGGACATCGGTTGAAACATCACCATGAGAGGACATGCAATCCTGGAACAACATCAACTTCCACTGGATCCCCAACTTCTCTATCCGACCTACCACTCGATGGAGAAGGCGACCCACCAAATCTAAACCAGGGGGCACCTCTTTCCCTTTAACTCTCTCTCTATCTCTTACTCTCTCTACCTATTTCTTCTTCTTCCTCTCTCTTTCATTTTTTTACCACTTTATTCATCAAACCCTTTATTTTTCTCTTTCTTGTGTGGGTGTGTATTTTATAAAAACCTTAAAAACTAAAAAAAACCAAAAAAACACAATCACTTAAAAAATTACAAAAAAAAGAGTCATGCTTACTCACCATCGAGTTTTGAAATTTTTTCCAACCATTTTGGGGAGTTAACAGACATGTTATCATCTCAAAAAAAATTATTTTCATCATGACTTTGGATAAAGAATTTTGTGTCAAAATTAACAAATTTTGAATGCTCAATTTTTGATTTGGAAAATACTTTTCCCAAACCGTGAGAACAAACAATTGCTTTCATGCTAAGGCCACCTATGGATATCTTTTCAAAATATGTGTTTTCACCCCCATTTGTGAGTCTTGAGTTTGTGGACCTTCGAGCTGAATTTCCTGCCTTAGTGTGCATTAATATGATAGAGGCATTTTCTGAACCACATGAGAATCACAATAGCCAAATAGCCTCTCATTGCCCTTACATTAATCCTCCTTTTGAAAGCCCCTTCAAGCCTATGAAAACCTTTTCTTTGATAGCCACATTACAAGCCCAATACCTTATCCCACCTAATATAAACATGGATTTTCATTGCATAAGTTTTTGAAATTTAAGTGTGGGGGGAATGGATTTCATTGTTTGGGTACCCTATTATTGATTTTCAACGAGTTATCATCTGCTTGAGGGAAAGCATCCATTTTAATGTGGGGGGGAGGTTGTCATTCAGTGGGATTTGGGAATGTATTGTACAAATGATATTGGAAAGTGTTCAAAAAAAACAAAAAAAAATCAAAAAAAAATGAAAAAATGAGTTGTATCTTGGGTAGGTCAAAAATCACTCTTCCTTAACCTTTGATATTGTTATAAATATTACAATTATTGTCGTGAGAAGATCAAACATGGGTTGGGATATGAGTGTGAGATCTTTCTCAAGGTCAACTTTCGAAAAAACAAAGAAGAAAAAAGAAAAAAAAGAACACTTGCATTATATTCTTATATCATTGGGAGAAGTTTGGTGGTTTGTAAATATTTCATCTTCTCATCCCCTTCATATTTTATTCCTCTATTGTGTCTTTATTCACACAATCATTCCCTTGTAAATATGTGTTTTCATTTCCTTCCATGTTTTATGTCAAAAAAATGTGCATTGTTTTTCTATGTTGGTATTTTAACCCTCTTATTCACTCTCTTGGACAATATATTTCTACCATCCCATAGCCATAGAAAAACCCCATTAAAAAGACCTCTTGATTTTTGTTCACTTTGGATAGGGATTGTAAGCTGAGAGCTCTTTTCAAACTCTAAGATTTTCACTTTTGGTTGGTGAAAGAGTGAACCTCCACAAATAAATTTTATCATCTTGAGAGGTGTGAGTTTTGAGTGTCCACATTTTCCATTTCTAAATTTGAGAATGGTAAAATGAATTAGTTTTGGAACATTGTTTCTGTAACAACTTTTTGTGGGTTTCAAAATGGATGAGTTAAATAGTCTAAACCTCCCCAGATTGGAGAAAACAAAATTTTAATATTTTTTGGTGAGTGAAAATGATTTTGTCATGTTTTTATATTTGTTGCACATGAGGACATGCACAAAGATAAGTGTGGGGGAGCTGATGTTATTAATATTTTCATGACTTATTATATTCCCTATTTACTGATTTTATATGAAATGTGCATAATTTGTGTGAAATATTAATATTTTAATATTAAGTATAATTTTTGAGTATTTTTAGAAGTAGTCCAATTGAGTCAGTTTAATGTTTTAATAATAACTATCACTATAATGATCCAAATTGTGTGGTTCTTGTTCTTTAGGACTCTCATTTCAATATACAACATTTCATTAGAAGGTGACATGATCCAATTGTTCCATTTGGAGGGTCATATGGACCCCACAAGAAGGCCCAAGGAAACTGTGAAGAAACTGGACCATATATGAAGGTTGAATTACTGGGCTCAATAAAGAAGTCCAAATACCTTAATTATCCTCCCAAGTTCTGAGGAAGTTTAAAGGAGTCTATGATAAAAATTTCAGAACCCAATCACAAATACAAGGGGCCCAACTGATGCATTGAAGTCCAGCCCACCATTCTGGACGGGAATTAAAAACAGCACAGTAATTTTGCAATGTATCCTAATGTAGACATCCATTCGAGCTGATATTTTTTAGTGTGAAATAGGCGATTTGGGTGGCCAACTTTGTTGAAGAAATAATTTTTATTTGAGGGAATCTTCCTATTCAAAAACCCATTCACATTATGGACTTTGAAAAAGTCTGTATTGAAATGGACAGATCATAATTGTTTACTACAACCGCCATAACTTTGTCTCACTAAGTCCAATGGCCATCAAATTTTCACAGTAGATAGAAGACATTTTTATATACAACTTTTAAGAAGGATATTTCTCAAGATTCTGCTTTTTGGATATACATATCGGCAAGCCAAGTTGAGGGGTATTTCAGGAATCTAAACAGTCCACCACCTTGGGCTATAAATACATCCCCTCCTCTCCTTTCAAAAGGGTTGGAATTTCATCACTTAAGGAGGAGGTTTGGCATTAATAGAGCCTTTCCAAGGGCCTGGGAGGATATGCTTTGATCTTGTTTCAACAAGAGATACCTCTCCTCCTCTCTTTGTTTTCACTTAATTTCGTGTTCTTCATTTTTGTAATTTTGTAAGTCTCTTTCTATTGTAATTCCTTTTTAATGCAAGTTTCTTCTTGAATATATCTTATTCTCATCCACCTTCTGTAGTATAATATTAATAGCCTTAAAATAGTTTGAATCAATTTAAATTACATTCCCTTATTTTTCTTCCTCATTCAATTGAAATTCCATTTTGATTCTCAAAATCTTTCGTGTGTGTGTTCGACGCACCGCTCTTTTCTTATCCCTTTATTTTTCTTATCTTATTAATTTATCATCATAATCATTATAATCAGATTACTAATCATTTAAATGGCCGAGTAAATCTTCCATTGGGGTGAGTCATTATTTATTTTTGTTAATCGATTGAGAGCTTTTGCTCGGTGAGTATTCTTTGAATTAACATTGTGTATGTTGGACTTAGCATGTCATGGATTAATGACTTGTTTTGTTTAAAATGTGGTTTCCATGGATTATTGGAACCATAAATACACTACCACAATCAAGTACTGATTGAGATTAGAATCCTAGTTAAGTTAAGGCTTGGATTAAATCCTTAACACTTAGGAATTCCAATCAAAGTCAACTTGTGACATGAGTTTTATTTAAATGCAATACAAAGTAAGGCTCATGGATATCACAAGCTTAACTAACTATTGATGAACTCGCCCCAATCTTTATCAAATTGTTAAATTAAACATCATCCATTAGTCATTTCAATTAAGCTCTGCAATCAAAACCCCCCAAATCAGAATACAATCAACTAAAAACAAACGACTATTTCAAAGTATCATCGCCGAGTATTCGACCCAAGTGCTGCTATACACATTTGCAGAGCACCAGAACTTTGACCAGTCGATAGGCGACAATCAGTCGTGCGTTTCAGTTATACATGCTTATAATTTAATCTCTCTTCGATACTTCCCAATAAGCACACTTGTTTTAAAGGAACTTCCCGAACTTTTACCCAATTTCAAGAGCACTCTATCTTCTGTTTTAAGACACCATTATCTTGGTAAATTCTGTATTTTAATTATTAAAACCTTATTGGTTCAATTATGGTTTTATATAAAAGAATTTCCTCTTTTCTATTTGAAAATATCTAGTGTGTTTTCCATAATACCGCACAAAAATGTTTTAATGCTAATGTTTCTAAAATACATCTCTCATATGTTGTCACTTATGTTTGACACCACTTACCATGTTATAAGCCTATTTTACCCTATTAGAGTCCATGTATTTATAATTCTTTCCTTATATGGACACTTTCATGATACGCCCATTGGTTATGATTGATGTCATGATTGTGGTACCCAATTCTTTTCATGGGTACCCTTATGTTTGTGTATGGTTGAATATGTATGATTGTATATGTGGTAAGAATATTTATGTGGAAAGGATATTCATGAATATGTTGAGATGGGTGCACCCAGATTGTGCTCCAATGCATTGGGTAAGGTTAAGTCTCATGAGATGTGATGTGAAAGGGGATTGGCGGTTAGCCTTGACCCGTACTGAAATGGGAAGTGGGATTGGCGGTTAGCCTTGACCCGTACTAAAGATATGATTTATGATTCTGTCACATTTATATTATTCCATGTTTATATGATCCCATGCTTATATTAAATGATTTTATAAGTTTCATGCTTTGGATATCATTATGTCATGCCTCTTAACTCATGTGCTTGAGATGTATCCTTATGTACATTCCCTTACTGGGCATTTTTAGCTCATCCCTTTGTTCATGTGTTCCCTAGGGTACCCTATGCAGATGTAAGGGCTCAAAGGAAGTTGGGATCTCATTATGGAGATTAAATAAGGAATTTTTTTTAGCCCCGTGTTTTGTGTTATATGTACCTAGTCTTCCAAGACACTAGACTTAACGATCCTTGGCTTGTACTCTGATGATTAATTATGCTTAAAACCATGAAATTTTTTATGTAAAAGGCTTGGGTCACTATAGTTGGTATTAGAGGATGGTCTAGTTATTTTTGGAGATTAGGAATAGAACACCTTAGTGAGAACCTTAAGGATGATACTAAGTATAAGAAAACAGTCCTAAATTTTGGTGAGTATAGAGTAAGTGGTTTATCAAGCAAATACATCTCTGTCTGGATACAAGCAGGTAGAGGCGGCTCTGGCACAGATGTACCTAGGGGTAAAACCTGAAAACACCGCTTTGATCTAGACTCGAACAGGAACTGGTGCACAAAAATGGGCCTTGCTGCACTCTTGGTTATGATACTCCTAGGGGATATGATTTGGTAGATTCATGATCTTAGTACAAACCATTATTAAGGGACAAAAAAATCCCATAAGAATATAAGTTAAGAAATAGATCGAGGATAACCTATATATAAACCTAAGGAATCACAAGTTAGGATGTACTTCTTCTTTATAAGTTTATCCTTTAATGTTTAAAGTTTCCTTTCTATTCTCAATAGATAAATATTCAAGACCACTAATTATACGTTCTTTTTATTAGTTAATGGCGATAAATTGAAGAACACATTCCAACAACCAATGTGATAGGCAATGTGATGATTTCCTTAATGACATGCCTAATGTGATGGAATCGGGTGCTCAAAACTTCATGGTAGTACTTGCTCAGCTGGAACGAGTTATGAATAATAACATGAATCAATTGGAATGTCCCCCTCCTCCAAGGAAAGATCAAGTTGTCGTATAATCCTTCATGCGGCAAAGTCCTCCCATGTTTAGCGGGTCTTCTGATCCCCTCCTTGTAGAACAATGGACTAACTCTATTGAAAAGATTTTCGATGTCCTCCAGTGCTTGGAAGAAGAGAAATTTGTACTGGTAGTCTATCGTTTTGATGGAGAAGTTGATCAGTGGTGGACACTGATCAATAATACAAAGTCCCAAGAGGAAATTGATTCCATGGATTGGGAGGAATTCAAGAGGATGTTTTTCAACAAATATTTTCCTCGAACCCTCCGTCTCAAGATGGAAAGACAGTTCCTTAGACTCAAGCAGAAGGAAGATGAGTCCATCAGGGCGTATGAATAAAACTTTACAAGGCTTTCAAGGTACGCCTCGGGATTTTTCATGAACACTGAAAGCACGGTGGATCAGTTCTTTAGCCGACTAAAGTCGAGTCTACGAAAAGTGTTGGAAATTCGAGACTTCGACAGCTATGAGGAGATTGTCCGTTGTGCCCTCAAGGTTGAAATGGAGATTGGATACTCTCAATGGTCTCATGGGCCTAGTGACAAGAAGAGGAAAATGGATAACAACATGGGTGGTTCATCAAACAAATCCCATGATGGAAAGAAGCCTTTCTTTCCCCTTTTCAAGAATTGTGGGAAGAAGCATCTTGGTGACTGTCTCAAGGGAACCAGGAATTGATTCAAATGCAGAAAGTTTGGTTATATGGACAAGAACTGCCGAAGGGATATGAAAAATCCTGCTAATGTTGAAGAAGAATGGAAGGTTCAGATCAACACTCAGCCTACAGTGCAGTGTTTTATCTACAAGGAGCTTGGGAATTATGCGAACAATTTCCCTAAACTGAGGGTTGTAGGAGGCAATCAGCAAAAATCTCTAAGGCAACAAGGAAGGACTTATGCTATAACTACTTCTGAGGTGGAGCCGAAAAATGATGTGGTGATAGGTAATCTTGTTATTAATTCAAGAATAGCGAACGTACTATTTGATTCTGGATCTATACATTATTTCATATCATGCAAGTTTAGTAGAACTATTCAAACACCACCTCAAAATTTAGAGGAAAATTTATCTATGAGAACAGAGAATGGGGAAATTATTGCATCCATGGTTTATAACTCCTCCCCGGTTAATGCTTGTGGACTGAACCTCCCATAAAATCTTGTCATACTTCCTTTAGTGGAGTTCGACGCTATCTTGGGCATGGATTGGATATCTTTGTACAAGGCCAACATAAATTGTCGAGAAAGGGAGATTACTCTTCACATCCCGAAGCATCCTCCAATTCTTTACAAGTGCAAGGAGGAAGATGAGTCTCCTTTATAATCTTCTTCTCAAGTTTGGATATTGCTTTCTTATGAGCATGTATACATAGCTCAAATTATTGAGACAAAGGAGAGAATAATGCTTGAATACATGCCCATCGTGAGGGATTACACTGATGTATTCCCCGAAGAGTTGTCTGGTCTTCCCCCTGACCGAGAGGTTGAGTTATCAATTGAACTTATCCTTGGATCTCTGCCAATCTCAAATACACCTTACAAAATGGACACCGTGGAGATGGAAGAGCTGAAGAAGCAGTTACAGGAGAATATGGAGAAAGGTTTTATATGCCTGAGTGCTTCACCGTGGGGTGCTCCAGTCCTCTTCATCAAGAAGAAGGATGGATCAATGCGCCTTTGCATTGATTATCATGAGCTCAATAAAATCACTATAAAGAACAAGTATCCCCTTCCATGGATAGATAAATTGTTCGATCAGCTTTGTGGGGCCAGTTATTTCTCTAAGGTGGACCTTCGGTCGGGATATCACCAACTAAAGTTAAGTAAAGAAGATATTCCCAAGACTGCCATTCGAACGAGGTATGGACACTATGAGTTCATAGTGATGCCCTTCGGACTCACTAATGCTCTAGTAATTTTCATGGATTTAATGAATAGAGTATATAAAGACTACCTAGACAAATTTGTGGTGGTCTTTATTGATGATATTCTGATATACTCTAAGATCAAGGAGGAACATGAGGAGCATTTGGAAACTGTGTTAAAGACTTTGCGAAGGGAGAAGTTGTATGAAAAGTACAGTAAATGTGAGTTCTGGATGGAGGAAGTATCATTCTTGGGGAATGTTATCACCAGTAAAGGGATATCTATGGACCCTTCCAAGACGAAAGCAATTGAAGAGTGGCCGAGACCAACTTCTGTAACGAAGATCCACAGATTTTTAGGTCTAGATGGGTATTATCGATGATTCATGAAGAAATGTTCACGATTTTCAAACCCAATGAACAAGCTGACATGGAAGGGAGTAAAGTTTGTCTGGACACAATAATGTGAAGACTGTTTCAAGGAGTTGAAAAAGAGGCTTATCACTGCACCGGTACTCACACTCCCTTCAAGTGGAGAACTCTGTGTGGTGTATAGTGATGCTTCTAAGAAAGGCTTAGGTTGTGTGCTAATGAAAAATGATAAAGTGATAGCCTATGCCTCAAGGAAGCTGAAAATTCATGAGAAAAACTATCCCACGCATGATCTGGAGTTGGCGGCTGTGATCTTTGCATTGAAAATCTGGCGGCATTATCTCTATAGGGAAAAATGTGAGATATATACAGACCACAAGAGTCTCAAATATATATTAACACAGAAAGAGATTAATATGCGCCAACGAAGATGGATAGAGCTCATCAAGGATTATGACTGCTCAATCCACTACCATCCCGGTAAGGCAAACAAGGTGGAAGATGCTCTAAGTAGAAAGGATCCTGCATATTTATCAATGATGAGAATTGAAAAGGATCCGATCTTCTTAGATTTACAAAGGATGGACATGGGAATCATTAAGGGAGGAACATCATCAATCCTTTCTCAAATGATTGATCAACCATCCCTCATGGAGAAAATAAAGGTTGCTCAAAAAAAGGATGTGGAAATTCAGAAAAGGGTGGAAGCTGTTAAAAATGGGAAATCCCCTGATTTCAAAATTGATGAGGAAGGAGTTGTAAGATTTTGGACACGGTTATGTGTACCATCTGATCCAGAGATAAAGAAGGATCTATTGAATGATGCACATAGTTCGGCCTTCTCTATCCATCCTGGGAGTACCAAAATGTACTGTGATCTCCGAGAACACTTCTGGTAGTATGACATGAAGAAAGAGATTGAGTAATATATATCAAGGTGCTTGGTATGTCAGCAAGTTAAAGTTGAGTGAAAAAAGTCCAAAGGTATGATGTAGCCATTGAATATATCCATGTGGAAATGGGAAAATGTTACTATGGAATTTTTCATGGGTCTCCCGAAGATGTCAAAGGGAAATAATGCGATATGGGTTGTGGTTGACCGACTCACCAAGACATCCCATTTCTTCGCTATTTGGGAAGATCTATCGATTGAACAACTTGCAACGATATATGTGAAGGAATTGATGATACTTCATGGTGTTCCACTCTCAATTGTATCAGACCATGATCCAAAGTTCACATCTAAATTCTGGAAGAGTCTTCAACATGCTTTGGGTACTGAATTAAATTTCAGCACGGCCTATCACCCCCAAACTGATGGCCAATCTGAAAAAACTATTCAAACGCTTGAAGATATGCTGAGAGCCTGCTCTTTAGAATTAAAAGGTGGGTGGGATCAGCATATTCCATTGGTTGAGTTCTCATACAATAATAGATTCCACTCAAGTATTCAGATGGCTCCATATGAAGCTCTGTATGGAAAGCGTTGTAGAACTCCAACCTGTTGGGATCAAGTTGGAGAACAAAAGCTACTTAGACCCGATCTTGTTCAAGATATGACAGAGAAGGTTCAAGTCATCCAGAAACAAATTAAAGCTACTCAAAGTTGGAAAAAGAGATATGCTGACAATCTTCAAAGGGACTTGGAGTTCGACGTTGGAGATAAAGTCTTCCTTTGAATATCTCCATGGAAGAGAGTCATGCGATTCGGGAATAAAGGGAAGCTAACCCCAAGGTATATTGGCCCCTTTGAGATCCTTGACCGTATCGGAGTTGTGGCCTATCGGCTTTCACTTCCACAGAATACGGCTCGAGTTCATGATTTTTTTCATGTATCACTCTTGAGGAAGTACATACCTGATCCCTCAAATGTACTAAACTCAGAGGTGGTGCAGCTGGAAGATGATCTCTTCTATGAGGAGCAGCCAGTAAAGATTATGGATCAGAGAGATAAGGTTCTACGCAACAAGACAACCCGTCTTGTCAAAGTGTTGCGGAGGAACCATAAGTTTTAGGAAGCAACATGGGAACTGGAGGAAGCAATGAAGGAAAAGTACCCACATCTGTTTTTTTCCTAGAATGTAAAATGAAATTTCGAGGGTGAAATTTCTTAAGGGGGGAAGAATGTAACGACTCAATGTTTTTAATGGAAATTCCCTTCTTATAAATATGCCATAAAATCACATAATAATTAACTACTAAGTGATAAGTGACCTTAAAACATAATTTTGTCACTTCTGTGTTTGGAATTTTGAAAATCTGACATACACGGTTGTGTTCAAGATATTTTTTGGAGTCTAATAAAACAAAAATAATTTTTGGTGAATAGTAACCTACTCTAATGAATAGTAACATACCATTATGAATAGTTATATACCCTAATGAATATTAACCTCACCTATGGTGGTATAAAAATAATATTCATGTTGGAAGTATGATATACCTATGTTTTAGAATGAGTTAGTGCATGTTTTAAATCTGGTTTTTGATAATAAATTATGATTTTAATTAAATATTAAAATAATCATATTTAGAAAATTATTTTTGAAAAATGGACTTCATTTTTGGATTATACACATCAAAAAATTGTTAGGGTGAATTTTTGGGATTTTTTTGAAATACTTGAATTTTTTATGAATAGTAAAATAAGATAAATTACAATAAATGCTAAATACTGCATCATAGGTGATGTATGGATGATGTAAGATGATAATACCGAATCATCCTTGATTTGTTTAGTATATTTGATTATAATGCTCAATTATTCATAGTCTTGGCCTTAAATAATAAGCTAATACTTAAAATAATGGGAAAAACCTCCCCTCCCTCACTATAAATACCCCCTCTTATTACCTCTTTCCCACACACCTATCAAGCCTTGTGCCTAGCCCAAATTCTGCCCAAAAATCCTCCCAAGATCCTTCCCCACGTCCAAGGCCTGTTTTTCTTACCAAAAGGCCAAAATCAAAGGCCTTAAGGGGGGTCTCAAAGAGAAGAGATCAAAGGGTAAGGATCCCCTTTCATTTTCAAGTGTTTTGTTTTCAATTTCCTTATTTTCTTATACCCTCTTCCCCTTCCCTTATCCAAAAGGCTTTAAATCTCCATAATATCATATATTCTGGATTTTAATCATGTTTATGTAAAAATTCAATCAGCATGCTTCTTCTCCTCTCCCTCACGTTCTAAAATTAAAACATCGTCTGTGATCGACATCATGGATAATGTGTTTTCAATTTCTTTTATCATCTTTGTTTATGGTCATGAAACCATTTATGTTATAGTTGAACCATATTATTATTTATGTTATATATCCTATTTATGGTTCTGGAATCCTTATACACTCATTATATCAAATAATAATACAAAACAAGTTAATTATGGGTAAAATCGCTAAAATTAATTCAAGCGTTTATCATTAATGCCTTATGTCATGGTTCTCTTTAACTCCAATTAACCAAATGAATTTTTTAACCTTATGGATATTCACTAATTCTATATAACATCAATTCTGGACAACCAATTTCATCTTACATTTTATCCGAACCTAAATACAAGTGAACTTATCATTAAAACCAAGGAAACAAACGGACCCGGACCATGAAATTGAACCTTATAATCAATCAAAATGGGTATGAATGAACTTAAAAAGGTTATAATAAATATTTTACATGTATATAAGGTTCTGTACCTATTGATTAATAAACCTAATTTGACTATTCAGGTCATTAATATCAAGTGGAGGACATCAACGAACTTAAGGTAAGGGATCCTCCCCTTTTTACTCATAATCAAGATTGATCTCTATGCTATGCCTTTTTGTGCAATACCAAGTGATGGGGTATATTTATACACCTTCCCCTTACTTCCCTAATGTTGTATAAGTGATTAGAAACCCCTTATCTCTCTCATCAAGCCCTCTTAATTATACACAATACCATGTCAATAAACCATGATGAATTCTACCTGAACTTCCTTTATTCCTTCGAGTTGCTCTATCTTTCTTTTTGTTGTTGTATTTTCTTTTATGTAAAACGTAAAAATTATGTTTATATGCTCCAATATCATGTTCCAAGATCCACCACTCAATCTCTTTCGTGGTTATACATGCTTATAAGTGAATCTCTCTTAGATACTTCCCAATAAGCACACTTGTTTTAAAGGAACTTCCCGAAATTTTACCCAATTTCAAGAGCACTCTATCTTCTATTTTAAGACACCATTATCTTAGTAAATTCAGTATTTTAATTATGAAAACCTTCTTGGTTAAATTATGGTTTTATATAAAAGAATGTCCTCTTTCCTATTTGAAAATCTCTAGAGTGTTTTCCATAATACCGCACAAAAATGTTTTAATGCTAATGTTTCTAAAATACATCTCTCATATGTTTTCACTTATGTTTGACACCACTTACCATGTTATAAGACTATTTTACCCAATGAACGTCCATGTATTTCTAATTCTTTCCTTATATGGACACTTTCATGATACGCTCATTGGTTATGATTGATGTCATGATTATGGTACCCAAATATTTTCATGGGTACCCTTATGTTTGTGTATGGTTGAATATGTATGATTGTATATGTGGTAAGAATATTTATGTGGAAAGGATATTCATGAATATTTTGAGATGGGTACACCCAAATGGCGCTTCAATGCATTGGGTAAGGTTAAGTCTCATGAGATGCGATGTGAAACGGGATTGGCGGTTAGCCTTGACCCGTACTAAAATGGGAAACGGGATTGGCGGTTAGCCTTGACCCGTACTAAAGATATGATTTATGATTCTGCCACATTTATATGATTCCATGTTTATATGATCCCATGCTTATATTAAATGATTTAATAAGTTTCATTCTTTGGATATCATTATGTCATGCCTCTTAACTCATGTGCTTGAGATGTATCCTTATGTTCATTCCCTTACTGGGAATTTTTAGTTCATCCCTTTGTTCATGTGTTCCCTAGGGTACCCTATGCAGATGTAAGGGCTCAAAGGAAGTTAGGAGCTCATTATGAAGATTAAATAAAGAAGTATTTTTTAGCCCCATGTTTTGTGTTATATGTACCTAGTCTTCCAAGGAACTAGACTTAACGATCCTTGGCTTGTACTCTGATGATTAATTATGCATAAAACCATGAAATGTTTTATGTAAAAGGCTTGGGTCGTTATATCAACTATCTTGGAGGGATCTATAGATATCCCATTGCTTATGATGATATAACCCAATAATGAGACCTCCTTCAACCATAACTCACACTTGTTGTACTTTTAATAGAGATTCTCCTTCCATATGGTCTCTAGTATTATTCTTAGATGCTCCTCATGATCCTCCTTGGTTTTGGAGTATATTAGAATGTAATCTATAAATACTACCACAAATATTTCAAGGTAATCTCTAAATACTATATTCATCAAGTCCATGAATATTGTTGTAGAATTAGTGAGTCTGAAAGGCATTGCTATTAATTCATAGTGCTCGTATCTTGTATGAAAAGTAGTCTTGGGGATATATTACTTATTCACCCTTACTTGATAATATCCTGACCACAAATCCACCTTAGAGAAGTATTGTGCTCCACACAGCTGATTGAACAAGTCATCAATTCATGGTAGAGGATACTTGTTCTTTATCATTATTTTGTTGAGATCACGATAATCAATGCAAAGGTGCATTGACCCATCCTTCTTCTTGACGAAGAGGACTCGTACACCCCATGGTGAAGAACTTGGGCATATAAACCCTTTATCCAGATTCTACTTTAGTTGTTTCTTTATCTCCTCAAGGCCCACAACAACCATTCTATATGGAGTCTTGGATATTGTTAATGCCCCAGGTATAAGTTCAATTGAGAATTCAACATCTCTTGTAGGAGGAAGACCAGGTAATTCCTTAGGAAACACTTTAGCTAATTCCCTCACAATAGGCATGTCTTCAAGGATGGTTGCCTCCTTAGAATCAATCATCTGAGCCAGATACGTGTGCTCATAGGGCATTAATATCCACATTTGATATGATGGTGCTAAAGAAGATTCATCTTCCTCCTTGCACTTATATATAATCGGGGGTTGATTCTCCATATGAAGAGTGGTTTCCCTCTCATGGAAATTTATGTTGACTCTATATAGGGAAAGCCAATCCATGACAATAATTTCATCAAATTCCACCAGAGGGAGTATGATGAGGTTCTCCGAGAAGTTCAATCCAAAAATTATGACAGGGGAGGAGTTATATTAATGGTATGCAATGATTGCCCCATTTCCCGTACTCAATGACATCTTTACTTCCATGTTTTTTGGTGGTATTAAGATTTTTCTACTAAACTTTTGGGATAAAAAATAATGTGTAGAACCAGAATCAAAAAGTAAATTCGCTATTCTTGAATGAATAACTAGCGTACCTGTCACCACTTCATTGTCGTGGTTCACTTCAGTGGTAGTGATGGAAAAATATCACCCTTGCTGCTTTGGAGGTTGTTGGTTGCCTCAGAAAAACCTTGGCTTAGGGAACTGATTTTCAAGGTTTCCTAGTTCTCTGCAGTTGAAGAAATTAACAACGTGTTGAGGGTCGAATAAAGCGTTCATATCCTCTTTTGCAGTCACGGGTTTTTCTTATCAGAAATTAACGGCTAGGTTCTCTTTTCTTTCACACCTAAATAATTTCTTCATCCCCATCAGGTAGTTTTCAGGGTGCTTCTGTCCGCACCTTTTTCAAGTGGGGTGCTAGATCTTATTAGCACCATTGGATTTATCCATTGGAACACTAGAATTGAAGTCTAACTTACGCTTCTTATCCCTATGATACCCCACTACTAAAAATAAGACAATTAGCGACCGCCATTGGCGGTCGCTAAAGGTCTTTAGCGGCCGCGCAGCGACCGCCATTGGCGGTCGCTGTTGCCCCGTCGCTAGAGGGCTTTAGCGACCGCCAATGGCGGTCGCTATAGTGGGCCGGCATGGCACCCTATAGCGACCGCCTATGGCGGTCGCTATTCAAAAAAAAAAATTTTTTTAAAAAAAATTTTATTGAATTCAATATAAATATATATATATATTTATGTAAAAATATTCATATATATACTATTAAATACAATATTTTAAATATATATATATATATATATATATATTATATATTTGAAATGTTTTAATACATATTTAATACATATATAATATCAAATCATTGTGTTATAATAATTTAAATATTCTCTATATAATATATTTTAAATATTATATATATATAATATATTTCAGGTCGTTCGGAGCACGTTTGCTCCGAATCGGACCGCCGCACGCCGTTTTGTTTCCGGCCGCCGCGGTCACACGGCACCTCCGAATGAGGTGCCGTCTGGCCGACCATTTCACAATTCACGCCCCGGATGTTGTCGTCCGGTTTCGTGGCATTCGGAGGTCGTTCGGGTGGTTTTGACCCCCCAACGCGCCCTTTCAGCGCGCGCCGCGCTGCTGAATACGGCACAATCGGACGTGCCGCGCGAACCGCACGTCCGATGGACGTGCGGCCTCCTCCTGCATCTCAGGAATAATATTTCTATCGTTCCCGTGCGGTTTCAGGTCGTTCGGAGCACGTTTGCTCCGAATCGGACCGCCGCACGCCGTTTTGGTGTTTAATGGCGCCGGAAACGCGTTTCCGGCCGCCGCGGTCACACGGCACCTCCGAATGAGGTGCCGTCTGGCCGACCATTTCACAATTCACGCCCCGGATGTTGTCGTACGGTTTCGTGGCCTTCGGAGGTCGTTCGGGTGGTTTTGACCCCCCAACGCGCCATTTCAGCGCGCGCCGCGCTGCTGAAAACGGCACAATCGGACGTGCCGCGCGAACCGCACGTCCGATGGACGTGCGGCCTCCTCCTGCATCTCAGGAATAATATTTCTATCGTTCCCGTGCGGTTTCAGGTCGTTCGGAACACGTTTGCTCCGAATCGGACCGCCGCACGCCGTTTTGGTGTTTAATGGCGCCGGAAACGCGTTTCCGGCCGACACGGTCACACGGCACCTCCGAATGAGGTGCCGTCTGGCCGACCATTTCACAATTCACGCCCCGGATGTTGTCGTACGGTTTCGTGGCATTCGGAGGTCGTTCGGGTGGTTTTGACCCCCCAACGTGCCATTTCAGCGCGCGCCGCGCTGCTGAAAACGGCACAATCGGACGTGCCGCGCGAACCGCACGTCCGATGGACGTGCGGCCTCCTCCTGCATCTCAGGAATAATATTTCTATCGTTCCCGTGCGGTTTCAGGTCGTTCGGAGCACGTTTGCTCCGAATCGGACCGCCGCACGCCGTTTTGGTGTTTAATGGCGCCGGAAACGCGTTTCCGGCCGCCGCGGTCACACGGCACCTCCGAATGAGGTGCCGTCTGGCCGACCATTTCACAATTCACGCCCCGGATGTTTTCGTACGGTTTCGTGGCATTCGGAGGTCGTTCGGGTGGTTTTGACCCCCCAACGCACCATTTCAGCGCGCGCCGCGCTGCTGAAAACGGCACAATCGGACGTGCCGCGTGAACCGCACGTCCGATGGACGTGCGGCCTCCTCCTGCATCTCAGGAATAATATTTCTATCGTTCCCGTGCGGTTTCAGGTCGTTCGGAGCACGTTTGCTCCGAATCGGACCGCCGCACGCCGTTTTGGTGTTTAATGGCGCCGGAAACGCGTTTCCGGCCGCCGCGGTCACACGGCACCTCCGAATGAGGTGCCGTCTGGCCGACCATTTCACAATTCACGCACCGGATGTTGTCGTACGGTTTCGTGGCATTCGGAGGTCGTTCGGGTGGTTTTGACCCCCCAACGCGCCATTTCAGCGCGCGCCGCGCTGCTGAAAACGGCACAATCGGACGTGCCGCGCGAACCGCACGTCCGATGGACGTGCGGCCTCCTCCTGCATCTCAGGAATAATATTTCTATCGTTCCCGTGCGGTTTCAGGTCGTTCGGAGCACGTTTGCTCCGAATCGGACCGCCGCACGCCGTTTTGGTGTTTAATGGCGCCGGAAACGCGTTTCCGGCCGCCGCGGTCACACGGCACCTCCGAATGAGGTGCCGTCTGGCCGACCATTTCACAATTCACGCACCGGATGTTGTCGTGCGGTTTCAGGTCGTTCGGAGGTCGTTCGGGTGGTTTTGACCCCCCAACGCGCCATTTCAGCGCGCGCCGCGCTGCTGAAAACGGCACAATCGGACGTGCCGCGCGAACCGCACGTCCGATGGACGTGCGGCCTCCTCCTGCATCTCAGGAATAATATTTCTATCGTTCCCGTGCGGTTTCAGGTCGTTCGGAGCACGTTTGCTCCGAACGGGACCGCCGCACGCCGTTTTGGTGTTTAATGGCGCCGGAAACGCGTTTCCGGCCGCCGCGGTCACACGGCACCTCCGAATGAGGTGCCGTCTGGCCGACCATTTCACAATTCACGCACCGGATGTTGTCGTACGGTTTCGTGGCATTCGGAGGTCGTTCGGGTGGTTTTGACCCCCCAACGCGCCATTTCAGCGCGCGCCGCGCTGCTGAAAACGGCACAATCGGACGTGCCGCGCGAACCGCACGTCCGATGGACGTGCGGCCTCCTCCTGCATCTCAGGAATAATATTTCTATCGTTCTCGTGCGGTTTCAGGTCGTTCGGAGCACGTTTGCTCCGAATCGAACCGCCGCACGCCGTTTTGGTGTTTAATGGCGCCGGAAATGCGTTTCCGGCCGCCGCGGTCACACGGCACCTCCGAATGAGGTGCCGTCTGGCCGACCATTTCACAATTCACGCCCCGGATGTTGTCGTACGGTTTCGTGGCATTCGGAGGTCGTTCGGGTGGTTTTGACCCCCCAACGCGCCATTTCAGCGCGCGCCGCGCTGCTGAAAACGGCACAATCGGACGTGCCGCGCGAACCGCACGTCCGATGGACGTGCGGCCTCCTCCTGCATCTCAGGAATAATATTTCTATCGTTCCCGTGCGGTTTCAGGTCGTTCGGAACACGTTTGCTCCGAATCGGACCGCCGCACGCCGTTTTGGTGTTTAATGGCGCCGGAAACGCGTTTCCGGCCGCCACGGTCACACGGCACCTCCGAATGAGGTGCCGTCTGGCCGACCATTTCACAATTCACGCACCGGATGTTGTCGTACGGTTTCGTGGCATTCGGAGGTCGTTCGGGTGGTTTTGACCCCCCAACGCGCCATTTCAGCGCGCGCCGCGCTGCTGAAAACGGCACAATCGGACGTGCCGCGCGAACCGCACGTCCGATGGACGTGCGGCCTCCTCCTGCATCTCAGGAATAATATTTCTATCGTTCCCGTGCGGTTTCAGGTCGTTCGGAGCACGTTTGCTCCGAATCGGACCGCCGCACGCCGTTTTGGTGTTTAATGGCGCCGGAAACGCGTTTCCGGCCGCCGCGGTCACACGGCACCTCCGAATGAGGTTCCGTCTGGCCGACCATTTCACAATTCACGCCCCGGATGTTGTCGTACGGTTTCGTGGCATTCGGAGGTCGTTCGGGTGGTTTTGACCCCCCAACGCGCCATTTCAGCGCGCGCCGCGCTGCTGAAAACGGCACAATCGGACGTGCCGCGCGAACCGCACGTCCGATGGACGTGCGGCCTCCTCCTGCATCTCAGGAATAATATTTCTATCGTTCCCGTGCGGTTTCAGGTCGTTCGGAGCACGTTTGCTCCGAACGGGACCGCCGCACGCCGTTTTGGTGTTTAATGGCGCCGGAAACGCGTTTCCGGCCGCCGCGGTCACACGGCACCTCCGAATGAGGTGCCGTCTGGCCGACCATTTCACAATTCACGCACCGGATGTTGTCGTACGGTTTCGTGGCATTCGGAGGTCGTTCGGGTGGTTTTGACCCCCCAACGCGCCATTTCAGCGCGCGCCGCGCTGCTGAAAACGGCACAATCGGACGTGCCGCGCGAACCGCACGTCCGATGGACGTGCGGCCTCCTCCTGCATCTCAGGAATAATATTTCTATCGTTCCCGTGCGGTTTCAAGTCGTTCGGAGCACGTTTGCTCCGAATCGGACCGCCGCACGCCGTTTTGGTGTTTAATGGCGCCGGAAACGCGTTTCCGGCCGCCGCGGTCACACGGCACCTCCGAATGAGGTTCCGTCTGGCCGACCATTTCACAATTCACGCCCCGGATGTTGTCGTACGGTTTCGTGGCATTCGGAGGTCGTTCGGGTGGTTTTGACCCCCCAACGCGCCATTTCAGCGCGCGCCGCGCTGCTGAAAACGGCACAATCGGACGTGCCGCGCGAACCGCACGTCCGATGGACGTGCGGCCTCCTCCTGCATCTCAGGAATAATATTTCTATCGTTCCCGTGCGGTTTCAGGTCGTTCGGAGCACGTTTGCTCCGAACGGGACCGCCGCACGCCGTTTTGGTGTTTAATGGCGCCGGAAACGCGTTTCCGGCCGCCGCGGTCACACGGCACCTCCGAATGAGGTGCCGTCTGGCCGACCATTTCACAATTCACGCACCGGATGTTGTCGTACGGTTTCGTGGCATTCGGAGGTCGTTCGGGTGGTTTTGACCCCCCAACGCGCCATTTCAGCGCGCGCCGCGCTGCTGAAAACGGCACAATCGGACGTGCCGCGCGAACCGCACGTCCGATGGACGTGCGGCCTCCTCCTGCATCTCAGGAATAATATTTCTATCGTTCCCGTGCGGTTTCAGGTCGTTCGGAGCACGTTTGCTCCGAACGGGACCGCCGCACGCCGTTTTGGTGTTTAATGGCGCCGGAAACGCGTTTCCGGCCGCCGCGGTCACACGGCACCTCCGAATGAGGTGCCGTCTGGCCGACCATTTCACAATTCACGCACCGGATGTTGTCGTACGGTTTCGTGGCATTCGGAGGTCGTTCGGGTGGTTTTGACCCCCCAACGCGCCATTTCAGCGCGCGCCGCGCTGCTGAAAACGGCACAATCGGACGTGCCGCGCGAACCGCACGTCCGATGGACGTGCGGCCTCCTCCTGCATCTCAGGAATAATATTTCTATCGTTCCCGTGCGGTTTCAGGTCGTTCGGAGCACGTTTGCTCCGAACGGGACCGCCGCACGCCGTTTTGGTGTTTAATGGCGCCGGAAACGCGTTTCCGGCCGCCGCGGTCACACGGCACCTCCGAATGAGGTGCCGTCTGGCCGACCATTTCACAATTCACGCCCCGGATGTTGTCGTACGGTTTCGTGGCATTCGGAGGTCGTTCGGGTGGTTTTGACCCCCCAACGCGCCATTTCAGCGCGCGCCGCGCTGCTGAAAACGGCACAATCGGACGTGCCGCGCGAACCGCACGTCCGATGGACGTGCGGCCTCCTCCTGCATCTCAGGAATAATATTTCTATCGTTCCCGTGCGGTTTCAGGTCGTTCGGAACACGTTTGCTCCGAATCGGACCGCCGCACGCCGTTTTGGTGTTTAATGGCGCCGGAAACGCGTTTCCGGCCGCCACGGTCACACGGCACCTCCGAATGAGGTGCCGTCTGGCCGACCATTTCACAATTCACGCCCCGGATGTTCCCGTGCGGTTTCAGGTCGTTCGGAGCACGTTTGCTCCGAATCGGACCGCCGCACGCCGTTTTGGTGTTTAAAGGCGCCGGAAACGCGTTTCCGGCCGCCGCGGTCACACGGCACCTCCGAATGAGGTGCCGTCTGTACGGGGGTGGCGGGGGGCTGTACGGGGGTGGCGGGGGGGCTGTACGGGGGTGGCGGGGGGCTGTACGGGGGTGGCGGGGGGCTGTACGGGGGTGGCGGGGGGCTGTACGGGGGTGGCGGGGGGCTGTACGGGGGTGCGGGGGGCTGTACGGGGGTGGCGGGGGGCTGTACGGGGGTGCGGGGGGCTGTACGGGGGTGGCGGGGGGCTGTACGGGGGTGGCGGGGGGCTGTACGGGGGTGCGGGGGGCTGTACGGGGGTGGCGGGGGGCTGTACGGGGGTGGCGGGGGGCTGTACGGGGGTGGCGGGGGGCTGTACGGGGGTGCGGGGGGCTGTACGGGGGTGGCGGGGGGCTGTACGGGGGTGGCGGGGGGCTGTACGGGGGTGCGGGGGGCTGTACGGGGGTGGCGGGGGGCTGTACGGGGGTGGCGGGGGGCTGTACTGGGGTGGCGGGGGGCTGTACGGGGGTGCGGGGGGCTGTACGGGGGTGCGGGGGGCTGTACGGGGGTGGCGGGGGGCTGTACGGGGGTGGCGGGGGGCTGTACGGGGGTGGCGGGGGGCTGTACGGGGGTGGCGGGGGGCTGTACGGGGGTGGCGGGGGGCTGTACGGGGGTGCGGGGGGCTGTACGGGGGTGCGGGGGGCTGTACGGGGGTGGCGGGGGGCTGTACGGGGGTGGCGGGGGGCTGTACGGGGGTGGCGGGGGGCTGTACGGGGGTGCGGGGGGCTGTACGGGGGTGGCGGGGGGCTGTACGGGGGTGGCGGGGGGCTGTACGGGGGTGGCGGGGGGCTGTACGGGGGTGGCGGCGGGGGGCTGTACGGGGGTGCGGGGGGCTGTACGGGGGTGGCGGGGGGCTGTACGGGGGTGCGGGGGGCTGTACGGGGGTGCGGGGGGCTGTACGGGGGTGGCGGGGGGCTGTACGGGGGTGGCGGGGGGCTGTACGGGGGTGGCGGGGGGCTGTACGGGGGTGGCGGGGGGCTGTACGGGGGTGGCGGGGGGCTGTACGGGGGTGGCGGGGGGGTGTACGGGGGTGCGGGGGGTTCTCCGGGGGTGCAAAGGCCATCCCATTGATTACAAAAGTGAAAAATAAAAGTGATAATATCTAATTAATACATATTTCTTTTATCGATACCATACAGAAATTTATAAAAAATATATTAATAATACATAATCTATAAAATATTTAAAAGACCACCATGGATGGTAATAATGCATTACTTAAATGAATAAATACAGTACATCAACATGTTAGTTTTCCAATACGGAAGACTATAAAAAATACTTTTCTTTTTCCAATTGTGACTGCGCTGCCTACCCGCAGCACGAATATTACGTACTGGAGGAGCCACCAAATCCTGAATTTCATATACCGTGCGAATGTTTTCTTCCTCAATCTGCGATAACATTTCGACTCCTGTCATGATCTTTGGTGCTGGGCTGAACTCTCTAGAACCATCAAATGCCACTCTGTCCTTTCTGAACCTGTGCTGGGGAGGGAGAAAACGCCTGTGACCCATGTACGCCCATTTTTTGGAATGTTTAAGCCATACAGATTTTTTACTTTTATTGCAACAAGGGCAAGCAAATTCCCCTTTCGTACTCCAGCCTGATAAATTTGCATAAGCTGGGAAGTCATTGATTGTCCACAATAAAGCTGCATGCAGTTTGAACATTTCATTCGTTTCGCAGTCATAAGTCATCACACCATCGCCCCAAAATTCATTCAACTCATCAATCAATGGCTGAAGGTAAACATCAATCTTATCCCCCGGACTTTTAGGTCCATCAATAAGAGTGGAAAGTAATATAAATTGTTGCTTCATACAAAGCCACGGAGGAAGATTATATGGAACCAACACCACGGGCAATGTGCTATGAGTTGCACCAACCATAGACTTGAATGGATTGAAACCATCTGCTGCCAATCCCAATCGGACATTACGAACATCTTTAGCAAAGTCGGGATGTCTCTTATCAAAATCCTTCCATGCATGAGAGTCTGCCGGGTGGGTTAACATGTCACTTTCATGAACTCTTTCTGCATGCCATCTCATTAAATTAGAAACTTTAGATGACATAAAAAATCTTTTCAACCTCGGTTTAAGGGGAAAGTAACGCATTTGCTTTACGGCAATCGGTTTCCCCTGTATCGCAATCTGACTTTGATGAGTCTTATTTCCCCTATTCTCTTTCCACCTGGAAGCGCCACAAACCGTACAAATATCCAAATGAGCAGTTTCATTTCTAAACAACATACAGTTGTTTGCACATGCATCTATAGTCTCATATGTAAAACCTAAGTTCTCTGTCAACTTACGAGCATAGTAATACGACTCAGGAATCTTAGCGTCGACAGGAAGAACTTTTTTCAATAAAACCAAAAGCATGTCGAATGATGTGTCTGACCAATTATTCAAAGTCTTCAAATGCAACAACTCCACGATAAACGACAGTTTATTGTAAGAAGTACATCCAGGATATAATTCTGTTTTCGCATCATCAAGTACTTCATAAAACCTCCTCGAATCACGATCTGCACCAGAGCGAAGATTTATCTCACCGGTCTCAAGATTCTGGATGTCAATGCCTTCAGGATCAAACCCACGTACCATTTCAGTAAGCATTTCATGCATTGGATCAGTCATCCTTGCATCAACATCCATCTGAGCTGCATCTGTATTTTGACAACGAACATATTCTTCTCCATGACGAGTCCAACTCTTATAATTTTTCAGAAATCCATTAAAGAAAAGGTGCTCCCTCACAGTATCTCGTGTGAATTGATATCTGTTAGCACATTTTCTACATGGACAACTAATATAGTCACTTTCAAATCCTCTCGTGAACTCAATAAACTGCATAATGCCATTGAAATATTCTCTAGACGTTCGATTTGGAAGATCAATCCAACTCTTATCCATAATAATATCTGTATAACAAACATTTACACAATACTTATTAAATTTACATTTTTCAAATCAACTATATTCAAAATAAATATTAACCATTTTATGAACCATTGATAAAATAATAATGTAACTGAAAGCTCATGTTACCTGATTGAGCTACAAACCTGAAAGGGAGGGGAGCCGAAGGCTGTGCTGCGAGGGAGAGGAGGCAGCGAAGGGGAGCCGGAGCCAAAGGCGGTGCGGCAAGGGAGGGGACGGGCGGCGGCGGCGGCGGGGAGCTGGAGGAGAGGAGGCGGTGAGGGGACGGGGGACGCGCAGCGAGGGGGGGGGGGTGTCCGGGGTCGGAGGGGGCCTTCCGAGGTGCGGGGAGGGGTGTCTGGGGTGTCGGGGGCCTGTCAGGGGTGCGGGCAGGGGTGTTCGGGGTGCGGGGGTGTCCGGGGTGCGGGGGAGGGGGGGCTGTCTGGGGTGCAGGGGGGCTGTCGGGGGTGCGGGGTGGGGTGTCCGGGGTGCGGGGGGCCTGTCCGGGGTGCGGGGGGGCTGTCCGGGTTCGGAGGGGGGGTGTCCGAGTGCGGGGGGGGGGGGGGGGGGGGGGCTGTCCGGGGTGCGGGGGGGCTGTCCGGGTTCGGAGGGGGGTGTCCGAGTGCAGGGGGGGCTGTCCGGGGTGCGGGGAGGCGTCCGGGGTGCGGGGGGCGGTCCGGAGTGCGCGGGGGGGGTGCTGTCCGGGGTGCGGGGAGGCGTCCGGGGTGCGGGGGGCGGTCCGGAGTGCGCGGGGGGGTGCTGTCCGGGGTGCGGGGAGGCGTCCGGGGTGCGGGGGGCGGTCCGGAGTGCGCGGGGGGGTGCTGTCCGCGGTGCGGGGAGGCGTCCGGGGTGCGGGGGGCGGTCCGGAGTGCGCGCCGGGGGCTGTCCGGGGTGCGGGTGCCGTCCGGGGTGGGGGGGAGGGCCGAGAGGCTGGAGGGCGGCGGCCGGAGGCCGGAGGGCGGCGGCCGGAGGCCCGAGGGCGGCGGCCGGAGGCCCGAGGGCGGAGGGCGGCGGCCGGAGGGCGGATGGCAGGCGGCGGGGGAGGCCAGGCGGCCGGGGAGGGCGGGCGGCGGGGGAGGGCGGGCGGCGGGGGAGGGCGGGCGGCGGGGGAGGCCGGGCGGCGGGGGAGGCCGGGCGGCGGGGGAGGCCGGGCGGCGGGGGAGGCCGGGCGGCGGGGGAGGCCGGGCGGCGGGGGAGGGGAGGGCGGCGCGAGGGAGGGCGGCGAGGGAGGGTTAGGGCGAGGGATCGAGGGAGAGGAGAGTGCGCGGGGGGGGGGGGGGGGGCGCAGAAACCCCCCGAAATTTTTTATTCAGCTTAGCGACCGCCATTGGCGGTCGCTAATGCTGACCTATAGCGACCGCCAATGGCGGTCGCCCGAGTCTGGGGGGCTCCAATGCCCCCTTTTCTAGTAGTGCCCCTAGGATACACTGATCTCCATTTCGACTTTGAGGTAACATTGGAAAATTTCATCATAGCTATCAAAGTCACAGATTTCCAGGGCTTTCCGTAGGCTAGGTTTCAGCCCACCAAAGAAGCGGTCAACCTTTCATTCAGGGGTAACGACAAATCCAGAGGCATATCGTGCAAGACTTGTGAATTTTTCCTCATACACTCTGATGGATTCATCATATTTTGGATTGAGGGAAAGGAAGTCCCTTTCTATCTTAAGTCGGAGGGTGTGAGGAAAATATTTATTGAAAAACATTTTACAGAAATCCTTCCATTCTAACTCATCGATATCCTCCTCAGTCTTTGTATTTTTTATCAATGTCCACTATTGATTGACTTCACCCTCCATATGATAGGTAGCTATAAGAACCTTCTCTTGTTCAGAACATTAAATGATGGAGAAGATCTTTTCAATGGATTTGATCCATTGTTTGGTAATTGAGGGATCAGATGATCCATTAAAAGTAGGAGGTATTTGTCTCATGAAACTCCCGATAGCGACTTTTTATTTCTTAGGGGGGGTTGAACGTTCCTATTGACCCATGTTTATATTCAAATCATGATTTAATTAAAAGAGTATCGTGACAAAGTTCGCGATTCCTGCTCCCATCAGATTGGGCATCTCATTAAAACAGTCATCACATTGATCTTCGCATCGATTGTTAGCTCGAGTTCTCCTATTACTGGACATTGTCTGGAATAAAAGGAATGTTAGGGGTAACACATAAAGGGTAATCCATGGAAAAATGGATGAATCATAAATAACTTTTAATTCCTTAACTTATGAATCTATAGGCTTCAATCTATGTTATCCATGATCTACTCACCAACATATATTCTTAGGGGGTTTTTTTATTCCCTTGATAATGGTTCATACTAAGCTTGTGAATTTAACGAAGCATATCCCCTGGGAGTGTCATAACCAAGAGTATATCAAGGCCCATTGTCTTGTACCAGGATACCCCAGGTCAAGCTCGAAAATCCTTGTCAGAGTTTTCACTCCTAGGTACATCTGTGCCAGAGCCGCCTCTACTTGCTTGTATCCAAATAGGGATGTATTTTCATGATAAAACACTTACTCAATAGTCACCAAAACTTAGGGATGTTTTTATTATACTTAGTTTTATACCTAAGGATTTCACTAGGTTTTTCTAATCTTACTCCCAAAAATAACTAAACCTATCCTCTGATACCAACTATAACAACCCTGCTTTTTATTACACACTTAAATATGATTTATTACATAAAACCTTAACTTGATACAACATAGAAGATCGATAGGTCTGGTATCTTTGGGGATTAGGAACATTACATAATTACTTAAAACTTGAAACACAACATCTCTATTGAAATCTTCCTTTACATGACCACTACATTCCCTCATACTTAGCATTGCATGGGATAACCTGAGGGAATGCATAAGAAAAGGGTGAGCTATAAAGCCCAGTAAGGGAGTAAATAATGCATAACATGAAGAATACAATACATGTTAGTAATTAGTCATAATAAATGAACCATAAAAGAAACATGAACATAAAGGAAAGATATAGCATTATTTTCATAACATGGAAATGTGGCAACAACACTTAACATAGTATTAGCATGATCCAAGGATCATTGCACATGGAGCATGATTAAACCCTAATTTCACTTGAATTAACATGAGTAAAGCCTCATTGCACTTTATTTATCATGATACTAATCTATACCCAATTCATTGGAGCACTATCAGGGTGCACCCTTCCTAATCATTTCATTTCATGCATAAGTTTACCACATAGATCATACAACATGGATTAATTAAGCATCATCATTTATTCCATGATAAAGGAATGTGGAATTAAAACATGAAACTCTATAATAAATAAGTAAATGTGGATAAAATTGAATACCCTTGATATATATATGGGTATGGTATTCACTACATAATGACTTCATCTTGGAAAATTGTGGTGCAATTTTGGCAGCATAACAATGTGAATTAATAATTCATAAAAATGGTTGATGAGAGAGAAAGGGGTGTATCATAATATGTACATGAAATTTAAAGTAAGGGGTTATATAGATACATGTCCCAACATAAGTAATATAATTTGGATTCATAATACAAAATAATTTCTTGAATGTAAATGAGGAGAGATAAATTCCTTACAAAATTTCGGCATGGTAATAGGTGTACATGGGAGGCATTAATGAGAGAGAAAGGGGTATCTCATAATTCAAACATAAAGAGGGAAGTATGGGGGAGGTTAAAAATCATACCCAAACATTTATAATTGAAAATAAAAGGGCATAACAATATTAAGAAAGTTGGATAAAATGAGAATGGAGGGAATCCCTTACGAAATTTCAGCATGGTAATGGGTGTACACAGAAGGCATTAATGAGAGATAAAGTGGTATATCATCATTAAATCATAAGTAGGGTAATATAAGGGAGGTTAAAAATCATACCCTAAAATTTGTAATTGAAATTAAAAGGGTGTTACAATATAAAGAAACTTGGATAAAAATAAGAAAGGAAGGAATCCCTTACTTGGAAGTGTGATCCCAAAGGCTTGGGAGGGGCTTGAGAGAGGCTTCCTTGGAGCTTGGGGTTTCTTGGGAGGATTATAGATAAGGGAGGGTAGAGGTTGTATGAACTTAAAAGTCTTTGAGTGAAGAGTAAGTGGGATCTTGTGTGAGTTTATATAGAAAAGGAAAGGTAATTCTTTATTATTTAGGTATGGGACACCACATATTAAACTAATCAAAACCACAAACCAGCCCATGGTTTTTTCCAAAGGGGAGTGGAAAAAAATATTTTATAAATCCAATGGACAAATTTCTTAAAATAATAGGGTTGCTTATGTGGAGGTGAGTCACACTCCTAAGGAAATCTATTTAAAAAGCTAAACTGTTTTATAAGTCTTGGAGAGTCCACTAAAGCTTTGTAAAATAAATAAAAGAAACCTAAAATCACACTATTTTAATGGTAAAACATATATTGGCCGAACATAAAGTTTATAGTATTTTATTACATCATTATTGGGTCATTATGATGTCATAAAACACATTATATATTTAAACGGTATTTAATTTTTTCCCAAAAATTTGACTGGCTCAGAAAATTATGAAAAATTCACTGTTCAATAATTTTGACATCCGGATTGCAAAAATAATATTCATTTTATCTAAATAATTTTCTAAATATTTGAATTTTAAATTTTAAAATAAAAACCGACATTTATCGAAAATTCTTGGGTTTTAAAAAAATAGATTTCAAACCTTAATAAAAATTACAACTGTATTCATAAAAAATTGTATGATCATTTATATTAAATAAAAAGTAATTTAATAATAATAATATTTTATTAAAATATTATTTAATTCCAAAATTCATTAATTCATCAAAATAGATTTTTTAGTTGAATATTAACTAAAATACTATTTGTGCTTTAAAAACTATTTACAAAGTAACAATAATAAAATGGATGTATATTCTTTATTCCATACAAAAATAATGCACATAATCATAGTTCTAGGGTCTTATTACATAACCCCTTAAAACGGCCACATAAGACCTTAGGGTAAGGTGCACGATGGTGACAGACTCTTGGGGTGGCTTGGATAACATCACTCGAGTGGTAATCTCTATCAACTTATACTTCTCCCATAGGCGGTGATGCTCAAGCTTAACATATTCAAGATCGGCTTGGGCTTGGTCAAGAGAAAAGCCCAATGACTCCACCTCCTTTATGAGATCTGAAAAATGTGCTTTGTATGGAGGAATTCTACTGGATGAGGCCATCGCTTCCTTTTTCTGAGTAAATTGAATTTGTTAAAGCCCTATATTTATAATAATAATGTAATCACTGTTCAAAGACTACATTAGTAACGATCAAAATTCTTAATGGTATTTTAAAATCCAAAAACATACAACCAAATAAGTGCATATGTTATATAACCATTTCACATAATAAGATATTTAATTATATCAAGGTGAATTTTCATTAATAAAAGTTTGGGTCGTTACACATTTAACACCCCTTCTGCTAGTATACAAACTCTGGTGTATATAGAGGTGTTCTTAAGGTCTCATAACCAAGCCTTTTGGCCACATGAGAGAGTGGTGGGTCTGGGGATGTTACAAAGTTGTATTAAAGTTGCAGGTTTTCTTAATCTATTACTTTACTATTTGGTAAAGGTATAAAGGAGACTATGATGTATCGGGACTTGGTAATGATCTTGTTTATGGGAGTAGTTGACCTATGTATGGGGGAAAATCTAAGTTCCCAGGGATGAGATTGTTGTTTATGCTATTTTCTTGTTACAGTTGATGTTATTTCACCTTTGGTGATTCATATATTGTGTGAATTCATTGTTTTATGATGTTGTTGGTTCTTAAGATTTGTACTCATGGCCAGGATTGGTGTGATATTAGTATGAATGCATCATAATAGGTACATAGGGATATACTGACATGAAATGTTCATGAGAGGGATATATTCCTTCACATGTGATATATACTTGCCTGTGTAGACAATGATACGACTGAAAATTATATTTTTATTTGATTTTTGAAATATTCTTTTTGGGAGAGTGGGAACTTTTCATACTAATCACCAAAATCAAAAAACATCTATGAAATCCAATTTTGATTAAAAATTAAAAATCAACATCACAACCACATCCGAACACCTCATGACACAAATCCTCGATCAGTAAGCCTCCTCAAGCTGCACCCCCACCATTGAACCACCTCATTGTCATCTTTATCACCTTCTTCAGACATCACCGGTGAGAACCCATCATCCCTCACCACCACAACTTCAAACATCATACAGAAAAAACCTTCACCTGCATCATCAAACCACAATCATAGAATAACCATGCTTATAAAAAGCAACCACAATCAACTCACCATAGTGGATATTGAACGACCACCACAAAAACTAGAAATAAATGTTACCCAAGACCAGATTGGCATATCACCAAACAAAATCATAGAAATGAACCATAAAAAACTTCATAGATGCCTGCGTAAACACTAAACAAAATCAACAAATTAGAAACCTCTCCATGATGTTTACATTCGAAAAAATGCCATCATCAAAGGTCCGTGTCCGGCACATCGATGACTACCGAACCATACATCCCAAAATATCATCATTGCCATAGCTCCAAATCCTCCTTGCAGGGGTATAAAAGAACATGAGACCAGAGTAGGGAGAGGGGATGAGGGTTTTGAGCATCGACACCATCGACGAGGCAGAAGACCAAAGCCAACCAAACATAGACAAATCGACTCAGGAAGTGCCTGAAAGCCTTTGACCACAAAACTGAATAACCCAAAAGCTTTAGGTTTCCACCAATTAAGCTCTGAATTAGAGAGACACTGAGGTACAAGAGTTCAGGGAGGGGGATGAAGTCCATGGGATTCGACAGAAACAACATTTTTCAGTCCTTGAAAGAAGATGAAAATGACAAAATAGAAATCACCCAAATGATCACAGAGGCCGCCGTCGAAGATGATACAAGGATAAAGAGGATCAAGGAGATAATAACAGGGGGATATGATAACGGAGGTCTATTCAATGGACTCTACCACTCAGAGGCTTCGAATCATTTTCTCATAGATGGTTTACTTTTCCCACACTAAAAATTATATGAGATATCTATTTTACCTGATAAATTAAAATAATTTACATTTAATGATAAAACACTTTTAATCCATGTTTAGATAGACCATGATTCATTAGTTCCCTATTTTAGTCACCCATTGTGGTTGACCATGTTGTTAGCCGGTGTTCTAAGGTGTTTATTTTTCTTGTAAAAAAAATGAATCCCCATCATATTCGACATGATAACCAAGAAAGTGGAAATCCAAACACTCTTGATACAACTAAACTGAAGCTTCCTATAGTTCTTGAGGATTAAGTAGATGTTATTCTTCATGACATCTTCCTGAGGGTCATGCAATCCATCAAAAGGGGGAGTGTTCATATCGTGCCTTCGATGTCTAAGCTGACAAGAGAGTTCAGCTACAACATCCACCTATTTTCATTGGGTAAGGAGGACCCCGAGCATTAAAGTTTTGGATTGAGTCAGTCTAGATAATGAAATAGGTTCACAACATCAAAAATATGCCTCAATGAAAGAAAATTGAGATGAAGTCCCTAACAAGGGTCATATCATTAATGAAATGAATAGATTATCTATATTACTTAAAATACACATAAAACAAGTGGAAATACAGCATAAGATAATAAAAATTCATTTTACACATAACCTTATCATGAAATAATCAATGAAATTGAAGTTTAACCCAATGAATGAAAATTGAGTTAAGAAATCCCTTACCACTTTGTAATCAATCAAATCGTATGCCCCATAAAAGTAATATTTATCAAATGAAACATTCAATACCATGGAGATAATGAAATTAATGATATTATATATAAATGGTTAGTATTTACACCATACACAATAAATAAGGTTTGAATAAGGAATATCTCTCACAGAAGTAAAAGTGAGACGAGAAACCCTTACCACTTTGTAATCAGTCAAACCATATTCCCCATAGTAATAATTATAAAATGAAGAATTGAATACCGTGAAGATAATTACATTCATGATATGATATATAAAATGGAAGTATATACACCACAAAAAATAAATAAATGGTGAATAATACATATTTCTCACTGAAATAAAAATTTAGAGGAGAAACCCCTTACCTTTTGTACGAAAGCATTATGCACTTTTTCTTAATGTCCTGGATAATTAAATTATATTAATTAATTAATTAATTTATAATATATTCAACATTTATTGGATTTATTATAATTTTATTATATTCATTTATGTCCATTTAATTGAGTTATAATGTTTAATTTTATTGTTTCGGGAACGTTCGTTTCATGGTTTCATGATCGGGTCACTTGTGTATAATTATGGAAGTTATTTTGAAATTGGAATAATTATATAGAAATGAAATTATATGGAATTAATTAAATTATATAATGGAATTTCTTTTGAAATTGGAATAATTATATAGAAGTGAAATTATATGGAATTAATTAAATTATATAAATTTAAATGGTCCCATATATCATTTTCTTTTTTTAAATTAGGATGATTCATTAGATAGAATGTTAATGGAAAATGATTAGTTTATTTTGGTAGTTTTTATGACCATTAGGAACTAGTACCATTTTATTTAATATTATGTTTATATACTTGTTCCATAACATTAATTAAGTTTTAATAGACATATTATAATATTTTTTAATCATAAAAATGATTTTATAACCAGATTAGAAGGTGTTAATGAAAAATGAAAACTCATTATCCACGAAGGCAGTGAATCGACACCTCACAGACGATGTTTTCATTTTTAGAATTAAAAGGAGATGCGAAGAGATTTGATGATGGATATTCCATTAACATAATAATATTAAATTATATATATCATACTAGAGTTACCATTCCACTTTTAATATTGGAGGTGAGGAGAGGATAATAAAACAAAACAAATTAAAAGAGAAAGAATGAGGATTTCACCTCTCGAATATCATCTCCTTGGGAACCTCCTTAAGAAACTTGGATTTGGTATTTTGGTTATACCATAAGGTATGGGATTTGGGGAAGGTGATTTAGATATTAATTGGGAATAATAATAGAAAGCTACAAGGATTAGAAGGTGTGAGGAGAAGAGGTGGTGAGGAGTGGTATTTATAGTGGGAGGAGAGGGGTGTTTTTAATTATTTTATTCATTTTCTATTATTTTGTCTCAAGACTATAAATTGTGTTGATTATTGGGAATAATTATAGTAAATAGTGCATGTGAGTTCAAACTAATTAGTTCATAAATCGTCCATGACTCAAAAATTCATGTATTTTCCTTAAAATGTTGAATACCGTCAATTACCGTATTTCACTATTCACCAAAAGGTCAAATATTTCCAAAAAATATGAAAAATTCACCCTTACTATTTTTTTGTATGTAGATTTGTAAAATGGACTCTATTTTATGAAAATAATTTTCTAAATTTGAGAAATTTAATTTCTAATTAAAATAATCATTTATTCAAAAAATACCAATTAAAAAATTATAACTGATTTTATGACACTTTGAAAAATTAATTAAGGTCTCATAAAATTATATTATAATTATAAAAATAACAAAAAATAATTTATTAATATATTTTATGAAAATAAATTTTCTTTTAAATCATTATATTAATTATAAAGTTATAAATAAATATTTACATTTTACAAAAATATCAACACTTAATTTATCATTTTTGAAACATTTATTTACTTATTACATGATATAAATATATTATATTTTCATTTTTGAGATACCTAAATTTTATTTATACTTTCATGGGTGTGTTTATTATTCTAATGGCCAGTTTACTATTCCTAACAGTCACATTACTATTTCAACGGTCATGTTAATATTTAATATTATATCATGGTTCGTTTAAGCTTAGTGTTGTGTTAAATGTAATATATATAATAAATTGAAATTATTTTAGAAGATGCATACTATAAAATATTATAGTGTTATATTCTTACCTCCTTCAAAATTTTCATATTCAAAATTTTTCATGAATATTACATTTTAAACATATGCGGGTGATTCTTCCTCATAACATCCCTAGGTTTCCAGGTTACTTATTCCATTTTATAGCTTCTCTAAAGAACCTATACCAATAGATTCATCCTATTTATCAATAAATTCTCTTTAGTTTCAAGAATCTCGATAGGCTCTTCACATTTAGACAAATCAGGTTCCAGTTCTATTTTTCGTAGCTGAGTACGTGTGTTGGGTCTAGCATGTAATTCCTTAACAATAATATGTGGAACACATCATGAACTTTGGAGAGACATGGTGGAATTTCTAATCAATAATCTAAATCTCCAATTATTTCCATAATTTCAAATAGTCTGATGTACCTAGGGATCAGTTTCACTTTCTTACCAAATCTTATGACACCCTTCCATATACTTTCAGAAAGACATGATCTCCCAATTGAAATTCTAAATCCTTTATCTAGTTTTCATCATAACTCTTTTTCCTAATTTTAGATACTTTAATATGAGTGTAAATAGTATTTACCTTTTTATTGTTTTTTCAATAAGTTATGGGCCTATAATTTTCCTCTCACCAACTTTATCCCAAAAAGTTCGAGTAAGACATCTCTTGCCATATAATGTTCATATGGCGCTATTTGAATACTTAAATGGAAACTATCATTGTAGGAAAACTCTATAAATGGTAAATAATGATCCCAAATACCTTAAAAGTAAAGTGATAATTATCTTAACATTTCTTTGAATGTTTGAATAGTCCTTTCAGACTATCCATCCATTTGAGGATGGTAGGCAGTGCTCAATTGAAGATTAGTATCTAGAGCATTCTGAAGACTCTTCCAAAATTTTGATGTAAAATGAGGATATCTATTAGACATAATTGATATAGGTGCACCATGAAGTATTAAAACTTTGTTAATATAGAGTATTTCTAGGAACTCAATAGGTAAATATTCTCGTATAGTAGGAAAATGTGCCAATTTTGTTAGATGGTCAGCAATAACCCATATCGCATCATTTCTTATAGGTGTCCTTGGTGGTCTTATAACAAATTCCATCATAATTTCATCTCACTTCCACATAGAAATAGGTGTAGGTTGAATAAATAATCTAGGATTCCATCTACCAGCCTTCACTTATTGACAAATTAGGTATCATGACACATAGTCAGAAACCTGCTACATGTTATCCTACCAAAAATTTTCCTTCAGATCTCTATACATCTTTGTACTACCATGGTGTATAGAGAAATTTGAGCTATGAGAATAATGTAATATTTCTCTTTTATCTGAGGTATTTATGGAACACATCACCTCTTTCCAAATTTTAAAATTCCATCCTCATACACAAATTCAACCAATTTTCCATCCTTAACATCTTTAATTTTATTTTGAAAATTATCATCATCATATTGAGAACTTTTTACATTCTACAGTAAATATAGTTTAGAAATAATTTATAAAAGGAGTGATGTTTCCCCTTCCTTAAAAATTCTCATATCCATATTTACTAAATCCATTAACATTATATCTCTATCAATCCTCGTCTAGGTTAGAACTCCATGATCTTTCCTACTCAATGCATCAAATACCTTATTTTCTTTTCATGGGTAGTAATGTATTGAGAAATCATAATATATTAATAACTCAATCCATCTTCTTTTCTTCATATTGAGTTATTTCTATGTGAAGATGTATTTCAAACTCATGTGATCCATATATATATCACATATTTCCCCATATAGATAGTTTCTCTATATCATTAGAGCAAAGATTACGACTTCTAACTCAAGATCATGAGTTGGATAATTTTGTTCATGAATATTGAACTTTCTTAATGAATATACAATAAATTTATCATTTTCCATAAGGCCACAAACCAATACTTTCTTCAACCCATTATTATATATTACAAACCCATCATTTCCTAATGGAAGATTCAAAATCTGATCATTGATTAATCTTCTCTTTAATTCTTTAAAACATTCTGCATGTTCTTTTTTCCATCTAAACTTAACCAATTTACATGTGATCTTGGTTAATGGGTTATCCAATTGGGAAAAAATACAAATTAAACACTGATAATAACCTTCTAAACAAATAAAACTACATATCTTAGTTTTTTTTGTCAGTATAGGCCATTCTTAGACTGACTTTATCTTCACAGGATCAACTAAGATTCTATCCTTAGAGAAAATATGTCCATGAAAAGAAATTTCTTAAAGCCAAAATTCACACTTTCTAAATTTACCATATAACTCTTTCCTCTTGAGAGTCTCAAGAATGATCTTCAAGTGATTCTCATAGTATTTATAGGATTTAGAATATACCCAATTATCATCAATTAATACCACAAAAAAATCATCAGGATATTATTTAAATATTATGTTCATCATATATATAAAAACCAAGGTTAAAATAGTTCATCCAAATGGCATTACAATAAAATCGTAATGTCCATACATCATCTTAAAAGCTATCATTAGAATGTATTCCTTATTTACTCACAATTGATGATATCCATAATGAGGATAAATCTTAGAAAAATATTTATATCCATGAAGTTGATTGAATAAATCATCAATGTGAGTTAGTGGATACTTTTTATTTATCATAATTGCATTTATTTCTTTATAATCAATTCACAACCTCATGGATCCATCTTTCTTCTTAACAAAGAGAACATGGGCTCCCCATGGAGAAACACTAGGGTGAATAAATCCCTTATTACTCAACTCCTCAATTTTTTTCTTTAGATCCACTAATTCAACAGTTTCCATTATATAGGGAGTCTTTGATATTGGTTTTTCATCTAGAATGAAATCAATGGAAAACTCAACTTCATACTCTGGGGGGTCCAGGTAATTCTTTGGGAAATACATCAATTCATTATTGTAAAATAGGTATATCCTCAATTTTAAGATTACCTTATTCATCCTTAGATGTTGTTTTCTCTTTATCCCCAAGAATTTAATTTAGTAGATCTACTAGGGTGGATCAAGATAAGATTCAAAATATGAAGTTTCTACTCTAAAGATAAGGAATTCTACATCCTCCTCACAAATTGTAATTTACTTCTTATTGCAATAAATTTTCACATCATATTTTGAAATCTAGTTCATACTGAGGATTATATCAAATTCAACCATATTTATGATGATAAGGTCATAAAATAAAGAATGTTTATATTCCATAATAGGGACTACCCAACACATATTTGTTGCAATGAAACTTCCCTTATGAGTTTTTACCGACAACTCCCTTATTAAATCAAAATGAAAATGTCTAATTTTCTTGGAAATATAGGTATGTACAAAAGAGTGCGATGATATGGAATCAAATAAATAATTGGATAAATTTGAGGATAGGATTAATGTAACTTCTACCACATCATTGGGAACTTCTACCTTGACTATAGTGATTGCATAAGCTTGGAAATCTCCATTTGGCCTCTTCTATGGTAGATTCCCCTGGTTCATGGGATATTAGTTTGAATAATGCCCCATTTTTATTTTTGTTGAAGCACTTGATATCTTTAGTCTATTTCCCCTTTCACTCATGAGATAAATGAGCCTTGTCTTCACACTTTCAACACACTCGTATGCCCTTCAGTCATTTTCCCAGATGTTTCTTCCCACAATTTTCACAAGATTGAAAACACTTTGTTCCCTTGTTCTTTTTTGGTGATGTACCTTTCTCATGGTTCTCATCCAACCTCTTCTTCTCTTTATTTCCTTTGAATATATAATATATATATAATTTATTCTCTTTTTGGATGGAACATATTACTATTTCATCATATGCTAAAAATAGTTGATAAGAAAGTTCCCTTTAGATACATGGCTTAATAGCTTCAAATAAATGTTCAATATTCTTGTCTAGATCACATGTGTAATCTATAACATACCTATATAGTCTTGTAAAGTTATATTCATACTCTATGAAACTCTATTATTCTTTTTTCTTTATGTTAAAGAAATTTCTATTCATTTAAGTTCATTTCCCATGAGAGAAATATTTGTCTAATAATATTTCTTTAAAAAATATCCATTACCTGTATTCTATTTCATGTTCATCCTTAGTATTCTAAATCGATGACCATTATTGATCAACATCACCCTTGAGGAAATATAATATAAGTAATAACTTTTTCCTTTCATCACATCCCAATTCCATAAATATCATTTCAATGGACTTGATCCATTAATCAGCTACCACTGGATTAGTTATCCCACTAAAGGATGGGGGATTCTTTGGAATGAGATGATCCAACATAGGTGTATTGTGGTTATTCTTCATAACCTGAGTAATATTTAATAATATGGTCATGATATTATTAGTTACAACACTAACTGTGTTGACTTTCTCAATGGGGAAATCAATACATTTTCTATGGGTATTTATTCCTTTCCTTCCATTATAAGTCATCCCTAAATAATGGAACACACTGAGTTATCCCATAATCATCATGATAATTGAGACAAAAAATAAAAATTCTTCTAATGGTTAATGTTATTAAATAATATAAGGAATTATCATAGTTCTCACATTGGATATGTTTATTTTAAAATCTAGATCCCAGGACTTATAATAAACTTTCTCTGATACCAACTATAAATACTCATACTGCAGTAGCCTAAATCTAGAGTCTTATTTTATTACATTAGCATAGATACAAGATTAAAATCTCAAAGGACTTATTAGTTTATTAGTTTTGAAGAACTAGATACATAAATGCTACCCTTATTACATTGTTAATAAAATTAAAATTGTAACAAAGGAAAGTAAATTCATCCTTGAACTCATTCAATCATTTCAACATCATAACATGGGGAAAGGAGAACAAATAAAAGGGTGAGAGAAGATTCTCAGTAAGGGTAAAATACAACATAAGATTTTATGAATCAATAATAAATGAAACATAATTAATATGGAAAGGTATAAATATAAATAAAATACATTCCATTTAATCAAAAACTTTTCAATCATGAGAGGATATGGAATAATCATTATGGAAATGTAAAATATTGGAAAAAATCCATTTAATCAATAACTTTAGCCCAATCATAATTCATGGATAATATCATAGTGAAAATCACATGGATAGTAATGAATGAAATATTAATGAAGTAAATGATTAATAATTTAGATTCCATGATCTCATGCATCATGATACCTCTACCTTTAATACCTTTCACTAGACGGTTTAATCATTATGGGTAAAAACAGTTTTAATTTTGCAAACTTTGTCGTCTCATGAGACTACTGATGCATCGAGGGGATATCTATAACATATCTCTACCCATGTATGCATGTGAAAATAATTTCTCAAATATAAAAATTATTTATTTAATTAATTAATCAATATTCCTTATCAACAAATATCCATATTGAGTAAAATATACAAATTTAACATTATTTCACTAGTTAATCAAATAACATTCAATGTAAACACCATATAAAAAATTAGTGTATATATTAGAAAATAATAATATCCATGATATAATAAATATGTATATTGAATGAAATATTCAATTAATAATGACAAAAAAATAAATGGGGTAGTATACACACCATTGAAAATTAAATAGGTTCAAAACATTAAAAATATGCCTCAACAAAAAAAATTGAGATGAAGTCCCTTACAAGGATCATATCATTAATCAAATGAATATATTATGTGTATTTACTATAAATACAAATAAAATGATTGAAAATAAAACATAAGATAATCAAAAGTCATTTTACACATAACCTTAGTATGACATGATCAGTGAAATAGAAGTTTAACCCAATGAATGAAAATTGAGTTAAGAAATCTCTTACCACTTTGTAACTAGTCAAATCGTATGCCCCCTAGAATTAATATTTATCAAATTAAACAATGAATACCATACATATAATAAAGCTTATGATATGATATATCAATGGTTATTATGTACACAACACACAATAAATAAGGGTTGAATAAGGAATATATCTCATAGAAGTAAAAGTGAGACGAGAAACTCTTACCACTTTATAATCAGTCGAACCTATTCCCCAAAGTAATATTTATCAAATGAATCATTAAATACCATGAATATAATTATATTCATGATATGATATATTAAATTACAGTATATACACCACACAAAATAAATTATTGGTGAATAAGACATATTTCTCACATAAATAAAATGTGAGAGGAGAAACCCTTTACCTTATGTCCAAAAGCATTCTGCACTTGTAAATAATGTCCTGGATAATAAAATTAGATTAATTAATTACTTAATTAAAAACATATTCAACAAATATTTTATTTATTATGATTTAATTAAGTTCATTTATGGTCATTTTTTTGAGTTATACTTTTTAATTTCATTGTTCTGAGAGCGTTCGTTTCATAATTCCATGATCAGTTTTCTTGTGTATAATTATGGAAGTTCTTGTAAAAATAGAATAATTATAAAGAATTAAAATTATATGTTATTAATTAAATTCCATAAATTTATTTAGTCTCATATATCATTTTCTTTTTTTACATGAGGATGATTCATTAGATAGAATGTTAATGGAAAATGATTAGTTTATTTTGGTAGTTTTTCCAACCATCATGAACTAGTATTGTTTTATTTAATATTATGTTTATTTACTGTTAAATATCATTATATAAGTTTTAATATACATATTATAGTCTTTTTTAACCATAAAAATTGTTTTATGACCATTCTTGGAGGTGATAATGAAAAACGAAAACTCATCATCCACGAAGGTGGTGAATCGACACCTCGCAGATGAAGTTTTCATTTTTAGAATTAAAAGGAAAGGAGAATAGATTTGACAATGGATATTTCATTAACAAAATACCTTTACATTATATATATCATAATGGACTTACCATTCCACTTTGGATATGGTATTTTAAGAGAGGATAATAAAATAAAATAAATTAAAAGATAAAGAAGGAGGATTTTACCTCTCGAATATCGTCTCCTTGGAAACTTCCTTAAAATACTCGGATTTGGTCTTTTGGTAAGACTATAAGGTCTTTGAAATGGTTAATAGTATTGAGAGAGAAATTGGGTATAATAATAGTAATCTCTATGGCTTATAAGGTGTGAGGAGAATAGGTGGTGAGGGGCGGTATTTATAATGGGAGGAGAGGGGTGTTTTTTATTATTTTATTCATTTGTTTATTATTCTTGCTCAAGACTATTAATAGTGTTGATTATTGTGAATAAGTACAGTAACTAGTGCATGTGATTTTGAAATAATGGGTTATCACATCATCCATGACTCAAAAATTCATGTATGCTCCTTAAAATATTAAATACCGTAAATTACCTTATTTCACTATTCACAAAAAATTCAACTATTTTAGAAAAATCTCAAAAAGTCACCCTAAACATTTTTCGACATGTAGATTTCATAAATGGACTCCATTTATGAAAATTATTTTCTAAATATTAGAAATTTTATTTCTAATTAAAATCATCATTTATTTGAAAAATATTATTTTAAAATTATAACTGATTTTATGACACTTAAAAAAATTAATTAAGGTCTCATAAAGTTATATTATAATTATAAGACAAAAAAATATTAATTTATGAATATATTTTATAAAAATAAATTTTATTTTAAAAAATTATACTAATTATTAAATTGTAAATAATCATTTATGTTTTATAAAAATACCAACACTTAATTTATCGTTTTTAAAACTTTTATTTACTTATTCCATGATATAAATATATCATATTTTAATTTATGAGATATGTAAATTTTATTTATAATTTCATGGGTGAAGTTATTATTCTAATGGCCAATTTACCATTCCTAACGGTCACATTACTATTCCAATGATCATGTTAATATTTATAGTATATCATAGTTTGTTTAAGCTTAGTGTTGTGTGCAATGTAAGATATCTAATAAATTGAATTGATTTAAGAAGATACATGTCATAAAATCTTGGGGTGTTATGTTTGACGTGGGAGGGCATGTCAGTGATGGACTATACTGGACATTTCACTAACCTACAACACTTTGTTCCATCGTTAGAATCTAATGAGATCTCCAGGATGATAATTATTTAGAATGGTCTTTATTATGAGATCAGGTCATAGGTTAATGTTTTATACTTAAGCAGTTTTAAGGACATGATTAACCAGACACTCGTCATAGAAGGGAATCTAATAGAGTCCCTGAACAGCGGTCGTGCTATTTCAATCATAAAAACTGTAATATCTTCTTTGAGTATTAATAAGCACCGCTATGGAAGTTTTTAGCAAGGTAGTAGTGGGAAGAGCATTTCAAGATGTGGATAGCCATCTCAGGACTATATTCCATTACAGTTCTATCAGTGTGGAAAGTTTGTCCATAATCACCCACAATGTACTTACACCATAATCGAGTGTCATATATATGGAATAAAATTCCATATTTAGATGTTCTATGTGAATTTTCTACATTATACCAATGGAAGGGGATCAAGATAGGCACATGATTCGAGAATGTGTTCAGCTACCCCTCAGCAGGCTAGTATCTAGAGTTCTACTGACCATTCAGGTTGAGGCAGGGGACATGGTACCCTAGTGTATGAGAAGTAGTACTAGGTAGGGGAAATAGGTTAGGGTAGTCATACTGGATCCTAGGGTAGTCATACTTTGGATATCATAGATGTTGAATATTTTATTGTCAGAGGTATGATTATGGTATCATCTATCCTATCTTGTCTTTTATTTGATATTGGAGCATCACATTCCTTTATACCATCTTTTTTTTACAAACATGTTGGGATTGGAGGTGAAATTCTTGGATGATTATTTGACCATTGAAACATTGTTGGGAGTGCGGTAAAAGAATATCAAACATTGCATGGCATGTTCTCTAGAGATTGGTGGTTACCATTTCTTTTGGTAACCATTCGTGCTATAAACAACATGATTCGACTTTATTATTGGTATGGATTGTTTAGTTATATACCATGTTCATATTAACTTTTACATGATGAAAGTTACCTTTTTATCTCTAGAAGTTGGTAGCTATTCTGACCAAGGTGAGTGGTATATTTTGGCTAGTCATTCAGGGCCAATTTAGTGCATATTGGATTGTCTCATGACTCAGATATCCAGTCATTCTCTAGATGATGGTGGAATGTGATATGATTCTTTTTCTCTAGTGGTAAACCGTTTTTAGGATGTCTTCCTGAAGAGTTTTATGGATTACCTCCCAATAAATAGATCGAGTTCATGACTAAGTTGGTGCTGGGAGTAGATCTAGTTTCTATCCCATATTACAGAATGGCACTAGTAGAGCTTTGAGAGTTGAAAGTTCAGTTGGAAGATCTGGAATCAAAAGGATTCATATGGCCTAATACATCTCCTTGGAGTTCTCCATTTCTCTTTTCCAAGAAGGGTAATGGGTATTTGCACTTATGTGTGGATTATTGGAGGTTGAACCAGATAACAGTTAAGAAACATTATCCTCTTTCATGCATTGATGATCTTTTTGTTTAGTTGAAAGGTGCTAAGATCTTCTCTATAATCAATTTGAGACCAGGTTACCATCAGTTATTGGTGTGACCAAAGGACATACCTCAGACTTCTTTTAGGATCTAGTGTGGATTGTATGAATTAGTGATGATGTTATTTGGGTTTACTAATACACCAATAGTATTCATGGCCTTGATGAATAAGATATTTCATACTTTTCTGGACCAGTTTATGGTGATTTTGTTGATGATGTCTTAGTGTACTCCCTATCAGCATATGATCATTCAAAACGTCTTGACATCATCCTGAGTACATTGAGATAGAATTGGATTTACACCAATCTAACCAAATGAAGTTTTAGGATTAATAATGGGAAATTCTTGGGCCATGACATCTTAGAGGTAGGAGTTTCAGTGGACTGGGAGAAATTTTTAGTCGTGGTATCTTGGGAACATACCAAAAACATCTTTGAGATTCAGAGATTTTTAGGTTTTTTATGTTATTATCGGTGCTTTATCCTTAATTTATCCCATTTTAAAGTATCGATGTTTGGGCCAACCAAGAAAGGGGTGAAGTTTGTTTGGTCTGATACTTTTGAGAGAGATTTTTAGGAGCTGAAAGGCAGGATGACCACAACACCTATCATCATTTTACCTATGTCAGGTAATACATATATTGTGTACTATGACGCATTTGAAGTTAGACTCAGAGAAATTATGATGTAGGAGGATCAAGTGGTTTATTATGTCTCCGGGCAGCTAAGACTACATAATAGTAATTACCCTACTCAAGATTTGGAGTTAGCAGTAGTGGTACATGTCGTGAGATGTTGGTGGAATTATCTCATGGGTGAGAGGTTTTTGGTATACAAGGACCTCAAGAACCTAAGGTACATCTTTTCTTAGAGAGACTTGAACCTTTGGCAGAAGAGGTGGTTCAAGTATTCGTAGTCTTTTGACTTCGAGTTGGATTATACACCTATCAAGGAAAATTTCATTGTCGATTATTTAATCCAAAATTCATATAGAGGGGTAGTGTGGGAGTCTTATGATGAGTGGTGGATGATGTCCCTCTTTTCATAAATTCATTTAGATTTCCAAGAATCTTAGGGTTGATTATATCTTACGTTGACATCTTTTATACTCGTGCTCTTGAACCTAATCAAGACTGAGTAGTTATCTAATTTGAAGTGATTAGTTCTGAGAGAAAACTTATATGGTGGGGTGAAACCTTCAGAATGGTCTCTTGGAAGGGGAAATTCTATTCTTTCCTATGGCTGAGTATGGGTTCATATGGGTTTATGCGAGGAGATGATGAGGGAGTTTCATGCTTCTAAATGGGCGGTGAAACCTGGTTTGAAAAATATGTATCATGGTCTATGTAGATAGTATTGGTGTTCATGCATGAATAAGGAGGTAACTAGATTCATGGATACATTCTTCACTTTTCAGCAGGTGAAAACTGAGCATCAGGGGACAACTGGTATTTTTTAGCCTTCGCAAATTCATGAGTGGAAATGGGATGATGTCGCTATGGATTTTGTGACAGGATTACCATAGAAAACCCATAAGAATGATGCTACAAGGGTGATTGTGGATCAACTGATGAAGGTATCCCACTTCATACCTATAAGGGAGACCTTCATAGTTGATAATCTAGGTAGCCTTTATGTGCATGAGGTTTTCAGTTTCATGGTGTTCCAAGGAGTATTGTTTCATAAAGAGATCCTCCTTGCACATCGTGTTTTTGGCAGGGTCTTCAGAAAGATTTGGGATCACATGTTATTTTAAGAACAACCTATCATCCATAGACTGGTGGTCAATATGAGTAGACTATTGATATTTTTTAGGATCTTTTATGAGCTTATATTTTGGATTTTGGTGGTTCATGGGAGAAAAAAATTACACTCAATAGAGTTTTATTATAATAAGAGATTTTAGGAATCAATAAAAATTGAACTTTTTGATGATTTGTATGATATGTCGTGTCATTCAACACTTTTTTGGCTGGAGTTAGGTGAGTTAGCACTTGTTGGGACTAGTCTCATATAGAATAAATCTAAGCAAGTTCAGTTGATCAGACAGCAGTTGGTGACCATGAAAAGAAATAAGAAACCATATGACAACCATCAGAGACAACCTGTGAAATTTGAGGTTGGTCATCATGTTTTCCTTCGGGTGTCACTTAGATTGGGGAAACACTGTATCAAGAAAAAGGTAAAGCTAGTTCCCAGGTTTGTTGGGTTTTTTGATATAGTGCAAAGGGTTGTTCTAGTGACATACCAGTTAGACCTTCCACAGTGTTATGGTACTATGAATGAAATCTTTCATGTGTCTTAGCTTTATAGATATCATCCATAAACTTCCCATTTGATATAAATAGTATATGTTGAGCTTTGTACTGATCTTTCCTTTGAGGAACATCTAATTTGAGTTATGGATCGTAGTGAGAAATATCTTCAGGGTAAGACTATACCATTGGTTCGAGTGAAGTGGTAGCATGGGAGAGTTCAAGATGATACCTAGGAGAGGGAGCCTGATATGATAACATAGTGTCTAGACTTGTTCATTGAGACCTCACGGTTATTCTTAAAGTAGCTCGGGGACAATCTTTTTGTTGTGGGAGTTTTTAAGATCCCTTTTTTTTCAAATACGTCTCTCTCTCTGGGTTTTTCATTAATTCTTCTTTCATTTGAGTTTTTCCACATCTTTAAACCTTGGTGGTCCTGTTTCAGCATGGAAACATTTCATTTGAATAAACACAGTCTTAGGTTGTGAGGAAACTTGAGAAAATCGGAAAGGATCCATGTGAAGAGCCTTTATTAGGGAAAATGACTTAAAGACTAGAGATATGTTTTTTTTTTTGAATTAATGTAGTCTAGGTGATGGTAAAAGTGTTATCATGGTATTTTGGTATGTTGAGAACTTTTAAAATGGGGTTGGGTTGTTTAATATGGACATAGTATGAAAAACGATATGTAGAACATTTACACACTATTTAAATGGATTACATGTCATGTAATTTTCATGTGTTTTTAATAAAATAATCAGATGTGATGGGGTTTTCAGCATATCCCATTAAAATTTATTACATGGCATTTCAATAAATGAAACTATGTATAATTCCCTGACCTGCAGTTTTAATGTATGTTGTGCAGATGAATTTTATTTTATCTCACCTATAGCTTTCTTTTCTCGACATAGGGTGACTCTCCATGCGTTTTTGGAGTTTCAACATACCTTTTGGATGTTGTGTTTGTGTAATCGACCCCTAGTAAGTCTTTTTTGTTAGGTTATTCCCTTCTCTCCCTTGGTTCTCTAATTTTTGTGGTGTAATCCATTGACTTTGTGAGTTGTTGATTTTTATCATGATCATTTTTTTGATCTAGGAACCTCTTTGATATCATCCACACCTTCTTCCTCATGGGATTTTTCTATTGGAAGCATTTCATTCATTTCCAGATAAGGTGGGGGTCTAAATCCAAACCCTATGGTTTGGTATTTTCCAAGTATATGAAATATTATGATCATTCTAACATAATGTGCATCTAAATTAATTAAATAATGAATGGGATTATTCATTAAAATTCATTGGTTTCAATTGGGCTTTGACCTGTCTTATGGTTACCCATTGGGTGAGAAAACCTTGAATATAATTGAATTGGATAATGGATTAAGGTGTGTTTAGCATGACATAGAACCTTAGTTGATTTCTTGATATAGAATACCTAAGTTATAGATTAATTCTTATTGATTTGACTTTTGATCAATTGTGATATAAATGAAAGAGGTAATTGAAAGGAATATAGTAATTTGAATAATTAACGATTGTGGATTATGATGTGATATTGTGATATACATAATTTAGTGACATGTTTTGTGATCCTTTCTGAAATGATCATATATCGGGCATGGCCCTGGCACATGAAAACTTATATGTTGTAATGGTGATATTGAGTGGGTTTAGCCGAGTCCCATGTTGTAATTCTTATAGTGATCGGGCACAACCCAGTTCTATAATGTAAGGAATATAGGGATTTGAATTAGATGATATAATGATTATAAAAATTTAACTCGGTTTGTTGTTACTTTACCGTGATTTTATGGTTATGGTTGGCATAACTGTGAGACATGCTCAGAGATATTCTAGAATAATGCCAAAGCAGGTTATTTTACGATGTTTATATGGTTGTGGTTGGAATGGTTTTGATATATGCTCAAATATATTTTTTTATGGAGCTGAAGAAAGTTGTTGTGGTATTTTATTAATTTTTGAATTAATTAATATATGTGTTTGTCACTTTATTGCATACACTTCTTATCAGACTAGTTTTTTATACATGGTGGTATCGACCTACTAAGTTATACTCACACCCTATTTAGGCTGCCATTTGGTACTCAAGTAGATTACATGGATTCAGGTTTGGACAAGGGAAAAGGACCTTTTTGTTGATGGTTGCTTACTGGATGGGATAGGGTTTGGAGGTGGGATCGACATGGGGTTTGGGACTAGGGAATTTGAGTCTTTATTTGAGTATTCTAGTATTTTAATTGTATTGTTTCTAGAATAAAATTTAGTTACATTACGACACATCATTACGATATTCATATTATTATTTATTGGATTATTCAATTGTATTTATTATTGTTTTCTGTTATGTCTATAATTTTATTTATTCTGTTTATATGGATTATTTATATTATTATGACACTTTATACTAGGGAGTATAGTCTCTCCAATATACATTTCACACCCCCCCTACTTCTAGTTAGTAGCCTCTGGTGTGTGGGGAAGCACACTTGAGTTCTTGTAACTAACCCTTTTTCCACATGAGAGAGTTCCAGATTGGGTGACATTACAACCACAATACTTTTAACTGGTGAGTTTTCTTTTTTGTGGAACTTTGTCTCTATGATATAAAATATTCAGTGGATTCCCCTCATATGAAATATAATTCTCTAAATGTACTACCTATGGATTCAGTACATGTGAGAAATATGATATGTACTTCCTTGAGAGGGATACATGGAACAGATCATGTAATTGAGATAGGTTTGGTGGTAGTTCTAGTTGATAGTCCATAGCTCTGATGTGATCAAAGATCTTAAAGTGGTTAATGTATCTTGTAATAATCTTTCCCTTCTTCCCAAACCACATGAATTTCTTCCACAGTGATATATGAAGGAACACCTTATCCCTGACCTCAAATTATAGGTCTTATCAATGATTTTCTACGTAGATTTTATATCAAATTTTTATGGATTTCCTATGATATTTAATGATTTTAACCTTCAATTTTATCTCTTAGATAAGATCAGTTACAATTATCTTCTGTTATCAAACTTTATCCCAACATGTTGGAGTCTGACACCACTTACCATAAAGAACCTCATAAGGTTCCATTTGAATGATAGAATGGAAACTTTTGTTATATGAGAACTCCGCTAGGGGAAGGTCCTAATATCAACATCCTTGAAAATAAATTAAACATGATCTTATTATATCCTATAGAGTTTTAATGGTTCTCTCAGACTAACCATCCATTCTAGGGTGATAAGAAGTTATGAAACTCAAATATATATCCAAATCTTCCTAAAGGATTCTCTTTAACCTCAAGGTAAAACTCGAATTTCGATTAGATACAATAGAGAGTGGTACTACATGTAATATTACCTATTATATTATATATATATATATATATATATTAGTGGTTAATATAGAAATCTCCCATAACAATAATGAAATGCGCTTATATTTTAAAGTTATCAGTTATGATTCAAATGGTGTTATGGACTTTAGATATCTTTGGGAGTCTTATGAAAAAAATACATGGTTATGTTTTCCCATTTACATACTAGTATAGAAAATGGTTACATTATACCCTTAGACTCATATCATTCATCATTTAATTTTTGGAATACTAAGCAATGAGATACAATGTCTACAATGTCCCTCTTCATGTTATCCCATCAGAAGTTTCTCTTTAGATCACTATACTTGTTACAAATTTCTAGATGAGTAGAGAATTATAAGATATGCGCATCATCCAAAAATTACCTCTTTAGTTCTAGTTTTAATGGGACACATATGCGGGTTATAAACCTCATGACTCTATCATTAGAAAATTTAAACACTGGAATATTTTGAACCTTTCTCTATACCTCTCCAAAATCATTTTAGGTTTCCTTGATCCTCCCATGAATGGATGGTTGAGCAGTTATTTGAGAATAGTATGATAATATTCTTTTTTATGATTACTATGCCCATTTTTTATATGTTTATGGGATTAGATTGTGATATCCTTTATACTCAGATCATATTTCACTTTATTCACCTTCCCAAGATAGTAATGGATTGAACAATCATAATACTTGATAATATTAGACACCTTTATTGGTTCATATTTATATCTTTTTGTGTGAATATATACTTGTGGATATTATGATATATATATCCATATTCCAAAATTCTTCCCATAGATATATTTTTTCCAAATCCTCAATGTGAAGATCACTGCAGAAAATTCTAGATTGTGTGTTACATAGTTCTTCTAATGGATCTTTAATTTTCATGAGTCATATACTATAGATTTTTCATTTTTTATGAGTACGCAATCAAGGATTTTTTAGGAAAATCACTATAGATCACAAATCTTTTCACACTGGTGGGTAATGTGATCACATATATAGTTATGAGCCCCTTATTTAACTCTTTAAATCTCTCTTAAATTCATTAATCCATAGAAATTTCACTCCATTATGAGTTATCTCGGTTGGAGTGTTTGAAATTCATAAGATTTTTCTCTCAAATTGATGATAGTACCCAGATAATTCAAGGAAACTAAAAATATCATCCATAAATGTTGGTTGGTACATCCTTCAACAACCTCTAACTTTGAAGGATCCAAATATATCACTTTATTTTGGATAAAATGACCCAAGAATGTTAATTTCTCCATTGGATGGATATATAATTTTGTTCCCACCAATCATAATCATATCATGTATATGAATTTGTATTCCACATAGAGCATACAACATAAAAATGGCTTTCATCAAATTTAATCCAATTATTAAGGAGATTGTATTGTATACATGGAAGTTTTAAATTAATGAGGGATAGTTTTAGCTAGGTGAATACCCATTAGTGTAAATGGGGATGGGTATTCAAAACACAAAAATTCGGCATGGAAAATCATGGGATAATTTTGGCAGCATAATGGGTGTATATAAAGGTTCATGGAAGGGATTGAAAAGATTGAAAGGTGGTATATCATTACTTAGGAATTATAAATATAGTAAAGGGATGTATAAAAACACATTATAACATGGATAATTTGAAGGCATTGGGTGCCAAATTGAAGGATATGGGAGGAGTATTTAAATTTTTTTACCGGTGGATTGATGTAACTACGTCGGCTTTGGAAATATGCAACTTGGTACGGTAACTGAGGATATTGTGTGAAAGATTTTAGAACAAAATAAAATTACTAATTACCTCATTTGATATGAATCCACGCTAAAAAAAATACTCATCATTGGAAACCAATGCTCAAAGAAAATGATTTTAGATCCCTCTAGATCATCTACACATGATTTAAAAGTATATGGGAGCATCGATCATCAAAATCTGGGTGTTAGTGAGGATATCTAAAAAATTTTCCATGTCCCAATGATCATGGTATCAAAGATCCGTCAATCCATGTAGGAGAAAAAGGATTGATTGTTTAGATTATCAGTTTCTCTCTCTAGAAACTGGGTAGAGGATAGAGAGGCTCTCAACAATCATGTGATAAATCATTTTTAAAATTAAATCCTCCTCCTCCTTGAATAGTGAGGTACAATAACACCAAAAAATGGATCACCAACCCATAGATATTTATTTCCCACTAAATAATATATAAATGACATTGTATGACTGATTTACTGAGTCGTAAATATCATTTATATTTTTATCACTTACTTGTAATACAATAAATATATTACCTTATAAAATTGATCCAATAACTCGACTTGTCATTCCCAAATATATTAAATGAACCATGAATATTAAATTAATATTTGTTCTTATAACAATTTTACACGTATTCAATTAATATCTTCTGAATAATTTTAATAAATAAATTTAACTCCAAATATTATATACTTAATAGTAGTAAATTTATTTATTCATTGGAAATCATATAAAATATGACATCATCTGGACCATGTGGTGGGTCCCACCATGTCCTAAACTTCTATCCATCAGAATATGATAAACTTTTGAATACTCCAAGTGTGTGACCCTCTAGGGTCTTATCTCGATAGTAGTGAATACTATTTATAGACTAAGAGTAGATTCTAGAAACCCATCAAGGCCCCTAAAGAGATGAGGAAAATTCATAGAAATGATAAATTTTCCTATGAATACGTGTTGTGTAATATAGCATATTTGTTTCAAAATATATTATAAAGTAGAACTCGTACATTTTATCATCATACTTTCTTTCATTATTATTTTTTGACCTAACTAGAAAGACTTAACTTATTATACAATGTCCATGTATCTAGTAAAGACACTACCATCCTGATAAATTAGGCCCAAGATGTCACTTCCTTTCAGAAGCAACAAATTCTATCTTGATTATTCAATCAATGTTATATTAGCAATGACGCACCCAACACATGTTGGATTTGGTGGTCTATAACCAACTACTTTGTACTTTATTCATTAATAAAAGCCTTATCACATCTTTATTGTTCTTCTGCGTTAAAATTCATGTGATAATGTCCTAAGGACAGTTGTTGCATTAAAGGTTCATAGAGGATCCCTGCTATGATGAGAACCTGGAAGTGTCATAACATTGTTCTTGAATAAATGTTCTATGTCTGGATGATATTATTTGAGGGACATAAATAATACAGGTCGTTAGGGGTGATGAATCATAAAACTTTGAGGCACCTTCTCATGGTGTGTGCCCTTGGTAATATCCAAGAGGATATTATGAGAATGAGACCCGCCAGTAGGAAATCCACATTTCATAATGTCATTGGATGTTCCTATCTGCGGACGTGTGTATTGGTCCTTAGACTTTAAGATTATTACTAATGGGTATTACAACTCGCGCACTTAGATGTATTAACGAAAACTGTGACGACACACTATTCGCAGTGAGGTAGGATATGTTGGGTGCGTCACGAGTAATATTGCATTAATAGATAATGCGAGAAAGGATTTTTCCCTTCTGTTTCATAATGGAAGTAGATATCTCAGGACCTTTGATGGAATTGATATAGCCTAAATAAATCCATGGCCATGGTAAGGTATGGGCGAGTTCAGTTCTGGGAATTCAAAGAAAGAATAATCGAGCACATGGGTTGATGGCACTAGCATGCAACCTGCTTGATTAGAGATATTGAGACAAAGGGATTATATTACACGGTAAACGTTCATAGGAGGTGACACGTGATTGCGGCGTTAACTTCTTTCTCTATGGGTGCCTTGGCGTGTTGCTAGATTCTAACCTTGGACTTTAGGCAGGCTCCGCCTAATGCCACTGAGAAAGAGGCCTAGAGGGTCACACACTAACTGTATCCATGTATCTCAGTTAAATATTAATTTAACAAGTTAAATAAATATTATTCCCGACTGTGGTTTAATAATTATTTAAGGATGCATGATCGCATTTATTTTGACACTAGTTATTCGAGAGAATATATTGTTAGAGAAATAATATATTTATTAGCGAGTAATGCAGTTACATTTATTTAAGAAATAAATAGCCATTACTCAAGGTCTAATAAATATGGTGGAGAAAAATGGAAAATAAAAGTACATGCCGTGTATATTAAATATACACGCCGTGTAGTTTTATGGAAAACAAGTACACACCGTGTATTAATTATTACACGCCGTGTAGTTTTCCAGTCAGGATTTTGAGGATATAATATTGTTTTATTAAATGATATTAATTATAATCAGCGTGGGTTCATTTCAAGGAATTAATAATTTGATATGGGGTTTCAATAAGATTTAATGAAATAAATAAAACGCGTAACGCGTTTATTTATTGTCATAACTCTATTAACCTCAAACCCGATTATAAATATCCTCACAACCCCAACACTTTTCCACAGCCATTGTTGTGCACAACGGATTTACAAATACTCTCAAGCCAAGAGATAATTCCCTTTCCACCAAGAACACTCTCAAGTTACGAGAGCGAGATCCTCCACCGGATCAAGGCGGTCGAAGGCGGACATCGCAAGAGAAGGTTCTTCCATGCTAGCACCCGGAGATCCCTTCGGCGGCGTCTATAGATACATGGAGCACGTGTGGATCATCCCTAGAGGAATCCTATACTTGGATTCTATGACGCAACGACAGATCACAGGATCATTACTAGAGACATCAACGAAGAAATAATTCGACTTAGGTAATTCTTGTGAATTAATTAAATTAATTATAACCAACATATGATGATCCTTTCTCAATGGTTCCAGGACTCTTCTTTTCTTTTTCGTTCTTCATTCCATTCCGAAGATCCGGCGTTTTATATCATGATAGATCTCGGATTGAACGTTGTTTAACACTAAAATTAAAGTTGGGAAATCCCACCAACGTGCTTCCACTACGCTCGGAACCTACAAGTGGTATCAGAGGGGTCATATCGTAGATTATAATTATTTAGTTTTTCATTGGTGATCTATGCATTTAATAATTTAGTTATTTCAATTCATGTTTAATCGTTCTGGAAATCTGAATCTCAATATCTGTTCCTCCTCCCTTGTTTCTCGTTCACCTCACAGAAACAAATTTTTCTTTTAATTTTGATTAAAATAAAATAGAGGAACTCATCCGGAGGAGCCAAATGTTTCTGGCCGTACAACACCATAATACACGACGTGTATTTGGAAGTACACGCCGTGTAGTCTAGGTTCAATGCATTGACTAATCCGCCAAATCTGGCCGTGTATTGGATTCTTTCTAAGAATTTAAGACACCGTGTGTTGACCAGAAATAGGTGGCACATGGTTTCCGGATTACACGCCATGTGGTCCAATGAACATGGCATATAGTCCCTTCGGGTTGGACCGTGTACCCCGTACACGGCTTGCCCGAATGGAAACCGTGTAACATGAAAACTACACGATGTGTGTCCCACAGAACACGTCGTGTACTCCAAAAATTTCCGAAGTACATTAACATTCCCTATCCCCGGGCGTGTACTTCGGATGGATGGTGAAGAAAAGTACACGCCATGTAGTCGGAACTACACGCCGTGTACTCACCCAAATTACACAGATTTATTAAAATTTATTATTATATTATACAAACCCTTGAGATGTGTACCATGGTGCAGGCGTAAAGCTGAGGCACAACACATGATAGGTGTTTTATATATATGTGTTTAATTTAACATATGTGTAATGAATAGGAATTCACCGGGTTGCCTCCAAGGTACAAGTTACGTACAAGGATAATTTTAAATGAATGTATTTGTTTAAAATTATGATGGATGATAATCTCAAGGAAGTTCATAAAAGGGTTTAAGATAAAATGATTGATTAATTAAAGATAATTTATTGATTTGAGCATGATTTATCTGAAACAAGAACAATTAAAGAATTCAATGCTAGTTTTATTTATGTGTAAATATCATTGCATGCATGGATGATCATGAGCCAGACCGAGACCTTTGGATGTGAATGGTTTCTTTTAATTTATTTATTTAAATTAAATTTGTTGCCCTACGAGCCATCTCCTCATTAATATATAGGGCATGCGCGCCCAATGATTCTTTTATGTAAAACCCCATTTTGCCCCTCACCTGTGTGTGAGATAAATGCATATGTAATGGATGGATCTCCCAAGCTAGTGGAGGCGGATCAAGTTAGGATCCAAGGTGAAACTAATCCAAGGAGATACAAAGGTGGACAGGTGGAAATCTGTAAACACGAATCTGAAAGGTTCAAGGTTTTTCTCCCCTAGGTATTGGGTTAGTTTATCAACCGCTAGATAAACTAACCAATAGAAAAAGCTCATGATCATACCATTTATTTTATTTCTGTCAGTTGCATGGTTTATTTATTGTGGGTGTGTTGTCAGGATCACACAATTAATGAATTAAATGAGTATGCAAGATGGAACTAAAATAAAACCGGCTTATACATAAATATTATCTTAGACATGGTTAATTAATTAAGTATATCCCACTTAATATTAAAAAGCATGTAATCAAAGATAATAAAATGGAAATTTATGTATAAGGATAAAATCCCTCAAAAGAAATATTAAGTCGGTATAGCCTTCCATAATCTTGGTTAGAATCGAACCATAGTTCAAAGTGCTTGACCAAACCTAGTTGGGGTGCTTTCAATTGTCAGGGAATTCTAACTCAAGGTTTTGGGTTGACTTGACTTGGTTCGCATCAAGGGTTGACTACCACAGCAGGACTTGGTGTGACCAAGAGGCAAAGGTTGAGGAAATCCAAAATAAAAGGATTTCAGGATTGGGGAGTCCACTCAGCGGATCAAGGAGTTGTGAGTTAATATAGTTGGCATTTGGAATGCCTAACTAAAACCCTTCAAGTTGCTTGACCAACCCTAGTTGGGGTAATGTGAAGGGAAATATGGATCCTTGCCACTAGAATATTTAGGCAACAGAATATTCCAAAATCAATGGTGAGGGATATTGGATTTTGATAAAATAGTGGGAGACTAATAAGTATTAATTTATTTATTTGTCTCAATTTTTTTAATAAAGTACTAAACTTTTGCTCATCTTAATTTGTAGAAAAGACAAAAAAATGACTTCAAATATATCATTGTGAACCATACTCGAGAAGGAAAACCTTCTCACCGGCACCAATTTCCAAGAGTGGCGGAGGCGTTTACGCATCATCCTTCGCCACGAAAGGAAATTGTATGTGCTGGAAGAGCCAATTCCAGTTGTGCCTGGGAAAGAGGCCAGTGATGAAGAATTATCTCTCTATATGAAACACATGGATGATGCCACATATGTCCAATGTTTCATGCTATCGTCCATGTCCAATGAGCTCTTAAAGCAACATGAAAACATGGATGTGTATAGCATTATGTCTCACCTTAAGGATCTCTATCAAGAGAAGGCGAGACAGGAGAGGTATGAGATCTCCAATGCTTTGTTTACAACTAATCTTGGAGAGTCTGCGCCAGTTGGGCCTCATGTAGTCAAGATTATTGGCTACATTGAACGCCTGGACATCTTAGGGATTAAATTCCCGGATGAGTTGCGTACAGATCTCATCCTATCATCACTTCCCAAGACCTTCTCTAGCTTCATTGTCAATTATAACATGAGCGTCAATGAGAAGAGTCTATCAGAGCTTCTGACCTTGATTCTCTAGGTAGACAAGGACATGGGGCGTGACAAACCCGTAGTCCTTATGGTGAACAAGAAAAGGAAGGACAAGGCAAAGGGTACAAAGACTTATAAATGGTCTGAAGCCCCCGAGCACCATCCCTCCAAGAAGGGGAAGATCCAGAGGCAGGGCAAGGAATGGGAGGCGGTGTGTTTTGCATGTGGCAAGCAGGGCCACTGGAAGAGGAACTGCACCCAGAAGCGTGGGGATGCTAAAGGTGCATTCATTATTGAGTGTAATCTTTCCATTTCTACACATTGGGTATTAGAAACAACTTTTGGGGCTCACATATGTATTCAAATACGGGAACCAATTAGATTTAGAAAGATTGTTAGAGGAGAGGTGGATCTTCGAGCTGCCAATGGCGCAAGGATGGCTATGTTGGCTATTGGCGACTACCACCTCTCATTGCCGACTGGCATGATTGTGGTTTTACATAACTGTTATTATGTGCCTAGTGTTACCAAGAACATAATTTTTGTATCTTGTTTGGATATGGATGGATTTATTTTCAAGTTTGGAAATAAGGGTTGTCTCTTTTATAAGAACAACGCATGTTATGGTATGACACATTTAAATAATGGTTTGTATGTATTAAATTACGAAAACCAAGTTTTGGAAATCGATAACGAAACAAAATCACATGACTCATACATCACCCAGTTGTGGCATCACCGTCTCGGTCATGTAAACGAGAAGCGCTTGACAAAGCTCTGTCAAGATGGCTATTTAGACTCTACTGAGCTAAAACCACTTGATAGATGTCATGCTTGTTTACAAGGTAAAATGACCAAGCCACCTTTTGGTGGATTGGGTGAAAGGGCCACAGAGCTTCTTGGATTGGTACACATGGATGTATGTTGACCATTTCCAGTAGAAGCTAGAGGTGGATATTCTTACATCATTACTTTTACTGATGATTTGAGTAGATACGGATTTGTCTACTTAATGAGGTATAAGTCATAAGCCTTAGAGAAATTTAAGGAATTAAGAATGAATTAGAGAATCATCTTGGTAAGAAGATAAATAAACTTCGATCGGATCGAGGTGGAGAATATCTGAACCAAGAGTTCATCGATCTTCTATGGGAGTATGGGATTCTATCTCAGCTGACTCCTCCTTATACACCATAGTAGAATGATGTTAGTGAAAGGAGGAACCACACCTTGTTGTACATGGTGAGGTCGATGATGAGTCATACAGATCTTCCATTATCCTTTTGGGGATATGCACTACAAACTGCAGCATACACATTAAACCGGGTATCAACTAAGGCGGAAAATGGAATTCCCTTTGAGTTATGGAATGGAAAGAAACCCATTTTGTCACATACATTTGTATGGGTATGCTAGGCGTTTGTTAAGGCCTTCTCAGGCAACAAACTAGCACCCTAGGGCACAAAGTGTATCTTTTTAGGATATCCTAAGGAAACAAAAGGATATCACCTATATAACCCTCAGGACAAGAAAGTGATTGTCGCCAGAAAATCCATCTTTCTTGAGAGGGAGCACATCCTCAAAAATGATAGTGGGACCAAGATTGAATTTGATGAATTTGATGCTCAAGATACACATGAGTTGGTACAGGAACAAGTTCCACAGGTCCCCGTGGAAGAGGTTCCAGAAACACAAGTACTGCGTAGGAGCTCAAGAGAGGTAAGGGAACCAGAGAGATTTGGTTTCCTAGTCACTGAGGATGGTGAATCATTATTGTTGGACAATAATGAACCTCTCTCCTACAAGGAAGCAGTAGAAAGATCAGAAGTTGCAAGATGGCTAGAAGATATGAATTCTGAGATGGATTCCATGTATCATAACCAAGTCTGGGTTCTGTTCGATGAGCCAGTTGATGTAAAGCCTGTTGGATGAAAATAGGTATTCAAGAGAAAACTGGACATGGAAGGTCAAGTTAGAACCTATAAAGAAAGTCTAGTGGCTAAAGGATTCAGACAGTGTCAAGGAATTGACTATGATGAAACCTTCTCGCCATTTTCCATGTTTAAATCCATAAGAATCATACTTGCTATAGCAGCTTACCATGACTACGAGATTTGACAAATAGATGTCAAAACAGCATTCCTTAATGGGAACCTTCAGGAAGATGTCTATATGACACAACCAGAAGGGTTTGTGACACCAGGTGAAGCCAAACGGGTTTGCAAGTTGCAGAAATCCATTTATGGATTGAAGCAAGCATCGAGGTCATGGAACATTAAATTTTATGAAGCCATAACGGAATTTGGTTTCATTAAGAAAGAATGTGAGCCATGTGTTTATAAGCGGTTTAATGGGAATGCGGTCGTTATCCTAGTAGTATATGTTGATGACATATTGCTTATTGGAAACGACATACCAGCCTTACAATCAGTTAAGGACTGGTTGAACAAGTGCTTCTCCATGAATATTTAGGTGAAGCAGCCTACATTCTAGGGATAAAGATCATCCATGATAGATCCAAGAGGCTGCTTGGACTAAGTTAGGGTACATACATTGACCATATACTAAAGAGATTTAGTATGGAACAATCCAAGAGGGGACTGTTTCTAGTGTCACATGGACTATATCTTTCTAAAAAAATGTGTCCTCAGACACAACAAGAGAAAGATATAATGAGTAAGATCTCATATGCTTCGGCTATAGGATCCATCATGTATGCCATGTTATGTACCAGGCTTGATGTTGCCTATGCACTGAGCATGGTAGGCAGATATCAATCAGATCCAGGAGAACAGCATTGGACTATTGTTAAGACCATACTTAAGGGAAGAGAACTTGGCGGACCCCATGACTAAAGGCCTATCTCAGCAGAAGCATGAATATCATGTGAGAGCTAGCAGGTTAAAGGTTGTTAGCAGTTGGCTCTAGTCCAAGTGAGAGTCTATTGGAGTTGGTGGTCTAGAACCAACTAATTTGTACTTTATTCATTAATAAAATCCTTATCACATCTTGATTGTTCTTCTGTGTGACAATGCATGTGATAATGTCCTAAGGACAGCTGTTGCATTAAAGGGTCATAGCGGATCCCTGCTATGATGAGAACCCGGAAGTGCCATAACACTGTTCTTGAATAAATGTTCTATGGCCGGATGATATTATTTGAGGGACACAAATAATACAGGTCACTAGGGGTGAGGACTAATAAAACTTTGAGGCACCTTATCATGGTGTGCGCCCTTGGTAATATCCAGGAGGATATTATGAGAACGAGACCCACTAGTAGGAAATCCACATTTCATAGTGTCATTGGATGTTCCTATCTGCGGACGTGTGTATTGGTCCTTAGACTTTAAGATTATTATTAATGGGTATTACAACTTGCGCACTTAGATGTATTGACGAAAACTATGATGACACATTGTTCGCAGCGAGGTAGGATACGTTGGGTGCGTCACGAGTAATACTGCATTAATAGATAATGCGAGGAATGATTTTTCCCTTCTATTCCATAACGGAAGTAGATATCTCAGACCCTTTGATGGAATTGATATAGCCTAAATAAATCCATGACCATGGTAAGGTATGGGTGAGTTCAGTCCCGGGAAGTCAAAGAAATAATAATCGAGCACATGGGTTGATGGAACTAGCATGAAACCCGCTTGATTAGAGATATTGAGACAAAGGGATTATATTACACGGTAAGCATTCGTAGGAGGTGACATATCATTGCGACGTTAACTTCTTTCTCTATGGGTGTCTTGGCGTGTTGCTAGACGCTAACCTTGGACTTTAGGTAGGCTCTGCCTAATGCCACTGAGAAAGAGTCCTAGAGGGTCACACACTAAGTGTGTCCATGTATCTTAGTTAAATATTAATTTAACAAGTTAAATAAATATTATTCCCGGCTGTGTTTTAATAATTATTTAAGGATGCCTGATCGCATTTATTTCTACACTGGTTATTCGAGAGAATATATTGTGGGCAGAATAATATATTTATTAGCGAGTAATGCAGTTACATTTATTTAAGAAATAAATATCCATTACTCAAGGTCTAATAAATATGGTGGAGAAAAATTGAAAATAAAAGTACACGTTGTGTATATTAAATATACACGTCATGTAGTTTTATGGAAAACAAGTACACACTGTGTATTAATTATTACACGCTGTGTAGTTTTCCAGTCAGGATTTTGAGGATATAATATTGTTTTATTAAATGATATTAATTATAATCTGCGTGGGTTCATGTCAAGGAATTAATAATTCGACATGGGGTTTCAATAAGAGTTAATGAAATAAATAAAATGCGTAACGTGTTTATTTATTTCCATAACTCTATTAACCTCAAACCTGATTATAAATATCCTCACAACCCCAATACTTTTCCACAGTCATTGTTGTGCACAATAGATTTGGAAATACTCTCAAGCCAAGATAGAATTCCCTTTCCACCAAGAACGCCCTCAAGTTACGAGAGCGAGATCCTCCACCGGATCAAGACGGTTGAAGGCGGACATCGCAAGCGAAGGTTCTTCTGCGCTAGCACCCGGAGATCCCTTTGGCGATGTCTAGAGATACGTGGAGCATGTGTGAATCACCGCTAGAGGAATCCTATACTTGGATTCTATGACGCAACGACGGATCACAGGATCGTGACCGGAGACATCAACGAAGAAAGAATTCCACCGAGGTAATTCTTGTGAATTAATTAAATTAATTATAACCAACATATGATGATCCTATATCAATGGTTCCAGGACTCTTCTTTTATTTTTTATTCTTAATTCCATTCCGAAGATCTGGCGTTTTATATCGTGACAGATCTCGGATTGAACGTTGTTTAACACTAAAATTAAAGTTGGGAAATCCCACCAACGCGCTTCCACTGCGCCCAGAACCTACAACACACACTACCTTTCTATGAATTCAATTCCATATTTTTCATCTTGAATAAAAGTAAAAAATTCAAATGGTACACATCAATAATAATCTAAATTAGGATTCTATTACATATGTTCATAGATAAGAACTACCAATGACACCTGGAACATGTGGTGTTCCTATTGGAGGGTCAATCCTCATGATCTAATCTACTCAAGAACACAAAGTGCAAACTTCATGAGAAGAAGTATAAATGTATGATCCCCAAAAACCAGATAGTCAAACATCATCTGTGTACAATCATAATGATATATCTTGACCATAGAATGTATGTTTAAGATCATTATCATAAGATCTCGAGATTCTCATTATAGCCTGGGAACTTCTATAACCATTTAATATGACCAATAATATATAGAAATTACTATATAAATATTGGATGAAAAAATAACAACACTATTATGGTAAGTCTACATAATGCATAACCAAATATATGCATGATATAGTAATAAAAAAACACTATTCACATTGGGTCTAGGGAACCCAGTTTTAGAACACTCTCTACTTGAACTAGAGGAAACTTGCTAACTATCCTTATTAGATCTCACATGATAATGTCATGCTTCTAGTGAGTCATGGATTTAGTTTTTGGTCTTACCACATCTCCATTGTGTGGCTACTCTATTATTTGAAACTTTACCTCCTTGAGTAAGACTCCTCAGGAGATAATATCCCTTAGTATATTTCCTTTTTCCACTATCAAAACATGACATCTTGGATAGTATGAGTAGTAGTAGTATCATAATTTTTTTTATGATAAAACTACACTTACTATGTGTGATTCCAAGAAGTGTAAGAAATCATTACATATTTTATACTACTTCTTTAGTTGTATTAGAAGTCGCAACACACTTAATATTTGTAGATATGACTACTACTGTCTTAAATGAGATTCTCTTGATCATTGCCTTATCATGAATGTGATATTTGACCACATAGATTCAAAGGAAGACAAGTTTGTGACCCCTTAAACTAGTGACCCTACCTCCCCAAATACTAGGAACATATCTCTTATACTCTATTAACTACAATTGGATAGTTCTGAATGCTTCCCATGTAGTTCTCTTGGATCATATTGATATTTTCTTTACATAATGTATATTCATGAAATATCACATTCAATACATAGTATGTCATTTGTGATTGATCCATCATAGAATAATATGGAATTCAAATCATCATATTAATCTCTTCCAATGTCTTATAAATGTCTTCTTGGATAGATTTATTCCATGTAATATTGGTCACAATTATCTCTTGAATTTTTCCAACTTATATTTTTTCAGTACCTTTTCAATATATGTACTTATGCCTTGGTCTAAGAAACCCATTATATCTACCTTAGTAGTTCACTTTTCCTAGAATGTAGGTTAATACTTTGGTTAATCATTAGATATTTTCTTTTATTCTAGTCTTAACTATTTGTTAGACCAATTTCCATTTTCCATATGTTATCAAAAATATTTTCCTTATAAAACTATTATTCTCCCACTAACCACTCTTAGACATAAAGAAAAAATATAAACCTACTGAATATTATATGATCTTTTTTATTACTTCAATCCAAATCTGGATTTAATTAACTTTCACCCCTTATTGGAAATCTATAGTGTCAACAAATAGTTTTGGTTGTATCATATAGACACTTTCCAAGAAATGTGTTCTTGAAAACCAATGACAAATAAAATGATCATATAAAGTAGTTATGATAAGTATAATTCTACTAGATGTAGGCATGATGACTTGGTATAACCAATCGATCCTTATGGGTACCATTATTGTACCATCCATGTAATGTTTCTATTGAATACCACCATAGTATCATAATTTCAAACATTCAAAATACTAAGTTCCTATACTTTGATACATGGGATCCATTATTGAATTTTAATTAAACTTCTCAATCTTATACATGTTCCATATAGTTCTTAATTATAGGATCCATTATTCATAATGAATAAAGTATCACCAGTCATGGTGAATGTAAAAACCATTACCCTACTTTTAGCCTTCATATATATTATTTTTCACTAGAAAATTTCTTTTCCACAAGCTCTTGTGGAACTTATTCGTACACCAATTACTTGGGAATCTTTATAATTGACTAAATCCAAGTCAATCTTACTCCTACTACCTCAAATAGATATGTTCACCCATTTATAGAAATATAGTCTAGCACATGAATATAATTTTTCTATCTTAGGTATTTTTGTAATATCATTATATTACATTAGGATAATTACTTTAGGTGCACATTGTATTTTTCTTAGTTCAAGTTTTTTTATATTCATAACAAAATATTTACATCTAAAAACGTGTTCTTATAACCTGGTTGATTTATAGAATACTGTAAATAATATTATATGCATTTTTCATTATAGTTGGTATATGGTTATGGGATAACTATTCTATTTTTGATTCATGAATTGAAAAATATATAAAGGAAGCTTCTATAATTAATATTTAGCTCACATTGATTCTCCTTTCATTTACATCATGTATATGTTGTGTATAAGGAAATGTGCATTTAGGAATTACTCCATGATACAATTTAATGATCAACGTTTTCATACAAGATTCATCATTGATCTCCTTTACCAACATCATTGCCTTGATGTGTATAAGGGAATGTGCATTTAGGAATTACTCCACACTACATTATAATGATCGATGATTGCTTGGTAAAGATAATATTTGGCACATTGGTTCAAATAAAATCATATCTTCTAACCATGAATATTTTTTACTTCACTTTTACACTCCTTCAAACACTTAAAGGAATATTATGAAGTATATTTATCACTAGATTTACTTTCGAATATTTCTTGAATTATATCTAAACTAATTCTATAATATTTGTGACTTACCTTTATTTATAAAGATTTATTTATCCAAATATATGTAAGTAAATGTGTTGATAATACCTAACATCTTGAACTCCAAATATTCTAAAATCCATACTCAGTATATGCTTTAAAACTACTTAGTTTTACTAGTAAAAGAATTAACATACCACAACTAGGTATAAAGGAGTCATAGATTTTATATTCCTCATTTATTTCCAATGATTCAAGCATTAATGAACTATTAGTTGAGTATTGGGCACTAAAAACAAAATTCATTAAAAAATGGAATAATGTATCCTTGTTTCTAATGGAAGCATGAGATTGATGTTTTGGTAAAACTAAATAAATTTTTAACTATAGTCATTATTCTCGGAAACTAGAAGTTTTTTACTTCCCACCACTCACTTAGGAATCACCCTTTTTCAATCACTTGGAGAACACATCTTCCTTATTGTAACATTTCTATAATTTCTTAGTTACTACATTTAAATTCACATATGTGATAGGCATATTGTTTTGAATACCCATGATGTATGATAGAAACATTACATAAAATAATGAATATACACTAAGTGGAATCCTATTCTTACTTATACATCAATTTATTTCATTTTTAATCTTCCATAGGCTTACCTCGTGACATGTGAAGGAAATAACATCTTGTATAATGATTAGACTCTTTTTTTAAGGATGTTGTGAGGGTTCCTTTGGAATTACAATTTCCATTGAACTTTTTACCTTTTATTTCAACCTATTCACCATATGAAATAAAGATTAATATTTCTTTAAGTTCTTATCAACTTGTCAAATCTTTCCAAAAGATAATAAAGCATTTTCTCCATTCTATTCATTTTGTAATACTAAAAAAACTGGAGTAAGTGGGTTATAATGATATAATAATGGGATGTATTGAAATATCCTAATACATATTTTAATTTACAGTGTAACCATCACCACATTATATTTCTCACTTCACTTTCTCCACATTAGATTCTCAGAGATGAGACAACATATAAAATCATCCATGTATTATTTTTATTTTCAGAAACATTGGTCATTGATGATAACATTATGATGTAAACATAAAATGTGTCATAAATGAGTCTCTTATAAGAATATTTCTCACCTTTTATTCCTAAAGTGGCTCAATAGGTGGTGGGTACTCTTGAACATAGAATTTCCAATATCATAGTACTTTTTGCAAGTGCATGTACTACTCTTGGAAATTCACATTGATAAGGACATGTTCTTTTTCTATAGTAATCACAGTGTATTTTTGGTATTATTTTCCATTTTTCTGCAAAAAGAAATACTATCATATTAGTAATTTCATCTTGATTACTAATTAGACATTTCCAATTAAATTATTAAATGTATCCTGGTGTTTTATCGAAACCTAGTATCCCCCATTACTATACTCAGAATAATAATCCTCTAGAGTATTCTAGTTGGAAAGATCCGTGAAACCACTCCTCATATTCTAAGATATTGCTACACCACTATGGAGAGTTTCAAGGTTGGAGTTTGACTAGCCACAACATTAACTCATCCAAATCCATTTTTTCATTTTATGAATGAACCGCTTTTTGGTTGAGTGGGAACCTCACAATCGCAATGCCTCAATAGACAGGACCCAACCCAAATGAAAACCACAAAACAGAACCAGAACAAATACAAAATTCAAAATGCACCCACATAACACCTTTCAAGATTCAAATTGAAAATTGAAAATTATAAACAATGCACATAGAGAAGGCCAACGGATTCTATACCTCCTTGAACACCCTACCACTCACAAAAACACATCCTAAAACCTTCTTGGAAACCATCTCACACAATCGACCTGGAAAGGAGCAATGGACCTGGAAGCCAGAGCAGTGTAAGAATGGACGAGACCTCCATAATGAGCCATGATGAAGCCATTACCACCATCCCCAAAGAAAAATTCATCTTCAAACCAGCAATTCAAACAGTAAGTAGTATGCCTGAAAATAGCAATAGAGCTTGAAATTTAGACCTCAAATCCACTAGTAGAAATTCTATGATCCACCCACAACATAGAACCCAGCATCAAGAAGGCAACGAGATAAGTTTCGATGCATCACATCGGTCAGAGAGGGAGCCTGAGGTATCAAGCCTAATGCCACACGAAAACTGAAGCTGCACATCACTCGAGGTTAGGGTTTCTTATCTCTTTAGAAGAGTGTGTGGGATTCGCCAGAATCACACATGAAATCAATAACTCTCGATGGCATCCAGAATCAATCCGTCGATTGCAGATGTCTCAAAGCCTTCTCTGCACCCAATCGCATGCGTGAACCCCCACCGATCTAGAACATGACCGAGAGGTTGGGTCGATTTGAGCAGTCGGACAACAACCACAACGTCGACCGCGAGCGAGACCTGATCTGGGGGGACATAGGCGCATGATGATGTCGTTCGTTGAGCAGCATGACTAACACCCATGGAAACCGAGTCCTTGCTGAGAGCATCTCGAGAGGTGAGAGCTCCTGAACAAGAGGGGCAAAGGGCAGCGAAAACCCTAGGTAGCAGCGGCGTCCCAACAACATTAACTCGCACGTCCATAAACCATTAAGTGAAGTCTCGACTTCTAGAAATTATAGACTTGATTTAAAAAAAAATACATTTAAAGTGAAAACAAGCTAGAATTGTATACTTCTTTACTATCATATTTAGTTAATTAAGTTGACCCGTTTCTTTTATAAGAACCCCACAATAGTAGGAGGAAACTTCAACTATGGGTGATAAGCACCCCGTACACTCAGTTTGGTCAAACTCAAACGATGGAGGGCATCATGAATTCTTTGGGTGTTTTTAATATTTCTCAATGAATGAATTAATTTTAAATTTGATATGCACAGGGTATGTGGCGTAATCACAATTTGACTACGTAGTAAATAGAAAAAACATTCAGCTCATCTTAATTTGTCTTAATGTATTATTTTTTGTGGTTGTGTAAATTTAGAAACTCACTAAATAATAATAAAAACTGCATAAATAAAATAAAATAATGCAAATGATATTGAAAGTTTGGTATTGATTGATCCATTTACACTCAATGGATAAATCGTGACATTAGGGGTAAAAATACCCGAGTTTTGTCTGACTCTTATCGACCTAGGTAGAGCCAACCCAACTTGGTCATGGGTCCACTGATAGGGGTGGTGCAAAGCAGGAGCCAGTTGTGGGAGACCATGCAGTCTATAGTGATAGAATGGTAGCATGGAGAGGCAGGCTGGCTGGAGGCCAAGGCTGGGGTGCGGCGGGGTTCCAGCTGTGTTGGCCTGTGGGAGAGGCACATTGTGAGGCGGGGCGGCGGCCGAGAAGTGTGGTAGAGGGAGGCGATGCTGGGGCAGTTAAGCGGGAAACCCTTTCCCCATTATTTTTTTATCATTTCATACGCCTATCTAGGAACCATATTGACTTGTTTTTTTTTTTTTTTTTCGGTGCGTGACAGAAGATGCGTCCCCACCACTTTGCCTTTTTTTAATTTTCTTTATTGCAAATCTACATCCCCACCTATTGACAATTATTTTTTGTTTTGTTTCAGATTGTCAAAAGCCTGTGTTAGGATTTTGTTTTTAAATTTTATCTCCACAAATAGTAGAATAATTTCCCAGCCAAAGAAAACACCTCAGGCCATTGAAAATGGATGAAATTCTGTAGTTGATTAGAAACCTCCTTCACCGAGTGACTTCAGAAAAAATATGACATATATATAAATATATATGTTCTCTACTTTTTAACCTTAATGGTTTTATTCCATATTTTGATCTTTCGATACCCATATCTCAACCATCCGATATTGTATTGGATTGTCATCTATGATGATGAGACTCTCACAACACTCTCTTCATGAATTTAACACAAACACAATTTTTCTTGGATTAAATATTTCACATGTTTTCTATGATACCAATTGAGAGTACTAGGGTGAACAGTGGAAGAATATGAGTTGGAAATTTAATTTTTTTAATCATTAGATTGATGTAACTTTGTCAAATCCGGTGATACACAACTCGGTGTAGAATCCGAGTATCCTGCATGAAAGATGTAAGAGCAAAATGAAATGAATAATTTCCTCATTCGATCTGATGCTACTGTTTCGGTGCGGATGTGCGCCGGGTTACGTTGTTCCGCCAGGACGCGTTCGCGCGTGCACCCGTCAACCCGAGGGGATGGGCGCGCGGCTTGTGGCCCCGCAGTCCCGCTTTCCAAAGGCGGGCGGCATCCGTCCCTTATTCAGGGGCGTCTGCCCCTTGATCGAAACCGGGATGATGGGATGTCGGCTCCTCCTTCCGTGGACGTCTCCCCGGAACTCGTCGCCTAATCCGGGTCTCCCTCATAGATTTAAGAATGTTCGTGAATCTCGTTCCCGGCGCCATATCTTCATGGACACCGGTTAATTACGCTGCTTCCGCCCGGACGCTCCAAGGAGTCTGGTCGGGGCAGCAACCTGCGGTGAGGAGACCGGGTGGCTCTGGGTGTCGGGGGCGTGTCTTAACACTGCGCCTCTGCATGTCTGCCTTCCGTCCCTAATAGGGCTTCTTGAAGGCGTGATGGCCTGAGGCATCCCGTACTGGGTGCGGGGAACTGTGTTACCTGAGGTTTTCCTCAGCTTCCCATGTTTAACACGGGGTATGCCGCGAGTTTAACGTCCAGCGGAGACGGCATCGGACTGATCAACACGAGGAGTGGATCAGATGTCAGAACCCCTTGCGGGGAACCTCCGACGCTGGGGCCAGCACATGGGCGGCTTCCCGAGTGAAGTGGAGTGGAATGAAATGGCATGACCCCACCGGGATGTGGCAGCCCGGGTAAGGATCAGGATGGATGATGGAGTGAAGAGCTTGGACCCCGTAGGGGCTTCCTACGTACCGTGCGTTAGCGCGGATCAAAGTCAGCGTAGTTCGGATATACAGTTTAACGTCATGCTGGACGTCGGCAAGCCGACTCACGAAGAGGTCGAGGCCGCCGGGCGGAGGATGGAACCGAACCACCTCGCACAGAGGGGGATGGAACGGCCGGGTGGATCACAGTTTTACGTCATGCTGGACGTTGGCAAGCCGACTCACAAAGAGATCGAGGCTGCCTGGAGAAGGATTGAACCGAACCACCTCGCACAGAGGGGGATGGAACGGCCGGGTGGATCACAGTTTCACGTCATGCTGGACGATAAAAGGAGAAATAGAAAAAGGGGCAGTGGGGAAGCACAATGGAGATACACACGTGCAGTCCCCCACAGAGGCGGATTCATAGGTGAATCAACACAAGTGTGAACCCGGGAGGGGTCCACTGATGGACGAACCGACGTAAATACGACCGGGACGACCAGGTGGTGGGCTTGAACCTCGGAGAGGCTTCCTACGTACCCTGTTTAGAAGACAGGGATCAAAGTCCACGTAGTTCGTTCTGTAGAGAGAAATAGAAAAAGGCAGTGGGGAAGTGCAATGGAGATACACATGTGCAGTCCCCCACAAGAGCGGATTCATAGGTGAATCGACGCAAGTGTGAACCCAGGAGGGGTCCACTGATGGACGAACCGACGTAAATACGACCGGGACGACCAGGTGGTGGGCTTGAACCTCGGAGAGGCTTCCTACGTACCCTGTTTAGAAGACAGGGATCAAAGTCCACGTAGTTCGTTCTGTCTGTAACACTCTACCCCCGTGGGCGAAGGCCACTCCAACCCCGACATCCCTGCAGAGACGCGCGGGCGGGGGCCACATCCAGACCGGGGGGATCCTGCGTGCGAGACACGGGATCAGGTGATGCGGACGGTTTAACGTCTTGCCGGACGAAGTACAGTTTAACGTCGTATGTTGAGGACGAGGCGGACGGTTTAGCGTCTTGCCGGACGAAGTACAGTTTAACGTCGTGTGTTGAGGACGAAGCGGACGGTTTAACGTCTTGCCGGACGAAGTACAGTTTAACGTCGTGTGTTGAGGACGAAGATGCTTGGCAGTTTAACGTCTTGCAGCGCGGACGATGGTGCAGTTTAACGTCGTGTGGGACGTAAACGCCTGGCAGTTTAACGTCTTGCAGCGCGGACGTTGCACAGTTTAACGTCATGTTGGACGTATGCAGTTTAACGTCGTGCAGGACGTTGAAGCCGCCGATAGGTCCGTGTCACTTCGCGCACGCCTGGAGGGCCGCACGGAAAGACAACGCACAGTGCGGGCACCCGGGATGAGGGTCATCGGGCGCCATGCAGGCGGGTACCCTCAGGGGGTCAAAGGGGGCGACCCTGGCAGCTTGCGCGCAAAAGAGGAGCTTTGCACGCAATACCGCGGGTCGACGCGCAAATGGGCGACTTGGGCTAGAACTTTGCGCGCGGATGATAGAGATTGCGCGCACCGGGCTTCGGGTAGCGTGCGGGGGGCAACGGCTCATTCTTTAATCGAATGACCACTTTGAAAATGGGGGGTGCGCGCAATCGGGTTGGATTGCGCGCACCCGGGGGCAATTGCGCACAAGAGGCTTCTTTTGCGCGCAAATGCCTTTGGGTGAAGGGTTATTCAAAAGGAAAGGAGCCAAAGGGATTGCGCGCGAAGGCGAACCCCAAGGCTTTCTTGCGCGAAAAAAAAGAGGTTACCTGAAGATCGGCATTGCGCGCGGAAGGGGTTGGATTGCGCGCACGAGAGACCGTTCGAATTCTGGCAACCTTCAAAACGTCGGGGGTCGCCTTATATTTATAGGCAACCCCGGGCGCGGAATCCAGTGCGCGGGCGCGAAATTCTCTTCGCGGGCGCGGAATCGGGCCCGGGCGCGCAAGGGAGTCGCGCGGGCAGCGGGCGCGCAAAACTGCGCGCCGGCCCAGCGCTTTGCGCGCATCCCGGGAGGTTTGCGCGCGACAATCAAACATTGCGCGCGGGCCTCCGAAATTCCGCGCAAGCCTTCCGGTTCTTCTGAAACGCGCTTCTGACTCCAAATATGACCTCGCTTTCCGCATCCGGAGCTTTGTTTGGGAACAACGGACTTTTCCGGCGTCTACAAAAGCCCCCCCTCGGAATCTGATCGGCGAGAGGTCGCAACGATCGGGTTCCGAGGGAGACGCCGGAATGCCGAAGTCCTGGGTGGCACGGGACTGTGGCGCGCAAAAAGGGGCGTCGGGCGCGAAATTCGCCGGTGCGGTCGCGCAAAGCGCTTTCCGCGCGGCGCGGACTCCCGGCCTTGCCTATAAATAGGGGCCCTGGGTCCCCCGCACCGTACACTGGCCTTCCGCGCGATAAGCATTCGAGCTCTCGTGCGCGAAATTGCCTTTTCCGGCGCGGAATTCGCCCGCTCGTCGCGCAAACCTGTCCGGAATTCTGCCTGCTTTTGCGCGAACACCCGGGGTTTTACGCGACGGACTTCCCGATTGCGCGCCGTCCACTAGGATTGCGCGCCAACTCTCAAACTTCTCTACCAGCCTCGTCCGCTCCCGCACGCTTCATCCCTTTACCCGCACGACTCCCGAAGCTTCTGAGATGGCCGCACATCAAGGAAATGAGGGGGATGCCGCCACTCGCAGAGCTGAGATGGCGACGAACGAGGAGGTCTACGGAGCCAAGGAGATTGTTTCCAACAATCAATCCTTGTTCGACTTGCTGACGCCGGCCCAGAAGACATATCCACTGTCAGACAACCTGCCGCTCTGGAACTTCGGCATCCTAGATGAGGTTCCGGTGCCAGGGTTCGAGGTTGATGCGCCACAGACCTGGGTGACTCGGGAGGACGAGCTTCCCCGCTATAACATCACCAACAATGGGCATCCTGCCAGGGAGACCAGGCATTTAGATGTCTACGTCCTGAACCCGAGGACGCGAACCATTGACGGGGGTGAGCCTACTGCGGAGAATTCTCCAGCCCTCTACTCGAGCATATATCGCCAGAGTGTCACCGACGACACCAAGGGCTGGCTGAAGGACTGGGACTTGCGATCTGGGGGCAATTTCACCAGTGAGTGGGCCTGGGCGTTCTGGGTACGCCACACTTGCGATCACTTCGCGGAGGAGCTGCGGTACATCGGCCTGTTTGAGGCGGTGTGGACGTCGCAGTTCCACTTCTACCAGCAGTCCGAGCTCGGGCCGGAGCTGTTCACCCGCTGGTCCCCGGATACCAACACCTTCCATCTTCACCATGGGGAGGTCGGCATCGGTCTCTGGGACATCCACTGCATCGGAGGTATCCCGCTGGAGGGTTACCAGTACGATGAGTTCCTGCCTCCGAAGAACACCTGGGAAGACAGGTCACGGACTCCCATTCTGACCTGGCATCTGCTTGACCTGGCTACGCAGCGGCTCGGGATCAAGGACTTCCAGAAGGACATAGCCTACAAGGAGTGGTTCGGCCAGTTCTTGGATCATGACCCGGCGGTCAAGATGCCAGGCAGGGGGAAGTGGTGCCCGACCGCGGCTCAGAGGAGCCGGAACGGGTCGTACTGGCGGGTCCTGGAGACGGGCGACTACCGCTCATGGGGGTACCGCGTCATCGAGGCCCGGGACCCAAATGTCCGGTACGCGGCGTTCCTGGCCGCCTTTCTGAGTGGGTGGCTCCTGCCAGTGCGGGACGTGAGAATGGGCGTTCGCCCGGCGACGCTGGCGGTGGCGGGCGCTATGGCCGCCAACAAAAGATATAACCTCGGGGTCTCAGTACTGGCGAAGCTGTACGCCATCCTGGGACGCATCTCATGAGGGGGGTCGCCACGAAGGATCTGTGGGCCCTTCCAATCCTTCCACGGCTGGGTGGCTGCTCACCTTGGTGGGTACACGTTTCCGAACGCCATCATTCCTCCGGGCAACGGCCTGCGACCCTCCCTGCTGAACATTGCGGGGGTCGCTCCGATGACCCTAAGTGAAGAGGGCGTGAGGATTCGGATTGGCAATCATGCCAATTTCAACTTCAGCCCGTTCCCCACTCCCGTCGGCCAGATGATCGACAACGGGCATGGCCCGCTGGAGCAGCATGAATACTTCCTGAACATGCGGGGCGGGGTGCTCGTGGCTCGGATCGACGGGAAGGTGATCTGCGAGCCTTACGTGCCAACCCGGTTCGCCAGGCAGTTCGGGTGCCTTCAACGGATGCCGAAGAGGGTATTCACTGCTGTCCGGGAGGAGACGAACCCTGGCGTCCTTCGCCAGATGTGGCTGATGTTTTTCGCCTTTGGCTCTGGCGACGTCATCACTCTCCCTCCTACCGGGGTCGACGCAGGCTTGGCAACCGAGTACGCCGAACACTGGGCCATCGCGTACCCCGAGGGGCTTTTACGGAAGCCAGTTCGGCGGCTCGAGGTCACCCGTGCAGAGACCGGGCGTCAAGGAAGGAGGCGAGGCGCCGTTACACGGGGGAGAACGGAGGCGCGCCAAGCAACGGAGCCGGCGCGGGCAGGGACTTCGGCGGCGGGCACATCGCAAGCTGCCGCCACGACTTCAGCGCCCAGAGAGGGGGCACATGCGGCGGTCGGGGAGCGGCCCGGGAAGCAGGTAAGGCGTCTGCTCGAACCCTCCCACGATGCAGTCTTCCCGGCGCTGTGGTCGGCCTGGATGACCCTACGACAGTCACTGGGGACCGACGCCATCTGGCGAAAGATACTTAGAGAAGGAATCCATCTGCCAGAGGTCGGGCGCCTCCATATTGCCGACAGGGTGGACTTCAACCGGCATTATGCGTATCTGACGGCCATGGACGAGTACGCGCGCCAACGTGGTCAGCGTGCGGAGCCATCCCTTCTGGTGAAGGTGATGCTCGGTCTAGAGCCCGCTCCAGAACAGATGCCGCCGGCGGAAGATGACAGTAGCAATGACTCTGAGGAAGAGGAGGAGATGGGGGAGGATGAAGGCTCCGAGGGAAGATCCCATCAGGGGAGCCCGCGGGAGAGCGGTGAGGTGGCTGGCTCTGACAATGTTGATGTCACTGAGCTCCTCGAGGTCCGCTTCTATCCCTACTCAACATGCTTCATCCATTCTCTTATGCAGCTTCTAACCCATTTCTCCATCTTTCTCAGGAGCGCACGGATGTTGGTCAGGCTTCCTCAGCGGGAGTAGGAGAGGCGCCAGCAGGACAAGGCGGGGGCCAGACGCCCATCATTGAACTGACAAGCGTTGAGGGGTCCCCTGCTGCAACTGTTCCTGCGGCGGCCGGGATAGCGGAAGATGACGCTCTGAACTCCCGTAAGTCTCCTTACTTTACTGCTGGTACTTTCCGTTGACGATCCGTGACTAACCACGGCATGCCTTGCGCAGTGATCTCAGGACTGGAGGCCCGTCGGGCTACCGAACCCGGGCCATCTACGAGTGGACCAGTGGAAGACATGCCGCCTGCTCCGGAACAGACTTCCCACACCGAGCCGGCCCCACCAACTGCTGATCAAGGGGCTACGGACGTCGGCGGTGCTGACATCGGAGAGAGGTCGGGGGCTGACGAGGGTGTCAACGCCGCTGGGGAGAGAGAAGAAGGTCGCCCAGATGTTGGGGAACCTATCCCCCATGAGGACATCCCAGGGGCGGACCCTGCAGCAGACCTGCTGGCTGCCTTCCCTGCCTACCGGCCTGCCGACCCCGAGGAGATGGACGACTCAGATGCGGAGGCGGTCGAGGAGAGCCGGATAACGCGCCGCAGGGGGTGGAAGTGCATCCAGTGCTTCCTCAAGCGAGACCCATCGGAGTGGCTGGGGCGCATGGGATCACTTCAAACCTGGCTGCGCTTTCTGTGTGCCGGGGGAGCTGATGCTCAACGCCTCCATCTGACGGTCCGTGATTTCATGGCCGAAAAGATGCGCGAGAGCTACCGGCGTGCCGAAGTCGCACAGAGTCGGGACATGTCGGAGAGCACGCGGGCGCTTCTCGCGGCGGAGCAGGAAGTCCGGCGTCTCGAAGGGCAGGCGGCAGAGAAGGAGGCCTTCGTCGCAGCGTGTACTGAGCTTGTGGAGCAACTATCGGCCCAACTGATCGACGCCCAGGTACAGCTGACGGAGGCGGGCCAACAGATGGTCACACTCCAAGTCGAGCGGGAGCGTGCACAGGCCAGGATCGACGAACTGCGTGCTGCGACCGCCGACGAGGAGAGGGCACGCAAAGAGCGAGAAGCAGCCCTGGAGGCCGCCAGCCAAAGGGTAGCGGCGTTAGAAAGACTTATCCAGCACGCTAATCCCTAGGGGCTTTGTTTTTGCCATTCCCAGAATACTTTGCTTCCGCTCCTCAATATTTCGATCCATTTGTATGAATCACCATATTTATCTGCATCTTTTGGTTTAACATGCTCGACCACAATTCATTGTCTTGCGGGAGCGTTAACCAAGCTTCAGGCGTCCACAATTGGGCCTGGACTTCTAGAGAAAAGAGGGAGGTCATTCCTAGGAAAGGAGACCTCAAGCCTAATCAATGTATCATCCCCCCAACTTGTTCCGACACACGAGCGGGACAATGCTAGGGGCGTTGAGATTTTATCCGAACATAGGGAAATGAGAAAGGGTGAATCGCGCGTCCCGAATTCAGAAATCCACAACGGTTGGCCTTCCAGGAAATGCCCAAGACGGCAAGCGGACAATGGATCAATCAACCATACTACTGTGATAGACGGACCGAAGGTCATCATCCATATTGCAGGAGGCGGATCACATGTCATCATCAATGCCGCTTTGGGGGTTCCTTCAGGCACAAGGGTGGAAATCCAGATCAACAGGGCATGCGAAGCGTGGGGCGAAGTGACGATTTGTTCGGATAGAATCCAACGCTCTCAAAATTGCGCCACCGTGGGGAAATCATATTAGGCAGATGCACTAATCTGGCCGTGAATCACCCCAATTCTCAGACAGAACCTCTTTGACGAGGAAACCGTCGCTTCCCATCATTGCGATGGGGCATCCCGAGCTGAATCGGGGAGAATATCACAACTGCACCACTCTACCCGAAGTCAGGCCAGACGGCCGGCAACGAGGAGGGGCGGGACCTAGCGATCCCTGAGGCTGGACCAGAGTCGAAATGCCCGGGCATTCCTACGTACTCCATCAGGCTGGAGATCAAGCCATACGTAGTTCTGCGAGTGCAGTTTAACGTCATGCAGGACGCAGAACCCCGTTTGGGGAGATCTTAGTTTAGGGTCGTAGAGCTCGGACCATAGGGGCATATCTTAGTTTAAGGTCTTAGAGCTTGGACCATAAGGGGAGATCTTAGTTTAAGGTCTTAGAGCTCGGACCATAAGAACCTCAAAGTACGCCGCATCGTGGTCCTATCCCCTGGATATGCGAAGATGCACTGGGGAATAGTGTCAAGAGTGTCGAGATTTTTCCTGGTCAGAATGGGAGGTGGAAAGTGATGTGAATCATGCGGCCATTCACTCAAGGACTGGGGGCACCGACGTAACGATATGGGAGTACTGCCAACCGTGGCGGAAAAGCAGCATCAATATCGCACTAACCGTTGATGGAATGAGGCAGCAAACGAGCATCGACCGCTCAATCGCAGGATTCATATCGATTTGCTGCCCGAGGCCATTGGGGGCACCAGCTCGAGTCGGTGGGAGAGCACTGAGGCATTGTGTCCAAACCGTTCACGGGGGCTCCACCCAGGGCGTAGGCGATGGGTCCGAATGAAAGGGAGCACGAAGCCTGAAAATGGAAGGAACCTGACCAAGCTAAACCTGACCCTCCTGGCAATAAACCAGAGTACTCTTGACACCAGTGGACCACTGCAAGGGGTCGAGGGACACGCCTTGAGGGTGGCCTGAAGGCGGCGGACTCCCCAGAGAAGGGGGGAATCTTTAAGAGGTGGGGGCTGGACCCGAAGTTTCAAACATCCGGGCGTTCCTACGTATCCCATGAGGATGGGAATCAAGCCACACGTAGTTCTTGAAGCGCGGCGCAACACAATCGGGCACCAGCGCGGGGAAGGGTGCGGGTCTGACCCTCGCACACAGAAGAAGCGGTATTTGATATTTCTTGTTTGTCCTTTAAGATGGATGGTTTTTCGTGCAGCGACATGCCTGGGATTAAGGAATCCCTGGCGTCGCCACAATAATCAAGCCATGAAAGGCATTGATGAATGGCGTGGTTATTAACCAGCGCCCAACGTGAGTGTCCCCTGAGGAGAACATCACGATGCAGTGCCGTTTCTCGTCGGGCGGCCAAGACGGTCACAGTTTACGGTCGTGTGGTAGGACCAGACAACACAGTTTAAGGTCGTGTGGTTCGGACCATGGAGGAATCCGCGTATTGCGATATGGCGGACTCAGCGGAGGTGGGAACATACCCAGCCCTGCGGTCACGCACGATTCCAGGAGAAGAGTCCTGGGATAGGGGCCTGCGTATGTCCATCACCCAAGGGGCAGAGATGCTAGCCTCCAGATATACTGGGCCCAAAACGTGATTGTTCGGGCGACTCCTTCCTCCTTATGGGGACGAGGGTCCAGCTATACACGGCCCTTAGGGAGGACATCATCATATATCCTTGGTGCTCAGATCGTGGGAGCCTCGACAGACACCATTACCCTGGTTGGCCTGCCTAACGTGTAAAGGTGTACTGAAGGTCAGTATGAAGAGAGTGTCGAGATTCCACTACAACACACAAAGGCGGAGTGTGATGAGGACCGTGCGACCAATGTTCGGAGACTAAAAGAGCCGACATGGCGATCAAGGATGTCGCTGACCATATTCGCAACACAACATCCGGTCGCGTCAGCCCAGAACTGGGCAAGAAAACGAGCATCAACCGCTCAATCGCAGGATTTATATCGATTTGCGGCCCAGGACCCGCCGGTAAATCTACCCGGAGCGGTAGGAGAGCACTGAGGCGTCGTACCCAAACCGCTAACGAGGATCCCTTTGAGTGAAGGCTCAAACAAGAGGAAGCGCGCGGCCCGACAAGCAACACAGGACTTGCCGGGATTGCATCCGACAATACGGGTCATAGGCCAAAGTACCCAAAACATGTTAACAGATCACCGGGAAGGGTCGGAGGACTCACCCTGAGAGCAACCAAAAGACAGCAGATCCCTGTGATCAACCAAGAGACGGGGCTGGACCTAAAACACAAGTGTCCAGGCGGTCCTACGTATCCCATAAGGATGGGAATCAAGCCGTACGTAGTTCTTGAGAGGCAGTTTAACGTCATGCAGGACGATGAGGGGTGTGAGGTAGTCCTACACACGGGGGGAGGCGTACGACGCGGCCAGTAGACCGACGTGAATGAGGACATAATCCCCCGCTCACGCCATACGCCTCGCATAAAAAGGAGGGGAACTGGGGCCAGAGGCCCAACGCGGGATAGAGATTCCTGAGAAATGGGGCTGGGCCTGAAACATGAATGTTCAGGCGGTCCTATGTATCCCATAAGGATGAGAATCAAGCCGCACGTAGTTCTTGAAGTGCAGTTTAACGTCGTGCAGGACGAAAAGAGAGAAAAAAGGAATAGGGGGGAGCAGAAGGCATCCCCAAACGTGGGGGGGCGTACAGCGTGACGAGCAAACCGACGTGAATGAGGGCATAGCCCCGTGCTCACACCATACGCCGCACACCCGGGGGAAACTGGGCCAAGGGCCCGAGATGGGATGGAAATTCCCGAAGGATGGGGCTGGGCCTGAAACATGAATGTTCAGGCGGTCCTACGTATCCCATAAGGATGGGAATCAAGCCGCACGTAGTTCTTGAGAGGCAGTTTAACGTCATGCAGGACGAATGCTGAACAGTTTAACGTCTTGTAGCTCGGACGTAGTACAGTTTAACGTCGTGTTGGACGAAACACTTGGCAGTTTAACGTCTTGCAGCGCGGACGATATGCTAGGCAGTTTAACGTCGTGCAGCTTGGACGTATGCAGTTTAACGTCGTGCAGGACGTAACACTTGGTAGTTTAACGTCTTGCAGCGCAGACGATATGCTAGGTAGTTTAACATCGTGTAGCTTGGACGTATGCAGTTTAACGTCGTGCAGGACGTAGTACACTCAGACGAAGTACTGCTTGAGGAACCTAGCGTTGGTGGGAGGAGTGACACGCTCACCATCCATAGTTGCTAGGGAGTACGCGCCATTGGGATAGACCTTGTGGACGACAAGAGGTCCCTCCCACTTGGGCTCCAACTTGGGTGGCTTCCTGCCGGGGATCATTGGCGCTCTTAGGGCTAGCACTAGGTCACCCTGCAGGAAGGAGCGGAGGCGAACCTTCTTATTTAAAGCTCGATCCATTCTGCTTTGATGCCTCTCCAAGTTGTGCAAGGCGTGAAGTCTATTCTCATCCAGTGCTTCCAACTCGACTAGACGGGCTTCAGCAGCTCTGTCCGGCGCTTGCTGGTCGTAGACCGCAGTGCGCAAGGACGGTAACTGGATCTCGATGGGCAGGACGGCCTCAGCTCCATACACCAGGGAATAGGGGGTCATCTGGGTGGAATTGCGAGTCGTCGTCCGATAAGCCCAGAGGGCGTTGGGGAGATTGTCCGGCCAACTCTTCTTGTTCTGACCAACCATCTTTTGCAGAATGTTAGAGAGGGTTTTGTTAAACGCCTCGATCTGTCCATTCGCCTGCGCATGATAGCGAGATGTATGGTTCGAGCGAATGTTGTATTTGGCATACAACTTCTTCAACTCGGCTGCTCGGAAATTGGCTCCGTTATCCGTGAGGATAGCGTGAGGCACTCCAAATCGATGAATGATGTTGGAGGTCACGAAGTCAGCGATCGAACAGGATTTGACCTCTCTGAGCGGAATCGCCTCTGCCCATTTGGAGAAGAAGTCCGTGGCGGTCAGAATGAACCGGCACTGGCGAGCTGTCGCCGGTGGGTAAGGTCCCACAACGTCCATCCCCCAGACTGCAAAGGGCCAAGAATACCTGGTGGTATGGAGAGGCTCCGGCGGCCGATGCACAAAGTTCGCATGAACCTGGCACGCATGGCACCTCCTGGCATACTCGATGCAGTCATGGATCATGGAGGGCCAGAAGTATCCCAACCTCCGAATCTGGTGGGACAGCTTCGGCCCAGTCTGATGGGCGCCGCATGAACCAGCATGAACCTCTTGCATGACTCGCGGGATCTCAACTCCCTGAAGGCAACGGAGGAGAACACCATCAAATCCGCGTTTGTAGAGGATCTGCTTCAGGCCGGGACTGCTCTGGAGGACAAAATGCGATGCGCGACGTCGAACTCGCTCGCGCTCGGCTCGATCCGGCGGGAGAATGCCATGTTGGAGGTACTCAACCAAAGGCGTCCTCCAATCAGGGGCTGGTTCGACTGCCATATCTGGGGTAATCGGGGCTCCGGGCGTAGGGGCAACCGCAGTGAGATTACTTACCGACGGGCCGCGATCTCCCTCCGGGATAACGGGAGCGATGAGCCTGCGGTGCGTCACGCGGACGATCAGGTTGTCCTGTTCAGGCTCTGCAAGTGACGCAGCAAGGCTGGCCAAGGCATCTGCTTGACCATTCTGCGACCGGGGAATATGGACAATTTCTGGCCGAGAAGGGAACCGGGCCATCAGAAGGAGGGTGCACTCTAGTAATGGCACAAGCTCCGGCTTCCTGACAACATAGTCGCCATTGATCTGCTTAACAACCAGCTCGGAGTCCCCTTTCACGCATAGATGGGGAACGTCGATCTCGAGAGCTAACTCGAGGCCGGTGATGAGGGCATGGTATTCCGCCTCATTGTTGGTACAGCCCTCTGATAACAGGAAAGAATATGGCAGCACGGCTTGCTCCGGGGTAATGAAGACGATACCCAAACCCACTCTGTTGAGCTTAGGATTATCAAGTCTTCTACCGGTGGGGCTCCGGGAGGCACCGTCAAAGTGCATCTGCCAGCATGGACCGGCTCGATCGACCGAGAGGATGGCCTCATCAGGAAAGCCTAGATCCAGCGGCTGATCCGCGGAGGTTGGGTGAGCAGCCAGAAAGTCTGCCAATGCTTGCCCTTTGATGGCCTTCTGAGACACATACCTGATGTCGAACTGCTGGAGAATCACAGCCCACCGCGCTAGACGGCCAGTCAACATAGGCCGGCTCAGGATATATTTCAACGGGTCTACCCGAGAAACCAACTGTACCTCATGGTGCTGCAAGTAGTGCCGTAATTTCTGTACGGAAAATACGAGCGCCAGGCAGCTCTTCTCGATGGGGGAATACCTAACTTCCGCATCGAGGAGCATGCGACTGAGGTAATAGAGGCTATTCTCTGTTCCCTCGTTGTTCTTCTGGGCGAGAAGGGCGCCAAGGGACCGTTCCAGGGCGGTCACATAAAGGACCAGCGGCTTCCCGGATACAGGCGGCATCAGAACCGGAGGTTGCAGCAGGTACTGCTTGATTTCCTCGAAAGCGGTCTGACACTCTTTATCCCATACATAGGTGGCACCTTTCTTCATGAGCCGAGAAAAGGGCTTACACTTGCCGGCCAGATTCGCGATGAATCGGCGTATATAGGCTAAGTGGCCTTGGAACCCCTGCAGTTCCTAGATGTTACCTGGGGGAGGCATCTGGCTAATCGCCCTGATCTTCTCTGGGTCGATCTCAATACCCCGGTATCTTACCACAAATCCAAGGAACTTTCCGGAGGTGACCCCGAAGGCGCACTTCAACGGGTTCATCTTCAGGCAGCGAGACCGGAGGAAGCCGAACACTTTCTCAAGATCTTTGAGATGGTCCTGACGCTGGCGCGATTTGACTACCAAGTCGTCGACGTAGCATTCCACCAGTGTGCCGAGGATTGGCTTGAATATGCGGTGCATCGCCCGTTGATAGGTGGCACCTGCATTCTTCAGGCCGAAAGGCATGAACCGGTAACAGAAGGTACCTTGGGGGGCCCTGAAGGCAGTGAACTCCTCATCCTCAGGGGCCATCCGAATTTGGTTATACCCGGAGTATCCATCCATGAAGGAGAGGGCTTGGAACCCTGCCGTGGCGTCAATCAACAGCTCTGTCACTGGAAGGGGAAAATCATCCTTCGGACAGTGGCGGTTAAGATCGCGGAAGTCGATGCAGACTCTGATCTGCCCGTTCTTCTTCCGGACTGGCACAATGTTGGCCAGCCATTTGGGGTACTGGACTTCCCTCACGAAGTGGGCTTTGATAAGCTTGTCAACTTCGGCCTCAACCATGGCACCGTGGAATGGGTGCATCTTCCTGGGAGGCTGCTTGAACCCGCGATGGTTCGTCGGGAGACCAAGGCGGTGGACGGCTACCTGAGGATCTAGCCCCGACATCTCGTCATAGCCCCAAGCGAACACATCGCGGTGCTGCCTGAGAAAGTCCACGTACTGCTGCCGCTCCTCAGAGGGCATGGCGGCACTGACCAATGTGGGTCTCGGATCTGCTTCGGTTCCAAGGTTCACTTGTACTAACTCATTGACCGTGGCGGAGACGCCCTCCTCAAAGGCTGGGGGTGCATCTTCCACGTCCTCTCCCCTCGGGGAGGGATCGTCCACGGGAGAGGCTGCGTTGGCAACTGCATTGGGGCTACCAGATCCTGCTGGGCCGCTGGTGCTGGCATGGGCGGTCGCGGTCATCTCATCAGGAGACTCACAAGCCGTCGAGACCATGGCTACGTCCAACCGTTGAATTGGGAGGACATAAGTGTCATCCAAACTTGCCCAGGGATCACTTGCAACAGCGACAGACTCGACCTCACCTGCCAGGATCTGCTTATCCTTGCTCTTGTAATAGTCCGCGTCCAGATAGCGGGCTTCACATGAGGCAAAAGGAGAGGCATCTCCCTGAAGCACGCCTACTCGACCATTAAGGGAGTATTTGAGGCATTGGTGGTATGATGAGGGAACCACCGCGTGAAGGTGGAGCCATGGCCTGCCCATCAATGCGTTGTACGCAGTGTCTTGAGAGACTACCATGAATTCGGTGTTGGCAACCAAGTCACCGAACTGGGTCTTCAAGCGTATCTTGCCGACCGGGGTTTGCTCGGTGTGGTCGTACCCCTGGATCCTGAGGTCGGAGGGAATCAAGTCATCCTCAGACAACCCCAATCTCCGGAGCGTCCGAGTGGGAATCAGGTTAATCCCGGACCCCATGTCGACAAGACAGCGCCGGACTTCAAGGCCATTGAACTGGCCGGTAACATACAGCGGACGAATGTGCCCCTGTATAGGAGGGTCTTCATCCTTACCAGAAAACGAGATAACTGCCTGGCATTCGGCGTCCTCAATCGTTTCGGCGTGAAAGGCCTCTGCAGCCGCAACCTCTGTCTCAAACTGGAGGGGGCTCTTCAGGGCTTCAGCGAGTGCCTCGCGCATCTCAGATGACATGCGCAGAGCCTCAAGGATGGAGAGTCTTGCCGGGATGTCGGCCAAGTGCTTCAGGACATCATACTTTTTGGCCAAGCGCGAGCCCCTGGTTGCAGGAGGTTGCTCTGCGGTTGGAAGCGTGACGGGCCTTGCCGGTTGGGCCGGCGGCCGACTGGTGCTTGGCGCATCTCGCTGTTCATTGGTTGAAGCCCGGGAAATGGTCACCGTACTGGGGTCAGGAGGCCGGGATTGACTCGTGGCAGGGCGGAGCTGATCGCGACGCGGCTGAGGCGGTTCTGCCTGATCCCATACCACAAACAGTGGCGGAGGCGAATCTGTCATCCCCGGATGGGGGGGCTGCGCATGCTGAGCTCGGTTTTGAGCCTGCTGCCTGGTCTCAGTGGCGTGCACGGCCTGGCTGGAGGTACCAACTGCTGTGCCCCGGCGACTCCTGTTGCTGCGGTTCTTCCGACGATGGTGACGACCGGGGACACTAGGGAGGTCCACCTGGTGTTCTTCAACGTCGGGAACCGAAAAGGGATTTACCAGCTCGACGGTATTAACCGAAGCGTACCCAATACTGTCATCGGACGAATCATTCACCACTGGGCGGATCCGAGGAGGGATCCCCATCTCCGGGGGCATGAAATCGCCGAGAGTTCGGGATAGTGGCGGAACTGGCGGGGCGCGCTCTTCCTTCTTGCGCCGCCGCCGTTTGCTCTTCTTGGAAGAGGCAGGCTGGGACAACGATGCCGAAGCAGCACCCGCAGATTCTGGGGGCTCAGGCTGATTCAAGCGCGCACGGATGATTCCATGGGCGCGAATGATCGTCTTGCGGGCCATCCAGTTTTTATACTTCTGGGATCCGCGGTCGGAGACCAGCTGCCATTCGTCCTCGTTGCCGCTATCGTCATCTAATCCCACGAACACGCCCGCCACTTGTGCCGGAGCTGGGCCCAACCTGATTACATTGTTGTTAATCTGGTCTTGGAGCCAATCCTTAAACACATAGCACCGCTGGATGGTGTGCCCCAGGGCCCGATGGTAGGGGCAGTAGCGGGGGTTATCCGTGAGATGTGCCTCCTCCGGCCTCCAACACTCAGGCAGCCGCACAATCCTCTGCTCCAGGGCGCTCCGGAAATAACCGGGGACCTGATCCTCGTGAAATGAGTAGGTCAGGTATCGCGGGCCCCTGGGAGCGTGGTCTTGACGAGGGGCTGGAGGGGCCTGCCGAGGAGGTGGACCCTGATTATCTCGCCTGGGTTGCGGCGGTACATTACGCGGAGGGGCCGGCCGGTTCTGAGGCTGCCGCTGCTGGGCCGGGAACTGAGCCCGTGGAGGCGGATTCCTGTGAGGCTGTGGAGCTGGTCTCACCGGCAGCAGCTCCAACGGCCTGGGAGACTCTATCTGGGTGACAGCAGCGGGCTCAGCCCTGCTGGATCTCCTTGCAGGAATCATAGGAGGCAGCGGGTGTGCCTGGCTAGCCTGTTGCAGGGCTTCCTCAAGACGTTGAGCTTTGTCTGAGAAGTCCCTGAACCCTCCGGGGTAATTCTGAGTGATCAAGGAAGGGACCAGCTCGGTCTTGACGTTCCCGACGCACATTGTCAGCAACTGCTCCTGAGTCAATGGCATGTCAAGGGAATACGTGAGACCCTTCCATCGGGCGACGAAGTCCGCGACTCGCTCATCAGGCCTCTGCTTGCACTTGAAGAGGTCTGCGATACTCGTCTTCCGGGTCGTGGAACTGAACTGGTAGAGGAATTGTCTACGAAGGTCCTCCCAGCTAGTTATCGACCCGACGGGGAGCTGGCTGTACCAGACAAATGCTGGCCCTTCCAGTGTCTGGACAAAGCAGCGAAGCTTAGCGGCCTCTTGCTGCGCCGGAGTCCCCAGCATAGGCCCGCACCTCGAGTTGAAATGGGCCAAATGCTGTGGCGGATCTCCAGTCCCGTTGAAGGGGGCAAAAGTGGGATTCTCGAATCCCAGAGGCGCCGGCATGTCATCCACCCATGCTGGGTATGGCTTGCCGTCCGGTGGGATTGCCACTTGCCGAGTCTCCAAGGCCTCCAAGCGGGCGATGAGTGCCGCCATCGGATCGTCCGGACATGGGTTCCAGTCCTGGAGAGGATCTCTAACCACGAGCGCGTTGCATGGCCCTTCAATCGGGTCGTTGACCGGGTCGTCAAACTCGGCAGCTCGTGGGATGGCGGGCGGAGCGGCTCTTGGGGCAGCGGGAGGAATCCGAGCGGGGTCTCTCAGGTAGTCACACCGCTCGGGAGGGTGTGGTGAAACATACCGCGCCCTCTTGCCATAGGCGATGGCCTCTCTCCTGTCGGCGATCCCGGCATAATCACGGTTACCCGGGAGAGTCTCATCGAGGAGTGGCTGTTCCTATCCCTGCTGTCCTGGCCTAGGATCACCGTAGTCAGGCCGCTGCTCTACAGCGCGCTCGGCGAGGAGCTGGTCAACTAGCTTCTTCTGCTCGGCGAGCTGTTGGCGTAGCATAGCCTTCTCGGGATCCTCATCCTCCCTCTGCGTGGAGGCGGATGGGTCGGCGGGCTTTATAGCCTCGCTGTGCTCTTTACCTTTGCTGACATTTCAGCTCAACGTCAGTGCTTCAGTGGGTGCGGGGAGTCCCAGGAGGTTCTTCTGGTGACGAGTAACTCTCACTGATGGATCCAACAGCGGCTTGTCTTCGGGGGGAGAGCCCCCGTCGAGAAGTTCCAAACCGTTCCCATCCCCCGACAGGTCAGCCATGTTGACTGTTTCCGCCCCTGGGGATGTATCCTCAGGGCCGCCCAGTGAATCGGGCTGTCGGCGGATCGCACTGAAGCGTAGGGCAGCGTACTGCCCCCATCCACGGATATACACGTGGGGAGTGGATTCCTCGATAACCTTGCGGAGTACTTGAAAACACTCAACGCATCGTTGTTGGAGGGCCTCGTGGTGCCCAAATGACCCGGGGTGCCGAACCGCGGGGAGCATGGCCAGGTCAATTTGACGGCACTGCTCACCAATATCCTCCAGGTGCACTTGACTCCCGGGATATGGCATTTGTAGGCGGTGAATACGGGAGTGAGTCTCCCGGAGAGTTCGGCGGAAGCATTCGAACTCATCCGGGGTGAGCGATTCGGGTGCATCAAAGTCCGGTCCTGCGACTGGCCAAAACTTCTCAGGGAAGTGGCCCTCTGCAAGGACGGTCCAAAAGCTCCACGACTCAAACTCGGGACCCAGGTCTCCTTGGTCCTCTTCAATGGATGGGAATGGACGGGGAACTGGTAGTGGTGCCGAGGCGGGCCGCCGGGCCGACGGGCTGGCCGGCGGTGAATACGGCGAGCAGGCCGATTGGCCTCCATATCCCGGGCCGCCCTCTAAGGGTGGCGGTGCCCTGGCTACCACATCACGATAGGACGGGCCGGCGAGCGAACATCCTTCCGTAGCATCGGTGCTCGCCGAGGGTGCACTAGATCGTGGTTCAACCGTCGGTCCCCAGAAAAAGTCTTCGGCTTCTCCGATCGAGGCAGAAGGCGCTTCCAGAGGGGCCGGTACCAACCGCAAGCTTGATCCTTGGGGGTCTACCAGGCCCTCGCTACTCCGGATATACCTTCGGAGAGAAGCGGGGATCATATCGATCTCGCTCTCGGGAAGTACGAGGCTGACGTGCCGCATTCCTACCCCTGCCCCTGACTGGTGGGATTGGGGGGAGGGCTCTGTCGCCGAATCATACTCCGCCTCCGAATCAGAGAAGCGAACCGGTCGGATCTCTGTCCGGAATTCCGTAACATTCCTCCCTCGGCGTCGACGCCTTGCCTTCCTGCCCCTGGGTGGTTCTTCGGGGCAGGGCTGACCTCTGTCCTGGCGTCCTCCGGCCGCACTGGTGCTGGGACCAAGAGGACTGGAAACCAAGGTGCGAGGGGCACCAGGACAGATATCGAAGGGGACGCGGGGAGAGATGATTCCGGGCAGACCTCCAGGCCGAGATTGGAAGGCGGGGTGACCCATGCCTCTTGGATCGGCCACACGGAGTAGACCCTGTTGGCGAATAGCGATACCGCGAGGTGGTCCGCGGTGGCTATTGTCTGTACCAGCAACCGGGAGAGTCAACCCAACCTGCCTTTGGGGCGGTCGGGGCCTCGATCCGGGTCGGGCATAGAAGTGCCCCTGCTCAGGATGCGCAGGGGCCTGGCGACTGGAGCCAGCAGTGGCTTGAGCCAACGCGGCCGCTGTTGCTAGGGCCCCAAGGTGGGCATCCTCTTCCGCTCGAGCCCGACGTTGGCGTCGAGACAGACGAGTCGGGATGAGCGGCGCAGGTAGGTGGAGAGCCTGTTCCTCGACTTGAGAGGCCTGGCGGCGATGTTGCCGTGGCCTGACAGGAGCCCTCATCGCGGATCCCTAGGGCGAATCCCGGATAGGGTGGTCCCGGGCATCTTCCACCTCATCCGCATAGGGGAAGGAACTGTCGGAGCGTTCCGGGGATAAACTCCCGAAACGGTTGGACGTCGAGGTAGGAAGCGGTGCCTCCCTGCGCGGCCCTCGGGGGCGGCGTTGGTGGTGAGGTGCAGCTCCCTCGAGGTCTAGGCGAGCCATGTCCCTGGTGGGGATGACTCCCTCTTCCTCGTATCTCCGCACCAAGTTATTGATCACCCTTCTTTGGATGACCTCCGAGGGGGAGAGAGGGCGTGGTTGCCCCGCAGCTGCGGCTGCTGGCACGATTGTGGAACGGGCGGGACCACGCGGAGTAGCCGCATCGGTTTTTCCCCTACCCCTGCGCCAGTGGGCGGGTGGCGATCGGGCACTGGATCGGGCGACCTGATTTTTGAAAGCAGGGAGAAGAACCCATTAACACTGACAGGAAAAGGAATCGACAACCAACCATTAGTGCCACGACGCCTTCCGCGGGGGGGACCCAGGCCCTCGACGTCACGAGACGGAGTGCCCGAGTTCCCTTCCTCAGCCCCTGGCGGGTAAAACTGAATGCTCGGTCGAGCAGCATGCTGGTCTTCCAACACCTCTGAAAGCCATCGGTCTTCATATTGAGGAGAAGAGATTCACGTCGGGTTCACCATTTTTCTGTTTCGGTGCAGATGTGCGTCGGGTTACGCTGTTCCGCCAGGACGCGTTCGCGCGTGCACCCGTCAACCCGAGGGGATGGGCGCGCGGCTTGTGGCCCTGCAGTCCCGCTTTCCAAAGGCGGGCGGCATCCGTCCCTTATTCAGGGGCGTCTGCTCCTTAATCGAAACCGGGATGATGGGATGTCGGCTCCTCCTTCCGTGGACGTCTCCCCGGAACTCGTCGCCTAATCCGGGTCTCCCTCATAGATTTAAGAATGTTCGTGAATCTCGTTCCCGGCTCCATATCTTCATGGACACCGGTTAATTACGCTGCTTCCGCCCGGACGCTCCAAGGAGTCTGGTCGGGGCAGCAACCTGCGGTGAGGAGACCGGGTGGCTCTGGGTGTCGGGGGCGTGTCTTAACACTGCGCCTCTGCATGTCTACCTTCCGTCCCTAATAGGGCTTCTCGAAGGCGTGATGGCCTGAGGCATCCCGTACTGGGTGCGGGGAACTGTGTTACCTGAGGTTTTCCTCAGCTTCCCATGTTTAACACGGGGTATGCCGCGAGTTTAACGTCCAGCGAGGACGGCATCAGACTGATCAACACGAGGAGTGGATCAGATGTCAGAACCCCTTGCGGGGAACCTCCGACGCTGGGGCCAGCACATGGGCGGCTTCCCGAGTGAAGTGGAGTGGAATGAAATGGCATGACCCCACCGGGATGTGGCGGCCCGGGTAAGGATCAGGATGGATGATGGAGTGAAGAGCTTGGACCCCGTAGGGGCTTCCTACGTACCGTGCGTTAGCGCGGATCAAAGTCAGCGTAGTTCGGATATACAGTTTAACGTCATGCTGGACGTCGGCAAGCCGACTCACGAAGAGGTCGAGGCTGCCGGGCGGAGGATGGAACCGAACCACCTCGCATAGAGGGGAATGGAACGGCCGGGTGGATCACAGTTTTACGTCATGCTGGACGTTGGCAAGCCGACTCACAAGGAGATCGAGGCTGCCTGGAGAAGGATTGAACCGAACCACCTCGCACAGAGGGGGATGGAACGGCCGGGTGGATCACAGTTTCACGTCATGCTGGACGATAAAAGGAGAAATAGAAAAAGGGGCAGTGGGGAAGCACAATGGAGATACACACGTGCAGTCCCCCACAGAGGCGGATTCATAGGTGAATCAACGCAAGTGTGAACCCGGGAGGGGTCCACTGATGGACGAACCGACGTAAATACGATCGGGACGACCAGGTGGTGGGCTTGAACCTCGGAGAGGCTTCCTACGTACCCTGTTTAGAAGACAGGGATCAAAGTCCACGTAGTTCGTTCTGTAGAGAGAAATAGAAAAAGGCAGTGGGGAAGTGCAATGGAGATACACATGTGCAGTCCCCCACAAGAGCGGATTCATAGGTGAATCGACGCAAGTGTGAACCCAGGAGGGGTCCACTGATGGACGAACCGACGTAAATACGACCGGGACGACTAGGTGGTGGGCTTGAACCTCGGAGAGGCTTCCTACGTACCCTGTTTAGAAGACAGGGATCAAAGTCCACGTAGTTCGTTCTGTCTGTAACACTCTACCCCCGTGGGCGAAGGCCACTCCAACCCCGACATCCCTGCAGAGACGCGCGGGCGGGGGCCACATCCAGACCGGGGGGATCCTGCGTGCGAGACACGAGATCAGGTGATGCGGATGGTTTAACGTCTTGCCGGACGAAGTACAGTTTAACGTCGTGTGTTGAGGACGAGGCGGACGGTTTAGCGTCTTGCCGGACGAAGTACAGTTTAACGTCGTGTGTTGAGGACGAAGCGGACGGTTTAACGTCTTGTCGGACGAAGTACAGTTTAACGTCGTGTGTTGAGGACGAAGATGCTTGGCAGTTTAACGTCTTGCAGCGCAGACGATGGTGCAGTTTAACGTCGTGCGGGACGTAAACGCCTGGCAGTTTAACGTCTTGCAGCGCGGACGTTGCACAGTTTAACGTCATGTTGGACGTATGCAGTTTAACGTCATGCAGGACGTTGAAGCCGCCGATAGGTCCGTGTCACTTCGCGCAAGCCTGGAGGGCCGCACGGAAAGACAACGCACAGTGCGGGCACCCGGGATGAGGGTCATCGGGCGCCACGCAGGCGGGTACCCTCAGGGGGTCAAAGGGGGCGACCCTGGCAGCTTGCGCGCAAAAGAGGAGCTTTGCGCGCAATACCGCGGGTCGGCGCGCAAATGGGCGGCTTGGGCCAGAACTTTGCGCGCGGATGATAGAGATTGCGCGCACCGGGCTTCGGGTAGCGCGCGGGGGGCAACGGCTCATTCTTTAATCGAATGGCCACTTTGAAAATGGGGGGTGCGCGCAATCGGGTTGGATTGCGCGCACCCGGGGGCAATTGCGCGCAAGAGGCTTCTTTTGCGCGCAAATGCCTTTGGGTGAAGGGTTATTCAAAAGGAAAGGAGCCAAAGGGATTGCGCGCGAAGGCGAACCCCAGGGCTTTCTTGCGCGAAAGAAAAGAGGTTACCTGAAGATCGACATTGCGCGCGGAAGGGGTTGGATTGCGCGCACGAGAGACCGTTCGAATTCTGGAAACCTTCAAAACGTCGGGGGTCGCCTTATATTTATAGGCAACCCCGGGCGCGGGCGCGAAATTCTCTTCGCAGGCGCGGAATCGGGCCCGGGCGCGCAAGGGAGTCGCGCGGGCAGCGGGCGCGCAAAACTGCGCGCCGGCCCAGCGCTTTGCGCGCATCCCGGGAGGTTTGCGCGCGGCACTCAAACATTGCGCGCGGGCCTCCGAAATTCCGCGCAAGCCTTCCGGTTCTTCTGAAACGCGCTTCTGACTCCAAATATGACCTCGCTTTCCGCATCCGGAGCTTTGTTTGGGAACAACGGACTTTTCCGGCGTCTACAGCTACACTCAAAAAACACTCATTTTCAGTGACTATTGCTTGAAGTAACCAAACACTGCTATATGACCTTTAACAGCACGCAAATCGGCTTTTAACAGCGCTAAAAAGACTGTTAATTGCAGTGATGATAAAGGGGGGCCTTTATCTGCGCTAAAAAAAACGCTGATAAAGAGAGCTCTTTATCAATGCTAAAAATAGCGTTGATTAAGGTCTAGTCGCCTGCAATGTGATGTTAATATAACAACACACCCATAATCAAAAACCTGCAATTTCAAATGCTATATACAACCTGTAATTTCAAACAATGCTATATACATTTAAATGACATCATGAATACAAAAATGTCACCCCATTGTATATACAAAAGAAAATACTACTATTTACATTTAAAAAAAATGTTTTATATAATTACGTTTACAATTATCCAACAAACATTCTAAAACATTAATATTTCATCTTTTAACATCCATGATCACCTATAAAAAATGTCCGCCTATGGTATCAGCTGCCGAACAAATCATCTCAACCTGAGAAAAAGATTCTGCCTATATAAGAAAAAAATATTATGTTAATAATACTATAAAGAAATAAATTAAACACTAATATGAAAAGAATACATTAATAAAATGTCAATATTTAATAAAAATGACACATTTGGAGTTATAATGGTCACACCATGCGTCCTATTGAGGTAGAGTTGATTCATACACGTCACAAATGAGTTATGGATCATTGTTCTAAAATATCAAAACAAACTAAATGTGTTTGCTCGGTTTTGAGTATGTCACTTGTTCTTTTACTAAAATTAATATCAATTTTTAAATAATGACACATTTGGAGTTATACCGGTCACACCGTGCGTCAGATTGAAGTGATACTAACTCCCACCTATTAAAAATTACTGATGGATCGTTGTCCTAATGTATCAAAACAATCCGAATGCATTTGCTCAGTTTTCAATATGACAGTTGTATTTTTGTTACTAAAATGTCATTTCAAACTGAAAACATGCATTTTCAGTAATACCGGTCGCATTGTGCGTTGGTTTGATGTGAGACTGGTTCATACACATAAAAAATGACTTATGAATAATTTTCCTAAATTATCAAGAAAATCGGAGTGTGTTTTCTTGGTTTTCAGTAAGTGATACGTTTTGAACTAAAATGTCAATTTTAAACTAATAATGGACACTTTTAGTCATACCGGTCACAACGTGCATCAGATTGAGGCGTGACTGACTCCTAAATGTCACAAATGACTCATGAATTGTTTTCATAAAGTATCAAAACAATCTGAATACGTTTTCTCAGTTTTCAGTATATCACAAGTTGTTTTTACTAAAATTAATGTCAATTTTCTATAAAAAGAGACACTTTGAGTTATATCGGTCACACTGTGCGTTATATTGAGGTTTCACTGATTCCTACACATCAAAAATGACTAATAGACCATTTTCCTAAAATATGAAAATAATACGAATGCGTTTGCTCGAATTTCGGTATGACACTTGTTGTTTTTTACTTAAATTAATGTCAATTTGAAAATAAAAAGAGACATTTTGAGTTATACCGGTCACACCATGCATCGTATTGAGGTGCGACAGATTCTTATATGTCAAAAATGACTAATAGATCATTTTCATAAAGTATCAAAACAATCCGAATGTGTTTGTTCAGTTCTCAGTGTGTCACTTGTTGTTTTTACTTAAATTAATGTCAATTTGAAATAAAAAGACACTATGAGTTATACCGACCACACCGTGTGTCATATTGAGGTGTGACTGATTCATACACGTCACAAATGACTAATAGATTGTTGTCCTAAAATATCAAAAACAATCCGAATGCATTTTCTCAGTTTTCAGTATGGCATTTACGTTTTTTTTTACTAAAATGTCATTTAAAACCGAAAACACGCATTTTGAGTCATACCGATCACATCGTGCATCAAATTGATGTGAGACTGCTTCATACACATCAAAAATGACTTATGAATCATTGTCCTAAATTATTTAGACAATCAGAGCATGTTTTCTTGGTTTTCAGTGAGTGACGTGTTTTGAACTAAAATGTCAATTTTAAACTGATAACGGACACTTTTAGTCATATTGGTCACACCTTGTGTCTTATTGAGGTGTAGTTGATTTTTACAGGTCACAAATAACTCATAGATCATTTTCCTAAAGCATCAATACAATCTGAATGCGTTTTCTTGGTTTTTAGTATGTCACTTGTTGTTTTTTACGTAAATTAATATAAATTTGAAATAAAAAGACACACTTTGAGTTATACCGATCACACCATGCATCGTATTGAGCTGAAAATGATTCATACACGTCACAAATGATGTATATATCATTTTCCTAAAATATCAAAACAATATGAATGCATTTTCTTGGTTTTCAGTATGTCACTTGTTGTTTTTACTGAAATTGATGTCTATTTTAAATAAAAAGAGACACTTTGAGTTATATTGGCCACACCATGCATCGTATTGAGATGAAGATGATTCCTACATGTCACAAATGACTAATAGATCATTTTCCAAAAATATTAAAACAATACAAATGATTTTTCTCAGTTTTCGGTATATCACCTTTTATTTTTACTTAAATTAATATCAATTTGAAATAAAAAAGAGACACTTTGAGTTATACCAGTCACACCATGCATCTTATTGAGGTGCGTATGATTCCTACACATCAAAAATGACTAATATATCATTTTCCAAAAATATAAAAACAATATGAATGTATTATCTTTGTTTTTAGTATGCCAATTGTGTTTTTTACAAAAATGTCATTTCAAACTGGAAACACGCGTTATGGGTAATACCGGTCCCATCGTGCATTGAATTGACATGATAAATCTTCATAAACGTCACAAATTACTTATGAATCGATTTCCTAAATTATAAAGACAAATTGGAGCGTGCTTGCTTGGTTTTCAGTGAGTATCACATTTTGAACTAAAATGTCAATTTTAAACCGATAATAGATACTTTTAGTCATACTAGTCGCACCATGCATCAGAATGAGGTACAGTTTACTCCTACATGTAAAAACTGACTCATGGATCATTCCCTAAAGTATAAAAACAATAAAAATGTGTTTGCTTGGCTTTTAGTATGTCACTTGTTGTTTTCACTTAAATTAATGTCAATTTAAAATAAAAAGAGACACTTTGAGTTTTACTAGAAATAATGTGCGTCGTATTAAGGTACAGATGATTCCTACACATCACAAATGACTAGTAGATTGTTTTCCTAAAGTATCAAAACGATTTGAATGTGTTTGTTTGGTTTTCAGTATGTCACTTGTTGTTTTTACTTAAATTAATGTCAATTTAAAATAAAAAAGAGACACTTTGAGTTATATCGGCCACACCGTGTGTCATATTGATGTGTGATTGATTCCTACATGTTAAAAAATGACTAATAGATCATTTTACTAAAATATCAAAACAATCTGAATGTGTTTACTCGGTTTTCAGTATGCCAGTTGTGTTTTTGTACTAAAATGTCATTTCAAACTGGAAAAACGAATTTTGAGTTATACCGATCACATTGTGCATCAGATTGAGTGAGACTACTTCATACACATAAAAAATGACTTATGAATCGTTGTTCTAAATTATCAAGACAATCAGAGTATTTTTTCATGGTTTTCAGCGAGTGACACTTTTTGAACTAAAATGTCAATTTTAAACTCATAAAGGACACCTTTAGTCACACCAATCATACCATGTGTCAGACCGAGGTGTGGTTTATTTTTACAGGTCAAAAATTACTCATGGATCATTTTCATAAAGTATCAAAACAATCCAAATGCGTTTTCACAATTTTCAGTATGTCACCTTTGTGTTTACTTAAATTAATGTCAATTTTAAATAAAACGAGACAATATGAGTTATACCTGCCACATCGTGCATCGTATTGATGTCCGAATGATTCTTATATTTCATAAATGACTAATAGATAGTTTTTATAAAATATTAAAATAATCCAAATGCGTTTTCACAGTTTTCGGTATGTCACTTGTTGTTTTTACTTAAATTAATGTCAATTTTATATAAAAAGAGACACTTTGAGTTATATCTGGAACACCGTGCGTCATATTGAAGTTCAAATAATTCCTACACATAAACAATGACTAATATATCATTTTCTTAAAGTATGAAAACAATCCGAATGAGTCTACTCGATTTTCGGTATGTCACTTGTTGTTTTTTACTTAAATTAATGTCAATTTGAAATAAAAAGAGACACTTTGAGTTATACCAAAAACATCATGCATCATATTGAGGTGAGAATGATTCCTAAACGTCACAAATGAATAATAAATCATTTTTATAAAGTATCAAAACAATCTAAATGTGTTTGTTTAGTTTTCAGTATGTCACTCATTGTTTTTTACTTAATGTCAAATTGAAATAAAAAGAGACACTTTGAGTTATAACGGCCACACCATGCATCGTATTCAGGTGAGAATGATTTCTACACGTCAAAAATGACTAATAAATCATTGTCCTAAAATATCAAAACAATCATAATGTGTTTTATCAGTTTTCAGTATGCTAGTTGTGTTTTTTTACTAAAATGTCATTTCAAACTAGAAACATGCATTTTAAGTCATACCAGTCATATCGTGAAACTGATTGATGTGAGACTACTTCATACACATCAAAAATGAATTATGAATTGCTTTCAAAAATTATCAAGACAACCAGAGCACAATTTTTTGGTTTTCAGTGAGTGATACATTTTAAACTAAAATGTCAATTTTAAACTGATAACGGACACTTTTAGTCATACTAGTCACACTGTGTATCTTATTGAGGTGTGGTTGATTCATAAAGGTCACAAATGACTCATGAATCATTTTTCTATAGTATCAAAACAATCTGAATGTGTTTTCTCAGTTTTTAATATGTCTCTTGTTGTTTTCTACTTAAATTAAAATCAATTTGAAATAAAAAGAGACACCTTGAGTTATACCGGACAAACCATGCATCGTATTGATGTGAGTCCAATTCCTACACATCAAAAATGATATATATATAATTTTACTAAAATATCGTAACAATATGAATGCATTTTCTCAATTTTTAGTAGGCCACTTGTTGTTTTTATTGAAATTGATGTCTATTTTTAATAAAAAGAGACACTTTGAGTTATATCGGCCACACCGTGCATCGTATTGAGGTAAATATGATTTCTATATGTCAAAAATGATTAATAGATCATTTATTAAAATATCAAAACAATCCGAATGCATTTTCTCAGTTTTTGGTATGTCACTTATTGTTTTTACTTAAAAATTAATATCAATTTGATATAAAAAGAGACACTTTGTGTTATAACAGCCACACCAGACATCGTATTGATGTGGGGTTGATTCCTAAACATCACAAATGACTAATATATTGTTTTCATAAAATATAAATTTAATTTGAATGTGTTTTCTTTGTTTTTAGTATGTTAGTTGTGTTTTTTACTAAAATGTCATTTCAAACTGGAAACACGCATTATGAGTAATACCAGTCCTATCATGCATCATACTGACATGAGTCATATTCATAAAATTCAAAAATTACTTATGAATCATTTTCCTAAATTATCAATACAAATCAGAGCATGCTTTCTTGGTTTTTATTGAGTGACACTTTTTGAACTAAAATGCCAATTTTAAACTGATAATAGACACTTTTAGTCATATTGATCGTACCATGCATTAGATTGAGGTGAGGTTTAATATTAAATGTACAAAATGACTCATAGATCATTTTCCTATGGTATCAAAACAATCTAAATGAGTTTTCTCAGTTTTTAGTACGTCACTTGTTGTTTTTACTTAAATTAATGTCAATTTAAAATAAAAAGAGACACTTTGAGTTATACCGGCTACACCGTACATCATATTGATGTGAGGATGATTCCTACATGTCAAAAATGACTAGTATACAATTTTACTAAAGTATCAAAACAATACAAACGTGTTTTTTCAGTTTTTAGTATGTCACTTGTTGTTTTTACTTAAATTAATGTCAATTTGAAATAAAAAGAGACACTTCGAGTTATACCGACCATATCATGTGTCGTATTGATGTGTGACTGATCCCTACACGTTAAAAATGACTAATAGACCATTTTAATAAAATATAAAAACAATCTGAATGCATTTACTTAGTTTTCAGTATGTCAGTTGTGTTTTTTTACTAAAATGTCATTTCAAATTAGAAACACGCATTTTTAGTCATACCAATCACATCATGCATCATATTGATGTGATAATACTTCATACACATAAAAAATTAATTATTAATCATTTTTATAAATTATCAATACAATCAGAGCGCGTTTTCTTAGTTTTTAGTGAGTGACACATTTTGAACTAAAATGTCAATTTTAAACTCATAACAGACAATTTTAGTCATACCAGTCATACCATGTTCCATATTGAGGTGTGGTTGATTCATATAGGTCACAAATGACTCATGGATAATTTTACTAAAGTATCAAAATAATATGAATGTGTTTTCTCAGTTTTTAGTATGTCACTTGTTGTTTTTACTTAAATTAATGACAATTCTAAATAAAAAGAGACACTTTAACTTATACCAGCCACACTATGTGTCTTATTGATGTACGGTTGACTCCTAAATGTCAAAAATTACTCATGGATAATTTACCTAAAGTATAAAAACAAACTGAATGCGTTTGTTCAGTTTTCAGTATGTCACTTGTTGTTTTTACTTAAATTAATGTACATTTTATATAAAAAGACACAGTTTGAGTTATATCGGCCACACGGTGCATTTTATTGAGGTTTGACTAATTACTAAACATTAAAAATGACTAATAGATCATTTTACTAAAATAAGAAAACAATCTGAATGCATTTTATTGATTTTAGGTATGTCACTTTTTGTTTTTTACTTAAATTAATGTCAATTTGAAATAAAAAGAGACACTTTGAGTTATAAAAGCCACAACATACATCATATTGAGGCAAGGATGATTCCTACACGTCAAAAATTACTAATATATCGTTTTCTTAAAGTATCAAATCAATCCTAATGTGTTTGTTTAGTTTTCAATATGTCACTTTTTATTTTTACTTAATTTAATGTCAATTTCAAATAAAAAGAGACACTTTGAGTTATATTGACCACACCTTGCATCGTATTGAGGTGTGGCTGATTACTACACATCAAAAATGACTAATAGATTTTTTTTCCTAAAACACCAAAACAACCCGAATGTGTTTTCTTAGTTTTCAGTATGTTAGTTGTGTTTTTTTACTAAAATGTCATTTCAAAATGGAAACACGCATTTTGAGTCATATCAATCACATCGTGCATTATATTGACATAATACGTCTTCATACACATCAAAAATGACTTATGAATTGTTTTCATAAATTATCAAGACAATCAGAGCGCGTTTTCTTGGTTTTTAGTGAGTGACACGTTTTGAACTAAAATGCCAATTTTAAACTGATAACAGAAACTTTTAGTCTTACTGGTCACACTGTGAATCTTATTAACATTTATTTGATTATTAAATGTCACAAATGACTCATGGATCATTTTCATAAAATATCAAAATAATCTGAATGCGTTATCCCGGTTTTCAGTATGTCGCTTGTCATTTTTTACTTAAATTAATATCAATCTGAAATAAAAAAAGAAACTTTGAGTTATACCAGCCACAACCTTCATCGTATTGAGGTGAAAATGATTCCTAAACATCGACAATTATGTATATATATCAATTTCCTAAAATATCAAAATAATATGAATGCATTTTCTCAATCTTCAGTATGTCACTTGTTATTTATACTGAAATTAATATCTATTTTAAATAAAAAGAAATAGTTTGAGTTATACCAGCCACACCATGCATCATATTGAGGCTTTGATGATTCTTACATGTCAAAAATGACTAATATATCATTTTTCTAAAATATCAAAACAATCTGAAAGCGTTTTCTCAGTTTTTGGTATGCCACTTGTTGTTTTTACTTAAATTAATATCAATTTGAAATAAAAGGAGACACTTTTAGTTATAACAACCACACCATGAATAATATTGAGGTTATAATGATTACCACACATTAAAATGACTAATATATCATTTTACTAAAATATAAAAACAATCTGAATGCCTTTGCTTGATTTTCAGTATGCCAGTTGTGTTTTTTTACTAAAATGTCATTTCAAACTGGAAACACACATTATGAGTAATACCAGTCCCATAGTGAATTATATTGACGTTATACTTCTTTATAAACATAAAAAATTACTTATGGATCATTTTACCAAATTATTAAGACAAATCCCAGTGTTCTTTCTTGGTTTTCAGTGAGTGACACGTTCTGAACTAAAATGCAATTTTAAACTGATAATAGACACTTTTAGTCATACTGGTCGCACCGTCCATCAGATTGAGGTCAGGTTAACTCCTTAACATAAAAAATGGCTCATGGATCATTTTTATAAAGTATAAAAATAATAATAATTCGTTTCTTAGTTTTTAGTATGTCAATGATCATACCACAATTCACTATTTTATTTCACCCTAATACCAATGTATTAAACTGATTTTGTATTGAAAATTACAAGTTTAATAACAAGTTTAAATTAATTTTTGGTTATATAATTTTATTATTATAACTTTTTAAAAGGGCTATTTTACTTGTTTTGATGTTTTTGGTATAGGTGGTGGTGATTTAGAGGGCCCATGATAAAGCCCAAGAAAAATGGGCCAATCTACACATGATCCAAGAACACCAGTGGACTAATCCACATACTTCTACTACAAATTGCGTAAAAATGAGCTGAAATTTCGTTATCTGGTCCAAAATTTAATGGGATAAATTTCATATAAAGGAACCCAAGCCTCATTCAGCCTCTACAATGCACATATGAACTGATCTGTCCAGGGAATCAAATCTGCTCAAGTCAAAAGAGGTGTTTTATATTTTATCAATATCTCTAGATTTTATTATCCAAATTGAGCCAAAAATTCAGTGTAGATATTAATGATGTAGGGATAAAACATTCTAGTTTTTTTTTAAAAATGGAGATTCGACTCTCTAGTGGATGAAAACTACGAGTCAAGTGGTTTTACATAATTTGTGTGCTCAAAACCACCTTCCAATTTGCCTATAAAAAAACACCTTGGGAACCTCATTTAGGAGTTCGAACAGAAGGAAAGGTGCTACCATTTTAGAGCCCCAAAGGATTCCTCTCATCATCTCTAGAATATTTGGAGGCTATGGGAAGTTCTTATTCAACATCTTCCTCTTCCTCCCCTCCCATTAATTTCAAAACCCCTTGTGATCACCCGGGGAGGAATGTGATGTAATCCCAAGATTTGTTCATGTAATATTTAGATGTTATTTTAAATTATAGGTTCTTATATTGTTTTTAATCATCATATATTCTTATTTTATTGATTTATGTACTTGTATGTCATGCTCAACTCATATGATCATGTTTGGGGGTACCCATTCATGTGATGTTTCACACACTGTTCACCACTTCTTTCCCCCCCTTTTAATTGTAGTGTTTGTGTGGTTCATATTGTTTAATTGAACTCACATAAAAAATACCATGGAAACTTACTTTAAATTCATGGTAACACATTTAAATAACATACAAACTTGGAAAACACATCGAGTTCTTCGTGTGTTGGCTCGGTGAGTTTCGGTTATGAAGTCGAACACAAATCACCCAATCATCGGTGGTATCCAATGAATCATTATGTGTTTTCGACTAAACCCAAGGAGGTATCCTAGTATAAAATCAGTAACATTATGGTTCTAGGTATTACAAACTAGGTATTAAAATATCATAACCCTATCTCTTGAAGTGATGAAGGATGAACTTCACAAGATTTCCCCAGGTTGATCATGCTTAATTACTCTTATTAACTTCCACTTTGTTTTTATCGTTTTCCTCTTTATTTTGGCATATTAAATCATAAAACCCAAAGTTTTATAAAACCCCATTCCCTTTTTTTTACTTTAACAATCAGAACCTAATTTTGGAATTAATGATCTAAGGCTCTGTCGAGAGACGACCTAGGGTTGCTGCTATACTACAGAAATTCGAGTAAAAACTAAACAACTAATTTGACACACTCGACAACATGATAAAAATTTGGTTCCGTTTCTAGGGATACAAGATCCTTTTTTTTTCATTATTTCCTTTTATTTATTTATTTTAATTTCTAATTATCACTTTTTTCAATACCCCTCCCCCATTTGATTGTTTTTGTTTTGGGATTTTGTTGTTATTTTTGTTTGATCTTGTGTGTTTTCTCTCTCTATCTCTCTCTTATTTTCTCTCTCCATCTCTCTCTCTTATTATCCATTTATCTATATATAATTCTGTAGTATAACTTTATATTCCATCTTAACCCTCCTATAGTTATTTTATCCATATTCAATCATTGAAAAAAATAAAAAAAACAAACTTCACAACTTATTTGCATGAACCGATCAGAAAAAGAAAAAAATGATTGAATTTGAACCTAAAATTGAAAATAAACTTCACTCAAAAAATTAGGGAATATAGAGTAGGTCAATCAAGTAACACTAATGAACCTCTTTTGGAACCTCAAGTGGTCCTAAACCACTCAAACATTGAACCGATAAAACCCCAAGAATCATGGCTGTAAATAACCGAACTTTAAAAGAACTGACCACCCTGGATGTGTAGTACCAACCTGCATACATCCAATATCCTGAGGAAGCATCCAACTTTGAGTTGAAATCAGGCCTCATCCACCTTCTTCCTAAATTCCATGGTCTTCCCAATGAAGATCCTCATAAACAACTTAAGGAGTTTCACATAGTTTTCTCCACCATGAAACTCCAAAATGTTTCCGAGGAGCTAATTAAGTTTAGGGCCTTCCCTTTCTCCCTTAATGGTGTAGCCAAAGATTGGATATACTATTTTACTACCACAATTGGGGGTTGTAATGACCTAAAAATACTATTTTTATAGAAGTTCTTCCCTGCCTCCCGAACTGCATCAATTAGGAAAAAAATTTGTGGCATTAGGCAATCACATGGAGAGACCCTTCATGAATACTGAGAGAGATTCAAACGACTCTTCTAAAGCTTCCCCACCACCAGATTAGTGAAAAAATATTAATCTAATAATTCTATGAGGGACTTATCCCCATGGATCATGGAATGATTGATGCAATAGCTGGTGGTGCCTTGGTTGATAAAACTTCTTCCGCCACTCATGACTTAATAGCCAATATGGATCAAAATGCACAATAATTTGGTACACGAGATATTACACCAACCCAAGGAGTTCATTAGATAATTAATTCATCCCTTGAAAAAAAGTTAGATAACAAGACTGATGAGATGCATACCCTTCTAAGGAAATTTTCTCAAGCACAAGTTAACTCACGATCTCCTCCTGTTCCATTACATTGTGGTATTTGTTCTGAAAATGATCATTTTTCTAACCAGTGTCCACAAATTCAAGATTCACCTGAGTATTGTCTAGTCATGTTCCTAGGGAATCCATTCCAACAAGCACCTCCCTTCAAGTAGGAACGATTTAGTCCAAATCCAAACCCTGGGTGGCAAGCACAACCCCAATACTGACAAGGAAGAAACTCAAGATACCCCAAGAAGAATTGGTATCAACAAGCCCAAGGTATGCAACCTTTTTATCCTTCAACTTCTCAAAACAATCATCCTCCTCCTCCAAAATCTGAACCAAGTCTCGAGGATATGGTGAAACAAATGGCAACCCAGAACCTCCAGCTCCAACAGACCACACAATCGGCAATTCAAGACCTACGAAATCAAGTGGGAAAATTGGCGAACAAAATCAGTGAGATTAAGATACAAGGTTCTGGAAAACTACCATCCCAACCTATAGCCAATCCGAAGGAAAGAGGTAATTTATGTGAAATTACACTTCATAGTGGTAAATAATTTTCTCCTTCTACTGATTCTACGAAATAGGTATGTCCCCCTATTGAAAACACTCTTTCTCCACCCATAAAAAGACTCAAATGAAGAAAAAAAATAAAAAGGGAAATCAAATTATCATTGATGATTCAAATGAACAATCCATTCTTCTTCCTTTCCCCTGAAGACTCTATAAATCTAGGGAAAAAAAATCTAATAATGAGATTGATAATGAAATAATGGATACATTTAAAAAATTTCAGGTTAATATTCTTTTATTGGATGCAGTCAAGAAAATTCTTCTTTATGCCAAATTTCTTAAAGAACTTTGCACCCATAGATAAAGGCTAAAGGGAAATGAGAGAGTCAAATTGGAGAGGAATGTTTCAGCCTTGATTCAACCAACAATTCCAACCAAATGCAAGGATATGGGCACATTCACGATACCGTGCACCATAGGGGAGACCTTCGTTTTTGATGCTATGCTAGATTTAGGTGCTTCCATTAATGTAATGTCTCACTCCATGTATACTCTCTATAGGTTAGAGAGCTTCAACCAACTAGAATTGTTGTGAAACATTCCAACTGGAGTACAACACATCCAACAGAAGTGATTGAGGATGTCCTTGTAAGAGTGAAGAATCTCATCTTCCCCACTGATTTCTACATTCTTAAGATGGAAGATACCCGAACCTAAGGACATCCCCCTCTCATACTTGGGATGCCATTCCTCAAAACAGAAAATACGATCATCAATGTTCAAAATGGTACACTGTCCATGGAGTTTGGTGGAGAAAAGGTAAGTTTTAACATCCTTGAGGCTATAAAACACCCAATTGAAGAGCACTACACTCTTCCTGTCTATTCGATAGAAGTTATCTAAAATGACACACACACACACAATTATCTCATTGACATGTACTCTGATTCATTTTCATATTCTTCACCTTTGGATGATTTGAGTTTTGATTCATGTTTTGAGTGTTGTGTGGGTTCTGAAAAGTGTAAATTTTGTGCTTTAATTGATGAGTGTGTTCATTCTAAGGTACCCATGACTGTCGATGATTCTGCAAATATCATTTCAATAGATTCTCCATCTTTAGAGAATAAAAATGAACAAATAGATAGTTTAATGGACCTCACTCCCCATAAATCCCTTCCCTCATTCCTAAAATCCCCGGTGTTGGAATTAAAACCACTTCCATATAATTTAAAATATGCCTATCTTGAGGGAATTGACCAATTTCCTGTCATTATTTCCAATAACCTCTCTCAAAAGTAAGAATCAAAACTTCTCAACCTTTTGAGGGAGTGTAAAAAGGTAATAGGATGGAAATTGGATGATATTACCAAGATTATTTCTTATATTTGTATACAACATATACTTTTGGATGATGAGGCTAATCCCGTAAGACAATCTCAATGCCGTTTGAATCCCACTCTCCTTGAAGTGGTAAAATTGGAAGTCAATAAATTACTTACTGCGGGGATCATTTATCCTATATATGATAGTAAATGGGTTAGCTGAGTGAAAATTGTTCCTAGAAAAACAATAATAATAGTTGTGTCAAATGAAAGGAATGAATTGGTTCCAACATGTGTGAAAAACATTTGGCGAATCTGATTTGACTACCGTCGACTGAATCAAGCCACACGGAAGGACCACTTTACTCTACCTTTCATTGACCAAATGTTATAATGATTGGCTGGTATGTACCATTATTGTTTCTTTTATGGCTATTCGAGTTATTTAAAAATCCATATAGCCCCTGAGGATCAAGAAAAGACCACATTTACTTGTCTATTTTTCACATTTTCATATAGAAGGATGCCTTTCGTTCTATGTAATGCTCCTGGTACTTTTCAAATATATATGTTGAGTATTTTTTTGATTACCTTGAGAGTTGTATAGAAGTTTTTATGGATAATTTCACAGTTTATGGAACTTCATTTGATGAATTTTTGGCCCACCTAGGTTCTATCCTCCGTCGTTGCATAGAAAAAGATCTTGTATTAAATTACGAGAAATGTCATATCATGGTTGAACAAGGAATAGTTCTTGGGCATGTTATTTAAAAAGAAGGAATTCAAGTATATAAATCAAAAATTGAATTAATTTCAACCCTTCTATATCCAAAATGTGTTCGTGAGGTGCGATATTTCTTGGGTCATTCTAGTTTTTACCGCCGATTCATTAAAGACTTCAGTAAGATCGCACTTCCCTTTTCCCAGTTATTACAAAAGAATTCTGAGTTTGTGTTTGATAAAAATTGTGAGTATGCATTCAATTTTCTAAAAAGGAGTCTCACATAACCTCCTGTCATCCAACCACCAAGGTGGGATCTCCCCTTTGAGATTATGTGTGATACCTCTAACTTTGCAGTTGGGATAGTTTTATCACAAAGGGTTGAGAAATCTCCTCATGTCATTTCATATGCCTCTTGTACCCTTGACCCTGCCCAAGAAAACTACACAATTATTGAAAAATAAATTCTTTCTATTGTGTTTTCCTTGGAAAAAATTTGTTCATATATTATCGAGTTAAAAATCATTGTCTTCTCCGATCATACTGCCCTTCATTTCCTCCTAAAGAAACCTGAAGACAAGCCCTGACTCATTCGATGAATGATCCTCCTCCAAGAGTTTGACCTTGAGATTCGTGATAAGTGAGGAGTGGAAAATGTGGTAGCTGACCACATTAGTAGTATTTTCCCACCATTGGACCATCATGTTGAATCACCCCTACCCATTAGAGAATTCTTCCCTCATGAGAAATTTTTTGATGTTCTGGACCTTACCCCTGGTATGCAGACATTGTGAATTTTCTAGCAACATCTAGGGTACCCAATGATATCACCACTTTTAAATCCTAGATACTTAAACATGATTCTCGGTGGTACATTTGGGATGACCCATATATGTGGAGAATTTGTGGTGACCAAGTAGTTCGTCGGTGTGTCCCTGATCATGAGTTCACCTCTATTTTGACCTTCTGCCACACTCTTGGCATGTGGGGGACACTTTGGCTCTCAACATATAGCTCAAAAGGTCCTTGACTCAGGACTTTATTGGAAAAAATTGTATAGGGATACCCATAGATTTTGTAAGTCATGCAGTCGTTGTCAATTCATATGGAATATCTCCAAGAGGAATGAAATTCCCCAACAACCCATGTTATTTTGTGAGATCTTCCATGCATGGGGCATTGAAATCATGGGGCCTTTTCCAAATTAATTTGGCTTTGTTTAAATATTATTGGTTATTGACTATGTATCTAAATTGGTAGAAGCAAAGTCCACCAAGACCGATGAATCTCGAGTGGTTGTTGATTTTGTGAAGTCCAAAATTTTTAGTCGGTTCGGTTTGCTGAGATTCATCATTAGTGATCAGGGTTCCCATTTTTTGTAATCGCAACATGAAAAATTTACTTCGTAAGTATGAGGTTGATCATAAAGTCTCTACTACATATAACCCCCAAACTAATGGACAAGAAGAAATCTCAAATCATGAAGTTAAAAGAATCTTGAAAAAACAGTACAACCCAACAAGAAAGATTGGAGTTTGCACTTGGATGATGCACTTTGGGCATACCATACAAATTTTAAAACCCCGATCGGAATGTCACCATACAGAATTGTGTTTGGAAAAGATTTTCACCTCCCAGTGGAGGTAGAACACCATGCATATTGGGCTGTCAAATAATGTAATATGAATCTTTCAGATGCGAGTGAGCATAGGAAGCTACAGATTCAAGAGTTGGAAGAAATTCGATGTGATGCATATGAGAACTCCTGAATCTATAAAGAGAAGACAAAGGCTATCCATGGTAGCATGATTCATCAGTGGAAGTTCCCTATTGGCGGGAAGGTCCTCATGTACAATTCCAGGTTAAAGCTCCACCCAAGCAAGCTTCGTTTCCAATGGCTCGGTCCTTATACCGTTACTGATGTTTACCCTTTTGGTTCTATATAGGTTTTACATGAGAAGAGTAGAAAGAGGATTACTGTCAATGGGAAGGGGCTCAAACACTTCTATGAGGATTTTCCAAAGCATCTCATGGAGGAAATCCAACTGATATATTCCACACATGACACCACTTAGCAGGATGTCCCTTCTCCCTACCTTTATTTATTGTCTATTTATTTAATATACTTTCATTGAGGACAATGTAATTTTTAGGTGTGGGGGAGGGTGACCTATCATAGTTAGGATTAGACAAAAAAAATCAATAAAAAAACAAAAATGTGTTTTCATTTTTGATTTCTTTTTCCTTTATTTTGTGTTTTTAGATAAAAATTGATCTTAAAATGAATATCCAAAATCATTTTTCATGCTTGAGTCGATTATGTGAAAAATTCCATTGTTTTTGGAAAAATGTTTTTCAAATGAAAGTTGATATGGAATATTTTTCTATAATTTTTATTTTCAAATCATTCTTAGGTGTTTAATGGATTTTTTAATCCCATGCCTCATTAGCACTGGCCAATATATTAATCCCTTACATGAGAGAAATTATAAGCCCTTTATTGCATATTCTTCCTTTTAATCACTTTCTTGAGAGTCTCGAGTCATGTAGAGAAACTAGAACTTTCCTTGATTCTATTTGAATCCATAATATTCAAGTATACTACATTCATGATAGAGGCATTCGTTTATTAAAAATCCCTTTGTATAATTATCCTCTATTTTCGGCCACCTTTACATTTTATCCTTCTTAATCCTTAGAGACCATGAAATGCCTGTTAGGTAGCCATAATACAAGCTAATTTATACCTACCTACCCATATCTTGTGTATATTCTTGTTTTATTTTCAGTAAGTGTGGGAGAGAGGGTGTTTCCATGGGAATTCTGGGAAGAGAATCATTATTATGGGTTGATATAAATGGTGCCTATATTTTCCTTGCGTAATAGGTTTGTAATCTATATTACATCATTGTTGTACACATGTTTCCCTATTTATCTCAAAAAAAACTAAAAAAATATAGTTCTGTTCATCTGAAAAAACAAAACAAAAGAATAAAATGGAGAAAAGAGGATGTTTACTCATTATTATTCATTGCTTGGTTGTGACCCACACAAATGGAAAATGGGGATAGTGAGTGGGAGGTAATATACTTTGTGAGGTGTTGAGTGTGTAAATTCATTGTAAACAATTGCTGAATTTTGACATGTTTTGTACATAAGAGATCAAACACTCCTCTTATGCCTCATATTGTTAAACGTTAAATCCTACCAACCCTTGAACCTCAGAACAACCTGTTGGAAGTCCTCTTGAGTAGCACACTAGTTTTTGCTGGTAGAGAACTGAGAATATTGGAAAGCATATGGTAAGATAACATGAAATTTAGTAAATATAATAAATCCAATTTCATATATTCTTTGAGTGAAGAGGGAAAATTTTTAGGTGAGGTAGGTTGTGACATGTTGCTTGGTTGAATAAATGAAGATGAATGAATTTGAATGTGAGAAAAGAACAATGATAGGAAAATTGATTTCATAAACGAGACATGATGAATTTAATTTAAAAAGAATCTTGGATGTTTTCACACCTTTGATTTAGGAATGAGGCATTATTATGATATTATACTTTTCCTAGGAGTGAAAATGTATAGGCGTGGGGGTGTGATCATACCACGATTCACTGTTTTATTTCACCATTATACCAATGTATTAAATTGATTTTGTATTGAAAATTCCAAGTTTAATAACAAGTTTAAATTAATTTTTTGTTCTATAATTTAATTATTATAACTTTTGAAAAGGTATATTTTACTTTTTTTGATGTTTTTGGTATAGGTGGATGTGATTTGGAGGGCCCATGATGAAGCCTAAGAAAAATGGGCCAATCTGCACATGATCCAAGAACACCAGTGGACTAATCTGCATACTTCTACTACACCGTGAGTCCAAATGAGCTAAAATTTTGTGGGCCGGTTCAAAATGTAATGGGATACATTTTATATGAAGTAAAACAAGACTCATTCTTCCTATACAATTCCCATCCAAACTGATCTGTCCAGGAAATCAAATCTGCACAAGTTAAAAGCAATGTTATGTATTTTATCAATATCTCCAGCTGTGAGTGTCCAAATGGAGCCAAAATTTCAGTGGAGATATTCATGATGTGGGTATACAACGTTATAGTTTTTTCTAAAGGGAGTGTTGACTGTATAGTGGCCAAAAACTACGATCCAAGTGGTTTTACACAATCTGTGTTCTCAAAACCACCTTCTAATTTGCCTATAAAAGAACACCTTGGGAACCTCATTTAGGAGTTCGACCAGGAGGCAAGGTGATACCATTTTGGATCCCCAAAGTAGTCCTCTCATAATACCTAGAAGTTTTGGAGGATATGTTAAGTTCTTCAACATCTTCCTCTTCCTCCCCTCCCATGAATTTCTAAACCCCTTGTGATCACCCAGGGAGGAACGTGATGTAATACCAAGCTTTGTTCATGTAATATTTGGATGATATTTTAAATTCTAGGTCTATGTATTGTTTTTTATCATCCTATATTCTTATTTTATTTAGTTATGTACTGGTATGTTATGATCAACTCATATGATCATGTTTGAAGGTACCCATTCATGTGATGTTTCGCACACCGTTCACCACTTCTTTCCCCCCTTTTAATTGTAGTGTTTTTGTGGTTCATATTGTTTAATTGAACTCACATAAACACTACCATGGGAATGTACATTCAAGTCATGGAAACACATTGAAATAACATAAAAACCTAGACAACACATCGAGTTCTTCATGTGTTTACTTGGTGAGTTTCGGTTATGAAGTCGAACACAAATCACCCAATCATCAGTGGTATCCGATGAATCATTGTGTGTTTCGGACTGAACCCTAGGAGGTATCCTAGTATAAACTCAGTAACATTATGGTTCTAGGTATTACAAAACAGGGATTAAAATATCATAACCTTATCTCTTGAAGATATGAAGGATGAACATCACAAAATTTCCCCGAGTTGATCATGCTTAATTAATCTTGTTAACTTCCACTTTGTTTTTATAACTTTCCTCTTTATTTTGGTGTATTAAATCATAAAACCCCAAGTTTTATAAAACCCCATTACCCTTTTTTACTTTAATAATAAGAACCTCATTTTGGAATTAATGATCAAAGGCTCCGTCGAGAGACGACTTAGGGTTGCTACTATACTGAAGAAATTCTAGTAAAAACTAAACAACTAATTTGACGCGCTCAACAACATGATTAGTAAATTGTTGTTTTACTTAAATTAATGTCAATTTAAAGTAAAAAGAGACACTTTGAGTTTTACCAGATACACCGTGTGTTGTATTGAAGTACAGATGATTCCTAAAAATCAGAAATGTATAGTATACCATTTTTCTAATGTATCAAAACAATCTGAATGCGTTTATTTGATTTTTAGTATGTCACTTGTTGTTTTTACTTAAATTAACGCCAATTTGAAATAAAGAGTCACTTTGAGTTATACCAGCCACACTGTGTGTCGTATTTCGGTGTGACTAATTCCTACACATTAAAAAAGACTCATAGATCATTTTAATAAATTATCAAAACAATATGAACGTGTTTACTCAGTTTTCAGTATGCTAGTTGTGTTTTTTTACTAAAATGTCTTTTTAAACTAGAAACACGCATTTTGAGTCATATCGTTCACATTGTGAATGGAATTGATGTGATACTGCTTCATACACATCAAAAATTACTTATGAATCATTGTACTAAATTATCAAGACAATCAGAGTGCATTTTCTTAGTTTTTAGTGAATGACACATTTTGAACTAAAATGTCAATTTAAAAGTGATAAAAAAAACTTTTTGGCATACCGGTCTTACCGTGTGTCGTATTGTGGTGTGGTTGATTCCTAAAAATAAAAAATGGCTCATGGATCATTTTCATAAAGTATCAAAACAATACAAATGTGTTTTCTCAGTTTTTAGTATGACACTTGTTGTTTTTACTTAAATTAATGTCAATTTTAAATAAAAAGAGACACTTTAAGTTATATCAGCCACACTGTGTGTCGTATTGAGGTGTGGTTGACTTATACACATTAAAAATGACTCATGGATAGTTTTCATAATGTATTAAAACAATCCGAATGCATTTTTTCAGTTTTCAGTATATCACTTATTGTTTTTACTTAAATTAATGTCAATTTTATAAAAAAAAGAGACACTTTTAGTTATATCAGCCAAAAATTGCATTGTATTGAGATGTGAATAATTCATACACATAAAAAATGACTAATAGATCATTTTCCTAAAATATGAAAATAATCTGAATTCATTTTCTCAATTTTTGGTATGTCACTAGTTGTTTTTTACTTAAATTAATGTCAATTTGAAATAAAAAGACACAATTTTAGTTATAATGACCATACCCCACATAGTATCGAGGTTCTAATGATTCCTAAACATCAAAAATGACTAATATATCGTTTCCCTAAAGTATCAAAACAATCTGAATTTTTTTGTTTAGCTTTCAACAAGTCACTTGTTGTTTTTTACTTATATTAATGTCAATTTAAAATAAAATGAGACACTATCAGTTAGACCAACCACATAGTGTGTATTATTGAGGTTTGGATGATTAATAAATGTCATAAATGACTAATATATCATTTTCCTAAAATATCAAAACAATACAAATGTGTTTTCTTAGTTTTAAATATGTCAGTTGTGTTGTTTTACTAAAATGTCATTTCAAACTGGAAACACGCATTTTGAGTCATACCGGTCACATCATGCATCATATTTACATAAGACTTCTTAATACACATCAAAAATGACTTATGAATCATTTTCCTAAATTATAAAGACTATTAGAGCGTGTTTTTTTGGTTTTTAGCGAGTGATATGTTTTGAACTGAAATGTCAATTTTAAACTGATAACAGACACTTTTAGTCATACCAGTCACACAGTGCATCATTTTAAGGTTTGGTTGATTCTTATAGGTTATAAATGAATCATGGATCATTTTCCTAAAATATCAAAACAATCTGAATGCGTTTGCTCAGTTTTCAGTATATCGCTTATCATTTTTTACTTAAATTAATATCAATTAGAAATAAAAAAGAGACACTTTGAGTTATACTAGCCACACCATGAATCATATTGAGGTGAGGATTATTCCTACACATTGAAAATGATTTATATATCTTTTTCCTAAAATATCAAAACAGTATGAATGCGTTTGCACTGTTTTTAGTATGCCACCTGTTGTTTTTACTAAAATTGGTATTCATTTTAAATAAAAAGAGACAATTTGAGTTATATCATACACAACGTGCATCATATTGAGGATTGGATGATTTCTACACATCAAAAATGACTAATAGATCATTTCCTTAAAATATCAAAACAATCCGAATGCATTTTCTCAGTTTTCGGTATGTTACTGGTTATTTTTACTTAAATTAATATCAATTTGAAATAAAAAGAGACACTTTGAGTTATACCAGCCACACCATGCATCATATTGAGATGAATATGATTATTACACATTAAAAATAACTAATATATTATTCTCCTAAAATATAAAAAATAATCCGAATGTGTTTTCTTGGTTTTCAGTATATTAGTTGTGTTTTTTTACTAAAATGTCATTTCAAACTGAAAAAATGCATTATGAGTAATACTGGTACCATCATGTGTCAGATTGACATGATCCTTCTTCATAAACGTCACAAATTTCTTATTAATTTTTTCCCTAAATTATTAAGACAAATCGGAGGGTGCTTGATTGGTTTTCAGTGAGTGACACATTTTGAACTAAAATGTCAATTTTAAACTGACAACAGACACTTTTAGTCACATTGGGTGATCCATGCATCATATTGAGGTGCGGTTGACACCTACACATAAAAATTACTCATGGATAATTTTCCTAATGTATCAAAACAATCCAAATTCATTTTCTTAGTTTTTAGTATACCACATGTTATTTTTACTTATTAATGTCAATTTAAAATAAAAAGAGATACTTTGAGCTTTACCAGACACACCATGAATCATATTGAGGTGAGGATGATTCCTACACATCAAAAATGACTGGTATATCATTTTCCTAAAGTATAAAAATAATCTGAATGCATTTTTTTGGTTTTCAGTATGTCACTTGTTGCTTTTACTTAAATTAATGACATTTTCAAATAAAAAGTGACACTTTGAGTTATATCAGCCACACTGTGTGTTGTATTTAGGTGTGACTTATTCCTACATGTCAAAAATTACTAATGGATTATTTTACTAAAATATAAAAACAATCCAAATGTGTTTACTCAGTTTTTAGTATGCCAGTTTTGTTTTTTTACTAAAATATCAATTCAAACTGGAAACATGCATTTTTAGCCATATTGATCACACAGTGCATCAGATTGACATGATACTACTTAATAAACATAAAAAATTACTTATGAATAATTTTCTTAAATTATCAAGACAATCAGAGCACATTTTCTTGGTTTTCATTGAGTGACACGTTTTGAACTAAAGTGTCAATTTTAAACTGATAACAGACACTTTTAGTCATACCAGTCATACTATGCATCATTTATAGGTGTGGTTGATTCCTAGATGTCACAAATGACTCATGTATAATTTTCCTGAAGGATTAAAACAATCCAAAAGAATTTTCTCAGTTTTCAGTATGTCACTTATTGTTTTTACTTAATTTAATGTCATTTTTAAATAAAAAGAGACACTTTGAGTTATACCAGCCAAACTGTGTGTCATAATGAGGTGAGACTGATTCTTACATGTCAATAATGACTAATATATAATTTTTATAAAATATTAAAATAATTTTAATGTGTTTTCTCAGTTTTCGATATGTCACTTGTTGTTTTTACTTAAATTAATGTCAACTTGAAATAAAAAGAGGCACTTTGAGTTATAATGGCCACATTGGGAATTTTATTGAGGCGAGACTAACTCCTACACATAAAAAATGACTAATATGTTGTTTTCCTAAAGTATCAAAACAATCCAAATGCGTTTGTTTAATTTTTAGTATGTCACATGTTGTTTTTTACTTAAATTGATATTAATTTGAAATAAAAAGAGACATGTTGAGTTACACCGGACACATCATACGTCATATTGAGATACGACTAATTAATACACATCATAAATGACTAATAGATCATTTTACTAAAATATTAAAATAATCCAAAGGCGTTTTCTCTATTTTCAATATTCTAGTTGTGTTTTTTTACTAAAATGTCATTTCAAACTAGAAACACACATTTTGAGTCATACTGGTCACATCGTGTGTCGTATTGCTATGATACTACTTCATACAAATCAAAAATGACTTATTAATTGTTATGATAAATTACCAATACAATCAGAGTGCATTTTCTTTGTTTTCAATGAGTGACACGTTTTGAAATAAAATGTCAATTTTAAATTGATAACATACACTTTTAGTTATACCGGAAAAAAATTGCATCAGATTAAGGTTTGGTTGATTCCCACAAGTCACAAAAAACTCATGGATCATTTTACTAAAGTATAAAAATAATATTAATTCATTTTATTGGTTTTCAGTATGTCAAATATTATTTTTACTTAAATTAATGTCAATTTTAAATAAAAAGAGACACTTTGAGTGATACCGGTCACATGTTCTTTTTGATTGGTTCTGAGTTTGTTAGTGGATCAGATACCACTTATATTGACCCATAAATTTCATACATAGATATCACATATTAGTATATTAAAATTACTTACATAACATAATGATCCATGCCAGAATATTCTAAGTCCATTGGTTTGTTTCAGACACTGCAGAAACATTGAGGAGAATAAGTTATTCATTTTGATATGTGTTTGGATAGTGAAATATTATTATACATACCCTAATACTTATCTATTCATATAACTTGTCTTCTTTCTCATCCTTATCCCCTTGCCTCATTCCTTGTTTTTCATAATAATCATACACCGACCTATCTTATAAGAATCCTCATTAAAAGATAATATATATTATATGACTTGATGTTTAGCTATAAAACATTGGATGTAATTTATTAATTATTGAAAAAATCCATCATGTGTGGATGGTTTGTTGGGTATCCATGCATTAAATCCAGTAAATAAATCTTTAGAGTATCCAAATTTACTGCAATGATCATCCAATGCTGCCTAAACACACAAAAAGGAATAAGTAATGAAAGAAAGGAAACTATATTTGATATGATTAAATTATAGTTTTTACCCCTACATCATTAATATTAAATAAATCCTATCATTTGAATTTTTTCTCTCAAATGATTTGATCAGACCTTCTACTATTTCATCTTTTTTTGGTTTACTTTTTTTGTTCTATAGAGGATATGCGAGGACTAACAAGTCCAAATTTTGTTTTCATGGGAAAATACCTTCATCTATCTTTTATATATATGCCTTCAAAAAATATGAAATGTAATTAGTCATAATTAACAAAGTATATTAGCTTTTGTAAAATCAAATCATGAAAACATACATCATGTATAAACTTATAACTGAGCCACCTAGCCAATCATATTCGAGGATTTCACTTTCACTCTCAACACCAATGAAGTCTTGATATTTCTCTATGCACATATTTTATTCAAAATCAATTATGTGATTACCACCATTTTTTTACTTTGTATCCACATAAACCTTAAACAATATTAAATGCAGATATAGAACAAGTAGGGTAATGGTGCTTCCGGTAGATCTCTTTGATCGGTTGGTTGATACTTTAGATGGTTTTGAGGTAGTATTTTGTTTCATATCCTTCTATTTTTCCATATGTAATAACATTTATTGGTTCATAATTTTTTTCATTAATCATTAAAGGTTTATCTTGAAAATTAATTTGGAAATGAATACCTTCTTATCGACATGTTTTTTTACAAGATGATATGAAAATGAGATGAATGTTCCAACAAAATTTTCGACCATATGAATATCTTCATCATCAATTTGAACAGGTATCTCTATACTCGGCTCATGGGATATTCTAATCAGCACTTGAACATGACCTATTGGAAGTGGTCTGTTATGTATCATGTCATTTTGGATATTGAACACCATATCCCTCACTACAAGGTGATGAGTGGGTGTGCTAGATATAAATTATAGTCATTATCACCATGTATAATATTAGTACAGGAATGGTATCAATGTATTTATGATTCAAATTTCCCAGAAACATTTATTATAACATTTAATACCTAGGCTAAGACCTCTCTTTTAGGGGAATGGATCACCTCGTAGTTGGTGGGGGGTGGGGTAGGATCTCCATGCAGTGGATGTTCATGATTTTATTATTCTCTTTGCCTACCCCCATTAAAGTTTCCATCATCTCCCTCTTCCATTAGAATTATTCTTTAAGGGTAGCCGATATTTCTCTTATTCCTTTCATTTCTTCACTTTGATCCTCCTATTATTTTTTTCTCAAAATATTTTTGGGGTGTCACCCCAAAATCCGCACCTCTGACGTGGCTATACTGTTCTGGACACTTCAAGGTCATCGATAGTATGTGTTCATCTGGTATAGGAGTTGCTAATTCCTATGACTATGAAGGATATAAAATATAGGAAAATAAGTGATCATTATTATGTAATAATGATTTAAAGGAAAACAAATTTCTATTATGTAATACTTACACATGTTTCCCATACTTTTGTGTGTTTTCATCTATTAGTATCTTGTATTTATTTAAATGTGCCTCCTTCCATAGCACATGTTGTGGGATGGAAGTGGCTTTGGATTTAGATTCATCAATCTACATATAAACAAAGGAACATAATTATGGTGGTGTTTCATGTTTCATAAAAGTATCACAATAGATTTAAAATACATACCAATTTTTTTTCAAGTTAAGCATACCCCATCCTTACTTTACAATAAGGGTACGCTGGTTTTTCTGTTTGTTCCTTATTTATATCATTGAGTTGTTATTTCATACATAAAAAATGTCAATCAAAGTGAGAAATACACATATCGTCAAACAATGCATTATGTGAAACAATGTACCTAAAAATAATCATCCACACGATGGATAGTAAACACATCCCATGCTTCTTGGGTTATCAGGTGTGCATAGATAAGCGGTGGGTGCATATTTATTTCCCCTTCAACTTTAAGATATTGTCTTGTTTGAATTGTGAAAAATCTTAGGTTAATATTTCCAGCAATAATTAAAAAATATTTCTTGTGGGAGTCATCTACTATAAATGCACTCTGCAATGGATGATGAAGAGTAATTAGATGTTTTATTATTTTATTTTTTAGTAAAATAAAGAAATGATATCATAATTTTGCCGTAATTGCTTCCCAAATCAATGTTTTAATCCCAGAAATGACATGGTGACATTAATCTACATTAATTGGCACACATTAATGAGTGAAGATTCCAATATAACCACTAAACGATGACTTGTTGGGGTTAACATGCTGACCCCATGCATTCCATCCGACCTCATATTTGATTCCACTATCTTTTTCCTTGATGATTTTTCCTGACACCATCAAACCACAATGATCCTGTTTTTTTTGCATTGCTGGTCCTTCATCGCCTACCATTTCCCTATAATCAATATCATCAATATTTTCCTCTAGAGCGGTAGCATCATCATGTGAAGATGGTCGTTGTACCTCTATGATGGGAGTAACAGCAGGTTGAGAAACCTATTGTTCCTCAGGAATGGGAGGACCATCACATGCAGAAGTCCATTCCTCTGCACTATGAGTAGTTGCAGGTTGAGAGACCTGTTCTTCCTTGGGATTGGGAGCACCAGCACGTATAGAAGTCATTATCTGCAGAAGTGGTTTAACATTTAATTTAGAGTACATAAATGCAGCAGAAAATAGATAATAACATAAGGTAACCCGATGTATATTACAAAAAATGATTGTTGAAATATCTTTTTATTTTTAAAGGTCTAAGGGATTTGAAACCTCTATAGATGTTCCAAATCCCTTCATTGTGTTCTCCTCTAACATACAAAATTCCATCTATATTAGGACCACTGTGAAATGATTGAAACATCCAAATAAAAGGGTCATCCTCAGTTAAATTCTCATCTGATCCTTTAGTGGTTTTGGTTGATAATAGAACAATTGAACACTTTTGGTTTGCGGTATCTGGAACATATAATACTTTTACTGCCTATGATTCTATTATAAATGGTTCGTATTTATACCCCTCCTTACTAAAATCAACTTTCACGAATCCCAATTCATCTATTTTAATAGTACTTTTATTATCAACCCACTTGAATAGAAAAACTGACACTTGGAATAATGTATAATCTAACTCCCATATTTGTTTGATGAGGCCAAAGTATGAAATATTCGCATAAGTTTGATTTATGTCCTTAGTATTAGAAACTTGCATCGCTTTATCTATGAGTGTAACTCCACTATTTTTCATGGTACTGTCTTTATCATGCTAATTTGTATAGACCATATAACAATTAATTATATAGACATTATAAGATAATACATACAAACTTGGTCCTCTGGCTAGCCATCAAATTCATTCTAAAATTGAGTCTATATTTTCATCTGACTAATTTAAAATATGGTCCTGAAACCATCCTATAAACTATTGATTATGTGTATTTGATATCCATCTTTCATCCCTTGATGGATTAAAATTTATAATAATTTCTTTATGGGTTTAAACATATGGGGAAACCTCCAAACTATTATGAAAAACATAAAGGTGGGACTACTCTTGATCTTTAATATTTATTGTGACAACGTCTCTTCCAGAAATTCCTTCACCCACAAGCCACCCAGTGCGACAAGATTTCGGTAGACCGTTGCTTTACACAATGGATAGGTATTCGGTATAGAATTCAATGGATTCCTCAACAATATATCACTCTACAATACAACCCTCTGGCCAAATTCGATTTTTTACATACCCTTTCAAAATCTTTATATACCGTTCAATGGGGTACATCCATCTATAGTGTAAAGGACCACATAATTGAATCTTTCCCACTAAGAGAACCATCAAATTAACCATCATATCAAAGAAAGTTTATGGGAATAACATTTCCAATCCAAATAATATGATGATAATTTCTATTTCCATAGCCAGCAATTTTTCTGGGTCTATAACCTTGTCACATATAACTTTGAAGTTTAGTGAGATCTTGGTTAATGTATGATGGAAATTCTTGGAAAAAAATAAAATATAAAGCTATAAGCATTATATATTTCATCAAAACATGGTAGTCATGTGATTTTAGACCCTTTAACTTTAAATTGGTCATTGATATGATTTTCTTTATATTCAATTAATACCCCTATGGAACCTTTATATCATTCAAGAAGTTGAAAAATAGATATCTCTCATGCCTGGATAGAGTGTAAGCAGCTGGAGGAAGAAAAGTTCATTTTTCACCCTTCACTGGTGCCAACTCTTCTCATATTCCCATGTCAACCATGTCCAACCTAGATTTAATTTCATCCTTTGTTTTTTTGGGTGCATTTATCAACATTTCAGGACACTATCACATACATTTTTTTTCAACATGTATAATTTTAAGAAAATATCTGACGTACATTCAATTCCAGTATGGTATTTCAAAAAAAAGATCACTTTTTCCAACTGGTTTTCTTAAGGTTTTTCTAAAATGGTTCACCAAAAGTAGTGTCCACATATTTTACTTTCTCAAACATTTGATCACCTGTTAGTAGAGATGGTGATGTATATTCTTATTAACTTCCATCAAATGATGTAGTCCAAGATTGCTACTTATGCCATCAGGGTAGAAATTTGTGATGTCCTAGAAACACAGTTTTTGATGAATGTTTCAACCTAACTGACTGTGTACCCTTTTCACATATCGGACACCCTTGAGTTTTTTTAATGATATATCTTGAAAAATTTCCATAAGTAGGTAAGTCATTTATCATCCTATACAACATGTCTCTCAATGTAAAATCTTCATTTATGTAAGCATCATACAATGTAACACTTTAATCCCAAAATAATTTCAAATCCTCAATTAATGGAGCCAATTAAACATCAATATCATTATACAATTGTTTTGGTCCTGATATAATCCTAAATAACATGATGTATTTTCATTTCATGCATAAACATGGTGGTAAGTAATAATTTAACAACATAACTGACCATATATTGTGAGTACTTATTTGAAAACCAAAAGGATTCACTCCATATAAAGATAACAAAATATGAAGGTTTCTTATCTTGTTTCCAAATTTAGGATACTCATGATAAAATCTCTTCAAATGAGGAGTGTCTGTCGGGTGATGTAGTTTCAAATCTTTAATTCTTATGTTTGTGTGCCATTTCAATTGTCCTACAGTCTCCTCACTCCATATATGCACATAAACCTTGTAATTATTGGTAAGTACCATATGACTTTCATAGGACCAGATTCATATTTCTTGTATCAAGAAGCACCACGATTTGGGTATTATATAAGTGATTTTTGGTCTTTGCGAAATAGTATACAATCATTCAGGTAGACATGTATTCTTTCAGATATCATAAACATTGAGCATAACATTCATTTGGCATCGTATGTTCATCTTAAGAGCTCATTATATTCTAGGATAATATCATTTAAGAGAGAAAGTAATTCCATAAAACTAGCATCACTCCATCCATTTCCTAGTTTCATATTACATAGCTTCAGTATGGATGAAAATGCTGTATATTTAGTGAAACCATCATACAATGACATCTCTTCACAACTATTTAACTTATCAAACAGTTTTGGGAAATCATAAAGTTTATCTTCAACTATAATTTTCATTTCCTCAATATGAGCTTTATTATCATTCACATCTGTAATGACATACTTGATACAATCTTCTTCATTTTCCACACTTTGGATCATATCAGATGATTCATAAAACACAGTGCTATCCTAGCCACTAGCTACATTCTCTTTTCCCCCATGTTTATTCCAGTATTTATAACTTCTAACAAGAGACAAATGATTAATTTTTCTTCAATAAAAACAACATAAACACATACAAAAGATTTTAGAAGGTTTATATGAATGATATTTTGCAAACTTGATGAACTATTTCACACCATCTTCATACTCTTTTTTCAGACCATTGAAATCCATCCATTCGTTATTCATATCCATCATATTTTATTCGGTAAAATTAATATTTTAAAAAATAAATTCACAAAAGGGGACTTTCAAATAAGGGAAAGTAAACATTTGAATGATAGTTATTATTTAATTTTGTTTTCTGAGACTCATCCCCTTAAAAGCTAACACCAAATCCCTTTGAAAACTATTTATAAAATCACACTTGAAATACAATTAAAAAAACCAACCATTTACAAAAATTACTCTTTAAAATAAGTGTCACTTAGGCACAATAATTTTGAACATAAATTCACATCTATTAAAAGTGCACAACCATCTTCCACTTGATGCTTGATTCATGTACCACCTAAGATTGATCCTTCCAATATAGTAAATTAAAAAAAATGTTCCCCTTCTTGTGGATATACATTTGGTCAAAGTAAAATGAATATAGGTACTAAAACCTTCTCTACTATCAATGGTTCATTTCACTTTGTCATTAAATATATTTCAAACACTTTTTAGTGTATTCCAAAAATGTCTCATGCTAAAGATAATACCAATAAAACCTCATGGAAATAACCATTATTTCCAAATCTAGAAAGGATTTGGGAAGTTTATCTTATGTGTCCTTAACTTTCTCGACCCATAAGCAACCACAAGAACATCATGGAGGTGAACCATTTAAATTATCATAACCTCAATTATTACCTTATAAACCTAGAAGAATGAAGACATATTCCAAATATTGGTGCCCATAGTTATGACTCTATACTAAAAATTACATTGTTAACCAATGATTGGGTTGGGCTTTGAGTTGGTATCTATTGTAACGACCCGAAATTTTGAATAAATCTTGTTTACTAATTTCATGTGTTATTTTATTTTATTTTTATACTCAACAAAAATGTTTTATTTGATAAACATGATTATAATTAAAATGAGATCAGTGGGTTATGACTATTATATAACCATCGGTCAATATGACCGCTGTGAACAAAATGTTTTGATTATTGTCTCTAAATATAAGTAATCTTGGTTAATTATTATAGAAAGAAGATTTGATGGCCTCACCTAGTAGTCTTGGACCGATCGAAGCCCATCTAACAGAGCTTGGGAAGGAGGTAGCACCATTGGGCTTTGCTCTGGATCAAATCCAAGCCGAACTTCATCATGTGAAGCTGGAACGGAATCGCCTTCGTGAGAAGTTCAAACTGATAGAAATTACTACTCGGGCAATGTTGACTGAGCCGCCCCAAGCTTCTATCACCCTAGCACACCTTACTCTTAGGTCCTATGCTGGTATTATAAGGGGCTATGTAACGAGACCGTAACTACCTTGTGTAATCCTTGTTTTAAATAAAAATTGGGATTTCTTCTTATGATGAAGTTTATGAATTTTGAAATGACCGGATAAATATAGTATGCATATTTTTGATGAATTTTAGAAAAAGGATATTTTAAAAATGTTTATGTAAACCTTAAATAATTAAAAATGTGTAATGATTTTCAAAAAATGGTCTTCTACAATTATGTTCAGTACAAAATTTGGAGTCTAATAAGATCAACTTAATTTTTGATGAATAGTAAATTATGAATAGTGATTTTACGCTTAGGATTAGTAAGGTGACCAAATGGATTAGTAATCTCACTTAAAGAAAATTTTAAAATAATCCAGGCACCTTGATTAAGTAATGTGATTCAATAAAATGGTTAAATAACGGTTTCATAAATTATTATTCAAGTATTAGTTTTTCGGATGAATAGTGTTTTTTTTAATTAAAAATTTAATTAAAAATAATTAGAAAATTATTTTTATAAAAATGAGTTTATTTTTGAACTCAGAGCATCGATATTATGTTAAGGTAATTTTTGGGGATTTTTCTGAAAAAAATGAATTTTCGATGAATAGTGTTTTTATTTAAAAATTAAATTAAAAATATTTAGAAAATTATTTTTATAAAATGGATTTCATTTTTGAAATCAGAGCATTGATATTTGGTTAATGTGAAATTTTGGGATTTTTCTGAGAAAGTTGAATTTTCAGTGAATAGTAAAAATACAGTTTTAGGGTTTCGGTATGTTTAATGACATCATAACTGTGTCATGATGATGTCATGAGATATTTCAAGGGTTGTCCGGCCAAGGGTGATGAATTATTGTTTTGGGGGCCCCATGTGTCCTAACTCCATGATAAATGCCAAAGGAGAGCACATGGGTTTGAGAAAAGCACATATGAGGTGTCCCTTGGCCATTAATGCTTTGTCCCCTCACTTTCCCTATAAATACCCACCCTTTCCTCCTTTAGTTTTCACTCCCAACTATCCCCCAACGAAGTTCTGGTCTTCTTACCTCCCAAAGAGTCCTCCCAAGGTGCCCCCAAGCCCTCAAGGTCCAATCCTTTGAGTTTCAAGAGTCACGTTTTAAGGTAAGGGATCCGACCTCTCTCTTTCATTTCAAGTAATCTCTTTGATGTCATTCCTTTTATGCTCCATGTTCTTATGTTGAAGGATGTTCTTTTATACTCCTCTTACTGCCCTTTTCATGTTAATATAATGAGAGATCCCCTCTTACTCTCATTATTTCATTTTGTGATGTTTTAAGTGGCGCCGTTAGGCTGTCGAAATTTTTGTAACGGATTCTTTCTCCCTTCTCATTTTTCAAGATCTATTTTCATGTAAAGTATTTCAAGTTCCTTTTTTTATGTTGGGGTATGATCTCTATATCTATCATACTGGAATATTATTTTCATATGATGAGAGACCCCATTTGATCTCTTCAATTCAGTATTTTGAAGTTTTAAGTGGCGCCGTTAGGCTGCCGAATTTTTAAGTGGTTCTTCACCCTTCTCGTTTTGAAGTTCTACTTTCATGTCAATTCTTTCAAGTTCCTTTTTTTATGTTGGGGTATGATCTCTATATATATCATACTGGACTCTTATGTTCATATGATGAGAGACCCCATTTGATCTCTTCAATTCAGTATTTTGAAGTTTTAAGTGGCGCCGTTAGGCTGCCGAATTTTTAAGTAGTTCTTCACCCTTCTCGTTTTGAAGTTCTACTTTCATGTAAATTCTTTTAATTTCATTCTTGTTATGTTGGGGAATTATCTCTATATCTATCATACTGAACTCTTATTTTCACATGATGAGAGACCCTATTTTATCTTTTCAAATCATTTTTGTTGAAGTTTAAGTAACGCCGTTAGGCTGCCGAACTTTCATAAGAGAAATCTAATTTTTGTCTTCCGTCCATGTTTTTCATTTCAAATGGTATGTCCTTGAAATTTCATTACCATGATCATGTATCCTTCTTATTCTGTCCATATACTATTTTATGGGTCATTTATGAATTTTTGACCCATTTTACCTCTCTTTTTAATGTCTTCTAAAACCTCGTAACATAGCCGTTATGCTGCAGAATTTCCGTCTCAAAATGTCTCTCTTATTTTCTAAAGTTCATTTATATTATTAAGTGAATACTCAAAGCTATTTCTTCTAAAGGGGTATTCACATATATACCAAAATGTTCTATTTTAAATTCTGGGATTTACATACAAGAGACCCACCTTCCTTTTCTGTGGGTTTTAAAGTGATGTAAAGATCATGTCTTTAAAGCAGTTTTTAAAACGTTATGATTATGAAATGAAACCCATTTATTTTATGATATATGGGTTATTTATGAAATTTTTGATGATTATATATGTGGCTCACATGATAATAAAGGCAAATTTAAGGGTGCGCCCTGATAGCGCTCCAATGCATTGGGTAATGATGTAACCACTAGAGATTATAATTTTCACGATACCTTGGTGAATAACCTTGGTAATTTTCAAATGACACCTTGGGGATGGACCTTGGTGATATGTTCATGATTGTCTATGTTAAATGATGTAGCCACATCTTCAAGTTATGAAAAATGTTGTTTTTATTATGAAATGCCTCATGATTTCTTTCTCATGCCTTAAAGTTCTTTTCATGTCCTTATTGAAGTATATCAAGTTTACATGTAAAATGTTCCTCTTGTTTCCCTTACTGGGCCTTCTGCTCACCCTTTCTTTTGATGTATGTCCCCAGGTTATGAGATGCAATAATGAACCTAGAATGAACTTAAGGATATGCCTTTCAAGTTTTTAAGAAGAATGTTTTATGTTGTTTTCATGTATTATGTTCCTGGTTTCCAAGACACTAGACCTTAAAGATCCTCAGTTTTGTGTAATGTAATGACAGTTTATGTTATAAAAAGGTGGGATGCTATATCTATACCTAGAGGTGTTTCAAGAATGGACTGGGGTTGTCCCCTTAAGGTGCACAAAAAACATACATATTATTATATGAGCTCAGTGTAATTGAGTTATATGAATTTTTATAGGTATCATAGTATCTATTTCTCTTCAAAATGAAATTAATCTCAATAACTTATTAGTAAGTGGATCAATTACATGAACTTGTTCCACTTGGTGCATGAAGTGGCCATGATAAGCCTCCAAGAATAGTTTCATCATTACATCATTAATTTTTTCCTTATTTTTCTTCCATTATCCATTCCTCCTCTACTTCCTTAGTCTTTATCTCCACATACCTCCATTTTCACATTTTTTCAGTGTCCTATTTTCCATTATTCTACTACTCCAAATCTTATAGAGAATCTTTCTCATGGGTTGGAGTTGGTGGAATAGTGGGTGAAAGTATATTACTAGATGGGGTAATTCTTTTGGATGATAACTAATATTGTTTATTATCCATGGCTATAATGATATCTATAATCTACTCCCCCAACATGGACATGAAAGTTAATAATTATGGGTAATGATGTGATGAGATGTGGGTGAAAGAATAATGACCCAATCTCAAAATAGATGAATTAGTTCACTACTACTCCAAGAGTGTACATTGATTCACTAGGGATGGTGCATATCACGTAGTGTATTGGTTTAATATGTGGAGCACAATTTTCCCACTTTGAGTAAATTAATAATCTATAATCAAAATATCCTAAGAACTTATATGAAACATTCATATGCCAGAAATTCTCGAGAAAAATAAACAATAAATCCATCTATAATTGAATAAAAATATAAAAGAAACACCAACATCACTATATGAATGAAGTCAGGAACAATAAACCATATCCATATGTAAATAGACGATGAAAAACATGTGAAACTACAGTAAAAAACATAACTAACAATTTATGGGTTATATCCTATGACATGATCTCTAGACAAAAATGGCCTCCATTCTCAAAATCACCTAACAAACAAACCAATTCCTATTCCACTAAACATCAATTAGGCCACAAACATCCAATAAATAACCATGTACTAATTGAACCAAAAATATACTTAGAGCATTACAAGAATACTCACAATGGTAGCACCTGAATAGCTTGGTTAGCGACAGGGGAGAATTCGTAGAGGAGAGCTTCACAATAGAGGTGGGGTTCAGCGGCAGATGTGGGGTACACAGAGGAGGGCTTCACGGCAGCAGAATTCAGTGGTAGAGGAGGAGGAGGGCTTCGCGACAGTAGAGGAGGGATTCGTAGCGGTGATGGTGGAGGATAAGGAGTCGGCGGCCAAGGAAGAGGAGGAGGAGGGATTTGAAGCGGTAAAGGAGGGATTCCCAATAGTAGTAGAGGAGGAGGAGTCGACGACCGAGGAGGAGTCAGCGGCAGGGTTTAGCTTCCGTGAGAGCTTGAGTCGTGCAACAGGAGGAGGAGCCTGTTAGGGTTTATTTATAAAATCGGGTGAACCTTTTATCAGCGATAGCTAAAAAGCGATGATAAAGGTAATTTTTATTAGTTCTAAAATAGAAAGGGTTGATAAAATATGCATTTATCATCGTTTTTTTAGCGCTGATGAAGGCCAATCTTTATCAGCGCTAAAAAAGAGCTGGTAAAACTACAATGATAATAAATTATTTATATTTTTATATATTCTTATAAAATTATATGTATAATACATATATACATATTTATTTATAATAATAACTATAAATAAATAAATATTTATTTATATTTACATATTTAATAAATAAATACTTATTTCTAATTATAAATTTATATTAAATATATATATTATATTTATAATTATATATAATTAATATCTTTATTGTAATTTTATAATTATTTAAATATATTTATATTTATTTAGAATTATATTTGTATATCTCTATTATAATTTTACAAATTTTTAATAACTATAAATTTATATATATTTATTATAAATATTTATTTATTATAAATATATATTTATTACATATTTTTTATAAATATACATTTATTACATATATATTTTCATTATAGTCATAAATATAAATAAATATATAAATAAATATATATATATATATTTAAATACTTATAAAATTAAAATAAATATATTAATTATATATAGTCATATATATATATATATTTAAATACTTATGAAATTAAAATAAATATATTAATTATATACATTTTTTATAATTTCATAATTATTTAAATAAATAAATATTTATATTTAAATAATTATGAAATTATAAAAAATGTATTTATTATATTTATAATTATTATTTTAAATAAATAAATATATATATATTTATAGTCATAAATATAAATATAAATATATATATATAATTAAATACGTATGAAACTTAGATAAATATATTAATTATATATATTTAATTTAATTTCATAAGTATTTAAATAAAAAAATATAAATATATATACATATTTGTATTTATGACTATATATATATATATTTATAATTATAATTATAATTATAATAAATATATTTATTATTAATATATTTATTATAATTTCATTTTTATTTAAATATAAATATATATGTATTTAAATAATGATGAAATTATAAAAAATATATATAATTAATATATTTATTTTAATTCCATAAGTATTTAAATATATATATATATATATATATATTTATTTATGTTTACAATTATATATAATTAATATATTTATTTTAATTTCATAATTATTTAAATAAAAATATTTATTTATATTTATGACTACAAATAAAAATATATTTATTTATAATTATAATTAAAAATATAATAAATATATTTATTATAATTTCATAATTATTTACACACACACACACATATATTATTTATAATTATAATTATAATTTTTTTTATATATGTATAAATATTTTTATATATTTATAAATATATTTCTATAATTATATATATTTATAAAATTATAATTATTAAAAATATATTTATTATAATTTTCTAATTATATATATATATATATGTATATTTATAATTATAATTATATATAAATATATTTATAAATATTTGTATATAATTATAAATATATTTATATGTATATGTATATGTATATTAATATATTAATATATATATTTATAAAATTATAATAAATGCATTTATTGTAATTTTATAAAAACTGTATATATAATTATAAATATAATAAATATATTTATTATTTAAAAAAATTACAATAAATATACGTCTTTAATGAATGAATATATATATATATATATTCATTAAAGACATATATTTATTTAAATAAATAAATATATTTATAATTATAAATATAAATAAATAAATAAATATATTTATTTATAATTATAATTATAAATTAACATATTTAAAAGGTATTTATATATAATTATAAATATAATAAATATATTTATCATTTAAAAAAATTATTATAATTTTATAATTATTCAAATATATATATTTAGTTATATATAATTATAATTATAAATATATTTATCGTGTTTTTTAGTATTTATGAGAACATAATAGCTTTATGGGAACATGAACGAATCATATACACTGAGTAAAGTATAGATCTTATAAAAAACGAGTCATCATATATATGGACAACAAGAATAGTAATGATGGTGTAATGTATAAATAAACATTCATAATGAATACAAAACATATGAACATCAATTATATTCATGCATCAATTGACCAAATTCATTGGAAACGTATATTTATTTATTTATAATTATAATTATAAATATACATATTTAAAAAGTATTTATATATAATTATAAATATATAAATATAATAAATATAATAAATATATTTATTATTTAATGAAATTTATTATATATATATATTTGTATTATTAAAAAATATATATTAATTATACACGTGCATTTATTATTCAATGTATACAAATAAAAAATATTTTTGAATATAAATATAACATTTTTTTATAAATTAATAATATTTTTTATTAAAAACTTTTATCAGTGCTAAAAATAGCGTTGATAAATATACCCTTTATCAGTGCTAAAAAAGCACTGATAAAGCCCCCCTTTTATCAGTGCTTTCTCTTTAGCGCTGATAAAAGTCAGCATATCCCTCGCTCGGATCTATGGTAGTGAAAGATAGATCACTCTAGATCATACACACATGATTCAAAGTCCTCATAAGAATTAACCATCAAAATATGACTGATAGCACTAAGATCTTCAAATGTCTTTGACGTCTTAACAATCCCTGCAGTAACGATCCTTTGATCCATATAGGAGAACACAGACTAGTTTCTAAGATCATAAGTCTCTCCCTCTAGGAAGTAGGGATAGGAGAGAGAGGCTCTCAATGTTCATGTGATGAATATTTTTCTAAATGAGAGCCTTCTCCTCCTTAAATTGTGAGGTACAAAAATACCTAATAATGGCTCCCCAACCCTCAGATATTTATTGCCCACTAATTAAGCTATAAATGTCATCATTAGACTAATTTACTAATTCATAAATATAATTTATATTTTTAATCACTTACCTGTAATATAATAATATATTATGTGATACAAGTGTGCCATTAACTCGACTTTTCATTCCCACAAATATCAAATGAAACTTGAATATTAAAAAAATATTTGTTCGTATAATATTTTTCCATGTTTTCATTTAATATATAGTGAATAATTTTTATAAAAATATTCAAATCTAATTATTGTATAGTTTAATAATAGTATATTTATTTATTATTTGGCGATCATATAAACTTGGAAATCACCATACCCCATGTGGGTACCATTATGTCCTAAAATCATATTCACCAAAATTGGCCAGACTTTTGAATATGCTAAGTATGTGGCCCTCCCAGACCTTATCTTGATAGTAAACTATTTGAAAATGGGCCTATACCCACAATTTTGGAAAACCATGGGTATATGCCCCCCTATACCCACGGTTCTAAGAGCACGTGGGTATAGGTTGTTTATCAGGACCTATACCCATAGTTTAGGAAAAACCATTGTTATAGGGTTCATTTTCATGATCTATACCCATTTGTTTTGTAAAACTGTGGGTATAGGGCTGTTTTTTGAGGACCTATACCCACAGTTTGGAAAACCATGGGTACAGCTTTCCTGCGTTATGGTGGGGATTTTTTTTCATGGGACCCAATTTTTTTTCACGGGAACACATATTCACACGGTTTTCCCTCCTATACCCATGTTTTAGAATAATATATTTTTCTAAATGTAGATATATATATATATATATATATATATATATAAGTTATGTAGATAGAGTGGTGAGGCGCTTGGTGTTAGAGGAGGAGGTCGTGGGATTTAAACTCGCAAGCGACTTGTTTTGAAAACCTATACCCACGATTTTAAAACCGTTGCTATAGGGATATAACATAGTGGAAAAAACCTATACCCATAATTCGGAAAACTATGGGTATATGCCTTGGAGCTATACTGATGCCTATGTTTCCCACGGTTCCCAAAACCATGGGTATAGCCTATACCCACAGTTTTGAACTATGGGTATAAGTCATTTTTTTAGTAGTGGCAGTGAATACTATTCATAGACCAAGAGTGGTGTCTAGTAACCCATCAAGTCCCCTAAAAAGATATGAAAAATTCATAAAAACACTAACCTTTCTTATGAACACACATTGTGTAATATAATCTATTTGTCTCATGATATTTCATAAAACAGAATTCACACTTTGTGTGATTATTTTTTATTGCTTCATTGTTCATTGACCTAATTGGATAGACTTACCTCCTTCTACCATATCCATGGATTTAGTGAAAGTACTACCATCCTGATCAACTAGGCCTGAGATATCACTTACTTTCAAAAGAGAAAAATTCTATCTTTATTGTTCAATCAATTTCATACCACTAATGATGCACCCAATATATGATATCTCTCTACAACATTAATGCCACAATTTTCATCTTACATTAAAGTAAATAATGAAAGAGAAAAAATCAATAATAATTATAATTCATGAGACAATTACATGTGTTCACATATAGAAACTACCAATGACACATGAAAGATGTGGTGTCCCTATTGGTGGGATAGTCCTCATGATAGCATCTACTCGAGACCACCATGTGGGATCTTCATGAGAAGAAGTTTCAATGCATATTATCCCCAACACCTATTAAAAAATCATCATATATGTCCAGTAAGTATAATGTATCTAGATTATATAAAAAATGTTTAATATCATTTTCATAATATCTCGAGGTTCTCATTATATCTTGTCACCTACTATAACCTTTTGATAATAAAAATATTCTATAGACATTACTATGTAAATAGTGGACACATAAATATAATCACTATTATGGTAAGTATACATAATGCATAACTTACTGTATGAATGACATGGTAATAAAAAAGTAATATTCATGTTAGGTCTAGTGAACCAACTTCTATAACATAATTTCCAATAAAAAGTCTAAATATAAAGAAAGTACATGAATGATTAGGAAGAGAAAAATAATACCTTACTTGGGAGGTTGATTCTAAAAGATTGGGAGGAGCTTCTTGAGAGCTTGGGAACACCTTCAGAGGGAATTATAGGGTTAGTGGGAGAGGAATGTAGTGCTAAATGTGTTTTTAGTAATGTGGAAAGGTAGGTTGGATGGGTATTTATTGAAAAAGAGATGATATTTCTTTATTAATTTTCTTAAACCTAGGTTTTGGACTCCATGTAATAAAATAATAAAAAAACACAATAATTTTGATGGTTTTTCCCAAGGTTTCTACCAATGAGAAATGGATTCCAATATTTTATTAGGTTATGAACCAAAATCATTATAATAATATCTTTCATGATGTAAAAGTAAGCCATGTTTATAAATAATTGTTTCTAATACCTTAAAATATAATATAGGTTTTTTAGGATTCATTATAGGTCTGTAAAATTAATAAAATAACTTAAAAAACAAATTATTATAAATGAAAAAAACTATTTTTATCATGTATTCCATTTATAGTATTTATGACATCACTTTTGGGCTAGTATGATGTCACAATATATACTGTATATTTACATTGTATTTAATTTATACCAAAAAATTTGAATTTCTCATAAAATAATAAAAAATAATTTTTTGTATAATTATGAATTGATAATTTCAAAAAAAAATTATTTTTAAAAAAATTATTTTACAAATATATAAATTTCCAAATAAAAATACTTATTTATTGAAAAAATACTAGTTATAATGTCACTAACAACTTTTATAACCCTTATAAAGATTACATAGGACTTCAATAAATTATATTATCATTTATATTTAAATAAAAAATTACTTAATAAGACTATTTAATGAAAATAAAATTAATTGCAAAATTCTTGTATTTATCAAAAAGTGTGTTTTAATTGAAATAATATACCTACCAAGAATACAATTTTCATTTCTTTGTATCAAAATCTAATTTTTATTGGACTCATTTAATAAACACATATACATATATATATAAAGTAATAATTAAAAGGGATAAATGTAATCATTATTTTTTTTTAAAAAAAATAGAACAATTCATATTACTATTGTCTAGATACATAACCCCTTGTTGCTCCATCATACACCCTATGGGTTAGGTGTATGATGGTTGTAATTTCTTAGGGTAGTTCAGAAAACATTTTTTGAGTGGCAATCTCTACAATCTCAAGTTTTTATCACAAACTGTTTCCCTATAATTTTAGTTCTTTAATATTATCTTGGGGTTGATCAAGGGGAAATCCAAGTTATGCCATGTCCCTTTAAAGCTTAGATAAATGGGATTCATAGGGTATAACACAACTAGTCGAGACCATCACTTCTTCCCTCTATGTTAATTATATATTTTTTATAATTATTAATATATACTAATCTTAATGGTTATAGTAGAAGATTCTTAACATAATTTTAAGACTGATATTCAAATTATGGATATATTTTATAATGGTATAAAATTAAAAATTAAATACAGTGCATGTGTTTTCTATAACTACATTACTTAAGAAGGAGTTTATTGATTTTGAAGGAAATTTAATTTTATAAAAAGTCATGGTTGTTTCAATGTCAATATATCCCCAAACTATAAATAAGCTATCCTTTTTAGGTGAACATCCTCTAATCTGAATTATGTAAATAGTGATGTTCACACAATATAGAGTAATGAGTACATGAAAACCTAAATTATAGAATAACACGATCGTAATAAATATAGATGAATAAGGTGGATATATGAAAATTAACATAACCCCAGTGTATCAAAGGTAATATATTATGATGTCAATATAGAAGAAAAACATCCTTAAAAAAGAATACTTAAATGATACCACCCTAGAAGGGATCATGAATTTTATTTTTGGTACCATGAGTTTAATTCCAAAAAATATAAATAAAAATAAGAGATTATACCATGAGTCATAAATCCCATGAAGTTAAATATATTTTTATATGAAAAGTGAAATGGATGTTGAAACATAAAAGAGTCTTTTGATTTTTTTTAACACTGTAGTAAATGAAGAAGTTACGTGTTAATTCCATACTCCTTTTTAAAAAGGTGAATTAAAAACTCTTAAAAAACCAGTACATTAAAAAAAGAAGGCCTTTAAAAATATACAGTTTATCTTGGAGAAATGTAGAGGTGAAGACAAAACATATGAAGGTGAAAGGGAAAAAACTTTTTAATGTTTTGAAAATACCTTTTTTTGAGAACCGACATTACAAAAGAGTCATAAAACCTTCTTTAAGATAAAAAATGTTTTTCTAAAAGAGGATTATTAAATACCATATAATTAAATATTATGTTGGGATATCCTAAGAAAGGAATAAAAATTTCCAAGATAAAACTTTATAACTTAAAGAAAGGGGATTTGAGTTATCAATATCCCTTACGGGAAACAAACTCTAGAAGGTATAAAATATTCAACAATGATATATCTGGTAGGAATGTAAATCCATAAAAAATAATGAGAGAATACCACATAATACAATAATGGGTAGAATGTTACCAACTTATATGAAATATTTTCAAGAGAATAATTATAACTCAATGAATTAAAGTCTTGTTATAAAAAATCCTCACTACTGGGTAATAATTGAATTAATAGACATTAGAGTTAGGTAATATGAATTTCATAGTATATCATATGAAATAAAAAAATTAACATAATAATACATCCAAGTGAAGTAAATAGATTATACACATAAAACATGGTGGACAAAATGTATTATGTCTTAATGAATCAGAATCAAGGCCAATAAAACCCTTATAGATTCAGAAACATTTTAATCAAAACCCCATGAAGGATATAATTTCAAATGAAAAATTAAATACCATGAATAATGGTAGAATAATGATATAAAATATTAAAGGCATATAAAGTAAAAAATATAATAGAAGATTATTTCAAATGAAAAATAATTTATCATGAATAAGGAGAGGATCATGAAAAAAAATATTAAAGGGGGAATTAGATACAACATTCTAAAGAAAACATGGTTTCAAATAAAAATTTTGTCTCATGATGGATCCATTCTCTCCCTATGGGCCCTCCCTAAAAAATTAGGGTTTACTCTTCCCTTTGCCGAGTTATTTTATATGCTTTTTGATTTTTTTAAAATGACCTAGGTTATTTTTTTAAAAAATATTCCTTAAAGGCGGCATTGGTGATGCCGCCTTTTCCCTAAAACAATAAATTTGCTTTCTATTTTAATTATGTTTTTTATATATTTAAAATTTCAATGTTTTATTATTATGTTGTTATGGTTATATATATATATATAAAAATAAAACTTAATGTTTCAACATAATTTATCTTTTATTCAAGTACGTGACTTTGGTAAACTATAAAATATGAACTATAAGACCGATACAAATGAAATTTTAAACATTTATTAAACATATAAAAAGTAGTCGAAAATAAAAATAATTTCTTAAAAAATATTGATAAAAAATAATTTAGAATCTTTCTAATCCACCAACTTGAAACTTAAAAAGGTTTCAAGTACGTGACTTTACTAGACTATATAATATAAACTATAAGATCGATATGAATGAAATTTTAAGAATTGGTTAAACATATAACAAGTAGTTGAAAATAAAAATAATTTCGTAAAAAATGTTGATGAAAAATAATTTATAAGATTTCTAATCCACCTACTTGAATCTTAAAAATGTTTCAAGTATGTGACTTTTCTAGCCTATATAATATAAACTATAAGACCGATATTAATGAAATTTTAAAAATTGGTTAAAAATATAACAAGTAGTCTAAAATAAAAATAATTTCTTACAAAATGTTGATAAAAAATAATTTATAAGCTTTATAATCCACCTACTTGAAACTTAAAAATGTTTCAAGTATGTGACTTTTCTAGCCTATATAATATAAACAATAAGACTGATATGAATGAAATTTAAAAAATTGGTTATATATATAAGAAGTAGTCAAAAATAAAAACAATTTCTTAAAAATTGATGATGAAAAATAATTTATAAGGTTTCTAATCCACCTACTTGAAACTTAAAAATGTTTCAAGTACGTGACTTTGCTAGCCTATATAATATAAACTATAAGATCGATATGAATGAAATTTTAAAAATTGGTTAAATATTTAACAAGTAGTAGAAAATAAAAATAATTTATTAAAAAATATTGATGAAAAATAATTTATAAGCTTTCTAATCCACCTACTTGAAACTTAAAAATGTTTTAAATACGTGCCTTTTCTAGCCTATATAATATAAACTATAAGACCGATATGAATGAAATTATAAACATTAGTTAAAAATATAATAAGTAGTTGAGTTTTTAATTTTTAATTATATGGGTCTAATAGTTTATATTTTGTAGGCTTTTAAAGTCAAGTAGGTGGCTTAGGATCCTCCTAGACATTCATTCTTTTCGCTCTCACTTCTGAGTTACCTTTATTACATTCCTTTCATTATCATTTATTTATTTTATTTATGAAACACTTTATTTTCAACAACTTTTTAGATGATTAAGATATATTTTAAATTTTATTTACATTGTTTTTATACAATATATTTTTTAATCATTTAAAGTTATTTACTTGAAATTTAATAATTATTTCTATGTTTCAAGTAATAGAATTTGAAAGCTTTCAAATATAAACTATGCCTAAAATATAAATGAAAACTATAAATACTGGATAATCATATAAGAAGGGGTAATAGTAATAATAGTATTTTAATTTCAGTATACATAAAACATGTAAATGAACATGTACAATCAATGTCTATGTCTATGGTGGGAAAATTCTGTCCCACATGATGTTTTGCAAATAGGATGTCCGCATCGAGTATGCAGTAGAGTCTGATGACCTAAAAAGGGCTGATCCTCATGCACTAGAATGTCGACTTTCGCATCCTCTATCTGTGTGTCAGTGGGAGGAGCTATCAACTGCATATCATCCTGCCCTCTGGATCCTTCTCCCACTAGAGTGGTAGAAGGATCTGCCATCATCACAGTGGGGAACCAAGCCTGCGATAGAGCTAGACCCCAAGACCGCGATGGAGCTATACCCCAAGAATGCGATGGTTCTAGACCCTAAGGCTGTGATGGATCTGGACCCTAAGGCTGCGATGGATCTAGACCCCAAGATGGAGAGAACTGCGGATATCCTGTCGAGAAAGACGAATCCCATTCCACCTGAGGCACATCCTAAATCAGCTAATCCTAGATTACTAGAGGGTCGACCTCTGCCTGTAGAACATGTGAGGCCTCATGTGCAGCATGACACTGTCTACGTCACCGTGGTCACGGATCATCAGTACCAGGAGCAGCTGTAGGATGTTCCTCCAGGGCAGGAACCTCCTCTCCCTAGGCCAAACACTCGAAGATACTCTTGGAAAGTGAATGAAAAGCTTCTCTCGCCTCCAGTGCTACAGCATGGATGAATTCCGGACTGAAGACCCCCTACTCCTCTTCGTCACTCATGATAACAAGCTACTCTATGTGACTGCCTTGAAAAGAGATTCAAATTGAATTAGAAAATAGTTAAATAAACAAACTAATGGAAATTTATTGACTTACCATCCTTTGCATATCCCTGCCGTGTTGGGTAAGATACAATATATACTTTAGTATATACCATGGCTCATACTCAACCTTCTCTGAAAGAAATAATCGATTCGTAGGTACACCCAGAATATGAAACTGTGTACATCTATGCCAGCAGTCGATAAATCGGGCAAGTACTTGGGGCTAGTCCTCATCCTGCCTCCCTATTAGCTTCATCCGATGAAGCTCCTCTATCTGTCTTGATGTCAATGGAATCGGCTGAACATAGAAATATTGGCGCATTACTATGTCAGGCTGCTTCCACTCAATAATATGTAAGTGAATGAGGGGAACTATAACCATAGCATCCTCAAGCCCAACAGTGAAGTATGCTGGCAACTGGTCCATAATACTCTAGTATGGAAGCCATGAAATCTAAAATGACATGTGACTTTGTCAAAAAAAATCATAACTAAAAAACAAAATTTATGTTATTATTAAATTTGTTAGACAATGATAGATTTTATATACATACCTGATTAGGTAAGAGACAGTCCAACTTGAGCCGATATACTCCTAAATGGTGTCTCAGAACCGCGTCAAAATTGTTTCACTGACACCACTTGTAAAATAAATCATTTATAGTGAAAAATAATGATAAATTAAAGTCAATAACTCTTAGTTGATTCAAAAACCAATAAAAATGACTGATCATACCAGTGTCCATGCGGAGTTTCATGCAACACCTCCATCTCGATTGGTGGACCAGAAAGATCAGGGCGGAATGCGGGGATCCACTCCCATTCCCACATCCAAATAAGGAAGACACATCCTCCAAGACCTGTGCGGTACCTACAGGATAGAAAACATAACGTCGAAGCCTAAAAAGCGCTAAGAAATGTCTAGACAAGCTGCACGAGTGAGTCCAATAATGGGTCTCCCCTGGATAGGAAGACAGAGAATCACTGCCATATCATAGAGTGTGATGATTATCTCTCCCTAAAGAAGGTGGAATGTGTGTTTCTCTGGTGTCCACCCCTCAACGATGGAAGCAAGTAGACGATGGTCTAAAAATGTGAAATCTGATACGGAAAGGCCATAGAAGCCAACGCGATGCAAGTATGGTCTAATGGCATGTGGAGACTCCCTGTGATGAAAATGGTGTGCTCGACGCACCCTGATCAATCGATCTGGACTACCCTCTAACACAACCTCGGAAATATGGGTACTCTACTGAGTGAGTAGTATGGTATCATCCATCTGCATATAAATAAATGAAATGAGTCGTAAGTGTAAATATAAATATAACATTTTGGTCAGAATAATGTTATGACTTGTAGAATGCAAGACATGCCATGTTTATTCACATCGTTTTATGAATTTATTTTTACCAAAATAAATATAATTCTCCATGTCTTTTGGTTTTTAATGAAATAAAGATAACAATAGGAAATAATAGAATAAAAATATATAATGGTAAAAACAATATTTAATAATTTCCCCACATATGATAATTGTAGAAGTAAAAAGCATTGAAACATGATTTAAGGGAATATATCTTAGAATAAACCATGACACTAATGTAAATAATATGTTATTGATACTTTTTAAGTGGAGTGATTGATATTTTTGTGTATTTTGATCCAATAAATATGTTGTGAAATAATTTTATTAATGAAATTATCTTTGTAATAATAATGTACTGTATAAGGTTTGTATTGTAATACAATTTCTTAATGTATTTGATAGAATATGTTAAATGGAACTAATGGACAATAAATTTGATTTAGTAAAAATTTTAAACTCTTTTAAAACACATTATTTGGGGAATATGACCCTAAATATGTGCCTGATTTTGAGAAAATTGAACAAATGATATATCCCTTATTTACCCTTACTGAGCATCTAATTTAACCCTTTATTATATTTTCTTTCCCCATGTTGTTAAGTCTGATATGTCTAAGAAGTGTGGTATATATGAAGATTTTTTTTGAGACTATGTAGATCCTTTATAAACTAGTTTTTTATGTGTCTATGTTTCCAAAGTCAGTAGATTGATATGATTATGGAATAGATCATTCTATTATTTAATGAACATTATTCTATTTAGAATTTATATCTTTGTATGAAAATTAATTATCACTATAGTTTTTATATGATTAAGGTTTAGTTAAACATAAGATACTAGGATGTGCTAACATCTATGAAAACCCTTGGAATAATTCCAAGTATAGGATAACGTCGTCTTGTTTTGATAACAATTATTAATGACCTAGGATAAACACAAGGTTTCATTGAAGAAGGTTTCATGATTTAGACATCCAATGAATGATTTTCCGTGATTATGTTCTCTCCCACTATGATAATTGTTTCTCACACTATTATTTATTGTTTTATTCAATTAGATGAATCCAAAGAAATCATTTTAATGTTGAATATAATAGAAAATTCCTTGATTCTCTCCCTGAGCAATGGAATGTTATAGGATATTCAATGAAAAATCTTTTTTCTATGCTAACATAACTTTTCAAGCTATGATTAACATTTTTCTTCGAATGAGAAAATGAAGGACCAAAATTCTATTGGGTCTAGGTTTTTGGATTTTTTGTAAGGTTTTAGGGTTTAGGTTTATGAATATTGGGTTAGTGTTTAGGTTTTAAAGTTTAGGGTTTATAATTTTGATATTAAGGCTTTGGAAATATTTTTTTTGGGTTAAGTGTTCTACTTTTGGGTTTTGGGGTTTAGAAAATAGAGAAAAAAGAAGAGATAACTACATATAATTTATAATATGAGAATGTCACAATGAATACAATACATTATTGAGGATGAGAGTGTGAACTCGACCCAAAAACATTAGGGAATAATTTCCGATTATGACATTATTTGTGATATATGGTTTATCTCAAACTTTTCCCTTGTTCTTGAGGCCTGTACATCTCCTTACGCATCCTACTGGACTTTGGTCTCACACGATGACACAACCGATTGATCTCAGGTATAACTATTGGCTGACCTTCAGGCATTGGGAATTAACAATACTCCCTAATAGGTGTCCATAGTGAAACATAATAGTTAGAAATGGTATCCATCTAGTACAATGGATCAACATATGTTTCCCATGATATGTTTACAGTAGCACATGATGCGATGACTTGTGTTCATAGAAACCGTAAGGCCTAAAAGTTTTCACAATGACATTGCCTCATTTCCAGTAATACCACCATTTTTTCACTGATGAAATTTGTGATGGGGTCTGAATGCTCTTGAATTTCAAATAGAGATTATTCTCATTGAAAAAAGAAGACATGATAACTAGAAGATTCTTCAATATTCCTTTCAATATCTCATTGAAAGTTTCTTTCGTAGATTATCCCCTGTTGTATTCCGTCTGATGCTAGTTTTTGTCTATCAACAAATTACTTCACGCATCAATATAATATCTCCTGAACTAGGGCAGTTATATGTAGCTTGCGAAGCCCTTTTAAGACACCATTGATGCACTCCACAATGTTTTTGGTCATGTTTCCAAACCTATTACCCCCGTTATATTCCAATGTCCATTTTTCTTTTGGAATCCACATCATATAGTCATAAAATTATTGATTGGACTGGCAGATTTGTTCAAAATGTTCTTCAAAACGCCATTGATCTGAATCATATTCTACACAGAATAGATGATATTTCATATAATTTAATAATATCTTTATGTTTAAATAGTAAAAAATAACAAATACAACGTGTACCAAGACTCGTGATTTCCTTCTTCATCGATTCGTTGTGGATTTTTATGCACATTGCTAGCAATGTGTATAATGCAAAACCGATGATGTGCATTTGGATATCTCCATGTATCTAGATCCACATTGATTGCCTCATTAATTTCTCAATGATGATCAGATATCAAACAAACACCCCGAATGTTGGTGAAATGGTTGCTGATACATGCTAGAAACTAACTCCATGATTCATAGTTTTCTTTTTATACAATAGAAAAGGCAAGCAGAAGAGGTGAATGGTTTCCATCTTGTGTTACTATAATCAACAATATGCCCTTGTATTTTCTGTATAGAAACTTTCCATCAATATGAATGAACTGTTTTTTGAAACGAAATGTGGAGATACTGGGGAGGAATGCCCAGAACAACCGATGAAATTGAACCCAAGATGGATCAAGTCAGTTATCATGAGACACATGTTTATTTTTATCATCAGGGAAGACAACTTGGTTATGATTCCTCAGTATGAATAGAAATTGAGGCAACACCCGATATGAGTCATCCCAATCACCATAGACCTTCACAATTGCCTTATGTTTTTCCATCCATGCCTTATTATAGGAAATATTATAACCGAATGTCTATTGTATCTTCTCTTGAACAAGTTATATCAGAACATCTTGAATTGTCCTAATCATCTCAACAACAATAGATGACACAAATTTTGCATCCAATGAGGTATGATCTTGTGTCAGGCTTGGCTGAACACAAGTATGAGCTGCCTTAATCCTCAATATTCTCCAACCTCTAAATGAAATGTCTGGAATCTCCCTCAAGAAAAATCAACAATCATCCCCATACTTCTCACACCATATTACATATTTACTATTATATTATTTGTGAACTATATAGCTGCAATGCCTCTCAATGTGAAATATCTTTAGCATGATTTTTAATGCATCTTTACTTGGAAAATTCATTCCAACATATCAGGTTTTGTGAAACTCACTAAACCTATCTGGTATAACTCTGGGGAACTCAGTTTCCAGTGTGAGAAAATTATTGTCGAATTCAGGCACATGTTTCATTGCTTCTGACCAATATACAAGGAGTGGTGGATGATTTATTGTAGGTCGAGGTTGATGTACAACTAATGAATTTCTCAAAACCTTTTCCATAACTTCTGTAGTCCCTCCTCATCATCTCAGTTGTCACCATATGATCCATCATTACAAAACTCCTCATCAGAAGGCAGATTGACATGTATATTCAGAAGATCATCTAGGTTTTCCCCTTCTACATCATTTATAATAGTCTTAATTTCATGGGGCAGACTATCTTCGACCACTCTTGTAATTATACCTCTTCGTACAACTGAAAATTGTTGTTGTTTAGTAGAAACATCAATATATAACTCCATCATGGTACTATCTAACCGTTGAGAAAATAAATAATTGCTTGGACCCACTGCGCATTAACAACCAATGGAAAAGCTAGATGCCACAATGTTGTTGAGAATTGAAAATGTCTATAGATCATAGACTTGATTTCTTGATCAGGTCCCAGATTAAAGGAACCAAGAATTATCTCTAGAAGGTCACTTATGGTTACACAATCAGCTGTACTAACCTCCATTATTGGTTGTGTATTGTAAGAAGCTCCTTGCTCAGTTTGAATAACCTCCCTATAGCAGTACACATAGGAAAACATGTCTCTCTACGTGAAAAATGTTTCTTTCATCAAAATTATGATAGTGTAAAAAATATTAACAATTATGGTTGACCATATAAAATTTATTAGAATGAAATTTTAGGACGCCTTTTTATACCCTAAAATATGCTAATCATTATATGAATTCATGTTTTAATCCTATGTTATTTATTAATTATTCTATAATTAATCATTACTAATAATAACTATTCTTTCTAAACTATATAATCTTTACAATATGAACATTTTAAAAAAAATTCTTCTCCATTTCATTTTATATAATCATAATTTTCATTTTATGAACTGATTTTCTTAGTACAATTTTTAACTAATAAATCATTCTTTAATCACTAGCTAATCATTATTAATTTATTGTTTAATTATTTATTCTTAAATAATTAATATATTCATTAGTTAATTACAATTAACTAATCATATGTATTATTTTTAATCCTAAATTATCATTAATTAATCTATAATTAAGCATTAATAATAATAATTATTATTTCTAAACTATATATAACTAATTAAACTACTTAATACATAACATCATTAATTTTTTTAACCTAGGCCATTTTAATTTTTTTCCAGAAAACATATAAAAAAACTCTCCCTTCTCCCCTTTCTCACATGGATTTACTTACCTCCACCTCTGATGTTTACACACCCCCTCTCAGTCTCACAGCATCTGACATTCTTGTTCCTCTCTCCGTGTTTCTTTCAGTTTGATTTTTTCTTCGGATTGTTGTTCGGTTGTTGTGGACCGTCCTTCCTCCTCCGCTACTATTTATTATATTTCCATCATTCTATGCCCCAAATCGGTCAAACTTAATGGTTTAACGATGGATTTGGATGTGATAGAGGAGTTATGGTTCAGGTGCTTCAACTACTATGGTTTTGGGGGTTTTGGTAGAGTGCATTTATCTTGAGGCGGGATGATTGAGGATGGTTCCTATGAGCTTGTAAGAAATCATATTTTGGGGATCTAATTCATGCAGACTGGTGATTTATTAGTGGCTTTGACATGTTCAATAATAGTGATGAGGTTCCATTGGTAGGGGATGGTGGTCCAGTCGACCATCACGACTCGCTGATGAGATGATTTCCACCACAAACTATGATTTGGATTATCTATTCCATCACTCCCATTACATGTCGGTCTGGTGTGGTGGTCCTTTTGTATGTTTTGGGAAGTGATGTTTGAGTGGTATTGATGCTCCATGATTCTACCCAGTTGTGGTTTTACTGGTGGCAATCCCTAATGTTTGGTGAGCCTTGGTTCTGGTTGGTGATTTATGGTGGTGAAGGAGGTTTCCGATGGGTGTTTTTGGGAATGGTTTTTGTATTTTCAGGTTATGGTGTTATGTTCGATGATAATGATGGGATTCCAATGATTCTACACTAATTTCATTGGTGTGGGTGTTGTTGGAATTGTCTTGGATGTTTGATTTTCTGGTTGGATGTTTCTCGTAGTTTGGATGGTGTGCTCATTTTTTAATTTTGATGGTGTATTCTCTTTATGGGGGTACACATGGTTCTATTTGGTTTAAATTTTGGATGGTTTTTGAATTTTGTGGTTTTAAAGTTTTTGCGGTTACCACTCAACCAAAATTTTTTTATTCAAATAATAAAAAAATAGGATTTGGATGACGATGAATAATAATTTTGTCTCAAGGGGTGAAAATTTGTGATAAGAAACCCTTCTCCCAATCTTGATTAATTCTAAAATTGAACCAAACATCTTGAATAATTAAATTAATTTTATTAAATACATAAAAAATAACCTTATTAATAAATATGACCATTTATATTCCTCAATTATAATCATTCATTACAAATATATATAATTTTTTTTTTACTTATTTTTAATATTGTGTGTTTAGGTTTTTGATGGTTTGTACTAGTTTCTATAGGAGGGATGTCAGTATTAATTATTCTTCCAAATTAAATAATTAATATAATATTTAATTTGATAGAATATATTTTTCAAGATATATGATAAATATATAATTTCATTAAATAAAAGTTTTTATTATGATTTATGAAGCTGAATTTGGCGATGATCACGCTTCCGTGACTTTTAACGAACGAAAAGTATTTTCATAATTAATGAGATTAATATTAATTTTATAATTCAAGAAGTCTAAAAAATAATTATTTACTTATTTAAATCATAATATAAAATTAAATATGAACTTATAGTCATCCATGATTCACATTTCTCTGTTAGGTGGTTAAACCGACCCAAACATGAACATACCATGATTAATGGGCGATTTTGAGGTGATTTAGTTGTAAAATCACAATACCAGAAGAATAATGATATTATTTAATTTTTATCAATGTGATATATCATAATTATAAAGAATTTAAAAAATATTACAGTTTAGATAATGTCATTACATAGGAATAAGAGATTGTTTTCCTCTTGGTTAGACTGTGAAAGACAATTAATTTTATATTGATTTTATATTGTTCATTTCATTAATATATTTCTAAATTTTTAGTAAAATAACCTCGATATTTATATAAAAATAATATTTATCCTTTTAATCCTTTATTACAACCATCTATCAAAGCTGTAAATGAATGATACAATGTGTAATTCCATGGAAGCTATAATCCACACACATGCATTGATGATGATTTAATTTTCAATAAAGGGGAGAGAGGAGATACATGGTTTATTATTTAAGAATCTTAAATAATTAATAAATATAATAGTTATACTTTACATTCCCTTTTAACTATCCACATTAGGTAGTTAAGAAAAGTGAACAAGTTTCTTCATGGAGGTGGTAGTCCGCACATACACACAATTCACATTTTCGTTTTTATTAATAGGAAAAGGTAGGGTGGTTAATTCTTATAAAATAATTATAATAAAATATAATTATAGTAGTGATACTTATTTTCTCATTTAAATATGTTGTAGTGTAATTTTATGAATAATAAATTCACATAAAAAAATAAAAAATGAGAAAGGACCGGTTATAAATGTATACATCACTACTTGGATTATATCAATTTCAAAAGGGGTTAAACCATTAAAGGATGGTATTTTCAGAATATGAGAACCACATTAAGGTGTCCAAGTGTTTTTAGAGAGATTTTGGTAGATTTTTTGTTAAAATTATGGGATTTTAGGGTAAGGGTAGGTGAGGAGAGGAGATCCCCTTTTATAAGGGAAAATGGGTTCCATTTTTTGTAAACACCCATAACAGTAAAATAATTGGAAGTCACAATCAATGAAAGTGGATCCCAAATAGAGAAAACATAGAGTGGATAAGTGATAATTTTTATCAATTTCACAACCAGAAATTTCAAAAAAATAAAATAAAAAAGTTTGAGGTCACTTATTCTTAGATTTTTACTTTTACCATTTTAGCTTTTACTATAATAACTATTTTTTAACTAGGAAACTTATCCTTTATGATTAAAAAATGAACCTTAGAATAAAATTTCGATATAATAATTCAAAATTTTAATTCCATTATATTTTATTAAATTTCAAAAATTAATTAAAATAAATTTTAAAATACTAATTTTGTAATGTATTAAAAACAATTTTATAGATAAAGTAGCATTAGTTCTAAAATATAAAATATAGGTTTATAATATAAGAATAATATTTTAAAACATATAATGTTACTTATAAAACATATATTTAATTCTGAAAAATATTTATGAAATTTATTTTTCATAATTACATGCCAATAAAGGATGGCCCCCACTCTCCGAATCTCCGCTCTCCCCTCACGCTAGGGTTTTCCAAGCGCCGCTGCTCCCTCTTTCTCATTTCCTCCTTGCAGTGAGATGTCCTCCTCTGGTGTTCCTCCTCTTCTGTCCTCATCTCCTTGCTTTCTTTCTGGATCTCATTCGCTATGACCTTCTCTCTTTTTATTAGTAACATTGTAAACAAGCCCTATCTCAGATTGACTCGATGCATCCCCAGTGATTTGGGATTATAATGGTTGTGGCTTCTGGAAAGCTTCTTCCTCTCATTTTTTAGTTCTGCATGTTTTAGGATCCTTTCTCCTAGAACTGATCTTTCTCATAAGCCATCCTCCTCTACTCTTATGGACTCACCCATTGCGCAAGACCCCACTTTTGTTCATGCTCAATGGCATTTGAGGTTTATTTGGGATGGTGAAGGTGGGAGGGTCGACAATGCTCTCTTATAGTTTTCTCCATTGTCCCTTTTTCATTATTTTCCTTGTGATTTCCCTTTATTGGATGTAGTCTTCCTTCCTGGATGAGGTCCTTCTCTTGCGGTTTGATTCTGTCTTGTTTGGCCCTATTTGGTTGCGGTTCGCTCGGTGGTGGCTTCGATGGCTGGGCTCGATGGTCATGGTTATGGTCAGAGATCCATATCATGGCCTCTATCTGATTCTTTCTCCGCTTTTACTCCAAGATTCCACCGATCTTCTCCCAGTCAGACTCGCGTGGTGGTTTCCAAGGGGTCTTGGGTTGTGTAGTTTGAGCCGTCATTGACGTTGAATGAGGTGATTCTTGCAGTAGATTCCTCTCGATCCATGGTTTTACACTAGGCTAGTTCTTCTTCTTTGTTATAAAGCTTCTTTGACTAGTGTTTGGGTTTCAAATTCCCTTTTGTGATCCGGTTATGGTGTATCTATTGCGGGGACGACGATGTGGATGACAATGTTTAAATTCTGATGCTGGTCTCTCACGAGTGATGTTGTGACGATGAATGTGGTTGATAGTTTTTTAGATGCAGTGGTTTGTGCTCATCCCTGACTCCAGTGGGTTGGGACATCGACGACATCGAGTGATGGCAATGACATGAAAATGATGAAGGTGATGTGTTGATGGCGGAGACATCACAGATGGTGCAATGACGAGGACAATGATCATGTGATAATCGATGCAAGATTTCCTAGGTGGCTTCATGATTTGTGAGATCTATGTTGACACGTCAGTTCCCACTGTGGCCTTTTGATTTTAATTTCATTTTGTGGTTTGAATTTTGAGCGGTGGCGTTTGGATTTGAATTTCATTGTTGTGTTTTGAATTTTGATTGGTGTTGGTGTAACTTTATCATGTGTGGTTCCAACTTTCCCCTTAAAGTGGTTTTTTTTATAAAAATAATAAAAACATGATTTAGAGGATAATTACATGCCAATAACGTCATAAAATCAATATGTTTTATAAAAATGTCATATTTTACTGCTCAATTAAAAATCAATATTATCAAAAAAAATCCCAGAAAATATTCTTAAGAAAATATTACTATGATAAATCCAAAATTTATTTCAAATTTTCCCAATAAAAATTCTAAAATTTATAAATTTAACTTTTAGATAAAAAGGATTAGACTTAATGAAAAACTGTTTTATAAGAAAATGACATTTTCAAATACTAACCATTTTTATTTTTATTTCCTATCATTTACCAACTAAATTGATGTTAACCAATTATTCATATAAAATATATTTTATTATAAATAATAAAACATTTCTTGAAATATAAATTCATATCTCATAAAAGTAATTTTTTTAAAAAATACATTTTTAATCATATAAGGATTTTATCAATATAATTTAATTCATATTAAAATTTTCCTTTATTTTATTTCTATATATATATATATATATCAAAAACTGTTACCCATATTCAGTACTGTTAATTCAATGGAATGGTTTTAATAGGCATACTTCAATATTTATAATTTATCTATATATATCAGGGTTTCTTTTAAGTTCAGTGTTGTATGTGGGGAAATATAAGGAACACATTAATATTATCAAAGGTAATCATATTTTAAAATCTAAGAGATTTAAATTAAAATCCCCTTAAATAAATTCAATCCATGAAATTTTAATAATTACTCACTAATTAAAGTGGGAAAGGGTATTGTTAATATATTTATCATTTAGGATATAAGTTTTAATATGATATCAACCTTACACTCTTAGGCTATATTAGGTTACATATCATTCCTCAAACGACATTAATCATTGATATAATCATATAACCAAGTATTTAGATACCCTAATCATTTATTCTCAATAACATTCATTCCCAAACCATTTGAATCTCCAATACATTAAATTATAGTGAAATCACATATTCCTAAAAAAATTAAATCTATCTTTTACCCTCAAATTTATTAATCACTATTTAATAAATTCATAAACTAGTCGATATATATTACAATCCTAAAAATGAGATAAAATTAACTATAAATATATTCAATTACCTTTTCATTAAATTAATATTCAATTACAATGACATCAATACTATCTAACACACTTTTCTAAAAATCAATCATCCATTTAAACCTATGTGTTATTCATCTCTCAATTGCACATTCTTCAACAGTTATCCCCAAAAATAAAAAATTATCATAAAATCAAATTTCAAGGTCATTAATACTATTTAATATATGTTTCGAAACCATTAAAGTCAAACCATAGAAGAATAATATTAATATATCTCCCACAATCCTTATAACTTTTAGAATATACCAGAATATCATCGATAAATATCAATCACTAATATAAATAACTAAGAGTATCAAGATTTAATTTCTATTGAGATATCAACCTCATTACCTTAAATATTACAATGAAATTAACCTTTTCTATCAAAATAGGAATATACAATGTTTCTCAACCATTTAAGTATTCTCCATTATTTGGTTATAAGAAATAGTGGTTTCTAGATACATACCTTTGCCAGCTTTATTTCAATGATCCTATTTAAACCAAATATTAAAACCTCAAATTGTTATCAATAAAATTAGAGTAAATGATAATATTTATATGAAATTTCAATACCAATATGTATTCTCCAATAACACATTAATTTTATCCTATGATACTTTTATTTTAAATATGTCACACTTGGTTCATCTTATAACTCGCTTGGTTCTACATAGGTTACATTAGTTTTATTCTCTCATACTTCTTAAACTAATTACTTAAAATAATAACTAATTAAAAAATTTAATGTAAATATAATGTTATCAAATAAATAATATCCCCTTGAGTGTCAAACCAGGTGTGCAATTAGTCCTCTTTTTCATGCACTGGGTGACGATCAAGTTGATACCCAATCCACCCATTTTCAGTTTATTACCCCTAGGTACATATGTTCTAGAGCCTACATCCAATTATAGTATCTAGAAATGGATTTAATTTGTAACACCATGAGATTTTTTAAAAATAAAACTATGTTCCATATCATATACGACATGCAATATCGAATCGAAATAAATCATGAAATATTAATATTTAAATATGACCGTTATAACCTAGCCATTAAATTAGTGGTTATGAATAGGATTAATAAATTGATAGAATTTATAAAAATTTCTTAACAAATAACAATATATTGATAAATTATTATGAAATAATCACTCAATTTGTAATAAAGACATTTTCTTTTAAAAAAATATGTTTCCTTCAAAAGTGAATTTTATTTCTTTTTACAAGAAAATATTATTATTGATCTATAGAAATTTTTGAAATGTTATTTTAAAAAATAAAAATAATTTTTGAAATAATCACATCAAAACTTACTTAGGGTTAATTTTTTGTATTTTTCTTAAATGATTAATCTTTTAGTGAATAGTGAAAATTACCAATTTTTCAAATACTATCATTCATTTTCATTACATCAAGTAATTTTAAACTCCCATTATATTTTTAATTTGGTATTAAAGTTATATATGAATAATTTTATTTATAATAGTCCATTTAATTTCATTTTAATCATTATTTTTTATGATTTCGGTATAAGTTTATTTTTAGGCTTAAAAATGCGGTTTCTACAAATAGTTTTTAAGTGCATAAAGTTTATCATTTTAAATTAATTAAAATAAACCATAATAAAGAAATATTTAAATTAAATTTATAGATTATATATCTATTTATATTAATTTATATTAATATAATGATTATTTCTAGTCATATAGTTAATATAAGACCATCTATTGCTTGTAAAAATGCATTTATTGTAAAACCAATTTTTAACCGTTTTGTGGGTTTAATTTTAAATTTAGTTATACCATTTATTTGATTAGAATTTGATAAAATTGAAACAATATTTGTAATCAGAATAATTGATAATTTTTAATAACATGAACTTAATTTTTGTTCATAATGAACAATAAAGACAATAAAAAATATAGTTACCGTGGTGAAAAACTAAAATGGTAAAAGTGAGTAACCATATAGGTAAATGGAATAAAATGTTGAAAAAATGTTTCATTTTTAATTTTGGATGTTTTTAATGACCATATCACCCATCCAATACAATATTTATCAATTTTTGAGGAACATGACTTGAGACTGACTTCCCATTATTGAATAGTTTTGTGTATTTATATAAATACAACTCCCTCTCACTTATAAAAGGGAACCTAATATACTCTTTTTACACAATTAAAAATCCTTCTGGTTCATCCAATACATACACAAAAAAATTTCTTAATTCTTTATACATGTTCTAGAGGCATTGGTTTGACAAAAAACCCAATCTATGGAGACTTTAGGTATAATCCTAAAGATGTGGTCTAAATAAGATGTATCATTCTTAACCTAGAAACATTGATTTATTTATTATTACACCTCAATAAAATATTAACAAATCATGTTGATATAAAAAAATCAGTATATTACATATAATAAAATTTTATTATGTTAATTTCATAACCTATATCTATTTTCTCTTCCATCAATAGGAAAAAAACCATTGTTTGTGTGTATGGAAGACTACTGGCTCAGAGACTGATGTAATTTGTTTTACATCATCACATATAAAGACTATTAATAATTATGTATTTAATGTTTATATATTATATCAATTAAATATTAGTCATTATTTAAAATTAATATATCATATACTTTCTTAACATACCATCCATTGAAAAATGATAACGTTATTCATGTGTATAGAGGAATACCGCCTCACAAAGTGATACGATTCATTTTTTATTACCACATCACATAGATGGTATATATAAGTGTGTTTGAAGAAATTATTTCATGTTTATGATATAATTATCATTATGGAAATATAAAATAACACTTAATTTATTTCCATCATGGTTGTTGAAAAATGAAAATTTTACACATTTGTACGTATGACCTACCATCTCAATGATTGTAATGTAGTTCTTTTTTAATAACCAAAATTAATGGTTATTTTTATAAGTATAATTTATTTATAAAAATAAAATTATTTCATTATTATTATTCTGGAGCTTATGGAATAATGAGACACTTTACCATATTCAACACACATATTCCATTTTGAATTTATAAATTAAACGCCCTCAAAACACCTGACATGGACATAACTAATTATGTAATTAAACATGTCATTAAAATAAATGAAGTAATTTTTTAAGTATAAGTTATTAAATATTTAAAAGTTTATTTATAAAAAAATAATTTATATATGTTTATTATAAAGGAGTTACAACACATATATGACAATTCTGGACTCAATATAAGGGTTTTCATCTCAAAATTTCTTTCTTTGCAACACATGTTCTTTTAATCATTTAATTTTTTAAAAGGTGTATATAGAGAAAATTAAATATTTAACATAATTTATTATTCTTATTCATGGTATTTTAACTTCATATTAAAACTATCTCTCTCTTTAAATTAGTTTTTATTAAATAATTTATTAATCTGTAAGGGACTTCATCTAAATTTCATGTCATTGAGGCATATTTTGATGTTATGCACATAATTTCTCTTATATAGTGTATATAATTCCATTTTAAATTTTATATCATGAATCATTCATACTTCATGGTATTTTAAGTTATATTTAATTTTACTTCATCCAATGAGATTTGATTTGAAAGTTACCAAGTAGTAAGAGATTTCTAGTCTCTCTTTTATTTGTGGGAGACTTATATCATATTCCACAATTGTTATTTTTTGTGGTGTATATATAGACCATTTTACATGTTATATCATGAACTAACTAAATTTCATTACATTTAATTATTATTTTGATGAAAATTTTTCACGTGTCTTACAATTCAAAAGTTACCAAAGTGGTAAGGGAGTTTATTTAAAAAAACATGTATTAAAGCTTCCCTTAAAACTCTTTTTTCCATGACCATGTTCTCTTAAATGTTTTAGAAAAATAATTACTTATGCCTCAAAGGTTTCCAAAGGTCATTTTGAAAATATTTTAATTTCTTTACAATATTTTTAAAAGGAATATTTTAATGTTTCATATAATGGGAAATTTACTTTTAAAACCCCATCTAAAATATTTTATGTATTTAATTTCACAATATTTTTCTTCCATGTCCATATTTTTGAAATTATTTTATGGAGGTATTCATATGGAAATAAATTAATTATAAAGTAAATTTTATATATCTTTTTACTTTTTTAAATGGTTTTAAAAAGGAACCTCTTTACATATTTTATATGGAATGTTTTGACTTTCTTTACAAACGATAAAAGGAATGTTCTATTTTAACATATAAAATGAAAAAAACCATTCCCTCCACCACAACCATTATTGGATATTTGAATTTATTTATAATATTCCATGTTTTATTCAAAGAAAACTACCTTTATATCTTTTTTATACATATTTTAAAAAAAGGTTTTAAATTGGATGGATATTATGATATCTGGGAATTTTTTTCTTATGGGTGTAAGGGATCTCTCTAAACCACCATTTTCTTTGGGTTATGACCATTAAATATATAACTATATAACTATATATATATATATCCTTAATGTTATGGAATGATTCTATATTTTTTATATATTTATTTCATATATATACCTAGCTTATTATCTCTTAATTTGATGTGGTAATAAATGAATTATGTTTATTTCTCAAATGCCTCATTTATGAAATTTACTTTGATTATGATATGTGGTGAGATTATGAAACCCATTTTATTTATATGGGTAATTATTTTGTTTATGACTTATGATTGATTTCCTTTTATGGCACACATAATCATAAACATGTTATGAGGGTGCACCTGGATATCACTTCAATGCATTAGGTAAATCTTTAGTCTCATGAGACATCATGTATGGGGTTAGGGAATAAAACTATTCCATTATGGGAGTTTTACATCATGTGATATTGTATAGGAAGTTATCCTTGAATCATGTTTATTTCATTTTATATGTTTCTTACACATTTCCCATGATTCCATGATCTTATTATACCAAGTTATTTATGTTATGATTTATTGTGATTACTCATGTGCTTTCTCTTTTAGGATATCATGTAATACCTTTTACTCACAAGTTATGTTTCCTTATAATTTTGAATCTCTTAATGGGTTTTTTAGATCCCCCATTTCTTTTATATATTACCTAGGATATCCAATATAGTTTTAAGAGATCAAAGAGATTTAGAATCTTACAAAGGAGAGTAAAAATAAAGATGTTATTCTATATTTTCTTTTAATATTTTATATACATAGTACTTGTAAGGAACTTGGCCTCACGATATTTGGGTTTTTAGTTATTGGATATTTATTTTAAAAAATTATGTAATAATATATGTAAAATTAATGAGTTTATATAATTGGTATCAGAGTAAGGTATTGTTATTTTCAAGGATTATGAGAAGAGTAATTTAATAGGAACCCTAGGGATAAATATAAGGATAATACTAATTATAGTAAAATATCTTGTAATTTTGGTGAAGTATAGAGTGAGTGGGTTACAAGAAATTATATCCTTATATGGATACTACAAGTGGATGTGGCTTTGGAAAATATGTACAAATGGGTAATAACTCTGAAATGGTCACATTGGGATTTATTTGGCTGTAACCTGGTGCATGAAAATGGGCCTTGATACACACTTGATTTTCCACTCCTGGGGGATATGTTTTGGAGTTTAAAATACTCTATAAGAAAAATAATGAATGATTTGAGTAGATGATAATCATGGATAACCTAGGATAAACCTATTATGTCCAAGATTTAAAATAAGGTTTCATGATTTAGACATACTAGACATGGTTTTCATGATTATAATTATTTTATATCACACTGTGATTTTTAGTTTTAACCAATGGATGGAAGTAGTAGGAATGATGTTAATGATGAATGTCATAGAAAATATGGTGATTCTATGAAAAAATGTTATGAGAGAAGAAGTGATAGATATTTTGATTATGAGTAATCATTTATCATGATATAATATTAATAACATATACCTTAACTAACTCTTGACTCCCTCAAATAAGAAATGGATGGATTCTACTAGGAGCTCGGATGGAGGAGACCATGGAAGAAAGAAGTCTAAATTTCCTTCATGTAAAAAATGTGGGAATTGAAACCCAGGATAATGTCTCAAAGTAACTTGAAAATGTTTTATGTGTGAAAAATAGGAGTATAGAGAAACAAATTGTCTTGAAAAAATGAGGAGTTTAATGGAGAGAAATAAATTTAATCCTAGGTATCCATTTATAGTTCATTGTCTTAATTGTGGGGATCCTAGGAATTATCCTAGTGAATGAACTATCTTAAATATTATCTACTATAGAAATAATGGAACAATGTTATATAAATCATTGAGGTGAAATTATTTATGTATGGTAATTTGAGAATTATATTGTAGAAGTTTTTTTATCAATAGTGAATTTGTTATAAGAATCATGAATCATATCAAGATTGAGTAATTATTATAATCATATATTATTTTACTATAGATTTTTGGTGTTTCAAGTTATTTGTAGAAATTATTATCATATATGATTATGGTATATACATTTTGGTATGATAATTTAAGAGTGATTGAATTAAAGATAAATGTTAAATTTATCTTGGATAAATATGTGATCAAATAATTCAAATATATGGGTTTCAACATTAGTTAAAGATATTTTGAATAATTTTAAGGATAGTTATTTATAAAATGATCTAATTTGATATTTTGGTGTTATTTTTGATGCTTTAGAGATTAATGTTGAATTTAATCATATAAAGGTTTATTCATTTTTGGAATTATGTTACCTTTTACAAAAGATTATGGTTTTGGATAATGTTTAAATACCGGAGGAATATTTTATTATTACTTCATGAATCTTAAGATTTATTAAAATTTAATTTTAGTTATTAATGTATAAAAAATCCATATTGGATATTCATTCCTTGGATTAAGATATGAACTAAAAATTGATTGATATACAACCCAAAAATGAAATTATTCTATTGAAATAAAAATATATTAAGTAATTATATGTTCTTATGTTTATATTATAGATGGTAAAATAATTCCTAAACTCTAGGAAAAGGATCTTTAAGAAAAAAATATATCATATTATGATCATTTTTGATGAATTTATGGTCTTTTCAACCATCATAGATTTATGGTTTTGTGGCTGTTAACTTTTTTCATGATCATTCACATTCTTGTGATCAATGATCTCTATCAGTATCCATAATTATATGGGAATTATTATTTTATTCCATGTCCATATTTTCACTTCCAAATAATTTTTTTCCAATATGGAAACATATTTTTGTGTTATTCTAAATGATCTTCGTACTTTTATTTATCTCTTATCAACAGGAAGTTTTATTAACCCATTATATAACATGGGATTTAAAAAATGCATTTTCAGATGGAAAACATTTTATTAACTAGATCAAGTTAAAATTGTGAGGATTTAATTTATTAAAGGGGGATAAATTTAACCCCAAAAGATTTTAAAAAATGAAAACAATATTCAATAGTATATATCACACGTAACACTGAACCTAAATGGCCGTGAAATATTACTATTTAAATATGACTGTTATAACCTAGAAATTTTATTTTCTAGTATTAATAAGATTAAAATATTTATTATATTTATATAAATTTCCAAATAAATATAATTCTATAATAAATAATAACTCAATTTGTAATAAAAACATTTTATTCTACAAAAAATATGTTTCCTTCAAAAGCGTGTTTATTTCTTTTTGAGATAAAATATTATAATTTATTTCTATAACTTTTAGAAATGTTATTTTATAAAATTAAATTAATTTTTGAAATAATAATATCAAATTTTACATAGGAAGATATTTTTTTTTTCTAAAATGATTGATTTTTCAGTAAATAATGAAAATTACTGATTTTTGAAATACTGTAATTTCTTTTCATTAAATAAAGTAATTAAAAATTACCATTATATTTATTTTTTTATTAATTTTAAATAAGAACCAATTTATTTATAATAGTATAATTAATTTTATTTTAATCATATATTTTCATGATTTTGGTATAGGTATATTATTACGATTAAAAAACACTTTTTTTGAAAACTTTTTTATATGCATAAAGTTTATCCTTCTTAACTAATTAAAATAAAACCTAATAAAAAAATATTTAAATGAAATTTATAGATTATATATATATTTATATAAATTTAACTTCATATAATGATTATTTCTATTCATAGAGTTAATATAAGATCATCTATTGCTTGAAAAATGCATTTTTTTTGGAAAACATGTTTTTAACAGATTTTGCGGGATTAATTATAAAATGAACTATACCACTTATATAATTTAAATTTAATAAAATGGATTCCATATTTTAAATAGGAATAATTAATACCAGTTAATATGTTTAGCTTAATTTTTCGTTAGAATGAATAGTAAAAATTGTAAAAAAATAATTACTCTGGTGAAAAACTAAAATGGTAAAAGTGAGTGACCTTAGAGATTAATGGAATAATTTTTTTTAAAATGTTATATTTTGAATGGTGGATGTATTTATCTACCATATAAACCGTCCAAACCATTATTTATCAATTTTTTAGGCACTTGTATTGAGAGTGACTTCATATTATTGAATTGTTTTGAGTATTTACAAAAATACCACTTCCTCTCACTTAAAAAAGTGAACCTAGTATCTTCTACTTTACACAAATTAAAATACTTATGGTTTAGAAAATAATGGACAAAATAACTTCCTTACTTCCCTCCCCACATCCTAGAGGTATTTTTGACAAAAAAACTAATCTAGAGAGGCTCTAGGTATAATCCTAATGATGTTATCCAGAGAAGAGGTATCGTTCCTAATCGATCATATTTGTTTTATTTATTTTCCAAATACATAAAATATTAATAAATCATGAAGTAATAATAACCAAATTATATAAATTATACTTAAATTTTATTATGTTAATGACATAAACTACATACATCTCCTCTTCCATCGAATGGGAAATGAAACCATCGTTTGTGTGTACGACAGACTACCACCTCACAAACCGATGTAATTCATTTTCACAATAATCTCTCACCGATGTTCATGGTGATGGATTTAATGTTTATATATTATATTAATTAAATATTAATAATTATTTGAACTTAATATATCATATACTTTCTTACCTTACCATCAATTGAAAAATGATAACGTCGTTCGTTTGTATGGAAGACTGCTGCCTCACGAAGTGATTTGATTCATTTTTTTATTACTGAATCACATTGATGGTATATGTAAGTGTATTTGAAGAAATTATATAATGATTATAATATAATTATAATTATATAAATATAAAATTATACTTATTATCTTTCCATAATGATTTTTGAAAAATGGAAACGTTACACATGTGTACATACAACCTACCATCTCCATGATTCTAATGCAGTTCGTTTTTAATGACCAGAATTCATGGTTATTTTTAAAAGTATAATTTATGTATAAAAATTATAATTATTTAAATATTATTATTCTGTATATTATGTAACTATAACCCCTTAGACCATGGTCCACAAACTGATGCTGCTTTGAATTTATAAACCGAACACCCTCAGAACACCCGATGCTAACATAACTAATTATGTAATTAAATATATCATTAAATTAAATGAATTAAATGGTTTATGTATAAGTTATTAAACCTATAAAATTTTATTTATAAAACAATTGATATAAGTTTATTATATAGGAGATAAATTACATACATGATAAGTTTGTGCTCAAGGTTAGGGTTTTTGTCTCAAAACTTCCTTATTTGAAAAACATATTTTTTATATACCTAATTTATTTTAAATGGTGTATATAATGAAAAATTGTATATTTTAAATATTTTATTATTATTATTAATCATATTTTAACTTCAAATTAAATTTATCTCTCCTTCAATTGGGTTTTATTAATATGTTTTTTAACCGCAAGGGACATCATCTCAATTTCTTTTCATTAAGGAATGTTTTGATGTTATTCACATAATTTCAGTTATATAGAATATATAATTCCATTTTAAATGTTATATCATGAATCATTCATACTTAATCATATTTTAAGTTATAATTCAATTCATTCCATCCAATGAGATTTTATTTGAATTTTACCAAGTGGTAAGGGATTTCTAGTCTCCCTTTTGTTTTTGAGAGACTTATACCATATTCAACACTTATTCTTATGTGTGGTGTATATAATTCCCCTTTGTAATGTTATATCATGAAACTACTTATTTTCAAGAAATTTATTATTTCATTTTATTTATATCTTTTATGGGGATTGTGATTCAAAAGCTACCAAAGTGGCGAGGGACTTTCTTTAAAAAATCATATTTTAATGTTTACCTTAAAACTCTCTTTTTCCATAACCATGTTCTTCTAAACGTTTCAATACAATTTTTATTTATTTATCAATGATTGAAAAATTTCATTTTTGACCATATTTTACTTTCTTTATAATTTTTTAAAATGTACTATTGTTAACGTTACACGTAAGGTACACTTTACTTTAGAAACCTCATTTAAAATATATTAGATATTTATTTTATAAATATTTTACTTACAAGTCCATATTTTTAAAATTAGTTTATGGATGTATTTATATGGAAATAAGTTAATTATAAAGGATATTTTTTCTCACTTTTTAAATTTTTTATAGGTTTTCAAAATAAATTTTAATATATTTTATATGTAACATTTTGACTTTATTTACAAATGATAAAGGATTCTTCTATTTTAACATATATGGCGATAATGAATTTTCCTACTACTATAACCAGTATTAGATATTTGACTTTATATATAATTGTACATGTTTTATTCAATGAAAAAACTTCTTTATCTTTATTTTATTTATTTTAAAAAAGGGTTTTAAATTGGTTGAATATTATGATACCATGATATGTTTTTCTTATAGGTTTAATGGATCTCTCCAAACCACACTTTTCTTTGGGTTATTACTATTATATCTCTAAACCACTCTCTCTATTTAATGTTATGGAAATATTCTATATTCTGTATGTATATATATATATATATATCTCATATATACATAGCATATTATCTTTTCCTTTAACATGATAATACATGTCTTATGTTCATTTATCAAATGTCTCCTTTATGAAATTTCCTTTAATTATGATATGAGAAAAGATTACGCAACACATTTTCTTTTTATGGGAAATTATTATGTTTATGACTTATGATTTATTTAATTTTTTTGGAACAAATAACTATGAAAATGTTATGATGGGTGCATCCAGATTTGCTTTAATGTATTGGGTAAAGCTTTAGTCTCATGAGAGTCATGTATGAGTTTAGGGAGTAAACCTAATCCATTATAGGACCTTTCCACCATGTGATATTATCTATGATGTTATAATTGACTTGTGTTTACTTCATGATATATATTTCTTTTATCTCACTCCTTTATTTTATGTATTACCTAGATTATTTTATGCCATTTAGGATCTCAAATATATTTAAAAGAAAACCAAGGAGAATAAAAAAATATGTTATGTTTTAGTTTATTTTGATGTTTTGTATACCTAGTCTTACGAATACATTAGGCCTTAATAACATTGGGGTTGTACTTATTGGATATTTATGTTTAAAAATCATGTAATAATATTTTTAAAATGCTTGGGTATCTATATAATTTAAAGTAAAACCACATACTCAAGACATTACCCAAACATCAATATGTCATAAAAAACATAGACTTATCCCTTAGACTTATCCCTAGAAATTTCACTAAAGATCTATATTCCTAATCCATAAAATATTAAATATTACCTCAACTAACCTAAAGGTTTATCTATAACTTTGAAATTGTTATCAACAATAACTTATCAGCCCTTAAATTATCCTCCACTAACATCTCAATCTCTAAAAATATCTAAACCCTACTCTGATACCAACTATGGCACCCCAGAACCATGATCCTGAGTTTGATGCCATAAATACATCCTTAACATACTCACTATGATACCAAGTGTAATAGTATCAATGTATCCATCCTTAATTATAAAATAAAAAATGAATATTTCATCTCATTCAACCCAAATATATTTTTTGGTTTATGGATTTAGAGAGTTAAGACACATAATTAATTAATAAAGCCAATCAATATGCGATTAATTAATTAATCTATTATAAGTCTTCAACACAATCCATTTCCATACATGATATACTTCTAGATATATCATGTTTAATAATTTTATTCATAATATGTGGAATGGAAAACATTAGAATGGGTGAGCTCAAATGCTTAGTAATTGAATCATATAACTGAAGTTGTCAAAGAATAAGCGTGACATAAATAATATGGTAGGAACAAATAATTAGGATAATATTGTAATTAAATAAATTATAGAGTGTGTTATATCCATGAAAATAAATGAATACATGGATAAGAAAAATTACTGATCACATACTGATAGAATACATAAACCTAGACATCAAAACCATTCTTCAAAGGCAATTTTTCCAAGATATGATATAGATACAGGGAGAGGTATACACCAAAACCAAACATTTTTTTCTTATGAGATCGTTCGATGTATAGAGAGTATATATAATGTTAATCCCCAACAATCAGTTTATTATGTATAATACATTCATCATATTATAAAATGAATAAATCAATTTTCCCATAATCATCTTTATAGATATAATAAGAATATAGAATTAAAATACATTTAAAATTATGTATAATGAATGTAAACACATAATAAACCTTCCTTATCAGTCAATAATCATCAAGAATATCAATATATATACAACAAATAAATAAACTGTCTTTCTATGTGAACATCCTCTAATCAAAATTATAAAAATTGTGATGTTCACACTGTATATAGTAATGAGTATATGACTAATTCAATGCTAGAATAAAATTATCATAATCAATCTAAATAAATAAGTTATATGGTTAAAAAGAACATAACCATAGTGTAACAAAGGACACATAGATGAAGGTTCACATAGATGAAACCTCTCCTTGCAAAAGAATGCCTAAAATATACCTCCCAAGAATTGATCAAGAATTGGATTGTTTGGTATCATGAGTTTAATACCCCAAAAGATAAATATAATTAAGATGGTAGATCATGAAACATAAATTCAAATAATTTAAATGAATTTTAATATGAAAAGTGATATGAAAGTTGAAGCATAAATGACTTTTTTATAAAATAATTTTAACAATATTGTAAAAGGAGAAGTTATGGGTGACTTCTTAAAGTTGTTTTTCAAAAAATAAATTGAAAACTATTTTAAAACCATTAAATTTAAAAATAATATTCAATAAAAAGGAATTTAAAATACATAATGGTTATGTTGGAGAAATATGGATTGTAAGACAATACATATGAAAGTGAAAGGAAAGCCCCTATTAATAATTTGAAAAATACCTTGGGTGAAAATCCACATTGTAAAAAATTTATAAACCCATATTTTTTTTAAAGAATAATTTTACAAAATATGATTATAAAATACCATATTAGTGCATGATAACCCAATAATGGAAGACAAATATTCAAGATAGAACTTTATAGCTCAAAGAAATGGGATTTGAGTTATCAGTATCCCTTTTGTGAAACATACTACATGAGGTAAGAAATATTCAAATGGTATTTTTATGGTAGGAATGTAAGTTTATAGAAAAAAATGAAATAATACCACATAATATAGCCAAGCATATAATGAACCCAAATTATATAAAATAATTTCAACAGAAAAATCATAACTCAATGAACTAAATGTGAGTTACCAGAAATCCTTATTACTGGGGTAACAATTGAATCAATAATAATTTCAAGAAGGTAATATGATATGTATTATTATATCATAATAAATAAAAAATGATAAATATATATATTTGGGAAGTAAATATGATATATAAGGAAAAAATGGGGCATAAAATTTATTGTACCTAAATGAATCATAATTCAGGCACATAAAACCTTTATAACTTTAGAAACATTTGAATCAAAACCCTTTAACGGATAAAATTTAAAATGGAAAATTAAATACTATAAATAATAAGATAATAAATATATATAATATGTTTTTTTTCTTGTAATACTTTGAAATAAATTAATGCATATTTTTGAATTCAGGTGCTAAGACGGCCCGATATTCTGAGGTATGGTGAGCCCGAAATTAATTTTTAAAAAATATTAAATATATTTTTATCACATACATGGATTTTTTAGAAATAATGGAATATATCATGAATGGAGTTTTAGATCTAAAATGTAAGACCAATGTTGAATCTGAATCATAGAGTTTACCCTAGGTGTGACCTAAAGTTTGTTGGCGTTGAGCGTTCAGATTAGGCAGCCATTTGTAGGTACGTTAAGTGGATCAATTAATTAATTAATTTAGTCAATTAATTTAATACCAAAAACATATTTTAAACTTTAAATACCTAGTTATGGAAACTTTTCAGGGTTATACACATAACCCTGTGAGATTTGAGAGGATATTTAGAGCATTATTCATTGGAAAAACGGAATTGGATGACGAACGATAATGAGATTGAGGTGTATTCAAATATGGTAAACACAGTGGATCATCCCCATCACTTGAGAAAATGTTATTCACCAATTATAGATAAAAAGTCATGTTAGGGATTTTAAATTGTGGTTTACACCCTTAAATAAATATTTGAGCGTGAATATTTGATTATCTGCTTTTGATTATACGTATTCTCTTCTTTCGCATGATCCCATTGTCGAAATAAATTGTTATGTTCAATTAATTATTTATTTTCCCAGAATCTCACCCTATATTTCCCACTTTGAAAATAGTTGAAAAAGAATGCTTGTCTAATGATGTTTATCATCTATTTTATGGTTCTTTTCAGCAATAATTCTTCAAGTTATTCATTGTTGGTTTATGGGGTCACAGTTTGACTTTTCCAGGGTAGGTTCGAGCGTGATCAGACACATGTATTCATGGAAGTTATGAAAACGATGATTTAAAAATATATCAAGATCTTTTATTGGATGTGGATGATGATTATCATGGATTTTGGATTTGGGACTGATCAGTGATAACAAGAGGCATAGGAAACATGGGAAGGACCACCTCTAATGATTGAAATCCAATTTTTGGCCACCAGAGGGATGAAATCGATGGATAGTGGCTTTCCACACCATATTAGGGTGGATAAATGGTGGGAATCACAATGTGAATGGTGAATCTAGGATCTATAGTGAATAATTTATATTTTTTTGTGAAAATTCTGACTACACGTTCAGTACTAGGAAGAACACATGTGGTGTAGTACCCTTGTTAAAGCGACTAGGGTTTTTGGGAAGAGATAAGTATGACACACTGTGTTGGAAACCCACACACCATGTGACCTAGTTCTAGTGACCTGGTGTGTACTCTAGGGGTAAACATGCATGTGCATGTCTAGACACATGAGCTTGGCTAGGTACACAGCTTGGACATGGCCAGGTACCTGGGCTAGGACATTGCAAGTTACACTAACACTTGCTAGTGTACATAGTCATAACCAGAAGGAAACTAAATGGACCTAAGTGGTTGAGACACAATAAATGAAATGGATTCTTATTTGTGTCTAAAGGAGACATACCTAGGTGATGAGGTGGGGTCACATGCTGTGTTGACCCCATACATACCATATAATTCCCTTTACATATCATTTCTCTTGCATCTCCTTTTTTCAAATATAGATTTTGGACCTCGAGTAGCCTATATTGATTGTTTTTACACTCATAACATTATGGTAGCCTTTATAGTATATTTTGAGATATTATGTGAGATGTTTTGAGTGGGATGCTTCCTTAGGGGACACTTGATGATGGTAGTGATTGAACATGATCACTAGAGAGCTCAGATGGAGATGGTGCACCCCTGTCACACTAGGGTGCGGGTACCTCCATACAATTTTATTAGGTAGAGGTGGTAATACCCAGTCTTTCCATGGTTTGGGTAATCTATCCATGGATATGGTACTCCTCTATCACATCGGGGTGTAGTTATCCATACTATTTATACATGAAGAGGTGACACTCCCCATACCACTGTGTGGGTCCTCTATCAGTGGAGATGGTACTCCCCTACTGCACCCAGGTGTGGGTACTCCATACTTGTTATTCCATATAGAGGCAGTACTCCCTTGTTATACCAGGGTGTAGGACCTCTATCCATGGAGATGTTACTCCCCTATCTCACTAGGTAACAAGTACTCTATACTCATTATTCTGATGGGGATGTACTCCCCGGTCACATCAGGTCAATGGTCTACCAAAATCATTATATCAGATATAGAGATGGTACTCTCGTACATGGGAAAAAGTACTCTATCTATGGGTATGGTATTCCCATATTGAACTAGGGTGTGGGTCCCCCATATTATGTACACAAATATAGACATGGTACACACTTATATGGGTGAAGGTCCTTTATCAATTGGGTGGAATCCACCATATTGTAATAGGGCATGGGTACTCTATCTTTTAGAGATTACCCTCCCTCAGGTTGTAAACAAGTGGAGAGGTGAGATCCCTCCTTATAAATTATTTTGATATACATGCGACATATTGGGAATCGATGATGGACATTTGGACTTAAAGGAAAACTCATTGTTCTGGGCTGGGCTGTTAGATGGATATCCCCTTTCTCTCTCATCTGGGTTTCTTATATAAGCATATATATATATATATAGATGTGATGTTGGGTTTTGTTTTCCTCTTACATTGGATTGATATTATTACTTCTATCATGTCTCTATTACCCCCTATTCAGTTATTAGGGGTGTCCTACTAGGTATGTATATACTCACCCCTATATTGGATTTGCCCGAATGTGTCGTGTCTTATGAAAATGACAGATAAATCAATAATTATTTCATAGGATCATAGGGATACTTGTATTCATAGACCACATATGGTGGTAAAATATTGGATATTAGGAGGCAGACTCTCTCAACTATTTTCTATTCTTGTTTTTGTTAGGTTGGGAAATATTTTCTAGGTGGGAATTTCTTTTTTACTTTTACATTTCATATTACATTGTCACACTATTTTTTATTACCTAAAAGTTATTACATGTATGGTTTTTACTCTATATGTTACTATCTTTATTTATTATTCCTGGAAACATATTCATGGAGATGTTTGGGTGTGTGCGTACAGGTATATTAGGATGTGGCCTCCAATTTTAGTTATTTTTATTGGTTCTTGTCACTATCCCCTTTCCTATGGATGTAGTCTTGGGGTTGTGGTGGCCTAATCATCTGCTGGATAGGTGTCCCTCGGTGGTTCAGGTCCTTATAGATTGGTATCAAAGGTGCTTTGACCTTGGGATGATGTTTGGAGTTTTTCCCTTTATGAGGGTTGGTTGTGAATTTTGGGAAACAATTTCAAAGTGTCTCAAGTGTGGATTTCAGGCTAGGGAACCCAGTGTTGGTCCATCGACTGACATATCCATACACTAGGAATCTAACTACCTTCTTGTAGACTCAGCATACTGAGACATTGGTTAAATAGAGAATTGGAACATGCATCATATAAGATTGAGTTCTTTGACTCTCCTTCTTGAGTAATCTCCCCTTATATATATGACAATTTTACCATGGTACATCTTGATTACTTGTAGAATTCCATTGTGAAGACAACCATCTAGGTTTCCAATTCATGATCATGACTGTAACACCCAGAGTTCTTATGAATTTATTTCTTCAAATAAATTAATTTTTTATAGCATTCATTACATGAAACACTAATTTAAGAACTTGTTACATGAAACACTGAGTCTAGCTTGCATTACACATGACACTAAGTTTTAACAAAACTGTGATATATTATTAATTTTATTCAAATGCGACCGTTATAACCTGGCCCTTAAAATTAAAAATATTAATAATAATAACTACTTTTTTAAATATTAGTTATAATTGTTTTATATAAATAAAACATATTGATAAAAAAGTAATTAATTTTTCAATAGTCTTTATATGTTTTGAAATTAATATTTTCCAAAAAAATGTTTTATTATTTATTTTTTTGAAAAATAAAAAAATTAATTTTTGAAACTATTAGAAAATGTATTTTATAAAATTAAATTAATTTTTTTAATCAGAATATAAAAATTATCATAGAGTGAATTTTTGATAATTTTGATAATTTTTTTGAAATGATTAATGTTTTCATGACTAGTAAAAATACTGAATTTTAATAGAAAACTACATTTTTGTTTAAATTATTTATAAAGATAAATTAAATTTTAATTTAGTTTTAAAGAAAAATTAGATCAATTATATAAATATATATTAATCCAATTTAGTTCATTGGAATATTTTTCATATCTAATTTTTATATAAAAACCTTGTAAAGTTTTGAACTTTTTCTCTTTGAAAATCCGGTTTTCCATTATGTCTACGAGATTAATTTTAAATTAAAAATTTCCAATTTTGTGAATTGAATCCAAAAAAATGGATTCTATATTTTTAATCAGAATAATTTATATTATCTACCAATAACAACTTATTTTTTTACCCAAATTAATAGCGAAAATAATAAAAATAAATTACCGTGGTTATGCTAAAAATGATTTTTTCGAGGGGTTAAACAAAATAGATAAGAGTTTAAATAACCTAAAACTTTTATAAAATATATATTATGGCCATATTACAACTCTATAATATCTAGTTCTCTATAATAAACCCTTAAGGGTTCTTTTTTCATGATAAAAACATGGGTTCACCTTTTGCTTTTCAAAATATTACAAGTGTTCCATTAACCTCACTTATAAAAGGTCACCCTCTATCCTAGATTATTTTCACCTTAAAACCCTTTTTTTTTGGGAAATAACTACCTAAATAAATTAAATAAATTATCTCCTCTCATCATAAAAGTCTTTTTTTGGTAAAATTCCATCGTTGGAAGGATTTTGGTGAAATCCTAAGGAGGTTACATGAGGAAGTGGTAACATTCTTCATCAAGAATTTTTTATCTCTTCCTCCAATTACTTAAATTATCATGAAATTATTATGATATAATAAACTAATTATCTTACATATAATTATATGTTTTTATGTTAATTTCATGATTAAAACTATCTCCACTTCCATCAAATGGGATATGAAATCATCATTTGTGTGTACAACGGATTACCGCGTCATGAACTAATGTCATTCGTTTTTCCATTACCAACCATCAAGAATAGTTATAATGATGAATTATATGTTTATATAATATATTTATGATATTATTATACTTATAAAATTATTATATCACACATACCTTCATACTTTCTATTTTATGGGAATGCGATAGCATTGCTCGTGTGTATGGGGGATACCACCTTGTGAAGTGATGTGATTATTTCATGCTTTACATGGAAGTTAATAAAGATGGATTTAATGAAAATATGTGATATATATGAAATATAAATTATTCTAAAATGATAATATATTATTTAACATTCTTTCTTTTTAATACTTAGGTAAAATGGAAACAAAGATCATGCGTACATACGACTTACCATCTCTACAAATAGTGTATTTCATTTTCAATATCTAAAATTTATGGAATACTATTAATACATATATAATTAATACATATGATATTTATATCATTGTTATCATTATAGATATTGTAATGACCTAATGTTTTATTAATGAAAATTCCCTTTTTATAATTATGTCACATAAAATCACATTAGGAAACACAGTGCACATCATGCTACTAAATACTATGTGAATTTTATGGACTAGAGGATAAACATAATTTTGACACTTCATTGTTTTGAATTTCAAAAATCCTACATACACTATTGTGATTAATAAGGTATTTGGAGTCTGATAGGATAAACATAATTTTTGATAAATAGTAACTTACCCTTACAAATAGTAATGTTACCCTTATGAATAGTAATATGACTCTTATGTATATTAAATTGACCAAGTGAATATTAAAATTACCAATGAAAGTATAAATAAAATTTATCCATCTTATAAGTGAGATTATGATATAATTAAATCATAGTATAAGTAAATAAATATTTTAAAAATTAATAATTAAGTGTTGGTATTTTTGTGAGTAATAAATATTTAATTATGATTTTAAATTAATAAATTAATTAAATTAATTTTTAAAAAATGTATTACTTAATAAATATTATGTTTTCTTATGATTTTAGGATAATTTTATGAGTCCTCAGTTAATTTTTGAAAGTATTATAAAATCATTTTTAAATTTAAAATCCGCATTTTTTAAGTAAATGAAGATTTTATTTTAAAAAAAATATTTCTCTTATTTATAAAATTATTTTGATAAAATGGAGTTCATTTTTGAATTATACACATTGAAAAATGGTTTGGGTGAAGGTTTGGTATTTTTTTGAAATACTTGAATCTTTGGTGAATAGTGAAATTTGATAATTTACGAAATATGCTAAATAAATGAATTTATGCATCATGCTTGAGTCATAGATGATGTAAATGGAAATTGGTTCGAAATAAAATGTAATTATTACTATTTTTAGTCAAAATAATCAATACTATTCATAGTCTTGAGCTAAAATAATACAACAATGGTTTAAATAATTGAAAAACCCCTCCTCTCCTCCACTATAAAGCCACCCTCACACCCTCTTCTCCTCACACCTCTCAAAACTTTAGGCTTTTATAAATTCTTCTAAAAAATCCTCCCTATCCCTTTATTCATGTCTAAGATCTCTTCGTATCGTAAAAGACCAAAAACTCTTCACTAAAGAGGCTCTCAAGGAGGAAAAATTCAAGAGGTAAATTCCTCTTTCCGATTCTTTTATTTTTTTTCAAGTTCCTTCATTTTCTTTTTCTCTACTCACATCCTCTCATCCAAGTGGTATGAAAACTCCATTAAATTTCATATATTTTAAGGTTGTTATTCTAATGTACTAATTCATCATCACCTCTCTTTCCCCATCCTTTTATACTAAAAATGAAAACATCGTCTGAGATGTGTTAATTTATTACATTCAAGGATGACAAGCTTTCAATTTATATTATCATCTTTAATTCTGGTCATGTAAACATTTTTATGGTTTAACCAGGTTATAATGTATGTAATATATCTTATGTAATGTTCTGTATTCTTTATACACACATGATGTTAATTAATAAAACAAAATAAATTCATTGTAGCGAAATTGCCCAAAATAATGCAAACATTTATCACTAAGATCTTATATAACGGCTCATCCTCACCTAAATTAACCAAATGAATTATATTATTATCTAAGATTATGTAGGATAATTAATAAAATATAATATTTTTTATATATTCATACTCATTTAAAAAAAACTTCCATTCATGTATACAAGTGAATCAGTCAAGAAAACTATGAAAACAAAAAGTCCCGAATGATGAAATTAAACTCTATAACTCATCAAAAAGCCCATTAAAGAACACAATAACACAATAATGAATCATATTAATGTATAAAAGGTTATTTAATTGTTAATTAATGAATATAATATGATTATATAGGACATTAAAGTGAATAAATCATTCAGACACAAGGTAAGGGGAACTCTTGAACCCAACTCACTTTCTTTGGGTTTTCCATCTTTCACTCAATTTTCAGTATGGTTATTTCTTAAAAATAATTTATTCATCCTTATATTACCTTTTTTGGGATATACATGTTTTTTTATGAGTTTATGAAAAACATTTTGTTTTCCAAAAGAAATCTTCTTTCCAAGAAACACACCTTTTACTTCTCAAGATTGTTTCCATCACTCAAGGTTGATGATTCCTATATTAGGTATATTATTCATTATTTAAATTGGGAATCCAATTTTTATGAATGTATTCTTATGAAATGAAGCCCATTCATTTTCATGGTTTATCATATGCTCAATATTGATATATGTTCTATGTTGCATGCATGATAATGTAAATGTTGTTATGTGAGAGGTATGCCTAAAATTATATAGTGAAATGTAAATGTTATGATGTGACGGGTGCACCCGAAATTATATAGTGATATAATGAATTGGGTAATGTGAAGAACCTCATGAGTAATGTAAAATATTTGTGAACATGATTCTATATTTTTTCACAACTATGTGTGGTAGTTGACCACTAAGACATGATGTTTCATTTTTATGCATTTCCACATTCCAAGTCTTTTATTAACACTTCCTCTCATGATTATATTCATATTCCTAGGTTATGATGATAATGATCATGCTCACTCTATGTTATGTTGTTAAATGTTCTTAGCTATCCTCTTACTGGGATTTTATATCACCCATTTTTGATGTATATCCTTAGGTGACCACTTGTACTAAGGAGATTTCAAGGGCCAATAAGAAGATAAAGACGAAGGAATTAAATTAATGTTTATGTTTTATGTTGTAAAATTTATATATGGTCCTAGTTTTCCCAAGACACTAAACCTTTAGAACCTCGTTGTGTAATGTTTTTAATTTGTTTATCATTAAAATGGTGTAATGGTAATTTAAGAAGAGCATGGTCGCTATAGTTGGTATCAAAGGATGGTTTAGTTAATTTGGGAATTAGGATTGGAGAACCTTAGAAAAAACCTTTAGAATGAGACTAAGTGTATGTAAGCTCCCAAGATGCATTTTTAAACAAATGTACCCCACAATATATTACTTTATACATAATTACAAAAAGTAATAAATTATATATTCATGACTTGTTGACTTATGTTTTGTTCTCACCTTTTCTATTGTATAAAATGGTGGGAACCAGGAGAAACCAAGCCAACAACCAATGTGAGGGATAATGTAATGATTGAATGAATGAAATTACCAATGCTTTGGGAGGTGGAGTTCAAAATTTCATGGAGATGCTTACCCAACTATCTCAGGTTATGAAAAATAATCTAAATATTGTGAAATGTCATCATTCACCAAAGAGGGAGAAACTGGTTATTAAGTGTTTTATTCGAAAACGACCACAAATATTTAGTGGATATTCTGATCCACTAGTTGAGTAAAAGTGGATCAAATCAATAAAGAATATCTTTTCTATGCTTCACTATTTTGAGATGGAGAATGTGAATCTTTCTATTTATCATCTATATGGAGAGGCCAATCAATGGTGGTATTTTATTAAGAACACCAAGATTAGGGTGGATATTGAAGATATGGAGTGGAAATACTTTAATATAATTTTTATTAATAATTATTTACCTCAAAAACTTCAAACTATGATCAATAGAAAATTCATATTGTTGAAGAAAAATGAAGGATAATCTGTCACAACATACGAAGAAAATTTTACAAGTCTAGAAAGGTACGCTTCAAGTTTTGTTATCAACAATTATAGAAAAATTCATAGATTCTTTAGTGCTTTAAAACCACAACTTCTAAAGGCTCTTGAAATTTGAGACTTTTGGAGTTATTAAGAAGTTGTTCGATGTGATCTCAAAGTGGCGATGGAGTTTAGAGAATGGTCCCATAGCTATGGGGATAAGAAATGAAAGATGAACTTTCAAGATGAAGGATCTAATGACAAAGGTAGAAAGAAAACTCAACCACCCACATGTCAAAAATGTGAGAAACGACATCATGGGGACTGCCTCAAAGGGATGGAGAAATGCTTCAAATGTGGGTGAAAAGTCCACCTAGATCATGAATGTTGAAAAGACATGAAATGGTAGGACAATGTGGTAAAGGAAAGGAGAGCACCACCCATTTTCCAATGCAACAACTGTAGGGAGGAAGGGCACTATGAAATCTAGTGCACTAAATGTTGAGTTCTCGAGGGTAATCCGAGTCATTAGCCACCAAATACAAAGGATCAATGGAAGACTTATTCCATTACTACTGTAGAAGTGGAGCAAGAATATTTCCTATTCACTCAATAATGGGAAAAGTATTATTTGATTTTGGTTCTACACATTTCTTTATATCTTGAAAGTTTTCTAGAACTATTGAATTTAAACCCCAAAACCTTGCAGTAGAGATATCCGTAAAAACACATAGTGGTTAAATAATTGCAACCTAAGTGTTGGACTCTTCATCTATTATCATATGTGAGAATATTATTGTAGTAAATATTATGATACATCCCTTGGTGGATGTCAATGCTATACTAGGGATGGATTGGCTATCTTTATATTGAGCACATATAAACTGTTAGGAAAAGAAAATATCTTTTCATATTCCGAACCATCCCATGATCCTCTAAAAATTCAAGTAAGATTATGAATCTCCTTTTAAAGATCCTTCAACGATGTGGGTATTGATTCCCTATGAATATGCATACCTTTCTCAAATGGTTGAGTTAAATGAATTTATCCACCTAGGGTAAATTACCATCATGAGGGAATATAGTGATGTATTTTTTAAAGAGTTAACCAGACTACCCTTAGATCATGAGGTAGAGTTATCAATAGAACTCATACCCAGATATAATTCTATATCAAAGTGTCCCTATAGGATGGATCCCATTGAACAAGCATCCTCTTTATAGGATTGATGACTTGTTTGATTAGTTGATAAGATCTCAGTACTTCTCAAAGGTGGATCTCTGTTCTCGATATCATTAGCTAAAGGTGAATAAGAAATATATTCATAAGATTTACTTCTGCACAAGGTATGGTCACTATGAGGTTTTGGTGATGCCCTTCAGACATACTAATGTCCCTGCAATCTTCATGGATTTGATGAATAGAGTTCTTAGACATTACCTTTAAAAATTTTTAGTAGTGTTTATTTATGATGTTATCATCTACTCCAAGAGTAAAGAGGAACATGAAGAATATATAATATTTGTGTTGGAGACATTGAGGAAGGAGAATTTGTATTCCAAGTTCAGTAAGTGTGACTTTTGGATACAACAAGTCATGTTCTTGGGACATGTGATCATGAGTGAGGGAATATTTGTGGACCCTTAAAAAACCAAGGCAATTGAAGAATGACCCAAACCCTCTAGTGTCACATAAATTCATAGTTTTCTTGGATTAGGAGGGTACTATCAATGTTTTGTGAGATATCTCTCACTAATATCAATACTTCTAGCTAAGTTAATAATGAAAGGGGATGTATGTACAGAAAAATGTGAGGAAAGCTTCAAGGAGATAAAGAGAAGGATGATCACTGCACATATACTCTCATTACTAAAAAGAGGATAAATTTTTGTGATATACATTGATGATTACAAGAAAGGATTGGGTTGTATACTCCTTAAAAATAATAATGTGATAACCTCTGACTCATGATAGATGAATATCTATGAGAATAACTACCCCGCACATGATCTGGAGCTAGCATTGGTGATTTTTGCCTTGAAAATCTAGTGACATTACCTCTATGGTGAGAAGTGTGATATATCTACTGATCATAAGAGACTAATGTATATATTCACACAAAAAGAGGTCAACATGCATCAAAGGATATTGTTAAAACTAATCAAAGACTATGTATAGCATCCCGCCTTTTTATCACATAAACTTTCATTACATTTTACAAAACCGAGGATCGTTAAGGTTTAGTGTCTTGGAAACCAGGAACTTAAAACATGAAACAAAAAAACATTCTTCTTAAACACTTGAAAGGCTTCTCCTTATGTTCATCCTATGTTCATTACTTCATCTCATAACCTGGGGAAATACATCAAAAGAAAGGGTGAGCAGAAGGCCTAGTAATGGAAACAAGAGAAACATTTTACATGTGAACTTGAGATACTTCAATAAGGCCATGAAAAGAACTTTAAGGCATGAGAAAGAAATCATGAGATATATCATAATAAAAATAACATTTTTCATAACGTGAATATGTGGATACATCATTTAACATAGACAATCATGAACATATCACCAAGGTCCATCCCCAAGGTGTCATTTGAAAATTACCAAGGTTATTCACCAAGGTATCGTGAAAATTGTAATCTCTAGTGGTTACATCATTACCCAATGCATTGGAGCGCTATCAGGGCGCACCCTTAAATTTTCCTTTATTATCATGTGAGCCACATATATCATCATCAAACATTTCATAAATAACCCACATAGCATAAAATAAATGGGTTTCATTTCATAATCATAACGTTTTAAAAACTGCTTTAAAGACATGATCTTTACGGCACTTTAAACCCACGGAAGGGAAAGGGGGTCTCATGTATGTAAATAAAAGAATTTAAAATGGAACATTTTGATATATATGTGAATACCCTTGTAGAAATAAGAGCTTTGAGTATTCAATTTATAACATAAAATAATTTTGAGAAAAGAGGGAGGTATTTTGAGACGAAAATTCTGCAGCATAACGGCTATGTTACAAGGTTTTAGAAAACATTGAAAAGAGAGGGGACATGGGTCACCCACTCATAAATGATCCATAAAACAGTAATAGAACAGAATAAGAAGGATATATGGACATGGTAATGAAATTTTAAGGACATACCATTTGAAATGAAAAACATTGAAGGAAGACAAAAATTAGATTTCTCTTATGAAAATTTGGCAGCCTAACGGCGTCACTTAAACTTCAATAAAAAAGAATTGACAAGATCAAATAGGGTCTCTCATCATATGATCATAAGAGATCAGTATTATAGATATAGATATCATACCCCAACATAATAAAAAGTAACTTGAAATACTTGACATGAAAATCGAACATGAAAAATGAGAAGGGTGAAAGAATCCCTTAAAAATTTGGCAGCCTAACGGCGTCACTTAAACTTCAACAAAATTGAATTGACAAGGTCAAATAGGGTCTCTCATCATATGAAAATAAGAGTCAAGTATGATAGATATAGAGATCATACCCCAACATAATAGAAAGGAACTTGAAAGAATTAACATGAAAGTAGAACTTCAAAATGAGAATGGTGAAGAACCACTTAAAAATTTGGCAGCCTAACGGCGCCACTTAAAACTTAAAAATAATGTATTGAAGAGATCAAATGGGGTATCTCATCATATGATCATAAAATATCAGTATGATAAATTTAGAGATCATACCCCAACATAATAAAAATGAACATGAAAGACTTGACATGAAAGTAGAACTTTGAAAAAGAGAAGGGTGAAAGAATCCCTTAAAAATTCGGTAGCCTAACAGCGCCACTTAAAACATCATAAAACGAAATAATGAGAGTAAGAGGGGATCTCTAATTATATTAACATAAAAAGGGCAGTAAGAGGAGTATAAAAGAACATCCTCCAACATAAGAACATGGATCATAAAAGGAATGACATAAAAGATATCACTTGAAAAGAAAGAGAGGGGTCGGATCCCTTACCTTAAAATGTAACTCTTAAACCTCAAAGGTTGGGACCTTGAGGGCTTGGGGGAACCTTGGGAGGACTCCTTGGGAGGTAATGAGACCAGAACTTCGTTGGGGAAGAGTGGGGAGTCGAATGGATGAGGGGAGGGCTTGGTATTTATAGGGAAAGTGAGGGGACAAGGCATTAATGGCCAAGGGACACCTCACATGTGCTTTTCTCAAACCCATGTGCTCTCCCTTGGAATTTACCATGGAGTTAGGCCACATGGGGCCCCCAAAACAATAATTCATCACCCTTGGCCGGACAACCCTTAAAATATCTCATGACATCACTATGACACAGTTATGATGTCATTAAACATACCGAAACCCTAAAACTGTATTTTTACTATTCACTGAAAATTCAACTTTCTCAGAAAAATCCCAAAGTTTCACACTAACCAAATATCAATGCTCTGATTTCAAAAATGAACTCCATTTTATAAAAATAATTTTCTAAATATTTTTAATTTTATTTTTAAATAAATACACTATTCATCGAAAATTCATTTTTTCAGAAAAAACCCCAAAAATTACCATAGCATAATATCGGTGCTCTGAGTTCAAAAATGAAATCCATTTTATAAAAATAATTTTCTAAATATTTTTAATTAAACTTTTAATTAAAAAACACTATTCACCTGAAAAAACTAATACTTGAATAATAATTTATAAAACCGTTATTTAACCATTTTATTGAATCAAATTACTTAATCAAGGTGCCTAGATTATTTTAAAACTTTCTTTAAGTGAGATTACTAATCCATTTGGTCATATTACTAATCCTAATCATAAAATCACTATTCATAATTTACTATTCATCAAAAATCAAGTTGATCTTATTAGACTCCAAATTTTGTACTGAACATAATTGTAGAAGACCATTTTTTGAAAATCATTACACATTTTTAATTATTTAAGGGTTACATAAACATTTTTAAAATATCCTTTTTCTAAAATTCATCAAAAATATGTATACTATATTTATCCGGTCATTTGAAAATTCATAAACATCATCATAAGAAGAAATCCCAATTTTTATTTAAGACAAAGGATTACACAAGGCAGTTATGGTCTTCTTACATAGCCCCTTATCACACCAGCATAGGACCTAAGTGTAAGCTGTGCTAAGGTGAGAGAGTCCGAGGGAGGTTCGGCCAACATTGACCGAGTAGTAATTTCTATCAGTTTGAACTTCTCACGAAGGCGATTCTGTTCTAGCTTCACATGATGATGTTCGGCTTGGGTTTGGTCCAGAGCAAAGCCCAATGGTGCTACCTCCTTCCCAAGTTCTCTTAGATGGGATTCGATCGGTCCAAGACTACTAGGTGAGGCCATCAAATCTTCTTTCTATAATAATTAACCAAGATTACTTGTATTTAGAGACAATAATCAAAACATTTTGTTCACAGCGGTCATATTAACTGATGGTCATATAACAGTCAGAACCCAATGGTCTCATTTTAATTATAATCATGTTTATCAAATAAAACATAAAATAACACATGATATTAGGAAACAAGATTTATTCAAAATTTAGGGCCGTTACAATCTTCCCCCCTTAAGAAATTGCGTCCTCGCAATTTTAAAAATTGGGTTTTGAAATTTCATTGAAAGTCCCACATCAGAAAAAGAGTCGGTGACACCATTACTTTAAAAGAAAGAAAAGGGAGTACAAAGGCCACCCGAGTTTACTCATAATGGGATTCCATGTAGGAAACATGGACATGGAGGAGAAAACAAAGGGTCACGTCCTAAATGAGAGTGATAGAAAACATGATTAGGAGGAAGTTAACCACCAGAAAATCCCAAAATTATTATGTGTGCAAGCGGTCTTTGATTACCTAGTAGGAAACGTAAACCAACAACGTTTTTGTTTTACGTTCCTTTTCATAACCTTGAGGAATTCATTTACAACATAGAACAAAAACATAAGGAAATATATCTACCTTCATGTAGAGTTTCATCCTTTAATAAGTTTCTACCCAAAACTAATATTTTCTCCAAACTATGAGCATTAGAAACTACTTGGTCTCATCAAAACACAAGAATCATCTTCTAGAGAATCACATAATCCACAAAAGATTAACTATCTATTTCTTTTATCTTTAAACATTATCCCAAAAACCGAAAGGGTAAGGTAAAACAACTCTTCAAAAGAAATAATCCCATAGGAATGGAAACTACTTTTAAATCTTCAAGGTTCCATGGTACTACCCAAAGTTCATCATAGACCACTCCATAAATAATGGTCCTTAAAATTCCTCAAAATAAACTAAACTAAGATTGAAACCCAAATACAAGAAGGATTTGATAACATAGTCTTCCAAAATAAACTTCATTGTTCATATCCAAACAACATCAACCTCTCCTAACATCTTATAACAAAATTAGCTAACCTAAACATATTTTACCCAAGATAAGTTAATCATTCCCATAAGTAACCTAAATTACTATAAGTCCACCTTAAATTAATCAATTCTTCAAAATATAAGTCATCCTTACTCCTCAATGAAAATACCATAGTAATCTATTTACCTAGGTCATATAGGGTCCCCAAAATAGTGAACATCTTCCAAAATAATAATCATCCTTTAATCCAGAAATCATCGCATTTCCTATCACATTGGTTGTTGGGACATGTTCTTCCATTTCTAACCATTAACTTAGAAGAGAAAGTATAATTAGAGGCTTAAATATTTAACCAATAATCATGAAAAGGAACTTAAAGCATATAAGGATAACTTGTAGAAGAAAAGTATACCCTAACATGTGATCCCCTAGGTTCCCATCTAGGTTATCCATGATCATATATTCTTATGTGAATCTTTATTTTGTTTTATCCTTGTTCCTTTAATAATGGTTCATACTAAGCTTATGAATTTACCAAAGCATATCCCCCGGGAGTGTCATAACCAAGAGTGAAGCAAGGCCCGTTGTCGTGTACCAGTTCCCGTTCGAGTCTAGCTTGAAGTGGTGTTTTCGGTTTTTACCCCTATGTACATCTGTGCTAGAGCCACCTCTACCTGCTCGTATCCAGACAGGGATGTATTTGCTTGGCAACCCATTACCCAATACTCACCAAAATACCAGGAAGAGTTACTATATATAAACTTTTCTATAGGCTTCTTCCTAAAGTTTTCATATCCTAATTTCCACAAATAACTAAACCATCCTTTGATACCAACTATAGCATCCCGCCTTTTTATCACATAAACTTTCATTACATTTTACAAAACCGAGGATCGTTAAGGTTTAGTGTCTTGGAAACCAGGAACTTAAAACATGAAACAAAAAAACATTCTTCTTAAACACTTGAAAGGATTCTCCTTATGTTCATCCTATGTTCATTACTGCATCTCATAACCTGGGGACATACATCAAAAGAAAGGATGAGCAGAAGGCCCAGTAATGGAAACAAGAGAAACATTTTACATGTGAACTTGAGATACTTCAATAAGGCCATGAAAAGAACTTTAAGGCATGAGAAAGAAATCATGAGATATATCATAATAAAAATAACATTTTTTATAAAGTGAATATGTGGATACATCATTTAACATATACAATCATGAAAATATCACCAAGGTCCATCCCCAAGGTTTCATTTGAAAATTACCAAGGTTATTCACCAAGGTATCGTGAAAATTGTAATCTCTAGTGGTTACATCATTACCCAATGCATTGGAGCGCTATCAGGGCGCACCCTTAAATTTTCCTTTATTATCATGTGAGCCACATATATCATCATCAAAAATTTCATAAATAACCCACATAGCATAAAATAAATGGGTTTCATTTCATAATCATAACGTTTTAAAAACTGCTTTAAAGACATGATCTTTACGGCACTTTAAACCCACGGAAGGGAAAGCGGGTCTCATGTATGTAAATACCAGAATTTAAAATGGAAAATTTTGATATATATGTGAATACCCTTGTAGAAATAAGAGATTTGAGTATTCAATTTATAACATAAAATAATTTTGAGAAAAGAGGGAGGTATTTTGAGACGAAAATTCTGCAGCATAACGGCTATGTTACAAGGTTTTAGAAAACATTGAAAAGAGAGGTGACATGGGTCAAACACTCATAAATGATCCATAAAACAGTAAGGGAACAGAATAATAAGGATATATGGACATGGTAATGAAATTTTAAGGACATACCATTTGAAATGAAAAACATTGAAGGAAGACAAAAATTAGATTTCTCTTATGAAAATTAGGCAGCCTAACGGCGTCACTTAAACTTCAATAAATAAGAATTGACAAGACCAAATAGGGTATCTCATCATATGATCATAAGAGATCATTATGATAGATATAGATATCATACCCCAACATAATAAAAAGGAACTTGAAATACTTGACATGAAAATCGAACATGAAAAATGAGAAGGGTGAAAGAATCCCTTAAAAATTCGGCAGCCTAACGGCGTCACTTAAACTTCAACAAAATTGAACTGACAAGGTCAAATAGGGTCTCTAATCATATGAAAATAAGATTCCAGTATGATAGATATAGAGATCATACCCCAACATAATAGAAAGGAACTTGAAAGAATTGACATGAAAGTAGAACTTCAAAATGAGAATGGTGAAGAACCACTTAAAAATTCGGCAGCCTAACGGCGCCACTTAAAACTTCAAAATAATGTATTGAAGAGATCAAATGAGGTCTCTCATCATATGATCATAAAAGATCATTATGATAAATTTAGAGATCATACCCCAACATAATAAAAAGGAACATGAAAGACTTGACATGAAAGTAGAACTTTGAAAAAGAGAAGGGTGAAAGAATCCCTTAAAAAATTCGGCAGCCTAACGGCGCCACTTAAAACTTCATAAAACGAAATAATGAGAGTAATAGGGGATATCTCATTATATTAACATAAAAAGGGCAGTAAGAGGAGTATAAAATAACATCCTCCAACATAAAAACATGGATCATAAAAGGAATGACATAAAAGATATCACTTGAAAAGAAAGAGAGGGGTCGGATCCCTTACCTTAAAATGTAACTCTTAAACCTCAATGGTTTGGACCTTGAGGGCTTGGGGGCACCTTGGGAGGACTCCTTGGGAGGTAATGAGACTAGAACTTCTTTGGGGAAGAGTGTGGAGTCGAATGGATGAGGGGAGGGCTTGGTATTTATAGGGAAAGTGAGGGGACAAGGCATTAATGGCCAAGGGACACCTCACATGTGCTTTTCTCAAACCCATGTGCTCTCCCTTGGCATTTACCATGGAGTTAGGCCACATGGGGCCCCCAAAACAATAATTCATCACCCTTGGCCGGACAACCCTTAAAATATCTCATGACATCACTATGACACAGTTATGATGTCATTAAACATACCGAAACCCTAAAACTGCATTTTTACTATTCACTGAAAATTCAACTTTCTCAGAAAAATCCCAAAGTTTCACACTAACCAAATATCAATGCTCTGATTTCAAAAATGAACTCCATTTTATAAAAATAATTTTCTAAATAATTTTAATTTTATTTTTAAATAAATACACTATTCACCGAAAATTCATTTTTTTCAGAAAAAACCCCAAAAATTACCATAGCATAATATCGATGCTCTGAGTTCAAAAATGAAATCCATTTTATAAAAATAATTTTCTAAATATTTTTAATTTAACTTTTAATTAAAAAACACTATTCACCCGAAAAAACTAATACTTGAATAATAATTTATAAAACCGTTATTTAACCATTTTATTGAATCAAATTACTTAATCAAGGTGCCTAGATTATTTTAAAACTTTCTTTAAGTGAGATTACTAATCCATTTGGTCATATTACTAATCCTAATCATAAAATCACTATTCATAATTTACTATTCATCAAAAATCAAGTTGATCTTATTAGACTCCAAATTTTGTACTGAACTTAATTGTAGAAGACCATTTTTTGAAAATCATTACACATTTTTAATTATTTAAGGGTTACATAAACATTTTTAAAATATCCTTTTTCTAAAATTCATCAAAAATATGTATACTATATTTATCCGGTCATTTGAAAATTCATAAACATCATCATAAGAAGAAATCCCAATTTTTATTTAAAACAAAGGATTACACAAGGCAGTTATGGTCTTCTTACATAGCCCCTTATCACACCAGCATAGGACCTAAGTGTAAGCTGTGCTAAGGTGAGAGAGTCCGAGGGAGGTTCGACCAACATTGCCCGAGTAGTAATTTCTATCAGTTTGAACTTCTCGCGAAGGCGATTTCGTTCTAGCTTCACATGATAAAGTTCGGCTTGGGTTTGGTCCAGAGAAAATCCCAATGGTGCTACCTCCTTCCCAAGTTCTCTTATATGGGATTCGATCGGTCCAAGACTACTAGGTGAGGCCATCAAATCTTCTTTCTATAATAATTAACCAAGATTACTTGTATTTAGAGACAATAATCAAAACATTTTGTTCACAGTGGTCATATTAACTGATGGTCATATAACAGTCAGAACCCAATGGTCTCATTTTAATTATAATCATGTTTATCAAATAAAACATAAAATAACACATGAGATTAGGAAACAAGATTTATTCAAAATTCCGGGCCGTTACACTATGATTCCTCTATTCATTATCATATTGGAAGGGAGAATAAGGTAGAATATGCTCTAAGAAGAAAAGAAATTTCTACTCTATCCATGTTGCAGATTGAAAAAAAACTATCTTCATGAACATGGAAATGATGGATTTGGAAATCATAATGACAGGGAATACATCCTACCTTGACCAAATGATTGCCTAACCATCTATCCAAGATAAGATTAATGAGGCCCAAAGGGATAATCTAGAGTTGAAAAATATGGTGAATGCAGTAAAGGATGAGAAGATTCAAGGGTTCCATATCAATGATGATTATATAATTTGGTTTGGAACAAGGATTTATGTGTCTTCATCACCTGGTATAAAGAAGGATATATTGGACAATGCACATATAACAACTTTCTTTATCGATTATGGTAGAACCAAGATGTACCATGATATCTAAGAACACTTCCAATGGGACAACATGAAGAAGGAGATTTCAAAGTATATCTCAAGGTGCTTGATATGTCATCAGGTAAAATTAGAGTGAAATAATCTCAAAGGGATGATATTACCATTGACTATACCCATATAGAAATGGGATAATGTCACCATGGTCTTTTTCATGGGTCTCCTGAATACATCCAAAAGAAATAATGTGATATGAGATGTGTCACGGCCCATCCCCTAAGGCCCGTGCCGTGACTACCCCAAGACTGCCCTCCATAGGCCAGGGGATGGCGACTAGCACCGAAAGTTGTATTCCCTAAAACTAGGAAGGCATTGCCTTTATAACCTGTAAACTCACACAACTAAGCACAAAGCAGAATACAAGCACAAAGTGAAACTATATAGTAAACAAGGTGTGTACAGAAAGAAAAAGGGGCTAGAATACAAGACCAATTGTAAAGTACAAGTAAACTGAAAAGTATAAGTAAAACTGAAAACAAATCCAGTGAACACCCACCAAGGATCCTATCTTAAGGGTAGGTACATCTCTCGAACGGTTGTCCTTGAGGTACGCCTCATCTAATTTCCACCTCTGAGCTACTTCAAGTTCTGGTACTCTCGTCCTCCATCAATGTTGTCCGTCATCTGCACCAAAAACAACAAGGTGCATGCATAGCCCATGTAGGGGTGAGTATAACGATACTCATTAGGGACCCCGAGACCCTCAAAGGTATCACAAAATCCACAATGGATAAATCACAAAGCATGAAAACAACTTACAGCCCTACTTAGGTATATGCCCATACATATACCTAAGTTATTAAGTATACCCATCTCATTCATGAGGAAACATAAGGCCCGAATCTTTTAGGCAAAAGCTCAACTGTTCCACTGATGAAAGATTACCACAAAGGTAACACCCCAAAGGTAAGTACCAAAAAGGTAGAGCCACAAATAAGTATAACACAAATGTATCAACATGAAGGTAAGTACCACAAAGGTATCACCATACAGAAGAATACCAAAAATGTATCACCACAAATGTAAGGACTCAGTTCACACCAGGTATAACTTAGGTACGGTAGTAAAGATGATTAGATGTAACTACTGAATCATCTTACTCTATTGAGAGGTAGACCCATGTAGGATCCTACATCATCAGACCCATGTAAGATCCTAAATCCTCATACCCACGTAGGATCCTAGTACAAATGAACAACGTAGGATCCTAGAGTAGTCCCACGTGGATTCCTAGAGTAGATCCAAGTGGGATCCTCGAACATAGACCCACATAGGATCCCAAGGCACAGACCCACATAGGATCCCTTTCTCTTGTTACAACCAGCTACAGGGTTCCCGCACTAAGCTTGATTGATTCTGGGAGGGTCTGATCCTCAAGAAAAATATCAATACTCAAACTTCCACAAAGTACCATAAAGAAGTATCCCAAATTAATTCCACGTAAAAGGGGTCTCAACGCAATAGAAAGTGCGTCAATCGGACGCCCGGTCTGTAAGTTATTGGCCTTTTAGTCCCGAGGCCCCCGTTAGATTTGTGTTAGATCCAACCCGGTCTTACCCCAAAATTATTCAAATATCAAGCGGGGTATACCAAATGGACCATATCGATCCAAGGTTTCTGTCGCCGCAGATGGTTCATCAAACGGACACCCGTAGCTCAAGTTATGGCCAAAATAGCGAAAAGGGGGTCGAAGCTGGTCCTGGTCCGGTCTGACCCGGCCTGGGCAGACCCGAGTCCGGACCTGGGTTCGACCCGGCCCGATGGGTTCATCCCAACCTGCTGGGTCCAGCCTGATCTTCCAATATGTCCCGACCTGCCGGTACGTCCTGAACCGCCGACGTGGCCCGGCCCACTGGGCGGCCCGCGCTGGCGGCTCGTGGTGCGGTCTGCGCTGGGCGGCCCTTGGCTGGGCGGCCCCATGGTGGGGTTTTCCCTAGCTTCCACCCACGGGGAAGGCACCCCTTGGGTATCACGAATGGCTGGGCCGTTCGGGTTGGGAGGCTGATTGGCCGGCGCCATGTGGCGCCGATAGCTGGCACGCGGGACCCGGGGTACCTCTCGGTTCCCCGGATGGCCGGACGACTAGCCCTCTTTTATGGTGCGGTCACGCACCACAACACCACTAGTGGCCGACAGCAATCCAACCACCCCTTCTTTACCGCCGCGCCCCCTGCACGCCAGCGACATGGACGCGCGCCGCCACCCCCTTCATGTGGTCGTCCGTGCACTGACCACCACCCTTGCTCCGCCACAACCGACAGGATGCATTCCTTCTCTGGCAGCACGGTCACACCATCACCATCGTCGCAGCCAGCCGAAGTGCTGGCCACTATTCCTGAGTCCCACTGGTGCCGGTCACCGGTGCGGTCGCCGACGCCGTTCCTCAGGTCACCGGGTGTGCCCTGGTGGCCTGATCTTTATTCCAAAGACTCCTGCACTTGTCTCAGGATGTCTCCATCATTTCAAGACCACCAAAATCCAAAAAGGTTATGGAGGGGTTGGGCCATGTTCGTTTGGCCTGCACCCTCTGCGTTAAAATAGTAGCAAGTGGCATAGTTTTTCTTGATTCAAGAAAAATAATAAAACAGGGTAAGGGGTATTCGAAACAAAAAACCCTACCTCAAAGATTCGTTGACGTCAGTGAGGAGTGGGAGAGACAGTCATCGGTTCATCGTCGTTGAATACGTTCCTTTTTTGAGATCTTTCGACGGAGTTCTTCATTGTAGAAAAGTTCGTCGAAGGAGAAGAGTTCTTAGTTGGAGCAAGTTCTTCCTGGTTCTCCACAGTTCTCCCAAACCTCCTTTGCAATCGATTTCCCCCTTAAGTAAATGATGAGACGACATAATAAATATAAGTCTATCAATTAATTAAAGTTGGCACAATTAATTAATTGAAGTTAGCACAATTAATTAATTGAAGTTGGAAGGTTTTCCCACATTTAGAGGGGTTCAGGTGGTCCCCACCAAAAAATTCAAATTGGGAGGATTTCTAGCTCAGGTGGTCCCCACCTCCATAATTCAAAAAGAGAGGTTTCAAAAAGAAAAATAAAATTTTAATTATTTTATTTTTCTTCTTCCACGAAAAATTGAAAAACTAACTTCCACTCTCATCCTACTGTGGTCGAGGTGAAGGTCTCTTTAAGTGAATATCAACGCTATGAGTTCAATGGCGCCCTCAGATTTCAATTCTGATCACTGTTTCAAAATGTAAAAAACCCGCTCACATGTTTACTAAACGTACTTAAAAAAAGTTCAAAAATTCATTCTGGACACACCGGGACTTGGAATCACGCGCTTTCATTTTTTTCGGACTCGTAATATTCCCATATAATTAAAAAAAATTTACATGAAAAAATCTAGGTCTTTACATTCTACCCACTTCAGGGATTTGCATCCCAGTAGGCCACAACTCGAACTAAAGGAATAAGTGGGGGTACTGAGCATGTATCTGAGCCTCCCACTCCCATGTTCTCTCCTAGAGGTTCCCGTGCTTCCAGCGAACGCGCACTAAAGGTATCGATCGCCCATGGAGGAATCTCTCTTGTCAATCTTCAACCTCCACTGGAACCTTCATAAACCTCACCCCATCGTCAATGTCCAGCTCTCCCCAGTCAATGATGTGAGTAGGATCATGCATGTATCTCCTCAGCTGGGATACGTGAAAAACATCATGCTCCTGGTGAAACTGAGGGGGAAGTGCCAGACGGTAAGCCACCTTGCCAACTCTACTGAGGACCTGAAAGGGTCCGATGAAACTCAGAGATAACTTTCCGCCCCAGCCAAATCCCCGCAAACCTCATCAAGGTGAGACCCATAGAAAGACATAGTTTCCATCCTTGAACTCCAGAGGTCTCTATCTCTTATCGGCATAAGACTTCTTCCAGATCTGTGCAGTCTTCATCTACTCCTGGATGATCTGCACCTTCTCCATGGTAGCTCGTACCATCTCTAGTCCCATGAGTGCTGACTCCCCTGGGTCAGTCCAGCACAAAGGTGATTTGCAAGGTCGGTCGTATAAATCCTCAAAAGGTTCCATCCCAATGGTGGAGTGGTAGCTGTTGTTGTAAGAAAACTCCACCAAGGGCAAGTGATCCTCCCAGCTGCGACCGAAGCTGAGGACTCAAGCAAAAAACATGTCCTTGAGGGTCCGAATGGTCTGCTCAGTCTGACCATTCATCTGAGGATGGAAGGTGGTGCTTAAATTAAGCTGCGTCCTGAAATCCTCCTACAAACCCTTCCATAGTTGGGAAGTGAAACGTGCATCACGATCAAAGACAATCATCATGGGTACTCCATGTACCCGCACAATATTCTGCACATAGAGGCGTCCCTTTCTCTCTACTGAACCCTGCTCTCTGATCGGTAGGAAGTGGGCCAACTTGGTGATTCGGTCGACGATCACCCAGATAGAATCATGAACCCTGGATGTACGTGGAAGTACTATCATGAAGTCCATGGATATCTTGTCCCACATCTACTCTGGGACCTCTAAAGGCTGAACTAAGCCTGCTGGTACCCGATGCTCTGCCTTCACTTGCTGACAAGTGAGGCACTGAGATACAAACTTTGCTACATCTTTCTTCATTCCCGACCACCAGTGCTATCGTTATAGGTCATGGTACATCTTCGCCACTTTTGGATGTACCGCTAGATGGGACGTATGGAACTCCTTCAACCCTTACTCCCGAAGTGGCACTGGTACCATGGTACGCCATATAAAGAGGATGACGTGCTCCCCACCTTTAGAAAATCTATCAAGTGCCTTCCTTGTGGATATCTGAACATGTCGAGCCTCGCAGTCAGTGTCCCCATGCTGCGCCTCCCTACCTTGTTGAAGTAGTGGGGTAGTGACTATAAGAGACAGAAGAAAAGCTACTCCATCTTGATCAACAAAGGATATCTGCAAAACGGATAGCTGCTCTATCGCTTCACCTAATAGTTGTGTACCAGATATCCTACTGAGTGCATCAGCTACAATGTTCCCCTTCCCAGGAGTATAGACTATCTCAAAGTCATAGTCATGGAGGAACTCAAGCCAATGTCTCTGTATCAGGTTCAAGTCTTTCTGTGAGAAGATATACCTGATACTCTGGTGATCAGAGTAGACTGTAAAATGCTCGCCCATCAGATAGTGTCACCACATCCTCAAAGCGAAGAACACTACTTCTAACTCAAGGTCATGGGTAGCGTATTTCTTCTCATGATGTCTTAGATGTCGAGAACCATATGTGATATCTGCTCGCTCCTGCATCAGGACACATCCGAGCCCAGTCCCTGATGTGTCGCAGTAGACTACGTACCCAACGCCCTCCTCCAGAAGCCTCAAGATGGGGGCACTAGATAGCCTCTGCCTCAGCTCTTGAAAACTCCGCTGACATCTCTCTGACCACATGGAGGGTTTCCCCTTCTTTGTCAACACTGATAAAGGTGTTGCAAATCTGGAGAAATATGGAACAAATCTCCAGTAGTATCTGACCAAACCCAGGAAACTCCGTACCTCCATCACACTCCTGGGTGGATCCCAAGCAAGTACCGCCTCAATCTTCACTGGATCCACCACAACTCCAACCTTCGAGATGACATGTCCCATAAAGTGAACCAGCTCTGAATCCAAAACTAGCACTTTGAGATCTTACCATAATGCTGGTGCTATCAGAGTGTGTCTAGAACTATCTGTAAATGATAGGCATGCTCCTCCTTAGTAGTCGAGTAGATTAGAATGTCATCAATGAAGACCACCACAAAGCGATCAAGATATGGTTGAAAGATCCTATTCATGAGTCCCATGAACATTGCTGGAGCATTGGTCATGCTGAATGGCATGAACAAAAACTCATAATGGCTATACCGACATCTGAATGTCATCTTCTGCACATCCTCGTCTCGTACTCTAAGTTGGTGATAGCCTGATCTGAGGTCTATCTTCGAGAAACACCATGCTCCCTTCAGTTGATCAAAGAGGTCATTAATCCTAGAGAGTGGGTACTTGTTCTTCACGGTCACCTGGTTTAGGCATCGATAGTCAATACAAAGTCTCAAACTCCCATCTTCCTTCTTGGAGAACAAAACTGGGGCTGACTAAGGAGAAACACTGGGCTAGATGAACCCATTTCCCTGTAAGTCCTCCAGCTATACCCGCAGCTCATGAAGCTCTTAATAATCCATCTGATATGCTGGTGTAGATATCGGTGTCGTCTCGGGGTACAAGTCAATGTAAAATTCCACCTCTCTGCGAGGAGGTAAACCCATAACATCATCAGGGAAGACATATGCGTACTAGTCCACCACTATAGGATAACTTGGACTCTCCACATCAACCGCCCCGAGGGTAAGGCTAGCCAACTGATGAGTGATCGAATGCACTCTCCTCTAGGTAATTCCATCCTGTGCTGTAAAGGCTCCCTTCTCGCTGGTGAAGTTAAACTTAGTCCCATATGTGCAGACACACCACAATTTGTTCCTAATACAGTTAATCTCTTCATGAACTATAGATAACCAGTCCATACCCAAGATGATGTCATAAGGCCTCGATGCCACTACTAGGAGATCTCATCCAAATATCTTGCCTCCTAGAGTAAGTTCACATTGTCGGCACCAATGTGTAATCATCGAATCCTCTCCCGTAGGAGTCTCTAGCTGTAACGATCGAGCCAAAAACTCTACCAGAATCTCTGAGCTCTGAACGAGGGCAGTGGGAATAAAATAATGACTGTAACCTATGTCTATAAGTACTGAAACTAAGGTGAAGTAGACATAGATAATTCCTCATATCATCTTCGGAGCGCCATGGTCATAGGCCTCAGCTTCATGGAGCTGAGATCACCCCTATCCACCTGCTCCCTATGGTCGGGGTGGACCACCTAGTGGTGGTGGCGGTAACACCTCATGTCATCACCCACCACCAACTGCACAACCAAATCCTTTTCCACGTCCACCTACTCCCTGAAGACCTCCTCAGTCGAACCTCTGTCTCTGCCTGGGTGGTCCTTCGACCGTCTGCTGATCATCCGTACAGCGGGTCGGGCAGTCACGAGCCATGTGACCCTGCCCCCTGCATGCGTAACACTGCTTACTCGTCGCATGACTAGATCCATCTCGGGTGCCCACACAACCAACCCTGATTCCTGCAGTCGTCCACCTGTAGGTCTGGTCATCTTGGACCACTATGAAATATGTCTACTGCAAGCTGTGAAAGACTCTTCTACGTGACGCCCAGTGGTGGGTCTCACTGCTGGTGACTGCTCAGCAAGAAAATTCTCCACTAAGAGGGATCTCTCTAACACCCCTGCCTGCGTCGGGATGCTGATAGAAATTATCAAAGCCTTGATATTCCACCCGAGTCCCTGCTCAAAGGTACGACCCCTAAAGAATGGGTCCTACACCATATTAGTGGAGTAGCGTGAAAGGTCGGTGAACCTCGCTGAGTACTGAGCCACAATCATGCTGCCCTGCTACAGATGAAGAAGCTCCTGTATGCGCACTGTAAAAATGGTTTTTGGGAAAAACTCTGCCCGAAACAGGCTCTCAAAGTCTTCCCAGAGAAGTTTCACCTCGTTATGAACCTAGAGCATCAAGATCCATCATCTGCCTACTGCTGCCTGTAGAATACTGGCAGTAAGGATCACCATGAGATCAGCTGGTGTCCGTACCATTCAGAAGACTCTCACCACGGCCTCCATCCAATCCTCAACCGCCTGTGGGTCTGTCTCACCCCTGAACCTGGGTGGCCTCTAGTGCAAGAACTCGTGAAACATGCTCAAGAGGAGTGCACTCTCTACTGATGGGGCTGGTGGCATCAGTGGCCCAATGGGTAATGGTACCGCTCGGTGGACTATCATCATGTACTATACTCATAACCCTGGTTGGCTATCTACATGGAGGCATCTTGAAAAGAAACAGGTGAGCCATGGTCAATAAGTTATACCTGGTGAGCTGACTTAAAGAGATTACAAATAAAACTTTTCAAAACACATACGCAATCAATGTTTTTGTGCACTGAGTCAGAAATCAGAAGTCAGGGTCCTAGTGTATGGATACGTCGACTGCCACACCAACACTGGATTCCATAAACTGATAACCACACTCATAACACTTAACACTATTACTGTTAAAATATCAAAGTCCAATGTCATATGATAGAACAGAATCCTCTGATACCAATTTGTCACGACCCGTCCCCCGGGGCCTGTGCCGTGACTACCCGAAGCCCTCCTTCCATAGGTCAGGGGCTGGTGACTAGCACCGAAAGGCGTATTCCCTAAAACTGGGAAGGCATTGCCTTTATAACCTGTAAAATCACACAACTATGCACAAAGAAGAATACAAGCACAAAGTGAAACTATATAGAAAATATGGTGGGTACAGAAAGAAAAAGGGGCCAGAATGCAAGCCCAACTGTAAAGTACAAGTAAACTGAAAAGTACAAGTAAAACTGAAAACAACTCTAGTGAACACCCGCCAAGGATCTTACCTGAAGGGTAGTTACAGCCCTCGAACGGTCTTCCCTGTGGTACACCTCATATAATGTCCACCTTTGAGCTACCTCAAGTCCTGGTACCCTTGTCCTCCATCAGCACTATCCGTCATCTACACCAAACACAACAAGGTGCGGGCATAGCCCATGTAGGGGTGAGTATAACGATACTAAGTAGGGATAACGAGACCCTCAAAGGTCTCACAAAATCCACAAAGGATAAACCACAAATCATGAAAACAACTGACAACCCTACTTAGGTATATGCCCATACATATACATAATTTATCAAGTATACCCATCTCATTCACGAGGAAACAAAAGGCCCAACTCATTTATCCAAAAGATCAACTATTCCACAGAGGAAAGATTACCACGAAGGTAACACCCAAAGGTAAGTATCAGAAAGGTAGAGCTACACAAAAGTATACCACAAAGGTATCACCATGAAGGTAAGAACCACAAAGGTATTTCCATACAGAAGAATACCACAAAGGTATCACCACAAATGTAAGGACTCATCTCACCCCAGGTATAACTTAGGTATGTTAGTAAAGATGATTAGATGTAACTACTGAATCATCTTACTCTGTTGAGAGGCAGACTCGCGTATGATTCTACATCATCAGACCCACGTAGGATCCTAAATCATCAGACCCACATAGGATCCTAGTACAGTAGACCCACGTATGATCCTAGAGTAGTACCACATGGATTCCTAGAGTGGATCCAAGTGGGATCCTCTAACACAAACACATGTAGGATCCTTAGGCACATACCCACATAGGATCCCTTTCTCATGTTACAACTAGCTACAGGGTTCCCGCACTAAGCTTGCTTGATTCTGGGAGGGTCCTCTCCTCAAGACACATGTAAATAATCCAAATACCACAAGGTCCCATGAAGAATTATACCAAAGGGCCACCACGTAAAATGGGTCTCAACATAACAGACGGTGCGTCAATCAGACGCCCGATATGTAAGTTATTGGCCTTTTAGTCCTGAGGGCCCGGTTGGATTCGTGTTCGATCCAACCTGGCCGTAACCCAACTTTATCTAAATCTCAAGTGGGGTATACCAAAAGGTCCTTCTCGATCCAAGTTTTCCGGTGCCGTAGATGGCTTGTCAAACGGACACCCGTAGCTCAAGTTATGGCCAAAAGAGCGGAAAGGGGGTCGAAGATGGTCCGGGTCCGGTTCGACCTGGTTGGACTGACCCGGCCTGGGCCGAACCGAGTCTGGCCCTGAGTCAGACCCGGACCACTGGGCCCGTCTCGACCTGCTGAGTCTGGCCCGATCGACCGGTGCGGCCCGGACTGCCGACGCAGCCCAGCCCGTAGGGCGGCCCACGATGCGGCCCACGCTAGGTGGCCCGCGTTGGGGGGCCCGCGCTTGGCGGCCCGTGCTGGGTGGCCCGCAGTTGGGTGGCCCTGCAGTGGGGTCTACTCCAGCTTCTTCCCAAGGGGGAGGTGCCCTTTGGGTATCCCAAACAGCTGGGCCATTCGGGTTGGGAGGCCGATCGTCCGGTACCACGTGGTGTCGACAACTGGCACGTGGGAACCGGTGTCCCGCTCGGCTCCCTGGCTGGACAGACGACTAGCCCTCCTCCGCAGCACGGTGGCGCGCCGTGCCACCACCAGTGGTCGTCAGCGAACTGGCCACCCCTCCTTCACCACCGCGGCCTCGTGCCGCGACCCCTACATTCCGGCAGCGCAGACGCGTGCCGCCACCCCCTTCAGGCGGCCGGTCCAGCACCGCCCTCCGCCATTGCTCCACCACGGTCGACGGGCCGCAACCCTTCTCCAGTGGTGCAATCGCACTGTCGCTGTCATCACAGCCATCCGGAGTGTCGGCCACTATTTTTGAGTCCGACCAGTGCCGGTCGCCGACGACTTCCCTCGGGTCACCGGGTGTGCCCCAGTGGCCCTATCTTCATTCATAAGACTCCCACACTCGTCTTGGGACATCGCCATAAATTCAAGACCACCAAAATCCACAAAGGTTGCGGAGGGGTCAGGCTGTGTTCATTTGGCCCGCACCATCCATGTTAAAACGGTAGTAGGTGTTGTAGTTGTTCTTGATTTAAGAAGAACGACAAAAACATGGTAAGGGGTATTCGAAACAACAAACCCTATCTCAAAGATTTGTTGATGTCGGTGAGGAGTGGGAGAGACAGTCATTGGTTCGTTGTCGTTGAAGATCTTCCTCATTTGGAGATCCTTCAACTGAGTTGTTCGTTGGAGAAAAGTTCGTCAAAGGAGAAGAGGTCTTTGTTGGAGCAAGTTATTCCTGGTTCTCCACTGTTCTCCCAACCCTCCTTTTCCAATGATTTCCCCCCAAGGAAATGAGGAGCTGACATAATAAAATTAATTCTATCAATTAATTAAATTTGGCACACTTAATTAATTGAAGTTGGCACAATTAATTAATTGAAGTTGGAAGGTTTTCCCACCTTAAGAGGGGTTCGTGTGGTCCCCACCACAAAATTCAAATTATGAGGATTTCCATCTCAGGTGGTCCCCACCTCCATAATTCCAAAAGAGAGGTTTCAAAAAGAAAAATAAAATGTTAATTATTTTATTTTTCTTCATCCACAAAAAATTGAAAAACTAACTTCCACCCTCATCCTACTGCGGTCAAGGTGAAGGTCTCCTTAAGCGAATATCGGCACTATGAGTTCAACGACGCCCTCAAATTTCAATTCTGATTACAGGTTCAAAAGTTACAAAAACCCGCTCGCACATTTACTGAACGTACTTAAAAAAAGTTCAAAAATTCATTCCAGGCACATCGGGCATCGGAATCACGCACTGTTAATTTTCACAGACTCTTAATGTCCTTATATAATTTAAAATAATTATATGAAAAAATCCAAGTCTTTACAAGATGTGGTGGACCGACTCATGAATACTACCCACTTGATCACTTTTCGAGATGATCTCTCACATGAACTACTTGAAAATATATACATGAAGTGGTGAGACTGCATGGGGTATTAATTTCAATTGTGTCTAATCATGATCCGAGGTTCACATCTAAATTCTAGAGTAGCCTTCAACATGCTTTGAGTACTGAATTAAATTTAGTCACGACCTATCACCCCAAAACTGATGGCCAATCTAAAAGGACTATTCAAAAGATCAATGATATTCTAAGAGACTTCTCATTAAAATTCAAAGGTGGATGATATCAACACATCCCATTGGTTGAGTTCTCATACAATAATATCTTCCACTCAAGTATTCAGATGGATCCTTATGAAGCTCCAAATGGAAAGCAATGTAGAACTCAAAACTTTTGGTATGATGTTAGGTAAAGAAATCTACTTGGAGCTCATCTTATGCAAGAGATGAAAAATAAGGTTAAATACATCTAACAACATATCAAAACCACTCCGATTCAAAAAAAGAGCTATTCTGACAACCGTTGAACAGACTTGGAGTTGACATTTGAGATTAAGTCTTACTTCGAATATCACCATGGAAGATAGTCATGTGGGTTGGAAAGAATGGTAAACTAATCCCAAGGTACATTAGACCCTTTGAGATCCTTGATCGCATAGGATCTGTGGCCTATTGACTTGTACTTCCAACAAATATGGCTCAAGTTCAGGATGTGTTCCATGTATCACTCCCGAGGAAGTACATACCAGATCCCTCGAATGTATTGAACTCAAAGGTGTTATAGTTAGAAGATGATCTCTCTTATGTGGAACATCCAATAAAGATTTTGAATTAGAGAGATAAGGTTCTACGCAACAAGACATCCCACATTGTCAAAGTGTTTTGGAGGAATCATAAGTATGAAGAAGAAACTTGGGAACCATAGGAGGTGATGAAGGAGAAGTACCCTCACCTATTTATGTAAAACGAAATTTCGAGGGTGAAATTTCAAACGGGGGAATAATGAAACAACCCAATGCTTTATTAATAGAAATTCCCTTCTTATAATTATGTCACATAAAATCACATTAGGAAACACAATGCCACATCATGCTAATAAATACTATGTGACTTTTATGGACTAGTCATTAAACAAAATTTTTCCACTTCTTTGATTTGAATTTCAAAAATATAACATACACAGTTGTGATCAATAAGATATTTGGAGACTCACAGGACATACTTATTTCTTTTGTGAATAGTAACTCACCCTTATAAATAGTAATGTTACACTTATGAATATTAATATGACCCTTATGAATAATAAACTAACCAAGTGAATATTATCCTCTCCAATGAATGTGTAAATAAAATTTATCCTTCTTATAAGTGACAATATGATATAATTATATCATAGTATAAGTAAATATTTTTTTAAAAAAATTAAAAATTAAGTGTTGGTATTTTTGTGAGTAATAAGTATTTAATTACAATTTTAAATTAATAAATTAATAAAATTAATTTTCATAAAATGTATTCCTTAATAAATATTATGTTTTCCAATGATTTTAGGATAATTTTATGATATCTCAGTTAATTTTTGAAAGTATTATAAAATCAGTTTTAAATTTAAAATCTGTATATTTCAAGTAAATAATGTTTTTATTTAAAAATTAAATTTATCTTATTTATAAAATTATTTTGATAAAATGGATTTTATTTTGAATTCTACACATTGATAAATGGTTAGGGTGAATTTTTGGGATTTTTATGAAATATTTGAATCTTTGGTAAATATTTAAATTTAATAATTTACGAAATATGCTAAATAAATGAATTTCTGCATCATGATTGAGTCATGGATGATGTAAATGGACATTATTTCGAACTCACAAGCACTTATTACTATTTTTAGTCATAATAATCAAGACTATCCATTGTATCGATCCAAAATAATAAAATAATGATTAAAATATTAGAAAAACCCTCCTCTCATCCACTATAAAAACCACCCCACACCCTCTTCTACTCACACCTCTAAAGCCTTGAGACTTGTCTAAATTCTGGTAAAATTTCCTATTGATCCCCTTACACATTTTCAGGAGCTCTTGGTCTCATAAAAAGATAAAAAACCCTCCCCTAAAGAGGCTCTCAAGGAGGATAAATTCAAGAGGTAAATTTCTGTTTCTGATTCTTTTTTTTTCTATTAAGTTCTTTTATTTTATTTTTCTATTCTTGTAAACTCTCATAAAAATGGCATGAAAACTCCAGTAACGTACATATATTTTAAGGTTGTTATGATAATGGAACAATTCATCATCACCCCTCTTTCCCCTCCATTAATATTAAAAATGAAAACACTGTCTGAGATGTGTTAATTTATCTCATTCGAGGACAACGAGTTTTAAATTTCTATTATCATGTTCAGTCCTGGTCATGAAACCATTTTTATGGATAAAAAAAGTTATAATTTATACAATATATCTTATTTAATTTTCTATATTATTTATACACACATGATGTTAAATAATAAAACAAAATAAATTTGTTGTAGTGAAATCGTTCAAAATAATCCAAGCGTTTATCACTAAGATTTTATCTAAGGACTCATCCTCATCTAAATTAAAAAAAATACTTATAAGATGATTTAATATTATTGAGGATAATTAATAACTTATAATAAAAATTATTTATATTCATACTCATTTTAATCAAACTTCCATTCATGTATACAAGCGAACTGATCTTGAAAACTATGAAAACAAAAAGTCCTGAATGATGAAATTAAACTCTATAACTCATCCAAAGGACCATTAAAGAACCTAATAACAACATAATGAATCATATTCATGTATAAAAGGTTATTTAATTTTTAATTAATTAATATAATGTGATTATATTGGACATTAAAGTGATGAAATCATTCAGACACAAGGTAAGGGAAATTCTTAAACCCAACTCCCTTTCTTTGGGTTTTCCATATTTTACTCCATTTTAAGTACAGTTATTCCTTAAAAATAATTTATTCATCATTATATTAAATTTTATAGGATATAAATTTTTTCTACTTGACTTTATTACAAACATTTTGTTTTCCAAAAGAACTCTTATTCTAAATAAACACACCTTTTACTTCTCAATATTTTTTCCATCACTCAAGGTTGATGATTCCTTTATCAAGTATGTTATTACCTCTTTCATTTGGGAACCCAATGTTTATGAATTTATGCTTATGAAATGAAACCCATTCCATCCATGGGTTATTATATGGTCAATATTGATATATTTTCTATGTGGCATGGATGATAATGTAAATTTTGTGATGTGACGGGTGTGCACAGAATTATATAGTGCAATGTAAATGTTATGATGTGATGGGTGAGCCAAAAATTATATAGAACTCCAATTTATTGGGTAATGTGAAGAAACTCATGAGTAAAGTGAAATATGTATGAAAATGATTCTAGTTTTGTTCAAAATTATGTGTGGTACTTGACTACTAAGACATGATGTTTTATTTTTATGCATTGCCACATTCCAAGTCTTTTCTCAATGATTTCTCTCATGATTATGTTCATATGACTATGTTATGATGATAATGATTATTCTCACTCCATGTTATATTGTTTCAAGTTCTTATCTGTCCTCTTATTGGGATTTTAGCTCACCCCTTTTGGATATATTTCTTTAGGTGACTAATTGTACTAAGGAAAATTCAATGGCCAATAAGAAACAAGATAAGATGGAATTAAATAACTTTTTATGTTTTATATTGTAAAAGTTATATATGGTCCTACTTTTCCAAAGATACTAAACATTTGGATCCTCATTGTGTAATGTTTTTAAATTTTTTATTGTTAAAATTATGTAATGGTAATGTTATAAGAGAAAGATCTCTATAGAGTTGATGTAACCATGATCAATGTAAGAGGAATAAAAATAAAAAATCAAAACATACATGGAAAAAAAATCATTTATTTCCCAAAACATGACTTTAATGTTGAATTGTTAATAAATTGGTAATAAAAGATCACAAGTAAATCATATATGGTATGATATATATATATATAGTTTTATAATATATGTATAATAAACTTATATTTATTATATAGGAGTTTTGAATTTGTACTAAGTAAGTTTCGACTTAAGGTGAGAAATTTATAGTCTATCTTTTATTTCTAGGAAACATATAAAAATTTACCACTTGTTTCTTTTGTGTGTTGTATATACTACACCTATGAAATTTTGTATCGTGAATATATTCCTTTCCATGATATTCTATGTTTAATTTAATGTTATTATTTAATGGGGATTATGATTCAAAGTTAAAAAATTGGTAATATTTTTATTTTATAATCTTATTTTTTATCAAGATTATTTATGATTATGATTCCAACACTGAAATATTATGATAAAACTCCCTAGAAACTATTGAATTTTATTATCCTCTAGTTATTTGTAGAGAATAATTTTTTATTTTTATTTTCCTCTCTTTATGTACTGAAGAGTTCAAAATAATGTTTTTAAGAAAATCATCTTTATTTATCTCTTCGGTATAGAACACTTTTTCTTCTGAAACCATGTTTTCTAAAAAAAATTCAAATTTTTTTAATAAATTATTCAAATGATTTATTAAATACATTTTTAACCATGTTTTACTTTTTAAAAAATATTTTTAAATCAATATTTGCATAATTTTCCAAAAAATGCTCATTTGGGATTTACTGAAAATGTGAAAGGAATATTTTTTTAATGTGTACAACATGAATGTAATTTCCTATTGTCATAACCATTATTTTATGTAAATATTACTTTATAATTATTCAATTTTATTTTCAAACAAAAGGATTTCCAAAAAAAATTATGATTTTTTTTAAAAGTTATTTTCAATGAAAAGTTATTTTCCTCAAGAAATGTCTTAAAAGATATTTTAAAATAATTTTCCATCTAATATGGAATACGTTAAAAATAGTTATGATTTTTTGGGATATGATCCATGTATAACATTCTTATTCTTTTTTATGGATGGTTTATGATTATGAATACAAGATGATTATGAAACCTATTTCTCTTCCATGTGTTATACCATGATAAAAATATTATGAAACCCACTTCTTTTCATGGGTTATGCTAGGATGAAATGATCAAAGAGTTAAATGATTACAAAAACCACATCATTCCATTGGTTATGATATAATTCAAATTTTATGAAACCCATTAAATTTCATTGGTTATGATACGATAAATATTTTATGATCTTATGGAACACATAAATATGATTTTAATTATGATATTGGTGGAAACCATATCTCCCTCCAATGCATTGGGTAAAGATTTATATCCTAGGAGATAGAGAGGACTGGAATAGAGAGTGAACCCAATTTTGTAAGGGAATATATCCATTATGATGCTATTAGGAGTGAACTTTGACTAATATGATGGTATTATTATGGAACCCATTCCACTATGATAGCCTTGGTAGTGATCCATGACTACTATGGAAATGCTTTTGTATGATTATGTGTACACCAAAAATCTATATCGCATGACAATGTTATGCTCTCATAGATCATGCTCTTTGATTCTATTGTGATTATTATCTTATGAGCTTTTAATATTTATTCCACGACTCAATATTATTATATTTTATATGAAGGTTATGGTTTTCAAAATTTATAATCATGTTATTATACCCTTATGTTCATATTGAGCTTATGTATCTCCCTTTTTTATGCTTACTAAGAATTTGAGATCATCCTTTATTATGTTTCCTTTCCCTAGGTTATTAAGAAATGTATTATGTATGATATGTTTAAAAAGGGTGCTATTTATTAAAAATATAGTCTGAGATTATGTAGTTTACCTATGAACCAACTGTTTGTGTATCAAATTTTCCAAAGTCACTATAACTTTATGATCCAAATGTGTGTTTGTGTAATTTAATAAATGTTCATAAAAAATGATGTAATATCTATTTATGATAATTCCGGGTCAATATATTTGGTATCAGAGGATAGTTTTAGTTAACCTTTAGAAACTAGGATGAGAAAACTTTAGCAAGATCCCGACAGATATTTATAATGATATGTCTAGGGATATATCAAAGTATAAATGTAAGGATGAGTAAAGTTATAGTAAAATGTTCTAGAATATTGGTAAAGGACATAGTGAGTGGTTTCTAAGAAATTACATCCCCATCTAGATACTACTAGTGGACGTGACTGTATAATAGAGGCACCTAGGGGTAATAACTCTGAAATGGGAATATTGAGTCAGACTCGATCATCAGTTGGTGAATGAAAACTAGACTTACTACATACCTATTTTGACACTCCCAGAGGATATGATTTGAAAATTTGAGAACTCTTTATGAACCATCACGAGGTATTTGAATAATGACCATGAATGACCTAGGCTAAAACTAAGGTGTTATATATTTAAAATAAGGTTTCATGATTTAGACATCCTATAAGTAATGTTTTCGGATTATATGGTTCCCCATTATGATTATTGTTTATTACACTAATATTATTGGTTTTAGTAAATGGATGGAAACCAAATAAACCGTGTTAATGCTGAGCATGAAGGATAATTAAATTATTTTCCTCTTTAGAATCCAAATGTTATGGGAGTTGGAATGAAAAATATTATTGCTATTCTCACAAAACTTTCCCAAGATATGAATCATGTTATAATTACAAATGAATAAAAGTGTTAACAACATTATGTTAAGTCTTTCATGAGGCAATGCCTACCTTATTTCAGTGGGTATTCTAATATAATAGTATTTGAACAACGGATCAAAACCACTAAAATGATATTTTACATTATCTAGTGTTTGAAACAATAAAAATTCATTTTGAATGTCTACCATTTGGAATGTGAATCCAATCAAAGGTGGAATCTTATCAAGAATATGAGGCAATAAGATGAAATTGACTATATAGATTGGGATGAGTTGAAGAACTTATTTTTCAATAAGTAAATTCCTTATATTATTAATTTGAAGACAAATAAGGAGTTCCTTGATCTAAATCAAAAGGATGATGAATTCATTGTTACCTATAAGAAATATTTTACAAGTCTTGTGAGGTATGCTTATGGTATTATCATACAACCTAAAATTAAGTTTTATTTATTATTCAGTGTCTTAAAATAAAATTTCCAAATGGATTTATCCATAAGAGACTTTAATAGCTATGAAGATATTGTTCAATGATTTATCAAGGTGGAAATGGAGGTTAGAGTTATATATCAATCTCACAGTTTTGATAAGAAGAGAAAAATGGAATTCGAAGGAAAATTTAAAAACCAGGGAGAGAAGAAGATGATATTTCCTTTATTCTTAAAGTGTGGGAATAAACATGGAGGAAATTATATTAAGGGGACTATTAAATGTTTTATGTGTGGAAGGTAAGGTCATCAAAAAATTGACTACTAAAGTGATGGGAAGTAGTTAGATAACGATGAAAATAGAGAGAAAACTACATAGATGCACCACCAATACTCCAATGTTTAAAATACAAGGAGTACGGTCACTATGATAACCAGTTCCCAAATCTAAAGGTTAATGATGATGATCAATGTCAAAAAACTCTTGAGATGAGACATAAAGGGAAATCTCATGTGGTCACTATTTTTGATGAAGGGTGAGATAAAGATATGGTGAAAGGTACACTCACCATTCACTATAGAATTGTTAATGACTTATTTGACTCTGGATATACCCATTCGTTCATATCTGAAGAATTTTCTAAGGGTATAAAGATACAACTCAAATGATTATATGTAGAATTAGTAGAGAAACCCCCTAATGGTATGATAATCACATCTCAAGACTAATATTCCTCTATAGTTTACTTTAGGGAGAATGTGATTTCGAAAAATATTCTCATTCTCCCCATGGTTGAATTTGATGTTATCCTAGGCATGGATTGGCTTTCACTACATAAATCCCACATCAATTATCAAGTAAGGGAAGTAACATTTTATATTACAATTCAACCATTGTTCATCTATTAATTTGAAAACATGTATGAACTTACGATGGAGTTCACATCCATTGGTATGGGTCTTAATTACCATTCAAAAGGAGTGTTTATCTCAAATGGTTGGGGAAAAACTTGAAATTTATGATATGCCTATTGTGAATGAATTTATTTATGTATTTCTAGAAAATTTTCTGAGTATTCCACCGAATCATGAAGTTGAGTTTTCAATAGAACTCATACCTGGTGCCACACAAATTTCAAAGACTCCTAATAGAATATGCCTAATTGAGTTGAAAAAAATTGAAAACGAAACTCTAGGATAACCTTAATAAGGATTCATTCATCCAAGTGTGTAAAAATGGGGTTCACCTATTAATTTTTTTAAAAATAACAATGGATAAATGTGACTTTTCATTTATTATTGGGTTTTGAACACAATCATGATCAAGAAAAAGTATCCTCTACCTTGTATCGATGAACTATTTGACCAGCTTCACAAATTTCAATACTTTTCCAAGATTTACCTTCATTCTAGATATCATTAATTGAGGGTCAAGAAGGATAATATACCCAAGAAAACATTCCATACATGGTATGGACACTATGAAATTATAGTGATTCCTTTCGATCTTACTATGGCCTCACTATCTTAATGAATTTAATGAATAGAGTCTTTAAATATTACCTTGATCAGTTTTTGGTAGTCTTTATATAATATATTATTATATATTCAAAGATAAATTAAGAGTATGAATATTAATTATTAATTTTACTAAAGACCCTAATTAAGGATAAACTATATGAAAATTTTACAAAAATGTGAATTTTGGATATAAAAGGTTTAATTTTTTGGGCATATAATATCAAGAGAGGGTATATGAGTAGATAAATCAAAGACAAGGGCTATAGAATGTTATACCATACCAACTTTGGTAACCAAGATCCATTGTTTTCATAACTTATATGTATATTATTAATGGGGTTTTGTATAATTTCTTATCATTTTATAATCCTCTCACCAAGTTAACTCGAAAGGGATCTATGTCCCTATGAATAGATAAACGTGTGGTAAATTTAAAGGAACTGAAGAGAATATTAGTCAACACGTCGTACTTACATTACCCTATAGTGTAGAATGGTTTTTAATCTATAGTAATGAATTTAAGAAAGGAATGGGATGTTTTATCATGTATAATAACTTGGTTATAATGTATGCCTCACAAAAAATTGATGGTTCATGAGAAAAATTACTCAACTCATGATTTGGAGTCAGTTGCAGTAATTTTTTTATTAAAGATATAGAGATATTACCTTTATAGAGAAAAGTATTATATATATACCGATCACAAAATTTTAAATTATATATCCAAACACAAGGAGTTTAATATGTGCCAAAGAAGATAATTAGAGATGATTAAATATTATGTATTCCCAATACATTACCACTATGAGAAAGAAAACAAGGTATAAGGACCCAGCCTTAAAACATTACATAATCTTGAATTAAATGAATAATTCACAATGAGGATCTTTTCAGGTTTAGAGTTTTAGAGAATTAGGACATAACTATTACATCTCAAAGATCAAAAAGTAGACACATCTACTCAATTTCTATTTTTTTCACAAAATATAAACTCTTAAACAAAAGAGTCATGTCTAGTTCCATGTTTTAGACATCATGACATTTCCTTGATCCCATCCTTGACCGTATTCCACTTTAAGTCTTGTGGAAAACATTTCAAAAACATGGGATGAGCACAAAAAGCTCAGTAAGGGATATAAAAATACAGAAAGTAAACTTTAGTCCATGTATACATAAGAATCAATGAAAAAACAATTTACTCATAAAACAAAAGCACTTTAACATACCTCATGAAATCATAAGAGTTATGAATAACTCATAGAAAACATAAGACATAAAGGTAACTTTAGGCATTCATAACATTCTTACGTAGGGAGTAACCCTCATGGTTACGTTTAGAATACCCATCATAGTATATTCCCTAAATCTCTTCAAAGAAACCTTAGAGTTTAACCCCTTCGTATTACCCAATGCATTTGAGAGCTATATCGGGCTCACCCGACCTTAGATTATCACAGAACCACCTGATTGCATAAACATTTCCCAAAAACCATAACATAATCATGACACTTAAAACATGCATAAAAGAAACATAAAATTTCCACATTTCAATCACAAGAGATCACATCATAATATTATCATAAATAAAAACATCTAATAAAATCATTAAAACTCTATGAGAGAAATATCCCTTTATACTTTGAAAATATTAAAAGAAGACATTTAAAATAGATTTTAGAATAAAAGTGTCCCATACCACTTCGAAACTTTTGAAAGGGTTTTAAAACATTCATGTCCCTATAAATAAATACGTAAAACCATTTTTAAAACATGTACATGGATGATAAATGTTTAAAAGAATAAATCTTTAAAACCATTTAAAACAATGTTTTAATAAAAGAGCCATTTTCCATTTTGAACATTTAAATTATAAGCCACAAGAAATTAGAACATTTTAAAAACATTTAAATGACTTTTGTATAGAAATAATATGGATATGGAATGTCAAAGGGGCTGTATATACACTTTATAAAAGAATAAAAGTGCATATAATTAAGAAATGTCTCAATGAGAAGAAATTGAGATGTAATCCCAATGAAGGATCATGCCATTAGATAAAGGATAAAGAAATGACATAATTATGTGTGACAAATATAAATACACAAAATATAAGTGGATACTTAGTGTAAAACAATCATATGTCATCCACACATATTCATAGCACGACATAATCAATAAGTCGAGGTTTAACCTAAAAAATGAAATTGGGTTAAGAAGTTCCCTTACAAAAATTCGACAGCCTAACAATGTCACATCAAATTTTAGAAAAAGAGTTGATGAGAGAGATAAAGGGTATCTAATCACTTGGAAATAAAATTTACATCAATAAGGATATATAAGAACATATCCCAACATAAGAAGATGTAATTTAAAAGACAGAACAAAAAGAAGTCTTTTATAAATAGGAGGGTGAAAGGTTCCCTTACCGACTTGGGTAACTTTTGAAACGTACACCTCATGAAAGAAGGACTATACAACATTGATGTAAATACTCATAAAATAAATTATATTACACAAATAGTAGAATAATGGGCATTAAATACACCACTCAAAGGAAATGGTGGCAAATGTTTCATAAATCTCACGAGACTAAAAGTGAGATGAAAAATCCCTTACGAAAACTCGGCAGCCTAACGACGCCACTTAAAATTTCCAAAAATGGATTTATGAGATCAAATAGGGTATCTAATAATATGAACATAAAAATTACAGAATTATTAATATAAAATAACATCCCAAAACATAAGAAAGATGTGCTTAAAAGAAATGACATAAAAGAGAGTACTTAAAAAGAAAGAGAGAGGTAGGATCCCTGACCTCAAGTCCGACTTGTCTTGTTCGTTTATTTATATTACTGAATAATAAACTTTGCTCAATTACTAATTTCTTAAGGAACTCCATTAAATTTTATTATTCAATTAATATCACATATTATAATGTTATAATAATTAGTTAATTATGTGAGTTCATATCAGACGTTTTTGTCGATGTTCGGTACATGAGTAAAAAATGAACTTGTTTGAAAAGAATTGTCCTTGTAGTTATAATTAAACCATATCCAAAATAGTATTAATGATTTAAATATCATATATATCCAGTATATATTAGTTTTATACTATTCCATAACATTTTGAGATAGAAAATGAAATGCACCGTTCATGGAGACGGTAGGCCGTACGTACGCATGAACACTACTTTCATTTCTTTGTCACATTAATGGAATTAAAACTAAATGAGATATATATATATATATATATATATATATTAAAATTATAGTATAATATATATGTTATATAGGTCACATTATTTCATTAATTTCATTCTTTATACATTCCATGTATTGCATGAACGAGTCACATCACTTGAGGGGGCGGTAGTCCACACTTCCTCAAATGAAATTATCGCATTTGCATAACATGCAAAGCATAAAGGTATGTTTTAAATGTAAAATACATAAGCATATAGAGGAAAAACAATATAATATATATCATAAAAAAATATAGTTCCATCAAAATGTCCACCATGAGAGGTGGTAGGAGAAGATAGAACAATCATCGTTTCGTGAGGCAGTAATTCGCCATCCACGGAAACAGTATGTTATTTAACCATTAGATGGAGGTGTGTATAAGTGTAGCTCGAATCCTTCTCATACCAAATACTAGTATATTTAATATACTTGTTTTGTTATAAAATAAAGGAATAAAAAGAGTTTAGGGGGTTGGAGAAGCAAAATAAAACAAAAGGACATTAGAGAAGACTTTACCTTTAAATCGGGTAACTCCCCTTGGTTTGAACCAAAAGGGTTTCTTGAAGAGCTTTCCGCCTAAGGTAAGGATTATATGATGAAGAGATGGATGCGAAGAGATAAAATGATCAGAGTTTGGACGATCCAATGGATTGAGAGGCGCGGGTAAGGAGGTAGAGGTGGGGGCCTTTTATAAGAGGGAGGAGGGACACTCTTGGAAAGTCTTGAAAAGTTACTTTATTATAAAATGATTTTCGGATATCAAAGGTCCCACAATTATATATTTTAAGGATAAGGTGATAAGGGTTATAAATCCAAACATCCAATAGGTTTTTGACAAGTGTAAGGCTTAGATTTTACATTATCTTTTCATTTTATTTAAATCGTTCATTAATGAGGTAATCGTTGCATCATCATGGTGTCATAAATAAATTAATTTATTTAATGTCTAAAAATTATAAAAAAAATACTATGATGTAGGAAATATTTTTATCTTTCCAATGAATATTTATAGTTTAATATATAATTTATTTATACAAAATTAAAATTATTTTACTTTGGTGTTACATACTTTGGTTACATTTTCCTTTCTTTAAAAACAATATGATAAAAGGTCACTATCACACTAAAGTGATTCCATGGGGTCCCAAGGTTGTCACAAGGAATCCCATGGTCGGCCATGACACCAAAAAAAGAATTAGGACACATTTTGGGGTCATTTTATATTTTTATGATATTATTTTATTACTCTTAACTACCCGGTTACTAATTAAACACGATATTTAAAGATAACTACCACCGTTACTATTCATAATGTAAAAAAACATAAGAGTCTTAATTACATAATTTGGACCTTCTAATTACGAATATGGAATCCATTTTATCAAATTCCAAACACAGAAATTGTAGTAATTAATTTAAAATAATTCCCGTTGTCAAAACCAAAGACGGGTTTCTAAGAAGTAAAATCTATCAAAAGATTGATTTGTTTTTACATCCAATTTAAAAGTGAAATTACATCCAATGACCAAAATTGTATTAAATGATAAAAACATAATTAAATTACACCTTAAAACCAATTAAAATGACAATCTAACTATATAAATAATTTGGATGAAAAGGCAATTTTGAATTAAAATGCAGTATTTTTCACTATTCATTGAAAATGAACATTTGTCAGAAATATACCAATATTTCACCCCAAGATATATTTGATATTCCAAATTCAAAAATGATATCAATTTTACCAAATTAAAAACATATAAGTTGCATTAATTAATTTTATAATCAATTCCCGCTGTCAAAACGAATAGCGTGTTTTTAAGAAACAATATTTATTAAAAGATTGACACTTGTTTATGTCCAATTTCAAAGTGAAATTAATTCAAATGACCAAAATTGGATTAAATGGTAAAAATATATTTCGATTACAATTCAAAACCAATTAAAAATATTATCTGACCATATAAATAAATTAGACTAAAAGGAGGTTTTGAATTAAAATACAGCATTCTACACTATTCATTAAAAAAATGAACTTTATCGGAAAAATTCCAAAAATTTATACAAAGTAAATTTTGATGTCCCAATTCTAAAAAAGAATTTTATTTTGTCAAATATAACATATAAAATTGTCAAAAAGTGGATTTAAAAAGGGTTCACCATCAAAAGGCGGTTAATCGACCTTTTAAAGAATATTGGAATATTTACGCTTAAAATTGGATTTATTCGCATTTTAAGCATATAAAATTTATTGAATAAATGTAAAAATATTTGACAAGCATATATAATCACTTTTTTACTTAGTTCTGTTTATTCCTACCATTACATTGACTAGGAGTTTACTACCATCTACAATAATATTATTTTATTATTAGCGTGCAACACATGATTTCAAAGAAACTCGTTGTTGCGTATTGGGTACGCCATCGAACATAGCATCCCCTTTTAAGTAATATTAATATTTTATTCACAAATATTAATAAATATGAACATGTAGTATTCTTTATTTACTTGGGATGTTACATCCTTCTCCCCTTTTGGGAATTGCGTCCTCACAATTTTAAAATTGGGCTTGGAAACATTATTGAAAGACCCAAATCGGAAAAGGAGTCAATTAAACTGTCACTTTAAAAGAAAGAAAGGGAAGTACAAAGGTCACCCGAGTTAACCCATACTAGGATTCCATGTAGGAAAACATGGACATGGAAGAGAAAATAAAGGGTCATGTTCTGATGGAGAGTGATAGAAAACATGATTAGGAGAAAGTTAACCACAAGAAAATCAAAAAGTTGTGATGGGTTAAACGATATTTGATTCCCTGGTAGGAAAAGTTAACAGACAACATTTTTGTTTTAAGTTACTTTTTGTTGAGGAATTTATTTATGAGCTTAACTAAATCCTAACGAAACATACTTACTTGTCATGTAGACTTTCATCTCTTACTGTATTTCTTACACAAACTCATATTTCCTCCAAAAGATGAGTATTTAGGATGACTCGTTCACATTAACAGCGATATAATCAACTTCTATAGAATCACCTAATCCACAAATGAGAACTATATATTTCCCATGTCTTTATACCAAAACCAAAAATTGTTAGTATGAGATCATATAATACCCAAAAAGGATAATCCTTTATAAAAAGGAAAATCTATTCTTAATCTCTAAAATTTGTCCAACAAAAACCAAAGTTCAACAAAGACCATTCAATAAACAATTGTCCATAAAATTCTTCAAATTAAACCACACTAATATTGAAAACCAAATCTTTGAAGGATTTGATCACATAGTCTTCCAATGTAAATCTTAACATTTATCTCCAAATAACATCAGTTACTCTTAAAGTCTCATACTGAAAAGTAACTAACCTAATCACATATCCTCCATAATAGGCTAATCATTTCCATAGATAACCCAAAATCAACTTATTCATAATTCATAAGTTCTTATAACTAAAAAGAATTTGTCATACTAACCAGGTACTTTACATAGTCCGTGGTAGGTGATAAATACCAATCACACTTTGGTTATGGGTTCAATTCCCGCACCTTTTTCCGACGCAACGGGTTGTTACACAGTCTGCGTGTTGTCCTTTTTTCCAAAACTATATAATTCGTAAAACAATCCCCAAAAATAGATAAAATCATCAAAAATAACCATAACATAATTTAACCTCAAGTTTATCTCATGCCTTTCATTTTCCATCATAACATATAGTAACCCATAATTACCTCAAAAGTAAGGATCATATAAACCCTGATGGTTACCTTTATAATTATTACCTGAACTTCCACATCGAGTTAGTTCTCTCATACATGATGAATTAGAGAACTCACCATGGTTCAAGTGGTTGATCTTGACTCCAGATAGTTGGTTTAGAATAACCACGAGATTCCTCATTGAATCCCCTATTTCATCCAGTCTCTTACTCAGAGAACCACCACAGTTTCCTTCAAACCCATTATCACTTTGGTGCCTGCTAGATCCATCCATTTACTAAAACCAAAAATGTCCATGTGAGTATATCAACAAAATTATCACGTAGTAATGAGGAAGATAAACACTAAGATATACTTACTCATTCACTTTATCTAAAAACTATGACTCTTTCTGAAATCCAAGCTATTACGGCTATGTCACTTATGCTTAAAGAATACCCTAACATCTAAAGTTATCTAAAACTTCCTTTGATACAAACTATAAGGACCCAGCATTAAAACATTACATAATATTTAATTAAATGAATAATTCACAATGAGGATCTTTTCAGGTTTAGAGTTGTAGAGAATTAAGACATAACTATTACATCTCAAAGATCACAAAGTAGATACATCTACTCAGTTTCCATTTTTTTCACAAAATATAAACTCTTGAACAAAAGAGTCATGTCTAGTTCCATGTTTTAGACATCATGACATTTACTTGATCCCATCCTTGACCGTATTCCACTTTAAGTCCTGTGGAAAATATTTCAAAAACTTGGGATGAGCACAAAAAGCTCAGTAAGGGATATAAAAATACGGAAAGGAAACATTAGTCCACGTATACATGAGAATCAATGAAAACACACTTTACTCATAAAACAAAAGCACTCTAACATACCTCATGAAATCATAATATTTATGAATAACTCATAGAAAACATAAGACATAAAGGTAACTTGAGGCATTCATAACATTCTTACGTAGGGAGTAACCCTCATGGTTACATTTGGAATACCCATCACAATATATTCCCTAAATCTCTTCAGAGAAACCTTAGCGTTTAACCCCTTCGCATTACCCAATGCATTGGAGAGCTATATCGGGCTCACCCACCCTTAGTTTATCACAGAACCACCCGATTTATGAAACATTTCTCAAGAACCATAACATAATCATAACACTTAAAACATGCATAAAAGAAACATAAAATTTCCACATTTCAATCACAAGAGATCACATCATGATATTATAATAAATAAAAACATCTAATAAAATCATTAAAACTCTATGAGAGAAATATCTCTTTATACTTTGAAAATATTAAAAGTAGACATTTAAAAGAGATTTTAGAATCAAAGTGTCCCATACCACTTCAAAACTTTTGAAAGGGTTTTAAAACATTCATGTCCCTATAAATAAATCCTTAAATTTTTTTTAAAACATGGACATGGATGATAAATGTTTAAGAGAATAAATATTTAAAACTATTTAAAACAATGTTTTAATAAAAGAGCCCTTTTCCATTTTGAACATTTAAATTATAAGCCACAAGAAAGGAGACCATTTTCAAAACATTTAAATGACTTTAGTATAGACATAATATGGATATGGAATGTCAAAGGGGCTGTATATACACTTTATAAAAGAATAAAAGTGCATATAATTAAGAAATGTCTCAATGAAAAGAAATTGAGATGTAATCCCAATCAAGGATCATGCCATTAGAGAAAGGATAAAGAAATGACATAATTATGTGTGAGAAATATAAATACACCAAATATAAGTGGATAAATAGTTTAAAACATTCATATGTCATCCACACATATTCATATCATTACATAATCAATAATTAGAGGTTTAACACAAAGAAATGAAATTGGGTTAAGAAGTTCCCTTACAAAAATTCGATAGCCTAATGGCGACACATCAAATTTTAGAAAAAGAGTTGATGAGAGAGATAAAGGGTATATCATCACTTGGACATAAAATTTAAAGCAATAAGGATATATAATAACATATCCCAACATAAGAAGATGTAATTTAAAAGAAAAAACAAAAAGAATTATTTTATAAATAGGAGGGTGAAAGGTTCCCTTACCGACTTGGGTAACTTTCGAAACATACACCCCATGAAAGAAGGACTATACAAAATTGATGTAAATACTCATAAAAAAAATTATATTACACAAAGAGTAAAATAATGGGTAGTACATACACCACTCAAAGTAAATGGTGGCAAATGTAGCATAAATCTCACGGGAATAACAGTGAGATGAAAAATCCCTTACGAAAACTTGGCAGCCTAACGACGCCACTTAAAACTTCCAAAAATGGATTTATGAGATAAAATAGAGTCTCTAATAATATGAACATAAAATTTAAAGAATGATGAATATAAAATAACATCCCCAAAAATAATAAATATGATCTTAAAAGAAATGACATAAAAGAGAGTACTTAAAAAGAAAGAGAGAGGTAGGATCCCTTACCTCAAGTCCGACTTATCTTGGTAATTTCTTTATATTACTGAATAATAAACTTTGGTAAATTAATAATTGATTAAGGAAATCCTCTAAATTTTATTATTCAATTCATATCACATATTATAATGTTATAATAATTAGTTAATTATGTGAGTTCATATCAGATGTTTTTGTCGATGTTCGGTACATGAGTCAAAAATGAACTTGTTTGAAAATAATTGTCCTTGTAGTTATAATTACACCATATATAGAATAGTATTAATTATTTAAATATCATATATATCCAGTATATATTCATTTTATACTATTCCATAACATTTGGAGATAAAAAATGAAATGCACCGTTCGTGGAGACGGTAGGCCGTACGTACACATGAACGCTACTTTCATTTATTTGTCACATTAATGGAATTAAAACTAAATAAGAGATATATATATATATATATAATATATCTTCCAGTATAATATATATGTTATATATGTCACATTATTTCATTAATTTAATTCTTTATACATTCCATGTATTACATGAATGATTCACATCACTTGAGGGGGCGGTAGTCCACACTTCCTCAAATGAAATTATCGCATTTTCACAACATGTAAAGCATAAAGGTATGTTTTAAATTTAAAATACAGAATCATAGAGAGGAAAAAAATATATAATATATATCATAAATAAATATAGTTCCATCATAATGGCCACCATGAGAGGTGGTAGGAGAAGATAGAACAACCATCGTTTCATGAGGCAGTAATTCGCCATCCACAGAAACAATATGTTTTTTAACCATTAGATAGAGGTGTGTGTAAGTGTAGCTAGAATAATTCTCATAAAAACATCCTAGTATATTTAATATACTGGTGTTGTTACAAAAGAAAGGAATAAAAACAGTTTAGGGGGTTGGAGAAGCAAAATAAAACAAAAGGACATTAGAGAAGACTTTACCATTAAATCGGGTAACTCCCCTTGGTTTGAACCAAAAGGGTTTCTTGAAGAGATTTATGCCTAAGGTAAGGATACTATGATGAAGATAGAGATGTGTAGAGATAAAATGAGAAGATTTTGGCCGAGAGAATGGCTTGAGAGGTGTGGGTAAGGAGGTAGAGGTGGGGGCCTTTTATAAGAGGGAGGAGGGGCACTCTTGGAAAGTCTTGAAAAGTTACTTTATTATAAAACGATTTTCAGATATAAAAGGTCCCACAATTATGTATTTCGAGTATAAGGTGATAAGGGTTAAAAATAAATCCATCCAATATTTTTTTTACAAGTGTAAGTCTTAGATTTTACATTATCTTTTAATTTTATTTAAATCGTTCATTAATGAGGTAATCGCTGCATCATCATGGTGTCAAAAATAAATAAATTTATTTAATGTCTAAAAATTATAAAAAAAATACTATGATGTAGGAAATGGTTTTATGTTTCCAATGAATATTTATAGTCTAAGATATATTTTATGTAGACAAAATTAAAATTGTTTTACTTTGGTGTTACATACTTTGGTTACATTTTCCTTTCTTTAAAAAAAATATGATAAAAGGTCACTATCACACTAATGTGATTCCATGGGGTCCCAAGGTTGGAAAAAGGAATCCCATGGTCGGAAATGACACCACTAGTAGCATTAGGATACATGTTGGGGTCATTTTATATTTTGATGATATTATTTTATTACCCTTAACTACCGGTTACTAATTAAACACGATAATTAAAGATAACTACCGTCGTTACTATTCATAATGTCAAAAAACAAGATTCTTAATTACATAATTTGGACCTTCTGATTCTGAATATGGAATAAATTTTATCAAATTCCAAACACAGAAATTGTAGTAATTAATTTAAAATAATTCCCGTTTTCAAAACCAAAGATGGGTTTTTAAGAAGTAAAATCTATCAAAAGATTGATTTTTTTTTACATCCAATTTAAAAGTGAAATTAAATCCAATGACCAAAATTGTATTAAATGATAAAAAAATAATTAAATTAAACCTTAAAACCAATTAAAATGACAATCTAACTATATAAATAATTTGGATGAAAAGGCTGTTTTGAATTAAAATGCAGTATTTTTCACTATTCATTGAAAATGAACATTTGTCAGAAATAAACCAAAATTTCACCCTAAGATATATTTTATATTACAAATTTAAAAATGATATCAATTTTACCAAATTCAAAATATCAAAGTTGAATTAATTAATTTTATAATCAATTCCCGCTATGAAAACAAATAGTGTGTTTTTAAGAAATAATATCTATTAAAAGATTGGCACTTGTTTATGTCCAATTTCAAAGTGAAATTAATTCAAATGACCACAATTGGATTAAATGGTAAAAATATATTTTTATTACACTTTAAAACCAATTAAAAAGATTATCTGACCATATAAATAAATTAGACTAAAAGGAGGTTTTGAATTAAAATACATCATTCTACACTATTCATTAAAAAAATGAACTTTATCGGAAAAATACCAAAAATTTATACAAAGTAAATTTTGATGTCCCGATTCTAAAAAAGAATTTTATTTTGTCAAATATAACATATAAAATTGTCAAAAAGTGGATTTAAAAAGGGTTCACCATCAAAATGTGGTTAATCGACCTTTTAAAGAATATTAGAATATTTACGCTTAAAATTGGATTCATTTGCATTTTAAGCATCTAACATTTATTGAATAAATGAAAAAATATTTTAAAAGCATATATAATCACTTTTTTACATAGTTCTGTTCATTCCCGCCATTACATTGACTAGGAGTTTACTACCATCTACAATAATATTATTTTATTATTAGCGTGCAACATATGATTTCAAAAAGATCATGCTAGCTTATCCATGATGAGGATTAAAAAAGATCCAATATTTTTGGATTTTTATAAGATGAATGTGGAAATCCTAAATTAAGGGGAGAAATATTATCTTTATAAATTAAATGATCAGCCATCTATCCAAGTGAAGATTAAAGAGGAGAATTAAGAAGATGTAAAGCTATATAACAAGGTTAGAAACATTCCTATGTTTAACCTTAATCGTGATGGAATGATAAGGTTCAAGAATCATTTTGCCTTACATCCATAACCGATTTGAAGAAAGATTTGTTATAGGAAGATCATAGTTCATCACTCTATATTCATCCTAGAAGTACACAGATGCATAGATATTTGGAATAACGCTTTTGGTGGGATAGAATGAAGATAGATATCATAGATTTTGTATCTCAATGCTTGGTATATTAGAAAGTTAATGCTTCTAGATTAAAGTATAAGGGGATGTTACACCCATTACCCACACCAGAATGGAAATGTGAAAACATCACCATGGATTTTTTCATTGGACTCCACAAAATGTCTAAAGGGAATAATTCCTCATGTGTTGTAGTCTATTTTGTTGAAAATTCGGCACACTTCATCGCTATCAGAGTAGATTTATCTTTGGATCATATTTATAAGATATACATTAAGGAAGTGGTAACGTTTCAAAGACTACCACATTCCATTGTGTTTGATTAGGATCTAAAGTTTACCTTAAAGTTTTGTAGAAGTTTTTAGTAAGCTCTTAATATGGAGTTGAGTTTCAGTACTACATATCATCCTCAGATAGATGGTCAGTCTGAGAGAACAATTCAAACCCTAGAAGATATGTTGAGATATTTTTCTTTGAACTTTAAATATGGATGTTATCAAAAAATTCATATAGTTTATTATTATTACAAAAATATATTTCACCCATGAATTTAGATGGATCCTTATGAATCCATCTATAGAAATAAATTTAAAGATAAATTTTTTGGAATGAATTTGGAAAAAGAAAGATATGGAGACCTGAGATAGATGAAGAAGTGGTAGAGAAGGATAGATCCATTCAACAACACATCAAGGAAGCTCATAGTCAGAAGAAAAGTTATGCTTATAATAACTGGTGTGATATATATTTTGAATTTGGTGACAAGGGGTTTCTTAGAAATTCTACATGGAAGAAGTTTATGAGATTCAAGAATAAAGGGAAACTAATACCTAGGTACATTAGTCACTTTGAAATTATTGATTGTATTAGGATGATTGAATATCTATTTATTCTTAAAACAAACCTCTCCCAAGTCTATGATGTGATCTATGTATCTCTTTTGAGGATGTACGTACTCGACCCTTCACATGTACTGAAATCATATGTAATACTGTTGGAGAAAGATCATTCTTATGAGGACACTACTAAAAATAAGGGTATTAGCGACTGCCATTGGCGGTCGCTAAAGGGCTATAGAGATCGCCTAGCGACTGCCATTGGCGGTCGCATCTGCTTCGTCGGTGTAGGGCAATAGAGACCGCCAATGGCGGTCGCTATAGGTGGCCGAAATGCCGGCCTATAGTGACCGCCATTGGCGGTCGCTAATGCTGCTCGGCAAGTAGCCTATAGCGACCGCCTTTGGCGGTCGCTACACTTGAATTTTTTTTTAAGAAAAAAATTCATACCGAAAGAAATATATATATATATATATATATTAAATAAAATATTTATATATATATATTAAAGAAAATATTTATATATATAAGATTAAATAAAATATTTAAATATATATATATATATATATATATATATATATTAAAGAAATATATATATATAATATTAAATAAACTATTTTTCATTTTTATATATATTTATTAAATTATATATATATATATATATATATTAAATAAAATATTTTAATATATATATATATATATAATATTAAATAAAATATTTTTCATTTTTTTAATGAAATGTACGAATTCTGTTTTTTTTTCTTCACGGTGCAAAATCAGAGATAAAAAAAGATAACAATCATAAAAAATGGAAAACAATTTCAAACATCATAAACATAAAGATCATCATAAAGGATAAACGTGCTTCAACGATCCGAGCAGGTCCATCTATTTCAATCTTCTACTTCAATAAACCTACAATAAGACAAAAAAACAAAAAAACAAAACAAACGTAAATTAAAAATAATTATTCAGTTATTATATACATATAATAAAATTTAATCTGACATCAAATCATTGTGTTATAATAATTTTAAACCCCCAATTTAAGAAATGCTATCATTTCAGGTCATTCGGCCGTTTTTGGTGTTTTATGACACCGGAAACGCGTTTCCGGTCACCACGGTCAAACGGCACCTCTGATTGACGTGACGTCTACTCGAACATTTCCCAAATCGCACAACGGCTTTTTTCGTACGGTTTCATGGAATTCCGAGGTCGTTCGGGTGGTTTTGACCCCCCAACGCGCCGTTTTAGCGCGCGCTGAGCTGCTGAAAACGACACACTCAAACGTAACGCGCGCACCGCACCTCCGATGGGCACGTCGTCTCCTCCTACATGTCACGAATAATATTCCTAATGTTTTCGTGTGGTTTTAGGTCATTAGGAGCACGTTTTCTCCGAATTCGACCGTCTCGCGCCGTTTTTGGTGTTTTATGACACCGAAAACGCATTTCCGGTCACCGCGGTCAAACGGCACCTCCGATTGACGTGCCGTCTGCCCGACCATTTCAAAAATCACACAACGGCTTTTGTCGTACAATTTCATGGCATTCCGAGGTCGTTCGGGTGGTTTTGACCCCCCAACGCGCCGTTTTAGCGCGCGCCGAGCTGCTGAAAACGACACACTCGGACGTAACGCGCGCACCGCACCTCCGATGGGTGCGCCATATTCTCCTACACATTAAGAATAATATTCCTAATGTTTTCATGTGGTTTCAGGTCATTCGGAGCACGTTTTCTCCGAATTCGACCGTCTCGCGTCGTTTTTGGTGTTTTATGACACCAGAAACGCGTTTCCGGTCACCGCGGTCAAACAGAACCTCCGATTGACATACCGTCTACCCGACCATTTCAAAAATAGCACAACGTCTGTTGTTGTACGGTTTCATGGCATTCCGAGGTCGTTCGGGTGGATTTGACCCCCCAACGCGCCGTTTTAGCGAGCGCCGAGCTGCTGAAAACGACACACTCGGACGTAACGCATGCACCGCACCTCTGATGGGCGCTCCGTCTCCTCCTACATGTTAAGAATAATATTCCTAATGTTTTCGTGTGGTTTCAGGTCATTCGGAGCACGTTTGCTCCGAATTCGACCGTCTCGCGCCGTTTTTGGTGTTTTATGACACCAGAGACGTGTTTCCGGTCACCGCGGTCAAACAGCACCTCCGATTGATGTTCCGTCTACCCGGCCATTTCAAAAATCGCACAACGGCTGATGTCGTATGGTTTCATGGCATTCAGAGGTCGTTTGGGTGGTTTTGACCCCCCAACGCGCCGGTTTAGCGCGCGTCGAGCTGCTAAAAATGATGCATTCGGCCATACCTCGCGCACCGCACGTCCGATGGGTGCGCCGTCTCCTCCTACACGTCAATAATAATATTCATAATGTTTTCGTGTGGTTTCAGGTCATTCGGAGCACGTTTGATCCGAATTCGGCCGTCTCGCGCCGTTTTTTGGTGTTTTATGACACTGGAAACGCGTTTCCGATCACTGCGGTCAAAAGGCACCTCTGATTGACATGACGTCAGCCCAAACATTTCAAAAATCGCACAAAGGCTAATGTCGTACGGTTTCATGGCATTCCGAGGTCGTTCGGGTGGTTTTGACCCCCCAACGCGCCGATTTAGCGCGCGCCGAGCTGCTGAAAATGACCCATTCGGCCGTACAGCGCGCACCGCACCTCCGATGGGCGCTCCGTCTCCTCATACACGTCACGAATAATATTCCTAATGTTTTCATGTGGTTTCAGGTCATTCGGAGCACGTTTGCTCCCAATTCGATCGTCTCTCGCTGTTTTTGGTGTTTTTTGACACCGGAAACGCGTTTCCGGTCAGCGCGGTCAAACGGCACCTCCGATTGACGTGTCGTCTACCCGACCATTTCAAAAATCGCACAACAGATGATGTTGTACGGTTTCATGGCATTCTGAGGTCGTTCAGGTGGTTTTGACCCCCCAACGCGCCAGTTTAGCGTGCGCCGAGCTACTGAAACCGACGCATTCGGCCATACCGCGCGCACCACACGTCCGATGGGCGCGCCGTTTCCTCCTACACATCACGAATAATATTCCTAATGTTTTCGTGTGGTTTTAGGTCATTCGGAGCACGTTTTCTCCGAATTCGACCGTCTCGCGCCGTTTTTGGTGTTTTATGACACCAGAAATGCGTTTCCAGTCACCGTGGTCAAAAAACACCTCCGATTGACATGCCGTATGCCTAACCATTTAAAAAATCACACAACGGTTTATGTCCTACGGTTTCATGGAATTCTAAGGTCATTCGGGTGGTTTTGACCCCCCAACGCGCCGTTTAAGCGCGCACCGAGCTGCTAAAAATGATGCATTCGGCCGTACCGCATGCACCGCACGTCCGATGGGCGCGCAATCTCCTCCTACATGTCACAAATAATAATTAGATTTTTTTCCTATGATTTCAGGTCAATCCGATGTCGTCCGCTATGAATTTGACCGCTAGACGTCCGTTTTGGCCGTTTATGACACCAGAACGGCGTTCCCGGTCACCGCGGGCACACAGCACGTCCGATTGACGTGTCGTCTGCTCTACCACATCACAATTCACTCACCCATTGATGTTGTCTGATTTAAGGCCATTCAGACCTCGTTCGGCCTGTTTGGACCCCCCACGCGCGTTTATCAAGCGCGCGCAACACTTAAAAAATGTATAATGAGCCCTACCGCGTAGACCGCACGTCCGATTGACGTTCCGCCTGCACGTACACGTCACGAATAATAATTAGATTGTTTTCCTATGATTTCAGGTCAATCCTATGTTGTCCTCTATGACGTTGACCGTTAGACGCCCGTTTTGGCCGTTTATGACACCAGAAAGGCGTTCCCGGTCACCGCGAGCACACGACACATCCGATTGATGTGCCTTCTGCTCGACCACATCAAAATTCACTCACCCTTTTATGTCATCTTATTTCAGGCCATTCGGACCTCGTTCGACCTGTTTGGACCCCCCCACGCGCGTTTATCAAGCGCGCGCAACACTTAAAGAACACATAATGAGCCCTACCGCGTAGACCGCACGTCCAATTGACGTGACGTCTACGCGTACACATTGATAATAATAATTAGATTGTTTTCATGTGATTTCAGGTCAATCCGATGTCGTCCGCTATGAGTTTGACCGTTAGACGCCCGTTTTGGCCGTTTATGACACCAGAACGGCGTTCCCGGTCACCACGGGCACACGGCACGTCAGATTGACGTGCCGTCTGTTCGACAACATCCCAATTCACTCACCCTTTGATGTCGTCTAATTTTAGGCCATTCGGACGTCGTTTGACCCGTTTGGACCCCCCCATGCGCGTTTTTGAAGCGCGCGCAACACTTAAAGAACGCATTATGAGCCCTACCGCGCAGAACGCACATCCGATTGACGTTCCGTCTACGTATACACATTGAGAATAATAATTAGATTGTTTTCCTGTGATTTCAGGTCAATCTGATGTCATCCTCTATGATTTTGACTGTTAGACGCCCGTTTTGGCCGTTTATGAAACCAGAACGGCGTTCCCGGTCACCGCGGTCACACGCCACGTCCGATTGACGTGCCTTCTGCTCGACCACATCAAAATTCACTCAACATTTGATATCGTCTTATTTCAGGACATTCGGACGTCGTTCAGCCCGTTTGGACCCCCCCACGTGCGTTTATAAAGCGCACACAACACTTAAAGAACGCATAATGAGCCCTACCGCGCAGACCGCACGTCCGATTGACGTTCCGTCTACGCGTACACGTCACGAATAATAATTAGATTGTTTTACTGTGATTTCAGGGCAATCCGATGTCGTCCGCTATGAGTTTGACCGTTATATGCCCGTTTTGGCCGTTTATGACACCAGAACGGCGTTCCCAGTCACCGCGGGCACACGACACGTCCGATTGACGTGCCGTCTGCTCGAACACATCAAAATTCACTCACCCTTTGATGTCGTCTGATTTCAGGCCATTTGAATGTCTTTCGGCCCGTTTGGACCCCCCACGTGCGTTTATGAAGCGCACACAACACTTAAAGAACGCATAATGATCCCTACCGTGCAGACCACACGTCTGATTGACGTGCCGTCTGCGCGTACACGTCACGAATAATAATTAGATTGTTTTCCTGTAAGTTTAGGTCAATCCGATGTCATCCTATATGAGTTTGACCATTAGACGCCCGTTTTGGCCGTTTATGACACCAGAACGACGTTCCCGGTCACCGCGGGCACACGGCACGTCCGATTGACGTGCCGTATGCTCGACCACATCACAATTCACTCACCCTTTGATGTCATCCAATTGATGTGCCGTATGCGCATACACGTTGAGAATAATAATTAGATTGTTGTCCGGAGTTCGGGTAAGGCTGTCCAGGGTGCGGGAGGGCTGTCCGGGGTGCGGGGGGGGGGGGGGGGGGGGGGGGGGGGGCTGTTCGGAGTGCGGGAGGGCTGTCCGGGGTGCGTGGGGGGGGGGGGTGGGGGTTGTCCGATGTGCGGGAAGGACTGTACGGAGTGCGGGGGCCTGTCCGGGGTGCGGGGAGGGCTATCCGGAGTGCGGGGAAGGCTGTCCGGGGTGCGGGAGGGCTGTCTGGGGTGCAGAGAGGGCTTTCCGGAGTGCGGGGAAGGCTGTCCGGGGTGCGGGAGGGCTGTCCGGGGTGCGGGGAGGGCTGTCTGGAGTGCCGGGAGGGCTGTCTGAGGTGCGGAGGGGGGGGGGGGGGGGCTGTCTGGGGTGCGGGGAGGGCTGTTAGGAGTGCGGGGAGGGTTGTCCGGGGTGCGGGGGGGCTGTCCGGGGTGCAGGGGGGCTGTCCGGGGTGGGGAGTGCAGGGAGGAGTGTCCGAGGTGCGGGGGGGCTGTCCGGGGTGCGGGGGGATGTCCGGGTGGGGGATATTGTCCGGGGTGCGGGGAGGGCTGTCTAGATTGCGGGGAGGGATGTCCGGGGTAGGCCGGGGACTACAAATAGTGAACTCATCTCATTCATCAAAAACAAGTTTAATGATTTATATTAGGAATCACGTATTTTTTTCAAAAATATTACATAACATGCAATTCTAAACATTGAAAATTAAATGAACAAAAAATATCCAAATCAATAATCAGTTTCATGGTTACTTCTCAATTCGTGCACACAAACATTGTATGAGGCCAAAACACACATGATACCCCCAAATCACAAAAAAACTCACTACAAACCCAACATAAATATCAATAAAAACCCTACCATTAAAAGCAGAAACACACCTTGTGAATATGATGCGTCATGCGTGTTCATCACTGACCTCTATCCGGTGGGCCAGGGGCCTACAACAAATAAACATTATGAATATTTTCATAACAAAAATAATTTAAATTAAATAAATAAATACAGTATAAACCTGCATCGTGTGATCCCCTGCACCATCACCTGGATAGACATATTCCCGCAGTGCTCTAACCACAGCAGCCAATTGCGCATTTGCCTCCTCGGAAGCCCGCAGTCGTGCCTCAAAATTTGACAGCTGCTGTGTCATCTGAGCAACAGCAGGACCGACAACCGCAGCGCGTGACACTACAGAACGAGGAATCCATATTCCATAGTTCAAACTATATCCATGTCCGTCCTGACCAATGATGCGATGAAAGATCTCATCCCTTCGCATGGGAAGCTGTCGCTGGTCCTCTGGAAGATGTTCTAATTCAACTTCAAATTGAGCCTGTGAAATATTTAAATATATATACATATATTAATATAAAGATTTTATGTAAGTATTGGTAATGAGTACAAGCACTTACTATCAATGCTGCAGCCTCTGGATCATTGCGATCACGAGTCCTCATCCACACCGACATTTTATCAGTTGGTGCACCTTGCTCCCGCAACTATATATGAATAGAATATAAACACAAAACTGTATTAATTAAAAAAAATAAAAAATAAAAAATAAATACCTCATGTCGGATCTGAGACACATGACGAGTCCCGAGCCTGTGAGGTGGTCCCTGCAACACTCGATTCTCATAATGGCATGTAGACACCTCCTACATTCAATTCATTCAAATATCAAACAAATCACACATTCTTGAAAATATATATACCAAAATAAATATACAAACCGCAACACCCTCAGTAGACCAATATGCAACTAAATCACGCCACTGAGCCAGGAGGACACCTCTCGGGACTTTTTCTAGAATATCTAGGGCACCCACATTTGGTACCCAGTGGTCCCTCTTGACTTTGCCTTTATAGTCTTTCCACATCTTACGACATTTTCTCATACACACTGGCTGAAACTCATTGGGACATAATTTCAAATTTTTCTATTAAAGAAAAAAATCACATATGTTATTCTTGTTTATACATAGGGAATAAAGTAAAATGGTCTTCTTACCTGAACCTCCCTCCAAAGACGATCTAATGTGTCCTAAGGGATAGAATCCCAGTCACGCGTGGTCAATGGAAATCAATGTGGATCACGTATGATATGACCCAACTGACGAATAAATGTAGGGGCATTCCGTCCCACAAGATGAAATACCTCATCAAATGAAACATCAAAAGTTGTGTTGGAATTCCATGATAATATTCCACGACCAGGGCCTCTCCCGCGAGAGGAATAAGCAATCGAGTCTGATCCTGTTGAAAACAATTTTATATACAAAATGACAGATGTCATAAATAAATATATATATATGTTTATTAATTACATAAAAAATAGAGACAATGACATTCCAACATACCTTGACCCTAAGACGTATATGCCTCAGATGGATGATGTGGATCTTCTGCCTCTTCCCCTGACATGCCTACAGTCATGGAAAACATTAGTAAGGGAACTATCCAAAGTGCCCAAATGATAAATTGGATTGTTTTTAAAAAATCAAACTTGTACAGTTGTTAATCAAACAAAAAGGGACTGAATAATTAGTTATGAATGAATTTCAAAAAATCAGAGAGTTCAAAAAACAGATATACAAATTATGTACAAAACCAATCAATGCATAGCCAAATTTCAAATTGAATTAATAAAAATTCAAAACAGAACATGAATCAAATGAATAATACATCAATGAGAAAATACATCGACAATAACATCAATATAAAATGAGTTAAATCACCCTAAATATTTATAACTGAATAAACTTCCAAAAGTGAGGATTAAAACTTACAAGGATTTATAAAATGTTTAGATAATTTGTGATATCTTAGGCTGAATAGTGGGAAAACAATTATACCTTTCATTAAGCATGCAAATCGACTGTTTCTCCTTCAACAGCCGCTCTGACCCAATAAATATCTTCTTCACGTTGAACTACGGTATGTTGATAAAGATGTTGGGAAACAAAAGGAACAGTCTCGGGTTCATCTTGTTCAAATACAAACACTCCTCGCTGAGACATTTTGACAACAACTTTACAGCTTGGATTCGAAGGCAAAGTAACGAAGAATACTTGTTCCGCTTGTGATGTCAAAATGAAAGGTTCATTATAAACTCGTTCATTTCTGTATAACATATAGTTAAAATTCACCAATGAAAACTGATATTGATCGACTTTACATCCACGCACTGGATCAAACCAATTACACTTTAACAATATGTACTTCAACCCGTGTGTGTATACAACTTCAATGATGTCTATTAATTGACCATAGTAATAACCAGAATCGACAAATGGACAACCGATGCCACTATTTTCTGTTGCTCGTTTTTCGTCAACATATTTAATGCGAAATCGAAAACCATTAGCATCTATAGATTTATAATGACGAGCCGTTATAGATGGACCCTCAGCCAGTTGGATAAATTCTTTAGTTAGCGTGGGGTCCCCTAACTCCCTCAGTTTATGAACCTACATAATTCATAGAATTCAATAATGATATATGATGAAATAAATTAGTATAATACTTCACTCATAATGAAAATCAATTTATACGTACATAATCCTTGAACCAATCATGAAATGACGCATAATGAGACTGTTGAATTTGCAACTCAGTCGCATGATGCATCTCTTCTTTTATCTCATTAATGTGTTTTCTACAAATGATAACGTAATGTTTAAATGATCAACTTAGGCAAACAAAACATGTAAAAGTTAAACAATAAAAGTGATAAGATACTTACTGCATTAATGGTGCAACTGATGGAGTATTGAACAAGATATATCGATGCGCTTGTATCCACTCGATGTTGTCTATATCATATGTGGTTCCTTCTCCAACTGGACCATTATGAATCCGAGAGGGCTTATCTAATTTTGTTTCAACATCCGTAAGATATTCTGCACAAAAAGTAGTACACTCATCCATCAAATAACCATTGGCTATTGATGCCTCCAGATGAGCTCTGTTGCGTACAAATCGTTTCAATGTACTCAAATACCGCTCAATAGGATACATCCACCTGAATTGTGCTGGACCAACAGCCATTACTTCATTAGTTAGGTGCACTTTCAAATGGACCATAACATCGAAAAATGAGGGGGGAAATAGTTTCTCAAAGTGACAAAGCGTAAGTAAAATTCGGTCCTGTAAACTTTTTAAATCACTCATTCGTTGATTTCTTAAACAAAGCTGTCTAAAAAAATTACTCATCTCAATCAACGGCTGAACAAAATTGGGGGATAAACAATCACAAATTGCGATTGGAATCAACTGCTGAAGTAGTATGTCATTGTCATGACTTTTCAACCCTTACAATGTCTTGCTCGTCAGATTCACACACTTTGAAATATTAGAAGAGTAACCATAAGGCACCTTGAGCATCTTCAAAATGGAAAGAAATGTCTCTTTCTCCTTTGTAGTCATTGTATACTGTGTAGCAGGCATATATGCCTTGTTTCCCTCAGCTAACTGTAAATGCAACTGTTTCCTTAAACCCATTTCTTCCAAATCACGGCGTGCATTAACATGGTCCTTTGATTTCCCACTGACACCTAAAATGGTCCACAATATGTTGTCACAAACATTGTTTTCAATGTTCATGACATCCAAATTATGCCTCAGCATGTTAGTTTTCCAATATGGAAGACTATAAAAAATAATTTTCTTTTTCCAATTGTGATTGCGCTGCCTACCTGAAGCTCGAATATTACGTACCGGAGGAGCCACCAAATCCTGAATTTCATATACCGTGCGGATGTTTTCTTCCTAAATCCGCGATAACATTTCGACTCCTGTCATGATCTTTGGTGCTGGGCTGAACTCTCTAAAACCATCAAATGACACTCTGTCCTTTCTGAAGCTGTGCTGAGGGGGGATAAAATGTCTGTGACCCATGTATGACCATTTTTTGGAATGCTTAAGCCATACATATTTTTTACTTTTGTTGCAATAAGGGCAAGAAAATTCCCCTTTTGTACTCCAGCCTGATAAATTTGCATAAGCTGGGAAGTCATTGATTGTCCACAATAAATCAGCCTGCAGTTTGAACATTTCATTCGTTTCACAGTCATAAGTCATCACACCATCTCCCCAAAATTCATTCAACTCATCAATCAATGGCTGAAGGTAAACATCAATCTTATCCCCCAGACTTTTAGGTCCATCAATAAGACTGGAAAGTAATATAAATTGTTTCTTCATACAAAGACACAGAAGAAGATTATACGGAACCAACACCATGGGCCATGTGCTATGATTTGCACCAACCATATACTTAAATGGATTGAAAACATCTGCTTCCAATCCCAATCGGACATTACGAACATCTTTGGAAAAGTCAGGATGCCTCTTATCAAAATCCTTCCATGCATGAGAGTCTTCCGGGTGGGTTAACATATCACTTTCATGAACTCTTTCTGCATGCCATATCATTAAATTAGAAACTTTAGATGACATAAAAAATCTTTTCAAGCTTGGTTTAAGGGGAAAGTAACACATTTGATTTACGACAATCAGTTTCCCCTGTATCACAATCTGACTTTGATGAGTCTGATTTCCCCTGTTCTCTTTCCACCTGGAAGCACCAAAAACCGTAAAAATATCCAAATGGGCAGTTTCCTTTCTAAACAACATACAGTTGTTTGCACATGCATCTATGGTCTCATATGTAAAACCTAAGTTCTCTGTCAGCTTACGAGCATGGTAATACGACTCGGGAATCTTAGCATCGACAGGAAGAACCTTTTTCAATAACACCAACTGCATGTCGAATGATGTGTCTGACCAATGATTAGAAGTCTTCAAATGCAACAACTCCATGATAAACAACAATTTATTGAAAGAAGTACATCCAGGATATAATTCTGTTTTTGCATCATCAATTACTTCATAAAACCTCCTCGAATCACGACCTGCACCAGAGCGAAGATTTATCTCACCGGTCTCAAGATTCTGGATGTCAATGCCTTCAGGATCCAACCCACATACCATTTCAGTAAGCATTTCATGCATTGGATCATTCATCCTTGCATCAACATCCATATGAACTGTATCCATATTTTCACAACGAACATATTCTTTTCCATGATGAGTCCAACTCTTATAATTTCTTAGAAATACATTAAAGAATAGGTTCTCCCTCACAGTATCTCATGTGAATTGATATCTATTAGCACATTTTCTACATGGAAAACTAATATTGTCACTTTCAAATCCTCTGGTAAAGTCAATAAACTGCATAATGCCATTGAAATACTCTCTAGATATTAGATTTGGAAGATCAATCCAACTCTTATCCATAATAAGATCCCTATAACAAACATTTACACAAGACTTATTACATTTTAATTTTCCATATCAAATATATTTAAAATAAATACTAATTAATTGTTTGTGAACCATTTATAAAATAATAATGTAAGTGAAATCCCATGTCATACCTGATTGCGCTACAAACCTGGAAGGGAGGGGAGCCGAAGGCGGTGCTGCGAGAGGAGAGGCAGCGGTGGGGAGCCGGAGCCGGAGCTGGTGCAGTGAGGGAGGGGACGAAGAGGAAGGGGACGGGGGTTGGCGGGGTGCGGGGGGGGGGGGGATGTTCGGGGTGCTGGGGGGCAGGGATGAGGGGGCGGAGGGCCGAGGGCGGAGGTCGGAGTCCGAAGGACAGAGGGTGGTCGGAGGGCTTCCTGAGGGCTGTCGGGCTGCCGGAGTCAGGTGGCGGGAGGCCGCAGGGCGGAGGGCGGCCGCAGCCGGAGGGCGGAGGGTGGCCGGAGGAGGGCGGGGCCGGTGGAGGGAGGCTGGAGGGCAGAGGGCGGCCGGAGGGCAGACAGAGGGGGGAGGGCGGCCGGAGGGCAGACGGAGGGTGGCCGACGGAGGGCAGGGCTGGCGGAGGGAGGGGCCGGTGGAGGGCGGGGCCGGGAGAGGGCGACCGACTGGAGGGCGGGGCGGCGGAGGGCGGGGCGGCAGAGGGTGGGGCGGCAGAGGGCGGTCGGCGCAGGGCGGGCCGATGGAGGGCGGGACGGTGGAGGGCGGGACGGTGGAGGGCGGGGCGGCGGAGGGTGGGGCGCCGGAGGGCGGGGCGGCGGGGAGGGCGGGGCGGCGGGGAGGGCGGGGCGGCGGGGAGGGCGGGGCGGCGGGGAGGGCGGGGCCGCGGGGAGGGCGGGGCCGCAGGGAGGGCGGGGCGGCGGGGAGGGCGCACGACGTTGGGGAGGGCGCGGGCGACGGGGAGGGCGCGGGCAATAGGAGGGGGGAATTCGAGGGGGGGGGGTGCTTTACGAGAGGAGGGGGCGCAGAAGCCCCCTTTTTTTAAGGAAATGTATCGACCGCCAATGGCGGTCGCTATAGCTTAAGGGGCTCAAAAGCCCATATTTCTAGTAGTGGGAATAACTGATGGAGATTTTGGATCATATAGAGACATTTATACGAAATAATACAACTCACCATTTCAAATATTTTTTGAAAAAACCACAACTTTGAGGAAACTATATGGTAACCTAAAGAATTAATGAGGCATAAGTATCCCTATTTGTTTGTATCATAGTAATAAATTTCGAGGGAGAAATTTATTTTATGGGGGGTATAATGTAACACTCCAAGTTTTTATGAATTAATATTATTTTGACTAAATTAAATTTATTTTATATCTTGCATCACACTCAACCCAAAATTAATATTTCATTACACACAACACCGAGTTTAGCTTGTGTTAAACATGACACTTAGTTTTAACAAAACCAAGATATATTATTAATATTATTCAAATGTAACTAATTATTAAAAATTATGTATAGTGGTTTTATATAAAGAAAACACAATTTTAGAATATTTATTTGAAAAAATAAACATAATTTATGAAATAATAATATCAAAACTAGATTAGGGTGAATTCATAATAATTTTCTGAAAATATTGTTTTATGAATATTAAAAAATACTAAAATTTTATTGAAAATTTTATTTTTCTTTTAAATTATTCATAAAGTTAAATTAACTTTTAATTTATATTTAAAGTTAAATTAGTAAAACTATATATCAATTAAACCAATTTAGGTTATTGGAATATTTTTTCAGATTGAATTTTGATATAAAAACCATGTAAACTTTTGAATGTTTTCTCTTTGAAAACCCACTTTATCATCATGTTTGCTAGAATAATTTTAAATTAAAAATTACCACTTATATGAATTAAATTTTGAATAATTAATTACATTTTTTGAATCATAATAATTTATTTTTTCTAGTATATTCAACTAAATATTTGACCAAAATAAATAGTGAAAACATTAAAAATTAATTATTGCTGTTAAGTTAAAAATTGGTTTACCAGGGGTTACACTAAAAAGTTAAGGGATACCGTGGCTGAAAAATTTGTCTAAAATATATATTTTGAAAATATTTCAACCATATAATGTTTAAGGATTGTGATTAATCCATTTTGGATCCTTTTGGTATGATAAAAACATGGGTACACCTTTTATTTTCAAAACACTACAAGTGGACACCTCATATCCTCTCTTACTCACACCATAAAACCATTTTAGATTGGACAAGACCTTCCCAAAAAAATTATAAAATTTAATCATATCATCCTAGAAGCCTTTTTTGGTTATAAATCCATCCATGGAAGTATTTTGGTGGAAACTTAAGGAGGTTACTTGAGGGATAGGTAATGTTCTTCATCAATCATTTTTATTTTATTGCTTCCTCCACATCCTTCAATTATTATTAAACCATGATGATATAATGAAATCAGTATATTAGATATAATAATATGTTTTTATGTTAATTTTATGGCCTATAACCATATCCACTTTCAGTAAATGGGTTATGAAATTAGCATTCGTGTGTACGGTGGACTACCACCTCGCGAACCGACGTCATTCCTTTTTTCCATTACCACCTACGATGGATGGTTATAATGATGGATTAAATGTTTATATATTATATTTTTTATATTATCATACTTATGGAATTATTATATTACATATACATTCATACTTTACATTTTGAGGAAATACGATAATGTCACTCACGTGTACAGAGAACTACAACCTCATGAAGCGATGTGATTCATTCACACTTTACATGGGAGGTAATAAGGATGGTTTTAATGGAAATATGTGGTATATATAACATAAAAATTATTCTGTAATTGTAATATATTATTTAACTTTTCTTCTTTAAATCCATCAAGAAAATGGAAACAATGTTCACGTGTACGTATGACCTATCGTCTCCATAAACGAAGTATTTCATTTTCTATATTTAACATTTATAGATTACTAAATATACATATATAATTAATATATATTATTTTTATCATTATATATATTATTTAACTATGATAAAAGTACTAGGATAAAAAATAACAAATCAAAACATACACGAAAAACAAACCAGTTATTGCCCGAAACATGACTTTAACAATAAATTGTTAATAAATAGGTAATGAAAGGTCATAAGTAAATCATATATATTATTATATATATATATATATATATATGGTTCTTTAATATATGTATAATAAACTTATATTTTTTATATATGATGATCAAATGTGTATGAATTAATTTGAGACTTGAGGTAAGATATTTATAGTCTCTCTTTTATTTTTAGGAGACATATGCAAATTCACCACTTTTTTTCCTTTGTACGGTGTATATAATGAACCTTTTTCAAGTTATGTCACGAATATATTTGTTTAAAAGATATTATAATTTTCATTTAATTTTATTCTTTTATGGAGATTACGATTCAAAGTTACCAAAGTGGTAAGAGTTTTATGTTACAATATCGTTGTTTATCAGAATTATTTATGATTATGCTACAAATGATGAAAAATTATAATATAACTCTAAAGAAACTAATTAATTTTATTCTTATCGTGTTATTTACATATAATAAATTTTCCCCTTTATTTTCCTCTACTTATGAAAACAAGGGTTCAAAATGACATTTTTATGAAAAATCATCTTAATCTATCTCTTTGGTAGAAAATAAATTTTTTTCCAAAAAAATGTTTTTTAAATATTTTTTGAAAAATATTTTCTTTAAAAAACATTCATAAAATGATTTATTATAGTAATTTTTACCCAATTTTGATTTTTTACAAATTTTATTGAAAGGAATCTTCTTGTCATTTTCCAAACAATGCTAATTTGGATTTTATAAAAAATGTTAAATAATTTTTTATTTTAACATGTATGACATGAATATAATTTTCCACAATAATGAACATTATTTTATTTGAATATTCTATTATAAGTTTTAAATATTATTTTCAAAGAAAAGGATTTCCCAATTTTTTTTGAATATTTATGCTTAAAAATTAATTTTCAAAGAAAATTATTATCCTCAAGAAATGTTTTCAATGATCTTTCAAAATCATTTTCCATCTAATATGTCACCATTTTATGTTACATATGCTTTAATGGGGATATGATCAATGGAAAAATTCTTATTCTTTATCTAGATGGTTTATGTTTATGATGATAAGATAATTATGAAACCCATTTCTCTTCTATGGGTTATACCATGATAAAATGATAATGAAACCCAGTTATTTTCATGGGTTATGCAATGATGAAAAGATGAAATAATCATGAAATTTATCTCTTTTCCACTGGTTATGATATTTTGAAATGTTTATGAACCCCATTCTATTTCACGGGTTATGATATTATTAATGTTTTGTTATCTTATAGAACACATACATATGATATTCATTATGAGATATGTTGGACATATGTCTCCCTCCAATGCATTGGGTAAAGATTTATATATCATGATATAGACATGAATGGAATGGGGAGTGAACCCATATTAGTAAGGTACCATGTCCACTATGATGGTCTTGGTAGTGAACTTTTACAACTGTGATGGTTTGTGGAGTCAACCCATTCTACTATGATATCCTTGTCAGTGATCCATGACTACAATGGAAATGATTTTAAATTCTTATATCTATGGAAAAAATATCTTTTTTTATTCTAATGTTATGATCTCATGGACCATGTCCTTTGATTATCATATGATTCATGTATTATGAACATACAAAATTTATGCCATTACTTAATAATATGATCATTGAAATTCATGGTATGGTTTTAAAATGTTATGATCATGTTCTCATATCCTTATGTTCATGTTGTGCTCACATATCTCCCTTGTTTACCCTTATTGAGTATCTAATATCACACATTATTTTGTTTCACATCCCTAGGTTATGAAGAAATTTATTACATATGATAAGTCTTAAAAGGGAGATAGTTATTAATAATGTAGTGGAAGATTATTTAGTTCACTTATAACCCTATTGTTTATGTTTCCTAGTTTGAAAAGGCACTGTAACTTTATGATCCTCCAGAGTGTGTTTGTGTAATGTAATAAATGTTCATAAAAAGTGATGTAATATCTATATATAATAATCCTAGGTTTCTATAGTGACGATGACTCAATTCTTGTATTTTTTGGCACCCTGGACCCAACTATATAGTACTTTTAGATTACCATACTGTGTATACAGTTAGATATACATGATGTATTCTAACCATTTTAGTGTAGAAATTTCATTGTCTACTAATAAATTTTAATGTCCATAGATTAAATGTCATATAAAATGGTTATTGTAGAACCCAGACTATAATGAAAACCTAAATATACTATGACATTAGTCTTAAACAAAGGTCCTATTCTCTAAGTACATCTTAATGACTGGACACAGTATATGTTTGACTATCAAGTGATGGGGATCATTAGAATTGAAACTTATTCTAAATAAGTTCACACTTGGTGATCTCTGTTAGTGAGATCATGAGGAAATACCCACCGATAAGAACCCCATATTTTTTGGTTGTCATTAGTTGTTCTTATCTGCGATCATGTGTATTGGTCTCCTAACTTGATATCATTACCAGTGTGTTCCATTTTATTATGTACTTTGATGCAAGGAAAAAACCACTATAATGAAATCAAGGAAAGGTAGCTTGTGTTGGGTGCGTCATTGGTGGTATGGAAATGGGTGAATGGTCAATAAAGGATTTGTTTCTTCCATGATAAGGAAATTATATATCCTTTTCTCAGTTGATTAGGATGGTGCTACCTTCTTAAGTTTTTCGCTAAAGTAGTAAAAAAAATCCATCCGGTTAGTTCAAAAAATAATAAATCAAGAAAAGGGCGATGAAACAAGTGTTCATCCTACTCTATGGTAAATCTAAGGACAAAGATATTATATTACACAGTACTTGTTCATAGGTTGGTTTTCATTTCTATGAAAATAATTATCTATTTTGGGGTCGTGATGGGTTGAAAGACTCCACTCTTAGTATGTGGATTTTATTCACTACTATTGAGATAAGGGCCTAGAGGGTCACACAAAATAGCGTATTCATGAATCCTTTATATACAATTGACTTGGTATATTGTACATGGTGGGCCCCACCATGGGGTCCAAGTGTTTTCCAAGGTATCTATTACCAAAGAAATAAATAAATTCATTATTATTCAAGTTAAAAATAATTGGGTTGAATTTATTTAAAGTATTTACAAGTTAAATAAATATGAGAAATAATATTAATCAGACGAATATTATTTTAATATTCTATGATCATTTAATATTAATCAGGAATTACCAGTTGGGCTAAATGACTCGGGTTTATCACATAATATATTTTATATATATTATATGTATGTGATAAAATAATAAATAATATTGATGTAGTTTAATTCGTCATATTTATTTATTTAGTGGACGTTAAATAAATGGAGACCGTGGAACCCTACAAAGTATTTAGAACCTCCACTATAAATAGAGTGAGAGTATCTCACACAAAATATTATTCATTCATTCTTGAATGAGAGCCTCTCTATCCTCTTGATTTCTAGAGAGTTATTCTCTCTCTCCAATTATGATCCAAGGATTCCTTTAAACATCAAAGGAAGAGGATCGTGGTGATCATCGGGACATCAAAGATATCATCAGATCATTTCACTAACACCCAGAATTCGATGATGGCTGCTCCCAAAGGGTTTTTAAGTGTGTGTGGATGATCTAGAGGGATCCTTATATGGATCTTTCAAGCAACGAGTGCCACCAAAGAGTTGTAGTCAAGTACGACTTCAGATTTTAACAAGTATGTTTTTAGTTTTAATTTATGTTCTCTTTTAATTTACGCGAGATCCTCAGACCGTACTAGGGTTTTGATCATTGGAGATGACAAGTCTCATCATCCCAACAATGAAAAAATTTAAAATCCCAGGCCCAACAGCTTCTGTTAAGCACCCCAGTACAATCAATTAGTATTAGAGGAAGAACATTAAATTTTCAAGCCAAGAAAAAATTAAATTGCATTAAATTTAAGTAGAGGATTTTTCTCCGGTCATAATGAAACAAATCGTGCATCGATCTGATTTTGAATGACCATGTTTTTACCATCCAATTTTTTTAATATAGATTATTTTTTAGTTATCAAGTATTAAAATTTCAATGATTATTTATGATCAACATCCGGGTAAATCTAGCTGGTTTCCATTAACCAAAATCAATATCATTTTTATAAACAGTATAATTATTATGTTTTTATAATAATAATATTATAACAATAAATTATTATTTTGTTATAATAATTTTATTATTATTATGTTGAGGCTAATTTAATATCATTTTAAAGACTGGGACTAAAAAAGCGGTGGGATTTTGGAGGGTGTTTGTGGTTTTATACAAACAAAACAAAACCATGAAAAAAAAGGATGACTGAAAAAGAAGTCTTTTTATATATTTTGGACCCCTGTTCAGTAGACCTAGCCTGTATTGGAGGCGCAACCCACCATTAGTCAGCCCGTCCTCCTTCGTGAGGTGATCCTACAACGCCTTGACCGACATGCCCCAGAAGTCGCCATGCCCACCGGTCACACCTGAATCCGACGAAACCCTTTACCCCATCAGCCGACCTCATTCCTACGATGAACAACCCCCCTTCAGTAGATTTACAGCAACACCTACCTTCACCCACTTCAGCGACACCCTCTGTCCCCGCTCTCCCAAAACCGCACACCGTAGGCACCCCAACGGCTTCCTAGTTTGTTTCTAACCAGATCTAGTCGAGATCCGTAGCCCTGGGGTTGTGCCTCCTCATCCTAAGATGTCTCAAATACTGTGTATTCACCTCTTACACATTGTTGGTCTGCCCACTTTGGTGCTCTGTAGTGGTACATCACCGCCTTTCCAAGCCGAGCCCCACCGACACTAAGTGTCGACTCCTTACTTCGCAGCCATCCCCCGGTTGCCCCACAGTGTTGGAGGGACCGTCTTCTACCACCTTGGGCTAGAGTGTTTCCCCAAATCCAACATTTTTCTACCACTGTGGGTTGGTAATAATGCCAATGTCCAAACTTTTGGCCAAACCAGCACCATCCCTAGGAAGTGAGGTGCCCCTCTCTTCCTCCTAGTTTCTGTAGGACCCAGATTCTGGGTGGGTCTTCCTAACCTGGAATAGGTCTGGATGGATCTTCTTGGACTTGAAAATCCCATAATGGGATTTTCATGGGATGGAATGAGTCTGCAAGGGTTCGTTCTGAATCGCACATGCCCTTTTTCGTGTTTTGAGACCCAGGTTAAAATTAAATTAAATTAAATTAAATTAAAATATTAATTTAAGGTTTAAATATTAAATTTAATTTTAATTCTAAAGAAAATGTTCTTTTAATTTTGGTACGAAATTAAAATTAAATTAATTAAATATTTTTTTAGTATAAAAAAAATTAATAGACCAAAAAATAATTAAATTAATTGAATTTTAATTAATTCATTTCATTTAATTAAAATAACCTGATACTTAATTTATTGGATTTAATTTTTATCATGATTTAATTTTACATGCTTACTAGTATTTAGCACCAACCAATTTATGTCTACATTTTATTATTTAATAAATTTTTTAACTACGTGAAATGATTCTAATTAATTAAGATAGTCTGCGCATCATCTTTATTTTCAGTTAATTTGTATAAGTGTCTGCTTTTTCATCATCACTTTTATGTACTTTTCACCCCTAGTTCCCCTCGCCCGTGTGTGAGTATTTTTGCACATTAGAAGAAGATGGTGTATGACGTGGAACCTACCAAGATGAGATGGTACATTTGATGAAGAAGATGCATGATTTGGGCCCTACAATGATAAGGTAGTACACATTGATAAAGATGGTGTAATACGCATACGATGCCAAGTCAAAGTGAACTTTAGACGAGCAAAAAACTTACTGGACGGTGGCGAGCTACATAATGAGTCAAGCGATGAATGAGGTAAAATTCCCCTAGGTTGTGGTTTGTACATTGGATTTAAATGGGTTAACCAATTTTAGATGTTTAAGACCAGTCAGGTTGTATTTTTTCTTTATGCATTTATTTATTATTTTATGTATTTTATTACACCAGAAAAATACATAAAATAATAAATAATAAAATGCATAAAGAAGCGACTTATGTTTTTCTATTAATGTTCAGTTGTGAGTATGAAAACATAGAATGTACAAGATTAATAGAAATAGATTACATTCTTCAAAATAAAAACACAAAACCCTAAAAGAAATATTAAGTCATTACCGCCTTCCATCATTCAAATCTGAAAAAAATGGGTCTTTAGGGTGCTCATTATGCCATAGTTGAGTGTGCCTCTTACTAACAGAGAGTTATTATGAGAGTGATGGGTTGACTTAACTAAATTGGCAGTAAAGATTAGCCATAGATAACCTGATATCATTTTAGAGGCAAGCATTGAGTAAATCAAGTTATGATTTTAGAAGTTGGGACTTCACTCAACAGATCAAGGAACCACGAGTTAATGCAGTTGGCTAGTCAAAAGCCTACCTTGAACCCTGTTATTAGTAGAGTAGCCATAGATTATATACTATGAGGGGGGGGGGGGGGTTCAAGGATCCTTGCCACTAGTGTACTCGAGGGAGGGAGTATTTTGTATCTTGCAAAGAGGGTTCATAAAATTTGATAAAATAGTAGGATACATTTAATGATTTAATTAATTAATCAATAATGTCTAAATTGGTAATCAAGATAAAAGTACCAATTTTTAGTTTTTTATTTTTTTAAAAAATTGAAAGTAATATCACAAGATAAATTGCGATAATAATTAGACAAATTAAATGTCCTAACTAGCATGAATTTCCAAGTGCAATACATGCACTTGCACGGAATACTACAATATCAGTAATTCAAGTTGATAATGTCCCAATATATGTTATTCCACCTCAGGAAGTGTGGGTGTTAATATTTCTTACAAGAGACACATGTATGAAGAATATGATGGTTATGTCATAATGTTATCACCAACGTTCAATGTGTGTTATGGTCACTACATTAAGCGATGGATGATTTAACATGTAGTCTCATCTTTGATAAGTTTAAGAAGAGAAAGTGAAGTGAAATATGAATGAGTGATAATTACACTGTCTTTGTGTAAATATGAAATAAATATCAAGAACTTTCAAGGAATACCACTCTTACCTATTTTTCACCCAAATACTCTATTTCTGTTTAAGGTTACAAAATGAATAGGATAGAGTAATAACTTTATTACTTTTTTAGGTAAGGTTCTAAAAGTAATAATAATATTAAAGATAGGTTAATATTAAGTTCTTATTGCGAAAAAATTGAAAGGTAAGGAAATAAGGCAAATGGAAAGAGTAACACAAAAGACACCTTTTAAACTTCCTTCAAAGATAAGAGGTATTAATAAGAGGTCATTTTCTTAATATATCATGAAATAAATTTATGTAAGTTTAAAATGCAATGAACATAATAGAAAAATATACTAACCAATTTTTCTTCAGTGAATATTCATCATAAAAATGTAATGTTTCAGTCATACTTAATAGGTATTTAATACAATATTCCTTTCACATATGTGTATTGAAATACAGTAACCAATAAAGTAATAGAAATATTAAAAGAAGTATAGTGTATTCTCTAAGTAGCTGAGAAAGGGTGATTCCTAAGTCAGCGATGAGAAACACATAACTTCTAATTTCCAAGCTAATGATTGTAGTTAGAATTTTATTGAGTATTACCAAAAATTTTATCTCACATGTCCTTTGAACACAAGGAGACATTATTCCATGTTCAGGAATTAATATTGTTTGTGGTGTCTCATACTCAACAAATAGATTAGTGATACTTGAATCATAGTAAATATTTTATGAATAAAATAATGTAATACTTAATTGCACAGTTGTGGAATGATAATCCTTTGTAATGTAAAACTAAAAGTATATGTTAAGTACATACCTATTTTAGTATTTAGGTTCATTAAAACTAAACACATTTGGTATTATTGATGTATTTAGTTTGGAAAAAGAAACCTTTATAAATAAAGGTATGCCACAAAGATTTCAGAATTAGTTTAGCTAGTGAGCGTGGACTATTCCAAGGGTAAGATAGAGGTAAATATACTTAATATGATTCCTTTAAGTTATTTAAGGAATGTTAAAGTGAATTATTCATGGTCATAATATATGAGTTGCTTTAGATCGGCATATTGAAGAATATCATGAATAAGAATTCATCGATCATGATAATGTAGCATGGAGTAGTTCGTAAACAAACATTACCTTATTTACATCACGACAATGATGATAATAAGAAGGATCAATGATAAGTCTTACATGTTAACATTGATCAACCTAATTTAGCATGGAACAATTCCTAAATGCGAATTTTATACATTAGAGTCCTGATATAAGAAGTATCAATGTTACAACTTGCAGAAACTTCCATTATATTTCAAGACATGCTTCACAAATAATGGAGAAATCCCATAACCATATGCCCCCTATAATGACAAATGGATATCATATGAGTCATAGTATAATGGAAATCCATATTTCATAGGAAATGTATTTATATGAAAAAGGTTTGTAAGAATATAAATAAACTTGAATCAAAATTAAACAAATTTTTCATCTAATTAATTATCCTAATTGTTGTTTAGGATATTAAATTAATCCATAAGATAGAAAAGTGGTAGTCAAGTGATAGACTACATTTCTATAAAAGGGTGAAAATATCAATTAGAGATAGTGGGAGCCATATTTACCTGGGTTAATTCAATTATAGAGATCCATAAATAGTTGGAATATGAACAAGTTCCATAAGTTCATGTGGAACAAGTATGCTCTAGAGACACATATTGCATAGGATTATTAAAACCATAGTTATGGTTTTATTTTCACCGCGATTGGTGATATGTTATTCGATGAGAATAATAATTCCTATAAGTAGTATATGAAAATTAGATATGATTAACAAGATCATTTAAAATTAAATAACCAATTCCACGTATCAAAGTGTAAATGGGATTATTATATTGAATATTGTGGTGGTTATTCAAGTGAGTTGATATGTGGATGGTATAAGTGAATTACCAATAAGACTCAATTGGTAATACCAAGTTGGCATTCCTAAATCCATTATAATTTACTTGTCATAGCTACTTTCTATGATCATTTAATTGGAAGTTGGATGTAACAATGAACTTTCGTGGATGGTGGATATATGATGCAACCAGAAAGGGATAATTAAACCATTGGATTCCAATAAGGCTTGCAAGTTATTGAAATCTAGTTCAGTATTAAAGTAAGAAAAAAGATCTCAGAGCATTCATTTGGAATGAATCTTTTATATGTTTCTACCAGAGGTGAGTGAGAGTGCCGATGTTTTCAAAATGAAATATGTTCGAAAACATATGAAAAATAGATATCTATCTTACAGTTAGTTAAGATCAAGATAAAAGTAATCTTATAGTGATTGACTTAAAGTAGAAACCTAAGTTCTAGGGAACAAGATCTACTGAGGTAGATCTAAAAGTTTCTTGGACCTAGTCAATCATACATATACTAATATGGTATTGAAAAATAAAAGTCAGAACAATTCAAGGGAATAATTGTTACCAATGTCACATGGCATAATATCTCTAGGTTTTCTTGTTCGGAATATGAGTGTAGATTAATATGGAGAGATAAAAATCCATTATCTTAAGGGATAAATCAATAATTTATGCCATGATATTTAAAAGAATTGATATTTCCATGATATAATTTATAGTAGGAAAATATCAGTTATATTTAGGAGCATAGAAGGTGATGTAGTCAGAACTATCTGATTATACTTCATGAAGTACAAAAGATATGTACCCAGTAAGCGGAGAGGATAAGATACTGGTTTGATGGGAAACAAGCTAGTATACATTAGATCAATTTGATCTACTATCGCATCTAGGATAAAGGTGTTGAGAAATAAAACTTTATAAAATAAAATGGTAGCCATACCTACAAAAACCAAGTGCATTGCAGTTTCAGAGGTAGCTAAGAAGAAGTTATTAAATACAACAGTTTGTTCCAATTCTAGGAATTTCATATAAGGACCCAGCCTTGAAACTCTACTTAATCTGGAATTTTACCAAATACCATACATTATTACACATTTATGATATTTTCAGGTTTAGTGTTTTAAATAATTAGGATATCTTACATACATGACATACCACATTCATACAAGAGGATACTACTAAAACAGTACCCATTTTTTTTCAAAATATAAAACAGTAAAACTTAAAACAAGATTTATTTAAAAACACTCTATATAAAACATCATGAATAACTTATTTCTCTTATAAATCCTTATATCATGTGAAAAACATTTTAAAAACTTGGGATGAGTATAAAACTTAGTAAGGGATATAAAGTAAGAAAGCGCTAGTCAAGTGATAACATAAAAACCAATAAAACCCAAAATCATAAAAACTCATATGAATGGAAACATCATGTAGTTTACTTGGAAAATATTTACCATATCACTCTTACATTCACCCTTACACATGGAATAACCTCTTTTTTATCTTCCATCTCCGAAGTACCAAATGCATTGGAGAGCTATAATGGGGCTCACCCATCATATCTTGATCTATAATGGTCCCAAACCAACATATCATGAGCTATGATGGGATAAAACCAAAATAAATAATGTACAAGGAAAATTTAATGGTAATAAAATATCTTGAAAATCAGAATAAACCAATCATGCAATATACATATAAAAAACAATCATTTTGAAATTTATTAAAGAGAGTTTTGAAAGGATTTTAAAAAGAAATTCCATTAAAATATAATTGGAGTGAGAATTATTAGAATGGAATGGATATGTGAAAACAATGTAAAAACACATAGTTCAACATAATATAAACAAAAAATAATGACACCAATAATCTTAGTACCACATAATGAATAAAGAAGAAGGTTAACCCAAAGAATGGAAATTGGGTTAAGAATTCCCTTACCTTGGGTTCTTCTTACTTAAAAAGTCTTTAAAACTCCTGTATAATGGTTAAAAGAGTGTTATTAATATCTTAATGAAACATATTAATGTTTATAACACCTTATATTATCATTTTAAAACATTATTCTATAAATTTATTACTAATATTTTTTTATTTACATTGTGTCGAGTGCGTTCTTTACACGATTTCTATGATCAGTTCATGATGGATACTCTTATCGATTGGAAGTGAAACTCCAGAATTTGAATGAAATGGTATTTAAATATTTCTAGAGCCATAAATTATACCATTTATCATTTTGAATTATTAAATTAGGATGATTCAAAAGTTAAAACATTATTGATATTTGTTTTGGTCATTTTGGTGATTCTTCGATCATAATGAACTCATTTTGTTTTATAAATCAATCACATGTATACAAAACTATTCCAGAACCTTATTTAAGTTATAATAAATAAATTATAATCTCTTTCAACCATAAAATTTTTTTATTGACTAGTCTTAAAGGAAGTAAAATAAATTGAAATCACATTGTCCACGATGTCGGTAAATCGACACATCACGAATGATGTTTTAATTTCTTGAATAACTGGGAGTCGAGAATAAGTATAATGGTTAATCTTCCATAAACATGTTGAAATACAGAATATTTAAGATACTGTATCATTCATGCCTATTGGATAAGGGTATATTAGGAAAGAATAAGAAAATAAAGGAACTTGAAATATAAAGAAAAGTTAAGAAATCCCCTACGAAAATTCGGCAGCCTAACTACGTCACTTAAAAATTCATAAAATATTTAGATGAGATAAAAGAGTATCTAATAATTATTACATGTTATGTAAATTAATGGGGATATGTATTGACATATACCAACAAAAGAAAATTTAATTTAAAATATAATAACATAATAGGAGTTCTTAAAAAAAGAGAGAGATTTCGAGATGAAAATTCTGCAGCATAACAGATATGTAACATGGTTTTAGAAAACATTAAAAAGAGAGGGGACAGGGGTAAACCATCAATAAATGAATCATAAAATTGTATATAGGTAGAATAAAATTTAAATAAGAACATGGTATGAAAACTTGAAGGTTATACCACATAAAAGAGAACTTGAATGGAAAAAGAAAGAAGTTGAGAATTCTCTTACCTTGTAGGGTAACTCCTAAGACATTAAGGTTGGGATCTTTGGGGATTGAGAAAACCTTGGTAGGACTTATAGGGTGTTAAAAAACCATATCTTCATTGAGAAGTAATTTTGAATTAATGGAATGAAGGAACGGTTTGGTATTTATAGCAAAAGTGAGGAATATTTTATTAATTTCCAAGGGACACCTCATTAGTGGTATTTTCAAAAGCATGGGCTTGACCATGTTATTAGACACTTGGAAAAAATCATATCTTATTTTACTATACACAAGTCGACCAAAATTATTACATCATTATTACATCATTAATGATGTCATTAAACATACCAAAAACTCAAAACTGTATTTTTACTATTCACTGAAAATTCAACTGTTTTAGAAAAATACCAAAAATTCATCCTAACCATTTTTTGGCATGTTTAATTCAAAAATGAAATCTATTTTTTGAAAATAATTTTCTAAATATTATTAATTTAATTTTTAAATAAAATCATACTTAATTCAAAAATTAACAATTTTAATTCTCTAAGTGCTTTTATATCACATTGAAAAATTAACCAAGATATTATTATCTTAAATCCTTAAGAAAATAAAATAATAATAAAATTTACTATTTATTAGGGTAATATTACTATTCATATTACTATTCATAAGGGTATATTACTATTTACCAAAAAGACATGTTGGTTTCATCAGCATCCAGATAACTTACTGAACACAATTGTAGAAGATCATTTTTTGAAATTCAAAACATAGAAGCAAGAAAATTATGTTGAAAGGATAGTTATAAATATCTACTTAAAACAATGTTTCATGAATTTTATTTAGTTTTTAAAAACCTTGGGGTGTTACATTATCCCCACCTTATAGAAATTGCATCCTCGTAATTTTTTTTACTCATTAAACAAGTGATGGTACCTTTCCCTCATAGCATTTTCTGATTCCCATGTTTCTTCTTCAACCATGTGGTTTCTGCAAAAAACCTTTACCTAGTGTATTGCCTTATTCCGTAATACCTGTTCCCTTCGATCAAGAATATGAACTGGTTTCTCTTTTTAAGAAAGGTTCTCTTCTAACCGAACTGCTTCTGGGCTCATGACATGTGATTAATCTGACACATAATTTCTCAACATCAAATCATGAAAAACATTATGTACCCAAGATAAACTCAGAGGAAAAGATACTCGGGATGTAACTAGTGCAACTTTCTCCATGATTGAAAAAGGACTGATGAATCATAGACTTAGCTTTACTTTCTTACTAAAATGCATCACACTTTTTCCAAGGAGATATTTTAAGGAAAACATGGTCACCTACCTCAAAGGAAAACTCATTCCTTTTGTTATCTGCATAACTTTTCTGCCTGCTCTGAGCTATCCTCATGTACTATTGGATCATATTCCATTTCTCAACCACTTCCTATACTAAATCTGGTCCCATCAACTTCCTTTCCCTGAATTTATCCCAAAAAGATGGAGTTTAAAACCACTTCCCATACAATGCCTAAAAAGGTTCCGTAAGAACCCGGTTCTTATTCTTGTGTTACGGGTTTCTTCTTTTCCCTTTTCTTTAAGTGTTTTCGAGAAAATAAGAAAAATGGGGGAAAATCCAAAAATTTGGGGGTACATGCCGTGTACTTTTCCACACGCCATGTACTTTGGCCACGTGGGATGAGTATACATGGAATGTAGGCCTGCCAGTGATGAAGGGTGTAAAAACTAACTACACGCCTTGTACTTAGTATATACACACCGTGTAATCAGTCGGCAGGTGAACAGTAAGGTGGTGGGAGTAGCCGCCAGTGGAGCGGTAGTATACGCCGTGTACTCAGAAATATATGCCATGTAATCAAGTCGACAGATGAACAGTGAGGCGGTGGAAAGTGGCCTCCAGAGGAACAGTTAAAAAAATGGAATATACACGCCATGTACTTGAGATTATATACCGTGTAGTTATGTTTTTTCACTTAAAACAAGCACTAGACTCCTTTTTCGATAGAGGAATCTTAGAATGCCCGAGAGACGTAGGAGAAAAGTCCAGATCTTGGAAGAGCTCCTGACCGCACACTAGGACTCTGATTCCTTCACCGATGATCTCGTTTGAACCGCACAGGTGAGTTCTTATCACTTCTTGAACCTATACTTCCAATTATTTCCCTAAAGGGAGTTATTTGGGTTTGAAAACATAAATTTTTATCCCATATCTATGTCATTCTCAGTTGATTCGGGAGGCCTCATTTGCTTATATCGATCAGAGGAGATCTAGGTAGGTGGTATGGAGTTTATTACCAAATGTTGAGTTGATTTTGTGTACAGTTGTGCTATGCGCCCATGTTCGAGGTGTCGTATGGATGAGGCCTTAACTATTAAAGATATCTAGAATTGTATAGATAATCTAATAAACATATATAAAATTCTATTTGGGATTGCTGCATTGATCCAGGGCCACCCCGTGGGTGCGTTTCCCTTATTTATCCATTTAGCCAGGATACCCGTGGGTATGCCGTGATTATAGCATGATTTGAGTTTTCTTGAGAGAAAATGTATATAACTTGCTTGTATATGTGTTGGGCTCAACCTAGTTATTTTCTTAGCCTGAGGGCAGTGTTTTGATTAGCCTGAGGGAAAGGTTTTGTTTAGCCTGAGGGAAAGTGTTGTTTATCCTGAGGGAAACGTTCCTTATGCCTGAGGGCAGTAGCTTCTGTGCCTAAGGGAAATATCTCATACGCCTGAGGGTAATATTCGTTATGCCTGAGGGTAGTTACTTGAGGTTTTTTTTATGTTTATCATGATGGAAAGGTTATAATTAGCCTGAGGGAAAGGTAATGGTTAGCTTGAGGGCAATGTTCACTTGAATATTCACTATGGTGTTTTCTTGTGTTATACCTGCCAAGATAAATCATAGGCTTGGTATTTTTATACATTCTATTTGTTAGATAGACTTCTGTACTTTTTCTACGGTATTGTATTAGTGATTTTCGGCTGAGGCTGAGTCTTAGAAAATTATAATTCATTTATATTGAATTGTTAAATAATAATTAAATGGAAATGGAACTGGTAGAAGTATCTGGTTTTGAGTACTTCCTAGTTTATTGCATTTCATTATTTCACACTGGTGCTGCACATTTTCACTGAAAGTTGGGCACATTCCTTTGGTGGTTTCTTACTGGGATTTATTTCTCACACCCTATTTGGGTCATGTCTTGGGCCCAAACAGATTATATTGGTGCAGGTTTTGATAATGGAAAGAGTCCATATACAGGTACTTGATTGTTGCAGAGGAGTAAGAGATCATAAGATAGAGCTTAGGCTTGCGATGCTGCTGAGTTCCTACTGCACTATTTTAGTTTGATTTTCTGTACTTTGTACTTTGTGTGCTGTATTGTTTTAGATTGCAGTGTATCCTGTTTTAGTTGCTTTCTTTGTCTTAGGGACATATTGCGTCATCATATATATATGACTGTTGTCATATTTTACTTTTGTACTATTGATCATTTCCATTTGGTATTGTTTACTGCTTCTGCTTTTGTGTATGTTTGTATTTTTCTACTACGCTACACTTTGACAAATGAGGGCATATTTTCCCCACTATCAGTAATATGCCCTCACTACTAGTCGGTAGCATCTGGTATTTGGGTAAATGCTCTTGAGGTCATGTGAACAACTAGGTTCAGGGCACCCGTAGAGTGGCACCCGGATCCGGGACGTTACAAATTGGTATCAAAGGGTGTCTTTTCTTCTTAACTTACTATTTTGAGACTATAGATAGGGATATGATGGAATAGGTACTTGGTAATAAGTTGTACCCGGGAGTAGCTAACCCGTGTACAGTGAAAATCCAATTTACCTCATGTTGTAATTTTTTTTCCTGGTTTTTCAATTTTACAATTGATTTGATTTTCACCGTTGGGTGACACACTTATGGTGTGCTATTTATATATTTATACTTGGTTTCTATTTAGTTGCGACCTGATGAGATGAGGGTATGCCATCTCATGCATCATTTAGGCACATGTTAGAATCACATGCCATGCATTGTTTCCATGCCATGCAGGTGCATTAGAAATTGCATGTTGTTGTGATAGAGGTTGTGCTAGAAAATGCATGCTGTTGTGATAGATGCCTTGATAAAATACCTGTTATTTGATAGGGTATTTTCATGTAAGGTTTTGTGAATGAACGCCAAACTTTGGTTCTTGAGGGGTATGGCCCCTCATCAACCAGAATTTGGTGGATCATCAACTCTTTTACTTGTTATAACACGTATAAGATTCCAAGCTTTGGTTCACAGGGAGTATGGGCCCTCACAGATTGGAATTTGGCAGTTTGGTGTTCGTTCAGTGGTTTTCTGGACTCCGGAGTAGTTTTCGAGGCTTACTATCTAGAAAAATCTAAAATACATGCCGTGTAATTTTGATTACACACTGTTTACTCTTCTATTCGGGAAGAAATGAAAAAAATAAGTACACGCCGTGTACCGTATGTACATTCTGTGTAGTTTCTAACCGTGTCATAGGCCTTGTAGGAAGAAATACGGGTTTGGGAAAACTCTAGAGGGAACACGCCGTGTACCGGTTGTACACACCATGTCGTGTTGACTATGTGTCCGCCATGTGACTAACAACACGGATGGATAAATCTTCACTTAAACACACCGTGTCACCTTCGAACACATTGTGTAGTGTAACCTAAGTATCCGACCATGTAACTAACAACACGGGTTGGTGTTATCCTTCCTTGTACATGCCGTGTGCCTGTGGGACATGCCGTGTAGTCTTGACTGGTGAAATACCATGTAGACTTGTCCATGTGGCTGGGAAAACGGGGTGGTGTACACACTGTGTGCAGCTATAACATGCAATGTAGTATCATCTGATTAGCCGGCCGTGTCACTAACAACACGGGTAGTTGGAATCTAAGCCGTACACATCGTGTCTATCTGAAACACATCGTGTAGTGTGAGCTGTGTACCCGATCATGTCACGAACAACACGGGTCGGTGAAGATCGTCTAGTACATGCCATGTAGACCTTATACATGCCGTGTAGGAGGACTCAGGCAGGGGAAGAAAATTCAAGTACACACTGTGTGTGTGGACAACACACTCCGAATGTAGGAGCAGGGCCAATGGCTTCTTACCAGTCAAGGAATTGGAATACTCATGGACATTCAGCCCAAGGTGGTGGTCATGGCTGTGGTAGACAGAAACCAAGATCTCAGAGACAGGTGGGCGGGTCAGCTCAGGGTAGCCAGGCTGTGTCACAGGGCCGCGGCACTGGGTAGACATATGTAGTGAAACATACCCAACAGGAGAAGGATCCTGAACCTTCCACTATTAGAGGTACTATTCTAGTTGCTTCTGTTTTCTCTTAAGTACCTTTTGATACTGGTGTTATATACATCTTTATATCTGTGCCTGTTGTAGAGAGTCTTAGGCTCTATGTTTCCTCTTCTTATGATGTTATGATGCTAGAAACTCCTTTGGGAACTAGAACGGCAGGTGTGTGTTAGTACTGGGAGTTCCCCTAGAGGTTGGTGGGTGTCACTTTCTATGGTACATCTATGACTTAGAGATGAAAAACTATGATTTCATTCTCAGGATAGAATGGATGGTACCCTTTAGAGCCTCTGTAGATTCCTATCATCGCAGGGTGAGTTTAACCTCACTAGAGGGCGGAGAGTTTCTATACAAGGGAGAATGGAATTTCTAGGTGAGCCGATCTAGACCCGAGCATCGTGGGCGAGGTGGAGTGACAACCCAGATTGTGAGTTTATATCTGGATGACCAGGGAACTTGTCAGAAGGATTTACCTCCATTGGTTGATCATTTCAGGGATGTTTTCCTGGATGACTTTTCAGGTCTACCTCCCGAGAGAGAGGTGGATTTATCTTTTGAGCTTGTCCCAAGAGCGGCACCAGTGTACATTCATCCTAATAGGATGGATACACTAGAATTCCAGGAGCTCAAGAGGTAGTTAGAGGAGTTGCAGGCAAAGAGTTTCATCCAACACAGTACTTCTCCTTGGGGTTCGCCTGTCCTGTTTGCAAAGAAGGTGGACGGTACCCTTACACTCTGCGTGGATTATCAGAAGCTTAACCAGTTGAAAACCAAGAACCAATATCCCTTACTAAGGATTTATGATCTTTTTGATCAACTTCGAGGAGGAAGAGTGTTCTCAAAGATTTATTTGAGATCCAGATATCATCAGTTGCGCGTTAGACTACCAGACATACCGCTTACAGCCTTTCGGAGCAGATATGGTCTATACGAGTACTTGGTCATGCTGTTCAGACTCACGAACGCACCAACAATTTTCATGGCTATTATGAATCATGTGTTCCCCCCTTATCTGGATTCTTTTATGGTAGTCTTCATGGATGATATCTTGGTGTACTATCACACTCGAAACTACCATGCCACACATCTTGAGATAGTATTGAGTACACTGAGAGAGAATCAGTTATATTCTAATCTCTCAAAGTGCCACTTTTGGATAGACCAGATTCACTTCCTAGGTCATATTATCTCAGAGGCAGGAGTTGAGGTTGACCCAGAGAAAGTGAGAGTAGTAGTTTCCTGGGTGTAGCTGAAGAACGTGTTTGAAATATGGAGTTTATTGGGGATGGATGGTTACTAAAGGTGCTTTATACATGACTTCTCCCACTTAGTAGCACCTTTGATGGGTTTGACTAAGAAGGGTATGAAGTTCATTTGGTCAAAAGCTTGTGAGACAACCTTTCAGGAGAGGAAGGGAAGGTTGACATCAGCACTAGTCCTGATACTTCTAGAGCAATGGAAGAGCTATATAGTTTACCGTGATGCATCAGGTATTGGGTTGGGAGCAGTGTTGATGCAAGGCGATCGAGTCATTGCATACGGGTCTCAACAGTTGAGGCCACATGAGAGGAATTATCCAATGCATGATCTCGAGTTGGCTGCAGTTGTTCATGCGTTACGCTGTTGGAGACATTATCTCTTGGGAGAACATTTTGTGGTGTTTACAGACCAAAAAAGTCTTAAATACATCTTTACTCATCGTGACCTGAATTTGAGATAGTGAAGGTGGGTTGAATACCTTCAGTCCTTCGACTTTGAGCTTGCCTATACACCTTGTAAGGGTAACATAGTTGCTGATGCACTGAGTAGGAGGACTCAGATATAGGCAGTGCAGGAGGCGAGTGGTGAGTGTCAGCTTATGGCTTTGTTCTCTAAGATGCATTTGGAGGTGCACGATAGTCAGGGGAGAACCTATATTTCATCCTTATCTATGAATTCTACTCACCTGGATAGAGTAAGGATGAGACAACTATCAGATTCAAAAGACCTAGTTCTATGGGAGTTAGTGGAAAGTGAGGACCCTTCTCCTGGTTGGGGAATAGGCGATTACGAGGTACTACGTATCCATGGAAGATTGTGGGTTCCAAGGGATATACGTGAGGAATTTATGCAGGAGTTTCATTCTTTATCTTGGGAAGTGAATCCTGGGGTTACCAAAATGTTCTGTGACTTGAGACGTCAGTATTGGTGGCCGGGTATGAAACGAGGGGTAGCTGGTTTTGTTACAAGATCTTCCACCAGTCAGCAGGTGAAGGCGGAACATAAGAGGCTAGCTACACTGTTACAACAATTACCCATTCCAGAGTGGAAATGGGATGATGTCGTGATGGACTTCGTGACCGGGTTACTGAGGTCACCTCGAGGCAGTGATGTCGTGTGGGTTGTTGTGGATAGAATTACAAAGGTAGCTCACTTTTTTCCAATCAAGGAGACCTTCGGTGTTGATGATCTCAGGAAGTTGTATATCCAAGAGGTGGTACATCTGCATGGGGTCCCTCGTTATATCGTTTCAGATAGGGATACCCATTTTATGTCATGTTTCTGGTAGAGTTTTTTGAGGGAACTGGGTACACAGGTGATTCTGAGTACAACTTACCACCCTCAGACCGATGGCCAATCAGAGCATACGATTCAGGTGCTGGAGGACGTGCTTCGTGCATACGACATAGACTTTGGGGGCTCTTGGGAGAGGAAAACACCCCTGGTTTATTTTTCCTACAATAATAGTTTTTAGGAAACTGTTGAGATGGAACCATATGAGGCTTTATATGGTCGGCCATTCCGATCACCCTTGTGTTGGTTGGAGGCAGATGAGGCAGCTTTTCTGGGACCACTTCTCGTATAGGAGACTTCAGAGAAAGTCTGTTTGATACAGAAGTGGATGGCTACTACACAGTCTCGATAGAAATCTTATGCTGATCGCTACAGACTACCCTTAGAATTCGTGGTCGGGGATCAGGTTTTCTTGCGTGTTTCAACAAGGTTGGGACATAGGCAGATCAAGAGACAGGGTAAACTTTCACCGAGGTATGTGTGGCTGTTTGAGATTCTAGAGAGAGTCGGGCCAGTTGCCTATCTGTTGTCGTTACCACAAAGGTACCAGGCCATGCACATCGTCTTCCATGTATCTTAGCTGTGCCGTTATCACTCATACCCGTCTCACATTTTACAGCCTGAGGAGGTTGAACTTCAGGTCGATGCATCCTTTGAGGAGCATCCGATTCATATTGTTGATATGAGCACAAAGGTTCTCCGAGGCTGGTCAGTTCCTCTCGTATGGGTGCTATGGCAGCATGGATGAGTGTAGGATGAAACCTGGGAGTGGGAAGCTGATGTACGTGCTTAGTGACCAGATCTGTTCTCTGCTTTATCTTCACCACCCTTGTAAGGGAAATTCAGGGATGAATTGCTTTAAGGGGGGATGTTTGTAAGAACCCAGTTCTTATTCTTGAGGTAAAAGTTTCTTCTTTTCCTTTTTCCTTAAGTGTTTTCATTTAAATAAGTAAAATGGGGAAAAATCACAAAGTTTGTGGGTACACACCGTGTAATTTTTCACACGCCGTGTACTTCGGCCGTGTGGGATGAGTATATAGGGCGTGTAGTCCTATCAACGATGAAGGGCGTACAAATTGACTACACTCCGTGTACTTAGTATATACACGCCGTGTAATCAGTCAGCAGGTGAACAGTAAGGTTGTGGGAGTAGCCGCTAGTGGAGTGTTAGTACACGACATGTACTCAGAAATATACTCCATGTAATCAAGTCGACAGATGAACAGTGAGACAGTGGAAAGTGGCCTCCAGAGGAACAGTTAAGAAAATGGAAAGTACACACCATGTACTTGAGATTACACACCATCTAGATATGTTTTTTTGCTTCAAATAGGAAATATCATCCTCTTTCTATAGAGGAAGATTAGAACGCCCAATAACCATGGGAGAGAAGGCTGGATCTTGGAAGAGCTCCCAACCGCACACCGGGACTCCGATTCCTTCACCGACGATCTCATTTGAACCGCGCGGGTGAGTTCTTATCTCTTCTTGAACCTATCCTTACAATTCTCTCCCTAAGGGGAGTTATTTGGGTTTGAACGCGTAAATGTTTATCCCAAATATACGTCTTTCTCGGTTGATTCGGGAGGCGTTGTTCGCATATATCGATAATAGGAGATCGAGGTAGGTGGTCTGGTGTTTATTCCCAACTATTGAGTTGATTTTGTGTACAGTTGTGCTATGCGCCCATGTTCGGGGTGTCGTATGGCAAAGTCCTTCACTGTTAAAGTTATCTATAATTTCATAGATAATCTAATAAACATGTATAAAATGTGTTTGGGATCGCTGCATTGATCTAGGGCCACCCCATGGGTGTGTTTTCCTTGTTTTTCCATTTGGCCAGGATACCCGTGGGTATGCCATGATTATAGCATGCTTTGAGTTTTCTTGAGTGAAAATGTATATAAATTGCTTACTTATGTGTTGGTCTCGACTTGGTTATTTGCTTAGCATGAGGGCAATGTTTTGATTAGATTGAGGGAAAGGTTCTATTTAGCCTGAGGGAAAGTGTTTGTTTAGCCTGAGGGAAACGTTTCTTATGCCTGAGAGCAATAGATTTTGTTCCTGAGGGAAATATCTCATACACCTGAGGGAAATATTCATTATGTCTAAGGGAAGTTACCTGAGGGTTTTGTTTCTGTTAATCCCGAGGACAAGATTTTGATTAGCCTGAGGGCAAGGTACTATTTAGCCTAAGGGCAATTTTCACTTGAATATTCACTATGGTGTTTTCTTGTGTTATACCTGCCAAGATAAAGCACATGCTTGGTATTGTTATACCTTATATTTGTTAGATAGACTACTGTAGTTTTGCTGCGGAACTATATAAGAGATTTTTGGCTGAGTTTGAGTATCAGAAACTTATAATTAAATTATATTTAATTGTCAAATAATTATTAAATGGAAATAGAACTGGTAGGAGTAGCTGCTTTTGAGTACTCCCTAGTTTACTGCATTTCATTATTTCACATTGTTGTTGCACATTTTCACTGATAGTTGGGAATGAGCCTTTGGTGGTTGCCTACTGGGATTTATTTCTCACCCCTTGTTTGGGTCATGTCTTGGGCCCAAACAGATTATATTGCTGCCGGTGTTGATAAGGGCAAGAGTCCCTATACAGGCACTTGATTGTTGCAGAGGAGTAGGAGAGCATGGGCCCGAGCTTAGGCTTGTGAAGTTGCTGAGTTCCTACTGCACTGTTTTATTTTTCTTTGTTGTACTTGGTACTTTGTGTACTGTATTGTTTTAGATTGCAGTGTATCCTGTTTTAGCTGCTTTCTTAGACTTAGGTACATATTAGATCATCATATTTATATAATTGTTGCCATCTTTTTCTTCTGTACTTTTGATCATTTCCGTTTGGTATTGTTTACTGCTTCTACTTTTTGGTATGTTTGTATTTTTCCGCTGCGCTACACCTTGATAGATGAGGGAATAGTTTCCCCACTATCATACCTAGGCCCTCACTACTAGTCGGTAGCCTCTGGAATTTGGGGAAATGTGCCTGAGGTCATGTGACCAACCGGGTTCGAGACACCCGTGGAGTGGCACCTAGATCCAGGACATTATAGGTGCCATCGGTATACTGAAGTGAAAACTATTATTATAAGAAAACTCAAATAAATAAATATGATGATACCAACTTCCCTGGTAGTCCATTGAACAATCTTGAAGAATATCCTCCAATGTCTGAATCATTCGTTCTGACTGACCATCTAATTGAGGATGAAAAACTATTCTAAAATTTAATTCTATGCCCAACGACTTATGAAGCCCCTTCCAAAAATTATAAGTGAACCTAGGATCCCAATTAGATATAATAGAAAGAGGAAATACATGTAACCTAACAATCACTTTGAGGTACAGTCGGGAAATATGATCCAATGACATTGTATCTCGAATAGAAAGGAAATGTGTAGATTTAGTTAGCTGATCAAAAACAACCTAAATCACATTGTTACCTTGAGAATTATTTGGTTTTCGCACCACAAAGTCCATGGATACATTCTCTCATTTCTACTCTGGTATGGGAAAAGGTTGAAGAATCCCCTTTGGTAACTACCATTCTCCTTTAACCTGTTGACATTTCAAACATTTCATGATAAAATCAGAAATATCTCTTTTCATTACATCCCACCAATAATACATTTGAAGGTTTATGTACATATTAATACTTCCTGGATGAACTAAAAATGGAGAACTATGAGTTTTACACAACAAATCTTTCTTCAACTAGGAATTATAAGGAATACACAACCTTTTTCCAAATCTTAAAACACAATCTTTTTCAAGGTTAATTCTAGAAACTTACCCATTTTAACCAATTCTACCTTTTTCTGTAGCTCACGGTCTTTCTTAATTCTGTCTGATAACGATGACTACACTGAAACCTGAAACAAAATTGAGGTATTTCATTCACCAATAACTTCTAAGACAAAATTCATCAAATCATTAATCAAGGGATCATGTTCCAAATGTAACATGGTTAATGATGCATGATGTTTTCGACTCAAGTAATCCGCCACTTTGTTTTCTTTTCTTGGATGGTAATTGATCGTGAAATCATAATCCTTTTCCAGTTCAAGCAATCTTATCTGACTCATGTTTAATTCTTTCTGAGTGAATATATATTTCATACTTTTATGGTTAGTATATATTTGATATTTGGCTCTGTATAAGTGATGCCTCCAAATTTTCAAAGAAAAAACCACAGCTACCAATTCCAAATCATGTGTGAGATAATTTAATTCATGATTTTTTAGTTGTATTGAAGCATAATAAATTACCTGATCATTCTTCATCAAAACAAAACCAAGTCCCTTCAAATAAGAATCACTATAAATGATAAACTCACCATTATGGGAAGGCAAGGCCAAAACTAGGGCATTTACCAATCTATTCTTTAGTTCCAAAAAACAAAAATCACATTCTTCTTTCCAAATAAATTTAAGCCCTTTTCATATTAACTTAGTCAGCGGGATATATAATTGTGAAAATTTTTATCAAACCGTCGGTAATAACCTTCTAATCAAAGAAAACTATGAATATATATAACATTTTTAGGTCATGCCCATTCATCAACCACCTTTGTTTTTGTAGGATCAACTGTTATTCCATCCTTATTTACAATGTTCCCAAGAAAAGAAGTCTGTTGCAACCAAAAATCACACTTGATAAATTTTACATACGGTTTCTTTTCTTTTAAGGTTTAAATAACAACCCTTAGATGTTTTTCATGCTCCTATTTACTTCTAGAATATACTAGAATGTCATCAATAAACAGAACCTCAAATTTATACAAGAACTCATGAAATATTCTATTAATAAGATCTATGAATACATTAGGTGCATTAGTTAACCCAAAATATATAACTACAAATTCATAATAACCATATCTAGTATGAAACATAGTCTTCGGGGTGTCTTCATCCTTTACTTTCAACTTATGGTACCCCGACCTCAGGTCAACCTTTGAAAAATACTGTGCTCCCTAGAGATGATCAAACAAATCATTGATATGATGCAAAGGATACTTATTTTTAACAGTGATGTTATTAAAATCTTTGTAATAAATGCAAAGTCTCATGGAACCATCTTTATTTTGAACAAAAAAACAAGAGCACCCCATGGTGAAGTGCTAGGATGAATGAAGTCTTTATCAAGAAAATCCTAAAACTGATTTTTGAATTCAAGAAGTTCCATTTGAGCCATACGATATGAGGGATTTGAAACTGGCTTAGCATCATGAGCTATATCGATTCAGAATTCAACTTTCAGATCATGTATGACACATAGTAACTCATCAGTAAAAACATAAAGGTATTCGTTTACCAAAAGTACATCATTAATTTGAACAGTTCCCTTGTATTAAAAAATATGACCAAGATAACATTTATTTCTATCCTTCATCAATTTCTTTGCTTCCTGAAATTTTATTAATGGTATGGGTTCATTATTTTACACAAACTGAAATTATTTCTGAAAAAAAACTTTTTTTTCTCTACAATATATCTTAGCATGATAAAAAGAAAGCCAATCTATACCCAGAATAACATCAAACTCTACTAGAGGAAAAACAACAAGGTTTATAGGTAAACTCTTTCCACAGACAAGGATAGGTAGATTCTTATAATTTCTTTTGCCACAATTTTTCCTCCAGGTGTTTTTACCATGAGATCTAGTTTCATTTCATAAGGTTGAATCCCCAATTTTTCCAAAAATTTCTCAGAAATGAAGGAATGTGTAGACCCTAAATCAAACAGCACATTTCAAAAATATGTAAAAATAATCAATATACTTGATACCACCTCATTTGATGGCTCAAAATCTGGTCAAGTGGTTGCAAATGATTTTACCAAATCCTTCTACTTATAATCTTGTTGATTACCTACTTGAGTAACTATCTTCGGACAAACATTAGAAAAATTACCCAATTAATTACAGTTATAGCATCTCACCATCAGCTTCTCATTAATTTTTGGATCATTTTCCTTGCACTCATGAGACACTTGTCCAAACTTTACACATCGGTATAATTTCCCAGAATTTACAAGACATTCACCATGATACCTTTTACCACACTTTTCACAAGAAGGGAAATTCATTTTCTTACCTCCAGACTTCTTTGACAAGTTATTACCCATTGCCTTCCAACATGACCGCTTATTATTATTTTCATCACGAGACACATATGTAACACCCCGAGATTTTATGAAAAATATTCTTTTAATTTCATTGATATATTGTGTTCTACATTACACCAAAATTATCTTGTGCTATACGTAATACCATATTAGCTTATATTATATGCAAACACTATTCTTGGCTTGCGTTATATGCAATTGTGACCTTCCTCGATAGCGTGCGTAGTACGCAATACCGGGTTTCACTAAACAATGATATATTGTTATAATATTATTATGGACTAGCCGTTATGAATAGTATTAACTACTTTTTGAATTTTATTACATTATTATTAATCTTACACATTTTCTAAAACATGTTATGTGAACAAAATAATTTTTTCGGGTAAAATAAGTATTTTTCAAAAAATGCAGTTTTGCCGCCTTTTGATGGCCCACCCACTTTAAATATAGTTTTTGATAGGTTTATAAGTTCAATTTGACAAAATAAAAATCTTATTCTGAATCAGGATATAAAAATTTACTTTGGATAAAATTTTCATATTATTCTGATAACTTTCATATTTTAATGAATAGTAAAAACACGCTATATTTTAATTAAAAACAACTTTTTTCATCGCAATAATTTATATGGTTAAATTATAATATTTAATGGTTTTAAAGTATAAATAGAATATATTTTTACCATTTAATATAATTTATGTCATTACTATTATTTTTACATTGAATTCATAGGTAAAAACATCTAAATCTTTGGTAATGTTTTAACTTTTAAAACCCGTTTTCTTAACAACGTGATTAATTTTAAATTAATTACTACAACTTCTGTGTTTTTAATTTTGAAAAATGGATTCCATATTTAAATTCATTGGGTCCAAATTATTTTATTAGGTTACTTTTATTTTTTTGATATTATGAATAGTAACTACTGTAATTTTTATTTACTGCAGTTAAAGGTAAATCGCGTAATTAAGGTTAAAAATAAGATTATAAAATTACCCTAAAACCTACCAAAATTATATTGGATGACTAAAAGTCGACCCATATTAACTAAGGGTCTGAATAGATTAATTTTATGGACTTGTGACCATGAAAATAATTTAATTATTATTAAAACCAAAGAAAGTGACAACATGTCACTCTCTTATATCTTATAAGTATAATAACTTTAATTTAGTGATAAAATTCATGAAACTTCAAACATGAATAGTCTCCAAAAATATAATATAATTATATACATCATTTAAATTTATTTATAATTTTTAGGGATTAAATGATTACCATTGAAGGTGACACAATAGTGATGTTGAAATTATTTTATTTATTGAAATATCAAATAAATGGTTTTAAAAATATTAAAATAAATATTATATGAACTATTTAATGTGCTCCACTAATTTTATAGATAAATATGCCATGTTATTAATCTATTAAATCTTTTATTTCGAACATATATTCTGTGAGTATTTTATTTAAATTCAAATAAATGAATAGTGTCAAAATTGACACTATTGTTATTTTATAAAAATAACATAATATAAAATTGTTTAAAAATCACAAAAATATTTAAAAATTATAAATTAAAATTTATATGGTCTAAAATGTCATAAGTTATCCAATTATGTACAATTCACAACACATAAGTAATTATTTATAACAATTTAAAATTTAGAATCTTATTACCACAAATAAAATTAAATAGATTAAATAAGGATAAATCAAGTTGATAATGTTTAAAATAAATTCAAAACATGTTTAAATTTTATTGTTTGAAGATATTACAACCCTAGCTCATCTATGATTAGGATTAGAGTCATTTTGGATGTTTTTATGTGGGTTTTGAATTTATTATAAATTAATATTTCTTATAATTCCAAAGGTGTCCCTCTCCTCCCTTATAAAAGGGAACCTCCTCCCTCTCCTCTTCACGAAACATTGAGACTTCAAGATCAGAAAAACCCTGCCCATTTCTCTTCTCCACTTCCCTATCAACATTCTGGAGGTTCTGGTCTTCTCAAAAAGACCAACTCTAGTCCTTTAAGAGGAATCTTAAAGGAGGTGTGTCGAAAAAGAGGTAATCTATTCTACCGATTCTTTAAAGTTTCTTTCTTCTTCAAATTATTCTTCTTTAGTTGTTTCATTATAAAGTAATAACATAAGTATCACTAATATACTAAAATGTTATTATAAATATGAAACAACCCCACTTCACCTTCTATCAATCCTACGGAAAATGAAATCACCGTGCGTGCGTACGTACGGAATACCGTCTCCACGCCGTGGTGTAATTAGTTTTTCCACCACCACCTTACTTGGATGGGTACAATGGTGTAAATAATAACTATATATGATTATAATAACATGATACTAATTCTGATATATTATATCATCAACTCCAATCCCATTCATATAATTATGGGAACGATATCATCGCTCGTGCGTACGTACGGACTACCGTCTCCACGAACGCGATGAGATTCATTTTCCATGATTAACCATTCAAGTATGATTATAAATTATATATATTAAATAATAATGAAATATATTACATAATAATGATACTGGATTTATGTACATATATTTTTCATTTACTTAATTCCATTCAATCTAATATGGAAATGAAAACAGTGTTCATGCGTACGTACGGTCTACCGTCTCCATGAATGGTGTATTTCGATATATCATATATATTTATATGATGAATATATATTATATATAAATAATTTTTTATATTCTTGAATTAAGTAAATCAGGATATAAGTAATAATATCAAGAACAACAAGTCGAAACACGTGCGATAAATGAAACGATATTACCCAAAACGCTACTTTAACATGAATTTACAAAAGAACGGGTAATATAAAGTCATAAGTGAACCATATATGATATCATAACAATGAATATGATTCTGTAATAGGTCAATGAAATTATTTAAATCATTATACAGGAGGTTCAGATACATATGAAGCATATCAGACATAAGGTAAGGGATAACTTTTCCAATCTCGTTTTTATCCGAGATTGTTTATACATAAGTATTTATTGGGGTTATATTTTTCATCCATGACCATAAAATGTTTTTCATAAAGTGTTTAATATTCTTCCATGTATGTTTAATGTAATTTTTACCCCTCTTCTAATTTTACTTTGTGTTATGGAATGAATCTTTATTTTTTTTACTATACGAGGAACTTTTTGACTTTTCCGACAAAAGTACGAGGAGAATATATTTTTTAACTTATAGGTTATGAACAGATTTTTATGGTTTTATAATGCCTTATTTTCATGAAACTTACTCTACAATATTTCATGATTATTTTCAACAAAATCATTTTCTTTTAAAATTTCATTGCATTTTTTGAAAAGAAAATGATTTTTAAGAAGAAATGATATTTTCCTCAAGAATTCATTTCAAGTGTTTTATCAAAAAAAATTTACATCTAAGATGACATTATTTCATATGTGTATGTTTCAAGTATAATATCTCTATGATTTACATGGTTTCACTTTTTTTATGATGAAATGATATCCATTTTTTTTATATGGATTATGTTATGATGGGATGATGTTTATGAAACCCATTTTATTATTTGGGTTATGACGAATGATTTATGTTTATGTTGTGGCACACATAAGAATAATTTCATTATGATATGGGTGGGAACTATATCTCCCTCCAATTCATTGGGTAAAGATTTATATCTCATGATATAGACATGGCTGGAATGGTAAGTTAATCCGGTTCAGTGATACAGGACTGGAACGATGAGTGAACTCGATTCAGAAAGGGATTTTGTCCACTAAGATGGTCTTGGCAGAAATGCCTTGGCTACTATGGAAATCATATCATGTGTTTAATGGTTTTCCATAATTACATGTTTTATTACCATACTATTTTATCATGATTAATGTTTCTTTATGATCTATGCCTTACGTACTGCCACGTTTTATGTCATTGCTCAAGATTTTGACGTTTAAACATTATGTTCATGTTTTTTAAGTTCAAATGTATATGATTTGTTTTATTTTCTCCATGCTTACCCTTACTGAGTATTTGAGCTCACCCTTTATATGTTTTCTTTTCCCCAGGATTTAAATAATGGTTTTAGGTAAGAAAAAAAGGGGAATATCTTTATGGGAGATGTTTAAGATCTTTCACCACGATTAGAAGATTATATTCCGAGTTTCCAAAGACACTAAAATATTACGGTTCTTGTGTGTCTATTTTTGTTATGTATTAAGTATTCCAAAAAATTAATGTAATGTCTATGTACGTCAAGTTTGGGGTCTCTACAACACATGTGTTCGAAAACTCCATCTCAAACTTTTTAGCACAATGAAAAATCTTCTTATAGCTTTTAAACTCTCGTGAAGCCAAATAACTTCACAAAAATAGTTTCAAACAAGAGTAAAATATATTAATTTTACTTTCAAAATCCTGAGTAAAATATGGTACAAACCTGGCTAGTCTTCTAAAATTGGCTTCATATGTTGCCACAAAATCATCATCTTTCTACTTATGTTCGATGAATTGTTTCTCCATTCTGAGTCGAATAGTTTTGGGAAAATATTTTTCAAGAAAAAGACTCTTAAAATCATCCCATTCCAAACTTTCAAGATCATCTATTTCTATAGTATTCTTAACCAAATACCACCATTGATCAAATTAACCTTAAAAAAATAAATGTATTTTTTAACTTTTTACGTTCCAAACATCCCATGACATCAAATACCTTTTCTAGAGCATTGATCCATCCTTATGATATCACTGGATCTATGGCTCCACTGAATGCTGGAGGATGTTTTCTCATAAAATTCTCAAAAAAAGTTTCTTCATGGTAGATAATATTCCTATCTATCATGGATACCACCCCTATTTATTTCTTGATTCAACTGAGCTATTGCTGTCATGAACTGCTCAGTTTGGATTCCCACCATTATGGGCTACAAATTCATAAATACATCATCCTCTTGGTGCCTTCCTACTTCAGATTCCATATTTCTTCTACAGAAAAAAATTCTGAACAAACATAACTTAGATGATTCAAAATGGTAATCCTTAAATGATATAACATTTCAACTTACCATATAGTAAAAATCAGTTATTTTATTCTTTAAATATCATCTCAACCCCTAAAGTTATCCAAACCATCCTCTGATACGAACTATAAGGACCCGACCTTAAAATGTTATTTAATCTTTAATTTTACCCAAGACCTTAAATTATTACACATTGAGGATATTTTCCAGTTTAGAGTTGTAAATAATTAGGACATCTTACATACATGACATACCACATTCATACAAGATGATACTACTAAAACATTATCCATTTCTTTCAAAATATAAAACACTAAAACTTAAAACATTATTTCTTTAACAACACTCCATATCAAACATCACGAATCCCTTTATTCTCTTACCCACCCATATATCCTATTAAAAACATTTTAAAAACTTGAGATGAGTATAAACCTCAATAAGGGATATAAATAAAGAAATTATTAGTCAAGTGATAATATAAAAACCAATAAAACCCATAATCATAAAAAATCATATGAATAGAAACATCATGTAGTTTCCTTGAGAAATATTTACCATATCAATCTTACATTCACCATTACACATGGAAAAACCTTTTCGTAAACTCCCTTCTCCGGAGTACCCAATACATTGGAGAGATATAACGGGGCTCACCTATCATATCTTGAGCTATAATGGGCTCAAACCAACATAAATAATGTACAAAGAATATGTCATGGTAATAAAGTGTCTTGAAAATCTTAATAAACCACTCTTTCCATATGCATGACATACCACATTCATACAAGAGGATACATACACATTGAGGATATTTTCGGATTTAGAGTTTTAAAGAATTAGGATATCTTACATACATGACATACCAAAATCATACAAGAGGATACTACTAAAATAGTACCCATTTTTTTCAAAATATAAAACATTAAAACTTAAAACATAATTTATTTAACAAAAATCCATATCAAACATCACAAATCCCTTATTTCTCTTACCCATCCTTATATCATTTGAAAAACATTTTAAAAACTTGGGATGAGTGTAAAACTTAGTAAGGGATATAAAGTAAGAAAGCATTAGTCAAGTGATAACATAAAAACCAATAAAACCCATAATCATAAAAACTCATATGAATAGAAACATCATATAGTTGACTTGGGAAATATTTACAATATCACTCTTAAATTCACCCTTACACATGGAATAACCTTTTGGTTAGCTTCCATCTCCGAAGTACCTAGTGAATTGGAGAGATATAATGGGGATCACCCATAATATCTTGAGCTATAATGGTCTCAACCCATCATATCATGAGCTATAATGGGTTCAAACCAACATAAATAACGTCCAAGGAAAATGTCATGGTAATACAGTGTCTTCAAAATCAGAATAAACCACTCCTTCCATATACATGACATACAACATTCATACAAGAGGATACTTACACATTGATGATATTTTTGGGTTTAGAGTTTTAAAAAATTATGATATCTTACATACATGAAAAAACACATTCATACAAGAGGATACTACTAAAACAATACCCATTATTTTTTAAAATATAAAACATTAAAACTTAAAACCTGATTTATTTAACAACACTCCATATCAAACATCACAAATCCCTTATTTTTCTTACCCATCATTATATCATGAGAAAAACATTTTAAAAACATGGGATGAGTATAAAACTTAGTAAGGGATATAAAGTAAGAAATCATTAGTCAAGTGATAACATAAAAACCAATAAAACCCATAATCATAAAAACTCATAGGAATAGAAACATAATGTAGCTGCCTTGGGAAATATTTACCATATCACTCTTACATTCACCCTTACACATGGAATAACCTTTTGGTTAGATTCCTTCTCTGAATTACCCAATGCATTGAAGAGATATAATGGGGCTCACACATCATATCTTGATCTATAACGGTCTCAACCCAACATATCACGAGCTATAATGGGATCAAACCAACATAAATAACGTCCAAGGAATATGTCATGGTAATAAAGTGTCCTGAAAATCAGAATAAACCACTCTTTCCATATACATGACATACCATATTCATAAAATAGGATACTTACACATTGAGGATATTTTAGGGTTTAGAGTTTTAAAGAATTAGGATATCTTACATACATGACATACCACATTCATACAAGAGGATACTACTAAAACAGTACCCCTTTTTTTAAAATATAAAACATTAAAAATCAAAACATGATTTATTTAACAACACTCCATATCAAACATCACAAATCCCTTATTTCTCTTACCCATCCTTATATCATGTGATTTTTTTAAAAACTTGGGATGAGTATAAAACTTAGTAAGGGATATAAAGTAAGAAAGCGTTAGTCAAGTGATAACATAAAAACCAATAAAACCCATAATCATAAAAACTCATATGAATAGAAACATCATGTAGTTTCCTTGGGAAATATTTACCATATCACTCTTACATTCACTCTTACACATGGAATAACCTTTTGGTTAACTTCCATCTCTGATGTACCCAATGCATTGGAGAGCTATAATGGGGATCACCCATCATATTATGAGCTATAATGGTCTCAACCCAACATATCATGAGCTATAATGGGATCAAACCAACATAAATAACGTCCAAGGAAAATTTCATGGTAATAAAGTATCTTGAAAATCAGAATAAACCACTAATTCCATGTACATATAAAAAACAATCCTTTTGAAATTTATTAAAGAGAGTTTTGAAAGGATTTTAAAAATAAATTCCCTTAAAATATAATTGGAGTGAGAATTAATAGAATGGAATGGATATCTGTATATAATGTAAATAAACATAGTGAAACATAATATAAACAAAAAATCATCACACCAATAATCTTAGTACCACATAATGAATAAAGAATAATGTTAACCCAAAGAATCGAAATTGGGTTAAGAATTACCTTACCTTGGGTTATTTTTACTTCAAAAGTGTTTAAAACTATTGTATAATGGTTAAAATAGTGTTATTAATATCTTAATGAAATATATTAATGTTTATAACACATTAAATTATCATTTTACAACATCATTCGATGCATTTATTAGTAATATTTTGTTATTTATATTGTGTCCTCTTAGATACCCAATAATTTGTAACCCTCAAAGCTACCTTACAATTTGTGTAACCATCGCAATTACACTTGGAGTAATCATACGACTAACCTACAACTTACAAATACTAAATGAATTGGTGGTAAATATAGTTACCACCCTTTATCATAAAAAAATCCCAAGAACTAGAACATAATCATACAACATGAATAATTTCAAAAAAACATTGCTTTAGAATTTTGTAAAACAAAATTTTAAAAGAGGTTCTTAAAAGGAAAGTCCCTTATAAACATCATATAAATGATGTGAGACTTAATAGAATGGATATAATATTTATATACCCCATAAATAAAAATAATTGAACATAATATAAAAAATCCCATCACACAAACAATCTTAGTACCACATAATGAATAAAGAAGAAGGTTAACCCAAAGAATGGAGATTGGGTTAATAATTCCCTTACCTTGGGTTCTTCTTACTTAAAAAGTATCTATAACTCTTGTATAATGGATAAAATTTTGTTATTAATATCTTAAAGAAACATATTAATGTTTATAACACCTCATATGACCATTTTACAACATCATTTGACAGATTTATTAGTAATATTTTGTTATTTACATTGTGCAGGTGCGTTCTTTATATGGTTTCCATGATCGGTTCATGATGGATATTCTTGTCAATTGGAAGTGAAACTGTAACGACCCAAAGTTATTCAATGGAAATTACCTTCTTAAAAATATGTCATAAAATCACATGAAAACACAACATAATGGACTACTAAGTGCTAAGTGACCTTTAAACATAAGTTTGTCACTTTTGTGTTTGGAATTTTGAAAATCCAACATACTTGGTTGTGTTCGAGATGATTTTTAGAGTATAATAAAACCAACATAATTTTTGGTGAATAGTAACACACCCTTATTAATTTTAACCTACCCTTATGAGTATTAACCTACCCTTATGAATAGTAATATGAACCTTATGTATAGAAAACCACCCAAAATAATAGTAACCTTACCCATGAATAATTAAATAAAATTTGGGCATCTTATAAGCAGTGGTATTTTTGTAAGCCATAAAAAATAATTAAAATTCATTAATTAATTAAAAATAAAATATATTTTATTAATTTTTTTTCATAAATTAAAAACTCTATGTCTTATAGATTTAAGATAATTTTATAAGACCTCAAGTAATTTTTGAAAGCATTATAAAATCAGTTTTAATTTTAAAAATTGTATTTTTCAAGTAAATTATGATTTTAATTAAATATTAAATTAATCATATTTATAAATTTATTTTTGAAAAATGGACATCATTTTTGGATTCTACATGTCAAAAAATGGTAGGGGTGATTTTTTGGGATTTTTCTGAAATACTTGAATTTTTGATGAATAGTGAAATACCATAATTTAAAAAAATAAACTAAATAAGCTAATTATAGAGTCATGTATGATGTTCTGATGATGTAAGATCACTTGTTTCTGGATCACATGATAACTTTACTATTCTTGGTCAAGTAATACTCACTATTCTTTGTTTTTTGGAGAAATAATAAATTAATGAATTTTATATTAAGAAAACCCCTCTCCCCTCCATTATAAAAACCACCCTTCACACCCTATTTTCCTCACACTTCTCAAGCTTCAATACTTGTATAAAATCTGACCAAGAATCTTCTCTAGACCCTCCCCCACGTCCAAGAGCTTCTGGTCTCATCAAAAGACCAATCCTAGGTCTGTTAAGAAAGATCTCAAGAGGAGGATTCAAGTGGTAATTTCCCTACTTCTTTTCATTTAAATTCCTTTCAATTTCAAGTTCTTTTCTTATTATATCCCTACCTATATTTTTCCAAATTTCATTTTAAATCTAGTATCATACATATAATGGAATTTTATGATACTAATAGGATATTATATTATCCAACCCCCTTTCCCTCTTCCTTTTAGTTTATAAAAGAAAACATTGTTCGTGAGGTGTTAATCTATCACCTTCAAGAACAACATGTTTTCTTTTTTACATTTATAATTTCAGATATGGTCATGAAACCATTTTTATTGTTGAACCAGAATATTTTATATGTATTATGTCCTATTTATGGTTCTGGAAGTAACTTATGTACATTTTACTAAATGATTAAACAAAACAAGTTCGTTGTGGTCGAAAAACCACCCAAATTAACCCATACAATCATCATTTAATTATTATCCAATGATTTATCCACTTGGTATATAATATAATTCATTATAAGATCATTTTAACTTCTTTAATACCATTAATAACAAGACATATAAGTTTTGTATGTTTATCCATGTTCTACACGAAATTCCACTTATGAATACATGCGAACCGCTCAAGAAAACCATAAAGACGAACATTTACGAACAATGTTTTTAAATTATATAACTCATAAAAAGGACCATAAAGTAACTTAAGGAAACCATAATGAACCATATTCATGTATACAATGTTCTGGAATTTTTAATTAATTAATCTAATGTGGTTATACAGAACATTAAAGTGAATAAAGAGTTCAGATACAAGGTAAGGGGAAAATTCTCGAACCCAACTTTCATCCTTCGGGTTCTCCCATTTTAACTCTTTTTTTGATACGGTTACTACTTAAAAATAATTTTTTCATAATTTTCTGTCCTTTTTTGGTATATAATTTTTTTTCACTAGTGTTTATGTCAAACAATATTTTTTCCAAAATAACTCTTCTTTTGAGAACACACCTTTTACTTCTCATTCAAGGTCGACGGTTCTTGTTACTTGTATATTATTCCCTCTTTCTTTTGGGGAACCAATGTTTATGAATGTGTTATTATGATATGAAAACCATTAATTTTCATGGGTTAGTTATGTTTATTTTTTATATATGTTCATTGTGGCATGCATGATAAATGATAATGTTATGATGTGATGGGTGCGCCCAGAATTATACAGCTCTCCAATGCATTGGGTAAAGAGATGAATCTCAATAGTTAATGTGAAATTATGTGTGAACAAGATTATAGATTTTTTTATAAGTATGTGTGGTAGTTAACCACTAAGACACGATGTTTTATTTTTATGCATTGCCACATTTCAAGTCTTATATTTATGCTTCCTCTCATGTTCATGATCCTTTGCCTATGTTATGATTATTCTCACCCCATGCTATATTTTTTTGATCTATCCTTTTACTGGGATTTTAGCTCACCCCTTTTGATGTATATCCTTATGTGGATACATGTACTAAGAAGAGGTCAAGTGCCAATACTAATCTAGAGAAGATGAAATTGAATAAATGTTTATGATTGATGTTATAATTATTATGTATGGTCCTAGTTCTCCTAAGACACTAAACCTTTGGATACTTTATGTGTAATACTGTTATGTTGTTTATCTTTCAAATGATGTAATATTAATATAAGAAAAGGCTGGTTCTCTATAGTTGGTATCAGAGGCAAGGTTTAGTTAATTTGGGAATTAGGATTAGTTAACCCTAGAGAAAACCTCTAGTATGAGACTAAGTACAAATATGTATACAAGAAGCTTTACATAGGGATACCATATGTTATTATTTTAGTATAAACTGTGCAAATTAATATGTTATTAATGACTTTTTGAATTATTTTTTTTCTAACCTTTTCTATTTTAAAAAATGGTGGGAACTAAGAAAAACTAGGCCAACAACTCGTACGAAGTACAATGCAATGATTTCCCGATCAACATCCCCAATGATTTGGGAGGAAGAGTTAAAAACTTCATAGCAATGCTTACCCAAATATCTCAGGTTATGAACAATAACCATAATAATGGGGAACTTCCTCCCACACCAAGGAGGGATCAACTGGCTATTAAATGTTTTATGTGGAAACGACCACCGACCCACCGACGTTTAGTGGATCTTTTGATCCACTAGTTTCGAAACAATGGTTCAACTCCATGGAGACGATATTTTATGTTCTTCATTGTTCTGAGATGGAGAAGGTGACACTAGCCATTTATCATCTAGATGGAGAGGCTGATCAATGGTGGGATTTGATTAAGAACACCAAGCCAAGAGAGGAAATTGAAGAGATAGAATGGGAAGAATTTAAGATAGTGTTTCTTGACAAGTATTTCCCAAGAACTCTTCACACGAAGATGGAGAACGAATTAATAGAGTTCAAGAAAAAAGAAGAAGAATCTTTCACAACCTACAAAGCGAATTTCACAAGGCTTGTAAGGTACGCTTTGGGTTTTGTTATCAACAATGACAACAAAATTGATAGATTCTTTAGTGGATTAAAACCACACCTTTGAAAGCCTCTTCTAATTTGAGAATTTGGGAGTTATGACTAAGTTGTTCGGTGTGCTCTCAAATTGGAGATGGAGTTTGGAGAATGGTCCCATGGCTATAGTGATAAGAAACGAAAGATAGAGTTTCAAGCTAGATGGTCTAATGACAAAGGTGGGAAGTAAACTCAATGACCCACATGCCAAAAATGTGGGAAGTTGAACTATGGGAGCTGCCTCAATGGGATTGAGAAATGATTCAAGTGTGGGAAAGAAGGACACCATGCTCAAGAGTGTCGAAAATACATAGAAAGGAAGGATAATGTGGTGGAAGAATGGAGAGAACCACTCATGGTTTAATGCTACAATTTTAGGGAGATAGGGTACTATGCAAGACAATGCACCAAACCTTGAGTTCTCGAGGGTAATTAGTGTCATCAGCCACCAAAGACAAAGGAACAAGGGAAGGATTATGCCATAACTACTACAGAAGTGGAGCAAGATAATTAGGTCATACAAGGTATAATTTCTATTCACTCAAGAATGGAAAAAGTCTTATTTGATTCTGGTTCTATGCATTCCTTTATATCTTGCAATTTTGCTAGAACTATAGAATCGAAGCCTCGAAACCTTGAAGTAGGGATATCTATAGAAACAATAAGTGGTGAAATAATTTCAACCCAAGTGTTTGAATATTCTCCTATTGGCGTATATGGGAAGATTCTTCAAGAGAATCTTGTAATAATTACCTTGGTGGAATTCAACGCTATAATGGGAATGGATTGGATCTCATTATATAGAGAACACATCAACTATCAGGAAAATTAAATATCTTTTCATATTACGAACCATCCCATAATCCTCTACAAATTCAAGGAATATCATGAATCTCCTTTGAAAAATCCTTCATCTGTGTGGCTGTTGATTCCCTATGAAGAAGCATACCTTGCCCAAATGGTTGATTCAAAGTAAGGTTCCAACCTTATGGAAATGAACATCATGAGAGGATATAATAATGTCTTTACCAAAGAGTTACCTAGAATTCCCCCAGATCATGAAGTAGAGTTCTCAATAGAACTCATACCCAGAGCTACTCCTATATTAATGTGTCCCTATAAGATGAATCCTATCAAATTGGAGGAGTTAAAGAAGTAGCTACAAGAGCATCTGGACAAAGGGTTCATACGCCCTAGTGCATCACCTTGGGGTGCGCTAGTGCTCCTTGTGAAGAAGAAGGATGGAACAATGCAGCTGTGTATGGATTATTGGGAACTCAATAAGATCACCATAAATAAAAAGTATTCTCTTCCAAGGATTGATGACTTGTTCGATCAGTTAAGAGGAGATCAATACTTCTGAAAGGTGGATCTTCATTCTAGATGTCATCATCTAAAGGTGAAGAAGGAATATATTTAGAATACTGCCTTCTGTACATGGTTTGGGCACTATGAGTTTCTGGTGATGCCCATCGAACTTACTGATGCCCCTAAAATATTCATGTATTTGATGAATAGAGTCTTTAGAAATTACCTCGACAAATTTGTGTTAGTTTTTATCGATGATATTATCATCTACTCTAAGGGAAAGGAGGAACATGAAGAACATCTAAGACTTGTGTTGGTGACATTGAGAAATTAGAAGTTGTATGCCAAGTTCAGAAAGTGTGAATTTTGGATGAAGCAAGTCACATTCTTGGGACATGTGATCACAATTGAGGGAATTTTTGTTGATCCTTCAAAAACAAAGGCAATTGAGGAATGGCCCAGGACCTCTAGTGTCATAAAAATATGTGGTTTTCTTGGATTAGCTGGGTACTACCGACGTTTTGTGAGAAATTTATCACGATTGTCAAGCCCGCTAACTAAGTTAACAAGGAAAGGGGTAAAGTATTTCTGGAAGGAATAATGTGAGGGAAGCTTCAAGGAGCTAAAGAGAAGGTTGACCACTGCACCTGTACCCACACTATTGAAAAGTGTAGAAAGTTCTGTGATATACAGTGATGCTTCAAAGAAAGTTATGGGTTTTGTATTCATGCAAAATTTTAATGTGATAGCCTACACCTCACGACAGTTGAAGATCCATGAGAAGAAATACCTGAAAAATGATCTAGAGCTGGTATCCATGATTTTTTATTTGAAAATCTGGTGGCACTACCTTTATAGTGAGAAGTGTGACATATACACCGACCACAAGAGCCTAAAGTATATATTCACACAAAATGAGCTCAACATGCATAAAAAGAGATGGATAGAGCTAATCAAGGATTACGATTTATATATTAACTATAATCATGGAAAGGCGAACAAGGTGGTTGATGCTCTAAGTAGAAAAGAAACTTATACTCTATCCATGTTACAAATTGAGAAAGACCATATCTTCTTGGATATGTGAAGGATGGATTTAAAAACCATAAGGGCAAGGGATACATCCTACCTTACCCAAATGATTTTGCAACCATCCATCCATGATAAGATTAAGGAAGCACAAAGGGATGATGTGGAGATAAAAAAGAGGGTGAATGAAGTAAAGGACGAGAATATTCAAGAGTTCCATATCGACGATGATGGTGTGATTTGGTTTGGAACGTGGCTTTGTGTGCCTTCATCACCTGGGATAAATAAGGATCTATTGGACAATGCACATAGATCAACATTATATATCCATCCCGGGAGTACCATGATGTACCGTGATCTCCGAGAACACTTCTGGTGGGATAACATAAAAGGAAGATTGCAAAATATATCTCAAGGTTCTTGGTATGTCATCAAGTTAAAGAAGAGAGGAAAAAGTCCAAAGGGATGATGCGGCCATTGCCTATACCCATGTGGAAATGGGAAAATGTTACTATGGAATTTGTCACAGGTCTCCCAAATATGTTGAAAGGAAGTAATTCAATATGAGTTGTGGTTGACCGACTCACCAAGACTTCCCATTTTATCACTATTCGGGAAGATCTATCATTTGAACAACTTGTAAGGATATATGTGAAGGAAGTGGTGAGACTGCATGGTGTTACACTCTCAATTTACTCTGACCGTGATCCAAGGTTCACATCTAAATTCTGGAGGAGCCTTCAACATGCTTTGAGTACTGAATTAAATTTCAGCATGACCTATCACCTCCAAACCGATGGCCAATCTGAAAGGACTATTCAGACGCTTAAAGATATGATAAGAGCCTACTATCTAGAATTCAAAGGTGGACGGGATCGACATCTCCCATTGGTTGAGTTCTCATACAACAATAGATTCCACTCGAGTATTCTGATGGCTCCATATGAATCTCTGTATAGAAAGCGATGTATAACTCTAACCTTTTGGGAAGAAGTTGGAGAAAGAAAGCTACTTGGACCTGATCTTGTGGAAGAGATGACAAAAAAGGTTCAAGTAATCTAGAAACACATCAAAGCTGCTCAGAGTCGGAAAAATAGCTATGCTGATAACCATCGAAGGGACTTGGAGTTAGATGTTGGAGATAAAGTATTCCTTAGAATATCACCATGGAACAGAGTCATGTGATTTGGAAAGAAAAATAAGCTAAGACCAAGGTACATTGAACCCTTTGAAATCCTTGACTTCATAGAAGCTGTGGCCTATCAACTTGCACTTCCACCAAATAAGGATCAAGTTCATGATGTGTTTCAAGTGTCACTCCTGAGGAAGTACATACCTGATCCCTCACATGTACTAAACTCATAGGTGGTACAACTGGAAGATGATCTCTCTTATGAGAAGCAGTCAGTAAAGATTCTGGACCAGAGAGATAAGGTTATATGCAACAAGACAACCCACCTTGTCAAAGTGTTGTTGAGTAACCATAAGTTTGAAGAAGCTACTTGGCAACCAGAGGAGGCGATGAATGAGAAGTACCCTCACCGGTTTGTGTAAAGTGAAATTTTGAGGGTGAAATTTTATAAGGGGGGAAGAATGTAACGACCCAAAGTTTTTCAATGGAAGTTCCCTTCAAAAAAATATGTCATAAAATCACATGAAAAAACAATATAATGAACTACTAAGTGATAAGTGACCTTTTAAACATAAGTTTGTAACTTCTGTGTTTGGAATTTCGAAAATCCAACATACACTATTGTGTTCAAGATGATTTTTGTAGTCTAATAAAACCAACATAATTTTTGGTAAATAGTAACATACCCTTATGAATATTAACCTACACTTATGAATATTAATATGACCCTTATGAATAGTAAATCTCCCAAAATAATAGTAACTTTACCCATGAATAATTAAATAAAATTTGGGCATCTTATAAGCAATGGTATTTTTGTAAGCCATAAATAATTAATTATAATTAATTAATTAATTTAAAATAATATATATATTTCTTAATTTTTTTTATAAATTAAAAAATCTATGTCTTCTAGATTTAATATAATTTTATATGTCCTCAAGTAATTTTTTAAAGCATTATAAAATCTGTTTTAATTTTAAAAACTTTATTTTTCCAGTAAATTATGATTTTAATTAAATATTAAATTAATCATATTTAGAAATTTATTTTTGAAAAATGGACATCATTTTTTGATTCTACACATCGAAAAATGGTAGGGGTTATTTTTTGGGATTTTTTTGAACTACTTGAATTTTTGATAAATAGTGAAATACCATAATTCACAAAAATAAGCTAAATAAGCTAATTATAGAGTCATGTATGATGTTCTACTGATGTAAGCCCACATAGTTCGGTATCACATGATAAAATTACTATTCTTGGTCAAGTAAGACTCACTATTCCTTGTCTTGTAGAGAAATAATAAATTAATGAATTTTATATTAAGAAAACCCCTCTCCCCTCCACTATAAAAACCACCCTTCACACCCTCTTTTCCTCACACCTATCAAGCTTCAATACATCCCTAAAATCTGCCCAAGAATCTTCCCTAGAACCTCCCCCATGTCCAAGATCTTCTGGTCTCATCAAAATTCCAATACTAGGTCTCTTAAGAAGGATCTCAAGAGGATGATTCAAGAGGTAATTTCCCTCATTCTTTTCCTTTAAATTCCTTTCAATTTCACGTTCATTTCTTATTCTCTCCCTACCTATATTTTTAAAAATTGTATGGTAAATCTAGTACCATACATATAATGTAATTTTATGATACTAATAGGATATTATACCATCCAACCCCCTTTACCTATTCCTTTTATTTTATAAAAGAAAACGTTGTTCGTGAGGTGTTGATCTATCACCTTCAAGAACGACATGTTTTTTTTTCCATTTCTACTTTCAGATCTGGTCATAAAACCATTTTTATGGTTGGATAAGAATATTTTATATTTATTATGTCCTATTTAAAGTTCTGTAACTAAATTATGTACATATTACTAAATGATTAAACAAAACATGTTCATTGTGGTCGAAAAACCACCCAAATTAACCCAAACAATCATCATTTTATTCTTATCCAATGATTCATCTACTTAGTATATAATATAATTAATTATAAGATCATTTTGAATTTTTTAATACCATTAATAACATGATATATAAGTTATGTATGTTTATCCATGTTCTACATGAACTTCCACTTACGAATACATGTGAATAGCTCAAGAAAACCATAAAAACGAACATTCTTGAACAATGTTTGTAAACTATATAACTCATCCAAAGGCCCATAAAATAACTTAATGAAACCATAATGAACTATATTCAGGTATAAGAGGTTCTTTAATTGTCAATTAATTAATATAATGTTGTTATATGGGGCATTAAAGTGAAGAAATCGTTCGGATACAAGGTAAGGGGAAAATTCTCGAACCCAACTTTCATCCTTCGGGTTCTCCCACATTCACTCATTTTTTGATATGGTTACTCCTTAAAAATCATTTTTTCATCATTTACATTACTTTACTGGGATATAAATGTTTTTCACTGGTGTTTATGTCAAACAAAATGTTTTTGAAAAGAACTCTTCTTTTGATAACACACCTTTTACTTCTCATTCAAGGTTGACGGTTCTTGTAACTTGTATGTTATTCCCACTTTCTTTTGGGAACCCAATGTTTATGAATGTTTTCTTATGAGATTAAACCCATTCCTTTTAATGGTTTAGTTATGTTTATTTTTAACATATGTTCATTGTGGAATGCATGATAAATGATAATGTTATAATGTGACAGGTGCGCCTAGAATTATATAGCGCAATATGAATGTTTCAATGTGATGGGTGCACCTGGAATTATACAGCACTCTAATTCATTGGGTAAAGTGATGAATCTCAGAAGTTAATGTGAAATTATGTGTGAACAAGATGATATCATTGTTCATAAGTATGTGTGGTAGTTAACCACTAAGACATGATGTTTCATTTTTATGCATTGACACATTTCAAGTCTTATATTTATGGTTCCTCTCATGTTCAGGATCCTTGGACTATGTTATGATTATGCTCACCCCATGCTATATTGTTCTGATCTATCCTCTTACAAGTATTTTATCTCACCCCTTTGGATGTATATTCTCAGGTGGCTACATGTACTAAAGAGAGGTCAAGTGCCAGTAAGAAGCTAGAGAAGAAGAAATTGAAAAAATGTTTATGCTTGATGTTGTAATTTTTATGTATGGTCCCAGTTTTCCCAAGACACTAAACCTTTGGATCCTCTATGTGTAATACTATTATGTTGTTTATCTTTAAAATTATGTAATAGTAATATAAGAAAAGGCTGGTTCGCTATAGAAACTCCATAATTGGAATGGAATGGTATTTACATATTTCCAGAACCATAAATTATATCATTCATCATTTTGAATTCTAAAACGAGGACGATTCATAAGTTAAAACATTATTGATATTTGTTTTGGTCATTTTGCTGATTCTTTGATCTTAATGAACTTATTTTGTTTTATAAATTAATCACATGTATACAAAATGATTCCAGAACCATATATAAGATATAATAAATAAATTATAATCTGGTTCAACCATAAAAATGGTTTCAAAACCAGTCTTAAAGAAAGTAAAATTAATTTAAATCACATCATCAACGATGTCTGTAAATCGACACATCAGAGACAATGTTTTAATTTCTTGAATAAGTGGGAGAGGAGAAGAAGTATAATGGTGAATCTTCCATAAACATGATGAAATCCAAAATATGTAGGATACTGGATCATTCATTCCTCTTGGATAAGGGGTTATGAGTAAAGAATAAGAAAATAAAGGAACACGAAATAAAAAGAAAAGTTGAGAAGTCCATTACAAAAATTCGGCAACTTAACAACGTCACTTAAAAATTCAGAAAATATTTAATTGAGAGAAAAATGTTATATCATAATTCATAAATAATATGTACAGTAATGGGGATATGGAATGAAATATCCCAATATAATCCAATTTAATTTTAAATATAATAACATAATTAGAGTTCTTAAAAGAGAGAGAGATATTTTGAGATGAAAATTCTGCAGCATAACGGCCATGCAACATGGTTTTAGAAAACATTAAAAAGAGAGGGAACATCGGTAACCCATAAATAAATTAATCATAATAAATTATATAGGTAGAAGAAAATGTAAATAAGAACATGGTATAAAAAATTGATGGCTATACCACATAAAAGAGAACTTGAATGGAAAAAAGAAAGAAGTTGAGAATTCTCTTACCTTGTAGTGTAAATCCTATGACTTGAAATTTGGGATATTGAGGGATTGAGGATACCTTGGGAGTAATTATAAGGTGGTAAAAGGCTATATATTATTTTAGTAGAAATTTTGAATGAATGGAATGAAGTAATGGGTTTGTATTTATAGAAAAACGGATGGAATATTTTATTAATTTCCAAGGGACACCTCATTAGTGGTATTTGCACAATCATGGGATTGACCATGGTATTTTACCATGGTATTAGACAATTGGGACACATGATATATTAGTTTACCTCACACAAGTTGACTAGAATTATTACATCATTATTACATTATTAATAATGTTATTAAACTTACCAAAAACTCAAAACTGTATTTTTAACATTCACTGAAAATTCTAATATTTCATAAAAATCCTGAAAATTCACCCTAACAATTTTTTAATGTGTAGAATTAAAAAATTAACTCCATTTTTTGAAAATAATTTTCTAAATATTATTAATTTAATTTTTAAATAAAATCATATTTAATTCAAAAATTAGCAATTTTAATTCTATAACTGCTTTTATATCATATTGAAAAAATTAACCAAGATGTCATTATTCTAAATCCTTAAGAAAATAAAATAATAATACAATTTACTATTAATTAGGGTAATATTACTATTAATATTACTATTTATAAGGGTATATTACTATTCACCAAAAAAGAAGTTTGTTCCATCAACCTCCAGACAACTTACTGAACACAATTGTAGATGACCATGTTTCATAATTCAAAACATAGAAGTAGAAAAATTATGTTTAAAGGATTGTTATAAATATCTACTTAAGAAAAATATTCATGCATTTCATTTATTTTTAAAGCCTTGGGGTGTTAAATTGTATCTAGTGTGTAATGTTTTATCACTATGATAATTCTGTTACTCGTACTATCCAAGATGTCAAGATTTGATAGTGGAAAAAAGAGATATAATCAGGGTTACCATCTATTGATGTGTTTTAATCAAGGAGGTGGGGTCACACATAATAGAATAGACATATAGTGTAAAAGTAGAATACCCATCATGTTAAACTATTACTCAACAGAAACATGATCATTATCATGCAAGATCTAAGAAGGTTCATTAGAAAGTTGTCTCTAGTGTAAGTGGGAGTGTTGTAATAGTGGGTTCCCTAGACCCGACTATATAGTACTTGTTGATTACCATATTGTTTATACAGTTAGATATACATGATGTATTTTTACCATTTTAGTGTAGAAATTTCCTCATTCACTATCAAAGGGTAATGTCCATATATTAAATGACATATCAAAAGGTTATAGGGGATCCTATGCTATAATGAGAACCTAGAGATACTATGAAATTAATCTTAAAAATGGTATTATGGTCTAGATACATATTACTGACTAGAAACAGTAGATGTTTGACTATCAAGTGGTGGAGCTCATAAGCATTGAGACTTCTTCTCATGAATTTATCACATGGTGATCTTTAGTAGTGAGATCATGAGGATAGACTCGCCAATAAGAATACCACATGTTTTGGACTTCCTTGGTTGTTCCTATCTATGGACATGGGTATTGGTCTTCTGACTTGAGATCATCACTATGGTGTGCCATTTTATTTTGTACTTTGATGCATGGAAAAAACCTTGTTAATGAAATCATGTGAGGTAGCTTTTGTTGCATACGCCATTGGGGGTATGGAATTGGTTGAATGGACAAGAAAAGATTTGTCTCTTCCAAGTTAAAGAATTTATATATCTCAGGCCTAATTGATTAGGATGGTGTGACCTTCATAAGTATTTTTCCAAAGCAGTCAAAAGGTAAACCTATTTGATTAGATCAAAAAATAAAAAATCAAGAAAAGTGTATTGACACAAGTGTACATCATACATTATGAGATATCTAAAGATAGAGAGACTAAATTATATATTACTTGTTCATAGGTTGTTTGTCGTTACTATGACAATCCTTATCTATTTAGGGGCCTTGATGAGTTCTTAGACGCCACTCTTAGTCTATGGATTTTATTTACTTCTATTAAGATAATGTCCTAGAGGATCATACACATTAGCGTATTCAAGAATCCACCATATTCAGTTGAATAGGTATATTGGAGATGGTGGGACTCTCAACGATGTCTGAGTGTTGTCCAAGTTATCAATCACCAATGAAATAAATAAATTCATTATTATCGAAGTTATGAATAATTTTTTTTGAGTTTATTTAAAGTATTTATATGTTAATTAAATATGAGATATAATATTAATTGAAAAAATATTATTTTAATATTCTAGGATCGTTTAATATTAAGCAAGAATTACGATTCGAGCTAAATGACTCGAGTTTATCATTTAATATATTTTATATTTATTAGAGGTATGTTATAAAATAGTAAATAATATTGATGAAGTTTGGTTCATTATAAGTATTTATTTAGTGGACATTAAATAAATGGGTGTCAGGGAACTGTTCTGGGAATTTAGAAATTCCACAAAAATAGAGAGAGAGAGACTCTCACACAACATATTGTTAATTCATTCTTAAATGAGATCCTCTCTCCCCCTCACTTTTTAGAGAGAGAGTCTCTCTATCAAGTGATGATACATGAATTCCTTCAATCATCAAAGGTAGAGGGTCATGGTAATCATCAGGACATTGAGGATATAATCAGATCTCTATGCTAGCACATAGAATTTGATGATTGAAACTACTAAGTATTTTTGAAGCATGTGTGGATGATATAGGGGGATCCTAGTGTAAATCCTTCAATGAAAGATCACCAGAGATGAGTTATAGTCAAGCATGAATTCAGATAAGAACATGTTTATTTTTAGTTTTAATTTATGTGTACTTTTAATTTATACAAGATCCTTAGAACATACTAGGGCTCAGATAATCAGAGATGAAAAGTATCATCATCCCAGTAATAAAATTTTTAAAATCAACAACCCACAAGATTCATCTGAGTTCCCCAATACCTTCATCGATGACTTATGAGGCCTTAGTTCAGGGGCCATCTCAGGAAATATTTCCATTAGGTGGGTATTTAGTAACGCCCATGCCTGTCGTGCAGTAGATTATACCAGCAGAGTAGGATGAGGATTCAAGCAGGCTTAGAGCACTCTGTGAGTTCTAGCATTAGAGGAAACTATGGTTCTATAGTGACTGAGATCCCCAAGTATTAGAGGATTGAATTTAGTTAGTGATAATATTAATTAGGCTTATAAAGACCCTGAATGATCATATGGTTGTGATATCATCCATTCTTTTCCATGGAGTAGTTAGACACTGGTGGAGTCTAGTCACATAGACACATGATGTTTTGAAACTCTCATGGTATAACATCTAGAAACTATTTTATGTGGAGAAATACCCTTATTGCTTGTGATCATTTCAGATTCTAGATATTTTGGAGATATAATTGGGAGGGATGATAGTTGGTGGGTAATACATGAGGTTCATTATCCTTACGCGATACTCACTCAACATTATTAGGGATGGTTACTTCTAAGAATAGTAGTTCAAGCAGGGTATTCATAGATACATTCATGCCAGTGTGGTACCCATATGAATTACCAGATATGTTGGAGTGATGGATTGGGAACCAGTGATGAAGAGATTTATATCTAAGGGGTACCATGTGGCTAGTTCCGTCAATATACATCATAGGTATGAGTCATCTTCAGTAGTTTGGAGACAATAGGTGTTGACGCACATGAGGCATACACATGATCAGACTCAGGAACGTGGTAATGAGGATCATGGAACATTAAGGGGACTAAGGAATCCTATATAGTGGTGATTATATTCATGTTATGGGTAAGGTCACATGGCATGTGATTTCCCAAACCAATGTGCTGAAGAGGGTAGACAGACATTGGATGAACCTCCACAAAAGAGGCAGGGTCATGATTATTGATATCCCAGGAGATTCCATTTCAGTCCCTAGGGAGGCAATGCTAGAATAGGATTTGGTGTATCTATAGGTATAATAGATAATGGTGTTGGAAAAGGTTATGTGCTACTTCAACCACCACCTCCAGGTGGCCCACATTAGGCTTAGAGAGCTATCATTCAGGGCCGTGGGTAACAAATTTCCATGGAGATTTATGACCCGGTAGCTTACGAGTTGATTAAGGGTTTGATTTTTGTTTATTATAATTTTTATTTAGTACTAGTATACAAATGTTTTAGTAGTTAATTTATCTCCTTACTCATAGTTTGAGAGATGAAGACCCCAGTTGAGACTTTATCCAAACAAATTTGACTTGAGGTTCCTATAAGGAACACTATTTCAATATCAGATATCTGCTGATAGTGAGATCTATCTATTGATGGAAAGAGTTTATTAGGGTTCCTCTTGGTCATTAGGATGAGACATTGTTAATTCATCTTGGGTATGAAATAATTTTCCACATTACAATCCTAGATTGACTGTCACCATAGAAGATTCAGATTCCTTCAAACAGATGGGATGGGATTCTCATTTCTGGGAAAGAGAGATCTCATGGAAGAGCAAGTGGTTATTTTGAGATAGAATATTCAACCCATAACCCATACATTAGAGAGTTTATACCTTCTCATAGTTGGTTCTTCATTCTTCTAGGTTACTTTATTTGTGGAGTATTACATTGACATCTTCCCCGAGGACATTCTGGGTTTACCTTCAAGGTGGGAGATAGAGTTTTTCATTGACATGCACCACAAGACTGATGTGATATCTTCTATGGTGTATCAGCTATCTCCTAATGAGCTCTTGGATGCGAGGGTGTAATTTTAGGACCATTGAGAGTAGGGTTTTATCACACTCAGTGTCTCTCCCTAGGAAGATCCGTTTTTTTATGAAAAAGGAGGACAAGATATTATGGATTTGTGTTGATTATCATTACCTAAATCATGACATGATAGAGAATAAGTACCACTTTACAAGAATTAATTATCTATTTGATCAGTTATGAGGCATGATATTGTTCTTGAAGGTCAATATCAGGTCCGGATACCTCTAGTTAAGGGTTCGTGAGGATGATATTCCAAAGATAGAATTTTTATGTCACTAAGAACACTATGAGTTCATGGGGATGACTATTGATGTGAAAAAAATCCCCCACTGTATTTTTTTCTCTGATGAACAAGATATTCCAGATATACATAGACCGATTTGTGGTTTTCTTCATTGATGACATACTCATCTACTCTAAATCAGTGGAGGAGCATGCAAATCACTTGAGGATAGTCGTAGATTTTTTATAGGAGAACTAGATTTATGGTAAGATCTTGAAGTGGAGGTTATGGATCCATGAGGATTACTTTCCGAGAAATGTCATTTATGATCATGGATTTTCTGTAGACCCAAAAAAGATTGATGCAGTGCTTTCTTGGGAACCACCCATGAGTGTGCTAGAGGTGTAGAGATTTCATGGAATTGTAGGGTACTACATGAGGATCTTGGAAAAATTATTCAAGATTTCAAAATCTTTGACCACCCTAAAATGTAAAGGACAATCATTTACCTAGACTGAGAAGTGCTATAGATCCTTTGAGGAGTTGAGGATAAAGCTGATTAGTGCTCCTGTTTTGTGACTACTAAAGCAGTGTGTGGATAATGTAATATATATATTAACATGAGATATAGTTTTTTGTCATAGTTACTATAAGATAATGATGTGGTTATAGTATATAATCTTGCAAAGGACAATGTGGTGGTATATTCCTATACTAGTATTTCCCACTTTAATCTAGGGGTGGAGGAATCCAAGAAGTTGGCTTCCTTGACACTGAACCCGGTAATGGATATGGGTACACATTATATTCAGTTGACAATGTTGAATCCTCTACTTCTCCAGCGTGTGAGGGAGGTTCATTTAGGATACATTGACTATGAGGTCCTACATGACCAGTTATCCTTAGGAGATTCATCCAATAGATTCTATCAAGGAGGGAATCACGTCACTATTTTCTAGATATGTTTGGTGGTTTGAAGTATTTTGTGAGAGGAGGTGATAAGGGAGTTCCATGCTTATACTTTTATCATATATCTTGGTGTAGGTAATATGTATAGATACATCTGGTGGAATTTTTAGTGGGATGACATGAGGCAGAGTGTTGCTGAGTTCTTCTCTTAGTGTATCACATGTCAGTAGGTGAAAGTTGAGCACTAGGTTTCAGAAGGTTTTTTGCAGCCTCTTGAGATCCCAGAGTGGATATTAGAGAAAATATACATGAAATTTGTGATCATGATTCCATTTATAGTGAGAGGACATGATTCTATATGGGTTATAGTTAATGGACTTACTAAGTCAGCATGATTCCTTTCTATGAGGGAGTAGAGTTCATTGGATAGTTTGAGGTAGTTTTACATATGGGAGATCATATGGATCAATGTGGTTCCCTTGATAATTTCCTCTTAATGTGATTCATGGTTCACGTCATGGTTTTGGAGAGACCTGTAGGAGGAATTCAGGAACCATTTTAGGATGAGTAAAAATTTTCACCCCTAAACAAATGGGTAGACTAAGTGAACTATCCAGGTGTTGGAGGATATTCTAAGGCCTTGTGTTTTAGATTTCAGATGAAGTTAAGAGGATCACTTAATTATGGTAGAGTATTATTATATTAATATGTATCACTATACTATAAGAATTAACCATTTCAAGGCCCTGTATGGGAGAGCCTATAGGCCACCCTTATGCTAGACCGTGATTGGTGAGACATCTCTTGTTGGGACAAAGATGATGTTGGTGACGATAGATAAGGTCCAAGTTATTAAAGAGGGGATGAGGACATCCCAGATAAGGTATAAATCTTATTATAATTTTTTTGTATGCCATTGAAGTTCTAGGAGGGAGAATTTGTTTTCCTAAGAGTCTCCTTATAAAGGGGATTATAGAGATTTGGCTGGGGAGGCAAGCTATCCCTGAGATTTATCAGGCTATTTGAGATCCTTCAAATGGTTGGTGAGGCTACATTATTCCAAGAATTACCCCCACATTTGGAGCAGGGGAATAACATCTTCCATGTGTCAAAGTTAAGGAGATATGTGTGTGATTCTACACATTTTATTGACTTTATTGAGTTAGACATCAAGGATGAATCCACCTTTATAGAGATCCCATTGCCAATCGAGGATCAACATGATAGGATCCTGCATTGATGAACCCTTCACTTTGTTCATGTGCCATGAAAGCTTGGGAGTATGAAGGAGAGCTCATGGGAGCAGGATAACCACACATGGACTCAATATACCCACATTTTTGTTTATTTTTTTATTTTTGGGGATGAAAATATTTGAAGGAAAGAATAATGTAGTGTAACACCCCGAGATTTTATGAAAAATATTCTTTTTAATGTCTTGTGTTGTACGCTACACCAAAATTAGCTTGTGATATACGCAACATCGTATTTTCTTGCAGTATAAGCAACACTATTCTTGGCTCGCGTTACACACAATTTCAAGTTCATTTTATAGAAAATATTCTATGCAACATTATGTATAGATTTTGTTTAATGTATAAATGAAATAAGCTTTGATTATACGCAACACCAAAAAGAGCTTTCACTACACGCAGCCCTGACTTGGTTTGCATTACACACAATAAAGACCTACCTCGATAGCGTGTGTAGTATGCAATACCGAGTTTCACTAAACGAGATATTATTATAATATTATTATGAACTAGACGTTATGAATAGTAATACCCACTTTTTGAAATTTTATAAATTTTATCTTTCAAAATGTACTTCATTTTTGGATTCGGAATATCGAAATTAGCTTAGGGTGAAATTTTGGTACTTTTCGGATAACTTTCATATTCTGATGAATAGTAAAAATTACTAAATTTTAATTAAAAACAATTTATTTAATCGAAATAATTAATAGTTATAAATAATTAATTTGAGTGGTTGTAAAGTATATTTAGAATATATTTTTACCATTTAATCCAATTTTGGTCATTGGAATTAATTTCACTTTGAAATTGGATATAAACAAGTATCAATCTCATGATAGTTATTGTTTCTTAAAAACACGCTATTTGTTTTGATAACAGGAATTAATTTTAAAATTAATTAATTCCACTTCTATGTTTTGAATTTGGAAAAATAGACATCAATTTTGAATTCAGAATATCAAATAATGCTTAAGCAGAATTTTTGGTATTTTTCGGAAACACTTTAATTTTTGACGAATAGTGAAACCACTTAGTGGTAGATAAAAAAATGACTTTTTCATTTAAATGAAATTTTACCACTTCTGTGAATTGAATTTCGAAAATCTGAGAGACACGGTTAATATCAAGGACTAAAATGTGGTTTAATGAGATGAAAATATTTTTTGGTGAATAGTAACTTTTTACTTTTATTTACCACGGTTAAAAGTAAATAGGGCAATTAAGGGTAAAAATGATTTTATTATTGACCAAAAACATGTCCTAATTCTATTGGACAAGTGTAATTCGACCCAAAACAACCTTAGGAATAAAATATGACCATTTAGGCCCACTTGGATTAGATTAGGACATTTAATATTAATTTATTTAAAGAAGGGTTAAAATAGTTAAAATCAAAGTTTAATAAGTAAATCATTCATAATATAGGGTTATACATAAGATATATTCGACTATAAATATTCATTAGAAATATAAAACTATTTCCTACATAATGGTATTTTATTTATAATTTTTTGACATTAAATAATTTAATTTATTTATGACACAAAGATGATGCAGTAATTATCTTATTAATGAAATATTGACATAATTGATGTTATAAATACCCAAATAAATGTAATTTGAGAGTTTTATGAATTAAACTAATTTTCTAGATTAATATGACATGTTATTATTGATTTAGTTAACTATGTTCGAACTAATCATTCTGTTATGATTTTCACAAAAAATCAATTACCAAATTGTGTCAAAATTGACATAAAATAGTTTTTAAAACAAATATTATATTATTAATTGTTTTTTTATTCCTAAAAATCTAAGGTTCAGAAAACTGACTTAGATAATGTTATATATATATTAATAATAGACAACTTGGGGTTTTTTTGGCTTGTTATAGTAAGTTTATTAACCTTATAGTGTAAGAAAACAAGAAGACACGGTAAAAGTAAAATTATTTAACTTATGGTTAAATCTAAATGATAAGGTTAAAATAGAAACCTAAACTTGTCTAAATTCTATTGGATGAGAGGATTTCGACCCATACCCACCTTAGCTTCAAAATAACTCAATTTGGAGCTATTAAAAACCGAATTTGACTTTATAATAAAATAATATGTTTTGTTTTTTCCAAAGGTGCCCCTCTCCTCCCTTATAAAAGGGCACCTCCTCCCTCTCCTCCTCACACCAATTTGAGCATTCAAGATCGGCCAAAACCTTCCCATTTCACTTCCCCAATTCCCTAGAAACATCCTAGAGGTCCTGGTCTTCTTCAAATACCAATTTTAGTGCCCTAAGAGGAGGTCTCAAAGAGGTGCTTCAAAGAAGAGGTAATGTCCGTTACCGATTCTTTCAACTTTATTTCTTCTTCCACTTCTTCTCCTTTAGTTGTTTCATTATGAAGTAATAACATTAGTATAACTCATATACGGATATGTTATTATAATTATTAAATAACCCTATTTCACCATCTATCCATCCTACGGAAAACAAAATCACCGCACGTGCGTACCTACGGAATACCGTCTCCACGCCGTGGTGTAATCTGTTTTTCCAGCAACACCTTATATGGATGGGTATAATGGTGTAAAGAATAAATATATATGGTTATTATAACATCATACTGATTCTTATATATTATACCATCCACTCCAATTCTATTAAATAATTATGGAAACGATATCATCGCTCGTGCGTACGTACGGACTACCGTCTCCACGACGCGATGAGATTCATTCTCCATGTTAACCATACATGAATGATAATAAAGTTTATATAATGAATAATAATGAAATATATGAAATAATAATTCTACTGTATTTATATATGTATATATGTATGTCATCTATTTAGTTTCATTCAATTCAATAAGGAAACGAAAACAACGTTCATGCGTACGTACGACCTACCGTCTCCATGAACGGTGTATTTCATTCCTTTTATCGATCTATAATATATATGAATATGATGAATATATATTATATATAAATCATGTTTTACATTCTGGAATTATGTAAATCAGGATATGAGTAACAATATCAAGAACGACAATTCGAAACACATACGATAAATGAAATGATTTTACCCAAAACACTGCTTTAACATGGAATTTACAAAAGAATGGGTAATATAAAGTCATAATTGAAACATATATGATATCATAACAATGAATATGATTATTTAATAAGTAAATGACATTATTTAAATCATTATAAAGGAGGTTCAGATCTATACAAAGCATATCGGACCTAAGGTAAGGGATAATTATTTCAATCTCGTTTCTCATCCGAGATTGTTTATTCGTAAGTATTTACTGGGGTTATGTTTATCATCCATATCCATGTTTTCTCAAAATGTTTTCATAAAATGTTTAATATTCATCCTTGTATGTTTAAAGTCATTTTCACCCCTTTTTTACTTTTACCACAAGGTACGGAAGGAATCATTCTTTTACGATGTACTTTTTAACATTTCCAGAAAAAGTACGAGGAGAATGTTTTTTTTAACTTATACGGCGTGAACGGATTTTTATGGTTTTATAACACCTAATTTTCTTGAATATTCCTCTACAATATTTTATGATTATTTTCAACAAAATCATTTTCTTTTAAAATTGAATGGCATTTTGTGAAAAGAAAATTATTTTGAAGAAGAAATGATATTTTCCTCAAGAATTCATTTCAAGTGTTTTATCAAAACCATTTTCCATCTAAGATGCAATTATTTCATATGTGTATGTTTTAAGTATAATGTCTATATGATTTACATGGTTTCACTTTTCTTATGATGATATATCCATTTGTTTTATATGGATTATGTGATGATGGGATGATGTTTATGAAACCTATTTTATTCTTTGGGTTATGATGAATGTTTTAAGTTTATTTTATGGCATAAGTAAGAATGATTTCATCATGAGATGGGTGGGACCTATATCTCCCTCCAATGCATTGGGTAAATATTTATATATCATGAGATAGACATGGATGGAATGGTAAGTTAATCCGGTTCAGTGTTACAGGACTGAAACGAGGAGTGAACTCGATTCAGAAAGGGACTTTTTCCACTAAGATGGTCTTGGCAGAAATTCCTTGGATACTATGGAAATCATGACATGTGCTGAATGTTTGCCACAATTACATGTTTTACTCCCATTCTATTTTATCATGCTTAATGTTTCTTTATGATCTATGCCTTATGCACTTCCATGTTTTTTGTCATTGCTCAAGCTTTTGATCTTTAAACATTATGTTCATGTTTTTAAGTTCAAATGAATATGATTTGTTTTATTTTATCCATGCTTACCCTTACTGAGCATTTGAGCTCACCCTTTATATGTTTTCTTTTCCCCAGGATATAAAGAAAGGTTTTAGGTAAGAAAAAAAGGGGAAGATCGATATGGGAGATGTTGAAGATCTTTCAACAGGATTAGATGTTTATATTCCGAGTTTCCAAAGACACTAAACTATTATGGTCCTTGTGTATATGTTTTTGTTATGTATTAAGTATTATGCAAAAGTAATGTAATTTCAATGTACGTCAAGTTTCGGGTCTCTATAGTTGGTATCAAAGGAAAGGTTTAGTCAACCTTTGGAAACTAGGATGCGAAAACGTTAGTGAGATCCCTAGAGATATTTCTAAGGTATGTCTTGGGATGTCCCTAAGGTTACGTATAAGTATAAGTTATAGTCCTAGAATTACAGTAACAATATTATAATTAAACTTAAGAAGTTAGATGTCGAAGGTACTCCCCCTTGATTTTGTTATTTTCCTTGTATGATTTTTGACTCTCACATAATTCTTTTTGTGTTTTAGTCAATGGAGGGAACTAGAAGGAATTCGGTTAACATTGAATCCAATGGACAAATTGGTGACTATGAGCAACAAAATTGCATAATGCCTAGAGATAAAGATATTGTGATTATGCCGAATCAGTCATCACAATATATGATTAACAAGGTGAAATTTAGTGGTATGCCTAATTCGTCAAATAAGAGGAAGATAGACTTTTATGCATGTTCGCATGTTGAGGAGAATAAAGAAAGGAAGATTGAGATTTCTAAAGAAGGGAAGAAGAACCTTGAGGAATACCTCAAATGGAGGGAAAGATGTTATCTGTCTGGAGAAAAGGGTCATAGAGTGACAGACTGTTATGGAGTTCAATGTCTTATTTGTGGAGAACATGGGCATTACCCAACTCAATGCCCTGACCTAAAAAGTTACTTCTAAATGAAGGAAGGACTTATTCAAGGAAAATCATTGAAGAGGATGTATTGAAGTTTTTATGTATTGGTATTCACGAATAATGTTGTTGAGGTACTTTTATGGTGTATTAGAATATTTTTGTATTAGTTTATTGTGGTTTTCAATAATTTTATGGTACCGATAACCATGAAAAGTGATTCAAATATTTTGGAAAGCAGATGATATGTTCATAATTAAGGGATAAAGAGAAAATAAAATTTTTGACAGTATTCATGAGCTAATTATTGATATAAGGACCAAGTGACATCATGGTTTGAGTATATATAATTTTGAGGATTTTGGTTTGTGGAAAGTGTTAACTTTTAACTGCATTCATGTTTTCACTAAGGTTCAATGGGTATTCATTTTGTTTCAAGAGAATACATGATTAAGGCCTTCGAATGTTTTGAATTTGACCAACAAGACATATCTTATGATATATGGGGATCAAAGATGGTATTAACATGCTTGTTATATGAACTCTTTGGTAATCGTTTTCACTATAATATGAGATTGGACAACAGTATTTTGGATAAGACTAAAGATTGGAATGTATTATGTTGGGCATAAGTTAGTATTGTTTAAGGCTAGAACTTTTTCAATATTATTGATGGAAAGTTATAATAATGTATTTTTGGAAAAAAGGACAACCCCTAAGACGGTTGACAGCCCATCGCGTCGGACAAGGCTGTGGAAATCGAACCCACAACCGATGTGCGACATGCCTTTATCGCCTACCACTAGCCTACAGGATGTCCCTAGTTAGTATAAATTAGTTTTAATTTTTTTAAGTGGTATGAGATATGAAGTATAAGTCCATTTTAGGAACCATATACGATTAATCGACTTATGTATATTTAATAAATTTTTCTAACCTTTTGTTTGAGACAGATGGAATGACCCATCATTCTATCACATGATCTGCTAACACTTCACAAATAACAAATTCAACTTCATTTCTTTAAGAGATGAAGTGGAAATTTTTCAATTCACGAAAAATAGTGAGATTGTACCAAAAGCATGTAAGTATTTATTTTAATTCATCAACTTTAGGGAAATGATATTGAAAACCAAAAAAAGTTGTCCTAGTGCCCTTATATCCGATGAATCAGATGGTACCTTTGATCATCACAAATCTATGGATTTGCGATTATTGGTTTTTTCATATCCATGTTCTCTACCACTCTCTATCAGAACATGATGGTCAGATTTCTCTTCCATATCCATATTTTCACCTATGTTCTCCTATGTGGAAACCCAGTGATGATTTATTTGGGTATTTGTTATGTTTCTAAAATTCTTTTTTTAAATGAAGTTTTAGTATTCCTTTTTACGATGTGGGTTTATATGAAAGAAACTCTCGTTTAATAAACCATTTATAACCCCGACGAATTTCGAGGGTGAAATTCATTTTAATGGGGTAGAATGTAACACCCCGAGATTTTATGAAAATTATTCTTTTTAATGTCTTGTGTTGTACGCTACACCAAAATTATCTTGTGATATAGCAACACCATATTTGCTTGCAGTATACGCAACACTATTCTTGGCTCGAGTTACACACAATTTCAAGTTCGTTTTGTAGAAACTATTCTACGCAAAATTATGTATAGATTTTTTTTAATGTATAAATGAAATAAGTTTTGATTATACGCAACACCAAACAGAGCTTTCACTACACGCAGTCCTGACTTGGCTTTTATTACACACAATAAAGACGTTCCTCGATAGCGTGTGTAGTACGCAATACCGAGTTTCACTAAACGAGATATTATTATAATATTATATGAACTAGCCATTATGAATAGTAATACCCACTTTTTGAAATTTTATAAATTTTATCTTTCAAAATGGACTTCATTTTTGGATTCGGAATATCGAAATTTTCTTAGGGTGAAATTTTGGTACTTTTCGGATAACTTTCATATTCAGATGAATAGTGAAAATTACTAAATTTTAATTAAAAACAATTTTTTTAATCGAAATAATTAATAGTGATAAATAATTAATTTGAGTGTTTGTAAAGTATATTTATAATATATTTTTTCCATTTAATCCAATGTTGGTCATTGGAATTAATTTTACTTTGAAATTGGACATAAACAAGTATCAATCTTTTGATAGTTATTGTTTCTTAAAAACACGCTATTTGTTTTGATAACGGGAATTAATTTTAAAATTAATTAATGCCACTTATATGTTTTGAATTTGAAAAAATAGACATCAATTTTGAATTTGGAATATCAAATAATGCTTAGGCTGAATTTTTGGTATTTTTCTGAAAAACATCAATTTTCGATAAATAGTGAAACCACTTAGTGGTAGATAAAAAACTGACTTTTTCATTTAAATGAAATTTTACCACTTATGTGAATTGAATTTTGAAAATCTGAGAGACACGATTAATATCAAGGACTAAAATGTGGTTCAATGAGATGAAAATATTTTTTGGTGAATAGTAACTTTTTACTTTTATTTACCACGACTAAAAGTAAATAGGGTAATTAAGGGTAACAATGATATTATTATTTCCCTAAAACATATCCTAATTCAATTGGAAAAGTGTAATTCAACCAAAAACAACCTTAGGAATAAAATATGACCATTTAGGCCCACTTGGATTAGATTAGGACATTTAATATTAATTTATTTAAAAAAGGGTTAAAATAGTTAAAATCAAAGTTTAATAAGTAAATCATTCTTAATGTAGGGTTATACATAAGATAAATTCGACTATAAATATTAATTAGAAATCTAAAACTATTTCCTACATAATGGTATTTTAGTTATAATTTTTAGACATTAAATAATTTAATTTATTTATGACACAAAGATGATGTAGTAATTATCTTATTAATGAAATATTGACACAATTGATGTTATAAATACCCAAATAAATGTAATTTGAGACTTTTTATGAATTAAACTAATTTTCTAGGTTAATATGACATGTTAGTATTGATTTAGTTAACTCTGTTCGAACTAATCATTCTGTTATTATTTTCACAAAAATCAATTACCAAATAGTGTCAAAATTGACATAAAATAGTTTTTAAAGAAAATATTATATTATTAATTGTTATTTTATTTATAAAAATCTAAGGTTAGGAAAAATGACTTAGATAATGTTATATATATTAATAATAGACAACTTGGGGTTCGTTTGGCTTGTTATAGTAAGTTTATTTACCTTATAGTGTAAGAAAACAAGAAGACACGGTAAAAGTAAAATTATTTAACTTAAGGTTAAATCTAAATGATAAGGTTAAAATAGAAACCTAAACTTATCTAAATTCTATTGGATGAGAGGATTTAGACCCATACCCACCTTAGCTTCGAAATAACTCAATTTGGAGCTATTAAAAACCGAATATGACTTTATAATAAAATAATATTTTTTGTTTTTCCAAAGGTGCCCCTCTCCTCCCTTATAAAAGGGCACCTCCTCCCTCTCCTCCTCACACCAATTTGAGCCTTCAAGCTCGGCAAACCCCTGCCCATTTCACTTACCCACTTCCCTAGAAACATTCTAGAGGTCCTGGTATTCTTCAAAGACCAATTTTAGTGCCCTAAGAGGAGGTCTCAAAGTGGCGCTTCAAAGAAGAGGTAATGCCCGTTACCGATTCTTTCAATTTTATTTCTTCTTCCACTTCTTCTCCTTTAGTTGTTTCATTGTGAAGTAATAACATCAGTATAACTCATATACTGATATGTTATTATAAGTATGAAACAATCCAATTTCACTATCTATCCATCCTACGGAACACAAAATCACTGCGTGTGCGTATGTACGGAATACCGTCTCCACGCCGTGGTGTAATCGGTTTTTCCACCAACACCTTACATGGATGGGTATAATGGTGTAAAGAATAACTATATATAGTTATTATAACATAATACTGATTCTGATATATTATACCCTCAACTCCAATTCTATTCAATAATTATGGGAATGATATCATCGCTCGTGCATACGTACAGACTACCATCTCCACGACGCGATGAGATTCATTCTCCATGTTAACCATACATGAATGATCATAAAGTTTTTATAATGAATAATAATGAAATATATGAAATAATAATGCTACTAAATTTATGTATGTATATATGTATGTCATCTATTTAGTTTCATTCAATTCAATAAGGAAATGAAAACAACGTTCATGCGTACGTACTCCCTACCGTCTGCATGAACGGTGTATTTCATTCCTTTTATAGATCTATAATATATTTGTATATGATGAATATATATTATATATAAATCATTTTTTACATTCTATAATTATGCAAATCATTATATGAGTAACAATATCAAGAACGATAAGTTGAAACACATACAATAAATGAAATGATTTTACCCAAAACGCCGTTTTAACATTTAATTTACAAAAGAATGGGTAATATAAAGTCATAAGTGAAACATATATGATATCATAACAATTAATATGATTATTTAATAAGTCAATGACATTATTTATATCATTATATAGGAGGTTCTGATCCATACGAAGCATATCGGACCTAAGGTAAGGGATAATTATTTCAATCTCGTTTCTCATCCGAGATTGTTTATTCGTAAGTATTTACCGGGGTTATGTTTATCATCCATGTCCATGTTTTCTAAAAATGTTTTCATAAAATGTTTAATATTAATCCTTTTATGTTTAAAGTAATTTTTACTCCTTTTTGACTTTTACCACAAGGTACGGAAGTAATCTTTCTTTTACGATGTACTTTTTGACATTTTCGGAAAAAGTATGAGGAGAATGTTTTTTAACTTATACGTCGTGAAAATATTTTTATGGTTTCATAACACCTCATTTTAATGAATCTTCCTCTAAAATATTTTATGATTATTTTCAACAAAATCATTTTCTTTTAAAATTGAATGGCATTTTGTGAAAAGAAAATGATTTTGAAGAAGAAAGGATATTTTCCTCAAGAATTAATTTCAAGTGTTTTATCAAAACCATTTTCCATCTAAGATGAAATTATTTCATATGTGTATGTTTCAAGTATAATGTCTCTATGATTTACATGGTTTCACTTTTATTATGATGATATATCCATTTGTTTTATATGGATTATGTGATGATGGGATGATGTTTATGAAACCCATTTTATTCTTTGGGTTATGATGAGTGTTTTAAGTTTATTTTGTGGCACAAGTAAGAATGATTTCATTATGAGATGGGTGGGACCTATACCTCCCTCCAATGCATTGGGTAAAGATTTATATCTCATGAGATAGACATGGCTGAAATGGTAAGTTAATCCGGTTCAGTGTTACAGGACTGAAACGAGGAGTGAACTCGATTCAGAAAGGGACTTTGTCCACTAAGATGGTCTTGGAAGCAATGCCTTGGATACTATGGAAATCATGACATGTGCTGAATGTTTGCCACAATTACATGTTTTACTCCCATTCTATTTTATCATGCTTAATGTTTCTATATGATCTATTCCTTACGTACTTCCATGATTTATGTCATTGCTCAAGCTTTTGATCTTTAAACATTATGTTCATGTTTTTAAGTTCAAATGAATATGATTTGTTTTATTTTATCCATGCTTACCCTTACTGTTCATTTGATCTCAACCTATATATGTTTTCTTTTCCCCAGGATATAAAGAATGGTTTTAGGTAAGAAAAGAAAAGGGGAAGATCGATATGGGAGATGTTGAATATCTTTCAACAAGATTAGATGTTTATATTCCGAGTTTCCAAAGACACTAAACTATTACGGTCCTTGTGTGTCTGTTTTTGTTATGCATTAAGTATTCTGCAAAAGTAATGTAATGTCCATGTACATCAAGTTTCGGGTCTCTACATGTAGAGACTCTGTTATTTCTTTGTAAGACCTTGAAAGATATTATGTAATTTTTTTCAAGCCAAGAGCTAATACAACAGGATATTCTAAGGCATGGTGATCTTAGAATTAATTTTATAAAAAATATTAAATATATTTTTATCACTCATGTGTAGTTTTTTAGAAATAATAGAATATACCTTGAATGGAGTCTTAGATGAAAAATCTAAGACCACAGTTAAATATAGAGTATAGGGTTTACCCTAAGAATAACCGAAAGTTGGTTAGCATTACACATTAAGATAAGATATCCATTGGAGAGTACTTTAATTGGATAAATTAATTAATTATTTTAATTAATTAATTTAAAATACAAAAACTAATTTCCTCTTTAAATATCATGTTATCGAAATTATCTAGGGATATCCACATAACCCTAGGAGATTTGAGAGAAGATTCAGATCATTCTTAGTTGGATAAAACATAATTGGATGATGAGTGAACATCAGATCATGGTGGATTGAAAGATATAAAACCCAATCAATCTTCCACATCACTTGAAAACACATTCCCCACCAACGATCAATCAAAAATAGAGGTAGGTATCATCAATTTTGGTTTCTTCCCTTGATTAAACATTTTATCATGGATATTTTATTATCTTCTTTTGATTTTTCATATTCCTACCATTCACATGATCCCATTGTCTAAATAATTTTTTTGTTCAATTTATTATTTCTTATGCCATAATCTCACCCTAAACTCCCCACTTTTAAAAAAAATAGGTCGAGAATGTTTTTCCAATGATGTTTATCACCCTTTTTTGGTGCTTTCCCCAATAATTATTCATGTTTTTACTATTAGATGATGGGGTCACACTTCTACTAGGATGGAGTGGGTTCGAGTGTGATCAAACACATGGATTCATGGTAGTTGTGAAAACAACTATTGATATGGTTATTTGTTGATGGATTGAGATCTATTGTAGGATGATGGTGATGATTCCCACAGATCTAGGATATGGGAATGAGATGCAGTTACAAGAGGCATATGGGATGCATGGAAAACCCATGTGGGTGATTGAAATATGATTTCTGGCCACCAGAGGGCCCAAATTGATGACCCAAGGCTACCCCAACTAGATTCATGTGGCCAGATGTCCGAAATCATAGAGGAAGTGGAAGATCTGAGATCCATAGTGAATAAAATATCATTATAAGAAAATCCCAACTACATGATGTGTACTTTGATAAAAACACACCTTGTAGTACCTTATATTCGATATCTAGGTTTTCCAAGTGGAGATAAATATCACACTGTGTGGGACCCCCACATACCATGTGAACCAGTGCAAGCAAACTAGAATGTACTTTAAGAGTGCATAGGAATGGTCAGGACTAATCACATGGACATGGCTAGGATCACAGGCCTAGACATGGCTAGGTACCTAGGCTAGGACATGGCTTGGTACACCTGCATAGGTGGTGTACACAGGAATGACCAGAATGACGCAGGAAGGTCACTAATGGTTGAGACATGTCATGTACGAACAATGAACTCCATGTAGTGTGACATGTACTCCAATCCATGTCCATAGGAGACATGGAAATGCAATGGTGTGGGCTGTGTTGACCCCCATACACTCCAGGTACATCCCTCCACATCTTCTTTCTCTCATATCTCCTTAGTTTGGACTCATATTTTAAACCACGAGTATCCTATACTGAGTTCTTTTCCATGTAGAATATGATGATAGAATTTATAATAGATTTTGTGATACGATGTGAGATGATCCGAGTAGTATGATTCTTTAGGAGACACTTGACGATGGAAGTGATCAGGAAGGATAATTAAAGAGTTCAGATAGATACCGTACTCCCCTGTCACACTGGGGTGTGGGTCCTTCATACTCTTTATATAGGTAGAGGTAGTACTCCACTTTACTAGTATGGTACGAGTCATCCATACATAGAGATTTTACTCCCCTATCGGACCATGGTGTAGGTCCACCATACTCTTTATACAGGCATAGGCGATACTCCCCTATCATAATAGGGTATATGTCCTCTATCCATGGAGACAGTATTCCCATACCACACTAGGTTAGGGGTTCTCTATACTTGTTATTCCAAGAAGATATGGTTCTCCCATATCATATAAAGGTGTGGGTCTTCTATCCATGGAGACGGTACTACCATATTAGACCAAGGCGCATGTCCTCCATACTCATTGATTAGATGGGGAAAGTACTCCATTATTACACCAAGGAGCAGGTGACCAACACCCATTAGATCTGATATAGATATGACACTCCCCTACATGGGAATGTCTCCTCTATATATGGGGAAAATAAAATCCATTATCACTAGGGTGTGTGTCACTCCCTTGGGCTATGGAGCAATGAAAAGGTGCATGAACTCCTCATGGATTCCTCGAATAGGTGAGCAAGATGTTGGGCATCGATGATGGACCTTGGGAGCTATACGTACACTCATTTTACAGGGCTAGGCTATGAGATGAAGACCCCATTTCTCTTTCATATGTATTTCTTATATAATCATATATATCTATGATATTGGGTTTCATTTTCCTCTTTCTGTGGATTGAGATAACAACTTTTATTATGTATCTTTTTCTCCCTCTTCAATTTTTGGGGCTTTCTATTAGGTAGGTATATACTCACCCCTACATAGGAATTTCCTGCACATATCATGTCTTATGAATATAACAGATATATTGACGATGATTTTAGAATAGAATAGGGATACACAAGTGGATAAACTGTATATGTTGGATAGATCATGGATATATGGAGTTGGGATCTCTTAGCTATTTAATTTTATAGTTGTTATTAGGTTGGGACATCTTTTCTGGGTGGGCGTGTATTTTTCCCTTTACATTTCATATTTCAGTGTCACACTCTATTGTATTCCCTAGAGTTTATTACATGCATGCTTTTTAATCTAGATATTACTATCTTTATTTATTATTCTTCTTGACTTATAAATATATGTGGTTGGGTGCATGAATACATGTACTTTAGTTAAGGGATTTCCATTTTACTTATTCCTTCTTGGTGATTTTCACTAGACTCTGGCCTATGGAGGTAGGCTTGGAGTTGTGGTGGATTAGTCATCCACCAACTAGGAGGGCCCCAATGGGTCCAGTCATGAAAATCATGATATAAAACATTAATGGGGAATTAAGTAAACTATATAATAGAAAACATATTGAATAACATTTTAATGACTCAGATTTCCCAATTTTATTTTTATAAATTATTTGGGAAAATTATGAGTCCAGACACTAAGATGGCATGTGATTTCAAGGCCCAGGGTGCCTAGAATGATCGTATAAAAAATTTTATGTTTTTAATAGCATACATGTGTAAATTTTCTAAAAAATGAAATACATCTTAAATGGGTTCCCATATTAGAAATAAGAGGTAACTGTTGAGCTTAGAGCAGTGGATTTACCCTAGGTGTGACCTAACATCGGACGACGTGAGTCATCTTTTAAAAAAGTGTCTAGGGTAGTGACCATAAAATATAATAATTAAATAAAAATTATTTTATTTTGAAATCATAATAACTCATAAAACGTAACTTTAATTGGAAATCTGAGACCACATTTGAGTTTTTAAGATGATGTTTTCTTTAGGTGAGTCCTAACATCGACTGGCGCGGGTTGGTTGCAAAAGATAATTTTTGGACATGAATTCCATTAAAATATTTAATATTTTTTTTTGGACCTTATGTGTTGATGTAGTGGAAGATTCATTTTTTAATAAGCCAGGTCAGATGAATTTATGGTGATCTCTATAAACCTGGAATTCCCTTGAGGTAAGGAGAATAAAGCTATCTCCCGATGATGAACGCTGATGAATCAATGATCGATGACGACACGAACCTCCATTCTTCATCATCAAGTGATCAAAATTGAGGTAGAGTTTCGATCTATTTGTGATTACTTTTCCCCTTCTTGGAGTCAAATAATTAACACAGACTAACCCATGAACAAATTGATCAGCGGTTTGATCATTCTTGTGGGAGGGATAATTATTACAGGATTAAAGGGAATAGATCTTGGAGATTATTCTGCTGTTGATTTCTTTATGATCCCAATAACATGAATGTATTAAGGTCGAATGAAGAAGGCCAATAAAAATTCTTTTTTGTGTTCATGTGATTAATCCCCCCAAAATCTACCGTGTTCTTCATGAGTTCATCGCCCTTTGAAGCCCAATGCGAAAAATCAATTACTGCGCCCACGATCCATGGTGCAATGATCCGAGACCGAAGGTTTTCATGTGCGACAACATTGCGGAGGTGTGACAGAAGAAAAATAAGTGGGCATCAGCTCACGATGGAGGGCATGATGAACGATGGGCCACTGAAAAGGTGGATAACTGTGAGGGAAGCACGCGACCCGGGGGGAGGCCGGGTTTCGACAGTGTGCACAATCGTGGTCTAGTGGGATGCAACTCAGAGGCTGCGTCAGTGGGGAGTCCATGGGACCTGGTGGCGAACACAAACTGGCTGTATGAAACACAGTCTGACCACATTGACTGGGGGAGCTAGCTAGCCATGTGGTCGGGCAATCACATGGACCAGGGGGACGCAGCCAGGGCATGCCACATCCAGTAGAGTAGGGACAACCCGCACAACATGGGCCATGCTAGAGAACCGGGCTAGTTTGGGCCAACCTAGACCAACCAGGTTAGGCCGGGTCGGCCGGACTGGGTTGGCTCAGACCCAGACCGAACCATACCCTTTCTACTAAATTGGCCATATATTTAAAACCACGTGTCTATTTGATGACCTGCTTGTGGAATTGGGACCCTTGATAGAATATGGTCCTTTTGAGATAGTCTATGTGAGTTTTTTGGAAGTTTGTTGATGAACTAATGGATCCAGAAGTAGGTTCTCCTAGAATGAGTGTTCTAAGAGTAGAATCCTGCAGCTATCTGTGACTATCTGACTTGGAGGTCTGCTTGACCCATTGACGCTCCATGCATCATCGATGTCCAAGACACCATCACCACTTTGAATGCCACCAACAATACAAGCACCACCGATGCTCCATGAGCCACTGAAACTCCATGTTCTATCACGTTCCATTCTCCATTGACATTATGTGTGCCCTCTACTCTCCTTGCGCCACCATCACTTATTGTATCATAGAAACTAATGGATATATGGACTACAACTGAAAATCATTCTCTTAATGCTTTAGACTTATACCTGTGTTAGGTAACCATATTGACTATACATTGTGTGTTTCCTTTGTGGTGTACTTTTTATGTTTCCTTTGTGGTATACTTCATGTGTTTCCTTTGTGGTATAATTTTTTTAATTCTTAGTGGTGCACATTTGTGGTTTTGAGGTCCCTTATAAGTATTGTTTTACTCACCTTTTCTTGGGCTATGCCCGCTTGTGTCGTGTCTTGTCTAGACAATTGATGATTTGATGGATTCCTTGGTGGACTAGGGACATGTGGTGCTTAGAGAGAGGCATGCTAGATGAGGTGTGCTTCAGCGACTTTGGAAAGCTATTTTTATACCTACCCTTCAGGCAGGGTTTTCTATGAACGAGATTCAGGAGCTTGAAATTTTTTTTGGTTGGGATTGTATTCTAGACCCATTTAATTTTCAGTTTTGTACTGTTGTACTCTATTGTTGGTATCTTAGAGGTATTAATTCTTGTTTACTCTATGTACATGTACTTAGAAAAATGACTCCCATTTGTGGAATATGCCTACTCGATGCTAGTCACTAGCCCTTGGCCTATCTGAGGTGGCTTTGGGGTAGTCACGACATGGACCCCAGGGGATGGGTCCTGACAAACATAAACACAACTTAAGGTATAACTACCCCAAACCCATATTCTAGGTTCTGGTGCTAAAAACCTAATATTTAAATGTCTGGATTTGGCATCGAAGATCATGACCCAATTTTAGTCATCCAAAACATGCATCATCAAATGGAAAACAATGCATCAAATATATACCCAAGGACCATTAAGGTTTATAGTTTTATAGAATTATAAAAAAATATTTCATAACAATACTCTTTTCTTTATGTAATAATTTTTACCACTATACCCATATTTTTATATTCCATATCATGTCTTCGTCATAATCAACATGAAACACTTCAAACATATCGTAATTAACATCTTTATTTATAACCTATTGAAAAGAAACATTTGAAGGGTGATGTCAGCTAAACAGTAAGGGTACACATATGTATTAAAAATTGAATATCTTCAATGTTCACAAGATTAATATAAGAGTCTGAGAACATATTCAATTCATATGAGCATTACATAAGATAATTCATAGCAATTAAAATATGGATCATAAATACTAATACATGGTATATAAAATTTAACAAAGAAAAAATTTATATGGATCAATAATCATTAGCTATGTGAAAATAATCCCCGATCAATGGAGACATTAAAACCCATTATAAGAATTCAAGAAAAATATAGGTATCTTGGACTATCAAACATTCATTATGGAATCACCTAATAGAATGATTCACATATTTATTAGGAGTAAACTTTAACTGATAAACTCCATCATATCATAAGAGTAACTTAAAATATGTTATCTTTGGATTTTATTAGGAGTAACTTACAATCAATTTAATATGTCATCTCTTAGGAGTAAATAATAGTCATTTGACACTATTTTTTTACCCATGTATTAAAGGACTACAAGAGACCCATATGTACTTTTTTTATAATGTAACTACCCATCCTTATTTTATAATATAACCACCCATATTTGGGTTATAATGGAACCATCCTTAAATGATCCATACATATATACACATACCATATAGTGGAAAAACTTTTTGAAGCTTTCACTTTTCAACATAACACCATTGAAAAGAACCAAAATTCATTTTTAGCTTGATTAACCTATGGAAAAGAAATAGGTTCCATAAAAATATCTTTAAAACAACCATAATACATCCAAATAATGAATAATGATGGTATTATTGGAACATATCCCCATTGGATCATATTAAAAAAAAGGATAAGGTCATAGATGAAAAATACAATTAAAATAACATTTAGGACATTTATATTAAAAATAGGGAAAATATCCTTTTCATTTGCTAACATTTCAAATAAAAATTCCATGAATATTTAGAAAAATATTTTCTTTAGAAATAACCATTGAAACATTTAATGTAATATTTAATGAAAATAATAGTTATGATAGTAGGAAAATATTTTCATTTGGTAAATGTTAACCAAATATCCCTTCCACACTTCTTGTAACAAGAAAAAGTCCCCCTTTAGAAAAAAAATTATTCATTTTAAACCGTAGTAAATAAAGTAAAATATATTTAAAAATAACTTAAAACAATTAATTGTTCATAAATAATAAAATTATTTAAGAAATTTTAATGAATCTGGATATGGAAGAGAAAATATTCCCAACCAAAAATAGAAATAAGGTTATATTTTTCATAGAAACATTATTTTGAACTTTTTAACTACCAATGAGAGGAAACTGAAAATAAATAATATAGACCATAAAAATAAGATAAAAATAGATATCTGGTTTAATAAAATAAAATTATATAATTATCTCCAAAATAACCTTGTACATAAAAAATCCAAAATGGAAATGTGATAGTAACATAAAGCCTTTATCGATTTGGTAACATTGAAATAAATATTCATTTAAATAATAAACATTATACAGCTCTATAAATTCTATGAATTATATAAATTAATATATCAAAATAAATTCTTGGGGTTGTAATTACACCATAAAAATAAATTCTGATGCATTCATGAAACGTGTCTTAAGAAAATGATATTGAGAAAAAGAAAACCCTTGAAAAGATAATAACATTTGAGGTGATACTTAATAAATTATGTTATTATGTTCACATTTTTAAATCCATATAAAATAAGGGTAAATATATCATAATACAAATTATAGATCAATTAACACATAATCACGGAATAACAGAGTCAATGAAGAAGTGTGATTACCCAATGAAAGGAAATTGAGTTAAGAAACCCATTAGCTTGAGTCCAGGATTTCTATATATATCCTTTAACAGTTATATAAATAAAATTTATTAATTATTTTCTTGTTTAATATCCTTTTATGGTTTTATTACTTTATCATTAAACCATTTTTTTATTTCAATGACATATTGAATTACCTAATTGGTTAATTTCATGTGTGGTGTTTTGATGATGTTTGGTTCATAATACTAAAATGAATTTGGTAGGTTGACCATGGAAAAGGGGTAATTGTTCCAACATATATAGAATAATAATAATGATATCATTAACATTTTTATACAACAAATTTACTTTTAGAATCATTCACAAAAAAATTCATGAAGAACAAAATATATCAGCTCATGAGGCAGTAGTCTAAACATACACATGAGCGATGTTTTTACTTTTATTTGGATGGAAAATAAAGAAAAAAAATAAACAATTATCTTTATAGAATATCTTTCATGTTTTAAAAACAAAATATATTCATTAAATTCATACCAAAGACTAGCTATAAGAGGCTCTATTGAAAAAACAGGTACACTGATAGGCACTACAGCAGCCTGAAATATTCCCCTGTTTGGGCCTTCAGGACACCAATTTGATCCCCAAGTCTTTTAAGGCCTTTGGGCCACCCAATAATTTGGGTCAGTAAGGCCTTCGGGCCACCTCAAGGCCTTCAAGACACCTCATGTTCAGATGCAAACCCGACAACCTACAAGGAACAAGCTTCAGAAGGAGGATGAGCAAAGGATCTTTCACCATAGCTGAAGCTAAACGGATTACAAGAATGGGAAGGTATGGAACCTACCATCGAGACAAGCCTGTTCCTGCATGGGAAAGACTATCCAAATATCCATGTGAATTTTGAGATCTAATTTCACGATGAAGATGCTGGAGAGGAGCAGTTTCAAAGTAGTTAGTCTGGGTTATATGTAATGTTTGAATCCTATGAGTATTGAATTCCTATAAGGCCTACGGGCCATGTAATACTTACACCTACGGGCCTTGTAAGGGTTCAAACTCACCCCCTAAAAGGTGTATTATAAAAAATCAATAAAAAACGAAGGCCTTCTGGCCATTGGAGGTACACTGCTATGTGGATGTGGTAGGTTGTATGTATGCACGTGCAATGATTATATTTTTTACTATTGGAATGATATAAAGATATATGAAATATTATATTTATAGAATCATAATAATTTCATGAATATCATATATATAAATTCAATCTATAATAATTATAGTCCATTAATTATATTTCTGAGAAAAAAAATCCATTGGTTTATGGGGAGGTAGTCTGGACATATGCATGAACAGTGGTTTAGTTTCCTATTTGATAGAAAAGTAGTATAATATGATTATGAAATTAATTTTTTTTAATTATATGGTATATATTGATTTTTTTTATATTGAAGTGGTTAGGATATAATTTAAGAAGGTAGAAGATGAGGTAAAATGAAAACACTTGGTTAAGACTATTACCTGCTCTTTGAAGAACCTCCATTGGATCTCTCCTTAAGGACCCTAAGGATTGTATTTTAAGAAGACCAGTGTAAAAAATTGGATATATCAGGATTTTTATGAATTAATTTCATAATCAATCATGTATTTTAATTTAATAATTGTTTTAGTTAGGTTCTGGGGGTTTTTGGTTGGTTTTAGAGAGTTCTAGAGGCCTATTGAAGGTGCATGGTTTGAACAAAATATAACGAATCTCTATGAAGCCTTAAAGATAGTAGAATTATAACCGGGGTAGAGAATTATTAAGGTGAATAGTTTATAAAACAATTTGGATTCACTTAAAAAACAATGCAATATGATTTAGATTCCAAAATAATGGTTGGCTCATGGTTTGAAAATACTTGTAAACAAAACTATGTGGGTGCTTAGGAGAGGTAGTATGCCTCAATTGGTTAGAACCAATATTGTTAAACCATGTAACCAAACCATGTGTGTGTAATTTTATGATCTATAAATCTTAATTAATAGTAATTAATTCCATTTTTGATCCGTTTTTCTTTCTAAATTTATCTCTCTAAAACCTTAAGTCTCTAAACAATTCCATCAACACTTTCCTCTACCGGTAAGCTGATTTCAGCGGATCCAAGTGTTTTAACGATCATGAATTATGGGATTTGATCCAAGAACCTCCTTTATTTTGGTTTCTTCATGATCTAACATTATACCCTTGATAAGTATCATATATTTTTTATGTTGTGGCATGATATATAGATTATGATGATACATAACGATGAATTCATAGATTGTTTGTAGAATAGAGTTGGATATAAAGTGTCAGTGGTACCTCCTTTTACTAATACCAATTCTAACATTGTTGGTGGATCATGAGAGGTATTTTTTTTGTATAAAGTCCTCCATTTACATAGAATCCTTTATATTTTTTTTGTAGAACCATAATGTGTTTATTTGGGATTTGTTATAGGGGTCCTTGGCATGTGGGCCTAATCCAGGGTATCATCCCCTGAAAGGTTTCATAGTTTTTCATCAATATTATTAAGGTAGTAAGTTCCTTAAATTTTTGTGATATTGTATGTAATTATTGAATTTATTTGATTCTTCTATTGGTATAGCTTATTTTATCATGCTCGATAGTGATTGCATGAGTGTGTGTAGCCTATGAGACCCGTATAAGATGATTGATTCCATGAGTATTTTTATATATCATGTTATCCCATGATTTATTTTGATTACATGTATTGTATATTTATACTAATTATCATTATTGAATTACTTGTTTTGACTTTATATGATCTACCATTTTATGTGAAAAAACAAAGAATTTAGAGGTGATTGTTTAATACTTGGAATAGGTGGAATGTTTTGATATGGTTATCCCTTAAAGGGAGAGTGCACACAACATGCGTTGATAATGAGGATGAACCTGAACATAGGGTAGGTTTATGAAAATATTGAGGCTAGACCTATGGTAGTGTAATTGTTGGTATGGAGACCTTTTGGACTAACCCATTCCATATATAGGATATGATGAAATTGAGGCCTAATCTATGAACAATGTTAGGGTTCGATGGTCATGAGGACTGAAACTTGATAGGGTCAGGATAAAACTACTTTGAATACCAATACAACTTGATTCCTTGAAATCACCGAGTGACATGTTCACTATCGCTGTCGCTATCTCTTGGTCAGTTTAAACATCCTTTATGATTATTCTTTCAGCATGGATCTGAAGAAGGTAGGGAAGAGACTCGTGGTAGCTTATTAATTACACAAACCATCAATATATGATTTTTAATATTTATTACACATTTATTGTTACCATGGAATAAACCTGTTGTACTTGTGATCACATGTTAAGGACTCATTTTTGGTTTTACACTAGGTTTTTTTTAGTCATATATTGTACTGGAATTTTGATACATGTGAAAAATTCATTGGTAGGGATCTAAGCAAGGTTAAGGGGCTTATGGAAGATAAATGAGCTATAGAGCATGGATCTAGTAGTGATATCAAGATAGACTATGAAGTATTCCAAAATGTTTTTTTATTTATCTACTTACACTTTTATACTCTAGTTTGGCCCTCTATATTTGGAGAATGGTTTATTTACATGTGTGACATGGGTAAAATTCATTATTTCATTAGGTGTACTTTATCTTATTCTATGATACTATGTGTTATTATACTTTATTAATGTTTTTGGTGTATTTATATGATTATTGAGGGAATAGTCTCACCACTACACTCTTTTAATCTCACCACTAGTTGGAAGCCTATTGTATCAGGGGAGGCGTGCATGAGGTATCGTGGTGTCTTCAAATGGAAGGTTAAGAGTTTTGACATAAATAATTTCTTGGAGGTTTTGTGCATGGAAATGATTATTGAAAATTGTTTTAATGAGTATTGAGTAGTTTTGTTCTTCCATCATTCAGTACCCACATAGGTAGACCTTTTAATACTATGGTGAGTGTATCTTTTTAGGAAAACTATTGATATGTAGTGAGTTAGTGGTAAATAAGTTTAATAGAGTATGGCTTCTTCAGACCCCTCAGGAGGTGTTACATAGTGCTTCAACTATGGGGAGGTCAAATTTTATCATTGTTTTTCCAAAACCTCAGAGAAAGTGTAGAAAATGTGAAAAGATAAGGAATATACAATAATTATGCTATAAAGCATTGAGGTCATGTTTCCGTAGGGATGCTATAATAAAATGGACTATGACCTAGGGATTTGGCTAGGGTAATTAGTACCAAGTTTAAAATACTGTTAAAATACTAAGACATGCAAGTCATGTAGCTCAGGGTCACAGTTTTGAAGTTGAGGTAGGTCAATGCTATGAAATTGACCAGGTTTTGGATGATTATAGAGAGGGAAAATCGACCATTCATGGTATGAGGTTGATCACATCTTCTCTTTACACTATTATTTTTGATACTGGTTCTTCTACTCTTTTATATCTACTCAAGTTGTTGCTGGTGTCAACTTACTAATTAAGTATCCTTATGAGTTTCTTTGTCTTGAAACAACCTTGGGGAATAATTTTGATCATATTTAGAAATGTAAAATTTTTCCTTTATTTGTTTTTTAACTATTGAAAATTGTTGTATTTCAGGATCCTTAAGATGACTAGAATTGGGGTGATCCTTGGAATGGACTGGCTGACTAGATTTTGTGCACACATCGACTATTATTTGAGGCATGTAATGAACCTAAATTCTATCAATAGAATTATTATTATTTCATATAGTATAATCACATAAAATCACATTAAGAATGCAGTACATGATTTATAAATTAAGAATGAATGAAATAATAGCTATTTCTAGAAGTTAAGGAACCTATACCAAAAGAATAGTAACTCAACCATTGGAATAGTAACATGACCCTTATGAATAACAAATTAATCAAATGAATAGTAACCTCACCTATGAATTTAAAAATAAAATTTAGTTATCTAATAAATGAAATTATTATATATATATATATATATATATCTTTGAATAAGTAAATAATTTTTTTAGAAATGATGAATTAAGTGTTGGTATTTTTGTAAGTTATAAATATTTAATTACATTTTTAGAATAAATATAATTATTTAAAAGAAAATTTATTTTCAATAAATGTATTAATAAATTAATATTTTTTGTCTCATGATTATAAGATAATTCTATGAGGACTTAATTAGTTTTTTAAGGTGTTATAAAATCATTTATAATTTTAAAATTAGTATTTTTAAAGTAAATAATTATTTTATTTAGAAATTAAATTTATCATATTTATAAAATTAATATCATAAAATTAATTTTATTTTTGGATTCTACATTCCAAAAAATGGTTTTTGTTAATTTTTTTGATTTTTATAAAATAGTTGACTTTTTTCGTGAATAGTAAAATACGATAATTTATGGTATTTATATATTATAAGTTAAATACAATATTAATTGAGTCATAACTGATGTATGAACCATAATATTGAACTATCCTTTATTATTTTAATATTTCATGATAATTATCAAACTATTCATAGTCTTGAGCCAAAATAATAAACTAAAGAATAAAATAATGAGAAAACACCCCTTTCCTCCACTATAAATACCACCCCTCACCACCTATTCTCTTCAGACCTCTCTAGCCTTGAGACTTATCCAAATTCTACTAAAATATCTTCTCAAGACCATCCTCCATGTCTACGATCTTTTTTTCTTAACAAAAGACCAAAACCAACCCCCTAAAGAGGTTCTCAATAAGAAGGAATCAAGAGGTAAAACCCACTTTGTTTCCTTTAAATTTATTTTCAAGTTCCTTAATTTTTTTATCCCTCCAAATACACTCATCTAAATGGTATGATAACTATAGTACCTTTAATATTCTATAATATTATTATTCTAATGTAATAATTCATCATCATCTCTCTTCCCCCCCTTTTTTGTACTAAAAATAAAACATCGTCCTTGATGTGTTAATTTATCGTATTCAAGGATGACAAGTTTTCAATTTTGATTTCCTCCTTAAATAATGATCATAAAACCATTTTTATGGTTAGAAAATATTATAATACATTTTTTACAATGTATTTAATGTTATGAAACTAGTATATATATATATAATATTAAACGATAAAACAAAACTGGTATGTGATGATCAAAAACCCACCAAATTAACCAATCGATTATCATAAAAGTTTAACTAATGATTAATCCTCATTACATATAATAAAATAAATTATATGAAAATTTTAGATTATATAATTTCATTAATATAATATAATTTCACTTCTATAAGACCATTTCCATTTTATGTGAACTTTCTTACTCATATACAAGCGTACCGATCAAGAAAACCAAGAAAATGAACACTCCCAAAAAATAAAATTAAACACTATAACCCATAAAAAATATGATAAATGATCTCAATAAAATTATAATAAAAAAAAATAAGTTATAAATTTTTTGGAATTATTAATTAATGAATCTAATTTGATTATCCAGGACATTAAGATCAAGTGTGGAACCATTTAGGACATAAGGTAAGGGATCCATTCTAAACCTCTATATTTCCTTCAGGTTACATTTTCTATCTATTTACCAAATATAACTCTTATTTATTTTTATTTAATTATATTAAAATATTTTTATATGTTCTAAACTCATGTATCCATGTCTTATCATCCTTTTTTGATGGATAATTACATGTTTTAAAGAGTTTCTTATCTCAATTATTCTCAATAAGAAAATCTGATTCAAGGGAACTTTTCAATTTCTCACCCATTTTCAAGTGGACTTCATAATATATTATTAGAAACCATTATTTTTCAAAAATAAAAAATATTATCATGAAAAACTATATTGGTTCAATTCTGGTTTTATAAAAACAATTATTCCTTTTACATTTTAAATAATCTTTAAAGTTTCCCTTAAACTGTACTAAAATGTTTTATTTCTGATGTTTCTTAAACACTATTTTTTAAATGTTTTCACTTAAGTTTTACATTAATTTTCATGATCTATTACTATATTCCATTATGAGTTTACATGTATGATTTAAATTCATCCTTTCATGTAAACCATTATGATATTCCCTTTTGATATTCATTTTGATATGATTATGATACCCAATTCTTTCCATGGGTTACCCCTATGTTTATGTGTGATTATTTATGTATGATTATTTATGTGGAAAACATATTCATTAAATGTTATAATGGGTAAAAACAGATAGCTCTCCAATTCATTGGGTAATTTTTAGTCACATGAGACTTCATGTGTAATAGTCTTGGTGGTTATCCTTGACTCATGCTCTATGTGAAACCGTCTTGGTGGTTAACCTTGACTCATTTTCCTTCAGGTTAAATGAGCCTTGACTCATTATTATTTCATCTTGTATGATGTTTCCACATGTCCTATAATACCAATATTACATACTTTATTCTTCCTTATGTATATTCATTCCTTTTATGTCATCTTTTTATTCCTTCTTACCCATGTGCTATGCTTTATTCATATGTTTATTCCCATATTGGGCTATTTAGATGACCACATTTTTTCATGTTATCCCCATGTTATCCTATGTAGATGTAAGGGATCAAATTAAGTTAGGATATCATAATAGATTATAAATAAGGAAATGTGTTTTAGACCCAAGTTTTTAGTTTTATGTACCGAGTCTTCTAAAGACACTAGTCATTATGGTCCTTAGCTTGTAATTTGATAGTTAATTACATTTAAAATCATGTAACTTTATGTGTTAAAGGATAGGGTCTCTATAGTTTGTATCAGAGCACAATCTAGTTATTTTTAGAGATTAGGACTAGATAACTTTAGTAAGAACCTTAGGTATAAGACTAAGTATAAGAAAACATTGCTAAATTTTGGTAAGTATTAAGTAAGTGGTTTATTAAGAAAATACATCTCTATCAAGATACTACAAGTGGATGTGGTTTTAGAATAGATGTAATTATGATTAAATACTCTAACAATGTGTTCTGTGCCTAACTCAGGGTAACCTGACACACAAGAACGAGCCTTACTGTGCACCTTGGTTGACACTCCCATGGGATATGCTTTGGTAAATTTATTAGATCATTATGTATCGTTAGTAAGAAAAAACAATTCCCATAAGATTATATGTTAGGAAATAAATCTTTTATATCCTTGATTAAAATTTAGGAATAACAAGTTAGGATATAATTTTTCTTTACAAGTTTATCAATTTATGTTAAAAGATTGATTTTATTATGCTTATTATCTATGTATTCTATCCCCATAATTGAACGTTCTTTTTCTTAGTTAATAGAGGAGAATACAATAACTCGTTCCAATAATCAATGTGATAGGAAATTTGACGATTTCCCTAAAGATATTCCAAATATTATGGGAAGAGGTTCTCAAAACATCATGAAGATACTTGCTCAACTAGATCAGGTTATGAATAATAACATGAATCTTGTGGAATGTACTCTTTCTCATAAGAGAGATAAAGTTTCCATTGAATCCTTTATTTAGAAAAAGCCTCCCATGTTTAGTGGATCTTCTAATCCCCTACTCACAGAATAATGAATTAACTCCAATGAGAAGATATTCTCTATCATTCATTTCTTAGAAGAAGATAAAGTTGCATTGGGAGTGTATCATTTTTATGGGGAAGCTGATCAGCGGTGGAAATTGATCAAGAACACAAATCCAAATGAGGAAATTGGTTCCATGGAATGGGAGGACTTCAAGAAAATATTTTTCAATAAATATTTTCCCCAAACCCTCCATCTTAATATGGAAAGATAATTACTCAGACCAAAGCAATCAGAATATGATTCCATCAAGGCGTATGAATAAAACTTCACTAGTCTTGCAATATATGCCTTCAGCTTTGTCATGAACACCAAAATTTAGGCGGATCACTTCTTTAGCGGACTAAAGATGATTCTATGAAAGGCATTGGATATTCAAGACTTTGAAAACAATGAGGAGAATTTTTGGTGTTCCCTTAGGGTTAAAATGTATATTGGATACTCTCAGTGGTATCATGTACCTGATGAAAAAAGTGGAAAATAGAGACTAATATGAGCGGATCAACAAATAAATCCCATGATGGAAAGAAGAATGAATATCCCAAAAGTCAAAATTGTTGGAAGAAGTATCCTAGGAACTATCTAAATAGAACTAGGAAATGCTTCAAATGGGGAGGAATGAAGAATCTGGATAAGAACTATTGAAGGGATATTAAGAATCCCACTAATACAGAAGAAGAAAGGATTGTCTAGATCAACACTCAGTCGGTAGTGTAGTGTTTCAAATCCAAAGAGCATGGAAATTTTTCAAACCAATGCCCTAATCTCAGGTTTGTTAGATGAAATCAAAAACAAAAACCTCCATGACAACATGGAAGGGCATATGTTTTCACTACTACTGAGGTGGATCCTGTCAATGACCTGGTGATAGGTAAACTTGTTATTCATTCAAGAATAGAGAATGTACTATTTTATTCTGGTTCTATGCATTCTTTCATATCTTTCAATTTTAGTAGAACTGTTCATTTTCCACCTCAAAATTTGGAAGACGAGTTATCTGTGAGAACAAAAAATGGGAAAATTATTTCATCCAATGATTATAACTCCTCCCCAGTTAATGTTTTTGGACTGAACATCCCATAAATGTTTTTCATACTCTCTTTGGTAGAGTTTGATGCCATATTGGTCATGGATTGGATATCTTTACATCAATACATCATCAATTGTTGGGAAAGGAAGATCACTCTTCACATCCAGAAGAATCCTCTAATTATGTACACGTGTAAGGAGGTGGATGAATCTTCTTCAGAATTATTTCCTCTAGTATGGATATTTTTTCCTTATTAGAATTCATATCCTACTCAAATTATTGAGACATAGTAGAGAATCATGCTCGAAGACATGCCCATCATGAAGGATTAAATTGATAAATTCTTTGAACAATTGCATGGTATTTCTCCTAATAAAGAGGTTGAGTTATTAGTTGAACTTATTCATGGATATCTGCATATATCAAAGAAACCTTATATAATTTCCACCGTTGAGATGAAATAATTGATTAATCAGTTACATGAGAATCTCGATAAGGGTTTCATATGCCCGAGTGCTTCACCATGGGGTGAACTAGTCCTCTTTGTCAAGAAGAAGGATGGATAAATGTTCCTCTAGATTGATTATCATGAACTCAATAAAATTTTTATAAAGAAAACGTATCCCATTCCATGGATAGATGACTTGTTTGATCAGTTACTTGGTGCCATGTATTTCTCTAAGGTGGATCTTCAGTCGGGATATCACCATATAAAGGTGGGAAAGGATAATATTCCCAATACCTCCTTTAGAACAATGTATAGAAACTACGGGTTCATAATGATGCAATTTAGAATGACTAATTTTCTAGTTATTTTAATAGATTTATTAAATATAGTCTTTAGAGATTACCTCAAAAAATTTGTGACAGTCTTTATCGATGATATTATGTTATACTCTAAGAGAAAGGAGGAACATGATGATCATTTGAATACTGTGATTAAGACTTTGTGAAGGTATAAAAGTTATGAAAGTATATTAAATGTGAGTTTTGGATGGTGGAAGTATCATTATTGGGGAATTTAATCAACAGTAAAGGGATATTTACAGACCCTTCCAAGACAAAGGCTATTAAAGAGTGACCTAGGACAACATATGTAATGGATATCCATAGCTTCATTGGTATAGCTGGATACTAATGATGATTTCTAAGTAACATATCATGATTTTAAAACATAATAACCATTTTGAAATGGAAGGTATTGAAATTTTTCTAGACTCAAGAATCTGAGGAAAGCTTTAAGGAGCTAAAAAAGGCTTATCATTATGCCAGTACTCACACTCCTGAAAAGTGGGGAACTCTTTGTGGTGTACAATAATGCTGAAAAGAAGGTCTTAGGATATGTACGAATGAAAAATGATAAATTGATAGACTATGTCTTAAGGAAATTGAAAATTCATGAGAAAAACTATACTACGCATGATTTGGACTTGGCAGCTGTGATCTATTCATTGAAAATATAGTGGAATTATCTCTATGGGGATAAGTGTAAGATATATACTGATTATAAGAGCCTCAAATATATATTCACATAGAAAAGGATTAATATGCGCCAGTGAATATGGTTTGGGCTCATTAAAGATTATGACTTCTCAATCCACTACCATCCTAATAAAGAAAATAATTCGGCAGATGCAATAACTAGAAACGATCCTGCATATTTTTCAATGATGAGAATTGAGAAGGATCAAATATTCTTATATTTAAAAAGTATTTACATGGGAATCATTAAGTACGTAACATCATGAATACTTTCTCAAATGGTTGCTCAACCATCACTTATGGAGAAAATAAAGGATGCTCAAATAAATGATTTGGAAATTTAGAAAAGGGTGGAAGATATCAGAAATGGTAAATATTTTGAGTTAAAGATTAATTAGGAAAATTTCATAATATTTGGGCCAAGACTATGTGTACCATAAAATCCAGATGTAAAGAATGATCTTCTGAATGATTCACATAGACCATCCTTCTCTATTCACTTAGGGAGCACCAAGATGTATCAATATCTCTAAGAGAATTATTGGCGGGATAATATGAAGATTGATATAGCTTAATATACATCAAAGTATCTGGTATGCCAGCAAGTGAAGGCTAAAAGGAAAAATTCAAAGGGGTTGATGAAAACATTACCAATACTAACATGGAAATGGGAAAACCTCACCATGGACTTTGTCACTAGACTTCCAAATACACCTAGAGGGAATAATGCTATATGGGTTAATATGGATCGTCTTACAAAGATAGATCACTTTATCAAAATTTGAGAGGGTTTCTCATTGGATCAACTTTCATGGATATACATCAAAGAAGTGGTAAGGCTATATGGAGTACCACTATTGATTATATTTGATCAAGATCTGAGATTCACCTCCAAGTTCTGGAGAAGTCCCCAACATGCTATGAACATTGAGTTGAATTTTAGTACATCCTATCATCCTCAAACTGATAGAAAATTTGAATGGACTATTCAGAAACTAAAAGACATGTTGAGGGAACGTTATATGGAATTTAAAGGAGGACGTGACCAACATCTACCTCCGGTCAAGTTCTCTTACTACAATAATTTCCACTCAAGAATCCAGATGGATCTATATGAATCCCTTTATGGGAAAAGGTGCAGAACACTGATGTGCTGTGATGAAGTTGGTGAACATAAGCTCCTTGGAAATAAATTTTCTAAGAAATGGTGGATAAGGTGAATAAAATTCAGTAGCACATCAAATTATCCCAAAGTAGATAGAAGGGTTATATATAAAATCATTGACAATACTTTGAGTTTAAGGTTGGAGACATGGTATTACTCCACATATCTCCATAGAATAACGTTATGATATTTTGGAAAAAAGGAAAGATAATTCCCAAGTACATCAGACAATTAAAAATTCTTGATCAGGTTGGAGATGTGGCCTATTGACTAGAACTTCCACCTACCATTTCTCAAGTGCATGATTTGTTCCATGTATGCCTCTTGAGGAAATATAAACCCGATCCTTCACATGTACTAAATTCGGAGGTGGTACAATTGGAAAATGATCTCTCATACGAGGAGAATCTAGCAAAGAACTTGGATCATAGAGATAAATTTCTTTGTAACAAGACTACTCACCTAGTCAAAGTACTATGATAGAACAATAAGTATAAATAGGAAACATGGGAACTAGATCAAGCGATGAAGGAGAAGTACCCACACCTGTTTTCACCTTAGTGTGTAAAATTAAATTTCAAGGGTGAAATTTCATAAGGGAGGAATCATTTAACGATCTAGAATTATATCAATGGAAATTCCCTTATTATAATTATTTCATAAAGTATAATCACATAAAATCACATTAATAATTTAATACTAGCTTTATAAATTAAGAATTAATGAAATAAGAGGTATTTCTAGAAGTTAAGGAAGATATACCAAATGAATAGTAACTTTAACTATGGAATAGTAACAAGATCCTTATGAATAGTAAATTATATAATTGAATAATTACATCAACTATGAAAGTATAAATAAAATTTGGGTATCTTATAAATAAAAATATGATATATCTATAAATTGGAATAAGCAAATAAATTCTTTAGGAATGATAAATTAAGTGTTCGTATTTTTGTAAGTTGTAAATATTTAATTACATTTTTATAATTAATATAATTATTTTAAAAAAATATATTTTTATAATATATATTAATAAATTAATATTTTGTTGTATCATGATTATAAGATAATTTTACGAGACCTTAATTAGTTTTTGAAGGTGTTATAAAATTAGTTATAATTTTAAAATCAATATTTTTCAAGTAAATGATTATTTTAATTAAAAATTAAATTTATCATATTTATAAAATTGTTTTCATAAAAAAGAGTCCATTTTTGTATTATAAATGTCAAAAAAAAAATGGTTAGGGTATTTTTTTGATTTTTTCTAAAATAAATGAATTTTTGTGAATAATAAAATACTGTAATTTACGGTATTTATACATTACAAGTTAAATAAAGTATTCCTTGATTCATCACTAATGTAAGAACTCTAATCTAGAAATATCCTTCATTAAATTAATATATTTTATTATAATTATCAAACTATTCATAGTATTCAGCCAAAATAATAAATTAATGAATAAAATAATGAGAAAACACCCCTCTCTTCCACTATAAATACCACCCCTCACAACCTCTTCTCTTCAAACATCTCAATATTTTATCCTTGACCAAATTCTGATAAAATATCTTCCCAATACACTACCCAATGTATAATATATTTTGGTATTAACAAAATACCAAAACCAATCCCCTACAGAGGTTCTCAAGAAGAAGGAATCAAGAGGTAAAACCCTCTTTCTTTTCTTTTAATTTCTTTTCAAGTTCCTTTATTTCTGTTTTCTCTGATCACCTACCCTCATCCAAATGGTATTATAACTCCAGTACTTTACATATATGGTAATTTTATTGTTATAATATAATAATTCATCATCATCTCTCTTTATCCCTCTTTTTTTACAAAAAAGAAAAATCGTCCGTGATGTGTTAATTTATCCGAATCAAGGACGATGAGTTTTCAATTTCCATTTACTCTTTCAATACTGGTCATAAAACCATTTTTATTGTTAAAAAATTTTATAATACATTTTTTAAGACCTATTAAATTTTTTGGAACAATTATATATACATGATATTAATTAATGAAACAAAACTAGTACATCATGATAGAAAACCCACCAAATTTAACTAAGCGATTATCATTAAACATTTATCTAATGATTCATCCTAATTAAATATTATAAAATGAATAATATGACCATTTTATATTCTGGAAGGTAATTAATATAATATAATTTCACTTTGGGAAAATCATTCCCATTTTACATGAACTTTCGTACTCTTATAGAAGTGAACCGATCATGAAAACTAAGAAAATGAACACTCCCAAACAATGAAATTGAAGACATTAACACATAAAAAAGACCATAAATGATCTTAATAAAATTATAATAAAGTAAATTAATTTATAAAAGGTTTTTAATTATTAATTAATTAATCTAATTTTATTATCTAGTATATTAAGATCAAATGAGGAACCATTTCATACATAAGACAAGGGATCCTTTCCGAACCTCCACATTTCTTTCGGGTTATATTTTCTCTCTATTTACCCAATGAAACGCTTATTTATTTTTATATAATTCTACTAAATTATTTTTAAATGTTCTAAAATCATTTATTAATGTTTTATCTTCATTAATTGATTGGTAAATACATGTTTTAAAAAGGTTCCCTTCTTAATTCTTACTAATACACAAACCTGGTTCAACGAAACTTACTGATTTCTTACCCATTTTTAAATGAACTTCATAATCTGTTTTTAGCCACCATTTTTTACAAAATCACACATTTTATCATGAAAAACTCTATTTTTTAAATTATTTTTTTATACAAACAACTATTATTTTACATTTTAAATAATCTAGAAAGATTCCCAAAAACTGTACTAAAATGTTTTATTTCAAAAGTTTCTTAAACACTCTTTTTTACAAGTTTTCACTTCAGTTTGACATCAATTATCACAATATATGCATATATTCTATTATTAATGTCCATTTATGATTTAAATCCTTCCTTTTATGTACAATAATATGATATTTCCTTTTGATATTCCTTTTTTATATGATTATGATACTCAATTCTTTCTATGGGTAACCCTTATGTTTATGTGTGATTTATTATGTATAATTATTTATGTGGAAAAATATTCATGAACATGTTATGATGGGTGTTAACATATAAATATCCAATGAATTGGGTAATTTTTAGTCTCATGAGACATTATGTGCAATAATATTGGTGGCTATCCTTGACTCGTGCTCCATGTGCAATGGTCTTGGTGGTTATCTTGACTCATGCACCTTCATATGTAATGTGCCTTGACTCATGATTATGTCATGTTGTAAGATGTTATCATATCTCATATGATACCATGATTACATATTTTATGCTTACTTATGTACATTCATTCATTTTATGTCATCTTATTATGCCTTCTTACCCATGTGTTGTACTTTTTTATTATATTTATTCCCATACATGGATTTTTCACTCATCCATTTGTTCATGTTATCCCAAGGTTGTCCTATGTAGATGTAAGGGATCAAAGTAAGTTAGGAGTTCATAATAGATTATAAATAAGTAAAGTTTCTTTTTTATTCCCAAGTTTTCAGTTTTATATACCCAATCTTCCAAAGACACTAGACTTAATGATGCTTGGATTGTAATTTGATAGTTAATTATGTTTAAAATCATATAATATTATATGTAAAAGGCTAGAGTTTCTATAAGTAATGTATCCTTTTTTCACCTAAGGGAGATAAGTTTTTGTTTAATGGTGAGTGGGATTTTTATTCCAATAGTGTGGGACCAAAATTGAGCCAGATTGGACCCTCAATACCTAGGTAGAAGGCTTAACCCTTGAAACAGAACCGAATGTTTGGCCTTATTCTTTTCCTCCCATTATATATCTATATCAAGATGTACTTATAGATTAATTATTGGTTATAACACCCTGATATTTTGTGATATATATATATATATATCTATCTATATATTCAAATAAATTTAATATGTTTGATATCTTAGTTAACACACAACACCATGTTTTGATTTTCTTATACTAAACATAGAGTTTAAATGAAACATGATGTACTATTAAAATATTATAATTTAATATGATATTTATTGCATAGATGTTGTAAGGTATGGTATGTTTAAGTTTAAATAAAATATAAAAATAAATTTTTTAAAAATTTATATAAAATAAATTATTTGGTTACCAATTAATTATAAATGCAAATAAAAACTATTTTCAAATAGAGGAAATCTGTTTTTGAAAAACCATTTCTATGCACATAAATATATTTTACCCCAAAAAATTAAAAAAATAAATTTTATTGAATTATTTTTATGAAATTTATATTATATAGATTCAATCTAATATTTCACATTCATATTATTTGTTTTCTAGGCATGAGATAAAATATATCCAATTTTTCACTTTAAAACTGTATGTTTCTAAAAAGAAGTTTTGTCTCCTTTTTCACACTATTAAAATTAATATTGGACACTTTTAAAAAATATATTTTTAAAAATTAAATTAAATTTTTAAATAATAATTTAAAAAAATCTTCAGTTTATTTTTTGATAATTTTCTAAGAAGAATATTTTTTCGTTGAATATTGTAAAATAAATGTTTTATTAAGAATTTCATTTATTTTAAAAAATTTAAAAACAGAAAAACTATTTTAAGATGGTTTTAAAAGTATTATTAATTCAATTATATATCTATTAATTCAATTAATTTCATGTTAATTAATTTAATATTTAATTTTTACATAAAAACTATATAAGATTTTGAATATTTTCTATTTCGAAAACATATTTTTAATCACATATGCGAGTGCAATTTTAAATTAATTTTTACCACTTATATTAGTTAAATTTTTAAAAACAGATTCAATATTTTTAATCAGAATAATTTATACTATCTAATATTCGCAACTTAATTTTTTTCCATAATGAATAATAAAAATAGTAATTTGTTTTACCACGATTAAGGAAAAATGGGTTTATTGGTGGGTTAAACTAAAATAATAAGTGTTAAAAATGACCCAAAACTTATCCAAAACACATTTTTAGGATGTATTTATACCTTATAACATATAGGTTTTTATTATGGTCAATTTGGGATCCTTTTGGAATGTTGAAAACATGGGTACACTATTTTTTAAAATATTACAAGTGTGCTACTAACCTCACATATAAAAGGACACCCCCTCTCATCTCCACTTCAACTTACAAAACCCTTTGGATCAGAAAATAAATAAAAAAAATGGATTCATTAGTTAAATACTTTCATCTTATATGCCTTATTTTTTTTATAAATCTAACCTAATAATCCTTTTGGTGCAAACCAAATTATGTTTTCCGAAGAAGAGGTAACATCCCTAACCAAGAATTTTATTTTATTACATCTTGATCCGCCTCCAATTTATATTAAAAAATGATGATATAATAACCTAGGTATATTCTATATAATTATATTTTATTATGTAAATGTAATAACCTAAATAATTACCCTCTTCCATCAAATGGGATACAAAATCATCATTTGTGTGTACGATGGGCTACCACCTCGCGAACTGTTGTTATTAATTTTCCCTCACCACCTATAATGGAAGGATATAATGATGTATTTAATGTTTATATATTATATTTATTATATTATTAGAAATATTTAATTATAATACCATATCTACCTTCTTACCTCTCATCCTTTTTGAAAATAATAATATCACTCATGTGTACGACAAACTACCACCTCACGAACTATTGTGATGTGTTTTTTCAATTTCCATTTTACGAGGATGGTAATAAGGATTGATTAAATATATATATATATGTTATTTATAACATAATTATACCTATATAATAAATATATCATATATACCTTCTTACTATTCATTCAGTGTGTGATAAGATAACATCGTTCGTGTGTACGGTGGACTACCGCCTCACGGACCAATGCGATGGGTGTTTCCATTTCCATTTTACTTGGATGGTAATAAGGATATATTAAATGAATATATAATATATTTTTAATAAAATTATACCTATTTAATAATGATATCACATATACATTCTAACTTCCCATTCTGTGGGGGATATGATAATGTCGTTCATATGTGCGGAAGACTGCCACCTCACAAAGTAGTGTGATTGTTTTTTCACTAATGATTTTCATGGAAGGTAATAAGGGTATATTTAATTAATATTATACATATATAAAATAAAAAAATTATTCTATGAATTTAATATTTTATTTATCTTTATTACATTTAATTTGTCGAGAAAATGGAAATAGCGTTTATGCATAGGTAAGGCATACAGTCTCCATGAACGGTGTATTTCAATTTCTATATATAAATTTTATGGATTACTATAAATATATATAGAATGAATATATATTATATTTGTATCATGTTTAAAATTTTGGATATTGTGGAACCATGATCAAATTAATAGGAACAAAGATACCAAATCAAATCATACATAAAAAACAAAGAAAATATTACCCAAAACATGACTTTAACATAGAATTGTTAATAAATTAGTAATAAAAACTCATAAGTAAGTAACATATGGAATGATATATATAATTATGGTTCTATAATATATGTATAATATACTTATTTTTATTTTAAATGAGTTTATAACATGTACTAAGGAAGTCAAGACTTAATGTAAGGGATTCCCATCTCACGTTTTTACTTCTGTGAGATACATTCCATATTCACCACCACTTTATTTTATGTGGTATATACAGACCACAAAATTATTTTATGATTCTTCTACTAAAAATTATGGTGATTTATATATCCATTTTATTATCTCTATTTCATGTGGTTTATGGTTCAAAAGTTACTACAGGGGTACAAGATTTTTGTCTCAATTTTTATTCTTTGAGAAATATATCATGTTATGCACCTATCATCTTTTATGAAGTGTATATACTACAAATTTTAAATTTTATATCATATACATAATTATATTCATGATATTTTAAGTTTCATTTAATGTTAATATTTCATGGTTCTTATAGTTCAATGTTACCAAAGTGGTAATGGTTTTATGATACAATATCATCATTTACCAGGATTGTTTATATTTATGATTCTGATGATGAAATATTATGATCCATCACTAAATAAACTCATGAATGTTATTCTCCTATGGTTATTCCATGAAAATAATAGTTTTCCCTTCATTTTACTATCTTTATCTACTTGATATTCTAAAATAAGTTTTTAAATAAAACTAACTTTATAACTCATTTTCTTCCATATCCCTGTTTTATAAAAAAATCAATTTTATTTCACATTCCTAAAAGGATTTAATAATTAATTTTTTCCCATGATTGATTTTTTTTAAATTAATCTTTATGTTGATTCCAAAAAAGTTCTTTTAATATTTTACTAAAAATGTTAAGTGAATCTATGTTTTAATGGGTACTACATTTTCCATAATCACGATCACTCAATTTTTCAAATATTCATTTATAAGTTTCTAAGTATATTTTAAAAGAATGTGATTTTAATTTTTTTTATGTTTTTAAATTTTTTTTATTCAAATATGAAATGTTAGTTACCTTAATAAAAATTATAAAATATTTTTAAAGATTCCATTATAAATTTCAAAGGTTATTTTTAAAGAAAATGATTTAGAAAATGTTTTTAAGGTTTAAAATGTCTTATTCAATGTGGAAGGAATATTTTACTGCAAAATTTTTCCAAGTGATATTTAAAATAATTTTACATATTATATGATATTATTTGATGTTTATTATTCTTTAATTAAGATGTCATCCAAAGATACATTCTTATTACCTCTCTGAATGGTCTATGTTTACGATGATAATATGTTTATGAAACCTATTTCTCTTCCATGGGTTATACCATGATAAAATTAATATGAAAGCTTATTTTTTTGAATGGTTTATTTTGTGATGAAATTATGAAATGATTATGAAACCTATTTCTTTTCCATAGGTTATGTTATTAGGAAATGTTTTTGAAACCCATTTCATTTATTGGGTTCTGATATGATGAATGTTTAATTATTTTATAGAACATGTATGTATGATTATCATTGTGAAATGATTGGGACTTATTTCTCTATCAAATGAATTGGGTAAATATTTATATCTCATGAAATAAATATTACTAGAATGGGGAGTGAACCCAATTTATTAAGGGACTTATTCTACTATGATAGTCTTGGGAGTGAACCTTGTCTACTATGATGGTCTGAGGAGTGAACCCATTCCACCATGATATTTTTGAAAATTATCCTTGACTAATAAGGAAATGATTTTATATGCTTATATGTATTTAAAAAATAAATGTCTTAATCCATTGTTATATTCTAAGGGTTCATGTTTTTTGATTCTATTTTGATTCCCGTCTTAGGAACTACCATGATTTTTTATGAATCAGGTTTATGATTTATGATATGGATGGTAGGTTTTTCCAATATTATTATCATGTTATCATAACCGCATGTTCATGATATGTTGATATCAACCTTTTTTTACCCTTACTGTAACACCCCGAACCTAGTTACCCAGAGTCGGTGCATTATTACCTAACATTGGCATGATCACAAAAGATCAAGTCTTGAAAGACTGATTAGTTTAGGAGACTTGGAATCACTATATACATTCATAAGGTTTACATTACATCATAAATTTAAAAACTAAAATAATATAGTCTCCATAGTCCACACTCATATCCCCTTCAGACTATCCCTGCAGGCCAGTCATAAAATATTTCTTCACATCCTGGGAAAAATAAAACATAGAAAGGGGTGAGCTCAGATGCTTAGTAAGGATAACAATATAGAGGAAGAATTCATAAATAATCATAAACATTTGAGGCAATGTATAACTAAAACAAAATCCTTTAAAATTTGAACTTCAGAATAATATGGAAAAGATAAAATTAAATAATGTCATTTACTTATTCAGATGGATATTATACTAGTTTAATAATAACATGCAATATCAATAACCACTTTTATAATGATGGAATGCATAATTCCATACTATCCTAACCACTTAGCCAAGGCCTCATGCCAAGACTACAAATAAGATTTTGTCAAGGACTCGTGCCAAGAAACTAGTTTGTCTCATGAGACCTACCGATGCATCGAGGAGCTATAGCGGGCTCTACCCATCACTTATTAAGTCCAACTCATTCCTCATATGACCAGGTTTAAACATAACATAAACATTCGTATTAAAACTAGCATACAAAATGTCAATACTTTCTCCATAAACCATGAATTGTATAAAAATAACACATCCACAATCCAACATGTCACAAAACCTTGAATACAATATGGAAGTTTTGTATCATAATAAATCAACTTCAATAAGCTTAAAATCCATCAAAGGATGTTGACATATAGGAAATAAAAACTATTTGAGAGAAATAACTCTTTTTTTAAATCATTGAAGAGTCACACATTTATAAAGAAAGTAATTTAAAAGTGATTTTTTAATCAAAGTGTCCCATACCACTTTGAAACTTTTGAAAATAAATATCATTTCAAAACATTCATGTCCATATAAATAAATCCTTAAAATAATTTTGAAAACACGGACATTAATTAAAATATTTTGAAAGATAAATCTTTTAAAACATTTAAAATTCTGATCTTGATAAAGAGTACCTTTCACAAATTCTTAAAATATTCATTTTGGAATCATTTAAAAGTAACATAATTATAAAATAAAACATTTAAATTCAAAATATTCTTATAATCTTGTAAAGGAAGCTTCGAAAATTTTTATAACGGCGGAAAATAGCCACACCCGCTGTATAAGTTAAAAAAAAGACATTCTTACAATAATTTTGTCGAAAAGGTTAAAAAGGGCCTTGTTTGGAAAGCGAAAAAAATATTCCTTTATAAAAAAATTATAAAAAGTAAAAAAGTTTATTAATGACTATAACCCATAGTCTATAAAATAGTAAGAATGACTTGAAATACTTTTTTGAGAAACATGGATGTGGATGATAAAGAGGTCCCAGTAGATAATTACATATAAACAACCTCGAATAATGAAGAGATTGTGAAATAAACCCTTAACTTGTACTTTTCCTTGGTTGAGGGTAGGTTAACCTCCTGTATAATGGTCAAATAATTGTTATTAAATTATAAAAGAATCATATACATTAATATTATATCATATATGATCTTTAAACATTGATTTGTTAATAATATCTTAGTATTATCATCGTTTTGGGTGTTAACAGATTCATTTTACTTTATATTCTTTGTTATGTGAGCCATATTTGTAATGGATGGGATGTATATTAGTCATATCCAGAATTATATCATGTCTCTAAAAATTATTTTTAATCATCAAATGAAATTTAGTCTTGAATGGATTCGATGGGGAATGAATCTCATCGCGTTTGTGGAGACGGTAGTCTGTACGTACGCACGAGCGGCAATATAATTTTTTTGATATTAAAATAATATATAATTGGATATTATATAATATATAAAGAATCATTATCATGTTATATTTATTATTTACATCAATTAAATATCATTATCATACCATCCAAATAATAATGTTTTTGAATAACAATTTCACCACGACGTGGAGACGGTAAGCCGTACGTACGCACGTATGGTGACATGTCATTCAAAAGATGGATAGAATACTGAATATGGTTGTACCATATTTATAATAACATCACAGTATATATAAGATACTGTATTTATTATTTTATAAAGTAAATAACAAAGAAAGAAGAAGTTGAAGAAGAAAGGAACTTGAAAAAGGGTGGTGAAAACATTACCTCTTCTTCGGGTTCTTCCTTTTGATTTGATCAAAAGGGCTCCTTAGGTTAGCTTTAGGATCACACTATGGCCTCTAGTTTTAACTGAAGGAAGTTGATAGAGTATTTGGGCAGGGTTTGGGCGAACCAAAAGGCTCTGAAGGTGTGAATAATTGGTTAGAAGTTGTGTCCTTTTATAAGGGGGAGGAGGGGCTCTTTAGAAAAAACTTAAAGTATTAATTTATAATAAATTCATATTCGGTTTCTAATTGCTAAAAAGTGAATTATTCAAAGTCCAAGGTGGGGATGGGTCTAAATCCATTCAACCAATATATTTTAGACAGGTTTGGGTCATTATATTAACCTTATCTTTTAGTTTTAACTCTTAGTTAATTAGTTTGACATTTACCATGTCACTTTGTATTTTTATATTATATAGTTAATAAACTTACTATATACATCCAAAAGATCCCCAAGTGGTCCATTAATGATACAACTATCATGATATAAGTCCTTTGGATGAACCTTAGATTTTTACGAATAGAATATCAATTAATAATATAATATTTGTTTTAAAAACTCTATGTCAATTTTGACATTATTTGGTATTTGATTTTTGTGAAAATCATAAAAACATGATTACTTCTAAAAAACATAATTAAATCAATACTAACATGTCATGTTAACCTATAAAATTAGTGGAATTCATAAAAATTCTGAAGTCATATTTATTTGGATATTTATATTATCAATTATTTTAATATTTCATTAATTAGTTAATTACTGCATCACCATTGTGTCATAAATAAATTAAATTATTTAATGTATAAAAATTATAAATAAAATAAAATTATGTATTAAATCTTTTTATCTTTCTAATTAATATTTACAATCTAATTTATCTTATGTATAACCATATATTAAAAATGTTTTAGTAATTAAACTTTGATTTTAACTCTTTTAACTCTTCTTTGAATTAAATAATAATTAATGTACTAATCTAATCCATGTGGACCTAAATGATAATATTTTATTCCTAAAGTTGGTTTTGGTTTATATACACTTGTACAATAGAATTAGGACATGTGTTAGGGTAATATTAATATCATTTTTACCCTTAATTACCCTATTTAGTTTTAACCGTGGTAAATAGAAGTAAAAAATTACTATTCACCAAAAATTATTTTCATCTAATTGAACCACATTTTACTCCTTGATATTAACCATGTCTCTTGGATTTTCTAAATTCCACTCATAGAAGTGGTAAAATTAAGTATTATGTGAATTTACAAATTCTCTTAGGAGATGGGTAAAAGACGGTGAAAAGTTCAATAAAATTTTTATATACCTAAAATTCTTATAAAATGACTCCAATTAATTAAATTGAACTTATATAGGTATTATGTATCTATTTTGACCTAAAATAAATTTAAATAAATTTAAATAAATTAAATAATTATTTAAATAAAAAGTCGGTTTTAACCAATAACTCGGTGTTTTTCACTATTCATAAAAAATTGAAAGTTTTCAGAAAAGTACCAAAATTTTACCCTAAGATAATTTTGATATTCCGAATCCAAAAATGAATTCTATTTTACCAAATTCAAAATATAAAAGTTGAATTTATTAATTTAAAATTAATTTCCGCTGTCCAAACCAAAAGGCATATTTTAAGAAATAATAACTATCAAAAGTTTGACACTTGTTTATGTCCAATTTCAATGTAAAATTACTTACAATTACCATAATTGGATTAAATTGTAAAAATATAATCTATTTATACTTAAAAACCATTAAAATGTATAATTTAACACTATAAATTATTTTGATTAAAAAAAGATGTTTTTAGTTAAAATATAGTATTTTTCACTATTCACCCAAATATGAAAGTTATCAGAAAAAACACCAAAAATTTATTGAAACTAAATTCTTATGTCCCGATTCTAAAGAAGAAGTTAATTTTGTCAAATTTAATATATAAAAGCTTGAAATATTGGATTTAAAAAAGCTCCCCCATTAAAAGGCGGTAAAATTGCATTTTTAAAAAAATACTTCTTTTATCTGAAAAAAATAAATTTGTTCTTAGAAACTCATAATATGGATTCTAAAATTATAAGGATAATATAAAATTTAAAATTCAGTTAATACTATTCATAACCGCTTTTGAACGGCTAGTTTGGTAAGTCGTGGTGCGCTTGAACTCAGTGTTGCGTACAACACACGCTATTGTATTATTCAAAGAGAAGTGTACTATGGAAGTTTGGGGTGTTACACTTACTTAGAATACGATTTCACACTTTTTTAGGTTTCCTTTCCCTAGGTTATAATGAACAGTATTTTTATGATATTTCTATGAAGGGTGCTAGTTATGAACATCATTGAGGGAGATAATGTAGCTCACTTATAGACCAGTTTTTTAGGTGTCCAAGGTTCCAAAGGAACTACAAATTTATGAACCTTAGGTGTGTGTTTTTGTAATGTAATGAATATTAATATAAAAAGATGTAATATCTATTAATGATAAGTTTGGGACTTTATAGTTGGTATCATAGGAAAGGTTTAGTCAATATTTAAATATTAGGATTAAAAAAATCATTAGCGATATTTCTATGGATTTTCCCAAGGATATGTATTGGGATATGTCTAAGGATATCTTTATGGAAATGTCTAAGTATGAGTCAAATTATAGGAAAATATCCTAGAATTTTGGTAAATAAAAGAGTGAGTGGTTTTCAAAAAATTACATCCTTGTATGGATACAAGTGGGTGTCTATTTAGCATAGAGGTACCTAGGGGTTATACATCTAAAAAGGGTACATTTAGCATGAATCTATCATCACTTAGTGCACATTAAGAGGCCTTTATACACACCTAGTTTTATACTCCTAGGGAATATTCTATGGAATTTCACAAACTCTTTATGAACCATCATGATAGATTCAAATAATGATCATGAATGAACTAGGTTAATCCTTAGTTACCATTGATTGAATACAAGGTTTCATTATTTAGACATCCTATAAGTGATTTTTCATGATTATGTGTCTTCCCACTATAAATATTATAACTCACACTATGTTTTTTGGTTTTATTGAATGGAAGGAACTAGATGGAAATGGATTAATGTTGAATGTGATAGACAATGCGTTGATGATAAAACAAATGAGATGATGATAGGAGTGAATGATATTATGATTATGCCTAATTAGTTATCACAATATATGGTTAACAATTTTCATCTTAACCAACTCATAGACTCAAAAAATCATAGAAGTATAGAGTTCACAGGGAGATTACGTAGTGGATACCGTGGTGTAACGATGATTCATTTTCCTCTATGTTGAGAATGTGCGAAGAATCACCCAAGTGAATGTATCAAAGGAATGAGAAGATGTTTTGAGTGTGGAAAATAAGAACACAACGTAAGTAATTTCCATGTTAAAATGAAAATTAAAGTTAATGAAATGAATAATAATAGTGGTCCCCCAAAGGTATCATCGATCTATTAATGTTTTAAATGTGTAAAATATGGGAATTATGGAAATCAATGTCCTAAGAGGAAAGATCGTGATGAAAATATGTAAGGTTGTACAAGTAATGGTTATACTTATGATGATGAAGAGACTATGAATGAAATATAAATGGCATGTAATTTTCTAATAGTATTTTTTATGTAAAAAATAATAAGCAAGATTTAATTAAGGTTGATGAATGTTACAACATGATTCATATTTCATATTTTAAGAAATAGTTATTAATGAATAAGATGTTATAGCCTAGTTAATGGTTTACGAATGAAGTGGGATGATTGAAGTGGTTATTTATTATAATTCAAGAATTATGTTATATGAATTTTGAAATATATTAGGATTGTTCTTTAAATTTTGTTTTAGTAAGTATTTTCAATAAAATGGTAAATGTTACTTATAACCTAGAGAAGTGATTTAACAATAAAGTGATATTTTACTAAATCACATGATTAAGAGAAGATAACCCTTAATACGTTCCTTACCTTGATATAATTATATTGGGATAAATATATGAGGGTTGTGAGTAAATTAAATTGGTTATTATCTTGTGCTAGACACAACAGCTAGTTTATCTTTCATTACTTGCAACATCGAGTTTAAACAAAACACAACACACTATTAAAATATTATTATTTAATATGATTGTTATCTCCTAGTTGTTGGAATGGTTTTTATGAATAGAATTAACTAAATAATAATAATATATGGTTTATAAATGAATATAAATTAATTATTTGGTGATCAATTAATTATAAATGAAAATAAAAACTATTTGAAAATAAAGGAAATATTTTTAGGAAAAAACTATTTTATGTACACAAATGCATTTTACCTATATAATTTAAATGAATTAATTTTCCTGGATGATTTTAATTATATATATAAATATATATATTATGTTGAATATAATATTTTACATTCATTTTTTATTTTCTAGGAATGATTTATAATCCAATATTTTTTCAGGTACATCCCTCTTTGATTTTAACCTCTAAGCTCTTTCATTCGAGTTTTTATTCTTATTTGAGCCTTTGAGGTTGAGTATTTTTTGGGAATAGAGAGATTTTTTTTTGAAAAAATAACCTAAATTTTGGTGTTTTATGTTTTTATTGAATTAATATATTCTAGGTTTTAAGCACGTCAAGGGATTACAAGGGTTCTCCGTGAGTTTGGAAGGCTTCAGAGGTGGCTCAAACTCTCCTACAGAAGCTAGGATTAAAAATATATGAAAAAACTTTACATTCCATTTATAGGTTATAATACTTGTAACTATCACCAAACATATTTCATGAAATGGGTTCAGAGTGTGAAACAAATACACATCGTGGAACTAGTACATGACGTGTAATGTTCGATCAAGGTTATTTTAACCTGAGGTAACATGTTATTAAGTGTAACTCGATAATTGATAAATATAAGATGTGAAATTATTACATTCCATGTGTTTCTTAGTATTATTGGTTTTAAATCCATGTTATACGTTTGATTCTTTCTTCAACTGTGTTCAACCCTTCTCTCTCAAAGCCGAGGGCATCTCTAGGTTATTTTGGAGTGCCTCGTTCCCTTCTAGAAGTTCTGATCAAGCATCTAATCCTTACTGTGTTCTTTTTCTTTAGATTTCCCATCTCTTCCATTTTTCTTTATTTTAGTGTTGGAACCACTTGAAAATGGTTGTTTTTAGTGTTGATCTTGATCTTTTTTTATCTTGTATTTCTTTATGATCACCATTTCCTTTTCCCTTTGCTAGAATTTCCTATTAGAAGTGTTAACTTAATCTTTATATAAAGGTGGGTAGTCTAAAAATTACCCCTTATGTATAGTTTAATAATCCATAATACATATAATATGTTTGATTATGCAGTCACATTGTGCATATAACATAATTTTTCAAATAAACCCTGTTAAATAATAATATTTTTATTCAGACTATTCATTGGATCTTGTTGGATCCAAAGACATGGAGATTGAGACCTACGACCACCAGATAGGTGTTTTATCTCTAGACCATATTGATACTTAGTTATTTTAAAATTATAATCCTATGATAAATTGGGAATAAATTTTTTGATTGTTGGATTAATCTTATTAATTGGAACAAAATGTATATTGTGTGATTTCATATAGTTGAATAACTTTGTTTAAATTTGGTTAACTGATATGATAATGACCTAGGGTTAAATAATAAATAAAACTGGTTTGATATAATTATGATGATAATTAGGAACCTGGATTATTGAAATGAAATCTCTTAGACAGATGATAATTGATAAATTGATCATTTTTTCTTTTGATGATATATATGGTATGCGTGTAATTGTCCTTGTGATTATGCCTTCTTAGTTTTTGATCTTATGCGATATATATGGGATTAATAACTGAGGGTGATTTTCTTATTAGCATGTTTAGTTTGTCTAGATATGCATAATGATTTATGTTTATTCTTGAGGGTTTGGCCCATGATTTCTCATAACACATGAGGGATAGGCTCATAGTTACTTGATGCCTGAGGGCATAATAAATGATTATATTAGATGTTTGAGGACTAGATACATAGTCATCGGATTACTGAGGGTGATATTCTGGATAGTGCACGGACAGAGGCCATTTGTGGACTTGATGTTTTGTGTGATTAATCCTTGGTAGGAGTATATGTCACTGTTTGGGTGATCCGTCTTGATACAGGAGGATCCTTACCTTGAAATAGATATCTGGAAGGGTACTGGAGTAGGTTTAGGATTTCCCCTGGTATCACACTAGAACATGAGTGTCAACATGTTTACTAGTTGTGCAGTATTAATTTAATAATAATACCCTACTATTATATATATTTCATGCACTATATTTCTAAGGATATTGTTTTATATATAGTGGTTTCAACCTACTAAGTTGTACTCACAGCCTGTACATGCTTCCATTTGGTACCAATAAATATTTCACGGATGTAGGTTCAGACAATGGAAATGGCCCCTGTTGGTGATTTGTGGCTTTCTAGATGGGTTGGAGATTGGGGATGAGACTAGAATGGGGTTTGGGATCCGGGTATTTAGAGTCATTATTTGAATCTATTTAGTATTTTATTTGTATGAATTTTAGCATGTTAGTTAGTTTCATTCAGCATGTTGTGATGCAATCCAAGCATAAAAAATGTTATCCTGAAAGGGACTCAAGAAAATGTTTCTAAGCCACTACTATCCTAAGATTTTGATGGATGAGAAGGCTAAGGAGTTCATGAATCTAATAAAGGAGGCAATTTTAGTTATGGACTACCCTAGATGCTTTAATGACCAAAAATTCCTTCCCCCATCCTTATTAGTTTATGATATTTTTGGGGTAAGACATTTTTAGGATGGGATTATCTATGAGATCAAGTCACAGGTGAATTTATTTCACTTGAGAAGCCTTATAGTTGTAATGAATTTGGCTCTCATCACGGAAGGGAATCCAAGAGAGGCCCCAAGGGGCCCAGATAGTTTCAATAGGGAAATTGGAGAAATAATCATTTAGTGGAAATAAACCTTGATATAGTAGTTTCTGATAGGGAAGTAGTAGGAAGAGCATTCGATGGAGTGGAATTCCACCTCAGGACTATGGTTTGGTGTAGTTCCTTCAGTGTGACAGTTTAGGCCACAAGCACCCATAGTTTCCTCACACCATAGTATAGTTCCATGTATACAGAAGGTTGGGTTATCTTTAAAAGTTTTATGGGATCCTCCCACAATAGAGTAGTGTCAGGGGATCAAGAAATGAACTTGAGTCTTAGAAAATATCAACTACCCCTCAGCATATTATAAGTTAGAGTTCCACAGGTCATTGAGGTTGAGGCAGGGACATGTTACAACATCATAGGAGTGACAATACTAGACCTAAGGAATATAGGAAAGTATTTAGATCAGATCCAATTGAAAATGGGCGAGTCAAATAAATACTATATAGTCTACTCCTTCTAGTGTGGATTCAGGGCCTTCCACTATGAGAGGATCGATTCTTGTATCATTTACCTAAGCTTTTATTTTTCTTGATATAGGAGAATCACATCCCCTTTTAATATTTTAATTTTTAATATATTTTTGGATTGGTTATGAAATGCCTAGATGAGGTCATGACCATTGACACATAATTATGAGCATGGTCAGAGGGTATTAGGGGTTTCTCGGGGTGTTCTATTAAAATTGGTGACCATCGTTTCCTTTAAAAAAAATTTGTGTTGTGAATGATAATATTTTATTCAATTATCGGTATGGATGGGATAGTTCTATACTAGGGTAATGTCGATTATTATAAGAGGATAGTTTCCTTTCTATCTCCAAATGGGGGAAACTATACTCACCAAGGTAGTGGGATCTTCAGGCTTGTCTTGTCAGACCAATTTAGTGTATATTGTACTGTCCCAAAACTCAGATAGAAAGCATTATTATGGATGATGGAGGAATGTAGCAGGATATTTTTCTATAGTGGTAGACCATTTTAGGATTTTTTTCTCGTTAGAGTTATATATCTTACAGCGCTAGAGTTATATTGAGTTCAAATTGAGTTGGTTCAAGGAACAAATCCAGTTTCTATCTCACCTTATAGAATGGAACCAACCGAGCATCATGAGTTGAAATTCTAGTTGGAAGATATTGAAGAAAAGGGTTTTATATGTCCTAGGAAATTTATATGGGGATATCAAGATCTTTTTTCTAATAAGGATAATGATACATTGTGTTTATGTTTGGATTATCAGAGACTGAACCATATGATGGTCAAGAACTGGTATCCCATTCCACATATTGAAAATCACTTCAATTAGATGAGAGGTTTTAGGATTTTCTCAATGATTGAATTGAGGTTAGGGTACCACTATTTGAAGGTGATACCATCATACCTACCCTAAACTACTTTTAATAGTAGGTATGGAATATACTAGTCTGTAGTGATGCCATGTATTTAGATGAACACATCGATGGTATTCAGGGCTTTAATGAATTAGATCTTTTATCCATTCCTATATCAGTTTGTGGTAGTTTTTGTTGATGAAATCTTATTGTACTCTAAGTATTCATATTATTATGGTTAATATCTTAAAATTGTACTGATTATGATAAGTGAACATTGGATTTACACCTATCTATTCAAATATAGTTTTTGGATTGATTGAGTACACTTCCTAGGTCATGATATCTCAGATACTGGTGTGTCAGTGGAACCAGAGAAGGTTACAACTATGGTATCTTGGGAGAGACCCAATAATATATTCGATATTCTATTTTTCTAGGTTTATCAAGTTATTATAAATGTTTTAACCATGACTTATCCTAACTCAGGGAACTAATGTCTTAGCTATATATAAAAGGAGTGAAGTTTTTTTTATCAGATGCTTATGAGAGAGATTTACAAGAGATGAAGTGAAGGATCAACTAAACATAATTCCTAATAATAACTATTCCAAGTAAGGAATATACCTTGTATCGTGAGGCATCCATGGTTAGACATGGGGAAGTTATGATGTAAGAGGATCAAGTGGTTGCATATGGATCCAGACAACTGAGACTTCATGAGAAAAATTATGCTACTTAAGAACTATAATTAGACATGGTAGTGCATTCCATTGGATGGTGGAGACATTATCTTTTAGGTGAGATGCATGTGGTGTATATGTACCACAAGAGCCTAAAGTATATATTATCTCATTGAGACTTGAACCTTTGATAGAGGATTTGGTCTAAGAATCTCCAGTATTTAAACTTTGAGCTAGTTTACATACTGGGAAAGGTAAAATTCATTGGTGATTCCTTGAGATAGAAGATGAAGATAGAGGCATTTCATGTTTCTTCTTATGAGTGGTAGATGATTCCAATCTTTATAGATATGACTCTTTATGTTCAGGAGTATCAGGGATGAGTATCTCTGAAATAAAAATAAATTATACCAGTTCATCTTTACTAGATCAAGATAGAGTAGTTATCTGGTTTGGAGGGCTTATTTCTGAGGGACATCATATATGGTGGAGATCCGCTAGTAAGACGGTCTCTAGGCGGAAGTTTTGTTCTTATATTTTGTATCTAATTATGGGTTCTTGTGAGGAGAAGATGAGAGATTTTTATGATTCTAGATGATAGGTACATCCAGTTATGATAAATATTCATCACGATCTATGTAGATAATACTAGTTTCCAAGAATGAGGAATGATGTAGTAGGATTTCTAGTAAGATGTTTAATTTGTTAGATTATGATGGTTGCGTATCAGAGGCCTGCTGAGTTGTTGAATCCTATACCCATTATGTATTTGAAGTGGCATAATATCACTATGTATTTTTTTATGGGATTACCCATGAAACCTTGAAATAATGATGTTGTTTGGGTGATTTTGGATCAACAGAAAAAGGTATCTTACTTCTTTCCAATCTAGGAGACCTTTCACTATTGATGATATCTATATTATTTATGTGAGAGATATAGTTAGGTTTCATTGTGTTCCAAGGAGTATCATTTCTAATAGAGAACCTTGTTTCACATATTTGTTATGGAAAAGTATTTAGAATGATTTGGGATCACAGGTTCATATGAGAAAAACCTATCATCCATAGACTGAAGGTCAATCTAAGTGAACTATTCAGATTCTAGAGGATATGTTATGATCCTGTGTGTTGGATTTCAGGGGTTCATGGGAGTAACATTTGGAACTCATGGAGTTCCTCTATAATAATAGCTTATTGGCATCGATCCAAATGGATTATTCTGAGGCCTTGAGTGAGAGACCTTATTGTTCCACTATTTATTGGTTAGTGGTAGGTGAGTCATCCCTCCTTCAAATTAGTCTTATATAGGATACATTTGAGCAAGTTTATTTGATGAATAAGAGGTTAGTGGCCAAATAGAGAAGGTAGAAATCATACATTGACCATCATATATGACCTATGTAGTTTGAGGTTGGTCATCATGTTTTCCTTTTAGTGTTTCCTAGTTTGGGGAAATTTCTTATCATGAATTAGGGAAAGCTATCACACTGGGTTTTGGGCCATTTGAGATAGTCGAAAGGTCCAATCTAGTAGTGCACTGAGTATCCCTTCTACAGTGCTACAGTTCCATGCATGGTGTGTTTAACATTTCACATATTTAGAGATATCATCCAGAACCTTCTCATGTGGTAGAAATTTATGGCATAGATATTAGTGTAGATACATCCTTTGAAGATTATATGATACAAAATATGGACCATATTGAGAAGTATCTCTAGGGAAAGAATATACATTTAGTTCTCATAGAGTGATATCATGTAATATTTAAGAGGTTACATGGGAGAGGGAATCTGATATGTGTGAACCATGGCAGTATTGTTCACTGATACCCCATGGTGATGCTTAGAGTAGCTTAGGGATGAGTTATTATATGATTGGGAGGTTTTAAGATCTAATACTTTTCTAAAAATGTCCCTATTTGAGTTTAGTGTTGAAACTCTTCCATTTGAGTTCTTATTCTTCTTTGAACCTCAGGGGTCAAGAATTTTTTGAAAATGAAGATCCTTTCCTGGTGAAAATGACCTAAATTTCAAAGATATGTGTATTTTTAAATTAATTTAGTTTCGGTTTTAACTACGTAAATGGATTTTGAGGGTTTCCCATGATTTTTGAAGGCTCTAGAGGTGGTTCATTCTCTTTTGAATAAGTTGAGATTAAAGTTATTTACAGAAAATTTACACACCATGTACATGTTACAGAACATGTAACTATCACCAGGTGGATACCCAGAAATAGGTTTAGATCATGAAATTAATACACACTATGAAAATGGTATATGACATTTAATGTTTAATTAGGGTTTTTTTAACCTAAGGTGTTGTGTTTTTCTGTGAAATTTAATAATTGAGATATACCCAACATGAAAGTATTACATTCCATGTATTTACCAGTCTCAAAAATATTAAATAGACACTTTGTGTTTGATTATTTCTTCATCTACATGAATCCATTCTCTCTCAATGCCTAGGGAATCTCCAAGAGTTTTTTGAGTGCATATTTCCCTTTTGGACATCCCTATCAAGCGTATGATCCCGAGTTAGTTATTTCTCTTTTGTTTTCTCATCTCTTCAATTAACATCCATTTTAGTAGTGGAATCTCTTGATCATTGTTTTTTGGGTGTTGATCTTGTGTGATCTAGTTTTTCATCATTATCCTCACTACCTTCATCGTTTTTTGGTATTACCAATTGGAAACATTTCCTTGATCTTCATATAAATGTGGGCAGCCTAAAGATTATCCCTTGTGTTTGATTTAATAGTCCATGGTATATGAAATATGTTAAATCATGATCGCATGATGCGTGCAAGACTTAATTAATTAGATACACCCAATTAAATAATAATCCTTTCCTTTATACATCCATTGGATCTCGTTGTGTCCATAGGCATGGATAATGAGAATTACAGCCAACCAATATGTGTACCATCATTGGACCTTGTTGAGACTTGGTCAGTTTGTCATTAGACACCAATGATAAATTGGGAATAAATTGTTTTATTATTGGATTAATCTTACGAATTTACATAACATGTATATTGTGTGATTGATTATAGTATAATCACTTCAATTAAATTTGTTTAACTGATATGTTAATGAACAAAGGGTTAAATGATAAATAAAATAGTTTTTCCATAATTATGAAGATAATTAATAATCTAAATTAATGAAATGAGTTTGGTTAGAGAGATAATAATTGATAAATGAATCATTTTGTCTTGTGATGATGTATCCGGTATGTGTGTTACTGGCCTTGTTATTATAATTTCATATATTTTGATATGATGTCACATTGATGTGATTGATTCCTGAGGGTGGGATTATTATTGGAATTTTTAGTTTGTATGGACATATATTATGATTTATGTAGATACCCAAGGTCATGGTGTATGATTCTTCATACTACCTAAGGGCTAGGCACACATGTACTTGATGCCTGAGGGAAGGGTATATGATTATATTGGATGTATATAGGCTATATGAACAATCATTGGATACATGAGGGTGAGATTCTAGATAGACTAAAAGCATATGAAATTAATATACTTGATGTATTAAGTGATTAATCCTTGGTAGGTGTATCTGTTACCTATTGGGTGATTCTTCCTAATGTAGGAGGATCCTTCCTTGGATTGAGATATCTGGTAGGGAGTTGAAGAATGTTTTTTACTGGTCCTAAGTGTCACCCTAGAACATGAGGGTTAACATGTTTACTTCTTGTAAAGTATTAATTTATTAAATTATACCTTGTTATTCACTATATTTAATGCACTATATTTCTTAGAATAGATTTTTTTGACATGGTTGTTTCGACCTACTTATTTGTACTCACACATTAGAAGGGCCACAATTTGTTACTTGGGAATATTTCATGGATGCCGGTTTGGACAAGGAAAAGGGACCTTGTTTTTGAATTTTTCCTCACTATATGGGTTGGAGCATATAGATGGGACCAAAATGGGGTTTGGGACTAGGGTATTTTGAGTCTTTATTTGTGTATACTTAGTCTTTTATCTGTATGAATTTCATCATGTATTTTAGTTTCATTCATCTTATCATTACATTATTCTCTTATTATTTAGATTTATTCAGCTAATACATTATCATATTTGGTTGTGTAATTATTTATTTATATTGTTTCCACTATTTATACTAATAGTATATTATTTTACACTATAACAGAAAATTTATACCAGAGGTTATATTATCCCCACTATATTACTGACACCATCACTACTACTCGATAGCATATTGAAGATCCCACTTTGTGTATGGATTGTATTTATTTTAAACTAGCTGTCATTGGTGTTCAATAGTGATCAATGCGATAATAAGATCTCTATGATGTAAATATGATAAGTAGTTCAAAATTTAATAGAGATCAGATAAATTCCTTAAGTATTGTTATTCTAAGAAACACGTGAATAGTTTTAAGACTTTTTGTTTCAAGGTGATGACTGGAGAATTGTTATAGATTCATTTAATAACATTGGATGTCATGGTTGAATAATTATCTTAGTAAAATATGATGATGCTTTTATAAATTTTATTTCACCAATATCATAAGTTGTTTGGATAACTTATAATGAAATAATTATGAAGGAATGAAAAGTAGATGTATAGATAATGGTATTTAGGTTTGATTGGAAAGAAAGATGTTGTTGGAAGACATGGAAGTTACAATATTTTCCTTAGAAAATCTAGCATTGATAAAGGTGATTGATCAAAGAATAAATATAATGAAATTGGTGTTCATGATGAAAGCATTAGAGTGGTTTTTTAATGAAGAAAATCTTGGTAGAATATGTTTAGTGTTGCTGAAGCATATTTTTAAGGACTCGTCATTTCCCAGTGTTTGTCAAATTTTTGGGGTCCAAAATTGGAAGGAGGGATATCATCACAGAATATGGATTTATTTGAAAGCCTTCAGAAAATATAGAAAAAGCATGAATTTAATGAAGGATGGTTCATGAAAGCACAAAGGTTTGATGGAAATATTCATGATTATGAGACCATGAGAAATACTGAATCGCGAAATGTTGTTTTTTTTTGGAAATGAAACTTCATAAAAATGATGAAGGCATGGGTTTCGCGAAGGTTGGGATGAGATTCATGGAGATGTAGAGCATCGTGAATGGTGATGCTAACCATCACGATAATGAGATGTGGTGAATTGTGACCACATGGTGGATTGATAGTGATCTCTGTAATATTGACAAATATCAAAGGAGCATTGTGAATGGATGAGCTTTGTGAAGACATTTTTGTGTGATCCGAAAAATGGTTTGGAGGAGGTGGAGCATCATGAATGTGTATGTCTATAAATATGAGGTGTGTAACACCCGAGACTTTTATGAGAAATATTTTGTTTTTATGTTATATAAATCATCAAAGGAATCTTTCACTACACACAACACTAGCTTGGCTTTCTTTACATGCAATCGCGACCTTCCTTGATAGCTTGCGTCGTACGCAATACCGACTTTCACTAAACAACGATATGCTATTAAAATATTATTAAAACTAGCCGTTATGAATAGTAATACCCACTTTTCGAAATTTTGTAAATTTTATTTTTCAGAATGGACTTCATTTTTGGATTTGGAATATCGAAATTAGCCTAGGGTGATATTTTGGTATTTTTCTGAAAACATTCAATTTTTGATGAATAGTGAAAACACTGGGTTACTATTTAAAAACCGACTTTTTATTTAAATAATTATTTATTTTATTTAAATTTATTTTAGGTCAAAATTGATACATAATACCTATATAAGTTCAATTCAATTCATTGGAGTCATTTTATAATAATTTTAGATATATAAAAATTTTATTGAACTTTTCACCGTCTTTTACCCACCTCCTAGGAGAATTTGAAAATTTACATAAAACATAATTTTACCGCTTATGTGAGTGGAATTTCGAAAATTTGAGAGACACGGTTAATATCAAGGACTAAAATGTGGTTCAATGAGATGAAAATAATTTTTGGTGAATAGTAACTTTTTACTTTTTTTACCACGGTTAAAAGTAAATACGGTAATTAAGGGTAAAAATGATATTATTATTACCCTAACACATGTCGTAATTCTATTGGATAAGTTTAAATCTACCAAAACAACCTTAGGAATAAAATATGACCATTTATGGCCACTTGGATTAGATTATGACATTTAATATTAATTTATTTAAAGAAGGGTTAAAATAGTTAAAATCAAAGTTTAATAAGTAAATATTTTTAATATAGGGTTATACATAAGATAAATTCAACTATAAATAATAATTAAAAATCTAAAAATAGTTCCTACATAACGGTATTTTACTTGTAATTTTTAGACTTTAACTAATTTAATTTATTTATGACACAATGATGATGCCGTAATTATATTATTAATGAAATATTGAAATAATTGATGTTATAAATACCCAAATAAATGAAATTTGAGAATTTTTATGAGTTAAAATAATTTTCTATGTTAATAAAACATGTTAGTATTGATTTAATTAACTTTGTTCGAACTAATCCTTCTGTTATGATTTTTACAAAAATCAATTACAAAATATTTTCAAAATTGACATAAAATAGTTTTAAAAAAAATATTATATTAGTAATTGTTATTTTATTCTTAAAAATCTAAGGTTCAGCCAAATGACTTATATAAGGTTATATATATTAATAATAAACAACTTGGGGTTCTTTTGGCTTGTTATAGTATGTTTATTAATCTTATAGTGTAAGAAAACAAGAAGACACGGTAAAAGTTAAATTATCTAACTTAAAGTTAAATCTAAATGATAAGGTAAAAATAGAAACCTAAACTTGTCTAAATTCTATTGTATGAGAGGCGTTCGACCCATCCCCACCTTAGCATAGAAATAAATCAATTTGGAGCTATTAAAAACCAAATATGACTTTATAATAAAATAATATTTTTAGTTTTTCCAAAGGTGCCCCTCTCCTCCCTTATAAAAGGGCACCTCCTCCCTATCTTCCTCACACCACTTTGAGCCTTTAATCTCGGCCAAACCCTGCCAAATTCTCTTCTCCACTTCCCTAGAAACATCCTAGAGGTCCTGGTCTTCTTCAAAGACCAATTTTAGTTCCCTAAGAGGAGGTCTCAAAGAGGCGCTTCAAAGAAGAGGTAATGTCCGTTACCGACTCTTTCAACTTTAATTCTTCTTCCACTTCTTCTTCTTTAGTTGTTTCATTATGAAGTAATAACATCAGTATCACTCATATACTGATATGTTATTATAAGTATGAAACAACCCTATTTCACCATCTATCCATCCTACGGAAAACGAAATCACCGCGCGTGCGTACGTACGGAATACCGTCTCCACGCCGTGGTGTAATCTATTTTCCACCACCATCTTACTTGGATGGGTATAATGGTGTAAGTAATAACTATATATCATTATTTTAAAGTGATATTGATTCTGAAATAGTATACATACACTCCAATACAATTCCACGATCATGGAAATGATATCATCGCTCGTGCGTACATACGGAATACCGTCTCCACGATGTGATGCAACTCGTTCTACATGATTTTTATTGCATAATGATTACATAAATGAATTGAGTGAATAAATATTATATATATTAAACTAATACCATTATTTAAATGAGGTATATATAACCTAAAAAGAAGAATAATAATTTATTCGACAAAACACGCATAAGAACAAAAAGCAATAAACACCCGAATAACAAGTAACAATGAAATATTACTAATAATAAGCTAAGAATATGACCATATATGATATCATAAAAATAATTATGATTCTGTAATAAGTCAATAACATTATTTAAATCATTATACAGGAGTTTCAGACACTTACAAAGCAAATCAGACCCAAGTTAAGGGAAAATCTCGCAATCTCAATTTTTATCCGAGATTGTTTATACTTCAGAATTTATTGGGGAATTATTATCATCCACATCCATGTTTCCTCAATATGTAATATTATTTCTATCCTAATTCAATTTTTTAAATCCATTTTTACCATTCGGTGAGTTTTTAGTAAAAGATATGAAATGAATCTTTTGTCGTTTTTCGTACGAGATACTTTTTGACTTTTTCGGCCAAAGTACGTGAAGAATGTTTTTTTAACTTATACGACCTGAATGGATTTTTAAAACAATATTTCCATGAAGCTTCCTTTAAAAGTTTTCATTTTTATTTTTAATCAAATACTTTTATATTAAAATTTTATGGCATGTTAAGAAAGGAAAAATGTTTTTGAAGTAGAAAGGATATTTTCCTCAAGAATGGAGTTCAAGTGTTTTATCAAAATTATTTTCCATCTAAGATAATATAGGGTTCTGTTTCAATCCCTATTATTAAATTGATTTTATTATTTTGTGATGGAATTATTTTTATGAATTCCTTTATCTTATATGAATTGTTTTATTATGTCATGAGGTTTAAGAAACCCATTTTTATTACATGGGTTATGCAATGATGTATGATTTATGATTTTGTGGCACACATAAGAATGGTATCATTATGATATGGGTGGGACCTATATATCCCTCCAATTCATTGGGTAATGATTTATATCTCATGAGATAAACATGGCTGGAAAGGCAGGTTAATCCGGTTCAGTGAAATAGGAATGAAACGAGGAGTGAACTCGGTTCAGAAATGGACTTTGTCCGCTAAGATAGTCTTGGATATGAGTCTTGACTACTAAGAAATGATTCTCTATGATTTTGTGTATATGCCACAAAGTTTCATGTTTTAAGTTATGATTATTGGGATTACATTTCACTACTATGATTTATCCGATGTTATGAAATTATGATCTCTTTTGCAGGTTAAGATTTCCGAAATGATATGTTCTTATGAATATGATGTGATTGATATTTCTTTTGTTTACCCTTACTCAGAATTTGAGCTCACCCTTTTGTATGTTTTATTTCCCAAGGTCATGAAGAAGGTTATTAAGTAGGATATGAGAAAAAGGTACTCTAGATATGATGAAATAAATGGGAGACAACGTAGATGATTTATGAACCAGTTGTTTATGTTTCCCAGTTTCCAAATACACTATACCTATACAGTCCTTTCATGGTTTTATTATATGTTGTAATAAGTGTACTTCAATTTTGAAGTACTAACAATGTATGTAAAGTATGGGTCGTTATAAGGTGACCCACACTTCATTTTTGACTAAAATTGTTAGAGAAAATATGAAATCTCTTTAATTGTTTATGACAAGGGAGCTCTGCGAACCTTGACTTCTATGTGAGCTTGAGAATTACAAAAATACTAATCAAGTATTGACTGATTCCAATGCTTCTATGTAATGGGCGCTTCATGATGATGAGATGTTCTGTAATGAATCTTGGAGCTTTGCAAAGAAAGTTTTCTCTATTAAAGCAGTTAGATTCATGAAACTAGTGAGCCCCATGAAGGAAGTTAGCCTTTCCAAGTCAGTTTGGTCCATGAAGTCAGGTTTCTTTGTGAAGGCTATGAGATTTGCGAGGGTGCTTTATGAACAATAGCTTTGAATACCTGGTTTTGGTGAACCCGTGTTTGGGAGTACACCACTACACTATTCTATATTACAATGTTCCCAAGAATAATAGAGTGTTACCACTTAATGAATGATTATTAGTCAGGGAAAATTAATTATAGTGATGCTTTGTTGAGATGATCTTCATTGATCTAATAATCACAAAGAAGTTTTGTGATTATAGAATTATTTGAAGAAGGTGATCTTAGTGTAGTTATTTTTTCACTAAAAGAGAAAGTGAGAAGAAGAGAATAATATTTGTTTACCAAGTTTATATTAGTTGATTATAATTTGGGTTAGGGATAATTTAGTTCATTAGTCTACCACATTCATATTATTATGATTGATAGAATAATAAGATAGTGCAACTATTTAATTTTCTACTGGGAAGAGATAAGAGGAGTTGATTTCATTTTTTTGTTCAAGTAACACGATGAAGAAGAATATTGTGGAAGAAAAAAGCAGAACATTGACATCAAATAGGTCTCAATAGGTGGAAGAATTTATTGGTGCTACAAACCTTTAACAAGGTGAAGACTATCTTGGGAGGCAGTATAAAGATCCAGCCATGTGTTGTAAAAAGGATTATCTTGGGAGTAAGTATAAAGATACATCCAAGCACTATAAAAAACTCACTATTTGATTACTTTTAAAGTGATATATGAGTGTAAGGGTATATCATACTCATTGTAACTGCATACAAAGGATTATTTTTTAGTGGTTGTGTGGTCAGGATCATTTTCGACCATGCCAAGGACTAGCTACTCTTATTATGTAGTGAAACTTGTAAAAATATCATGTTATATCTTTATAGATTTAATTAACACACATGGGATAGGTAAAATATAATAAAATAATCAAGATCCTTAAAGTTGTAAGAGGTACAGGGATAAAAAGTTGCAATTGGATTAAAAATTCCTCAACACAGATTCACCCCCTCTAAGTGTTAGGCATATCCCAAACTGGTCCTCTCACCTATGACATATGGGGAGGCCCTTATGAGTTCCCATATTCAACTATCTTAGTCATCTGAGGGATCAAACGGTCAGGTAAGTTACACATGAGAAAAATTAAATTTAAATTTACACGTATTTTTCTAAGAGATTTTATCGAATTTTGTGAATTTTTTTAAAATTAATTTTTTACAGAATTAGAAAATGTATTTGAAAAAAATGAAAATAATTTTTTAAATAATAATTTCAACATTTTTAGTTTAAATTTTTTATCATTTTCTAAGAAGATAAATTATTTGATGAATAATGAAAAATACTAGTTTTTATTAAGAATTTTCATTTCTTATAAAGATTTTAAAAACAAAAAAATTGTTTTAATTTTGAATTAAAAGTAAAATTAGGTCAATTATATATCTATTATTCTAATTTAGGTAATTATAATCAATTTAATATTTAATTTTTATATAAAAACGTTTTAAACTTTTAAATATTTTCTCTTTAAGAAACTGCTTTTTCATCACGTCTCCGAGTTCATTTTTAAAGTAAAATTTTCCACTTTTGGGAGTATAATTTTGAAAAATGGAATCAATATTTAAAATTAGAATCATTTATACTATCTATTGAGGTCAAATTAATTTTTTACTATGATTAATAGTAAAAATGTAAAAATTATTTAGCATAATTAAGGTATGTATGGGTTTACGAGGGATTAACTAAAAAGATAAGGATTAAAAAATAACAAAACATGTAAAAAATATATTTTATGGAATTATTTAAACCTTATAACATATATAGTTTTCTAATATCCCATTTAGGGGCTTTGGCATGTGAAAAATGTGGTCACACCATTTTATTTAAAAAAATTAAAAATGTACCACTCACATCAATTATAAAAGGACACCCATATCTAATCCTCTTCACACTTACAAAAACTCATTTGTTTATACAATTCCCGAATTTTTTTAATTACCTCATATAATACTATAACCCTTAGTTTGTTCATAAAGGTAAAAAAATAATTATTTTTGTGAAAACCAAAAGATGTTATCCAAAGAATAGGTAACATCCTTAACTGAGAATTTTATTTTAATTCTTCTTCCACGTATTTAATTTATTATTAAAAAATGATTATATAATATTATAAGTATATTAAATATAATTATATTCTATTTTTTCATTTAATAAACTAAATCCTTCTCCTCTTTCATCAAACCAGATACGAAATCACCATTCCTGTGTACAATGGACTACCACCTCACAAAATGATGTTATTCGTTTTCCATCGCCACCTATCATGCTTGGATATAATTATGGATTTAATTTTTATATATAATATTTATGATATTATTATAAAAATTAAATTATAATACCAAATATACCTTCCTACCTAACAGCCATTCAGAGAATAATAATGCTATTCTTGTGTATGAAAGACGACCGCCTTAGGAACCAATGTGATATGTTTTTCCACTTCCATTTTGATTGGATTTTAATAAGTATTAATTACTTGAAAATATATGATATTTTTAACATAATTATACGCGTTTAATAAATATTTCTCAAATACCTTCTCAATTTCCATGTCAGGGGGATATGATTACATCATTCGTGTGTACGACGGACTACAGCCTTACGAACCGATGTGATGTGTTTTCCCATTATCATTTTACTTGGATGTTAGTAAGGGTAGATTAAATTAATATATATGATATTTTTAACTTAATTATAATACTATAAAAATTATATTTTATATAATATCTTATTTTACATTCTATGGGGGATAAGACAACGTCGTTCGTGCGCATGGTTGACTACCACCTTGTGAAGTGATGCGATTCATTTTTTACTAATGATTTTCCAAGGAAGATAACACATTAAAATTTAATGAATATATGATATATATATTATATAAAAACTATTATTTATACGTAATATAATATTTAATATTTTATAGAGTCATCTGTCGATAAAATGTAAACAAAATTCATGCGTATATACGACCTAACATCTTCATGAATGATGTATTTTATTTTCTATCTATATATTTTATTGATTAATATAAGTACATATATAATCAATAAATATGAAATTTATATCATGATTAAAATTATGGTGATTATAGAATCATGATCAAATTAAGATAACCAAAAATACCAAATTAAAATATATACGGAAAACAAAGCAGTTATTACCTGAAAAATGATTTTAACATGGAATTGTTAATAATTTGGAAATAAAAGGTAATAAGTAAATGATATATTGAATTATATATATAAGTATGGTTCTATAATATATTTATAATAAAATTATATTTATTATAAAGTAGGTTTGAACTTGTACAAAGAAATTAGAGACTTATGGTAAGGGATTTTTATCTCACTTTTTTACTTTAGTGAGACACATGCCATATTAACCAGCTCTTTTATTATGAGATGTATATAATGAACATGAATTTATTTTATGTTTATTATCCTGAAACTTATGGGTCTTTATATAACAATTTTAGGATCTATCTTTTGTGGGGATTATGGTAAAAAAGTTACCAAAGCGTTAAGTGATTTTTGTCTCAATTTGACTTCTTTGATACATATGTTGTGTTATGCCACCTATTATTTTATGAGTTGTATATTTTGGTACCCCCAGTTTCTGGAATGTAACCCTTACATGATGCTTTTCATGGTTTTAATGTTAAGGTTGATGAATGGGAGAGTCGGGAGAACTTTGAATGAAGTTTTGCGGCAAAGGGGAAATCGCACGGACGACGCACGGTATGCCTAAACCATGCTACAAAACCACGCGTAGTTGGTCTGTGAGGAAGTAGTTTCCACACGGGAGGCACACAGTTTGTCTAACGGTGCATCCAAGCTGTGCATGGAGGATCTGCGGAGGCAGTGTCTAACGCACGGTTAGCGTACAGTTTTTCTAACCATGCAGGCAAACTGTGCGACCACTTAAATGAGATCCTATAAAGGTGTATCTCACACATTTTTGCCTCTAAGTGGATTTTTTCCTCCTAAGTATCCCTAACTCGGGATTTTTCTTCTCCTAAGGTTAGAGAAGGTTCTCCCATCATTTTGGAGGTGATCCAAAGGCTTCTCTTTGCAAATCAAAGCCGAATTCTTGATGTTTGTGATCGTTCTTCATTGTTCTTATTCAGTTTCTTAGATCTACTTAGATATACTTCTCCTCTTACCTCAATTTCTTAGATATATTCCCATAATGGGTAGATCTAGGTGTGTGGATGGAAAATGAGATAAGTTTTGGTCTTGTTCTTTCTAGGAGAACAGATATAAGGAGGGATCTTGGAAAATATCGACCCAGTTTTCTTGAACGTTATTCGTTCGTTGTTGTTTCCGCTGGAACCCTAAAGGTAGGAGGATTCTTTATCGACTCCACTTAGTAGAACTGATTGGCATACTTTCAAATTTAATTTTTGGTATTTAATTGATTTTTATTTGGCTGTTAAATTTTTTTTGGAACCTTTCTTGAGTGATGGTTGTGAAATATGGAAAACTGGGGATTTTGGATTATGTTCTTTGATTCAAAATTTTAAAATTGAGATTTTAAAATAGGTATTTTCTAGAATTTTGACCCATGGATGGGATTTCATGTTTTCAATAAAAGGGAAATTTTTTTTGAATTTAATTGTGGATTTGAAATTGGCTGTTCTTTGGTTTTCAATAAAAGATCAGTTTTATTGAAATGGTTTGGAATTGAAATGGTTTTGTCGGAAATGGATTTCAATAAAAAAGATTTTTTTATTAAAAGGGATGTTTTGGCATGAATTTTTGGGAATTTGTGGGGTGTGTTCATGTTGCATATACAGGGCTTGGTTGAAATATTACCTTATTCTCGGTGCCAAATGTTTAATGGCACATGGGAATTACATATACGGGGCTTGGTTGAAATATGACCTTGTGCTCGGTGCCAAAGGAGTAATGGAACATGGGGAACAATTACCTTGTGATGAATTGGTAGATCGATGAGAAACCTCTCATGAGTACGGAACTGTCATAACGTAGCATGCATGATTGGTTGCATGGGTTTGTGAAATGGTTGGGTATGCCAAAAAAGGGGATATTATGAAATGGTTCTAAAGCTTGTTTAGTTATTTTTCTGAAAATATAACTTGTGGGAAAAATTGGTTTCATTTTCATTTGTATGCTTTTGGTATAAATGTGTTGGAATCTTTTTTATATTTAGTAATAAACTATTTTTTTGAGAAATTGTTTTATATAAACCATTTTATATAATTGTGGCTAACTTTTCTATCCTAGTGGCATGAGTAGGGAAGTCATTGGGGAAAACCTGCTGTGTTTTATACTCACACCTACTTTGGAACTTTAGTGCTTTTGCATATGCTATTTTCCAAGATAGGGGAAAAGGTAACGTTTCCCATGTTTTTAGTACAACTCATGATGATTGGGGCCGCTCGGTGATTATGGAGCTTGGAGCTTGTGGAGCATAGAGACTTGGTGTCTTCTGAGAGTCTTGAGTTGTTTATCCGCTGTGTACTTTTATATTTGGTTTGGTCTTCCACTGTTTTTCACTCTGATGTGGTTTGACATAAATGAAGTTGTTTAGATGTCTTTCTTTTGTTCATGCATCATATAATGAATGTTGGTTGATTGGTTTATTGGTTTATTTCTTAAAGGGTAAATCATCCCCCACTTGTATTTTAAACCCTTTGGGATTTATTTCTAGCCTTTGGCATCTTGGGGATGTCTCTTAAGACCAAGTAATGACTCTTTGTACTCTCAAGCCAATGAGAATTAGAGGGTCATTACAAATGGTATCAGCTTGTTCGGTCCCTTCCTAACAAGTAGTCAATGATGTTCCTAGTCTTGGAGTTTAAATTCCTTCTTGTCTATTCCTTGGGTCGAAATCTTAGATAGGAGTAGGATTGTCAGAACTTGAAATGTATAGCATAAAAGGACGTAGATAACCCATTTATGCTGAACTTTAAGTTACCAGGATGTTGGGTACATAAATATTTTAGATACACTTCTAGAATGTTGGAAATCTCATTGTCATGGGTTTAGCTAATGAGACGAGTATGACATGAATTGTAGAGGAATGAATTCCCACTAGGATGGAATATCTTATTATGAATAATGACTTAGGATTTCCTGCAAGGTGCGAATTTATGAAAAAATGCAGAAATTGTTTTTAAGTGGAAGATTTTGAAAACATGATATTTTGTGTATTTTGTAAATGGGTTGATTTTCAAAAAGCATTTTGATTGTTTTCAAAAAATATTTAAACATGGAAAAATGATGTTTTGGAAAACAATGTTGTGATAATTGATGTTATAGAATTTGAAATGCTAAGCCATCAGTTGACAGATAGAGAGATTGATGGAGGATGTTGTTGGTTTAGAAAATGGCACCCGACAGGCGTTGTCGAAACCAACCCGAAGAAGCTGCGAAGAATGTGGTTTCACCTGAACCATAAATGAACCAAGAGCTAGTTCAGAGTATTGTCTTGGATTTTCATGCTATGGATATGGGGAACCGGAGGAATGAACCAAGGCATGTAGATCATACCATCCAGTTCATGAAGAAAAATCCACCAAACTTTCAGGGTGATGATGAACCCGAGAAGGCGGAGGTGTGGCTATGTGGGATGAATCATATCTTCTATTTCATCGGCACACCATCATAGCTCAAGGTCAAGTTAGTGACATATATTCTTGACGATATTGCATGTCAATGGTGGGATTAAGCGGTACATGCTAAATTGGATGAAGTCCTTACATGATCGGATTTTTACGAATTTTTTAATAAACAATTCTATCCTCACACGTTCATAATCCAGAAAACAACAGAATTCTTCAGATTGAAGTAGGAGAGCCTCTCTGTCATAGAGTATGTGACTAAGTTCATGAATTTAGTCCCTTTTTCACCAGAGGTGGTAGGAAGTGCATCTTTAAAGGAACACATCTTTGAATCGGGGCTAAGGTAGGAGATTTGATCGAAGATTGCGGTGCTCTACAATACGGATTATACAAAGACGGTGAAAAACATGACTGTTGCTGAACGTGATATATCGGGATTTATAGGAGGAGGAATGATGATACCTACAGGAAATTGTGGGAAATCTATCACTGGGAACAAGAGGAAAAGGGACATCTATTTCCATGGTGCAAGTGGAAATCAGAACCCGATGGCTGGATCAGTAAAAATTCCTCCCCGACCCCAGAGAAAAGCAGATTGTTTTCAATGTGGTATGCTTGATCACATAAAGAGAGATTGTACGACACAACCTAAAGCATGTCATAATTTTAAAAAGATGGGACATCTTCAGTGCTATTGTTGCAGTGCTCCAAGGTCAGGTGCTTGAGACACTTCTTAGCTATCGCAAGCATCGTATGTTTCCACTGGACAAGGACAGCAGAATCAGTCTCATCAGCAGAGTAGAGCTAGCCATGGTGATTCTAGAAATACCATGACTCCTCAACCAGGGAAACCTCAGCAAGGAAAAAAGGAGAACATTATAGTGATTAAGAAATTGTATGGAGTTGAGTACATTATTGTCGATGATCATGTTGGACCATCTACAGTAAGAGGTATGATTCTTTTGAATTCCACCTTTGTGAAAGTGTTGTTTGATACTGGTGCATCACATTCCTTCATTGCTTCTTGTGATGTTGACTTGCTATGTTTAAAACTAGAAATGATGCCTTCTTCTTTGAAACTGAAAACTCCTCTTGGTGAAAGAGAATGTCAAGCCTTTGTGTGTAGAGAATGTGATATAACTGTTGATGAAGCTGAGTTAAAATGAGAATTCTCGATGTTGGATATAGATGTCTATGATGTAATCCTAGGTATGGATTGGATGACAACGTTCATGGATCGAATCAACTGTTATATGAGAACAGTTAGTTTCATGACTAAGGACGACATCGAGCATCTTTTTAGAGGAGAGGGGATTGTAAACAATGGTGAAATTTTTGGCACCAATGGTCGGAATGATCTCTTACCAATTGGAATCTTTGACTTTGACATCAATAGAAGAGATCAAGGAACATAGTTTTCTAGCTGTTGTGGATAAATTTCCTGATGTCTTTACCAATAACTTCTCTGGGCTACCACCTCTAAGGGAAGTGGAGGTTACGATTGATATCCTTATAGAGACCAGTCCTATTTACCTTCCATCTTATAGGATGGAACCAAAAGAGTTTCGGGAATTGAAAGTGCAGTTTGAGGAGCTAGAAAGCAAAGGGTTTATTCGACCAAGTACATCTCAGTGGGTAGCACCGGTGTTGTTTGTTTAGAAGGCAGATAAAACTCTTCGGCTGTGTGTTGATTATCATAATCTTAACAAAGTTATGATAAAGAATAGATATCCACTTCCATGCATTGATGATCTATTCGATCAATTAAGGGGAGATCTGTGGTTTTCCAAGATTGACTTGCGATCAAGATATCACCAATTGCGAGTTTGGAAGGAGGATATTCCAAAGAAAGCTTTCAGAAGTAGATATAGCCACTATGAATATGTAGTCATTCCTTTCGGTCTAACAAATGCACCAGTAGTATTCATGGAATTGATGAATAAGATATTTCAATAATATCTATATTCTTTTGTCGTGGTATTTTTGGACGACAATTTGGTCTATTAAAAAACAAGATCTGATCATGAGGTGCACCTATAAATAGTGTTACAAATCTTGAGAGATCATCATTCGTATGCCAAATTATCAAAGTGTGATTTTTGGATATAGGAAGTACATTTCATTGGACATGTCATTTCTGAGAAAGGCGTTTCTGTTGATCCTGAAAAGATAGAAGCCATTATCTCTTGGAAACCACTAAAGAATGTTTTCAAGATATAAAGTTTTCTTGGTCTAGATGGTTACTACCGACACTTTGTGTGGGATTTCTCACAACTAGCTTCACCAATGATAGCTCTGACAAAGAAGAATGCTCCATTACTATGGATAGAAGAATGTCATAAGTCTTTCCAGGAACTGAAAGTTCAGATTAAATCCGCACCTATCTTGATTTTACCAGAATTAGGACTGGGGTATGTGGTGTATTGTGATGCTTCGAGATCAGGGTTGGGTTGTGTTATCATGCAAAGAGATCACGTGGTTTCTTATGGTTCAAGGAAGTTGAGGGTGCATGAGAATAATTACCCAAAACATGATTTGGAGTTAGCTACAGTCGTCTATTCTTTGAAAACATGGATACATTATCTCTTTGGTGAGAAATTTACTGTGTTTACGGGTCACAAAACTTTGAAACACATTTTATCACAGCGATATTTGAATCTGAGAAAAAGGAGGTGAATGGAGTATCTCCAAATGTTTGACTCTGACTTGAAGTACACACCGGGGAAAGGAAATTTGGTGGTGGATGCACTAAGTAAAAAGTCATATGCTTTGTTGGCGAAAGAATCTTCAGATGAACGACAGTTGATGTTGGTCCTAGCCGACATGAATTTGGAATGTGAAGACCAAGGTGATTTTGCAGTTTTATTTTCAGCTATGCTTGTTCCGGATCTAGTAAAAATGATCAAAGTAGCACAAAAATGTGATGCATAATGTCTGGTTGTAAGTTTAAAACTCAATGGTGGGGAGACCATTGATAGATGGAAATATAATGTGGGTTCAATTTTGTGTTTCAGAGTTCGGATGGTTGTACCTATGGTTTTTTAGGAACAACTCTTTCATGCTTACCACCATTCAAGATGGTATGTACATCCAGGTACATAGAAGATATATAATTCATTGAAGACACAGTTTTCGTGGAGCGACATGAAAAGGAAGGTGGCCGAGTTTGTCTGGAGGTGCTTAAATTGTCAGCAGGTTAAAGAAGAGCATCAGAGACCAATTGGTATGTTACAATATTTTTCCATCCCAGTGTGTAAATTTGATGAGATAACAATGGATTTTGTTATAGGTCTTCCAAGAACGGTCCAGAAACACGATGCCATTTGGGTGATAGTAGATCGTCTAACCAAGTCGGCCCATTTCATCCCTATTCGGGAAACTCATACAGTGGAGGGTCATTCAAAAATTTATATCCGAGAAGTGGTAAAGAGGCATGGTGTACCAGTGTCTATAGTCTCAGATAGAGATCTGAGGTTCATATCTCGTTTCTCGAAATCATTAAAACAAGCCCTTGGAACTCAGTTGACTATGGGCACGACGTATCATCCTCAGACGGATGGCCAATCCGAGCGGACGATAAAAACATTGGAAGACATGTTGCAGGCTTGTGTAATGGATTTCGGTGGCTCATGGGAGGATCATATATCCTTAGTGGATTTCTCATACAATAGTAGCTATCAAGACTTGGTACGCATGGATCTGTTTGAAGCATTGTATGGGTGTCCTTGTCGTTCTCCACTATGTTGGGTATAAACGGGTGAAAATTCAATATTTGGGCCAAGCCTTGTCCAAGAAATAATAGAGAAGATCCAGTTTATTAGAAAATAGATGGAGATAGCTCAGAGTCATCAAAAATCTTATGCAGATCACCATCGAAGACCGTTGTTGTTCATTATGGGTGATCATTTCTTCTTGAGGATCTCTACAAGGGTTAGAAATTGTCATTTTGGGAAGTATAGAAAGTTATATCCAAGATAAATTGGCCCTTTTGAGATACTATAATGATTTTGAGAGGTGACATATCAGTTGGAATTACCACCATGGTTCAGTTTGGTGCATAATGTGTTCCATGTATCTCAGTCGAAAAGGTATCAGCCTGATCCTGACCATGTGATCAGATGGGATCACGTTGACCTAGAGCCAGATTCTTCGTTGATACATATTCTAGTATGGATTGTGGATAGGAAAGAGAAAGACTTGTGTGAAAAAATCATCGGTCTAGTGTGGGTTTTATGGTAGCATGGTCAGATTCAGGAAGAGACTTAGGAACATGAAAAGGAAATGAATGAGAAGTGGCCAGAACTCTTTCAGTTGGGTGAAGGTTTTCTACTTTCCAAGGATGGATAGACCAATAGTGGGGATAATGTAGTACGCCCGGTTTCTGGTATGTAACCCTTACTTGATTCTTTTAATGGTTTTAAAGTTAAGGGTGATGAATGGGATAGTCGAGAGAACTTTGAATGATGTTTTGAGGCAAATGGGAAATCGCACGGACGACGCACAGTTTGTCTAAACCGTGCGATAAAACCATGTGTGGTTGGTCTGGGAGGTAGTAGATTCCGCACGAGAGGCACACAGTTTATCTAACCATGTATCCAAGCCATGTGTGGAGGATCTGCAGAGGTAGTGGCTAACACACAGTTAGCGCACAGATTGTCTAACTGTGCATGCAAACTGTGAGGCCACTTAAATGAGATCCTATAAAGGTGGCTCTCACGTGTTTTTTCCTCTAAGTTGCTCATTTTTCTTCCTAAGATACCCTAACTCGGGAGTTTTTTCTCCGAAGGTCAGAGAAGGTTCTCCCATCGTTCTGGAGGGGATCTGAAGGCTTCTCTTGGCAAATCAAAGCCGGATTCTTGAGGCTTGTGATCGTTCTTCATCGTTCTTGTTCAGTTTCTTAGATCTACATAGATCTATTTCTCCTCTTCCCTCGGTTTCTTAGATCTACTCCCGTTATGGGTAGATCTAGGTGTGTGGTTCCAAATGTGATAAGTTTTGGTCTTGGTCTTTCTAGGAGAATAGATCTAAGGTGAGTTATTCGAAAATCAACCCGGGTTTCTTGAACGTTCTTCATTCGTTGTGGTTTCTGTTGAAACCCTAAAGGTAGGAGGCTTCTTTCTTGACTCCACTTAGTATAACTGATTGGAATGATTTCAACTTGAATGTGTGGTGTTTAATTGATTGTTATTTGGTTGTTAAACACTTGTTGGAAACCTTCTTGAGTGATGGTTGTGAAATATGAAAAAATGGGGATTTTGGATTGTGTGATTTGGTTCTTAATTTTAAAATTGAGATTTTAAAATGGGGATTTTATGGAATTGTGACCCATGGTTTTGATTTGATGTTTTCAATAAAAGGGAAAGTTTTATTGAAGTTAATTGTGGCTTTGAAAATTGTTGTGCTTTGGTTTTCAATAAAAGGTCAGTTTTATTGAAATGGTTTGGAATTGAAATGGTTTGGCATTGAAATGGTTTGGTCGGAAATGGTTTTCAATAAAAAATTATTTTTTATTAAAAGGGATGTTTTGGCATGAATTGTTGGGAATTTGTGGTGTGTTTTCGTGTTGCATATATTGGCCTTGGTTAAAATTTGACCTTGTGCTCGGTGCCAAATGTTTAATGGCACATGGGAATTGCATATACGAGGCTTGGTTGAAATATGAACTTGTTCTCGGTGCCAAAGGAGTAATGGAACACAGGGAACAATTACTTTGTGATGACTTGGTAGATCGACGAGAAACCGCTCATGAGTATAAAACTATCATAACGTAGCATGCATGGTTGGTTGCATGGGTTTGTGACATGGTTGGGTATTCCAAAAAAAGGGGATATTGTGAAATGGTTCTAAAGCTTGTTTTATTATTTTTCTGGAATTATAACTTTTTGGAAATATTTGGTTTCAATTGCACTTGTATGATTTTAGTATAATTGTTTATATTTAGTAATAAATTGTTTTTTGAGAAAATGTTTTATATAAAATGTTTTATATAATTGTGGCTAAATATTCTATCCTAGTGGCAAGAGTAATGAATTTATTGGGGAAGACCTGCTGAGTTTTATACCCACCCCTACTTTGTCACTTTGATGCCTTTGCAAATTCTATTTTCCGGGATAGGGGAAAAGGTATTGTTTCCCATGTTTTTAGTACTACCTCGTGATGATTGGAGATGTTCGGTGATTGTGGTGCTTGGAGCTTGTTGAGCATGGAGTCTTGTTGCCTTTTGAGAGTCTTGAGTTGTTTATCCACCGTGTACTTTGATATTTGGTTTGGTCTTCCACTGTTGTGAAATCTGATGTAGTTCGACATAAATAAAGTTTTTTAGGTGTCTTTCTTTTGTTCATGCATCAAATAGTGAATGTTGGTTGGTTGGTTTACTGGTTTATTTCTTAAAGGGTAAATCGTCCTCACTTGTATTTGAAACCCTTCAACATTTATTGCCAGCCTTTGGCATCTTGGGGATGTCGCTTAAGGCAAAGTAATGACTCATTGTACTCTTAAGCCAATGAGAATTGGCGGGTCATTACATATATACTACCAATTTTACATGTGATATAATTAATATCCTTATATTAATTATATATTAAGTTTTATTTAAGGATATTATTTCATGGTGATTAAAATTCAATGTTACCAAAGCAGTAATGGTTTTATGATACAATCTCATCATTTATTTGGATTGTTTACATTTATGATTTAGATGATGAAATCTTATGATCCATCTATCAATAAAATAAATAATTTTATTGTCCTATGGTAATTTCATGAAAATAAAAATTTTTCCTTCATTTTCCTCTCTTTATATACTTAAGATTTAAAAAATAATGTTTTTAAAGAAAGCTGACTTCATTTCTCATTTTGGTCAGAAACCCTTTATATTATATATCTATGTTTTGTAAAAAAATTCAATTTTTAACATTATTGAAAGGATTTATTGAATTTGTTTACCCATGTTCTAATTTTTAAAATGTTTTTAAAAGTAATAATCATATCATTTTCAAAACAAGTCCCGTTTTGATTTTATTGAAAATGTGAAAGGAATATTTGTTCTAACATGTATAGAATTTCCCACCGCAATGACCAATAATTGTTTTAAATCTTATTTTATAAGTTTCAATGTAAAACAAAATTTTAAAAATGTTCACTATTTTTTTTTCAAAGTGGAAAGGATATTTTCTTGTGAAATGTTTTAAATGATTTTGAGTCTTACTTTATATGTTTAAAAGTTTATTTTTAGATAGAAGTATTTCAAAAATGTTTTATTTTTTTAAAAGTATTTTTCAAATTGGTAAAGATATTTTCCTCAAGAAATGGTTTAACTGATATTTCAAAATCATATTCTATCTAATATGAAATCCTTTCATTTTTCTTGTGCTATACTAGGAATATGATCCATAAATACAATTGTTATACTTTCTCATAATGGTTTATGTATATGGTGATATGATTTTAATGAAACCCATTTCTATTCTATGGGTTATACCATGATAAAATGATTCTGAAACCCATTTATTTTTCCATGAGTTATGATATTAATTAATGATGAAATTATCATGAAATATTTTTCTATTCCACATATTATGTTATGATGAAATGTTTATGAAACCAATTTATTTTCCTGGGTTTTAATACGATGAATGTTTTATGATCTTGTGGCCCATGTATGTATGATTTTCATTATGTGATGGGTGGTACCTATATCTAACTATAATTAATTGGGTAAACATTGATATCTCATGAGATAAATAGGATAAGAATACGGAGAGAACCAAGTTTAGTAAGGTAATTTTTCTAATATGATAATACTTGGATCGAACCATTACTACTATGATGGTTTGGGGAGTTAACCAATTATACTATTATATTTTTGGTTATAAGTCTTGAATACTAAGTGAATGATTTTATTTTCTTATGTGTATTCAACAAATACATGTATTAAGCTAATGTTATGTTCTCATGGTTCATTTTCTTTTATTCCATTATAATTAATTTCTTATGAACTACCAAGATTTAATACATGACTCAATTTTATTATCTATGATATAAAAGGAATGGTTTTCTAATGTTATTACCATGTTATCATACCCTTATGATCATGATATGTTTATATCACTTTGGTTTACCCTTACTAAGCATCTTAGTTCACCCATTCTTATGTTTCCTTTCCCCAAGTCATGATGAAAGGTATTATGTATAATATGTCTAAGAAGGGTGATATTTATAAACAACATTATGGGAGATGATGTAGGTCACTTATATATGTTTCCAAAGGAACTATACCTATACGATCCTTAGACATGGGTTTGGGTAATGTAATGATTATTCAAATAAAGTTTTGTAATATATATGTAGGATAAGTTTGGGTCTTTACATTGGTTATTACTCTTAATTTAGAAGTAGAGTTTGAGATAGAACTTATATCAATAGTAAAACCCATTTTGATTCCACTTTATTGCATGCAACCAAATAGTTTAAGAGAGCTTAAGATTCATCTTGAGGACCTAGAGACGAAGGGTTTCATCAGACAATTAACATATCTAGGGTGATGACACCATGTCATTTTCTAAGTAGGAAGATGGTAGCAGATAAATTTTTGTAATCTATAAGAAGCTGAATCAGGTGATAGAGAAGAACATGTATCCATTAAAAAATATTAACAATCTCTTCTATTAGTTACTGGGATCCCAATGGTTCTCTAAGATTGATCATCATTCTGTATACCATCGATTGTGGGTCAGAGAGGTGGATATTCATAATATGATGCTTATGAGTAGATATAGATTACATGAGTACCTAATCATGCATTTTAATTTGATAAATTCCCCCACAATGCTCAATTATCTCATGAACAAGATCTTCAATCCATATTTAGACTCTTTCATAATGTTATTTATGGAATATTTTCTTATATATTCATGGAATTTTGAGTTAAATTTAAGAAACATTGAGATCGTGTTGACTACACTATGACAAAATCAGATTTATGGAAATATTTAGAAGTGTATATTATGGATTTGAGAGGTGTGTTCTGTTGTAAAATCGATCTATACGATAAGAATAATTTAGGACCTAGAAAAGGTGAATATAGTGATGCATTAAGATTTCCCTCATAAGTTTTTTTCTATTTGGAGTTTCCTATGTTTGGATGGATATTATTGAATATTTATTAAGTAATCATACATCTTAGTAGTATTTATGACATGGATTAACAATAAGGGGGAGATTCTTGAATGGAATGATCAATATGAGGAGGTTTTTCTTCAGATGAATAAGATATTGATGAGAAGTATAGTTTTGATTCTTCTAGAGACTGGGACTAGATATGAAGTATAATGTGATACAATGGGTGTTGGTTCATAAGATTATTTGTTTTTGATGGATCACATAGTTACTTCAAATCAATGTTTTTTGTGACCAATCAAGAGAAACTACATATGCTTCATATATAGTTGGAAGATGTGGTCTATACTTTGAAATGTTGGAGATATTATCTATTTATGGGGAGATTTGTTGTTTACATGAACCAAATGAAACTTTGATACATATTATCTTAGTGGGACCACAATTTTATATAGAGTCATTAAGTTTAGAAACTATAGACATTTAACATTGAGATTTACTACACTATAGGAGATGGTAATATTGTTACAGATGATCTTATCAAGTAAACAATGAAGATATCTGATCACAGTGAGGGGAAATTGTCAAAGGAATAATGTTTTATTAGTTTAATAGTGAAATTGATTGTTGATTTCTTTGAGGATCAAATATATTTACATGTGTGCCTTTGTTTATTATGTATTCATTTCTGGACCAAGTAAATACTCCTCTAGATTCATATCTTAAGTGTGCGGTGATGCGAGAATGATTGGCAGACTATGACCTTATCCCAGGGTGTTCATTATACAATGATGTGATGATCGGTGTACATGGATGGACTGTCATACTAGACTATTTAAGAGTAGATATTAGGATACACTCTCGTGATTCAAAATGTATATTGCACCCAAGGCAAAAAAAGTTATACCATGACATCTGATGCCATTTATAGTGTCTTAGTATGAAGAGGGAAATCACTGGTTTTGTTTCACAATTCCTTACCTACTATATGGTAAATACCATGCATCAGAGTCCTAGTGGTTTTCTTTAGAAACATTATATTCTGATGTGTACGTGGGACAATGTGATGATGGGATTCATGATCAGGTAACCTTAGACCCCAAGGATTCATGATAAAGTTTGGGTGATAGTTTATTGGATAATGAAAGTTTCCCATTTCTTATTGATCTATGAGAATAATTCCATATATTGGATAACAAATATGTATATATGATATTTTTATACTTATATAGAGTTACCTATAGTATCATATTTTATAGATATGCATGCTTCATTTCACAATTTTTGCAATGATTATAGAAGGCTTTGAGGATTTAGCTAAAACCGAGCACAATGTGTCATCCATAGACCAATGGTTAGTTAGATAGGATGATACACATATTGAAGGATATTCTATGGGAATTCACTCTGAATTTTAGTGGAGCTTCGGATGATCATACTATCTTGGTTGAATTTATGAAAAATAATAGATTCTAGACTTCTATTTAGACTAATTATTTTGAGGCTCTCTATGGATGGACATGTTGTTCACCACTATGTTAGAATGAGGTAGGCGAGGTAGCTATATTGAGACCAAGAATGGTATAGGTGACCTATGAGAGAGTATATCTAACCAAGATGTATTTGAACAACAATAACTAAAGAAATCAATAATATTCTAACCAGATGAGATGACTATTCATGTTTGGTGTTGGTGATAATGTTTTCTTATATGTGACTCCTAAACTATGGAATCAATCATTTTATAAGAAAGGAAAGAAAAAAACCATGATTAGTGGGGCCATTTGAGATTTCTGAGCATATGAGGACTATGTATTACCATATATAACATTATCCTTACTATCATGGTATGAAAAAGGTGTTTCATTTGTATTAGCTTTGAAGTTTCATTCCTGATCCTACACATGTCATAGATTGTGAGGATGTTGAGATGGCACCCAACGCATCGTTTGTAGAATGCCTGATGAGTATTATCGACCGGTTTAAGAAGGTGTTTCATGGAAAGACAGTTCCACTTATCTGGATCCTATGATGGCATGGATGAATCTAGGATGAATATTTTTAGTGCTAATTGATATTAGGGTATAAGTTGTTTAGTTTTTTGAGTAATATTCCTAGAGAAACTTTTTAGGGGTGAGATATTTTAGGGGATGATTTTAAATACCTCAGATTATTCATGTTTGTTATAAGTTACATTCAACCATTTTAATGTTTTAGTAAACTATTAATTTTTTTGGATAAGTTTTTGGGTTTCATAGTTTGTTTTAGATAGTTTTATATTATTTTTAAAGGTGAATGGTTTGAGCACTAGGAAACTGTGTGGCTAGTGGAATAAGTAGTCAGGGTGAAGCATGGTTAAAGTGCAGTGTTTATAAAACCATGAGAACTCAACCTAGAAACCATGAAACATGTTCTAGTGGCCAAAATATTGTTTGGAACAAAGTCTAAAAAATAGCGTGACCAAATTTTGTGGGTGCCCATAAGAGGCCATAATATTTTCACGATTGTTTCAAATTTTATCAAAATGTGTAGGCAAAAAATTTTCATGTGATTATATGATCTGAAAATCCTATTAAATGGACAATAATTTTCAATTTTGACATGTTTTTCTTCATAAAATTATCTCTATCAAACTTTGAGACTTCATAGCCTCCCCGTAATGTTTTCTCTAACTCTATGCTCTATTAAATAATTTCAAAGTGTGTTCATGATAAATAATTAAGGGATGTGATCCATGAACCTCCATTATTTGGGTTTCATAAAGATTTATCCTTATCTCCTTGATAAAAATCATAGATCAATCATGAAATCACCCAATTGTTGTATTCTGATTCCATCTAATGGTGAATTCTTAGATGTTTCTAGAACCGTGTCTAACCTAGAGTGTCAATGATACCTCTTTTAATCAGTCTCAATTATATCATCATTGGTAGATCCCAAGAGTTATATTAATGTATAAATCACTCCATTGAAATAGAATATTCATGAATATTATTTGAGAACATTGATGTGTTTGAGTTGGGATTGGTTATAGGGGTCCTTGGAATGTGGTATTGATTCGGGGTGTCATCTCTCAATGGGTTTCAGAGTTTTCCATCTATAATACCGATGTTGGAAGTTCCTAAAATTTTGGGGCCCTTGTATACATTTTTTTCTTGATTTTATTCTTATGTTGGAATAACTTGTTTAAAAGTTCTTGATAGTGATCACATATGTGTGTGTATAGCCCATGAGACCCAAATACGACGATTGATTCTATAATTATGATTATATATCTTGTTAGATCATGTTTTAATTTGATCACATGTAATTTTATGTTTCTACTAATTCTCATTATTACATTATTTCTTTTGTATTTATATTCCCTACCATGTTATATGAATATACTAATCCTTTGGATGTGTTTCTTTCATACTCAAAATAGGTAGACTATTGTGATATGGTTATCCCTTATAGGGGGAGTGTGAATGATATGTGATGATAATAAAGATGCACCTAACTATAGGGTAGGGGAATGATGATATTGAGGCCATATATATGGTAGTGACATTGAGGGTATGAAAACCTTCTAGACTTACCCAAGGTATAGATAAGATAAAATGGTCTTGAGGTCTAACCTATGACTTGTGAGGAGGTTTGATAGTCTTGAGGCCATACCCTTGTTAGATGTGGGATGTGAAAACTTTATAGCCCGATCCAACTTGATACATTTAGATTGATGAGATTCATGTTCACTGGCCTTGTGGCTAGCTCTTGGCCACTTCTGACATCCTTTACTACTGTTGTTCTAGAACTGAGCTGAAGTAGGTAGAGGTATGATTCATGATAGATTGGATAGAACAAGAATGGTGAATATATGATTTTTTGATATCATTTGTGAATTTATTATTATCATTAAATACACCTGATAAACATGATTACACATGTTAAAGACATATTGGTGGTATCCTTCAGGGTTTTATTACTCACTCCCTATACAATTATCTTGATGCATGTGTAGACTTCATGGTTAGGGATCCAGGTAAGGTAAAGGGGAATGCAGAAGATAGATGAGATGTGGATCATGGAGATTATATAAGTACAAAGGTATAATCTAGGGGATTTCATTGTATTTATATATTTTTATACATAGACATTTATACTCTAGTTTTTATTTCCACATTGAGAACATGATTTATTTATATGCTTTACATGGTTGAATTTTTTTTTATATTTTATTTAAGTTTTCTTCCGATGTAATACTTTGGGTTATTATATTTTTATTTATTTTTTTGGTGTATGGATATGGTTTTAGAGGGTATACAATTAATACTACACTCTTAGATCCACATTGGTAGTTGAAAACCTCTTGAATACGAGGAGGCACACATGAGGACTTGTAGTGTCTCCCATGAGTGTTGTTCATAAAAAACCAGGTTAAGGACTCACAAAAAGAACCACTAGAATTTATCTAATGTTGTTAATAATAGGTTTTAGTAGGGGATGATCAAGATATGTTGAAAAATAAGTGTGAGGTATAAAGGATAGGTGGTGTCCTTATCTAATAGAAGAATATGGCACCCATGGAATTAATTTAAGTGTTAAATTAATATAAATTTATTTTCAAATTCATGTGGCAAAAAATTAATATATGTAAAATCTAGGATGATTATGAGTCAAAATTATGTCATTCTCAAAAATTTAGAAAATTTTAGGTGATTTATTATCCCTTATCTTTTAATTTTAACCCCTCATTAACCCTTTTAATGATTATTATGATAAAAAGGTTTTTTACTCTTTTGGGGAGAAAAAGGTTACTATATAAGGTAAAGTGAACCATAAATGTATAATGGTTTATATGATAGACAATATACCATTCATTTGGAAAATGATAATTTTTTATTAATTTAAAATAATTTAATAAATTATTATTTAACATAAAATACCATTAAAGTCATTTTAGGACTATTCACATAATTTTACTTTAAAAAATATCAATAAAATAATGTAATTAAAATATGAAATTTTAACACATAACTAATAAATTATATTTATGTAAAAAATATTGGGCACACCACAACTTAATATATTTACAAAATTTAGAAATGTTGATTCCAAATATTGAATCCATTTTATTAAATTCAAAACCTATAAGGGCGATAAATTAATTTTAAAATAAATCTGCAAAATGTGATGAAAAATAGTTTTCAAGAAAGATTAATTATTATGTATAAAAATTTTTTTATTAAAAAATTAAGAAAAATGTTGATTAAAGTGAAATTAATTAGATTTTTTTAGTGAAAAGGAAATTATCAAATATTAAAACCAATTGAAAACAAAATGGTAATTTGTAAATACTTGAAAGGAAAATATTGTTTTTTTATAAAATCTTTATATTTCCTTATTTACTAAAAGAAATACTTTCAGAAAAATCTAAAAATGTCACCATATTTTTTATGAATTTCTAATTTCAATAATAATTTTCTCTTTAACAGATATAATTTAAAAATTTTCATCAAACAATTATAATATTCACTCATAAAAATAAATAATTTGTTTTTGAATAAAACATATTTTTGAAGCATAAAATGACTTCAATAAAAATTAGCTACTTATTTTATAAGAATTAACCAATACATTTGTATTGAGTAGGAAAATTATACATATATTTTATAATTTAGTTACTCTTATCCACACCCTCTAATTCAACATCTAGGTTGTAATAGTCATATTTAAAATCATAATATTTTTTGTTTCATTTAAGATCAATGTTGGGTGTTTTATATGCTATCAAACATACTGTTCATTTAAAATATCAAGGTATTATATTCTTTTCCCACCATTAATAAATTGAATTCATATAATTTTATCTTGAGATTACTTATTTAGGTGTTTTTTTATAATCCATTTGTTGAAAACTCACATCGAAATAAGTTTTAATAAAAATTTATTTTGAAATGATGGAGAGGGAAATATATAGGTCATCTGGAATAACACATGACTAGGTTTCCAAATAGGACAACATTGGTGGGAAGTGAAAAAATGTGCATGGAGGAGAAAAGAAATTTCAAAATAATGATGGAGATTGGAAAATAACATTGATCACATGAAAGAGAATGATCATGTGAAATTCAATGACCACAAAACCATAAATTAATGAGGTGTCATAAACAACATAAATTATTTATAAATTATTGTAAGAAAGGAACCAATTTTGATATTAAAGATCATTTGTGTAAATTTAAGGGATCATTTTAAAATTATGGTATAGAACATGGTAAAATACACTTAATTGATTTTTTTCTAATCCATACATTCAATTCATCCTTTGTTTCTTGTTTTAATTAGTTTCATCTTGTATCTCACCACATATTTCAATTAATTAATATACAAGATGAATCTTTATTATGGATAAATATTTAAAATTAACCTCTAACAAATCTTGATATCTATAAAATAATGGAAATTTATTCCTCCTATATTTATTAAAACCAACATGGATATCAAAAGTTAATATGATACCCAAAATGAATAAGCCTTTATATAAAGAAATAATATATTTCACTATAAATGTTTACACAATATCACCAAAGGTTAAACTTAGATCATGCCATAAATAAATAACCCTGTATACAAATTAACCTCATTAGCCTCAAAATTAAATAGTTTTTTAATCTCAAAGGTTATCTCAGAACTTTATGATTATATCCAAAAAAAATTAATAACACTTATATAAATAATAAATTACATTAAACCTAAGGGTTACATATACATGAACCCAATAAAAAATCTCCCAAAATATCATTAATCATGTTAAAATCCAATTACCTAAAACATAAAAAGGGTTATATATACATTTGAAATTATGATCAAATTTAAAATTATACAAATTTAATAGTATCCATAACTCTTAAGTTAACCTCTCATTAATGAATCATAATTTCTAATGTTATATAAACCCTATTTGGATACTAACTATAATATCCCTAAACCCGCACACCTAGATTTGGCGTAAAAAATAGATTATTTACATTTTCAACTTTGATTATAATAAATTTAACCAAATTTTATCCCTCCAAAACATACACCATCAAATGGAAATATTAGATCATGCACATGACCAGGGACCTTTTAGGATTAGAGTTTTAGAGAATTAGGAAAAATTATTACATAGAAATACCCATGTCCTTAAGTGCTCATTTTTACACTATAATGAGATTTTATTATCCCATATTATGTATTCATAATCACTAAAATGTATCCCATATATGCATATATTACTTAAAATATTTTTTATAACATAGGGAAAAAACATAAGAAGGGTGATCTCAAATTCTAGTTAAGCGTAAACATAGGAAGTAGCAATTGAATATCATCAATGAGGAAAATATGAGAATAAGGGTATGAGAACATATTCAAAGTATATGATGATTATATAAAACTATTCATACACATAAAAACATGGATCATATATCATAATACATGGAATATAAACTTTTAAAATGGAAAGGTTCATATGAGTTAAGAATCATGATTTGTTTGAAAATAATCCTTGATTAAATGAAAAAATTATAACCTATGATAAGAACTGAAAATATTATAGCAATCTTGTAACATAAAACATTAATCATGGAATCACTTTATGAGATAATTCCTATATATCTTAAGAGTGACATATAACCAGTAAACCGCATCATCTCTTATGAGTAACTTATAATTCGTTAACTTAATGATCTATTTGAAGAAACTTATATTGATTTAACTTCGTTTTCTATTAAGATTAACTTACAATGAATTAAGTTTTTTTATTTACCAAATGAATTAGTGGGTTATGATAGACCCACTCGACCTTGTATTATAATGTAACCACATATCCTTTGTTTAAAACACAACCACCCATCCTTGGTTGATAATGTAACCACCCATAAAAAATTCATATATACTTCTAAGTACCATAGAATTAAGAAAACATTTTTAATCCTTATCTTTTCAATATAACACCCTTAAAGAACTATCGTTCTTTTTTTATCTTGATTAACACATGTAAAAGAATAAATTTCCATGAAAATCTATTTTAAAATATCATAATCCATTCTGAGAAAGAATTAGAATGATATCATTTAATCATATATAGATTTTTATAGTTAAGTAGTAAATGATATTTTTATATAAGAAAAATACATTTAAATGAACATTTAAGATATTTATATGAAAAAAGGTAAAATATAATTTTATTTTTAAGACATTTTAAATATGAATTCCATGAATATTGAGAAAAATATTTTCTTCAAAAACATCCGCATAAAAATTTAAGGGAAACATCAATTAAATGAATAGTTTTGGAAATATTTAATGCTATTCATTTGGTAAATGTCAAAATAAATATCCCTTTCACACTTCTGATAAAAAACAAAAGTAATTTTTATTTAAAAATAAAAAAAACTTTTAAAAACTTTTAAAGAAAGTAAAATACTGTACTAAATTAATTTAAAAAATCTTTTATTCATTAAAAATATTCTGGAAAGAATTTAAAATATCATTGATATGGAAGAGGAAATATTCCTGTCCAAAAAAGGAAATAAGGTCAGTTTTTACTTAGAAAATATCTCTTGATCTTATTAATTACCCAAGAGAGGAAAATTATGGTAAATAAAGTGAACCTCATAAATAAACATTGAATAAAAATATAGATGTTGTTCAAGAAATTTATATTTTACAATTTCTCCCCAAATAACCTTGAATATAAACAGTCCTAAAAAGAAATAAGATTCTAAGATTGAAAATTTACTACTTTAAAAACATTAAATAAAAAAGTCATTAAAAGAAATAATATGAAATGAATCTATAAATACCATTAATTATATGATTTAATATTTTATAATCTATTCATTGTAACCATTCAAAGAAATCATGGTGCATGACATGAAACATATCTCAAGAAAATGAGTTTGAGGTTAAGAAAACCCTTGAAAATATCATAACATTTGAAGTAATATTTAATAAATGAAGTGATTATGTTTACATATATAAATACACATAAAACAAGTTTAAATACATATTAAAATAATTTATATACAAATTTGTACATAATCATCGAAAAATAAAGCCAATGAAGAAGTGTTATAACACAATAAAAGGTGATTGAGTTAAGAAATCCATTACCTCGAGTCTCGAATTTCTATATAAGTATGTTAAATCCTATATAATAAATTTTTATTAAATATTTAATTTTTTAAAAACCTTATCTAAATTTTCTATTTTTTTAAACCAATTATTTCATTTATTCAAATGAAATATTTAATTTCTTAATCGGTTAAGTTTACATTGGGTATTTTACGGATGCTAAGTTCATAATTAACAAGAAGAAAATGGTAGGTTGGTGATGGAAAAAGGGTTAACTATTCCATAATTACCAGAATAATAATAATTACATAATTATAATTTCTATTCATTAAATATAATTTTAGAGTTAGTCATGGAAGGCAATAACAAAAATGAAAATACATCGACTCACGAGGCGATAGTTTTCATGTATACATGAGTGATGTTTTTACATTTTTTTGGATAAAAAATAATGAAAAATAAAATATTATCTTTTAAGAATAATTATAATATTATAATAATGAATAACTTCTTTTAATCCTTCCCCATTACCATTCATGAGAGGCTGTATTAAAAAATGAATTAACCTCTATATGGAGACAGTAGTCTGTATGTAATCATGTGTAATGATTAAATTTTTAGTGATTAGAATGGTTTGAAGATATATGACCTATTATGTTTAAAAAAAATCATATTTATGTGATCAATATCATATATAGACATTAAATACATCATAATAACCACCCATGAAAGGAAGTGATGAGAAACAAAATTCATTAGTTCACAAGGTGATAGTCCGTACATATGCATGAATGATAGTTTTGTTTCCCTTTTGATGTAAAAAGAAATGGGTAAGGTTATAAAATTTTAAAAAGAAAATATCAGTATATGGGAGATACTAATGTTGTTAATTTGGAATGGGTATTATGTAATTTAATGAGGTAGAACAAGAAGTTAAATGAAAACACTTGGTTAAGATGATTGCCTCATATTTGAAGAGCCTCTTTTGGATTTCTAATTATGTTCCATAGTGATTAAATTTTAATAACAAAAAACATATAGAATGTTTACAAATAAGTTAATATGTGATTTTAGGGGTTTCTTAAGCTAAGTGTCTCATGAAGTGTAAGTAAGATGGGAGATGTCGTGTCCTTATATAATATATGAGAGGGACACTTTTGGAATTACTTAAAGTATTAAATTAATATAAATTTGGTTTCAAGCTAAAGTTGAACCAAATTTATATATTTAGAAAATATAATGATTAGGATTATAAATAATCTCATTAAATATAATTTTAAAAATTTTAGGGGACTTTTTTAACTCTTATATTTTAGTTTTAAGCACCGTAAACCCTTCTAACGGTTACCATGATAACAATGTTCTTTACTATTTATGGGTCAAGAAAGATAATATATTAGGAAAGTGATCCAAAAATGGAATATAGTTTCCTTCTTGAATATATCCCATTTACTTGAAAAAATATAAGTTTTTATAAATTTAAAATAATTTAATGAAATATTATTTAACAAAAAATTCCATTAATGTTCTTTTAGAGACTATTCACATAATTTGACTTTAAAAAATATCAAGATAGTGATTTAATTGAAATATAAAATTCTAAATCACATCTAATATATTATAGTTATCAAAAAAATTCATTTAACACCATAAATCACCCATGAAATTTTATTCGTATGTTTTTAAAGTCATTTACTTTATTTTTTTACTACTTGTACAAGAACTGTGTCTCCATTACATAAGCATTTATGGTTATTATTTCATATAAAAAATTAAAATATATCATTATAATAAAAAAATTATTCATATTAAATATATTGATATATAACCATTAATTACTTTTTTATCTTTGTAAAATCATATTATAGATATTAAAATCAAGAAAGTGAAATTTTTGAAATATTATTTACATAAAATAATATATAGGTATTTATCAAAGAAAATTTTCCAAAAATGATTTATTTCATAATATATGAAGGTTTGGTAAAATTATACCCATCCTATAATATTTAAGAAAGTTTGTGGTTGATCTTTATGCCTTATTCTATAGTTATAACCCTGTTTATTTCATTCCACCCATTACCATGGTGATAAGTTTTACCATAGTTACTTTTCATTATGACAAAAAATAAAGTCAAAATATTTACCAAATTTTGAAATTATAATTCCATATATGGATTCCATTTTATAAAATTTAGTTTATATAATTGGAATAAATTAATTCTATAAGAAAAACACAAAAACAATGAAAAATAGTTTTCTAGAAAATTCATTTTTAAGTATAATAATGTTTTTTACCAAAATTAAGTAGAATGTTGATTCCAATGGAATTATTGGATTATTTTTAATAAAAATTAACTAATGGTATTTTATCATTAATTAAAAAAAATAAAGGGCATTGTAAATACTTGAATGAAAAAGATATTTTTTTTAAATTGTTGTTTTTCACAATTTATTAATAAATCAATATTTTTAGAAAAATACCAAAATTTAATCCCAAGATAATTTTGATATACTAATTATTAAAAAGATATAATTTTTATAAAATGAAATTTCTTAAATTTGAATAGATCAATTATAATATTCTCTCACAAAAATCAATAAAACCCATTTTTCAAGAAAAAATATTTTTGAAACATAAACTGTTTTTAGAAAAACTTAACGATTATTTGATAAGAATTAATATATACTTTTTTATTGAGTAGGAACATTATAAATATATATCATAATGTTTTCACTCATATTCATACTTGATAATTCAACATTTATGTTATAACGATCTTATGAAAATTAATATTATTTAGTGGTTCATTTTATCTTAGTGTTTCATATCATATGTTATATAAAACATAGTGTTTTTTAAAATCTCAAGGTATTACATAAGGAATTAAAATTTGAGAAAAGGAACCCAATACAATCTTAGAAACTATCCAGTCAAAATCCCATAAAGAATATTTGTTTAAAATGAAACATTAAATACCAGGAATAATGATAGGATCCTGAAAGAAAATATGGAAGGAGAAGTAGATATACAATTCAAATTAAATAATGGTGTAAAATTGTAACTATGTCTCAAGAGATAAAAATTTGTGAAAAAATTACCTTACTTTAGTCCTGATTTATTCTGCAGTTACAACATACTTCCTGAGTATTTAAATTATATTTATTAAACTCATACCCTATGAACCATATTAATAGATATAACCATTTATACTTCTCATTTACAATGAATATATATATATATATATTACTTAGTGTTTACCTTTTTATAGTATCAATTGTTTATGATTTTGATCAGTTGTAATAGTTTTGTAGGAGAAGTATCAGTGTTCATTCTTATTCAAAATTACATCATTATTATATCATTTATGTAATTATAATAGATATTCCATGTTATTTTATAATTATATAATCTCATTCAATGTGTTTTTTTATTATAATATATGTAGATTAATTTGGCGATGATCATATTTCAGGGACTTTTAATGAAAAATAATTGTTTTCATAACTAATGATTTTAATGTTAATGTTATAATTACAGAACCGAAAAAAATCATTTTTAAATTTTTATATCATATTATCCCATAAAATAATTTCCCATAGTCATCCATGATTAGAATTTGTAATGGCTCGGACCTCTTCGGCCCATTCCTTTGTCAAAAAGAAGGCCATGAAGTGTTCTGGAGGGTAAAATGGACTTTTCCCACACTTTCCAGAATTTTGAAACTACACGCCGTGTAGTTTGAGTACACGCCGTGTACCCCCTCACCAGGTATACCCCGTGTTGGAGCCGTGTCCTTGCCGTGTGCAATGAATGGGTACACACCATGTGTCCAGTACTACACACCGTGTAGTCCTTCCCCGCGTACGCGTTACCAGTCAACAGCCGTGTCCCGTGTTGGAGCCGTGTCCTTGCCCTTTGCAATGAATGGGTACACACCGTGTGTCCAGTACTACACGCCATGTATTCCTTCCCCGCGTACGCATTACCAGTCAATGATCGTGTGACGTGTTGGAGCCGTGTCCTTGCCATGTGAAATGAATGGGTACACGCCGTGTGTCCAAACTACACACCGTGTAGTCCTTCCCCGCGTATGCGTTACCCTTAAACCGTGTGTTGACCAGTCAACGGTCGCAGAGCCATGTTGGAAGCCACGTGGAGACCGTGTGAAATAACCGAGTACACGCCATGTACCATAAAGTACACACCGTGTAATTTTTCTTTTCTCGCCTATAAAAGGAGGGGTCCCTTCCTCCTTTTCAACTCACCCCTCTCCCCCCCTTTCCTCTGAGCAGAGTTCTCCTAAGAGACTCGAAGGCTCTTCCTTCCATAACTTCTTTGTCCGAGCTCCGATTTATGATCTGTCAGTAGCCACGAGATCGTAATGACAAGGCGGAACTTCTGAGCTTGGATCCGTTGTCTTTCCTTCAGCCTTTCCTTTCCAACTTCCACCCGAGGAGGTTTTTCCGGGATTCAACATAAGTGACGGACGCCAACGGACGTCTTCTAAGGTTGATCCGAGGGAGCGTTGTGATCAGAACCTGTTGAGGTAGGGATCTTACCTCTGTCTCTCTAATTTTTGCATCATGCGGGGTGAGTATCCTTTTGTTTTCATGAGAAACAGTTGAACCATTAAATAAAGATAACAACTGGTTAAAGAACAGGGATGGGGAAAGTTGTTATGTTTATCTTTGTTTATCCTATTGATGTGTTATGAATTGTATAGGCTTATGCCTAATGAAAATCACGGTATTTGGGGGCCTTTGCTTGCACAATTAAATGTTTCCCTATCTTTCTAGACCATTTTTGTGGATGGAAACTTTGTGGAATGTGGAAATTGGTTAATCACGTAAAGTTGGCAGTTTAAAATCTGGAACCTTTGTGTGATCACCCCGGTTAAAAAAAATGGAATAATGAACCTGTGGGTTTTGGACTGGTTACTGGTGCATGAAAGGGAGGGGTGAATCTTGGGTTGTTACGAATAGAACAGGTAGCAGGGCTACGGTAAATGATGTTAAGGGGGAAATGATGTGGTGAGAACTTTGTTTTGTGGGTTGCTGTGGATCGGGTGGGCAGCGGGGCTACGATAAATGGTATTAAAGGGATAATGATGTACGGTGCAGTTGTGGTTATGGTAGTTGGCAGCGGGCCTGCAGGGATGGGTTTGAATTTGAACGGACTATGGGTTGTGATAATAAATAAAAAGTGTAAGAGTTAATAAATGGTGGGTCATGTTAATGGAAGGGGAATAATAATCAATGGGGATGTTTGGCTAATAAGAAGGACTTGGTTGTGTTGCTTGTGTTTTTCCTAACTTGATTTGTGGATGGTAGGGATATGTTTTACGAAAGATTGATGTTGTTGGTTGTGGATAGTTTCCCAGTAGTTAAGGAACTAAATAAACTATTTCTACTAAAATGTGAGAACCTATGTAACGCCTCGACCCTAGTTTCCTAGAGTCGGTGCATTATTACATAACATTGACATGATCACAAGAAAGATCAAATCTCGAAAGACCGATTGGTTTAGTAGCCTTGGAAACACTAGATATATTCATAAGTTTTACATTACATCATAAAATGAAAAACTACTACAACAACATAATGTTTCCACAGTCCACAATATAATCCCCTCATAATATCCCTGCAGGTCATTCATAACTTACATCTTCACTTCCTGGGAAAAATAAAACATAGAAAAGGGGTGAGCTCAAATGCCCAGTAAGGATAACAATATAGCGGAAACTTTCATCAATAAGAATAAACATTTAAGGCAATGTATAACTAAAACAAAAGCCTTTTAAACATGAACTTTCAACATGGTATGGCATAAATAAAATGAAATAATGCCATTTAATTATTCACATGGATATTCTACTAATCGAATAATCACATGCAAAAATCAATAACCACTTTCATAATGTTGGAATGCATAATGCCAGACTATCATAACCACATAGCCAAGGCCTCGTGCCAAGACTAAAAATAATATTTTGTCAAGGCCTTGTGCCAAGACACTAGTTTGTCTCATGAGACCTACCGATGCATCGAGGAGCTATAGCGGGCTCCACCCGTCACATATTAAGTCCAATGCATTCCCATATGAAAAGGTTTAAACATAACATAAACATTCGTATTAAAACTAGCATACGAAATGTCAATACTTTCACCATAAACTATGAATGGTATAAAAATAGAACATCCACAGTCAAACATATCACAAAACCTTCAATACAATATAGAAGTTTTGTATCATAATAAATCAACTTCAAATAATCTTAAAATCCATCAAAGGATGTTGACATAGATGAAATCAAAATTATTTTTAAAGAAATATCTCCTTTTATTTTGAAATAATTTAAGATCCATAAAATAAAACATTTTCTTTGAAAATATTCTTATAAGCTTGTAAGGGAAGCTTTGAAGATTTTATAACGGCGGAAAATAGCCGCACTCGCCGTATAAGTTAAAAAAACATTCTTACCTTAATTCTGTCGAAAAGGTTAAAAATGACCTTGTTTTGAAAACGACCAAAAGATTCCTTTATAAACCACTTATAAAAGTCAAAAATGGTATAAATGACTTTAACTCATATTCTAGTAAATAGGAAAAATGTTTTGAAATGCATTTTTAAGAAACATGGATGTGGATGATAAAGAGATCCCAGTAGATTATTACGTATAAACAACCTTGGATAATGAAGAGGTTGTAAAGTAAACCCTTACCTTGTACTTTTCCTTGGTTGGGGTAGGTTAACCTCCTGTATAATGGTGAAATAGTTGTCATTAAATTATACAAGAATCATATATATTAATATGATATCATATATGATCTTTTAACATTGATTTGTTAATAATATCTTAGAATTATCGTCGTTTCGGGAGTTAACTTACTCATTTTCTTTTATATGTTTTTTTACATAAGCCATGGTTGTTGTATCTTATTCATATCCAGAATGATATCCAGTCCTTAAAAATCATTTTTAAATCATCAAATGATAATTATACTTGAATGGATACGATGGAGAATGAATCTCATCGCGTTCGTGGAGACGGTAGTCCGTACGTACGCACGAGCGACAATATCATTCTTTTGATATTAAAATAATATATAAATGGATGGTATATCATATATAAAGAATCATTAACATGTTATATTTATTATTTACATGAGTTACACATCATTATTATACCCATCCAAATAATATTATATTGAATAACAATTACACCACGACGTGGAGACGGTAAGCCGTACGTACGCACGTATGGTGACATGTTATTCAAAGGGTGGATAGAATACTGAATATTATTGTACCATATTTATAATAACATCACAGTATATGTGAGATACTGGAGTTATTATTTTAGAATGGTAAGAACAAAGGAAGAAGAAGTGGAAGAAGAAATGAACTTGGAGAAGGGTGGTGAAATCATTACCTCTTCTTCGGGTTCTTCCTTTTGATTTGATCAAAAGGGCTCCTTAGGTTGGCTTTCTGATCAAAATAAGGCCTCTAGGTTGTAGTGAGGGATGTTGGGAGAGTATTTGGGCAGAGTTTTTCCGAACCAAAAGGCTTTGAAGGTGTGAAGAAATGAGAAGGAGGAGTGCCCTTTTATAAGAGGGGTGAGGGGCACCATTGGAAAAGCTAGAAATATTAATTTATAATAAATTCCTATTCGGTTTATAAAGGCTCCAAAGTTTATTATTCAAAGGTTAAGGTGGGGATAGGTCGAAAACCACTCAACCAATAGAATTTAGACAGGTTTGGGTACTTATATTAACCTTGTCTTTAAGTATTAACTCTAAGTTAATTAGTTTCACTTTTACAATGTCTCTTTGTATTTTTATATAATATGGTTAATAAACTTACTATATACATCCAAGAGACCCCCAAGTGGTACATTAATGATGAACCTATCATGATATAAGTCTCTTGGCCGAACCTTAGATTTTTAGGAATTTAATATCAATTAATAATATAATATTTGTTTAAGAACTCTTTTATGTCAATTTTGACACTATTCAATAGTTGATTTTTTGAAACTCATAACAGATTGATTACTTCGAACAAAGTCAATTAAATCAATCCTAATATATCATATTATCCTATAAAATTAGTTTAATTCATTAAAAGTTTCATATTATATTTATTTGGGTATTTATAATATCAATTATTTTAATTTTTCACTATTATAGTAATTACTGCATCATCATTGTGTCATATATAAAATAAATTATTTAATGTCTAAAAATTATAAATAAAATATCATTATGTATGAAATCTTTTTAGATTTATAATGAATATTTATAATCTAAAATCCAATATATATAACCCTATGTAACAATTGTTGTTCTAAAAGATATATGCTTGTGTCATTTTTGTATTCATTTTAACTAAATTAAAATAAAGTGTCATTATCACTTACAAGTGGATCCATGGGGTCCCAAAATAGACCCAAAGATTCCCATGGTCGACCATGTATCAACCAATAGGGTTAAGACACGTTTTAGGGTAATTTAGTATTATTATAATATTATTTTTTTAACCCTTATTTACCGGATTTACCCTTAACCATGGTAAATAAAATATTTACCGCAGTAATTATTCAAAATGTCTAAAAATAAAAGTTACCTATTTACACAATTTGAAAATCCTGATTCCAAATATGGAATCGATTTTCCTAAATTCAAAACACAGAAGTGGCAGAAATTAATTTAAAATTAATTCCCGCTGTCAAAATAAAAAGCGTGTTTTTAAGAGATAATAACTATCAAAAGATTGACACTTGTTTATGTTCGGTTTAATTGTAAACTTATGTCCAATGACCAAAATTATATTAAATGGTAAAAATATATTCTAAATATACTTTAAAACCACTCAAATTCATAATTTATCACTATTAATTATTTTGATTAAAAAAGTTGTTTTTAATTAAAATTTAGTAATTTTCACTATTCATCAAAATATGAAAGTTATCCGAAATGTACCAAAATTTCACCTTAGGCTAAATTCGATATTCCAAATCCAAAAATGAAGTCCATTTACAAATATAAAATATATATAATTTCAAAAAGTAGGTGTTACTATTCATAACGGCTAGTTTGATTAGTTATGGTGTGTTAGAACTCGGTGTTGCGTACAACACACGCTATCACATTATTCAACGAGAAGCGTACCGTAGAAGCTTGGGGTGTTACATTCTCCCCTCCTTCAAATAATTGCGTCCTCGCAATTTCTAGGGTATTACTGCATAAAAAGACTCGGGTGGTTCTTCATCATAAGTTCCTCGGGTTCCCACGTTGCCTCTTCCATCTTATGGTTTCTCCACAAAACTTTTACCAGACGCGTCGTCCGGTTTCTCAGCACTTGTTCTCTCGTATCAAGAATCTTGACAGGCTCCTCGCAATAAGACAGATCGGGTTCCAGTTCTAATTCCTCATAGGTGAGTACATGCGTCGGATCAGGCATGTATTTCCTCAATAGAGATACGTGGAACACATCGTGAACTTTGGAGAGACTTGGCGGCATTGCCAATCGGTAAGCTACAACCCCAATTCGTTCTAGAATTTCGAAAGGTCCGATGTACCTGGGACTCAATTTACCTTTCTTACCAAAACGCATGACTCCCTTCCACGGAGATACCTTCAGGAAAACATGATCACCGACTTGAAATTCCAAATCCTTCCTTCGATTATCGGCATAGATCTTCTGCCTACTTTGAGCTGCTTTGATGTGATTTTGGATTACTTTCACCTTTTCCACCATTTCCTCCACCAGTTCTGGGCCTACAAGTTTTCTTTCACCAACGTCATCCCAACAGGTTGGTGTACGACATCTCTTTCCATATAACGCTTCATATGGTGCCATCTGAATACTCGAATGGAAGCTATTGTTATAGGAAAATTCTACCAGAGGTAAATATTGATCCCACATACCCTGAAAGTCAAGTGAGAAAGATCTCAACATGTCTTCTAAGGTTTGAATAGTCCGTTCTGATTGTCCGTCTGTCTGAGGGTGGTAAGTAGTGCTCAAATGAAGTTCAGTATCCAGGGATTTCTGAAGACTTTTCCAGAATCTTGAAGTAAAACGGGGATCACGATCAGAAACAATCGATAGGGGTACTCCATGAAGTCTCACAACTTCATTAATATATAGTCTTGCTAGACGTTCCAGGGGTAGATCTTCTCTTATAGCAAGAAAATGTGCTGTCTTGGTAAGACGATCAACAATAACCCATATTGCATCGTTCCTTCCAGGAGTCTTTGGTAGCCCCATAACAAAGTCCATCGTAACATTGTCCCATTTCCACTCCGGTATGGGAAGAGGTTGCATGACTCCTCCAGGCTGTTGCCTTCCAGCTTTCACTTGTTGACAAACCATACATCTTGACACAAAATCAGCAATCTCCCTCTTCATGTTGTCCCACCAAAAATGTTCCTTCAAATCTCTATACATTTTGGTGCTCCCAGGGTGTATAGAGAAATTGGAACTATGAGCATCATCCAGCAATTCCCTTTTTAGATCAGGTATATTGGGAACACAAAGTCTCTTCCCGAATTTCAAAATTCCATCTTCATACACAAAGTCTCTCAATCTCCCATCATTCACAGCTTTAATCTTCTTTTGGAATTCTTCATCATCGGTCTGAGAACTCTTAATCCTTTCTAGTAAAGATGGTTTGGCAACCATTTGAAAAAGCATTGATGTTTCACCTTCCCTGGTTATTCCCATGTCCATCTTCACTAGATCCATAAAAATTGGATCCCTTTCAATTCTCATATTGCTCAAAACTCCATGGTCTTTTCTACTCAAAGCATCTTCCACCTTGTTTTCCTTCCCTGGGTGGTAGTGTATCGTACAATCATAATCCTTGAGTAATTCAAGCCATCTCCTTTGCCTCATGTTGAGTTCTTTTTGTGAGAAAATATACTTCAAACTCTTGTGATCAGTATAAATCTCACATTTTTCACCATAGAGGTAGTGCCTCCATATCTTCAAAGCAAAGATCACTGCTGCTAACTCGAGATCATGAGTAGGATAGTTTTGTTCATGAATTTTCAACTGTCGTGATGCATAGGCAATAACTCTATCATTCTGCATAAGGACACAACCAAGTCCTTTCTTCGATGCATCACTATAAATAACGAACCCATCATTCCCCGATGGTAGAGTCAATATAGGAGCATTGACTAATCTTCTCTTCAGTTCTTCGAAACATTCTTCACACTCTTTTGTCCAAACAAATTTAACCCCTTTACGTGTGAGCTTCGTTAATGGGTTAGCCAATCGGGAAAAATTCTGGACGAAACGTCGATAATAACCTGCCAAACCAATAAAACTACGTACCTCAGTTATACTCGTAGGTGCTGGCCATTCTTGGATTGCCTTGGTCTTAGAAGGATCAACAAAGATTCCATCTTTAGAGACAATATGGCCAAGAAAAGAAATCTCCTGAAGCCAGAATTCACACTTGCTAAACTTCCCATATAATTCACGCCTCCTCAGAGTCTTCAAGATAATGCGCAAGTGATTTTCATGATCTTCGTAGGTTTTGGAGTATACCAAGATATCATCAATAAATACCACCACAAATTCATCGAGATACTCCTTGAAAGCTCTATTCATTAGATCCATGAATACATAGGGTGCATTAGTCAATCCAAACGTCATTACAGTAAACTCGTAATGCCCGTACCTGGTTCGAAATGCTGTTTTCGGAATGTCTTCCTTCTTCACACACAACTGATGGTATCCAGATCGAAGGTCAATCTTTGAAAAGTATTGAGCTCCATGCAGTTGGTCAAATAAATCATCAATACGAGGTAGGGGATACTTGTTCTTTATCGTTATAGCATTGATCTCCCTGTAGTCGATACATAACCTCATAGATCCATCTTTCTTTTTAACAAAAAGAACAGGGGCTCCCCATGGAGAAACACTAGGGCGAATAAATCCCTTATTACTCAATTCCTCTAGTTGTTTCTTTAGTTCGACTAACTCTACAGTGGCCATTCTATAAGGGGTCTTCGATATAGGCCTTGATCCAGGAATCAAATCAATAGAAAACTCAACTTCTCGTTCTAGAGGATGTCCAGGTAAATCTTCTGGAAATACATCTACAAATTCTTTCAAAACAGGTACATCCTCTATTTGAACATTCCTTTCCTCACCCGCAGTTATTTAATTCTCTTCCTCCCCAATAATTGAATTTAGTTGAGCTATTGAGGGTGGATCTAAATAAGAATTAGGTGGTGAAGATTCTGCTCTAAAAATAAGGTGTTCCTTATCATTATCATCAAGAATCGTAACCTCTTTCTTCTTACAATAAATCTTCGCATCATAGTCCGAAAGCCAGTCCATACCGAGGATTATATCAAACTCAATCATAGGTATGACGATGAGATCAGCAGATAAAGAAAATTTATGTGCTCTAATGGGGACTGATTCAAAAAACTTTGTTGCAACGATACTTCCCTTAGGAGTTTTAACTGGTAACTCCCTTATTAAATCAAATTGGAAATATCTAATTTTCTTAGCAAAATGGGAAGATATGAAACAATGCGATGATCCGGAATCAAATAATGAATTTGCTAAACTTGAGGAAACCATTAAATTACCTGCCACCACATCTTTCGGAGCTTCTACCTCAGCAGTAGTGATAGCATAAGCCTGGCCTTGATCCCTTGGCCTTTTCTGAGGTAAGTTCTCTTGACGCTTAGGACATGAATTTGCATAATTCCCCATCTCCCTGCAATTATAGCACTGAACGTTGGTAGCTTCCTTCTTCCCCTTGCAATCATGAGCTTGGTGGCCTTTTTCACCACACTTGTAACAGACTCCCATTCCCTTCAAGCAAGTACCAGGATGTTTCTTCCCACATTTACCACAAGATGGATATTCAACCTTTCCCTTCTTCCCCTTATTTCCATTCCCAGATTGATCAGCAGGTCTCTTCTTCTCTTGCTTTGCTTTAAAGTCATAAGACTTAGAGAATTCCTTTTCGGTCTTGATAGCACATGAGACAATGTCTTCGTACGATGAAAAGGATTGTGAGACTAATGATCGACGGAGAAATGGTTTTAACCCATCAAAGAAACGATCAATCTTACTTCTTGGGTTGCGAATATAATCTCCAGCATACCTCGCTAACCTTGTAAAGTTAGCCTCATACTTTGTGACATTCTCATCCTCCTTTTGTCTCAGACTCAGAAATTGTCTTTCCATATCTGCTCGATGGTCGCGAGGAAAGTATTTTTCTAAAAACAGATCTTTGAACTCCCTCCATTCCATATTTGATACTTCATCATCTTCCTTCATGTTCTGAATCAATGACCACCATTGATCAGCATCTCCAGTGAGGCGGTAAACTGCCATGATAACTTTTTCCCTTTCACTGCTCCCCAAAGCCTGAAATATTTTCTCTAGGGAAAATATCCATTGCTCAGCTACTAATGGATTTGTATTCCCATTGAACGTTGGTGGTTTTTGCCTCATGAATCGATCTAACATTGATCCTCCACGCTGCGGATCAGGGTGCTCCATACGGGTAAGGTTATTATTCATAACCTGAGTAAGTTGTCCCAGTATGGTGATTAGCTGATCAGCACCAGTTGCATCACCAGCCCCACTATAATTATCTTGAGCAGGAGGGCAATCCCTACATGGAGTGTGTGCATTGATACGGTTTCCATTTCTTCCACTAGGCGCCATTTCTAAACAATGGCATAAACTAGATCAGTTTATGAATCAAAATACATAATCCCATACTTATAAAACACTTAACATAAATTGAACTATTTATGGATATAATCCATAATCATAAGATTTTTTTTCTTTGAGGATGTATATACTCATAATCCCTTCAAAATGATTTGTAAAGAAAATGAGAGTTATCCTAAGCATATCCCCCAGGAGTGTCGTAACCAAGAGTGCAGCAAGGCCCGTTGTCGTGCACCAGTTTCCGTTCGAGTCTAGCTCAAAGCGGTGTTTTCGGGTTTTACCCCTAGGTACATCTGTGCCAGAGCCGCCTCAACCTGCTCGTATCCAGACAGGGATGTATTGCTCGGAAAACTCACAAAATCTCTACAATACCAAAATTCTAGGAAGTTCTTCTATACTAATCCTCAAAGTTCATCTTAGGTCTACGTGCTCTAATCAGAGTTTATCTAAATCTAGCTTCCAAGGTTTGTACTAAACTTCCTCTAATACCAACTGTAACGCCCCGACCCTAGTTGCCTAGAGTCGGTGCGTTATTACATAACATTGACATGATCACAAGAAAGATCAAATCTCGAAAGACCGATTGGTTTAGTAGCCTTGGAAACACTAGATATATTCATAAGTTTTACATTACATCATAAAATGAAAAACTACTACAACAACATAATGTTTCCACAGTCCACACTATAATCCCCTCATAATATCCCTGCAGGTCATTCATAACTTACATCTTCACTTCCTGGGAAAAATAAAACATAGAAAAGGGGTGAGCTCAAATGCCCAGTAAGGATAACAATATAGCGGAAACTTTCATCAATAAGAATAAACATTTAAGGCAATGTATAACTAAAACAAAAGCCTTTTAAACATGAAATTTCAACATGGTATGGCATAAATAAAATGAAATAATTCCATTTAATTATTCACATGGATATTCTACTAATCGAATAATCACATGCAAAAATCAATAACCACTTTCATAATGTTGGAATGCATAATGACAGACTATCATAACCACATAGCCAAGGCCTCGTGCCAAGACTACAAATAAGATTTTGTCAAGGCCTTGTGCCAAGACACTAGTTTGTCTCATGAGACCTACCGATGCATCAAGGAGCTATAGCGGGCTCCACCCGTCACATATTAAGTCCAATGCATTCCCATATGAAAAGGTTTAAACATAACATAAACATTCGTATTAAAACTAGCATACGAAACGTCAATACTTTCACCATAAACTATGAATGGTATAAAAATAGCACATCCACAGTCAAACATATCACAAAACCTTCAATACAATATAGAAGTTTTGTATCATAATAAATCAACTTCAAATAATCTTAAAATCCATCAAAGGATGTTGACATAGATGAAATCAAAATTATTTTTAAAGAAATATCTCCTTTTATTTTGAAATAATTTAAGATCCATAAAATAAAACATTTTCTTTGAAAATATTCTTATAAGCTTGTAAGGGAAGCTTTGAAGATTTTATAACGGCGGAAAATAGCCGCACCCGTCGTATAAGTTAAAAAAACATTCTTACCTTAATTCTGTCGAAAAGGTTAAAAAGGACCTTGTTTTGAAAACGACCAAAAGATTCATTTATAAACCACTTATAAAAGTCAAAAAGGGTATAAATGACTTTAACTCATATTCTAGTAAATAGTAAAAATGTTTTGAAATGCATTTTTAAGAAACATGGATGTGGATGATAAAGAGATCCCAATAGATTATTACGTATAAACAACCTTGGATAATGAAGAGGTTGTAAAGTAAACCCTTACCATGTACTTTTCCTTGGTTGGGGTAGGTTAACCTCCTGTATAATGGTGAAATAGTTGTTATTAAATTATACAAGAATCATATATATTAATATGATATCATATATGATCTTTTAACATTGATTTGTTAATAATATCTTAGAATTATCGTCGTTTCGGGAGTTAACTTACTCATTTTCTTTTATATGTTTTGTTACATAAGCCATGGTTGTTGTATCTTATTCATATCCAGAATGATATCCAGTCCTTAAAAATCATTTTTAAATCATCAAATGATAATTATACTTGAATGGATACGATGGAGAATGAATCTCATCGCGTTCGTGGAGACGGTAGTCCGTACGTATGCACGAGCGACAATATCATTCTTTTGATATTAAAATAATATATAAATGGATGGTATATCATATATACAGAATCATTAACATGTTATATTTATTATTTACATGAGTTACACATCATTATTATACCCATCCAAATAATATTATATTGAATAACAATTACACCACGACGTGGAGACGGTAAGCCGTACGTACGCACGTATGGTGACATGTTATTCAAAGGGTGGATAGAATACTGAATATGATTGTACCATATTTATAATAACATCACAGTATATGTGAGATACTGGAGTTATTATTTTAGAATGGTAAGAACAAAGGAAGAAGAAGTGGAAGAAGAAATGAACTTGGAGAAGGGTGGTGAAATCATTACCTCTTCTTCGGGTTCTTCCTTTTGATTTGATCAAAAGGGCTCCTTAGGTTGGCTTTCTGATCAAACTAAGGCCTCTAGGTTGTAGTTAGGGATGTTGGGAGAGTATTTGGGCAGAGTTTGGCCGAACCAAAAGGCTTTGAAGGTGTGAATAAATGAGAAGGAGGAGTGCCCTTTTATAAGAGGGGTGAGGGGCACCTTTGGAAAAGCTAGAAATATTAATTTATAATAAATTCATATTCGGTTTCTAAAGGCTCCAAAGTTTATTATTAAAAGGTTAAAGTGGGGATAGGTCGAAAAACACTCAACCAATAGAATTTAGACAGGTGTGAGTACTTATATTAACCTTATCTTTAAGTATTAACTCTAAGTTAATTAGTTTCACTTTTACAATGTCTCTTTGTATTTTTATATAATATGGTTAATAAACTTACTATATACATCCAAGCGACCCCCAAGTGGTACAGTAATGATGAAACTATCATGATATAAGTCTCTTGGCCGAACCTTAGATTTTTAGGAATTTAATATCAATTAATAATATAATATTTGTTTAAGAACTCTTTTATGTCAATTTTGACACTATTCAATAGTTGATTTTTTTGAAACTCATAACAGATTGATTACTTCTAACAAAGTCAATTAAATCAATCCTAATATATCATATTATCCTAGAAAATTAGTTTAATTCATTAAAAGTTTCATATTATATTTATTTGGGTATTTATAATATCAATTATTTTAATTTTTCACTATTATAGTAATTACTGCATCATCCTTGTGTCATATATAAAATAAATTATTTAATGTCTAAAAATTATAAATAAAATATAATTATGTAGGAAATCTTTTTATCTTTCTAATGAATATTTATAATCTAAAATCCAACATATATAACCCTATGTAACAATTGTTGTTCTAAAAGATATATGCTTGTGTCATTTTTGTATTCATTTTAACTAAATTAAAATAAAGTGTCATTATCACTTACAAGTGAATCCATGGGGTCCCAAAATAGACCCAAAGATTCCCATGGTCGACCATGTATCAACCAATAGGGTTAAGACACGTTTTAGAGTAATTTAGTATTATTATAATATTATTTTTTTAACCCTTATTTACCGGATTTACCCTTAACCATGGTAAATAAAATATTTACCGCAGTAATTATTCAAAATGTCTAAAAATAAAAGTTACCTATTTACACAATTTGAAAATACTGATTCCAAATATGGAATCCATTTTCCTAAATTAAAAACACAGAAGTGGCAGAAATTAATTTAAAATTAATTCCCGCTGTCAAAACAAAAAGCGTGTTTTAAAGAGATAATAACTATCAAAAGATTGACACTTGTTTATGTTCGGTTTAATTGTAAAATTATGTCCAATGACCAACATTATATTAAATGGTAAAAATATATTCTAAATATACTTTAAAACCACTCAAATTCATAATTTATCACTATTAATTATTTTGATTAAAAAAGTTGTTTTTAATTAAAATTTAGTAATTTTCACTATTCATCAAAATATGAAAGTTATCCGAAATGTACCAAAATTTCACCTTAGGCTAAATTCGATATTCCGAATCCAAAAATGAAGTCCATTTTCAAATATAAAATATATATAATTTCAAAAAGTAGGTGTTACTATTCATAACGGCTAGTTTGATTAGTTATGGTGTGTTAGAACTCGGTGTTGCGTACAACACACGCTATCACATTATTCAAAGAGAAGCGTACCGTAGAAGCTTGGGGTATTACAACCTAAATGGAGTTGGGATTGTTTGTTGTATGCATGATTTGTAGTAGTAGTGCCGAGGCACGTGCTCAGTTTCTCTGTTTAGAAGCCATAGGTTGGGATGTGTGTTTGGTATACATATATATATCTGTTTTTTTTTCATGTTTTATCGCACCCCACCCATGTTGAGTACTTAGTGCCGAACACTCCCATTTCATGGGATATGGTGTTTTTTCCTTAGTTACTAGCTCCTTCCTGCTCCTTCTCCCCTAGGCTGTGATGTCTTGAGGTGACCTTACACCTAAGACTCTTCGGGTAGGTTTCGATTGGGGTGGTTCTAGCCCAAGACTCTTCGGGCAGGTTTTACTGTTTCCCAAGAATATTCGTGATGAGGCCCAGGTGTGTGTGGGCGGGATACGTGTTTATGAGGCCCAGGTGTGTGCGGGCAGGAAATGTGGTTGTGAGGCCCAGGTGTGTGCGGGCGGGATATGTGGTTGTGAGGCCAAGGTGTGTGTGGGCGGGATACGTGGTTGTGAGGCCTAGGTGTGTGCGGGCGGGGAGACTGTGGTAGTGTCAGGACGTTCGTCATTTGGAAGAGCAACTAACTATAGGGAAATGGTGCGCGGTACCCAATACTCTTGCTTCTTATATGCTACTTCCTGCTGTGATTCTGCTTTTGGTGAGTGTGGCTGGTGAGGTTGGGTGGATAGAATTCCTTGCTAGGTTTCTTCTGTTTTTCTCATGGGACATTAGGATGTCTCCCCACTTGTGCACGAGATATTTAGGTTTCCCTACTGAGTATACTTGTATGCTCACCCTACGTTTACTTTCAGGTTTCCAGGAGGACTACCAGGGCTATGTGGGACCCTACTAGTCGGACAGTTGGAGTTGTTGTAGTTGTAATACTCTTGTTTTCTTTTGGTATTGTAATTTGAGCTTTCTTGTACTTGTACCATTTTATAAAATTGTTTAAACATGCATGTGGGATTGGTTTGGGTTTATTTATATACACTTGTTATTTTCCTTTTTGGTGGTTGACTTTTCCTATTTCCCGATCTTGAATAATAAAAAGGGTAATGCCTCCCATATTTGTAAAAACTCATACCCTTGGTGCTAGTCGCCACCCCGGGGCCTATTGGAGGTGGGACTCGGGGGCCATTATCTCCCTTTCACCATTGCCAGCTCAGGAGGGGAATCTTTGGTTGGAGGGGGTCATGACAGAATGGTATCAGAGGTGATGGTTGAGAGATAGGATGGAATTTGGAGTTAGGCACAGTGAGGATTGCATGGAATGGTAGGGAAACAGAGTTAGTTAATCTTGGTACATGACATAGACCAGGGAAGACCGGCTAGGGCACAAGATTTTAGGGCCCCCTGTGATCTGATGCAAGGAATTTGAGCCTACCGAACGGCCAAGTGAGACTACATTGATTGTAGGGTAGAGACCCTAGGGAAGGTACATGCATCATCATGATTGTGTTTTACTTGATTTTGGTGTTCTGGGAAAGAAATTGAAATGAAAATAATAAAATAAAACCTTGAGAAATTTCCTTACTACTTGGGCTTAGGTGATCTTCGTTTACCATACAGCTATGGCACCTGGACATCGTCCCCGGGTGGCTCAGATGGCCGAGGCCTAGCAGATTCAGGCGGTCGATCAGTTGAGGATTGACCGAGAGGAGGAAGATAGACAGTGGTAGAAGACTCTCCGTTCTTTCCAGCGGAAAACCCTCAATAAGTACGAGGGTAGTACTTCGGATACAGAGACGGAAGGGTGGCTTGAGGAGCTAGGGATCTCTTTTACCTTGATCCGTGCTCTGAGGGATTACTGGGTTCCCCTAGCAGTCATTTACCTGAGAGGTGCGGAGCGACAGTGGTGGACTCTCTACCTCGTTGAGAGGATAGAGGTAGAGGTTCCATGGGACGACTTTGAGAAGGAATTCCAAGAGGAATTCTTTTCTTCCATGATCAAGGAGGAGAAGCGACATGGGTTACTCTCCCTTCAGCAGGGGAGTATGTCAGTAGGAGAGCTGGGGATCAAGTTCAAGGATCTCCTGCGCTTTACTCCAGATCTCTTTCCGGATGAGGAGTCTCGGGAGAGACGTTTGGAGGAGGCGCTTCGTCCTTCTCTCCAGTATGCTGTCAGCCCCTTCACCCTTCCGACGTACTTGGAAGTATAGAAGAAGGCATAGGTTGTAGAGAGGATGCACTCGCTGGGAGGTTCACCACGAGAGGGGATCCAGCCGGGATCGTCGAAGGGGAAGGCAGTCGGTAGCAGGTCTCCTGCGACAGGACCTTCCAGGTTTAGGCCAATGGGGATCAGGCCCCAGTAGTTCCATTTCAGATCTTCGGGTCCTCGTACCTTTTTCACGATCCCAGGACCGAAGTGTTTTTCTTGTGGAGGTTTCGGGCACATTCAGTGTCGATGCTTGACCCGAGCTCAGTACGGTGGAGGTGGGCAGGTTCAACGCCCACCTCAGCAGCACCAGTTGCCGATGAGGCCCTTCCAGCAGCAGCATGACCATGCTCCTCCGAGGGCAGACTTTGCGGGAGGAGGCTGACCTCAGGGTGCTCCTCAAGGACCTCGACCAGGGCGTGGTCAGGGAGGTGGATGACATCAGAGAGGTAGAGGAGTTAGGCGTGGACAATTGCACACAGTAGAGTTGACAGATCTGGAAGGACCATAGGTGGTGTGAGGTACGATTTGTTTTTTCAGCACTCTTGTTTCTGCTTTGTTCAATTTGGGAGCTTCGCACTCCTTTGTTGCGCCTGGTCTAGCCTATGATTTGGGACTAGACATAGAGAGACTTTCCGTACCACTAGTGCTGAGTACACCAGTTGGAGGCCAGACCAGCGTATCTTGTGTTTGTCGGGGATGTGGACTGACATTGGGACCACATCCATCTAGTGGAGACCTTCTTCTGTTACCGATGCATCCATACGATTTCATCCTAGGCATCGAATGATTGTTTTCTGTTAGTTCCATTATCGACTGCTTCTGGAGAAGAGTCGTGTTCTCCAACGTGGATGGGCAGCATGTATCTTTTGTTGGCGAGAGGAGCTATTAGGTGGGAAGCCGGCATGTGAAGCCTCTCCTTTACTTATTATGCAGGTTATCAGTGGTTCCAGCTGATACAAAGATTATGGATGTCTCAGAGTTTGTTGTGGAGTTCCTTGATGTTTTTCCTGAGGAGGTTGTGACTCTACCCCCCCCCCCCAACGTGACGTTGAGTTCAGGATAGACTTAGAGGCTGGTGCCCGTCCGATTTTGATGGCCCCTTATCGAATGGAACCTTCAGAGTTGCGGGAGTTGCGGATTCAGATTGATGATCTAATGGAGATAGGTATTGTTCGACCCAGCGTATCGCCATGGGGTGCTCCAGTTTTTTTCGTTAATAAGGAAGATGGTGGTCTCAGGCTATGCATAGACTACTGAAGGTTGAACCAGGTAACGGTCAAGAACCGTTACCCCCTTCCAAGGATAGATGATCTCTTTGGCCAACTGAGGGGATCAGGTTGGTTTTCTAAGATTGATCTACGATTTGGATATCATCAGCTGAGGGTAAATGACAGTGACATCTTGAAGACGGCTTTCAGGTGCAGGTATGGGCACTTCGAGTTTCTAGTGATGCTGTTTGGAGTTACGAATGCACCGGCTGTGTTCATGGGACTTATGAACTTTGTCCTCCGAGAGTTTCTAGACCGGTTCGTCGTTGTGTTTATCGATGACATCCTGATCTACTCAATATCAGAGGAGGAGCACGTTGAGAATCTTAGGGAACTCTTGGAAGTCCTTCGACACCACCAGCTTTACGGGAAATTGTCAAAGTGTAAGTTCTTGATGCAAGAAGTACACTTCCTTGGGCACGTGGTGTCTCAGTATGGAGTGTCGGTGGACCCGTCGAAGGTGGAGGCAGTTGTTTCTTGGGCAGCACCCAAGAGAGTGGCAGAAGTTCGTAGTTTCCTGGGGTTAGCAGGTTACTATTGGAGGTTTGTTTCGGACTTTTCTCGAGTTGCTGATCTATTAACAGCTTTGAATAGGAAGAACCAGGTCTTCATATGGAGCGAGCAGTGCCAGAAAGCTTTCGACTACCTGAAGGATAAGTTGGTCAGTGCTCCTATACTCAGGTTGCCAGAGGAAGGGTTGTTGTATGAGGTGTTTTTGTGATGCTTTTGGCCTTGGTCTGGGGTGCGTGCTAATGCAGAATAAGGGAGTGATCTGTTATGGGTCTAGACAGTTACGCCCTCACGAGCGTAACTATGCCACCCATGACCTAGATCATGCAGCAGTAGTGTTCGCACTGAAGTTGTGGTGACATTAAATCTTTGGGGAGCGCTTTGTGGTCTTCTCAGATCATAAGATCCTGCATTATATCTTCTCCCAGCGTGACCTGAACTTACGACAGCAGAGATGGGTTTGAGTTTCTCCAAGACTATGACTTTGAGATCTCTTACAATGAAGGCAAGGGAAACGTTGTAGCTGATGCCCTGAGTAGGAAGTCACATAAGGAAGCGGTTCGAGAGTCCACTGATACTTGGAAAGCGATGGGAGAGTTGTCCGCCTTGCAGTTTGATGCCAGGGTAGAAGGTGTTAGAGGATGTTTGTTTCAGATGACAGTGCCATCCTCCTTGTTGCAGCAGGTGTAAGAGTCTCAGTGGGGGGACTATGAGGAGGAAGTGATGTGGGATCGTGTCGATCAAGGGAACGCTCCAGAAGGATGGTCAGAGGATAGCCGACATCAAATACTTTTCCATGGAAGGTTGTTTGTTCCAAAAGTAATGCATGAGGGAGTTCTCCGTGAGTTCTATAGCTCATCCTTGGCGGTACATCCAGGAGTTTCAAAAATGTACCGAGGCCTGAGGGAACAGTTTTTGTGGTCCGGGGTGAAACGGGAAGTGGCGAAGTTTGTGGATAAATGCCTAGTGTGCCAGTAAGTGAAGGCTGAACACCGTGTTCCCAGTGGTTTGTTGCATCCTTTAGATGTCCCCGAGTGGAAGTGGGATGACATCTCAATGGACTTCGTCACAGGACTACCCAAAACTCAGGGTGGTTATGATGGTATCTGGGTAGTGGTGGATCGACTGACGAAATCAGGTCACTTCTTAGCAATTAAGGAGTCGGGCCCGGTGAGTACCTTAGCACAGAGGTACGTAGACGAGGTGGTGCATTTGCATGGAGTTCCAAAGACCATCGTCTCAGATCGGGATACTCGGTTTACCTCACGAGTCTGGAGGGGGTTACAACATGCTTTTTTCACCCAGCTACGCCTTAACACTGCTTTCCACCCCCAGACCGATGGGAAGATAGAGTGGACTATCCAGACGTTGGAGGACATACTGCGAGCATGCGTTCTGGATTTTGGAGGATCATGGGTATGACACTTGCCTTTAGTAGAGTTCTCCTACAACAATAGCTTCCACTCTAATATTGGCATGGAACCGTTTGAGGCTTTGTATGGAAGACCATGTCGTTCACCCATTTTCTAGGCAGAGGTTGGTGAGACAGGTGCTCTTGGGCCAGAGGTAGTGCAGAGCACCACAGACAAAGTCCAGCTTGTACGTGAGAGGATGAAAGTGGATCAGGACTGACAGAAGTCTTATGCTGATCGTCGGAGGATGCCCTTGGAGTTCAAGGTGGGAGATCATGTGTTCTTGAAGGTTTTCCCTCGATGGTGGCAGCGGAGGTTTGTGAAAGAGAGCAAGATCTCACCTAGGTTCATCGGACCCTTTGAGGTGCTAAGGCGAGTTGGTGAGGTGGCATATCAGCTGGCCATGCCACCTCAGTTGGAGAAGGTTCATGACGTCTTCCACGTCTCCCAGCTACGTCGATACTTACACGACGAATCTCACGTTATCGACTAGGGAGAGCTAGATATGGGGGACGACACGACCTTCGAGGAACGACCAGTCAGAATCGAGGATCATAAAGAGAAGGTGCTCCGTGGATGAACCATTCCGTTGGTTCGTGTGTTGTGGAGGCATGACGGCCTCGAGGAGAGCACTTGGGAGCGGGAGACCTAGTTGCACTCTCAGTACCCGGAGTTGCTCTGACTTGTGTTTTCCCTTGTTCTTTTGAGCTTTGTGTTGATGTTATACTCTGTACCTTTGATATATGGAAATATTGGCGTGTCGGTTGTGAGACCTTTTGTTTCCTTGTTCTATGGAAGTGTGTAACATGTTCGGATGAGTGGGAAAAAGGGAAAAACCTGATCCTTAATCAAGAAGCATTAATGCGGATGTGATTGAACCCGTGCGAGCAAGTTAGTTCCGCATAAAGTGTATAATATCTTGACATAGGAGATGGAATTTCCCCAAACCACATGTTCGGGCAGTGTGTTGGTTGTGTGGTGTTGGGGGTAGTGCGAGTTGAAAAATCCTCATGTATGAAGGTGGGAAGACCCAATTTATAATCGAGACGCATTAATGAGGATGAAATTAAACCTGTGCAGGCGAGTCAGTGCCGCCTAAAGCGGATAATATCTCAGCATAGGAGAAGGAATTCCTGACGCATATGATTAGGGTTGTTGGTTCGGTTCCTATTATAATGAGAACCCTAAGAGGTATCTTGTTGGGTTCCTCTGGGATGGTTTTTGAATTCTCGAGGATGATAATGTTTTAAGAGGTATCAGATGTAATGGCCTAGACCTCTCCGGCCCATTCCTTTGTCAAAAAGAAGGCCACGAAGTGTTCTGGAGGGTAAAATGGACTTTTCCCACACTTTCCAGAATTTTGAAACTACACACCGTGTAGTTTGAGTACACGCCGTGTACCCCCTCACCGGGTATACCCCATGTCGGAGTCATGTCCTTGCTGTGTGCAATGAATGGGTACACGCCATGTGTCCAGTACTACACGTTGTGTAGTCCTTCCATGTGTATGCGTTACCAGTCAACGACCGTGTGCCGTGTTGGAGTCGTTTCCTTGCCTTGTGCAATGAATGGGTACACGTCGTGTGTCTAGTACTACACGTCGTGTAGTCCTTCCCTGCGTACGCGTTACCAGTCAACGGCCGTGTGCCGTTTTGGAGCCGTGTCCTTGATTTGTGCAATGAATGGGTACACGCCGTGTGTCCAAACTACACGCCGTGTAGTCCTTCCCCGCGTATGCGTTACCCCCAAACCGTGTGTTGACCAGTCAACAGCCGCAGAGCCATGTTGGAAGCCGCGTGGAGATCGTGTGAAATAACCGAGTACACACCGTGTACCACAAAGTTCACGCCGTGTACTTTTTATTTTCTCACCTATAAAAGGAGGGGTCCCCTCCTCTTTTTCAACTCACCCCTCTCCTCCCCCTTCCTCTGAGCAGGGTTCTCCCAAGAGACTTGAAGGCTCTTCCTTCCATAACTTCTTCGTCTGAGCTACGATTTACGATCCGTCAGAGGCCACAGGATCATAATGATGAGGAGGAACTTCTGATCTTGGATCCGTTGTCTTTTCTTTGGCATTTCCTTTCCAAATTCCACCCGAGGAGGTTTTTCTGGGACTCGACAGAAGTGACGGACATCGACAGACGTCTTCTAAGGTTGATCTGGGGGAGCGTTGTGATTAGAACCTGTTGAGGTAGGGATCTTACCTTTGTCTCTATAATTTTTGCATCATGCGGGGTGGGTATCCTTTTGTTTTTATGAGAAATAGTTGAACCATTAAATAAAGATAATAACTGGTTAAAGAACTAGGATGGGGAAAGTTGTTATGTTTATCTTTGTTTATCCTATTGATATGTTATGAATTTAATAGGATTATGCCTACTGAAAATCACGGTCATTGGGGGCCTTTTCTTGCACAATTAAATGTTTTCATATCTTTCTATACCATTTTTGTGGATGGAAACTTTGTGGAATGTGGAAATTGGTTAATCACGTAAAGATGGCTGTTTAAAATCTGGAACCTTTGTGTGATCACCCCGGTTAAAAACAATGGAATAATGAACATGTGGGTTTTGGCTTGGTTACTGGTGTTTGAAAGGGAGGGGTGAATACTAGGTTGTTACGAATAGAACAGGCAGAATGGATGCGGTAAATGATGTTAATGGGGCGATGATGTGGCACGAACTTTGTTTTGTGGGTTGTTGTGGATCGGGTGGGCAGCGGGGCTGCGATAAATGGCATTAAAGGGATAATGATGTACGGTGCAGTTGCGGTTATGGTAGTCGGCAGTAGGGTTGCAGGGATGGGTTTGAATGTGAATGGACTATGGGTTGTGATAATAAATAAAAAGTGGAAGAGTTAATAAATGGTGGGTCATGGTAATGGAACATGAATAATAATCAATGGGGCTGTTTGGCTAATAAGAAGGACTTGGTTGTGTTTCTTGTGTTTTTCCTAACTTGATTTGTGGATGGAATGGATATGTTTTACGAACGATCGATGTGGTTGGTTGTGGATAGTTTCCCAGTGGTTAAGGAACTAAATAAACTATTTCTGATGAAATGTGAGAACCTAAATGGGGTTGGGATTTTTTGTTGTATGCATACTTGGTAGTAGCAGTGCCGAGGCACGTGCTCAGTTTATCTGTTTAGAAGCCATAGGTTGGGCTGTGTGTTTGGTATACATATATATATATATATCTATTTTTTTTGTGTTTTATCGCACCCCCCATGTTGAGAACTTAGTGCCGAACACTATCATTTCATGGGAGAGGGTGTTTTCCCTTAGTAACTAGCTCCTTCCTGCTTCTTCTCCCCTAGGCTATGATGTCTTGAGGTGACCTTACACTTAAGACTCTCCGGGTAGGTTTCGATTGGGGTGGTTCTATCCCAAGACTCTTCGGGCAGGTTTTACTATTTCCCAAGAATCTTCGGGATGATTCCCAGGTGTGTGCGGGCGGGATACGTGATTATGAGGCCCAGGTGTGTGCGGGCGGGATATGTGGTTGGGAGGCCCAGGTGTGTGCTGGCGGGATACATGGTTGTGAGGCCCAGGTGTGTCCGGGTGGGATACATGGTTGTGAGGCCCAGGTGTGTGCGGGTGGGATACGTGGTTGTGAGGCCCAAGTGTGTGTGGGCGGGATACGTGGTTGTGAGGCCCAGGCGTGTGCGGGCGAGGAGAGTGTAGCAGCATCAGGACGTTTGTCGTTAGGAAGAGTAGCTAACTAAAGGGAAATGGTGCAGGGTACCCAATACTCTTGCTTCTTATATACTACTACCTGTTGTGATTGTGCTTTTGGTGAGTGTGGATGGTGAGGTTGGGTGGATATAATTCCTTGATATGTTTCTTCTGTTGTTCTCACGGGACATTAGGATGTCTCCCCACTTGTGCATGAGAGGTTTAGGTTTCCCTACTGAGTATACTTGTATTCTCACCCTACTTTTACTTTTAGGTTTCCAGGAGGACTACCAGGGCCATGCAAGACCCTACTAGTCGGACATTTAGAGTTGTTGCAGTTGTTGTACTCTTGTTTTCTTTTGGTATTGTACTTTGAGCTTTCTTGTACTTGTACCTTGTTATAAAATTGTTTAAACATGCATGTGGGATTGGTTTGGGTTTATTTATATACACTTGTTCTTTTCCTTTTTGGTGGTTGACTTGTCCTATTTCCCGATCCTAAATAATAAAAAGGGTAATGCCTCCCATATTTGTGAAAACTCGTACCCTTGGTGCTAGTCGCCACCCCGGGGCCTATTGGAGGCAGGAATCGGGGGCCATTATCTCCCTTTCACCATTGCCAGCTCATGAGGGGCATCTTTGGTGGGAGGGGGTCGTGACAGCATTGTTCAAGTTGGTGGCTAAACCAATCCAAACATGAATACACCATGATTAATGGATGAATATGAGTTCATTTAGTCATAGAAGCATTATAACATAAGTATAATGATCTTATTAAATGTTTATTATCATGATATATTATAATTATAAAAAATTATAAGAATAATATAGTTTATATAAAGTCATAATAAATAAATAATAGATCGTTTTTCTCTCTATTTTTGATGTTTAAGATGGTTAATTTTATATTGATTGTAGACTATTCACATAATTTATAGATTGATAATTTTTTTTAAAATAAACTTAATAGTTATATTAAAATAATATCTATCTTTTAAAACCATTATTATAAACATCCCTGAATTTTGGTAATGAATAACAAAATGAATCGTTCTATGGAAGTAGTTATCCACAAGCACACACAGATGATGATTTCATTTTCATAGAACATGAGAATTGAGAAATAAAATTTATTATACAAGAATATTAAATATGTCATAAATATCATATTTATACATTAAATTACTTTTTTAACTATCCATGTTTGGTAGTTAAGGAAAACAAACATGTTACTTTATGGAGGTGGTAGTATGTATATACGCACGATTCACATGTTCATTTTGCCTAATGGAAAATGGAAAGGGGGTTAACTATTGTACCTTCACTATAATAAAATATAATTATACTAGTTATAGTAATTTTACCATTTTAATTTTTTTCAATATAATTTGAGCAACAATAAGTACATCTAATGAAATAGAAATGAGAAAGGAGATGTTAGAAATTTATACCTTACTACTTGGATTATCTCATTTTCAAAGGGGATTTACCCTTAAGGGATGGTTTTTTTAGATGAACATAACCTATATTATGTGTCTAGGACTATTTAGGTGATGTCTGGGAATATTTTGAGACAATAATATTGGATTTTTGTGTGAGGGGAAGCAAGGAGAGGAGAGCCCCGTTTACAAGTGAAAAGAGAAGACATTTTTCTAAATACCTTTAACTTTTAATAATGGGAAGTCACTATCAAGGGAAATGGATCTATAATTGAGAAATAATTGAGAGGAGAAGTGATAAAATTGATAAAGGACTCAACCACACATTTTCACACCTATTTTATACTTGTTTTAGGTCACTTACTCTTAGATTTTTTACATTTACAATTTCAGTTTTTTACGTGGAAATTAGTTTAAAAAAATAGATTTTTACATAAAAATAAAATTGTCATTATTAATAATTTTTAACATAATGATTAGAAATTTTAAATCTAAAATATTTTAATAAATTTTTAAATTTTTTCAAAATTAATTTGAAAATACTAATTGTATTATGTATTAAAAATAGTTTTACAGAAAAAGGAACTTATGTTCTAAAATATCAAATATATGTTTATAACCTAAAAATAATATATAATTTTAATTATAAAATCTATATTTTTTTATAAAAATGGTTTCAAAATTTATATTTCACACTTACAAATTAATAATCTCATAAAATCATGGTATTTTTTAAAAATGGTTTATTTCACTTTTCACTTAAAAATAAATCTTTTAAGAAAATCCTAAAAAATTAACTTAATAAATTATTAATATGATTAAAATAATTTTTTTCATTTTTAAAAATTCAAATTATAAAGTTACATATATAACTATTAGATAAAAATATGAGATATAATTAAAAACTATTTTTATAGGAATATGAAATTTTTAATTATTTATTATTATCATATTTATTTCTTATAATTTACCAAATATATTGGCATTTATTAATTATTCATATAAAATATATCTTATCACCATTAATCATGAAATTATTTAATAAAAAATTTATATCACATAAAAAAGGTATTTGTTAGAATGATACATTTTATGATTTAAATATGTTTATTAATTAAATTTTGCTCATATTGAAAGTTTTATTTATTTTATCTATATATATATATTATAATGTGTTTAATCCAATTTAATATAGATAATTAAATTGATAGGTTTTAACCATAATACATAAATATTTATATTTATCTAAATATATCACAACTTTGTTTATGTTCGGTGTTACATGTGGAGAAAGCTATTAAACACATTGACTTTATTAGTATTAATTTTATTTTAAAATATTAGGGTGTTATAAGAATTATTATAGAGTCCCTATCTTTTGAACACATTTACATTACATAATTTTTTTGAAATACTTAAACATTATAAAAACAAATTCCCAATGTTCGTAGTTGATATAATGACTTTGGAAACATGAAAACATAAACACTGGTATATATATGAGATAAATAATCTACCAATAGGTTCTTATTGACTAGAACCCTTCTCAGACATATCAAACATAGTACACATCATCATAACCTGGAAAAAGGAAACATAAATTGGGTGAGCTCAAATGCATAGTAAGGTTAAACAAGGGAGGCATGTAAGTATAAACACGAGCATAACGATATGAGATTGTGATCATCAAAATAGAAGATCATACCCTGCATATCAAAGATCATTATAGAGATCATGGAATAAATATCAGCTATTCATAAGACATGAATCATAATTAAATAGATAGCATAATCCATGAAATCATAATGTAGGAATAAAACATGGAATTATAAAAAATACAAAAGCATATAATGTTTTCCATAGTAGCTAAGTCATCACATCCAAGACCATATTAGTAGTATGGTTTCACTCCCCATACCATCATAGTAGTCATGGTTCACTCACATGGTCATCATTATAGCATGAGTTAACTCCTCATACCATCTTAGTAGTCATGGTTCACTCTCATGGACACCACAATAGTCAAGGTTCACTCCCAAGACCATCTTAGTTTATCTCATGATATATAAATTTTTACCAAAGGCATTAGAGGTAGATATAGGTCCCACCCATCACATAATGAAATCATACATACATATTCCACAAGGTCATAAATAAGAATATCATAACCCATGAAATTAAATGGGTATCATAAACATGTAAACATATCACAACTTGTGGAAATATCCAGGTTTCATAATCATTTCATCATAAACATAACCCATGAAAAGAAGAGGGTTTCAAAAGCATATAACCTATGAAATAAAAACCGGTTTCATAAAATCAAACCATCAAAACATATTCCATTCCGAGAACAAATATGAATGGAAACATTGAATAATTTCCCCATATAATAATGAGTAACACCAACAGATGTTATTTATTTGAGATATAATTTTGAATGAAATTTTTAAACATTTCTTGGGGAAAAAATCCTTTCTTATTTGAAAAATTATTTTCAAAACATAAATCCTTTTGAAAACAATTTTCTTTGAAAATAGATTTGAATACTTATAAAAGGTTATTTGAAAAAAATTAAAAAATTAAAAAATAATTTTTTCCTTGAAAATGATCTTTATGGAACTTTAGAAATCATTTTGAAAACTTTTTCAAAAACATAGTTTTTGAATACAATAGATTTCCAACCGACGAGAGAGACAATCAAATTTTATATAAAAAAATATTATCATAAGTATCAAAAAGTGTAAAGATGGTACTAACAATAGAATATATCATGAATAAATAAAGGGGAAGGAAACTCATTAAAATTATTCATATATCGATCCTAATATTTAATCAAGGAAGCATAAACATAAACAATCACGAAAAGCATTGATATTGTCTCAATAAACTCTTATAACTTGGTAACTTCGGATCATAATCTTCATGTAGTAAAAGGAAATTATATGAAACTTAAGATATCATTAAATAATTAAATTCCCGATATAACTATTAAAATGGGAATATATATACCTCAAAAAAGAGTTTAGGTGCATAACAAAACATGGTTCTTAAAGAAAGAAAATTGTGACAAAACTATTTTACCAATTTGGTAACTTTTGAAAGTTAAACCCCATGAAAGAATGATTATAATATAGGAATATGAATACCCATAAATTTAAGAAAAATATACAAATAATACATTCTTTGTAATTACTTACACCACACAAAAGGAAAGAGTGGTGCTCATAACATGAATCTCACAAAAATTAAAACTGAGATAAAATCCCCTTACCTTGTGTCTTGACTCTCTCCGCACTCAAAAAATATTACTGTATAATAAATATAAGTTTATTATACATATTTTATATGAGTTTATTATTATATCTATTAACATATATGGTTTCATTATGACATTATATTACCCACCAGTTAATGATCCTATCTTAAGGTTTCACTTCAGGTAATATTCACTTTTTTTTGCATGTCTTAATTTGTTATACTGTTGGTCCTTATAATTACATCCTGATTAAATAATGTAAATAATTATAAAAATATAATTTATATCCATTATATTTATATTTAAATAATTTATAGAATAAATAATTATGAAAGGGAATACACCGTTCATGGAGATGGTAATCCATATATAAGCATGAACACTGTTTCCGTTTTTATTGTCATATTGAAAGAAAGTATGTAAATGAAACACACAAATATATATATGTATTTATATTTAAATATATAATTATTACATTAGAATTAATATTTATAATATATAATATTAGTTCATTAAAACCATCCTTAATACATTCTACACGGTGTGTGAACGAATCACATCGCCTCTAGGGGGCGGTAGTCCACATTTCCTCAAACCAGATTATCGTATTAACACCAAATGAAAAGTAAATATATTTATGTTGAAAATGAAATAAATAATCTTAAATAAATAATAAATATTATATATAAAATATACAAATAGAGTGTTCATCATAATGGTCACCATTATAGGTGGTAAATGAAAAATAAACAATCATCGTTTCATGAGGCAGTAGTTCTCCATACATAGGAGCAATATCTTCAATATCTATTAGATGGATGTGTGTGTAAGTGTAGGTAAAAATATGTGCATAAAACATCTGAGTATATTTAGAATACATGTTTTTTAAAACATGAATGTAATAAAGATATTAGAGGGGGTGAAGAAGGAAAATAAAGGAAAGGAGTTTGGGAGAATACATTACCTCTTAATCGAGTAACTCCTTTTAGTTTATGCCAAAAGGCCTCATTGAGAAGATTTTGAAAAAAGATATACTTCAAGGGAAAATAGAGGATTTATGGGAATCTAATTGTTAAGATATTGTATAAACCTAAAATTCTTGAGATGTGTGAGGAATGGGTAGTGGTGGTGGCCATTTATAGGGAAGGAGAAGGACTCACATGGAATTTTAAGAAACAAGTTTGGTGTGCACATGTTCTTACCTAAATTAAGTCATAAAAATCCTAAAAAACTAAATAATTTAAGGTTTATTTCCAAACAATAGAAATACAATGGGTTTTGGACATGTGTTTAGGTCTTTTTGGGACTTATATTAAAGGTTTAGTACCTTTTTAACCTTTTTTCTCTTAACCGATGTAATTAATTTTAATCACATTTAATATTTTTTGTAAAAACAGTTGACTTTATTAGTCAATATAAATTATTATAATTCCAAATATGGAATCAATTTTTCTAAATTCTATTCACAGAAGTGTTAGAAATTAATTTTAAAAAATAACCCCACTGTTGGGATGACGCTGTGAGTTTTTATAGTAAAAAGGATCAAAAGATTTTTAATTCTTTATGAACAATTTAAATGTAGAAGTGGTTACAATGAAAAAAATTGGATTATGTAATAAAAATATTATATAAATAAACTTTGAAATCACATTAAAAAATATTTTAACCTTATAAATAAATTGAATGAAAAACAGTTTTGAATTAAAAACTGGTATTTTCACTATTTATCCAGAAATGAAGTTTCTCAGAAAAATCCCAAAATTTTACCCTAATATAAATTTGATATTATAAATTCAAAAATGAGATTTATTTTATCAAATTAAATTTATAAATATTTATAAAGTTAATTTTATTAGAAGGACATTAAAAATAGTATTTTTAGATATAGAAGGACTTTACAAAAAATCACATCTTTCATTGTAAATTTGTTTTATTTATATAAAAATTATAGAAAATATTTGAAAAGAAGTTATTACTATTTATATAAATAAGTTTAAACAACTAGGTTTTGATTATATTATTTAAACAATAAAATGATGTTTCATAGAAACTCAGTGTTGTGTGTATCGTATTCCAACTCAGTGTTGCATGTATTATACAAAAAATTAGTGTTGTGTGTAACACGCGACAGGTCAGTGTTGAGTGTAACATAAGAAATGTTGGTTTAATGTGAAAGGAATCTTTTAATTAGTGCATTTCTAGATGATAATTTTACTTTATTTGAAAAAATAGGTCTTTAAAAACCCGAGGCATTAGAGATTAGTCCATTAAACTTATAGTATATGAATAACGATGATTTCATTATACTATAATGGTTTATATATTTGTATGTGAATCATTTTACATACAAGATATGTTTAAAGAATCTAATGTTCATGAATTAGATATTTAGAGATATGGAATTTACATTCACTATAGTTTTTTTTCAGTGGTAAGAAGATGGAATCGATGTGAAGGAAATAATAGTAGATCTTCTCCAATGATAGTAGGACCATCCAATGTTTTCATCTACATATGGTTCTATGATGAAGATCTTGGAGGTTTTGAGGTTTATAAAAGATGATGGGTCATCAGGTAGGTAACCTTTACCAGGATTCCATGTCCTTTCACCTATATTTTCAGGTGAGAAGGTTTAACTTGTTTTACTGGCTGTTCCTAGTATTTAAGTCTATGGGGCCATCAATGAAATGTGTGGTAAAAGATAGATTAACACCATGCATTTAATAGAGAGTTGAGAAGTTTTTGAGGATCAAATGTCTTTATAATATTTTTTCACTAGTTATATTACAAATACAATAAAAGAAATCAGTAGTTTGGTTCCTCCCATGCACATAGGAAAAAAGTTTTAATCATATTACATTATTCTATGCCCATTTATGGATTTAACTTCATCTATCTCCTATTTTTTACATTGAATATTTTACCAATGGATGGTTTAGTACTTTTTTTTTCTAAAGTGTGTTGATAAGGATTACATTGGGTAGTTAGTAGAGTGAAGTGACTACCTACATCCAATACACTTTGTTGATGTGAGAATGAAAACTTCCATAGATTTGATTTTTTTTATTCTGCTACAATTTATGATTTTTTGGTGGATCTTTTGATCATATTTATGGTGGTTTATTGACTATAAAAACAAATGGTATATTTATGTTCAATTAAAGGGTCCTAGGATCCCCAACATGTGGTATTAAAGGGATTGATTTTAAAGTTTATGGTTTAGTACACTAGTTGCAGAAGCTGACATGGAATTAGATTAAGGGATGACACGAATCGAGAAATTTGATGGGTGAGATTTTACCTTCTAGAAATTATAGATATAATATTAACCGATTTAGAAAGATATAGTGGTTCACCTATCAAGGATAAAGACAATGATTATATAAAATTATTAATGGGATCTCTTGGATTATATTGAGCATCGGATAGTATGTATTTATATAGAAATGAACATTGTGTTCAATATTAGAGAGAATAAGACTACAATTGATGTTATGAAGGTGTTGGTGGACATGTATGAAAAATTGATGTCCTTGAATAAAGTCTTCATATTGAGACACCTGTTTAGATTAAGGTTGATATAAGTAATACCAAAAATAGATCACATGAATGATTTCTACATGATTTATTGGAAGCGCCAATCAGTAAAGGTATCCTTTGAAGATGATGTATGGTCATTTTTTGTGGTATTTACTTCCCAAGAGCTAGGACACAATAATTACTATAGTTAATAACTTTAGAAGAAAATACTATCTAGTGTTTGATAATATTATTCTCAATGAGAATCATTTTTGAATGGATGTTTCAGAATCTTCCAGTAGTGAACTTAATACTGATTAGTGGGGTCAGTCACACCATCAAAAGTAGGGTTTTTAGAATAATACATCAACTGAGAAATATCAAAAGTGGAAATGGGAGTAGAGATGAAGAATGTCATCTAGTCCCAATCCTACTTGATATAATTTTGGGAAGAAAGTAAATATTCATAAGCACTATTAAATTATCAAGGAGAACAATAGAAGTAAATTATCCCTTAGAAGATAAAATTCCATTAATGTATCTGAAATTGACAATGAGTAGTTTTTTAGTTAGAACAAATTAGCATAAGCTTATGTGATTTAATTTGGATAATATTTATGTTCAATGTGTTATCAAATATTTATGAAAAAATATATATCTAAGAAGTTTGGGAATTCATATCTATATGATGGAGGAGCCATAATGTTTTTTAATTTTTTTTATTAACACTTAGATGTAGAACAAATTATTTTTGAATATATCAGAAGTTTGTTACATCTATAGCCTTAGAAGGAGTCTTATTTTTATTGAAAAAATAGATGATGTTTTTTATATAAATAGCTTTTAAAATATGGTGATGTTATTAAATGTTCATCTTTAGATGATATAGATTTATAGAACCATAGGTTCATTCACCTTAGTGATATGGATATAAAGGTTAAAAAGGAAGAGGTTATACCGACTCGTTATCACATGAAAATAAGAACTTGTGAATGATGTGTTCTTGGAAATAATAACAAAGTGTCCCTTTACCTACAAGGTCTGAAGTCTAGGGACCTGATGTTTTATCTTGTAAACTCAGATGTTTGGGGACCAGCTTGTGTTACATCATACAGTGGTTGCCTTAACATTCATATTTTTATTTATGATTCTAAAATAAAAGTATGAATTTAATTTCTAAATAAAAAATATAATTAATTTTAGGTATTTTTTTGATGGAAATCATTGGTAGAAAGGTAATGAGGCAGGTTTTTGAAGTGCATCAGAAAACAAATAATGGGGAGTACAACAGATGCATCTTTAGGAATTTCATTAATCATGAAGTGATAAGGAATGATAATATGGTGCTCAAAACTCTACAATAGAATTGCATAGATTATAGGATGAATCAGAATTTTATTATGGAATCCATCGGTATGAGGAAACACATAGGAATGAATATGGTGATTTGGTTATAGGCACTCAACACGATGACTTATCTCCCCAAAAAAATTCCATCATTGGTCAAAGGGAAAGAAAATTTTGAGGATCTGTGATATAGAAAAATGCCAGAAGTTTATTATCCTAATTTTGTTAATTTTACATATGAATATATATATATATACATATATATATATATATATATATATATTATAAATTTCATAAAAAATATGAATCCAAATCCAAAATATCCATTTTCATTGGTTATGGTGATGAAATGTTTTTATATCATTTTTGGGATATAGATAGGAAACTGATCATCATAAGAAGAGATATTGTTTTTAAGAAAATATTATATGGAAGGATTAGAAATTTGTGGGACTTTATGTTTAAAGATAATAAACTATCAACATCCTATTAGATTTGTGTACTAGTAGTTTTCTATAACTAGATATTGCAAATAAAAGTGCTCAAAGAACTGGAAGTATTGAAATAAGATCACATGAAGTATAATAAATTTCAAGAGTAGTTGAATATCAAGTGGGAGAATTGGATGTTCATGATCTAGAATTACCTATATCAAAAGTTTAGGTACTAGATAAAAAACCATAGTTGAGTAATTCAGAACAACATATTCATTCGAGGAGATCAAATTGAATTAAAATTGTAGTTCAGCGGTTCAGGCATGATTTTAACTCTCTACTACTAAATGATGTAGTATAACTTAAAAATTCATAGAAATGAGCTTAACCTAGTTAATTTAGGAAGTGGGATTTATCCATGAATGAGAAAAATAATTCATTAAATTTCAATTGAAGTTGGAAAATGGAGGAACTACCAGAGTATAAAATGGAACTTCATAATAAGTGGGTTTACCAACTAAAAGTTGAAATATTTATTTCAATATGAACTTTTAAAAGAATGTGAGAAAACAAATGGGGTTAGTAAACCAAAATAATATCAAATGATATGCGATATAGACGGGACATTCTACAAAATATTTACCAGAGTTGTAATGATTAACATTATATAATCTCCATATTAGGGAGGTTACCTTTATGTTTGGTTTTTCATTGATGAGATCTTTTAAGTGGAAGGACATCTTGTCCCAGGTCTAAAAATTTTCCTCTAAGATTATTTTCCCCTAATTGAATCCATGTATCAAAATCTAATTCTACTTATTAATTCAAGAGAAATGTTCTTCATTAAGATCAACTCATAATGGTATTTGAAACATTATGCGGGAATCCTTTTTTGAAACATTGATCAGGAAAGACTCACCAAGAATATCTTCATCAAAATTAAGGAAAATATCTTAGATATTTTCTCCATTTACTTCTTCCTTATATTCACCCTCCAGATAACTTTCAATTAGTTTTAGCTTTGAATATAAGATGATTTCCCTATCATCATGAGTATCCAAAAAATCTCCATTAGTAGGTGATTGTAGATCCTCTTACAATTTAATTCCCTAAGAATTAATTTTTTTGGTTCTAAGAAAATATTACATCCAATTTATAAATATATTTTTTAAAAGAATCATTCCTTTGGGGTATTTATAGAAATGATATATTTCTTTTAAAAAGTGGAATATTTTCTAAATGATAATGTAATTGGAGGACTATGTGGATATGAGTAGTCTGTTATTTCCCTCAACCTCTTTATATTCTTTGATGAAACCCTCAAAATCAATAAGGGTCTTCTTGCCTTTCTTTGTAGAGGGATGATGGTACTCTTCTACTAGTTCAACTTCCTTGATCTTAGTGGACTTATTCTCTTATACAACATCATACTTAGTTTTATTCTCATCCAACCTGTATCTATGATAATTTTCCCTTGAATACCAACATCCTCACCATTCTCACCTTCGTATGTGATAGGATTACCATGAATCAATATTTCAAATATGTTCTTCATTATAACTCCATTATATTTCTCCTTGAATTGCCTATTTGACTATATATTGTGGAATTTACAATCAACAAGATTAGAAGGATACTCAGTTCCCCCTATCATACCATCAGGAATGATCATGACACCATAAGTATAGGGTTCTATCAACCTTTCAAGTTGGAACACCACTAATTTTTATACCAAACTTTTTATTGAGAGATAATGTTGAACCCCTAATTCCCTATAACAAGTAAAAAAAAACATCATTTTTATTGGTACTCTTAGGAGTATGACCCTTTGTAATAATGAACTTATTTATATCAGAACCATCATTGTTCTATGAGACATCCTATTCTATAAAATTCAATAAAGACATAGCAATTCCCCTATGATGGAATATCTGAGATGAATTCTCTTAGAAGTTGCAGGAGGAGTAGTAGTGAATCCATGTATCATAAATGACTGTATAATTTTGTTTATATTCTAACTAAATTTATATCTATACAAAATCCAATATGGGTTTAGATATGTCAACCTCAATATAAATTTGGGGTTCAATGGGATGGTATACTGCTTGGGTCCTGGGATTTGTAACTAGGAAGTGACCAATGAGATTAGAAAGAATTTGAAAAAACTATGGATTTTCGAAATAGGGATACCAAACTAGAAGATGAACAAAAATTGTTATAGTATACAGGACATGATTCAGGTGTAGATGAACACACCAATGTAGGAGAAAGAAATAGAAGCTATTAACAGATTGTGAGCCGCTAGACCACACTAGAGCCAGATATTCTTCAGAGAGAAAATGAATCATCATTCTCATGGATTCGAGTAAGATGGACACCGTGCACTAATGGGGAACCCACTATGTGTTTTTTAATCTATTGAAAACATCCATTAAAGGTTTATGTCATTTGAAGTGATCTACCAATGTGAGATTTTGTAAGGAATAAGTTTAAGAGAATTCCTCCAGGGATATCAGATGAAAATGGCCTCAAATAGAAAATATAAAAACCATTATGGATAATGTGATACCTAGTAAGGAGAAGAGAAATCCTAGGTTGGTGAAGGGATAAAATAGGTGGTAAGGGTCAGTGAGATAAGGAAGAGAAATATCATTTCCTCCCTCCCTTGAGGGGAGGGGTCAAAGATCTATCCAGCACTGGTGGAACCATGAAGTTTCCCAAATAAGAGACCCCTAATAAAACCAATATTATTTTCCACAAGTGGGTTTACCATATCATGGTAGAATCCAATATAAATAAGAGTAGAAAATAATGGCTTGTGGTGAAAGGGATCTCAACATAATGCAGGAGTTGACTTATTAGAAAACGTTTCACTAGTAGTTAGAAATTCTACCAGTAGAAAATGTATAAGTATGGTTGAATAAGAAGTTATATATATAAAAAATATGGATGTCAAGAGGACATTATTTCATGGTTATTTGTAGGAGGAGATTTATATTTGACAACCAATTAGTGGACCTGATGTTGGACATTAGAATTTTTTTAAGAAATTGAAGAAAAACCTCCATGTGATAAAGTAAGAACTGTGATAATGGAATTTGAAATTAGATTTTTCCATATTAGTGGAAGGATTTAGAAACTACAATTAATATTAATATTTTTATTATAAGAAATTGGAAGATGGGACTTTTATCATATATCTCATATACATGGATGAAATACTAATGTTTTAATCATATTTTTAGAATATTTGAATGAAACATCCTGTTACAGTTTTCAAGTACTCCCTTGTTCATCCTTTGTATATAATCCTTATTTGGGTTCATTTATGGGATTTTCAGGGATAGAGATACTTTTCTAGGGAAAATTTACTAAACTTAAGTGATTAATATATTTTTTCAGTTAATGGAGTATAGGTATAAATGTCCTAGTAGATTTAAGGGGTTCTACCCAAGTTTGAAGAATGTGCCAGGTGCTTTGGAGTTTTTTCAATTGAAATATGGGTCTTTTACTATTTGATCAGTGGTTACATGCTATGTGAAGGGATTAAATTCCATGTAATTCTCATTGGAAATATGTTGTGAATCTATTTTAGGATGTTCAATTTACATTCCATGTATTTTGGATTCATGTCACATAGTGGACAAAGTTATGTTTTTTTAAAAAGGAGACATGTTTATTGGTGAATTCATCCTTCTTTGAATTCATGTCATGTAATGGGATTAAAAGATATGTAATTCTCATGAGTTTTGGTTTTAAGGAACCATATGAGTTATTGAGTTTTCATTCTATTTTGAAGACCCCCACTCGCTACCCAGAGCTCCCCCAAGGAAATTTTGGAGATCTCCGCTCCTTTCGAATCACTCGTTATGTGATCAATAATTATGGTTTTTGTGGTGTGCCTCTCTTGGGTCAAATAACTTCAAGTTATTTGTTCCTTTGGTCATGAATACTATTTTGGTTATGTTTATGGTACAAATTCATGATCAGATAGTGATTTCTATCAATCATTTTTATTTTTTTTAAAAAAATTTATTTCGAAGGATGATCTCTTAATTTATAATCAACATAGTCAGAGGAGGCTACATATATATCATTTTGAGGTAGATATTTCTATACAATGGGTTATTTATTTTAATTTTTTATTATTCTTGTATATTTTCTTTGGTTTTTTCATTGAATTTATATGATTTGTGAATTGAAATGGGTTTTAAAGGTGTTTTAATATTAAAAATATTTTTTTTCACACTAAGTGTTTGATTAAATTATTTGGTGTTTAGTTTTATTTAGAAATTGGTTTTCAAACACTTTTAAATATTGTCTTGTATTTGAAAATGTTTTATAAATTGTGAGCAAGGATTTGAAATTTTATTTGACAATTGGAACAGTGAGATCCTTGGTTGTGTCATGAAATAGACATGGGTATCCTTAGTGAATGTGACACCATTAGGAGATAACCCTTGGAATTTCAATGTACTGTGTAAATACTTGATATTATTTAGTACCAATGATATTCCTATTTAGGAACTTTTATGTGTTGATTTTTAATATATGGATTTTTATCACATGATAGTTTTTTGGTATAGATTGTTTCTCATAGGTTTTTATATGAGGTTTTGTCACATTGAATCACATGATAGTGTTTCATTAATTTGTGTTTACTTTCTTACCCTACGATTAATAGAGAATATTTCCTATTTTATCACTTATACTTGTCATATTTTTGTCTTGAAAACATGAAATATTTTTTTGAAAAAACAAAGGGAAAATGATTTAAAAATGGATTTGGGATTTATGAAAATTATTTTTAAAACATCGAAGTTTTGCAATCTTGATATTAGACCATGTATATACTCTGTGGTGGTATCCTTATAGGATATTTTCTCACACCCTACATTTTTTATTTGGGTTGTAAGTATTATATTAAAAGATCCATGAAAAGGGAAGGGCATCTTGGATTATGTCACATTCTCCTCTCATATTTTCCTTCATAAATGGGTTGTTTGGAAGTGATTATTATTCACCTGGAGACTTGTCATAATTTCTAGTTAAGATGATATTTGTCTTGGATTGTATGTGTTTTGGATTTATCTCTCTTCATAAAATTTTAACCTGGTTATATGTATTTTTTGGTTATTTTCAATAATTATTACCATTATCATTATTTCACATCACCATGTGATGACCAACATGGGTGTATGGTTTGGTTAACCCAGGTTAGTCTATTACAATTTTTTATCAGAGGAGGAATCAATCTGAATTATGTTAACACTAATTGAGTTTTTTTTGATAATTGGGTAGATAGGATTTAGGACTATTATAATTTGGATAGTAAGTGTGGAAAAGGGTCCTAAACATCACAATCATGTGACTGAACCTGAGTTACCATGGTTGGTCAGGGGATTCTAGCAAGTTTGATACATGGAGTTTGAGGTCATTTGAATGATCTATATGGGAAGTTTATTTAAAATGAACTATTCCATTTTAAGTAATGACTTTAATTGGTAGAATCTATAATTGATTTAAAATCTCATAATTTTAATGAAATTGTTTGAAAAATGGAATCGATATTGTGATTTTCGAATGTCATCATGATATAATTGGTTATCATCTTGTTTTTATAAAAAATTTCCTATGATAAGAGATATTCTAAATACGAGAGTGGAATCTATGAGAAAGGATTTTTAGGATAATCCTCTAGTGGAAACTTCTTTGGTAGAAGTTGTATTCCACATAATTCAAACTTAGGGTTAAGTGGGTGTTAGGAATCTAGGAATTGTGGTGGATTATGGCTTTCAATTTACTAAGTATCATCCACCCATCTTCTGTGTTGACTAGGGAACCCATGGATATGAGGAGTGGCTTGAGTGGATAGAGTGGATCTTAAAATTCATGAAGACACTAAGGTGGGGTTTTCCATATATATTCTTGATGAACCAGGAAAGAGATGGTGGGACTCCATTTTGAAAGATAAGTTACATGAGGATATTACCCGAGCTTCCGTTAAGAAAATATTTAAATAGAATTTTTATCTCAATATGTCACGTGTAGTGAGGAACCAAGAGTTTTTAAAACTGTGTCAGTGGAATCATACTTTTTTGGAGTATTCTACCCATTTTTCTAAGCATTTGTATATGACACCAGATCTTGTCACTAATGAGTACTTAAAGGCTCAGAGGTTTGATTTAGGACTAAGACTTGAAATTAATTTGATATTGATTCTCATGTTCCTTCTGACCTTTATGGAGGTAGTTAAAAAATAATATTTCGCTAAGGTAAACACAACTAGAATAATAGGTTTGGGTGGAGATTTGGTTGGTGTAGTTGTTAGCTAGGATGTATATCTGGAGAAAAAAATAAACACAATGGTGGTCAATTCTCTTTAGGACCAATTTTAGGGGCTTCATTAAGATAATATCATGTCATATTCTATTAGTGTGGGAGGTTTGGTCATACCAAGACTAACTGTATGGAGGATTCTAGGAATTTTCATCATTGAAGATTGTTGGTCCATGAAAAGAATTTTTGTGAAAGAATATCCCAAGGAAGTAAGGCAGAATCCACTCTCACCAAGGGTTCACAGGTTCATATTGATACTTCCAAGGGTGGTGGGTCTAATACTTAAGACTAGAGGGATGTTTATGCAGATAATACTAGACTAATTTATGCAACTATGTATACAGAAGAGGTTTCTAAAGTAATTCCACATATAGTTATAGGTATGATGTTTATTTCTTCTTCTATGGTGAAAGATTTGTTTAATAAAGGTGTTACTCGTTATTTTATATCATCAATATTAGTTAAAATGTTGTGATTATGTTCAGAACTTATGATGTTCTTGCTATATCTTTTCATGACTTTGAGAAATTGATCCCAACAAGGTTTTAAGTTTCCTATATGTCTGGTGATGATAAAAGACTTTAAGGTGGAATTGGACTTTTTAGTTCTTGATATTGATATATTAAACCTGATTATTCACATGGATTAGATGTTCAGTGTTAAATCCCAGATAAGCTGTTATCACTAATGAGTTCAATTCTTATCTTATGATCAGGTCACTCATGTTTTCAACATAAGTGAGACTCTAGATCGAGAAGTTCAAGGATTTTTGTTCCTTATGATGGGATAATTTCATGCTAGTTGTTAGATAATTTTCTTAATGTAGTTGAACAATGCTTGGGAGGATGACTTCATAAAGTGGTGGGTGGATACCCCAAGGTCTTTCAAGATTATTTTTCTAGTTTACCTACAAAAATAGAGGTCAAGTTTTCTATGGAACTACTCCTTGTATGATAATAATTTCTATTACATATTATGGAATGAAACCTGATGATTTAGTTGAGATTAAGGTATAACTTGAGGACTTGGAGGATATATGATTCATTCATCCTAGTGTTTCACCAAGGGTTTCTCCTATATAATTCTCTATGAAGGAAGATAGGTGACTCATACATTGTATTGACTATCAGAAGTTTAATTGGGTTTCCATGAGAACAAATTTCATTTTCCCAGGTTTGATGACCTTTTTGACCAGCTTTGAGGGGAATGTTGGTTTTCAAATATTGGCCTATGGTTAGGGTACTACCAGTTGAAAGTTTAAGATATGGGTATACCTAATATAGTTTTTAAGATCCATTATAATAATTTTGAGTTTCTAGTTATTCCATTTGGTCTCAGTAATGCTATTATAGTGTTTATGGTTTCATTGAACTAGATCTTTCATCAATTTTTGGAGTATTTTTTTATTGTGTTAGTAGAATATATTTTGGTGTAATCTATGTTAAAGGAGGAGTTCATGGACCATTTGGATATCATTATTTGAATCTTGAAGCAACATCATATTTATGGAAATCTTTTCAGATGTGAGTTCTATATCTGAGAAGTGGTTTTTTTGTACATGGGGTATCTAAGAGGAGTGTCTCAGTGGATATTGAAAAGGTATTGGCCATTATGACATGAGAGCAGCCTAGAAACATGTTTGAGATCTATACCTTCTTGGGTTTTTCTGGTTAATATAGATAGTTTGTTCAAGATTTCTCTGAGACCATATCTTCAATGAAAATTCAACTCGTAAGGGTGTAAGGTTTGAATGGAATGAAAATATTTTGAGATATTTTTGGGGGATGAAGGTGAGTTTTATATAAAAACCTTTTTTGAATCTTACAGTACCAGGTTTGGATTATGATGTTTTCTATATTACTTCAGGAATGAGTTTGGGATATATCTTGATTCACAGGAAACAAATAGTGGTATTTGGATCAAAATATTTAAGTTGTTATTAGATTAACTACCCTACCTAGGATCTTGATTTGGTAGAATTTATGAATGAAATCAAAACATTGTATCCCTATCTCTTAGAGGAGCGATTTATAGTATATTATTATCATAAGAGCTTGAAATATATTTTTACACATAGGGATATAAACTTAGGATAGAGACACTAGGTGGAGTATCTTCATTCTTTTGATTTTGATATTACGTACACTCATGGTAAAGGGAATATGGTTGCCGATGCATTGAGAAAAAAATTATTAACAATGTATGTGAAATAATTAGTGGAAGAGTTTCCTCCGATGAGTTTTTTTTCCGATATGAGTTTGGGAGTAAAATAGGTTGGTAGATAGGTCTTATTTTCTTAAATGAAAGCTGAACCATCTTTAGAGGAGTGATTTTTCTCTATTAGTTGAAAAACACCAAGTTCCAATACTGAGGTAAAATCCTTTGTGGTTGGGAGACCTAAACTGAGTGGTCTCAGTCTCCCATTGCCACGTTTTGTTTCTGTGTAAGTTTGGTTGTTCTCTTTTCCATAAGGTACATGGTGATGGATAGTGTACATTATTCATGTTAGTCTGTGAACCCTGGTGATACCAATATATATCATGACTTGAGACATCAGTATTTATGGATAGGGATGAGGTGGTCGATTGTGGATTTTGTAACGTGGAGTCTTACTTGTCTTTTAATTAAGGCGGAATGCCAGAGACGTGTTGGTTTTTTGTATCCCTTACCCATTCTGATATGGATCCAGGATCAGAATTCCATGCGTTTAATTATTGGTTTTCCATAAAATTATAGTGGGAAGGATGATATTTGAGTGATCATTAATAGAATCATGAAATCAGTTCATTTCGTACCTATCAAAGAGATGAAAAAGTGAAACATATTGTGTAGTTGTATGTTCAAGATATTGTGAAACATCATGGGGCTCCCTCTATGATTTTATTTGATAGTGACCCGAGGTTCACATCTATGTTTTGGAAAGTTTTACATGAGGTGATGGATTCGTAGATTATATTGAGCATAACTTATAATGAATATATGTATGGAAATATAGAGATGACTATCTAGGTTCTTGAGAATTTTCTCTGGGCTTATTTTCTCACTTTTGAAAGATATTAAGAAAGGAATTTGTATCTTTTTGAGTTTTCATATAACAATAATTATCAAGAAACAATTAATATGGCTCCCATTGAGTCTTAATATGAGTACCCATGTAGATGTCCCTTGTGATGGGAATAATTGGGGGATTGGTTCTTGGTTGGGTTGAGTCTTGTTTAGGACATGATGGAGATGGTTTAGTTGATCCAGAAAATATTGATCACAACACATAGTCATAATAGATCTTATATAGACCATCGCCATTACCCACTAGAGTTTAAGGTTGGTGATCAGGTCTTTATCAATGTTTCACCTCACATGGGACTTTATCGACTGGGTAATTAGGGTATGTTATCATTGAGGTTTGTGAGCCCTTTTGAAATTATTGGATGACTAATGAAGGTGGCCTATCGGTTGGAATGCCCATATAATTTGGCTTCTATCCATGATGTGTTTCATGTTTCCCAATAGAGGGGGTATATACCGGATCCTTCCCATGTGATTGGATGGGAGGATGTTGATCTTGCGGCCAACGCTAATATGTTTCAGTATAAAGTTCATATTATAGATCACCAGGATAAGGTGATATGCTGTAAAATGAATCCCCTAGTCTAGGTACTATGACATTGCAGATGGGATAGCCAGGAGACATGGGAGCGAGAATCATTGACGAGGGAATATTGACATTTTCCTTTTGCAGATATAGGATATTATGGGATTTCTAGTGAAAACGATAATTTATAGTGGGGATATTGTAACATCCAATTAGAGTTCTCATGCACTCCCTTGTTCATATTTTGTTTAATATATTCATTTGGATGCATTTTCTGGATTCTCATAGATATAGATCCTTTTAGGGAAAATGACCAAAAATATTTGGATGTAAGTTTGTTTGAAATAATGGAGTCTGTGTATAAATGCGTTAGTGGATTTGAGAGGTTCTACTTAAGTTCAAAGATCGTCGTAGGTGCTTTGGTGTTTTTTCTATCAAAATATGGATTTTCTACAATATTTTAGGAATTTATAAACTATGTAAAGAGACTAAAACCATGTAATGGTTATCGGGAATATTATATGAATCTAGTTTAGGGAATGAAATATATACTCCATGTCTTTGGGATTCACATCCTATAATGGGAAAAAATCTAGTTTTATAAACAGGAGACATATTTCTTGGTGTTTTCATCCATCATGGAATTCATGCCATATAATGGGGTTATACATCATATAATTCTCATGAGTTGTGGTTTTAGGGTTCTATATGAGTTATTACATTTTATTCGACCATTAAACCTTTATATCGCGACCCATAGATCTCCCCATGAGACTTTGGATATCTCTTATCCTTTTGAACCACTCATTCAATGATCAATCATCAGGGTTGTTGTAGTGTGCCTCTCTGGGTAAGGAAACCTTATAGTTCTTCATTACTTTAGTCATGACTACTAATTTGGCACTTTTTATGATTTAAATTTATGACCAGATAGTTTTTTCCATCTATCCTTTGTAGTTTCTTATAACACCTTGTCTTTTATAGGCCAATATCTTGTTTTCTAATCACCATTGTCAATGTTTTATAGGTTTATACCATTTTGCAGGCCAGTGTTCCTATAAAATGGGTTAGTTCTATTAATTTATTACAATTATTGTATATTAAATTTTGTTTTTTCATTGAATCAAAGTGATTTATAAAATAAAATGGGGTTTAAATGTGTTTTTCTTTAAAAACATGTTTTTTCACACCAAGTGTTTTATTAAATGGTTGGATTTTGATTTTGATTTGTAAATGGGTTTTCAAACACAATAGTGGATTGTAATGGATTTGAATTTTTTTTATAATTTTTTTTTCATGATTTTGAAATGTATTTTGACAATTGGCACATTGGGAACCTTGGGTGCATTGGGAAGTAGACACGGGCAGTCATAGTGAGTGTAGAACAACTAAGAGGTAACCATTGGGATATTAATGGAATATTGTAAGAATTGATATTAATTGGTACCAACATATTCCTATTTAGGATATTTTATGTCTATTATGTATTCCCATAAGTTAGGGCCCAATATGAGGTGGATATTCATTTATGTATTTTTATCGCAAGTTGGTTTTTGTCATGGATTACTTCTCAAAGGTTTTTATATGAGTTTGGATCACATGGAACCACATAAATATATATAATGGATATGTGTTTAATTTATTACCTTATGATTAATGGATATGATTTCCAATTTTATCACTTCTACTTATTATATCATTGGCCTAAATACATAAAATAATTTTATAAAAAACCAAAAGGGAAACTAATTTACAAATGGATTTGGGATTTATAAAAATGATTTGTAAAACTATTTTTTTTATAAAATCTTGATCTATTTCATTATTTATATAAGACCTTGTATATAATTTATAGTGGTATCCTATTGGGATTTGTGCTAACACCTTACGTTTTTCCTTTAAGTAGTTTTTGGTGTTGTATTGCAATATATAGGTAAAGGGAAGGGAATCTTATAGCATATCAGCATATCCTTTCACCTTTTCCTTTATAGATGTGTGGGTTAGATTTGTTTTTTAGTCACATGGAGACTTATTATACTTTATGTTTTAGCTAATGTTTCAATTGGAATATATTGGTTTTTATTGTACCACTTTTCTTCCACTTGTACTCTAGTTGTATGTATTGTTTTGGTTATATTTATGACTTGTTACAATTATATTTGTTTCACCTCATTATATGACAGCTGGCTCAGGTCTATGGTTTGGTTGACCTGAGTTGGTCTATTACATTGAAATCTAAAGTATGACTTTTCCAAAATATTTTAGATGAAAGAAATTAGATAGAAAATAATGATTCCAAGAATAGAGATCAACAGAGACAAGAAAACTAGGACCCTGGTTATAAATAAGGATGATTATGTTTATAAAATCATTTTTTTAAAATTTATGGTGGAAGCGTCTTTTTATTAGTATAAAGGGCTTATTTTTTGGGTAGTGGAGACCAATTAAATGTCTTGTAGGCCCAGTGAGAATTAAATCCCATTACATATCCCTAAAGGTCCATAATTGTTAGCCCAAAGGTCCATAATTTTTATCTCAAAGGCCCATTAGTGAATAAAACTTCTACAGTACCGGGGCCGCTACATTAACTACTATAGTTCCGATGCCACTGGAGTTTATGCTACAGTTCCCACCACTACTATGGTGTCTCCATTCAATAGTTACACAACTGATGTTATATCCATGCACATGAATAAATTACTATGTGCATCACATATCAAAATATTTATTCATGCTATGGTTTTTACTTGGCTAGTCATTTACCTTGTAATGGGGGTTGCGAGCCTGTACGTAGAAAATCTAGGAAAGTCCCACTAGGATCTTGTGAAGTAGATCATTAAATATTTGAAAGGAGAAAAATTTCATGCTCTTTGATTTATGTATTATGATCTGTTATAATGTATAACAGACTTAGAATTTGTAGATGATTCTGATATTCGAAATAATAAAGTAGTTTTTTTGTCTACATAAAGAGGAGATATAGTTTGTTGGATGAAATTAAATCATAAGATGCTTACATTTAATATTACTAATGTAGTGTATGTATTGGACAAAATATGGTAAGGATATGGTGTTGTTGAAGAGATTTATATATGATCTTATATGGAGTTATCAAGGGGGAATGCTTTACTATGAGAGCTAAAGTGTATTCCACTTGAATAAAAATCTAGTGTTCCATGCTTGAAAAAATAATATCGATTTGAAGTAAAATTTAATTTGGAACTTTATAGAGGAAAAGGATATGGAGCCATAGAAGATCGAAATAAGGAAAAATCCCAGTGGCATATTCACCATGGTGGAAGATTATAAAAGTATGATGTTGTATCAAGCCTTAGCAGGACTTGGGTGAAGGTAAGATAAGTTTTTTTAGGGGGGGGGGTATTGCGGAGATTTTCCTTGTAATAGGTATTCAAATGAGAGATTTTTGGGATGAGAATAATTTTTTTAATCAACAGTATATATGATATGATGTTTGTGAATCATAAGTTTAATTAATTATAATTTACATTCACTATAATTTTGATCACTGGAAGGAAACTTAACGCAATGTTGAGACAACATTAGATCTTCTCCTATGATGTTAGGGAATTTAAATGATCACATCTACAAATGGTTCTATAATGAATCACTAGTATGATTAGATGTTTTGAAAATTTCACGGGTCACTATATTGGTAACCCTTCTAAGGTAGTCATGTCTTTTGAACCCGGTTTTTAGAAGAGTTTATTTAACATGTTTGACTATTTATTATTAGTATTTAAGTTCATGGGTCCTTAAATGTAATGTGTGTGAAAATGTGGATTAAAACTAAGAATTTATTGGAGAGATAAGAAGTTGTTGAGGTTTATTTTTTTGTAATATATTTTTCACCTTTTATCTTCTATTTACTATAAAATAAAGTGTTAGTGTTGTTACTTCTATTTATGTAGGAAAAAATACTGAATCACATTAAATTATCCTATGTTCATTTATTTTTAATGTACATTCATGTCCTCTATTTTGGTTTCATGTTTTACTTTTGGGTGTTTTGATACTTTTTTTATCTGTAATGAAATGTGTATAAAAGGGTGACTTTTTTAGTGAATAGTTTGTAGTGACTACCTAATTCTCTTATAATCAATCAAGGGGATAATGAATAATTATAGATATTTAGTTTTTTTCATACGTTTCTACAATGTATAAATTTTTGATGGATCTATTGATCATAATTCTAGTGGTATATCAATAGAAAATTTGTTTTGTATTTTGAGGTTCATTTTGAATGTTCCAATATCACCAACATAATACTGTCTTGTATGAGAAATATATAGAATAAAATGTTAACAAGTGATGAATACTCATATTGGGGATTGAGACTAATCTTGCATGACTTCTTAGAATTGGAGGGCAGGGAGAAATTTAATGTAACAAGGGATTTTAAAAATTGATATGGATTCTAGGAGAGGTAATATATATATATATATATATATATATATATATATATTGAAGGTAATTTTGAAATAGGAGTGTGGATGGAATTGAGTGGATGAATCGATCTTTTATTTGTGAAAAAGAGGTTTTTTTCCATAGAATTGAATGATTGGAAAAGGGTATGAATGGAATATCATTAGATTTTGGTTATTTATGTAAGGAATAGATTGTGATATCGATAATTATGAAATTAAAACCTCAAAAGGTATTTTATAATATATAATTATCATGTTAACTTAATAATATTGGATCCACATAAGTAACTCATTTTTACCCTTATTATCCTTTATTAAAAATTAAACATGCTAATTAATTTTTACTAAAAATATAAGATGATATCTCTTACCAAATATCAACCAGTTGAATCCAAATTTGGAATCCACTTAATCTAATTTAATTTCAAAATATGAGAAAAATAACTTTTAAATGAAAATATATGATATATAAAAAATTGTTTTTGTAGAAAAATGAATTTTTATCCATTAATTATTCTTATTATTATTTACTATCAATTAATAATTAAATTAGTGTTAATATATTTCCTTATATATTTAATAATTATTTTATATTAATCAGTATAAATAGAAAAATGTAATTTATTTTTATTAAAACTAAACAATGTATTTAAAAATTGTTCTTTAATAAAATAATGGTTTTACCATGGTGACTAATATTTATTTTCATAAACTAATTTAATGATAAAATGAAAATATACCTATTTCTAAATTTTTGTATGCTGATTAAAAATATGAAATACATTTTATTAGACTCAATTCTCAAGTTGATAAAATTTAATTTTTATATAAGCTCACTTAACACATAAAAAATAGTTTTTAGAAAATTCTATTTTTTCGTATAACAAGGATTTAGTCATATTACATAGAGAGTGAAAATATTTAGTTAAAAATTAAATTATTATTTTTATATATGTTATTAATATATTGCATATTATTAAATTTTTATAAATTGGTTTAAAAATACACAATATATAGAAAAATCATAATTCTTTTAGAAAAAGGTTTTTTTTAACTTTAATGCTTTTATTCCCAATTCATCAAGATTGATTTATTTTTAATAAAAATTAGATAAATTATATCAATACAATGCTATTAATTTTTTTTTTAAAAACAATATATGAATACATCAAATCATTTTTTTAAAAATAGATACAATAATAGTACGTAACATATAAATAAATAATATATATATATATAATAAAACATTTTAATTAAATATGATTAATTTTGTTTCATTTTTATTTTTCATAATATATCAATGTTTATCTTTTATTATAATATATTTTCTCTATAAAATGCATCATTTTTTTAGTTTGTTTTTTCATGTGAACATTCTATTGAAAATAATATTTAATTAAATTAAAATATATACTAAAATCTTAACGCACTACATTCTACCTTATCAATACATTCCATCCATGAAATTTTAATTATCATTCACTAATGAAAATTACTAAGGGTATCTAAAAGATATAAAATACTCACAATATAATTTCAAACTCATTATTGGGGGTAAGACTAGAATGCTCATTTTTTTTCTTTTGTAATAGGAATGTATTGAGACTTAGCCATTTTTTTACAAATATTCCTCTTCAGTTATCATTAATATGTATGATTTTATAGAGACAAAACATTATCAAATTTATTTTCAAGATCCTATTTTTAATAAAATATTAGAGAAAAAATGGTTTTGATAACATCAAATAAAATCCGAGTAAGTGATCATATGAATATGAAAACTCAATACTAAGATGTCTTCTCCTATAAAGCCTTAGTTTTATCTAATGATACTTTTATTTCAACTATGATATAATTGAATCACCAAATAACTACTTAATTTTAACCTATTTATTCATGGTCATATTCTTATTATGTTATTAATCATACTAGTTTTATATTACATCATAAAATTCTATTTATATATTTCATAATGTTTTATAAAGAGTATGTAAATTACTAATGAATGAACATTGGATGTTTCTAATGGGGTGTGTGGTTAGGCCCACATTTCATTCAATGGGTTAAGATCATATTAATACTAAACCATCCTTTTTAGGGCCATTACTGCTAGGTGCATCTGTGCCAAAGCCCACATCCACTTCTATGAATCTAGATAGGGATGTTATTACTTATAAACCATACACTCTATTCTACCCCAAAATTTTTGGATGTTTTACTTTAATTAGACTTATCCTTCAGTTTTTTATTCATTTATTCTAGCCCTTATTTATAATAACAATTAAATTAGGATCTTTCTTACTATATCATAAACCATATTTTCCATGAATTCAACTTTATCCTTATATCCAACAACATAAAATCACATAAAAATTAATATACATGTTAATACTATATACTATTAAGATATATTAGTATATTTCTAAAATAAAATGAAGTTCATTTTCGTAAAATCTATCATTTCCACTTCATAATGTCTAAAGTTATCTAACATTTTACTTTAATACCAACTATGACACCTCGAACCTGTAAACCTGAAGTCTAGTGTGAATAAATATATTCTTTTACATATCATAATTAATAAAAACTAAATTGGATAAAAAATTACCTTTCATTATTACAATACCAGTAACAAATATTGAGTCACTTACACACTAAGGACATTTTATTTTTAGGGTTTTAGAGTGTTATATAAAACTTTTAACTGTAAAAACTCATATATTTCTCATACAATGAAATTTTTTATAATTATATGAATAATTAATTATTCTAAAATATATCTTAAACATATCCAAACAAATTATCCATACAGGATAAACAACTATTCAAGTCATATATATTACTCTTCCCATTAACTAGTATAAATGGATACATAAAAAGGGTGAGCTCAAACACTCACTATGGATAGAATATATAAGAATCTATATTATAATAATAAAGTCCTAATTAATATAATAGGAAAAAATAATTTGATAAATTTCATATAACTAATCACATGAGGTTGAAACAAATCAATGGATTAAATGACAATAAAAAGAGTCACATAGATTACAATAAATGATTTCATGGTGGTGAAATTCCAAATGTGGGACATCTTAATCTTAAAGATAATACATCCTTATATTCCTATGAAGGTCTCATTACAAAACATCACGATCATACTTTTGAGGCATCATAATTATAATAAATACCATAGATAAGACATCCTTAATAAATGGGTTGTTATACCCCAAATATCCATTTTTTGTCTTATAAGTCCAATTGATGCATCGATGGGATATATAATTTTGGTTCTCACCAGTCAATAATTTACAATTCATTCAAATTTTTATAGAAATGAATAATAATACCATACATAATCAACATTACTTAATAATCAATAATGATATACATTGTAACGATAAACACATGATATGTCAATACATTCCCAGTAAATTATTGGAATAATTTGGAAATAAGTCATCCAAATAAAGGTTTATGGTATCATTAGAGAATATCTATAGTGAACCTAAGAAAAATTAATGGATGATGAAACAGATTAAGAAAAAAGTAACAAAACATTAAAAATATACTTAGAGAATGAATAGTAAATACACATTAGATTCTATATAACCCTTTAAGATGAAAATATATAAAAGAAACATCATTGAAATTTTATTCGAAAAGTATATAAATTTAGGGGTTAATATTCATAAATAACAATAAAAAATACAGTAAAAGTGAATTTGTATGGAAAATGTTGAAAAGAGATTACATTGACATTTGGTAAAGAAGGTTAATGTTAATTTGAAATTAATTTACAAGAAAATTTTAAAAAATAATACATTTAGGATAGGTAAATATAAATGGAACCATACAATTATTTTTAGAATTTTTTTTAGTATTCATAAAAGACATAGTTATAGGACACATTCAAACGTGATTTTCAAAATGGTGAAGTAATAACTTTCGAAAAAATATTACTTTTCAAAAGAATACTGAATAATGAAGACATGAAAAATACATCATTGTTTTTAAAATGAGATATGGTTTTTATGATTAAATATTTAATTGTAAAAGGAAAACCCATATAGAATATTTTTGATATACATAGATTGAAATCTATATCATAAATAGCATTATAAAACTTTTTTTTAAAGAGGCAAGGAGAAATTAGAATATCACCTGAGTAAATACATATTTTGTATTAAAATTAATTTTTTAAAAAAATGGAATGATTTTTTTATATGGAGGAGAATATTTAATTCAATAAAATTAAAGGTATTGTTAACAACATTTACTTTTTATGAAGAAAGAAGTCCACTTACGAAGCTGAATTAATGTAAAAACCCATCGAAAATGATTTCAAGAGAGAGAAATGTAAATCCTTATAAAGAAGACATAAAAAAAATATAATTCCAAAACATTATAGGTTTTAACCCTATCTAAAGAATAAATTTCAAAATGAGAAATCATAACTCATTGAATGGATAAAGAGTTAACAAGAATCCTTATGACATGTGTAACTTTTTTATCAAATGCTCCTAAAAGAATGAAATTAAAATGAATCATTAAATACCATGAATATAAATATATTTAAAAATTAATATCTAAAATATGTAGTGTATGTACCACAAAAAATAAAACTTTTGGGGAATATGGAATATGTCTTAGAGAAACAAAATTGAATTAAAATACTTACCTTAACTCTTGGATTATAAGAAAGCACTTTATTATCCTATATAATAAAAATAATTATCTTAATAACTAATTTAATAACCTTATTAATATCTATTACCTTTTATATCATTTACTTAATATCATTCAATATACATGTATTATTTAGTTAATGTTTATTTTTATCATTATATTTTAGTAATATTGATTATTTTATGCCAGTTTCATAATAGAAACATTCAATTTATTTCAATGATTATCTATTTAAACATTATTTTAGAGTAACTATTTATAATATAATAAATTATTTTATTTAGAAAAAAATTATACAATGTTTATAAAATTAGTTCTTTGAAATTTGTTTTACCATTGGAATTAATATGTATGTTTTTAAAATATTTTAATTTGAAAAATGAATATTTAATCGTTACCAATTTTGGGTATTATTATTAAAAATTATAAAAACCATTTTATTTGAAATAATTCGAGATTTAAAAAAATTAATATTCATATAAGTACCCATAGTGCATAAAACTTTAATGAGGTTTTTAGCATAAGAAGATTTATTCATATTCCATGACGAGAGAAAATATTTAGATAAAAGTCAATACATATAAAACATTAGTATATTCTATATTATTAAATAGTTAATCATTGGAATAAAAATTTATAATATATAGAAAAGGTATAGTTCTTTGATAACATGTATATTTTATCACTAAATAATTTTTTTCTAATTTTCTAAGATTGATTTTTTTAGTGGGAAAAAGATAATTTTTATTAATATAAATAAACTAAATATTATTTTAAAAAAGATTAATAAAAATGATAATACAAAACACATAAATACACACACTCACACACACAAATATAATTTTATTATAAATGTTTTAATTTATTGTTATTATTTTTTTCCATTTTTTATTCTAATAATGTATCAATTTTTATCCTATATTTTAATATTTTATCTCAGTAAACTTTATCATTGTTTTTTTAATTCGGTGGGGCATGTGAAATAATATATTCTATATAGTGTATAATTAAAGGAAAATATATACATAAATCTTGGTGTCTTACAACTCATTTAGACATAGAGTGATGAAAGAGTTAATCTACTTTTATTTCATCTTTTTAGGAAATTTGGTGGGATTGAATTTCATTATGGATGCATATAATTTCCAAAAAAATAAAAGCCGATAATATTGGAACCATTTTTGACTTTGGTGGAGATTATTGGAAAATATGGTGAATAGTGGAATAGAGTTTAATGATTGGAGGATATTTGTTTTTATTTACAATATGGATTGAGATGTTTAGTGAGGAAATTTTTATTTGGTTTTGTAAAAGGTATGAATAATCTTTAAAGAGAGTTATTTATGTTTTAAAGTGGGGTTTTAGGTTGTATATACCACACTATAGTAGTTCTTTACATGATCAATTGGAGTTGATCATGTGCATTTCATAATGGATAAGGTTGTTTTAGTGTACGTGGTGTGAATATAAAGTACTTGTATACCATATAATGGAGCACCATAGAACAATAAAGGCCACTTTATAGAGGAAAATTGGGTGAAAGCTATTGTAAGGGAGAATATATGATATTGTTATTTATGTATGATAGAAAAAAAGAGATATTTGATGTGGCCTCGTTATATCATGAACTATGATGGATTGAAAATGAAAACAAAAAATGGGGTGTGGCATTATAAGTACGGAAGATTCCATTGTAGTCCTTATGAATGATATAAAAAATGTATAGTTGGAGTTAGTTATGATAGAGTGAAATCCATCGTGCCTATAATTGTTTCTATCATGAATTAGAAAACATGAATCAACTTATAAATTAAGATATAAAGAATGTTGTTTCACCTAGAGATGGTTTATATCATGGATAAGAATTTTTTTATATAGCGATTCTATATATGATATGCTTTTAAATTCAAAATGGTTAGATTTTTTGGTATATAAAGTTATATAAGTCACAGTTCTCAGAGGCCATGGTTTTGATTTAACCTCACCATTACCTGATGGGATAAAATTATTTTATAATGGATATACTTTACGAAAAAATCAATGATTTGAGTAGATTTTTATAATGATCTTAAAATGAAATTTATTTGTGGATTTAAATATATTATAATGGATTTATTTAAATACCAATGAAGTCCAAAATTATAATATTTAAGGGTGGATATATTTAGAAGTTAAAATTAGTGAGATTATATAAAATGAGCCTAGAAGAAATGTGGGAAGATATATTTTATTTGTTAATAAATAGAGATAATAAGCACAAAAATGGGGAAATTCTTAAAGATCTATATTTTCACTTTAATTATTGATGTGAAATAAAGGCACCATATATATTTAGTGCTAATCATCTGTTGGTATTCATTAAAGATGTAATTAATTTTATTATTTTTTATTCTCTGTTTTAAAGAATTTATTTGTGAAATATGTTGAGTTAGTGACCCTTAGATTAACATTAGGTGTTTCTAAGAATATATAATCCAATATAATGAAATTTTATTTTTATTTCTACATCAAAAAACATCGGTCTATTCTCATTGGAGTCTCCAATAGCGTTGAACCAGCTAAAATCTCTATGTAACTACATTTAATTTTTAATATTTCCATGCTTCAGTTGTGTAACTGATCATCACTGGTTCATACTGGTATTGAAAATATGAGATAAAAAATATTTGTCAATATGAGAATATATTCACTACATAATTACCCACCCTCTTAGGGTTTATTTTGGATGTTGGGGTTATAAAGCTCGGAAATAGATTTATAAAAAGGTCTATAGCATATTTTCATAGTTTTTATGAAAATAGACATAACATCCATGAAATTAGTTCTATTTAAATATTGAAAATAGCTAACTATTCCCATGTTATTCAAGTTGTGGCAATTGGGGTCCATTTTTGCACGCATACTACCATAGTTTTCAAACTGTGTCAAAATGTAAGTAATTAAGAAAACATCAAAAAATACTTAAAATTCCAATATCATAGAACCATAAAAGTGTCCAAACTAGGTAACTAATGAATGTATTTTTTGGTAATATTTAAAATTAATTATTATTAAATATTAAATTTTAATTATTAAATATTTATTCTTTATTATTATATTATTTATAAAATTAATAAAATATATGATCCATATTTCCATAGTTTTAATAAACTCTAATAATAGGATTCACTGAGTTATACTTATTGCAACGATCCCTGAAATAGTAGTAATTAGTGTCTATGAAAAACGTTATTGAAATATATAAACAAAACCTTACTAGTGTCCTCAATTTATATTAGTACAAGTGAACTAAATTTATCCCTGATAATGAATATGAGAACAAAAAAACATTGAATTAAGATTTTTAATCAATTTACAGGTCACACATAAATTATTACCCACATACCATACCATCTTCGAAAGAAAACCAAAATTCTTAAATTTTTATTTCTTGAAAATCTTCCAATTATGAAAAATATGAAAACCTACTGACCAAGAATCGTAAAAAATCCAATCAATGATGTAAAAATATGAACACACCAATTTTAATTGTCCTATTGGACCCTTAAGTGTAATCCATAATTTATTCAATCCCTAGAATATTCTTTTCGTAAAATCTATCTAGTTAGGGTTACAAAATGAATAATATAGAAACATAAAAGGAGAGAAGTTCTTAGAGACACATAATAAAAATCCATAATGAAACCACCTCAAGACAAAATAATGAATATATGTAGAGATATATACTAAACAACATCATCTAATCTATAAATTAAATCAGAGCTCCTGTATTAGAGATAATATGAAAGGGTGATATTGTAAGTTTCTAGTAAAAAAAGAATCATAGAAGTGATCATATGATATATCATTGAAGTTGTGATGACTATGAATCCGACCATTACTTTTTACATAATCCCCATCACTATAAAAAACATGGTTGGTCGTAGAGATCTTCTTTTCCTTGTGACTGCTTGTTCTTTATGAACTACCTTATCATTTTCTAAAATTCTATACAAAAAAGTCTCTTAACGTCCCTAAATATTTATTAAATCTCTTCCATAACTCACTTTAATTAAAAGGGTCATTCAATAACCAAAACTCCACCACATAATAATTCAATCATAATAAACACCAAAAATTTTATTAAACCCAAAAATCAAGTTTCTATGAGTATATACACCTTTAATAATTTCTATCCATGAAAAACTTGTTATAATACAAACCATTGAATATCCATAAAACATGTGGGGAAGAAAACTACCCATTATATTATTTTTCACCTTAAACAAATATATCACACATGAACTATTGAAATGAGACCACCATACTCTTACAATCAGATCTAATTATAAAAATATACTCTTTTCATGTTGGGTTTGTTATCAACTAAAGAGTCTTAAATTCTACATTCTATAATTATATTATTAATAAATACTATTTAGTCACTTATATACACAATTCCATTTAGGTTTAGAGTTTTATATAATAAAAAAACCCTTTACATAAAAACCACACGTCTTTCCATCTAAATGGAATTTTTTTCTACTATATTGATTTTTTATTTCTCATAATATCTTCAATATATCTCAAAATAATTCCTCAAAAATGGTAATATTCTTGAAATAACTCATATTATATGATTTTTCATAACTTATCGAAATTGAAATAAAATAAGGGTTATCTGAAATGATCAATAAGTGTAAACATATGCATTATCAATTAAAAATTATAACTACAGATAATATGAGCATGTGGGTATGAGAGAATAACCAAAGTTATTGGAATATTTTAATATAATCATACCCAATAACACATGTGTAATAATTATTGAATCATGTAATATATATCATAATTCAAAAATCATGATCCTTGAAATTATTTTATAAGAATTAGAAATTTTTATTTATATAGCCATAGTAATCATATGTCAAGGAAACCCACCATGACATTTATAACATAGTAAGCTTAAGCTATCCAACCGCTTACATTATTGAGCTTAGGTTGACCGCAACCTATTGGGGTTAGGATAACCACCCATGTACCCTTTTGATGTATTGAGATATAAGACATTACCCAAGGGATTTCAAAGCTATAACAGACCCAACAATCTCAAAACAATAACCTACTCATATGTATGTTGTAATAATATAAAAACATTCATCATTCCAATAATGATTAATTAACCAATGGAAAATAAATGCGTTTTAATGAATATTTCCATAAAAAATCAACATAGGTTATCCATAGAAAGAAACTGGTTTTTTTTCATTAGTTTATATCCCTAATAAATCATAACAATCATTATATTTTGTTGACATAAATGAAAATAATAAAGAATGAAAATTTATTACGTAATATTTTAATATAGTTTCACATATTAATGAAAACAATAACGTAATAGATTGATACCAAAGATTAAATAATCCCAAATGTGTATATAAAAAGGGAATTTATAGTTTTATCCTGAACATTACAATATAACAGAGATATTTTATAAATAGAGGTTAAAATAAAAGTGAAAAATTTAAAAAAAGTTTTTTAAAGATTTTATAACTTTTTCAAAAAAATAAGTTATTATCCACTTAAAAATGATTTTTATGGGATTTAAGGGAGTCATTATTAAAAATATTTTTAAAATATTTTACAATAATGTAATATTTAACAAAAACGATGATAAGTAATAATATTTGGTGTGTAAGATAAAAATATAAAAAATTAAAATTAAATAGCTTTTCAAAAATTTTAAGAAAATTATATAATTTTGTTTTCATATAAAAAGGGAAAAAAATACCAAAATAAAAATAATAGATAATATATTGGAAAACCACCAAAACATAGAAATGAAGATAAATAATTAAGAATTGTTATAATTATGGTAAAATATATTGATGATTTTGTTTAAAAATAAACAACTTTCACACATTTTTAAAGAAATTCAAAAAGGAAATGTATGAAAATTGTTAATCACAATCCTATTAAAATTTTCAATGTAAAGAAAAATTTTATAGAAACTGTACTTTACAAATCATTTAAGTATATAAAATAATATTTCTAGACAAAATAAAGAATATGTATATGGAATAAAATTATTCCCATATAAAAAGGAAAAATATGGTCATATTTTATTATAAATAGTCATTCTGTTGGTTAGAGTACCAATGGGGGGATGTAAATAATAATAGAAAAAAAATATTTAATAATAGGAGAATAAAATATATGGTGTTTATGAGACTAGTAAAATATGATTTTCCCAATGGAAATTGAAACATAAAAAAACTTGAAAAATGATAAATTGTAAAATAAACCCATAAGAATGTATAAACTTTTGAATCCAAACCCCTTGAAAGAGATAACAAGAAATGAAACATTATTTACCATGAATAAAATAAAAATATAATATAACATTTCAAAATGGAATTAATTACACCATATAAAAAATTATTGTTCTCAATATGAAATATATATCAAGAAGTGGAAATTTAGACAGAGAACCCTTACAATGAAAGTAAAATATGAAGTAATAATAAATCAAAGAATTAATTAGGTTGAAAAAATTTATAATCAGATAATAAAATTTGACATGAAAATTAAATCAATAACATGTCTTAATACATATAATTTTGTAATAACATAGTTAATGAAGTAGAAATGTACCCAAAAGAAATGAATTTGAGCTAATAAACCCCTTACATCACATATCTGATTGGTCAGAAATACTCTGACCTCATTTATAATAAATTTAGGTTTGTTATAAATATTTATCAAAGACAAATACATATTTTTATTACTAGATAACATTTAATTATAATCTCTTATTTTATTTTTAGTAATAATTTTTTGTTGTAAAATTTATATTTTTAGTTTAACAATTAAGTTTTTAACGGATGTTTCGATTCATAGGTTGTAATCCTTGAAACATTTTTATGGTCTCATGAAATCCATAACGTTAAATAATTTTTATAGTGTTTTTATGATATTTTTCTTTAGTTAATTTTATGTTATTTTTAATTTATGATGAAAATTCTCATGGGAATATTAAAACAGTCATATTTCTCAGAAATTCGATTACTTAAAAGGAATTGATTTTATTATTGAATAAGAATATGTATCTAAAAATTTAATAACCATTAAAACATATTAAATTCATCATTATTAAAAATATTACATATAAATAAAATTCTTTAATCATTCATGAAATAAAAATTATAATAATTTTTATGTAGGTTATAAAACTGACCAAAACAAGAATATATAATCAATGTTGAATGAGTGATGACATGTTATTTTATATTGATAATAAAAATTTTATATAAGATTAATTATGGAATGAATATCATATTTATATGTTAAATTTATTTTTAGAACTATTCATGTAAGGATGTAATGAAAAATGAAGTACATCATCCATGGAAGTGGTAGACCGCACATACACACATGTGATATTTTCATTTTTTTATTGATGGGAGAGTATACAATTAGATATTTATTTATCTTTAAAAAATTATAATTAAGTATTGGATATATTATTTACTAATTAAATAAATATTTATAACCAACCAATCTATGGAGTCATGAATAATAAAATATATCATTCATGGATGTCATTGTCCGTACATGAGAATGTGTAACATTTTCATTTTCCATACAATGGAAAGGAGGTGGATAATGATTTTTCGATTATGATTATAAAATAATAGTTTTACAAATATAATTATTCCATTATTTTTAGGTGGTTAAGTTTTATTTTTGAGTATGTGGAAGAATAAATAAACTTTAAATAACTTTGTTAAATCAATTACGCCTTCTATGTGTATCCTCATTTGGATACCTCCTTAATCCTTCTAATGTTAGTATTTTAATGAGATAAGAGCCTATAGGTCATTAAAAATGGTGTTATGAAGTGATTTACAAATATCTTGGTGGAGATTAAGTTCTCATAGTGTGCATATATATGAGGAGACGAGGTTCAATTTTATAAGTGTTAGGAGTGGCAACTCTTAAATTCCCAGGACTTTAAAATAATATAAGGTCATTTTAAAAGGAAAGTGGAACAAAATGGTAAATTATTCAAACATATGATAAGTGATGGTAAAAACAAACACATATATTTAATTTTAGTATCATTTTTGGGATATTTGTGACATTATATATTAGTTTAACTATTTACGAGATTTAACGTTAACCATAATGATATTTTAATTACCTAGGTAATATATTTTTTTTAATTAAAAATGAAATAGAAATTTTTACCAAATTTAATTTTTATTATTGAAAATTTAGAATCCATATTAAAATATATAATTTATAGAGTTGGTAATAATGAATTTTAATATAGGTACACAAAATGCAATGAAGAAGAATTTTTAAGAAAATGTATTTTATTCATAAAAATGAGATTACAATAAAATCCGGTATAGAATTGATTAACATGGAATTTTTTAGTTTATAAATAAAAAAATATATTTTTATTACATTTTATAAAATCTAAAACAAAAAGGATCATTCAGAATACTTAATTAAATGAAAATGAACAAAATATTTCTTCATTATAATAAAATTTAAATTAGTATAAAAAAGTCAAGCATGCATTTCCAAATTCAACATAACTATTATATATGAATTAATTTAAAAAATAGATACATAATTGATAGATATAAAGTTTTTATTTATTTTTAAATCATTATTATTTCTGAATTATGATATAAATGTTTTGGTATTTGTAAAAATGACATTTTTCATTATTTATCTAAAAATCAAGGGTTTCTGAAAAAAATCCAAAAATTCACCATAAGAAATATTATGATATTATAAATAAAAAAATTAAGTTTATTTTATAATATTCAAATTCTAAAATTTATAAATTCATAATTTATATAAAAATATTTAATATAAAAAAATAATGTATTTAAACAAATCATTTTCTTTTAACCATAAATCATCAAACTAACATTTGTTATAGTTGCTTAATTATTTATCAGAAGTTATTAATTTATCTTCCCTTGAATTTTATTGACACATTATATAATAATAATAATATTTTAATAATTATAACACAATTTGTTTTTTATAATTAATCAATATAATATATTTTTATATAATTGAGGTTTTATTGTTATTATAATTTTATTAATGATGTTTCTAATTGTATTTAGTTAATGTTTATCATATATTATATTGAGGTATATTTTGTATCATTTATGTTTTGTGTTTCATGTGATACATTCTACTTAAAAAATTATTTATTTTTTGGAAACCACATACTAAAATCTTGGGGTGTTATATTCCACCCCCGTTAAATAAATTTCTCCATCAAAATTTTAATTATTACATTCTATTAAAAATATATAAGGGTATCCCTAAAATTGTAAAGACTCAAGATAAAATTTATAATAATATATCAAGATTAATATGTTGAGTAAGACTGGGAAACTCATATTTTCGCCTTATAAGGAACATGTATCTAATATTTCATTTATACCCATCCACTGGAGTTAAATATCCCTCATGATAAGGTATTAGGGATCATATAATGGTATTAATTTACATTTTGTGTTTAAAAGAAAACATTCACCAATAAAAATGATGATAATTTGATTTAAGATATGTAATGTGACCTCCCTTCCTTATAAATTGTTATGGGCTTTAGGTAGAGAGATCCATTCCATGAACAAAATGATCTCATCTTTTATTGAAGGTAAATAATAATATTTTTAGAAAGAAAATCCCCAAAAACTTATATTAGAAAGGGGTAATAGTCATGTAATAAAATCATCACACCATAAGGATATTTTATTTATAAATTTTTAACTAATTATTGGTGTGTTTATTTGATTTACATATAAATATTTTTGTATATAAAGGATTGGGTAAATCAAGAATAAAAATAGGGAAGTTGTAGTACTTGAGTGGATTAAGAGTGTACCCTACACCATCATTGTCATGAAAATTTTTAATAATCATGATTTCAAAAAACATCTATTTTTTATAGGCTTAGGTGGGTTAATCACTTTGATTATCATCATTAACCATTGGTTTTATAGAATTTATAGAATAATGTTAAAAATACTTACAATTAAAGCATTGGAGTGTGTGTGGAACTTTAGGTCATTATTTTTCTCCACCAGTTTCATTGGTTATCCTATTTATATATCCATGATATTAATGTGCTCAATAAACTTATCTTCAAAACATAATGCATTTACTTATTCTATAGGGAAAATTCTCCCACAATTCTTCCCACATTTTAACATGTCATAGGATGAATTTTTATTCCAAAATATGTTAAATCATCTAAGAATCCCTGAAATTCCATTTTTATATTTTTTAAATGTTTTTATGATTGACATGGTTTAGGTTATTAATCATCTCTTGATATATATGGTTAGGAATAATCATAAGACCTTTCATTTAATTTCCCATGTAGTTTGGTTTCTCTTGACGATGGTTATTGAATTTTCTAATATAATCATTGTAAATAGAATTCCCATGGTTCTATCCATTGAATAAAACCAATAAGGTTAGTGTGATAATCAATAAATAATCATATTATGTAATTATATCATAATTAAAGTCAATCCTAAGACATCTTATTCCCTAATATTTTTTTTAAACCAAGATACATTCAGTTCAATTGATTAAAACTATAACACACTAAATTTAACGCATATTTCATTAATTTTTATTATCTTAATAATAATAAATAAATCCAAAAAAAATTCAAAATTACCATGATATTTATTTCCATATTCTCAACCCAAGTATCATAAACAAATATTCTCCCAGAATTCAATATAACCTTTATCCCTAAATAGCAATAATCACTGAAAAAATCACATATAAATAAACATACACCTTACTCATAATTACTTTGAAAATATATTAAAATTTTCTGAAAATAAATTCAATTTCATTGTCACTAAATATAAAACCATGATAATTTATGATTTAGTTATTTTTAAATAAATTCAATCTCATTCATATCTTGTGATTCATGCAACACGAGGTTTAAAAAAACATGATACTCGATTAAAATATTATTTAAATATAACCATTATCACCTAGTTTTTAATATAGAGGGTATTAATAAGACTAAATAAATTATGAAAATTATGGTAATCAATTGATTAGAAATAAAAAATAATTATTTTAAAGTAAAATAAATGTTTTGAAAAATCCACCTTTTTCAAAGAAAACTCTTTCATCGCTCCTTGTTTACTTATGATAAAATTTATTTTTAACAATTTTAAAAAATAGATTTTAAAAAATTGACATAATTTTTTAAATAATAATATCAAAATTATATTAGGGTGATTTTTTTTGGATTTTTCTGAAAAGTTATATTTTTTTCGATGAATAGTGAAGAATACAAATTTTTAGTGAACAATATATTTTCATTTAAATTATTTACAAAGATAAATTATATTTTAAACTAGTTTTGGAGAAATATTAGTTTAATTATATTATATTAAATAAAATTTAGGTTTTTGGAATTAATTTATTATTTAATTTTAATATAAAAACATTCTATACTTATGAGAATTTCTTATTTGGAATCTCACTTTTCATCACGTCTATGGGTATACTTTTAAATTAAATTCTTCTAGTTCTGTGAATTGAATTTATAAAAATAGATTAAATATTTTTAATTAGAATAATTTACATTATCTAATGAGGTTAACTTAAATTTTAACCATTATTAATATCAATAGTAGTAAAAATTAATTACGACGGTTAATGTAAAAATTGATTTACTTGGGGATTAAGATAAAAAGATAAGAGTTAAAATGACATACCGAAATATATAAAACCCATTTTATATCCATATATATACTTTATAACCTATAAAGGTGGATATTAAACCATTTTATAGATTTTTTTTCATGATAAAAACAATGGTGTAATTGATTATTTTCAAAAATTATGTTTGTGCCCTCTCCACCACTTATAGATGGCCACCCACTATCCTCACCTATTCACACCTAAAAATCCATTTTATTAATCCAATACCTGAAAAATTCACATAAATAATATCCTTAAAACATTCTATATCCCATGGATTGATAAAAAATCCATCCTAGTAAGGCTTTTGGTGAAAACCTTAAGAAGTTCCTCGAAGAAGAAGTAACGATCTTAAACAAGTGTTTTCATTTTTTTTCTTCATCCACCTGCATAAAATGTTATATAATAATTATAATATAATAACAAAAGTATATCACATATACTTAGATTTTATTATGTTTATTTAATAATATATATTCATCTCCACTTCTATAATACTAGAAACAAAACCGTCAATCATGTTTACGGAGGAGTATCGCCACACAAACCAATATAACTCATTTACCATAGACACTTATCATTATTGGATATAATGATGGATTTATTGTTTTAATATAATCATTATAATATAAATGTATTTATTTATTTATAATGTCACGAAAAACTTCTTACTTTACATTTCGTTTAGAATAATATTACATCACACGTGTGTATGGCGGACTATCACCTCATGAAGTGATGCAGTTCGTTTTTCCCTTTCACATTATATGGAAGGTAATAAAGCTAAATTTAATGAATTTATATGATATATATTTTATGATACCAATTTTTTTAAAATTAATATATCTTTCAATTTATTACCGTTTAACCTGTTTCGGGAAAGATATCATCGCTCGTGCATAGATACACCTATCATCTTTACGAAGCTATGTGGATCATTTTCCATGTCAAATTTTAATGTATGGTTATTATAATGTATATAATGAGTAAATATTATATTTATAACATTATTATAATTTTTTAAATTGTGTATTTATATCCTATATAGAATAACCATAACCTTCAAGACAAAACATAGATGGGAAAACAAAACAATTAACACCCCAATCAATGAAAATAATGAAATATTACTGACAAATGGGTTTTAAAATGTTATAATAGGATAATATATGATATTATAAATAATATTATTGTTATTTTATAAATTTAAGACGTGATTAAAAACATTATATTGGTTGTTAAATCATGTTCAATGAAAGGAAAGAATGATGTAATGGATTTTGTCTCAATTGCTATTTCATTGAGACATATTTGTTAATATACCCCTATTAACTTTTATGTTGTTTATATAATACCAATTTTATATATTTTACATGAATAAATATGTTTACATGATGAGTAATGTTTTTTATTTTTATTATTCTAGGGGTTATAATTTAAAATTTACAAAAGAGGTAAAGAATTTATTGTACAATCTCACTTTCTCTAGTGATTTTTTACTTTCTCTTGAAACAATCACGTTCTCTTGATCATTTTTCATTGAAAATTAAATTTATCTTAAATATACATATTCTTTTATGACTATTAGAATTATTTCCTAAACTATATACCATTTCAAATGTTGTATTTACTTTTAATATTATTATATTAACTAAGGACATGTTAATAAATTGTATTCTTTAATCAGTATAAATATTTTATTATTAGAAACATTGCTTCATGAATAAAATATATTATTTGATATTTGAGTAATTATTTAGACATAAATTTATTTTTGGGGTTAGACTATATATAAACCCTCTATTCATCGAAAGTTCTATTTAAAGAAATAAGTTGTCCGAATATGATGGGATTTCACCTAGTTTTTTTTAAACTGTATCGTCAATAGTCTTGAGAGTAGAAATATAATAATGCCGGAGATCATGAAGTCAAACAATTAGGAATTTCCTTCATTGATAATTCATTTATTATTATTATTATCAATGGTATTTTTACAATAATATTTTATATATATGCATTTCATTCCTAGTTTATTGATTAAATGAAATGTGCTCTCAATTATTTACCTTTCCATATTGACCATGCCTTATAAAATTATGATAGATAAGTTATTTATTAAATGTAATGTGTCTTCAATTATTTATATTTATATATTTATTATTCCTTATCCAATTATCATAGTCAAGTTATTGATTAAATGGATTTTTTGTTCATTTATTTACTTTTCCATTTGATTTTTCTTTATAGAAAGCTTTCTCTATACGTAAACATTACCATGAATTTAAGATCACACTTATCTTATTTACTTAAAATAATATATAATGATTAAATCTTGGAATAAGTTCAAGGATACTAAATGTTTTCCATTACAATTGTCTTTATTTTATTTCCCGGTGTAAAATGTGTATCATGTATTTTTCTAGTTCTGCAAAACTACCAAACAAACCTATCCTTTAGGATTTGATTCCTTGTATCTATGCCAATATAATAGAGAAGACACTGAATATGGGTTGTTGGGGCTATGGTTGTTACAATTGGTATCAAAGTATGTTTAGTAGACACCATGGGAACTAGATTAAGAAAAATATAAATTTGGTAACATAACCCTATAATGGACATTGAGGATAAGTATAGATAAACATCATGAAATTTTAGTAATAAAGATATTATATAGGTTTTCCATGAAATACGTCACTTTTATGGATATTAAAAGTTTATGTTTTGCTAGAATAGAGGTACCTAGGTGTAATAACTCCAAAAAGAGAGCATTTGACTTGACCTGATGATCACCTGGGGCATGACAACAAGCTTTACCACACACCTAGTTCGACACACCTAGGGGATATTCATATGATAATTCAAATTTTATTTAAAAACCATTATGAAGTATTTAAAAATAAATATAACCCCAAGGTAACCATTTTTACGATTATGAGATTAACAATACATAATTTTTTTTAATTTATGTTAACTGTTACAACATATTATGAATTATAAATTATGATTAAAAATTCATAATTTTACGAGATAATATAATATATTAAAATGTTTAAAAATATACCATGGAAGGAATAAGTGTATCATTACTCATGGAAAATATAGATATTTCCCTAATTAGAAATCCAATATAACTAGAATTGGAACTAAGAATATTGTGGCTATAATAGGGTAGCTTAATCATGTTTTGGATAATAACATTTCCCGGATAGAGAAACATGTTTCATAGTGTGATTATCCTATGTTGGATCACATCATGTGACAGAATCCCCCAACATTTGGTTGGTATACTAATCCAATAATAGATGAATAATGGATTAATACTCTTGATAAAATATTTATGGCCATGGGATGGGATAAAAAGGGAAAGGTTCCACTTCAGTGTATTTTATCAATTGCGATACTGATCAATGTGGTTCATTGTTCTAAAATACTAGGGATGAAGATAAAATAGAACTCATTAAATGGAATTTTTTTAAGGAGACATTATTTAAAAAATATTTCCCTTGTTGGAAAAAATTGAAATGAATAAAAAGTTCATCATATTTATGAAAAAGAAAGAAAAAAGTCTTACTGAGTATGAGACTACCATTATATGGTTAGCTAGGTTTTAAATAGATTATTTACACAAAACTAAGTCAAATATTAAACATTTATTTTAATGGATTAATCCAAGTATCTCAATGTTGTTGGAATCTCAAAATATTTTTCCACATGATTAAATAGTTTAATGTTTCATCAAAACAGATATAGAATTAACTAGATCATATTTATTTAAGGGAAATCAAGAAAATAAGAGGTTGAATGACACCCAATAAAAATGGGAATTCATTGATAAAGAATAATAAAATGAAACAATTTCCATCTTGTGAGAACTATGTAACGAATCATCATGGTAAATGAATGATAGGATTGGGAGTTTGTTATAAGTATACAGATAAGGTTTATAAAGTGATTGAATGAGAAGGAAAAAATAAAACATTACTATTCATTGTTTCAAATATAAGGAGATGTGGATCTACACAAATAAATTCACCAATCATAAAGGGAATCTTATTTAAAAGAGGACAAGGGGAGAAGAATAATATTATGTGATAACTATAGCTAAGGTGGAAGTACATAATTATGTGGTGGATGGTACTTTTATCATATATTTAAATTTAGATAATTCTTTATTAGATTCTGGATACTATAAATATTTTATATATTCTATGTTTTCCAATAAAATTATATATTTACCTAGAAAATTAAGAGGGGAGTTATAAATTGAAATTCCCAATGGAAGTCATGCTATAATATATATATTTTCAGGTAGTTCCTATTACTACACATAAAAATATTTTATTTTTTAACCTTATGATCATACCTATGGTGGAATTCTATAAAATCCATGTTGTAGAATAGATTTAGAAATATTATGCAATAATATTTTTCAAGAAGAAGGAAATTATGATTTGTGGTGATGATGCAAAATTCCTTAACTTTAGAATAAAGACATAAATATTTGAGACATGTATGAATCTTCCCCTAATAGCTCTACTGAATGAGATTCTTGGGGGAGAAGAGAAGAAAAAATATAGGTATAGATAAGGTAATAATTAAATTGAGTTTGTACATGTTTTATAAGAATACTATTATTTATTTCTTGGGTAATTACCTTGACATCCACTAAATAATGAATTTGAGATTTCCATTGATCTAATTCCTAATAAAATACCAATATCAAAGTCTCCCTACATAATGACCACTATGGAATTAGTAGAGTTGAATAAAAAACTATATGAGTTATATTATAATAGATTTATTCTTTCTAGTGTTTGACCATGGGGATCCCTTGTTCTCTTTTTAATGAAAAAATATAGATCCAAGAGGCTGTGCATTGATTATAGGGAAATTAATGTTATTATGATAAAGAATAGGTACCCTATTCCTTGTATTGATGACTTATTTGATAAAATTCATGGACCCCAATATATGTCACGGACTGAACTTTGTTCTGGATATAATAAATGTTAATTAAGGATGGAATAAATTTTAAATACATCTTTCCAAATGAGGTATGAAAATTACATGTTTTCAGTAATTTCATTTAGATTAAATTATAAACCATCTATTTTTATTTATCTAATGAAAAAATTAATCAAGTAATATCATGATGAATTTTTGAGGTATTAATTGATGATATATTGGTGTATTAAAAAATCTATAAGGACTATGAGGATCACTTTTGAATCATTCTTGAGACTCCTTCCAGGAAGAAGTTTTCTAGGATATTTAGTAAGTGTGATTTATTCCTTCAAAAAGTTTCTTTTTTTGGAAATATTGTCTCTATGTATGGAATATCAATTAATCCTAAGAATAAAAACTTATCTAGATAATGTCCTACACCAATTAACATAATTGAGATATTTAGTGTGATTGGTTTTTAGGTTAATATCGATGATTTTTCCAGAATGTTTCCTAATTGGATAAATAGTTAACCAAGATTACATGTAAAGGGGTTATGTTCTTTTGTAAAAATTAATGTTAATAATGTTTTTTATTAACCAGAGTGGTGATTTTTTGATGCTCTAATTTTGACTCTACTATCCAGAAATGCTGGGTTTGTGATATATTGTAAAGAATATAAGAAGAAACTTTTGTGTTTAATAATGAAAAATGATAAAATCATTCCATATGAATCAAAGAAATTGAATACTCATTAAAAGAAATATCTAACCCATGATCTTCAGTTGGAAGCTATAAAAATTTATTTGAAGACATGGATACATTATCTCCATAGTGTAAGATTGGAAAAATGTAGATGTCTTAAAAGCCTAAAATACATCTTATCGCAAAAGAAATCTCAATATGATACAAAGGTGATGTTTCTAGCTACTCATGGATTATGATTTCATGATACACTACCACCTAGGGAATGAAAATATGGTAGCAGATGAATTGATTAGAAAAGATCATGGAGTTATAAATCAAATGGGGTTTTGAGAGGGATCCTATGTTCATGGATATAGTAAAGATAGGCATGGTAATTATTAAGTAAATCATTACATAACTCCTTTTTAAAATTACCATGAAACTATATTTATTAGAAAAGATAAAAATCAATCAATATAGTGACTATAACTTTTAAAGGTAAATTAAATATATGAATGATGGAAAATTAGAATAATTGATTTGTAAAGATGGTGTTCTAAAATTTGGAAGGAGATTATGTGTTCCATGTATACCTAAGGTAAAAATGTAATTGTTGGAAGAAAATAATAGCTCAAATTTATCCATAAAATATGGTATAATAAAGGCATATAGATATTTGAGGGAACATGTTTGGTGGGATAACATGAAATATGAAATTTTTGATTATGTGTCCAAATTCTTGTTCTTCAATAAGTGAATTTTTTGAGATATCAACCTAGAGGATTAATAAAAAATCTTCCTTTTCCTATGTATAAATTAGATGATATTAGTATGGACTTTTTCATAAGACTACCAAATACTACTAGGAAGAATGATTCAAAATGGGTTTTCATTGATCACATAACAAAACTTGTAAATTTCCTCTATATAATATTATCTTCTTGAGAACCTCATATGGATCTATGTTATGTATGTTATAAGATTTCATGGCACACCTATTTCTATCATTTCTGATCGTTATACCTATTTTATGTCAAAATTTTGGAAGATTTTTCAGAAGGCTATTGATAACGATCTTTATTGGAGCACTGCCTACCATTATAAAATGAATGGAATGTTTGAAAGAACTATTAAAATATTGGAATACATGTTTAGGTATTTCATAGTTGAATTTAAAGGTATGTGGGATAGTAATTTACCTTTGGTAGAGTTTTCCAATAACAATAGTTTCCATTCAAGTATTCAAATCGCATCGTAAGAATTATTATATGGAAATATATGTAATAATAAAACATGTTAGTATGATGTTTTTTAAAGTAATATTATAAGATCAAAACTTATTTAAGGGAAACCTAAAAGGTAAAGTCTGTCTAGGCTCATATTAAAATATCTCAAAGAAGACCATATATTTATTCCGACTACCATATGAAGGATTTAAAATGCTATGTGGGAGATCATGCTTTCTTGAGAGTATCTCCATGGAAGTGTGTCAAAAGGTTCAGTAAGAATGGGAAACTAAGCCCTAGGTATATTATACCCTTTGAAATCCTTGGAATAATTGGAGCTTTTTTTTATCATTTAGTAATGACACCAAGTCTCTGAAATGTAAATGATATGTTCCATATACCATTGATAAAGAAGTACATGACATGCCCAAAGTATGTTATAAAATCAATTGAAATAGAACCAAAAACAAATATATATTAAAGTTAAGTACCCATAAAGATTCTTGATACTTATGATAAAGAATTTAGGAATAAGATGACCCGATTAGTTAATGTACTTTGGGGAAATCAAAAAATGGAGGAAAAAACATTAAAACCAGGAGTTGTTAAAAAGAACTTCCCCCATATTTTTAAAAGAAAATGTAGAAATTTTTTACTAGTATAAATTTTTGTATGAGAGAATAATATAACACCCCAATAATTTAAAACTTATTTCCTTTTAAATAAATTCAATCTCTTTGATAGCTTGTGATGCACAAAACACCAGGTTTAAATGAAACACGATACTCTATTGAAATATTATTTAAACTTGAACATTATAACCTAGAAATTGAGTAATATGATATTAATAGGAATAAATAAATTATTAAAATTATGGTTATCTATTTATTATAAATAAAATAATAATCATTTTAATAAAAAAATGTTTTCAGAAAAAGTATATTTTTTAAAGAAACAATTTTCATCATTTCTTAGGAATTTTGATAAAATTAATTATTATAACTAATATAAAATTAATGTTATAAAAATAACTTCTTTTTTAAAACTATTATTTCAAAAAAAAATATTTTTTGTGTTTTTTTCTGAAAAGTTTTATTTTTCAATGAATAGTGAAAAATAAAGTTTTTTATTAAAAACACATTTTTTTTAAAATTATTTAAAAAAGTTAAATTTTATTTTAAAATTTTTAAACTAAAATTAGTTAAATTATATTATAATAAATTTAATTTAGGTAAGTGGAATCATTTAAATATTTAATTTCTATTTTAAGACCATCTTTACTTAAGAGAATTTTCTTTATGAAAACCTATTTTTTCGTCACCCCTGTAGGTATAATTTTAAATTGGATACTTCCATGTATATGAATTAAATTGTAAAAAATGGATGGAAAATTTGGAATAATAATATTTTATATTATCTAATATGTTTTCATATTAATTTGTAACCATTATTCATAGAAAAAGCTGTAAAATTTGATTAATACAATTAGGGTAAAAAAATGATTTACCAGGGGGTTTATATAAAATGGTCAGGGATAAAAGACCTAATATCTTTTGAAACACCCATTTTATGGCTATAAATATACATTATAATCTCTAAGGGTCAATAATATCCCATTTTTGAGGCTTTTTAATTATAAAAATGTGGATGTAATTGATTCTTTTCAAAAAATTCATTTGTGCGCTCTCCCCCACTTAGAAAGGGACACCACTATCCTCTACTGTTCACACTTACAAGGAAATTTGGTTCAGATGAGAGACAATGAATTCATTTCTTCACTCCCCTACCAATATCATAGGTATCAGTTTTGATCATAAATCCATCCTAGTAAGGCTTTTGATTAAACCTAAATAAGCTCCCCAAAGTAGTGGTAACATTTTTTAAATGAGGGTTTTCATTTTATTTCCTATTCCACCTCCTTAAAATATTATTTAATAATTATATTTTAAAAAAATTATCTAATATAGAATTATATTTTATTATGTTAGTTTTATATCCTATATCCTTCTCCGCTTTCATCAAATGATAAATTAAATCTTTTAGCGTGTGTATGAATGACTACTGCCTCGTGAACTGATGTAACTTATTTTCCATTAACACATATAAAATATGGATATCATAATGGATTTAATGTTTATATATAATTTTTATGATATAATTATAAATATGTAATTATAATATCACATTTACCTTCTTTCTTTATATTTCATTTAGAATATGATAATGTCGCTCGTGTGTACAGTAGACTACCACCCCATAAAGCAATGTGGTTTTTTTTTCACTTATTCATTACATTGATGGTCATAAGAATAAATTTAATTAATTTATGTAATATATATGACATGATATATATAATTTAAAATTAATATATCATACTCTTCCTTACCCTTTCACCCATTAAGGGAATGATATTATCACTCGTGCGTACGTACAACCTACCATCTCCAAGAAGCAATGCAAGTCCTTTTCTATAAAAAATATTAATGAATACTCATAATAATATTTATAATGATAAAATATGATATTCAAAAAATTATTATAATTATATAGATGATTTATTTATATTCTATTTACTTGAACATGAACTGTCATGATAAAATTCAGATGTGAAAACAATGTAATTAACACCTAAAACAATGAAAACAATGAAATATTATTAATAAATTGGTGGTAAAATATTATGATAAAATCATATATTGTATTATAAATTTGTTTATGGTTATGTTATAAATTAATAACATTATTAAAACCATTATACAGAAGTTTAAATCATGTTCAAATAAAGAAAATCCCAAAGTAATGGAGTTTATCTCAATTTCCAGTTCATCAAGAAATATTGAGTAATATGAACCTATTCACATAGATGTTGTGTATATATTGAACATTTAATGTATTTAACGTGAATAAATATTTATTTAGGATGATTTATTTTTCATTTCATGTTTATTCTTCAAGGTGTTATGATTTAAAATTTATCAAACAGGTAATGAATTTATTGTACAATCTCACTTTTTTGGGATTGTTTACTTTCTAATGAAACAATTAATTTATTGTGATTATTTTTCATTGATAATTAAATTAATATTAAATATAAAAATTATTTTATTATTGATTTTATAATTTCTCAAATCATATAGAATTTTTATATATGATGTTCACTTTTAATCTTATTTAATTGGCTGGGAAAATACTGATAAATCTGTATTATTTAATCAATATAGATATTTCATGATAATGAATACTGATTCATAAATTAAATCAATTATTTTTTATTTCATCAATGATTTTTAAATGAAGAAATTTGTGGGTCCTAGTTACATATATCTCCTCAATGTATCAAAAGGTCTCATTAGAAATTTTTTTTTATAAAATCAGATGGAGTTTCCCACTATTTTTAAACTGTCATGTGAAATTTTTGATGGTAATGGTTGTATAATTGATGATATCATTACATACAATATTAAATCATTTACATAATATTAATTTCACTTTTTATTATTATCAATGAGATTTTCGTAATGATATTATCTGTTAATTCATTTTATTCTCAGTTTATTGAGTAAATGACATCTTTTTTCAGTTATTTACCTTTCCATATTGATTATGTATTATCAAATTATTATAGTCAATTTATTCATTAAATGGAATACGTGTTCAATTATTTATCTTTTTGTAACGCCCCAGCCCCAGTTACCTAGAGTCGGTGCATTATTACATAACATTGGAATGATCACAAGAATGATCAAATCTTGAAAGATCGATTGGTTTAGTAGCCTTGGAAACACTAGATATATTCATAAAGTTTTAAATTACATCATAAAGTGAAAAACTACTACAACAACACAATCTTCATAGTTCACACTCTTATCCCCTCACACTAGCTCTGCAGGTCATTCATAAATTACTTCTTCACATCCTGGGAAAAATAAAACATAGAAAAGGGGTGATCTCAAATGCCCAGTAATGATAACAATATAGAGGAAACTTTCATAAATAAGAATAAAAATTTAAGGAAATGTATAAATAAAACAAAAGCCTTTTAAATTTGAACTTCAACATAGTATGGAAAAAGTAAAATGAAATAATTCCATTTACTTATTCACATGGACATTCTACTAATCGAATAATCACATGCAATATCAATAACCACTTTTATAATGATGGAATTCATAATGCCAGACTATCATAACCACATAGCCAAGGACTTGTGCCAAGAATACAAATAAGATTTTGTCAATGCCTTGTTACAAGACACTAGTTTGTCTTATGAGACCTACCGATGCATCGAGGAGCTATAGCGGGCTCCACCCGTCACATATTAAGTCCAATGCATTCCCATATGAAAAGGTTTAAACATAACATAAACATTCATATTAAAACTAGCATATGAAATGTCAATACTTTCACCATAAATCATGAATGGTATGAAAATATCACATCCACCGTCAAACATATCACAAAACCTTCAATACAATATATAAGTTTTGTATCATAATAAATCAACTTCAAATAAGCGTAAAATCCATCAAAGGATGTTGACATAGATGAAATCAAAAATCTTTTTAGAGAAATATCTCTTTCTATTTTGAAATCATTTAAGAGTCATATATTTATAAAATAAAACATTTTCTTTGAAAATATTCTTATAATCTTGAAAGGGAAGCTTCAAAGTTTTTATAACGGTGGAAAATAGCCGCACCCACCGTATAAGTTAAAAAAACATTCTTACCTTAATTTTGTCGAAAAGGTTAAAAAACACCTTTTTTGGAAAACGACGGAAAGATTACTTTATAAAACTCTTATAAAAAGTCAAACAAGGTTATAAATGACTTTAACCCATATTCTAGTAAATAGTAATTTTTTTTGAAATACATTTTTAAGAAACATGGATGTGGATGATAAAGAAATCCCAGTAGATTGTTACGTATAAACAACATCGAATAATGAAGAGATTGCGAAATAAACCTTTACCTTGTACTTTTCCTTGGTTGGGGTAGGTTAAACTCCTGTATAATGGTGAAATAATTGTTATTAAATTATTCAATAATTATATTCATTAATATGATATCATATATGATCTTTTAACATTGCTTTGTTAATAATATCTTAGAATTATCGTCATTTCAGGTGTTAACTTACTCATTTTATTTTATATGTTTTGTTACAAAAGCCATGTTTTTAATGAATAGGTTGTATCTAAATCATATCCAGAATGATATCAAGTCCTTAGATACTATTATTTATTATCAAATGAGAATTATACTTGAATGGATACGATGGATAATGAATCTCATCGCGTTCGTGGAGACGATAGTCCGTACGTACGCACGAGCGACAATATCATTCTTTTGATATTAAAATAATATATAATTGGATGTTATATCATATATACAGAATCATTATGATGTTATATTTATTATTTACATGAGTTACACATCATTATTATACCCATCCAAATAATAATTTATTGAATAACAATTACACCACGACGTGGAGACGGTAAGCCGTACGTACGCATGTATGGTGACATGTTATTCAAAGGATGGATAGAATAGTGAATATGGTTGTACCATATTTATAACAACATCACAGTATATATATGATACTGGAGTTATTATTTTAGAATGGTAACAACAAAGGAAGAAGAAGTGGAAGAAGAAAAGAACTTGAAAAAGGGTGGTGAAATCATTACCTCTTCTTCGGGTTCTTCCTTTTGATTTGATCAAAAGGGCTCCATAGGTTGGATTTATGATCCAAATAAGGACTATAGGTTGTATTTAGGGATGTTGGGAGAGTATTTGGGCAGAGTTTGGCTGAAAAAAAAGGCTTTGAAGGTGTGAGTTAATGAGAAGGAGGAGTGCCCTTTTATAAGAGGGGTGAGAGGCACCTTTGGAAAAGCTAGAAATATTATTTTATAATAAATTCATATTCGGTTTCTAATGGATAAAAAGTGGATTATTTAAATGTTAAGGTGGGGATAGGTCGAAAAACAATCAACCAATATAATTTAGACAGGTTTGGATCATTATATTAACCTTATCTTTAAGTATTAACTCTTAGTTAATTAGTTTCACTTTTACAATGTCTCTTTGTATTTTTATATTATATAGTTAATAAACCTACTATATACATCCAAGAGACCCCCAAGTGATCCATTCATGATACACATATCATGATATAAGTCTCTTGGCTGAACCGTAGATTTTTAGGAATTTAATATCAATTAATAATATAATATTAGTTTTAAAAACTCTTTTATGTCAATTTTGACAGTATTCAATAATTTTTTTTTGTGAAACTCATATCAGAATTATTACTTCGAAAAAAGTAAATTAAATCAATCATAATATGTCATATTAACCTTGAAAATTAGTGTAATTCATTAAAAGTCTCAAATTATATTTATTTGGGTATTTATAATATCAATTATTTTAATTTTTCACTATTATGGTAATTACTGCATCATCATTGTGTCATAAATAAATTAAACTATTTAATGTTTAAAAATTATAAATAAAATATAGTTATGTAGGAAATCGTTTTATATTTCTAATGAATATTTATAGTCGAACATCCAACATATATAACCTTATGGAAATGTTTTTTTTCTAAAAGATATATGCTTATGTCATTTTTGTACTTATTCTAACATAATTAAAATAAAGTGTCCCTATCACCTACAAGTGGCTCCATGGGGTCCGAAAATCGACCCAAAGATGACCATGGTCGGACATGTATCCACCAATAAGGTTAGGACACGTTTTAGGATAATTTAGTATTATTATAATATTATTTTTAACCCTTATATACCGGATTTACCCTTAACCATGGTAAATAAAATATTTACCGCAGTAATTATTCAAAATGTCCAAAAATAAAAGTTACCTATTCACACAATATGAACATACTGATTCCAAATATGGAATCCATTTTTCCAAATTCAAAACATAGAAGTGTCAGAAATTAATTTAAAATTAATTCCCGCCGTTAAAACAAAAAGCGTGTTTTTAAGATATAATAACTATCAAAAGATTGATACTTGTTTATGTTCGGTTTAATTGTGAAATTATGTCCAATGATCAGCATTGTATTACATGGTAAAAATATATTCTAAATATACTTTAAAACCACTCAAATTCATAATTTATCACTATTAAATATTTTTATTAAAAAAGTTGTTTTTAATTAAAATTTAGTAATTTTCACTATTCATCAAAATATTAAAGTTATCTGAAAAGTACCAAACTTTCACCTTAGGCTAAATTCGATACTCCGAATCCAAAAATGAAGTCCATTTTGAAATATAAAATATATATAATTTCAAAAATTTGGTATTACTATTCATAACAACTAGTTTGATCGGTTGTGGTGTGTGTTAGAACTTGATGTTGCGTACAACACATGCTATTACTGTAACGACCCGAATTTTTTAAATAAATTTTGTTCCCTAATTTTATGTGTTATTGTTATACTCAACAAAAATGTTTTATTTGATAAACATGATTATAATTAAAATGAGATCAGTGGGTTTTGACTATTATATAACCATCGGTCAACATGACCGCTGTGAACAAAATGTTTTGATTATTGTCTCTAAATATAAGTAATCTTGGTTAATTATTATAGAAAGAAGATTCAATGGCCTCACCTAGTAGTCTTGGACCGATCGAAGCCCATCTAACAGAGCTTGGGAAGGAGGTAGCACCACTGGGCTTTGCTCTGGATCAAATCCAAGCCGAACTTCATCATGTGAAGCTGGAACGAAATCGCCTTCGTGAGAAGTTCAAACTGATAGAAATTACTACTCGGGCAATGTTTACTGAGCCGCCCCAAGCTTCTATCACCCTAGCACACCTTACTCTTAGGTCCTATGCTGGTATTATAAGGGGTTATGTAACGAGACCGTAACTACCTTGTGTAATCCTTGTTTTAAATAAAAATTGGGATTTCTTCTTATGATGAAGTTTATGAATTTTGAAATGACCGGATAAATATAGTATGCATATTTTTGATGAATTTTAGAAAAAGGATATTTTAAATATGTTTGTGTAAACCCTAAATAATTAAAAATGTGTAATGATTTTCAAAAAATGGTCTTCTACAATTATGTTCAGTACTAAATTTAGAGTCTAATAAGATCAACTTGATTTTTGATGAATAGTAAATTATGAATAGTGATTTTATGATTAGGATTAGTAATATGACCAAATGGATTAGTAATCTCACTTAAAGAAAGTTTTAAAATAATCTAGGCACCTTGATTAAGTAATGTGATTCAATAAAATAGTTAAATAACGGTTTCATTAATTATTATTCAAGTATTAGTTTTTTCGGGTGAATAATGTTTTTTAATTAAAAATTTAATTAAAAATAATTAGAAAATTAGTTTTATAAAAATGACTTTATTTTTGAACTCAGAGCATCGATATTATGTTATGGTAATTTTTGGGGTTTTTTCTGAAAAAAATGAATTTTCGATGAATAGTGTTTTTATTTAAAAATTAAATTAAAAATATTTAGATTATTATTTTTATAAAATGGATTTCATTTTTGAAATCAGAGCATTGATATTTGGTTAATGTGAAATTTTGGGATTTTTCTGAGAAAGTTGAATTTTCAGTGAATAGTAAAAATACCGTTTTAGGGTTTCGGTATGTTTAATGACATCATAACGGTGTCATGATGATGTCATGAGATCTTTTGAGGGTTGGCCGGCCAAGGGTGATGAATTATTGTTTTGGGGGCCCCATGTGGCCTAACTCCATGATAAATTCCAAGGGAGAGCACATGGGTTTGAGAAAAGCACATGTGAGGTGTCCTTTGGCCATTAATGCCTTGTCCCCTCACTTTCCCTATAAATACCAAGCCCTCCTCTCAACCATTCGACTCCCCACTCATTCCCAACGAATTTCTGGTCTCATTACCTCCCAAGGAGTCCTCCCAAGGTGCCCCCAAGCCCTCATGGTCCCAACCTTTGAGGTTTAAGAGTTACATTTTAAGGTAAGGGATCCGACCTCTCTCTTTCTTTTCAAGTGATCTCTTTTATGTCTTTTCTTTTATACTCCATGTTCTTATGTTGGGGGATGTTCTTTTATATTCATCCTACTGCCTATTTCATGTTCATATGATGAGAGACCCCCCCCTTGCTCTCATCAATTCGTTTTAAGAATGTTTAAGTGGCGCCGTTAGGCTGCCGAATTTTTAAGGGATTCTTTCACCTTCCTCGTTTTCAAGTTCTATTTTCATTCAAGTCTTTCATGTTTCTTTGTATTATGTTGGGGCATGATCTCTAAATTTATCATACTGATCTTTTATGATCATATGATGAGAGACCCCATTTTATCTCTTCAATTCAATTTTTTTTGAAGTTTTATGTGGCGCCGTTAGGCTGCCGAATTTTTTAAGGGATTCTCTCACCCTTCTCTTTTTCAAAGTTCTACTTTCATGTCAAGTCTTTCAAGTTAATTTCTATTATGTTGGGGGTATGATCTCTATATCTATCATACTGGACTCTTATGTTCATATGATGAGAGACCCCATTTGATCGCTTCAATTCAGTATTTTGAAGTTTTAAGTGGCGCTGTTAGGCTGCCGAATTTTTAAGTGGTTCTTCACCCTTCTCGTTTTGAAGATCTACTTTCATGTCAATTCTTTAAAGTTCATTTTTGTTATGTTGGGGAATTATCTCTATATCTATCATACTGATCTCTTATGATCATATGATGAGGGACCCTATTTGATCTTGTCAATTCTTTTTTTATTGAAGTTTAAGTGACGCCGTTAGGCTGCCGAATTTTCATAAGAGAAATCTAATCTTTGTCTTCCTTCCATGTTTTTCATTTCAAATGGTATGTCCTTAAAATTTCATTACCATGTCCATATATCCTTCTTATTCTGTCCCCTACTGTTTTATGGATCATTTATGAGTGGGTGACCCATGTCCCCTCTCTTTTCAATGTTTTCTAAAACCCCAAAACATAGCCGTTATGCTGCAGAATTTTCGTCTCAAAATGCCTCTCCCTCTTTTCTCAAAATTATTTTATGTCATAAAGTGAATACTCAAAGCTCTTATTTCTACAAGGGTATTCACATATATATCAAAATGTTCTATTTTAAATTCTGGGATTTACATACATGAGACCCACTTTCCCTTCCGTGGGTTTAAAGTGCCGTAAAGATCATGTCTTTAAAGCAGTTTTTAAAACGTTATGATTATGAAATGAAACCCATTTATTTTATGCTATATGGGTTATTTATGAAATGTTTGATGATGATATATGTGGCTCACATGATAATAAAGGCAAATTTAAGGGTGCGCCCTGATAGCGCTCCAATGCATTGGGTAATGATGTAACCACTAGAGATTACAATTTTAACGATGCCTTGGTGAAAAACCTTGGTAATTTTTAACGACGCCTTGGGGATGGACCTTGGTGAAACGAAACGATTGTCAATATTAAATGTTGCAGCCACATATTCAAGTTATTAAAAAGTTTTATTTTTATTATGATATGCCTCATGATTTCATTTTCATGCATTAAAGTTCTTTTCATGACTTTATTGATGTATCTCAAGTTCATATGTAAAATGTTTCACTTGTTTCCCTTGCTGGGCCTTCTGCTCACCCTTCCTTTTGATGTATGTCCCCAGGTTATGAGATGCAGTAATGAGCCTAGGGTGAACATGAGGAGAAGCCTTTCAAGTGTTTAAGAAGAATGTTTTTTTTGTTTCATGTTTTATGTTCCTTGTTTCCAAGACACTAAACCTTAAAGATCCTCAGTTCCGTGTAATGGAATGAAAAGTTATGTTATAAAAAGACGGGATGCTATAGTTGGTATCAAAGGATGGTTTAGTTATTTGTGGAAATTAGGATATGAAAACTCTAGGAGGAACCCTATAGAAAAGTTTAATATAGGAAATCTTCCTGGTATTTTGGTGAGTATTGAGTAAGGGGTTGCCAAGCAAATACATCCCTGTCTGGATACGAGCAGGTAGAGGTGGCTCTGGCACAGATGTACATAGGGGTAAAACCCGAAAACACCGCTTTGAGCTAGACTCGAACGGGAACTGGAACACGACAACGGGCCTTGCTGCACTCTTGGTTACGACACTCCCGGGGGATATGCTTTGGTAAATTCATAAGCTTGGTATGAACCATTGTTAAAGGAACAAAGATAAAATAAAATAAAGGTTCACATAAGAATATATGATCATTCATAACCTAGATGGGAACCTAAGAGATCACAAGTTAGGGTATACCTTTCATATAAAAGTTATCCTTATATGCTTTCAGTTCCTTTTCATGATTATTAGCTAAGTACTTAAGCCCCTAATTATGCTTTCTCTTCTTAGTTAATGGTGGGAAATGGAAGAACATGTTCCGACAACCAATGTGATAGGAAATGCGACGATTTTCGTATTAATATGACAGGGATGATTAGGGGATTAAAATATGATTATTATTTTGGAAGACGTTCATTATTTTGGGAACCATATTTGATTGAGGTAAATAGATTACTACGGTATTTTCATTGAGGAGTAAGGTTGACTTATATTTTGAAGAATCGATGAATTTAAGGTGAACTTATAGTAATTTAGGTTACTTATGGGAATGACTAACCTATCTTGGGTAAAATATGTTTAGGTTAGCTACTTTTTTATAAGATGTTAGGAGTGGTTGATGTTGTCTGGAGATGAAAAATGAAGTTGTTTTGGAAGACTATGTTATCAAATCCTTATTGTATTTGGGTTTGAATCTTAGTTTGGTTTGTTTTGAGGAATTTTAAGGACCGTTATTTATGGAATGGTCTATGATGAACTTTGGGTAGTACCATGGAACTTTGATGATTTAAAAGTAGTTTCCATTCCTATGGGATTCTTTCTTTTTGAAGAGTTGTTTTACCTTAACCTTTCTGTTTTTGGGATAATGTTTAAAGATTGAAGAAATAGATAGTTAATCTTTTGTAGATTATGCGATTCTATAGAAGATGATTCTTGTGCTTTTATGAGACCAAGTGTTTTTGAATTCTCATCATTTGGAGAAAAGATTAGTGTTGGTAGGGACTTGTTAAAGGATGAAACTATACTTGAAGGTAGATATATTTTCTTATGTTTTTGTTCTATGTAGTAAATGAAATCCTCAAAATTATGAAAAGAAACGTAAAACAAAAATGTTGTTGGTTTACGTTTCCTACTAGGTAATCAAAGACCGTTTACACACATCATAAGTTTGGGATTTTCTCATGGTTAACTTTCTCCTAATCATGTTCTCTATCACTCTCCCTCAGAACTTGACCCTTTGTTTTTTCCTCCATGTCCATGTTTTCCTACATGGAACCCTAGTGTGGGTTAACTCGGGTGACCATTGTACTTCCCTTTCTTTATTTTAAAGTAATAGTTTTACTGACTCCTTTTCCGATGTGGGACTTTCAATGAAATTTCAAAACCCAATTTTTAAAATTGCGAGGACGCAATTTCTTAAGGGGGGAAGATTGTAACGACCCGAATTTTTTAAATAAATTTTGTTCCCTAATTTTATGTGTTATTGTTATACTCAACAAAAATGTTTTATTTGATAAACATGATTATAATTAAAATGAGATCAGTGGGTTTTGACTATTATATAACCATCGGTCAACATGACCGCTGTGAACAAAATGTTTTGATTATTGTCTCTAAATATAAGTAATCTTGGTTAATTATTATAGAAAGAAGATTCGATGGCCTCACCTAGTAGTCTTGGACCGATCGAAGCCCATCTAACAGAGCTTGGGAAGGAGGTAGCACCACTGGGCTTTGCTCTGGATCAAATCCAAGCCGAACTTCATCATGTGAAGCTGGAACGAAATCGCCTTCGTGAGAAGTTCAAACTGATAGAAATTACTACTCGGGCAATGTTGACTGAGCCGCCCCAAGCTTCTATCACCCTAGCACACCTTACTCTTAGGTCCTATGCTGGTATTATAAGGGGTTATGTAACGAGACCGTAACTACCTTGTGTAATCCTTGTTTTAAATAAAAATTGGGATTTCTTCTTATGATGAAGTTTATGAATTTTGAAATGACCGGATAAATATAGTATGCATATTTTTGATGAATTTTAGAAAAAGGATATTTTAAATATGTTTGTGTAAACCCTAAATAATTAAAAATGTGTAATGATTTTCAAAAAATGGTCTTCTACAATTATGTTCAGTACTCAATTTAGAGTCTAATAAGATCAACTTGATTTTTGATGAATAGTAAATTATGAATAGTGATTTTATGATTAGGATTAGTAATATGACCAAATGGATTAGTAATCTCACTTAAAGAAAGTTTTAAAATAATCTAGGCACCTTGATTAAGTAATGTGATTCAATAAAATAGTTAAATAACGGTTTCATTAATTATTATTCAAGTATTAGTTTTTTCGGGTGAATAGTGTTTTTTAATTAAAAATTTAATTAAAAATAATTAGAAAATTAGTTTTATAAAAATGACTTTATTTTTGAACTCAGAGCATCGATATTATGTTATGGTAATTTTTGGGGTTTTTTTTGAAAAAAATGAATTTTCGATGAATAGTGTTTTTATTTAAAAATTAAATTAAAAATATTTAGATTATTATTTTTATAAAATGGATTTCATTTTTGAAATCAGAGCATTGATATTTGGTTAATGTGAAATTTTGGGATTTTTCTGAGAAAGTTGAATTTTCAGTGAATAGTAAAAATACAGTTTTAGGGTTTCGGTATGTTTAATGACATCATAACGGTGTCATGATGATGTCATGAGATCTTTTGAGGGTTGGCCGGCCAAGGGTGATGAATTATTGTTTTGGGGGCCCCATGTGGCCTAACTCCATGATAAATGCCAAGGGAGAGCACATGGGTTTGAGAAAAGCACATGTGAGGTGCCCTTTGGCCATTAATGCCTTGTCCCCTCACTTTCCCTATAAATACCAAGCCCTCCTCTCAACCATTCGACTCCCCACTCATTCCCAACGAATTTCTGGTCTCATTACCTCCCAAGGAGTCCTCCCAAGGTGCCCCCAAGCCCTCATGGTCCCAACCTTTGAGGTTTAAGAGTTACATTTTAAGGTAAGGGATCCGACCTCTCTCTTTCTTTTCAAGTGATCTCTTTTATGTCTTTTCTTTTATACTCCATGTTCTTATGTTGGAGGATGTTCTTTTATATTCATCCTACTGCCTATTTCATGTTCATATGATGAGAGACCCCCCCTTGCTCTCATCAATTCGTTTTAAGAATGTTTAAGTGGCGCCGTTAGGCTGCCGAATTTTTAAGGGATTCTTTCACCTTCCTCGTTTTCAAGTTCTATTTTCATTCAAGTCTTTCATGTTTCTTTGTATTATGTTGGGGCATGATCTCTAAATTTATCATACTGATCTTTTATGATCATATGATGAGAGACCCCATTTTATCTCTTCAATTCAATTTTTTTTGAAGTTTTATGTGGCGCCGTTAGGCTGCCGAATTTTTTAAGGGATTCTCTCACCCTTCTCTTTTTCAAAGTTCTACTTTCATGTCAAGTCTTTCAAGTTAATTTCTATTATGTTGGGGTATGATCTCTATATCTATCATACTGGACTCTTATGTTCATATGATGAGAGACCCCATTTGATCGCTTCAATTCAGTATTTTGAAGTTTTAAGTGGCGCTGTTAGGCTGCCGAATTTTTAAGTGGTTCTTCACCCTTCTCGTTTTGAAGATCTACTTTCATGTCAATTCTTTCAAGTTCATTTTTGTTATGTTGGGGAATTATCTCTATATCTATCATACTGATCTCTTAGGATCATATGATGAGGGACCCTATTTGATCTTGTCAATTCTTTTTTTATTGAAGTTTAAGTGACGCCGTTAGGCTGCCGAATTTTCATAAGAGAAATCTAATCTTTGTCTTCCTTCCATGTTTTTCATTTCAAATGGTATGTCCTTAAAATTTCATTACCATGTCCATATATCCTTCTTATTCTGTCCCCTACTGTTTTATGGATCATTTATGAGTGGGTGACCCATGTCCCCTCTCTTTTCAATGTTTTCTAAATCCCCAAAACATAGCCGTTATGCTGCAGAATTTTCGTCTCAAAATGCCTCTCCCTCTTTTCTCAAAATTATTTTATGTCATAAAGTGAATACTCAAAGCTCTTATTTCTACAAGGGTATTCACATATATATCAAAATGTTCTATTTTAAATTCTGGGATTTACATACATGAGACCCACTTTCCCTTCCGTGGGTTTAAAGTGCCGTAAAGATCATGTCTTTAAAGCAGTTTTTAAAACGTTATGATTATGAAATGAAACCCATTTATTTTATGCTATATGGGTTATTTATGAAATGTTTGATGATGATATATGTGGCTCACATGATAATAAAGGCAAATTTAAGGGTGCGCCCTGATAGCGCTCCAATGCATTGGGTAATGATGTAACCACTAGAGATTACAATTTTAACAATGCCTTGGTGAAAAACCTTGGTAATTTTTAACGACGCCTTGGGGATGGACCTTGGTGAAACGAAACGATTGTCAATATTAAATGTTGCAGCCACATATTCAAGTTATTAAAAAGTTGTATTTTTATTATGATATGCCTCATGATTTCATTTTCATGCATTAAAGTTCTTTTCATGACTTTATTGATGTATCTCAAGTTCATATGTAAAATGTTTCACTTGTTTCCCTTGTTGGGCCTTCTGCTCACCCTTCCTTTTGATGTATGTCCCCAGGTTATGAGATGCAGTAATGAGCCTAGGGTGAACATGAGGAGAAGCCTTTCAAGTGTTTAAGAAGAATGTTTTTTTTGTTTCATGTTTTATGTTCCTTGTTTCCAAGACACTAAACCTTAAAGATCCTCAGTTCCGTGTAATGGAATGAAAAGTTATGTTATAAAAAGACGGGATGCTATAATTACATTATTCAAAAGGAAACATACCGTTGAATATTGGGGTGTTACATTCTCCCCTCCTTCAAATAATTTCATCCTCGAAATTTCTAGAATACTACCGCATGAAAATACTCGGGTGGTTTTTCATCACAAGTTCCTCGGGTTCCCACGTTGCATCTTCCATCTTATGGTTTCTCCACAAAACTTTTACTAGACGCGTCGTCTGGTTTCTCAGCACTTGTTCTCTCGTATCAAGAATTATGACGGGCTCTTCGCAATAAGGTATATCGGGTTCCAGTTCTAATTCCTCGTAGGTGAGTACATGTGTTGGGTTAGGCATGTATTTCCTCAATAGAGATACGTGGAACACATCGTGAACTTTGGAGAGACTTGGCGGCATTGCCAATCGGTAAGCTACAGCCCCAATTCGTTCTAGAATTTAGAAAGGTCCGATGTACCTGGGACTCAATTTACCTTTCTTACCAAAATGTATGACTCCCTTCCATGGAGATACCTTCAGGAAATCATGATCACCGACTTGAAATTCCAAATCCGTCCTTCAATTATCGGCATAGCTCTTCTGCCTAGTTTGAGCTGCTTTGATGTGATTTTGGATTACCTTCACCTTTTCCATTGTTTCCTCCACCAGTTCTGGATCTAAAAGTTTTCTTTCACCAATGTCATCCCAACAGGTTGGTGTGCGACATCTCTTTCCATATAACGCTTCATATGGTGCCATCTGAATACTCTAATGGAAGCTATTGTTATAGGAAAATTCTACCAAAGGTAAATATTGATCCCACATACCCTGAAATTCAAGTGAGAAAGATCTCAACATGTATTCTAAGGTTTGAATAGTCCGTTATGATTGTCCGTTTGTCTGAGGGTGGTAGGCAGTGCTCAAATGAAGTTCAATATCCAAGGCTTTCTGAAGACTTTTCCAGAATCTCGAAGTAAAACGGGGATCATGATCAGAAACAATCGATAAGGGTACTCCATGAAGTCTCAAAACTTCATTAATATATAGTCTTTCTAGAAGTTCTAGTGGTAGATCTTCTCTTATAGCAAGAAAATGTGCTGACTTGGAAAGACGATCAACAATAACCCATATTGCATCATTCCTTCTAGGAGTCTTTGGTAGCCCCATGACAAAGTCCATCGTAATATTGTCCCATTTCCACTCCGGTATGGGAAGAGGTTGCATGACTCCTCCAGGATGTTGCCTTCCAGCTTTCACTTGTTGACAAACCATACATCTTGACACAAAATCAGCAATATCCCTCTTCATATTGTCCCACAAAAAATGTTCCTTCAAATATCTATACATTTTGGTGCTCCCAGGGTGTATTGAGAAATTGGAACTATGAGCATCATCCAGCAATTCCCTTTTTAGATCAGGTATATCGGGAACACAAAGTCTCTTCCCGAATTTCAAAATTCCATCTTCATACACAAAGTCTCTCAATCTCCCATCATTCACAGCTTTAATCTTCTTTTAAAATTCTCCATCACCGGTCTGAGAACTCTTAATCCTTTCTAGTAAATATGGTTTGGCAACCATTTGAAAAAGCATTGATGTTTCACCTTCCCTGGTTATTTCCATGTCCATCTTCACTAGATCCATAAAAATTGGATCCCTTTCAATTCTCATCACGTTCAAAACTCCATGGTCTTTTCTGCTCAAAGCATCTTCCACCTTGTTTGCTTTCCCCGGGTGGTAGTGTATCGTGCAATCATAATCCTTGAGTAATTCAAGCCATCTCCTTTGCCTCATGTTGAGTTCTTTTTGTGAGAAAATATACTTCAAACTCTTGTGATCAGTATAAATCTCACATTTTTCACCATAGAGGTAGTGCCTCCATATCTTCAAAGAAAATATCACAAATGCTAACTCAAGATCATGAGCAGGATAGTTTTGCTCATGAATTTTCAACTGTCGTGATGCATAGGCAATAACCCTATCATTCTGCATAAGGACACAACCAAGTCCTTTCTTCGATTCATCACTATAAATAACGGACCCATCATTCCCCGATGGTAGAGTCAATATAGGAGCATTGACTAATCTTCTCTTTAGTTCTTCAAAACATTCTTCAGACTCTTTTGTCCAAAAAAATTTAACCCCTTTATGCGTGAGCATCGTTAATGGGTTAGAAAATCGGGAAAAATTCTAGATGAAACGTCGATAATAACCTGCTAAACCAATAAAACTACGTACCTCAGTTATATTTGTAGGTGCTGGACATTCTTGGATTGCCTTGGTCTTAGAAGGATCAACATAGATTCCATATTTAGAGATAATATAGCCACGAAAAGAAATCTCCTGAAGCCAGAATTCACACTTGCTAAACTTCCCATATAATTCATGTCTTCTCAGAGTCTTAAGGATAATGCACAAGTGACTTTCATGATCTTCATAGATTTTAGTGTATACCAAGATATCATCAATAAATACCACCACAAATTCATCGAGATATTCCTTGAAAACTATATTCATCAGATCCATGAATACAGAGGGTGCATTAGTCAATCCAAAAGGCATTACTGTAAACTCATAATGCCCGTACCTGGTTCAAAATGCTGTCTTCGGAATGTCTTCCTTCTTCATACACAACTGATGGTATCCAGATCGAAGGTCAATCTTTGAAAAGTATTGATCTCCATGCAGTTGGTCAAATAAATCATCAATGCGAGGTAGGGGATACTTGTTCTTTATTGTTATGGCATTAATATACCTATAGTCGATACATAACCTCATAGATCTATCTTTATTTTTAACAAAAAGAATAGGGGCTCCCCATGGAGAAACACTAGGGAGAATAAATCCCTTATTACTTAATTCCTCTAGTTGTTTCTTTAGTTTAACTAATTATACAGCAACCATTCTATAAGGGGTCTTCGATATAGGCCTTGATCCAGGAATTAAATCAATGGAAAACTCAACTTCTCGTTCTGGAGGATGTTCAGGTAAATTTTCCAGAAACACATCTACATATTCTTTCACAATAGGTACATACTCTATTTGAACATTACTTTCCTCACCCACAGCCATTTCATTCTCTTCCTCCCCAATAATTGAATTTAGTTGAGCTACTGTGGGTGGATCTAGATAAGAATTAGGTGGTGACGATTCTGCTCTAAAGATAAGGTGTTCCTTATCATCATCATCATCAAGAATCGTAACCTCTTTCTTCTTACAATAAATCTTAGCATCATAGTCCGAAAGCCAGTCCATACCGAGGATTATATCAAACTCAATCATAGGTATGACGATGAGATCAGCGGATAAAGAATATTTGTGTGCTCTAATGGGGACTGATTCACAAAACTTTGTTGCAATGATACTTCCCTTAAGAGTTTTAACTGACAAATCCCTTGTTAAATCAAATTGGAAATATCTAATTTTCTTAGCAAACTGGGAAGATATGAAACAATGCGTTGATCCAGAATCAAATAATGAATTTGCTAAACTTGAGGAAACCATTAAATTACCTGCCACCACATATTTCAGAGCTTCTACCTCAGCAGTAGTGATAGAATAAGCTTGGCCTTGATCCCTTGGCCTTTTTGAGGTATGTTCCCCTAACGCTTAGGAAATTCATTTGCATAATGTTCCATCTCCCTGCAATTGTAGCACTGAACATTGGTAGCTTCCTTCTTCCCTTTGCAATCACGATCTTGGTGGCCTTTTTCACCACATTTGTAACAGACGCCCATTCCCTTCATGTAAGTACCGGGGCGTTTCTTCCCACATTTACCACAGGATGGATATTCAACCTTTCCCTTCTTCCCCTTATTTTTATTCCTAGATTGATCAGCAGATCTCTTCTTCTCCTGGTTTGCTTTAAAGTCATAAGACTTTGAGAATTCTTTCTCTGTCTTGATAGAACATGAGACAATGTCTTCGTATGACGAGAAGGATTGTGAGACTAATGCTCGACGGAGAAATGGTTATAACCCATCAAGGAAACGATCAATCTTACTTCTTGGGTTACATATATAATCTCCAGCATACCTTGCTAACCTTGTAAAGTTAGCCTCATACTTTGCGACATTCTCATCCTCCTTTTGTCTCAGACTCAGAAATTGCCTTTCCATATCTACTCGATGGTCACGAGGAAAGTATTTTTCTAAAAACAGATCTTTGAACTCCCTCCATTCCATATTTGATACTTCACCATCTTCCTTCATGTTTTGAATCAATGACCACTATTGATCAGCATCTCCAGTGAGGCGGTAAACTGCCATGATAACTTTTTCCCTTTCACTACTCCCCAAAGCCTGAAATATTTTCTCTAGGGAATTTATCCATTGCTCAGCTACTAAGGGATTTGTACTCCCATTGAACGTTGGTGGTTGTTTCCTCATGAATCGATCTAACATTGATCCTCCACACTGCAGATCAGGGTGCTCCATAAGGGTAAGGTTATTATTCATAACCTGAGTGAGTTGTCCTAGTATGGTGATTAGCTGATCAGCACCAGTTGCATCACCAGCTACACTATAATTATCTTGAGCAGGAGGGAAATCCCTAGATGGAGTGCGTGCATTGATACGGTTTCCATTTCTTCCACTAGGTGCCATTTCTAAACAATGGCATAAAGTAGATCAGTTTATGAATCAAAATACATAATCCCATACTTATAAAACACTTAACATAAATTTAACTATTTATGGATATAATCCATAATCATAAAAATATTTTCTTTGAGGAAGTATATACTCATAAACCCTTCATAATTATTTGTAAAGAAAATGAGAGTTATCCTAAGAATATCCCCCAGGAGTGTCGTAACCAAGAGTGCAGGAAGGCCTGTTGTCATGCACCGGTTCCCGTTCGAGTCTAGATCAAAGCGGTGTTTTTGGGTTTTACCCGTAGGTACATTTGTGCCAGAGCCGCCTCTACTTGCTTGTATCCAGTCAGGGATGTATTGCTCGGAAAACTCACAAAATCTCTACAATACCAAAATTCTAGGAAGTTCTTCTATACTAATCCTCAAAGTCCATCTTAGGTCTACATGCTCTAATCAGAGTTTATCTAAATCTCGCTTCCATGGTTTGTACTAAAATTCCTATGATACCAACTGTAACGCCCTGACCCCAGTTACCCAGAGTCGGTGAATTATTACATAACATTGGCATGATCACAAGAATGATCAAATCTCGAAAGACCGATTGGTTTAATAGCCTTGGAAACACTAGATATATTCATAAAGTTTTACATTACATCATAAAGTGAAAAACTACAACAACAACATAATATTCATAGTCCACACTCTTATCCCCTCACACTATCCCTACAGGTCATTCATAAATTACTTCTTCACATCCTGGGAAAAATAAAACATAGAAATGGGGTGAGCTCAAATGCCCAGTAAGGATAACAATATAGTGGAAAATTTCATAAATAAGAATAAACATTTAAGGCAATGTATAACTAAAACAAAAGCCTTTTAAACTTGAAATTCAACATAGTATGGAAAAAGTAAAATGAAATAAATCCATTTACTTATTCACACGGATATTCTACTAATCGAACAATCACATGCAATATCAATAACCACTTTCATAATGATGGAATGCATAATGCCAGACTATCATAACCACATAGCCAAGGCCTCATGCCAAGACTACAAATAAGATTTTGTCAAGGCCTTGTGCCAAGACACTAGTTTGTCTCATGAGACCTACCGATGCATCGAGGAGCTATAGTGGGCTCCACCAGTCACATATTAAGTCCAATGCATTCCCATATGAAAAGGTTTAAACATAACATAAACATTCGTATTAAAACTAGCATACGAAATGTCAATACTTTCACCATAAATCCCGAATGGTATAAAAATTGCACATCCACAGTCAAACATATCACAAAACCTTCAATACAATATATAATTTTTGTATCATAATAAATCAACTTCAAATAAGCGTAAAATCCGGCAAAGGATGTTGACATAGATGAAATAAAAACTCTTTTTAGAGAAATATCTCTTTCTATTTTGAAATCATTTAAGAGTCATATATTTATAAAATAAAACATTTTCTTTGAAAATATTCTTATAATCTTGTAAGGGAATCTTCGAAGATTTTATAGCGGCAGAAAATAGCGGCACCCTCCATATAAGTTAAAAAAAACATTCTTACCTTAATTCTGTCGAAAAGGTTAAAAAGCACCTTGTTTGGAAAATAACGGAAAGATTCCTTTATAAAACTCTTATAAAAAGTCAAAAAGGGTATAAATGACTTTTACCCATATTCTTGTAAATAGTAAAAAAAATGTTTTGAAATACATTTTTAAGAAACATGGATGTGGATGATAAAGAAATCCAAGTAGATTGTTACGTATAAACAACCTCGGATAATGAAGAGATTGCGAAATAAACTCTTACCTTGTACTTTTCCTTGGTTGGGGTAGGTTAACCTACTGTATAATGGTGAAATAATTGTTATTAAATTATTCAATAATTATATTCATTAATATGATATCATATATGATCTTTTAACATTGATTTGTTAATAATATCTTAGAATTATCTTCGTTTCAGGTGTTAACTTACTCGTTTTCTTTTATATGTTTTGTTACGTAAGCCAGGATTGTAATGGATAGGTTGTATCTAAATCATATCCATAATGATATCAAGTTCTTAGATACTATTATTAATCATCAAATGAGAATTATACTTGGATGGATACGATGGAGAATGAATCTCATCGCGTTCGTAGAGACGGTAGTCCGTACGTACGCACGAGCGACAATATCATTCTTTTGATATTAAAATAATATATAATTGGATGGTATATCATATATACAGAATCATTATCATGTTATATTTATTATTTACATGAGTTACACATCATTATTATACCCATCCAAATAATAATTTATTGAATAACAATTACACCACGACATGGAGACGGTACGCCGTACGCACGCACGTATGGTGACATGTTATTCAAAGGATGGACAGAATAGTGAATATGGTTGTACCATATTTATAATAACATCACAGTATATATATGATACTGGAGTTATTATTTTATAATGGTAATAATAAAGGAAGAAGAAGTGGAAGAAGAAAAGAACTTGAAAAAGGGTGGTGAAATCATTACCTCTTCTTTGGGTTCTTCCTTTTGATTTGATCAAAAGGGCTCCTTAGGTTGGCTTTATGATCAAACTAAGGCATCTAGGTTGTAGTCAGGGAAGTTGGGAGAGTGTTTGGGCAGAGTTTGGCTGAACCAAAAGGCATTGAAGGTGTGAGTTAATGAGAAAGAGTGCCCTTTTATAAGAGGGGTGAGGGGAACCTTTGGAAAAGAAAGAAATATTATTTTATAATAAATTCATATTCGGGTTCTAATGGCTCCAAAGTGGATTATTTAAAGATTAAGGTGGTTATCGGTCGAAAACAACTCAACCAATAGAATTTAGACAGGTTTGGGTCATTATATTAACCTTATCTTTAAGTATTAACTCTTAATTAGTTTCACTTTTACAATGTCTCTTTGTATTTTTATATTATATAGTTAATAAACATACTATATACATCCAAGAGACCCCCAAGTGGTCCATTAATGATACAACTATCATGATATAAGTCTCTTGGCAGAACCTTAGATTTTTAAGAATTTAATATCAATTAATAATATAATATTTGTTTTAAAAACACTTTTATGTCAATTTTGACACTATTCAATAATTGATTTTTTTGAAACTCATATCAGAATGATTACTTCGAAAAAAGTCCATTAAATCAATCCTAATATGTCATATTAACCTATAAAATTAGTGTAATTCATTAAAAGTCTAAAATTATATTTATTTTGGTATTTATAATATCAATTAATTTAATTTTTCACTATTATGGTAATTACTGCATCATCATTGTGTAATAAATAAATTAAATTATTTAATGTCTAAAAATTATAAATAAAATATAATTATGTAGGAAATCATTTTATATTTCTAATGAATATTTATAGTCGAACATACAACATATATAACTCTGTGTAAAAATTGTTGTTCTAAAAGATATATGCTTATGTCATTTTTGTACTTATTTTAACATAATTAAAATAAAGTGTCCCTATCACCTACAAGTTGCTCCATGGGGTCCCAAAATCGACCCAAAGATGCCCATGGTCGGAAATTTATACACCAATAAGGTTAGGACACATGTTAGGGTAATTTAGTATTATTATAATATTATTTTATAACCCTTATTTACCGGATTTACCCTTAACCATGGTAAATAAAATATTTACTGCAATAATTATTCAAAATGTCTAAAAATAAAAGTTACCTATTCACACAATATGAAAATACTGATTCCAAATATGGAATCCATTTTTCTAATTTCAAAACAAAGAAGTGGTATAAATTAATTTAAAATTAATTCCCGCTGTTAAAACAAAAAGCGTGTTTTTAAGATATAATAACTATCAAAAGATTGATACTTGTTTATGTTCAGTTTAATTGTGAAATTATGTCCAATTACCAACATTGTATTAAATGGTAAAAATATATTATAAATATACTTTAAAACCACTAAAATTCATAATTTATCACTATTAATTATTTCGATTAAAAAATTTGTTTTTAATTAAAATTTAGTAATTTTCATTATTCATCAAAATATCAAAGTTATCCGAAAAGTACCAAAATTTCACCTTAGGCTAAATTCGATACTTCGAATCCAAAAATGAAGTCCATTTTGAAATATAAAGTATATATAATTTAAAAAATTAGGTATTACTATTCATGACAACTAGTTTGATCCGTTGTGGTGTGTGTTAGAACTCGATGTTGCGTACAACACACACTATTACATTATTCAAAGGGAAACATACCGTAGAAGCTTGGGGTGTTACACTTTTAATATATAAATTTTCCCTAAATAATTATGATAGTGAAGTTATTTATTAAATGGAATGTGTGTTTAGTTATTTAGATTACCATATTGATTATGATTTATTCAGAGATTCAAATGTATGAAACCTTTACTGAGTATTTGAGCTCAGCCTTATCTTGTTTCCTTTCCCAAGGACCTGAAGAAGAATTTTTGGAATTATTTCAAGGATTAATTTTTTTCCATTACTTTGATTTTTTATTTTTTTTCTGCTATAAAATGAGTATCATGTATGTATATGGTTTCTAAACTAATAAACTGAACGGTCCTTTGGGATTTGACCATTTGTATCTATTCCTTGAAATAAAGTAGATGTTATCTTCAAGTTAATGGGATTGGGGTTATTACACTAAATCTATTTTTAACTCTAATTTCAATCTATACAACTCAATATTTTTTCCAAAATCATCTAACCCATTGTACCAATTTAACATAATTACCTCAATATTAAATTTCATTCTAACCCAAAGTGTTATTTATACCCTAATAATATATTATTACAAAGAAACAATGAAATTATCTTATAATATCGTTAATCAAATAAAAATAAAATAAAATAATTCCAAAAAATTCATATATATGTAACACTCTGAGTTTTTATGAAATATTTTTTTTCATATAAATTTGGTTTCTTAGATATCTTTCATTTCAAACAAAACTAATTTTTAATGATCCATGATATACAATTAATATTATTTATTAAACATGACCATTATAACAAATAATTTAAACATAGATGTATGAATATGAATATTTTTTTTTAAATTTATGCATAATTTTATTATATAATAAAGACACATTGATAAAAAAGTAGTTTATTTTTACTAAAGTCTTTATATGCTCCGAAAATACCTTTTTCTCAAAAATTATTTCTATTTATTTTTTGTGAAAGAAAAGAAAAATTAATGTTTGAAATTTTATGAAAATGTATTTAATAAAATAATTTTAATTTTTTAAATATGAATATCAAAATTACATTTGAGTGAATTTTTTGAAATTTTATGAAAAGTTTAAAGTTTGGATGATTAGTAAAAACTACTATTTTTTATTATAAACTTCCTTTTTGTTTAAAGAATTTACAAGCACAATTTTATTTTAAGATGGTTTTAAATGTAAATTTTGGACTCCTCTTATTTTAATTCTCAAAAATCATGTAAATCATATAAATCATGTAAATCATATAAATCATGCAAATCATGTAAATAGTGTAAATCATGAAAATCATAAAAATCCTGTGAATCCTGTAAATAACGTAAATCATTTAAATCATGTTTAAATATAATAAATCATGATTACTCTTGTTTTAATATGATTTATTATGATAATTTTTAACCTTAATTGATTCTGGGAGTAATACCTCTTAAGACAAATGGAATTTATTTGACTAAGTATGAGACACCGTTTCCATGATCAAACTGTCTCACTGGTTAGTCTGAAAAATAAAAAAATTATCAAACACTGTTTCCATAACACCATAACCATGCTAAACAATTTGAAAAGGACCAGACACAATTTCTATACTACAAGTTCCATAATTTGTAAAGAACTAGACACCATAACCATGCTACTAGTTCTAGTATTCGCAAAGGGCTAGAGACTGAAATTGTACTATCTGTTCCAGAATTCACAAAGGATCAGACACCGTAACCGTGATACTAGTTCTAGAACTCATGAAGGACAATTCACCAGAGACTATCGCACTATTTATAACTTATCCTAACTTTGGCACCATTCATATGTCACAAATAAATTATGACACTATTCCTTAATAATTTTGCTTCCTTTCTCAATCAAAAAAAAAAATTAAATGTAATGATAATATATGAGCCATTTAATGAAACTGACAAAATTAATGATATTTTTTAGACATATTTATAGATAGAATGAGGTATGAGGTGTAGAGATAATGCTTCTTGTCATCCATAACACAAGAACTTAAGATAAAATACAATGTAGCACACGAGTTAGATGTAGTGACTGAAAGATATATTAGAGTGAACATGAACACATGCTAGAACAAGTAGAAAAATGATGATAATCCATAATTATTTCTATGTACCATCCTGCAAACATCCTTGTAGCACCAACTCAAAGAAGAAGAAGTTCTATGAAGAGATACACAATAACTCACTAGAAACCAGAATAAACAAATCACAAAACTCTATTTCTGAGTCTACTTTCAAAAGAGGACCCGAAAATCAAATCTGCTACATCCTAGAAGTCTAGAGCTTCAAACAACAACACTCAAATCATTTCCAATCCCTTCTTATTATATTCTACTCTATTTTTTACTATTTTATTAATCTTTTGAGCAGTGTGTGTGTAACACCCCGAGCTTCCATGATACGCTTCTCATTCAATAATGCAATAGCTTGCATTGTACGCAACTTCGAGTTCTAAAACACCGTGACTAATCAAAGTAGCCGTTATGAATAGTAATAACCACCTTTTAAAATTATAGAAATTTTATATTTCAAAATGGACTTCATTTTTGGATTCGGAATATCGAAATTAGCCTATGTTGAATTTTTGGTATTTTTTAGAGAACTTCTAATTTTTTATGAATAGTGAAAAATACTTAGAAACAAATTTTTTAATCAAAATAATTTATAGTGATAAATTATACTATTTAGTGGTTTTAAAGTATAATTAGAATATATTTTTACCATTTTATCCAATGGTGGTCATTAGAATTAATTTAACATTGAAATTGGACATAAACAATTGCCAATCTTTTGATATAAATTGTTTCTTAAAAACACGCTATTTGTTGTGACAGCGGGAATTAATTATAAAATTAATTAATGAAACTTATATGTTTTGAATTTTCTAAAATAGACATCATTTTTGAATTCGGAATATCAATTATAGCTTAGGGTGAAATTTTGGCATTGTTCTGAAAACATCAATTTTTGATGAATAGTGAAACCACTAAGTGGTAGTTAAATAACTGATTTTTCGTTTAAATGAAATATTACCACTTCTGTGATTTGATTTTCAAAAATCCGACACACATGGTTGTCATTAAGAAGTAAAATGTGGTTTAATGAGATTAAAATAATTTTTGGTGAATAGTAACTTTTAAGTTCTTAATCGCGATTAGAGGTAATTAGTGTAGTTTAAGGTAAAAATAATGTTTTAATAATATGAGATGAGCTTGACACATGTACTACCCTCATTGGATGTTCTATGGCCGACCAACTTGGGGACCCCATGGAGCCACTTTAGTAAGAAAATGACATAAATACCTTTTATTTAATGTTAAAGTAAAAAATGACCCAAACATGAAATGTTTTACTAAAGAATTTTTTACATGGGGTTATACAAGTCATATTTTTGACTATAAATAATCATTGGAAATATAAAACGATTTCCTACATCATAGTAGTTTTTTTATAATTTTTAGACATTAAATAAATTAAATTATTTATGACATCATTATGATGCAGCGATGACCTCATTATTTAACGATCTTAATAAAATGAAAAGATAATGTACAATCCAAGGCATACACTTGTCCAAAGACTATTGGATGGGTAGATTTAGAACCCTTATCACCTTATACACGAATTATATAAGTGTGAGACCTTTAGAATCCGAAAAGCATTGTATAATAATGTAAAATGTCCTTACTTTCCAAAAGTGCCCCTCCTCTCCTCTTATAAAAGGCCCCCACCTCTACCACCTCATACACACTTTCAAGCCATTTGGCTCGGCCAACCTCTTCCCAAATACTCTCCCAACATACCTCAATTACTCCTAGAAGCCTCACTTTGGGCAGTACTCTTCCCAAGGAAGCCTTTGGCTCAAATCAAAAAGAGTTACCCGATTTTTAGGTAATGTCTTCTCTAATGTTGTTTTGTTTTATTTTTCTTCTCCAACCCCCTAAACTCTTTTTATTCATTTATTTTGTAACAAAAAAATTATCCTCAATATACTAGGATGTTGTTATAAGAAGGATTCTAGCTACACTTACACACACCTACATCTAATGGTTAAAGAACATACGGTTTCTGTGGATGGCGAATTTCTGCCTCACGAAACGATGATTGTTCAACACTCATATAACACTTTCAAAGGTGGCCATTAAGATGTCACTATATTTATATATGATATATAATATGTTTATGTTTTACTTATGCTTATGTATTTCTCATTTATGTCATACTTTATGATTTCCATTATGAGTAAAACGCGATAATTTCATTTTAGGAAGTGCGGACTACCGCCCCCTCAAAGTGATTTGAATCGTTAATGCCATATGTGGGATGTATAAAGGATGGAGTAAATGGTATTATACACTATATTATACTGGAATTATATTATACATTTATATCATTATGATTTCATTCCATTAAATACGAAATAGAAATGAAAGTAGCGTTCATGCGTACGTACGGCTTACCGTCTCCATGAACGGTGCATTTCATTTCTTACCTCTAAATGTTACGTATTATTATAAATGAATGTATATAATAGATATATATGATATATATGACATCTAAATCATGAATATAATTCTGGAGATAATGGATATTCTACCACATAAACAACTTGTAATTATAAGAAGTTTATTGTTGACTCAAGTACCAAAGATCGACAAAACGACCGTTATTAACTTAAATAATTACATAATGTTCATAACATTGTAATAAGTGATATAAAAAGGATAATTAAATTGAAAATGGTTCTTAATAAAGTATATATTAACTCTAGTTTATTATTCAGGAGGTTAAAGAACGGTCGAATCAAGTCGGACAGAAGGTAAGGGAACTTCTTAACCCAATTTCTATTCTTTGGGTTAATCTCATACTTTCAAATTATGTCATGATATTATTATGTCCTATCTTGTATTTTTACATTATTTATGTGTACTTATAGTGAATACACATAATAGACCTACTTTATAAAAAAAATGATCTTTTTAAGGACTTTGTCTCAATCCCGTTTCATTGAGGCATATTTGGTTTTATATACAACTTTCTTTTATACGGTGTATAAACCCCTTTGAATTTTACGTTTATTAAAAAGGAATCTTTTTATATGAAGCGTTTTGCTAAACGACAAAAGGGAATGTTTTTCTTTCGATACTTATGCGGCGAAAACAACTTCTCCACCGCCGTGACCATTATTTGAGTTTCGGCTTCCTCTACAAGCCATCTTTTTTTAATGAAAAATAAATACAAAGTTTTAACTTTCTTTTATTTTGGTATTGAAAATGGTTTTGAAAGTGTTTTTATTATATCAATGTGTTGTATTGATATCTTGTGATTGAAATGTGGAAATGTTATGTTTCCTTTATGCATGTTTTATGTGATACAATTATGTTATGGTTTATGATATGTTTAAACCTATTCATATGAGGAATGTATTGGACTTAATAAGTGACGGGTGGAGCCCGCTATAGCTCCTCGATGCATCGGTAGGTCTCATGAGACAACTAGACGTGGAATTGGCCGAGGCCCTTTACCAATTTGATTTATGGTTTTGGCCGAGGCCTTAATCATTTTAGATTTCTTGGCCGAGGCCTTGACAAAATGTTTCAGAATGTCTGGCATTATACATTCCCTCATTATGAAAGTGGTTATTGATATTGCATGTGATTATTCGACTAGTAGAATATCCATGTGAGTAAGTAAATGGAATTATCTCATTTTACTTTTTCCATATTATGCTGAAGCTCAAGTTTAAAAAGGCTTTTGTTTTAGTTATACATTGAATTAAATGTTAATGTTTATTTATGAAAGCTTCTGCAATATTGTTATCCTTACTGAGCATCTGAGCTCACCCCTTTCAATGTTTTAATATTTTCTAGGATGTGAAGAAGTATTTTATGAATGACCTGTAGGGATAGTCAGAAGAGGATATGAGTGTGGACTATGAAGACTTAGTTATTATTTTTTCACTTTATGATGTAATGTAACATTTATGAATGTATCTAGTGTTTCCAAGGCTACTAAACTAATCGGTCTTTCGAGACTTGATCTTTTGTGATCATGCCAATGTTACAAGGTAATGCACCGACTCTGGGTAGCTGGGGTCGGGGCGTTACAATTGGTATCAGAGGCAGTTTAGTACTAACCTTGGAAGCTAGATTTAGATAAACTCTGATTAGAGCACATAGCCCGAAGATAGACTTTGGGGATTAGTATAGAAGAACTTCCTAGAATTTTGGTATTGTAGAGATGTTGTGAGTTTTCCGAGCAATAAATCCCTGTCTGGATACGAGCAGGTAGAGGCGGCTCTGGAACAGATGTACCTAGGGGTAAAACCCGAAAACACCGCTTTGAGCTAGACTCGAACGGAAACTGGTGCACGACAACGGGCCTTGCTGCACTCTTGGTTACGACACTCCCGGGGGATATGCTTTGGATAATTCTCATTTTCTTTATAAACCACTATGAAGGGTTATGAGTATATACTTCCTCAAAGAAAACATTTTTATGGATTATATCCATAAATAGTTCAATTTATGTTAAGTATCTTACAAGTATGGAATTATGTATTTTGATTCATAAACTAATATAGTTTATGCCATTGTTTAGAAATGGCGCCTAGTGGAAGGAATGAAAACCGTATCAATTCACGCACTCCGTGTAGGGATTTCCCTCCTACTCAAGATAATTATTGTGGATCTGGAGATACAACTGGTGCTGATCAACTTATTACCATACTGGGAAAACTCACTCAAGTTATGAATAATAACCTTAGTCGTATGGATCACCCTGATCCACAACGTGGAGGATCAATGTTAGACCACTTCATGAGGCAACAACCACCAACATTTAATGGGGGTACAAATCCGTTAGTAGCTGAGCAATGGATAAACTCCTTAGAGAAAATATTCCATGCCTTGTGGAGTAGCGAAAGGGAGAAGGTTATCATGGCAGTTTACCGCCTCACTGGAGATGCTGATCAATGGTGGTCATTGATTCAAAACACAAAGGAAGATGATGACGTATTGAATATGGAATGGAGGGAGTTCAAAGAGCTTTTTCTAGAAAAATACTACCCTCGTGACCATCGAGCAGATATGGAAAGACAATTTTTGAGTCTGAGACAAAAGGAGGATGAGAATGTCGCAAAGTATGAGGCCAAATTTACAAGGTTAGCGAGGTACGCTGCAGATTATATACGTAACCCAGGATGTAAGATTGATCATTTCTTTGATGGGTTAAAACCATTTCTCCGTCGAGCTTTAGTATCACAATCGTTCTCAACATACGAAGATATTGTCTCATGTGCTATCAAGACAGAAAAGTAATTCTCTAAGTCTTATGACAACAAAGTAAAGCAAGAGAAGAAGAGAACGGTGGAACAAGAGACAGATAAAGGGAAAAAGGGAAAGAAGGATTTTCCATTATGTGATAATTGTGGGAAGAATCACCCTGGTACTTGCCTAAAAGGAATGGGAGTTTGTTATAAATGTGGGGAAAAAGGTCACCAGGCGCGTGATTGCGAGGGAAAGAAAGAGGCTATCAATGTTGAATGCTACAATTGTAGAGAAATGGGGCATTATGAAAATGAATGTCCTAAGCGTCAGGGAAACTTACCTCAGAAAAGGCCAAGGGATCAAGGGCAATCTTATGCTGTTACTACAGTTGAAGAAGAATAACTAATGTATTGGTGCTTTTGGACTCATGGATTATATTCTGGTTATTAGAATAATGTGATATATATATAAGGATTGTACTGCAGTACTTGTTGATTTCAGTAAGGTTTTAATATGATGAAGGTAATTATACTTTTAGTATGTGACAATAAGAGAAACTTTAATTTGTTTGGGGAATCTGATAAATTGATTTTGGAATTAAGAGACCTTTTAGAGAAAGTCTGGACAGTGGTATTTTGGATAACTATAAAGGTTGGAGTGGATTAAGTTGATCTTTAGATAGTATTTTTTAAGGTTAAAAAATTTATGAAGATTATTTTTGAATATTATAATACTATAGTTTTAGGAAAAGGACAACCTACAGGGTGGGGCATAACCCGTCGCGTCGGACAAAGCTACAGGAATCAAACCCACAATCATAGTGCGACATGCCCTTATTTCCTACCACTAGCCTACAGGAAGTCCCTGGTTATTACAAAATAATTTTACTAATCTAAATGGTATGTGTTAACATTTGGAACCTTATACAATTTAGATAAGTATAATATTTTTGAGTTCTATTATATTTCTGAGTGAAAGATGAGTTTAAGGTTGAAACTCTAATTGTCAAGCATAAATATATATATACCTATCTCTTATTCAATGAATTAATTAATTCTTAAACTTTAGTAAAGGGATATTAAAACAAAAAAATGTGTTATCCTAATACCTTATGTCTTGTTGAACTGATGATATTTTAAATCAACATAGATTGAAGGCTTTGAGGCCCTCAATTTGACAGTTGATTGTGATTGATGACCTCAATCACTCCCTTCAAATATTTACGTTTTTCCTCCAATTATATGTCTATAATTTCCACCAATGTTCTCCTAATCGAGATCATAATTGGGTGGTGACTTTTTCATTTCCATTTTCCTTTTATTAAGGCTAAATTTTATTAATCTTATTTCCGATGTGGGTTTTCCACAAAGGTATTTTATATTTTCATCCTTTCATTTTCAAAGAAAAATTTCAAATTGCGAGGACGCAATTTATTGAAGGATGGGAGAATGTAACACCCCGAGCTTCCATGATACGCTTCTCATTCAATAATGCAATAGCTTGTATTGTACGCAACTTCGAGTTCTAAAACACCGCGACTAATCAAAGTAGCCGTTATGAATAGTAATAACCACTTTTTAAAATTATAGAAATTTTATATTTCAAAATGGACTTCATTTTTGGATTCGGAATATCGAAATTAGCCTATGTTGAATTTTTGGTATTTTTCTGAGAACTTCTAATTTTTTATGAATAGTGAAAAATACTTAGAAACAAATTTTTTAATCAAAATAATTTATAGTGCTAAATTATACTATTTATTGGTTTTAAAGTATAATTAGAATATATTTTTACCATTTTATCCAATGGTGGTCATTAGAATTAATTTAACATTGAAATTGGACATAAACAATTGCCAATCTTTTGATATAAATTGTTTCTTAAAAACACGCTATTTGTTGTGACATCGGGAATTAATTATAAAATTAATTAATGCAACTTATATGTTTGGAATTTTTTAAAATAGACATCATTTTTTAATTCGGAATATCAATTATATCTTAGGGTGAAATTTTGACATTGTTATGAGAAACTTCAATTTTTGATGAATAGTGAAACCACTAAGTGGTAGTTAAATAACTGATTTTTCATTTAAATGAAATATTACCACTTCTGTGATTTGATTTTCAAAAATCCGACATACATGGTTGTCATTAAGAAGTAAAATGTGGTTCAATGAGATTAAAATAATTTTTGGTGAATAGTAACTTTTAAGTTCTTAATCGCGATTAGAGGTAATTAGTGTAGTTTAAGGTAAAAATAATGTTTTAATAATATGATATGAGCTTGATACATGTCCTACCCTCATTGGATGTGCCATGGACGACCAATAAAATCCATGGGTCAACTTGGGGACCTCATGGATCTACTTTAGTTAGAAAATGACATAAATACCTTTTATTTAATGTTAAAGTAAAAAATGACACAAACAGGAAATGTTTTACTAAAACAATTTTTACATGGGGTTATACAAGTCATATTTTTGACTATAAATAGTCATTGGAAAGATAAAACGATTTCCTACATCATAGTATTTTTTTTATAATTTTTAGACATTAAATAAATTAAATTATTTATGACATCATTATGATGCAGCGATGACCTCATTATTTAACGATTTTAATAAAATGAAAAGATAATGTACAATCCAAGGCATAAACTTGTCCAAAGACTATTGGATGGGTATATTTATAACCCTTATAACCTTATCCACGAATTATATAAGTGTGGGACCTTTATAATCCGAAAAGCATTGTATAATAATGTAAACTTTCCTTACTTTCCAAAAGTGCCCCTCCTCTCCTGTTATAAAAGGCCCCCACCTCTACCACCTCATACACACTTTCAAGCCATTTGGCTCGGCCAACCTCTGCCCAAATACTCTCCCAACATCCCTCACTTACTCCTAGAAGCCTCACTTTGGACAGAACGCTTCCCAAGGAAGCCTTTGGCTCAAATCAAAAGAGTTACCCGATTTTTAGGTAATGTCTTCTCTAATGTTGTTTTGTTTTATTTTTATTCTCCAACCCCCTAAACTCTTTTTATTCATTTATTTTGTAACAACACCAGTATACTCAATATACTAGGATTTTGTTATAATAAGTATTAGAGCTACACTTACACACACCTACATCTAATGGTTAAAGAACATACGGTTTCTGTGGATGTCGAATTTCTGCCTCACGAAACGATGATTGTTCAACACTCATATAACACCTTAAAAGGTGGCCATTAATATGTAACTATATTTATATATGATATATAATATGTTTATGTTTTACTTATTCTTCTGTATTTCTCATTTATGGCATACTTTATGATTTCCATTATGGGTAAAACGCGATAATTTCATTTTAGGAAGTGCGGACTACCGCCCCCTCAAAGTGATTTGAATCATTAATTCCATATGTGGGATGTATAAAGGATGGAGTAAATGGTATTGTACAATATATTATACTGGAATTATATTATACATTTATATCATTATGATTTCATTCCATTAAATACGAAATAGAAATGAAAGTAGTGTTCATGCGTACGTACGGCTTACCGTCTCCATGAACGGTGCATTTCATTTCTTACCTCTAAATGTTACGTAATATTATAAATGAATGTATATACTGGATATATATGATATATATGACATCTAAATCATGAATATAATTCTGGAGATAATGCATATTCTACCACATAAACAACTTGTAATTATAAGAAGTTTATTGTTGACTCAAGTACCAAAGATCGACAAAACGACCGTTATTAACTTAAATAATTACATAATGTTCATAACATTGTAATAAGTGATATAAAAAGGATAATGAAATTGAAAATGGTTCTTAATAAAGTATATATTAACTCTAGTTTATTATTCAGGAGGTTAAAGAACGGTCGAATCAAGTCGGACACAAGGTAGGGGAACTTCTTAACCCATTTTCTATTCTTTGGGTTAATCTACTACTTTCAAATTATGTCATGATATTATTATGTCCTATCTTGTATTTTTAAATTATTTATGTGTACTTATAGTGAATACACATAATAGACCTACTTTATAAAAAATGATCTTTTTAAGGACTTCGTCTCAATCCCCTTTCATTGAGGCATATTTGGTTTTATACACAACTTTCTTTTATACGGTGTATAAACCCCTTTGAATTTTACGTTTATTCAAAAGGAATCTTTTTATACGAAGCGTTTTGCTAAACGACAAAAGGGAATGTTTTTCTTTCCATACTTATGCGGCAACAATGACTTCTCCGCCGCCGTGACCATTATTTGAGTTTCGGCTTCCTCTACAAGCCATCTTTTTTTAATGAAAAATAATTACAAAGTTTTAACTTTCTTTTATTTTGGTATTGAAAATGGTTTTGAAAGCGTTTTTATTATATCAATGCGTTGTATTGATATCTTGTGATTGAAATGTGGGAATGTTATGTTTCCTTTATGCATGTTTTATGTGATACGATTATGTTATGGTTTATGATATGTTTAAACCTATTCATATGAGGAATGTATTGGACTTAATAAGTGACGGGTGGAGCCCGCTATAGCTCCTCGATGCATCGGTAGGTCTCATGAGACAACTAGACGTGGAATTGGCAGAGGCCCTTTCCCAATTTTATTTATGGTTTTGGCTGAGGCCTTAATCATTTTAGACGTCTTGGCCAAGGCCTTGACAAAATGTTTTAGAATGTCTGGCATTATACATTCCCTCATTATGAAAGTGGTTATTGATATTGCATGTGATTATTCGACTAGTAGAATATCCATGTGAGTAAGTAAATGGCATTATCTCATTTTACTTTTGCCATATTATGCTGAAGGTCACGTTTAAAAAGGTTTTTGTTTTAGTTATACATTGCCTTAAATGTTAATGTTTATTTATGAAAGCTTCCGCAATATTGTTATCCTTACTGAGCATCTGAGCTCACCCCTTTCAATGTTTTAATATTTTCTAGGATGTGAAGAAGTATTTTATGAATGACCTGCAGGGATAGTCAGAAGAGGATATGAGTGTGGACTATGAAGACTTTGTTATTAGTTTTTCAATTTATGATGTAATGTAACATTTATGAATGTATCTAGTGTTTCCAAGGCTACTAAACTAATCGGTCTTTCGAGACTTGATCTTTTGTGATCATGCCAATGTTATGAGGTAATGCACCGACTCTGGGTAGCTGGGGTCGGGGTGTTACAATGTGTGTCCATATTAAAAATACACATTGTATCTTATGCTAAACTAGAGGATACAAGATATCCTCTCACTATTACTCTCTGACACCATTTTAACGCACATAGAACTATGGAAGAGGCCCTATTGTGTCCTTGTAGTTTTAATTTCCAATATAGAATTATGGTAGAGGTAAATTGACCAGGAAAACACTATATGCTATTGTAAACCCCGATCTAGGGTGTGGATCAAAGAATGTTAATATAAATTGCTTGGTTGTAGGTGATCACCAAGTGGACTGGATTATGTCTCAACTTGAGACTGAACACTTGTTTTAATCTAATATGTTTTTCAATTTAGTTTTTCTCTATTTTAACTCACATTTCAAAAAACTAAGTTTCACTTTGATATTTATACTTGGATAGTATTTATAACTATTTTTCTTTAGTAAATTGTTTTCAAAAGTTATTTCAGTATTTTAGGTTGATATAACTTAGAAGTAATGAATATGTTTATAAATTTATTTAATAATCAAACTATTATAAATTTACTACTTTGATTAACTGGCTTGTTTTGTTTTTAAATTGGGGGATCTTTAAATAATGGTTTTAACAGAAATTTTTTTGGGAACTCAATTCACCCCCCTCTTGAGTGTCCTACTCCAACAAACATTTGGTATCATAGGTTTTTCTAAACTGTTATTTTCAAAGGTTTTATAGATTTTTCAAAAAATTTCAACTGTGATTTAGTTGTGTTTTAATGATATATAAATTTTTGGCAGTAATAAATTTCTAGCTCTTTAAAATCTAGACTTTATTATTTGTTATGGAAAATAGAGAAGAATATACTACTACCAACATACCTCCATACTTTAATGAAACAAATTATGCTCAGTGGAAGATTAAAATGAAAATGCACATAGAAAGTATGGTCTTTGATATCTAGATAGTAATAGATGATAAATATGAAATACGAGAAACTCCAAGATGTACATAGAGTAATGATACAAAATCTTATTACAATAATAATTGTAACATTATGAATGACTTTTTTTTGTGCTTTAGGGGATGAATAATTTAATAGAATATATTCTTGTAAATATACCTATGAAACATGGGATACCTTAGCTGTCTCACATGTCCGAACAACTAATGTTAAAGAAATGGGACATAATACCTATACTATTAATTATGACAACTTTAAGATGAATCTTGATTAACTCATTTCTGATTTGTGTCTCAGGATTAATGAAATAGTAAATACAATGAGCTCTCTTGGAAATCTAGTGGGTGCCAAAGAACAAATCATGTAGTTACTCAGATGTCTACCAGAAAGATGGAGAGGATCATGAGTGTCAATTAGAGAATCATGTGACATCAGTAAGTTTTCAGTCAAGGAGATGATAAGTAAACTGATGATATTTGAGGAAGAGTTAAAGGTTAACAAAGAGAAAGAGGATTAACCAAAGAGAAAGTCCGTGGCTTTAAAAACAACTAATTCCAAAAAATAACGAAACTGAAAGGATATAGAATTATTATAACAACATAAGTAATGATGATTCACTATCAGATAATGATGAAGAAATGAATCAATTATCCCTGTGGTTTAAGAAGTTTTATATAAGGAATAAATTCTTTATAAAGCCCACTAAAAAATAAAAATATGACAATAAACATAATTGGAAATGGACTAGAAAATTAATGAGAACTAAAATTAAATAGTCTATTATGAATGTAAGAGAAAGGGACATGTAAAAGTTGACTGTACCAACATAAATTTTAAAAATAAGTATGAGGAAAAAGCTATAAAGTATAAAAAGGAAATTAAAGGAACATGTAGTTTTTTTCTGAGGATAAATCTAGTGAATCAGAATCATCACATGATGAGAAATGTGACAAGGAAAACATGTGTTTCATGAAAAACACATATGAGGTAACTCTTGAGTCTCCTGTAAAAAATTATTATTATTATTCTAGAGATTAAAGTGATTATAAAAATATGAATAATAATTAAATGCTTGGATACTTCCAAATGATTGAAGATACATGAAATGAATGAAAAGAAAAAAATAAATCTCTAAAGAAACAATATGGTCTTACTTATACTATTAAATATGATCTTACTATAGAAAAGGAAATGGATGTTCAATTACATAAAAAGAATAATAAAATTAATTTATATAATGAGAAATTGAAAAAATACTTAGAAATTTCTTCCAATGGAAATAATACTCCAACAAAAATTCTTGGTTAAAAAGTAGCTCCAAAGTATACTACTGGTATAGGATACCAACCTGGAAATAAGAATATAACTAAAATTAGTTTTATAACATAATCTAGAAAATATGACTTCATACCCAGAACTAAAAAATCTTCTAGTTCTAGATCTGGGAATTCATTCACAGCTTCTAGTTTTTTAGGATTAAATAATTTTTACTTATCTAACAAGTTACAAACTGTGTATAGGAAACCCATGAAGTAAGTATTGGTTCCCAAAGCTATTATTACTAATGTTATTGGACCCAAAAATTTGGATTAAAAAACAATCTCTTTCTTAATTATTTCGTAGGAATGTTTTTTTGAAGATCTCTTATAGAAGTCTATGGTACTTGGATAATGGATGTTCAAGACACATGATAAGAGATTACTCGTGCTTCAAGAATCTGATAAAGAGTTATGGTGGACATGTCACTTTTGGTGACAATTCTAAAGAAAAAATAATTGGCCTTGGAAAAATTGGTAACTCTAACTCGGTTTTAATTACCCAATTACTTTTTTGATGGATTAAAATACAATCTACTTAGTATCTCTTAGTTGTGAAATGGTGGATTCAATGTTAAATTTGAAAATGACTCTTGAAATGTTTTCAATTCTAAAAATGAGTTAGTATTTAATTGTTTTAGAAATAAAAATGTTTATGATGTAAACCTAGATTGTTTAGTTTCTCAAAATGTTTCATGCTTAAGTGTATTTCACAGAGTGTTGGATTTGGAAAAGAAGACTAGGAAACAGTAATATACAATCTCTTAGAAATATTACAGGAAAAGTCTTTTTCAAAGATCTACACAATCTTGAGTTTCCAAATGAAAAAGTTTGTAATCCTTATCAAAAGGGTAAACAATACAAAATATCTTTCAAACCAAAGAAATAAGTTTCAACTCCTCAACCCCATGAGTTGGTTCACATGGATTTTTTTGGACAATATAGAGTTTCAAGTATAAATGGGAAGCACTATGTCTATGTTCTTGTATATTACTATTCTAGATATACTTGGACCATTTCCATTGCTTAGAAAAGTGAATCTTGTTCTCATTTTGTCAAGTATGATAGAAAAGTAGAAAAACTAAGTGGTATTAAAGTTAAAAACCTAAAAAGTGACCATGGATGTGAGTTTGAAAACCATGATTTGGAATATTGTTTGTCACAAAATGGCTATAGTCATAACTTCTTTTCCCTTATAACACCTCAACAAAATGGTGTTGTAGAAAGAATAAATAGAATATTAAAAGAAATAGAAAGAACCATGCTCAATGAATATGACCTAATAATCTACTTTTGGGATGAAGTTTTCAATACAACTTTCTATGTTATTAATAGAGTCTTAATTAGACTAATTATTAAGAAAACTCTCTATGATATATAGAAAAATAGGAAACCCAATGTTAGTTACTTCATAGTTTTCGGTTACAAAGTTTATATTCTCAATACTTAGGACAATATTGAAAAATTTTCATCTAAAAGTGATAGTGGAATATTTATAGGTAATTCGATCAATAGTAAAGACTATAGAGTATTAAATAAAAGAACCAAATTAATGGAAGAATATATACATGTCAAATAAGATTAAATATATCCAATGATCCTAATAAATTCCATGAAAATCTTGAGGATGATATGACATATTTGAATATCAATGAAAAATATTATCATTCTACTATTAAAAAATCTATAAAATCATCCATTTTTGAAAATTATCTAGATTCTAGTCATGATGAAACCGAACCTGTTGAAGAAGTTGAAATCACTAGATCTTCTTTTTATAGATCTTTTAGAACCCTTAAAGACCATCCTTTAGATGCTATAGTTGGAGGCTTAGATAAAGGAACTCTTACTAGTGGTTCTGTAAGAAATCAGGTTCAACATCAACCTTTCTTGTCACAGATTGAGCCTAAGAACATCAATGAGGTAATCAATGATTAATTTTGGGTGATTTATATGCAAGAATAATTAAATCAGTTTGAAATAAATAAATACTGGAATCTAGTGGATAGACCTAAATACACCTTGACTATAGGTACTAAATTGGTGTTTAAAAATAAATTAGATGAAGTAGGTAATATTTTAATAAATAAAGAAAAATTATTTTCACAAGGTTATTGTTAAGAATAAGGGATATATTATGAGGAAAGTTTTCACTAGTTACTAAACATTAATCCACTAGAACCTTTCATGCATATGCATCACATCTAAATTTTAAACTATATCAAATAGATGTTAAGTGTGCATTCCTTAATTGGTATATATATGAGGATTTTTTTTTTGAAAAACCCATTTCTTTTATAAAAAATGATTTTCTAAATCATGTTTTTAAATAAAAAAAGATTTAAATGGTTTAAAATAATATCAAAGATCTTGGTATGATAGACTAAGTAGTTATCTTATTTTTAAAGGATTTAAAAAATGTATAGTTGATCCTACTCTCTTTATAAAAATAATTTTTAATGATATTTTAGTTTTTCAAATCTATATTGATGATATTATTTTTGGATCTTCAAAAAATTTCTTTTGTTTTTATTTTTCAAAGATGATGAAAAATAAATTTAAAATGAGTTTGACGGGTGAACTAAAATTCTTTCTTGGATTTCAAATCTTTGAAAACAAGGAAGGTATTATTTTGAATCAAAGTAAATATACTAAATATATACTAAATTATTTTGGTTAATATAGTAATAAATGTAATGATACTCTTATGAGTACCAATTATATATTAGATCTTGATGAAAATGGTAAATCCATTGATCAAACCACTTATGGAGTAATGATTGGGAGTTTACTCTACTTAACTGCTAGTAGTCCTGATATTATGTTTATTGTGTGTATATGTGATCGTTTTTAATAAAATCGTAAAGAGTCACATATTCTTGCTGTTAAAAGGATTTTCAAATACCTAAAAGACAATACCAACTTAAGACTATTCTATCCTATAGGATAATCATTTGACTTAGTTAGCTATTCAGATGCCAATTTTTGCAGTTGTAAGTTAGATAGAAAAAGAACCTTTGGAACATATCACATTATGGGAATGTCACTATCATCATAGTGTAGTAAAATCCTAAATTCTGTTACATTATCTACTTCCAAAGAAGAATACATAGCTGTTGGTAGTTATTGTGCTCAGATTTTGTGGATGAAATAATTTTTTTTGAGATTATGGATATCAATATTAAAATGTCCCTATAAATTGTGATAACACAAGTGCTATTAACATCTCTAAAAATTTTGTTTCTATTTCAATAAAAAAACATGATGATGTAAGACATCATTTTTTGAGAGATCATTATAAAAAGGGTGATATTACTTTAGAATTCATTGGCGCTGAAAATTATCTTGTTGACATTTTCACCAGGCCTTTAAATTCTGAAAGGATGAGTTACATCATATATTAATTAGGAATGATCATCCTTGAGTGACCAGTTTTCTATATAATAGTTATTGATTCATAGTTATTATCTCACAGTTAATATCTCATATTTACAATCTCTATGTTACTATCTCTCATTTTTTCTATCTCATGTTTTATGTCTCACTAGTTACGGTCACACCTTTTAGAGTCACACTATAATGTTGACACAGTTAATGCTTGTTCCAATCTCACCGTTATAAATCAAAATACTATTTTTAGAAATATTTTTCCCTTATATCTGTATTGATTATTTTATTTATTTTAAACAATGTTTTTGTGTTTTGTGACATTTGAACTCCCCAAATTATAAAACCCATCTCTTCACGTATCTCTTAATTCGTAGTCTCTACTCTCGAGGAAAATATCTTTTCTCTCGAACTACTCATCTTTCTTGATAATGTATTGAATTCCAAAGATAAAGCATACATATTCATTATCTCTTGTAAGGCATTAGTCTTCAATGAAACCGAAAAAGGCTCTGATTACCATGCCTGAGAAATCACTAAACCTAGGTCTTACAGATCGTACAGTTGTTCTAGAGAAACAAATATGTGCGATGTGGCTTCTATCAAGTAATTAACTTTTTCTGAAAGTATTGTAAGAACATGGATGGTTAGAGTGGTTTACAAAGGAGAAAATAACTATCTATCTGAAGCTATTTTTCTAATTTTTACAGTATGTTCAGTTCACTTTCAACTGTAAAGATAATTTTGTTGTTAGAAGATGGGTGAATGGACAGAGATATACCCTTTCTTTGAGTTTTTGGGCTGCCTAATTAGGAACACCACATGAAGGAATTTTTGAGGACTACCAAATAGGTCCTCCAACACCAAGTGATCTATTTATCCAAGAGGAGTCTATATGTTGTTTGACTAGAAATAAAAATAATCGAAGTCATATGGATGATGATCTGAATGAAGTGACTAGGTTTTTGATCAAGTTTATTCAACACCTAATATGTCTAAGGAAATGATAATTTTCCACTCTCAAATATTAAGACATATTTTTGATACATCTTCTGAAGAATTTTCATAAGATTAATCTGTGCATGTACATTATCCTTCACATATGTGACATGATCAAGACAATATCAAAGTAAAATTCTCTTTTCTACTCAAGGTTTATCTCTACAATTCTACTAGCCAAAGGTGTATTTAGTAATAATGAATAAGTGTACGAAGATTATGATTTTTATATTTCTAAGGATACATGCAGAGGAATAAAGACCAGTTTGAATCTATGGAAGAGATCATTGGTTGAAGACAATGATAGAATGTGTGAGGATTTAAATCCTATTAAGAACCCTTCAAGACCTAATAATGTCACTGGCCTTAGTTTAGAGTCATATGATCTTTTGTAATATTTGGATGCTGAAATGGAAATTTATTTTCCTATAACTGAAGATGAAAAGGCTTTAGATGGAGAAGATAATAATTCAAAGATTTCTCAAAGGACTGGAGAAACAACTCTTGACTCTCCTTGAAAACCTCATGATATTGACTCTTGAGAATCTAATATATCTAAATGTGATAATGATTCTAGTGAAGAAAGTGAAGCTACTGATAAGAGTAAAAATGTGGAAGAAGAAAATACTACTATTGAAGAATGTGCAACCACTGAGAAATAGATAGAGGATGAATATGAAGAAATATTAGTCATTTCTCCTACTGAAGTAAGAATAGAGAAATATTTTCAATTACATAGAGATGTGGCTGAATCTGATAGAGTAGAGGGTGTGGAAACTAGTCAAGATATTGATTCTATTAGTCCTATAAAAGTTTCATATGTGTAGGTGGCGTGAAAACCCATATTTGAAAAAATTGATGTGAAAAAACATGTGGATTCATGTTATGTGGATACCTGGTACATGTTTCCGATGTATTTTGATGTTGATGACTCTAAAGGATCATTAATTTAAGGATTGGATATTTCAACTATGTTTTAGATCAAACCCATTACTAATATAGAAGTAATATCTTCTAAATATCTAGAACTATCTCTTTTCCTGCTCCTTAATCTACTCAAGAAACTCATAATTATTTATGTCACGATGATTTGAAAGTGTTTGGAGAAAATATGTTGTCTGGTTTTGAGAAGATCATGAAGTATCAACATACTCCAATAACCAATCTCAGTGAAAGTGATGCTTTATTGCTTCTAGAGAAAGTCATATGATAGATCCAACCCAAGATGATTCATGAGATTCAAGATGTATAGATTGAAAACAGGCAGTTGAGTATAGTGGTGAAATCATGAAGGATTTCATAAACATTATGAAACTGTATATGTATGTTTAGAGCGCAACCATTGTGGCTCCTACAACGGATCCTTTGAGGACTGGTCTACCTCCTTCCACACATACTTCTTCCTCTACTTTAGTTTTCCCTTCTATAATGTCAGTTTCTCACTATTTGATCTAGATTAGACCTTTTATTGTTGAGAAAACTTTGAATCAGTCTTCTAATACACCAACCCTTTCCCCTTCTATCATTGAATGAGTTACATTACATTCCCTTACTACTAATTATACAACCTCCACTTCCACGTATCCTTCTCCAACTCCTATTTTCCCTAACAAGTATAAAGGTCAGGCAGTAAAATTTGAAGATAAGAGACATGTAATTTTTTATAGGTATGTGACGTATTCTCTTTTTGTGATTATAAGTAAACTATTTTTTGTATATTAAATGAAACATACTCTCTCTTTTATTAACTTTTTGGTTTTTTAGTGTTTTTTTCTTACTCTCTTTTTTATAATTCTAAAGGGGTAGAAATAAGAACCAACTTTTAGGAATTTATGGGAAAATAACCTTTATGGGAGAAGAACTACATTTATGTTACCACAATTTGTGATCATAAAAAAGAGGGATATTGTTGGACTCATCTTGTTTTAATGATCACAAATCATGTAAATCTTGTAAATCATGTAAATCATGTAAATCATATAAATCATGTAAATCATGTAAATCATGTAAATCATGAAAACCATGTAAACATTTAAATATTGTAAATCATGTAAATCATGTAAATCATGTAACTAATTTATATAATGTTTAAATCTTATTAAACATGATTAATCTTATTATATTTATTTTTTATCATGATTATGTTAAACGTTAATCCATTCTATGAGTATTACTTCTTAAGATAGATGGAAGATATTTGACTATGTATGATACACCATTTCTATGATAAAATTGTCTCACCGGTTAGTCTAAAAAATCAACAAATTATTAAATGTTGTTTCCCTAACACCATAACCATGCTATCGGTTCCAAAATTTAGAAAGGACTAGACACCATAACCATGCTACTGGTTCTAGAATTTGTAAAGGACCAGACACTATAACAGTGATACTAGTTCCAGAATTACAAAGGATTAGACATCGTAACTGTGTTACTGGTTCTAGAATTATCAAAAGGACCATACATAATAATTGTGCTACCTATTCCAAAGCTCATGAAGGAAAATTCACTACTGACTGTGGAACTACTTCTGACTCACTGTGACCATGGAACCATTCTTGTTTCACCACCAATTGTGACATTGTTCCTTATATAAAAAAAATTAATTCTTTTCTAAATAAAATTCAACATTAACTCTAATATTTATATTTGCGTCATTTAATGACACTGATAGAATTAATGGTCATTTCCAGACATATTTGTAGACAGTAAAAGGTACGAGGTGTAGAGATCGTGATTTTTGTCAACCATAACACAAGAACCCAAGATAAAATATAAGGTGGCACATGAGCTAGATAAAGTGACTGAAAGATAAATTAGAGTGAACATACATGAATTTTAGAACATGTAGAAGAACATTGATAATCCATACTACTTGTTGTGTACCATCTTGCGAACATCCTTGTCACACCAACTCAAAGAAGATGTGATATGAAGAGTTAAACAATAACTCTCTAGAAACCAGATCATAGAACTCATGACACTATGTTTCTCTGTGTTCTTTTAAAATATGACCCATATATCAAATCTGATACATCCTAGAAGTCTAAATATGCATAGAATAACACTCCGAGCATTTTTAATCCCTTCATTTTACATTCTGCTATGTTGTATACTATTTTATAAATATTTCAAGCAGAGTGTGTGTCTTTGTTAAAAATACACACTATTTTCTTTGCTAAACTAGAGGATATAAGACATCCTCTCACTAATACTCTATTAAAACGTTTTTTATCCATGTACAAATGAGGAAGAGGCCCTTGTTCAGCCTGGTAGTTTTAATTTCCCATGTAGAACTGTGGTAGAGATCAAGTGACCCGGACAACAATGTATGCTGTTATAAACCCTGATCCAGGGTGGGGATCAAGGACTATAAATATAAATTTCTTGGTGGAAGTTGATCACCAAGTGGAGTGGATTAGGTCTCAACTTAATACTTAAAAACTTTTTTTTCATACACTATGTTTTTCAATTTAGTATTTCACTAATTTAACTCATATTTTAGATAACTAAGTTTCACTTTCATAGTTAGTCTTCAATAGTATTTATAACTATTTTTCTTCAGAAAATTGGTTTTAAAAGTTACTTTAGTCTTTTAGGTTTATATAAATAAGAAGTAATAAATCTCTTTAGAAATTAATTGAATAGTAAAACTATTATAAATTTAGTAATTTGAATAACTATCCTCTTTTGTTTTTAAATTGGGGGATCTTCAAATAAATCTTTTAACAAATTTTTTTATACGTACTCAAGTCACCACCCTCTTTAGTGTCTAACTCTGATGAATAGTATATTTTTTCCAAATATATATTTATTAATCTGATTTAGGACATTAAAATAAATTTCATATTGAATTTTGATATTAAAACCTTTTACACTTCTCATAACACTTTCATTTCATAACCCCTTTTTCGTTATGTTTGTGATATTAATTTTAATTTTAATTATTAAACATCTTTAAATTGAATTTGAAAAAATTGATTACATATTTTTAGTCATCATAAATATTATTATATAATAATTTCAACTTAATATTTGGTCATATTGAATTTTAAAAACATTGAAAATTAATTATCGTGGTTAAGGTTAAAACAAGTTTTCCAAGAGGTTAAACTAAAATAAAATGATTAAAATGACCTATAAACTTTTAAAATTAATATTTTATAGTTATATATAGACATTATATAATCTAAGATCTTATAATAATCTATTTATGAGCCTTCTGGAATTTGTAAAATGTTGGTATACCTGTTTTGGTTTAAAACTTCCAAGTTCATCCTCTCCCCCACTTATAAATTTAAACATCATATCCTCTCATTTTCATAGTTCCAAAGCCTTTTAGTTCCTAAAATACCTATAAAAATATATTACTTAATTCCATACCTACATAATATAGGAATTATTTTTATTATTAATTCCTCCTAAGAAGGATTTTGGTGCAAACATAAGGAGGCTGTTCTAAGAATATGTATCATTCTTAATCGAGTATTTTTGTTTTATTTATTCGTCCACCTACATAAAATATTCTAAAAAAAGAGGTTATAATGAAATAAAAACACAACATATATTTATATGTTATTTTATTATGTAATAACCTATATTCATCTCCTCTTTCATTATATGGGAAATGAAACTTTTGATCTTTTGAATAGCAGCCTATCGCATCGTGAACTGATGTAATTCATTTTCCATCACCACCTATCACAGCTGAATATAATGATAAATTTAACATATTTATATTATATTTATGAAATAATTATTCTTATTTATTTATAATATCACATTCACCTTATTATCTTTCAATATGTTGGAAAATGATAACATCAATCGTGCATATGTGTGGACTATCGCCTCCTAGAAGTGACATGATAAATTTTTAATTTTATTTTGAAATAGATGGTAATAAAGACCAATTTAATGAATATATAATCTATATATGACATAAAAATTAATTTTATAAGGCTAATTAATATTTACCTTTCTTTCATTATATTCATTGAGAAAATGGAAACAATGTTCATGCGTACATATGACCTGCAATCTCTAAGAATATTGTAATTCATTTTTATCTCTAAATTTTATGGGTTAAATTAAATAAATATATAAGGAATATATATTATATTTATATTATATTTAACATTATGGAGATTAATAAACCATGATCACTGTAAAATGACTGAAAATATGAAACTAAAACATATATAAAAAACAAAGTAGTTATTTCCTAGAACGTGGTCTTAATAAGGAATTGTTAACAAACACATAACAAAAGGTCATAAGTAAATCATATATGGAATTATATATATTATTATTATTTTGAAAGAAATTTATATTAGAAATATATTTATTATACATTAGGTTCAAATTTGTACAAAAAACTCAAGACTTGAAGTAAGGGATGTTGAGCCTCTCTTTTATTTCCAGAAGACACATACCATATTCACCACTTGTTTATTTTGTGTGGTGTATATACTACCTATATGAAATGTTATATCAATAATATGATTATTATAATTAAATTAATTTTTTCATTTGATGTTAATATCTAATGGGGTTTTTGATTTAATTGTTTCTAAAGTGGTAATATATTTTCAGCTCACTTTTATTTCTTTGAGACGAATACCATATACATCGCTTGATTCTTTTATATGGTGTATATTCTAACAATGAATTAATTTTATTATTATTGTTGAGAAAATTATGGTTATTTTCATTTCCACATAATGTTTTTTATTTAATGGTTCTCATTATTCAAAATTTACCAAAATCGTAAAACATTTATGTTACAATCTCATTGTTTTTTGATATTGTTTTAGATTAGGTTTATGACGTTGAATTGTTAAAGTATAACACTCAAAAAACCCATGTATATTATTTTTATCTATTTATTTTTTGAGAATAAATGTTTTAGTTTCATATTCCTCTCTTTATGAGAAATATTGAAAAAGAGAATGTTTTTTTAGAAAAAAGAGACTTTATTTCTATCTTTTGTCAACAATCCATATTCTTCTATTTCTATAATTTCTAAAAATGTTCTAAATATTTTTTTACTCTTACATACTCATTTATTACCTATTTTTTTACCGATGTTTTGTTTTTTTACAAAATATTTTAAAATAAATCTTTTATTCATTTTCTAAATGAGGTAGTTTTGATTTTTTACCAAAAATGCGAAATGATTCTTTGTTTTAACGTATATGTCATGAAAAATATTTTATACTTCCATGAACAATCAATTAGTTTAATAATACACTATAATATTTCATGGTTATTTTCAAGTAAATTTTATTTCTAAATATATTTGAAATTTTTATTTTTTAAATAAGTGATTTCAAAATGAATGTGATATTTTCCTCCAAACATTTTCAGTGACCTTGTAGGGAATTTATATTCATCTATGATAACAAGGTTTAGTTTTAATTATGTTTTAATGAGTTTGTGATCCAATTTTACCATCCATATTCTTTATATGGATGGTTAATGATTATTATTATGAGATATTTCTGAAGTCCATTTATTTTCAACGATTTCTGATATAAGGGATTAGTGAAATTTTTATGAAACTCCTTTTCTTTTCATGAGTTATGTTATGATGATATAATGAATTATTAATGATATTAGGATAAAAATATGTATTAAATTAATTATCTTATGGGTGTTCATGGAATTATATATCCCTCCATTTCATTGGGTAATGATTTATATCTCATGTGTTAATTATGAGAAACAAGATGATTTACTTGATATGAATTTGGAAGAAATACAATGTAATTGATCCACTATGGGAAACATGTGACGATTAGTGATATGTTATATTATTGAAAATAGGTAGGTATTCCCATTCTAATAATATTTTATGGGCCTGATAGTTAACCGTGAAATATTAAATGGTTTCTTTACTTATGATAGTTCCTTACTAATATAACATGCACATACGGTTGATGATTGATTTATGATGATTTATGACTCTTATTATGTACGTATTTGAAATGATAGTGATGTATTCCATGAATAAAGTTTATGATAATTGAAATATTGGGTATGAACCTTCTACATAATGTTCATGATCTTATACCATTATGATTATCTTATACCTTCTTTTGATCATTGATGGATATCTCCCATGTTTAACCTTACTGAGCATCTGATCTCACCCTTTATTTTGTTTCCTTTACCTAGTTTATAAATAATTGTTTATGTAGGGTGTGTATATTAAGTTTAATAAGTGGGAATATCTTTACGATATATGTTTAAGATTATTTCTGAAATTAAAAAACCATTTATTTAGTCTCTAATGATACTAAACATTTTTGGTCCTTAGGAATGAATTTTTAAAATGTATTAAATATTCATCTAAAAAGATTTAATATTTATGTATGAAAATATAAGGTTTATATACTTGGGATAATAGTAAAGGTTTTGTAAAAATTTGGAATTAAGATGAGAGAAATTTAGTGAAAACCATAGTGATAAAACTAAGGGTGATTACATGTATAAGAAAATATTTTTTAATTTTGGTGAAGGATAGAGTAATTGGTTTCAAAGAAATTACATCCTTTTTGGGATACTACATGTGGATATGGATCTCGTAAATTTTTACATAGGGGTAATAGCTACAAAAATGAAAAATTGGTATTTGAATCGATAATCACTTGGTGCATGGTAACAGTCCTTGTTTCACACATGGTCTGACACTCTGGGGAGATATGTTTTGGAAATTCAAAAATTCTTTACAAACCATCCAGAAGGATTGTAATAGAATATGACCATGAATGACCTAGTTTATACCTATGGTGTCATATATTTAAAATAATGTTTCATTATTTATACACAGAATTAATTATTTTTCATGATTATGTGGTTTCCCAATATGAATATTGCTTCTCAAAATATGATTTTTGGTTTTAGAATATGTCTGGAACAAGAAGGTTTTAGGTTGACATTTAATATGATAGGTGATGTGATAATGAGAAACCAAATGGGATAATGAATGGAGTGATTAATATTGTGACTACGAATAATCATTTATAAAAATATATGACTAACATCTTGCACCTTATCCAACTCTTAGACTCCCCAAATAAGAGAAATATTGATTTCGATGAGATTTTATGTGGTGGATACCATAGAGAAAAGATGATTCAGTTTCCTATATATTGAGAATTTATAAATAAGCACACAATGGAATGTCTCAAAGGAATTAGAAGTTGTTTTACGTTTATAGAAGAAGGGAACAAAGTAATTAATTTTTAATTAAAAATGAAAAGTTAAATTAATACAATATATGAGAATAATGGTGTCTCTAAGGCATCATCAACGGTTAAATGTTTTATATGTATAATGTATGGGAATTATTTAGAACAATATCCTAGTATAAAATATCAAGAATATGATCAGTAGGTTTGTGTGAGTGAATATATCTTTTTGGTATTAAAGATAACACAAATGAAATATAAAAGGAAGCTGGTATTAAGGAATAAAATGATGAATCCTGGTTAATGGTTTAAGAATGAAGTGGATTGATGTGCGTGTGTATTGGGATTGAAGAATTATATTGTATAAGTATTTTTACAAGTTGTATTTTTGTTATAAGACTCATGAAACATCTAAGGATTGTGTTAATTTTTGGAGGTATATATATATATCTTCATGTAAGATTACATTAAGAGATATGGATACCATCATGAGTTATGAAATCATGGTTTATCAGAATTTCAATTTACTAAACACAAATTCTGAGGTTTTAAGTGATGGTATTTTAATGCGATTAATGAAATTTTGGGATACATTTTATTAGAATAATGTATATTTAACAATTTTTTTCAACATGATACACTATTTGAGAGGCATTATCTTTTAATAAGTTTAATGGTTTGTATATCCTTTAATTTTAATATGATATTTGATGATTAAAGTTATTTTCAAGGCTGTTAATAATATTTATAGGGATTTTTTAAGAATTATATGAAGATATTTTTAGAAAAAATGTAAACCTAACATTCAGAAATGCTACAAGGATTAAAACCACAACAAAAGAGAGATAAGGGTGGAGCACCTACCAATAGCCAATGTTATATATATTTTTTATTATGACATTTATTTTTTAAACTTATGTGAAAAATAAATATTTTGTTAATTTTGGTAATATATGTTTTTCATAGAGGTAACCACAGGATTAAAAAATGATATGGTAATAGATTATGCCTCATGAAAATTGAAGCTTCTTGAGAAATGTTACCACACTCATGATTCAGATTTAGTATTGGAAATTTTATCATTAAAGATATGGAAGATTTATCTATACATAGAAAGGTGTGGAATGTAAAATGATCATAAAAGTTTAATGTATATTCACACAGAAATATTTGAACTTGTTCCATAGAAGATGTTTGGAACTGATTAAATATGATTACTTCTCAATACATTACCAAACTGGGAAAGAAAACAAGGTGGTTGATAATTTGAGTCAAAAGGATCATGCTAGCATATTTATGATGATGATCACAAAATATCTAGTATTTATGGATTTAGAAAGGATAGTCATGGAAATATTGATGGAAGGGGAGAAATATTATCTATTTGAAATAATTTTTCATCCATATATAAAAGAGAGTGTTAAATAGGTGCAGTAGGAAAATATATATCTATATAAGAAGGTTAGAAATGTTCTTGAGTTAAACCCTAATTGTGATTGAATGATAAGGTCCAAAAACTATTTATTTTTTCCATCCATACCCAATTTGATGAGATATTATAAGAAGCTCATAAATCTATATTCTCTATTCATTTATGAAGTAAAAATAGGTATAGATATTTTAAATATTACCTCTAGTGGGATGTAAGTAAGGGAGATATTAAAAATATTATATCCTAGTTCTAGACATATCATCAAGTTATGGATGAGAGAGAAAAGTTTAAGGGGATATTATAACCCTTAACTATACCCAAAATTAAATGGTAAAATATCACTATAGATTTTGTCTTTGGAATCCTCAAAAAAACTAAAGGGTATAAAGAAATAGGGGTTGTAGTCAATAACCTTATGAATTTTCATACTTTGTTACTATTAGAAAATATTTTTATTTGGATCATCTTTCTAGGAAATACATTAATGAAGTGTTAAGGTTTCATAGAGTACAGTATTTTACTGTATCTGATTGGGATTAAAAGTTTATCTTTAATTTTGGGTTAAGTATGAAACAATATTTAGATAAAGAGTTATTTTTCAGAAAAATATATCTTCATTAGATAGATGGTCAATATAGGAGAACAATTCATACCCAAGAGGAAATGTTACAATCTTGTTCAATGGGTCTCTGAGGTAGTTGGGATAAAAAAATTCATCTAGTTGAGTTTTCTTACAACAATAGATTTCACTCAGAAATTTAGATGGATTTTTATGAGGCCCTCTATTAAAATAGGTGTATAAATTCAACATGTTGGGATGGAGTTTGGGAAAGAAATATATTGGGACCTGAGTTGGCTGAAGGAATAGAGGATAATGTTATATCTATTCACCAATACAAAAAGGAATCCCAAAGTTAATAGAAAATTTATGATGATAATCATTGATGTGTACTGGAATTTGAAGTTGGTGATAAGTAATTTCTCAAAATTTATACATTTATAGAGGTTATGATATTTATAAAGAATTGAAATCTAAACCCAAGGTTTATCGGCCCTTTGTAGATTCTTGATTGAGTAGGTATAATTTCTTATTTCTTGGAACTTCCACCAAACCCCTCTCAAGTCCATGATGTGTTCTTTGTGTCTCTCCTGAAGAAGTACATACCCAATCCATCACATGTAATGAACTCAATGGTCATACTACGGGATTTTTATATTTCATATGAAGAAAAACATACTAAGATTCTGTATCATAAAGAGAAAGTGACATGAAACAACACCACTCACCTGGTCAATGTTCAATGGCGAAACGACCAACATGAGGAAGCTATATGGTAACCTAAGGTTTTGATGAGGTATATGTATCCTCATTTGTTTTTATAAAAGACATTAATTTTATGGGAGAAACAAATTTTATAGGGAGTAGAATGTAACACCATGAGTTTTTATGAAATATATTTTTTTGAATAAATTTTATTTCTTTGATAACTTGTGTTACATATAAAAACTACTTACAACAAACCATGATATACTATTAATATTTTTATTTTAACATGATTGTTATAATTGAGATATTAATTATATTGGTATGAAAAATAATTATTTTTAAAATAATAAAAATGGTTTTATATTAAGGAAACACATTGATAAAAAAGTACTTAATTTTTGTAAAATCTTTATATATTCTGAAAATATGTTTTTCTCAAAAAATATTTTCATTTCTTTTTGTGAACTGGTAGTAAAATTAGTTTTTTACAATTTTATAAATTTTTTCTGAAAAAAAATCCATTTTTTAAATATAAATATTAAAAATAAATTTATCGAATAGTTGATAATCTTCTAAAAAGATTAATTTTTCGAGGAATTTTAAAAAAATTATGATTTTTATTATAAACTTATTTTTCATTTAAAGAATTTAAAATAACTATTTAATATTAACATTTTTTTAAAAGTAAAAACATTACAATTATATATTTATTAATTTAATTTAGTTTATTTAATTCAATTTTATATTGAATTTTGATATTAAAATATTCTATACATATGAAAAAAAATTCTTTAGAAAACTTGTTTTTATTCCCATCTACTGGAATAATTTTAAATTAAATTCTTCCATTTCTATGAATTGAATTTGAAAAAATTTAATAATTATTTTATTATGAATAATGAATAATATATAACTAGGTAAACTTTATTTTTTCATAATGAATAGTAGAAATAGTAAAAAATAATTACTGTGGTTAAGGTTCAAACAGGTTTACTGAGAGTTTAAACTAGAATGATCAGGGTGCAAATTCCATAGAAACTTGTAAAATTAATATATTATTCATATATTCAGACCATATATCATCTATTTCTCAATAATTATCTATTAATGATCGTTTTTCATCTATAAATCAAGGGTATTCCTTTTTCTTTTAATAAATAGTCCATGTGTGTGCTTTGGCCTACTTATTAAAGGGAACCCCATCTCCTATGCTCTTCACACTTCAAAACCTTTATTTTCTTCACATTCCTACCCATATTTCTCCCTTAATTCCCTAAACATTTTTTATAGGACTGAATATGTTTATTAATCCCTTTTAGGAAGTATTTTGGTGCAAACATAAGCGTTTTGTCCGAATAAGAGGTATCATTAATAACCGAGTTTTTTTGTTTTATTTCTTCATCCAGCTCATTAAAATAATCATAAGATATGTTGATATAATAACATTAACATATAAAATATAATTATATTTTATTATTTTACTTACATAAACCATATCAATCTCATCTTCCATTAAATGGGAAACAGAGTCATCGATCATGTGTACCACGAAGTATCGTCTCATGAACCGATGTAATTCATTTTCCATCACTACCTCCCACATTTGGATATAATGATGGAATTAATATATATAATATATTTATGTAATAATTATAATTATTTAATTATAATATCAAATATACCTTTTACCTTCCAATCCGTTGGAAAATGATAACATCACACATGCATACATGTGGACTACCGCCTCCACGAAGCGATGCTATAAATTTTTCATTTTATTTTGAAATGGATGGTAATAAGTATAGATTTAATATATATATATATATATTATATATTTTATATAATAATTATTATTTAAATTTTAATTAATTTATACTTTTATTGTGTACCATCCGTCGAGAAAATGGAAACAATGTTCATGCATACGTAGGGACTACCATCTCCATGAACAGTGTAATTCATTTTCTATCTCTAACATTAATGAATTAGAATAAATAAATATATAATGAATAAATATATATATATAATATTTATATAATGTTTAAAATTATGTATATTTTTAAATTATGATCAAATTTAATGTATAGAAAATACCAAACCAAAACATACATGAAAAATGAAGTAGATATTTCCCAAAACACAATTTTAATAAGGAATTGTTAATAAATAAATAATAAAAGGTATATATAAATATTATATGGTAGGATATATATAATTATAGTTCATTAATATATGTATAATAAACCTATATTTATCATACATGAAATTATAACATGTATGAAAGAATTCTAGACTTAAGGTTAGGGATTTCAAGTCTCTCTTTTATTTCTGGGACACATATTTCATATTCCCCACTCGTTTCTTTTATGTGGCATATATATACTACTAATTTTAAATTTTATATCTTTAATATCTGTATTTTCATGATATTTAATGTTTTATTTTATTTTATTCTTAAATGGGGATTATGATTCAAAAGATTCTAATGTGGTAAGGGATATTTGTCTCACTTTTATCTATGTGAGACACATGACATATTCAGTAATTATTTCATTAATATGGTGTATATAATACCCCTGAATTTAAATTATGATTATTATGATGAAAATTACGGGTATTTAAATATCCATATACAATTATTTATTTCATGGTTCTCAAAATTAAAAGTTTACCAAAGTGGTAAAAGTTTTATGTTACAATCTCATTCTTTATCAGGATTATTTATGATTTAGTTTCATATGATGAAATCTTATGGTCTACCTCTAAATAAACTCATTTATTTTTTATAATCATTTTTATTTTTAGAGAATAAATTATTTTATTTCATTTTTTACTCTTTAATATCTAGATATAAAAAAATAATGTTTTTAAGAAAAAATTGATTTATTTATATCTTCTTTTAAAATTCATTTTTCTTCCTCATCCATGTTTTAAAAAATGTTTTTACAATTATCCAATTATAATTTAAATAAAATTTTAACCATGCTTTATCTTAAAAAAATTAATTTATATGAAACATTCTTTTCATTTTCCAAATATGGTAGTTCTGATTTTTTACAAAAAAAAATTAAGGAAAATATTTTTAACGTGTATGAAATGATGTTTTTCCCCACCATCATAACCAATCGGTTATTTGAATACTCCTTTAAAAATATTCATGGTTCATTTTGAAGAAAATGTTTTACTTACTATTTGGTATATTTTTATAATTTAAAGAATTAATTTCAAAATGGAAATCACATCTTCCTCAAGAATGTGTTAATTATATTTTATGGATTTTATAATCACAAAATTTCAACATACTATGTTGTTTCTTATGCTTTACTAGAGATATGATCCAATGATATTATTATTATTCTTTATATGAATTTTTTAAAATTGTGATGATGGGATTTTTATGAAAATAGTTTTTTCCATGAGTAATTATATGAGAGATTGATGACATGTCCATGAAACCTATTTTATTTTAATTGGTTTTGATATAATGATATATTTAATATTTAATGATATTATGGAACATATATATATATATATATATATATGGTTTTCATTATGTGATGGGTGGGACTAAAATTATATATCCCTATAATGCAATGGGTAAATATTTATATCTCATGAGATAATTATTTGAAATAAGATATTGTACATACTCATATATGGTAAATAGGCTGATGTTCTTGATCCATTATGGGAAAAAATTCAATGTGATTAATTCACTATAAGAAACTTGTGATGATGACTCATCTATTTTGTTATGGAAAAAAGGTTGGGATGCCTGATCCACTGTGTTTTTTTGTCTTAGTCATTAAAATTGTCATATTAAATGGTTTATATACTTATGATGGTTCCATACTTACATGACATGAATTTATGGTTCATTATTGATTTATGATGATTTATAACTCTTATGATAGATGTATTTGAGATGATAATGTTTCATTTTAGGAGTCTTGTTTATGATATTAGTACGATTGGATATGAAACTTTAAGTTATATTCCTAATATCATACCCTTATGATTATCTTAAAATTCTTATGATCATCAATTAATATCTTGCAAGATTACCCTTAATAAGCGTATAACGTCACTATTTATTCATTTTCATTTCCCTAGTTTAGAAAGAGATTTTTTAGTAGGGTATTTATATGAAGTGTACAAAATGGGAAGATATTTTGGGGATACATTTAATATCATTCATGAAATTATAATATTGTGTATCTAGTATCCAAATACACTATAAATTTATAGTCCTTAGGCATGTATATTCGAAATGTATTGAATATTCATCTTGAAAGATCAAATATTTTATGTATGAAAATACCGGGTTGTTATAATCTATTCCTTCAAACATATGAAAAAAATAAATTTTATAAACCCATAATTATACCAAAAACTCTTAAATACACTCATACGATAACATCCTAAAAACTAATGTCATCTCAAACCTTCTCTGATATCATCTGAGGAACCCATACGCGTACAACTAGATATTGTGCTAAAAAAATATTCCTTCCATATTGTCTTTGATACCAACCAAATTAAACCAAATTAAACCATCTATAATTACAATATCAATAATCATATTTAATTCTCTTATATACCCTAGGAATTCTCAATTAATAATATTATAGAATTATGAAAAACACTTTTTGTAAAAAAAATCATGTTATTTCATCAGAATGAGAATTTTTACATTGCACAAAAAATTTCATATCTCATATAAAGTCTTCAACAACTCCAATTACATTCTCCAAACCTGAAACTATTTTATAAATATACTATATAATATCATTCTTCATAACCATGTGAAATTGAAACAAAATAATAATGAGCACAAATGATCAAGAATGATAAATTTAGGAATTATCAATAAATGGGAATAATATGAGAATATAGGTTTGAGACCATAATAAAATTGATTGAGATATTGTAAGATAATCATACCCTATAACACATTGATCATAAATCTTGAATCATAGGATATAAATCTTAATCCAATAATTTTTATCCATGAAATCATATCATAATAATTATAATGTCTCATTAATATAAGTATATAAATCATATTCCAAGGATACCCACCATTATATTCATAAAAAATAGGCATGAACTAACCACCCATGTACCTTGTTAGGAATAGGATAACCACTTGTGTACCCTATATGGATTGGGATAACCTCACATGTACCAATTTTAGATCAGGATATATAAAAAATTACCCAATGGATTAAATATTTATAATAGACACAATGATCAAAGTAAGATAAACTACTCATATGTATGTGATAATAACATGAATCACTACATCATTCCCTAAAATATAAATTAAACCATGGAAAATAAATGGGATTCTTGATGATTTCATCAAAATTAAATTATAAGGAATACATGGAAATATGATATATGTTATTATTAGTTGGTATCACTATAAACCATAATCATAATTAATGTTTGTTAACATAGATGAAAATACCACTGAAAAAACAGTTTACAAATATTTTGTATTATGCTATCAGATAAAAAAAACATAACCAGCTTACGCTAAATATTTACTCATCCTAAATATATATATAAATAGATCATTTAGATATTGATCATGAAAATGACTACAAAATGGGGTGATGTTTTATTTTTAGAGAGGATAATGGATGATAAACTATTAAAAAAATTTCTTACATATTTTGTAACATTGTTGTAAAAAAAAAATAATTCACTTAAAAAAAAATTCTCATGTAATAAAAATATTAATTTTAAAAAAATATTTGTAATATAGTTTATAATAATGGAATCATTAAAAGAAACTGTGCCTAATTATTTAAAATATGGAGTGTAATATAAATAATTAAATAAGTAAAATAATACCCCTCTTCAAAACTTCGATGAAAAAAATTAGATTTATTTGAATAAAAAAGAAACATTTTCAGTATAATAAGAGAAGATAATTATTTCTAAAAAATATAAACATGGAAGTAAATATACATAATCAATAATGGTTACAATGGAAATAAAAACCATTCATATGAAAAATGATTAAAATTATATTCCTTTCACACTTTTGAAAAAACTATAAAAATTTAATTGTATGGAAAATAAAAAAAATATTACTTCAAAAATAATTAATGTAATGTTAATGTTTATATATAATGACATGTATAAATATTTTAAGTACATAAGATAATATTTTTGAAAGAAAATAATGAATATGGATATGTTAGTGAAATATTACTAAACAAAAAGAGATAATAATGTCTATATTTATAAGGAATATTATTTCAAGTGTTTAGAGTACAAAAGTGAGGAAACATGGAATGAATTTTTTAAAACACCATAAATAGATATAAGAGAAAAAATAAATGGTTTTTTTGGAGATTACGAACACATGAATTCCCTTAATGGAAACTGAAACATAAATAATCTTGACAAAAAGTGATATTGTAAAATTAACCCTTATGGATTTGGTAACTTTTAAGTCAAAACTACTTGAAATAGAGAATGTTAAATGAAAAATTATTAACCTAGAAAAAAATTTACTTTTCATATAATATTTAAAATTGGAATTAATTAGACCTTAAAAAATATATTTTACTCAATTTGAATAATGAAAACGAAATCCAAATTGAGACAAGGAACCCTTAAAAAATATTACACCATGTGAATAACGAATCAATAAAGGAAGTGATTATTTGACATAAATGTAAATACACATAATAAATTTTAAAATGTATCATAATAAATCATATATAATAACCCAAATTACCTTGAAATATCATAGTTGATTAAGAGGTAATATAACCTAATGAAATTAAATTGCGTTAATAATTCCCCCACTAGATACTTCTATTTGGTCAAACATGGACTAACCTCACGTGTAATAAATTTAGATTTATTATTAATATATATCTGAAAATTATTTATATTTACCTTATGTTATGCCTTTCAATTAAAATTTCTTATTAAAAATTTCATAATAATTATATGTTAAAGAATCAATAGTTTTATGTTAACTATTTAGTTTTCCATACATGTTTTAATTCAATGGATTTGGTCCTTAAATATTAGACACAAATTCATAAGATAAATAATTTTAATGATTTTTAGAGTATATTTTTATATTTTTTATAGTTATAAATTCATTTCAAGGAAATTATTATGAATATTTGAATATAAATCATAAAAAATATAATTGTTTTTATAAATATCGATTCAATAAAAATAATTAATTTTATACATGAATAAAATTATTTATATAACAAATATAGAATCATTAAAACATCTCAAAGACATTATTATTACATAATAATACCTATAAATAATATTCATTAATCATTCATGAAAAAAAATTAAAATAATTTTCATGCAAGTGTTAAACCAAACCAAAATATGAACTCATTTAAAATGTTGAATGAGAAAGATGTTTTTATTTTATATTGATAATATAAATTTTATAGAATATTAATCATGTAAAAAATATCATATATATTCTATAAATACATTTTGGGCCATATATTTATATAGTAATGGAAAATGATATATGTCATTCAGAGAGATGTTACTTCACACGTACACATGGGTAGCGTTTTCAATTTTTTTTGAATTGGAGGGAAATAAATATGATAATTATTTTTTCCTTTAGAATAATATTTATATAATTTATGTTATATTTATTAATTAAATCTATATTTATAACCAACCATGTGATATAGTGATGAAAAATGAAAGATTATGTTCATGGAGGTATTAGTTCTCATGTACGTATGTGAGACGTTTTAATTTTACATTAATTAGAAAGGATGAAAATAATAATGTTTTTTTAACAATAATAAATTTTAATATAATATTGATTATGATTTAAATTTTTCATGACAGACATAATATATCTTGAAAATTTTGAAGAATAAAGAAACCTAAAAGAAATTAGGTAATTCGATTACCTATTCCTTGTGTATCTTCCATTGAATCACTCTTTATGAATTAATAAGTTACCATTTTGGTGAGGCTAGAACCTCTAGGTAATGGGAAAGGGTAACGTGAAGTGAATTTTCCAAGAAACGTTGTATTAAGGTGGTCATAGTGTGTGGTGAAGTGGATAGAGGAGGTTCCATTATACAAGTTAGGGGAGTGGAACCCTTATAAATACCCTTAATATTAAAATTACCCAAATTGATTTTCAATTAAAATTAGAACCAAATAGAAAGATATTTTTTAATTGGTTTAGTGGATGTATAAATAAACTAATCAAACTACATAGAGACATGATTTTATAATATATCTATCCTTATCTATTAGATTAACCATTTCCCCAATTTATCCAAAACTATAATGACTATGTTTTTTTCCCAGGTAACTTATTTTTATAAATAATAATAAAATAAAGTTTATTAAAAAATATTAATATATTTATTCAAAAAATGGAGTCACATTTACAAGATTAAATTTATAGTTATGGTAAAAATTACTTCTAATATAATTACACTAAGAAAAAAGAAAAATAATTTTTAGAAAATGTATTTTGATGCATAAAAATGAATATACATCAAGATCATGTATTGATGTAATGCTCTAGGGTTTTAAGAATATATTTTACATTAAAATAAATTCAATATTTTGTTATATTTTTATGAAAAAATATAAATTAAGTAAAAAACTTACTTAAAAAAATAAAATGAAGGAAATTATTATATTATTAACAGAATTAGATAAAATAAATGACAGTTGAAAAAGGTTTAGTTCAATTATGGGAATATAACTAATTATAATGAGACTGTTTTGAAATATTTTTATTAATAATTCCTTTTTGTTAGATATCATAATTTTGATTAATAGTATCAATAATGCTTATTGATAAAATTAAATTAATAAATAATAGGATCACTTAATGGCATTGATGGAATGGTTATATAATGATAAGAAATATTAGACTAATAAATCTTGGCTAAAATGTTTTTTTGTTTACAAACATTATTTTATTTATATAATTATTTTATTTAATATATAATTTAAATAATTTTTAGTATAGAAATATGGATTAGTTTTTTATATACATGTATAAACTTAATTATCACACATACATTGATTATAAAATGGTTATAAATGAAGATAAAATCATGTGAAAGTAAAGAGTTGCTTTTTAAAAAAATGTATTTATGTGCATAATGTTTTTTATCACAATAAATTAAATTAATATATATTAATTAATGATATTAATTAATTTTTTAGATAATAAATTCAATAATATAAATTAATATTTAGCTAATTGTTTCTACTTTGAAATAAATTATAATAAAATAATTTTTATGTTAAAAATTTAATTTTTTTTAAAAGAAATAGGTTTTCTGTTTATAGTACATGGATATTAAAAATAATTTCTTACAACAAAAGGAATATAATATTATAAAATAGATTCAGTATTTGAATTGGAATAATCAATATTATGTAATGAGGTCAAACTTCTTTTTACCAATAATTTATAGTTACCATGGTAAAATCTTATCAATACTCTAAGGGATAAAAAACATAACAAGGGGAATAAACTAAGAGATAAAAATTATATGATATATAAACCATGTATAAATAAAAATTTTCAAGTGTATTTTGACCTTAATTTTTCCTTTATTATCAATATTTTCTCTTTGGTTCCACTTTCCCTTGAAAATGAATTTATATTATTTTACATATAATGATATTTATAAGGGTTCCACTCCCCTAAATTATAAAAAAGAAACTTCTCTTATCACTTATGCACAAAAATTTAGGACCTTATGTAAACCTTGATATTCATAAATAACCCTCCAACACTATCATTCATGACTTATATGCTTGAGTAATACAAAAAAAATTCATCTAATAATCCTTACGGTGTATCTCAAAAGGGATTATCCAATAAAGAGGTGTATGTTCTTAATGGACCTTTTCAATATTCGTTCATCATAAAATTATCATAAATATTCCGCAATCAAGTTAACATTATTACATCTCTATAATTAATAAACTATAATGTTTTTATGTTAATAGTAAAACCTTCTTCCATATTTTTTCCTTTTAATAAAAAATAAAAGCATTGCTGTTATGTACGTGTGGATTACTACCTCCATGAATCAATTTAATTAAATTTTTATCAAAACATATGAATGATAGTTATTGTTAGGACCTAGTATTTAAATACATGTATATTACATCATCTAGGATAAATATTCCATTCATTACACAAACACAAGCCCGAGGACCGTAATAGTATAGTGTCTTTGGAAACTAGGTACATAATATTCTCATTTTGTGAGTAATCTTCATCACCTCCCATAAAGATCTTATCAATTAGTAATATTCTCAAAATTATCCTACATAAAAACTTTATTCACAACCTATGGAATGGAAACATAAGAGAGGGTGAGCTCAGATGCCTAGTAAGGGTAAACATTGGTGATAATTAAGAAGAAAATGAAAATAAGGGTATGAGAGCATGATGATAACATATGAAAACCAATCCCTTCATATCAAATATCTGAATATTTAGTTATGGAATAAATATTATTAGTTTATAAGACATTAATTATAAGGTGTTTGGTGGGGTACGCATCGAGAGGTGGTAGGATTGAGGTGTGATAATAGTGCCTTTTGATATTTAAAATAGGAGATGTGATGGGTCATGGTGGGTATATCGAGGTGGTATTGATGGATTTCATTTGATGATTTTGAATTTTGAAAGAGGGTGTGCTTTAAAGGTTCATAGCGCGGTGTTGATGGTTTTATTTGATGTTTGAATTTTGAATTTTGAATCATGTAATGTGTTTTGTGTTGTTTTAATGTAGGTTCCCACTTACCCTAAATTGGATTTTTTTTTCAATAAAATTAATGGATTGCTAGTAAAAAAAATATAACCCATGAAAAAAGTGGGTTTCATAAGAGTTTTATCATGGTATAACTCATTGAATTGAAAGGGTTTCATAAAAATCATGTAATAATAGTCATAAAAAATTCAAATAAAGATCCATAATTATATACTTGGATCATATCCCATGTAAATATTAAGAAACCTTAAAGTATGTAACTTTATATAGAAAATTATTTTTAAAGATAAATCACTTGGAGTGTTTTTTGAGGAGAATTAACATTATTTGAAAATCAATTTTTAAAAATAAAAATTATAAAATATTTTGGAAAATATTTTCTTTGAAAATAAACATGAAAACTAATAAAGGATGCTTTAAAAATAATTTTAATTTTTTTAATGAGAATATTCTTTCCACTTAGAAAAAACGTTTTAAAACATATTTTTTTGAAAATAATTTTATCTGAAAATATTCTTGAATAATTATAAATTAGGTTTCAATTAAAATAATTGTCATAATGGAAAGAAATTATATTCATGTCATACATAATAAAACCAATATTTCTTTTATATTTTTGGTAAAATCCAAATGGCATGTTTTTGGAAAATGACATGAATATTACCATAATTTTAATAAAATATTAAAAAATGGGAAAATACTTCTTTAATAAATTATTTTAATAATTTTGAATCCATTTTTTAATCCATTTTTAGTAAACATGGTTTTGGAAGAAAAATGGTTTTCTTCTAAAGGGAGATATAAAGATAACTTTATTAAAATATTTTTCACAATTATTTTAAGTACTAGAGAGTGGAAAAATTGTCATATTAGTTTAAAATATCATTAATAACCAGAGGATATTAAAATTAATGAGAGTATTTGATAGGTAAACCCTAATATTTCATCATCGAAATTATAATTAAAAACATTTAAAATAAATAATGAAATTGTAATATAAATTCCTTACCAATTTGATAACATTGAATTAAAAGAACCATGTCAAAGTTACATTAAATTAAAATTAAACTAACATAATAATAAATATTTTCATTAAATGACATGTCTAATGGGATTTATATACACCTCACAAATATTATAGGAGCTTAACATAACACATGTATCAAAGAAAGAAAATTATGACAAAGATCCCTTACTACTTGGGTATCTTTTGAGCTGTAATTCCCATGAAATATGGATCATCAAATGGATATGTAAATCTCTATAATAATCCTAATAAAAAATATACAATACGTTCATGGAATTTTTTTACACCACATATAAGAAAAAAGTAGTGAATGTGACATGTATCTCACAAAAGAAAAAGTGATATGAGAATCCCTTACTACATTTGTAATCATTTGAATCATTATACTCAATTAAGAATAAAATAAAATATAACATTTAATTTAATTAAAATTTTGATATTCACGATATTATATGTCAAATGGTTAGTATATAACCCACATAAAAGAAACAAATGGTGAATTTTTATATGTCTACCATAAATAAAAGAGAGACTAGAAATCCATCACTTTAAGTCTCATATTCCTTAATATATGTGCGAAAATAATATATAATAAATTTAGGATTATTTTAAAAGTAACCAAAAATATTTATATTATACTGCATATGATTTAATTATGACCATTTATACATTTGTATTACCAATTCATGGTTAAAAAAATACTTCGGGTAATAACCTATTAACTTTTCATATATGTTTTGATTTGTTAATTTTGGTACTCTTAATATGATCATGGTTCCATATTATACAGAATAAAAATAATAAAATAATTATAATATTTATGCATCAATTATACTTTTGAGAAAAATCATGGAATATTGTTTTGAGAAATAAAGTATGTTACGATTATGGAGATGGTAGGCCACATGTTTTTATGAGTAATGTTTCCATTTTCCAATGATAATTATTTAAAGAAGGTAACTAGTATTTTATATTTATATAATGATAATAATATTATAAATAAAATTTAATTACTTAAAATATACTTATACATATCATCAATATGGTCTATTGATGAAAATAGAGAGCCAATTTTTTCGTTAAGGCGGTAGTCCAAACATATATAAACGACATTATCATATTTCAGCAAGTGAAAAGAAAAAAGTAAAATGATATATTATATATTAAAAATTATAAAATTTTCATTAATATAATATTTATTTCATTTATATCACATATATATTTTAAATATATCATAATTATCTTCCATGTAAAGGGTAAGCGAAAAATGAATCACATCGCTTCACAGGTGGTAGTCCGTCGTACACATGCGAGATGTTATCGTATCCGCTATAGAATGGAAATTAAAAATGTTTATATATGATATAATGAGTATAGAGGTTTTATTATGTTATCAATATCATATATATACTTTATATACATCACCATACCCAACTTTGAGTAGTGTCAATGGGAGAACAATAACATCAGTCCGCGAGCCGATAATCCACTGTACACATGAATGTTGATTTTGTAACCCATTTGATGAAAGTGGAGATAGTTTTTTTAGAAATTAATTTAACATGAAAATCATAATTATATGTATTATAATATTTTTTTTAAATCATCATGGTTTAATAATAATTTTATTAGGTGAAAGAAGAAATAAAATAAAAATTCTCAACGAAGAAAATTAACTCTTCTATGAGTATCCTCATTAAGTTTTCATCAAAATCCATACTCAGTTCGATTTATGACTATAATAAGGATTATTTTATTATATTAGGGAATTTGGGAGGATATTTGAGAAGGTATTTACTGAACTAAAAAGGTTTTTTTATGTGACGAAGAGAGGATAAAGGGTGACCATTTATAAGGGAGGTGAGTGGCCCAACTGTAATTGTTTGAAACGAAAAAAGTTGTACCCATGTTTTATCATTAAAAAAGGATAAAAAATAAATTATTTTTGAGACATAGAAATGATAAAAATTTAAAATGATAGAAAAATATATTTTAGACAAGTCTGTAAGTTTTTTTACCCTTATCGTTTTAGCTTAGCCCCTGGTAAACCCATTTTAACCTTAACCGTGGTAATTAATTTTTACTATTTTCAATATCCATTTTGGTAAATAAATTAATATGAAATTATTAGATAATATTAATTATTTTCACTTAAAATATGTAGTACATTTTTATAAATTCCATTCCTAAAAGTACAATAAGTTTATTTAAAATTAATCTTCTAGATGCGATGAGAAATCAGTTTTTTTCCGTGTTGCCTGTAACAAAAGATAAACTTTGTGGTATATGTAATAAAAAATATCAAAAATTTATCTTTTTTTGAAAAAACATATTTCACAAAATTATGGGGTGTTACCTTCTACACCCTTAAAATGAATTTTTTCCTTGAAATTTGTAAATTGTTTATGAAAAAATTAGGAAAATTCTACCTCATTATATCCTCATGTTCCCATATAGCTTACTAAGGATGACAGTTTAACCAAACAACTTTTACTAGAAAAGTGGAATTATTATGTAACACATTCTCAGTATGATCTACAATCTCAACAAATTGGTCCTTATAAGAAAGATCCTGTTCCAATGGTATGATCTTTGAGTTGGGTAAATTTAATGTATCATGTATGCACTTCATCAAGAGATATACACAGAAACCTTGTTGAATATAATAGAGTTAGAGTGGAAGCACCAAATGATAAGCTATTTTACTGATTCAATAAAGTATTTAAAATGGACTAGTATACCTTAAGAATAGTTTTTCCTTATTTATTTCTTAGATAAATTCATATAAAAACCATCTCACCAATTTCAAATTATAGTTTTCATTGAAGATTATTAGGATAACATCTTGGTACACTTTATGGCATCCTTATGTATTTCTAAATAGTTCTGACCATCTCTACCATATCATTAGATTGCTCGAGTACCAATAGAATGGTTTATATAACTTTGTTCAAGTACATTAGAGTTATACATTTATTTCCATATGTGGATTCATAAGTATCCATCTGAATTATTGAGTAAAATCTATTATTTTAAGAAAACTCGAATTGAGGAAGGTGTCGATCCCAACCACCTTTGGAATTTATAAAACAATATCTTGACATATCTAGTAGGGTTTTATTCTTCCTCTCAGACTAACCATATATAGTAATGAAAATAAAAACAATTTCATGACATTGATAAAGACTTAGACACAACATTTAGGTAAATAAGTAATTCTAATCAAATAAAATTGAATGCCATACCTATGCAACCTTACCACATCATTAATGTATATTCTAAAAAGTGGATTCAAAGATAAATTTTCTCTGATAATAATGAATCATCCTGAATTCATAAGGTGATCAACTACAACCCATAATTTCTTTGATATCAAATATAAGATAAACCCAAAGGTTACCAGTACCATTAATCATATGTATAAAAATTATAAAGGTATTCCTCCTCATATAATTTTTTTACTAAATCATTTACAAAACCAAAGGGTTTAATTGCAATTATGGTCTTTTAAAATATATGAGGGTATCCATAAATCTTATGTTAATAGTATATGGATACATATATTATTCCAAAAGATAATTCACCCTTTATTACTCAAATAAGTTCTTATCTTATACCAAAAAAATCTATTGGAATCTTGGGTTCATCCTTGTTCCAAAATAATATCAAATGTGATATCATTAATCCATATTCCATGTAGTCGGAGATAATAAATTCTCAAAATCACATTATAATTCACTAAAGGATGAATAAAAATATTTTTATAGGGTTTATTCAAATAAAATAAAACATGAAATTCCCCACTAAGGAGTGGTGGATAATTGTTCCCTAATTATTATGATTCACTTCAACCATTGCCATTTTGTAAGATTTTTATTTTTTAATTTATCTTCAATGGTTATTGTGGTTTATCATATTCATTATCCCTTGGGTTGGGGAATTTATTCATATAATTACCATACACATTTCATTTGAAAAAAATGGAGTTTGGTTGGTGCATTCTATATAGCCTTCTATCTATTAGAATTATTAGCTAACTTCTTCCCATCACTTCAACATTTGACCACATGATGACATTACCTTCCACACTTAAAACATTTAATATCCCCCTTAATACATTTTAATCCTTATTTTATCCCACACTTTTGTCATAATTTCATGTTCATATACTACACTCTATTGTTTTTTAGATATTACTTAAAATTCCATTTTTTTTCTTTTTATCAAAACTATGAGATTCATATGTAACTTCAACCTCCATTTAAATCTTGATAGCACATTGATCAATATATTCATATATATTGAAGTCTCTAATGGATAATTCAATTTGAATACTAGGTTTTGAGACACTAAAGAATCAATCAACACTAATTTCTAATAGGATGATAATACTAAAATTAGACCTCACAAGTCTAGTAAAATTATCTCATAGGTGCCGACATATTCATCATATTTTTTTCCTTATCCCAAATAAATCCTTCCCCATATTTTTATAAAGAGTACAAGTAATTTATTTACTGAAAAATAAGTTCTTTAACTTGTCTGAATCTATGTAATCAATTTCATCATGTTACCTTGTATTCCTAATGAGATTACACCATTGGTCCGCTTCTCCTTCCAAATGGTAGAAATATAAAATGAATTTCTCATGCTCTGAACACTGAAGGATAGAAAATATTTTTTCAGTGGTGCTGTTCCATTTCTCAGTAGCTAGTGGATCCAAATATCAACTAAAATAAGGTGTATTTTTCATTATGATGGAATCAATAGAATGTTGTTCCCTCTTTATATCATTAGGAATTACAACAGGATGAGTATATTGAGAACGTTGTGTGAGCATAACAAATATATTGTGCATTCCAGATCCCATAACATTCATTTTCTCAGGAGTAAAATCATTCCATTTTCCATCACATTAAATATAAACACAATTTCTTTGGGTTCCATCCTTTGAATAAAACCAAAATCATACTGTGAGAAACACTAATCATAGGGGAGAACCACATAATCATGAAAAATCACATAGTACATCCATATCATGACGCATTATTTTTAAATTAAAAAGCCTTAGGTTTATAATAGGCCATTCATGGTCATTATATATTTAAATTCTTCATGATGGTTCATAAATAGTTTTTGAAATTCCAAAGCTTATCCCCCAGGAGTGTCAAACCAGGTGTGGACTAAGGCCCATTGTCAAACACCAGGTGTTGATGAAGTCTATTTCAATGCACTTTTTTCAGAGTCTTTATCATTAGGTACCTATGTTACATAGCTACATACACCTATAGTATCGAAACCTGGATGTAATTTCTTGGAAACCACTTGCTCTATCCTTTACCAAAATTCTAGGGAATTTTCCTATAATTTTTTTTATCATAATTAGACTTATAATTAGAGAAATACCAAGGTATATCCTTATAATTATCCCTGGGGATGTCACTGAAGTTTTTCCATCCAAGTTTTCAAAGTTTTACTAAACATATCCTCTAATACCAATGATATAAACCCAATATTTTCATACATATATATTACATCTTTTTTGATTAATATTCAAAAAATTATAAAAACACATGAGTAAGGACTATAATAGTGCAATGTCTTTGGAGATTAGGTACCCAATATTTTAATATAATTAAATATCATCAAAACATCCCATAATAACCTCCTCCTTTAGTACCCTTCACGAATATACCATATTTATAACCATTCACCATAACTAAGGGAAATGAAATGTAAGAAAGGGTGATCTTAGATGCTCATTAAAGGAATACAAGGGAGATACAAAAGCATAAAATGAACATAAGGTAATGAGAACAGGATCATAACTTATATAAACTGTACCTTATATATAAAATATTAGAATATTGAGTCATGGAATAAAGATTGGAAGTTCATAAGACATTAATCATAAATTAATCCAAGAACATGAGCTATTAGAGAATAACATTGGTAGAAGACATAAAATTTTAGAACACACATGAATATAGAAAATAATTTACATATTAGTAATGGATCACTACCAATAATATCATAGTGGAATATGTTCACTCCCTAAACCATTACAGTTTTCAATGTTTACTCCCAAGACCATGATAATAAGAAAAGAACCTTAACCAGGTTAACTTCACATTATAGTGTTATCTATATCATGATATATAAGTCTTTAACCAATGTGTTGAAGGGATATATAGGTCACACCCATCATATAATTAAAATCATATATATATGTGGATTAATATAAAAAACCTTCATCATATAATAATGCCTAAAATTAAATGGGGTTTATAAACATTTTATCATATCATAATCTATAAAAAAGACATGGGTTTCATAATAATTTCCTCATTCCATCATAACATAAACCATGAAAATAACGATATTTCGTAATATTTCTTGAAACACCACAAGATTTTGTGAAATATTGTTTTCTAATTAATTTAAACTTTTCAATATTTTTCATTTCACATAATAGTAAATATAGCTTGTGTTATATGAAAGCACTAAGTTTCGTTTGTGTTTCAAACAACACAAATCTAATATTACACTACACACAAGAAATAGATTAGATTTTTTATACACAATGCTATATTTGGCTTCTGTTACACATAGATTCAAGGTCGTTCAATAACTTGCATTATATGCAAGACCTTTTTTTACCGAACTATAATATACTACTAATAATATTATTAAAATATTACTATAGTTTTCATCGATCCATTGGAATGAAAGTTAATAATATTATTAATTAAATTATTTAATTACAGTTTACACATGTATATAATAAAAATTATTTTGTGACCTATTAACTAGAAATGAAAATAATACACTTTTAAAAATATACGGAATATTTAGTTGGAAATCTATATTTACGCAATCAAACACATTTTCCCTAAATAAATTAATTAAACCAATTTTGGTAAATGATTTTAATGATATATATATATATTATATTAATTCAACTATTTAACATTCATATTATGTGTTTTCTAGACAAGAGATACTAATAAATCAGAATTTACGCAAAATATATATATATTTTTCTAAAAGGGAATTTTACTACCTTTTAATGGAGCACATATTTTAAATATATTTTTTGAAACATTTAGAATTTTTATTTGACAAAATAAAATTTATTTTTTCAAATATTAATATCAAAATTTACATTGGGGTAAATTATAATATTTTTCTGAGAAGTTTAATTTGTTGAGGAATAGTGAAAAATACTGAATTTTAATTGAAAAATAATTTTTAATCTAATTTATTTATATTAATAAATTATATTTTTATTTTGTTTTAATGTATAGTTAGAAAAATTATATATTAATTAATCAAAATATGTTCATTGGAATCAATTTCAAAATTAAATTGTATATAAAAAAATTTCTATCTTTTGAACCTTTCCACTTTAATAACCTGTTGTTTCGTCCCGTCATTGGGATTAATTTTAAATTAATTTATTCCAATTATGTGATTAGAATTTGGAAAAATGGAATTCATATTTGTAATACATGTAATTTATAATTTCTACTAAGTTTAACTTATTTTTTTACAATAAATATTATTAAATGTAATTTAAATTAATTACAATGATTAAGGTAAAAACAAGTTTACTTAGTGGTTAAGCATTAATCCTAAAAGAATAAATCACCTATAAAATTTTAAGAATTGTTTTATGGAAATATATATACCATATAATACCTTAGTTATAATATGGACCATTAATGGATGCACATTCTATAGGGGAGACCTCTTGATAGTGTTTAAAATTTTATATTTACAAGAATGTCAATCCTCCTCCACTGTAAAAGGTAACTCACCCCTCACTAATTTACACCTATAAAACCCTTTCAATCATCCAAAAAACTGACTAATTACACTACTAAAATTATCCTAGAATAATCTCTTTTGGAATATATAAAACCTTGTTTGTCTTTTGGTGCAAACTAAAAGGGGTTTCCTAAAGAAGAGGTAACATCCTTTAATAAGAACTTTTGTTTTATTTATTTCTCCACCCCTAAATTATTGTTATTCCATTATTATATAATAACCTCATTATAATAAATATACTAATATGTTGTTATTTTAATGGTTATACCTATACCTACACACACTTCCATCAAATAGGATACATAATCATCATCCGTGTGTACGACAAACTACCGCATCACGAACCAATTTCATTCCTTCTTCCATTACCACATTTCAAGGTTATTAATAATGATTTAATTTGTATTTTTATTATATATAAATATATATGATATTTAGGATGTATTTATTCTTATAAAAGTATTATATAACACACAACTTCATGATTTTGATTTTTTGGGAATACGATAACTTCGTTTGTGGATGTGTAGACTACTGCCTCCTTAAACCGACATATTCGTTCACAAATTACTTTTAATGTATTAAGGATGATTTTATTAAACGTATATGATATATTAGACATAATAATAATAATTTAATTATCATATATCTATCTATCTATATATAGTTATTTTATTTACTTTATTTCTTTAATTACGACAAGAAAATAGAAACATTGTGCATGTGTACGTATGACCTACTGTCTCGATGAACTTTGTATTCAATTTTATATTTCCATAAATTATATATATTTATAAATATTTATATAAAGAATATTATTATATTTAAATCATGTTTTATATTCTTTAAATAATTAAATCACAATCTATGTAATGGGATCAAGTATAAGAATAGAAAATATATACAAAAAAAGCAGTTGTTAACTGGAACATAACTTTAACATGGAATTGTTAATAAATATGTAATATATAGTGATAAAAAAAATATAGTTTATGATGTATAAGAACATGGTTTTTTGTTATATATATACAATTAACTTATACTTATTATATAAGATTTTTTAATCATTATAAAGAAATTCAAAACATATGGTAAGGGTTTTCTCGTCTCACTTTAATTCCTGTGAGATATATTTCATATTCACCACTTATTCTTGTAGTGTGATGTATATACTTACCTATGAACTATAATATCATTAATTTACTTTATTTAATGATATTAAAAGTTTTAATTTATGATATTCTTTCATGGGGATCATGATCCAAAAGTTAGACATGTGGTTAGGGAATTTCATCTCACTTTTTTATATCTGTGAGATTTATTCCTTATTCACTACTCATTTAATTTTTGTGGTGTATATACTACCCATGATTGTATTCAATAATTATTTTACTTAAATTTATTTGTTATTACATATCCATTTAATGATCTGTCTATCATAGAATTTATGGTTCTAAAGATACCAAATCAGTAAGGTAATTTTGTCTCAATTTTCATTCTTTAAGATACATGTCCTATTATGAAACTATATTTCTATATGAGGTGTATATACATCATTTGAAAATTTTATATCATGAATAAACTTATTTTATAAATATTATCATTATCATTTAATTTTATCCTTTAATTGGGATTATGATTCAAAGTTACCAAAGTGGTATGAGTTTATTGCTACAATCTCATCATTTATCACGAATGGTTACAAGTATGGTTCCATTAATGAAACCAAATGATCCATATCTGAAGAAATTTCATTATTTTTCTTTTTCTATAGTTATTAATTATTTATTTGATTAATTATAACATTATTCAACTCTTTGGTACTTAGGATTCCTAAGAAAATATTTTTACGAAAATATGACTTTATTTCTCACTTCGTTCAAAGATTTATGTTCTTTCAGAACCCAGATTTCTACAAATTCTTTCAAAAATGTTTTTAAATGAAATTTTAATCTTATTTATAAGTAAAATTATTTTAAATATCTTATATTTTTTAGAAATCATTTAAATTTATTTTCAAATATTCCACAATAATTTTTCTAAGTTATTTTAAGAAAACACTTTAAAAAATATGTTATGTTTTAAAAATAATTTTTTCAATGAGGAAAGGTTATTCTAAAAAATAAATTTTTGAAATGATCATTTTAAAATTATTTTCCATTTTAGATGAAATAATTTAGTATAGTTTATGGTTTATTATTGATACGATCCAAGGATTCTATTCACATTCTTTCTATGAATGGTTTATTTTTTGATGTTAAGGTGTTTATAAAACCTATTTCTTTTCCAATAGTAAATCATTTTCCAAAGAGATTGTTATCAAACAAATTTATTTTCCACAATATAATCATGTTTCAAATATATTAACATGAGACCCGTTTTTTTTCCATAGTTTAATCATGTTAGGAATTAATAATTGTTTACAAGTGTTTTTATGATGATATGCAAGCTCTGGGTACTTTTTTTTAAAACATTGTCCTGGTCAACGACCAAGACTAAAGGTCTTTGTATACTAAGATGGTATTTGGAGTGAATTTTGAATACTAAGATGGTATTAAGAGTGAAACATGGATACTAATATGGACTTGGAAATGAACCTTTAATTCTAATTTAACACCCTAATATTCTATAATACTCTTCATTTTTAAATAAATCAATAGCGTGCGATGTACGCAACACCAAGTTCAACTGCACCACGATCTATCAAACTAGCTGTTTAAAGAGGTTATGAATAGTATTAACCATATTTTTAATGTTTTATATCCTATATAATTTTAAAATTAATCTTTTTTTCTTAGATATACTATAAGGACAAATTTATTTTTTTCATATACAACAAGTATTTTAAAAAAATGCAGTTTTTCTACCTTGTAATGGGGAACCCTTTTTAAGTCAAATATTTGAAACTTTTATATATAAAATTTGAATAAAATAAAGCCTTATTTATAATAAAGACATAAATATTTTGTTTGGATAAATTTTTGGTACTTTTTTGATAACATTCATATTTTGATGAATTGGGAAAAATACAAAATTTTAATTGAAAACAACTTTTTTAATAAAAATAATTTATAGTATTAAATTAAAAATCAAAGTGGTTTAAAAGTATAAATATATTATATTATTATCATTTAATATAATTTAGGACATTATAAGTATTTTTACAATTAAATTGGACATAAAAACATGTCAATCTTTTGATAGTTTTTACTCCTTAAAAACCTGTTTTATAGTTTTGACAACAAGAATTAATTTTAAATTAATTTACGCCAACTCTATGTTTTAAATTTGAAAAATGGATTATATATTTGGACTCATAAGGTCAAAAGTTTTTAAATAGGTACCTTTTATTTTTTGACATTATGAATTGTTACTTTAATAATTATTATTTTTACGATGGTTAAAGGGTAAATATGGTAAATAAGGGTAAAAAAATAATATAATAATAATATAAACTACATTAAAACATGAAATAATCCTATTGTATGAGATATATTAGACTGTCGGATTCATTGGGTCGATTGTGGGACCCCATGGAGCCACTTGGGTGTGAAATTGACATTTTATAAGAAATAATTTAGATTATAGAAAAATATAACATAAACATGTATCTTTCACTAAAAAAAATTTATATGGGGTTATATAATTGATCTCTTCGACTATAAATAGTCACTATAAAGCTAAAAATATTTCATATATTATTATAGTTTATTTAAAAAGTTTATACATTAGATAAATATATTTATTTATGACACATGGATGGTGCAATGATTACCTTATTAATAAATTATTAAAATAAATGGATTTGTAAATATTAAAATAAATGTAATTTGAAAATTTTGATTACATCCAAGAATTTATGGATTAAATTGACATATTATGTATTATATAATGCCTTTGTATCAAGTGAGTCATGTTTTTTTGACTTTATCAAAAATAAATTACAAAATAGTGTCAAAATTGAAAAAAATGAGTTTTTCAATCAAATACTATATTATTAAATGATATAAAAATCCTAAAAGTATAAAGTTCGACCAAATAACTTATATAGTGATAAAAATGTCATAAAGAATCCACTTTAGGTTTTCTTGGAATTTTATATTAAATATATTAACCATGTACTGGAGGACACTATAAGAGTTAACTTATTTTAAAAAGGGTTAAATCTAAAAGATAATGTTAATTTTGTTACCTAAACATGTATAAACCCTATTTTTTGAGATAATTGTGACACTTCCTCAATTTAGACTCAAAATAAATAAATTTTGAGCTATTAGAAACCGAAAATAATTTTATAATAAATTAATATTTCAATATTGTTCTTAAAGTGCCCCTCACCTCTTTTATAAAAGGGCACACCCTTTCTCTTTAACTCAGACCTCTAAAGCCTTTTGGTTCAGAAAAAACCTACCCATTTATCCTCCCATACTAACTCACTTAATTCTATAGTCCTAAAATTGGGCATATAAAAATCCTATGAAGTTTCTTTGTTCAAATCAAAAGGAAATACCTAAAGAATAGGTAATCGTTTTATCCCTACCTTTAATGATCATTTCTTCTTCTACTTCCTCTTACTATGTTGTTACCATACTAAAATAATACCTCAAGAATAAAATATATTCTGATATTTTTATGATTATTTTACAACCATATTCCTCTTTTTACCCGTCCTATAAAAAACAATACCACCATGCGTTCGTATGTACGACTTACCATCTCCACGCCGTTGTGTAAATTGTTTTTTACATACATCTTATTTTAACGGGTATAAAGATGAATATAATGGATGTACATAATACATATAAAATGATATTTCTTCTCTAAAATATATATTCCATCAAATTACAAACCATTTGACCCTTAAAAAAATGATATTTTTGCTCGTGCATACGTACAACCTACCGTCTCTACGATGCGATGAGATTAATTCTCCACTTTAACCATCCAAGAATAATTATAAAATATATATTATTTATATTTACTAAATATATGTCTTAATAAGTCTAATATAATGATATATATATATATTAATGTACATATATTTCAATAACTTACTTCCATTCAATACATTATGAAAATGGAAATAATGTTCATGCGTATGTATGACCTACCATCTCCAGGAATTTTGTATTCCATTTTATATAACTATATATTATATATATTTATATTCTAGATATATATGATATATAAATCATATTATACATTCTGAAAGTAAGTAAATTTTGATCTAAGTTATATGATCAAGAATAACATGTAAAAACACTTAATATAAACAAAGTGATACTACCCAAAATATTGCATTAACTTGGAATTATTAAACAATGGGTAATATAAAGTCATAAAAGAATCATATATGATATCATAAATATTATTATGATTCTGATATAAGTTAATAATATGTTTAAAAACATTATAAAGGAGTTTCAGACACGTATGAAGAGTGTTAGATATAAGGTAAGGGTTAATTCCTCAATCTCATTATTATCCAATATTGCTTATGAGTAAGTATTTATTGGGGCATATTTATCATCCAAGTACATGTTTGATAATTTTTTTCAAAAGGAATATTTTAAGGTTTTATGGAATGTTATCTATAACTAGATAATTATTTTAAATGTTTTAATGATTTATTTTTCTAAATCTATTTAATTAATGTCCATGTTTTAAAAATTATTTTCAGGATTTATTTATATGGACATATTGTTTTAAAATGTTGATTCCATTCAAAAGTTTCAAAGTGGTATGGGACTCTATTATTCAAAAATATCTTTTAAATGACTTCCTTTATAATTTTTTTGACTTTTAAATGATTTCATGAAAAGGTTTATTTCTCTGAAAGAGTTTTAATATTCATTTTCTACTGTGTCAACATCTTTTTCGGGATATTATTCTTAAGTGTAGTTGATTTATTATAATAAAATCTTCCATGTTGTATTGAATGATTTATGATATGTTTGAAAATGGATATGAAATTTTTATACCATTCATGGTTTATGGTTTATATATTAACATTTTGTATGGTAGTTTTTTATACGAATGTTTATGTTATGTTTCTTCCTTTTTATATGAGGAATGAATTTGAATTATTAAGTGATGTTTGAGGCCCTCTATTTCCCCTCAACGCATTGGTAGGTCTCATGATACAAACTAGTGTCTTTGCACAATGCTTTGACAGAACATTTGTGAATGGTCTTGGCACAAGGTCTTGACGTAGTAGTTATTTTGTCTGCATTATGAATTCCATTGTTATGAAATTAGTTATTTCATGTGATTATTTGACTAGTAGAATATCCATGTGGATGTTTATATGGTAATGTTTGAATTATTTTTTCCTTATTATGTTCAAGATTATGTTTTAAAAGGATGTTGTTTTTATTATAAATCTTGACTTAAAAGTTTATAGCTTCCACTAAATTATTTATCATTACTGAGCTTATGATTTGACCCCATTCTTATGTTATACATTCCCAGGATTCTAAGAAGTGTATTATAATTGATATGCAGGGTTAAGATAGAGGAATAATGGCATTAGAAAAGGATTATTTATGCTTTGTTTTATGATATAAAGTGTAATTTATCGTTCATGTATGTAATCTATTTTCCAATACTTCTAAACGGATTGGTTCTTTGGGACATTATTCCTTGTAATCATTATAATGTATTAAAACAATACACTGTCTCTGGGTGACTAGGGTTGGGGATTTATATTTGGTATCAGAGGAATTTTATCAACAACCTTAGAAATAGATTTAGAAAACATAGATTAAGGATCATAACCCTGTGATAGATTTTGAGGATAAGTATAGAAGAACTCCCTATAATTTTGGTAAAGTAGGGATTATATAGATATTCCAAGTAGTACATCCTTATATAGATACTAAATGTGGATGTGGTTCTCGAACAAATTTACCTTGGGGTAAAAACACCGACAAGGTGTTATGATATTGACTTGGGGTAACCTGGTACATGACAATAGGTCTTACTATGCACCTAGTTTGACACTCCTTGGGGATATGCTTAGGGTAATTCATATTTTATTTATAAAACATTATAAAGGATTTATGAGAAAATATGTCCTCAAAGGAACCATATTTATGATTATGGATTAGATATGCATAAATATTTCAATTTTTGTTAACTATTTTACTAGTTTGGAATTATGAATTATAATTCATAACCTAATCTAGTTTATACCATTGTTTAGAAATGGAACCTTGTGGATGAAATAGAAATTGTATCAATGCACAAAATCCATGTAGGGATTTACCTTCTATGAAAGATAATGATAGTGGAGCTGGTAACAAACCAGTACAAAATAGCTTATAACCATACTCGGACAGCTGAATCAGGACACAAATAATAACCTTACCCATATAGAGCAGCCTGATCCACAATGTGGAGGATCATTGTTAGATCGATTCATGGGAAAATAACCTCTAACATTCAATGGGGATACAAATAATTTTGTAGCTGAGTAATGGATAAGTTTATTATAGAAAATATTTCATTCTTTTGGATGTAACGAAAGGGAAAAGGTTTTCATGGAAATTGATCATCTCTTAGGAGATATAGATTAATGGTGGTCATTAATTCAAAACAAAAAAGAGGATGAATAAGTGGTAAATATGAAATAGAGGGAGTTTAAAGAATTTTTCCTAGAGAAATACTTTCCTCGTGAACAAAAAGCTGATTTGGAAAGGAAATTTTGGAGTCTGAGACAAAAAAAGGATGATAATGTTGAAAAGTATGAGGCTAACTTCATGAGGTTAGCAAGGGACACTTCATACTACATATGTAACTCAAGAATTAAGATTGATTGATTATTTTATGATTTAAATTTTTTCCTCCAACGAGTATTCGTCTCACAATCTTTCTCATCATACGAAGATATAGTTTAATTAAATATCTAGATGGAAAAGGAATTCTCTAAGTCTTATGACATTAATGTAAAGAAAGAGAAGAAGAGAATAGTGTAGAACGAGATAGATAAATGGAAGAGGGGAAAGAATTATTTTCCCTTATGTGATAAATGTGGGAAAGAAACACTCTTGTATTTGCCTAAAAGGAATAGGAGTTTGTTACAAATATGGAGAAAAAGGCCACCGAGATCGTGATTACAAGGGGAATAAAGAGGATGTCAATGTTAAATGCTAAAATTGAAAACAAATGGGAAATTATGTAAATTATTGTGCAAAGATTCAAAGAAATATACCTTAGAAAAAGAAAATGGATCAAGTTCAAGCGTATGTGGTTACTATAGTTGTATTGGAATAATTAATGTATTTTTGTTTTTGGATTCATGAATTATATTCTTGTTATAAAAAGAATGTGATATATAAGGATTGTACTGCAATATTTTTTGTTTTAATTTAGGTTTTAATATGATGAAGGTAATCATATATTCATTATGTGACAGTAAGAGAAACGATACGTTGTTTGGGGAATTTGATGTTATAATTGATTATAAAAGTTTATAACTTTTAGACAGAGATTGGACAAAATTATTTTGGAAAGCTCTAAAGGATAGAATAGAAAAATTTAAACTTTGGATAGTATTTTTTAAGGTTAAAACATTTCGTAATATTATTTTTGCAATGTTATAATACTATAGTTTTAGAAAAAGGACAACCTACTGGTCGGGCGATAACCTGTCTCATCGGATAAAGCTACTATAACCGATCCCCCAACGGAAGCGCAACAAGGATTTAACACCTACCACTGGCCTACAGGAATTCCCTGGTTATTATAAAATAGTTTTTCTCATTTAAATGTTATATGTTTAAATTTTTAACATTATACGATTGAGATAAATAGAATATTTTTGGATTTTTATCTTTTGAAGAGAAAGATGAGTTTGTGGTAGGAATTACTTAAAGGATGAAAATCTACATTTAACAAAAGTATAATTCATTTTGTTTCTATTATATGAATCAAATTAATTTTACAACATTAGGTAAAGGATCATAAAACCAAAAATGTTTTCCTATTACTTTCTTTTGTGATGAATCAAATGGTCCCTTAGACCATCACAGATTTATAGCTTTCTAGTTGTTATCTTTCTCTTAATAATATTATTTATCAATCTACATTAGAACTTGATTGTTTTTTTCTCTTCCATATCTATGTTTTCATACATGGATCCCTAGTATGAGTTATTTTGGGTAACCTTCATACTTTTTTTTTCTTTTTTTTAAATAGAGGCCTCATTTATCCATTTTTGATGTGGGATTTTAACTAAGATATTTTGAAATGTCAAAATACTATTTTTCAATCCAAAGTTTAAATTGTGAGGAAACAATATATTAAATTATGGGACAATGTAACACCCCAATCTTCCATGGTACGCTTCCTTTTTAAATAATTCAATAGCGTGCTATGTACGCAACACCGAGTTGAAGTGCACCACATCCTATCAAACTAACCATTTAAAATCATTTATGAATAGTATTAACCATATTTTTAATTTATAATATCCCATTTAATTTTAACAATCATATTTTTTTTCTTATAGATAATATAAGGACAAATCAAATTTTCAGATAAAAGACGTAGTTTTCAAAAAATGTTGTTTTCCCGCCTTTAAATGAAGAACCCTTTTTAAATCCAATATTTGACACTTTTATATATTCAATTTGATGAAAATAAATTATTATTTATAATAGGGAAATAAAAATTTAGTTTGGATGAATTTTTGGTACTTTTCTGATAACTTACATATTTTGATGAATAGTGAAAATACCGAACTTTTAGTTGAAAACAACTTTTTAAATTAAAATAATTTATACTGTTAAATTATACATATGAGTGGTTTTAAAGTATAATTGGATTATATTTTTATTATTTAATACAATTTAGGTAATTATATGTATTTATACATTTAAATTGGACAAAAACACATGTCAATCTTTTGATAGTTTTTACTCCATAAAAACCCGTTTTCTAGTTTTGACAATGAGAATTAACTTTAAATGAATTTATCCCAACTCTATGTTTTGAATTTGGAAAAATGGATTCCATTTCTAGAATAAAAAGGTCCAAATTGTTAATATAGGTACCTTTTATTTTTTGGCATTTTGAATTGTAACTTCAATAATTATTTTATTTACCATGGTTAAAGGGTAAATCTGGTAAATAAGGGTAAAAAATAATATTGTAATAATATTAAACTTCCATAAAATAGGTATTAAACCTATTTGATGAGTTATTTCCGACCATGTTCTTCCTTGGCTCAATTTGGGTAATCCATGGAGCCACTTGGGTGTGAAACGTAAATTTTATAACAATTAATTTAAAGTATAGAAAAATATAACATAAACATGTATATTTCACAAAAAAAATTTATACGGGGTAATATAATTGATCTCTTAAACTATATATAGTAATTAGAAATATAAATGTATTTAATACATCAATATATTTTATTTATAATTTTTAGATACTAGATAAATATATTTATTTATGACACATTGATTATGCAGTTATTACCTTATTAATGAATTATTCAAATAAATGATTTTACAAATACTAATATAAATGTAATTTGAACATTTTTATGACATCCATAAATTTTATTGATTTAATTGACATATTAGAGATGATATAATTCCTTTATAGAAAGTTCATAAAGTTGTTATGACTTCATCCAAAATAAATTAGTAAATAGAGTCAAAATTGAAATAAATGATTTTTTAAAATAAATACTATATTATTAAATGATATAAAAATCCTAAAAATATAAATTTCAGACAAATTACTTGTATAGTGATAAAAAATCCATAAAATACCCACTTTAGGTTCTCTTGACATTTTATATTAAAGATATTAACCATATACAAGAGGACACAGTAAGAGTTATCTTATTTTATAAAGAGGCAAATATAAAAGATAAGGTTAATTTTATGACCTAAACATATCTAAAACCTATTAATTGAGAGTCTTTCATCCCATACTCGTCTTATCCTCAAAATAAATCAATTTGGAGCTATGAGAAACCGAAAATTGTTTTATAATAAATTAATATTTCATGATTTTTCCTAAAGTGCCTCTCACCTCTCTTATAAAAGGGTAGCTCCCTTTCTCTTTAACTCACAGATCTAAAACCCTTTGGTTCAGCCAAAAAAATAAGGACCTGACCATAAACCTTACATAATCATGAATTAAATGAATAATTCACATTGAGGATCTTTTCAGGTTTAGAGTTTTAGAGAATTAGGCCATAACAATTACATAACAACTTAAAGATTACAGGTAGACACTACTACTCAGCATCTATTTTTTTCATAAAATAAAGACTCTTAAAAAGAAACATGTCTAGTTTCATGTTTTAGACATCTTGAATTTTCCTTGATCCCATCCATGACCCTATTCATCTTTAAGTCCTGTAGAAAACATTTCAAAAAAACGTGGGATAACCATAAAAATATCAGTAAGGGATACACAAATAATGAAACTGTTAGTTTTTAAAAACAACAAGTAAACCATGAATATCATGAGTAATACTTTTAACCTTTATGAAGTAATAAATACTCTTAAATGAATAAAAGATCATTTATTACCCTTTTTTAACCAAAATATTACTATAAAACCCATATAAAGAACACATAACATATAAAGGTAACTTGGGACATAAACATACTTAAATGGAATAACAATATGGTCGACTTCCACACATATCACTAAATGGAATAGCCATACGGCCGACTTCTATACCTAATGCATTGGAGGTTATAACGTAACCACCCATCCTGGTATTCAAGACACCACCCGTCATATGGTTTATCACGTAACCACCTGTCAAATGTCCAAGTACCATCATAACACAAAAAATATTGCAAATATAAACATTTCACTAATAACATTTCATTTTCAATCACAAGAAGTAAATTCAAGTTATTGAAATAATCAATCCACTTTCAAAAACAATTTAAAAAATATTTTTGAATCAAAGTGTCCCATACCAATTTAATGCTTTTAATGGAATTATAATTTTAATAGATTAATGTCCATATAAATAAATACTCAAAACCATTTTAAAACATTGAATTTAAAGATAAATATTTAGAAAAATAAATCTTTAAAACATTAAAAAAAATTATATTTTTGTTAAAGAGTTTTTAACAAAATCAGAGACTGTTGAATAAAAATAATTGTGGAATAAAATTTAATCAGAACATTATAATATCAATAGAATAAAGGGATTCATGATATAATATGTCAAAGGACAGTATATACACTATGTAATAGTGAATTGTTGCATAACAACAATGAAGTCTCAATGGAAATATAAAATGAGATGAAATACCTTATAAAGATGGTATCCTTAAATTAAAGATAAATCAATCTCATAATTATGTGTGAAAAATATAAATACACCCAATATAAGTGGATATTAAGTGTAAAACAATAATAGGTAATTCAAACATATTCATAGGATGACATATTCAATAACGACATGTTGATCCCAAAGACATCTAAATTGGGTTAAGAAGTTCCCTTTTAAAAATTCTACAGCCTAACGACATCACTTTAAAATTCAGAAAATGAGTTGATGAGACAAAAGGGTATCTAATCACTTGGAAATAAATTTTACATAAATAAGGATATATAATAACATATCCCAACATAATAATATGTAAATTAAAAGATATAACAAAAAGAAGTCTTTTAAAAAAAGGAGGGTGAAAGGATCCCTTACCGATTTGGAAACCTACAAAACATATTCCACATGAAAGAAGGATTATAAAATGAAGATGTAAATACCCATAAATTAAAGTATCTTACATAAAGAACACAATCATGGGTTGTACATAAACCACACAAAAGGAAGTAATGGAAAATATAGAATGAATCTCACAGGTTGTACTACCTCAGATGAAGAATAATGACTAGTGTTATTATGTTTTTATTATAGAATTATTTCATTTGAGTGTTGTATCAATAGTATAATGGTTACATGAATTATGGATATAAATAAGGGTTGTACTGTAGTAATATTTTTTTGGGGATTTGAGATTATATGGTTTTAAGAAAAGTGACTTAATAATAAGCTACACTTTTTGGAAAATAAATGGTCGAAGGAAAGGTAATCCTTAATATGGTCCTGATAATGAGGTATTGATTTTGGAATAAGAGATGGTTGATTTTGGTAATTCAGGATGTCACGGTGTTGTAAAATAATACACGATGAAGGTGTTCACAAGTTATTACCTGGAAAAAAGGATCCTCATTATGTTTAACTTCCTTATAAACTTTGGTCTGAGAGTTTGGATATAAGTATTTTGGATAATTATAAAGGTTAAAATGGATTAAGTTTGAAATTGGATACTATTGTTAAGGTTATTTTTGGATTTTCATAAAAAAGATAACCCAGAGGTCAGGCGGCAACCCGTCATGTCCCGCAAGGCTGCAAGACTTGAACCTGCAACCAAAGGAAGGAAAGGGCGTATCACCAATCAATGACCCACATGATGTCCTAAATTGAATAATGTAGTTTTTTTATGGATCTGATAGGTGAAATATAAATTCGTTATTTTTGAAACCGTTAGGATAAATAGAATATTTATTTGAAATATTTTATAGTGAAAGATGAGTTTGTGGTAGTAAATAGTTGAAGGATGAAACTCTACTTGTCAGGGACACACACACACATATATATATTTAACACTTATTTTATGGATAAATTTATTATTAAACTTTAGGGAAGGGATCTTAAAACCAAAAATGTGTTATCCTAATACCTTATGTTTTGTTGAACCGATTGTATTTTAAATCGTCATAGATTGGTGGCTTTGAGGCCCACAATTATACAATTTATTGTGATTGTTGACCTCAATCACTCCCTATAAATATTTAAATTTTTCCTCTAATAATGTGTCTTTAATTTCCACCAATGTTCTCTTAATAGAGATCATAATTTGGTGGTGACTTTTTCATTACCCTTTTAATCTTATTAAGATTAATTTTATTAACCCAATTTTTGATGTGGGTTTCCCAAAAATGTATTTTCTATTTTCAACCTTTTATTTTTGAAGAACAATTTCAAATTGAGAGGATGTAATTTATTGAAGTAGGGAAGAATGTAACACCCCAAGATTTCATAGTACGTTATTTATTCAATGTAATGCAATAACTTGCACTACACGCAACACTGAGTTCAAGCGCATCACAACTTACCAAACTAGCCATTCAGAAGTGGTTAGAATATTATTAACTGAATTTTGAACATTATATAATCCTTTAAATTTTATAATACATATAATTAGTTTCTTACACATAATGTAAGAACAAATTCATTTTTTTCAGATAAAAAAATTATTTTTCAAAAAATGCAATTTTACATCCTTTTAATGGGGAACCATTTTTAAATCCAATATTTGAAACTTTTATATATTCAATTTGACAAAATAAACTTCTTATTTATAATTGGGACATAAGAATTTAGTTTCAATGAATTTTTGGTGTTTTTCTGATAACCTTTATATTTGGGTGAATAGTGAAAAATACTTTATTTTAACTTAAAAAAACTTTTTTAATCAAAATAATTTATAGTGTTTAAGTATACATTTTAATGTTTTGGAATCATAATTAGATTATATTTTTACCCTTTACTCCAATGTTCATCATTGGAATTAATTTTACAATGAAATTATAGATAAACAAGTGTCAATCTTTTGATAGTTATTTTTTCTTAAAAAACGCGATTTGTTTTGACAACGAGAATTAATTTTAAATTAATAAATGAAAATTATATTTTTTTAATTTGGTAAAATAGAATTTATTTTAGGATTAGGAATATAAAAATTAGCCTAGGGTGAAGTTTTGGTATTTTTCTGAATAAGTTCAATTTTTGATGAATAGTGAAAAAACACTAAGTTATCGTTTAAAACCGAATTTTTATTTAAATAATTATTTATTTTATTTAAATTTATTTTAGTTCAAAATATATACATAATATCTATATAAGTTCAATTTAATTCATTGGAGTCAATTTATAATAATTTTATATATATAAAAAATTTTATATAACTTTTAAGCGTGTTTTACCCACCTCATAGGAGAATTTCCGAATTCACATAAAACATAATTTTACCACTTCTGTGAGTGGAATTTCAAAAATATGAGAGGAAAAATTGATATCAGTAAGTAAAATTTGGTTCAATAAGATAAAAATAATTTTTTTTGAATAGTAACTTTTTACTTTTATTTACCAAGGTTAAAAGTAAATAGGGTAATTAAGGGTAAAAATGATATAATTATTACCATAACACATGTCATAATTCTATTGGATAAGTGTAATTCGAAGAAAAACAACCCTAGGAATAAAATATGACCCTTTAGGTCCACTTGTATTAGATTAAGACATTTATTATTATTTTATTTGAAGAAGAGTTAAAAGAGTTAAAATCAAAGTTTAATAACTAAACCATTTTTAATATAGAGTTATACATAAGATAAATTCTACTATAAATATTAATTAGAAAACTAAAAAGAGTTCCTACATAATGGTATTTTATTTATAATTTTTATATATTAAATAATTAAATTTATTAATGACACAATGATGATGAAATAATTTCCTTATTAATGAAAGAATCAAATAAATGGTATTATAAATATTAAAATAAATATAATTTCAAATTTTTTATGATATCCACAAATTTTATAGTTTAATATGAAATGTTTGGAGTGATTGAATATTTTTTTGAAGTAATAAATCTGTTATTATTTTAACAAAAAACAAATACCAAATAGTGTCAAAATAGACATAAAATAGTTTTTAAAAACATATTATATTATTAATTGATATAATGGTCCTAAAAATCTAAGGTTCGTCCAAAATAATTATATAATAATATATATGACATTAATAATCTAATTGGGGTTCTATTGGTAGTATATAGTATGTTTATTAACCCTATAGCATAAGAATACAAGAAGACACGGTAAACGTTAAATTATTTAACTTAGAGTTAAATCTAAATGATATGGTTAAAATGGTAACCTAAATTTGTCTAAAACCTACTGGTTGAGAGGATTTAGACCCATACCCACCCTATCCTAGAAATAAGTCACTTTGGATCCATTATAAACTGAATATTAATTTATTATAAAATAATACGTTCAATTTTTCCTAAGGTGCCCCTCACCCCTCTTAGAAAAGGGAACTTCCCCTTCTCTCAAATTCACACCTCCAAAGCCATTTGGATCGGCCAAAACCTGACCAAATATCCTAAAAACTGTCCTAAATTAATCCTAGAGGTATTAATTTAGTCATAAAGCCATATTAAGGAGCCCTTGTGATCAAATCAATAGGAAAACCCTGAAGAAGAGGTAATAATTTCACCACCCTCTTTCAAGTTCTTTTCTTTTTCCACTTCTTATTTATTTGTTATTTCAATTATAAAATAATAACTCTAGTATCTTCTATATAATATAATGTTATTATAAATATGGTACATCCATATTCATTATTCTATCCATCTTATGAATAATAATGTCACCATGCGTGCGTACGTACGACTTACATTCTCCACGTCGTGGTGTAATTTAATAGTATAGTGTCTTTGGAGACCATGTACATAATATTCTAATTTTGTGATTAATATTCATTACCTCCCATTAATATATTATCCATTAGTAATATTCACAAAAATACCCTACATAAATACTTTATTCACAACCTATGGAATGTAAACATAAGAGAGGGTGAGCTCAGATGCCTGGTAAGGGTAAACATGGGTGATACTTAAGAATAACATGAACATAAGTGTATGAGAGCATGATGATAACATATGAAAAGCAATCCACTCATATAAAATATATGAATATTTAATTATGGAAGAAATATTAGTAGTTTATAAGACATTAATTAAAAAGAAACCAAGGAACATTATCCATGAGAGGATAAAATTTTTATAAGACATAGAATTTTGGAACAAACAAAAGCATAGAAAATTATTTCAATAGTTGTCAAAGATCACTACCAAGGTTAACATAAGGGAATGGTTTTAATCCCCAAATCCTACAAGTAGTCAAGGTCTACTCCCAAGACCATTATATCAGAAAAATTTCATTATTAAACTGGGTTTACTCCCCATTCTAGTCCTATCTATCTAATGATATTTAAATCTTTAACCAATAAATTTGAGAGATATATTTTTCCAACATATCAAATAATTAAAATAAAATAAATGTGTTCCACAAGATCATAAATCATTAATCATATCACAACCCATGAAATTAAATGGGTTTCATAAACATTTCATCATATCATAATCTGTGGAAATGAGACAAGTTTCGTAATCATTTCATAATTTCATCACAGTATAACCCATGAAAAAAAGTGGGTTTAATAAGAGTTTTATCATGGTATAACTCATGTAATTGAAAGTGTTTCATAAAAATCATGTAATCATAGTCATAAAAAATTCAAATAAAGAACCGTAATATATACTTGTATCATATCCCATGTAAATATCAAGTAACCTTAAAGTATTCAACTTTATATAGAAAATTATTTTGAAAGATAAATCACTTGGAGTGTTTTTTGAGGACAATAAACATTCTTTAAAAATCAATTTTTAAAAATAAAAATTATAAAATATTTTGGAAAATATTTTCTTTGAAAATAAACATGAAAAATTATAAAGGAATCTTTAAAATTCATTTTAATTTTTGTAAGGAGAATATCCTTTCCACTTAGAAAAAGGCATTTTATAACATATTTTTTTTAAAATAACCTTGAGTAATTATAAATTAGGATTCAATTAAAATAATTTTCATAATGGAAAGAAATTCTATTCATGTCATAAATGATAAAACCAATATTTCTTTTATATTTTTGGTAAAATCCAAATGGCAGGTTTTTGGAAAATGACATGAATATTACCTTAATTTTAATAAAATATTAAAAAATGGGAAAATATTTCTTTAATAAACTATTTTAATAATTTTGAATCCATTTTTTAAAACATTTTTAGTAAACATGGTTTTGGAAGAAAAAGGGTTTTCGTCCGAAGGGAGATATAAAGACAATTTTATTAAAATATTTTTCTCAATTATTTTAACTACCAGAGAGTGTAAAAATTGTAATATTAGTTTAAAATATAATTAATAACCAGAGGAGATTAAAATTAATGAGAGTATTTGATAGTTAAATCCTAATATTTCATCATCGAAATTATAATTTTAAACATTCCAAATAAATAATGAAATTTTAATATAAAGTCTTTACCAATTTGATAACATTTAATTACAAGAACCATGTCAAAGTAACGTTAAATTAAAATTAAACTAACATAATAATAAATATTTTTCATTAAATGACTTGTCTAATGGGATTTATATACACCTCACAAACATGGTAGGAGCTTAACATAACACATGTCTCAATGAAGGAAAATTATGACAAAGATCCCTTATTACTTTGGTATCTTTTGAGCTGTAATCCCTATGAAATATAGATCATAAAATGGATATGTAAATCCCTATAATAATCCTAATAGAAAATATTAAATACATTAATGGAATGTTTTTACACCACATATAAGAAAAAAGTATTGAATGTGACATGTATCTCATAAAAGTAAAAAGTGATATGAGAATCCCTTACTACATTTGTAATCATTTGAATCATTATACTAAATCAAGAATAAAATCATATATAACTTTTAATGTAATTAAAATTTTGATATTTCACGATATTATATGTCAAATGGTTAGTATATAATCCACATAAAAGAAACAAATGGTGATTTGTTTATATGTCTACCATAAATAAAAGAGAGACTAGAAATCCATCACTTTAAGTGTCAAATTCCTTAATATATGTGCGAAACTACTATATAATAAATATAGGATTATTTTAAAAGTTACCAAAAATATTTATATTATAACGCATATGATTTAATTATTACTATTTATACATGTTTATTACCAATTCATTGTTAAAAAATATTTTGGGTAATAACATCTTAACTTTTCGTATATGTTTTGATTTGTTATTTTTGGTACTCTTAGTATGATCATGGTTCCTTAATATACAGAATAAAAATAATAAAATATTTATAATATTTTTGAATCAATTATAATTTTAAGAAAAATCATGGAATATTGTTTGGAAAAATAAATTATGTTACGATTATGGAGACGGTAAGACACATGTTTTTATGAGAAATGTTTCCATTTTTCAATGATCATTATTTAAAGAAGTTAATGAGTATTTTATATTTATATAATGATAATAATATTATAAATAAAATTTAATTACTTTAAATATAATTATATATATCATCAATATTTTTTATTGATGAAAATAGAGAGCCAATCGCTTCGTTAAGGCGGTAGTCTAAACGTACATGAACGACATTATCATATTTCAACGAGTGAAAAGGAAATAAGTAAAATGATATATTATATTTTAAGAATTATAAATTTTTCATTAATATAATATTTTTTTCATTTATATCACATATATTCATTAAATATATCCTAATTATCTTCCATGTAAAGAGTAAGCAAAAAATGAATCACATCGCTTCGTAGGCGGTAGTCCGTCGTACACATGCGAGATGTTATCGTATCCGCTATAGAATGGACATTAAAAACGTTTATATATGATATAATGAGTATAGAGGATTTATTATGTTATAAATATCATATATATACTTTAGATACATCACCATACCCAACTTTGAGTGGTGGTAATGGAAAAACAATAACATCGGTCCGCGAGGCGATAATCTACTATACACATGAATGTTGATTTATTAACCCATTTTATGAAAGTGGAGATAGTTTTTTTGAAATTAATTTAACTTGAAAAGAATAATTATATGTATTATAATATTTTTTTAAATCAGCATGGTTTAATAATAATTTTATGAGGCGAAATAGGAAATAAAATAAAAATTCTCAACGAAGAAAATTAACTCCTCTACGAGTATCATCATTACGTTTTCATCAAAATCCATCCTTGGTTGGATTTATGACCATAATAAGGATTATTTTATGATATTAGGGAATTTTGGAGGATATTTGAGAAGGTATTTACTTAACTAAAAAGGTTTTTTTATGTGAAGAATAGAGGATAAAGGGCGACCTTTTATAAGGGAGGTGAGTGGCCCAATTGTAATTGTTTGAAATTAAAAAGGTGTACCCATGTTTTATCATTCAAAAAGGATAAAAAATAAATTATTTTTGAGACATAGAAATGATAAAAATTAAAAATTATAGAAAAATATATTTTAGACAATTCTGTAAGTTATTTTTACCCTTATCATTTTAGCTTAGCCCCTTGTATACCCATTTTAACCTTAACTGTGGTAATTAATTTTTACTATTTTCAGTATCCATTTTGGTAAATAAATTAATATGAACTTATTATATAATATAAATTATTTTCAATTAAAATATTTAGTAAATTTTTATAAATTCCATTCATATAAGTGGAATAAGTTTATTTAAAATTAATCTCCTAGATGCGATGAGAAATCAAGTTTTTTCTGTGTTTTGTGTCACACAAGATAAACTTTGCGGTATATGAAATAAAAAATATCAAAAATTTAACTTTTTTTGAAAAAAAATATTTCACAAAATTTTGGGGTGTTAAATTCTACCCCCCTTAAAATGAATTTTTCCATGAAATTTGTTAATTTTTATATAAAAATTAGGATACTTCAACCTCATTATATCCTCATGTTCCCATATAGCTTACTGTGGATGGTAGTTTCACCAAAAAACTTTTAATAGAAAAGTGGAATTATTACATAACACTTTCTCAGTATGATCTATGATCTCAACAAATTAGTCCTTATAAGAAAGATTGTGTTCCAATGGTATGATCTTTGAGTTGATTACATTTACTGTATCATGTATGCACTTCATCAAGAGATATACATGGAACCCATGTTGAATATAATTGAGTCTTAGTGGAAGCGCGAAGTGATAAGATATTTAACTGATTCGATAAATTATTTAAAATAGACTAGTATACATTAATAATAGTTTTCCTTATTTATTTCTTAGTGAAATTCATATAAAAACCTTCTCACAAATTTAAAATTATAGTTTTTATTGAAGATTATTAGGGTAACATTTAGGTAAACTTTATGGCGTCCTTATGTAAATCTAAATAGTTCTGACCGTCTCTACCATATCATTAGCTTGCTCGAGTACCAAAAAAATTATTTCTATAACTTTTGTTAAGTACATTGGAGTTAAAAATTTATTTCCATATGTGGATTCATAAGTATCCATCTGAATGGTTGAGTAAAATCTATTATTTTAAGAAAACTCTAATTGAGGAAGGTGTCGATCCCAACCACCATTGGAATATATGGAACAATATCTTGACATATCTAGTAGGGTTTTTTTCCTCTCAGACTAACCATATATAGTAATGAAAATAAAATCAATTTCATGAGTTTGATAAAGACTTAGACACAACATTCAGGTAAATAAGTAATTCTAATCAAATAAAATCGAATGTCGTACCTATGCAACCTTACCACTTCATTAATGTATATTCTAAAAAGTGGATCCAGAGATAAATTTTCTCTAATAATAATTAATCATTCTGAATTCATAAGGTGATCAACTACAACCAATAATTTCCTCAATATCAAATATAAGATAAACCCCAAAGGTTACCAGTTCCGTTAATCATTTGTCAAAACATTATAAAGGCATTCCTCCTTATATAATTTTTTTACTAAATCATTTACAAAACCAAAGGGTTTAATTGAAATGATGGTACTTTAAATTATATGAGGCTATCCATAAATCCTATGTTAATATTATATAGAGACATATATTCTTCCAAAAGATAATTCACCCATTATTACTCAAATAAGTTCTTATCTTATACCAAAAAAAGCTATTGGAAGCTTGGGTTCATCCTTGTGCCAAAATAATATCAAATGTGATATCATTATTCCATATTCTATGTAGTGGCCGATAATCAATTCTCAAAATCACATTAGAATTCACTAAATGATGAATAAAAATATTTTCATAGGGTTCATTCAAACAAAATCAAACATGAAATTCCCCACTAAGGAGTGGAGGATAATTTTTTCTTAATTATTATGATTCACTTCAACCATTGTCATTTTGTAAGATTTTTCTTTTTTAATTTATCTTTAATGGTTATTTTGGTTTATCATATTCATTATCCCTTGGATTGGGGAATTTATTCACATAATTACCACACACATTTCATTTGAAAAAATGGAGTTTGGTTGGTGCATTATATGTAGCCTTCTATCTGTTAGCATTATTAGATAACTTTTTTCCATCACTTCAACATTTGACCACTTAATGACATTCCCTTCCACACTTAAAACATTTAATATCCCCCTAAATACATTTTACTCCTTATTTCATCCCACACTTTTGTCATAATTTAATGTTCATATACTACACTCTATGGTTTTTTAGATTTTACTTAGAATTCCATTTTTTTATTTTTAGCCAAACCATGAGATTCATATGTAACTCCAACCTCCATTTAAATCTTGATAGCACATTGAACAATCTATTCATACATATTGAAGTCTCTTATGGATAATTCCATTTGAATACTATGTTTTGAGACACTAAAGAATCAATCGACACAAATTTATAATATGATGATAATACTAAAATCATACCTCACAAGTCTAGAAAAATTATCTCATAGGTTCCAACATATTCATCATATTTTTTTCCTTAACTCAAAGAAATCCTTTACCATATTTCTATAAAGAGTACAAGGAATTTACATATTGAAAAATATGTTCTTTAACTTGTCTCAATCCATGTAATCAATTTCATCATGTTACCTTGTATTCTTGATGATATTGCACCATTGGTCCGCTTCTCCTTCAAAATGGTAGAAATATAAAATGACTTTCTCATGCTCTAAAAACTGAAGGATAGAAAATATTTTTTTAGTGGTGCTGTTCCATTTCTCAGTACCTAGTGGATCCAAATATCCATAAAAATAAGGTTTATTTTCCATTATGATTGAATCAATAGAATATTGTTCCCTCTTTTTATCATTAGGAATTCCAATAGGATTAGTATATTTAGAATATTGTGTGAGCATAACAAATATATTGTACATTCCAGATCCCATAACATTCATTTTCTCAGGAGTAAAATCATTTCATTTTCCATCACATTAAATATAAACACAATTTCTTTGGGTTCCATCCTTTGAATAAAACCAAAATCATATTGTGAGAAACACTAATCATAGGGGGGAACCACATAATTATGAAAAATAACATAGTACATCCATATCATGACAACTCATTTTTAATTTATGAAACCTTAGGTTTATAATAGGTCATTCATAGTCATTATATATTTAAATTCTTCATGATGGTTCATAAATTGTTTTTGAATTTCCAAAGCTTATCCCCCAGGAGTGTCGAACCAGGTGTGGACTAAGGCCCATTTTCAAACACCAAGTGATGATGAAGCCTATCTCAATGCTCTTTTTTAGAGTATTTATCATTAGGTACCTATGTTACATAGCCATATACACCTATAGTATCGAAACCTGGATGTAATTTCATGGAAACCACTTTTTCTATCCATTACCATAATTCTAAGAAATTTTCCTATAATATTTTATCATACATAGACTTATAATTAGAGAAATACCAAGGTATATACTTAGAATTTTCCCTAGGGATATCACTAAAGTTTTACCATCCAAGTTTTCAATGTTTTACTAAACATATCCTCTAATACCAACGATATAAACCCAATATTTTCATACATATATATTACATCTTTTTTGATGAATATTCAATAAATTATAAAAACACATGAGTAAGGACGGTAATAGTGTAGTGTCTTTGGAGATTAGGTACCAAATATTTTAATATAATTAAATATCATCAAAACATCCCATAATAGCATCCTCCTTTAGTACCATTCACTAATATACCATATTTATAACCACTCTTCATAACTAAGGCAAATGAAATGTAAGAAAGGGTGATCTCAGATGCTCATTATGGGTAAACAAGGTAGATACATAAGCATAAAATGAACATAAGGTAATGATAACATGATCATAACTTATATAAACTATACCTTGTATATAAAATATTAGAATATTGAGTCATGGTATAAAGATTGGAAGTTCATAAGACATTAATCATAAATTAATCCAAGAACATGAGCTATTAGAGAATAACATTGGCATAAGACATAAAATTTTGGAACACACATAAATATTGGAAATAATTTATATATTAGTAAATAATCACTACCAAGACTATCATAGTGGAACAAGTTCACTCCCTAAACAATTACAGTTTTCAATGTTTACTCCCAAGACCATCATAAGAGGAAAAGTCCCTTAACCAGGTTAACTTCATATTATAGTGTTATCTATATTATGAAATATAATTCTTTAACCAATGTGTTTAAGGGATATATAGGTCACACCCATCATATAATTAAAATCATATATATATGTTCCTTAATATCAAAAAACCTTCATCATATAATAATGTCTAAAATTAAATGGTGTTTATAAACATTTTATCATATCATAATCTATAAAAAAGACATGGGTTTCATAATAATTTCCTCATTCCATTATAACATAAACCATGAAAATAATGATATTTCGTAAAATTTCTTGAAACATTGCAAGAGTTTGTGAAATATTATTTTCTAATTAATTTAAACTTTTCAATATTTTTCATTTCACTTAATAGTAAATATAGATTGTGTTATATGAGAGCACTAAGTTTGGTTTGTGTTTCAAACTACAAAAATTTAATCTTACACTACACACAAGACATAGATTAGATTTTTTTATACACAATGCTATATTTGGCTTCTGTTACACATAGATTCAAGTTCGTTCAATAACATGCGTTATATGCAAGACCTAGTTTTACCGAACTATAATATACTACTAATAATATTATTAAAATATTACTATTTTTTTCATCGATACATTGGAATGAAAGTTAACAATATTATTAATTAAATTATGAAATTACAGTTTAGACCTGTATATAATAAAAATTATTTTGTGACATATTAACAAGAAATGAAAATAATACACTTATGAAAATATAATAAATCTTTTGTTGGAAATCTTTATTTACGCAATCAAACACATTTTCCCTCAATAAATTAATTAATCCAATTTTGGTGAATGATTTTATTGATATATATATTATATTAATTCAACTATTTAGCATTCATATTATGTGTTTTTTAAAAAAGAGATACAAATAAATCAAAATTTACGCAAAAGATATATATATTTTTCTAAAAGGGAATTTTACTACCTTTTAATGGCGCACCTATTTTAAATATATTTTTTGAAACATTTAATTTTTTTTTTGAAAAACTAAAATTTATTTTTTAAATATTAATAACAAAATTTACTTTGGGGTAAATTATAAAATTTTTCTGAGAAGTTTCATTTGTTGAGGAATAGAGAAAAATACAGAATTTTAATTGAAAAATGATTTTTAAACTAATTTATTTATATTGTTAAATTATATTTTAATTTTGTTTTAATGTATAATTAGAAAAATTATATATTAATTAATCAAATTTAGTTAATTGGAATCAATTTCAAAATGAAATTATATATAAAAACATTTCTATCTTTTGAACCTTTCCACTTTAATAACCCGTTGTTTCGTCCTGTCAGTGGGATTAATATTAAATTAATTTCTTCCAATTATGTGATTATAATTTGGAAAAATATATTTCATATTTTTAATAAAAATAATTTACAATTTATACTAAGTTTAACTTATTTTTTACAATAAATATTATTTAATGTAATTTAAATTAATTACAATGATTAAGGTAAAAATAAGTTTACTTAGTGGTTAAGCATTAATCATAAAAGAATAAATGACCTAGAAAATTTTAAGAAAGGAATTTTATGGAAATATGTATACCATATAATCCCTTAGTTATAATATGGACCATTAATGGATGCACATTCTATAAGGGAGACCTCTTGATAGTGTTTAACTTTTTATATTTACAAGAATGTCAATCCTCCTCTAGTATAAAAGGGAACTCTCCCCTCACTAATTTACACCTCTAAAACCCTTTGACTCATAAAAAAAAACTGACTAATTATGATACTAATATTATCCTCGAATACTCTCTTTTGGAATATAGAAAACAAATTTTTTATTTTGGTGAAAACTAAAAGGGATCTCCCAAAGAAGAGGTAACATCCTTGAATAAGAGCTTTTGTTTTATTTATTTTTCCACCCCTAAATTATTGTTATTCCATTATTATATAATAACCTCATTATAATAAATATACTAATATGTTTTTATTTTAATTTTTATACCTATACCTACACACAATTCCATCAAATAGGATACATAATCATCATTCGTGTGTACGATAGACTACCACATCGCGAACCAATTTCATTCATTCTTCGATTACCACATTTCAAGGTTAGTAATTATGATTTAATTACTATTTTTATTATATATAAATATATATGATATTTATGATTTATTTATTCTTATAAAAGTATTATATAACACATAACTTCATGATTTTGATTTTTTGAGAATACAATAACTTCGTTTGTGGATGTGTGGACTACTGCCTCCTCAAAGCGACGTATTCATTCACAAATTACTTGTAATGTATTAAGGATGATTTTATTAAATGTATATGATATATTAGACATAATAATAATAATAATTTAATTATCACACACACACACACACATATATATATCTATATATAGATATTTTATTTACTTTCTTTTTTTAAATTCAACAAGAAAATAGAAACATCGTTCATGCGTACGTACGATATACCGTCTCCATGAACTGTGTATTCAATTTTATATTTCCATACAATATATATTTTTATAAATATTTATATATATAATATTATTATATTTATATCATGTTTTATATTCTTTAAATAATTAAATCACAATCTATGTAAAGGGATAAATTATAACAATTCAAAATATATACAAAAAATAAAGTAGTTATTAACAGGAACATAACTTTAACATGAAATTGTTAATAAAAAAGTAATATATAGTGATAAAAAATATATTTTATGATTTATAAGAACATTGTTTTTTGGTATATATATATACTTAACTTACACTTATTATATATGATTTTATAATCATTACAAAGAAAGCCAAAACTTAAGGTAAGGGTTTTCTCGTCTCACTTTAATTTCTGTGAGATATATTTTATATTCACCACATATTCTTGTAGCGTGACATATATACTTACCTATGAACTATAATATCATGAATTTAATTTATTTAATGATATTAAAAGTTTTAAATTATTTTATTCTTGCATGGGGATCATTATCCAAAAGTTACACATGTGGTTAGGGAATTACATCTCACTTTTTTATATTTGTGAGATTCATTCCTTATTCACTAATCATTTCATTTTTGTGGTGTATATACTACCCATGATTGTATTATATAATTATTTTAATTATATTTGTTTTTTATTACATATCCCTTTAATGATCATTCCATCATAAAATTTATGGTTCCGAAGATACCAAATCAGTAAGGTAATTTGTCTCAATTTTCCTTCTTTTAGATACATGTCCTATTATGAAACTATATTTCTTTATGAGGTGTATATACTTCATTTGGAAATGTTATATCATGAAAATACTTATTTTATAAATATTATCATCTTCATTTAGTTTTATCTTTTAATTGGGATTATGATTCAAAGTTACCAAAGTGGTATGAGTTTATTGCTACAATCTCATCATTTATCAAGAATGGTTACAATTATAGTTCCATTAATGAAACCATATGATCCATATCTGAAAAAATCTCATTATTTTTATTTTTCTATAGTTATTAATTATATATTATATTAATTTTAACATTATTCAACTCTTTGGTACTTAGGATACATAAGAAAAGGTTTTTAAGAAAATATGACTTTATTTCTCACTTCGTTCAAAAATTTATGTTCTTTCAGAACCTAGATTTCTAAGAATTCTTTCAAAAATGTTTTTAAATGAAATTTTAATATTATTTTTAAGGAAAATTATTTAAAATATATTCTATGTTTTAAAAATTATATAAATTTATTTTCAAATATTCCACTATAGATTTTCTAGTTTATTTTAAAAAAACCACTTTTCAAAATATTTTATGTTAAAAAAAAGAATTTCAAAGAGGAAAGGTTATTTTAAAAAATAAATGTTTTAAATGATCCTTTAAAAATTATTTTCCATTTTAGATGAAATCATCTAGTATAGTTTATGGTTTATTATGGATATGATCCAAGGATTCTATTCACATTCTTTCTATGAATGGTTTATTTTTTGATGTCAAGATGCTTACAAAACCTATTTCTTTTCCACTAGTAAATCATTTTTCAAAGAAAATGTTATCAAACCAAGTTATTTTCCACAATATAATCATGTTTCAAATATATTTACATGAGATCCATTTTTCTATGGTTTAATCATGTTATGAAAGAATATTTGTTTACAAGTGTTTTTATAATGATATGCAAGCTCTGGGTAGTTATTCATGTTTTGGTTTAGAGAAATTTCTTATATGATGGGGTGTCCCAAATATCACTCGGTAATACCATTACAATTTATATTATGGGGTGTCCCTTATAATAGTTGGTAATTCCATTTCAGGTCATATGATGGGGTGGCCCAAATGACACCAATTATGCCTGTTACAACATATACGATGGGGTGTCCTAGATAGCTCAGGGTTATCCCATTATAGATTATGTATCAGGTGGGACCCATATCTCCTCCAAATCCTTGGGTAAATATTTATATCCCATGAGGTAGATATGGATGGAATAGGGAGTGAACACAGTTCAGTAAAGTTGTTTGTCTACTAAGATGGTATTTGGAGTGACTTTTGAATACTAAGATGGTATTAAGAGTGAAACATGGATACTAATATGGCCTTAGAAATAAACCTTGAATTCTAATGTAACACCCCAAGATTCTGTAATACTCTTCATTTTTAAATAAATCAATAGCGTGCGATGTACACAACACCGAGTTCAAGCGCACCACGATCTATCAAACTAGCTGTTTAAAGAGGTTATGGATAGTATTAACCATATTTTTAATTTTATATATCCCATATAATTTTCAAATTAATATTTTGTTTGTTTCTTAGACATAATATAATGAAAAATTTAATTTTTTCATATACAAGAAGTATTTAAAAAAAATGCAGTTTTTCTACCTTGTAATGGGGAACCCTTTTTAAATAAAATATTTGAAACTTTTATATATAAAATTTGAATAAAATAAAGTCTAATTTATAATCAAGACATAATAATTTAGTTTGGATAAATTTTTGGTACTTTTTTTATAACATTCATATTTTGATGAATTGTGAAAAATTCAAAATTTTAATTGACAAAAGATTTTTTAATCAAAATTATTCATACTATTAAATTATAAATATGAGTGGTTTCAAAGTATAAATATATTATATTATTATCATTTAATATAATTTAGGTCATTATAAGAATTTTTACATTAAATTGGACATAAACACAGGTCAATCTTGTGATAGTTTTTACTCATTAAAATATCATTTTCCAGTTTTGACAACAGGAATTAATTTTAAATTAATTTATGCCAACTCTGTGTTTTGAATTTGAAAAAATGGATTATGTATTTGGAGTCATAAGGTCCAAATTGTATAAATAGGTACCTTTTATTTTTTGACATTATGAATAGTTACTTCACTCATTATTATTTTTACCATGGTTAAAGGATAAATTTGGTAAATAAGGGTAAACAAATAATATAATAATAATACAAAATACATTAAAAAATGACCTAATCCTATTTTATGAGATATTTCAGACCTTTGGCTTCATTGGATCGATTTTGGGACCCCATGGAGCCACTTGGGTGTGAAAATGACATTTTATAAGAATTAATTTAGAGTATAGAAAAATATAACACAAACATGTATCTTTCACTAAAAAAATTTATATGGGGTTATATAATTGATATCTTTGACTATAAATAGTATTTATAAAGCTAAAAATATTTCCTATATCATGGTAGTTTATTTAAAATTCTTAGAAATTAGATAAATATATTTAGTTATGACACACAGATGGTGCAATGATTACCATATTAATGAATTATTCAAATAAATGGATTTGTAAATATTAAAATAAATGTAATTTGAACATTTTGATTCCATCAAATAATTTTATTTATTACATTGAAATATTAGGTATTATATAATTCCTCTTTATAGAGTGATTTAATTTTTTATGACTTCATCAAAATAAAATTACGAAATAGTGTCAAAATTGAAATAAATGAGTTTTTCAATCAAATACTATATTATTAAATGATATAAAAATCCTAAAAGTCTAAAGTTAGACCAAATAAATTATATAGTGATAAAATGTCATAAAGGATCATCTTTAGGTTCTCTTGGAATTTTATATTAAATATATTAACCATGTACAAGAGGACACGGTAAGAGTTAACTTATTTTAAAAAGGGTTAAATCTAAAAGGTAAAGTTAATTTTGTTACCTAAACATGTCTAAACCATATTTTTTGAGATAATTGTAACCCTTACTCAAATTATAATCAAAATAAATAAATTTCGAGCTATTAGAAACTGAAAATAATTTTATAATAAGTTAATATTTCAAATATTTTCTTAAAGTGCCCCTCACCTCTCTTATAAAAGGGTACCCCCTTTCTCTTTAACTCAGACCTCTAAAGCCTTTTGGTTCAGCCAAAAACTACCCATTTTTCCTCCCATACTAACTCAATTCATCATATAGTCCTAACATTGGGCATATAGAAATCCTAAGAAGACCCTTTGTTCAAATCAAAAGGAAATACCTGAAGAATAGGTAATCATTTTATCCCTTCCTTTAATGTTCATTTCTTCTTCTACATACTCTTACTAAGCTGTTACCATACTAAAATAATATCTCAAGAATATAATATATTTTGAGATGTTGTTAATATTATGTTACAACCATATTCCTCTTTTTAACCATCCTATAAAAAACAAGACCCCCATGCGTTCGTATGTACGGCTTTACGTCTCCACGCTGTGGTGTAAATTGTTTTTCACATACACCTTATTTAAATGGGTATAATGATGAATATAATGGATGTAAATAATAAATATAAAATAATATTTCTTCTCTAAAATATATATTCCATACGATTAAATACCATTTTACCATCAATAAAATTATATTGTCGCTCGTGCGTACGTACGACCTACCGTCTCTACGACGCGATGAGATTCATTCTCCACTTAAACTATCCAAGAATAATTATAAAATATATATTATTAATAATTATGAAATATATGTATTAATAAGTCTAATATATATATATATATATTAATGTACATATATTTCAATAACTTACTTCCATTCAATACAATATGAAAATGGAAACAACGTTCATGCGTATGTACGACTTACCATCTCCATGGATGGTGTATTCCATTTTATATAACTATATATTATATATATTTATATTTTGGATATATATGATATATAAATCATATTATATGTCATTAAAGTAATTAAATCCTGATCTATGTTATGTGATCAAGAATAACATGTAAAAACCCTTAAGATAAACAAAGAGATACTACCCAAAATCTTACATTAACTTGGAATTATTAATAAATAAGTAATATAAAGTCATAAAATAATAATATATGATATCATATATATTATTATTATTCTTATATAAGTTAATAATATGTTTAAAATCATTATAAAGGAGTTTCAGACACGTATGAAGAGTATCAGATCTAAGGTAAGGGTTAATTCATCAATCTCATTATTATCCAAGATTGTTTATGTGTAAGTAGTTATTGGGACATATTTATCACCCATGTAAATGATTGATAATTTTTTTAAAAAGGAAAATTTTAAGGTTTTATGGAATGGTATCTATAACTAGATAATTATTTTAAATGTTTTAATGATTTATTTTTCTAAATCTATTTAATTAATGTCCATGTTTTCAAAATTATTTTCAGGATTTATTTATATGGACATGATTCTTTTAAAATGTTAATTACATTAAAAATTTTCAAAGTGGTATGGGAATCTATTATACAAAAATATCTTTTAAATGAATTCATTTATAAATTTTTTGACTTTTAAATGATTTCATGAAAAGGGTAATTTCTCTAAAAGAGTTTTAATATTCATTTTCTACTATGTCAACATCATTTTCAGGATATTATTCTTAAGTGTAGTTGATTTATTATAATAAAATATTCTATGTTGTATTGAATGATTTATGATATATTTGATCGTGGATATGATATTTTTATACCATTCATGGTTTATGGTTAAAGTATTAACATTTTTTATGGTAGTTTTTATACAAATGTTTGTTTTATGTTTCACCCTTTTTATATGAGGAATGAATTTGAATTAGTAAGTGATGTTTGAGGCCCCCTATTACCCCTCAACGCATTGGTAGGTCTCATGAGACAAACTAGTGTCTTTTCACAATGCTTTGACAGAACATTTGTGAATGGTCTTGGCAGAAGGTCTTCACGTAGTAGTTATTTTGTCCGCATTATGCATTCCGTCATTATGAAATTAGTTATTTCATGTGATTATTTGACTAGTAGAATATCCATGTGAACATTTATATGGTAATGTTTGAATTATTTTTTCCGTATTATGTTAAATATTATGTTTTAAAAGGATTTTTTTATTATAAATCTTGAATAAAAAGATTATAGCTTTCTCTAAATTATTTATCATTACTGAGCTTATGATCTCACCCCATTCTTATGTTCTATATTCCTAGGATTCTAAGAAGTGTATTATTATTGATATGTAGGGTTAAGATAGCGGAATAATGGAATTCACAAAGGATTATTTATGTTGTGTTTTATGATATAAAGTGTAATGTATCTTTCATGTATGTAATATATTTTCCAAGATTTCTAAACTTATTGGTTCTTTGGGACATTATTCCTTGTAATCATTCCAATGTATTAAAACAATACACTAGCTCTGGGTAACTGGGATTGGGGTGTTACAGTTGGTATTAGAGTAATTTTAGCAGCAAACATAGAAATAGATTTAGAAAACATAGATTAAGGATTATAACCCTATGATAGATTTTGAGGATAGGTATAGAAGAAATCCCTAGAATTTTGGTAAAGTAGGGATTATATGGATATTCCAAGTAGTACATCCTTTTCTGGATACTAAATGTGGATTTGGTTCTCAAAAAAATTTAACTTGGGGTAAAAACACCGACAAGGTGTTATGATCTTGACTTGGGGTAACCTGGTACACGACAATAAGCCTTACTATGCACCTAGTTTGACACTCCTCTGGGATATACTGAGGATAATTCATATTTTATTTATAAAACATTATGGTCGATTTTTGAGAAAATATGTCCTCAAAGGAACCATATTTATGATTATGGATTAGATATGAATAAATATTTCAATTGTTGTTAACTATTTTACTAGATTGGAATTATGAATTATGATTCATAACCTAATCTAGTGTATACCATTGTTTAGAAACAGAACCTAGTGGAAGAAATAGAAATTGTTTCAATACACAAAATAAAATGTAGGGATTTACCTTCTATGAAAGAAAATGATGGTGGAGCGGGTTACAAAAATAGGATTGAATAGATTATAAACATTCTCGGACAGCTCAGCCAGGACACAAATAATAACCTTACCCATATAGAGTAGCCTGATCCACAATGTGAATTCATTGTTAGACCGATTCATGAGACAACAACCTCCAACATTCAATGGGGATACAAATCATTTTGTAGATGAGTAGTGGATAAGTTCCTTAAAGAAAATATTTCTTTCTTTTGGAAGTAACGAAAGGGAAAAGGTTATCATGACAATTTATCATCTCTTATGAGATGCAGATTAATGGTGTTCCTTAATTAAAAACATAAAGGAGGATAAATAAGTGGTAAATATGAAATAGAGGGAGTTTAAATAATGTTTCCTAGATAAATACTTTCCTCGTGAACAACAAGATGATTTGGAAAGGAAATTTTGGAGTCTGAGACAAAAAAAGGATGATAATGTTGAAAAGTATGAGGCTAACTTCACGAGGTTATCAAGGGACACTGCATACTACATATGTAACTCAAGAATTAAGATTGATTGATTATTTGATGATTTAAAACCCTTCCTCCAATGAGTATTGGTATCACACTCTTTCTCATCATACAAATATATAGTTTCGTGTAATATCAAGATAGAAAAAGAATTCTCTAAGTCTTATGACATTAATGTAAAGCAAGAGAAGAAAAAAATAGTGGAGAAAGAGACAGATAAATATAAAAGGGGAAATAATTATTTTCCCCTATGTGATAAATGTGGGAAAGAAACACCCTTGCATTTTCCTAAAAGGAATAGGAGTTTGTTACAAATATGGGGAAAAAGGCCACCAAGATCATGATTATAAGGGGAATAAAGAGAATGTCAATGTTCAATGCTAAAATTGAAAATAAATAGGACATTATGAAAATGATTTTTCAAAGCTTCAAAGAAATATACCTTAGAAAAATCAAATGCATCAAGGTCAAGCTTATGCAGTTACTATAGTTGTAGTGGAATAAATAATGTATTTTTGTTTTTGGATTCATGAATTATATTCTTGTTATAAAAACGATGTGATATTTAAGGATTTTACTACAATATTTTTTGTTTTCATTTAGGTTTTAATATGATGAAGGTAATCATATATTCATTATGTGACAATAAGAGAAACGATACTTTGTTTGGGGAATTTGATGTTATAATTGATTATGATAAGTTTAGAACTTTTAGACAGAGATTGGACAAAAGTATTTTAGATAGCTCTAAAGGCTAGAATAGATAAATTTAAACATTGGGTAGTATTTTTTAAGGTTAAAACATTTCGTAATATTATTTTTGGAATTTAATAATACTATAGTTTTAGAAAAATTACAACCTACTGGTCGGGCGATAACCCGTCTCATTGGACAAAGATACTAGAATTGATCCCCCACCCGAAGCGCGAAAAGGATTTAACACCTACCACTAGCCTATAGGAATTCCCTGGTTATTATAAAATAGTATTCATCATTTAAATGTTATATGTTTATATTTGGAACCTTATACGATTGAGATAAATATAATATTTTTTGATTTTTATCTTTTGAAGAGAAAGATCAGTTTGTGGTAGGAATTAGTTTAAGGATGAAACTATACATTTAAATAAAGTATAATTTTTTTATGTTTTTATTATATAAATTAAATTAAATTTACAAAATTATGTAAAGGATCATAAAACCAAAAAAAAATCCTAGTACTTTCTTTTGTGATGAATCAAATGGTCTCTTAGATCATCGCAGATTTATAGCTTTCCGATTGTTAACTTTCTCCTAATAATATTATATATAAATCTCTATCAGAACTTGATGGTTTGTTTCTCTTAAATAACTATTTTTTCATAAATGGATCCCTAGTATGTGTTATTTTTGTAAACCTTTATACTTTCTTTTCTTTTTTTTAAATAGAGGCCTCATTTATCCATTTTTTGATGTGGGATTTTAAATATGATATTTTGAAATGTCAAACTCCTATTTTTCAATCCCAATTTTAAATTGTGAGGACATAATATATTAAAGTATGGGATAATGTAACACCCCAATCTTCTATGGCACACTTCCTTTTTAAATAATTCAATAGCGTGCCATGTACGCAACACCGAGTTGAAGTGCACCACGACCTATCAAACTAACCGTTTAAAATAATTTTTGAATAGTATTAACCATATTTTTAATTTTATATATCCAATTTAATTTTAACATTCATTTTTTTTCTTATAGATAATATAAGGAAAAATTCAATTTTTTAGATAAAAGATGTATTTTTCAAAAAATGTTGTTTTCCTGCCTTTGAATAAAGAACCATTTTTAAATCTAATATTTGACACTTTTATATATTAAATTTGATTAAAATAAAATATTATGTAAAATAGGGATATAAAAATTTGGTTTGGATGAATTTTTGGTACTTTTCTGATAACTTACATATTTTGATGAATAGTGAAAATACCAAAATTTTAGTTGGAAACAACTTTTTTAATCAAAATAATTTATAGTGTTAAATTATACATATGAGTGGTTTTAAAGTATAATTGGATTATATTTTTATTATTTAATATAATTTAGGTCATTATATGTTTTTATACATTTAAATTGGAAAAAAACACATGTCAATATTTTGATAGTTTTGACTCCTTAAAAACCCGTTTTCTAGTTTTGACAACAAGAATTAATTTTAAATGAATTTATCCCAACTCTGTGTTTTGAATTTGGAAAAATGGATTCCATTTCTAGAATAATAAGGTCCAAATTTTGTAAATAGGTACCTTTTATTTTTTAACATTGTGAATTGTAACTTCAATAATTATTTTATTTACCATGGTTAAATGGTAAATGTTGTAAATAAGGGTAAAAATGAATATTGTAATAATATTAAACTACTATAAAACATGTATTAAATTTATTTGATGAGTTATGTATGACCATTTTATTCCTTGTGTAAATTTGGGGAATCCATGGAGCCACTTGGGTGTGAAACTTAAATTTTATGACAATTAATTTAATGTATAGAAAAATATAACATAAACATGTATCTTTCATAAAAACAATTTTTATATGGGGTAATATAATTGATCTCTTAGACTATATATAGTAATTCTAAATATAAATGTATTTAATACATCAAGATATTTTATTTATAATTTTTAGACACTAGATAAATATATTTATTTATGACACATTGATTATGCAGTTATTACCTTATTTATGAATTATTAAAATAAATGATTTTTCAAATATTAATATAAATGTAATTTGAACATTTTTATGCCATCCATGACTTTTATGGATTTAATTCACATATTAGAGATGATATAATTCCTTTATAGAAAATTCATCAAGTTGTTATGACTTCATCAAAAATAAATTACTAAATAGTGTCAAAATTAAAATAAATGAATTTTTAAAACAAATACTATATTCTTAAATGATATAAAAATCCTAAAAATATAAAGTTCAGAAAAATTACTTTTATAGTTATAAAAACTCTATAAAGGATCCACTTTAGGTTCTCTTGATATTTTATATTAAAGATATTAACCATGTACAAGAGGACACAGTAAGAGTTAGCTTATTTTATAAAGAGTTAAATATAAAAGATAAGGTTAATTTTATGACCTAAATATGTCTAAAACCTATTGGTTGAGAGTATTTCATCCCATACTCGTTTCATCCTCAAAATAAAACAATTTCGAGCTATGGGAAACGAAAAATTGTTTTATAATAAATTAATATTTCATTATTTTTCCTAAAGTGCCCCTCACATCTCTTATTAAAGGGTAGCTTCCTTTCTCTTTAACTCACAGCTCTAAAACCTTTTGGTTCAACCAAAACTATAATGAACCACCCTTAAAAATTATATAATCTTGAATTAAATGAATAATTCACATTGAGGATCTTTTCAGGTTTAGAGTTTTAGAGAATTAGGCCATAAATATTACATAACAACTTAAAGATTACAAGTAGACACTACTACTCAGTATCTATTTTTTTTCATAAAATAAAAAACTCTTAAAAAGAAACATGTCTAGTTCCATGTTTTAGATAGCTTGACTTTTCCTTGATCTCATCCATGACCCTATTCATCTTTAAGTCCTATGAAAAACATTTCAAAAAAACTTGGGATGGGCATAAAAAGCTCAGTAAGGGATAAACAAAGAAAGAAACTGTTAGTTTTTCAAAACAACAAGTAAAACATGAATATCATGAGTAATACATTTAACCTTTATGAATTAGTAAATACTCTTAACTTAATAAAAGATCATTTCTTCCCTTTTGTAACCAAAATATTACCATAAAACCATATAAATAACACATAACATATAAAGGTAACTTGGGACATAAACATACTTAAATAAAAATACCATACGGTCAACTTCCACACATATCACTAAATCTAATAGCAATACGACCAACTTCCATACCCAATGCATTGGAGGTTATAACGTAACCACCCATCCTAGTATTCACGGCACCACCCATCATATGGTTTATCACGTTACCACTCGTCAAATTTCCAAGTACCATCATAACACATAAAATATTTCAAATATAAACATTTCACTAATAACATTTCATTTTCAATCACAATAAGTAAATTCAGGATATTTAAATAATCAATCCATTTTCAAAAACCATTTAAAAAACATTTCTAAATCAATGTGTCTCTTACCAATTTGAATATTTTAATGTAATTATAATTTTAAAACATTAATTTCCATATAAATAAATACTCAATACCATTTCTAAAACGTGGTCATTAAATATAATGATTTAGAATAATAAATCTTTAAAACATTTAAAAAATGATATTTTTGTTAAAGAGTTTTTAACAAAATGAGAGACTCTTGAATAAAAATAATTGTGGAAAAAAATTTAATAAGAACTTTATTATATCAATAGAATAAAGGGATTAATGATATAATATGTCAAAGGACAGTATATACACCATATAAGAGTGAATTGGTTCATAACAACAGTGAAATCTCAATGGAAATGTTAAATGAGAAGAAATCCCTTATAAAGGTAGTATCCTTAAATTAAGGATAAATAAATCTCATAATTTTGTGTGAAAAATATAAATACGCCTAATATAAGTGGATATTAAGTGTAAAAAAACTAGAGGTCACTCACACATATTCATAGGATGACATATTCAATAACTACAAGTTGAACCCAAAGAAATCGAAATTGGGTTAATAAGTTCCCTTTTAAAAATTCGACAGCCTAATGACATTACTTTAAAATTCAGAAAATGAGTTGATGATAAAAAAATGGTATCTCATCACTTGGAAATAAATTTTACATAAATAAGGATATATAAGAACATATCACAACATAATAAGATGTAAATTAAAATACATAACAAAAACAAGTCTTTTAAAAAGAGGAGGGTGAAATGTTCCCTTACAGATTTGGTAACCAACAAAAAATATGCCACATGAAAGAAGGATCATAAAATGAAGATTTAAATACCCATAAATTAAAGTATCTTACACAATGAATATAATCATGGGAAGTACATACACCACACCAAAGGAAGTAGTGGAAAATATAGCATGAATCTCATGGGGATAAAAAGTGAGATGAAAACCCCTTACCACGATGTAATCAATCGAGTCATATGAACCAAAGTTAATAACCACAAAATGAATCATATAATACCATGAATATAATTACAATCATGATAATATATATCAAAATTCAGTACAAAATACACCACATTCAATTAATAAGTGGCGAACAATGGAAATCTCACAGAATTAAAAGTGAGATAAAAAAATCCCTTACAAAAATACGGTAGCCTAATGACGCCACATAAAAATTCTTAAAAAGAATTGATGAGACTAAGAGGGGGTATCTCATAATATGAAAATACAAATTACATTATGGTGAATATAAAATAACATCCTCCAATATAAGAACATGGAGCATAAAAGAAATGACATAAAAGAGAGTACTTGAAAAGAAAGAGAGAGGCCGTATCCCTTACCGCGTGTCCGAGTTGACTCGCTCGTTCTTTAATCTCCTGAATAATAAACTAAAGTTAAATTATACTTGCTTAAGATACTTTTTAAAGTTTATTATACCATTTATGTCACTTATTACCATGTTATAAACATCATGTCATCATTTAAGTTAATATTGTTCATTTTGTCGATATTTGGTACTTGAGTCAAAAATGAACATCTTATATTTACAAGTTGTACATGTGATCAATAGTCCATTATATATAGAATTATGTTTATGATTTAGATATCATATATAACATATATATCCAGTGTATACATGTATTTATAATAGTACATAACATTTGGAGGTAAGAAATGAAATGCACCGTTTATGGAGACAGTAAGCCGTACGTACGCATGAACGCTACTTTCATTTCTATTTCTTATTTTAATGTAATTAAAACATAATGATACATAGTTATATTATAATTCCAGTATAATATCATCTATAATATCATTAACTCTATCCTTTATACATCCCACATAAGGCATTAACGAGTCACATCACTTTGAGGGGGCGGTAGTCCGCACTTCCTCAAATGAGATTATCATATTTAACCACTATGAAAACCATAAAGGCATGAAATAAATGTGAAATACAGAATAATAAAGAAAAAATAAACATAATATATATCATATATAAATACAGTTCCATCATAATGGCCACCATGAGAGGCGGTTGGAGATATTTGAATAATCATCGTTTCTTGAGGCATTAGTTTTCCATCCATAGAAACATTATGTTCTTCATCCATTAGATGGAGGTGTGTTAAGTGTATTTTGAATCCTTCACATAAAAACATACTAGTATATTTATGATACTGGATTTGTTACAAAATAAATGAATAAAAAGTGATTAAGGGTTGGAGAAGTAAAATAAAAGAAAACAAATTAAGAGAAACCGTTACCTTTAATTTGGGTAACTCCCTTTGGTTTGAACCAAAGGTCTTATTGAAGTACCTTCTGAATAATGTAAGGCTTATAGGAGGAGGAGAGGGATTTAGGGATCTTAATTAGAAACAGTTTGGATGATCCAAAAGTCTTGAGAGATGTGTGGAATTGCTTAGAAGTGGTCCCCTTTTATAAGGGGGAGGAGGGACTCTTTAGGAAAGTGTGAAAACATTATTTTATTATAAACTTATATTCGGTTTGAAAAGGTCCAAAACAAATTAATGTAAAATATAAGATGACTCATATTCGAAATAATGTCATCCACTAGGAATTTGATAGGTTTCAAATATTATTTTAGTCTTTATAATCTTATTTATTTAAATCAATTATTAATGAGGTAAACACTGCATCATTATTGTGTTATAAATAATTAATTTTATTTGATCTATAAAAATTATAAAAAAAATACTATAATGTAGGAAATCATTTTATATTTCAATGAATATTTATATTCAAAAATATAATTTATATAACCTCCTGTAAAAAATAATTTAATAAAAGATATTTGCTTTTGTCATTTTTGCCTTTAATTTAAGTTAATTAATCTAAATTGCCATTATCAATCCCAAGTGGATCAATGGGGTCCTAAAATAGACCCAAAGATACCCATGTTCGTTAATGACTCACCCAATAAGGTTTGGACAAGTGTTAAGGTAATTTTGAATTATTATAATATTCTTTTTACCTTGATTTACCTTATTTACCTTTAACTGCGGTAAATAAAAGTCAAAAGTTACTATTCACCAAAAATTATTTTCATTTTATTAAACCAAATTTTACTTCTTGATAACAACCATGTATGTCAGATTTTTGAAATTCAATTCACATAAGTGGTAAAAAAAATTAAATGAAAAAGTCAGTTTTTTTAACTACCACTAAGTGGTTTCAGTATTCATCAAAAATTGAAGTTTTTCAGAAAAATACCAAAAATTCAGCCTAATATATATTTGATATTCTGAATTCAAAAATTATTTCTATTTTTCCAAATTCAAAACATATAATTGGAATTAATTAATTTTAAAATTAATTCCCGTTATCAAAACAAATAGCGTGTTTTTAAGAAATCATAACTATCAAAAGATTGATACTTGTTTATGTCCAATATCAAAGTGAAATTAATTCCAATGAACAACATTGGATTAAATGGTAAAAATATATTTTAATTTAACTTTAAAACAAATTAAAAGATAATCTAACCATATAAATAAATTATATTAAATGGCACTTTTTAATTAAAATACAATATTTTTCACTATTCATTAAAAAATGATCTTTATCCAAAAAATTTCAAAAATTTACACAAAGTAAATTTTGATGTCCCCATTCCAGAGAAGGATTTTATTTGGTCATATAGAATGTATTAAAGTGACCAAAGCTAGATTTAAAAAGGGTTCTCCATTAAAAGGTGATAAATCAGCCTTTTAATGTAAATTATGCCTAAAATTAGATTCATTCACATTTTAAGCCTCTAACTTTTCTTGGATAAATGTAAATACATTTAACAAACATGTATAATCATATTGTAGTTAGTTATTTTCATTACTTCCAATACAACTTCTAAGTGTTAACTACCATTTAAAATAATAATATTATATTATTAGTGTGCAATGTAAGATTTCAAAGAAACCCATTGTTGTGTATCTGGTACGCTATCGAACATAGAAACCCTTTTAAAATTAATATTTAATTCAAAAATTAATAAATATAAAAATGTCATATTCTTTATTTACCCGAGATGTTACATCCTTCCCCATTTTGGGAATTGCGTCCTCGCAATTTTAAAATATGGGCTCAGAAACTTTATTGAAAGTCCCATATCGGAAAAAGAGTCAGAAAAAATATCACTTTAAAAGAAAGAAATAGAAGTACAATGGTCACCCGAGTTAACTCATACTAAGATTCCATGAAAACATGGATATGTAGGAGAAAAAAAGGGTCAAGGTCTGATGGAGTGTGATAGGAAACATGATTAGTAGAAAGTTAACCACAAGAAAATCACAAACTTATGATGTGTGTAAACAGTCTTTGATTACCCAGTAGGAAACGTAAACGAACAATGTTTTTGTTTTACTTTCCTTTTCATAATTTTGAGGAATTCATCATCTACATAGAATAAAAACATAAGGAAATATACTTACCTTCAAGTAGAGTTTCATCTTTTAATAAGTTTCTACCAAAAGCAATCATTTCTCTAAACGATGAGCATTCAAAAAGACTTGGTCACATCAAAAGCACAAGAATAATCTTCTAGAGAATCACATAATCCTAAAAAGGATAACTATCAATTTCCCTTGTATTTAGACATAAACTAAAACCAAAATTGTTAGTACAAGATCAGATAATCACCAAAAGGATAATCCTTTATAATAGAAATACTAATATTAATCTCTAAAATTCAACAAAAATAACCCAAGGTTCAAAAAAGACCACTAAATAAATATTTATCCTTATAATTATTCAATGTAATCCAAACTAATATTTAATACCAAATCTCTAAAGGATTTAATCACATAGTCTTCCAAGGTAAATTTTAACATTTATCTCCAAACAACATCAGTTACTCTTAAATCCTCACACTGAAAAGTAATTTACCTAATCACATATCCTCAATGATTGGTTAATCATTTCCATATATAACCCAAAATCAACTTATTATTGATTAATAAGATCATCTAGCTAAAAATAATTAGTCATACTAACTAGGGACTTTATGTAGTCCAGTGGTAGGTGATAAATACCAGTCGCACTTTGGTTGTGGGTTCGATTCCCTCAACTTCGTCTGACGCGATGGGTTATAACATGGTTTGCGTGTTGTCCCTTTTCAAAAACTACATAATTTTATATCATTTTCAAAAAGTGATAAATTTATCAAATATAACCATAACATATTTTAACCCCAAAGGTTATCTAATAACTTTCGTTTTGCATCCCAAAATGTATTAACCGGTAATTGCCTCAAATTCAAGGATCATATAAACCCAAATGGTTCTTTATAACTATATCCACAAAAGAGAAGATAATTATTCCTTGAATAAAATTTTCATATATCAAACATCAGGGTTACACATACTATAAAAATTCTTCTAATGTAATTCCCATTATCAAAAGATCCTTAATACTTTTAAGCATTTCACCATCCTAAATTCTACCATAACTCATGAATCCCTTATATGTTCAATTATTACTCATTTAACATTCTTATTGATCCATCAACCATTACTTTCCAACTTATTCTGAAATACTTCTTTCCTACAAAAAAATCATGAATCATATCCTAAGATTTCAATAATAGGAAAACATATGTTACAGAATAATCTATACCTTTCATTGGTCATTGTCAGTTTCTTCATCCTCAATCAGAATGGAATTAGGTATTGGTAAACGAATATTTGTACGATTCTAGTGATCCTATTCCCAAAACTTTTTCATAGGACATGTGTTTTCATAATGACCATGCTAACCACATTTAAAACATTCAATTGATCCTTTAGAAAGAACTTCCTTCCATTTCCTAGAGTGAACTAGATTCTTCCTTTTTCCATGCCAGGTTCTTGCTTTATGACCTTTATTTTCACATCTATAGAATCTTTCTGTCCCTTTGAAACATTTTCCTATGTGTTTATTTCCACATCTTTGACACATAGGTTTTTGAACATACTTACATTTATGATTATTACCTGAACATCTGTAGGGATTTTTTTCTCTCATATATGATGTCTTAAAAAAATCACCAAGGTTCAAGTGGTCAATCATGACTCCAGATAGTTGGTTGAGAATAACCACAAGAGTTCTCATTGTAGCTCCCATATCATTCAGTTTCTCATTCAGAAAACCATCACAGTTTTATTCACATCCACTGTTACTTTGGTGCCTACTAGATCTATCCATTTACTAAAACCAAAAGGTCAATGTGAGTATATCAGTAAAATCATCATATAATATCTTATGAGGAGGGTTAACACTAAGATATACTTATTCATGTTATCTTAAACTCATTCACTTTATAAAAATAACTATGAATCCTTCTAAAATCCTAACCATTATGGTAATGACACTTATGCTTAAATTGTATCCCAACCTCTAAAGTTATCTAAAACGACCTTTGATAGCAACTATAAGGACCCGACATTAAACCTTACATAATCTTGAATTAAATGAATAATTCACATTGAGGATATTTTTTGAGGTTTAGAGTTTTAGAGAATTAAGCCACAACTATCACATAACAACTTAAAGATTACAAGTAGAAACTACTACCCAGTATCTATTTTTTCATAAAATAAAAACTCTTAAAAAGAAACACAACTAGTTCCATGTTTTAGACAACTTGAATTTTCCTTGATCCCATCCATGAACCTATTCATCTTTAAGTCCCGAGGAAAACATTTCAAAAAAAAAAACTTGGGATGAGCATAAAAAGCTTAGTAAGGTATACACAAAGAAGGAAACTGTTAGTTTTTCAAAAGAACAAGTAAACCATGAATATCATGAGTAATACTTTTAACCTTTATGAAGTAGTAAATACTCTTAACTAAATAAAAGATAATTGATTAACCTTTTGTAACCGAAATATTACCATAAAACCCATATAAAGAACACATAAAATATAAAGCTAACTTGGAACATAAAAAAACTTAAATACAATAACCATACGGTCAACTTCCACACATATCACTAAATGGGATAGCCATACAGCCAACTTCCATACCCAATGCATTAGAGGTTATAACGTAACCACCAGTCCTGGTATTCATGACACCACCCATTATATGGTTTATCACGTAACCACCCGTCAAATGTCCAAGTACCATCATAACACATAAAATATTTCAAATATAAACATTTCACGAATAACATTTAATTTTCAATCACAAGAAGTAAATTCTAGATATTGAAACAATGAATCCATTTTCAAAAACTAGTTAAAAAAGATTTTTGAATCAATGTGTCCCATACCACTTTGAAGATTTTAATGGAATTATAATTTTAAAACATTAATTTCCATATAAATAAATAATAAAAACAATTTTTAAAACATGGACATTAAAGATAAATATTTAGAATAATAAATCTTTAAAAAATTTAAAAAAAATATATTTTTGTTAAAGAGTTTTTAACAAAATGAGAGACTCTTGAATAAAAATAATTATGGAATAACATTTAATCAGAACATTATAATATCATGAGAATAAAGGGATTCATGATATAACATGTTAAAAGACAATATATACACAATATAAGAGTGAATTGGTGCATAACAATAATGAAGTCTCAATGGAAATGTAAAATGAGATGAAATCCCTTATAAAGATGGTATACTTAAATTAAGGATATATCAATCTCATAATTATGTGTGAAAAATATAAATAAACCCAATATAAGTGGATATTAAGTGTAAAACAGTCAGAGGTCAATCACACATATTCATAGGATGACATATTCAATAACTACAAGTTGAACCCAAAGAAATCGAAATTGGGTTAAGATGTTCCTTTTTATAAATTCGACAGCCTAACGACGTCACTTTAAAACTCAGAAAATGAGTTGATGAGAAAAAAGGGTATCTAATCACTTGGAAAGTAATTTTACATAAATAAGGATATATAAGAACATATACCAACATAATAAGATATAAATTAAAATACATAACAAAAATAAGTCTTTTAAAAAAGAAGAGGGTGAAAGGTTCCCTTACCGATTTGGTAACCTACAAAACATATGCCACACGAAAGAAGAATCATACAATGTAGATATAAATACCCATAAATTAAAGTATCTTACAGAAAGAATAGAATCATGGTCAGTACATACACCAAACAAAAGGAAGTAGTAGAAAATATAGCATGAATCTCACGTGGATAAAAAGTGAGATGAAAACCCCTTACCACATTGTAATCAATCGAGTCATATGACCCAAAGTTAATAACCACCAAATGAATCGTAGAATACCATGAATATAATGATAATAACGAAAATATATTCCAAAATTCATTACACAATACACTATATTCAATGAATAAGTGGCGAACGATGGAAATCTCATGGAATTAAAAGTGAGATAAGAAAATCCCTTACAAAAATTCGGCAGCCTAACGACGCCACATAAAAATTATTAAAAAGAATTGATGAGAGTTAGAGGGGTTATATCATTATATGAAAATAAAAATTACAGTATGGTGAATATAAAATAACATAATCCAACATAAGAACATGCAACATAAAATAAATGACATAAAAGAGAGTACTTGAAAAGAAAGAGAGAGGTCGGATCCCTTACCTCGTGTCCGACATGACTCGACCGTTCTTTAATTTCATGAATAATAAAATAAAGTTAATTTATACTTTCTTAAGAATATTTTTCAATTTTATAATTCCTTCTATATCACTTATTACCATTTTATAAACATTATGTGATCATATAAGTTAATATCGTTCATTTTTTCGATATTTGGTACTTGAGTCAAAAATGAACACCTTATATTTACAATTTGTCCATGTGGTCAATAGTACATTATATCCAGAATGGTTTTCATGATTTAGATATCATATATATCATATATATCCAGTATATACATGTATTTATAATAGTACATAACATTTTGAGGTAAGAAATGAAATGCACCGTTCATGGAGACGGTAAGCCGTACATACACATGATTGCTATTTTCATTTCTATTTCTTATTTTAAAGTAATTAAAACATAATTATACATAAATATATTATAATTCCATTATAATATCATATATAATATCATTAACGCTATCCTTTATACATCCAACATAAGGCATTAACGAGTCACGTCACTTTGAGGGGGCGGTAGTCTGCACTTCCTCAAATGAGATTATCGTATTTACCCACTATGGAAACCATAAAGGCATGCTATAAATGGAAAATACAGAAGCATAAAGAAAACATAAAAATAATATATATCATATATAAATATAGTTCCGTCATAATTGCCACCATTAGAGGCGGTTGGAGATATTTGAACAATCATCGTTTCGTGAGGCGTTAGTTTTCCATCCACAGAAACAGTATGTTCTTCATCCATTAGATGGAGGTGTGTGCAAGTGTAGTTCGAATAATTCTCATAAAAAATACTAGTATATTCAGGATACTGGTTTTGTTACAAAATAAATAAATAAAACGAGTTTAAGGGTTGGAGAAGTAAAATAAAAGAAAAAAAATTAAGAGAAACCATTACCTTTAATTTGGGTAACTCCCTTTGGTTAGAACCAAAGGACTTCTTGAAGTTCTTCTAACTAAGATAAGGCTTCTAGGAGGAGGAGAGGTATGTAGGGAGCTTAATTGGGTAGAGCTTGTATGAGCCCAAAGGCTTGATAGATGTGTGGAATTCCTTAGAAGTGGTCTCCTTTTATAAGGGGGAGGAGGGGCTCTTTAGGAAAGTGTGAAAAAATTATTGTATTATAAACTTATCTTCGGTTTCAAAAGGTCAAAACACATTAATGTAGAAGATTAGATGACTAATATTCAAAATAAAGTCACCCAATAGTAATTGGACAGTTTTTTAATATTATTTTAGTCTTTATAATCTTATTTAATTAAATCATTTATTAATGAGGTAAACACTGCATCATTATTGTGTCATAAATAATTTAATTTATTTGATCTCTAAAAATTATAAAAAAACAACTATGATGTAGGATATCTTTTTATCCTTCTAATTAATATTTATAGTTGAAAAGATAATCTATATAACCCCTTGTAAAAATTAATTTACTAAAAGATTTTTTTGTCATTTTTTCCTTTACTTTAAGTATTTTAATCTAAATTGTCATTATCACACCCAAGTGGCACAATGAGGTCCCAATGTCGACCCAAATATTTCCATAGTCGTTAATGAATCAACCAATGTGGTTTGGAATAGTTTTAAGGTAATTTTGAATTATTATAATTTTTTTACCTTGAATTACCTTATTTACCTTTAACCGCGGTAAATAAAAGTCAAAAGTTACTATTCACCAAAACTTATTTTCATCTTATTGAACCACATTTTAATTCTTGATAACAACCATGTATGTAGGATTTTCTAAATTCAATTCACATAAGTGTTAAAATTTTATTTAAATGAAAAAGTCATTTTTTAACTACCACTAAGTGGTTTCACTATTCGTAAAAAATTGATGTTTTTCAGAAAAATACCAAAAATTCAGCCTAAGATATATTTGATATTCCAAATTCAAAAATGATGTTTATTTTTAAAAATTCAAAACATAGTAGTGGAATTAATTAATTTTAAAATTAATTCCCGTTATCAAAACAAATAGCGTGTTTTTAAGAAACAATAACTATCAAAAGATTGAAACTTTTTTATGTCCAATTTCAAAGTGAAATTAATTCCAATGACTAAAATTGAATTAAATGGTAAAAATATATTTTAATTTCACTTTAAAACCAATTAAAAGATAACTTGACCATATAAATAAATTATATTAAAACGTACTTTTGAATTAAAATACAATATTTTTCACTATTCATTAAAAAATGAACTTTATCGGAAATATTCCAAAAATTTACACAAATTAAATTTTGATGTCCCCATTCTAAAGAAAGATTTTATTTAGTCATATAGAATGTATTAAAGTGATAAAAACTAGATTTTAAAAGGTTTCTCCTTTAAAATGCGATAAATCGGCCTTTTAATGTAAATTATGCTAAAAATTAGATTCATTCACATTTTAAGCCTCTAAATTTTATTGGATAAATGTAAATACATTTAAAAAACATGTATAATTATATTGTAATTACTTTTGTTCATTCCTTCCAATACAACGTCTTGGAGTTAACTACCATTTAAAATAACAATATTATATTATTAGTGTGCAACGTAAGATATCAAAGAAACTCGTTGTTGGGTATCAGGTACACTATCAAACATAGAAACCCTTTTAAAATTAATATTTAATTCAAAAATTAATAAATATGAAAAACTCATATTCTTTATTTACATTTGTTGTTACAAAAACCTACCCATTTCTCCTCTCAACCACAATAACTTCATTCTAGAGGCATAAAGTTTGGTATCGATCCATCCTATTGAGCCATTTGTTCAAATAAAAAGGAAATACCTGAAGAAGAGGTAATCGTTTTATCCCTTCTTTCAAAGTTTATTTCTTATTCTACATCATGTTACTACGTTTTTACCATACTAATATAATAACTCCAGAATATAATATATTCATATATGTTGTTATGATTATCAGACAACCATATTCCTCATTTTACCTATCTTATGAAAAAAATACCACCATGTTTGCATACGTACGGCTTACCGTCTCCACGCCGTGGTGTAAATTGTTTTTCATATAAACCTTATTTATATGGGTATAAAAATGAATATAATAGATGAAAATAATACATATAACATTATATTGATTTTTTAAAATTAATATTCCATCCAATTCCATACCATTTTACCATTATGAAAATGATTTCATCGCTTGTACGTACGTATGACCTACCATCTCCATGACGCGATGAGATTCATTCTTTACTTTAACCATCCAAGAATAATTATAAAAAACATATTATTCATAATTATGAAATATATGACCTAATAAGTCTAATAAAATTATATATATATATACACACTAATGTACATATATTTCATTCACTTACTTCCATTCAATACGATAAGAAAACAGAAACAACGTTCATGGGTACGTATGACCTACCATCTCCAAGAATGGTGTATTCCAATTTATATACCTATCTATTATATATATTTATGTTATGAATATATATTATATATAAATAATATTTTATATTCTTGAAATAATTAAATTGTGATCTAAGTAATATGATAAAAAACAATAAATAAAAACACATATGATAAACAAAACGATATTACCCGAAATGTTTCATTAACTTGGAATTTTTAATAAATGGGTAATATAATGTAATAAAATAATCATATATGATATCATAAATATTATTATAATTCTGATATAAGTTAATAATATGTTTAGAAACATTATACATGAGTTTTGAACACGTATGGAGAGTATCAAATCTAATGTAATCGTTAATTCCTCAATCAAATTATTATCTGAAATTTTTCATGTGTAAGTATTTATTGGAAAATATTTATCATACATGTCCATGTTTCATAAATGTTTTTCAAAAGGAATATTTAAAGGTTTTACAGAAGGGTTAATTTAACTAGATCATCATTTTAAATGTTTAAAAGATTTATTATTCTAAATCTATTTAATTAATGTCCACGATTTTAAAATGATTTTCAAGATTTATTTATATGGATATGGTTGTTTTAAAATGTTAATTCATTTTAAAAGCTTCAAAGTGTTATTTAACACTTTGATTCAAAAATATATTTTAAATGAATTACTTTTAAAATCATGTGTCTTTTAGAAGATTTCATGAAAAAAGGATATTTCTCTCAAAGAATTTTACTGATCATTTTAAACTATGTCAACATCCTTTACCAAATATTATTATTGACTAAGGTTAATTTATTATAGTACAATCATCCATATTGTATTTAATGAGTTATGATATGTTTGATGGTGGATGTGTTATTTTTATACCATTCATGGTTTATGTTTAAAGTATTAACATTTCGTATACTTGTTTTAATATTAATGTTTATGTTATGTTTCAAACTTTTCATATGAAGAATGAATTGGACATAGAAAGTGACGGGCATGGAATGCTATAGCCCCTCGATGAATCGATAGGTATAATGATACAAACTAGTATCATGGAACAAGTCCTTGATGTAGTAGTTATTATGTACAATATTATTAATTCCATCGTTATGAAATTAGTTATTACAATTGATTATTTGACTAGTAGAATATCCAGGTTCATGTTTATATGGTAATGTTTGAATTATTTTTTCCATATTGTGTTTAAGATTATGTTTTAAAAGGATTCTATTTTTATTATAAATCTTGCCTTAAAATTTAATTCTATCCGCTGAATTATTTACCCTTACTGATCTTTTGAGGTCACCCCTTTCTTATACTTTATTTTCCCCAGATGACAAGAAGTGTATTATAATTGATATGTAGGATTAAGATAGAGGAATAACGGAATTCTAAAAGGATTATTTATGTTGTGTTTTATATTAGAAAGTGTAATTTATCTTTCATGTATGTAATCTATTTCCCCAGACTGCTAAACTGATCGGTCATTTGGGACTTGATTCCTTGTAATCATGCCAGTGTATTAAAAAAATGCATTAGATCAGGGTAACTAGGGTCGAGGCATTACATCTAATATGGTTTCAGGAGTGAACTCATTCTAAAATAAGGAAAGGGATGCAACAGGGGATTGCGGTGTGTCTCTATAAGTATGTGTATCCCCCATGAAGTGACCTGATTGTTTTTGGAAATAAGTATTTACTTCTAGGGAATTATTTTATATGCTTACGTGAATTCCATAAATTCTATGTATTATTCATATGTTATCATTTCATGTATTATGAGATTGATTCCCTTATGATTCATGTATTATGAAATCCCAATATTTATTCCAAGATTCATGTTTATGATCTTTGATATGTTGGGTATGATAATTTAATGTTATGATCATATTCTCATATCATTTTTCTCACATTATACATATTTATATCCTTTATTTACAGATACTAATAATATGAGACAACCCTTTATTATATATCCTTTTTCCAAGATATGAAAAAGGTTTTAAGTATTTGTGATAAAGGGGAGTATCTTTGTGGGAAACATTGAAGATCTTTCTCTAAGTGAAAATACTATATTCTATGTTTCCAAGACACTATACTATTATGTTCCTTGGGTATGTATTTTTATAATGTATAGAATATTTATATAAAATGATGAAATATTCATTTATATTTATCTCAGACCACTATAGTTGGTATCAAAAGAATGTTTTATTCAACCTTTGGAAACAATGATGAGAAAACATTAGTGATATCCCTATGTATATTTATAAGAATATGTTTAGTGATGTCTCTTAGGATAATCCTAAGGTGTCAAAGATTTAAAATAAGTTTTCATTATTTAGACATACTATAAGTAATTTTTAATGATTATGTGGTTCAATTATATGGTAAGGGTTTCTCATAGTATGCTTTTCAGTTTTAGTCAATAGTGGGAACCATAAAGAACTGGGTTAAAGATGAATGAAAAAGAAAATTTTCTAATGATCACTCAAATGGAATGATCACTAGAGTGAAATATTTTGTAATCATGAATAATAAATTTTCAAATAACATGATTGATTTTTTTTACCTTAACCAACTCTCGGACACACCAAAGAAGATAAGGATGGATTTACATGAGAGTTCAAGTAATGGAGACCAAGGAATAAAAAGATTCAGTTTCTTTAGGGTCAATAATTTGGAAAGAAGAACCCAATTGAATGTCTTATAGGTATATGAAGATGTTTTGAATTTTGAAAAGAAGGACAAAAATAATGTAATAGTAAATAGAAAATGAAAAGTTTGGTTAACACAATGAATGTGAATAAATGGTGTCCCTAAGACATCATTGACGATTGAATGATTTGAATGAAGAATGAATGGAAATTATAAAAATTGATGTTCTAAGTGGAAATATCATGAAGAGAATTAGCAAAGAGGTACAATTAATGGTTATATTACTAATATTTATAATACTGAAGGTGAAATGTGTAAAAGAATAACGTATTAAGTAATAGGATGAGGTATCCTTTTTAATATATTAAGGATAAAGTGGAATTTTCAAAGTGATTATGTATTTGGATTCAATAATTATGAATGGTGAAATATAAAAGGATTAACCAGTTTATGTTTTTCACTAAGGATTTACAAGAATATGTGGAATGGTTCTGATGGGAGAGAAAAGTGATTTAATGTAAATGTTATATTCATGGAAGACACATGATTAAGGAAAATATAAACCTCAATATATTTCTAATTTTTAGATAGTGATGCTTGGTTAATGATATATTGGATATGAATAAGTGAATTGGATGGTACTGATTACCTTGGAACTGATTAAGGATTTGTTGAAAAATTGGTTTGTGATATCACAGATGGAGTTGAAAGTATTTTTGGATTTATTGAATATATATAATAAACTTTAGAATTAGGAAACATCCATGTTTTCAATAAGGATTTATGGTAATTTAGGTTATTACCAAGTTTCAATAGAATATATGATGAATATTTTCACATATTTTGTATTTAAAAAACAAGAGTATGGATTAATGTTAAGTTTATTTTGAGAAAATTAGTGACCTTATTTGTAATGTTATTTATTTTCATCTTTAAAAAATTTTAAAAGGTTGACTCTTTATTAAATGGTTTAATGTAATCATCGGATAAGGTTTTAGAGATTAAATTATTATCTCACCACATGAGGATTTTTGAATATTGGATAACTTGTGCTAACCATTTTGATGTGATGTTAACTAAAGACATATGTAATAACCAATCATTCTATTTATTGATCTCATGATATATTTTTTATTTAGGAATTACAAATTCACCTTTATTTATTTGAATAAGAGATAAAGTGGAAGTTGATAAAGGAACAATAAAGGGTGATATTGTTCTAAAATCAAGTAAGTACAACTTCTCATGAAAGTTCTTAAACAATAAGAAAATGGTTTTGAAATAAATTTTGTCCCATTATCATCATTTATGATGATATTAATTAGTTATTTGGTTTATACCTTCATGATCCTTAACTTACTATTAAGCATGTTCTCTATCACTCTCAATCAGAAATTGATAGTTAGATTTTCACTTATATTTCTATATTTTCACTTTACATATATGTTCTTCTATATGGAAACCTAGTTATGAGTATCATTGGGTAACCGTTAGGATTCCTACTTCACCATTTTAAAGTATGTTTTAGTATTCATTTTTACGATGTTGTTTTTGATTAAAGGAACTTTTATGTATAAAACCTTTAATAAACCAGAAAAATATAAAAGGATTAATTCATTTTAATGGGGTTTGAATTTACCACCCAAATATTTTGTGAAATATTTTTTCCAAATTAATATATTTTTATATTTTTCATTTCATGAAATAATAAATATATCTTGTTATATATTAAAGAACTATGTTTGGTTTGAATTACATTAATCTTATTATACACATAATACTTCGATTATCTTTTGTTACACCCAACACTATGTTTTTCTTGTGTTCCACACAATTTTGAGTTCCTTCAATAGCTTGTGTTACACGCACGACCTAGTTTTACCAAACTATATTATACTATTAATATTTTTTTTAAATAAAATTTTTGTAGTCACTTAACCATTGAAATAGAATTTATGAATAATATCAATTAAATTATGAAAAAATAGTTTACACATGCATATAATAAGAATTATATGGTGAAAAATTAAGTATGAATGAGAATAAAACCCTTTTGAAAATATAGGAGATCTTTTGCTGGAAAACTATATTTATGAAATAAAATAGATTTTACCTTAATAAATTATATAAAGAAATTTTGATGAATTATTTTAAATAAATAAATAAATATATTATTTATTTAACAATTTAACATTAATCTTATGTGTTTTTTAGACAAGATATAAGAATAAATCCAAGTTTACATATAAGTATTTTTTTCTCAAAGGAATTTTTTTCTCATTTTATTAGAGTACCAAATTTAAATATAATATTTGACACTTATATAATTTTTATTTTAAAAAATAAACATAATTTTTCAATGAGTAATATCAAAATTTACTTTGGGTGAATATATGGTATTTTTTGTAAAAGATTTATTTTTTTGGAATAATGAGAAATATTGAAATTTAATTGAAAACTGATTTTTTAATTAATTTATTTAAGTAGTTAAATTATAATTTAATATTGTTTTAAAGTATAATTATATCAATTTTAAATAAATTAATCCAATTTCGGTAATTTTAAATAATTCCATGCTGAAATTGGATAAAAAACATTTCAATCTTTTGAACTTTTTCATTTTAAACACCCGTTGTTTCGTCCAATTTGTGAGATTAATTGTAAATTAATTTCTACCCCTTATGTGATTATAATTTGGAAAAATGGATTCCATATTTTTAATTATAATAAATTATAATTTATAGTATTGTTTAGGATGTTTTTGACCAAAACTATTAGTGAAATTAATGAAAATTAGTTACACTGATTAAAACAAAAACAAGTTTACCGAGTGGTTAAACTTTACTCCTAAAAGGATAAAAGACCTATACACTATAAAAAAAATAAATTTGATGTTCATATATTGAATATTTCTTTTATTTTCTCACATATGGATCATTATTGGAAGTATATGATGTGTGAGAGACCTCTAAATAGTGTTTACCTTTTTATATTTACAAGAATGCTACTCCTCTACTATAAAAGGACACTCACCACCTCACTTATTAACACCTGTCAATTAATATGGATAGTACACCCCCTAAAAAAAATTCCATCCCATCATCCTAGAATAATAATTTTTTGTAAAAATAAAACCAAGTTAGTCCTTTTGTGAAAACCAAAATGAATTACCCAAAGAAGAGGCAAAATCCTTCAACAATAACTTTTATTTTATTTATTTCTCCACACCCTAAATTATAGTTATTTAATTATTATTTAATAACCTATGTCTAATAAATATAATTATATTTTGTTATATGAAGCGGTTAACCTACACCTACACACACTCCCATCAAATGGGATACACAATCATCATTCTTGTGTACAACAAGCAACCTCCCCGTGAACCGATGTCATTCATTCTTTCATTTCCACCATTCAAGGATGGGAATAATGATGGAAATACTATTTTTATCTGAATTATATGATTTTTTTATTTAATTATTATATAACATAATTTTTCATGCATTACATTTTCTAGGAATACGATAACTTCATTTTTGGACGTATTGACAACCACCTCTTCAAAGCAATGCGATTAATTCACAATTTATGTCGAATGTATTAAGGATGGGTTTAGTAGAAATATATAATATATATGAAACAATAGTTATTATATAATAATATATATATATTTCTATATACATATATGTTATTTAATTTCTATCTTTCAATAAAAAAATAGAAACATTATTCATGCATACATATGACCGACAATCTCTATAAACTGTATATTCCATTCCATATTTCTATATTTTATATATTAGTATATATATTTATATTATGAATATACATGATATTTAAAAAAAAATTTAAATTCTCTAAATGATTAAATCAAGATCTAATAAATAGGACCAATATTAAAAATTTAAAATATGTGCAAAAAAATTAAGTCGTTATGACCCAAAACATAACATTAACATGAAATTATTAATATAAGGATAATATAAAGTCATAATAAAATCATACATGCTATGATACATAAGAACATGGTTTTGTGGTAGATTTATAATAAACATAAAATTATGACACATTATTTTTTAATGTGTATAAATAAATTTAATACATAAGGTAAGGGTTTTCTTATCTCACTTTTATTTCTATGAGATATATGCTATATTCACCACTTATTATTACTGTGTGGTGTATATATTAACCTATTACCTTTTATTCCATGAATTTAATTTATTTCAGTTTATTAAAAGTCTTAATTTATTTTATTATTTCATAGTAATTATTATTCAAAAGTTACTAATGTAGTAATGGAATTTCATATCACCTTTTATATTAGTGAGATGCATGCCTTATTAACCCCTTGTTTCATTTGTTTGATGTATATACTTCCCATGAATTTATTCTATGATTATTTTCCTTAAATTTAGGGTTGTTTAAATTTTCATTTTATGATCTCTATTTCATGGAGTTTATGGTTGAAATGTTACCAAGTCTGTAACGTAATTTGGTTTCAATTTTCATTATTTGAGACACATGTATTGTTATGAACCTATATTCATTTACAAGATGTATATAATTCCATTTGACATGTTATATCATGAATACTATACTTTTCATCATATTTATTTCTTTCATAGATTATTATCAACATTTATATAACGAATATATATGATATTAACATCATGTTTTATATTTTGGAAATAATTAAATCATGATCTAAGTAAAAGGATCATGAATAAAAAGTCAAAATATTTACAAAAAACAAAGTGGTTATTACCCGAAATGTAACTTTAACATGAAATAGTTAATAAATAGTTAATATAAATTCATAATAAAATAATATATGTTATTATATATAAGAGCATAATTATGTGTTTGATTTGGAATAAATTTATAATTACTAGAAAGTATTTTTTATGGTATATAAAGAAAGTCAAGACTTAAGGTAAGGGTTTTCCCATCTCATTTTTATTTTTGTGATATATATGCTATATTTACCCATTATTCTTATTTTGTGGTTTATATAATAACATTTTCCCTCTTATATCATGAATTTATTTTATTTAATGATATTAAAAGTCTTAATTTCTGTTATTCTTTATTGTGGTTCTTAATTCAAAATTTACTCATGTAGTAAGAGAATTTCATCTCACCTTTTAATATCCATGGGATACATGCCTTATTGACCCCTTATTTATTTAGTGTGGTGCATATAATTCCCATTAATTTATTCTGTTATTATTTTCCTTAAATTTATGGGTATTAATATACCCATTTGATGATCGCTATTTCATAGGGTTTATGGTTCAAATATTACCAAATCAGTAAAGTATATTTTCTCAATTTTTCTTCTTTGAGACACATGTCGTGTTATGAAAAATATTAATTTAATAGGTGTGTATACCACACTTTAAAATTTTATATCATAAATCTACTTATTGACTACTAAGATGGCCTTGGGTTTGAATCCTTACTACTATGATGGTTTGGGGAGTGAAACCATTACACTCAAAGAAAGGGAGGAAACTAGAGATGTTGACATGTCCCTCTCAGTAGGTGTATCCCCCATTAAGTTACCTGACAAGTTTTGACAACAATTATTGAAATATATGGAATTATTTTATATGATTATATGTGTACAAAATATTATTTGTCTTATTACTATGTTATCATTTATTGGATTATTCTCTTGATTGACTTATGATTCATATCTTATTAACTACCAATATTTATTCCTTAATTCATGTTTGTGATCATTGATATGAATGGTGATATAATATAATGTTATGATCATCTTATCATATGCTTTTTATCATGTTATACTTACGTATTTCATTTATTTAGTCTTACTAAGCATCTAAAATCACCATTTCTTATGTTTCCTTTCCCAAGGTTATGAATCAAGGTTTTAAGTTGAAGTACTAAAGGGGAAGATCTTTTTGGGAAATATTTATGTTCCTTCACCAAGTCTGAAGTTTATGTTCCATGTTTCCAAATACACCTAACTATTATATTCCTCAATCATGTTATTTTGTAATGTACTAAAAATTCTTCTAATATAATGTAATATCTAATTATGTTTGTCCTAAGTTTCTATAGTTATATCATGATATAAACCATGGAAGAGAAAATAGTGTCATAAAAAACACATCACCAAAAAAATAAACCATTCAGAGAAATAATAATAGTGGTATACTTGGATCATATCCCCAGAAGGTCATAAGTAACCTCAAAGGATATCATATTTGATGGAGAATAATTTTGAATGAAAAATAAATTGGAATGTTTAATGAGGAAAATAATATTTCTCTGAAAATAAATTTTTAAAACCAAAAATTATAAAATATATTGGAAATCCTTTTCTTTGAAAATAAACTTGAAAACATATGAAAGAATATTTAAAATAATTAACAAAAATTCATTAGTAAAATACATTTTCCACTTAGAAAAAACATTTTTAAGAAAATAAAACATTTTGAAATTATAATTTTTTGAAAATAAACTTGAAAAATTAAAAATTAATATTCGGAAAAAAAAAATTTTTGTGATAAAAGATTTTTTTTTCATTTCATACACGTTAAAACAAATATTCCTTTCACATTTTTGGTAAATAAAAAACTGGAATTTTTTGGAAAAAGATATTAAGTTTCCCTCCAAGTTTTTTTTAAATTAAAACATGTGTCAAAATTTGTTTAATAAATCATTCAAATAATGCTAAATTTTTTTAGAAAACTTTTTTCTCAAATAAAATTGGTTTTAGAATGATTGGAAAAATAAAGATGATTTTTCTCAAAAAATATTAATGATTATTTTAAGTACCAAAGAGTGGAATAAATGGTACTATTAATTGAAAAAATTCATGTATAACCATTTTGTAAGAAATATTATCTGAACTATTGAGACTTAGGTTATAATATTTCATTATCTAAAACATAAACATAAACATAAACAATCACGATAAATAATGAAAGTGTAAAATAAAATATTTACCACTTTGGTAACCTTGAATTATGATACCCATAGAGGAATAACATTAGATGAAAAATAATAAATCATGAGAATAAATATATTCATGATATTATAAGTCAATGTGTACATATATTAATATCATAATGAAGATAGTTTCGTTACATAAAAGATGTCTCAAATAAGAAAACTTGTGAAAAATATCCCTTACCGCATGGGTTTCTTTTGAATTGTAAACCATATGGAAGAAATATATTAAAATTAATATTTAAATCCACATAATTTTCAGGAAAATAAATACAAAATACAATCATGGATATTACATACACACCTTATAATAAACACGTGGGGAATATGGAATACATCTCAATGAAGTGAAATGTGATATTGAAATCTCTTATTCTTTAGTACTCTTTTGAATCATAGGTCAAAATAAATCATAAAAAATTGAAAGTTTATTATAATTAAAATTATTATATTCATGATATAAAATTTCAAATGGGAAATATATATAAAACAAAATTAGTGGTGAATTTGTATATGTATCTTAGAAATAAAAGATTGACTAGAAATCTATTTTATTAAGTATCAAATTACATCATACATGTTCAAACTGACTGTATAACAAATAAAAAATTATTATAAATTTTTTATAGGACCATGATTATGTATATTAATTCATATATTATTTTCTTATGACCATTTGTTAACTACTTATTACCAATCCCTTGTTAAAATCACATTTCGGGTAATAACCACTTTATTTTTCATATATGTTTTGATTTGTTGTATTTTATCCTCTTACATTGATCATGGTTCTATCATATATAGAATAATAATAATGAAATAATTATCATATTTATACTTCAATTATACTTTTAATACCAATCATGAAAGATTGTTTTGAGAAATGGAGTACAATATGATCATGGAGACGGGAAGTCCTACGTACGCATGCGTAACGTTTCAATTTTCCAAAATCATTATAGAAAGGTGGTAAGTAATATTTTTATTTCCATAATGAAAATAATACCATTAATAAATTATTATTCTTAAAAATATTCTTCTACATATCATCAATGTGGTGTGGTGATGAAAATAGAGAGTCACATCACTTTATGATGGCGATAGTCCTCATGAACACAAATGATGTTTTCATCCTTCTATGAGTGAAATAGTAAGACATAAATGATATATTATAATTTAATAATGATAAATATTTCATTAATATCATAATAATTTCATTTATATAACATATATTCATTAAATATATACTTATAATATTCCACGTAAAGCATTAGTGAAAAACCAATCACATCGTTTCGTGAGGCGATTGTCCGACATACACATGATTAACATTATCATATACCTTATAGAATGGATATTAAAAATGTTATATATGATATATGACTCAATAGTTATAATTATGTTTTAAATATTGTATATATACTTTATATCCATCATCATATGAAACCATGAGAGGTGGTATTGAAAAAATCAATGACATCGATTCACGAGGTTGTAGTCAGCTGTACACACGAATGATGATTTCATAACCCATTTGATTAAAGTGGAGATTATTTTAGATTTTTAATTTAATATAAAAACATATTAATATATTTAATATAGTAAGGTTGTTATATCATAATGTTTTAATAATACTTTAATAATGTGGAGGAAGAAATGAAATAAAAAATTCTAATTGAAGAAAGTCACATCTTCTTCAGGTATCCTCCATAGGTTTTCACTCAAATACTTCCTATGATATATTTTTGAAAACATAATAATTATAGGATTTGTGGAGGGAAGTTTTTAAGGTATTTGGGCAGGTATTGGCTTAAAATAATGGTTTTACGTTGTGAATAATAGAGGATAGGTGACAGAGTTTTATAAGTGAGGCGAGTGGCATACTTGTAATATTTTGAAATGAGAAGGTGTAACCACATTTTTATCATGAATAAAGGATACAAAAATTGATTATTATAGAGACTTAGACAAAATTGGATATAAATATGGCCATAAAATATATTTTAGAGATGTTTTTAGGACATTTAAACCCTTATCATTTTAGTTTAACCACCTAGTAAACCCATTTGTACCTTAATTGTGGTAATTAATTTGTAATGTTTTCATTTTTAATTTTGGTCAAAAATAATTTTTATGAATTTATATATTTTATATTATTAGTATTTTAAATATGGAATCCATTTTTATAAATTATATTCACAAATTTCACGTAATTTAATTAAAAATTAATCTAGTAGATGTGATAAGAATGCATGTTTTTCAATTAGAAAATGTTGAAATGTTTACAATGATTTTATGTCAATATTCAATATGAAAATGTATCCAATGATATAAATTTTATTAATATATTTAAAGTATAACTAATTTTAATTTAAAATCAATTTAAAATAAAATTTAAATTTATAAATAATTTAAACGAAAACGCATTTTTCAATTAAAATTCTTTATTTTCACTATTCATTAAACAATTATGATTTTTAAAAAAATTTCAAATATTCAACCTAAGATTATTTTGAAATTATTATTTAAAACACTAACTTTTTTTATTTTTTCTAAAAGTTCCAAAAAAATTATTTTTTAAAAAAAGTGTGTGAAAAGGATACAAAACCGTTTTTTTAGAAAAATATTGTTTTTAAGTGTAAAATTGGATTTATACTTATCTCTTACCTTTCCAACATAAAATATGAATGTTAAATATTTGATATAATTTAGTATATATAAATTTCATTAAAATAATTCCCCATTTTTTTTTAAAAAAAATTATTGAGGTAAGACATGTTTATTTTCAAAGGAGATATTTTTTAGAAAAAAATTTCCTTGATTTTCTAATAGTTTTTATTTTATTTTTTAATTAATTTATCACTAAATAATTCAATTTATATACATGGTTAAACCATATATTTTCATAATTTAGTTAATTATTTTTATTCCCACTATTCCAATAACTAGGTGAAAACTATATTATTAAATAATAATAATTTAATTGTGTGTCACAATTAATTTAAACATGGTATTTTTTTTGTAATTAATTCTATAATCAGTGGTGTGTGTAAAGAAATTATCAAAAATATTAAATTTATTTTAAAAATAATATTTTAAAAAATCTTGGGGTGTTATATTTAGATATATACATGGATTTAGTGAATATATATATATATATGATATATTTGATATATTTATGTCTCTATAATGCTAAATTATTATTTACCTTCCTTTAATTCCATCCATTAAAAAATTAAAACATATCTCATGTGTGTGTAGACTACCACCACCATGAAGTAATGCAATTCATTATTCACCGCCACCTTACATAATTGGTTATAAATGTGTATATACTAAATAATTATAATATCTAAGTCATGATATTTATTCTAGAGATTATAAAACCATAACCATAATGTATTAAAGGGAACCATCAAACTAAAAATTCATTGGAAACAGAATAGTTAACACCCTAATAATTATTTTAATTAATAATTTTTAATAAATGGGTAAATTAAAAATATAAGGTAATTATATTCAATAAGAAAATATTGAATATGGTTTTTAATAGATGTATATGAAATCTAATTTATTTTAAATGAGGTTTGAGTATGTATAAAGCAAGTCATGACTTGAGGTAAGTCTTTATGTTACATTCACAATTTTTCTTGATATTATTTCTGTCCCAATTTTAATTTCAAGAATTTTATATTATTTATCTCCTAAACCCTAAATATTTTAATCCCCCCTCATTTTTAGATGTTTTTTCTAGTATATTTTTTATTTTTACCCCCTCTTTGAGTGTCATATTTGACCAATTCATCTATTCTCAACTCTTATGATGACTTCTTGAATCTTTAAAATTCTTATTGAATTCTAAAACAGTAGTCTGAAAATGATAATCTATAATACTGATCATTTATAAAATTTTCTAGACCAACTTGAATCATACTCAATCTTAATTTCCCATTTTGTAAAAAAATGTGTCAGATGGATTTTCTTGTATCCAATGGATCTATGTCAAATGTTCATTTTATGAATCAGTGTTAAAGATTTTCCGATGAATCTTGAACCAATTAAATGGATTTCTAACTTTTTATCTTGACAAACTGAATAAAATAATTTGAATTATCACTTCTATTATTCAATCCAAATGAAAATATTTGTCGACATTATCGTAACTTCTAAAGTCTTCAGCTTCCCACAACCACTTTAGTAGAAACATCAACATAGATCACATTTTAAAAAACATTATCAAAATTATAGTAATGTTCATCTAAATTATCAATCTGATGAAATAGTAACTCTATTTATCAGATGTATTGTTTGAGTCCAATGACAATATTAATCTTTCCATTTCCTATTAATTAATAATTTAGATCTGAAAACTATATTAATTTACCTGGTCATCAATTCTCTATCTGATGAATCATTTTCAATAACTCATCTAATTGATTGGTGTCAAAAACTCACTATATTGATCTATTTCAATAACTATTCTGATTTTCATAGCTTTGGTTTATCAAATGTAATTATGATTTCGATACATTTTCATTGAGGACAAAAATAATAATTTTGACTTCACTTGTTGTTCATCTTTAGAGAATTTTGTCTCTATGAGATAGATGAATCATCCAATGGTGCATATGATAGTTTATCTAAGAAAAAAATATTTAAACACATTAAACATCATAAAATCAATACTTTAAAAAGCTTATATATATTATGATCCTCATATTTAAGTCCTTTTTGGTGACTTTAGAAATTTTCACTTATATTTTATCCTTCAAACTTTTTCTTTTATCATGAAATATTCATAATGTTTTAGAACATTAAAGAAACAAAAAAGTGTTTTTATATTTTTTCTTGAAATGTATGTTTGATCTAATTTTTCGGGGAAGCTAACTCAAGTAGGTTTATTAGAATTTTTTTTACCATTTCTCCTTATTTTAAACTTCACACATTCTAAAAATTGATCTTATTGAAAAAAATAAAACCCAAAATACTACATTGAACTTATCATATTCCCCTTTACATTTTTTTTCAATACCCACAAAATACTCTCTAACATATAAATAATCAATATGTATACTCGTATTTCTATTGAGCTATTATTTTTATTTTATTGCTCCCCTATTCTTATTATACCCCTTATTGAAAATAAAATTCTATGGGTCCACTCATGAATCATTAAAAATTTTTATAGAGAGAAATATTATAGCATGAGTTTCATAATAAAAATACTTTAACTAAACATCTCTATGTATACATTGGCAAACCATGTGTAGAAAACATGATTGAATAGTTAAAGTAATCAATGTTTTCCATAATTGTTTTCCATGTAACACTTTTCTTATAATTCTCTCAACATCATCATATTTTGGGTAATCTTAAATTTTTTTGTTAAGATTAAAATAATTTTCACCAATCACAACAAACATATAAAAATTGATCATGTGAATAAATTTTTTTTCCTAAAATATCTTCTTTATTAACCTCATTACTTTTTAATGAAATAACATTAAGAGACTCAAACCAAAAATTTATATTTTCTCCCCCTCAAGGGTATCACTCTATTTAGCATCCTCATTGATAAGTTTCATGATGAACATTCTTATTACTATAATGATTTTATAACACTCACCAATCTTTATAACATCAACCCCTTTAATTAACTTCAAATGATTAAAAATATAATTGAATATTGGAAATAAAGAAAAACATCAGTAGTTTCTTATAATCAACATTGAGGCTGATTATATTCTCTTAGCCTTGAATGTTTTCTTTTTTTTGGATTTTTAATTAGTTGTTATTTATTTCTTCTATTCGTCCTTATCATATTTAGTAACAGATATCTCCTTACCTGTAGAATCTTCAACTAAAGATATCAACTCTTCATTAACTTACATTATATATTTTTTACATTTTTTTCTAAAATATGTAACCCTATATCTTGTTGGGTTGGAATGATAGTTATATAACTTTTAGTAAAATGGACTCCTTGCTCAAATCTATTTCAATTTTTCGAAATCATCAAACTAATATCCATTGATTTCTTTTTATCAACTTTATTATCATCTTTAATAACCATTTTCTTCCCCATTTTTCATATTATTTTTGTTCTTATTCTATGTTTCTAGTCATAGAAAATTTTCTTATCCAAATAAATAATCATTACTTATTTTCCTTATTAGATTTTTTAACTTTTATAATCTTAATTAAAGTTCTCAAATTTCTTCATTTTTTCATTTTTGTTTGTTAAGGGTCCAATAATCTTTACCTTCTAAATTTACTTTTCTAGTTAAACAAAATTATTAGAAAACTTTTATCTTATTTTATCATAATAACTCCCCCTTTATTCATAAATATTTCCTATTAGAGAAATTTTGTACCGACAATAATAATCTTTGTGTCTAAAGATTCTACATCACCAATAGTGACATCTAAATCTTGATCTTTTATAATAATATAAAAACTTATATAGACTTTCTTTTTTTTATTTCATCATAAATCAAGGTCCACTTTCCTAAGGGGGATAATTTAATAAGTAATTTCACTCTTTCTTAGTGGATGGTGATTTCTCACAAATCTTAATTTTTATACCAATAGTTTTAGTAGAAATTTATGTATATTTCCATTGTTTTTAAAAGGAAAAACTTAATTCTATATACCATTTTCCACCTTATTTATAATTTTCACAATTAACATCAACTTCCTCGGTTAAGTCTTCCCCCATATTTCTTATCTTTATTTTCATTGCACTAAGAATTGATTTTTTTCTAACAAATCCACTTATTTCTAAGTCAAACTATCTTTAAAAACATTTATCAACTTCCAAAAATTATCTATCTTCAACTTGTTCTTCTAAATTGATTTATCAAGTGTAGATTTTATCATGTTGATATTTTAATTACTATTTATTTTTTATTTATAACTTTTTAGATTTATTTAAATCTCACTAATCATAATTTTATAATACATAATCAAGTTGATCATTATTTCATCATTCTCAATCTTCTAACCATTATAAAACGTTATATCCTTAAAATATTTCTTCAACTTCTTTAATTATTTCTATCTTAAGTTGATATGATTATCTAGTTATTCTTCTGAATTTTTATTTAATAATTAAATCTTGTTGTTTTATCTTTTTACAATCAACATCACTTCTTTATGAAATGATTTCATTTCTAACTCGAGCAAGGAATTTGACTTGATAAGAAGATTCATCACTAGATGTGGAATCATCCTTCTTTCTTCATCTTAGATAACTTCTCTTATTATTTTCATAAGGAAATTTTCCCTTTTTTTCTTTCATTTATGTTTTTGATATCTATTATCATATTATTTGGAATCATGATCTTCCATTTTATTCCTTGGAAAAGTTTTTACAAAATTTCCTTTCACTTCAAAATTCCAACACTTGAGAAAAAGTTTACCTTCCCCATTCTAGTTTTCTTGGTTTAATATTTTAGAAAGGAGAGAAAAAATTATGTGTAAATCTACTAATTCTGTATCTTCTTCTAAATTACTCAATAATTCTACAACTTATTTATATATATTCTTCCCTTTAACCAATTATTGAAGGAAATTTATTTCTTAGTCTTTTTTTTGAAAAATGGAACTTTTCTCATTAAATATAACACAAGACTATTATATAGTTCAATCAAGGACAAATCTTCATAATATTCTAAAGCTAAAACTTTGGCATCAAATCTCCTTGAAAAGTTTTACATTGGTTTCTTAACAGTAGTATAATCTCCCATATTCTCACCAAAACCCTTGATTATTCTCACAACATCATTTACTATTGTAAATTCATCTTCAATTCTTTCTTTAACATCCATTTTTATATCGTATAATATACACCTCCATATTTTAAACTCGTCTTCTTTAAATTTCATATTTCCTTCATAGCTACTTCTAAACTTATCTCACATTTTCATAGCTATTGATAATTCAATAATCATTGTATAAAAATTTTATTTAAGAGACATAAACATGGAATTATGAGGTTTTATAAAAAAATTTAAACATCTTTTATCAGGAACTATCATATTAAATTCATTAATGGGATTAAATTCTATTATTATTACATCTCTAAAATCAACACTGAGAGAAATAAGATAGGGTAACATCCTATTCTTCTAACTTTGACTATTTTTAACATAAAAATAAGAACAAAACTATTATATATTAAATTTAAATTATCCTTTCTCCGAGTAAGATATTTCATAGGGAAACCCTCTAATATCAATTGATGTTCTCTTTAGGTTCAATAATAATTAGGGGGGAATCAGTGATCATTATTTCCTTTATAATAATGTTTCTTAAATTCTTCTTTAGAAAACATTCTTAACCTCTAAAAAAATGATAAATTTATTATCCACTGAAATTAAAATATGAACCTCACCTCTCATTTAAAAAAAATATAGAGAGGAAGAATCACATGATATTTACACAATTAAATACAAATACCTACCCTTTTCCATGTTGTTCAGTTCCCCCAACATGGATTCCTTTACTATATTCTTTCTAGATTACAAATCCAAAATTACCAAATAGTTCTACAACCTAGAAATAAAATTTTATTCTATAGTTTCTTATGCCCACCATCTATTTTTTTTCATATCCTATATATTCAAAGTTGATTATACACCCCAGCAATCAAGCCATTTCAGCAAATAGTTATCCCCCTAGCCATAAGTTTCTTTCATCTTATTTCCTAATCTACTTCAGAATGTTTTTCATGTCCTTTAAAAGTATGATTGGTAAAATTCACCTATTTAAAATCTTTAATAACTTCAAAAATTCTTTTAATTATTTGTTGATCTTAAAAAATGATCCAGATATTTACAAAATATAATATTCTCATTCCCAACTATCTATAATTTTTATCTGAACAACTAACATAGAAAAATTAAATATGTTCCATCTAATAACCTCATTATGATGTTCTCTTTACGATTAGTCTCCATTTGATACTTCTTTCTTCAACTAAGTATAAACTCAATTTGCAGCTCATAACTTCTCTGATCGATAGAGCTCGATTTGATAGAACTTTGTCCGATGGAACATGTATGAATGTTTGTCCATATGATGAAACTTGGTCAAGTATTCTCATAATCAACTTGACAAAAATGGGGTTGGGATCTCAATATTTCATAATAATTTAAGAGTGTCTACTTTACACACATGTGAATACTTCAAAAGTATGAATGTATTGTGTAATTATATTTATTAATGCTCAAGATGATTATTTTTTGGGAAACAATTTCCATTCCCACTCACTGAAATGTTCATATCCTTGAATTTTAAATTGATTTAATATTCATATTTTACCAATTGAACTTTTAAAAACTATTCTGATGACTTATTGAAAATTATTGAATCTTAAAAAATCTTATTTAATTCAAAAAAATTAGTCTGGAAATGACAATATGTATAAATAATCATCTATCAAGTCCTCTTGATCCAATTGAAACATATCCAATAATCAGTTCTCATTCTGTTAAAAAACATCTTTGGTGGATTTTTTACATCCGATAGATCAGTTTCAAACATAGATATGATAAATCAGTTTCAAATCTTGTCTGATAAAACTTGACTCAATTCAAAGGTTTTATAACCTTTTCTCTTGACTAAATAAAATTAAATTAATTTTATTTCTCACTCTGATGCTTTGAGCCAAATGAAAATGGCTGACTATATTGTTGTAACTCCAAACAAATTTATTTTCTCACAAATAATTTAGTATCAACTTCATCACATCTAACATTTAAAAAAGATATCAATTTGATATAACTATTCATTTACTTTATCAGTGTCATAATATAGTCAAATAGTTTCTCAGACTGATTGTTTGATTATGATGATGATTGATCTTTCCATTTTCCTCTTCTCATGTATTTATATATAGAAACTATATTACATCACATGGTCGTCATTTATCAATATTATGAATCAGTGTCAAGAGAAATTTTTGATTTTTTTTTCAATAAGTCATTGATAGATCAATTTCAAAAACTCATTTTATTTTCACAGCTATTTTTTATCCGATGTATTTTTGAATCTGATACTTTATTTGTGAGACTAAATAAATAACTTTGATTTATCTCATTATTTATATTAATATAATTATTTATATCTAAAACTACTCGATAATACTATGGTTAATTCGAAAACTCATATGATAATAAACTATATCAACTCATCTAACCTTATAAAATGAAAACTTTCATCAACTTCTACCTCCAATGATCTATGTCTGGAAGAATTCATTTTGGGACACTTCTGAAATTTTTTACTTCTCTTTAACCATTCGAAATCCAGCTTATATTATGAATTCTTTATGATTTTTTGGAACATTAAATGATCAGAAAATTATCTTTATACTTATTTCTCAAAACATGTGTCTAATCTTTTTCATTTATAAATCAATTTAAGGAAGGTTTGTCAGAGAACCATTTTACCACTTCTTCAAATTTACAATTTCCAACATTTTAAATGTTGATATTATTGATGATACATAGAAATAAAACACAATCATAGGATTAAATTATATATATTTCAAAAAAAAAAAATTCTTTTTTGTGATATTATATCATGGATCAAGATTGATTATTGATGATTCAATATTTTTAAGATTCATGTCTTTTTTATGATAATGCTTCATCCAGTGACTCATGATTTATAATATGTGACTTATTAGGAATTTTATTTAATATTCATTACCATGTTTTGATACACTTATTCTTATCTTCTATTCACATATGGTTATTTCTTTATATCTCCCATGTTTACCCTTATGGAGAATCTGAGCTCATCATTTATTATGTTTTCATTTAATCAAGTCATTAGGAAAGGTATTAATTACGAAATTACTAAGAGGGGTAGTTTTTGATGTAACACCCGAGACTTTTATGAGAAATATTTTGTTTTTATGTTATATAAATCATCAAAGAAATATTTCACTACACACAACACTAGCTTGGCTTGCTTTACACCCAACCGCGACCTTCCTCGATAGCTTGCATCGTACGCAATACCGAGTTTCACTAAACAACGATATACTATTAAAATATTATTAAAACTAGCCATTATGAATAGTAATAACCAATTTTTGAAATTTTTCAAATTTCATCTTTCAAAATGGACTTCATTTTTGGATTTGGAATATCGAAATCATCCTACGGTGAAATTTTGGTATTTTTCTGAAAATTTTCAATTTTTGATGAATAGTGAAAACATTGGGTTACTATTTAAAAACCGACTTTTTATTTAAATAATTATTTATTTTATTTAAATTTATTTTAGGTCAAAATTGATACATAATACCTATATAAGTTCAATGCAATTCATTGGAGTCATTTTATAATAATTTTAGATATATAAAAATTTTATTGAACTTTTCACCGTCTTTTACCCACCTCCTAGGAAAATTTGCAAATTTACATAAAACATAATTTTACCACTTCTGTGAGTGGAATTTCGAAAATCCGAGAGACACGGTCAATATCAACGACTAAAATGTGGTTCGATTAGATGAAAATATTTTTTGGTGAATAGTAACTTTTAACTTTTTTTACCACGGTTAAAAGTAAATAGGGAAATTAAGGGTAAAAAATGTTATTATTATTACCCTAACACACGTCCTAATTATATTGGATAAGTGTAATTAGTCCAAAAACAACATTAGGAATAAAATATGACCATTTAGGCTCACATGGATTAGATTAGGACATTTATTATAAATTTATTTAAAGAAGGGTTAAAATAGTTAAAATCAATGTTTAATAAGTAAATAATTTTTAATATAGGGTTATACATATGATAGATTCGACTATAAATATTCATTATAAAGATAAAACAATTTCCTACATAATAATATTTTATTTATAATTTTAATACATTATATAATTTAATTTATTTATGACACAATGATGATGCAGTAATTATATTATTAATGAAATATTAGGATAATTTATGTTATAAATACCCAAATAAATGTAATTTGAGACTTTTTATGAATTATACTAATTTAATACTTTAATATGACATGTTATTATTGATTTAATTAACATTGTTCGAACTAATATTTCTGTTATGAGTTTCACAAAAATCAATTACCAAATAGTGTCAAAATTGACATAAAATTGTTTTTAAAAATATATTATATTATTAATTGTTATTTTATTACTAAAAATCTATGTTTCGGCCCAAGGACTTAGATAAGGTTATATATATTAATAATAAACAACTTGGGGTTCTTTTGGCTTGTTATAGTAAGTTTATTAACCTTATAGTGTAAGAAAACAAGAAGACACGGTAAAAGTAAAATTATTTAACTTAAAGTTAAATCTAAATGATAAGGTTAAAACAGATACCTAAACTTGTATAAATTATATTGGATGACAGGATTTCAACCCCTACTCACCTTATTATCGAAATAAATGAATTTGGAGCTATTAAAAACCGAATATGACTTTATAATAAAATAATATTTTTTGTTTTTCCAAAGGTGCCCCTCTCCTCCCTTATAAATGTGAACCTCATCCCTCTCTTCCTCACATCACTTTGAGCCTTCAGGATCATCCAACATCTGCCAAAATATCTTCTCCACTTCTCTAGAAACATCCTAGAGGTCCTGGTTTTCTTTGATAACCAATTTTAGTGCCCTAAGAGGAGGTCTCAAAGAGGCACTTCAAAGAAGAGGTAATGTCCGTTACAGATTCTTTCAACTTTATTTCTTCTTACACTTCTTCTTATTTAGTTATTTCATTATGAAGTAATAAAATCAGTATCACTCATATACTGATATGTTATTATAAGTATTAAGAAACCCTATTTTACCATCTATCCATCCTACGGAAAATGAAATCACCACGCGTGCGTACGTACAGAATACCGTCTCCACGCCGTGGTGTAATCTATTTTCCACCACCACCTTAGTTGGATGGGTATAATGGTGTAAATTATAACTATATATGATTATTTTAAAGTGATATTGATTATGAAATAGTATGAATACAGTCCAATACAATTCCATGATCATGGGAACGATATCATCGCTCGTGCGTACGTACGGAATACCGTCTCCACGATGTGATGCGACTCATTCTACATAATCTTCATTGCATAATGATTATATAAATGAATTTAATGGATGAATATGATATATATTACACTAATACCATTCTAGAAGTTAGGTATCTATAACATAAAGAGAACAATAAGAATTTATTTGACAAAACACGCATAAGAACAAAAAGTAATAAACACCTGAATAACAAGTAGCAATGAAATATTACTAATAAGAAGCTAAGAATATGGCCATATATGATATCATAACAATGAGTATGATTCTGGAATAAGTCAATGAAAATATTTAAATCATTATACAGGAGGTTCGGACGCTTACGAAGAAAATTAGACCTAAAGTAAGGGAAAATATCACAATCTAAATTTTATCCGAGATTATTTATACTTTGGTATTTACTGAGGTGTATTTTATCATCCACATACATTTTTCCTCAATATGTAATATTATTTCCATCCACCTAAAATTTTTTAAATCCAATTTTACCCTTCAGTTAGTTTTTAGTAAAAGATATGAAATGAATCTTTTGTCATTTTTCGTACGAGGTACTTTTTGACTTTTCCGAAAAAAGTACGAGAAGAATGTTTTTTTAACTTATATGGAATGAATGGATTTTTAAAACATTATTTTAAAGAAGCTTACTTTATAAGTTTTCATGTTTATTTTTAATCAACCTCTTTTAGTTTAAAATATTATGACATGTTAAGAAAGGAAAATGTTTTTGAAGTAGAAAGGATATTTTCCTCAAGAATGGAGTTCAAGTGTTTTATCAAAATTATTTTCCATCTATGATAATATAGGGTTCTATTTCTATCTCTATTATTACATTGATTTGATTATGTTGTGATGGAATTATTTTTAGGATGTCATGATGTTTAAGAATCCCATTTTTATTACATGGGTTGTGCAATGATGTGTGATTTTTGATTTTGTGGAACACATAAGAATGGTATCATTTTGAGATGGGTGGGACCTATATCTCCTTCCAATGCATTGGGTAAAGATTTATATCTCATGAGATAGACATGGCTGGAACGATAGGTTAATTCGGTTCAGTGAAACAGGACTTAAACGAGGAGTTAACTCTGTTCAGAAATGGACTTTGTCCATTAAGATAGTCTTAGCTATGAGTCTTGACTACTAAGAAATGATTCTCTATGATTATGTGTGTATGTCACAAAGTTTCATGTTTTAAGTTATGATTGTTGGGATTACATTTCACTTCTATTATTTATCCCATGATATGAAATTATGATTTCTTTTGCAGGTTATGATTTCCAAAATGTTATGTTCTTATGAATATGATGTGATTGATTTTTCTTTTGTTTACCCTTACTGAGCATTTGAGCTCACCCTTTTGTATGTTTTCTCTCCCCCATGTCAGGAAGAAGGTTATTAAGTAGGATATGCCATAAGGGACTCTAGATATGATGAAAAAAATGGGAGACAATGTAGATGCTTTATGAACCAGTTGTTTATGTTTCCTAGTTTCTAAAGACACTATACCTATACGGTCCTTTCATGGTTTTGTTATATCTTGTAATAAGTGTGCTTCAATTTTTAAGTATTAACAATGTATGTAATGTATGGGTCGCTATAGTTGGTATCAGAGGAAAGGTATAATCAACCTTTGGAAACTAGGATGCGAAATCCTTAGTAAGAAACCTAAGGATATGTCTAAGCATAGAACACAATCTTAGTGTTTTAGAAATGGTCATGAATAACCTATGATAAGACCTTAGTGTAAAATTTTATTATTGATTATGTGTTTTTCCTATTGTAATTAGTGTTGATCACACTATTCTTCTTGGTTTTAGTCAATGGCTGGAACCCGAAGGAACCGTGTTAATGCGGAATGCGACGGGCAATGAAATGATTGTCCCCCTGAGCAACCAAATGTTATGGGAGCTGGAATGAAAAATCTTGTAGCCATGCTCACATAACTTTCTCAAGCTATGAATCATGCAGGACTTCCAAACGAGCAAAGGAAAGAGCATCATTCTGTTAAATCCTTCATGAGGTAGCATCCACCTTCATTCAGCGGGTCTTCTGATCCATTAGTGGCTGAAAAATGGATACGTACCACTGAAAAGATATTTTCAGTTCTTCAATGTTCTGAACATGATAAAGTCGTCTTAGCAGTGTATTGTTTGGAAGGTGATGCTGATCAATGGTTGAATCTTATTAAGAATATGAGGCAAATGGATGAAATTGAGTCCATGAAATGGGACGAGTTCAAGAACTTATTTTTCAATAAGTACTTCCCCTGTATTCTTCGAACAAAGATGGAGAAGGATTTCTTGAACTGAAGCAAAAGGATGATGAATCTGTTGGTACCTATAAAGAAAATTTTACAAGACATGCAAGGTACGCTTCCAGAATTATTATCCAACCTGAGAGTAAGAACGATCGATTTTTTAGTGGCTTAAAACCAAGTCTTCGAAGGGTGTTATCCATAAGGGAATTCAATAGCTACGAGGAAATCATTTGATGTGCTCTCAAAGTTGAGATGTAGATTGGAGTAACCCATCAGTCATATGGGTTTGATAAGAAGAGGAAAATGGAATTCAAAGGAAAATCTAAAGAGCACACTGAAAAAAGATGAGTTTTCCCTTATGCTCAAAGTGTGGAAAGAAACATGGAGGAAATTGTCTTAAGGGGACAAGAAAATGTTATAAGTGTGGAAAAGAAGGTCATCGGGCTATTGAATATCGAAATAATGGGAAGAAAATGTCTAATGATGCAAACAAATGAAGGGATACACAGATTGAACCTACTACACTTCAATGTTTCAAGTTCAAGGAGATCGAGAATTATGCCAATCAATGCCCAAATCCAAGGGTTGGTGATGATGATCGACGTCAACAAACTCTTAAGGCTAAAGACAAAGGAAAGTCACATGAAATTACTATCAGTGATGTGGAGTACAACAACGAAGTGGTGAGAGGTACACTTACCATCCACCCTAAAGTAGCAAATGTTTTATTTGATTCTGGATCCACACACTCTTTTATTTCTGAAGAATTTTCTAAGGGTATCACCATATTACCTCAACAATTGTATGTTGAGTTAGCTGTGACAACTTCTAATGGCACAACAGTCACATCAAAAGTTTATAATTCTTCTCTGATTGAAGTTTTTGGGAAAGTGCTTCCTGCAAATCTTGTGATCCTTCCTATAGTGGAATTTGATGTGATTCTTGGCATGGATTGGATTTCTTTATATGGATCTCATATCAATTTCCAAATAAAGGAAGTCACATTTCATATTCCAGATCAATCTATGATCTTCTATCGATGCAAGGATGAACATAACCTTCCAGTGAAAATTTCTTCCATATTATGGGTCTTGATTCCACTAAATAAAGGTTATTTATCTTAAATGGTTGGTGAGAAACTCACGATTAAGAATATTCTCATTTTACGGGAGTTTGACGATGTCTTTCCGGAGGAATTTCCCGGTCTTCCACCAAATAGTGAAGTTGAGTTTTCAATAGAACTCAAACCGGGTGTTTTACCTATTTGAAACATACCTTAGAGAATGGACCCAATTGAGTTTCAGGAATTGAAGAAGTAACTCCAAGAGAATCTTGATAAGGGATTCATATGCCCTAGTGCGTCACCTTGGGGATCACCTGTTCTGTTTGTTAAGAAGAAAGATGGATCAATGAGACTCTGCATTGATTATCGAGAAATTAATAGGATCACTATCAAGAACAAATATCCTCTCCCACGCATTGATGACTTATTTGACCAACTACGTGGAGCTCAATACTTTTCAAAGATTGATCTTCGTTCAGTGTATCATCAATTAAGGGTCAAAAGGGAGGATATACCAAATATGGATTTCCGTACAAGGTATGGACACTATGAATTTATAATGATTCCATTTGGTCTTACTAATTCCCCTGCTATCTTCATGGATCTGATGAATAGAGTCTTTAGAGACTATCTTGATTAGTTTGTGGTAGTCTTTATAGACGATATTCTTATCTATTCAAAGAGAAAGGAAGAACATGAATATCACTTGAGAATTATATTGAAGACCCTGAGAAAGGAGAAGCTTTATGCCAAATTTATGAAGTGTGAATTTTGGCTTCAATAAGTTGCATTTTTGGGTCAAATAATCTCAAAAGAGGGGATATCTGTGGATCCAGCAAAAATAGAGGTTATCAAAAGATGATCGAGACCAATAACAGTAACTGAGATCTGAAGTTTTCTTGGTTTGGATGGATATTATCGACGTTTTCTGAAATATTTTTCACGATTATCTAATCCACTCACCAAGTTGACTCGGAAAGGAGTTATGTTTGTTTGGATGGTGGAATGTGAAGAGAATTTCAAGGAGTTGAAAAGAAGGTTATCCAGTGCACCTGTGCTCACACTTCCTTGTAGTGGAGAAAGGTTTGTGATCTAAAGTGATGCATCCAAGAAGGGATTGGGGTGTGTTCTTATGCAAAATGATATGGTGATAGCTTATGCCTCATGACAGTTGAAAATCCATAGCAAAATTACCCAACTCATGACTTGGGGTTAGCTGTGGTAATCTTTGCATTAATGATTTGGAGGCATTATCTTCATGGAGAAAAGTGTGATATTTATACTAATCATAAAAGTTTAAAGTATATTTTCACACAAAAGGAGATGAATATGCGCCAAAGAAGATGGTTGGAGCTGATTTAGGATTACGACTGCTCAATTCATTACCACCCTGGGAAAGCAAACAAGGTGGCAGATGCATTAAGTTGACAAGACCATGCTAGCTTATCCATAATGAGGATCACAAAAGATCAAATATTTATGTATTTACAAAGGATGGATCTTGGAATTATAATGGCAGGGGGAAAAGCGTATCTTTCTCAATTGAATGTTCAACCATCTATACATGTGAAGATTAAAGAGGCGCATGAAGAAGATGTAGAGTTACAAAAGAAGGTGAGAAGTATTCCTGAATTCAACCTTGATTGTGATGGGATAATAAAGTTCAGGAATCGGGTTTGTGTTCCTCTTATCCCAGAATTAAAGAAGGAGCTGCTGGATGAGGCTCATAGTTCTTCATTATCTATTCGTCCTGGAAGTACGAAGATGTATAGGGACCTGAAATAGTAATTATGGTGGGATGGCATGAAAAGAGATGTTTCTGAATATGTATCTCGATGATTGGTTTGTCAGCAAGTTAAAGCTGAGAGACAGAAGTCCAAGGGGATGTTACAACCATTACCCATACCAGAATGGAAATGGGAAAACATCACTATGGGCTTTGTCACTGGACTTCCTAAAACATCCAAAGGCAATAATGCTATCTGGGTTATAGTTGATCGTCTTACAAAGTCGGCACACTTCATTTCTATTAGAGAGGATTTCTCTCTGGATCAGCTTTCCAGGATATATGTAAAGGAAGTGGTAAGATTGCATGGAGTACCACTTTCTATTATATTTGATCGGGATCCGAGATTTACCTCAAAGTTCTGGAAAAGTCTTCAGCATACTCTAGATACAGAGTTGAGTTTTAGCACTGCTTATCATCCTCCGACAGACGGTCAGTCTGAGAGGACAATTCAAAATCTAGAAGATATGTTGAGAGTTTTCTCTATGGATTTCAAAGGTGGTTGGGATCAACACCTACCTTCGGTGGAATTTTCTTATAATAATAGCTTTCACTTCAGTATTCATATGGCTCCTTATAAATCTCTCTATGGAAAGAAATGCAGGACGCCAACTTGTTGGGATGAAGTTGGGGAAAGAAAGTTATTAGGAACTGATCTTGTTGATGAGATGGCAGAAAAGGCCAGATCTATTCAACAACACATTAGAGCAGCTCAGAGTCGACAAAAAAATTATGCCGACAACCGAAGAAAATACCTAGAGTTTGAAGTGGGTGATAAAGTTTTCTTACGAATATCTCCTTGGAAGAGAGTAATGAGATTTGGAAAGAAGGGAAAGCTGAGCCCTAGGTATATCGGTCCTTTCGAAATACTGGATCGTGTTGGGAAGGTATCTTACCGATTGGCACTTCCACCGAATCTCTCCCAAGTTCACAATGTGTTCCATGTATCTCTCCTGAGAAAGTACACACCTGATCTTTCACATGTACTAAGCTCAGAAGTTGTACCGCTAGAACAAGATATTTGTTATGAAGAATAGCCGATAGAGATTCTGTATCGTAGCGAAAAAGTCCTACGGAACAAGACCACTCTCTTGGTGAAAGTTTTATGGTGGAAGCACCAATTAGAAGAAGATACATGGGAGCTTGAGGATATGATGATGGAATGGTATCCTCATCTGTTTGTTACAAAGTGAGGAATTTCGAGGGAGAAATTCATTTTAAGGGGGGTAGAATGTAACACCCAAAACTTTTATGAGATATATTTTGTTTTTATATTATAGAAACCATCAAAATAATCTTTCACTACACACAACACTAGCTTGGCTTGCTTTACACGCAACCACAACCTTCCTCGATAGCTTGCGTCGTTCGCAATACCGAGTTTCACTAAACAACGATATACTATTAAAATATTACTAAAAATAGCCGTCATGAATAGTAATAACCACTTTTTGAAATTTTGTAAATTTCATCTTTCAAAATGGACTTCATTTTTGGATTCGGAATATCGAAATTAGCCTAGGGTGAAATTTTGGTATTTTTCTGAAAACTTTCAATTTTTGATGAATAGTGAAAACACCGAGTTACTATTTAAAAACCGACTTTTTATTTAAATAATTATTTATTTTATTTAAATTTATTTTAGGTCAAAATTTATACATAATACCTATATAAGTTCAATGCAATTCATTGGAGTCATTTTATAATAATTTTAGATATATAAAAATTTTATTGAACTTTTCACCGTCTTTTACCCACCTCCTAGGAGAATTTGGAAATTTACATAAAACTTAATTTTACCGCTTCTGTGAGTGGAATTTAGAAAATTGAGAGACATGGTTAATATCAAGGACTAAAATGTGGTTCAATAAGATGAAAATAATTTTTGGTGAATAGTAACTTTTTACTTTTTTTTACGACGGTTAAAAGTAAATAGGGAAGTAAAGGGTAATAATGTTATTATTATTACCCTAACACATGTCCTAATTCTATTAGATAAGTCTAATTCGACCAAAAACAACCTTAGGAATAAAATATGACCATTTAGGCCCACATGGATTAGATTAAGACATTTATTATTAATTTATTTAAAGAGGGGTTAAAATAGTTAAAATCAATGTTTAATAAGTAAATAATTTTTAATATAGGGTTATAAATAAGATAAATAAGACTATAAATATTCATTAGAAAGATAAAAATATTTCCTACATAAAGGGATTTTATTTATAATTTTTAGACATTAAATAATGTAATTTAGTTATGACACAAGGATGATGCAGTAATTATCTTATTAATGAAATATTAACATAATTGATGTTATAAATACCCAAAAAAATGTAATTTGAGACTTTTTATGAATTACACTGATTTTATATGTTACTATGTCATGTTATTATGGATTTAATTAACTGTTTTAGAACTAATATTTCTGTTATGAGTTTCACAAAAATCAATTACCAAATTGTTTCAAAATTGACATAAAATTGTTTTTAAAACAAATATTATATTATTAATTGTTATTTTATTCCTAAAAATCTATGGTTCCGCCAAATGACTTAGATAAGGTTATATATATTAATAATAAACAACTTGGGGTACTTTTATCTTGTTATAGTAAGTTTATTAACCTTATAGTGTAAGAAAACAAGAAGACATAGTAAAAGTAAAATTATTTAACTTAAAGTTAAATCTAAATGATATGGTTAAAATAGATACCTAAACTTCTATAAATTATGTTTTATGAAAGTATTTAGACCCATCCCCACCTTAGCTTCGAAATAAATCAATTTGGAGCTATTAAAAACCAAATATGACTTTATAATAAAATAATATTTTTATGTTTTCCAAACGTGCCCCTCTCCTCCCTTATAAAAGGGCACCTCCTCCCTCTCTTCATCACATCACTTTGAGCCTTCAAGCCTGGCCAACCCCAACCAAATTATCTTCTAAACTTCCCTAGAAACATCCTAGAGGTCCTGGTATTATTAAAAGACCAATTTTAGTGCCCTAAGAGGAGGTCTCAAAGAGGCGCTTCAAAGAAGAGGTAATGTTCGTTACCGATTCTTTCAACTTTATTTCTTCTTCCACCTTTTCTTCTTTAGTTTTTTCATTATGAAGTAATAACATAAGTATCAATAATATACTGATATATTATTATAAGTATTAAACAACCCTATTTCACCATCTATCCCTCCTATGGAAAATGAAATCACCGCGCGTGCGTACGTACGGAATACCGTCTCCACGCCGTGGTGTAATCTATTTTCCACCACCACCATACTTGGATGGGTATAATGGTGTAAATAATAAATATATATGATTATTTTAAAATGATATTGATTATGAAATAGTATGCATACACTTCAATACAATTCCACGATCATGGGAACAATATCATCGCTCGTGCGTACGTACGGAATACCGTCTCCACGATGTGATGCGACTCATTCTACATGATCTTCATTGAATAATGATTATATAAATGAATGGAATGTATGAATATGATATATATTACACTAATAACATTATGTAAATTAGGTATCTATAACCTAAAGATAACAATAAGAATTTATTTGACAAAACACGCATAAGAACAAAAAGTAATAAACACCCGAATAACAAGTAACAATGAAATATTACTAATAAGAAGCTAATAATATGGACATATATGATATCATAACAATGAGTATGATTCTGGAATAAGTCAATGACATTATTTAAATCATTATGCAGGAGGTTCGGACACTTACAAAGCAAATCGGACCTAAGGTAAGGGAAAATATCACAATCTCATTTTTATCCAAGATTGTTTATACTTTGGTATTTACTAGGGTGTATTTTATCATCCACATCCATGTTTACTCAATATTTAATATTATTACCATCCACCTACAATTGTTTAAATCCAATTTTACTCTTCGGTGAGTTTTTAGTAAAAGATATGAAAGGAATCTTTTGTCGTTTTTCGTACGAGGTACTTTTTGACTTTTTCGACAAAAGTACAAGAAGAATGTTTTTTTAAACTTATACGACATGAATGGATTTTTAAAACATTAATTCCAAGAATATTCCTTTACAAGTTTTCAAGTTTTTTTTTAATAAACTTCATTTAGTTTAAAATTGTATGACATGTTAAGAAAGGAAAATGTTTTTGAAGTAGAAAGGATATTTTCCTCAAGAATGGAGTTCATGTGTTTTATCAAAATTATTTTCCATCTAAGATAATATAGGGTTCTTTTTCTATCACTATTATTACATTGATTTGATTATGTTGTGATGGAATTATTTTTATGATGTCATGATATTTAAGAATCCCATTTTTATTATCTGGGTTATGCAATGATGTATGATTTTTGATTTCGTGGCACACATAATAATGGTATCATTATGAGATGGGTGGGACCTATATGACCCTCTAATGCATTGAGTAAAGATTTTAATCTCATGAGATATACATGGCTGGAACGGCAGGTTAATCCGGTTCAGTGAAACAGGACTGAAACGAGGAGTGAACTCGGTTCAGAAATGGACTTTGTCCACTAAGATAGTATTGGCTATGAGTCTTGACTACTAAGAAATGATTCTCTATGATTATGTGTGTATTCCACAAAGTTTAATTTTTTAAGTTATGTTTATTGGGATTACATTTCACTTCTATGATTTATCCCATGATATGAAATTATGATTTCTTTTGCAGGTTAAGATTTCCAAAATATTATGTTCTTCTGAATATGATGTGATTGATTTTTGTTTTGTTTACCCTTACTGAGCATTTGAGCTCACCCTTTTGTATGTTTTATTTCCACCAGGTCAGGAAGAAGGTTATTAAGTAGGATATTCCAAAAGGGACTCTAGATATGATGAATTAAATGGGAGACAATGTAGATATTTTATGAACCAGTTGTTTATGTTTCCCAGTTTATAAAGACACTATACCTATACGGTCCTTTCATGGTTTTGTTATATGTTGTAATAAGTGTGCTTCAATTTTGAAGTATTAAAAATGTATGTAAAGTATGGGTCGCTATATATGATAAGGAATTTCTAGGATATATTGAGTATCTTTTAGGAAATATGTAGATTAAGTATCTAGTCTCAAAAGGAACTATGCCTTTATGGTTATTATGCATGTATTATTGTGATATATTTTGGATATTCATCTAAAATTAAGTAATTTTTATGTAAGAAATTATCAGATCACCTTAGTTAGTATCACAATCGGGTTTAGATATTTTTGATATTTGGTTATGTGGAATGAGATGATAGAACCTATGAAAAACAATGATAAGGTAATGTAATATAGAATTAAATGAAAGTGTCATGCATTAATAATAAGGTGTTATAATTTAATAAATCTTGAAAACAATGTTCATTATCATATGATTTATCACTTTGATTAATATTGATTGATACCCACAATAATATTTTTCATGTAAATAAATAATGATAAGATAAATCAAATGGACCAATGTATGCTAATTATGTGATCAAGAACACTAATTGTATTGTTTTTATAGTCCCATAAATATTTTAAATCTAAATAATTTTTAATAGTTTAATATCCCCGCAAAATAAGTTAGATATTAATTTATTAGTGGAAAAATTAAATGGTATGATGATTACAACCAAAGACTATAGCTCTACTCTGAAAGGAATTTCTAAGAATGTGTTTATATAAAAACATGATATTCTCCCTATAGTTGAATTTGATGTGCTTTTTGGAATGGATGTGATATATCTATATATATTTCATATCAATTTCTAAGGAAGCGAAGTCACATTTCATATTAAAAATCAACCTAGTATCATATATTGGTGAGAAGATGAATATGAACTTCCATTGGAAATTACTTCAATTATATGGGACCTACTTCCCATAACAGCCTGGAAATTTCCTTTATTAGTAAAAGAACTCATGTTTCACTATGACTATTTTATTGTGTTTTATAATATATGAACATAGAATTTTTTTAATTTAATAGAAACATTACACATTATGAAATAATGTTAACTATAATAGCTAGAAATAAAAAAGTTCGATAAATTAAAAATATTAGTACAAAAATTAATGTAAACCCTACAGGTTCGAAGTCTCCTTTGAAAATCACTCCTTACATAGGGGCCATAAAAAGGAAGGTAGAAATATGGTATATGATAGAAATTATTAAGGATAATATAGAAAATGATATATAAAGTAATGAATAATGAGGCTTGAGAATAATGGAGTATATATAGGTTATAAAGGTGCAATACGAAAATTAAGATTTTACTATTACCTAACTGTTGTCTGACCATTGAAATGTGACCATTATATGACCATTGATATCATAATATGAATATTAGGAATATTAAAATAACCGATAAAACAATAAAATAATATTTGATAAATAATATAATGAGTTTATATTAGAATTAAAAAAGGGTTAAAAATGATAAAATTAATTTTTGACATAACAGAATCATAATTTCCTTTTTGAGAAAATATATATGATTTATCTTCATTAAAAGAATTTTTTATGATAAATTTGAAAGTTTTAAATAAACATTCACCTTAATAAAATGGTTTCATGAAAAAATATGTATTTTTTTAAATATGATAATATAGTTTTCTGAAATCATAATTAATTTTTTTAAGTATTTAAAATTTGAAAATTCAATAAAAAATATTTTCTAATAAATAAAGATTTTATTTAAAAATTGAATTTTCTTTTTAAAAAAATTATATCTATAAAATGGTTTTATTTTTTTAATCATAATGTACTAATTATTTTAGGGTAAATTTCTGGTATTTTTCTGAAAATGTTATATTTTTGGTGAATAATAATATAATATAAAATATGCCATTTGACATTATATGTTGAATACATTATTAACTACATAAAGGTTGATTTAAGAAACCATTTTATTAAAATAGAAAGAAACAATTAATTTATATTGTCATAATAATAATTACTATTGGTAGTTATTAGAAAAAAATAATAAACTAATGAATATTATATTCAAAACAACGCATCTTCTCTCCTTGTAAATACCACACTTCTCCACCCCTATTCTCCTCACAATATTTGCTCATTAACATGAAACATATCTCTCAAAATATATACCCAACCATCATTATGACATAAAATGAGTTATGTTCTTACCAAAATTCCATTTTAAGGAGCCTTAATAGTTTTTTTTAAGTGTTAACATCCAAAGAAAGATATAATACTCTCAACTAGTCACTTAAATTCATTACTTCTTATGCCACTTTAAATCCATAAAAATGAAATGTTATAATAAAATCAATATTATTAATATTCTTAATTTCTATTATATTAATTTAATATCCATATTATAACATGATACCATTTTTAAATTAAAATCCCAGATATATTTTGATTGGTTCACCACCTCTATAGATGACACATTACGGTTTTTACACCCACATTCATAGATATTAATATAAATAATATTATGGTTAAATGTAATGATAATAAAAATATTATAACTTATGTTAAGTTCTAAATTTTATGAATATTAATTTAATAAAAAATTAATCTTTTTCATGATGGTTATTAAATCCACAAAGATGAACTAACCTTCTCATGATAACATTTTCAAAAAAATGAATAATCACTATATCAGAACACATATGGATATTTCGAAGATGTTAAACCAACTTAAAGAATTTTTTATCGTTTAAATTTTACATATGATGTTTTATTCAAATTCTAAATGAACTTAAATTATTTTCCACAAACTAAAGTGGGTTTTGAATAGTGAAACAAACATCCTCATTAAAGTAGGAATAAGAATGGAGAATAAATTAAATTATTTTGTTCGAATATAAAAGAACAATAAGAAATAAAATATATATGTATGAAAATGGTTCTAAATAAATTATTAAATAAATTTAATTTCATATATGGAGTTAAGTGAGCGTATTGAGTGATTCATGATCTTGGGGTAGGGAAACTTTCACACCACCCTCTTATGGGTTTTGATGAAACTTTTCTATAAAATTAACTTTATCACCCTTATATAAAAATATAAATATTATATATATATATATATATATTATAACACCCCAAGATTTCATAGTACATTATTTCTTCAATGTAATACAATAACTTGCACTACATGCAACACTGAGTTCAAGCGCATCACAACTTACCAAACTATCCATTAAAAAGTGGTTATGAATAATATTAACTGAAATTTGAACATTATATTATCATTATAATTTTAGAATCCATATTATGAATTTCTTAGACATAATGTAAGAAAAATTCATTTTTTTCAGATAAAAGAATTATTTTTCAAAAAATGAAATTTTACCGCTTTTTAATGGAGAACCATTTTTAAATACAATAGTTGAAACTTTTATATATTAAAATTGACAAAATAAACTTCTTCTTTAGAGTCTGGGGATTATAATTTTTCTTTAATAAATTTTTGGTGTTTTTTTGATAACTTTCATATTTGGGTGAATAGTGAAAAATACTATATTTTAACTGAAAAAAACTTTTTTAATCAAAATAATTTATAGTGTTGAATTATAAATTTTAATGTTTTGGAAGAATAATTAGATTATATGTTTACCCTTTAATCCAATGTTGGTCATTGGAATTAATTTCACATTGAAATTATACATAAACAAGTGTCAATCTTTTGATAGTTATTGTTTCTTAAACACATGCTATTTATTTTGACAACGAGAATTAATTTTAAATTAATAAATGAAACTAATATGTTTTTAATTTGGTAAAATATTATTCATTTTTGGATTCATAATATCGAAATTAGTCTAGGGTGAATTTTTGGTATTTTTCTAAAAAAGTTCAATTTTTGATGAATAGTGAAAAAACACTGAGTTATCATTTAAAACCAAATTTTTATTTATATAATTATTATTTTTTATTTAAATTTATTTTAGTTCAAAATAGATACACAATATCTATATATGTTCAATTTAATTCATTAGAGTCAATATATAATAATTTTAGATATAAAAAAAAATTTATAGAACTTTTCACCGTCTTTTACCCACCTCCTAGGAGAATTTGCGAATTCACATAAAACATAATTTTTCCGCTTCTGTGAGTGGAATTTCAAAAATATGAGAGACATGGTTGTTATAAGTAAGTAAAAAGTGGTTCAATAAGATAAAATTTTTTTTTGGTGAATATTAACATTTTACTTTTATTTACCACAGTTAAAAGTAAATCGGGCAATTAAGGGTAAAAATTTTATTATTATTGCCCTAACACATGTCCTAATTATATTGGATAAGTTTAATTTGACGAAAATCAACCTTAGGAATAAAATATGACCCTTTAGGTCCACTTGGATTAGATTAAGACATTTATTATTATTTTATTTAAAGAAGAGTTAAAAGAGTTAAAATCAAAGTTTAATAACTAAACCATTTTTAATATAGGGTTATACATATGATAAATTAGACTGTAAATATTCATTAGAAACATAAAAATATTTCCTAGATAATTTTATTTTATTTATAATTTTCAGTGATTAAATAATTTAATTTATTAATGACACAATGATGATGCAGTAATTACCTTATTAATGAAAGAATGAAACAAATGGTATTATAAATATTAAAATAAATATAATTTCAAAGTTTTTATGACATCCAGGAATTTTCTAGTTGAATATGACATGTTAGTATTGATTGATTGTATTTTTTAAAAATTAATCATGTTGTTATTATTTAAAAAAACAAATACCAAATAGTTTGAAAATTGACATAAAATAGTTTTTAAAACAAATATTATATTATTAAATGATATAATGGTTTTAAAAATATAATGTTCGGCCAAAATACTTATTTAATAATATATATGACATTAAGGAACCAATTGGGGTTTTATTGGTTGTATATAGTATGTTTATTAACCATATAGTGTAAGAATACAAGACGACACATAAAAAGTTAAATTATTTAACTTAGAGTTAAATCTAAATAATAAGGTTAAAATGGTAACCTAAACTTGTCTAAAACCTATTGGTTGAAAGGGTTTAGACCCATATCTACCTTATCCTCTAAATAAGTAACTTTGGATCCATTATAAACTGAATATGAATTTATTAGAAAATAATTCTTTTAGTTTTTCAAAAGGTTCTCCTCACCCCTCTTATAAAAGGGCACTTCCCCTTCTCTCAAATTCACACCTCCAAAGCAATTTAGATCGGACAAACCCTACCAAAATATCCTTATAAATATCCTAAATTCATCCTATAGGACTTAATTTAGTCATAAATCCAACTTAAAGATCTATTTTTATCAAATCAAAAGGAAGAACCTGGAGAAGAGGTAATAATTTGACCGCCCTCTTTCAAGTTCTTTTCTTCTTCCACTTCTTATTTCTTTTTTATTTCCATTTTAAAATAACAAATACAGTATATTCTATATATTTTGATGTTATTATAAATATGGTACATATATATGCATTATTCTATCCATCTTATGAATGATAATGTCACCATGCGTGCGTACGTACAGCTTACCGTCTCCACACCGTGGTGTAATTTGTTATTCAACACTATGTTATTTGGATGGAAATAATGATGAGTAATATGTATATAAATAATGAAAATAACATTCTAATGTCTCTGTAAAATTAATATACCATCCAATTCCACACATTTAATGAAATTATATTGTCGCTCGTGCGTATGTACGGATTACCATCTCCACGACGCGATGAGATTAATATCCACGTTCACCATTCATCGACAATTATAAAAATATATTACTAATAAGTATGTAATATATGACCTAATAATGATACTGGAGATATATATATATGTAATTACATATATCTTATTCACTTAGTTTCGTTCAATACGATATGAAAATGGAAACAACATTTATGTATACGTACAGACTACCGTCTCCATAAATGGTGTTTTTCATTTCATATATATGTCTATTATAAATATTTATATTCTAAACATATATGATATATATATATATATCATGTTTTCTATTCTGGATGTATTTGAATCTAGATCTAAGTGATACAATCAAGAGTAACAAGTTAAAACGCATACGATATAGAAAGCGATTATTACCCAAAATGTTAATTTAACATGGAAATTATTATTAAATGGGTAGTATAAAGTCATAAAAGAATCATGTACGATATCATAAATATTAATATGGTTCTAGAATAATTTAATTACATACTACGGTCTTCATACAAGAGGTTAAACGTACCCTCGACTAAAGGAAAGTGCAAGGTAAGGGGTTTTCATCTCACTCCTTATTCCCGTGAGATTCATGCCACATTGCCACTATCACCTTTTGTGTGGTGTATATACTGCCCATAATTGTATTCTTTGTGTAATACACTTTAATTTATGTTTATTTAAATATTCATTGTATGATACCTCTTTCATGGGGTGTATGTTTCATAAGTTACCAAATTGGTAAGGATTAATTTCACAATCTCTTTATTATCCGAGGTTGTTTTTATGTAAGTATCAACTGGGAAATATTTATTATCCATGTTCATGTTTCATGAAAGAGTTTTCAAAGAGATTATTTTAAGGGACTTTTTACTAAAACATCATTTCAAATGTTTTAAATATTTATTATTCTAAATCATTCTCATTAATGTCCATGTCTTCAAAATGGGTTTTAAGGAATGCTAATTACTTTCAAAAGATTCAAAGTGGTATACGAAACTTTGATTCAAAAATGCCTTTAAATGTCTTCCTTTATAAATTGTGTGACATTTAAATTTTGCATGGAAAGGGGTACTTCTCTCAAAGAGATTTAAAAATCATTTTCATCTATTTCAAAATCCTTTAATGTATTTTAAACTTGTTTTGAAGTTGATTTGTCATGATACAAATCTTTCATATTGTATTGAAGGTTTTGTGATATTTTTGACTGCGGATGTGTTATTTTTATACCATTCATGGTTTATGGGTAAAGTATTGACATTTTTTATGCTAGTTTTAATACGAATGTTTATGTTATGTTTAAACCTTTTCATATGAGGAATGCATTGGACATAGTAAGTGACATGTGGAGCCCGCTATAGCTCCTCGATGCATCAGTAGGTCTCATGAGACAAACTAGTGTCTTGGAAAAAGGCCTTGACAAAATCTTATTTGTAGTCTTGGCACAAGGCCATGACTATGTGGTTATGATAGTCTGGCATTATGCATTCCGTCATTATGAAAGTGGCTATTGATATTTCATGTGATTATTCGACTAGTAGAGTATCTATGTGAATAAGTAATTTAAATTATTTTATTTTTGGCATATTATGATGATGTTTATGTTGAAAATGATTTGGTTTTAGTTTTATACATTGCCTTAAATGTTTATGCATATTTAAGAAAGTTTCCGCTCTACTGATTACCCTTACTAAGCGTTTGAGCTCACCCCTTTATATGTTTTATTTTCCCCAGGATTCCAAGAAGTGTATTGTGATTGATATACAGGGTTAAGCCAAGGGAATAATGGAATTCATAATGGATTATTTATGTTGTTTTGTATGTTATAAAGTGTAATGTAACATTCATGTATGTATCTATTTTCCATGACTTCTAAACCGATCGGTCCTTCGGGACATGATTCCTTGTAATCATGCCAAATGTATTAAAATAATGCACCAACTTTGGGTAACTAGGGTCGGGGTGTTAGAGTTGGTATAAGAGAAAGTTTAGCAATAACCTTGGAATCTATATTTAGATAAACTCTGACTAGAGCACATAGACCTAATATTGGATTTGAGGAATAGTGTAGAAGAACTTACTAGAATTTTGGTAATGTAGAGATTTTGTGAGTTTTCCAAGAAAATACATCCCATTCTGGATACGAGCAGGTAGAGATGGCTCTGGCACAGATGTACCTAGGGGTAAATCCCGAAAACACCATTTTGAGCTGGACTCGAATGGGAACTGGTGCACGACAATGGGATTTGCTGCACTCTTGGTTACGATACTCCCGAGGGATATGCTTAGGATAATTCTCATTTTCTTTACCAACCACTATGAAGGGTTTATGAGTATATACCTCCTCAAAGAAAACATTTTTGTGATTATGGATTATATCCGTAAACTGTTCAATTTATGTTAGGTATTTTACATGTTTGGAATTATGAATTGTGATTCATAAACTGAACAAGTGTATTCCATTGTTTAGAAATGGTGCCCAGTAGAAGGAATGAGAACTCCAACAATACGTATGATCCAAAGAGTAAGAAGGGTCATGTAATTCATAGTATTAATCCAACATTTAGAAAGGAAATTGTCTCCCACGTATTACCATCATATGAATAAATAATATCATGTGTTTATAAGATCAGTAAAGAATTTTCTAAATCCTATGGCTTTGAAGGGAAGCCAGAGAAGAAAAGGATGGTAGGAAGAAAGATGGATAAAGGGAATAAGGGAAAGAAGGATTTTCCAATATGTGATAAATGTGGAATGAATCACCCTGGTAAATCCTTGAAGGTAATGGTAATTTGTTATAAGTTCGGTGAAAAAGGACACCAAGTACATGATTGAAAGGGTAAGAAAAAAGTTTAAAATGTACAATGCTTCATATGCAAGGAGTTGGGACACTACGCAAATCAATAATCAGAGTATACCTTATATGATGTTATTGGATAATAATCAAGTTGTGCTACTACCTCAGATGAAGAAGAATGACTAGTGTTATTATTTTTTTATTATGTAATTATTTCATTTGAGTGTTGTATCAACAATATACTGGTTACATGAATTATGAAGATAAATAAGGGTTGTACTGCAGTAATATTTTATTGAGGATTTGAGATTATATGGTTTTAAGAAAAGTGACTTAATAATAAGCTACAATTTTTGGAAAACTAATGGTTGAAGGAAAGGGAATCCTTAATATAGACATGATAATGAGGTAGTGATTTTGGATTAAGAGATGGTTGATTTTGGTAATTTAGGATGTTGCGGTGTTGTAAAAGAATACACGATGAAAGCGTTCACAAGTTATTACCTGGAAAAGAGAATCCTCATTATGTTTAACTTCCTTATAAAATTTAGACTGAGAGTTTGGATTTAAGTATTTTGGATAATTCTAAAGGTTTTAATTGAATAAGTATGAAATTGAATACTATTGTTAAGGTTGTTTTTGGATTTCCATAAAAAGGAAAACCCAGAGGTCAGGCGGAATCCCGTCACGTCCGGCAAGGCCGCGAGAGTTGAACCCGCAACCGAAGGGAGGCCAGAGTGTATCACCAATCAATGACCCACGTGATGTCCTAAATTGAATAATGTAGTTTTTTAGGGATCTGATAGGTAAATTATAAATTCATTATTTTTTGAACCGTTAGGATAAATATAATATTTTTTTTGAAATCTTCTAGAGTGAAAGATGAGTTTGTGGTAAGAATTAGTTGAAGGATGAAACTCTACTTGTCAAGTACACACACAAACACACACACACACAGATATATATATATATATATATATATATATATATATATTTAACACTTATTTTATGGATAAATTTATTATTAAACTTTAGGGAAGGGATCTTAAAACCAAATTTTTTTTATCCTAATACCTTACGTTTTTTTTGAACCGATGGTATTTTAAATCATCATAGTTTGGTGGTTTTGAGGCCCACAATTATACGATTGTTTGTGATTGATGACCTCAATCACTCCCTATAAATATTTACATTTTCCCTCCAATTATGTGTCTCTAATTTCTACCAATGTTCTCTTAATCGAGATCATAATTTGGTAGTGACTTTTTCATTCCCCTTTTACTCTTATTAAGACTAAATTTTATTAACCCAATTTTTGATGTGGGTTTTCCCACCAAGGTATTTTCTATTTTCAACCTTTTATTTTTGAAGTACAATTTCAAATTGTGAGGATGAAATTTATTGAAGGAGGAAAGAATGTAACACCCCAAGATTTCATAGTACGTTATTTTTTCAATGTAATGCAATAACTTGCACTACACGCAACATTGAGTTCAAGCGCATCACAACTTACCAAACTAGCCATTTAGAAGCGGTTATTAATAGTATTAACTGAATTTTGAACATTATATAATCCTTATAATTTTAGAATCTATATTATGAGTTTCTTACACATAATGTATGAAAAAAATAATTTTTTTCAAATATAAAAATTATTTTTCAAAAAATGCAATTTTACCACATTTTAATGGAGAACCCTTTTTAAATCCAATATTTGAAAATTTTATATATTCAATATGAAAAAATAAAATTCTTCTTTAGAATCAGTACATAATAATTTATTTTCAATAAATTTTTGGTGTTTTTCTAATAACTTTTATATTTGGGTGAATAGTGAAAAATACTATATTTTAATTGAAAACAACTTTTTTAATCAAAATAATTTATAGTGTTAAATTATACATTTTAATGTTTTCTAAGAATAATTAGATTATATTTTTACCTTTTAATACAATGTTGGTCATTGTAATTAATTTCACATTGAAATCATAGATAAACAAGTGTCAATCTTTTGATAGTTATTGTTTCTTAAAAAACACTGTTTGTTTTGACAACAAGAATTAATTTCAAATTAATAAATGAAACTTATATGTTATTAATTTTGTAAAATATACTTTAATTTTGGATTTGGAATATTGAAATAATCCTATGGTTAATGTTTTGTATTTTTCTGAAAATGTTCAATTTTTTATGAATAGTGAAAAACACTAAGTTATCGTTTAAAACCAAATTTTTATTTAAATAATTATTTATTTTATTTAAAATTATTTTACTTCAAAATATATACATAATATATATATAATTTCGATTTAATTCATTGGATTCAATTTATAATAATTTTAAATATATAAAACAATTTATAGAACTTTTAACTGTTTTTTACCCAACTCGTAGAAGAATTTTCGAATTCACATAAAACTTAATTTTACCACTTCTGTGAGTGGAATTTCAAAAATACGTGAGACATGGTTGATATCAGTAAGTAAAACATGGTTCAATAAGATAAAAATATGTTTTTTGAATAGTAACTTTTTACTTTTATTTACCACGGTTAAAAGTAAATAGGGTAATTAAGGGTAAAAATGTTTTTATTATTACCATAACACATGTACTAATTCTATTGGATTAGTGTAATTCGACCAAATAAACCTTAGGAATAAAATATAAAGCTTTAGGTCAACTTGGATTAGATTAAGACATTTATTATTATTTATTTAAAGAAGAGTTAAAAGAGTTAAAATCAATGTTTAATATCTAAACCATTTTTAATATAGGGTTATACATAAGATAAATTAGACTATAAATATTCATTAGAAAAATAAAAATATTTCCTATAGAATGGTATTTTATTTATAATTTTTAGATATTAAATAATTAAATTTATTAATGACACAATGATGATGCAATAATTACCTTATTAATGAAAGAATCAAATAAGTGGTATTATAAATATTAAAATAAAAATAATTTCAATGTTTCTTTGACATCCACGAATTTTATAGTTGAATATGACATGTTTGGAGTGATTTAATGTATTTTTTTTAAGTAATAATGATGTTATTATTTTTACAAAAAACAAATACCAAATAGTGTCAAAATGTACATAAAATAGTTTTTAAAAAAAATATTATATTATTAATTGATATAATGGTCCTAAAAATCTAAGGTTCAGCCAGAATACTTATATAATAATATATATGACATTAATGAACCAATTTGTGTTCTAATAGAAGTATATAGTAAGTTTATTAACTATATAGTGTAAGAATACAAGAAGACACGGTAAACGTTAAATTATTTAACTTAGAGTTAAATATAAATGATATGGTTACAATGGTAATGTAAATTTGTATAAAAACTATTGGTTGAGAGTATTGTGACCCATCCCAACCATATCCTCAAAAAAGTCACTTTGGAGCCATTATAAACCGAATATGAATTTATTATAAAATAATATTTTCAGTTTTTCCAAAGGTTCCCCTCACCCCTCTTGTAAAAGGACACTTCCCCTTCTCTCAAATTTACACCTCCAAAGCCATTTGGATCGGCCAAAACCTACCGAAATATCCTTAAAACTATCCTAAATTCATCCTAGAGGCATTAATTTAGTCAGAAAGTCAACTTAAGGAGCCCTTGTGATCAAGTAAAAAGGAAGAACCCGAAGAAGAGGTAATAATTTCACCACCCCCTTTCAAGTTCTTTTCTTCTTCCACTTCTTTTTTCTTTGTCATTTCAATTCTAAAATAATAACTCCAGTATCTTCTATATAATATGATGTTATTATAAATATGGTACATCCATATTCATTATTATATCCATCTTATGAAAGATAATGTCACCATGCGTGCATATGTACGACTTACTATCTCCACGTCGTGGTGTAATTTATTATTCAACACTATGTTATTTGGAAGGAAATAATGATGAGTAATATGTATATAAATAATTAAAATAACATCATAATGTCTCTGAAAAATTAATATACCATCCAATTACACACCTTTAAGTAAATCATATTGTCGCTCGTGCGTACGTACAGATTATCGTCTCCACGATGCGATGAGATTTATTTCCACGTTCACCATTCATCGATGAGTATAAAAATATATATTACTAATAAGTATGTAATATATGACATAATAATGATACTGGATATATATATATATATGTACTTACATATATCTTATTCACTTAGTTCGGTTCAATACGTTATGAAAACGGTGTATGTACAGACTACCGTCTCCATAAACAGTGTTTTTCATTTCATATATATGTCTATTATACATATTTATATTCTAAATATATATGATATATAAATCATGTTTTATATTCTAGAAGTATTGAAATCTTGATCTAAGTGATACAATCAAGAGTAATAAGTTAAAACACGTACGATAAAGAAAGCAATTATTACCCGAAATGTTAATTTAACATGAAAATTATAGTTGAATGTGTAGTATAAAGTCATAAAAAAATAATGTATGATATCATAAATATTAATATGGTTATGGTATAATTTAATAACATACTATGGTCTTCATATAGGAGGTTTAAAATACCCTCGACTAAAGGAAAGTGCAAGGTAAGGGGTTTTCATCTCACTCCTTATTCTAGTGAGATTCATGCCATATTGCCACTATTACCTTTTGTGTGGTGTATGTACTGACCATAATTGTATTTTTTGTGTAATAAAATTTAATTTATGTGTATTTACATATTTATTGTATGATACCTTTTTCATGGGGTGTATGTTTTGTAAGTTACCAAATTGGTAAGGGTTAATTTCACAATCTCTTTATTATCTGAGGTTGTTTTTATGTAAGTATCTACTAGGACATATTTATTATCAATTTACATGTTTCATGAAAGAGTTTTCAAAGGTATTATTTTAAGGGACTTTTTACTAAACCATCATTTCAAATGTTTTAAATATTTATTCCTGTAAATGTTTCTCATTAATGTCCTTGTCTTCAAAATGGGTTTTAAGGATTTATTTTAATGGACATGAATGCTTTTAAAAAATTAATTACTTTCAAAAGTTTAAAAGTGATATGAGACACTTTGATTCAAAAATGTCTTTAAATTTATTCCTTTTTAAATTGTGTGACTTTTAAATGTTTTCATGAAAAAGGGGGTATTTCTCTCAAAGAGTTTTACAAATCATTTTCATCTATGTAAAAATCCTTTAATTGATTTTAAACATGTTTTGAAGTTAATTTATCATGATAAAAATCTTTCATATTGTATTGAAGGTTTTTTGATATGTTTGACTGTGGATGTGTTATTTTTACACCATTCATGGTTTATGGGTAAAGTATTTACATTTCGTATGCTAGTTTAAATACGAATGTTTATGTTATGTTTAAGCCTTTTCATATGAGGAATGCATTGGACTTAGTAAGTGACGGGTGGAGCCCGCTATAGCTCCCCGATGTATCGGTAGGTCTAATGAGACAAACTAGTGTCTTAGAACAAGGCCTTGACAAAATATTATTTTTAGTCTTGGCATAAGGCCTTGACTTTGTGGTTATGATAGTCTGGCATTATGCATTCCATCATTATGAAAGTGGCTATTGATATTGCATGTGATTATTCGACTAGTAGAGTATCCATTTGAGTAATTAATTGGAATTATTTCATTTTTTCCATATTATGATGAAGTTTATGTTGAAAAGGCTTTTTATTAGTTTTATACATTTCCTTAAATGTTTATTATTATTTAGGAAAGTTTCTTCTATATTTCTTACCATTACTGAGCATTTGAGCTCACCCCTTTCTATGTTGTATTTTTTTCCAGGATTCCAAGAAGTGTATTGTGATTGATATGCAGGGTTAAGCCAAGGTAATAATGGAGTTAATAAAGGATTATTTATGTTGTTTTGTATGTTATAAAGTGTAATGTAACATTCATGTATGTAATCTATTTTCCAAGATTACTAAATCGATCGGTCCTTCTGGACCTGATTCCTTATAATCATGATAATGTATTAAAATAATGCACCGACTATGGGTAACTGGGGTCAGGGGGTTATATATTTTCTACTAATATATCTTGTTTATATTACCTTTCTTTATTGGGGATATACAATCTTATAAGTTTAACTTTTTAATTTCGTTCGATTAAAGGGAACTTCACTATTTCATACCATGTTTCATATACAGTGTCATTAAATACTTTTTACCTTCCATGGTTTATTTCAATATATAAAACAATTTTGGATCACTTCTATTTTTATGGAAATTATTATTCTTTAATACTATTTAAATAATGCTTACATATTTTCTTAAACACCCACTTAAAAAGATTATTTCCAAATCTGCTTCTCCACAAATTTTATGTCTCTAGTTCATAAGGAAATTATTTTCATGTCATGTTTATATTTTCTCATTCAAGAATGTTCCAAGAATTAGTTAATTCAGTATTTTATTGGAAAGTTTCTGATATTATATTTTTATATTCTCAAAGACAATACTATTCAACCCATTTTCTTTTTATTGGGTATTAGTAATGCTTATTCTTTTAGAATGGTATCCTTATATGGAACACATATGAATGCAAATATTATGAAATTTATGGGTGGGACTATAATTATACAGAAGCCCAATGAATTATTTTGGGTTATCATCTCATGAGACAAATTTTTATAGTGCTTGGTTGGTTATCCTAACACACTATATCACGTTTCATTGGAATTAAGACTTGACTTACATTTATGATTTCATGTTTGGTAATTTATCCAAATTCATATGATTCCATGATTTTATGTTATAATTTTATAATTATATATCTTTAATTATTTATATATTTGATAAAACACTATTTTGTTTAATATTTTATTGATAATAAATGATATAATTTCCCCAAATTGTGCTAAATATGTTTATTTATAAAATATTTGGGATTTGATCATTCATTTGAAAATTTGGTGAAAATTCCAGTTTTACCCATTATAGTTCACTGTAGTAGTTCGAAGATAAATATTTTTATATTTATTATTGTAATTTGAAATTTTGTAACAGTGTTCCTAACTTAATTTTCTACAACTTTAATTCCGGACACTAGAGCTAAAAAGGGCATTTGGAGTAAATGGGACATTAATCCAATGGTGGGCTAGACTCGGCAGAATGGACAAGGGTTCTGTATTTGGGCTATATCCTCTTCATCCGGTCTTGGATTAAGCCCATATTTTGAGAGGAGCTCGGGGATACATTTTAACACATATCAACCTTCTGTAAGGAGAGTTTTTTCACGCATTTTTGAGGTAAAATGGGCGGTGCAAGTTGTATTAATATATTTGGCCGATATTTCTCATTCACACCTGAAACCTCTTTAAACCTAGCCTCTCCTCCACTCTATAAATTAGAGTTTTTCTCATTTGGAGGGTTTGGGATGTGCATTAGGAGATTGGAGCCAGAGGAGAATTTGTTTCACCCAAATAATCCAACCATTGTAAGACGGTTAGCTCTTGAAGCCAGGATCCCCTAATCGAAGCCTCCTTCTCTTCTTCATTTTGTAATGTTTTCATTTGTGTAATAAACTTCTTTGTTCTTCTTTTATTTATTATCTTTTCTTATGTTTTGTTTAAATTTATTCTTCTATTAATCTTTTTAGTTGTTTTGGAATTCTTGAGTAGAAGCGTTATTGGGTTATGCCCATTATAAACCTTTGCACATGCAAAATGATTCTACGATGATTACGCCACCCATGGAAGAGTAGTCTTTTAGTAATCGATCTACCTCTCACCTTCTTCATTAATTTATTTTGAATCAATGATATACTATAATTCACTAAATATGATCTATTAATTGAGTTTTCAATTTAAATGAAACTAAGAAAGCAATTGAACAATAAAAACAAAATGCGCGAGGTCGGGATTTGTGTGAATTGTGAGAGCGTAATCTTAATCGGTAATACAAGACCACACATGATCAATTTGTAGAGTTCAAATACAATACCTAAACTAAATTAATCCTCATTTCCAGAGTGTTTATGTGCCTTAATTTATCACTGACCATACGCTATTCTTAGAACATCAATCAAAGCAGGGTGTTGCGATTGCATGTTCCGAAGATAGCCTAGGGTTAAATTCACTTCATCTTTGTGGTAAAGTTAATTCTCATAGGGGTTGGGATTTAACAAATTAAGGTATCATAATTTAGTGAATATCAATTTAAATGATAATTATTAATAAATTATTGAAGAGGTAGAGTTAGATCGATTACGCCTTTTAAATATTGTCTAAAAAACATCTTTTTGTTGTGTCATTTTAATCGGACTTCATTTCAAAACTAAAAACAAAAAAAATGCAATCTTCTTCCAGAAAACTTATTCTAGATCTACAAACTATAAACAACCCCCATCCATTAAATTAGTGATTTTATTCTCTTTTATTTTATTTTTAGAATACCTCTGAGAAGTTGTTTTAATTCACTTCCTCCTTTGAGAGACGACCTTGGTCAGCCACTCTGCTCCACCTAAGTACCCCAAAATCACACTAATCATTTGAGGGAACCCACGACAGTGCTCATTCAAATTGGCGCCGTTTCCAGGGAGGTAAGTAATTTATTCAACCATTTAGAGGTATTTATTTTATTTTTCATTTTATTATTTTCTTCACCTCTCTCTTTCATCCTTACCCTTTCTCAAGTTTTCATTTTTTTTCATCCTCATATTTTCTTTTTGGACCATCAACTCAACTTCTAATTTTTATTTTACTATGGTCCACTCACTTTCTTTTAATTTTTATTTGATTTATGACATGAATTAATCCCGAAGGTCTCTTAGATCTTGACCCTGAGATTGAACGTAGCCTTAGGGCACGAATCAGACACTCTCAGTCTACGGGAAGTTTCAATATTCAACCAGTTGGTGAATTCCTCTCTTATGGAAACATTGGAATTGGAATTTATTCAAATTCACATATAAAGGAAGAACCAATGGATGAAAACAATGGAAATTAACTTAATAGAACCATTCGAGAATTGGATGCACCTGATATTAACTATCAACCAAATTGTATTGCATACCCAAATCTCTAATCATACTTTGAACTGAAATCTGGGTTAATTCACTTACTTCCAAAGTTTCATGGCCTCTCTGGTGAGGATCCCAATAAACATTTGAAATAATTTAATGTGGTTTTCTCAACCCTTAAACTAAGAAATTTTTCTGAAGATCAAATCAAATTAAGAGCATTCCCATTCTCACTTGATGGAGCTGCAAAAGACTGGATGTATTATTTACAACCCGAAGATGTAACTTGTTGGAACGATTTGAAACGTCTTTTCTTGTAGAGATTTTTTCCAGCATCAAGGACCACTTCCATTCGAAAGAAGATATCAGGGATCAAGCAAGCACGAGGGGAGTCAATGTATGAGTACTGGGAGTGATTCAAGAAGTTGTGAGCAAGCTGTCCGCATCACCAAATCAATGAGCAACTCCTCATTCAATACTTCTATAAAGGACTCACAACCATGGAGAGGAGCATGGTGGATGCTGCAGCTGGAGGAGCATTGGAGGAAAAGACACTAGTAGCTACACGAGCATTGATCGACAAAATGGCCCAAAACTCCCAACAATTTGGTGATCGAGGTACACCACATATTAGGGGAGTACATCAGGTAAGTCCTTATTCTCTTGAGAGTCATTTGATTGATACCAAGTTAGAAGAATTGACAACTATGGTGAGGAAAATTGCTTTGGAACAAACAACATCTATACACCCTCCATCAAGTCCTTATGGCATTTGCACTGAGACAAGCCACCCAACTGACTGTTGCCCACAACTACAAGAGACAAAGGATTACACAGCAGTATTCCCAGGGAGACCATTTCAGCAGCAACAACAACCATATCCCCAAAAGTAGTTTGATTCATTTTCTCCAACATACAACCAAGGGTGGAAAGATCAACAGGACATGAGGTATGGCTCTGAACAACAACAAAGGCCCCCTTTTCAACCAAACTTCCAGCAGCCTCCACCTTACCAACTGGGTTTCCAACAACCCCAAAGGAGATTTGAAGCTCAAAAATGAACAAGTCAGCAACAAGGGAATCCTACACCAAAGGTAGATTCTAATACTGATGATCTTTTAAATCAAATTGTTCTTAATCAACAGAATGAGCTGAAGAGTCAAAGTTCAGAGCTGAGGGAGTTGAAGACTCAAATGAGCCAGATTGCCACCGCCCTCCATGAACTTGTGAGTAAGAATTCTGGAAATCTACCTTCCCAACCCACTCCAAATCCAAAGGGGAATGTCAGTTCCATCACATTGAGAATTGGGAAGCAAATGAACAATACTTCTGTACCTACCATTCCACCAGGATTCACCTCAACTCCAGAGAAGACGCATTCTAAACCAACTGATGATCAATCCAAGGAGAAAGATAAAGGTAAGAAAAAGATTGATGATGTTCCTTATAAACCCCTTCCTTTTCCCAATAGGGTTGTTCAAACCAATATAATGGCTGAAGAAGAAATGAAAAAGGAGGTTTTGGACACATTCAAGCATGTGGAGATCAACATTCCTCTACTTGAAGCCATTAAGAAAATCCCAAGGTATGCCAAATTCATAAAAGAACTCTGCACCAATCAAAGAGGGCTCAAGGGAAATGAGAGGATCAACCTTGGAAGGAATGTATTGGAACTCATTACACCAACTCTAGAAATGCCAACAATATGCAAGGATCCCGAGACATTCACCATCCCATGTACCATAGGGGAGTTGCACTTCTCTGATTCTCTTTTTGATTTAGGAGCTTTAATAAATGTGATGCCTCACTCTGTATTCTCTTCCTTGCAGGTTGGTGAGTTGAAGCCAACAAGAGTAGTGGTGAAATTGGGGAATAGAGCTATGGAATATCCAGCGGGAGTCCTTGAGGATGTACTTGTTCGGGTAAGAGACATGATCTTTCTAGCATATTTGTATGTTCTTAACATGGAGGATGATCAGGTAAGTTCTCATGCCCCCATTATCTTAGGTAGGCCCATCCTCAAAACTGCAAAAACTATCATAAATGTCAATGAGGGTACACTTTACATGGAATTTGGAGATGAAGTTGTGATATTTAATGTTATGGATTCCATGAAGTACCCCTTTGAGGACCATTCTGCTTTTGTTATCTCCCATTTTGAACCACCAAGTAAAAACCCCATGGAATTGGATTGTCCTATGCTTAGAGAGATTATGAGTATTGGTTCTAGTTTGATGTCTAAGAGTACTTCTACACCCGTTTTTAAGGAACAAGACTCTCTAAGATTTGATTTTGAAATGGAATCATATTCTGATTTTGATCATGTGAACTCTGATTATGACATGGCTATTGAGTATGATGCTAAGTCAAAAGTCCTCTTTTGACTTCTATATTATGTTTTGGAAATCACAAATGTATTCTATCATATGTTTGCAAATTACAATTGTCTTTTATCATGTTTATCGTATCGTACGATGTTGATCGTACTGACCAAATCATATCGTACTGACTCTGTCAATCGTATCGTATTGACTTTGTCAATCGTATCGTACTGACTCTGTCAATCGTATCGTACTGACTCTGCTATTCAGATGATCATTATTTTTTTGGTACTTTGTCAAAAACTTTCTCTGCATATGAATCGTACTCATGTTTTTCATTTCTATATATCTCTTGTCCTAACAAAACGATGTCGTCGAGTTAGTTACAAACTAATCAAAACGATGTCGTGCTTTCTGTTTCAATATGACCGTTGGAGGCAATATGACCGTTGGAACCCAAATCCTATAAATAGGAGGTCATTTGAAGCTGAGAGAACGATGATGAATGAAGAGAACAAATGAAGAGACTCTGTGAACTACCAAGATTCTAGAGAGAGACACTGTGACTTCTCTCATCAGCCTTGTGCGTCCGATCATCGTATCGAGGGCTTTCAAGTAATTGAAAGACAGAGGTGCCGATTACCTACAAAATCGAGGGCTACCGGGGATAGGCAGACAGACGTGCCGATCATCGTATCGAGGGCTGCCGGGGATAGGCAGACAGACGTGCCGATCATCATATCGAGGGCTGCCAGGGATAGGCAGACAGACGTGCCGATCATCGTATCGAGGGCTGCCGGGGATTGGCAGACAGACGTGCCGATCATCGTATCGAGGGCTCACCAAGGTATTGGTGAGACATACATTTTATCCTAGGTGAAAGGATAACCCTTCTCTTTGGGTCAAAAGAATTGTAATACTTTTACATTTCCGCTGTTACTTGTATTAGAAAGGGATTTGTATTGTTTCCTTTCTTCTTTACATATTCAATTGTAATTGTTTCAATTACAATCATTCTATTACTTTTAGTATTGATTGATTCTATACGCTTTAAGGTAGAATCATTCATCTTTGTATTACTCTGATTATTGTGTTCATCTTGAATACAATTGTTTTACTTTACATTAGTATTACAATACATCATACCTTTTATATTCAATACAATTGTGGGTGTTTATATTCTTATTAGTTTAAGATCATCTAAACTAATCTCTGTTTCTGAAACTCAAAGGTTTTTTAAACCTACAATTCACCCCCCTCTTGTATTGTTCCATCTAATAGACATATATATCTACTATTCGATCCAAAAATTGGTATCAGAGGAGGTTTTCCACTGATTTGTATTACTAGCTTTACTTCTTATTACTATCTTGAATACTTACTACACTATCATGTGGAGTGGAAAAGTTGTTTTTATATTAGATGGCAGGAAGGAATATCGGATCAATAGATAATCTGAATCCTTCTAGACCACCAATCTTTAATGGGAATGATTATGAGTATTGGAGAGATCGTATGAAGACTTTCGTCATCAATACTGGTGTAAACAATTTTATTATGCTTACTGGGGGTTACAAAATTCCTGACAAAGAAGTTAGTACTTTCACCAACCAAGAGAAGCAAGAATATCAACTGAATTATAAGGTACGCAATACTTTATTATGCTCTATGACCAGGAATATATATAGTCAGATATCTTCATGTGAAGCAGCCAACTGTATTTGGAAGAAATTAGAAGTCACTCATTTTGGTACATCCAAAGTTATAGAAACAAGGAGAGCAATGCTTCGAGCAGAGTATCATGGATTTGTTTTTCATTTTGGATAACCTGTATGTAAAGTGCAACAAAGGTTTATGACAATTGTCAACAGCTTACAATCTATGGGAGAAAAAGGACTTGATGATGAAGCTCTTGTTGATAAGATTATAGATATTATGCCAAATGAATGGGAGTCGAAAAGGACAGCTATTAATGAAAATAGAAAAGTTTCCCAGATTACTCTTGATGAACTCTTTGGAAATCTTCTACAGCATGAGACAAGAATGAAGAGAGATGCTGATTTTAATAAGAAGAAGAATGGGAATGGAAGTGTAGCTTTTGCATCTAAAGCTAAAACACCTGAAAGGCTTACAAGGTCTAAATCCAAGAATGTTTTTATATCTGATTCAAGTGATTGTAATCTTTCAGATAATGAGTTAGCCAATCTTGCTCGAAGGATGAACAAGATTGTGGGAAAGAAATATTTTCAATATAGATTCAAAAAGAAAGACAAGAAAGATAGGAAAGATTCAGAGGTAACTTGTTATGAATGCAAGAAAGAAGGACATATAAGGCCTGATTGTCCTTTACTGAAGAGGAAAGATAGAAAAGAGAAACACTCTGAAAGAAACAAGAAAAGGTTTTATAAGACAAAGAAAGGCTTGAAAGCAAATGATACGTGGAGTGCAAGTGGTAGTGATTCCTTAGATGATTCTTCAGAATATGAGACATCAGGACAAAGAAATATTGGACTTCTATCCAGACTACCAATCGAAGATCATTGTCTCATGGCTAAGGTACATAATGCTGAAGCTGTTACAAATGTCTCTTTAAATGAAAATTATGTTGATAATAGATATTATGAATCTTCAAATGATGAACCCTCATCATCAGAAGATGATACATTACCTTCTTTCGAAGAGGTCTCTAGATTTGCTAAGTTACTTGAAAATGAAAATTCTAAACTCAAAAAGAGATTTGAAAAAGAAAATTCTATAATTTCTATTTTGACTAAAGTAGTATCAGATCTTTCTAAAGATCTTGATGTGAAAACTTCTGATTTTGAAAGTATTTTAAAAACCCTTGAGAAAGTCAAATCTGATAAGGATAAACTTTCTAAGGATCTTGAAACTGTAATTTCAAAGAAAAATATTTTAGAGTCTAACTCTAGTTCAAATTCAAATGTTTTAGAAAACAAGAATTTGGTTTTAAAACTAAAGTCAGAGATTTTATCCTTGAAAAAGTGTCTGTCAAACTTTACTCATGGAAAAGAAAACTTTGATAAGATGTATTGTCAAATTAGACCTTTGAGAAATCGTTCTGGTGTTGGTTATACTTATTCCAAACCTGTTTTTAGTAATAACTATTTTGTTCCTCAAAAAACCATTTTCTGTTCCAAGTGTCAATGTGGTGGACATTGGAGAAGAGATTGTTCTCTTAACAAAACTCAATCCTTAGGATTTCATAAAGCTCATTTTGCAAAACAAATGTGGATTCCTAAATTTTTTTTATCTAACCCTTCTGGATCCAAACAAGTTTGGATTCTGAAAATCTAATTGTTTATTTTTCAGGAAAACGAGAAGTGTATCAATAAGAACATTTGGTACATGGATAGTGGTTGTTCTCGACATATGACTGGAAGCAAAGATTTCTTTTAAAAGATTATCAAAACAAAAGGAGGAAAAGTTACCTTCGGAGATAATGCTCAAGGAAAGATTGTTGGTATAGGTAATATCATTTTTCTTGGAAAAGTTCTTATTTCAAATGTTTTGTTTGTTAAAGGTCTTAGGCACAATCTCATCAGCATAAGTCAATTATGTGATGAAGGTTACCTTGTGAATTTTAGAAATGATAAGTGTCTAGTTCACAATTCCAAGGATGAATTCATTCTATCTGCCCATAGGCAAGAGAATGTTTACACTATTAACTTAGAAGACCTTAGGAACCAATACTTACCTTGTTTAAGTGTAATAAAAGACCAATCGTGGCTATGGCATAGGAGACTAGGACACTGTAATTTGAGAAACCTAAGAAAACTCTCAAAGAAAGGACTTGTAAAAGGGCTACCGGACCTTAGATATGATTCTTCAAAAGTATGTGATCCTTGTCAATTTGGCAAGCAACATAAAACTAGCTTTAAACCAATTAATGAAGTTTCAACTTCTAATGCATTACAGCTTGTGCATATGGATCTGTTTGGTCCTTCACAATCTGGAAGCATTAGAGGCAAATACTATGTATTTGTTTTAGTTGATGACTTTACTAGATTTACATGGGTTTACTTTCTCACAAAGAAATCTAAAGCCTTTTTCTATTTCAAAACTTTTAGATCCCAAGTTAAAAATGAGAAAAACCTACCATTGATAACTATTCATAGTGATCATGGTGGTGAATTTCAAAACTCAGATTTTGAAACTTTTTGTAGTAAGAAAGGCATTACTCACAATTTCTCAGCTCCAAGAACTCCTCAGAAAAATGGTGTTGTTGAAAGAAGAAATCGTATTCTTCAGGAAATGACTCGAACCATGATGAGTGAATACTCAATTTCTAAGCACTTTTGGGCTGAAGCTGTTAGTACTGCCTGTTATACTATAAATCGTGTTTTAACTAGACCATTTCTTAATAAAACCCCTTATGAGTTATGGACTGGCCGAAAACCTAAAGTTTCATACTTCAAAGTTTTTGGATGCAAAGTATTCATTCTGAATACAAAAGACAATCTACACAAATTCGCACCAAAATCTGATGATGGAATATTTCTAGTCTATTCTACAACCTCTAAGGCTTATAGAGTTTTTAATAAAAACACTTGTACTGTTGAAGAAACAGTACATGTAAAATTTGATGAAACTAACCCTTTTGTTTTCAACCAACCCGATCCTACATCCTCGGATGTGTTTTCCAAAAATGTTTATAAACCTTTATTAGAAGAACATTCTGATAAGGAAAATGTTCAAGAAAGTTTTCCTGAAAAATTTACCACAGAAGATTTTCAACCATATGTTGATGAAAAGGTTTTACAAAACCCAAATCAATTGTTTCTTAGGAATCATCCCAGTGATAACATCATTGGTGACATAAATCAACCTGTAAGGACCAGAAATTCCTTAAGAAATGAAATAGAACATCTTGCTTTTCTTTCCCAATTTGAACCTAAAAGTCCAAGTGAGGCCTTAGGTGATGATGATTGGATCAAAGCAATGCAGGATGAACTAAATGAATTTGAAAGGAATCAAGTCTGGACTTTAGTTGAAATACCTAAAGAAAAAACTGTGATTGGTGTAAAATGGGTTTTCAGAAACAAGTGTGATGAAAATGGAATCATTGTAAGAAATAAAGCAAGACTTGTTGCTAAAGGCTATAATCAACAAGAGGGAATAGACTATGAAGAAACATATGCTCCTGTAGCTAGACTTGAATCTATTCGTATTATATTAGCCTTCGCAGCATATTTCAATTTCAAACTATTTCAAATGGATGTCAAATGTGCTTTTCTAAATGGTTTTGTTCAAGAAGAAGTTTTTGTCGAACAACCTCCTGGTTTTCAAGACCCAAAACATCCTGATCATGTTTTTAAACTTACCAAGGCTCTATATGGTCTTAAACAAGCCCCTAGAGCATGGTATGATAGACTCACATGATTTCTTTTACAAAACAATTATACAAAAGGTACAGCAGATCCAACTCTTTTTATCAAAATGGAAAACAAAAATGTTTTGGTTGTCCAAATCTATGTTGATGACATCATATTTGGATCAACTCAGAAATATTTAACCGATTCTTTTGCAAACTTAATGAAATATGAGTTTGAAATGAGTATGATGGGTGAGTTAACATTCTTTCTAGGTTTTCAAATTTCTCAAAAACCAGAAGGAACTTATATATCTCAACATAAGTATATTGAAGACTTACTCAAAAAGTATGGATTTGACCAAACTAAAAGTATTAGAACCCCAATTGGTACCTCAAATACTCTTGATCTTGATGAAACTAGGAAACCAGTAGATCAAACAATTTTTAGAGGTATGATAGGGAGTTTGCTATACTTGACAGCTAGTCGACCCGACTTGATGTTTTCTGTATGCTTATGTACAAGATATCAATCTAATCCAAAAGAGTCTCACTTAAAAGCCGTAAAGAGAATCTTTCGGTATTTAAAAGACACTATGGATTTGGGCCTGTTTTACTCTTCTGGAAATGATTTTGTTTTAAAAAGATTTTCAGATGCTGACTTTGGTGGTTGTAGAATGGATAGAAAAAGTACATCTGGAACATTTCATTTCTTAGGAGACTCTTTGGTTTCTTGGTCCTGCAAGAAACAACACTCAGTAGCACTCTCCACTGCTGAAGCTGAATATGTAGCAGCTGAAAGTTGCTGTGCTCAAGTATTGTGGATGCAGCACACACTCACTGACTATGGTTTGAGTTTCTCCAAAACTCAAATTCTTTGTGATAATACAAGTGCCATAGCTCTTAGTAAAAACCCAGCACATCAATCTCGTGCAAAACACATAGATGTTAGGCATCACTTTCTTAGGGATCACACACAGAAAGGAGATATTATTTTACAATTCATCGGAACGCAAGAACAACTTGCTGACATTTTTACAAAACCTTTACCTTCCGATAGATTTGAATTTATAAAACAGAAGCTAGGAATGATTACATTAAAATAATCATTCATATCTACTTCCTGTTTTACATCTCTTCTAATAGTAAGAAACTCCTCGTAGAAAGGGGGAGGACATTTCTTTCTTTCTTTATGTTTATTTTATCTTATGTTCTTTAACTATTTACTCTTTGGATTGTTTATTTTTTCACTTTTTATCATATTGACAATTTTAGTTTTCTGTTTATCGTATTGACAATTTTAGTTTTCTGTTTATCGTATTGACAATTTTAGTTTTCTGTTTATCGTATTGAAAATTTTAGTTTTCTGTTTATCGTATTGACAATTTTAGTTTTCTGTTTATCGTATTGACAATTTTAGTTTTCTGTTTATCGTATTGACAATTTTAGTTTTCTGTTTATCATATTGACAGTTTTATAGTATCATTTACTATCGACCGATGATAGTATTGAAATTCTTTTCCATCGTATCATTCAATAGTTTTGAATCGACCGATGATAGTATTGAAATTCTTTTCCATCGTATCATTCAATAGTTTTGAATCGACCGATGATAGTATTGAAATTCTTTTCCATCGTATCATTCAATAGTTTTGAATCGACCGATGATAGTATTGAAATTCTTTTCCATCGTATCATTCAATAGTTTTGAATCGACCGATGATAGTATTGAAATTCTTTTCCATCGTATCATTCAATAGTTTTGTATCGACTGATGATGGTATTGAGATTGTTTTCCATCGTACTGTCAGTTCATGGTAACAAGATTATTTTCCATCGTACGGTACGATCATAGTAATAACTTTGTTTTCCATCGGCATCATATTTTTCTCCTTACGATTGTATTTTCTTTTGATTCTTACCAAAACCAACAATCACGTTATGTTCTCTGACAGGTATCTTTTTCATTTTTTTTCTTTCTTTGTTTTAATCCTAACCATTGATCTGGTTTTCTCTAATCCTGATCATAGAATATCAACGGTCACCCTTTTTCGACCGTAGAAGATCAACGATCATCTCTTTATCGCCTATAAATACCCCCTCCCCTCCCCAAACCCACATTGCTTTTTCAGGATTTGAGGCGCAGCTCTGCTCCACTAGCTATATATCATCGTACGATCTTCTCAATCGACATCACCTTTATGTCTCAATCCTCTTCTAATACTCCCACTGAAATGTCTTTAAAGACTTTCACAGAGAAAGACATTAACAGAGAAAGGTTAGTATCCCGAGATTTTTTTGATACGTACGATTCTACAATCAGGAGGATCATTTTGTTTCAAGGATGGGAACATCTCTATGTGGAAAAGCCTGATATTCAAGATCCAGTTCTTTTTGATGAAGTTTGTCAGTTTTACAAAACCGTTTCTTTCGACAAAGATATGACTATAAACTTCGTTGTGTATGATAGAAAATTATCTATGTCTGTGAAACAAGCGGCACATTTTCTGAATGTTTCTGTAGAAGGAGATTCTTTTTGTCCATCTCACAAACTACCAGAGGAAGTTGGTACGTTTAATAGGGAAAATTCTGAAAAGTCTTTGTTTCTTATTAATGAGGAAAAGAGGAAAGTGCCTCATCTTTCACCGGAAAATCGTTTTGTAACCTTATGGATGCAAGGTTTTCTTATCCCAAGGAAAGGGGATAGAGAAACTCTGAAAGTTTCTGATATATTCATGCTCGACTATCTTGTAAATATGAGAAAAGTAAATCTCATGGGGTATATTTTTGAAACCATCAAGAATGTCAAGACAGGAGGGATTAAGTCCCAGATGATTATGAATCCAGCTATCCTTACAAAATTCATTTTTGAAAGTATGAAGTTTTGTAACATTCCTTTGAAAGGAAAACCCATGGATTTGAGGCCATCTTGGATTAGTAAGAGTACGATGAAAAATATGAATGTTTGTTTTGATACAAATTCAAAACTTTTTGTCAGAGATGTAGAAGCTGAATTGGCTCAGAATCAATCGGCACCTATGCCAGCCAAGGACATTCAATCCACTGGTGTTACTCAAAATTCTGATCCTCAAACCAGTTACAAAGAAAATATTGTTTTACAAAGGGGGATAATGTTTTACAATGCTCTTAAGGAAAATCTACGAATACAATCCTTAGGAAAGTCCATACCTAAGGGGGAGATTAGTTGTATTCAATTTCTTATTCAGAAGAGTTTTCAATAACTAAAGGGGAGATAAGTATTTCTTGTCACATTTACTTTGTGGGTTGTGCTTTCCAAAAAGGGGGAGATTGTTAAGTCAAAAGTCCTCTTTTGACTTCTATATTATGTTTTGGAAATCACAAATGTATTCTATCATATGTTTGAAAATTACAATTGTCTTTTATCATGTTTATCGTATCGTACGATGTTGATCGTACCGACCAAATCATATCGTACTGACTCTGTCAATCGTATCGTATTGACTCTGTCAATCGTATCGTACTGACTCTGTCAATCATATTGTACTGACTCTGCTATTCAGATGATCATTATTTGTTTTGGTACTTTGTCAAAAACTTTCTCTGCATATGAATCGTACTCATGTTTTTCATTTCTATATATCTCTTATCCTAACAAAACGATGTCGTTGAGTTAGTTACAAACTAATCAAAACGATGTCGTGCTTTCTGTTTCAATATGACCGTTGGAGGCAATATGACCATTGGAACCCAAAGCCTATAAATAGGAGTTCATTTGAAGCTGAGAGAACGATGATGAACGAAGATAACGAATGAAGAGACTCTGTGAACTACAAAGATTCTAGAGAGAGACACTGTGACTTCTCTCATCAGCCTTGTGCGTCCGATCATCGTATCGAGGGCTTTCAAGTAATTGAAAGACAGAGTTGCCAATTACCTACAAAATCGAGGGCTGCCGGGGATAGGCAGACAGACGTGCCGATCATCGTATCGAGGGCTTCCGGGGATAGGCAGACAGACGTGCCGATCATCGTATCGAGGGCTGCCAGGGATAGGCAGATAGACGTGCCGATCATCGTATCGAGGGCTGCCGGGGATAGGCAGACAGACGTGCCGATCATCGTATCGAGGGCTCACCAAGTTATTGGTGAGAAAGACCTTTTATCCTAGGTGAAAGGATAACCCTTCTCTTTGGGTCAAAAGAATTGTAATACTTTTACATTTCCGCTGTTACTTGTATTAGAAAGGGATTTGTATTGTTTCCTTTCTTCTTTACATATTCAATTGTAATTGTTTCAATTACAATCATTCTATTACTTTTAGTATTGATTGATTCTATACACTTTACGGTAGAATCATTCATCTTTGTATTACTCTGATTATTGTGTTCATCTTGAATACAATTTTTTTACTTTACATTAGTATTACAATACATCATACCTTTTATATTCAATACAATTGTGGGTGTTTATATTCTTATTAGTTTAAGATCATCTAAACTAATCTCTGTTGCTGAAACTCAAAGGTTTTTTAAACCTACAATTCACCCCCTCTCTTGTATTGTTCCATCTAATAGACATATATATCTACTCTTCGATCCAACATATGTTGATGGATTTGGTGCTTTATTCTCTGATTGTGATGATTTATATTCTGATACTAATGTTCATTGTGGAGATATGTCTGTTGCATCAATTTCTCCATCCATACATCACCCTCCTTCATTAGAACTCAATCCATTGCCACCAAATCTGAAATACTCATACTTGTTGAGTGGTGAGAGATTACCTATTATCATTTCTAACAATATCCCTTTTTAATATAAAGAAAAGCTTTTGAATATTTTGAGGGAGAACATCAGGGCGATTGGGTGGACCTTGGCTGACATATCAGGTATTAGCTCATCCATTTGCATGAATAGGATTCTCTTGGAGGATGGGGCTAAACCGGTGAGCCAGCCACAAAGGAGACTCAATCCCACCCTCCTGGAAGTTGTCAAAAAAGAAGTTGAGAAATTGCTCGAGGCAGGTATAATCTTTCCCATTTCAGATTCTTAGTGGGTAAGTCCAATTCAGGTTGTGCCTAAGAAAACTGGTTTTACTGTTGTTAAAAACGAGAAAGATGAGTTAGTTCCAATGAGGGTGCAAAATAGTTGGCGTGTGTATTGATTATAGAAAACTAAATCAGACCACTCACAAGGACCATTTCCCCCTCCCATTTATTGATCAAATGCTCGAGAGACTAGCTGGGAAAACACACTATTGTTTCTTGGATGGATTTTCTGGATATTTTCAGGTTCCTATAGCTCTAGAGGATCAGGAGAAGACTACATTCACCTGTCCCTTTGGCACATTTTCCTACTGGAGGATGCCATTTGGACTTTGCAATGCCTTTGGTACCTTCTAGAGATGCATGGTGAGTATTTTTTCTGATTTTATTGAGACCTGCATGGAGGTATTTATGGATGATTTTACAGTGTATGGATCCTCATTTGATCAATGTCTAAAGAGTTTGGGAAAGGTATTGAATCAATGTATTGAGAAGAATCTGGTCCTGAACTTTGAAAAGTGTCATTTCATGGTAGGTCAAGGCATTGTCTTAGGGCATGTAGTGTCAAAACATGGGATAGAGGTTGATAGATCTAAGATAGACGTTATTTCATCCCTACCATATCCTACATGTGTGTCTGATGTTAGATCTTTCCTAGGGCATGCTGGGTTTTATCGGCGCTTCATCAAAGATTTTAGTAAGATTGCTCTTCCTATGTCAAGATCACTTCAAAAGGATTCTGATTTTTTGTTTGATGTTGCTTGCAGGAATTCATTTGATGAGCTAAAATAACGTCTGACCACTCCACCTATCATACAGCCCCCGCGGTGGGACCTTCCATTTGAGCTTATGTGTGACGCCTCCAACTTCGCGATTGGAGCTGTCTTATCTCAGAGGGTGGAAGGACGTTCACATGCGATTTCCTATGCATCAAGGACATTGGATTCAGCCCAATCAAACGACACAAACACGGAAAAGGAGTTTCTTGCTGTCATATTTTCTTTAGATAAATTCCGTTCATATTTATTGGGCTCTAAAGTAGTTGTTTTTTCTGACCATGCAGATTTAAGGTACCTCCTGAAGAAGCCAGATGCAAAGCCACGACTTATCCGTTGGATTCTCCTTCTTCAAGAGTTTGACCTTGAGATAATGGACAAGAATGGGTCAGAGAATTTGGTGGCGGACCACATGAGTAGGCTTACTCACACACTAGAGGATGACACCTTGGACCAGGTACCACTTCGGGACACTTTTCCCGATGAGCATCTTTATTCCATCACAGGTACGCATCCTTGGTATGCTGATTTAGTGAACTACATTGTTGCCTCTGAAATCCCTACAAATTTAAAGAAATGTCAAGTCCAAAAATTAAAAAGTTAGTCTAGGTATTATGTGTGGGATGATCCTTACCTCTGGTGCATGTGTAGTGACCAAGTCATTAGGAGGTGTGTTCCCGATCATGAGTTTGAGCCTGTTTTGCATTTCTGTCATACACTTGCTTGTGGTGGACACTTTGGACCCCAACGGACAGCTAGGACGGTTTTGGACTCTGGATTATATTGGCCTAGCTTGTTCCATTATGCCCATGTGTTTTATAAGTCATTCTCTTGTTGCCAACACACTGGGAATATTTCTAGGAGACATGAGATTCCCCAACAACCCATACTATACTGTGAGATTTTTGATGTATGGGGCATTGATTTTATGGGTCCTTTTCCTAGTTCATTTTTATTAATGTATATTTTGGTTTCTGTTGATTATGTGAGTAAATGGGTGGAGGCCAAGGCCACCAGGACTGTCAATTCTCATGTTGTTGTGGACTTTGTCAAAGCACATATTTTTTTGCAGGTTTGGAGTACCAAAGGCCATCATCAGTGACCAAGGGACACAATTTTGCAATAGGAATTTTTCTTCCCTCCTTAGAAAGTATGGGGTGACACAAAAAACCTCAAAACCATACCACCCCTAAACAAATGGCCAGGATAAGGTTTCAAATCGTGAGTTGAAACAAAAATTGGAGAAAACCGTGCAGCCAAATAGGAAGGATTGGAGCAAGCACTTTGATGATGCATTGTGGGCTTATAGGACAGCATACAATACACCCATTGGTATGCCCCCATTTAGGATTGTTTTTGGGAAAGCATGTCATCTCCTAGTGGAAGTAGAGCATCGGGCATATTGGGCTATAAATAAATGCAACATGGATTTGGCCCAAGATGGAATTCAATGAAAGTTGAAAATTCAAGAGCTTAAGGAGATTCGACTGTCATCATATGAGAACTCAAGTCTCTACAAGGAAATATCAAAAGCATCTCATGAAAAAATGATCCAACAAAGGGAGTTTCATGTTGGAGAGAAAGTCCTTCTCTACAATTCACGACTGAAGCTGATTCTTGGTAATTTGCTTTCCAGATGGTTAGGTCCTTATATTATATCTAATGTTTTTCCTTATGGTGCAGTGGAGATCACACAAGAGGACACTGGAAGGAGCTTTACAGTCAATGGGCAACGTTTGAAGAGATACATTGAGGGACATCCTACTGATGTAGTGGATTTTATCACACTGCATGACCCCATCATCACTTGATCACATCAGGCTGTTTCTAACCCTTTCACTTTTATATTATTTGTCCTATTTAAAAATTCTGCATTTCATGTGCATATATCATCTCATGGGTTCACATTGAGTACAATGCAATATTTTAAGTGTGGGTGAGGGAACCTTTTAGTTTAGTAATTTCAATTGTTTTCCTATTTAAAAAAATTGTGTGTTTTTCAAATTTTGTGTGTTTATTTTTCAATTTTCTTTGTGTTTTTGAAATTTTTGAGCTAAAATGATTCTCATCACCATTTTGAAATGAATATCAATGAGTGAAACGATTTATCCCTTGAAACTAATCATAAATGAATACTGGAATGACTTTGTTTCAAGTTCAAATATTTAGTAATTTCATGAAAAGTACACTGAATTTTGAATCCCATGCCACATCTCACTGTCTTTATATTTGAAATCACTTTCCTGTGAGGCTTCTGAACAATTATTTTAATATTCTTTAAATTCACCTCACTTCTTGAGAGAACCAAACCATGCTTGATTTAACCATAATTTGATCTATTCCTGTCAAAACTTGAGGGATTTAGGTACTTATGTTTAAATGATTGAGGCATTTGTTTGGTATTAAAGCCCATATTTTAATGAATCCTTTTTTATAATGGCCTGCCTTGAATATTTAATCCTTGTAGCCCTTAGAAGCCATGCACATCCTGTTAGGTTAGCCACATTACAAGACAATTTTCCCTATCTAACCAACTCTTGAAGTGAAATTGAATAATCTAGTTGAGCTTAAGTGTGGGGGAAGCTGTCTTGTGTTGTGCCACCACATTCTGTGATACTTTGGGTGGAAAATTAAATTCTGAAGAGATGTGTTTTCTACTGAAGAAAGCCATTATATTGAAAGCTGTGCCTTTTTTGGATCTTTCATGACAAGTGAATTTGTGCCTTTTCTGGAGCTTCAAATTGAGGTGGAATGTTGTGCCCATCTGAAGCTTTCAAGAAAATCATGTTTGAGAAGATTGACATTTTTTATGATTAAATAATGAATGGTGTAAACTTTTCATGACTTTTCATGATGATGGAGCTGAATTGATACTATGGGGATTGAGGAGAAGACCATATTTAAGTGAAAAATAGATTAATGCAATTTTGCTTCAAAAGAGTCAAGCCCTCCTCATTCAGCCTCAGAGTTTTTCACATCTTAATCCTACCAACCGAAAGTCATAAAACAACCCTAAAAAGTCCTCATGATAAACATATGTCCTTGACTCACATCGGGTAGCAATGTAGGAATCTATCAATCCTATGGTGACCCTTGTATGAGTTTGGATGAGAAAGACATTGCAAAAAAATTGATATTTGAGTGATGAGAGAAAATTCAAGCGAGGTAAGTGTTTTGTGAATGTGAGGATAAATGAAGTGGAAATATACTGAATGATATAAATGGAGAACTTGAAATAAGGTTTTTTATGTGGCATGATATCTTTTGATTCTTGGTGGGAAATTGATTGATCTCAAGGATATGTGTTTTAAAATTGGTTTTGATTTGACATTGATGTTTACTTAATATGAGATTTTGCTCAGGAGTGCAAAAGGGTAAGTGTGGGGGAGTTGATAAAACACTATTTTATTGAATATTTTATTGATAATAAATGATATAATTTCCCCAAATTGTGCTAAATATGTTTATTTATAAAATATTTGGGAGTTGATCATTCATTTGAAAATTTGGTGAAAATTCCAGTTTTACCCTTTATAGTTCACTGTAGTATTTCGAAGATAAATATTTTTATATTTATTATTGTAATTTGAACTTTTTTAACAGTGTTCCTAACTTAAGTTTCTACAACTTTTATTCAGGACACTAGAGCTAAAAAGGGCATTTGGATAGAGTAAATGGGACATTAATCCAATGGTGGGCTGGACTCGGCAGAATGGACATGGGTTCTAGATTTGGACCATATCTTCAACATCCGGTCTTGGATTAAGGCCATACTTTGAGAGGAGCTCAGGGATTCATTTTCCCACAAATCATCCTTCTGGAAGGAGAGCTGGTTCATGCGTTTGCGAGGTCAAATCGGCGGCGAAAGTTGTATTAAAATATTTGGCCGAGATTTCTCATTCACACTTGAAACCTCTTTAAACCTAGCCTCCACTCCACTCTATAAATTGGAGTTTTTCTCATTTGGAGGGGTTGTGACGTGCATTAGGATATTGGAGGCAGAGGAGAATTTGTTTCACCCAAATTCTCCAACCATTGTAAGAGGGGTAGCTCCTGAAGCAAGGATCCCCTCATCGAAGCCTCCTTCTCTTCTTCATTTTGTAATGTTTTCATTTGTGTAATAAACTTCTTTGCTCTTCTTTTATTTCTTCTCTTTTATTCTATTTTGTTTAAATTTCTTCTTCTATTAATCTTCCTAATTGGTTTGGAATTCTTGAGTAGAAGCATTATTGGGTTATGCCCATTATAAACCTTTGCACATGCAAAATGCTTCTACGATGATTACGCCACCCATGGAAGAGTAGTCTTTTAGTAATCGATCTACCTCTCACCTTCTTCATGAATTTATTTTGAATCAATGATATACTGTAATTCACTAAATATGATCTATTAATTGAGTTTTAAATTTAAATTAAACTAATCAAGAAATTGAACAATAAACACAAAATGCGTGAGGTCGGGATTTGTGTGAATTGTGAGAGCGTAATCTTAATCGGCAATACAAGACCACACGGGATCAATTTGTAGAGTTCAAATACAATCCCTAAACTCAATTAATCCTCATTTCCAGAGTGGTTATGTGCCTTAATTTATCACTGACCATACGCTAATCTTAGAACCTCAATCAAAGCAGGGTGTTTCGATTGCATGTTCCGGAGTTAGCCTAGGGTTAAATTCACTTCATCTTTGTGGTAAAGTTAATTCTCGTAGGGTTCGGGATTTAACAAATTAAGGGATAATAAATAAGTGAATATAAATTTAAATGATGATGATTAATAAATAATTGAAGAGGTAGAGTTAGATCGATTATGCCTTTTAAATATTGTCTAAAAAAACATCTTTTTGTTGTGTCATTTTAATCGGACTTCATTTCAAAACTAAAAACAAAAAAAATGCAATATTCTTCCAGAAAACTTATTCTAGATCTATAAACTATAAACAACCCCCATCCATTCAATTAGTGTTTTTATTCTCATTTATTTTATTTTTAGAATACCTCTAAGAAGTTGTTTTAATTCACTTCCTCCTTTAAGAGACGACCTTGGTCAGCCACTCTGCTGTACCTAAGTACCCCAAAATCACACTAATCATTTGAGGGCACCCATGACAGTGCTCTTTCAATATTATTCTAACCTTTTATGTTATCATGATATTCATCATGACTCATATCTAATAAATTTCATATTTCTTTACTCTAATTGTGCCCTTTATGGGATTTATATATCAATATTTCCTTTATATATGTCTCAAGGGTATTCTATATTTTATTAGATGTTGAACAATATATTGGATAAAAAAAATTAGATTAAAAAATTTGATGTATCTTACTTTTTAGTTGTTGTGTTTCATAACTGGTCTCCCAAATACACAAGACCTCTATATCCTCAATTGGGGGGTTGTGGGGTTTTATATTGAAAATCATGCAATAATATATATAATAGAATTGGTTCACTATAGTTGGTAAAATAATGTGATATTTGTTTTGGGGATTATTACTGGAAATTATTAGGGATAACCCTAAAGATAAGTATATGTGTCAGAAAACATCCAAAATATAGGTAATGTATGGAGAGTGTGGTCAACTCAAAATGAAATCCATGTCTTGATACTATAAGTGAATTCAGTTATGGCACTGAAGCACCTTGGGGTAATGACCCAGAAAATGAATGTTTTGGTATTAACCTGATATTCACCCTAGGCATGAGTAATGTGCCTTAATTTAAACCTATTTTGAAACTACTTGGTGATATTCCTTGATAGATTCATATAAACTTCACAAAATATTATGATAGATATATATAATTTGATAAATAAATGTATAACTATTTTGGTTATAGAAATAAAAATAAAAATTACCATATATAACATCAGATGAAACCTTAAGATTAATATGTTAAAGTATACTTGTTATTTATGTGTTATTTATTCCAATATCATAGTTTAACTTTCATAAGTTTATTAATTTTAGAATCATGATCCAAAAAATTACTTTATTTTAAGAAATATACTAAAATATAAGGGACCATGTTAACAATATATGAAATAAGAAATATGATGAATGAACTAATTAAATTACTTACATTATGGGAGTGGGAGTCAAGAACATCATGGTAGTACAAGAAAAATAGACTCAATTTATAAATAATAATAGGAATCACATTTAATTCCCTCTTTATTCAAATAGAAAACAAGTTACAGTTGGGTCCTTTATACAATATAGGACTAAAAATTATAGTGGATCTTATAATACTTTAGTTGTAAATCTATCGATTAAATATTTAGAGAAAATATTCTCCATCCTTAAATGTTATGAGCCGGAGAAATTCACTTTGGTCATCTATCAATAATTGATAGAAGCTGATGAGAAGTTTGGAACTAATCAAGAATACAAATCCAAAGGAACAAATTGAATACATTGAATGAGATGGATTCTAGAAGAATTATTTCAATAAATATTTTGCACCAAATATTATCCATAAAATAGAGGAGGGAATTATTTTGGCTCAAGAAAAAAGATGATGAATTTATTGTGTCTAATGAAGAAAACTTTATAATACTTGCACGATATGCCACACACTTTTTAATAGATGTTGAATATAAGGCTGGATACATCTTCAGTGTATTAAAAAGATATCTTTGAAAAGTCATAATTATTCAAGGATTAAAAAACTAAGGGGAAATTGTCTGATTTTCCTTCAAATTTGAGGTGGAAATTAGTTATTCTTAGCAATCTCATGGGATTGGAGATAAGAAGCGGACAATGGAATCTAAATATAGATGATCATTAGTTAATCCTAATGGAGGTAAGAAAATCAAAATATCCACATTGTAGAAGTGTTGGAATAAGCATCCTGGAATCTTTTTAGAGGGAATACAGAGTTATTTCAAGTGTTTTCCAGTGTTTTAACGACAAGGAACATAGAAATAATGTAAACTAGTTCCCAAATACAAGGGTTATCAAGGATAACCAATAAAAAACATCCAATGAAAAATTATTAGGATGAGTTTATGGATATTCACAATAATTTTGTAAAAGGTACACTGGTTATTCATTCATGAATATTAATTAAAGTATTGAATTTTTGTTCTACACATTCATTATTATCATGAAGGTTTATTAAAACTATTCAAAATCCACCTCAAAACATAGAGGTTGAGTTATTTATGGAAACTTCAAATTTTATAATTATTGAATATTAATCATATAACTCCTCCCTAGTAAATATATGTGGGAAATGATCTCCTAAAAACCCCTATCATACTCCAATTGGTAGAATTTGATGGTATACTATTCATGGGTCAGATGTCCTTATATATATATATCTCACATCAAATTTTGGGAAAAAGAAACTATATTTTATGTCTAGAATCATTCTCCAATTCAATACTAGTGTAAGGAGAAGGATGAAAATTCTTTACAAGATTCTTCTCAAACATGGATATTATTTCCTTATGTGTAATAATATCTATTTCGAATGATTAAGAAAAAAGAGAGTATAAATATAAATATCCTAACCCTAGTATCATGGAACTGATACCTTATATTAATACATTGAAATAGATACAAGACTCGAATCTGCAAGGACTGATCATTTTAGATGTTCTGGAAACCGAATTACATAGATAAACTTTACATTAAAAATTGAAAGGAAAAACAACATTGAAACTCTATTAATAACACTAAATAACTATTATATTAATCTTGCAAGTCATTCATAATATTCCTCTCAAAATTCGGGGAAAAATAAACATATGAAAGGGGTGAGCTCAGATGCTTAGTATGGGTAAGAAATATAGTTTAAGCTATAAAATAAATAATAAGGCATGAAGAATAGCTAAAAAAACATGACATTAAAATATATATTTTAGCATAAAGTGGTAAGAATAAAATATGATTGAATAATTCTATAATAAAACTCAACCATGTATATTCTACTAGTAGAATAATCACATGGACTATCAATTATTAGTTTCATATTGGGGAAAACGTATAATGATGGATATCTAAAACATACCTTCAATGATTCATGCCAAGAATATATTATTATCAAGGCTTCATGATAAGAATCTATTATTTTCAAGGAATAATTCCAACAATCTATTATTATCATTGATTCATGCTAAGAATCTAATAAATGGGTAAGGCCTCAGCCAAAACCATGTCCAGTTTTTCTCAGGAGACATATCAATGCATCAAGGGGATATAAGGGGCCCAGCCCATCACATACTAATTACAATGCATTCCTCTTTTTTTTTTTGATAAAAATGCATGTTTTAATAAAAGTTCCTTGTACCACTTTGAAATACTTGAATCATAATCATATATGAAAATACTCTAAAAAATCATTGACAAATTCTTAAGGAAAATAATATTTAAACATTCCAATGTGTCCCATACCACTTTGAAAAAAATTAATTCTTAATACATATAATATAATAAGAATAATAAGAATCCTATTATTTTATATAAAATTTATGTACATACACCACATGCAAGTAATAAGTGGTAAACAAGTTATATATCTCATAGAAGAAAAAGTGAAACGAGAAAAAGCCCTTTTTTCTTTGAAAAGATAATTTTTTTAAAAAAAATCCTTTGTATTTTTCAAAAATTAGAATATAAACATGAATATCGTGGCAAATAAAAGTTAAGTAAAGTTAAATTATATTTTAGGAAAAAATGATGTCCCACTCAAGTGAAATCATGTAAAAAATGTTTTTAAGGAACATTTGAAATAAAACTTTTTAGTGGAGTTTATGGAAAATATTAAAGATATTTTAAATAATAATGTAATTTTTGTTTTCATAAAACCAAAAATGAACCAAGACAGTAATTCATGATAAAATGTGTTATTTTATAGAAATAATTATGGATCAAAATATATTATATAATGCAATTAAAATGGGTAAGAATTCAAAAAGTTACCTTTAATCGGGATTACTTATCGGGGAATATTGAGAAGGGAACCTTGTCAAACATGTATTTAAACATAAATAAAATATGAACCAATATGGATAAATGGGTTTATAAATATATATATATATATATAATATATTAATTACAAAAAATAAATAAAAATTACATTGGAGTAAATATATTGAAAAAATAACCCAAAGGAATAAAATGAAGGTTCTAGTAGAATCCCTTACCACTCTATAATCAATCTAATCTTATGTATCAATATTAATAATAATAAAATGATACATTTTATACGACAAAAATAAATGGATTCCTGATATGATATAAAATGTTTTAGTATACATAGACCATACATAGAAAATAGTGGTGAATAAGGAATTTCTCAATGGAAGTGAGATAAGAAAACCCTTACCTTATGTTCGAAAGTGTTTTGCACTTGACATCAATGTCCTAGAAAATAAAATTAAATCAATTAATTAATTAATTCATATCCTTTTATATATGTTTGATTTATTATAATTTTATTAAGTTCATATACGGTCTTTTTTATGAGTTATAAAATACATTTTTATTGCTTGAGATCATATGTTTCCTTGGTTTTCACGATCGCTATACTTGTATATGAGTATGAAAGTTCATGTGGAATGGGTATAATTATATAGAATTGAATTTATATGATACCAATGAACATATATAAGTGTAAATGGTAATATATATCATTTGGTTATATCATACAAGTATTAATCATTATATAAGACATTTAGTGATAATAGTTTGCATTATTATGGTGGGTTTTGATCATAACAAACCTTGTTTTTTTATCTTTTAATATTATTTAAATATGTTACATACAGAATATAATAATGGTTTAATAAACATAGTATAGTCTGTTTCTACCATAAAAACTATTTCATGACAACGCTTGAAGGAGAAATAGAAGAATCAAAGATCATCATCCACAAATATTTTAAATCGGCACCTTGAGGATGGTGATTTGATTTTTAAAACTAAGAGAGAGAGAGAGATATAGGTGTTTGATAAAGTATATTACATTAACATGATATTATTATAGTATATTAATTATACTATATTTGTCATGATTACTTGTATACAAGAGGTGATGAGAGGATAAGAAATGAAAAAGGATGTTTAAAAGATATTAAAAGTAAAAGAAAGATGATTTACCTCATGAATTCTCCTATTTGAGAAACTTCTTAAAGAACCTTGGTTTGGAATTTTTGTTAGATGACTAGGTCTTGGATGTGGATGAGAGGCTTTGGAATAGGATTTGGGCATAATTTGGAAGATATTCAAGGCTTAGAGGTGTGAGGAGAAGTGGTGGTGGAGGGGGGGGGGGGTGGTATTTATAGTAGATGAGAGAGAGGGTTTTTTTTGAATATTTTATTCATTTGTTTATTATTTTGGATCAATAATACTAATAGTTTGAAAATTATCACAAAATATATTAAAATAATTGATTATATTTTGATATTATGGGCTTACCTTCTCTATGCATCATCTATGACTCCATAATTCAAGTATTTAGCATTTATCATAAATTATCGTATTTTACTATTAAACAAAAAATAATGTATTTATGAAAAATTGAAAGAATTCACCCCAAACATTTTTCAACATGTAGAATTGAAAAATGAAATCAATTTTATGAAAGAAAAAATTCTAAATATGATAAATTTTATTTTTAAATAAAATCATCATTTACTCGAAAAATACCTATTGTAATATTATTAATGTTTTTATGACACTTTTGAAAATTAACTACGACATCATAAAATTATCCTATAAACATAATAAATAATATTAGTGTATGAATCTATTTTATGAAGTTACATTTTCTTTTAATTGATTTAATTAATTACAAATTTGTAATTAAGTATTTATTGAATACAAAAATGCGAACACTTAATTAATAATTTATTAAAAATATTTATTTTCTTATACTATGATATAATTATAACATAATTTCATTTATAAGATGCCTAAATATTATTTATACTTTCATGGGTGAGTCTACTATTCATTTGAACGATTTACTATTCATTAGGGTGAAATTACTATTCATAAGGGTAGCATTACTATTCTAAGTGGTTATGTTACTATTCAACAAAAAATTATGTTGATCCCATCAAAATATAAATACCATAATGATCAAAAAATTTAATTTGAGGTATTTTGAAATTTAATTCATAGGAGCATAAAAACTATGTTTAATGCTAATTCTGTAGGTGTGGTACGAATGTGGTAAAACGAACATTCAAAAGTTCAATATGTTTTTATATATAATTTCAATATAAAAAGGATTCCAATGATCCATATTGGATAAATATATGTATAAATTTATATTTTGTGATATTATGAATCAATTTAAAATAAATTAATTATTTAAACTAAAAACACAGTTTTTAACTACAATGTTGTATTTTTCACTTTTCATTAAAAAATGAATCTTCTCAGAAAAATACGAATAATTAAACCTAAATTAAATTTGACATTACAAATTAAAAAATTATGTTTATTTTACCAAAAATAAAAATTTCATTATAGATATGTTTCATTTATGTAAAACCATAATAAATAAAATTTAGTTGTAGTTATTACAATTCACATTACTACGTTTAACGTCTAGGTTATAAATATCTCATTTAAATATTTATAATAACAATGTTTTTCTTTCTAGAGACTCAGTGATCTATGAATTACTATATGTATTAATTTATTTTTGTAAATTCATGGGGTGTTATGTTCACCCATCCTTTAATAAATTGCGCCCTTACAATATAAAATTTCACTTTGAAAGTTAAAGGTTCCCACATAAAAATTCTTTTTTTGAAAACACACATTAGAAATGGGGATATATTTAATTTCATATCCTTAATAATGGTTTTTAAATGGAATTTTAATTATCCTAAGCATATCTCCCGAGAATGTCAAACAAGGTGCCTAGTAAGACCCATTTTCATGTACCAAGTTACCCCGAGTCAGGCATAAGACACATTGTCGGAGTTGTTACCCCTAGGTACATCTGTCCCAAAACCAAATCCACTTGTGGTATCTAGATAATGATGTATTGCTAGGAAGATCCATATATCATATACCTTACCAAAATCCTATGATGTTCTTCTATATTTATCATCAAAAAATTTCTTAGGGTTATTTTATCTACTCTATGTTTTATAAATCTAGTTTCCAAGTTTGTTTCTAATTTTCCTATGATACCAAATGTAATGAACCAAACCATAATAGCTTTGAGCTGGGGCCTTCCATTAATACATTAGCATAGATACAAGACTTGAATCCCCTTGGACCGATTAGTTTTCTAGTTTTGGAAACTAGATTACATACATTAACATTACATTAAAAATTGAAAGGAAAAACAACATAGAAATTCCATTGATAAATCCCAATAACTCTTAGAAAAACTTTATAATTCATTCATAATATACCTATTAGAATCATTGGGAAAAGAAACATATTAAAGGGGTGAGATCAGATGCTCAGTAAGGGTAAGCAATATAGTAGAATCAATAACATAAACAATAAGGCATGATGAATAAATAAAAACACATTCTATTAAAACAAAATTATAAGAATAAAATGGAAGGAATACAAGATATTTTAATAATTCCATAATAAAACTCAACCACAGATATTATACTAGTCGAATAATGACATGGACTATCAATTATAATTTTCATAGAGGGGAAATTTTATAATGATCGATATCTAAAATACACCTTCTAGTCTTCATTACAAGAATCTATCATTGTCAATGATTTATGACAAGAATATATTATTATCAAGGCTTCATGAAGAGATTATCTTATTCTCAAGTAATCATGCCAAGAATCTAATAAATTGGTAAGCCCCATCCAAAACCATATCTAGTTTGTCTCATGAGACCTATTGATGCATCGAGGGGCTATAGTGGGCCATGACCGTCACTTACTATGTATATTAAATTCCTAATATGTCTAATAAAAAGATATATTTAAATCAGAGTGTCTCATAACACTTTGAAACATTTGAATCATAATCATTGATGAGAATACTCTAATAAATCCATTGATTAAATATCGGGGAAACTAATCCTTAAAAATTTCATGGTTTCCCATACCATAATGAAAAAATTAATTCTTAATCCATATAATATCATAAGAATAATAAAACTTGTGATATTACATATTAAATGGTAGTACGTACTCCACATGCAATAAGTAAGTGGTGAATAAGGCATATATCCCATATAAGTAAAATTGAGGTGATAAAACCCCATTTTTTACTTTATAAAGAAGTTCCCTTTTGGAAAATATTTTTTATTGGTCATAAAATCATATTATAAACATGTATATCCTAGAAACAAATGGAAGGAAACTTAAAATATATTTTGGGCATAAATTATGTTCTAATGAAGTGAAATCATTTAGAAATAGTTTTTAATAAACATTATAAATAAAATATTTTAGTGTGGTTTATCAAAAATATTAAAGTGATTTTAAATGAGAAAGGTATGTTTTTTTTCATCAAAATATGAATTAGAAAATATAGTTTTTAATAATTAAACGTGTTATGTTATAAAAATAATTATGGATTAAAACTGATTATATTGTGCACAAGGAGACGGGTAATAATTCAAGAAGTTCCCTTTAATCGGGATTGCTTATCGGGAAGAATTTAGAAGGGAACCTTTTAAAAAATACATTTATGCATAAAATAAAGATAAAATGATATGGATATATTATTTTGGAACATGTAAATATAATATAAATAATTACACAAAAATAAAAAATCATTACATTTGGTTAAGGATAGTGAAAGAATAACCCAAAGGAAAAAATGTTGGTTCAAATAGAATCCCTTACCACTTTGTAATCAATCGAATAATATGACCCAAAATTAATAATCATCAAATGAAACATTTTGTAGCATTAAAATAAAGATATTCATGATATGATACATCAATTTCCAGTATACATACACCATACATAAGAAATAGTGATGAATAAGAAATATCTTAATAGAAGTGAGATAAGAAAACCCTTACCTTATCTCCGAAAGTGTTTTTTACTTGACCTTAATGTCCCGGATAATAAAATTAAATAAATTAATTAATTAATTCATAAAATTTTTTATATATATTATATTTTTTAAAATTTTATTACATTAATTTATAGACTTTTTGATGAGTTGTAAAATACAATTTTATTGCTCGAGAGAATTCGTTTCCATGGTTTTGACGACTAGTATACCTATATGTGAGTCTGGATGATAATGTGGAATAAGTATAATTATAAAGAATTAAATTTATATGATATTAATGAAAATATTTATGTTTAAATGGTTATATATATCCTTTGGTTATATGTTATGAGGATAAATCATTAGATAATACATTTAATGATAATCGTTTTCATTATTACAACGATTATTGATCATAACGAACTCCTTTTGTTTTATCTTTTAGTATTTTGTAATTATGTTATTTTCAGATCATAAGAAAGGTTTAAATATATATATATATATATATATAATTCTGGTGTTACCAGAAAATGGTTTCATGACCACCCATGAAGGTGAAATTGATGAACAAAAATCCGTCATCCATGAAGGTTGTAAATCGGCACCTGAGAGATGAAGATTTCATTTTTAAAAATAAAAGAGAGAGAGAGAAAAGAGTTTGGTGAAGGATATTCCTCTAAAGTGATATAATTACACTATATAGATGATACTGGAGTTGTCATGATCATTTTAATAGAGGATGCGAGTATAAGATAAGAAATGAAAAATGAAATTTAAATGAAATTAAAAGAAAACAAAAGAGGACTCACCTCTTAAATTCTTCATTTTGAGAACCTCTGTAAGGCACCTGGGTTTGGTCTATTGGTTAGAGAAAAAGGTCTTGGGTGTGGGGTATAGGATTGGTAAGTGTATTTGTGAAGAATTTTGATAATATTCAAGGATTATATGTTTTAGAAGAAGTGGTGGACAGGGGTTGTATTTATAGGGGAGGAGATGAGTATTTTTTTAATATTTTATTCATTTGTTTATTATTTTCACTCAAGACTATGAATAATATTTTAATTATCACTAAATATACTAACATAATGAAGAGTAGTTTTCTATTATGGGCTTAATTCATCCATAAATCATATATGACTCCATAATTCAAGTATTTTGCATTTATAGAAAATTATCATATTTTACTATTCACCAAAAATTCAGGTATCTCAGAAAAATGCCAAAAATTCACCCCAAACATTTTTTAATGTGTAGAATTAAAAAATGGACTCCATTTTATGAAAATAATTTACTAAGTATGAGAAATTTAATTCTTAAAGAAAACCATAATTCACTTGAAAAATTCTGATTTTAATATTATAAATGTTTTTATAACACTTTCAAAAAATAACTAAGGCCTCATAAAATTAATCTTGAAACACAAGACAAAAAATATTTGTATAATAATCTATTTTATAAAAATAAAATTTCTTTTTAATTTCTAAAATAACAATAATATTGTTATTAAATATTTATTGCATACAGAAATACCAATACTTAATTAATATTTTTTAAAAATATTTTTTACTTATACTATGATATAATTACATCATACATTCATTTATAAGATTCCCAAATTTTATTTATAATTTTATGGGTGAGGTTAATATTCATTTGGCTGGTTTACAATTCATATGGGTTATATTACTATGCATATGGGTAACATTAATATTCCAAATGGTCAAGTTACTATTCACTAAAAAATTAAGATGATCCTATCAGACTCTAAATATATTATTGATCTCAACCATGTATGTCAATTTTTTCAAAATTGAACTCACAAGAGAATAAAAATTACTTTTAATTCTAATCTTGTAGGTGTGGTGAGAATTCATGTAAAAAAGAATTTTCAAAAGTCTAATATGTTTTTATGTCTAATTTAAATATAAAAAATATTTCAATGATCTAAATTGTATTAATATATGTATAATTGATATACTGTGATATTTAGAATAAATTGAAAATATAATAATTATTTAAACTTAAAACACTATTTTTAACTACAATGTAGTATTTTTAACTATTCAATGAAAAATAAAACTACTTAGAAAAATACTAAAATTTCACCCTAAATTAATTTTGACATTCCAAATTCAAAAAAGATATATTTTATCATAAATTATTTATTTCATTATAAATATGTTTAATTTATGTGAAACCATTATAAATAAAATTTAATAGAATCCATTAATATTCAAATTAATACGTTTAATATCTAGGTTATAACTATGTTGTTTAAATAATTATAATAAAAATTTATTGCTTTATAGACACTCAATGATTTATGTATTACTGGCTATATTAAATTTATTTGTAAATTCTTGGGGTGTTACAATCACTCTTATATGCATCATTATTTTAATTCAATATATTGATGTGCTTCCTGAAGATATTCTCAATGTACCTCATAAACATGAGGTTGAGTTATGAATTGAAATTATACCTATAGATTTGGTGATATCCAAGAATCCATATAAAATATCCAATATTGAATGATAAGAACTAAAGAAATAATTATATGATAATCTATGTAATGGTTTCTATACATTCAAGTACTTCACTCTAGGGATCATTGTTTCTCTTTTTCAAGAAAAATGATTAGTTGATGCATCCCAATATTGATTATCATGAACTAAATAAGATTTTGATAAAGAAAAAGTATCCCATAACCTAGATTGATGAATTATTTTACCAAATACATGTATCCTAGAACATATATAAAGTGTAACTTTTATCATGGTATCACCAAATAAAGGTGAGGTAGTAGGATATACACAAGATCTCTGTTTCTACAAGGTATGGACACTATGAGTTCATAATAATTCTCTTCAGACACACCAATGATCTATAAATATTCCTAGACTTGATAAATAGGGTATTTATAGATTATCTTGATAAATTTGTGATCAACTTTATATATTTTAGTCTCACATACTCCTAATTTATGAATGAACATGACGAGTATTTGAGAACTATTGTAAATACATCTATAAAAGAGAAAATTTACTCCATGTTCTCAAAGTGTGATGTTTTTCAACAAAAATTATCCTTATAGTGTCATATAATCACATGTGAGCGTATATTTTTGGATCTTTAAAAAGTAAAGGTGATGAGGGAATGGACAAAACATAAATTAGTAATAAAGATATATACTTTCCTTATATTAGTTGTGTACTATCAGTTATTTTCATAAAACATTTCATGATTTCAGACCCAAAAATCTAGTTATCATAGAAGGTGGGAAATTTTTTCTATACTGATAAAAGTGAAGATAGATTCATGTTACTAAAGAAAATGCTAATCACTACACATGTATCCATGATAACCACCCATGGGAAAGGATATTTGAACTAAAGTGATTCTTTAAAGAAGGTATTTTGTCATGTCCTTATGAAATATGGTGAAATTATGGCTTATACTTCTCAATAGTTGAAGATCCATGAGAAGAACAACATGGTTCCTGATATAGAGTTAGCTTAAAAAATCATGAAATTATTGATTTTAAAAATTTTCTATATGGAGTAAAGTGTGACATATATGTGGATCACCAGAGCCTCAATTATATGTTCATGCAAAAGGAGCTCAACAAGCACCCCTGAAGGAGATTATAACTGATCAAGGATTATGACTTCTCAACACAATACAACCCTGTGAACGTGAATAATGTTGATGATTTTCTAAGTAGGAAAAAACCATGAAACCTTATTTATGATGAGGATTGAAAATGATCTTATCTTTTTAGACATGGAAAGGATAGGACTGTGAATCATAAAGTAAGGATAACCATTTTATCATTCTCAATTGATTGCTCAACCATATCCTTCAAATAAGATTAATAAATCCTAAAATAATGATGTGGAGGTAAATAAGAAGGTTTATTATATAGTGAATGGGAAATAATTTGAGTTCAACATTGATGAAAAATGATTTATACAATTTTCTTCATGGCTATGTTTTCCATCAGACCTCTAGATAAATAAGGACCTTCTATCTGGTTTTAATAGATAAATACTTTATATCCACACAGGGAGCACAATATGAATATAGAAATCAGAGAGCACTATTGTTGTGAGAATATGGAGAAGGATTCTATGTAATATACACCAAGGAAGCTAGCATACCAGCAAATAATGGGGAAAGGATAAATCCCAAAGGGAAGATGTAACGATTACACATTCCTTTATGTAAATGAGAGAACATCAGTATACATATTTTTTAGGGGTTATCTAAAGAAAACTATAGTAACAAAATTCATATGGGTATTAGTTGATCATCGTATAAATAATTTTAATTTCATTATCATACGAGAGGAGATCTCACTTATTGAACTTATAGGGATATATATTCGAGAATTGGTGAGGTTTTATAGAACACCAGAATGAGTTGTATCTCATTGGGATATGAGGGTTACATAAAAATTATTGATAAGTCTATAATATGCTCTAAACATAGTGTTTAATTTTCATATAGACAATCTATCTCAGATTGATGTCCAGTTTGAGAGAACAATTCCGACACTTGAGGATATAGTAAAATATTTCTCTATGAACATCAAAGGATTTTAGGATCAACATATTATTTTTTTCAAGTTCTCATATAATAATATCTTTTAATAAATAATGTTTATGGATCCCTATAAATCCATCTATGAAAATAAATTCTAAACTCAAAATTCTTAGGATGAAGTTAAAGAATTAAAGAAATTGAGATTCAAACAGGTTGATGAAGTGACGAAAAAGGATGATTCCGTTGAACAACACCTTGAAGTAGCACAAAGTAGATTTTTTTTTAATTTTTATAGTTATAGAAAAGACTTACAGTTTTTCATTAGTGATAAATAATTCTATCATATATCTCCCTTTATGAGATTAATGAGGATTGGAAAAGGGAAAGTAACATCCTAGTTTTATTGTCCCCTTGGAGATTCATGAACACATCATAGTTGTGGCCTATTGACTTGCAGTCCCATCAAACTTATCCTAAATAGATTACATGTTCTATTTATCCTTATTGATGAAGTATATAATATATCCTTCACACATATTAAATCAAGAGTTAGTATAATTTGATAATGACATCTCTTATTAGGAGCAGTTAGTAAAGATAATAGACAATATGGAAAAAGTTCAACCCAATAATAAAACTCACCATATCAATGCACTTTGATGGATTCAAAAATATGATGAGCCTAATTTATAAATTAAAGATTAAATGAAAGTAAAATACCCTTATTTTTTTTCACCTTAATGCTTGAAATGAAATTTTATGGAGACATTTCTTAAAGAGGGATGACAATAATGAACCAAATATTTCATTTATTATGAAATTAAATATGTTTTACTATGATTTTTTTTTATGTTTTACTATAGATACACATATAACGACAATAAAATTTCATAGTAAAATTACACATCCTAAAATAATGTTGGCCATAATAACTTTTAATTTTATAATGAGATAAATATAGAAGAATAATAATTTCATTGAAAGGAATATTATACTAATTAAGGGAATAATAAAATAATATTTTAGAAATAATATAATGATTTTATATCATAATTAAATAGAAGTGTTAAATATGATAAAATAAATGTTTGGTATAATGAAATAATAAATATATTTTTGAAAGAATATATATGATTAATATTAAATAGAATAAACTCATAAGATAAAATTAAAATTATTAAAAAAAAAATTACTTTAATAAATGCATTCATGAATCAATATATAATTGTTTAAATATGACAACTCAATTCCATGAAACAAAAATAAATTTTTTATGTGTCAAAAATTTGATCATTCCATAAAAAAATATTTTTTAATAAATCAAGATTTTATATATTATTAAATTTCCCATATTTAGATAATCATTTTTATATAAAGGATATAATATTTGGAATAATCATAAAAAAAGTTTCTTAGGGTGATTTTTTGGTATATTTTTAAAAATGTCCAATTGTTTTATTAATAGTAATATACCAAAAAATATGGTATTTAACTTTATAGGTTAAATACTTTATTAATAGAATAAGGGGTGATAAAAACAACCATTATATCATCCAGTGATACAAAATTATTCCATATAGTCAAAATAATCACCACAAATGGTAGTCATAAAAAATAATATTAGGAATATTACATTCTAAAACTCTCCTATCCTCGCCTTATAAATATCACAATTTACCACCGCTATTATCCTCAAACTCTAAGTTAAATATCTTTACAAATATTTAACAAATTCTCTCCCTAGCCATCCATATCATGTATATAGATGTTTTTACATACCAAAAGATCATTCTAAGGATCTTTAAGGGGTTTTCTATGAGTTAACATCTAAAGGAAGAGCTAATACTCTAAACTGAAGTCTCTTAAATTATTGTATTTTTATGCCTCCTAAAATATATTATATTTATGTTTTTCTAATTAAATAAATTTTAAAAAAATAATTATTATTTTTATATTAATTTAATCTTCACAATCTAATATCCTTTCTCTTTTCTAAACTAATAACATCAACCATGTTTTGGTTGGTTCACCACCTACATGAAGGATGTGTTTCATTTTTCACCATTTCCTTCTAGGTAGGTTATGAAAACAGTATTGTTGTCAAATTTGAATCTATTAAGTATATTATAACTTATTTTATGTCCTCTAATATATTAATTATCATTTAATTAAATAAAATTTATCTAGTTTATGATGGTCATAAAAACCATCTCAATGATCTAAACCCATAATGATAACATTTACACTTAATGGATCATCCCTATATCCAGCCACAGATAGATATTTTGGATCATTTCACCTTAAGAAAATTTTATAAATATAATTTCATTTCACTTTTTTATTTTTATTAATTTTACATGAAAATATATAATTATCCACAAACTAAAGTGGATTTGGAAATGTGAAACAAACTTCTATTGGAGAGTTGTAATAAACATGAAGTATAAATAAAATGATTTTAATATAACATAAAATAATATTAATAAATAAAATTTAGAATAAAATGGTTCTTAATTAAGTATTTATTAAACCTAATTGTATTTTTTTTTGAGTTATGTGATCATACTGAGCGAGTTAGGGACCTAACTTATGGTAACTTCCAAAACACACTCTTTTATTTTGAGTCCTTAATCTTCTCTCTAAAACTAAAATTATCACCATATTATTGTCATGAAATTATTTTATAAAATACATATATGTTATCCTAACATATACACTATGTTTATATTACCTTTTATTGTTTTGTATATACAATATTCTAAGGTTCCCTTCTCCATTTTATTCATTTAAGGGGAACTTCTTAATTTCTTACATCATTTCATGTACAACTTCGGGAATATGTCTTACCCTCTTTATATACTCTTTATCATTTTTCATTAAATGCTGCTTAAGCAGTTCATTTTTAAACCCACTTATCCACTCTTTTTTTATATACGATTATTCCTTATGAGTGATTTATTTATGTAGAACACATATGTATATACTTGTTGTGGATTTTATGGGTATGAAAAAAATTATGCACCCCACCAATGCATTAGTTAGTTTTTTTATCTTATAAGATATCGTGTGTGGTGCACATACAATTTTTATGTCACACTACGCTTTGTTTTCCAAATAGTGTTCCATGAATTATCTTATGATGTCATGTTTTATAATGTTTTCACATTAATATTATTCAATAATATTATGATTTCATCTTATCATTCAATATTTATATTATTTTAAATTTGATTTTTACATTTTATGTTATCAATATATACATCTTTTCTTATATGTAATACTTACCATAATGATTTACTCTAATTATTCTATTACTGCTATTTATAGCTGAATATTTTCTTTTATATTTTCCCCCATGGTTTCCTATAAAATATTAAAATTTCAAAAAGATCTAGGATAAAATTTTATTAACTTGTTTCCCAAAGAAACCAAACCTATAGATCCATGGGTTTTGTTTTGCAGATTATTTTGTTGAAATTTGTGTAATAATATGTATAAGAGCCTTGGGTTTTTATATTACCTATTAATGTTTGGTAGTTATGTAAAATGTTTTGGGAGAAACTCAAAATTTAAGATATATATATATATATATATATTATGGATAATATTGATGTATTTATTAAATAGTTTCCCAGTCTTCCCTTGATTCATGGAGTTGAGTTTTCAATAGAACTCATATATACTATTACACCCATTTAAAATTATTATTACTAAATGAACCCAAATGTGTTTTAGGAATTGAGGAAGAAATTCTAGGAGAATTTAGAAAAACTATTTTTAATCCCAAGTGTCCCACAATGGGCGTCATTTATCATTTAGGTTAAGATGAAAGATGGGTCATTGAAATATTTTATTGATTTTCGAGAACTTGATAAGATCACTATCAAGAACAGGTGTCTTATACCCCATATTTATGACTTTTATTATGAACTATTTAGAGGGCAATAATTTTCATAGACTAAACTTTGATAATTCTATCATCAATTAAGGGTCCAAAAGTAGGACATAACCAATATGGACTTCTGTATGAGGTATGGATACTATTAATTTATAAGGACGCCATTATGGACTAAAAAATTCACTTTTTATCTTAATACATCTAATGAATCAAGAAATTTTAGATTACCATGGTAATTTTGTGGTAGTATTTATAGATGATATACTAATATATATAAAGAGTAAGTCAAAACATGAGGATTATTTGAGTATAGTTTTGCTAAATTGAGGAATGATAAGATGTATGCCAAATTCATAAAATTTGAATTTTGGATAAAAAATAATATAATTCATGGTTTATATTGTTACAAGTGAGGGTATATAAATGGATCCTAAAAAGATATATGTTATTATGAAATTTACAAGATCAAACATTGTGACTGAGAATTGTTGTTTTCATGTATTAGATAGATATTATTGACAATTTTTAAATAATTTCTCATGTATAAAAATTCCACTAACAAAGATGATGAAAAAGGGATAAAAGTTCCTTAATAAAATTGTATGCAAAGAAAATTTCAAGGATTTAAATAGAAGGTTGGTTAGTACATAAATGATCACACAATCATGTTGTGTATGTATCTACCTAGACTCTAATAACCCAAATCTGATGGGTACTTATTACATGTTTAAAAGAAACAAGAAATGACATCACCATGAATAGATAAATTTACCCATCATGGAAACTAAATACATACTTGATTCCCATATTACATTTTAAATATAAAAACATTACATAAGAAACTTTATTTCATCCATGAATTGCATTCAAATATCATTTATTCATTTCCTATGTCTAGGAAAGGAAATTAAAGTGTGAGTTAAACTGATCAATAAGGGTCAGAAACAATAAAAGAAATCATGAGTAAATAAGGCATAATCAATATGGAAGGGTTAATAAATAGAACACATTTGATTCCAGAAACAACTTCAGCAATAAATAAATACATGGATAAAATAAACTAAACAATAACATTGATAGTAATTATTGAATTATTAATAAAGGGAATTCATAAAGTCTAAAATTAAGGATCTTATCATCAAGTTATTGACCAAGATATCATGAATCTTATAATAAATTTCTCGCATGAATACATTATTTTAATACTAGGTATAAACCAATTACAGAACTAATGTGATGAAAAAAAATTTCCCATCAAAACTATTGATTAATTTAGAGGCTATCTATATTCATTCCCCACACCTCACTTTATTTTCTATTAAATTATTCATACAGTTATTGATAAATACAATTCATTCTAAAAATTCATTATAAAGAAAAAATTATCCATATTTAATCAAAAATACGAAACATCAAAATTTCCCCATTAAATGGAATAAAATTATTAATATGATTACTTCAAAAAAAATAACATATTGAAATGGTATAGGGTTAAGGAAATATCAATTGAGTAGAAATGATTATGAAAAAATTAATGATCATGAAAATATAGACATTAAAGAGGAAAATAAAGTCCAAGAAATAATGGAGAGTGATAGAGAACAAGATGAAAAGTGAGATAAGGAAAAAAATTATGTTTTAATCAATAAATCAATTACGGATGACATAATTTCATCAATTGGTCAGAATTAAAGTTATTTAATAGTGGAAATTATTTATAGAAATATAGAGAAAAATAGATTCAAAACATTAAATTGAAATTTTCTTAAATACTTTGAAACATTTTTTTGAAAATGGTGTTATAAACCATTTCCAAAATTCATTTCATCATTGTAGATAACAATATTTTTTTTATTTTAATATAAAAATCATAAATTCAAAGAATAAAGGATAAAATAATTTTTCTTAACATGAAAACTAATAGAGTAAGTTAAATATAAAATAATGGCCATAGAGGTGGGAAAATAAATTCATTCCATTTTAATTTGAAAAACTTTACTTTGAAATATCTATAAGAAGTTAAAGACAAACCATTATGAAAACATCAAAAAAAATCCATTAAAAAACCTTGAAATTAAATTAAAATATATTTTAATACGAAGTTACAAAATTATTGGAGAATAAAAAATAAAATTCTTGAAGCATTTTGGGAAAACCTGAAATTTATAAGATCTCACACATTGTGTAGGTATGTCCTTAATTAAATTTACATTTTAATCCCTTAAATTTTGTTAATGTAATTTTTATTAGATGTATGAGTATTTTTGGGGAGTTTTAGGGGATATAGACACGAAGGAAAAATGATTTTGGCTATCCCAGGCATGTTTCATGGTTGCATAGGGTTAGAGATACCCGTCTGTCCAAACCGTACTAGCCAGGAGGAGGGATTCATAGTTATAGAAAACCATTAAGGGAGTAAGGAAAAGTATTTATTCCTTGGATAGTGGCATTTTTCATGGTTGGTGCACGGTTCATAAAACCGTGTGGGCCTCCCCAGACAACAGTCTAACTCAACCCCTCTTCGATAGAGGCAGACACACAGTTTGTGCACGGTTTTTCAAACTACGTGGATGAAATGTGTGAACTATTAAAAGGTGTGATTTTAAAAAACTACCCATCAATATTTTAATAACCTCACCTAATTTTCTTCCCCATCCACTTTTAAACACTAGTGATGAACTATTTTGATCTAAACAACCCAAGGGTGGATCTCCTTTTATTCTATGTTGTTTGGAGTTATATTGGGTGATGATCGAAGCTCTAGGAAATTATAATGCTCTTCTTGATGATTTTTTCTAGATTTGGGATTATAGATTCCTTATTTTTCTTCAAATCCCAACAACTATTTTTTTGGTAGATTATATGTTGGGGCTTCAAGGAGTGTTTGAATATAGATCTAAGGCTATGGTTAAGTGTACGTTCATATTAATATTTGATGTAGGTAGTATACATGTTAAATCCCATAGATCTAATGTTGATTTGTACTTTCATATTTCACCAATTTCTTATTGATTATTTTGAGTTTTATGTATTTTAGTAGGGTTTGTAAATATAGTTTTCCAAATAAGAATTTCAACCCCTCATGATCCCCTTGTGATGCATTGACGTTGAATAGACCAATTTTGGGCTACCCATGGGGTACCCCAATGATTCTAATCATAGGAAATGATAATGTTATCCTTGAAATTGATTTGTGATGAGATTGAGCCCATGAAAAACAAGTTGATATGTTCAGTCGAATTAAAAAGAAAATATGAATAGTTGTGTCTAGACATTGATAGTTGAATAAGGGATTGCTTGGATTAACATGAATTGAGTATGATGTAATAAAAAAATTGTGTTAAGTGATTTATGAAAGGTACTTGAAATTAATAAGTGGGTTAATTCATATGAAATAGTGAATAGATTAAATGGTAAAGGTTTGGTAGTTGATAAATGTGTTTAAAGGGTTAACATAAGGGAATTGATGATTATGTTAAACAGACTAATATATGGGGATTGTTGAATATACCTAATGGGTTAAGGCATGAGAAAAACAAATGGGTTAAATGGGATATGAAATATAATTTGGTAAATGTGCTAATGGGTTAAGGCTTGAGGTTAATTCACATGTTGAATAATTATGATATATCCATGTTATGTTTATTGATTGTGCATGGTTTTTGATATGATATATATGGTAAATTGTTAAATAAGAATGTACACATGGATTAATTGTTATGGGGTAATGTAATTTAGAATCCATGCATTTGGATCATGTTATACTAAGGCTCTAAATCCAACCTCATAATGGATGGGTTGGGAAAGGGTACTAAGGATCTATACACCTTATAGACGCATTTGATGAAACTACCTAGACCGAGACTACAAGGAAAGTGTGGTGTATGTTTTATGAAATGTTGACCCTTAAAGAGATAAGGAACTTTACTTTTTCCCTTATTCATGATAATTGACCATCTTAGGACATTTGGTAAATGGTGTAAATTCCGCACCCAGAGAAGATGAGATGAAAATTAATTGAGTAATGAAGATGATATTAGTGATGAAAATGGAAATAATGATGGAAATGGATATATTTAATATCATTAAAAAATGGAACCTTAGTGTTGTTTTCTTTACTTTTCATTTATTTATTACTCACATGCACTATTGTTTTATACTGGATACTTTGTAGACATCATTGGTGGTGACCTAGTGTGTGGTACTCACACCCTGCTCGGACCGCCATTGGGCTCTTGAAAAGATTTCATTATTACAGTTCATGATAAGGGAAAAGTTCCTATGATAGGATTTTGAGATTGGATTGGGATGTGCATGTATGAGGATCCAAACATGGATTTGGGGCCTATTTCGGGGTTTCTACTCCTTGTCATTATTTTGGGTTTTCTTCCACTATGGGAATAGTTAACATGACTTGAGATATTTATTATTAGGGTGTGGTTTGTACCCTATTTGGAGAACCAGTTAGTAATTCATGTTGTTAGTTAATGTTATTATTTCTTTGACTTCGCTTGTTATCTATTGTTGATAAATCTGGTAAATAGGGTATTGTTTCCCTACATGATTCTATAGAACTTTTCTGCTAGTTGGAAACCTCTGGCGTATGGAGAGGTGCACTTGAGGTCAGGTGGCGAATCGACTTGGGGAACATGTTTAGTTGATTCCAAGGAGGGGACATTAAAAATTCGTATCAGAGCATTTATTTTATGTGACTTACTCTTTGGGGTGGTATATGAGATGGTAGTATGTGTCAGGTCTTGTTAATGTGCTCGTGATTGAGAGTATCTAACCCATTTTTAGGGGAAATCCCAAGTACCCATAGAGGGAATTGTTATTCTTGATGTGTGTTGTTACCCTTGAATGATATTTCATCATTGGGTAATGAAATTGTTGTGTTATGTGATTGTTTTATGATAATTTATTCGTGGATGAGTTGAAATGAGGATTTGAATTGATGCATTATTTTATGAACCAATGGAGATAGGTGGAATGCAATATGATATGAACACATGAGATGGGTGTATAGGACCTAAAAGGTGGAATGAATTTTAATTTCTTGAAATTTAATGAAAATGGTGTCTAATAATGATGATGTAAATGTATAAATGGAATAAATTCTAAATAATGGTCAAGGTTTTGTGTTAAAATAAGTGTTTTGAATGAGTAAAAATGTTTTTTTTTGTAACAAGCAGTGAAAATATAAATGTGCGTAAAAGAGAAAGTGTTGTGTGGTGAAAGTGGGAAAATATTAAAAAGTTGTCTAATGAAAGATGCGTAATATTGTAAATGGGTTTACCCAGGTAAGTAATGACCCAAATTGGGGATTTTTGGGGGAAGTGTTCTTAAAGTGACCATATTCATTAGAATATCACATGAAAATTAAGTTATTTTTGGCTAGTGGTGAGCTTATTTTTCTGTAAACCATGGAAGATTTATGTCCTGTGTTCTAAGAAAGGTGTTTAAAAAGGTATATAAATTCCACTGTGATGATGTGTATGAGTTGTGTGAGAAGAGGATACGGTTTATAATGCTCCACTAAAGATGGGGAAAGAGGTTACAGTGGTTTAGTGGGGCTGGGGAGAGGAGTAGTTTCATGAGATTTTTAATCATTTTATACAGATGATGGAACATAACCCATGGTGGGTTGTGATGAGTATATTTGATCTAACTAGTGAGTTTTAGTTATAGAACCCTTTAACATTTTATAAATAGGGTGAACTTGATGCGGTAGAGTTCTAGATAGAGTCCATACAGATGATTCTTGATTACTTGGAGACTCCAACAGAGAAGGGAGTCAAGTTGGTAGAATATATGATGCAGGGATCAACAAAGTGTTGGTGGGATATCTTTGTTCAAAATCCGAAGCCATATGTTATATTGTGTAAAGACATTCAGAAAAAGTTTCTAGAGAATTTATATCCAGATACCATGATACAAGATCAGTCTTTATAGATAACGAGGTTAACACATGGAACAATGTATGCGATGGATTATGTTGTTTATTTCATGGACTTGAAACACTTTGTTCTAGCATTGGGAGGGGACGAGTCTATGAAAAAAAAATACATTTTCATAATGGAATTTGGAATGATATAATGTCCCATATGAACATATATAAAAAACAAGTTTTAGAAGTGTTGTATTAGACCCTTATTTTAGAAGGTAACTTAAAAGAAGCTTCAGGTAGCGGGTTAGTGGCTCCAGTTTGACTGACTAGTGGTGTGGATTTCGTGGGTAGGAATCATCACATTAGAAATATTGATCAGGATGGAAGTGTGTAGAATAGTAAAAAATGAGTATCAACCTATCAAGCGATGACCATGTTTTTTTCTATTAGTTTGTTAGGCCGGGGAACATGCATGTTTAGTATAATGACCCATACTTTACATACATTGTTAATACTTCAAAATTGAAGCATAATTATTACAACATATAACAAAACCACGAAAGGACCGTATAGGTATAGTGTCATTAGAAACTGGGAAACATAAACAACTAGTTATAAAGCATCTACACTGTCTCCCATTTATTTCATCATATCTATAGTCCCTTTTGGCATATCTTACTTAATAACCTTCTTCCTGACCTGGGGAAAGAAAAAATACAAAAGGGTGATCTCAAATGCTCAGTAAGGATAAACAAAAGAAATATCAATCACATCATATACATAAGCGCATAACTTTTGAAAATATTAACCTGAAAAAGAGATCATAATTTGATAACATGGAATAAATCATGGCAGCGAAATATAATCACAATAATCATAACTTAAAACACGAAACATTGTGGTATACACACATAATCATAGAGAATCATTTCTTGTTAGTCAAGACTCATTTCCAAGACTATCTTAGTGGACAAAGTCCATCTCTGAACCGAGTCACCCTCGTTTCAGTCCTATTTCACTGAACCAGTATAACCTACCATTCCAGCCATGTCTATCTCATGAGATATAAAATCTTTACCCAATGCATTGAAGGGAGATATAGGTCCCACCCATCTCATATTGATACCATTCTTATGTGTGCCACAAAATCATAAATCATACATCATTGCATAACCCATGTAATAAAAATGGGATTTTTAAACAACATGACATCATAAAACAATTCATATAAGATTAAGGAATTCATAAAAATAATTCCATCACAACATAATCAAATAAATGTAATAATAGGGATATAAACAGAACCCTATATTATCTTAGATGGAAAATAATTTTGATAAAACACATGAACTCCATTCTTGAGGAAAATATCCTTTCTACTTCAAAAACACTTTTCGTTTCTTAACATGTCATACAAATTTTAAACTAAAATAAGTTGATTAAAAATAAACTTGAAAACATGTAAAGGAAGCTTCTTTGAAATAATGTTTTAAAATTTCATTCATGCCGTATAAGTTTAAAAAAGAAAACATTCTTCTCGTACTTTTGTCGGAAAAGTCAAAAAGTACCTCATACAAAAAACGACAAAAGATTCCTTTCATATATTTTACTAAAAACTCACCGAAGGGTAAAATTGGATATAAACTATTGTAGAAGGATATAAATATTACATATTGAGGAAACATGGATGTGGATGATAAAATACACCCCAGTAAATGCCAAAGTATAAACAATCTCGGATAAAAATGAGATTGTGATATTTCCCTTACCTTAGGTCCGTTTTTCTTCGTAAGTGTCTGAACCTCCTGTATAATGATTTAAATAATGTTATTGACTTATTCCAGAATCATACTTATTATTATGATATCATATATGGTCATATTCTTAGCTTTTTAGTAGTAATATTTCATTGCTACTTGTTATTCGGGTGTTTATAACTTTTTGTTCTTATGCGCGTTTTGTCGAATAAATTCTTATTCTTATCTTTAGGTTATAGATAACTCATTTACAGAATGATATTAGTGTAATATATATAATATTAATTCATTCAATTCATTCAATTCATTTATACAATCATTATGAAATGAAGATCATGTAGAACGAGTCGCATCACATCGTGGAGACGGTATTCCGTACGTACGCACGAGTGATGATATCGTTCCTATGATCGTGGAATTGTATTGGAGTGTATGTATACTATTTCAGAATCAGTATCACTTTATAATAGTCATATATAGTCATTATTTACACCATTATACCCATCCAATTAAGGTGGTGGTGGAAAATAGATTACACCACGGCGTGGAGACGGTATTCCGTACGTACGCATTCGCGGTGATTTCCTTTTCCGTAGGATGAATATATGGTCAAATAGGGTTGTTTCATACTTATAATAACATATCAGTATATGAGTGATACTGATGTTATTACTTCAAAATGAAACAACTAAAGAAGAAGAAGTGGAAGAAGAAATAAAGATGAAAGAATCGGTAACGGACATTACCTCTTCTTTGAAGTGCTTCTTTGAGACCTCCTTTTAGGGCACTAAAATGGGTCTTTGAAGAAGACCAGAACCTCTAGGATGTCCCTAGCGAAGTGGAGAGGAGGAATTGGCAGGGTTTGGGCGAGCTTTAAGGCTCAAAGTGGTGTGAGGAAGAGGGGGAGGAGGTGCCCTTTTATAAGGGAGGAGAGGGGAAACTTTGGGAAAACTAAAAATATTATTTTATTATAAAGTCAAGTTCGGTTTTAAATAGCTCCAAATTGATATATTTCGAAGATAAGGTGGGTATGGGTCTAAATACTCTCATCCAATAGAATTCAGACAAGTTTAGGTTCCGTTTTAAACCTTTTCATTTAGATTTAAAATTAAGTTAAATAAGTTTACTTTTACCGTGTCTTCTTGTGTAATCATATTATAAGGTTAATAAACTTACTATAAGCAGCAAAATGAACCCAAATTTGTTTATTGTTAATATATATAACATTATCCAAGTCATTTGGCCGAACCTTATATTTTTAGGAATAAAATAACAATTACTAATATAATATTTGTTTTAAAAACTATTTTATGTCAATTTTGACACTATTTAGTAATTAATTTTTGTGAAAATCATAACAGAATTATTAGTTCAAACCAAGTTAATTAAATCAATACTAACATGTAATATTAACCTAGATAATTAGTGTAATTCATAAAAAGTCTCAAATTACATTTATTTTGGTGTTTATAACATCAATTATGTCAATATTTCATTAATAAAATAATTACTGCATCATCATTGTGTCATAAATAAATTAAATTATTTAATGTCTAAAAATTACAAATAAAATATCATTACGTAGGAAATCTCTTTATATTTCTAATTAATATTTATAGTCTAATTTATCTTATGTATAACCTTATATTAAAAATTATTTACTTATTAAACTTTGATTTTAACTATTTTAACCCTTCTTTAAATAAATTAATAATAAATGTCCTAATCTAATCCAAGTGGGCCTAAATGGTCATATTTTATTACTAAGTTTGTTTTTGGTCGAATTAAACTTATCCAATAGAATTAGGACATGTGTTAGGGTAATAATAATACCATCTTTACCCTTAATTACCCTATTTACTTTTAACCGTGGTAAAAAAAAGTAAAAGGTTACTGTTCACCAAAAATTATTTTCATCTCATTGAACCACATTTTAGTCCTTGATATTAACCGTGTCTCTCGGATTTTCGAAATTCCACTCACAGAAGCGGTAAAATTAAGTTTTAGGAAAAATTCAGTTTTTTAACTACCACTTAGTGGTTTCACTATTCATCAAAAATTGGAAGTTTTTAGAAAAATACCAAAATTTCACCCTAGTCTAATTTCGATATTCTGAATCCAAAAATGAAGTCCATTTTGAAAATTAAAATTTCTAAAATTTAAAAAAGTGGTTATTACTATTCATAACGGCTAGTTTTAATAATATTTTAATAGCATATCGTTGTTTAGTGAAACTCGGTATTGCGTACGACGCTAGCTATCGAGGAAGGTCGTGATTTCGTGTAAAGCAAGCCAAGAAAGTGTTGTGTATAAAAATATTCCTTTGATGATTTATATGACATAAAAGTCTCGGGTGTTACATTCTACCCCCCTTAAAATGAATTTCACCCTCGAAATTCGTCACTTTGAATCAAACAGATGAGGATACCTCTCCCTCATCATATCCTCAAGCTCCCATGTAGCTTCTTCTAATTGGTGGTTCCTCCATAAAACTTTCACCAATCAAGTGGTCTTGTTTCGTAGGAATTTTTCGCTACGATCCAGAATCTCTATCGGTTGTTCTTCATAAGAAATATCTTGCTCCAGCGGTATAACTTCTGAGCTGAGTACATGTGATGGATCAGGTATGTACTTTCTCTGGAGAGATACATGGAACACATCGTGAAATTGAGAGAGATTTGGTGGAAGCGTCAATCGGTAAGCTACCTTCCCAACACCATCCAGTATTTCGAAAGGAACGATATATCTAGGGCTCAACTTCCCCTTCTTTCCAAATCTCATGACTCTCTTCCAGGGAGATATCCGTAAGAACACTTTATCACCCACTTCAAACTCTAGGTCTTTTCTTCTGTTTTTGGCATAACTTTTCTGTCCACTCTGAGGTGCTCTTATGTGTTGTTGAATAGATCTGACCTTTTCTGCCATTTCATCAACGAGATCAGGTCCTAATAGCTTTCTTTCCCCAACTTCATCCTAGCAAGTTGGAGTCCTTCATTTCTTTCCATAGAGAGCTTCATAAGGAGCCATCTGAATACTGGAGTGAAAGCTATTATTATAAGAAAATTCCACCAAAGGTAGGTGTTTATCCAAACCACCTTTGAAATCCATAGAGCAAGCTCTCAACATATCTTCTAGGGTTTGAATTGTTCTCTCAGACTGATCGTATGTCTGAGGATGATAAGCAGTTCTGAAACTCAACTGTGTATCCAGATTATGCTGAAGACGTCGCCATAACTTCAAGGCAAATCTCGAATCCCGATCAGATATAATAGAAAGTGGTACTCCATGCAATCTTACCACTTCCTTTACATATATCCTGGCAAGCTGATCCAGCGAGAAATCCTCTCTAATAGCAATGAAGTGTGCAGACTTTGTTAGACGATCAACTATGACCCAGATAGCATTATTGCCTTCGGATGTTTTAGGGAGTCCTATGACAAAGTCCATAGTGATGTTTTCTCATTTCCATTCGGGTATGGGTAATGGTTGTAACATCCCCTTAGACTTCTGTCTCTCAGCTTTAACTTGTTGACAAACCAAGCATCGAGAGACATATTCAGCAACATCTCTTTTCATGCCATCCCACCAGAAGTACTCTTTCAGGTCCCTATACATCTTCTTGCTTCCAGGATGAATAGAGAATGAAGAACTATGAGCCTCATCCAGCAGCTCCTTCTTTAATTCAGGGATGGGAGGAACACAAACCCAATTCCTGAACTTTATTATCCCATCACAATCAAGGTTGAATTCAGGAACATTTCTCACCTTCTTTTGTAACTCGACATCTTCTTTCTATGCCTCTTTAATCTTCATATGTATAGATGGTTGAACATTCATTTGAGAAAGATAAGATATTTCCCCTTCCATTATAATTCCAAGATCCATCCTTTGTAAATCCATAAATATTGGATCTTTTGTGATCCTCAACATGGATAAACTAGCATGGTCTTGTCCACTTAATGCATCTGCCACCTTGTTTGCTTTCCCAGGGTGGTAATGGATTGAGCAGTCATAATCCTTAATCAGCTCCAACCATCTTCTTTGACGCATATTCAGCTCCTTTTGTGTGAAAATATACTTTAAACTTTTATGATCAGTATAAATATCACACCTTTCACCATAAAGATAATGCCTCCAAATCATTAATGCAATGATTACCGCAGCTAAGTCCAAATCATGTGTTGGGTAATTTTGCTCATGGATTTTCAACTGTCGTGAGGCATAAGCTATCACCATATCATTTTGCATAAGAACACACCCCAATCCCTTCTTAGATGCATCACTATAGATCACAAACCTTTCTCCACTACAAGGCAGTGTGAGAACAGGTGCACTGGATAACCTTCTTTTCAACTCCTTGAAATTCTCTTCACTTTCCTCTGTCCAAACAAACTTAACTCCTTTCCGAGTCAACTTGGTGAGTGGATTAGATAATCGTGAAAAATCTTTCACAAAACGTCGTTAATATCCAGCCAAACCAAGAAAACTTCGGATCTCAGTTACTGTTGTCGGTCTCGACCATCTTTCAATAACCTCTGTTTTTGCTGGATCCACAGATATCCCCTCTTTTGAGATTATGTGACCTAAAAATTCAACTTTTTGAAGCCAAAATTCACACTTGGTAAATTTGGCATAAATCTTCTCCTTTCTCAGGGTCTTCAATATAATTCTCAAGTGATCTTCATGCTCTTCCATGCTCTTTGAATAGACAAGAATATCATCTATAAAGACTACCACAAATTGATCAAGATAGTCTATAAAGACTCTATTCATTAGATCCATGAAGATATAAGGGGCATTAGTAAGACCAAATGGCATCACTATAAATTCATAGTGTCCATACCTTGTACAGAAAGCCGTCTTTGGTATATCCTCCCTTTTGACCCTTAATTGATGATACCCTGAACCAAGATCAATCTTGGAAAAGTATTGAGCTCCGCGTAGTTGGTCAAATAAGTCATCAATGCGTGGGAGAGGATATTTGTTCTTGATAGTGATCTTGTTAAGTTCTCGATAATCAATGCAGAGTCTCATTGATCCATCTTTATTCTTAACAAATAGAATAGGTTCTCCCCAAGGTGACACACTAGGGCGTATGAATCCCTTATCAAGATTCTCTTGGAGTTTCTTCTTCAATTCCTGCAACTCAATTGGGGCCACTCTATAAGGTGTCTTTGAAATAGGCAAAGCACCCGGTACGAGTTCTATTGAAAACTCAACTTCACGATTTGGTGGAAGACACGGTAATTCCTCCAGAAAGACATCATCAAACTCCCGTACAATGGGCATATTCTTAATCGTGAGTTTCTCACCAACCATTTGAGATAAATAACCTTCATTTAGTGGAATCAATACCCATAAAATGGAAGAAATTTTCAATGGAAGGTTATGTTCGTCCTTGCATCGATAGATGATCATAGATTGATCTGGAATATGAAATGTGACTTCCCTTCTTTGGAAATTGATATGAGCTCCATGTAGAGAAATCCAATCCATGCCAAGAATCACATCAAATTCCACTATAGGAAGGACCAGAAGATTTGCAGGAAGCACTTTCCCACAAACATCGATCAGAGAAGAATTATAAACTTTTGATGCGACTGTTGTGCCATTAGGTGTTGTCACAGCTTACTCAACATCTAATTGTTGAGGTAATACGGTGATACCCTTAGAAAATTATTCAGAAATAAATGAGTGGGTGGATCCAGAATCAAATAAAACATTTGCTACTTTAGAGTGGATGGTAAGTGTACCTTTCACCACATCGTTATCGTACTCCACATCACTGATAGAAATTGCATTTGACTTTCCTTTGTCTTTAGCCTTAAAAGTTTGTTGACGTCGACCATCATCATCAACCCTTGGATTAGGGCATTTATTGGTATAATGACCCATCTCCTTCCACTTGAAACATTGATGTTTAGTAGGTTCATTCTGTGTATCCATTCCTTTGTTTGAAACATTAGACATCTTCTTCCCATCATCGTGGCATTCAAATGCCCGATGACCTTCCTTTCCACATTTGAAACATTTACTTGTCCCTTTTAGACAACTCCCTCCATGTTTCTTTCCACACTTTGAGCATAAGGGAAAGCTCATCTTCTTTTCAGTTTTCTCTTTAGATTTTCCTTTGAATTCCATTTTCCTCTTCTTATCAAACCCATATTACTGATGGGTTACTCCAATCTCTATCTCGACTTTGAGAGCACATCGAACGATTTCCTCGTAGCTATTGAAGTCCCTTATGGCTAACGCCCTTCGAAGACTTGGTTTTAAGCCACTAAAGAATCGATCGATCTTACTCTCAGGTTGGATAATAATACCAAAAGCGTACCTTGCAAGTCTTGTAAAATTTGCTTCATAGGTACCAACAGATTCATCATCCTTTTGCTTCAGTTCAAGAAACTATTTCTCCATCTTTGTTCGGAGAATACGAGGGAAGTACTTATTGAAAAATAAGTTTTTTAACTCGTCCCATTCCATGAACTCAATTTCATCCCTTTTCCTCGTATTCTTATTAAGATTCCACCATTGATCAGCATCTCCTTCCAAAAGATACACTGCTAGGATGACTTTCTCATGTTCAGAACATTGAAGAACTGAAAATATCTTTTCAGTAGTACTAATCCATTGTTCAGCAACTAATGGATCAGTAGACCCGCTGAAAGAAGGTGGACGCTGCCTCATGAAGGATTCAACAGAATGTTGCTCCTTACTTTGCTCGTTTGGAAGTCCTACATGATTCATAGCTTGAGAAAGTTGTGTGAGCATGGCTACAAGATTTTGCATTCTAGCTCCCATAACGTTTGGTTACTCAGGGGGACAATCATTGCATTTCCCGTCGCATTCTGCATTGACACGGTTCCTTCGGGTTCCAGCCATTGACTAAAACCAAGAAGAATAGTGTAAGCAACACTAATTATAATAGGAAAACCACATAATCAGGAATAAAATTTCACACTTAAGGTCTTATCCTAGGTTATTCATGGCCATTTCTAAAACACTAAGATTGTGTTCTATTCTTAGACTTATACTTAGGGTTCTTACTAAGGCTTTCACATCCTAGTTTCCAAAGGTTGACTATACCTTTCATCTGATACCAACTATAACGGCCCATAATTTACATACATTGTTAATACTTCAAAATTGAAGCATACTTATTACAACATATAACAAAACCACGAACTGACCGTATAGGTATAGTGTCTTTAGAAACTGGGAAACATAAACAACTGGTACATAAAGCGTCTACACTGTCTCCCATTTATTTAATCATATCTATAGTCCCTTTTGGCATATCATACTTAATAACCTTCTTCCTAACCTGGGGAAAGAAAACATACAAAAGGGTGAGCTCAAATGCTCAGTAAGGGTAAACAAAATAAATATCAATCAAATCATATACATAAGCGCATAACTTTTGGAAATCTTAACCTGCAAAAGAGATCATAATTTCATAACATGGAATAAATCATGGCAGTGAAATGTAATCACAATAATTATAAACAAAACATGAAACTTTGTGTTATACACACATAATCATAGAGAATCATTTCTTGTTAGTCAAGACTCATTTCCAAGACTATCTTAGTGGACAAAGTCCATTTCTGAACCGAGTCACCCTCGTTTCAGTCCTGTTTCACTGAACCGGTATAACCTACCATTCCAGCCATGTCTATCTCATGAGATATAAAATATTTACCCAATGCATTGGAGGGAGATATAGGTCCCGCCCATATCATAATGATACCATTCTTATGTGTGCCACAAAATCATAAATCATACATCATTGCATAACCCATTTAATAAAAATGGGATTCTTATACAACATGACATCATAAAACAATTCATATAAGATAAAGGAATTCATAAAAATAATTCCATCACAACATAATCAAATCAATGTAATAATAGGGATATAAACAGAACCCTATATTATCTTAGATGGAAAATAATTTTGATAAAACACTTGAACTCCATTCTTGAGGAAAATATCCTTTCTACTTCAAAAACACTTTTCCTTTCTTAACATGTCATACAAATTTTAAACTAAAAGAAGTTGATTAAAAATAAACTTGAAAACATGTAAAGGAAGCTTCTTTGAAATAATGTTTTAAAATTCCATTCATGCCGTATAAGTTTAAAAAAGAAAACATTCTTCTCGTACTTTTGTCGGAAAAGTCAAAAAGTACCTCATATGAAAAACGACAAAAGATTCCTTTCATATATTTTACTAAAAACTCACCGAAGGGTAAAATTGGATATAAACTATTGTAGAAGGATATAAATATTACATATTGAGGAAACATGGATGTGGATGATAAAATACACCCCAGTAAATGCCAAAGTATAAACAATCTCGGATAAAAATGAGATTGTGATATTTCCCTTACCTTAGGTCCGTTTTGCTTCGTAAGTGTCCAAAGCTCCTGTATAATGATTTAAATAATGTTATTGACTTATTCCATAATCATATTTATTTTTATTATATCATATATGGTCATATTCTTAGCTTCTTAGTTGTAATATTTCATTGCTACTTGTTATTCGGGTGTTTATAAATTTTTGTTCTTATGCGTGTTTTGTTGAATAAATTCTTATTCTTATCTTTAGGTTATAGATACCTCATTTCCAGAATGGTATTAGTGTAATATATATCATATTAATTCATTCAATTCATTTATATAATCATTATTAAATGAAGATCATGTAGAACGAGTCGCATCACATCGTGGAGACGGTATTCCGTATGTACGTACGAGTGATGATATCGTTCATATGATCGTGGAATTGTATTGGAGTGTATGTATACTATTTTAAAATCAGTATCAATTTATAATAGTCATATATAGTCATTATGTACACCATTATACCCATCCAAGTAAGGTGGTGGTGGAAAATAGATTACACCACGGCGTGGAGACGGTATTCCGTATGTACGCACGGGCGGTGATTTCTTTTTCCGTAGGATGGATAGATGGTGAAATAGGGTTGTTTCATACTTATAATAACATATCAGTATATGAGTGATACTGATTTTATTACTTCATAATGAAACAACTAAAGAAGGAGAAGTGGAAGAAGAAATAAAGATGAAAGAATCGGTAACAGACATCACCTCTTCTTTGAAGTGCTTCTTTGATACCTCCTTTTAGGGCACTAAAATGGGTCTTTGAAGAAGACCAAAACCTCTAAGATTGATCTAGGGAAGTGTAGAGGAGGAATTTGCAGGGGTTGTACGAGCATGAAGGCTCAATGTTGTGTGAGGAAGAGGGGGAGGAGGTGCCCTTTTATAAGGGAGGAGAGGGGGACCTTTGGGAAAACTAAAAATATTATTTTATTATAAAGTCAAGTTCGGTTTTAAATAGATAAAAATTGATATATTTAGAAGCTAAGGTGGGCATGGGTTGAACGCCTCTCATAAAATAGAATTTAGACAAGTTTAGGTTCCTATTTTAACCTTATCATTTAGATTTAACATTAAGTTAAATAAGTTTACTTTTACTGTGTCTTCTTGTGTTCTCATACTATATGGTTAATAAACATACTATAAGCAGCCAAACGAACCCCAATTTGTTCATTATTAATATATATAACCTTATATAAGTCATTTGGACGAACTTTATATTTTTAGGAATAAAATAACAATTACTAATATAATATTTGTTTTAAAAACTATTTTATGTCAATTTTGACACTATTTAGTAATTGATTTTTGTAAAAATCATAACAGAATTATTAGTTCGAACCAAGTTAATTAAATAAATACTAACATGTCATGTTAACCTATAAGATTAGTTTAATTCATAAAAAGTCTCAAATTACATTTATTTTGGTGTTTATAACATCAATTATGTCAATATTTCATTAATAAAATAATTATTGCATCATCATTGTGTCATAAATAAATTAAATTATTTAATGTCTAAAAATTACAATTAAAATATCATTATGTAGGAAATCCTTTTATATTTCTAATTAATATTTATAGTCGAATTTAGATTATGTATAACTTTATATTAAAAATTATTTACTTATTAAACATTGATTTTAACTATTTTAACCCTTCTTTAAATAAATTAATAATAAATGTCCTAATCTAATCCAAGTGGGCCTAAATGGTCATATTTTATTCCTATGTTTTTTTGGTATAATTACACTTATCTAATAGAATTAGGACATGTGTTAGGGTAATAATAATATCATCTTTACCCTTAATTACCTTATTTACTTTTAACCGTGGTAAAAAAAAGTAAAAAGATACTATTCACCAAAAATTATTTTCAACTCATTGAACCACATTTTAGTCCTTGATATTAACCATGTCTCTTGGATTTTATAAATTCCACTCACATAAGCGGTAAAATTAAGTTTTACGAAAAATTCAGTTTTTTAACTACCACTTAGTGGTTTCACTATTCATCAAAAATTGAAAGTTTTCAGAATAATACCAAAATTTCACCCTAGGCTAATTTCGATATTCCGAATCCAAAAATGAAGTCCATTTTGAAAAATAAAATTTATAAAATTCCAAAAAGTGGTTATTACAATTCATAACGGCTAGTTTTAATAATATTTTAATAGCATATCGTTGTTTAGTGAAACCCGGTACTGCGTATGACGCAAGCTATCGAGGAAGGTCGCGATTTCGTGTAAAGCAAGCCAAAAAGTGTTGTTTATAAAAATATTCCTTTGATGATTTATATAACATAAAAGTCTCGGGTGTTACATTTAGTTCCCCTAACCACTAGTTGAGTGGAGAGCATATAGCAGAATGGGGAATGTGGAAAGGTTCTATAAGAATTTTTAAAATCTAGGCACATATAAAGCATCGAGGACAATGCCAAGTTTATGAAGGGGGTTGGGTACCCCTTATCATTTAGGATATTGGCGCTCTATTGGTTGTACCAGTAGAGGTGTCAGATGGGGTACTCCAGGGTGGGAGCATTCATATCAGTAGGGTAGTGTATCTCTAGCAATTCAGACTGGGGCCCAGGGTAGAGGGTCAGGTCAGCTTCATGTAGTTTATTCTACTCCTTTTGGAGGCAAGTGTTGGACATTGACTATTTGAGGTACGATACTTTTTTCTTTCATGCTTACTTGAGATTTTTTTGATACAGGTGTTTCATATTATTTAATTTTATCTTATTTTGTGGGTTTTTCAGATTAGAGGTGGAACACATGAGTGGTATTATGTCGATTAATACACCATTAGGTGTGTGATAAGAAAATATCAGGCAATGTAAGGGGTGTGAACTTGAGGTTCATGGATACCGTTTCCTACGTGACTTGTTTGTGCTTGAGATGCCTAGTTTTGATATAATTTTGGGTATGGAATGGATAGCAATGTACCAATCCCATATTTACTATATCCACCACAGGGAAATTTTTACATCTCTTGAGGGATACATTTAGGTCTATCGTGGTGAATTAAATGTTTGGTTCGGCTATACATGGCTATTTTGTCAGCATATGGGTGAGTGCATAGCCCAAGCAGATTGTATTATGCTTGATTATGGGGGAGTATAGAACCTTGTATTTACTCCCATGGTGAATCACCATTAGTATGTGTTTCCTGGGTACTTCTCGGGGATGCCACCTGAGTGATATATTGAGTTCATGATAGAGTTTTTTCCAGGATGAGAAGTAGTTTCCATTGTGCAACATAGAATGGAACTGGAAGAAATATAGGAACATATAACTTAGTTGACGAAATTGTAGAATAATGGGTTTATTTTTCCTAGTACATCACCTTGAGGATCTATAGTGTAATTTGGAAAGAAGGTTGATGGGTCATTGTGGTTGTGTGTGGATCGAAGGAAGGTGAATCAGACAGTAGTTAAAAATAGAAACCCTATTCTTATAACCAATAATATTTTTGACCATCTAAGGGGTGCTTCGATGCTTTCCAAGATTGGTACGAGACCAAGGTATCATTAGATAATGGTGATACCTTCTGATATATAGTAGACTGCCTTTAGGAGCAGGTATGGATTATATGAGTTTGTTTTTATGACTTCAGGTCAACCAATGCATTGAATGTTTTTATAGATCTAATAAATTGAATCTTTCACCCTTACTTAGATCAGTTTTTAGTTGCCTTTGTTAATGGAATATTGGTGTACTCTATGAATCCTGAAGACCATTCCCAATATCTTTACATTATTATGAATACACTAAGATAGCATAGACTATAAGAAAAGATAAACAAATTTCATTTCTTAAATGATATGGTACATATCTTGGGTCACATTATCTCTAAGGAAGGCATGTTAGTGAACCTGGAGAATGTACAGGAAGTTGTGTCATGGGGGAAGCCAAATAATGTTTATGATGTCCGAATTTTTCTAAGATGGGAGGGATATTACTGAAGGTTCATTAAATAAATTTTCTATTTTTTAGCACCACTTTTGGGATTAACCAATAAGGGAATCATGTTTTAATGGTCTTAATCATGTGTGAAATCTTTCTAAGAGTTAAAGAAGAGGTTGACAACCACACTAATTCTGATCATACTAGATTTTCATAGAAATAATTTCTTTTTTGAGATGAGTTTGGTGTTGGATTTGTGGTAGTGTTGATGCATGATGATCGTGTTGTGGTGTACGGGTCACAAAATATGAGACCTCATAAAATAAATTACCCTATACATGATCTTGAATTGGTCACGGTGGTTCATGACTTAAAATGTTGGCAGAAATACTTGTTGGGAGAGCGGTTCATGATGTATACCATTTATAAAATCTACAATTACATCTTCTCCCAGCATTATTTGAATATTTGATAGTAAATATGGGTTCACTACATGAAGTCTTTTTTCATTGAATTTGTTTACAATCTGGGAAAGGGAAACAATTTTGTGGATTCTTTGACTTGGAAGACTCAAAATTAGGCGGTTCAATAATCAAGTTTGTAGTGGAAGATAGTGACATTGTTCATAGAGATGAATCATGATGCATATGATATAAAAGGTTAGATGAAACTGGAAACCTGGGATGTTGGTTCCACACTTCTAAGTCTAATTAAATAGAATAAGTGTGAAAATATAGAGTTATTGGTATTTAGGGAAGGTCTTAATAGTGGAAATTCACCTTCTGGTTGGACCATTAGAGTTTATGGAATCATTAATATCTGTGGCTATGTTTTTGTGACAACATGAATGTGAGAATTTTTTATATGTGAGGTTCATGCATTGAAGAATTATGCAAATCATAGTTTGACCAAAATGTGTTGTGACCTTCATAGTAAGTATTGGTGGTCAGGGATGAAGAAAGAGGTCATAGGTTTTGTATCACGATGCCTTTCCTAATAGTAGGTGAAGTATGAGCATTAGTGGATGGGTGATTTTTTGCAACCATTTCCCATTACAGAATAGAAATGGGATGACGTGATAATTGATTTTGTGGTAGGCCTTCCAATTAAACTTTGGAATAATGATTCAATCTGGGTGGTTGTGGATCCGTTGACTATAGTGGATTACTTCTTTCAGATTCGAGTGACTTTCACTTTTGATCAGATGTGTGAGTTTTATGTTTAGGAGATAATATAGTTGCATGGGGTTTTGTGAATTATATTATTAGATCAATATTTTCATTATAAATTTCAATTATGGAAAGTATTAATAATGTTTATTGGAAGTAATGTGTTTTTGGGTATGAACTTTAACCCACAGATAAATGAGTAGTCATATCATACCATTCGAGTAGTAGATAACATATTGAGGGATTATGTTCTAGCTTTTTTAGGGTCATGGAAAAAATATCAAGTATTGTTTGAGTTTTCCTCTAATAATAGTTACCTACTAAAATTAAGATGACACCATTTGAGGTTTTATATGGTGGACCTTGTAGATCTCATGTGTGTTGGTTAGAGGCTAGATAATCATAATTGTTGAAAATGAGTCACTTGTAGGAGATGTAAGGATAGGTAATGTTGATTCAAAAACATATAACTGTGGCTCAGAGTAGGAAGAAGTCGCATGAATACCGGTGTCACCAACCAATTGAATTTGTGGTGGGTGATCGTGTGTTTATTTGGGAGTCACCAAGGTTGGGTCACATTTGAATTTGAAAATAGGGAATGTTGGTGCCCGGGTACATGGGGCCATTTGAGATTGGGGAGAGTATCAGACTGGTGGAGTTATAATTAGCTCTTCCACAATGATATAGTGACAATCAAGATTTCTATAATATATAACAGCTTCAGAAGTGTCACTATGGCCCATATAATGTGATTGATTTTGAGGATGTTGAGCTTAAGGATTCTGTGTCATTTGAGTAGCATCCAATATGTATTGTGTTTATTAGTGAGAAAGTCTTATGGGGAAAGACTGCGCCCTTCGTTCATGTTTTTGGCAGCATGGTAATATCTATGAAGAGAAATGAGAGAGAGAGAGAGTCGGATGTGTTGGCCCAGTGTCCCAATCTATTTTCTTCAGAAGATCCGTGATTCTTGGGAGTGTGGCTCAAGGTCAAACCATTATAAGTTGGATATATTGTAATATCCTGAACTTCATAGAGGTATGTTATTGTTTAACTTTTGGTTTTAATCACTTAACTGTGGTTAATGGAATATCTACCAAATTTATGATGAGGTTAGGGGTTTTATGGGGTTTTGGGGTATGAAAGAAAAATGATTATGGTCATCTAATGCATGTTGCATGGTTGGAACAAGGTTAGAGATAACCATGCACCCAAACCATGTGATCCATGAGGAGGGATGTCCGGTTAGAGTGAACCGTTCTTAGGGGAGTCCAAACCAAGAAACCTTGGATATAGGCCTTTCGCATTATTGACACATAGTTCGTCAAACAGTACGAGCCTCCCCAAGAAACTGTGTGACTCAACCCAACTTGGAAAGAGGTAGGTGCATGGTTTTTGCATGATTTGTCAAACTATGCGGAAAAAACGTGATCCCCATTAAATAGTTTTATTTGACTAAACTTATCTTCAATATTTTAAGATCCTCACCCTATCTTCTTCCCCATATCCCTTCTAATCCTAGTGATTATCCATTTTGAGTCAAGCCTCCCAAGAGTGGATCTCCTTCAATTATAGGCAGTTTGGAGTGTTGTTCTATGTGGATCGAAGATCCTAGTAAGTATAACAATCCTCTTGTTCCTATTTTATAGATTATAGATTTTGGATTCGTTCTTCCTCTTCCAAATCCCTAAAACCCCTTTTCTAGAGGATTAATGGTTGGGGGTTCAAGGGGTGCTTGAATTTGGATCTAAGTCTAAGGTTAAGGGCATGTTCATCATCAAATATTTGGTAGGCGGTCTACAAGTTATACCTCATAGTCCCAATGTTGATTTTTTTTCTTATATGGTTGTGATATTTCTACCGTCTTTTTGTGAGGTTGATGTCTTTTAGAATGATTTGTTACGTATAAATAAGGATTTAAACCCACCACGATCCCAATGGGATGTGTTGATGTTGAGTAGACCAATTTAGGGACACCCATGGGGCGCACCAATGATTCTGAATATAGAAAATGGTAATATCAAACCAAAAATTGATTTGTTATTAGATAGTTCCAATGATGAAAATATTGGTATATTAGGTTGAAAGAAAAAGAAAATATGAATAGTTGTGTCTAGACTTTGATAGTGAAATAAGGGATTATTTGGATTAACATGAATTGAGTTGGATATAATAAAGGAATTGTGTTATGTGACTTATGAAATGTACTTGAAATGAATAAGTGGGTTAATTCATATGAAATGGTGAACATGTTAAATAGTAAATTCTTGTGAATTGATGAATGTCTTAAAAGGGATAACATAAGGGAGTTGATGATTATGTTAACTAGGCCAGTGTATAGGGATTATTGAATATACCTAAGGGGTTAAAAAATTAGAATGAAAAATGGGTTTAATAGTCTATGCAATGTAATTTGGTAAATGTGCTAATGGGTTGAGTCTTGAGGTTAATTCACATGTTGAATAATTATGATATATGAATGTTATGTTTATTTATTGTGCATGGTTTGTGATATGATATATATGGTAAATTGTTAAATAAGAATGTTCACATGGATTAATTGTTGTGGGGTAATGTAGTTTAGAATCCATGCATGTGGCTCATGTTATACTAAGGCTCTAAATCCAACCTCATAATGGATGGGTTGGGAAAGGGTACTAAGGATCTATACACCTAATAGATGCATTTGATGAAACTACCTAGACCAAGACTAAAAGGAAAGTGTGGTGTATTATTTATGAAATGTTGACCCCTAAAGAGATAAGGAACTTTACTTTTTCCCTTATTCATGATAATTAACCATCTTAGGACATTTGGTAAATGGAGTAAATGCCGCACCCATAGAACATGAGATGAAAATTAATTGAGTAATGAAGATGGTATTAGTGATGAAAATGGAAATAATGATGGAAATGGATATATTTAATATCATTAAAAAATGGTACATAAGTGTTCTTTTGTTTACTTTTCATTTATTTCTTACTCACATGAACTATTTTTTTATACTAGATATTTTGTAGACATTGTTGGTGGTGACCTAGTTAGTGGTACTCACACCCTGCTCGGACCGCCGTTGGGCTCCTGAAAAGACTTCATTATAACAGTTCATGACAAGGGAAAATTTCCTATGATAGGATTTTGAGATGGGATTGAGATGTGCATAGATGAGGATCCAAACATGGATTTGGGGCCTATTTCGGGGATTCTAATCCTTGTCATTATTTTGGGTTTTCTTCCACTATGGGAATAGTTAACATGACCTGAGATATTTATTATTAGTGTGTGGTTTGTACCATATTTGGGGAACTAGTTTGTAATTCATGTTGTTGGTTAATGTTATTATTTCTTTGACTTCTCTTGTTATCTATTGTGGATTACTCTGGTAAATAGGGTATTGTATCCCCGCAGGATTCTATAGACCTTTTCTTCTAGTTGGAAACCTCTGGCGTATGGAGAGGTGCACTTGAGGTCAGGTGGAGAATCGACTTGGGGAACAGGTTTAGTTGATTCCAAGGAGAGGACATTAAAAATTGGCATCAAAGCATTTATTTTATGTGGCTTACTCCGTGGGATGGTAATGCATGTTTCTAGTAAATGTTATTATTTACATGAATTCACTTGTTTTTTGTTGTGTATTACCCTGGTAAATAGGGTACACTCAACTCACATGATCTTTTAAACCCTCATTGTTAGTTGAAAACCTCTATTTCGTAGGGAGGAAAACATGAGGTCATGTGGTGACTTAGATCGGGGAACCGGTTTAGTGGATTTCTGGGCATGGATGTTACAAAATTGAAGAAAATTACTCCCAACCCATGAAAAGAAATATATTTTCTTTTTCTAAAAAAATTATTTTTGACTTTTAGTATCAAAGAGAGGAAAATTATGTATCCATTAGATTATATTGATGAATTAATATATTTTTTTTCAATGGATTATAGAAATGTTAAACTATATATTAAAGTAAGATAGAGTTCTAATGGGTGTTTCCAAAGTAAAAGCATTGAAATCACATACTCTTGAAGGAGAAAAACACATGATGTTAGAAACAACTAAATTCAAATTCATTTTACTTCAACTTACTCTTTCCTTTATCTATGATCTATTGATAAAAAATAAAATTATTCATTAACATAATCTGATGAGAACTTCAATCTCCAAGTTTTTATTTGTTTTAAATACCAAATTATCTTTAATGTCCATGAGTTTCTCTCCACATATTGGCAATAAACTCAAAGTATGACATGTGAGGGATCAAATTCATCTCCTAGTTTATTATATGAATTTTAATCCCCCTTATTGACATCATGATTTATGGGAGGAACTTCTATTAAAAATTTTCTTCTTCACACATTTTCATTTTTTGAATTGAATATAAACCAAGAATTGTTTTGAAATGGATAAAATCACAATTATTAAATCTATAATCCACAAATCAATAAAACTATATATATTTGTGAAATTATTAGTGTATAAAGAACTGGATATTATGTGAGAAATTAAATCTATCCAATAAAATTCACCATGTCAGGGTAGTTTGTATGAAATATTTTTTAATTGGCAAGTTCATTATATTTTATTCAAATTACTATCTTATATCCTTATCTGCAAACATACAAATGTAATTCAAGTATAAAATAGAAGTTTTCTCTCACTTAAAAAAACATATTCACTTTGTTTTAAAAAATTAAAACTCTCCCATATTTCCATTCAACAAAAATTAATAAGTTGTTGGGAAATATATCAATATAGATTAAGGTGAAAATTTTTTAATTCTTAAAATTTACAATATCTGGAACATAATCAATGTATGATGAATCTACCACTAGGTACTTCATTATTTTACATTACCACAACATCATAATCCAATTTGATAAAAAATGGGTTTATTTTATCTATCTATTAATTTCTACATCATTAATTATTCATAAGCTCTAGTTTCCTTTTAATGTGTAAACTCCCCCTAGGATCCACCACCTTTAATTCCACTTTCCATTATACTGTAATACAATTTATTATGTAATAAGATGGATCTTACTTTACTTTTTTGTTAGCTAAATATGGATGAGATGATTCTATCCACTTGAAAACTGCTTTCAAATCATATTTATTTTTCTTCATGAATTACCTTTAAGTTTACATGTACTAATCTTCTTAGGAGACACATATTTCTACTCCTTACTTTTACCTTTATGAATTTTTGGTGCTTTCTTACTATATTTTTCTAGACAAGAACATATAAATTTCTTATTTTATTTTCCTTTAAACATTATTTCTTCCTATAACTATCTTCCTAGAAATTAACAAAAATATTAAGAATATTTTAAACATTTTTCTTATGATTATATTTCTATATAACATCACTTGTTCCTTTTGATGGTTAGTTCCTTTCAATTTAAAACTTATCCTACCCCATTAATATTTTTGTGAATTTTTTATGAGTGTGGCTTGTTGATTTACACCTTTTATTCATATTATTGTCTTCTGGTAAGTAACTATTTATAAAAAAACATCCAGTGAACCTCAACTTCATTATCAGAAAATTCCTTCAGCAATCAAATATTCTTCTATGTTTCTTGGATTAGTTGATTTTTTGTTGATGTTTCTTCAATTAAATAATACATATATGTATAGTTTAGAACTATCTATGTAGTAATATTTTATTCTTTACAATTAGAGTATTTTCATAGGTGTAAAATCTAAATTTACATTATTCTTGGTGGAATCCATCTTTTTAACTTTTTTTATTAACATACCATTATAGACTTACTATGTATCTTCTATTCATTTTTCTTAATATCTTGTGGTATACTTCTATTAGATGTAACTTGATTATTCATGAATGTTGTAACCCAAAATTCACCATTATAATGACCACTTTTTCAACAACTTCCATAGTTTTTTTCAAGATATTTATATTTTTTATGTGTCAATAGATTTTCATTCTTACATATAATTTGGTTTTACTTAGTTGAAATTATTATAAGTTCCATTATTCCCCCTATTAGTGTAGGCCTTTACGAATATTCATACAATATAATATAATGTAAACAATCAATATACATGTGTCTAAACATTCTACAGCCCGAACAATAGCTGATAAGGCTTGGCTATTTCAATTATGTTATATTTTTTACTTGACTTTGAAATTTCATGAATATCTTCATTCAAAACACCTTGTAGGGAAAACATTCTCACTATTATTTGTTCATCTTCATTTAAGTAAGTGGTGGGTGTCTTTATTTCCTTCACCAACCATTATATAGGACTTTAATTTCAACTGTGACTACCATTTTTTTTAAATTCATAGAATATAATACTTCTGATGAACTCAAAAATTTCGTTCTCTTATATTGATTATTTACAAAATTATGACTACAATTTTAGTATTAAAACATTTATAAACTTTATGTGAAAATTAAATTTTAATGACAACCATTTTTATCCACTTTATTTCTAAATCAAGACACCTTATACTTAAACTGTTTTTTTAATCTACATATAATCTCACTTTATCTTCAATTTCATTATTTAAAATTTGAAAACTTTATTCATGCATCATGCATTTTTTTATAATGTTTTCAAGATCTATCATTCTTCGGGATCTTATTTCCAAATTATATTTCATAACTTTGATACTGATATTCAATACAAAGATTACATCATCTAAAAAAATAAAAATCATATCTTTATCACAAAACGAACTCTAGAACACAATTCTACATGTAAAAAACCTAAATTTAAAAGTTAAACTTATTTTTAATTTTATTTAAATAGTATTTTTAGAGCTTTACATCTTAAGAAATTTTAATCCAATGCATATTACTTCTCATTATTTTTTTATTTATGTTGTGTTTTTTTATTCCATAGTCCCTTAATATATGCAAGTATATTTGTAACAATATAAACATGATTATTTTTTCATGTAATACATTATTTAAGAGTAAAAATATTCAATAGTTACAACTTATTAATACTCTTCAAACATTGGGGAAGATTATTCTTCATGAGAATTAATGTTAATAGATTTTTCAATAATATTTCCACACACTTTAACTTCTTATAGTGGTGGATTATTCCTTTATTGGTTTTTATAGATTAACTTATAATACTTCTAAGATTATTTTTTCTTCCAGTTCATTAGGTTTTTGGTTGGCACCCCTATAATGCTACAACCAATGAAGACTTATGTTTCCTTCAATTTAGGTTTAACTTAATTATCTTTTGGTGTAAACTAAATCGTTAACTTCTAAAAGTCTAAAATTCAGTTAAAATCATGAATAATATCTAGGAACACAAACTTATAGATCCAAACAAATAAATTTTTTTCTCTAATACTAATTGGGGGTATTAGGGGATCATGTAGTCACCCTAAGAGTGGGGTGAATTAGGGATGACTAACTTTCTCAGATTTAGTTTAATATTAATTTCATTATTTCTTTATGTTTATCAAAACTCGTTCATATTTTCAGATGTATGGAAATTTATAAATATACTTCGCCACTTTTATATATTCTATACAAATAATTTAAAGTAATCAACATACAAGGATTTTTATAATGTTTGACTTCAATGTGAGAACCTACTCATTTTTATTTCAACTCTCGTCATGTCCTGTATTATCCCTTAATAATATTTTTAGAAATTATAATTTGTATGGTATGTTTTTATCATTAGCCTATAGTGTCCATTGCACATAATAATTATCAAAACAATAAAAATTCTCCTAAATTCAGATTATATCGACTCTCATCCATCATAAATATTCTTCATAAACATAAATTGGACTTCATCTAAAACTTCTACTTATACTAGAGTAATATCATACCATCCTTATTATACTTTCAGTAAATGTAATTAAAATTATTTCACTTTATTATTTGAAAAATGATGTAGTAGAATTATCTTATTACCTTAGAACCTAATGTTCCAAAATTATTATCATGCCTAAAAACATATTCTTCTATTCATTATATTAACTCTAAATCAAATAAATATTCCTTGAATGTTTACTAGGAAAGTTACTCTCTCAATAATTTCTTCTCATCATCAGCTATTTTCTCTAAATGACCTAGTCTCCTTTTATAGACTCCAAGATCCCCAATAATTTTAGTTATTCAAAATAATCAAACTTTGAGATTTTCTCACTTTTATATATTTCATTGAACACCTTTTAGAATCTTCTAAAATCGAGGAGTCAAAAATTATCATTAGGCCTCCAACAAATTTATGTTTAAACATATTTCTTAGAACATATATAAAATCATAAAATTTATTTAATAAATATTAGAACATTGAACATCCCTATCAACATTGAATTAATGGATGTGAATTCTCTATATTTATATGATGTTACTCAAAACCATTTAGTGAGTATACTTTTTTGTGAATTTATTTCTAGTGTGTGTTGTTTAGGTGAACCTATATTCAATGAACGTACTTTTAGGAAATGTAATTCTAGTGAATCCATATCAGTTAAATATAAATTTTGTGAATGTGATTATAGTGAATGTACTTTTAATGAAACTGCATCTGTTGAATCCACGAAATCATCTGAAATTATACACTTGTAGTATTTGACACTTCGCATATCTCTCATGAGAAATTATGCATCGAGTGGTACACAACCACTATGTTCACAAATCATCTTATAGGATCCTTGTCAATCAAATCATACTCTATATTTATGAAACTCTAAATTCTACAGATTGAGTCACTCTATTCCTTCCTCTAAATTGATATATTTCTATTGACCTAACATTAATAAATAATCTAATTTCATTAATCTGGTTGCACAAATTTTATTACTAAAGATCCTATATTTTCCATTTAGGCACTATATAGAACCTTATCTGTACTTTTATTTGTTCTTATGTTTATCAAACATCATCCATGGAATTCAAATTCTTTCTTTCTCAACATTTGTTGAACTTATTTTATCTTCATCTAATAGTTCATTTTTTAATATTTTATTCCCAATTGTTTTGGAACCTAGCTTGGGAAACTCCATCGGGTGGTGTTTTTATCAATGATTACATAAACTTCACACATCCGGACACTATTTTCTTCTAATCATACTTAATATTGATCTTTATATAGTTTATAATCAAGAAACACATCTTCATGTTCACCCAATTTAAACTTTTTCAAATGTCTTTGTCTATGAATATATAAATCCAAGTTCTTATCCCATTTGTCTAAGAACATTTTCTCAAATGAAATGAGTGATTATTTCAAGATTAACACAAAACCCAAAGCGTAAAGTAATCAAGTTATTCACATTATCACAATCTTTGTGTCCAAATTTATTATACCCACATATTCAATTTCCATCCAACTCTAATTCAAATTCCTTTAACCTATAAAATATATTCAGTATTGATGCTCATTATTATAGTGGAGCAAATATATTCTCAATCATATCAATGTAATTTGGTAGCACTTTATTTTATAGAATTTAAAATTTTCCCCTATAATGACAATGAATACATTATATTATTATGGTAAAACCCATCATTGTGTATCTTATGGGGTTATTTTTATACTTCATTGGGAAAGTAAAAAAACCCCCAATTGATGCCCAATGAAATTAATCATTTTATTTTGGTGGATGGTCTTGGATAATATTATATCTAGGAATTTGTTCTCTATTTATTAGTAGTATGTATTATTCATTCTGGAATCTACCAGTGTACATACTAATGATGGGATTCTTTTTTTAGAGTATTTACTTATGAATATTTTACTTTTGAAACACCCATAGACAACTTATTTTTAATTTAAATTACTCATTTATTTAATCTAGTGTTCTTAAATCCATTTATTTTCACCTTCTAAATTATGTTCTTCTATATATTTTACTCTAGAAACAACAGTAGGAAAATTAATTTTACATCATATTACTCATTAAGGTTTCTATAAATTGTTGAATTTAAATATAATCCATTTTTAGTTTATGATGGAAAATTTAATTATTAAATTGAAATAAAATTAATTTTACTATTGGGGTTCCCAAAGTAAATTATTTTGAAGCACATACTCTAGAAGGAGAAAACCATTGGAAGTAGGAAACATGGATTACATCAATAGGTATGTTAATGTAAAATAAAGTTGTCTATGAGTATTTCTAATGTAATGGATTCATAAGTACATAATCTGAAAGGGTGAAACCATATAAATTAGAAAAAATGTGGATTAAGTAAATTAAAATATATGGTACTAATGGATAAAGGATAAATGAAAAGAAATAACATTATCAAGGCGTATCCATATAAATATTATAATTATTTTCACCATAAAAATGCTTAGAATATTTTTATAATCCATAATCTATATAAAAAATTACAACAAAATTTATTCAATGATTGAGTGTATAAAAAAATATAATTCATTGATAATAATCAAAGTGATGATTTTTGAATATTATATAAAATGGTCACAAAAGTGCACCAATAATATTGAGACTATATGAAAAGTCACTAGATAAAGGAGTAGCTACATGAAATAATGCTTTTAGGTTATAGGAACAGAAAGATGAGTTATAAGGCAATAAAATAAGTATATTTAAGATATTATGATGAAGTGGTTATGAAAAAGTAAATTGGTTGAGTGTTTTTTAACTATAGGTTGTATGTTGACTATGAAACAAACATTATTTTATTGAGGTAATTAGTTACAAAATACATGGGAGAAGAACCTCAATTTATTCAATCAGGAAAAAAGTGTTTCAAGTAAGTTTAAATATAGTGAAATGGAAAGAATAGTTTTTTGATGATGGACTATGGGAAATTCAGTACTAATGATGATTATAAGAAACCGATATTCTGATGTGTGAAGCTAATATATTCTATGATAGAGATAATACAACATGTAGTTTTCTAGATTGATGTGAGAAATGGTGGTAATGGAAAATTGAGAAAATATCTATCAAATGGATACAATAATGTGTAATAGAATTTGATAAATGAGGAATCTAAAATAATTGTATGAAGTCCAATCATCGAAACAAAAAGGAAACATAAAATAAATGATCTAAATTTTAATAAAATTTGAAATGAAGGAGTTGAGATAATTAGTTATACTTTATCCAAAGAAGGATTTCAGACTATGTGAAACTATTCAATCATTGAAAAAATATCACTTTTGATGAACTCAAAAATTGATTTAATCTATAGATGTTGGAGTACTAGATTTATAGAGTATGAGTTAACCAATAAAGGAGTTTTCAAGAGAATGTTCGTAAGTAGCTTTTGTGTACCGCCAGATTTGTATTTTTCATTATAGCTAATCGAAGTACTGACAGACAAAAGAGGATAAATTGATTTTAAGGTAAGGATTTACAAGATTTATATTCATCATAAGTACATAAACCAGAATAAAATTCACTAGATATATACTCATTTAAAGTAAACACACCTGAATTATGTTCAATGAACAAAAAATCACGTAAAGTACGTTCACCTGATGTATATTCAAAAAAATAAAATTCACTCAATGTACACTCATTTATTTTATGTTTACTTGAATTATATATATGATAAGTACATGTATTGAATGGTTTCAAGGAACTTTATGCAAATAATGATAATTCACATTCATTATGATGATGTTGAGATAAATTTCAATTTTTCAAATACTTATTTAAGAAAATTCATAATTCTAGTCATTTTTTGAGGAAGATGTTGATTGCCAATTTTTTTTGAGATCTGATGAAGACTATTGACTCCTAAATTTTAGGATATTCTTGAAGGCGTTCAAAAAAATATTTAAAATTGGTAAAAGATAAGAGTTTGATGGTTTTGAATCATTTAACTTATCTTTGATATTTCTATCAATATAATAATCACAAATCATTTATAGAAAACAATTGATGATGATAACATATTTTTCAGAGTTGAAGTTTCTAACCATACATTCCAATGAATATTAATTTTAGACTAAGTTATTGACAAGACTAGAGCATCTTGTTATAAGAAAAGTTTATAACTATAGAACATCATGTTCTATGGATTTTTAAAAAGTATGGAACACAGTTTTTTTTATTAAGAATGTGAGAGGCACATAATTAAGTTTAACAAAATAAAAACTAAGCATGATGTACATGTACTCTAGTGAAAGAAGAAGTTTCTTTAAAAGAACAAATCAAGTTTGTGGGGAATCCAAAAGATTGAGGGGAGTTAGTATAATATGAATCATGGAGACTTTTATAAGCCATGATACACATTGTGTGACATTCATACAATGGGTTAATGATAAAAAATCTCACAACACTTGTAATAGATAACAAGATTACTGTTGGAAAATCACTTACATGATGAGAGTCAACATGACAAGGTGTATGTTCAAAAATTGAGGCCATCATTAATAGAATATATGTTAATTATTGAAATTATATTATCTACATAAATTAGAGAAAATTGATGAGGGGGATTTCTAAATTTCTAAACATCCAAACAAATTACACAAGATTGATCAATTTAAATGAATAAATAAATTTAACTTTAACTTTAACTTATTTTGTAAATATTGGTCACCCATAATAACCCCCATCTCAAAGAGACTATAGGATTCTGAAGGAATATCAAAAAAGTTTTAAAGACACATAAAAACCCCATAAATAACTAGAGAAGTATAAAATAATTGGGATTTTTTAAGAGAAAGTTCAATTAATTCTTTCAATATAAATTAAAACTTGAATAATCATGAATAATATTGAGATTATAAAATATCCATTTATGTCTTAAATAAAGTTTGAATCAAAACCACTTAAAAGAGAAAACATTAATTGAAAATTTAAAAACAATGAATAAATAATTATTCATGGTGTAATATTTCAATATGGAAGTATATATACCATATAAATTAAATTAGGTTCATAATTAAAAATATATCTCAATAGAGTGGATTTAAGACTAAAAACCATTAACTCAAGTCCAACTTTATTCATACGATTTTTTACCCACTAATATTATGTATTAATATTTGTTGAAAATATATAATATAATCATATTTATAGTTATTATTCTCGATGTTATTTAAGTATGACATTCTATCACCAATTTATTAACAATTCTTTAATAACATCATTATCCAGTTTGTTAACAGTTCTATTTTTAATGTATAGTTTGGTATAATAGTTTCAAATTTTGATTCCTAGTCAAGATTTAATAATCTTAAAAATATTAATGAGGTAATAATTATAATTTTTTTAAATGTAATAACATTTTCTAAACATTCATGAATGGTGGAAATGAAAAATGAATTATATTGCTTTTTGGATGTGGTATTCGACACATACGCTTGACCAATGTTATAATTTTATAACTAATTAAAGGGTAAGAAGGTGTGTAATATATTATATGAAGAGAAACATAATTATGTAATTAATATCATAAATATTCATTAAATCTATTATATTAACCATCCTTGTGAGTCGATGATGAAATATGAAACACATCGCTTCATGTATGTGATAGTCCACACATAAAAACGTGTAATGCTTTTATATCATATTGGATGAAAGGAGGAAAAATAAGGGATGTTCCCTCAAAATAATAAAATTTTAGTATATGTATGATATTGATGTAATTATATCATTATTTATAGGATATAATTGAAGGAGTTATAAGAAGAAACAAATGAAAGAACTTGGTTATGATATTTACATCTTATTTAGAATTCTCCTTTAACTTCAACCTGAAGACTTATTGTGATTCTCTTAGGGGAAGTAAAATTTCACTAATTAGTGGAAAAAAAAGCTATCAAGGTGTTTTTTTATATTTTTCCATAACAAATAATTCAATGTTTTTGAATAAACGTTGATAGGGGATTCCATTTTATAAGTTAGGTGGGTGGAAATCTTGGATACCCATGAAATATTAATATATATTTTGTGTCTAACTCATATAAAATATCCCCAAAGTTTCATATATTTGAATAAAGGGAGGATAATTTATAAATACATAAAAAAAATCAAATTTATACAAGTTTATGTTTCATTTTAAACCTTATAATTTAGTTTAACCACTTTGTTAACCCCATGTTACCTTAACCATGGTAACAAAAATTTCAATACTCATTGGTCATGAAATAAATTTTAAAAATTACAAGTAAAACATACATGTATCCTTCATGATATTTTATTTATTTTCCCTTTATTTTTTATAGTTATTTTATTATTTTATAATGATTTATAAATATCTATTAAACATTAAATATCATTTAAGGTCATTTTAGGGACTATTCCAAAAAATTATCGTTAAACGCCTCAAGAAAATTTTGACAATTGAATATAAATTATTAAGATAGTCTAATATGTTAGAAGGATTCATAAAATTTATGTAAAATTATAATTTAACTAAAATAAATTAATTTTAAGGTTTTTAAAAAAATTCTTGATTTTTTATAATATATTACACAAACACTGTATCAGTGTTACGTAAGCATTCGAGATAATTATACAATCACTAAAAATTTTAAAAAAATTAATATAAAAATATATATTCATATTTAATATAAATATTTACAACCATTGAAAAATAATTTCCTCCCAAATGAAAACAAATTAAGTATATTTAACGAATGAGAGTGACATTTAGTATTTATTCGTAACATACTATAATATAATGGTTATAATCAAATTTAAGTCGTAAAAAAATTTTCATATGGTCAAAATTAGAATATTTATATTTAAATAAGACTAAGGAAATGAAATAAATTCAGGTTTTGGGTTGATTTTTAGAATTCATCCCTTATTTATATCTTTAATTAACCCATTTAACCCATTCTCATGTGATAAACGTTTTCCATGGTCACAATTCATTATTACTAAAAATGAAATTTTAATAATATAAAAATTTGAAACTCTTGATTATAAATATTAAATTAAATTTTTTAATATTCTATTCCAATAATTCCAATAATTTTGTTATAATATAAATACCCAAAAAACATTGAGATCATTTTCTAGAAAACCGCCCTTTTAGTTGTAAAATGATTTGATACCAAAACCAACTAGAATGTTGATTCCCATGAAAAAAATGGGATTATTTACAATAAAAGGATACTTATGTGAAATAAAATAAAATATAATTATTTAATTAAAATATAATATATGATAGTTTTCCACAAAATCAACATATTTTACTATTCTCGTAAAAATAAAACTTTTTAGAAAAATCCCAAAAATTTACCACAATATAATTTTAAATTGTTGAAATTAAAAATTACATTCATTTTAAAAAATAAATTTCTAAAATTTGGATAAATTTTTTATAGTTACCAATTTATAAATTTTAAAACACCGATTTTTAGAAGAAAAGTATTTTAAAATCATAAATTGAAATTTTTCTGATTCTTTTCCTATTAACAACAATTAGATTGATCTTAATTTTATTAATTATATTTATTAAGGAAAAATTGTATTAAATGTAATTAATAATTTGATTATTCATATTCATACCTTCCAACCTAACACTTGGATACAACAATCATATTTAAATAATGGTATTTCACGATTCGTTAAAACTTGAGTTTGCTTGTATTGTGCACTATTAAAAAATTTATTATTTTAGATGAAAATATAAAGAAACATATGGGTATTTAATTTCCCCCTCTATATAGAAATTTAATCCTCACAAATATTCCTTTATAAACTCAATATATCATAACATAATTATCAAATAAGCTCTAGATTTTATAATGAACTTTAATTTCTAGGTTATGATAAAGAAATATTTTATTGATTTAAATCTCTAAGTATCACAGTCAAAAATGAGATTCCGAAATTATTCCTTGGTATATAATTAATAAATTCAATGTAATAAGTGATAAATTTATCTTTAGTTTCATAGAGTTAAAAAAATAAATTTACCATTGGGATTAAAAATATAATAAACTTTACTTGATTTTTTCCCATTATATAAGATTGATTTCATCCTTCAATGTGAATCCTCGTGCCCAAGATTATATTTTTAGGTCCAAAGAACTAATTTCAATATTTAATTCAAAATAAGATCCACAAAATGATAAAATATTATTTCTCATGTCTGAAAAATGATTAGAACAAGCAAAAATAATGACCAAAGATCAACAAAAAATTCAAAGAATATGATTGATTTAGATTGAACTAAAAAATATGAATGGTTTGATCAATTTTTCTTTATTTTATCCTCAAAAACCCTTTATCACTTATATAGTCATATGGTAAAATATATATATACCCTATTCAGTTATTCTAATTATAATGTTTCCCAATTAACCTCAATTTCCATGATATAAACTGCGACAAAATATATAAAACTTCACCAAGGATCACCTTTTCATATCATATAACAAATTTAAATTACATCTATACATTCTTCAAAAAATATAACACTTCCATAAAAATCACTTATAAAGGTGATTGATATTATTCAACATATGTTTACAAAAATAAATTATTCTAAATATTCCATAGAAATAAATATTTTAGAACAATATTTATATGTTTTAACTTAATCATCATACCAAAATAGAATTGAGAAATACTACCACATCATAATCATATATTCTCCAAATTGATCATAATTACCTATAATTCCAATACTTAAAGGTCACATTGATCTAATAGAGAAATTATTTTATTTTATTTTTTTCTTAGAAAGATAAATTGGTGTACTATCCATGGAAACACAATTTCATAGAAAAGAAACTTCCTTATTTTAAAATGTACGCTTACAAAATATCTCATATAAAAAATTTTCCTAAAAAATATTTCATAATGATTACCATGTGATTTAAATTATCTTTATAATAATTAGTGTATTTAAAGAAATCATCAATAAATTAAAAACAAAATTAATAGGGTAATCCTTTATTCTTGGGGAATTGGTTTCTGTAATAAATCATATTCTTATAGTTAAATAATCAGGAATTTGTAAATTATCTAAATCTTTTAAATTATGATCACAACGTCCATTTTCTACAAACTTGTAAAAAAATAACATCCCCTTTATGAATTTACGCATGCGCTTCTTCTCATAATCTTGACAGGTAGGATATTGAATGTTTTTTATTCCATTTTCTATCACACAAAATTCCATGAAACACTATTTGTGTCTTATTTCATGCATTAAGAGGTTTACTTAAGTTTATATAGTTTATTTATAACTAAATATAACGAATCTGAAAAAATTATAATATCCTTCGCACCAAATTATCTCCAGTTTAGTTTCTCTTTACAGTGAAGGATATTAATTAAAAAATGAGTTAGTTTACCTAATATGTGCATGATATTCTCATCATTAATACAAACTATATTGGCATGCTTTGTAGGGTAATACCTAAATTTACCACAATTATTGATTCCCTTCCTTCCCCAAAGTGTCATCCCAAAAAAATTGAACTTAGTTGGAAACAATCCATCATGTATATTTACCCATGGAATAAAAATCCCTTAAAAGTTTTAAAATATTATAATGTATTACCATAATGATCATATTAAATATATTAATCTAAAATCAAATTCCAAAGGCCCCTACAAAAATTTTTCTAGGACCAATTGTAGTAACCCTTACTCCAGTACCCTTGATCTAGTACTTACTTATTACATTGTTATCAGATATAAGGGATCACATTATCAAGGGTCAATCAATTTATAATTCATTGACACTAAATTCATACATGATTCCCATATTACATTGGTAATATAAAAGCACATCATGAAATACTTTATGGAATCCTTGATTTTCACTTAAATATCAATTCTTCATATCTTGGTGAAAAGAAAGGAAAATATATTGTAAAATGAAATGACCAGCAATGGTTACATACATAATAAGTTATCATGAGTAAATAAAGATTAATTAATATAACACGGTGGATAAATAAAACACATTAAATAAAATCAACAACTAGAAAATTAAATAATTACATGAATAATATAAACTAAATAATCCCATGAATAATCACAATTGAATTATCAATGAAGGCAATGCATAAAGTCAGACATTCATGATCTTAACATCAAAGCCCCAACCTCGAAATCATGAATCTTAAATCCAAAAACATATATAGTACACATTCAATAAATGGTTATGCATATACTATTTACCCAAATAATTTAGAAGCATTTTTCCCATGAGACAAGTCTATATATCAAGGGATCGTATATACCTGGGTCCTTCCAATCACATTCACATCTAAATTATTCCTCATATATTTAATGATAAAAAAATTATTTCTAAAAATTTTTTATAAGCCAAAAACTATATATATTGATTGAAGAATAAAAAAATTAAAATTTCCCTAGTAAATTAAATAACATTATTTATAAGTTTCCTTTAACTAAAATCATTTACTAAAATAATATATAGTTTATAAAATATCAACGTTTTCTAAATGATATTAAATATATATATAACAATAAAAATATATACATAAATTTGAAAAATAATTTCCAATGAATGGAATGAAACAAACTATTAAAAATAAAAGAATATAGAAAAATAAAGAAAACAATAGTAGTGGAATAAATATAAACATCTAAACATACCTCTATGCGTCCTCAAGAGGCACCACAAACCTAGAACATGTTCACACAATTAATGAACTAATACTGAATTAAACATAAAAAATAAATTATAAAGTATGCATGAGAATCGAGATTCCAGATATGGATTCCAAGAGAGAAACCATTCCCTATTCTTCATCATTAAAGAGAAAACATTTCAAGCTAATTTGAAAATATAAATTAAAAAAAATGGTTTTCCATTCCTTTCAAAACATATATAATGATGGATCTTTAGAAGAATAATTCACCTTTTTTATTTGAAAATTTGTTTTGATATAGTAATAAACTTTAAATATAAAATTTATAAAAAGAAAAATGTGATAAGGTATGATCTTTATTAGAAAATCTTAATAAAATAAAATAATTTGAATATTACCATAAAATATAATAACATATCATACTTGTAAAATGGTATCACGGGAGACTAGAAGTTGGCTGAGTTGATATAGGATAGATATATCAATGTAATTATTAAAACCACTATCACTGGATACCATCAACTAACCTAACCCTTCATAGGGTTTTACCCTAAATGGTTCAACTATGGGGGATATCCCATATACATATGCAAGATCTATCTTAGGGCTGCTAGTCATAGTGTGATACTAGTTTAGTAAAACATGTTTACCTAGAGCTCCCACCTAACTACTATGTTAATCCTGTAAAGACATGACCCCAGTTTTTCAGAGCTGATGCCTTATTTTATTATATTAGCATATAAAAAATGAATATGAATCCAAAAGGACCAAGTTGTTTTGTATATTTGGAAACAAGATACATATACAAGTTCAATATTACAACTTAAAATGAAAAAAATTAGAAACTCCTTCGACAAAATCCATAACTCCGAGATTCTTTTTTCATGTAATTCAAAATATACCTCTTCACGTCCTAAGAAAATAAAACATAATAAAGGGGTGAGCTAAAACGATCAGTAAGGGTAAAAAATATAGTTGAAGATATCATGAAATTAAACATTAGGCATGGTGAATAACTAATAACAAATTCCTTTAAAAACAGAACTTGAAATATTATGGAAGGATCAAGAGGTAAATAAATAATGTCATAATAAAGCATAATCACATGTATTATACTATTCTAATAACATAAAAAACATTGAATTATTTGTTTCATAATGAGGGAATTCATAATTCCGGACATCATAAAAACAACATCAAGGCCTCATGAAAATACCAAAAATAATCATTTTGTCAAGGCCTTATTCTAAGACCATAGTTTGTCTCATGAGACCTTCCGATTCATTGAGGGGATATAATATCCCCCAACCACCACTTACTAAGTCCAATTAATTTATCATATAAATGTGAATAAACATAGAAAACATATACATTCATATTGGAACTAACATATGAAATGAAAATAACTTTCCCCAAACATTAAGCATAAACACTAACTATTCAGAGTAAATTAGTGAATGGTTTTACGGTGGAACATCCCTAGAAAAAATAATAATAAAAAATTGAATTAAATATGTTATATTATATCATAAATGATTAATGCCAAAAATAAATAAGAATAAAAATGAGTTTTCAAACATATGAAGCAGCTCTTATAAAATCATCGAGAAAATTTTAAGATAAATACTATTCACTTTGAAAAGAATAGTTCTTTTGGAAAAGTATTTTTATAAAAACATAAGCGATGTAACATAGTATTTTAATAATAAAATGAGTGTTCTTTGATAAAAAATGGTCCCTAAAAACAGATTATAGAGTGCCCTTGAAAATAGGTAAGAACTTGAGTAATTTCCTTGAATCTGACTTGTATTTATGGATGAAAATTTTAAAGATCCTTATAAAAAATATAACTCACAATAAATGAACGTAGTATTCTGGTTGGTACAAATGTATAATAAATTATCACAGAATATGTGAGGAGTAAATATGAATAAATAATAATTTAATTGAGGTAAGTAGAGAATAAGAGTAACCTAAATGAAAATGGGGGTTCGGGTAGAAAACCATTTCCTTAAATTTGAAGGTGTTCTCCACTTGATCTTAATGACATGAATAATAAAATTTAGGTCCATTGATTAATATCTAAAAAACTTCATATTCATTTAACCAATTTATTAGAACCTTATTATGTTCATTCATGGTCTTTTGATGGGTTAATAGATTCAATTTCATTGTTTGGGAGTGTTTTCTTCCTTGGATTTCATGATCAGTTTACTTATATTCATGTATGGATAAACAAGTAAAATGAAAACGAATGTACCAAATAGATGTTTTATGTTATTATTTAACAACTATAATATTTCATGGTTATAAAATTATTTTTTTTATGGGTAGTGAAGATGAATCATTATATAAAACTTTAATGACAATTGTTTGGGTTAATTGGTGGTTTTTTATCACAATGAACTCATTTTGATTTATAAATTAATATCACGTGTACAAAAGGATTCCAGAACCTCATATAAGTTATAATATATATATATATATATATATTATAGTCTAGTTAAACCATAAAATTATTTTAATGATAATAATTTAACATGGTAATAGAAATTGAAAACCCATCGTCCTTGGATGTGATAAATTATCATATCTCAGATAGTGTTTTCATTTCTAGGTTAAATGAAAAGGGAAGGAAAGATGGTGAAGAATTATTACCTTATCATAAAAAATTTCCAGTACATGTAAGGTACTTGAGTCATCCCAAAATTTGGATGAAATTATTTGATGAATGAAAAATAAAGGAAAATAACCTAAAATAAATGAAATGAAGTGAGGATTTTACCTCTTAAAGTAATCTTTCCTCAGAGCCTATTTATGGGAGTGGTTTTGGCCTTTTTATGAGAAAAAGTGATGAAGGAAGGGGGTATGATCTTGGGAGGATATTTGAGCACAAATTAGCCAAGAAAATATTCTTTAGAGGTGTTAAAAGAAGAGGGAGTGAGGGGGGTGTTTAGTGGAGGAGAGGAGTGAATTTTAAATATTTAATTCATTATTTAATTATTTTTCTCAATAAAATAAATACTGTTTGATTCATGTGACCAAAAAATAGTAATAAGTTCATGTGACTTCGAAAATATTGGGTTTACATCATCCTTACATCACTTATGACCCAATAAATCATGTATTCAACATTTATCGTAAATTATCATATTTTACTATTCACCCAAAATTCAACTTTTTTAGAAAAATCATAAAAATTCACCCAAACCATTTTTTGATGTGTAGAATAAAAAAATTAAATACGTTTTTTGAGAATAATTTTCTAAATAATTTTATTTTAATTTCTAAAAAAAATCATAATTTATTTGAAAAAAACAACAGTAAAAGTATAACTCATTTTATAACACCTTGAAAAATAAATCAAGGCACCATAAAATTATCTTATAACCATAATACAATGAAATAAATAATTATGATTACATTTAATGAAACTAAATTTATATTTTAAATTATTAAATTAATCAAAAGAAATTAATTAAAATTTTTATGATGTAAAAAAAGACTAATACTTATAATATGATCATTTTTTCACTTATAAGATGACTAAATTGTATTTATACATTCATGGTGGAAGTTTCTATTTTTTGGAAAATTTAATATACATAACTATTCATATGAGTAACATTACTATTTACAAGGGTGTGTTACTATTCATATGGGTATGTTATTATTCATCAAAAACTAATTTGATACTATCAAACTCTAAATATCTTCCCGAAAATAGCTGTGTTTGTCAGTTTTTCAAAATTCAAATAACAGAAATAGTAAAATTATGTTTACTGGCTATGTTATAACAAAGTGATGTTTTTTGGAGACTCAGTGTTTCATAAATGTATTTATAAATCCTTGGAGTGTTACATTCTACTCTCCTTATAAAAAATTTGTCCTCGAAATTACAAGAATGTTACCTCACAAAATGATTTGGGTAGTTCTTCATCGTAAGCTCCTTAGGATCCCATGTTGCATTGTTGATTTTATGATTTCTCCAATGTATCTTTACCAGATGAGTCATCTGATTCTTTAACACTCATTCTTTAGTGTCCAGAATCCAGATAGGCTCTTCATAGTAAGATGGGTGAAGTTCAAATTCTTTACCTTCATAAGTGAGGACATGCGTTGGGTATGGCATGTACTTTCTCAGAAATTAGACATTGGACACATTGTGTACCTTAGAGAGGATATGTATCATTGCCAAATGATATGAAGAAACACCAATTATCTCTAGAATTTGATAATTTACTAGGTATATAGGGTTCAATTTCCCTTTCATCCCAAATTTTATAACACCTTATATGGAGATACTTTTAAGAAACCATGATCTCCCACTTGAAATTCCAAATCCTTTCTTCGATTATCAGCATAGTTTTTTTTTCTTCTTAGAGATGATTTGATATGGCCATGAATAGGCTTCACCTTCGCTATTGTTTCCTCAACAAGATATGGTCCCACTTGCTTCCTTTGACCAACTTTATTCAAACATGTTGGTGTATGAAATCACTTTCCATACAATGCTTCATATGTTTCCATTTGAATACTAGAATAGAAACTATTATTTTAGGAAACCTCAAACAAGGGTAAATGTTGTTCCCCCATACCTTGAAAGTCGAGCAAGCATGATCTCAACATTTATTCTAAAGTTTGGATCGTCCTTTCTAATTTCCCATTAGTTTGAGGATGATTTTCATTACTCAAATGAAGCTCAGTATCCAATTCTTTCTGAATAATTTTCCATAATTTTGATTTAAATCAAGGATCAAAATCAGACACTATTGAAATAGGTGCTCCATGATGTCTTACAACTTCATTGATACAGATTTATCCAAGCCGCTCTAGTGGGAAATCCTCCCTTATAGTGAGGAAATGTGAAGATTTTGTAATTCAATCAACAATTAATCATATTACAACAATCATTCATGGATTTTTGGATAATATAGTGAAAACATCCATGGTGACGTCAGCCCATTTCCATGTAGGAATATATAGAGGTTGCATGACTCCTCTAGGATGTTGTCGTTTGGCCTTAACTTATTGACTGACTAAACAAATTGATAAATAATCAGAAATTTCCTGCTTCATGTTGTCCCACTAGAAATGTTCCTTCATATATCTATACATTTTCATGCTACCATGGTGTATAGAGAAATTAGAGCTATAGGAATCATCCAATAAATCCCTTTTAAGCTTGGGTATAAAGGGAACACATAGCCTCTTCCCAAATCTCAGAATTCCTTCTTCACATACGAAGTCATCCAACTTACCACCTTTCATAGCATTAATTTTCTTTTAAAGGTTCTCATTATCAAGATGTGATCTTTTAATCCTTTATAATAAATATGGTTGGGAAACTAAATGAAAAATTAGTGATATTTTAACTTCTTTCATAATTACCATATCCATATTTACTAGATCCATAAACATAAGATCCCTTTTAATCTTTATTTTGTTTAGGACTCTATCATCTTTCCTGCTCAATGCATTAGCTACCTTATTTTCTTTTCCTGGGTGGTAGTGTGTGGAACAATCATAATCCTTTAGTAATTTAGGAAATCTCCTTTTCCTAATTTTGAGTTATTTCTATGAGAAGATATATTTAAAGCTCTTATGATCTGTATATATCAAACATATTTCTCCATGGAGATAATGTATACATATCCTTAGAGAAAAGATTACAGCTTCTAATTCAAGATCATGAGTGGGATTGTTTTGTTCATGAATTCTTAACTGCCATGATGCATACACAATAACTATATCATTCGGCAAAAGGATATAACCAAGACCTTTCTTTGATGCATAACTATAGATAAAAAACACATCATTCACCAATGGTAGAGTTAGTATCAGAGAATTCACTAATCACCTCTTCAATTATTCAAAAACTTCCTCACATACGTTTGGCCATATGAACTTAACCCCTTTATGTTTAAGCTTGGTCATTGGGTTGGAAAACGGGTAAATTTATGAACTAATGTCGATAATAACCTATTAATCCAATAAAAATACAAACATTAGTTATGTTCATTAGAGTAGGTAATAATTGCACAACATTTATCTTCACAGGATCAACAAAAAATCCATCCTTAGATAGAATGTGGCCAAGAAAAGAAACTGATTGAAGCCAAAATTCACACTTTCTAAAAATTATATATAATTTATTTCTTCTAGGAGTCTTCAGAATAGTGCACAAGTGATTTCATGATCTTTGTAGATTTTGGAAAATACCAAGATATAATCATTAAATACCACCACAAAGTCATCAAGATATTCCATGAAAATAATATTCAATAGATCCATGAAAATAGAGGGTGTGTTAGTCAGTTGAAAAGGCATTACTGTAAACTTGTAATTCCCACACCAGGTTCAAAATACTGTCTTTGGAATATCTTCCTTCCTCACTCAAAACTGATGATATCCAAATTGAAGGTCAATCTTCGAAAAATATTATCCTCCATGAAGTTGATTAAATAAAGAATCAATGCAAGGTAGGGGATACTTGTTCTTTATGGTTATAGCTTTGATCTCCCTAGAGTCAATGCACAACCTCAAAGATCCATCTTTCTTCTTAACTAAAAGAAAATGGGCTCCCCATGGAGAAACACTATGGTGAGTAAATCCTTCACCACCTAATTCCCCTTGTTGTTTATTCACTTCTACTTATTCTACAATGGCCATTCTATAAGGAGTCTGTCATATAGGTCTTAAACCATGAATTTAACTGAAATAAAATTCAACATCCCTCACTGGAGGATGTATATGTGAATCCTGTAGAAACACATCAATATATTCTTGCTCAATAGGCACGTCCTCTATTTCAAAATTTATTTCCTCACCCATAGTCATTTCATTCACTTCCTCCCCAATATTTAATTAAGTAGAGCTACTTGGGGTGGATGTTGATGAGAATTAGATGGTGATTATAGCATCCCGCCTCTTTATCACATAAACTTTCATTACATTTTACAAAACCGAGGATCTTTAAGGTTTAGTGTCTTGGAAACCAGGAACTTTAAACATGAAAACAAAAAACATTCTTCTAAAACACTTGAAAGGCTTCTCCTCATGTTCATACTAGGTTCATTACTACATCACATAACCTGGGAGCATACATCAAAAGAAAGGGTGAGCAAAAAGCCCAGTAAGGAAAACAAGAGAAACATTTTACATGTGAACTTGAGATACTTCAATAAGGTCATGAAAAAGAACTTTAAGGCATGAGAATTAAATAAAGAGGCATATCATAATAAAAATAACATTTTTCATAACTTGAAAATGTGACTACATCATTTAACATAGACAATCATGAACATATCACCAAGGTCCATCCCCAAGGTGTCATTTGAAAATTACCAAGGTTATTCACCAAGGTATCGTGAAAATTGTAATCTCTAGTGGTTACATCATTACCCAATGAATTGGAGCGCTATCAGGGCACACCCTTAAATTTGACTTTATTTTCATGTGAGCCACATATATCATCATCAAAAATTTCATAAATAACCTATATAGAATAAAATAAATGGGTTTCATTTCATAATCATAATGTTTTAAAAACTGCTTTAAAGACATGATCTTTACGTCACTTTAAAACCCACAGAAATGGAAGGTGGGTCTCATGTATGTAAATCCCAGAATTTAAAATAGATCATTTTGGTATATATGTGAATACCCCTTTAGAATAAAGAGCTTTGAGTATTCACTTAATAATATAAAATAACTTTAGAAAAAGGGAGAGACATTTTGAGACGGAAATTCTGCAGCATAACGGCTATGTTACGAGGTTTTAGAAGACATTAAAAAGAGAGGTAATATGGGTCAAACATTCATAAATGACCCATAAAACAGTATATGGACAGAATAAGAAGGATACATGATCATGGTAATGGAATTTCAAGGAAATACCATTTGAAATGAAAAACATGGAAGGAAGAGAAAAATTAGATTTCTCTTATGAAAGTTCGGTAGCCTAACGGCGTTACTTAAACTTCAAACAAAATGATTTGAAAAGATCAGATATTGTCTCTCATCATGTGAACATAAGAGTTCAGTATGATAGATATAGAGATAATTCCCCAACATAATTAAAAAGGAACATGAAAGACTTGACATGAAAGTGAAACTTTGAAAAGAATGAGAAGGGTGAAAGAATCCCCTAAAAACATTCAGCAGCCTAACGACGCCACTTAAAACATAAAAATACTCAATTGAAGAGATCAAATGGGGTCTCTAATCATATGAACATAAGATTCCAGTATTATAGATATAGAGATCATACCCCAACATAACAAAAAGGAACTTGAAAGAATTGACATGAAAGTAGAACTTCAAAACGAGATGGGTGAAGAACCACTTAAAAATTCGGCAGCCTAACGGCGCCACTTAAAACTTCAAAATACTAAATTGAAGAGATAAAATGGGGTCTCTCATCATATGAACATAAGAGTCCAGTATGATAGATATAGAGATAATACTCCAACATAACAAAAAGTAACTTGAAATAATTGACATGAAAGTAGAACTTCAAAACGAGAAGGGTGAAGAACCACTTAAAAATTCGGCAGCCTAACAGCGCCACTTAAAACATCAAAATACTGAATTGAAGAGATAAAATGGGGTCTCTAATCATATGAACATAAGAGTCCAGTATGATATATACAGAGATCATACCCCAACATAACAAAAAGGAACTTTAAATAATTGACATGAAAGTAGAACTTCAAAACGAGAAGGGTGAAGAACCACTTCAAAAATTTGGCAGCCTAACGGCGCCACTTAAAACATCAAAATACTGAATTGAAGCGATCAAATGGGGTATCTCATCATATGATCATAAAATATCAGTATGATAAATTTAGAGATCATACCCCAACATAATAAAAAGGAACTTGAAATACTTTACATGAAAATAGATCTTGAAAAATGAGAAGGGAGAAAGAATCTGTTACAAAAATTTCGGCAGCCTAACGGTGCCACTTAAAACTTCATAAAACGAAATAATGAGAGCAAGAGGGGATCTCTCATTATATGAACATTAAAATGGAAGTAAGAGGAGTATAAAAGAACATCCTCCAAAATAAGAACATGGAGCATAAAAAGAAATGACATAAAATAGATTACTTGAAATGAAAGAGAGAGGTCGGATCCCTTACCTTAAAACATAACTCTTAAAACTCAAAGGTTGAGACCTTGAGGACTTGGGGGCACCATGGGAGGACTCCTTGGGAGGTAATGAGACCAGAACATCGTTGGGGGAGAGTGGGGAGTCGAATGGATGAGAGGATGGCTTGGTATTTATAGGGAAAGTGAGGGGACAAGGCATTAATGGCAAAGGGACACCTCACTAGTGGTTTTGGAAAAAACCATGGGCTTTCCCATGGTATTTTCCCATGGTATTGGCCACTTGGGACACCTCATACATTATCTCACTATTCATAATTCGAACATATTTATTACAAACTTAATAAATCATTTAATGATGTCATTAAACACCCGTAACTTAAAAACTGCATTTTCCCTATTCATCGAAAATTCAACTTTCCCAGAATAATCCCAAAATTTTACCTTAACCAAATATCAACGCTCTGATTAAAAATATGAACTCCATTTTATAAAAATAATTTTCTAAATATTTTTAATTTAATATTTAAATAAAAACACTATTCACCGAAAATTCATTTTTTTCAGAAAAAACCCCAAAAATTACCATAGCTTAATATCGGTGCTCTGAGTTAAAAAATGAAATCCGTTTTATAAAAATAATTATCTAAATATTTTTAATTAAATTTTTAAATAAAAAACACTATTCACCCGAGAAAACTAAAACTTGAATAATAATTTATGAAACCGTTATTTAACCATTTTATTGAATCACATTACTTAATCAAGGTGCCTAGATTATATTAATACTTTCTTTAAGTGAGATTACTAATCCATTTGTACATATTACTAATCTTAATCATAAAATCACTATTCATAATTTACTATTCATCAAAAATTAAGTTGATATTATTAGACTCTAAATTTCGTACTGAACATAATTGTATAAGACTATTTTTCGAAAATCATTACACATTTTTAATTATTTAAGGTTTACACAACCATTTTTAAAATATCCTTTTTCTAAAATTCATCAAAAATATGCATACTATATTTATCCGGTCATTTGAAAATTCATAAACTTCATCATAAGAAGAAATCCCAATTTTTATTTAAAACAAAGGATTACACAAGGCAGTTACGGTCTCCTTACATAGGCCCTTATCACACCAGCATAGGACCTAAGTGTAAGGTGTGCTAAGGTGAGAGAATCAGAGGGAGGCTCGACCAACATCGCACGAGTAGTAATTTCTATCAGTTTGAACTTCTCGCGAAGGCAATCCCGTTCTAGCTTTATACGATGAAGTTCAGCTTGGGTTTGGTCCATAGCAAAGCCCAGTGGTGCTACTCCCTTCCCAAGTACTGTTATATGGGATTCGATTGGTCCAAGACTACTGGGTGAGGCCATCGAATCTTCTTTCTATATTAATTAACCAAGATTACTTGTATTTAGAGACAATAATCAAAACGTTTAGTTTCTAGTGGTCATATTGACCAATGGTCATATAACAGTCAAAAACCAACAGTATCATTTTAATTATACTCATGTTATCAAATGAAACATTTTTGTTGAGTATAAAAAAATAAAATAACACATAAAATTAGGAAACAAGATTTATTCAAAATTTCATGTTGTTACAATCTTCCCTCCTTAAGAAATTGCGTCCTCGCAATTTTTTTTAAAATTAGGTTTTGAAATTTCATTGAAAGTCCCAAATCGGAAAAGGAGTCAGTAAAACTATTACTTTAAAAGAAAGAAAGGGAAGTACGAAGGTCACCCGAGTTAGCCCACACTAGGATTCCATGTAGGAAAACATGGACATGGAGGAGAAAACAAAGGGTCAAGTTCTGAGGGAGAGTGACAGAGAACATGATTATGAGAAAGTTAACCATAAGAAAATCCCAAACTTATGATGTGTGTAAACGATCTTTGATTACCTAGTAGGAAATGTAAACCAACAACTTTTTTGTTTTACGTTCCTTTTCATAATTTTGAGGAATTCATTTACAACATAGAACAAAAACATAAGGAAATATATCTACCTTCATGTAGAGTTTCACCCTTTAATAAGTTTCTACCAAAACTAATCTTTTCTCCCAAACGATGAGCATTCAAAACTACTTGGTCTCATCAAAACACAAGAATCATCTTCTAGAGAATCACATAATCCACAAAAGATTAACTATCTATTTCTTCTATCTTTAAACATTATCCCAAAACAGAAAGGGTAAGGTTAAACAACTCTTCAAAAAGGAAGAATCCCATAGGAATGGAAACTAATTTTAAATCTTCAATTTTCCATGGTAATACCCAAAGTTCATCATAGACCATCCCATAAATAACGGTCCATAAAATTCCTCAAAATAAACCAAACTAAGATTGAAACCCAAATACAAGAAGGATTTGATAACATAGTCTTCCAAAATGAACTTCATTGTTCATCTCCAAACAACATCAACCACTCCTGACATCTTATAACAAAATTATCTAAACTAAACATATTTTACCGAAGATAGGTTAATCATTCCCATATGTAACCTAAATTACTATAAGTCCACCATAAATTCATCAATTCTTCAAAATATAATTCAACCTTACTCTTCAATGAAAATACTGAAGTAATCTATTTACCTCGATCATATAGGGTCCCTAAAATAGTGAATGTATTATAAAATAATAATCATCTTTTAATCCCATAATCACCTCTGTCATATTAATACGATAATCGTCGCATTTCCTATCACATTGGTTTTTGGGACATGTTCTTCCATTTCCCGCCATTAACTAAGAAAAGAAACTATAATTAGGGGCTTATTTACTTAGCTAATAATCATGAAAAGGAAACTTTAAGCATAAAAGGATAAACATGTAGAATAAAAGTATATCTTAACTTGTGATCCCCTAGGTTCCAATCTAGGTTATCCATGATCATATATTCTTATGTGAATCTTTATTTTGTTTTATCCTTGTTCCTTTAATAATGGTTTATACTAAGCTTATGAATTTACCAAAGCATATCCCCCGGGAGTGTCGTAACCAAGAGTGCAGCAAGGCCCGTTGTCGTGTACCAGTTCCCGTTTGAGTTTAGCTCAAAGCGGTGTTTTCAGGTTTTACCCCTATGTACATCTGTGCCAGAGCCACCTCTACCTGCTCGTATCCAGACAGGGATGTATTTGCTTGGAAACCCCTTACTCAATACTCACCAAATACCAGGAAGATTTCCTATATTTAAACTTTTCTATAGAGTTCTTCCTAGATTTTTCATATCCAAATTTCCACAAATAACTAAACCATCCTTTGATACCAACTATAGCATCCCGCCTCTTTATCACATAAACTTTCATTACATTTTACGAAAACCTAGGATCTTTAAGGTTTAGTGTCTTGGAAACTAGGAACTTTAAACATGAAAACATAAAACATTCTTCTAAAACACTTTAAAGGCTTCTCCTCATGTTCATCCTAGGTTCATTACTGCATCAAATAACCTGGGAGCATACATCAAAAGAAAGGGTGAGCAAAAATCCCAGTAAGGAAAACAAGAGAAACATTTTACATGTGAACTTGAGATACTTCAATAAGGTCATGAAAAAGAACTTTAAGGCATGAGAATAAAATAAAGAGGCATATCATAATAAAAATAACATTTTTCATAACTTGAAAATATGTCTACATAATTTAACATAGACAATCATGAACATATCACCAAGGTCCATCCCCAAGGTGTCATTTGAAAATTACCAAGGTTATTCACCAAGGTATCGTGAAAATTGTAATCTCTAGTGGTTACATCATTACCCAATGCATTGGAGCGCTATCAGGGCACACCCTTAAATTTGCCTTTATTTTCATGTGAGCCACATATATCATCATCAAAAATTTCATAAATAACCCATATAGCATAAAATAAATGGGTTTCATTTCATAATCATAACGTTTTAAAAACTTCTTTAAAGACATGATCTTTACGTCACTTTAAAACCCATAGAAAAGGAAGGTGGGTCTCATGTATGTAAATACCAGAATTTAAAATAGAACATTTTGGTATATATGTGAATACCCCTTTTGAAGAAAGAGCTTTTAGTATTCACTTAATAATATAAAATAACTTTAGAAAAAGAGAGAGACATTTTGAGACGGAAATTCTGCAGCATAACGGCTATGTTACGAGGTTTTAGAAGACATTAAAAAGAGAGGTAATATGGGTCAAACATTCATAAATGACCCATAAAACAGTAGATGGACAGAATAAGAAGGATACATGATCATGGTAATGAAAGTTCAAGGACATACCTTTAGAAATGAAAAACATGGAAGGAAGACAAAAATTAGATTTCTCTTATGAAAGTTCGGCAGCCTAACGGCGATACTTAAACTTCAAACAAAATGATTTGAAAAGATAAAATAGGGTCTCTCATCATGTGAATATAAGAGTTCAGTATGATAGATATAGAGATAATTCCCAAACATAATTTAAAAGGAACTTGAATGACTTTTCATGAAAGTGAAACTTTGAAAAGAATGAGAAGGGTGAAAGAATCCCCTAAAAAAATCGGCAGCCTAACGGCGCCACTTAAAAATTCAAAATACTGAATTGAAGAGATCAAATGGGGTCTCTCATCATATGAACATAATATTCCAGTATGATAGATATAGAGATCATACCCCAACATAACAAAAAGGAACTTGAAAGAATTGACATGAAAGTAGAACTTCAAAATGAGAAGGGTGAAGAACCACTTAAAAATTCGGCAGCCTAACGGCGCCACTTAAAACATCAAAAAACTGAATTGAAGAGATCAAATGGGGTCTCTCATCATATGAACATAAGAGTCCAGTATGATAGATATAGAGATCATACCCCAACATAAAAAAAAGGAACTTGAAATAATTGACATGAAAGTTGAACTTCAAAACGAGAAGGGTGAAGAACCACTTAAAAATTCGGCAGCCTAACGGCGCCACTTAAAACATAAAAATACTGAATTGAAGAGATCAAATGGGGTCTATAATAATATGAACATAATATTACAGTATGATAGATATAGAGATCATACCCTAACATAACAAAAAGGAACTTGAAATAATTGACATGAAAGTAGAACTTCAAAACGAGAAGGGTGAAGAACCACTTAAAAATTTGGCAGCCTAATGGCGCCACTTAAAACTTCAAAATACTGAATTGAAGCGATCAAATGGGGTCTCTCATCGTATGATCATAAAATATCAGTATGATAAATTTAGAGATCATAACCCAACATAATAAAAAGGAACTTGAAATACTTTACATGAAAATAGATCTTGAAAAATGAGAAGGGAGAAAGAATCCGTTACAAAAATATTGGCAGCCTAACGGCGCCACTTAAAACTTCATAAAACGAAATAATGAGAGAAAGAGGGGATCTCTCATTATATGAACATGAAAAGGAAAGTAATAGGAGTATAAAAGAACATCCTCCAACATAAGAACATGGAGCATAAAAGGAATGACATAAAAGAGATTACTTGAAATGAAAGAGAGAGGTCGAATCCCTTACCTTAAAACATAACTCTTAAAACTCAATGGTTGGGAGCTTGAGGGCTTGGGGGCACCATGGGAGGACTCCTTGGGAGGTAATGAGACCATAACTTTGTTGGGGGAGAGTGGGGAGTCGAATGGATGAGAGGATGGCTTGGTATTTATAGGGAAAGTGAGGGGGCAGGGCATTAATGGCAAAGGGACACCTCACTAGTGGTTTTGGAAAAACCATGGGCTTGCCCATGGTATTTGACCATGGTCTTGGCCACTTGGGACACCTCATACCTTATCTCACTATTCATAATTCGAACATATTTATTACAAACTTAATAAATCATTTAATGATGTCATTAAACACCCGTAACTTAAAAACTGCATTTTCACTATTCATCGAAAATTCAACTTTCTTAGAATAATCCCAAAATTTCACCTTAACCAAATATCAACGCTCTGATTAAAAATATGAACTCTATTTTATAAAAATAATTTTCTAAATATTTTTAATTTAATTTTTAAATAAAAACACTATTCACCGAAAATTCATTTTTTTCAGAAAAAACCCCAAAAATTACCATAGCATAATATCGGTGCTCTGAGTTAAAAATTGAAATCCGTTTTATAAAAATAATTATCTAAATATTTTTAATTAAATTTTTAAATAAAAAACACTATTTACCTGAGAAAACTAATACTTGAATAATAATTTATGAAACCGTTATTTAACCATTTTATTGAATCACATTACTTAATCAAGGTGCCTAGATTATATTAATACTTTCTTTAAGTGAGATTACTAATCCATTTGTATATATTACTAATCTTAATCATAAAATCACTATTCATAATTTACTATTCATCAAAAATTAAGTTGATCTTATTAGACTCTAAATTTCGTACTGAACATAATTGTATAAGACCATTTTTTCAAAATCATTACACATTTTTAATTATTTAAGGTTTACACAACCATTTTTAAAATATCCTTTTTCTAAAATTCATCAAAAATATGCATACTATATTTATCCGGTCATTTGAAAATTCATAAACTTCATCATAAGAAGAAATCCCAATTTTTATTTAAAACAAAGGATTACACAAGGCAGTTACGGTCTCCTTACATAGCCCCTTATCACACCAGCATAGGACCTAAGTGTAAGGTGTGCTAATGTGAGAGAATCTGAGGGAGGCTCGGCCAACATCGCACGAGTAGTAATTTCTATCAGTTTGAACTTCTCACGAAGGTGATCCCGTTCTAGCTTTATACGATGAAGTTCAGCTTGGGTTTGGTCCAGAGCAAAGCCCAGTGGTGCTACCTCCTTCCCAAGTTCTGTTAGATGGGATTCGATTGGTCCAAGACTACTGGGTGAGGCCATCGAATCTTCTTTCTATATTAATTAAATAAGATTACTTGTATTTAGAGACAATAATCAAAACGTTTAGTTTCTAGTGGTCATATTGACCAATGGTCATATAACAGTCAAAAACCAACAGTATCATTTTAATTATACTCATGTTATCAAATGAAACATTTTTGTTGAGTATAAAAAAATAAAATAACACATAAAATTAGGAAACAAGATTTATTCAAAATTTCGGGTTGTTACAATCTTCCCCCGTTAAGAAATTGCGTCCTCGCAATTTTTTTTAAAATTAGGTTTTGAAATTTCCTTGAAAGTCCCACATCAGAAAAGGAGTCAGTAAAACTATTACTTTAAAAGAAATAAAGGGAAGTACGAAGGTCACCCGAGTTAGCCCACACTAGGATTCCATGTAGGAAAACATGGACATGGAGGAGAAAACAAAGGGTCAAGTTCTGAGAGAGAGTGACAGAGAACATGATTAGGAGAAAGTTAGCCATAATAAAATCCCAAACTTATGATGTGTGTAAACGATCTTTGATTACCTAGTAGGAAACGTAAACCAACAACGTTTTTTTACGTTCCTTTTCATAATTTTGAGGAATTCATTTACAACAGAGAACAAAAACATAATGAAATATATCTACCTTGATGTAGAGTTTCACCCTTTAATAAGTTTCTACCAAAACTAATCTTTTCTCCCAAATGATGAGCATTCAAAACTACTTGGTCTCATCAAAACACAAGATTCATCTTCTAGAGAATCACATAATCCACAAAAGATTAACTATCTATTTCTTCTATCTTTAAACATTATCCCAAAACAGAAAGGGTAAGGTTAAACAACTCTTCAAAAAGGACGAATCCCATAGGAATGGAAACTAATTTTAAATCTTCAATGTTCCATGGTAATACCCAAAGTTCATCATAGACCATCCCATAAATAACGGTCCATAAAATTCCTCAAAATAAACCAAACTAAGATTGAAACCCAAATACAAGAAGGATTTGATAACATAGTCTTCCAAAATGAACTTCATTGTTCATCTCCAAACAACATCAACCACTCCTGACATCTTATAACAAAATTACTTAAACTAAACATATTTTACCGAAGATAGGTTAATCATTCCCATAAGTAACATAAATTACTATAAGTCCACCATAAATTCATCAATTCTTCAAAATATAAGTCAACCTTACTCTTCAATGAAAATATGGAAGTAATCTATTTACCTCGATCATATAGGGTCCCTAAAATAGTGAACGTATTCTAAAATAATAATCATCTTTTAATCCCCTAATCACCTCTGTCATATTAATACGACAATCGTCGCATTTCCTATCACATTGGTATTTGGGACATGTTCTTCCATTTCCCGCCATTAACTAAGAAAAGAAACTATAATTAGGAGCTTATTTACTTAGCTAATAATCATGAAAAGGAAACTTTAAGCATAAAATAATAAACATGTAGAATAAAAGTATATCATAACTTGTGATCCCCTAGGTTCCAATCTAGGTTATCCATGATCATATATTCTTATGTGAATCTTTATTTTGTTTTATCCTTGTTCCTTTAATAATGGTTTATACTAAGCTTATGAATTTACCAAAGCATATCCCCCGGGAGTGTCATAACCAAGAGTGCAGCAAGGCCCGTTGTCGTGTACCAGTTCCCGTTCGAGTCTAGCTCAAAGCGGTGTTTTCAGGTTTTACCCCTATGTACATCTGTGCCAGAGCCACCTCTACCTGCTCGTATCCAGACAGGGATGTATTTGCTTGGAAACCCCTTACTCAATACTCACCAAATAACAGGAAGATTTCATATATTTAAACTTTTCTATAGGGTTCTTACTAGATTTTTCATATCCAAATTTCCACAAATAACTAAACCATCCTTTGATACCAACTATAACATCCCCCCTCTTTATCACATAAACTTTCATTACATTTTACAAAACCTAGGATCTTTAAGGTTTTGTGTCTTGGAAACCAGGAACATTAAACATGAAAACATAAAACATTCTTCTAAAAAACTTTAAAGGCTTCTCCTCATGTTCATCCTAGGTTCATTACTGCATCACATAACCTGGGAGCATACATCAAAAGAAAGGGTGAGCAAAAAGCCCAGTAAGGAAAACAAGAGAAACATTTTACATGTGAACTTGAGATACTTCAATAAGGTCATGAAAAAGAACTTTAAGGCATGAGAATAAAATAAAGAGGCATATCATAATAAAAATAACATTTTTCATAACTTGAAAATATGGCTACATAATTTAACATAGACAATCATGAACATATCACCAAGGTCCATCCCCAAGGTGTCATTTGAAAATTACCAAGGTTATTCACCAAGGTATCGTGAAAATTGTAATCTCTAGTGGTTACATCATTACCCAATGCATTGGAGCGCTATCAGGGCACACCCTTAAATTTGAATTTATTTTCATGTGAGCCACATATATCATCATCAAAAATTTCATAAATAACCCATATAGCATAAAATAAATGGGTTTCATTTCATAATCATAACGTTTTAAAAACTGCTTTAAAGACATGAACTTTACGTCACTTTAAAACCCACAGAAAAGGAAGGTGGGTCTCATGTATGTAAATACCAGAATTTAAAATAGAAAATTTTGGTATATATGTGAATAACCCTTTTGAATAAAGAGCTTTGATTATTCACTTAATAATATAAAAGAACTTTAGAAAAAGAGAGAGACATTTTGAGACGGAAATTCTGCAGCATAACGGCTATGTTACGAGGTTTTAGAAGACATTAAAAAGAGAGGTAATATGGGTCAAACATTCATAAATGACCCATAAAACAGTAGATGGACAGAATAATAAGGATACATGATCATGGTAATGAAAGTTCAAGGACATACCTTTTGAAATGAAAAACATGGAAGGAAGACAAAAATTAGATTTCTCTTATGAAAGTTCGGCAGCCTAATGGCGATACTTAAACTTCAAACAAAATGATTTGAAAAGATAAAATAGGGTCTATCATCATGTGAACATAAGAGTTCAGTATTATAGATATAGAGATAATTCCCCAACATAATTTAAAAGGAACTTGAAAGACTTTTCATGAAAGTGAAACTTTGAAAAGAATGAGAAGGGTGAAAGAATCCCCTAAAACAATTCGGCAGCCTAACGACGCCACTTAAAACTTCAAAATACTGAATTGAAGAGATCAAATGGGGTCTCTCATCATATGAACATAAGATTCCAGTATGATATATATAGAGATCATACCCCAACATAACAAAAAGGAACTTGAAAGAATTGACATGAAAGCAGAACTTCAAAATGAGAAGGGTGAAGAACCACTTAAAACTTTGGCAGCCTAACGGCGCCACTTAAAACATCAAAATACTGAATTAAAGAGATCAAATGGGGCCTCTCATCATATTAACATAAGAGTCCAGTATGATAGATATAGATATCATACCCCAACATAAAAAAAAGGAACTTGAAATAATTGACATGAAAGTAGAACTTCAAAACGAGAAGGGTGAAGAACCACTTAAAAATTCGGCAGCCTAACGGCGCCACTTAAAACTTCAAAATGCTGAATTAATGAGATCAAATGGGGTCTGTAATCATATGAACATAAGATTACAGTATGATAGATATAGATATCATACCCCAACATAACAAAAAGGAACTTGAAATAATTGACATGAATGTAGAACTTCAAAACTAGAAGGGTGAAGAACCACTTAAAAATTTGGCAGCCTAACAGCGCCACTTAAAACTTCAAAATACTGAATTGAAGCGATAAAATGGGGTCTATCATCATATGCTAATATAATATTAGTATGATAAATTTAGAGATCATACCCCAACATAATAAAAAGTAACTTGAAATACTTTACATGAAAATAGATCTTGAAAAATGAGAAGGGAGAAAGAATCCGTTACAAAAATTTTGGCAGCCTAACGGCGCCACTTAAAACATCATAAAACGAAATAATGAGAGCAAGAGGGGATCTCTCATTATATGAACATGAAAAGGGAAGTAATAGAAGTATAAAAGAACATCCTCCAACATAAGAACATGGAGCATAAAAGGAATGACATAAAAGAGATTACTTGAAATGAAAGAGAGAGGTCGGATCCCTTACCTTAAAACATAACTCTTAAAACTCAAAGGTTGGGAGCTTGAGGGCTTGGGGCACCATGGGAGGACTCCTTAAGAGGTAATGAAACCAGAACATTGTTGGGGGAGAGTGGGGAGTCGAATGGATGAGAGTATGGCTTAGTATTTATAGGGAAATCGAGGGGACAAGGCATTAATGGCAAAGGGACACCTCACTAGTGGTTTTGGAAAAACCATGGGCTTGCCCATGGTATTTGCCCATGGTATTGGCCACTTGGGACATCTCATACCTTATCTCACTATTCATAATTCGAACATATTGATTACAAACTTAATAAATCATTTAATGATGTCATTAAACACCCGTAACTTAAAAACTGCATTTTCACTATTCATCGAAAATTCAACTTTTTCAGAATAATCCCAAAATTTCACCTTAACCAAATATCAACGCTCTGATTAAAAATATGAACTCCATTTTATAAAAATAATTTTCTAAATATTTTTAATTTAATTTTTAAATAAAAAGGCTATTCACCGAAAATTCATTTTTTTCAGAAAAAACCCCAAAAATTACCATAGCATAATATCGGTGCTCTGAGTTAAAAAATGAAATCCGTTTTATAAAAATAATTATCTAAATATTTTTAATTAAATTTTTTAATAAAAAACACTATTCACCCGAGAAAACTAATACTTGAATAATAATTTATGAAACCGTTATTTAACCATTTTATTGAATCACATTACTTAATCAAGGTGCCTAGATTATATTAACACTTTCTTTAAGTGAGATTACTAATCCATTTGTACATATTACTAATCTTAATCATAAAATCACTATTAATAATTTACTATTCATCAAAAATTAAGTTGATCTTATTAGACTCTAAATTTCGTACTGAACATAATTGTATAAGACCATTTTTCGAAAATCATTACACATTTTTAATTATTTAAGGTTTATACAACCATATTTAAAATATCCTTTTTCTAAAATTCATCAAAAATATGCATACTATATTTATCCGGTCATTTGAAAATTCATAAACTTCATCATAAGAAGAAATCCCAATTTTTATTTAAAACAAAGGATTACACAAGGCAGTTACGGTCTCCTTACATAGCCCCTTATCACACCAACATAGGACCTAAGTGTAAGGTGTGCTAAGATGAGAGAATCCGAGGGAGGCTCGGCCAACATCGCACGAGTTGTAATTTCTATCAGTTTGAACTTCTCACGAAGGCGATCCCTTTCTAGATTTATACGATGAAGTTCAGCTTGGGTTTGGTCCAGAGCAAAGCCCAGTGGTGCTACCTCCTTCCCAAGTTCTGTTAGATGGGCTTCGATTGGTCCATGACTACTGGGTGAGGCCATCGAATCTTCTTTCTATATTAATTAACCAAGATTACTTGTATTTAGAGACAATAATCAAAACGTTTAGTTTCTAGTGGTCATATTGACCAATGGTCATATAACAGTCAAAAACCAACAGTATCATTTTAATTATACTCATGTTATCAAATGAAACATTTTTGTTGAGTATAAAAAAATAAAATAACACATAAAATTAGGAAACAAGATTTATTTAAAATTTTGGGTTGTTACAGTGATGTTTCCACCCAAAAGATAAGGGATTCCACATCGTCCTCAAAAATTGTAACCTCTTTCTTATGGAAATAAATTTTCACTTCATGGTTCAAAATCCAATCCATAACAAGGATTATATCAAATTAAATCAGGGGTGTAATAATAAAATCTGAAAATAAATAAAGTTTATATTCCATAATCTAGACTGAATGACACAAATTTGTTGCAATGATACATTCATAAGGAGTTTTTACTGACAGCTACCTTATTAAATAAAAAGAAAAATATCTAATTTTCTTGGAAAACTGGGAAGATATGAAATAATTCAATGATCCAGAATCAAAAAAATCATTGGCTAATTTGGAGAAAACTATTAAAGTACCTACCACCTCATCATCAGGGACTTCAATATCATTTGTTGTGATCGCATAAGCTTTGCCTTACCCCCTGGCCTATTTTGGAGATTGTTTCTTTGACCGATAGGACAATAATTTTCATAATTTCCCCTCTCCCTGCAATTATATAATTTAAAATTGGTCGCTTCATTCTTCCCCTTATAATCCTGTGATATATGGCCTTTTTCTCCACACTTGTAGCAAACACCCATACACTTCAAGAAAGTAGCAGGGTGTCTCTTCCCACAATTATCATAGGGCGGAAGGCCAACTCTTCCCTCATTCCCCATTTTCTTTTTTCCTATTCCAATGTTTTTATTATCCCACTATCTTTTTTTAATTCCATTAAAATAATAAGACTTAGAGAATTCATTTTTGGTATTAAAAAAACATGAGACTATATATTCCAATGATGAGAAACTTTGGGATACCAGAGCCATTTGAAGGAATTGTTTTAAACCATCGAATAATCGATCAATCTTTCTCCTTAGATTATGTATGTAGTTTGTGACATGACTTGATAACCTTGTGAAGTTAGATTCATAATTTTCAAAAATTTTATCTTTTTTTGCTTCATATTTAGAATTTTTCTTTCCATATCTGCTCGTTGTTCACAAAAGAAGTATTTTTCTAGGAAAATTTCTTTAAAATCCATCCCTTCCATATATTCTATTTCTTCCTCCTCCTTTGTGTTTTGGATTTACTAACACCATTGATCTTAATCTCTCGATAGACTATAAACTTCCATGACAACCTTCTCTATTTTTTTACATCCCATAGAGAGAAATATCTTCTCTACGAAAATTATCCACTACTCAAAAACAAATGGGTTTTTATTCCCATTGAATAATGGAGATTGTGGTTGCATAAAGTGGTCTAACATAGATCCTCCATGTTGTGGATCGGGATGCTCTATATGGTTAAGGTGATTAATAATAACCCGAGTTAGTTGTCCTAGTATAGTTATATGTTTCTTAGTACCAGTCACAACACAAAATCCAACATCATTTAATTGCATTAGAGGGAAATTCCTACATGGGACACACACATTCATGCAATTTTCATTCCATCCACTAGGTTCCATTTCTAAATAATTTCATACACTAGATTAGGTTATGAATAATAATGTATACTCTCAATGTAGCAAAATACTTAGCATAAATTAAAATTATATACATATATAATATCATAATCCTAAACATGGTTTATTTGGGAAAAAATTCACATTTGGATCCTTCATAATGGACTGTAAATAAATTGTGAATTACCCTAAGAATATCCCCTAGGATTATCAAACCAGGTACACAGTAATTCCTATATTCGTGTGCCATGATACCCGAGGTCAAGCCTGAAACTGCTTGTCTGAGTTTTCACTATTAGGTACATATGTTCCATAACCATATCCACTTGTAGTATCCATACCTAGATGTATTTTCATGAAAGATCCACATAATATATTCTTTACTAAAAATATATTTTTTTCTTATATGATTTTCCTCATATATTATCTTAGAGTTTTGTTCCATAATCTACATTTTCTAAATCTAGTTTCCATGTATTATATTAAAATTCCTCGGATACCCACTATAAAGACCCGAACCCAGTTGCATTGAGTTGACACCTTATTTTATTACATTGGAATATAAAAAAGGAATATGAATCCCAAAGTACTGATTAGTTTAGTATATTAGGAAACCTGATATATACCCAAGTTCAACATTACAATTTAAAAGGGAAAATAATTTAGAAACTCCTTTGACAACATCTATAACTCGTAGGTTATTTATTCATGTCATTCGTAATATACTGCTTCATCTCCATGGAAAATGAAACATATGAAATGGGTGATATTAAATTCTCAGTAAGTTTAATTAATAATGCGAATGATATCATAAATATAAACATTATTCAAAGTGAATAACTAAAAACACATGCCTTTAAAAAATGATCTTTAACACATTATGATAGGATAAACAGATGAATAAATAATTCCATCATAAAGCATAATCATGGGTATTATACTAGTAAAATAACCTAATGAACTTTCAATTAATAGTTTCATAATTAGGGAATTCATTATTCCAGACATCATAACCATACCATCAAGGCCTCTTCCCAAGACCATAAATAATCATTTTTTCTAGGCCTTGTGTCAAGACCGTAGTTTGTCTCATTAGACCTACCGATGAATCGAGGGGATATATAGGGCTCCTAAACTCACTTACTAAGTAAAATTAATTCTTAATATGAATAGTGATAAACATATACATTCATATTTGAACTTAAATATGAAATAAAAATAACTTTCCTTGAACATTAAGCATAAACACTAACCATTCGAAGTAAATTGGTGAATGGTTTTAAGATGGAACATCCCTTGTAAAAATAATCATAAAAAATTCAATTAAATATGGTATATGATATCATAAAATATTAATCACAATAATTCATAATAATCAACAAGGGTTTTGAAAGAAATGAAGATACTCTAATAAAATCATCATGTAATTTTTGAGTTAAAAATTATTTTACTTTGAAAAGATGATTTATTTCAAAAAGTCATTGTACAAAACCAGAATTGATGTAATATAGTATTTTCATAATAAAATGAGTTTTTTTAGAAATTAAAATTCCACTAAAAACATATTATAGAGTGACCTTAATATAAAGTAAGAATTTGATAAATTCCATTAAATCTGTCTTGTATTTTGGGATGAATTTTTGAAAGTTCATTTTAAAACATATTAATCACTGTATGTGAACGTTTGATTCTGGTAGTTACACATATATATAACATTATCAAAGAATATATGAGGAATAAATATGAGTAAATAATAATATAATTTATGTAAGTGAAGAATAATAGTAACTCGAATGAAAATGGAGGTTTCGGTAGAAAACCCTTACCATCAGTCCAAATGTGTTATCTACTTGATCTTAATGACATGAATAATCAAATTTCGGTTCATTATTTAATATTTCCAGAATGTATTATTAATTTAATTGATTTATTATAAACTTATTAAGTTCATTCATGTATCTTAAATGGGTTAATAGATTCAATCCTATTGTTTGGAAGTGTTTTCTTCCATGTTTTTTATGATCAGTTTACATATATTCATGTATTGATAAACATATAGAATGGGATTAGTTTTTCAGAATAGAGGTTTTATGTTATTAGGGAACAACCAGAATATATCATGATTATGAAATTCATTTGGTTTTTGGGAGTAAAGATGAATCATTATATAAAACTGTAATGACAACTGTTTGGGTTAATTGGTGGTTTTTGATCACAACAAAATCATTTTGATTAATAAATTAATATCCTATGGAAAAAGGATTCTATTACAATACAGAACTTATAATACATATATTATAGTCTTTTTTTCAACCATAAAAATGGTTTCACGTCATGAATTGAATATTATAATAGAAATTGAAAACCCACCGTCCTTGGATGTGATAAATTAACACATCTCAGATGGTGTTTTCATTTCTAATATAAAAGAAAAGGAAAGGAGAGATCATGAATAATTATTCCTTTAAATTACAATATTATAGCACATGTATGGTACTAAAGTCAGGAAAACATGTTTATTAAATTAGTTGAGGAATGAAAAATAAATGAAAGGAGATTGAAATAAAAGAAATGAAAATAGGAATTTACCTCTTGAAGTAATCTTCATTAGGAGCATCTTTAGGGGAGAGATTTTGGGATTTTTATAAGACCAAGGGATTATGGATGTGAGGGAAGATCTTGGGAGGATATTTGAGTAGAAATTAGAAAAGGAAAAAGTCTTGAGGGGAGTGAATTGAAGAGGGACTAAGGGGGTTTTATAGTGGAGGAGAGGAGTGAATTTTTAATATTTAATTCGTTATTTAATTATTTTTCTCCAGAAAAGCAACAATGATTGATTCATGTTACAAAAATAGTAATACGTGCTTGTGAGTTTGAACATAGTTGGTTTAAATCATCCTTATATCACTTATGAACAAATAAATCATGTATTGTTTGTTTATCGTAAATTATTGTGTTTTACTATTCACCCAAAATTCAAGAATTTTAGAGAAATTAAAAAAATTCACCCCAACAATTTTTCAATGTGTAGAATTAAAAAATGAAATCCACTTTTGGAAAAAAAAATTGTAGATATTTTTAATATAATTTTTACATAAAATCATAATTTATTCAGAAAAACTACATTAAAACTATAACTCGTTTATAACACCTTGGAAAATTAATCAAGGAACCATAATATTATCTTATAACCTTAATAAAAGAAATTAAAAATTTAATTTTACATTTTATGAAAATAAATTTCCTTTTTAAATTACTCAATTAATTGTAAAATTGTAATTAATATATTTATGACATAAAAATTTACCAATACTTATACTATGATCATTTTTTCACTTATAAGATGTATAAATTTTATTTATACATTCATGGGTGAAGATTCTATTTTTTGGATGACTTAATATTCATGAGTATTCATAAGAGTAAAATTACTATTCACAAGGGTATGTAGCTATTAATAAGGGTATGTTAAAATTTACCAAAAACTAATTTGATTCCATCAGACTCTAAATATCACCCTGAACGCAGCCGTGTATATCAGTTTTTTGAATTTCAAATCACAAATGTAGAAATTTTTTATTTAATAGATAGGTTATAACAAAGTGTTGTTTTGTAGAGACTCAGTGTTTCTTGCATTTATTTATAAATACTTGTGGTTTTACCAATAAGATAACATATAAATAGAGATAATTTTATCAAACTAATATATACATATATATCATAAACTTTTCACAAAAACAAATAATTCACTTTCTCACACTCGGACTCCCTTTTAGGAACATCCCTACATTCCCTTCCCATAAACATGTAATAGACAATACCCTTACTATGAAAACATTACATATCAAACATTCAAGGTCCACGAACAAGGGAAATCCCTTAAAATATATTTTCATTTCCATGGAATACCTTTAGGTTTAAACTAGGCTCCATCATTGAAAGGAAACATCATTAACTTCAAATCCCACATTTTTATCCAAATCTTTCAGGTTCTAAAACTGCTCTCTATATTTACACACATATGAACCTAAATATATATATTTATATATATAAATACCTTTTTTCCAAAATTCTCATATTCACACAACCGCACACGAATATATACAAACAAGGTATATATATATATATGTATATATGCATAAGTCATATTTAATTGATTTTAATATTAGAAATATCTTTGTGGTTTATATATAAATAACACATCTAATTTGGAATTTATGGAAAATAGTAATAAATAATAAACCAACCTTGGTAATTCCAAATTCACATGATATAAATCATTTAGAAAAAAATCATGAAGTTTGGAGTTATAAAAAATTAAATCATGCTGGAAAACATATTTTTATTGGAGAAAACAATTCTAAGAATCAAAAAATGGATCCGATGATGATGATAGAGAAACCAATTCCAAGAATCACAAAATTTACCATGACATATTCACTTAATAATATATCTAAAAGGCCCATTTAAATAAAAAACAATTTTACTTTTTAATTTAAAGGCTCAAACACATGGTAACATACCTCAAACATCATGACCTTTGACAATGGTAGCTAAAAAACAAATCAAGGAGTTCCAAATACGCACGATAGATTAAAATGAACCCTAATAAAATGAAAACTCAAATTTAAAAACAACTAAACATGAACCATAGATCATAAAAACCATGGTATGGGAAGATCATAATCGGAAAATTAAGAATTAATGAGGGAAATGGGAAAATGAATTTTATCTTGAATATCCAACCTCAATCATTGAAGAAACCATAATGCTAAACCATTGGAGGAGCCAAAAATGAGATGGTGGGCCATGGAGAGGTTTAGTTGGTTGTGAGGGTCAAATGGGGGAGGATAAAAAGTGTTTGTGGTCAATAATATTGAAGTGAAAAAATGTTAAAAACAATTTTAATGAATTTTAGACATGATCCATGGTTTGGTCCCATGGGTTGGAAAACCATATACCAACTATGACCCCTATACTCTGGTTCTGGAGCACTATATGTGGTTTGAAAAACCATGATCTAAACATGTGATTCAGCTCTAAAATCATTGTATAGGATATCTCAGGGTTTCCACAAGGTTCTCCAAACCATGTGGCTTAAAAACATGACATTCTTTACATGTCCAAAAGCTCTTAATTTTAAGGAGAACCCACCTAGGATAGTTGAGAAAAACTAAAGATAAAAAATAAATGAAGTAATAGAGATATCTAAATTCATGTAATGAAAATTCCCCTCACTATTTTGATTTTGAATCTAAGAATGAACCAATATGTTTATTTTATTTAGACAAAATCAAGGATAATGTACTACTCAAGATGACACCTTAAAGGCAATGTCCAAAGAACCAATACTCACGTTACTTTCAAAAATCAGAACCATGAAATCAGATAAGTGGATATAGATCATCCTCAAAAAGGGAAAAATACCAACTAGGAGAAAAGTAATGAAAATAAGTAACTTAAAACATAAAAAATAAGGAATCAAAAGAGAAAGACTCATACCTCTATACACAAGAACAAAATAAGGAACACCCAAAACCTTAACATAAAAATAACCAATGAAACTCATCATGGACTATTCAGGATCTGCATGATAATGCATTATATGAACCAAAATATTGGCCAACCAAACTACTTACATAATTTTTGGGTGGGATACGGACAAAGTATTTCCCTATAAATTAGAATTCAAGATTCTCAAAAAGAGAAACATAAAGGATTAGTAATCAGATTCACCATGAGATCCTTCATTGATCTTATACTTACCATAATATTACTATTTGTTAACAAATATTTCTTATTATAGAAAAAATAATAATCATTAATTAGAACCAAATATAGGAGGGGAAAAAATAAGGGGAGACTTTTCCACTCCAAAATAAAAATATTGAGAATTTCCCAAAATAATATTCTATTGAAAGTAGAATTCTTAGAAGATCCATAAATAAAAAAGAACAAAAAAAGGAGCACCCTGAACCTTAACATAAAAATAAACAATGAAACTCATCATGAAATATTTAGTATCTCCATGAAAATACATTATATTAACCAAAATATTGGTTAACAAAATTACTTATCTAATTTTTGGGTGCGATGGGGACAAAGGATTTCCCTATAAATTAGAATTCAAGATTCATAAAAAGAGAAACATAAAGGATTAATAATCAGATTCACCATGAGATCCTTCATTGATCTTATCCTTACCATATTATGACTATTTTTAACACATATTTCATATTATGGAATAACTAAAAATAATTAATTAGAACCAAATGCAGATGCAAGATCTATCTCAGGGCTGCTAGTCATAGTGTGATACTAGTATAGTAAAACATGTTTACCAAGAGCTCCCACCTTACTACCATGTTCATCCTGTAAAGACACGACCCTAGTTTCCCGGAGCCGATGCCTTATTTTTTTACATTGGAAAATTAAAAATGAATATGCCTCCCAAAGGACCAATTTTTTTTTTGTAGATTTGGAAACAAGATACATACACAAGTTTAATATTACAACTTAAAATGAAAAACAATTTAGAAACTCCTTCGACAACATCCATAACTCTGAGATTATTTTTTCATGTCATTCATAATATATCTCTTCACATCCGGAGAAAATAAAGCATAAGAAAGGGGTGATCTCAAATGCTTAGTAAGGGTAAAAAATAAAGTGGAAGATATCATGAACATAAACATTAGGCATGGTGAATAACTAAAAACACATTCCTTTAAAAAAATGAACTTGAACACATTATGGAAGGAATAAGAGCTAAATAAATAATGTCATAATAAAGAATAATCAAATGTGTTGTACTATTATAATAACATAAAAAACATTAAATTATTTGTTTTATAATGAGGTAATTCATAATTCTGGACATCATAACAACACCATCAAGGCCTCATACCAGGACAAAAAATAATCATTTTGTCAAGGCCTTGTTCCAAGACTATAGTTTGTCTCATGGGACCTATCGATTCATCAGGGTAATATGAAATCCCCCACCCACCACATTCTAAGTACAATAAATTTATCATATAAATGGGAATAAACATAGAAAACATATACATTCATATTGGAACTAACATATGAAATGAAAATAACTTTCCCAAAACATTAAGCATAAATGCTAACCATTCAGAGTAAATTGGTGAATGGTATTACGGTGGAACATACCTAGACAAAATAATAATAATAAATTGAAATAAATATGTTATATTATATCATAAATGATTAATCCCAATAATAAATAATAATAAAAAAGAGTGTTCATACATATGAAGAAACTCTTATAAAATCATCGAGAAATTTTTAAGATAAATACTATTCACTTTGAAAAGAATAGTTCTTTTGGAAAATTATTGTTATAAAACCATAATTTATATAAAATAGTATTTTAATAATAAAATGAGTGTTTTTGAGAAATAATGGTCACTAAAAACAGATTATTGATTCCCCATGAAAATAGGTAATAACTTGAGTAATTCCCTTGAATCCGGATTGTATTTCGGGATGAAAATTTTAAAGATCCTTATAAAACATATAACTCACTGTAAATGAACATAGTATTTTGGTTGGAATAAATGTATAAAAAATTATCACAGAATATGTGAGGAGTAAATTTGAATAAATAATAATTTAATTGAGATAAGTAGAGAATAAGAGTAACCTGAATGAAAATGGTGGTTCTTGTAGAAAACCTTTACATTAAATATGAAGGTGTTCTCCACTTGATCTTAATGACATGAATAATAAAATTTTGGTGAATTAATTATTATCTATAGAACATCATATTCATTTAGCGGATTTATTATAACCTTATTAAGTTCATTCATGGCCTTTTGATGGGTTAATAGATTCAATTTCATTGTTTGGGAGTGTTTTATTCCTTGGTTTTCATGATCGATTTACTTATATTCATGTAAGGATAAACAAGTAAAATGAAAATGATTTTACCGAATAGAAGTTTTATGTTATTATTTAAAAACTAGAATATTTCATGGTTATAAAATTTATTTATTTATTGCTAGTGATGATGAATCATTATATAAAACTTTAATGACAATTGTTTGGGTTAATTGGTGGTTTTTTATCACAACAAACTCATTTTGATTTATAAATTAATATCACATGTACAAAAGGATTCCAGAACCTCATATAAGTTATAATATATATATATATATTATATTCTAGTGAAACCATCAATTTTTTTAATGAGAATAATTTAATATCGTAATATAAATTGAAAACCCATCGTCCTTGGATGTGATAAATTAATATATCTCGGATGGTGTTTTTATTTCTGGTTAAATGAAAAGCGAAGGAAAGATGGTGAAGAATTATTCCCTTCTCATAAAAAAATTCCAGTACATGTAAGGTACTTGAGTCATCCTAAAATTTGGATGAAATTAGGTGATAAAAGAAAAATAAAGGAAAAGAACTTAAAATAGATGAAATGAAGTGAGGAATTTACATCTTAAAGTAATCTCTCTTTAGAGTCTCTTTAGGGGAGAGGTTTTGGCCTTTTTATGAGAAAAAGTGATGCAGGAAGGGGGGGTATGATCTTGGGGGGATATTTGAGCACAAATTAGGCAAGTAAAAAGTCTCGAGAGGTGTTAAGAGAAGAGGGAGTGAGGGGGGTGTTTAGTCAAGGAGAGGAGTGATTTTTAAATATTTAATTCATTATTTAATTATATTTCTCAAGAGAATAAATATTGATTGATTCATGTGACCAAAAAATAGTAATAAGTTCATGTGACTTCTAAACTATTGTCTTTATATCATCCTTACATCACTTATGACCCAATAAATCATTTATTTATCATTTATTGTAAACTATCATATTTTACTATTCACCCAAAATTCAAGTTTTTTACAAAAATCATAAAAATTCCCCCAAACCATTATTAAAAGTGTAGAATTAAAAAATGAAATCCATTTTTTGAGAATAATTTTATAAATATTTTTTTAATTTCTAAATAAAATCATTATTTATTTCAAAAAAACAATAATAAAACTATAACTCATTTTATAACACCTTGAAAAATAAATCAAGGCACCATAAAATTATCTTATAACCATAACACAATAAAATAAAAAATTATGATTACATTTTATGAAAATAAATTTCTATTTTACATTATTAAATTAATCAAAAAAATTTAATTAAAATGTTTATGACGTACAAAAAGACTAATACTTATTCTATGATCATGTTTCACTTATAAGATGTCTAAATTGTATTTATACATTCATGGGTGAAGTTTCTATTTTTTGGAAAATTTAATATACATGACTATTCATATGAGTAACATTACTATTTACAAGGGTATGCTACTATTCATATGGGTATGTTATTATTCATCAAAAACTAATTTGATTCTATCAGACTCTAAATATCTTCCCGAACATAGCTCTGTTTGTCAGTTTTTCAAAATTCAAATAACCAAAATAGTAAAATTATGTTTACAAGATATGTTATAACAAAGTGGTGTGTTTTGGAGACTTCGTGTTTCATGAGTTTATTTATAAATCCTTGCAGTGTTACATTCTACTCTCCTTACAAAAAAATTGTCCTTGAAATTACCTGAATGTTACATCATAAAAAGATTTGGGTAGTTTTTCATCATAATCTCCTCAGGATCCCATGTTACCTCTTTGATTTTATGAATTTTCCAATGTATCTTTACCAGATGAGTCATCTAATTCCTTAACACTTGTTCTTTTGTTTCCATAATCCGGATAGGCTCTTTATAGTAAGATGGGTCAAGTTCAAACTATTTACCTTCAGAAGTGAGGACATGCATTGGGTATGGCATGTACTTTCTCAGCAATGAGACATGGGAAGCATTATGTACCTTAGAGAGGATAGGAAACATTTCCAAATGATATAAAACAAAACCAATTATCTCTAGAATTTGAAAAGTGACTAGGTATATAGGGATCAATTTCCCTTTCTTCCCAAATTTTATAACACCTTATATGGAGAAAATTTTAAGAAACCATGATCTCCCACTTGAAATTACAAATCATTTCTTCGATTATCAATATAGTATTTTTGTCTTCTTTGAGATGCTTTGATATGGCCTTGAATAGGATTCACCTTAGCTGTTATTTCCTCAACAATTTGTGGGCCCACTTACTTACTTTCACCAACTTCATCCCAACATGTTGGTGTATGACATCTCTTTACATACAATGCTTCATATGGTGCCCTTTGAATACTAGAATGGAAACTATTATTTTAGGAAACCTACACCAAGGGTAAATGCTGATCCCCCATACCTTGAAAGTCGATCAAGAACGATCTCAACATTTCTTCTAAAATTTGGATCGTCCTTTCTAATTTTCCATTAGTTTTAGGATGATAATAAGTACTCAAATGAATCTCAGTATCCAGATATTTCTGAATAATTTTCCATAATTTTGATGTAAATCAAGGATCAAAATCAAAAACTGTTGAAATAGGAGCTCCATGAAGTCTTACAACTTCATTGATACAGATTCATGCAAGCCGCTCTTGTTGGAAATCCTCCCTCATAGTGAGGAAATGTGAAGATTTTGTAAGTCAATCAACAATTACTCATATTATAACATTCTTTCTTGTAGTTTTGGATAATCTAGTGAAAACAACCATGGTGATGTCATCCCATTTCCACGTAGGAATAGATAGAGTTTGCATGACTCCCCTAGGATCTTTTTGTTTGGCCTTCACTTGTTGACAGACTAAACAAATTGATTCATAATCAGCAATTTCCTGCTTCATGTTGTCCCACTAGAAATGTTCCTTCAAATTTCTATATATTTTCATTCTACCATGGTGTATAGAGAAATTCAAGCTATGGGAATCATCCAATAACTCCCCTTTCATCTTGGGTATAAATGGAACACAAAGCCTCTTCCCAAATCTCGGAATTCCTTCTTCACATACGAATTCATCCAACTTACCACCTTTTATAGCATTAATTTTCTTTTGAAGTTTCTCATTATCAAGATGAGATCTTTTAATCCTTTATAATGAATATGGTTGGGAAACTAAATGAAAAAGTTGTGATGTTTCACCTTATTTGATAAATTCCATATCCATATTTACTATATCCATAAACATAGGATCCCTTTCAATCTTCATTTTGTTTAGGACTCCATGATCCTTCCTACTCGTTACATTAGCTACCTTATTTTCTTTTCCTGGGTGGTAGTGTGTGGAATAATCATAATCCTTGATTAGTTTAAGCCATATACTTTTCCTAATGTTGAGTTATTTCTGTGAGAATATATATTTAAAGCTCTTATGATATGTATATATCACACATATTTATCCATGGAGACAATGTATCAATATCCTTAGAGTAAATATTACAACTGCCAATTCAAGATCACGAGTAGGATTGTTTTTTTCATGAATTTTTAATTTCCATGATTTATACACAATAACTATATCATTCTGCAAAAGGATATAAAAAATACATTTCTTTGATTCATAACTATAGATAAAAAACCCATCATCCACCGATGGTAGAGTCAGTATTGGAGAATTCACTAATCTCCTCTTCAATTATTCAAAAAATTCCTCACATTCTTTTGACCATATGAATTTAACCCCTTTATGTTTAAGCATGGTCATTGGGTTGTAAAAAGGGTAAATTTCTGAACTAAATGCCGATAATAACCTGCTAAACCAATAAAAATACACACATTAGTTGTGTTCATTGGAGTAGGTCATTATTGAACAACCTTTATCTTCACTAGATCAATAGAAACTCCATCCTTAGAGATAATGTGGACAAATAAAAGAAACTGATTGAAGACAAAATTCACACTTTCTAAACATTATATATAATTTATTTCTTCTAGGAGTCTTCAGAATAGTGCCCAAGTGATTTCACGATCTTTGTATCTTATGGACAAAACCAAGATATAATCAATAAATACCACCACAAAGTCATCAAGATATTCCATGAAAATAATATTCATTAGATCCATGAAAATATAGGGTATGTTAGTCAGTCTAATAGGTGATACTATAAACTTGTAATTCCCACACCACGTTCAAAATACTATCTTTGGAATATCTTTCTTCCTCACTCAAAACTAATGATATCCATATCGAAGGTCAATCTTTGAAAAATATTAGGCTCTAGGAAGTTGATCAAATAAACAATCAATGCAAGGTAGAGAATACTTGTTCTTTATTGTTATAGATTTGATCTCTCTACAGTCAATGAACAACCTCAAAGATCCATCTTTCTTCTTATCTAAAAGAACATGGGATCGCCATGGAGAAATACTATGGTGAATAAATCCTTTACCACTCAATTACCATTATTGTTTCCTCAGTTCTACTTATTCCACAATGGCCATTCTATAAGGAGTCTGTAATATAGGTCTTAAACTAGGAATTAAATTGAAATAGAATTCAACTTCCCACACTGGAGGATGTACATGTAAATCCTATAGAAACACATCAATATATTCTTGTTCAATATGCACATCCTCTATTTAAAAATTCATTTCCACACCCATAGTTATTTCATTCGCTTCCTCCCGAATATTTAATTCAGGAGAGCTATGTGGGGTGGATGTAGATGACAATTAAATGGTGATGTTTCTTACCAAAAGATAAGGGATTCCACATCATCCTCAAAAATTGTAATCTCTTTCTTGCTACAAAAAATTTTCACTTCATGGTTAAAAATATTATCCATACCGAGGATTATATCAAATTAAATCATGAGTGTCATAATGAAATTCGCATATAAAGAAAGTTTATATTCCATAATCGGGACTACCTGAAACAAATTTGTTGCAATGATACATCCCTAATGAGTTTTGACTGACAAATCCGTTATTAAATAAAATGTGAAATATATATTTATCTTGGAAAACTGGGAAGATATGAAATAATTTAATGATCCAGAATCAAATAAAGCATTGTCTAAGTTTGATGAAACTTTTAAAGTACCTACCACATCATCATTAGGGACTTCAATATTAGCAGTTGTGATCGCATAAGATTTTAATTTCCCCCTGTCCTTTTTTAGAGAATGTTTCTTTGACCCATAGAACAATAATTTTTATAATTTCCCATCTCCTTGAAATTATATGATTTAAAACTGGTTGCTTTTTTCTTCCACTTACAATCCTGGGATAGGTGGCTTTTTTCTCCACACTTGTAACAAACACCCATACACTTCAAGAAAGTAGCATAGAGTCTCTTCCCACAATTATTGTAGGTTGGAAGTTAAACTCTTCCCTTCTTCCCCATTTTCTTATTTCACATTCCAATGTTTTTAGCATCCCTCTACCCTTATTTATTTCCATTAAAATCATAAGACTTAGAGAATTCATTTTTTTTATTGAAAAAACATGAGACTATATATTCAAATGATGAGAAAATTTGGGAGACTAGACCCATTTACAAGAATTATTTTAAACCATCAAATAATCGATCAATCTTGCTCCATTGATTATGTATGTAGTTTGTGACATGCCTTGCTAAACTTGTGAAGTTAGCTTCATACTTTTCAAAATTTTCATCTTTTTTTTACTTCATATTTAGAATTCGTCTTTCCATATCTGCTCGTTAACAAAGGAAGTATTTTTCTAAGAGAATTTCCTTAAAATCCCTCCCTTCCATATATTCTATTTCTTCCTCCACCTTTGTGTTTTGGTTTTACTAACACCACTATTCTTCATCTCCTGATAGACTATAAACTTACATGACAACCTTCTATATTTCATTACATCCCATATGGAGAAATATCTTCTCTAGGGAAATTATCCACTACTGAACAACAAATGGGTTTGTATTCTTATTGAATAATGGAGGTTGTTGTTGCATAAAGAGGTCTAACATAGATCCTCCGCGTTGTGGATCAAGATGCTCTATATGGTTAAGGTTATTATTCATAACCTGATTTAGTTTTCTTTGTATATTTATATGTTTCTTATTACCAGTCACAACACCAAATTCAACATCATTAAATTGAATTAGAGGGAAATTTCTACATGGGACACACATATTATTGCAGTTTTCATTCCATCCACTAGGTTCCATTTCTAAATAATTGCATACACTAGGTTATGAATCATAATTTATAATCTCAATGTAGCAAAATACTTAGCATAAATTAAAATTATATACATAGATAATATCATAATCATAAACATGATTTATTTGGGAAAAAATATACATTTGAATCCTTCATAATGTATTGTAAATAAAATGTGAATTACCCTATGAATATCCCCTAGGATTATCAAACTAGGTGCATAGTAAGGCCTATATTCATGTACCAGGATACCCCAGGTCAAGCCCAAAACTGCTTATCAGAGTTTTCACTACTAGGTACATATGTGCCAAACCCATATCAGCTTGTAGTATCCATACTTAGATGTATTTTCATGAAATATCCACATAATTTATTCTTTACCAAAAATATAGGTTGTTCTTATATGATTTTAATCAATGACTATCTTAGAGTTTTGTTCCATAATCTACATTTTCTAAATCTATTTTCCATGTTTTATAATAAACTTCCTCTGATACCAACTATAAAGACCCGAACCCAGTTTCATTGAGCCGATTCCTTATTTTATTACATTGGAATATAATCAAGGAATATGAATCCCCGAGGACAGATTAGTATAACATATTAGGAAACATCATATATACCCAAGTTCAACATTACAACTTAAAAGGGAAAATAATTTAAAAACTCCTTTGACAACATCCATAACTTGTAGGTTATTTATTCATGTCATTAATAATATACTGATTCATGTCCTGGGAAAATGAAACATATGAAATTGGGTGAGATCAAATTCTCATTAAGCTTAATCAATAAAGCGAATGATATCAGAAATATAAACATTAGTCACATTGAATAACTAAAACACATGCCTTTTAAAAATGATCTTGAACACATTATGAAAGAATAAACAGATGAATAAATAATGCCATAATAAAGCATAATCATGGGTATTATACTAGTAAAATAACCTAATCAAAATTCAATTAATAGTTTCATAATGAGGGAATTCATAATTCCAGGCATCATAACCATACCATCAAGGCCTCCTTCCAAGACCATAAATAATCATTTTGTCTAGGCCTCGTGCCAAGACTGTAGTTTGTCTCTTGAGACCTACTGATGAATCAAAGGGATATAGAGGGCCCCAACCCTCACTTACTAAGTCAAATTAATTCCTAATATGAATAGAGATAAACATATACCACATATACATTCATATTTCAACTAAAATATGAAATTAAAATAACTTTTCCCAAACATTAAGCATAAACACTAACCATTCGAAGTAAATTCGTGAATAGTTTTAAGATGGAACATCCCCTATAAAACTAATCATAAAAAATTCAATTAAATATGGTAGATGATATCACAAAATATTAATCCCAATAATGCATAATCATCAACAAGGGTTTTGAAAGAAATGAAGATACTCTTATAAAATCATCAAGTAATTTATGAGATAAAAATTATTTTACTTTGAAAAAAAGATTTATTTCAAAACTTCATTATATAAAACCAGAATTGATGTAATATAGTATTTTCAAAATAAAATGTGTTTTTTAGAAAGGAAAAGGCCACTAAAAACATATTATAGAGTGCCCTTGAAATAATGTAAGAATTTGATAAATTCCATTAAATCTGGCTTGTATTTAGGGATGATTTTTTGAAAGATCATTTTAAAACATATTAATCATCATATATGAACATAAGATTATGGTAGGTACACATATATATAACATTATAAAATAATATATGAGTAATACATATGAGTAAATAATAATATAATTTAGGTAAGTGAAGAATAATAGTAACCCGAATGAAATTTGAGGTTCTGGTAGAAAAACTATACCATTAGTCCGAAGGTGTTATTTACGTGATCTTAATGACATGAATAATCAAATTTAGGTTCATTAATCAATATTTCCAGAACCTATTATTCATTTAATTGATTTATTATAAAATTATTTAGTTAATTAATGTATTTTAAATGGGCTAATAGATTCAATCCTATTGTTTGGAAGTGTTTTCTTCCACTATTTTCATGATCGGTTTACTTATATTCATGTATTGATAAACATATAGAATGGGAATGGTTTTCCAGAAAATATTTTTAATGTTATTAGGTAATAACCAGAATATTTCATGATTATAAAATGTATTTGGTTTTTGGGAGTAAAGATGAATCATTATATAAAACTTTAATGACAACTATTTGGATTAATTGGTGGTTTTTGATCACAACAAACTCATTTTGATTAATAAATTAATATCATGTGTAAAAAGGTATTCCATAACAATAAAAAAGTTTTAATACATATATTATAGTCTTTTTCAACCATAAAACGGTTTCATGTCCAGAATTTAATATTTTAATAGAAATTGAAAACCTGCTGTCCTTGGATGTGATAAATTAACACATCTTGGATGGTGTTTTCATTTCTAATATAAAAGAAAAGGAAAGGAAAGATTATGAATAATTATTCATTTAACTTATAAGATTCAAGTACATGTATGGTACTAGTAATGATATCATTTATATGAAATTAGGTGTGGAAAGAAAAATAAATTAAAGGATCTTGAAATAAAAGAAATGAAAATAGGAATTTACCTCTTGAAGTAATATTCATTAGGAGCCTCTTTAGGGGAGAGGTTTTGGTCTTTTTATGAGACCAAGAGCTGATGGATGTGGGGAAAGATCTTGGGAGGATATTTGAGTAGAAATTAGACAAGAAAAAAGGCTTGAGAGGAGTGAATAGAAGAGGGACTGAGGGGGGTTTTATAGTGGAGCAGAGGAGTGAATTTTGAATATTTAAATCATTATTTAATTATTTTTCTCCTAACAAGCAAAAATGTTTGATTCATGTTACAAAAAATAGTAATAAGTGCTTTCTATTTTGAACCTAGTGGGTTTAAATCATCCTTACATCACTTGTGACCCAACAAATCATGTATTTATCATTTATTGTATATTATCATATTTTACTATTCACCCAAAATTCAAGTATTTTATAGAAATTCAAAACATTCAACCCAGCCATTTTTTAATGTGTAGAATTAAAAAATAAAATCCACTGTTTGAAAACAATTTTATAAATATTTTCAATATAATTGTTTAATAAAATCATAATTTATTCGAAAAAACTACATTAAAACTATAACTTGTTTATAAAACCTTGGAAAATTAATCAAGGAACCATAAGATTGTCTTTTAACCATAAGAAAAGAAATTAACAATATAATGTTATTATTTTATGAAAATAAATTTCCTTTTTAAATTACTAAATTAATTATAAAATTGTAATTCATATATTTATGACATAAAAATTTACCAATACTTATACTATGATCGTTTTTTTACTTATAAGATGTCTAAATTTTATTTATAAATTCATGGGTGACGATTCTATTTTTTAGATGATTTAATATTCATGGCTATTCATAAGAGTAAAATTACTATTCACAAGGTTATGTAGCTATTAATAATGGTATGTTAATATTTACCAAAAACTAATTTGATTCTATCAGACTCCAAATATATGCCTGAACGTAGCCGTGTATATCAGTTTTTTGAATTTCAAATCATAAATGTAGAAACTATTTGTTTACTAGCAAGGTTATAATAAAGTGTTTTTTAGATACTTAGTGTTTCTTGAATTTATTTATAAATCCTTGTGGTTTTAACCATAATATGACATGTAAAAAGAGATAATTTTATCAAACTAATATATCTATATATATCATACACTTTCTACTAAAACAAACAATTCAATTTCTCACACTCAGACTCCCTTTTAAGAACATCCCCACATTACCTTCCAAAAAACAAGTAATAGACAAGACCCTTACCGTGAAAACATTACATATCACACATTCAATTCCCATAAACAAGGGAAATCCCTTAAAATATATTTTCATTTACAGGGAATACATTTAAATTTAAACTGGGCTCTGTCACTGAAAGGAAACATCATTAACTTCAAATCCCACCTTTGTATCTAAATCTTTCAGGTTCCAAAACTACTATCTATATTTACACACATATGAACCTAAATAAATATATTTATATATATAAATACCTTTTTTCTAAAATTCATATATTCACACAACCACACAAGAATATATACAAACAAGGTATATATATATATATGTGCATAAGTCATATTTAATTGATTTTAATATTAGAAATATCTTTTAGTTTTATATAAAAACAACACATCTAATTTAGAATTTATGGAAAATAGTAAGAAAGAATAAACCAAACTTGGTAATCCCGAATTCACATGATATAAATCATTTAGAAAAAAATCATAAAGTTTGGAGTTTGAAAAAATTAAATCATGCTGGAAAACATATTTTTATTGGAGAAACCAATTCCAAGAATCACAAAATGGATCCGATGATGATGATGGAGAAACCAATTCCAAGAATCACAAAATTTAACATGACATATTCACTTAACAATATAATTACAAGTCCCATTTAAATAAAAAACAATTGTAATTTTCAATTTAAAGGCTCAAACATATGGTAACATACCTCAAACATTGTCACCTTTGACAATGGTATCTAAAATACAAATCAACGAGTTCCAAAGACGCAAGATAGATTAAAATTAACCCTAAAAAAATGAAACCTCAAATTTAAAAACAACTGAACATGAACCATAGATCATAAAAACCATGGTATGGGAAGATCCAAAGAGAAAAAGTAAGAATTAATGAGGGAAAGGAGAAAATGAATTTTAACTTGAATATCCAACCTCAATCATTGAAGAAACCATAATTATAAATCATTGGAGGAGCCAAAATGAGATGGTGGGACATGGGGAGGTTTAGTTGGGTGTGAGGGTCAAATGGGAGAGGATAATAAGTGTTTTTGGTCAATAATAGAGAAGGGAAAAATGGTAAAAACAATTTTAATGAATTTTAGACATGATCTATGGTTTGGTCCCATGGGTTGGAAAACCATATACCAACTATGAACCCTCTATTATGGTTCTGGAGCACTGTACATGGTTTGGAAAACCATGCTCTACCCATGTGGTTCAGCTCTAAAATCATTAGATAGGATATCTCATGGTTTACACAAGGTTTTCCAAACCATGTGCCTTAAAAATGACATTATTTACATGACCAAATGCTCTTAATTTTAATGATAACCCACATAGGATAGTAGAGAAAAACTAAAGATAAAAAATAAATGAAAAAATAGAGATATCTAAATTCATGGAATGAAAATTCCCCCCACTATTAGGATTTTGTATGTAACAATGAACCAATAGGTTTATTTTATCTAGTCAAAATCAAGGATAATGTACTACTCAAGATGACACCATAAAGGCAATGTCCAAAGAACCAATACTCACGTCACTTTCAAAAATCAGAACCATGAAATCAAATAAGTGGATAGATATCATCCTAAAAAAGGGGAAAATACCAAATAGGAGAAAAGTAATGAAAATAAGTAACTTAAACCATAAAAAATAATGAATCAAAAGATAAAGACTCATACCTCTATACACAAGAACAAAATAATGAACACCATGAACCTTAACATAAAAATAACCAATTAAACTCATCATGGAATATTTAGGATCTCCATGATAATACATTATATGAACCAAAATATTGGCCAACCAAACTACATAGATAATTTTTGGGTGGGATACAGACAAAGTATTTCCCTATAAATTAGAATTCAAGATTCTCAAAATGAGAAACATAAAGTATTAGTAATTAGATTCACCATGAGATCCTTCATTGATATTATACTTACCATATTATTACTATTTTTTAACACATATTTCTTATTATGGAATAACTAATGATCATTAATTAGAACCAAATATAGAAGGGAAAAAAATAAGTGGAGACTTTGCCACCCCAAAACAGACATATTGAAAATTTCCCAAAATAATATTCTATTGAAAGTAGAATTATTAGAAGATCCATGGATTCTTCCTATATTACCAAAAAGAACAAAAGAAAACCAAAAAAATAAACTATAATATAAGATATTAAAAACAATATCTATTTTAGAAAGAGATTTCATCAACACAAAATTACCAAAGCTGGGCTTGAGGATTCTTCGATGGAGTGGATCTAGCTCCCCCTAACTTCATCTAAACACTCTTGTAGAACTTTTGTAGGTTCTCTAAATTACCATAGGTATGATAGGTATTTATTTATTCTTGAAAAAATGGATTTTTATTCCTCTATATACCACATTTATGTAACACCAAAAAAATTCATTCGAATTAGTATATCAAGAAAAAACAAAACAACATTTTCACTCCACTTCCTGATTGGCTAGACCCATCTTATTTCCCTTTACCTTTACTAGAACCACCACTACCACTCCCATGGATAGATTTGCCATCAATCACCTATACCACTCTATACAATCATGATTTTTCCTGAATATCCTACCTCAATATGTCTTCATAAGTATCATGGTTAGATGAAGATACTTGTAGAAGAAGTTCTAGTCCGAGGCACCTTTCAAAGTATGAAGCCTTAGTGGATTCATCTCTAGAATGATATGGAAAATAAAATAAAAAATCAATGAAACCGTTTTCATACTCAAACACCATTGAATCAACTTTTTGGAAAATTTAAAAATATAAAACCTTTTTAATCCTTACATATTTAGAGAAATACTGATATATATAAAGATTTCACAATTTCCAACATGTGGTATTTTTTGGTTTGTTTTTAATAATGGACTTAAAAAAATTCTAAGTCAGACCTTATAGCATGATAGTTGAAAATTTTAGCTTTAGAAACTCAGGAAGATAAATCATAATTAAGAGATACTAAATACATTATGAAAATGTGTTATCTCTTTTCATCATCGGTTGATTGAATAAATGACGAGGATTCAACTCTCAAAACACCTAAACAAAGTATTGATACTTATACATTGGATGATAACCACTAGGCTCCATATCTAGAATGTATAATAAAAATGACCATGAAGAGACTTAATCTACCCAAACATCACATAGTGGATGAGTCACCCACATATCCCCTCCAAGATTCTTTATGGCTTACTCAAGGTGTACACTAAAAAATTAAAGCACAAAACTGACTCAAAACTCAATATAGACTGAAACTCCAAAACATAAGCACTGACGAACAAACCAAAATTAAAACACAATTTAAAAAACACTACTAATATAATTAAACTAAAAATTCCAAAGTGAAAAACACAAAATACACAATGGAAACATCATAAAATAGTTACTCGCATGTTATACTATTTGAAAGTTGAAATAAATTTTATAAAATTTAATGTTTCACAATGGAATTATATGAAACTTCACACATATATATACCGATTCACACTTACATTCACTATGAAATATATGAATAATAATGTACTTACCACCAAAACACACACAGACACACACATTTATATATGTAAAAATTTATAAATAATACTAAGGGTCAAATAAAAGAAAGTTGAAATTTTAAATCATTCTTTAAAGTAACCCAAAAAATTTACTCCCAAGTATTTTCAAAAAAACAAGAAATTATAATATTCTCTACTCACTTTCCATTCGACACTTTAAAAATTTTTAGAATCATAAAAAACATCCTTTTTCTTTTTCAACAATCCATGTTTTTTATTTTGAAATCAAACTATGATAAACTATCCATCATTTAAAACACAAATAAAACACCCCAAAATAAACATAAACTAATGCCAAGAATAAATTAAAACAACTAGAAAATGAACAATCAAAATGTAAAAATTAGAAATATATAGTTGATATGCATAATTTTCCACATGGTTTGGTAGACCATGTGTTAACCGTACATAGAACACTTGAGGTTAACCTAGCTAGTATCTAATCAATGGATAATTTTATAAACCATGCATAGTAAACATGAAATCTCTAATTCCATATAACAACCGACTCCAAAAATTATATCATCTCAAAATAACCCCTAAATTCTAAATAGAAATAAGAAACACTGAGATAAAGTCTCAAAACCATGAATAAAATCTAATAACCAAGATCAGATTAGAGACACAATAACTCGGACCACCCTGGATAATCAAGAATCCTCCAGGATAGGTGGTGATCGAGAATATTTTTTTTTACAGATAACATGAATGCTAAAAATCATACCATAAAACTAATTGAAATCCCCAAATAGAATGGGAAAACCTGGTCTGATACCATTTTTACATGAACTATCATTGGTTGATCCCAAAATGAGCACATGATCTAGCCCACGATAATCTCTAATAGGAATTCCCTATCCTCCCAGGTTTAATACTTGTTCCAAGTGTCACATCCTTATAGAATCAATCTATAAACAATAATCAAATTAATTAGAGATAAGGCCTCAAGCACACTTCCCTAGATGCCAGAGGTTTCTGACTAGAAGTGAGATAATATGGTGTGTTAGTGGGGAGATTACACCCTCATAATAGAGTAAACAACAACTGAAATGACCAAACATCACAAACATAAATAAACAATAAAATTGTGGAAGAAATAAAAATAATCATGGATATAATAAATTAGAAAGAAATAATGGCCTAAAAACCCATGTAATATATGCAACATTGATCACTCCCTAGGATGATCACTTAAATAAGAGTAAATAAAAGAAAAAGAACAAAATTACAATTCTCTGTTACTAACTAGGAGATTAACCACATACCTTGTCTCCAAGACACCTCCATGCTACTCCATCTAAAACATAAGAATATACATGATCATATCAGCTCGGTCCTGAAACCCTTGGCCTCTTCACTATCCATCATACATCTATGCCCAAATAGAAATCAGATATAATGTCTAGAAACATACTCCAATGTGTATGTAAGGTGGTGATAAATAAATCATAGTAGGACACCCCCTACAATGGACCTATAATATGTTGTCACAAGTGCATGCTCATGAAATATTCTTAGCACAACTGAGACATAATTGAATATAATGTAAATCAAACAAAATTATAATCGATACTTGGGTATATGAACCCAACTAAATAGATATCCAATGTGTAAAGAATTGATTTGGATGTCATACCACTTAAAATACGTACAAACAAGTAAATTTATAAGTCAGTAATATTGAAGAATCATACATGCTTTGGCCATCACTAGAATATACCTGAACCATATATCAAAAGGCTCTCATTTTTTAAAATAAGATCAGTCAGTCCAAGAATCCAAACTAGGTAATACATAATGGAATGCCCAACTATTCCAATCAATGATGTGGAGTACCACGTACAACCTCCTAAATGAAGATTTAATGGTTTGTCATGTTCAAAAATTCCAAATAAAGGATGAAGTGTTTCATGTAAAAAATCTTCCAATAAATAGTAAGGAGTTCCATTTCAAACTATTATCCATAAATGGTATGGAGAACCGTGTCCAATATCCTGAACCATGGGTGTATGGAGAATCATTTCCAATATTTCCAATTAATCATAGAGGAGTTACATGTCTGACATATTCCAATAATATTCATATATAAAGATAATTAGATTTATCCTCTGAGAATGTCCAAGCAAATTCCGTATTAGAATCCCTATATTTCTTGAGGAATCATATAAATTGGATATAAAAATTTAGTTCTAGGAATCTGAATAAACATGTATGTTAAAAATATCATATATTAGGAAGTACCTCTAAGAATCCCCATCATAGCATCACCTCATTTCAGGCCCCATATGATTTCTAGAAAGCTCATCTAGAATCATATATGTATCAACTGTAATAAAGTGAATCAACAGAAAATTAGTGTGGATAGTCAATGCCTAACCCCATCACCTCACATAAGGCCCATAGTACAAACTATAGTAAGAACAACTAGAAATCACAACTTTATCAACAATAATAGAGTGAGATAATCAAGAAAAGATTTTGGTTGGATGAATTACTAAAACCATCACTACTACAACAACCCCTTAGGATCTCATGTTTGGTACGTGTTCAATGGACACACCCACTACCATATATAAAAAAACCCAATTCTATAGCTCCTAGTCATTCTAACACTAGGTCACCGCCTAGGTGCCTTAGGTAGAAAAAATATGATAGGAATCCTAGTCAGGATCCTTGTGGTATAGAAATAATTAAAGGTACCCCACTTAGGATCCTTTGAAATGAAAACAAGTAGAGGCACAACAAAATTAATCATCTAAGTCAATTATAAGCAGAGGTATCCTACACATGATCCCTGTATAAGTAAGAAGAAAGAGGAATTTAACATCAGATCCTTTGGGTGGAATACACATTAAAGGAATCTCTTATGGTACCTCTAACTCAGAACATAAGAAAATGAATCCCTCTTAGAAACATTAAAAAATGGAGAAGGATAAAACATCCCACTATGTAACTTCTTGGTTAGAACAAATGAAGAGGCATCACACATGGGATCCATAGTTGTACACTAGTCACTCAGGAAATAAACATCCCTCGACCTCATATCTAATAACTTAGGTCTTCCAAAACCTAACAGAATATATCACAGGGGATATCTCCTTTAGGGAAAATCCACATAACATTGGTCTAGATAGAAGTATCTTAGCCCATTTTAGATCAAGGAATATATCTATCTTGGTTCAAACAATGAAAAATTCTATCTCATAAAGTCATGTCTCAGTCACGCTAACGAGAGACTATACCAAGATACATGATATGTAGACCTTGAAAAAATAATTCGATGTCCACTAAAATTTTATATGAACCACTTATGGGTCTAATTCTATGCTTAACACTAAAGAGGCCACTAAAACCATTTAGTGTTGTAATCACCTATCCACTATATTTCTCACTCCAAAACACATTTTAGGAGTCCTCAAATAACCCCAATGGTTCCAACATCACTATTAACACTAAAAATCATCAAAATAAACTATTCATGTGTACAATTTTGACTCTATGAAATAAAAACATTAAAACCCATCGAAAGGATATCAAAGATAAAGTATAAAAAATATATATCCATGTACCAAGTGTGGACCCTAATATTACCAACTAGGTGTACCTACCCATGTACCTCACATGTCCTGTCCATGTATCTTTTCCCAGTAAGGTACTTATAGATGGTGTGTATCGCACACAGGGTCTATATGTGTACCCTATATATAAAATATCTCTTATATGGGATATCTTGATATGTACTTGACTTCATGGATAATATGACTACATAATGTCTATTTTGGGTATACAACATGTAGTTTCATAAAATCAATCTGCACATGTACTCGAACACTTGGACAAGTAATAATAAACAATGTATAATCCAATTACATGGTGTGTACTTCCAAAAATTCATCTTCCCTTAATATAAATATTACACAATGCTTTTTCATAGAACCACACCCCATGTGATCGAGATTTCTAGAAAGTATTAAATCTATCAGGATTAATGATTAAAACAAAAGAAATGGACTACCATTTGGTGTAATCCACTGATGATTTTCTTATATCTGAGTTCCGTAGCTACCACGTGACAATTTGGCTCCTCATGAGAAGAACCTCCAATATTCCCTCTCTATTTCTCTCTCTCTCTCCTCCCCCTCTCCATTTAATCTCTTAGCTCTGAAGAAGAAGATCACCAAAAGGGAAATACAAGAGAGTCTATGGGATAATAGGATAAAACAAAAGGGAAAATGAAATGGAAGAAAAAGAAAAGAAAAAGAAAACATGGCCTAGGCCTAGGCTTAGTGTCTTCCATGAGTATATAAAATGACTAGGAAAAATCACATGTTTCATACACAATGAAAAATATAAAATTTCAATCAGACACTTCATTCAAAATATATAGATGAATTAACATGTGAGTATAAAATATTATTTAATTAAATAAATATTTATTATTAATTATTCCATGAAAATTTGAAAGGCTCATATTTCCACCAAATTTCTATCCTAGGATAAAAACCCGATTTTATGACCATTAGAATGGTTGGAAAAGTTATCTATGATAATATTCCATGGGAAAAGACCATTTTATCCCATAGAATCATACAAAGTAAAAATTTTAATTTATGATCAATTTAATAGTCTATAAAAACATAGGTCTTTACAAATTACCTTCCATAACCCTTCTCATCACCAAGAATCCTTAGTGGTCAAACAACAACCATGCTCTAATCCTAAGTATCTACACAAATATGATACCTTGACTATCCAATGAATGGACCATAATTCTCAAAACTATCCCATCATGGGAGATGTTTAAGCATGGACTATTTGGTACTCCCCAACATAGGAATACCATTATCATCACCCTGAAACTGTTATCTATATTCCATGGACCATGCTATTTTTATCACTAAACATAAAAAATAGAATGAACAAAACTGATCATCCTGAGAAACCACTGGAAACATCAAAGCATCACATGTTCCCACTTCCTAGGAATGTATCCCATAGAAAACAGTGAATATAAACTCTTAATGAGGGTCACCACCCTCAGGGGATAATGGTGAAATCCCACCATAATGATTACCTAATACTGATCCTCAACCACAACCTCAATATGTTCCTTCTCAAAAAACATGTCACAAACAATGATCCACACTCCTCATCCTATCAATAAGAAACATGGATTAAGCTAGATCATCTGTTCCATAGCACCCAGTCCATTGTTTATGTATCCTCTAGCAACGAGATACATTTTCTCATTTCATTACAAATTCTTGGAAACGATTTCCGTTAAATTTATTTGAAACAATCATTCATTAGATTACACATAACCACTCACAAATTTACTATTTATATGTTACCATGCACAACTAACACATTCCATTACCATCTCACCGAAAACAATGTGAGTACAATCTCACACCACCCGATTATCAGCCTAATGTCACCCTAGACAGTCAACTTTATTAGGGACAAGTTGACCAAGCTACATGGAACGTCAATCTTAATATGTTATGAGGCACCTTGGAACTCCTATTTCAAATCAAACACCTCACTTGTTCCATGATTTAGTCCATGAACATCCCTGATACTACTCCATTCCAGTCATGAGAGTGTACCCATGCTTTGAAAACATTTCTAACTGCGAAACCACTGGTTAATAGGTCTAGGAACCTAAAATATACTTCCCTTAAAACATTGTATCAATAATCAATCACCCTAGGTACTTCCTCCAAGACTAAATGCATCATATTTCCCACATAAGAAATCCCAAGTTCCTCTCAAGCATCGAACTCATCAAGAGGATACAACCAAGATCACTTCCTAAAAAGTCATCTTTAAGAACCCGATGCAACCCCTCTCATAAGTTTCCCTTGAAAAACTAAGCACTTAAAAATAAGGGTATGCCCCACAACACATTTCCTTTAAGAATACCACAAATCCCTACTGATCAAGGGTCACAAAAGGGCCGCTAGATATGACCACCAACCCAAAATGAAAAACCTATCACCAAGGTCAAAAATCACGAGGTTTCATCTACACAACCATATTAATTTATGGAGTCAAAAATGACTTTCAACCCACTCTATGTTAGGTAATGATAAATTGACCTATAAGGGTCAAAACCTGAAAAAATTGTCTAAATATTTTTTTTTCAACTCTATGTTATAGAGTATAAAACCCAATAATTTTTAAATTGAATCCCATTTTGGAAAACACCATCTACAAAGGTACTATTTTAAGTGAAAGAATCAAATTGAATCACCATCTAAGCATTAGTCCACCAGGACCCGATCCTCTACAAGAATACTCATAAGGAACTAATCCTAAGAGATTCATGATATAAACACTGAAAATAAAATGAATTCATACTCAACCGGAACGTGCATATGTTAATATCCCATAGAGGTCCTTGTTCACTATAAACATTCATGTGACTATTGACATCACACTAGAGTATCTGACTACCTAAACATGAAAAATGGTCAGTTAAGAAATATATTATTGTAATCTAATTGGGAAAATTCCATGTAGTCTATTACAAATATTTAGTTAACGTCGCCTGAAAAGGATACACCCAAAAAGTTCCTACTAAAAAGGCAGCAACTACGAATTTTGACCAATGAGGGTCTATAGTATACTCAAAAAATCATCTCAATGATGTTTTTCATTCATCACTCATATGATTTGGTTAAGTATAATGTCATTACAAGCTATGTAGAAAACAACTTATAGGTTGTTAATGGAAAATTTGATTACTTAACTCAAGTAACAATATCCCACGAGGGGTCCAACACCTATGCACCATGTGCCCTATCTACCCACTAACTTCATTGTACCTCCGATGCTTCAGGAATAAGTCATTATATTCACTATCAAACATCTCATCATAGTTGCACATTAACTTCTATAAGAAGAATATATATATATATATATATATATATTCTTAATTGGGTAGAATTACTCCAAGAAAATATAAGGGAAAACACTATTTATATTTTTGTTTATACTTTATATAATTATCCACTATTTTTAGTAGTAAAATATCACACTAGAAGGCCAATAACACATAGAACCTACCTATTAAGTATGATGTATGAACAAATACCACTAGGATTTTCTAACCAAGAGTCAAAGAAATCATATGCCTCTCTCCAACTGGTCGAGAAATACAAATTTAAAAAAATAATTAATTTCATATCACATTTACTTTAATTAAAGTTAAAATAATAAATGACTATAACATCACATATTAAGAACAACAATCCCATATCCTTATAAATAAGGACTTCTTACCAGAAGTGGTTTTATTGACCCACTAGTCTGATATCCATCATAGGTTTTGAAACATTTCTAATAACATTTTCTACCATATCCCAAATAGTAATACAATGTGAAAATAAATAGCTAGGATACTACTTTTTCTCTTCTTAATCCAACCCACTATATAAACCATAATAAGAACAGTTGGTGACAAGGCCTTAAGCGCAAATCCCTTTATGCTAGAGGCTACCATCTAGTAGTGATGTTTTAGGGTGTATCAGTTGGGTGACTATTCCTTCATAACAGAGTAAAAAACAACTAAAATTACAAAATATTATCCATAATAGTAAAAAATCATTTTGTGGAAATAATAAATACAATGACATCCATAATAAAATGGAATGCAGTAAATTACAAAACAATCATTTCATATAATGATCACTGATTTCCCACTGGGTTGATCACATATACTAGAGTAAATAAATGAAACATAAAAAAATTATAAGGCTCTCCTACTAACTCCAGTAGAAACTACATACCCCATCTCCACGAATCTATAACACTAGTCTAGCCTAATCATAAGAATCCAAATGAGTGGCTCCTCTTGATAATACAACCTTGGGCCTCTACCTTATTCATCATACTTCTATGCTCATTTTGAAATAATACATAAGGTCTATATACAAAATGAGGTGCACATACACGATGTGATAAATAAATCTTAGTAGGTCATCCCCAAAAGTGATGAAATAATCTATTATAATAAGTTCATTCTGATGAAATATGCTCAGCCAAGTTGAAACACAACTGAATAAAAATTAAAATAAAAAATGTTAGAGTTAATACTTGGGACCTTTATTCTCACCAATGGGAAATCTTATGAATAAGTCATTGATATAGATGTTGTACCTTTCAAGACATGTATAATCAATTTTATCCTTCATACCATTATCCAAATCGAGCATAATTTCTTTATAAAACACTTCAATGCCCCAAATGTTATATCACAAGGTTATCATATTTTTAAATAAGGGTAATAAATCCAAGAATACAAATTTTGGAATACAGAATGGAATGTATAACAATACAAATTAATGTTGGGGAGTTCCTTGTACAATATTGTAAACTAGGATAGCATGAAATATCTTGTATAATAATTCCATATAAATGATGAGGATATCCTTGTCAAACATCTTCCAATAAATAGTGAGTATCTCCATGTTCAATAATTCCGAATATAGGATAAGTATTTTCATGTCCAAAATCCCTATACAAGGGGTCATGGAGCGTAATTTCTATATATTTCCAATAAAAAATGAGGGAACCATTGTCTAACATCTTCCAATAAAATCCAATCATAAAATTAATTATATAGATCCTACTATCCAATCCAAGGTAGTGAATATCATAGTTTTTGTATTACTCGAGGTATCATATAAGATGGATCTTAGGAAGTATATCTGGGAATTCCAATAAACAAGTAGGCTTAACAAACCGGATCCTGTAAAGCACCTCTAGGCATCCCCATCATAGTATCACCTAATGTTAGGATCCATGAGTTGATTTCTAGTAATCACATCTAGAATTTTAGCTGCATCAATAGTAACTATGTGAATTAATAAAGATGGTGTGATGGTGGCCAACATCTAAACCCATCACCTCATATTAGGACCATAGTCTAAACACTAGGAAGAACATATATAAATCATATCTATATAGACAATAATATAATGAATTGAAAAAATGAAAGTGCACTACTGGAAATCATGGTTTTCCCAACAGTTGTATACCAATGGTTCTTTCGAACTATTGTAATAGGTGATTTTTACCAACGGTTTGCATTAACCGTTGGTAATGATCAATAAAAATTGATTTTCCCAACGGTTTGATGAAACCGTTGGGAAAGATTGGAAGAAAATTAGTTTTCCCAAATGTTTCATCAAACCATTGGGAAAGATGGGAAAAAATTAATTTTTACTAATGGTTTAATGAAACCATTGGGAAAACTCTAACTTTCCCAACGGTTTTTAAAAACCGTTGGGAAAGATTTCCCATAAATACATACCACCTGAACCCCCACTCAGCCCGATTGCAGACATAACCTAATCGAGTTCCTGAATTCTTCTCAGCCACGACACTTCTTCCAGCCAAGATCCATCTTCAATCAAACAAAATATTATTTCACACTTCAAATTAGTAAGTGTTACCTTAGTTTTAATGTTATTCCTCTATTTTTTGGTGTTTGATGTTTTGTTTTTGGCTAAATTAGGTTTGCTGTCTACAGAACCCTTGGATTAGTTTTCTGTTTTTTGTTATAAACTTCAAACATGGTAAAGGGATTGTTTAGTGGGGTGATATGGTACTTTTGGTGGAATTTATTTTAGTTGAAAATTGGATTTTGACTTGGATGAATTTATGTTTCAATTTGGGGTGGGGGAGGGTGTGCAGATGGGGTGGGGGGGGGGGATGTCAAGGGCTATCCAGGTGGGGTGGGGAAGGGGCTGTCTAGGTAGGGTGGGGAGGGGGCTAGGTTGTCCAAATGGGGTGGGGGTAGGGCTGTTTGGGGTGGGGAGGGGTTGTCTAGGTAGGGTGGGGGAGGGGGCTGTCTAGGTAGGGTGGGGGAGGGGGATGGGTTGTCCAAATGGGGTTGGGGTAAGGCTGTTTGGGGTGGGGGAGGGTGTGCAGGTGGGGTGGGGGAGGGGCTGTCTATGTAGGGTGGGGGGGATGGGTTGTCCAAGTGGGGTGACAGTCGGGTTATCCAGGTGGGTTGGGGGGGGGGGGGGGGGGCTGGGTTTTCCAAGTGGGTTGTGGGGGGTATGGGTGTACAGGTATGGTGGGGGGGGGTTCCAAGTGGGGTGGGGGTAGGGCTGTCCACGTGGGGTGGGGGGTGCTGGGTTGTCCAAGTGGGGTGGGGGTAGGGCTGTCCAAGTGGGGTGGGTGGGCTGGGGGTAGGGCTATCCATGTGGGGTGGAAACCCTAAATTCAATGTTTTAATTGGATATTTGGTTTGTTTTATTAGGGATTATGTGTATGAGGCATTCCCATTCCTATTATGGGTGGTTTTAATCAAAAGTTATGATGTTGGAACCATTTATGATGTTGTTGTCTCTATTTAATCTCATTTCCCCTAACTTAACATTAAATTCTATATCGCATTTGGTTTCTGTTTTTTTTAATTTCCAGTCAAGTTATTTGTGGTCGATGATTGTCTCATGTTAATTGTTTTCAATGGTTTGGCGTGGAAATTGGGAATTTAATGTGACTTTTCTAAATGGGGGTGCCTTGAGAATACTCCAAATATTTGTTAAAAATGATCAAAGGTATTTTATTATTTAAAATAGATTTCTAAAGATATTTTAGAAATGATTTAATCTTGAAGAAAGTGTTTTATTAAAATGAGAATTTTTTTAATAAGGCTTCTGTAATGTATTTTGTTATAGTACACTTGTTATGTGACTATGTTTTGTATTAAGTAACACATGGGATAACTGGTGTGAGAGAATGTGTTGTGAAAGAGATTTCATGGTTGGTTCAAGATTATATTTATGTTTGGAGCCTATTAATGAGTTGTTTTAAAGATATTTTGAGATATTTACATATTTAATCATTCTTTTTACACAGCGTATGAAACCTCTACCCTCATTTAATCAATGAACTCAAGTCTTTAATTCAAGCCTTCATTCTCACTAGCCAGTAAGAAATTTAATGATGTAAACCCATCCTCACATGATTTCTTACCTTAGATAGTGTCCAACATATGAAATACACGCTTTTGAATTTATCAGTTAACCAGGATCATATATTCCATTTCCCCCAAGATGACTGTACTAATATAACTTTAGGCTCAATTAAATATGGTTCTCACTGTACGATGTATATTATGTGTCCTTCTTGGCCAATACTCACCTTTATGAGGGTGGGGTGCTTTTCACTACCCATCCTGGAATGTGTAGACATCCATAAAAATGTTAGAGAAGTCACAAGTTTAATTCAGTAATGTTGTTATCATTGACATACTTTATTATTAATCTTAAATTTAAAAATAAATGTGTTTGTCTATACTTAATGAAATTAAATCTTTTTACAAGCCATGAACTACCTATTAGTGTATAAGCCTAAAATTTATTCACCCATTCGGTGCACTTGACTTGGTGAAGTAATTGGGTAATTTAAGGTATGGCCATATAGGTGCCAATAATGAGTTATTGAACATGAGTGAATGATTTGGGATGCCTATAACACATGATAGGACCTGAGGAATGTTCCTCTTATAGACCTAATGAAAATGAATATAAATATATTTTAATTTTATTTATGAGTACTTGTTCTTTAAATTATTTTAATAGTTCAATACATCGACTAGAAACATAAACCTTAATCGTTTAATTAAATGTATTTTCTATTAAAGTTCAATCCTATTGAATTGTTTATGACAAAATGACTTATATAATTTATTTTTATAGAATGGACATAATTTGGATGTATGAAACCGATCGGATGTCAAGCAATTTTTAAAACAATTTGGAGAGCTTTATAGATTTTTCATTTCACAATGCTTTAGATAGTGGTCGCATACACTGCCCATGTTTCAATTATGTTGGTAGACCTTGGTTGAGCCATGAAGAAGTTAGCTACCACATAACCAAAAATGGTTTTCAAGAAAACTACTTTCTGTGGTATCACAATGGGGAGAAAATGAAATCTCAAATTGTTGATGATAGAAATGAAAGGATCGGAATGGAGAATTTGTTAGATGATCTATTTCCGTTTATTCGTCATCATGAAAAAGAAAGGATTTCGACTCAAGAAGACTTCGATATGAGGAAAAATGATGCATCTAGTGAAAATGATGATATTGATAGGGTAAAAAAATTGAATGATGCTGCCACGACTCCAGTATATCGACAATACGATAAAATGAAAAAGTTGGAATTTTTAATCTGATTGTTTCATGGGAAAACTATGTATGGGATTTCTAATACAACAATCAATTACATTCTTACCCTCTTGAAGGATCTAATTCCAGATGATGCAGATATTCCCTCAAACCACTATATGGCATGGAAGTTAGTTGAGGAACATGGATTTTAAAGAAACAAAATTCATGCTTTCCTGAAAGATTTCATTTTATTTTGGGAGGAAACCGCTGAATGAAATGATTGCATAAAATGTGGTGCTTCCCGTTGGAAGTCAAAATCTGATGGAACACCATCCCGTGTTCCACAGAATGTAATGTGGAACTTTCCATTGATCCCCAGACTCTAGAATATTTTTATTTCTGATAACATATCAATAAAAATGAGATGGCAAGATACCGAGAGAAAGAAGACTAATGATGAGTTGGTTCATCCTGCGGATGGATTTGTATGGAAGAGATTTGATTCTCAACATCCTGATTTTGCAGCTGACGTGCATAATGTGAGGTTGGGTATTTCATGCGATGGTTTTAATCCATTTGGGCAGATTCTTACTTCGTACAACACATGGCTAGTTTTTGTACACATTTATAATCTTCCCCCATGGTTGTGTATGAAAAAACTTTTCACTTTCATGAGTATACTCATATCTGGTTCTTCTAATCCCGACATTAAAATTGATGTATACATGCAAACTTTAATAAAATAGTTGAATCTTTTTTGGGATGTGGGTGTGCGCACATATGATGCATGTTCTAAAGACATATTTCAGATGTGTGATGCGCTTATGTGGACGATCAATGATTTTCCGGCTTATGCAATGACGTCTAGATGGAGCATGAAGGGAAAACTATCATGTCCAGTTTGGATGAAGAATACATGATCCAGAAGACTGAAACATCACTGTAGTTTCAGTTTTATTGGACATCGACAATTTATTCTGAAGGGTCATCCATATAGAATGAATCGTCGAAGATTTGATAATACCACAGATACCGATGATCCACCTCAGCATATGTTTGGAACTGACATGCTTAATGAATTAAAAGATTTTAGTTTTTTGTTCGGGAAGGGTCAAATGAAATCTGGAAAGCGAAAGAATGTTTCCACTGAAACCTGTTACAATTGGAGGAAGAGGAGTATCTTTTTTTATTTTCATTATTGGTCAACCAATTGGTTATGTCATTTCTCAGACATAATGCATATTGAAAAGAATATATGTGAAATGTTGATTTCGGTTCTTCTAAATGTCAAGGGGAATACAAAAGATGATTTACAATCTTGGCGTGACTTGGTGGATTGGGGCATCAAACCAGAATTACATCTTGTTCATATCAGTGAAAATAAATGGAAACTTCCATGTGCTTCTTATGTGATGACACCTACATAAAAACAATTTCTGGAAGTATTAGAGACTATTAGAGTTCCTGATGGATATTCAAGAAACATATCTAAATGGGTCAACAGAAGAGAGTTGAAGATAAAATCTTTGAAGACTCATGATTATCACATTCTAATGCATGAGTTTCTTCCAATAGAAATCCATCATCATTTTTCCAATAATTTAAGGGTGGCAGTTATTCGGTTGTGCCATTTGCTTAGAGATCTTTGTGCTAAGAAGTTGTCCAAGTATTTCTTGAGAAAAATGTGGACAGATGCCCCATTAATTTTGTGTGAGTTGGAGAAAATATTTCCTCCATCATTTTTCACATGCATGCTGCATCTGACTGTCCATATTCCCACTGAAATACTTCTCGGAGGACCTGTTTCTTTTCGTTGGATGTATCCAACTTAATGAAATATGTTCACATTAAAGTCTTATGTCCGAAACAGAAATCATCCCGAAGGTTCTATCGTGAATGGTTACATGGCTCAAGAATGTATGGATTTATGCTCGATGTATTTGTCTGATCTTACTACAAGATTGAACAGACCAATTATAAATGAAGAATAATAGTATGAGGAAATTGAACCCAGTTTTCCATCACTTCCTCAAACAGGAGGAATTCCTGGATCATATACATTGAAGACATTAAGCCATGAAGAGCGGGAGATGGCACATCGCATTGTTTGTTCAACTATGATTTGTTCAATGACTATATCAGGTAACTAAATTTATTATGTATATCTTACATATATATCTGTTAAACAATTCATATTTTTTATCTACAGGGAACATAAAACAATAATAAATAGGAAGCATTGTTCTTTATCTTTGAGAAGGAGAGATACTTTTCATAGAAAAGAGTTTTCTACTTGGTTAAAATTGAAGGTAAAAATATTAATTTTTAGAATAATTATATCAATATTTAATTAAGTTTAATAGTCATTTATATTACAGGTATTGAGTTTGTCTGCTGACTCTGTCTCTGAGGAAATAAGAGCTTTGGATTTTGGTCCTAATACCGTGTTTCGTGACTGTAAATCAATTGTTATCAATGGGTACAAATTTATTATCACTAAATGAGAAAAGAACATGAGAACACAACATGATGGTGTTATCATTACTGCCACAACAGATTGTTATGCCAGTGCATCGGATAGTAGACCGCGATTTGAAAATGTGGGTTATTATGGAGTTGTTGAGAAAATAATAATATTTGATTATTACTCTCATGGACAAGTCACAATGATGAAATTCCATTGGTTTGATTCGATGACGACACATGGCACATTTATTGATGATTGTGGATTTTGAGTAATTTATATGACTCACACTCTTGCTACCGAAGAACCATATGTGTTGGCATCAATGGCTAAACAAGTTTTTTATGTCAAAGACCAACTTCGACCTGAATTTTGTTTCATAGTTGAAGTAATTCCAAGACATATTTTTGATGATGGTGATGATGGAATTGACACTGTCCCTAGTACCATTGGAACCAATCAATTTATTTCTTTTGATGACTCCAATAGCTCAATTGTCAGAGTTGATTGTGAACCTAAAGTTGTGGTTGAAAATATATAGAATCATCCATCCATGTTCTCAATTATTTTGGTTTACCTCATGTTGGGTTTTTTAGGTTGGTAATATTAAAATTGATTTAGTATTGATCACAAATATGTTTTAGTTGACTTGACCGTTATGTGAATTTTCAATGTTTATTGGTTTCAGTTTTATTTGAATTGATTTTTCTAATTTGGAATTGAACTGTATTCAAACCTAGTCAAACAATATTTCTAACTTGGTGAACATTAAAACTTATATGATTTATTAAATCCATTAAATCTCTTCTAAAACAAATGATAGCTAAATTACCAATGAATCCCCCTATTCCCTCATATATTTAGTTTTTTGGGTTACACATTAGTTTCCTTTTTCTAATTAATTACATATTTGTTTTAAAAAGAAGGAAATGAAGCCAATTGAAGAGAGACAAAGGAAAAAAATGATGAAGAACAATCGTAGAATGAAGGAGTTGGGAATTACATAATTATTGCATGTAGTGAGTAATTTATTTAAAATTGATATATTTAAAGAATATATAATGTCATGTCATTAATTTTTTTGGAAACATTTTTGAAGGATCCAACTATATGTCGACCGTTATTCAACGAGGAGCCTAGTACTGGTCCTAGTACTCAGGCCGATGATATGAGGAGGGTTCGTACCAGTGGTGGATGAGCAGCTGCGCGTACCCGACTAGACCCTGCCCCTCCCACTGACATGTCATCCTTCCCACATTCTTATCCTGGTGTGTCGTTAGGGACACATGGGATATTTAGGCCTCCCATGTTTTCGCTACCTTCTACATCTTTTGGCCAATCATTTTCACATCCCATGATGATTCCCACTCCCCATCAGAATCCGGTTAGACAGTTATCCCATCTTCTTTTCCTTCTACTTCTGTCTCTCCAAGCTTCTATATTCCATCGTCTTCGACTCCTGTTCCACCATAGGGTGTTCCATCAGTTTCTGTGGATCCAACGGCGCTCAGAGATCATAACGGCATATGTATATTTATAGAACCCTAACAAATTTTTATAGTAATATTTATTTTCATTATAACATGTTTTGATAAAATATTTGTTTTTCGTTCATGAAAGATACATCTATTGACATGAGGCGTGGGCGGGGGCGTACACGCATGCGTTCAGTATGGAACCACTGCACACAGGTTATGGTGGATTATAATGAAGACAACCAAATGGTTGAGAAAATAGGGCAGTAATGTCAGAGTTTTTTGGCGACGCTTGCCAAATACTCCGACATTATTCCTGTCAGCCCGCTATTGTGGAGACATTTTCCACATGGGGTCAAGGATAGAGCTTGGGCAGATATATGGGTAAAAAATCTATTCAATTTAATGCCATGAATTATTTTTGTATTTATATGAATTAATATTTTGATGTCAGCTTCGATTTAATTTTGCCGATGGTGAGGGTGCACGACTAGAATGTCTAAAGAATTTAGGCGAGCTTTGGAGAGCCTACAAGCATGAGTTATATATTGGATGGGTTTCTAGATTTGGCACTGAGTTAGAGGCGTTTCTAGTGGAGGATGATTGTTCTATAGAACAATATATTCAGATGATTACTCATTTAACGAGTACCCAATTTAAGGTATTAATTACATTTGAGGTATTTAAAAAACAACTTTCATGTTTTTCATTAATACTATCTATTTAATTTTCAAATTTTATTTTGGAATCATCTGGAAAAAATAAAAAGAACATTGATGCAAAAAAATACCTCCACACACTGGGACGCACTACGATGCCTGATCATGAGAGGAAGCAGGTATGACAATTTTTTATAAGTTCTCTTTATGAATTATTCTTTCTTTTGTTTCCTCAATTATTTAATAGTTTTCTAAAGTTTTCATATAACTTTAGTTTTCAATGTCATTGTAGTGGAAAATACAAAATATTGAAGGACGTGTGCCTCGAGCAAAACTGTTTTGCTCGAGTAGACGAAAAAGGAAGGAAGTGCTATCAACGAAGTGACTCAGCAGCAAATTGTAAGTTTTAATCTGTTGAATTTATATTTTAATATCTATTTTGTAACTTACTAATATATTTATATTTTTAATAGGCTGCTTTAGAGGCCCTCGATGCCCAAGAACCAGACAATTTTGGGCCAACAGATCACTTACATCAGGTGTGGGGAGAGGAGCATCCTGGAAGAGTACGCTGCCGACCTAGGATAACCCCGACGAGGTATTGGACCTCCTCAAGTATGAGTTGTAGTTCCACCATGCTGCAGAAAGTTAGGTAACATGCATAAAAGGATGAGAAAGGGCCACTGAGACGACAGAACAGTCTACTAGGGAAAACAGTGCATTTATGAAATTTATTGATGTTTTACGTCCAACACTTCCAGTAGAGGCCAGCCCAGCTTTTGATGAATATATCTCATCGATACATTCTATATATAGTGCACCATGTGGCAGTTCTAGTGGTGGTCAGGACTATTTCCATTTTGACGATGATGATGGCGAGGAGTCTGATGCGGAAGAGGAGGGAGAGGAGGAGGGTGAGGCGGGTGGTGAGGGTGAGGAGGAGGGTGAGGGAAAGGAGGAGGGCGCTGAGGAGGGTGAGGACGATGATGGGGAAAAGGATTTGGGTGATGATGATGGTGATGATGGTGATGGTGATGTGGGACAAATTGATCCATTACATTTTTTTACTAATATTACTGAGATTTGATATTTAATCTATTCTACTTGTTGGTTTTATCTAGACTTGTAGTATAGTATTGGAGTTGAGTTATTTTTATATATTGTATGTTTTTATGGATGTTGTTGTCTTTTAGTGGTTGTGTGTTTGGGTACCCCCTCCTTCCTGGACCCTGGACAACCCCCACCATAATCCTTGGACCCCAGACAGCCCTCCGGACAGCCCCCCCCCCCCCCCACCATCCTCCTTGGTCCCCGAATAGCCCCCCACCATCCTCCTTGGTCCCCAGAAAGCCCCCCGAACAGCCCCCCGGACATCCCCCCCACCCTCCTCCCTGGACCCCGGATATCCCCTGGACAGCCCCCCAGACATCCCCCCTCCTCCTTGGACCTCAGACAACCCCCCGAACACCCCCCCGGACAGCCCCCCGCACAGCCCCCCACCACCCTCCTTGGTCCCCGGACAGCCCCCCAGACACCCACCGAAAAGCCCCCCAGACAGCCCCCTCAGACAGCCCCCACCCTCTTTGATTTTATTTAATACTAGAAAATATATAATATATATTTTATTTATTTTCATAATGATAATCAATGTAAATCACATTTACACATCTAATCAATATCATAGATTCTTGGTATGTTATGAAAGGGATGTATTCATTGAGAATGACATTGTTAGCTCTGAAATGTTTCATAGAATGATAAAATAAAATCTATTACATAATAAGAATGATATAAAAATATTCTATATGAATGTCCACAAGATTTTAAGTAAATACCATTCCACTAATAGACACATGAGGATTCTCATAAATCATGTTTACCTTAATATTTCCACAAGGATTTTTAGTAAAAGTTTTATCTTCTATTAATTTTCTGATATTCTCATTTTAAATGTAAATTTTTCATAAATAAATTAATTTAAAGACCCATAGTCAAATAGTGTATTTGAATAATGTGAATAAACAACTAACATACCACTCTAATTGTGTCTCTTTTGTTTAAAATGGACAGTATTATAAGTGAAAAGAACAACTGGCATACGGAAAACCAACCAAACGCATTCAGATTCTGTTGATAATTTATCACAACGATCCATGGGTCATATTTGACTTGTACAAGCCAACCCGAGATCAATACAAGGCACGGTGTAGCCAGGATCAGTCTAAGTGGCTCCCCTTTGTTTAAAATGGACAACATTTTAAGTACATATGGAAAACTGACCAAACGCATTCTGTTTCTGTTTAAACATTAGGAGAACTATCCATGGGTCATATATGACGTGTATGAATCAACCCCCCCACCTCAATAGAAGACGCGGTGTGGCCGGCACCACTCAAAGTGACTGTCTTTTGTTTCAAAAGGACGTCATTTTAAGTGAAAAACATCAACTGGCATACGGAAAACCGACCAAACGCATTCGGATTGTGTCGATAATTTAGAACAACAATCCGTGGGTCATATGTGACATGTACGAGTCAACCCCGCCTCAATCCAAGGTGCGGTGTGGCCGACACAATTCACATTGTTTCTCTTTTGTTTAAAATGGACATGATTATAAGTGAAAAGAACAACTAACATACAAAAAACTGACCAAACGCATTCAGATTCTGTTGATAATTTCTCACAATGATCCATGGGTCATATTTGACGTGTACGAGTCAACCAAGACTTAATCCGAGGCACGGTGTGGCCGAGATCACTCTAAGTGGCTCGCTTTTGTTTAAAATGGACAACATTTTAAGTACATACAGAAAACTGACCAAACAGATTCTGATTGTGTTTATACTTTAGCATAATGATCCATGGGTCATATGTGACGTTTATGAATCAACCCGGCCTCAATCAGAGACGCGGTGTGGCCGGCACCACTCAAAGTGTCTGTCTTTTGTTTCAAAATGACATCATTTTAAGTGAAAAACATCAACTGGAAAATGGAAAACCAACCAAACGCATTCAAATTGTGTCAATACATTAGAACAACGATCCATGGGTCATATGTGACGTCTAAAAGTCAACCCCGCCTCAATCGGAGATGTTGTATGGCCGACACCACTCAAATTGTCTGTCCATTGTTTCAAAAGGACATCATTTTAAGTGAAAAACATCAACTGGCATATGGAAAAATGACCAAACGCATTTGGATAGTGTCAATACTTTATCACAACAATCCATGGGTCATATGTGATGTGAACGAGTCAAACTCACCGTAATTCGAGGCACGGTGTGGCTGGGATTACTCTAAGTGGCTCTCATTTGTTTAAAATGGACAACATTTTAAGTACATACGAAAAACTGACCAACAGATTCTGATTGTGTTGATACTTTAGAACAATGATCCATGGGTCATATGTGATGTGTATGAATCAACCCCGCCTCAATCGGAGATGTAGTGTGGCCGGAACCACTCAAAGTGTATGTCTTTTGTTTCAAAATGACATCATTTTAAGTGAAAAACGTCAACTGGAAAATGGAAAACTGACCAAACTCATTCGGATTGTGTCGATACATTAGCACAATGATCCATGGGTCATATGTGACATGTAATATTCAACCTCGCCTCAATAGGAGATGCAGTGTAGCCGACACCACTCAAAGTGTCTATATTTTATTTCAAAAGGATATCATTTTAAGTGAAAAACATCAACTGGCATACGGAAAACTGACCAAACGCATTTGTATTGTGTCGATACTTTAGCACAACGATCCATGGGTCATATGTGACGTGTACGAGTCAACCCTGCCTCAATCCGAGGTGCAGTGTGGTCAGGATCACTCTAAGTGTCTCTCGTTTGTTTAAAATGGACAACATTTTAAGTAGATACCGAAAACTGACCAAACGGATTCTGATTGTGTTGATACATTATCACAACGATCCATGGGTCATATGTGACGTGTATTAATCAACCCCACCTCAATCGGAGATGCAGTGTGGCTGGCACCACTAAAAGTGTCTATCTTTTGTTTCAAAATGACATCATATTAAGTGAAAACATCAATTGGAAAATAGAAAACCATCCAAACGCATTCGGATTGTGTTGTTACTTTAGCACAATGATCCATGGGTCTTATGTGATGTGTACGAGTCAACCCCGCCTCAATACAAGTCGTGGTGTGGCGGAAATCATTCACAGTGTCTCTCTTTTGTTTAAAACGGACAGGATTATATGTGAAAAGAACAACTGACAAACGAAAAAATGACTAAACACATTCGGATTCTATTGATAATTTATCACAACTATCCATGGGTCATATGTGACGTGTACAAGTTAACTCCGCCTTAATCCGAGGCACGGTGTGGTGGGGATCACTCTAAGTGGCTCTCGTTTGTTTAAAATGGACAACATTTTAAGTATATATGGAAAACTGACCAAACGGATTATGATTGTGTTGATACTTTAGCACAAAGATCCATGGGTCATATGTGACGTGTATGAATCAACCCCTCCTCAATCGTAGATGTGGTGTGGTCGGAACCACTTAAAGTGTCTGTCTGTTGTCTTAAAAGGACATCATTTTAAGAGAAAAACATCAACTGGAATATGGAAAACCGACCAAACGAATTCTTATTTTGTTGATACTTTAGCACAACGATCCATGGGTCATATGTAACATGTACTAGTCAACTCCGCCTCAATCCGAGGCGTGGTGTGGCCGACACCATTCACAGTGTCTCTCTTTTGTTTAAAATGGACAAGATTATAAGTGAAAGGAACAATTGACATATGAAAAATTGACCAAACACATTCGGATTCTGTTCATAATTTATCACAACGATCCATGGGTCATATTTGACATGTACGAGTCACCCCGCCTTAATCAGAGGCTCGGTATGGTCAAGATTACTCTATGTGGTTCTCTTTTGTTTAAAATCGATAACATTTTAAGTACATATGGAAAACTGACGAAAAGGATTCTGATTGTGTTGATACTTCATCACCACGATCCATGGGTCATATTTGACGTGTATGAATCAGCCTCGCCTCAATCAGAGATGCAATGTGGCCGACACCACTCAAAGTCTCTATCTTTTGTTTCAAAATGACATCATTTTAGGTGAAAAACATCAACTAGAAAACGGAAAACTGACCAAATGCATTCGGATTGTGTCGATACTTTAGTAAAATGATCCATGGGTCATATGTGACATGTAAGAGTCAACCTTGCCTTAATCGGAGACGCAGTGTGGCTGACACCACTCAAAGTGTCTATCTTTTGTTTCAAAAGTACATCATTTTAAGTGAAGAACATCAACTGGAATACGAAAAACCGACCAAACGCATTCGAATTGTGTCAATACTTTAGAACAATGATCCATGGGTCATATTTGACATGTACGAGTCAACCCCACCTTAATCAGAGGCTCGGTGTGGCCGGGATCACTCTAAGTGGCTCTCGTTTCTTTAAAATGGACAACATTTTAAGTACATACAAAAAACTAACCAAACGGATTTTGATTGTATTGATACTTTAGCACAACGATCCATGGGTCATATGTGACGTGTATGAATCAACCTCTGCCTCAATAGGAGATTTTGTGTGGACGACACTACTCAAAGTGGCTGCCTTTTGTTTCAAAATGACATCATTTTAAGTGAAAAACATCAACTGGAAAACGGAAAACCGACCAAACGCATTCGGATTGTGTTGGTATTTTAGTACAACGATCCATGGGTCATATGTGACGTGTACGAGTCAACCCCGCCTCAATCGGGGGTGTGGTGTGGCCGACACCATTCACAGTGTATCTCTTTTGTTTAAAATGGACATGATTATAAGTGAAAAGAACAACTGACATACAAAAAACTAACCAAACGCATTCGGATTATATTGATAATTTATCACAACGATCCATGGGTAATATTAGACGTGTATGAGTCAACCCCGCCTTAATCCGAGGCATAGTGTGGCCGGGATCACTCTAAGTGGCTCTCTTTTGTTTAAAATGGACAACATTTTAAGTGCATATAGAAAACTGACCAAACAGATTCTGATTGTGTAGATACTTTAGAAAAATTATCCATGGGTCATATGTGACATGTATGAATCAACCCCGCCTCAATCAAAGACTTTTTGTGGCCGGCACCACTCAAAGTGTCTGTCTTTTGTTTCAAAAGGACATCATTTTAAGTGAAAAACATCAATTGGCATACGGAGAACTGACCAAATGCATTCAGATTGTGTCGATACTTTAGCACAATGATCCATGGGTCATATGTGACGTGTGATATTCAACCCCGTCTCAATCCGAGGCGCGGTGTGTCCGACACCATTCACAGTGTCTCTCTTTTGTTTAAAATGAACAGGATTATAAGTGAAAAGAACAACTGACATATGAAAAAACGACCAAATGCATTCGGATTTTATTGATAATTTATCACAATGATCCATGGGTCATATGTGATGTGTACGAGTCAACCCCGCCTTAATCTAAGGCACGGTGTGGATGAGATCACTCTAAGTGTCTCTCGTTTGTTTAAAATGGACAACATTTTAAGTACATATGGAAAACCGACCAAACAGATTCTGATTGTGTTGATACTATAACACAACGATCCATGGATAATATGTGATGTGTATGAATCAACCCCACTTCAATTAGAGATGTAGTGTGGCTGACACCACTCAAAGTGTATGTCTTTTGTTTCAAAATGACATCATTTTAAGTGAACATCAACTAGAAAACGGAAAACCAACCAAAAGCATTTGGATTGTGTCGTTACTTTAGCACACCAATCCATGGGTCATTTTTGACGTGTAGGAGTCAACTTCGCCTCAATCGGAGATGCAGTGTGGCCGACACCACTCAATGTGTCTGTCTTTTGTTTCAAAAGGACATCATTTTAAGTGAAAAACATCAACTGGCATACGGAAAACTAACCAAACGCATTCTAATTGTGCCGATACATTAGCACAATGATCCATGGGTCATATGTGACATGTACGAGTCAACCCCGCCTTAGTCCAACGCACGGTGTGGCCAGGATTACTCTAAGTGGATCTTGTTTGTTTAAAATGGACAACATTTTAAGTACATACGGAAAACTGACCAAACGGATTCTGATTGGGTTGATACTTTAGAACAATGATTAATGGATCATATGTGACGTGTATGAATCAACCCCGCCTTAATTGGAGACGCAGTGTGGCGAGCACCACTCAATGTGTCTGTCTTTTGTTTTAAGATTACATCATTTTAAGTGAAAAACATCAACTGGCAAATGTAAATCTAACCAAACGCATTAGGACTGTGTCGATACTTTAGAAAAACGATTCATGGGTCATATGTGACATGTACGAGTAAACCCCGCCTCAATCAAAGACGCAGTGTGGCCGACACCATTCATAGTGTCTGTCTTTTGTTTCAAAAGGACATCATTTTAGGTGAAAAACATCAACTGGAAAATGGAAAACCGACCAAACGCATTCGGATTGTGTTGATACTTTAGAAAAATGTTCCACGGGTCATATGTTTTGTGTAAGAGTCAACAATGACTCAATCCGAGGCACGGTTTGGCCGACACCATGCACAGTGTCTCTCTTTTGTTTAAAATGGATAGGATTATAAGTAAAAAGAACAACTGACATAAGAAAAACTGAACAAACACATTCAGACTCTATTAATAATTTATCACAACAATCCATGGGTAATATGTGACGTGTACGAGTCAATCCCGCCTTAATATGAGGCACGGTGTGGCTGGGATCACTCTAAGTGGCTCTCGTTTGTTTAAAATGGACAACATTTTAAGTACATATGGAAAACTAACCAAACGGATTCTAATTGTTTTGATACTTTAGCACAACGATACATGGGTCATATGTGATGTGTATGAATCAACCCCGCCTCAATCGGAGATGCGGTGTGGCCGGAACCACTCAAAGTGTCTATCTTTTGTTTCAAAATGACATCATTTTAAGTGAAAAACATCAACTGACAAATGGAAAACCGACCAAACGCATTCGGATTGTGTCGATACATTAGCACAACGATCCATGGGTCATATGTGACGTGTATGAGTTAACCTTCCCTCAATCGGAGATGCAGTGTGGCCGACACCACTCAAAGTGTCTGTCTTTTGTTTCAAAAGGACATCATTTTAAGTGAAAAACATCAACTAGCATACGGAAAACAGACCAAATGCATTCAGATTGTGTCGATAATTTAATAAAACGATCCATGGGTCATATGTGACATGTATGAGTGAGCCCCTCCTTAATCCGAGGCACGGTGTGGTCGGGATCACTCTAAGTGGATCTCTTTTGTTTAAGATGGACAACATTTTAAGTACATACAGAAAACCAACCAAACACATTCGGTTTCTATTGAAACATTAGGAGAACGATCCATGGGTCATATGTGAATTGTACGAATCAACCCCACCTCAATCGGAGATGTAGTGTGGCCGGCACCACTCAAAGTGTCTGTCTTTTGTTTCAAAAGGACATCATTTTAAGTTAAAGTAACAACTAGCATACGAGAAACCGACTAAATGGATTCTGATTGTGTCGATACTCTAGTACAAAGATCCATGGGTCATATGTGACATGTACAAGTCAACCCCACCTCAATCCGAGACATGGTGTGGCCAACACCATTCATAGTGTTTCTCTTTTGTTTCAAATGGACCTCATTTTAAGTGAAAACAACATCTGACATATGAAAAACTAACCAAATGCATTCGAAATGTGTTGATGATTTAGGAAAACAATCCATGGGTCATATGTGACATGTACGAGTTAACCCTACATTAAATTGAGGCACAGTGTGGCCGAGATCACTCTAAGTGTCTCTCTTTTGTTTAAAATGGACAACATTTTAAGTACATACAGAAAACCGACCAAACGCATTCGGTTTCTGTTGAAACTTTAGGAGAACGATACATGGGTCATATGTGACGTGTACGAATCAACCCCGCATCAATCTAAGACGCAGTGTGGCTGGAACCACTCAAAGTGTCCATATATTGTTTCAAAAGGACATCATTTTAACTGAAAAACATCAACTAGCATACGGAAAACCGATCAAACGCTTTTGGAATATGTTGATACTTTAGGACAACGATCGATGGGTCATTTGTGACGTGTAAGAGTTAACCTCGCCTCAATCCGAGGCACAGTGTGGCCGGTATCATTCCAGGTGTATGTATTTTGTTTAAAACGGAAATCATTTCAGGTAAAAATATATGGTATACAAAAAAAGATCAAATTATGAATTGAATTCTGGATTCCACATATAATTGTCATCTAATTTTTAAATTGAATTCTAAATGAATTATGTATGTTTATGAATTCTAATTTAATTATGGATGTGTATAGTTCCAAGATGCATTATATGTTAAGTGTGTATGAATTTGTTCTCTATATGTATGTGTTAGTTGGTTATTACAGGTACACTAATTGTATATGTATGTGTTATTTTATTACAGGTACAATAATTGGATTGAAAATGAGAGGGAATGCACAAAATGAGGCATGTTGTGAAAATTGCAGAGCTGTTGTGGAATTTTCACAGCTTCGGCTATGCCAACGGTTTCAAACCATTGGCATAGAATCTCTGATTATTTTTTTACCAATGGTTCAATGAATCATTGGTAAAAAACATTTTCCAAAGGTTTGTAAACCATTGGGAAAGAGGAGAGTCCTTGTGCTTTCCCAATGCTTCAATACAAACTGTTAGGAAAACCTATCCCAACAGTTTGGAACAACCGTTGGGATAGGTAAGTTTTTCCCCACCCTATCCCAATGGTTCATTGTAAACCATTGGGAAAATATTTCCCAACGGCTTACATCCCTATGGTTTGTAGAACCGTTGGTATAACATATACCAACAGTTCTGTAGACTTTCCCAATGGTTCAGAACCATTGGGAAAGACTGTATTTCCAGTAGTGGTGTGAGATTGGTTGAATGCCTAAACAAATCACTACTACCATATCCCCCCAAGATCACATGTTTTGTACATGTTATATGGTGATACCCACTACCGTATCTCCCCAAACCCCTTACCCTAACTCAGTGTTGGTCAAAAACTGAGGCACCCACTGGGTACCAATGTTCAAAACATAACAGAGTAATCCAACCCAAGATCCTTAAGGTCTACACATAATAAAATACATCCTTCTTTGGAACCTTGTAAATTAATGTAACTAGAGGCATCCCATAAGAGATCCACTAAGTTAATTATAAGAAGAGGCATCCCACTAGAATCCTTAGAAGAGTAAAAAGATAGAGGCATCCAACTTGGGATCCTTTGGGTCAAAACTGTAGTATAGGAATCCCTTATTAGAACCTATAATTTATATAATAAAGGCATCCCTCTTGGGATCCTTGAAAGAATTGATATGGTTGAGGCATCCCATAAGGTATTCTCTTGACTAGAACATAATACAAGTAATCCCATCATGGATCCTCAGTCACACATTAGTCTCTCTAGGAAAAACATCACACAACCTCGTCTCAAACAGATGAGGGCCTCCTAGGACAATTGAAACATCTCACAAGGGAAAAGTCCTTAAGGGAAAATCCATATAACATCAATGTATGGAGATATCATGGACCATATTATATTGTTGTGTTTCTCTAGGATGGATTGAACACCCAAACAATCTATCTCAACAAGGCCTATCTAAGTCCAACTAACTAGGAACTATTCCAAGATATGACTGATGATGACCTTGTAGAACCCATTCAATGTCCACCAACCATTTCATACAACCCACAGGTAGGTTGTGAATATCTTAGTAGCCTATAATCAGTGGCTAATTTATTAATTTTTCAGAAGATAAAAGTGATATCATCATAAAGTACTTTATTTTTTTATAGTGTTTTTTAATTAGATACATACTTGAATATAACATTACAATTGAAAAAATAAAATTCAAAAAAGTATTTTCTTTGAGAACACCATTATTCCTATTAGCATATACCTGCATATTAATCATATTATATTCAACGAATCATGGTGAAAGGAAATATATGAAATGGATGAGCTTAAACGCTCTGTAAGGTTATGAGTAAAATGAATGTTTGCATAAATAAATTTGAAATAAGAACTATAGGAAGGCAAATATTTGAATAAAGATTATATTTAATCAATAAATTGACAATGTATAACAATATGTTAGGACTAAATGGTGATTAAATAATTCAATATAAATTATCAGATGTGATTTAAAATTCTCCATGGATATAAAAAAATAAATAAAAACATGGAAATTAATAACTAATCTCATAATATGGAAATACATAATTTCAAACATCATGGACAACCCATAAATACCTCGTGCCAAGACATCATACATATATGGGTAAGTTCTCGGCTAAATACCCAATCTAGTTTGTCTCAAGAGACCCAATGGAACATCTAGGGGCTGTAGTGGCCTCCCAACATCACTTACTAAGTCCAATGAATTTCTCACATGAAAGGGGTGAAATATAATCATTGAAAAACTTCATATTGAAAAACTTACATATGAAATTTTAATAATTTATCCAATCAATAAACATAATCATAAACCATCTTGAGTAATACATAGAATGATATCAAAATAGTATTTCCATAATGAAACTGATAGTAAACCATCCATAAATATAATAATTATGATATCGTTAAAACATATACATAGCATATCATATTTAGAATAATTGTTGTTATCATTGATGAATAGAAATACCCAAAAAATACATTAAAATATTTGTTAGAAAAATACCCTTGTCACTTTGAAAATCACTTTTAAAAATATAAAATTTATAGAATACTATGAGAATATTTTATTTTAAAATAATCATGGAAACTTTTATATTAATATTTAAATAAATGATATGTCATTATGGTAAGAAATTATGTTAATTTTCAGTATGTTAAAACAATGATCCCTATCTCATTTTTGGAAAAAGTCAAAACTTACCTTGTTCATAAAATTATTGGTAGATTCCATGTAATTAATTTTTTAAAAATAGGGGTAGAAAAGTATTTAATAAATCATCATATAATTTAAAATATAATTTTAAAACATTTTAAATACGATATGGATATAGAAAAAATGATTCTGTAACTTAGTAGAAAAATAATGTTAGTTTTCATTAAAATCATGATGTCTATATATTGAGTAAATAGAGTGTAAAATGAATTTTTTTTAATTTTAATTAACATAAAAATTATAAAAAAAATATTTTGTTTGAGTTAGAATGATTAAATAATTTCCCCAACATTGTCTTTAAAATAAACATTCCAGAATAATAATGAGATTTTGAAATAAACCCTTACCTAAGGTCCGACATCCTTCGTATTGTCTGAAACTCTTATATAATAAATATATATTTATTATATATCTTTTAAAAGACAATAATAATATATATTATACCATATATTATATACTTATAATCGTTTATTAACAATTCATTGTTGAAATCATTATTCCAGGTAACAACTACTTCATTTTTCATGTATGTTTTGGTTCGATAGTTTCAGTATTTTCACTTTGATAATGGATGAATAATCTATAGAATGTTTGTCTTGATTTAAATATCATATATATTCATTATATATAAATTCAGTTACTTTTATAAAATTTATAGATAAAAAATTAACTACATCTTTTTTTAGAGATGGTAGGCCATACACACACATAAACGATGTTTCAATTATTTCACTGGAGAGAATGAAACAAAGGTAAATAATAATTCACCTATAAATAATAATTTTTATATATTATATATTAAATAAATTTATCTTTATTACCATCCATTTGAAAATAAAAAGAAAAATGTTTCACATCATTTCATGGAGGTGGTAGTCCACAAACGTGCTTAAGTGACATTATCATTTTCGAAAGGATTAGTAGTCAAGAGTTGTGATATTGTAATTACATATTTATAATTAAATCATAAATATAATTTTTATACATTAAATACATCATTATATGAATATGTGATAGGTGGTAATGGAAAATGAAATTTATAAGTTCACAAGGAGGTATTCCTTCATATACACGATTGACAGTTTCATATCTTATTTGATGGAAGAGGGGATAGATATAAGTTATTAAATTAACATAATAAAATATAATTTAGTGAAATATAATTGTGATATAATTTTATCATATTTGTATAAAATTTTAGGGGGGGTATATGGTGAAATTAAACATAGATTCACAGTTTATAATTGTAAGTTTTCTTCAGATAAACTCTTTAAGATTATACCTAATGCCTTCCTGGGATATTTTTATGATAAAATAACAGAATATAGATCTTGTGTAAATATTAAAGGAATTAATTTTTGATATTATTGGCTTAAAATTTATATTTATGTTTGGATAAGAATGGATATGTGGGGTTATTTTATAAGTGGGAGTGGGGACCCACGTAAAAAGTTTCTACAAGAATACACAATGATAAAGAAATTACCAAGAATAATTATCCCAAATGGAAATAGATAGTATTTTAGGATATTATAAGGTTGAAATATTTCATGTAAATATGATTTATACAAGTTTATTATGTAAACATATCATTTACCAAATTGATTTTCACCCATAATGTAATTTTTATACAATGTTTTAATTAAATCTTTTTACTATTTTTTGAAGATAATACTTTTTACCAAATGTCTGAATGAAATATTTTTTCTAACAAAAAACTCTTGAATTCCAATTTCTTACTATCCTGACTACTATATTAATTGAATCTTACTACATATGTGTCTTCTCCCTCACTTATAAAAGGACACTACCTATTTTATCATACTCAAAATTCAAGATCAACATAGATTGGTCAATTTTTTCCCAAATAATTTACTCACATATATACCCACATATTATAGATCATGGTTTTACCAGAATATTATCCTATTAAGGTATTAGGTACCCATGTATGTAGGTTGTCTGAAAAATAGGTATAGATCATAACTGAGTGTTTACATTTTTTTCATTTTATACTGCCCTAAAATCATCAACAACCATGTTTATATAATAACATAATTATTTTAAATATAGTAAAAAAAAATTATGCTGGTTAAAAAATCATTATTCATCACTTTTTCATCATATGTAAAACAAAAACATCGCTCGTGTGTACATATGTCCTATAATCTCCATATAGTCATGTAATTAATTTTTCCTCTTCACATTATTTGTATGGTTATAAATATGTCATTAATGAATATATATTTGATATTTATGACCTAATTATGATTAAATCAATGTAATATATCATTTAAATTCATAGCCTTTCATCCTTTAAAAAATGATAATGTCACTTATGACAATGTTTGGACTACCACCTTCATGAAGCGATGTGATTCATTTTTCATTTCCATAATTCATGAATGATTATAAATAAATCTATATATAATGTATATATATTATATTTATATCATTATTACCATTCATTATATGATAGAACCTGGAGAAATATGTGAGGCCTGAAGCTATGAAACAAAACATACATTAAAAATGAAATGGTCAACACTCAAAAAATAGAGATTTTAATATGGAATTATTGATATGTGGATGTTAAAATGTTATAATTGGATCATTTATGATTTTATATGTATTAATATGGGTTTTCTATAAAATTATAATAAGTTTTAGGTTATTATAGGTGATTAAATTCAATTACGAAAAAATTCATTCCTAAGGTAATTGATTTGTGTTACAATATCATTTTATTTAAGGACTATTTATATTCATATTTACTTTTTAAAAGTTATATGATCATAATATCATAAAACAAATATTTTCTTCCCATATGAATATTTTTTGGGTTTAAATATTTACTTTTCATTTCATTTCTTTTTGGAGAAAAAATAAACCATTAAGTTACATGAAATGGACATTCTTTTAAAAATCATGTTATGATGTTTTATTTCAAACTATTTTTATTCCATATAATATTTAATATGTTTTCAAGAATATTTTGGGTATTCTAAATTTTTCTATTAATTTCAGTTTAACTATGTTATACATCAAATATAAAAGTTTAAATGGAATCTTCTTATCATTTTCTGAATAAGGAACTGTTTTCCAAAGGTGTGAGTGAATTTTTTTTAACATACACTAAATTAATAAAATTTTCCACATTCATGAATACTCTTTTATTATAATATTCCTTTATAAGTTTCCATGATTATTTTAAAATAAAATATTTTTCCAAACATTATGGATTTTTTTTGAACTTTAAATAAGTGAATTTAAAAATGAAAAGGATTTTTAATATGGAAATGTTACATTGACTTTTTAATGGGATTATCATCTTTGAAAAACCATTTGACGTTTCTAGGGATATAATCCAATTGTATCATATTTAATATTTCTATAGATGGTTTATGACTATGTAGATGAAATATTTATCTTATATATTCTTGATTCAATATAGATAATTGTTGACATATAAGGCATATTAAGACTGAATTATATTGATCATTAAAAATATGAGGAATGAATAAGACATGAAAGTGATATATGGGGCCCAGTTATAGATATCCCATTGTTGATTTAATGTGTATAATTATAAAAAAACATACATGTCATATTATATGGGTATTTGTTTTAAAACTCCCAATTTAATAAAAATGATGTCTTAGTTGAGAGGCCTTGATGGTATGATTATTGATATCTTGGTTAAGAGGTCTTGACCAAGAATGTAAAGAATTGTGCATTTAATTTTTTTATAATTCAGTTTTCATTATCCATGTGTTTTATATATTGATATAATCCATGAATTTTCATTGAAAAAAGGTTTATGATTTAATGGAATCTGGTTTGATTATCAACTCTTCCATATAGATTATACCTTATTTACTTATGATATATTCCACTGTATGTAACCCTTAAATAGATTATAAGATCAGACTTTATTTTTTTCCTTTACATAGGAAATGATGAAGGATATTATAAATGATATCTAGGATGAAATAATTCATCTTACGCTATGTTTTTTTATTTTTAATGTAACATTAGAATCATGCATGTATCAAGTTTAAAAAGTCTTTTAAACTGATTGTTCATGAGTGGTGTATTCCCATGTATCTTGTACCAATGAAATAAAGTAAATAATATATTCTGGTTACTATATTAGGGTTAGGTAACCCTCAACATATTTTCAAGAGTTTGAATTTTCCTCTTACACTACCATTTGTCTGACTATAGAATGCAGTATTGAAGTTAAACTTTGTATTTAATACTTGCTAAACACTTATAAAAACATCATGGTGAACCTAATACTTACACTAGATTCCATTAAGAGTGTTAATCTATAAAAACATACCAATTACATAGTGTATAACCCATTAATTTGATCAAGATAGAAATATCTTCCCACAATAATGAAATTAACTAACTTTGTAAGTTTATTGAATAAAAACTATAAGGTTTTATAGAAGTTAAATGTTTTGGAAAGTCCCATGATGAAATCCATGGTGATTTTTTCCCATTTTCATATTGTTATGGTTCTTGGTTACATCATCCCCTTAGACTACATACATACTCTGTTAACTTTATGATATTCTAGGTATCAAGATACATACTTCCCAATATCCATTTTTTAAAATGTACAATTAAAAATTCCATTTGATATCTATATACATATTTTTTTACTTCTACGATGGATATAAAATGATAAGATATGTTATTTTGATGAAACATTCTTCTCTAATTCTAGAATTTAATGGAAACATATTTGGTTCTTAAATATTATCATTTTATCATATCTATAATTGAAATTTGGAATATTACATACCTTAAATTTTAGTTCTGAATTCTCCTTATTTTTATTTTCTAATCTTATCAAATATGGAAGGTTAGAAAATCATTTTATAACTATATAATTTCTTAAAATATTAAAATATTTATGTTTCCATCTTATTAAAGTCCAAATTTAAGGAATTTATTTTAATCCTCATCATCACTAAAAAACATGGTGATTCAGACTCAAAACATCATCCTCCTCTTTCTCCATCCCTGGGTGGTAATGTATTGTGAAGTAATAATATATAATAACCACAAACTATATCCTTTAAAACATATTAAAATATTTTTATGTGAATATATACTACTATATTTTATTATCAATATATATATGACACATTTCATATAATGATAACGCGTCTAAATTTTAAAGTAAAAAAATTATCGCTACAAGATCTAAATCATTAGGCAGGTAATTATCCTCATAATACTTAATTTTTCAATAGGAATACTATAATACCATTTCTTTATTATTGAGAACACTTACTAGACCCTTAATTGATTCATCATTGTATAATTATGAATATTATCCACTATAAAATAATGTTAGTACAGTGCACTGATCAACCTTATCTTTAGCTCCTTGTAATGTTCATCAAATTTATCTATCCAACTGAATATGGATCCCTTCCACATAATGTTGTATAGAGGATTTTATAACCATGAAATGTATTCAATTTTTTTTGATATTATCTATAAAATCCATGAAAAATATGGATATTGATCATAGTTATTCATTTTTTATTTTTCTCAATAACTTATATCATTGAAAGGTCCACTGGTATACCCTCACTTGTAATTATGTAACCAAACAATAATAATTTAGACAAAATCAACACTATAATTTTTTTTAAATAGTCCTATTTATAATTGTATTCAACACAATCCTAAAATTATCTTCATTCTCTTTATTACTCTATTAATATATGGGAATATGATCTATAAAGTCTACCATGAATCAATCAAGGTAATCTATAAATATGTTAGTCATTGGATAAATGAAAATAATGGGGGTATTGTTTAGTCCAAATGTCATTAATAAAAATTCATAATTTTTATACCTCATACATAAGTATGTCTTTAGTATATCCCCATATTTACCATTAATTGATTATATCAAAAAAATTCAATCTTATAAAAGTATTGTTCATGGTTAATTTGATCAAATAAGTTATGAATATGACATAGAGTATACTTTTTATTGATAATGATCTTATTAAATTTCTAATAATCAATTAAAATATGAATATTTTTATCATTAATGTTAATAAATAAATTGATGAACCCCATGGTGATGTACAAGGGTATAGGGATCCCTTTTATAGTTCACTACTGGAAAGTGATCTTATACCCACGGTTCAAAACTGTGGGTATAGACCCCAAAACCACGGGTATAGGCTATACCCATGGTTTGGGGAACCGTAGTCGTTGGTGGCGTTGGTATAGGTCCATGACCTATACCCAGGGTTTGGAAAAACCATGGGTATAGGTTTTGCAACCATGTCATAACTCTATACCCACAGTTTAGAAACAGTGGGTATAGCATATTTTCCAAAAATAGCGGCCCACGAGATTTGATCTCGTGACCACTTCTCTGTTCACGATTGTCCTTACCACTACCTCATCACTGCATATATGTATGTATATATATATATTATTAAATATATTTATTTAAACCATGGTTATAGAGTAATAAACCATGGATATAGAACTCCTGCCAAATTGGTTTTTGTTCCCGTGGAAAAAATAAATTTCCAGCGCACACACGGGAAACCTATACCCACGGTTTTTCAAAACCACGGGTATAAGTTTTTTTATCCAACGAATATACCCATGGATTTGGGAAAACCGTGGGTATAGGGAACCCTATCCCCACGATTTTGGGAAAACCATGGGTATATGCATTTTTTGATACTCTAAACCCACGGTTTGGAGAAAAACGTCGGTATAGGGTAGCCTATGCCCATGGTTTGGGGAAACTGTGGGCATAGGCTATCAAAAAATGCATATACCCACGGTTTGCCCAAAACCGTGGGTATAGGTCCATTTTCCAGTATTGGGTTATCATGGAGTTTCCTATTCAATTATTTTAACTCAATTGTATCCATTCTATCTAGATTTGTGAAAATAGGTAAAGCACCAAATATGATTTCTATTAAAAATTCAAATTTTAAGGGTAATCCTATGAAAAACTTCAGGAAATACAATAACATATTCTCCAAAAGTAATAATATTTCAAATTATGAGTTTCCCCAAATGCATTTAAAAAAAATAACCCTCATGAATATGTAGTAGGACCCACATAATTTATGTAATTTCTATTGGTAGTTCATGTTAATCAAAACACTGATAAATGGACATATGCTTATTCATAATATTATATGTGACATCCCTTACTCAAAAATTTATTTTTTATCTATATATAGAGATCCAATCCATTACCAAAATAACTAAAAATTCAACTATAAGAATAATAATAATATTTTCTTGAGGCACAATCCTATAAAAAGTAATCAGATAAAAGCTATAAAATTGTGATTGAATCACCATAACATTATGTATTTTTTACAATAAAAAAATATATAACCATTGAGGTGGTGATGTTATACACATAGAAAAATCATTAAATATAAATGATTTATTAGAAATTGAATCAAATAAGACATTTAAAGATTCATGGTGGATGATACGTGTACCTTTAACAAATTCATTATAATGACCCACATCAGTAGTTTTGATTACAAAATCCTTCCCTTTTATCTTATATTTTTATATTTTTATACCAATTTTTTCATTAGCCAATTTATATATGTACTAGGTGGGAAAATATCTATACTTCTTAAAATTACTGCATTAGATTATTACATGATAATTTGATTTATTTTTATATCCATTATTTTAATTGTCTAAACTCTTCACATCACTTCAACATTAATTTTCTCAATGACCTTATATTCCATAAATGAAGCATTTACCTATCCCTTGTAAAAATATTCTCCTATTATTCTTTAGATATTTTTTTAGTATAATAATATTAATTTCTTTCTTTGATGGTTTTTATTATTTCAATTACCATGGAAATTCATTTTTCTTTTCTTGTCCCTAAAACCATGAGAACAAAGAGAGTTTCCACCTTATATTTTAACATTGTGAGAACAACTAATTAAATCTTTAGAGATATCAAAATATCATATATCCAATGGATTTTTGAGAAATTTTTTACTCAACTAAATAATTAATCAAGTTTTCATTTCATGACTGGTGATTAAACCAAAATTGTACACGGAATTTTCATTGACATTATATTTATATGAATTGATTAATTTAACATCCTCCTACTTTAGTTTTAATAATGTACACACTATTTTTTTTCAAGAGTTCAAGTAAAATAATTATTAAAAAATATCCTCTAAAACACATCCCATTTCATTAGTAAATCTCTTCCTCTTTCGAAATATTATTAATAAGAGTACATCATTTATTATATTCAAATTCTGAATGATAAATAACATAAAACCCATCTTATGTTTCAGGTATTGAGTACCATATAATTTATTTTTTATAATATTAATCAATCACTCAAAAAAAATTGTATAAGAAAAAACAATGAAGGAAGGTGGGTGTTTCCAAATAAAAGACTCAATAGTGAGTTACTCCTTCATTTTTAAATTTGGAAGTTCCCCAAGATTCATGGAATCAATCCTATATTGATAGAGTTGGGTGATAATGTCTACATGAATTTTAATCCTAAATCTCTCTCTATTTAGTTTATCATGAGGAAGGCCTTTTCATTTACCATTATTTTCATTGTTAACTTGATTCCTCTTTGTCTATCAATTGAATGAAACTAAAAATATCAGTGTGAGTAAAATTATAAATAATTCTAGTGATTAATCAATTGATAATGAAAATAATTCATAATATTTTAAAATTATGACCTATTATTATCAACCTATGGAACTTTTGGTTCATCCTATATAACATTTGTTTATTATAGGTTGTATTAGGTTCCATAATCTCATTTATCATATCATAATCATGAAAAATAATTTAAACCTGGTTTGATACTATGTGATGTGAAACAAGTATCACAAATATATATGTATATATATTAAATAATTATAATTGAGTATTCAATAAAAATCAGAATAATAAAATACCAATAACCACAAAGGTTTAGTGTATTTGGATAATATATACATAATAAACTTATTACATTAATGATTGTTAATATTTCCCACATAACTCATCTAAAATAGTAACCATATTTAACATTTCCAACTGAAACCAATTCTAAATATCCTAAGGAAATTGAAACATAAGAAATAGAGACCTCAGATGCTCATCAAGTTTAAACAAGGTAGATATTAATTGATGATCATAATTGAGTATAAAATAATATTAAAGGTATGATAACATGATCTAACTTATGAGATCTTTCTTAAAAATTCATAAAAATTAAAACACGAGTCATGAAATAAGGATATTTCATAACAAAAGACATAAGTTAAAAGATTTTAAAATCATTAATAACCAATATATATATATAATATCATTTCAAAAGCATAATAAATAAATTTTTGGCATAAACATAAGAAAAATATCATTTTCTAAATCCAGAGTCACTTCAAAGGCTACCATACTCGATATAGTCACATAGTGGATTGGGTTCACTAAACATTCCCATGTATATAGTAATTATATATTCAGGTTACACACTATGTAATTTAACACATAGTAGGATTATTCTAAGTACCAGTGTAACATCTTTTTCTTGGGCCAACTACCAGTGTACACTCTTGGGATTAGCCTAATCACACATGTTCTCTCTTGAATTTGAGAAAACCTCCCATGAACCTATAAGCTTAGGGAATTTTTTTTATCTTTTTTAGATCATGATATGTAAACCACCATTTAATGTGTTGGAGGGATATAATGGATCTACACATAAAATAATAAACCATTCATATAAATTCCATAAGATTATTTGATCATTCATAATTATTTAATAATTGGATTAACCCATGAGAAAGAAACAAGTTTCACGAAGAATCATTAAAAAATTATCATCATAAGTGTTTAAAATAAAAGAAGTGGATGGTATCATAATATAATATCCCTAGTTAATCACAACAATTTTTAATACATGTTTATATAAATCAAAAATAATTTTATAAAAACAATAGATTTATGATTTGAAAAACATAATAATTTTTTTACAATTTAAAAACTTCTAAAAACATAAAATAACAAAAACAATGAAAAAATAATTTTCTTTAAATAAAAACCATCAAACAATATGAGGTATTTTTTATGGCTAATAAAGAAAATATTTTGAGAAAAGCAGTTCATGTCATATTCATTTAAGAAAATAATTATTTTCACACTTGGGAAAAAATTCATAAGTGGGTTGTATGGGAGACATTTAAAATGATTCTTTTTTCAAAAATTTAAATAAATAGTCAAATAATGTTTTAAATTAGCTTTAAAACTAATTTCATTATAGAAAAGAACATTCCTAAAACATTTTAAATAATATATCCATCGAAAAGAATGATTCATAACCTAAAATAATATTTAAGGATGGTTTTTTATAAAATCATTCTTTTAAATTGTTTGAGTATAAAATATGGGAAAAATTAAATAAACACTCAAAAAACATAAAAATAAAGAAGAAGAGAAGAATATATTTTGGGTTTAATAAATAAATATCATAAAATTTCACAAAATTGAAATTAAAACATAAATAATCACAACAAAAGTGAGATTGTAACATAAAATCTTATCTCAAATCCTGAATTAATTTCAATGAATTATAAACTCCTAGATAATTCCCTTATAATTTCAAGTTACTCATTTATTAATAATTCTCTATTGAAATAAATATTTTGGTTTCCACTATTCTATTTTCCACATATGTTTTCGTTCTATGATTCTGATCTAGGAACCATTTTAATCATTTCATCATCTCCATAATAATAATAATTTCACAAATATGATATTTATTCATTATATAAACTTTTATAATAATCCATGTAATGTTTTTAAGAAAAATTAATTATATCACTCTGTGGAGGTGATAATCTCTACATATACATGAGTGATGTTTATATTTTTTAGTGTATAGATAGAAATAATTGTAAAAAATAATTTTTATTTCTAGAATAATAAATATCTTATATATTAATTAAATATCTATATAACATTTTATTAGAGATGGTGACCTAAAATGAAAAAATCACTTTATACACGCGATAGTCCGCACATAAACATGAGGGAAGTTTATATTTTTAATTAAAAGGAATACATATATATATTGGATTAACCATTTACCAAAAAAATCAATATAGTATGTAATTATATTAATATAGTTATTGAATATTTTGAATAGGTTTTAGAAGAATGATTTTTGAAAAAGGTAAATAAGTGCATATTCCTCATCCTTGGAAAATCAATTCAAAGAATTACATTAAGGCTTCCTAGATATGTATTTAATGAATAAACAAATCTTGGATATGGGTAATAATGGTATAAAAGTATTTGGGTAGAGATTGGTTGAGCTATGGTGCTCACACGGTGTGAAAAAAGTGAGAACAAAGGTTCCCATTAAAAATATATAGGAGTGACACCCTTCCAAATATTCAAAGCTTTAAAGTATAATAAATGTATTTCTCTTGAAAAATAGATAAAATTTAGTCAAATTTATAATTTTAGACTGTTTAATAACTAAATAAACCCAACCAATCATATTTATATTGGTATTAATGACATTAAATGCCTTATATTTTTTTAATCCCCACATTAACCCTTTTAACGCTTACTATGATAATAAGAATATTACTACTGGTAAAAATTATGTTGACCATATTACCTAATACTTTTTATCGAGTCAAAATTTGTGATCTATCATAGATGATTAAATTAATAGAGGTTACATAAATTAATTCAAATATCAATGCAAAAAAACATGTTAAAACCATTATTAGAAAGAATGTATCATTTAGTATACAAATTATTTTACTAACATTTTTTATCTAGTAACAACCAATACATTAATGTAAATTTATTTAATTTAAAATTTTATTAAAATTATTCATAAATTGAAATTAATTTAATATATGAAGATAAAAATTACTTTCACTCCTAAAAAATAAATCTTTCAGTCAAAAATTCATCTTTACTTTGAAATGAATTTATCTTCATTTTTAACCATTTGACAATCAATGAATGAATGAACATTAATTATATATATATATAATAATTTCCCATATTTTTAATACTATAAATAAGAGAAATTAACTTTTACGTAAAATGTATTTAATAAAATAACATTCATAAACAATATATTTATTTTTAGAAAAGTATAATTAAAGTCGTGATTATAAATACTTAGTTGATTTAACTAATTTTGTTTCATTTAATTTCATTGTAACATGTTTAATCGTCATTTTAATAATGAATTATTTTCCCATGTTTGGTGTTTCATGAATCACAAAATATAGAGAACATCATTATTTTTAAAGAGAAATGTATTCTACAATTGTGGGGTGTTACAAATTATAAAACCATCCAATGGACTGGGTAATGATAGATATCTCATTAGACAACATGAAAGAGTATGGGGATTAAACCCATTATATTTTGAAAACTTATCCAGTAAGTTTATATGAATACATAGTGAACCCAAACAACTATGGGAATCCATCCACTATGTTTATGGAAATAGGGAACATATTTAATCCCCTATGGGACTCTATCTACTTTGATATGTTAGGAATATAAATGATCATGACTTAGGAAAGTATTTTTTATGATTCTGTATATAAAATAAACCCATGTCTTATGATTATGGTGTGATATCATGGATCATGGTGGATTATTGATGATTCTAAATTAGTTAGAATCATGTATTTTTTAATGAAAAAACTTTACGACGTGACTCGTGCATAATGGTATATGAATTATTATATATGTTTTCATAATTTATGATCATTTTATCATACCTTTATGTTTATTTTATGAACACATGTGATCAAAAATTAATATCTACCATGTTTTCCTTACTAATCATATGAGATCACCCTTTCTTAAATTTCTATTTTTCCAAATTATGAAAAAATTCATTAAGTAAGATCAGTATAAGAAGAATAATATGTGAGAATAACCTTGTAAGAGATGCCAATTATCATTGAATAAATAATAGGATTATTTATATATTCTTCAAAAAAACTAAACCATTATGGTTCTCAAGTGTGTATTATTATGAGATGTATTGAATATTCATATAAAAGTATGTAATATTTATGAAAGATATTCTTAGATCTATTAAATAAAATTTATTCTCTTAGAATTTATTATTTTACAGGAAAGGAAAAAATATTGTTATTCCATTAAATTTCATATAAATGCTGATGGATCATATTAGACACTTAATTTAAGGAAAAGGGCCAAAATAGTTTATTTACTATAATAAAATAAAACTTAGGTTTCAAAATGTCAAGCATGAGTTTCCTAATTTAACAAGACAGTTTAAAATTATTTAGTTATTTATTAGATACATATTTTATCAATTAAATGGTTTCATATATTTTTAATTCATGATTATTTTATAATTTTATCATTAAGGTTACATTATTTGTAAAAACTGCATTTTCACCATTCACCTAATAATCAACCATTTTATAAAAATACAAAAAAGTAACTGTATAATATTATTGATATTTTGAATTCTAAAATTTGTTCAATTTTATCATATTTAAATAATAAAATTTATAAATATATCTAAAAAAACATATAATATATATAATAAATACAAGTTAAAAAAACATTTTCATTTATCCCTTAATAGTTAAATTTAAATTCCTTATATCTGTGTACTTATATCTTGGATGTTATTTATTTATCAGCCCTTTAATTACATAATATAATTCTATAATAATATAATATTTGAACAATTGTGACAGATTTTTTTATAATAAATCATTTTACAATATTTTTATTTACATGAGGATTTATTCTTATTAAAAAAATTAATGGTGGTTCTAATTATATTTATTAATGTTTACATTGCACTATAATATGGTATATTGGGGTTTAGTCTAGTATGGTGTTATATTTAGGACAATATACTCAACAAAGAATTTATTTAATTAAAAATACATAGTAAAAAAATTAGGTGTTACTGGAAAATTTTTATACCTAAGGAAACAAAATTTTATAACCAATATTCAACATAATGACTTGATATTAGATAACTAAGATTTCCTAATGGTGAAAACCATGAAATTTATTTTCCTTAATACTTATTGAAAGTAATGAACCATCTATGTCCCCATGTAATGACAAATTCAAACTAACATACCAATGAACTATGGTACTATTTTAACCATAATGATGATGCATAACAAACAATTAGGCATTAACCAATTATGTACATCATGCATGAGAATTTTAGAACCAAAATATCCAAATTTTAAAATTTTGATATCAATTGATAGAAAAAAAAATTTATTCCAAAACATTGATCCATATAGATATTATCTTCATAAGTAATTTAATATGATTTTAAAAATAATAACTAAGGTATATTCTTTCCCAAAATAATTTTAGTAAATATTTACATTAAACAAATTAGACACCAAATAGTTTTTTATGAATAAAACGTTTTCCAAAAAAGTTAAAGTTCAAGTCAAAAACCAAGAACATCTAAAATATATTATTTTAGAAACTTTCACTCATAACAAAGACAAAATTAAATTTCCAAAATTTATATTATGAATATATATACACTCATATATTTTACCAATGTCCAAATTATTTTGAAAAAAATAAAATTAATTTAAAATAAATAATATATGAACTATGGGTTTTTTTATAAACATTAAAATAATTATTCCTCAAAAATAAATTATTATGTTGAAAAATTTCTTGTAATATTTCATTCTTAGCACGAATAATCTAAATAATGCCCAAACATGAGAACCACATGACCTTCAACATTCCTCCTCATATGTTAGAGATTTTTGAATATCAAAGGGGCTTGTCAATAATATAAGGAGTATATTTATTCTATTAGTTTACCAAAAATATCATTGAAATACTAATAAACCATTATCAATAATTAACTAGATAATATGAACAATATTGTGGTAATACAACCATAAAAATATAAAATATGTTATAAAAAATAAGAAATGGATGTAAGAAACTTATAATTATATATAATTCTATGAGATCTACTACGGGTCTATCGTATACATGTATAGTAAAAAAATAGACAAATTAATTGATATATAAACAACATTATGATGAAAGACTCTATTTAGTTCAATATTATTATCCCATTAATCTATCCAACTTACTCATCGATCATATAGATCTTACCCTTACCTATATTGATGACCATGAAGTATTCATACCTAGTAAGGTGAAAAATAGGTAGTAAGGAATATGATTACTTGAAAAACACTAATGATGTCCCTAAATAAATTCTATATATATGGGTGTATACATAATATAATATGGAAGAAAACTAAAAGACATATAAACATCATCACATCATCTTGATGTAAATAGCCACACATGTGAGTTACCATTCCAGATTCAACCATTATTAGAATGGGATTATTTTCCCACGGTATAATCCTGAAAAAGGGTGAATGAACTATCATCATGGATAAAAATAACTTCAGTGAATGAATTATTTCCTTGTAAAAATGGATATGTGAAACAAGTACCATTATATAACAATAATCTTAGGTGAATATTTTTTACCCTAATAGGAAAAAGGGAAACAAATTTATTATTGAATATTAAGCCTTTCTGGACATTGAATAACCATATTGATAAACATGTGTGAATGATGTATCACCTTATAACTCTCATGGCTGAATTTTACATAAATATAATTAAAATATCTGGTGAATGGTATATATTTTACTAGATAAGGTGAGGTTGAGTAATATATCAGTGTACAGTAATCAAGGATGGTTAATTTATCACTAATAAACCAACTAGGGAGAATAAAAATTATCCATAATAATAATAAAGGTGAATGATATATCACCTCACTAATAAAAAAAGTGAATGATGTATCACAAAACTAATAGTCAAGGTTCCTGATAATTCACCACCAATAAAATTTGTAATGTGAGGTATATATCAGTAGTAAATAAATAATGTGTGATTGAGATATCACCACATAAAATGAAAAAATGAATATGTTATCAGTAACAACCTTGACAGAATAATTTTAAACTACTCATTGACCTCATTAAACTAAGACCCCCCACCAGGTTATATACACTCATGTTCTTATAACCCTTAGAACAATTAACTCATTCTCTTCCACCTGTAGAATTGTTTCCAAATTACCATATCCACCTATATCACAAGGTTCATGCCAAAATCATTAATAATTATTTCAAAACTTTATAATAATGAAAGTCACTAATTGTGTAACACATAAACTGGTTAAAGATCATCATGTAAATGTATAGAAACAAAATGTGGCTCCCCATGATCTATCATTGGAATGTAAATCTATCATGGTTGAATTTCATTCACTACTTCTCTATGATAGCTTGGCCGTTATAGTAATTATACTCATATTTTAAAAAATGGAGGATATATAATGATACAGATAGTCAGTATTCATTACACAAGACTCAAGGTAACCAAAATTTGAAACATTTTAGGTAATTCACACTTTTCCACCTACACCAAAATTTCATCAAATGCATAAAAATCGTATAAAACAAAAGGATAATTTAGGATACACCTATCATGATGTAGTATAATATATCTTTCTTGTTATCATTGAGTGATTTATCCTCAATCAATTAAAATACCTAAATAAAACCAAACCCCCTAATTCATTGATTTTAGTAAAAGAATGTTGAAGTAAGTGGATAAAGTTTTATTAGTGTAAAGAATAGTTTTAGAATTTCCCACAGATATATAATGGGAGAAACAATTCCCTATTTAGATAACTAATGATGTAAAATTCACTAATACAAGAAAATAAGTTGAGATGAAGTGGATCTAGGGTTTTGTGTACTTGAGAATTGGGGAGGGACTGATTATAATTTTATCAACAAAAAATATAATTTGTTTAAAATTAAAATAAAAACTAAAGTCCCCATAACATATTTGACCCCTATTAGATACCTAGTTTTATGTCATTGTTCATCAGGTGGTGCACCTAATCATATCACACCTTCTTCCATTCAATTGGAAACCTAGTATCAGGCCTCCATGTACTCGCTGGTGTGTTCAATCACCGATAAAATTTTTCCACAATTGTTTTACTCAAATTACTACCCCTAGACTCTACTGTCAACTCAAATAGTAAAAACCCATCAAAAAAATTAATGACTAAAATTAGTTTGAATAAAAACCTCATTTTATACGGTCCATAACTATCCACCATATAGCTTTTCATCCTTGAGATGTGTTGTTGAGACTCACAAATGAAACATTGCTAAAAAACTTATATTGACAAATTACTCCAAATTATCTTCTAAAATATGATAGGTTTTACATCACACATGTACAAGGGGTACCATACTTTCATAACAAATGATCTCACTCTAATCTACTATATATATATATATGAGTCAGACCTCATATGATGCATCGAATTAAATGTAAATAAAAACTCTTAATTGGTTGATAATTATTCTAGAGAACATGACTACGTTAAAATTTATTTATTAATATGAAAATAATTAATTTGATTTGTGAAATAGTTTGGTGTTTCAAAAATAGTACGATATATATTAATAATGACAGTGTTAGTATTTTTTATTTATTTATAAAAATTTAATCATAATTAATTTATATATAAAAAGGAAATATAGACATAAATACGAGTTTTGAATAATTATTATTAGTTTATTAATTTAAAAAATAATGGGACTATAATATAATTATAATTAATACAATTATTATTATTATTTTGCAATTTAATTGATTTGGTTCAAAAAAAATGATTGAATATTGGCTTTGGGAGTGTATAATTAAGGTGGGGAGTAATAAAACATTTGTGAGGGGAATCGATTAATTGTAGTGCATAGTTGGTCGAATAGTTAAATGAAAAGAAAACAACCGGTAAGCAACCAGAGAAAACATTCAGTAAAAAACAATAAAAAAAGAATAATATTTTGGGAGAGGTAGAGGTAGCCTAAATGATATGGTGTTGGGGATACATCACCTCATAGTCTCTCTATTTATATCTCTTTATATCTTTCATCTCCCTCCCTCTCTCTTCTCTCACACATCTCTAAAATTATCATATATTCTATCATAAATTTCTCCTTTAAAACCAATCATATCGATGCATCATCAATGACATTGCATTCAACTTATTGATCAGAAGGTAATCCATATAATTGTTTGTAATGCCTGGAAAACGTGTCCCCAAAATTTTCCAAGTGCTTCCATAAATGATCCAAGATCGTGGACCTTTTCTCAAACTTCGATTTGGTAGGTCGTAGGGCCCAAACAGAGTTACGGATAAAGAGTTATAGACATTTGAAGTTGGGCTGGAAAACCGGTTCCTGAAGCCCATTCGCGAAGCCCCCTCCGTGATCACGGAGCACCGCCACGAAATAATAAGGCGAGATGCACCAGGAACCTCTCTGACATTTGAGACATTCCGTAAAGACCCACTGTCAAGCATAGGAGGCGGTAACACTCCACGAACGCCCTGACGTTCACAGACCTTCCGCGAAGTAGAGGAGGGGGTAACTCTCCCCAAACCTGGTTATCGTTCGCGACCCACCGTGGAGCAAGATCCGTCTTCGCACTGTGCGAGATCTGCTTCGCAGCACCCCTGCCAAAAAATACCCAGCTCCCCCCCCCCTTCTCCAGGACGTCCATGACCACTTCGCCCCTTGGGAGGCCGATCTCCCGGTCCGCGAAGCTCCGCTTTGCGGCTCCGCGAGGCCTTGCTCCGCGAGCAGCTTCCTTCGCATTGCTGCTCCACGAGCCGATGCTCTGTGAGTCCATGCTCTGTGAGCCAATGCTCCACGATGCGGCTCCACGAGTCCATACTATGCGATCCTATGCTTCGCGATGCTGCTCCGTGAGTCCATGCTCCGCGAGTACTCCACGAGAGACCTCTGCTATGCGAGCCGCCTTTGCTCCGCGAGATCCCTTTTTTCCACGAGCTACCCTTGCTCCATGAGAGGCCTTTGCTCCGCGAGCCACCTTTGCTCCGCGAGACCTTTGCTCCGCGAAGCTATGTCGCGAAGACCTATCCTTTGTGAGGCTCCTACCCCCGCACCCCCGCTCAGGGTCCATGCCGACCTACGGTCCCGGCCCTCCGGGAAGGTCCCTTCGCTACCGTCAAATACCCCCATGAAAACTGGAGAGTCGCATCGTGATCTTTTCAGGCCGGGACATCAGGATTTTCCATTGTGCCCTTAAGCACACCCACCTTTCACCTATGGAATACCATGATTTTAGATACTCCTCCACACACCATGGAACACCTTGAGTCGACATATTCCTCTTGGTTTCATTCCAATGTCATGAGTTGAGATTCCCATCATTAATTCCCTGAGTACCTTGAGTCGAACTATTCCTCATAGAACTCCTCCAAACCCAATCACTTGAATCCTATGCCAGGTTGAACCAGAAAGGGCCGCCCTTGCGTAAGACCCAACACCATCCATTCCCAGTCACCTTATGCCTAATAGTCCTATCTACAAGACTCTAAACTATAGTACTCCCTATCTAACAAATGATAGGATGCCTCCTTCTACAAATAAGATATGACTCATGCTCCATAATGAGATGCTAATAGTCTTATCTACATGACTTTAAACTGTAGTAATCCCTATGTTCCAAACATAGGATGCCTCTTTCTCCAAATAAGATATGCCTTGTGCTCTAAGCATGAGATACCAATAGTCCTATCTACAAGACTATAAATTGCTGAACTCCCTATCTAACAAATGATAGGATGCCTCTTTCCCTATACGAGAGATGCCTTATGCTCCAAGAATGAGATACCAGACATCCTATCTATATGACTCTAAACTGTAGTACACCCTATGTGCCAAACATAGGATGCCTCTTCCTCCAAATAAGGGATGCCTCATTCTCCAAGAATGAGATGCCAACAGTCATGTCTACTTGACTATAAACTATAGTGATCTCCCTATGTTCCAAACATAGGATGCCTCTTTCACTAAACCAGAGATGCCTTATGCTCCAAGCATGAGATGCCAGTAGTCCTACCTATATGACTCTAAACTATAGTACACCATATGTGCCAAACATAGGATGCATCTTCCTCCAAATAAGAGATGACTCATGCTCCAATCATGAGATGCCAACTGTCATATCTACTTGACTATAAAATGTAGTGATCTCCCTATGTTCCAAACATAGGATGCCTCTTGCACTAAACCAGAGATGCCTTATGCTCCAAGCATAAGACGCCTAATGCCATGATTACAGTGGCATGATTCCAACGCCCCTTGGAATTAACCCCCTTGTGCACTAGTGCATAGGCGAATCCCTCAATTCACCAGTGGGCTGGGATTCCCTCATGGCTAGACATGAGGAAGACATTACGGGCAGCTTCCTAGCGTAATCCCCCTCCACGATTGTCGCTTCATAGCGGCACCCCGAGCAGCTTCCTAGCGTAAGCCCCATTCAACATTGTCGCTCCATAGCGGCACCCGGGCAGCATCCCTTCATAAGCCCCATCCAACATTTTCGCCCCATAGCGTCACCCGAGAAACATCCTTGCATAAGCCCCATCCACCATTGTCGCTCCATAGTGGGACCTGGGCAGCATCCTTGCGTAAACCCCATCCACCATTGCTTCTCCATAGCGGCACTCGGGGTAGCATCCTTGCATAAGCCCCATCCACCATTACCTCTCCATAGAGGAACCCGAGCAGCATCCTTGCGTAAGCACCATCCACCATTGTCACTCCATAGCGGCACCTGGGAAGAATCCTTGCGTAATCCCCATCCACCATTGCTACTCCATAGCAGCACCTGTGCATCATCCTTGCATAAGCCCCATCCACCATTGCCGCTCCATAGCGGCACCAGGGCAGCATCCTTGCATAAGCCCCATCCACCATTGTCGCTCCATTGCGGCACCTGGGCAGCATACTTGCATAAGCCCCATCCACCATTGCCTCTCCATAGCACCACCCAGGCAACATCCTTACGTAATCCCCATCCACCATTGCCGCTCCATAGCGGTACCCGGGCAGCATCCTTGCATAAGCCCCGTCCACCATTGCCACTCCATACTTGCACCCGGGAAGCATCCTTGCATAAGCCCCATCCACGATTGTCGCTCCATAGTGGCACCCCAGGCAGCTTACTAGCATAAGCCCCATTCACCATTGCCGCTCCATAGCGGCACCTGCGCAACATCACTGCGTAAGCCCCATCCAACATTTCCACTCCATAGCGGCACCCGGACAACATCCCTGCATAAGCCCCATCCACCATTGCCACTCCATAGCGGCACCGGGGCAGCATCCTTACATAAGCCCCATCGACCATTGCCGCTCCATAGCAGCACCCGAGCAGCATCCTTGCATAAGCCCCATCCACCATTACCTCTCCATATCGACACCCGGACAGCATCCTTGCGTAATCCCCATCCACCATTGTCGCTCCATAGAGGCACCCGGGAAGCATCCTTGCGTAATCCCCACCCACCATTTCCGCTCCATAGCGGCACCCGTGTAGCATCCTTGCATAAGCCCCATCCACCATTTTCGCTCCATAGAAGCACCCGGGCAGCATCCTTGCGTAAGCCTCATCCACCATTGTCGTTCCATAGTAGCACCGGGGCAGCATCCTTGGTTAAGGCCCATCCACCATTGTCGCTCCATACCGGCACCCGGGAAGCATCCTTGCGTAAGCCCCATCCACCATTGCCGCTCCATAGCGGCACCCGGGCAGCATACCTGCGTAAGCCCCATCCACCATTGCCTCTCCATAGCGGCTCCCAGGAAGCATCCCTGCGTAAGCCCCATCCACCATTGTCGCTCCATACTGGTACCCGGGCAACATCATTGCGTAATCCCCATCGACCATTGCCGCTCCATATCGGCACCCGAGCAGCATCCTTGCATAAGCCCCATCCACCATTTCCGCTCCATACCAGCACCCAGGCAGCATCCTTGCGTAAGCCCCATCCACGATTGCCTCTACATACCGGCACCCGGGCACCATCCTTGCGTAAGCCCCATCCACCATTGCTGCTCCATAGCGGCACCCGGGCATCATCCTTTCCTAAGCCCCATCCAACATTGCCGCTCCATAGCGGCACCCGGGAATCATCCTTGCGTAAGCCCCATCCACCATTGACGCTCCATAGCGGCACCCGGGTAGCATCTTTGCATAAGCCCCATCCAACATTGCCGCTCCATAGTGGCACCCGGGCATCATCCTTGCGTAAGCCCCATCCACCATTGCCGCTCCATAGCGGCACTCGGGCATCATCCTTGCATAAGCCCCATCCAGGATTGTAGCTCCATTGCGGCACCCGGGAAGCTTCCTAGCGTAAGCCCCATTCACCATTTCTGCTCCATAGCGGCACCCAGGAAGCTTCCTAGCGTAAGACCCATTCACCAGTGCCGCTCCATAGCGGCACCCGGGCAGCTTCCTCGTGTAAGCCCCATTCACCATTGTCGCTCCATAACGGCACCCAGGCAGCTTTCTAGCATAATACCCATCCACTATTGTGATCCTATGCAGTGGTAAGCCGTTGACACCCTATCTAGTGGTAAGCAGTTGTGAACCAACCTAGCAGTAAGTCGTTGAAACCCCCAATCGGCGGTAAGCCGTCATCATAAGAACTACGTGGACTTTGATTCCCTGCCACGGGGATATGTAGGAAGCCTCTTCAAGGCTCAAGCCTGAAACCATCGTCATCCTTTTCATTGGGCCTCCATCCTGGAGTAAGTACCAGCACCATGGGCCGCCTAACTCAAAAGGCCCTCTTCGCTTCTCACGGACGCACCCTTCGCGACGTGATCGTCAGGTCTCTGTTGCCTCTAGTTTCTCACACCGAGCACGACTCACGTGGGCTTAGAGTAAGCATTGACCATGAAAATGCCCCTTCCAACATGATGTCAAACTATATTCCCCGTCTAGAATGACGTTAAACTATATACCCCTGTCCAACATGGTGTTAAACTGTATGCTATCCCACATGACATTAAACTGTACATCCACCCTAAACTACAAAGACTTTGATCCATGTCAGGGCATGGTACGTAGGAAACATCTATGAGGTTCAAGCCCACCGCTAGTCATTTATTCACATCAGGTTACACCCTCGTCCCGCATGATGTTAAACTACATTCCAGTACAGCGGTAAGCCGTTGTGACTATCTTGAATTACGTGGACTTTGATCCTTGCCAACGCATGGTACGTAGGAAGCCTCATGAAGATCAAGCCCACCACCAGTGGACCCCCGGGTTCACCTTCACGTCAGTTTGCTGACGAAGCCCTACCCGAACTACGAGGACTTTGATCCATGTCAAGGAATGGTACGTAGAAATCCTCCCTAAAGTTCAAGCCCATCATTCATCAGACCAAGGTACTTCTCCCCGTCGGTTCACCGACACCCACATCCCCTTTGAACTATGATGACTTTGATCCATGTCAAGGCATGGTATGTAGTAAACGTCATGAGGTTCAAGCCCACCATCCACCCGGGCCAAGGTCCTCATTCATGTCGGTTCTCCAACATGCCCCTGTCTCGCATGACATTAAACTGCATTCCAGTCCAGCGGTAAGCCATTGTGACACAACCGAACTACGAGGACTTTGATCCATGTTAAGGCATGGTACGTAGGAATCCTCATGAGCTTCAAGCCCAACACACATCGGACCAAGGTTCATCTTCACGTCGGTCCTCCGACACACCCATATTCTGAACTACATGGTCTTTGATCCATGTCAAGGCATGGTACGTAGGAAGCCTCCATGAGGTTCAAGCCCATCACTCGGTCGTTCCGACCCCATTCACATTGGTTCACCACTATCCCGCATGACATTAAACTATATCCATCTGAACTATGCGGACCTTGATTCCCTGCCACATGGATACGTAGGAAGACTCTCTGAGGCTCAAGCCCATCACTCATGTCTCATCCTGATCTCTCCCTTGAGCCTATGTGTCTCATGAAGGTCATGCCCCAACCCGGAGGCTTCACTTCCTCTAGGTCCCATCCATGCATACATTCTCACGAGCCGCCTCCTCATGTGTCCCATCATCCCACCGAACTACGAGGACTTTGATTCCCTACCACGGGGATATATAGGAAGTCTCTTTGAGGCTCAAGACCAACTTCACTGTCGCCCTTGTGATGGTACCATTTCACCCCCCTGCACTTCATTCAACTCTCCATCATCGATCATGATTCTTACCTGGGCCGCCACATCCTGGTGGGATCATGTCATCCATTTCTTCACCGATCCTAGTAGTACTCGGGCCGCAATCCACTCATAATCCCTAGCATGTATTTGGGTCGTTGTCCCCTGTGTACACCCCGATTCATCACCCATTAAAAATACGTGGGTTTTGATCCCTGTTTTCTCTACAAGGTATATAGGAAACCTCCCTGAGGTTCAATCCCATCCAATGGTAAACCTTGGTGTTCCCCCATTCTAGGGTGCACGCTCCCTGATCCACCCTTGGTGGTGTTCAGATCATCTTTCATGGTGTGAAATATCCCCTATATGGGATACACCACTTCCAATCCGTCTCTATGGGACATTCGGATCCCCCTCATACCATCTCTGAAAGAGGTTAAACCTGCGGCCTACCTTGTGTTAAACATGAGGTGCCTGAGGAAAACCTCATAAGGAACACCTTTGGCATAACCGTCTCTGCAAGACGTTAAACTCGTGGCCTACCTCATGATAAACATGAGATGCCTGAGGAAAACCTCGTAAGGAATGTCTTTGGTGTAACCATCTCTGGAAGACGTTAAACTTGCAGTATACCCTTTGTTGAACATGGGAAGCTGAGGAAAACCTCAGGGACATGCCCATGGCATATGATTCCACGGATTCGACGTGGGATGCCTCGGGTTATTCACCCCTTGAGATTCCCTCTTATGAGGAAGAATACAGTTTCCCAAATGTCTACGCACCCAGAGATGCCCCGACATGCCTAATGTTGTCATCTACTCTAACCGAAGGTTGCTACCATGTCAAGACTCCAAGGAATGTCCTGACAGAAGTAGTGTAATTAACCGGAATCCATGAAGATATGACACCTGGAATGAGATTCACAAACAACGTATTAAATCTATGAGGGAGACCCGGACTAGGTGATAAGTTCCGAGGAAGAATCCATGGAAGAAAGAACCGACATCTCATCATCTTGTTTCGATTGAGGAGCAGACGTCCCTGAATAAGGAGAGAATGCCACCCGCCTTTGGAAAGCAGTAATGCGGGGCAACAGCTGCGCGTCCTCACAGACGGATGCACGCGCCCCGAAAAAAGCGTCAGAAACAGAAATGGTGAACCTGGCGTGAATCTCTTCTCCTTCAATAGCTAGTAGACCAAGTGTGTCGGGAAAATTGAGGCATCACCCATGTAAATCCCCTATCCATTATATGTGATAGGATGAGTAACATCCGGTGTTTGAAGACTATAATCCATCGGCTCCTCACCGACCCCGCCGCCTCAAGAGGCCGCGCAGGTGGCATCAGCCACTCGACTCCAACAGCTCTTCACCGATTTCGCCGCCTCAAGAGGTCGTGCAGGTGGCATCCGCCACCCGAAGTCATCTGCTCCTCGCTGACTCCGCCGCCTCAAGAGGCCGCGTAGGTGGCATCTGCCACCCGACATCATTGGCTCCTCTCCGACTCCGCCGCCTCAAGAGGCCGCGTAGGTGGAATCCACCACCCGACATCATCGGCTCCTCGCCGACTCCTCCGCCTCAAGAGGCCGCGTAGGTGGCATCATCCACCCAACTCCATCGGCTCCTCGCCGAGCCTGCCGCCTCAAGAGGCTGCACAGAAGGCATCAGCCACCCAAATCCATCAGATCCTCACCGACTCCGCCACCTCAAGAGGCCGCATATGTGGCATCCGCCACCCGACATCATTGGCTCCTCACCGACTCTGCTGCCTCAAGAGGCCGTGAAAGTGGCATCTTCCACCCGACTGCATTGAATCCTCACCGACTCAGCCGCCTCAAGAGGCTGCGCATGTGGCATCCACCACCCGAATCCATCGGCTCCTCTCCTACTATGCCGCTTCAAGAGGTCGCGTAGGTGTCATCCACCACCCGACTCCATCGGCTCCTCGCTGACTTCGCCGCCTCAAGAGGCCGCGCTGGTGGCATCCGCCACCCGACTCCATCAGCTCCTCACCGACTCCACCGCCTCAAGAGGTCACGCAGGGGTATCCTTCCCTAAACTCTATCGGCGCTTTGTCGTCCCTGGACCATTTTCACTAGACACTATGGAGGTGCTCCCCGTACCTCCACCATTCGGAACAATGGCTTCCACACCTTCTGGGCTCTTTCGCCCCGTCGTACTGACGTCCAGGCCTCCACGCCTGCAGGGCTCCATCACCCCGTCGTACCGACGTTCCAGACATATACGCCTTTCGGGCTCCATCGCCCCGTCGTACTGACGTCCAGGCTTCCATGCCTTCCGGTCTCCATGGCCCCGTCGTACCGACATTCCAGGATTCCACGCCTTCCGAGCTCCATCGCCCTGTCGTACCGACGTTCCAGGCTTCCACGCCTTCTGGGCTCCCTCGCCCTGTCGTACCGACGCTCCAGGCTTCCACGCCTTCCGGGCTCCATCGCCCCGTCGTACCGACGTTCCAGGCTTCCACGCCTTTCGGGCTCCATCGGCCCATTGTACCGACGTTCTAGGATTCCACGCCTTACGGGCTCCCTCTCCCCATCATAGAAACTCTCTAGGCTTCCATGCCTTCAGGGCTCCATCTCCATGTCGTACCAACGTTCTAGGCTTCCATGCATTCTGGGATCCATCGCCCCATCGTACCAACGCTCTAGGATTCCACGCCTTCTGGGCTCGATCACCCCGTCGTACCGACGTTCCAGGATTCCACGCCTTCTGGGCTCCCTTGCCCTGTCGTACAGACGTCCAGGCTTCCATGCCTTCCGTGTTCCATCGCCCCGTCGTATCAACGCTCAAGGATTCTACGCCATCCAGGCTTTATCGCCCCATCGTATCAACGCTCCAGGCTTCCAAACCTTACGGGCTCCATCGCCTCGTTGCATCGACACTCCAGGCTTCTACTCCTTATGGGCTCCATCACCCCATCGTACCCACAATCCTAGCTTCATTGCACCTCCAGACCAAGGGAATGTAGTCATCCCTACTACCCTTGCGACACTCTGTTTCATCCCAACTACCATGCTGCATCAACCACAGAGGTCCTCCCTGCGGCCTTGAAACCAGCTCATGGAAGGATCATTAAGATCCAGGGATTTTAGGGAAATCCCATCATATAGATTCCCCCCCCCCCTCATCTTAACCCACCAAAATAGGGTGGAGATGACCATTCCTCTACCGACATAATTAGTGCGGTTTAACGTCCCGGTTGCATGAAGCTAAACTGCGTGACAACCGTGTCCTAGTTGCACGACATTAAAACTGCCTAACAATCATCGTCCGTTATGACGTTAAACTACACATTATCGTACTGCATGACATTAAACTGCACAACCGTCCTGCATGACATAAAACTGTTTATCTTCGTCCTGCAGGACATTAAATTGTTCATCTTCATCCGTCATGACGTAAAACTTCTAATTATCGCCCTGCACGGCATTAAACTGCATCATCGTCCTTCATGATGTTAAACTGTTCATCTTTGTCCTTCATGATGTTAAACTGCACCCCAGTCCCGCATGACCGTAAACTAAACCCCGGTACCACATGACCCTAAACTGCACCTTGGTCCTGCACGACCTTAAACTGTATGGTCCTGCATGACCCTAAACTACAACATCGTCCTGCAGGACAATAAAATGAAAAATGGTCCAAGCTCTATGACCTTAAACTAAGATCTCCCCCGTCCTTAATGCAAGATTTTAAACTGCAATCCAGTTAGGCCTTCCTGATCGAGGCCCAGCCTCAGGTCCTTTGGCCTCTTCGGGCCCCTAGCCCCCGTCTTTACTGCAAGACGTTAAACTGCAAGCTAGTCAGGCCTTCCTGACCGAGGCCCAGCCTTAGTCCCTTTGGCCTCTTTGGGACCCGGGACCCCGTCCTTACTGCAAGACGTTAAACTGCAAGCCAATTAGGCCTTCTTGACCGAGGCCCAACCTCAGGCCCTTTGGCCTCTTCTATCCCCTGGCCCCCGTCCTTACTACAACACGTTAAACTGCAAGCCATTTAGGCCTTCCTGACCGAGGCCCAGCCTTAGTCCCATTGGCCTTTTCGGGCCCCTGGCCCTCGTCCTTATTGTAGGACGTTAAAATGCAAGCCAGTCAGACCCTCCTGACCAAGGCTCAACCTAATGCCCCTTGGCCTTCCCCAACTCAGACTCTCTTGCGGGATTGTACGGTGTGGTGTGGGACTACATCCTCATTCACGTCGGATTACTCACCATATCGTACATATCCCAAGATGAGATGTGTCCACCTACTTGCATGTCGTTAAACTACATCTCGTCCCAAAAGACATTAAACTACGCTTCTAGAACTACGTATGGATTGATTCCCATCCTAATGGGATACTTAGGAACGCTTAAACATCTTGTCTTGAGCCCAGCCCCGAACTCTTCACTTTGACTGTCCCCCCTAGGTATAGCTTTCCCAGAGGGTCCTCAAATGATGCTGAGTAGGATTAATTATCCCCACTCATATGAGGATTATAATGGTCGCACCATGTGCCCACTCCCATTCTTCTATCCTCCCACGTCTTCACCGAACGACGTTAAACTGTATGGCATTCAAGAACTACGTATGTCTTGATTCTCATCCTCATGGGATACGTAGGAATGCCCAGACATTTCGTCTATTGGCCCATCCCAGAAGCCAAAATCTTCCCCTCAGGTCAAGATATATGGCAAGGTGCACACTTTTTCCCCAACTTACGTCGAGTAATCCTCGACCCGACTGTACGTCCCCTCCCCTGGAGATGTTTTCCTCTTTCGTAGATGGGTGCAGCTATGCTTCACCCACTAATTTACTGGGATTCCATAACTTTCCTCATCCAGAAGGGCCCCTGAGTGGTATGGATGCTCGGCTTAAAGACCCTATTACCACTTCGGGCCAACACCCTCGAGGATGTCGAGTAACAAGCCGATACAAGTCCTACATTCCAAATGCGGTCGGTGGTCGACGCTCATTTGTTACTCCCATATCAGGTCAACTTAGGGACGCTGTGTTTCGAACATGGTCAACAATCTCTTGGATATTTGGGTCCACCCCAAGATATCCCAAACATCGAGTGTAGTGATTCGTTCTTCCCCATCCTGAAGCGATGAACTTCCCTCTCGGTGGTGCCAATAGTCGGGCCTCTGGAACCAATCCTTTTATAGGGTACGTTGTGGCGCAGGATTATTTTCTCATTCACATCGGGCTACTTGACATGCTGTACGCATTCCCTTACCGAGGCCCAGCCTGAGGCCTCTTGGCCTTTTTTGGGCCCTAGCCCAAGTTCTTACCCAGAGTGTACGGTATGGTGAGGGTTTATGTCCACCCTCATGACGATTTGTTCGTTGTACCATGTACCTCCTCTATCTAGAGAGCCCTATTCCCCGACCCTCATCCTAACTGATAGACGATAAACTACAAGCTAGTCAGGCCTTCCAAACCGAGGCCTAGCCTCAGGCCCCTTGGCCTTTTCGGGCCCCTGGCCCAGGATCTCTCTCATGGGAATGTATGGTGTGGTGCGGGATTACGTCCTCATTCACGTCAGTTTATTCACCATTCCTTAAACCTCCCTTGTTTGGAGGTATCCTCCCCCTTCCCCCCTCGTCCTCACTACAAAGCGTTAAACTGCAAGTAGGCTAGGCCTTCCTGACCAAAACCCAACTGTCAGGCCCCTTGGCCTTTTCGTGCCCCCTGTCCCAGGTTTCTTTTCCTACAGGACTGTGTGGGGTGGTGAAGGATTATGTCCCCATTCACTTCGGGTTACTCTCTGCGCCGTACACATCCTTGTTAGGGTATCCTACCCCCTGGGTATCTTCTAGAACAATGTGTGGCTTGATTCCCATCCTTATGGGATATGTAGGACCACCCGAATGTCTAAGCTTCGGGTCCAGCCCCATCTTCCAAAAATATTCGTCCCACCTTAGCCCCTTGGCCTACCTTTCCTGAGTCACTTTGTCGACCCTTTTCGGTGATTCACCAATGTGCCTAAGGGTACTCTGGTTTAGTTACCTGGATTGTCGGAATATATTCGGACACGTCCGCACCCACTTTTCAGGCTTTGTGTTCCTCTTCATCAGGGCTTTCACCATCTTTCACACCCAAAGGGACCCCCAAGAACAGCCTGGATACCACGCCCAAGGGCTCTCCTACCATTACGGGAAAATTCCTTCGAAGGTTTCAGACAACAAATAGATACAAATCCCGCGTTGTGAATTTGGTCAGCGGTTGACGCTCGTTTGGTGTTCCCACTTCAGGCTAATGCAATATGGATACTATTTTTTCCTTCATGGTTAACAGTTATCCTCCATCACCACGCCAACCCCATTACGCCCAAAATGTAGGTTACACGATTCACATCCTTCTCCATCCTCATCATGTCCAAGTAGAGTTCCGAAACTCTTGGTACTATTCCTCAGTACGCATCTGTGTGTTAAGGGGATAAAGCCGCATCAAAGGTGTCCTTCAGGGCCCTGTACCGACTTCCCTTCGATGGACGTTCTGGGTATTTCAATAAGGATCTTCCTCCATTTTTTCCCACACCGAGTTTAACTCACGTGTGCTTAGGGAGAGGATAGAGGTCTTCTCTTACTTGTAAAGTTTCCATCCATCCACGTCGAGCTCTAAGACCATAAACTAAGATCTCCTAAGAACTACGTCTGGCTTGATTCCCATCCACATGGGATACGCAGGAATGCCCAAACCTCCTTTCTTTGGGTCCATCTTGAATTCAACTAATTTTTCTCTTATGTCTTGCCTTTGAGACCCTGACTACAGGATTGTGTGGTGTGATGTGGGATTATTTCCTCATCCACGTTGAGTTTTCAATAGCCGCACCACACGCATCCCATTCTAAGAATTATCCATCCCATTTCTTGTCCCGCATGACATTAAAAGGCACCCTCCAAAACTATGTGTGGCTTGATTTCCATCCTCATGGGATACGTAGGATCACCTGGATGTCTAGAATTCGGGTCCATCCCCACCTCGTAGAGATCCCCTGATCTACCGGTCACATAGGCCCCTTGGCCTATCCCTCTCCATGAGGGGGATGTATGGGTGTGGTACAGGGATTTTGGAACCATTCCCCCCTTCTCCCGAGAATCTTCCATCTCTTGGCCGCCCTCAATAAGCGTCCCTCGACTCTTTACTATGTTTCACCCGTGTGTTAAGAATACTTTGGTCTCGGACCAAGAGTGTCAGATTCTACTTGGTCAAGTTCCTTCCACTTTTCAAGCTTCATGTTACCCTCCATTCATTCTTTCATTATCTTTCACACCCGGAGGGACCCCCAAGAGTGGCCTAGATTCAATGCCCCAGGGCTCTCCTATCGTTACGGGCCAACGTCCCTGAGGGTTTCAAACAAAAAATTGATACAAATCTCTCATTGTGAACATGGTCAGCGGTCGATGCTCATTTGTTTGTCTCCATTTCAGGCTAATGCGATAGGATTCTGTGTTTCATACATGGTCAATAGTAATCCTCGGTCGTCACGCCAGCCCATTCAGGCCTTGAATGTTGGTTTCATGATTCACGTTATGTTCCACCCCATCGTGTCCATGTGGAATATCGACACTCTTGGAGCTACCCCTCATTTCACCTTTGCATATCAGGGGGAAAATCTACAATACGGCGTCCTTCGGGGCTCCTACGGTCCGAAATCTAAGACCATAAACTAAGATCTCCTCAGAACTACATTTAGCTTGATTCCCATCCTCATAGGATACACAGGATCGCCCAGACATCTCGTTCTTGGGTCCAGCTCATTTTGGAGCTAGTGTCTTCTTCCCCTTTCACTCTCACCTCTATTTGGGCCCCTTGTCCTAAGGTTCCTATCTCAAGACTGCATACGGTGTGATGTTGGATCATGTCCCCATCCAAGTAGGTTATGTCGCACGACACCATACACATTCCCCGCCTAGCATCGTCTGTGCTATGTCTACGATGCATGACGTTAAAATGCATTCTTGGTCCTATCACACGACCCTAAACTATGACATTATTGTCCTGGACACATGAAGAAAAATGGCACTGCATTGTGATGACCCCATCATAGGAGACATCACGTTGGGTATTGGTCACGTGCCATGCCATTTGTCAACGCCTATCATGGCTAGATTCTTGTGGCGACACCAGGGCTTGTTACCCTATGTCTGTTGCTTCACAAAAAAAATCACTCACCTAAAAGGAGAAATAAGATTTATCAAATTCCACTTCTTTTGGTGCAAGGGCCATTCCTGCACTCCCCTTTTTCCCTGACACTGGTACCTTACCGTTCCACCTTTCAAGAACTACATGAAACTTGATCCCCATCCCCATAGGGTACGTATGAACGCCTTTGTACTTTGCTCAGGCCCATCTCAACTTTTGTTTTCGGTCCCCTGACCTAAAACCTCTCTCAAGGGGGGTTTTACGGTGTGGTATGGGATTATGTCCTCATTCACGCTGGGTTGTTCACCGCGCCGTACACACACCCCGGATCCCATTCACATAGGGTTTTTCGTAATTACCCACCACGTGCCTCCTGTGCTTCCTCCCATCCATGGTCCAAATTCTATGATCCTAAACTAAGATCTTCTTGTGGGAAGAGACTCGACTCCCTCTATCTAATATACCTCGTGGTCATATCTAGATGCATTTTGAGAAAAATCCCGAGTTATGGAATTTTCATGGGGACATCCCCTCATCCCATGACCAAGCTTTGTGTTCTCACTATTTGGATCCTCATCCTCTCCCACATCCGAAAGGACCCTTGGACGACATGGATGCTAGGCTTAAGGGATATCCATGGATGTTGTGCCTAAGGGTTCTTCTATCGTTTCGGGCTAACGTCCCTACTGATCTCTGACAACATTTGTGACATGGTCCCGCGTTTCGAACATGCTCAACGGACGACCCTCATTTGTCTATCCCCATTCTAGGCTAATGCGATATGGATGCTGCGTTTCCGCCATGGTTAACACTTATCCTCCATCATCACGCTGCCATCATTGTGATCTAAATCTCAAGCATCATGATTCACACATTTCCACTTCCTCATGTTCAAGTAAAATTCCAACATACTTGGCTCTACCTCTTCGCGCTTCTAGTTGCACCACATGGACGTGTTAGGGTCATTGGGATGGTATTCACTGAGCGTAACTTCTCCCTAACATTCCCCTTCCTATGTCGGGAATATCCCACCATTACTTCTTGCTTCCCACACCGAGCACGACTCACGTGGGTTTAGTAGTTTTGGTAGGATGTTTACCAACACGGCCAGGCTTCTCATTGTCCCGCATGACATTAAACTACGCTCTCAGAACTACTTATGGCTTGATTACCATCCTCATGGGGAATGTAGGAACGCCTGACCACTCTACTTAGGGCCCAGCCTAATTCTAACTCTTGGTCCCTTGACCTGAAGAGTTTCCTCCGGGGGTACGTGGTGTGATTTGGACTCCAAGTCCTCATTCACGTCGGTTTTGTAGCTACTGCACCACATGCTCCCTGGGATCTTCCCTTTCACATCCTATCATATGACGTTAAACTGTAGGAGGCCATATGTCCTAAACACATGACACTAAATTTCGGTTTTGCCCTGAACAAGTTCAGGATTCCCCATGTTGATCATGGGATGCAACAGAGCCTCTACCAGAGAGGATTTCATCTATCAGTGTTGGTCTATGACTACATTGTGCTTCTTGAACTATGTACGGATTGATTCTCATACTCATGGGATACGTAGGGACACCCAGGTATTTTACCTCAGGTTCAACCCCAAGAATCGAAAGATCCTGTTCCTCCCCATTTCTAGCCCATGGCCTGACCCCTCGAAAGGGGCCATGTCACTACAAATGTTCCCTGAATAAGTCCGGGATTCCCCAAGATGACATTGAGAAGCGACGACTCCCTCGCTAGAGAGGTCCTGTCTGAAAGAAGGAATGATCCATGATCAAAACAATGTGTCTTTCCAATGTGATCCCACCATGGTGGCGTAACGTTGAGAGTGTTGGATTATATTAGAACAAACCCTCACTCCACATTCCAAGCTTTGCATGCCCCTAATTCGGACCCTAGTCCCCTTTCATGTCTTGAGGAACCCCCTAACAGTACGGATGCTTGACCTATGGTCCACCTATTGTCCTGGGCCAACGTTCTGAAAGACTTGTCATGTTTGGAAGGAACCCCCTAACAGTATGGATGCTCGGCCTATGTCCCACCTACTGTCCTAGGTCAACATTCCGAAAGACTAACGGACGTCTAGAGGAACCCCCTAACAGTATGGATGTTCGGCCTATGGACCGCCTACTGTCCCAGGCCAACGTTCTAGAAGAGTAACAGATGACATTTTGAGTTTGGTCCCGTGTTTCGAACATGTTCAATGGTCGAACCTCATTTGTTATCTCCATTTCAGGCAAATACAATAAGGATATGATGTTTCGATCATGGTCAACAGTTATCCTTCATTATCACGCCACCCCCATAGTGTTCCAGATTTTGTATATCGTGATTCACAACATCGACTCCCCTAAGTTGTGATTGATTCTAATTCCCTTGGTGTTACCCCACTTGTGCACCAGAGCACAATGTGAGAAGTAGGTCGGCTATCCAGAGAGCCATGTTCTCCAGCTGGGACCCCTCTCTCTTTTAGGATTCTCCCAAATGGTGATCTATGTCCCATGTTGATCCCCTCACACCATCCGTTGTTTAACACTCTCGTACATGAGCTCCTATTATCTCTTGTTTCCCACACTGAGAATGGATCATGAGGTCTTAGAGATTTATTCTATTGTCTCCTTAATATTATCGAGATACAATGGACCCCAACCACACATTTTCCTCAGTCGTTTCCTCAGAACGTGGTCCACCTCGCCCTCCTCATCCTCGTTGGACCCCGTTCTTAGGGGTGGCATTTGTAGACCCTAGAAAACGCGTCCCCAAAATTTTACAAGTGCTTCTATACATGATCCAAGATCGTAGAACTTTTCGCAAGCTTCGATTTTCTAGGTTGTAGGGCACAAACGTAGTTACGGATAAGGAGTTAGGGACATTTGAAGTTGGGCTAGAAAACCGGTTCGCGAAGCCCATTCGCGAAACCCCCTCCGTGATCGCGGAGAGCCACCGCAAAGTAATGAGGTGACATGCTCCGCAAACCCGTCTAACGTTCGCGACGCGCCACGAAGACCCACCGCGAAGCATATGAGGCGGTAACACTCTGTGAACGCCCTGACGTTCACAGACCCGCCGCGAAGTAGAGGAGGCGGTAACTCTCCGTGAACCCAATTGACATTCGCAACCCCCCACGGAGCAAGCTCCGCCTTCGTGCCATGCGAACTCTGCTTCGCGGCACCCCCTGCCTAAAATACCCAGCTCACCCCCCTTCTCTAGGATGTCAATGGCCACTTCGCCCCTTGGGCGGTCGATCTCCGGGTCTGCGGAGCTCCGCTTTGCGGCTCCGCGAGGCCATGCTCCGCGAGCAGCTTCCTTCACGTTTCTGCTCCGCGAGTCGATGCTCAGTGAGTCCATGCTCCGTGAGCCAATGCTCTGCTATGCTGCTCCACGAGTCTATACTCCACGAGACTATGCTCCGCGATGCTGCTCCGCAAGTCCATCCTCCGCGTGTACTCCACGAGAGACCTCTGCTCCGCGAGCCACCTTTGCTCCACGAGATCCCTTTTTTCCATGAGCCGCCCTTGCTCCGTGAGAGGCCTTTGCTCCGTGAGTCACCTTTGCTCCGTGAGACCTTTGCTCCACGAAGATATGTCGCGAAGACCTATCCTTCGCGAGGCTCCTACCCCCACACCCCCGCTCGGGGTCAGTGCCAGGCTGCGGTCCCGGCCCTCCGGGCCAGTCCCTTCGTTGCGGTCACATACCCCCATGAAAACTGGAGAGTCGCACCGTGATATTTTCAGGCCGGGACTTCAGGATTTTCCATTGCGCCCTTATGCGCATCCACCTTCCACCTATAGAATACCATGATTTGAGATACTCCTCCACACACCATGGAACACCTTGAGTCGACATATTCCTCTTGATTTCATTCAAATGTCGTGAGTTGAGATTCCCATCATCATTTCCCTGAGTACCTTGAGTCGAACCATTCCTCATGCAACTCCTCCAAACCCAATCACTTGGCTCCTATGCCAGGTTGAACCAGAAAGGGCCACCCTGGCGTAAGACCCAACACCATCCATTACCAGGCACCTTATGCCTAATAGTCCTATCTAAAAGACTCTAAACTGTAGTACTCCCTATCTAACAAATGATAGGATGCCGCTTTCTCCAAAAAAGAGATACCTCATGCTCCTAGCATGAGATGATAATAGTCCTATCCACATGACTTTAAACTGTAGTAATCCCTATGTTCAAAACATAGGATGCCTCTTGCTCCAAATAAAAGATGCCTTGTGCTCCAAGCATGAGATTCCAATATTCCTATCTACAAGCCCCATCCAACATTTCCGCTCCATAGCAGCACCCGGGCAGCATCCCTGCGTAAGCCCCATCCACCATTGCTGCTCCATAGAGGCAGCGGGGCAGCATCCTTGCGTAAGCCCCATCCACCATTGTCGCTCCATAGCGGCACCTGGGTAGCATCCTTGCGTAAGCCCCATCCACCATTGCCGCTCCATACCGGCACCCGGGCAGCATCCTTGCGTAAGCACCATCCACCATTGTAGCTCCATAGCGGTACCTGGGAAACATCCTTGCGTAAGCCCCATCCACCATTGCCACTCCATAGCCACACCCGGACATCATCCTTGTGTAAGCCCCATCCCCCATTGCTGCTCCATAGCGGCACCCGGGCAGCGTCCTTGCGTAAGCCCCATCCACCATTGCTGCTCCATAGCGGCACTCGGGCATCATCCTTGCATAAGCCCAATCCACCATTGCCGCTCCATACTGGCACCCGGGCAGCATCCTTGCGTAAGCCCCATCCACCATTGTCGCTCCATAGCGGCACCCGGGTAGCATCCTTGCGTAAGCCCCATCCACCATTTCCGCTCCATACTGGCACCTAGGCAGCATCCTTGTGTAAGCCCCATCCACCATTGCCGCTCCATAGCGGCACCCGGGCAGCATCCTTGCGTAAGCCCCATTCACCATTTCCGCTCCATAGCGGCACCCGGGAAGCATCCTTGCGTAAGCCCCATCCACAATTGCCGCTCCATACCGGCACCCAGGAAGCATCTTTGCGTAAGCCCCATCCACCATTGCCGCTCCATAGCGGCACCCCGGCATCATACTTGCTTAAGCCCCATCCAACATTGCCACTCCATAGCGGCACCCGGGCATCATCCTTGCGTAAGCCCCATCCACCATTGCTGCTCCATAGCAGCACCCTGGTAACATCCTTGCATAAGCCCTATCCCACATTGCCGCTACATAGAGGCACCCAGGCATCATCCTTGCGTAAGCCCCATCCACCATTGCCGCTCCACAGCGGCGCCCGGGCAGCATCCTTGCATAAGCCCCATCCAGGATTGCAGCTCCATTGCGGCACCCGGGCAGCTTCCGAGCATAAGCCCCATTCACCATTGCCACTCTATAGCGGCACCTGGGAAGCTTCCTAGCGTAAACCCCACTCACCAGTGCCTCTCCATAGCGGCACCCAGGCAGCTTCCTCGCGTAAGCCCCATTCACCATTGCCGCTCCATAGCGGCACCCGGGCAGCTTCCTAGCGTAAGCCCCATTCACCAGTGCAGCCCCATAGCAGCACCCAGGAAGCTTTCTCATGTATGCCCCATTCACCATTGCCGCTCTATAGCGGCACCCGGGCAGCTTCCTAGCGTAAGCCCCATCCACTATTGTGATCCTATGCAGCGGTTAGCCGTTGACACCCTATCCAGTAGTAAGCCGTTGTGACCCAATCCAGCGGTAAGCCGTTGAAACCCCCAATCGACAGTAAGCCATCATCAGAAGAACTATGTGGACTTTGATTCCCTGCCACTGGGATACGTAGGAAGCCTTTTTAAGGCTCAAGCCCAAAACCATCGTCATCCTTTTCATTGGGCCTCCATCCTTGAGTAAGTCCCAACACCATGGGCCACCTAATGCATAAGCCCCTCTTTGCTTCTCATGGACGCACCCTTCGCGACGTGATCATCAGGTCTCTACTGCCTCTTGTTTCTCACACCGAGAACGACTCACGTGGTATTAGAGTAAGCATTAACCTTGACAATGCCCCATCCATCATGACGTTAAACTGTATGCCCTATCCAGCATGACGTTAAACTATATACCCCTTTCCAGCATGATGTTAAACTGTACATCCGCCCTAAACTATGAGGACTTTGATCCATGTCAAGGCATGGTATATAGGAAGCCTCCTGAAGGTTCAAGCCCATCGCCCGTCGTTTATTCACATCAGGTTATGCCCTCGTCCCGCATAACGTTAAACTGCATTCCAGTCTAACGGTAATCCATTGTGACTATCTTGAACTATGCGGAATTTGATCCCTTCCAAGGCATGGTACATAGCAAGCCTCATGTGGTTCAAGCCCACCACCAGTGGACCCCCAGGTTCACATTCACGTCGGTTCGCTAACGAAGACCAACCCGAACTACGAGGACATTGATCCATGTCAAGGAATGGTACGTAGGAATCCTCTCTAAGGTTCAAGCCCATCATTCATCAGACCAAGGTCCTTCTCCACGTCGGTTCGCCGACACCCACATCCCCTTTTAACTACGAGGACTTTGATCCATGTCAAGGCATGGTATGTAGGAAACCTCACGAGGTTCAAGGCCACCATCCACCCAAGCCAAGGTCCTCATTCATGTCGGTTCTACGAAATGACCCCGTCCTGTATAACATTAAACTGCATTCCAATCCAGCGGTAAGCCATTGTGACACAACTAAACTATGAAGAATTTGATCCATGTTAAGGCGTGGTATGTAGGAAGCCTCACGAGGTTCAAGCCCAACACCCATCGGACCAAGGTCCATATTCACGTCGGTACTCCAACACACCCATCTTCTGAACTACGTGGCCTTTGATCCATGTCAAGGCATGGTACGTAGGAAGCCTCCACGAGGTTCAAGCCCATCACTCAGTCGTTCTGACCCCCTTCACGTTGGTTCACCCCTGTCCGGCATGGCATTAAACTGTATCCATCTAAACTACACAGACTTTCATTCCCTGCCACGGGGATACGTAGGAAGCCTCCCTGAGGCTCAATCTCATCACTCATGTCTCATCCTGATCTCTCCCTCGAGCCTATGTGTCTCAGGAAGGTCATGCCACAAACCGGAGGCTTCACTTCCTCTAGGTCCCATCCATGCGTCCATTCTCACGGGATGCCTCCTAAGGTGTCCCATCATCCCACCGAACTACGCTGACATTGATTCCCTGCCACGAGGATACGTAGGAAGTCTCTTCGAGGCTCAAGACCAACTTCACTGACGCCCTTGCGATGGTCTCATTTCATTCCCCCTGCACTTCATTCAACTCTCCATCATTGATCCTGATTCTTACTCGGGCCGTCACATCCCAGTGGGATCATGTCATCCATTTCTTCACTGCTCCTAGCAGTGCTTGGGCCGCTATCCATGCGTAAGCCCTAGAATGTCTCCGGGTCGTTGTCCCCTGTGTACACCATGATTCATCACCCCTTCTAACTACGTGGGTTTTGATCCCTATTGTCTCTGCAGGGTACGTAGGAAACCTCCCTGAGGTTCAATCCTAGCCAATGGTAAACCTTGGTGTTCCACCATTCTGGGGTACACGCTCCCTGATCCTCCCTTGGTGGTGTCCATATCATCTTTCACGATGTGACATCTCCCCTCTATGGGACACACCACCTCCAATCCATCTCTATGGGATGTTTTGATCACCCTCATATTGTCTTTGCAAGATGTTAAACTCGTTGCCTACATCATGTTAAACATGAGATGCCTGAAGAAAAACCTCAAAAGGAACACCTTTGGCGTAACCATCTTCTCAATACATTAAACTCGCAGCCTACCTCGTGATAAACATGAGATTCCTGAGGAAAATCTCGGAAGGCACGCCTTTGACTTAACCATCTCCACAAGACGTTAAACTTGTGGTATACCCTGTGTTGAAAATGGGAATCTAAGGAAAACCGCAGGGACATGGCCATGACATATGATTCCCCGCATTCGACGTGGGATGCCTCGGGTTATACACCCATGAGATGCCCTCTTATGAGGAAGAATATAGGTTCCCCAAAGTCCACGCACCCAGAGATTCCCCGACATGCCTGATGTTGTCATCTACTCCGACCGAAGGTTGCTACCATGTCAAGACCCAATGGAATGTCCTGACAGAAGTAGTGTAATTAACCGGAATCCATGAAGATATGTCACTGGGAATGAGATTCACGAACAACGTATTAAATCTATGAGGGAGACCCGGACTAGGTGACGAGTTCAGAGGAATAATCCACGGAAGAAAGAACCGATATCCCATCATCCTGTTTCGATCAAGGAGGAGACGTCCCTGAATGATGAGTGAATGCTGCCCACCTTTGGAAAGCGGGAATACGGGGAAACAACTGCGCGTCCTCACAAATGGATGCGCATGCCCCGACGAAAGCGTTAGAAACATTGTTGTTTTAGGTGTCACAATATTTTATACATATTTAAATAAGTCCAATTTTTCCTTTTTAATTATTGAAGATGGAGTTTATTAGGATTGAATCTTCAATCAATATGACCTGAGTAGTGTATCAACACCTTGACATATGGGTTCGACGGATTACGATAGGCATTTACATTCCCTTCATTTTCGTCAAATACCATTGAATGCTTGAGTATTTTTAAAATTAATTTTATTACAAAAACAATTTTTACTAAGTTAATTAATTCATTATGATATTCCCATGAATATCAAAATGGATTTAAAAGGGGGTTTTCAAGGATTTAAATAGTTATAACACTTTTTAGACGTATAAGTATTCCAGGTGTCTGAGAAATTTCATAAGAGAGTTTTCAAAATGTGTTTCGGTATTTATATGAGTATTTATTATTTTTAAATGTTTTTGGGTGAATAGATTTATGAGTACGACATATTTTTGGGTTGAAATTCATTATATAAGGGGTTTTAATGAGTTAAATTTATTCACTTTAAATTAATATGTGATACATGTTTCTAAATTATTATAAAATTCTCTATGATTTTAATACATATAATAGTATAATGTAAATAACATTTTAAATAAAACATGGTTTATTATAATTAAAAATAGGGATTTAAGATATAATTTGTATTTAAATATAATTTTATAAAAAAATTATTCTAATGATGGTTTAAAAATGTATCATAAAGGCTTTTATTAAACATTGGAAATTAATTTACAATTTATATTAAATTAGAAATATTTCTCAAAAGTGAGTTTTGAAAATTTTTTTTGTGATTTTAAAAAACCCACACCCAATTTTCAACATCCATTTTTTTTATGAATGCATTTCACCGTCATGGAAGCCATGTATTATTATGGTATGTGTGAACTTGAGAATTTATGTGATTATGATGTTGATAAATTTCGCAAAAATGGGATTCAAATTATGGGGTTTATGGGGGTGGGATGTGAATATGAGATTGTGGAGTGTCGATTCACGATTTATATTTGTTTATTATGTAATGAATATTTATCCACCTCTTATCACTATATTCATGGGGGGTCCTTGTAATATAAGTGAAATATTAAGGGAAAGATACCAAACTGGTTGAGATTACACACCAGAAAGTGTCCCCTAGTTATAAGATATTCCTTGGAAAGGTGAGTTCCACCGATGATACCAGTTATATTAAGCTAGAAATTATTTCTCTAGAAATTCCTCAATTGTATAGTAGATGGTCCCACCAAAGTATATATTGGATCATCTCATGGAATATTTATGAAATTCCCTTAACAATCAGAGCATTAATTTTCCCTATTTACGACACTTTATTTTTTTGTTTTTTACTCTTATTAGCATTGTTTCATTTTGAAACATTCTTTTGTTTAAATTTATATAAAATATTTTCATAATGTGTTATTATTGGGCTACTTTTATTGTTTCAATTTTCATCATTAATATTTAAATATCCATTATTTTACTATTTAGATTAAATATTTTTTTCTCATATTAGTAATTTAGTTGATACTTTTGGTGGTTGTTTTCCATTCACTCTTGTTTATTTTTTAGATTGGTTTTAAAAAGTTAACTTTTTTATGTCATGTTTTCTTTTAAATATTTTTATCAATCAACGTTTTAATACTTCAATATTGTGAAATTCATCTTTTAGAAATATATTTTGTTAAGGTCAGGTGATTTTTTTCCATAAAATGGATTACATAATTCTTTTTTCAAATATTTAATTTAAAATTCTCATTTATGGTATGATTTTATAATTTAAATGAAAAGATTCATTTTTGGTATCCGACTAGATTTTTTATTCCCACACACTAATTTAACAACTCATTCCATGTAGTAAATGTGGACCATAATGTTTCCAGTATTATTTTGGAGGAGTGACCTTAAATGGACACTTTTAATTTGGATTATGCTTAAAGAATGTTTGATTATTTAGATTGAGAGTAACCATAAGGTCAAATGGAGGTATCTAGGAGTTATTTTTGTTTTATTATATAATATATTTTTAAACCTGTCCAAATTTCCAAGATTTTAATTTTTCATTTATTTTTTATATAAATTTCAATTTCTATTTTTTTATTTACAATTATTCATCATTTTATTATATGATTTTGTATAGATGCTTAATATGAAGACATATCAATATAAAGTTACTATATAATTTAATTTTATAATCTATAGTATTCCTTGTTAAAAATAATTCCCTTTGTGTACTCATCGGTTCTCAAGTGCTACTTCCCTAACTATGGGGATTAGGAGCACCCATGGGGTCTTATGGTGAGCTCGCTTGAGAGATGGGTTGGATAGGCCCAAGTTAGTTCATAAAAATATGAAATGAGGGAATCAGGTGTAGTTTTATAATTTTTTGGGAGTATTTATATAGACGATTGGACTTTTAAAAATAAGAGGGTAGATCATAAGTCGGTTCTTGATCACTACCTTCTACACTGATCCTTGAGTTTACAGGAGAATATGGGAATACATAATATGGTCCCAAGGTTCATTTATACTTATTTATGTGTCCAATTATTACATTAAAATAAGTTTAAATATATATCAATGATATATATATAAGTAAGATTCATTTTATGGAAAATACGTACATAGGTTATTCATCTAATAAGGATGTGGGTTTTTAGAACTTTCATTATTATTAGGTTTTCTATGGATTTTTTGGATTGTTTTTTATTGATATTAATGTTGTTTTGATGATTTTGGGGTTTTTTTACCTAATATATTTTAATTTGGAAAGGAAGGGAATTATTTTCATTAGGGAGTTATTGTTACTTAGTTTTTTAGTGTTTTCATTTTTATGCTTTAAAATTTTGTATTTAATTTTTAATGTTCACTTTTTGGGATGGGATTTGAGAAATGTTTTGTGATTATTATAAGGAAAAGGGAGTAAATTTTATATTATATATGGGTATAAAATTTCTAGGTTCCCTTATTTTCATGTTCTTTAGAATGTAATAATTATTTAAATGGGGTATTTAAATAAAAATCTTAATGTAATAAATTTTTTTAGAAAAATAAATTTATGTGATTGTATTTTTTTAATATTAAATCATTATTAACGTTTTATATTTTTTTAATAAATCATGAAAAATATTCTAATGATATAATTATTTTACTAAAGGGTTTTGGACTTGGGAATGTTACAATTTATGATTAGAGGATGTATGTTCATGGTTAAAAAACATGAATATGTTAGTTCATGGATAAAATCCATAAAATGAAATGGTTCTTAAGTCAATACAACCAATGAAAAATAATCCAAATTTCCCATGTTAAATGACTCATTTTAGTGGTAATAAAATTCAAAATTGGAAACTAGTTCATTTAATTGATTGGTATTTTTTTAAATAATATTTGTTCCATATTTTAATCTTATGGGTATGTTGACATTGATGGTTTTCTTTTCTACAATTATGATCCCTTTAAATGGGCGATAATACTTATATGAATAAGTGAATCCTAAATCTTTCTAAAAGTAATGTTTTTTCAGAAAATTTATTGTCATATATTAGTAATTGATAACCATATTGAATCTATTGTTTTATTTTGGTGTATATTTTTAATGATAATTGGAATGTTTTTATTTAAAAGGGATTTTGGTTTATAGGATTTGAAATGTGGAAGTTGGGCTAAATGAGGTAAATATATAATATTATGGTTTTAAAGTGGTGTGTTGTTTTTTCCAATATTATTTTAAATTTATTACGCATTAAATTCATGAGAAATCACTTCTACTTTGTTATCATTTTTCATTAGTATTTAAAAAAACTGTTATGTGTTAAATATAGTCTATGATTTCAAGGATATGATACTTTTATAATGGTTTGATTTAATATAATTCTATTATTTGAATTGTTTTTTATCATTTTTTATGGTTTGGTTATTGCATAATGATAATTGTTTGTTGAGTATAGTTTAGTTTTGTTTAGTGGGGAGCACCCCACCTTTTTATGATGTTTATAATAGCAGTATAATATGGTGTTGGTGTAAAGGTTTGTATTATGTTGTATCACCCCATATTTTGTAAATGATTTCTTTCACAGGAAGTCCATGTGACATTATAAGGATGATATGTTTTTTGGGGGAAAGGTGGTAATAAAATACATCATTATAGGTTAGTGAATATCAAGTATAATGTGATTGTATTAAAATTTTAAAAAAGTAAAAATATTTTATTTGATAATTGGAATATTATTGTGTGTTATTAATAGTTTGGTGTATAATACTAATGATAGTTTTATTTTTTTATTTTTATAAATAATTAAAATGTAATCAGTTAATACAACATATAAGAATATATATGTACACACAAATAAATGGTTTGAATAAATTCTATTAATATAATAATAATATTTATAATAATAATGGGATAATTTACTATTTTTTTTGAAATTTAATTGATTTGGTTTAGAATAAATACAAAAAAAATGAATGATGTAATGGTAAGTGTATAAGTAAGTATGGGAAGGAAAAACAATTGTCGAGGGGGTATGCACTAATTGTAGTACATAGTTTATAAGAAAATTAAAACTAATGAAAAAAAGTGGAAAATGATTATAGGAAAAAAATATAAAACACATGAAAAAGGAAACACATTTTGGGAGGGGGACATATTGTCTAGATGCTCTAAATTCAGAAACATTTACCTCTCACTCCCTCTACCTTTCTTTTCTCTATATCTCTCATCTCTTCCACCTCTTTAAAACTATTTTTTCTAATCTCCTCAATATCTCATTCGATACAGATCTCATAAACATATCGTCGATGATATTGGATTCATATCAATGAATAGAACTTGATCCAGAAGTTTATTTTCATAGCAATTTTATTATTTTAAATATATTTTATTAAATATAAATATCACATATTAATTTTCAAATATAGATTTTATTATGATTAATGCTTCAATTGACGTCGCTTTAGTGGTGTATTATAACCCCAACTTGAGGGTTTAATATATTGATATAGGAATTTCAATAATATTACATTTTATTGAATACCATTGAACACTTGGAGATATTTAAATTAAATTTCATTATGAACTATATTATTTACTAAACATTATGATTTCTTTTGTGACTCCCATGAATTTTACACTTGAATAAAAAGGAATATTCATGGATTTTAATAATTATAAATTTTTATTAAATGAATAAGTATTTTATATGTTTTATAAAATTATTAATAGATATTTAAAAAGGAATTTTGGTATTTATATGAAACTTTTGATTTATATATATTCATTAGTGAATTTATTTAAAAGTTTGACATATTTTTTGTTTTAAATTTCAACGGTTAGGGATTTCTGATTTGTTCATATTTTTTTATTCATATGAAATTCACATGTTATTCATGTTTATAATTTTATATATGTTGTTTTTTTATTTTAATTAACGTCATTATATAATTTAAATTAGTTTTTAAATATAATAATATTATTTATAATTCACAAATGTTATTTAAGTTGGAATTGGTATTTCAAAATAGTTTTCCAAAAATATATTCCTAATGAGATTCTAGAAATTTATCATGAATTCATATTGGTAACCTTCAAAAAAAAATTTACAGGTGTTATTTACATATAAATGGTTTTCACAGGGTTATTTGAAATTTTATTATAGATTTATATAAAACAGAAGGCTTGGTTTCCAACTTAATTTTATTTATAATTTTGTTACGTACTCATGGAATCTTGATAGTATTATGGTATGTGTAAGGTTGAGATTTTTTTCCCATTGTGATTTTTATGTATGTTCTAAAATGTGACATCACATTATATGACATATATAGTAAAGATGAGGTCATGTGATCAAGAAGTGTTTAATCAGGATTGATATGTGTTTTTTATGGGATTCATTTTTCATAACTTACTATCACTAACTTTACGGGGATCCTAATAATCTTATTGGGATAGTTAGAAATAGTTAACATACAATTTAAAATTATACACTAGCTAGTACCACCTAGTTTAACAATACACCCTATGTAGGGAAGTACCCCTAGTATGGTCGATTGAAGTATTCTAAAAGGTTACTGTTTAGGAATTCTTTGATAGATCAACATATGGTTCTACCAGAGTACATATAGGATCAACTCATGCTATTTTTAGGAATTTCCCATGACTATGAATGGTTTATTGTTTCTTGTTTACTACACTTCTATTTTTAGTTTTATTTTACTCATTCTAAAAATATTTCATCACGAACTGTTCTTTTAGTTGAACATTGGTGGGATATTCTTGTGGTGATTTATTCTTATGAAACATATTATCTTATTAATTTGTTTCATCACATTTCACATACTTTTTTTATATTGTTTGGATTATGTATTATTTTAATCTTATTTTAGTTATTTAGTTTATTATTTATATAGTTTTCCTTGGTTCCCTATTACGTAGTTCTTAGAGTTGAATTAATAATGTCAATTAATAATGGAATGTATTTTTAGAAGAGCTATCTCAATGAGATATTTATCACTTTACTAAAATTAACTTCATGTTTTTAATATAATTTATGAAAGATCATATATTTTTAGTAAAATAGTTAAAAAACACTCCTTTGAAATAATATGTTTAAAAATATAATTTAGTGTATATGTTTATATTTTAAATTCAAGGAATATGTGGTTGTATCTAACTAGGTTGTTTATACTCACACTCTACCTTAAAAATTTACTGCATATAGTCCACATTTCTCTTTTATGTTCCATCTTTGAATTTTAGGAGTTCTCTATTATGGAATCTTTTATCTTAGATCACTCAAGGAGTGTGTTTGAGACCTTTTATAAAGAGATATCATAGGTTCACATGGAGATCTTGAGTCAGTATTTTGGTTTTATTTTATTTTATATAGGGTTTATCTTGACGTGATGGATTTTAAATCTTCAAAGAATTCTCTTTATGCACTAGTGTCTCATCCAGTGACTCTCCTAATAATTTCTCTGGATTTTTTGTATGCTCTAGTTTCTTATGTTTCTACATACCCTTATGATCATTCCATAAGAAGATCATCTCTTTCCCAATAGTTCATGTAATCCCTCTGTTAGAATCCCTCCAACCTTATTTGTTTGTAAGTTTTCTCGAATTTTTTCTAGGGATCTTCTTCTTTATTGGAAGAAGGAATTCCAATAAATGATATCATTTTTGTTGCATTATATAGTGATTCCGATCTACTAAAGTAAACCCTAGTAGCAAGGTTTGGGATAGAAAAACCTCTGCTTTTTATCTTCAAGCATTTAGTCAGCTTGTAGAGGTTGGATTCCCTGGCTAAGGATTCAGTGCTAAAAAAAATATTTTTGAATCCTGCTGTCTTCGTAGGAAGATGTTGTCTTGACATGGTGTAACATCCCTCACGCTATTTTTATTGGAGTATCACCATATTTTGTTGGTCCATAGATGTTCATCTATGTAAAGACTTCCATATCGCTTCAGTGTGGATCTCTCTTCCTAGTTTTCCTCTTCCATTAAATAATTTAGGTTTTCCATAGTGGAATAGATAATACCCTAGTCTCTTTCCTTTTTTTTGATGAGAGTTCCCTCCATCTAAAAGATTGGAAAAAGATAAGAACTATATGGAGATGGATTTAGAAATCCCTCCCTCGTCCAAGATTTAGCATAGAGTTGAAGGTATACCTGATTGGTACTAGTATTTGGTATATCCCCCACCATGCTTCTGCTAAAGTTGTCACCTGCAATGCCAAGATTCCCTAGAATGTTGTAAATCCCATTAGTCAAAGATTGATCAACATTAGTTGAAAATTACCCTCATTTTCAAGAACTCTTTTGGTAGATCCTGACACCTTTCCCTCCAAACCCAATATGGGCACTAGATATCAAGGGGAGGGAATGGTTCTCTCGTCTTCTTCTTCAGAGTCTGAAGCCTCTTCTTCCTCTACGAATAGCCTTTTGGTGGTGTCGAACCCTCTATGTTTGGAATTGATTTCTCTCAATTGTAAAAGTACTCTCTTGTTTCCTAATAACAGATGGATCCATCCCTCAAATATATTATCATCCTTGCATGGGGAGAATAGTGTTTTATGACAGGACTCCTCCTCTCTGTTGTGCCTCTCTATTAGAGTGTTGGACCTAGGGGATATTTTTTATTATCTTATATAGGATTTTCACTAGTTATTATCTCCCTTTACTCACAAATGGTTGTGAGCTTCTCACCTCCCCCACCCTTGGAAGCCTCCCTTTCACAATGGAGGATTCAATGATTAAAACTCATTATCCTTCTTCACTAACCCACATCCTTCCATGTGGAGTTCAAACCAGATCACAAACTAGATTAAATTCCAACAAAAATTCTTCAAATAAATTTTAGGGACATAACATTGGGGACAATTCCAAATGTATCTTCGATCAATGATTAATCGCCTCATTTTTATGCTCGTAGATAGGTCTCCTGGGTAAAATAATATTTTAACTCCAATGAATTTCATTTTAACTATATCTTTATGGTTACTGTGCTCAAAACCAAGAATGATCCATCAAAAGTAAATGATTTTGATCTTATCATGAGAGTTCAAGGATTTCTTAATGGTTTCCACTCTAATTATCATATCCTGAAATTATAAAAACCTGGAATTTCAATTGAATATTTCCCTTCATTAGGTCAATTTATTAGTACCAAAATATTAGTGGGAGAAAATGTGATCATTCATTCAATTGTATATGATAAATTTGATGGTCAATCTAGAGAGTCTCTATAGTATTACAGGAGATCTCTCAACCTAGGTGATTTTCCATGACTGCTTGAAGGAGACTTAAACATTGTGACAAGTCCATAGGAGAAAAAAGGTAGTGGTCACTTTCCCAGAAGAGAAATCCATGACTTCATGATGTTCAGGGAAAATAATGTCCTCTTGGATGCAAGCTCTTATGAAGATCCCTTCACTTAGTTTAAAAATAAGTGTGGTAATCAGCGATCTTGGAGTCATCTCAATCGATGTCTTTTTAATGAAGTGGCTCTTTCTTCCATTCATGGCATCAAAGTCTATCACCTAGTTCATGGTCTCTTCGATCACTATCATGTTCGCACAATTTTGAAGTCAGGAAGTATTAATGATTATTTTTTCCATTTATCCTCCTCATGGGATGGTAACCTCTAATTCTTGTACATAGTAAGGAACTCGTAGGATCTCTCTTTTAGTAGTAATCTATGGCTCTCTCTTTATGTCAATATAATACATCTCAAAGGAAAAATAAACTCCTAGATCAAAAGTCTTATCTTAGGTGATCATGAACTGGAGAAAATAAATAGGGACTCTAGTGATTGGAGTCGATCTTGGAGAATGAATGGGATTATGATGTTTTCGGAGCTTTCAGATGCAAGAAAGACTCATTATCAGAGATTTTGTTCAAGTAGTAACGCATTGTTCACGAAAAGTAAAGTATAAAATGGATATGTGGAGGAGATAGAAAAATTGAGTGTTTACATTCTTGTATTAAATAAAAAAAATACACATTAATCCCAACATAATTATAGAGAACATATCCAATACTAATGATAGAGATGTTGTCGGAAATATGGAGGATCCCTACTTCACGTCTTTACTGGTGTCTCCTAAACTGAGAATACCAAGAGGCTATATAATTGGCTCATCTGATATTTTCTATTTAATTCCTTGAATTGTGTATGATGAAGTGAATGATAATATAAAGGCTATACCAGATGAGGAAGAAACTTGTAAGGTGGTTTGGTCTATAAACCTTGACAACACACCAGGGTCTGATTCTTTCCCTTCTTTATTTTACAAGACCCCATGGGATATTGTGAAGGGGAGTATGATTAGTGTGGTTAATTATTTTTTCTGAGGTGGTAATCTCCCTTATGTTTCAAGTGGAAAGAATTTTTTTTAGTACCTATGGTTAAAGATCCCCAGTCTCTGAATCAATATCATCATTTTAGCTTGTTCAATATAACCTATAAGGTCCTTGATGGTGTTCTTAACAAAAGTCTATCTCTATTATTTTCATGTTGGGTGGTCAAGGAACAACATGAGTTTCTAAAAGGTTGATCAATACAAGGGGATATTTCCTTTTCCAATGAACTGATTAGTGACATCAACCTGAAGACTTTTGGTAGCAATGTGGCTATCAAACAGGATATAAGAAAATCCTATAATAAAGTTTAATGGAGACTTATCAATAGTGTTCTTGCATGTATGGGGTTTTTTGTGTGGTTAATTGATATCCTCATTATGTGTTTTAGCACTCTTGGGTTTTCAACTTCTTTTATGGGAAACAACTTGGGTTTTTTGAAGTAGTTAGAAGACTCACGTAAGGAGACCCCTTTTCCCCATCCCTTTTATTATTTCCCAAGATGTCCTCATCCATTACATTAATCATTTTATATCTAGGGGAAATATTACCCTTCCATAATAAACATTTTGTTAGAGGTATCAATTATATTATATTCATGGATGACACCATTCTCTTTACTATTGGAAATAGAAGGAATATACAAGGGTTTAATGAAGCTTTAGAGGTATATTATGCTTGGAGAGACCAAGTTGTCAGTCATGAGAAGAGTAACTTTCTTGTTCCAAATAAATGATCAGAATGGTAGATAAGGGATTTTTAAATCATCCTTGGAATGAAAAAATGTTCTTTCCTTATGAACTACTTGGGCACCCTATGTCCCCCAATTCTGTTATCATGAAACACATTAATATGGTCATTCAAAAAATCATGGGTCACATTCTCAACTAGAAAAATAGGTTCTTATTATTTTGAGGGAGAATCATTTTGATCAACTCTATTCTCTTATCCATCCCTATGCATATGTTTTCCACTCTGAAGGTTCCAAGGAAGGTTATTTTCAACGTAGATATCACTCTAATTTTTTTAAAGGGATGGGCACTTGGAAGGTAAGAACCGTTGAAATTATTGGAATAAGCTTTCTAAACCCATTGAGAAAGGGGGTATTAACCTTAAGAGTATTTTTAGAACCATGAATTACATTCATTACAAACTTTCCTAAGAGATAATTGAGGGGATATATTTATGGGGTAAACACATGAAAAGTACTTATAGTATTGAAGGGAAATTTTCTAGGTTTAAATCCTCCAAAATCCAGAATCTAAATTAAAATTTTATCCCTAACATTCATCAACCTTATCATTGTTTAATTGGAAGGGTAGATATTAATCTTTGAAACCACAACTGGTTAAACACAATTCTTGGTTTCCCAAGATTCCCACTCCGAATATTTACTTTAGGGAGGCTATAGAGCATCCCAAATTCATCAAAAGGAAATTTTACTATTAGATATTTTCATAACACTCAATATGTGTCTTCTCATCAAACCCATTGGGGAGAAAATATATGGTTCAAGGATCTCCCATTGAGTTCTATTTCTTGATGTTTCATGTCCATAAAAATGACATGACAATTGATGAAAGAATCTAGTGGAGAGGGATCAACCTTGCCTCTAAATGAATTTGCAACATGAAGTCGAATTCAAAGTCTATAAATCACCAATTTTTCAATAGTGACTTGGTGAAGGATGTTTGGGGTTCATTTGGCTATTTTACAGGGTGGCTTGATCAGCTTGTTTTTACTAAGATCTTCTTCCAATACTGATTCCAAGGTATAGAAAGATCTGAATCTGAGAGGAAAGATAGGTCTTTAATCCTATCACTACTGGGTGTTGGCTCCTATGGTCTGCTAGAAGTGAAAAATGTCATCATTCTTTATCAGTGACCATCATATATATCCTCTTAAAAAACCGAAACATAGTTTTGGACTTATGAAAGTTATGAAATGGTTTGGTGAATTCCCCATACCTCATGCCTTTGGTTCGATCACATTCACACCTCAAAAATTGCACTAACATTTAGTGGAAATGGATCAAATTGAATCCACCCCTCTTGGGTAACAATTTACACACATATGGTTCTTGTTGTATGGGATATATGCGTGGTGGTGGAGTGATTAAAGACCCCAAAGGTTTAGTTGTTGCCGCAGTCTCAACTTTCATTGGGAATGGTACCTCTGTTCTAGGGGAATCCCATACTATACTCAAAGGATTTCTCCTATATAATCATAGTAATATTCCAATAATGTATATTTATACTGATTCATTAACAATCTATATTGGAATGTCATGAAAAGGTCCCATTCCATGGTCTATTAAATACACAATCAGAAGATGCCACAGGCTAATGAAAAAACACATGCCCATTCTCCATACTTGGTGTAAGGGTAATATTTTGGAGTACATTATTGGTTCTAGAGATTCTAAGAATGATCAACTACTGATATTTTCTATCCTTTGTTCCTTGCCCCCCTAAGGGTACCATGTTTTTTCAGCTCTTGGCCACCATTATTTGAGACCCCTTATTTCTTTTTTTATATGCTCTTCATTCATATATCCATTTAATAAAACAAAAAGTCTTTTATTTGTTATATTTTATTTATCTAAGCCATATTTTTCTTTATTTTTATTTTTTCATTTTAGTTTATTTTTATTTTTATTATGGTTTATTTAATATCTATTTTACATTAGCTGCATATTTTATTTTTCATTAATGTAAAATTTATGGTTGCATCACATTGAAAATATGGTAGTTTTATAATTCTTGATCAATATTGTTTATTGGGATAAATATGTCAATTTATATAATCCTTAATTCCTTTTCACTAGTTTCTACCCTATAAGGGGTTGAGAGCACCCATCAGGCCTTAATGATGAGTTGGATCGGGCGACATGTCATGTATACCGAGGTTATTTCATGGCATTAAACCCCAAAATCATCATTACTATTAAAATTTAATGTGTAACACCCCAATATAATATATATTTCTCTTTAGATATATTATAATTGTTGGATATCTTGATTTACATGCCACACCAAGTACAAACTAACCACGATATACTATTGAAATATTATTATTTAATGTAAAAATTATAACTTAGTAATTTGATTGGTGGGAATTAATAGAACCAAATAAATGTTAAAAAATTATTTTTTGCACATTTATAATATAAATTCATTGGTTTTAAATCAGTTATATATGAAAAAAATACATTTCAGCGTAAAAGGGATGTTTTTAGGAAAAAATGTTTTATCTGCACAATATATTATTATCTTAATAAATTAAATTAATCATTATTAATGAATTAGTTTAATGAAATGTGTAGATATTATCTTTACTAAAATGTTTTAACATTTATCTAATGGTTTTTTGGGCATGTAATAAAAATAAAGCAATCTTTATTCTTAATGTTATATTCTTCAAAAAATGATTTTTGTTGCGTTTTTTCACACTTATATTAAATGAATTTATTCATCATATAAAAATTCAATCATGTAAATAGGATTCCATTCTTTAAATAATAATAATTAATATATCATAATATTTTCAACTTTATTTTTTTCCATAATGAATAGTTACCATGGTAAAAGTATTGATTCCATAGTAAGGGTTAAAAGGGTTAAAAGAGGGGTCAACCTAAAAGACAAGGTTTAAAATATAAAAAAAAACATTAATTCATTTAATTGGATGATTTTATTTCGAACTTATGCTTATTATTTTTGATTTTTTGTTATTTTGGGGCCACTTTACAAGGGTAATATGCATATTATATAATAACTTTTCAAGTATTTACAAGTTTCCCCCACACCTCACTTATAAAAGAGAACCTACTATTCTATCTTCTTCACAAAAAATGATCCATCTATGTCTAACATGATATAAAAAATACTATCGTAACATCCTTATCAATGACCTTGAGGTTTTTTACTTCCCATAATACCCATCTGAGAGTACACAAGGTTCTTTTTAAAGGAGGATACCCAAAGAAGATGTATATATTTTTACTGATATTTTTTATTTATTCTTAAAACTCTTCCAAATAATCATTATCCATCTTAAAATGATTATTTCTATAATTTCCCCCAATCAAAAACTCTCTCACATGGTATAAAAGGGTTGTTCATAAGACCTCAAGCGTGGCTACCCATACGCCAGAGGCTCCTGACTAACAATAGGGGTGTCAAATGTATGGTGGGGATACTATAACCCCTAGTATGATGTGTAATATCCTGATAATATAAAAAATATAAAAAAATAAATCAGATTATATACATATCATAAGACACTAATAAAATCCAGTAGAGTAATTCAATGAATAATAAAGGAACAATGTAATGCGTCCTAGAATGAAACTGAAATCCATTATAGAATCAAAAAATGTAAAAGACTAACATACTCAAATAAATACTCAAAGTCACTGGTTTAGAACCCCACATCATTCCCATCACCAAAATCCATACCATCCATCAAGAAACAAAATACATGTTTTTTTACCTTTTTAAACTTGCATCCACGTAAACCACTTGGGTACCAAACGACGACCCAAATATGGTATGAGTATAACTCAGTTGGTCGACATCACCATGTATAAACTTTCCAGTATAATAATAAGAATATAAAATAAAGCATATAATAGTAATGTTAATTAATACAAAAATTAATATAATGCAACCCCAACCATCTTAAGACTTGTGCCATAATATCTTTGAGCATGTCTTACGACCATTCCAACCATAACCAAAAAACCAAGGTAAAACAACATACTTATGCACCATGTGAGAATATATCTTATAATGTTTTACAAAAATAACAACCACCCCCATAAAACCATGGTATAGTCAAAACATCCTGGTCAAATATCTATATTAATTACAAAATCCAGCTCAATGCCCTATAAGAATTAGAATATGGGACTGGGTATAGCCCACTCTCTATAAGAATTTCATCATGGGATTGGACCAAACCCAATAAATATCATTATTACATCATATAAGTATTCATGTTTCAGGGTGGATCATTATATATATTCATTTAAACATGGAACACAATTCCTTTCATATAACATTGATATCAAAATATCACAAAATGAATCTCAATGGTTAATTATTAAATTAATATTGATCTTTAAATTACCACTTTAAATTTAGGTCACAATTGATTAACACTTATATCAATAATAAAAAATCCATAGCATAACAATTCTATATCAACAAATCACATACGATTAAATTTCATGATAAACAAACAATAAACCATTATCCAATAGAATTATATTCATTATTCACTCACCCCACATGTAGACATAAGCCATGTCAGAAGACAACTAAAAAATGACTTCAAGGAATAGTTACATTAATTTATTTAATTTATTTGAGTGAATTATACACTGATGAAATAAAAATATTCCATAAACATGGAAATTATAAAACCATAGGGTTAAGATTTAGACCCCCTAACTTCACCAGTGAACAACACAATGCTTATAGTGACAAAAAACCATGAGAGGGAAGGTGCTGATGGCTTTGAAGATATTACCATGTCAAACCTAATTAAGACCAGAAACCTATAAAATAATTAGTTGAGGAAGTTCACCACAACAGTTATAAAACCGAGGTAGAGAAAGAAAAATTGGACCAAAGCCACTTACCAAGGGTTAGTCACATAAATAGGGTGTTTAGAAGAAGTATGTGACCTACAAAGTCAACTACAGTATTCCCTAGGGTTGATAAGAGAAGATATGTAGTGGAATGAAATGAATTTAACAGACATAGAATGTTTAAATAGTAAGTTTGGTAATTACACAGCGTGTAATGTGGTTACATGATGTGTAAATAATTTTAATGGAAAATGATAAAAAAAACTCATCACCTTAGATTTATTTTAGTAAAAACACTAAAAAACTAAAACATTACATGATGTTAATCCCTTTACACAACATGTAAATGTTTTGTAGATGGGTATTCATCCCACTTTTCCATTAAACATACTAAAACCCCGTTAAATATTTTCAAATTACCAAGAAGCTGTGTTAACACTTAAAATATTTATACCCAGACTCCATTAATTAAAACAGGCATACAACCCCAAAATTTAGGTCATTTTCACAAAAAAAGTATCACCACGTGGATCCTTTCTAGTTTCCTCAAGTTACCTCACAACCCAAGACCGTGTTTATTCAAAAAATATACATCTATGATGGAAATGTAACCAAAATAAAATATTATCGAAAAAATTTTGAGATATTCATACCTAGAAAAAAAAAGAAGTATCATACAACCACTAAAACTTATAACAGCCCACTTGTAAGCTACTCCAAGTGTCACTATGAGGTCTCGATGAACAAGTTTGGACACTATGTTCACTTATTATACTCCCTCTCCCAGGTCTCCCCTTACACCTTCCCATGCTACCACTACACTTGAACCAGTTGTATAGATACCATGAAGATATTTATCACTATGTTGCAAAAACCATATTGGATTATCCTCAAAAGACACATATGAGCACAAAAATTAATGCCTTCTATGTCTTTCATGTGGAAAAGGTCTAGATGATGTCTCCATAGATGTGACATGTGGATCATGTCATTCATGGCTCACTATCATTATGGAAGTTATAAATGGTACTCCACTTGACTGACCCTTACAACTACTTCAAATGACCCAACAACCCTAGGTGCTATCTTTCCATGTCTCCTAATACAGTGTTGCCCCAAATTAGGCTACTCTCGAAGGAATACATGATGTCCAACTTTGAATTCTAGAGGTTTTCTTAAATGGTTAGAATATGATTTCTATATACTCGGTGTGGTGACCAACCACTTCCCGGATCAGATGAAACTGCTCAGATGTCTCCTAAACAAGACTAGTCCCAACAAGTGCTAACTCACCTTCCTCTATCCAAGAAAGAGGTGAATGGCACTTCCTTCTATAAAAATCTTTAAAATGTGTCATTTTTATTATTTCCTAAAATATATTTTTATATGAAAACTCTATAATTTCCATAGGTTACTACCATGAAAAACCAAAATCCAAAACACAAGTTCTTAACATGTCCTCTAAAACCAAAATAGTCTACTCAGACTGACCATAATCTTATGGATAATATGTTGTTCTTAAAATATCCTATGATAATAGATCCTTATAATAACCCTTATAGAAACTCAAAATCAAATGATGATCTTTGTCTGAAATTATACTCCTTCGAACACCATGTGTTCTAGCCACTACACACAGAGAAAGATTGTCTAGATCATCAATAGAGAAGGTTTTCCTCATAAGAAAAAGTGGGATACACTAGTTAGTCGATCCAAAAAAAAACTAATAAAGCATACTTCTTATGGTTCATCCTGATTAATCCTACCACAAAATCCATTATGGCATCATCCAATTTCTACTCAATAATTGGAAAAGGCTTAAAAAATCCTATCTAGTCTCTGATGCTCTTCTTTGACCTCCTAACAAGTGATGTATCTATCCATGAATATTGAAATATAATTCTTCATTCCTGACCACCAATACATTATATGGAGATAAAGATACATCTTTATTAAACTATGATGCACCTCCCATCTAGAATCATGGAAATCCTTCATCAAATCCCTAGGTAAGCATTTAGGTACCCATACTTAGCCAGAAAAATAGTGAATTTCCAATAATAAGATACTATCTTGATAGTGTCTCCCCAGCATATAATATTTCTTTTAGAAAAGATCCCCATGGTTTTGAAAAATGATCATCCTTAATTTTATACAAAATAAAGGGTATAACAGATACCGAAGTCAGATCTACCCATCTATAAGACTCCTTAACATCCAGATGTATGTTTGAAAAGAGGGCTATTATACAACACTCATCACAAGGTTGTCATAATTCTTATTTCCGTGTATTTTTGATCAATGCTTAAAAATTACATTTTACTTTCTCAGTTTATAATCCAATTCAAAGTCAAAATAATTCTGATACATGACCCATCTCAAATTTTGAAGGATTAAGTATTGCTGAGAACATATGTACCTAAGGATATTATGGTCCAAGTATACCATGAACCACTCACCCATGATATTGTATCTTTAACATCTCAAGGATTTTACCACTAATAATAACTCCATATCATGAGTAGGGTAATTATTCTAATGCGATCTCAGCTACCTAGTGCCATAAGACACCACTCGATCCTCCTGCATTAGAACTTCTCCAATTCAAACTCAGGATGTGTGATAGTACATGATATATTCTTTACACAGAACATGTAATGTGAGGATATGTGATAAGGAAAAGTTTCCTTTTGTTCTTGAAGATCTCTTTTGCAAGCCTCTGGCCCAAAAAACGTCACCCCTTTCCTTTTTAGACAAGTAATTGGGGCTACCAAATGGGAGAAATCCTAGATAAAGCACCGATAATAACATACTAAACCAAAAAATTTCAAAATTTCAAAGATGTTATTTGGATATTCACAAGATACCACATAAGGTAATTTCTCCAGGTATACTAATAATCTTTCCTCTGAGATGACATGGACCAATAAGTGAACACTATTAGTCCAGAAACTACATTTGGTTAGGTTTTTGTAAATTTCATGCACTCTCAATGTACTCAGGACAATGTCACGATGTTTTTCATGATCTTCTACTAACTGGAATTACATTAATATATAAAAAAACCAACCACAAACTGATCCATAAATTGATGAAAGATCCTATTCAGTAAGGACATCAATAATACTAATGTGTTAGTCAACCCAAATGGCATCACTATGAATTCATATAAGCCATACCTTCTCCTAGAAGAAGTATGAGGTATGTACGATGGTATCACAACAAAATTATAATACCTTGATCTCAAGTCAATCCTAGATAAGATCACATCACCTCTCAACTAATACAAAAGGATCATCAATTTAAAGATTGATATACTGGTTTTTGACTGTCATTTGGTTAAACCTATGATAATGCACACCTATAAAAAAAGACACATTAGCCTTCGTGGTGAATTGAAAATGAAAACCCTAAGTAGATGTATTCAAATGTATTAAGCCTTTATATTCGAGATATTAAAATTAAACATTCAACTCTCAAATAACTGTTGATTCCATTTTGTAAGGAAGGATATAAATTAGCTCTACTAGTGGAACCAACTCGATCGTGAACATGATCAATTATTCAAGAGATATTCCATAGAACATTTTAGTAAATACATCCTATAAATGGTTTACCATTAGAGTAAAATAGTCCATGAACATTACACCATTATCAAGAGAAATACAACTATCTGAATAGAGAGACAATCCAATCTTCTCTAAATTTGTTATGTGTGACAAACCTGAAGATCGCACTAACCGTAGTGAAAATAGTTACCTTGTTTTGAATATTGAAAGGTATATTTTCTCCTATAATAATAAATAGGATCTTGGTATATAACTAACCAATCGATGCCGATAATAAATTTGATGACTTTCATTTCTGTCATGAATGGTTCCTAAAATAATCAGTAACCACCAATCTCTAGAGAATAAGCCTTGAAATGTTTAATATTCCTTGACTGCACTCCTAATGGTCTGTCGATGGTTAAAACACCATCCATGTTTTCCAAATCCAATCCCAAGCCATTTTAAAAAAGATAATGTAAAAAATAATGTGATTCTCATGTATCAAACAAAACACTTGATAATGTATATGATTTAATAATTGTACCTTTTATGGAATATGGTCCAACATCCACAATAATCAGAGTATTCTAAATAATGTACCACTAAATTGACCCTATAACCTGGGATCTAGTATGTATAACCTGATCTATTTCACTTAATTGGTACTATTTTTATTGCACTGATACACCATGACCCCTATTGTTGCCTGAAAGGCCAATGAATCTCCAGTTACCTGCCTGTTGAGTAGTTGTTGAGCCCCTTTCCGACTCAGGTACCTGTTCTGATCCACTATCATTGGTCTATTATATAAATTTCATATAAAATCTATGAATTTGACATAGTATTCCATAGATACAACACCTAACTATAGGGTAAGGACACTACAGGTTCTTGTGACCAAACATGAATCACTGATAAAATTAGAATAAAACATAGTCTTGTTATGGTTTTATGTTTCCTAGGTTGATCTCCCCACTACAACGTTGGAAGAAACCATCATAGGGTCACTTTTTCCACTTAGAGAAGAGTTTCTAGATCTCCATTCTAAAAAGTTAGTCCACTGATTGAGGACTCTCTCAGATTCCATTTCATGATGAGTGCCTAGTTCATATTGACCACAACGATGCTCAAGAAAAAAATTATTACTAGAATCCTGGTCTCATATTATATACCATCATTAAAATGTCTTTCCCTTGAAATATCATCAGATACCGATGATGGAACAAAGTGCACTAGGTCAGTGAAATTTCTAGAATAGTTCATCACTAACATTCCCTCCTGTGTCAGATGCATGAACTCAGAATTTTTTAATCCCTAAACATTTTAGGATATAAATTGGATAGGAACTTCATCTAAAATTCCTTCTATGATCGCTCATACTACTAGGAAGCTTCCTCTTGAATATCCCACCTATGCTTGGAAGGTCTATGAAGCATATACACAATATTATTTACCATTTTATCCATGGGTGTCTAAAATTCATGAAGATCATCAAGATACACTTGATCCAAAACTCAACTTCTAGGGTTCCTCCTTCCCTAGAAAACATTGATGGATGTTGCAGCTAGAAATATCTTTTTATCTCCAACAACAAAGTAATGGAATGAACAATATCCATTTCCATGGATCACATGACCCTCAGGAAGCTATCGTGAAGTTGAACATCCATATGCTTCTCATGAACTATAGGAAAATGTGGTTCATCTACATTATAGTCATGATGTTTTACACTATCCTAACGCATATGGCAATGATGAAGAGGGGCTATTTTATATATAATACAAACACAAACCTTAGAGAATTGGATAAAAAATATATAAACCTCAACATGTGACTACAAAAAAGAAATATTAACTCTCGGTCTTCATAAACTTGTTTTAAAAGTATTTTATCATTACATGCCAACTCATTTCGGTTATCCAATAAGAAAATATTTCATATCACAGTTCAAATAGAAATTATATATCGCATGAAATAATATATATGTGTCCATATCATGAACAATGAATGTCAATATATCCTTATATTGCAATTATGATGCATATATTTTCATGTAATTCCATACCGAGACACGATTAAATTCTCAAGAACAAATAATATCCTAAAACAATTACCTCAAAAAACATGTGAATCAACCAAGGTGAAATAACTTCAACTATAATAAGAAGAGCATAAACAACAATCGCATCCCTGGGAACTCGTATTTTCCCCCATACATGGTTTTGATACTCCCATGGATAATCTCCTTACTATGTTTTGACACATCCTATTATCCTTTTTAAATTTCCCAAATAGTAAATGAGATGAAAATAAAACATAATCCTTTTATATAACTTGGTAACATCCCCCAATACGACACTCTCTCACATGGCTAAAAAGGGTTGGTCTTGAGACCTCAAGAGCACCTCCCCATACACCAGAGGCTAATGACTAGTAGTGGGGGTGTGAAATGTATATTGTGGAGGCTATCCCCTAGTATGAAGATTCATAGAATAAGAATTTGAATCATATAAACAAAATAAATCATATTATAGGCATATTAAAAGACAACAATAAAACCCAATTGAATAATTTAATAAATAATAAATGAATAATGTACTGATGTCATGGAATGAAACTAAATGACATTCTAGAAACAATACAAGTAAATAAATAGAATAATCGAATAAGGACCCAATTTCCCTTGTCCCAAACCCCAAATTGGACCCATAAACAAACTCTAACCCATCCTGTAAATACGCAATGACAAGGTCCTTTTCCCTGGTACAAACCTGCATCCATGTAATCTAATTGGGAACCAAACAAAGGCCTAAATAGGTTGTGAGTATAACATAGAAGGTTTACACCACCATACATAATATAACCCGTCTAATAAGAATTATATGCAATATAAAAAATAATATGAGTATTAATTAATTCAAAAATTAATAAAATACAATAATAACCTTCTTAGACTCCGTGCTAGAATATCTACGAGCATGTCTTCATAATATTCCAACCACAACCATATAAAAAAGGTAAAAAATTATACTTCGGTGCCCTGCTAGAATATCTCGAAGAATGTCTTACAAACATGCCAACCACCACCATAAAACCATGGTATAAACGTAGATATCTTCGTCAAAACCCTATAAGCATTAAATAATCTAAGTCTAATACCAATAAGCATTACGACATGATAATCGACATATCCTTCTTTTTATAAGCATTATTACATGGGACTGGTCCAAGCCCATACAATATAAATATTGTATCATATAAGTGTTCAAGTTATAGGGTCGAGTATAATATATACATATTTAATAATAGAACACAAGTCATGTCATATAGTATGGATATTAGAATATCACATCATGTATATGAATGGTTAATTCTGAAAATTACCATTAATATTTCAATTACTAATTTCAATTTAAATCATAATTCATTATCATTTATATCAATAATAAAAAAGCTAAAACTTTGGGATTCTATATCAAGTAATCACCTAAGGTCACATGTCATGATAAACACACATTAAACCATTAGACAATGCAATTACAATTACGATTCACTCACCCCATAGGTATCCATAAGCGAGGTTAGAATCTAATTGAATAAAACACTTTAAAGAATAATCCCATTAATTTATTTAATTTATTTAGGTTCACGTTATGTTGTAATAATCATAATATTGCTTAAACATGGTAATTATCAAACCATAGTGTTATTATTTATACCCCTACCTTAAACATTGAAGAATGAAATGACTGAAATAGAAAATTCCCATGAGAAAGAAGGTGCAGAAGATTGACAAGAGTTCCCCAGATCAAAAATCATCAAGATCAGAACCAAAAACATAATCTTTCAAAGTATTTCACCACAATGGTTGCAGAACCATGGTAGATAAGGAAAAAAATGACCAAAACCACTTACTAGTGATTTCTTAGAAAAAAAGATGTCCGGAAGGAGCATTGGAAATCCACATTCTCTTAAAGGATGGCCTAGGGTTGATAAAATAAGTGTTGTGGTAGAATGAAATAAATTTCAGTGGCACAACTTGTTTAAAATTTCATGTTAGTGAGTCAAATGACATGAAAGATGGTTACACAACTTGTAAATATTTTTAATAGAATACACTAAAAAACCCAACACCTGAAATTAAATTTATTAAAAACACATTAACATTACATGATGTGTAATTTCTTTTCATTATGTGTAAATGTTCTATGAATAATTTTTCATCCCTATTTCCATTTAAACAAACCAAACCCCCTTTAAATCTTCTTAAATTACAATGAACTTGTGTTAACACTTCACCTATTTATACCCATCCTAAATTAATTTAGTCAATAATAAATCATATAAAATTAAGTCATTTTCCAAAAAAATCACTCAACACAAATCCTATCTGGTTTCCTCAACTTTTCTTGCAACCCAAATTTATGTTAATTCAAATGACAAATATCCACGATAGAAACACAACTGAAAGAAAAAACTAATGAAAAACTAAGAAAGATAAATTCTAAAAAATACATGATCTTACAACATTAGTATAATAAATTTTTTGAGACTTGTTTATTTTATATCCATTTTCTACGTCCTTCCCGTCCATTGGAAAATGGTAATGTTTCTCAGGCATACTTGTGAACTACCACCTCCACGAAGCAATATTATTTGTTTTTAATTTCATATTTTCATGGTAAGTAATAATGACATATTTAATTTATATATGTTAAATTTATAATATAATAATTATTCTTGAAAGTATAATTTTTATTTGTCTTTATTTTTTTCTATCCATTGAAAAGTGGTAACACAAAAACTACGTACATAGAGACTATAATATCCAGAAAGTTTTCTTATTCATTTTTTACCACCACTTTTCATGAATGATTATTATAGTGTTTATAATGAATAAATATGAAATTTATAATGTTATTCAGACTCTTAATATAATTTATCCATGACCAAGGTGTAAGGACTAGTACCATCAAACCAAACCATGAATGGAAATATGACCAGTATATATCCAAATGTTCATTTAAATGGAGAAATTATTAATAAAAGTATAATTAAAAATTCTAAAAGAATGATAAATAGTTCATTATGAATGAATATGGGTTTCAAATATATTTATAATAAAATAATATTAATTATATAATATTTTTGATCACGTACAAATAAAGTTGGGAGTTGTGGCAATATTTTATGTTATAATCTCATTTTGTTGTGGATGTTTATGAAAAGTTTAGTTGAGGAAAATTATACGGATATTAACCATTAAAACCCATCAATTTTATTACCCTCTGGTTATTCCAAAAAATTTCATGTAACATTACTATTTTATTCTCAAACATAGTTAAAATTGTTGATAAAATATTTTTTTACAAAAAATTGACTTATTTCTTATTTAGTCAATGAAAATTTTCTTCTATGTCTATGTTATTTAAATTTTTTTCAAGAATGTAATTTATTATAACCAAGTTATTTTTTAATTTCATTATAAATCATTTTTGAAATTATTTTAGATGTTCAACATAAGTGTTTTTATATTGTTTTCTAAAATGGGTTATTATGACTTTCTACAAAAAAAAGTGTTAAAGGAATCATTGTTTTACTGTTTATGGCATATACATATTCTCACACCATCATAACCATTCAATGAATTTATGAATCATTTACATGATTCCATTTTTATTTTAAAAGAAATAAGTTTTCTTAATATTATACAAATCTTTAGCTTTAAATATACTCAAGGAGAAGGTTATTTTTTATCTGTTTTCAATAAAATTTACAAATACACATTTATGTCTATAGCCTTCAGTGTTTATTATGATATACTGGGGATATGATATAATGATAAAATACAATATTTTTACTAAAATAACTATGATTATATGATAATGAAATGTTTATGAAACCATTAATTTTCTAGAGGTTATGAAATGATGGAAGGATGAATGTCTCTATGGTCTTGTGGTAAATATATATATATATATATATATATATATATATATATGATTTTCATTATGAGTTGGGTGGATCCAAAATTATATATCCCTCCAATTTATTGGATAATGATTAATATATCATGAGATAATATAGACTAGAATGGGGAGTTAACCCAGTTCCATTAGTTATTTTTTCTATTATTATATTCTTGATAGTGAACCATGACTATGAAAATAATTGAATTGGGTGTGAACCCAATCCACTATGATAGTCTTAAGAGTGATCATTGATAAAGGAAAATATTTTCATTGAATATGTGTATTCCAAAAACATGTGTATTATTTTTATGATATATTATCATTGGTCATTATTGATTATTAATGTCTCCTGTAACGCCCAATATTTCTGGATCTATTATTATTATTATTTTTATTATTTATCTCTATAATTAAAAAGTACATTTTTCTATTTTTTCAAAAGTATTGAAGCATTATTAGAAAATATTTCCTAGAATATATATTCTAAATTAAAGACATATCAATCATTCATAACTGCTACATTATAACAAAATCACATAAAACTATGTACCGAAAACACGTATTATTACTCACTATGGATAAAATTAAGCCATGAAATGGGATTTAATCAGTAAAGGAAAATAGAGAGAAGATAAAATAAAATTATCAAGACTAGGAAATATTCCAGATCATTTTAACCATAAGGATCAGAAAGAGATAAAATCCTATAATGGGGAAGAACATCGTGAAAGGAGAAACAATTACAAAATGTATATAGTATGAAATAATAAATGTGCCTCATGAAGTGCGAGTGGAATAAACGAATGATTTATTAAATGTATATATAGTAATGAAATATGGATGTTATATGGTTATAGTAAATATCGTTGTTGAAAATAAGGTCATTAATGACATGGTTATTAGACATATCAAGTAGGAATACCGATATAATGTGTTGTTAAGTAGTAAAATTAATATAATATAACTCACAATGAAATAAAAATGTGAAGTTAAATTTTTTTAAATATATTTATTTATGCATTACATATTAATATTAATTATAATATTATTTCATTTTTATATTATGTATATATAAAATTAGAATAATTATTTTAATATGAATGGAGTAGTAAAATTACAATTTAGATTATGAATAAATAATTTAAATGGTATTTTGGTATTTGGTAGACAAGTAAAATTTATGAATTCAAAGAAAAATTATGTTTAGTATTGTATATTTTACCTAATAAATTAAATTGGAATATTTTAAAATATTATATATGAAATTACATATTAAAATATTTTAAATTAAAAATTGATATTAAATAATATTAAGAAAAATTCATGTTTAGAAATCTTATTTTTTAATAAGATTAGTATTTTCAATATATTTTGTGTAACACCCCAAGCTTCCACGATACGCTTCTCATTCAATAATGCAATAGCTTGCATTGTACGCAACTTCGAGTTCTGAAACACCGCGACTAATCAAAGTAGCCGTTATGAATAGTAATAACCACTTTTTAAAATTATAGAAATTTTATATTTCAAAATGGACTTCATTTTTGGATTCGGAATATCGAAATTAGCCTATGTTGAATTTTTGGTATTTTTCTGAGAACTTCCAATTTTTTATGAATAGTGAAAAATACTTAGAAACAAATTTTTTAATCAAAATAATTTATAGTGATAAATTATACTATTTAGTGGTTTTAAAGTATAATTAGATTATATTTCTACCATTTTATCCAATGGTGGTCATTAGAATTAATTTAACATTGAAATTGGACATAAACAATTGTCAATCTTTTGATATAAATTGTTTCTTAAAACACGCTATTTGTTGTGACAGCGGGAATTAATTATAAAATTAATTAATCCAACTTATATGTTTGGAATTTTTTAAAATAGACATCATTTTTGAATTTGGAATATCAATTATAGCTTAGGGTGAAATTTTGGCATTGTTCTGAAAAACTTCAATTTTTAATGAATAGTGAAACCACTAAGTGGTAGTTAAATAACTGATTTTTCATTTAAATGAAATATTACTACCTCTGTGATTTGATTTTGAAAAATCCTACATACATGGTTTTCATTAATAAGTAAAATGTGGTTCAATGAGATTAAAATAATTTTAGGTGAATAGTAACTTTTAAGTTCTTAATCGCGATTAGACGTAATTAGTGTAGTTTAAGGTAAAAATAATGTTTTAATAATATGAGATGAGCTTGACACATGTCCTAACTACTTGGATGTTCCATGGCCGACCGAGACAATCCATGGGTCAACTTGGGGACCCCATGGAGCCACTTTAGTTGGAAAATGACATAAATACCTTTTATTTAATGTTAAAGTAAAAAATGACACAAACATGAAATATTTTACTAAAAAAATTTTTACATGGGGTTATACAAGTCATAGTTTTTACTATAAATAGTAATTGGAAAGCTAAAAATATTTCCTACATCATAGTATTTTTTTTATAATTTTTAGACATTAAATAAATTAAATTATATATGACATCATTATGATGCAGCGATGACCTCATTATTTAACGATTTTAATAAAATGAAAAGATAATGTACAATCCAAGGCTTAAACTTGTCCAAAGACTATTGGATGGGTAGCTTTCGAACCCTTGTCACCTTATCCATGAATTATATAATTGTGGGACCTTTAGAATCTGAAAATCATTGTATAATAATGTAAAATTTCCTTACTTTCCAAGAGTGCCCCTCCTCTCCACTTATAAAAGGCCCCCACCTCTACCACCTCATTCACACTTTCAAGCCATTTGGATCGGCCAAACTCTGCCCCAATACTCTCCCAACTTCCACCTATTACTTTTAGAAGCCTCAATTTGGGCAGAACTCTTCCCAAGGAAGCCTTTGGCTCAAATCAAAAAGAGTTACCAGGTTTTGAGGTAATGTCTTCTCTAATGTTGTTTTGTATTATTTTTCTTCTCCAACCCCCTGAACTCTTTTTATTAATTTATTTTCTAACAACAACAGTATCCTCAATATACTAGGATGTTTTTATAAGAAGGATTCGAGCTACACTTACACACACCTACATCTAATGGTTAAAGAAAATACGGTTTCTGTGGATGGCGAATTTCTGCCTCACGAAACGATGATTGTTCAACACTCATATAACACCTTCAAAGGTGGCCATTAATATGTAACTATATTTATATATGATATATAATATGTTTATGTTTTACTTATGCTTCTGTATTTCTCATTTATAGCATAATTTATGATTTCAATTATGGGTAAAACGCGATAATTTCATTTTATGAAGTGCGGACTACCGCCCCCTCAAAGTGATTTGAATCGTTAATGCCATATGTGGGATGTATAAAGGATGGAGTAAATGGTATTATAAACATTATTATACTGGAATTATATTATACATTTATATCATTATGATTTCATTCCATTAAATATGAAATAGAAATGAAAGTAGCGTTCATGCGTACGTACGGCTTACCGTCTCCATAAACGGTGCATTTCATTTCTTACCTCTAAATGTTACATAATATTATAAATGAATGTATATAATGAATATATATGATATATATGACATCTAAATCATGAATATAATTATGGAGATAATGGATATTCTACCACATAAACAACTTGTAATTATAAGAAGTTTATTGTTGACTCAAGTACCAAAGATCGACAAAACGAACGTTATTAACTTAAATAATTACATAATGTTCATAACATTGTAATAAGTGATATAAAAAGGATAATGAAATTGAAAATGGTTCTTAATAAAGTACATAATAACTCTAGTTTATTATTCAGGAGGTTAAATAACGATCGAATCAATTCGGACACAAGGTAAGGTAATTTCTTAACCCAACTTCCATTCTTTGGGTTAATCTCCTACTTTCAAATTATGTCATGATATTGTTATCTCTTATTTTGTATTCTTTATGTGTACCTATAGTGAATACACATAATAGATCTATTTTATTTTAAAAATGATCTTTTTAAGGACTTTGTCTCAATCTCCTTTAATTGAGGCATATTTTCTTTTATACACAACTTTCTTTTATACGGTGTATAAACCCCTTTGACTTTTACATTTATTCAAAAGGAATATTTTTTATACGAAGCGTTTTACTAAATGACGAAAAGGGAATGTTTTTCTTTCCCTACTTATGCGGCGACAACGACTTCTCCGCCGTCGTGACCATTATTTGAGTTTCGGCTTCCTCTACAAGCCATCTTTTTTTAAAGAAAAATAAATACAATGTTTTAACTTTATTTTATTTTGGTATTGAAAATGGTTTTGAAATCATTTTTATTATATCAATGTGTTGTATTGATATCTTGTGATTGAAATGTGGAAATGTTATGTTTCCTTTATGCATGTTTTATGTGATACGATTATCTTATGGTTTATGATATGTTTAAACCTATTCATATGAGGAATGTATTGGACTTAATAAGTGACGGGTAGAGCCCGCTATAGCTCCTCGATGCATCGGTAGGTCTCATGAGACAACTAAATGTGGAATTGGCTGAGGCCCTTTCCCAATTTGATTTATGGTTTTGGCCGAGGCCTTAATCATTTTAGACGTCTTGGCCGAGGCCTTGACAAAATGTTTCAGAATGTCTGGCATTATACATTCCCTCATTATGAAAGTGGTTATTGATATTGCATGTGATTATTCGACTAGTAGAATATCCATGTGAGTAAGTGAATGGAATTATATCATTTTACTTTTTCCATATTATGCTGATGTTCAAGTTTAAAAAGGCTTTTGTTTTAGTTATACATTGCCTTAAATGTTAATGTTTATTTATGAACGCTTCCACAATATTGTTATCCTTACTAAGCATCTGAGCTCACCCCTTTCAATGTTTTAATATTTTCCAGGATGTGAAGAAGTATTTTATGAATGACCTGCAAGGATATTCAGAAGAGGATATGAGTGTGGACTATGAAGACTTTGTTATTAGTTTTTCATTTTTTGATGTAATGTAACATTTATGAATGTATCTAGTGTTTCCAAGGCTACTAAACTAATCGGTATTTCGAGACTTGATCTTTTGTGATCATGCCAGTGTTACGAGGTAATGCACCGACTCTGGTTAGCTGGGGTCCAGGCGTTACAGTTGGTATCAAAGGAAGTTTAGTACTAACCTTGGAAGCTAGATTTAGATAAACTCTGATTATAGCACATAGCCCGAAGATAGACTTTGAGGATTACTATAGAAGAACTTCCTAGAATTTTGGTATTGTAGAGATGTTGTGAGTTTTCCGAGCAATACATCCCTGTATGGATACGAGCAGGTAGAGTCGGCTCTGGCACAGATGTACCTAGGGGTAAAACCCGAAAACACCGCTTTGAGCTAGACTCGAACGGGAACTGGTGCACGACAACGGGCCTTGATTCACTCTTGGTTACGACACTCCCGGGAGATATGCTTTGGATAATTCTCATTTTCTTTATAAACCACTATGATGGGTTATGAGTATATAATTCCTCAAAGAAAACACTTTTATGGATTATATCCATAAATAGTTCAATTTATGTTAAGTATCATACAAGTATGGAATTATGTATTTTGATTCATAAACTAATATAGTTTATGCCATTGTTTAGAAATGGCGCCTAGTGGAAGGAATGGAAACCGTATCAATGCACCCACTCCGTGTAGGGATTTCCCTCCTGCTCAAGATAATTATTGTGGATCTGGAGATACAACTGGTGTTGATCAACTTATTACCATACTGGGACAACTCAATCAAGTTATGAATAATAACCTTACTCGTATGGATCACCGTAATCCACAACGTGGAGGATCAATGTTAGACCGCTTCATGAGTCAACAACCACCAACATTTAATGGGGGTACAAATCCGTTAGTAGCTGAGCAATGGATAAACTTCTTAGAGAAAATATTCCATGCCATAGGGAGTAGCGAAAGGGAGAAGGTTGTCATGGCAGTTTACCACCTCACTGGAGATGTCGATCAGTGGTGTTTGCTGATTCAAAACACAAAGGAAGATGATGACGTATCAAATATGGAATGGAGGGAGTTCAAAGAGCTTTTCCTAGAAAAATACTTTCCTCATGACCATCGAGCAGATATGGAAAGGCAATTTCTGAGTCTGAGGTAGAAGGAGGATGAGAATGTCGCAAAGTATGAGTCTAACTTTACAAGGTTAGCGAGGCAAGCTGCAGATTATATACGTAACCCAAGAAGTAAGATTGATCATTTCTTTGATGGGTTAAAACCTTTTCTCCGTCGAGCTTTAGTATCACAATCTTTCTCAACATACGAGGATATAGTCTCATGTGCTATCAAGACAGAAAAGGAATTCTCTAAGTCTTATGAAAACAAAGTAAAGCAAGAGAAGAAGAGAACGGTCGAACAAGAGACAAATAAAGGGAAAAAGGGAAAGAAGGATTTTCCATTATGTGATAATTGTGGGAAGAATCATCCTGGTACTTGCCTAAAAGGAATGGGAGTTTGTTACAAATGTGGAGAAAAAGGTCACCAGGCACGTGATTGCAAGGGAAAGAAAGAGGCTATCAATGTTGAATGCTACAATTGTATAGAAATGGGGCATTATGCCAATGAATGTCCTAAGCGTCAGGGAAACATACCTCAGAAAAGGCCAAGGGATCAAGGGCAATCTTATGCTGTTACTACAGTTGAAGCAGAATAACTAATGTATTGGTGCTTTTGGACTCATGGATTATATTCTGGTTATTAGAATAATGTGATATATATAGAAGGATTGTACTGCAGTACTTTTTGATTTTAGTAAGGTTTTAATATGATGAAGGTAATTATATTTTTAGTATGTGACAATAAGAGAAACTTTACTTTGTTTGGGGAATCTGCTAAATTGATTTTGGAATTAAGAGACCTTTTAGAGAAAGTCTGGACAGAGGTATTTTGGATAACTATAAATGTTGGAGTGGATTAAGTTGATCTTTGGATAGTATTGTTTAAGGTTAAAAAATTTATGAATATTATTTTTGGAATATTATAATACTATAGTTTTAGGAAAAGGACAACCTGCAGGGTGGGGCATAACCCGTCGCGTCGGACAAAGCTGCAAGAATCGAACCCACAACCATAGTGCGACATGCCTTTATTTCCTACCACTAGCATACAAGAAGTCCCTGGTTATTAAAAAATAATTTTACTAATCTAAATTGTATGTGTTAACATTTGCAACCTTATACAATTAGGATAAGTATAATATTTTTGAGTTATATTATCTTTTTGAGTGAAAGATGAGTTGAAGGTTGAAACTCTAATTGTCAAGCATAAATATATATATACCTATCTCTTATTCAATGAATAAATTAATTCTTAAACTTTAGTAAAGGGATATTAAAACAAAAAAATGTGTTATCCTAATACCATATGTGTTGTTGAACTGATGATATTTTAAATCAACATAGATTGAAGGCTTTGAGGCCCTCAATTTGACAGTTGATCATGATTGATGACCTCAATCACTCCCTAAAAATATTTACGTTTTTCCTCCAATTATATGTCTCTAATTTCCACCAATGTTCTCCTAATCGAGATCATAATTGGGTGGTGAATGTTTCATTTTCCTTTCCCTCTTATTAAGGCTAAATTTTATTAATCTTATTTCCGATGTGGGTTTTACACAAAGGTATTTTCTCTTTTCAACCTTTTATTTTCAAATAAAAAATTTCAAATTGCGAGGACGCAATTTATTGAAGGAGTGGAGAATGTAACACCCCGAGCTTCCACGATACGCTTCTCATTCAATAATGCAATAGCTTGCATTGTACGCAACTTCGAGTTCTAAAACACCGCGACTAATCAAAGTAGCTGTTATGAATAGTAAAAACCACTTTTTAAAATTATAGAAATTTTATATTTCAAAATGGACTCCATTTTTGGATTCAGAATATCGAAATTATCCTATGTTGAATTTTTGGTATTTTTCTGACAACTTCTAATTTTTAATAAATAGTGAAAAATACTTAGAAACAAATTTTTTAATAAAAATAATTTATAGTGATAAATTATACTATTTAGTGGTTTTAAAGTATAATTAGAATATATTTTTACCATTTTATCCAATGGTGGTCATTAGAATTAATTTAACATTGAAATTGGACATAAACAATTGCCAATCTTTTGATGTAAATTGTTTCTTAAAAACACGCTATTTGTTGTGACAACAAGAATTAATTATAAAATTAATTAATGCAACTTATATGTTTGGAATTTTGTAAAATAGACATCATTTTTGAATTCAGAATACCAATTATAGCTTAGGGTGAAATTTTGGCATTGTTCTGAAAAACATCAATTTTTGATGAATAATGAAACCACTAAGTGGTAGTTAAATAACTGATTTTTCATTTAAATGAAATATTACCACTTCTGTGATTTGATTTTCAAAAATCATACATACATGGTTGTCATTAAGAAGTAAAATTTGGTTCAATGAGATTAAAATAATTTTAGGTGAATAGTAACTTTTAATTTCTTAATCGCGATTAGAGGTAATTAGTGTAGTTTAAGGTAAAAATAATGTTTTAATAATATGATATGAGTTTGACACATGTCCTACCCTCATTGGATGTGCCATGGCCGACCAAGACAATCCATGAGTCAACTTGGGGACCCCATGGAGCCACTTTAGTTGGAAAATGACATAAATACCTTTTATTTAATGTTAAAGTAAAAAATGACACAAACATGAAATGTTTTACTACAAAAATATTTACATGGGGTTATACAAGTAATAGTTTTGACTATAAATAGTCATTGGAAAGCTAAAACGATTTCATACATCATAGTATTTTTTTATAATTTTTAGACATTAAATAAATTAAATTATATATGACATCATTATGATGCAGTGATGACCTCATTATTTAACGATTTTAATAAAATGAAAAGATAATGTACAATACAAGGATTAAACTTGTCCAAAGACTATTGTATGGGTATATTTCGAACCCTTATTACCTTATCCACGAATTATATAAGTGTGGGACCTTTATAATTCGAAAAGCATTGTATAATAATGTAAAATTTCCTTACTTTCCAAGAGTGCCCCTCCTCTCCACTTATAAAAGGCCCCCACCTCTACCACCTCATTCACACTTTCAAGCGATTTGGATCGGCCAACCTCTGCCCAAATACTCTCCCAACTTCCCCCTCTTACTCCTAGAAGCCTCACATTGGTCAGAACGCTTCCCAAGGAAGCCTTTGGCTCAAATCAAAAAGAGTTACCCGGTTTTGAGGTAATGTCTTCTCTAATGTTGTTTTGTTTTATTTTTCTTCTCCAACCCCCTAAACTCTTTTTATTAATTTCTTTTGTAACAACACCAGTATCCTAAATATACTAGGATGTTTTTATAATAAGTATTAGAGCTACACTTACACACACCTACATCTAATGGTTAAAGAACATACGGTTTCTGTGGATGGCGAATTTCTGCCTCACGAAACGATGATTGTTCAACACTCATATAACACCTTCAAAGGTGGAAATTAAGATGTAACTATATTTATATATGATATATAATATGTTTATGTTTTACTTATGCTTCTTTATTTATCATTTATGGCATAAATTATGATTTCCATTATGGGTAAAACGCGATAATTTCATTTTAGGAAGTGCGGACTACCGCCCCCTCAAAGTGATTTGAATCGTTAATGCCATATGTGGGATGTATAAAGGATGAAGTAAATGGTATTATACACTATATTATACTGGAATTATATTATACATTTATATCATTATGATTTCATTCCATTAAATAAGAAATAGAAATGAAAGTAGTGTTCATGCGTACGTACGACTTACCGTCTCCATGAACGGTGCATTTCATTTCTTACCTCTAAATGTTACGTAATATTATAAATGAAAGTATATACTGGATATATATGATATATATGACATATAAATCATGAATATAATTCTGGAGATAATGGATATTCTACCACATAAACAACTTGTAATTATAAGAAGTTTATTGTTGACTAATGTACCAAAGGTCGACAAAACGACCGTTATTAACTTAAATAATTACATAATGTTCATAACATTGTAATAAGTGATATAAAAAGGATAATGAAATTGAAAATGGTTCTTAATAAAGTAGATATTAACTCTATTTTATTATTCAGGAGGTTAAAGAACGGTCGAATCAAGTCGGACACAAGGTAAGGGAATTTCTTAACCCAACTTCCATTCTTTGGGTTAATCTCCTACTTTCAAATTATGTCATGATATTATTATGTCTTATTTTTTATTCTTTATGTGTACCTATATTGAATACACATAATAGATCTATTTTATTTTAAAAATTATCTTTTTAAGGACTTCGTCTCAATCTCCTTTCATTGAGGCATATTTGGTTTTATACACAACTTTATTTTATACGGTGTATAAACCCCTTTGACTTTTAAGTTTATTCAAAAGGAATATTTTTTATACGAAGCATTTTACTAAATGACAAAAAGGGAATGTTTTTCTTTCCTTACTTATGCGGCGACAACGACTTCTCCGCCGCCGTGACCATTATTTGAGTTTTGGCTTCCTCTACAAGCCATCTTTTTTTAATGAAAAATAAATACTATGTTTTAACTTTCTTTTATTTAGGTATTGAAAATGGTTTTGAAAGCATTTTTATTATATCAATGTGTTGTATTGATATCTTGTGATTGAAATGTGGAAATTTTATGTTTCCTTTATGCATGTTTTATGTGATACAATTATGTTATGGTTTATGATATGTTTAAAACTATTCATATGAGGAATGTATTGGACTTAATAAGTGATGGGTGGAGCCCGCTATAGCTCCTCGATGCATCGGTAGGTCTCATGAGACAACTAGACGTGGAATTGGCCGAGGCCCTTTCCCAATTTAATTTATGGTTTTGTCCGAGGCCTTAATCATTTTAGACGTCTTGGCCGAGGCCTTGAAAAAATGTTTCAGAATGTCTGGCATTATACATTCCCTCATTATGAAAGTGGTTATTGATATTTCATGTGATTATTCGACTAGTATAATATCCATGTGAGTAAGTAAATGGCATTATCTCATTTTAATTTTTCCATATTATGCTGAAGTTCAAGTTTAAAAAGGCTTTTGTTTTAGTTATACATTGCCTTAAATGTTAATGTTTATTTATGAAAGCTTCCGCAATATTGTTATCCTTACTGAGCATCTGAGATCACCCCTTTCAATGTTTTAATATTTTCCAGGATGTGAAGAACTATTTTATGAATGACCTGCAGGGATAGTCATAAGAGGATATGAGTGTGGACTATGAAGACTTTGTTATTAGTTTTTCACTTTATGATGTAATTTAACATTTATGAATGTATCTAGTGTTTACAAGGCTACTAAACTAATCGGTCTTTTGAGACTTGATCTTTTGTGATCATGCCAATGTTACGAGGTAATGCACCGACTCTGGGTAGCTGGGGTCGGGGCGTTACATTTTGTATCTTCGTTTAAAATTAAAATTTATAAATTCTAGAACCTAATTTATAATAACATAACATAATTTTTTAATTTTACCTTTAAATATAATCCGTGTATTAATTTTTTATTTTTCTCTAAAATGATTGATATGCAGGTGAATAGTGAAAAAATACTGTTTTTACAAATAATAAGTCATTTATGGAAATATAAGTGTGTAAGTATGAATTATAAATTTATGAAATGTTTTTGTAAGATCAAATATGTATTTTATAAGTGAATTTATAAATTTTTTTTATTTATATACCTATATTGTACATTTATAAATTTTAGTAACTCATAAATAAATTATATTATTTACCAAAAGGAAATAAAATTCATTTTTGTGAAAAAAATGTATATTAAACCATATAATTAACTTACTAAGAATTGTGTACTAATTTATAAACATATTTTATTTATATAAAAACATTCAACATATTTATTCACAATGTTTTTATACCTATTCTCTCAAAACATTTAACGTTTAGTTTATAATAGTATAATATATTATGGATCATTTAGACTGATGTCTCTGTGATTCATAATCAATTGAAAAAAAAATTAATTTAAGTGAAAATTATAATAAAATTTCAGGTTGTTATATGGATACCATATTATTGATTCATTTCATTGAAGGGATTTAACCTAAATTTTGTAAATCAATTTTGTTGGGGACATTATTAACATAACCATAAACCCTTAATCTATATCATGTAAATACCATATTCTCTATTAATATTATTGAATGAAATTTACTCAGAAAGGATCAGATCATGAGTAGAACCCATGATCCCCAAGATTTATTAAGACAAAGATAAAAGTCAGGTGATTACAAGAGGTACAATGATCTTGTACTAGTAAGATAAAAAATCGAAAAGAATAAATAAAATGCAAAAAAGCACCTCAAAATCCATGAAAATCCATAAGATATGGCATGCATATATACGAGCAGCAACCACCCATACTCAAGTCCTCACCAAAAGAAACCTATAGAGCATTTAATTAGAATGTATCACTTAAGACCAACACCAATGTGGTAGTGATGAAATCATTTATGCATAAAATTTCATCATTTCCTGCTTCTGATGCACATACCCTTTGCCGAATGCTTCCACCCAGTTAAGCATCTGTGTTGTTCGCATGAAGAGCTAAAATTTGACCACCAAAAGATATGGATAGAATTTATTGAGGAACAATCATGCTCACATCACACAAGGTAATGGCCTTTGACTCAGCAATTACAACATAACTTCTGCTTCTTCATTGCAAAGAACTCACAAAATCTAGAGAATACATGTCATTTGGGCCAATAAACTCCTTTACATTCTGAGTGACACAATCATCATCCTCCTGGGAATGAAGCAGAAAAGGAAAAACCCACAAACACACATGACAAGGTCTAGATTTCCCAAACCTATGTTATGGCCACATATTGAGAGTGTGCAAGAGGAACACAGAAGGCTGGTTAGAACACCCTCCTAGAGCTGCAGAACCATGGAAGCGACAAGAAGCAGTTGAGACAAATCTACAAGATATCTCTTCCCACCAAATTTTAAGGTAATTAAAATCATGGTCTTTATCAAGCTCAAATTCCACTCTATCAAACATTCACTCCCTAATACAATGGTAGTCATCAACAGATATTTCCTTGTTATGATATCTTCCAAAAGACAACCTTTCTTGTTCCTAAATCCATGGTTAAAAGTCTTCCTTGTATTCTTCCTTAATTACACGAGTGCAATTTATAAGCTTAATTCTATCCTCTTGTTCCCCAATCTAATGGTAAAGTTCATCTTCACCTGATGAGGAGTCCCCCTCTTCAGGGAATACTGATGAAGGTGGATTTTCATTGATCACTCATTGTGGAGGAATGATAATTTACTTCATTCGAATCCCTAAAGATCAAGTGACAATGGTTCTCTCCAACTTAGAGTAATCAATATCTTTTCAAGACTTCTTGGGGATGCAGAGTGATGAAACCATCAGAATTAGTAAGAGGTTTTTACCTTTTTTGGCACTCTAATGCATATAATAATCCTCAATTTGAAGTTCATGCTCATTATCAGCATAATTAGAATCACCAAAAATAGAGCGAGTCTCTTGCGAAGCCTCATGAGAAGGTGGAACAACTCTTAAATTGTCTTTAATAGGATTAGAATTATGGACCACATCCACAAACCCAGAAAAAACATAGTCCTGGGCGCACTGAGGATACATCGGGGAACAATTCGGGACCAATGAGGACATAAATGGGGCCTTAGAATTCGATGGAATAGCTTGTTCAACAAGAGGAATTCTCTACTTCTCAACCCAAACTGATTTCCTTTTACTCGGTGGAGGTTTTCCAACATAACGATTATTAAAAGGGTCCTTCCCAAGGCCACAATCTCCAATGTAGTGTCAAAGATGTATTCAATTAGATGAATGGCTTGGTAATTTTTCATAAACAACTTCTTGAAAAAAAACATACATCACAATTATGGATCTAAATAACTAAAGATAGTTTCTTCATAAAGTCAACCTCATCACACACACACAACTGATGACCTTGTGAGCTTTTGAGTATGAAAACCCTACTTAATGGGATGACCTAGAAGCTTCGTAATAGGAAAGAGGCCTAATTATTTGAAGAAGTGAAACGACAGTCCTATGAACCACAACTAGACAGGGAAAATTGGGTATTCAGTGCTCAAATAAAAAGTTGGGGACCATTTAAGGACCCTCATCGTATATCCCCCAAAAATCCAAGAACCCCTAGACCATAGCCGATAATAATTATTTTTCAAGGAGAAATGAATCGCAATATTCGGCGAGCTGAGAAACCCAATTTCAAAATCAGTAAAACCAATGGATTCAAATGCTTTCCGTAAGAAAATCGGAGAGGGGTGACGCTTAATGAATTTACCAACAAGAATAAATACGAGATAAGAAGATATAAAATAAACCTCCACATTCAAAAAATAAATGGTCGCATGACCTCTATGGCGAAACTTCTTTGGATGAAGAGAATAAATGGGTGTCAGGTAGACATCAGGAGAAACATATCTGACATGAGTGGTCCCAACGACCACATTTGTGAAGCTTCATGAATCACGATGTCCACACTCAACACCCTCTCTCGGCTGCTCCATATTCATTATCTTGAATGAAATTTACCTAGAAAGTTAATTTATGTTAGTGGATACCCATTTATTTTTCATGGGATTATCATATAATTATTATTGATTGAATTATTAATGATTTATTTTTTTGAATCCATATGAATCCCATTTTCTTTGCATTGGTTATTTTTTGGGGTGACATGTGAATTATATGAATGTTTCACAAGTAACTATGTATGAATGAGTTGTGGGTTCCTATATCACCCTCCAATGCATTGTTTATGAATTTATATTTCATGAGATTAGTAGTTATAGGTATGTGTTTGTTTCTCATAATCTTGTGCACTGATAGTGTGGCTCTTGCAAGGTATGTTCCATATTTGAATGATTTTTTATAGTTTTTTTATTCTCATGACTTTATTAATATATAATGGATCATATTTATTGCCTCATGTTTCTACACTCGTTTGGTTCATCCTTATTTTATGCCACATAATATACCAAGATGTATGATATATGATTTTTTGGGTATCAGTTTTTTTATCTATCATAATTATATCATCATTCTCATGTTATGTTCACTAATGATATTTTTTTTATTATCACTTATGTTTTCCCTTACCGAGCACCAAATATCACCACTTTTTGATCATTCCATTTCCAAAGGTAATAAGAATGAGTATAAAATATAAGAATATTAGGATGGATTCATTTGTGGATCAATTATGAATAAATCATTACAAGGGTTATAATTTTTATTATTATTTACTTGGTCCATGAAGATAGTAAACCTTTCATTCCTCATATTATGTTATCTATGATATGCTATGCTTTCTTTATTGAAATGTTTTATGATAAATTCATGGCAATCGTCGGTCTCAATAATTGGTATGATATCATGGTTTAGTTATTTTGAGTATTATTTTAGGTATTATAGGGATTGGGATGATATAAATTTAGTGAAACACCTAGGGATAATTCTAATATATATGTCTAAGTATTTTATAGCTTTCTAGATTTTTTTTTAAATTAGTTATTGTGTGGTTTTTTTATAAATAACATCCATGTATAGATAATAAATGTGGATATAGGCTCTAGCACAGATGTACCTAGGAGTAATAACCCTAAAATGGGTATGTGGGAATTAACCTAATCATCACCAGGTTCTTAAAAAAGAGTTCTAAATTCACAATAATTTTGATACTCCTAGAGGATATTCATGGGTTAATCAAAATCAATTTTCAATCCATTACAAAGGATTTATTATATTAAGGAATTATTTTACGAAGTTTGAGAGAACTGAAAATAAAGAAACCTAGATTAAACTGAGAGTGATCTAGGGTGAACTCTATGTTAGTGTAATATTAGGACATTGTGAGGTTGAAATTTTCATGTAATTATAAAACAATAATTCTCTTATAGTTTTAATCACTCATGGAGACCCCTTTTGATTTTAGTAATTGATTAATAATAAAGGAATAAAGTTAACAATGGATTACATGGATATTTTAGATATTTTCACCATGAAAAATCTAATGGGATAATATTTGGAGTGTGGGATATGATGAATATACAAAAACAGCTATAGTTAATTATGATTAGTAAAGTGAACTAAGTCAGACTTCCAAATATTGCAAAGAATAGAAGGATAGAGTCTTATCAAAATTCATATATTGTAGATAATGAATTAAAGAATATTCATCTTTCAACATGTAAAATATGTGGTAAAAATTACTAAGGTATTATCCGAAATTGTATAGAAATATACTTTGACTTTTGTAAAGTATGGTGTAAAACATTAAACATCTATAATAAAATGAAGATTTTGGTTAACATGAATGAAATTGATAGATTTTATCCAAATTTACCAATAATAAATAAATTTATTATGTGTGGGTAACTTAGGTTTTACCCAATTCAATTCACTAATCCAAAGACTAAACAAAATGATGAGAATCACCAACATATAAGACCAAGAGGATAATAAAATGCCTACAAAGGCACTACCACCAAAGTTGATCCTAATATTTAAGGTTCAATACCCTCTATCCTGGAGTTATAGATTTCCTGTTGAAATTTAATTCAAGGAACCTTGTATATATACAATGTTTTTCTATGATTATTAAATCACCACCTCGATGATTTATTGTACAATAAATCTTATTTTGGTATATTTTTTGTATTTCAAGATGAAGATTATAGAAATGTTCATTGTGGAAATCTAATTATCACTATTTATATAAATTTAATGTTATTGTAGTAATGTAATGGTTCCCATAACATATAAAACAAATTATCTATATTAATTAAATCACATTTCATATTACCCTTTGATATTCTATAAAAGGATAATAATAAACACATTCTTGGATAAATTATATAATGTGGGTTTTGATATCGAATAAAAGTAGAAAATTTTCCAAAATAGATAAGGAAAAACTATAAAAATATGGATATGATAATTTTTAGGAAAGAGATATATTTCAAAATTTTGTAAGGATTATATCTCAAAAGAAATTCTATCCATATTTAAATCTATAATTTTGAAACCCTTATCTATTTCCTTCAGTATGAGATAATTAAAATTCCGAGGATGTGATTTATTGGGGGGGATTTAACACCACATTTTTTAAAAGATATTATTATTATTATTATTATTATTTATCTTTATAATTTTAAATAATGTCTATCTATCCATTAAAAATTATTGAAATAAGATTTGTATATTTTCCCTCAACTATATGAACCAGGCTAAAGACAAATTTTTCATACATAAGTGGGACATCACAACAAAAGCACATACAACTATTTACTACATACCATGGATTATTACACACCATGGATAAAATACATACATTAAAAAATCATAACTAAATCGGGACAATAGATAACAAATTTAATCTTCATGACTAGGAAATCTCTTTGATCATCTTCAACCTTGAGGAACACCAGTTTCCATAAAACCCCTTTAATGAGGAATATCACTGGGGAATAAGAAATAATTATTAAACAAACATATAATATTAAATAATAAATACAACTTTCTAAGTGGAAATGTAATGAATGAATAATTTAGCATGTCTATATATATTAATAAAATATCGGTGTTACAAATATGGTCTTTGAAAATATGACCGTTGAAAATATGGTTATTATAAATATAGTCATTGGACATATATCTAATAGGTAAACTGATGCCTTTTATTATTGTGTAGTAAAATTAAAATTATATAACTCATAATGAAATGAAAATGTGCAATTAAAATATTATATATATATTTGTATTTATTTATTACAAATAAATATTAATAATATTATTATTAAAATATGATGATACACACACACACAAATATATATATATATATATATGATAATATGAATACATTTATATCTATTCGATACATCTATTTATGGTTTAATAATATTTTATTTGATAATACAATGTGATTTTATGTGTTTTTTCAATGAATAGGGTCTCAAGCCTCAAAAGTGGGAATGCTATAAAATAGAAAATTTGGACATTACATGTCCGGAATCTAATGTTCACAATGTGTATTCCTCGAGAACACCACATTCCAACTAAATTTAAATTTTTTTAATCTAATTTACATGACATTAATATAATGTAAATTATGTAAAGATATTAAATGATATTAATTGTATGAATCTATAAATTTTTTAAGATACTTGATGTGAAAATTATACACAACGTAGAAAGTTCTAATTATGAATCCTGGTGAAGATAATGGTATTGAAATCTAGAATATCCAATATATTTAGAGACCTTTTAGGATATTAATAACATGAAATTAAATCCATTTACATGTCATGTAAGTGTCAAGTAATTAAGTTACTTAAGAAACTTTTATGAAATGAATTTTTTACATGTCGTGAACCACCTGAGCCAATAAAGCTTAGAGCACCACAACAGATAGAAAAAGTTAAGTCTGAATATTGAAAACATTTTATACATTTATTTTTTAGTTACTATTTTATTCTAATCTTATTTTTATTTATTTATTTTACCATTTTAATCATTTAGTCTGTACTACTTTACATTTATAAGAATCTTTCTTTTTGTGTTTTTATTCTGACATTTGAATCCAATTATAATTATCATTAAACACTGTCTATTGTTGTATTATTCATTGTTCATTCATTCAAGTAATTATTTGATTATTTTATAAGGTTTTAATTGTGGTTTTCATTGATTTTATTTGTTTATTTATCATTTGGAGCTGAATGTTTGTTTCCATACTTTTAATTAATACTGTCATGCCCAGTTAATCCACTTAGGTTGAGGGGTCATGAGTATGTGTGTGCTTAAATGTAATGAATATCTACCTAGAAACTTGGGAACCATATGGATAGTAATTAGGGTAAGAATTTTTTTTTCACATTCATTATCATAAACCTAATAATGGGATGTGTAATCGAAGGACCCTAACCATGTTGGAGTTGATCAAGATAAGACCAATATCTTGTGATACAAGCTTACTTAAAGCCAAAATTAGTACATCTATGTTTTTTACTATGTTGAGACCCCATAGAATTCAGAATATTTGGTAGATACAATTGGTTGGACCAAAACCAATTGGTGACCTTTTCACTGTAACGCCCCGACCCCGGTTACCCAGAGTCGGTGCATTATTACATAACATTGGCATGATCACAAAAGATCAAGTCTCGAAAGATCGATTATTTTAGTAGCCTTGGAAACACTAGATACATTCATAAATCTTACAATACATCATAAATTGAAAAACTACAATAACATAGTCTCCATAGTCCACACTCATATCCCCTTAGACTATCCCTGCATGTCAGTCATAAAATACTTCCTCGCATCCTGGGAAAAAGAAAACATAGAAAGGGGTGAGCTCAGATGCTCAGTAAGGATAACAATATAGTGGAAACATTTAGAAATAAGCTTAAACATTTAAGGCAATGTATAACTAAAACAAAATCTTTTTAAACTTGAAATTCAACATAATATGGGAGAAATAATATGAAATAATGCCATTTAATTATTCACATATATGTTCTACTAGTAGAATAATCACATGCAATGTCAATAAAAACTTTCATAATGATGGAATGCAAAATTCCAGACTATCATAACCACATAGTCAAGGCCTTGTGTCAAGACTACAAATAAGATTTTGTCAAGGCCTTGTGCCAATACACTAGTTTGTCTCATGAGACCTACTAATTCATCAAGGAGCTATAGCGGGCTCCACCTGTCACTTACTAAGTCCAATGAATTCCTCATATGAATAGGTTTAAACATAACAAAAACATTCATATTAAAACTAGCATAAGAAATGTCAATACTAGCTCCATAAACCATGAATGGTATAAAAATAACACATCCACAGTCAAACATATCACAAAAACTTCAATTCAATATGAATGTTTTGTATCATAATAAATCAACTTCAAATAAGCTTAAAATCCATAAAATGATGTTTATATAGATGAAATCAAAATGATTTGAGAGAAATATCTTTTTTTTAATCACTGAAAAGTCACGCATTTATAAAAGAAGTAATTTAAAAGATATTTTTGAATCAAAGTGTCCCATACCACTTTGAAACTTTTGAAAAGAAATATCATTTCAAAATATTCGTGTCCATATAAATAAATACTTAAAATCATTTTAAAAACATGGAAATTAATTATAAATATTTAGAAAGATAAATCTTTAAAACATTTAAAATTATAATCTTGATAAGGATTACCTTTCACAAATTCTTAAAATATTATTTTTGAAATCATTTTAAATTCACGTAATTATAAAATAAAACATTTACTTTCAAAATATTCTTATAAGCTTGTAAGGGAATATTCAAAAAATTTATAATGGCGGAAAATAGCTTCACCTGCCATATAAGTTAAAAAAATACATTCTTACCTTAATTCTATCGAAAAGGTTAAAAAGGAACTTGTTTGGAAAACGACGAAAAGATTCCTTTATAAACATGTTATAAAAATTAAAACAAGGGTATAAATGAATTTAACCCATATTCTGTAAAATATTAATAATGTTTTGAAATACATTTTTAAGAAACATGGATGTGGATGATAAAGAGGTTCCAGTAGATAATTACATATAAACAACCTCAGATAATGAAGAGATTGTGAAATAAACCCTTACCTTGTACTTTTCCTTGGTTGAGGGTAGGTTAACCTCTTGTATAATAGTTAAATCATTGTTATTAAATTATACAATAATCATATACATAAATATGATATCATATACGATCTTTTAATATTTCTATGTAAATAATATTTTAGTATTATCATCGTTTCGAGTGTTCACTTACTCATTTTCTTTTATATGTTTTGTTACATAAGCCATGTTTGTTATCCATAGGTTGTATATTTTTTATATCCAGAATGATATAAATTCCTTAAACATTATTTTTAATCATCAAATGAAAATTAGTCTAGAATGGATACGGTGGGGAATCAATCTTATCGCGTTCGTGGAGATGGTAGTCCGTACGTACGCACGAGCGATAATATCATTATTTTTATATTAAAATAAAATATAATTGGATGATATATCATATATAAAGAATCATTATCATGTTATATTTATTATTTAAATCAATTGAACATCATTATCATACCCATCCAAATAATAATGTTTTGAATAACAATTACACCACGACGTGAAGACGGTAAGCCGTACGTACGCACGTATGGTGACATGTCATTAAAAGCATGGATAGAATAATGAATATGGTTGTACCATATTTATAATAACATTACAGTATATAAAAGATATTGGAGTTATTATTTTAGAATAGAAATAAAAAAGAAAGAAGAAGTTGAAGAAGAAAGGAACTTTAAAGAGGGTGGTGAAAACATTACATATTTTTCGGGTTCTTCTTTTTGATTTGATCAAAAGGGATCATTAGGTTGGCTTTATGATCAAAATAAGGCCTCTAGTTTTAATTTATGGAAGTTGAATGAATATTTGGGCAGGTTTTGGCCAATCCAAAAGGCCTTTAAGGTATGAATTTGAGATAATGGTGAGTGCCCTTTTATAAGCGGGGTGAGGGGCACCTTAGGAAAAAATTATAATATTATTTTATAATAAATTTATATTTGGTTTATAATGGCTCAAAATTAATTTATTTCGAGGATAAGGTGGGTATGGGTAAAAGCCACTCAACCAATAGGTTTTAGACTGGTTTGGGTCACTTTAATAACCTTACCTTTTAATTTTAACTCTTAGTTAATTAGTTTGACATTTACCATGTCTTTTTTTTATTTTTATATTATATGGTTAATAAACATACTATAAACATCCAATAGACACCCAAGTGGTCCATTAATGATACACCTATCATGATATAAGTCCCTTGGCCGATCCTTAAATTTTTAGGAATAGAATATCAATTAATAATATAATATTTGTTTTAAAAACTCTTTTATGTGAATTTTGACACTATTGGGTATTTTGTTTTTGATAAATTCATAACAGCATTATTAATTCAAAGACAATTAATATAACCAATAATAATATGTTTTATTTACCTAGAAAATTATTTTAATTTATTAAAAGTCTCAATTTACATTTATTTGGGTATTTATAATATCAATTATCTTAATCTTTCCTTAATACGGTAATTACTGCATCATCATTGTGTCATAAATAAATTAAATTATTTAATGTCTAAAAATTATAATTAAAATACCATTATGTAGGGAATATTTTTTATATTTCTAATGAATATTTATAATCTAATTTATCTTATGTATAATTCTATATTAATAATGTTTTAGTTATTAAACTTTGATTTTAACTCTTTTAACTCTTCTTTGAATTAAATAATAATAAATGTTCTAATCTAATCCAAGTGGACCTAAATGATAATATTTTATTTTTAAGGTTGTTTTTGGTCGAGATAAACTTGTTCAATAGAATTTGTACATGTGTTAGGGTAATATTAATATCATTTTTACCCTTAATTACCCTATTAACTTTTAACTGTGGTAAATAAAAGTAAAAAGTTACTATTCACCACAAATTATTTTTATGTTATCTAACTGAATTTTACTCCTTGATATTAACAGTGTCTCTTGGAGTTTCTAAATTCCACTGACATAAGTGGTAAAATTAAGTTATATGTGAATTTTCAAATTCTCCTAGGAGATGGGTAAAAGACGGTGAAAAGTTCAATAAAATTGTTATATATCTAAAATTATTATAAACTGACTCCAAAAAATTACATTGAAATTATATAGGTATTATGCATCTATTTTGACCTAAAATAAATTTAAATTAAAAAAATAACTATTTAAATAAAAATTCGGTTTTAAACTATAACTTAGTGTTTTTCACTATTGATCAAAAATTGAAAGTTTTCAGAAAAATACCAAAAATTCACCCTAGGATAATTTTGATATTACGAATCCAAAAATGATGTCTGTTTTACCAAATTCAAAACATATAAGTTTCATTTATTAATTTAAAATTAATTCATGTTGTCAAATCCAAAACGCGTATTTTTAAGAAATAATAACTATCAAAAGATTGACACTTGTTTATGTCCAATTTCAAAGTAAAATTACTTAAAATGACCAAAATTGGATTAAATGGTAAAAATATAATCTATTTATACTTATATACCATTAAAATTTATAATTTAACACTATAAATTATTTTGATTAAAAAAGTTTTTTCTGTTAAAATATAGTATTTTTCACTTTTCACCCAAATATGAATGTTATTAGAAAAACACCCAAAATTTATTGAGGCTAAATTATTATGTCCTGATTCTAAAGAAGAAGTTTATTTTGTCAAATTGAATATATAAATGTTTCAAATATTGGATTTAAAAAGGGTTCACGATTAAAAGACGGTAAAAGTGCATTTTTTTAAAAATACTTCTTTTATCTGAAAAAAATGAATTAGTTCTTACATTATGTTTTAAAAAACTAATAATATAGATTCTATAATTATAAGGTTTATATAATGTTTAAAATTCAGTTAATACTATTCATAACATCTTTTGAACGTCTAGTTTGGTAATATTGTGGTGCGCTTGAACTCGGTGTTGCGTGTAGTGAAAGTTATTGAATTACTTTGAATAAATAATGTTCTATGAAATCTTGGGATGTTACATTCACTGCTTTACATCCTAAGGCATATGACTATCTAAATCTATATTTAGGATTACTCTTTTCCCTTATCCCTGAAATAGAACTTGGTTCCTTATTGATCATCTGATTTGAAAACCCAAGCTACATTGTTTTAGTAAAACCAAACCAATTAGATATTGTTTGGATTTCTTCCATAAGGTTCAAACCACTTGGTTTATTGCACACTGTCTTGTCGCTAAGGGTTAAAATTTTAACTTCAATTATGATAAAACTTTGTATCTATGTTTAGTTTGGTAAATTAAAAATTTTAATCTAATCAATGCCCGTGTAGAAACAGTGATATTGTGTGGGCTAGCCAAATTTGGAACCATTTCTAGAGACATTATTATTCCCTTGAATAGTAACATTCAATGTCAACCTTGAATTACCTCACCCCACTTATTTTTTCCCATTTTCATTTTACAATTTTTGTTCACAAACTAGCACATAAATATTCTATTCTTCGACCTAGTTTATATGAATGGGTACTTTGACTCATTCAAGGGGACATTACACTGAAGAAAATTTTTCTTTCAATGCTAATATAAAAAAAACTATTTGAACACCAACACTCAAATATGGGTGAACACAACAACCTTGCACTTCCTAACCCCCCAAAACCTCCAATATGCACCACATAAATAATAGGGAGAGTGAAAAACACACCAAGAGTGAACAATCATGTAGTACAACTTATATTCTATCAGTGGTGTTGCACCCAACATTGTGCTCCCTCCTATCCTGGTGAATACATTTGAAATAAAACCTAGATTCATCCATATGATCCAGAAAATGGGGCAGCTCAGTGTACTTCATATAAAAGATCCCCACGAGCACATGAAAAATTTTATATAAGTCTTTGACACCTTTAACAATCATTGTGTATCCTCTAACACCATCCAAACTCGAGTATTTACCTTATCCTTGTGTGAAAACCATGGATTTTCACAAAATACATTCTCCTAAGTCTATCACGAATTGGTAAAAATTATAAAATTAATTATTAGATAAATACTTCCCACCAGTATGAACATGGAAGCTAAGGAATGAAATACATAACATCTCTCAGGCATATAGATAATTAGCTTGTGATTTTAGGAATAACTTTAAGGGGATAACCCATAAGTTCTCACATCATCAACATGATCTATGGTTGTATTTTAAATTTTTTTATGAAGTAATCCAACTAGATACACCCACATTTGTAGACGCTTCCACTAATGATGGCCTCATGTTCAAGATTCCTGAATTTATAAGATAAGTTCTATATGAGATCTCCAACAATGTTATTCTATAGAAGAGTGAATGAGGAAAACCTTGACAAGGAATCCATCTTGTGGTAGATAATACCCTCTAGGTATCCTTGGTTGAATAACTCATTAATAACCTTGAATATTTTTATTTAAATTCTATACCACCACTACCTCCTACTCCTGTTATAGAAATCTAAGAATGTGAAATGGACCAAGGCATGTACCCATATTTGGATTAAAGGGTGGGTTTGGAAGATCCTCAATGTCAGGATTGTAATTACATCAATTATAATACTTAAAATTAATAGTTCCTACAACACCTACAATATCAGCAGTGATATTATTAATAGAGACCCTCTTAACAACCGCAACCACCTAATTGATGTTACTATTAATAGAAGATTGTTCATGTTCTACCATAGAAGTAAAGACCACATGGGCAGACAAAAAATCTAAATCCATGACTGTAATAATAATATTTTCAACAAAATATTCACATTAGATATCAGTAATTTAAACTTGCTAGGTATTATCTATTTCAGTAATATCCTCCAAGGCAGAAATAGTAATCCCCACCTCCAAAATAAAATATAGAGAAAAGAATCACTCCCTTATTGTAGAAATAATATCAGAGGATAATTATCCATGAAACTGAAATGAAAAAATAAATTCTTCCCTATAAGACCTTGAGAAATATGTGGGGAAATCTATAAAACTCTATCAGATTGATTACATGTTTTTCCCTAATAATACCAATAAACATACAAGTTAGGAGGATATGGATATGGTTTGTAGAAGTGAAAATATGATTGAAATTAAGTATCTATAGATAAGTGAGAAAAATGGTTGTGAAGAATCCTAAACACTTTCCAAAATCATCCTTAAAGATAACGATGATAGAACACATAAATGTAGTTAGGAAATAAATATGGATCTAGAGCTAACTAGAAAATATTATGTACAAGAATAACTAAAAATAATTATTTCTATTTATAATCGCCACTATACAAACCCCCTCTACCATTTATAGAGAGGATGAATCCAAGAAAAAGTGGATGAAATATTAAAAGTTTCTAGATATGTTTAAAACATTACACATAAATATTCCCTTTGCAGAGGCCATCACTTAGATGCCTTATTATGCCATGATCTTGAATAATTTTTATCTAGTAAAAGGAAAATGGAAGGCCTTATATTTATCTGATTAAATAAATAACACTCTTCATTTTTCAGCATAATATTCCACCAAAGATGTGAGACCTCTAAAGTTTATCTATTCTATTCACTATAGGGACATGAAATTTTGGAAGAGCCTTATAAAATCTTGGAGAAAGTGTTAATCTCATTCATATGAGTGTATTAAAAAAATATATGGCTCTATTAATTGAAACCATCAATATTTTCTCTATAACTAGATGACTAATCAGTCAAGTTCTCTTATGGATTTCCCAAGGATGTCTTAATCAAGGTTGGTAAGTTCATATTTCCTACTAATTTCTTTATCCTAGACATGGTGGAAGAATAAGATATCCCCATAATTCTGGGGAGACCAATTCTCACAACTTGGAATGTGGTAATTAATTTAAATCAAGGTAGGATGATATTTAGAGTTTGCAAAGAACAATTCATATTCTATTTATTGAAAGCCTCAATGAAAATAGGAGAGTCATTAGATTTTCAAGCAACCATTATTACTAATGATGAAGATTATTATATGACTATTGAGGATGATAGAGAGACCGTATCTCTTGAGGAATAAAATTTCTAGCAATAAATGTTAAATTAAGTGCTGATTAGGATTCACCCTAACATAGGTTCAATAGGTTTGACTATATTTCCTAAATCCTTGGAAGTTTGAATGATACTGGATATTATTTAGAGGGTTGTGCTTCCAAAGGTATTTTTTTTAAATTTATATTTTGTAAATGTTACATAATTTAATTATTTCCATACTGAAAAAATTATATTTCTTCATTTTCACATCCAATATTACATTCATAATTTGAAACTATTATACATCTTTAAAAGTTGTGAAACTAGGGTTCACGACTGACAATCCTCCACCAGACGACTCCCCTATACACTGCTCCTGCATGACCACCCCTGTCATCCAACCTCCCTCCTCCCATACTCTCATAATGAAACCACCAAATCCCACCTTTATTCTCTTCTCTTTATCCTATTCAACCCTTGATTTCATTCCTCTTCCATGTTCTCTGCTACCCAAAAAAATGGCTTACACAAAGACAATTAAACATGAGGCCCGGAGAGATGAACCTCTCCAACCCAAGAGTCTAGATTTGGGCCCTACACCACCACCTGTAGGTCCCACCCCTAACCATCTGTGTCTTCTTCTTCCACTCCATCCACCTCAAACCATACCAAGTCCTTATCTATCCCATCCTTGGGTGTTTCCCTAGGCCCACACCTTCCCCCATTCTTACACTTCTCTACACCTGAGTATCAGGTCTGCATGGTCCATATGTGGGCGAAGCCTATAAGGTCCCACTATAATATAGACCTATCCATTCTCAATAATTTCAATGTGCATGTGAAGGTTCTAACACTCATTTGTTGGATGCTCCTCTCCAGCATTACCGAGGTTCATGAGGAGCCGTAATGGGAGTTCTTCCTGGAGTTCTTGGCCAAATTAGAGCTCAATGTGGTACATGTCACCTTCAGACTTAGTGTCAGACCTTCAGAGATGACATTGAGATACGTAAACTTCAAGATCAGTATCTACATTGATTATTTCATTATGTACCATAATTATTATAATTTTTGGCTTGAGTCGAGTAAGGTGGATACATCGAGGATTTTTCCCCTTTTCATATGGTATCTTTAAAGATTTTGTGATCCTTGTATGATGAAGAGAACCCACCTGAGGGATGAAACCTTATTGATTATCCACCGATCTCTTTCCCATGCCTAGATTGATAGAGGTGATGATCATGGGAGAATTATCTAGATTGTGTTTATAATCCTAGTCTCATCCATGGTCGGTCCTACTATCAACATGGCCTGCTAGTTTACATAGTACTATGAGGGATGAGTGTTTTGTTCAACACATTACTAAGTCTTTTAACTCAACCAAGTTCCCTAATGAGTTTTAAGACACCACCACTAGTTCCTATAGGAGAGAGATGAAATATGATTCGATGAAACACAATGAATGATATTAAATCCTTCCATATTTATGATGATTTCATTATTATCACTTCAGGGAGGAAACCCCAAAAAATTTATTTCTATATTTTTTTGAGTTTCATAATAATTTTGTTTATTATTTTCTATAATTTTCAATTATCCGTTAATATAAAAAATAATTATAGTCGATTCATGCATTTATCTATGATGCTTTATCCTACTATTGAATTTGTTCACCTACCACTTTTGTTATTATATATTGGTTAACCCCTTTAAACAAATTATTCATCTAGTGAAGGATTCTTTTAATTCAAACATTTTTATAGTTATCATGCCTGCATATTAGCATAAACTAATTTCCCCCATTGAATGACCTTAATTATAGGCTTCTCTTGATTCCCTATTTTAAATTCATAATTTCCATTTCAAATATATCTATAGTACTTTTGCTATAACTCCCACATTGTTTTATCAAATAGTGTGGAAAATATTTCATTCTTATTGTGGGGGAGTCATTAATGATGTTTATTGTCTATAAACTTGTATTTTTCCTATTTTCATTTTTCAGGGAGACAATATTCATTGAAAGAATGATTTAACTTGAAATATTGTCACATCCATTTAATGAAAAGAACATTCTTGGTTTGAAATTTTTGAAATCCAATTTTATTCCTATTTAAAATTTTCTCAGGATTGATGACAAGAGAAATTTAATTATAGTTCTAGATTATTTCAATTTCTTTTGATGAAATTATGACTGGATACTATGCCTTTACTAATTTTTATAGATCCCACTTTGTGTATGGATTTAATTTATTGTCAACTGATTATCAATGGTGTTAAATATGGTTTTTGTTGTTGAAGAATATTTTTTTTGGTTGAATCATTTTCCAGTGTCCCAAATTTCTGGGCCTCAAAATCAGGATTTTGAATTTTTTGAAAAGGAAGGTTTTTTTCTACAAAGGAGCTCACGAAGCAGAATTTTTGGGAGTCACAATAATATTTGGTGGGAGGCTCTCAGTTTTGCGGAAGGTTTGATGTTCATGGAAGGATTTACTCTTTAAAAATAGTTGTGGTGATTTCAGGAGACTGAAATTGTTTTTCATTTTCGGAATTCATCATCAGTTTTAACAGAGGAAGGCGCTATGCAGGCCGGATATCAAATTTTGTGGTGAAGGTTGTCCTGCATTGAATTTTTGTGTAAATTTTATTAGTGGGTTATATAGATTTTATTTTATTATATAAAGGACCATAATCCAATTATTAAGTGAGTGGAAAAATTATTAGAGAACATGTTAACTTCTTGAATAATTCGGGGAAGTCCAAATAGTTTTTGGGGATAATTACGCAATGAATGAAGTTGTTCGTGGAAGGAGTTTACAGGTCTTGGTATCTTGAAAAGAATAGGGGTCGCACAACATTCATTATTTGTTGATGCATCAGCAATCTATGAAGTAGAAATGTTCTACGGAATCAGGGATGGTCTATGAAGGAAGAAGATGTTCATGAAGCACTCATGCCACGTGGTACAAGACAATTTTTTGAGGAATAAGAGGTGGTACATAGATAGAACGGTGCTTCGTGGATGGAAATGTTGTCCATGAAAGTAGTGTTTTTCCATGAAGCAAAACACCATGCAGTGCAAGGAAGTTTTCAAGGGATATAGAATAGTTCACAAATGATAAATACTCCATACAGACAATATGTGTTTACACCCTCTTCCTACTTTGAAAAGAATATAATATGTGGAAAATTGACACCTGGTAAACTCACACACTTGTAGTGATTATAAAAGAATGATTCTTTGAACTAATGATTGGGTATAATATCCACATTGTGTTTCAAAAATTAACACTATGTTTGTACTTGGTTGATACACAACTGATAGATAAGATCAATTACATACAATTTATTTGTGTGAATAATAATGAGTCATTCACATAAGTTCATATTTACAAAAGGAATAAGAAAAGTAAACAAATACACTCATGCATTGGTATTGAGTATTGAAGATAGATAATACGAAATTTATTAACAATTTCACATTATTCTTTGTCCAAGAAGAATAGAGTGTGGTCACTTAAAGATGGACTATAATTCAAGGAAGATTAATTGTGAGGATGTTAAGCTGAGCTGATCTTTATTGATTTAATAATCACAAAGTAAGTTAGTGATTCTGACAAGAAGAATAAAAAGCTATCTCTGTGCAGTTGGTCCTACACTGAAGAAGAAATAGGAAAGAAGATAAAAAGATTTGGTGACAAAATTTATATCATCTAATTATATCTTGGTTCAGATAGAATTCAATATTGATCATTCTAAAAAACATTCATATTATTGTGACTGACAAAAAAAGAAGACAATTTATCTTTCAAGTTTTCTTCTATGAATAGATAAGAAGAGTTTCTTACATGATGCTTTAAAAGTAACAAAGTGAAGAATAAAAATCTGTAAGAACAAATAAGATCTATGACATAGGATAAGAATAAATAGGTGGGGTACTTTATTATCATTACAAACCCTTATCAATAAAAAGAATCATGTCCTGATAGGAAATATAAATATCAAACCAAATACTTTAAAACATGCACTATTGGATTGTTTTAAAAGGGATAAAATACACTATTGGATTGTTTTCAAAGTGTCACATGAGTATAATGGATTATCCTACTCGTTTTATTCAAAAAATTGATTATTTTCTAGTTGATTGTGTGGTATTTGATTGTTTCCAAAACAGTAAAAAGGAAGAATCTAATGTTGTTTAGTAAGTGAACCTTGTAAAAATATCACGGGTTATTTTTAAATCTTTCATATAATTGCATGAGACATGGAAAATATATTAATAGAATAAGGATCCTAACTTGTATAAGAGGTACATGGATAAAATTTTTCAATTAGATTAAAGTGTCCCCAACACGATTCACCCCCTCTCTCAGTGTTTGGAATATAACAAAGTGGTCTTTTCAAATGGTATGAGAGAAAAGGATAACCTCTGTTAGAATATCCACATTGAAGCTATTATTATTGGAAAAACTAACATTCTTTCATGAATTTACAATGATGTTCAGTTTTGGTGAATATTTAGTTACATCTAATTAGAAGTCTATATCTTATAAGACCATGATGAATAGGAAAATGATAGAGAAGATACAATTTAAAAAAACACTCTCTTTTCTAAATAATTGAATGTATTTGTCTCTCCATACCTTGTTGACAATGAAGACATATCAAACATGGAAATTAATGAGTAGGTGGATCATGTTTCTACCAATACTATGGATATCCTTCATACATATAATGATCATGAGGTATGTGTTATCTCATTTAAAAACATTCACCAAGATGAAAATTCTAGAACAAGTGGTGATGATGATCGATATACAACTTCTCATGAATTATTAGTTGATAGATTAAGAGTTATTCAGAATGGTATTCCCAAAGAAATTGAACCACTTTTTTGTGGAGTATTTAAATGTATATAGGAAGAGTGTAACACCCGAGACATTTATGAGAAATATTTTGTTTTTATGTTTTATAAATCATCAAAGTAATATTTCACTACACACAACAATAGCTTGTCTTGCTTTACATGCAATCTCAACCTTCCTCGATAGCTTGCGTCGTACGCAATACCGAGTTTCACTAAACAACGATATGCTATTAAAATATTATTAAAACTAGCTGTTATGAATAGTAATACCCACCTTTTGAAATTTTGTAAATTTTATTTTTCAAAATGGACTTCATTTTTGTATTCGGAATATCGAAATTAGCCTAGGGTGAAATTTTGGTATTTTTCTGAAAACTTTCAATTTTTGATGAATAGTGAAAACACTTGGTTACTATTTAAATACCGACTTTTTATTTAAATAATTATTTAATTTATTTAAATTTATTTTAGGTCAAAATTGATACATAATACCCATATAATTTCAATGCAATTCATTGGAGTCATTTTATAATAATTTTAGATATATAAAAATTTTATAGAACTTTTCACCATCTTTTACTCACCTCCTAGGAGAATTTACAAATTCACATAGAACATAATTTTATCGCTTCTGTGAGTATAATTTCAAAACTCCAAGAGACACGGTTAATATCAGGGACTAAAATGTGGTTCAATGAGATGAAAATAATTTTTGGTGAATAGTAACCTTTTACTTTTTTTACCACGGTTAAAAGTAAATACGGTAATTAAGCGTAAAAATGATATTATTATTACCCTAAAACATGTCCTAATTCTATTGTATAAGTGTACTTCGACCACAAACAACCTTAGAAATAAAATATGACCATTTAGGCTCACATGGATTAGATTAAGACATTTAATATTAATTTATTTAAAGATGGGGTAAAATAGTTAAAATCAAAGTTTAATAAGTAAATAAATTTTAATATAGGGTTATACATAAGCTAAATGAGACAATAAATATTAATTAGAAATATAAAAATATTTCCTACATAGGGGTATTTTATTTATAATTTTTAGACAATAAATAATGTAATTTATATATGACACAATGATGATGTAGTAATTATCTTATTAATGAAATATCGACATAATTGATGTTATAAATACCCAAATAAATGTAATTTTAGACTTTTTATGAATTACAATAATTTTATAGGTTAATATTAAATGTTATTATTTATTTAATTAGCTTTTTTAGAACTAATATATATGTTATGATTTTTACAAAAATCAATTACCAAATAGTGTCAAAATTGACATAAAATAGTTTTTAAAACAAATATTATATTATTAATTGTTATTTTATTCCTAAAAATCTAAGGTTCTGCTAAATTACTTATATAAGGTTATATATATTAATAATATACAACTTGGGGTTCGTTTGGATTGTTATATTAAGTTTATTAACCTTATAGTGTAAGAAAACAAGAAGACACGGTAAACGTTAAATTATCTAACTTAAAGTTAAATCTAAATGATAAGGTTAAAATAGAAACCAAAACTTGTCAAAATTCTATTGGATGAGATTATATAGGCCCATCCCCACATTAGCTTCTAAATAAATCAATTTGGAGCTATTAAAACCCGAATATGACTTTATAATAAAATAATATTTTTAATTTTTCTTAAGGTGCCCCTCTCCTCCCTTATAAAAGGGAACCTCCTCCCTCTCTTCCTCACACCACTTTGAGCCTTCAAGCTCGGCCAATACCTGAAAAATTCTCTTCTCCACTTCCCTAGAAACATCATAAAGGTCCTGGTCTTCTTTAAAGACCAATTTTAGTTCCCTAAAAGGAGGTCTCAAAGAGGCACTTCAAAGAAGAGGTAACGTCCGTTACTGATTCTTTCAAATTTATTTCTTCTTACACTTCTTCTTATTTACTTGTTTCATTATAAAGTAATAAAATAAGTTTCACTAATATACTGATATGTTATTATATGTATGAAACAACCCTATTTCAACATCTATCAATCCTACGGAAAACGAAATCACCGTGCGTGCGTACGTACGGAATACCGTCTCCACGCCGTGGTGTAATCTATTTTCCACCACTATCTAACTTGGATGGGTATAATGGAATAAATAATAACTATATATGATTATTTTAAAGTGATATTGATTCTGAAATAGTATACATACACTCCAATACAATTCCACGATCATGGAAACGATATCATCGCTCGTGCGTACGTACGGAATACCGTCTCCACGATGTGATTTGACTCGTTCTACATGATTTTCATTGAATAATGATTATATAAATGAATTGAGTGATAAATATGATACGTATTACACTAATACCATTCTGGAAATTTGCTATCTATAACCTAAAAACAATAATAAGAATTTATTCGACAAAACACGCATAAGAACAAAAAGCAATAAACACCCGAATAACAAGTAGCAATGAAATATTACTAATAAGAAGATAAGAATATGACCATATATGATATCATAACAATGAGTATGATTCTGGAATAAGTCAATGACATTATTTAAATCATTATACAGGTGGTTCGGACACTTACGAAGCAAATCAGACCTAAGGTAAGGGAAAATCTCGCAATCTCAATTTTTATCCGAGATTGTTTATACTTCAGAATGTACTGGGTAATAAATATCATCCACATCCATGTTTCATTAAGATGTAATATTATTTCTATCCTAATACAATTTTTTAAATCCAATTTTACCCTTCGGTGAGTTTTTAGTAAAATATATGAAAGGAATCATTTTTCGTTTTTCGTACGAGGTACTTTTTGACTTTTCTGGCCAAAGTACGAGAAGTATGTTTTTTAACTTATACAGCCTAAATGGATTTTTAGAACATTATTTCCATGAAGCTTCTTTTACAAGTTTTTAAGTTTATTTTTAATCAACTTATTTTAGATTAAAATTTTATGACATGTTAAGAAAGGAAAAATGTTTTTGAAGTAGAAAGGATATTTTCCTCAAGAATGGAGTTCATGTGTTTTATCAAAATTATTTTCCATCTAAGATAATATAGGGTTCTGTTTCTATCCCTATTATTAAATTGATTTGATTATGTTGTTATGGAATTAATTTTATAAATTTCTTTATCTTATATGAATTGTTTTATGATGTCACGAGGTTTAAGAATCCCATTTTTATTACATGGGTTGTGCAATGATGTATGATTTATGATTTTGTGGAACACATAAGAATGGTATAATTATGAGATGGGTGGGACCTATATCTCCCTCCAATGCATTGGGTAATGAGTTATATCTCATGAGATAGACATGGATGGAACGGTAGGTTAATCTGGTTCAGTGAAATAGGACTAAAACGAGGAGTGAACTCGGTTCAGAAATGGACTTTGTCCGCTAAGATAGTCTTGGAAATGAGTCTTGACTACTATGAAATGATTTTATATGATTATGTGTGTATACCAAAAGGTTTCATGTTTTAAGTTATGATTATTGGGATTGCATTTCACTGCTATGATTTATCCCATGATTATGAAATTATGATCTCTTTTGCAGGTTAAGATTTCCAAAATGTTATGTTCTTATGAATATGATGTAATTGATATTTCTTTTGTTTACCCTTACTGAGAATTTGATCTCACCCTTTTGTATGTTTTCTTTCCCCAGGTCAGGAAGAAGGTTATTATGTATGATATGCCAAAAGGGACTCTAGATATGATGAAATAAATGGGAGATAATATAGATGCTTTATGAACCAGTTGTTTATGTTTCCCAGTTTCTAAAGACACTATACCTATACTGTCCTTTCATGGTTTTTTTATATGTTGTAATACGTGTACTTAAATTTTGAAGTATTAACAATGTATGTAAAGTATGGGTCGTTATAGTTGGTATCAGAGGAAAGGTATAGTCAACCTTTGTAAACTAGGATGTGAAAGACTTAGTAAGAACCCTAAGGATAAGTCTAAGCATAGAACAAAATCTTAGTGTTTTAGAAATGGCCATGAAAAACCTATGATAATACCTTAAGTGTAAAATTTTATTCTTGACTATGTGTTTTTCTATTATAATTAGTGTTTCTCACACTATTCTTCTTGGTTTTAGTCAATGGATGGAACCCGAAGGAACCATGTTAATGCGTAATGTGACGGGCAATGCAATGATTGTCCCCCTAAGCAACCAAACGTTATGGGAGCTGGAATGAAAAATCTTGTAGCCATGGTCACACAAATTTCTCAAGATATGAATGATGCATGACTTCCAAACGAACAAAGGAAGGAGAAACATTATGTTGAATCCTTCATGAGGCAGCGTCCACCTTCATTCAGCGGGTCTTCTGATCTATTAGTGGTTGAACAATGGATGAGTACCACTGAAAAGATATTTTCAGTTCTTCAATGTTCTGAACATGATAATGTCATCTTAGCAGTGTATCGTTTGGAAGGAGATGTTGATCAATGGTGGAATCTTATCAAGAATACGAGGCAAAGAGATGAAATTGAGTCCATGGAATGAGACTAGTTCAAGAACTTATTTTTCCATAAGTACTTCCCTTGTATTCTTCGAACAAAGATGGAGAAGGAGTTTTTTAAACTAAAGCAAAAGGATTATGAATCTATTGGTACCTATGAAGCAAATTTTACAAGACTTTCAAGGCACGCTTCTGGTATTATTATCGAACCTGAAAGTAAGATCGATCGATTCTTTAGTGGCTTAAATCCAAGTCTTCAAAGGGCGTTATCCATAAGGGACTACAATAGCTACGAGGAAATTGTTCGATGTACTCTCAAGGTTGAGATGGAGATTGGAGTAACCCATCAGTCATATGGGTTTGATAAGAAGAGGAAAATTGAATTTAAAGGAAAATCGAAAGAGCACACTGAATAGAAGATGATTTTTCCCTTATGCTCAAAGTGTGGAATGAAACATGGAGGGAGTAGTCTTAAAGGGACAAGTAAATGTTTCAAATGTGGAAAGGAAGGTCATCGGGCATTTGAATGCCATAATGATGGGAAGAATATGTCTAGTGATGCGAACAAAGAAAAGGCTACACAGAGTGAACCTCCTACAATTCAATGTTACAAGTACAAGGAAATGGGGAATTATGTCAATCAATTCCCTAATCCAAGGGTTGTTGATGATGACCGATGTCAACAAACTCTTAAGGCTAAAGGCAAAGGAAATTCACATGCAATTTCTATCAGTGATGTGGAGTACGATAACGAAGTGGTGAAAGGTACACTTACCATCCACTCTAAAGTAGAAAATGTTTTATTTGATTCTGGATCCTCCCATTCTTTTATTTCTGAAGAATTTTCTAAGGGTATCACCGTATTACCTCAACAATTAAATGTTGAGTTAGCTGTGACAACCCCTAATGGCACAACAGTCGCATCAAAAGTTTATAATTCTTCTCCGATTGAAGTTTGTGGGAAAGTGATTCCTGCAAATCATGTGATCCTTCATATAGTGGAATTTGATGTGATTCTTGGCACTGATTTTCTTTCTCTATTTGGAGCTCTTATCAATTTCCAAAGAAGGGAAGTCACATTTCATATTCCAGATCAATCTATGATCGTCTATCGATGCAAGGATGAAAATAACCTTCCAGTGGAAATTTCTTCCATCTTATGGGTCTTGATTCCACTAAATGAAGGTTATTTATCTCAAATAGTTTGTGATAAACTCACTATTAAGAATATACCCATTGTACGGGAGTTTGACGATGTCTTTCCGGAGGAATTGCCGGGTCTTCCACCAAATTGTGAAGTCGAGTTTTCAATAGAACTCTTACCGGGTGATTTGCCTATTTCAAAGACACCATATAGAATGGACCCAATTGAGTTGTAGGAATTGAAGAAGCAACTCCAAGAGAATCTTGATAAAGGATTCATATGCCCTAGTGCGTCACCTTGGGGATCACCTGTTCTGTTTGTTAAGAAGAAATATGGATCAATGAGACTCTGCATTGATTATCGAGAACTTAACAAGATCACTATCAAGAAAAAATATCATCTCCCATGCATTGATGACTTATTTGACCAACTATGCGGAGATCAATACTTTTCCAAGATTGATCTTCGTTCAGGGTATCATCAATTAAATGTCAAAAGGGAGGATATACCAAATACGACTTTCCGTACAAGGTATGGACACTATTAATTTATAGTGATGTCATTTGGTCTTACTAATGCCCCTACTATCTTCATGGATCTGATGAATAGAGTCTTTAGAGACTATCTTGATCAGTTTGTGGTAGTCTTTATAGACGATATTCTTTTATATTCAAAGATCAAGGAAGAACATGTAGATCACTTGAGAATTATACTGAATACCCTAAGAAAGGATAAGCTTTATGCCAAATTTACCAAGTGTGAATTTTGGATTAAAAGGTTGCATTTTTGGGTCACATAATCTCAAAAGAGGGGATACCTGTGGATCCAGCAAAAACAGAGGTTATCAAAAGATGGCCGAGACCGACAACAGTAACTGAGATCCGAAGTTTTCTTGGTTTGGCTGGATATTATCGACATTTTGTGAAATATTTTCCACGACTATCTAATCCACTCACAAGGTTGACTTGAAAATGAGTTAAGTTTGTTTGGACAGAGGAATGTGAAGATAATTTCAAGGAGTTGAAAAGAAGGTTATCCAGTGCACCTGTACTCACACTTCCTTGTAGTGGAGAATGGTTTGTGATCTACAGTGATACATCCAAGAAGGGTCTAGGGTGTGTTCTTATGGAAAATGATATGGTGATAGGTTATGCCTCACGATAGTTGAAAATCCATGAGAAAAATTACCCAACTCATGATTTGGAGTTAGCTGCGGTAATCTTTGCATTAAAGATTTTGAGGCATTATCTTTATGGATAAAGGTGTGATATTTATACTGATCATAAAATTTCAAAGTATATTTTCACAAAAAAGGAGCTTAATATGCACCAAAGAAGATGGTTGGAGCTAATTAAGGATTATGACTGCTCAATTCATTACCACCCTGGGAAAGAAAACAAGGTGGCAGATGCATTAAGTCGACAAGACCTTTCTAGCTTATCCATGATGAGGATCACAAAAGATCCAATATTTATGGATTTACAAAGGATGGATCTTGGAATTATAATTAAAGGGGAAAAATCGTATCTTTCTCAAATGAATGTTCAACCATCTATACATGTGAAGATTAAAGAGGCACAGAAAGAAGATGTAGAGTTACAAAAGAAGGTGAGAAATGTTCCTGAATTCAACCTTGATTGTGATGGGATAATAAAGTTCAGGAATCGGGTTTTTGTTCCTGCCATACCAGAATTAAAGAAGGAGTTGCTGGATGAAGCTCATAGTTCTTCATTCTCTATTCATCCTGGAAGCACGAAGATGTATAGGTACCTGAAAGAGTACTACTGATGGGATGACATGAAAAGAGATCTTGCTGAATATGTCTCTTGATTCTTGGATTGTCAGCAAGTTAATGCTGAGAGACAAAAGTCTAAGGGGATGTTAAAACCATTACCCATACTAGAATGGAAATGGGAAAACATCACTATGTACTTTGTCATAGGACATCCTAAAACATCCAAAGGCAATAATTCTATCTGGGTCATAGTTGATCGTCTTACAAATTCTGCACACTTCATTTCTATTAGAGATTAATTCTCTCTGGATCAGCTTGCCAGGATATATGTAAAGGAAGTTATAAGATTTCATGGAGTAACACTTTCCATTATATCTGATCAGGATCCAAGGTTTACCTCAAAGTTCTAGAGAAGTCTTCAGCATACTCTAGATACAGAGTTGAGTTTCAGCACTGCTTATCATCCTCATACAGACGGTCAGTCTGAGAGGACAATTCAAACTCTAGAAGATATGTTGAGAGCTTGATCTGTGGATTTCAAAGGTGGTTGGGATCAACACCTACCTTTGGAGGAATTTTCTTATAATAATAGCTTTCACTCCAGTATTCAGATGGCTCCTTATGAAGCTCTCTATGGAAGAAATGCAGGACTCCAACTTGTTGGGATGAAGTTGGGGAAAGAAAGCTATTAGGACCTGATCTTGTTGATGAGATGGCAGAAAAGGTCAGATCTATTCAACAACACATAAGAGTAGCTCAGAGTCGACAAAAAAGTTATGTTGGTAACTGAAGAAAAGACCTAGAGTTTTAAGTGGGTGATAAAGTGTTCTTACGAATATTTCCTTGGAAGAGAGTAAGGAGATTTAGAAAGAAGGGAAAGCTGAGCCCTAGGTATATCGGTCCTTTCGAAATACTGGATCGTGTTGGGAAGGTTGCTTACCGATTGGCGCTCCCACCGAATCTCTCTAAAGTTCACGATGTGTTCCATGTATCTCTCCTGAGAAAGTACATACCTGATCCTTCACATGTACTCAGCTCAGAAGCTGTACTGCTGGAGCAAGATCTTTCTTATGAAGAACAGCAGATAGAGATTCTGGATCGTGGCGAAAAAGTCCTACAGAACAATACCACTCGCTTGGTGAAAGTTTAATGGAGGAACCACCAATTATAATAAGCTACATGGGAGCTTGAGGATATGATGAGGGAGAGGTATCCTCATCTGTTTATTACAAAGTGACGAATTTCGAGGGCGAAATTCATTTTAAGGGGGGTAGAATGTAACACCCGAGATTTTTATGAGAAATATTTTGTTTTTATGGTATATAAATCATCAAAGAAATCTTTCACTACACACAACAATATCTTGGATTGATTTACACGCAATCGCAACCTTCCTCAATAGCTTGTGTCATATGCAATATCGAGTTTCACAAAACAACGATATGCTATTAAAATATTATTAAAACTAGTTGTTATGAATAGTAATACCCACTTTTTGAAATTTTCTAATTTTTTTTTTCAAAATGGACTTCACTTTCGGATTCGGAATATCGAAATTAGCCTAGGGTGAAATTTTGCTATTTTTCTTAAAACTTTCAATTTTTGATGAATAGTGAAAACACGGGGTTACTATTTAAAAACCGACGTTTTATTTAAATAATTATTTATTTTATTTAAATTTATTTTCGGTCAAAATTGATACATAATACCCATATAAGTTCAATTCAATTCATTGGAGTCATTTTGTAATAACTTTAGATATATAAAAATTTTATTGAACTTTTCACCGTCTTTTACCCACCTCCTAGGAGAATTTCCAAATTCACATAAAACATAATTTTACCACTTCTGTGAGTAGAATTTCGAAAATCTAAGAGACACGATTAATATCAAGGACTAAAATATGGTTCAATGAGATGAAAATAATTTCTGGTGAATAGTAACTTTTTATTTTTTTTTTACCACGGTTAAAAGTAAATACGGTAATTAAGGGTAAAAATGACATTATTATTACCCTAACACATGTCTTAATTATATTGGATAAGTGTAATTAGACCAAAAATAACCTTAGGAATAAAATATGACCATTTAGGACCACTTGAATTAGATTAGGACATTTAATATTAATTTATTTAAAGAAGTGTAAAAATAGTTAAAATCAAATTTAATAAGTAAATACTTTTTAATATAGGGTTATACCGAAGATAAATTCAACTATAAATATTAATTATAAAGATAAAAAGATTTACTACATAATGGTATTTTATTTATAATTTTTAGAAAATAAAAAATTTAATTTATTTATGACACAATGATGATTCAATAATTAACTTATTAATGAAATATTGACATAATTGATGTTATAAATACCCAAATAAATGTAATTTGAGACTTTTTATGAATTAAAATACTTTTTTAGGTTAATATGACATGTTATTATTGATTTAATTAACATTTTTCGAAATAATATTTCTGTTATGATTTTCACAAAAATCAATTACCAAATAGTGTCAAAATTGACATAAAATACTTTTTAAAACAAATATTATATTATTAATTGTTATTTTATTCCTAAAAATCTAATGTTCGTCCAAATGACTTATTTAAGGTTATATATATTAATAATAAACAACTTGGGGTTCGGTTGTCTTGCTATAGTAAGATTATTAACCTTATAGTGTAAGAAAACAAGAAGACACGGTAAAAGTTAAATTATCTAACTTAAAGTTAAATTTAATGATAAGGTTAAAATAGAAACCTAAACATGACTAAATTCTATTTTATGAGAGTATTTCGACCCATCCCCACCTTAGATTCTAAATAACTCAATTTGGATCTATTAAAAACCGAATCTGACTTTATAATAAAATAATATGTTTAGTTTTTCCTAAGGTTCCCCTCTCCTCCCTTATAAAAGGGCACCTCCTCCCTCTCTTCCTCACACCACTTTGAGCCTTAAAGATCGGCCAACCCCTGACAAATTCTCTTCTCCACTTCCCTAGAAAAATCCTATAGGTCCTGGTATTCTTCAAAGACCAATTTTAGTGCCCTAAAAGGAGGTCTCAAAGAGGCGTTTCGAAGAAGAGGTAATGTCCATTACCGATTCTTTCAACTTTATTTCTTCTTCCACTTATTCTTCTTTAGTTGTTTCATTATGAAGTAATAACATCAGTATCACTCATATACTTATATGTTATTATAATTATGAAACATCCCTATTTCACCATCTATCCATCCTATGGAAAACGAAATCACCGCGCGTGCGTACGTACGGAATACTGTCTCCACGCCGTGGTGTAATCTATTTTCCACCACCATCTTAATTGGATGGGTATAATGGTGTAAATAATAACTATATATGATTTTTGTAAAGTGATATTGATTATGAAATAGTATACATACAATCCAATACAATTCCACGATCATGGGAACGATATCATCGCTCGTGCGTACGTACGGAATACCCTCTCCATGATGTGATGTGACTCGTTCTACATGATTTTCATTTCATAATGATTATATAAATGAATTGAGTGAATAAATATGATATTTATTAAACTAATACAATTCTGGAAATTAGGTATCTATAACCTAAAAAGTAGAATAAGAATTTATTTGACAAAACACGCATAAGAACAAAAAGCAATAAACACCCGAATAACAAGTAGCAATGCAATATCACTAATAAGAAGCTAAGAATATGGCCATATATGATATCATAACAATGATTATGATTATGGAATAAGTCAATGACATTATTTAAATCATTATACAGGATTTTTGGACATGTACAAAGCAAATTGGACCTAAGGTAAGGGAAAATCTCGCAATATCAATTTTTATCCGAGATTGTTTATACTTAAGAATTTACTGGGGAACAATTATCATCCACATCCATTTCTCCTCAATATGTAATATTTTTTCTATTCTAATACAATTTTTTAAATCCAATTTTACCCTTCGGTGAGTTTTTAGTAAAAGATATGAAAGGAATATTTTTTCGTTTTTCATACGAGGTACTTTTTGACTTTTCCGGCCAAAGTACGAGAAGAATGTTTTTTTAACTTATATTGCCTGAATTTATTTTTAGAACATTATTTCCATGAAGATTCCTTTAAAAGTTTTCAAGTTTATATTTAATAAACTTATTTTATATTGATATTTTATGACATTTTAATAAAGGAAAATGTTTTTGAAGTAGAAAGGATATTTTCCTCAAGAATGGAGTTCATGTGTTTTATCAAAATTATTTTCCATCTAAGATAATATAGGCTTCTGTTTCTATCCCTATTATTACATTGATTTTATTATGTTGTGATGGAATTATTTTTCTGAATTCCTTTATCTTATATGAATTGTTTTATGATGTCACGAGGTTTAAGAATCCCATTTTTATTACATATGTTATGCAATTATGTATGATTTATGATTTTGGGGAACACATAAGAATGGTATCATTATGAGATTGATAGGACCTATATCTCCCTCCAATGCATTGGGTAATGATTTATATCTCATGAGATAGACATGGCTGGAACAGCAGGTAAATCTGGTTCAGTGAAACAGGACTGCAATAAGGAGTGAACTCGGTTTAGAAATGGACTTTGTCTGATAAGATAGTCTTGGAAATGAGTCTTGACTACTAAGAAATTATTCTCTATGATTATGTGTGTATGCCACAATTTTTCATGTTTTAAGTTATGATTATTGGGATTACATTTCACTACTATGATTTATCCCATGATTTTGAAATTATGATCTCTTTTACAGGTTAAGATTTCCTTAATGTTATGTTCTTATGAATATGATGTAATTGATATTTCTTTTGTTTACCCTTACTGAGCATTGGATCTCACCCTTTTGTATGTTTTATTTCCCTAGGTCAGGAAGAAGGTTATTAAGTAGGATATGCCAAAAGGGACTCTAGATATAATGAAATAAATGGGGGACAATGTAGATGCTTTATGAACCAGTTGTTTAAGTTTCCCAGTTTCTAAAGACACTATACCTATACAGTCCTTTCATGGTTTTGTTATATGTTGTAATAAGTGTACTTCAATTATGAAGTATTAACAATATGTGTAAAGTATGGGTCGTTATAAAGAGATCACCCAGCTAGAAGGAGAAACTATTTTTTTGGAGAAGATATAGCATGGAAAATGTTTTTAAAGTCTAAAGCTCTCTAAAAAGGTTAGAAACTTTTAGGAAACAAAGAGGGAACTTGAAATAAGTTCCTAAAAATGGCTCAATGAAGTCGATAAGAAATATTTATTCAAAAATAATCTAGAATAAAATATCCATGCACTTGAATTGAAATTGAAAATTATGATTTTTTCCAGTGTCTACAATCAGAAGAAATATATAAGAAGATCAAAGAACATTATTAGTCCTCATGGTGGGAAAAAACAATAGAAGTCTTTCAAAAAACTGGTAATATTTATTAAATATATTATGAATCATTTTCCATTATTGACGCCATCCCGTTAGATGTTATATATCATGAGTCATATACAAAGGATCCAGATAAAGAAATTTCTATTCTTAATATAGTCTATACAGAAACAATTTAGGGAAGCATCTGTTTCCAAAACCAGAGTCTTGCTATTAATTTGGGGATTCCCATAACATACTTATTACTACCTCCTTGATGACTATCCATTAAAGAAAAGGGTAAATTTCTGGATACATACAACCCACCTCCTGAAGAGGTTGAAATCCTAACACATAGGGAAATATTTTATCAACAACAGGAAGAGATAATGGATTTGAGAAAAATCATTGAAGAACTAATCTGAGAAAAAATCTCTACTATATATGTTTTACAAGAAAATACCTCCCTAAAACTCATAGTTGACACACCCTAGGAAAGGGGTTTGTCCTGGTAGCTGAAATTGAGACAGAACATCCTCTCAATTTGGGGTACTGGAAAAAATTATTTTGAACAACATGGATGAGATATATCAGTAGTTCCCCCCTTTGGGTACACAAATAGGAATGGTTCAAACACATCCTCATGGACTAGCCCATGTTGGCTACCTGGCATGGGTACAAATAAAGCCACCATAGATAGCCCCTCAAAATACTACCCTTTCCGAATCTCTTGTTCAATAATAAATCCCTCAAGGTCTTATCAATACCTTTGATCCATTGAGAGCTTGATTAGAATATATGGAAAAATGAAATTCATAGTAGAAACTGGAAATATAGCCATAACCAAAATGGGTTGATCTCAACCCTCCCCCTCAAAATTTTGGGAACCCTCTATTTCTAATCTTTAGTGAAATGGGGGATAAAAAGTTAATGTTGATTGATGTTGTGTCTTACTATGATCCTATTATAGGGATCCCTACAAAAATGAAAAATGTGAAACCTAGGTTCTTCATGAAAACACCAAAAGTCCAGGATTTTTATGGTATATGAGTTTTCTAGCTCGACCAATCGAAGGATGGAAATATCTACCTCATAAATTTCTCTTTCAATTCATATTTATGTTGCAGAAGAAAATAGCCTTCAGCCTCTCAAATTTCAAATAGTGGGAGAATGAAATTGTTTTAAATTTCAATACTCATTAGATGGGGTTTACCTGTTCCATAAACCTACAGATTCTTATAGAATATTTTTTCTCTATCTATATCGATAATCTTCATGATGAGTTCCACACATTTCACATCCATATGAAATATACAAGAGGGTTTTGGGATCTCACCATAGTTTTTTAAAATAAAGGAAAAATCCATCTAGTGAACTAACTTCGTGTCTCGAGTAATTCCATTAAGTCAAGGAAAGAGAGTTAGGAAAGCATAATCAATTATAGTCACACATAAACCGACCCTACACCAGCTCCTTCTTCTAATCCCATATCAAATCATATGGAAATCCCTCCTGATACTTAGAAATAACACCTGCCTCATCAAGATGAGTGAATGGAGAAGAGGAAAATTCAACTTGAGGAACTTTAGAATAATGTTTATTCTTTCCAAGATGATTAATTCCCTATCTAATTAATCATGGAAATGCATAATAACTTTCTCATGTTTCCGTAGCCCAAGAGGCCCAATCAGGATGGTCTTTAATATCTCTAAAATTATGGCCCCTTAAATTGGAAAATTGGTCACACAATCTAGGAATTCATCATTTTCAAAGTCATCCTAAAAAAATGGTGGAATCTAGGAAAGTGAAGTTGGGTAAACAAATGTCACATGTAGCGTGTGTTTCTACTGTTGGTCCAAAGGAAGAGAGTGAAAGGAAGTAATTTTCTAACAAGATTGAACATATGTTATGTTTTTATATGAATAGAAAGACAATAAAATAGAATCATGAATTCCTTATATCATATTTTGAGAAACCAACTTTGCCCAAACCATTTCAGTTGTGGTACAACCCACTCCATCGACACTGCCATCCTCCAAAATCCAGTATTCTAAAAAAATACATAGATGAAAGTTTGGGAAATAAACATATGAATATAAACTCATAACAAAGAAAAATTTGGCATTTAATTTATCATACTTCATGCCTTTAGTCCTAGAAACATGGGACCCACCCCACCAAATAGAACCACATGAGTTGACCCACCAGACGGAATCCTGATCAGTTGAGGAAATAATCATTAGTTTCATTAATTTTATTCACATAAGGGATCCTTTATATAATAATAGATATAGCCTTGAACCAGGGTTCCATGAATATGATTAGAGAACTAGGGATAGAATCCATAAGATCCAAGGATAAATGGGAAGAAACAGACATGATAGAAATCAATAATCCTTCCATTTCCCCTCTCAGACCATCTATACTACCGAAACTCATGGGAGAGGCCTCTAGTGGGCCCAAAAGGAGTGGGAAAGTTCGCCCACATATTTCCTGGGTTACCCAAGCCCGATCATCTTGGAATATTAACTAAGTTAGGTACCTTAATCAAATCAACCTCAGTGAATGGGCATAGCTAGTTTAGGTAAGCAATCAATGACAAGAGCACCTTCAACTCCTGTTATAGGGGATGATCGACCTATATAATGTTATTCAGTTCATAAATTGTATGTGAGAGAGAATACTCATATTAATAAATGTATAAATTTACCATATATTTTAATATTCTTAATCAATTAGCATTGGTACTGACCATGTTCTCAATCCTAGATGCTCTAAGTCTATCAAAAGATAACTCTGAAGCACCCATAGATTCTTTGCTAAGCCCTCAAGAGTTTGAATTTGAAGCTTCCGCTAATAAAATTTATTGTCAATAGATCATTCCCACTAAATTCCAAATGATCATCCCTTTTATAGAGCAGTACAAAGACGTCCTTATAAAAGTACGAATCAGAACCTATGTAATGACCCAAGTTTTTATCAATGGAAATTACATTCATATAATTATTCTATATAATGATATCACATAGTGTTGTGTTAGGAAACATAAAGGAATATCATTATATTATAAACTTTGTAACCATTAAACATAATTTTTCTACTACAGTGTCAGGAATTTCAAAATTTTGACATACATGGTTGGGTTCAGGGTGATTTTTGGGGTCTTATAGAACAAACTTAATTTTTTGGTGAATAGTAACCCACCCTTATGAATAGTAACATACCATTATGAATATTAATATGAACCAAATGAATAGTAAATCATCCAAAGTAATAGTAACCTCATCCATGAATGTATAAATAACATTTAGGCATCTTATGAGTTATAATATAACCACAGTAAAAGTATTGGTATTTTTGTAATTCATAATTAATAAATTACAATTAATTAATTAACATAATAGAAAATTTATTTTCCTAAAATGGTTTCATTAATTATAATTTTTTTTCTTCTGTATTTAATGTGATTTTATAAGACCTTATGTAATTTTTGAAAGTATTATAAAATTAGTTATAGTTTTAAAATCTATATTTTTCATATAAATTATGATTTTAATTAAAAAATAAATTATTCAATTTTGTAAAAGTTATTTTTGATAAATGGATTTTATTTTTGGATTCTAAATATTGAAAAATGTTCATAGTGATTTTTTTGGGTTTTTCTAAAATACGTGAATTTTTTATTAATAGTAAAATACGATAAATGTTAAAACATGAATTTCTGCATAATGCTTTAGTTATGGATGATGTAAATGGACTTATGTTTCAAATAACATTCGCTTATTACTATTTTTCATTTAATAAACTCTATATTTTTTTTATGGGGAAATTATAAACTAATTATTAAAATATTAAGAAATCCCTCCTCCCCTCCACTATAAAAACCACCCACTCTCTCTCCTACTCTTCACTCCTCTCAAGCCTTGTTACTTGCCTAATTTATAAATCAATATCTCCCCAAGATCCTCCCCCACGTTTTTATGCCCTTGGACTCTTCAAAATTTTGAATTCTCTCCCCTTTAGAGGCACTAAAGGAAGATTAATTTAAGAGGTAAATCCCTCTTTTCAATTCTTTTACTTTCATTTCAAGTTCCTTTGTTTTATTTTATATCCTTACTTATCCTCATCCAAATGTTATGACAAATCTAGTAACTTATATGTACTATAATTTTTTTAATATAATTCAATTAGTTATTATCATCTCTCCTTTGCAATTATTCTACACTAGTAGTAAAAACACAATATGAGATATATTAATTTATCACAAGCAAGGATAATGGGTTTTCAATTTCCATTACCCTCTTCAATTATGGTCATGAAACCATTTTTATGGTTGAACAAGAATATAATATTTACTATGTCTCATCTATTATTTGGTAATATTCTTTAACACATGGTTTTGATTTATAAAACAAAATGTGTTTGTTGTGATCAAAAACCACCAATTAACCCAAAAGGATATCACTAAAGTTTTATATAAGGATTCATCTTCTCCCCAAGTAAGTAAATGAAATTTACAACCATGTAACCATCTGGTTGTTCAATAATAAAATATAAATTCAATTCTAGACAACCATCATCATTTTACATGATTATCCATTCATGTATATAAGTAAAATGGTCATGAAACAAATGAACCCAAAATAATGAAATTGAACCTCATAACCAATAAAAAAGGTTATGAATGAACTCTAAAAGGTTATAATAAATCAATTACATGTAAAATAGGTTCTTTAATGATTAATTAATGTACCTAATTTTATTATTCTAGTCATTAATATCAAGTGTAGAACAGCATCATACCTATGGTAAGGGATTCTTCATGAACATCTATTATTCCTTCGGGTTTCTCTATCTTTATTTTTACCCAAAATGAATTTATCTATTCTTTTTATAAACACATTATAAATTCTATGTATATTATCCAAAATCATGTATCAATATTCATTCATCATTCTCTTTTGCGGATATAAATTTTTTTAAATGGTTCCCTTTTCAATACTTCACGATAAGTGAACCTATTTTAACGGAACTTCCCAAATTTATTAACATTTTCAAGTGCAGTCAACCATCTAATTTAAGACACCATTATTTTTATAAAATCAGTATTTTTATTATTAAACCCTTATTGTTTCAATTATGGTTTTATATAAAATATTGTTCTTTTTTAAATTTTAAATTCTATTTAGTATTTTTTTTTAAACCGCATAAAAATGTTATATTGCTGAAATTTTATAAATACTCTTTTTACATGTTATCACTTCTGTTAGACATAAATTTACTTGATATATGCCTATTTTACCTTATTAATATCCATTTATATACTAATTCTTTTATTTAATTTAATATTTTATGACACTCCCATTAAGTTATGTTTTATGACATGATTATAATACCCATTTCTTTCTATGGGTTCCCTTATGTTTATGTATGATTGATTATATATGATTATGTATGGGGAAAGCATATTCATGAACATTTTATGATGGGTTTGCCTATATATCACTCCAATTCATTACGTTAAGTTGATTCTCATGAGAAATTATGTGCAACGGTCTTGGTGATTAACATTGACTTGTGCTACCATGTGCAACGTTCTTGGCAGTTATCCTCGACTTATGCTACCATGTGCAACGACCTTGGTGGTTAACCTTGAATTATGATCCTCAAAGTGTAATGATCCCTGACTCGTGCTAAATTTATGTTTTATTATAATCTACATTACTATGATTCCACGCTTATATGATCCCAAGTAACACATCATATGGTTCCATGTGTTCAATTACGTATTATGCCTTCTTATATAATAATGTTATGCTTCCTAACCAATGTGTTAAAGCATTATTCTTATGATTAATCCATTACTAGGATTTTATCTCATCCATTTGTTCATATTATCCCTAGGATATCCAATGAAGATGTATGAGAACAATAGAAATTATGAGCTTATTATGGACACTAAATAAAAAGTCATTTTTATTATGTTTTATTATGTACTTAGTCTTCCAAGACACTAGACTTTACAATCCTTTACTTCTAATTGGATGGTTAATTATTCTTAAAATCATGTAATGATATATATAAAAGTATAGGGTCTTTATAGATTGTATCATAATATGGTGTAGTTAATTTTAGAGATTAGGAATAGAGAACTTTAGTAAGAACCATAAGGATAAGGCTAAGTATAAGAAAACCCCCATAAATTTTGGTAAGTGTAGAGTAAGTGGTTTTTCCAGCAAATAAATCTCTGCCTTGATATAAAAAGGTAGAGGTGGATTTGGTATAGATTTATATTGGTTTAAAACCTGAAAACACCTCTTTGAGCTAGACTCGAATGGGAACTGGTGCATGAAAATGATCCTTACTGCACTCTGGGTTTGACACTCTTGGGGGATATGCTTTGGTAAATTCATGAGCTCGATATAAACCATTATTAAGGGAATAAAAAAAGTGCCCATAAGAATATAAGTAAACAAATCAATCAATTATACCCTATATTTAAACCAAGTTAATCACCTATTAGGATATAATTTCTATTTTCATGTTTTCCCTTTTATGGTTAAAGCTTCCTTTTTATGTTTATTTTCGAAATATTGAATCTCGCGCCTGTTTTAACCATAGTTTGTAAAACGAGATATCAAGGGTGAAATTTCATAAGGGGGAAATAATGTAACGACCCAAGGTTTTATCAATCAAAATTCCCATCTTATAATTATTCCATATATTATAATAACATAAAGTCGAATTAGGAAACACAGTGGCATATCAAGATAATAAATACAACGTGACCATTAAACATAATTTTACCACTTCTGTGTCTTTAATTTTGAAAATCTAACATACACGGTTGCGTTCAGGGTGATTTTTTCGGTCTGATGGAACAAACATAATTTTTTTGGTAAATAGTAACCTAGCCTTATGAATAGTAACCTACCCTTATGAATAGTAATATGACCATTATGAATCATAAATTGTCCAAAAGAATATTAACCTCACCCATGAATGTATAAATAAAATTTAGACATCTTATAAGTGATAAAGTGATTATAGTAAAAGTATTGGTATTTTTGTAAGTCATAAATAAATAATTAAAATTAATTATTTAACATAAAAGAAAATTTATTTTCCTAAAATGTGTTAATTAATTAGAAATTTTATTTCTTCTACTTTTAAGATGATTTTATAATACCTTATGAAATTTTTTAAACAATTATAAAATCAGTTATAGTTTTAAAATCTATATTTTATAATAAAATTATGATTTTAATTAAAAATTAAATTAGTCATGTTTAAAAAATTATTTTTTGAAAATGGATTTACTTTTTGGGATTCTAAACGTTGATAAATTGTTAAGGTGAAATTTTTGGATTTTTCTAAAATACTTAAATTTTTTATGAAAAGTAAAATATGATAAATTACAATAAATGCTAAAACAAAAATTTCTACCTCATTCTTGATTCATGGATGATTTAAATGGCCTTTGGTTTTAACTCACATGAACTTATTAAAATTTTTTTCTTATAATCTTAATTATTTCTTTTCTTATGAACAAATAATAAACTAATGAATAAATATTAAGAAAACCCTCCACCCCTCGACTATAAAAACCGCCCACTCCCCTCTTCACTTCATTCCTCTCAAGCCTTGTTCCTTGACTAAATTATGCTCCAATAGCTTCCCAAGCTCCTCCCCTATGTCCATCAGCCCTTGGTCTCTTCAAAAGACAAAATCCTCTCCCCTTAAGAGGCTCTCAAATAAGTTTAATTTAAGAGGTAAATTCCTCTTTTCAATTATTGTACTTTTCTTTCAAGGTCATTTGTTTTCTTTTAAATCCTTAACTCTCCTCACCAAAATGTTATGAAAACCATATTAACTTATATGTAAAAGAATTTTTTTTATGATAATGGAAAAACCTATTATCGTCTCTCATTTACCCTTCTTTTATACTAGTACTAAAAACAACATATGAGATGTGTTAATTTAACACAATAAGGGACGATGGGTTTTCAATTTCATTTAACGTATTCAATTAAGGTCATGAATCCAATTTTATAGTTGAACCAGAATATAATATATGTATTATTTTTCATCTAAATTTCTGGAATCGTCTTTTACACATGGTTATTATTTATAAAACAAATTATATTCATTGTGATAAAAATTTTCCAATTAACCCAAAAGGTTATCACTAAAATTTTATATAATGATTAATCTTCACACCATGTAACCAAAAAACATTCACAACTTTGTAACTTTATAGATTTTCAATAGTAAAATATAACTCCAACTATAGAAAACCATCCATATTTTACATTATTATCCATCCATATATATAAGTAAAGAGATCTTGAAACAAATGAACCCAAACAATGAAATTAAACCTCATAACCAATCAAAAAGTTTATAAATGAACTCAAAAAGATTTTAATAAATGAAAGACATGTAAAATAAGTTCTGGAATTATTAATTAATTAACCTAATATTATTATTCATGTCATTAATATCAATTGGATGTCACCATCAGAACTAAGGTATGGGATTCTACCAGAACCTCCATTATTCCTTCAGGTTTCCATGTCTTTATTTTTACCTTAATGAATTTATCTGTTATTTTTATGTACATATTAAAAATTTTGTTTAAATAATCAAAAATAATTTATCACTATCCATTAATCATTCTATTTTTGGAATATTAATGTTTTTAAATGGTTCCCTCCTCAACACTTCTCGATAAGAAAACCAATTTTAAGGGAACATCCCAAAATTTTAAGCAAATTTATTGTGCACTCTACCATCTATTTTAAGACACCATTAATATTATAAAATTAGTGTTTTTATTATTAAAACCTTCTTCTTTCACTTATTTTTTTATATAAAATATTATGACCATTACTATTTTAAATTCTCTTTAGTATTGTCCTTAAAACCGCACTAATGTATTTTAAGGCTAAAATTTCTTAAATACTATTTTTACATGATATCGCTTATTTTGAACATCAATTACCATGATGTATGCCTATTTTTCATTATTAATTTCCTTGTATGTTCTAATTTCTTTATTTCATGGACACTTGTATGATACTACCATTAAATTATTCTTTATTACATGATTATGAGACCCATTCATTTGCAAGGGTTCACTTATGTTAATGTATGATTGATTATGTATGATTCTTTATGTGGAAGGAATTATCATGAACATTTAATGATTAGTGCACCCAGATAGTGCTCCCATGTATTGGGTAAATTTTATTCTTGTGAGACATAATGTGCAAAGGTCGTAGAGGTCAGCCTTGACTTGTGCTACCATGTCCAATGATCTTTTTTGTTAGCCTCAACTTGTGCTACCATGTGAAATCATCTCAGTTTTTAACCTTGACTTGTGATCTTATAAGTGAAATGAGCCTTGACTTATTCTAAATTCATGTTATATATTTCTTCCAAAGTACTATGATTCAATGTTTATATGATCCCATGTTACATATTATATGGTTCCATATGTTCAATTACTTTTTATTACCTTTTATATCATTATATAATGCTTCCTAACCAATGTGTTAAACCTTCATTCTCATGCTTAATCCCTTACTGAGATTTTAGCTCATACTGTTGTTCATGTTATACCTAGGATATCCTATGAATATGTATGAGCACAAAAGAAGTTAGGATCCCATTATGGAGATTAAATAAATAGTTGTTTTTATGATGTTTGATTATAAACCTTGTCTTCAAGGACACTACACATTATGATCCTTGGCTTGTAATTTGATTTTTAATTATGCTCAATATCATGTAATGATACATGTAAAAGGATAGGTTCACTATAGTTGGTATCATTGTATGTTCTAGTTATTTTTAGTGATTTGGAATAGAGAACTTTAGTAAGAACCCTATGGACGAGACTAAGTAAAAGAAAAAACCCCTAATTTTTTTATGTATAGATTAAGTGGTTTATCAAGAAAATACAACCATGTCTCGATATAAATAGGTAGAGTTACATCTGCCACAAATGTTTCTAGGGGTAAAACATGAAAACACCACGTTGAGATAGACTCAAATGGGAACTGGTGAACGACAAAGGGTTGTGCTTCACTCTTGGTTTGACACTCCTAGGGTATATTCTTTGGTAAATTCGTGATATTGGTCAAACCAGTATTAAGGGAATAAGAAAAGACCCCACAAGAATATAAGTTAAGAAATAGATCAGGGATAACCGAGATTTAAACCTAGGGAACCACAAGTTAGGATATACTTTCCCTTTTGAATTTTATCCTTTTATTTTTAAAGTTTACATTTTATATTTAATAGATAAGTATTTAAATCCTCACTTTTTTAACCATAGTATGAAAAATTAAATTTTGAGGGTGAAATTTCATAACGGGTGAAGAATGTAACAACCCAAGGTTTTATCAATACAAATCTCCTTCTAATAATTATACCATATAATATTGTAACACCCCATGATTTCATAGTATGTTATTTTCTTTAAAGTAATTCAATAGCTTGCGCTACACGCAACACCGAGTTCGAGCGCACCACGACTTACCAAACTAGGCGTTCAAAAGCGGTTATGAACCGTTTTACCATAATTTTGAATTCTATATACTCCATATAATTTTAGAATCCATATTATGTGTTTCTTAGACATAATATAAGAACAAATTCATTTTTTTTAGATAAAAGAAGTCTTTTTTAAAAAAATGAAATTTTACCACCTTTTAAAGGAAAACCCTTTTTAAAACCAATATTTGACACTTTTATATATTAAATTTAATAAAATTAAATTCTTCATTAGAATCGGGACATAAAAATAGATTTTTTCAACTTTTCTAAAAACATTGATATTTTGTTAAATACTGAAAATACTAAATTTTAATTGAAAACAACTTTTTTAATCAGAATAATTTATAGTGTTAAATTACACACATGAAAGGTTTGGAAGTATAATTAGATTATATTTTTACCATTTAATACAATGTTGGTCATTGGAATTAATTTCACTTTGAAGTCATACATAAACAAGTGTCAATCTTTTGATAGTTATTGTTTCTTAAAAACACGCTATTTGTTTTGACAACGGAAATTAATTTTAAATTAGTTAACACAACTTCTATGCTTTGAATTTGGTAAAATATACAACATTTTTGGATTCATAATATCGGAATTATGTTAGGGTGAATTTTTGGTATTTTTCTAAAAACATTCAATTTTTGATGAATAGTGAAAACGTTTGAGTTAATAGTTTAAAACAAAATTTTTATTTAAATAATTATTTATTTTATTTAAATTTATTTTAGGACAGAATAGATGCATAATAACTATATATGATTAATTTAATTCATTGGAGTTAGTTGATAATAATTTTATATATATATAAATTTTATTGAACTTTTCACCATCTTTTACCCACCTCCTACGAGAATTTGCAAATTCACATAAAACATAATTTTACCGCTTCTGTGAGTTGAATTTCCAAAATACGAGAGACACTATTGATATCAGTAAGTAAAATGTGGTTCAATAAGATGAAAATAATATGTGGTGAATGGTAACTTTTTACTTTTATTTACCATGGTTAAAAGTAAATAGGGTAATTAAGGGTAAAAATGATATTATTATTACACTAACACATGTCGTAATTCTATTTGATAAGTATAACTTGACCAAAAAAACCTTAGGAATAAAATAGGATCCTTTAGATCCACTTGGATTAGATTAGGACACTTATTATTATTTTATTTAAAGAAGAGATAAACGAGTTAAAATCAAAGTTTAATAACTAAAATATTTTTAATATAGGGTTATACATAATATAAATTTGACTATAAATATTAATTATAAATATAAATCTATTTATTATATAATTGTTTTTTATTTAAATTTTTTAGACATTAAATAATTTAATTTTTTATGACACAATGATGATGCTGTAATTACCTAATAAATGAAATATTAAAATAATTGATATTATAAATACCCAAATAAATGTCATTTGAGAAATTTTATGAATTAAACTAATTTTATATGTTAATATGACATATTAGGGTTGGTTATATAAATTTTTTCGAAGTAACAATGCAGTTATAAAATTAGAAAAAACAAAATACCAAATAGTGTCAAAATTGACATAAAAGAGTTTTTAAAACAAATATTATATTATTAATTGATATTATTTTCCTAAATATCTAAGGTTCAGCCAAAGGACTTATATAATTATAGGTGTTTCATTAATGAACCACTTGGGGTTCTCTTGGATGTATATAGTAAGTTTATTAACCATATAATATAAAAATACAAAAAGACATGGTAAATGTCAAACTATTTAACTAAGAGTTAAATCTAAATGATAAAGTTAATATAGTAACCCAAACCTATCTAAAACCTATTGTTTTAGTGTTTTTAGACCCATAAACACCTTATATTTTAAATAATCTATTGTGGATCCATTATAACCCAAAAATGATTTAATTATAAAATAATATTTCTAGCTTTTCCTAAGGTGACCCTCACCCCTCTTATAAAAAGGCACTCCCCCTTCTCTTTAATTCATACCTTCAAAGCCATTTTTATCGGCCAAAATTGGCCCAAATACCCTCTCAACTGTCATACCATAATCCTAGAGGCCTTCCTTTAGTCAGAAAGCCAACCTATATATACCTTTTGATCAAATCAAAAGGAAGAACCCGAAGAAGAGGTAAATATTGCATCACCTCTTTTAAGTTCTTTTCTTCTTCAACTTCCTCTTTATTTATTGTTTCCGTTATAAAATAATACATCAATTATATTATATATAATGTGATGTTATTATAAATATTTTACAACTATATTCATTATTCTATCCATATTTTAAATGACATGTCACCATACATGCTTACGAACGACTTACCGTCTCCACATCGTAGTGTAATTGTTATTAAATACATTATTATTTGGATGGGTATAATAATGATATGTAATTAATGTAAATAATAAATATAACAGGATAATTATTCTGTATATATTATATACCATCCAATTATATATATTTTTTAATATCAAAAAAATGATATTGTTTCTCGTGCGTATGTATGGATTGTCGTCTCCATGAACACGATGAGATTCATTCCTCATCATATCCATTCAAGACTAATTTTCATTAGATGATTAAAAATAAAGTTTAAATACATGATATAATTTTATATATGAATAATATACATCCCATCCATAACAAATATTACTCACATAACAAATAATATAAAGGAAAATGAATAATTTAACACCCAAAATAACAATAATACAAAGATATTATTAACAAAACAATGTTAAAAGATCATATACGATATCATATTAATGTATATGATAATTTTTTAATTTAATAACAATTATTTCACCATTATAAAGGATTTTAACCTACCCTCGACCAAGGAAAACTACAAAGTAAGGGGTTTCTTATCTCGCTTTCAATTTCGTGAGATTTCCATTGTTCACCACTTATTTATTGCATGTGGTGTGTGTACTTCCCATGATTGTATTCATTGTGTAATATACCTTAATTTATGGATATTTACATCATAATTGTATGATCCTTCTTTCATGTGTGTAAGTTTTGTAAGTTACCAAATCAATAAGGGAATTTGAAATTTCAATTTCCACTCATTCGGATTTACGCATACTTCATTGATTATTTTACTCCAAGATTATTTATAGAATCACTATTAATTTGATTATGTCATAATTTCCACTCCCCTTTATATGGATATAATTTTTATACACATAATCACTCAATTGATAAATTTTAAATTCCTCGATATGAAATTTATAAGAGTAATTTTAACTCAATATTCGTTTGTTGAGTTAAACATCCAATTCATTGGTGTATTTTTTTACATGAATATGTGTGAATGTCCTATGATTGATTTAAACTGAATATGTAATGATATTGAGTGTATTTATATTTATCACACATAATTATTTCATTGATTTATCCTTATCCTAAGGATACGGTCTTTATAAGATATTTCATCTCAATTTACATTCTATTGAGACTTCTTGGTTGTTATACGCCAATTCACTTTTAAATGGTGTATATGATGTACACTCACATAGTATACCATGAATCCATTTATTCTCATGATATTTTAATTTTTTAATTTCCTCAATTATTTTTATTAAAGTGTCTCTCTTTTGTTTAGAAACTCTAACTAAAATATCATTTTAAATGTTTTAAAGATTTATTATTCTAAAGCTTTCTCATTAATGTCCATGTTTTAAAAATGGTTTTTCGGATTTATTTATATGGACATTAATGTTTTAAAATTAAAATTCCATTTAAAAGTTTCAAAGTGGTATGGGATACTTTGATTAAAAAATCTATTTTAAACGGCTTTTTGATAACTAGTGAGACTTTTAAATGTTTTCAAGAAAAAGAGGGATATTTCTCTCAAATAGTTTGATGATTATTTTCATCTATGTCAATATCATTAATTATTCTCTACTGAGGTTGATCTATTATAATAAAATCTTCCATATTGTATTTAATGAGTTATTTTTGACAGTGGATGTGTTATTTTGATACCGTTCATGGTTTGTGGTTAAAATATTGACATTTCGTATGCTAGTTTTAATAAGAATGGTCATATTATGTTTCAACATTTTCATATGAGTAATGAATTGGACTTAGTAAGTGACGAATGAAGCCTCCTAAAGCTCCTCGATGCATCAGTAGGTCTCATGAGACAAACTAGTGTCTTGGCAAAAGTCCTTGACAAAATCTTATTTGTAGTCTTGGCACAAGTCCTTGACTATGTGGTTATGAAAGTCTGGAATTATGCATTCCATCCTTGTAAAAGTGGCTATTGATATTGCATGTGATTATTTGACTAGTAGAATATCCATGTGAATAAGTAAATGGATTTATTTTATTTTTATATTTTGCATATTATACTGAAGTTCAAGTTTAAAAGGATTTAGTTTTAGTCTTATACATTGCCTTAAATGTTTTTACTCATTTATAAAAGTTTCCGTTATATTGTTATCCTGACTGAGCTTCTAGGATCACCCCTTTCTACGTTTTATTTTCACCAGGATGCAAAGAAGTATATTATGAATAACCTGTAGGGATAGTCTATGGGATCTCAGTGTTGTCAATGGAAACAATGTTATTATAGTTTTCCATTTTATGATGTAATGTAAACCTTATGAATGTATCTAGTATTTCCAAGGCTACTAAACTAATTGATCTTTCAGGACACGATTTCCTTGTATCATGCCAATGTTACATAATAATGCTCCGACTCTGGGCTTCTGGGGTAGGGTGTTACAGTTGGTATTAGAGGAAGTTGAGTACAAACCGTGGAAACTAGATTTAGATAAACTCTGATTAGATCACATTTCCCTAAGATAGAATTTGAGTATTATTATAGAATAACTTCCTTTAATTTTTGTAATATAAAGATTTTGTGTATTTTCCATGCAGTACATCCATGTTTGGATACAAGCAGGTAGAGGCGCTCTGGCACAGATGAACCTAGGAGTGAAAACTCTGAAAATGAGTTTCGGGCTTGACCCGAGGTATCCTGGTACACAACAACGGGCCTTACTGCACTCTTGGTTACGACACTCCCAAGAGATATGCTTAGGATAATTTACATTCTCTTTACAAAACTATTTGAAGGATTTTAATATAATATGAGAATAAATGACCTTGTTTAATCCTAAGGTGTTTTAAATTTAAAGTAGTGTGTTATGATATTCTCTAAATGATTTTATGACTATTATTACTCACACGATGATATCTGGTTTTAGTCAATGGCTGGATTCTAAGAAAGTCATAGTAACTTTTAGCATGATGTACAAGGTGGGAACAGTGGTGGAAATGAGAAAGAAAATAGAATGTTGATAGGCATAAAAGATATCGTGTTCATTCTGAATCAATTTTTAAAAAATATGACTGACAACATATATATTAACCAACTCCCAGACTCAAAAATTAAGAGAAAAGTGGTGAATGATAAGAGCTTAAACAGGGAATACCATGGAGAAAAAAAAGATCATTTTTCATCATGTAGGAAATGTGGAAGGAGACACCTAGGAAGGTGTCTTAACGGAACAAAGAAATGATTTATGTGGGGGAAAGAAGATCATAAATAAAGAATTTCTGCGGAAAAATCCAGAGTAATATGGAAGAAAGTAAAAATGATCCTAAGAATCCAATTATGGTCATTTTTCATAAATGTATGGGACCTTGGAATCACCCAAGTCAATGCCCTATTCTATAGGATAACCTCTTGGGCAGAGAAGAACCTATGTATAAATAAATGGATGGAAAAATGTTTAAAGGTATTAGTTCTCTTTGTTGATGAGATTACTTTGGAAGACTTTTCTATTGTATGTGTAACCCTGCAGTTTGTTATGTGAAAATTCTATTCGAGGAATAGTTATCTTTTCTTTTGTGGATATAGCTATAAATAACCATTTGGGTATATATGACTCTTGAATTTGAGGCAATTATAGGTTATTAATTTTTGTGATGAAAATGATAGGTATGAGATAACATTGGTGGTTAAATTATGTTATGATTATTTTGAAGAATCTATCTCATTTAGGGAATGTAATAAAATATAGTTTTTGAAAAAGGACAAGACGCAGACCGTGTGAAAACCCATCGCATCGAACAAAGCTGTGGTAATCTAACCCACAACCAGAGTGTGATTGGGATTTATCGCCTACCACTAGACTACGTGAAGTCCCTGGTTAGTGTGACAAATTATTTTTAGTTAAATGATTTTATTGATCAATAATATGTTGATTTGGGATCTTATATCTTATCAAATTAATACCCTTAGTATAGAAAAATGATTTGGTAATTAAGTGATAAATGTTATTTTGGAAGATGTTCTCTTTGTTGGAAACACTATATGACTAAGGAAAATAGAATACTATGGGATTTCATTTGAGGAGTAATGATATATTTTTATCTATGTTTTTATTTTAGATTTATAGTGATTTGGGTTATTTATGGAAATGACTAACCTATAATAGAGAATATGTGATTAGGTTAATTACTTTTAAGTATGTGACTTTAAGAGTATTCGATGTCATTTGGAGATACAATTTAATTTGGAAGACTATTATTTTATGTGTTGGGATTCAATATTAGTTTGGATTATATTAAAGGACTTTAAGGAAAATTGTTTATTGAATGGTATTTATATAACTTTGGGGTATTGTTTGATTAATTTTTTAAATTAAGATAAGTATTTCTTTCTCTAAAGGATTATCCTTTTTGGAGATCATCTGATCTTGTACTAATCTTTTTGGTTTTGGTTAGTCTCTAAATACAATGTAAATATATATAGTTTATCCTTTATGAATTATGTGATTCTATAGAAATTGATTCTAGAACTTTAGGTGTGACTAAGTCATCTTGAATACTCATAGTTTGAAAAAAAAAGATGAGCTAGTGCTAAAAATTTATTAAAGGATGAAACTCTTTTTAAAATTTAAGTATATCTCTTTATGTTCATAGTCAATCTCTTAAATAAATTCCTCAAATTTAGGAAATGGAACTCAAAATAGAAAAAAATGTTGTCCGTTTAATTTTCCTACTCGGAAACTCATGACCATTTATCCCATCAAAAGTTTTTGGTTTTCTTGTTGTTAAATTTATCCAAATCGTGTTTTCTATCCCTATCAATCAGAACTTGACACTTAGTTTATCATCCATATCCATGTTTTCCCACATGGAATCCTAGTATGTCTTATCTCTGGTGACCTTTGTACTTCTATTTCTTTCTTTTAAAGAGATAGTTTTATTGACTCTTTTTCCGATGTGGGACATTCAATGAAGTTCCCAAGATCAATTTTAAAATTGCGAGGACGCAATTTCCAAAAGGGGGGAAGAATATAACACCGAAATATTTCATTGTAAGTTATTTTCTTTAAAGTAATTCAATAGCTTGCGCTACATTCAACACCGAGTTCAAGCACACCATGACTTACTAAACCAGTCATTCAAAAGCAGTTATGAATAGTATTAACTGAATTTAGAATTTTATATACTCCATATAATTTTAGAATCCATATTATGTGTTTCTTAGATATAATATAAGAAAAAATTCAATTTTTTCAAATAAAAGATGTATTATTCAAAAAATGAAATTTTACCACCTTTTAATGGAAAACCCTTTTTAAAACCAATATTTGAAAATTTTATATATTCAATTTAATGAAATTAAATTATTCTTTAGAATTGGGACAAAAAATAAATTTTTTGTACAATTCTAATAACTTTAATATTTTGATGAATACTGAAAAATACTAAAATCTTGGTCCAACATGATGATATCCTTGCGAAAGATAAGATGAAAGGCATCTCCTTTGTCGATGCTCTCAAGGGCATTGATCTTTTCAAATCCTCTGAGACGCATGCGGCTCGATACAAGAAACTTGGAGATGGAAGATTTGTGGTTGAGGCCAATCTAGATGCACTTCAACAGCAGCCACTACTTTTTAAGTTCTCTTTTTTGGCTCGTATTTCCTATCTCAAAGGGGACAAGCCCTGGTCGAACTCAGAGCTCAAAACAATAATTGCTAGTATTTGGGGTTTTTCTGACTGGATTCTCATCCCTCTCGGTAAGGGTTATTTCCATCTCTTATTGAAATCGCAAGAGGATTTGAATAGAGTCTCGAAATATGGCAATCTGCCACTAAAACCGGGTGCCCTTCATATCTCTGAACGAGACCTTGCCTTCAACCCATATAACGCAAAGAATTCCTTAGCTCAGATTTGGGTGTGTTTGCAAGGTTTAAATTGGTACTTTTTGCAACCTAGGATACTCAACGACATAAATTAGTGTATCAGAACACTGATAAAGATAGACCAAAGGATGCTTAATACAGAGCTTGGTATGTATGCTCGAGTTATGGTGGAACTTGACATCGCTGAAAAAGTTCTAGAATCCATTGTCTTTAGTGCCAACAATTATTGAGCTAAAGTTCCCATTGAGTGTGAACGGATGTCGCCCTACTGTGAACTATGTAAAATTGTTGGCCACTCCTTGTTTAAATGTCATGTGATCAAAAATCAGGTTGCTCAACCTGCGGACGATGGGTGAACTAAAGTGAAGAGGAAGAAATCTGGTAAGGTTGTGACTCATGCCATCCCCATCCCCCCGAAGAAAAAACACAATGTTTGAGTGGAAAAAAGCATTCTTCTGGGAGAGATATCTGGTGTAACCTGAGCTGAACAAGTTGAAGTAGAGGAACTTGCAGAGCTCAGTCATGACATTTTGGAGGACATTGAGCGGCTCGTTCAGGACACATGTTCCTCTGAACCTGGTTTCCATGATGGGAAGGACGATGCTTCATTCTCCCCAGCACTGGTCTAACCCATCTCTACTCTAGTTCCTCACATGGATAGTAGTAAGGATGAAAACCGGGTTGGAACTTATGCCAATACTCGGGCTCCACATCAAGGCATTGCAGCTCCGACACAATCTTGTGCTCTGGAGCTTCCACCTCCAGCATAGACTATCTCGTCACATGCCACTGCCTCTGAAGCCAATATTTCTGGTATAAATTCATCTATTCATCAAGTTAATCTTGATGGTAGCATTGTAGTGAGTTCATCTATTCCCTCTACACACTCTCTTACCCCACTTCCCTTACAGGAATTCAACCATGACCTGGAGCACTCACCTGATTTTCCTATGTCTTCCGGAGCATTAGACACACTGGTTTCTGCAGTGTTGACTAATGTCCCCTAGACCCCAAACTTAAAGGAAAAAAGCATCTCCTATTGTAATTTATTCTCCTTATTCTTCTAAATAATTGAATGTATTAAAAGAGACTAACATCTTTTCTGCTTCTCCTATGACGAAACAGGATATGAATACTCCTTTGGCCTCATCATCAAACCTCAAAAGATCTAAGAGGAACAAGGGCTCGAATGGATCCAAAAAGAAAAAAAGGAGCCCAGGCTCCAAAAAAAAGTTTTAATGGATGTATTTTTTTTTGGAATTGTCAGGGGTTAGCAAACTCTGACACTCATTTGGTTCCAAAAAGACTCGTTTCAACTCATAAACCCAACATTTTAGCACTTGCTGAACCCAAAGATAATTTCTCTATGAATTTCATGCATCGCTTTTCTGTTGGTTATAATTTTCTTGTTGTTTGTGCTAATTATAGTAATGTTGAATCTCTTTGGATTTTTTATCACAACTCCTTGCATGACATTAATATCAGTATTTCCTCTAACCAAATGATCACTTGTGATTTTTCCTATGATATCAAGCACATTTTTCGCACATTTTTTTATGCTAAAAACAGATATCAGGATCATATGCCTCTTTGTAATGACCTCTCTTCCTTAGCTAACTCCATGAATGGCCCTTGGATGGTGATGGGGGACTTCAATTCCATTCTCTCTCCCAATGAGAAGATGGGACCATCCCATTCACCCATATCATCTATAGAATTTAGATCCTCAATTGTAGCATGTAATCTGGTGGAAGTCAATATCATAGGTGATAAATTCACATGGTATCATAGTCGTTATAATCGGGTTGTTTCTAGAAAACATGATAGGGTTCTAGTGAATATCCCAGCCCTTGATTCTTGAGACACCATCTCTAGCATCACCTTACCTAAACATAATTTTGATCATCATCATATTCTCGTTACCTTTCACTCAAAAAAATCCCAGGCTAGTATACCCTTCAAATTCAATAATGCTTGGTCTAAGGACCAGGATTGTTCTCTTCTCATTTAAAGTTTTTGGAATTCTATGAGCCATCATTCTGATGCTTTTTTCTGTATCACCAAGTTCAAGCATCTTAAACATTATCTCAAAGGTTGGTGTAGTGCTAAATCTAAACAGGTTGACCAAGACATCTCCAACCGTGAGAATGATATCAATCAAATTCAAATCACTTCCACTAACTCTGACTTTTTCTCTAACCCCCAAACTGAAATAAACATTGTCGTTAAGCTCAAATCCCATTTAGACCTCAAATATAACCTTCACAAACAGGTCTTCAATATAAAATGGCTCACCGATGGGGACCAAAACACCAAATTTTACAATGCCCGTCAGAGGATTAGAAAAGTCACTCATCCCTTATCTTCTCTGAAATATAATGACAATATCTTTTCCTCTGAAGCTTCCATTTCTAATCATGTTTTCACTTATTTTGAAAACATTTTTAATGGTACTCATATTAACAAGAACATTATCCTTGGGATCATACCTACTTTGGTCAATGAGGATGACAATATTTCTCTCTTAACTATTCCCCTGGACCATGAAATGAAAGCCATGATCTTCAGTCTGAATCTTGATAGTGCTTCTGGTCATGATGGCTTCAATAATGGTTTTTTTCAACATCATTAGGAGGTTTTCCACACTGATGTCTGCAATCTTGTTAAATATTTTTTTTAAGACTGGCTCACTTCCTTATGGTCTAAACGCTGAATTCCTCAGCTTAATTCCAAATGTGGCAAACTCCCCTGAAATCCATATCCTTATACCTATTCCTCTAATCAAATATATTTATAAAATCATTATAAATCCTATTGCATATATACTTTCTTCTCTATGTAACAAACATATTTCCTGGAATCAATTTGGTTTCATCAAAGGTAGATCCATTCAATACTTCATTTGCCTTACTTTGGAATGCACCAACTCTCTAAACAAAGTCTCCCAAGGGGGCATCATTTCCATTAAGCATGATGTTAGGAAAGATTTTGATAGTATTGACAGGACTTTAATTTTCAGAGTTCTCAAATCTTTTGGATTTAATGATATCTTCATTAGTAGGATTCACTCTCTCTTCAACTCTGCCTTAATATAAATTCTTGTTAATGGCCCTCCCAAGGGATATTTTAAATTCTCTAAAGGAGTTTGTCAAGGTGATCCCTTCTCTGCCATTCTCTTTACTATTGCAGAAGACTACCTTAGTAGATTTCTCTCCTCTCTTGTTCATCAAGGTAAACTTAAACCCATCTCAATGACTAGGAATCTGGCTATCTTGACCCATCTTCTTTATGCCGATGACAAAATCATTTTCCTCAATGGAAGTAAACGGAATGTCCATAAACTTAAAAAGCCTCATCCCACTATGAAGTGGTTTCAGGTCAATCCATTAGTTGGAATAAATCCTTTTTTTGGGAAATTCTTCCCCCTCTCTTGGAAAGGTCACATTATAGAAAATCTTGACATCAAGGAAGGTTATTTTCCTTTCACTTATCTGGGAGTTACCATTTTTCATGGTAGGCTTAAATCTATTTATTTTAATGTTGTTGTTGATCAGGTGATTAACCAACTTACTTCCTGGAGAGGGAAATCTGTGTCCATGGCTGGGAGCATTTGCCTTATGAAATCGACCATTATCTCTAAATTGGTTTATTCCCTCATGATCTACAAATGGACACTTGGTCTTCTCAAGAGAATCAATACATATATTACAAATTTTTTCTGGACTGGTACCATCACTGAGTAGAAACTTGTTACTATTCACTAGTTGACTTGTTGCACCCCTTTTGAGAAGGGTGGCCTTGATATTAAAAATCTCAAATTGTTCAATGAGGCCCTCCAAGCTAGGCTCACTTAGAGACTGATCAATAAAACCTCTGACTCCCTTGCTTACCTTATAAATAAATTTCTTATGAGGTTAAAAAATGGGAATCTAAACTATGTCCAATCTTCTCTTTGGCCCTCCTTAAGAAAATTGATTGCCCGCATCATGAATAACTCTAGATGGTTGGTTAGCATGGACTCCACCATTTGTTTTTGGCTGGATAACTGGACTAGCTCCCCTCTTATTTCCATGATTCCTCTTAATACTTTCCCTAATAGCATTAACTGCACTATAAAGGAAGTGATGCAATCCAGAACCATCGAGCTCCCTGACTCTATCATGCAGTTGGTTGATGGTTACACTTTCTCCAATGATGATGACTTTCTTGATTGGTAACCGGCTCACAATGGTATTATTGACTCAATTTTTTTTTACAATCATTGTTTCTTGGACTCGGAATATAACTTTTCTTGGATGAAGTTTTTTAAAAAACCTTGGATTAAACCTTCTAAGCTTAATCTTATTTGGTGCTTGGTGCACAATTGTATCCCTACTAGGACTTGTCTCCAATCTTTCTGCATTCATCTATATTGTAAATTCCCTCTATGTCATCAAAACCGAGAGGTTATCAACCATATATTTTTATCTTTCAGTACGGATTTTGATATGTGGAATTTTATTGCTGACATCTTTGATAGCAGATGACATTCTTCTGAAAATATTATCTTTTAGCTAAAGCATTCTATAAAGTTTGACTTCTCACCACAAGTCAAAAACCTATTCCTATCTATTGTGGTGGAAATTCTACACATTATCTTGTATGATAGAAATTCCATTATTCACAATAATAACTCACCCAATCTCTTTGTAGCCGGTAAGAGAATCCTGATTTCCATTAATGATGCTGCCTCGATCCAGAAAGATAATTGTGACAACTTGATCAGTGACTTCATGATCCTGTGATGTTTGAAGATTGAAGGCATTTTTTCACAGCCAAAACGTTTTCTTGAGGTCTTCTAGAAAGAACCTCTACATGGATGGATCAAGATCAATGTGGATATAGCTTCCAAAGGAAATCCAGGCCCTACGGGTTGTGGATCAATCTTCAGAGACTTCAAAGGACACTTCCATGGTTGTTTCTATGGCAGCTGCAGGGTCACCTCCTCCCTTGAAGCTGAGATGTTGGATCTCATCAATTACATGGGCTTTGTTAAGTATAAAGTCCGGAAGAACATCTGTATTGAAAGTGAGTCCACCACCATTGTTCGGGAAATTTGGAATGGGGACGTTCACCTCTCTTGGCCACTTACTGCGAGTTGGAGGATCTGCCTGAACTCGCTTCTGGAAATCAGATATATTGTCACCATTGCCTACCGTGAAGAAAATATGGTGGAAGATGGTCTTGCCAACATGGAGATCAGCCAGGCCATTACATGGTCTAATGACTTGTCAGATGATCTCCTCCCACTCCTTGCTAAATATTGTAAAAAAATCCCCTCTTTCATACTTTTGTAATTTTCTTGCTTGTATTTAATAAATTATTTCTTAGTCGTTGAACAAGACATTGCCTTTAAACAAAATGTTTTGAATTTGGGAAAATCTACATCATTTTTGGATTCGGAATATCGAAATTATCTTAGGGTGAATTTTTTTTATTTTTTTGAAAAAATTCAATTTTTTATGAATAGTGAAAAACATTAAGTTATTGTTTAAAACCGAATTTTTATTTAAATAATTATTTATTTTATTTAAATTTATTTTAGGTCAAAATAGTAACATAATACCTATATAATATCAATGTAATTCATTGGATACAGATTATAATAATTTTAGATATATAAAAATTTTATTGAACTTTTCAACATCTTTTACCCACCTCCTAAGAGAATTTGAAAATTCACATAAAACAAAATTTTACCACTTCTGTGAGTTGAATTTCAAAAATCTGAGAGAATCGATTGATATCAGTATGTAAAATGTGGTTCAATAAGAAGAAAATAATTTTTGGTGAAGAGTAACATTTTACTTTTATTTACCACGATTAGAAGTAAATAGGGAAATTAAGGGTAAAAATTATATTATTATTATCCTAACAGATATCCTAATTCTATTGGATAATTATAACTCTACCAAAAAACCTTAGTAATATAATATGATCATTTAGTTCCACTTGGATTAGATTAGGACAATTATTATTATTTTATTTAAAGAATCGTTAAAACAGTTAAAATCAATGTTTAATAACTAAAACATTTCTCATATAGGGTTATACATAAGATAAATCTGTCTATAAATATTCATTAGAAATATAAAACAATTTACCATATAATGGTATTTTATTTATATTTTTTAGACATTAAATACATTAATATATTTATGACACCATGATGATGTAGTAATTACCAAATTAATGAAATATTAAAATAATTGATATTATAAATACCCAAATAAATGTAATTTGAGACTTTTTATGAATTAAACTAATTTTATAGGTTAATATGACATGTTAGGGTTGTTTCAATGAATTTTTTTCGAAGTAATAATGCTGTTATAAATTTAGAAAAAAACAAAATACCAAATAGTGTCAAAATTGACATAAAAGAGTCCTTAAAACAAATATTATATTATTAGTTGATATTCTATTCATAAAAATATAATGTTCAGCCAAAGGAATTATATAATTATAGGTGTATCATTAATGAAACTCTTTGGGTTCTCTTGGAATTATATAGTAAGTTTATTAACCATATAATATAAAAATAGATAGAGACATGGTAAATGTCAAACTATTTAACTAAGAATTAAATCTAAAAGATAAAGTTAATATAGTGGTGAAACCCTATCTAAAACTTATTGGTTGAGTGGTTTTCGACCCATCCCAACCTTAGAATTTAAATAATCCATTTTCTATCCATTATAAACTGAAAAATATTTTATTATAAAATAATATTTCTATCTTTTCCTAAGGTACCACTCACCCCTATTATAAAAGGTCACTCCACCTTCTCTTTAATTCACACATTCAAAGCCATTTGGATCATCCAAACTCTACCCAAATACCCTCTAAACTGTCATCCCTTAATCATAAAGGCCTTTATTTAGTCAGAAATCCCACTTAAAGATCCCTTTTGATCAAATCAAAAGGAAGAACAAGAAGAAGAGGTAAATATTTCATCACCACTTTCAAGTTCCTTTATTCTTCCACTTCCTCTTTCTTTGTTGTTTCCATTCTAAAATAATAACTCCATTATCTTATATATATTGTGATGTTATTATAAATATGGTACAACCATCTTCATTATTCTATCCATCCTTTGAATGACATGTCACCATACGTGCGTACGAACGACTTACCGTCTCCACGTTGTGGTGTAATTGTTATTCAATACATTATTATTTGGATGGGTATAATAATGATGTGTAATTCATGTAAATAATAAATATAACATGATACTGATTATTTATATATGATATAACATCCAATTATATATTATTTTAATATCAAAAGAATGATATTGTCGCTCGTGCGTACGTTCGGATTACCGTCTCCACGAACGCGATGAGATTCATTCCCCGTCATATCCATTCAAGAATAATTTTCATTAGATGATTAAAAATAATGTTTAAAGACTTGAACTTATTCTGGATATTAATAAGATACATCTCATCCATAACAAATATGACTCACATAACAAAGAATATGAAATAAAAAAGAATCCATTAACACCCGAAACAATAATAATACTAAGATATTTTTAACAAAGCAATGTTAAAAGATCATATATGATATCATATTAATGTATATTATCCTTTAATAATTTAATAAATATTATTTCACCATTATAAAGGAGGTTAACCTACCCTCTACCAAGGAAAAAGTACAAAGTAAGGGGTTTCTTATCTCACTTTTAATTCCCTGAGATTTCCATTGTTCACCACTTATTTATTGCATGTGGTGTATGTACTTCCCATGATTATATTCATTGTGTAATATACTTTAATTTATGGATATTTAAATCACCATTGTATGATCCATCTTTCATGGTTGTTTGTTTCATAAGTTACCAAATCTATAAGGGAATTTGAAATTTCAATTTCCACTCATTCGGCTTTACACATACTTTATTGATTATTTTACTCCAAGATTATGTGTGGAATCACTATTAATTTTCTTATGTCAAAATTTCCTCTCCCCTTTCTGTGGATATACTTTTGATACACATAATCACTCCATTGATAAATTCTCAAGTCATCAATATGAACTTGATAAGAGTAATTTTAACTCAATCTCCATTTGTTGAGTTAAACATCCAATTCATTGGTGTTTATTACAAGAATATGTGTGAATGTCCTCTGATTGATTTACACTGAATATCAAATCACATTGAGTGTATTTATATTTATCACACGTAATTATGTCATTGATTTATCCTTAACTTAAGGATATGGTCTTTATAAGATATTTCATCTCAATTTACATTCCATTGAGACTCACTTGTTGTTATATGCCAATTCACTTTTATATGGTGTATATAATGTACTTTGACATAGTATATCATGAATCCCTTTATTCTCATGATATTATAATGTTTTTATTACCTCAATTATTTTTATTCAAGTGTCTCTCTTTTGGTTAGGCACTCTACGTAAAATATCATTTTAAATGTTTAAAGATTTATTATTCTAAATCTTTCTCATTAATGTCCATGTTTTAAAAATGGTTTTAAGGATTTATTTATACGGACATTATAGTTTTAAAATTAAAATTCCTTTTAAAATTTTCAAAGTGGTATGAGACACTTTGATTAAAAAATCTATTTTAAATGGCTTCTTGATAAATAGTTAGAATTTTAAATGTTTTCAAGAAAAAGGGGGATATTTCTCTCAAATAGTTTGATGATTATTTTCACCTATGTAAATATTATTCATTATTATATATTTAGGTTGATATATTATAATATAATCTTATATATTGTATTGAATGAGTTATTTTTGACTGTGGATGTGCTATTTATATACCATTCATGTTTTGTGGTTAAAATATTGACATTTTGTATGCTAGTTTTAATACAAATGTTCAGATTATGTTTCAACATTTTCATATGAGGAATCAATTGGACTTAGTAAGTGATGGGTGGATCCCGAAATAGTTCCTCAATGCATTGTTATGTCTCATGAGACAAACTATTTTCTTGGCACAAGGCCTTGACAAAATCTTATTTGTAGTCTTGGCATAAGGCCTTGACTATGTGGTTCTGAAAGTCTGGCATTATTCATTCCATCATTGTGAAAGTGGATATTGATATTGCATGTGATTATTCAACTAGTAGAATATCCATGTGAATAAATAAATGGCATTATTTTATTTTTATAATTTCCATATTATGCTGAAGTTAAAGTTTAAAAGTATTTCTTTTTAGTCTTATACATTGCCTTTAATGTTTATGCTCATTTATGAAAGTTTCCGCTATATAGTTATCCTTTCTGAGCATCTAAACTCACCCATTTATATGTTTTATTTTTTCCAGGATGTGAAGAAGTATATTATGAATGACCTATAGGGATAGTCTATGGGATCTCGGTGTTGTATATGGAAAAATGTTGTTGTAGTTTTCCATTTTATGATATAATGTAAACCTTGTAAATGTATCTAGTATTTCCAAGGATACTAAACTGGTCGGTCTTTCGGGACAAGATTTACTTATATCATGCCAATGTTACATAATAATGCACGGACTCTGGGCTTCTGGGGTCGGGGAATTACAATATAATCACATAAGGTCGCATTATGAAATTCAATGGAATATCATGAAAATAAATACTATGAGACCATTAAACATATTTTTTCCACTCCTACGCCTTTAATTTCGAATATTTGACATACACAGTTGCATTCATAGTGATTTCTGGGGTCTGATGGAACAAACATAATTTTTGGTGAATAGTAAGATACCCTTATTAATATTAACATACGCTTATTAATATTAATATTACCCTTATGAATAATAAATCTTTCAAAATAATTGTAACATCACCATGAATGTATAAATTAAATTTTGGCTTCTTAGAAGTGATAATATGACCATAGTAAAACTATTGGTATTTTTGTAAGTTATAAATAATTAAATACAATTAATTAAATTAAAAGGAAATTTATTTTCCTAAAATGTGTTCACTAATTATAAATTTTATTTCTTCTGGTTTTATCATTATTTTATGAGGCCTTATGTAATTTTTTAAAGAATTAAAAATCCAGTTATCGTTTTAAAATCATTATTTTCTAAATAAATTAATATTTTAATTGAAAATGAAATTAATCATATTTATAAAATTATTTTGGAAAATTTGATTTCATTCCTGGATTCTACATGTAGAAAAATGGTTAGGTTCAATTTTTTGTATTTTTATAAAATACTTGAATTTTTTATGAATAGTAAAATATGATAAATTGAGATAAATGCTAAAACCAAAATTTCTGCATCATGATTGAGTCATGAATGATGTAAATGGCATTTGGTTCGAACTCACAATCATGTATTAATATTTGTTTCGTGGAATCATCACTATTTCTTCTCTTGTGGAGAAATAATAAACTAATGAATAAAAATATTAAGAAAACTCTTCTCCCCTCAATTATGAAAACCAACCACACTCGCCTCTTCTGTTAACTCCTCTAAAGCCTTATGTCATTCCTAAATTATTCTCAAATAACTCCCCAAGATACTCCTCCACGTACAACATCCCTTGGTCTCTTCTAAATCCCAAATCCTCTCACCTTTATAGGCTCCCAAGGATGATTAATTTAACAAGTAAATTCTTCTTTTCAATTATTTTACTTTCCATTCATGTTCCTTTTTTTCCTTTATATCCTTAACTATACTCATCCAAATGTTATGAAAAATCTATTACCTTATATTTACTATAATGTTTCTATGAGAATGTAAAATTTTATTATCATATCTCATTTAACCTTCTTTTATACTAGTAGTAAAAACACCATCTTAGATGTGTTAATTTACCACAATCAAGGATGATGGGTTTTCAATTACCTTTACCATATTCAATTCTAGTCATAAAACCATTTTATGGTTGAAAGAGACTATAATATATGTATTTTTCTCATCTATGGTTCTATAATCATTTTTTACACATCGTTTTGATTGATAAAACAAAATGTGGTCGTTGTGATAAAAACCGCCAAATAACCCAAAAGGTTATCTTTAAAGTTTTATATAATGATTCGTCTTCATTACAAGTAACCAAATAAAATTTACAAACATGTAACCTTCTGGATGTTCAATAATAAAATATAACCCCAATTCTAGACAATCATCCTCATCTTACATGACTATTTGTTCTTGTGTATAAGTAAACTGATCATGAAACAAATAGACCCGCACAATGAAATTTGACCTCATAACCAATCAACAAGGTTATGAAAGAACGAAAAAGATTATAATAAATAAAATAAATGTAAACTATGTTCTGTAATTATTAATTAATGAACATAATTTTATATTTAAGGTATTTATTATCTACCAGAAAACATCGTCAGATGTAAAGTAAGGTATTCTACCCGAATGTCCATTATTCCTTCGGGTTTCTCTATCTTTCTTTTTTCCCAAATGATGTTATCTGTTATTTTTATGTGCATATTCTAAATTCATTTAATATGCTCCAAAATCATGTATCAATATCCTTCATCAATCGTTTTTGGGGATATACATTTTTTAAAATGGTTCCCTCCTCAATACTTCCTAACAAGAATACCCGTTTTAAGGGAACTTCCTGAATTTTTGCCCAATTTCATGTGCACTCTACCATATGTTTTAAGCCACCATTTTCTTTATAAAATTGTTATTTTTATTATTAAAAAATTCTTTTTCACTTCTGGTTTTTTATAAAACATTATTTTCTATTCGATTTTAAATTCCCTTTAGTATTATCCTTAAAACCGCAATAAAATGTTTTAATGCTAAAAGTTTATAAATACTATTGTTACATGTTATCAATTCTATTTTAAATCACTTACCATGATATATGACTATTTTCCATTATTAATTTCCATTTTTGTTCTAATTCATTTCTTTTATGGACACTAGTATGATAAACCCATTAAATTATGCTTTATAACATGACTATGATTCCTATTTCTTTCCATGGGTTCCCTTATGTTTATGTATGATTGATTATGTATTATTATGTATATGGAAAGAATATTCATGAACATTTTATGATGGGTGAGCCCATATAGCACTCCAATGCATCAGGTATAGTTGAGTCTCATGAGATATTATGTACATTGGTTTTGGCAGTTAGCATTGAGTTGTGCAAACATGTGATACAGTCTTGGCTATTAGCCTCGACTTGTGCTACCATGTGCAATGGTGTTGGTGGTTAACCTTGAATTTTTCTACTCTAATTGAAACTATACTTGGATCATGATAAATTAATTTTTATGTTTTTTCCAAATTACTATGATTCAAGGTTTATATAATCCCATGTTACACGTGATAGGGTTCCATGTATTCAATTACATTTTGTACCTTTTTATATCATTATGGCATACTCTCTAACCAATTTCCTAAATATTTATTCTTATGCTTAATCCCTTACTAGGATTTTAGATCATCCCTTTTTCCATGTTATTTCTAGTATATCCTATGAATATGTATGAACACAATGGATGTTAGGAGTTAATTATAGAGATTAAATAAAAAAGTTGTTTTTATGGTGTTTGATTATGTACCTAGTCTTCCAAGACACCTGACTTTATGATCCTTGTCTTGTAAGTTGATGTTTAATTATTATTAAAATTATTTAATGATATATTTAAATGTTTAGTGTCATTATACCCTAGTATGTGTCTGCAAATATAAATGGCATTGATATATGATGATATTTCATTGAAAATAGATTTGGATTCAACCTATTTTTAATCTATACAATTCATCAGCTAGGTTATAATGAATCCCACGTATACCCTTATACTATAATGCTATATGGTTATGTAAAGTGAAAGAAAAATCATCTTGGTATAATCCATCTCAGGACTTAGTTTGGGGACCACATATTTGACTCAAAGTTTTATGTTTTTTGGAAAGATACGAATTTCAAAATACTTCTAGGAAGTCCTTGATTGCATCAACATGTGGAAATCCACTCATTATACCACCAATTCTAGAAATATTGCATTATTTTTTACATTTATGTATTTATGGTGGAAAATACCCACTCAAATCCTAAAAAATGTAGTATATTGATATTAGATAATATTATAGGGAAGGGAAACAGCCCATGACTAACAGTGTCGCCCAGGTCACTACTCCAAATTGACTAGAAATGGCCCTAGAAAATCCCTTCAAAAAACTCTATGGTTAATATATACTACTCCATCAATTAGATCAAAGGCATTGTTCCAAATTCGCGTACATATTCAACTACCATTATGATATCCTTCATGAAAACTGAGCCTTAAATCATTGAAAATGTCACTAAATCTCCACTCTATGGTAAAATATCGAATGAAAATATCATCCTTCCATCCCATGAGCTTCAACAGATCACTACTTCAACAATAGATAAAAACGATTTTGTCTTATCAACAAGATAGGATAATGATACTCATTTTCTATCCCTCAATTCAACCCCTACAAAGCTTCATGGAGACCGTTAATCGTGAGCTAGGCTATATGAAGTGGCTTCGTCATCTGGATGTCAATGTTTTGAATCCTATCCTAAATTAGAGATATTTACTTCACCGCCTACTACCTCTATGAGAAAGTTTGAGGATTTAGGGGCAGAGGAATAAGAATAGGAGGAGGAGGAGGAGGACCTCAGGGATTTCCCTCTAGTATTCAAGGAAATATTTCCTACAATAATTGCAGAACATAGTAAAAAATCTAGGTGCATAGGAATGAACACAAACAACATTAATTAGTGTTCCAATGTAATGTCTTGACCCGAGTGCCACATACCAATCCCCCAAGCTATACAACTACATAACCTAAAGCATGCATCCCCATATGCTAGAGGCCGTCAACTAGAAGGGAGGGTATAACATTAGTCATGGTGATTATACCCTATTTATCAGAGTAAAACACCAATAGAAATAAATAAAAAATAACCCATGGATGATATATTATAACATGAACAATACAGCATAACAATAAACTAGAAATTCAATTTTAGTAATAAACAATAGGTATGTCATACTATGTATGTGCTAACTGTAAAATGAAACTCAAAAGTAAAGAAACTAAAAACTCCCAAGAATGCCCAGAACCACTTCCAGTTTCCTTAACCATGCTCCATCCATAATCATTCATCTATCATAGGGTATTTTCCCTTATCAATTCTTAAAACCATGAAATCTATTCAGGTACCAATCAGAAAGCTTGTGTAGGGTGTGAGTACAATTAATTAGGACACCACCCACGACGTCTAAAACAATATACAATAAATAACAGTGTATGAATATGTTTAAATAATAAAATACAACCAATAAAGTAAAGAATTTACATTTATTCACTTACTCTTTATTTAAGCACATATCACCCAGGTTCTCAAGGACACCCGAACTCAAATCATATACCTGAATGTCATTATTACTGTACAAAATTCATAATTGAATTCCATTGTTTCCATTCATATATTCGTATTCCATGATAGAATTTTCATGTTACAATTAATAATTTCATAATTGAATGGCCTTTTTACCATTCACATTTAATCATACATGATTGGATGACACTGTTATCATTCATCATTCCATAATTGAATGCCATTATCACCATTCATATTTTCATAATACCTTATCAAATTTCCATGTTACCACATATCATTTCATAATTGAATGACCATGTTACCATTCATATTTAATTATATATGGATGAAGGTTTATGTAACACCCCGAGCATTCACGATACGCTTCTCTTTCAATAATGCAATAGCTTGCATTGTACGCAAGTTCGAGATTCTAACACACCGCGACCAATCAAAGTAGTAGTTATGAATAGTAATAACAACCTTTTGAAATTATATAAATTTTATATTTCAAAATGGACTTCATTTTTGTATTCCGAATATCGAAATTATCCTAAGTTGAATTTTTTGTAATTTTCTGAGAACTTCCAATTTTTATTGAATAGTGAAAAATACTTAAAAGCAACTTTTTTAATCAAAATAATTTATAGTGATAAATTATACTATTGAGTGGTTTTAAAGTATAATTAGAATATATTTTTACAATTTTATCCAATGGTGGTCATTAGAATTAATTTCACTTTGAAATTGGACATAAACAATTGTCAATCTTTTGATATATATTGTTTCTTAAAAACACGCTATTTGTTGTGACAGCGGGAATTAATTATAAAATTAATTAATGTTACTTATATGTTTGGAATTTTTTAAAGAAGACATCATTTTTGAATTCGGAATATCAATTATAGCTTAGGGTGAAATTTTGGCATTGTTCTGAAAAACTTCAATTTTGATGAATAGTGAAACCACTAAGTGGTAGTTAAAAAACTTATTTTTTGTTTAAATGAAAAATTACCACTTATGTGATTTGAATTTCAAAAATCCGACATACATGGTTGTCATTAAGAAGTAAAATGTGGTTCAATAGGATTAAAATAATTTTTTTGGTGAATAGTAACTTTTAAGTTTAATTAATCGCGATTAAAGGTAATGAGTGAAATTTAAGCTAAAGATAATGTTATAATAATATGAAATTAACATTACACATGTCCTACCCCTATTGGATGAGTCATGTCAAACCAAGACAATCCATGGGTCAAATTGGGGACCCCATAGAGCCACATGGGTAAGAAAATGACAATAATAACTTTTTATTTAAAGTAAAAATAAAATTGTCACAAACATGGGTTGTTTCACTAAAAAAAATTTAAATGGTGTTATACAAGTCATATTTTTTACTATAAATATTCATTAGAAATATAAAAAGATTTTCTATACCATGATATTTGTTTTATAATTTTTAGACATTAAATAAATTAAATTTCTTATGACACAATGATGATGCAGTGATTACCTCATTATTTAACGATTTAAATAAAATGAAACGATAATGTAAAATCTATGCTCTAAACATGTCAAAAACCTATTTTATGGGTGAATTTATAACTCTTATCACCTTATACACGAAACATATAATTTTGGGACTTTTTAAATCCCAAAAGAAGTTTATGATAAAGTAACCTTTTATAACTTTCCAAGAGTGCCCCTCCTCTCCTCTTATAAAAGGCCTCCACCTCTACCACCTTACCCACACCTCTAAAGGATTTGGCTTGGACAAACCCAGCCCATTTTGTCTCTCCACATCCCACTCTTACTCATAGAAGCCTCACATTGGGCAGAAGTCTTCCCAAAGAAGCCTTTGAGCTCAAATCAAAAAGAGTTACCCGTTTTAAAGGTAGTGTTTTCTCTTGTGTTATTATGTTTTATTTTTCTTCTCCAACCCCATAAAATCTTTTTATTCATTTATTATGCAACAAAAATAGTATCCTCAATATACTAGGATGTTTTTATAATAAGTATTTGAGCTACATTTACACACACCTACATCTAATGGTTAAAGAACATACTGTTTCTGTGGATGGCGAATTTCTGCCTCACGAAACGATTATTGTTCAACACTCATATAACACCTTCAAAGGTGGCCATTAAGATGGCAATATAATTATATATGATATATAATATGTTTATGTTTTACTTAAACTTCTGTATTTTTCATTTATGTCATACCTTTATGGTCTCCATTAAGGGTAAACGCGATATTTTCATTTTAGGAAGTGCGGACTACCGCCCCCTCAAAGTGATTTGAATCGTTAATGCCATATGTGGGATGTATAAAGGATGGATTAAATGGTATTATACATCATATTATACTTTAATTATAGTATAACTTTATATAATTATAATTTCCTTCCATTAAATACAAAATAGAAATGAAAGTAGCGTTCATGCGTACGTACGGCTTACCGTCTCCATGAACGGTGCATTTCATTTCTTACCTCTAAATGTTATGTAATATTGTAAATGCATGTATATACTGGATATATATGATATATATGATATCTAAATCATGAATATAATTCTGGATATAATTTATATTTCACCACATGAACAACTTGTAATTATAAGAAGTTTATTTTTGACTCAAGTACAAAAGATCGACAAAATGACCGTTATTAACATAAATAATTACATAATGTTAATAACATGGTAATAAGTGATATAAAAGGAATAATGAACATGGAAAAGGTTCTTAAGCAAATAGAAATTAACTCTAGTTTATTATCCAGGAGGATAAAGAACTATCGAGTCAAGTCGGACACGAGGTAAGGGAACTTCTTAACCCAATTTCCATTCATTGGGTTAATCTCCTACTTTCATATTATGTCATGATATTATTATGTACTATATTGTATTTTTACATTATTTATGTTCACTTATAGTGAATACAAATAATATATCTATTTTATTTTAAAAAAATGATCTCTTAAAGGGACTTCGTCTCAATCACCATTCATTGAGGCATATTTTGTTTTATACACAAATTTCTTTTATACGGTGTATAAACCCCTTTGACTTTTACGTTTATTCAAAAGGAATATTTTTATACGATGTGTTTTACTAAACAACAAATAGGAATGTTTTTCTTGTCATACGTATGTGGCGACAATGACTTCTCCGCCGCTGTGACCATTATTTGAGTTTTGGCTTCCTCTACAAGCCATAACTTTTTTTAAATGAAAAATAAATACAAAGTTTTAATTTTCTTTTATTTTGGTATTGAAAATGGTTTTGAAAGTGTTTTTATTATATCAATGTGTTGTATTGCTATCTTGTGATTGAAATGTGGAAATTTTATGTTTCCTTTATGCATGTTTTATGTGATACGATTATGTTATGGTTTATGATATGTTTAAACCTGTTCATATGAGGAATGAATTGGACTTAATAAGTGATGGGTGGAGCCCGCTATAGCTCCTCGATGCATCGGCGGGTCTCACGAGACAAACTAGTGTCTTGGAATGAGGGCTTGACAAAATCTTATTTGTAGTCTTGGCACGAGACCTTGGCTACGTGGTTATGATAGTCTGGAATTATGCATTCCATCATTATGAAAGTGGTTATTGATATTACATGTGATTATTCAACCAGTAGAATATCCATGTTAATAAGTAAATGGAATTATATCATTTTACTTTTTCCATATTATTCTAAAGTTCAAGTTTAAAAGGATTTTGTTTTAGTTATACATTCCCTTCCATGTTAATGTTTATTTATGAAATCTTCCGCTATATTGTTATCCTTACTGAGCATCTGAGCTCACCCCTTTCAATGTTTTAATATTTTCCAGGATGTGAAGAAGTATTTTATGAATGACCTAAAGGGATAGTCAGAGGAGGATATGAGTGTGGACTATGGAGACTATGTTATTGTAGTTTTTCACTTTTTTGTTGTAATGTAACATTTATGAATGTATCTAGTGTTTCCAAGGCTACTAAACTAATAGGTCTTTTGAGACTTGATCTTTTGTGATCATGCCAATGTTATGCAATAATGCACCGACTTTGGGTAACTGCGGTCGGGTCATTACAGTTGGTATCAGAGGAAGTTTAGTACTAACCTTGGAAGCTAGATTTAGATAAACTCTGATTAGAGCACACATCTTGAAGATAGACTTTGAGGATTAGTATAGAAGAACTTCCTAGAATTTTGGTATTATAGAGATTTTGTGAGTTTTCTGAGAAATACATCCCTGTCTGGATACGAGAAGGTAGAGGAGGCTCTGGCATAGATGTACCTAGGGGTAAAACCTGAAAACACCGCTTTGAGCTAGACTCGAACGGGAACTGGTGCACAAAAACGGGCCTTGCTGCACTCTTGGTTATGACACTCCCGGGGGATATGCTTAGGATAATTATCATTTTCTTTACAAACCATTATGAAGGGCTTATGAGTACATACATACTCAAAGAAAACATTTTTATGATTAGGGATTATATCCATAAATAGTTCAATTTATGTTAAGTGTTTTACAAGTGTGGAATTATGTATTTTAATTCATAAACTAATCTAGTTTATTCCATTGTTTAGAAATGGCACCTAGTGAGAGGAATGGAAATCGTATCAATGCACGGACTCCATGTAGGGATTGCCCTCTTGCTCAAGATAGTTATTGTGAAGCTGGAGATACAACTGGTGGTTATCAACTTATTACCATACTGGGACAACTCACTCAGGTTATGAATAATAACCTTACTCGTATGGAGCACCCTGATCCGCAACGCGGAGGATCAATTTTAGACTGCTTCATGAGGAAACAACCAACAACATTTAATGGGGGTACAAATCCATTAGTATCTGAGAAATGGATAAACTCCTTAGAGAAAATATTCCACGCCTTGGGGAGTAGCGAAAGGGATAAGGTCATCATGGCAGTTTACCGCCTCACTGGAGATGCTGATCAATGGTGGTCATTGATTCAAAACACGAAGGAAGATGATGAAGTATAAAATATGGAATCGAGGGAGTTCAAAGATCTATTTTTAGAAAAATACTTTCCTCATGACCATCAAGAAGATATGGAAAGGAAATTTCTAAGTCTGAGACAAAAGGAGGATGAGAATGTCCCAAAGTATGAGGCCAAATTTACAAGGATAGCGAGGTATGCTGCAAATTATATATGTAACCCAAGAAGTAAGATTGATAGTTTCTTTGATGGGTTAAAACAATTTCTCCGTCGAGCTTTAGTATCACAATCGTTCTCATCGTACGAAGATATTGTCTCGTGTGCTATCAAGACAGAAAAGGAATTCTCTAAGTCTTATGAAAACAAAGTAAAGCAAGAGAAGAAGAGAATGGTGGAACAAGAGACAGACAAAGGGAAAAAGGGAAAGAATGATTTTCCATTATGTGATAATTGTGGGAAAAATCACCCTGTTACTTTCCTAAAATGAATGGGAGTTTGTTATAAATGTGGAGAGAAAGGTCAACAGGCTCGTGATTGCAAGGGAAAGAACGAGGCTATCAATGTTGAATGCTACAATTGTAGAGAAATGGGGCATTATGCAAATGAATATCCTAAGCATCAGGTAAAAATACCTCCGAAAAGGCCAATGGATCAAGGTCAAGCTTATACTGTTACTATAGATGATGTTGAATAATTATTTTATTTGTGTTTTTGGACTCAAAAACTATATTATGATTATAAGAATAATGTGATATATATAAGGATTGTACTGCATTACTTGTTTTTTTCATTAAGGTTTTAATATGATGAAGGTAATCATATTTTTAGTATGTGACAATAAGAGAAGCATTACATTGTTTGGGGAATCTGATGTTACAATTGATTTTGGAATTTAGAGACCTTTTAGAGAAAGTCTGGACAGAGGTCTTTTGGATAACTATAAAGGTTGGAATGGATTAAGTTGAACCTTGGATTGTATTGTTTAAGGTTAAAACATTTCTGAGTATTATTTTTGGAATATTATAATACTATAGTTTTAGGAAAAGGACAACCTGCAGGTTGGGGGATAACCCATCGCGTCGGACAAAGCTATAGGAATTGAACCCACAACCATAGTGCGACATGAATTTATTACCTACCACTAACTGACAGGAAGTCCCTGGTTATTAAAAAATAGTTTTACTAATCGGAATGGTATGTGTTAATATTTGGAACCTTATACAATTAGGATAAATAGAATATTTTTGAGTTCTGTTACCATTTGGAGTGAATGATGGGTTTGTGGTAAACATTTATTAAAGAATCAAAGTCTACATAACAAGTAAGTATATTTCCTTAAGTTCTTAGTAAATCTCTTAAATAAATTCCTCAACATTATGAAAGGTAACTTAAAACAAAAACGTTGTCAGTTAACTTTTCCAACTGGGGATTCAATGACCGTTTAACCAATCACAAGTTTGTGATTTTCTTGTGGTTAACTTTCTCCTAATCATGTTTTCTATAACTCTCCATCATACCTTGATGATTTGTTTCTCCTCCATATCCATATTTTCATATAATCCTAGTATGGGCTATCTCGAGTGACCTTTGTACTTCTCTTTCTTTCTTTTAAAGTTATATTTTTATTAACCTTATTTCCGATGTGGGTTTTCCACAAAGGTATTTTCTATTTTCAACCTTTTACTTTCAAAGAAAAATTTCAAATTGAGAGGACGCAATTTATTTAAGGAGGGGAGAATGTAACACCCCGAGCTTTCACGATACGCTTCTCTTTCAATAATTCAATAACTTGCATTGTATGCAAGTTCGAGATTCTAACACACCGCGGAAAATCAAAGTAGTAGTTATGAATAGTAATAACCACTTTTTGAAATTATATAAATTTTATATTTCAAAATGGACTTCATTTTTGTATTCGGAATATCGAAATTATCCTAATTTGAATTTTTTGTAATTTTATGAGAACTTCCAATTTTTATTGAATAGTGAAAAATACTTAAAAGTAACTTTTTTAATCAAAATAATTTATAGTGATAAATTATACTATTGAGTGGTTTTAAATTATAATTAGAATATATTTTTACCATTTTATCCAATGGTGGTCATTAGAATTAATTTCACTTTGAAATTGGACATAAACAATTGTCAATCTTTTGATATATATTGTTTCTTAAAAACACGCTATTTGGTGTGACAATGAGAATTAATTATAAAATTAATTAATGAAACTTATATGTTTGGAATTTTTTAAAATAGACATCATTTTTGAATTTGGAATATCAATTATAGCTTAGGGTGATATTTTGGCATTGTTCTGAAAAACATAAATTTTTGATGAATAGTGAAACCACTAAGTGGTAGTTAAAAAACTGTTTTTTTGTTTAAATTAAAAATTACCACTTCTATGATTTGATTTTCAAAATTCCGACACACATGGTTGTCATTAAGAATTAAAATGTGGTTCAATGGGATTAAAACAATTTTTTTGTGAATAGTAACTTTTAAGTTTAATTAATCGCGATTAAAGGTAATTAGTGAAATTTAAGGTAAAGATAATGTTATAATAATATGAAATTACCTTGACACATGTATTACCCCTATTGGATGAGTCATGGTAGACCACGACAATCCATGGGTCAACTTGGGGACCCCATAGTGCCACTTGGGTAAGAAAATGACAATAATAACTTTTTATTTAAAGTAAAAAAAAATTGTCACAAACATGAGTTGTTTTACTAAAACAATTTTTATATGGTGTTATAAAAGTCATATTTTTGACTATAAATATTAATTAGAAAGATAAAAAGATTTAATACATCATGATATTTTTTTTCTAATTTTTAGACATTAAATAAATTAAATGTCTTATGACACAATGATGATGCAGCGATTACCTCATTATTTAATGATTTAAATAAAATGAAAAGATAATGTAACATCTATGTCCTACACATGTCAAAAACCTATTTTATGGGTGGATTTAGAACCCTTATCACCTTATCCTAGAAATATATAATTTTGGGACCTTTTAAATCCTAAAAGCATTTTATGATAAAGTATCCTTTTATAACTTTCCAAGAGTGCCCCTCCTCTCCTCTTATAGAAGGCCCCCACCTCTACCACCTTACCCACACCTATCCAGCCTTTGGCCCAGCCAACCCCTGCCCATTTTGTCTCTCCACATCCCATTGTTACTCCTAGAAGCCTAACTTTGTGCAGAAGTCTTCCCAAAGAATCCTTTGAGCTCAAATCAAAAAGAGTTACCCGTTTTAAAGGTAATGTTTTCTCTTGTGTTATTATGTTTTATTTTGCTTCTCCAACCACCTAAACTCTTTTTATTCATTTATTTTGTAACAAAAAAAGTATCTTCAATATACTATGATGTTTTATAAGAAGGATTCAGGATAAACTTACACACACCTACATCGAATGGTTAAAGAACATACTGTTTCTGTGGATGGAGAATTTTTTCCTCACAAAATGATGATTGTTCAACACTCATATAACACCTTCAAAGGTGGCCATTAAGATGTCAGTATATTTATATATGATATATAATATTTTTATGTTTTACTTAAGCTTCTGTATTTTTCATTTATGGCATACCTTTATGGTTTCCATTATGGGTAAACGCGATATTTTCATTTTAGGAAGTGCGGACTACCGCCCCCTCAATGTGATTTGAATCCTTAAAGCCATATGTGGGATGTATAAAGGATGGATTAAATTGTATTATAAATTATATTATACTTTAATTATATTATAACTATATATAATTATAATTTAATTCCATTAAATACAAAATAGAAGTGAAAGTAGCGTTCATGCGTACGTACGGCTTACCGTCTCCATGAACGGTGCATTTCATTTCTTACCTCTAAATGTTATGTAATATTGTAAATGAATGTATATACTGGATATATATGATATATATGATATCTACATCATGAATATAATTCTGGATATAATGGATATTTCTCCACATGAACAACTTGTAATTATAAGAAGTTTATTTGTGACTCAAGTACCAAAGATCGACAAAATGACCGTTATTAACTTAAATAATTACATAATGTTCATAACATGGTAATAAGTGATATAAAAGGAATAATGAACATGGAAAAGGTTATTAAGAAAATAGAAATTAACTCTAGTTTATTATTCTGGAGGTTAAAGAATGATTGAGTCAAGTCGGACATGAGGTAAGGGAACTTCTTAACCCAATTTTCATTCTTTGGTTTAATCTCCTACTTTCAAATTATGTCATTATATTATTATGTCCTATCTTGTATTTTTACATTATTTATGTGTACTTATAGTGAATACGCATAATAGATCTATTTTATTTAAAAAAATGATCTCTTAAAGGGACTTCATCTCAATCACCATTCATTGAGGCATATTTTGTTTTATACACAAATTTATTTTATACGGTGTATAAACCACTTTGACTTTTACGTTTATTCAAAAGAATCTTTTTATATGAAGCGTTTTGCAAACCACAAAAAGGAATGTTTTTCTTCTCGTACGTATGCGGCGACAATGACTCCTCCGCCGCCGTGACCATTATTTGAGTTTTGGCTTCCTCTACAAGCCATAACTTTTTTTAAATGAAAAATAAATAAAAAGTTTTAATTTTATTTTATTTTGGTATTGAAAATGGTTCTGAAAGTGTTTGTATTATATCAATGTGTTGTATTGATATCTTATGATTGAAATGTGAAATTTTAGGTTTCCTTTATGCATGTTTTATGTGATACGATTATGTTATGGTTTATGAAATGTTTAAACCTGTTCATATGAGGAATGAATTGGGATTAATAAGTGACAGGTGGAGCCCGCTATAGCTCATAGATGCATCAGTAGGTCTCATGAGACAAACTAGTGTCTTGGCATGAGGCCTAGACAAAATCTTATTTGTATTCTTGGCACGAGGCCTTGGCTACGTGGTTAGGATAGTCTGGCATTATGAATTCCATCATTATGAAAGTGGTTATTGATAATGCATGTGATTACTCGACCAGTAGAATAACCATGTGAATAAGTAAATGGAATTATCTCATTTTACTTTTGCCATATTATTCTAAAGTTCAAGTTTAAAAGGAATTTTTTTTAGTTATACATTGCCTTACATGTTAATATTTATTTATGAATGCTTACACTATATTGTTATCCTTATTGAGCATCGGAGCTCACCCCTTTCAATGTTTTAATATTTTCCAGGATGTGAAGAAGTATTTTATGAATGACCTGTAGGGATGGTCAGAAAAGGATATGAGTGTGCACTATGGAGACTATGTTATTGTAGTTTTTCACTTTTTTATGTAATGGAACATTTATGAATGTATCTAGTGTTTCCAAGGCTACTAAACTAATCGGTTTTTTGAGACTTGATCTTTTGTGATCATGCCAATGTTACGCAATAATGCACCGACTCTAGGTAACTGGGGTCGGGGCATTACAGTTAAGGTTACCATTAACCATTAAAAATCACATATACCACAATATCACAATATGATATAAATAACAATGTTACATGTATCACAAAAACCCATTAATTAATTCACCAATCAATTAATCAAATGTAACAATTTCATATTCACATCATTCCATTAATTAATTCAACAACTAATTAATAAGATCTATCCCATTAATTAATTTTTCAATTAATTAATCACATTCATTCCATTAATTAATTCAAAAATTAATTAATAGTACAAATTAATCACAACATTCCAATAATTAACCCCACAATTAATTCTTAAATTTACAATCTCAACATCACATAAGCAACTCAACAATTAATTATTCACTTTCACAATACCAATATCTGAACAAATAATTCATCAATTAATTACCTCGATTAATAAATATTAAAATCAAATAATTTATTCAAAAATTAAGTAATCCTAATTCGAAATCCATTGATTAATAAATAGACCAAAATAATTAATTCAATTAAAAAATATATTGCTAAATGAACCCTAGAAATTAAACAAAATACATACATGTAATTGAATATTGACAATGGGGTTTTAATCCTAGACCACCGACCTTAATTATTTAATGAACGATTTCTCAATGAATAACCCCAATTTGAAGTGGATCAATCAAGAACATATCAAAGAACATGATCTAGATCTGAAACCTAATTCTAAGATCAAACAAAAAAGAATATCTTAAATCTAGATATAGATCCAAAAATTATAGTTCTACATTCAAAAAATATAGATCTAGATAAAATAGAAGATACAACCCACTAAAATAATGGTAGAATAATGAGATAGAGATATATGAAATCAATCGGGGAGAAACCGCATACCCGATGTGGTGCATATTTTCAAATCGGGCTTTGAATCGCAAAGAATTGAGGTCATAGGGCCTTGGAATCCATTTGGGAGGCTCTGAAATATATAGATCTCGATTATGGGTCAAACTAGGGAATTAAGAGTTATGAAACAGGGGTTCATGAATATTTTTGATAAAATACATGGGATTAAAATATTGTACGGATAGTTTTCTACCTTGGGAGCACAGTTCCCTCAAACTATGCACCTTAATCATGCTCCTATTCTGGGGGGAAATTTATCCATTTAGGGAGAACTATTTGAAAAATCATGCATCATCCATGTGAATCCCTTATGTTTGGGTTCACATGGTTTGTTGGGAAATGGTGAACGATTAGGGAAAACCATGCTCCAACCATGAATTTCCTTTCTTCTATTTTTTCTCAAATTTTCACCCAAACACACCCTAATATAAAACCAAAATGAAAAGTACTCAACAAAAAGAACAATACTACCTTTAAAAAAGCCTAAGACATCTCCAAATAGGTCGGGGTTTTATAATCTCTCCACCTTATAACAACTCATCCTCGATTCATACTCCAATGTATCTCTAGGATTCTGAGTAAAAAAGATCGGGCCACTATGACCACATATCTACTTCTCTCTACTAGGTTTCATCCTAAAAATGACCATGTTACCATAATACACAAAATTTCGACATGGCCTTTCCCCAAAATACATTTTCACTATGAACCAATACACATATCATATTCTCCTCAAAGGAAACATCTATCGCTAGCTCAACATCATGCTCATTGATCACATGAGAAGGGTTGGGGGACACTAAAGAAATTGTGACACATGGAAAATATCACGTATAACAACTCATCACTATGGAAGTGACCATCAGCATGTCAATGGCTATATTCTATCCATAACCTCAAATAGTTCAAAAAACATGGGTGCTAAATTTATCTATCTCCATATCCTACGGTGACCTAGTCTAGGTGTCACCCTGAGGAATACAAAATAATTCTATGTAAACTATTAGGGTCATCAAATTATATCAGAATATTAATTCTCTCTACTCTATTCTTTAACAATATGTTTTGGAATTAGTTGTACCTACTCTGATGTCTCATGCATGACACTTGGTCCCAATAGCTCAGACTCACCTACCTCCATCCAACATTGAGGTGATATGCATGGCCTACCATAATGTGGCTCATATGGTTCCATCTGAATAGTATCGTGATAACTATTTTTATATGAGAACTCCATTGGTTCTAGATGATTCACCCAAGATCTACTAAATTCAAAAACACATGATCAAAACATATCCTCAAGCACCTGTATAGTATGATCTGGCTGCTCCTCTTTATGTGGGTGGAATTACATACTATTCAAAACATATATACCAAGTAACTTAGGTAATACCATATAGAAACATGAATTAAAGAAGATGTCATGGTCTGAAACAATATTCCATGGCACCCCATGCAAATGGACTATCTCTTGAACAAATAGTTCCCTTAACTATTCTTTTGAGAAAGTCTCCCATTTAGGCATGAAATGTGCTACCTTTGTAAAATAGTCTAAAATCAACAATATTGAACCATTATTATGAATAATCATTGGTATACAAACCAACTAATCCATGTAAATATCATCCCACTTCCAATCAAGTATTATCAATGGATGCAACAAACGACTAATGAATTGAACCATAGATCTCACCTACTGATATGTATAGCACTGTGCCACAAACCATGTGATCTTTTATTTCATGCATGACCTCCAAAAATATCAGAGTAGGTCACAGTACATTTTGGTCACACTCTGATATATAACCCACTTTGAGGAAAGAAACTCATGCATCAACTCCTCTCGTATAATTGTAGGCAAAACAACCCAATTCTTTACATTATGATACCATCATCATGTATGGTATCATCAGAGGGTTGATCTTCACTATCAATCCTTTCACTCATGATAAAGAAATCAAGATCTTAATACTTCTTATCCTTGATCTATATCAAAAGTGTAGACTCCACTAAAACTAATATGATAGACATCTTCTACTGACTCTCTTGGATCACAACATGAATCTCAACCAATAATCTCATCATCATCCTCTTATAACTAGACTCCTAAATAAATTGGGTCCAAGTTTTCCTACCCAAAGAGGTATACGCACTATTTCCCTTCATGGGAATATATGAAATCTCAAAATAGAATGACTTAATATACTGAACCCTTCTCAACTTCTAGAGATTAAAATCTCATTGAAAAAGATATACTTTAATATCATGTGATTAGTATATACAGTACACTTCCCATCCAATAGATAATCCTCCCAACACTTTAAATCATAAACCACTACAACCAAATTGAAGTCATTAATATCATAGTTCAGATAATTTTCTCATAAATTCCGATTCCCATATTTCCAAACATGATTTTCCTCCATCAACACTACTCCAATTCCAATCCAAAAAAGTAACCCAAAACACTGTATACTCCTCACCTGGCTCTGGTAGGATCAAAATTTTTGCTAATTCCAAATTCTTCTTCATCTCCTCTAACTAATATTCACATGATCCTGACCATTCAATCTTTACCCCCTTCTTGGTCAAGCCCAAAAGTGGAGCTTCCAATTCAGAAATGTATTAGAGGAATGTCGGATAATATCCTGCCAACCCTTGAAATCTACAGATATCAAATGTGTTCTTGGGATGCTCCCATAAAACCACATATTGAAACATCTCTAGGTCTACTGACACACCATTCTATAAGATTATACAACCCATGAATTTTACCTAATCAATCCAAAATAGTCACATAAATAGATTGGTGTAGAGATGATTCTCTATCAGTGTACTAAGGATGTTTTCAAGATGGTTGGCATGAACATCAAGAGTTCTATAGTACACTAAGATTTCATCCCCAAACACATCCAAAAAACTGATCTAGGTATGGATAGATGATTTTTTTCATCAATTACATAAACACTACTATAGAAATTTTTAGTCGAAATTGAATTACAACGACGTCATATGGAAATTACCTACTTCTGAACATCGTCTTTAGTATATCAGAAGTTTAAACTCCCAACTGATGATACCATGATCTCAAGTCCATCAATTAGAAGACACAAGGTCTTATAAACTAGAAAAACAGATCATCAATACATGGAAGATGATATTGGTTATTCACCATTATCATGTTCAACTTCTGGAAATCAACACATAAGCATAGAGTACCATCAAACTTCTTAGTAAAAAAACATGTGAACCCAAAAGAGATGTACTTAGTTGGATAAATACCTTATCATAAAACTCCTCCAGCTATGTATTGAGCTCTTGAAGCTCTGTCGGTTCCATTTTATATGGTTGAATATAATATGTCTCATCCCCATGAATGATCTTGAAAGTAAATTACAGGGCTCTCTCATGTGGAAATCCTGAGAAATCTTCACGAAAAACATCCTAAAACCTGTCCACTACGGGTGAAAAGAAATCTCTATTTACACAAACTTAATCCAAAAATAATCTAGAAACCTATGATGTGGGATCTCTTAGTTGCTGATTAATTTTCCATACTCATCCTACCTAGATATACCACTCTTCATGGGGAATAAAACTATCACCCTTAGGATACATAAAAGTCACTCTCATGTGGTAATAATCTATTTGGGATCAGTTTTCTACCATCCCGCCCATACCCAAAATTAGGTCAAAAATCAACATTTCAAGGATGTAAATATCCCACAAAAAATGATACTCCCCATTCTTGAGAGAACATCCCTTGAAAAAGTAGATGTCTCTAGACCACACTCCCAACTATGTATTTATCATCAACACTCTAATCGTGAACTCCACCTCCAATCTCAAACCATTCACAAGTTGTGTATAAATAATGGAATTAGAGGCACTAATATCAAATAAGGAACTAGATAGCATAGAATCTATGAGAATAGTACCTCTCACTATCGACGGTCCAGCCTTGTTATCCATAATAGTAGGATGAATGGAATGTAACTACCTTTTACATCTTCCCAATGCTATACTCTATGATCTTCACTACTCTGTTGATATGGGATCTCTTACCTAAAAAATCCATACCCACTACCTCTACCACAATGTCAAGTAAAAATATAACTCCAAGACTGATATGGTTTAAAAGATCCTATTCCTACACCCTGGTTCAATCTAGATCCTCCATCAGTGCCGTCAATCATGGGTTCCTATAGAACCTCACTATATGTACTATCTTACCTCATGATTGGAAATCTACTGGTGGTTGGAGGAACTATCTCCAGAAGTATCCCAACATACCACACTAGAGAAAGATCACATGGGCAAGGTCTTATGTAACTAGCCCTTCTCCCTTTCTACTCCTCTTGTTATCACCCCAACTAACATTCTCGTAGATATGATTCATGATCCAGTAGGATATACCTCCTGACCGTTCAATTGAAACTACATGTCCTACACTGGAATATTCATTTAGGGTCTCTTATACTATGAAATCCTGATCCACCACCTCATAAATCTATATTTACTAAAATAGGTTAACTTTGGACTTAATCTCACATTTAGTCCCATCATAAAAATGCCTCATCATAGCTGTCTATTCTACTTCCAACACTACAGAAGAGATCGTCAAATATGTAAAGCATCCAAAATAGTCCATCATAAACACAATCCTCTGGGTTAACCACATGAACTCAACTATTATCTCCAATCTCATCATCTATGGATAGAAGTGATACAAGATCTTTTATAAGAATTTCTTTTATAACATAACATTAGAATATCCAGTCCATGCCTAAATTTCCCACCAAATTTTTGAGGATCCTCATATCATATATGTATCTATCTTGATCCTCTTCTCATCTAGAGTTCCCAAATGTTCAATTATAGTTTGGATAGACTCAACTCAAAACTCGGATCCCTTAGGTCCACCCTCTCCTGCCAAAGTTAGAGGGTGGTGAAACTAAAACTCTCTCATTAGGCCAGACCTTCCCTCTCAAACCTAACATGGGTATATTTCCATGAATTTCATGAAGTTAGTGAATTCCTCCTATAATTGATCCCCTACACCATCAACTGACACTATCGGTGCCTTAGGTTCCACTAGTGGTAGATAATCTCCAGCCATATCCTCATGTCTTCCTCTCAACAATCATCTCCAAGGAAGAATATCTCTATAATTACAAACACATTTCTCATGACACAGAATACAACTTTAACACATCTACAAGATAAACAATATTCTGTAACAAGTCTTCTCCCCAAACCTCACCATATTTTCAAAAATGAGGCGCTATCACTACCGTTAACCATCATATACCTAGGTCATGGTTAACAATTCATAATGTTGTTACCATTATTTATGTTTCTCAATGGAAACCCAGCTATTCACATTTTTTAATCATTTAAAATTTTCTAGTTCAAGTTTTCCACCCTTTTCATTTAAAACACAAAAGAAAGGAAAAAAATTCATGTTCCACACCTTATCGAAAACCAATTTTCTTGTGTGTGGTTAAAATGATGCATGTCAAAAATTAATCATGAGTTCCAAGAATGATGCATGAATACTCTACACTAATTCCATACCAGTACATGCATCAAATATAAAAAAACTGAAAAAATAATCACATCATACAAAAAATGAATCAAAAAAGGTGAAATCAGATAAAACTGTAACAACAATGCCACCCTGGGTACATGGGTTCTCCCCCATACATGGTTAAATTACTCCCATGAACAAGCTCATAAACAAGGCCTGAATCTTCTATGTCTCCTTTATACCTCTCCAAAATAGTGATATAAAATAAAATAAAATAAAACACATCTGATAAAACTTTTTTAATGTCCCAACCCAGGTGCCACATACCGGTGCCCCGAGCCGGAACACTTTGAGACCTCAACTAAGCCTCTAAGTATGCCAGAGGTTGTCGACTAGCACCAACAGTCTAATCTGAGTCATTAGTAGACAATACCCTCTTTATTAGAGTAAAAAAATATTAATAAATAAAAAATAACGTAAGGACGATATAACATAACATGAACATTCTAGTACCACAATAAACTGGAAATGAAATTTTAGTACCAAAAATAGGTATGTCATGATAAGTATGTTCCATGTGTCAAAATAGAACTCAAAATTAAAGACACTAAAAACTCCCACGAAGGTCCCAAACCATGTATGGTTCCCTTAACAACGATCCATCCCGAATCAGCCATCTAAAACAGGGTCTTTTCACTTATCCTGTCATGGAACCATGAAATCTATTTGGGTACTAATCAGCCAGCCCATGTAGGGTGTGAGTAAAACTCAATAGGCTACCACCAATGGATTCTAAAACAATATCCAACCAATAATTGTGTATGTATTTTTATAATGAGAAAATACAAGAATGAAATTAAATATTTTACATTTATTAATTTTCTCTTTACGTAACCACATATCACTTGGGTTCCCAAGGACATCCGAACTTAAATCATATATTGAAATTCCATTATTACCATTCATAATTCATAATTATATTCCATTTTTACCATTCATATTTTCATAATCCATGATCAAATTTCTATGTTACAATTCATCATTTCATAATTGAACTACAATTTTTTCATTCATAATTTCATAATCCATGATCAAATTTCCATGTCACCATTGTTGAGTCAATAAGGTTTTCCTTATGACTTTTCCATTCCTTCTTGTTTTGAAAATCAAAAACACATTTCTTTAAGAAAAATCGCTTTTATAAGGAAAATCTCTTTTATAAGGAAAATCAATTTTATAAAGAAAATCGTTGTTATAAGGAAAATCGCTTTTATAAGGAAAATCGCTTTTATAAGGAAAATCTCTTTTATAAGGAAAATCGCTTTTATAAGGAAAATCGCTTTTATAAGGAAAATCTCTTTTATAAGGAAGATCGCTTTTGTAAGAAAAATTTTCCTTATCATATTTTGATTCATATATTTCTTAAGTATAAGTTTCAAATTCATTTCTATATTCTCGGAATCATTTGAAACTTTGATATGAAACATTCTATTTTAAGTACCGAATTCCAGATGATAACTGTAATGATGTTTCATTCCGAATTCCGGATACGAACTCTGATAAAGTTCTACTCCGAATTCTGGATACGAATTCTCATTACGAATTCTGATGAGGAATTCTCCTTACGAATTCTGATGATGAATTCTCATTACGAATTCTGATGATGAATTCTCATTGCGAATTCTAGAAACGAATTCTCATTATGAATTCTAATGATGAATTCTCATTACGAATTCTGATGACGAATTCTCATTACGAATTCTGATGACCAATTCTCATTATGAATTCTATTGACGAATTCTCATTCCGAATTCTCATTCCGAATTCACCTATTAAACAGAATCTGATCATCTTTGTTTTATACACTCCGAATTTATTTAGACTCTGAAAAATTATTTTTGTTTACACTCTGAACCTTCACTCGGAACTTTTGAGTTATACTTCAAACGATGTCTTACTTTCTATTTCACTTGTTTTGTTATAATATGATGTCGTCTATTCTGTTATAAACGAACTGTTGGTTAAGTTACACCCCTCATATTTTTAAGGAAAATATGACCGTTGGAAAGGAGGCCGACCTTGCCTATAAATAGGAGCTCATTTGAAAGAGCTCAATGCTGAAATGGTGAAATGCTGATTGATGAATAACTTCTTCAACATTGTGCATACATGCTGTTGAAGTGATTTCTAGAGAGAGAGTCTCTTATGAACTCTCAAAGCTTCGTGCGACTCCGAATGTTGGTGATTACATTCAAGGACTTCCGGCGATAGGAAGACAGAGGTACCGACTACCTTGAAGTTTGAGGGCTTCCTTGCTGAGGAAGGCAGAGGTTGCCAACTACCTTGAAGTTGAGGGCTTGCGGGGATAGCAAGACAGAGACTCCGATATTTGTATCGAGGGCTTACCCTGTTGTGGGTAAGACAGAATTACTTGAAAGTATAAATCAAGGGACCTTTATCCAAGGTTGTTGGATGCCCTTCACTTTGGGTTAAAAGACTTATATCTTGTTACTTGTAGTTTCACTACTTGTTTATTTCCGCTGCATTTTGTATTATAAGGAAAGTATAACTTTATTATACTTACTTACTTGTACTTTGTTTCATTTAGATTCAATACGCTTTATGTTAGAATCTCATATTGTAATCTTTAGTTAAGTTTCAATTTCCAGAACCATATTTCCGGAACCTACTTTCGGAATCTCTTTCCAAGTTTTCATTTGGTGTTAGAGGTGTTGTGAATTTGCTTAAGTTTATCTTTTTTAAACTTAGATCTTTCCTTTGTTTAAAGTAATTTTTAAAGTGTACAATTCACCCCCTTCTTGTATATTGAGCATCTACATCATTATTTCGATCCTACAATTGGTATCAGAGGTTAGAAACCTCATACTCTATACCAATCCTACAATTAGTATCAGAGTAGGTCTCTAAAAATACTTTTACTCACGTATAAGTTTTTCTTGCTCACTTTATCATTCCTAACTTTGAACTTTCTCATTCTGAACTTTCTCATTCTAAATTTTCTCATTCTGAACTTTGTTATTATGAACTTTTTCTATTAACAACTTTGTGTGCTGAAAGTTGTTTTTATGTATGGCAGGAGTTAATGTTGGTTCTATTGATAATCTAAATCCTACAAGACCACCAATCTTTGATGGTAATGACTATGAATACTGGAGAGATCTAATGAAGACTTTTTCTATCAATACTGGAGTGGAAAACTTTGTTATGCATACTGGTGATTATAAAATTCCTGATAAGGAATTTAGAACTTTTACTAACCTGGAAAAGCAAGAGTATCAACTCAATTATAAGGTACGAAATACCTTACTTTGTTCAATGACAAGAAATATATATAGCAAATTTTCTTCTTGTGAAGAAGCTAATTGTATCTGGAAGAAGATAGAAGTTACACACTTTGGAACTTCTAAAGTGATCGAAACTAGGAGAGCTATGCTTAGAGCTGAATACCATGGCTTCAATTTTCCTTATGGTGAACCAATCTGTAAAGTTCAACAGAGATTTATGACTATGGTCAACAGTTTACAGTATATGGGAGAGAAAGGGTTAGATGACGAAGCACTTGTGGATAAGATAATTGATATTATGCCCAACGAGTGGTAATCCAAAAGAACTGTTTAGATGAGAACAGGAAGGTTACTAAAATTTTCTTGATGAGTTATTTGGAACTCTCCTCCAACATGAAACAAGAATAAAGAGAGATGATGATAACATCAAGAAGAAAAATGGAAATGGTACTGTTGGTTTTACAACAACATCAAACCAGATGAAAGCTAAGACTCCTATGAGAGTAACCAGATCCATGTCTAAGAAAGTGATTTTCCAATCTGAATCTAGTGAGAGTTAACTCCATGAAAGTGAGTTAGAAAATCTTGCTCGAAGAATGAACAAGATAGTTGGTCAGAGAAATTTCCAATCCAAGTATAAGAAGGAGGAAAGGAAAGATAGGAAAGATGGAGAAGTCACATGTTATGAATGCAAGAGAGCTGGACATATTAGAACAGATTGCCCTTTTCTCAAAAAGAAAGAACAAAAATAAAGACATTCAGACAGGAACAGAAAGAAGTATTATAAAGCCAAAGCTAAGAATGTTCTGAAAGCAAATGATACCTGGAGTGCCAGTGGTGGTGACTCTTCAGATGAATCTTCTGATTACGAATCTTCAGGACAAAAGAATCTTGGTCTTATAGCAAGATTACCTATTGATAATCATTGTTTTATGGATAAGGTATGAAATGATAAATCATTGACCAATGTATCTTTAAATTATAATGATAGTAAGTATTATAACTCTTCTGATGAATAATCCTATTCTGATGAAGAAAATACTTTACCTACTTACGAAGAAGTTTCTAGGTTTGCTGAACTTCTTGAAATTGAGAATTGAAAACTCAATAAAAAAACTTGATAAGGAAAACTCTAGGAATAATATTCTTACAAAAGAGATATCAGATATTTCTAAATATCTTGATAAGAAAAATCCTGATTTTGAAATTATTTCAAAAAATCTTGAGGAAGTAAGTTTTGAGAATAAAAAACTTTCTAAAGAGTTAGAAAAATTAATTTCTACGAAAGGTGTCTTTGAGCCTAGCTCTAGTTCTAAAACTAATGATTTTGAGGATAAAATCTTGGTTATAAAACTCAAGTCCGAAATTCGTTCCTTAAAGAAGTGTTTATCAAACTTTACCCATGGTAAGGAAAATTTTGATAAAATGTATTCCCAAATACGACCTTTAAGAAATAAATTGGGATTTGGTTATACCCATGCAAAACCAATTTTTAGTAACAATTATTTTTTCCCTCAAAGTGCCCCATTTTGTACTAAGTGTCAATGTGGTGGTCACTGGGCAAAGAATTGTTCTTTAAACAAAACCCAATCTCTAGGATTTCACAAAGCTTACTTTTCTAAAAAGATGTGGGTACCTAAAATTTTGTTATCTGGAAATCTCGGATCCAAACAAGTTTTGATTCCAAAAGTCTAATTCTCTTCTTGATTTCAGGAAAATAAAGAGAATACCAGAAACAATACATGGTACATGGATAGTGGATGTTCCCGTCACATGACTGGTAACAAAAGCTATTTTGAAAAGATTATCAAAACGAAAGGAGGAAAGGTAACTTTCGGAGACAATGCAAAGGGAGAGATTGTTGGTATTGGTAATATAGTTCTTTTAGGGAAAACTTTTATTTCAAATGTTCTTTTTGTTAAGGGTCTTAAGCACAACCTCATTAGCATAAGTCAGTTATGTGATGAAGGTTACCTTGTGAATTTTAGGAATGATAAGTGCTTAGTTCACAATTCCAAGGAAGAATTTATTCTCTCAGCCAATAGGCATGAGAATGTTTACATCTTAAATTTAGAAGACCTCAGGAGCCAAAATTTACCTTTCCTAAGTGCAATGGAAGATCATTCCTAGTTATGGAATAGAATACTAGGTCACTATAACCTTAGAAACCTATGTAAACTTAATATAAAGAAACTAGTTAAGGATCTACCAGAGCATAGATTTGGTTCTTCTAAAGTTTGTGATCATTGTCAATATGGAAAGCAACATAAATCTAGTTCTAAATCGATTGGTGAAGTCTCGACAACTGATGCATTGCAGTTAGTGCACATGGATCTTTTTGGTCCAACACAGACTGGAAGTATTGGAGTCAAATATTATGTGTTTGTTCTAGTTGATGATTACACTAGATTTACTTGGGTTTATTTTCTAGAAAAGAAATATGATGCTTTTTCTTATTTCAAAAGTTTTAGATCTCATGTTAAAAATGAGAAAAACCTTCCATTTAAAACTATTCATAGTGATCATGGAGGAGAATTTCAAAATTCTTATTTTGAAACTTTTTGTAGTAAAAAAGGTATTACTCCCAATTTTTCAGAACCTAGAACTCCTCAGCAGAATGGTGTAGTTGAGAGAAGAAATATAATTCTTCAAGAGATAACTAGAACCATGTTGATTGAATATTCTATAGCTAGACATTTCTAGGCTGAAGCTGTAAGTACTGCTTGCTATACTATAAATCAAGTTTTGATTAGACCTTTTCTTAATAAAACTCCTTATGAGTTGTGGAATGGTAGAAAACCAAGTCTATCCTACTTCACGGTTTTTGGTTGCAAAGTATTCATTTTGAATACTAAAGATAACTTACATAAATTCGCACCAAAATACGATGAAGGAATTTTCTTAGGTTATTCCACAACTTCTAAGGCTTATATAGTTTTTAATAAAAATACTTGTACTGTTGAATAAACAGTGCATGTAAAATTTGATGAGTCTAGTCCTTTTGTTTTTAAACCATCCCAGCCTACATCCTCGGATGTGTTTTCAAAAACTGATTTTCAACCTTTTATAGAAGAACCTTATGATAAGGATAATTTTCAACAATATACTTCTGAAACATTTACCCCAGAAGACTTTCTACCCTATGTTGATGAACAGGCTTTTCAAAACCCAAATCATGTGTTTCTTAAGAATCATCCCAGTGATTGTATCATTGGTGATGTAAATCAACCTGTAAGGACTAGAAGTTCCTTAAGAAATGAAGTAGAACATCTAGAATTTCTTTCCCAATTAGAACCTAAAAGCACTGATGAAGCTTTAAGTGATGATGATTGGATCAAAGCCATACAATATGAACTAAATGAATTTGAAAGGAATAAAGTCTGGACCTTGGTTGAAAGACCTAAGGAAACTTCTGTTATTGGAGTAAAGTGGGTCCTCAGAAACAAATGTGATGAAAATGGAGTCATAGTAAGAAATAAATCTAGACTTGTTGCTAAAGGCTATAATCAGCAAGAGGGAATAGACTATGAAGAAACCTATGCTCCAGTAGCTAGACTTGAATCTATCCGTATTCTACTTGACTTTGCAGTATTATTTAATTTTAAACTTTTTCAGATGGATGTGAAATGTGATTTTCTTAACGGTTATGTCTAAGAGGAATTTTTTGTTGAAAAACCTCCTGGCTTTGAAGATACAAAACATATTGGTCATGTTTTTAGACTTACCATAGCTCTGTATGGTCTTAAACAAGCCCCACGAGCATGGTATGATAGAATCACTGGATTTTTGCTTCAAAATAACTATGTTAAGGGAAATGAAGATCCAACCCTTTTTATAAATAAAGATAAGAAAAATGTTTTGATTGTTCAAATTTATGTTGATGACATCATATTTGGTTCAACTCAGGAATCTTTAACTGACTCTTTTGTAAGTCTAATGAAATCTGTGTTTGAAATGAGTATGATGGGTGAGTTAACTTTTTTCCTTGGTTTTCAAATTTCCCAAAAACCAAAAGGAACCTACATATCTCAACATAAGTATATTAAATATCTTCTCAAAAAGTATGGTTATGACAACACTAAGAGTATAAGTACTCTTATTGGTACCTCAAACTCTTTAGATCTTGATGAAGCTGGGAAACCCGTAGATCAAACATCTTTTAGAGGTATGATAGGAAGTTTACTTTACTTAACAGCTAGTTGACCAAACTTAATGTTATCAGTATGCTTATGTGCAAGATATCAATCCAATCTTAAGGAATCTCACTTAAAGGTAGTAAAAAATAATTTTTCTCTACCGTAAGGGAACCATGGATCTAGGGTTATTTTATACTTCTGGAAATGATTTTGTTCTCAAAAGCTTTTCTGATGCTGACTTTGGTTGATGTAGAATGGATAGAAAAAGTACATCTGAAACTTGTCATTTCTTAGGAGATTCATTAGTTTCTTGGTCCTGCAAGAAGCAAAATTCTGTAGCACCCTCCACTACTAAAGTCGAATATGTAGCTGCTGGAAGTTGTTGTGCTCAAGTGTTGTGGATGCAACACACACTCACAGACTATGGCTTCAGTTTTACTAAAACTAAAATTTTGTGTGATAACACAAGTGCCATTGCCTTAATTAATAACCCTGGACATCACTCTCTTGGAAAACACATAGATATTAGGCATCACTTTCTTAGGGATCACACACTAAAAGGAGATATTATTCTGCAGTTTATCGGAACGCAAGATCAAATTGCTGATATTTTCACAAAATCTTTTCCTTATGATAGATTTGAATACATTAAAAAAAATTTAGGAATGATAACTATAAGGTAATCATTCTTCATTAAATTTTTGTTGAAAAAATATCCTTATAATAATAAACTCCTTTTCATAGGGGGTAAATTTGATTGTTAGAGTAACTAAAATTTTCAAATATAGTTTTTCAAACTTTTCGAAACTAAAATTCCGGAATAGGAATTTCTAGAACTAAAATTTTCCAGAATGGATATTTTCATATAGAAAACTTCTGGAATGAAAATTTTTGTATTGAAAACTTCTGGAATGGAAAATTTCGTACTGGTGTTTCCATAACGAGATTTTCGTACCGAATCTTTCATAATGAGCTTTTCGTTTCTCAATTTTATTTTTAATGAAATTTTTTGTACTGAGTTTTCCGTACTAAGTTTGTTTTTAGTAGTGAGTTTTTTGAACTATGTTTTTTTTCGTAGTAAATATTTTTTCGTAGTTTTCTTAAGAATGTTACCCATTACGAATAATCCTCCTAAGCCAATCCGAAAGGTAGGATTTCATTACTCAAGTTTTTGTAATCATACTTTACTTGCTAGTATTTTATTATAATTTTGTTTTCGGATTATAGTTTTCTTAATTCTTTGTTTTAATAAAAATCTCAAAAGATCGGATTCAATTTTTCTTGAGAATTGGTTTTCAACCGTCAGATCTGATCTCAGCTTGTCACAACCGTTCGATCAACTGAGGAAGTTGAACCGTCTTCTCGTTGCCTATATAAAGGGGACCCCAAATGGTTGTCCCACATCGGTTTTCAAGCTCCAGCGTCTCAAAGCTCTGCCTCTCCGTTTTAATGTCGTTCCGAACTTCAGATTTCTCCATTTCGAACTTCTCAGAGGTCTTCAGATCTGAATGTCTGTGGAAGTAGCTTCTCAAGACATGTCTTCCTCTAAGTCAATTTCCAAGGGGTTAGTATATAGAGAAAGGTTGGTTCATCCTGATTTCTTCTACAAGTATGATTCTCTTATATCCAAGAACATAAAGCTTAACGGATGGGAAGATGTTGATGTATCCAAGCCCTGAAATCAAGATGAAGTTTATTCGGATTTTCTTATAGAGTTCTATGAGACATTTTTCTTCTATAAGGAAGATGGCAAGGAGAAATTATCATTTAAGTCTTATGGAAAGACTTATAAGATTTCTTATGCCAAGGCAGCCAGCTTGGTAGGGCTGAACAATGAAGGAGAATCCAAGTTCATTTCTCATGTTTTGTCGGATTCAAAGGGAAGCTATGATAAGGAAAAGGCATTAGAGACTCTCGGACTGGAAGATGACAAGGCTCTGAAGATTGCTTCTCTCTCTACGAATTTCCGGATTCTAGAATTATGGGTACAAGGCATTATCGTACCGAGAAAGGGTGAAAAAGATAGTATGAAGAAGGGTGAGATTTATATTCTAGATTTTTTTTATAAATATGAGGAAATTTAACCTGATGAAACACATTCTTATTACTCTTCAGAATGTTAAGAAAGGGAATATGAGAGCTCAGATCATAATGTATCCAGAAATCCTCTCAAAGTTGATAGTTCGGTGTCTTGAGTCCTTCAAAGAGGCTTTCAAGTCTAAGCCAAGAGTTTGCAAGATTATGTTGGTGAGTGATGGTACTCTCAAAAGAATGGATGTGGCCTTTGACAAGAAGACTGGTCAGTTTGTTGATTTACCTGCTCAAGAAGAAACGGTTCTGAAAGTTGCTGAACCTAAATCCTCTAATACAGTGAAGAAGAGGAATTTGAAAGAAGTTGTAGTTGAAGTAGAGAATCCCAAGTCTAAGGAAGTTCATTCTGCACCTCCAAAACCGAAGAAGAAGAAAGCTTACCCAGATGAGGTAGTTGCTAAGTGGAGGGAAATCAAAGAGAAGAGAGACCAAGGGGAGCCTTAGTTTGGCTTAGATCCTGTGGAGGCTAAGGCCTTGAAGGAAAGAACTGCGGATGAGATAGAAAAACAAGTGAAAGAAAATAATCTTATGAAGAAGATGTCTGAAGCTGAGGTAGCTCATACTTTGTTGAAGTTTAATGAGATGGTTTTAGAAAACATTCCTGTTTAGAGATCTTTTTCTCTGGAATCTCTACCTGAGACTCCAGGAAGAAACTTTGTTGCTCCGCAAGAGGCAGTAGAAAATCCTGTTGAGGAAGTTGAGCAGATAGAGCAAGTGGAAGAGGAAGAAGTAGTTGCTGAAGGTATTGGTGACACCAGAGATGTTTTGAAACAAGTAGATGATTATAAGGGGAAACCTTCAGAACATTTGTCACTCCGAACTTCAGAAGCTAAGTCTTCTAAGTTAGTCACTCCAGGAAAGGATGAGGATAAAGGAGAAGAAGAAGTAGCCTATCATGCAGAGGAAGAACAGCTTCTACATGATATTGCTCAAATGGAGAATGTAGAAGGTGGTGCTCAAAAAGTTGCTGATGATGAAGACAATGTTGTTCAAGTTTCTGATAGTGTAAAGAAAACTCCGAACAAGACTCCATTCTGAAAAAGGAAAAGGGAAAGCAACTTGTTCTTGATACCCCGAGCTCAGTAGTTGGAAAGAAAAGGGAAGTTGGTGATTCTTCTAAGAAGAAGGTTGAGCATTTTGAAGAATAAAATTCTCCAAGAAAAGTCTCGGATTCAGAGTCATCTTCATTGGGGAATGACTTTGTTGTTCAGTCTTTAAAGAAGTTGGTAAGTTCTATTCCGACTTTCTCAAGTATTGATTCTAGATGTCAGATGCTCCAACATGCGTTGAATTAGAAAACAGACTTCGTATCCTTGGTTATGGACAAATGTGTTGACATAGAGGCTCAGTTCAAAACTTTCTTTGTCGGCTATGAAGCCCATAAAAGATCTTTCAAGAGGATGACTAGTTAGTCTAGAAATACTATAGAAGATATGAGTCTCTTTGATGAATTCTAAGATAATGTGAAGGATGCCTTTGAGACAGAAGACAGGAAGATAAATGAACTTACTTCATCCTTTGAATAAAAGTTGACAGATGAAAAGAATTTCTAGATTCAAGAAGTCAGAGATCTGAATGGGAAGCTGAATTCTATTTCTCAAAACTGTAAGTATGAAAGGGATCATCAGATTGAGTTTGATGAAAATTTCTTAAAGAAAGAACAGATCTTGAAGGCTCGGGAAGAAAAGATTCAAGCCCAGGATGAAAAGATTGAATCTCAAAATGCAAGAATTGTTGTGTTAGAGAAGAAAGCCGAGGAAGACCATAAAGACTTGAAGATGATAAAGACTATTCTTAAGGGTCTCATAGTGAAGGAAAATGATCCAAAATAGACAGATCAAATCTTTTGTTGTATCTAAACTTCTTTGTTGTTGAGCTTTCAAACTTAATGAAAATTTTGGTTGCTCGTTTCTTTTGTTGTCACTACTAATTTTTCAGGTACTTTGTTATATTTTCCATTCCCTCGAATTCTTTTTGAAAATCACAAAGGGGGAGAAGGATAAGAACCCTAATAAAGGGGAAAAATAATCTTAACAAAGGATGAGAAAGAAAAAAAACTCTAATAGAGTTTATCTAAGGGGGAGTTTTTCATTAAAGAAGACTTTATTATTCTTAATGAAATATCATTCTGGAAATCTAGAATATGATCCTTAGTGTTTCAAAGCCTAAGGGGAGTTAGTCGTATTCATCAACATCCATAAACAAAGGGAGATAAGCCTTAATGTTTTCTTTCTTCTTATACTTTCTTTTTCATAGGGATGTTTGTGCTTTCCAAAAAGGGGGAGATTGTTGAGTCAATAAGGTTTTCCTTATGACTTTTCCATTCCTTCTTGTTTTGAAAATCACAAACACCTTTCTTTAAGGAAAATCTCTTTTATAAGGAAAGTCACTTTTATAAGTAAAATCACTTTTATAAGGAAAATCGCTTTTATAAGGAAAATCGCTTTTATAAGGAAAATCGCTTTTATAAGGAAAATCGCTTTTAAAAGGAAGATAGATTTTGTAAGAAAAATTTTCCTTATCATATTTTCATTCATATATTTCTTAAGTATAAGTTTCGGATTCATTTCTATATTCTCAGAATCATTTGAAACTTTGATATGAAACATTATGTTTTAAGTACCGAATTCCAAATGAGAACTGTAATGAAGTTTCATTCCAAATTCTGGATACGAACTCTAATAAAGTTCTACTCCGAATTCTGGATACGAATTCTCATTAAGAATTCTGATGACGAATTCTCATTACGAATTCTGATGATGAATTCTCATTATGAATTCTGGATACGAATTCTCATTAAGAATTCTAATGATGAATTCTCATTATGAATTCTGATGACGAATTCTCATTACAAATTCTGATGACCAATTCTCATTATAAATTCTGTTGACGAATTCTCATTCCGAATTCTCATTCCGAATTCACCTATTAAACAGAATCTGATCATCTTTGTTTTATACACTCCGAATTTATTTAGACTCCGAAAAATTATTTTTGTTTACACTCTGAACCTTCACTATGAACTTTTGAGTTAGACTTTATACGATGTCGTACTTTCTGTTTCACTTGTTTTATTATAAAACGATGTCGTATATTCTGTTATAAACTAACCGTTGGTTAAGTTACACGTGTACAGGTCCCTCCGATTTTTAAGGAAAATATGACCGTTGGAAAGGAGGTCGACCTTGCCTATAAATAGGAGCTCATTTGAAAGAGCTCAATGCTGAAATGCTGAAATGATGACAGATGAATAACTTTTTCAACATTGTGCATACATGCTGTTGAAGTGATTTCTAGAGAGAGAGGATCTTATTAACTCTTAAAGCTTCGTGCGACTCCGAATGTTGATGATTACATTTGAGGACTTCCAGGGATAGGAAGACAGAGTTCCAACTACCTTGATGTTCGAGGGCTTCCTTGCTGAGGAAGACAGAGGTTTCCAACTACCTTGAAGTTGAGGGCTTGCGGGGATAGAAAGACAGAGACTCCAATATTCGTATCGAGGGCTTAGCCTGGTGTGGGTAAGATAGACTTACTTGAAAGTATAAATCAAGGGACCTTTATCCAAGGTTGTCGGAAACCCTTCTCTTTGGGTTAAATGACTTATATCTTGTTACTTGTAGTTTCACTACTTGTTTATTTCCACTGCATTTTTTATTATAAGGAAAGTATAACTTTCTTATACTTCCTTACTTGTACTCTGTTTCATTTAGATTCTATATGCTTTAAGGTAGAATCTCATATTGTAATATTTAGTTAAGTTTCAATTTCCAGAACCATATTCTGGAACCTAATTTCGGAATCTCTTTCCAAGTTTTCATTTGGTGTTAGAGGTGTTGTGAATTTTCTTAAGTTTATCTTTGTTAAAATTATATCTTTCCTTTGTTTAAAGGAATTTTTAAAGTGTACAATTCACCCCCCCCCCCTCTTGTATTTTGAGAATCTACATCATTATTTCGATCCTACAACCATTCCTCTATTTATAATTCACTAACCATGTTACCATTCATATTTAATAATATATGGTTGAATGACCATGTTACTATTAATGATTCAAAATCACAAATATGAAAATATCAAAATATCACATATATCACAATGTTACATGTATCCTAGAGACCAATTAAATAATTCAAAAATTAGTTAATCAAAAGTATAAATTTCATATAAACATAATTCCATTACTTAATTCAATAATTAATTAATCACATCTATCCCATTAATTAATTCAAAAATTAATTAATTGCATTAAATATATTAATTAATTTAACAATTAATTAATCATTTACATTAATTTGAATGTCCCAACAATTAATTATTCAATTCACAGTCTCAATATCACATCTGTAATTCAAAAATTAATTATTCACATTCACAATCACAATATCTCAATAATTAATTCAACAATTAATTTTTTCAATCCAGCAATCTGAACATCACATAATTAATTCAAAAATTAATTACTAATGATTCACAATACACTAATTAATAAATTCACCAAATTAATTAATTCGGTTATAAAACTCAACTGCTAAATGATACCTATAAATTTTACAAATTACATACAAGTAATTGAATCAATAATATGGTTTTTGAATAATAGACCACCTACCTCAATTATTTAATGAACGATCATTGAATGGAAAACCTCAATATCAAGTAGATCAATACAGAACATGATGAAGAACACCTTCTGGATCTAAAACCTAATTCCCTGATCAAATTAAACAAGATCTCTTAAATCTATATCTATATCAAAAGAACCTAGATCTAGATACAATAGATAAAAAAGTATACAACCCACCAAAACAACGGGAGAAGAACAAGAGAGAGGGGCGAGAAATCAATCGGGAAGAAACCACATACCTAAAGAGGTGAAGATTTTCCAACCAGGCTTAAAATCACCAAGAACATAGGTCAAAGGGCCTCAAAATCACTCTAGAAGGATCTTGAATTAAGAGAAACTGATTACGGGTTGATCTAGGGTGTTCTAAGGTATAAGACAATGTATTGGGAAATTTTTTTCTTAAATTAGTGAGATTAATATATCGTATGCATGGTTTGTTGTACGAGGAACATAGTTTCCCCTAATCAGGAACCTTAACCACACACCTATTTTGGGGTAATTTTCATCATTTAGGGTGACTGGTTTGAAAATCCATGTGACATCCATGTGAATACCCTTTATTTAGGTTTGCATGGTTTTTTGGTCTAGGGAACATGGTTAGGGAAACCCATTCACCAATAGTGCACTTCCATCTTTCTTCGATTTTAATTTTTTTTTCACCAAATCACACCCCAAAGTAAAATCCCAATGAAAATTACTCAACGCGAGGAAAAGAAGTACCTATAAAAAATTCCAAGACATCACCAGAAAATTTTGGTGTTTCATGGGGAATGTCTTTTAAAGGATAATAGGTATATACCTAATTTCTAAAGCATCATTGGGACATGTTTTCCTCGAATTCCAAAAAATGTTAGGCCTCAATCTTAAGGAGGACACTCACCACCAGGGTTTTCTAGAAAAACACTAGAGATATAAAAAAGCATCCATAATGGCACACCTAACTCACGTCAATAAAATTCAGGCTAAGGTTGAAAATATTATCAAGACCAATTCCATTCAAGAAGTATGATATCATAAATGGTTAGCCAATATCATCTCATAAAAGAAGAAGAATGGGAAAACCAAGTTTGGAATTAACATTAGATTTATCAACTAGCCCTCACTAAAAGATGATTTACAAGTTCCAATTATAGAACTATAGATTGATGAAATAGTAGGATATCAAGCCCTCTCTTTCATTGATGTCTATTCGGGGTATAATCAAATCTGAATGGACCGATAAGATGAAGAAGCCACCACCCTCAGGATCTATCAGGGAGTATGTTTCTATCATTTAATTATCATTTTCTTGAATAATTACATCACTACATATCCACATTCCATGCATCACATCTTTAAACACCTCTTGGGAAGGTTTTCCTAATTCTACATCAATGATATGGTAGTTAAATATTTTTTATGTTTAAACCACCAGGCTGATCTTAAGATCATCTTTAACAAAATATGAATATATATCCTGAATATAAACCCCTTGAAATGCACATTTAGGGTTATCTTATGGGATTTTTTAGCCTCATCATATTCCATCTCAAAATTAAACTAGGCTATGAGAGGAAAAAGTCTATCATAAATATTTCAGCTCATTAGAAACTCAAAGAGTTTAGGGATTTATAGGGACACCTTTCAAACATTCAGAGCTTTATAAAAAACCTCACAGGAATGTGTTTTCCCTTCACCAATTTGTTAAATAAGGGGGTCACATATCAGTGTAATGATGACTTCCATGAAGCATTCTACAACCTCAAGAAACATCTCTTGAGTCCGCCAATGTAAATTCAACATTATAAAGGGAACCCATTCATTTTTATGTGATTTCCATGGAATGATCACTGGGATATTTACTCACATAAAAGAATGACATCAGAAATGAAAATAGCCATTATTATCTATATTGAACCATACTCAACACTAAGACTCATTATTTATATATCTAAAAGAGTTTCCTAATGTTAATCTTCATGTTTCTAAAGCTGAGGAACTACCAGAAGAACCACGAGATCTATTTTTCCACTCAAAAACCATCTCAAATACATCCTTAGTTGTCCTATGTTGATTGGAAATTTGGTTTGGTTCATGGTTATCCTACTGTAGTTTGACACTCATTTCATTCCACAGAAAGTGGTAAAAGGCTAGGATTTGTTAGATTTTCTAGTAAGAAATCCCTCTAAAGAAAAAACACCATTGAATTTTGAATTTCCAGATGAATAGATATTATCGATTCAAGATAGTTTCCATACATAAGAAATATATTTTTATGGGGCATCCATAAGCCTAAATAAGGAATAGAATGGAAGACCCCATGCACAAGAAAGTTGTATTGGGATTCATGCTCATATCTCCAGCAATGGAAGTCTTCTTTACTTCTTCCCATTTTTAGAAATATAGAAAAATAATAGGGATAGAATTGAAACTTCAAATTCTAATGGACTACTTCATGGTGAAAGGTGATGTAGATTTTGTGATTAATAATATCAACAAAGATTATGGTATATAAAATGAAGAGATACCCCCCCACCCACCCACTTGACTATGTCTAACGAATAATGAAATAATTTCCCTCAGATCCGATATTGAATCATGTCCCAAAATCATAGAAATCCCAATGTGATGCATTAGAGAATATAGACACTACTTTGGAAGATCTATATTGTGATGAAACAGTCATTAGAATTTCACTTCATCGAATAGTCTTATCTTTTTTTCATGTCAACAAGGAAGAAATTAATGAGGTTAATTTCATAATTGAACCATAAAGTCCTAGAACTGGTTGGATGATAAAAATTGTAGACTACCTTAAAAAATGAGTTCTCTTATCGAACATATTCAAAAAAGAAGAAATCTAACAGTGAGAAACTAACATCACTCTTTTTCATGGACCAATAAACCATACATTACTCCATAAAGAAGGATTTGATAGAGTCCCTCTCAAGTAAGTTGACAAAGAAGGGACCAATTATATCATGAAAGAAGTACATAAGGGAGCTTGTTCTTCCCACCAGTCAGGGATTAGGATTTTTGATAAAATTTTATTTCTAGGATATTTATGTCCTTCAATGATGTATGAATATAAAAAATTAAACATGATGTGTTGTTATTTCGAAGTGGACACCAAAATCATCCACCAACCCTAGATTTTCTACATACAACCAAATTCTTTTGTCCATTCTTTTCATGGGGAATATATGTTATATAGTCATAAACTTTAGCTACAACCAGTAAATTCAAATAAATCTTCACTATCATTGACTTATCCTACAAACGGGTTGAATTAGTACCCTTAAATAAGTTAGTACAAAAATAATTTACATATTCAATAAATACAACATCATTAATAGATTTGGTTTCCCACATAAAATATTGATGGAAAACAACACCAATTTATATTCTAATGAGTTGGAGAAGCTATATCAGGAGTATAATATCAAATTAAAACATCCGTACCAATATAATGCAGTGGTCAATGGATTGATAGGGGGCCTCAACAAGACCCTATTATTAATAATATTGGATATTGTGGATTAATAAAAAAAGTCTTCTCTTGAAAATCTCTTCCGTGCATTTTGGGATTATTGAACTACCACCCGCACTTCCACGTAGGACACAATGTATTCAATTGTTTATGGGAAAAACCCATTCTTACCCATTGATGCACAATCTCCATCAATAAGTGTTTCCATCCATGATATATTATCTATATATAAGCAATCCAAAAAATAGTTTCATGGATTAGAGAAACATGATGAGAAAATAATACATACCTTACATCACTTAAAGGTCCGTAAAAATTGGAATGCATGAGATTTTAAAGAAAAATTACACCTATGATCATTCCTCAAAAGAGTTCTTGTACAAGTCCTTAAGAAATCAATTATACTAGGGAAGAAACAATAAATTCTTGAGATAAAGTGGGAGGGACCTTATTCCATACACAAGGTATTCTTTAATAGATCTTATTCACTAATCTAAATGGATAGAGAGCTTGTTATAGCCCCTAATAATGAAAGATTCCTAATGAAACACTTCATGGGATAATGACACTCTCATCCATATTGAAAGATGATAAACTATATGATACATTCATCTGTGTTGTATGATATTAAACATCATGGTTTCCTCATCCTTTCTGCATTATGTTAAACAGCATAGCATAATTGTCGTATATGAAAGGCATTAAAAGGATTAAAAAATGTTCCTAGTCTTGCTTCCTAAAACTGAACAACACCATAATTCATGTTGTTAGACTACAAACTACTTATCCTAACATCATAATTACATGATGTGAATCTATATGGAAATTTCATCATTTCATGATGTAAAGCTACATAATATTTCAATCTCTTCTTGATCATATAGTTTTCTATAGTGTTATTCTCCCGCCACACCTCTGTTCAAGAACTATGTGTGTCTTGGTTCATGCCATCATAAGATACATAGTGAATCCAGAATATCAAATACTATGTCTATTTGTAACAAGAAAACTTTCCCTTTCTATGTAATGATTTGACCTCTATAGGGAGCCTTCATATGAGAACTATGTTCAGATTGATTCTCTCCTCCAATGGGATACATAGTTATGCATAGACCCTATGTTATGGGCCCTGACATGAAGCAATGAAAATAACTCATTGAACAAATGAAACCAAAGACCTATGTATGGGACTTCACATTCATGGGCTAATGCTGGTAAAAATTCACCCTTTGTGCTCAGACATATTCATTCCACACATCATACTCCTTGTTTTGCGAAATTCCGGATCTCTATAATCTTTCCACATCCAATGTTAACAAAATTTTAGATTCCTAGGGACACTATTATTTTGAATATGAATTTATTTTTCCTAGTATATCTTTGAAAAATTCACCCACCAAATGGTCCTATCAACCATAGGTACTCTCTTCTTTATGAAAGCCAATTATATATTCGTAATCCTCAACAAAATTATGCTGGGAAAAAATGTTGGAACATTATTCCATATCAATTCCTTGAATTCTTGTTCCATAACACTTAACCTGACCTAGGAATCCTTAAGACCATGGTTTAGGATTTCCTCTATCACATCCAAAGTATGTCGGGAAATCCTTGTCCTAATAATTCTCATATCCTTCATCATTTCCATGATATTCGGCCCTAGATGTATGAAAGAAAAATTACTCACACCAAGACATCATAATCAAATCATGTTAAAATTCAAGGTTGACAACTCTTTCAAGATTTAATTTCCTATAACTACATATGGATTTATTCTCTCTCTGATGAGATACATATAGATTTTCGAATCTTTTATCTTGGCCCAACTACCACATTACAAAATTTTCATTTACATTCTTTTAATCACTTTTATTAGGCGGAAGAAACATTTTACATTCCTGGTTTCCCCCAAATATCATGGATGACATGACCTTATGAGTCTTAGTAAAGCTCATCCATATGACCAAGGAATATCATTTCATGAAAGGGATATCATGGTCCAATATAAAATAGCATAAAATCATCACCAAAAGTCGTTACAATACAATGTTAAAGTACATTGTTGAAATATATTACATGAAAAATTTCCTAGAACTACATATGGATTGATTTTATCTTTGAAAAGATAACTAAAGACACCTGGATCCTATGTCTGGTGCTAATCTATAAATTAAAAAAAGTTCCCCTTCCAGAATGTGGGTCAGAACTTAATAGGGAAAAAATTCCCCCATTCTTGGGTGATTTTGATATGAAATTACCCATCCATATTCAAGGAATTTCCTTCCACAAACCAAGCTCTATTTCTAGGGAAATATGCATTTCCATAATTTTTCTTTGGCCATATTTTATAAAATTCCAAATTCTTGAGGAAACCTTTGTTTGAATATGCATTGATACACCAGATTTTGGATTTTTATATGTCTCCCCCAAAAAAGGTCCAGTAAAATAGAGGATATTATTGAATTTCAGGGATAAACCACATTCAGGTTTGCCTAATTCACCAACCAAAATGGAATGTCAAGTAGTGGACCATTCTTCCTCAGAAAAAACCTCTTTTATATCCATAATCCCCAAAAAATAATTATGTGGGAAATCACATTTTGAACATGCTTTATCATTATTTTTTCATACATTTTTCGTATCACTCTTCATATCTGAAAACTCCTAGACTATAGCCTAAAACCACCCCCCTTCATGCCAAAAGATGATGGGAAATTCTTATAAAAATTATCATGAAAGGGAAATTTTAAAATATTTTTTCAAAACTAAATGAACATAAATTATATCCCTCCACTTACATACCATAATTTGTTAAACTGCACATTCCATATTCTAGTCATATAACATTAAACTATATGATGCTTCAACCCTTTTAGGGTGAATCCTTTTCTCTTGATGTTGTTCCCCCAACACATCACCCCAAATAATTAGGTATTACTTAATGATCATTCCATTGAGACACACAATGATGAATATATCATCCATTATAGGCTCAAATACATCAACAACCAAAAAATGTATGTTCCACCACTCATGGGAACAACCCCAATATGGTTAGGTTGTCATATAATTATCATAGGACCCCTCATTTTATAGATTAGGATTGAAACAGAATTTCCCCACTTTAACAAAAACTAAATTTTTGTCGGAGTAGTTTCCTATTCTTGGCCACCATTGATAAAAATTCTCCCTTAATTCTTAGACACATTCACTTCATGAACCACCCTTTGTGGTCCTGAGAAATCCATATTTTAATTAACACCCTAATAATCGATTATAGAATGTCAAATTCCTAAGAACATTTTTTTGACTATGAAATGATACTCCTATGGTTGTATTTGGATATGTCACCCATAAAAAAGGCCAGTAAACTAGAGGAACATTCTTCATTAGGAGAGACCTCCTCTATCTCCATAGGCTCCGAAAACATCACATTGGAAACCAATTTTCGATTATGGTATGTGGTTATCCCTTTAATATTTTTGTCACATCATTTTTTATATCCATAAATCCCAAAATCAGGATTCAAAATTACCCTTCGGTACATTGTATGAATGTTGGAACATTATAGGACAAAAATCCCTTCTTTTTTCATCATCTCATAAATTATGGTCAAAGCTGTTTTAGATAAAACAATAGTCACATTAGTCTGGCATTCAATACTCTAAAAAAACCTAAAAACGATACATTACTCGTAAGGTTGAAAAAACCAAAATGGAACCTTGGATAAAATTTGAGTTTCAACTCACAATAATTTCACTCCGCATGGTTTAGTCAAAATTGGGAAATGAAAGAAAGAGTCATAAAACATGTTAAGATTAAAACCCAAAAAGGGAATCCTAATCAAAATACATGTCTCAGTCGTTAAACTACTTTATATTTGACTTAGGAAGAAATTAGTTCATTAACATAAAAGAAAAATAATTAGATTCTGTCATATGACACTAAAAATTGTCAAACTATACTCACTAGGCCTTATGGATTCAGAAAAAATTGGAGTATCCTCCCATAGTTGAGATATATCCAAAACCCACCAAATATTTTTGGAATTCATCAATGTTCCCTAAATTTACCATATAAATAGATTATTTTGATTCATAATGAATCTATTTCTAGGGGATTTTTTAACACCCAAAATGGCTTCCATGAATTTTTCCTCAAAATTCATTATGTGATCCTCACATGGATTAAAAATTTCATGTATGATTAAAAATTTGTCCCTATTTTAGAAAGATAATATTGAATTTCTATGTTCTATATAAATTGTCACACATCAAGGGATGTACATAGGTCAGAAACATTTACCACCCTAATGGAATGATAGTGAGAACGTCCCTTAGAGACTAGGCCTTGGATTCCTAAATGTGATGATAAATACGTGTTTATGATTAATTAAAAAAAATTGATCTCTTTTAAAAAAAATCATTTAGAACCAACCATGGACTGTAAATATCTTTTCAATCTTATATTTTACTAGTTGCGAATCCCAAATAGACATAGAGATCAAATGTTATGGATATTAGAAGCTGGGGAAATTTTATAAAGGAATTTGAACTCATCCAAAATCCATTCATGCATACCCTTTTGTGAAAGGCCCTCACACAAGGTAATTTATGCAGTTTAGTGATGAAAGTCTATTCACACTAGTCCAATAGCCAGTCCATAATTAGACCCCTCCACATCATAATTTTTCAATGAATGATGGAATCTTGAATGATGAAGAAGGGTGATACATCTATTCATGCAACTCATTAATCCATCTAGTAAATCCTTACATGGGATAATAGTGATTTCTAGCCCTCTACATGGATAAGACCCCCACCTGGGAAAAGTACTTGGATGACCCATACTTGGAATAGCCAAACCCAGGAAACCTATACCTGGGTGACCCATTCCTAGGAAACCCACACTTGGATAACCCATACCTAGTTGAACCCCCCACTGGTAAAACCACCTAGGACAACCACTAACTGAGTAAACTACATGGGTTTAACTTTATCCATGTCATGATACTTGGGAAACTCTTCACGCTCCTTTGTCTATACCATGAGGGATTCACCCCAGCAAATATGCTCTGGACCAGTGTCGAGCACCGACCCTAGGCCTCCAGCCCAGACCCATCGCTACCATTTCTGACTACCATGAAATATGGGGATTCTCACAATACATGCTTGTGAATGGTTCAAATAATATTTCAGTTTTGACACATAGAACCCCACCGCTCACTCTAAATCATCATCTGTTGAGACACTCCTCATGGATCTGAAAAAATGGCCAACCTCCTAGCTGTAATCCCCAACTAAAACTAATCAATATTAGCTGAGATAATCCTCATGTTTCTAGAAATATGATAATCTTCCTAGGTGTATGCACTAACAAAATAATCACCATGAGTCGAGAAACTCTTTATGGTTACAGAAATATGGGAATCTTCCTTGGTGTACGACCCAAAAAACATCTAAATTACAATGAGTGGAGATCCTCCTCATTGTTCAAAATCTATACTCACCCTAGTACTTTACCTAAGTGCTTAAAACCACCTAGTTAGCTCTCAAAATCCCGATGGAAAATGAATTAAGGGGAATTATGGGTTTAACATTCCTCCAGCGTGTTAAAAAAAGTCACATGTCAAAGAATCCACTCCAACCTTTTTATCAAGAACTAGCATTGAGGTCCCCTCCCAAACTTGAGACTTGTGTGAGACCCTTACAGGGACACATGAGGAAACCCTTGGATCCTATTGAAAGGACTCTCACATGTTTTGTTGCCAAGGATATCCATCATTAAGAATTTATCCCTATCTTTCACAAGTCCACATTGTGCGAAGCACTTCTAGTTTTCCCAGGTCCACCTTTCATGAGACCACTTTAGCACCAAATCCTTTCCCTGTGCGATACCTATTCAGTGTTCCCAGGCCTTTCCATATATGAGAGATGTTTAGAATTTCCAACACATACCCTATGTGATACCTCTTTAGTGAACTCTAAACTTACCATATAGAATACCCCTTTTTCTCACCAAGGACATACCTATATGTTCATCCTTTGAACCTTCTTTTATGCCACCAATTATAGGGAATCTCTTCCCTTTGATCCATTTTCTGAGAGGTACCAATCCAAGACCTCTCCCAAAGCCTTAATATATGTGTGATCAAAGAATATATCTTACTAGTTTTGTCACGCCCTAGGCCCAAACTGCCTCGGATTCGGTGTGTTTTTAATAAATCATGGTGTGTAATAATTATTTTAAAGAAATGATGATAAATTACACATCATATTCTACAAGAGAGGACATTTTCAGTTTAGGTTCCAAAAAACCAGATAAAAATATTATAATCATTCAATACTAAATATAAATAACTCCACAAATCATCCACCTATCGATGTAATTCAAATATACAAAACCTGAAAAAATAGATTGAAAACTTAGGCTGAGAATACAAATGCCTAGTATGGGGGTTTTAAAATTAAAATAATATTTTAAGTAAAACCCATTAAAAACATCCATTTTTAAAATAATCGTAAAACATTTTCTTGAAAGAAAACTAGAAAACATATAACATAATATTATTATTTTTCCAGGATTAGCAGTAAACAATTTAGGGAAAAAGAAAATGGATATGTATGTAACACATTCCAATCATTTTCATACTTATAAAAAATATATGGTGTGCACCATATAAATCAAGAGTTATTGAAACTATACTAATTTTGACATGAGAGTGCAAGTATAGAATTTAAAAATGGAAATATTACATGATCAAAGTTGTGTATAAACAAAGTCACAATTAATCTATCACATAAAATGCACATCATAATATAACTGGTAAACTACCATTATTTTTATTATGGTTTAAAATATGGGTGTTGAATAATCAACATGCCATGTGAATTTACTTCTTTTGATACTCATAAGTACATTCTCTTAAAAAATCATATTCTCCATCTGAATATGCACTTGGTTAATTAAATATTATAAAAATAATGAGATAATGTATAATGCTAGACTATGTCAAGGCCTCATCTCATGACCTAATTTGTCTTATGAAAATTACTGATGCATCGCGGGCCTTTCATTAACTCATCACCAACTCGTAGGGCTTGCATTAACATGTCCCCAACCCATAGGGATTTCATTATCCGGTCCCCAAACCATTATATAATGTGTCCAATACATATCCCTTATGTCTAGTAAGGTCATATATTCAAATTTTCCCATACCACTTTGAATATTTAGTTTCTTAATCCATAAATGGTCATAATTGTTAAATTTCATTCTTTATCAATTACATAAATATGGGGAATCATGCATTAATTATCAATGTTAACAGTTACATGGCTATATAAAATTAACCAATGTCATGTATGGATAGACATACATACTATAGAACATGTGATTATAAACAATGAAAGATTATTTAGGTTTTGTGACATAAAATGATAACCCTTAAATTCTAACATCCTTATTATGAATGTAAACATTTTATATCCCAAAATTCACAATTTTGAATTTAAGATAGATGTAATTTTTATTTAAAACATATGTTGACAAATGCGTATATCTATAAAAAATAAACCTCAATAACTATAAACATTTATTGTGGCAGATTTAAGTGCACTAGGTTATATGGAAAAACTATTTTTTCTTTTTAAGCATTCAGGCATAAAATATAATTAAACATATTTCACTATAAGTGATTAAACATGTATATGTATTCATTTAAAATATAAATACTACTTCATTACTTTTAAAAAAATAGAATTTCATACACTCGTGTGATAATGGTTCTTGTACATCTACATGTGGGTTTAAAAATTAAATAAACCATATAAACACTCGGTGTATACTTGGGGTTCTCACTGCTAAAACAAGGTTTAATAAAAATTTATAGATTTTACACCACTCAAAAACATAATTAAATCCCCAAAAATTTGTTTAATGAAAACATAATTCAGTTTATGGTTAAACCCAAAGGTATATACATATAACTCTATAAACATATTTATATAGTCTGATTAAAATAAAACAAAATAGAAAAATCACATGATTACTTATATATATAAAGTACAAAAACACCTAAATGAGCTAGTTTGTTTCAAAATAAAAATATATGTTCATATATATCCATATATATACACAAAGTGTATATATCAGTTTTATATTAAAATCAAAACCGCTTTTAACTATTGTATGAGTGGTGTAAGTAGAGTATATCATAGTGATTCTCATTAATCAAAGCAATTATCATACTGAAGGTATTTTTTATGTAGATATATTTAAATATGTATTATACACATATATATGATTATATATGGTTTATTAACACAAAAACCATGTAACCCTTAGTTTCCTTTCATTTAAAAAACACCACTTAAACTTTGAAAATCCATATTTTGGAGTCCTAAATCTGGTATCAAAGATGTCTATTTAAAATGGTGAGATTATATATATATATATATATATATATATATAACCAGAAATAAATAGTATATAAATAGGTCTTGCAGAAGGAAGACAAGGTATTTTAAACCCTTACAAGACAGTAACCTTAAAACGTAAATTAATAATAATAAAATAATCCCTTACCCAAACCAGAAAATATAGAGTATAAATTGAAAAAAATAAATTTACCTTACAACATCATAATCTTAAACATAAATTGATTAAGAAGAAAAATAACCCCTTACTAAATAAATTCAATCATGAAATAAATATTAATTCCTTTACCTCAAAATATAACCAACAATGCAGCCTCCAACTTGAAAATGTATGAACAATGAATAAGAATTATCGAAGTGCTAAAATGTTGGTGAAAAGGTATGTAGATGGAAGGGAAGAACTCAAATATGTATGTGGTAGAGAAGTGGAATGAGACTTCCCTTTAAATAACTACAAAATTCATAATTCACAGAGCTTGCTGAGTATGCTATGAATAATGAGGCGGACAACACCGATAAAAAATATTTTTTATATTTTTGACATAGGATCATCCGAATAAAATATAAAAACAACAATTTGAAATAAATCATTTAAAATGAATATTAATAGGATGATATTGACACTAGAATACCAAAGTAAAAGGATGTTATGTTCATATTCCAAAAGAAAAAATAGTTTTGGAAAAGGATAGTGTCACGAACCAACCTGGGTCGACCCTGAACCGGTCAAATGAGCTGGTCCGCGACATGGACCGAGAGGCGTTCCCGATCCTCCCAGGCTGGCAACAAGTGCCAGGGCATCAAAAGAGGTGGTGGGAATGATTTCTCCAAATAAAAATAAATAAATAAAGCAAGAGAAATAAAACAGAGTAGCACAAAATAAATAAACAAAGTAAAATAACTAAACAAGAACAAAAGAAAATAAAACTAACTGAAAGAGACAACCACTATCTCTATGTGACCTCACAGGTTAATCTCCAACCCATGACCAAACATCTCCCAAGGCGAATTCACCCAAGCTGTAGCCTGAACAAACACTAAAAACAGAAAAGAACTAAAGGCGTGAGTATTAGAACTCAGTATGTGTGCCCAACAAACTATTCCCAATGCACTACCTTTAAATAAAGAAATTTAGTAATTCCAGGTTTGAACTAAATATAGAAGATATTGGTTTTCACACACACACACACTTTCATTTCTAAAACAAGTATCAGTCCATTGCCCTTTATAATTTAAAAACAATTTTTAATGTTTAAATGGAACAGGTGCAGTGAGTTTTAAAACATTTTTGCAAACAATTAGAAAACCAAACATAAGTTATTAGCCAAAAAGGAAAACTACACATAACACATAACACACTCCAAGTGAAATGGGAAAAATATAACACACGAGCCAGAAACCAAACTATACTTGTCAATCGTGTGCCACACACAAATAAACACTAAATAAAACATGAGTCAAACCTAGGAGATCATGAACAATCCAGAACGTACTATACATGTGACTCATCTTGAAATTATGCTCTAACTCAATTACTTCATAGTGCCCTAATGCTAGGAATAGCCCTACATGGCCTAACTGATGGGCCCAATCCCCATAGTAGGAATTACTCAGTATTCCCCTGCTATGGGGCCACTAGCCAGTGCGTATTCTAAACTAGTGAAGCAATTGTTCTCAGAAGATTCACTCACTATGCCAAGTTCCCATGTCAACACGTATAATAAAAGTAAAGGGGTGATCCAACAAAGTCAATCAAGTAGAAAAAGCATCACACACAACATATGCAGTCAACATACCCCAAAGGTCACCCCTGAGTCACCCCAAAGAGATTTTTTCAAAATAATTTTTTTTAATGTTCCAAATGGGTCTTCACCAACATTAAAGTAAAACCTTATTTCTCAAGAAAACCCGAAAAACTTGTTCAGAATAAATCTATAATCTTTCAAACTATAACGAATTTGAAATTCCGAAAATTATGTTTAAGGTCCAAACATGCATTCTTTCACTACTGGGTGTCCGCTCGTCAAGAAAATATTTCAAGAGTTGTGTATAAAATAAACCGATCTTTTTACACCAAATAATCAATTAAAAATTTATCATTTATATTATTTTATATTTATTAAAATTAATAAAACATCATGAAATTAATAAATTCTAAATTTAAAGGTGATTACAGTGGGGGAACTACCTCGACTCGCAGTTCGGTTATGACGATAATGCGGTACATCCCATCTTGCACAAAAGCACGCACCAATTGTCGACGACCGTAATACCACAGAAAACATTGCCAATGCGCTGCAACAACGCAAAGTATCTAAAAACATAGAAACACTATCTTAAAAATAATCCAAATGAATAAACAGAGTGAAACCCACCTTGAAACTGGTGCGAACGAAATGGAACGAACCCAAAACATATGGTAAAATAAGGTGTGACCTGCAAATAAAAGAAAACAATCCAATGCAATCTGAATCACTTCACCTTCAGTGGCGGCAGACGGAGTGCGGTCTGATGTAACCCGAGACACACTTTTCGAACCTAACAAGGGGATTCGCAGCAACGTCGGAGCAACACCCTACAACAATTAAACAACACAAAAAAACAATTAATGCAGAAGGACCAAAGCATGAACAAAAAGGTATATGGGACTCACATAAACCTAATGAAAAACCAAGCGTTACCAAAAGGATTTATATCCAAGGGATACCCCAAATCTGATTTTCCACCTCGCTCGTGATCATTCGCTTCTTCATTGGCTGACACAATTCCCCATCATGATTTGTGTACCTTCTCACGCCTAGAATAGAATTCTCCATGAGGATGGAAGCTCTTTGATATTCCTTCAATATTTCTTCTTAAGAACGGTCCACTTCTTCATCTGGGTTTTCGTTTTCCTTGTCTATCAGGAAACGTTTTCACTGCTCGTGAACAAGGTATGAAAATTTGTCGATATTTGGGATAGCTAAGAACATGGGAACTAGATAGTTGCGAAAATATCCAAGAGAAACCTTCACGATCTCACTATCCTTGCCAAGCTTTTCAATGTCTGTTGTAAGATTAACCTGAAGAATCTTTTTCTTATACGTGACTCCTCATGGGGAATATATAAGTGGGTTTAACATGCGATCGGTAGACTAAATGCTAGCTTCTTTTATAATGTGGTGGATTATAGTTCCACTACATCTGGCCAAAGCCTTGGGCTCCAAAGTCCGAATCAATCAACGCTCCAATGTTGGTCCAAAGCTAATACAGAACCTGCAACTCTACCTTGTGACAATCAAGCCAGAGCTTCAAATTTGGGAAGATGGGAACCCGAAGAACCCATCGCATGCCCCGGCCTCACGGGGAATGTGTGGAGGAAAGATCTAGAGGGGCTCTGCCCTGCGTGCCGCCGCGCGAAGGAGGCCTCAAGGGGGAGGTGTGGGGGTGCAAGGGGGAGGCGTGGAGGTAGGAGGAAGGTGCTGTGGGAGGGGGTTAGCCACCTTGGGTGCAGCGGGATCTTACGGGGAAAGGGAGGCCGTTGAAGAGAAGGGAGGATTGGAGGTGGCTTGCGCAGGGCACCGGAATGGGGGTGTGGGAAAATGGTAGATTAGGGTTAATATATATATATTTATATAATAACCATAATGTAATAATCATAATTATAATAACAATAGAACCAAAAAATGTTAATAAACCCAATAAATAGAATTGTTTATTATCTATTTTATTTTAGTTGATAATAATAATGGTAATAATATCAATAGAAAAATAATAAAAACAATATTAATTACAACAAAAGAAATTAATAACAAACTTAAAGTTAATAAAATGATAATATTATTACATTTCATTTTAAATAATAATTATATTTATAACAACTTAATAATAATAGTATTATTACCAGATTAAATAATAATAAAATAACCATTTCCACAGACATATTCTCATTATTATAATTTAAACATTAACCTTGTTTTATAGATACAAAATTTTTATTTGGATTCCATTTTAGATTAACATAATTTATTAACTTAAATTATTATTTATTTCAAGTGTCACGCCATCACACAATCACCAGGACCAAATGCATGGTCACCGCTAATGGTGTGGTGACTGTACACTGGACGAAGACCCACCAACAGCAACAAACCTCAGAAAAGTTCAAACAGGGACCCATCTAAACCCCGTTCAAACAATGCAAGACTGATAACAGAATAAAATAACAGGTGTTTGTGGTCGGGTTGGGACAATTCTCCCCACCACAAACACTTTCTTCCCCTAGAAAGTCACCAAGTCAACAGTTGAAACAACTTGAGTACACAATCAAACTAAACCAGAAGAAACCAAGAGGCTTGGGTGGCCATTACCAACACACGTCACACCCGACCAACTCAAAAACAATCACTACACAAGGTTGAGGGGAGAACACGAGAGGGTTCTCCCCACCACAATAATTCACTAATACGGAAACCCATGAAACCCGAACACCCCCCCCCCCCCGGAAGGGGCAACACGGGAACTCCCAAACCAAAATCGTTCCTATTTTCTAGCATGGACCAAATAACACACCCGAGCCTTTGTCGGAGAACTTTCTACAAAACAACCTAGCAACATAAGGATGAAGAATTAAATCAACACCTCCCATCAATTTCACGAAACAAACATACCCCTATCGAAAACCATTGAGACCAACTCAAATCAGAACAGGTCAGTTTATTCATGAGCCCACATCACTCAAAGAGGCTGAACAATTTAAAAACCACACTGAGAGAAGATAAGACTGCTTGGATTGTGGTGAAATGGGCTCTTCACGCCACCACAACAAGGATGATCTTACGACAACGATGAGAATAGAACAAAGAAAATTTGGATATTTCCATTCCAAAGATGATAACATTATTATGACTGAGGTTCCATACACCCTCGGAAACTAGTGACTGTGCATGAGCTTCACCCCTAGACCTGTGGCAAGGGCCCTGATGGTGGAAGCATCTCCTACCTCACAGTCGGGAATTTTCGTCCTCTGGTCCCTAACTCCTTCTTCCCGAATGACACTTCTTCCAAAACTTTCATTGTTGGCCCGAATAGCCTCACAATAGAAAGACTTCAGAGGGATGTGACAAGGCGACTTAGAATGACTGAATCGGCCACACTAGTGGCATGCTAAGAACGGTCCAACAAACTGGGAGTCGGTATAGACAAATGTCCTTGCCAGACGAGGAACCTTCACCAGAACCGACCCCCACCAATTACCCCAGAGTCTAAAGACGATGAGACATCCTACCTTTACTCATCCAGAACTAAACCCTAAAATAACTTTGGGACGGTAATAACCTTAACTACCCTGGGAGTTCCCAACAACCAGAACACACGCTATCTTTCTGAACTACACAACTGCCTCTAACAGACCTCGATTGCCTCAATAGGTAGGCAACCCACACAAGGAACTAGGAATAGGGCATAACTCATTAACAACTTTTGGAGGATTTCTAGGTAGCATACTCATAACCACACGAGATACACCATCGAAGTCGGCATCATGCTAAAACTCAATCAAAGAAACAACACAAGACAAGGGAAACATTACCATAATCCAAACATATGCAAACACAATCAAAAATCACTTTTCCAAAACCGTTATTTCCTTAAAAAAAATTAAAACTCACCTATGGAACCTTATAAACCATCACATGTGCATTCATTAAATCTCACTCACATAATCTGCAAACAATTCCCCCTACGCACTCTCCATACGTACCCATGCACGTGTGACCCTCCATAAGGAGTTCCAAGGTTCAAACACTTATGTTCGTACCAAATATAAACACATACCATGTTTTTCCAAACCAATACACTTTCTCATTAAAATCCCACTTTACTAATTTCAAAACAAATTTGGAAGAAACCCTTTTTTCATTTAGAAATCACTTCCATTTTCAACACACACTCACATCGACCGAGTTCAAAATGAAACACAACCAACTATAAACCATTGGAATGAGGGACTAGTGTTTGTGCCTAACCCGGTGACATGGTGGTGAGCCATGCCCCAGGTAAGACATAACACTAAGAGGACCTTAAACTGGGCACTTGGACTCCACATGGGTCACCACCCCACATGAGGTCGCAACGTGAACCGATTCGCCCCCATTTTCATCCCTCAATCCAAAGCAACCAAAGGAAAAAGACTCAATTCCCGGACTAACCCTGGTAACTCAGGTCTTGTAACGAGCGGTGGTGATCAGGCACCGACCCGTAACCTACCTCTTGAGCCCTGATAGTCATAATATCCTTCTACCAGACAACCCAAATAACAAAGGGCGCTCTGAAAATAGAGGTCTACTAAGTGCTGACCTCCTCTAATACAATTTTGTCATGAACCAACTTGGGTCATCCCTGAACCGGTCACCCGAGCCGGTCCACGACATGGCCCGAGAGGCATTCCCGATCCTCCCCGGCTGGCGACAAGTGCCAGGGCATCAACAGAGGCGGTGGGAACAATTTTACATAGTTAAAATAAATAAATAAAGCAGGAGAAATAAAACATAGTAGCACAAAATAAATAAACAAAGTAAAGTAACTAAACAAGAACAAAATATAATAAAACTAACTGAAAGAGACAACCATTATCTCTGTGTGACCTCGCGGGTCACTCTCTAACCCATGACCAAACGTCGCCTAAGGCGAATGCACCCAAGCTGTAGCCTTCACAAACACTAAAAACAGAAAAAAACTAAAGGTGTGAGTACTAAAACTCAGTAGGTGTTCCCAACAAATTATTCCCAATTCACTACCTTTAAATAAATAAATTTCTTAATTCCAGGTTTGAACTAAATATACAAGAAATTGGTTTTCACACACACACACTTTCATTTCTAAAACAAGTATTAGTCCATTGCCCTTTATAATTTCAACAAAAAATAATGTTTGAAAGTAACAGGTGCATTGCATTTTACAATATTTTTGCGAAAAATTAGAAAACCAAATGTCAGTTATTATTAAAAAAGGAAAACTACACATAACACACAACACACGCCAAGGGAAATGGGAAAAATGGCACACACAAGCCAGCAACCAAACTATACTTCTCAATCGTGCACCAAAAACAAATAAACACTAAATGAAACATTGGTCGAACCTAGGAGATTGTGAACAATCCATAACGTACTATACATGTGACTCATCCTGAAAGCATGCTCTAACTCGATGATGCCATAATGCCCTAACGCTCGGTATAGCCCTGCATGGCCTAACCGAGGGGCCCAATCCCCATAGCAGCAATAACTCAGTATTCCCCTGCTATGGGGCCACTAGCCAGTGTGTATTCTAAACTAGTGCAGCAATCGTTCTCAGAAGATTCACTCAATATGCTAGGTTCCCATGTCAACACGTATAATAAAAGAAAAGGGGTGATCCAATAAAGTAAATCAAGTAGCATGAAAATCACACACAATATATGCAGTCAACATACCCTATAGGTCACCCCTGAGTCACCCTAAAGAGAATTATTCAAAATAATTTATTTTTATTAAAGTGTCAAATGGGGCCTTCACTAACTTTAAAGAAAATCCTCGTTTCTCAAGAAAACCCGAAACACTTGTTCAGAATAAATCATTTATCTTTCAAACCAGAACCACATTTGAAATTCTGAGAATTATGTTTAAGGGAAAAACTGGAATTCTTTCACTACTGGGTGTCTGCTCATCAAGAAAATATATCAAGAGTCGTGTATAAAATAAACGGCTCATTTTACACCCAATAATCATTTAAAAATTTATCATCTTATATTATTTTCTATTAATAAAAATTAATAAAACATAAAGAAATTAATAAATTCTAAATTTGAAGGTGAGTGCAGTGGGGGACCTACCTCGACTTGTAGCTCGGTAATGACGACGATGCGGTATGTCCCAATTTGCGCACAAGCACGCGCCACTTGCCGACGACCGTAATATCACAGAAAAACATTTCTAATGTGATAAAACAACACAAAGTATCTAAAAACAAAGAAAAAATGTCTTAAAAATAATCCAAATGAATAAAATGAGTAAAAACCACCTTGAAACTGGTGCGGAAGAAACAGAACGAACCAAAAACATGCTGTAAAACAATGTGTGCCCCGCAAATAAAGGCGAAAAATCTGAATCAATCTGAATTGCTTCGCCTTCGGTGGTGGTAGACGGAACGCGGTCCGACGTGACCCAAGACACCCTTTGTGAACCCAGCGAGGGGATTCCCAGCCACGTCGGAGCAACACCCTATAGCAATTAAACAACACCCAAAAACAATTAATGCGGAAGGACCAAAGCACGACCAAAAAGGAATCTAAGCCTCACATAAACCAAATTAAAAACCAAGAGTTAACAAAAGGATTTATATCCAAGGGATAACCTGAGCTGCTTTTCCACCTCGATCGTGATCATTCACTTTGTCATTGGCTAATGAAATTCGCCATCATGATTTGTGTACCTTCTCACATCCAGAACAACATTCTCCAGGCGGATGGCAGCTCTTTGATATTCCTTCAATATTTCTTCTTAAGAACTGTCTACTTCTTCATCTGGGTTTTCTTTTACGTTGTCTATCAGGAAACGTTTGCGCTGCTCATGAACAAGGTATGAAACTTTCTTGATATTTGGGATAGCTAGGAACTTGGGAACTAGATAGTTGCGAAAATATCCAAGAGCGACCTTCACGATCTCCCCAGCCTTGCCAAGATTTTCAATGTCTGTTGTAAGAATAACCTGAAGAATCCTTTTCTTATACCTGACTCCTTGTGGGGAATATATAAGTGGGTTTAACATGCGATCAGTAGACTGAAGGCCAACATCTTTTATAATGTGGTGGATTATAGTTCCTCTACATCTGGCCAATGCCATGGGCTCCAAAGTACGAATCAATCAACGCTCCATAGTCTGTCCAAAGCTAATACTGAACCTGCAACTCTACCTGGTGAAAATCAAACTAGAGAATCAAATTTTGGATAAGTGGAACCCGAAGAACCCATCTCACTCCCCGGGCTCACGGGGAAGGTGTGGAGGCAAGATCCGGAGGGGAACGGCCCTGCGTGCCGCCGTGTGAAGGAGGCCGCAAGGGGGAGGTGTGGGGCCGAAAGGGGGAGGCGTCGAGGTAGGAGGAACGTGCTGCAGGAGGGGGTTGGCTGCCTTGGGTGTAGCGGGATCTTGTGGGGAATGGGAGGCCACAGAAGAGAAGGGAGGATGGGAGGTGTCTTGCGCATGGCACCAGAATGGGGGTGCGGGAAAATTTTAGATTAGGCTTAAAATAATATATATATATATATATATATAATAACCACTATGTAAAAATCATAATTATAATAATAATAGAACCAAAAAATGTTAATAAACCCAATAAATAGAATTGGTTCATATCCATTTTATTTTAAGTAATAATAATAATAATATCAATGATACAATAATAATAATGGTAATAATATCAATAGCGAAATAATAAAAACCGTATTAATAACAACAAAAGATATTAATAACAAACTTAAAGTTAATAAACTGATAATTTTATTACATTTAGTTTTAAATAATAATTATATTTATATCAACTTAATAATAATAATATTATTACCAGATTAAATAATACTAAAATAACGGTTTGTGCGGACATATTCTCATTATTATAATTTAAACATTAACCTTGTTTTATCGATACAAAATTTATATTTGGCTTCCATTTTCGATTAAATTAATTTATTTACTTAATTTATTATTTATTTGAAGTTTCGCGCCATCGTGCAATCACCAAGACCAAATTCACAGTCGCCGCTAATGGTGTGGTGACCGTACACCTGTCGAAGACCCACCAAAAACAACAAACCTCAGAAAAGTTCAAATAGGGACCCAACTAAACCCCATTCAAACAATGTGGGATCAATAAAAGAATAAATAATAGGTGTCCATGGTCGGGGTGTGATAGATAAAAAGCAGGTCAATTATGAATAGAATGAAACAAATAGATACAGACAAAAACAAAACCCCATCTCACGTCAGATCAAAGATTACTGAAACATTAAATAATTAAAAAACCCTAACCAGGTCAAACTTGGATGGATTGAATGGAAATGGTGCTCGGACTTTGGTCGAACCCCGCAACGCGGTAGCTCTAACACCCACAGTGCGACATCAACCTCAATCCGCACTTGGATCTATTCTACACCACTTAGATCCCTCGGCCCCGACTCTTGAAAAGACAACTAGCCTTGGCCATGGATTCTCTAATTTCTCATTAGTTTTCTAGGATAGCTATAGTATTTTTTTCATTGAGGCAATGTAATCATTTAAGTGTTTAATTTAATAAAACATACCTAGTTTTTATTTTTAAAACATTTTCAGGGTTGCATGAAAATTAAATGAATTAAAACCATGAAATATTATTATTACACATGAAGTAGGTTTGGTGTGTCACATTATCCCCCCTTAAAAGAAATTTTCACTCACAATTCTATCAAAAATGCACAATTATACCAACAAAACCAGATAGGCTTCACTTATGAGGTCCCCCATTACCAGGTCCACCATCATCAGAGACTTTCATGGTAGGTTCTTTCGATTAGATTGATCCCCAAAACATTCTTAAACTTCTCAATTTCATTAACCCAGATACATCTCTCACAACTCGATTCAAACTCATGTGGGAAGTAGTGGGTCCTCGAAAGGGTGGCACGAGAGGTGTTGAGTTTAGAGATATCAGAATGAACGTCGTTCCGATAGACCAAACAGATGACTTCATTTTCTAAAAACTAGATGTTTTAAAGTATCCCATACCTGCTGTAACTCAAGACTTATAACATATAGGCTGTGTGGGGGTCTCCCACCTCAGCATCTTCTTGGAACTTCTCTAGGGCCAGATAACCCTTAAATATGGTGAAACACAAGAATAGGCCTTCGTAGTACCTTCCTTTGTGTGCATAAAGAGAAAGTTGTGCTTGCGGCATGATGTAGTAAACGTGACTCGGTTCTTGATAAATTTGAATGATATTTGGGTTGTTAGACACTTGATAAAGGCATTTATAGGTTATACGCAGGTTCAAAAATGGTTTGTATGTCTCTGAACATGACTTGACAGTTATGTGGTCTAGTAATTTGCTGGGGAGAGATAAAAGACTTGTTTCATCAGCTATCAGAAAATTTTACAAAAGAATTCTACTTAGTAATACATAATTAAATTTTTAACGTTGTTATAATTTTCCATAGTTGTCTAAACCGAACCTCTGATACCAACTGGCATGCCCCATCCCCAGACTGCCCCAGAGCCAGTGTGTTTTTAATAAAACATGGTGTGTAATTATTTTATTTTTAAAAATAAATGTAGTTAAATTACACATCATGTTCCACTAGAGAGAATATTTTCGGTTTAGGTTTTAGAAAACTAGATACAAATATTATAATCAATCAATACATAACAAAAAGAACTGCACAAAGTAGCCACCTATCTATGCAACTCAAATCTACTAAACTTGTAAAAACATATTGAAAATGTTGTGTGAGCATATGAATGCATAGTAAGGGGGGTTTAAAATTAATATAATAATTCAAGTAAAACTTTTTCAAAACGTCCCTTTTTAAAATAATCATAAAAATATTTTCTTAAAAGAATAATAGAAAACACGTAGCACAATATTATCAATTTTCTAGGATTATATTAAACAATTTATAGGAAAATAAAAAGGATAAATATATAAAAAATTCCTATCATATGCGTACTTATAGAAAATAAATTGTTTGAAACATATAAATCAAGAGTTATTCAAACTATACTAAGTGTGAAATTAGAGTGAAAGCACAAAATTTACAAATGGAAGTAGTACATGATCAAAGTTGTGCATAACTAAAGTCACAGTTAATCTATCACATAAAATGCATATCATAAATTAACTTGGAAACTACCATCATTTGTATTATGGTTTAGGAGATGGGTGTTGAATAATCATCATGCCATGTTCATTTACCTCTTCTAATACTCATATGTAGATGCTCTTAACCAAGTATAATCTCTAGTTAAATATGCACTTGGTTAAACAAAAATTATTAACATAATGAGGGAATGTATAATGCTAGACTGTGTCAAGGCCTCATTCCATGACCTTATTTGTCTTAGGAGAACTATTGATCCATCATGGGGCATTCATTAACTGATCCCCAACAAGTAAGTATTGCATTAACCAGTCCCAAACCCATAGATCTTTTATTAACTAGTCCCCAACCCATTATATACTGAGTCCAATACATTCCTCTTATGTCTAGTAAGGTCTTATATTCAAAGTGTCACATACCACTTTGAATATTTAGTTTTTTAATCCACAAATGGTCATAATAGTTAAATTTAATTATTTAACAATTACATATATATGGTGAATCATGAATTAATTGTCAACACTAACAATTAAATGGATATAATAAATTATCCAATGACATGTATGGATATATAGACATACTATGGCACATTTGATGATAACCAAGGCAAGATTATTTAGGTTTTGTCACATAAAATGATAAGCCTTAAATTCTAAAGTTGTTGTTATGAAAGTAAACAGTTTATATCCCAAAATGCATAATTTTAAATTTAAGATAGTTTTCATTTGTATTTAACACATGTGCTAATAAATGGGTATATTTACCAAAAATAAACCTAAATAACTAAAAACATTTATTGTGGTAGATTTGAGTGCACTAGGTTATATGGGAAAATAATTATTTCTTGTAAATAATTCATGCATAAAATATAATTAAACATATTTCACTATATGTTCTTAAACATGTATACGTATTCATTAAAAATATAAATACTACTTCATTCCTTTTATAAATAATAGGAGTTCATACACTTGTGTGATTATGGTTCTTATACATATACATGTGGGTTTAAAAATTAAATAAACCATGTAAACACAAGGTGTATACTTGGGGTTCTCACTGCTAAAACAAGGTTTAATAAAAACTTATAGATGTTACACCACTCAAAAACATTATTGAATCGCCAATTTTTTTAATGAATACATAATTTGGTTTCTGGTTAAACCCATTGGTATATAAATATAACCGTATAAATATATTTATATAGTCCAATTAAAATAAAAGAAAATAGAATACTTTCATGATTAACTGTATATATAAAAATTATAAAAACACATGAATGAGCTGGTTTGTTTCAAAATAATCATATGTATATATATATACCCATATTTATACACAAAGTGTATATATGGGTTTTATAATAAAATCGAAATCATTTTAAACTCTTGTGTGAGTGGTGTATATAGAGTATATCATAGTGATTCTCATTAATCAAAGAAATTATGAGACTAAAGGTATTTGGTATGTAAATATATTTAAATATGTATTATATACATATATATGTTTATATATGGTTTATTCAAACTCAAACCAAGTAACCCTTAGCTTCTTTTCTTTTAAAAAGCACCACTTAAACATTGAAAATCCATATTTTAGAGTCATAAATAGGGTATCATAGATGTTTATTTAAAACTATGTGATTATATATGTATATATATGTATATATATATATATAAAAATAAAAAGTATATAAAAAGGTTCAGCACAAGGTAGACAAGGTATTATAAACCCTTATATGATGATAACCTTAAAACATAAATTAATAAGAATAAAATAATCCCTTATGCAAACCAGAAAATAGAGAGTATAAATTAACCTAAATAAATTTCCCTTATAAGATCATAACCTTAAACATAAATTGATTATAAATAAAAATAACCCCTTATTAAATAAATTAAATCATGAAAAAAATATTAATTCCCTTGCCTCAAAATCAAACCAACAACGCAACCTCCTTCTTAAAAGAGTAAGAACAACGAACAAGAATTATCACAATGCAAAAATGTGGGTGTAGAGGTGTGTAGACGGCAGGGCAGAACTCAAATATTTATGTCGTAGAGAAGCAGGAGACTTCCCTTTAAATAAATCCAAAATTTTCTATTCTCAAAGCTTTTTGTGCTAGCTGTGAATAATTATGAGGATAGAATTTATAGAAAATATATTTTATATTTTCAATATATGATAATCTAAATAAAAAATCAACACAGAAATTTGACATAAATTATTTAAAATGAATACTAACAAGATGATATTGACACCAGTGGACCAAAGTAAAAGGAGTTTATGTTTACAGTACAAAAGCAATAATACTTTCAGACAATGATAGAAAGCAGGTACACTATGAATAGAATGAAACAAATAAATCTGGAAAAAAACAAAACCCTACCTCACGTTAGATCAAAGAACACTAAAACATTAACCAATACCAAAATCCTATCTTGGTCGGACTGGAATAAATTTCAACAGAAATGGTTCTTGGACCATGGTCAAAACCCCCAACATGGAAGCTCGAACACCCGTAGTGCGACGTCGAACCTAGTCTGCACTTGGATCTCATCCAAAACACTCATATCCCTTAGCCTCGACTCCTAAAGAAGACAACTAGTTGCAGCCTTGGCTTCTCAGATTTTCTAATAGTTTTCTAGCCTAGATGTGGTATTTTTTCCTTGATGTAGTGTAATCATTTCAATGTTTAATTGAGTAACACATGCCTAGTTTTTATTTTTAAAACATTTTTTGTGTATCATGTAAATTAAACGATGTAAAACCATGAAATATTATTATTACACATGAAATAGGTTTTGGGTGTCACATTATTCCCCCCTTAAAATAATTTCTCCATCGCAATTCTATCAAACACACACACTTCTACCAGCAAAACTATAATGACTTTACTCTCATGGTCCCCCTTTACCAGGTCCACTAACATTGGAGGCATTCCGGGTAGTTTTTCAAGTTATATTGACCCCCAAAACTTTCTTAAACACCTCATTTTCGTTCCCCCAGATACACCTCTCACAACTCGAGTCAAACTCATGCAGGTAGTAGTATTTACTTGAAAGTGTTTCATGATAGGATTAGTGTTCAGAGATATCAGAATGAACGTGGTTCCGATATACCAAACGGATAACTTGGTTTTATAAAAACCATATGCTATAATATCTTTTATACCTACTGTAACTCAAGACGTGGAACATATAGGCTATGCGGGGGTCTCCCCCCTTAACATCTTCTCAGAACTTCTCGTGGCTAGATAACACTCAGATAGGTGAAACACAAGAATGGGACTTCATAGTACATTCTTTGTGTGCATAAAAAGAAAGTTGCACTTGCGACATGAGGTTGTAAATGTGACTCTGTCCTTGATAAAGTAGAAGGATATTTTGGGTTTTTAGACACTTAATAAAGGAATTTATAGGTAAGAGGCATGTTTACAAATTCCTGGTATGTCTCTGAACATGACTCAAAAATTATGAGTTCTAGTAATTCGGTATAGAGAGACAAAAGTCTTGTTTCATCTTCCATATAAACATTTTATGGAATAATTCTACTTAGTAAGACATAATTAAATTTTTAGCTTTGTTATAATTTTACAGAGTTGTCTAAATAGAACCTCTGATACCAACTATCATGCCTCAGCCCCAGACCACCCTCGAGACAGTGTTTTTTTAATAAAACATGGTCTGTAATTATTATTTAATTTTAAAAGAAATGCTGATAAATTAATCCTCATGTTTCACTAGAGAGTATCTTTTTGGTTATGGTTTCAGAAAACCAGATAAAAATATTATAATCAATCAATACTGAACAGAAATAACTCCACAAAAATACACCTATTAGTGTAAATCAATCAACTAAACGTGTAATAATAGATTGAAAACGTAGGGTGACCATAAGAATGTCCAGTAAGGAGGGTTTTAAATTTAATATATTATTTAAAGTAAAACCTTTTAAAAACTTTTCCTTTTAAAATAATCATAAAACATTTTCTTAAAAGAAAACTAGTAAGAATGTAGCACAATATTATTAGTTTTATAGGATTATGAGAAAAAAAATTATGAAGAACTAAAAGGTCTAAATATGTAACGCATTCCAATCATATGAGTACTTATACAAAATATATGGTCTGCATCATATAAATCAAGAGGTATTCAAACTATACTATGTGTAACATTAGAGTGAAAGTAAAAAATTTACAAATGGAAATAGTACATGATCAGAGATGTGCATAAACAAATTCACAATTAATCTATCCAATAAAATACACATCATAGAATAAAAATTAAACTACCATCATTTGTATTATGGTTTGGGGGATGGGTGAAGAATAATCATCATGCCATGAGAATTTACATCTTATGATTCTCATAAGTATATGCTCTTAACCAAGAATATTATCTAATTGAATATGCAGTTGGTTAATTAAATATTATAAACATAATGAGGGAATGTATAATGCTAGACTATGTCAAGGCCTCATGCCATGACCAGATTTTTTATATGAGAACAACTGACACATCATGGGGCTTTCCTTAACTGATCCCCAATGCTTAGGGCTTGCATTAACTGGCCCCCAACACATAGGGATTTTATTAACCAGTCTCGAACCTATTATATACTGAGTCCAATACATTCCTCTTATGTTCATTAAGGTCATATATTCGATGTGTCTTGTACCACTTTGAATATTTAGTTTCTTAATCCATAAATATTTATAATTATTAAATTTAATTCTTTAGCAATTACATATATATGACGAATCATTCATTAATTGCCAATAATAACAATTACATGTCTATAAAAAATTAACCAATGACATGTATGGATAGACAGACATACTATGGAATATGTGTTGATAACCAATGCATGATTATTTAGGTTTAGTCACATAAAATGATAACCCTTAAATTCTAAAGTCCTTTTTATGAAAGTGAACAATTTATAACCCAAATTCATAATTGGTAATTTAAGATAGTTTTAATTTGTATTTAAAACGTATGTTGATAACTGGGTATATTTAACAAAAATAAACCTCAATAACTAAAAACATTTATTATGGAAGATTAAAGTGAACTATGTTATATGGAAAAACAATTTTTTCTCATAAAGATTTCATGCATAAAATATAATTAAACATATTTCTCTATATGTTCTTAAAAATGTATATATATATTCACGCAAAATATAAATATGACTTCATTTATTTAAAAAAAATAGGAGTGCATACACTCGTGTGATTATAGTTCTTTTACATATACATGTGGTTTTAAAGATAAAATAAACCATGTAAACACAAGGTGTATACATGGGGTTATAACTACTAAAAAATGGTTAATAAAACTTTATAGATGTTACATCACTTGAAAACATAATTGAATCTCCAAAAATTAGTCTAATGAAAACATTATTCGGTTTGTTGTTGAGACCATTGGTATATACATATAACCTCATAAATATATTTATATATTTAAATTAAAATTAAACAAAATAGAAAACTCTCATGATTACCTGTATATATAAAAATTAAAGAAAACATTTGAACGAGCTGGTTTGTTTCAAAATAAACATATTTATATACATATACCAATATATATACACAATGTGTATATATGGGTTTTATAATAAAATAAAAACCATTCTAAACTCTTCTGTGAGTGGTCTTTGTAGAGTATATCATAGATATTCTCATTAATCAAAGTAATTATGAGACTGAAGGTATTTTTTATGTAAATATATTTAAATATTTGTTATATACATATATATGTTTATATGGTTTCTTCAAACACAAACCAATTAACCCTTATCTGACTTTCGTTTAAAAAACACAACTTAAACATTGAAAATCAATATTTTAGAGTCTTAAATCGGGTATCAGAGATGTTTATGTAAAACTAGGTGATAAATAAATTTTTCAGACAAGATCATATCCTCAAACATAAATTTATTAAGGAGAAAAATTATTCCTTATTAAATAAATTCAATCATGAAATAAATATTAATTCCCTTAACTAAAAATCAAACCAACCACACAACCTCCACTATGAATGTATAAGAACAATGAACATGAATTAATGTAGTGTTATAATGTGGGTGCAGAAGTGTGTAGATGGTAGGTAAAAACTCAAATATTTATGTGGTAGAGAAGCGAAAGGAGACTTCCCTTTAAATAACTGCAAAATATAAAATTTATCGAGCTTACTAAGAAAGCTGTGAATAATGAGGCATACATCACTAATAGAAAATATATTTTATATTATCAATATAAGATCATATAGATAACAAATAAACATGGAAATTTGACATAAATTATTTAAAATGATGATTAACATGATGATATTGACACCGAAAGACCAATGTAAAAGGATTTTATGTTTACATTCCAAAAGAAACAATAGTTTCAAACATGGATTAAAAGCAGGTAAACTACGAATTTAACAAATAGATCTGAAGAAAACAAAACCCTACCTCACGTCAGATCAAAGAAGACTAAACCATTAACCAATACATAATCCCTAACCCGGTGAGACTCAGATGGATTGCAATGGAAATGGTGCTCAGACCGTGGTCAAAACCCCTAACATGGTAACTTGAACACACATCGTGTGAAGTTGAACCCATGCTGCACTTGGATCCCATCCACACCACTCGGATCCCTCAGAATCAACTCCTACGAAGATAATTTGTCACGACCTTGCCTTCTCGGATTTTACATTAGTTTCCTAGGATAGATATTGTCTTTTGAACTTGATTCAATGTAATTGTTTCAGTGTTTAATTTAATAAAACATGTCTGGTTTTAATTTTTAAAACATTGTTTGGGTAGCACAAAAAGTAAATGATGTAAAACCATTAAACATTATTATTACTCATGAAATAGGTTCGGGGTGTCACAAGTGTATCCTCTCAATTATACATTCCAATGGTAATGGATATTCTCCACTTAAACAAAGTTATCGGTGGGATCCTCAGAGTGTTTCTCATTATATACTCTTATGGTAACAAGGGTCTCAAACTTAGAGGAAATGCTACGGACCTCTCAGTTTTAGAAATTTGGTCTTGTGCTTTGTTCTTACCTTGTTATTTATGACTCCATAGACCTCCTGTTTCAGACAATGAGGGTTGCAGGACAATTTTCATTCCCTTTTATGTGGGTTAATGGATTATCCTCTTCTATTACCTAAAACTAAGAAAAGGTAATACCTTCTAGAGTAATCCCCTAGTATTTATTTCTATATGCCACATCACTCCTATCTTCCATACAATATTGTTATGAAAACAATATATGAGATGAGAACTAAGTCCATTTCTCTCTCCCATAGTCCTAGCCATATAAACTAGTTGGTGAAAGATATTGGGTGGTTTGTCAAATATTTTACATCATCTTTTTTCTCACACTAAGAATGACTCACATATTCATATAGGTTAGTAATTATAATGATATTCATGTAGTCATATGCATGTCTTGAGAAAGAATTATTTTTTTGGATCATTCTCTCGCCTTCCTTTTCAGGGCCTCCATAGGCATGGGTCCTCAAAGAAATTTATGAATCTAAAAAGAACATATATCCTATGAGAGAAACATTATGAGTTCCTCTATTGATATGGGTCCTTAAAGAATTGTATTCATAATAAAGGTACATATCCCATATAAGAAAGATCATCTAATGGCCTCCTCCATAGGTGTGAGCCCCATAAAAACCCAATTACATGGGCTCTAATTCTCATCCAAATCAGATATGTATAAATATACCATTGATTTCCCAACCCAACACCCATAATATACCCTAATTATATTTGGTCCAAATTCTCATTAGGTTCATATACATACTAGGAGCCTATATCCCTTCCATATTCCTGAAGCCACTTTAGCATAAGTCTCACAACCAAACATTTTCTAGGAGCATTTCACCTATACTTCCATACCGAATGATGTTAAACCGGTTGTATTTTTCATCATCACATAACCTTAAATGGAATTACATGTCCTGTTTAGTGGAACTGAACTACATGGGTTCTAATTCCTTTAACAATGGTACATAAGAATCCCATATCATGGGCCTAATCCTAACATCAAACCAACTCCCATATACCTGGATGATGATAAAATCTATAGTGAGACACTATATGGATTAAAAAAACCATATAATAATAAATTAGTAAAGAATAGAAAATCTGTTATCCAAATGGTACCATCGATGAAGGACCTCAGATACATGTATATGTATCTTTCGGTGACGAACCTTGGATACATACAGATCATTCTAATGTCCATACATGCTAATAAATGATTATAAGTTTTTGTGTGACCTATGTCATACATGGGATTTAAAGATGGAATCATAAATGTCCTAAATGTTTAAGAGTGTCCCAGATTTGGAAAAATTCTACTCAAAAGGGTTTGATGAGCCTGACCTCTCATCCTCTCGAGCAATATGAGTCTCTAAGCATTATTGGATCCATTTACCAAGGACCACCTTCCTTTAAAAATATGGTTCATGAAACATATATAATAAGGGAAACATTGTATGTTTTATCCATTTTGAAAAAAAAACCTAGAAGAAGGTATTTGAAAATTGTGCCCCGACTTGAATGATTGCACAACATTAAAACCCCCAAAATCAAACTGTCATCAACACATAGCATCCCATTTTTCATCAAAAATAGTATCCGTTGACATTATAGGTGTAGTGTAAATAAGTGGATTTATGGATAAGCTAGAGGTCTGTATGTAGGTGCTATTTTCTAGAGATGTTGAGCTGGTGGTGGTAACCGGATCCTGTTGATCAAGGGATATGGAGTGGTTTTTTCTTCTATAATGTAGATGAATCAGGGGAACTCATGTAAATTTTGTATGCATGGACATATGAACTATAAGGTTATAGAACATACGATCATCTTGATATTTATTCACACTACCATGATATGTTCTCATCACATGGATGAGGTGAAGGTGGACGAATTAGGTCAATAAAAATCTATGTGCTATAGTTTTACTACCAAATGATGAGGCCGAATCTAGTTTTTGATCATGCTGTAGATGAACCCGAGAGTGTGTGTTGAGCTTCAGTGGAGATGACACAAGGATGGAGATGATAAAAAGAATATAAATACACATTTATATTACAAATTTGATATGATATGTATATATATTTATAAAAACATTATATCATTTCAAAAATGTATATTATATAATACCTACATCTAAATATTTAAAGAAAAATAAAAATGAATATATATATATATATATCTGTATTGATATGAAAACATATATAATGAATGTCTAGATAAAAAAATATGTATTTTAAAATTAAAATAATAAGAAGACATAAAATTGTAAAACTAAATCTAATTTCAAAATTCAAATGAAAAAGTAAAAATAATATTTATATTAAAAAATAACAATTTTAGAAAAATGTTTGTATTTGATAATTATAACATTTAAAAACATAATTAAAAATTATGGAAAATTTTTATTCAATGATTCACATAAATCAATATAAATTTTTGGAGTATTATGAATAAAATTTCATTTAAAAAATAATAATTAAATTATGAATAGAAATAATATTATATATTAAATGATTTCCATAATTATTTTAAAATAAGGGATTGCAATTTAAAAAAAAATTAAAAAAATAAACTATTAACAGTATCAACACAAACAATCTCCCCCTTTTAGTAAATTTAAAAACCAAAACCAACTTTTAATTTTAAAATATCCTAAAGTTTCTCCCTCTTCTTGAAATTTACCAACAATAAAAAAGAAACTCCATGTAAAAATATTATTATGAACACTGTTGTAGGGAAAATAATAAGGGATTACTCCACCGTAATTCATGAATTTAAAATAGAGACATGAAAAAATAACATAAATGTTATCTCTCTATAAAAAATAAATCTTTATTTAATGAGGGTAAAATTTTAATTTGAAAAATCCCACAAAATCTAATTGTTTATTACCGAACATATCCATTTTATTTCAAAAAATATATTTTCATATAATAGAAAATATAATTATAGGTAACTCAACTAGATTACAAACACCATTTATATCAAATTTATTAAGTTCATCATGCATGAAATTTATCCATTTTGAATCTTTTATAGACTCTTTAATATTAACAATCCATAAATCAGAAAAAAAGGAAGAATTAGAACACTAATTCAATACTGATTTTCTCATTCTTATTCAAGATTCAACATTTCTTGTTGAGTTTTCTAAATAATGATCTCTATGTGTTTTATAATTCATATGATTATATTGATAATTGTAGTGCTCTCCATTAAAAGATGCATTATCATTTAAAGTTTTATCTTTATCCAAATTGAAATCATTAAATTATATAATTGGATTATTATAATCTATAATCTGTTTTTCATTATTCTTAACGGACATTAACGCATAAGTTCATATATTGATAAATTTATATTCTTATATACTCTATAATGTTTACTATTATTTTAATATCCTATAAAAATTTCCTCATCACATTTTCATCAAATGTTTTTATATTATCATCAGTTTTTAAAATGAATACTCTATAACAAAAATCATTAAAGTAAAAAATCTTCAGTTTTTTTTCTTTAAATAGTTCATAAAGTGTTTTCTTTAAAATAGGTCTAATGTAAAATCTAGTCAATATATATTAATTATTGTTAACTTACTCTCCAAAAAACAATTCTGGTTAGTTGAATTCATTAAGCATAGTCCATGACAGCTCGTGAATAGTTTTATTTTTCCTCTCAACAGTAGTATTTTGTTATGGTGTTCTAGAGGTAGCAAGTTATAGAAATATAAATTATATTTAAAAAATTACAAAATTATATGTTAAAATTATCTCTAACATTATCAAATCTAATTTATATTACTAAATGAAATTTTTATTTTTTATTTTTTTAAAATATTAATAAACTTGTTTAGAGTTTCCCATATATGAGTTATGAAAACAGACTAAGCAAATCTACTGAAATCCACTAAAATTAAGAACTCATATCTCTTACTTCCTAAACTAGAAGTTCTCATGGGTCTAAATAGATAATGATGGACCATTTTTAAGCATATTGAAGTATTAACATTATTTACAGATCAACATAACTCCTCGTGCTACTTATCATTTAGACAAGAATCACACTCAAAGTACTTACTCGCTTTACATTTGTGAAGTTATATAAAGTGTCTATGTTCAGCTAAATTTTATAGTTTTCAAAGATAAACATGTCTCAATATTCTATTCAAAATAATGTGGAATATTTCAACTACATTTATGCACTATTAATTTTTCTAAGTTAGTTTTGAAAAAACAAATAAGCAGATGTTTTATTTTCTATTGGAATTAAATAATACAATATTATAATTATAAATAAGAAATTTATTATATTAAAACATTACACCTATACCATCATAAAAAATGATATACTAATTAAATTTTGTTTTAATCCCCCCAAATATACTTCTTTAGAAATTAAAAATATATATATAAAAAATTCTCCAAAATATTTGTCCATGTATTTTGAGATATCACTGAAAATTATGGTGCCTCCATCACATGAATTAAAATATAAAAAATTAGATATGTCATTGGTCATCTTATTGGATCACCCACTCTCCATATACTAGCTAACCATATAAGTCATTATTTTGGTTTACTGTAAAACAGAATAACTTGATAATTATTTTGGCAACCAATCTATTTTGGGTCATACTATATTAGTAATAAATCTCTTAGGAACCCATACAGATTCAATACATTTATTTTAGTGTAATCTAGAAGATAGATTCCTAGAAATAAAATGTTCGGTGTGAACTCGCAACTTTGTAAAAAATTAAAGAAAATTCATTTTCATAATTCCCTTTTAGATTACATCTAAAATAAATAATATTTGAGACATTGCCTTTATATATTTTAACAAAATTAGTCTTGTACATATTAGGAATCTGTCTATTATAACGAAATATAGTTTTATGATTATTAGGTATTTTTATATCCATCATCTTTTAAAAAATTTCTTTACCTTAAAATAAAAAAAATAAGGTTTTTTTTAATCTAGTATGTTTTTTTATCTTTATTCTCTTTTTGAATAACATCCAGATCTTCATAGATTTTATACTTTGAAATGGTGATATATTTTTCAATTTGTTATTTTCATGTTTATGCTTATTTAATTCATTTTCAATTTTATCTAAATCATCACAAACTATTTTAAATATCCTATCTTGATCTTCAGCAGTTTTAAACATGAAGTATTTCATTCATTCACTCTAATTATTTTCATTATCATTTGAAAATCTATAATGGTTTTAAATTATTTAACTTTATTTTTTACACTTTTTATTTCTCTATATAATTAATCAATTCTAAAAATATTTCTTTTAATTTTTTCATTTTTTTAATAAATTCTTTAACTTTAGCTTTTATATCAGACGGATAACATGAAAATTATTCAGAATCATTGTTTAACAAATAAATTTTTGTTTCCCTAAAAGTTAGATTATATTATCATTTTTCCTTCATAGAATAATCACTACTAGATACCAACTCCTCTATGAAACTCTATTAGGACTAATATGTACATTTTAACTCCTTATATTTATTGTCATTCACTTCTTATTTATATTTGAACGGTCTAAATTGATATCCTTTAATAAATTTCACTTATATCATATTAAATTTGAAACATGGTATATACAACTATTATCTCTATTACTTATCTTTCTTTAATTATTTTGAATATCACTTCTTGGATGGTTATCAATGAATCTTTACACTATCTTGTACTTGTATACTCCTTTACTAAAATGTATTGTTTCATCTTTCTGACATTATTGTCACACGAAATTGGACAAATTAGAAGGTACAGTTGTATGAGTTTTGAATGATATACCTTTCCTATTTTTATTTTCATCTGCATTTTCATTCTTCATGTCCTACTCAAATTGAATATGTGATCCTATTTGTTAATCCATTTAATACTCAGTGAAATCCTTATATTCTTTGCGAATAAGATTTTTTGATTTCCATCATTTAGGTATAGATTGATGTATTATCTCAATGAGAGATTCATTCTTTCTCTTCTCTCTGAGTGAAACCATAATTTTTAAAATAATTTTTAATCTATAGTACACATCATTTATTTTCTCTTTATCTGTTATTCTGAATTTTTCAAACTGAACCATATGAATTCCCTACTCATTTTTTCCAAATTATCAACTCCTTGATGAGTGAATTTTAAAATTATCTTGATTTCAGAAGAAATTTTACGTGAATAAATATGGATATACATATTTAGACATATATAATAATATATATTTCATAAATTTTTATTTTAGTGCATATTTTGTATTTTCATTTTTTATTAGAGTTTCTAAATCTACATAATATAGTTTATAAGGTTTTGATATGATATCCAAAATTTTATGACCAATTTTTTTAGACATTACACTACCTGATCCGACTAGAAAACACAGTATCCCCTATTGATATTAGGTGGTCTGACGAGATTCCACATCTCAATTTACTTATATGTTATGATTAAAGATGCAGATCTTTCCTTAGACTGTTAGTTCTTGGATAATGGTTCGTTCAAACATGATAATTAAATAGTGATAACCATCTCCTTAAAGGTAATCACCCTCTGATAACAAATTTTTAGGTCCCGATATAAGAAAAGGATGAATATAGGGGGTGAATATAACTTTTCAAAATATTAATCAATTAAATATAATTAACAAGGTAATTAAAATTATTAAGAGGGTTGAAGAAAATAAAAAAGAACACATGATGTTTTTATAGTAGTTCAGATCACCAATATCCTACTCTACTATTCAATCTTCTCTACTCAACTAGAATGTAGATATTCACTAATTCTTTATTTTTGATAGGGTGTGATAACCTGATTATAGATGTACAAACCTTTTGATCACCTGGTTGTATAACCCAAACTAAATTTTACTGGGGTCACAAATCAGATGGTTTTTTTCTAGAGTAATAACCTGAGCTTCCTTTTAGATAGGAGGAATAAACTAGTTAAGCATCTTTTGGGTAAGAAAAAATTAAACTTAATATATAAGTAAAAACAACTCATATAATAAATACAATAATGAAATCCATATAGAAAATAAGTTTAGCAGTGGATTAGATCATGTTGAATGTTTATACCACTGAATAAATTGGATGACTTAAAGAGTATTTGATCAAAATGATTAAGTCCATTGGAATAAGTAAAATGGAACAGTAGTAATAGTCTAGATTTAATACTTCACAATTCTCTTATCAATGTTTTATTTTTATATCACTAGGATTGTATCAATCGCCATCGTATATCTTGAATAATCTTTTTCATGTTGATTTTATCACATTCGTTGATTCAAAAATAAATAGATAATTATGAGTCATCAACTCCAAGATTTTCTTGATTTTGAAGGCGCCTTTAATTTACTAATCAATGAATGAAACATTAAAAAATAATTAAACACCCAATATTATCTTTAACTTTGATCATAAATAACTCTCTTATAAATATAAAATTGACATTCTCTTTTATTTATATATAGAATTGCTTCTAATCAATTGGAAAAATATCCTTAAGATTAATGAGTGTTTTTAAAATTATTAAAATAATTAAAACTTCTCCCACTTACTATTGGTAATTAGATAAATTGAAAACTATATAAACCATATTATAAAATAATTATTATGAATATTATTATTTCCAAAATAATTCAAGACATATTTTCCAACTCAAATGATGACAACCCATTCTTTAAAATATGTAGTTAATTTATAATGAAAATAATGATATGAATTAATTTATTAAACACAAATTAAATTAAAATATAAAAATTAAATTAAAACAAACCATAAAAAATATAGATAATTTCTAAAAAATAATGAATCTACCATTCTGACCATGAAACACACTAACCATGTGATCTTATTCTTGTGGTAGGTATACTGACCATTTAATTATACAATTGGTATACAGACTGTGTATTCATGAATGGTTGGTATAATGATTATTCTTTCACACATGGTCACTTAAAATAAATAAGAAGTCACTTGAAAATATTTTTGGTAGGTTAGAAAAATTACGTCACGGTCGGTATGAAAAATAATTCATTGCAGCTTCAAAAAAATAATATTTTTTAGTAACTAAAAATAATTTCATGGTCACTTTATAGTAACTTCATAGTATGTTAGATGTGAGGATTTGAAGTAGGCACATACACTACTCACACAATTGGTTACACTTTATTTTGGTAACTTCCAAAACCCATGGTAACAACACACTCACACTCACAGTAAGTTGTAGGTGAATGGTATGTATAGAACCTCAAGAATCACAGTCACATTAAATGGAAACTCATGGTCACTTAATTTATACAATGATAGTAACTATGATAATTTTTCAGGTTCCCTTCCTTTTGAGTAACTTCAAACGTCTTGGAAACAAGATTGAAGGATGTGAATCTTCTTATGTCATGTCATACTGCTTTTATGGTGAAGAATAGTTTTTGTATACACTGGGCATATCAACTGAACTATGTGCATGGACGTTTGAGGTGTTCTATTGAGCAGATGATCTATGCATGCACTAGAGATCGATTATTTAGTGCTACTATACGGACAAAACATGATTTTGGTGGTCATTAGAACTGTTTTAATAATGTATATAAAGTGGCATTTCAATTATTCGACAATGTATATGAAGAAAAAAAACTAGTGTGGCTACTACGTACAAGGATGTACAAAGAAGATTGATGAAGCATGTATGATATTCCTAAGATTTATTCATGTTGATATTTTCTGGGCATAACACATGGACAACATAAAGGTTAATTAATGATGGAATTATATTTCTATATGATGTAGGTTCACTACTGAATGATGTCTTTGAAGCCAGTGCTTGATCACGTGGTAGATTAACCAAAGAGGGTGTGGCGAGGTACAATAGAGATATCCCAAGGATAAAGATGATAAAAAGTATATATATATAGTGTAAATCTGATATGATATATATATACATTAAAAGAAATATTGTTTCAAAAATATATACTTTATAATATTTAAAAATAAATATTTAAAGGAAAATATAAATTTATATATATGTGTGTGTTTATTGATATAAGTATATATTTAAAGATATAAAAATAATAGAAAATATGTATTTTAAAATTACTATATTAAGATGATATATTATTTTTAAATTAAAGATATAAAATTTAAAAGCTATTATAAAAAATATTTATATTTTTAAAATAATTTTTTTAATAAAAAAATATTTATTGAAAACTCTAACATTTAAAAACATAATTAAAAAATATGAATTTTTTTTGAACAATTCACATACATCAATTTAAATTTTTGCAAATTCATTTAAACAAAAGAAAATAATAAAATGATGAATAATTAAATAAAATTAAAAATTAATCGGTTTTCTGTAAATATTTTATAATAAGGGATTTAAATTTAACAAAAAAATTATAAGAATATAAACTACTTGAACTATTACAAGGAACAGTTCTGAAATAGTATATTTTGATATGTATGTTGGTTTTATATACCTGATAAAGTAAATACCTGATCCATTACATACACTGAACTCATAGGTCATGCCACTAGAGTATGATCTTTCACATGAGGAACAATCAGTGCGGATTCTGGATCATACATAAAAACTTCTACGAAACAAGACCACTCACCTAGTCAATGTTTTATGGTGAGACCACTAGTTTGACGAATCTATGTGCGTACCTAAGTATGTAATGAGAAACAAGTGTCGTTAGTTTTTTTAAGAAGGTGGAAGAATTTCAAACATGAAATTCAATTTAAGGTTGATATAATGTAACACCTTATAATTTTATGTTTTTTTTATATATTTGTTTCCTCTAATATCTTGTGTTATATGTAACACCATGTTTTAACGAACTAGGAAAAAAACTATTGATATTTGTATTTAAAGATGACCGTTATTACCTAGCCGTTAAACATGGATGCATGAATGGTTATAACCAATATTTGAACAAATTAATTATGATGGTTTTATATAAACCAATTATATTGATAAAAAATGTACTTAAATTTTAGAAAACTCTTTATATACTTCAGGAAATATATTAATTCTAAAAATGATATGTTTCGTTTTTTAGAACATATAATAAAATTTATTTTTTAATATTTTAGATAATTTATTTGACAAAAATGAAATATAATTTTGAGAAACAAAATTTCAATATTATCTTAGGGTGTGTTTTTTGTATTTTTCTAAAAATATAAATTTTTAATGAATAATAAAAAATATTAGGGATTATTGAAAACATCTTTTACATTTAAAGAATTTATGATGATAACTTTTTATTTAAAATGGATTATAAATTAATATTTTATCAATTAAAATATAATTAATCCAATATAGGTCATTTAAATCAGTTTCATATTGAATTTTGATATAAAAACGTTTTAGACTTTTGAAATCTTCTCTTTTGAAAATAACATTTTCATCGCATTTATGTGTTTAAATTTAAAATAAAATATTACACTTCTATGAATGGATTTTCTAAAAAATTATTTCATATTTTTAATTAGAATAATTAGTACTATATAATAAAGTCAATTTAATTTTTGGTAAAAATTAACAGTAAAAATCTAAAATTAATTACTGCAGTTAAGTTAAAAACGGGTTTACAAGTTGTTACAGTAAATAGATAAGTGTTAAAATGACCTTGAAACTTTTCTAAAACCCACTTTACGTACATATTATACCGTTAATACCTATAATTATTGATAATTATATATTTTGGATCTATATGGAATGTGAAAAATGTGGGTACACTTAATTAATTAGAAACATTCCATGTGTGTCCTCTCCCCCACTTATAAATGGGCACCCACGCTCATCTCCTATCAATACATAAAAAACTTTTTATTGGTCTATATAAACACAAATATATTACCTACTTTCTTATCAACCTAATATTTTACATGGGTTTATTATGAAACCCTTATATGAGGGATTTAGGTATAAACCTAATGAGGTTCTCCAATGAAGAGTTAAAATTCTTAACCTAGTGTCTTGTTTTATTTATCACTCCACATACTAAAAATATTATTAAATTAATATGATATAAAAACAGAATTATCAATCATATACTATTATTTTATTAGTATTTTGGAATAAAAAATATCAATCTCCTCTTCCAGTAGATCAGTAATAGAACTGTTGATCATTTGTAAGACAGACTACCGCCTCGCGAACCAATGTTAATCATTTTTCATAACCAATCTCACAGATAGATATAATGATGGATTTAATGTTTATATATGATATTTATGACATTAAAATACCTATTTAATTATAATACCACATCTATCTTCTTACTTTCCAACCCTTTGGAAAACAATAATGTCCCACTTGTGTACAGTAGAGTACATCCCTAGGAACTAAAGTGATGTGTTTTTATTTTTTTACATGGATAGAAATAATAATAGATTAAATGAATAAATATTATATTTTTAACATAATTAGATTTATTTTTTTAATATATCACATATACATTATAACATTACATTTATTGAGGGGAAAGATAACATCCTCGGTGTGTACGGTGGACTACCACCTCGCAATGCGACGTGATTCATTTTTTCACAAACACATAAAATGAATGGTAATAAGGGAATATTTAAGGAATATATGTGACTTATATGAAATATAAATTATCCTATAATGTTAATATATTATTTACCTTTATTTTGTTTCATTTTTGAGAAAATGGAAACAACATTCATGGGTATATATAACCTACCAACTCTATGAATAGTGTAATTTATTTTCTATCTATAACATTAATGGATTCCTATAAATAATTATATAATTAATAAATGTGATTTTTATATCATTTGAAACATTATTTATCTGATTAACCATGATCAACCAGAAATTACTAAAGATAAAAAACCTAAACATAAATGAAAAATAAAGAGGTTATTACTCGAAACATGATTTTAACAAGGAATTGTTTATAAATAGTTACTAAACGTTCATTAGTAAATAATATATGTTATGATAAATATTATTGTTTTCTATTAATATATGTATCATAAACCTATATTTATTATATATCAAGCTTGAATGTGTATGAAGTAATTTGAGAGTTAAGGTAAGGGATTTTTTCCTCAATTTTCTTTCTTTGAGACATATGTTGTGTTATCAACCTATCTTATTTTATGATGTGTATATACTACACCTTTCAAATTTAATATCATGAATCTAATTATATTAATTATATTTAATTTTTCTTTTGAATCCATTTTTTATTGGGTCTTATAATTCAAATGTTACCAAAGTGGTAAGGGATTTATGTTACAATCTCATCATTTATCTATAATGTTAATTATTCTTATTTTGATGATTAAATATTATTATATATCTCTTAATATATTCAGAAAATTGATTCTCTTCTGGTTACCTAATGAAAATACATTTTCCCTTCATTTTCCTCTCTTTATAAACTCATGATTCCAAAAGAATGTTTTTAAATAAAACTGACCTTATTATTCCCTTGGGTCTAAACCCCCTTTTCTAACATGTACATTTTTTCCAAAAATTATTTAAATAAATTTTAAATATGATCCAAATATTATTTAAATTCATTTTTAAAAATTATTTAACTTCAAAAACAATTATTTAAATGGAATATTCAAACCATTTTCAAAACAAGTTCAATTTGACTATTACTAAAAATGTGAATGGAATCTCTGTTCTAACGAGTACAACATGAATGAATTTTTCACCTTCTTTAACACTCGATTTTTTAATGATTTATTTTTAATTTTCATACTTTAATTTCAAATAAATTTATTTTGAATATAGTTTATGAATTTATTGTTTTAAAATTTTATTTTAAATGAATGGTTATTTTCCTCAAGAAATGGTTCAAGTGATGTTTAAAAATCATATTACATATAATATTTCATCTTTTTTTGTTACTGATGCTTTATGAGGGATACTAGGCAATGATATCATCTTTATTCTTCCTCTACATGGTTTATTCTTATGATAATAAGATGTTTACGAAACCCATTACTTTTACACAGGTTCTACTATGATGAAATGATTATGAAACCTATTTCATTTCATGAGTTCTTATATGATGAATGTTTTCTGATATTGTAGCACACATATGTATAGTTTTCATTATATGATAGTGTTTGTTCAAATTATAACCAAGTATGGATGTGACATTATTACTAGGGACAGTGTTTATGATATAAGCAAGCATGGTGGTCACATTAGAACCATGTATGGTTGGGACTGAAATCTCCCTCCAATGCATTATGTAATGATATGTTTTGCTTGAAACTGATTTCATGTTCTCAAGTGTATGTGTGGACCTATTTTAATTCCCATAATAATATTAGAGGTCCTAATTTCATGTCCTTAACAAAATGAGGGAAACTTTTTCTATTTATACATGTAAATAAAGTTATATGTTTATGTGTACGGAAGAAATATATATATTATTTCAAGGATATGATATCTTAACTTATGAAGTTTTATTCCATTAGGATTCATGTATTCTGAAATGATATGATTTATAACATGACATAAGTTTTTGATCTATGATATGAAGGGTATGGATTTAAAATTTTAAGATAAGGTCCTCATAACCTTATTCTCGTGTTATTCTTATGTTATCATTGATATCTACCTTTTTTACTCATTCTGATCATATTAGATCACCCAATATTATTTTTTCTACCCTAGATTATGAGAAATCCTTTATATATGATAAGTCTAAGAATTGTTCTAGATATGATAATCTTAGTGGGATAATATTTTGTTCACCTATAAACTAATTTTTTATGTTTCCATGGTTCCAAAGATGGTATAATTATATGATTATGATGTGGATCATTATGTTATGTAATGATTATTTATCTATCATGATTTAATATTTATGTATGATAATTTTGGGTATTTACACTGCCCCTATTTCAAAGTCCCTAATAGAATTTCCCAAATTGAGTTGTAGGAATTAGTGAAGAAAACCTATTAGAATCTTGATATGGGATTCACATTCCCTATTTCATCACAAATGTGACTCGCTAATTTCTCATCTATTTCTCTAAGATCGAAGGTTCCAGATATTTTATTTACTAAAAATAAATATTTTTTATCTACCTAGGAGTTCATGGAATATTTGAATCTCTTATATAAAACCATGGTGGATTGCTTCAGGCATCGAATACCTTTAGTGGATGATTTTGATAGGTTCATTTTTTGGTACTTGGGGGTTACAAGAATGAACGATAGGCGGTCTCCCCAGCCAATGCCATTTGATGATTCATTTCACCTCGGAGGATGATCTGATTTTCTTATGGTTTAAGGGTCCCTGTTAATGTAATGGTTTCATGTTCTATCTCTTTTGATAGCCATATTATCTTCATATGAATAAAGATTCTTCCTTTATCCTGACTTGGGTAATCTTGTGATGATTTTGATCTTCTTCACTGGTAATAGTTTAGATCTAGTTTTGTTATGGTGGTGGCCTTCGACTATTTTCAATGGTACTATATCAATATCATTTTTCTTTATATGAGGATTGTATTCGATGGTGGTGTTAGGTCAATGTTGTTGGGTTATTATAGTGATATGTGGTCTGTTATGGTTTATATGGTTCGTGTTTTGGAAGTTCTGTGAAGTTTGGTTTTGGCATTTCTACGGTGGAGTCAACATTGTTCTTTTAATGATGAGATGAATTGGTTCAGCTTGATTCAAGGATGCTCACATCTCAATATTTGGCCTAGTAATGTGTGATTATGGCTAATTATTTTTGATGATGTTGGTGGAAGATAGTTCCCGATAGAGGTGTCAATGATGATGGATTTTGTTTTTTTTTTGGAATTTTGAGTTTTGGTTAAGAAGGAAGATATTCCAATGATAGCATTTTTGTGAGGTATGGTCATTATTATTTGGTTTTTATTAAATTTTGACTACCAATTACACTATTATCTTCATTGATTTAATGATTAGAGTATTTATATATTACCTCAATCAGTTTTTAGTAATATATATATATGATAATATTATATATTCCACGAGAGAGAAATATCATGAGGACCAATTTTGGATTGTATTGAACAACTTGTGGAAGTAGAATTTGTTTTCAAAATTATGTAATTGTGAATAATATAAGTATAATGTCTCATTCAAGGGTTATATAATCTCAATCGAGGGTCAATTGGTAGATCCTTTAAATAAATACATCATTTATAAATGGAAAAAACATACCACGATGTTATAGTTCCCCATATTTTTAGGTTTTTTGGATACTACTGACACTTTATTAGAGATTTATCAAAGTTATCAAATCTACTAACCATGTTTATAGAGAGAGAGACAAGTTACTATGAATAAATGAACTTAAATAAATATTCACGGAACTGAAGAGATGGTTGGTTATCACACCTTTTCTCAAAAAAAAATTAGAAGGGTTTGTGGTCAGTAGTGATGTATCAATTAAGGTATGGGGAAGTGTAATCATTCATAATGATATAGAGATAGATTATTCCTCACTCTAATTGAAAATTCAGGAGAAAATTTACCCAAATCTTTTTTTGGAGTTGGAAACAGTAAATTTGGTATTTAATATAAAAATGAAGTTTCAATATGGTGAACTATTTATTATATATGTTGATCATAGAATTTGTATGTATATATTCACATAGAAATAGTTAAATATACATCATAGTAGATAGTTGTAACTGATTAAATATTGTGACTACTTAATACATTAGCACCCTAGGAATGTAAACAATGAGGATGATGCTGAGAGTGGGAAAGTCCAGTATATTTTTTCCATCATGAGGATTAAATGAGATTTAATACTATTGTATCTAGAGATAATGGATCTTTAAATCCCGTGTAAAGAGTAAGGATCATGTCTTTCTTATATGAATGTATAACCATCCATCAATATGATGGTTACAGTGGTGAGGAATGAGGATGGAGAACAATAGAATATAGTGGGAAGTGTTTTTATCTTCAACCATGATTTTTTTATAATGATAAGGTTAAATAAATTATTATGTCCCATAAATATTAAACATGAAGAATTATTTATTTGAATAATCTCATAGTTCAATATTTTCAATATATCCTGAAATTATAAAGAAGTATAGTGATATGAAATAGAATTTTTTTATTGGATAACATAAAAAGGGATATTCAAAAGTATATATATAGATGCCTAGTATTTATCCAAGGAAAGGTTGAGAGATATAATTATAAGGGTAGGTCACATATATACCCATACAAGAATGTAAATTACAATACATCACCATGGATATCATCATCAGAGTCAACAAAACATTTAAAGTACAAAATTCTATTTTCGTTGTAGTTGATTAACATATATAGGTAGAAGGTTTCATAATAATAAGATAAGATTTATCTATTGATCATATTTCTCAGATATATATATTAAGTAATTGGTAAGGTTTTATGTGGTTCCACTCACTATCATATTGGATCAAGTTGAAAGGTTTACCATTAAGTTATGGAGAATTATTTAGTAATCATTAAATACATGATTGAGATTTATCAAAGAATATCATCGTAAATGAGATAGTGAGTATGATAAGACCATTAAAAACCTCTAATATATGCTTTTATCTCATTCTATATATTTAAAAGTTGGTTGGGATAAACACCTTCTGTTGGTGGAATTGTTTTTTCAACAATAGCTTTCACAAGAGCATGTTGATGGCTACCTATGAATACCTTTATAGTAGGAAGTAGAGAACTACAATGTTTGTGGATGATTATGGATAAATAAAAATATTGGGACTAGATATTTAGAAACAAATGGTATAGATGGTTAAATTTATTCAACCACACATCCGGGCAGCTAAGATTCAACAGACAATTTATACAAACTATCCTTTGTAGGATATAGTATTTGAAGTCAGTGATAAGGTATTCCAATGAATATTTCCTTGAAATATTTTAATTATATTTGTAAATATGAGAAATATGAGCTTTATATATATAGGTCCATTCAAAAAAAATAACTTATCATAATGGTTCTTATCACTTGACACCTCCATAAAATTTTTCTCATGTTCATGATTTGTTCCATTTATCGCTTATGAAAAAATACATTACTGGTCAAACCCATTTAATAAACTTAGAGGTTATATAATAAGATAATGTTATTTATTATGAGGTAAAAACAATGGAGATTCATGGTTGAAGTGGGAAATTATTGGGGAACAAGACCACTCACCTTGTCAAAGTTTTGCGATGGAACCATAAATTTGAGGAGGCTTCGTGGGAACTTGATGATGTGATAAGGAATATGTATCATCTTATTTTTATATCAGAGTGATAGAATATCAAGAGATAAAATCTTATAAATGTGGTATAATTTTAAACTGTAATACTTTATGATATATGTCTCTTTATATAAATTAATATTTTTGGATAGATTACTTTACACACAACATAGATTTTAAACGAAATGTGGTATACAATTGAAATGTTATCATTTAACGTGATAGTTATCAGTTATCCATTTGATTAGTAGATATGAACAAGATTGAATAAATTATGAAAATTTATTTATTTTCTATATATAAAATTAATTAATTTGTTTTTAATTAGGTAAATATTAAAATAAAATCATTTGAATGTAAAAAAGATGTTTTTCTGAAAATGGATTTTACACGCACAATGTGTTTTTATACTAATAAATTACATTAATATATTCTGATGAATGTTTTTAATGAAATTTATATATATTATATTTAATAAATTATTTTAACATATTTCAATTGGTTTTTACTAGACTTGGAATAAGAATAAATTCAATTTTATGCTTGAAATTTGATTTTCTTAACAATGAGTTTCATTGTGTTTTACGCACTAATTTTAAATTATAGATATGAAAACTAAAGAAATTTAATAATGTAAAATGAATTTAATATTTTTAATAGTAATTATATATATAATATAATAATTTCAACCTATTTTTGGCCGTAATGAATAATTACCTTAGTAAAAATATTGTTACCCGGATGAGGGTTAAAGGGTTACAAGAGGGGTTAACATAAAGGGTAAGGTTTAAAATATCACAAAAAACATTTGTTACTTTTATTTTGGGATGGTATTTCTACATATTACATATTTTATTCAAGTTTTTTTTATTTTGGAGACACTTTACTTGGATAATAAATATATTATATTAGAATGTTTGACATATTATTAAGTTTTCCACCCACCTAACTTAAAAAAACATAAATATTATAATCTCTTCATTAAACCACATGAACCATTAATATAAAATATGATCAAAATAAATACACTACCAATATATTTATCAATGACCTAGATGTGTTGGCTTCTCAAAATTCCTATCGAGGAATCCTTCTAGTGCTTTTCAAAAGAGGGAATCTGAAGAAGAGGTACATGTTCTGACCGATATTTTCATTCTTTCTTTCTTTGTAAAACCTCATAAAAATTTTATATAACGATATTAATAAGATTAAATTAGTATATTAACTATAATAATTAGTTTTATGTTAATGTTATATATGTATTCTATCTCTTTCTAATTCATTGGAACATGATTATGTCGCTTGTGTGTATATGTGGACTTCCACCTCCACGAAATGATGTGATTCATTTTTCATTCCCTAATTAAATAGATATAAATATGGATACTTTTATGAATATTTATTATATTTATGATAAAAAAAGGTTATATTAAGGTTAATTTTTATTTAAATTTCTTGTGTTACCACAGTTGTGTAGATCCCCATGCCAGATTGACTACTGAGAGGGGTGGGGGTGAATTAGTGGTTTATCATTTAAAAATTAATTAATTTGATATAACCACTTGAACATGTAAAGGATTTTAATACACTTATAAAATATATGATACCCATGCCTTAAATGAATATATAATAAGATAAATCATGTAAAATGTTATATACAATTTTTAGAATAAATAGATTATCTTTTCTATATATGTTATTTTTCCTAATATAAAATTTTCACTATTTCCATAAGATAATATAACTAATGAGATATAAGATACCATATTTTTTATGGGTTGAAATTTTCACATGAATTTTAATTTTCATTTGGTTGATGGTTCAAATCATAAATCGTTCTTTGGAATGAATTGATTAGAGTAAGAACTATTTAATGTTTTTTAGATGGGGTTTATGTATTGTGATATTTATTAGAATCCCAGATGAGTTTCTAGAGAATCAGTCTTCAAAATACCTATTCAGATAGATACATCCCTATGAACATGGTTGGAATATGTTTAGTTCGAACCGTGCTGTAAAAAAATGTAACCCATTTTATATAGGGACACAATTTTCCATAAACTGTATTGGTTCTCTAGAATGTCATGTTTCTTATTGTATAGGTGTAGAGGAACTCACATGGTTGGTTAATAAATTGTATAACCATTCTTTTCAATTGATTTGGTTAATGGTGTAATTATATTTTGGAACCACGTGGTTGGTGCATAGTTTCTTGAAACATTCTTTATAATCGTTCACCTTATTTAAAGTGGAAAAAATTAACATTTCCACTAAAAACATAAATGGGTTTCACCACATTTTCTTAACCCATTCTTCTAGTAGTATATATATGTGTGACCTACTCCCTTATCATGTTATTTTAGTGGATATCCTTTATTCTTGGTCTAAATCGAACACTTCTAGATGTATTGGAAGCCTATGGGTGAGTCTACAACTCCTTTTACCTCTTTTTTGAGTTTCTCTTCTCTTTTTTGGCATGACAATTTTGTGAGATGAAATGAAATATTTTTATATCATTTATATGATTCTTATTTTTCAACCATCTCATCTAGAATCAAAGACAAATAATTTACAAGTAGATCTTCCTTGGTATAAGGGAGGTGGTCTATTGATTTTCCCTAAAAGACTCACATGATTATAAGGTGTTTCCATTGTGTAGCGTGCCAAATGTTCTATGTGTTGCTCCTAAATTTCATAATTACTTAAATTAATTTCCTAGACAAAGAAATATACCTGAAATTATATATTTTGATGTTGTTGGATGGTTTTGACATAGATTTGGATCACTACCCTAGGGTGATTCCAATTATGCACACTTGTTGGCCATTTTTTGTAATGGACTAATACACAACATAGGTGTTTATGGGTTGAGTCCTAAATTGATAATTGATTAAATGATAACAAATGAATTTATTGAATTAAAATGGGGTTATATACTAAAATTTATCATGTTGATCTATGAAGTATGACTTAGTTTAAAATTTATAGAATTAAATTTGATAATTATATAACTAAATTTATTTTACCGTGACTATGATTCCCTTGATGTCATCAGAGTTTGGTGACCTCATGTAACCCAACATTTAGCATGTGTGATAGTAAATATTTTCTATTTTTATGCTTTTCCTATGTAAACAAATACCCACCTAAGGTTTCATAGTTTATTTAAAATGATTTAATTATTAAATGTAGTTGATTGGGTTGTGAAAATGTAATGGGTAACTTAATTCCTCCTTCGATTATTCTCACATTAGGATTAGGAACTTGGAAATGAAAATGATCTATGGTATGGTGGATTTGATAATCGTAATATATATTTATCATGGTCTATGTTTAATGATTAAATAAAATGTGCCTATTTAATTTTATAAACTCTGAGAAATACTTGGGAACTGATATGGACTTCTGTGGGAAGGATTGTAAGGAACATGAAATCAAATGGTCATTCCATATTACAAATTGATATCCATATCGGTATAAATTGATATATTGGAAATTGAATTATTCATCATTATTTTTGGGAAATTATTGAACAAAAAATTCCCCATCATCATACATGGAGTTCCTTGTCATTTAATTGAAATTATTTGATGGGATGTTCATCATTATTGAACAATGTTCTTTATCATTTATTGGTAATTATGAAATTCCTCATTATTAGACACGGTTTTCCATATTATTGCTTATTTAAAAAAAATTGTACATGGAGTTCCTTGTTATTTATTATAATTGTTGCACATGACACTCCATTAATCCTAGGTTTTGATTCCTAGATTGATTCTCTTTATTTAAATATAAACCCCCCATAAGATTATCCTTGTACATGGAATCCTTGATTATATGAAATAATTCTGCATCAGTATGTTTATACATACATTCATATGTAATGACACGTTTTCATATTCATTCTAGCTTAATCTGATGCATGATGATTCTGACTTGTGTCCTCAAGGAATGTGAGTCAACTTGGTTTTAGTTTTAGTCAAAGATTTATATTTTTTATACATTCACACTGACTTTTTATATTCATAGTTTGGATTTTAATTAGATATGATTTTTGGTGGCCTATTGAATTCTACACACACATTTTTCAGTAAGTCGTTTGGTACCTGGACCGATCTCCTAACAATAGGTTAATACTTGGATCATGATTTATTGTTATTGTTTTTTTTGTGTTAGTACATAACATGGGAGTAGTGACTGAGCATGTACTTCAGCTATCTTTTGGATTTGGATTCTATTATTTATTATTTCTTTTCACATTCTAGAATTTTTTATGTATTACCTATTATATATTGATAGCACGTACTATGGCTCAAAGTTTTTATTAATAATTGGTTTTATTGGAACATATCAGGTTATATGTTCACTATTGATTGTCAGTTATTATTATCTTCCACTTACTTTCATTTATGTATTGTTTTTTGATTTTTTTACTAAACCATAGGGTATAATATCCCAATGTAACATTTTTAGACATTTTTTTGTAGTTAGTAGTCTCTATCGTATGGGGAGGCATGATTGTGGCCTTGTCTCCAACTGGTCTAGTTACTGTTTATAGAGTAGACCAGGATGGGATGTGTCAAAGTGGTATCAATGATTCGTTTTTCATTACCTTGTATTTCAATTTGGGGTTGGTAAATAAGAGAGTCATAATGTCTCAGAACTTATTATATAGCTCATTTCTAGGAATCTTTATCCCACACATGACAAAATGATCAAGTGTTTATGGATGAGAATTTTGGTCATGTAGTTATTTATTAAAGATGGTTAATATTACACCTTTCGTGATTGATATATTTCATCTTCTTACTGATTTATGATATTTACATCAAGTACCTACAATGAAAGTGATGAGGTGTGTTCATGCATCATTTCACACACATAAGATTCACATGTCATTATATTTTTTATTTTTATGTCATGTGTGTGTGATTATGTGACTTGTTTTTCTATGTATAATTTTTGTGTAATTATTTCCATCGATACCTATATTCCGTGATGGTGTGATAGCACTCTTTATTATGGTTATGATGTAATGTTAGTTAAATATTGTGTATGCATCAACCTAAATTTAATTTACCCACATATATTGTTGCTGAAATTCTATCCAAACAAACTATGAAAAATTAAATAAATGAAATGATTTGAGGTGGTATCTTTAAATTTCAAGGAATTGGATTTTTTTGAAAAAATCGAGTCATTACTTATGGATGCAAGTTAAGTTGTGTGATAATTACAACTTATAATGGCTTATACCTTAATAATATAAGAATAGTGATTAGTATAATAGAATCCTCTCATATAATTTAATCATCCATTATTGGCGAGTTATTGTATCATATGCTCATGAGATAACCAAATATAGTGCGGTTTAAAAAGTTTATAAATTTTACTATTATGATTTTAACTTAAATTGGATTCCAATTATAATTTATATTGTGATGAATTCATAAAATTGGAATGGTTACTCATATAACTAAACTCAGGTGGCATGATTGGACCCTCATAAATTACCATTACCTTTATACGTCGTGGTACTTAATCCCTTGGGTGTATGATTATAATAAATGTGGATGGTTATATAAAGATTTATCTTCCAATTGTATAGTGTTTCATATAAGTGTATGGTGGAAATATAATTAACCAAACTACCTAAAATGTAAATATAACTCTTGTCTTATTTTGATCATTATTGATATGACACATCAGTTAATTAAAATTCCAGTTGTGACCTAAATATATTTCCCCCTATATATTAGAATTGTATTTGTTCAAAGATCATAATTGTAATAACAATGGATAAATGAATGTGTGAAAGGAAATTATGAGATAATTTGCCTAAAATGTTATGGGGGACTAGCTAAATAATGTTTAAATCATAGTTTGAAAAGGGTTCCATCTATTAATAGTACATGAAATTGTATATACCTCAGCTTAATTTATATTGATAATAAATGAGAGGTTGTGAAATGGACTAAATAAAACCTTAGTTGTATTCTTAGCCTGGACCCTCATGTAAGGGTCATACTCAAGGATTCCTCGAAAAGTTATCTTGAATGGGAACATTAATGTTGCCCATATGGTTCTATTAAACTTCTTCTATTGATTTGGACCTAAAGGTTTGGTGGTAAATCCTTGTGACCTTTTATGGATGACATAGTTTTGGGGTCTATGATTTATGTTACAATGATTGGATTTCATGATTATGTTGAAACCCTTGAAGATAGAAATCCATTATATTTTTGAACAGATTTTCTAAGAATATTAATTGTATTTACTTGACTATTATATTTGGATAAAACATTGATTTTGTGATATGACACCACATGGGGGGTAAATTTATGATATGTTAAACCTCGAGGGTGTATTACCCTTTTTGGATACCCAATGAGTATTATCTTTTTATCCTTTTATATTCACATTATTTTCCTCCATAGAGAACTACCTTATGTGGATGTTTGGAGATAATGATGTGCTGGTAAGATGATGCATGAAGGGTGATTTCATTACACATATTTTGATATTTTTTTATTATATGTTTGTTATATCCTTGCCTACTTCTAGTTATTCCTCATTTTAGATATTTTTAAAAAATATTAAAAGTCCTCTCATAGATTGTCTTAAGTGGAATATGGTTCTCGTGCGAGATAACTTAGGGAGGGGTTGCTATAATTAGTAGACCTATTTCGGACATGATTGGTAGGTATAGGAGGGAGAACAATAATCACATATAATTGACTTGTATTGTACAATATCAGTGTTCAGTTTTATTGAGGGAAACCTATTGGAGGTTATATTTGATTTATGAATTCATTAGATGTTCTAATCTATGTTGTAAAATCATTTAGAGATCAGTGAATTATAGGTGGTATGGTTTTTCTATATAGGAATGATAATGAATGAGGTTTCTAAGGAAGTATATGGGGTGATTGTGTATTGAGACTGGATTGGATTTGAAGGACTATTTGGGTGACTAGACTAAATAACTAGTGGTTGTGCAATTGATGATTTTATTATAGATCAATGACATGAGTTGAGAAATCATTCAATAAATCATAGTATGGTGAGGTACCCAATTTTTTAGAGGATTTCCAAGGGACTTCCTATCATATTATGAACTAAAATTCCACACAGCATGATCACCATGTCTATATTGATGGCTGGTTCATAGAAGTATGGGTCGGGTCTTTAAATGCAACACTGTGAGTTTTTATGAACCTTTATTTCTAGAATAAATTAAATTTTCATTGATATATTGCATTTAAATATTTCTAACATTTATTTTCAATGAAACTGGCTTGGAATATGTTACATGAAACACTAACTTAGCATATGTTACATGCAACACCGACTTGTCATACATTACACGCAAAACTAGGCTTCTACGAAACATATTTTTTTGTAATAATTATTAAAATTACCCAATTATAACCTAGTTGTTAAACATAGTAACATGAATAGTAACAAATAATTTTAAAATATCATCTATAATGGTTTTGTATAAAATAAAAATTTCTAATGAAAGATATAATTTTTGATAAAGTCATTATATTTTTAAAAATAATATTTTCTCAAATGAATTGCCTTCCATGTCTAGTGAAAGAAAATAAAACTAATTTAAGAAAAATTTGTAAATTTAATTTATAAAATAAAGTTAATTTTTGAATTTATAGTGTTCAAACTACTTAGTTAAAATTATTCAGTTTTTTCTGAGAAAAATAATTTTCAGATGAATAATGACAAATACCATATTTTAATTCAAAACTGGTTTTTGTCAAATTTATTTATAATGTAAATTTTATTTTAAACTGGTTGAAAAGTTTAATTATTCATATTTTTATAAAATAATATAATTTATGTCATTAAAATTAATTTCACTTTGAAATTGGGTATAAAAAAGTAGAAAACTTTTAGATGTTTTTACTTAAAAAATCCCACTGTGTCATCCTGTCATCGGGATTAAATTTAAATTAACTTATGCCACTTATATTATTGGAATTAGAAAAAATGGAATAAATATTTTAAATAAGAATAAATTACAATGTTTAATAATATCAAATTAGTTTTTTACCAAAATGATATGTTAAATTAATTAAAATCAATTACAACAATTAAGGTAATATTAAGCTTAATAAGGGACAACACATTAATCTTAAGGTCCCAAACGACCAAGAAACATTTCCAATAGACATTTTATTTCCATATTTATACCTTATCCTAACTTGGGTATAAAGTTTTCCATTATTTGATCTCCATGACATGGGAAAAATATGGAAGTAATTCATTTCCCCCAAAATTAGAAGAGTGCCACTCCTTCTCCACTATAAAATTGCCTCCTTGCCTCTCACTTCATCACACCTCTCAAGAAAATTTAGATCAACCAATATCAACCCAAAAAGCTACTAAATATTCATAACATAATCCAATAAGAATTTTTTGGGCATAAATATATCCATGGATTCTCTTTGGTTCAAACCAAAAGGAGTTACCAAAATAAGAGGTAAAATTCTTCCTCAAGTTCTTTTATGTTATTTACATTTTACACCCCTAAACTCTTTTTATACAATGAATGTAAAACAAAAATAGTATCATAAATATAATATTATTATTTATTCTATGTTTTTTACTTTAACTTAGACACACTTCCATCTAATGGGGGATGAACATATTATTTATGTGTACGGTGAACTACTGCCTCACAAAACAATAATTATTAATTTTTTCTTTACAACCTATCATGGTGGACATTAAGATGGAAAATATATTTTAAAATGTTATATGTTATATTTATTATGTATTTAATATTTTTTAATCCTTTTAAAAACCATATCTTTAAACTTATTTTTTGGTGTAAATACGATAATTTCATTTGAGGAAGTGTTGACTACCACCCCTCAAAGCGATGTGATTCATTCATAAAATACTTAGAGTGTATTATGGATGTGTTAATTGAACTTATATGATAAAAATAACATGATAGTTATACTATAATTATATTATAAACACACACACATACACAGAGACAGAGATATATATGTTTCATTTTCCTTCTTTCTTCAATACTCTGATAAAAACAGAAACAACGTTCATGTGTATGTATGATCTACTATCTCCATGAATGGTGTATTATGTTTCATAATTATATTTCATAGAGATTATTATAATACAAATATAATGAATATAAATTATTTTTATATCATTTTTTAAATTATAATAATTCTGATATAATTATAAAGACCAAAGATATAACAAATTAAGACACATGAAAAGAACAAAGGGAATATTACCTGAATAGAAACATTAACATAGAATTGTTAAGAAATGAATAATATAATGTAATAATAAAAACATATATGGTATTATATACATGAATATTATTCTGTAAAATATCAATAATAAACTTAAATTTATTATATATGAAAATATTGTATGAGTATGATGATATTCAATACATTAGGTAAGATAATTTCATCTCACAGTTATTTCCCAGAGATAAAAGCCTTATTCACCACTCACTTATTTTTTGTGGTGTATATACGGACCATGAATGTATTATATGTATCTTATAATTTAAAATATGGGTATTTACATATATTTTTTATAATATTTTTTTCATGGGGATTAATTTTAAAAAGTTACCAAATCAGTAAGATATTTTTATCTAAATTTTTCTTATTTGAGACTCATGGTTTGTTATGAACATAAATTATTTTTTGAGGTGCATATAATTTTATTTTACTTGTTATATCATGATTATAATTATTTTAATGATATTTTAAGCTTCATTTTATTTACTTTTCTTTGATGGACAGTATTATTCCAAGTTACGATGTTATAAGATTTTATTGAAACAATCTCATTTCTTGTCATGAGGGATTATGTTTATTCTTCCTTAGAAAAAACATTATAATCCATTTCCCATGAACTATCATGAGATTTTTTATACTCTATTTATTAAATATAAATCCACTTATTTTACCCATTTTCCACTCTTTGGTACTTAAGATAATTAATAAAACAAATTAAACAAAAAATATGATAGTATTTCTCTCTCCGGTTGGAAATATATTTTATTTCAAAAATGATGTTTTCAAAAATGTTTTCTAAAATGTTTTAAAAGGATCCTTTAAGTTAATTTTCATCAAAAAATTATTTTTTAAATGTTTTACGTTTTTCAATACTTCTTTTATATGTTTTAAAATAAATTTTCAAAGAAAATTGTTCTTGAAAATGTTTTATGTTTTAAAAAAAAAATCAATTAAGAAATTATATTTTCCTCATGAAATGTTTTTAAGTGTATCTCAAAATTATTTTATATCTATTGTGACATGAATTTTTGTTACTAATTATTTTAAAGGAACTTATTTCATTTTTCCATTCATACAATTTAATTAATAGTTTATATTTTGATGGTATGATGTTTATGAAACTCATTTCTCTTTCATGTGTTATATTCTTTTGAAACCTACTTCTTTTCATGGGTTATTCTTTTTATGAAATTATTATGAAATTTATAAATTTTATCACATGTTATAATTTGATTAAATTTGTATGATACCCATTTCATTTCATGGGTTATGATGTGATTTTTAGTGAAATTATGGAATATGTTTGTATGATTTTATTTTGAGATGGGTAGGAACAATATCTACCTACAATGAATTAGGTAATGATTTATATCTCATGAGATAAACTAAGATGAGATTGGGAGTGACCTTGACTACTAATATGGTCATGGGAGTGATCTATGACTACCAAGATGATATGAGTAGTGAACACATGCTACTAATATTGACATGGGAGTGAACTATGACAACCAAGATGGTATGGGGAGTAAACCCATCCGACCAAGATGGTCTTATAAGGGATGACTTTACTACTATGGAAATAATATTATATTATTATGTGTTTTCTACAATTCGATATTTTATTCTTATATTATGATTTCATGGATTACGTGCATTATTTATTTATGATTCATGATTATGAACTACTAATATTCATGCCATGATTCTTGTGTATGATATTTGATATAGGATATGATATTTTATTTTCACGATCACGTTATCATACCCCTATGCTCATCTTTATTCTTACATGTATCCTTTATTTACCATTACTGAGCTTCTAAGATTACCATATTTTAGGTTTCTTTCTCCAGGATGTGAAGATATGTATTATGTTTGATATTTCTAATAAGGGTTATATTAAAAAAGAACCCAGTGGGAGATAATGTATCTCACTATGTACCAATGTTTCTGTTTCCATGTTTCTAAAGGAAAAAAGTCTAGTATGGTCATTTGGATTCTGTTTGTATATTGTTTTATGTATTCCACAAAGGATATATAATTTTATTTTATGAAAATTAAGGGTCGATATAGTTCATATTAGAGAAAATTTATAATTAACCTTTCGAATATATTAATAAAAATCCTTAATAAAAACCCTAAGGATGTGTCTTAGAAGAATTCTAAGGATAAGGAAAAGTATAGGGAATGTCCTGGAATTTTGGTAAAATATAGAGTGAGTGGTTTTCAAGAAATACATCTCTTCCAAGATACTGGAGGTTTATGTAGATTTGTCACAAATGTACCTAGAGTTAAAAATTCTGAAAAGATGTTTCGGTCCCAACTCGGCGTAATACGGTAAACAAGAATGGACTTTACTACACATTGGGATTAAAACTCCTTGGGTATATTCTTGGGGAATTTACAAAATCGTTAAGAACGATCATGAAGGATTTTAATAGAAGTTGGCAATGAATAATCTAGGATAAACCTAAGGTGTCATAGATTAAGGAAGGATTCGTAATTTACACATCTAATAAGTAAATTTTCATGATTATCTGGTTCTTCAATATTATAAATGTTTCTTACACTATGTTTTTTTTATTTAGTCCATGGTAGGAACCCAAAGGAACCAAATTAATGGTGATTGTGATGGAAAATGAAATGATTTTCATCCTGAGAAACCTAATGCTATTGGAGCTGGAATAAAAAACCCCATTCCTATGTCCATAAATTTTTTTATGATATGAATCATGGTGGACATACAAAAGAGAAAAAGAGGGAATAACATCTGGTTGAGTCCTCCATTAGTCAACTTCCACCTTATTTTAGATGGTCTTCTGATCCTCTTGTTTCTGAATAACGGATTAGTACTACTAAAAATATATTCTCTGTTATCCAGTGCTCAGAGCATGAGAAATTCATTATGGATGTTTATCATTTAGAATGTGAAGTAGACTAGTGTTGGACTATAATAAAGAATATGAGGCAGGATGATGATATTAATTCTATGTATTGGGATGAGTTTAAGAAATTATTTTTCAATAAGTAATATCTTGGGATTATCTGTACCAATTTATATAAATAGTTCCATGAGTTAAAGTAAAGGGATGATGAATCTTTTGGTACCTATGAGGATAATTTCATGAGACTTATAAGGTATGGTTTAGGAAATATCATCCAACCTAAAAGTGAAGTTTATAGTTTCTTTAGTGGACTAAAGACATGTCTTTGAATGGTGTTTTCCATAGGATACTTTAGTAGATATGAAGAGATTTTGCATTGTGCAATCAAGGTTGAAATTAAGGGAGGTGTCACGTATCAATCTCATGTCTTGGACAAGAAACAAAATATCTAGTTGAATGAATATCTAAAAACCATGAAGAGAAGAAGATGAGATTTCCTTTATGCTCTAAGTGTGGGAAGAAGCTTTGAGGAACATACCTTAAGCGGTATAATAAATGTTTTATGTGTAGAATGGAAGTCCATCGTGCATTTTTTTCCAAAGTGATGGGAATAATTTATAAAATAGTGTGAATGGAGAAAAAGTGGTAGAGATTGATCCTCAAACGATTCAGGGATACAAGTGTGAGAATATTTGGCATTATGCTAACCAATTTCCAAATCTAGGTGCTATTGATGATGAATGACGACATCAACCTCATAAGTCAAGGGAAATGGGTAGATCCCATGAAATTTTTATTTCTGATGAGTGGTTTGATAACGACATGATGATAGGTACACTTATTAACCACTCTAGAACTGTTAATGTCATATTTCATTTTTTATCTACATACTCTTTCATGTCTAAATAATTATATGTGGGTGTTATGATTCCACCAAAACAATTAGATGTGGGATTAGTAGTGAAAACCCATAATTGTACGATGATTTTATCCCATGTCTATGATTCCTCTCAGGTTGATGTTTGTGGGAATGTGCTTCCGATTTTTTTTCATTCTTTCTATGGTCGAATTTGATGTCATCTTAGTCATAGATTGGGTTTATCATCATAAACACCATATCAATTGTTGATGAAGATGAGTTACATTTGATATTTCAAACCCTAATATTGGAACCATTAATTTGATGATAAGAATGAACTTCCTATGGATATTACAACCTGTGTATGAGTCTTAATTCCAATTAAAAATGATTTTTATCTCCAATAGTTGGGGAAATATTTTACATTGATGATATTCCTATTGTTTGAGAATTTTTGGATTTCATTCCAAAATAGTTTCCTAGCCTTTCACCAAAACATGATGTTTCATTATCAATATAACCCACACCTAGTTCACCACCAATTTCAAATACTCCTTATAGAATAGCCCTGGTTTAGTTATATAAATTGAAGAAGAAAATCCATGAAAACCTTGATAATGGACTCATTCAGCTATGTGTGTCACCTTGGGGTGAACATGTTCTCTTGATAAAAAATATTTATGGATCAATGTGACTCTACAATGATTATCAGGATCTAAAGAAGACTAAAATCATGAAAAAAGTATTATTTTCCCTATATTGATGACTTTTTTGATCAAATACATGGAGATCAATAATTCTCCAAGATTTAACTTCATTCTGGATATCATAAATTGTGGTTCAATAAAGTCTCTATACCCGAGATGACATTCCGTACAAGGTATGAACACTATTAATATATAATGATTTGTTTTGGTCATACTAATTCCTCTACATTCTTCATTGATTTAATTAATGGATTCCTTAGATATTACCTTGACCAGTTTGTGGTAGTCCTTATAGATGATATTATTATCTATTTAAAGAAAAAGTAAGATCATTATGATCACTTGATAATTGTACAAAAAATATTAAATAAGTAGAAACTATAACCAATATTTAAAAAATGTGAATTTTGGTGACAAAAGGATTCATTTTTGCATCACACAATATCAAGAGATGGTATAGAAGTAGATCCTTCAAAGATGAAGGCTATTGAATGATGGCCTAGACCATCCATGGTTGTCGATATCCATAGATTTCTTGGTTTTTCAAGATATTAAAAATTATTTGTGTCGGATTTATGATGAATATCTAATCTTTTAACTATGTTAACTCATAATATTGTCAAGTTCCTATAGATACACAAATTTATGGAAACTTTTCTAGGAATAGAAGAAAAGGTTAGTGATTGTACCTTTTCTTACATTACCTTGTAGTAGATAATGGTTTTAAATCTATAGAGATGAATCCATGAAGGTATTGGGATGTGTTCTTATGAAGAATAATGTTGTTATTTCTTATGCCTAATGATAGTTAAATACTCAAGATCAAAATTACCGAACTCTTGATCAGAAATTAGCGGTGGTAATTTTTTCATTAATTATATGGAGGAATTATCTTTATGGAGAAAAGATTGATATATATATAATGATAATAGAATTATGAAATATATATTCCCATAGAAGATGTTTAACATGAACCAGATAAGATGGTGAGAGTTGATAAATGATTATGACTACTCAATACATTACCACCCTAATAAAGTGAATAATCTAGTCAATTATTTAAGTCAGGAGGATCATTCTAGCTTATATATGATGAGGATAAAAACAGACCAATATTTCTGGATTTGTAAAGGATGGATATTGAAATACTAAAGAAAGGGGTAAAATATTATCATTATCAAATGTTTTTTTAATCCTCTATCCATGTGAAGATTAAGGAGGCATAGAAGAATGATGTGGAGATAAAAAAGAAATTTATAAATTTTCCTGAGTTTAACATTGATTAGGATGTAATGATAAGGTTTTGTAATCATATATTTGTTCCTTACATACCAGATTTAAATAAGGATCTATTAGAGGAAGTTTGTAGTTTTCATTCCCTATTCATCCTAGAAGTAAGAAGATGCATATTGACTTAAAATAACACATTTTTGGGGGTGGAAGGAAGAGAGATATCATGGATTTTGTATCTAGATGTTTGGTATTCCAACAAGTTAAGGATGAAAGAAAAAATTCAAAGGGGATGTTTCATCTATTATCCATACTAGAATGGAAATTGGAGGATATAACTGTGGATTTTATAACTGGATTATCCAAAACCTCTAAAGGGTTTAATGATATATGGGTGGTATTCAATCACCATACTAATTCAGCACACTTCATCGCTATCAGAGAAGAATTCTCTCTGGATCATCTTCCGAGGATATACATTAAGAAAGTTGTAATGTTTTATAGAGTACCACATTTTGTTGTATCATGTCGAGATCTGTGGTTTACCTTAATGTTCTGGTTATTTCTTCATCATGTACTTGCTATAAAGTTGAGTTTCATCACTACATATCATCCTCATATAGATGTTTAGTTTAAAAGAAAAATTCAAACACTATAGGATATGCTGAGATCTTATTCTATATATTTCAAAGGTTGTTAGGATCAAAAACTTCCTATAGTCAAGTTTTCTTACAAAAATAGCATTCACATAGGAATTCTGATGGAACCTTATGAAGACCTCTATGAAAAGAAATGTTGATCTCCAATTTCATGTGATGATTTTGGAGAAATAAATCCATTATAACCTAATAATGTTTAAGAAATTTTTGAGAAGGGTAGAACCATTTAGTAGAATATAAAGGAAGATTAGAGTCAGAAGAAAATTAATGTTAATAACTGATAGCGTGATCTATAATTTGAAGTTGGTGAAAAGGTTTTTCTAAAAATTTCTCTTTGGAAAAGGTTTTGATAATCTAAAATAACTGGAAACTAAGCCCTCGGTATATCAGTAACTTTGAAATTCATGATCGTACTGGTACAGTAGCCTATTGCTTAGAAAATCCTTCAAATATCTCTAAAATCCATGATTTGTTTCATGTATCTATCCTGATGAAGTGCATACCTTACCCTTCACATGTACTAAACTCAAAAGTCGTACCAATGGAGTATGTTCTTTCTTATGATGAAGAACTAGTTGAAATTATGGATCATATAGAGAAAGTTCTACAAAAAAACCACTCACATGGTCAATATTTTGTGGGTAAATCACTAATTTTAGGAAGCTATGGAGAAACTTCAGGATATGATGAATTATAAGTTTCATCCTTTTTTACCTGAGTAATGAATTTCATGGGTGAAATACATTTTAAGGGGGGTATAATGTAGCACCCTGAGTTTTTATGGACCTTTTTTTATCAAATAAATTAATTTTCAATTGATATATTGCATTGCACTATGTCAAAAATTCCTTACACATGGAACCATATTGGCTTATGCTATACACAAAACCAAATTGGTGTATGTTACACTCAATTCCAACTTGGCGTACGTTACATGCAACATTTAGTTTCTACGAAACATCCTTTTTTGTTATAATTATTTATATGAGAAAATTATAACAAAGTCATTAAACATAGTAATATGAATAGTAATAATAATTTCAAAATATTTTATATAATATTTTTATTTAATTAAAACATATTGATAATCAAAGATATAATTTTTTAATAAAGACCTTATATCGTTAAATATATTATTTCTAAAATGAACTATTTTCATGTACTTTTCTGAAAAACAATAAAATTAATTTTAGACCCATTTAGAAAATGAATTTTATAAAATAAAATTCATTTTTCAATTTATAATTTCATAATAATATTAAGGATACTTTTTGGGTTTTTTCTGAGAAACATTATTTTTAGATGAATAGTGTAAATGTCGGATTTTAGTTTCAAAATGCCTTTTCATATAATTTATTTATATGGTTAAATTATATTATTAATTGGGTAAAAAGTATATTTAGATAATATTTTTATGAAATAATCCAATTTATGTCATTATAATTAATCTCTCAATGAAATTGGGTATAAAAATGTCACAATGTTTTCAATGATTTTACATTAAAAGAACTTGCACTGTCAACCTGTCAGCAAGATTAAATTTAAATTAATTTATTCCACTTACGTGGTTGGAATTTTGAAAAATAGGTTCTATATTTGTAATAACAATAATTTATAATTTATATAAATGTCAACTTTGTTTTGGAGAAAAAAAATATTAGTGAATGTAAATAAAATTAATTATAATGATTAAGTTAAGATAAACATAATAAAGAACTAAAAATTAATCTTAAGGGCCATAGAAACCTAGAAAATTTCACCATAGACATTTTATGACCATATTTCTACCATATACTCCATTTTCTATAATTTTTTCCATTATTGGATCCACTTAAAATTGGAGAAACGTGGGTGGAATTCCTTTTCCCAAAATTTATAAGAGTGTCACTTCTACTCTACTATAAAAATGTATCCTCTAATCTAACATCATCACACCTCTAAAGACACTTTTTATCAACCGAAATATTCCCAAGTAGATCCTAAAAATATGTCCCATAATACTATAATCCTTCCCTTTGGATGAAATTAATCCAAGGAATCCATTAGGTGCAAACTAACAGGAGTTACCCAAATAAGTGGTAACATTCTTCCTCAAGTTCTTTTTGTTATTTATATTATACACAACCTAAAATATTCTTATTACATGAATGTATAAAAACACCAGTATAATAAATATACTGGGATGTTTTTCTTCTCAGGGTTCTACCTACACTTACACACACTTCCATCTAATGGGTAACGATCATACTATTTATGGGTAAGGCGAACTACTACCTCACGATATGATGACTATTTATTTTTCTTCTACCACTAATCATGTTATAAATTATGATGTAAAATATTTTTAATATATGTTATTTATTATATATATTATTTCTTTAATATTATTTTATCCTTTTACAGCACATATCATTATTATTTTCAGTTTCTGTAAATACGATAATTTTAATTTAGGAAGTGTACACTACTGCCCCTCAAAGTAGTGTGATTCGTTCACACACCACTTGGAATGTATTAAAGATTTATTTATTTAACTGATATGATATATATAAAATTAAAATGATAATATAATTATATTAAACATATATATAAATATATTTTATTTTTTTCATTCTTTCAATATGATAATAAAAATAGTAACAAAGTTCAGACGTATATACGACTTACCATCTCCATGAACGGTGTATTCCATTTCATACTTAAATATACTATAAATTATTATAATACATATATACTTAATGTACATGATATTTATATCATGGAATAAATCCTTTAAGTCATTATATAATTATAAATACCAATGATATAAAAAGTTAAGACACGTGCAAAGAATAATTGAATATTACCATAAGTGAAACCTTTATATAGAATTATTAACAAGAGGGTAATATAGTGTCATAATAAAAACATATATGGTGTTATATATATGAGTATTATTCTGTAAAATATGTTTAATAAACATAAATTTATTATACATGAATCCTGTATAAGTACGAAGAGAGTAAAGACACAAGGTATGAGAATTTCATCTCACTTTTATTTCAATGAGATACATGCCTTATTCACCACTCACTTATTTTGTGTGGTGTATATACTTACCATGAATTAATTATAGTTCTTTTATACATAAATTTATGTTTATTTACATATCAATTTTATGATATTTCTTTCATGGGAATTAATTTTCAAAAGTTACTGAATCTATAAGATAGTTTTGTCCTAATTTTCATTCTTTGGAACTCACATTTTTTTATGCTACTAAATTATTCTTTGAGGTGTATATAATTATATTATAAATGTTATATCATGAATAAAATTCCTTTAATAATATTTTAACATTTATTTAATTTCAATTTCTTACATGGAGAGTATGATCTCAAATTTCCAAGTGATAAGATTTTATTGAAACAATCTCATCGCTTTTCAAGATTGTTATGTTTATGCTTCCTTTGATGAAATATTATGATACATATCTCAAGAACATAATGAGTTTCATTAAAATATATTAATTATATATCCTTGTATTAGAACCATTTTTACACTATTTGGTTATTATGATAATCAAGAAAAGAAATTAATCAAAATCTGACTGTATTTCCCTCTTCGGTCAGAAATATGTTTTATTTAAAAACACATATTTTCAAAAATGTTTTCTAAAATGTTTTTAAATGATAAATGAAAATAATTTTCAAAGTAAAAGTACTTTAAATTTTTTTATGGTTGTTAAATCTTTCTATATAAGTTTTCAAATCTATTTTCAAATAAAAAAAAATTCAAAAATGTTTTATGTTTTATAAGGAACTTTTCAATAAAGAAAATATATTTTCCTCAAGAAATGTTTTGAAAGGATATCTAAAAATTATATACCATATAATATTACATACATTGGTGTTACTCATGAATATCATTAGAAATTATTTAATGTTTCCATTCATATTATTTCAATGAATGCTTTATTTTTTATGGAATGTTATTTATGAAACACATTTCTCTTTCACAAGATATATGCTTTTGAAACCCACTTCTTTTCATGGGTTATTATTTTGATGAAATGATTTTGAAACCTATCCATTTTTCCAAAGGTTATAATATGTTTACATTTTTATGATAATCATTTCATTTATGGGTTATGATATGATTTCTAATGATCTTGTGGTACATGTTTGTATAATTTCACTATGAGATGAGTGGGACCTATACCTCCATCCAATACATTGGGTAAGGTTTTATATCTCATGAGATAGACTAAGATGGTCTTGGGAGTGAACCTTGACTACAATGATGGTCAGGTGTGTGAACCATAACTACCCAGATGGTATGAGGAGTGAAATCATGTAGATAAGATGACCATGGTAGTGAACCATGACTACCAAGATTATATGCGGAGTGAAGCCATACTAAAAAGATGAACTTGGAAGTGATTCCATGAATACTATATAACTCATATTATATACTTATGTGTTTTTCAAAAATCCCAATTTTATTCTTATTTTTCGATTTCATGGATTATTTTATTTATTTCATTATGATTCATGTCTTATTAAATTCCAATCATTTTCCATGATTTATATTTAAGATATTTGATATGCAGGGCATGATCTTCCATTTTTTTGGTCACGTTCTCATAACCAATGTTGTTGTTTATGCTTAAATATATCCCTTTTTACCCTAATTTAGCATTTTATATCACCCCTTTTTGTGATTCCTTCCCTATATTATGAAGATATGTATTATCTTTCATATGTATAATAAGGGTTCCAATAAAGAAGAAACAAGTGGTAAATAATGTAGCTCACTATGTACCAGTGTTTATCTTTCCATGTTTACAAAAGAACTAGACTAGTATGGTCTTTCTGTGTCTATTTGTGTATTTTTTAAGTATTCTAAAAAATATATGTAATTTTATATTAACTGGGAGGTATGAGAGGTTACACCCATTGTTTATGGAATGTTTGGTTCATACTAGTTGTGTATTAGAACTGGTTGAAATGGAATGTCTGTGAATTATTGGGTACAAGATGAGGACCTATGCTTTCAAAACTAGATATTTTGGGAATGAATACCCAGATATTCTAGAAAATTAAATAATTTTCCTAGTGATGAGGTATAATTTAAAAAAAATGGTTACTCTGAGATGTTTGAACAATGGGTGGAACCTGACATGCGTAATCAAGAGATGTAGTGTTATAGGTAAGATAAGGAAAGTAAAAATTGATTGATGTGAGAATGGGTTGGGATAGAAAACACTACTATCAATGTAATATTAGTGTACCCCTAGTTTAGATATGATCATTCCCAATATCTTGACATTTTCCTAAGTATAATAAGAGATCGTCATCTATACACCGAGATATCCAAATAAATTTTATGGGTTGGTGAAAGGACTCCTTAGGAGTTGTTCTTGAAGATTGGTTTAAAGTAAGCTATATAGTGGGGAGTACTCCATTGAAAATTTTATGGAAATGAGCATCATTTTTTTAATCTCAAAAAACTTCATGGAAGTCATTCTCATGAAGCTGGAATGGGTTATAGGTGACATTTCTTTTAGCACTCAAGATTTAGTGGGTTCATAACTATTCCAGTCATGAGGGTGGATGATACAAGAGATGTGGTTCCCATAGTATTTTTCTTGTGAAACTTCAAGGATAATAAAATGGTGGGGAGAGGTGTGTCGGTTACTAGTGTGTGAACCCCATGTGAGAATGGCCATGTTAGTGTAGAATTGGTTGTGGGATGGCCATTTGGATCTCAAATGACTTTGTATAAATAAAGATATTTATGACTAGACTTGTCATTAAATGCCAAGTATATGACCAAATATGGAATTGGGTGAATTATAAGTGTATAAACCCAGATCTGAATGTTTTGTGAGGATCTAAGTGGGTTTTATTGGGAATATTCTAGTGATAGTGTTGTGTAAAAGTGATAGTTTTTGGAATGATATTGTTTATCCATGAGATATCATGGGAGGATGATTACAGTATTTGGTAAGCATGATCAAACGATCATTGTATTCCATAGAATAATGGCATCATACTATGGTTTTGGATATGTTGGCTATCAAATCCAATCATTTTCAATAATAGTCAATTGAAGGTGGTTGGACTTGAGTTTTCCTGAGAAGATGTATGAGGTCATTGCGAAACCAAATTTGGAATTTTGTTTTGTTGAAATGAGAATTTATAATAGTAATTAATAAAAAAATTAGAAGATATTGTCTGATCTGGCTAGAATAGGTCGATTAGAATTTTATCATTTCATTTAAATTGAGGACGAGAGGCAGTATCCTCATTGTTTACTTGGTTTAACCAGATTAGTAACATACCTAGTGAGTTATTTGGAAACTGAGGATATGTTTCATTTGGAAGTTTTGATGGTTGGAGCAACCTGACCTGAAATCATTCATTTAAGGTTCAGACATATATGGGGAAACACCAAAAACCGATTGATTAAATATATTATGATGTGATAGTGTCTCATGTAAGATAGTTTATGTTAAGTTCAATATTAGTGTTTTTTTAGTGGATAGAAGTGTTCGATCGGGTTTTAGCATCTAAAATTCCTTGTATTTAAAGTGATTTTTAGAGGCGCATTGTGAATTTGGAAATGCAACGTAACCACTAGGGTGGGAGTTGAGGAATAATGTCGGTTGGGTTGTTCATTTTGATGGACACTAATCCCTCTCAGGGTTGAGAAGTTTTAATGTGGAGAGGGTGTAAAATCTCATGATTTGGATGTGCTGAAATTTTCAAAGAAATTTAAATTTTTATTTAGTGGATTTTCTGAATGTTTAACTAATATTTGGAATGAATTACTATGATTTTTAACTCTTAAATGTTTTGTTTTTGGATGGGTTTTATGTCCTATAACGTTTCTCTAGAGGCTGAATGAGTTTTGGGAACTTCGAGCTTCAAAATATTAGTTCCAATAGAGATAGGGATGGGTGCATGGTTTGCACATGGTCAGTGCTAATCATATAACAAAAAATTGTGGCCCATTTTAAAAGGGGATTTTTAAGCCATTGTGGGTTTCCATAAATCTATGGGAGTTAGTGTAGTGATGTAGAGTAATGTATACTATTGGCACATAGTTTGTCTAACTATGCACTGCAACCACACAAGGTAGGGGTGAGCTTGGATAGTGGAATCTCACAATTGGTGATGATTTCCCTAACTTTGTAACCTAACTTTATGCCTCATTATAATTGGAATAAATAGTTTTTACCCTCTAGACTTAAATTTGTTTCTTGCCATTTTCTTTCATCACCCTTCAATAGCCTCTCCGCACACACCCTCCTCCCTAATACTATTCCTTAGCTGGATATTCTTCATTCATGGTCAGAATCAAACTCCAAAAGATGTGTTAGAATCTTTTAGGTGAGTCTCTAAATCCTATTACCTAATTCATCATCTTAGATTACTAGTTTTGGCATGATCATTATGCAAGGTAATATTCATTATTTTTAGGTAGTTTTTCTAGTTCTTAATTTTCTCTTATAACGTCTCAAATCAAATCATGGTAATGGATTATTAGAGACTCCTTGGAAGAAGTTAGGTATTTTATTTATTTTACATAAAGGAATAATATGTTTATAATGTATTATGATTGTTCCAAACATCAAAATCAGTGAATTGATCCTAAATTTGGTAAATCAATAAATTAATAGTCTATACCTTGACCTAGACCGCTCTTTAGACACATTTTATCTCATTGGATGGTTAAGACCTAGATTTGGATCACCCCCTTGGGTGTGTCTCATTATGAACTCTCATTTTACATTTTTTTGTAATGGAAACAAACACTACATTTGTGTGTTTTGGATAACTCTTGAAATTTAAATTTATTGAATGATAACAAATAAACTGATTGAATAATAATGGGTCTTGTATACTCATTTAGACCATGTTGAGATATGAAGTAGGCATTGGATGAAAGGGTACTTAATTAAATATGAGTCTTCTATAATAAAATTTCTCAGACCATGAATATGATTTCCTTGATGGAATACGAGGTTTATGACCCCAGGTGAAACAAACATTAGGGTGTGTGATATAAAATATTTTATATGATCATGGTTTTATTTTGTAACCAAACAACCTCCTATGGTGTGTTGGATGGTATAAAATTATTGAATATCTAAATGGAGTTAATTGAGTGGTGAAATGGGAATAGGTATCTTATTTTCCATTTTGATTATTCTTATATTAGTCTTGGGAACATGAAAATGAATATGATATAGGGTATACTTGATTTATGAACTGGTATAGATATTTACTACATTGTCAAGAAAAGTAAAATTGATTATGTTTTAAAAGTTTATTTATAGTCAGATATGACCCTAGGATGTCTCTCAAAGTGATTTGAAGATTTATTATGTGTTTTAAAAAAGAACTAAAAGAGGGGGTACTTATGAAAGAAGATTGAAAAATGAAATTAATTAATTAAAGATTTCTACATATAAAAAAATGTAGGTTGGTTTTTTAGAATTATTAGAGAGTGATTTCATTTCAAGTTCACTACACGACTTGGTTAGTTCATCATTATGAAAAAAACCTAAATGGTTTTATGGGATCCTTTGGTTGGTGGTTTTCAAGATCTTGATTCCCTTATTTCATTTTAAAATGATGCATAAAGAACCAAACCATCAAACAACAATCATGTTTTCAAGGTATGATCTTCAAGCATAGAGTTAAAGCTACCAATGGATATTGATATCTTATGTATGTATAAGAGAAATAGGATTCTTGTCCTGTGAAATCAGAACAACCCAAGATTACCAATTAAATTTCAAACCAATCGATATTAAAATGAAAAATGTTTTACTTTATTAAACCAAATAAATGAATTTTGTGGAGAAGCATGTTAAGATAAAACAGAAGTGAAATATTTCACACAAAAATTACAAAAAACCAATAGATGTAAAAGTGATGGACCTACTTCCCAAGGGTGTGTATCTTATTAAAAATGAATTTCCATTATGTATCTTTCCATCGATTAGAGGAGGGGATTGGGTAGAACATCACATTCATCCTTGACCACCCCCGCCCCTTGAAAATAGGGGGCTCCAAAACTTCTAGGCTGAGGATAGGACTCCTTTGGGTATTCAAAATGGAAGAGCTTTTCTCTCTATTCAATCTTTCAAATGCAATGCCTATGGTGCCCTTTTATATGAAAAATGACTCGTGGTTTTTGGAACCACTATTTCAAAATACCACTTGGACCATAGTTTTGAGTGGGATGACAACCTTATATCACTTTGGAAAAATTTAAAATTTTGTTTCCCCACCTCTTGAATATTACTATTTAAAATTCAGCACCATTGGGAAAAAAACAACCCGATATATGGATGAAATATAGAATGGAAATTTTGAATTCAAGAAGATTATTTTTATTGGACATATATGGTTGGCTGGGGCCCTTAATGAAATAATTGGGATTGGGTGTCTTTAGAAGAGCTGTATTCAAATGAATTAAAGATCAAAACCCATAATTTCGGCCCAATTTGATGCATGAATTATCTTGAGTGTGCATTGGAGTCCATATGTGTTCTTCGAATCATTTGTAGTTTGGCCGATTGTTCTTCAACTTCATCCTAGGACCTCCAAATCACCTCTGCATATAATAAAAACATCAAAACTAGTTAAATATACCTTATTTAAATTGATAAAAATTAAATAATTGAATAAATAATGATGTATATTTTTTTATCATATTTTGAATTTACAATTTAAAATAATTTTAATAAAGTGTTGTAAGGTTGGAATAATACATTGAATCATAGTGATATCACTCCCCCATAACTAAACATTTTCACTCATGGGAAAAGTTAAATTTGAAAACTTTATTTATGGATATGTTCCCAACTTTATAATGATTTAACATGTATTGAAATTTTAAATCATGATAGAAATTTGATCAAAGAAAAAACCACACCAAGGATTTTTTCTCAGTTATCATTGAAAATATATCCCATAAATTATATTAGAATAAAATTCAAAGATATAGATGATACCAATTTGAGAAAATAATTGAAAATTAAATAATGTAACTAACTCTCCAGGTGTGTGTGTGTGTGTGTGAAAATATTTTCATGACATTCTTTCCACTTTCTATCCAAAAAATATAGGTTATTGTAATTTGTTTCTTACATTATTTTGTCCACCAAAAAATCCCTACATTTTTTGCAGTTAAATTTCAAGACCCACTTACATTATCATTTCCAACAGTCAAACCTTACACTCCAACCTAAGATATCCCAATTTTTTTCTGTACATTTCATCACTCCCCTCATTTATTATTTTTTTTATTTTTTTCAAATGTTTCACATGGAAGAAATCTCACAGACATCCCTCAAACCTTGTTTGACATCCTCATGACACTAAATTTAATAGTTATAAAAGATCAACGGTAAGGAAGAGTGATTTTTGACCCACCCAATACGCTCATGTGAATCATGAGGTGTAATATATGGTGGATGGACTATAAAACAAAATAGTTAACAACAACATCATCTAGTAGGAAGACCTCATTATGGATATGATTCCTTTATATGAAAAATATTTTATGAAAATTCCCTCTTTTATACTTTTGTATATTTTCTCTTGAATAATATAATTGTGCCGTAGTCTTTTTGAAAAAGGCATCACCCCTTTAAAAATGATAAAAATAATAAAGGAGATGAAAATCCTAAGGAACTTAGCAATGTGGGTAAAAGTAAAAATACTATGTAGTAAGTGAAAAAGAGAAAAATAAAGAAATCTTATAAAATATCCAAACCAACCTAGTAATTTATCCATCCCATCATACCTAGGTTATATAGTATCATCACTTTAATAAAAGGGAATGTGGAATGATAGATAAAGCTAGGTGGGTGTCATTGGTAGGTTGCATCATGAACATGGAGTACCTCTACTAGGGACTCCATAATGGATTCATTAAAGTTCTTCAACTACTTCCCTTTGACAATGAAGGTTTGTTTAGTTTCTTTATTTTGAACCTGAACAACACCAAATGGATATACATTAGTAATATTTTATGGGAAAAACTAGTAGTATTGATGATTACCTAGATGTAACATTAGCCATGAATTGAAAAGGAATAACTTCATGCCAATGTGGAATTGATGATGAAGTATGAGATGGTATGAAACATTTTTTCTCTTATAATAGATCTAGGAGTTCTCATATGAGTCTCTACGCATTTCCTACAATTCCTCAATCAATAACTTCTTCTTAGAACCTGCACTATAAGGATTATAATATAATTTTTTAATGGTCCAATAGTTCTGATTCCCAATCTCAACAGGGAGGTGAAAATGCTTTCCACAAACAAGCTAATATGGTGAAATTTTAATGGGAGTTTTAAAGGTAGTATGATAAGTTTTTAATTAATTATCGAGTCTAAATATCAAATATTTTTTATTGGGTTGAATCGTTTTTTCAAGAATTTATTTTACCACTATATTTGACACCTCAACTTGACCCTTAGTCTATGGGTTATAAGTTTTAGTAACATGATGCTCCACCACATACAAATGAAATAGTAATTTCATTGTTTGGTTTCATAAATTAAAACCCTTGTCACTGAGGATGAACCTAGTTAATCCAAACCTATAGAAATTTTCGGTTCTCAAAAATTCCATAATGGTTTTTGAATCATCAGTCCTTGTGGTTCATACATGTACCTATTTTGACACATAGTCTAATGCTATAATAATGTACAAGTTTCCAAATGAATTGGGAGATGTCCCCATAAATTTAAGGCACCAACAGAAAAACTTTCATGAAATGCAGGGGTTTTGGTGGAATATCATTTATTATAGATTAATTCCCCATCCTTTGACAATGAGGAGAAATTTTACAAAAATTATGGAAATCATGAAATATTTATTGAAAAATAGGCTAGAATCAAGGACCTTTCTACTATTCCACTGGGGACCAAAGTGGACCCCACATGTGAGAGTGTGGAAGAATCTAAAGACACATTCAAACTCACTATCTATAATACAATACCTGAGGACATGATTTCTACATTTAACCAATGGTAGGGGTTATCCAAAATGTTCCCATGGGACACATGTTTTAGTTGATCAACATGGTTTTTGTTGAAATTGGTATGAAACCAAGTTGCTAAAAAATAATAAACAATTTTAAAATACCAAGGAATAACAACTTTCACCCAATGTAATTTATCATCAAGAAACATTTCAATTATAGGAATATAGGGGGAAGAGTCAATATCTAATGATGGGGAGATCCTACTGATATGGCCATCCACTAAATTCTATGATCCTTTTTATCCATAATTTCTAGATTAAATTCATTATGTATGAGCATCCAGTGAATGAGACATGGTTTTTTTTTGGTTTCTAAAAAAGATATCGGAGGATTTCATGGCCAGAGAACACAATCACTTTAGACCCTAGAAGGTATGAACTAAATTTATCTAAGGAAACATAATGGAAAATAATTATTTTTAATTTTTGTTTTAGTTTTCTTGGGAAGGTTCCAATGTGCATGATTAATAGGTTTTAACATGTGGAGATCAATCAACCTATTATGATAAGACTTCCCCAAATTCATAATTAGAGGAGTCACACAAGAGCTCATATTCTATATCCTACTGAGGTGGTTGGATTATTGGAGGGGGTGATTTGAGACTCTATTTTAGTTTTTTAAAATAATCATCATAGTCTTTATCAAAAAAACTTATTTTTCTTTTTGGATCAAGAGAAAGAGGGGTAGTGCAATGTTACGAAGAAATATAGAACATGCCACACATTTTTAGGGAGTTGTAAGGAATAAATGATATCAAAATTTAATTTATCTACCTAGATATTGTCCCCATAAATGACATGTTCATGTACTATAACTTGTATAGTAATGAAATGGAATTTATCATAATTTAATACAATATTGTTTTCAATACAATGATGTATGAAAAAACCAAGAATACTCAAATACAGATCAATGTAGGATCCATATACAGTGAAATCATCCATGAATACTTCCATTATATTCTCTAGGTAATCCAAAAAAATAGTACACATGCATCACTGGAAAGTAATTGGACCATTGCGAAGACCAAATGGAATACCCCAATATGAAAATGTTCCAAATGGAAATTGAAGCCTATCTTTTCTTGATCCTCATAAGAAATATGGTTATAAAAGTATCCATAATACCCATAAAAATAGAAATGGGACCTTCCCATTAGCCACTCTATAATTTTTTTCAATGAATGGAAATGTGAAATGGTCCTTCCAAGTGTGTTGGTTTAGTTAGCGATAATCTATACAGACATGAAAACTATTATATATATGGGTAAGAACCAATTAATTATTTTAATTTCTAATAATTGTAAAACTAGTTTTTTAGGAAGAAATTGAATTGTACGGACCAATTGGATGCTAGATATGCGGTAAATTATTCTATAATCCAATAATTTTGTTACCTCCCTTTTAATAATATCGAGGATGGTTTGGTTTTGTCAATGTTGTGCCTACCTAACTAGTTTAGACTCATCATTTAGAAATGCATGATTTGTGAAAATTAATGGGATCATACTAGGAATTCCAGCATGTTTCCATCCTAATGTTTGTTTGTACTCCCTCAGTAAGTCAAAAAGTGATGATTCATACTCCGGTGGGAGTGAACTAGCAATGATGTCAGGCAGCTTGTTTCCATTCTCAACATATGAATATTTAAAATTTTGAGGAATTTGTTTAAGTTTCAATTTTGGGGGATTTTGGATTCATTTGAGTGAATTTGAATGTGAGAGTTCAATGATCTCGTATAGAATCTCAATGGTAACACCCTCATATGAGGAACAATATTTTAAAAGATTATCGATATCATGGATTGGAATGGGATCCTGAGTGATCAAGAAATCATAATTAAATAACATGATTGATTTTTTATGAACTGGTACAACATTTAATGCATGATTCATTACCTAGAATGTATATCAATGATGAAAATATATAAATGGGATCAGGGGAATAGAAATAATGTTTTTAGGGGAAGGGAGTACATCAATAGAATCAATTGAAAGTGAGGAATGTTCTTATGAGGGATGATTCATGGAATCAAGGATGTTGCAGTGTAATATTTCACCCCAAAACACCATAAATAATGTAAAATTGTGTACATTAATTATGTTTTTGTTAGATTTCAAGAAATTACTACCCAATATAATTGGAGCATGTCCATTAATTATATCATCTTTCATTTTAGGAACATAAAGATCCATAAGAAAAAATTAAATATTTTAACCTCACAGAAACATCTTCTAACACACTAGTGGGGTGTTTAGTACTATAGTTTTCCATTTTAACAACAATTATAAAGGGATTTAATTTCACAATATATAATGAATAAAAAATGGAGTAAGTTTTCATATTTATAGAATCACCCAAACATATCATAACATTGGAAATGAAATTATCCTCTATAGTGTACAAAATCGAGATTATTCTAGGATCATTCATCTTCTGTGATGTAGTTTATCTATCAATGTTGAGATGTTCCTCCCCTATCTCACCATTTAATAACCACAAATTTACCTTTGGTGTGTACACAACTGTATTAGAAACTTGGTGCAGCATGAAATTTTCTTAACAACATCAACCAAAGGGATATTAACGTACAATTTTTTTAATGTTTCAAAAATTTCATTATCAAGTTAAATTTCATTTTGTTTTCTCGGTTGGGTGGAACATTGGGTAAATAGAATAGGTATGGTTTGGATTTATGTAAATAAAATGAAACTCTCTTTACTTTGACATAGATTCTATCATGATAAGGTTTTTCCTCATTTGAATCATTTTAGATGGTTGGAATGGTGGTTTCCTTAGGATGGGATGATTCTAATGGAGGGGAAATGTAAATTTTAAGTTTCATTCTATTATAAAGGTCTATAAAACTAACATTTTCCTTATCCCTAGGGTTAAATAGTGGTTGAGAAATATGTTTACCCAACCCTTGATTTTATATTTCACCTACAAAGTTGGAAAGTTAGACTAATCAAATTTTTAGGTCATGGATGGCTTCTTGGGTGGTTTTTTGGAATTGGATATTATTTGCATCCATTTTTTCATCATTTCCAATAGGGTGGTATTGTGTGTGGAGGGGTTACTAGAAAGTCTTTTGTATTGGTTGAGTATTTCTAGGTGGTGGTGGAGGATAACTATTATTCCCCAATTGGTTCCATGGTTATTGAGGTTTGCTTTAATACCCCATTTTCCTATTATCTTGTATTTGTTCCACCAAAATTTGGATGAATAGTGTGGATCTTTTTTAATGGGTTGGTTATAGGGGAAGCTTGGGAATATTTCATCACAACTATCACATGTCTCTATTAGTTTTTTTGGAATTATCCAGAATAGTGGGTGTCTACATAATAGATACAATAATGGATGGTAGGAGGTAGTTGTGATTTCCCATGGGAAATCGTAGGCTATCAGAGAAGGGTACATACCTCTTCAAACATCATTTCCACCTTCTTCTTGATGTCAAAACTTTTCAAATCATAGAAACCTAGAATTGGTCTACTGTACCTTAATCAAAAGTATTGTGTGTTCTATGCCATATTATTTTATTAAGTTTATTTCAAAAATTGGTGTCTTATAAACTAGTGCACCACCTACAGGTACATCAATCATGTTACAATCAATATGAATTTAACCTTCATAAAAACATTTTACTAAGAGTAAATCGCATATTTGGTGGTGTAGGCAGCATGAACATAACCTTTTAAATCTTTCCCAATATTAATTAATTTTTTCCCATTGGGATTGCCTTATACCATAGATTTTGTTCCTTATAATTTCATTTTGAGAGGCTGGGAAGTATTTTTGAAGAAAAAATGTGTTTTTTTGTATGACCATCCTCTTATTAGGAAATTAACATAATATAACCAATCTTTTGAACTGTCTTATAATGAGTAAGGTAATTCCTTAAGCATTAATTTATCTTTATCCATATTTGTAGTTTTTAATGTTGAACACATGTTTTGATATTAATTTTTGTTCTTATGTGAGTCTTCTCAAGTGTGTCTATAGAATATTGGTAATGAGCGAATTAAACCAGATTTTAGTTTGATGTTTGGTTATTCACATTTTAATTGAATATATGAAGGTTAGATATCAACATCAGGTGAGATCAGTTACTTTATTGTTCAATTATTTGCATCCATATTATATATGTTATGTTTAGTTACATGTTTAGTTCAGTATGAAGAGGGGTTTAGAAAATTATCACGGTTTGGTGTGTCCTCCTTCAATGGGTTTTCCTGTGTGTCTCGGTGTTGCTGACATATGATACTCTCTAGTCCAGTTTTGAAAGGAGGTAAATCTTTTATAGTAGAAAAATCCATCCAAAGAACCTACATAAGAAATAAATCAGAACACAAAAAATAAATATATAGGTATAAGATAAAACAAATAAATATTCACAAAATTTAAAAATATCTTATAAAAACACAAACTAAAACTGAATAGCACCCAAGAAACAGTTCCTATATTTGGTAACATTGTCATTACACATCAAATATATTGTGTTTTATTGTTGATTTATATTCTAGGGAAGAACTTAGGTCATCAATCAATGAGATTTTGAGTTTTAAAGTGTTTATATTTAACAAAAATGACTAAAATATAGTGTGGTTGTGAAAATGGTTTTAAAATACAATAACTTAATTAAAGCGTTTAATAGTTGGAAAAGGAAGTTTGTGTTTTATATTTATAATAGATGGAGGTATTTTCAAGTTCACTTCACATGTTGGTTAGTTCATCATTCTAAAAAAATACATATGGTTTAATAAAATCCTTTGGTTTAGGGTTTTCAAGATCTCGATTCACCTCTTGCAATTTGAAATGATACATAAAGAACCAAGCCTTGACAAAAAAGTTATATTGTCAAGGCTTTGATCTAAAACATAGAGTGATATCTTCCAAAGCATACTGATATCTCAGGTATGTGTGAGAGGAATAGAATACTTTTCTTGTTCTATCAGAACAACACAATATTCCCACTTAAATCTAAACCCAATCTATATTAAAATGGAAAATTAATTTCTTTATTAAACCAAAGCTATGAATTCAGAGGAGAATCATGTTAATGTGAAACATAAGTGAATTAGGTCACAAAAAAATTACATAAATACATGGGAATAAAAAGTTATATAATTATCTCCTATGTGAGTGTAGCTTCCTCAAAAAATATCATCCACCATTTAACTTTCCATAGAGGTGAGGAGGAGGCTTGGGTATAACTCTTATGTCATCCTCAATCCCACTATGAGTATAGGGGCCTTCATAACTTCTAATATGAGGAGAAAACTCTTTTAGGTATCAAAAAATGGCATATATTTTTTCCCTAATCAATCTTGGAAATGAGGTTCCCAATGTGACCTTTTATTTCCCAAATGAGACGTGGTTTTGTGAACCCATATTTAGAAATACCATAAGGAATATAGTTTTGGGTGAGAAAATAGCCATATATCTCATTGGGAAAAAAATTAAAATGTATTTCCCCAACTCTCGAGTATCTACACAAAAAAAATATTAACCATTGGAAACAATAAAACCTAATATATTGACAAAAAAAGTATAGTACCAATATTTTGACTTTGATCAGATTATATTTATTAGATATATCCATTTAGTTGGCCACCTAAATGGTTGAATTTTTATTTGGTGTCTTCAGAAGAGTTATATCTTAATTAATTTTCAATCAGAACATAAAACTTCATCCTAATTGGATTTATTTATTAACTTCAAGGTGGATTTGATTCGGACTGTGTACTTGGAATCCACCATAGTTTAGCCCATTTTTCTTTATCTTCATCCCAAACCATCCAAATCAACTCCACCTATAATGAGAAAATAAAAAAATTGAAATATCTATTTTTAAATTTGATAAGAATTATGTAATTTAATCAATCATGAAGTGAGATTTTTTCTTATAATTGTAATTTATAATTCAAAATTAGTTTAATACAGTTTTTAAGGGTGAAATAAAATATTAAATTGTGGTGTGATAAGATATATCTAATGTTTGATGTTTAATTATTAAATAAAATGTTAATTTTATTGTATTATTCTGTGAGTGATACATAGGTTCTAAAAAAATCATTGGATGGTCTTGGAAGGAATATTGAATTAAATGGTTAAGTGATATTAGACATGGAGATCTTAATCATTATAAATTAATATGAAAAGGTGTTCCTGATTATTAAAAGTTTAAAATTATTGTACATGATGTGACTAATTATCCAATATGGTGTTCTTTATCATTTATTTTAAATTATTAGATATAATTCTCCCTGTTATTGGATACAGATGTCCTTATAATTTATTAGAAATTGTTAGTCATGGATTTCCTTATTAGTGATCATGGTATTCCTTTTCATTATTCATTATATTTTTTGGAAATCTAGTTCCTTGTTATTTATTAAAATTGTTGGTCATGATGATCCACATCTCCTTGGTTGTGATGCCTATATTGAAACTCCTTAATTAAATGTAAAACAACCATACAATTATCCTTATATCTGGACACATTGGTCATATGACTCAGGAACTCTCCTATATTATATATATATATATATATATATATATATGAAATGACACATTTTCAAATAATTTACAACATAATATGAAGTATATAGAGTCTGACTAGTTACTTTAAGGAACTTTATCCGACTTAGTTTTAGTTTACTTCATAGATTTATGTTTATTATTACTTCACAATACCTTATAATATTCAAAGGATGTATTTGAAATAGAATCCATTGGTGGTGGATTATTGAATTTTTCTCACAATATATTTGTGCCACTATTTGGTACACATATTGATCTCTTGACTACATGTTAGGACATGGCTTTCGATTCTCTTCTATTTTATCATATAGGATAGGACTTGGAATTGGATTATCTACTAAGCATGTAATAATGATTCCTTTTAGAGTTTTAGTGTTTTATTTATTTATTCTATTTTCTATATTGACATGTTGTATGTGTTACCTATTATATGTTGACTTCTTGTACTATGAATCTTTATGTTAATGAAAGGTTTTTCATTGTAACTTTCTCAGTTATCTTTTCAATATTTATTCTTATTTATTATTATCATTCACTAAATTTTATTTATTTATGCTTATTCTATTTTTATTATTGACATAGAGGAAACAGCCTCGACAATATACCACCATTATTTCTTCTTTTCTTGTCAATAAACTTTGAAGTATATGGTAGTGTGCTTGAGGAATGTCATCAACTAGTCCATTTATAGTACATATAGTGAATTAGGGTGGTATTTTACAATATAAATCCCAATTAGAATACCTCATAAATTGGATGGACACCCCAACTAATCATCTTCTATAATTTTTTAGAAACCCTGATCATAAGCCTATAGAATCTTGTTAGACACCCCAGTTACATGATCCTTCTTCAATGATGACACAGAGATAAAAATATATTCCTCTTTAAATGTTATTCCCCCACAATAAATAAGGATTACCTTTACATTATTATGATTCATCAAGATCATTAATAGTGGTTTGGAACAAAACTTTTCAACACAACACTCCATTAATATCTTGAATGATCTGAATTCTCTTTGTATGTTTTGTAGGAACAAGTGATCATCTTTTTACAGAATTCAATACAATGATTAGTCAGGATTCTAAAAAATTTATTTCTTAATAGATGAAAAATATCACATACTTTCCTTCAACAATTCATTATCATATACATCAACACAAATATCCAAAAGAAGAAATATTTTATATATAATATCTTATTTATTCCATTATTTAAATGTGTTATAAATAACACATTTATATTTTAGAAATTAATTCCCCATAAAGGATAAGGTATTTCTATTTATTCTTGAAATAATTTTATACTCCATATAAATCCTCAATTTAAATATCACTATATTCCATGATATATTGTTCCATTTAAATGTGGAATGAAAAAAAACATTATATTTCCCACTTTAAATACCTGATAATATATTGGTATTCTTTATATCCTAATGTAACCTCTAACTCATTTAAATAATCCCAAGACAATTGTTTTTACATCATTTCAAATGCTCATAGGTATTGGTATTATTTATCATGTTCCATACATTATCCAAACTATAATTTTACCCGGATCATTAATTTTAAAATACAATGAATTCTCAGATAATTCTTCATTCATTATGTGTAATTTTAACTACCAAAAGTCTTAGGCCATTTTCTATGCTTATTTAAATACACTAAAATGACTCGGGACTCTTCTTCATGTGTCTTACAATACCCCAATCTTATCTTATATTAATTTAGTACATTAATTATTTTTAATGAATAAAATGGACTTTCATATCATAAAATTCATGGAAGATAAGTATCTCATCTTAACTAGATGTCACAACCCTTAATAATTTTTCTTATTCATTTCGTTTTCATGCATGCTAGGTGAATCTACATGAACGAATCTCAATTTTGATCATAGTAATTCATTAATCACTAATTTATCATTGGATAAATCCTTGGTTCGAGTTTATTTAATTCATTCATGGTGGTTTTCATGTGCATGAATATATGAAATTCCTTATTTCATGATTCTAAAATATAATGTGATATCATCTCAATATAATTAATGTAATTTTCAACACTGATTGTGGGATCAGATCTCATCTTGACTAGTGATTTTTTAGGCTCAATATTAGTTGTATGATCAAGCACAGATGAGCCCCTGGATGAGGGATGAAGAAAACACTCTTTGTAAGATTATATATTATAGATTGATCAGATCATATGACCACTGTTATGTGTGAAGGATTTTAACTCATGAACCTTGTAGCATGTTGTCTAAGTCCCACATTGATTTTATTAGTTGTTTGAATCTATTATATAAGATCATATATTTCGTTCAGTTTTCATTTGTGTGTAAAAGTGTTAGATCTTAGTTCGACTAGAACCGACCAATGCTAACGCCCCGCATCCATCATGTCACCCAACACAGTGCTACCACAACTCTTCATGGGCACAATATTTCACCATATTCCAGACCGTGTACTCCCTATGTGCACAATACAATCCCACTCACCAATTTCACAAGGCTTACTGGGTCAAAATGTCTCCCACATGGTCCACCACTAAGTCCTACTCGTGGTTAGGGTGTGTCCTTGGTTTGCTAATTGCTAAAACATTCATTACAAAATATCCCACAAATAAAAAATCTAATAAATATAATATTATAATATAGTATAAAAAATATCAAATGTATCCACTTCTCAATAATCCATCATGAAAATTATCATTTATCCTGATCTTCCAAATTATTAATGGAAATATTCTCAATTAAACAACAAATATTCTTCATGAAAAAAAATGAAAATATGTTTTTCATGGACATAAAAATGAAACTCCTCACATAATAATAAAATATAAAGTATCCTTTTTAGAAGAAATCTCAACCCAATTAAGTTATGGTTTCACTTTTTTTTTTAAAAAGTGTTCATGTGAACTCTATCAACACATGTGTTTGACATTAAGACCAGGTTAGCAATCATCACAATTGAAGGAGGATTTTTCAAGCATTAAATATAATTAAATATGATAAATATATAAGAAAAATCAAATAATCATCCCTAATCTCCATTATAAACACATATGGTTTCATTTAAAAAAATTAAATACTTATTTGGGATAATCATATTTAAAATTTGAAACACCAAACATGCGTACATATGGACTACCAACTCCATAAAGTGATGAAATACGATTTTGACCACCAATTTTTATGAATGTGTATATAAGGAATAAATATTATATTTATGAAATTATATTGATTTTAAAATGATGAAACAATGAACAAGTTTCAATTAGTTAACACCCCTAGAAATGTGGGACTTAAAAGAATGAATATTTCTACACATGTCAAAAAGGTACACCTTTCTTTTTGGGAGCCCACATGACTATAACTCTGCAGTTAATCATGTGTGTCTTGGTTTAGTGTAATGATGAGTGATCTCTTTGTAAGTATTTGTGGGTGTCTGTGAGTGAGGGAAAATAACACTAAAAGAACAGGTGGTACCATATTGGAACATTCCTTATTATGATAAGTAACCTCAAGGAACGACATTTTATATAAGAATAAAATGATTAACAAATAATTCATATCCTATGAGCAGCAGTTCCCCCCCCCCCCCTCCCACGTGCGCCTATGGTTTCCCCTTTAAGCCATCTCCTCCCCTCCTCCGAAATGGCCCAGCCTCAGTGGCGGTTGTCTCTTCTTAGCTCTGCATCGTTGGGTGATGGGTCTGCTTGGTCTGGATTCTCTATGGGCTCTTAGGCGGATTCTTTTCTTCATAGGGTTATTGACTTGGCTCTGGTATTTCTGTCGGCTCTGGTGTGTTCAAAGATGGCATTAGTGCTCCTGGACTTGAGATCTCAACTCGACGTTAGCATGCGACTCTGAGTGGTCCGGATTCAAGATCTCATCACAGGTTCAGATCGGATTGGATCAGTGACATCTCCACTCAAGGAATTGGGATCTTGTTGCATATACAACTCTTCATTAGCCCAATTCTCACACTGGATTTCTTTTCTTGTTGGGTATTTAGTCGAGGTTGCGGTGTGCTTAGCATTGACGTGTTCTGCAATGGCAGTTCTGTCTTCGGTTTCTTTTCTTGGCTTCATCACATATCGATTTCGATGCTCCGATGTGCTCGGGGTCAATTACAGTGGCTTGGAGGGGGAGGACATTCAATTTGGTGCTTCTTTAAGTTATTTCCAGGTTCTAATTTGGTGATGCTGAGTTTATGTTTGAATGGATGTGAATTTTCGTGGTATTGGCTACTCTTCGGTTGAGTTGATGGGGGTGAATTGGATGGTCTATTGGGGATCTCAAACATTCTTCAAGGTTTTTTTTCAGATGAGGATGGATACCATTGTCTTCATTGCGCATGACTTTTTAGATTTGGATGATTGAGAGGGTATAGCACAACCATCAGTATGGTGTTCTTGTACTCTTACAAGGGACTACTTTCTGTGCAGCCATGCTTTGGTGGAGGCATGCTTTAATGATGTTGATGCTGGGTTGAAACACTTCCTTTTTGTTTTTTTTTCGGGTTGCAACCCCCCTTGTTTATTGATTTTTTAATGTCATGATATCCTTGAATTCTTGGTTTTCTTCCCCTTTACCCTTAAAAGGGGGTTATATAAAATCAACAAATCATTCGTCCATTGGGCCATTCAGTAAAGAGATAATAGTTTGTGGTGTTTTTGATTGAAAACCTAGGTATTATAGGAGACCCATGGGGTCAGATGACCAAGTTCATAGCACAAGGTGGTTGGGTCATAAAAAATGGTATAAAATCCAGTACCTTACCTGATGTTTAAAGTAATCGTATGGGTTATATGTGTGGGTTCTATAATGATGTAATTGTTCATTAAAGGGGGAGATTGTTACACCATTAGAAAAGAGAGACTTACAAGTCAAACTGTTACTATTCATGTAAATAAGGTGAAACTTTTTTTTGGTATCGCACTTGATTAGTTCTCTATAGTTATGAATGTGTGTCTATGAGTAGTGCCAGAATGCACTACTGGAAATCGGATCTTTCCCAACACTTATATACACCCTTTCCCAACGGTTTGGGAGAACTGTTGGGAAAGACCCCCTCAAAACACCCCTTTCCCAACGGTTTGGGAGAACCGTTGGGAAAGACCCCCCCCCCCCTTCCCAATGGTTTGGGAGAACCGTTGGGGAATACCCCCTCAAAACACCCCTTTCCCAACCGTTGGGAAATACCCCCCCCCCCCCCTTCCCAACGGTTTGGGAGAACTGTTGGGAAAGACCCCCCCTTTCCCAACGGTTTGGGAGAACCGTTGGGAAAACTCAACCCAAAATCCAGCATTCGCCCCTAGAACATTATATAAATATAAATTTTAAATAATTATGACAATACATATATATATTTATGAAGTTATGTTTATAAATGTTATGTTAAGTTAGTGGTTAAGGCGTTTAATTATAAACGGGGGTTGTGGGATCAAATCCCACCACATGTATTTTTTTGAAATACATATACCAACGGTTATAAAACCGTTGGAATAGATTTTCATATTACTTATACCAACGGTTTTGAAAACCGTTGGGATAGTTCTATACCAACGGTTTTCCCAAAACCGTTGGTATAGACCTATCCCAACGGCTTACTTCGCAACGGTTCTCCAAACCGTTGGTATAGGCTATACCAACGGTTTGGAACCGTTGGTATAGGTTAGTATTCTACTAGTGATGGGTGACCTTTTGTCTAGTCTCCTAGGGTGTGTGTGGGTGAAGAATAATCATACTAAAATAATACGTTTTGGTATGTGGGTATTTCCATTAGCCTAATGTGGCAACCCGATGGGTAATAGCCTATGGTGTGTTCATAAACAAATGTATTATAGGAGGCACATTGGTTAAGATTTATATGTTCATGGACCATTTATGTTGTTTTGTAACAAAGAACCAGAACCATTGAACTGAAACATGCATGAATAAGAGACCAAGATTCACCGAAATGTTCGTTTTAATGACTAAATTGTTAATAAAAATACTATTTTAAAATATCAAGTAATGAAGAATAATATGTTATCAAAAAAATACGGTTATAGAATATATATATATATATATATTAATATATTTAATAAAACTATATTTAGTATATAAGAGGTTTGAATGTGTACAAAGCATGATGGGACATAAGTTGAGTATGTATGTTACAATCTCATTTCTTTTAAAGATTTTCTACAAAAAATTTAAATTGAGGTAAATTATATAGATCATATCCTTTAAGCCATATTTTATTATTCTCCCCTATCTATTTCTCTAATTTTTATGTAATAGTTCCAAATTCCTTTTTTGAGTACTTATTGTGATCAACAAAGCTGTTTTTAGGAAAAAATGACCTTATTTCTTCTTTCATCGATAAACACTTTCTTTCATGTCCATTTTCATTAAAATGATTTCATGAATATTCTTTTCTATATTAAAATGATTTTTTAATTTCATTCTAAAATATATTAGAATTTATTTTGAATGCTTTAAAAAGTAATTTTAATAATTTTTTCCAAATTGGTTATTCGTGAATTTTTATAAAATAGTGTGAAAGGAATATTTGTTTTAACATTTACCACATAATGGATTTTCGAAACATCATAACTATTCTATGATTTTAACCTACATTTACAAATTCCCATATTTATTTTATAATAAATTATTAATTTTTCATTATTCTGGATTTTTTTGTTTTAATGATACTATAAGAAAATGATATTTTCCTTGTTTTCAATCAAATTATCAAATATACTTATAAAGATATTTTTTATATATGTCAACTTCCTTTGATGTTTCTTATGATTCACTAGGAATATTATATAAAAATATAATCAATGTTACTAATCATGATGACTAATGATTATATGGAGATGAAATGTTTATGGAACCTATTTTTTCTATGGGTTATGGTATGATTGAATGGTGAATGTTTTTGTCATATTATAGAAAACATATTTATGGTAATATTTTTTGGATGGTTTATCCTAGAATTACATCACTATAAAATGCATTTAGTATTGACTAATGTCTCATAATATAATATGTATTAGAATGCAGAGTGAACCTTGTTCAGTAAGGGACTCTATCCATTATGATATTCCTTGGAGTGATCCTTGACTATGGAAATGTTGGAATATAGAGTTAAACCAATCCACTATGACAGTCTTGGAAGTGATCATTGACTAAGGAAATGATTTTTATTGCTTTTTTGTATTCAAAAAACCTATATATTTTTTTTATTGTATCTTCTCATGAATTAGGATTGATTATTGATGTTTTCATTATGATAGATGTCTTTTTTTATGATAGTGAGTTATTCAATGATTCAATAATAATGATATTTCACTAGTTAGGTATGAATTTTATTAGTTTTGATCATATTATCATATCCTTATGATTATATTATTCTCACTTACGATCATTTATTGATATCACATATGTATACCCTCATCAAAAATTTGATAACTTCATTTTATATGTTTCCATTCCCTAGGTTATGAAGAATGATTTCTAGTAGGGTTTTTCTAGGAAGATTTTTACGTGAGAAAAACATTGTGTTAAAAGGTAAAGATTATACATGATATAATATTATTATGTATCTAGTATCTAAATATACTAAAAAATTATGCTTATAAGGTTTGTATTCTTATGACATGTATTTTATATTCATCTAAAATGATGTAATGAATATCTATTTAATGCATGGCTAGCATTATAATGGGTTCAGATTATATTCTTAAATCCATGTTATATGGAATACATCATGTATTATATAGTATCTTTAGGTAACCACTAGTTGATATTCTAGTGTACTGACCCACTCAATGATCTCGATTAGGTATACAAAATATGATGCAAATTTTCCTAGTTTTTTTCATTGGTGCCTAAACATAGGAAACTCTCTATGGAATAGCTAGTTACATACACTGGAATCTAAAGGTCAATGTCCTTGGTTATGAATACTCTATTAATAGCTATGCATAGTCACCAATCACCTTTTAGTCACCTAAATAATTTTTTGGACTCTTGTCTTTAAATCAATCTAATAATATATGAAAAAATAAAATTTAACTAGAATTTATGCCATTGAAATTGTGTGTTATGTAGTGTCTTAATGAGTTAAATCTCAATAGAGTGAAGACGATTTTTTTAAAACATTACTAATGCAATATAAATCTTCCAAGATCTACCAAGAATCAAGAAACATGGTAAAAAAATGACTTCCAGTAGCCAAATATGGAAACATGGGTATCTATTAGTCTAAGGATGGTATAAATACTCTATTTCCATTTAATTTCCATAGAAACCTATATCCCCATATAAAATGGTACATGAATTTATCAACATTTTCTTGCTTGATACTCATTGAAACACCATGAAGGCAATAAAATCCCACATATATAGCTTTCTTAACACATAAATAAACTATTCCTTCATTGCTAATGAGAAATATAAAACTATGTTCAAATGATTAATGATAACCCATACATTATCACAACATCACGGTGACCCTAATAGTTTAGTTATGAAGTCCATTATGACCTCATCCAATTTCTAAACAAGAATGGGTAACTACTAAATCATACAAATATGTATCTAGAGCTTGGCCTTCACCTATGGACAAGTGAGGTATCACAATACACCCCCAGGAATGTTGTTTTTAAAAATGACGCTAATACTATCTTTCAATGAACATGAATCATAGTCAATCAAAGGTGAAATGAATATCTGTTATAAATTGAAAAACCCTCCATAAGTGATAGTACTATTCATGAGAAAATTAAATTACTATTTTTTAGCGTTTTAATGTTATATTTATTGATAACATGAGTATTGATGAGTTGGAAAATAATTAAATAAGAAACAAAATTATTGTTTTTTAGAAGATGTAGATCAAATCATGATAGAGTATATTTATCTATGCTGATTTTAAATGAAATTATATCACACTATAATATATTTTTTTACAATGAATATGTGCGTGAAGAATTGTAGGGAATGAGTTTTTTTATGATCGAAATTCATATGAATTCAATGCTTCCCTATATTTGGTGATAGATTACTATCATGATATATAGACGATTCTTACAACATAATGGAGGATCTCACACTAAAATTGTATAGAAATAAAATTTTGGTACGGTACTAGTGTTGAGAAAGTAAATCAACTATGTTATAGTGTATCATAATATGAAACTAGGGGAGTGAAAGGAGGATACAAAAATATTATGGATATTTTTTAAAACCCTATCATATATGGCATCTCTACCATAATAAAGAGAACCAAAATAATGAAGTAAAAGGACCCAAACTACTTACAACAAGGTTATACTGCAATAGTGGTGCAAGATACTAGGAGATCATTATGACTTTATTGAAATATATTTTAGATCTTATGGTCTTATTGTATGATATGGAATCATATTTTTTCAATGAATATACAATAAATAATATTTTATTATCTTGAGATGAATGTGTTTGATTTAGTTTAGATTCAAGAAAGCAATGAGTGAGACAACATGAAATACAAATTTCTATCGATGTAAGGAGAAGAAAAAGGGTGCAAGTGCAATCCAAATTCCAAAGTTTCTTAAGGAAAGCTAATAAATGACAATTGAATCGTTGGTGAACATTATTTCCAAATATAATTAGTGTTAATGTTTATCCCCTTGTTCAATTACATAATATTATTGATAATAAAATATAAATATAATTAGTGGGACCACAACCATTTTCCAAATGGGATTAGCCACTAAATAACCAGATTTTTTTATCCTTGCATGTTGTACTTATCTCATGTGTATATTATCTGAGTCATTCTGTTATTATAATATCATTGAGATTGTAAAACGACAAAATTTTATGAAATTTTAGTCTCTAAATAATATTTTTTTGCTTTAATAGCTTTAGTTACACACAACATCGAGTTTAAACGAACCATGATATATGTTTAAAATATTTTTATGTAACAGTTATCACCAAGTAAATGGATTGGAAGGTATTAATATGATTAACTAATTTAGGGAAAAATATTTTTTTACACCTGTGTAAAATAAATTCATTGATTATCAATCAATTAGATATAAAATTAAAATAACATGAAAGTAAAAGAGTTGTTTTTAATGAAAATTATTTTTATGCATGAAATGTATTTTTTATCTTAATAAATTAAATTATTCACTATTTTTCAATGATTTTATTGAAATGAATATATTATATATTAAATAAAACTTTTTAATATTCGTCTAAATTTTTTCTATGTATGGGATAAGAATAAATATATTTTTATGCATAGAATTTATTTTTATAAAAAACTGGGTTTCATTACATTTTGTGAATTTATTTTAAAATTAATTTCAACCACTTCAACAAATTGAATTGATAAAAATTTATTCAATGTTGTCAATTATTAGGTTTTAATTTTTAAAAAAGTTTCATTGTAATATTAGGATTTATGAATTGTAACCGTGTTAAAATTTACCACCATGGAAAAAGGTAAATAATGTTAATCTCGGATAAAACTAACTTTTAAGGTCACCATTTTTCATCTAAATTCATATTGGATGAAAAAAATTATACGATTCTCATATTAGGATAAAATTTTAATTGTTTAGGAGAAACTTTTCTATGAAAATGACCTATATTATATTTAAATAAAATAAAGTTACGAAGTTTCACTCTCATATTTTTAAATATCTATTTTGAGATCATATAAAGAAAAAAGAAAGTTATGAATGCATATAAATATTAATTTTCTGAATAATGAAATTATATTAATGACATTAATTTATTTATAATTTTTAGTTGTAAAATAATTACATTAAATTCTTTATCGATGCTAATAGAGTACTTATTCAATGAATATTAAAATAAAATAAATAATAATAAAAATATTTAAAGTAATATAATATGAGTGATTTATTATATTCCATGAATTTTAAAGAAAACATTTTTTGTGATTTTTAAGATAATTAGATTCTAATTCAATCTTTTCCTTTGTGTCTTTAATTTAAAATTAAATAAATAGTTCCAATATTAACATTAATGGTATTTTATAATAAATAATATTTTATTAAATGATTTAAAATTAATAAAAATATTATATTCGACAATGTGAATGGAATATGGTTTAAAAAACCATCCATGATCTATTTATGAGTCACTTTTCATTTTATTTTTACTATATTAACCCATTATAGTTTAAATCATTGTTACCATGGTTAAGGTAAAACATAATCAATAAATGGGTTAACCAAATAGATATGGATTAAAATGACACCAAAACCTATCTAAATTTCATTATAAACAATTATTTATACCTAAACACATTTTCATTATAATCCATGTAAATTAGGGAGAATTTTTCTTGAGAATAACTTTATTATATTTGTGTCTTTTAATAAATAGAAAGTGTGTCCCCTCCATCCCGTATAATAGGGCACTAATACATCCTCATCCATACAACACTTTGAGCCTCCTATCACAACCATATTTTTTATTCTATCCATCCTCTAAATTACAAATTCACCATATGTGCATACATACGGCTTACCGTCTCCACATCATGGTGTAGTGTGTTATTCAAACACTTCAATATTTGGATGGGTATAGTAATGAGTATAACTGATGTCAATAATTAATATACCATGTTAATTATTCTGTATATATTATATACCATCCAATTACATATTATTTCATCATCAATATAATGATATTTTTTCTCGTACGTACGTACGAATTACCGTCTCCACGACGCGATGAGATTCATTCACACATTCACCATTCAATGATGATTATAAAAATATATATTATTAATAAGTATGTAATATATGAAATAATAATGTTAATAGAGATATATATATATATATATATTTGTGTGTGTATATATATATATATATATATTTGTATGTATGTACCAGCATATATCGTATTCACTAACTTCCGTTCAATAAAATATGAAAATGTAAACAACGTTTATGCATGCGTACGGCCAACAGTCTCCATAAACAGTGCCTTACATTTCATATATCTATCTATTATAAATATTTAAATTCTAAATATATATGATATATAAATCAGGGATTATATTCTTGAAGTATTTAAATCATGATCTAAATGATACGATCAAGAATAACAAGTTAACACACGTACGATAAAGAAAGAGACTATTACCCAAAATGTTAATTTAACATTGAAATAATTATTAAATGGGTAGAATAAAGTAATAAATGAATCAAGTATGATATAATAAATATTAATATGGTTTTTTTTATAATTTAATAAAATACTATGGTCATTATACATGAGGTTAAACGTACCCTTGACCAAAAAAAGTGCATAGTAAGGGTTAATTTCACAATCTCTTTATTATCTGAGGTTTTTTTAACGTAAGTATCTACTGGGAAATATTTATTATCCATGTCCATGTTTCATAAAATTGTTTTAAAAGGTATTATATTTATTTTACTTTTTACTAAAACATCATTTTAAATGTTTTAAATATTTATTCTTCTAAACATTTCTCATTAATTTCCATGTTTTCAAAATGGTTTTAAGGATTTATTTATATGGACATGAATGTTTTAAAATGTTAATTCCTTTAAAATATTTCAAAGTGGTATGGGACACTTTGATTCCAAAATATATTTTAAATTAATTCCTTTATTTTACTTTTAAATTATTTCATAAAAAAGGGATATTTCTCTAAATGATTTTTACAGATCATTTTAAACTATGTCAACATCCTTTACGGGATATTATTCTTTATCAAGGTTGATTTATTATGATACAAATCGTCCATATTATATTGAAGGTTTTGTGATTTTTTTGACTATGGATGTTTTATTTTAATACCATTCATGGATTATGGATAATGTATTGACATTTCATATTCTAGTTTTAATACGAATGTTTATGTTACGTTTAAACCCTTTTATATGAGGAATGAATTGGACTTAGTAAGTGACGGGTGGATCCTGCTATAGCTACTCAATGCATTAGTAGGTCTCATGAGACAAACTAGTGTCTTGGCACGAGGCCTTGAAAAATATTATTTGTAGTCTTGGAACAAAGCCTTGACTATGTGGTTATGAAGTCCGGCATTATGCATTCCATCATTATGAAATTAGCTATTTATATTACATGTGATTATTCGACTAATAGAATATCCATGTGAATAAGTAAATGACATTATTTGATTTATCTTTGCCATATTATGATTATGTTTAGGATTAAAAGTCTTTTTTTTAGTTTTATACATTTCCTTAAATATTTATGCTTATTTATGAAAGTATTCGCTATATTGTTATCCTTAATGAGCATCTGAAATCACACCTTTCTTTGTTTTCTTTTTTCCCAAATGCAAAGAAGTATATTTGGACTGACATTCAGGGATATTCTAAGGGTTATGACTGTGGTAAATGTAGATAATGTTGTTTTTGTTTTTCATTTTATAATTTAATGTCACGTTCATGTATGTAATCTATTTTCCAAGACTGATAAACTGATCGGTCCTTCAGGACTTGTTTCCTTAAAATCATGCCAGTTTATTAAAATAATGCACCAAATATGGGTAAATGGTGTTAGGGTGTTATAGATTTTGTGTATTTTCCAAGCAATACATCCTTGTCTGGATACGATCTGGTAGAGGCGGCTCTAGAACAGATGTACCTAGGAGTGAAAAATCTGACTAAGAGTTTTAGTCTTGACCTATGGTATCCCGATACATGACAAAGAGCCTTGCTGTACTCTTGTTTACGACACTCCTAGGGGATATTCATAGGATAATTCACATTTTCATTACAATCCATTATGAAGGATTTAATAGTAAATACTTCCTCATAGAAAACAATTTATGATTATAGATTATATGTATAATCATTTAAATTCACATTAGGTATTTTACAAGTTTGTAATTATGCATTGTGATTTATAAACTAACCTAGTGTATGCCATTGTTTAGAAATGGTGCCTAATAGAAAGAATGAGAATTCCAGCAACATTCATGATTGAAAGATTAAGAAGGATCATATCTTTCATGGTATTAAGCCAACATTTAAAAATGAAATAGTCTCCCACATATTCTCAATGTATGAAGAAATAATATCATGTAGTAATAAGATAAGTAAATAATTCTTTGAGTCCTATGGCTTTGAAGGGAAGAAAGATAATGAATGGATGGAAGAGAGAAATATGGATAAAGGGATGAGGGGAAAGAAGGATTTTCCCATATATGATAACTATGGAAAGAAACACCTTGGTAAATTCTTGAATGGAATGGGAGTTTGTTATAACTGTGGAGAAAAAGGACACCAAGTATGTGTTTGCAAGGGTATGAAAAAAGTTTCAAATATATAATGCTTCATCTACAAGGAGTTGAGACACTACACAAATAAATGTCCAAATCATCATAGTATACCCCAAATGTTGTTATTGGATAATAATAATGTTATTATATTACCGAATATGAAGAGGAATAATTAGATTTTTATGTTATTATTTACGTATTGTTTCATTTGAGTATTGTATTAATGATGTACATGTTATAATAATTATAGAGTATATAATGATTGTACTTCAATACTATTTCATTAAGGACTTGAGATTATGTGGAACCAAGAAAAGTGACTCAATAGCAGGTTAATGTTTTTGGCAAATATATGGATGAGAGAAATATAAACCTTAATATGGTTCTGATATTGAGGTAGTGATTTTGGAATAAGATATAATTTATTTGGATAAATTATATTTGATATTCTTGACTACATTGAAACTAATTAATTGTTTGCTTATTCCATTTTTGTTGGAGTATACAACATTTTTGGATCTAAGAAGTATATCCAGTATTATATAAAGAATAAGGGAGAATGAATGTAATAAATAAAGTTTTATGGTAATTCAGGGTGTTAATTTGTTTGAAAAGAATACATGATGAAGGTATTCACATGTTATTACATGGAAAAAGTATCATCATTATGTTTACCTTCCTTATAAATTTTGGACTGTGAGTTTGGACAGAAGTATTTTGGATAATTTTAAAGGTTGGAATCAATTATGTTTGATATTGAATACTATTGTTAAGGCGATTTCTTGAGATTATTTTTGGATTGTCATAAAAAGGACAACCCGGAGGTCAGGTGATAACCCGTCGCGTCCGGCAAGGCCACGAGACTTGAACCCGCAACCAATGGGCAACATGGGTGGATCACCTAACACTGGCATACGTGATGTCCTGGTTTTTATAATGTAGTTTTTTTATATATTCTAACAAATTTATTATAAATTCATTATTTTTGGAACCCAATACGATTAGGATAAATAGAATATTTTTGAATTCTATTGTCTTTTGGAGTGAAAGATGAGTTTGTGGTAGAAATTCGTTGAAGGATGAAACTCTACATGTCAAGTATATTTTTTCTCCTCTTATTCTATGAATAAATTAATTATGAAAAATTATCGAAGGTATCATAAAACCAAAAATGTGTTATCCTAATTCCTTATGTTTTGTTGAACTAATGATATTTTAAATCATTATATATTGATGGCTTTAAGGCCCTTAATTTTACAATTGTTTGTGATTGATGACCTCGATCACTATCTATAAATATTTATGTTTTTACTCCAATTATGTGTCTTTAATTCCCACCAATGTTCTCATAATCGAGATCATAATTTGGTGGTGACTTTTTCATTCCATTTCCCTCTAATTAAGACTACATTTTATTAACTCAATTTCCATTGTGAGTTTTCCGCAATGGTATTTTTCTATTTTTAACCTTTTATTCTCGAAAAACAATTTGAAATTGTGAGGAATCAATTTATTTAAGGAGTGGAGAATGTAACACCCCAAGATTTCATAGTACGTTATCTCATTAAAGTAATTCAATAGCTTGTGTTATACACAACACCAAGTTCGAGCGCACCACAACATACCAAACTAGTCCTTAAAAAAGCGGTTATCAATAGTATTAACTTGATTTTGAATCTTATATGCTATTTATAGTTTTAAAATCAATATTATGTGTTTCATAGGCCTAATATAGGAATAATTTTTTTTTCAGATAAAATTAGTATTTTTTAAAAAAATACAATTTTAACGCCTTTTAATGGAGAACCCTTTTTAAAACCAATATTTGACACTTTTATATATTAAATTTAATACAATTAAATTATTATTTATAATTGGGACATAAATATTTAGTTTGGATAAATTTTTGGTGCTTTTTTGATAACATTCATATTTTGACGAATAGTAAAAATTACTATGTTTTAATTGAAAAAATAAATTTTTTAACCGAAATAATTTATAGTGTTAAATTATGAATTTTAAAGGATTAAAAGTATAATTTGATTATATTTTTTACATTTAATACAAATTAGGTCATTATAAGTAATTTCACATTTAAATTTGACATAAACACTTGTCAATCTTTTGATAGTTTTTACTTTTTAAAAACCTGCTTTTTGGTTTTGACAATGAGAATTAATTTTATATAAATAAATTAAAATTATATGTTTGAATTTTGTAAAATAGACTTAATTTTTTAAATTGGAATATCAAAATTATCATAGGGTGAATTTTTGGTATTTTTCTGAGAACATTCATTTTCTGCTGAATAGTGAAAAACACTACGTTATTTTTTAAAACTGACTTATTATTTAAATAATTATTTATTTTATTTAAATTTATTTTAAGAAAAAATAGATATATAATACCTATATAAGTTCAATGTAATTCATTGGATTCATTTTATAATAAAATTTTATGTATAAAATTTTATTGATCTTTTTTAACCTCTTTTACCCAACATCTAGGCACGTTTGAAAATTTGCACAAAACATAATTTTACCACTTATGTTAGTTTAATTTCAAAAATACAAGAGAAAAAATTTAAATTAGTAAGTAAAATTTGATTCAATAAGATGAAAATAATTTTTTTTGTGAACAGTAACTTTTGACTTTTATTTACCACGGTTTAAAGTAAATAGGGTATAAGTAAAAATGATATTATAATTACCCTAAATCATTTATTAATTATATTTTTTAAGTGTACTTAGACTATAAACAACCTTATTAATAAATTATGATCCTTTTGGTTCATTTTTATTAGATTATGACATTTGTTATTATTTTATTTAAAGAAGAGTTAAAAGTGTTAAATTCAATTTTTAGTAACTAAAAAAATTTTAATATAGGGTTATACATACGATAAATTCATTTTAAAATATTCATTAGAAAGATAAAAATATTTCCTACATAATTATAATTTATTTATAATTTTTAGATATTAAATAAATAAATTTATTTATGACACAATGATGATGCAGTAATTACCCTCTTAATGAAATATTTAAATAGTATATATTATAAATATAAAAATATATATAATTTAATAGTTTTGATGATATAAACGTATTTTATAGGTTAATAAGACATGTTAGGTTTTATTAGATAAATTGTTTTTGAATTGAAGAGGTTTTTATGACTTTCAAAAAAACCAAATACCAAATAGTGTCAAAATTGGCATTAATTAATTTTTTTTTAAAAATACTATATTATTGGTTGATATAATATTACAAATAATATAAGGTTTGGGAAAAGGGCATAAATAATATTATATATATCATTAAATAACCACTTTAGGTTCTCTCAGAAGTTTAGAGTATGTTTATTAACCATATAGTGTAAGAATACAAGAAGACATAGTAAAAGTTAAACTATTTAACTAAGAGTTAAATCTAATAGATAAGTTAAAAATGGTAACATAAACAAGTCTAAAAACAATTGGTTGAGAGGATTTAGAACCATAACCACATAAGTCTCAAAATAAATTAATATGGAGCCATTATAAGCCCAATATTATTGTATATTAAATTAATATTTTAATCTTTTCCTAAAGTGGCCTTCACCCCCTCTTATAAAAGGTCTCTTCCCCTTCTCTCAAAATCACATATCCAAAGCCATTTGGATTGTCTAAAACCTTCCAATATATCCTCTCAACTTCCCTAAAATCAACCTAGAGTCCTTACATTGATCAAAAATACAACCTAAGGATCCATTTTGATAAACTTAAAAGGAAACACCCGAAGAAGAGGTAATAATTTCACCACCCTCTTTCAAGTTCATTTCATCTTCCAGTTCCTCTTTATTTGTTGTTTCCATACAAAAATAATACCTTAAGTACCTCCAAAATACTTTGATGTTATTATAAATATAGTACAACCATATTAGTTATTCTATCCATCCTCTAAATTACAAAGTCACCATACGTGCATACGTACGTCTTACCGTATCTATATTGTGGTGTGGTTTGTTATTCAAACAGTTCATTATTTGGATGGGTATAATAATGAGTATAACTTATGTAAATAATAAATATAGCATTTTAATTATTATTTATATGTGATATACCATGCAATCAAATACAATTTCACCATCAATATAATGATATTGTCACTCGTGCGTATGTACGGATTACCGTCTCCATTACGCGATGAGATTCATTCTCACGTTCACCATTAGATGATGATTATAAAAATATATATTATTAATAAATATGTAATATATGAAATAATAATGCTACTTAAGATATGTATATGTATGTATGTATGTATTTATGTACTTACAAATATCTTAATCACTTACTTCTGTTCAATACGACATGAAAAAAGAAACAACGTTTATACATATGTACGGTCTACCATCTCCATAAATGGTGCATTACATTTCATATATCTACCTATTATAAATATTAAAATTATAAATATATATGATACATAAATCAATTGTTATATTATTTAAGTATTAAATCATGATCTAAATGATATGATCAAGAATAACAAGTTAAAACACGTACATTAAAGAAAAGAGAATATTACCCACAATGTTAATTTAACATGGAAATAATTATTAAATGGGTAGTATAAATTCATAAATGAGTAATGTATGATATAATAAATATATATATGGTTTTTTTATAATTTAATATCATACTATGGTCATTATACAAGAGGTTAAATGTACACTCGACCAAAGGAAAGTGCAAGGTAAGGGATAATTTCACAATCTCTTTATTATGTGAGGTTGTTTTAACATAAGTTTGTACTGGGAAATATTTATTATCCATGTCCATGTTTCATAAAATTATTTTCAAAAAGATTATTTTTAAGGTAATTTTTAATAAAACAACATTTTAAATGTTTTAAATATTTATTCTTTTAAACCTTTCTCATTAATGTCCATGTTTTCAAAATGGTTTTAAGGATATATTTATAAGGACATTAATGTGTTAAAATGCTAATTCCTTTAAAAAGTTTCAAAGTGGTATGGGATAATTTGATTCAAAACAATCTATTAAATGACTACTTTTATATGACTTTAAAATGATTTCATGAAAAAGGTATATTTCTCTTAATGATTTTTGCTGATCATTTTCAACTATATCAACATCCATTACGGGATATTATTATTGATCGAGGTTGATTTATTATAATACAAATATTCAATATTGTATTCAAGGTTTTGTGATTTTTTTGATTGTGGATGTGTTATTTTTATACCATTCATGGTTTATGGATAATGTATTGAAATTTCATATGCTAGTTTTAATAACAATGTTTATGTTATGTTTAAACCTTTTCATATGAGGAATTCATTGGACTTAGTAAGTGATGGGTGGTTCCCACTATAGATCCTCGATGCATCGGTAGGTCTCATGATACAAACTAGTGTCTTGGCACCAGGACTTGACAAAATCTTATTTGTAGTCTTGGAACAAGGCCTTGACTATGTTGTTATGAAGTCCGGCATTATGCATTCCATCATTTTGAAATTAGCTATTGATATTACATGTAATTATTCAACTAGTAGAATATCCATGTGAATAAGTAAATAGAATTATTTTATTTATCATTTCGATATTATAATAAAGTTTAAGTTTAAAAGGCTTTTTTTAGTTTTATATGTTTCCTTAAATATTTTTTCTTATTTATGAAAGTTTTCACAATATTGTCATCTGTAGTGAGCATCCGAGCTCTCCCCTTTATTTGTTTTATTTTAAATAGGAAAAAAGTATATTATGACTGAACTTCAGGGATAGTCTATGGTATATGAATGTGGTCAATGATGACAATTTTGTTGTTTCGCATTTTATAATGTAATGTAACGTTCATGTATGTAATCGATTTTCCAAGACTATTCAACTGATTGGTCCTTCAGGACTAGATTCATTATAATCATGACAATGTATTAAAATAATTTACTGACTCTAGCTAACTAGGGTCAGGGCGTTACATCCATTCAATAAGTAATAGTGATCAATTGAAGGGGTTATGTTCGCTCCCCCACATGAGGAAGACAACCCCCCTCCCAAAATGTGTTTTGGGGCCCTCCCACTGAGGTAAGTCCCCAATCTTCTAGGGCAGGGCCACGTGACCTTCAATTTCATTCCACATTTAAGGGTTAATTTTATCATTCCCTCGACCATAGTCGCCTCGGCCTCTTACACCGTGGGATCCCCCCCCCCCCACCAATAGGAGAGGAGGCATGTTATTTGTTGAATATTTCATGTCCTCTTGTTTCTCACACCAAGCATGACTTACTTGAGCTTAGAAGTTTGTGAGTATTATAAAAACCACTTGATTATGAACTATGAGAACTTTGATTTCTAGTATAAACAAGATATTTAGGGAACCTACCATATGGCTCGATCTCAAAAGGGTGCCCATCCAAAATGATCCACCCAACCATGTCCCTCAAATGGGTCGCTTCTACGTGTAAGCCCCACACAATCCGAACTATGTGGGTTTTGATTACTCTCTCAAGGATACATTGGAGGCCCTTCCTATGGTCTTAGACCAATATTAAGTCACCTTTTTTCCCCTAGATGACGATAAACTCTAGAGCACCTTATTGTATGGCTCAAGTCATCATTGCCTCTTTAGCATTAAATATATGCATGCTTACGATGATCTTGCAAACCAAGTGTAGCTCGTGGACACATACTTTGGGAACAAACCAAGGATTAATGAACATATGAACACACATTAAATCTATAAGAGAGTCATAGAACATTAAACTATCCTCTCCTAGAAGGGTGCAGTGAGCCTAACCCACCATTCTCTTAACCAATGGATTCCTTAAGTGTCGTTGGATGAATCATCAATCAACGATTGTTGGACATTGAAATGAAGATCCATGAATCATGGATACCAGGGACATTGGAAATTATTGGATCCATTAATAAAACCATTGGAGACCATCCGAGGAAGTTATATCTAAGAATTATCAATTGCACAAGTGCTTGACCCCCACGCAATCACCCGCTAGGAACAACAGTTCCCGCAGGGTTAATCCAACCTTCTTTAAAGGATAATCACATTGAACGGGTCAAAACAATAGAAATGGTGAATTTAAAGAGAACCTATCTCTATAGAAAAAGGTATAGGTGATGATCCTCACTATTCTATTTCCGCACCACCTGCGAAATGCACCACCTCGGAGGTAGAACCAAAATGGTGAACCAAACATGAATCCTTAACCAAGGTGGCAGTTCTACCCTACTGATAAAAGGTAAAAGGATGTTACACGTTAGACCCTTTTGTTTTCCTTGGTATGCGAAAAACCTGCCACCTCTGAGGTGGAACAAAAATGGTGAACCTGAAGTGAATCCTTAACCAAGGTTGTGGTCGTACCCCTCTCAGCCCCCTTCACCCCACAGCAAAACAAAAATGGAAGGGGCCAAGATGAATCACCAAATATGAACATGTTTAAAAGAATGAAACTTCGATGATATTTTTTGGTCTGTATGTCATATATGTATTTTGTAGGTTCCCGCAGAGTGACCTCTGATTCAAAGGATATCCCAATGACCCATGTATACACGCGCATCTGCGATCCAATAGGCGGATGGGGCCCCAATGAAGAGCAGGACCCCCTCACCTACCCATTATCTTCAACACTGGGTATCAATCATTATTAACAAGGAGTACCACCAAAATGGTACTCTCTCCACGTTGGAGGCCCTGAGACAATCCCTCCACTCTGCAAAGGTCTGCCAGCTACCTCTTTAGCTGTTGTCAGCACCCCAACACATGGCTGACCTGGTGGTCATCTCAAACTGTTTCAAGAGCCTGTCCCCAGAACGTGACAATGAGAAAAAACATTATCTCAGGGTGGTAGATAAAGTCTATATTGACAACATTATCTTAACTACACAGGGGTCCTACTCACGGGCCCCACCAGAGAACATCGCCACCTACACCGGATGACCATGCCTCCTCCTGACAAGGAGGACCTTATTCCATGAGCACCTGCCAAAGTCTAGGAGACCAGGGCCCCTCGGGATACCCGCTAAGGGCAGAGAATCAAACCCGTTATATGTAGGAACAAATACCTACTGACTCATATCAAACCCACCATCTAAATAGGGAAGCAACCAAATATGACCAGAGTAAAATTTATGTGGATTCTTACAAATACAGTGAGAAAAATATAATGAAAAGCGAGCGTATAAAAATTCCTGCTCACGAATATGAAGACCATCAGTCAAATACGGTGGCAACCGAAGAAGACAACTAGTGGAAGACTCGTTCCTCTTCCTCGGCACAAGATAACAAGCAATATCTACAGTAAACTCATAGAGGACCAGAGCAGGCTCCAACTCCTTCTCTGACATCAAAATGACCCTTCATACCTGTTCCATCCAAAGATGTATCTCCTAAAATACTATATGTGATAGAGTATAAGACATCTATTCTAGACCATATAAATCAAACATGCAAAGATATCATTGCATTAGTGGAAAAAGTGAGAAACCAGGCCCACAACCCAGTTTCCTTGATTGGAATGACTCACTCACAAAATTATTTAGTCACTCTAGAGAAATTATGCATCCCTACTCTAATCCAGAAGATTCTACAACAATAACCCATGAAACACAGACAATCGGATCAGGAACAAATACTTGTTCCAACTGGTGGACGCCGGTCTAACATGGTGGCCACTCCAGGGTAGGCATATATCACTTCCAAAACTCATGATGGCCATCGGAATATCCCAAAAACATCACAGGACTGAAAAAATAATGGGAATCATATATAAAGTCAATTACCAAAAGAAGATTTCCCTTGATACCCACAAGAGAGTGCTTAAAAATAAAATTCACCAAAGGAAACCGGAAAATGAAGAGCACATGCTTAACCTCACTCTGCTAGAAGCTAGGGTTCAAGATGCCCTCAAATACATATCAAAAAAGGCTTAAGACACTTTCAATAAATTACCAAATTATTGTAGTGGTAGTTGCAGTCGTGAAGGTCCTCCCTGCAATATCTCTACCAACAGCTCTGAAGGTCCTCTACAGAGCACCCACGGGGGCTTACTCTGTGGGTCAAGAATGATGGATCACAAGAGCCTATCTTTGGATGCGTATCGGGGTATCCCTCCCCTCGAACTGAAAATAATACGGAAATGAGTTCCCTCCTATACCATTTTTCTCCATGATAGTTCTCCCTAGGGTATTATCTATAGATATGCTTCTCCCTATAGTCGGATTTCAAGTCATGACAGCAATCCTCGCCATGATGACAGTAATTGCGAAGTCCCTCCCCGCAATGACAGTTGTGGTCAAGTTCCTCCCTATAGTAACTTCAAGCAATGATAAGGTCCTCCCATAATTGCAGTACATCATGAAGGCCCTCCCCAGGATGTACACTACTTAAATTATCCCTTCAAACATGTATCAAGTCATGATGGTATTCCTCACCATGATGATAGTTATTCCGAAGCCCCTCCCTGCAATGACAGTTGATGTGCAGGTCCTCCCCTCAGTGACATCAAGTAGCAAGAAGGTCCTCCCCATGCTATAACCCACTTTGAAGTTCCTCCCTAGGGAATACAGAGTTAAGGAAGTTCTTTTTATCGGGCATCAGGCTGCAATAGTAGCCCTCTTCATTGTACCACTACTTGCAAAGGTCCTCCTCACAATCAAAATTCATTTTGGAAAGAAGGTACCCCCCCTTACGAGAACATATATGAGAAATCCCTCCTATGCATAGGCACTCGAAAAGATGTATTTAGACACATTGGTCACTCTGTACATAACGAGGGATATTCTTTCTCAACCAGAGGATAGATCAGGGCACACTCATCCTCTGAGCCACCCCTGCATCATCCGTAAATCAATATGGCTCCAACCATCCCAGTTTCTTGGAATAAATTATTAAGAAGCAATCGAGTTGGTAATATCAAGTAGATGAGCCTCCGTAAGAACAACATCATGATATGTTGATTGTGAGAAGACAACTAGCTATGGATAATATACCAGTGATGTATTGGCCTAAGGCCACTTCTCACTTCGACATATGAGAATAGTTGTCTATGGAATTCACACATGACATTCACCTCAACATATGGATGAATATTCACCAGATGAAAGAAAAATTACTACCCTAAAAAGGGTACGCGGACTATGTAAGCACGATATGGGAGCTTCACCATCTAATTTACCTGGAAGACCTGCCATCCAAAAGGAATCCACAATCATAAAGGAAAAAAAGAAAAACCTTGAAATGGATTGCCTCCATGCAAAGCATAAATTGTGTCACCTCATTGGTAATGCCCCGGGTGTAGTTCACATTCGGGGATGGGGAGAACATGGAGCTATAAACTTCACCCCACGTCTTGTCCAGTAGGCCACATTAGAAATGAAATCCTATAATATCATCAACCAGAGATAGCAATCAAATGAACTTCCAAATCAGGAAATATGTGATACTCAACAAAAACTGGCCTCAAGTAAGTATCAAAAGTCTCAGGGCTGAAGAGATCAAGCCATCAAAAAGATTCTGAGTTAGGAAACCAAGAACATCCAGCAGGCTTCCCACCTAATGGAATCTAACCAGTAAGTAATGCTCATGTCATCAAAAGACTATAGACTTTGTTCAATCCAAATTCTCTACTCGTATCACACCCATGCAGGAGTATGTAAAAATGAAAGGGTGGAAGTATTGGAGGATACCGCCACAATATGGGAACAACCCCATCCCATAGGGCTGGTGAGATTAGTTAAATCAAAATGCCCCCGTAAGACCAACAAATTCTTACCGTAACGCATCAATGGAAAAAACGGGAACAACCATTCCCCTGGGTTTGGGGGGATTTTTACCTCAAATCCCCACACAGTTAATTTCTATCTTCCACCATTTAGGAAGAACAATGGACAGAGGAGTTACCCGTTCCACCCCATTTCATGGTTCGCACCCTCTGAGATAAAGGAAAATTATGAGGTCAGACCAGGGCTCTCTTTGGGTCAATATTACCAAAAAACTCAAAGAATATGACATAATGGAAGGATAAAGTCAAGAAAATTGCGCAGAAACCCTTCCTACCATTCGACACCGGGTACACCACCCCCAATTTGGTATTCCTCAATGAACATGGTAAATTTCAACCCCTCGGGTCTCATAAGGAATGACATGGAGTGAGAGGACGTGAATGAAGATGGTTCCCTCATAGAGTCATCCCACACTGATCCTGATGGCATGCATACCCGGAACCAGAGAGAAATCCTTAATTTGGGTGCCCCTTCAACTGACCCATCATTACCTACCCCTAGAAACCACAACCAGAAGAAGAATAAGTTCAAGGTCATCTATGAAACACGTCATCCGCCCCCTCGTAATGAGTCCCTCACCCTCAAGGAAATGTTCACCAAGCCAGAGAAAGATATGGAAGATATCTGGTGAATTAATGTCGAGCTTTTTCGAGGGAGCTACCTCATCAGATGTGTCCCCCCTGTAGAACGTCAACAGGTGCCCCCAGAAGTGGTTCCCTTTCCACAGGCACTTGTCCCTATGAATGAATTAAAGCTTGGAGGTCTGTTTAACTCAGCCTCAGAAGGATTTCAAGACTTCCCCCATTGGGAAGACAGCTAGAATATATTCAAGTAAATCCTCAAATGATACTTCATGTTGGGTATCAACCCCAAATTCCAGTAGCACCAACACCCCCAGTCTTGTCAACTACTACACCATATCAAGATCAAGCCCAACAAGATATGCATAAATGGATATTAAATACCATCAAGCAATTAACACCTCAACTAGAATCCTTGGAGGGGTGGCGTTCCCTGATACAACTAGAGTGAAAACCCTACCTCGAGTGGGTGAGCAATGTTATGCCACCGCCAAACATCAAGAACCCCGTATTCATAGTGTTAAATGGCTCAAGGGACCTGGAAGAACATTTGATGCACTATTCCTCTTACTATGACCCCATGATGGGAACTCCAGAGCAGCAAGAAGAAGTAAATCGTAGTTTCATTGTATGAACCCTATAGGGCTCAGCCTTCATATGATATACTAGCCTTCCAGCCAATTCAATGATAGGATAGGAGGACCTTCGATGATAGTTTCTCTTCTAGTTCAGTTCAACACTACCTAAAATGATGGTCAGTGACCTCATGAAATGCGATAAGTGAGAGAACAAGAGAGTCTTAGACTTCATTCCCAGATGGAAAGGCATGAATTATTCCCTGAACCGGCCACTCCCCCAAGATGAGATCCTCTCCATGTGCATCGATAAACTTCGGGATGAATTGTGAACTCCGCTTATCCCTGTGAAGTACACAAGTTGGTTTAGAGTCTTCTCTGCCATTGCCTAAAGAATAGAAGAATCCTTGTAATGGACCAATCTTATGTCCCAAATGGCCTCATCATCCCCTGGGAAAAGAATAGGAAAAGCTGAAGCAGCTTTTGTCATGCTTAATCCACCCCCATCACTAGCTCTAGTTGTGAGGCCCCCACCAAACCATGCACGACCCCTAGATTCCAGCAACCACCCTCACCTCGGCAATATGAAAAACATGGTGCTAAATTAAATCAGTTTTAAGAACAATGAAATAAAGTTTACTCATTCTGAGATGACCCATTCCATGGATATTTAATAGCCGCTATGAATTCCAGTTTTTTTTGGATACCAGACCCAAAGCGAGCTAATGATGTGGGTCTCAAAGACCATCCAAATTATTATTCCTATCACCGAATACTGGGACACACCATCTAAGAATTCTTCGTTTTCGAGGATATACTGCAAAAGATGGTGGATTCAGGGCAAGTCAAGTTAGGCCCGCCACCAGCATAAGTGGTGTGTGTTTCCACCTCAGACTCAAGAGAGGAAGAGGAATGGAAAACATATGCTAGTATAAAGGAGAAAAAATTTGACAATTGGATGACCTAGAAAACCATAAACTGATTTTATGGAATCCTCTGGGTGTAGTTGAAACAACCAACTATGCCACGAAAATCTCCTGATACAACACGGCCATCCTCCTCAGCCCCGCGACCCTCTGAAGACCACAAGGGTAGAAAGAAAGATCAAGAATATGGGATGTCACCAAAGATGAATTTGGTATTGATGCTTTTATACATCATACCAATAGGCTTGTTTCAATGGGAACCTCCCTACCAAACAGTTCAATGAGAATCACACCGCCAAACAGTTCAAGGAGCACCATCCCACCAAATGGCACCGTCAGAAGGAGACAGTCAAACATAAATAGTGTTGGATCAAGAACTGATCTTCAGATCAATCAATGTCATTCACTTGATGGATCCATTCCCTAATGAAGACTAGGTCCATGAACTTGAATTATCTGTTCCTAACTGGATATCCGGAGTAAGAGGTCATAGAGGCTGAATGTTTCCTGGAAGGCATTATCATGGAAAGAGTTAAATTATTATCCACGTCACAAGTCAAACCATTAAAATCATTAAAACTCGCGGAATGGACCCTCTGACAAACACAAAAATAACAGAAATTATCTTCCACCCCATTGGAAGAAACTCAGTGCCATTTATCTTGGAATATCTACCGAAGGAAGAACAAATACCAAATCATCCAAGGAATGAAGGAAGACCAGTTTAGCCAAGCCTAGAAGGGAGCGTAGAACCACCAACTCTTTTAATAGAGTTTGAACCATCTACGTCCAAGGATCACACCCCTAAATATTCTTTGAAAGAGAAACCCCATGCTGGAAAGTTCCGACCTATAGTGCAGAAGTATGTTATTCTAAATCAGGTCGATTCAGTACCAGAAAAGCTATCAATCCTGGAGGTTTTTAGCCTATTTGATGATCTCAGGGAGGCACTAATCAAATCCTTTATATTTCCCCAGGAGTTCGAGGATGAAGTAACAGCAGCCTATTTCTATCGAATGGAGGCCAGTCTCAAAGAATTTCACTTTATTGTCTCCTTCACATACAGGGATGAAGACGCCATCATGAAAGGGCACATCAAAAAATTATATGTGTCCGACAAGATAAATGGAATTGATGTCTGGAGGATCTTCATCGACAATGGATCTAGAGTTAAACTCCTCCCAATGTGAACACTTTGTCAACTAGGATATTATGAAAAAAAATTGACACCCATCACTACAACTCTGCTAGGATAAGAAAATGTGACCAGAAACTGTTGTGATGAATCAAGATTAAAACATGGATTCGATAACTCACATTATATTCCGAGTTCCTGGTAGTGTGGAAAATTACAGCCTTCAACATCCTATTAGGGAGGCCTTGGCTACATTAGTACACTTCAAATCCATCATCATACCATTAGTTCATCAAATATTGCACTAATGGAAAAAACGGTACATTGCACGCTGATAAATCCCCGTTTGAGTATTATGAGTTGCATTATATCGATGCAAGATTCAATGAGTTAGAATAAAAATATATTTTCTCTGATGAAATTGATTGGATCAATGCCCCTGAATGGACTAGAAATGTATCCCACTAAACCCCTCCAACAACATGGGAAAGCGTATGTACTACCCAAAAAAAAGGTTGAATGTGTTAGTACAAGTCCGAGTCACTACTGGAAATCATGGTTTTCCCAATAGTTGTATACCAACAGTTCTTTAGAACTGTTGGAATAGGTGATCTTTACCAATGGTTTGCATTAACTGTTGGTAATGATCTATAAAAATTTATTTTTTCCAACAGTTTGATGAAACCATTGGGAAAGATTGGAAGAAAATTAGTTTTCCTAACAGTTTCCTAAAACCGTTGGGAAAGATGGGAAAAAATCATTTTTCCCAACAGTTTAATGAAACGGTTGGGAAAACTCTATCTTTCCCAATGGTTTTTAAAAACCATTGGGAGAGATTTCCCCCAAATACAGACCACCTGAACACCCACTCAGCCCGATTGTAGACAGAACCTAATCGAGCTCCTGAATTCTTCTCGGCCGCGACACTCCTTCCAGCCAAGATCCATCTTCAATCAAACAAAATCTTATTTCACACTTCAAATTAGTAAGTGTTACCTTAGTTTTAGCATTATTCCTCTATTTGTTTTTTGGTGTTTGATGTTTTGATTTAGGATAAATTAGGGTTTCTGTCTATGGAACCCTTGGATTTGTTTTCTGGTTTTTTTCTACACTTTAAACATGGAAAAGGGTTTGTTTAGTGGGGTGATATGGTAATTTTGGTGGAATTTATTTTATTTGAAAATTGGATTTTGATTTGGATGAATTTATGTTTCAATTGAGGTGGGGGAGGGTGTGCAGATGGGGTGGGGGAGGATGTCGAGGGCTATCCAAGTGGGGTGGGAGGGGCTATCTAGGTAGGGTGGGGAGGGGGCTGGGTTGTCCAAATGGGGAGGGGGTAGGGCTGTTTGGGGTGGGGGAGGGGCTGTCTAGGTAGGTTGGGGGAGGGGGCTGTCTAGGTAGGGTGGGGGAGGGGGCTGGGTTGTCCAAATGGGGTGGGGGTAGGGCTGTTTGGGGTGGGGGAGGGTGTGCAGGTGGGGTGGGGGAGGGTGTCCAGGCAGGGTTGTCCAAGTGGGTTAGGGAGGGTGTGCAGGTGGGTGGGGGAGGGGCTGTCTAGGTAGGGTGGGGGATGGGTTGTCCAAGTGGGGTGATGGTAGGGCTGTCTAGGTGGGGTGGTGTGGGGGTTGCTGGGTTTTCCAAGTGGGTTGTGGGGGTAGGGGTGTCCAGGTATGGTGGGGGGGGGGGGGGGGCTGGGTTTTCCAAGTGGGGTGGGGGTAGGGCTATCCAAGTGGGGTGGGGGGATGCTGGGTTGTCCAAGTGGGGTGGGGGTAGGGTTGTCCAAGTGGGGTGGGTGGGGTGGGGGTAGGGCTATCCAAGTGGGGTGGAAATCCTAAATTCAATGTTTTAATTGGAGATTTGGTTTGTTTTATTAAGGATTAGGTGTATGAGGCATTCCCATTCCTATTATGGGTGGTTTTGATCAAAAGTTTTGATGCTGGAACCATTTATGATATTGTTGTCTCTATTTATTCTCATTTCCCCTAACTTAACATTAAATTACATATCACATTTTGTTTCTGTTTTTTTAATTTTCAGTTAAGTTATTTTTGTTTCGATGATTGTCTCATGTTAATTGTTTTCAATGGTTTAGCGTGGAGATTGGGAATTTAATGTGACTTTTCCAAATGGGGGTGCCTTGAGAATACTCCAAATATTTGTTAAAAATGATCAAATGGATTTTATTATTTAAAATGTATTTCGGAAGATATTTTAGAAATGATTTAATCTTGAGGAAATTGTTTTATTAAAATGAGAATTTTCTTAATAAGGCTTGTGTAATGTATTTTATTATAGTACATGTGTTATGTGACTATGTTTGGTATTAAGTAACACATGAGATAACTGGTGTGTGAGAATGTGTTGTGAAAGAGATTCCATGGTTGGTTCAAGATTATATTTACATTTTGAGCCTATTAATGAGTTGTTTTAAAGATATTTTGAGATATTTACCTATTTAATCATTCTGTTTGCACAGCATATGAAACCTCTACCCTCATTTAATCAGTGAAATCAAGTCATTAATTCAAGCCTTCATTCTCACTAGCATGTAAGAAATTGAATGATGTAAACCCATCCTCACATGTCCTCCTTAATTCCCTTAAAGATAATCGCTCTACACCTTGGTCCATAGCGTACGTGGTCAGGAAATGTCGTGATATGCTTAGTCATAGCATCACTCTTTCACACATATGATGAGAGGGGAACACGGTCGCGGACTATTTGGCTTCCATGGATGACCATTGTTCTACAGACGTGCATATCTTCTGGATTAATAGTTTCAAGGTATAATGTGTTAATTTGATCAGAGGGGATGCCCTCGGTCTGCATTACTTTAGACCTCTGTAGTTTCCTTAGTGTACTTTCTTCTTCTCTTAATAAAAATTTAATTTGGATGGATGGATGGAACTTTTGAATTCATTAGTTAACCAGGATCATACATTCCATTTCCCCCAACATGACTGTATTAATATAACTTTAGGGTCAATTAAATATGGTTCTCATTGTACGATGTATATTATGTGTCCTTCTTAGACAATACTCACTTTTATGAGGGTGGGGTGCTTTTCACTACCCATTATGGCATGTGTAGACATCCATAAAAATGTTAGATAAGTCACAAGTTTAATTCAGTAATATTGTTATCATTGACATACTTTATTGTTAATCTCAAATTTAAAAATAAATGTGTTTGTCTATACTTAATGAAATTAAATCTTTTTACAAGCCATGGACAACCTATTAGTGTAGAAGCCTAAAATTTATTCACCCATGGGGTGCGCTTCACTTGGGGAAGTAATTGGGTAATGAAAGGTATGGCCATAGAGGTGTCAATAATGAGTTATTGAACATTACTGAATTATTTGGGATGCCTATAACACATGATGGGACCTGAGGCATGTGCCTCTTATAGACCTAATGAAAATGAATATAAATAAATTTTAATTTAATTTATGAGTACTTGTTCTTTACATTATTTTAATAGTTCACTACATCGACTAGAAACTTCAACCATAATCGTTTAATTAAATGTATTTTCTATTAAAGTTCAATCCTATTGAATTGTTTATGACAAAATAACTTATATAAATTCTTTTTACAGAATGGACAAAAGTTTGATATATGAAATCGATCGGATCTCAAGTGATTTTCAAAACAATTTGGAGAGCTTTATAGATTTTTCATTTCAAAATGCTTCAGATAGTGGTTGTATACACTGCCCATGTTCCAATTGTGTTGGTAGACCTTGGTTGAGCCGTGAAGAAGTTAGATACCACATAACCAAAAATGTTTTTCAAGAAAACTACTTTGTGTGGTATCACAATGTGGAGAGAATGAAATCTTAAATTGTTGATGGTCGAAATTAAAGGACCGGAATGGAGAATTTGTTAGATGATCGGTTTCCGTTAATTCGTCATCATGAAAAAGAAAGGATTTCGACTCAAGAATACGTTGATATGAGGACAACTAATGCATCTAGTGAAAATGATTATATTTATAGGGTGAAAAAATTGAATGATGCTACCACGACTCCAGTATATCGACAATGCGATAAAATGAAAAAGTTGGAATTTTTCATCCGATTGTTTCATGGGAAAACTATATATGGGATTTCTATATAGTAATAAATTACATTCTTACCCTCTTGAAGGATTTACTTCCAGATGATGTAGATATTCCCTAAAACCACTATATGGCATGGAAGTTAGTTGAGGAACTTGGATTTTCAGGAAACAAAATTCATGTTTGCCCGAAAGATTGCAGTCTATTATGGGAGGAAACCGTTGAATGAAATGATTGTATAAAATGTGGCACATTCCACTGGAAGTCAAAATCTGATGGAACACCATCCCGCATTCCACATAAAGTAATGTGGCACTTTCCATTGATCCCCAAACTCCAGAATCTTTTTATGTCTGATGACATATCAATAAAAATGAGATGGAATGATACCCAAATAAATAAGACTAATGATGAGTTGGTTTCTCCTGCAGATTGATTTGGATGGAAAAGATTTGATGCTCGACATCCTGATTTTGCAGCTGACGTGCGTAATGTGAGGTTGGGTCTTTCATGCAATAGTTTTAATCCGTTTGGGAAGATACTTACTTCGCATAGCACATGGCCAGTTTTTATACACATTTATAATCTTCCCCCATAGTTGTGTATGAAAAAACCTTTCACTTTCATGAGTATACTCATATCTGGTCCTTCTGATCCTGGCATTGATATTGATTATACATGAAACCTTTAATAAAAGAGTTGAAACTTCTTTGGGATGTGGGTGTGCGCACATACGATGCATGTTCGAAAGACATATTTCAGATTAGTTCTGCGCTTATGTGGACGATCAATGATTTTCCGGCTTATGAAATGATGTATAGATGGAGCACGAAGGGAAAACTATCATGCCTAGTTTGTATGAAGAATACACGATGCAGAAGACTGAAACATCACTGCAGTTTCAGTTTTATGGGACATCGAAGATTCTTGCCAAAGGATAATCCATATATAATGAATCGTCGAAGATTTGATAATACCATAGAGACCGATGATCCACCTCAGAATATGTCTAGAACTGACGTGCTTAATGTATTGAAAGAATTTAGTTTTTTGTTCGGGAAGGGTCAAATGAAATCTGGAAAGAGAAAGAATGTTTCCACTGAAACCTGTTACAATTGGGGGAAGAGAAGTATCTTTTTTGATTTGCCTTATTGGTCAAACAATTTGTTACGTCATTGCTTAGACGTAATGAATATTGAAAAGAATATATGTGAAATGTTGCTTTCAGTTCTTCTAAATGTCAAGGGGAAGACAAAAGATGATTTACGATCTCGGCGTGACTTGGTGGATTGGGGCATCAGACTAGAATTACATCATGTGCGTATCAGTGAAAATAAATGGAAACTTCTATGTGATTCTTATGTGATCAAACCTATGAAAAAAAACAATTTCTGTAAGTATTAGAGACTATTAGAGTTCTTGATGGCTATTCAAGCAACCTATCTAAACGGGTCAACATATGAGAGTTGAAGCTAAAATCTTTAAAGATTCATGATTATCACGTTCTACTGCATGAGTTACTTCCAAGAGAAATCCGTCATCTTTTGTCCAATAATTTAAGGGTGGTTGTTATTCGGTTTTGTCATTTGTTTAGAGATCTTTGTTCTAAGAATTTGTCCAAGTATTTCTTGCAAAAAATGTTGACAGATGACCCATTAATTTTGTGTGAGTTGGAGAAAATATTTCCTCTATCATTTTTCACATGCATGTTGTATCTGACTGTCCATATTCCCATTGAAATACTTCTCAGAGGACCTATTTATTTTTGTTGGATGTATCCAACTGAAATAAATATGTTTACATTAAAGTCTTATGTCCAAAATAGAAATCATCTCGAAGGTTCTATTGTGAACGATTACATGGCTCAATAATGTATGGATTTCTGCTCAATGTATTTGTCTGATATTACTACAAGATTGAACAGCCCAATGAGAAATGAAGAAGAATAGTATGAGTAAATTGAACCTAGTTTTCCATCACTTCCTCAAATAGGAGTAATTCCTGGATCATATACATTGAAGACATTAATCCATGAAGAGCGAGAGATGGCACATCACACAGTTTTGTTCAACTGTGATTTGTTCGATGACTATATTAGGTAACTAAATTGATTATGTATATCTTACATATATATCTGTTAAACTATTCATATTTTTTATCTATAGGGAACATAAAACAATGATAAATAAGAATCATCGTTCTTTATCTTTGAGAAGGAGAGAGACTTTGCATAGCAAAGAGTTTTATGCTTGGTTAAAATTGAAGGTAAAATATTAATGTTTAAAATAATTATATCAATATTTAATTAAGTTTAATAGTCATTTATATTGCAGGTATTGATTTTGTTTGCTGACACTGTCTCTGAGGAAATAAGAGCTTTGGCTTTTGGTCCTAATATCGTGGTTCGTGACTGTAAATCAATTGTTCTCAATGGGTACAAATTTATTGTCACTGAATGAGAAAAGAACATGAGAACACAACATGATGGTGTTATGGTTACTGCCACAATAGATTGTTATGCCAGTGCATCAGATAGTAGACCATGATTTGAAAATATGGTTTATTATGGAGTTATTGAGAAAATAATAATATTGGATTATTACTCTCATGGACGAGTCACAATGATGAAATTCCATTGGTTTGATTCGATGACGAGACATGACACATTTATTGATGATTGTGGATTTCGAGTAACTAATATGACTCTCACTCTTGCTACCGAAGAACCATATGTGTTGGTATCAATGGCTAAACAAGTTTTTTTTTCAAAGACCAAATTCAACCTGAATTTGGTGTCATAGTTGAAGTAATTCCAAGACATATTTTTGATGATGGTGATGATGGAATTGACACTGTCCCTAGTGCCATTGGAACCAATCCATTTATTTCTTTTGATGACTTCAATAGATCAATTGTCAGAGTTGATTGTGAACCTGAAGTTGTGGATGAAAATATATATAATCATTCATCTATGTTCTCAATTATTTTGGTTTACCTCGAGTTGGGTTGTTAAGGTTAGTAATATTCAAATTGATTTAGTATTGATCACAAATATGTTTTAGCTGAATTGACCGTTATGTGAATTTTTAATGTTTATTGGTTTCAGTTTTATTTGAATTGCATTTTCTAATTTGGAATTGAACTGTATTCAAATCTAGTCAAACAATATTTCTAACTTGGTGAAAATTACAACTTGTATGATTTATTAAATCCATACAATCTATTCTAAAACAATTGATAGATAAATTACTAATGAATCCCCCTATTCCCTCGTATATTTAGTTTTTTAGGTTACACATTAGTTTCCTTTTTCTAATTAATTGCATATTTGTTTTCAAAAGCAGGAAATGAAGCCAATTGAAGAGAGACGAAGGAAAAAAATGATGGAGAACAATCGTCGAATGATGGAGTTGGGAATTCCATCATTAGTGCCTCTAGTGAGTACATTATTTCAAATTGATATATTTAAAGAATATATAATTTCATGTGATTAATTTTTTTGTAAACATTTTTCTAGGTTCCACCTGTATGTCAACAGTTATTCGACGAGGAGCCTAGTACTGGTCCTAGTACTCAGGCCGGTGGTACGAGGAGGGTTCGTACCAGAGGTGGATGAGCAGCTGCACGTACCCGACTAGACCCTGCCCCTCCCACTGACATGTCATCCTTCCCATATTCTGATCCCGGTGTGTCGTTAGGGACACACGGAATATTTAGGCCTCCCATGTTTTCGCTACCTTCTGCATCTTCTGGCCCATCATTTTCACATCCCATGATGATTCCCACTCCCCAGTCAAAATCCGGTGAGACAGTTGTCCCATATTATTTTCCTTCTACTTTTTTCTCTCCGAGCTTCTATATTACATCGTCTTCAACTCCTATTCCACAACAGGGTGTTCTATTAGTTTCTGTGGATCCAGCAGTGCTCAACGATCAGACTGGAATAGGTATATTTATAGAACCCTAACAAATTTTTATAGCAATATTTATTTTCATTATAACATGTTTTGATAAAATATTTGTATTTATTTCATGAAAGATACATCTACTGACAGGAGGCATGGGCTGGGGCGTACATGCATGTGTTCGGTGTGGAACTGCTTCACACAGGTTATGGTGGATTATAATGAAGACAACCAAATGGTTGAGAAAACAGGGCAGCAATGTTGGAGTTTTTTGGCGATGCTTGCAAAATACTCTAACATCATTCCCGTAAGCCCGCTATCATGGAGACATTTTCCACATGAGGTCCAGGATAGATCTTGGGTAGAGATATGGGTAAAAAAATATGTTCTATTTAATTCCATGAATTATTTTTGTATTTATATGAATTAATATTTTGATGTCCGCTTCGATTTAATTTTCCCGATGGTGAGGGTGCACGACCGGAACATCTAAAGGATTTAGGCGAGATTTGCAGAGCCTACAAGCATGAGTTGTATATTGGATAAGTTTATAGAGTTGGCACTGAATTAGAGGCGATACCAATGGTGGATGATTGTCCTATAGAGTAGTATCGTCAGATGATTACTCATTGGACGAGTACCCAGTTTAAGGTATTAATTACATTTGAGGTATTTAAATAATAACATTCATATTTTTCTTTAATACTGTCTATTGCAGTTTCTTATTTTATTTAGGAATCATCTGGAAAAAATAAAAATAACATTGATGCAAAAAAATAACTCTACACACTGGGACGCACTACAATGCTTGATCATGAGAGGAAGCAGGTATGACAATTGTTTGTAAGTTTTCTTTACAACTTACACTTTCTGTTGTTTCCTGAATTATTTAATAGTTTGATAAAGTTTTAATATAACTTTAGTTTTCAATGTCATTATAGAGACAAATACAAAATATTAAAGGACGTGTGCCTCGAGCAAAACTGTTTTGCTCGAGTAGACAGAAAAAGGATGGAAGTGTCGTCAACGAAGCGACTCAGCAGCAAATTATAATTTTTAATAAGTTGAATTTATATTTTAATATCTATTTTTTAACTTAATGATATATTTATATTTGTAACAGACTGCTTTAAAGGACATTGATGCCCAAGAACCAGACAATTTTGGGCCAACAGATCACTTACATCAGGTGTTGGGAGAGGAGCATCCTGGCAGAGTACGCTGCCGACCTAGGATAGCCACAATAAGGTATTGGCCCTCCTAAAGTACGAGAAATAGTTCCATAGATCTTAAGAAATTTAGGGCATCGGAAGAACAAGCTGAGAAAAGGTCCACAGAGACAGCAGAACAGTCTTCTAGGGCAAACAGTGCATTTATGAAATTTATTGAAGTTCTATGTCCAACACTTCCAGCAGAGGCCAGCCCAGCTTTTGATGAATATATATCGTCAATACATTCTATATATGGTACACCAGGTGGCAGTTCTAGTGGTGGTCAGGATGATGTCTAGCTTGATGATGATGATGGCGAGGAGTCTGATGCGGAGGAGGAGGGAGAGGAGGAGGGTGAGGCGGGTGGTGAGGGCGAGGAGGAGGGCGCCGAGGAGGGCGAGGATGATGATGGGGATGAGGATGAGGGTGATGATGGTGGTGATCATGGTGATGGTGATGTGGGACAAATTGATCCATTAAATTTTTTACTAATATTACTGATATTTGTTATTTAATCTATTCTAGTTGTTGGTTTTATCTAGACTCGTAGTATAGTATTGGAGTTGAGTTATTTTTATTAATTATATGTTTTTATGGATGTTGTTGTCTTTTAGTGGTTGTGTGTTTGGGAACCCCCCCTCCTTCCTAGACCCTGGACAACCCCTCACCATCCTCTTTGGACCCCGGGCAGCCCTTCAGACAGCCCCCCAGACAGTCCCCGGACAACCCCTCGAACAACCCCCCGGACAGCCCCCCCACCCTCCTCCCTGGACCCTGGAAAGCCCTTGGATAGCCCCCCAGACAACCCCCCGGACAGCCCCCCCCCCCCCACCCTCCTCCTTGGACCCTGGACAACCCCCCGAACACCCCCTGGATAGCCCCCCACACAGCCCCCCCCCCCCCCCCTACCCTCCTTGGTCCCCTGACAGTCCCCCGGACACCCACTGGACAGCCCACCAGACGGCCCCCCCGAACATCCCCCACCCTCCTTGATTTCATTTACTAATAGAAAATCTATAATATATATTTTATTTATTTTCATAATGATAATCAATGTAAATCACATTTACACATCTAATCAATATCATAGATTCTTAGTATGTTATAAAAGGGATGTATTCATTGGGCATGACATTGTTATCTCTGAAATGTTTCATAGCATGATAAACTAAAATCTATTCCATACTAAGAATGATATAAAAATATTCTATATGAATGTCCACAAGATTTTAAGTAAATGCCATTCCACTAATAGACACATGAGGATTCTCATAAATCATGTTTACCATAATATTTCCACAAGGATTTTTAGTAAAAGTTTTATCTTCTATTAATTTTCTAATATTCTCATTTTAAATTTAAATTTTTCATAAATAAATTAATTTAAAGACCCATTGTCAAATAGTGTATTTGAATAATGTGAATAAACAACTAATATACCACTCTAACTGTGTCTCTTTTGTTTAAAATGGATAGGATTCTAAGTGAAAAGAACAACTGGCATACGGAAAACTGACCAAACGCATTTTCATTCTATTGATAATTTATCACAACGATCCATGGGTCATATGTGACGTGTACGAGCCAATCCGGGCTCAATTCGAGGCACGGTGTGGCCAGGATCAGTCTAAGTGTCTCCCCATTGTTTAAAATGGAAAACATTTTAAGTACACATGGAAAACTGACCAAACGCATTAGGTTTCCATTTAAACATTAGTATAACGATCCATGGGTCATATGTGACGTGTATGAATCAACCCCGCCTCAATCGAAGATGCGGTGTGTCCGGTACCACTCAAAGTGTCTGTCTTTTGTTTCAAAAGGACATCATTTTAAGTGAAAAACATCAACTGGCATACGAAAAACTGACCAAACGCATTCGGATTGTGTCGATACTTTATCATAATGATCCATGGGTCATATGTGACGTGTATGAGTCAGCCCCGCCTCAATCCGAGGTGCGGTGTGTCCGACACCATTCCCAGTGTCCCTCTTTTGTTTAAAATGGACAAGATTATAAGTGAAAAGAACAATTAACATATGAAAAACTAATCAACCGCATTCAGATTCTGTTGATAATTTATCAAAACAATCCATGGGTCATATGTGACGTGTACGAGTCAACCCGGCCTTAATATGAGGCACGGTGTGGCCGGGATCACTCTAAGTGGCTATCTTTTGTTTAAAATGGACAACAATTTAAGTATATACGTAAAACTGAACAAAAGGATTCTGATTGTGTTGATACTTTAGAACAATGATCCATGGGTCATATGTGACGTGTATGAATCAACCCCGCCTCCATCGGAGGCATGGTGTGGTCGACTCCATTCAAAGTGTCTGTCTTTTGTTTCAAAATGACATAATTTTAAGTGAAAAACATCAACTAGAAAACAGAAAACCGACCAAACGCATTCGGATTGTTTCAATACTTTATAAAAACGATCCATGGGTCATATGTGACATGTACGAGTCAACCCGGCCTCAATTGGATACGTAGTGTGGCCGACACTACTCAAAGTGTCTGTCTTTTGTTTTAAAAGGACATCATTTTAAGTGAAAAACATCAACTGGCATACAGAAAATAGACCAAACGCATTCGGATTGTATCTATACTTTACCACAACGATACATGGGTCATATGTGACGTGTACGAGTCAACCTCACCTCAATCCGATGCACGGTGTGGCCGGGATCACTCTAAGTGGCTCTTGTTTGTTTAAAATGAACAACATTTTAAGTACATACGGAAAACTAACCAAACGGATTCTGATTGTGTTGATACTTTAGCACAACGATCCATGGGTCATATTTGACGTGTATGAATCAACCCAGCATCAATCGGAGACGTAGTGTGGCTGGCACCACTCAAAGTGTCTGTCTTTTATTTCAAAATGGCATCATTTTAAGTGAAAAACATCAACTAGAAAATATAAAACTTACCAAACGCATTCGGATTGTGTCGATACGTTAGAAAAATGATACATGGGTCATATGTGATGTGTACGAGTCAACCCCACCTCAATAGGAGATGCAGTTTGGCCGACACCACTCAAAGTGTCTATCTTTTGTTTCAAAAGGACATCATTTTAAGTCAAAAACATCAACTGGCATATGGAAAACCGACCAAACGTATTCGGATTGTGTCTATACTTTAACACAATGATCCATGGGTTATATGTGACGTTTATGAGTCAACCCGGCCTCAATCCGAGGTGCGGTGTGTCCGGGATCACTCCAAGTGGCTCTCATTTGTTTAAAATGGACAACATTTTATGTACATACGAAAAACTGACCAAACGGATTCTGATTGTGTTGATACTTTAGGACAATGATCCATGGGTCATATTTGACGTGTATGAATAAACCCCGCCTCAATCAGAGACGTACTATCGCCGGTACCACTCAATGTGTCTGTCTTTTGTTTCAAAATGACATCATTTTAAGTGAAAAACATCAACTGGAAAACGGAAAACCGACCAAATGCATTCGGATTGTGTAGATACTTTAGAACAACGATCCATGAGTCATATGTGACATGTATGAGTCAACCCCGCCTCAATCTTAGGTGCGGTGTGGCCGACACCATTCACAGTGTCTCACTTTTGTTTAAAATGGACAAGATTATAAGTGAAAAGAACAACTGACATATGAAAAACTGACCAAACGCATTTGGATTCTATAGATAATTTATCACAATGATCCATGGGTCATATTTGATGTGTATGAGTCAATCTCGCCTTAATCCGAGGCACGGTGTGACCGGGGTCACTCTAAGTGACTCTATTTTGTTTAAAATGGACATCATTTTAAGTACATATAGAAAACTATCCAAACGGATTCTGATTGTGTTGATAATTTAGAACAATGATCCATAGGTCATATGTGACGTGTATAAATCAACCCCGCCTCAATCGGAGATGCGGTGTGGCCGAAACCACTCAAAGTGTCTGTCTTTTGTTTCAAAAGGACATCATTTTAAGTGAAAAACATCAACTGGCATACGGAAAACCGACCAAACGCATTCTGATTGTGTCGATACTTTAGAAAAACGATCCATGGGTCATATGGGACATGTATGAGTCAACCCTGCCTAAATCTGAGGTGCGGTGTGGCCGACACCATTCACAGTGTCTCTATTTTGTTTAAAATGGACAGGATTATAAGTGAAAAGAACAAATGACATAAGAAAAACTGACCAAACGCATTCGTATTCTGTTGATAATTTATCAAAATGATCCACGGGTCATATGTGATGTGTATGAGTCAACCTCTCCTTAATCCAATGCATGGTGTGGCCGAGATCACTCTAAGTTGCTCTCGTTTGTTTAAAATCGACAAAATTTTAAGTACATACAGAAAATAGACCAAGCGGATTCTTATTGTGTTAATACTTTAGCACAACGATCCATTGGTCATATGTGACATGTATGAATCAATCCCTCCTCAATCGGAGAGGCAGTGTGGTCGTCACCACTCAAAGTGTCTATCTTTTGTTTCAAAATGACATCATTATAAGTGAAAAACATCAACTGGAAAACGGAAAACCGAACAAACGCATTCGGATTGTGTCGATACTTTAGCACAATGATCCATGGGTCATATGGGACGTGTACGAGTCAACCCTGCCTCAATCAGAGACACAGTGTGGCCGACACCACTCAAATTTTTATCTTTTGTTTCAAAAGGACATCATTTTAAGTGAAAAACATCAACTGGCATACAGAAAACTGACCAAACGCATTCAGATTGTGTCGATACTTTAGCACAATGATCCATGGGTCATATGTGACGTGTATGAGTCAACCCCACCTCAATCCAAGCACGGTGTGTCCAGTATCACTCTAAGTGGCTCTCATTTGTTTAAAATGGACAACATTAAGTACATACGGAAAACTGACCAAACGGATTCTGATTGTGTTGATACTTTAGTACAACGATCCATGGGTTATGTGTGACATGTATGAATCAACCCCGCCTCAATCAGAGAGGAGTGTGGCCAAAACCACTCAAAGATTCTGTCTTTTGTTTCAAAATAACATCATTTTAAGTGAAAAACATCAACTAGAAAATGAAAAACCGACCAAACGCATTCGGAGTGTATCGATACTTTAGCACAATGATTCATGGGTCATATCTGACGTGTACGAGTCAACACCTCCTTAGTACAAGGCGCGGTGTGGCCGACACCATTCACAGTGTCTCTCTTTTGTTTAAAATGGACAGGATTATAAGTGAAAAGAACAATTGACATACGAAAAACTGACCAAACACATTCGGATTCTGTTGATAATTTATCACAATGATCTATGGGTCATATGTGACGTGTATGAATCAACCCCACCTCAATAAGAGACGTGGTGTGGCCGGCACCACTCAAAGTGTCTGTCTTTTGTTTCAAAATGACATCATTTTAAGTGAAAAACATCAACTGGCATACGGAAAACCAACCAAACGCATTCGGATTGTGTCGATACTTTAGAACAACAATCCATGGGTCATATGTGATGTGTACGAGTCAACCCCGCCTCAATCTGAGGCGCGGTGTGGCCGATATCATTCACAGTGTCTCTCTTTTGTTTAAAATGGACAGGATTATAAGTGAAAAGAAAAACTGACATACGAAAATCTGACCAAACACATTCGGATTCTGTTGATAATTTATCACAATGATCCATGGGTCATATGTGACGTGTAAGAGTGAACCCCGCCTTAATCCGAGGCACGGTGTGGCCGGGATCACTCTAAGTGGCTCTCATTTGTTTAAAATGGACAACATTTTAAGTACATATGGAAAACTGACCAAACGGATTCTGATTGTGTTGATACTTTATCACAATGATCCATGGGTCATATGTGACATGTATAAATCCACCCCGCCTCAATCAGAGACACAGTGTGGCTAGCACCACTGAAATTGTCTGTCTTTTGTTTTAAAATGACATCATTTTAAGTGAAAAACATCAACTGGAAAACGGAAAACTAACCAAAAACATTCGGATTGTGTCGATACTTTAGTACAATGACCCATGGGTCATATGTGACATGTACCAATCAACCCCGCCTCAATCAGAGACGTAGTGTGGCCAACACCACTCAAAGTGTCTGCCTTTTTTTAAAAGGAAATCATTTTAAGTGAAAAACATCAACTGGCATATGGAAAACCGACCAAACGCATTCGGATTGTGTCGATAATTTAGAACAATGATCCATGGGTCATTTGTGATGTGTACGAGTCAACCCTACCTCAATCCAAGGCATGGTGCGGCCGAGATCACTCTAAGTGGCTCTCGTTCGTTTAAAATGGACTACATTTTAAGTAAATATGGAAAACTGATCAAACGGATTCTGATTGTGTTGATACTTTAGCACAACGATCCTTGGGTCATATGTGACGTGTATGAATCAACCCCGCCTCAATAGTAGATGCAATGTGGCCAGTACCACTCAAATTGTCTGTCTTTTGTTTCAAAATGACATCATTTTAAGTGAAAAACATCAACTGGAAAACGGAAAACCGACCAAACACATTCGGATTGTGTAGATACTTTAGCACAACGATCCATGGGTCATATAAGACGTGTACGAGTCAACCCTGCCTCAATCAAAGACGCAGTGTGGCCGACACCACTCAAAGTGTCTATCTTTTGTTTCAAAATGACATCATTTTAAGTGAAAAACATCAACTGGAATACGGAAAATGGACCAAACACATTCGGATTGTGTCGATAATTTAGCACAACGATCAATGGGTCATATGTGATCTGTACGAGTCAACCTCGCCTCAATCCGAGGCACGGTGTGGCCTACACCATTCACAGTGTCTCTCTTTTTTTTAAAATGGACATGATTATAAGTGAAAAGAACAACTGACATACGAAAAACCGATCAAACGCATTCAGATTCTTTTGATAATTTATCACAATGATCCATGGGTCATATGTGACATGTATGAGTCACCACCTCCTTAATCTGAGGCACGGTGTGGTCGGGATCACTCTAAGTGGCTATCATTTGTTTAAAATGGAAAACATTTTAAGTACATACGGAAAACTAACCAAACGGATTCTGATTGTGTTGATACTTTAGCACAACGATACATGGATCATATGTGGTTTTTATAAATCAACCCCACCTCAATCGAAGATGTGTTGTGGCCAGCACCACTCAAAGTGTCTATCTTTTATTTCAAAATGACATCATTTTAAGTGAAAAACATCAACTGGAAAATGGAAAACCAACCAAACGCATTCGGATTGTGACGATACTTTAAAAAACGATCCATGGGTCATATGTGTCGTGTAAGAGTCAACCCCGTATCAATCAGAGACGTAGTGTGGCCGACACCACTTAAAGTGTCTGTCTTTTGTTTCAAAAGGACATCATTTTAAGTGAAAAACATCAACTGGCATATGGAAAACTGACCAAACGCATTTGGATTGTGTCGATACTTTAGGAAAACGATACATGGGTCATATTTGACATGTACGAGTCAACTTCGACTTAATCCGAGGCACGGTGTGGCCGAGATCACTCTAAGTGGCTCTCTTTTGTTAAAGATGGACAACATTTTAAGTACATACGGAAAACTGACCAAATGCATTCAGTTTCCGTTGAAACATTAGGAGAACGATCCATGGGTCATATGTGACGTGTACAAATCAACCCCGCCTGAATCGGAGATGCAGTGTTGCCAGAACCACTCAAAGTGTCTGTCTTTTGTTTCAAAAGGACATCATTTTAAGTGAAAACAACAACTAGCATACGGAAAACCGACCAAACAGATTCTGATTGTGTCGATACTATAGAACAACGATCCATGGGTCATATGTGACGTGTACGAGTCAACCCCGCCTCAATCTGAGACACGGTGTGGCTGAAACCATTCATAGTGTCTCTCTTTTGTTTAAAATGGACATCATTTTAAGTGAAAACAACAACTGACATACGAAAAACTAACCAAATATATTCGAAATGTGTTGATGATTTAGGAAAACGATCCATGGGTTATATGTGATGTGTAAGATTCAACCCCGCCTTAATATGAGGCACAGTGTGGCCGGGATCACTCTAAGTGGCTCTCTTTTGTTTAAAATGGACAACATTTTAAGTACATACGGAAAACTGACCAAACACATTTTGTTTCCATTGAAAATTTAGGAGAATGATCCATGGGTCATATGTGACGTGTATGAATCAACCCCACCTCAATATGAGATGCGGTGTGGCCAGCACCACTCAATGTGTCTATCTTTTGTTTCAAAAGGACATCATTTTAGGTGAAAAACATCAACTGGCATACGGAAAACCGATCAAATGCTTTTGAAATATGTTGATACTTTAGGACAATGATCGATGGGTCATTTGTGACGTGTATGAGTTAACCTAGACTCAATAAGAGGCACAGTGTGGCCGGTATCACTCCATGTGTGTGTATTTTGTTTAAAATGGACATCATTTCTGGTAAAAATATATGGTATACAAAAAACCGATCAAATTATGAATTGAATTCCGGATTCCACATATAATTGTCATCTAAATTTTAAATTGAATTCTAAATGAATTATGTATGTTTATGAATTCTAATTTAATTATAGATGTTTATAGTTCTAGGATACATTATATGTTAAATGTGTATGAATTTGTTCTCTATATGTATGTGTTAGTTGGTTATTGTAGGTACAATAATTGTATATGTATATGTTAGTTTATTGCAGGTACAATAATTGGATTAAAAATGAGAGGGAATGCACAAAATGGGGGATGCTATGAAATTTGCAGATCTGCTGTGAAATTTGCATAGCATAGGCTATGCCAACAGTTTCAAACCATTGTCATAGAATCTCTGATTCTTTTTTTACCAATGGTTCAATGAACCGCTGTTAATAAACCTTTCCCAACGGTTTGGAATCTATTGGGAAAGAGGATAGTCCTTGGGATTTCCCAATGGTTCAAGCCAAACAGTTGGGAAAAACCATCCCAACGGTTTGGCACAACCGTTGGGATGGGTAAGTTTTTTCCCACCCTATCCCAGCGGTTCATTGTAAACCGTTGGGAAAAGCTTTCCCAACGGCTTACTTCCCTACGGTTTGTAGAACCGTTGGTATAACATATACCTCCGGTTCTGCAGCCTTTCCCAATGGTTCAGAACCATTGGGAAAGACTGTATTTCCAGTAGTGGGTGCAGAATCAATTATCTGCATGGTCTCTGTTACAACCACCATGTCCAAAGACATGGAAAAGCAGTCTAACTCCCATGTTGTTGGAAAAATACCTATCAAAGATTCTCTTGGTCTGTCATCAGGACATCATACTTCCCTTGCCTCACACACTAAGTCAAAATATGATTTCTCTCCCAACATTGGAGAGTTCATCTCAAAAATCTTTTCTCCATCAGAAGAAGAATATGACGAAGATGATGATGAATAACAAGAATAAGAATAAGAACTCAAAGATGCCCCCTCTACATTTTAAGGTGTCTCCACCCCAATCGATGAACATAGGAAGATAAATTTGGGCACCAAAAAGGACCCTCAACCCACTTTCATCATTGTGGACATGCCTGTCTAGGAACAAGAGGCATAAACCACTTTCCAAAAGAAGAATCGAGATGTGTTTTCCTAGAAATACATGGAAATTCTAGGCCTCAATCTCTTGGTCACCACCCATCATTTGGGCGTCCCATAAGATCATCGAGGATATAAGCACTGATCCTGAAGGACCAACCCAGTGCATGCTGTCAAAATAGAGGTTGAAGTTGACAAGCTGATCAAAGACAACTTTATACGGAAGGTCCAATATCCGATCGGGATGGAAAACATTATTCATATCAAAAATAAGAATGGGAAAATTATAATCTTCATTGAAATCAGGGACCTTAATCCGCATTTCCCAAAAGATGACTTCCTAATCCTGATCACCATATTTTTGATTGATGCAAGACCCAGCTACAAAGCCCTATCTTTCATGGATGACTCTTCTGGATACAATCAAATCAAGATGGCCTGAGGAGATAGAGAATATACCTCTTTTAGGGACCCTCATGAGGTGTTCAATTATAAATTGACTCCCTTTGGCCTAAAGAATGATGGCACCACATATTAGTGCGCCATGAACCACATCTTCAAACCCTTCATGGGAAAGTTCATTGAGTGCTATATCGATGACCTGGGGGTTAAATCACGACAACGCTTGAACCACTTGGATGATCCAGAAACTATCTTCAACAAATTGGAACCTCAAAGTTTAATGATGAATCCCATAAAAGTTTTCTTTGGTGTTACCACGATAAAATTTCTTAACTTCGTCATACGCCATCACGGCATTGAAGTCGGCCCTGAGAAGAAAAAACTCGTCATTTTCATGTCCCCACCTCGCAAAATCACTGAGTTGAGAGGTCTCCAGGGGCACCATGCCTACATTCGGTTCTTCATATCCTACCTTGTAGGTAAATGTATACCTTTCACCAGGCTCATGATGAAAAAAGTTACATTTGAGTGGGATAATTATTTCCAAGAAGCATTCAACAATATCAAAAAATATATCCTAATTCGGTCGGTGCTGATTCCACCTCTTGAGAGGAGGCCACTCATTTTGTATTTTACCACCATAGAAAGGTAATTAGGTGCCTTACCTACACAAAAGAATGATTTTGGTAGCTAGAATATCCTCTATTACCTCGGTATAATAATGATTTATGTTGAAACTCAGTATTCAAAAATTAAAAATAATACCCTAGCCCTAATCTTCGCAGTAGAGAAACTCAGGAATTACTTATAGCACTATGAGGTACAACTGGTTTCCCACTGTACCATGCTCAAATATATCCTCAACCATCCCATGCTAAATGGGAACCTATCACGATGGTCAGTTATCCTACAACAGTTTGACATATGGTATGAATCTCGTAAGGATATCAAAGGAATGTTGTTAGCTGACCTCTATGTCGAGCACCCCTCAGAAGAAACAACACCACTAGATTCCAAAATTCTAGATGAAGAAGTTTTTTATGTTCAGGAGGACCCATAGATATGGAAAATGTACTTTGACGGTGCTTCGTGAAGCCTGACAGGGAAAAGAATGGAGAAAACCTAACTCAACAAAGTGGGGATGGGAGTTATGCTCATATCCTCCAAAAATGCTATATTTACTTACTCTTTCCTACTTTCATAAGGGTGTAAAAACAATGAATAGGATTATCAAGACCTCATTGTCGGTCTGGAACTACCACTTCATGTGTAAGCTAAACACATAAAAATAAAGGGTGATTCAGAGATAGTCATAAAACATGTTAATAGTGATTGTCCCATTAAGAAAGAAATAATATTCCCCTTGATGAACCATGTTCAAGGACTGATGGTAGAATCACCATTAGAACCAATGTTGACTTATGTCCCCTGGTCAAAAAATGCTCAGGCTGACACTTTGGAAAATGTAGTCATAGCCTTGGTTGATCCGGACCAGGATGAGACGGTTATTATCATTGCCCACTGCGAGATGGTCTTGCCATTTATCTAGAGTGATATAGAGGAAATTGATGAAATTAGCCACATATATGAGCCTTATGGTCACACCACTGGTTGGATAACACCCATTTAAAATTACCTTTAGAATAAGGAACTCCCACCAAATAGGACAGGAAGGGAGTTGGTCTGAAGACAGGTAGTCAATTTTACCCTATACAATGGGGTAAACGAAGAAAAATTTTTCTAAAAAGAAGTCCTTTACATAGTCCTTATCAGGTGAATTGATGGAGGAGATACTACTGATGTCATGAAAGAAGTGCATGCCATAGCTTGTAGAGGGCACCAGTCAGTAACCAAGCCCTCTCAACAAAATAGAAGGCTTGGGTATTGTTGGCCCACCATGATACCAGATTGTGTCATATTCATTAAGAAGTTCCATTCCAGCAAAGTTCATGCTAATTTCATACACCGACCTCCAGAGTTAATTCATATATCTATGTACTCCTAGACATCCGTTGCCTGGGGAATGGATGTTTTGAGACCATATCCTCCCGCTACATCCAGACAGTTCAAATTCATACTCATAGTGACCGACATGTTTTCCAAATGGGCAGAAGATATACCCCTTAAAGAAGTCAGGGTGAAAAACACTTCCAGGTTTGTGAAGTACGCCATCATTACCAGATTTGGTTTCCCTCATACCATTCTAACAGACAACGACACCAACTTCTACTCTACTGAGTAGGACAAGTTATACCAGGAGTATATAATTAATGCAAATCACTCGTCCCATTACCAAGCTACGACCAATGGGAAGATAGAGGATTTCAATAAGAATTTTTTCTAACATACTCTAAAATATTGTTGATAAGGACATGAAATCATGGCAATAAAAGCTTTTTCATTATTTCTGGGCTTACCGAACAACAACCCACACTGCCACTCAGGCAACCCTATACTCACTAGTATAAGGGGTGGAGGCAGTTTTTCCTATCCAAATCAACATGTCATCCCTTTTTATGGACATTTTTGATCAACTATTCATGAACAAGAAATCCTAGAGATGGTTTGATGAATTAGAGCATCTAGATGAGAAATAGTTGCACACCCGTCACCATTTGGAAATATACCAAAACCAGATTGCATGAGCCTTCAACAAAAAAGTTTTCCTTTGATCATTCCTCAAAGGAGAAATGGATTTAGTCCTCAGAACTATGATGATAGTCAGAAAAAATCCCCCAAATATTTAACCAAAGTGGTACGGATGATATTTCATACATAGGGTTTATTCCAATGGAGCATACGCCCTGATATCAATGGACGGACAGCTCATCATGACTCCCACAAATGCAAAGTTCATGAAGAAATACTTTTAATAACTCCATAAAACTAAGGTCCAAACTCTATGACACAAAACTATGAGTTATAAATCACTATGAAATCCATGGTCCAAACTATATGACCCTAAACTATGAGTCATCATCTTAGCCACATGATGTTAAAATGTACAGTATTAGTCCATGCAACATGACACTAAACTAAAATTCCATGTTCCAAACTCTATGACCTTAAACTATGAGTCATTTTCCTTTCCACATGATGTTAAACTCTAAGTAACTTGTTTTTTCCGACACATTCGTCGGGGCGCGCATGTCCATCTGTGGAGGTAGCGCAACTGTAGCCCTGCATCCCCACTTTCCAAAGGCAAGCGGTATTCATTCCTTATTCAGGGACATTTGATCCTTGATCGAAACAGTATGATGGGATTTCAGTTCTTCCTTCCATTGATTCCTCCTCGGAACTCGTCACCTAGTTTGGGTCTCCCTTATAGATTAAGTCATGGTTCATGAATCTCATTCTCGGTGTCATATCTTTGTGGACTCTGGTTAATTACACTACATTCGTCAAGACATTCCATGGGGTCATGACATGGTAGAAACCTTCAGTAAGAGTAGATGACAATATCAGGCATATAGGGGCATCTCTGGATGTGTGGATATTGGGGAACCCGCATTCTTCCTCATAAGAGGGCATCTCAAGGGTGCAGAACCTAAGGCATCCCACATTGGATGTGGGTAATCAGATTCCATAGGCATGTATCTGAGGTTCTCCTCAGCTTCCCATGTTTAACACAGGGTATGGCGCAATTTTAACATCTAGTAGAGACAGTTACACCAAATTTGTGTCTTATGAGGTTTTCCTCAGGCATCTCATGTTTATCACAAGGTAGGCTGGGAGTTTAACGTCTTGCAGAGACGGAATGAGGGTGATCCGAACGTCCCATATAGACGGATCAGATTGGTACATCCCTAGGAGGGAACACCAGGAAGGTTTACTATGTGGATGGATCAGAACACTCGATAAGAGCAGACCCAAGAAGATGTGTCCCATAAAGGGTAGATGTCACACTGTGAAGGCTGATCTGGACACCACTGAGGGCGGATCAGGGAGTGTGCACCCCAGAATGGGGAAACACCAAGGTTTATCATTGATTGGTATTGAACCTCATGAAGGTTTCCTATGTACCATCTGTATACGACAGGGATCAAAACCCACATAGTTAAAAGGGGTGATGAATCGGGGTGTACACAAAGGAAAACGACCCAGAGACATGTTGGGGCTTACGTGTGAATTGTTGCCCAAGTACTTCTTGGAGCAGTGAGGGGGTGGATGCATGATCCCACCAGGATGTGGCGGCCTGGGTGAGAATCAGGATGGATAATGTAGAGTTTAATGGATTGAAGGGGGAATGAGATGGTACCTTCATGAAGGTGGCAGTGGTGTTGGTCTTGAGCCTTGAATAGACTTTTTTCGTATCCCCGTGGCATGGAATCAAAGTCTACATAGTTCAGTGGGATGATGGGACACCAGGGGAGGCGACCCATGAGAATGGACGCATTGATGGGATCTAGAGGAAATAGGAACTCCAGGTTGGGTCATGACCTTCCTGAAACACATAGACTCTAGGGAGAGATCAAGATGATACAAGAGTGATGGGATTGAGCCTCAGAGAGAATTCCTACGTATCCACGTGGTAGGGAATCAAAGTCTGCATAGTTCATCTAACGACGGCTTACCATCAATTGGGGACTTCAACGACTTATCACTGAATGGGGTTGGAAAATGATTACTGCTGAATGGGGGAACAATGGATTACCACTGATTGAGGTCAATAGTTTAATGTCATGTTTCACGGGGGTGAACCGATATGAAAGAGGACATGGGACCCAGATAGGTGGGGGGCTTGAACCTCATGGATGCTTCCTACGTACCTTGCCTTGGCGAGGATCAAAGACCATGTAGTTATGAAGGGGGTGGGAACCGACGTGAAGGTGGTCGAAACCAATGGGGTGTTGGGCTTGATCCTCAGGGAGTCTTCCTACATACCTCACCATGGCAAGGACCAAAGACCATGTAGTTCAAGTGGTGTGGGGCTTACACTCTAGGTTGCTCAAGGTGTTGGTTAACCAATGTGAAGGGGGTCGGAGCGACCAATGGGTGGTGGGCTTGAACCTAGTGGAGGCTTTCTATGTACCTTTCCTTAGAAAGGATCAAATACCACGTTGTTCATGTGGTGTGGGGTTTATACTCTAGGTTGCCCAGGGTGTTGGTGAACCGACATGAATGGGGCCGGAACAACCAGGTGAATGATGGGCTTGATCCTCATGGAGGCTTCCTATATACCCTGCCTTGGAAAGGATCATAGACGACGTAGTTCATGAATGGTGTTTCGGCCTTACACTCTAGTATGCCCAAGGTGTTGGTGAACCGACGTGATGGGGGTTGGAGTGACCAATGGGTGGTGGGCTTGAAACTTTTGGAGGCTTCTTACGTACCTTGCCTTAGCAAGGATCAAAGACCATGTAGTTTAAGTTGGTTTGGGGCTTACACTCGTGGATTTCCATAGGGGATTTCATGGTCGATGCTTAATACTCTAGGCCCACGTGAGTCGTGCTCGGTGTGAGAAACAAGTGGCAGCAAACACCGGACGATCATAGCGAAAAGGTGAGTCCATGAAGGGCGGTTCATGGGGCTTATGCAAGGAAGTTTCTCGGGTGCCTCTATGGAGTGGAAATGGAGCATGGGTCTTATACAAGGAAGCTGCCCAGGTGCCGCTATAGTGCGGCAATAGTAGATGGGGCTTACGCAAGGAAGCTGCTCGGGTGCCGCTATGGAGCGGTAATAGTGAATAGGGCTTACACAAGGAAGATGCCTGGGTGCTGCTAGGGAGCTGCAGTTGTGAATGGGGCTTACGCATGGAAGATGCTCAGGTGCCGCTATGGAGTGGAAATGGTGAATGGGGATTACGCTGGGAAGCTGCCTGAGTGCCGCTACGGAGTGGAAACAGTGAATGGAGCTTACGTGAGGATTCTGCTCAGGTACCGCTATGGAGTAGCAACGGTGAATGGGTATTATGCATGGAAGCTTCCCAGGAGTCTCTATGGAGTGGCAATAGTGAATGGGGCTTACGCAAGGAAGCTGGCCGGGTGCCGCTATAGAGCGGCAATGGTGAATGGGGCATACACATGGAAGCTGCCCAGGTTCCACTATGGAGCAGAAACAGTTAATGTGGCTTACCCTAGGAAGCAGCCCATAATGTCTTACTCATGTATCGCCATGAGGGCATCCCAACCCACTGGTGGGTTGAGGCCTTTACCTATGCGCTAGTGCACAAGAGGGATAATGCCAAGGGAATTGGAATCAGTCCGAACAAAGGGAGATGAAAAGTGTGAATCACATGCCCAACATTCAGAACGCAATGAGGGTGGCATGGAAATGGAGGATAACTATTTAACGTGTTTAAAACACGGAATCCATATCACGTTAGCCTAAAATGGGGACAAGAAAATGAGGGTTGATTGCTGACCGTGTTTGAAGCACACGACCTGACTCAAACAGTTGTTCTAAGTCTTTCGGGGCATTGGCACTGGACGATAGGTGAACCGATATGGCATAAGACCAGGCCGTTAGGGGGTCCTTTTAGACCTGGAAGAGGATAAAGATCTGAATGAAGGACACACAAAGCATGAGGTGGAGTGATGGAATGTTTGAACGGATTTCAGTGATCTTGAGATTACACCAATGTACTCATGGCATTAGGCATCCTATGCTTGGAGCATAAGGCATCTCTGTATTGAGTAAGAGGCATCCTATGTTTGGAACATAGGGCGTACTATAGTTTAGAGTCATATAGAAAGGACGGTTAGCATCTCATGCTTTGATCATGAGGTATCTCTTCTTTGGTGTAAGAGGCATCCTATGTTTGGAATATAGGGTGTACTACAATTTAGAGTTATATAGAAAGAACTATTGGCATCTCAGGCTTGGAGCATAAGGCATCTCTTATTTGGAGTAAGATGCATCCTATGTTTGGAACATAGGGTGTACTATAATTTAGAGTCATGTAGATAGGACTATTGGAATCTTATGCTTGGAGTGTAAGGCATATCTTATATTGAGTAAGAGGCATCCAATATTTTTCATATAGGGGTAACTATAGTTTATAGTCATGTAGAAAAGACTATTGACGTCTTATGCTTGGAACATAAGTCATCTCTCATATTGAGGAAGAGGAATCCTATGTTTGGAACATAGTGAGTACTATAGTTTATAGTCGTATAGAGATGACTGTTAGGCATAAGGCGCCTAGAAATGGTTGGTTTTGGGTCTTACGCAAGGGCGGCCCTTTCTAGTTCAACCTGGCATATGAGCCAAGTGATAGGGTTTGGAAGAGTTTCCTGAGGAATGGTTCGACTCAAGGTACTTGGGGAATTGATGATGAGAATATCAACTCATGACATGGGAATGGAACCAAGAGGAATATGTCAACTCAAGGTGTTTCATGGTGTGCGGAGGAGTCTCTCAAATCATTTTATTCCAAATGTGGAAGGCGTGTGCACATAAGGGCGCAATGAAAAATGTCGTCGTCTCGGCCTGAAAATTTCACGGTGTGACACTCCATTTTTCATGGGGGTTAGTGATGGTAGCTAAGGGATTGAGGAGCATGGTGTCTTACAGATCATGGACTCGTGGAGCATAGACTCACGGAGCATGGACTCCCAGAGCATAGACTCGTGGAGCAGCATCGTGAAGGAAGCTGCTTGAGGATCTTGGACTCGCAGAGCATGGACTCGCAGAGCAAGGACTCGCAGAGCAGCATTGCGAAGGAAGCTACTCACGGAGCTTGGACTTGCGGAGCAGCATCGCGAAGGAAGCCGCTCATGGAGAATAGGGTTGCGGAGTCGCTTCATGAAGCAGAGCTCCGCGAACTAGGAGATCAACCGCCCAAGGGGCGGAGTGACCGTCTGGCGAGGGGGGGTGTGAGCTTGGTATTTATAGGCAAGGGCACCATGAAGCAGAGCTTTCTCAGCATGAATACATAGCTTTCCATGTGGTAGGTTCGCGAATTTCAAAGGGATTCTCTAAGAATCCCACCTCCTTGCTTCACGGTGGGGCTGCACAAACGTCAAAGGGATTCGCGGAGCGTCCCTCCTCCTTTCTTCACAGTGGGGATCTGCGATCACATAGGGGGATTCGCGAAGTCGTCCCACCTCATTTCTTCGCAGAGAGTCGTGAATGTATAAGGGGTTTGTGGAGCATCCCGCCTCCTTGCTTCGCGGAGGGACTCCGCGATCACGGAGGGGGGCTTTGCGAACTAGTATTCCGGCCCGACTTCAAATGTCCATAACTCCTAATCCGTAACTCCGTTCGGGCTCTAATAGCTATCAAATCAAATATTACAAAGTGGGATATGCTCTTGGATCATTTATAGGTGAATTTGGAAAATTTTGGGGATTCCTTTTCCAGTGTCAACACTTGTCCTTGAAACATGACATTAAACGGTGACTCATGTCCTTATCATAAGAAATTAAACTACATGACACAAAATGTCCTAATTGCATGACAATGAACTACATGATCTCTCAAAGAACAACATGCAGCTTGATTCCATCCCTTGAAGGATATGTAGAGATGCCTCCATCCTCGATCCTGGACCTCCCCCCATCAAAAAATGCTTTTGTCACACCCCCTATCTACCCATTTGGTAAGGGAAACCCATACCACTCCCCGTTTCTCACATTGAGTATAACACACATGAGTTTGGGATCAATGGTGGGGATTCCTTTATGAATGAAAACTATGGTGAAACATGATAGACCTGGAAACTATGATGGATGGAATGAAAATGCCCCTACCCCTGGACCCACCCCCCCCCCCCAAAATGTCCCCATCACATTCTCAACCTCCCTACACTTGTGAAGGAGACTCTATTTCCACTCCATGTTTCTCACACCGAGTATAATTCTCATGAGATTAGGATTGGTGTTAAGGATTATCTTATGCACACAAATTGTGTAGAGACATGGTAGACCCAACACCCATAGAAAATAAAAAAAAATCCATGTTTGTGAACCAAGCCAGTTCAGTACTAGGACCATTTAGGACTACGTATGGATTTATTCTTACCCATGTAGGATACATAGTGACACCCATATTTGGAACCCCAGTCCAGCCAATTTCCATCATTAAAAAAATTTCCACAAATGTCCCTATATATCGAACAGATATTTTAAGGGAACATTCAAAACTACATATGGCTAGATTCCTTCCCTTGCAAGATATGTAGTGACATCTGGATTTGGCATCCAATCCCAGCCACACACATAGACACACACACACACACACATATATATATGGAAAATATTCCCTCATGTGTTCTTACAGATGGACTGGGGCAGATCGGTGTAGGGAACATTCAGAACTATGTATGGCTTGATTCCCACCCTCATAGGATACGTAGTGACACCCAAATTTGGAAACCCGGCCCATCCACCATAAAAAACGCCCCTTCTCCACCATATATAGGTCATGCTTGTATGTGAATCCCATGAAAGGTGCTAATCACATGCCAATAAACTGAAAAAGTCTTCAAGAGTTATGTCTGGTTCAGTCCTCAGTGTCATGAGATCCCACACATGCCCCCCACTCATGAAAATTCAAATGATCCGGCATCTCCCTCTATACATCTATTAGAGTTATATAGAATCCCCAGTAGTGAATATGTAATCATGGTATCTATGTATTTCATACATTCCCAGACACATCATTCCCATTTTTCAAAATCCATACCTCAGGAAAACTTGGATCCTCATAATTATTTAAGTCCATCTAAGATGGAAGGCCTGTGTCATGCAGATACCTTTGATTGACTATGCACATCATGCCCCGGTGGCTCTGCATATGTTTCCCCCAAAAATGGATGTCAATACATGGAAAATTCATCCCCATGAGAGACCTCTCCTATCTCAGTACGCCCAATGGCTTCCAAGTCCCATGTCATTCCTCTTGATTTGAGTTTCCCCTGAGAATTTGGTTTACACCTTTTATCGATACTCACGTCTAAGGATTGTAGGAACATCCTAATTTCGATTAATCTAAAATTATTGAAGACCTTAATGATAGTATAATAGTCTTCAATTCATGACTCTAAACTACATATCATCACATCCTCGCCACATGACATTAAACTACAAGGCCAAAATCATCCTTGGAGTATGATGTGAAACTGTCTAAGAATGGTTTAATCCCAAAATTTCCCTCTAATGTTGATTTTTTTATTCCTAAGAAATGAAACAGAATCCTAATAATCCCTTTTTTATCACATTGAGCATAGATCACATGAGCTTAGGGATTTCAAATAGAGATCCATCGTGGCATTATGGAAAAATAGTCCAAGAATTTGGTCCTATCAGCACTACCCTAAATGGAATATCACGATTCCCTGCCTCAAGAGGAACCCCATTCCCAAGCCATTTTATGTTAAATGACCAGGTATCCCAAATATGGAACGAATTCCTCACCCTGCATACGAGTTAGATCTATGTAAGGGACACTCGATTCCACGAGTAAATCGTAGCCCAAATGTCCCCAATATATCTAGGATCTCTCATGAAATATTTCAAACTCCGTGCATTGAGTGATATTGAATCTACATAACCCTATAAGGCCATCTAAGATGGAAGGTCAGTGTCCTGCAGACACCTTTAATTGGCTATCCACATCATGCCCTAGTGGCTCTGCATATGTCTCCAATAAAAATGGTCGTCAATGAAAAGAAAAATTCTTACCCAAGATATTCCTCTCCTATCTCTGTATTCCTAGTGGCTTCCAAGACTCGTTCCATCCCTCCCAATTCCATGGCCCTCAAATTTATGGTTTACTTTTTTCTTTCTACACACATCCTAGATATATTAGAACTTGTGGTCCCAATTCATCTTTGGCCCTTTTAAGGTCTCTAAAGGTATCCCATCCATATGTATGAAGTTGATCCACATACAAAGGAAGAGTTCCCCAACTCATTTATGGGTTTCCCCAAAGAAGCTCAGTTAATATCTCCCTTTTTGATGCTCAGGTGCACCCCTCATCAAAGGTCACTTACGATATTCAAAAAGTTCCCAATCTTTATAATCTTTCATTTTTATCAGAAATGGAAGGCCAGGGTCCTGAGACAACCTTTTTTTGACTGTACACATCATGCCCTAGTGGCTCTACATATGTTTCCCCCAAAATGGTCACCAATCAACGGAAAATTTGTCCCCATGAGAGTCCTTTCTAGCTTCTGTACGCTCAAATGACAATCATGTCCCATTACACCCCGGATTTGGAAAAATCTTGGTTAATGGCTTGAATACCTTCTTCTTTACAAGTTCCCCAGACATAAAAAATACTCTTAATTGAACTGACCATTCACCATCTCTCCCTCATGCTAGTAATATATGGGTGGGAACAGTTTCCTACTCAAAGATGATATGAATGCCCCTAGTGTTTTCAGACAACACTACTCGGGCCAGCCACCCACTATGGCTCCCAACTTCAAAATTAATTCAAACTGTTGTAAATACCAGAATTCCATTTGAGATGGAAGGCCTGTGTTATGAGGATACCTTTTATTGACTATGCACATCATGCCTCGATGGTTCTATATATGTCGCCCACAAAAATGGTTGTCAATCAAAGGGAAATTCGTCCCTAGGAGAGTCATTTCCTATCTCCGTACGCCTAAAATGGATCCCGAGCCTTATGCATGACCAAAATCACAAATCAAGGGTCAGGAAAAATTCCTAATCTATGTATGAAAAATATAAGAACATTATTGGATAATGGTCCCGAATTGGGGCCCTTGCCCCAACAAGTTTGATCAAAGTTATTCAACCTAAAACATTAGCAATAAGTTTTATTGGCCAGACTGTGAACTACTGGTGAAAAAGTTTTCATACTTTCCAGATGGAAAATACACAAAGGGAACCTCAGGGTAAAAGTCAATTCTTAGCTCACTAAAAAAATTGAGCCATCAAAAAAGGTGTAAATCTTGTTAGGATGATAACCTGCAAAGGGTGGCCTTAGTAAAATCCATGTTATACCCGCAAAGCCCATACCAAGAAGTCTTAGAAAAAATTAGGGTAATAATAATAATAAAATAGAAATATAAGTTCATGTAGTTTTCCATGAAACCCCAGTAATAGTAGAACTACTCTCACTGAGTCCCGTGACTCAAGAAAAAAATAGAGCCCAGTTCAACTATTTCTGTTTACTAGTTTCAATTCATGGTTTAAAATTAATAACTAATTAAAATGATGTTGACAAGAAGAGACGAAAAATTATTTAAAAGCCAAATAAGTTCCATTATGTCTAGAAAAAAGGGATGAACATCCCCAATTCGGAGTCTCTTCAGAGTAAAAAAACAAGAAAGAAGAAGAGTACATATCATGATTTGAGACGTGATTATAATAAGGCTCAGTTCAGCCTATCCAAAAAGATGGTAAGTGGTTGTCACAGGTCATCAATAGTCTACTCCAAAGAGTAACTTTCCTTTATTTTGTCCTTGACCGTCGGACACACCTGCTCCCAAATGACATTAAGGTTCTTCCCTTTCTTCGGAACAACTTCATAATCGGCATGATAAGAGGCTAGTTGTTCCCTTAAACATATTGTGTGGGATTCTCAATCATGTAGATCCTCCTCTTGAGTGTGCACCAAATCACAGGACTTTACCTCATTAGCCTTGAGAAGATCTAATTCTTCCAAAATATCTCGGAAGGTCACCATCTAGTGATGGGAAGAATTGAACTTGGCCAGCTTGTCCTCATAGGAGGCACGGTCTTCTCAGGAAATTATGATCTAGTAGATGAGGAGGTGTAAATGTTGATAGTTGAAGCCATCGAAACCCAACTCAGTGAATAACCTCTGAAAATTTTCACCCTCATCAACAAAATTGGCTATTGGTGTCTCTGTGGAAGGGAACATAACTGGCACCATGCCTCTTTCTACACTACCTGGTGCCTCCCTATGACACCAGTACTTTGACCCTCCTATGCCTCCACATGCCTATAAGTAGGAATCATCGCCCCAGGAGTGGGAAGTGAACTAAGACATGCCACCCAAGATTAGGGACTCTCTTTCCCCTCAAATGGTTCAACCGTTGGGGCTAGGTGCGGAGGATTAGCCACAACTTCCATGGTGATTGGTGATACTTTTCTTGTTCTGGCCTCATTAAAGTCTTTGGTAGTATCTTCATGAGAGGATTAGTCCGAATCACTCCCCAATGAGATAGGTTGTATGGATGAGGCCCCTCTCAGATGCTTTTGATGGAAAACTAAGCATATTTTTACTAAAAGGGAAAGAGCAGGTGGGGTATCCATTGTGGCTACTATAAGAATGACAATAGAAGGTGCATCTATCACACTCTTAAGAGTAGAAGCACTGTGTAGCAATTCCATTGGGGCAAGGATGAGGTTGGAAATGGGTAATTGTTTTTGTACCCACCGAACTGGTTATTTCAGCATCCCATTAGGGTAATAATCTTACCAGAGTCGGGTATACTCCAGCAATAGAAAGGTGGGCCCCGTTGTTTTTGTAATGATAATATCCCTAGCCACACCTTCATGCATCATCATAAGACACAATTGGCAGAGAACCAGAAGATGAGATTAACCACTTAATTGAAGAACCGAGAGAAGCACAGTATGTTAAAGTCATCCAAATTTCCTGGAAAACTAGTAGGGGAGGTAAGGATCACAAATGACTACTCGTTCTACACGATTGGTGAGAATCCCATCCCAAAGGCTGATGAGGTTTGAGCATTCGTCCAAGGATCCTCCCCTTTTACCACTCAATGAACCATGAGGGGTCGGATGCGGTGAAAATGAGAAACGAGAGGCATCGTTCAATAGCCCAATGGTGTCAATAATGCTCAGAGTCCTAGGATGAACAACAGAAATGTTGAGAAGAGAAGGATGAAAGTCAGAATAGGAAACCCTAGCAGTATGTTGGTATTCAAAATAGAAGAAGTGTTCAGCCATCCACTCGTACCATAATTGGAATGGTTCACTGAGATGTTGTAGAGGCCTGCCTTCATGTATTTTTCTAGATAATTCATAAAGATGGGAGAGAGTGGGGAGGGAAAAATTAATGGTTTCACCCTCTACCATCATGGATTCCATCATTAAAGTGTAGTACCAAATCCCAATATATACGTCGCGGGATGGGAAGATCCATCCACTTAAAACATGGAAAAGAAACCTAGCAGTCTAATCATAGATGAAACGTTTGGCCGATGCTCATATCCCCATGTGGTATACCTCCCTGCTTCTAGGGTAGCACAATATGACCCTGGATGTAACACCCTTGGGTAAATAAAGAATATGAAATTTTCATATTTATCCATATTTGTGAATAAAATATTAATATTACTTTAAATGGAACGCTATTCTCGAGGGCGTACCCAATACGCAACAACGAGTATCTTTGAAATCTTACGTTGCACTCTAATAATAAAATAATATTATTTTAAAGGGTAGTTAACGCCTAGCCATTGTAATGGTGGTAATGAAAGGAACTAACTAAAAAATTATTAAATATGTTTGTCAAATATTTTTACTTTTATCGAATAAATGTTAGAGGCTTAAAATGCAAATGAATCCAATTTTAAGCATAAATCTTCTAATATTCTTTAAAAGGCCGATTAATCGCCTTTTGATGGAGAAACCTTTTTAAATATACTTTTGACAATTTTATATGTTTTATTTGACAAAATAAAATCCTTATTTAGAATCTGGACCTCAAAATTTACTTTGTGTAAATTTTTGTTACTTTTCCGATAAAGATCATTTTTAGTGAAAATGTTGCATTTTAATTCAAAACCTCCTTTTAATCTGATTTATTTATATGGATATATTATATTTTTAATTGATATTAAAGTGTATTTAGAATATATTTATACCATTTAATCCATTGGTGGTCATTGGAATTAATTTCATATTAAAATTGTACTTAAACTAGTGTCAATCTTTTAATAGATATTGTTTCTTAAAAACACGCTATTTGTTTTGAAAACGGGAATTAATTATTAAATTAATTAATAAAACTTATATGTTTTCAATTTTTTAAAATAGAAATCATTTTTTAATTCGGAATATCAAATATATCTTTGGGTGAATTTTTGGTATTTTTCTGAAAAACTTCAATTTTTGATGAATAGTGAAACCACTAAGTGATAGTTAAAGAAACTGATTTTTCGTTTAAATGAAACTTTACCACTTTTGTGATTTAATTTTCAAAAATAATACATAAATGGTTTCCATTATGAAGTAAAATGTGGTTCAATGAGATTAAAATAATTTTTTGGGGAATAGTAACTTTAATGTTTTATTAATTGCGATTAAAGGTAATTAGTGTAATTTAAGGTAAAGATAATGTTATAATAATATTAAATGTCCTTGAAACATGTCTTACCCTTATTGTATGGGTCATGGCCGACCGAGACACTCCATGGGTCAACTTGGGGACCCCATGGAGCCACTTTGGTAGGAAAATGACATTAATAACTTTTTATTTAAAGTTAAAATAAAAATGTCACAAACATGTATGGTTTTCCTAAAATAATTTTAACATGGGGTTATACAAGTCATAATTTTGACTATAAATATTAATTAGAAAGATAATAAGATTTACTAGATCATGATATTTTTTTATAATTTTTAGACCTAAAATTAATTAAATTATTTATGACACAATGATGATGCAACGATTACCTCATTATTTAACGATTTAAATATAATAAAATGATAATGTAAAATCTAAGACCTACACTTGTCAAAAACATAATGGATGAGTATATTTAGAACCCTTATAACCTTATCCTAGAAATATATCAATTTGGGACCTTAAAAATCCGAAACTCATTTTAATATAAAGTAACATTTCTTGACTTTCCAAGAGTGCCCATCCTCCCTCTTATAAAAGGCCCCCACCTCTACCTCCTTACCCACACCTATAAAGCCATTGGATCGGCCAATATCTTCTCATTTTTTCTCTCCAAATCCCTATATTACTCATATAATCCTCACTTTGGGCATAATCCTTTCCAAGGAAGCCATTGAGCTCAAAGAAAAAAGAGTTACCCGATTTAAAGGTAATGTCTTCCCTAGTGTTCTTTTGTTTTATTTTTCTTCTCCAACCCCCTAAACTCTTTTTATTTATTTATTTTGTAACAAAAACAGTATCTTAAATATACTAGGATGTTTTTATGAGGAGTATTTGTGCTAAACTAACACACACCTCCATCTAATGGTTACAGAACATGCTGTTTCCGTCGATGGAGAATTACTGCCTCACGAAATGATGATTGTTTTATCTTCTCATACTACCTCTCATGGTGGCCATTATGATGGAAATATATTTATTTATGATATATATTATATTTATTTCCTCTCTATGCTTCTGTATTTTATATTTAATACATACCTTTATGCTTTTCAGGTAGTGCAAATGCGATAATTTCATTTGAGGAAGTGTGGACTACCGCCCCCTCAAGTGATGTGACTCGTTCATTCAATACAAGGAATGTATAAAGAATGAAATTGATAAAATTATGTGATCTATATAACATATATATTATACTGGAATTATAAAATATATATATATATATATATATCTCATCTAGTTTTAATTCCATTAATGTGCCAAAGAAATGAAAGTAGCGTTCATGCGTACGTACGACTTACAGTCTCCATGAACAGTACATTTCATTTCATATCTCCAAATGTTATGTACTATTATAAGTGCATATATATAATGGATATATATGTCATATATTACATCTAAATTATGTATATAATTCTGGAATTATAATATATATATCTCTCATTTAGTTTTAATTCCATTATTATGACAAAGAAATGAAAGTAGCGTTCATGCGTACATACGGCCTACCGTCTCCATGAATGGTGAATTTCATTTATTTTTATCTCCAAATGTTATGGAATAGTATAAAATGAATATTTACTGGATATATATGATATTTAATCATTAATACTATTCTGGAGATGATTTACTTATAACTACATGGACAATCATTTTCAAACAAGTTCATTTTTCACTCATGTACCAAACATCGACAAAAACATATGATATGAACGCACATTATTAACCAATTATTATAACATTATAATATGTGATATGAACTGAATAATAATCTTTAAATGATGACCTTAATCACTTATAAATTGACCAAAGTTTATTATTCATGAATATAAAGAAACGAACAAGACAAGTCGGACTTGAGGTAAGGGATCCAACCTCTCTCTTTCTTTGAAAGTACTCTCTTTTATATAACTTATTTTAATCTCCTCTTTCTTATGTTGGGGGATGTTATAATATATAAATATTTCTTTAAATTTTATTTTAATATTATTAGAGACCCTATTTGATCTCATCAACCCATTTTTGGAAGTTTTATGTGGCGCCGTTAGGCTACCGAATTTTTATAAGGGGATTTTCATCTCACTTTTTATTCTCGTGAGATTCATGCTACATTTGACACTATTTCCTTTTTTGTGGTGTATGTACTGCCCAATATTTTAATATTTTTATAATATACTCTCATTTATGGGTATTTACATCTTCATTGTATGACCCCTCTTTCATGGGGTGTAAGTTTTGAAAGTTGCCCAAATCGGTAAGGGAACCTTTCACAATCCTTTTTTTAAAAGACTTATTTTGTTATGTCTTTTAATTTACATATTTTTATGATGGGATGTTTTCTTCTATATCCTTATTGATTTAAATTTTATGTCCAAGTGATGAGATACCATTTTCTCTCTCATCAACTAATTTTATGAATTTTAAAGTGACGTCATTAGGCTATCGAATTTTACCAAGGGAACTTCTGAACTGAATTTCGATTTCTTTGGGTTCAACATGTAGTTATTGAATATGTCATCCTTTGAATATGTTTAAATGACCTTTTACTGTTTTAAACTTAATATCCACTTATATTGGGTGTATTTATATTTTTCACACATAATTATGAGATTGATTTATCCTTAATTTAAGGATACTTTCTTTATAAGGGATTTCATCTCATTTTACATTTCTATTGAGACTTAATTGTTGTTATGCACCAATTAACTCTGATATAGTGTATATACTGTCCTTTGTAATATTATATCATGAATCCCTTTAATCTCATGATATAATAAAGTTATGATTAAATGTTATTCCTCAATTATTGTATTCAAGTGTCTCTCATTTTGTTAAAAACCCTTTAACTAAAATATAGTTTTAAATGTTTTAATGATTTATTCTTATAAATATTTCTCATTAATATAAATGTTTTCAAAATGGTTTTAAGGATTTTTTTTATATCAATATTAATGGTTTAAAATATTAAAAACTACAAAGTGGTATGGGACACTTTGATTCAAAAATATCTTTATTAAATGTTTTAAATGGTTTTGAAAATGGTTTTTAGAATGGATTCATTATTTCAATATCTAAAAATGTTATATTGTTATTGAAATGTGGGAATTTTATCTTTTCGTTATTATTAAGTTATGTACTATGATTATGTTATGTTCTTGGGCATTGTTTATAAAGACGGGTGGTTCCGTGATAAACTAAGGGCAGGTGAGCCCGATATAGCTCTTCAATGCATTGGGTAACGTGAAGGAGTTAAATGTTAAGGTTTCTCTAAAGACATTTAGGGAATATACTATGATGGGTATTCCAAATGTAACCATGAGGGTTACTCCCTATGTAATAATGTTATAAATTCCTCAAGTTACCTTTATACCTTATGATTTCTATTGAGTTATGCATAAATCTTCTAATTTCATGAGGTATGTTAAATTGCTTATGTTTTATGAGTAAAGTATGATTTCATTGATTCTTATGTATACATGGACTAATGTTTTCGTTCCGTATTGTTATAACCCTTACTGATCTTTTTATGCTCATCCAAAGTTTTTTTGAAATGTTTTTCACAGGACATAAAGATGAATAGGGTCAAGGATGGGATCAAGGAAATGTCAGGCTATATAAAACAATGAACCAGACATGAATCTTATGTTCAAGAGTTTTTATTTTTTGAAAAAAATGGAATCTGAGTAGATGTGTCTACTTTGTAATCTTTGAGATGTAATATTTATATCCTAATTCTCTAAAACTCTAAACCTGAAAAGATCCTCAATGTGAATTATTCATTTAATTCAATAATAAGTAATGTTTAAGGTCGGGGCCTTATAGTTGGTATCAAAGGTTGGTTTAGATAACTTTAGAGGTTAGGGTATTCTTTATGCATAAGTGACATTACCATAATGTCTAGGATTTCAGAAAGAGTCATAGTTTTTAGATAAAGTGAATGAGTAACTATATCTTAGTGTTTATCTTCCTCATTAGTACATGATGATTTTGTTGATATACTCACACTGACATTTTTTGTTTATTAAATGGATGGAATTAGCAGGCACCAAAGTGACAATGGGTTTGAAGGACACTTTGGTGGTTCTCTGATTAAGAGACTGGATGAAATGGGGGATTCAATGAGAAATCTCGTGGTTATTCTAAACTAACTATCAGGAGTCATGATCAACCACTTAAACCTTGGTGAGTTCTCTAATGCATCATGTACGAGAGAACCAACTCGACGTGGAAGTTTAGGTAATAATTATAAAGGTAACCATTAGGGTTTATATGATCCTTACTTTTGAGGTAATTATGGGTTACTATATGTTATGATGCAATATGAATGACATGAGATAAACTTGAGGTTAAATTATGTTATGGTTATTTTTGAAGATTTTATCCCTTTTGGGGAATGTTATAAGAATTATGTAGTTTTGTAAAAAGGACAACACATAGACCGTGTGACAACCTGTCGCGTCTGACGAAGCTACGGGAATCGAACCCACAACCAAAGTGGGACTGGTATTTATCGCCTACCACTGGACTACGTGAATTCCTTTGTTATTTTGACTAATTCGTTTTAGTTAGATGATCTTATGAATCTAGAATAAGTTCATTTTGGGATATCTATGGAAATTATTAACCTATCATGGAGGATATGTGATTAGGTTAATTACTTTTCAGTATGAGACTTTAAGAGTAACTGATATTATTTGGAGATAAATGTTATGGTTTATTTTGGAAGACTATGTGATTAAATCCTTCAGAGATTTGGGTTTCAGTCTTAGTTTTGATTACTTTGAAAAATTTTATGGATAGATGTTTATTGAATGGTCTTTGATGAACTTTGGGTATTGTTTGAAAAAATTTGAGGATTAAGAATAGATTTTTTTTATAAAGGATTATCCTTTTTGGGTATTATCTGATCTCATACTAACCTTTTTGGTTTTAGTTTTGGTTAAGGTCTAAAGACATGTGAAGTATATAGTTCTCTTTTTTGGATTAGGTGATTCTCTAGAAGTTGATTATAGCTCTCTTAATGTGAACAAGTCATCCTAAATACTCGTCTTTTGGAGAAAATATGAGTTCGTGTAAGAAATCTAGTAAAAGCTGAAAGTCAACATGATAAGTAAGTATATTTCCTTATGTTTTAGATAAGATCATAAATAAATTCCTCAATTTAAAGTAACTTAAAACAAAAATTTTTTCTGTTAATTTTTTCTATTGGGGAATCAAACACCATTTAACCCATCACAAGTTTGTGATTTTCTTGTGGTTAACTTTCTCCTAAACATGTTTTCTATAACTCTCCATCAGAACATGACCCTTTGTTTTCTCCTCCATGTCCATGTTTTCTTACATTGAATCCAATTATGGGTTAACTCGGGTGACCTTTGTACTTCTCTTTTTTTATTTTAAAGTGATAGTTTTACTGACTCTTGTTCCGATGTGGGATTTTCAATAAATTTTCCAAGCCCAATTTTAAAATTGTGAGGACGCAATTCCCAAAAGGGGGGAAGGATGTAAGACCCTAGGTAAATAAAGAATATGAAATTTTCATATTTATCCATATTTGTGAATAAAATATTAATATTACGTTAAAGGGAACGCTATGCTCGATGGCGTACCCAATACGCAACAACGAGTATCTTTGAAATCTTACGTTGCACTCTAATAATAAAATAATATTATTTTAAATGGTAGTAAACGCCTAGCCGTTGTAATGGTGGGAATGAATGGAACTAACTAAAAAATGATTATATATGTTTGTCAAATAGTTTTACTTTTATCCAATAAATGTTAGAGGCTTAAAATGTAAATGAATCCAATTTTAAGCATAAATCTTCTAATATTCTTTAAAAGGTCGATTAACCACCTTTTGATTGAGAACCCTTTTTAAATATACATTTGACAATTTTATATGTTGTATTTGACAAAATAAAATCCTTCTTTAGAATCTGGACATCAAAATTTACTTTGTGTAAATTTTTGTTACTTTTCCGATAAAGATCATTTTTAGTGAAAATGTTGCATTTTAATTCAAAACCTACTTTTAATCTGATTTATATATATGGATAGATTATATTTTTAATTGATATTAAAGTGTATTTAGAATATATTATTACCATATAATCCAATGGTGGTCATTGGAATTAATTTCACTTTGAAATTGGACTTAAACTAGTGTCAATCTTTTAATAGATATTGTTTCTTAAAAACACGCTATTTGGTTTGACAACGGGAATTAATTATTAAATTAATTAATGAAACTTATATGTTTTGAATTTTGTAAAATAGAAATCATTTTTGAATTCGGAATATCATATATATATTAGGGTGAATTTTTGTGTAAAGACCCGTAAAATTCAAGGGAAAGTTTTTTCTTAATTTTCTTTAGAATTTTACAAGAGTGCGGTTTCAGACGGCACCTGATTCCGAGGCCCGGTGTGCCCGGAATCAATTTCCAAAGTTTGGCTCGGGTACGTTCAGTGAACGAACGAGCGGGATTTCCTAACTTTTGAACCGGTGCCCGGAATCGAATTCTGAGGGCACCGATGGAACCGTAGCGCCGGTATACGCTTAGGAACTCCTGTTCTGGAGTTGCGTTCATGCGAGTGTTGATAATAAAAATTGTGGATGTTTACTTTGTAATTACACTACAATTTTTATTATTTTACTCTAAGTGATATCTCTTGTTGGAAGTTGGGTAACCACCCAACCTCCCATGGGAGGTTACGAGGGTGGTGGGGCCCACACGAACCCCACCCCTTCATATCCTCTAAAACCCCCTCAACTCCCACTTAATTTATGTTAACTTAAGTTATAAACCTATGACTTAAATGTAATGAGTTAATGAGGTGAGGTGTGTGTGGTTATTGAATTTCAAACCTTTGAAATTCAAAGAGGTTGGGTTGTGTGAATAAAATAAGAAAGAGTCTTATTTTATTTTGTTAGAATTTTATCTCCTTGAGAGAGTAGGGAAGTCTTCTTCATCTTCTTCAAACTCAACGAAGAACGCGAAGAACGCCGTTCTTCAATGAAGAACTTCTCCGCCGAAGAACACGGTCCATCCGCGACGCCGTATCCGCGACGCGACGTACTTCTTCCGCGTCGTCTCTTCCGCGACGGATTTCCGCGACGAACGCCATCGACAACGACTCTTCCTCCGACGTCAAAGGAATTGACACCGATATTACACGACTACGTCAACGTGCGACTATCGAGGTAGGGGTTCTTGAGTTCGTTGTTTTCTTTTTATTTGACATTCCTCAAGTATTTCTAAGCCAATTGATAACAAACTAACGGGAGGAGCCCGGACCGCACAAACACGGTCGATCCTCCTCCCATCGTGGTTTAGTTTTATTGTGGTTTGAAGCAGGGTAACGCGGTACCATTGTACCGCGCGAGAAAGAATTATTTAAGTCCGGTTTGGGTCACGACGAAGAACCGCGACGCTTTAATTCCGCGCCTTTGAGATTGGATGAGACCGCGGCCGGAGTCGGGCTGCGGCGCTGGGGCGCGACGTCGTTACGCTGCGCAAATCTTACAAGGACCGAGCAAGAAGGGGGGGGGGGCCGGAAAACCGGCCAACGGCGGGAAAACAAAGAACCGCGGCCGGACGGCCACGGCGGAGCACCAAGAGGCGGCCGGCCTCGCCGGCCGCCGGAGATCAGGAGGAGCCGCGGCACTTCGGCCGCGGCGGAGAAACCAGGGGCGGCCGGCTTCGCCGGCCGTGCCGGTCGCCGGCTTGCAATAGAAGCGGGACCCAAAGGTCCCGCGTGTAAAGAAAAAGGCCGGCTTAAAGCCGGCCGATCCTGTAAATCCGGGGGATTGAAACCCCCGGTTTCCCTTTGATTCAGCCCCCACGTGCGGTGGGGGCCGTTTAAAAAAAATAAGGGCGCGGCTAAAAAGTCGCGCCGCCCTTCTGGAAAGCGGGGGGCTTAGCCCTCCCGCGCGTGACCCAGCGGCGCCAGCCGCGCTGCCGCCGGCCGGGCTGCGCCACCGCGCCGGACCGCACCGGTCCGCGCCGCCGCGCCGGTCCGCCGCCGGCCGGGCCGGGTCGCCCCGGACCCGGACCCCCCGTTTCGAATCAGTTTCGGTCTTTTGGCCATAACTTGAGCCTCGGACCTCCGATCGACGAACCGTCTGCGGCAACGTGATCCTTGGATCGAGAAGGTCGTTTCGGTATATCGCACTCAAGGTTTAGGATTAATTTGAGTTCGGCCGGGTTGGTTCGTTCACGAGACCAACCGGGCCCTCGGAGCGGAAACGCTCATATCTTGAGCTACGGACGTCCGAATGACGTGCCGTTAGCTGTGTTGTGTTCCTCTTAGTGAGACGGATCTTTTGGCACACTCCGCCCGAGGTTTGGACGCAGGTGGAGTACGGTCGGGTTGGTTTTGCCTTAAAAACCAACCGGGCCCCGGAGACGAAAATGCCAATAACTCTCAGACCGGGCGTCCGATCGACGCGCCGTCTGTTGCGTTGAGTTCCTGATGACGATACGGAACTTTTGGATACATCAACTTCGGACTTTGTGTCAGTTGATGTATCAGCCTCTCGGCTCGTGGAGAGGACCCTCCCGAACGAGCTTGCTGTGTGCGGGAACCGTAGTGCTGGCTGCGACTGCTACTTCGACAGCGACGACCGTGCAGAGATCCTCAGTGGACTGCGGCGACGACTGTGCAGAGATCCTCCGTGGACTCCGACGACTACTGCACTCAGCGATCCTACGTGGATCAGTGCTACAGGTCCTGCGTGGGCCCGGTCCTGTGTGGGCCCAATCCTGTGTGGGTCACTGCAAGGTTAGTTACCTATCGATCCTTCGTGGGTCCGACGACTTATATGAATCAGGGATCATCTTTATTGTCATCCGAAGATGTATACCTGTGTGAGCTGAATCTTCTGTTTCACTCGATAGAGGTGGTGCGCTTGGTTGTAGCGGCAGACCTGCGATACTGGAGACGAGCGTACGGAGTACGGAGACCGTGTAGCCGGCTGAGACCTGAAGACTGCTCGACAGACTCGACTTGGAGTGAGTCGACTAGCCCAGTGGACGGAGCGCCCGGTACTTGGCGGCAGACCCACGGCGGACGGAGCGCCTGGTAGTTGGCAGCAGACCCGCGGTACTCGACTGGAGGAGTACCTCTGTAGGCTATTTGGGTGAGCGCCCGGTATTTGGCAGCAGACCCTCAGCGGACGGAGCGCCCGGTAGTTGGCGGCAGACCCGCGGTACTCGACAGGAGGAGTACCTCAGCAGTCTTAGGTTAGTGAGCAGTATCTTAGAGTCGTGACAGGACACTGTACACTTCAGAGATGAGGCTCTTCAGTAGTTACGTTTTTGATAATGAAAATCATGTGTGAGCTGAATCCTGTTACTTTCCTGTGTGGATTGTGTTGTGCTATCCTGTGTAGATTATGTTTTTCTTTCCTGTGTGGAATACGTTTAGTTTCCTGTGTGGACTGAGTTGTACTTGGGCTCGGAGGTTGGAGCGTATTTGAAATTGATGACTTAGGTATATGTATGGGCATATACCTAAGCAGTTTCGGTTGTTACTTCGTGATTGTACTTTTCTTCGTGGTTTATCCTTTGTGGATTTGAGAGACCTTCAGGGGTCTCGGGGTCCCTACTGAGTAGCTTATACTCACCCCTGCACGGGCTTTTCCCGCACTACGTTGTGTTGGTTGCAGACGACGGACAGCGTTGACCTTAGCTGAGGCTAGCAGAGCGGGACGGTACCCGGAGGTGGACCACTGGGCGGGACGTGCTCGGAGCGGATGGCGGGACCCGTGGAGCAGAGGAGCTATCTGTACCCACCCTTCCGGTGGGATTTCCAGTGGACAGCTCGGTGTAGCGGCTTTTACCTTCCAGTTGTTGTTTTCCCTTTCGAGTTGTACTTTACTTTCAGTTTGGGTTTGTATACTGGCCCATTTACTTTTCCGCACTTTCATTTGTACTCTGCTTTTTCTTAGTGTTTACTTTCCGCTTGCTTTCTCTGTGGTGTTTGTTTACTTTACAAAGGCAATGCCTTCCCTTTTTACCGGGATTTATGCCTTGGTGCTAGTCGCCAGCCCCTGGCCTATGGAAGGCGGGCTTGGGGTAGTCACGGTACAGACCCCGAGGGCGGGTCGTGACAAATTGGTATCAGAGGAGTTCGGTTCTACCGCGAACTCTGATCTTTTCTATGTGGAGCAATGATGTTTAGCGTATTGAGTGTGGTTATCAGTCCAGGGAGTCTAGTGTTGGTGCGGCGGCCGACGTATCCGTACACCAGGACCCTGACTTCTGATTTCCGACTTAATGCACGAAAACATTGATTGCGTGTGTGTTTCAAAGTTTTCTTTGTGATTTCTTTGTGTCAGCTCACCAGGTATACTGTTTGACCGTGGCGCACCTGTTTCCCATTCAGGATGGCCCCACGACGGCAGCCAGCTAGGGTTCCGAGAGTCGAGTGTGACGACAGCCCACCGAGCGACGAGCCCTCGGTGCAGGGCCCTTTGTCAGCAGTGGCACCGGCGGTAGCACTACCCGCCGAGCCCCCGATGCTTCCAGCGGCAGCCGCTGACGATGCACGTCGCCTCAGCGCACTGCATGAGTTTCAGCGCCAGCGACCGCCCAGGTTTCGCGGGGAGACGGATCCCCAGGCAGCAGAGGACTAGCTGGAGGCAGTGGTACGAGTGTTTAGGCTAGTGAGGACACCAACAGACCTCATGGTGATCCTCGCTGCGAGCCTACTACACGCAGCAGCAGGACGATGGTGGAGCTTGATGCTCCAGGTGCACGATGAGGCATCTCTTCTTTGGACGGACTTTGACAGCATCTTCCGCTCGGAGTTCGTCCCAGTCACCCTTCATGCGGTGCGTATCCAGGAGCTTCTTCAGCTGCGGCAGGGCAGCTTGACGGTCGCTCAGTACGCGGCGAGGTTCACCGACCTTTCTCGGTACTCGAGAGACATGGTACGGGACCCCTTTTTCCGGGCCCGGACCTTCGAGCAGGGTTTGAGACACGAGATCATGGCATCGCTGATCTCCCTCAGCATACCGACTCAGACAGGAGTACTGGAGCGATCCCTCCTGATCGAGAGTTTCCTGGCTGAGTCCACAGCGAGACCTACCGCAGGGTGGCAGATAGCGGAGTCTTCGGCAACTGGTAGCTGACGGATGACTCAGGGTTCCAGGCAGACCAGACCTACCGGTGGCCGACTGCACGACTCAGGCTCAGTTGTACGGGGAAGCCGGGGTGGAGTCAGAGCCAGGCGTGCAGAGAGTGGGCAGTGTTACTCCTGTGGCGGGATTGGTCACATGGCTCGTGACTGTCCGACCCGCCATGCTGATGATCAGCAGTTAAGTGAAGAACCTCCCAGGCAGAGGCAGAGGTTCGACCGTGGCGGTCCGCAGGGAGGAGGCGGACGAGGCAGAGGAGCTGGACGAGCAGCCGGTGGTGGGCGACGCTTTGAGGCTCTGCCACCACTACCACTAGGAGATCCACCCTGACCACAGGGAGTAGGTGAACATGCGAGAGCTCAACTTCAGGCAACCGAGGCCTTCGATCATGGAGCTCTGGGAGCCGATGGACAGGAGCAGAACTAGTGGATACATCCTTTGTACTTCTGGTTCCTTGTTGCATTTGTGTAGCGTCTTGTATTATGAGCTGCAATAATAAAAGACGCATACCTTTGTGATATTTTCGTTCCTGTCCTCTTTCGTGATGTTACTAAGAGGTTCCAGTTTTGGCTGTTGACTTGACCCTCACTTGTGAGACATCTACTGGAGGAGACCAGTTACCACACACTGATGCCGACAGTGTGACTCAACCCTTGGAGGCGAGAGTAACGGTTGGATCTCTTAGTAGTAGCGTCGAGGCCTTACGACGTCATCCTTGGTATGGATTAGTATCATCCATGTTAGGATTAACTGTTTTAGGCAAAGAATGTGGTTCATATAGGGTATGGGACCAGATTTCTCTTATCGGCAAAGAAGAAATATTGCAGCTCTGGTGGGACCGGAGATGGTCCAGGCCACGACAGAGAAGGTCCAGGTCATCCAGGAGCGGATGAGTACAGCTCAGAGCCGGCAGAAGTCATACGCTGACAGGAGGCGGAGGCCACTGTAGTTCGAGGATGGCGACCACGTCTTCTTGCGGGTCTCACCTCGACGTGGTATTCAGAGATTTGGCCGAGGCGGCAAGTTATCTCCGCGCTTCATCGGACCCTTCCAGGTTCTCAGCAGGATTGGTGAGGTGGCTTATCGCCTGGCTCTACCACCTCAGTTGCACCGGGTGCACGACGTCTTCCACGTATCTCAGCTGAGGAGATACGTGCACGACCCGACGCACATCATTGACCATGGGGAGCTTGACGTTGACGATGGGGCGACTTTTACGGAGGTCCCTGTGGAGATAGAGGATCGACAGGAGCAGGTCCTGCGTGGGTGATCGATTCCTCTTGTGCGCATCAGATGGCAGCACGGGAATCTCCAGGAGAGCACATGGGAGCGGGAGGCTCAAATGCGTGCTCAGTACCCTCATTTGTTTCCCAAGTTTTTGATGTATCTTTACGGGGACGTAAAGCCCTGAGGTGGGAGTAATGTAAAGACCCGTAAAATTCAAGGGAAATTTTTTTCTTAATTTTCTTTAGAATTTTACAAGAGTGCGGTTTCAGACGGCACCTGATTCCGAGGCCCGGTGTGCCCGGAATCAATTTCTGAAGTTTGGCTCGGGTACCTTCAGTGAACGAACGAGCGGGATTTCCTAACTTTTGAACCGGTGCCCGGAATCGAATTCCGAGGGCACCGATGGAACCGTAGCGCCGGTATACGCTTAGGAACTCCTGTTCTGGAGTTGCGTTCATGCGAGTGTTGATAATAAAAATTGTGGATGTTTACTTTGTAATTACACTATAATTTTTATTATTTTACTCTAAGTGATATCTCTTGTTGGAAGTTGGGTAACCACCCAACCTCCCGTGGGAGGTTACGAGGTTGGTGGGGCCCACAAGAACCCCACCCCTTCATATCCTCTAAAACCCCCTCAACTCCCACTTAATTTATGTTAACTTAAGTTATAAACCTATGACTTAAATGTAATGAGTTAATGAGGTGAGTTGTGTGTGGTTATTGAATTTCAAACCTTTGAAATTCAAAGAGGTTGGGTTGTGTGAATAAAATAAGAAAGAGTCTTATTTTATTTTGTTAGAATTTTATCTCCTTGAGAGAGTAGGGAAGTCTTCTCCATCTTCTTCAAACTCAACGAAGAACGCGAAGAACACCGTTCTTCAACGAAGAACTTCTCCGCCGAAGAACACGGTCCATCCGCGACGCCGTATCCGCGACACGACGTACTTCTTCCGCGTCGTCTCTTCCGAGACGGATTTCCGCGACGAACGCCATCAACAACGACTCTTCCTCCGACGTCAAAGGAATTGACACCGATATTCCACGACTACGTCAACGTGCGACTATCGAGGTAGGGGTTCTTGAGTTCGTTGTTTTCTTTTTATTTGACATTCCTCAAGTATTTCTAAGCCAATTGATAACAAACTAACGGGAGGAGGCCGGACCGCACAAACACGGCCGATCCTCCTCCCATTGTGGTTTAGTTTTATTGTGGTTTGAAGCAGGGTAACGCGGTACCATTGTACCGCGCGAGAAAGAATTATTTAAGGCCGGTTTGGGTCACGACGAAGAACCGCGACGCTTTAATGCCGCGCCTTTGAGATTGGATGAGACCGCGGCCGGAGTCGGGCTGCGGCGCTGGGGCGCGACGTCGTTACGCTGGGCAAATCTTACAAGGACCGAGCAAGAAGGGGGGGCCGAAAAACCGGCCAACGACGGGAAAAAGAAGAACCGCGGCCGGACGGCCACGGCGGAGCACCAAGAGGCGGCCGGCCTCGCCGGCCGCCGGAGATCAGGAGGAGCCGCGGCACTTCGGCCGCGGCGGAGAAACCAGGGCCGGCCGGCTTCGCCGGCCGCCGGCGTCCAGGAGAGCCGCGGCCATCAGGCCGCGGCGTAGCATGGGGAGGCGGCCAGCCGTGCCGGCCGCCGGCTTGCAATAGAAGCGGGACCCGCAGGTCCCGCGTGTAAAGAAAACGGCCGGCTTGAAGCCGGCCGATCCTGTAAATCCGGGGGATTGAAACCCCCGGTTTCCCTTTGAGTCAGCCCCCACGTGCGGTGGGGGCCGTTTAAAAAAAATAAGGGTGCGGCTAAAAAGCCACGCCGCCCTTCGGGAAAGCGGGGGGCTTAGCCCTCCCGCGCGTGACCCAGCCGCGCCAGCCGCGCCGCCGCCGGCCGGGCCGCGCCACCGCGCCGGACCGCGCCGCCGGCCGGGCCGGGTCGGACCCGGTTCGGGTCGACCCGGTTCGGGCCGACCCAGGGGGGTCGGGCCGGGTCGCCCCGGACCCGGACCCCCCGTTTCAAATCAGTTTCGGTCTTTTGGCCATAACTTGAGCCTCGGACCTCCGATCGACGAACCGTCTGCGGAAACGCGATCCTTGGATCGAGACGGTCGTTTCGGTATATCGCACTCAAGGTTTCGGATTACTTTGAGTTCGGACGGGTTGGTTCGTTCACGAGACCAACCGGGCCCTCGGAGCGGAAACGCTCATATCTTGAGCTACGGATGTCCGATTGACGTGCCGTCAGCTGTGTTGTGTTCCTCTTAGTGAGACGGATCTTTTGGCATACTCCGCCCAAGGTTTGGACGCAGGTGGAGTACGGTCGGGTTGGTTTTGCCTTAAAAACCAACCGGGCCCCGGAGACGAAAATGTCAATAACTCTCAGACCGGGCGTCCGATCGACGCGCCGTCTGTTGCGTTGAGTTCCTGTTGACGATACGGAACTTTTGGATACATCAACTTCGGACTTTGTGTCAGTTGATGTATCAGACTCTCGGCTCGTGGAGCGGACCCTCCCGAACGAGCTTGCTGTGTGTGGGAACCGTAGTGCTGGCTGCGACTGCTACTTCGACAGCGACGACCGTGCAGAGATCCTCAGTGGACTGCGGCGACGACTGTGCAGAGATCCTCCGTGGACTCCGACGACGACCGTTTAGAGATCCTCAGTGGACTGCGGCGACGACTGTGCAGAGATCCTCCGTGGACTCTGACGACTACTGCACTCAGCGATCCTACGTGGATCAGTGCTACAGGTCCTGCGTGGGCCCGGTCCTGTGTGGGCCCGATCCTGTGTGGGTCACTGCAAGGTTAGTTACCTATCGATCCTTCGTGGGTCCGACGACTTATATGAATCAGGGATCATCTTTATTGTCATCCGAAGATGTATACCTGTGTGAGCTGAATCTTCTGTTTCACTCGATAGAGGTGGTGCGCTTGGTTGTAGCGGCAGACCTGCGATACTGGAGACGAGCGTACAGAGTACGGAGACCGTGTAGCCGGCTGAGACCTGAAGACTGCTCGACAGACTCGACTTGGAGTGAGTCGACTAGCCCTGTGGACGGAGCACCCGGTACTTGGCGGCAGACCCACGGCGGACGGAGCGCCTGGTAGTTGGCAGCAGACCCGCGGTACTCGACTAGAGGAGTACCTCTGTAGGCTATTTCGGTGAGCGCCCGGTATTTGGAAGCAGACCCTCAGCGGACGGAGCGCCCGGTAGTTAGCGGCAGACCCGCGGTACTCGACAGGAGGAGTACCTCAGCAGTCTTAGGTTAGTGAGCAGTATCTCAGAGTCGTGACAGGACACTGTACACTTCAGAGATGGGGCTCTTCAGTAGTTACGTTTTTGATAATGAAAATCATGTGTGAGCTGAATCCTGTTACTTTCCTATGTGGATTGTGTTGTGCTATCCTGTGTGGATTATGTTTTGCTTTCCTGTGTGGAATACGTTTACTTTCCTGTGTGGACTGAGTTGTACTTGGGCTCGGAGGTTGGAGCGTATTTGAAATTGATGCCTTAGGTATATGTATGGGCATATACCTAAGCAGTGTTGGTTGTTACTTCGTGATTGTACTTTTCTTCGTGGTTTATCCTTTGTGGATTTGAGAGACCTTCAGGGGTCTCGGGGTCCCTACTGAGTAGCTTATACTCACCCCTGCACGGGCTTTGCCCGCACTACGTTGTGTTGGTTGCAGATGACGGACAGCGTTGACCTTAGCTGAGGCTAGCAGAGCGGGACGGTACCCGGAGGTGGACCACTGGGCGAGACGTGCTCGGAGCGGACGGCGGGACCCGTGGAGCAGAGGAGCTATTTGTACCCACCCTTCCGGTGGGATTTCCAGTGGACAGCTCGGTGTAGCGGCTTTTACCTTCCAGTTGCTGTTTTCCCTTTCGAGTTGTACTTTACTTTCAGTTTGGGTTTGTATACTGGCCCATTTAATTTTCCGCACTTTCAGTTGTACTCTGCTTTTGCTTAGTGTTTACTTTCCGCTTGCTTTCTCTGTGGTGTTTGTTTACTTTACAAAGGCAATGCCTTCCCTTTTTACCGGGATTTACGCCTTGGTGCTAGTCGCCAGCCCCTGGCCTATGGAAGGCGGGCTTGGGGTAGTCACGGCACAGACCCCGAGGGCGGGTCGTGACATTTTGGTATTTTTTCTGAAAAACTTCAATTTTTGATGAATAGTGAAACCACTAAGTGGTAGTTAAAGAAACTGATTTTTCATTTAAATGAAACTTTACCACATCTGTGATTTGATTTTCAAAAATCCTACATAAATGGTTTTCATTATCAAGTAAAATTTGGTTCAATTTGATTAAAATAATTTTTTGGTGAATAGTAACTTTTAAGTTTTATTAATCGCGATTAAAGGTAATTAGTGTAATTTAAGGTAAAGATAATGTTATAATAATATTAAATGACCTTGACACATGTATTACCCTTTTTGGATGAGTCATGGACGACCAAAACAATCCATGGGTCAACTTGGGGACCCCATGGAGCCACTTTGGTAGGAAAATGACATTAATAACTTTTTATTTAAAGTTAAAATAAAAATGTCACAAACATGTATTGTTTTGCTAAAACAATTTTTACATGGGGTTATACAAGTCATAATTTTGACTATAAATTTTAATCAAAAATATAAAAATATTTCCTACATCATGATATTTTTTTATAATTTTTATACATTAAATAAATTAAATTATTCATGACACCATGATGATGCAGCGATTACCTCATTATTTAATGATTTAAATAAAGTGAAAATATAATGTAAAATATAAGACCTAAAATTGTCAAAAACCTATTGTATGAGTATAGTTAAAACCCTTATCACCTTAGCCTAAAAATATATCAATTTTGGACCTAAAAAATCCGAATCTCATTTTAATATAAAGTAACATTTCTTGACTTTCCAAGAGTGCCCCCCCTCCCTCTTATAAAAGGCCCCCACCTCTACCTCCTTACCCACACCTCTAAAGCCATTGGCTTGGCCAAACTCTTCTCATTTTGTCTCTCCACATCCCTATATTACTCCTAGAATCCTCACTTTGGGCAGAATCCTTTCCAAGTAAGCCTTTGAGCTCAAAGAAAAAAGAGTTACCCGATTTAAAGGTAATGTCTTCCCTAGTGTTCTTTTGTTTTATTTTGCTTCTCCAACCACCTAAACTATTTTTATTTATTTATTTTTTAACAACAACAGTATCTTCAATATACTAGGATTTTTTTATGAGGAGGATTTGAGCTACACTAACACAAACCTCCGTCTAATGGTTAAAGAACATACTGTTTCCGTAGATGGTGAATTACTGCCTCACGAAATGATGATTGTTCTATCTTATCATACCACCACTCATGGTGGCCATTATGATGGAACTATATTTATTTATGATATATATTATATTTATTTCCTCTATATTCTTCTGTATTTTATATTTAATACAGACCTTTATGCTTTTCATGTTGTGCAAATGCGATAATTTCATTTGAGGATGTTTGGACTACCGCCCCCTCAAGTGATGTGACTCATTCATTCAATACATGGAATGTATAAAGAATGAAATTGATGAACATATGTGATCTATATAACATATATATTATAATGGAATTATAATATATATATATCTCTATCATCTAGTTTTAATTCCATTAATGTGCCAAAGAAATGAAAGTAGCGTTCATGCATATGTACAGCTTACCGTCTCCATGAACAGTACATTTCATTTCTTATCTCCAAATGTTATGTACTATTATAAGTACATATATATAATGGATATATATTACATATATTACATCTAAATTATGGATATAATTCTGTAATTATAATATATATATCTATCATTTAGTCTTAATTCCATTAATATGACAAAGAAATGAAAGTAGCGTTCATGCGTACGTACGACCTACTGTCTCCATGAATGGTGCATTTCATTTCTTTTTATCTCCAAATGTTATGAAATAGTATAAAATTAATATGTAATGGATATATATGATATTTAAATAATTAATACTATTCTGGTGATTGTTTACTTATAACTACATGGACAATCATTTTCAAACAAGTTCATTTTTCACTCATGTACCAAACATTGACAAAAACGTCTGATATGAACTCACATTATTAACCAATTATTATAACATTATAATATGTGATATTAACTGAATAATACTATTTAAAGGAGGACCTTAAGTAGTTTTAAATTGACCAAAGTTTATTATTCAGGAATATAAAGAAACGAACAAGACAAGTCGGACTTGAGGTAAGGGATCCAACCTCTCTCTTTCTTTTAAAGTACTCTCTTTTATGTAACTTATTTTAAGCTCCTATTTCTTATGTTGGGGGATGTTCTTATATATTCCTATTTCTGTAAATTTTATGTTAATATTATGAGAGACCCTATTTGATCTCATGAATCCATTTTTGAAAGTTTTATGTGGCGCCGTTAGGCTGCCGAATTTTCATAAGGGGATTTTCATCTCACTTTTTATTCTCGTGATATTCATGCTAAATTTGCCACTATTTCCTATTGTGTGGTGTATTTACTGCCCAATATTTTACTATTTTTATAATATACTCTCATTAATGGGTATTTACATCTTCATTGTATGACCCTTCTTTCATGGGGTGTACGTTTCGAAAGTTTCTCAAATCGGTAAGGGAACCTTTCACAATCCTCTTTTTAAAAGACTTATTTTGTTATGTCTTTTAATAGACATCTTTTTATGATGGGATATGTTCTTATATATCCTTATTGATGTAAATTTTATGTCCAGGTTATGAGATACTATTTTCTCTCTCATCAACTAATTTTATGAATTTTAAAGTGACGTCGTTTGGCTATCGAATTTTACCAAGGGAACTTCTTAACCAAATTTCGATTTCTTTGGGTTCAGCATGTAGTTATTGAATATGTCATCCTTTGAATATGTGTGAATGACCTTTTATTTTTTTACACATAATATCCACTTATATTGGGTGTATTTATATTTTTCACACATAATTATGAGATTGATTTATCCTTAATTTAAGAATACCTTCTTTATAAGGGATTTCATCTCATTTTACATTTCTATTCAGACTTCATTATTATTATGCACCAATTCACTCTTATATGGTGTATATACTGTCCTTTGGAAGATTATATCATGAATACCTTTATTCTCATGATATTATAAAGTTCTGATTAAATGTTATTCCTCAATTATTGTATTCAAGTGTCTCTCATTTTGTTAAAAACTCTTTAACTAAAATATCATTTTAAATGTTTTAATGATTTATTCTTATAAATATTTCTCATTAATATCCATGTTTTCAAAATGGTTTTAAGGATTTATTTATATCGATATTAATTGTTTAAAATTTTTAAAACTATAAATTGGTATGGGAAACTTTGATTCAAAAATCTCTTTATTAAATGTTTTAAATGGTTTTGAAAATGGTTTTTAGAATGAATTCATGATTTAAATATCTTAAAATGTTATATTGTTATTTCAATGTGGGAATGTTATCTTTTTATTTATGCTTAAGTTATGTGCTATGATTATTTTATGTTCTTGGGCATTGTTTATGAAGATGGGTGGTTCTGTGATAAACTAAGGGTGGGTGAGCCCGATATAGCTCTCCAATGCATTGGGTAACGCGAAGGAGTTAAACGTTAAGGTTTCTCTAAATAGATTTATTGAATATACTGTGATGGGTATTCCAAACGTAACCATGAGGGTTACTCCCTACGTAAGAATGTTATAAATGCCTCAAGTTACCTTTATACCTTATGATTTCTATTGAGTGATGCATAAATCTTGTGATTTCATGATGTATGTTAAATTGATTGTGTTTTATGAGTAAAGTATGATTTCATTGATTCTTATGTATACATGGACTAATGTTTTCTTTTCGTATTGTTATAAACCTTACTGAGCTTTTTATGCTCATCCCAAGTTTTTTTGAAATGTTTTTCGCAGGACATAAAAATTAATAGGGTCAAGGATGGGATCAAGGAAATGTCAGGCTATCTAAAACAAGGAACTATACATGACTCTTATGTTCAAGAGTTTTTATTTTGTGAAAAAAATGGAAGCTGAGTAGATGTGTATACTTTGTAATCTTTGAGATGTAATAGTTATGTCCTAATTCTCTAAAACTCTAAACCTAAAAAGATCCTTAATGTGAATTATTCATTTAATTCAATAATAAGTAATGTTTAAGGTCGGGGACTTATACTGGAGTTTGGCAGTACTGGAAAGTGGGATGAGTTTGAATGCGGAGAGCCCTCAGCCTGGGTATGTTCGTTTGTAGGAATAACCTTATCCACACTTTGAATGAGATGAGGGAATGAGTCTCCAGGGGATGATCCAGTAATCTCACTTCCATGACTAGTAAGCTCTTTGTCAAAGGAGACATGTGATCGGTATCATTTCATGTGGTCGTTACCGAGAGAAACTCATCGTACATTTCTCTAAGGATATGAAGTCTCCCGAGTTAATGGTTATCCCATAGGCTGATCCCCACATCCCCATGAAATAAGTTTAAGGTGTTGGTGTTTGAACTGCAACTCCTCAACAGCTTTGGAAGTATATTTCCTGGGGAGATAACTACAAACTGTGAAACCCATGGTTCTTGGTACAAAACCACCACCTCCTTTTGGTCAAGGGACTCCAGACAGGTCTGATGTACCCAGAATGCCTAGGCCCACTCATCGAAGAAACATACTCTAGCCCATAGATCTCACTTGGTTCTCCACCCTCCATTGGTAATTTCTTGTGAGATGATGATAATGGATGGGTATTCTCAAACGTCTAGTCTGAGGACACCATCGCAGTTCCTGCGGTTTCCCTGAGTCCATGCCAATCCTCTTAGTATGAATACATTCTCCTGAATCGGAGTGGTGATGACTTCTACTATAAGGGAAATGTTGGCACGATCATGAACTAACTCTGCCTCCAAGAGGATGAAAGGGATGTCAGGGTCAGGCAACATAAAAGGCACGTCAGTAAGAAGGCCAAAGATGTAAAGTGTCAACTATACAAATAATGGATAATCTAAGATCTCTGGTGTCAAGAATTCCTTCAAGAAACTATCATGAAGAATGATTTGGTCTCGAAGACAATCCACATTATTCACTGATATGATTTCCCTTGTATTCATCAATTTTATCACATCCGGGGAAACATCCATTGTAACCTGCACAGGAAGATCTAGAAGCTGATGATAAGATAGTTCAATAGAAAAAATGTTGGATAAAGGCTATAAAAGAGTGGCTAAAAGTCTCAAAATATGTCCACAAAAGGATCCTCATACTATTCCCAGAAATGGTATCTGGTAGCCACATCCTGCATACTGCATGATGCGTAGAAGTAACCCCACCTACTGCTACGGTATGTCATCGCATTCCACCTCATACATCCATGGTTAGCGAACCATCCACGAGGCAATGGCCTATGGATCATTGGTCAGTGAAAATAAGGGTTTGCGGAGGATGGATACTGCAAACTAGGGCCTTGATTATATTCATGTTCAAAAATTTTGGATTTAAAGTTGAAGTTTGGATGATTAATTTTCAAAGAACTGTTCTCTAATTAATGTTCAGTATGCCGAAAATCCATCCATGTAGTGTCCTCCTATGTGGAATCTGGATTTTAATATTAAATTTCCAAAACATCATTCAAGATATCCAAAATTTGGTATATGGATGGAGAAATGGAAATTAGATCGATTCTTGGTATGTATAAAGCAGTTCGTGAATGGGATTTTTACAAAGACCATGGTATGTGAGAAAAGTGGAAGCCAAGGAAATAAAGAACACTTTTTACCATGAGAAACGGTAAAAGAAAAATGACATGGTATTCTATATATAGATGTGGTCCCCTCCTACTAGTTCAATATGTTCTACCATGAACCATTTTAGTTTAGGACTACTTCTACGTTGGAATAGTCCCCTTTTCATTCTGAATAGACACCATTCTGATGGGGGTATTAATAGGGTCCTAAAAATTCTTCCAAGGGATGAAAATACCCCCATAATTGAAAACGCTTTTCACAAGGAAGAAAGTACTCCTACATGTCTAGTAAGGGGAATAGACTCAAATTGAGTAACAATATTCCGAAGAAACTTGAAGGAATTTAATTTTTCAAAACATTTCAAGTGGCCCTCATACCATCACCAGGATAGGTACGCTGACTAACTCGATCCTGAACCACCAGGTACACTGAACGATTCATGAACTGTTGGCCTACAAGGTGATGTCCATCGATCAAGGTAGACTGTGAACTGAGTTTCTGATGGATTCATACGTGTGAGGACCATCTGTGTACTATGCTGCAAACTCATCAGTTTGTGGACAAAGAAAACCAGAAGGGTTCCATGAACCATTATCACGAACTAAAGATTCTACAACCCTTGGTTGACCAAGTCTTCCATAGGTCAGGATATTACTTCAATGGGACTCTGTAAATGGTGTCTCTTTCTAAATAGATATGATTGCTGTGATTCTCTATAAAAGGATCACTGTAGAAGTAAGGAAGAGACACACAGGTAGATGGACAAAGAGAAGGTAGAACGAAAAAGGCTTTAGGGAGACTCATAGGTTGGGAGAAAGAGTTCGGAGAAGACTAAAAATTATGTCTTGTTTCATTAATAAAGCCCGAACCATGAACCAATCCATCCATAGGTATATCCAGTGGAGAACAATAAAATGGGGGAATTTAATAATAATAATAATATAACCGCGAACCTAACTGGTGAACCGTGAACCAAAGGCTTCTCGCAGATGAACTCCCTGTGAATGATGATCCCACATTCCCTCCTTCATTATTGTGCTCCGTGTAGCATACCACTATGTGTACTGAACGTGGAACCATTTGTTGCATTAGTATACAGATGAAACCCAAAGAGGTGTGATGGATTGTGTCACACTATGGTATGCGGTTTTCTAGACCCATGCCCATGTAATGCATAAGTATGCAGACATCCCCACTACTTGCATACCATTATGGTATGCAGAGCCTCCCTCATCCCACAAAACAAGTTAGTACGTGGAATGGGGTATTTTTGGGTATTGTTTCCTCTAGTTCCACCCTCACTCCTCCACTACTGTCCAGTCCTCCATGATCCCTCCACTAACCAGTCCTCTAGTATTGGAAAAAAAGCCTCCTACAAAGCTAAAAGACTCATATGGTCAGACTATCGGGTGCATCAGCCCACCCCATTTTGTATACATACCCATGGTAAGCGGAGTCATGAAGGATCCCCCCACAATGGTTTGGGCTTCGGGAATGCATGTGTGTCTATATTCCCATGGTAACCTAAATTCCTATCTCGGGACACCGACATGAACCTCCTCTTTCTAAGGATTATGGGTGATCAATTTCTTTTCTAATCGATGAGGAATAGTGATCAGTTGAAGGGGTTATGTTAGATCCCCCCCCCTTGACTAGGAAGAAACTCCTCCCCTTCCCTGAACATGCTTCGGGGACCTCCCACTGAGGTAAGTCCCCAATATTTGGGGGCAGGGCTACATGAACTTCAATGTCATTCCACATTGAAGGGTTCATTGCACTATTCCCTCACCCTCGGTCACCTCATCCTCTTCCACTGTGGGCTCTCCCTCCCCCACCAACAAGGGAGGAGGCATGCGTATTGTTGAATCTTTCACATCCTCTTGTTTCTCACAATGATCATGAATCACGTGGGTTTAGAGGTTTGTGTGGATTACAACATTTACGTGATTATGAACTATAATAACTCTGGTTCTTATTATAAATAGGATATATTGGATTCCTACCAGAAGGCTTGATCTCAAAAGGGTTCCCATCCAAAAGGGTCCACCCAACCATGTCTGTCAAATGGGAAGCTTCCATGCTTAATTCCCACCCAATCGGAACTATGTGGGTTATAATTCCTATCCCAATGATATGTAAGAAGCCCTTCCTATTTTCTTGATCCCAACATCATGTCACCTTTCATCCCCTTGGATGATGATAAACTCTAGAGTGCCTTATTGTATGGTTGAAGTCATCATTTACTCTGTAGCATCAAATATATGCATGCTTACAAAGATCTTGTAGATGTAACGCCCCGACCCTAGTTACCCATAGTCGGTGCATTATTACATAACATTGGCATGATCATGAGAAAGATCAAGTCTCGAAAGACCAATTAGTTTAGTAGCCTTGGAATAACTAGATACATCCATAAATTTTTACATTACATCATAAAAAAAACATTTTGTCTTCATATCCCCTCATACTATCCCTGCAGGTCATTCATAAATTACTTCTTCATAATCCTGGGAAAAAAATAAAACATTGAAAGGGGTGAGCTCGGATTCTCAGTAAGGATAATATTATAGCAGAAGCTTTCATAAATAATCATAAACACTTAAGGCAATTTATAACTAAAACAAAAGCCTTTGAAACTTGAACTTTCAACATGGTATGGCATAAATAAAATGAAATAATGCCATTTACTTACTCACATGGATATTCTACTAGTCGAATGATCACATGAAATATCAATAACCACTTTCATAATGATGGAATGCATAATGCCAGACTATCATAACCACATAGCCAAGGCCTCGTGCCAAGACTACAAATAAGATTTTGCCAAGGCCTTGTGCCAAGACACTAGTTTGTCTCATGAGACCTACCGATGCATCGAGGAGCTATAGCGGGCTCCACCCGTCACTTATTAAGTCCAATGCATTCCTCATATTAATAGGTTTAAGCATAAAATAAACATTCGTATTAAAACTAGCATACGAAATGTCAATAATTTAACCACAAACCATGAATGGTATAAAAATAGAACATCCACAGTCAAACATAACTCATTTGATACAATATGAAAGATTGTATTGTATCACATTAACCTCAATCATGAATAATGAAGGATGTTGACATAGATGAAAATAATCATCATAACTATTTGAGAGAAATATCCCCCTTTTCTTGAAAACTTTTAAAAGTCACACTATTTGTCAAGAAGACATTCAAAAATAGATTTTTGAATCAAAGTGTCACATACCACTTTGAAACTTTTAAAAGGATTTTTAAATTTAAAACTTTAATGTCCATAATAATAAATCCTTAAAACCATTTTTAAAATATGGACATTAATGAGCATGATTTAGAAGAATAATTCTTTAAAACATTTTAAAATGGTATTTTGGTTAGAGTTTCTAACCAAAAGAGAGACAATTGAATACAAATAATTGAGGTAATAAAAACATTGTAATATCATGAGAATAAAGGAATTCATGATATACTATTTCAAAGTACATTATATACACCACATAAAAGTGATTTGGTGTATATCATCAAACAAGTCTCAATGGAATGTAAATTGAGATGAAATCTCTCATAAAGGTTGTATCCTTAGGTTAAGGATAAATCAACGACATAATTATGTGTGACAAATATAAATACACTAAATATGATTGGATATTCAGTGTAAATCAATCAAAGGATATTCACACATATTCTTGTAAAAACAATACCAACGAATTGGATGTTTAACTCAACAAATGGAGAATGAGTTAAAATTACTCTTATCAAATCCATATCAATGAATTGAGAATTATCAATGGAGTGATTATGTGTATCAAACTTATATCCACAGGAAGTGGAGTGGAAATTATGACATAATCAAATGAATAGTGATTCCACACATAATCTTGGGGTAATATAATCAATGAAATATGCGTAAAGCCAAATGAGTGGAAATTGAAATCTCAAATTCCCTTATTGATTAGGTAACTTAAGAAACAAACACCCATGAAAGAAAGATCATACCATGATGATGTAAATACCCATAAAATAAAGTATATTACACAATGAATACAATCATGGGTAGTACACATACACCACATGCAATAATTAAGTGGTGATCAATGGAATTCTCACGGAATTAAAAGTGAGACAAGAAACCCCTTACCACGTTAATCAACTGAGTCGCATGGCCAAAAGTTAATAACCACCAAATGATTTACAGAATAACATGAATATAAAGTGAATCATGATAATATATATCAAATGGAAGTACACAATACAGCACTTTCAATAATTTAGTAGCGAACAATGGAAATCTCACGGAATTGAAAGTGAGATAAGAGAATCCCTTACTTTGTACTTTTTCCTTGGTCGATGGTAGGTTTACCTCCTGTATAATGGTGAAATAATTGTTATTTAATAATACAATAATCATTTACTTTAATATGATATCATATATGATCTTTTAACATTGATTTGTTAATAATATCTTAGAATTATCGTCATTTCGGGTGTTAACGGGTTCATTTTACTTTATATTCTTTGTTATGTGATCCATATTCGTTATTAATGGGATGTATATTATTCATATCCAGAATTATATCAAGTCCTTAGATACTATTTTTAAATCATCAAATTATAATTATACTTGAATGGATATGATGGACAATGAATCTCATCGCGTTCGTGGAGACGGTAGTCCGTACGTACGCACGAACGCTACTTCCATTTAGTTTTTCATTTTAAAAGTATTGAATCCAAATGATACATAGGTATATTATTATTCCAGTATAATATAATATTTTATATATGTTACTTAAGTTCATTAACACCATCCTTTATACGTTCCATGTGTGGTATGAACGAGTCATATCATTTTAAGGGGGCGGTAGTCCGCACTTCCTCAAATGAAATTATCGTATGTATATACAACATGAAACGAATAATGATATGAAATAAAATGGAATTACAGAAGCTTATATATAAAATATATATCATTAATATCATATTTAATTACAGTTCCATCATAATGGCCACCATTAGAGGCGGTAAGATGTATTTGAACAATCATCGTTTCGTGAGGCGTTAGTTTGCCATCCACAGAAACATTATGTTCATCATCCATTAGATGGAGTTGTGTGTATGTGTAGTTTGAATCCTTCTTATAACAACATCCTAGTATATTGTGGATACTGGTGTTGTTACAAAAGAAAGGAAATAAAAAGAGTTTGGGGGTTGGAGAAGCAAAATAAATGAAAATAATTTAAGAGAAATCGTTACCTTTAATTTAGGTAACTCACTTTGGTTGGAACCAAAGGACTTCTTGAAATGCTTTCTGCCTAAGGGGAAGCTTCAAGGAGGAGGAGAGGGATGTGGGGAGATTATTTGGGCAGAGTTTGGACGATCCAAGTGGCTTGAGAGGTGTGAGGAATGAGTAGAAGTGGTCTCCTTTTATAAGGGAGAGGAGGGGCTCTTTAGGAAAGAGTGAAAGTATTACTTTATAATATAATTATATTCGGTTTATAATGGTCCAAAAATCATTGAGGTCGAATATAAGATGACTCATATTCTAAATAACATCAACCAATAAGAATTGGACAGGTTTTAGATAATATGTTAATCATTATAATCTTATTTATTTAAATGATTTATTAATGAGGTAAACATTGCATCATTATTGTGTCATTAATAATTTAAATTATTTGATGTCTAAAAATTATAAATAAAATATCATTATGTAGGAAATCTTTTTAGATTTCTAATGAATATTTATAATCGAAAATCCAACATGTAGAACCCTATGTAAAAATTGTTCTTTTAAAAGATGTAAGCTTATGCCATTTTTGTATTCATTTTAACTTAATTAAAATAAAGTGTCATTATCACTTACAAGTGGATCAATGGGGTCCCAAAATTGACCCAAAGATGCCCATGGTCAACCATGTATCAACCAATAGGGTTAAGACACGTTTTAGGGTAATTTAGTATTATTATAATATTATTTTTTTAACCCTTATTTACCGGATTTACCCTTAACCATGGTAAATAAAATATTTACCGCAGTAATTATTCAAAATGTCTAAAAATAAAAGTTACCTATTTACACAATTTGAACATCCTGATTCCAAATATGGAATCCATTTTTCTAAATTCAAAACATAGAAGTGGCAGAAATTAATTTAAAATTAATTCCCGCTGTCAAAACAAAAAGCGTGTTTTTAAGAGATAATAACTATCAAAAGATTGACACTTGTTTATGTTCGGTTTAATTGTAAAATTATGTCCAATGACCAAAATTATATTAAATGGTAAAAATATATTCTAAATATACTTTAAAACCACTCAAATTCATAATTTATCACTATTAATTATTTTGACTAAAAAAGTTGTTTTTAATTAAAATTTAGTAATATTTACTATTCATCAAAATATGAAAGTTATCCGAAAAGTACCAAAATTTCACCTTAGGCTAAATTTGATATTCCGAATCCAAAAATGAAGTCCATTTTGAAATATAAAATATATATAATTTCAAAAAATTAAGTATTACTATTCATAACGGCTAGTTTGATCGGTTGTGGTGTGTGTTAAAACTCAAAGTTGCGTACAACACACGCTACTGTTTTATTCAAAGGAAAGCGTACCGTGGAAGCTTGGGATGTTTTATTTTAAATTTTTTTGATGTCCCCATTTAGTCAAAAAGTTTAAAATATTTTATTTAAAAAGGGTTCACTATTAAAAGTTGGTAAAACTACAATACTGAAGATGAATTTGTTCTTACATTATGTCTAAGAAACTCATAATATGGATTCTAAAATTATAAGGATTATATAAAGTTTAAAATTTAGTTAATACTATTCATAACCTTTTTTGAACGGCTTGTTTGGTAAGTCATGGTGCGCTTGAACTCGGTGTTGCGTGCAGTGCAAGTTATTGAATTATTTTGAAGAAATAACACACTATGAAATCTTGGGGTGTTACATTCTCCCCTCCTTCAATAAATTGCGTCCTCGCAAATTGAAATTGTTCTTCGAAAATAAAAGGTTGAAAATAGAAAATATATTTGTGGGAAAACCCACATCGGAAATTGGTTTACTAAAATTTAGTCTTAATATGAGGAAAAGAGAAATGAAAGGGTCACCACCAAATTATGATCTCGATTAGGAGAACATTGGTGGCAATTAGAGACATATAATTGGAGGAAAACGTAAATATTTATAGGTAGTGGTTGAGGTCATCAATCACAAACAAGTATAAAATTGAGGTCCTTAAACTCATCAATCTATGATGATTTGAAGTACCATCGGTTCAACAAAATATAGGGTATTGGGATCACACATTTTTGACATTTCAAAATATCTTAGTTGAAATCCCACATCGAAAAATGAATTAATGAGGCCTCTATTTAAAATAAAGAGTGGAAAGTATGAAGATTACCGAAAATAACACATACTAGGGTTCCATGTAGGAAAATATGGATATGGAGGAGAAATCTAACCATCAATTATCTGATGGAGAGTGGTAGAGAACATGGCTATGAAAAGGCCAACAATCCCAAAGCCATAAATTAGTGATGATTTAAGGTACCATCTAGGACAACATTTTTTTTAATGTTACATTACATAAGGAAGAGGAATTCATTTATGATATTGACTAAGAACATTATGAGATATACTTAAATTTTAAGTATATTTTCATTCTTTAATAAATTTCCACCACTAACTCAATTTTTGTTTTAAACGGTGAGTATTCAAGAAGGATTGGTCACACTGAAAGAGCTAGAATAAACTTCTATAGAATCACATGATCCATGCAGGATAAACCATATATTTACATTGTCTTTGAAGATTAATCAAAACCAAAATGGTTAGTGAATGATCTAATGATCCCCCAAAAGGATATTCATTGAGATAAATATGCACTAATCTTAATTTCTAAAATTAAACCAACAATACCCCAAAGTTAAATAGATACCATTCAATAACCAATTGTCCTTAAAAATCCTTTAATATAATCCAAACTAATATTGAAACCCAAAACATAGAAGAATTTGATTATGTAGTCTCCCATGTTACATTGTATCTCCAAATGACATCAAATACTCTTAAAGTCGCATACTTAAAAGTAATTAACATCATCACATATTATCTGTTATAGGTTAATCATTTCCATAAATAACCCAAAACACTATAAATCAACAATAAAAATGTAGATAAAAATCCACCATTACTCTACAAATGAAACCTCATTGTATTCTATTTTCCTTGGGCATATAGTGTTCCTAAGAAAACGAACATCTTCCAAAATAACATTTATCACTTAATCACCAAATCATTTTCCTATACCAAGGGTATTCATTTGATAAGACATAAGAACCCAAATCATCTTATTATTGATCAATAAAATCATTTAACAAAAAAAAATAGTCATACTAACCAGGGACATCACGTAGTCCAGTGGTAGGCGATAAATCCCAATCGCACTTTGGTTGTGGGTTCGATTCCCACAGCTTTGTCCGACGCGACGGGTTGTCACACGGTCTACGTGTTGTCCTTTTTCAAAAACTATATTCTATAATATTACCAAAATGAGATAAATTTTTCAAAATAACATAATTTAACCACAAATGTTATATCATACTTTGAATTTTCATCCCAAATTATAATAACTTATCATTTTCTCAAACCCCAATGATCATATAAAACCAAATGGTTATTTATACCTATATCCACAAGAGAAGAGACAATTATTCCTCAAATATCATTCTCACATGGCAAACTGAGGGGTTACAAATACAAGAGAAAATTATTCCAAAGTAAACCCATCAACAAGGAGTGCTAATAATTTTTAAATTTTTCTCCAACCATTTATTTCCACATAGCTTCTTCTTTGAGCAAGAAAATATCCTATAAAATAGGACATTCACTCGGGTAATGGCCAGGTCCCCTATATTTACGGCAAATGACTGTAAATGGACTCTTGGGACCATTTTTATCTTCTTCCATAGTACTCTTCATTTTTCTTCGGCAATTCTTCACTTTATGTCCTTCCTCCCCGCACGTAAAACATTTCGTTGTCCCATTGAGACACTTTCCTGGGTGTCTCTTTCCACATTTCCTGCATGATGAAAATTGAGGGTTCTTTTCTTCATGGTCTCCATTGCTGGAGCTCTTATCATTTATCACCTTTCTCTTCCTTGTTGAGTCTGGGAGTTGGTTAATATATATGTTGTTGATCATATTTTTGGAAAACTGATTTGGCATAAAGATGATATCTTTTACGCCTATCAACATTCCATTTTGTTGCTCATTGCCACCACCGTTCCCACCTTGTACATCATTCTCAAAGTCACTATGACTTCCTTGGAATCCAGCCATTGACTAAAACCAGAAAGCATTGTGTGAGTAATAGTAGTCGTAAAATCATTTAGAGATTAAAATGTCACCATATTCTCAATTTGAAACATATTAGGATTACCCAAGGTCATTTACTCTCATCTTATGTATATATTACTTAAATCGGTTTGTAAAGAAAATGTAAATTATCCTAAGCATATCCCCCGGGAGTGTCGTAACCAAGAGTACAGCAAGGCCCGTTGTCGTGCACCAGTTCCCGTTCGAGTCTAGCTCAAAGCGGTGTTTTCGGGTTTTACCCCTAGGTACATCTGTGCCAGAGCCGCCTCTACCTGCTCGTATCCAGACAGGGATGTATTGCTCGGAAAACTCACAAAATCTCTACAATACCAAAATTCTAGGAAGTTCTTTTATACTAATCCTCAAAGTTCATCTTAGGTCTACGTGCTCTAATCAGAGTTTATCTAAATCTAGCTACCAAGGTTTGTACTAAACTTCCTCTGATACCAACTGTAACGCCCCGACCCTAGTTACCCAGAGTCGGTGCATTATTACATAACATTGGCATGATCATGAGAAAGATCAAGTCTCGAAAGACCGATTAGTTTAGTAGCCTTGGAATAACTAGATACATCCATAAATTTTTACATTACATCATAAAAAAACATTTTGTCTTCATATCCCCTCATACTATCCCTGCAGGTCATTCATAAATTACTTCTTCATAATCCTGGAAAAAAAATAAAACATTGAAAGGGGTGAGCTCGGATGCTCAGTAAGGATAACATTATAGCAGAAGCTTTCATAAATAATCATAAACACTTAAGGAAATTTATAACTAAAAAAAAGCCTTTGAAACTTGAACATTCAACATGGTATGGCATAAATAAAATGAAATAATGCCATTTACTTACTCACATGGATATTATACTAGTCGAATGATCACATGCAATATCAATAACCACTTTCATAATGATGGAATGCATAATGCCAGACGATCATAACTACATAGCCAAGGCCTCGTGCCAAGACTACAAATAAGATTTTGCCAAGGCCTTGTGCCAAGACACTAGTTTGTCTCATGAGACCTACCGATGCATCGAGGAGCTATAGCGGGCTCCACCCGTCACTTATTAAGTCCAATGCATTCCTCATATGAATAGGTTTAAGCATAAAATAAACATTCGTATTAAAACTAGCATACGAAATGTCAATACTTTAACCACAAACCATGAATGGTATAAAAATAGAACATCCACAGTCAAACATAACTCATTTGATACAATATGAAAGATTGTATTGTATCACATTAACCTCAATCATGAATAATGAAGGATGTTGACATAGATGAAAATAATCATCATAACTATTTGAGAGAAATATCCCCCTTTTCTTGAAAACTTTTAAAAGTCACACTATTTGTCAAGAAGACATTCAAAAATAGATTTTTGAATCAAAGTGTCCCATACCACTTTGAAACTTTTAAAAGGATTTTTAAATTTAAAACTTTAATGTCCATAAAAATAAATCCTTAAAACCATTTTTAAAATATGGACATTAATGAGCATGATTTAGAAGAATAATTCTTTAAAACATTTTAAAATGGTATTTTGGTTAGAGTTTCTAACCAAAAGAGAGACACTTGAATACAAATAATTGAGGTAATCAAAACATTGTAATATCATGAGAATAAAGGAATTCATGATATACTATGTCAAAGTACATTATATACACCACATAAAAGTGATTTGGTGTATATCATCAAAGAAGTCTCAATGGAATGTAAATTGAGATGAAATCTCTCATAAAGGTTGTATCCTTAGGTTAAGGATAAATCAACGACATAATTATGTGTGACAAATATAAATACACTAAATATGATTGGATATTCAGTGTAAATCAATCAAAGGATATTCACACATATTCTTGTAAAAACAATACCAACGAATTGGATGTTTAACTCAACAAATGGAGAATGAGTTAAAATTACTCTTATCAAATCCATATCAATGAATTGAGAATTATCAATGGAGTGATTATGTGTATCAAACTTATATCCACAGGAAGGGGAGTGGAAATTATGACATAATCAAATGAATAGTGATTCCACACATAATCTTGGGGTAATATAATCAATGAAATATGCGTAAAGCCAAATGAGTGGAAATTGAAATCTCAAATTCCCTTATTGATTAGGTAACTTAAGAAACAAACACCCATGAAAGAAAGATCATACCATGATGATGTAAATACCCATAAAATAAAGTATATTACACAATGAATACAATCATGGGTAGTACACATACACCACATGCAATAATTAAGTGGTGATCAATGGAATTATCACGGAATTAAAAGTGAGACAAGAAACCCCTTACCACGTTAATCAACTGAGTCGCATGGCCAAAAGTTAATAAACACCAAATGATTTACAGAATAACATGAATATAAAGTGAATCATGATAATATATATAAAATGGAAGTACACAATACACCACTTTCAATAATTTAGTAGCGAACAATGGAAATCTCACGGAATTGAAAGTGAGATAAGAGAATCCCTTACTTTGTACTTTTTCCTTGGTCGATGGTAGGTTTACCTCCTGTATAATGGTGAAATAATTGTTATTGAATAATACAAGAATCATTTACTTTAATATGATATCATATATGATCTTTTAACATTGATTTGTTAATAATATCTTAGAATTATCGTCATTTCGGGTGTTAACGGGTTCATTTTACTTTATATTCTTTGTTATGTGAGCCATATTCGTTATTAATGGGATGTATATTATTCATATCCAGAATGATATCAAGTCCTTAGATACTATTTTTAAATCATCAAATTATAATTATACTTGAATGGATATGATGGACAATGAATCTCATCGCGTTCGTGGAGACGGTAGTCCGTACGTACGCACGAACGCTACTTCCATTTAATTTTTCATTTTAAAAGTATTGAATCCAAATGATACATAGGTATATTATTATTTCAGTATAATATAATATTTTATATATGTTACTTAAGTTCATTAACACCATCCTTTATACGTTCCATGTGTGGTATGAACGAGTCATATCATTTTAAGGGGGCGGTAGTCCGCACTTCCTCAAATGAAATTATCGTATGTATATACAACATGAAACGAATAATGATATGAAATAAAATGGAATTACAGAAGCTTATATATAAAATATTTATCATTAATATCATATTTAATTACAGTTCCATCATAATGGCCACCATGAGAGGCGGTAAGATGTATTTGAACAATCATCGTTTCGTGAGGCGTTAGTTTGCCATCCACAGAAACATTATATTCATCATCCATTAGATGGAGTTGTGTGTATGTGTAGTTTGAATCCTTCTTATAACAACATCCTAGTATATTGTGGATACTGGTGTTGTTACAAAAGAAAGGAAATAAAAAGAGTTTGGGGGTTGGAGAAGCAAAATAAATGAAAATAATTTAAGAGAAATCGTTACCTTTAATTTAGGTAACTCACTTTGGTTGGAACCAAAGGACTTCTTGAAATGCTTTCTTCCTAAGGGGAAGCTTCAAGGAGGAGGAGAGGGATGTGGAGAGCTTAGTTGGGCAGAGTTTGGACGAGACAAGTGGCTTGAGAGGTGTGAGGAATGAGTAGAAGTGGTCTCCTTTTATAAGAGAGAGGAGGGGCTCTTTAGGAAAGAGTGAAAGTATTACTTTATAATATAATTATATTCGGTTTATAATGGTCCAAAAATCATTGAGGTCGAAGATAAGATGACTCATATTCTAAATAACATCAACCAATAAGAATTGGACAGGTTTTAGATTATATTTTAATCATTATAATCTTATTTATTTAAATGATTTATTAATGAGGTAAACATTGCATCATTATTGTGTCATTAATAATTTAAATTATTTGATGTCTAAAAATTATAAATAAAATATAATTATGTAGGAAACCTTTTTATATTTCTAATGAATATTTATAAACGAAAATCCAACATGTATAACCCTATGTAAAAATTGTTCTTTTAAAAGATGTAAGCTTATGCCATTTTTGTATTCATTTTAACTTAATTAAAATAAAGTGTCATTATCACTTACAAGTGGATCAATGGGGTCCCAAAATTGACCCAAAGATGCCCATGGTCTACCATGTATCAACCAATAGGGTTAAGACACGTTTTAGGGTAATTTAGTATTATTATAATATTATTTTTGTAACCCTTATTTACCGGATTTACCCTTAACCATGGTAAATAAAATATTTACCACAGTAATTATTCAAAATGTCTAAAAATAAAAGTTACCTATTTACACAATTTGAACATCCTGATTACAAATATGGAATCCATTTTTCTAAATTCAAAACACAGAAGTGGCAGAAATTAATTTAAAATTAATTCCCGCTGTCAAAACAAAAAGCGTGTTTTTAAGAGATAATAACTATCAAAAGATTGACACTTGTTTATGTTCGGTTTAATTGTAAAATTATGTCCAATGACCAAAATTATATTAAATGGTAAAAATATATTCTAAATATACTTTAAAACCACTCAAATTCATAATTTATCACTATTAATTATTTTTACTAAAAAAGTTGTTTTTAATTAAAATTTAGTAATATTTACTATTCATCAAAATATGAAAGTTATCCGAAAAGTACCAAAATTTCACCTTAGGCTAAATTTGATATTCCGAATCCAAAAATGAAGTCCATTTTGAAATATAAAATATATATAATTTCAAAAAATTAAGTATTACTATTCATAACGGCTAGTTTGATCGGTTGTGGTGTGTGTTAAAACTCGAAGTTGCGTACAACACACGCTACTGTTTTATTCAAAGGAAAGCGTACTGTGGAAGCTTGGGATGTTTTATTTTAAATTTTTTTGATGTCCCCATTTAGTCAAAAAGTTTAAAATATTTTATTTAAAAAGGGTTCACTATTAAAAGTTGGTAAAACTACAATACTGAAGATGAATTTGTTCTTACATTATGTCTAAGAAACTCATAATATGGATTCTAAAATTATAAGGATTATATAAAGTTTAAAATTTAGTTAATACTATTCATAACCTTTTTTGAACAGCTTGTTTGGTAAGTCATGGTGCGCTTGAACTCGGTGTTGCGTGCAGTGCAAGTTATTGAATTATTTTGAAGAAATAACACACTATGAAATCTTGGGGTGTTACAGTAGACCTCGGGTAGCCTATGGACACACTCTTCGGGAATGATCCAAGGATTCAAAAACATATGAACATAACACAAATCTATAAGAGAGTCCAAGAATAGGAAACAATCCTCCCCTAGAAGGGTTCAGGGATCCTGGCCTCCCATCCTCTTGAAAAATGGAGTCCTTAAGTGTTGTTGGTTGAATCATCAATCAACGAGCGCCTACCTTTGGAAATCAGGCCCATGAATCCTGGATACCAGGGCCGTTGGGCATTCCTGGCTACATGAATAATCCTTCTGGAGACCATCAAAGGAAGTTATATCTAATAAGGACCGATTGCACATGTGCTTGACCCCCACACAATTGCTCTCTAGGACCAACAGTTTCCGCAGGGTTAATCCAAACTTCCATAAAGGATAATAACGTTGAACAGGTCGAAACAAATGGAATTATGAATTCGAAGAGAACTCATCTCTATAGAAAAAAGGGATGTGTGATGATCTATGTCATTCCATTTCCCCACCACCTGCAAAACGCACCACCTCGGAGGCGGAACAAACCTATTTGTATTACATAGGCAATGCAATGATTAAATGTTTATTAAACCCATTCATTTTCATGGGTTTTGATAAGATGAATGTTTCATAGTCTTGCAGTACACATCTCTATGATTTTCATTATGTAATGGGTGGACCTGAGATTATATATCCCTTAATGCATTAGGTAAAGTTAATATGTCATGAGATAAATGAGACTGGAATGGGGAGAAAACCTAGTTCATTGTGGTACTATTTCCACTATGATAGTGATGGGAGTGAACCTATTATGAAGGTTTGGGGAGTGAACATACTCTACAATGATATTCTTGGCAGTTATCCTTTACTACTATGGAAATGATTTTCTTTTATTTTGTGTATACCAAAAATATATTTATTATGAAAATTTTATTCTCTCATGATTCATGTAATTTAATTATTATAAGATTCATGTCTTATGAACATAGAAGTTTTATACCATGACTCAATATTATGATATATGATATGCAAGGTATGAATTTTAAATGGTATGCTCATGTTCTCATGTCCTTAAACACGTGTTTTTCATACACTATGATTTTTTGTTTTATTCAATGGCTAGAATATGAAGGAATCATGTTAATTTTGAATGTGACAAATAATTCATTAATTGTCCTCCCGAGAAAAAAAAATGTTATGGGATTTGGAATGAAAATTATTTTTGTTATGCTCACATATCATTCAAAAGATATGAATCCTTCTAAATCTGTAGAAAAAAATATGGTAACTAAATTCTATTGAGTTCTTCATGAAGAAACTTTGACCTTATTTTAGTGGTTCTATTGTTCCACTAGTTACTGATCACTATATTGGTACCATTAAAATAATATTTTCATTCTCTAGGGTTTAGATGACAAGAAAATTTTATTTATTGTCTATAATTTGGAAGGTCAAGTGTATTAATGGTAGAATCTTATCATGAATATGTAGAAATAGGAAAAAATTGACTTCATGGAGTGAGATGAGATTAAGATATTTTTTTATCAATAAGTAGTTTCAGTATATAATTCATATTAGAACTAAGATAGAATTTTGTTAGCTGAAGAAGAAGTATTATGAATCTTTTGGTACCTATTAGAGAAATTTTACAAAACTTGTAAGGTATTCTTCTAGTATTATTATACATCCTAAAATCAAGGTTGGTCGATTCTTCTGTGGCTTTAAACCAAGTCTCAAAAGGGTGTTATCCATAAGAGTCTTTCATAGATATGTATAAATCGTTCAAGGTAGTATAAAAATGGAAATGGATATGGGATTTTCTTATCCATCTCTTAGTTTTGAAAAAAATAAGAAATATGGAATTCCAAGGAAAGTTAAAAATAATCACTTAGATATAAAGATGAGATTTTATTTATCCTCCAAGTGTGGAAGGAACATGGTGGAAATGTATTAAGGGGACTGTTCAATGTTTTAAGTGTGGGAAGGATGATTATTGGGAAATAAAATGATAATGTGATGAAAAGAAGTTAACTAATGGTGTGAATAAAGAGAAAGATACAGATAACACTACACCCACCCTCTAGTGTTTCAAATTAAAGAATTATGGGAATTATGAAAACTAGTGATCAAATCTAAAGGTTAATGATGATAATATACACAATTTCCTCTTAATCCATGGGATAAAGGAAAATCTTATGAAATCACAATTTCTGTTGAGGGGTATGATAACGAAGTGGTGAAAGTTACATTTACAATCTACTCTCGAAATGTTAATGTCTTATTTGACTCTAGTTTTACCCACACTATTATATCAGAATAATTTTCTATGGGTACAAAAATTCCACCTCGATTATTATTTGATAATTTGTTAGAAAAAAAACAAAATCATATGATGATAAAATCTCAGGTCTATAATTATTCTTTGGTAGAAGTTTGTTGGAATGCAGCTCTTGAAAATAATGTTATTCTCGTTATGGATGAATTTTATATTATTTTGGTCATGTATTTCCTTCCTTTATATAAATCTCACACCAATTTCAAAGGAAGAGAAGTCATGTTTGATATTCCAAACCAACCTATGATTTTATATATTTTTTATGATAAATATGAACTTATGATGGACAAAACAACCATTATATGGATATTGATTCATATTCAAAAATGATGTTTATCTATTATGGTTGAGGATAAATTAGTAATCAAATATATTCCAATTATATGGGTGTTCATTGATTTATTTCAAGAATAATTTTAGGGGCTTCCACAAAATCATGAAGTTGAGTTCTCAATAGAACTCATATGAGGATCTAAAAAGTTTTCAAAGACGCTATATAGAATGGGCAATATTTAGTTGTAGGAATTGAAGAAGCAGTGCCTAGAAAATATTGATAAGGGATTTATTCGGTTAAGTGCATCGTCTTAGAGTGAAATTGTTTTTTATAAAAAGACGGATGGATCAATCTGACTATGTAATGATCATCGAGAACATAAAAAGATCAAAATCAAGAAAAATGTCTCATACACCATATTAATGACCTTTTAAATCAATTTTTTTGGGGTACAACACTTTTTTATAATTTAACATTATTCTAGATATCCATAATTGATGTTAAATAAGGAGGATATACCCAAGACAACATTCCATAAAAGGTATGGATAAATTGAATTAATTGTTTTTCCTTTTGGTTCTACTAATTCCTTTGCTATATTCATGTATTTAATGAATTGAGTATTTAGAGATTACCTTGATCAGTTTTTTATAGACATTATTGATGGTATTCTTATATATTCAAAGGTAAAGGGAGATCATGATGATCATTTCAGAATTGTACTGAAATCTTTTAGAAAGGATAAGATTTATGAAAAAATTACCTGTGTGAATTTTGGATTTTAAATGTTTCAATCTTGGGTCAAATAATATAATATGAGGGTATATTGGTAGATTCTCTAAAATAAAAGTTATTAATCATTAGCCCAAACCAACTACTATGACTAAGATCCATAGTTTTCTTGGTTTGGCTGGATATTATCATTACTTTTTTGAGAATTTATCATGAATGTCTAATCCATTAACCATGTTAAATAAGAAGGGAGATAAGATCCTTTATAAAAAATAATGTGAATAAAATTGCAACGAATAAAAGGGAATTTTAACCAGTTCATTGATTCTTAGCTTACCTTATAGTAAGAATAATTTGTATTATATTGTGATGAATCAAATATGGTATTGGGATTTATTCTCATGTATAATGATATGGTGATAGGTTGTTCCTTACTTTAATTCAAGGTTCATGAGAAAAAGTACCCAAATCAGGATTTAGAGTTAGCTGAGGTATGTTTTTCATTAAATATCTTGAAGAATTATCTATATGGAGAAATGTGTGAAATATATAATGATTATAAAATTTCAAAATTATATTTTAACACTGAGCGTATTGAAAATTTTCCACAGAGGATGGTTGGTGGAAATTGAAGATTATGAATACTCAATACATTACCACCTTCGGAATGTGAACAAGGTGATAGATTTTATAATATGAAAGAATAATTCTAGCTTATTATTAATAAGAATAAAAAAAGATCTTGTGTTTCTATATTTTCAAAGGATGGATCTTTAAATCTTAAAGGAAGGGCAGAAATATTATCTTTCTTAAAATAATTTTCAACCATCTATCCAAGTACAGATTAATGTGGTGTAGAAGGAAGATGTAGAACTAGAAAAGAAGGTGATATATGTTAATGATTTTAACCTTTATTATAATAGAAGGATAAATTTTAGTGTGTATGTGTTTCTTTCATACTATATTTGAATAAGGAAATATTGGATGAGGAACATATTTCATCAGTCTCTCTTCATCTAGGATATATAAAGATGTATAGAGATCTGAATAGGCATTTCTTATTGGACAACATAAATATAGAAATTGTTAAGTATGTCTATCGGTGATAAGTATTTCAACCATCTAAGACTAAGAGATAAAATAATGAGGTGTTTTTATAACCATTACCCATAACCAAATGGAAATGCAAAATATCACCATTGACCTTTTTCCTCAAACTCCACAAAACATCTAAGGGCCATAATTCTATTTTGGTCTTAATTGATTGCCTTATTAATTAAAAATAATTTACAAATAAAATAGAATATTGGTCTCTTAACCATCTTCCCATAATATACATTAAAGAAACTGTAAAGTTTGAATAGAGTAGCACATTCTATTTTTTTTAATTGGGATATAAGGTTTACTTTGAATTTATGGGAAAGTCTTATACAGGATCATTATATAGAGTAGAGTTTCAATATGGTGTATAATCCTTAGACAGATGGTCAGTATGATAAAACCAATCAAACCCTAGAGAATAAGTTGATATCTTGTCTTATGGATTCCTAAGGTTTTGAGATCAACATCTTCCTCTGCTCGAGTTTTCATACAAAAGTAACTTTAAATTAAGAATTCAGATGGATCCTTATGGATCCCTATATTGAAAGAAGTTTATAAATCCAATGTTATGAGATAAACTTGGAGAAAGGAATCTATTAGCACCTGATCTAGATGTGGAAATGACAAAGCAATTTTGAGCTATTCAATTTCACATCGAGGTAGCTTAGAGTTGATAGAACAGATCCTTCACATGTACTAAACTTAGAGGATATAGCCCTTGGAGAATGATATTAACTATGAAGAAAAATTGGTAAAAATATTATATCATAGGGATAATGTGTTGTGATACATGACTACTCACCTTGTTAATGTTATCTATATAATTCAAAAAATTTAATATGTTACTCGGTAACCTGGGGATGTGGTGAAACAAAGAGATACTCATTTTTTTATAGCATAATCATAGAATTTTAAAGGAAAAATAATTTTAATGGGGGGATAATGTAACACCTTAATATTTTATAAAATATTTCTATTTAAATATTTATTTCTTTGATATCTTGTAAAAAACATGACACCAAGTTTAAAGGAGCCATCATATAATATTAAAATATTAGTCTCTGTTAGTTATTGCATATCTGTTGGATTGGAGATTATGAATATGAATAAAAAATTTATAAAAATTAATGGTTTATATATTGGATAATAAATTCAATGTTTATCACTTTATTATAAATAAAAATAAATTTTCTTTAAAGGAAAAGAGATATTTTTTCAAAAAACTTATTTTTAAACATATAATGAATTTTTTATCTTAATAAATTAAACTCATAATTATATATGAGTTATTCTAATTTAATTTTCATATTATTTATGCAATAAAATGTTTTTAAATTAATCTAATATTTTTTCTAGGCATGAGATAAAAATAAATCATTTTTTTTCTTAAATATATATATTTCTAAAAAATATTTTTTATTGGGTTTTGTGAATTTATTATAAAATAAATTTATGAAACTTATTGAAATTTAATTGTGAAAACTAGATTCCATATTCTATATCAGGATATATAAATTTGGTAAAAAATTCCATTTTATTTTTATGTATTATGAATAGTAACCCAGGAAAAAAAATTCACTACAATAAAGGGTAAATTGTGTTAATCTAGGTTAAGACTATGGTTCAAGGTCACCATTTTCCAAATAAACTCCAATTGGATGAATTTAATTAGACCCTTACCACATTAGGCTTCATATTTTATTTTTAACAAAAACTTTTCCATGAAAATTAATTATATAATATTTAAAGTGAAGAATATTACAAAGTACCAATATCATAGTTTTAAATAATTACTACACGTTCATATAGGTAAAAAAGATGTTAGGAATTAATATTAATAAGTAATTTTGGGAATACTGAATTTATAGTCTTTATGGTACTTTTTTATAAATTTTAGTCATTAAATAATTACAATAATTGATTTTATAATGTTAATACAGTATTTATTCAATTAATTTAAAAAATAAATTATTTTAAAAATATTAAAATTAATATTATTAGAGTGATTAATAGTGTTCCAAGAATTTTATAGATAAATATGACATATTAGTGAAATTTATAAAGATTATATATTAATTTAAACTTTTTCTTGGCTTCATTAATGTATAATTAAATTAATAGTTCAAAAATTGAAATTATCCATATTTTATAGTAAATAATATTTTATTGAATGACTTAAAATTCATAAAAATATTATCTTCATCCATGTGAATAGGATATGGTAGATAAAATTCTACATGGTCTATTAATATGTCACTTTTTTATTTATGATAATATTATTATCCCTTTGTAGTTAAAATATATCTTACTATGGTTAAGATTAAAAATAATTAACAAAGGTATTATAAAAAAAGAAATTGTTTAAAATGACAAAAAAACTTGTCTAAATTTCATTGGATGTTTTTATTTCAATCATAGTTATTTTTTCAAATTAATGTCCATTTGGTAGAATTTTTTATTAATAATGGTTATATTATATTTTAATATTTTATGAAATTTGAAGTTTATCATCTCCCCCAATTATAAAAGGAATCCAATCCTTCCTCTTCCTTACAACACTTTGAGTAACATAGCTCGACCATACCCTACCAAAATCTCTTCTCAACTTCCTCATCATCATTATAGAGGTGTTTTGGTCCTTAAAATACAAAACCTAGGATCCTATAGAGGGAACATTAATGGGTAATTTAAAATAATAGGATTTTAGATCACTTTCAAAGCAAGTGGAACCCAATGTGTGGGTTTATCATCTAAAATTTTCTTTTTTGGGAAATATGTTATGTCATGAACCCATATTATTTATGAGGTTTATATATATCTTATTTACATTTTATTTATTTATTAACCTTATGATCAAAATATATAATTGTATATTTGATGTTATTCTTTCATGGGGATTAGGATTCAAATGTTACCAAAGCGGTAAGAGTTTTATATTACAATCACGTTGTTTATGAGGATTATTTATGATTAGGCTTCTAATGATGAAATTTCCTGATCAAAGAGAAAATCAAATCATAAATTTTATTCTTGTCTGTATATTTATATAAATTTCAGTTTTTTCCTTTCATTTCTCTCTCTTTATTTACTAAAGATTCTGAATGAATTTTTTTAAGGAAAAACTTTTTTATTTCTCTCTTTGGTTGAAAATACATAATCTTCCATGTTCATATTTTATAAAAAAAATTAAGATAATTTTTTATATTATAAAATGATTGTTTAAAATCATATTTTCCCATAAATTATTTTTTACATAATTGTTTAAAAAATAATATTACTTTCATTTTCTGTAAAAGATACTTTTTAATTTTTTAAAACAAATGTGAAAGGAATTAAGTCTTTTAACTTATACTAAATGAATAAAATTTTCCATCATCATGAACACTCAATATGATAAATATTTATTTTATTTCTTCAAGCCTATTTTCAATTAAAATCATTTTCATAATATTTGGTGAATTTATAGCCATTTAAAAGTGATTTTCAAGGATGAAAGGGTATTTTCCTAAAACAAATTTAATGATCATGTAATGGTAATTTTACAAATCAAAGATATAAAACCTTGATTTAAATTACACATTATTGGTTAAATGATCTAATGGTACAATATTTTTTAATTCCATATATTCTTTATGTTTATTATGAAAAATCATTATTAAACCCATTCCTTTTCCAGGTGTTATGCTATGATGAAATGAGGAAATGATTATCAAACGTTTTTCTTTTTTATGGGTTTTACTATGATAAAATGTTTATTAAACACATTTATATTCATGGGTTATTCTATGATAAATGTTTTTTGATATTTTTTCCCACAACTAAATTTTTTCAGTTTGTGATGGGTGAGACTATTATTATATAGCCTTCCATTGGATCAGGTAAAGATTGATTTCTCATAAGATAAATAGGAATGGAATGGATAGTGAACCTATTTTATTAAGGGATATATATCCACTATGATAATATTTGGAGTGAAACTTGACTACTATAAAGATTTTGAGATTGAACCCAATCCACATTAATAGTTTTAGCAGGGATTCTGGGCTAGTATTGAAATGATTTTCTATACTTACATGTATGCCAAAAATCTATTAATTATGAAACTTTTATTCTATCAATGTCCATATTCTTAAATTCTTATATGATTTATTTCTTATGAACTATCAATATTTATTTCATGAATCAATATTATGATATTTGATATGAATGGTGTGTGTTTAAAATATTATACTCTCGTTATCATACCCTTATACTAATGTTATGCTCGACTGATCATTGAAATTTCCTTTGTTTACCCTTACTGGGAATCTGAGCTCACCCTTTAATATGTTTCCTTTCCTTAGGTTATTAATAAAGGTACTATGTATTATATGTCTAATATAAGTTCTATTTATGATGAATTAAGTGGGATGTGATGTAGTTCATTTAAGAACAAGTTGTTTACATGTACATGTTTCCAAAGACACCAGAACTATATGATTCTAATGTATATTATTATGTTAATTATTCAATATTCATCTTAAAAATATAATATAATTGTTTGAGAAATAGTTTTTCAATATATATTGATATTATTTTTGCAAAAATTGTTGTGGGAAATAGTTTTGAGATAAGGAATTTATGGTAACCACTAATTCACATCCCCCCTTCTAATGGTGTTTTACACTCACATGGGCCATTCCATTAGTATCATCGAGTTATAAAACTACACTTACATGTACCTTACCTTAGATATATGCTTTTATTCATTTATATTTTTTTATTAGTGATATATATATAGAGTCTTTGAATACCTTAAACAATAAAAAAGGACATGTTTTTTATGGTGAGTGGTTTTATCTTTATAGATAGAATATGATTCCATATATTAAATCCCTTGTATTGGAGGTTCATGACATAAGTGGAAATGAGATCCACCTAAAGTCAGTTATACCTAATATTTATTAGACAAAAATAATATTAAAGTTAATGGGAAATTAAAGAGTGTGTAACTTTCAACACTCTTTGTGAATGATGTGACATGAGTTATGGGAATAAAAAATTATTGGGACAAATAAAAAACCATATAATATCAATGCAGGATGCTATAAAGTATGGGAGTATTAGATAAAAACATGTTAGGATAAATTTTAATATATTTTAATATGAGAAGATTAAATATTCAAGGAATTGTGTTTTTGGGTTAAAAATATTTGTGAGCTCAATTTGAAAATATAAAAATGTTTTAAAATATTCACCCATGGTGAATAAGATGATAATAATCCTTCGAGACAAATTTTAATCAAAATTTTTGTCTTAGATTATCAAAACATAGATGAGTATACCATTGAAAAACTCAAAATTATCTTCATTTCTTAATAGAATAGATGATGGTCAACCATAAGAAAAAAAAGGAAAATCCATGAAAGATATGAATTTTAAATCTCTAAGTTCTTTAAAACATCCTGATCCAAAGAAAAATAATAGAGAAAACCAAAATTATTGGTGATTACATGGATTTATGTTAATTTGTATCTTTATTCTCTAAATAAATATGAAAAGAAAAATTAACATATAAGGGTATAATTTCATTTGATTGTACATTTTTTGGAGGATTTCACACTAGAAAAATACCATATGAGAGAAAAAGTGTATGAAGATATTGAACAATATTAATGGTAATTATGAATTAATAATGTGTAAAGTGGTTTCAATGGGGGAAATATCATCAAATGATAATAAAATGAAAAGAATATTTTTTTTCTTGAAACATGATTTCACTTCTTATGATGATGATAGTGAAAGTGGGAAAGATTAATTGAAGTATGGAAGTTCAATTAATTTTATTAATAAATAAAATCATCAAAAATAACATTATTAATGAATATGGGGTTAGTAGTGAATATGAATAAAGTGGTTATGGGGATACACTTAAATAATTTCAATTGAGTATGGATCATATTACATACTTAAAGAAAAATATTTTGTTGATATTAAAATTTAATCCTTAATATCTAAAAATTATTCAATGATAAATATCACTTTATGTGTGAAATGATAAATACATTGTTGATATAGAAGTTATGTTCACATGGAGGATGGGTATTCTCAATGTTATACATGATGATAATGTTAAAATAAATGATATTAATATCATTAATATCATTAGTATAAATAATGGAGTAAAATATCTTTAGGAAATGTTAGATGATGATGAAATATTTCTTAATCAGCACTTAAATTTTTTTCAACATTATATAAATGAAGTTGGTGAACTCTTAAAAATAGTTAGAAAATTTTCTAATGTAACCAAGAAACATGGATATTTTCCTATGGTTCCATGAATCATTATTTTGGACATGAGATATTAAAATATAAATGTTTCGACTAATGATGAGTGGAATAAAACTTTATTACATCACCAAAGAATTTAAAAACCCCATTTCTAATAAAAATTAAAATTTTAGAAAATATTTATGTAAGGTGGTTTGGAAAGAGGTGAATATTGAGACAAATAATAATTTAATAATAATGTAAAATAGAAAGGTCTCCCATTTTAGAAGACTAATAACAATTAGTGGAAACAAAATCCGAAGACACAATAAAAATAAATTTTGAAGGAACCTATTTATTATTTGATAATATTTCATTTTTAATGATGGTGAAGGTGTTGTTAAGTCTATGTATAAAACAAATATAAGTGTTGGTACTACAAATTATTCCCTAAATAATAAATTGGTGTTGAATCATGGGGGATTCAACCTTAAATAAAAAGTGGCATGTTGAGATAGTATCCTAAAGACAAGTATCATTTTTATAATTAGGTAAATTCTATTAAGGAAGATTAAGGTAGGTATGGTCAATCCAAAAATACCCCCAATAATAATATCATCATACTACCAAAAAATTTAAAAGAAAAAGTAGAATTATAAATCTATCATGAGGATTAATAAGAAAGGTTTGGTTATAGTGGTTAAGGTAGTATATATAACTAGTAAAGGAGATAAGTTGTTGATACATGGTAATGGTTTCTCATGAACCATGTGCAAATATAAAATTTATTGAATAAAATCCATTGGTATGATGTTTTTTTCACTTTTGAAAATTACATATCAATTAATTTAAATGGAGGTAGATGCACCAATATTGTTAAGACAATGTCTATTGATGTTCTATTTTTCAATATGTTGAGGTAAAATCTCTATAATGTTTTATAACTTTATGATAGTTGGAATAATTGTTTTTATTGTAGAATAAGTGTGTCCTTATTAATATAGATTACGGAATAATATTCATGATGATTAATCAACTAGTGAAATTTTATTCCAAATTTATACTGATAAAGACACTCTATGCTTGAGCATGAAGAAGGGAAATAAATTATGGCACAGGAGCATATGAAATTTTTGGTAAATGATTATGGGTATGATTATCAGTAATGAATTAGTGGTAAATATAGAAAAACTACATTGTGAGAGTCCCAATAATTTTAACACATATCTATGAGTTAAAATATTGGATAATATAAAGAAAATAGTGGAGATCAATTTGAAAGAACATATTGAGTTTCTATACACAGATGTGTGATGTTCAATATTCTCGGAGATGAAAAATGGAGATAAGTACTTCATGTACATGGTTTTTAATTTTAATCATGTGAATTTTATTTATTTTACCTCAAGTAAGCCAAAAAATATCAGAAATTCAATAATTGTTAGATAAGATATTAAACTAAATTGGGGTACTCTTTCAGAAGGTTCTAGTATAAAAATGGATCAAAATACAAGAATGAATCATTTGGGTAATATATTCTGAAGCATATAAAAATATTATTATTTCACTCTACACACACCCCCAATAAAATTGAGGTGAAATTTATGAAAACAAGTATTGGTAAGCATAAACAGAAAAATGATATTGGATCACGGAACCCAAATTTTTTTTTTGAGACAATCCACAACCACAATTGTCTATATTATCAACTAGTTTCTTCTCTCATCTATTTGGTTAACATGCTATGTTTATTATAGTATCAAAATAATTATAACATGATTTTATTGAAATTGGTATACTGTGTTATATCAAAATCAAATATTGAAATTTAGGAATGTTTGATAGGAGGTCATATTAAGGTGTATTTATATTTATTCTCATGGTGGAAATATTTATGGTAGGCATAATAATAATATGAGGAAAATAATTAATATAATTGATTTAATTGTGTTAAAAATAAAAATCATGCATAAAAATTCATTTTCCATATATAGAAACATTTTATAACATCTTTAGTATGACGTTAGATAGAATGGGAGTAATCAAAATGCAAAAATATCCTCAAATATCTACTATTGATTATGAACTTTTGAGTCATGGGAAATTCCTCGATCAAGGATGATATATGTTTCAATGACATGGAAAACATATGGATAATAAAAACATCAATTAACACCATGAATTTTGTGTTAAAGCGTTAATAATATTGAGGATTTATGATTATCTATTATTTTATTCTCATTTTGAACCAAAAATGGTTGAACAAACTCTATAACATAAGGATTAGATATTAGAAACAGAAGAGGGGACCAATCAAATTAATAAGAATAAAACATGGGAGTTTTTATGTCACAAGGACATGGATGTGATATGGAAAACGTGTATTCTTAGAAATAAATTAAGTTAGAAAATTTAGGTATCATAGAATAACATTCTTTTATCTTGAAAAGTTTACTCTCAAATTTAATATGTTGGTTTCAATGAGACCGTTTCTCTAGTCACATGTCATGAAATGATATGAATTTTTCATTTTAGTTTCTCTCAAGGAAGTGATATATTTTTTCAACTTGTCTTTAATTCATATTTTCTCAATAGTAAACTCTAAGAAGAGGCTAGCATTGAAGAACCAAACAAGTTTATAATTCAATATGATACATATCGATTATAAAAACTAAATAAATTCTTATATGGGATCATGAAATAACCCATATAATGATATTAAGAGTTGTAAATAATCTTCCAAAACATGAAATTAAAATGGGAAATTTGATTGAAATCATTATTTCAAACAAGAAAACAAAAAATCACTCATTGAAATTGTATATGTTAATGAAATACTATTTTCAGAAAATAAAAATGAAACATGCAAGGATTTTTATACCAGAAATAAAGAAACATTTTTTGATGTCAATAATGGGTGAGATGGTAATTTTCAAGGGTTTACACGTCAAAAAAATGTTGATTTTATTTCTCTCTCATGATATTAGTGTTCTTGGGAGTTATAAAAAATATATTTGTGTAGAATGATAAATAGAAGTATCCACTCTTAGAGCAGTATGGACTAAATTATTCAATTACTAAGGAAGGGTGAAGTGTGGATAAAATATGATTCTAAAATCTTATTGGTATCCTACTTTACTAACCAATGTTAAGACTGAACATCATCTGTGTGGTTATAGTTTGTGAATTATTTCAAATTAACCCAATGGATTCATATCTTACATAAGTTATGCAAATAACTCACAAAATCAAAGGAAATATTCATTATGGATTGAGGTTGTATAAAAGTAAATCATTTTATCCATACGGATTTATATATTTGGGTTGGGAATGAAATTTTGGTGGTGTGATATCTACTTCTAGATGTCATTTTTTCGTTGTACATGGTTTGTTTATTAGAATTTGAAGAATAAAAATTGTGGAACTATTAGCTTAATAAAAGATAAGAATATGGATAAATAATAGGCTAAAACACTAATGATTTAAAAGAAGTCACATCTTAAAGAAAATAGGGTGAAGGTTTTATACCCATTAGTAGTTTGGTGGGATAATCCTTTGGAAATTACATCCCTAAAGAATAAGGTGTAACACAAAATGACTAATCATATCATTATCAAATAAAATTTCATCAATTAGATAGTGGAAAACAATAAGGTTTCAATTGAATATTTTTTAACCAATGATAATTTTTAATATATATTCATAATACATCTCTCAGAGGATGTCTTATAAAACTTGAGAGTGTTATTGGGAGTCTATTCTTTTTGAAAATGCATGAATTTTTTATTACTTGTTATTCCATATATTATTACATTTTATCTATTAACAAATGGGGATAATATAAATGGATCCCTTCTTGAATGATAGGATTGATTCATTGTTATCTTATAGATGAACACAAATATATAAAGAAGAATACAAGTTTCACGTTATAGGGGAGACATGAATTGTTGGGCATTGAATTTCACATGGTTCAAACTTTTTGAAATAGGTATATTAATGATCCCATGGAGATAGAAAAACTCTCATAATGTGATATGTGATTTCATGAGGTGATTCATTTATGAGTTTCAATATTATTCATGTTTTATTTATTTATGGACTTCTCATGGATCAGTTGGAAAATATTTAACGTTGTAATGTACTGATTTTTTGTTAAGAATAAGTAGATCATAATGTGGTGTAGGATATTATGTCGTGATGAGGGTGAATGTAGTATTATCTTGCTTTAATATATATTATTGTAACATGAATTTATTCATGGTGAATTACAAGGAATGAGTTTCCACATTATAATAAGTATTTAGAATTGTGTTTTCATTATTTTTCTTAAAGGAGGAGTGATACACTACTTAGGTGATGCTAACTCTACAATTAGGGGACTCATGTTGCACCTTCTTGACCAAAAACATTTTGTGAGATACTGGTGTTGAGAAGGAATGAAACCAATAATATAGTGTGTGTGTGATTTTCCCCTATGGGGAGAAAAATGAGTATACCAACATATTGGGGATCCTTTTTATATATATGTAGGATTTAACCTCTATACAATAGCTAAAAAACCACACCCTAGATAATAATGACATCATACCATAGGTATAAAATTTATATTGTAATGTTTTTAAACTATACTGTATAATATTTTTGATTTGTTTCAATATTTTTCAGATCTATAATCCATGGTGACACTCTCTAATAGGTGAAAATTTTATAAATAAATGGTTATTTACCAAGTATTAATACACATGATAGAGATGTATTTTGAAAAAACATTGAGTGAGATGATTATCAATTCTATAGAGAGTTCAAATAATATTTTCTATATTCATTTGAGGATAAGAATAATGGTGCACACTCAATACTAGTGGCACATGTGGGAAGGAATGTGAATAATTTATTAATTGGTTATGCTCATCATTATATAAAATACATTAATTTAATGCCTATATACTTTACATTTTCATTATTCTTATTGATAAGAAATTAATAAAATGATTTGTGGGATCAAAACTGTTTCTCACTGGGTATTATCTACATTATATCAAGAGATAGTGAACATTATATTTATTACTTTTGTAGTGTTTTTTCATTCTCACTCTTTCTATTAATATTTTATAATCACTACTAATATCTTATTCACACTAACCAACCTAAAAAATCGATTTAAGATTTAATTCCTTTTATAACAACTAATTCACACATCCACCATCTATGTTATGTTATATTCTCACTTAGGCCTTTCATGAAATTCTGATTCTTGTGAATTATATTCCCACACTGACTCCTTTTTTTATTTTATGGACCACTACTTTACCATGTATATATAAGATTCATTCATTATACTAAGTCTTGTCTACCATTGTATCACCAAAATATATATCATCCCTCATAACAAGTAAATATGAGTTTGACTTCTGGAACTCTTTAAACTTATCCATAACTGATGAGCTAATTCACAAGACTTTTAGTGTATCCCAACCATGATACTATAATAAATATAAATGTTACTCAAAGGAAAGGATCATTAATTTCCACTCACTACATACCACTAAAACTGCCTACACCTTAGTCTTTCAACTCAGTGCATCTACCAAAGTGTACCCCTTATTATTGTTTTATACCATGTCATAGTTAAACTACTAAATATTTCTTATTATTACAAAAATATATTTATTTTTAAGCTGTAATTCAATGTTAATATCCCCATAATTCACATAATTCAAGAATAAACACTATATTTTCACATTTTTTGATGTTTGGGAACATTAATGTTTAATTCTACCTAAAATATGAATTTATATTCATTATTTATTATTTAATTCTTTTATTTGGATAACCCAATTTTTAATGTGTTTTTTATGTGGAACCTGTTGAGAATCTATGATAGAATTTTAATTTACCAATAAGTAATGTTGATTATGATAAATTGAGGCATTATAGAGATTGTGAAAACACCATATATCCTTGGTCATTTTATAAGAAGGCATTAAATGACGTTTCTCGGTATCACTACACCCTAGGAAAGTGAGTAGTCGGAAATATTTACATAGTCACCAATGTAGGTATTAATGGCAGGATAACAAAGTATATGTCCATATGACACACCAAATATCCCCATAACATTGTCAAAAGTTATTCTTGAAAAAATAAGACATTCAAAATAGAATCATTATCAAAGTATCATATTTTGATGTCAACTATACAATCAGACCAATACTACCTATAATTAATATTAGAAAGTCGGAATTTAAAACACTGGAAACATTATAACAATATAAAATACCGCAAATCAACATAGTTCGTGTCACTAACATCATAGGTATTAATTATAATACATGTAGAAAACACACCAATTCAGTGGCTATATTATCATAATTGATGGATTCATCTATATTATACAAGTAGCATTACTTAGAAGACTATATTAAAAATTAAGGAAGGATCCAAGTTCATTTATGAATAAAGGAATCCATAAGTCCCACTTGCACAATACTAAGAAGATAATTATATCCATGTGAAAAAATTAATAACAAAATCATGTAGAGAAATAATAGAAATTCAACACAAATATCAATTTATGAGAGAAGATACTATGTTAATTGAATTAAAATCCATGATTCAGGAGTCTTGTATAGTAAATAATGAAATTTCATTCATAAATAATGATATTTGTTACTACATTTATAGTGAAAGGACCAATGTGTCAAGATTTATGTGGTAAAAAACAATGAAGGGGAATCAGTGTGAATCCTCATCCATAATAAGAGTTAAATCCAGGAATAAAGGTTAAGGAAATTGAAAATCTTGATAGGAGACTCTAGTGAGGTATCCTAATCTAAATATATCACATTAATGTCCAAAGGGGGTGGTAGTGACCATACTCTTGATTAATAAGCCTTATTCTCACAATTTATTACTTTTGTATGCTATATCACATATATCGTGGGATATAATGTAATTTTAGTATATGGTTAGATTCATAATTAAATTCCATAATATTTCACTAGTTTTTACTATATATATGATGATTCTATCTCTTAATAATAATGAAAATACTTTTGGTTAGTGTATGGATTCCCAATGAGGGTGAATGACATAGTGAAAGTAGAAACTCGAAAAAGTATTTAGGGGTCTTCACACTATCAAACAGATGAAATTCTATAAGTATGGTTGATACAATGATAGTGGAATATCTAACTAATAATAGGATGTAGAACACTATTTATCATGTAAATGAATGATTGTATTAGTAAAAACATACACATGTGTGATTGAAAACATCACTTACTGGGGATTTAAAATGAAATACAAACACATGATAGTAAGTGATTTTTGTGGAAGAACCCAACTCTATAGAGTTTTAAATTTATCATTTTTTTAGGATTGACAAGAATTCTAATGAGTATATTTCTTTTTCATTAAGATTTCAGTGGGATGTCCTGATATAAAAACAAATGTTATTTATTTTTTATTTCTAAATATAAATATTGAATAATAGGAGAAGTTTTGGTAGATTAGTAAAAATCATTTTCTATTAAAATAATTCACTACTTCAATAAAAGAGATTATACATATTTTCATGTCTAAGTATAGAAACTTCATATTTTATTCCCATTCTATCAATTTTATCTCATTAAATTATCTACTTTGTAGATAAAGCGCAACCAATTACTATTGTGATACAAATCCTACCAATATTGATAAATATCATTAAACTATATAAATAATGTGACATAAGGTTCCTTATAAACCTTTAGGGTAATAATAAATAATATTTTTTAACTATTTTTTGTGATAACTTCTTGGGGTTACACTTTTTTGGGAAAAAATTAAAAATTAAAAAAAATAACATTTTTTAATCATTTTAAATAGGAAAAAAATCATAATAATTTCAATATTTTACGTAGGATTATATTTGACCAAATATAATAAAGTATGTTTTTTAATATTTTCAACTGGAAAAAAGAAAACATAAATTTTTATCTATTGATGTGGTTGTAGAGGGTGAATCATGAAATAGAAAATATGAACCCAATAAATGGTTATTAATGTTTGTGACTTTGGTTTTCAATCAACGAGGCAATGTCTTCAGTTTATTCTCAATGTTATGTGGGTTTAATTGGATGTCTAAAATCAAGAATGATGTTTTTATGTGTATTCCTTAAAAATAGTATATAAAGTTTTAATGTTTTTTATTAAATTTTCTCACCTTGGATATCCACTCAATATAATTGAAAAATCATGATTCATTCAATAAAAATATCTTACTCTCTTCCTAACCAGAAAAATACATAATATATTTCCCTCTAGTGGTGAATTTAGGTCCAATAGAGAAGGGAAATAATAAATGTAATCCCTTATATTTCCAAGACAAGTGATCAAATACATATTATTTATTTAAAAACCATCTCCACTTATTTATACCCAATGTAAAATAAAGAAGATACTCACGGTCTATATGTGTAAACCGAAAAATAAGAGAACGAAAAAGAATTAAAATATTATCAAAAAAAATATCCATCATTAAAAATAATAAAAAACACTTCTAAAATTATCAAATTGATGAAATAAAAATAATTAAATTTAATATTCATTAATAGGGGTGGTAAAAAATCTTTATCTTTACCATAATCAGTATAGTGTACAATCACTAGAAAAATCCATGCACTAATGAATGTAGAAAAATATAGTCAAACAGTTGTATCTCCCATTGTGGGGAACTCCTCTCCATTTTATAAGTATGAATGAATTTAAAGGGACTCTCTAGAAGTTAGGCATGCCATTGATGGTTTCTAGAAAACACCATCTCCCTCTTGTGGATGGAAGTGAATTCCACCCACATCTCAGCCAAATGTTTTATTCCCTTGATGTCAACATATTCTTTCTCCTTCTCTTATATCTTTTTCCACCTACGATTTGAAGTCCATTTTTCCTAATTTATCCAAGATACAAGAATGAAATATTCCATTCATTTTCTCATTACTCAAATAACATCCATTTTTACTAGATGTAATCTTGATTGTTATGATTATTGTAGTTTCCTCCTAGAAGAACTAAGAAAAAATATTCAAATACCCCTAAATTTATATATCTCCCTTATATGAGCATAGTTTAATTATAAAAAGGAGGACCCTTACATATTCAGACTACATAAATGGGACTATTATTTATTTTTTATTTCATTTCCATAGAAAATTATCACCATTACATATCAAAGGGGCCCTCAGAAGGCCTCTTATATATCACCCAACTTTATTCATATGGTAAAGGTAATTAATATTAAGTACAACATTAATCTATGAGAATGAATTTTATATATGAGATTTTACATCCCTTTAAAAATGGTTATGAACTTTAAATATCATAGGTCACATGGTATAAGGCACTAATGTATGAAAATGTTTCCTTTTAGTAGTTAAGAAATGAACATTATATATCAGTATTTTGGACCCATTCATATCCATTTTCCCAAGAGAAACCCTTACAGAAATGTATATTTAAATTTATATATCTTATTTCTTCCCAATATGTTTCAAATATTCAAGATATATTTAAAGATTTAACCTTAAATATTTTATGTCCTAGAAAAAGTTAAACATATAACGTCTAAATAAATATTAAATGACATTAAATTACCCTAAAATATTTGAGTATATAATTTAATGTTCATATATACTTATTAATTTTAAATAATAAAATCCAAAGTATGCACTCTTACAAATCAAATAATCTTTTCCAATTATTCATCTTTTAAATTATTAAAATAAAATTATTCTTCACTCAAATTTAGAAAACTTTCACTTTTAGATTCATCATTATTTTGGGCAATTATCACAAAATTGCGAAAAATATTATATGTAGGTCAGGTCCAATTAATTTCAAAATTATATAACTAGTAATAAAACATGATTATTAATAATATTTTTAATAAATTCTATATTCAGTGCAAATAAAAGAGTGGATTTTTTCATTTTGATTAAAATTAAAATAATGTGATAATTTCTATTAAATGTTGAAAGAATCATTCAAAACAAATTCCTTGATCACTCCCCCAAAAATTAACCCGAATCTGGAATCAAGTTTATAGAGGTCCCTTTTCTTCTCAAGTAACTTCCTAGTTCTAATATTGATAAAAGAATATAAATTAACAAAATTTAAAAATTAATTAGCAGTACTTTTATTAATCCCTCTCTCCTAATATCTTATTCCACTGGTCCTTTTGAAACTTTATTAATACTTCTTATATTAAATTTTTATATATCATATACCCATTATCCATCCATATTCATAAAAAATTAATGTTTTCCACCTTATTTTATAGTTAGAAAATTTTTTATTTTTCCTACATTTATTATGTTTACAGAACTTATTGGATGAGTGTAGATAAATTGGAAATTAAACTATCCCAAGACAAAGAAACAATCCTTAGTGAATATGTTTAATATTCATGGCATAAAATAATTACTTGGGAAGATAACTCAAAGGTCACTCGAACTCTTTTTTAATGGATAGAATATACACACTTCTGCTTTATTGGATTTAAAATATTTGTAGATAAATTCACATATTATTTTTTTACTCCAGTTCATATGATCTATCAAAATATCATTTAAGTATTCTCTTTATGGTTTTTTTTCAACCAATGATGATAGGTTACATAAGCACATGTTCAAATTTTCAAGTTTCCTCATGCCAAAATATTGATTCTACTATGACGTTTTCATTTATAAATCATTTACCCAATTATAAAACCATGCTTCCAGGGTCCCCTTATGAATTTCTATTTATTATAGTAAGGAGAGTGAATAATTAAATCAAATTTCAATTTTTTCCCTTTTATATCTTATGTTTAAAAAGATATGAAAACAATGAAAATCCAAAAAAATCAACTTAAACTAACTTCTCCCCTCCTCAACAATTATATAATCCACTACCCTCAATAAATTTAAACATATAATTTTCAATGAATATAATACATAAGATGTGATTTATTAAGTTATATAATCATGAAAGACAATACCTCATAGACTTTACTCATGGGTAGCATAGTGGTTTGTGGAATCCTCCATGGGTTCTTTCTAAGAAATTTCATTTTATTTTTAAACACCATCTCATTTAACTAAAAGTTGTTTTGTTACTCTACTCCTTAAATAAAAACTACACCAAATGAAAATATATTAGTTATATTAAATGTCTTGGCCTATCTAGTATTAATATTTCCAAAAACGGCATTCAATCGAGGTGAAAAAATAATCACTTTTAAAAAAATCATGTATTTCCTTCATTAGAATGAATTTCTCATGGACACATCACATTTGTTCCTTAAATAGTCAAGTGTTGTCATTGGATTTTATCCTCAATTACTTAATCTTAACCATTTTAAATTTTATCTCCCAACCATATTTTTAGATTTTCATATTCGTTTATTTCAAATACCAGTACACATTAGGAAATATCTAAATAGGTAGGTGATATCACATTCTATAAACTATTTCTTAAGGAGGCAAATTAAGGGTGTTTTTAATTCAGTTTTTCATTCTCAATCTTACAACTATAGTATTTCTAGTTTTGTAAAAAAATCATTTAGGATTCAATTCATATATCAATTGCGAACCATAAATTTAAAATTAGTTTTAGATAAAAGGAAATATACATTTTTTATTGAACTCCAAACTATTTCATATGTTCTTTCATCCTTTGATTACTGATATGTGTTCCATGATCACTAATTATTTCCTTAGGAATAATAAACATGAAAAAATAGGTAATATATGAAAAATTATAACCAAGATATATTCATAATTTCTAATATATTCTCTTCAATCTATTTAGATAGATAAACTAACAAAAAGGATATAAATAAATAAAAATTAAATTTAAAGATTCTATATGAATTTTATTCCCCAGCCATTAAATATTTCATTAAAATTAGATGATTTTATGGAATTTATTATATTTTATAAATCCCACCATTGAACTGGTTGTTTTTCTTATTTTAAAAAATATTAACATTTGAATATCTATAAACTATATGATTATAATGAAAAACCTCTAACACTTTTCTAGTTGGGCACCACGGTCCAAACTAGCCAATATATGGAAGCGCATGAAAACAATTATGAATAGAAGTAACCTATTCATCTTCTATACATATCCAAATCGAATTATTACTAAATATATTCCATAAGTATGAATCCTACCATATATAGTTATTTAACTAAGAATTAATATCAGTTAATTTATTATATGAAAATAAGGAAGCTAACTTTGTTGTATCCATGTATTTCATCATGTCTGTGAAACATAAAACAGTAACAAAGATCTAATAGAGCTCTTTAATAGATATTTCACTATTAAATGGTGTCTCTATGGGGAATTAAACTTTATTGGTGTGGTAAAATAATAAAATATGGTCCATAACTAGGTTATAATATCCCTTTATGTAATTAATTTCTATATTGAATTATTATAGAAGAATAATCCATTATACTAGCAATGGTTTTGTGTCATAATTCTTAATCAAATAACTAAAATATTCAAGGATAGAGTAAAATGTTACTTAACTTTATTTAAAATATGAATGAAATTTATCATGTAAAAAAACTAGCAAAAAACCTTATTCTTGGTGGATGTGTACTTAATTTGATATAAATCCATGTTTTTTAAAGCATAGGTAGTCTCATGTGGGTGTATATCTATCATCTAGGATAGAAACACACTGAATTATTCATTTTAGGAATCACACAACACATCAAAATTTATATCCAGGGATGGTTTCTTATTGAGAGGGCGTGTTTCTAGGTTACCTTTTAGCTGGTCAAAATATTTCTAGTATTATTCATTAAAAACAATTTTAATACAATTTGAAAGAAAATTAATCAGAGGTAAGGTTGTTTTATAGTTCAGGTCCTCTCTTACAAATCCTTGAATCTTTGGGAAAAGATAGATTAATACAAGATTTAATTTAAAGTCATGTATATTTTATAACACCAAATGATTTTTCTGATAAATGAAATTTGGGGGAAAACACTCCAAGCGCATTGTTTAACATTATATAGATCTTCTTCCATATTATCACTTCTAATATAATCTATTAAAAATGCATAAGAGGCCAGTTAATAAATTTATGAAATAGAAAAAAATGCATTATCCACTTGAATAATGATCCTTACATTTTGAGATCTATCTAGGAAATCCCCTTAAACCTCAAGATCCAAAAAAATACATATTTTATAACTATATATGGTTATGTAGTTAAAAAAATTAAAAAAAATAGTCATATAAAATAAAATAAGTAATATATATTACCTCTTGGAAATGATTCCAATTTTATTATATGACTATTATAAGTTGCTTAGTAAATATAGAAAATAAAACCAATAAAATATATCAATTTTTTTGACTTGATTTGTCTCACAATATTGAAGGGTATTCAGTGTCATCTCAATGTGATGTGGGTTTGGGTAGAAGTAGAAAATAAATAATCAATTTTTTTTGTGTTTGTATGATTGAAGAAAACTATAAAGTGTTTTAAAATTATTTTGATATAGTACTATCACCTCCAATATTCATGCACCCTAGTTATTAAATAATTATTCATTCAATAAAAATCTACTACTCTATTACAGACCAATCAAAACATAAACTTATTACCCTCACTTAAAGAAATCATATCCAATAGAGGTGTGTAATAATCACTCCACTCCCTAATCATTCCTCACCATGTGATCGCATACCTATGATTCATCATGGATAAATCTTTATTTCCTTCCAAATTATAGGAAATCAAGAAGATACAATGGCCCTATATCTGAAAAAATATATATATAGATGAGGAATTGAAATACAATAAACAAAGACATTTATGACCATATATTACAAATCAATTGTTCTAGAAATTTCTATCAGAAGAAATATAAACCATTAAAATTATAATTCATTAGTATTTATTTGTTGAAATCACCATGACTCAACAACAATTAGTCTAGTGTTCCATCACTGGAAAAAAGACAAGCATTAAGGAAAGAAGAAAGATAAAAAAAACTACTACTCACATTACAATGAATGTTCCTCCATTTTCTATGGAAGAATTATTATATGGTAACTCTTTTTAAGTTGGGATTATCCTTATATGAGTTTGGATATCTCTATATTTCTGAATTATATATCAAAAAAAAATTCTCAATGATTATTAGAATGTTATATTATCATGATGTCATCAGATTCCTTCTATAAATCTTGGAATGTTCACCTCCTGTGAGTATAAATATTTGTTTTCTGATTTATCCAAGAAAAAATAATGAAATATTTCATTTCTTTCCTCATTCCTCATATATTCACCTACTTTACTAGAGATAGTTCCTACAATTATGGTTTCTTGAATATCCTATAACTGATGATGATAATAATTATTACAAGGACCAATTTATTATGTATATCCATTTATTAAGAAATTTTTTATTAAAAATAGATTATCAATACAAATATGTGCTGCCCATTAGATACTTTTAAACATTGTTGTTTGCTTCCTCGCAAAAACGGAATGGCCTTTACATATCCTAGGAACCATGAGGATGACTCTTATATATCACTCAACATCAATTTTTCACCAAGGGATACAACTCTTACTTATCACTTTAGGCCATAGAAATAACTCTTCTATATGTGGTGTTTCATTGGAATAGGGTATAACCTTTAAAAATAAATTTTTTCACACTAATTCTTGATATATATAATAATTTTATATTATTTATTTTCATAGGCCCTATCTATATCCACCTTCACTATGATGTTATTTTCAGTTACCTTTCTATTAGTATTCATAAAAATATCCTACATTATCTTAATGGTTCCTTGGATGGACCTCTCTTAAATTAACATGTGTGGTTCCTTATACATCGGTCCTGAAAAGAAACAATATATTATATCATCTATGATCATATCTATAAATTAAAAATTAAAAATTACTTTTACTAATTGTAGAAAACATAGGGAAGATTTTAGGGATCTTACTCTCTATAATGATAATGATAGAGGTATCATAATTATATCTAGTTAATATCATGCTTAAAAATGTCTCATGTAATAATGTAAAAGGAATAATAGTCCAAAGTATACTTATGAATAAATTTTATTCATACCCTCCTCCATGATACACATAGAGTCACAAATATATTCTTTTCATCGGTAAGGATAAATGAACCTCCATGAACAATACTTTTTTGTTAATTTCACTAATGTAACTTATTTCATATATATGGAGATTTAATTTCCACATAAACTTTCTTTATTAGATACAAACATGGAATAATGTTTTCATTTTATCTACCATCTTTATCTGTAATATTATTTTACTTTCCCAATATTGTATCTCCTCTTGAAAAAGTCTATAAAAATGAGTATTTTTAGAATCTAGGGATGTTAACATATAAATATATCACTAAAAATATATATTTTTATTAATATATAAAATATCCCTCTCTTATGTCTTTAGGCTTATAGTAGGATAATAATGAATTATAAATCATGATCACAAATCATCCATCAATTGTATAATACTCTTCATAATCACCACCCAAGGTTATGCATCGGTAAGTCTGACCCATGATTACGAAATTCCTCTACACTTGTTTTTTCCCTACATATTTTATTTTGAGAGTATTAAATGAGGATGTATTGTGTTATATCTACCAAAATTGAGTGATAACTTATATTGATCTAACAAGGATTGAGACCTCTGAGTCACCTAGATATTAGGAAATCTAGTGATACCATATAGGCTGAAAGTCATCAATATATCTAAATCTAATCCCTAATACTTTCTTTCATATTATATTATCATATTCCATAATTTTTTGGAAATCCAATTTCATTGTGACTACATTATGATATAAAGTTATTTAAATTACTTATACTTTTGGGGTAAGAAAAATTGTACTTCTTAAAAAAGGTAGATAGAATCCAATTATTTTTCAATTTTATAAACTACATAGCTTTCCCTGGATAGAAATATGATAAATAATCCCAAATATTATCCATATCACAGACCTAATATCTTAAATAAATTATTGATATGAATATCACATTCTTGGACAAAGATATTTTCATAGTAATATATTTTGATGACACATCACCCAACTATAATATATAAGTGTCCTTATAAAATAACCATATATGATGGTTTCATGTATTTTCATACTGATTGGGATTCATTAAATATTTTCTGTTAATCCCTTTAATGATAGTTGTTTAATTATTTAGTTCATGGATAGCCATTAGGTATACCAAAAAGGTTCTTATTTGAGAAGAAATATATTCTTGTCTAGCTAGGGAACCAAAACCCCTAGAATTCCAAGTAATAAATGAAATAATTTATAGGGTATAAGGATTTTGATCCTTTTAGGAAATAATCATTGGAGTAAGAATAATCCTTCAATATTATCTTTTAAATTAAGTATGGGAATAAAATATTTCTATGTTAAACATATTTTAATCCTTATATGAGGGGAATCCCAAACCAAACTCCCTTAGATGAAAACAAATGGTGGTTTTCAAGGAGGAGAATGATCTACAATTATAGAGGTATTTGTAGGTGAAAAATGGATATGGTAATAAATGTTGATACCCAAAGTATTAAAACACGAATGTTTTCAATATAAGGGTTATGAAGTAGGGAAATTGGGAATGATGGTCTGGTATTCGAGGGCCACTGACTGGACTAGGGGATCAGAGTGGGAGGGGAACCTATAAAGTGATAAGTCCTATAGTTTCTAGCGGACCTCTAAATTGGTTCAACAATTTTTATATTGAATAGATTCTATTTTCTTTGGTTTACATGTTATATCGAGAGTAAGAACATATTTACTCACATTACCTATGGTTTGAATCACATACTATAATGATCATATAGAGTATTATTTTTCACCCGTACAATTACACTTATGTGATTATCTTTTGTGATCATACTGATCAATAAGTAAAATTGGGGTATGGGTTTATATATTAGTTAATGGTGAAGAGGTTTGGTGTAGTTTACTATGGGTATTTATCAAGGTAGACACATTGGTTTTATAAATGTTATGTTTTAAATTTTCATCTAAATTATACTATATAATATTTGAATACTTATGGGTTTAATATGTCCTTTATGAGATGTATTTTCTGAAAAATTGTGAATTTTATTCCGGGATTTTATTTTATACCAATCGAGTATCCCAATAATGAATATTTTATACTTTTTTGTTGAGAAGGTGGCATGTTTTAATTTATAGTCACCTCATCCCATTATGTCTGAGTATACCTCAGTTCATTTGAGTAGTCCTTGTCCTCGTAGATGTCCAATTTATAAGTTCACTAATAAACACTATTTTTCTTCCAATTTGGACCCTATAAAATTTTATATGTAGTAAATTTTTATCATTAAAACAAGTTATAGTTTTTTTGATCATGTGGAACTTCAGATTGAAAAATTATAGAAATATTCTTAAACATATTTGAGTTCAGTCACCTATATTAGGAAGCCCAATAATATGTTGGAGTGTCTAACATATTTTTATATAAGGAAACCGATCATCTGATGAATAAACCATATATTTTATTTTTGATGAATAAATAGGTGGTTTAATTTTTATATAATTATTTTGAATAGGTGAATTTAAATTTTAGAATTTTAATGGAAGGGAGAATGGATGGATGTTTTTTGGAATGTATTTTATGTTATTAATTTAGTAGATATTATTTGAAAAGATAATAAAAATATGTTCTGGGTAGTTAGTTGGAAAAAGGGAAGGGGGAGGTTGTATTTTTGTTCCACTAGGTATTTGTTCCAATACTTCTCTATACCAACTTGATCATCTAGTGGGTATATCCCTCTTAATGGACCACCAAATGGTTGTCTCCCATTAACTAGGTACTCAGTAAGCCACTAGACACCGGATGGAAGGAAATAAAGCACTGAGTTGGGTTATTTTCATATTCATGTGGTAGATACCACAAGTTTACATTCAATTCCAATTCCTTTTATACATGGATATTCCTTGGGGGAGACCATTTTGTCTAGCCTCTCCCCCTTTCACCCACTCCTAGTGCCCCTTTGGTCTCTCGTTGATTGGATAATGGATTAGTGTTATTTTTATTATTAATCAAGGTAATATGTCTCTAACATTATATAATCCTCCTAAATATATATTAATCAATAATTTATTTGGTTTTTTAGTGTTTAGAATTCAATTCAACTAGATTATGGTGAATTATTTTATTCAAATCAGATTTTGTGCATAGTGTGTAGATAATTCTCGAGAATAATGGATTATTAATGTTGTGCAATTTTTGGATTAATGTATGAATTTAGTGAATTTGTTAATTTATTATAGTGTTTTTTGTTAAATAAGTTAATGTATTAAATTTATGTTAAGGGTTATTTATTGGATGAGGATTGAGGATTTTTCAAGTGTGGACTACAACCTGGAATTCATATTTTTGACCTTGTTACACCGCATAGTTATTTTTTAGATGATTATTAACTTTAGGGTTTTAGTTTATTAAGGTATTATGAATTAACTCATTAGTTTTTATCAACTAGAAGGTGATTAGAAGCATTATTTTATATCAGGTTTTAGTATATTAAACCTCAAGTAGGTTCTGACATTGTATCCAATATGCGTGTATGCTTATGTGATATTCTTATCATGGTTGCTTTATTTATTATATCCTTAAATGATGCCTTCATTTAAATATAGGATCTGTTTGAGGTACCTTAATTTTAATAATTATTCATTTATATCATATTGAGATTTTTGATACGGTTCCCACATGCATAAGCCCTTATAAACCTTTGGATACCTTGGGATGGGTATGAGTTATAGGTATAGAATTGGTTATGGTTTGGTTGTTCCCCATTATAATTTAGGTAAAAAAATTCATTCAAGATGGGTTTTATAGAATATTTAGTTTTTTAGAGATCCCTGAATTTTAGTTTTAGTATTTAAGGTTGTTTTTAGTCTTTATATTCTTCAATTGATGGCTCATATTGTATTCATGATTAATGTTCCAATTTAAAGCATGATCCATGTTTTGGGTTAGGAAATGGGATAAGAGATGTGTAACGAATGGTTTTTTATTTAGATTAGGATGTTGAGTTTCCTTCAAAATAAACATTGGATTATTCCAAATGAGATAGAGTGATTTTAAACATATCCTAGGAGGCATAGAGAAGTTTTAAAATACCTTTTGATTGTAACACCCTTATATTTTGTGATTTTTTTAATAAATTCAATCCTTTTGATATTTCTCATTTCACGCAACCCTAAAAAGAGTCTATTTTATATTAACGAACTAGTTTTGGATTACGTTATACAAAAAACCAAGTTAATCATGCACTACACAAAACGTAAATTTTATCTTAACCTACACAGAACACTAAGGTTAGATTGTGTTACACACAGAAATTACTTTACTCAATTTCTTACACAACATGCATAACCGAGGTTTACCGAACAATAATATATTATTAAAATATTATTATTTAATATAATAAGATATAACCGAGAAGTAAAATTTTTGGTTATGACTTTTATAAACTAATTTATCAAAATATATGGTTTTCACAAATATAATATTAATTCATAGGTTACCAATTTATTATAAATGAATATGAAAACCGATTGAATATAAATTGAAATATTATTATTTTTCTGGTCACAAAGAATTTGTACCCTAATAAATTTAATTAATTATAATTAGTGAGTAATTTAATATATATGTTATATATTCAATCAAATATTTTTTATATTCGTCTAATATATTTCATAGACAAAATATAAGAACAAACCCAATGTTATTCTTAAAAACCTATATTTTTATAAAGGTAGTTTTTTCACATTTTATTGGAGAACCCTTTTTTAATACAAATTTTAGAACATTTATAGATTTAATATGTTAAAATAAACTTCATATTTTATATAGAAACATAAAAATTAGGTTAGGATAAATTTTTGGTATTTTTATACAAGGTTTCATTTTATAAGGAATAGTTAAAATACTATATTTTAGTTCAAAGCCACTTTTTCAACTGATTTAATTAAAAGGATAAAATACTTTTTAAATTGTTTTAAAAGTTTAATTAGATAATATTGTTATAATTTAATCCAATATAATTCATAATAACCAATTTTATATTTAAATTATATATAAAAACTTAGCAAATGTATGTTCATTTTTACTTTAAAAACTCGTAGTGTCGTCCCGTCAGCGGGATTAATTTGAAATTAAAAAACAAATTATGTAATTTAAAATTTGAAAAAATGAACCAATATTTTGAATTATAATAATTTATAATTTATAATTTGGTAAACATTTTTTTACCAAATATATTAGTTAATGTAATTAAATTTAATTACATATATTAATGTAAAATTAAGCATAACTAAGGACTAAACCTTATATTTATGACAAAAATTGACCGAAAAACTTATCCAAAAACTATTATATGGAAATATGTACTCCAATAAACCTATTAGGGTCCGTAATAGTCTATTTTACACTTTCTGAATATGTAATACTTCTGGGACACATAATTTGTGTCTAAAATACCATGTGTGTCCTTTTCCTCCCCTATAAAAAGGTCTCCTCTCATACCACATCATCACACATCTCAATCCACTTTGGATAGACCATGATATGACCCAATAGCTCCAAAAAAAATCCATCACTTACTCCTTTAATCCTCCATTTTTTCAAAAATCCTTCCAAGTAATCCCTTTGGTGAAAACTAAAAGGAGTTAACCAATTAATAGGTAACACCCTCCCTCAAGGTCTTTTCTTTTGTTTTCTTTCTACACCACCCCAATTCATCATATTACATGATTTTATAACAAAAATAGTATAATAAATATATATTATGTTTTTATTCTATTTTTTATACCTACACATACACACACATTCATCGAATGGGTAACAAACAAATTGTTTATGTGTACGGTGAACTAAAACCTTTCTAAACGATGATTGTTCAGTTTTCTGTTACCTAATCTCATGATGGAAATTATTATGGACACTATTTTAAAATATGTTATATATTATATTTATAATTTATTTATTTTTCTTGAATACTTTTACCACTCATATCTTTATAATTTCCATTTGGTGTAAATATGATAATTGTTTTGAGGAAGTCTGGACTACCTCGCCCTCAAAGCGATGTCATTCATTCACACAATATATGGAATGTATTAAGGATTGGTTTAGTGAAATTTTATGATATATATGATATAATAATTCTATTTTAATAATGATATATATATATATATATATATATTTCATTTACCTTCTTTCTTTTTATATGACAATTAAATAGAAACAACATTCATGCGTACGTACGACCTACCGTCCCCATGAATGATGTATTCCACTTAATAATTTTATATTATAATTATTATTATAATAAAAATTTACTTATATAAATTATATTTATATAATGTTTTTTATTTTTTAAATCATGGTGTAATTATAATGACCAACGATATAACAAATTAAGACACATGCGAAAAGCAAAGAAAATATTACCCGAAGCGTAACATTAACATGGAATTATTAACAATCAGGTAATATAATGTCATAATAAAACCATTTATTGTATTATATATAATAATATCGTTTTGTGATATATGTATAATAAATTCATATTTATTGAACAAATGTATTTTTCAAGTATGGAGAGAGTCAAGACACAAGGTAAGGGAAGTTCATCTCACTTTTTAGTTCTATGAGAAATATGTTTTTCCCAGTACCCATTCATTTTGTGAGGTGTGTCTACTACCCATGGATAAATTATATGATTATTATACTTATTTTTTTTATCCATTATATGATATTTTTCTCATGGGTTTTTTGTTTCAAACGTTTCCAAATTGACAATGTTTTTGACAATTTTCATTCCTTGAGTCACCTACCATGTTATGCCCCTATATTTTTCCATGAGGTGTATATATTGCCTTTGAAATGTTATATTAATAATCTTGTTATTTTCACGATATTTTAATCTTCATGTTACTTTAATTTCTTATATAGGAAGAAAGGCCCAATGTTACCATGTTGTAAGAGTTTTTTGAAATAATCTCATCACTTTTCAAGATTGTTTATGTTTATGCTTCCTTGGGTGAAATATTTTGATCCATATCTTAAGGACACACATGAATTTTATTTTACTCTAGTTATACATGATATATTCATTTATTGGTACAATTATTCCACTTTTTAGTAAATAATATAGTTAAGATTGTTTTTTTAAGAAATCCTAACTTTACCCTCTCTTTGGTCAGAAATATGTGTCCCTTAAAAATAAGTTCTTCTAAAAAGGGTTTCCAAAAAAATATACTATTCACCTAAAATATTTATAATACATTTTTACCCTTTTTTCTTTTACCAATTGTTTCAATGGAATATTCTTATCACTTTATGAATGAGGCATTTTTCTAACGTTTTTACCGTGCAAAAGGAATGTTATTTTACCTCGTACGACAAGTAAGGATTTACCTTCCATCAATTCTTGGAAGATTTAATTTCATGATTAAAAAGCTAAATTTAAAAAAAATTAAAATATATTTTCAAGGAATTTTTTTTCAAAATCGTTTCAAGCTTATTTTATAAATTCTCATGGAAAATGGTTTTCAAATGGTTTTATGTTTTAATGCTCCTTTTTCAAAGAAGAAATAAAATTTACATCCAGAACTGTTTTCAAAATATCCTTCCAAGTTATTTTCAATCTAAGATAACATCCATTGATGTTACTCATGATCTTCTAGGAAATGATCCAAAAGTTTCATTAATATTCTATTAATATTCTTTCTTTAATGGTTTACGTTTTGATGGAATAATGCTTAACACATGAGTTTCACTTATATAGGTTTTAAGATTTTTAAACCTACTTCTTTTTCCAAGGTTTTTCTTTCATAAAGTGATTATAAACCAATATATTTTCATAGGCTATTATGTGATGAAATTTTAATTTTTCTCACTTAATATTATGGGTTAAGACTTTATTTTTGTAAAACCTATCACTTTTTATGGGTCATGATATGATGAAAGTGTTATTATCTTATGCCAAATGTATAAATAGTTTTATTATGATATTGTAGGGACATATATCTCCCTAAAATGCATTGGTTAATGATAAGTTTTATATGAGATCAAAAGAAACATAGTTTTTTGGCGAATCCTGAAAATAAAAATTTATATGGGTTGTATCCCAAATCCAAAAAAATAAGGTACACGGGTAGTAGCCCAATCCCAAAAACAATAAGGTACATGGGTTATAGCCCAAGCCTAAAAGTATGAGGTTACATGGTTTGTTAGCCCAAGAACAAAGAGGGTAAATTGATTTTATCCCAATCCAAACATGGTATAATGGTATTTTTAGGTATCCTTGACATAAGATTTTCTATTCTTATAGGCATAACACAATTTCTATGGCTTATTCCTTAGTTATGATTTCATGGCTCGTGATATTTATTTCATTATGAGTCATATCTTATGAACTTCCAGTATTTACCCCATGACTCATTTTTATGATCTTTTATATATAGGGTATGATCTTCTAATGTTATGATCATGTTATCATACCCATATGCTCATGTTTATGCTTACATGCCTCCCTTTCTTACCCTTATAGAGCATATGAGATCACCCCTTTTTTATGTTTACTTTCACAAGTTATAAATATATATTTCATGTATGATATGTATAAGAGGGGTTATATTCTTAAAGAACCTAGTGGGAGAAAATTTAGTTATCTTATATACCAGTGTTTATATTTCCATGTTTCCAAAGGCACAAAACTAATATGGTCTTTGGGCATCTATTTGTAAAATGATTTTAAGTATTCAATAAAAGTTATGTAATGTTAATGTATGTTAATACTAGGACTTTATAGTTGGTATTAGACATTTGGTTTAGTTATCCTTTGGAATCTATGAAGATAAAACCTTAGTGAGAACCCTAAGTACATGTCTAAAGATAAGTATAATGATGATTTAATGATTAAGAAAATGTCTTGGAATTTTGGTAAAGGATAGACTAAGTTGTTTCCTAACAATAAATCCTTATATGGATACCACAAGTTTATGTGCATCTAGCACAAATGTACCTAGGGGTAACAACTCCAATAAGATTTTTCTAGCCTGACTCGAGGTAATATGGTACATGACAATGGGAATTGCATCACACCATGTTACCTTGTTTGACACTTTCAGGGGATATGCTTTGAAAATTAACAAACTCTTCATAAACCATAATGAATGATTTAAATTGAAGTTGGATATGAATAACCTAGGATGAATCTAGGGTGTCATAGATTAAAGAGGGTGTTATGATTTAGACATCCTATAAGTAATTATTTTCTTGATTATGTGCTTTTCTTCAATAATATGTTTTTTCTCACCCTATACCTTTTGGTTTTAGTCAATAGAGAGAACTAGAAGGAACATGGTTAACATTAAATGCTTCATATTTCTAAATTATGGTAATTTTGAAAATAGGCTTCCCAAGTGGAAATATCATAAACATAATAAGTAATGCGGTATTAGTAATGGTTATACTTATGATGATAAAGAGAACATAGACAAAATATGAAAGGAATGTGGGGTTCTTTTAATATTTTTTATATTATTTATAAAATTGTTGATAATATTGTGTTTGAGGAACCTTAATACATGATTCATATTTCATATTCTAGGAATTATTTATTAATGAATAAGTTGATGAATCCTAAGTAATGGTTTAAGAATAAATATAGATGAATGAAGTACTTACATTTTGGAATTCAAAACAATTATGTTATATAAATCATTAAATAAATAATTATTTTCAGTATAAGTTTAAATTAAGGATTAAAATAGAAATTTTTAATGGTGATCAAGACTTAGATAAGTGATATTTTGATTAAGATATTGAGAAATTATTTTTTCTTGGATAAAGAGATGATTGATTTGGATAATGTAAGTTGGATAACACTGCTTACCCTGGATTTGATTATTTATTGGTTTAAAAGGTGGGTTATGTAATCATTTATGAAGTTTACAACTTATTAAATTTAAGGAATATATCAAGTATATTTTTTAATAAAGAAGCATGAATTATTTCTAAAATTATTTTTGGTAATTAAATTTATTACCATGTTTTAAGAGAATAAATGATGAGTGTATTAAAAAGATTCTAATGTGACAACCATGAGCACATTTTTTATATACATGAGATCAATTTTAAGCTAATTTGTGAACTTATTTCTAAAGTATTGAATTATCATATTTTGGAAGGGTTATAAGGTTAACCATTTATGGTGATATTGTGTTAAAAATAGAGTGAAGTTTGTTAGATTGAATCATTATTTTACCACATGAGCATTTATGCATTTTGGATAACATTTTCTAAAACAAATGTGTTAACTAAAACCAATGAAAACTGGGATGGCATATCAGGGATCTCAATATCTCTTTGTACTTCAGGAATGAAAAAATCACCTTTTTGGAGAAATATGTGAAGTGGAACAAGGAACAACAAAGGGAGATGTTGTCCTGAAATCATGAAAGTGTATATTTTCCCAAAAATTCTTCAACTTTAGGAATAGGATATTGAAACCAAAAAGTGTATCCAACTACCTTTGTTTATGATTGGTTAGATGGTCCTTTTGGCCATCAAAACTTTATGGCATTGTGACTATTAACATTCTCTTGGCCTTATTCTCTATAACTATCCATCAGAACATGATAGTTATATTTCTCTTTGATTTCAATGTTTTCACTTCCCAACTATGATATCTTATGTTGAAACCTAGCTATGTGATACTCTGGGTAACCATTATGGATCCAAAATTCTCTTTTTAAATGAATTTTTTGTGTTCATTTTTATGATGTGGTTTTCTATTAAAGGAAATAAAAAACACTAAAGCATTGATAAACTAAATAAATTTTGAGGGAGAAATGCATTTTAAGGTGGGTAGAATGTAACACCTTGAGATTTTGTGAATAAGTTTTTCTAATTAATTTAATATTTTTGAAATTTTTAACTTCACGCAACACTGAAAATAGTTTATTATATATTAAATCACTATGTTTGGATTACCTTATATGCAACATAAAGTCCATCATGAACTAAATGCATCCTAAATTTGAGATTCCCCAACATGAAACACTAATGTTATCTTGCATTAAATATAACAATAACTTTCCTCGATGTCTTTCATAACATGCATGACCATGGTTTACCAAAAAATAATAAATTAATAAAATATTAATATTTAATATAATAATATATAACCTAGATGTTAAATTTGTGGTTATGAATATTATAAACTACTTTAGGAAAATATATAGTTTACACAAATATAATATGAATTCATAGGTTACCATTTAATTATAAATGAATATGAAAACAGATTGGATATAAAGTGAAATATTATTATTTTTATGGTTTCAAAGTTGTTTTACCCTAATAAATTTAATTTATTATAATTATACAGTGAAATTAATGTAATATATATGTTATATATTCAATAAAATTGTATTTTTTATTCATCTAATATATTTAATAGACATAATATAATAACAGCCCCAATTTTATGCTCAAAACCTATATTTTTATAAAGGTTATTTTAACTCCTTTTAATAGAGAAACATTTTGCATACAAGTTTTAGAAATTTTATAGATTTAATATGTAAAAATAAAATTCATAGTTGAAAGAGGTGAAAATAAATTATTTTAGGATAATTGTTTTTATTTTTCTGTAATGTTTCATTTTTTAATGAATGGATAAAATTATTGTATTTTAGTTCAAAACTACTTTTCATCTAATTTATTAATAAGGATAAATTAAATTTTGAATTGTTTGAAATTATTAATTATATTTTAAATTTATCAATTAATCTAATTTATTTAATTAGGACCAATTTAATATAGAATTTAGATATCAAAATTTAGCAAACGTTTGATCATTTTTTCATTAAAAACTCGCAGTGTCGTCCCATCAACAAGATTAATTTTAAATTACTTTTTCCCAATTTGGTGACTGGAATTTGGAAATAAGAATTAAATATTTTAATCATAATAATATATAATTTACATTAAGGTAAAATTTGTTTTTGACCAGAAATATTAGTGATAGTAATTAAAATTAATTACATCAATTATGGTAAAATTAAACATAACTAAGCACAAAACCATAATTTAATGACCCCAAACTACCTAGAAAATTATAAAATGGATATTGGATGGCCATATTTATTCCAATAAACCTATTAGGTTCTATAATAGTCCATTTTACACTTTATTTACAAGTAATACATAGGTAACATGTAACGCCCCGACCCCAGTTACCCAGAGTCAGTGCATTATTACTTAACATTGTCATGATCACAAAAGATCAAGTCTTGAAAGACCGATTAGTTTAATATCCTTGTAAACACTAGATATATTAATAAATGTTACATTACATCATAAAGTGAAAAATCACAATAACATAGTCTCCATATTCCACACTCATATCCCCTTCAGATTATCCATACAGGTCAGTCATAAAATATTTTTTCACATCATGGGAAAAATAAAATATATAAATGGGTGAGCACAGATGCTTAGTAAGGATAACAATATAGCGGAAACTTTCATAAATAAACATAAAAAATTAAGGCAATGTATAAATAAAACAAAATCCTTTTAAACTTTAACTTCGGCATAATATGGAAAAAATAAAATGAAGTAATTCCATTTACTTATTCACATGTATATTCTACCAGTCAAATAATCACATGCAATATCAATAACAACTTTCATAATAGTGGAATGCATAATTCCAGACTATCATAACCACGTAGCCAAGGCCTTGTGCCAAGACTAAAAATAATATTTTGTCAAGAGCTCGTTCTAAGACACTAGTTTGTCTCATGAGACCTACTGATGCATCAAGGAGATATAGCAGGCTCCACCCATCACTTATTAAGTCTAATGCATTCCTCATATGAATAGGTTTAAACATAACATAAACATTCGTATTAAAACTAGCATAAGAAATGTCAATACTTTCTCCATAACCCATGAGTGGTATAAAAATAACACATCCATATTAAAACATATCACAAAACCTTCAATACAATATGGAAGTTTTGAATCATAATAAGTCAACTTCAAATAAGCTTAAAATCCATCAAAGGATGTTTACATAGATGAAATCAAAACTATTTGAGAGAAATATCTTTTTTGAAATCATTTAAAAGTCACATAATTGTAAAAGAAAAAATTTACTTTGAAAATATTATTATAATCTTTTAAGGGATGCTTCAATGATTTTATAACGGCAGAAAATAGTTGCACCTGCCGTATAAGTTAAAAAGCATTCTTACCTTAATTTTGTCGAAAATGTCAAAAGTACCTTGTTTGGAAAATGACGGAAAGATTTTTTTTTAAATGTATAAGGTCAAATAAGGGTATAAATGTCTTTAACCCATTGTCTAATAAATAGTAAAAAAATTTGAAATACATTTTTAAGATACATGGATGTGGATGATAAAGAGGTCCCAGTAGATAATTACATATGAACAACCTTGAATAATTAAGAGGTTGTAGAATTAACACTTACCTCGTGTCCGACTTGACTCGATCATTTTTTAATATCATGAATAATAAACTAGAGTTAATTTCTAATTGCTTAAGATCCTTTTTCAAGTTCATTATTCCTTTTATATCACTTATTACCATGTTATGAACATTATGAAATTATTTAAGTTAATAACGGTCATTTTGTCGATCTTTAGTACTTGAGTCAAAAATAAACTTCTTATAATTACATGTTGTTCATGTGGTAAAATATCCATTATATACAGAATTATATTCATGATTTAGATATCATATATATCATATATATCTAGTATATACATTCATTTATAATATTACAAAACATTTAGAGGTAAGAAATTAAATGAACCGTTCATGGAGACGGTAAGCCGTACGTACGCATGAATGCTACTTTAATTTTTATTTCAAATTGTATGGAATGAAATCATAATTATATAAAGGTATATTATAATTTTAGTATAATATCATATATAATATCATTAACTACATCCTTTATATGTCCCACATATGGAATTAACGATTCAAATCAATTTGGGGGGGCGGTAGTCCGCACTTCCTAAAATGAAATTATCGTGTTTACCCATAATTGAAACCATAAAGGTATGCCATAAATGAAAAATACAGAAGCATAAGGAAAACATAAACATAATATATATCATATATAAATATAGTTACATCTTAATTTCCACCATGAATGGTGTTAAAAGAAGATTGAACAATCATCATTTCGTGAGGCAGTGATTTTCCACCCACAGAAACAGTATGTTCTTTAACAATTAGACGGAGGTGTGTGTAAGTTTAAATCAAATACTTCTCATTAAAACATCCTATTATATTTACTATACTTGTTTTGTTAAAAAATAATGGAATAAAAATGGTTTAAGGGGTTGTAGAAGAAAAATAAAACATAAGAACTTAAGAGAAGACGTTACCTTAAAATCGAGTAACTCTTTTTGATTTGAGCCAAAGGCTTCCTTGGGAAGACTTATGCCCAAATTGAGTCTTCTATGAGTAATAGAGAGAAGTTTAGAGAGTATTTGGGCAGAGGTTGGCCGAGCCAAATGGATTTGATGGTGTGAATAAGGTGGTAGAGGTGGGGGCCTTTTATAAGAGGAGAGGAGGGTCTCTTTTGGATAGATTGAAATGTTACTTTCTTATGAAATGATTTTCGGATTCTAAAGATTTCAAAATGATATATTTCTAGGATAAGGTGATAAGGGTTAGAAATCCACCAATAAAATATGATTTATAGAAGTGTATGTCTTATATTTTACCTTATCTTTTCATTTTATTTATATCGTTCATTAATGAGGTAATCACTGCTTCATCATGGTGTCATAAATAAATAAATTTATTTAATGTCTAAAAATTATAGAAAAAAATATCATTATGTAGGAAATACTTTTACCTTTCCAATTACTATTTATAGTCTAAGATATCGTTTACACAGATAGAACTAAAATTGTTTTACTTGGGTGATACATACTTTTGTTATATTTTTCTTTCTTTAAAAATAAAATGATAAAATGTCACTATCACACAAAAGTGATTCCATGGGGTCCCTAAGTTGGCACAAAGAATCCCATGGTCGGGCATGACACAACCAATAGCATTAGGACACATTTTGGGGTCATTTTATATTATTATGATATTATTTCATTACCCTTAACTACCCGATTACTAATTAATCATGATAATTAAAGATAATTGTCGTCATTACTATTCATAATGTCCAAATACAAAAGAGTCTTAATTAAATAATTTGGACCTTCTGATTCCAAATATGGAATCCATTTTACCAAATTCTAAACACAGAAATTGTAGTAATTAATTTAAAAATTATTCCCGCTGTCAAAACAAATAGCGTGATTTTAAGAAACAATATCGATCAAAAGATTGACAATCGTTTATGTCCAATTTCAAAGTCAAATTAATTCTAATAACCACCATTAGACTAAATGGTAAAAATATATTCTAATTATACATTAAAACCACTGAATAGTATAATTTATCACTAAAAATTATTTTTATTAAAAAGTTGTTTTTAAGTATTTTTCACTATTCATCAAAAATTGGATGTTCTCAGAAAAATACCAAAAAATAAACATAGGATAATTTCAATATTCCGAATCCAAAAATGAAGTCCAATTTGAATAATAAAATTTATAAAATTTTAAAAAGTTGGTATTACTATTCATATTGGCTACTTTGATTGGTCGCGGTGTGTTAGAATCTTGAACTTGCGTACAATGCAAGCTATTCCATATTTGAAAGAGAAGTGTACCATGGAATCTTGGGGTGTTACATTATCCCCTCTTTCAATAAATTGCGTCCTCGAAATTTGAAATTGTTCTTCGAAAATAAAAGGTGGAAAATAGGAAATACCTTTGTGGAAAACTCATATCGAAGATAGGGTTAATAAAATTTAATTTTAATAAGAGGGAAAGGGAAATGAGAAAGTCACCACCAAATTAGGATTTTGAATAGGAGAACATTGGTGGTAATTATAGACACTTAATTAGAGGAAAAACATAAATATCTATAGGTAGTGATTGAGGTCATCGATCATAAACAAGTGTAAAATTGAGGGCCTCAAAGCCATCAATCTATGATGATTTAAAATATCATCAGTTAAACAAAACATAAGGTTTTAGGATAACACATTTTTGTTTTAATATCCCTTCCCTAATGTTTAAGAATTAATTTCTTCATAGAATAAGATATATATATATATATATATATATATATGCTTGAAAAGTATAATTTCATCCTTTAACTAATTTATACCACAAACTCATCTTTCACTCAAAAAGATAATAGAACTCAAAAATATTATATTTATCCTAATCGTATAAGGTTCCAAATATTAACACATACCATGAAGAAAAATATTTTGTGATAACCAGGGACTTCCTGTAAGATATTGGTACGTAATAAAGGCATGTCGCACTATGGTTGTGGGTTCGATTCCTACAGCTTTGTCTGATGCGACGGGTTGTTGCCCGACCTACAGGTTGTCCTTTTCATAATTTTCAAAAAATAATCATAAGAAATGTTTTAACCTTAAATAATACTATTCAAAGTTCAACTTAATCCATTCCAAAAATTATAGTTATCCAAAATACCTCTATCCAGACTCTCTGTAAAATGTATCTAAATTTCAAAATCAATTGTGACATCAGATTCCACAAACAAAGTAAAGTTTCTCTTATTGTCACAGACTAAAAATATGATTACCATAGTCATATTAAAACCTTAATGAAAAAAATTACTACAGTACAATCCTTATATACATCACATTATTCTTATAATCAGAATATAATCCTTGATTCCAAAAACAAAAACACATTAATTATTCCACTTCAACTATAGTAACAGCATAAGCTTGGCCTTGATCCCTTGGCCTTTTCTGAGGTAAGTTTCCCTGACACTTAGGACATTCATTTTCATAATGCTCCATTTCTCTACAATTATAGCATTCAACATTGAAAACCTATTTCTTTCCTTTGCAATCACGAGCCTAGTGACCTTTTTCTCCACATTTGTAACAAACTCCCATTCCCTTTAGGCATGTACCTGGGTGATTTTTCCCACAATTATCACATAATGGAAAATCCTTCTTTACCTTTTTCCCTTTATCTGTCTCTTGCTCCATCGTTCGCTTCTTCTCTTGCTTCACTTTATTGTCATAAGACTTAGAGAATTCATTTTTTGTCTTGATAGCACAGGAGACTATATCTTCATATGTTGAGAAAGATTTTGATACTAATTCTCGACTGAGAAACGTTTTTAACCTATCAAAGAAATGATCAATCTTACTTCTTGGGTTACGTATATAATCTGCATCATGCCTCACTAACCTTGTAAAGTTAGACTCATACTTTGCAACATTCGTGTCCTTCTTTTGCCTCAGACTCAGAAATGGTCTTTCTATATCCGCTCGATGGTCATGAGGAAATTATTTTTTTGAAGAAAATCTCTTTAAACTCTCTCCATTCCATACTTTATACTTATTCATCTTCATTTGTATTTTGAATCAATGACCACCATTGATCAGCATCTCCAGTGAGGCGGTAAACTGCCCTGGAAAATTTTTCCCTTTCGCTACTCCCCAAGGCGTGGAATATTTTATCTAAGGAGTTTATCCATTTCTCAACTACTAAGGTATTTTTACCCCCATTAAATGTTGGTGTTTTTTGCCTCATGAAGCGCTCTAACATTGATCCTCTACATTGCGGATCAGGGTTCTCCATACGAGTAAGGTTATTATTCATAACCTGAGTGAGTTGTCCCAGTATAGTAATAAGATGATCAGAACCAGTTGTATCACCAGGTCCACTATAATTATATTGATCAGGAGGGAAATCCCTACATGGAGTGCGTGCATTGATATGGTTTCCATTCCTTATACTAGGCTCCATTTCTAAACTATGTCACAAACAAGATTAGTTTATGAACCGAAATAAATAATTACAAACTTGTAACATACTTAACATAAATTAAATAGTTTTATGGATATAATCCATATTCATAAAATGAAATTTTTTCTTTGAGGAAGTATATACTCATAAACCCTTCTTAATGGTTTGTAAATAAAATGAGAATTATCCTAAGCATATCCCCCGGGAGTGTCATAACCAAGAGTGCATCAAGGCTTGTTGTCGTGCACCAGTTCCCATTCGAGTCTAGCTCAAAGTGGTGTTTTCGGGTTTTACCCCTAGGTACATTTATGCCAGATCCGTCTCTACCTGCTCGTATCCAGACAGGGATGTATTGCTCAGAAAACTCACAAAATCTCTATAATACCAAAATTCTTTGAATTTCATCTATACTAATCCTCAAAGTCTATCTTAGAGATATGTACTCTAATCAGAGTTTATTTAAATCTAGCTTCCAAGGTTAATACTAAACTGCCTCTGATACCAACTATAACACTCCGACCCCAGTTACCTAGAGTCGGTGCATTATTACATAACATTGGCATGATCACAAAAGATAAAATCTTGAAAGACCGATTAGTTTAGTAGCCTTAGAAACACTAGATACATTCATAAATGTTACATGACATTATAAAGTGAAAAATCAGAATAACATAGTCTCCATATTCCACACTCATATCCCCTTCAGACTATCATTACAGGTTATTCATAAAATATTTCTTCACATCTTGGAAAAAATAAAACAGAGAAAGGGGTGAGCTCAGATGCTTAGAAAGGATAATAATATAGAAGAAACTTTCATAAATAAACATAAAATTTTAAGGCAATCTATAACTAAAACAAAAGCCTATTAAACTTGAACTTCAGCATAATATGGAAAAAATAAAATGAAGTAATTCCATTTACTTATTCTCATGGATATTCTACTAGTCAAATAATCACAAGCAAAATCAATAACCACTTTCATTACCAGACTATCATAACCATGTAGCCAAGGACTCATTTCAAGACCAGGAATAAGATTTTGTCAAGGCCTCATGCCAAGACACTAGATTGTCTCATGAGACCTACTAATGCATCGAGGAGATATAGCAGGATCCACCCTTCACTTATTAAGTCCAATGCATTCCTCATATGAACAGGTTTAAACATAACATAAACATTCGTATTAAAACTAGCATAGGAAATGTCAATAATTTCTCCATAAACCATGAGTGGTGTAAAAATAACACATCCACGGTCAAATATATCACAAAACCTTCAATACAATATGGATGTTTGGAATCATAATAAATCAACTTCAAATAAGCTTAAAATCCATAAAAGGATGTTGACATAGATAAAATCAAAAGTATTTGAGAGAAATATCTTTTTTGAAATCATTTAAAAGTCACATAATTATAAAAGAAAAAATTTACTTTGAAAATATTATTATAAGCATGTAAGGTAAGCTTCAATGATTTTATAATGGTGGAAAATAGCCGCACCCGCCGTATAAGTTAAAAAAACATTCTTACCTTAATTTTTTCAAAAATATCAAAAGTACCTTGTTTGGAAAATGACGGAAAGATTCCTTTCAAAAACATATAAGGTCAAATAAGGGTATAAATGACTTTAACCCAATGTATAATAAATAGTAAAAATGTTTTGAAATACATTTTTAAGAAACATGGATGTTGATGATAAATAGGTCCCAGTAGATAATTACATATGAACAACCTTGAATAAATAAGAGGTTGTAGAATTAACCCTTACCTCGTGTCCAACTTGACACGATTGTTTTTTAATCTCCTGAATAATAAACTAGAGTTAATTTATATTTGATTAAGAACCTTTTTCAAGTTCATTATTCCTTTTATATCACTTATTACCATGTTATGAACATTATGTAATTATTTAAGTTAATAATGGTCATTTTGTCGATCTTTGGTACTTGAGTCAAAAATAAACTTCTTATAATTACAAGTTGTTCATGTGGTAAAATATACATTATATCAAGAATTATATTCATTATTTAGATATCATATATATCATATATATCCATTATATACATTAATTTATAATATTACATAACATTTATAGGTAATAAATGAAATGCACCGTTCATGGAGATGATAAGTCGTATGTACGCATGAACGCTACTTTCATTTCTATTTCAAATTTTATGGAATGAAATCACAATGATATAAAGTTATATTATAATTTTAGTATAATATCATATATAATATCATTATCTACATCCTTTATACATCCCACATATGGCATTAACGATTCAAATCACTTTGAGGGAGCGGTAGTCCGCACTTCCTTAAATGAAATTATCGTGTTTACCCATAATGGAAACCATAAAGTTATTCCATAAATGAAAAATACATAAGCATAAGTAAAAAATAAAAATAATATATATATATATATATATATATATTCATCTTAATGGCCACCATGAATGGTTTTAAAAGAAGATAGAACGATCATTGTTTCGTGATGCAGTAATTCGCCACCCACAGAAACAGTATGTTCTTTAACCATTAGACAGAGGTGTGTGTAAGTGTAAATCAAATACTTCTCATTAAAACATCCTTGTATATTTAATATACTGTTTTTGTTACAAAATAATGGAATAAAAATGGTTTAAGGGGTTGGAGAAAAAAAATAAAACATAAGAACATAAGAGAAGACACTACCTTAAAATCGGGTAACTCTTTTTGATTTGAGCCAAAGGCTTCTTTGGGAAGACTTCTGTCCAAAGTGAGTCTTATATGAGTAATATAGGTAATTTGAGAGAGTATTTTGGCAGAGTTTTTCCGAGCCAAATGGCTTTGATGGTGTGAATAAGGTGTTAGAGATGGGGGCCTTTTATAAGAGGAGAGGAGGGTCTCTTTTGGAAAGAGTGAAATGTTACTTTATTATGAAAAGATTTTCGGATTTTAAAGGTCCCACAATGATATATTTCGAGGATAAGGTGATAAGGGTTCTAAATCCACACATCCAATAAGATTTAGACAAGTATAAGTCTTAGATTTTACCTTATCTTTTCATTTTATTTAAATCGTTCATTAATGAGGTAATCACTGCTTCATCATGGTGTCATAAATTAATTAATTTATTTAATGTCTAAAAATTATAGAAAAAAATACCATGATGTAGGAAATATTTTTGGATTTCCAATTACTATTTATAGTCTAAGATATCATTTACACAGACAAAACTTTCTTTTTTTTACTTGGGTGATACATACTTTTGTTATATTGTCCTTTCTTTAAAAATAAAATGATAAAATGTCACTATCACACAAAAGTGATTCCATGGGGTCACTAACATGGAACAAGGAATCCCATGGTTGGTCATGAAACAACCAATATAATTAGGACACATTTTGGGGTCATTTTATATTGTTATGATATTATTTCATTACCCTTAACTACCTGATTACTAATTAATCATGATAATTAAAGATAATTGTCGTCATTACTATTCATAATATCCAAATACAAAAGAGTCTTAATTACATAATTTGGAACTTATGATTCCAAATATGGAATCCATTTTACCAAATTATAAACATAGAAATTGCAGTAATTAATTTAAAAATTATTCCCGCTGTCAAAACAAATAGCGTGTTTTTAAGAAACAATATCTATCAAAATATTCACAATTGTTTATGTCCAATTTCAAAGTAAAATTAATTATAATAACCACCATTGGAATTAATGGTAAAAATATATTATAATTATACTTTAAAACCACTCAATAGTATAATTTATCAATATAAATTATTTTGATTAAAAAATTTGTTTTTAAGTATTTTTCACTATTCATCGAAAATTGGATGTTCTCAAAAAAATACCAAATATTCAACTTAGGATAATTTCGATATTCCAAATCCAAAAATGAAGTCCAATTTGAAAAATAAAATTTATGAAATTCAAAAAGTGGGTATTACTATTCATAACGACTACTTTGATTGGTCGCGGTGTGTTAGAATCTCGAACTTGCGTACAATAAAAGATATTTCATTATTGAAAGAGAAGCGTACTATGGAAGCTTGGGGTGTTACATAATACACAATTATTTTCAAAAATACCAACTGTGTCATTTTCATCCCCTATAAAAAGGCCTCCTCTCCACCTAGTTCCTCATACCTCTTAAGCCACATTGGCTCAACCAAGATCTAAAAAATAACTCATAAACATCCATTAATTCCTACATGAATACTCAATTTTGTAATAAATCCTTCCAATTAATACCTTTGGGGAAAACCAAAAGGAGTTACCCAATTATAAGGTTCCACCCTCCCTCAAGCTCCTTTCTTTTTATTTTCATTCTCCACCACCACAAATCATCTTATTCCATGATTTTATAAAACAAATAGTATTATCAATATAATAGGTTTCTTTTTTGATATGGTTTATACCTACACTTATACACACATCTGTCTTACTGGTAACAAACATACTGTTTAGGTGTATAGCGAACTATGGAGACATTAAATGATAATTGTTCATTTTTCCTTTACTGCCTCTCATAGTGTAAATTATGATAGAATATATGTGTGTGTGTGTGTGTTATATTATATTTATTATTCCTTTATTACTCTTTAATAATTTTACCACACATATCTTTATACTTTCCATTTGGTGTAAATACGATAATTTCGTTTGAGGAAGTATGGACTCCCCCACTCAAAGTGATGTGATCCATTCCCACACTACATGGAATGTATTAAAGAGGGTTTCAGTGAAATTATATGATATATATCATATAATAATGAATCTATAAAGTTATATATATATATATTCATATATTTTATTTAACCTCTTTCCTTCAATATGAAAATTAAACATAAATAACGTTCATGCCTATGTACGACGTACCGTCTCCATGAATAGTGTCTTACACTTCATAATTTTATACTATATAGATTAATAAAATAAAAATATAATGAATATAAATGATATTTATATTATGTTTTATATTATGTAATTCATGATATAAGTATAAGTACCAAGGATATAACAAATTATGATACATGCGAAAAACTAAGCGAATATTACCTAAAGTGTAACCTTAACATGGAATTATTAATGAGCGGGTAATATGAAGTCATAATAAAAACATATAGGGTATTAGATATAATAATATACTACTAATATATAAGTATAATAAATTTATATTTATTTTACATGAGGTTTGTTTTAGTACAATGATAGTTAAAACACAAGGTAAGTAAATTCCATCTCACTTGTTATTTCCATGAGAAACATGCTTTACTCACCACCCATTCATTTTTTGTGTTGTGTACACTACCCATGGGATTATTATATAATTATTAAAATTATATTAATGGGTATTTACATATCCTTTTTATTATATTTCTCTCATGGGGTTTATATTTCAAATGTTTTGGTTTCGGTAAAGTAATTTTGTCAAAATTTTCTTTCCTTTAGTCACATGCCATGTTATGAAGCTATATTTTTGTCATAAGGTATATTAAATTCTTTTGAAATGTTATATCTTGAATATTATTATTTCATGATATTTTAAGATTCCTGTAATATTATTTTATTAAATAGGGATCATGGTCTAAAGTTACCAAGTGGTATGATTTTATTGAAACAATATCATCACTTTTCGATATTATTTATGTATATGATTCCTCTAATGAGATATTATGATCCATATCTTAGGAAAACTCATGAATTTTCTTCTCCTATATTTATTGATAATATATTCATGTATTGGTACCATTTTTCCCCTCTTTTTTACATAATATAGTGAATAATGTGTTTTTACTAAAGCTCGACTTTACCCTCTCTTTGGTCAGAAATCTATGTTCCATAAAAACAACGTTTTCAAGAAGGGTTTTCCAAGAATATTATAATATTATACTAAAATATATCAAATAAATTTTTACCCTTTTTTTCTTTTACCAATTTTTTTAATAGAATCTTCTTGTCACTTTCTGGATGAGTTATTTTTCTAACATTGTTATTGTGCAAAAGGAAGTTTATTATTACCTCGTAAGACATGTACAGATTTACCCAATGTAAATTATTTGAAGAGTTATTTTCATGTTTAAGAGGTTCATTTTTAATAAATAATATAAAAATATATTTTCAATGGATTTTTTTTCAATTAATTTTAAGGAATGATTTATAAGTTTTTAATGAAAATGGTATTCAGACGATAGTATGGTTTAAAGTGACTTTTACAAAGAATAAAATATATTTACCTCAAGAAATGTTTTTAAAATATCTTTAAATGTTATTTTTCATATAATATAAAATCCATTGATGTTACTAATTACCTTAAAGTAAAATATATAAAGTTTTCATTCATATTTTTTCTTCAATGGTTTATGTTTTGATGGAATGATTCTTAAGACACCTATTTCACATCCACAGGTTTTATACTTTTGAAACCCACTTTTATTCACATGTTATCCTTTCATTAAGTGATTATTAAACCTATCTATTTTCATAGGATATTATGTGATGAAACTGTAATGATACATGATATTATGTTTATAAACCCTATGTTTTTTTTATCGATCATGATGTGATCAATGTTTTATTATCTTTTAGAATATGTATGAATGATTTTATTATGAGATGGTGGGGCCTATTTATCTCTCCAATTAATTGGGTAATGATAAGTTTTATATGATCTAAAAAGGTACATGGGTTGTATCCCAAGACCAAAAACAATAATTTATAGGGGTTGTAGCTGATTCCTAAAAACAAGAAGGTACATGTGTTTCAGCCCAAGCCCAAAAACAAGAAGGTACATGGGTTGTAGACCAGCCCTAAAAGTAAGAGGGTAAATGTGTTGTTATCCATCTCAATAAGTAGATACATGAGTCCTAGAATAATCCTAACATGTTATAAATGTTTTTGTAGGTATCCTTGAAATACAATTTTTTATTCTGATATGCATGCCAAAAATTCAATGTCTTATTCCTTAGTTATGATTTCATAGCTTGTGATGTTTAGTTATATTTGATTAATTTCTTATAAACTACAAATATTAATCCCATAACTAATTTTTATGTTATTTGATATGCAGGGTATGATCTTCTAATTTTATGATCACATTCTCATACTCATGTGTTTTTTCATGCTTACAACTCCCTTGTTTACCCTTATTGGTCATCTCTGTTCACCCCTTTTTATGTTTACTTCTCCCTATTATGAATATATATTTCATTTACGATATGTCTGATAGGGGTGATAATCATGGAGAACATCGTGTGATAAAATTTATCTCACATATGTACCAGCGTTTACATTTCCATGTTTCTGAAGGCACTAAACTGATACTGTCTTTGGGTGTCCATTTGTAAAATGTTTTTAAGTATTCAGAAAAAGTTATTCAATGTTAATTTCTGTCAAGACAAGGTTTCTATATTGATTAAGTATAAATACCCACAAGAGATATTGTTTAGGATGACCATCAAAAGTGATTTTTAGAGTGATGAGCATCTGTAATTTTATACATGAGGTCATGCACACTATTTTTTTACATAGTTATGATATAAATCATTCAATATTTTTTAATATCCATTGTAATCTATACGTGCAGAAATATTTGATGAGGTACTCAGAGAGGTGGTTACCAACCATTTGTAAGTGTTGAATGGTAGCATGAAATTGAGCTAAACCAGATCCTTCCAAGATTACACCTAATGTAATACCAAGGCTATAGATCACACTTTTTGATTAATGATGATGGTGTTTATATATGATTTGTATGATTAAAGTGAAATTGTATAGGTGTACCATCATGTATTGGGAGATAGACCTTATAATGGCCACTATAATTTGGTAATGATCTTGTAGTTCTCTACTGGTAATCTCTCAAAGAGACCTAGTGAAGACCAATGAGATAATATAAGAAATCTGGTATGATTTGGAAGGTTATTTCTTGTATTTAAGACCCATTTTATATTTTTTCTATTTTTATTATTATAGGATTGTTGTTTGATATTATTTTCTATTTTCAAACTCTTATATTTCCTATTGTTTCATACTTTATACTATGAAATTTCATGATTCCAGTTATAGATGTCTAGTGAGATGAACAATGGGTTTCATGAGATTCAGATGACTATGTTTTGAGGATTTTTGAATACCTCATGCTTATAACATTCAATAAGATAATATTGGTTTGGCATATCTCATTAGTTAATGATGGAATAAATTTTATTGATTAAAAATATTTTTATCCTCTCCAAAGTTTGGTATCAATGGTATCTTCTTTTGGTGTGTGTGTGTGTGTTTTCTTCTATACACATATGTAAATTGGTGTTTTTATAATAATATTTATTTTTATTTTTTGGTGGGCGAGTGACACTGAGAAACTACATGAAATATATCACATGAATTATATCCACATAGACATGATCATAGTATCATTAGGTGTGTTGATATGATTGGGGAAATACTATTAGGTCAATAGACTCACCACTACCAAAGTACACAACATGGGATTTAATATATATGATTATATATTCATGTTTCGTTTTCATAATATATGTTATCATGGAGATGGAAACATTTATTTGGTAAAGTAGTGTATGAATATTGATGATTCGGTAGGAGATATGCTATGAGTTAGGGAATATTACATTATAAATTTTTCATTCTAGTAATTTTAATGATTTTATATCATCTAGTGTTCCTGGTGTTGTTTTTTCCATTATATTATGTATATATAGTCTTTCTACTCTGTTATATAATGATAAAATATATATTTTTTCATTTCCTTATATTTAAAAAATTATTGTCCCCATTCGACCCCTATTTTTGGTCAATTGATTTTGGGTATGTCCATATATATGGATCATGCTAGATTTTGGATAGATTCAAGAATGACCCTTGGTCATTTTTATGAGGGAATAGTCTCCATGTGGATTGTTTCATCTCTCGTCACTAATCTATAGCCTTCAAATACATTGAGACATAAATGAGGTCTTATATTACCCCCTTATTGGATTTTTTCTTGTGATCCATGTTGAGGAATTATAAAATGGACTGAAAGAATTTTTTGTTTGGGATAATAATACATAGTGGTAGATATAGGATTTCCGAACTCATAAGGTAAACTATAAATAATGTTTGTCATGGAAATATTTTATTGAAACCCACATCACCCTGGGATTTCATATGTCAGGATTAAGGAGTCTTGGCATGAGTTATGTGTTTAAATAATAATCCCAATGTTGGATTGATGAGACATTATATGATTCAAAAGTTTTATATGAGATCTATTAATATCATTCATAAATCATGATAGTGGAATGCATAGGGAATGATACACATGTATAGGGGAACGATTAATTGAAATATTTTATTTTTATGGTATATTATTAACTAAATAAACTTATAATATAATATATAAACTCATTAATATATTAAAATAGATGATAAGATTAATATTGATCCATAGTTATTATAAGATTGATCATAATTCTGTTTTTCCAACTGTTATTAGGAAATGGATTTATATAGTTTTAATTTTTTTTATAAAAACATAATTTTGGAAATATAATTTCATGTGATGTAATGAGGCATGTATAAAATGTTTTAGTATATTTTGGACATAGAATATTAAGGATAGTTATGTTATTTTATTTTAAAAGGGTTTTTGAAAATGGAATGTTTTTAGGGAAAATATCAACATGGATGAAGATTTTTTGTTTTAAATTGTTTTGAACAACCATTTCAGAACATGGGGTGTTTTAATAATATGGATGAGTTTTGGTGTCTACACATTGAATTAAATGGGTTTTTAAATAATTATCCAATGGTTAAGAATGGGTTATATGTTTTTTTTGTGTTTGATCGAGAGTGACATAGTTTATTTGAATTATGATACATTTATGTGTTTCATGATGACTTAATAGAAATACCTAATATAGGTTTGGTAGAAGGCTATTTTTTTATGGATTTTGTAGTCTTAAATAGAATTGAGAGATTTTATGGTTGAGGTCAATTGTATTGAGTTTTGGTAGATGAATCCAGAATTGGAGAAAATCATTAGTTATAATCAACCATTGGTGGTTGATTCTTCTAATGAAGTTCAGTATATGTATTGTGTTTGTGGATGAAAATGATGTTTTTAAATCATTTCAAACTATTGGAGATAGATATTAGTAGTTTTATTAGATTTTTTTTTTGAGATATGAGATAGTTTATGAACATCCTATAGAAACAAAAATACATTTAGGTGATGTTGATCATTGAATGCAGGTGAAAGTCTCTACAATGTAAAGATTTAGCTTCTGTACTGGATTGTAAATTATAGTTAACTTATAACTAACATGGGAATTCTTTTTAAAAATGGTTAAAAAGAAACTAACCTAAAAATATTTGGTTTTTTGTTTTTTAACATCGCATAAAAGAAAACCAATATTAAAAACCATTTATTAAAAATAGTTTCTATTTAACCAATAGTAAAAACTAATATGTAACATTATTTTATTTTCAAAACAAACATTATATATTAATTAAAATATTTAAAAACATTTTTTTACCATTACTATGATCGGACTATTAAAATCTAAATTGATCTCACTTAACTATAAATACTTGAACTCATTATCAAGATGAATCAGCCATGGATGTATAAATCCATGGATCCAAATTTTATTAAATAAAAGTAAAAGTACAAGAGAAATTGGAGGAAATGTTCAAAGCGTAAAAAACCAGACCAATGAAAAATATAAGGAATTTAATACATAGAAAAGAGATCAACTCTTTTATCACCACCGACGACCTCAATATCCCCCCCCCCCCCCCCGAGTGGTTGGGTGATGCCTTTTCCTTTATAGCATTGTATTTTTCATGTTTAATGCATCATCTGATGAGATATCCTCCAATGAAGGTAATGTAGAATCCTACCAAACATGTGGATCTTGTATAACAAGATTATCTTGCATGACCTCATTGCTAGGCTAAGCATCAATTGTGGCCTCCTCCGAAACTAGATCTTATATAGCAGGACCACCAATGACAGCATAATTTATAGCATCATCCACAACCTTCTCTATGTAAATACCCTTTAAATATCCAACCACTTCCTCTTTTGGAACTAGATCATGCATAACAGTAAAATTATTGACCACCTCATGTGAAGAATCATCCACAACCTTCTCCTAGTCTAGACCCTTTGAAGACCATTCCCCTTCTTTAGAGTGAAGCATCATGGGAGAGTTCCTCTGTTTATTAGAAACTTTATTCTCAAGGCCTTCAAGATTAATCAAGTAAAATTCCGGAGTATTAATAGATTATGACATGGGAAAAAATCTATTTTATATTTTTCATTCCCCAACCATTTCACATTGGTAGGGGTCTTCCTTGCAACATTATCATCCCTAGGGAGTTCAGCTAGATCATTGTTAAGTATAGGGTCCAAGAAAATGTTAAGACTAATGGGATCATATATTTCATGGTGATATTTTTTAGAAATAGCATCCACCCCATCCAAGTTCCCAACCATAGAGGCACGCTGCTCAAAAATTTGGGTAGAAGGTTCCGCAAACCCATCAATGTTCACCAGTTGATTCTCAACACAAACAGACACCCTGGCCACTGGCACCTCTTCATTGCGATAAATAGGAACAAAATCAAGTGCTTAATATTTTTTTGGAATCACCATATAAAATCCATCAACAAAAATCAACATCATCATACCCTTACCTCAAGAAGAATACATTGCAACATTCCCCCTCTCCAGGTTAACTTCATCTTGAATGGATGCCTCATGGTTATAGTCGTTATCATCCATATCAGAACTGGTTTTTTTCAAACCATCTAAGTCTCTAGATAATCTAGTTGCAGCACCATTGGGGGCCATAGATCCACCACCATTAGTGATAGAAATATTAGTTGTGTGATGAGGTAAATCATGTGAAGGATCTCCACCAGAAGGGACCTCTTTCATGCCTTTATTAAGAACCTCAAGAAAGGAGGTTCCAACTGCATTGTCATCCTTCTTTTTAAAGTCCATTTTTCTCCCAGAAGGGTTATTACTAGGTCGATTCATCTTACAATGATTAGAGGAATGTCTAAAATATTTACACATAGATAATTAAAGATTCCTTCAGCATTTCTCAAATGAGTGACCAATAAAAAAATATGATTCACAATAACTAGGTAACCATTCCTATTGAATAGATAGTTCTAGCTTAAAGCCACCCAAAACACAAAAAAAAGTATCAATAATATCCAGATCTAGATAAACCTCTACCAATAGATGAGAAAAATGGCCATACCTAGATCACTTTGTTTCAATATTAACCTTGATCGGAGCCCCTATAGCAGAAGAAACATTCCACGGAATTTTCAGATTCTAGAAAATGAACTAAGAACTCTGATTATAATCCATATGTGTGTAGGACCTCTTGAATACAAAGTTATTTTAAAGAGGATTCCATTATTAAAGTAAAATAAACCCCAGTTTCAAAGGAATTAGTCTAAACCCCAAGAATAATTTTAAAAATCTTGTGATGGAAAATAAATTTTATACATACCATTCCTAATAGAAATCAAATTTCAATCGAAAAATCCCCATCTATGAAGCAATCATCCTTTCAATTCCGCAACCATCAAAGCAGAATACCTTTGAGAGACTGATAATAAAGCAACAATAGAGAAACAGAAGTCCCTGATATGGGTTCCACAAATTAAATAGATCCATTATTTGTGATCCTCTTATGTAAGGGATTCAAATTCTGATGAAGATTAGAGAAAAACCTACATCATGAAGCAAGATATTTTGACCGATTAAACATCATATTAGGGTTTTGTTCTTCATTATTTGTCACAAAACCATGATCTGAGGAAACCCCAACACCTTGATCCACCTTCGATGGAGGTTTGATGGTATCCTTGGGATAGAAATAACAGTCCATAAGATTATTCATGAATCCAATCAAATTTAAACATCATAAAATCACCATAAAATCACCAAATGAGAGAGATCACTTATTTACTCTCCTCAAAATGTATTTATTTACTAAAAATAAAAACTAATTATCTATTATTATTCTATTTGGTCATATTCACCCTGGTCTTCTTGATGGAACTAATTTTACACTCCCTTTAATCTTCTACATCACTACACCACCACTCCCTCAACTCTACCCACAATATATCTCTTGTTTTCTATACAACTACAATATCTTTTATTGTATATATGTTTTTAAATTTCTAAATCAAATCCTTTAAACTAGGACAAAATATTGAAACACTAATTCTTTGAAAATATTTCAAATATGTTTTTTTTGGAAAAAATTCATGATGTTACCTATTTTTTCAATTTATTTTTATATAAAATGGAACCTGTGAAGATAAAAAATTATCTAGAATAAATTATATTAGATAAATGTTATTATTCATATTATATCTTATTTAAAACACAATTTCTTTAGAATCATTGCATGTCTATCTATTTTATAAATAATTTATTGATTAAATTTTTTCTATCAATGTTTCATTTAACATTGATCTATCTATTTTTTCATTTTATTAATTTTTCCATTAAATTTCATTTTGATGTTTTTATATTTATAAATTTGAAATTTAATATATCAAATAGTTGGTTCATTGTTATATTTTTGGATAACATATATATAATAACTTATCATGATGATAGTTTTTAGTTTATTATATTGAGAGTTATGTTATAAGTATATTATATATGTTATTGAAAGCTAATTATCAACCTGTTAATATAAATTCATTTAAAATTACAAATTACACATATTATGACATTGAAAATATTACATCTAATGCTAGTTAAATTTTTTCCATTTATTTTTGGACTTTTAATGAGTACTTTTCCACTCATATGAAATTTTAAAACACTAATTATACATACTTCTTAATTCTAGAAATATATACAAGTGAGAATTCATTATAAATAATTTCACACAATTACAAAATTTGGAAATATATATATTGATATACCAATGATGTGTGATATGAAATGTTTTTCACTTGTATAATTATTTATCAGATTAATTATTAGAAAATTAATATAATACAATGCTTTCTTGATTATAATAAAATATTCAATCACACATAATAAATTATCTAAGTTTTTAATTTTCTTTCTTATATCATAAGTGGATCTTTAAATATAGTCTAGATTTATTTCACTAATTAATAATTGGTTATGATTAAATACAGAAAATTGTTTTCTTTCACATGATACCTATCAACATTTTTTACATATTTAATGATTTTTTTCAAAAATAATATGATTATGGTGAATAATTATTCTCTATCGAATAAATAAAGTATAAAAGATAGGTCAAAGTAATGAATATATACTATGGAGATTTAGGCATATGAAAAAAATATCATTAACATATGTTTTTATAAAAAATCTGATTTCTCAATATAAATTTTCTTTTATTATTTGTATGTTACTATAAATATAATTTTATTTTTTATTTTTAGGTAATTAGTAGACCATAATAGGATAAATTCAATATGGATGGGTAATGAATATGAAAAATTGGTTGAAATTTTCTAAACAAAATTTATTATATTTTTTTATATTTTACGATCAATTCATGTAGTGTTTAAATATGAAAAAATTAGATTCCAAAAAAATTAAAGGAAATTTTATTTTGAATTATTTTATTCCCAGTTATAAATGAATGATGTATCATAGAAAAATAAAAAAGAATTCAAGATCCATAATTATTTAAGATTTTAAATATGAGACAGATGATCATCTTGATGAATCCTCCAATGACCCGAAGGCATTTATTTTTTAATTGGTTTAGATAATCCACCATTCAAGGGGTGAGGTGGAACCCTTAAAAGGCTCGTAGGCATAAGTATTACATGGCCCATAGGCTTTACACATTACATACAACCCAGACTAACTACTTAGAACTGCTTCTCCCCAACATCTTCATCGTGAAATCAACTCTCCACCTTCACATGGTTGTTCAGCTAGGCTTTCCCATGCATGCACAGGCTTATCCTGATGGCAGGTTCCATACCCTCTCATTCTTACAATCTGTTTGACTCCTACTACGGTTAAAGCCCTTTTCTCATCCTCTTTATAGAGCTTTTTCCTTGTAGGTTGTTTGGTTTGCATCTGTACTTAAGGTGGCCCAAAGGTATTGAGGTGGCCTGAAGGCCTTACTAATCTGAAGGTCTGGGTGGCCCAAAGTCCTTAAAGAACTCAGGGACCAAATCAGTGTTCTGAAGGCCCAAACGGGGGAATAATCCTAACTACAACAATTCCAAAGATCACCTACTACAGTTCCTACTACAGTACTGCTACAATAACCCGGAAATATGCCTCCGCCTAGATTTAATCTCGGGATGCCTAGATTCACTTACGGAGTCCTCACCAATCAGGCTGAAGCTCATGTGCATCTTTATGAATGAATTCACAATATATGAGTTCAAACCATTTAAAATAAAAAAATTAATGATTGTATGGTAATGATAAAAATCATTGTTTGAAGTTTGTACTAAAAATTAAATGTTTTTTGCAGTATTGAGATATATTAACATGAAAGAGAGAAATATTTAGACAATTAATCATTTCACAAAATTTTTTGAACTTTTGAAAGATATACTTTAAGAATCCAATGACATTAAAGAGGGAATTTTTATTCCAAAAAATAAATATGTTAAATTTTATTAGGTTATAAGAAAATATAATCTTTCTCAAAGGAATATACTTCTTATAATAAGGAATATGAGTTTTTTCAATAAGTCCAAAATATTGGGAATCCTGATATAAAATTGATGGAATATCCAATAATGATTTAGCCCATAGGGACAAGTACCAAACTATATGTTATGTAAATATGGTATCTTCTAATAATTCCCAGTTTAAAGCATTAGTTTTCACATTCAAATGACAAAAAGTGGTTGATAGATCCTATAGATGAGAAAATCATGGGTGGAAACCAATATACCCATATTGATTCACCACAAAGGGAACAATTTGATAAAAAATTTACTGATTTTTGAAGTTATTTTACAAATTTTATAATGTGATTATCCACATATCAGATAAATTTATAATGAAGCCTGAATATCGAACATAGTTCATGGAATATTATGTTTGTTATTTATAGTGAATTCATAGACATTTATAAATAAAAAATATGATATTATGATCTTCAATATCTATGGACTAAAACAAAATTTAAATGATATTGTTGTTTACTTATCACTATTGATTAATGGCTCAAATGTTTTGTTGAAGGTAGGTGTTAATGTTTTTGATTAATATAAAAAAAATATTTCCTTCTAAATGATATCATAATGTTCACTATAAAATTCAATCATTCATATGAAAACTTATTTGGGTACAGTGTCAAGGAATATAATGGTTGCCCAATTTTTTAAAAAAGGAATTAATATCACCAATTATATAATGGGATAAACAAGGTTTATATGGGTTATTGATGATTTTTTATAATGGATCACTCATATCAAAGATTAAAACAAATTAATAGATTATAAGAATATAATTTACCCTACAACCATTTTCTATAAATTAATATTCAAATATTGGGAAAAATATCAATGTTACACATTGTAAGATAGAGAGTTTGGGTAATAAAAAATACTATTAATAAAATATTAATATAATTCGATCTACCTATTTAGAGAATTATGGAGATAAAATTTAACATTGATGTTATACATGTTGATGAAAACATTTTTAACAGTTTAAATATAAAATTATTAGATATATGTGGTAAGGATAAGCATATATTTCTAGAAATATTTGAGTTAATATCTATGAGAATATGTAAACAGTTAGTTCCCACAATAAAATAAATTAATATACTTACCTATATCCTTCCACACATTATCCAAAGGTGAAAAAAGATTCATTGTTTTAAAATTATTAAAATACCTATGGGGTATTATTAAAATGTGAAAACGTTTTTTATTAGATTATTTTATATTGGTAGGCATGAAATCTCATGACCCTCATGTATTAATGAAAAAACTACTACCAGTTTCACTGAAATTAATATTTCCACCACCTATCAAAAAGACTATCATGAAGTTTTGTTACTTTTTATATTGAATTTTTAGAAAATTCAAGGAATGTAAATTTTTAAAGAATTCTAAGAATGAATCTATACTTATGAATTTCCAACTAGAGAAATATTTTTTACCATTATTTTTTTATATAATATCTCTTCTAATGATTTCTTTGGTGTGAGAGATAAGGTTATACATAGCCATATATATATATATTAGATGTATCTTAATGAACAATATATGAAACTCTTCAAAAATATGTTAGAAATATGCATCGGTGAAATTCATATAATTTTCCAAAATATATATATCTTGGTAGTTTTTTGAGTTAAATACTGAATACATATTTGAAGTGGAGATCATTGGTCAACCTAGATCTCAATATTTTCCAGTAAATGGTAATAGTAAAATGATCAGTGGCATAAAACGAATGTTAATTCCATATGATGTAATAATTTAGGAATATTTTTACATTTTAAACAATATAGGAAAGTTTTAACTATATAATTTATCATGTATTACAAAACAAAATTAAAAAAATTTAGAGAAAAATTAAATGCACTGGAGGAATTATCAAAAAATATATTTGTTTCGTGATTTAAGGACAATTTAACCAGTGATTTAATTATATCATAGATCATAAAATTATTAGTTTGGGGACCTTGTATTAATATTATCACATGGTCTGGTTATGAAATTAATAGTTTTATATTTTATACAAAATAATAAGACAACAAGATTACTCTTTAGAATTTATTAGTAATTTTCATCACTAAGTTAGTTCATTTTCTTATAATAAAAAACTACATTTTTACATAAATATAATATTTTAGTCTTTGGATGATATATGAAAAACTAATAACATTAAGTTTCATGCAGTAGTCTTTTAGTGTAACTAGGTTGATTGTAATAATGGCGTGAAACATGCTGATTTTAGATTTAAACTTACTAATTTGGAATGAATATGTTGTAAAGGGAAAACATTTATCTATAAGTTTTATAAAGATTAATTATCATCATTAACATCCTAACATATTTAAATAACATTATCTTCTATATTGTATACAACATGAAACACTGATCTTAAAGGTACCAAGATATATTATTATTAATATGACATTTTTATAGAAAAGATTTTGAATAGGTGGATATTACAATGAGTAAACATAATATGATATATATATATATATATATATATAATGGTACTACTCAATAATATTCTTAAGAAATAAGTACACAACTTTTAGAAATTATATTTTATGCTTCGAAAATCTGATTAATTAAAAAATGGTTTCAATTTTTCTTTCTGGGAAAATATTATAATTCACTGATTAAACTTTTAGAAATTTTTTAAGAAAATTAAAATTTATTTTATAAATCAGCACTTTAAATTTATGTTAGTGTTAATTTTTAAAAATTTTATAAAATATGATACTTGAATTAATGGTGAAAATGATGATTTTTATTGTAATATCCTTTTTGATTCTAGAAATATGAAATTTCATTTTTTTAAAATGGTTCCAAAGTAACATTACCACGTTTATATTAATAAAACTTCAATTAAGTTCATCAGTATCAATTTTATGATTGATTTTGGTTTAAAAAACGTATACTTAAGAAGACATTGTTTTTTGGAAAAACCTCCTTCAATCATATATTTTAGGTATAATTTTAAATTTTTTTCAACCACTTCTATGAATTAAAATTTATAAAATTATTTGATATTTGGAATCAAAAAAATTAATATTGGTTAATAAGTTCAACTTAAGTTTTTCTCACTATGAATAGTAACAACATTAAATATTTTGTACCATGGTAAAGATAAAATGGGTTAATTGATGTTAAAGATAATGTGACAAGGCTTCAAATTCATTAAAAACATTCAATTATTTGATTTTATTAGTCACTTTACTCCATAATAATTAAAACAACTAAAATATGACCTTTTATTTCCATTTATACTTTATATTGATGTTTATATTATTATAAGTAACGAATAAATACAATATGACACTTTATTTAATTTAATGTATCTAATAAATAACTACAATGATTAAAAGAATTTATTTTTGGTTCCAATTATTTATTTTAATTATTTATTAAATAATTTTATATTGGTAAATTGTTTTTAATTAATATTTAAGAAATAATTACCTTAAATTCTTATGTAATGTCGATGTAGTTCTTGTGCTTACAGTAGAAAAATAAAGTAAATGATTATAAATACTCTAATAGTAATTATTTTGGATGATTTATAGTATCCCAAAAGTTTATTGATATCCATAATATATTTGGGATATTTTATATGTTTATATTATAATTCCATTATTATATTTATGAATATTTAGTTTAATTAATTGAATGGTTCCAAAAATGACAATAATGATATTTTATAATAATCAATATTTTATTAAATGATTTCAATTTAATAAAAATACTATATTTGAACAAGTTAATTAGATATGGTTTAAAATATCAGTAATTTTCTATTTATGGGTCACTTTCCCTTTTATAAAAACCTTTTTGACCACTAAAGAGTAAAAACATTGATATAGGGGAAAACATCGAAAGGGTAAACAGGTGTTAAAAGAAAGGGATAAGGCTGAAAATATTACCTCAAGATCTCCCAATTTTTTATGAGATTAATTAGACTCATAAACATCATATATTTTAATAATATTAGTTTTTCACTTTTCCAGAAAAATGTTTTTATATTAATTTAATACTTTTATAAATTCCAAGAGTGCCTCTCCCCTTACTTATAAAAGAGATCCTCCTCACCTACCTTGTATATAACTTTTCAAAAATCTAGTTTGTCTAATACCTGCCAAAATACATTCCTAGCATCATTACCATATCATAAAAATCTTTTTTTAGAATATTACCACCCTATAGGGCTTAATGTGTAATGTAAATAAGGCTATCAAAAGAAAAGATATAACTTTTAACCTAGAATTTTCATTTTATTTCACATTATATATCGTTCAAATATTATTAAAACATGATGAAATAATAAAATATTTATATTTTATAAATATATATTTTATTATGTTAATGTAATAACCTATATTCACTTTCTTAATCCATCAAATCAGAAATGAAATCATCATTCATGTGTATGGTGGACTACCACCTCGCAAATTGATATAATTAATTTTCCATCATAATATCTCATCAACAGATAAAATAATGGATTTAATGTATATATATTATATTAATGTCATAATTATAATATTATAAAGATAATATATCATCTATTTTATTGAATTTACATCCATTGAAAAATGATATCATCATTCATGCGTATATGTGTATTTTCACCTCCACAAAGCGATATGATTCATTTTTTATCAAAACCTCATATTGATGGTATATATAAGTCAATTTGAAGATTTAAAAATATATTTATGAAATAATCATTTAGGAATTATAAAATTATACTTACCTTCTTTCTCTCATGTTTTTTAAAAAAATGGAAACTTTACTCATTGGTACGTTTGACCTACCGTGTCCATAATTTTAATGTAATAAATTTTTCATAATATCCTATAATGGTTGGTTTAAAAAGTATTATTATTTCATGATTTTTTATTTTTCAATGAATAAATACCTCTTTTACCATGTTTAACATATCGATATTGTCTAGAAATTATGAACTGAACATCCTCAAAACACCAAACATGAACTGAATTGATTATGTAATTACATATATCATTAAAATAAATGAAATAAATTGTTTAATGATACGGTATTAAAAATGAAAATGGTTATAAAGAAATTAAATAATTGATAGATTTTATTATATAGGATATAATGATCATACGTGACATGTAAGGCATAAGGTAAGAGATATATTATAGTTTTTAAGGATTTAGAAATTTGTTTCTAAATTTTTTCCATGCCCATATTCCAAAAATTTACATTACGAATATATTTATACTAATATAAATGAATTATAGAGTATATATTATAAATATTTTTACTTTATTTCTAATTTTCTTAAACTGAATCTTTCTACATATTTTATATGAAACGTTTTAAAAAAAATTCGAGAGGAATGTTCTATTTTAATGTATACGGTTTCAATGGTTTTTCCCTCAATAGTAAACATTATTTTATTTATGAATTTTTTACATGATTTTATTTAATTTTAAAATAAAAACCCTCATTCCCAGTATTTTTGGTATATTAGAAAAATATTTCAAATGGAATGGATATTTTGATATATAGAAATGTTTTTCTTATGGGTACAGTGAATATTTTTATGAGTGTGCTACTGAAAATGGAAGAATTCATATGTTATGATTATGTTATGGTTAAAGGGAATTTTATATAATTATGGTTAATCCTGATATAACTCATCACTATGGGTGAGACTAATATATATCTCAAAAATAATGGGTAAAGGGACAGATTTAACCGGTTATAAGTTTCTCCTAAGGGATTATTGAAATTTACCAAGTAGGTTGTTCCACTTATAAGATTAATTATAAGAGTGGAATAAATATTATGTCCCATGCAACCTATATGAAACTTATATGCTTTATAATGAGTTTTCTTGGATATATTTTGATTTCACAAGTCAAGATAGTGATATTTTTTATTAAATGAATGATTAATCCCCTTTTAGTAAAAAGGTATATTGTTAAGAAAATTTTTTTCAATGGTTATATTGTTTTATAAAGAAACCCTTATAATTACTATTTTGCCTTTATTTTTAGTTTTTTAGGAATAAATTTTTTCATTAAATCCTATTAATGTTTAAGTAAGTGATTATTTGATCTTTAAGTTTATTATGTTAAATTAAAAGCACACTAATATGACCTCATTATTTTGAAATGTAAAATTGGGTTTCCTTTATTTTTCTATATGTCCACTTCCATGATTTATTTTTATTATCTGATGTTTTCAAATTATTTTTCACAGGGACTATGTATGAGTAAAAAAATTAATAAATGAATACTTCCATATATGGAACATATATTGAAAGAAGTAAGCATGTATTTATGAAGTACTTGTTTTGAAGAAAAAATGGATATTGTTTGAAAATATCCATTATGAAAGATTTTTATTGAATTCTATAAAACTAAAAACCTAAAATTTCATTTTTTATATAAGTTATCCAATATTTTGAGACCATGTTGTAGGTTTTTGATGAATAAAATTTAGTTATTTTTTATCTCAAATCTAGAAGTGTAATGACTATATTTTTAACACTAGATCTAGGAGTATGAGTTTCTTGGATGTTATAATTAGTATCAGAGAATCATTTAGATAAATTCGGATATTGGGATTAATCACATGAGTCTGAATTAGGATTTATGGATATCATCATGGGTTTTTATGTTTAGGAATAATCAGGTTTTAAATGGATTAGATACCTCTTTTAGGTTTTATGTGATACAATCTTAATGTGGTTAATTATATTTTTGGAGATGTTTTAATAGGTTGTGGTATAAGTAACTGATATCTTTAATGAGAAAAATTATTTCAGTATAATGTAATTAAATTTTTGTGCATGTGACCTAAATGGTTTTAGACAACCGTCTAGCATAAAAATTATGAAATATGGAGGTTATTTTGGTTAATTGGGATATATGGTTATATATTTATAAAAATATCTATGTTAAACTTTTGTGTTATTATCTAAATTTTGGATATTAATATATTAATTATTCATATGATGTGTTATTCATTTTTTTATTATCTTATCATGTGATAACCATTTTTGTTTTAGTAAAGAAAATAAGAATATTGTTTGATCTTTTTATATAACTTTTGGTAAATCATGTTTTCAGTATAGTGCTTCGGGATTAAATATTTATACATGTCATTTGAATTAAAATATGAAACGAACATGGAAACTGATTGTAATATGAATCCAATGGATGAAATTGTGTATATTTATTTGAACAAAATCATATAAGTATATTTCATTATATTTTTAGTTTATATGTTAATGGAATTACATAACTCTATTAAAAGGATCTTTAAATAAAAATGTTATCTTAATACATTTATTTTTTATTCAACAATTGTTTTTTTCACCTCTCATTGTTCTATGGTTTTGTGGTCATTGAAATTACCATTATCATTAACTTTTTTTTTATTAATGACATCTATCACCCTATATTATTATTTGGTAATTAATTTTTCATCCATGCCCATATTATCACTTCCCACTAATATAATCATATTTGGGTACCCAGTCATGTATTATTCTAGATGATGTTCATATTTTTGTTTCCCTCTTTTTAAAAGGAATTATTATTAACCCTTTCTATTAGGATGGTTTAAAAAATGTATTTTCAAATTTTAAACCCTTGATTACCGATATAAAGTTAAAATTGAGAGGGGAAATTTTACTGAGGGGGTAATGTAACACCATAATACTTTAAAAATAAAAATATTTTTTATATAGTATAAAACACACAACCGTGAGTTTAAACAAACCATGATATATTATTGTTTCAATTTTACTTTTATAACTCTTTCATTGAATTGTAGGGTATGAATAGGCATAGCCATGTTATGATATGTGTGTGTGTGTGTGTGTGTCATTATGTAATCATGGGTTCACTTGGCCCAATCTAAATAGTAGTTTTGAATACCATATCATTTATATAGGGAGTCATTCATGATATAAACCAACTATATTTTTATTGATATTTTTGCATCCTCTATTCATATGGAAATGTTAATAGATTATTTGTTGTGTGAAAAGGATATAGTGCTGCCTAGCCTATAATGAGAACCTAGAGATACCATAACAACAATATTAAACTTATCTATTATAGTATAGATACATTATAGAGACTATACATAGCTTATTTTTGACTATTAGTTGTAGGGGGGTCATATGCATTTAGACGTCTTCTCATAAAATTCACACTTGGAAATCTCTAGTAGATAAGATCATAAGGACTAACCCTATTATAGGAACACTACATGTTTTAGGTGTCATTCGTAGTTCCAATCTATGAACCCACATAATGGTCTCATAATTTGTGAATATTATAAGTGTATACTATTTCATTACATAACTTGATGCTAGATGTAAACAATTGCATTGTTTTCAAAGTGAGGTAGCTTGTGTTGGGTGTTTCATTAGTGGTATAACATTTATTTAATAATCAAGATAGAATTTGTTTCTTACAAATGAAAGTGATATCTCAGGACCAGTTGATCAAAATGGTAGTACCTTCATTAAATCTTTGACCATGGTAGAAGAAAGTAAGTCCATAAAGTATGTTCAATCTATAATAAGAAAGAGAGGATGATTCTATTTAGGGTCCTTGATGGGTTTCTAGACTCCACATCGGGTCTATGAATATTATTCTCTACTATCAATATAAGGGCCTAGAGTTTCAAACACTTAGAATATTCAAAAAACTACTCTATTATAACAAAAATTAGTATATAACATGGTGGAACACACCCTGGGGACCAAGAGATGTTCGAAAATAAATGATCTTCAGAGAATAAATAAATTCATTATTAATAGAATATAGTATAATTAGTGTATAATTTATTTATTAAAATTATTCACAATGTATTATGTTAATACATGAAAAAAATATTATACGAATAAATATAATTATAATATTCTAGGTCTTTCAATATTTATAGTAATTACAAGTCAAGTTAAGGAATCACATTTTTTATATAATATATTTATTATATATTACATGTAGGTGATGAAATATAAATGATATATATGACATGGTTAGTTGGTCATAATGAGTAATTTATAGATTATTTAGTGGGTGTTATTTATACAAGGATTGGGGAACCCTTTCTGGGTGTTTAACTGCCACAATATAAGAATTATATACCACATTTTTAAGGTACTATTTATCCAAATGAATTTTTGATCTCCTCTCTTTTCCTTTCTAAATCATAGAGAGGGAAATTCTCTTTCTAATCAATGAGACAAAGAATGCCTTCTTGAATTGAAAGAACAAAGTAGTAGTGACCATCAAGAAATCAAAGGACACATCAAATCCCCACCAAAACACCCAAAATTAAATTACTATAATTACCATTGAATCTTGAAGCACTTTTTGATGGTCTAGAGGTATTTTACCTTAGATCCTTCAAGATAAGGTATCAAGAAATGAGTTGTTTTTGAACACACCATCAATGAAAAGAAGGTAATCATTTGAAAAAAATTTGTGATTAAATAATTTCATTTGAGATAATTGGCCTTTAGCATGTCTTTAAATACATTCATGGGTATCATATACAACAAATAAATGAATCATGTGGTGTATAAGGCATGTATTGTAGAGAAATATGAATTAGATGAAAATCTCTTACCTTAGGTATTACTTCCTTCATACATGTTTGAATCTCATGTATAATAATTATATATTTGTTATAAATATATTATATAACAATAATAATATTTATAAATCTATATATTTTTTACATATAACCTTTTATCACCCTTTTTATTAAATTTATTTATTAAAATCATTATTCAATGTGATAGTTACTTCATTTTTTATATATGTTCTGGTTTTTATGTTTTAGTACTTGTATTTTGATCATGGATCTATAATATGAGAATTTTAATCTTGATATAAATATAATAAATATTCATTATATACTATTTAAATAAATTTATAAATGAATATATAGAAAAATAAACTACACCATTCATGAAGATGGTAAGCCGTACGTACAAATGAACGATATTTTCACTTTTTTGATGGATGAAACAAAATAAAGTAAAATAATAACTCACCTTTAAAAAATAGTTACTAAGTAATATATATCAGATAAATTTATAAATCCATAGTTTTTACCATCCATTTAAAATATAAATTAAAAATTAATCACATCATTTTGTGGAGGTGGTAGTCCACACATTCGCACGACAGACATTATCATTTTCCAACAGTTTGGATGGTAAGAAAGTAAATGTAATATTATCATTATATAATTATAATTATTTAATAATATCCATATATAAACCTTAAACACATTATAATTCCCATCTATAAAATATGGTGATGATACATAAATTGTATCACTACGTTGTGATACAAGATGTATGTACGCATGAGCAATATTTTCACTTCAAATTTGATGGAAAGTGGGTGAATGTAGGTGGTTCAATAAACATAATAACATTAAATTATATTTAGGATACTAAATTTATTATTTTATGATGAATATGATATATTTAGATTATGAAAAATAACAGTTCAAAAATAATGTGATCGGTTAATGTGACTAAATGTTCTTTGAAATAAGTCATTTAGATCCCCTCTTACGGACTATAGGTCTGTTCATTAGGGTTGAAAAACAAAAATAGAATGTGTATGGGTGAGTGTATAAGAGAAATTTTTAGATTTTTTTGACAAATAATGCACAATTTGGTGTGAAGAAGAGAAATATGTGGTGACCTTTTATAATTGATGGGATGTTCACCCATGGATTCCATAAAACAATAACTTAATATTAGTTACTTTTGATGTAAAAATGGATTAAAATAGATAGGGTTATAATATTAGATGATTAAGTGATGAAAGTTTCTCATAAAATTTAATTTGGACAATTTTGGATCACATATTTACCCTTATCATTTTGTTTTAACTGTTCCATAACCGTTTTTATAATTAGAGTAATATTAAAGGTTTCTTCATTTTAACGGTTAATAATGATAGTATATAATTTCAAAAGGTATCTAAATGTTACATGGTTTATTTTTACAACCATATACAATTATTTGCTTTAAATATAATGTTTTATAAATTTTATATCATTTAATGAAATATTATTTATTATAAAATATCATTAATTGTATTTTTAACACTATTCATTAAATTTGAATTTTAATATATAAGAAAAAGTAGGAATTATAATATAAATATTAATAATAACACTAATATTTTATATATATGTACAAAATTTCTGGAAAACCTTAACTCACTAAAATTAAATTTCTTAAATATTTTTAAAATCATTTAATATTTTTTCATTAATTGGGTAAATAATTCATTGGTGTTGATCAATATTTTAAGGTAATTATATAATTCTTAAAAATTAGAAATAAATTTCTATCATGAATTAAATTTCATTAATATCAAAATGAACAATTATACTCATTCATAACATTTGTTTTTTCTTATTTGGACATGTAAGATATATTTAAAACTAAGAGATTGACATTTTGTAACTCTCTTTGATTTAAATATTACATATGTCATATTCATGTAAAAGTGTGAATTAAATAACATATTTTGTAGCATAATATTATAAGGTTTGAATTATATTAAAATAATAATAAATAGTATGAAAACATATGGCCTTATCACTTAATTTTAACCTGGATTAACCTGATTTTTCTTTTACTTAGGTGATAAATTTTACCACAGTTACTATTCAAATTGATCAAAAATAAAAGTAATTTATTTAAAAAACAATATACTCTTGATTCCATATATGGAATCCATTATATCAAATTTAATATATATAAGTGGTAAAAATTAATTCTAAAATAATAACGCAATATGTGATAAAAACCACTTTTTATGAAAATACATTTTTAATCATAAAACTTGATCATTATCATCCCATGAATAGAAACAATATTGAATGAATGTTGAAATATATAATTTAACATATAATAAATACATTTCATTAAAATTGTTCACCAACACTTATTATTTTACTTTATTATTAAAAAAAATGTGCATAAAAAAAGTTTTTCAAAAAAATGTCTCGTTTACTTTCAAATGATTTTTATTTTCATTTCTAATTAATTGATACCAAAATAATTAATTGAAACATATATAACCATTCATTGTTTTTTAATTTTATTTTTATATTCATACCCACTAATCCAACAACTATGAAATAATTATAATTTAATAGTATATCATGGTTCATTTAAACTCAGTGTTGCGTATAATGCTTGCTATCAAAGAAATTTTACTTATTTGAAAAAGATAATTCATCAGATATCAGGGTGCTACATTATATATTAATTAAAAAGGATTTATCTATTGATATTCATCAATTTTATAGAAACAAATTAGAATATATTTTTTCATTAATTCCTCAGGTTCCCATGTAGCTTCTTCAAATTTGTGATTTCTCTAGAGAACTTTCACCAAGTGAGTAGTCTTGTTTCATAGAACTTCATCTCTACAATACAAGGAAATTATTGAATTTTCCTCATAAGAAGCATCATTTTCCAGTGGTATAAAATTTTATTTTAGTACATGTGATGGAACAGGTATATACTTCCTTGTGATAGATATATGGAACACATCGTGAACTTAAAATAGATTCAGTGGAAGTGTCAAACGATAAGCTAACATCCCTACTCCAACAAGAATCTAAATACATATAATATAAAAATGGATAAACATTACATTATGTATAAATCATATATCCTTCTTGGATATAGAAATTCCTAAAAACATTTCTCACCAACATAAAATTCTCAACAACACCGATGATTTTCAATATAAATTTTGTTTTTAATTTGAGTTGTCTTATTGTTCTTATGAATGGATCTGAATTTATATGCCATTTAATCAATTATATTATGTCTTAATATCCTTATTTCCCTAATCTAAACCTTGAATTTTTTATTTCTACACTTCTTTCCATAGATTTCTTCATGAGGGTCCATCTGAATGCTTGATGAAAGATATTTTTAAAAAAACTCCACTTGTTGAAAGTGTTGATCCCAAATACCTTTTAAATACAATGAAAAAGATATTATGATATGATCTAGAGTTTAAAATTTCTCATTCACAATAACCATATTTTTAAGGATGATATATAGAACTGAAACTCAATAATATATCCAAATCCTTCTGAATAATTCACTAGAGCTTCGAGGTAAATGTTAGATCCCTATTAAAGAAAATAGATTGTGGAACTCCATGAAACCTCACCAATTTATTAATATAAATTTTATAAGGATTATACAAATATAAATATTCCTTAATTTCAATAAATTATGTTAATTTTTAAAGAGATTGACTATAACCCATATAGCATTATTCCCTTTTAACATTGTGGGTATTCCAATGACAAAAACCATAGTGATTTTTCCCATTTCCATTTTTTATATGGGTAATGGTTTTAACATCCCCTTATAATTCTACATATTGGCCTTAACATGAAGACATACAATGCACTATGATATATACTCCATTATATCTATTAGTATGTTTTCCCAAAAAAGTTCTCTTTCAGATCTCTATAAATATTTGTACATCTATGATGAAAAAAGAATGTTGAACTGTGATCTTTTTCCAACAACAACTACTTCAAATATTGTATGGTGGGAACATCTACATAGTTTATAAACCATATCATTCTGTCACATTCAATGAAAAACCCAGGAACATTTTTCAACTTCTTCTATAGTTCCACATATTCCTTCTATGCCTCTTTAATCTTCACTGTGATATATGGTTGAACACTCATTCATTAAATATAAGACTTATCCCCTTAAAAATTTCAAGATCCATACATTTAGAATTGATAATATTGAATCTTTTTTATCCTAATCATATATAAGCTATCATGGTCATTTTGGATCATATCATGTACCTCCTTTTTTTCCATTCCTTGTGTGGTAATGTATTGGGCAGATATAATTATTAATAAACTCCAACCATCTTTCCTAGAACATTGTAAAATATTTCTATGAGAAAATATATTTAAATGTTTTATGACCAATATATAAATCACACTATCTCAATAATGATAATTCCATCATATTGTTAATGAAAAATTATCACAGCTAACTATAAATCATGAGTTGGGTTATTTTTCTCTTGAACGTTAAATTTTCATGAGGCATTGGATATCACTATATCATACTAAATTTGAAAGAAATCCCAATCTATTCACTGATTTATCACTATAGATTATAAAACCTTCTCCACTACAAGATAATGTAAGCACTTGTCTATTTACTATCATTCTCTTCAATCCCATTAATTTTTTTCACATTCATTTGTATAATGGATCATATCACCTTTCTGAGTTAACATGTTGAGTGATATATATAGTCATGAGAAATTATCTATAATGAACCAATAATATACAACCAAACCAAAATAAGTATAAATCTCAGTCACAGTGGTTTTCCTTGGACAACATTCAATAAATTCGTTCTTTGAGGGATCTACTGATATACCCTCACTTGAGAATATATGACCCAATAATGAAACATTCTGAATCCAAAATTCACACATTGTAAAATTTTCATAAAACATATTCTTCCTCTATATATTCAGTATTGTTTTAAATAGATCTTCTTGATCTTCCATAGATTTGAATATGTAATAATATCATTTATAAATCCTACCACAAACTGATCAAGGTCACTTTTAATGACTCTATTCACTAAATCAATAAAGATATAGGGGGAATTAATTAGACAAAATAGAATAACTATAAATTCAGAGTGTCCATACATTGTATGAAATTAATGCTTGGGTATATCCCTATTATTCTACCTCAATTGATGATATTAATAATGAAGATTAACATTAGAGAAGTATTCATCACCACCAAATTTATCAAATAAGTATTTAATACAAGGTAGATGAGAATTTTTCTTCATAGTAGCCCGGTTAAGTTCTTGATAATCAATGCTAAGTTGTGTTGATCCATCATTCTTCTTAACAAAAAAAACTAGATCACCCCATAGGTAAACACAAGGTTGATTGAATCCCTTTTAAATATTATCTTTTAATTAATTATTTAGTTCTTTCAACTCAATCATATCCATTCTATATATTTCTATAAAATAGGTGTACAACATGGTATGAGTTATATCGAGAACTAAACTCTATAAATTAGTTTAAGAAAAAGAAATTTCTTATGAAAATAAATAAATAACTACCACACAATAGGTATATCCTTGATGATGAGTTTATCCTCTACCATATGACATAAAAATTATTTTTTAATATTAAATAAGACCCATAAAATGGGTGTAATTTAAATCATAATTTCATATTTATCGTTGCTATGATATATAATGAAATTTTGATTTTTAACATCAAACATGACATCCCTTACATGAAAATTTATTTTGGATTTATGTAATGAAATAAAATATATTCCCAATATAACATAAAACTAAACCAAAGGTTGGATAATAAGTTTTATAGGAATCATAATCCCACAAATATAAATTTCAGAAGAATCATAGTATTATGATGTGATCTTTGTACCAGTAGGGGTTTTCATTTGTAATTCAACATCTAATCATTGATAATATGAATTAAAAATCCATATTACTTTTCTTGGTATATAGGAATTCATATAACTGATCTCAAATATCATAACTCAATATTATAGCTTACCTATTACCATTTCAACTTCTTTATTCAATCTTCACTCCCTTGCTAAAACCAAAATGGTCATCGTGAACATAAAGCATCATTAACCATAATGATTGATCATGAAAGATCCTTCATAGGATGTCTATATCATGTAACTAATTATAAATTTATGGAATAGTATATTTGACATGGGTCATCAATGACTATTAACTATTCATTAGGATGTTATCATGTTCTTAGACCTATCCCCAGGGTTCTCAATAATGTTTTTTCAATATAGTTTCCAAAGGTTAACTAAACCTTTCTCTTAGACCAACTATAACAACCCAAACTTCTCAAACATCTATATCAAATATTAATAGATTAATATTTGTTATCTAACATAACAATACCCTAAAAACCATATAGGCCTATAACATTTGGAAAAATAAAAACAAAAACAAATCATCCATAAAAGAACTACTTCATCTCCCACTAATTTATTCTTAACTAGCACCTTTCTTAGACTAATCATACTTAAACCCATTCCTCATAACTTGGGGAATCGAAATATAATAAATCATATAAATAGATTCTTATTTAGGGTAAAAAAATTATATATCAATTATAATAATAAAAAATCATCAACATAAGTGTATAATAGATTAATATTAATATTTTATCATTGTACCATGTATATCATAGATTGTAATATTGATTCATAGTATAAATCATGGAAGTTCATAAGATAAGAATCATAAATTAATCAAAGAAAGTGATATATGTGGGAATAATATTAGCATAAGATGTAATTTTTTGGCCATAATTTAAGCATAGAGAATCATTTACTTAGTAGTCAAGGCTTATTTCCAATACCATCATGGTGGAATGGGTACATACCCCAAACCATCATAATATTCAAGGTTTACTCCCTAGACTTTCATAGTGGAAAACATACCTTAATTAACTGGATTAAATCCATATTCTATTCATATTTTTTCCTTGAGATAAAATTATTTACCTGATGCATTAGGAGGAGATAATGGTCCCACCCATCCTTTGTTAAAACAGTACCACCATCCTTGATTATAATGCAATCAGGGTCCTTTATTATAAAATAACCCCCATACATGGATATAACATAAAAACCGTACTTGTATATAACATAACCAAAATAATATAATTAAAAATATATATTTTTGTTCCACATGCTCATAAAAATTTCATCATATCATCCCATTATAACTCGGGCCAACAAAAAAAGTTTTATAGACATTTTATCAATTCACCATGAAATAAAACTTAGAAAATAAATAGGTTATATAAATATGTCATCAACATAAACATTAACCATCCCAATAAATGTTAATAATGTTAGCATTATATCGTATTCCTATAAAATAATTGTTAACATTAAGTATTTCACTTTATAAGGAAAATTATTTTGAATGATCACATGGAAAATTTCTTAAGTAAAATACAACTTTCACATTGAAGTAACATTTTTAAAACATAAAGATTTCCCAATTATTAAGGAAAAATTTTCATTGAAAATAATATTGTAAAATTGAAATGTAATCTTAACAAATTTGATTCATGTTGAGGAAAATTCCATTCATTCCGTATATGTTAAAATAAAACACTTCTATCACATTTTTGAAGAAAAAGTCAAAATGTACCTCATTTAGAAAATGATAAGAATATTCATTTTAGATTTTTTTTTTAATAATTAAAAAATGGTAAATATTTACTTTAACCAATAATAGTATAATAGTAAATTACTTATTTTAATAATTTTCAAAAATCATTTGTATGAAAGACAATGGATTTTCGGCTAAAGAGAGAAGAAAAGGTGATTTTTCATAAAAATGTATTTTCATTTTCATGATATCATAAAGTGAATAAAATGAAATAAAAACATGTATTTAAAATATATAACTATATTAAATTAATATCCATGAGTTTCTTGATAGGTATATCATGATATTTCATCATCAGAAACATAATAATAAACAATCTTGATAAAGAATGAGATTATAACATAAAAATATAATCATCTTGATAAAATTATAATAATAGGACCAATGAAGAAATAACATTAGATGGTTATTAATATCCCATTATTTACATGATAATAATATTAAATTACAATCATGGGTATAATATACACTACATAAAATAAATAAGTGGTGTATAAGGAAAGTGGACCACAGAAATAAAATTGAGACAAAAATCAATTACCATGGGATTGACTTTCATTTCACACATTGGTACCACCAATGTTATAATAATTAATTTATTGTGAATATTTTTTTAAAACATATACATACATATCATACCATATATTATTTACTTATAACAATCTATCACGCATTTTTTAACATGTATTTATTAAAATCATTCATCCATGTCATATCTAATACCTTTTTCATATATATTCTATTTTGGTAGTTTTGGTCATTGTATTTTCATGATGGTTCCATATTTTATATAATATTTATAATATATATATATAATATTTATTATATACATGGTTAGAGTCATTCCTAAAATTAGAGATCGAAAAATGAACTACCACATGCATGGATATGATAGGCCATAAGTACACATGAATGTGGTTTTCACTATTTCAATGGATGGAATAAGAAAAGGATAAATGATAAATTAAATTTAAAGAAAAATTATTATATCATACATATCACATATATTAATTAACCCCAAAAAAATTACATCCATGTAAATTTTAAATCAATATTAAACCACATCGCTTCGTGGAGGTTGTAGTCTACACATACTCACAATCGACGTTATCGATCTCAAAAGGTTTGTATGTTAATATTTTTTATATGGTATTATCATTATATTAGTAAAAATATTTCATAAATATCATATAAAAATATTAATCCCATAATAATACCCATCCATAAAATATGGTGATGTTAAATGAAATTTATCGCTATGTGGAGATGGTAATTCCTATGTATGTACAAGTGATATTTTCACTTCTCATTTGATAGAAAGAGGGATAATAAAGGTGGTTTAATAATCATAAAAATATTTCATTATATTTATGTTACTTAATTTTTTATTTTATGAATAATATAATAGATATATATTAGGTAAAATAATAATTAAAAAGAAACTGATCAGTTAAGGCGATTACCTCTTATTTGAAATGACTCCCTTAGATCTCATATTAATGGCTCTAGGGATGGTATTTTTGGAATAAAAACACCTATAAAGTTTATATAAGGGAGTTTAGAATATAAAAAAAAATTAGTTTTTTGAACGAAAAGGATCAAAGTGGTGTGAAGAAGAGAAATGATGGGTTTCCTTTTATAATTGATGGGTGGGGTACCCTAGGAAGTTCTTAAAATATTAAAATATTATAAACTAATTTTTATGTCAAAATTGGTCCAAATTTATATTATTCAAATATAATTTTATGTTGAGCCAAAAATATCTCATCCAATAAATCTTTACATGTTTTGATGACATTATTTCTCTTATCTTTTTGTTTTAACCCTTCGTTATCACTTTTGATAATTACCATAATATTAATGTTTTTTATAATTTAAAGGCTAATAATGTTACCATAAAATTCCAAAATAAACATAAATGAACCATGTTTGATGTCTAAAACCATACAAAATTAATTCTTCCAAAAATAATAATTTTATGAATTGTATATCATTTAATGAAATATTATGTATTATAACATATCATTAATGGAATTGCTAACACTATTCATTTAATTTGAATTTAAATAATCCATAATAAGTTGTAATTAGAATATAAGTTTTTTAAATAAAATTAATTATTCATATTCATATAAAATATTTCTTTAATAGATTATATCACTCAAATTATATTACTTTTAAAATTTTTAATGTCATTTTATATATATTTTTATTAACTGGAGAAATAATGAATCGACAATGAATTTGAATTTAAGTTCATTATATAATTACTAAAAATTATAAATAAATTACTATCATGAAAGTATTTTTAGAAACCTAAAATAGAGACTTATATTCATTCATAACATTCGTTTGTCCCCATGTGGATGTATAAGATGTATTTAAAACTAAGAGAGTGACATTTTGTATATTTTTATTTAAATATTATGGAATTTTCATAGAAAATTTTCCATTAAAAGACTCAATTTAAATCATAATTTGATAAGGGTTGAATTAAATTAATACAATAAGAATTTGTATGAAATATTTTGGCATTATCATTTAGTTTAAACCTAGATTTTCTTGATTTACCCTTTACTAAGGTAATAAATTTTACCATGATAAGTATTCATATTTACCAAAAATAAAATAGCCATATTTACCAAATGTGAATGTATTTATTATAAATATAGAATTAATTTTTATTAAATTCTGTTTCAATAAGAGTGAGAAATTAATTTTAAAATAAGCATGCAATACGGGATGAAAGTCACATTTCAAATAAATAAATTTTGTGTAATACTTTTTTTATTCTTATCCAGTTTCTAGAAAAAATATTAAATGAATATTAAGAAATTTTATTTAATATATAATATATAAATATCTATATGATAATTCACCAGTAGAGATTAATATAATTTATTATTATAAAAATAGATTTTGTACAAAAAAAAATTCAAAAAATATCTCTTTTACATTTAAATGATTTTTATATGAATTTATAATTAATTGATACACAAATAATTTTTTTATAAATATGAAATAATAATTTTTTTTATAATTTAATTATTCATAATAATATATTCTAATCTAACGTCTAGGTGATAACTATAAGTTAATAGAATATTATAGTTTATTTAAACATGGTATTTCATAAAATGCAAGCCAGCAAATAAATTAAATTTATTTTCAAATAAATATTTTATAAAATCTTAGGGTTTAGAATTATCCTTGGTGTTTTTGATAATTTATGGTAACCCTATTTTCTGGCCTGATTTATGGGACCAAAATACCGAATTCTAACTGGATGAAAATTACACATAATTGTTGAATTATTATAAATTATTAAAAAAATTCAAATAGCCTAAGTACATAGGCTTGAAAGTTTGAAAAATAAATAAACCAAGATCATGGGGTAACTTCCATGATAATAATAAACCAAAAAACTAATATTTTCAAATGGTTGGGGTTGGCTCTTGGTTATCATCTATGATATCAAAAAAATAATGATGACAAAAAAATGGGTATTGGGGGTCCAGTCGAGGGGGGGATTCTTCTAGAATATAAAAATTTATTTTTATTGGCATGAAAAACAAGCCCTATAACACCTCTCATATCCAATGTCCTCCCCTATGGCCATCTACACACGTTTTCCAAGTCTCCACTTGACCAAACTCTACTATCGACCCCGCTACCTTACCTCTCCCCTGGTCACACACCCCAAAAGCCAGATATTTTTCCACTACTACCAGGCCTCTAGTGAATCTCCTCATAGAACCTTATATTTTATGAAATATTTTTCACAAATAAATTTTATTTAATTTATAACTTTAAATACATGAAATGTCGAGTTTAAATGAAATGTTATATACAATTAAAATATTTTTAATTAAAGTGATAGTTATCTCCTAGCCATGAGACTTTCCTGTATGAATAAGAAAATCTAAAATATAAAAAAAACATGGGTTATAAATAATGAAAATTAATTCATTGGTTATCTATTATTATATATGAAAATAAAAATCATCTGAATGTAAACCAAATATTTTCTGAAAAACTATTTTTATGCACATAATATACTTTTATCTTAAAAAATTAAATTATTCATTAGTTTTTAATAATTTTAATGATATATATATATATATATATTATAGTAAATAAAATATTTTAACACTCATTTAATATTATTCTAGGCATGGAATAAGAATAAAAAAAAGATTAATGTTTAAAAAATTATTTTTATAAAAAGTGGTTTTCATACCATGTTTCAAAAAAAATTTAAAATTTATCCCATCCACTTATAAAAAATTAATTTGATAAAACTTATTCCATATTTGGATTCATAAATTTTAAATTTGGTAAATATGTCTCTTTTATTCTTAGTCAATATGAATAGTAACCTTGGTAAAATTTATCACCTTGGTAAAGGGTAAATCAAGTTTATCTAGCTTTAAAATACGTTATAAGTCCAAATTTTTTTAATATAATTCTTATTGGATTAATTTAAATAAAACATTGAAACAATATGATAGCAATTTAGTTGTTTAACTGACACTTATCCATGAAAATGACTTATATAATATTTAAATCAATGAAAATTATAAAATATCATTCTTATTGTTTCAAATATATGTTACATATCCACATAGAGGAAAAATAAATTTATTAATGAATATAAGTGTCTATTTTTATCTTAAAAAAATTATATTCATGGTATAAATTTATATCAAAATTTTAGTAATAATATAATGAATTATATTCTTATTCAATGCCGAAGCAATATTTCTCCATTTAGAAAAATAATAATAAATGATTATAAAATATTAAAAGTAATATAATATGAGTGATTTAGGTGTTCCACAAATTTTTTAGATTATTATTACATATAATTGTATTTTTAAATAATTATATTCAAATTAAAACATTGTATTTATGGCTGTTAATTCAAATTAAATAAATAGTGTATAATTAGGTATAATATTATTTTATGAAAAAAATATTTTATTCAATTTCATGAAAATAATAAAAATATTAAAATAGGAAAAGGGGGATAATATATGATATTAAATTTTATCCCATTCCCATTTATATTCCATTTGGAACAGTTTTTCTTGATAATGTCTTTAATATATTTTCATCTTTTAATAAATTCTAAGGTTTCCCCTCCACTCAATTATAAAAGTTCACCCATCGTTTCTCTTCTTCACACCACTTTGAGACTCTTATATAGAAACAAATATGAATATAAGTTTTTTAAACACCCCAATACACATTCAATAGGTTCTCTTATCCCAAAAGTCTAACCCTAGAGGCCTTAGGAGGCTAGATAATAGAGTTATTTCAAAGAAGAGGTAATCCCCTAAACAGATCACTTTGATTTTAAGTATTCTTTTACCACATCCAAATATTTTATATTCATCATAAAATAATAAATTCCGTGTAATAAATTTTATTATATTTTATTATTATTATTAAACCACCTTTATTCACCCTCTTTCCATCAAATTGTATAAGAAAATCTTACTTGTGTGTATGTTTGAATTAATGTCTCCATATAGAAATACAATTCATTTCTCATCATCAAAACTTATGTAGGGGTATTATTTTGTTGTTAATTCATATATATGATAATTATGAAATAATTATAATTCTAAAATTATTATTTCATGTCTACCTTCTAACCATCCAAATTGTTGGAAGATTGTAACTTTGATCGCACAAATGTGTAGACTACCCCCTCAAGAATTGCGATGTGATTCATTTTTTATTTATGTATTATTTGGATGGTAATAAGGATATATTTAATGGATATATATGATATATGGGATATAATAAAAATTAGGTAAAAATAATTTATTATTTACCTTTTTTTCATTTAATTCGTCAAAAAATGGAAACAATATTCATTCATATGTACGGCCTACCGTCTTCATGAATAGTGTAATTAATTTTCCTATATATATATATATGTATTATGGATGACTCTAAACATATATATAATTAATATATATGATATTTATAAAAAAATTATCATTATTTATATGATTTAACCATTATCAAAATAAAATGACCAAAACTACAAAACCAAAATATACATGATAAACGAATCAGATATAACACAGAAAACTAATTTTAATAAATATGTTTCAACAAATGGGTGATAAAATAATATTAGTAAATAATATATGTTATGATATTTATTAATTAATTTCTTTAATAAATTTATAATAAATCTATATTTATTATATTTTATATTCCAATGCATACAAAATAATTCACACCTAAGGTGAGAGATTTTCACCTAACTTGTATTTTTGTGAGAAACATGGAATACTCACCACTTTTTCTTATTATGTGGTGAATATACTAACCATGAATACATTTTATTATTTATATTATGATCATTATGGAGATTTACATATCCATATAAGGATCATTATTTCATGGGGCTTATGATTCAAAAGATACAATATTAGTAAGGGTTTTATGTAATAATGTCATTGTTTATAGAGATTTTTTATAATTAAGTTTCCAATGATTAAATACTACGATATATATCCCAAGAAATTATTTAATTTTATTCCCCTCTATTTATTTTGTAATAATACAATTTTTCCTTTCATTTCCATCATATTATGTACTCAAAAGATCAAAAATATTTTTTAAAGAAAAATTACTTTATTTCTCTCTTTGGTCGAAAATCCTTCTTCTTCCATATCCATGTTTTCTAAAAAAGTTTTTAAAAATGTGTATTCTATTTTAAAATGATTTATTAATGTAATTTTTACCCATATTTTAATTTTTTAAAAAATATTTTTAAATGGAATGTTATTTTTATTTTATAAAAAAAATTAATTTTTTTACTTTTTTTAAAAAAGTATGAAAGGTATGTTTTTTAGGTAAAACAACATAAAAACAATTTCCCACATTTATTTAAAAATCTCTTTAAAATTATCTATGATTATTTTCAAATAATGTTTTTCCATATTATTACCTTTATTTGGATTTTAAAGTATTGATTTCTGAATAGAAAGGATATTTTCTTTAATAATGTTTTAAAGTTATTTAAGGGTATTTTTATACAAAAATAGAATAATATATTATTTACATTATGATCTACTGGGGATATTATTCAAGGATTCCATCATTTTTCTTTATCTAGATGGTTTATCTTTATGATGATAAGATTTTTATGAAACTCATTTCTCTTTCCACATATTATGCTATGATGAAATGATGAAATTTTTATAAATCCCATTCCTTTTCTATGGGTTATACTATGATGAGATGCTTATGAAACACGTTTATTTTCTGGGTTTTGATATGATGAATGTTTTTTGAACATTTGACACACATTTTTATGATTTTTATTATGTGATGGATGGGACCTATATCTCACTAAAATTCATCAGGTAAATATTGTTATCCATTGAGATAAAAAGGATTGGTGTGGGGAGTGAACCTAGTTCAGTAAGGTACTTTTTCACTATGATAGTCCTGGATGTGAACCCAATCCAATATTATTATCTTGGAAATGAGCTTTGACTACCATGTAAATTACTTTATATATTAATGTGTTTGAAAAAAAATTCATTTATTTTTTGCAATATTATACTTCCATTCCTTGTGTTCATTGATTATTTTATTATTCTTGTCTTATGAACTTCCTTGATTTATTCCATGACTCAAGATTATGATTTAAGATATAAAATGTATGATTTTAAAATGTTATTATCATGTTATCATACCATTATGTTCATCTTATACTCAAGTTATCATTGATATATCCCTTGTTTACCCTTACTAGGTATCTGAGATCACTATTTATTATGTTGTATCTCCCAATGTTATAAAGCATGATATGTCTAAGGATGGTTATAGTTAAGATGAACTTAGTGGGAGATGGTGCAAATCTTTTATGAACTAGTTTTTTATGTGTCTATATTTCCTAAGGCACTAGACCTATATGATTTTGGAATGTATTTTTATGTTATGTAATGAATATTAATATAATAAGATGTGATATCTATGTATAAAAATTTATGGATCTCTATAGTTTGTATTAGAGTAAGGATTAGTTAACCTTTATAAATATGGATGATACATATATAGTGAGAACCCTGGGGATAAGTCATGATGATAATGAAAGACCTAGGTTAAGCCTAAGGATACATAGAATAAGGTTTAGTGATTTAAAAATCCAATAAAATATTTTTCATGATTATGTGGTTCTCCACTTCGACCATTGTTTCTCATATAGTAGTTTTGGGTTTTAGTCGATGGATGAAACCTGATGGGATAATGTTAATGCTGAATATGGAGAATAATTAAATGATTTTACACATGAACAACTGAATGTTATAGAATATTGAATGAAAAATCTTATTATTATGATCACTAAAATTTCTCAAGATATCAATCAAACAGATATTCCAAATGAGAGATGGAGGGAAAAAATGTTATGTCGAACCCTTCATAAAGAATCATACACATTATTTTGGTGGGTCTGTTAAACCCCTAGTTCTTGAGAAATGGATCATTACAATTGGAAAAATATTTTTTATTCTCCAATGTTTGGACCTAAAAACTTTATTTTAGTTTTTTTCATTTAGAAAGAAAATTGGATCAATGGTGGACTCTTATAGATAACACGAGGCAATAGGAAAAAATTGACTCATTGGAGTGCGATGAGTTTGATAGATTATTTTTCAATAAGTAATTTCTTCATATACATCACTCAAAAATGGATAAAGAATTCCATGAGAATAAACAATAGGATGACAAATATATTGGCACCTATAAGAAAACTTTTACAAGGCGTTCAAGGTACACTTCAATAATTATCATGCAACCTAGAATTAATGTTGATAGATTATTTAGTGGATTAAAACCAAGTCTATGAAGGTCATTTTCCATAAGTTACTTCAATATATATAAATAAATTTTTCGATGTTCCATCACTGTGGATATGGATATTAGAGTTACCTATCAATATCATGGTTTTGACATGAATTTAATGATGGACTTCAAATGATTTTTCAAAAACCATGGAGAAAAAAACATGAGATTTCTTTTATGCTCAATGTGTGGATGGAAACATAAAGTATATTGTCTTAAGAGAACTAGTTAATGTTTTAAGTGTGAAATAAAAATTCATTTATAAATTGAATTTTGAAGTGCTGGGAATAAGTTATCTAATGATGCGAATAGATAGAAAATTATATAGAACCACCCACACTTCTGTGTTTTAAATGCAAGAAGTATGGGTATTATACCAACCGGTGACCAAATCTAAAGCTTAATGATAATTATCAATGTTAATAAACTCTAAATCCCTAAGATAAAGGGAACTCTCATGTGATAACTATTTTTGATGAGGGGTATGATAAAGATGTGGTGAAAGGTAAAATTACCATCAAATCTAGACCTACTAATGTCTTCTGAATATATAGTGATGTCATTGGGTCTTTCTAAGTATTTCACATTATTTATAGATTTAATGAATAGAGTATTTATATATTACCTTGTTTAGTTTGTGATGGTCTTTATAGATGATATTATTATATATTCAATGAGAAAGGAAGTGCAGATCACTTAAGAATTATACTCAAGACCTTGAGGAAGGAGAGTCCTTATAAAAAAATTACCAAGTGTGAATTCTAGATTTAGAGAGTTTCATTATTGTTCTATATAATCTCATGTGAGGGTATATCAGTAGATCATTCATAGATATAAGTTATTGAATGTTGTCCCAAACCAACCACTATGAGGGAGATCAGTATTTTATTTATTTTGTTTTATATTATTAGTGATTTTTTAATAATTTGTCATGATAGTACAATACACTCACCATGTCAACTTGTAACGGATTTAAGTTCCTTTGGATAGAAGAATGTGAATAAAATCTCACTGAACTAAAGTGAAGGTTACTCAGTGCACTTGTTCTTAATTTAAGCTATAGTAGAGAAGGATTTGTAATATATAGTGATGTATCAATGAAATAATTTGGATGAATTATCATGTCAAATGACATAATGATATATTAGGCCTCACTAAAATTGATAGTTCATGATAAAAATTACATACCTCATGATTTGGAGTTAGCTATGGTAATTTTTCATTAAATATTTGGAGTTATTATTTTTTATGGAGAATGGTGGGATAAATATAATGATCATAAATTTTTAAATAATGTTTTTTTACATAAATATTTAAATATGCACTGGAGATGATTATTGGAGCTGATTAAATATTATAACTTCGTAATACCTTGCCACCCTATGAAATCAAAAAATTGGCAGAAGCACTGAAACAAAAATATTGTGTAATCCTATATATGACATGGATAACACAAGATCCAAAATTTCTATATTTTAAAAGTTTGGATCTTTAAATATTGAAGGAAGGGGAGAAATCTTATCTTTATTAAATGCATGTTCAATTATCTATCCAAGTGAAGATTAAAGAGGTTCGAAAAGAAGATAGGGAATTACAAAATAAAGTGAGAAATGTTAGTAAATTTGATATTGATTGTGATGGGATGGTATGGTTCATGAACAATGTATGTTTTCTATCCATGCCATATATGAAGAATTATATCTTATATGAAGCTAAAAATTCACTATTCTCTATTCACCGTAGAAGTAAAATGATACATAGAGACGTGAAAGAATATTTATGATGGGAAAAAATGAAGAGAGAAATTATTTTGTATGTATCTTTTTGGTTGGTAGACCATAATGTTAAGGATGTCAAGAAAAACTCTAATATATGTTACAACCATTACCCATACCATAATGGAAATGGGAAAATATCCTTATGGATTTTGTCGTTAGACACCAGAAAACATCCAAAAGGAACAATGATATATGGGTTATAGTTGATCACCTTACAAAGCTAGAACCCTTCAATTCCATTAGAGAATATTTCTCTCAAGATATACTTTATATAATTTACAGTAAGGAATTTTTCAGGATTCATGGAGTACCACATTCTATTTTATCTTTTTGGAATATGAAGCTTACCTCAACGTTATGGTATTGTCATCCTCAGGTTCTGGATACATAATTGTAATTTTTTATGGTTTATCATCCTCAAACAGATGGTAATTACGACAGAAAAATCCGAACCCTAGAGGATATTTTTTTATCTTGATCAATCAATTTTAATGGTGGTTAGTATCAACACCTTCCACAAATTGTGTTTTCTTACAACAGTAGATTTTAATTGAAAATTCAGATGGATCCTTATGAACCTACATCTTGAAAGATGTATTGAGTTCCTATAGGTTGTGATGATATTGGGGAAATAAATCTATCAGGACCGGATATAGCTAATGAAATAATAGATAAAGTCAAATCCATTAAACTGCACATTGAGACAACTCATAGTTTATAAGAAATTTATACCGAAAATCATCGGTATGACCTAAAATTTGATGATAGTGATAATATTTTTCTATGAATTTATTCATGGAATAAGGTTATGAGATTTAAAAATAAGTTAAAGTTACACCCTATGAATATTTTCCCATTCAAGCTTCTTGACCAAGTACTGATGGAAGCTCATCACATGGAACTTCTACCAAACCTCTATAATGTTCATGATGAGTTTAATGTATCTATACTAAGGAATTACTAACCTAGTCCATCACATGTACTAAACATAGAGGACATAAAACATAAAAATTACATTTATTGTTAGGAAAAACCTATTGAAATATCAGATAGTGGAAATAAAGTATGGTGGATCAAGACTACTCAATTGGTAAATGTTCTTTGGAAAAATCAAGAATTCTAAGAAACTATATATGAACACAAGGATGTAATTTAAAAAATATATAATCCTTTTTTGTATTATAGTGATGAATTTCAAGGGATAAATTCATTTTTTTGGTGTTATAATGCAACACATGAAGAATTTATTAAAAAATTAAATTAAATTAATTTCATTGATAGCTTGTATTATATGAAACACTAAGTTTAAACGAACCTAGATATACTACTAAATATTATTATTTAATGTGACAGTTGTCACATATCTATTGTATTAAAGGGTATGGATAATACTATGTAAATTATGATAAAATTATGTTATAAATACGATTAAAATGAGTTTATTGGTTATTTATTATTTATAAATGAAGATAAAAATCATTTGTAGTAAAAGAGATGTTTTTAAAAAAATTATTTCCATGAATATAATGTAGTTTTACCTTAATAAATTAAATTATTCACTATTTATTGATGATTTTAAATATATATATTTTATAGTTAATAAATGTTTTTTATATTTATTTAATAATATTCATGTCATTGGAAAATAATAAAATAATTTGTATGATTAAAATGTATTTTTATAAAAAAGTGGTTTTCACAAAATGTTGCTTAATTTTTTAGAAATTAATTTCTACCACGTATAGAAATTTAATTTTCTAAAATGGATTTATTATTTTCAATCAATATTTTTAAATTTTTTAAATAGATCTATTTTATTTTTGGTCAATATGAATGGTAATCATGGTAAATCATACTAACTTGGTAAAAGGTAAATTGAGTTAATCTTGGTTAAAATTAAATGATAATGTCATCAGTCTTCATACTAATTCATATTGGATAAATTTATTTATAAACATATCACCTTTTTCTAAATTATATTTTTTTAATGGACATTTTTCCATTAAAATGACATCTATATTATTTAATTCATGGAATGTTACAAAATGTCACTCACTAAGTTTTAAATATCTATTATGAGTCCACGTAGGGGAAAAAGAAAATTATAAATAAATATAAGTGTTTATTATATGGTAAAAAAAGATATATTCATGATATAAATTTATTTAATTAAATTAGAAATTTCATAAGGACCTTACATTCTTGTACAATATAGATGAAGTATTTATCCAATTAATAAAAAATATAATAACTGATTTTAAAAATAATAAAATTTCTTTAATATGAGTGAGTTAAGGAGTTCCATGAATTTTATATATTATTTTGATATAAAAATATCATTTGAAATAATTATATTCTAATTCCATATTCTTCTCTATTACTTTAAGTTAAATTCTATAAATAGTGTATAGATTAGAAATAATGATATTTTATGAAAACATGTTTTATTATATTACTTAAAAATAATCAAAAATATTAAAAGATGATAGGTGGTATAATATATGGTCTAAATATTCATCCATTTTCCACTTATAGTCCATATTTAACCATTAATGTTGATAGATAATTTAATATGAGTTGAGCTTTTAAGAAATTGCATGTGTGCCCCGCCCATCATTAAAAAAAGAGAACCCCTCCTTTTTCTTCTTCACACTAATTTTATTATTATATTTCGAAAATAATATTATAGATTATATTATATAATCTCGTAAAAACTTTATAGAGTTTATTTTCTTCCCAAATTACCAACCCAATATCCCTTAAAAATATATAAGAGTTATTAAAAATAATATGTAATCACCTTAATCAATAACATTATTTTTATTTATTTATCATCCACTTAAAAATATGTTATATTAATAATTAAATAATAAATTAATCATCATAAATATATTTAAATGATATTATTTTTATAATACCACCTTTATTCACCCGTTTTACATCCAATGGGACATGAAAATATCACACCTGTGTAAGTACGGCTTATCGTCTCCACATAGGGATATAATTCATTTCTCATCACCTTATTTCATGGATGGATATTATGATTGGTTTAATGTTTATATATTATTATTTTTAAATTATTATAATTCATTAATAATAATATCATATCTAAATTGATACTTTTTAAATTGTTGGAAAACGATAACATCGATCGTACATACGTGTACATGACCACCTCCCTAAAGTGATGTGATTCATTTTTCATTTATATTTTATTTATATGGTAATAAGGTTATAATTAATGATTATATATGATATAAATTTTATAATAATTATTCGATATAGTTTATTTTATATCATTATCTCATTTCATCTGTTGAAAAATGGAAACAATGTTCATGCGCATGTGTGGCCTACCATCTTAATGAGTTGTATAATTAATTTTTCTATATCTATATTTTATGAATGATTTTAAAAATTTATATAATTAATATATATGATATTGATATAATTATTTAAATTATTTATATGATGAAAATATGATCAAAACACACGGACCAAATCTACTGAACCAAAACATACATGAAAAATAAAAAGAGTTCGCCCAGAACATTAATTTTATTAAATAAGTGTTAACAATCAGGTAATAAAAGATTATAAGTAAATGATATATTCTATGATATATATTAGTATTATTATGAAAAATATTTATAGTAAATATATATATATTATAATGGAATTTCCAATGCATATTAATGAATTTTGACCAAATGTAAGGGATGTTCATCTCTCTTTTATTTCTGTGAGACATATGCCATATTGATCACATGTTTTTGTTTTTGGTGTACATAATTGCCATAAATGTAATTTATGATTAATATTTTTATTTATTTTAGGATTTACATATAAATATTATGTTATTTATTTCATGGGGCTTACGATTCAAATGTTTTCAAATAGGTAAATGTTTTATATTACCCACTCATTGTTTATTGTGATTATTTATGATTAAGTATCTAATGATGAAATTATATGATATATATCTTGATAAAATTATGAATTTTATAATAATATTATTATTTCTTAAGAATACATTTTTTTAATTTCATTTTCCTCACATTAAGTAGTCAAAAAGATTAAAAATGTGTTTTTTTTAAATTATCTTTATTTATCTCTTCAATAAAAAGGAATTTGCCTTCAATAATCATGTTTTCTAAAAAAATAATGTTTTTAAAATTCACATTTGATTTTTTGAAGTCATTTATACCCATTCATGACCTTTTAAGAAAAAAATGGAATCTTCTTGTCACTTTTTGAATGAGGTATTTTTCACTTTTTATAGAAGTATTAAAGGAATATTTTTTCTTATCTTATACAGCATGAACAATATTTTCCACCATATTGACAGATCAAGGTTTTGAGTTTGACTTATCTTGGTTCCATGGTTATTTTCATTGAAAAAAAACTCATAATATTTTCAATATTTATGGATTTTATGGGAGTGATTTCAAAATGGAAATGTTATTTTCTTCAAGAATTTTTAAATGATTTTTAATGGTATTTATCTTCATCAAATATAATAAAACTTTTTTTCACTTATAATCTACTAAAGATATGATCTACGGATACCATCCTAATTTTCTCTCAAGATGTTTTTTGTTTATGATCATAAGATGTTTATGAAACTCATTCCATTTCTATGGGATATGGTATAATGATGTAATGAAATGTTTATGAAATCCCATCATTTTCCATAGATTATGTTATTATGAAATGTTTATGAAAACCATTTCCAGTCATGGATTCTGATATTAGGAATTTTTTATGATATTATGGCCATATATATTATCATGAACCATCCCTCAGGGCCCATGTCGTGACTACCCCAAGCCCACCTCCAAAAGGCCAGGGGCTGGTGACTAGCACTGAAGGCATTATCCCACGAGTGGGAGGCATTTTCCAGAATACATATACGCTTGCACACACAAAATCATATCCTAAAATGATATAAAGGAAAACATGCATGCCACTAAAACAACCAATGAGTAAAGGTACAATCTGTAATTCAAATGGGCCAAAATAAAAACCCAACAAAAGACAAACTGAAAACATAAAAGTACAAAATATCTCTAAAAAAATCATTTTTAAGAGAACCCCACCTGAAGGGTAGGCAAGGAGTAGCTATCGGAAGCTATAGAAGTACATCCTACCTATCGAATGTTACAGGGAACCACCTGGTCCTGGGCCACCAAGGTCTCTGTCGAAGTGCCTATCATCTGTACAAGACACAATACGTGTGGCCAGAGCCCGTAAATGGGTGAGTAACACAATATTCAGTAAGGACCACAAAACATAAGGGAAATACCTCAAAAGAAAGTATGCACAAGGTCCTGTCAACTCAGGTGGGTATAATTTAATGTATGGAAATAAAGACAATCATTCATAACACTAAACACCTTAGACAACTAAGGTAATCATCCCTTATGAGTATCGTGGGACTATTGGGTCACTAAGAGCAGCTCCGCATCATGGGTCTACTGGGTCACTAGGAACCTCTCCCCACTTAGGCCATTATAGTTGGGTCACACAAAGCCACTTATAGTTAGTCTACATAACACCCCTTATATCTAGTCCACATAGGGATTATTATAGATAGTTCATAAAGATATTCTTGTAGCTTGTCCAAATTAGGTTTTTTATCATCTAGGAATGCAGGGTCACTTGGACCTTCTCGTTAGTAGTCATTGGTTCTCAGCCAGCCATAGGATTCCAGCACGTACCGTGCTTGATTCGTAGAGAATCCACTACTCAAAACATTCGTCATATCTCAAGTTTCATGAAATCCTCCCTAAATCAATCCAAAATAACTGCCTCATCGCGAGGGTTCCAACACCGCAAATGGATCATCAATTGGGCATAAATTTTGGATGTTATGACTATTTTTTTGAAAAGGGGTCAGTCGGGTCTGGGTCTGATATGACCTAGTTGGACCAACCCAAACCAGGTCTATCTACCCGACCCATCCCGTTGGGCCATGGGTTCAGCCCGTAGAGAGTGGGACCACCCTTCTCCTGCCCGGACTCCTCCTAGTGTCCAGTATGCGCCACCACACAACCGGCTGAGTTCGGTCAGCCTCTTCCTGCATGTGGTCCCCACTAGACCGTGTGCCAACCGATCACAATGGCTTGTAGAAGCGGTCTGCATCTGCCTACCTCTAGCTATTGTCCTCTATGTTGGTGGTCCCTGCTACACCACCATGGCCCCAGTCATCCATGACCTCCCCACCTCGGTGTGTCGTTGGTAACTTCTACGAGCCATTGGGTCTTCTCTGGTGGTCTGATTCCTGAACTGCAGGCACATTCAGGCTTCTTTGTGTGTCACTATCACTTCTGTATGCTCCTTGTCGTCGATTCAGAGGTTATGTCATGAAGAAAACAAGAACTCCCATGGAGGAGAAGCTCAGGAATTATTCATGTCAGCCTGCATGCTCCGCATTAGTGTTTTTGTTTTTAGAACAAAATGGGGAAGGTTTAATAATATATCATTAATTTCATGATGAAAAACCCCAAGAGTAGTAAATCCCCCCACAAAATCAATGACCTATGGATAAATCTATAATTGGGTTGACCCACATTCATTTTTTAGAAAGAAGAATGTGGAAAGTCAAATTTACAAAAAGGTAAACCCCTACCTGGTTGGATTCTGATCACAGGAAGAATCTGTCACTGAAGGCGATCCATCCGCGAAGGTCATAAATCCTTCATTGAGGGAAGGATCTCTCAAATAGGATTTAGGGTTCTCAATTCATTCGCGATCATCATTCATATTTCATCAATCGTGATCCTTCGGAGATTTAGTGTGTTTCTCCCAATGTGTTAAAGATGCACCCCCTAGTTAAATCATTAAAAGAGGAAACACTTTTTCATTGTTGTTGTGTTGTAGTGTCGTTACGCTATTTCATTTATGAAACAACATTTTGGTTTTTTTTATTAAAATATCTTTTCACTGAAACAATTCCAAAAGTTAAAAAATAAAAATAAAATAATCAAGTTTATTTTATTTTAATTTTTCTTAAAAATTCTTAAAACTATTTTTCACCCTCGACCCGCACCAACTGAGGTTAAGATCTATATAAGGGAAACATGCCCTCACGAGCTCAAAGGTACTCTCAAATTTCCAATATAAGTTACCATTTCAGATTTATAAGGATTTGAAAATAAAATAATTGTTACTTAATTATTTAATTTAGGACCAAAAACTAACATCCACTATTGGCCTGTGCCAGCCACTATTATCCCCATTCTAGGAAAATCCTGACACTCTGAGTTCAACGGTGCCCTTGAATTTTTGAACTAGGAAGTGGATTAAAAGTTTTAAAAACCTACTCACGTGATTATTTAATGAACCTCAAAAATAGTTCAAACATACATTCAGGCCACTCTGGGTCTCATAATTACGTATTTTCTTAGATCCTGGTCTTGAAAATAATCATATATAATTTTCAAAAAAAATACATGGAATTTTGGGGTATTACATTACTCCCCCCGCCCCTTAGGGAATTATGTCTTCATAAGCCAAAATGAAGTCTAATCAAACAAATGGGGTTACTGAGGACAAATATGAGCCTCATGCTCCCACATTCTCTCCTAGAGATCCCAGTACTGCCAACAAAGACACACCAAAGGAATCGAACCTCCATGAAGGATCCTCTCCTATATATCCTCTATCTCCATTGGGTACTCTACGAATGTCACCCGATCATCAATCTCCATCTTGTTGTGGTCGATGACATGAGAAGGGTCATGCACATATCTCCTCAGTTATGATACATGGTAGACTTTGTGCACCGTCTCTAACTATGGAGGTGGAGCCAAACAGTATGCCACCTCATCCACACTACACAGTATCAGGAAAGGTCTGATGAACCTCGGAGATAACCTACCGCCCTAACCAAATCTTTGTTTCCCTCTTTGAGGAGAGGCTTGTAGGAATATGTGGTCCCCTCATCGAAATCCAAATTTCTTCATCTCTTATCAGCATAGAACATTGGTTAGCTCTGTGCAGTCTTCATCTGTTCTTGTAAGACCTGCACCATCAGAGTTGTAGCCAATACAATCTCTAGACCCATTAGTACTGACTCTCCTGTGTCTGTCCAGCATAACAGTGACATGCATGGTTGTCTGTACAGTGCCTTGAATGGTTCCATACTAATTGCGGAGTGGTATCTGTTGTTGTTTTCTAACTCCACCAGTGGTAAGTGGTCCTCCCAACTACTACCAAAATCAAAGGCACAAGCATGAATCATGTCCTCTAAGGTCTTTCAAGTCCGCTCTGCCTGACCATTAGTCTGTGGGTGAAAGGTTATGCTCAAGCATAGCTGATTCCCGAAATCCTCTTACAATTCCATTCATAACCAATATGTTAATCATGTTTCATGATCTGAGACTATCATATATGGGACTCTATGGAGTTAAACTATCTTTTGCATGTAGAGGTGTCCCAAGCTCTCTACTGAAACTTGCTCTTGAATGGGTAAGAAGTGGGCTCACTTGGTGAGTCAGTCTACGATCATCCAAATGGTATTGTACCACTTGGATGTATGTGGTAATCCCATAACGATGTCCATCAATATTTCATCCCACTACCACTCTGGTACCTTGAGGGGTTGTGTTAAACCTTCTAGAACCTGGTGCTCATCCTGTACTTTCTAACAAGTGAGGCATCTCGAGACAAACTCTTTTACTTCCTTCTTCATTTCTGGACACCAGTACAAACATTGGAGGTCCTTGTACATCTTATCCACACCTGGATGTACCAGTAAAGGGGATTTATGGAACTACCTCAACACCTCATCCCACAACTCCATGAGTACTACTGTGTGTCCTCTAAAAAGGATGACATGCTCCCCACCTTTTGAATATTCACTAGGGGTGTGCCTTGTGGACATCTGGGCATGTGTAGTCTCACAGCTAGAATCTCTGAGTTTCACCACTCTGAATATTTATAAGAGTGGAGGGGAAACTACCATCGACTATAGATAATCTTCCCAAACTCTATCCACAAAGGATATCTAAAGCAAGGCCAACTGCTCTAAGGCCTCGTTTAGTAGTTGTGAGTTCGATATCCTACAGAGAGAATCTCCCACCACATTCCCCTTCCTAGGAGTATAGACTATATCAAATTCATAGTCATGAAGGAATTCAAACCAACTTCTCTATCCTAGATTCAGATCCTTCTGGGAAAATATATACTTGAGACTCTTGTGGTCATAGTAGACGATGAATCATTCACCCATGAGGTAGTGTCACCACATCTTCAGTGCGAAGACTACCACTGCCAACTCAAGGTCATGGGCCACATAGTTCTACTCATATGGTCTCAATTGTCATGAGCCATAATAAATCACTTCTTTCCCCTACAACAGGACACAACTGAGACCAGTTCTTGATGCATCACAGTACACCATGTAGTTTGAACCCTCCTCTGGAAGTCTCAATATAGGATCACTCATCTAGCACTACTTCAGTTACTGAAAGCTCTACCAGAAACTTTTTGTCCACACAAAGGTTTTCCCTTATTCCTCAATTCCTTTATAGGTGTTTCTGCTCTGTAGAAGTCGGGTTAAACCCTCTGATAGTTCCCATCCAACCAAAGAAAATTCCGCACCTCGGTAACTCTCTTGGGTGGTTCCCAAGAAAGCACCGCCTCTATCTTTGCTGAATCCACCACAACTCCAGCTACTGAGAAAACATGTCCTAGGACGTGTACCTTTCCTATCTAAAACTCACACTTTGAGAGCATAATGTAAAGCTAGTGCTCTTAGAGTGTGTCAAGAACCATTTTCAGGTGTATAGCGTACTCTTACGAAGTTAAATACACTAAGATGTCATAAATTAAGAACACTACAAACTGGTCTAGGTACAACTGGAAGATCATGTTTATGAGTCCCATGAACATAGTTGGTGCATTCGTCAAGCCGGACGATTTCATTAAGTACTAGTAGTGACTGTAGCAACATTTGAAAGATGTCTTCAAGATTTCCTCGTCTTTCACTTGAAGCTAGTGATATCATGATTTGAGTTATATCTTTGGGAATCATATCTCTCCCTTTACTTGATCGAAGAAGTCATCAATACTTCTTAGAGGATACATGTTCTTCATGGTTACCTGGTTAATGTGCCAAAAGTCCATGCATAGCCTCAATATTTTTTTCCTTCTTGGTGAACAACGCGGGGGATGCCCATGGAGAAACATTTGGAATTACGAACCCCTTCCTCTACATGTCCTCTAACTATACCCTCATCTCCTGGAGCTCTGTGGGATCAATATGATATGAACGTTTATATATGGGTGTCATCCCATGGTACAGATCAATGCAGAAGTCTACATCTCTATGAGGAGGTTGTCCTGGAACATCCTCTGGAAAGACATCATTGTACTCATCCACCACTGCAGGAAACTATGGACTCATCTCATCCACTACATTGAGGGTCATGCTAGCTAACTAATGAGTGATAGGTTATACCCACCTATGTGCGAGTCCATCCTACACTCCTCCATTTTACTTCTTACTGAAAAAGGAAACATGTTCCCATATTTGTGGACACACCGCACTATGTGCCTAAAACAATCAATCTGAACATGGAATGTTGATAACCAGTCCATACCTATGATGATATCATAAGGCCTCGACGCCGCTACTTGTATATCTCAGCTGAAGCTCTTTCCTCCAATAGTAAGCTCACACTACTGGGACTAGTGTGTAATAATCTAGTATCTTCCCAAAGGAGTCTCTAATCATAAGGATAGATCGAATGGCTCGATCAAAATCTCTAAGCTCCCCAAAAAGATCCACATAAAGGAGGGAGTGATAGGAACCCGTGTCTATAAGAACTGCATGTAAAGTGTGGAAGACATAGATAGTACCTCTAATCATCTATGGAGTGTCGTGGTATTAGGCCTCCATCACCTGAAGCTCGCCCCACCCCTATCCACTGCCTCCCAGAGCCTATGGTGGACCAGCTGGGGTGGTGTTGGTAGCACCTCAAACTTCCATCCACTGCCTACTTCAATGTCCGCTCCTTTTTCACATCTACTGTCATGAGAACCACATTGATCAACCTTATACCTGTACCTCAGATATCCCTTGACCATCGGCTGATTGTCTGTGTGGTGAGTCGGGAAATTACGATCCATGTGTCCCTTCCCTCCGCATGAGAATCACAGCCGGACCCTCTGCTAACTCCCTCTGCTCTGGGATCCATGCACTATTGACCTTGAGTCCTTGTGTCGTCCCTTGAAAGGCCTGACCCGCTAGGGTCCCGACGTCTACTATCTTCTACCCACTACAGAAGAATCTATCGCCTGGTGTCTATTAGTGGCTCCATCTTTTGGCTCCTGCTCTGCCAGAAATCTCTCTATAGGTAGGGCTTTCTCCAGTACCCCATCCAGAGTAGGGATGCCAAAATACACCATGAACGCACTAATCTCTCAGTGTATTCCATACTCAAAGTCTCAGTCCCTAAATAATGGGTCGCACACCATGTTATTAGAGTAGTGATAATGTTCATTGAATCTCACTGAGTACTATGCTATTGTCATGGTACCCCTATTGTAGGTGTAGTATCTCCTGTATGCACACATAGCGCCACATCACCTGGAAGAACTCCTCCATGCAGAAGATCTCAATGTATTTCTAGGTGAGGGTTGCCTCATTATGTGTATGAATCATCAATCTCCACCATCTCCATGTTGATCCCTGAATAAGTCTTGCAACTAAGATCACCATCTATTCGAGAGGCCTCCTCACTAGAAGGAAGACTCGTGTAACTACCCCAAGCCAATCCTTTCCCACATGGGGGTCAGTCTCACCCCTGAACCTATAAGTCTCTACTTATGAAACTCGAGAAAGGAACTAAGCCAGCGAGCATCCTCTATCGGTAGCGCCGGTAGTAACTGGTGACCAACGAGTGGTGGTAACACTGGTGCACCACCCGGTGAGGTTGTCTCTAGCACTAGTCCCTGAACTAACACCTCATCACTAGGTGATTTTTTCTCACTGTTATGCATCAAAATCCTCGTTGGATATCTGTGTGGAGGAATCCTGAAACAGATCAAGATGTACCACAGTAAATAGATTATACCGAGTGAGCTGACTCTGACTCAAAAAGATCATGAGAAAACACTAAAAGATGAATGCAACCAGTGCTTTCATGTACCGAGTCGGAAAATAGTATTCAGGGTCCTGGAATATGGATACGTCGGCCACTGCACCAACACTGGACTCCTTGGCCTGAAATCAGATCCTGAAACACCTACCACTATTTCCCCATTCAAAATTTACAAACGCATAGTTCTTCTGGTGGAACCGTCCTCATTTGATACCACTTTGTCACGAATCGTCCCACGGGGTATATGTCGTGGCTACCCCAAGCCTACCACCCAAGGGCCAGGGGCTGTCAACTAGCACCGAAGGCATTATCCCATAGGTGGGAGGCATTTTCTTGAATACTTGTACGCATGCACACACAAAACCATATCCCAAAAATCTAGAGTGGAAAACACGCATGCCACTAAAACAACCACGGAGTCAAGGTACATGCTATAAGTCAAATGGTCCAGAATAAAAACCCAAAAAATACAAACTAAAAATATGAATTTACAAAAGATCTCTAAAAAATCCATCCACATGAGAACCCTACCTGAAGGGAACGCAATGAGTGGCTATCGGAAGCTCTGGAAGTATGTACAACATGTCTTATCTCACTAGGAACCCCCCAGTCCCGGGCCACCATGGTCTTTGTTGAGGCATCTTTCATATGCACCAAACATGATACGTGTGAGTGGAACCTATGTAGGGGTGAGTAACACAATACTTAGGGGGGTGGGGGTGTCTGGTGGGTGGGGGTGTCTAAGGGGTTGGTTGGTATTTAGGGGGTAAGGGTTGTCCAGGGGGTTGGTTGGTGTCCAAGGGGTGGGGGTTGTCCAGGGGGATGGGGGTTGTCAAAGGGGGTGGTGGTGTCCATGGGTGGGGGTGTTAGGGGGTGGGGTTGTCCAGGGGTTGGGGGTTTTCCATGGGGGTGAGGGTGTCCAGGGGTGGGGTGTCTAGGGGTGGGGTTGTGTCAAGGGCGTGGTGGCTGTCTAGGGGGTTGGGGGTTGTCCAAGGGGGTAGGGGGTTCCAGGGGTGGGGGTGTCTAGGTGGTGGGGGCTGTTCAGAGATTTGGGGGTTGTCTAAGGTGGTAGGGGGTGTCCAAGGGGTGGGGTGTCTAGCAGGTTGGGCTGTCCAATGGGTTATGGGGGATGTCCAAGGGGGGTGGCGGTGTCCTATGGAGGGTTGAATCAGTCACAACAAATCATCAAGTAGTATTCCATCAAAATAAAACCAATGAAGACAAATATAAAAGCTATACAGAATTCAGAATTAATTACCTCCAATTAATTATGAAATTACATGTAATTGGAATACTCTATATGTAATTCAAAATAACACCAATGAATTCAAATATCATCCAAATACTATTCCATCAATATAACATCAATGCAATTTCAGTACACTAAAGAGAATTCAAAATAACACCAATACACCCAAAAAAATACACCACTAGAAACCAAAACACCCTGAAAACAAACATCTCCATAAACACAACACTTGAAAATTTGATCCAAGGGGATGGGGGATATCCAAGGTGTGGGGTGGGGTGTCCAGGGGTTGGGGGTGTTCAGGGGGTGGGGTGTCTAGGGCGTGGGGCTGTCTTTGGGGTGGGGTTGTCCAAGGGGGATGGGGGTGTCCAGGGGGTGTAGTAGCTGCCAATGGTGGTGGGGGTGTCCAGGTGTGTGGGGCCTGTCTAAGGGGGTGGGGTGTCCAGGGTGGGGATGTCCAGGGGGTAGGGGTCCAGGGGGTGGGGGTGGGGGTGTCTAAGGGGGTGGGGTTGTCTATGGGAGGGATGAATCAATCACAAATATATTCAGTCAAAAAAAATCATAAGTCATGTTTTATTATTTATAGATAAAGAAATAAATATAATTTGACCTACCTAATCACACATATATTCAAGAACAAAAAGTCATCAAACATCAAATGTCAGTAATATCCATCAAAAATGTAATGGATCAATCTATCCCTCATCAACATCACTATCATTAATGACATCATCAGCCTCATTTGTGTCCTCATATTCATCCCCATAATCACCCCTTCCATCCTAAACACCCTCCTCCTATCCCTCATACTCCGCCTCAACCTCGGCCTCCTCCTCGCCCTCCTCCTTTGCCTCAACCTCCTCCTATCCATTGTCTAGACCATCACTATAAATTCCACCCGGTGCACTATATATAGAATTAATTGACAAAATATATTCATCATAGGATGTGTTGGCCTCTGGTGGAAGTGTTGGACATAAAACTTCCATCAATTTCATAAATGAAGTGTTTTCCCTAGCAGACTATTCTACTGTCTTTGTGGCCCTTTTTCAGCATGTTCTTCTTGTTCCTTAACCTTCTAGAACTCGGTGGCACTATAACTCGTACCTAAGGAGGTCCAAAACCTCTTCAGGACTATACTCTTCCCAGGACGGCAGTGTACTCTTCCAGGGTTCTCATCTCCCAACATTTGATGTAAGTGATCATTTGGCCCAAAATTGTCATGTTTGTTGGCATAAAGGGCCTCTAAATAATCTTGTTACAAATATAAATAGATAATTAAGTTTAAAAAAGATATTAAAATTTTAAATAAACAAAGTAAATTTTAAAATCTATGGCTGAGTCGTTTCATTAACCGCACTTCCATCTTTCTTCCTTCTACTTGAGAAAAATAGTTTTTCTCGAGGCACACGTCCTTCAATATTCAATGTTTGCCTCTACTATGAAATTGAATGTAAGAAACCATAATTAGAAATAGGTTACCAATAATTAATTTCATAATTATATGAAAATTTTTTCAATCAAAAAAATATGAAGGAAACAATAGAAATTGCAAGTCGTAATAAAATATTATAAACAATGGTCATACCTGCTTCCTCTCATGATCTGGCATTGTAGTACGTCCTAATGTGTGGATGTATTTTTTATCATCAATTTTTTTTTCTTCCAGATGATTCCTAAATAAAATTAAATAATACAAAATATATTATTAATGTAAAACATGAAAATTCTCATTTAAATACCTCAAATGTGATTAATACATTCAACTAGGTATTTTTCCAATGAGTAGTCATTTGATGATAATGTTCAATTGGACAATAATCCATGAAAGTTACCACCTCTAACTCTTTACCAACTCTAGCATGCTAGCCAATATAGAAATCATTCTTATAGGCTCTCCAAATCTCACCTAAATCCTTTATATTTGCATGTTGTGCACCCTCACCATTAATGAAATTAAACTGAAGTTGAAACCAAAATATTAATTCATATAAATACAAAAATAATATATTTCATTAAATACAACCAATTATTTTACCCATATCACTACCCAAGAATTATCCTTGACTTTATTTGGCAACTATCTCCATGAGAGCAGGCTGACAGGAATGGTGTCGGAGTATTTAGAAAGTGTCACCAAAAAACTCTGACAGTGATTCCCTATTTTTCAATCATTTTATTCTCTTCATTGTAGTCCACCATCAACTACGTGTGGTGGTTCCACACCACACACATGCATGTATTCCCCCGCCCCCAACTCCTATCAGTAGATGTATCTGTTATGAAATACAAAAAAATATTTTATTAGTACATGTTATAATGAAAATAAATAATGGTATAAAATTTTGTTAGGGTTCTATAAATATAGTTGCGATAGTCTGATCAATGGGCACTGTTGGATCCGCAAAAACTGAAATTACACCATGTACATGTGTAGTGGGTCCCAATTTTTCCTCTGCAAGGATAGACTCTAGAGGAGCAGGAGTCTAAGAAGATTGAATATAGAAGCTTGAAGAGAATAAAGTAGAATTAAAAGAAGATGTCATGGATGGAAGACCGAATGCTCTATAGGGAGTGGGAATCATCATCAGATATGGTAAATACGGGTGAGGAGACTCAGATTTATAGGGTGGTGAAAACATGGGAGTCCTAAATATCATGTGTGTCCCTAACGACACACAAGGATTAGAATGTGGGACAGATGGTCTGTCAGTGGGAGGGGAAGGGTCTAATCGGGTACGCTGGCCATATCACCTAGCTCTCACACCACCCCCCTCGTACAAACACCCTATTTATTGGGACCATTACTAGGCTTCTCATCAAATAATTGTCACCTAATAGGTGGATCCTGCAAAAATGTTTAAAAAAAATAATCACATAACATTATATATTATTTAAATATATATTTTTGAAATAAAATACTCACTACAGGTAATAGTGGTGGAATGCCCATCTCAGCCATGTGATAATTGTTTTCCGTCATCTTTTTTTGTCACCTCCCTTCAATTGGTAGCATTTCCAGAATTTGAAAACAAATATAAAAGTAATTAGAATAAGATAACTAATGTGTAACCCAGAAAAGAAAAAATATATGAGAGGTAAAACATGTATAGAAGTAATTGGAATTGGATAACATTTCCTGCATTAGAAATGTTGGTTTCATAGGTTTGAATACAGTTCAATTCCAAATTTGAAAATTCTATTCAAATAAAATTTCAACCAATAAACATTGAAGATTCACATAACAGTCAAGTTAGATACAACATATTTGTAATCAATATTAAATAAAATTTAATAATACCAACCTTAACAACCCAATTTGAGGCAAACTAAAATAATTGAGATCATGGATGGATGATTCTATATATTTTCTGCAACAAATTCTGGTTCACAGTAAACCCTGACAATTGAGTTATTTGAGTCATCAAATGAAATAAATAGATTGTTTCCAATGGTATTAGCGATGGTGTTAATTCCATCATCACCATTATCAAAAATATTTCTTTGAATTACTTCAATAATGACACTAAAGTCAGGTTGAAGATGGTCTTTTACATGAAAAACATGTTTTTTCATTGATGCCAATACATATGGTTCATTGGTAGTAAGAGTGAGAGTCATATCAACTAATTGAAATCCAAAATCATCAATAAATGTGTTTGAAATCTTTATCGAATCAAAAAACTAGAATTTCATCATTTTGAATCATCCATGAGAGTAACAATCAAATATTACTATTTTTTCAATGACTATAATAACCTACATTTTGAAATCGTGGTCTACTATGTGATGCACTGACAATATAGTATGTAGTGGTAGTAACCATAACACCATAATGTTGTGTTCTCATGTTCTTTGTTAAGTTAGTGATAATAAATCAGTACCCATTGATAATAATTGATTTACAGTCATGAATCACGGTATTAGGACCAAAATCCAAAGCTTTTATTTCCTTAGATATAGAATCAGCATGAAAACTAAATACCTGAAATATAAATGAATATTAAACATAAATAAATATTTATTTAATTATTTAAAACAATATTATTTTTAAATTCAATTTTAACCAAGTAGAAAACTCTTTGCTACGAAAAGTCTCCCTCCTTCTCAAAGTTAAAGAATGATTTTTTCTATTTATCATTTCGTTATGTTATATATAGATAAAAATAGGAATATTTTAAAAGATATATATGTAATATATACATATTCAATTTACTTACCTGATGTAGTCATCAAACAAATCACAGTTGAACAAAACTGTGTGATGTGCCATCTATCGATCTTCAAGGCTTATTGTCATAAATGTATATGATCTAGTAATTTATCCTGTTTGAGGAAGTGATGGAAAACTAGGTTCAATTAGCTAATATTTTTCTTATTTTTTTCTCATTTTTCTGTTCATTATTTTAGTAAGAGAAGACAAATTCATATAGTATAAATATATACATTCAAGATTAAAGTAATCATTCACAATAAAACCTTCAGTTTGATTCCTATTTCAGACATAAGACATTAATGTGAACATATTTCTTTTAGTTGGATACATCCAAAGAAAATAAATAGGACTTCCCAGAAGTATTTCATTTGGAATATGGACAGTTAGATATATCATGTATGTGAAGAATGATGGACTAAAAATCACACAAAATTATTGTGTAATATGCCAACATTTTTTGAAAGAAAGACTTGTAAAACTTCTTAGCACAAATATCTCTAAACAAATGGCACAACCGAATAACAACCACCCTTTAATTATTGGAAAAATATGACAGATTTATATTGTATTCAAATCATGCAAAAAGACGTGATAATCATGAGTCTTCAAAGATTTTAGCTTCAACTCTCTTCTGTTGACCCATTTGGATATGTTGCCTGAATAGCCATAAAGAACATTAATATTCTCTGGTACTTCTAGAAATTTCTTTTTTTCTGTAGGTGTCATCGCATAAGAAGCACATGGAACTTGCCATTTTCTTCACTAATATGCACAGGATTCAATTCTGGTCTGATGCCTCAATCCACCAAGTCACATCGAGACTGTAAATCATCTTTTGTATTCCCCTTAACATTTAGAATAATTGAAAGCATCATTTCACATATATTTTTTTCAATGTTCATTATTTCTAAGAAATGATGTAAAAAAATTGGTTGACCAATAAGGCAAATCAAAGAATATACTCCTATTCTTCTAGTTATAATAGTTTTTAGTGGAAACATTCTTTCTCTTTCCAGATTTCATTTATCCCTTCTCGAATGAAAAACTGAAATCTTTCAATTCATTAAGCACATCATTTCTAGACATACGATGAGGAGGATCATCGGACTCCATGGTATTACCAAATCATTGATTATTATTTCTATATGGATGTTCCATTGGAAAGAATCGTTGATGTCCCGTAAAATTGAAACTATAGTGATGTTTCAGTCTTTTGGACCATGTATGCTTCATACAAAGAGGACATGATAGTATTCCCTTCGTTCTCCATCCACACATCATTGCATAAGTAGGAAAATCATTGATCATCCACATAAGTGCAACACCCAAATGAAATATGTCTTTCGAACATGCATCGTATGTGTGCACACTCACATCCTAAAGAAGTTTCAACTCTTTTATTAAAGGTTTCATGTATACTTCTATATCATTTTTAGGATTAGAAGATCCAGATATGAGTATACTCATGAAGTGAAGGGTTTTTTCATACACAAACATGGGGGAAGGTTATGAATGTGTATAAAAACCATCCATGTGCTATGAGAAGTAATAATCTACCAAAACATATTAAAACCATCACCTGAAAGATTCAGCCTCAAATTTCTCACCTCGGCTGAAAAATCAGGATACCGAGCATCAAATCTCTACCATAAAAATCTATATGTAGGGTGAACCAACTAATCATTTTTCTTCTTTCTTTTAGTATCATTCCATTGCATTTTTTTGATATTGAATCCAATATAAAATGATAATGGAGTACGGGGATCAATGGAAAGTGCCAAATTAATTTTTGTGGCACACGGAATGTTGTTCCATCAGCTTTTGGCTTCCAGCATGATGTTCCACATTTTTTACAATAATTTCGTTCAACTGTTTCCTCACAAAATAAAATGCAATATTTTGGGAAAACATGAATTTTGTTTCTTGAAAAACTAAGTTCCTCAAATAACATCCACTCCATATAGTGGGTTGAGAGAATTTCTGCATCATCTGAAAGTAAGTCCTTTAAGAAGGTAAGAACCTAATATATGGTATTATTATAAATCCCATACATAAATTTCCCATGAAACAATCATATTAAAAATTCAATATTTTTTATTTTACCGCAATGTCGATATACTGGATTTGTGGCAGAATCATTCAATTTTTTCACCATGACAACATCATTTAATTTTTTCACCATGAAAACATCATAATTTTCATTAGACTCATCATGTGTTCTAATATCAAAGTCTTCTTGAGATGAAATCCTTTATTTTTCATGATGAAGAATAAACAAAAACCAATCATATAAAAAATTCTCCAATCCAGTCCTTTCATTTGGATCATTAGAAATTTGAGATTTAATTTTCTCCCCATTGTGATACCACACATAGTAGTTTTCTTGAAAACCATATTTGGTTATGTCGTAGTTGATTTATTCATGGCTCAACCAAGGTCTACCAACACAATAGTAACATGGGTACTGTATAAGACCACTATCTGAAGCATTGTGGAATAAAAAATCTAAAATGCTCTCCAAGTTGTTTTGAGAATCACTTGAGATCCGATAAGTTTCATACATCAAACTTTTATCCATTCTGTAAAAAAAATTATAAGTCATTTCATCAAAATAAATTCAATAATATTGAAGCTTCATAGAAAATATATTTATGTAAATGAGAAATTTTCACTTTATATGAAACCATAACTGACACAGTAGTCTATATGAGAATCATAATATAAAAGACAACAAAATACTATATTTATAAATAATACTATAAATTTATATAAATCCATGATATTTACTTCAATTATAAATATAATACCATGACAATTATGCATATTGAGAGAACATATATAATCTATGGGAGAATTTTGAGAGTCATATACATCTTGTGTCAAAGAGAAGGATAGATTTAGAATCTATGAGCCTTCGAAGAAGAATAATCCCAATATTCCAAAGTATTCAATGAACTAATTAGTAACTTGATCATGGGATGTCTGTAGAGGGTTTTGAGACCAAAAAAGTGTTCATGGAAGGTTTTGAATATCTTTGAAGAACTATACATGAGTGTACAAGATCAGGTACACTTATGGAGGATAATTATTCATAAATTGAAACACCATGGTCATACATGTAGATCATTATCCAAGAAAGATTAAATAGATCTAAGAGGAATTTCATGTCATAATATTAAGGTTCCATGAGGAAAAGAAGCATGATTCCATGCACATGGAGTTTTCAAATGATGAGATTGAAATTTATTTTCCAAATGGGATAATCAATCCCCATTTTAGATATCTATAAAGGAAGGGGTTTCTAGTTGATGTAGTGAACTATTACTGGGTTGATACCTTATTATTAAAAAAATGTGAATATATAATAATTTAGTAATGGTTCCTAAATTTTGAGGTGAAATGTGTTTTGGAATTATTTTCATTTATCACATATAAGAAGACACCATGGACCTGATAGAACATTGTTCAGGATATTACAATGTGAATTCTTTTCATCAAAGATGCAGGATGTGGAAAGATAGTTTTTTAAATAAGTTATTGATGCTAAAAAAATAGAAATATTTTTGAAATGTTAGGAGATTTCATAACACCCAATACATAAAGTCAAAGTATTCATTGTTTGGGGGTGTGAAGGGGGTGGGGTGGGCAGTCCAAGGGGTGGGGGTGTCTTGGAGGAGTGGGGGCTGTCTAGGGGGTGGGGGTGTCCAGGGGGTGGGGGTGTCTAGGGGATGGGGTGTCCAGGGGTGGGGGCTGTTCGGGGGGATGGGGGTTGTCCAATGGTGTGGGGTTTCCAAGGGGTGGGGGTTGTCCAGGGGGTGGGGTGGTGTCCAGGGGGTTGTCCCAGGGGTGCGGGGGGGGGGGGTTGTACAAGGGGGTGGGGTGTCCAAGGGTGGGGGTGTCTAGGGGTGGGGGTGTCCAGGGGGTGGGTGATGTCCAAGGAGTGGGGTTGTCTAGGGGGCAGGGGTTGTCCAGGTGGTGGGGGTTGTCCCGGGGGTGGGGTGTTTAGGGGGGAGAGGGTGTCTAGGAGGTGGGGTGGTGTCCAGGGGGATGTCCAAGGGGGTGGGGGTGACCAAGGGGCGGGGGTGTCTAGGGGGTGGGGCTGTCCAGGGGGTGGGGGTTCCCAGGGGTGGGGGTGTCTAGGGGGTGGGGGTGTCCACAGGGGGGGTTGTCCAAGGGGTAAGGTTGTTTAAGGGGTTGGGGGTGCCCAGGGGGTTGGGGTGTCCAGGGGTGGGGTGGTGTCCAGGGGGTGGGGGTTGTCTAGGGGTGGGGGTTATATGGGGGGTGGGGTGTCCAGGGGGGTTGTGGGGTGGTGTCCATGGGGGTTGTCCAAGGGGGTGGGGATGTCCAAGGGGTGGGTGGGGTGGTGTCCAGGGGGCTGTCCAAGGGGGTGGAGGAAGTCCAGGGGGTGGGGGTTGTCTATGGGGGTGGGGGTGTCTAGGGGTGGGGGTTTTGAGGGGTGTGGGTGTTAAGGGGGTGGGGGTGTCTAGGGGTTGGGGTTGTCCAAGGAAGTGGGGGTATCCAAGGGGTGGGGGCATGCAGGGGTGGGGGGAATTCCAATGGGGGGTTTCCAGGGGGTGTCCAGGGTGGTGGGGGTTCTGTCTAGGGGGGTGGGGGTGTCCAGGGGGATGGGGGTTTCTCGGGGGTGGGGGTGTTTAGGGGAGTAAATACCCATATAATACCTTGAAAATTACTTATACCCAATCCAATCAACATCACAATTCCGAGGCATCACCCAACAAACAGCCAATTCATCCTCAATATCACTACCCTTCGCATTATTCCTTGAAAAAAACTATAAATACAAAATCTAAATCCAATTTTCCACTAAAATAAAGTCCATAGAAACTACCACATCACCCCACTAATAAATGGAAACTGCATACACCACTACCCCAACCATCCCCAATCCCTTCACGTGGACCATTCTTATATCCATTATCCACATCGAGACCATATAAATAAACAAACCCTTTACCATCTTTGAGTGGGGATACAACTCACCAAAACCTCCATTAGTTAATATGGTTCATGAACTCTACATATAAGGAATGGATATTAAGAAGTCAAATAAAGGTGATTCAAAAAATCATGACACTTGAAGTGTACAACAAAAACATAAAACAAATCAAAGTGTTTGGTATACCATGCCACAGACCACTCGAAACTCTTGTTTAGACCAAATCAAAATAGAAAACAAAAAAAACAGATGTACAACATTAGAAATAAGGTACCAATTACTAATTTGAAGGGTAGAACTAAAAAATTTCTTAATTAAATATGGATATATCATGTGGAAAGAGTTTTTCAGCCTAGGGTAAAGAGAGAGCATTGAGAGAGCTTCAGTTTAGGGTTACAATCATGTGGAAGAGGGAGGTAGATTTGTTGTGTATTTGGGGGAAACTTTTCCCAATGATTTTTAAAAACCGTTGGTAAATCTATTCTTTACCAACATTTCTAAAAAAATTGTTGGTATGCATGATAAAAATTAACAATTTCCCAACAGTTTGAGTAAACCTAAAAACCAATATAACAATGGTTTTAACAAACCGTTGGAAACTTTTTCTCTAAAAATAGTATTCCAATGGATTCTAAAAACCATTGGAATAAAATCATTGGGATATACTCTATTTCCACTAGTTATCACTAAGATCCTCTCCTCATTGTGGGTCTACCGAGTCACTAAGAGCTGCTCCCCACTTAGGTCATTATAGTTGGGTCACACAAAGCCGCTTATAGTTGTTCCACATAGGGCCTCTTATAGCCGGTCCATATAGGGATGCTTATATTTAGTTCACATAGAGCCACTTTTAGCTAGTCCACATAGGTTTTCTTATCATTTAGGCCTACAGGGTTACTTAGACCTACTCATCAGCAGTCTTCGGGTCTCATCCAGCCACAGGATTCCCATACATAGTGAACTTGATTCCAAGATAATCCACTCCTAAATCCATTTTTTGTATCTTAACTTTAATTAAAGACACCTTAAATCATTCCAAAATAATCTCCTCGTCGCAGGGGTTCCAATTACTCATATGTATTATCAATTGGGCAAACGGTTTGGAAGTTATGATAGTTTTTTCAAAAAGGGGTTGCTCAGGTACAGGATGACCCGACCTAGGTCCGACACGGCCTGGATCTGACCCAGAACATTGGGTCATCGATCCATCGAAAAAGGTGGCCTAGCCCGCCTCCTTCCCAGCCCACTGAGAGTGGCCCGACACTTCTCCGGCCTGAAAGCCCAATGTATTCCGGCATTCACTGCTATGCGGCCGGCTAAGGACAGTCACCCTCTTCCCACACACGGTCCCTACAGAACCGCGTGGCAGCCAATTGCCACAGCCCGTGGATAAGGGATACTCCTCTTATGCAGTTGTTTGATCATCTCCATATACCACCAACCTGAATGATGGAGGCCCCTTCTGCACTGTCACGACCTCCCCACCTCGGCATGCCACCACGGGCCACCGGGTCTTCTCCGATGGTCTGATTACCAAATCATCTACGCCTACGGGCTCTTTGGGGCATCACCATCACTACCATGTGCTCCTCGTCATCGATTCAGAGGTTTAGTCATGAAGAACAAAAGAACTCCCTTAGTGGAGGGGCCCAAGCCTTGTACATTTTGTCTTTCACCCTTCACGTTAGAGTTTTTGTTTTTAAAACAACATGGGAAAGGTTTAAGATTATATCATGAATTATCTGATACAAAACCCCAAGATCAAGAAATCCTTCTGAAAGATCAAATACCCATAGATCAACCTATATTTTGGTTGATCTGTGTTCATTTTTTAGAAGGAATAATGGGGAAAATCAAATTTACAAAAAGTTAAACCCCAACGTGGTTGAAGTTCGATCACAAGAAGAATTTTTTGCTGAAGGTGATCCATTTATAAAGGTCCTCAATCCGTCATTGAGGGAGGGATCTCTCTAATAAGAGAGATAGTGCACAAGTCATAGGTGATCGTCGTTCAACATTCATCAATGACGACCCTTGATAGATTAAGAGGGTTTCTTCCAACGTGTCAAAGATGCACCATAGTTAAATCATTAAATAGGGAAACACTTTTTTGTTTCCATTACATTGTAGTGTTGTTACTTTGTTTCATTTATGAAACAACATTTCAGTTTCATTGCATTACAACACCATTTCACTGTAACAATTTCGAAAGTTCAAAATAAAAAAAATAATCAGCATTATTTTATTTTAATTTTTCATAAAAATTACGATATATATCTTTCACCCTTAACCTACGTCAATCGAGGTTAAGCTCCGCCTAAGGGGAAACATTCCCTCACACACTCAATGGTACTCACTGATTTAAAATCTGAGTTACCATTTAGGAGTTATAAGGACTTGAAAATAAAATAATTATTACTTAATTATTTTATTTACGGCAAAAAACTAACTTCCACTGTTGGCCCATGTTGGCCAGTATTAACCACTTTCTAGGATAATACTGATGCTCTGAGTTCAATGGTTCCCTCAGAGATTTTATTAGGGCATCGGTTTAAAAGTTAGAAAAACCTGTTCACACGATTATTCAATGAACCTAAAAAAGTCCAAAAATACGTCCCGACCACTCCGGGCATCTAAATTATGTGTCGTCTCAGAGCCTGGTCTTGAAAATAATCGCATTTTAGCTTAAAAAATTACATGGAATTTTGGGGTATCACATATGTATAACATTTATTATTTGAGGGGTGGGACCTATATCTCCCTCCAATTAATTGGGTAAATATTGATATCTCGCGATATAAATAGGATTACAATGGGGAATGAACCTAGTTACTTAAGAGACTTTATATACTATGGTACTCTTAGTATTGAACCCATATTACTACAAATATTATAGGATTTACCCCAATTGAAAATGATAGTCTTGGAAATGAGCTTTGACTGCAAAGGAAATTATTTTCTATTCTTATATTTAGCCACAATTCAATGTTTTATGCAAATGTTATGCTTCCATGGATTATGTAATTGGATTCTTTTATGATTAATATATGTTAGGTCCACTAGGCTAGATACCCTGAGAGGGGGGATGAATCAGAGTATGATAGATTAAAACAACTACCCCTTTTGATCTTGTTTTGCTGTTAGACAAAACCCTCTTCTCTCTCCTTCCCGATGCAGAGTATGAGAAAACTTTAAAGCATGCACTGGATAAAGAGATTTTTACTTGGTTCACCCTCACTGGGATACGTCTAAGGAGCATACACCGGTAGTGTGCTGATGTACCAATTCCACTATAAGTGCACTATTGTTTACAAGTTTGAAGCGGACTCACTGTCCCTCCTGGTTTACAACCACTCACAATTTGAGAACTCACTGCTCTTTCAATTGAATGGAGCTCGCTACTTCTTCAGAAGATCCACTCATAGTTTATAGACTTGTAGGTCTCTTCATTTGCAAGAAATCATGCATCCTCAACTGTTGATAGATGCTCTTTTGAAGTTCATCTTCCATCCAATGATGAATACCCCTTTGCCACTGACCAACGGGAAATTCCTTTGGAAAGTACCTTCGCAAAGCACCCTACTTCGCGAACCTCCCAATTTCATGAAGCTCAAACAATACTTCGTGAAGCTCCTGCCTTTTTGCGAAGCTCAAGCCTTCGCAATGCTTATGTCGTCGCGAAGCTCCTGCCTCTTTGTGAAGCACACTCCTTAGAGCACGCGACTTCGCAAAGTGCACTTCCTTTCATGGAGCTAGATTAGCCGCCGCGAAACTCTTCTTTCTCGAAGCACACTGCCTTCGCAAACTTCCTTTGCGAACCAAGAGAAAAAGATTTTCTCTAAAAATTCTATCTACTTCTCTCAAGGGGTTTGGCCTCTATTTATAGGCAATTCCACCGACCCTTGACCCTTCCGCACGAAGTTCGCGCCATGTCATCGCCTATCGCGAAGCTCCGAAGTTCCCGCCGGAATTATGTAAAAATCGTGAAGCACCATGGAAATGTTCCGTTCACGGAGCTCATCGTAATCGTGGAGCATCACCGTCAACATTATTCCGCGCCTTCACCACAAATCTCCCTCGCAAAGCCCTTCACCGCCGCAATGTGCTTCAACTCTACCGTTCACGAAGCTTTGACGTAATCGCGAAGAATCAATGCCATCATTATTCTGGTCTTCGTGAAATCCAAACCATGAAGCCTCTCTTCGCGAAACTCATGTCATTTCCATATTTAATTATGATCTTCATGAAAATCCTATTTTCGCGATGCTCACCAAACTCCAAATTTTGGACCCAAAAAATTTGGAAAACACTGGAAAATGGCGCCACCTTGTACTGCTCTTTTGTACCGCCTCCAGATCGTCCTTTCCTTTTTCATCGTTCTTTGTTAACATGGATTGTCAACAACTTCTCCGGAAATTGACAATTCTCCATGGAAACCTACTTTGTCAACAAACACAATCAACCCAAAAATACTGCAATGTTACCTTGAGGGATTTTTCCCAAAAATCTCCCCCTTTGGGTTTGTTGACAACTCTTCATAACTCTTCTCAGAAAGATTTTCTGCACGTTGATACCTCACTGAGTCTTCTTCCAGCCGCTACCACCATTCGCCTCTTGCGATTCTGATAGCGTTCAAGGATTTACTTAACACATACTCTAAGCCCACATGAGCAATGCTCGGCATGAGAAACAAGAGTAGTATGAAAATTTCATCAATGAATCACTTCATGTCAGACTCTAATTGTCGATTCCAAATTGATACCAATTGCTAAATTGATACCAATTATTGAAACACACTGATACCGATTAGTGATAGCTGGACACCTTCTCACACTTTTCCAACATCATTGTTCTGCTTTTATCACGATCTTCAGCTGTCGTGATTTCTATGCTTTGATTGATCACTTCAAGCATCGTCATATTTTAAAACGCTCCCCCTATCTCATTGCTCCCCCTATCTCACTGATCCACTTGTCAGCTTCTCCCCATATCATTCATGAATAAAATTGACACACTGTCTCTCCCTTGAACTCTCACTATTTTCTTCCCCTTTGTCAACGAACCCAAAGGTCACTCCTTTGTAGTCTGTAACAGAGTAGAGAACACATATCAGTACATTAGGGAAAAACACAGCATACCTCGGGGAGAGGGGGGTCCCACATCCACACTTTATCAAGTGCGGAGATTCGACTGGACTCCCAGAGCCAGTAGATGCCTGTCAAACGCTTCCTTGGGTAAGGACTTTGTCAGAATGTCTTCAAACTGTAGTTCTGTAAGCACATATTCCAACTTCACAATTCCTTACTCAACCTTATCCTTGATAAAATGATATTTTATCTCAATTTTCTTTGTCCTTGAGTGATGGACTGGATTTTTGCTGAGACTTATAGCACTTGAGTTATCGCACTGGATTCTGATCAGAGACTTCACTTCAACGCCCATATCATCAAGCTGTTGTTTCATCCACAATAATTGTGTGCAAGCTTGAGCGGCATCAATATACTCAGCTTCTGTGGTGCTCAATGAAATGCAATCTTGATTCTTTCTGAGCCAAGAAACACACAGTCTGCCAAGATAGAAATCACCTTCTGACGTTGACTTCCTGTCATCTGCTGAACCGGCCCAATCTGCATCAGTATATCCTAATAATTCCTACTGAGATTTTCCATTATACATCAAGCCGAAGTCCACTATGCCCTTGATATACCGAAGTATTCTTTTCACTGCAATCATGTGGCCTTCCTTGCGATTACTCTGATATCTCGCAGCTTGGCATGTGGAAAATACAATGTCAGGCCTTTTTGCAGTCAGGTATAGAAAACTTCCAATGATTTGCCTATATTCTATGATATTAACTGCCTTGCCATCCTCATATTTGGACAATTTCATCCGGGTAGCTACCAGAGTCTTCATCTACTTGGAATTTTCCATTCCAAATCTTTTCAAAACCTCCTTGGCATATTTGGATTGTGAAATGAATGTTCTAGCCCTTCCTTGTGTCACCTGTAGACCAAGGAAAAATGTTAGCTCTCCAATCATTGACATTTCGAACTCACTTTTCATGAATTCGGAAAACTGTTTGCACTGAGCTTCATCTGATCTGACAAATATTATGTCGTCGACATAAACCAAGACCATCATCCTTTGATTACTGTTGTTTTTGAAATAGAGATTGTAATCAACTCCCCCACACTGTAAACCAAGCTTCTTCAAGTACTGATCAAGCCTTGAGTACCATTCTCTTGGTGCTTGTTTCAACCAATACAATGCCTTCTTCAGTCTACAAACCTTGTTCTCATCCTCGTGAATGAGAAAACCATCTGGATGCTCAATATACACCTCTTCTTCCAGAACCCCATTCAAAAATGAAGATTTGACATCCATCTGGAACAACTTGAACTTCCTTTGCACTGCAATGGCTAGGAATAATCTGATTGTCTCCAGCCTTGCAACTGGTGAAAATGTCTCATCAACATCTATTCCATTGATCTGGGAGTACCCCTTGCACACTAGTCGTGCTTTATTCCGAATCACTGTGCCATATTCATTCATCTTGTTGCGATAGACCCATTTAGTCCCGATGACATTCTTATCTACTGGCCTTGAAACAATCTTCCATGTTTGATTTTTCTCAATCTGATCTAGCTCTTCATTCATTTCCTGAATCCAGTTTTCATCTTCAGCTGCATCAGCAAATCATTTCGGCTCAACCTGAGATAGGAAAGATGTCTGCTGTAGTGATTTCATTCTCCTATTTTGAACCGGAGTAGACTGATCACCAATGATATTTTTCCTATCAATTTCATCTCGACTCCTTGGATTTTGTGCAGATACGGACTTTACTTCCTCATGCTCATCATCAGTATCTTCTTTTGAATTAACATCATCCACTTCTGCTTCTCTTGCGTTTCTTTCTTCTTCATCGCTCTCATCAGGAAAATTTTTCACTACGTTGTTGAATGATCTCCTCATTCTCCACTACAGTGACATCATTTCTCTCAACTACTTTTCCCATCCTTTTGTTAAAGCATTTATATGCCTTGCTTTTTCCTGAGTATCCAAGAAATATCCCCTCATCTCCTCGAGACTCATATTTCCTATGTTTTTCCTTATTGAGGATAAATCACTTACTTCCAAAAATTCAGAAATATTTCATTGTTGGCTTCTTTCCATACCACATCTCGTACGGAGTCTTTCCTTCCTTCAGACATAATAGAGCCCTGTTAGAAATGTAGACCGATGTCAAAACTGCTTCCTTCCAAAATTTCTCTCGTAGGTCTTTTTCAATGAGCATCATTCTGGCCATGTTGTTGATGATCCGATTTCTATTTTCAACCACTCCATTCTGTTGGTGAGTTCTTACGGAGGAAACTTGATGCCTTATCTCGTATTTCTCGAGATAGTCTTCTACCTGACTGTTTGTGAATTTCATACCATTGTTAGTACGAAACATCAGAATTTTCTATCCAAGCATCCTCTCACACTCCCTTTGGTACTGTTTTAAGAAACTGAACACATCAGACTTATGGTCAATAGTAAATACCCATGCCATTCTGTTATAGTCATCAATGAAAAGAAAATAGTACCTCTTTCCGTTAATTGCTTTTGGTGTGATAGGCCCACAAACATCTGCATGCACCAATTAGAGCACTCTTGTTGACTTCTTTTCTTTTCCCTTATATGTCTTTCTGATTAGCTTCCCTTGTTGGCATGCATCGCACGTGTGAGTATGATCTCGTGATAGCTTGGGTAGGTCTCTTGCTACATCACACTTTACCATATCTTCTAGCGATGGCTGACATAGATGACCGAGTCGTTTATTCCACAACTTGTTTTCTTCTTCTCTGGATAGAAAGCACGTGTCTTCTTCTCCACTTACCAGGTAGAGATTTCCCTTTGTTATATTTCCCTGTAGAACCACTAACCTGTATCTTCCTTTGACAATACATATCTTCTTAGTGAACCTTATAGAATGTCCTAAGTCACACAGTTGACTGACGCTGAGAAAATTGTGACTGAGGCCTTCTAATACTAAGATATCAGCACGTCTCATCTCTTTGCCCCCAAACTTGGCCTTTCCTGAGCCAATTATTTTCAGGCCTTCATCATTTCCAAACTTGAAAACTCCTTCTTTGTCATATTTCACGCCTGTAAAAAGATCCTTATTACCTGTCATGTGATATGTGCAGTCACTGTCAAGGATCCATATACCATAGTGATCTGATGCTTTAAGGGAAATTTGTGCCACCACATCCTTCTAATTATTCTTCTTCTTGGTCCATATTCTTTCCTCCATACTTGAGAAGGATTGTGACTTCTGATATTTCTCAGAGTATGATGGACCTCCTTTATCCTGCAAAGGTGAAAATCTATTTTGCGTTTTCAACTCACCTATTGATTCATTGATCTGCTGTTTGTGAACATTTTGGTTCTTCTTCGGCACATTTATTTGTATGGTCAAAGTGCAATACCTATCCATGTGCCCGAATTTTCCACACCAAAAATAGTTCCCTTAGAAATATGTTCTAGAGAACTTTTCTCTGTTTGGCTTCCACCTCTATTCTTGTGCCCTTAAATATATCTTGGCTATGGAACACACATACTGTGAATGTCTCATTTTTACACAACAATAACACCTGATATAAGGTGCATTCCTTCGTGTTACTTCTACACTGCTAGTTTTTTTTTGGGATCTCTGAATATTCTGATTCTGCCTTGTTCCCAAATCTTCCTTCAGTCTTGGAGTGGTTGCTTGCGGTATGACCTCAACTTTCACAGCTTTCTGTTTTTGATCAAGCCCTTCATCAGTCTTAGCATCTGAACAAAGTTGATTTTTCTTTTCTACTGAACCACTATTCTCCACTTTCAGATTCTTGGTTTTCTGAGTGATCTGCTTTGTTGATGACCCAGTAGGAGTCAAGGGATTTTCTTGATCTTTAACCTTTTTCCACAGACTGACAACTTCTCCTTCAAGTTCTTCAATACATTTGATTTGTTCTTTCCTTGTGTTATTCAGGCTTTCAATCTCCCTTTTCTGTTCTTCAATTTTTATTTTATACTCACTGACTGATTCTGAGCCCTCTGGTGTTGATAACTTGAGTTTCTCGATTTCTTCCATCAACTCAGACTTCTCTTCTTCCTGCTTCTACATATATAGTTTGGAGACACAAACAACTTTTTTGGATTTATTTGTTTTGGCTCTCCAAACATCTATCTCTTCAAGAGAGGCCTCTAACTCTGCTTTCATATCAACTCTTCCCTAAAATTCTTATTCTTCATCATCAGCTTCAGTTTTATTCTTATTCTGAGAACTGCCGACAACTGCCACCATAGCATTTTCTCCTCGGTCTTTGCAGTTCTCTATCTCTTCAACCTCATCAACCTCTGACTCATCTGAACCGTCATATTCTTTTGAAATAAGGTTCTTTTTCTTATAGAAATTTCTCTTGAACTGTTTCTTTCCTTTCCCATAGGCTGAAGACTTCTTCTTGGGAATTTTGATTTCATCGACATCATCATCCTCCTGGAACTTTTTGGGGCACTGTGCCGCAAGATTTCCAACCTTTACACATATAAAGTATGCTAGTGGAAGTTTCCCTTTAAACTTTCCTTTTCCTCTTTGAATATTTGAGGAGAGGAATTACATCACCTCATCTGTCTCTTCTTCCTCTTTTGAATCTTCAATGGTGAGCTTCTTCATGACCTTAAATGCCACCTCTTTGGATTTTCCATTTTCTACATCCTCGTTATCATCGTTCCTCATTTCATATGCAACCAAGGTACTGTGAAAATTGTCCAGTGTTAGCTCTTTTGGGTCTTTATCTTCTAGTACTGAAACTTTTGGATTGAATCGAGGTGGAAGTTTCCTCAATATGCGCTTTACGATATTTATATCTTCAATGACTTCACCAAGACCTCGCATATCTTCCACAACAATACTTACCCTATCAAAGAATTCATCAACAGACTCATTTGGGTTCATCTTCAGATCTTCATACTTATTCCATAGTACTTGTAGCTTTGCCTCTCTAACCTTTGTATCTCCTTTATGTATATTGAAAAGTTTTTTCCACATGGAATATAATGACCCATACTTTACATACATTGTTATTACTTCAAAATTGAAGTACACTTATTACAACATATAACAAAACCATGAAAGGATCATATAGGTATAGTGTCTTTGGAAACTGGGAAACATAAACAACTGGTTCATAAATCATCTACGTTATCTCCCATTTATTTCATCATATCTAGAGTCCCTTTTTGGCATATCTTACTTAATAACCTTCTTCGTGACCTGGGGAAAGAAAACATACAAAAGGGTGATCTCAAATGCTCAGTAATGGTAAACAAAAGAAATATCAATCACATCATATTCATAAGAACATGTCATTTTGGAAATCTTAACCTGCAAAATAGATCATAATTTCATAACATGAGATAAATCATAGTAGTGAAATATAATCCCAATAAAAATAACATAAAACATGAATCTTTGTGGAATACACACATAATCATATAGAATCATTTCTTAGTAGTCAAGACTCATTTCCAAGACTATCTTAGCGAACAAAGTCCATTTCTGAACCGAGTTCACTCCTCGTTTCAGTCCTGTTTCACTGAACTGGATTAAACTGTCGTTCCATCCATGTCTATCTCATGAGATATAAATCATTACCCAATGCATTTTAGGGAGATATAGGTCCCACCCATCTCATAATTAAACCATTATTATGTATTCCACAAAATCATAAATCAAACATCATAGTATAACCCATTTAAAAAAATGGTATTCTTAAACATCATGCCATCATAACATAAATCATATAAGATAAAAAGGACTTCATAAAAATAATTCCATCATAAAATAATCAAATTAGTGTAAAAATAGTGATAGAAACAGAACCCTATATTATCTTAGATGGAAAATAATTTTGATAAAACACTTGAACTCCATTCTTGAGGAAAATATCCTTTCTACTTTAAAAACATTTTCCTTTATTAAAATGTCATAAAATTTTAAACTAAAAGAAGTTGATTAAAAATAAACATGAACATGTAAAGTAAGCTTCATAGAAATAATTTTCTAAAATTCCATTCAGGCCGTATAAGTTAAAAAAACATTCTTCTCGTACTTTGGCCGGAAAAGTCAAAAAGTACCTCGTACGAAAAACGACAAAAGATTCCTTTCGTATATTTTACTAAAAACTCACCGAAGGTTAAAATTGGATTTAAAAAATTGTATTAGGATAGAAATAATATTTCATATTGAGGAAACATGGATGTGGATGATAATTATTCCCCAGTAAATTCTGAAGTATAAACAATCTCGGATAAAAATTGATATTGCAAGATTTTCCCTTACCTTAGGTATGACTTGCTTCGTAAGTGTCTGAACCTCCTGTATAATGATTTAAATAATGTTATTGACTTATTCCAGAATCATACTTATTTTTATGATATCATATATGGTCATATTCTTAGATTCTTATTAGTAATATTTCATTGTTACTTGTTATTCGGGTGTTTATTGCTTTTTGTTCTTATGCATGTTTTGTCGAATAAATTCCTATTCTTCTTTTTAGGTTACAGATACCTCATTTACATAATGGTATTACTGTAATATATATCATATTTATTCACTCAATTCATTTATGTAATCATTATGCAATGAAAATCATGTAGAATGAGTCGCATCACATCGTGGAGACGGTATTCCGTACGTACGCACGAGCAATGATATCGTTCCCATGATCGTGGAATTGTATTGGAGTGTATGTATACTATTTCAGAATCAATATCACTTTACAATAATCATATATAGTTATTATTTACACCATTATACCCATCCAAGTAAGATGGTGGTGGAAAATAGATTACACCACGGCGTGGAGACGGTATTCCATACGTACGCACGCGCGGTGATTTCGTTTTCCATAGGATGGATAGATGGTGAAATAGGGTTGTTTCATACTTATAATAACATATCAGTATATGAGTGATACTGATGTTATTAATTCATAATTAGACAACTAAATAAGAAGAAGTGGAAGAAGAAATAAAGTTGAAAGAGTCGGTAACGAACATTACCTCTTCTTTGAAGCGCCTCTTTGAGACCTCCTCTTAGGGCACTAAAATTGGCCTTTGAAGAAGCCCAAAACATATAGGATGTTTCTAGGAAATTTTAGAAGAGAATTTTTCAGGGGTTGGCCGATATTGAAGGCTCAAAGTGGTGTGAGGAAGAGAGGGAGGAGGTGCCCTTTTATAAGGGAGGAGAGGGGCACCTTTGGAAAAACAAAAAATATTATTTTATTATAAAGTCATATTCGGTTTTTAATAGATCCAAATTGATTTATTTCGAAGATAAGGTGGGTATGGGTCTAAATCCTCTCATCCAATAGAATTTGTACAAGTTTACGTTTCTATTTTAACCTTATCATTTAGATTTAACTTTAAGTTAGATAATTTAACTTTTACCGTGTCTTCCTGTTTTCTTACACTATAAGGTTAATAAACTAAATATAACAAGCCAAATGAACCCCAAGTCGTTTATTATTAATATATATAACCTTATCAAAGTCATTTGTTTGAACCTTAGATTTTTTGGAATAAAATAACAATTAATAATATAATATTTGTTTTAAAAACTATTTTATGTCAATTTTGACACTATTTGGTAATAGATTTTTGTGAAAATCATAACAGAAATATTAGTTCGAAAAAAGTTAATTGAATCAATAATAACATGTCATATTAACATATTAAAATTATTTTAATTCATAAAAAGTCTCAAATTACATTTATTTGGGTATTTATAACATCAATTATGTCAATATTTCATTAACAATATAATTATTGCATCATCATTGTGTCATACATATATTAAATTATTTAAAGTCTAAAAATTACAAATAAAATAACATTATGTAGGAAATATTCTTAGCTATATAATTCATATTTATAGTCGAATTTATCTTATGTATAACCCTATATTAAAAATGTTTTACTTATTAAACATTGATTTTAACTAATTTAACCCTTCTTTAAATAAATTAATATTAAATGTCCTAATCTAATCCAAGTGGGCCTAAAAGGTCATATTTTATTCCTAAGGTTGTTTTTGGTAGATTTACACTTATCCAATAGAATTAAGACATGTGTTAGGGTAATAATAATATCATTTTTACCCTTAATTACCGCATTTACTTTTAACCGTGGTAAAAAAAGTAAAAAGTTACTATTCACCAAAAATTATTTTCATCTCATTGAACCAAATTTTAGTCCTTGATATTAACCGCGTCTCTTGGATTTTCGAAATTCTACTCACAGAAGAGGTAAAATTAAGTTTTATGTAAATTTGCAAATTCTCCTAGGAGGTGGGTAAAAGACGGTGAAAAGTTCAATAAACTTTTTATATATCTAAAAATATTATAAAATGACTCCAATGAATTACATTGAACTTATATAGGTATTATGTATCAATATTTACCTAAAATAAGTTTAAATAAAATAAATAATTAAATAAATAAAAAGTCGGTTTTTAAATAGTAACCCAGTGTTTTCACTATTCATCAAAAATTGAAAGTTTTCGGAAAAATACCAAAATTTCACCCTAGGCTAATTTCGATATTCCGAATCCAAAAATTAAGTCCATTTTGAAAAATAAAATTTACAAAATTTCAAAAAGTGGGTATTACTATTCATAACGGCTAGTTTTAATAATATTTTAATAGCATATCGTTGTTTAGTGAAGCTCAGTATTGCGTACGACGCAAGCTATCAAGGAAGGTCGCGATTGCGTGTAAAGAAAGCCAAGCTAGTGTTGTGTGTAGTGAAAGATTCCTTTGATGATTTATATAACATAAAAACAAAATATTTCTCATAAAAGTCTCGGGTGTTACATTCTACCCCCCTTAAAATAAATTTATCCCTCAAAATTCGTCACTTTGTAACAAACAGATGAGGATACCTCTTTCTCATCATATCCTGAAGCTCCCATGTAGCTTCTTCTAATTGATGGTTCCTCCATAAAACTTTCACCAAGCGAGTGGTCTTGTTCCGTAGGCCTTTTTTGCTACGATCCAGAATCTCTATCGGTTGTTCTTAATAAGAAAGATCTTTCTCCAGTGGTACAACTTCTGAGCTGAGTACATTTGAAGGATCAGGTATGTAATTTCTCAGAAGAGATACATGGAACACATCGTGAAATTGAGAGAGATTCGGTGGAAGTTCCAATCGGTAAGCAACCTTCCCAACACGATCTAGTATTTCGAAAGGATCGATATACCTAGGGCTCAACTTTCCCTTCTTTCCAAATCTCATTAATCTCTTCCAAAGAGATATTTGTAAGAACACTTTATCACACACTTAAAACTCTAGGTCTTTTCTTTGGTTATCGGCATAACATTTTTGTCGACTCTGAGCAGCTCTAATGTGTTGTTGAATAGATCTGACCTTTTCTGCCATATCATCAACAAGATTAGGTCCTAATAGCTTTCTTTCCCCAACTTCATCGTAGCAAGTTGGAGTCCTGCATTTCTTTCCATAGAGATCTTCATAAGGAGCCATCTGATTACTGGAGTGAAAGCTATTATTATAAGAAAATTCCACCAAAGGTAGGTGTTGATCCCAACCACCTTTTAAATCCATAGAGCAAGATATCAACATATCTTCTAGAGTTTGAATTTTCCTCTCAGACTGACCGTCTATCTGAGGATGATAAGCAGTGCTAAAACTCAACTCTGTATCTAGAGTATGCTGAAGAATTCTCTAGAACATTGAGTTTAACCTTGGATCCCGATCAGATATAATGGAAAGTGGTACTCCATGCAATCTTACCACTTCCTTTACATATATGCTGGCAAGCTGATCTAGAGAGAAATCCTCTCTAATAGCGATGAAGTGTGCAGAATTTGTAAGACGATCAACTATGACCCAGATAGAATTATTTCCTTTGGTTGTTTTAGGAAGTCCAGTGACAAAGTCCATAGTGATGTTTTCCCATTTCTATTCTGGTATGGGTACTGGTTGTAACATCCCCTTAGACTTTTGTCTCTTAACTTTAACTTGCTGACAAACCAAGCATCGAGAGACATATTCAGCAACATCTCTTTTTATTCCATCCCACCAGAAGTACTCTTTCAGGTCCCTATACATCTTCGTGCTTCCAGGATGAATAGAGAATGAAGAACTATGAGCCTCATCCAGCAACTCCTTATTTAATTCTGGGATGTGAGGAACACAAACCCAATTCCTGAACTTTATTATCCCATCACAATCAAGGTTGAATTTAGGAACATTTCTCACCTTCTTTTGTAACTCTACATCTTCTTTCTGTGCCTCTTTAATCTTCACATGTATAGATGGTTGAACATTCATTTGAGAAAGATACAATTTTTCCCTTTCCATTATAATTCCAAGATCCATCCTTTGTAAATCCATAAATATTGGATCTTTTGTGATCCTCATCATGGAAAATCTAGCATGGTCTTGTTGACTTAATGCATCTGCCACCTTGTTTGCTTTCCCACGGTGATAATGAATTGAGCAGTCGTAATCCTTAATCAGCTCCAACCATCTTTTTTGGGGCATATTCATCTTCTTTTGTGTGAAAATATACTTTAAACTTTTATGATCAGTTTAAATATCACACCTTTCTCCATAAAGATAATTCCTCCAAATCATTAATGCAAATATTACCGCAGCTAAATCCAAATCATGAGTTGGGTAATTTTGTTCATGGATTTTCAATTGTCATGAGGCATAAGCTATCACCATATTATTTTGCATAAGAACACACCCCAACCCCTTCTTGGATGCATCACTATAGATCAAAAACCTTTCTTCACTACAAGGAAGTGTGATCATAGGTGCACTAGATAACCTTCTTTTCAACTCCTTGAAATTCTATTCACATTCCTCCGTCCATACGAACTTAACTCCTTTTCGAGTCAACCTGGTGAGTGGATTAGATAATCATGAAAAATCTTTCACAAAACGTCAATAATAACCATCAAAACCAAGAAAACTTCGGATCTCAGTTAGTGTTTTTGGTCTTGACCATCTTTCGATAACCTCTGTTTTTGCTGGATCCAAATATATCCCCTCTTTTGAGATTATGTGACCCAAAAATGCAACTTTTTGAAGCCAAAATTCACACTTGGTAAATCTGGCATAAAGATTCTCCTTTCTCAGGGTCTTAAATATAATTCTCAAGTGATCTTCATGTTCTTCCTTGATCTTTGAATATACAAGAATATCGTCTATAAAGACTACCACAAACTGATCAAGATAGTCTCTAAAGACTCTATTCATCAGATCCATGAAGATAGCAGGGGCGTTAGTAAGACCAAATGGCATCACTATAAATTCATAGTGTCCATACCTTGTACGGAAATACGTCTTTGGTATATCCTCCCTTTTGACCCTTAATTGATGATACCCTAAATGAATATATATCTTGGAAATGTATTGAGCTCCACGTAGTTGGTCAAATAAGTCATCAATGCGCGGGAGAGGATATTTGTTCTTGATAGTGATCTTATTAAGTTCTCGATAATCAATGCAGAGTCTCATTGATCCATATTTCTTCTTAACAAACAAAACTGGTGCTCCCCAAGGTGATGCACTAGGGTGTATGAATCCTTTATCAAGATTCTATTGGAGTTGTTACTTCAATTCCTGCAACTCAATTGGGTCCATTATATAAGGTATCTTTGAAATAGGCAAAGCACCCAGTATGAGTTCTATTGAAAATTCTACTTCACGATTTGGTGGAAGACCCGGCAATTCCTCCGTAAAGACATCGTCAAACTCCCGTACAATGGTAATATTCTTAATCGTGAGTTTCTCTCCAACCATTTGAGATAAATAACCCTCATTTAGTGGAATCAAGACCCATAAGATGAAAGAAATTTCCAATGGAAGGTTATGTTCATCCTTGCATCAATAGATGATCATAGATTGATTTGGAATATGAAATGTGACTTCCCTTATTTGGCAATTGATATGAGCTCCATATAAAGAAATCCAATCCATGTAAATAATCGCATCAAATTCCACTATATAAAGGATCACAAGATTTGCAGGAAGAACTTTCCCACAAACTTCAATCGAAGAATAATTATAAACTTCTGATTTGACTGTTGTTCCATTAGGGGTTGTCAAAGCTAACACAACATCTAATTGTTTAGGTAATACGGTGATACCCTTATAAAATTATTCAGAAATAAAAGAGTGGGTGGATCCAGAATCAAATAAAACATTTGCTACTTTAGAGTGGATGGTAAGTGTACCTTTCACCACTTCATTATCGTACTCTACATCGCTGATAGAAATTGCATGTGACTTTCCTTTGTCTTTATCCTTAAGATTTTTTTGATGTTGATCATCATCAACAACCCTTGGATTAGGGCATTGATTGGAATAATGCCCCATTTCCTTGCATTTGTAACATTGAAGTGTAGGAGGTGCACTCTGTGTAGCCTTTTCTTTGTTCGCATCACTAGACATCTTCCTCCCATCATTGTGGCATTCAAATTCCTGATGACCTTCCTTTCCACATTTGAAACATTTACTTGTCCCTTTAAGACAATTCCCTCCTTGTTTCTTTCCACACTTTGAGCATAAGGGAAAACTCATCTTCTTTTCAGTGTGCTCTTTAGATTTTCCTTTGAATTCCATTTTCCTCTTCTTATCAAACCCATATGACTGATGGGTTACTCTAATCTCCATCTCAACCTTGAGAGCACATAGAACAATTTACTCATAGCTATTGAAGTCCCTTATGTCTAACGCCCTTCTGACAATCATTTTTTTTTTCAAAAAGCCGGTTTGAGGGTATCTGGTTCCCTGCAGCCCGGTTTGAGGAGAACCGGAAACCACATCCATATTCCAACGATTACAGCGGGATTACAGTGGGATAAAAAAATCCAAATTCAAACATCAGGGCGACCACGTGTCCCCCCTCGAGACGTGAGCCCAGCACGCCGCTCAGACACCTCGAAACACGTCACCACGTACTGACACCTCGGTCGAACCGTCACCTCGAAACGTGCCTCCAAGTTACCGGTGAGACACGCCGGACCGACTATCAATTCACCACCGGAAAACCAACCATCTTCGTTCACCGGCGACCGCCGACGTCTCCACCAGCCACCGTCATCACCTACACTGGCGAGCTTCGTCGCAGTCAAAGAAATCACTATCAGGGAAATCACCCGAATCACCGCAATAACAGAGACGAGGCCTACATCCATCACCCCCATCTCGCAGAATACAATAGATCATAGAACCATCGAGATAAAACAACAAAACACACAGAAAATCACAATGAACAGGAAAACAGGAGAACGTCCATGCCTCCATAGTAGTCTTAACGGCGGAACGCAACCAGCCGATTCATCTCCAAAACAGCAGCCCAAAGCCACAAAAAACCTAGATCTATAACCAAAATCCATCGCCACCAACCAGGAAACCCATGAAGACCGCACCCTTCGAAGACTTGGTTTTAATCCCCTAAAGAATCGATCGATCTTACTCTCAGGTTGGATAATAATACCAGAAGCGTACCTTGAAAGTCTTCTAAAATTTACTTCATAGGTACCAACAGATTCATCATCCTTTTACTTTAGTTCAAGAAACTCCTTCTCCATCTTTGTTTGAAGAATACGAGGGAAGTACTTATTGAAAAATAAGTTCTTGAACTCGTCCCATTCCATGGATTCAATTTCATCCCTTTGCCTCGTATTCTTAATAAGATTCCACCATTGATCAGCATCAACTTCCAAATGATATACTGCTAAGATGACTTTATCATGTTCAGAACATTGAAGAACTGAAACTATCTTTTCAGTGGTACTGATCCATTGTTCAGCCACTAATGGATTAGAAGACCCACTAAATGAAGGTGGACGCTGCCTCGTGAAGGATTCAACAGAATGTTGCTCCTTCCTTTGCTCATTTGGAAGTCCTTCATGATTCATAGCTTGAGAAATTTTTGTGATCATGGCTACAAGATTTTTCATTCCAGCTCCCATAACATTTGGTTGCTCAGGGGGACAATCATTTCATTTCTCGTTTCATTCCGCATTAACACGGTTCCTTCGGGTTCCATCCATTGACTAAAACCAAGAAGAATAGTGTGAGAAACACTAATTATAATAGGAAAACCACATAATCAAGAATAAAATTTTACACTTAAGGTCTTATCATAGGTTATTCATGGCCATTTCTAAAACACTAATATTGTGTTCTATGCTTAGACTTATCCTTAGGGTTCTTACTAAGGCTTTCACATCCTAGTTTCCAAAGGTTGACTATACCTTTCCTCTGATACCAACTATAACGACCCATACATTACATACATTGTACGTACTTCAAAATTGAAGTACACTTATTACAACATATAAAAAAACCATGAAAGGACTGTATAGGTATAGTGTCTTTGGAAACTGGGAAACATAAACAACTGGTTCATAAATCATCTACGTTGTCTTCCATTTATTTCATCATATCTGGAGTCCCTTTTTGGAATATCCTACTTAATAACCTTCTTCATGACCTGGGGAAAGAAAATATACAAAAGGGTGACCTCAAATGCTCAGTAAGGGAAAACAAAAGAAATATCAATCACATCATATTCATAAGAACATGTCATTTTGGAAATCTTAACCTGCAAAATAGATCATAATTTCATAACATGAGATAAATCATAGTAGTGAAATATAATCCCAATAAAAATAACATAAAACATGAATCTTTGTGGAATACACACATAATCATATAGAATCATTTCTTAGTAGTCAAGACTCATTTCCAAGACTATCTTAGCGAACAAAGTCCATTTCTGAACCGAGTTCACTCCTCGTTTCAGTCCTGTTTCACTGAACTGGATTAAACTGTCGTTCCATCCATGTCTATCTCATGAGATATAAATCATTACCCAATGCATTTGAGGGAGATATAGGTCCCACCCATCTCATAATTAAACCATTATTATGTATTCCACAAAATCATAAAAATTGAGATTGCGAGATTTTCCCTTACCTTAGGTCCGATTTGCTTCGTAAGTGTCTGAACCTCCTGTATAATGATTTAAATAATGTTATTGACTTATTCCAAAATCATAATTATTTTTATGATATCATAGATGGTCATATTCTTAGCTTCTTATTAGTAATATTTCATTGTTACTTGTTCTTCGGGTGTTTATTGCTTTTTGTTCTAATGCGTGTTTTGTCGAATAAATTCTTATTCTTCTTTTTAGGTTATAGATACCTCATTTCCAGAATGGTATTATTGTAATATATATCATATTTATTCACTCAATTCATTTATTTAATCATTATTCAATGAAAATCATGTAGAACGAGTCGCATCACATCGTGGAGACGGTATTCCGTACGTACGGACAAGTGATGATATCGTTCCCATGATCGTGGAATTGTATTGGAGTGTATGTATACTATTTAATAATCAATATCACTTTAAAATAATCATATAATGTTATTATTTACACCATTATACACATCCAAGTAATATGGTGGTGTAAAATAGATTACACCACGGCGTGGAGACAGTATTCCGTATGTACGCACGCGTGGTGAGTTCATTTTCCGTAGGATGGATAGATGGTGAAATAGGGTTGTCTCATACTTATAATAAAATATCAGTATATGAGTGATACTTATGTTATTACTTCACAATGAAACAAATAAATATGAAGAAGTGGAAGAAGAAATAAAGTTGAAAGAGTCGGTAATGGACATTACCTCTTCTTTGAAGCGCCTCTTTGAGACCTCCTCTTACGGCACTAAAATTAGTCTTTGAAGAAGACCAGGACCTATAGGATTTTTCTAGAGAAGTGGAGAAGATAATTTGGCAGGGGTTTTCTGAGCTTGAAGGCTCAAAGTGGTGTGATAAAGAGAGGGAGGAGGTTCCCTTTTATAAGGGAGGAGAGGGGCACTTTTGGAAAAACTAAAAATATATTTTATTATAAAGTCATATTCTGTTTTTAATAGCTCCAAAATGAATTATTTCAAAGATAATGTGGGTATGGGTCGAAATAATCTCATCCAATATAATTTAGACTTGTTTAGGTTTCTATTTTAACCTTATCAATTAGATTTAACTTTAAGTTAGATAATTTAACTTTTATCGTGTCTTCTTGTTTTCTTACACTATAAGGTTAATAAACTTACTATAACAAGCCAAACGAATACCAAGTTGTTTATTATTAATATATATAACCGTATATAAGTCCTTTGGAAGAACCTTAGATTTTTAGGAATAAAATAACAATTAATAATATAATATTTGTTTTAAAAACTATTTTATGTCAATTTTGACACTATTTGGTAATTGATTTTTGTGAAAATCATAACAGAAATATTAGTTTGAAAAACGATAATTAAATCAATACTAACATGTAATAGTAACATATAAAATTATTGTAATTCATAAAAAGTCTCAAATTACATTTATTTGGGTATTTATAACATCAATTATTTCAATATTTCATTAATAATATAATTACTGCATCATCATTGTGTCATAAATAAATTAAATTATTTAAAGTCTAAAAATTACAAATAAAATACCATTATGTAGGAAATCTTTTTATCTTTCTAATTAATATTTATAGTCTAATTTATCTTATGTATAAACCTATATTAAAAATTATTTACTTATTAAACTTTGATTTTAACTATTTTAACCCTTCTTTAAATAAATTAATATTAAATGTCCTAATCTAATCCAAGTGGGCCTAAATGGTCATATTGTATTCCTAAGGTTGTTTTTGGTCGATTTAAACTTATACAATAGAATTAGGACATGTGTTAGGGTAATAATAATATCATTTTTACCATTAATTACCGTATTTACTTTTAACCTTGGTAAAAAAAGTAAAAAGTTACTATTCACCAAAAATTATTTTCATCTCATTGAACTGAATTTTAGCCCTTGATATTAACTGTGTCTCTTGGATTTTCAAAATTCCACTCACAGAAGCGGTAAAATTAAGTTTTATGTAAATTTTCAAATTCTCCTAGGAGGTGGGTAAAAGACGGTGAAAAGTTCAATAAAATTTTTATATATCTAAAATTATTATAAAATGACTCCCATAAATTGCATTGAACTTATATAGGTATTATGTATCAATTTTGACCTAAAATAAATTTAAATGAAATAAATAATTATTTAAATAAAACTAGTACTTCGCCCGTGCAAATGCACGGAACTACTAAATTTTCTTTCAAATCATATGGTTCAACATCATTAAAAAAATTGAAATGTTGTTGTAGTTAATATAATTTTTAGAATAAAAAGATGGTAATAAAGTGAGTGAGCTACTCATTACATTATGAAATAGAGTAAATACTAATGGTGAAGAATATAGAACATGATGAAATAGGAGAGGTGGAGAAACAAAAAACATGAAGTAACCTAAATTTACGAAAATAAAAAAAATATTTTTGAATATGAAAATATGGACATTCAATTTTGAATGTCAACATAAAAGAGTTAGTATGAAACAATGTAAACATATCTAAATGTTTACAAAAAAGTCTGGGTATGAACATATGGTTTGAGTTCTGTAACCTTATTTTTAATAGTTTTTTGGTGTGTTCTTTGATGAGATAGTTTCATCCACATCCTGCTTAGTAATTTGTTGTACATCTTTTCTTGTAAAATCCTAACAGTATAGGTGTGAGTCATTTCTATATTGTATCCTCTTAAAATTTTGGGTTTGTAGCATTGCAGATCACTATTACATTTAGTATAGGTGGGAAAATAAGCTATGAAATCTGTTTTGTATATGGGGTAGTAATAAAACATTGAAAAAAATGCATTGAATCAAAATTTACCCAAGGATGTGAAAATTAAAATTACATGATATTGAAGAAAATATTTCATTCCACTCAATAATATAATACCATTTTTCAAACTTAATAGAGGTGAAGGACATTATATAATAGTTCTCTTTATAAAAAGAGGTATTGTAAGAATATGAAGATGGTGAGAAAAAATTTTGAGTAATGATTAATATAATTAATATCCATGAAAGAACATATGTGGACATAAAATGTGAAACCGTGTACATTCAGGATACATAATAATGTTATACCCAAAAATAATAGAGAATAATTAATTTAATAATGCCTGAAATAGAATGAACTGTAGAATATCATAAAACATATTTATAATCATCGAATGTAACAATTAAGAAAAAGAAATCATATTTTTAATAATATCATACCATTTTTTAAAAATAATAGCGGTGATGGACTTTACATCACCTTAAACATCAGTCCAGAACTTTGCATGGAATGGATTGATCCCAATCCAAAGGCTCCAACCCTGGCACTCGATTAGTCTTAACTGATGTGACATGGACTCCCCAGAAAACATCTTTAGTGGTGTATCAACTTATTGGTTCACATTTCTCGATGATGCTTCATGCTAGTGAGGTCATTGAACACAATGTGGAAGACTTATTTTGCAAGTGGAATTGTATCATCATATAGAAGATGAAGGCTTCCTACTGGTGGATTTCAAGAGTTTCTGAAGTGAGCTGCAAGTTCAATGGCTTCATGATCATTTTAGTAGCAATCAAAACTCTGTTCAATTGAGTAGACAAAAAACCATCATTAGTTGAGCAGATCAATGCTTCATTTCAATGTATGTTCAAGTAGAGGGTTAATAAGTAAATGATGATATAAAAAGGCAATAAAAATTGATTGATCTTTATTACACATGCTCCTCAAAATATTCAGCAAGTGTTATGTCAATGCAATTACTATTCTGAAAATTAATATAGTTTTTTGTACAGAATACATATATAGAACTAAAATTTCGTGAATATAAATAACTTAGGGACCTTATCAATGAAACAAAGGAGACACAAAATATAATGAAAATCCAATATTTGTTATAATATTAAGAAAAATGGAGGTGCAATATATTGTACGTGTTTGCACAAAAGAAGCTTTATGATTTTGAAAAAAAAAATAATGTTAAATAGCCATTCTAAATCTACCTATATGATGGAATATGTTTGCTACATGCTAATGTGGGATCTCATGGAATGTAGAGATACTCTATGAAATTGTAAGCAAAAAAACATGTTTATGGAAGGAGAAAGTGGTCAAAACCAAAAATGTATTTTTGTTCATGGAATACCTAGTATAGATATAACATTAAAATTATCATTGATTTTCATATCTGCCACCCAAAAGAATGATGTCAATGAATTTCTATTTTAACTAATGAAGACTAAAATCTGGGAAGCAAGTACATGTGAAGAAAAATGGATGATCAATGTGAATAATGGTTGATGCAGAGTGCAATTATAAGATTTAGTCAGTTTATGAAAGGTCATGTACTAAATTGTGGTGTATAATACATAAATATGTCTCCTTTTTCAGAAATATATAAGAAAAATTCATATGGGTGGCTAGTTTACAAGTAGTGAACTGGTAAATACGTGTTCTAAAAAGTGATTCATGTATCTGAATTTATACACTACAGAATTTTTTTAGTTTGCATGTATATAGTAACTATTAAATTAAAATCTAGGTAAACTAGAATGTGTATAGTGGATGGATATGAAATACACGTACCAAACTAAATAACTCTTAAAAAACCAATGGAATAAAAGTTAGGTAAAATCGAACGTATGTTATTGTGCATAACAAAAAATAATGGCTATTCATTATAATCCGAAAAAATGATTCCTCGTTTTTAGAAAAACTAATTCTCTTAGTTGAAACATACCTTAAAATATATAGAAAACATCAGTTGATGATTTTTCACGAAAAATCAAGCAGTTAGCGAATGGTACACCTTAGAATCTCCCATGAAAAACTCTTTAGTCTCGGGTTGAGATCACTTTATGTTTTCTGTCATCTCCTTTATCTGTTAACTTGATATATTTCGAGCTGACAGTCTTTAGCAGGATGGAAAGGCATAACCCCTCAAAATTTAGTGTACCATTCAACCAAAGGAAGATATGGGATAAGATCATTGGATGAGATGTGATGGAAAAAAATTAAAAAATATATATATTAATATTTTCTTAGCTCAAGAACATGCAAGATAATTAATGAACCTACCACTCAAGGCATCAGTCCAGAGATTAGGGTTGTAACCTTGGTTTGGGGAAAAACTACCATAGTATAGTGAACTCTCAAATTGAGTTCATAAGAGTGAATCAGAATCTATAGTTCATTTCATATAAATATTCCTAGAACTATATCACACTAATTTGAAATGGTATCCATACATGGTCACCCACTTCCAGTTTCCAGCTATGTTGTAGTACGTTTTTGAAAACTATTTACCATCTTCCTATATTTTGCAACACAATTGACAACATAAAATGAATCACTTTGGATTGTAAGGATCACAATAGAATTTAGAGAATACCTTATTCAATTAGGCACTGATGGAAGAACCTGTTCATGAGTGACAAAAAGAAATCATTTATAATCAAGTTAGTGTGTTGATCCCTTAACTTCCAAAATCATGAAGGAAGAGAAATAAAATAGTGAATAATATAAATCAATAATATTACCAAATTTTGACATTGGAATATAGTATGGCTTCTTTTAATTAATGTTTTCCTTTCCTTTCATAATAAATTAATGATTTGAAAAAAAATTATGAAAATAAAAAATCATCCGTATTAGTTATAATAAACAACTGCAATCATAAAGATGACATGACCTAAGAATCATTATATCATGTTATCCATTTATAAGGATAATGGTTGAATTTAGAGAATACCTTGGTCAATATCTTTATTTTCATACAACATATGCATTTCATATCTAAATTCCTGAATATATAATCTATAGGGGGAGAATAGGTATTAACAATATCATAGTTTCATTGAAATAGCAAGATATACTGTCATGAATAAAATAAATACCTTAAAAAAATACACCACATAAAATGAATCATTATTATTTTGGATAGCTATACATACAGTGCTATAATGAATAAGAGAAGTACTTCAAAATCAATAATCCAGTAACTCCTAAACATGAATAATATAATTATATGAAACAGTGACTTTCTGAATAAATGAACTTTAAGAAACAACTATCATGATTAGAATAACTACCTCAAAAATATAAATTGTAGTGAATACCTTGTTTAGTTAGGCTTCACTGATAAACATGCACTGATATCATGTTCGTATAACACATTTGAAAAATGAATAAAACAGTTGTAAAATGGATTTGTTGTGGCCATGTACCTGGAAAAAACAGTTCACACTTTAATGTTGGTATATTAGTTACATATTTTTTCATGATCAATAGTAACATATTGAGCAACACTCTATCAAAGACATAATGAAGGAATACAAGTTATATCAAGAATAACTAACTCGAGGAAAATATTATGAAATAGAGTAGTAAAACTTAGTCAATGAGTAGTATCAACTGTAAGAAAGTTGTTCCAGATCCAATAAATGGATATTCTATCAACTTCAGACTAATCTTGAATGCATAGAAAGAATTATACCATTTTCTTTCTCCACCAAGACCATCAAATTCTTCATCTTAACTTCTTTGAAAAACAAAAATTAATTTACATAGAAGAGTATTAGTCTATCATTACACTCCATCTACATCATGTGTAGAGTCAAGTAAATGAGCTTATTTAGAGGTCATTTTTTATAAAAAAAACACATGAAATAAAATTCTCAAACATATAATGAAATTTCATAGATCACGTAATATATATATATATAAAATATCCATCATAAATAGACCATGTTTCGATTTTCAAGGATTTTTCATCTTTGAAGTTCAAAAATTAAAGAAAATTTATACCTTCAAGCATGCAATGATTTCTGGAATCCCATACCTACATCCCAGCTAGTGCTGATTTTGGAAGACTTTTGTACTTCAGTTTGTCGAGTTTTTCTGGTGATTTAGGACAATAAAAATATTTCATATGAATAAAATTATAATAATTATCCTAGTAATATGGCATAAGCATGAATAAACCACAGTGGCGGATGAATACATCACCTTATAAAACATCCACTGATCAAATTAAAAATCTTCTCCACTGCTAAAACATAGCATATGATACATTTTTCAAAAACATCTACCACAAGTGATATATAGTCCAGCTACCCATTTTTCAAAAGCATGTATCAGAAGTGATACTTAGTAAAAGTAAACTAATAAGTGAGATATAATAAAATAATCAGCTACTTTAAAATTTCATTTCCTGTCTGTTGCATGATGTTTTATTCCTCCAGAATCAAGTTATAGTAAACTCTATCACATTATATGTAGGATCGAAATCCTACATTAATATTGACTATATGGAATATATTGAAATCTTAAATTAGTGGTACAGATTATAGCAATAAAAGTGTAAAACAAATATGCACATAGTTAATAGAGAAGAAACAACAATGATAATTTCATTATATCATTGTACTGAATATTAAACCTCAATATCTTCCAACATACTCAAGAATTTCTTCGGATAACGGTTGAAAAAATTATAAATTTAATGTTTAAAAATAAGGGTATGTACTAATGAAATATGAATAACAGTTTTGGATGGGCATGTCATATTTATCCCTGCACATAATAAATTAAGGAAAGAATTATTAAAATGGTCCACCATTAGGAGAAAAAGATTATGTAATTGTCACATGATCCATGGAAATAGCCCTACCTTCCAATGATCCAACATTGGGAGGAAAAGAATCTATAATTGTCACATTATTCATTAATATATTTGATTTACCCTATACATATTAAATTAACACTTTGTATGGTAGAGTGATATGTCTCTAAAAGAAATGGAGTATAGCAGTATAGTAGAGTGATTTGTCCTTAAAAGTAATCAAGTATACAAACCTGATTACATGCAACTCAAGAGTGGGCTATCCCTATTAGTACAAGTTCATTGGTCATAAAGCATTACATTAAAGTATATCTCTCATGCTTCATGGAATCTAGAAGATAAATAACCTGAGAAAGATAAAAAAAAATATTAAGAAACAAATAACACCATTTTTTATATTCCTACTCAAAGAACATAATCAATTAACATATTTGAAAACAATGATAAAACTAATGAACTGATTCCAAAAACAACAATAATGGAAAATATCATCTAAAAAAATCCATTAGTTATGAATAAATATTATCATAAAATGGTGGATGAAAAAAATATAATGTTCACATTAGATTAAAAAATGTTTCATAAGTTACATTTCTGGGGAAGAATCAAAGTTTGATAGAGAAGAGATAGCTCAGAAAAAATTCATAGGTAGAATAAGCAAGGTATGACTACAAGAATACTAAACCAATAATGTCTATGGAAAGTGATTGACCTTCAATTTTCATCTGCATTCTAAAAAACAATTCTTCGAGATCGCCGTAAGATCTTCCATTTTTTCCTCACTCTGGATGATGTTAGTGGGGCATTTCAGATCCTCATCATCTTCCTCATATGACCCTACAACAAACAACATCAATATAGAACACAACACAATTCTATTTCAATTTGATATAGATGGATATCTAAACTTTTCATCATTGGTGAGCTTAGAATCACAGCCTCTGGTGATTCTGGTTCTAGTTCAGCCCTCCTGGATAATTTCAGATCTTGGTTTTCTTTGGCTCCTGGGTACAAATCCTTGTTCATCAGGTATGGGAGGAATCAACCCTTCATATTTTTAATTACAATGACAACTGGTCCAATCTTTCGTTGATCAGAGCGCAAATCGATATGCGATGAACCCTTATTTTATATTTCAACATATACCTTACACCTGCTGAAGTTCAATTCAAGAATATGATTGAAACTCATCACCAGATGTTCAATTTGGAGATTTGCACCATGAATTAGTATTTATATTCAGAGAACCATCATCCATGAAAAATAATACAGATTAGTCATCTAATAAAACACAACAAAAATCAAATTCATTGAGACATGAAGATCTTTGACAATGGTTTATAAATTTCAGAGTGGTTTATACCTGCGCTTACTCGGTGCGTGATCGAGGGTGCGTGAACCCTAGTTGGAGTAGATGAACCGAATGTGGTAGTTCCAAAGTGGGAGTCACTGGTTGTAGAGAAGTCATAGCCAGAGGAGCTTAAGTCAGAGGAACCGGAGCCGGAGGAGCTGAAGTAGGAGGATCAGAAGTCCGAGTGGAAGTCGGAGGAGCGGAAGTCAAAGGAGTGGAATTCGGAGGAGCCGATTTCGGGGGAGTCGAAGTAAGAGGAGACGAAGACTTAGGAGAAAAAGTAGGAGTAGCTGAAGTCGGAGGATCACAAGATGATGGAGCCGATGTCGGAGGAGCCGAAGGCGAATCACACACTGGTGGAGTTGCTGCTGGAGAGGGGATTCGAGGAGGGGAGCGGAGCGGGGAAGAGGATCAGGGAAGCAGAGCGGGAGACCGGAGGTAAGGATTGTGTGGGGACGGTGGAGGTGGTTTCAGAGATGCGAGTTCGAGGGAGATGTGAGTTTGAGGGCAATTGATATCCGTCGAAACCCTAGGATCGATGGAATGGTTTTGTGGGGGAGGGAGGCGAGCCGGATGGAGGAAAAATCACGGTGATGAGTAATTTGGATACGTGGAAACGCGTGGAAGTTACACGTCAATAGGATGAAATCCTGATTTAGTATTGATAGTAGAAGTCGGTTTTTAAATAGTAACCCAGTGTTTTCACTATTCATCCAAAATTGAAAGTTTTCAGAAAAATACCAAAATTTCACCCTAGGCTAATTTCGATATTCCGAATCCAAAAATGAAGTCCATTTTGAAAAATAAAATTTAAAAAATTTTAAAAGGTGGGTATTATTATTCATAACGGCTAGTTTTTATAATATTTTAATAGCATATCGTTGTTTAGTGAAACTCGGTATTGCGTACGACGCAAGCTATCGAGGAAGGTCGTGATTGCGTGTAAAGAAAGTCAAGCTACTATTGTGTGTAGTGAAAGATTCCTTTTATGATTTTTATAACATAAAAACAAAATATTTCTCATAAAATTCTTGAGTGTTACATGGCATGTGATGTTTTACATGACATCACCTTCGTATAGATAGCATTGGATAGGTATCCCCCTATATAATTTATTCCCTTGGCGTCAGAATCCAGTTATCTTCGCTCGGAATCCGATAATGCCCTGCTATTGATGACAGATGTTATACCATGCATTTCTGTTGTGAACACATCCATTCCCAAAGATCGGAAGTAGCGTTGCATTCGATTCTTCCATAGCTGAAAATTGTTCCCGTCGAAGATCGGAATCCCTTTATGATTGGTAACCTCCATTTGACAGAGAATCACAGATATTAACCTTTCCCTCTGATACCAATTGTTAGGTCCACTAGGCTAGATACCCTTAGAGGGGGGGTGAATCATGGTATGACAGATTAAAACAACTGCCCCTTTTGATCTTGTTTTACTGTTAGAAAAAACCCTATTCTCTCTCCTTCCTGATGCAGAGTATGAGAAAACTTTAAAGCATGCACAGGATATAGCAATTTTTACTTGGTCCACCCTCACTAGGCTATGTCCAAGGAGCATACACCGGCAGTGTGTTGATGTACCAATTCCACTATAAGTGCACTACTATTTACATGTTTGAAGTGGACTCAATGTCCCTCCTGGTTTACAACCACTCACAATTTGAGAACTCCCTGCTCTCTCAACTGAATAGAGCCCACTGCTTCTTCATAAGATCCACTCAAAGTGTATAGACCTGTAAGTCTCCTCATTTTCATGAAATCATGCATCCTCAACTATTGATAGATGCTCTTTTGAAGTTAAACTTTCATCCACTGATGAATACCCCTTTGCCACTGACCAACGGGCAATTACTTTGGAAAGTACCTTTGCAAAGCACCCTACTTTGCAAAGTTCCCAATTTCACGAAGCTCAAACAAGCCTTCGCGAAGCTCTTGCCTTTTCGTGAAGCTCAATCCTTCGCAATGCTTAGGCCGTCGCGAAGCTCCTGCCTCTTCGCGAAGCAAACTACTTAGAGCACGCGACTTCGTGAAGTGCACTTCCTTTCGCGAAACTAGATTTGTCGTCGTGAAGCTCTTTTTTCACGAAGCACACTGCCTTCACGAACTTCCTTCGCGAACCGAGAGCAAAATATTTTCTCTGAAAATTCTCTCTACTTCTCTCGAGGGGTTGAGCCTCTATTTATAGGCAATTCCACCGACCCTCGACCCTTCCGCGCGAAGTCCGCGCCACGTCATCGCCTATCGCGAAGCTCCGAAGTTTCATCCAAAATTATGTCAAAATCGTGAAGCACCACGGCAATTTTCCGATCATAGAGGTCGTCGTAATCGCAGAGCATCAACGTCAACATTATTTTGCGCCTTCGCCGTGAAGCTCCCTCGTAAATCCCTTCACCGCCGTGATGCGCTTCAACTCTGCCATTCACGAAGCTTTGACGTAATCGCGAAAAATCACCGTCATCATTCTTATGGTCTTCGCGAAATCCAAACCATGAAACCTCTCTTCGTGAAAATCATGCCATTTCCATATTTAATTATGATCTTCATGGAAATCCTATTTTCGCGATGCTCACCAAACTCCTAATTTTGGACCCGAAAAATTTGACAAACACTGGAAAACGGCTCCACCTTGTACTTCTCTTTTGTACCGCCTCCAGATCGTCCATTACTTTGTCATAGTTCTTTGTTAACATAGATTGTCAACAAATTCTCCGGAAATCAACAATTCTCCATGGAAACCTGCTTTGTCAACAAACACAATCAACCCAAAAATAATGCAATGTTACCTTGAGGGATTTTTTCCCAAAAATCTCCCCCTTTGGGTTTGTTGACAACTCTTCATAAAATCATTGGGATATACTCTATTTCCATTAGTTATCACTAAGATCATCTCCTCATTGTGGGTCTACCGAGTCACTAAGAGTTGTTCCCCACTTAGGTCATTATAGTTGGGTCACACAGAGCCGCTTATAGTTGTTCCACATAGGGCCTCTTATAGCCGGTCCATATAGGGACGCTTATAGTTTGTTCACATAGAGCCTCTTTTAGCTAGTCCACATAGGTTTTCTTATCATTTAGGCCTACAGGGTTACTTAGACCTACTCATCAGCAGTCTTCGGGTCTCATCCAGCCACAGGATTCCCGTACATAGTGAACTTGATTCCAAGATAATCTACTCTTAAATCCATTTTTTGTATCTTAACTTTAATTAAAGACTCCTTAAATCATTCCAAAATAATCTCCTCATCGCAGGGGTTCCAATTACTCATACGGATCATCAATTGGGCATATGGTTTGGAAGTTATGACAGTTTTTTCAAAAAGGGGTTTCTCAGGTACAGGATGACCTGACCTAGGTCCGACACGGCCTGGATCTAACCCAGAACATAGGGTCATCGATCCATCAAAAAAGGTGGCCTAGCCCACCTCCTTCCCAGCCCACTGAGAGTGGCCCGACACTTCTCCGGCCTGAAAGCCCACTGGATTCCGGCATTCACCGCTATGCGGCCGGCTAAGAACAGTCACCCTCTTCCCACACACGGTCCCTACAGAACCGTGTGGCAGCTAATTGCCACAGCCCGCGGATAAGGGATACTCTTCTTATGCGGTTGGTTGATCATCTCCATCTACCACCAACCTGAATGATGGAGGCCCCTTCTGCACCGTCGCGGCCTCCCCGCCTTGGCATGCCACCACAGGCCATCAGGTCTTCTTCGATGGTCTTATTCCCAAATCATCTACGCCTACAGGCTCTTTGGGGCATCACCATCACTACCATGTGCTCCTCTTCATCGATTCATAGGTTTAATCATGAAGAACAAAAGAACTCCCTTGGTGGAGGGGCCCAAGCCTTGTACATTTCGTTCTGCACCCTTCGCGTTAGAGTTTTTGTTTTTAAAACAACATGGGAAAGGTTTAAGATTCTATAATGAATTATCTGATACAAAACCCCAAGATCAAGAAATCCTTCTGAAAGATCAAATACCCATAGATCAGTATATTTGTCGGTTGATCTGTGTTCATTGTTTAGAAAGAATAATGGGGAAAATCAAATTTACAAAAAGTTAAATCCCTACCTGGTTGAAGTTCGATCACAGGAAGAATCTGTCGCTGAGGGTGATCCGTTTATAAAGGTCCTCAATCCGTCATTAAGGGAGGGATCTATCGAATAAGAGAGATAGTGCACAAGTCATAGGTGATCGTCGTTCACTGTTCATCAATGATGATCTTTGATAGATTCAGAAGGTTTCTTCCAACGTGTCCAAGATGCACCATAGTTAAATCATTAAATAGGGAAACACTTTTTGTTACCATTACATTGTAGTGTTGTTACTTTGTTTCATTTATGAAACAAAATTTCAGTTTCATTGCATTACAACACCATTTCACTGTAACAATTTTGAAAGTTCAAAATAAAAAAAAATAATCAACATTATTTTATTTTAATTTTTCATAAAAATTACGATATCTATCTTTCACCCTTAACCTACGTCAATCGAGGTTAAGCTCTTCCTAAGTGGAAACATTCCCTCACAAGCTCAATGGTACTATCTGATTTAAAATCTAAGTTACCATTTAGGAGTTATAAGGACTTGAAAATAAAATAATTATTACTTAATTATTTTATTTACGGCAAAAAACTAACTTCCACTGTTGGCCCATGTTGGCCAGTATTAACCACTTTCTAGGATAATGCTGATGCTCTGAGTTCAATGGTTCCCTCAGAGATTTTATTAGGGCATCAGTTTAAAAGTTAGAAAAACCTGTCCACACGATTATTCAATGAACCTAAAAAAAGTCCAAAAATACGTCCCGACCACTCCGGGCATCTAAATTATGCATCGTCTCAGAGCCTGGTCTTGAAAATAATCGCATTTTAGATTAAAAATTTACATGGAATTTTGGGGTATTACATATGTATAACATTTATTATTTGAGGGGTGGGACCTATATCTCCCTCCAATTAATTGGGTAAATATTGATATCTCACGATATAAATAGGATTACAATGGGGAATGAACCTAGTTACTTAAGAGACTTTATATACTATGGTACTCTTAGGAGTGAACCCATATTACTACAAATATTATAGGATTTACCCCAATTGAAAATGATAGTCTTGGAAATGAGCTTTGACTGCAAAGGAAATTATTTTCTATTCTTATATTTATCCACAATTCAATGTTTTATGCAAATGTTATGCTTCCATGGATTATGTAATTGTATTTTTTTATGATTAATATATGTTAGGTCCACTAGCCTAGATACCCTGAGAGGGGGGTGAATCAGGGTATGATAGATTAAAACAACTGCCCCTTTTGATCTTGTTTTTCTGTTAGACAAAACCCTCTTCTCTCTCCTTCCCGATGCAGAGTATGAGAAAACCATAAAGCATGCACAGGATGCAGCGATTTTTACTTGGTTCACCCTCACTGGGCTACGTCCAAGGAGCATACACTGGCAGAGTGCCGATGTACCAATTCCACTATAAGCGCACTGTTGTTTACAAGTTTGAAGCGGACTCACTATCCCTCCTGGTTTACAACCACTCACAATTTGAGAACTCACTTCTCTTTCAACTGAATAGAGCTCACTACTTCTTCAGAAGATCCACTCATAGTTTATAAACCTGTACGTCTCTTCATTTGCATGAAAGCATGCATCCTCAACTATTGATAGATGCTCTTTTAAAGTTCAACTTTCATCCAATGATTAATACCCCTTTGCCACTAACCAACGGGAAATTCCTTTGGAAAGTACCTTCGCAAAGCACCCTACTTCGCGAACCTCCCAATTTCACAAAGATCAAACAATATTTCGCGAAGCTCCTTCCTTTTTTTGAATCTCAAACCTTCGCAATGCTTAGGCCGTCGCGAATCTCCTGCCTCTTCGCGAAGAACACTCCTTAGATCACGCGACTTCACGAAATGCACTTCCTTTCGCGGAGCTAGATTAGCCGTCGCGAAACTCTTCTTTCTTGAAGAACACTGCCTTCGCAAACTTCCTTCGCGAACTGAGAGAAAAATATTTTCTCTAAAAATTCTCTCTACTTCTCTCGAGGGGGTCGTCCTCTATTTATAGACAATTCCACCGACCCTCGACCCTTCCACGCGAAGTCCGCGCCATGTCATCGCCTATCGCGAAGCTCCGAAGTTCCCGCCGGAATTATGTCAAAATCGTGAAGCACCACAGAAATGTTCCGTTCACGGAGCTCATCGTAATCGTGGAGCATCACCTTCAACATTATTTCCCGCCTTCACCACAAATCTCCCTCGCAAAGCCCTTCACCGCCGCGATGCGCTTCAACTCTGCCGTTCGCGAAGCTTTGACGTAATCGAGAAGAATCACTGCCATCATTCTTCTGGTCTACGTGAAATCCAAACCATGAAGCCTCTCTTCGCGAAACTCATGTCATTGCCATATTTAATTATGATCTTCATGGAAATCCTATTTTCGCGATGCTCACCAAACTCCAAATTTTGGACCCGAAAAATTTGGCAAACACTAGAAAACGGTGCCACCTTGTACTGCTCTTTTGTACCACCTCTAGATCATCCTTTCCTTTATCATCTTTCTTTGTTAACATGGATTGTCAACAACTTCTCTGGAACTTGACAATTCTCCATGGAAACCTGCTTTTTCAACAAACACAATCAACCCAAAAATACTGCAATGTTACCTTGAGGGATTTTTGCCCAACAATATATTATAAACTATAATGATTTATTCCATTAATCAAGATTATGATTTTTTACATAAAAGGTATGATTTTAAAATATTATTCTAATTTTCTCATTCCCTTATTTTCACATTATACTCAATTGATAATTTATATATCCCTTATTTACCCTTAATGAGAATATGAACTCATCATTTCTTATGTTTCCTTTACCTAGGTTATGACGTATGATATTTCTAAGAAGGGTCCCAGTTATGATGAATTTAGTGGGAGATGATGTAAATAATTTATGAAAAAAAAAATTATGATTCCATGTTTACAAAGGAACTAGGCCTATATAATTCTGGCATGGATCATTATGTTATGAATGAATATTTATCTACTAGGATGTTATATCTATGAATGAAAAGTATGGGTCAATATAACATTGGATCCTGCTTGCTCCACCACCCCTATCATCCAAATTTTCCAAGCTCTGTTTGGTGCTCCCATCATCCAGCATCTCCCATGTTGTTCTACCTTCCAGCCTACCTTATATCTATGCACCCCATGTTTAGTTTCTTGCCTCTTGGAACCTACCACATCTAAAACCTATTTGGAAGCCCCCATACACAACTCCTAACCCATGGAAAAAATTTTGTTGGTCCGTTTAGACTTGACTGACCCATTTTGGGTCTCACATATTCTTGATAACGTTTTTAAGGGTTTTTCAGGCTTCAAAAGACTTGAGGGAAATTTATAATATTAAAAAATAATTTTTTTAAGTATATTAAATTAAATTGGACCGAAAAACATGTTTTATATTTTAATTAAAATAAAATGAACTATTCTAGTTAATTTAATTCCCTTAATATAAATTAATCTCATATTTAATCTTTATTACACATAAATTGGGTGCCAACTGATCTCGACCATCAACCAACAATTGTATGTCTGGATTAATTTATATTATTATTTATTAAAATTTCATCTAATTCATGTAATAATTCAATTTATTTTGATGTTATGTGCATCATATATTCCTCACTTAATATGTATAATGGTCTTTATATCCATGATAGATGTTTTTCATTTGTTCAATACATTTCTGAGACCCCATCGCCTATAAATGAGTATTTATGTATTATGAAGATGGCAATATAATATGTCAACTACATCGATATGAGGTAGTATTCAAGATGAGTCAAGGATATATTAGAATGAGTAATGAGATGTAATACAAGTCAAAAATGACTTAAGTTATATTACCCCAAGTGTAACAATTGATTCATTAAGCATAAATGGATTAACTAATACCAAATGCTCTAGATCACTCCTATTATTTTATCTTCTAGCCATGAATAATCCTTACTTAAATTTTACATTAATTAAAACTCTTAATGGAATATTATATAGTATATTTACAAGTAGATTAACCTTGTAATATTTTACTCTCTCTGGATAGAAACATTCGGAAATCTTTGTGGCCCATGATTATCACTAAAGGATTCTTTTTACAGATATAAATAAGTATATATATGAATAATAACTATGGTTTTTTAACTCCAGATAGTGTATAAACCATACTAGATATATTCTTTTAATTTAATTTTAGTTTTGTTAGACAAATATCTTTGTATTTTAATACACTATCTGATGAATATTTAATTTAATACTCTCTTATACCTAGTTATGGAAAGAAAGAAATTTTTTTAATAAAACTAAAATTAAATTCCAATAATATATCTAGTATGGTTTATACACTCTTTAGAGTTAAAAACCCTTAGGTATTATTCATATATATAATTATTTATATTTGTAAAAATAAACCTTTAATGATAAGGTTGGGCCCCAAATATTTCCAAATTATTTCAACCTGAGAGAGTAAACTATTACAAGGTTAATATACATTGAAATATACTATATAAGATTCCATTAAGAGTTTTAATTAATGTAAAAATTAATTAAGGATTATTCATTTATATAAGATATGAGTTTCCACAGGCCAATGTGCTGAATAATATCTTGAACAATTCATTCATTAAGCATAATAATGTTTCCTAGAGTAATTCCTAGATACACATTTCATTATAAACATCAAAGTTAATATTTTGGTCAGGAGGATATGTGATGAGTATTACATGAAAACATTGATCATTTAAATGTAGCATGGGGTTATTCCTAAACACACATTTCCTTATATAGATTAGTACATGATATAAGTAAGAGGAGATTCGATTTTAAAACTAATAAAAATTATAGAAACTTCCATCATTTTTGGATACATGCTTCAAAAATAGTGGAGAAATCTCATATCCATAATTAAACTATAATGAAAAGTAGATATCAATTATTAATTGTATAATATAAATCAATCATGTCATCAAAACATGTGTTTAGATGAATTTTTTTTAATATGGATATAAATGAACATGCATCAAGAAAAAATAAATACTTATCCATAGTAATTATCACAATGATTTATAATAATATTAAAAAATCCATGAGATGGAAAATTGATAATCGAATAATAAAATACATTTCAATAAAAGGGTGTTCATTTCTATTTGAGATAGTGAGTGTAATATTGACTTGGGTTAAGTCGAGGATGAAGATGAAAAATTTACTTAAAAAGGAAAATGTTACAAAAGGGATTTTGTAAAATTGAATGTTCTTGATACATATACTAAGTACAAAGGAAAAAAACCGTAGTGGTAGTTCTACATTCACCTCAACTGGTAATACATTGTTCTTTGAGAATAATGAATCCTACAATGAATAAGTAAATATAAATTAGCTAAGATTGAAAATTTAAATTTAAATTTAATAATTAATTCCATGTATAAAAGTACATGTTCATAGTATTTTGATTGATTAAATACTGATAATGTGGTGGAATTTAATTGAAAAATTACTTGGGTGGTAATAGAGTGGCACCAATAAGGCTCGATTTGTTATACCAATATGTCATGCTTATATCCATTAGAATTATCCTTAATATAACTACAATATATGATCATTTTATTAGGAATTATTTTTCAAGACCACCTTTCCTATAAATTATTTATAAAATATGACTAGAATGGTTTATTGAAACCATAGAATTCAAATAAGGGGATCAAGTAATTGAAATATAATTTTGGATTAATGTAATCAACAAGACTGTAGAACATTAATTTGGAATTAATTTATCCAATGTGTCTACAACAGTTTAGTGGTTACACTAATTTTCTCCCATGAATATATGGTTGATTGCATATTATAAGTATCTATTATACTTATAATTATTTAATAATATAATAAAAGTTACACTCCATAGATTAATTTATATAAAAATGTATGTACTAGAGAATGATATCTATTAATGTGGTTCTGAAGGGATTTTATGACTAATTCAATATTACATAAACTAACATGGTATTGGAAAATAAAATTTTGAACAATTGGATAGATAATTTTTTCCATTACCACATGACATAAATGTATCCAAGAAAACATGTAATATAAATAAGAGGAGATTTATATGGTGAGTTGAATTCCATATGCTTCTATTATAGATCAATCACATATTTCATGAAATGTATAAGATGATAGATTTCAAAAAAAATAATTTATGGTACGAAAATATCAGTATAATATAAGAGGACTCCATGGAAAATAATCATAACTATCCAATTGTACTTGAGAGAGTAAAAAATATATGTTCCTGGTGCTTGGGGGAGAAGGGACACTAGTTTAATAGGGCAGAAAATAGTCTTTATTTAGATAAATATTATTAAATATCACATTCATGCTAAGGAAATGATAAAGAGAAACTCATTTAAGCATGTGGTATCCATATAAAAAAATACCTAGTTTTTGTGGATTCTTCTATATGAAATGAAGCAGTGTGAAATACACAATGATTTTTCTAGTACTTGGAATCACACTTAGAAAGTAATGTTTTATCATAATAAAAATTATGATAATCATACTAATAGTACTATACAAGATGTTAATAAATAAATATACTTGAGGATATAGTCTCTTGTGGATTTTTGATACTTCTTATCCTGAAGTTCCCATTTGGTGATATTGAGTAGATGAGATCACAAGTACTTTTCACCAATTGGAACACTACATGTTTTAGATTTCATGGGTAGTCCCTATCTAAAAACACATGTAATGGTATTCTGACTTCAGATTATTATTAGTGTATACCATTTGATTATCAACATTTATGTAATATGAAAATGATGGAATTGATGTCATAGCGAGGTACCTTGTGTTGGGTGCGTCATTGGTGATATGAAACTAATTGAATAATAAAGATATAATTTTTTGACTCTGAAAGGAATTGATATCTCAGTCCTAGTTTATAGGATTATTTTACCTTCATTAAATATATTATCATGTTTTAATATAGTAATTCTATCCATTAGGTCAACATATAATAAATAAAGAGATAATGATGACACAAGGTGTGAATCCCGATTTATGATATATCCTAATATAATATGATTATATTAAATTTTGTGTGATAATAGGAATGGTTGTCATTGAAATAAATTTTCCTTATCTCTCTAGGGGCCTTGATAAATTTATTGACTCAACTCATAGTCTATCAATAGTATTCACTACTATCAAGATATTTCCTTAGAGGGTCACACACATAGAGTCTTCAAAATTCTTTCCAATTCTGATGAATAAGAATATATTTCATGGTGGTCCCCACTATATGGTTCAAGAGATGTTTGATAATAAAAAATTGATCATGAATAAATAAATTCATTATTATTTGAGTAAATAATAATTGGAGATGAATTTATTTATTAAAAGTTTTCCCAGTGTATTGGGTGAATATATAAAAAATATATTATATGAATTCATATTATTTTAATATTCCAGGTTCGTTTAATATTAATGGGAATTATGAGTCAATTTGATGACTTTAATTTCATCAGGTAATATTTTTATTACATATTACAAGTAGATGATAAAATATAAATTAATTTTATGACATAATTCATTGTTCATAATTTATAACTTATAACTTATTTTGTGGGAGTTATTTGTATGGGGGTTAGGGAAACCTTTCAAGGTGTTTAACCTTTACTATAAATGTAAGAGGGATCTCATTTCCAAGGGACTATTCATCTACTCTAATTTGAGAGATCCTATCACCTCCTTCGTATATCCTAGTGAGAGAAACAACCCTTTCATGAAATCAATCCAAAATCACCATTACAGATTGAAGTAATAGAGAAGTGTTGATCATCATGATGTCAAAGGCTTTGTCCAACCTCTCTAGTAGCACCCATAATATGATGATTGACATTCCAGCAGACACTTGAAGTGTGTGTGGATGATCTACATGGAATTTAATGGATATAATTTGAGTAATTATAACTGTTTATGATCTATTTCCAAACACACCATCAATTCAAATAATGAAATACGTCGATTTAATTTTGTGCTTAAATTAATTCTCATGAAATCCTCTTCCATTACTAGGGATTGGATCATTGATGTCGATGTTGTTTTGTTGATATGATTATAATGAATTTTAAATCCATATCCTATATTCATCATTTTAATTCCATATTTTCAAAATATTTTAAATCAACATGTAAAAATTAGTTTCGATAAATATTTTATGAATTTTATAGAAAGTTTAATTTGTTGATTTATAGTGAAAAATACCGATTTTTTATAAAAACTGTCATTTTGTATATAAAAAAGGTAACAATTTCAATTTTTTAGGGATCAAAATAAAATTATTTCATTAATATTATGAAAAATAAAAATATGGTCATTTGTATCAATTTTATACCTTATTTTGTTTTAAAAACATTATATACATAACATGACATTTTTTTTGAAAATCGCTTTTCATCAAGATTTTATGGCTTAATTTTAAATTAAGTTATGAAAATAATAAGAATTGAATTTTATACAATAAATTATTTATTATGAAATAATAATAATAAATATCAGGTAATAATGTCAACTAAAATTTCGTTCATTATGAACAGAAACCATAGTTATTATTTCTTACCATTGTAACTATACAATTGGTTAATTATGGTTAAAAAAAATCCATAAGGCTTAAAATAATTGAAACATGTGCCTTTATATTAATAAATTGTTATATTTAATCAATAATGGTAAAAATTTCTAAAATAATTCCTTTTATTTATTTTTATAATTTATTTTGACCTTTATATTATTTTATGTAAAGAATAAATAGAAAATGTTATTTTCTCTAATATAGTATCTCTAATATGTTTTTACAATGATAATAAGAGTTTATATTATTTTAGAAATTGTTATTTGAAATATTAATGAATTGTTTTTATGATGTTAATTTATTTTTTTATTAATTTTGAAATAATTTACTTAAATGCTTACACAATGTTGAGATAGTGCTTGTAAAAGTATTAGAAAAATCATGTAAAGGATTTAAAAACCTCTTAAATTAATCTTTTTATTTAGTTATAGTATCTATAAAATTTAATTAATATATATAACAAATTAGGTATATATTAAAATTCTATATTAAAATTATATTTTTGTCCTTATTAAATTAATGTCAGATTAAATTAATAGTTCCTCAAATGACATTAATTATATTTTACTATTAAAAAAAATTATTAACTGATTTAAAATTAATAAAAAAACTATATTCTTTCAGGTACATGGAATATGGATTTAAATATAATCCATGGTCTATTTATGGGATACGTTTTCTATAATAGTAACTTTCATGACCCTTAATGAGTAAAAAACATTGATATTGTGGTAATCATTAAAATGGTAATGTGGGATTAAAACAATTTGATATGGGTCAAAAACTCACGTAAACTTGTCCATGTTTATTTAATTATAGAATATAGACTCATATACATACTATCTTCCAAATATATTAATTTTTACCACTTTTAAATGAAAACTAAATTATAATAATTTAATACTTTATGAAGTTCTAAGAGTTCCCCTACCCTCAAATATAAAAGGGAACATCATCTCCTCTCTTCCTCATACATTTAGAGCATTATAGATTACCCAATACCATGAAAAATTCCTTCCCAACAACCTTTTTAAAAATTCCACCCCATTTCTTATATTTATTATTTTGATAATAATACCAACCTTAGAGGGATTACGGTGTAATTAAAAGGAGGTTGTCCAAACAACATGTATAGCTTTTAACCAAGAATTTTTATTTTCATTATTATTTTACCTCATTAAAATATTCTTAGTCATGATGAAATAACAACATAACAATAATACATAAACTTATATGTTATTATGTTAATGTAATAACATATATCCATCCTATTTTCTCATCAAATAGAAACTTGAACCATCATTCCTATGTACGGTTGACTACAACCTCACGAACTGATGTAATTTTTTTTTATTTCGAAACCTATCACATGTGGTTATAATGATGGGTTTAAATAATATATATGATATTAATTAAATAATAATAATTCTGGATAGATAATATATGGAATATTTTCTTATATTTCTATCCATTAAAACATGTTAACATCATTCATACATACGCGTGGATTAGCACTTCCATGAATTGATGTTATTGTTTTCATAAATGACTCACATATATGGTACATATAAGTGTATTTAAATATATAATATGATATTTAGGATATAATAATAATTATATAATGATAAATGGATATTTAACTTCTTTCCCTCATATTCTTTGAAAAATGGAAGCATTATTAATGCGAACATATGACTACCATTTCCATGATAGTAACATAATTCATTTTTCCTAAACATATTTCATGTTTGGATTCAAAATTATTATTAATATATAAAATTATTATTATTTAATTATTATTATTCTATATATAATGAAGTAATGACCTTTGGCCTTGGTCAACATACAGAAGTCGTTTTGAAATTATGAACTGAATATTCTTAGAACACACGACAAGGACATAACTAATTAAGTAAATAAATATATAATTGATATAATGAAATAAATAGTTTAATAATAAAGAATTAAACATGGAAAATTTTCATAATAAATGAAATAATTTATAAAAGTTTATTATATAGGAGATACATAATGTCTGTCACAAGTCAGACAAAATGTAATGGACACATTGCCTTAAAAACTCCTTTATAACTAGTTTAATGATTTATTTAATGAATATTTTTTTCCCATGTCAATATTTATAAAACTTATTTTATGAATATATTTATATAGAAATAAATTAATTATAAAAGAAATTTTAGATCTCTTTTGGATTTCTTTTAATGTTTTTCAAAAAGAATATTTTTACATATTCTATATATAGAATGTTTTGAAAAAAAGGAAAAAAGGAATGTTCTATTTTAATATATGTGATGTTAATGGTTTTTTTCACAGCCATAAAAAATATTTTATGTTCATATTATTTTAAAATATTCCATTTTATTTTCAAATAAAACCCCTCATTCCCTACATTATGGGTATTTTAAAAAATGTCTTTAAATTTAAGGTAAATTTTGATATATTTAAATGTTTTTCTAATGGGTGTGAAGAATATTAATATAAGTGTAAGGATGCAAGTACAATATATCATTTAATTAGAATATTTTATGGTGATATTTCATTGTTTATGATGATTATTGAGACTGATATAGCTTTTGATGATGGTTAGTCCTGACATAACACTCTAATGCATTGGGTATAAAGATAGAATAAACTAGTTATGGTTTTCTCCAAAGATATTATTGGAGTTTACTAGGTATGTTATTCCATTCATATGAGTGATTATAATAGTGATATAAAAATGATTCCCAAAGTTACCTATATGACTTTTCCAGGAAATCTAATGATCATTCATGAAAATATTTCCATTTAAAGAGGTAAGATAATGATATTTTTTTAATGGAATGATTATGCCATTTTTGGTTAAAAATGTATATTTTTATAAAATAAATTTTCATGTGGTCTAATATTTTATAAAATAAACTCATTTGATTTTTATTTTTCCATTATATTTAGTAATTGTTTATAAACTTTGGGTAGTAAAGTTGATTTAATATGTATGTAAATGATAATTTGAGCTCTAATTTTATTATGTTAAACAAAAAACTATATTATATACCTAAAAAATGTTAAATGGACTAATTGGATTTATTTATTTATTTATATGTAACTTACTAATATTTTTCCCCTTATCCCATGTTTTTAAAAGATTTTTTCATAGGGATTAAGGTTGAATAGAGAAGTTAATAAAGTTAGAGTTCTAGATATAAGAATTACCTATAATGATGTATGTATACCTTTATAAATAACTTATTATGTGGGAAAATGGAAAATGTGTTGAATTGTATTCTTTGAACGAGTTTTCACTAATTCTATAAAAATATAAATCTACTAGATCTTTGGGTATATAAGTGATATAATATTTTCTAATTATGAACTTTTTTATGTTTAAATTTGGTTTATGCTTTTTAAGTATCAAAGATAGAAATTTAAATATTATTATTTTATCACTAGCTCTTAGAGTGTGGGTTTTGGGATGTTTTATATTATGTTACTTTTTAATGAATATATTATTGGTTTTTCACTCTTTAAGGCAAACAAATTGAGTGATGATAATATTGTTAACGTTGTGATGACATGTGGGATTATTTGACCTATTACATTATTACATGAGGATAATAGTGACTGTGATATTTAAATTGTTTATAGTATAGGAATTGATCCTATGTAATATATATGAGAAAACATTTTGTTAATCTAATATTATTTCTATAAAATTTCTATTTTTTTTGTTTTTTATATAATAATACATGTGTAAAAATATTTATTTATTTAACTTGAAAATTAAAATCTGTAGATGTTGATTAATTCTTCTGTTTTTATATTAATTTTTATATTCATCATTTTCATTTAAAAATTTAATTGTTGAATAATCCTAACATTATTATTTTTCGATGACTATAGTACTGTAATCATAATTTTTATATACACAAAAATTTTCCATTATATTAGAAAAAATATTTATAATTTTATTTCTATTATAAAAATTCAAATATTTACTTCTTACAATCATTTAATTATAATAAAATATAGGTATATATAATTCCATTAAATTAGAATATATTTATTTAATCAAAGGAAATGGTGGAAGTGTAATGTCCATTGAGGTTTGTGTGGGTCTCATTATTTAAATATAACAATGATAGTTAAATTAATTCATGAAATTCAACTTATGTATGTTGAAATTATTCCTAGTGATATAGGTGATCCAACTTTTATTGAGTCATATTCTTCTCTATAGATGAAGATAAACAATTTCAGTGCATGTAGGATTATGTGTTTACCAAATCATTAACATTATCATATGAATAAACAATGGTTATCAAGATACTATGATGACAAAAATAACCTAATAGATAAAAATGATAAGTAGTTTAGGAGTTTCAAGGCTATGAAGAGTCAAGGTAAGGTTAGAGTCATGTATTATGGTTGGAGGAGTAATGAATAGGTGGTGGAAGATAAATTTTTAGAGTTAATGATGATAAAATATCTAAAATGATTTATTTTTTAAATTATTAAAAATTATATATTTCATATGACCAATATTTTATCTATTCAATTATATATGACATTTGAATTTTATGATATTAAAGAGAATAAAAAATGGAGGTTGTGTTTTTAAATAAATAGATGATATTATTTTAAATAAAAATGGTATTATAGTTATATTTATAAAAATAAAATGGATAAAAATTTATGCCTCAATATGGATTTGTATATAATAATTCATGGGATAAATTTTTTCTATCCAAAAAGATAATTCTTTTGATATATGATAATTTTTATTTATAAAATAAATTGGTATAATTATATTTAATCACTTAATTAATTTTCTATTTATTATTAATCTATAGGAATCTAATAGATCTCACCATGAGATCTAGTCAAAAAAAGTGAACACCCTCATACTTTTTCTCATATAGGGTATTTATCACCATGATTGAAAATTATTACTAAAAAATATGAGGTGGTAAATGAATTAATATAGAGAATATGAATAGGTTCAGTTTGTTCTGACCTCTTACCCCACCCATCATGAAAATCAAAAAAGGATGAGAATGGTAAAAGGAGTGTTCAATCAAAATTCATAGATAATAAGAATGTAAGAAGTTAATTTTTTTTAAATATTTTTTTTTATATTCTTACAACTAATAAAAAAAATATTAATTTATTTCATAATAGACTTTAGGATAAAGTGATGAATACGAAATTCATACCTGAGGGTGGGAAAGGAATTATTACAACTAATTTAGGAAAATAAGAACACTTGATCTACTTAATAGGATATGTGGTGGATGTTAGTATTAGAAAAAAATTTGGGTGTCCTGATACTACATCTATAGAGGATTAATACATGGCAGAAATGGACTCTATGATGGCTCCCTATCAAGGTATTTATTAGAAAATTTATTTGATAACTATATCATTTTTGTAGTCTATGTTCTTAGATATATCAGGATATAGACATCCTACACAGTCTTTCGATCCAGCCCATCCACTTCCTCAATTAGACACGAATATATATTGTTAGTTATCTATTAGATATCATAATTTATATATTATGTTATACTAAATAATATATAATATGATGTATTTTCTATATCATATGATAATTTATATGGATCAAGTAAGAGTGATGATAAATGATGTTATTGTTCCAACTACTTAATTATAACTGTCTATTGAGTAGGTGGTCACAGTTTGATAGAGTCGAAGAAAATTTTTACTCTATACAACTAGACATACTTATCAATTAAAATATTATATTTTTTTCAATTAACACTAGATGTGGAAAAAAATTACATGAAGCTTATTATAACCCAATTATTGGTTATCTCTCATTCACATTGGGTTTAATAGTTTTGTTTCTGATGGAACCTCTAACTCATAGTATCATCATAGCATTTTATGTCCTGGTATATCTGATTTAAATGAGAATTGAATCACTAATAATCTTCTAGTGACTCTTTATAATATTCTTTGGTCAATAGGATGGGTTTTCAGGATCCTCTCACCCTATTAAGGAGAATTATTTTCTACTTCAGGACTCAATTATAGATTTAAGTAATATTTATGAATACTTAACATATTTTAATGTGATACTAGTTACCCATGTGTGAATGATCATATTATAGTCAATCATTAATGAAAAAATCACATGGTTAACTATTTTTCATCAATGATACCATCTATGGATTTCATTAGTTCTCTATCAATCTTTTATTAATTGATTTTATTATGTTTAAAAGATTTATACATCATAACTTCAGATTTTATCCTCATCCAGGGAGATGGTGAATGTTGTAATGTTGGGATCATTCCAATAAGAAGGGGTTCTTATGTATCCCTATGAAGGTAACAATAACCTATGTAGTTTGATTCCATATAACAAGACATGTCTCACATTTTAGGGTCATGTGACAAGGACCATTATGGATTATTTTATAGACATATGTTTATGAAAACTTCAATATAGTTTAAATACATATGGATTAGAATATTAAGAAAATGGTATCTATATATTTTTTGGTTTGGGGATTATGTATGAGTGAACCATTCTAGTTTTTCTGAAATGGAATAAGGCCCAATGTGTATAGTTTCATTTCACGAGTACTATGGACATATGAGAATATTGGATGTTTTATATTATGGTGATTTGAACCAATATGATGTGTTTGGTATCATTAGGGATAAGGCATAATTATTATGGGTTCATAGTGAAAATGGTCCTTTTAAATGGAATAAGGTGTCTCATATGGAATATATCCCAATGATCGAGAATGTTCGATATCACGAGAAATATGTTCTATTGGGGAAGGATGTAGATTTCAAGAGGAATATGGCCCCATGAGGATGAATTCTCAGAGAGTATGGACTTATTTAAAAGATATAAATGAGTTGATATGTTGGGATTGAGCCTTTTTGAGTAGTCTAATGTATCCTAAAAAAATAGGAATCAAATCCCATGTTGTTTGAATTTCATAGTTTTATTTCATGTAATATGATCATACCATGTAGTTTAACATCATGGTGAAAGGATGTTTTTTTTAATTTTACACCATTCAAATAGGATCTCATATCATGAATGGGATAAAAATGGAATATTTAACGGGTATTAAGAATTTATTCTAACCTCAAACTAATCATCAATGAATTGCCTTGATTTCATAAAACAATTAGTGCATGATTGATCATGGATTAAACATATGTAGTAGGCCCATATGGATTTTATACTTCCTTATATTTCATTTTTGGGTAATTAGGGATGAAATAATTCATTGGGAACATGGTCCAATTAAGAATATGTGTTTAGGATTATGCATGATCTTCCCATGGAACTGATGGGGTTCTAGGAGAGTATGAATGTCCTTATGCATTGATGTCTTCTTCATAAATATGATAGTATTTGGATCATTAATGATCCATGGTGGTGAAATTATTAATGGGAATATGGTTGGGATTTAAAAAATCACATCAAATTTCAGCATAGCTCATTGGTTGGATTTGGGATCCAAGATGGACATGTTGAGATAGGAGAGACCACTTCAATTCCCCCATGATATGGACCCTCATTATCAAGGGAATACATAATTGTTATTGTCTCTAGGATTTTTCCTATATTGGAATTCAATTATCAAACCAAATTTCATTAAGGTAATATATGATCTAAGGAGTTCATTCTAGTATGCATACCCTATCCATATGAATCCCATGGTTTTAGGGGAGGCCTTGATACATAGGCATAAAGGTAGAAGACCTCATAGAAGGGATTATCTATCCTTGAAATTATGGTGTATATGGTGCCCAACTAGGGAAATAAAAGAAAAAAATTCATCTTAGTATTAGGCTAAGTGAAATGGTCTATCTTTTACCTAGTGTAGGTTTAAAAGAATTTTTCTACCTCACCCTACATTGGAATTAGGGAAAACTTTTCTTCTACCATACTATATTGGGATTATAGTTAATTGGTCTTGTTTCACCCAAATTGGGATTTGGGAGAATTGGCTTTATTTTTTCCTATTTTCTGATTTGGGAGAATTTGTATTCCTTCTTGTTAGTATGGGGATTAGATAAGTGTGTAATGTTTTTTCTTATTAGAGTTAAAATTTAATTGGTCTCTGCCTATGGGAGATTGGGAAAGGTACTTCCCAAGTGTACATGGATATCCATGGTTTTCTTTGGTTGAATGGATCCCTGGTATGTATCCCAAAATTTTTCCTTTTCCCAAGTGTTTGAATAATTAAGGGACAATTAGTCTTCCCTAAAGCCTTTAAATATTATAGTCCTTAGGTGACACAACTACATATATTAGTTGGTTAGTTCCCATAAATTTTAAGTGCAAAAGGATAACAGAAATGGGGTTTAGAGAAAAGGGTGATGGTATCATCATGAATCACTTCTTATTTTCTAAAAAAAATTATACGAGGGCCCCTTCGGATCTATTTAGTGGAAAATTTCAAGGCTTGGGAACATGAGCTATTTGAGGTAATTTAATACATGCAAGTGGATCACATTTTTGGACCTACAATTGGCTGACTAGGAGAGCACATAGAGTCAGAAGATGTATAGAGATAAGAGTGAAAGTCTTAGAGACTGAGGTGAATCATATGCCTTCTTATCAGGATTAGGGGAATTCCAAACCCTTTTCCTTTTCCTACCAGAAGTACCACCAAAAAATAACATCCAAAGAATTGTGTCCAATATGAACAAATAGGAACAAAGTTTAAGTATTTTAATACACTTTCACTTGAATTTGGGTGCTCAACTTGTATTCCCACACCAAGTCATAGTACACGGCTACTTAAACCTACATGCATCAGTGGACTTTGCTACAAATATGGGTGAAACTCCACTTATCCACACCTATTTGACTAAATAAATACCTAATTATTATACATTCTATATTATCTCAAGTCCAAATTGATTAACATGGTAAGAACATTGTTCTAATTCACCTTAGGTACACATGATGATCTAGTCAGTCACTCATATCAGAGGTGGATGGTCTGGGTGAAAACATTTCAGGAAGCCTATTTACATTTTCATTCATCACTTTATAGACCTAGAAAAAAACTTATAAGTTTATAAACCTAGGAAAAATAGTTCATTTATTAAATTTTTATCTTGTTATTTATTTAACTAACTTATCATCAAATATCTTCTCATTGTTTAAATTACTAAAATCATTATTCATCTATTTACAACAACACAATAACTCACACCTCTATTATTTTTTCCAATATTACTATATTGTAATGAATATAGATTTTTGTTAAAGATGTATAGGATGGGTAACAAAATTATTTAGATATATTCATAGATTACCTGGAAAAAGATATACTAAAGTATCACCTAGAGTGCATGTCATCATATTTCCTACTAGTCTACAATCATGTGTTGTTTTCTAACATAGAGGAATTGATACCTAATGCCAAACTTATAACTTGGTTTAATTAATTAATCCAAGTCAGAGATTCTAACATATCATCAAGTGGTTTTATATCGATATAGTGTTGCTCAACCTAGAATTTATAATTTATCATTTCAATGATTTATCTGAAAACACAGATAACTTATATGAGCTAAACCCACACCGTTCTTGTCAAAATTTAAGTTAGTTGGTGAATGGTTTTTTGAAGGATGGAAAGTAATATTGGGAAAAGATCAATGGTAATGGAATGAAACTAGAATGGTTGTGGTTGTACTATGTTTGGAAAAAATTACGGTGATATCATGGATCAAATATAGAAAACAATGATTTATTAGGTAGTAAGGAACTCTTAAACCTATATTTTTAATAATATTGATCTGATTCTCTAGTTTTTTTTCTTAAAGTCCAAAAACAAATCCATTTCATCTAATATATAAAGAAGTATGTATTAGTTTATTGTAAATCAATGAGATCTCAGGGGCTCCGGTGTTAAAATCTATATCTGTTGAGTTTTTTTCACCAAAGAATACATGTGATCCTCTCAAGAAAGGGCCCACACTATTGTATACACTACTGAAGAAAGATGATAAATCCATGTAAAAGTAATCTTATCCTTGTGGTGATATTATCTTTTATGATGGGCTAACATATTTTTGATCTTTTATAGTTATGGATACTCATGAAAACACCTAACTATCTACCCCTTTGTACAAGAATAGGGGATTTGATTCCACATATTATTTTTGATTTGGAGATATTTCAACATAAATGATATAGATATGGTGTGAACCCAAATATCCATATATTGACCAAACTAGCCATGTTCCTTTACATTTGGATCACTAGCTAATTTCTTCTAGACTATGATTCATGCACTAGGGTCCAGTACAGAAAATGTTGTATAGAACTATTTTTGGTATAAGGTTACACCATAGTGTTAGTATTATTGATATTTGATAAGATATTCCAATATTTATTTGACATTTATAAAAACAAAGTTATATTTTTTATCATTGGAATGATCTAGATGATTTGGGGATAAATGGATACACATGTTAAAATATAAACCCCTCATAAATGTAAAAAAAACCTTCATGTTGGATTCAAAGTATTTATTCATGTTCTTTTCATAATTAAGATATTATCTTTAAAGGGTGTAAGGGCTCTAAATCCACTAAGTTTTATCTCATAAGTCAAGTTGTCACCTTATGGTGATCATACCATCAAAAAAATAATAAATGATTATGAAAAACCATATCATTAATGATCTTTATTTAATGATTTATTACATAAAAACACTTAGTATAACCCATAATATCATGAATCCTATTGCTTTTGTTAAATTAGGTACATAGCATATCAACTCGAATCGGGGGTATAATAACATTATTAAAAACTTATTTAATAAGATTCTAAAACTCCATAGACATTAAAACTAAATGGGATAACCTAAGGATATATATAAGAATTTGGTGTGTTTCAAATTCCATTAAGGTAATAAAAAAACATAACATAATGAAAGTATAATTTGTTAGTCAGTACTCATCTCAATGGAACATAAAATGGGTGAGAATCATAAGAATGAAAATCGAGATATGGTATTTGACGATGACATAAAGGTGAAATGAGAATGTGGAAACAACATTAAACATGTCATCATTGACATAGGTCAAGGATAACCAACAAGACATTATAACATGGTGGAAAAATTTCCACAATGGATTAGGTTTACCCCCTAATACCATACATGATGTCTCATGATACTTGGACATTACCCAATGCATCCGAGTTCTATATAATTATAGTTGCACCCATAAATTTCATATTATGTACATGAATAAGTGTTTCACATAGATCATTCAAAATTGGATCAATTTTTAGCACATTTCACCCCATGATTAAGGAGTGCAGAATACATATATGGATGTCCCAAATAAATAAAGTACAATTATTTCTAGTTGAGTAACCTTGAGTGAAAATGGATATGGTGTTCATAATACAAATGTTTGTCATTTAAAAAACATAGGATAATTTCAAAAGCATAAGGAGGGTATATAATGAATCATGGGATGGAATAATGAGAGTTAAAGGGGCCTATAATCACTTAGACATCATAAGTCCTATAATAGATATCTGTAAAAACATAATCCAACTTATTCAATTGGGAATTAAAATGAATATGAAAATAATGTTTCTTGATTAAATTTTTCCTTGTAAATATCATAAGATATTTTGACAACATAACGATAAACAAGATCCAATGGTTTGAGTAAAGATAAATCAGAGCTTGAGTAACACCCCAAGAATTTGTGAAACAACTTTTTTTAAAATTTATTTAATTTTTCTTTAATAGTTTCTGTGACATGAAACACTTGGTTTATATTTTATTACATGAAACACTGATTTTAACTTATTCTACATGCATCAATGAGTTTTAATGAAACATGACATACTATTAAAATATTATTATTTAATATGATAGTTATCCACTAGCTATTTGAACAGAAGGAATGAATAGGATTAACTAAATTAAGAAAATATATTTTTACACATGTATATATAATTAATTAGTTGATAAAAAATTATTTAGAAATTAAAACAAGAATTATTTGAAAATATAAGAAATCTTTTTCTGAAAATCAATTTTTATGTGGAGAAACATCTTTTACCTCAATAAATTAAACAAATCACTTCTGGTGAATGGTTTTAATGAAACGAATAAATTATAAATTCAATAAAAACTTTATGATTCATCTTTTTTCTTTTATATCCATGGGATAAGAATAAATTCAATTTTATGCTTAATAATTTTATTTTTCTAAAAAACGGTTTTATCACATTTTACAAACTAGTTTTAGAATTAATCTTTTCCTATTTTCAAATATTTATTTTAAAAATAAATATTATTTCTAAAATAATAATTTGAAATTTATATTGCATTTATTTTTTTGAGAAATTTATGAAAATATATATTTTTCTTTGAATTGTGAAAAAATACTAGTTTTTAGTAAGAATGTTATTTTAGTATAATGATTTTAAAAACAACAAATATTTTTTAAAAATACACTTAATAGAAAATTTCATTCAATTATATATTAATTAATTCAATTTAGGTCATTTTAATCAATTCCATATTGAATTAGTATATAAAATCATTCTATAATTATGAGAATTGTGTCTTTGAAAAACTAATTTCTCATCATGTTTACGGGATTAATGTTTAATTAAATTCTAAAACTTATATGAATTGAATTTGTAAAATTGGATCCCATATTTTAAATTAACATAATTTATGTTTTACAAAAATTTCAACAAAATTTTTTTCGATTATAAATAGTAAAATTAGTAAAAATTAATTACCATGGTCAATGTGAAAAAGGGTTTACCAGGTGGTTAAACTAAAAATATAAGGGGTAAAATGATCTAGAAACTTATCCAGAAACCATTTTCAGGTCGTATTTATAACTTATCCCTTATATTCTATATAATGGTCTATTGTTTATCCTTTTTTAATGTGAAAAAATCGGTCACACTATTTTCATTACAAAAATTACAAGTGTGTCTTATCCCCCACTTATAGAAGGCCACCCAATATCTTCTCCTATTCACACTTACAAACCCCTTTAGTTTAGAAAATACCTAAAAAATACCTTCCATACATTCATAATATCATAATAGAATCCTTATTTTGATCATAAATATATCCCAGGAAGGATTTTGGTGAAAACCAAAGGAGGTTACCCAGAGGAGAGGCACAGTTCTTTAAACGAGCGTTTTTATTATATTTCATCATCCACCTCCTAAAAATATTAATAAACCATGATAATATAATAAAAATGGTATCTTAAAATTTGGTGTTATTATAAAATAGGAATTACCTACATCTATAACTTCTTTCGATCTGGTACTCTCTCGCATGTCCAAATCTGTTTGGTTACTGGACCTCAACCGTGCTTCCCCATACGCCATAGGTTGTCGATTAGCAGTATGGGTATAAAGGAAATTGTGGGGATGATATACCACCTATTATAGAGTTTCTATACATAAGAATAAATAAATAAATATCATAGTAATATAAATAGTAGACACAATACAACGTAAAACTATAATTTAATGGATAAACCAAGTAAATAAAATAATAGACAATGTAATGTCTGGATGGAATATATTTAAATGAAAAAATGTAAGTAATATAGATAAATGACCAAGAATAAACAAATAAATAAAATACACTTATCTTTAACCCCATGTCTATACAATCTCCAAGCTCCAATACCTCCAATAATCAACAATCATCAACAAGGTCCTTTGCCCATGTCCAAACCTATATCCATGTAATTTGTTCGGCTACTAAATGGAGTCCCGAATAGGGTGTGAGTAAAACTCATTAGGTTGATATTGCCAGGTCTGAAAATCCATTTTTATAATAATTGAATGAAATAAAGTTATGATAAGATTTATTATTTAATCAATTAATACTATACAACAAAAAGATGTTTCAGCACTGTGTCAGAATATCTGTGGGCATTTTGCACAACCATGCCACTGATAACCAAATTTATATAGAGTAATCACATTACTGGGTCAATCCATATAATAATTTCAACATCACTGGGAAAATCCCTTTATATAAACATTTTATCATTTGGGAAAATTCCTTTCTATAAGCATTTTAGCAGCCATGCTAAGCCCTCTATATAAGCATTTCAGCATCCGGGCCAAGCCCTTTATATAATAATTTCATCATCACTGGGAATAGTTCTATATATAATAATTTTATCATCTATCACAAATAAATTTATAAAAAATTAATAAAACATTATAATATCACAAACCAAAATAGTTAAATCATCCCACTACCATTTTTCTTTAAATTACACATTTATTCATTAAATTATATCTTAAGTTGATTCCTCTCCAAGTTTCACACCCATTTTATATAAAATAAGAATAACTAATTACATAATTCATTAAATAATTTTCTGAGGTGAATCTATCACAAGAAATCATCTGATATTTCATGTCATGAAAATACATATTTTAATCTATTCGCCAAGTATTTATTATTCAAGGGTATCCATGCCCTATGGGAAGCGACGAGACGGGTCCCAACACCATTGGATCAAAGGGAATCTAATGAGTATTCAAAACTCTCTATTTATAAAATTTGTTAATGTGCATGTTGTGTGCACACAATCACATAATATTTCACATACTTAAACAAAAAATAAATAAACCGTGGGGCATTGTTTTAGACCACCTACCTTAGTTGGAAATCAAATAAATAGTTCCTACAGGTAACACCAACAAATAAAAAACGTGATGGTGATCATGAATAAAACCAAAATCATGGAACATCAAGATAAAAACCCCAAATCAACTAAAATAAAGTGATCCCCCTGCTAAATTGAAGAAGAAGTGGAAGAGAGGGGTAACCAATGAAACAAAATCATAGTGGATCATAGGTAATACCCTATGTTTTTGTGAACCAATTTTTTGAATAAATTAATTTTAATTGATGTCTTTAGTTGTATTATAAACATCTTAAAGCATTCATTATAACCTAAACCAGGATAATCATGTGCAACACATATCATCGACTTGGCTCATGTTACATGTAACATCGCGTTTCTACAAAACATCATTTTCTGTTATAATTATTTAAATGAGATAGTTATAACCTAGCAGATAAACTTAGTAATTTAAATAATAATATCTAATTTATATATATTAGGTATATTTGTTTTATATAAATAGAACATATTGATAAAAAAATGTAATATTGGTAAAGTCTTTATATGTTTGAAAATACAATTTTTTCGAATAAACTTCTTTTTTTGTCCTAATGTGAACAATAATAAAATTAGTTTTAGAAAATTTTAGAAATTTAATTTGATAAAATAATAATGCTTTTTTAATTAAAAATTTAAAAAGTATATTATGGTGAATTTTATGTATTTTTCTAAAAAACATCATTTTTGGACGAATAGTGAAAAATACCGAATTTTAATTCAAAATTACATTTTTATATAATTTATTTATATAGTTAAATTATGTTTATTTTTGTTTTAAAGTGTAATGATAATAAATGTGCATATATTAATTCAAATTAGGTAATTTGAACTAGTTTTTCATTGAAATTTGATATCCAAACATTCCAAACTTTTAAAATTATTTGCTACAAAACTCGTTGTCGCGACACATCTATAAGATTATTTTTAAATTAATTTCTGCAACTTATCTGATTTGAATTTGGAAAAATATATTCCATATTTGGAATCAGAATAATTTAAAATTTCTAATATTTTTTATGAGTTTTTTTCCAAAAAAATTACTTAATGTGATTAAAATTAATTACAGCTATTATGTGAAAAATTAACTTAACAGAAGACTATACCTTAAACATAAGGCCCAAAATGACGTAGAAACTAGTAAAAACTACATTGTATGTAAAAAATTACACCTTATACTCCCTTTTATTATATATTTATCATTATTAGAGCTAATTTTCATGGAAAAAATGTGGTCATAATTCCCTTTCAAAAAATTTACAAGAATGGCACTCCTCTACCACTCTAAAAAGGTAATCACCCTACCACTCATTAACACCAATAAATCCAATATTATATATAAAACTCTTATCAAATAATATACCAATATTCTTCCTATCATCCTACAATCCTCCATTTGGGAATAACTCAATCCAAGGAAACCATTTGTTCAAAACCAAGAGATGTTACACTAAGTAGAGGTAACATCCTTTCTCAAACTCATTTGTTTTATTTTTATTCACAAACACCACAAATTTTCTTATTCTATTAATATATAATAAATTAAATATACTCAATATAATTAAAAAAAATTATTTTAATGTTTTAACCTACACTTACACACACTTTCGTCAATTGGGTAATGAACTTACCATTCTTGTGTACAGAGAACTACTGCATCATGAAATGATGTTGTTCATTTTTCAATTAACACATCTCAAAGTAGGGAATTATGATGTAAAATATATTTTAATATGATATATATGATATTAATCATTTATTTATTCTTATTTAATTATTATATATCTTATAACTTCATGTTATCCATTTTGTGTAAATATGATAATTTCGTTTGGGGAAGTGTGGATTCTCGCCTCCTCAAAGTGATGTGATTCATTCACACACTACATGAATTGTATTAAGGATGAATTTAGAGAAATTATATGATATATATGATATAATAATGTTACTATTATTATATATATATATACACATCTATTTCATTTAGTTTAATTATTTCAATGTGATAATAAAACTGAAACATCGTTTATGCATGCATACAGCCTACAATCTCCATGAATACTTTATTCCATTTCATCTTTAAATATTTTATAGATTATTATAAATACATATATACTGAATATATGTGATATTTATTCCATGTTTTACATGCTTTAAATAAGTAAATCCTGATCTAAGTATGTCGATCAAGAATAATAATTCAAAACATATACAAACCACAAAGCATATATTACCTTAAGTGAAACATTAACTTGGAATTGTTAGTAAGAGAGTAATATAAAATAATAATAAAACCATAAATGGTATTAAATATAGGAATCTGGTTTGGTAAAATATTTATAATAAACTTATACTTATTATACACGATGGTTGTATGAGTACAAAGGGATTCATGACATAAGGTATGGGGTATTCTATTGTCACTTTTATTTCTATGATATTTATACCTTATTAACCACTTATTTATTTTGTGTTTTGTATATACTACCCATGAATATATTAAATTATTATAATACTTAAATCTATGGATATCCACATATCCATTTTATGATCTCTCTTTCATGGGGTTAATGTTTCAAAAGTCACCAAAATTGTAAAGTAGTTATGACTAAAGATGCCTTCTTTCAGACACATTCCATGAATTCTAAAATCCATATTTCAAAAAAAAATAGTTCCAAAAAGGGGGTTAAAGATGATATTTTAAGATAATTTTCAAGGAAATCGGGTTTTAAAAAAAAATTTATGGTTTCCCAATAATCCTTCATAGTTTTCAAAGCGTTTTCAAATAAATGGTTTTAAAAAAAATAAAGCTTTATTTATATGTTTTCAAATTTTTTATAAAGAAATGGTTTTTAAAAAAAATCAATGATTATTTATAATTTTTCAAAGTGTTTTCAAATAAATTTTTATCAAATATTTTTCAAGATTTATTTATAATTTTTTAAAAAAATCAAGGAAATGGTTTCCAAAAATATTTTAATCATTCTTTATAAGTTTTCAAGTATATTTTAAAATAAAACGTTTTTTAAAAGGATTTTTGTTTTAAAAATCATTTTTCAAAGAATAAATGATATTTTCCTCATGATTTTTTTTAAGTTATATTTCAAAATTACTTCCCATTTAGATGAAATCCATGGGTGTTACCTGTGTCTTTCTCAAGAAAATGATCCAAGAGTTCCATTTATATTATTTCTCTAAATGGGTTCTATTAGATGGAATAATGTTTATAAAACCCATTTAATTTTCACAGGTTATATAATTTTGAAACCTACTTCTTTTTATGGGTTCCGAATTTGTTTAAATGATTATTAAACCTATATTGTTTCACAGGTTAAGATATGATTTCATGTTTATGACACCCATTTCATTTCATGGGTTTTGATAGGATTGTTTATGATATTATGACTAACTAAAAATTAAAATTTTTATTTCAAACACTTTTAAGGAAAAGTGAGAAACCAAGATTCAACCACATAATGATAAAGTAGAGTCATTGAAAAGAAACATAATTATACCAGAATCAATTTCCCCAAACAAGTTCTAGGAGATAGTGGTTACCTAAATGCTCAGTTTATCCCTTATCAGATCCTCAAATGCAGAGGCTATATTATCACAGGTCTGTATATACTCCTCATGCCTGATATTCCCCTTGTTCAATCCCAGGTCTGTATATACTCATCAAGGTTGATCTCCCTACAATGCATTGGGTAAATATTTTTGTCTCATGATATAATTATGGGAATCATGTATATGGGCTTCATCCACTATGGAAGATTGGGAAACTTGATCACATATGGGAAGATGGGGACACCTAATCCACTATGGGAATATGGGGAAACCCAATCCAATATAGGAAGATAGGGAAACATGACCTACTATAGGAAGATGGGGAAACTAGATCCCTTATAAGGAAAGGACTATGATTCGGTATGGTGGTGTATCCCTCATAGTAGGTGTAGTCCCCATGAAATTCCATAATAAGTTTTAGAAATGTGCCTGGACTTATATAGAATTAAATAACATGTTTATGTTTATACCAAAATTCCATTTATTATTCCTATATTATTTTTCACATGAGCATCAGCCCAGTTGGTGAGGTATCCTTAAGTGCATCCACGAGACTCAGGTTAAAAACCAGGTAGAGGCAAATTTTCAAATACTGTAGTATTACTGTAGCAGGTACTGTAGTAGGCATTATAGCAGTACTGTAGACAAACTGTACACCATGTGGGTACTATAGCAGAACTATACACTGTGAAAGTATTGTAGCAGGTACTATTTGGGACTGTAGCAGCTGGAACTATTCACCTTCAGCCACTGGTTTGGGCTTGGAGTCCTTAAGGATTTTATATCACCAAGGCCTTTGGGTCAGTAGGGATTTCAGGACACCTTTAAGGCCTTCGGGCCACATCAAGGCCTTTGGACCACATGCAATTTCCCCAAACAGACTCTACAAAAAATGAGCATCCCCAGAAGAGGATTCAGAGAAGGTGCACTCACCAGGGTAAAGCCAATGAATTTGTCATAATGAGAGGTTATGGTTATGCCATCGGGACCAGCCTATGCTTGCATGGGAAGCCTAGCCAGACATCCATGCGAAGGTAGAGAGCTACTATCATGATGCAGATACTGGGGAGGGTCAGTTCCTTGTAGATAGTTTGGTTTAATTCCCTAAGACCTTCATGTCATGTAATCTCCTAAACCTATGGGCCATGTAATCTTTGAGCCTACGGGCCTTGTAAGGGTTCCCACTCATCCCTTGAAATGGGGGTTATCAAAATCAATAAATATGAAGTCCTTCGGACCATTCAGGATATTCCTATGTTATTCTTTCATCAATAATTCTCTTGATTCTCTTATGATTCATGTCTTATTAATTTTCAATCTTTATGCCCTGATTTACATTTATGATCTTTGATATGTAGGGCATGATCTTCTAATGTCATGATAATGTTATCATACCCTTATGCTCATGTTTATTCTTATATATCTCCCTTGTTTATCCTTACTGATCATCTGAGATCACACCATTTTATGTTTCCCTCCCCAGGTTATGAATATATGTATTAGGTATGATGTTTCTAATAAGGGTGATAGTCTTGAAGAACCAAGTGGGAGGTAATTAATCTAACTTATGTACCATGTTTATGTTTTCATGTACCCAAAGACACTCATCTAATAAAGTTTTGGGGAATATATTTGTTTAATTTATTAATTATTCCACAAAATATGTGTAATGTTAATGTATTAAAATAGAGGGTCACTATAGTTGGTATCAGATAAAAATTTTAGTTAAAATTTGGGAATGAGGATGAGAAAATTTTAGTGTGAACTTTATGGAGATGTATAAGGATAATTATATAGAGAATGAAAAGTATAGAAAAATAACCTGGAATTTTGGTAATGGATAGAGTGAGTGGTTTCCTATAACTACATCCCTTTATGGATACTAAAACTGGACGTGGTTCTAGAATAGATGTACCTAGGAATAACAACACTGACGTGGTGCAGCAGTCCTGACTCGAGTGTAACCTGGTATATTACAATGGGCCTTACTATGCACCTTGTTTTACACTCCTGAGGGGTATGCTTTGGGAATTCACAAACTCTTCAAGAACCATCATGAAATATTTAAAAAATAATTTGGCTATGAATAACCTAGGATAAACTCAGGGTTTTATTGATTAATTAAGGTATCCTAATTTAGACATTATACAATTGGTTTTTCATGATCATGTGGTTCCCCAGTGTGATAATTGTTCTTGACTCTATGATTTTTTGTTTTAGTCAATGGCTGGAACCCGAAGGAACCACATTAACGATGGTTTCAACAAAAAATGTAACAATATTCTTCCAGGGAATCCGAATGATAAGGGTGCTATAATGAAATATATTATTTGTATTCTCACCCAACTTTCTCAATATATGAATCATGGTAAGCTTCAAAATGAGAAAGGGAGGGAACAATTTTCTATTGAGTACTTCATGAGGAAACATCCAACTTCTTTTTAGTTTGTATGTTGATAAACTTGTTTCTGAACACTGAATCAATACCACTCAAAAAATATTCTATGTTCTCCAATGTTTGGAACATATAAAATTCATTCTGGATATTTATTAGTTAGAAGGTGAATCAGACCAGTGGAGGACTTTAATAAATATAATTTGGAAGCAATTTGAAATTGAATCCATGGATTGGGATGAGTTCAATAACTTATTCTTCAATAATTACTTTCCTCATGTTCATCGTACGGAGATGGATAGGCTCCTGCTTGGCATCCAAAAGACCCAAGATCAAATTCGGGCAGGGGCAAATTTCCAGAGTAATGTAGCAGTACTGTAGCAGGGGGCGCTGTAGCAGTACTGTAGGAGTGGTGGAACTGTAGCAGCGGTGGAAGTATAGCAGTGGAGGGACTGTAGTAGGTGCTCTAGCGGCGGCTGTACTATACCAGGTACTGTAGCAGTGTGGGTACTATAGCATTACTGTTCACCGAGGTGTCCTTTGAGCCAAAAAAATGGGCTTTCAAGCCTTGTTTTCAGGCTACTTGGCCTTGGGCCTTCGGGCTATGTAATGGGTCTCCCTCTACCCAGTCTAAAGAGGTCTTTTTTTTAATAATAAATTGAGGCTTCAGCCCCAACCTTTTAAAAAAAATTGTATGGGTATGGAAAAGGAGTTCCTTCAGTTAAAGTAAAAGGGTGATGAATCTGTTAGTACCTATGAGGAAAATTTCACAATACTATAGGGTATGGTTCTAGAATTTTCATCCAACTAGAAAGTAAAGTTGATAGGTTCTTCAGTGGATTAAATAAAAGTCTTATAACGGAATTTTCCATAATATAATTTAGTAGTTATTAAGAGATTTTGTGTTGTGAAATCAAAGTTGAAATAGAAGTTAGAGTTACATGTTAATCATAAGGTTTTTTCAAGAAAAGGGAGATGTAGTCTAAATGAAAATATTAAAACCATAGAGAGAGAAATTTGAGCCTTCCTTTATAATCTGTGGGGAAAGAGGCATGAATAGAATTTTCTTATGGGGTCTAATATATCTTTTAAGTCCATAAGGGAAGGCCATTGGGTAATTGATTTCTGACCTGATGGGAAGAAGTTTTCCAATGATAAAAATAGAGTAAAAGTTGCATAGAATGCACCTCCCATACATCATTGCTTCAAGTGTAAGGAGGATGGGAATTACACTAACTAGTTTCATAACCCAAGGATTAGTGATGTTGATCACTATAAAAAACCACTTAAAATAATGGAAATGATGAAATCTCATGTGATCACCATTTCTAACGAGGGGTGTGATGAAAACATGGTGAAAGGTACATTTACCATCCACTCTATAACTACTAATGTCATATTTGATTATAGATATACCCACTCTTTAATATATAAATTATTTGATAAGGATATTAATATTACACCAAAAAGATTATCTATGTACTTAGTAGTGAAAATACCTAATGGTATAATGATTGCATCTCAAGTCTGTGATTCTTCTTTGGTTAACATTTATGGTAATATAACTCCTACAAATCATTTCATTCATACCCTAGTTCAATTTTATGTCATATTAGGAATGGATTTTCATTTTATTCATAAATCCCACATCAAATTTTGAGGAAATGGAGTTACATTTGATATTTCAAACCAACCTATGATCATCTATCAATTTGTTGATAAGAATGAAATTCCTATTGAGATTACACCTAGTGTATGGGAATTATTTACCATTCATAACAACTATTTGTCAAAAATGGTTAGGGATAAACTCAACATTGATGTTATTCCTATTGTTTGGGAATCAGTGGATGTGTTCTTGGAAGAGTTCCCTAGCCTTTACCAAAAACGTGAAGTTGAGTTATCAGTAGAACTCATACCTAGTTCCACACTATTTTCAAATGCTCCCTATATAATGGCTCCAATTGAGTTGCAAAAATTAATGAAGAAACTCCAAGAAAACCAATATATGGGATTCATTAGGCCAAGTGTGTCACTTTGGGGTGCACTTATCCTATTTATGAAAGATAAAGTTGGATAAATGTGACTATGAATTTTTTATCAAGAGTTTAACAAGATCGCGATCAAGAACAAGTATCCTCTTCCTCATATTGATGACTTGTTTGATCAACTATGTGGAGCTCAATAATTTTCCAAGATTGACCTTTGTTCTGGATATCATAAATTGAGGGTCGTGAAAGAGGATATACCCAATATGAATTCCCATACAAGGTATGTAAACTATAAATATATAGTGATTCATTTTGGTCTTACTAGTTCCCTTGTTATCTTCATGGATTTGATGAATATAATATTTAGTTATTACTTAAACCTTTTTGTGGTAGTCTTTATAGATAATATCCTTATATATTTAAATAGAAATTAAGAGTATGAAAAACACTTGATAATTGCACTAAATTCCCTAAGGAAGGAGAAACAGTATGAAAAATCTACAAAGTGTGAATTTTGGCTACAAAAATGTTTCATTTTTGGTTTACATAATCTCAATAGAGGGTATAAAATTAGATCCATCAATGATGGAAGCTATTGAATGTTTTCCTAGAACAACCACAGTGACTGAGATCCATATTTTTCTTGGTTTTTATAGATATTATTTATGGTTTATGTAAAATTTATCATGAATATATAATACTCTAACCAAGTTAAATAGAAAGGGTGTAAAGTTACTTTGGACAAAATAATGTGAGGAAAATTTCATGGAACTAAAGAGAAGGTTGGTAATCATACATATTATTATAATACCCTATAGTGGTGAAAGGTTTGTAATTTGATGTGACACATACATGAATGTATTGTGATGTTTTATTATGAATAATAACACGGTTATATCTTATTCCATGTAATAGTTGAAGAACCATGAGACAAATTACCCAACTCATGATTTGGAGTTAGCAGTGGTAATTTTTTCATTGAAGATATGGAGACATTATCTTTATGGGGAAAGTTATTATATATATATATATCATAAAATTGTAAAATATATATTCACACATAAGGAGCTGAACATGTTCTAGAGAATATGGTTAGAGATGATAAAGGAATATGACTGCTAAATTCATTACCACCATAGGAAAGAAAACTAGGTGGTTGATGCTTTGAGTTGGAAGGATCATGAAAGCATATTCATGATGAGGATCCTAAAAGATCCAATATTTCTTGATTTTTAAAGGATGGATCTGTAATTCTTAAATGAATGGGGAATCATATCTTTCTCAATTGAATTTTTAACCCACTTTCCATGTGATGATCCAAGAGGCACAAAATGAAGATGTATAGCAGTAAAAGAAGGTTATAAATGTTCTTGAGTTTAACCTCTCAAGACAATTTTTTCATGAAAACTATGATCAAATAAGCTTGAAAAATTCCTCATATCATCCTATAATCCTCCATTTGAGCCAAAAACCATCCAAGGAAACCCTTCGGTTCAAACCAAGAGGAGTTACCTAAAGAAGAGGTAATATCTTTCCTCAAGATCCTTTGTTTTATTTTCATTCTCCACCACCAAAAATATTATTATTATATTATTATATAATAAAATCAGTATCCTCAATATACCTGGATGTTTTTATTATATTTTTCCGACCTACACTTACACACAATTCCATCTATTGGGTAACGAACTTACCGTTCATATGTAAGAAAAACTACCACCTCATGAAATGATGTTTTTTTCCTCGACCACCAATAATGGTTGGGAATTATTATGAACACTATGATATATATGATATATATGATTTATTTATGCTTCTTTAATTATTATATAACACCTACCTTCAAGCTTCCCAATTTTTATAAATATGATAATTTTGTTTGGGGAAGCATGGACTACCGCTTCCTCAAAGTGATGTGACTTGTTCACACACTACATAGAATGTATTAAAAATGGATTTAGTGAAATTATATGATATAATAATTATAATATTATTATATATATATACGTGTATTTAATTTACACTATTTCCTTCAATATGTCAATAAAACTGAAACAGTATTCATGTGTACATACGACCTACCAACTCCCTGAATGGTGTATTCCATTTATCATTTTATATTCTATAGATTAATATAAATACATATAAAATGAATATAAATTATATTTATATCATGTTTTACATTATTTAAATAAATAAATCATTATCTAAGTAATACAATCAATAATAATAATTCAAAACATGTACGAAGCACAAAGTATATATTACCTAAAGTGAAATCTTAACATGGAATTGTTAATATGGGGGTAACATGATGTAATAATCAAACCATATATGATATTATTTATAGGAGTATGGTTCTGTAAAATATTTATAATAAACTTATATTTATTATATAGGAGGTTCTTATGAGTATTAATAGAGTCAAGACAAATAGTAAGGGGTTTTTCTAGTCTCACTTTTATCTATATGTGATTTATGCCTAATTCACCACTATTTTATTTTGTGTGGTTTGTATACTCTCCTTGAAAATATTATACTATTATTATCATTAAATATATAGTTATTTAAATATCCATTTTATGATCTCTCTTTCGTGGTGTTTATCTTGAAAAATTTTCCAAATCGGTAAAGTAGTTTTGTCTCAATTTCCCATCTTTGAGACACATGCCATTAATTTCAAAAACCATGTTTTAAAAAATGTTTTCCAAAATATTTTTTTATATAATTTTCTAATCTCATTTTGAAGGAAAAATGATCTTAATTTTTTTTATTTTTTTCAATTAATTTTTTTTATGTTTTTCAATTAATCTTTTTTTTTTGTTTTCAATGTGTTTTCAAAAAAATGGTTTTCAAAAAAATTTCAAGATTTCTTTACAAGTTTTCAAAGTGTTTTCAAAGAAATCATTTCAAAAAAAAATCAAGCCTAATTTATAAGTTTATAAAGTGTTTTCATAGATATGGTATTAAAAAAATCAATATTTAATTACAATTTTTAAAATTATTTTCAATGAAATGGTTTTTAAAATGTTTCAAGAATTCTTGATAATTTTTCATATTTATTTTCAAAGAAAATGATTTTAAAAAGTTTTTATGTTTTAAAAGGCATGTTGTAGGTATGAAATGGTATTTTCCCCAAGAAATGATTTTAAAATATATTTCAAAATTATTTTCTGTATAATATGACATCTTTTGGTGTTAATCATACCTTTCTGGGTAAATGATCAAAAATTTCTATTCATATTATTTCTTTGAATTTTATATGTTTTGATGCAATAAGGTTTATAAAAATTGTTTCTTTTTTAGGGGTCATATGATTATGAAACCTGAATCATTTCAGGGATTGTTATTTTTATAAAATTATTATGAAACCTGTCACTTTTCAAAAGGTTAAGATGTGATTTCATGTTTATGACACCCATTTCATTCCATTGGTTATGATATGACTGTTTATGATATTGGGGAAGATGTATATATGGTTACATTATTAGATGTTTGGGACCTATATCTCATTACAATGAATTGGATAATGATTTATATCTCATGAGATACTGATGTGAATAAAGTCTATGGACTTTATCCAATATGGAAGATAGTGAAACCTGATCCACTATGGGAATATGAGGAAACCCAATCCACTATGGGAATATGGGGAAACCCAGTCCTTTACAAGGAAATGACTATTACTAGGGATAGTGGTGTGTCCCACCCATTAGGTGTAGTCCCTATGAAGTTCCATAATAGGTTTTGGTAATGTGACCTAACTTATTGGGAATGAAATTACATGTTTATGTGTCTGCCACAGATCTATGTCTTGTTTCTATGTTATGATTTTATGGATCATACTCCCTATTCCCTTATGATTCATGTTTTATGAACTACCAATATTTATCCCATGATTTATGTTTATGGTATTTTATCTATATTTTATGATATTATAATGTTATGATGACGTTACCATACCATTATGCTCATATTTATGCTTGCATATCTCCCTTGTTTACCCTTACTGATCATTTTAGTTCACCCATTTTTATGTTTTCCTCCCCAAGTTATGAAGATATGTATTAATTATGACGTGTCAATGAATGTTTATAGTAATTAATAACCTAGTGGGAGATAATATAGCTCACTCATGTACTAGTGTTTATGTTTTAATGTTTCTAAAAGCACTAGGCTAATACGGCCCTTGGGAAATTGCTTGTGTAATGTATTAAGTATTACATAAAATTTATGTAATGTTAATTTATAAAAACCCAGGGTTTCTATATCATACACTTGATTCAGGTGTTTGTGAGTGAAGAAATCACTAAAAAATCTCACGGAGTCTCCCTAGGGTTTGAGGGAGAATGGTGTGCCGTGAATGAATAAAATCATATGAGTTTTTGGTTTAAAATATCAAGTTGTGAGAAATCCATGGTATGAAACCCTTTAAAATATAGAAAATATAGATTTATAAGATACTAAGAAAAACATGTCACCTCTGGGGCCTTCCAAACTCATGGATAACCCTCATATTATATTTGAAATATTTATATATGAACTCCATTAACTCAAAAAAACATACATCCCCAAAAATTAGGTCATTTTACCCAGAACATTACCTCAATTCTCAGAAAGGTATCAGACCATAATGGTTTTAATAATAAGGAAAATCCAAGTAAAATAAGTTCAACAAAAACAAAAACAAGGACGTACTTGAAAAAATAAGGGATCTTACACCCCTCTCCACTATATAGGATCTCATCCTTTAGCTTCACAAAGCATCATTGTGGGTTCTCAGTGAACATTTATGGGAACTATTCTCACATATTAGATTCCCTCTCTCATATCTCCTCTTGAACATACCCATACTTCCACTACACTTGAATTAAGGGTATAGACTTTCTTCGGAGACACTTCTCACTTTGATCCACAGTCCCTATTAAATTCTCTTCAATGGTTGCATCTATACTAAGCTTTACTTCACCACTATTTATGAAATTATAAGGTTCATGATGATATCTATGAAGGTACGACACATGAAACGCTCTAATCAGCACCTCAAGAAAGCCTATAAGAACTCATACTCATCAAAAAAAAATTGAATTATCATTACCAAGATTCCATCCCGAAGGTGGTTCCCCCACCATATAGGATGTCTCTAAGAAATAATCCCTCTAGATTAGATTACTGGCCAATATTGATATAGTTGAAAACATGGGTATAAATATTATTGAAGATAGACCTACTCATCTAGGGGATTCTAGAATATCTTGATGAATGTCAAAAAAGAGTGTCATCATCCACCACTAATCACAACACTCCTGCATTTACTCTCTCTGAAACATTAGTCTCAAGGAATAGGAAATGAAATTTTCCATTATCAGGGTATATGAAAACTTGAAGTTAAAATAACATCACATACTGGACCCACCACCTCTACAAAATTTTCATGTCTTGGTAAGGACAAGATGTAAATGAGGATCTTGTGGTCCTTTTACACCACAAACTTCTTTCCCAAAAGATAGTGTCTCCAGTATATCAAGGAATGTTATACTATATCTAACCTCAGATCATGAGTAGGATAATTTCTCTTATGCAGTCTCACCTATATGAAGCCTTAATAACCCACTCATTCCTCCCCTGTCATGACTACTCTAAGTCCAACTTTGGATGCATCATAGGGCATGGTAAATTTATTACCTAGCATAGGTAAGGTGAGGATCAATGTTGAAGTAAGCCTAACTTTTATATCCTAAATATCTCTCTCACAGTCATCCAACCAAACAAACTTCACCAATTTCTTAGTCAACATGTAAATTATTGCTTCTATATAGAAGAAGTCTTGGATGAATTACTATTGAAAACAAACACAAACTGATCCAATAAATAATGAAATATCCAGTTCATCATGTCATTGAATATTTTTTGGATGCATTCGTCATATTGAACTACATCACTAAAAATTCATACAATCCACACCTATTCCTAAATGGAATATAAGGTTTGTCTGATGGTGTCACACTCAACTGGTTTTATCCTAATATCAAATCAATATTGTGGAAGATCTTAGCACCTCCCATCTATTTGAATACATATTTTATTCTTGGAAGGGGATAACTGTTATTGAATATCATCTGGTTCAATCTCTAATAATCCACACATAAGCACAAAGTCCCATCAGCCTTCGTGTTGAAAAGAACTATAGAGCCCAATTGATTGCACTAGGTCATATGAAACCTTTATCTTCTTGATATTCTAATAGAAATTTTAACTCTTGGAGCTCTAATGGATCCATCTTATATGGAATAAAAGAAACCAACTCTACTCTCAGAAACAACTCGATTTTGAATTTGATCTCTCACTTAGGCAGTAAGATGCATAACTAGTTGGGAAAACATTCCAAAAATAGTCTACCACTAGAGTAAAAGTTTCACTCTACATTCCACCATAATCTAGAGAAATAAATACTATTTGATCTATGATACAATCCAATATGCACTGAATTGGTCTTGCACAACCATCCTGAAAATCCCACTCATCCTAGTTAAAATGGTTTCTTCCTTATAGAGATACAATGGAAACTCTCCTCCAGTAATAGTAGATATGAGACAGGTATATAACTAGATAATTAGTACTAATAATCCAATAAAAAGATTTCATTTACAAAAAAAATGGATCCCAAAATAAATTTTAACCACTAATTTCAAGAGAAAACACCTTGAAATGTGTGATATTCTTGGCCCACACTATCAATGTTGTATCGATGGTCAGAACACCATCCAAACATTCCAAAAAAATGAACAAACCATTCAAAAAAAGTGGATATATAAAGGAATTTAGTGTAACCATTTCAATAAAATTTCTGAAATGGTAGATGATGCAAGAATCATACCCTTGATGGTATAAGTTCATGTACCCAAAATAGCTGAATTACAATACATAGCGTGAAACAGACTTTCCCCTCTTCCCTAGGATGTAGTCTAACTCCCATATACTATTCCCTATGCATGGTACTCCCACTCCTATAATATTGTACCACTTATCCTTCCTCAACCTGAACATCTAGTGGACCACCAGCAACCAATCTACTGAGGGGTACATGTGTCCTTCCCAGACTCGGGTACTTATCATGAACCCCTACCACTACCCTCTTACTGTATTCCCCTAAAAAACCTCTACACATGTCCCAAACTACCACAATAATGGAACTACAAATAATGTTATAAACACTAAGGTCTCTTGTTTCCAAACTTTACACACTTATAGCACTATTAGCTAACACATTCCATGATGATTATCTAGTTCATCACATACAAAAAAACTACTCAAACAAATGACGTTCACCTCTGACATGATCTTATAGAAAATCCCATCATAGAAATTCCTCGCTCTGGAAATATCATCAGCTATTAAATAAGTAAAAATCCACTATAATTAAATGAAACTTCCAATGTATTACATCAATTAAATTCCCTCCTATTTCAGGTGCATGAACTCTCAATCCTTCTCATCCCTCAATGTTTCGAGATAAAACTGACACAACAATTTCACCTTGATGTCCTACTTGGATAACTCCTCTTTCTTCCATCTTGGTCTAGAATGTCCCACCATTGCTTGGAAGGTCCACATTGAAAGTACATAGAAAGATTAAACCTCATGTTAGTGGGTTTTTTGAAGTCTAATGAAGATATTATGGACTTACTCAATCCATAACTTCACTGCCTAGGGACATCCCTCCCTAGTAAACATCTGCAGATTCTATAGTTGAAACTCTCTCAATATCTTAGACATTGAAATCATGGTGTGTGTAGTATCCCTTTTCTTGGATCTCATTACCCATAGAAATCTGTCACAAATATGAAAATACATATGATCCTTAATAGCTACATGAATATTTGTTTCATCTATTTTAGGACATGCTAATTTCCTCTCTCCTAACACTCACTTCAAAGATGGTGAGGATGGATTTTCTTTAAAAGATGAGAACACTCCTTAAAACACTATATAAAATCAAGTTTAGCCTCAATAGGTGACAATAACATAGAACCACTGGATCATGGTCTTTTTAAATGTGGATTTCAGGTGAATTAGAATGACATAATAGTTCATTAATTTTCATTTATATGATATAATAGGTATATCATTTCACTATTCATGTAGGAAAATATATCACATGAAATAAATATTTCCCTATCATGAATAATGCATTTCAAGATATATTAGTAAATACCTATCATGGTGCACTAATACTCATCTCACTACATACCAAGACATGAGTATAAGTCTCAAGAACCAATAACATCATAAAATATGTGAATCACATAGGGTGAAATAATGTCAATCGTAATAATTAACAACATGAACAGAAATCTCATCCCTAGGCACTCTAATTTTTTCATGCACATGGGTTCACTACTACTATACACAAGCTCATTAACAAGTCCTGACACATCCTAGGATCCTTTCTACCATTCAGATATATTATAGTAAAAGAAAATTGAAACCTTCTACCTCTGATACCACTTTCTAATGTCCCTCGATTTGGTACTCTCTCATGTATCCAAATTAGGTTGTTTATTTGATGTTAAGTTCACCTCCCCATACACGATAGACTACCAACTAGTAGTTAGGGTATAAATTGCATAGTGGGCAGCCTATACCTCTTGGTATAGAGTTTTAATCTGGAGGAAATAAATATATAAATCAATAAATATCATAGTTCCTGAATTAGCAGAAATAGCACAACATATGACTGGAAGGTAAAGAACAAACTTAGTAAATCAAATATTTATTAATGTATTGTTAGGATGGAAAGTATTTAAATGTAAAAATAAAATTAATACAAATAAATAACCATGATGATCCAAATAACTCAAAGACTCTAGTCTCAAACCCTATTTCTATCTCGACTCCAGGCAATGATCCATCTAACAATGAACAATCATCAATATGGTGTTTTCCCTTTCCAAAAAACCATGTAATCTTCTCAGGTAACAAATGGGAACCCAAATAGGGTGTGATTAAAGCTCAGTAGGCCAAAACCACCATGTCTAAACAAAAGTTATATAAATTTTTTTGAATGGAATAAATCTATATTTAGGGGTATTAATTAATCAATTAATATGGTGAAATAAAAAAATTTCTTGGGAACCATGCTGAATTATCTATAAACATAGAGCACAAAAAATCCAAATATAACCAAAAGTCCATGAAATAGTCACATAACTAGGTCAATATCTATAATAATTGTATAAAAACTGATAAAATCCCTTATTATAAACATTTTAGAATCTAGGAAAAGAACTTTGTATAAGAATTGTATCATCTGATCCAATCCCTTTATTAATTAATTTCATCAACTGAGACAAACCCTTTATATAATAATTTTAGCATCATATAGAATGTCCCTATAAATAATCATTTCAATATCAATCACAACACAAGTCCAAATTTCATGAAAAAATATATATAATATATTAATCCACAATGGTCAATTTATTGAATTACTATTTTTCTATCAATTACCCTTTCATTCATTAAATTAAATCTTAATCCATTTCCATGCTAATTTGAACACCAATTTTATATCAAACAACCACTTATAATTTTATAATAAATTATTCAACATCCCAAGGTGAATCTATCCAAAGAAATCACCCGAGACTTTATGTCATGCTAAAACATATTTTAATCCATTATCTAATTTTTTATTATTCATGGGTATCACCACCTTATGGGTAGCATCGAGACAGGTATAAACACCATTAGATCCATTATGATCCAATGAGTAGTCCAAAAACATGATTTATTATATTTATTTATGTGCAAGTTGTGTCGACACAATCACATAATATTGCACATACATGAAAAAATAGAAAAATACCATGGTGAATTGTCTTAGACCACCTACCTTAACTAGCGATCAATGAAATGATTTCAAAAGGTAACACCAGTAAAGGAAAAATTGTTATGGTGATCATGAATAAAACCTACATCATGAAACATCAAGATCTAATCCCACAACAACCAAGGTCATGATATTTTACTGCAAAATTAAAAAAAAGTTGAAGAGGGTAAAACCAAATTAAATTAACTCACCGGGGACTAAAGTCTTGATCGAGATGTTCGGAAGGGAATAAAGAACTCCAAAATTGATAAGAGTGACCCTAGGGTTTATGGGATAATTTTTCACCAGTAATGAATAAATTCATACAAGCGAAAGTTTTAAAACCACTGGACATGAAAAATTCACGGATCGAAACCATTTCACATTGTGAAAATATTGATTTACAAGTTACACCAAAAAATACATCACCTCGGGTAAAAATAAAATCAATCAACCATTTTGTGATTTGAAATGGTTTCATGATGTTTACCCATTTCATTTACTAAAAAAATTCATGACATCTTTCTGGAAACATTTACACATTATGTAACATGTTCACATCATGTAAAATTCTAGAATAAATCTCTTAGTACAGTATTTATAGAAGATTAAGAACCACCTAGGATCCTTTTAATCTCATGGAGAACCCTTTTATTCTCTCTGATCCATTTATACCAATAATTCATTAATTCAAAAAAAATGCATCCCTGGACTTTAGGTCATTTTCCCCAATAAATGATCTTCATCCTCAAAAAAGGACCCAACCACCAAGGATTAAAGAATAACGAGAACTAATATAGAATTAGTTAAACCAAATCTAAATTATAAATATACATGGGAAAATATTTTATCTCCTAGCATCCATCCCCTCTTCACACAAATTTGAATCAATAACGTCGCTTATGTGTACTGCAGACTACTGCCTCCCGAACTGATGTCACATGTTTTCCATAAACACCGCTTTTGGATGGGTATGATGATGGATAATTTATATATGTGTGATATTTTTAATATAAATATACTTATGGAATTATAAAATCACAAAAATCTTCTCACATTCCATTTTTTGGGGGATACAATAAAATTTTTCGTGTGTACAGAGGACGACCGCCTCACAAAGTGATGTGATTGTTTTTCACTAATGCTTTTCATGGAAGGTAGTTTGTTATATTTTAATAAATATATGTGACATATATTACATAAAAATTATTCTAAAATGTTAAAATACTAATTACCCTTCTTTAATTTCATCTATAGTTAAAATTGAAATATTGTTCATGTGTATGTATGGCATACTATTTCCATGAATGGTGTATTTCATTTTATATATATAACTTTTATAGATTACTCTAAATAAATTTATAATGAATATATAGGATATTTATATCGCAGTTATAATGCTAGAGATGATGTAACCATGGTCAATGTTGAATGATAAAAAATACCAAATCAAAACATACATGAAGAACAAAGTAGTTATTACCTGAAACATGACTTCAACATGGTATTGTTAATAAATGGGTAATAAAATGTAATAAATAAATCATATATCATATAATATATATATGTATGTATTTATGTATTTTTATATAAAATATTTATAATAAAATTGTATTTATTATAAATTAGGTTAGAATCTATATTATGGAAGTCGAGACTTAAGGTAAGTAATTTTTTATCATTTTTTCTTCTTTGGGGAATATGTTTTGTTACGAGCCTATATTAATTTATGTGATTTATACGCAAAAAATTTCACAAGGAATGTCTTCGAGTTATTTACTTACATAATATTTTAAGTCTTATTTAATGTTATTATTTCATGGAGCTTATAATTTAGTGTTACCAAATTTTTTAGGGTTTTATGATGTTAACTCATTATTTATTATGACTATTTATGTTTAATATTCCGATGATGAAATGTTGTTATAAAAATCTCACTAAACACGTGAATTTTATTCTCATACAGTTATGTTATCATAATACATGTATTACCTTAATTTTTCTCTCTTTATACACTCAATAATTTATAAGAGTTTTTTAAGGAAAATCATTTATTAATCTCTTTGGTAGAAAGTATTTTTTTTCAATATCTATGTTTTATACAAAAAATTAAACATATTTTGTAACATTATAAAAATGATATGTTAAATATGTTCTTATCCATGTTTTTATTTTTAAAATGTGTTTAAAAAGGAATATTCTAGTTTTTTCCAAATAAGGACCATTTGGATTTTACAAAAAATATGAAAGAATCGTTATTTTAATATATACAGCATGAACATAATTTCCCATCATCATGATCAAAAAATATTTTTAAAGATTATTTTATTTGTTTCAATTTTTATTATTAAATAGATGTATTTCTATAATATTATATTAATTTTTAGTGATTTTCAAAATAGAAAGGTTATTTTTCTCAAGATATGTTATAAATTAGTTTTAAATTTTTTATTTTTTAAATGTTATTTACAAAGAAAAGGATTTCCAAACTGTGTTATTATTTACAAAGTGGTTTTAAAATTTGAAAGGATATTTTCGTCAATAAATTTTCTAATTGATATTTCAAAATCATTTTGAATTTAAGATAACCTCTATTTAGGTAATTTATGCTTTAATGGGGATAAGATTGAATGATCCCATCCATATTATTTATCTAGGTGGTTAATTTTTATCTTGATGAAATTTTTATGTAACAAATTTTTTTTCAATGGTTGTGCTATGGTGAATTGATGAAGTTGTTATAAAACCCATTTTCCTTACATAGGTTGTGACGTGATTATATGATGAATGTTTTATGATATTTCACCTTCAAAAGTATAGTTTTCATTATGATATGGATGGTGCCTATATCTTCCTCCAATTCATTCGGTAAAGCATTACATTTCATTAGATAAAAATTGGAAAAAAAGTCAATGGTATTGATACACTATGGGAAACATGTGATTCCTAATCCACTATTTGAAATAGGTACATACTGGTCCAAAATGGTTAATAAGTGATAAGACCGAATACACTATGTTGATGGTCTTATTAGTTAACATTTACATATGAAATGGTTTTCTATATTTATGATGCTGGTACAAGTTTATGACATGAGCTTATGGTTCATGACTAGTTTGTAATGATTTATTACTCTTATGGGCCATGTATTTGGAAATCATAATGTTTAATGCCATTAATAATGTTTATGATCTATGAAATTTTGAGTATGATATTCATATATTATGTTCAATTTTCATATACCATTATGCTTATTTTATGATTTTTTATGATCATAGATTGATATATCTATGTTTTCCCTTTCTGGTCATCTGAGCTCACCCTTTCTTATGTTTTCTTCCTCGGGTTATGAAGAAACGTTTAGGTACTTTATTCCTAAAAGGAGTACAATGTGAGAAGATATTTGGGGGATATGTTGAAGATATTTCATGAAATAATCATATTATCTTTCTAGTATCCAAATACAATAAACTATTATGGTCCCTGGGCATGTGTTCTTGAAATGTTTTCAATATTCATCTAAAAATATGTGATATTTATGTATGGAAATCATTGGATTTAATAGTAGGTATAATAGGAAATTATTATTCAACCACTGGAGAATAGTATTAGAAAAACATTACTAAAAACCCTAGGTATAATTCTATGTATAGGATAACATCCTAGATTTTTGGTAAGAAAGTGATTATTTAAGTTTACTAGAAAAACATTCTTCTCCTGACACAATAAGTGGATTTTTGTTCTATAATATATTATCATAGCACTACTGGAAAACTAACCTTTACCAACGGTTTGGAACCGTTGGTATAGGCCTCTAAACCGTTGGTATAGCCTATACCAACGGTTTGGAGAACCGTAGCCAAGTAAGCCATTGGGATAGGTCTATACCAACGGTTTTCCAAAAACCGTTGGTATAGGTAATATGAAATCTATACCAACAGTAATGGAACTGTTGGTATATAAATTCCTAAAATAAAAGATCCGCCGAGATTTGATCCCAGGACCCCTCATTTATAATTGAACGACTCAACCACTAACCTAACATGACTTTTGTGATCATAATTACATAAATATATATATGTATTCTCATAAATATTTTAAATTTTGATTTATATAATGTTCTCGGTACGAAGGTCCGATAAAAAATGAAATTACCTATACCAACGGTTGTTAAAACCGTTGGTATAGGTATTTGGTTGTGATTTTCATTCTGTGTAGGATGTTGAATTTTGGCCTGCTTTTCCCAACGGTTTGGACAAACCGTTGGGAAAAGTGGAATATTTGGGGACCTTTCCCAACGGTTTGTCCAAAATGTTGGGAAAAGTTTCCAATTTGGGGGCCTTTCCCAACGGTTTGGCCAAACCGTTGGGAAAAGTGGCCAATTTGGGGGCCTTTCCCAACGGTTTGGCCAAACCGTTGGGAAAGGGGACCTATACCAACGGTTTTTTCAAACCGTTGGTATAGAAGCATTGGGAAAGATTTAATTTCCAGTATTGTAGGGGTAATAAGTCTAAAATATGCGTGTATGGATTGAAAAAAGGGTTACCTAGTACAAAATAACTTTCTTTACTACACACCAGGTCTGACACTCCTAGGAGATTGTATTTTGTTAATCCTCGTTTTATTTATAAACCATTATAAAGGATTTAAATAGATGATGATCATGGTTGATTGAGGATTAACCTATGGTGTCATAAATTGGAATGAAGGATTCATGAATTAAACATACAATAAATTATTTTTCATGACTATGTGGTTTTCCACTATGATTACTAGTTCTCAAATTATAATGTTTAGTTTCATTCAATGGATAGATAGAAAATGAATCATGTTAATTAATAATATAATAGAAAATAAAATTATTATCAAACTAAGAACCAAATTAAATTGTAGTTGGGATGCATAACCTTGTTGTTATGCTCACACAAATTTCTTAAACCATGAAAAATGTAGATATTTCAAATGATCGAAGGAGGGAACAATATTCTTTTGAATCCTTCAGATATAGCATCCTCCTTATTTTAATCGGTCTTCAAAACCACTAGTAGCTAAGTGATGGATCATAATTTTTTAAAAGATATTTTTTATTCTCTAGTTCTCAAAACATGAAAAGTTTGCCTTAGTTATTTATTATATAGAAGGTGAATCATAACAATGGTGAAACCTTATTAAGAATGTGTGTCAAGAGGAAGAAATTGACTCTATGGAATGGGATGATTTTATGAGGATATTATTCAACAATTACTTCCCTCATATTATACGTACAAGGATGTAGAATAAATTCCTTAAAGTTAAGAATAATGAAAATTAATATATTGGAACATATGAATCTAATTTTAGAATCCTTTTAAGGTATGAATCTGGTATAATCATCAGTCTAAAAAGAAACTTTTATTGAATCTTTGATGGACTAAATCCAATTATTTAAAAGGAATTGGATATAAGAGACATTACTAGCTGTGAAAAAGTATTTATATTCCCACTAAAGATATAAATAGAAATTTTGGATCCATAAAATTACAATGGTTTTGAAAATAAAAGAAATATTATATATCATTGTAATTCTAATAAACCACATGGTGGAAATAAATTGTATTTACCTAAATTACATAATTGTGTGAAGAAGCACTGAGGTGAATGTCTAAAAGGAACAAGAGGGTGATACATGTGTGGTATGCCTTGAAATTGAGAAATAAAATATATAAGGGATGTGAAGAGGCTAGTCAATGAAATAAATGGAGAGAGATATCAACAGAGTGCATCACCCCCACTCCATTTTTTCAAATTAAAATAGTTTTAGAATTATGAAAATAAATTCCCTTATCCAAGGGCTAATGAGGATGATAAGATTCAACATATAATTAAGATAAAGGATAATGGAACTATTATACAATCACCACAACTGAAGTATATCATGATAATCATGGAACTCCATTATAGGGAATTTAATGTTGGGTGTTTTATGAATGAACTCTATAAAAATATTTTTATCCATACTTTAGTGATGTTTGATGTTATTATCTATCCCTAAATAGATTCTAGATTAAGAAGTTCACATTGATAATATGAATAAACTTGTGATTGTCTATCAGTGCAAGGATGAACTGGTATTTCTAGTGGAAATGTTTTTAGCTAATATATGTTCTTATTTAAGGAATAAAAGTTGAATCCTATTTTGAATGAATATGTGATTTTATTTTTACCTTTTTGAAATGATTAAGGTATATAAATTTTTGTATCAAACATTATGGTTAATTAGAATTATTATTAATTTGATCATGGAAGGAAACGATATCAAATCATTCTAATCTATGGGATTCAATATTTTACCAACATATTTTATAGGATCCTTAAGTTTATCTTTTTATGGAATTAATTATGTCAATTTTTAGATATTATTGGATAACTTACACTATAAATCATTGTTTTAGTAAATATTTATGTGCTAAAGGTTTAAATTATGGATTTTATTATGATTCTAGTACTTTAGGCATGAAAAATCCATCATTAATATTCATTTCATAGGGTATGAGATGAAGTAAAAGTTGATCAAAGAGAAGTGAAAGGATTAAATTATATTTATGATATAAAGTAATGTTGATCCCAAGATATATTGTTGCCTTTAAAATTTATAATCATATTAAGATATTAGATAATCATTTAGTGATGACACCAAATCACTCTTAATTTCATGATGTGTTCCATGAATCTCTACAAATTACATACCTATTCCTTCACATGTACTGAACTCAGAGGTTTTACTGTTGTAGAATGATATTTCTTATGGGGAACAACTAGTGGAGATTCCTGATAAAATAATGAAAGTGATATGAATCAAGACCACTCACCTGGTCAACTTTTTTTGGTGAAACCACTAGTTTGAGGAATCTGTGGGAACCTAAGGATATAATAAGGAAAAAGTATCCTTAGTTTTTGGAGCCAAAGAGATGAATTTCTAGGGAAATAATTTATTTTATGGGATGAATAATTTAATAACCTATAATATTATAAAATAATTGTTCACAAATAAATTTTATTTTTTATCGATAGTTTCTATTACATGAATCATTGAGTTTAGATAGAGTTGCATAAAAAAGTAAGTTTTTCTTGTGCTACATGTAATACTTTATTTTAACAAAACACAAAATACTATTCAAATATTATTATTTAATATGTGTGTTATCTCCTCGCTGTTGGAAGGGCATGTGTGAATAGGATTAAAAAATTATGAAAATATTCATTTACACAGGTATATATAATGATTTATTTTACAACCAATTAATTAGAAATAAAAACATAAACCATTTAAAAATAAAGGAAACCATTTTCTAAAAAATTATTTTTATACGCATAAACATTTTTAGCCTCCGAAAATTAAACAAATCACTTTTGGTGAATAAATTTTAAAAGAATGTATATATTATATATTAAATAAAATATTTATCATTCATCTTATCTGTTTACTAGGTATGAGGTGTTAAGAAATCTAATCTTATTCTTAAAAACGATATTTTTCTAAAAATCAGTTTCGAAACATTTGGTGATCATATTTTAAAATTAATTTTTTCTAATATTAGAAAATTTATATGAAACAATTAAATCAGTTTTTCAAATCATAATTTAAAAATTATCTTGGAGTGAATTTTTGAGAATATTGTTAAAATAATTTAAAATATATATTTATTAATCCAATTTAGGTTATTATAATCAACTTTATATTGAATTTTATTATTAAAACTTTATATACTTATGATAATTTTCACTTTGGAAAACATCTTTCATTTTTTGTCAACATGCTTAATTTTAAATTAAATTATTTTAATTCTGGGAATTGAATCTTGAAAATGGATCCAATATTTCGAATCAAAATAATTTATATTTTATAATAGGTTGAAATTAATTTTTTCCATTATTTATAGTAAAATAAATAAAAATTAATTACTATAGTTAAAGTTAAAATGGGTTTACCGACAATTTAAACAAAAAAGATAAGGGGTAAAATGACCTAAGAAATTATCCAACACCCATTTGATGAAAATATTTCTACCAAATATATTATATTATAGATAACGGTGAATTATGGATCATTTTATAATTACAAAAATTAGGGTACTCCTTTTCCATTTCAACAATTCCAACTATGTCCTCTTCCCAACTTATAAAAGATTACACCTTATCATCACCTCTTCAAACTTCCAAAACTTTTTAGTTTAAAAAATTCTTAAAAAATACCCTCCTTAATTTTCAAATCTCATAATATATGACTTATTTTTATCTAAAACCCATCCTTGGAAGGACATCAGTGAAAATACAAGGAGGTTACACGAAGAATAAGTAATATTCTTCAATGAGAATTATTATTTTGTTTATTCCTCAAACTCCTTAAAATATTATTAAAACATGAAAATAAAAAACCACAATATATTACATATATTTATATGTTATTATACAATGTGAATTATCTATATATATAAAATCATACCTTAAATAGGAAAATATATTGTTCCTCATTTGTACGGCAGACTACCACCTCAAGAACCTGTGTGACATGTTTTTCATAAACACCTCTCATGTTTGGGTATTTTGATGGATATAATGTATATATATGATATTTTTAATATTAATATACTTTTTTAATTGGTATATCACATATATATTCTCACATTCCATTCTGTGGTGGATACGATAGTGTCATTCAGGTGTATAGAGGACTATCACCACCTGAAGCGATGAGATTTTTTTCACTAACGCTTAGTATGAAAGGTAATTATGGTGAAATTTTAGACAATATTTGATATATATGACATAAAAATTATTTTTTAAAAAAAATAAATTATTTACCATTCTTGATTTTCATTTTTTAATAAAATGGAAGTAGTGTTAATTCGTACATACAGCCTACCGTTTCCATGAACGGTGTCTTTTATTTTTTATCTCTAACTTTTATGGATTCCTATAAATACATATATAATGAATATATATTATATTTATATCATGGTTAATATTTTAGATATTATGTAACAATGATCCAATTAATATTACCAAAAATAAAATTAAAAACATGCATGAAAAGAAAATTACTTATTACCCAAATTATGACTTTAATATTGAATTGTTACTAAACATGTAATAAATGTCATAGGGAAATCATATATAGTATGATATATATTTTTGTGTGTATATGGTTGTATAATATATATATATATATATATATATATATTAAATTTATATTTATTATTAATTAATATTTTATTTTTACAAATTAAGGTGAGATATAAGGTACGATATTTTTTTCTCATTCTGCCTTCTTTGAGACATATGTTATATTATGCACCAATATTATTTTATTAGATGTATACACAGTCACTAATATATTTAATATAAAGAAATTATTTATTCTAATGATATTTTATGTTCTATTTAATGTTATTCTTTCATGAGGCTTATGATTCAAAGTTACTAAAGTGGTAAGGGCTTTATGATACAAACTATTTGTTTATCATGATTTTTTATATTTATGTTTTTAATGATGAAATATTATGATACGACTATCAATAAACACATGAATTTTATTATAATATAGTTATTTCATTATAATAAATTTTTTCCTACATTTTCTTTCCATTATGTACTCATTAGTTCAATAGAATGTTTTTATGAAAAATCGTTATTATTTCTCTCTTCGGTTGAAAACCTTTTTTTCTTCCATATCCATGTTTTATAAAAAAATTAAAAATGGCTTTAAAATTATCTAATAGATTAATTAAATACATTCTTACCCATGTTTTAATTTTAAAAAATTATTTAAAAAGTAATATTCATGTTGTTTTCCAAATAAAGCTCATTTTTCTTTTATAAAAAATGTGAAAGGAATATTTTTTTTAACATGTACGACATGAATAGAATTTACTCCCATCCTGAACACTCAATGTTTTTAAGGATTCATTTATATGATTCAATATTTATTATTAAATAAAAGGATGTATAATATATTAGATGAATTTTTAGTGATTTTCAAAATAGAAATAATATTTTCTTCAAGAAATTTTATAAATTAATTTTAAAAGCTTATTTTATAAGTTTCTAAGGTTATTTACAAATAAAATTATTTTAAAACTGTTTATGAATTTAAAAGTGTTTTTAAAAATGGGAATCCTATTTTCCTAAAGTAATGTTTTGAGTTATCTTTTAAAATCATTTTTAATTTATGAAAACATCATTTGATGTTACATATGATTTATATGGGTTAATATTGAATGATACCATATTATTTTTCTCTAGATAATTGATGTTTATGTTGATGAAATGTTTACATAACCCGTATATGTTTAAATTTTTATTCTATAGAAAATTGTTGAAAAGTTTATGATACCCATTTTCTTTAAACTAGTTATAAAATGATGATATGATGAATGTTTTATTATGTTGTTGAACACATAATTATAGTTTCCTTTATGAGATGGGTGGGATCTATATCTCCCACCAATTCATTGGGTAATGATTTATATCTCATTTGATAAAAATGGGAAAACATTCGATGGTCTAGATCCACTATGGGAAATTGGTGAGTCCTAATCCACTATGGGAAGAAGGTGCATCCTAATACACAATGGTGAATAGGTTATAAGTCTTAATCCACTATTTTTTTAATCTTTCTTTTTAACCATGACATAGGAAATGGTATTCTATATTTATGACAGTGACACACTTTTATGACATGAGATTAAATTTCATGACTAGATTATGATGATTAATCACTCTTATGGGCCATGTTTTCTAAAATGGTAATTTTTTATGAAATGAATCATGTGTATAATCTATTAAAGGTTGGATATTATATTTGTAAGTTATGTTCATGATTATATATCCTTATTCATATATTATGTTTTCCTATGATCATAGATTGATATATCTTATGTTTTCCCTCAATGATCTTCTGAGCTCACCCATTTATTATATTTCCTTTCCTATTTTATAAAAATTTGTTTAGGTTGGGTATTCCTAAGAGTCGTACTATGTGAGAATATCATTATGGGAGATGTTGAAGATCTTTCATGAAATAAGAAGACTATGTTTTTAGTCTCCAAATACCCTAAAATATTGTTGTCCTCAAGTGTGTGTTTATAAAATTTGTTGAATATTTTTCTTAAAATATGTGATATTTATGTATCAAAATCCAGGTTTCTTATATCTTGGATGGGTTTATATAGGAAAATTGCGGTGAGTTATTTATTATTTTCCAAAATTTGGTTTTAGATTATATAAAATAAAGTAATCAAAACTGAAACCCTTCCTAGATTTTATACCAACAAGGATTGGTTTTCAGTATTTTTATATATACATGAACCAAGAACATTAAAATAATACCCTTAATGATGTTTAAGTGAGTCATTATTACAAATAATTTACTTTAAACCCTTAAAAAATGATATAGGTTTTGGATAATTCATAAAAGGATTATAGAATTAAAAAAATATCCAAAAAACACATTATTCACAAGGGATAAATAGATTTTATTTTAAATACCATTTATGTCACATATTATATCACTTTTGGGTCATTATATTTTCATAAATCATACCGTATATTTATATCATATTTAATGTTTACCCAAACAATCGACTGTCTCATAAAATCAGGAATAAATCACTATTGGATAATTTTGACATGATGATTCCAAAAATAATATTTATCTTGTTAAAATAAATCTTTTAATATGAGAAATTAAAATTTTAAATTTGATATACATATTTATTGAAAAATACTTGTTATTTTGGAAATCATAGGTTTCAGACCATTATAAAAATTACATTTTGAATTCATAAAATTATATTCTAATTTATATTTATCAAACACTATTTAATAATAATAATTTATTAAAATATCATTTATTTTAAAAAACAAAAATTAAACAAAAGAAATTTCTAATTTAAATTTCATATTATCCAAAAATACGATTTAGATTTTATCATTTTAAAATCTAATTTTTATCAAATTTGTTACTTAATCATTTATAATATAAAAAAATAAGGAATAAATATAACCATTATTTTATTAGAAATAAAATATATATATATATATTAATACTATTAGGGTTGAGATACATAACATCATATTACACCAAAAAATTCCCTAAGGTTAAGGTTGTTGAGCAAGTGTTGTTTTCAACAATACATAATTTTATATGGGGGAGATTGTTGAGAACAATACTCTATCTCTTTATGATGATTTTGATGCTCAAAAATACCCTTATTTATTATTCTAATGATTTTACTTTGAGTATATTTCAGGAAATTAATATTATTTATTTATTTATTTTGAGATAATATTAAATCGTTTAATTCACATGGAATATTTGGCAAAGTATTCATAAATTACTTCAGCGTGTTCTAGAAACAATGTTCATACCTTACGTTGAGAAGGGTAGCGTAAGGATAGAATATGTCATTTACTTTACAAGTTATTAGAAATTTATTTTTAAGCAACCATACATTATTAGAAAAGTATGAAAGAAGAAACCTTACTTTTGTAAGGAACCTTACTTTTGGAAGGAACCTTAGTTTTGGAAGGAACGTTGCTTTTGGAAGAAGAACCCTACGTTTGAAAGGAACCTTACATTTGGGAAATTGGAAAAGTATGGAAGAATGTCATTATATAAGTATAGAATGTTTTGTTTGTTTCTTAAAATTATGGTTTGTCAACCTTACTTTTGTGAACAACCATACGTTTGAAATTTGAAGAGAAAAGTATGGTTCATCAACCTTACTTTTGTGAATGATCAACCTTACATTTGGAAGCTGAGAAAAGTATGGATCATTAACCTTATGTTTGAGATAAACCATACGTTGTGAACCTTACGTTCAGAGAATGAATTCTATGAAGTTCAACCCTATGTTTGACGTTGGATATTTATATTACGATTTTATCGAGCAATGATCTTTATGCAGATTATTAGGCTAAATTCAAGCTAGATTAAAAGACCGAATCTAAAACATATATTTGAAAAATTCAAATCCATTTATTTATGATTCATAGGATCATTTTATGAGGATATTTTCATGCCGAATTTTTAGGGGAGTTATGACTGCTCTGTTATTAAAACATTTTAATATTGCGATTCTAAAGGTGAAATTTGTGGATCTAAATTTTAAAAGGAGAACGCTCATCTTTATTCTATATAAACTTGTATTATTTGTTATTAAAGATATATAGGCGAATCATCGAAAATATATATCAAGATCTTGAGTTATTCACTGCTAAAATTTGCAGATACAATCAAGACTAACAGATCTGTTGTTATGAAGAACAAGAAAGTTCTATTTTCTAATGAAGAAGAAACATAATTGAGGATTCACCAATTCTACATTGAATATCTTTTGTGAATTGATTATTGATAAAATTTGAAAATTATATTTCAAGATATACTGCAACTGGATCGTCTCAAAACTACTTATAACTGAAGAACATCTTTTCTGAAGACAATGATCATTCTACTATCAGTTGTGTGCTATTGCAATTATAAAGAGAAACTGGAAAGTATTCCGTTGTACAAATACTCTTTTACTTTGAGTAACCAGCTTCTCATACAACATTGTGTATTTGGTTCTGTGTATGAACCATAAGGCTCTGTTTATCCTTAAACTAGTAAAGAAGTCAACTACTTATACTCAGTTGTGGATCAGTCTGTTGATAAGAGTACCAGATAGTGAAAATCACCAAGCTCGTGGAGTAGAGCATTGGTGGAGTGGACTAGGGGTCTTCTGTTCCCTGAACCACTATACATCGTGCTTCCTTTGCTATTTATTTTCCGATGCTTAATTTTTCTGATAAATTTAAAAGGACTGATCACAATCTCGTGAAGAAATTGTAAAAGACCTAATTACCCCCCCCCCCTGTGTATATTTGGTATAACTCGATCCAACAATTGGTATTAGAGGTAGAGCTTTTGTCAAAGCTATAACAAACTGAAAGTTTTTGGATTATACATCAGCACAATGGATGATATGTGAGAGGGTATATTAATGGTTCGAGCTCCTTACTTAAATGGTCAAAATTATGGATGATGGAAATCATGAATGATCATTTATCTAAAAAATCATGGATACATAGTCTACTCAAAAATTCTAACTCCCTATGTGATTCTAGAGAAACCTGAAACATGGAATGATAATACAGAAGCAGAGTATGACATAAACTCGAAAGCTATGAATGCTATCATCTGTGATCTTAGACCATATAAATTCAATATAGTATCTCAGTGCCCAAGAGCTTATTAAATGTGGTAGACAATTGTAATTTCTTATAAAGGAATTGACAATGTTAGACAGATGAGGTATGCTACTGCTAAACTAAAATTTGATACATTCAGAATGTTTTGAAGGAGAAATTATCACCCAAATGAATGGATGGTTTATAGATATTGTCGACAATATCACTTTCTTTGGAGATCCGATCAAACAAGATGATCAAGCCCTGAAAGTACTAAGAGTACTAAAACACTGATGGAATGGAATCTCTGCTGCTATCAGGCAATCATCTCCTGTCAAAGATTTAACAATGAGAGAGTTAATTAGAACTCTAATGTTGTACGAGGCTGAGATTCAGGATGAATAAAATGAGCATAAGGTTCTGATCAAGAGAGAAAACACTGCCTTAAAGGTGTCATCTCAAAGAAAAAGTAGAAATCTGAAGAAAAAGGAAATAATGGTAAAATTAAAATGTTATAATTCATCTAATTCAGATGTGGAACTGGGTCAAATAGCTAGAAAATTCAGTAAATTTTATCTAAAGAAAAAAGGTTTTAGAAAGTCTTTTAACAAGTATGATAATGAAGTTAGATGTTATGAGTGCAAAAAACTTAGTCATATCAGACCTGACTGCCCACAATTAAAGGAAGACAAGAAGAAGAAATTCTTTGATAGAAATGATTATGTGAAAAAAGAGAAGAAGGAAATTAAAGCTACCTGGAGTGTATCTGAAGACTCTAGCAGTTCATCAGAGTCTGATTCAAAAAAAATAGGAATTAAACCAGAAATCCAATATGTGTTTTAGGGTAGAAACTGATGAGTTACCATCCTATTACTCATCTGACTCTAATTTTGACTCTAATTCTGATTCAAGCTATTCAAATGAAAAACTTACAGCCTACTGCAATATTATTGAAGAAAAATATGAATCTTTATTTAAGAAACACAAGTCTTTAACAAATATTCATAATACTGTTTTAGGAGAGAGAGATACACTGCTAAACCAACATCAGGAATTATTATAAAATTATAACTTAATTAACACAAACTATATTGATAATGAAACTAAAATAAAGTCAATATAAACAGAAGTAGAAAAATACAAAAGTGTAGTTCTTATTTTTACAAAGGGATAAAATACACTAAATGAAATACTTGGAAATAATTTTATTAGAAAGGAAAGACATGGAATAGGCAGTAAAGGTGAATAAACTAAACTATATAAAAATTACTTTGTTCCTAGTACTATAAAATAAATCTGTAAATATTGTGTAACAAGAGGACACATATCTAAAAATTGTTATTTAAGGTAACCGAGAAAAAGTGGGATTAAGAAAGGATTTTTTGAAAGTAGTTTATATGATTCTATAGATTATAGAAAAAAAGAAAGTCTGGATTCCTAGGACTTTGCTATCTAACACTACTAGACCCAATAGAATATGGGTACCAAAACAAACCCGTGTTTAAATGCCATTGCAGGAAGCAAGTCACAGAAGCCAAACTGAAATATAGTACATGGATAGTGGTTTCTCCAGGAATATGAGTGGAAACTCGTCAAATTTTAGAACTCTAACTCAAAAGGATGGATGTCTAGTAACATTTGGTGACAATGCCAAAGGCAAGATTATTGGCATTGGAATAGTTGGATATCCAGAAGCTACCTCAATCAATAAAGTACTCTATGTACAAGTATTGAAACACAACCTGATAAGTATCTCTCAACTCTGTGATAATGGTTATTCTGTTTATTTTTCTAACATTTGTTGTTATGTTTTCAAAGATAAATTACTTAAATTTAGAGCACCCAGAACTGATAATGTTTATACCCGAGATTTAAATTACATGTGTAAACAAATAGTAAACTTCTTAACTATTAAGATAAATGAATCTTGGATCTAAAATAGAAGACTTGGACATTGCAATATGTATACTTTAAATAAGTTATCAAAGAAACAGCTAGTTTCTGATTTTCTTAGTCTCAAATTTGAAAGTGATAGATTCTGTGATGCATGTCAACTTGGAAACCAGCAAAAATCATCCTTCAAATCTATTAACAAAGTTTCTACATCTAAACCTCTATAACTTATCCATATGGATCTGTTTGGACCTTCAAGGGTACCAATCTTGGTTGGTAAATTATATGTATATGTTTTAGTTGATGAATGTTCTAGATTTACTTGGATTTATTTTTTAAAATATAAAAATTAAACTTTTACTATATTTGAAAATTTTTGCAAAGCTGTTCAAAAGTAAAAAGGTTTGAAAATAATTTCATTAAGAAGAGATCATGGTGGAGAATTTGAGAATCTGGAATTTAATTCCTTTTTCTCAAATACGGGTATTAAACAAACCTTCTCTGCACCAAGAACACCTTAACAAAATGGAATTGTTGAAAGAAGATATATGACTATTCAATAAATGTTTAAGAATATGCTAAATGAATATTGTCTTCCTACCTATTTCAGGGCAGAAGTTTTAAGCATGACCTATTATATAATGAATAGAATTTTAATCAGACCATTTTTTAAAAAGGCACCCTATGAACTCTAGAATAAAAAAAAACCTAGAGAAAATTACTTTAAAGTTTTTGGATGCAAGGTTTACACCTTAAACACCAAGGAAAATCTTGGTAAGTTTGATCAAAAATATGATTCAGGCATTTTCTTAGGATATTCTGCTACTTACAAAGCTTATAGAGTTTTTAATAAAAAGTCAAGAATTGTTGAAGAATCAGTTCATGTTAAATTTGATGAATCTGATCCCTTTGAGAAAATGAAAGACCAAATTGATGAATCTAACTCTAATGATAACATGAGACTTGAAAACTAGAAATATTATTTTAAAAAAATATAAATGAAATTTAATCCAGTTTAGAAGGTCATGACACTGAATAACCTAATAGTGAACTACCTAGATAGTCTAGAACCCTAAATAATCATCCTTTAAAAACTGTTATAGGAGACCTAGACATACGAAAAAAAACTAGAAGAAATATAGGAAATATTGTTGAATTATCTACCTTTCTATTCCAATTAGAACCTAAGACATTAGAATAAGCCTTAGTTGATGAAAGTTGTATGATAGCAATGCAAGAAGAACTAAACCAGTTCAAGAGAAATGAAGTTTTGGATTTAGTTGAAAGACCTCAAAACTATCCAGTTATAGGAACCAAATGGGTCTTTAGAAATAAACAATATAATCAAGGAATAATAACTAGAAATAAAGCAAGACTAGTAGCTAGGGGATATAATCAGAACGAAGGTATAGATTATGATGAGACACTTTCACCTGTGGCTAGATTAGAATAAATTAGAATCATTTTACCCTATGAATCTCATATAAACTTTAAATTATTTTATATGGATGTTAAGTCTGCATTTTTAAATGGTTATTTAATGGAGAAATTTTATGTTCAGCAACATCCTGGTTTTGAAAATTCACAAAAAACAGATTCTGTTTTTAAACATTCTAAAGCTCTTTATGGCCATAAACAAGCACCTAGAGCTTGGTATGAAAGATTAAGCTCTTTTCTTTTAAAAAATTATTTTACTGTTGGAATGTTAGATCCAATACTTTTTAAGAAAACTATAGATCCTAATGTTTTATTTGTTCAAATTTATGTTTATTATGTAGTTTTTGGATCAATAAATTCAAAAATTTGTCATGATTTTTCAAATTTAATGAAAAGGAAATTTGAAATGATCATGATTGGAGAATTAAATTTCTTTTTAAGACTTCAAATTTATCAAAATGATTTTGGAAATGTTTTGAATCAATGCAAATACATTACTGATTTAATTAAAAAAATTGGACTTGGAAACAGCAAGACATATATAACTCTTATGTGTACTAATATAAAACTTGACATGGATGAAACTGGAAAATCAGTTGACAACAAGTTATATAGAGGTATGATTGGTAGTTTATCATATCTTACTGCTAGCACGCCAGATATAATATAATCAGTATTTCTCTGTGCCATATTTCAATCTAATCCAAAAGAATCTCACCTAAGTGTTGTCAAAATAATTTTTTGACATTTAAAGGGAACTGTTTTTCAATCTCTTCTCCATCCAAAAACATCTGATTTTAATTTAATTATATATTCAGATTCAAACTTTGGAAGTTGTAGATTATATTGAAAAATGACCTCTGGGACTTGTCACTTTTTAGGAAAATCCTTAGTTTCATGGTCTAGTAAAAAATAACACTCAGTTGCCCTGTCAACAGCCGAGGCAGAATATGTATCTGCAGGTAGTGGTTGTGCACATGTTTTGTGGATAAAACACACTCTTATGGATTTTGGACTAAATTTTAATAATACACATATTTTATGTGACAATACATATGCTATAAATATTTCAAAAAACCATATTAATCATTCTAGGACTAAGAATATTTATATCAGACATCATTTTCTAAGGGATCATGTTCTTAAAAGGGGTATGTTTTTAGAGTTTGTAAGCACTGAAATTCAATTAGCTGATATTTTTACTAAATCACTTCCCACTGCAAGGTTTGATTTTATGAAGGGGGAGCTAGATTAATTTTTTCTTAAATTATTTTTTTCTCTTATTTTATTTATTACTTTGTTAGTTCTGCTTTAAAGTTTTTCCGAGTAAGATTTTACTTTTAAATAATGTAATAATTAATATGTGCGTAATCAAATAGGAATGAAGTATTTTAGAAACCAATTCCACTTCCAAATCTGTTCATTTTCTCAAAAAGATTTGAAACCTCGAAATCCTCTACGGCTCTTCTCTACCCACAACCAAACCTTTGAAACCCTAACCTTTCGAACTTTCAGAGATCTACATCACAAATGGAAAAGACCAAGAGGACCTTCAATGCTATAGTGCTCCTTTATCTGTGTTTTTGGATAATCATAAGTTTCTGGTAGACCAGTTGACTTCCAGTGAACCAGGTATTAGAACTTTGTTCAATCAATTCATAGACAAGTTAACTCTATTTATGGAGAAGGAAGAGAGGATACATGAGTTCTTCAGAGTCAATTTGATTGAATACATTCATCTGACTCAGGAAGGAAGAGATCTCATAATCCAGTTAGGTGATGGACTAATGAAAAGGTTGAGACTGTAGTTGTCAGAGATCAAGGATGTCATTTAGAGGCACTAAAACCAGTTTCCTAAAACCTTTTTAGCCCCACCTTGATTCTTTTTTTTACTATACTTGTAATTATATTTTCAATAAAATATATTTGGATCCCATGTGTTTCTGTTATTAATTATTTTAACTGTCCTAACTCTCATAGAATGCCAGTATACTAGATTAATATATTGATAAATAGTTTATCATGGCATTTACTTAGTTCAATGCTACATTGAAATGTGTTATATCTTATTCAATAATTATTTACGATATCACAAAAAGGTGGATAAATTAATATACACGCAACATTTTATTTTAAGTTCTTTAAAATTAAATTTATTTTATTTTAAAAAAGGAAAAATTAAAATTTTATTTTTAGCTTTTAAATACTTTTACTTAGGGGAAAATTATTTAAAATTTTAAGATTTTATTTTGGGTAGAAATTATAAACACAATATTTTTTTTGTTAAAATAATTTTTTTAAAATTAAATATTGTTTTTATGTTTGAAAAATTCTAAAACTATATGTAATTAATTTTGTATGTTAATTTCATTAGTTATTTTAGGCATTTTTTTATCATCAAAAAGGGGGAGATTGTTGAGAAAGTGTTGTTTTAAACAATGCATAATTTTATATGGGGGAGATTGTTGAGAACAATACTCTATCTCTTTATAATGATTTTGATGCTCCAAAATACCCTTATTTGTTATTCTGATGATTTTATTTTGTGTATATTTCAAGAAATTAATATTTTTTATTTCTCTATTTTGAGATAATATTAAAGCATTTAATTCATGTGGAATATTTGGAAAAGTATTTGGAAATTACTTGAGTGTATTCTCGAAACATTGTTCATGATCTACATGTTTGGATATTACTCGAGTGTGCTCTGGAAACACTGTTCATACCCTACATTGAGAAATGTAGCGTTAGGATGGAATTCTTTATTTACTTTATAGGTTATCTGAAAACTATGGTTAAGAAACCATATGTTATTAGAAAATTATAAAAGAAGGAACCTTACTTTTAGAAGGAACCTTACTTTTGGAAGGAACTTTACTTTTGGAAAAAGAACCCTACATTTGTAAGGAACCTTACATTTGGGAAATCAGCAAAGTATGGAAGAAGATCATTATGTGATTATAGAATGTTAAGTTTTTTTCTTAAAATTATGGTTCATCAACCTTACTTTTTTGAACAACCATACGTTTGAAAGTTGAAGAGAAAAGTATGGTTCATCAACCTTACTTTTGGGAATGATCAACCTTACATTTGGAAGCTGAGAAAAGTATAGATCATTAACCTTACATTTTAGATCAAACTTATGTTGTAAACCTTACATTCAGAGAATGAATACTATGAACTTCAACCCTACATTTGACGTTGGATATTTAAATTATTATTTTATCAAGAAACGGTCTTTATGTAGATTATTAGGCTGATTTTAAACCAGATTAAAATCCCAAATCTAAAGCATGTATTTGGCCAATTCAAAGCTATTTATTTATGATTCATAGGACCGTTTTAAGAGGATATTTTCACACCAAATCTTCAAGGTAGTTATTACTGCTCTGTTATTCAAACTTTTGAATATTGTGATTCTAAATGAGACTTTTGTGGATCTAAATTTTAAAAGGAGAACGCTCGTCTTTATTCTATATAAACCTGTATTATTTTTTATTACAGATATAGAGGTGAATCATCAAAAATATGTATCAATATCTTGATTTTTTCACTGCTATAATTTACAGAGACAATCAAGACTTACAGATATGTTGTTATGAAGAACGAAAAAGTTCTGTTTTCTTGATGAAGAAGAAACATGATTGAAGATTCACTGATTATATATCGAATATATTTTGTGAATTGAATATTGATTAAAGTTTCAAATTATATTTCAATATCTACTGCAACTGGATCGGCTCAGAACTACTTCTAACTGAAGAACATCATTTCTGAAGACAACGATCATTCTATTGTCAATTGCATACTGTTGCAATTGTGAAGAACAATTGGAAATTATTTCAACGTACAAATACTCTTTTAATTTGAGTAACCATCTCCTCATACTAAGTTTTGTATTTAGTTATGTTTATAAATAAGAAGGCTTTGTTTATCCTTAAACTTGTAAAGGTGTCAACTACATACACTCGGTTGTGGAACGGTCTGTTGATAAGAGGACCAGATAGTGAAAATCACCAAGATCATGGAGTAGAGCGTTGGTGGAGTGGACTAGGGGCCTTCTGTTCCCCGAACCACTATACATCATGCTTTCTTTACAATTTATTTTCTGCTGCTTAATTTTTCTTATAAAGTTAAAAGGACTTATCATGATCTCTCAACGAAATTGTAAAAGACACAATTCACCCTCCTCTTGTGTATATTTGGTATAACCCGATCCAACAAAGGTGTGTGATGGATAGATTCTCATGGGGTGGTTCGGAAAACATGGTTTGGGTTATTTTCTCGATGAGCTTGAAATTATACAATAAAAAGATTCTCTAATGCATTAAATTTTGGATCATAGAATGGGATTGATTAGGGTAAAATATCAGAAATTTTATCTCCCTTGGAAGCTCTAATAAATGGGATTTATATGGTACGATCCTACTGGTCGAGAACATCACTTATTTTTCCTCTGTCAATTGGACTTTATCATAACAATTAATATATACTTGTCATATAGTCACTATTCAATGTAAATATTATCAACAGTTATGATGGTTAATGGTATTTTGAATATTGTAGGATATAAAATATAACGTTCTAATATAACCAAATTAGTTCATTTTTTTACTATATTTACATTATGTAAATTAGGAACTTATTTATTTACAAAGGTAATTTCAGTTATAAATGTTTGGTTTATTTCATTATTCCCCCCTTTAAAAATTTCACACACAAAATTTTCATTTCATACACTAAAATGGATAAGGGTACTTCTATTTCATCACATATTCCAGTTACCTTTTCACTTCATTAAACATGTGGTTCCTCCAAAACACATTAACCAGGTGAGTTATCTTGTTTCATAGAAATTTTTATAAGATATAAGATCTTCACTGGATTATCCTCGTATTTATGATCGTTCTCCAATGGTAACAACTCTACATTAATTACATGTGAGGGTTCTGGTATGTACTTCCTCAAGAGGGATACATGAAACACATCATATACTCGATATTGGTTTAGTGGGAGTGTAAGTTGATATGACACAAATCAAATGGGATCAAGGATCTCAAAGGTGATGATATATATTATTGTATGTTTTACCTTTTTCCCAAACTACATGACTTTATTCCATGAAGATTTATGAAGGAACACATTTTCTCCAACCTCAAACTATATATCACATAGAAAACTATCTACATAGATTTTCTACTAAAATTGTGTAGATTTTATAAGGAAATTAATTATTTATACCCTTTTTTATCATCTTTTGTAAAATATCATGTCCCATAATCTTCCACTCTGAAAATTCTTCCCATCATGTTAGAGTATGACACCTCTTCTCAAACACAGCCTCATAAGGAGCCATTTGAATGCTATAATGGAAATTGTTATTATATGAGAACTCAAATAAGGGAAGGTTTTGATACCAGTATCCTTGAAAATCCATTGAACATTATCTCATCATATCCTATAGATTTTAAATGTTTCTTTTAGACTTACCATCCATATGAGGGTGATAAGCAGTGTTGAAGATCAATTTTGTATTCAAAGCTTTATGAAGGCTTATCCAAAACATAGAGTTGAACCTCATATCTCAATCAAAAACAACTTATATTTTAACTCCATACATTCTAGCCACTTCTCATATGTATATCATATTGAGTTGGTATAGGGATAAATATTCCCTAATAGAAATGAAATGCACCAACATTTTATGGTGATTGACTTGCACCCAGATGGTGTTATAACCTATAGTTTTCATGGGGAGACCTAAGATAAAATATACGGTTATTTTTTCCAATATCTACACTATAATGGGAAATGATTTTGTCATACCCTTGGCCTTCTATCATTTATCCTTGACTTTATATCAGACCAAGCATCGAGAAAAAAACTCTTCAATGTCTCTCTTTATGTTATCCCACCAGAAATGTTTCTTCAAATCTCTATACATCTTAGTGCATCCTAGATTAATAAAGAATTATGAGTTATGAGAATCATCCATAAGTTTCTTATTTCATCATGGTTTTTATGAGACACATATCCAAGCTCCAAAACATATAACTCTATCTTTAACAAATTTGAAATATGGAATATTCACTACCTTATTATGCAAAAAATTATCATTTTTCAAGGCCTCCTTAATTCTCTCAAAAATATGTGGTTGTGTAGTAATTTGAGTAAAGTAAACTACTACACATAAGACCTTTAACAATGCTATAATAGGGAATTACCATCATAAAAAATCACTAACAATCAGATAACCCTCAAAAGCCCTAGGTCGTTATCAGCGCTAGAAAATAGATGATAAAGGGAAATTTTATTTGCACTAGAAAGAGGTGATAAATTCTAACATTGTCAAATATCCTTTAAGAATTGTTAAAGGTGGAACTTTATCACCAATTTTTTCACTCATAAAGGATATATTTATTTGTTATTTTTAAATCACTGATAAATGATCCTTCTATCAGTTCCTTTTTTAGTGCTGAAAAAGGGTCCCTTTATGAATGCTTTTTCTAGTGCTGAAAAATGGGAATAATATTACAATGATCTGTTAAAATTTAAGTACACAACATCAAAAAAAATAGTGAGAAAATAGGGGGATAAAATACGTAATTTATTGAAATAAAATTGAAAAAAAAATATAATAAAAAATACTATATTATAGAAATTTAAAGCATTAGTTTTTAAAATAACATGAGTAAGTAAAGTCTATCATAGATAGTAAAAAATATAAATTTTCCTTTTTCTTTGGCCCGTGAACCCTGGTAATGTTATTACTTACTAAACAATCTACCCATGCTCTAGAAAAATAATACACTTATATAAGAAAACAATTCTTATGTTGTTAATACTATAAATAAGTAAATTAAATACAAAGTGTTAATTTTAAACTAAAAACATATAATTCAAATCATACCAGGCATATTGTGTATCAAATTGAGTTTCGGTTGATTCTTACACATCACACAATTTATTTTTGTTCTCATAAGTAGGTTCTCTTAAATTGGATCATATTTTTCATGATAAAAAAACTCACTATGGATGTGAGCCAATTCAAGAGAACTTACTTTTTGGGAATAAGCCTTCAAATATCACACTATATCTTGCTCATCATTAAGAATTATCTTTATGAAAATTAACTAAATAAGTATCAGATAAAAGTGATATGAAAATTAATTATATAATAAAAGATAAAATGATGAGAAAGTAATCAGATAACATTTTCTCAGCTTTTCTTTTGTGATATGTGTTTTAAACTAAAATGGTACTTATATATTGAAAACATTCACTTTAATCCATAATGACCACATCATGTGTCATATTAGCGTGAAGTCCATTTCTATACATGAAAAATAAATTATGGATTGTTTCTTAATGTTTGAAAACAATCCAAACTCATTTTCTTAGTTTGGGATACTTGATGCATGTTTAAAGCTAAATTAACACTTTTGTATTAAGATGAAAAACTATGATGAATACTGACTACAACGTGTGTTGTATTGATTTGAAATCAATTCCTATACATCAAAAATAAATTATGGAACATTTTTTTAATATTTGAAAACAAAACAATATCAGTTTTAGGAATTTTATTATTTGATAAGGTTTAAACTAAAATAACACTATTATATTTAAAACACATGCTTTGAGTCATATCGACCAAATCATGTGTTGGATTGGCATGTGGTCAATTCTTACGCATAAAATGAATTATAGATTTATTTATTATATTTTAAAAACAATACAATATTCAGTTTTCAATTATATTTATGTGACACACATTTTAAAATATAATAACACTTTGTATTGAAAAAAAATACTTCGAGTCAGATCGACCACATAAGGTGTTATATTTAACGTTTGGTTGATTCCAACACATCAAAAATAAATTATGAATCATTTTTCTGATTTTTTAAAACAATCCTATATAATTTTATTTTATTTTTTCTATATGATGTGTGTTTTAAACTAAAATAAAAAAATTTATTGAAAACATGCACTTCATGTCATACTTTCCATATTATATTTTATATTAATGTGTGGTTGATTCATAAATATCATAAATGAATAATGGATAATTATAATAATGCTTGAAAAAAATCCAAGATCTTTTCTCAATTTTGGATATGTGATATGTTTTAAACTAAAATGATACTATAATATTAAAATCATGTACTTTGATTCATACCAACCACATCATGTGTAACGCCCTAACCCTAGTTACCTAGAGCATGTGCATTATTTTAAAACATTAGAATGATTACAAGGAATCATGTCCTGAATAACTGATCAGTTTATTAGTCTTGGAAAATATATTATATACATGAACAATAAATTACACTTAATAACATAAAACACAGCATAAATAGTCCTTTGATAACACCATTATTCCCCTAGATTAATCCTATATATTAATCATATACACTCCTTGGAATACTAGGAAAATAAAACATGAGAAATGGGTGAGATCATATGCTCAGTGAGGGTAAATAATTCAGTGGAAGCTATAAACTTTTAAAGAAAGATGTATAATATAAAAAACCTCCTTTTAAAACATAATATTGAACATAATATGGAAAAAATAATTCAAATTTTACCATAAAAACATGAACATGGATATTCAACTAGTCAAATAATCACATGTAATAACTAATTTTATAATGACGGAATGCATAATGCCAGACATAATAATTACTACTCCAAGGCCTTATACCAAGACCATTCACAGATATTATGTCAAGGTCTTATGCCAACACACTAGTTTGTCTCATGAGACCTACTGATGCATCAAGGGGATATAGAGGGATCTTCCCATCACTTAATGAGTCCAATGAATTCCACATATGAAATGGTTGAAATATAATATAACCATTCATATTAAAACCACTATATAAAATGTTAATACTTTAATTATAAACCATGAGTGGTATAAAAATAGAACATCCTCAGTTAAATGTATCAAAAAAACTTTAATAAAATATGGAAGATTGTATCATAATATTATAACTTCAAGAAAATATAAAATCTAACAAAGGATCTTGACATAGATGAAAATAATTTAATAAATTCGTTAAAACTCTTTGAGGAAAAAATCACTTTTACTTTAAAACATTTAAAAGCCATGAAATTTAAAAATAAAACATTTATTTTGAAAATAACCTTATAAGCTGGTAAGGGAATATTAAAAATGGTAAGGATCCATAATGATGGAAAATAGTCACTCATGTTGTATAAGTTAAAAAAACAATATTTCCTTAATTTATCGAAAAGGTCATAAAGTACCTCATTTGGAAAATGACCAAAATATTCCTTTCAAAACATTTTATAAAATGTCAAACATGGGTAAAAATGACTTTAAAATCCATAGGATTATAGTAAAAAAATTTATGAAAAAAATATTATAAGCATGGACAAGGATGATAATGATATCCTAGTAGATACTTATACATCAACAACCTCGAATAATAATGAGATTGTGAGATTAACCCTTACCTTAGATCTGATACTCTATGCATCTGTCATAAACTCTTGTATAATGTTTTTAAACATGTTATTAACTTATATTAGAATCATAAAAATATTTATGATGTCATATATGATTCTTTTATGACTTTATACTACCCATTTATTAACAATTCCAAGTTAATGCAACATTTTAGGTAATATCGCTTTGTTTATCGTAAGTGTTTTGACTAGTTATTTTTTATCATATTACTTAGATCATGATTTACTTAATTCCATAATGTATAATATGATTTATATATCATATATATTCTTAATATAAATATATATAATATATATATATATAAAATGGAATACACCATTCAAGGAGATGGTAGGCCATACATACGCATGAACGCAGTTTCCGTTTTCTTATCGTATTGAATGGAAGTAAGTGAATGACATATATGTATATTCATATATATATATATATCATTTCATTAGACTTATAAGGTCATATATTTCATAATTATTAGTAATATATTTTTTATAATTATTCTTGGATGGTTAAAATGGAGAATGAATCTTATCGCGTCGTGGAGATGGTAGGTCGTGTATACGAATGAGCGACGATATCATTTCTTTAATTGTAAAATGGTATGGAATTGGATTGAATATGAATTTTACAGATGCAATATAATGTTATATATATTATTTAAATCCATTATATTCATCTTTATATCCATATAAATACGGTGTGCATGAAAAAAAAATTACACCACAACATGGAGATGGTAAGTCATACATACGCACGCATTATGGTATTTTTTTTCAGAGGATGGGTAAAAAGAGTAATCTGGTTTACCATAATATTAAAAATATATCAGCATATATGAGATTCTGGATTTATTTTTTTAGTATGGTAACAACTTATTAATAAGAAGTAGAATAAGAAATGAACTTTGAAATAAGGGATAAAGTGATTACCTCTTATTCGGGTATTTCCTTTTGATTTTAACAAAAGGGCTCCTTATAATGGATCTATGCCCAACATTTGGCCTCTAGGATGAATTTTAGGAGGTTTTCTAGATTAATGGTCAGGGTTTGGAAAAACCAAAGGGCATTAGAGGTGTGAGTTAAAGAGAAAGGTAGGTTACCTTTTATAAGAGAGGTGAAGGGTACTTTAGGAAGAATATTGAAATATTAATTTATTATAAAAATATTTTAGATTTCTAATAGCTAAAAATTGATTTATTTATAGTATAAGATGGTTATGGGTTGAAATACTCTCAACCAATAGGTTTCAAACATGTTTATGACATAAAAATAACCTTATCTTTTAGATTTAACTCTTTGTAAAATAAGTTAACTCTTACCTTGTCCTCTTGTACATGGTTAATATCTTTAAAATAGAATTCCAAGAGAAAATAAAGAGGATAATTTATGAGATTTTTATCACTATAGACATTTTTTTCCCAACTTTACATTTTTAGGATTTTTATATCATTTAATAATGTGGTATTTTTTTTAAAAACTCATTTATGTCAATTTTGACACTATTTAGTAATTTATTTTTGTTAAATTCATAGAACTTTATTCCATAGAACCAAAGGCATTATATTATCCCTAATATGTCAATTTCATCCATAAAATTCTTGTATGGAATCAAAATTTTCAAATTACATTTATTTTAATATTTAAAAATTCATTTATTTGAAAAATTCATTAATAAGGTAATCACTGCATCATCACTATGTCATACATAAATATATTTGTCAAATATATAAAAATTATAAATAAAATGTCACAACCCGACCCTACCCGGGCTCGAGCCGCAACTACCCCAAGCCCGCCTCCATAGGCCAGGGGCTGGCGACCAGCGCCGAAGGCACAACAACTCGGGGAGGCCTTTGCCTAAGCACCTGTACACACGCACACGCAGCACACTCAATGAAAAAGTGCAGAGTAAAGAAAGAACAAGAAGATTAAAAAAGAACAACTGCTATATATAACCACAAATGTGCATCGACCTCTAAACAGTACATGGTACAAGCTGAAAGGAAAAGGGGAAAAACACGCGCCCAACCAAAAAGTGACACAACCCGGCAACAGGTAAACAAAGAGAAACAGCTGACGGGTCTCCCACCTGGAACCCGGCCACGACCACCACACGCGGTCCAAGATCCCGAGCTCCTACGCTCCACTGAAGTCACGCTCCACCTGTCTGTCGTCTGCAAGGGCACACCAAGTGCGGGAAAATCCCAAGCAGGGGTGAGTATAAAAATACTCAGTAGGATACCCCGAAGGCTCGAGGGAGCAACAAAGGGAGGTACTGAAGGGTGAGTAGTAGAGCGAACAGGGAAAGTAAAGGAGTACAATAGAGAGTGCAGAAAAGAGTACAGTAAAGAGTCCAGCTCAACCCAACAAAAGAAAGGAAGTAGACTCATCCAGGCACAAGGAGCTGGAAACGGTGAGAAGATGAACTTCCCGTCAAGTCTTCGCTGCCTATAGCAGGAGAGTAGACTCGTCCAACCACGAGAAGATAGACATGGAAAGCACGTGGCATACCTCGCACGTCTTCGCCTCACCTGGAAGGAGAGTAACCAAACCCAAGAGGTGGGTACCGGAAACAAGGTATATACATATCGGTATGCTCAACAAGAAACCCAAACAATGTCGTAAGGGGATCCCCGTCCCGTAGCTCAGCCCAAGAAAAGTCTCGTCAACAGTCCCAGACATAACACCATTGATGCCCAGCATCCTGCACGTCTGCCCTGAACCGCAAGCCAAGGGGCTCAGTCACCGCACCTTGATACTATCCTCTTTGGGTGGCACTGACTTGCCCGCACGGTTTTAGATCGCGTCGCAAGAACGTGTCTCGGTGGGGAAAGCGCCCCTCGTACTTGAGAGTTCTAGGGAAATCAAACCACACCTCGTCACTGCCCTGCAGTCGAGAGGTCTCCTCATAGTCAATCCGTCACAACATCGACCCGTACAACCAAGGGTCCTGCTCCGGTAACATCGGAGGAAAGCCACAGACTAGCCTAGTCGAGAGGATTGAGTCTGGAATGCCAACTGGTGTTCCCACTGCCCAGCCCTGCTGGAGGGTAATTCATAACCAGATATCAGGTGACCCACTGCCCAGCCCTGCTGGAGGATAAACCTTAATACATCGTCAAGCGACCCACTGCCCAGCCCCGCTGGAGGGTAAACCATATTCAGACATCGGGTGACCCACTGCCCAGCCCTGCTGGAGGGTAAACCCTAATACATCATCAGGAGACCCACTGCCCAGCCCCGCTGGAGGGTAGACCTGGAATAAGTCGACAGGCAACCCACTGCCCAGCCTTGCTGGAGGGTAGACCTGGAACTAGACGACGGGTGACCCATTGCCCAACCCTGCTGGAGGGTAGGCCCTAAGAGGTCGTCGGGTGACCCACTGCCCAGTCTCTGCTGGAGGGTAGCCCCTAAGCGCGTCGGGTGACCCACTGCCCAGTCTCTGCTGGAGGGTAGACCCTAAAAGTGTCGGGTGACCCACTGCCCAGTCTCTGCTGGAGGGTAGACCCTAGAATCTGATGAGTAACCCATTGTCCAGCCCCGCTGAAGGGTAAAACTTAGAACTGCTCTGGCCACATCCACTGGAGGGTACAACACTGGCCAACTGAACACGGAGTGGGCATCGCGTGACCACCCAACTCCAGCACAACTCACCCAAAAGGGGTTCAGCACCTGTTCCATCACTAGGTTCCACTGGCCCCGCCACCAGCCAATCCATCGAGAATGAAACCAGGGGGAGACCACTCAACCCTGCTGGTCAACAAACGAGCACCAAGCCAGGGGAAAAACTCCACCCTGGTGGTCAAACAAACACACCGAGGAACCCTCTACGTCGCAAGAGGTCAAAGTACGCCAAGCAGAACACAGCATGCACGTGGGGCCCACACGACGTGTGGCCCCAAGTGAACCGCAACCAAGCACACGAACGTCTCAGGTACAAACCACACGTACCTCCAAGGGCTCCCGTATACTCCCAAAGTATACCTCGTTCCAGCCCATAGGCTATCGTGCACACGACACCCAACGTCAGGGCGAAGGTGTGACGTAACAACTCCACCTTAAAGGCCCATGCATGGCCAACCACGTCACCTCAAGCATTTACATCACTCACACGGGAGTGCACGTGATCACTCGCCAAAGGTCCGCTACAAGCAAGTAGGGCGAACCACCACTGGAGCACCTTTCATGCTTCCACATTTCTCAAGATTGCGCAAGAGGCTCCGTACATCCAAGCGGATCACACCGTTGTAATCCTTGTGGAAAAACACGCGAGTTAGACTACTCACTCACCCAAAACGGTCAACAGGTGGAAAGGGTACTATTCACCATGACCAAACCCGTGTGGGGCCCACCCCAAGATCCCGAAACTGAACAAAAGGATCACACCACTGCGTTCCCCTCGAAAAAACACACGGGATTGACTACTCAATCACCCAAAATGGTCACCCGGTAAAAAAGGTACTATTCATCGTAGCCCGGTCGGGTGGGACCCACACCACATCTCCGAAAGAGGTCGGGTGGACTGCGCCATCACGATGCTCTCGGAAAAACACGTCGAAAGCACTACTCGCTTGAGTAGAACGGGTATCCAGAGAAAAAGATGCGTTCCGGCGCACCGCACACGAGCGGCGCCACGTGGGACCCGCATCTCGGTCCTGAAACTCAATGAACGGATCGCACCGTTGCGATCCTCTCGAAAAAGTACACAAGATGGACTACTCACTTGTCCAAAACGGTCGCCCGGTGATAAAGCTGGAAATCACCGACGACTCCCGAAACGGCACTCGCGGGGCCCGCACCATCGTGCGGAATTTGAGCGGGCGGATTGCACCATTGCAATCCCCTTGGAAAAACATCCAGAAACGACTGCTCGCACACCCCGAACGGACGTCCGATGGAAAAGTTGTGAAACGCCGCACGCAGCTCAAGAGATGGGCGGTGGGGTCCACGCCTCAACTCCGGCTTCAACGCCCGGAACTGCCCCGGAAACCTCCGCCTCAGTGCCAGGGTCACAACGCCGCTGACGGCGCTCAAATCGGACGTCCCATGCGTCCGCTCCGTACAAAACAAGATTCTCGGGAAAAATGCTCGTCTACTTAAGGACGCGTCGCGCCCCAGCGACCCCTCGTTTCGAGAATTAAAAATTCCCAAAACCATCTCAAAACATTCCCCTCGACGCAAGCTCCGCGCTGCCGTAGACGGCGCGCAAAACGGACGCCCGTAGCTAAAGATACGGGCGTCCGAAGGTATTAGGGGAGAACCCTTCGGGCCGGACCAGCCCGGTCTGGCCGGTCCGCCCTGCTCGGGCCGGCCCGCTCCGGCCGACCCGCTGGGACCGCGGCCCAACCGCTTGGGTCCGGCCCAGCCGACCCCGTGGCCCGCCGCCCCGCGGCCCGCCGCTTGCCTCGCCCGCGCGCCGCGCGGGTGCCTCCACCGACCGGCCGACATGGCCAGTCGAGTCCACACGGAGACCCGCCTTTGGCGGGTCTCGGTCTCCCCATCGGGGTCACGGGCCGCGACCCCGGACGCCCCCTGGTCGGCGCCCCCAGCCGGCGCCCTCTCGCCGGCTCCCCGCTACACCGCGACGCCGCGGACCGCCAGCCGCCTGCCGCTTGCCAAAGCCGGCCCGTCGCCGCCTTCCGAAGCCACGGCCGCCGCGCCGCCTGCCCGGAGCCGAGCCGCTCCGCCGCGCCATCTCGCCGGACCGCCCTGTCGACCGCTGGAAACCGCAAAACCACCCCCAACTTCACCGGGCCGCTGCGGACGCCTCGGAGCTCCGATTTCACATCCGAAAGGTGCATCGGAAAGCTCGGATCGAGCTCTACTAATCTATGGGCTTTGTTCGAAGATCGAGTGGCAATTCGATGGTATAAATTGGGTTCAAAAGAAATGCGGGAATTTAAAAACAAAATAAAACTCCTACCTCGTTGGGCTTCGCCCGGCGCTTCCCGCGCGATCCGCCGCGCGCCATCACCTCGCCGGAGTTGGCTCGCCAGAGCTCGCCGGAATGGAGGATGGAAGGGGAGAGGTTGTGAGGAAGTAGAAGGGGAAGAAGGGGGAGGGGGTGCGTTTAAGTAATAACACTTAAACACCCCCGCCCGGCACGCCCCCGACCCCACTCTTGAAGCAAACAAAAAGGAGGGCGTCCCTGGGGTAAACATGGCCTCCCGAGCACAACAGTGGTCTCGGAATTTTAATCCGAGACCCCGTTCAAAAGTTATTAAACTTAGCGCCCGAGGCCGCCAAATTACGAAAATGCCCCTGGGTCCATTTTTCACAAACGGCCCGCGCCCGCGAAACTTACACCCCTCCTAGGGTAAACGGCACGCTCCGAACTCAACGGTGCCCTCGGTTTTCCAATCTAAGCCACAGTTTAAGAGATACTAGCGTTTCTCCATTAAATGAATAAATTAATTAATTAATTTATCCGTTTAACATTCCAGAAGCAGGCGAGGGGTCCAAACGTCCCGCGCCGACAAATTTTATGTCGTTCCTAGGGTAAAAACCCCATTCCGGACCCATCCGTACACTTGGATCTCTGATACGGAACTTTGTTTAAGAGTTATTGCATTTATTTAGTATTTTCAGTGTGAACGCGCTGAAAATTTAATTCCGGCCACTCTGGGGCCCGGAATCGCACGCCGTCTGAAGGCGCTGCTCTGGAATATCATCAAGAATATTCCAAAGTCTTTCACAGCAAAAACTTGGTTCTTACATCATTCCCTCCTTCAAGATTTTTGTCCTCGAAAAGCAAAACCAAGGAAGAACAAAGGGTACTAATCCCACACCTGGCTTTCCCATACCCAGAAGAACCCACGCACAGCTCTGTGCCTCCACACACAGACCAAAGGATTGATCTGTTCACGCGAGGTCGACCCATGCCGATGTCATGCACCCACTCTAGACTTTGGGGTCAGGGCAAGGCGGTAGGGAACCTCGCCATCCCTTTGCACGATCTCAAATGGCCCGAAGGCCCTCGGGGGTAGCTCACCTCCCCGGTCAAACCTCTACGTCACACGCCGTGACTGGAATCACCGCCCGCACCTGAAAAAAGGCCTGGTGATTCCCTCCTTCAGAATATCCATATGGGGGAAACACCCAAGGATATCTGATCTTACAAGACTCCACAACCGAGGCTCTCTTACACGCTCGAAAGGCGAAGGAGTCAACACCATCGACTAAAGGAAAAGGTCTCGCGCCTTTCTCCTTACCACAACAGGGTTACACCCGACGCCCTGCGTCACCCTGGTAACATCTCAAACAAGGAGCAGGGAGAAAAGCCTTTCCCACGCAGAGCCTAACAATTCCACTGCAAAAAGTAGAGGAGTCGCAAGGGGGTACCTCTCACCATCTCATGCTCTGCAGGATCGTAGACATCCAAAGCTCGCGGCTACCCGCGGTCCCAACTGTCAGCTCCCGGAGCCTGACGTGGACCGCCTAGTGGTGATGGGGGGGATCTCATAACGTCGTCCCCCACTACCATATCCTCCCACTCCTCTGCTAGCACCACCTCTCTGGGCGCTACTCCGATCACGGCGCTGCCTTTGTCGTGGTGGTGCGCCTGCTGCCTGCCTGAAGCCCTCAGCAACTCAGGTCGGGCAGTCTCATGCCAAGTGACCTCGCCCGTCACAAGCATAGCACCAGCGCTCTCTGGGCTGCCCTGGTGCCCTCCGGCGCCAATGTGGTGTACTACCACGGCCCGAGATCCACTCACGGAAGGGCATCCTTAATTGAGGCCCTGCGCCTTTTCGCCATAGTGGTATACGACCACGTCTCCGAAACCGGCAGTGGGAAGGCCACCTGCATTGAGGTCTTGTCCTCCAGCGCCTGCTAGCTACGGCAGACGTCCCGGCTCCATCGCGCCCACTTCCACTACCAACCGCAAAACATGAAAGGAAGTCCTTTGTCACCAGTGCCCGCTCTAGCACCCCAGCATATGTGGAAATTCCCAAGGGTACTATGACAGCACGAATCTCTCGGCGGAGACTCTTCTCAAACTTCCATGCTCGGATGTCGTCATCACGGACCAAGTCCGGGTAAAAGCGTGCACGGTATGCAAAACTAGCCGCGTACTCGTCCACCGTCATCCCTCCCTGCTGAAACAGCAGGAGCTCCTAAATCTGAACGGAGCGCAAGCAGGAGGGGAAAAACTCCTCACGGAGCAACAACTGAAAGTAGTCCAACGAAAGCGATGACTCGTCAAGAAACTGAGTCACCAGACTCCACCAACGCCAAGCTGTTCCACAAAAAAGGCTGGCTGCCAAAGCCACTCCCTGATCTGTCAGCATCTGCACAAGCCTGAAAAGGCAAACCACTGTCTCGAGCCAAGCCTCTACTGCCTGAGGGTCTGGCTCACCACTGAACCTCAGCGGTCCCTACTGCTGGAACTCAGGGAGCGCGCTCAACCTATGCTCAAACTCAGCCTGCCCAGCTGAAACTGCCTGCTGATCAACAGGTGGGGGTGCTGCTACCGGCCCACCCGGAGAAAGGGGCTCACACGATGGGTCCTAGACTGTGGCCTCATAGCTCACAAGGTCGTCGTCACACACCCAAAGCTGGTATCTGGGCTGGTTGTCTTCGCGGAGACATCCTGAATATTATCAAGGAGTGCCGCGGTCAGATGAGCATATATGTATATACCAAAAACAACAACGATGGGGAGCTGACTCAAGAAGGATATTCAAAGACTCAGTCCTATGTGATGCACAAACAAATTCCCCTGCAACAAGTGTCTCAGCATGCCGAGTCGACAAGCGGGTTATCAAGGTCCTGGTGAATGGATACGTTGGCCGCCGCACCATCACTGGACTCTCTGGCCTGAGAGCCTCTCTCGAGACACGTTAACACTACTGCCCTATATCCAAACCAATTCCTCTTTTAGGGACGTCCGCACAACGCCCCAAGGAATGAACCAGCTCTGATACCACTTTGTCACGACCCGACCCTACCCGGGCTCAAGCCGCAACTACCCCAAGCCCGCCTCCATAGGCCAGGGGCTGGCGACCAGCGCCGAAGGCACAACAACTCGGGGAGGCCTTTTCCTATGCACATGTACACACGCACACGCACACGCAGCACACTCAATGCAAAAGTGCAGAGTAATGAAAGAAAAAGCAGAGTAAAAAGAACAACTGCTATATATAACCACAAATGTGCATCGACCTCTAAACAGTACAAGGTACAAGCTAAAAGGAAAAGGGGCAAAACACGCGCCCAACCAAAAAGTGCCACAACCCGGCAAAAGGTAAACAAAGAGAAACAGCTGACGGGTCTCCCACCTGGAACCCAGCCATGACCACCACACGCGGTCCAAGCTCCCGAGCTCCTACGCTCCACCTGTCCGTCGTCTGCAAAGGCACACCAAGTGCGGGCAAAGCCCAAGAAGGGGTGAGTATAAAAATACCCAGTAGGATACCCCGAAGGCTCGAGGGAGCAACAAAGGGAGGTACCGAAGGGTGAGTAGTAGAGCGAACAGGGAAAGTAAAGGAGTACAATAGAGAGTGCAGAAAAGAGTACAATAAAGAGTCCAACTCAACCCAACAAAAGGAAGGAAGTAGACTCGTCCAGGCACAAGGAGCTGGAAACGGTGAGAAGATGAACTTACCATCGAGTCTTTGCTGCCTATAGCAGGAGAGTAGACTCGTCCAACCACGAGAATCTAGACACGGAAATCACGTGGCATACCCTGCGCGTCTTCGCCTCACTTAGAAGGAGAGTAACAAAACCCAAGAGGTGGGTACCGGAAACAAGGTATATACATATCGGTATGCTCAACAAGAAACCCGAAAAACGTCGCAAGAGGATCCCCATCCCGTAGCTCAGCCCAAGAAAAGTGTCGCCAACAGTCCCAGACATAACACCATCGATGCCCAGCATCCCGCACGTCTGCCCTGAACCGCAAGCCAGGGGGCTCAGTCACCACACCTTGATACTATCCGCTTTGGGTGGCACTGACTCGCTCGCATGGTTTTAGATCGCGTCGCAAGAACGCGTCTCGGTGGGGAAAGCTCCCCTCGTACTTGAGAGTTCTAGGGAAATCAAACCACGCCTCGTCACTGCCCTGCAGTCAAGAGGTCTCCTCACAGTCAAGCCGTCACAACATCGACCCGTACAACCAAGGGTCCCGCTCTGGTAACCTTGGAGGAAAGCCACAGACTAGCCTAGTCGAGAGGACTGAGTCTGGAATGCCAACCGGTGTCCCCACTGCCCAGCCCTGCTGGAGGGTAAACCTTAATACATCGTGAGGTGACCCACTGCCCAGCCCCGCTGGAGGGTAAACCATATTCAGACATCGGGTGACCCACTGCCCAGCCCTGCTGGAGGGTAAACCCTAATACATCATCAGGCGACCCCCTGCCCAACCCCGCTGGAGGGTAGACCTGGAATAAGTCGACAGGCGACCCACTACCCAGCCTTGCTGGAGGGTAGACCTGGAACTAGACGACGGGCGACCCACTGCCCAGCCCTGCTGGAGGGTAGGCCCTAAGAGGTCGTCGGGTGACCCACTGCCCAGTCTCTGCTGGAGGGTAGACCCTAAGCGCGTCGGGTGACCCACTGCCCAGTCTCTGCTGGAGGGTAGACCCTAAAAGTGTCGGGTGACCCACTGCCCAGTCTCTACTGGAGGGTAGACCCTAGAATCTGATGAGTAACCCACTGCCCAGCCCCGCTGGAGGGTAAAACTCGGAACTGCTCTGGACACATCCACTGGAGGGTACAACACTGGCCAACTGAACACGGAGTGGGCATCACGCGACCACCCAACTCCAGCACAACTCACCCAAAAGGGGTTCAGCACCTGTTCCATCACTAGGTGCCACTGGCCCCATCACCGGCCAATCCATCGAGAACGAAACCAGGGGGAGACCACTCAACCCTGCTAGTCAACAAACGAGCACCAAGCCAGGGGAAAAACTCCACCCTGTTGGTCAAACAAACACACTGAGGAACCCTCTACGTCGCAAGAGGTCAAAGTACACCAAGTAGAACACGGCACGCACGTGGGGCCCACACGACATGTGGCCCCAAGTCAACCCCAACCAAGCGCACGAACGTCTCAGGTACAAACCACATGTACCTCCAAGCGCTCCCGTATACTCCAAGAGTATACCTCGTTCCAGCCCATAGGCTATCGTGCACACGACACCCAACGTTAGCGCGAAGGCGTGATGTAACAACTCCACCTCAAAGGCCCAGGCACGGCCAACCACGTCACCTCAAGCATTTACATCACTCACACGGGAGTTCACGCGATCACTCGCCAAAGGTCCGCTACAAGCAAGTAGGGCGAACAACCACTGGAGCACCTTTCATGCTTCCACATTTCTCAAGATCGTGCAAGAGGCTCTGTACATCCAAGCGGATCACACCATTGTAATCCTTGTGAAAAAACACGCGAGTTAGACTACTCACTCGCCCGAAACGGTCAACAGGTGGAAAAGGTACTATTCAACGTGACCAAACCCGTGTGGGGCCCACCCCAAGATCCCTAAACTGAACAAACGGAGCAGACCACTGCGTTCCCCTCGAAAAAACACACGGGATTGACTACTCAATCACCCAAAACGGCCACCCGGTAAAAAGGTACTATTCACCGTAGCCCGGTCGGGTGGGACCCACACCACATCTTCGAAAGAGGTCGGGCGGACTTTGCCATCGCGATGCTCTCGGAAAAACACGTCGAAAGCACTACTCGCTTGAGTAGAACGGGTATCCGGAGAAAAAGATCTGTTCCGACGCACCGCACACGAGCGGCGCCACGTGGGAACCGCATCCCGGTCCCGAAACTCAACGAACGGATCGCACCGTTGCGATCCTCTCGAAAAAGTACACAAGATGGACTACTCACTTGTCCAAAACGGTCGCCCGGTGATAAAGCTAGAAATCACCGTCGACTCCCGAAACGGCCCTCGCGGGGCCCGCACCATCGTGCGGAATTTGAGCGGGCGGATTGCACCATTGCAATCCCCTCGGAAAAACATCCAGAAACGACTGCTCACACGCCCCGAACGGACGTCCGATGGAAAAGTCGTGAAACGCCGCACGCAGCTCAAGAGACGGGTCGTGGGGTCCACGCCTCAACTCCGGCTTCAACGCTCGGAACCACCTCGGAAACCTCCGTCTCAGTGCCAGGGTCACAATGCCGCTGACGGCGCTCAAATCGGACGTCACATGCGTCCGCTCCGTACAAAACAAGATTCTCGGGAAAAATGCTCGTCTACTTAAGGACGCGTCGTGCCCCAGAGACCCCTCGTTTTGGGAATTAAAAATTCCCGAAACCATCTCAAAACATTTCCCTCGACGCAAGCTCTGCGCTGCCGCAGACGGCGTGCAAAACGGCCGCCCGTAGCTAAAGATACGGGTGTCCGAAGGTATTAGGGGAGAACCCTTCGGGCCGGACCGGCCCGGTCTGGCCGGTCCGCCCTGCTCGGGCCGGCCCGCTCCGGCCGGCCCGCTGGGACCGCGGCCTAGCCGCCTGGGTCCGGCCCAGCCGACCCCGCAGGCCGCCGCCCCGCGGCCCACCGCTTTCCTCGCCCGCGCGCCGCGCGGGCGCCTCCACCGACCGGCCAACATGGCCAGTCGAGTCCACGCGGAGACCCGCCTTTGGCGGGTCTCGGTCTCCCCAGCGGGGTCGCGAGCCGCGACCCCGGACGCCCCCTGGTCGGCGCCCCCAGCCGGTGCCCTCTCGCCGGCTCCCCGCTACACCGCGACGCTGCGGACCGCCAGCCGCCTGCCGAAGCCGGCCCGCCGCCGCCTTCCGAAGCCACGGCCGCCGCGCCGCCTGCCCTGAGCCGAGCCGCTCCGCCGCGCCATCTCGCCGGACGGCCTTGCCGACCGCCGGAAACCGCAAAACCACCCCCAACTTCGCCGGGCCGCTGCGGACGCCTCGGAGTTCCGATTTCACATCCAAAAGGTGCATCGGAAAGCTCGGATTGAGCTCTACTAATCTATGGGCTTTGTTCAATGATCGGGTGGCAATTCGATGGTATAAATCAGGTTCAAAAGAAATGCGGGAATTTAAAAACAAAATAAAACTCCTACCTCGTTGGGCTTCGCCCGGCGCTTCCCGCGGGATCCGCCGTGCGCCATCGCCTCGCCGGAGTTGGCTCGCCGGAGCTCGCCTCGCTGGAGCTCGCCGGAATGGAGGAGGGAAGGGGAGAGGTTGTGAGGAAGAAGAAGGGGAAGAAGGAGGAGGGGGTGCGTTTAAGTAATAACACTTAAACACCCCCGCCCGGCATGCCCCCGACCCCGCTCTCGAAGCAGACGAAAAGGAGGGCGTCCCTGGAGTAAACATGAACTCCCGAGCACAACGGTGGTCTCGGAATTTTAATCCGAGACCCCGTTCAAAAGTTATTAAACTTAGCGCCCGAGGCCGCCAAATTACGAAAACGCCCCTGGGGCCATTTTTCACAAACGGTCCGCGCCCGCGAAAATTACACCCCTCCTAGGGTAAACGGCACGCTCCGAACTCAACAGTTCCCTTGGTTTTCCAATCTGAGACACCGTTTAAGAGATACTAGCGTTTCTCCATTAAACGAATAAATTAATTAATTAATTTATCTGTTTAACATTCCAGAAGCGGGCAAGGGGTCCAAACGTCCCGCGCCGACAAATTTTTTGTCATTCGTAGGGTAAAAACCCCATTACGGACCCATCCGTACACTCGGATCTCTGATCCGGAACTCCGTTTAGGAGTTATTGCATTTATTTAGCATTTCCAGTGTGAAGGCACTGAAAATTTAATTTCGGCCACTCTGGGGCCCGGAATCGCACGCCGTCTAAAGGTGCTGCTCTGGAATATAATCAAGAATATTCCAAAGTCTTTCACAGCAAAAACTGGGTTCTTACATAAAAACTCATGATGTAGGAAATATTTTTAGATTTATAATGAATATTTATCATCAAAGAGATTAATTATATAATCGCATATAATTGTTTTTGTAAAAGATACATGTTTATGTTATATTTTTCTATACTTTAAATTAATTCTTATAAAATGTCATTTTCACACCCAACTAGCTCTACGAGGTCCCACAATGGACCCAATGAAGCCCAAAATCATAAATATCTCCTAAAATAGGATTATAAAATGTGTTAGAGTATTTTAATATTATTATAATATTATTTTTACCCATATTTACCAAATTTAACCTTTAACCATGGTAAATAAAATAATTAATGAAGTTACTATTCATAATGTCAAAAATTAAAAGGTGCCTATTTACACTATTTGGACCTTCTGATTCTAAATATGAATTCCATTTTTTCAAATTCAATACACATATTTGGCAGAAATTAATTTAAAATTAATTCCCGTTGTCAAAACTAGAAAGTGGGTTTTTAAGAATTAAAAACTATCAAAAGATTGGCATGTGTGTAAGTCCAAGTTAAATTTAAAAATACTTCTAATGGAATAAATTATATTAAATGATAAAAAAATCTAATTATACTTTAAAATCACTCAGATTTATTATTTATCACTAAATTATTTCGATTAATAAAGTTGTTTTCAATTAAAATTTAGTATTTTCACTATTCATCATAATATGAAAGTTATTAGAAAAGTACCAAACATTTATACAAACTAAATTTTTATGTTCTGATTATAGAGAAGAATTTATTTTCCATAAACTTGATATATAAAAGCGTCAAATATTGGATTTAAAAAGGATTCTCTATTAAAAGATGGAAAACTACATTTTTTTTAAAATACTTCTTGTCTCTGAAAAATTGAATTTATCCTTATATTATGTCTATGAAACAAACATATGAATTTAAAATTATATGGGATATATAAAATTCAAAATATGGTTAATACTATTCATAACGTCTTTTAAATGGCTAGTTTGATAGGTTATGGTGCGCTTGAACTCGATGTTGGTTACATCGCACGCTATTGAATTATTTAAAAAGGAAGCATACCGGGGAATCTTGGGGTGTTAAATTATCCCCTCCTTTAATAAATTGTCTCCTCACATTTTAAACGTAGGATTGAAAACAAGGGGTTTGACCTTTCAAGATATCTTAGTTGAAATCCCACATCAAAAAATGGATTAATGAGGCCTCTATTTAAAAAAAGAAAGGTAAGTATGAAGGTTACTAGAAATAACACATACTAGGGCTTCATGTATGAAAACATGGATATGTAATATAAAAAAATCGTAAAGTTTATATGGAGAGTGATATATAATACTATTAGGAGAAATTTAACAACAGAAAGCTATAAATCTACGATGATCTAAGGGACCATTTGATTCATCTCAAAAGAAAGTACTAGGAAGAATTTTTTGGTTTTATGATCCTATCCCTAGTGTTGTAGAATTAATTTAATTCCTATACTAAGAAAAAAAGTAATCGTACATAATTTACATGTAGAGTTTCATCCTTTAACTAATTCAAACCAAAAACTCATCTTTCACTTCAAAAGATAAAACTAAAAAATATTATATTTATCTCAATCGTATAAGGTTAAAAATATAAAAATTTAACATTTAAATGAAGAAAAGTATTTTATAATAACCAGAGACTTCCGGTAGGCTAGTGGTAGGTGATAAAGTCTTGTTGCACTTCGGTTGTGGGTTCGATTCCCGCTGCTTTGTCCGACGTGACATGTTATCACCCGACGTTCCATTTTTCATTTTTCTAAAACTATTGTATTATAATATTCTAAAAATAATATTAATAAACATTTTAAACTTAATAAATACTATCCAAATTTCAACTTAATCCATTATATCCTTTAGAGTTAACCAAAATACTTCTGTCCAATCTCTATCTAAAAGTTCTCTAAATTTCCAAACTCAATTGTAACATCAGATTCCCCAAATAATGTAATGTTGCTCTTATTGTCGCATAATGAATATATTATTATGATGATAGGTTGTTTTAATATATCCCTCACTAATAAATTATTATTACCTAATATTTTACCATAGTGGCACAACCTAGGGTCGATCTCAAAGAGGCCGCTCACAACACACCGAATTTCTATTGTCACTGTTTATAACCTAACTAAAAACTGCTTATATACTAATATAAATGAGGTTTTGATTCTAGAAATAAATAAAATTTTATATATATTAATAATAAAATTAAAAACACAAAAGAAATAAAGAAGACACAAAGAAGTTAGTGAAGAATCATTGTCGTTCTTGGGAGATCTTGGTGATAAAATCATTGTTCTTTAAAATTATTTATTCTCAATACTCTACTCAATGTTGTGGTCAACCCTATCACTCAACACATTTCTGTGAATTGTTATTATTCAGAACTGAACCTCCACATTCAAGATAATACTCACTCACATCATCACCACAATGCTACTCCACCCTGGATACAATATTATGATGATGAAGAGGAAAAATATTAAATCAGGAAAAAGAAATCAATAATTATGAAAGTAGGGTGAACCCTATACCAAAACCATTTTAGTACTATTGAAATTTCTAGAATAAAATAAAGATAAACATTTAATCACAATGAACTCAAGGACCACCACTCCCCCCTCGAACAACAATGAGATTTATTTCTCCATTTGCATGGAGATTAGATGGATCATTGTGGTGGAACACAAAATATAAAATGAAAGAGAATAGAAATGCACAGAAGAATAATAATAACTAAGCTAAAATAAAATTAAAATATAAAAAACTATTAAAAATACCAAACTCCACCATTACACCTTGAAAATGGATATGTTGTAAGAGGTAGAAGAGATGAAAATTTATAGAGAAAATGGGTGAGAAAATTTGGCTCCCAATATGTCCACCTGATTGATCCACACTTGATCCAAATTAAATAGATGAATCATGGAATGTTTCCTTCATAAAGATAGTTCAATTTTTTTTCCTGTATCAACCCTAAAAATTTAAGATTCAATAAAGATGTTTGTAGAATGTTATTACTATTTTAGTCAGAAACATTTAATCTGGTCAGTTGACTTTCCATATTCCACTTTTCCAACTTTCCATGCCATTATGAACTTTAATAAAGCATAATACCACGTGGAATCCTCTATAAAAGTTTATCCACATAATTTGTTCTATCTTCATGCAGAATTAAAGCTTCATTGGACTGGACCACATGGATATGTAATCTCAATAGTAAAAGTGTCCATATTTGTACATAGTTTTTGAGACCTGATTTGTGAGCTATATTTGAGCCTCTAAATGAATGATTGATCATTGAATCTAGAAGGATTAAATGGGCCCCATGATTTATGGAAATCTTCAAAAAAGTAATTTTACAATTTTATTTAGTTTAGAAAAATGTTATGGCCGAATCACATAATATAAATAAAATAATTAAATCCCAAAATTAGGCAATTTAGCAATTATGCTCAAAATTCATCAAAAACTAACAATGTGACAATTTACCATAAAATAACACTATATTGGGATTTAAAACATTGAATTACATTATAAAATATGTTAAAATTTTGTCTTCATCTCTCCCCCACACTTAACTGTTGCAATCCTGGGCAATAATCATATATTCAAATCATAATCCGCACAATAATCATCCACGAGAAAACATCAATGACCATTTCCAAAGTAGAACTCCATCATGTATCCTCTATGAAAAAAAATTCACTATAATCTTCATTTCTCAAATTCAATTTTTTTTAAACCTCATAAATCTATCCATGTTCCAATCAAAACCTACCTCGCATTGAATTTTATGTCACTCTTCACTCAAGAGAAATTAAATCTAGAGTTATGCTCATACTTGGAAATCGCATGTATCACCATCTGATTGTGAAAATTCTCGTCTCTACACAACGTGAAACATGAAAATATTTTCAATCATGAAGTCTTATCTAGGTTAATTATGTGTCTTAGGGTTGGTGAGAAAATGATTGGAAATTTAAGGGTGAAAAGAGGAGGTTTTGACTCTTAAGTACAATGCATGAATATTCAAGTAAAAATACAAGATGAACCTTACTCAGATCCCCTTGAAAGTGTGAATCGCAGCTCCAAAGAAAATTTTATGACATGGGACACGAGCCAATCAGTGATTAAAATTAATTATATCATCTGAATTCTCCCTCTTTTTTCTAATTTTGTTTGAAGCTCTAGAAAGCACAGCTTTATTTTCTTTCTTTTTTTATTAGATAATGAGTTGAAAATTGAATACAATGAATGTATGAAAATAATTCCCTTTCATTGAAATAGAAACATGAGTCATAAAAGGAGGTATGATTAAATATTCAAGTTCACCTCCATTTTTTTCATCATTTGTTTCAATTTTTTCTTAAAGGAGAACTGAATGAATGAAATAAATCACAATGAAATATTGACTCAAGCTCAATTCTCTCATTATCCACTACCCATGTTATTGACACAAACATCACACTAAAAACAAGTTAAACACATCCCAAAAAAAACACACACACACAAAAGTCCCTTCCCCTATACTCAAACTTGAAATATCTATGCAAAATTACCAAGAGTGTGGGTAGGTAAGGAAAATCGGCTTTTAATGTGACTTAAACCTATAAGAAAATTCATGGCATATAAGGGATAATGAAAGATAGATGCAGGGGTGGGTGTCAAGATAAAAATGTGTCTAGCCAAATATATGCATCAATCATATCAAAAACATTCCATGAAATCCAAATCTTCGAAAGATAAAAATCACAAATTCTGGTTCCTAAACAAAATCCATGTTTCCCTCAAAAATGTGTGGTTATTAAGAAAAAATTTTCATAGTGGTTCAGAATACCTCATAGGACTGGAAAAATTATTTGATTTAGTGTTTCATGGTCATGGATTTCAAAAATTGGTCAAACTCATAAAAATGCTTGAAAATCCAATTCAAGGAGAAAGTTTTCACATCAACAATCATTTAAAATCCATTTTTTCAAAAATTGTTTCAATTTTCTTAAAATCAATTGATGTGTGAAAATGATCAATATTTACATTAAAACTCAATAATCCTAAAAATATTAAAAACAAAAAGGAAAAGAACATATAAAAAACTAAGAACTTTGACTCTCACCCCACACTTAGATTTAACAACCCCCCCATTTTAGCATATTAAAAATAAATGCAAGGGAAGAAGAAAAGGAAAGGAAAGATACAAACTAATATTATTTTCTAGTGGTAGCTTTGAGATAAGCTCATAGCTGCTACCACTTCATCCTAGAAATAAAGTAATAAATAAATTCATATAAAAATAAATAAAAAGAAAGAGGTAGGGAGAAGAGGATAGAACATGGTTTTGACCCCCAGGTGGGTGATAGAATTTTTCTACCTCTAATCATGCAAGTGCAGTGGTTTAACCCCAATCATATGGTGGGTGTGGTTTAATTAATATGAACCACCACATGTGACTTTTCGTAGTGTCCATAAATGGAAACCAAGAATAGAAAACACTGAAGAAGATAAGAGAATTCCTAACCCCTAAGAATGAATAAAGAGATAAATTAAGGTCCAGTTTGGGACAGAAAGGAAGATAGGGGTACTCCTTGATGAATTTCGAGATTTCATCCTCCATATGGTATGTAATTAGTTGAATATTAGGTATTATAACCACATACTTCTCTATCTATTCTTATTATTTGACCACCATCACTTAGGTGTTTCCTTCTTTAACATAAAAGGTCTTCTCCATTTGTGATCTGTTAAAAAATTTAGTAAGGGAAAAGTATGAAAATAGTTTATCTTGAATAATATTAAAACATGAAAAATCAATAAAGAAATATTACCTTTCAAGTAATTCATCTTATAAATTTATCTCTTCGAGAAAGGCCATTGGAAACTCCATCTCAATAGTTTTATCTTTTGTATTATCTTACAAAGCAAGAGAGAGGTATAATGGTGCTTGATCTCCCACGTGTGCGTCATCTAGAAAGTCTTCTTCATCAACCTCCTCTGGAAATGGGTTGGATAGGTTTGATGCTATTTCCTTAATAATATTATCCTCACATGGAACTTCAATTGAAAATGTTGGAAAAATAATATTTGATTGCTCTTTTTCTTGAGCCTCCTTTTGAACTGCCAATTCCTTTAAGGAAGATGAAATAAATGTCATTTGATTCCTCAAATCTTATATCATTTTTGCATTCTCATCCAACTGAATCTTAAATGATATATGTTTGATAACCTCAAAAATATTTTTATCATGAAAATAATATGATAAATTACCTTGAAAGTCCATCACTGAACCAAGAAAATAAATATATGCAATGAAGTTCAATTTTTTTGGTTTCTAAATTTTCTGACTTTTTTGTTTTATTTTTGAAAAATAGTGTGAGTAAGTGCTTGGACTCTATGGAAATGGTGCCAAATTTATGAGAGGGATTTTTCTTAGATCCCTCACTAATAAATTATTATTACTTAAGAGTTTACCATAGTTGCACAACCTAGGGTCGAATTCGAAGAGGCCGCTCACAACACAGTGAATTTCTATTGTCACTATTTATAACCTAACTGAAAACTGCTTATATACTAATATAAATGGGGGTTTGATTCTATAAATACATAAAATATTATATATATTAATAATCAAATTAAAAACACAAAGGAAAGAAAGAAGACACAAAGAAGGTAGTGAAGAATGGTTGTCGTTCTTGGGAGATCGTGGTGATAAAATCATTGTTCTTTAAAAATATTTATTCTTAATTCTCTACTCAATTTTGAGATCAACCCTATCACTCAACACCTTTCCGTGAATTGTTATTGTCTTGAACTAACCCTCTGCATTCAAGATCATACTCACTCACATCATTACCACAATGTTACTCCACCCTGTATACAATATTATGATGATGGAGAAGAAAAATTTTAAAATGGGAAGAAAAATCAATAACAATGAAAGTGGGGTGCCCCTACACCAAACACATTTCAGTACTATTGAAATTTCAAGAATAAAATAAAGATAAACTTTTAATCACAATGAACTCAAGGACCACCACTCCCCCCTCGAACAACAATGAGAGTAAGTTCTCCATTTGCATGGAGATTAGAAGGATCTTTGTAGGGGAACACAAAATAGAAAATCAAAGAGAATAGAAATGCATAAAAGAAGAATATTAACTGAACTAAAATAAAATTAAAATATAACAAAATATTACAGATACCAAACTCTTCCATGCCCCCTTGAAAATGGCTATGTTGTAAGAGGTAGAAGAGATGACAATTTATATAGAAAATGGGTGAGAAAATTTGGTTCCCAATCTTTCCACCTAATTAATCCACACTTGATCCTAATTAAATGGATGAATCATGGATAGTTTCCTTTATAAAGTTTTTTCAAATTTTTTCCTTCTTCAACAATAAAAATTTTAGATTCAATGGAGACATGTGTAGAATGTTATTACTGTTTTTGTCCGAAACATTTAATCTGGTCAGTTGACTTTCCATATTCGACGTTTCCAACTTTCCACGGCATTACACCCTATAATAAAGCTAAATACCATGTCGAATACTTTATAAAAGTTGATCCTAAAAATCGTTTATATCTCCATGAACAATGTATGCTTCATTGGACTAGCCCACATGGAGATATAATCTCAATAGTAAAGGTGTCCATATTTTTACTCAGTTTTTGAGGCTTGATTTGTGAGTTATATTTGAGCCTCCAAATGAATGATTGAGAATTTAATCTCAAAGGATTAAATGGGACCCATGATGTATGGAAACCTAAAAAAAGTAATTTCACAATTTCATTTAGTTTAGAAAAATTTATGGCCGAATTAAAGAATACTAATAAAATAATTAAATCCCAAAATTATGCCATTTAGAAATTATGCTCAAAATTCATCTAAAAACTAACAATGTGACAATTTCCCATAAAATAACACTATGGTGGGATTTAAAACATTAAATTATATTATAAAATATGTGAAAATTTTGTCTTCATTGGATTACCTTCATCATATTAATACTTTAATGAAAACAAAAAGTACTGCAGTACAATCCTTATATATATCACATTCCTCTTATAACCATAATATAATTCTTGAATCCAAAAACAAAAATACATTAATTATTCCACTTTAGATATTGTAACAGTATAATATTGACCTTGATCCATTTTATTTTTCCATGTTATATTTCCTTGACACTTTGTAAAATCATTTGCATAATGTCCTATTTCTTTTCAATTGTAGCATTGAACATTGAAATCCTCTTACTTCCCCTTGCAATCACGATATTGGTGGCCTTTTTCTACACATTTTTAATAAACTCTAATTCCTTTTAGTAAAATACTAGGGTGTTTCTTCCCACATTTATCACATAATGGAAAATCATTCTTTTCATTTTTCCCTGTATTTGTCTCTTGCACCACTGTTCTCTTCTTCTCTTGCTTTACTTTAATGTCATAATTATTAGATAATTAATTTTCCATATTGATAGCACACAAGACTGTATCTTAGTATAATGAGAAATATTGTGAGACCAATTCCCGTCGAAGAAAAGGTTTTAACCCATAAAATAATCTATTAATCTCACTTCTTAGGTTACGTATGTAATCTGCAACATGCCTTGCTAACCTTGTGAAGTTAACCTCATAATTTGCAAAATTATCATCCTCTTTTTATCTCAGACTTAGAAATTTCATTTCCATATCAGCTCGTTGTTCATGATGAAATTATTTCTCTATCAAAAGTTCTTTAAACTCCCTCCATTCCATATTTCTCACTTCTTCATCCTCCTTTGTTTTTTGAATTAATGACCACCATTGATCTGCATCTCCTAAGAGATAATAAACTTTCATGACAACCTTTTCCCTTTCATTACTTCCCAAATAAAGAAATTTTTTTCTAAGGTACTTCTCATGTAACACCCCAAGCTTCCACGGTACGCTTCTCTTTGAATAATACAGTAGCGTGTGCTGTACGCAACTTCGAGTTCTAACACACCACAACCAATCAAACTAGCCGTTATGAATAGTAATACCCAGTTTTTGAAATTTTATACATTTTATCTTTCAAAATGGGATTCATTTTTGGATTTGGAATATCTAAATTAGCTTAGGGTGAATTTTTGGTACTTTTCTGATAACTTTCATATTTTGATGAATAGTGAAAATTACTAAATTTTAATTAAAAGCAACTTTTTAAATCGAAATAATTAGTAGTGATAAATTATTCATTTGAGTTATTTTAAAGTATAATTAAATTATATTTTTTCCATTTAATCCAATTTTGGTCATTAGGCATAATTTTACCTTTAAACATGACATAAGCAAGTTTCAATCTTTTGATAGTTATTATTTCTAAAAAACACGCTTTTTGTTTTCACAACGGGAATTAATTTTAAATTAATTTCTTCCACTTCTATGTTTTGAATTTGTAAAAATGGATTCCATATTTAGAATCAGGAGGTCCAAATTTTGTAAATAGGTAACTTTTATTTTTATACATTTTGAATAATTACTTCGGTAAATATTTTATTTACCATGGTTAAAGGGTAAATCCGGTAAATAAGGGTAAACAAATAATATTATAATAATATTAAATTACCCTAACATGTGTCATAACCCTATTAGATGATACCTTTCTGACCATGGGCATATTTGGGTCGATTTTGGGACCCCATGGAGCCACTTGTAAGTGATAATGACACTTTATATTAATTAAGTTAAAGTAAATACAAAAATGACATAGGCATATATCTTTTAGAAAAACAATTTTTACATAGGGTTATATATTTTATATTTTCAACTATAAATATTCATCATAAAGATAAAAATATTTCCTATATAATGGTATTTTATTTATAATTTTTAGACATTGAATAATTAAATTTATTTATTACACAATAACGATGCCGTATTTTACTTATTAATGAATGAATCAAATAATTGGTATTATAAATGTTAAAATAAATATAATTTGACAGTTTTTATGATTTAAAATAATTTTATAGGTTAATATGACATTTTATTATTGTTTAAATAAATTTATTTTAAATTAATAAAGTTGTTAAAACTTTAACAAAAATCAATTATTAAATAGTATAAAAATTGACATAAAGGAGTTTTTAAAATAGATATTATATTATAAATTGATAAAATATTCCTAAAAATATAAGTTTTATCCAAAGGACTTATATAATGATATTTTAATCATTAATTAATCACTTGGGGTTCTCTTGGAAGTATATAGTATGTTTATTAACCATATAATATAAAAATACAAAGAGACTTGGTAAATGTCAAACTATTTAACTAAGAGTTAAATCTAAAGGTTAAGGTTAATATAGTGACCCAAACATGTCTAAAACCTATTGGTTGAGTTTTTTTTGACCCATACCTACCTTATCTTTTAAATACTCAATTTGGAGCCTTTAGAAAAGGAAAATTATTTTTTTATAAAATAATATTTCTAGCTTTTCCTAAGGTGCCCCTCACCCCTCTTATAAAAGCGCACTCCCCATTCCCTCTAATTCACACATTCAAACCCTTTTGGCTTGGCCAACCCCTGCCCTATAAACTTCCCTAAATTCATCCTAGAGGCCTTCCTTTATTATGAAATCTGACTTAAGGATCCCTTTTGATCAAATCAAAAGGAAGAACCAGAAGAAGAGGTAATAATTTCACCACCCTATTTCAAGTTCCTTTCTTCTTCCACTTCCTTTTTCATTGTTGTTTCCATTATAAAATAATAACTTCAGTATATTCTATATACTATGATGTTATTATAATTATGGTACAACCAAATTTATTATTCTATCTACCCTTTGAATGACATGTCACCATACATGCGTACGTACGGCTTACCGTCTCCACGTCGTGGTGTAATTGTTATTCAATACATTATTATTTGGATGTATATAATAATGATATGTAATTGATGTAAATAATATATATAACATGATAAGTATTATTTATATATGATATAAAATCCAATTATATGTTATTTTAATATCAAAAGAATGATATTGTCGCTCGTGTGTACGTACGGATTACCGTCTCCACGAACGCGATGAGATTCATTCCCCATCGTATTCATTCAGGACTAATTTTCATTTGATGATTAAAAATAATGTTTGAATACTTGATATAATTATGGATATGAATAATATACATCCCATTCAAAACAAATATGACTCACATAACAAAGAATATAAAGGAAAACAAATCTGTTAAACACCCGAAACGAAGATAATACTAAGATATTATTAACAAAACAATGTTAAAAGATAATATATGATATCATATACATGTATATGATTATTTTATAATTTAAAAACATTTATTTCACCATTATACAGGATTTCAACTTACCCTCGGCCAAGGAAAATTACAAGGTAAGGGTTAATTTCACAATCTCTTTATTATTCAAGGTTGTTTTTACGAAAGTATCTATTGGGACCTCTTTATCATCCACATCCATGTTTCTTAAAAATGTATTTCAAAACATTATTACTATTTTATATACTATGGGTCAAATTCATTTATACCCTTGTTTGACTTTTTATAAGATTTTTATAAAGGAATCTTTCCGTTGTTTTCCAAACAAGGTCCTTTTAACCTTTTCGACAGAATTAAGTGAAGAATGTCTTTTTTAACTTATACGACGGGTGCAGCTATTTTCTTCCATTATAAAATCATCGAATCATCCCTTATAATCTTATAAGAATATTTTCATATTAAATGTTTTCTTTTATAATTATGTGACTTTTAAATGATTTCAAAAAAATAGATATTTCTCTCAAATAGTTTTGATTTCATCTATGTCAACATCCTTTGATGGATTTTAAGATTATTTGAAGTTGATTTATTATGATACAAAACTTCCATATTGTATTGAAGGTTTTTTGATATGTTTGACTGTGTATATGTTATTTTTATACCATTCATGGTTTATGGAGAAAGTATTTACATTTCTTATGATAGTTTTAATACGAATGTTTATGTTATGTTTAAACCTATTCATTTGAGGAATGCATTGGACTTAGTAAGTGATGGGTGGAGCCCTCTATAGATCCTCGATTAATCGGTAGGTATCATGAGACAAACTAGTGTCTTGGCACAAGGCATTCACAAAATCTTATTTTTATTCATGGCACAAGGCCTTGACTATTTGGTTATGATAGTCTGGCATTATGCATTCCATCATTATGAAAGTGGTTATTGATATTGCATGGGATTATTCCACTAGTAAAATATCCATGTGATTTAGTAAATGGAATTATTTCATTTAATTTTTCCATATTATGATAAAGTTAAAGTTTAAAATGTTTTTGTTTTAGTTATATATTGCCTTAAATGTTTATTCTTATTTATGAAAGTTTTCTCTATATTGTTATCCTTACTGAGCATCTGAGCTCACCCCTTTCTATGTTTTATTTTTCCCAGGATGTGAAGAAGTATTTTATGACTGAACTGCAGGGATAGTCTGAGGGGATATGAGTGTGGACTATGGAGACTATTTTTTTGTAGTTTTTCACTTTATGATGTAATGTAAGACTTATGAGTGTATCTTGTGTTTCCAAGGCTACTAAACTAATCAGTCTTTCGAGACTTGATCTTTTGTGATCATGCTAATGTTATGTAATAATGCACCGACTCTGGGTAACTAGGGTTGGGGAGTTACATATCCACTAATTAGATACAAATGTATTTGTAGTCATATTTAATTTTGGATATTTTTATCTCATTAAGAGGTCTAACTTTGATCCTCCACGTTGTGGATCAGGCTGCTCTATATGGGTAAGGTTATTATTCATAACCTGAGTTAGTTGTCCTAGTATGGTTATAAGTTGTTTAGTACCAGTTGTGTAACCAGTTCCACTATCATTATCTTACATAGGAGGGAAATTTCTACATGGATTTTGTGCATTGATGTGATTTTTTTTCTTCTACTAGGTGTCATTTCTAAACAATGGAATACACTAGATTAGGTTATGAATCATAATGCATATTTCCAAACTAGTAAAATACTTTACATAAATTAAAAAAATTATCCATATCTAATCAATAATCATAAATATGGTTCCTTTGGGGACATTTTTATTCATAAATCCTTTATAATGTTTTGTAAAGGAAATATGAATTATCCTAAGCATATCCCCCGGGAGTGTCAAACCAGGTGCGCAGTAAGGCCCATTGTTGTGTACCAGGTTACCCCGAGTCAAGCTCCGAACACCTTGTTGGAGTTTTCACCTCAATGTACATTTGTTATTGAACCACATCCACATGTATTATCTAAATAGTTATGTACTACTTGGAATATAAAAGTAATCCCTACTTTACCAAAATTCTATGGGGTTCTTCAACACTTATCCTCAAAGTCTATCTTAGGGTTATGATCCCTAATCTAAGTTTTATAAATCTATTTCCAAGGTTGTTGCTAAACATAATATAATACCAACTGTAACACCCTGATGCCAGTTACCCATATTTGGTGCATTATTTTAATACATTGGAATGATTACAAGGAATCAAGTCCTTATGGAACGATAAGTTTATCAGTCTTGGAAAATAGATTACATACATGAACAATACATTACACTTTCTAACATAAAACATAGCATAAATAATATTTTGAAAATTCCATTATTCCCTTAGATTAACCATGAATATTAATCATAATACACTTCTTGGAATCCTGGGAAAATAAAACATAAGAAAAGGGTGATCTTAGATGCTCATTAAGGGTAAATAATTCATCTGAAGTTATAAACTTTTAAGGAAAGATGTATAATAAAAACAGTAGACTTTTAAAAAATAATACTGAACATAATATGGGAAAAATAATTCAAACATTACCATATAAACATGAACATGGATATTCTACTAGTCAAATAATCACATGTAATAACTGATTTCATAACAAGGTTTCCACCTCACTCCTTGAAAGGTGAATTATCAAAAATAAATAAAAAATGAAGGCCTTCGGGCCATTAGAGATCTGATACTCTCCGTACATGTCTGAAACTCCTATATAATGTTTTTAAACATATTATTAACTTATATATTATTAATAATAATATTTATGATGTCATATATGATTATTTTATGACTTTATATTACCCATTTATTAACAATTCCAAGTTAATGCAACATTTCGGTTAATATCGCTTTGTTTATCGTAAATGTTTTGACTTGTTATTTTTGATCATATTACATAGATCATGATTTACTTACATAAAGAATGTATAATATGATTTATATATCATATATATTCATAATATAAATATATATAATAGTTAGGTATATAAAATGGAATACATTGTTCAAGGAGACGGTAGGTCGTACGTATGCATGAACGATGTTTCCTTTTTCTTATCGTATTGGATATAAGTAAGTGAATGAATTATATGTACATTAATAAATATATATATATATATCATTCCAATAGACTTATTAGGTCACATATTTAATAATTCTGAATAATATATTTTTTATAATTATTCATGGATGGTTAAAGTGAAGAATGAATCTCATCGCATCGTTGAGACGGTAGGTCGTACCTACGCACGAGCGACGATATCATTTACTTAATGTTAAAATGGTATAAAATTGGATGTAATATGAATTTTACAGAATAAATATCATGTTATATTTATTATTTACATCCATTATATTCATCATTATACCCATATATATAAGGTGTGCAAGAAAAACAATTTACACCACATCGTGGAGATGGTAAGTCATACGTACGCACGCATGGTGGTATTGTTTTTCATAGGATAGGTAAAAAGAGGAATATGGTTGTCCCAAAATCTTAAAAAAAATATTAGCATATAGTATATGTGGGATTTATTATTTTAGTATGGTAACAACTTAGTAAGAGGAAGTATAAGAAGAATTGAACTTTGAAAGAAGGGATAAAACAATTAGCTCTTCTTTGGGTATTTCCTTTTGATTTGAACAAAAGGGCTCCATAGGATGGATCTCTACCCAAAGTTATGCATATAGGATGAATTGAGTGAGTTTGTGAGGAGATATGGGTAGGGTTTGTCCGAACCAAAAGGCTTTAGAGGTGTGAGTTAAAGAGAAAGGGATATTCCCTTTTATATGAGAGGTGAGGGACACTTTAGGAAAAATCTTGAAATATTAATTTATTATAAAACTATTTTCGATTTCTAATAGCTCTAAATAGATTTATTTCGAGTATAAGATGATTTTGGGTCTCAATCCTCTCAAATAATAGGTTTTATACATGTTTAGGCCATAAAATTAACCTTATTATTTAGATTTAGCCCTTTGTAAAATAAGTTAACTCTTACCATGTCCTCTTGTACATGGTTAATATCTTTAATATAAAATTCCAAGAGAACCTAAAGTGGATAATATATGAAATTTTTAACAATACCCATGTTATTTGGCTGAACTGTATATTTTTATGATTTTCATATCATTTAATATTATAGTATTTGTTTTAAAAACTCATTTATGACAATTTTGACATAATTTAGTAATTTATTTTTTTTAAAGTCATAACAACTTGATTCCTTCGAAACAAAGGCATTATATAATCCCCACTATGTCAATTTCATACATAAATTTTTTTTATGGAATCAAAATGTTCAAATTACATTTATTTTAATATTTACAATTTCATTTATTTGAATAATTCATTAATAAGGTAATCACTACATCATCACTGTGTCATAAATAAATATATTTATCTAATGTCTAAAAATTATAAATAAAATATCATGATGTAGGAAATATTTTTATCTTTATAATTACTATTTATGGTCTAAGAGATCAATTATATAACCTCGTATAATTTTTTTAGTGAACGATACATGTTTATGTTATATTTTTCTATACTTTAAATTAATTCTTATAAAATGTCATCTTCACACCCAAGTGGCTCCATGGGGTCCCGAAATGGACCCAAGAAAACCCATGGTCTGAAATATATCATCCAATAGGATTAGGATATGCATTATATTAGTTTAATATTATTATAATATTATTTTTTAACCCTTATTTACCTGATTTACACTTTTACCCTAGAAAACTAAATAATTACTAAAGTTACTATTCATAATGTCAAAAAATAAAAGGTACCTATTTATACAATTTATAATTTTTTGATTCTAAATATGGAATCCATTTTTTCAAATTAAAAACATAGAGTTGGCAAAAATTAATTTAAAATTAATTCCCATTATCAAAACTAGAAAGTGGGTTTTTAAGAAGTAAAAATTATCAAAAGATTTACATGTGTTTATGTCCAATTTAAATGTGAAAATACTTATAATGATTTAAATTATATTAAATGATAAAAATATAATATTATTATAATTTAAAACCACTCATATTTATAATTTAACACAATAAATTATTTCGATTAAAAAGGTTATTTACAATTAAAATATAGTGTTTTTCACTATTCATCAAAATATGAAAGTTATCAGATTAGTACCAAATGTTTATCCAAACTAAATTTTATGTTCTGATTATAAATAAGAGTTTATTTTCATCAAATTGAATATATAAATGTGTCAAATATTGGATTTAAAAAAGGGTTTTCCATTAAAAGGCATAAAAACTGCATTTTTTGAAAAATACTTCTTTTATCTAAAAAATTGAATTTGTCCTTATATTATGTCTAAGAAAAAAAAGATGAATGTTAAAACTATATGGGATATATAAAATTCATAATATGGTAAATACTATTCATAACCGCTTTTAAATGGCTAGTTTGATAGGTCGTGGTGTGCTTGAACTTTGTGCTGCCTATATCACACGCTATTGAATTATTTAAAAAGGAAGTATATTGTGGAAGCTTGGGGTGTTACATCGTGTGTTGGATTGGTTTTCAGTCAATTCAAACATGAGACAAATGGATTATATAACCTTTTACAAAAAAATTTAAAACAATTGAATCCCCTTATGTCAGTTTTGGTGATGTGACATGCGTTTTAAACTAAAATGACACTTTTATATTAAAAACACATACATTGAGTCATACTAGCCACATCGAGTGTCATATTGACATGAGGTCAATTCCTATATATAAAAAATTAATTATCAATCATTTTTATAAAGTTTTAAATCAATATGTATATATTTTATTAGTTTTTTCTATTTAATGTGTGTTTTAAACTAAAATGAAATGTTTGTATTGATAACATGCACTTCGAGTAATATTGAGAACATTAGGTGTTGGATTGATGTTTGGTTGATTCCTACATATCATAAATGAACTATGGATCATTTTATCAATTCTTTAAATCAATATAATCTCATTTTCTATATTTTATATATTTGATGTGTTTTAAACTAAAATGACACATTTATATTGAAAACACAAACTTTGAGTCATGCCGACCACATCATGTGTTAGATTGGTGTACAGTCATATCCTACATATGAAAAGTGAATTATGGGTCATTTTATTAATTTTTTAATACAATACAATGAAATTTGATCATTTTTAGTGATGTGACATGTGCTTTAAACTAAAATGACACTTTTATATAGAAAACATGCACTTTGATCCATACTGAACACATTGGATATTAAATTGATGTGTAGTTGATTCCTGCACATAAAAAATGTATATCAATAATTTTAATAATTTTTTAAAAGATAAAATATTATTTTTCTTGTATTTTGATATTTGATGCATGTTTTAAACTAAAATTACACTTTTGTATTGAAAACAAACACTTTGAGTCATACGCAAAACATCATGTTTCAGATTGACACATGTTCAATTCATATATATCAAAAATGAATTATGGATTATTTTAAAAATGTTAAAAAATAATACGATCTCATTTTATTAGTTTTGGTTGTGTGATTCATTTATAAAAAAATGAAACTTTTATATTGAAATAAATACTTTGAGTCATACCGACCACATATTGTGTCATATGGGAAAGAGCTCAATTTCTATAAGTGAAAAATTAATTATGGATAATTTTCATATAGTTTTCATATAAATTCAAGATAATTTTCACAGTTTTGGTGTTATGACATTCATTTTAAACTAAAATGGAACTTTAATATTAAAAAGATAAACATTTAATCATAATTCCCACATCGAGTGTCTTATTGATGTGAGGTTGATTCCTACAGGTTAAAAATGAATTATTGATCACTTTCCTAAGCTATCAAAACAGTCTATTTTTTTCTTTGTTTTAATCATGTGATGTATGTTTTGAACTAATGTGTAAATTTAACAATATAAGTATTAGATAAAAATAATTAAAAAATTAACTAAATAGAGTAGATAAATTGATGATAAAATTGACTAATTAAGTAGTAGGGATTCACCTCTTCATGATATCTATATACATTCTGACACCATGTATTATTCCCATTAGTTTCTAAAAAATCAATTTCCACCATTATACATCTCCTTGAGAAACATGTAAAAAATAATATATAAGAGTTACAATACTAATTTTTCACATCCAAAGTGTATCGCTAAGGTCATAAACCATACTAGGTCATAAAACTAAAAGGTAATTTCCAAACTTTGATGATAGTAAACATTATGCCACCGTGTACTCTTCCAAATCATCCCCAATAAAATTTAATTCTTATTTTTAGTAGATATATTGTTGTAAATCATGGAGGTACTAAGAAACAAAATAAAAACAAATGATTAAGAATTATTTTTTAATTAAATTTTAATTACCTTAAGAAATTAATTTTTCATTTATTCTAGTGTTTTGATGGTATATGATATCTTTCAAAAATTTGAAAACATAATATCCTGAATCATTATTTTTATCTTGATTCATAAATTGTATAAATATTGTCCAAAATGAGAAAATTGTTATAAAATATGTTTTCATAGATAAATATTTCTATATATACCTTAATCTATTTCATTTTATGAAATTGGTGGGTCTCATATTTTTATTAATTGACCTCATACCAAAATTTATCCTATATTTATAGATCTCCCTATCAAAAAAATCTTATTAAAAAACAAAATGAAAGAAATAATTCAAATTATTTCTATAAAATGTTGATTTTGGTGCATTACAAATGCATAATACACATAATGTGTGGTCATTTTTATGGAAATCCATGAATTGGATACAAAAAATTGATTTTTAGGGTATCCAAATTGATTTTTATTAGCATCAAATGATTCCTAAAAATGAAAAAAAAATTAAAGAAAAAAATAAAAACATATTTTATAGGACTTGATTACATTATTTTACCCTTGATTTATAAGAATCAACAATAGTCTATCATCTACTATTTTCTACTCAAACGCCTTGGTTAGATCAATTATTTTCTTATCAATTTCTTCCAACCCCAAATATATTTCTTCTATAGAAACAATACAAGGATTAATGAATCCAAATCAGGATTCATATGGTTTTACCTTTATATAGAAGACATATATTTTCCTATAGAATATATTAATTGTTATTAACATTAAAGAACATATTAAATAATTTTTTGGATAGATAAATTATAAAAATGTACCTCATGTATCTATTCAAAACTGAGTCTCCTAGCCATTCAAACATGATAATTTCATTTATAATCTTGTGACCAACTACATTTGTAATGAAAATTCGAAATATTACATCTTCAAAATTAATAAGGGAAACATATCCATAGTTAAATTTTTTTTTCAATATGAAGTTTCAATGTTAATATATTCTACAGTGTAACTAGTGGGGAGAAGGTACTTCGATAAGGTCTCTTTTTTCTAGGTTGATTTACTGAATTGTCTTAATCCACCTTTTTTCCTCATCATTTTATCTTTATGTAATACCATACCTCACTTCAATCCTTTTTTCATCAACTATTATAGTTTTTTCATTTGAAAAAAAAAATCATAAATACACACATCATGAATCCTTGTAATATTAGAATACCATGATACGAAAGTTCAAATGAAATCATTGAGAATTATAATATCCATATCATCAAGTTGAACAAGAAAATCATCACTCAAAACATGATATACTTAAATCACCAATATAATTTGATATTTTTGGAGTTATTTTTTATGTATCATGTCTCCTAGGATATTATACATTGTTTAAATCAAAACAACGTGGTGTGTGGGTGTTCATAGATAGAAATCCCATGCAACTTTAACCTATATAATTTTACTAATATAAAGTTTTAGGATGTTTTTTGATTGACATTTAAGATAAATGTTGATGAAAAATTTTGTTACCTTGGGTACGATATGCAGTTTAGGGGAATGAATGGCCTCAAAGCCAGTGGGGTTATTTAGTGGTTCATGTGATGATTTTTTCCACTACCAGTTATATTTGATCCTTTAGCATATATTAGTCATCCAAACTAGAATGAAAAATAATATTTTTAAAAACATATATTTGCACTAGTAATCCTTTTATCATCTAATATGTATCTTTTTGTGGTTTTTTCTTCATTAATTTTTTTCAAGGTGACACTCCAAAACTTATACCTTTAATGAGACTATATTGTTCACACCACTTCAAACCTAGTTTGAGTTATTTTTATTCAGGTATATTCAATGTCAGTTTATGTGTCTAAAATTTATAAAACATATGAAATTAAATAGATATTTTTCTATAATAATATTATAAATAATAAATAATTACAATTTTATCACACTTGCACATGTTTCCCATACTCCTTTTGTGGTTTCATAAACTAGTTTACCCTCTTTATTAATATGGTCCTCCTTTCATAGCTCATGATGTGGGATGAAGTTGGATTTGTATTTTCATTCATCAATATACTTTAAAAAAACAAACATATGTTGTTTCATATCATATAAAAAAATTATTATAGATTTAAAATACATACAATTTTCATCTCTAGTGAACTATACCCCATGTATGCTTTGTGATAGGGGAACATTGGTTTTCATTCACATTTTTTATTTTCATAACTCCTTTGATGTTTTATAAATTAACAATTTTTAGTCAAATTAGATAAAATAAATCACATCAAGTAAAAATATATCAACTTCAATGCACCTATAATGATTTCTAATCATGGTAATTGATACACAAAATTCATGTTTCCTGGATTATAATTTGTGCATAAGTAACTGGTGGGTGAGGCTTTAAATTCCCCTTTATTATACATAAGATGAATCTTGGTAAGAAGTGTCTGAATTCTTCTTTGGGATTTTCTAATGTCCATTAAGACATATTTCATACAAAATTCATCTAAAAACACTATAGGGGGTAATGAAATGTAAATCGACATTTAAATATGTAATTTTTATAAATAATATATATATTATATCATAAAATTACCTTAATATATTCCCAAAGGGTTTCCTTTATTAAATAATGTACATGGAACCATAAATCTATATCAATAAGCACATTTATTCTTGTTGCGACCCCAACAAAACTTATGAACATTGAATTGTTGGGGTCAATAGAATATCCATGTCGATTCCAAAAATCCTAAAATTTTATACCCTTGATTCTTACCATTATAATTTTAGCAATCAAAGTGATGTTATGTCATTCTTGTCTTTTTTCAACAACTTGTTGTTGATCCCCGAACAATTATATAGTTTTAGCATCAAGAGTTAGTTCTTACCCAAGATTTAAAACTTCATAATGTAAAAGAGTAATTGTCTACATGAGTAGTCAAACATTTAATTTAGATTATGTTAACATAGTAGAGAACACATTTTATTATGAGGAAAATATTAGTATATTTTAAAACACTTTTACCTACTCATTGAACTCTATTTATTTTCTTTAAAGGTTGAAGGTATTTGGATCCTCTATCAAGAATCCATATCCTCTATTTTTGGTCCCCTATAAAGTACAATACATTATATAAATTATTACACTCATGAAATTATTTTCATATCACAATGAAAAGGTTATCCTTGATTGAATTTTCATATGACCCTATAGTTGTTTCAGTCACTAGCAATACAATTGACCAATTATTGTTTTCTATATCTGATACATAATATACCCACACTTCTTGTGATTCCAATATGAATGGAACATCCTTATACCATTACACACTAAAATTCACATTCACAAATCCCATTTCATCAAATTTTACTACAATCATGTTTTACACCCTTTTACAATATAAAATTGTAACTTTAAATGTTTTATAATACAACTTGTATTTCTATTCGATGATGCCAAAATGTGACATATTCACAAAGATTTTATTTCAGTCCTTGGAACTATATCTTCTCATATCTTCCTCCATAAGAATAATTCCACTATTTCTTATCATACAGTGGTTATCATGTTTATTTTTATAGAATGTAAAACCATTAATTACAAAACCATTGTTAGATATGACATTTAAATTTGGTCCCTTGGTCATCCATAAAATTCATTTGTCAATTCAATTCATATTTTTAGACTACTCCTTATAAATATGATCCCAAAAATGACCTATAAACTATTGATTATTTTTATTTGGTATCCATCCTTCATCCCTTGATAAATTAAAATGTATATAAATTGATTTGTGGGATTCTATGTATGGAACAACATATTCACTGTTAAGTAAAATTTTAAGGTGTGATTTCTCCTGCATTATCATGGTAATTCTAATGAAATCTCTTTAGGAAATCCCTTAACCCATAATGCATCCACTATAATAAGACTTTTGGAGACTAATTGTATGAGCATTTTATGGATAATCATAATAAAATTCAATATCTTATTCAATAATATATCATTCTACAATAAGATCTTCTATCATTCTTCTATTCTTGGAATTAAATTTCAAAATACTTATATATTTTTCAATGAGGTATATAAATATGAAATAGATAGGACCACATAGATGGACCTCTCTAAACATGTGAACCATCAGGTAGAGCATTATATCAAATAATTATGGAGTAAAGAACTTCTATAATTTACATAATATGTCTTAAACCTTATTATTATTGATTCGAATCTTCACTAGGACAATAACATTACTATATATGGATTTAAAAAATAAGTACATTATTGTTAATGCATGTAATAAATTTTTAGGCAATAAAATTAAAACTATTAATTGGCCCGACATTCTTGATAATTGATTAATAACCTTATTGACTTTTTACTCTATTAACGAAAATTAAAAATTGAAATTTTTCTTGTATGGATTGAGTGTGAGTTGTTGGAGGAAGATGATTCTTTACTTTACCCTTTACCGGTGGAAACTCATCCCATATCCACATGCCAATCATGCTCAACCTGGCCTTTATTCCATATTTTTTTGTTTCCACGAACATTAAGTAACAAGATTATAACACTATGAAATAAATTTTTTTTTCTATATGAATAACATTAATAAAATTTCTGACACACAAAAAAAATTAGAACGGTAATTCAAATAAAATTAATCTCCTTTTCCTAATTTATTTAGTAAGGTTTTCCAAAAAAAGATCCCAAAAAATGTTAATAAAATTTACTTTTTCAAATAGTTTATCACCCATTAGTGGAGAATTTGTTGTACCATGTTCAGTATACCCATTGAATGTTTTCATACAGGATCGGTATTTATGTCATCAAGGTAAAAATTTCTACTGTCCTACAAACATAGTTTTCAAGGAATGTTTCAACTAAAATGGGAGTGTTTATTCTTCCCAAATGGGATACCCCAATATTCCTTTAATTCTATAGCATATCAAAACATCATGAGTAGGAAAGTCATTTATCTTACCATAAAACATGGACTTAAATGTGAATTCATCAGTTCTATGAGAATTATACATTCTAACACCAATATCCCACATGGATTTTTGATCCTTGATCAATGGATCCAAATAGATATCAATATCACTACTGGGATGTTTTGGTCCAGATATAAGTTGAGACAACATAATGTATTTTCACTTCATTAATAACCATGTATACAAGTTTTAATTTACGAACATAAATAGCCATGTACAATGAGTAAAACTCTATAAAAATTATTTATTCCATATATAGATAATGCAATATGGAAGTTTCTTATCTCATTTAAAAACTCAGGATTCATATAATCAATTTTCATCAACTAAGAAGAGTCTTTTGGATGATGTAATTTCACATACTTAATTATTGTGTATGCCTGTCATATAAATCATCTCATGGTTTCATGGATTTCATATACTCTTATATACTCTATAATGAGAATAAATTACAAAAAAACATTCTATGTACTTGATTCATCTTTCTTGTATCGATTCATGAAACATTTAAGGAATTTTATGACTGATTTTTGGTCATGAAAAAAAATATTCAATCATTTGGAATAGCATATATGTTTTAGAGTTCATTACCATTGAACATATTATTCATTCAGAATCATGTGTTCAATAAGTAAGTTTATTTTATTCTGGTAGCAAATAATTTAGGACAACAAGTAGTTCTATAAAGCTGGTGTCTCCCCATTTTCTGCTAGCTTTCAAATTATATAACCTCAATACAATGAAAAATGTTTTTTATTTAGAACAACTGGTATACAATGGTCTCTTATTATAACAATTTAAATTCTCAACAACTTTGAATAGTCATGAAGGTAAAATTAAATTTCCATTATCATTTCTTCCATAATATCTCCATCATCATTTAAATTGGTATTCATATCATATGATCCATCAATTTTAGTATCATCCCAATCAATGTGAAGTAATAGTTTTTTCAAGTGTTTATACCAAAATGTAAATCTTTTATCTATTTCGGGACAAATAAAATGTTCATCCAGCTCTTATGGGTTGATTGTTATTGAATAATAACAGTGTATACATAGAAAATGATTTGGGAGGGCTTGTATGCATTCTCTATTGCAAACTTGATGAACTATTTAACTCAATCTTCATATTGTTTTTTCATATTATTAGCATGCATATATTTTTTATTCATATACATCGTATTAGGTTCCTAAAATATTCATTTAAAAAAAATACACATAATATATTCATAATCAAAGTATGATGTTATAGATAATTCTAATAAGGGGAACCCAACATTTGTATGTTATTAGTTATGAATCCCAGAAAGTTATCATTTTATACAAGGGTGACATAAAAATAAATAACATGGGGTACACATGTTTTTGCTGGTATGGGTTCTCAATTTGATGTTGTGTGGGATAAAAAGGTGGTAATAAATATGTTTAAAAAAATTATTAATTATTGAATGGCATACTTCCATCAGAAATTGTTATTCTTTCTTTTCATTTAATTTTGACTTGGATATCTAATTTTTTATAAAAATATAATTCCTATAAACATACAAGGTCATGTAAAGCCCAGATTTTAACAAAGGTTCAAGGAGATTTAAACTACATGAAATGAATGGATAAAAATGTTTGTGATGATAGAAGTAAAGTTGGATTCCATGTCATTCTATTTTTAGGTGGACTGTTCTAGACCATGTATTATAGGAATACTATAAAATAAATTTTTACTATAACCCATAAATGAACCCGTATTTTAAAAATAGTAGATTTATTAATATTTGGTATATTTCACATATACTACAATATCAAGAACCTCTATTCAATTTCCATAAAAAACCACAAATTCATTCCATTAAAAACATTCCAAAAAAAATATTTAGCATGGATTTCACATTAATGAGATCCAAAACATTCTTATTGCACCTCTAACAATGAAACATATCAGTATAAGATATCTCCCTCGTATAGTTGTCAAAACCATCACAGGTATATCCAAAAGACTATACTCATTCATAATAAAATTCATACGACATGTATAGTTTGGGGATATTATAATAATATTTATAAAATTATTCCAATATATTTAAATACTATATTTGTGAGAGATAAATGTATTTTAAATTAGATCTTTCTATGGGTGACACTCAAACTATTTTTTATGATACACAATATATGAAAATAATAATAAAATTTTGTAAATGGATTTATCAAAATAAATAATTTCATAAATAATAAGTTGAAGCTTGTACATGCCCACACACCTCAAGCCATGACTAAATTATCCTTATCAACCCTTCATATTAAAGGAAACTAGATAAGAAAATGAATCAAAAAACAATTTTCACAACATCTATATTAATGAAGGAAATATCACAATACCTTAAATACTAGGAGTCCTTTTCTAATACAAAAACAAATAGAACACTCTAAAAACCATGAAAACTTTCTTGTAATTGACAGGTCCATCAAGCATAAAAACAATCACACATGCACTCAATCAAGAAAAAAATCAAATACAATAAAATTAATGGAATGATTAAAGTGAGTTATCAGATTTAAAAGAAAGCAACAATTGATAAATCATTCTTATCAGTTCATGAAATAATAAATATAACAACATCATACAAGATATCCCTACTAAATCTAACTATATGATCATGATAATACCTAACTCGCCATTTAATTATTTGATAAATTATTTACATTAATATCAACCAATTAATTAAACATAAATAATTAAATCAATGACACAGCATTATATTTCATCCTCTTACATAATATTCTTAAGATAACAGTGCCCATAATTTTCCAAGATGAATTAATCAACCCAAATTACACTACATTAATTATCAACCTTTAATTTCATTATTTCTTCTAATTATCATCTTATTGGAATACTAAAATAATATTCCATATAAACATAAAAACATAATGGGAAAACTTATATTCAACACTTAAACAACAATTGGTAGGATATAATTGGATTAGAAAAACATGTTTATTCTTACTCATTATCCTCTAAAATTTCAAATTCTCTATATCCATTATATTTCTATCACATTATCATTATTTTGATAATTTCATAGTTATAATCATAATTTATTAAAATTTCTTAAGATTAATTCAACTAAAAATTCACATTTGAGATCTAATATGCTATTATTAGTTTAAAGAAATTTAAAATATATAAAAATGTTACTCATAATATAAAAAATCATGCAACAACACATAAATAATTATTAATGGAGTCGCATTAATGTTCTTAACTTATTGTTTATTTTTATTCCAATTCCATTCCATGAAAAATATTCCATTTCTCGTGGGAAATAAAATATTGAAGAAGAATATGAATATATTTTAATTTAAATAGAAGTAGAGCATAAAACTAATTAAATATCTCAAAATTAGAGTTCAAATAAATTATAAAAAGAACTATATAAATTTAACGTGAAATTTTTTAAAAATTAGAATTTATAGGTATGAATAAATATATATTAAACCCTTCCCACAAGTCAGGCTTACAAAACAAGTCATTAAACAAAAATTTGAAATAGTGATAGTCATGAGGTGATCATGAAGGGAGAGGGTGAAAGATTATTGTGTCAGTCGAACGAGGGAGTGGAATATGTGGAAAGGATGATCACTAGAGGGCTTCATTGTAAGAGTGGGTGATCAGCTTTGGCTGAAGAAAATGATGGCAGAGAGGTGAGTCAGCAGAAAGCGAGAAATAAACATGGTTTGGACCAAGTATGTGTGAGAGAGGTGATCGATGACACTGATAAGTGTGAGAGAAGAAATAACAACAATATTAGGTCCATAAGGCTGAATACCCTGAGAGGGGGGTGAATCGGGGTATGACTAATTAAAATAAAAGCTTGTTTCACTGTTAAGAAAAACACTCTTCTCTCCATTTCCTGTTGCACAATATAAACAGAAGATAAAGCAGGACATGACACAGAAATTTTACTTGGTTCACCGCTAAGGGCTATGTCTAAGGAGCATACGTCGACAGGTTGTTAGTCGTACCAAATTCTACTAAACTTCACTAGCTTTGGATTACAAGATTAGTTCTAGATCGCTTCTATGCCTAGGCTCACTGCCTTTACAATGTTTAGGGTCAGCTCACTGCTTTTCCAAGGGTCACTCCCTGTCTCTCTCTCTCTGGCTCACTGCCGGTGGAGAGGATCACCTTCTTCTTGTTCCTTCGCTCACTGCTCTGGAAAGGATCCACTCACAGTTTTAGACCTGTAGGCATCTTCATTATCACAAATGAATACATCCTCTTTTGTATGTAGATGCTCTATTGAAGCTCAAACATCACCCATAGATGAATTTATCTTTGCACCGAAGGTATCGGGCAATCCCCCAGCTTCCACGCAGCCCTAAATCACTGCCAGAAATCAACCTTACTTGGTTCCCTTCTCTAATGTGGCGCGCAAGTCTTGGCGCGCAAGTCAATATTGGCGCGCATTTTTTTATTAACACTTGAGCGACTCAAGCTCAAGCTTCTCCAAACTTGCGCGACGTACTTCCTTTACTACCCAAACCACCTTAGGCGCCCAACAAATAGATAGCGCGCAACTTCAACACTGGCGCGCGAGTCCCTACTTGCGCGACCACACACCACTTGCGTGACTTCCACACCTGCATGACAGGAGCTCTGATTTTTATAAGTATTGAACTCCGTGAAAAATGAGGAGGTTTGGTCTAGTATTTATAGGCATTTGAACTACCTGCGCGACGACGCGCAAGTCCCCCTCCAGCGTGCAAGTCTCGGCGCGTAGCTAAACCGCCCTGGCCTCTGTTGCGCTACTCACTTGCGCGACCAAACCAATACTTGCGCGACCCACCTTCCTTTGCCGTATTTTGAAGTTCTGATCCTGAAAAACAACAGGCGCGCAAGTTCCCAAGCCTCCTAAGCATCGGCGCGCAAGTCTCTTCATGGCGCGCAAGCCACTTGCGCGACCAACTCAATACTTGGGCAACCCTTGTCCCTTTGCCATATTTTGATGTTCTGATCTTAAAAAACATATGGCATGCAAGTTTCCTATCCTTCAAGACCTCGGCACGCAAGTCCCTTTGCCAAAACCACTTTTCTTCATTTGATGATTTTCAGGCCCAAAAATTTGGCAAACACTGGAAAACGGCGCCACCTTGTATCTGTTCTTTTTATACCGCCTCCAGATCATCCATTCCTTTGTCAACGTTCTTAAATCAAACATGGATCAGTGACCACAGCTCTTGAACTCGACATTCTACCATGAAATCCCCTTTTTCAACAAATTTGTATGTCATGCTTTGCTTCGTCAACAATCACAACACAGTTGACCACTTTGTCAACAAACACAATCACCTCAAAAATGCTTCAATGATGCCTTGAGGGATTTTTTCCCAACAAACATACCTTAGATTTGAATGAGTTGGTTCGTCCAAGAGAAGGTCGAGGGGGAGCAATCATAGAGCTTAACTTTTGCACGATCATGGATGGTGCGAGGGAAATATATTCAGTTAGGGTTCTATTTAAAATATCAAGAACGATTTTATTAGAACTTCCAAAAAACACTAATAAAGAGGGGTGTTATCAATGATAAAATAATAATTGCTAATAAAATGCCTCTTTATCTATGCTAAACAAGCCCTGATAAATGATATCTTTATCAGTGCTATAGTTTTAGCATTGATGAAGGCATATATAATTATTTTTAATAATATAATTAATAAATTTAAATTTATATAGTTATAAATAAATAATTAATTATAAATTTATATAATTATAAATATATTTAACAAATTCGAAATGTGTATTTATAAATATAATTGTTGACTTAAATTTATAATTTTAATTAAAGATAATTTTATTGAAAATAGATTTATAAATATTTGTATACAATTGTAAATATGTTTATATAATTACATATATAGATATATATTTAATAAATAAATAAAAATATAAATATAAATATAGTAAATATTTTTATTATTTAAATATATTAATTATAATTTTATAATTATGTTAATATATAATTAATTATACATAATTATATAAATACTTTTATTTAAAATATATATATTTATTCATAACTATAATTTTATAATTTTATAAATATATTTATTTATAAATATCTATCTAAAAATATATTTTTAAAATTATGAATTAACATATAATCTTAAATTCATGAATGTTGAAAATGAGTAAAATTGAATAATTAAAAATGAGTAGACTTTAAAAATATTAAAAAGTAGATAAGTTTTATTAATTACACATATTATTAAAAAAATAAGGATATATATTGAAAAAAAGATGAATACATATTAAAAATAATAAAACATAATAAATGAATATGTAAAAATAAATAATATAAAATAATTAAATTGCAAAAAAATAAAAAAAATATATAAATTATTAAAAATTAACAAATAATACCAACTAAAATAATATTAAAAATAAGTAAATAAAATTTACATTTTAAAAACAAATTATATTAAATATATTATGTTACTAATTAAAATTCTAACATGAATTTTAAAATACGAATAAATTACATAAATATTAGGTGTGTCTATTTCTATATAATATTATATTAAATATGTAAATATTTCTGTGTGTGAAATTAATGTGTCTATATATATATATATATATTTGTTTGATATATATGTTAAATTGAAAAATGAAATTATATAATATGTAGCATCAATTAATAAAATAAATAATGATAAAAATGAATAAATTTAATAAAATGAATAGGTGTTATTAATTATATAGATAATTTAACATAAATATAAATAAATATTTATATATGTTAAAATGGAAACAAATACATATTAATTATATAAATTACACAAAAATTAAAAACATTAAATTTTTATGAACAAACATGTCTAAATAAATATTATAAGATGGATAAAATCAAAAAAATATTGAACAATGAAAATTAAAAAATGATTAAATTAAAAAAAACATTTATTTATGAATAATTATGTATAAAAAATAAAAATAAATATTTTAAAAAAATATTAAATTAATAAATATATAAAATTAATAAATTATAAAAAAAGGAAGCAAACACTTAACATTTTCAATAAATAAGTTATATTAAATGAATGCATGTTATAAATGAGTGAAATTTAATTACATATATAAATAATTAATTAATAATCTTTTTATTTTTAAGAAAAATTATTAAACAATAAAATTTTAATAAATATATAGAAAAAATAGTATATTAATTATTTAATTAGCATATTAAGTATTTCATTAGTATATTAAGTATTTAGCTATTACATAACAATAAATAGTATATTAATTATTTAATTAGTGGATTAAGTATTTAAAAATTTTATTCATTTTTATTAATTATAAACAACATATTAATTATTTAATTATTTATATATATAATGTTATTTGTTAATATATATATATATATATTAAATTTATTAAATTTATTTATAAATAATATGGGGGTTGGCTCGTCTAGCTCATTAATCCACATGAATATATGTTTAAATAAAAATGAATATATATTAATTACGTAAATTACAACAATATTAATAATATTAAATGTTAAAAAATTATTAACAGATATATTAATGGAATTTTTATTAATGATAATGAAAAATTTAATATATATACATATATATTATAATAAATAAAATGTTGGACTCCTCATGTGTTAATCATGTTTTAATGATCACAAATCCTATACATTCTTTAAAGCTTGTTAATCCTATTTAATCTTTCTCAAATCATGTATACAGATGGTTGGTTTCTTTATGATTTAAATAATCCTATCCAAGATCTTAATTGATATGTTTGATTATTATAAACTATTTTTAATTTGTGTTATAATGGATTTCCTTGATAAATGATTAAGTCTAATCCATTCTATGAATATCACTGTCTATGTCTGTATACAGATATTCGGCTAAGTCTGAGAAATTGTGAGTCTGCCACCAGTTATGTTTTTCTGGAAAAGGACCCAGACACCGTGACCTAGACACCATGACCAAACATCGTGACCAGACACCATGACCAGACACTGAAACTAGTGTCAGATCGGTTGAAGTATGTGACACTGATTCCCTACTGAGACACCATTTGAAGTTTGGCAAAGGACCAGACATCATGATCCTAACACCGTATCTGTGTTACCAGTTCCAGAACTCTATACAACTATGCCATCATGAATTTCTCACTGCTCAAAGTTAAAGAAGAAGACATCATTTCATGGTGAAACCGTTTCCAAATGGACTGTGACACCGTTCTTTAATCTATTTTTCATTTTTTTCAATTTAATTTCTAATGGTCATATTTGAGTCATTTAAATACACCTACATAATTAATATTTCTTTATAGACATTTCACATGATATTACGAGGTATGAGGTGCAGAATACATACATATTTTCGGCTCCAACGCATTCAATCCAAAAATAAAAAGATAAGTGTGGCCTAAAACAAGAAGGCACGCGATAACGAAGAAGCACGAGAATTATTGAGAAAATAACTGACACATGTGACTCAATACATATGAAGAACACAAGAAGAATTATCGAATCCAAAAGGTTGGGATGTCATAGAATAGAGTCAAGAACATATTCACAATACCAACTCCATGAAGAGAATGAGCCAGATCTGACTAGAAACCGGAGAACTAGACTTGTGATACTATATTTCTCGCAAGAGGACTCGATTCTAACATATGCTTCATCCTAGAAGTCCATAGATGCATAGACTAACACTCAAAGCACTTGTAACCTTATCTCATCATTTTTTCTTTTTTGTGTATGGTTTTTTTCTTTCGGGTAGTGTGTGTGTTTCTGTATAAAAACACACACTATCTCCTGCATTAAACTAGATGATAAAAGTTATCCTTCCTCTCACATCATTTTACACTTGTTTACTACCATGGATAAGTGTGGAAGAGGTCCCTTTGTGACCTATTAGTTCATACCAACGAAGTACTGTGGAAGAGGTCTTGTGACCTAGACAGTCTTTTGTACTGTTGTTTACTTCGATCTAGGGTGTGGATCATGTTTATTAATAAAAAACTACTTGGTGGTGGGTGATCACCAAGTGGTGTGGATTAGGTCTCGGCTTGATACGGAACCACTTATTTTATATCCAGTGTATTTTTTAATTTATTTTTCTCTGTTTTACTGTATAGTTCAGAAATCACTAAATTTACTTTGATAGTTAACCTTGGAAAGAATTTATAATTTTTTTTCTTATTATAATAGCTTCAAAAGTAAAATTAATAACTGATATTAATATTACTGAGAATTAATCAATCTTCTGAGAAGTTATTTAAACAGTCAAACTTTCATAACCATATTACTTTGATTAATTGGGCTGTATTTATTTTATTGGGGAACCTTTTAAGAATACTTTTCAAATAGAAATTTTAATAGATACTCAATTTATGCCCCTCTTGAGTACTCTACTCCAACCAACAATTGGTATCAAAGGTTATTTTTTATTCCTATGAAGCCTCTATTTTTTACCCTATTTAACTGTGATTTTAGTTGTACTTTAAAGATCTGTAAATTTCTATGAATTCTAAATTTCTAACTCTTTCAAAGTATTTATTTATTATGGATAATAAACTAGAAGGTGATGCAACAAATAGACCACCATTCTTTAATGGAACCAATTATACCCAAAGGAAAATTAAAATGAAAAAGAATTTAGAAAGTATGGGTTTTGAAATTTGGTCTTCAATCATAGATGAGTATAATATTCATGCTATTGATAGAATCACTTGGGATGACTGATTCATGCTCAAATTTACCCAAGAGATTAAGGTAGAATGGTCCTTGTAGTTTAGCTTGGGTTATTGAATCCTCAGAGACCTAAAAAGTAACCTAAAGACACATACATTCTATGGATTGTTTTTGGATATGAAGTAGCCAAATTGGGTTGATTTTAGATGGGTTTAAGGTATCACTAACAGATTTAAGTTAATTCAAATTAAGATAATGATTTGATCCTAGTTTATTGCTTGGGGTGGATTGGATGAATTCTTTTTTTAATGATTTCAATTTCTTATATTTGAGATGGGTTCATTTAAGAAGATCAAACAACATCATCACTTACTAGTTCAATACCTAAAACCTTTAATACTAATCACCTATAAAATTAAAGGATCAATGTTTTGATCACTTCATGGTAAAGGTTTGTATTATCACTTGAAGTGTGTGATATAAAGACCCGCAAATTTCAAGGAAATTTTTTTTTTCTTAATTTTCTTTGGAATTTTAAAAGAGCGCAGCTTCAGACGGCACCTGATTCCGAGGCCCGGTGTGCCCGGAATCAATTTCCGAAGTTTGGCTCGGGTACGTTCAGTGAACGGACGAGCGGGTTTTTCTATCTTTTGAACCGGTGCCCGGAATCGAATTCTGAGGGCACTGATGAAATCGCAGCGCCGGTATTTGCTTAGAAACGCCTCTTCCGGAGTTGCGTTTGCTCAGACGTGGTTTTTAAATTTTGGGGCTTAAAGTCAGAAATAAAATAAAATTTGTGCGACAACTTTAATTTATTTCACTTAAGCTGCTTGGAAGCCGCTTGGAAGCCACTTGAACTGAGTTAAAGCGGATAGGGTGCTATCCAGAAATATCCTACCCCCTTGGTAGGATATTTGTGAGGTGGGGCCCGCACGAGCCCCGCCGTTTCTTTTGCTAAGTAACGCACCCGCGAAAACCCGTCAAAGTAACTGAAAAGTCAACCGACGCGTTTTCTTAAATTCTTAACAGACCATTTAATTGAGCGGTTTATTTCTTGAATTAAATGGGTTGTTTCGCTCGTTGAATTAATTCAACAAACTGATGGGTCGTTACTTACGCTTTTGCGTTTGTTGGCATGTTTATAAAATAAGACCAACCTAAAAATCCTTTGAAAGGATTTGAGAGGATCTTTGTTTCTTCATCTCCCCTCCTCGCGAAGAACGCGAAGAACGCGAAGAACGCGAAGAACGCGAAGAACGCCGGCGACCGGAATTCGACGACGCACTCCGTGATCTGCGACGTCGACGAGCTCTACCCGCGACGTTCTTCGGCGACGCCTCTTCTTCCGCGACCGATCCTCGTTCGGCAATTAAGGTGAGAAACGAATCGTTTATTTCACCCTTTTTTTTTAATTTCAATGACAACGGATTTAATTAATTAAATCCGTTTGATCTTGATCCGGAGATTGGCAACGCGACGCCGGATACCGCGACGACGCAACGATCCCCCTTCTTCCGCGACGAGCAATCCCGCGACGATCCCTCGTTCGGCAACGACAGCTGCGAGGTAAGGGTTGTTGGAATTCTTTTATTCTTTTCCCGTGTTTATTCCTTTGGAATAGAGAACCCGACCTCAGAACAATTTTAAATTATTTTAAAATTGTTGACTGGTTGCTTTTATTCCTCCCGTTGTTTATGACTAACGCGGAGGGTGCGGGTCTAACGAACAAGACCCGGCAACCCTCCGCCGATCTCTTTTGTTGTGCGGATATGGCGGACGACAACGAACCGCGCGGCAGGGGCGATCTGTTGATTCCACAGTGAAGATCGGCCCCCGGGAGGAGCAACGGCGCAGACGGGAGGCAAAACGGGCCACCGGAGCAACTCCGGCGGCCCGCGGAAGGCGGCGGCGGCGCGGGTCGCCGGCAAGGCGGCGCCGGCGACCGGAGGCGGCGGCGCCCGGCGCGCCGCCGTGGAGAAGATCCGCCGCGGCTGAAGCCGCGGCGGCGGCGGCCGGTTCCGCGGCCGCGCGGAACCGGGGAGGGACGCGGCGGCCCGGCCGCGTCCGCGTGACAGGCGGCCCCCGCGGGGCCGCGTTTTCCTCCAAGCCGCGGGTCAAACCCGCGGCGGCGGCTCCTTCGGCCGCTCGGCCGAAGCCGAGCCGGCCGGTCCGGTCGGCCGGGCCGCGCCCAGGCCGGACCGGACCCGGCCTAGCCGGGTCGGGCCGGGTCGGGCCGACCCGGTTCGGCCGACCCAGGGGGGGTTTCGGGCCGGGTCGCCCCGGGCCCAGAACCCCCGTTTCGGGCCCTCTTCGGTCTTTCGCCCATATCTTGGGCATGGGACCTCCGATTGACGAACCGTCAGCGGCTACGCGATCCTTGGATCGAGACGGTCATTTCGGTATATTATACTCAAGGTTTCGGAAGACTTTGGGTTCGGCCGGGTTGGTTCGTACACGAAACCAACCGGGCCCTCGGAGCGGAAACGCTCATAACTTGAGCTACGGACGTCCGATCGACGTACCGTCAGCTATGGTAGTTTCCTCTAAGTGAGACGGAACTTTTGGCATACTCCGCCCGAGGATCGGACGCAGGCGGAGTACGGTCGGGTTGGTTTTGCCCTAAAAACCAACCGGGCCCCTGGGACGAAAATGCCAATAACTCTCAGACCGGGCGTCCGATTGACGCGCCGTCTGTTGCGTTGAGATCCTGTTGTCGATACGGAACTTTTGGATACATCAACTTCGGACTAAGTGTCAGTTGATGTATCAGCCTCTCGGCTCGTGGAGCGGACCCTCCTAAACGAGCTCGCTATGTGCGGGAACCCTAGCGCTGGCTGTGACTTCGACGACAGAGCAGAGATCCTCCGTGGACTGCGACGACGGCAGAGCAGAGATCCTCAGTGGACTGCGACGACGGCAGAGCAGAGATCCTTCGTGGACTGCGGCGACGACTGTGCAGAGATCCTCAGTGGACTGCATTGACTACTGCACTCAGCGATCCTACGTGGATCAGTGCTACAGGTTCTGTGTGAGCCCGATCCTACGTGGGTCCTTACTACCGGTTCTGTGTGAGCCACTGCCTACAGGTTCTGTGTGAGCCCGATCCTACGTGGGTCTTTTGCGGGGGTTAGTACCTATCGATCCTTCATGGGTCCGACGACTTAGATGGATCAGTGATCATCTTTGACGTCATCTGAAAAAGTATACCTGGTTGAGCTGAATCTTATGTTACTCTCCTTTGTGGATTGTGTTGAACTATCCTATGTGGATTTACTGTTTACTCTCCTTGTGGATTTGAGTCTTGCTTTCCTCTGTGGATTGAGTTGTTCTTGAGCTCGTGAGCAGATCTAGAATTGGGGACTTAGGTATATGTATGGGCATATACCTAAGTCGAGTCAGATGTTACTTCGTGATTGCATCTTTCTTTTGTGCTATATCCTTTGTGGACTTCGGGAGACCTTCGGGGGTCTCGGGGTCCTTACTGAGTAGTTATACTCACCCCTGCACGGGCTATGCCCGCACCTTGTTGTGTTGGATGCAGACGACGGACAGCGCTGATCACGGTTGGGGCATGGAGCAGGACGGTACCTGGAGGTGGACCGCTGGACGGGACGTGCTCGGAGCGGACGTGGGACCCGAGGAGCCTGGAGGCTATCTGTACCCACCCTTCAGGTGGGATTGCCAGTGGACGACACGAGGCCGCCGTCTTTTCTTCAGTTGTTGTTCTTTACTTTTCAGTTGTACTTTCAGTTGGGCTTGTATTCCGGCCCCCTTTACTTTTCTGCACTTTACTTTCCGCTTGCTGACTCTGTGGTGGTTGTTACTTATAAAGGCAATGCCTTCCCTGTTTACCGGGATTTTACACCTTGGTGCTAGTCGCCAGCCCCTGGCCTATGGAAGGCGGGCTTGGGGTAGTCACGGCACGGGCCCCGAGGTCGGGTCGTGACAAATTGGTATCAGAGGTGGTCGGTTCTACCGCAAACTCTGATCGTCTTTTCTTTCTATATGAAGCAATAGTGTTTAGTGTATTGAGTGTGGTTATCAGTTCAGGGAGCCCAGTGTTGGTGCGGCGGCCGACGTATCCGTACACCAGGACCCTGACTCCTGATTTCCGACTTAATGCATGAAAACATTGATTGCGTGTGTGTTTCAAGTCTTCTTTGTGATTACTTGTGTCAGCTCACCGGGTATACTGATCTGCTTCATGAAAGTCTCAAGTTTTCCTTGTGATTACTTGTGCCAGCTCACCAGGTATACTGTTCTGACTGTGGTGCTCTTGTTCTCCTTTTCAGGAAGGCCCCGCGACGACAGCCAGCTAGGGTTCTGAGTGTAGGGCGCGACGGCAGCCCACCGAGCGACGAGGCCTCGGTGCAGGGCCCTTTGCCAGCAGTGGCACCGGCGGTAGCTTTACCCGCCGAGCCACCGATGCTACCAGTACCAGACGCTGACGATGCACGCCGCCTCAGGGCACTGCATGAGTTTCAGAGCCAGCGACCGCCCAGGTTTCGCGGTGAGGCGGACCCCCAGGCCGCCGAGGACTGGCTAGAGGCGGTGGTGCGGATCTTTAGGCTAGTGAGGACACCAGCGGATCTCATGGTGATTCTCGCGGCGAGCCTCCTGCAGGCGGCGGCAAGACGATGGTGGAGCTTGATGCTCCAGGTTCACGATGAGGCATCCTTGCTCTGGACGGACTTCGAGAGTCTCTTCCGCTCTGAGTTCGTCCCGGCCACCCTCCGAGCGGTGCGCATCCAGGAGCTTCTCCAGCTGCGCCAGGGCAGCATGACGGTCGCTCAGTACGCGGCGAGGTTCACTGACCTATCTCGCTACTCGACCGACATGGTACGGGACCCCTTCTTCCGGGCCCGAACCTTCGAGCAGGGCTTGCGACAGGAGATTCGGGCGTCGCTGATCTCCCTCAGCATTCCGACCCAGGCGGGAGTGCTGGAGCGAGCCCTCCTGATCGAGAGCTTCCTGGCAGAGCCTTCTTCAGCGGCGAGACCTAGCGCAGGGCGGCAGGTAGCTGAGTCTTCGGCAGCAGGTAGCCAACGGATGACTCTGGGGTCCAGGCAGACCAGACCCCCACGCAGACGGCCTCAGGACACCGGCTCAGCAGTGCGGGGCACACAGCGGAGTGCTAGCCTTCCGAGAGGCAGGCTGTGCTACTCCTGCGGCGGGCAGGGTCACATGGCTCGTGACTGCCCGACTCGCCGATCAGAGGAGCAGCAGACGGTGGAAGGGCCACCCAGGCAGAGGCAGAGGGTCGACCGTGGCGGTCCGCAGGGAGGAGGCGGACGAGGCAGAGGAGCTGGCCGAGCAGCGGGTGGTGGGCGACGCTTCCAGGCTCTACCCCCACCACCACCAGGAGGGCCACCTCGACCACAGGGAGCTGGCGGGCAGGGACAGGCCCAGCTCCAGGCAGTGGAGGCCTACGACCCCGACATGCCAGAGATGATTCGAGGTACGATCTGTGTCTATTCCACCCTTGCTGCAGTACTTATAGACACAGGAGCGAGTCACTCTTTCATAGCCTCTGCCCTTGTTCGGAGCTCGGAGATTCCGACTGAGCCGTTGGCTCGATCCTTACGGCTAGAGACTCTTACGGGAGCAGACTCGACGATTACGCACTGGTGCCGGCAGTGTGAGCTTACTCTAGGAGGCGAGAGCTTCGGCTGGGATCTCCTTGTAGCGGCGTCGAGGCCTTACGACGTCATCTTGGGCATGGATTGGCTATCCACGGTTCATGCCCAGATCGACTGTTTTAGGCGCAAGGTGCGATGTGTTCGCACCGACGGGAGCAGGTTTACCTTCACCAGCGAGAAGGGAACCTTTGCAGCACAGGATGGACTTCCGCGGAGGAGAGTGCAGCCCATCTCTCATCAGTTGGCTAGCCTCATCCTAGGAGCAGTGGACGTGCGGAGTCCAGTTTTTCCTGCAGTGGTGGACCAGTACGTGGACGTCTTTCCCGACGACGTTCCAGGGCTACCTCCTCGTAGAGAGGTAGACTTTTACATCGACTTGTACCCCGGGACAGCCCCGATATCTACTCCAGCATATCGGATGGCCCCCGCCGAGCTTCGGGAGCTGCGGGTACAGTTGGAGGACTTGCAGAGCAAGGGGTTTATCCGACCCAGTGTTTCACCCTGGGCTTCCCCGATTTTGTTCGCCAAGAAGGCGGACGGGAGCTTGCGACTGTGTGTCGACTATCGTCGCCTGAACCAGGTGACAGTGAGGAACAAGTATCCGCTGCCACGGATTGATGACCTCTTCGATCAGCTCAAGGGAGCGCGGTGGTTCTCGAAGATAGACCTCCGGTCAGGCTATCATCAGCTCAGAGTTCGAGACGAGGACGTGCAGAAGACGGCCTTCAGGTGTCGGTATGGCCATTATGAGTTCTTGGTTATGCCGTTCGGCATAACCAATGCTCCAGCAGTGTTCATGAGCCTCATGAACAGGATCTTCCACCCATACCTCGACCGATTTGTCGTGGTCTTCATTGACGACATTTTGGTATACTCGACGACTGAGGAGGAGCATGCCTACCACCTGCGAGTTGTGCTAGACACACTCCGAGAGCACCGGCTTTATGGCAAGCTCTCAAAGTGCCAGTTCTGGTTACGTGAGGTCCATTTCTTGGGGCACGTCATCTCTGAGGCAGGAGTTGCAGTGGATCCCGCGAAGATCGAGGCAGTGCTAGCTTGGGAGCCACCCAGGAGCGTGACAGAGGTGCGAAGCTTCTTGGGCCTAGCCGGATACTATCGGAGATTCGTGCCAGACTTCTCAAGAGTTGCGGCACCACTCTCAGCATTGACGAAGAAGGGGAAACCCTTCGTGTGGTCAGACAGATGTCAGCAGAGCTTCCAGGAGCTGAGACAGAGATTGACCAGCGCACCTATCTTGAGGTTGCCTGAGGAGGGAGTTGGATACGTAGTTTACTGTGATGCATCAGGGACTGGACTCGGGTGCGTCCTGATGCAGGAGCGGGCCGTGATCGCCTACGGATCACGTCAGTTGAGGCCGCATGAGCAGAACTACGCCACTCATGACCTGGAGTTAGCATCAGTGGTCTTCGCTCTGAAGACTTGGCGGCACTATCTGATGGGCTAGCGCTTCACAGTCTTTTCTGACCACCAGAGTCTCAGGTATATCTTCTCTCAGAAGGACCTGAACCTGAGACAGCGGAGATGGCTTGAGTTCCTCCAGGACTATGACTTTGAGATAGTCTATACTCCTGGGAAGGGGAACGTGGTAGCCGATGCCCTCAGCAGGAGGACGGGCATTCAGCTACTTGAGGAGGCGATGGAGCAGCTAGCCTCCTTACAGATATCCTTTGTGGATAGAGACGGAGCAGCCTTTCTTCAGTCTCTCACAGTCTCTCCTCCACTTCTACAGCGGGTCAGAGAGGCTCAGCGTGGGGACGCTGACTGTGAGACCTGGCGTGCACTGATATCCTCAGGTCAGGCGCCTGATGGTTTCTCCCTTGGAGCAGAGCACGACATCATTTTCAGAGGACGTACCTTCGTACCAGTCGCTTTACGAGAGGAGGTGCTGAGAGAGTTTCACACTTCTCCCTTGGCGGTGCATCCCGGAGTGGCGAAGATGTACCAGGATCTCAGGCGACAGCACTGGTGGCCGGGCATGAAGAAAGCTGTGGCAGAGTTCGTTTCACGATGCCTCACCTGCCAGCAGGTGAAGGCAGAGCATCAGGTACCAGCAGGCTTGGTACAGCCCTTGGAGGTCCCGGAGTGGAAGTGGGATGGCATATCTATGGACTTCGTGACTGGACTTCCACGCACTTCCAGAGGTCACGACTCCATTTGGGTGATTGTCGACCGACTCACCAAGTCGGCACACTTCTTACCCATCAGAGAGCAGGGCTCAGTGGAGAGCTTGGGACGTCTTTACGTCCAGGAGATCGTACGGCTTCACGGTGTGCCATCGTCTATCGTCTCCGATCGAGATGCTCGTTTCACTTCCCGGCTTTGGAAGGGGTTGCAGGAGGCGTTCGGGACGCGGTTCCATCTGAGCACAGCCTTCCACCCTCAGACGGATGGTCAGACGGAGAGGACCATACAGACACTCGAGGACATGCTCCGTGCATGTGTTCTCGACTTTGGTCGCAGCTGGGAGGACCACCTACCCTTGGTGGAGTTCGCGTACAACAACATCTACCACTCCACCATCGGGATGGCACCATACGAGGCGTTGTACGGCAGACCCTGCAGATCACCGTTGTGCTGGACAGACCCTGGGGAGTCAGCACTCGTGGGACCAGAGATGGTCTGAGCCACGACAGAGAAGGTCCAGATCATCCAGGAGAGGATGAGGACAGCTCAGAGCCGGCAGAAGTCATATGCTGACAGGAGGCGGAGGCCACTGGAGTTCGAGGATGGCGACCACGTCTTTTTGCGTGTCTCACCTCGACGTGGTTTACGGAGATTTGGCCGAGGCGGCAAGTTGTCTCCACGCTTCATCGGGCCTTTCCAGGTCCTCAACAGGATAGGAGAGGTGGCTTATCGCCTGGCTCTACCACCTCAGTTGCACCGGGTGCACGACGTCTTCCACGTGTCTCAGCTGAGGAGATACGTGCACGACCTGACGCACATCATCGACTTTGGGGAGCTGGACGTGGACGATGGGGCGACTTTTGCGGAGGTCCCAGTGGAGATCGAGGATCGACAGGAGCGGGTCCTACGTGGGCGGTCGATTCCTCTTGTGCGCGTCAGATGGCAGCACGGGAACCTCCAGGAGAGCACTTGGGAGCGGGAGGCTCAGATGCGTGCTCAGTACCCCCATTTGTTCCCCTAGTTTTTGATGTATCTTTACGGGGACGTAAAGCCCTGAGGTGGGAGTAATATAAAGACCCGCAAATTTCAAGGAAATTTTTTTTTCTTAATTTTTTTTGGAATTTTACAAGAGCGCAGCTTCAGACGGCACCTGATTCCGAGGCCCGGTGTGCCCGGAATCAATTTCCGAAGTTTGGCTCGGGTACGTTCAGTGAACGGACGAGCGGGTTTTTCTATCTTTTGAACCGGTGCCCGGAATCGAATTCTGAGGGCACCGATGAAATCGCAGCGTCGGTATTTGCTTAGAAACGCCTCTTCCGGAGTTGCGTTTGCTCAGACGTGGTTTTTAAATTTTGGGGCTTAAAGTCAGAAATAAAATAAAATTTGTGCGACAACTTTATTTTATTTCACTTAAGCTGCTTGGAAGCTGCTTGGAAGCCACTTGAACTGAGTTAAAGCGGATATGGTGCTATCCAGAAATATCCTACCCCCTTCGTAGGATATTTGTGAGGTGGGGCCCGCACGAGCCCCGCCGTTTCTTTCGCTAAGTAACGCACCCGCGAAAACCCGTCAAAGTAACTGAAAAGTCAACCGACGCGTTTTCTTAAATTCTTAACAGACCATTTAATTGAGCGGTTTATTTCGTGAATTAAATGGGTTGTTTCGCTCGTTGAATTAATTCAACAAACTGATGGGTCGTTACTTACGCTTTTGCGTTTGTTGGCATGTTTATAAAATAAGACCAACCTAAAAATCCTTTGAAAGGATTTGAGAGGATCTTTGTTTCTTCATCTCCCCTCCTCGCGAAGAACGCGAAGAACGCGAAGAATGCGAAGAACGCGAAGAACGCCGGCGACCGGAATTCGACGACGCACTCCGTGATCTGCGACATCGACGAGCTCTACCCGCGACGTTCTTCGGCGACGCCTCTTCTTCCGCGGCCGATCCTCGTTCGGCAATTAAGGTGAGAAACGAATCGTTTATTTCACCCTTTTTTTTTAATTTCAATGACAACGGATTTAATTAATTAAATCCGTTTGATCTTGATCCGGAGATTGGCAACGCGACGCCGGATACCGCGACGACGCAACGATCCCCCTTCTTCCGCGACGAGCAATCCCGCGACGATCCCTCGTTCGGCAACGACAGCTGCGAGGTAAGGGTTGTTGGAATTCTTTTATTCTTTTCCCGTGTTTATTCCTTTGGAATAGAGAACCCGACCTCAGAACAATTTTAAATTATTTTAAAATTGTTGATTGGTTGCTTTTATTCCTCCCGTTGTTTATGACTAACGCGGAGGGTGCGGGTCTAACGAACAAGACCCGGCAACCCTCCGCCGATCTCTTTTGTTGTGCGGATATGGCGGATGACAACGAACCGCGCGGCAGGGGTGATCTGTTGATTCCGCAGTGAAGATCGGCCCCCGGGAGGAGCAACGGCGCAGACGGGAGGCAAAACGGGCCACCGGAGCAACTCCGGCGGCCCGCGGAAGGCGGCGGCGGCGCGGGTCGCCGGCAAGGCGGCGCCGGCGACCGGAGGCGGCGGCGCCCGGCGCGCCGCCGTGGAGAAGATCCGCCGCGGCTGAAGCCGCGGCGGTGGCGGCCGGTTCCGCGGCCGCGCGGAACCGGGGAGGGACGCGGCGGCCCGGCCGCGTCCGCGTGACAGGCGGCCCCCGCGGGGCCGCGTTTTCCTCCAAGTCGCGGGTCAAACCCGCGGCGGCGGCTCCTTCGGCCGCTCGGCCGAAGCCGAGCCGGCCGGTCCGGTCGGCCGGGCCGCGCCCAGGCCGGGTCGGGCCGACCCGGTTCGGGCCGACCCGGTTCGGCCGACCCAGGGGGGGTTTCGGGCCGGGTCGCCCCGGGCCCAGAACCCCCGTTTCGGGCCCTCTTCGGTCTTTCGCCCATATCTTGGGCCTGGGACCTCCGATTGACGAACCGTCAGCGGCTACGCGATCCTTGGATCGAGACGGTCATTTCGGTATATTATACTCAAGGTTTCGGAAGACTTTGGGTTCGGCCGGGTTGGTTCGTACACGAAACCAACCGGGCCCTCGGAGCGGAAACGCTCATAACTTGAGCTACGGACGTCCGATCGACATACCGTCAGCTGTGGTAGTTTCCTCTAAGTGAGACGGAACTTTTGGCATACTCCGCCCGAGGATCGGACGCAGGCGGAGTACGGTCGGGTTGGTTTTGCCCTAAAAACCAACCGGGCCCCTGGGACGAAAATGCCAATAACTCTCAGACCGGGCGTCCGATTGACGCGCCGTCTGTTGCGTTGAGATCCTGTTGTCGATACAAAACTTTTGGATACATCAACTTCGGACTAAGTGTCAGTTGATGTATCAGCCTCTCGGCTCGTGGAGCGGACCCTCCTAAACGAGCTCGCTATGTGCGGGAACCCTAGCGCTGGCTGTGACTTCGACGACAGAGCAGAGATCCTCTGTGGACTGCGACGACGGCAGAGCAGAGATCCTCAGTGGACTGCGACGACGGCAGAGCAGAGATCCTTCGTGGACTGCGGCGACGACTATGCAGAGATCCTCAGTGGACTGCGTCGACTACTGCACTCAGCGATCCTACGTGGATCAGTGCTACAGGTTCTGTGTGAGCCCGATCCTATGTGGGTCCTTACTACCGGTTCTGTGTGAGCCACTGCCTACAGGTTCTGTGTGAGCCCGATCCTACGTGGGTCTTTTGCGGGGGTTAGTACCTATCGATCCTTCGTGGGTCCGACGACTTAGATGGATCAGTGATCATCTTTGACGTCATCTGAAAAAGTATACCTGGTTGAGCTGAATCTTATGTTACTCTCCTTTGTGGATTGTGTTGAACTATCCTATGTGGATTTACTGTTTACTCTCCTTGTGGATTTGAGTCTTGCTTTCCTTTGTGGATTGAGTTGTTCTTGAGCTCGTGAGCAGAGCTAGAATTGGGGACTTAGGTATATGTATGGGCATATACCTAAGTCGAGTCAGATGTTACTTCGTGATTGCATCTTTCTTTTGTGCTATATCCTTTGTGGATTTCGGGAGACCTTCGGGGGTCTCGGGGTCCTTACTGAGTAGTTATACTCACCCCTGCACGGGCTATGCCCGCACCTTGTTGTGTTGGATGCAGACGACGGACAACGCTGATCACGGTTGGGGCGTGGAGCAGGACGGTACCTGGAGGTGGACCGCTGGACGGGACGTGCTCGGAGCGGACGTGGGACCCGAGGAGCCTGGAGGCTATCTGTAACCACCTTTCAGGTGGGATTGCCAGTGGACGACACGAGGCCGCCGTCTTTTCTTCAGTTGATGTTCTTTACTTTTCAGTTGTACTTTCAGTTGGGCTTGTATTCCGGCCCCCTTTACTTTTCTGCACTTTACTTTCCGCTTGCTGACTCTTTGGTGGTTGTTACTTATAAAGGCAATGCCTTCCCTGTTTACCGGGATTTTACGCCTTGGTGCTAGTCGCCAGCCCCTGGCCTATGGAAGGTGGGCTTGGGGTAGTCACGGCACGGGCCCCGAGGTCGGGTCGTGACATGTGACCTTAAATTCAACAAGGATGAATGAGTTTAAAGATCGTCAAACAAAATTCTCAATTAAAATAAGTGATTAGAAATTAATGGAGTGAGAAATAACATCCAAACTAGTCCCTTGATACTTCCTTGGATCAACCCATAAAATATTTATCCCTCCATTGATTCTATGGTTTCAATGTAAGTGGAAAGTAGACTCATGAGGGAAGAATTGGAGAAGTAAAAAAACAATAAAAAGAAAGCAATCACTCCACTGTTGTGTGAAGCATATCACAAGGTATGGTGTGAATAAATTCACACATTAAGGAAAAGATATCAAAGTGATAAGAGGAAAAACATAATAAGAGGAAAGGAAGAAATTTTATTAAGAACTAAGGTTATTTGAACAACTTACATGAGAAAGAAGGATGTTACAAAGCCAAATCGACATAATAATGTTATAATGAAAACAAATCTCCAAGGATCCTAAAATACTCTACCACCACTACCTTAAATAGGAATTTTTAAGCCTTGGGTCGATCCTACAATAGTGGAAGTCACCTCAATTAATGGTGGTGGGCCTAGGTGGGTGGAAAGTTAAGAGATTAGACTTTTCCACCCTTGACCCGAGGTGGCAGCCAGCTTGCTTCCACAAAACAGAGGAACCGATAAGACCTTCTATATGGCCCAATTGGGGTGGGACATAGAAGAAAAAACTAAAGCACCGGATGTTACCTAACACTCTGTAAACTTTCCGCCCAAAATAATATGTGGTTTCCGAGATATGATTAAATTGGTGGGATGATTTTATGGGCCTCAGAATCTGGCCCATAATTTTATCTCCAAATTAGGCCACCTTAATAACCACAATGAGGGACAAATTAGCACTGACTCCTAAAGAAGGATTTGTTCCTATATATTGTTTATATCATCTCATGAAATTTTGGATTCATTGGGCCTGTATGTTGGGCCTCACATTCTCATCAGTGGGTTAGTGTCCAATCTGCCTTCTCCAGAATTGTTTGCATGAAATCTCATTTTGGTGGTCTTCCAATGGGGATCTTCCAACACTCCACAAATATGAATTATTCTAAATAAGATTATAAACCTTAATATTAAATATGAAAATAAAATCAATATCATTGGGTAATTTAAATGATGTTCAAAAATGTACCACATAATAGTGCATTTTAAGAAGGAATTACAATCATAATGTGAAATGATGTTCAAAGTGTAAAATGCACTAAAATGGTGTTTATGAATAATAAAGCACATGAATATTATATATATTAAAAATGAATATTATCTTCATTTAGTGGCTAATCACACCCTCTAACTTGAGTTTTTCTAGTCCTAAGAAAAATATATCTCAACAATATGAAATTCGAATTCCTTTTTCCAAAAACATTTTAATACACAATGATCACCAAAAACTCTTATACCAAACAATCATGAAACCCATAAAAATATTTTAATACATGATAGTTTCATAATCATATCTCAATCACAATCTCATTCCTTTGTTCAAATTAATCTCCATATTTCATCCAATATCAATTAAGAGTGATGATGTGTTATGCATCGCATTAGACATGGGGGTTCATCATTATTGAAGAGGGAAATGATGGAAGCGCTAGGTGGAATCACATTTCAAAATAAAGATGATTATTCAAAAAAAATTATTGTTTTTTTTATTTTTTTGTTTTTTCAATTTTTCCATGGTAATTGAAATTGCACTCAAAAGAGTCAACCCCTGTAGCGAGACTTTGCTGATGACTCCCAGACTCAAAGACCTTAGGGCACCAAGTGAAGCCCACATACTCAGGCATCATCTCGATTTAACTCAGTCAAAAAAAAATCAAATTACCAAAAATAGAGATAAAATTACTAACTCTGGGCCAAACAACTATGGAGTTACTTTCCCCAAGTGTCGAAATCCATGCATTAGGTCATTTCATTTCTCTACGCGCAAATTTATTTTTTTATAATTTTTTTTTATTCAATACTCATATTAAAACTAAAATTATCACCAAACCTATGCTATTTATTTGGGGGACCCCATGAACTCAAACTAATACCCCACTATCCAAAGGACGTGTGTTGTGTTTTTTTTATTTGGATGAAAATATAAACCATGAAATATCACATTAGACAGCCACAATTTCCAAAATCTATGCTCATGAAATTATACGTGGATTAAAAATCAAAATTAGGGCATCCTAAATTATTAGATATTTAGTTTCAAAGTGTAAAATTTCTATTATCATGTTAAATGTTAAAGAAATGTTTCCTTCCATTAAGGCACATTTTTTTCAAATCATTCATTTTTTTGACACAAAAGAAATTTTATTTTATCTCCCCCCCCCCAACTTAAAATAACATTGTCCCCAGTGTTTAAAGAAAAGAAATTTTAGAAGGGAGTAGTGGTAGAGAATGGGAGTTCATAAAGAAAATTGAAAATGAGTATCATGTAATGAATTCACCTGGTAGTTGAAGTTGAAATTCATGTTTCTCCCTTTTAATCCCTTGATCTTGATGTCACTCTGAGAATTCCCTAATGGAAAAAAAGGAAAAACAAACAAAAAAAACAAAAAAAACTATATATATATATATAATAAATAAAGTAAAATATAACTATATATATAAAAATTATAGAATAAGGAATCACAATAAGTCGTAGGTCAGTGGTAAGCACACACCCATGTCTCCCTTCGGTCCCAGGTTTGATTCCCCGTGGCTTCACCGTTTGTGACGGGGTTTGACCCACAACCTATGACTTGTCCTTTTTTTATTATTATATTTTTATTTATTTATTTTTATTTTTATTTTAACCTACAAACACATAAAAATAAAATAAAATAAACTGATGATACATTGTCTTCTTTTTAAATTTCTGGGTAAGGTATTACTCAAGGATCACACCACATGAAACAGATGAATATGGAGCTCCCCTTTCATACCCATCCACAATCATAATATAAGAACAGGTCAATAGTCTATTTTTTTAAATATCAAAATGATTCATTAATCCTATTTAAAAAAAAGATGATTCTCAATGATGAAAACCACGGGTTGCCTCCCATGCAGCACTTTGGTTTAATGTCGCTAGCTCGACTTAGACCCTTAATTATTTAAGTATTTTCCTCATCTAGGGTTGGTTCACACACGTTTCCATCAACTTCATTTTTTGGAATGGTTCAATGAATGGTTTGACTCTATGACCATTAACTTTAAAGGTTTGACCATTGGTGGGATCTTGAATTTCTACAGCCCCATGGGGGTACACCTTATGCACTATGTATGGACCTGACCATCAAGACCTCAACTTTCCCAGGTGTAAATGAAGTTTAGAACTATAAAAAATAATAGTTTTACCTGGTACAATTTTTTTGGTTTTATGATTTCGAGATTGGTAGGCTTGTACTTTATCTTTATTGATCCTTGAATTTTCATAAGCCTCCATCCTAAGTTCTTCAAGTTCATTGAGAACTAATTTCCTTTTTGTTTCGGCTAATGAGAGGTCATAATTCATTTTCTTAATTTCCCTAAAGGTCTTATGTTCAATATCCATTGGAAAATAGAATGCTTTACCATAAACCAACCTATATGTGGACATTCCTAAAATGGTTTTATATGTGGTTCGATTGGCCCAAAGAGCATCCAAGATACCAATCTTTCCTAGAAGGATTGACAGTTTTTTCAAGAATATTCTTAATATCCCTATTTTCTAACTCATCTTGACCATTGGTTTGAGGATGGTACGCAGTGAAAACTGTATGATAAATCTCATACTTATATATGAGTGAATAGAATGGAGAGTTGCAGAAATGGGTTCCTCGATCACTGATTATAGCCCTAGGAATTCCAAATCGAGTAAATATGTGCTCTTTTAGAAATTGGATCACAACATGATGGTAATTAGACTTGGTTGGAATGGATTCAACCCATTTTGAGACATAATCAATAGCTAAAAGGATGTAGAGGTATCCCCTAGAGTTTGCGAAAGGACCCATGAAATTGATTCCCCAACAGTCAAAGATTTCAATCACTAAGATGGGAGAGAGTGGCATTTGATTCCTTATTTTTATTGACCCTACTTGTTGACACATAGGACAGCTTTGAAAAAATGTGTAGGAGTCCCTTGAGAGGGTAGGCCAGAAGAGACCACACTAATAAATCTTAGCAGATGTTTTCTTAGAGGAAAAGTGACCTTCACATGCCTCACTGTGACAGAATTTAAGGATGGACTCTTGTTCAGATTTTGGGACACACCTCATAATGACTTGGTTAGGAAAGAAATTATAGAGTTATGGATCATCAAACACATATTTTCTAACATCATAAAGGAATTTCCTTCGATCTTGAGTCCCTAAGAATTTTGGAATGACTCTTGTAACTAAGAAATTGGCTATGTCAGCATACCACGGTCAGTCACTCACAGAGTATAGGTGTTCATCAGGAAATGAATCGGACATAGAAAGGTGATTTGAGTTGTCTTTGAATTCCATCCTAGAGATGTGATCATCCACAAAATTTTCAACAACCTTTTTATCCTTGATTGTGAGGTCAAATTCTTGTAAGAGAAGGACCCACCAAATCAGTCTACCCTTAGAACCTTGTTTTTGAAAGAGGTATTTTAGCACCGAATGGTCAGTGAACATAGTGATGGGGGATCCTAAGAGGTAGGACCTAAACTTCTCTAAGGAAAAAACAATAGAAAGTAACTCCTTTTTAGTGGTGGTGTAGTTGATTTGGGCATCATTTAAGGATTTTCTTGCATAAGAAATGACATAAGGAGTTTTATCACAACGTTGTCCTAACACTTCTCCTACAGCAAAGTCACTGGCATCACACATAATTACGAAAGGTAGGTTCCAATTTGGAGATTTCATAATGGGAGGAGAGGTGATATAGGATTTGAGGGTTGAGAATGAACCCTCACAGCTTTCTATTCAAACAAATGGAGCATCCTTTACTAGTAGAGCACATAGGGGACGGAAGATTTAACTAATGCCCTTGAGGAATCTTCTATAGAAACCAGAATTTCCTAAGAAAGACCTCACTTCCTTAACAGTTCTGGGTGATGGAAGGTGAAAAATGACGTCAACATTTGCTTTATCAACTACAATCCCCCTACCCGAGACTATATGGCCAAAGACTAATCCATGTTTAACCATTAAGTGGCATTTTTTCCAGTTTAGGACCAGATTCGTTTCTTCACATCTGGACAAAACTCTCTCCACATTCCTAAGAAATACCTCAAATGTATCCCCAAAGACAGAGAAGTCATCCATGAAGACCTCAAGAAAATCCCCTACCATGTCTAGGAATATTCCCATCATGCACTGCTGGATGGTTCCAGGGGAATTTCATAACCCAAAGAGCATGCGTTTGAAGGCAAAGGTGCTGAATGGACATTTGAATGTAGTCTTCCCTTGATCCTCTAGGGAGACCTCAATTTGATTATACCCCGAGTAATCATCTAAGAAATAGTATAAGGCATGACCTGCCACTCTCTCAAGGACTTGGTCAATGAATGGTAAGGGGAAATTGTCCTTCTTGGTGAATGAGTTTATCTTCCTATAGTCAATGAAGACCCTCCATCCACTGCTCACCCTAGTTAGAAGAATATCCCCATCCTTATTGGTTATCACTGTAATTCCTGGCTTCTTGGGAACCACTTGGATTGGGCTGACCCACTCACTCTTAGCTATGGGAGATATGATACCATCTTTTAACAATTTCAGAAGTTATTTTCTAACTACTTCCATGAGATTAGGATTGAGTTGTCGTTGAGGTTGAAGACATGGCTTTGAATCAGATTCCAGAACAATCCTATGAGTCCCGATAATTGGGATAATCCCATGAATATCAGACAGGGTCCAACAAATGGATTTCTTATTTTTCCAAAGGAGATCTAGAAGCATCCTCTCATGATTGGATTCAAGAGAAGAATAAATGACAATAGGATGTGTTTTATTGTCCCCTAGGAAGGCATACTTGAGTGCAGTGGGAATTTCCTTCAATTCAAGATCAGGTTGGTTCAGAATTTCAGCAGAATATTAGGACATTGGGTCAAGATCAATTTTGATTCTTATATTTTTAGATAGGATTGAGGACCCATATGTAGAAGTTTCAGCTACTAGATTGGCTTGATTAGATTTATGAAATGAAGTTGGAGTGGTCTCCGTGAAAGTGGTTTCCTAAAAGGTTTAACTGATTGTTGGACCTAAGACTTCATTAAAAGAGAAATTTGAAAATGATTCATGCCAAGGAGATAAATTTCCTTCATGTAAACAAAGAAAGTCAATCTCATCCTGACTTAAATATCCATCAAATATTCCTTGATGTTCTATGGATTCATTGTCAATGCTTCCTATCATGTTTACTTCATTAATGTCCTCATCATCCCCTATTTGTGAGCTTGCATTATAGATGTTCAAAGTCTAGACTCGTGATTCCAAAGGTGATGGTCATGTTCCCATTTCAGACTCGGATAACAGAGCTGGTTTTTTCAAGGAATGGACAACCAAGGATGATTGGGGTTTGTTCCTTATTTCCAAAGTTTGGATGGTTTTCAAGGACAATGTAGTCATCAGGGTAGATGAAGTTTTCAACCTTTACCAGAACATACTTTAAAATTCCCTTTGGAACCCTAATGCTACGATCAACAAGTTGAAGTGTGACAGATGTGGGTTGGAGCTCTTCTAGGCCTAACTGGAAGTACACAACATAGGGGATGAGATTGACACTAGCACCTAGGTCACACAAGGCCTTGATAACTTTGCTCTCTCCAAGTTTAGCATTGATGTAAGAGAAACCTGTGTCTTTCAACTTAGGAGGAATGGTCCCTTGAATGGTGGTACTCACATTAGCTTCCAAAAGGACTTGGTTTTTATGTGAAAATTTTCTTTTAAAAGTGCACAAGTCCTTATGGTACTTTGAGTAGGCAGGTAGGGTTTGGATTGCATCGAGAAGGGGAATGTTTATCTTGATTTGTGAGAATATTTCCCTCAATGTTTCACTCAATTCAGGCTTGTTTTCCCCCTCATGTGTTGAGGAAATGGTGCGAGTTGTGGGTTTGTTTGTTGAAGAGTTGTTTATTTCACATTGTTATCAGTTTCCTTGGTTTGATCTTGTGGTTCATTTTAATTTTAATTATAGTTTGAAGCTTCACATGGTTTCTGACTTATGTGTTCAGGTCTCTCAATTGATTTCCCACTTCTTAAAACAGTCACAGCCTTTAGTTGTTCATGAGTTGTTTGGGTACAACATGAATCCCCCCTTGAAGTTAAGGATGGTACTTCCTGAGTAGGAATAGGTGTCTTTCCAATTTTGATGGTTTGTAGTTCTTGTTTTATGGAAGATATTTTTGATTCCATCCTTTCCATTTGTTTGCACAGTTGTTCTAGTATGATTTTTGGAACAGTTTGGGTTGGTACTTGAGAATATTGGTTTATCCTAGGGGGATATTTTAGAGGTGGGATGGTTTGTTGAAAATGGACCAGTGGTTGTTGGTATTGGATAGTTTGGGTTTGGAACTAGTTATGAGTTTGGTAGTTCTGATGGGGGTAAGGATTTTGTCCCTGTAGTTGGCTAGGTTGCTTGTTATCTTTCCAGCGGAATCCTGGGTGGTCATTATACCTTGGTTTAAATATGTTTTGGTGTTGAATCTTTTGAAAGTTCAAAGCATTTACTTCCTCTGGGGTTCCTCCTAAAAGAACATCCTTGATGGATGGAATGGTTGGGCAGTTGTCTGTCTTATGGTCATGTTTGTCACCAATTGTGCAAACAGGGTCTACAGTTTGGATTTTATGGCCTTTCCTAAGGTCTATATCTTCAAACATCCTATAGAGTGCTGCGAGTTTATCCCTAAGGCTTTACTCTACTCTAAGTGTATGAATTCCAGAAGTTCTTTGTGGATTTTCAGAATAAGGTGATGTTCCCTATGTTTGGTTTTGTTTAGCAAGACTTTCCAGATACACGTAATCATCATTTGGGGCTTTGTTTTTAATGGTTCCATTACACATCATGTCAATGAATTGTTTGTTCCTCGAACCCAACCCTTCATAGAAAATTCTCACTTATTCAGGAATAGAAAAACCATGATGTGGAACCATGTTTAGAGTGTCTTTGAACCTCTCCCATGTTTCATAAAATGACTCTCCCTCTTTTTCAAAAAAATTTTGGATACTCTTTTTAAGTGCACTTTTTTTATGGTGGGGAAAGTATTTTTGTAGATTTCTCTTTGTAGTTTGTCCCAAGAGTTGATGGATGATGGTCTCAAATTGTTTAGCCAATTTTTAGCTTGATCGTTTAAAGAAAAAGGAAATATCCCCATCTTAGCTGATTCCAGTTGATGTGGGGGACACATGGTTTCTACAATGTCATTGAACTTTTTAATGTGAAGGTAAGGCATCTCAGGCTCCATTCCATGGAATGTGGGAAGGTGGTTTAGGACATGAGGTTTAAAGATTTATTTAGAATATCCTAGGGATTTGTGTCTAATGCATTAGGGGGAATTGGTCCAGGTAGGTGTGAGGTAGTCATTCATGGTTTGATCGACCGCATTCCCCAAGCTTGGGGCTGCCTCATTTGGATTTCCATTTTGGTTTCCACCCGGGATTATGAGTTGGTTTCTTTGAATACCTTCCATTGAAATGGTCTCGATTTTGGACTCTAGAATATCAAGAGGATTAGTATATAATGGAAACAATCCCCTAGGTTCACTTGACTCCCCAACCTAAGACTTTCCACCCTAACTAGATGGTTTGATTGATCGCAGGTGTTGGCGAACATGCTCCCAAAGAAAAAAATGAGAAAGGTACAAGATAAGAGATCTTGGGTGAGAATAGAAGAAATGGGGGAGAATAGAATGTATATTGATACGACTTACTTGGGTCCCTGGAAATGATGCCAAAATTTGATTCACGCTCAAATTTACCCAAGAGATGAAGGTAGAACGGTCCTTGTAGTTTAGCTTGGGTTATCGAATTCTCAGAGACCTAAGAAGTAACCTACAGACATGTACATTATATGGATTGTTTTTGGATACGAAGTGGCCAACTTGGGTTGATTTTAGATGGGTTTAAGGTATCACTAATAGATTTAAGTTAATTCAAATTAAGTTAATGAGTTTATCCTAGGTTATCGTTTGGGGTAGATTGGATGAATTCCTTTTTTAATGATTTCAATTTCTTATATTTGTGATGGGTTCATTTAATAAGATCAAACATCATCATCACTTACTGGTTCAATACCTACACCCTTTAATAATAATAACATATACACTTGAAGGATCAAATTTTTGATCACTTCATGGTAAAAGTTCGTATTAGCACTTGAAGTGTGTGGCCTTAAATTCAATAAGGATGAAAGAGTTTAAAGATCTTCAAAAAAAATTCTCAATTAAAAAAAGTGATTAGAAATTAATGGAGTGAGAAATAACATGAAAACCAGACCCTTTATACTCCATTAGATCAACCCATAAAAGAGTTATCCCTCCATTGATTCTATGTTTTCAATGGAAGAGGAAAGTAAACTCATGAGGGAGGAATTGGAGAAGTAAAAATACAATAAAAAGAAAGCAATTACTCCACCGTTGTGTGAAGAATATCACAAGGTATGGTGTGAATAAATTCACACATTAAGGAAACAATATCAAAGTGATAAGAATAAAATAGAATAAGAGGAAAGGAAGAAATTTTATTATGAACTAAGGTGATTCGAACAACTTACATGAGAAAGAAGAACGTTACAAAGCCAAATCGACATAATAACATTAAAATGAAAACAAAACTCTAAGGATCCTCAAATACTCTACCACCACTGCCTTAAATAAAAAAATTTAAAGCCTTGGGTCGAGCCTACAATAGTGGAAGTCACCTCAATTAATGGTGGTGGGCCTAGGTGTGTGGAAAGTTAAGAGAGAGTAGTCTTTTCGACCCTTGACCCGAAGTGGTATCCAGCTTGCTTCAACCGAATAGAGGCGCCTAGAAGACCTTCTAGATGGCCGAATTAGAGTGGTCCATACATGAAAAAATAATAATGATCCGGATGTTCCCTAGCTCTCTGTAAAATTTCAGCCCAAAATAATATGTGGTTTCCAAGATATGATTAAATTGGTGGGATGATTTTATGGGCCTCAGAATCTGGACTAGAATTTTATCTCTACATTGGTACGCCTTAATAACAACCCTGAAGGACGAATTAGGACTGGCCCCTGAAGAATGGTTTGTTCCTCTCAATGTCTTCTATCATCCCATGAAATTTGGGCTTCATGGGGCCTGTATGTTGGGCGCCACATTCTCATCAGTCGGTTGGTGTCCAATCTTCCTTCTCCAGAATTGTTTGCATGAAATCCCATTTTGGTGGTCTTCCAATGTGGATCTCCCAACACTCCACAAGTATAAATTATTCCTAATATAATTAGAAACCTAAAAATTAATTATGAAAATAAAATCAAGATCATTGGGTACTTTAAATGATGTTCAAAAATGTACCACATAATAGTGCATTTGAAGAAGGAATTACAATCATAATGTGAAATGATGTTCAAAGTGTAAAATGCACTAAAATGGTGTTTATGAATAATAAAGCACATGAATATTATATATATTAATAATGAATATTAGTCTCATTTAGCGGCTAATCAATGACCCAACCAATATTGCATGCAATAACAATTGCATAGCCATGAATGCTTTATATTTCTCTTTAGGAGATGAGGAATTTAACAGAATTTCTACATGTAAAACTACCCATGAAATTTGGGATACTTTTCTGTTTCACATGAAGGAACTTCTAGTGTGAAAGAAATGAGACTTAGTACTTATACTATTAAATATTATTACATTAAAATGAAACCTTATGATCCTATTTCTGACATGTATCTCTGGTTCAATGAAATTGTCACCACAATGATTTCTCTTGGAAGAGAAGTAACTTCCAAAGAACAAATCATGAGGATTCTCATATGCCTACCGGACAGATGGAGAAGAACCTCTGTATCTATTAGATAGTCATGTGACATCGGTAAGTTACCTGTAAAATAACTCATTTGGAAACTAATGATATATGAAGAGGAGTAGAAAGTCAACAAGGAAGAGGAGGATAAACCCAAAAGAAACTTTGTTGCATTTAAGACCACCACCTCTAAACAAAAAGAGAAAGGGAAATATGAAGTCTCTATAGAAAGTTCTAGCAGTAAACAATTATCACCTGACGGTAATGAGGAGATGGCTCAATTATCCATAAGGTTTAAGAAATTTTACAAGAAGAAATGTTTTTTAGAAAGCCTAACTTCAAGGGAAGATATGATCAAAAAGGAAGGTAGAAGAAAGATTGTAAAAGAAGTGACAAGTCTGATTAGATAATATGCTATGAATATAAGCGAAATGGACATATAAAGTCTGACTGTCCCAAGCTCAAGTACAAAAAAAAATATGAGGACAATGATAGAAAGTATAAAAAGGTAATGAAAGCAACATGGAGTGCTCAGAGGACAGTTCAAGTGACTCAAAATCTTCACATGATGAACAGGCTAACAAATCCAATTTGTGTTTTATGACAAACACATCTAAGGTAACACTGGAATCTCCTATTTACAATTCATATTATTCTTGAGATGAGAGTGATTATGAAAATATGTCTAATGAAGAAATGATTGAGTACAATAATATGCTTAAAGAGACATGTAATGATGTAAAAGATAAATATAAATATTTGAAGAAACAACATGCTTTTACCTCAACTGTTAAAACTAAACTTACTGTAGAAAGAGAGAAAAATGTTCAATTACTCAAAGAAAACAATGAACTAAAGATATCTAATGAGCAATTGATAAAGGACCTTGAATGGTTTACTAATGGTAAATATACTTTGTCACAAATGTTAAGTAAATAGATTACTCCTAAATATACTACTGGTATTGGCTATCAACCTGGTAAAAGAAATTTTGGAAGAACTAATTTTGTTTCTAAGTCTAGGAAATACAGCTTTACTCCTAGTTCTGAAAAACATTCAGCTAGTTCAAATTATGATACACTCTCTACTGTTTCAAGCTTTTTTGGACCAAATAGAGTTTATTTTTCAAGTACTTTACATAATTATTATGGGAAACCTATGAGGCATATATGGGTTCCTAAAGCACAAGTCACTAATATTACTGGACCCAAACAAATATGGGTACCAAAGTCTATTTTTGTTTGACTATTTTGTAGGAAAGCTGCTTAAAGAGATCCTGTAAAAGCTTATGGTATAAGGACAGTGGGTGTTCAAGACACATGATAAGGGATTATTCATGCTTCAACAATTTAATAAAAATTGATGGTGTACATGTCACCTTTGGTGACAATGCTAAAGGAAAAACCATCGGTCTTGGCCAAATCGGTAACTCTAACTCAGTTTTAATTTCCAAAATACTTTTTGTTAATGGACTGAAATATAATCTACTTAGTATTTCACAACTATGTGATGATGTATTTCATGTTAAATTTGAAAATGATGCTTCAAATGTCCTCAATTCTAAAAATGAATTAGTATTTTCTACATTAAGAAATAAAAATGTATACTTTATTAACTTAGATTATTTAATCTCTCAAAATGCTTCATGTTTAAGTGTATTACACAAGGAGTCATAGGTTTGGCATAGGAGACTAGGACATTGTAATATTCACTCTCTTAGAAAGTTAACTAGAATAAGTTTAGTCAAATACCTACCCAAACATGAGTTTTCAAATGATAAAGTGTGTAATCCTTGTCAAAAGGGAAAGCAACACAAAATTTTCTTTTAAACCAAAGAATGAAGTGTCAACTTCTCAAACTCTTGAACTGGTTCACATGGATTTGTTTAGACCATCTAGAGTTTCTAGTTTAAATGGGAAGCACTATGTTTATGTTCTTGTAGATGAATTTTCTAGATATACTTGGATATTCTTTTCGGCTCACAAAAGTAAAGTCTGCTCTAATTTTACCAAATATTCCAAAATTGTAGAGAATATTAGGGGACTTAGAATTAAATCCTTAAGAAGTGATCATGGTCGTGAGTTTGAAAATCAAGAGTTTGAATCTTTTTGTTCTCAAAATGGATATAGTCATAATTTCTCTGCCCCTAGAACACCTCAACATAATGGAGTTGTAGAAAGAAGAAATAGAACCTTGCAAGAAATTTTTTGAACCATGCTTAGTGAATATGACTTACCTATTTATTTTTGGGAAGAAGTTGTAAATACAACATGCTATATTATCAATAGAGTGTTGATTAGACCCATTCTTAATATAACTCCATATGAGTTATAGAACAATAGAAAACCCAAAGTAAGCTACTTCAAATTATTTGGTTGCAAAGTCTATATCCTTAATACTAAAGACAATCCTGAAAAAATTTCATCCAATAGTGATGAATGAATATTTCTCGAATACTCAATCTCTAGAAAATCATATAGAGTGTTTAACATGAGAACTAAATGTGTGGAAGAATCTGTCCATGTCAAATTTGATGAAACAGATCCACATGATCCTAAGACCTCTCTAGAGAACCTGGAGGATGATGTTTCAAATATGCACATCAATACAAAATCCTCTAACCATCCTATAAAAGAATCTGTGAAAACTTTCAATTCTGAAAATTTTTCAGATTTCGGTCATAATGAACCCGAACCTGTTGAATTACCTAAAATCACTAGTCCTTTTTCTAGAGCTGTTAGAACTCTTAAGAATAATCCTTTAGATGCTGTTGTAGGAGATTTAGATAAAGGAACTCAAATGAGAGATTCTCTTAGAATACAAGTTGAACATCAAGTCTTCTTATCACAACTTGAACCTAAAAACATTAATGATGCTATCAATGAGGAATTTTGGGTGATGGGTATGAAAGAAGATCTTAATTAGTTTGATAGAAACAAAGTTTGGAAACTTGTTGACAGACCCAAATACACATTTACCATATGCACTAAATTGGTGTTTAAAAATAAAGTAGATGAAGCTAGTAACATAGTTAGAAACAAGTCTATATTGTTTGCACAAGGCTATAATAAAGAAGAAGGAATGGACTATGAGAAAACATTTGCACCGGTAGCTAGATTTGAAGCCATCAGAAATTTTCTTGCTTATATTGCAAATCTGAATTTCAAACTATATCAAATGGATGTTAAGAGTTCATTCCTAAATGGGTATATAGTTGAGGATGTATTTGTTGAGCAACCCACTAGTTCTACAAATCCTCATTTTCCAAATCATGTTTTTAAATTATCAAAAGGTTTATATGGTTTAAAATAAGCTCTAAAAGCTTGGTATGATACATTAAGTACTTTTCATATTTCGAAAGGTTTTACAAAAGGAATAGTTGATCTGACCCTTTTTATAAAATGAATTTCCAATGATGTTTAGGTACTTCAAATTTATGTAGATGATATTATCTTTGGATCTTTAAGAAATTATTTATGTATCAAATATTCTAAAATGATGCAAAATGAATTTGAAATGAGTTTAATGGGTGAACTAAAATTCTTTCTTGGATTTCAAATCTTTCAAAATAATGATGGTATTATTTAAAATCACTGTAAATATAATAGAGATCTTCTAACACGTTTTGGCATGCATAGCACTAAAAGTAGTGACACTCCAAATAGTACTACTTGTAAGTTGGATCTTGATGAAGATGAAAAATATGTTGATCAACCCACTTATAGAGGAATGATTGGAAGCTTACTCTACTTAACTGCTAGCTGACTAAACATTATGTTTAGTGTATGTATTGTTCTCATTTTCAAGAAAACCCTAAGGATTATCATTTAAATGTTGTTAAGAGAATTTTCAAATACTTCAAACATACACCCAATTTAAGACTGTTTTATCCCAGAGGACAATCATTTGAGTTAGTTATTTATTCTGATGCTAACTTCGGTGGTAATAAGTTAGATAGAAAAAGAACCTCTGGAACATGTCACTTTTTGGGAAAGTCACCAGTATCATGGTGTAGTAAGAAACAAAACTCTGTTGCATTATCTACTGTAGAAGCTGAGTACATAGTTGCTGGTAGTTGTTGTGCACAAATTCTGTGGATGAAACACACATTACTAGATTATGGATATCAATTCAGACATGTGCTTATAAATTGTGACAATACAAGTGCTATTAACATCTCAAAAAATCATGTTTCACACTCTAAGACAAAACATATTGATGTAAGACATCAATTTTTGAGAGATCATTATCAAAAAGGTGATATCACTTTGGAATTCATTAGAACTGAATATCTGCTCACTGATATATTCACCAAACCATTAAATTATGAATGAATAGATTACATCATACATGAATTGGGAATGACAAATCTTAAGTAGTAAGTATACTGTTTCACATATTACTCTTTCACAGTTTACGGTTTCACAAGTCATTGTCGTAAGATTACTGTCGAACTCTTATAGTTCTATAGTTTTACTGTCTTAAAATTTGCTGCTTCAAACAATACAATTGCACAGTTTAGAAGTCACACAGTTACAATCTCACCATGAAAGCCAGTTACGGTCTCACCGTAAAAGACAGTTATGGTCTCACCATAAAGGCACTTTTTTGTTTTCTTTACATATTATAACCCGTATCGTGATAGTCAATTGTTTTATTCTTTTAATTTCTCGTGCTTTTTATTTTTCGACCCTTTACATCCCTAAATGATAAAAACAAAATAAGTTTCACTCCTTTCTTCACTCGATCCTTCTTCTCTCAAACTGTAAGCCCTCTCTCAACCCTTCGGTTTTATCTCTCTTTATCTCTCTCTTGAACCTTCGTTGAATTCCTAGAATGAAACGCCTATCCTCACCAACTCTTAAGAAGTGAAGATCAAAGAAGAAGATGAACATAGAACTAAAGTTAGCACCTAAAGGTCCATTGAATCCAAACTTGGTGAACAAAATAGTGGTACCCGAAAAGGAAATTTTCCACCAGTGGCTGCTGTCAAGTAAGTCTTTAGTATTAAAAGTACTAAGAGAGCAAGAGTGGTTGGATTGGTTAAAAAAGGAGGATACGTTGATATACCCAAAGCTAGTTTCATAGTTTTATCAGTTCGTTCAATTCTCTTTTGATACAGAAGATGGTTTTATGATGGATCAATGGGCAAAGATGTACCTTTTCTTCGAGGTTATGGGTTGCATGCCTAAGGTTACCTCCTATGGGTATTTTTGTGGACTACCAGAGAGGTCCTCCACCACCAAGTGAGATCTTTGTTTTGAAAGAATCCTTGGGAAGCTTAACTAGGAATGAAACAAAGAGAATAGCTATAACTTATGAGCTAGATGAGGAAACCAGAATTTTGTTTAAATTTGTTTAGAATCTGATTAGCCCCAGAAAAGGTGATTTTTCTACACTCAAGTATCAGGATGTATTTTTTATACATCTTATGAAGAATGGACACAAGATCAACCTTTGTAAGTATGTCATACTTCATATTTGTGAGTTGATAAAGACAACCTCCCAGTCAACCTTCCTTTTCATCTCAAGATTAATCTCAGTTATGCTTCATGTAAATGGGTTGGTTGGACCAGATGAAGAAGTCATTAAGGACTATGAATTTTTTATTTCAAAAGTTACTATCAAGAGAATAAAAATCAGTTGGAGTCCATGGAGAAAATCATGGGTGGAAGATAATGACAGCGTCTATGAAAAGTTCAACCCGGTTGAGCATTCTTCAAGACTTGAGGACATTTCTGATCTTGGTTTGGAACCAGATGAAATCGTTGACTGTTCTGATGAGGAAGAAGAAGATGAAGTTGTTGCACATATAGGGAAAATTGTCCTGGATGAGAAAGATAGTGAACCTGCTCCTCAAGTCTTAATTGAGAAGGAAGTACATGTCCCTGAAGAGATTGTTGATCTGGAAGAAGAACCTACTTCTAAAGAAGAATATGTTGTTGTTGAAAGGGAAAAGGATGTTATGGAAGAACATTTAGAATAAGATCTTTCTCTTGAGAAAGAAGTTGCTTATGAGGAACATTTGGAGGAACAAGCTCTTCCTGAAATTATCCGCTCTGCTGGAACAAGACTTTCAATTAGCTAAAAAGGAAATGGGTGAGACGATTGGGGATGAAATCATGGAAATTGATCAAGGATCTAAATCTCTTAGTCTCAGGAAAGATGGAAATGTTGAGGGGGAGAAGCACCCAAATCTGGAAACTATTGATATTCCTAATTTAATTGATCCATGATATGTAGATACATGGTATAAATTTCCTAGCTATTTTGATGTAAATGATTCCCAGGAAGCCTTAGTTAAAGGTATAGATCTGTCTAATGTGTTTCAATTGAAACCAATATCTACTCTTGATGTTATAGCTGCAAAGGAACATGAGCATGTCTCAGCTCCTATTCCCGAACCTTCACAAGAACCTTACACCTTGGCGAGTAAGGATAATTTGAAAGCATTTGGAGAAAACCTATTGGCTGGGGTTGAAAAGCTAATGAATACTCAACCTGCTCCTGTGAAAAATTTGAGAAAGAGATGCTACCCTATTGTTAGAGAATATTATTTGGCGGATTCTACCAAAAATGCTTCATGAAATTAATGAAGTCAGAGTTGAGAACAAACAGCTCATCCTGTTGAGTATGGTTGAAGATATGCAAAGAATGCTGAACTCAAGACTAGAACTTGTTGCTCATCCTGTTGAGTATGCTGGTAGTTAGATTCCATAGGAAGTATCCTCCCTGATTCAACCTAAACTCACTTCATTGGCTGACAAGGTGGCTGAAAGAAACAAGAAAATTGATCAATAGATGAGTGAGCATGTTATTGGTCTCAAAAAGTTGACTGATGAGTATAAGGGATGTCTCTAGAATGTTTTAAATCATCTGAAGTCCCTTACATCAATTGTAACAGCTTCTAGTACCTCTGGAAAATCATCTCAACCTTCCTTGGACAATGATCTGCTTAGAACGGTTGTTACAAAAGAACTTTTGTCTATGATTAGTGGCTTTGACCAAGAGTCTCTATCTATGGTTTTCAATAACAGTGACAAAGTTCTTGATTTGGTAATAATTCAATCCAAGACTTCCAATGATTCTCAAGAATAAATTACTAAGAAGGTAGATTTCTACTTCAATAGGATATTCTCTAAGCATGATATGACAAACAATTTCAAGTACCTTGTAGAGAATCTGAAAATCCCTCATGTCACTCAAGCTTTCAAAACTCGAGTTCAAAAGCTGAAAGATTTCACTCCATTACTGGACAAGTTCAAGGAGAGCAAGGATGACTTTGAGAAAGCCATGCATTATGGTGGTCAGATTATTGCTGACTTCATCAAGATTTTGAGGCCTTATCTTCATGTCCAGAGCACTGCTATTATGGCTCCTGTAGCTTTACTCTTGAGACCTAGTTTGCCTACCTTCTCATCCTCTGTCATTACCTCAACTTCTATGTCTGTCTCTCAGGCTCTGAATCAGACCAGACCTGTTATCCTTGACCAACAATTGCATCGGTCTTCCACAACACCAACCTTGGCCCCCTCTGTTTTTGAAGGTATCCCTTTGCCTTCTTTGTCAGTTGGTTCACTTCCTTCTTCCAAATCTACATCTCCTCCTATGGCTTCTAGTGATGTTGCTGCCAAGGTCAAAGAGAAGACAGTTGGTGTTGAAGAACAGTAAACACTATCTTTTGATAGGGATAATTTGTTGTATTTTTGTTGCCTACTATTTTTAATGACACTTTTTATCCATTTAATGCAGTGTGAACTCTTCTTATCAATTCTCTTATTTCATTTTGTACTCTTTTTGATAATCCCAAAAGGGGGAGATACATGCACTCTAAATGCACACGAAGGGAGAGACACATTCACTAAGAATAGATATCTCACTCACATGATTTTTGATCATTAAAGAGGGGGAGATTGTTTGACTCCTCATGTGTTAATCATGTTTTAATGGTCACAAATCCTATACATTCTGTAAAGCTTGTTAATCCTGCTTAATTTTTCTCAAATCATGTGTACAGATGGTTGGTTTCTTTATGCTTGAAATAAACCTATCCAAGGTCTTAAGTGCTATGTTTGATTATTGTAAACTATTTTTAATTTCTGTTATAATGGATTTTATTGATAAATGATTAAGTCTAATCCATTCTATGAATATCACTGTCTAAGTCTGTATACATGTACTTGGATAAGTTTGTGAAACCGTGAGTCTGCCACCGGCTATGTTTTTCTGGAAAAAGACCCAGACACCGTGACCAAACACTGTGACCCAAACACCGTGACCAGACACCGTGACCCAGACACCAGACCCAGACGCTATGACCAGACACCCTGACCAGACACCGTGACCCATACACCGTGACCAGACATCGTGACCCAGACACCGTGACCAGACACTGAAACTAGTGTCAGATCTGTTGAATTATGTGACACGGGTTCCTTACTGAGACACCGTTTGAAGTTTGGCAATGGACCAAACACCGTGATCTTAACACTGCATCTGTGCTACCAGTTCTTGAACTATATACAACTATGTCATCATGACTGTCTCACCGCTCAAAGGGAAAGAATAAGACATCGTGTCGTGGTGACACCACTTCCAAGTGACATTGTTTACAGATAGACTGTGACACCGTTCTTTAATATGTTTTTTTTTGTTTTTTCAATTTAATTTCTAACAGTCATATTTGAGTCTTTTAAATGTGCTGACATAATTAATATTTCTTTGTAGACATGTCAGCTGATAGTACGAGCTACGAGGTGCAGAATACATTCATCATGTCGGCTCCAACACATGCACTCAAAAAATAAAAAGAGAAGTGTGGCCCAAAAACAAGAAGGTGCGTGATAACGAAGAAGCACGACCATTCTTGAGAAAAGAACCGACACATGCAACTCAATACATCTGAAGAACACACAAAGCATTCTCGAAACCAAAAGGCTAGGATACCATATATCAAAGTCAAGAACATCTTCACCATACCAACTTCACGAAGAGGACGAGCCAGATCGAACTGGAAACCAGAGCAACGGACTTGCGATACTATGTTTCTCGCAAGAGGACTCGATTCTGACATCTATTTCATCCTAGTAGTCTAGATCTGCATAGACTAACACTCAGAGCACTTCTAACCTTATCTCATCATTTTTTCTCTGTTGTGTATTGTTTTTAGCTTTCGGGCAGTGTGTGTGTGTCTGTATAAAAACACACACTGTCTCCTGCATTAAACTGGAGGATACAAGATATCATTCCTCTCACATATTTTTTCACTTGTTTACTCTCACATATAAGTGTAGAAGATGTCCATGTGTGACCTGTTAGTTTATACCCACGAAGAACTGTGGAAGCGGTCGTGTGAACTGGACAGTCCGGTGTACTGTTGTTAACCCCAATCCAGGGTGTGGATCAAGTTTATTAATATAAAATGTTTGGTGGTGGGTGATCACCAAGTAGAGTGGATTAGGTCTCAGCTTGAGACTGAACCACTTGTTTTATATCCGTTGTGTTGTTTAATTTAGTTTTCTCTGTTTTACTGTATAATTCAGAAATCAATAAATTTACTTTCATAGTTAATCTTGGAAAGAAGTTATAATTGTTTTTCCTTATTAGAATAGCTTCAAAAGTAAAATTAATAACTGATATTAAGATTACTGAGAATTAATGAATCTTCTGAGAAGTTATTTAAACAGTCAAACTTTCATAATAGATGATTCAGAGACTGCGTAAAAGAATCGCACAGAATGGTTCCATAGCTTTTGTGGAAGCCAACCCTAAATCACTAGAAAACCGAATTGAGGTATGTCAACATTCTCTACTAGTTAGAGTCTCGGCGACGTGGAAGAATGCCCCATGGAAGCTTGAAGACCTTAAGACTCGACTTCATCAACACTGGGGATTTGAAGATTTGTGACTTGTTTCAATCGGTAAGGGCCTGTATCACATTTTTTTCTCACCGGAAGAAAAAAATTTCCTGGCTTGGGGATTCGGTCCAATTCATCTGAATCCCGGTTATCTCTCCCTACAAGAATGGGATCCTCTAATTGATCTGCACTCCTCTAAGAACACCATTTTTCAAGAATGGATTCGAATAAATGGACTGAATTGGTTCTTCTGGCACCCTTCAATCCTGCATGATATAGCTGCTACAGTGGGGAAACCGATCAAACTTCACAAGGAAACCGAGAGGGCACAGTATTGACACTACGCCAGAGCTTTATTTGAAATTGATCTGTCACGTGATCTTATTGAAACAGTTTTTTGACTGCTGGTGATTTCAAATTTGAACTATAAATCCATTTTGAATGGTTTCCAGAGTTCTGTTCTTGTTGTTTTCGAATTGGCCACTTCTTTGAGAGCTGTCACAAGAACTCACAGTGCTCTATTTGCATGAAATATGGCCATGTTCCAGCTATGTGCATATCGGCTGGTACAAATCAATTGAGACAGCATGGTCCCATGAAGGAAAAACAAGTGTACCTGCGTAAAGTTCATGCTAATAAGTCCCAGAATGTTAGGAGTGTCTCCTTTGCGGATATTGTCAAACAAGGAGCTCGAAATAGGGACCCAACAACAGTCCTTGGTTTGATCTCTTCTCATACAAATGGGACTCATCATAGTGCTGCTTCCCATATAATGCATGGGCAGGTTGTTGTCAACAAACTTCATGGTGAGCATGTTGCGGAACAGAACAAAGAAACATGTGGTCCTTCATCTTTTGATCATGCTTTATGGGCTGCCATAACTTTGGAGGAAGAGAAAAAACAATATGATTTAGAGGCTGAAGTTCAAGAAATAGTGGATTTTGAAATGAGGCAGGAACTTATTGTCAATGCTAAGAGAAAAGGTAAGACCAAAGTGGTTGATAATGATGGTTTTCCGATGGTTGTTTCAAAAAAGTCCAAATCCATCAACCATGATGTTGCTGTGTATTCTTTGGGTATGCAAGGGGTATCTATAAATGCTGGTGGCTCGAGTAAAATGGAGGTGTCTTCTCTTAGTAAAGACACATGTTCCCACTGCGTCACCATTGAACATAAAATTGAAATGGCATCACCTACACAGGTTTCGTCCACTGTACAAACACCTAGCAATGATCTGGTTGAATCTCCCATACATGATTCCAATATGAACGCTGCTACAATTAGTAGTGAGAACCAATTGAAGATGAATAAACCTGTATTCTCATCACATTTTGATCTTAGATCTTCATCCCCATTAGATGCTGAGGTTTTACCCCATGTCTCTCGTGACTCTTTGGGCTCTGCTCATTCTCCAAATCATTGTGGGGTGCTCAACCCCCTTCATGATATACACGATGCTGGCAAGGATGCTCAAGAAGATAAATTTTCCCTTGAAGACCAAGGAGTGGACACTTTGAGGGACAAAGAGGTGCATGATAATAATGTGAAAGTTCACTTTGAGAATGATGTCTCTGACTCCGGAAAGGAAGAACCGGAAGGATCATGGAAACAAACTAAATCTTGGAAGGGAGGTCGTCATCCACGAAGTCGTGGTCGAGGATGTGGATGTGCGGATTGGGCTGCTTGAAAGGAAGATTCACAACCATTGATTGAGTCTGACTTTGATGACACGAACATAGAAAGCCTCCTGCAACATGCAAGAAGATTAAAAGAGAGCTATTCTAGAGGTCGGGGTCGTGGGATTGAATGACGTATAAATTGGAACGACCATCGAAAAGAAGAGAAAAAAATTGAATCTAAGATCAGGAAAAAAACTTGGTCTTTGATTTCTTCAATGAGGGCGGTGATGTTCTGTCTTACCCCATCCTCTCACTATTTTTTCTTGTTTTTCTATTCTATTTAAGGGTCTTTGACCTTGCCATTTAAATATATATATATATATATACATATATAATTTTATATAGGAAATAAGAATTTAATTATAAAAAATAATAATTAACAGAGCTAGCCCCATTGAGTGTGGACCATGGTGAGCAGAAGGTGGGCCAATGCCCAATGTGGCCCATGGAGCAAGGACCACGGTGAGCAGAGGGTGGGTCGAGGCTTGCACGGGCCTGTGCGTGTAGAAACAGATCCATTTATGTGTGTGTAGAGTATATGTGGGAGCTCATCCCCACACCAAGCTTCTGGTATATTGTTTCCACATAATAATATGAAAAGAAGTGGTTGATTGTCTACAAGTTACTCCAAGTTCATTTTTTTGTTATTTTCAAGAAAACACCTTTTCAGGTTAAGTGTGAACACACACAACCAACCCTCCCCAAATTCACCGAAACCAAAGACTAAAAACAACACAAAGGTTAGATACACGTAGGTCTAGTAACAACTCGGTTAAAGTCACGTAATGGGGATTGAAATTTCACATTACCTAAAGGTGATGTCCAAGCTACCTTAATTATCTTAGATTGAATTTTCTCTTACTGTTCATCGTGCCTAACTTTCATAGACTACTTCAACTTCCATCATAGAAGACAGGTTCCTGGCGTCCCCTGGAGAAATCACCTTATTCCTGTTGAGGCATCTTTCGATCCCCTTGATATTATAAATTGTGTTGTTACCAGAACCAGCTGCCTTAAAATATTTTTCATATATCTCATTACTTACCAAATCAGATGGAGGATTGAAATTATTATAACATCTTTGAGCTGAGGCTTCCCCGACAAGGGGATTCATATTGAGATTATGAGATTTGGGCTTTCTCCCTAGATAGAGAGTGAAGCCTTCTCCATCGACAATGGGATTTTTACATTTATTCTTCTCCATAGAATTACCTTTCACCTCCAAAGAAGCTGAATGAGGCTCTGGAGAAGAAGTCCAGCCGCTATCAGCAACAGCAAACTCCCCTCCATCTGCTTGAGTAGAAGGCACCCCCAAAGTAGAAATGGACCAAAGTAGAAATGGATGACGAGGCAGCAACCACCACCACTCGGACTGGAGGGTCCCCGAATCCCAGATCAGATTGGGACGAGGGAGCAACAACCTATTGGATCCACAAGGCCTCCAGTGGATGGGACCTGTGGGGAAAAAGCCAGAGACCTGGGAGGAGCGGGTGCCAGACGGTCTTCCAGGAACTGATTTCCCCAATGATTACGATTCCTACACTGATGCTCCAGGTAACCTTGAAAATGGAATGAAAGGCAGTAGATGAACTTTCCCTCATACCGAATCAACTTCCATAAGCCTTCCTTATCACCAACCGAGAGACGAATCCTCATTGGGATTTTCTTCGAGACATCCAGCTCAATGCACATGCGTGCCCCATGAAAATGATTCAGTCATAGGGTTGGATCATCGGCAAGAAGGAAGTAGCCAAGGCGATACCTGATTCCTTTGAGAAGAGTCAGATTCTGGAAGGGTGTCGTATCCCCAGAAGGCGCAACCAAACGGCCACCCTTCTGGAATCTCATCCTTTGTTGAAATTAGCATCCCAGCGAAGGAGAAAAAACCACCGGTTGATGCAAAGCTGGGATTCCAATTCCCAAGCTCGAGAAAAATCATCGCCCGAGTGAAGACGGACACTAAAATTATGGGTACCAAGTACCCCAATAGCTGCTGGAAAACTCAGATTCCCGGTTGAGGTGACATGCTTTTCGAAGAACCCCAACGACAGCCGATTAGAACAAAATCTGGCGATGAGTGTGAATGTGAATAGAGGCCGCATCAAGTAACTCCGCTATCGACAGCCCAAATTCCGGTGAACCCTAGAATTAAAAAGGGGGCTTCAGGTAGATCATTATGGGAGGGGCCGATGGGGTTTCCATGGGAAGGACAGATGGCATCGAGGTTACCTTAGGCAGCTCCGGAAGGAACAAAATTGCTTAGATCAACGGCCTCATGACCAATTTATAACGAGGATCCATTCTGGGAGGCTAGAGCTGGTGACACGCCCGCCGGCGGGAGAGGCTGGCATCTGCAAATTCAGTGTGGGAATCAGGTGCTGGTTTTTTCAATGCTCTAACTAGTGATGATAAAGGTTCCTACAAAATGATATGATAGAAAACCTTAATCAATGCCGAAAATAACTAATAAAGAGAACCTTTTATTAGAACTAAAAAAAATCACAGATAAAACTCTAATTTTATTAGTGTGTTTCCGTAGCGTTGATAAAAGATAGCACTCAATAAACCAAAATATATTTTAGGGATAAAGACCCTATTATTATTCCCATATCCATCCATTTCATGTCCAAGAATATTGGATCCTTGAAATACTCAACATGTATAGAGTTGTGTGATCCTTTCTACTCAAAGCATTTTTCAATTCGTTAACCTTCACTCGATGGTAAGAGATTGAACAATTGTAATCCTTAACATCTTTTGGTGCATATTAATTTTATTTTGTGTAAATATATACTTGAGTATTTTATGTTCTAGGTATATATAACACTTATCCCTATAGAGACAATGTCACCAAATCATTAATGCAAAGGTCACTTCTTCCAATTCTAGTTCATTAGTAGGGTAGTTATTCTCATGGATCATTAGTTAGTCGTAAACATATGTTATCACATTGCTAATTTTCATGCGTACACAACCCAATCCATTTTTTGGATGCATCGTTGTGTATCAAAAATCATTCCCCCATGGTGGGTAATGTGGGCACATGTGTAGAGATTAGCCACTTCATTATCTCTTTAAAACATTCCTCACATTCATCATTCTAGAAAAACTTGACATCTTGCTAAGATAGATTAGTCACGAGGCTTTCCAATCATGAGAAGGTTCTCAAAAATAGATGATAAATACCCATCTAATCCCAGAAAACTCTGGATTTCTGTCATAGAGGTTGGTCTAGGCCACCCTTTAATTGTCTTTATTTTTAAAGGATCCAATAATATCCCTTTATTGGTGATGTCATGCCCAAGGAATGTTACTTAGTCCAACTAGAACATTCATTTATTATACTCTAAATACAAAACTTCTTTTTACAAGGTCCTAAGTAGAGTATTCGAATACTCCTCATGTTCCTCCTTTCTTTTGATGTAGATAAGAATTTCACCAATAAAGACTCCCAAAAATTTATTGAGGCAATCCCTAAAGACTACATTCGTCAAATCCATGAATATTTATAGAGCATTAGCGAGTCTAAATGGCATCAATATGAACATGTAGTGCCTATACCTTGTATGAAAAGAAATATTTGGGATATCATCTTTCTTCACCTTTACTTGATAGTATCTCGACTGTTGATCTATCTTAGAGAAATACGAGGCTCCACATAGCTGACCAGACAAGTCAAAAATATATGGAAGAGGATACTTATTCTCTATCACGGGCTGGTTGAGATAACGATGTCTATGCAGATTTGCATTGACCCATACGTCTTCCTGTTTAAGAGGACTTTTTCACCCCATGGTGAAGCACTTGGGTGTATATACCCTTTATCAAGATTCTCGGGTAGTTTCTTATTCATCTCCTCATGTTGAATGTATGTCATTATATAAGGAGTCTTGTATATTTTCAAAAACCAATGTGTTATATCAATTGAAAATACATCCTACCTTATAGGATGAAGACCTGAGAATTATTTGTGATACACATCAGCATATTCCCCCCCACAATGGGCATGTCTTCAAAGGATGATATTTTCCTTATTCTAAATCATTTGATCTAGATATGATTTCTCATAATGAAATAATATCAATCCTTGAGATGTTGGCACTAAAGAATATTCGTCCTCCTTGCATTTTTATAGAATTGGAGAGAGATTCGTGATACATAGAGCGATTTCCTTCCCTTAGTAATTTATGTTGGCTCTATATAAATAAATCAGAGCCATACCCAGAATTGCATTAAAGTCCACAAAAGGGAGTATGACATGGTTTTTTGGGATGTTTATACCACATATTTTGATAGGGGGAGTTATATGCTTGGAATGCTATAATTTTCACTTTTTCTATTTTCAATGATAACAATAATTCCATGAATTGTGTTGGGGTTTGAATAATTCTACTACACACGAGAGATATGAAATAATGAACATGACTAGAATAAAAAAATACATTCTCTATTCTTTAATGAATAACTATAGTACTTGTGACCACTTCGATGTCGATGTCCATCTTCATGGCTGTGATGGCATAAGCTTGCCCTTTCTCTCTAGGACTTAGGAGTTGATGTTGTCGGTTATTATCAATAACCCCTATCTTAGTGCATTGACTCGCATAGTGTCATTGTACCTAGAAGTTGAAACATTGGGCCATGGGTTAAGGGTTGACCAGATTATTATATTCTTCCATCAAAATGGTGGTTTTCTCCCATTAGAAACAAGTTTTTATATGTCCTTCCTTCCCAAACCTAAAGCATCACTTCATCCACTTCATGTAATTTATGGGGCTCTTCTTCCCACACCTTTGAAAAGTGAGATGTTTAAATTTATATCCACTATTATATTTCTCCATCACACCACCAGAATTAAAATCCACTTTCACTTCTTATCCCCTTGAGACCCTTGAGATTTGATGGTCTTTATTTTGACTTGGAGGGAACATCATAAAATTTCCTCATAACTATGAATGTACTGAATGGAAAAGTCTTTTCATGTACTCATAATCCATCCAAAAAAATAATCATTCAACTTTATTTATGGAGGTAACAAAAGAATATGAAGGCATATCATGAAAATTCTCTGAAGTTTTCCTCATACACCCTGATAGATTCATCATCATTTTTCATGAGGCTAAGGATCTCCCTCGTCATTTTATGTTGGAGAGTGTGAGGAATATATTTATTGGATTTTTTTCTGGAATTCCTTAAACTCCATCAGTTTTATATCCTCATCATAATTCATATTCTTGAACAATGTCCACCATTGATCAACTTCTCATTAAATATGAAAAAAAGACAACATGACCTTCTCTTGCTCAGAGCATAGAAGTACAGAAAAGATCATTTAATTAGAGCTACTCCATTGTTCCAAAATTAACGGATCAGAAGATATATTGAATGTTAGAGGCCTTTATCACAAAAAGGTCTCAATTACAACCTTCCCATTCTAAGGTGGATTTTGGAATCCCTACTGATTTAGGTTTTAGTTCAAAACATGGGTCAAATGAGAAAGTATAGTCATAAATTTTTTGATTCATTCTCCCATCGGGTTGGGTATCTCATTTAGGAAGTCATCACATTACCCCTCACATTTATCATTTAATCAGTTCCTCCTATTTTCGACCACTGATTAGAATAAAGTAAAAATTACGCATGAAAAAATGTAAATTATTAAACACATAAATGGTTGACTATAAAATTAAAGGGATAATTTATAAATAATATATGTTCTTTAACCTATGAATTTAAATGCGTTAATCAGTGTTATCCATGATCTATTTACTAATATAAAATATTATCCACATTTTTTACCCTTTAATAATGGGACGTAATGAATGTGTGAATTTACCAAAGCATATATTTGGATAGTGTTAAAATAGGCTTCTATAAAGGCTCATTTATTAGAACCAAGTAATGGTTGAATCCATCTCAATTCAACCTTTTTCGGGGTTATTACCCCTAGGTGTCTTTGTGCTAGAGCCACATCCTCTTGTAGTATTCAAACATGGATGTGTTTTCATTGAAACCACTTACTCTATACATTCCCAAAATTTAGGTATGTTTTCTTATGTTTAGTCTTACCCCCCAAGTCTTTCTCTAGAGTTTTATAATCTTTATCCAAAAAATAACTTGGTTTTCCTTTGACACCAACTATGACAATCCATGTCTTTAATACACTTTATTTCATGATTTATTACATAAGAACACACTTAGTAAAATCCATATGATCATGAATCCTAATTTATTTGTTAAATTAGGTACAAAAGACATCATATTGATACATGGGTACAACTAATTTTTTTTAAAAATCCTTATCATGAATAAAAAATTTCACAATTTTTAAGATTTCACAGGATAACATGAGGACATACATAATTAAGGGGTGAGATATAAAGCCTAATAAGAGAATAATCAAACCATAACATGATGAAATTATAACATGTTATTAAATAGGAATTTTAATTTAACATAAAATGAGTGAGAATAATAAACACGAACATCGATACATGGCATATGATGATTACATGAAGGTAACCTGGTAATGTAGAAACATCATTAATCATGAGATCATAAACCTAGGTCAAGGACAACCATCATTACATCCTAAAATGGTGGAAAAAGACCCATAATAGATTATGTTTAAACCCTAATCCCATACATTAAATATCATGAGACTAAAACATTAACCAATGCATCGAAGTATTATATAATGTCATCATTATAATGTCATAATACATACCATATATTTATACTGAATTTACGTTTTACCTGAAAATTTGATTATTTTGGGAAATAATGTAAAAATTAACCATTGTATAATTTAGATGCGATGATTACAAAAATAATATTTATTATTTAAAATTAATTACATAAATATAAAAAATTAAACTTTTAAATTAAAATCCCCATTTATTTAAAAATACCAGTTTTTTACAATAATAGTATTCTGACCCCAATAAAAATTAAATTTTCACTTAATAAAACTACATTATCATTTATATTTACTAGATAATATTTCATAATAATATTTTATTAAAATATAATTTATTTCAAAAATTCATGAATTCGTAAAAAAGAATGTCTTAATTGAAATTTTATATTATCCTGAAATATTAGTCTACCTTTTTCATATAAAAATACAATTTTCAACTAACTCATTGCATAATAATTTTAAAATTAAAAAACAGTAAGAAATAAATATAATATTTATTTTTTTCAAAAAAATATACATATTTATACTATTAGGCTCGATATACACAACTCCTTATTACACTAGAAAACTCCCTAAGGGTATGTTTTACAATGATGATATTCTTATGGGGTGGTTCTATGAACATAGTTTGGGTCATGATCTCAATGATCTTGAAACTCTTCTATAAATGTTTTCTATCATGATTTACTTATTGGATGTTAGCTTGGGCATTATGAAGGGAAAATCCTATGTCCCCTTGAATCTTTGATAAATGGGCTTCATAGGGTACAATCCTACCAGTTGAGGTCATCCCTTCTTTTGTTGGTAACAATAGGACTTTATCATAACCCTTAATATATACTAGTCATATGATCACTATACAACAACTATGATATCAACAGTTATGATGCTTAACGTGATTTTGAATCTGATATGATATAACTTATAAATTTCAAATATAACCAAATTAATGAATCTATTTTCTATATTTACATTACATAAATAAGGAACTTATTCATTAAAAAATTGAATATCATTTATAAACATTGGTTCATCAGAATGATCATTGAAATGTATAAAGACGTTGTTCATGAGAAATAGCATTGTGATATATCATCATGAAGTCTTGGGTTGATTGTGAATTCTTTATCGAGTCTTATACACCCTAAAAATATTACATGAAATTATTCTACGTACATAACCTAGTAGTGACATCCATGACAGACATTAGAGGAGAGAGACACCAATGGTGGTGATGTAACTCTGGATGATGATGGCCGAATTGGAAAATCATGTCATAATTAATCATACTTTTATAGAAACATTCATCATACTTGTACTAATATATTCCAGATATTATGTATCATTGTTTCGGTGCGGATGTGCGTCGGGTTACGCTGTTCCGCCAGGACGCGTTCGCGCGTGCACCCGTCAACCCGAGGGGATGGGCGCGCGGCTTGTGGTCCCGCAGTCCCGCTTTCCAAGGGCGGGCGGCATTCGTCCCTTATTCAGGGGCGTCTGCTCCTTGATCGAAACCGGGATGATGGGATGTCGGCTCCTCCTTCCTTGGACGTCTCCTCGGAACTCGTCGCCTAATCCGGGTCTCCCTCATAGACTTAAGAATGTTCGTGAATCTCGTTCCCGGCGCCATATCTTCATGGACACCGGTTAATTACGCTGCTTCCGCCCGGACGCTCCAAGGAGTCTGGTCGGGGCAGCAACCTGCGGTGAGAAGGCCGGGTGGCTCGGGGTGCTGGGGGCGTGTCGTAGCACTGCGGCTCTGCACGTCTGTCTTCCGTCCCTAATAGGGCTTCTCGAAGGCATGATGGCCTGAGGCATCCCGTACTAGGTGCGGGGAACTGTGTCACCTGAGGTTTTCCTTAGCTTCCCATGTTTAACACGGGGTATGCCGCGAGTTTAACGTCCAGCGGGGACGGCATCGGACCGATCAACACGAAAAGTGGATCGGATGACAGAACCCCTTGCGGGGAACCTCCGACGCTGGGGCCAGCACATGGGTGGCTTCCCAAATGATGTGGAGTGGAGTGAAGTGGCATGACCCCACCGGGATGTGGCGGCCCGGGTAAGGATCAGGATGGATGATGGAGTGAAGAGCTTGGACCCCGTAGAGGCTTCCTACGTACCGCGCGTTAGCACGGATCAAAGTCAACGTAGTTCGGGTATACAGTTTAACGTCATGCTGGACGTCGGCAAGCCGACTCACGAAGAGGTCTAGGCCGCCGGGCGGAGGATTGAACCGGACCACCTCGCACAGAGGGGGGTGGAACGGCCGGGTGGATCACAGTTTCACGTCATGCTGGACGATAAAAGGAGAAATGGAAAAAGGGGCTGTGGGGAGGCACAGTGGAGATACACACGGGCAGTCTCCCACAGGGGCGGATTCATAGGTGAATCGACGCAAGCGTGAACCCTGGAGGGGTCCACTAATGGACGAACTGACGTAAATACGACCGGGACGACCAGGTGGCGGGCTTGGACCTCAGGAAGGCTTCCTACGTACCCTGTTTAGAAGACAGAGATCAAAGTCCACGTAGTTCATTCTGTCAGGACTTACGCACTTGGGGCAGCCCGGATGCGACAAAACTCAGTTGGAAGGGACTTGGACCGAAAGCAGAAGACACCTCGATCCCAGTCACACCCTCTACTGGCTTCGGCAGTGGGGAGGCGCAATGAAGATACACATGTGCAGCCTCCCACGAGAAACTAGGGGTTTATAATACCCTGCCCCCGTAGGGAAAAGCCACTCCCATTAAATCGTCCCAAAAGGGGGACAATCCCGACATCCCTGCAGAGACGAGCGGGTGGGGGCCACGTCCAAACCGGGGGAGACCCTGCGTGCGAAGCACGGGATCGAATGATGCGGACGGTTTAACGTCTTGCCGGACGAAGTACAGTTTAACGTCGTGTGTTGAGGACGAAGCGGACGGTTTAACGTCTTGCCGGACGAAGTACAGTTTAACGTCGTGTGTTGAGGACGAAACGGACGGTTTAACGTCTTGCCGGACGAAGTACAGTTTAACGTCGTGTGTTGAGGACGAAACACTTGGCAGTTTAACGTCTTGCAGCGCGGACGATGGGGGCTAGGCAGTTTAACGTCGTGCAGCCTGGACGTATACAGTTTAACATCGTGCAGGACGTGGTGCAGTTTAGCGTCATGCAGGACGCATGCTGAACAGTTTAACGTCTTGTAGCTCGGACGTAGTGCAGTTTAGCGTCATGCTGGACATATGTGCAGTTTAACGTCATGCAGGACGAATGTGCAGTTTAACGTCATGCTGGACGATTGATTGCCGCCGACGGGTCCGTGTCACTTCGCACGAGCCTGGAAGGCTGCACGGGAAGACAGCGCACGGTGCGGGCACCCAGGATGAGGATCATCGAGCGCCACGCAGGCGGGTACCCGCAGGGGGTCAAGGGAGGCGACCCTGGCGGATTGCGCGCAAAAGAGGAGTTTTGCGCGCAAAACCGCGGATCGGCGCGCAAAATGGCGGGCTGGCGCGCAATTGGGCCAGCGCTTTGCACGCGGATGATTGGGATTGCGCGCACCGGGCTTCGGGTAGCGCGCGGGGGCAACGGCTCATTCTCTAACGAATGGCCACTTTGAAGATGGGGGGGTGCGCGCAATCGGGTTGGATTGCGCGCACCCGGGGGCAATTGCGCGCAAGAGGCTTCTTTTGCGCGCAAAGGCCTTCGGGTTGAAATTTATTCAAAGGGAAGGAGCCAAGGGGATTGCGCGCGAAGGCGGACCCCAAGGCTCTATTGCGCGAAAGAAAGAAGGTTACCTGAAGATCGGCATTGCGCGCGGAAGGGGTTGAATTGCGCGCGCGGGAGACCGTTCGACTTCCAGCAACCTTTGAAACGTTGGGGGTCGCCTAGTATTTATAGGCAACCCCGGGCGCGGAATCCAAGGCGCGAGCGCGGAATTCTCCTCGCGGGCGCGGAATCGGGCACGGCGCGCAAGGGAGTTGCGCGCATCCCGGGGGTTTTGCGCGCGGATCATCATCTTTGCGCGCAGACCTCTGAAATTCCGCGCAAGGCCTCCGGGCCCTTCGAAACATTCTTCCGACTCCAAATATGACCTCGCTTTCCGCATCCGGAGCTTCGTTTGGGAACAACGGACTTTTCCGGCATCTACAAAAGCCCCCCCTCGGAATCTGATCGGCGAGAGGTCGCAACGATCGGGTTCCGAGGGAGACGCCGGAATGCCGAAGTCCTGGGCGGCGTGGGACTTAGGCGCGCAAAAAGGGGCGCCGGTCGCGAAATTCGCCGCTGCGGTCGCGCAAAGCGCTTTCCGCGCGGCGCGGACCCCGGCCTCGCCTATAAATAGGGGCACTGGGTCCCTCCGTGCCGTACACTGGCCTTCCGCGCGATAAGCATCTCTGCTCTCGTGCGCGAAATTGCCCTTTCCGGCGCGGAATTCGCCCGCTCGTCGCGCAAAACCGTCCGGATTTCGCCTGTCTTTGCGCGAAAACCCGGAACTTTGCGCGACAGTCTTCCCAATTGCGCGCCGCCTACTTGGATTGTGCGCCAACCTTCAAACTTCTCTACCAGCCTCGTCTGATCCCGCACGCTTCATCCCTTAACCCGCACGACTCCCGAAACTTCTGAGATGGCCGCGCACAGAGGAAATGAGGGGGATGCCGCCACTCGCAGGGCTGAGATGGCGACGAACGAGGAGGTTTACGGAGCCAAGGAGATTGTTTCCAACAATCAATCCTTGTTCGACTTACTGACGCCGGCCCAGAAGACATATCCACTGTCGGACAACCTGCCGCTCTGGAACTTCGGCATCCTAGATGAGGTTCCGGTGCCAGGGTTCGAGATTGATGCGCCGCGGACCTGGGTGACCCGGGAGGACGAGCTTCTCCGCTATAACATCACCAACAATGGGCATCCTGCCAGGGAGACCAGACACTTGGATGTCTATGTCCTGAACCCGAGGACGCGAACCATTGATGGGGGTGAGCCTACTGCGGAGAATTCTCCAGCCCTCTACTCGAGCATATATCGCCAGAGCGTCACGGACGACACCAAGGGCTGGCTGAAGGACTGGGACTTGCGGTCTGGGGGCAACTTCACCAGCGAGTGGGCCTGGGCGTTCTGGGTACGCCACACTTGCGATCACTTCGCAGAGGAGCTGCGGTACATCGGCCTGTTCGAGGCGGTGTGGACGTCGCAGTTCCACTTCTACCAGCAGTCCGAGCTCGGGCCGGAGCTGTTCACCCGATGGTCTCCGGATACCAACACCTTCCATCTTCACCATGGGGAGGTCGGCATCGGCCTCTGGGACATCCACTGCATCGGAGGTATCCCGCTGGAGGGCTACCAATACGACGAGTTCCTGCCACCGAAGAACATCTGGGAGGACAGGTCACGGACTCCCATCCTGACCTGGCATCTGCTTGACCTGGCTACGCAGCGGCTCGGGATCAAAGACTTCCAGAAGGACATAGCCTACAAGGAATGGTTCGGCCAGTTCTTGGAGCATGACCCGGCGGTCAAGATGCCAAGCAGGGGGAAGCGGTGCCCGACCGCAGCTCAGAGGAGCCGGAACGGGTCGTACTGGCGGGTCCTGGAGACGGGCGATTACCGCTCATGGGGGTACCACGTCATCGAGGCCCGGGACCCAAATGTCCGGTACGCGGCGTTCCTGGCCGCCTTTCTGAGTGGGTGGCTCCTGCCAGTGCGGGACGCGAGAATGGGCGTTTGCCCGGCGACACTGGCGGTGGCGGGCGCTATGGCCGCCAACAAGAGATACAACCTCGGGGTCCCAGTGCTGGCGAGGCTGTATGCCATCCTGGGACGCATCTCACGAGGGGGGTCGCCACGAAGGATCTGTGGGCCCTTTCAGTTCTTCCATGGCTGGGTGGCTGCTCACCTCGGTGGGTACACGTTTCCGAACGCCATCATTCCTCCGGGCAACGGCCTGCGACCCTCCCTGCTGAACATCGCGGGGGTCGCTCCGATGACCCTAAGTGAGGAGGGCGTGCGGATCCGGATTGGCAATCATGCCAACTTCAACTTCAGTCCGTTCCCCACTCCCGTTGGCCAAATGATCGACAACGGGCAGGGTCCGCTGGAGCTGCATGAGTACTTCCTGAACATGCGGGGCGGGGTGCTCGTGGCTCGGATCGACGGGAAGGTGATCTGCGAGCCTTACGTGCCGACCCGTTTCGCCAGGCAGTTCGGGTGCCTTCAACGGATGCCGAAGAGGGTATTCACTGCTGTCCGGGAGGAGACGAACCCTGGCGTCCTTCGCCAGATGTGGCTTATGTTTGCCGCTTTCGGCTCTGGCGACGTCATCACTCTCCCTCCTACCGGAGTTGACGCAGGCTTGGCAACCGAGTACGCCGAACACTGGGCCATCGCGTACCCTGAGGGGCTTTTGCGGAAGCTAGTTCGGCGGCTCGAGGTTACCCGTGCGGAGACCGGGCGTCAAGGAAGGAGGCGAGGCGCCGCCACACGGGGGAGAACGGAGGCGCGCCAAGCAGCGGAGCCGGCGCGGGCAGGGACTTCGGCGGCGGGCACATCGCAGGCTGCCACTACGACCTCGGCGCCCAGAGAGGGGGCACATGCGGCGGTCGAAGAGCGGCCCGGGAAGCAGGTGAGACGTCTGCTCGAACCCTCCCACGATGCAGTCTTCCCGGTGCTGTGGTCGGCCTGGATGACCCTGCGGCAGTCACTGGGGACCGACGCTATCTGGCGAAAGATTCTCAGAGAAGGAATCCATCTGCCAGAGGTCGGGCGCCTCCACATTGCCGACAGGGTGGACTTCAACCGGCAGTATGCGTATCTGACGGCCATGGACGAGTACGCGCGCCAACGTGGTCAGCGCGCGGAGCCATCCCTTCTGGTGAAGGTAATGCTCGGTCTCGAGCCCGCTCCGGAACAGATGCCGCCAGAAGAAGACGACAATAGAAACGACTCCGAAGAAGAGGAGGAAATGGGGGAGGATGAAGGCTCCGAGGGAAGATCCCATCAGGGGAGCCCACGGGAGAGCGGCGAGGTGGCCGGCTCTGACAACGTTGATGTCACTGAGCTCCTCGAGGTCCGCTTCTATCCCTACTCAATCTGCTTCATCCACTCTCTTATGCAGCTTCTAACCCATTTCTCCATCTTTCTCAGGAGCGCACGGATGTTGGTCAGGCATCCTCAGCGGGAGTAGGAGGGGCGCCAGCAGGACAAGGCGGGGGGCAGACACCCATCATCGAACTGACAAGCGTGGAAGGGTCCCCTGCTGCAACTGTTCCTGCGGCGACCGGGGTAGCGGAAGATGACGCTCCGAACTCCCGTAAGTCTCCTTACTTTACTGATGGTGCTTGCCGTTGACGATCCGTGACTAACCATGGCATGCCCCACGCAGTGATCTCAACATTGGAGGCTCGTCGGGCCCCCATCTACGAGTGGACCAGTGGTGGACATGCCGCCTGCTCCGGAACAGACTTCCCAAACCGAGCCGGCCCCACCAACTGCTGATCAAGGGGCTCCGGACATCGGCGGTGCTGACATCGGAGAGAGGTTGGGGGCTGACGAGGGTGTCAGCGCCACTGGGGAGAGAGAAGAAGGTCGCCCGGATGTTGGGGAACCTATCCCTCGTGAGGACCTCCCAGGGGCGGACCCTGCAGCAGACCTGCTGGCTGCCTTCCCTGCCTACCGGCCTGCCGATCCCGAGGAGATGGACGACTCAGACACGGAGGCGGTCGAGGAGAGCCGGATAACGCGCCGTAGGGGGTGGAAGTGCATCCAGTGCTTCCTCAAGCGAGACCCATCGGAGTGGCTGGGGCGCATGGGATCACTTCAGACCTGGCTGCGCTTCCTGTGTGCCGGGGGAGCTGATGCTCAACGCCTCCATCTAACGGTCCGTGATTTCATGGCCGAAAAGATGCGCGAGAGCTGCCGGCGTGCCGACGTCACACAAAGTCGGGACATGTCGGAGAGCACGCGGGCGCTCCTCGCGGCGGAGCAGGAAGTCCGGCGCCTCGAAGGGCAGGCGGCAAAGAAGGAGGCCTTCGTCGCGACGTGTACCGAGCTTGTGGAGCAACTAGCAGCTCAGCTGGTTGACGCCCAAGTACAGCTGACGGAGGCGGGCCAACAGATGGTCACAATTCAGGTCGAGCGGGAGCGTGCACAGGCCAGAATCGACGAACTGCGTGCTGCGACCGCCGACGAAGAGAGGGCACGCAGAGAGCGAGAAGCAGCTCTGGAGGCCACCAGCCAAAGGGTAGCGGCATTAGAAAGACTCATTCAGCACGCTAATCCCTAAGGGATTTGTTTTGCCATTCCCAAAACATTTGCTTCCGCTACTTTGATCCATCTGTATGAATCAATATATTTATCTGCATCTTTTGGTTTAACATGCTCAACCACAATTCACTGTCTTGCGGGAGTGTTAACCAAGCATCAGGCATCCATAATTGGGCCTGGATTTCTGGAGAAAAGAGGGAGGTCATTCCTAGGAAAGGAGACCTCAGACCTAATCAATGTACCATTCCCCCAACCTGTTCCAACACACGAGCGGGACAATGCTAGGGGCGTTGAGATTTTATCCGAACATAGGGAAATGAGAAAGGGTGAATCGCGTGTCCCGAATCCAGACATCCACAACGGTCGGCCTTCCAGGAAATGCCCAAGACGGTAGGCGGACAGTGGATCGACCATAACAACTGCAATAGACGGACCGAAAAAGGCCATCATTCATATTGCAGGAGGCGGACCACATGTCATCATGAATACCGCTTTGGGGTTCCTTCAGACACAAGGGTGGAAAATCCAGATCAACAGGGCATGCGAAGCGTGGGGCGAAGTGACGATTTGTTCGGACAGAATCCAACGCTCTCAAAATTGCGCCACCGTGGGGAAAACGTATTAGGCGGATGCACTAATCTGGCCGTGAGTCACCTCAATTCTCAGACAGCACCTCTCTGACGAGGAAACCGTCGCTTCCCACCATTGCAGTGGGGCATCCCGAGCTGAATCGGGGAGAATATCACAACTGCACCACTCTACCCGAAGTCAGGCCAGACGGCCGGCGACGAGGAGGGGCGGGACTTAACGATCCCTGAGGCTGGACCCGAGTCGGAATGCCCGGGCGTTCCTACGTACTCCATCAGGCTGGAGATCAAGCCACACGTAGTTCTGAGAGTGCAGTTTAACGTCATGCAGGACGTAGAATCCCGTTTAGGGGAGATCTTAGTTTAAGGTCGTAGAGCTCGGACCATAAGGGTAGATCTTAGTTTAAGGTCTTAGAGCTCGGACCATAAGGGGAGATCTTAGTTTAAGGTCTTAGAGCTCGGACCATAAGGATAGATCTTAGTTTAAGGTCTTAGAGCTCGGACCATAAGGGGAGATCTTAGTTTAAGGTCTTAGAGCTCGGACCATAAGGGCTAGATCTTAGTTTAAGGTCTTAGAGCTCGGACCATAAGGGCTAGATCTTAGTTTAAGGTCTTAGAGCTCGGACCATAAAGAGAGATCTTAGTTTAAGGTCTTAGAGCTCGGACCATAAAGAGAGATCTTAGTTTAAGGTCTTAGAGCTCGGACCATAAAGAGAGATCTTAGTTTAAGGTATTAGAGCTCGGACCATAAGGAGAGATCTTAGTTTAAGGTCTTAGAGCTCGGACCATAAAGAGAGATCTTAGTTTAAGGTCTTAGAGCTCGGACCATAAAGACCTCAAAGTACGCCGCATCTGGTCATATCCCCTGGATATGCGAAGATGCACTGAGGGATAGTGTCGAGAGTGCCGAGGTTTCGCCTGGTCAGAATGGGAGGTGGGAAATGTGAATCATGCGGCCATTCACTCGAGGACCGGGAGCACCGGTGTGACGATATGAGAGTACTGCCGACCGTGGCGGAAAAGCAGCATCAACATCGCACTAACCGTTGGTGGAATGAGGCAGCAAACGAGCATCGACCGCTCAATCGCAGGATTCATATCGATTTGCTGCCCGAGGCCATTGGGGGTACCAGCCCGAGTCGGTGGGAGAGCACTGAGGCATTGTGTCCGAACCGTTCACGGGGGCTCCACCCAGGGCGTAGACGATGGGTCCGAATGAAAGGGAGCACGAAGCCTGAAAAGCGGAGGAAACCTGACCAAGCGGATCCTGACCCTCCTGGCAATAAACCAGAGTACTCTTGACACTGGTGGACCACTGCAAGGGGTCGGGGAACGCGCCTTGAGGGTGACCTGAAGGCGGCGGATTCCCCAGAGAAGGGGGAATCTCTAAGAGGTGGGGGGCTGGACCCGAAGTTTCAAACATCCGGGCGTTCCTACGTATCCCATAAGGATGGGAATCAAGCCGCACGTAGTTCTTGAAGCGCGGCGCAACACAATCGGGCACCAGTGCGGGGAAGAGTGCGGGTCTGACCCTCGCACACAGAAGGAGCGACATTTGATATTTCTTGTTTGTCCTTAAAGATGAATGGTTTTTCTTTGTGCGGCGACATGCCTGTGATTGAGAAATCTCTGGCGTCGCCACAATAATCAATCCATGGAAGGCATTGATGAATGGCGTGGTTATTAACCAGCGCCCAACATGAGTGTCCCCTGAGGGGAACATCACGATGCAGTGCCGTTTTCTCGTCGGGCGGCCAAGACGATCACAGTTTACGGTCGTGTGGTAGGACCAGACAACACAGTTTAAGGTCGTGTGGTTCGGACCAGACAACACAGTTTAAGGTCGTGTGGTTCGGACCAGACAACACAGTTTAAGGTCGTGTGGTTCGGACCATGGAGGAATCCGCTTACCGCGGTACGGCGGACACGGCGGAGGTGGGAGCATACCCAGCCTTGCGGTCACGCACGATTCCAGGAGAAGAGTCTTGGGATAGGGGCCTGCGTATGTCCATCACCCGAGGGGCAGAGATGCTAGCCTCCAGGCATACTGGGCTCAGAACGCGATTGTTCGAGCGACTCCTCCCTCCTTATGGGGACGAGGGTCCAGCTACGCATGGCCCTTGGGGAGAACATTCACATATATCCTTGGTGCTCAGATCATGGGAGCCTCGAACGACATCATTACCTTGGTTGGTCTGCCTAACGTGTAAAGGTGTACTGAAGGTCAGTATGAAAAGAGTGTCCAGATTCCACTATAACGCATAAAGGCGGAGTGTGATGAGGACTGCGCAACCAATGTTCAGAGCCTAAAGGAGCTGACATGGCGATCAAGGATGTTGCTGACGCATTCGCAACACAACATCCGATCGCGTCAGCCTAAGACGGGGCAAGCAAACGAGCATCAACCGCTCAATCGCAGGATTCATATCGATTTGCGGCCCAAGACCCGCCAGTAAATCGACCCGGAGCGGTGGGAGAGCACTGAGGCATCGTACCCAAACCGCTAACGAGGATCCCTTTGAGTGAAGGCTCGAATAAGAGGAAGCGCGAGGCCTGACAAGCAACACAGGACTTGTCGGGATTGAATCTGACACTACGAGTCATAGACCGAAGTACCCAAAACATGTTAACAGATCTCCGGAAAGGGTCGGAGGACTCACCCTGAGAGCAACCAAAAGAGGGCAGATTCCCGTGATCAACCAAGGGACGGGGCTGGACCTGAAACACAAGCGTCCAGGCGATCCTACGTATCCCATAAGGATGGGAATCAAGCCATACGTAGTTCTTGAGAGGCAGTTTAACGTCATGCAGGACGATGAGGGGTGTGAGGTAGTCCCACACACGGGGGGAGGCGTACGGCGCGGCCAGTAGACCGACGTGAATGAGGACATAATCCCCCGCTCACGCGATACGCCTCGCACAAAAAGGAGGGGAACTGGGGCCAGAGGCCCAACGCGGGATAGAGATTCCCGGGAAATGGGGCTGGGCCTGAAACATGAATTTCCAGGCGGTCCTACGTATCCCATAAGGATGGGAATCAAGCCATACGTAGTTCTTGAAGTGCAGTTTAACGTCATGCAGGACGATGAGGGGAAAAGAAGGGGGGAGCAGAAGGCATCCCCAAACGTGGGGGGCGTACAGCGTGACGAGCAAACCGACGTGAATGAGGGCATAGCCCCGCACTCACACCATACGCCGCACACCCGGGGGCAACTGGGCCAAGGGCCCGAGATGGGATGGAAATTCCCGAAGGATGGGGCTGGGCCTGAAACATGAAGGTTCAGGCGGTCCTACGTATCCCATAAGGATGGGAATCAAGCCGCACGTAGTTCTTGAGGGGCAGTTTTACGTCATGCAGGACGATGTACAGTTTAACGTCATGTTGGACGGAGCACTTGGCAGTTTAACGTCTTGCAGCGCGGACGATAGGCTGGGCAGTTTAACGTCGTGCAGCTTGGACGTATGCAGTTTAACGTCGTGCGGGACGTGGTGCAGTTTAACGTCATGCAGGACGAAGTGCAGTTTAGCGTCATGCGGGACGAATGAACACTCAGGCAAAGTATTGCTTGAGGAACCTAGCGTTGGTGGGAGGAGTGACACGCTCACCATCCATAGTCGCTAGGGAGTATGCGCCATTGGGATAGACCTTGTGGACAACAAACGGTCCCTCCCACTTGGGCTCCAACTTGGGTGGCTTCCTGCCGGGGATCATCGGCGCTCTTAGGGCTAGCACTAGATCACCCTGCAGGAAGGAGCGGAGGCAAACCTTCTTATTGAAAGCTCGAGCCATTCTGCTTTGATGCCTCTCCAAGTTGTGCAAAGCGCGAAGTCTATTCTCATCCAGTGCTTCCAACTCGACTAGACGGGCTTCAGCAACTCTGTCCGGCGCTTGCTGGTCGTAGACCGCAGTGCGCAAGGACGGTAACTGGATCTCGATGGGCAGGACGGCCTCAGCTCCATACACCAGGGAATAAGGGGTCATCTGGGTGGAATTGCGAGTCGTCGTCCGATAAGCCCAGAGGGCGTTGGGGAGCTTGTCCGGCCAACTCTTCTTGTTCTGACCAACCATCTTTTGCAGAATGTTAGAGAGGGTTTTGTTAAACGCCTCGATCTGTCCATTCGCCTGCGCATGATAGCGAGATGTATGGTTCGAGCGAATGTTATACTTGGCGTACAACTTCTTCAACTCGGCTGCTCGGAAATTGGTTCCGTTATCCGTGAGGATAGCGTGAGGCACTCCAAATCGATAGATGATGTTGGAGGTCACGAAGTCAGCGATCGAACAGGATTTGACCTCTCTGAGCGGAATCACCTCTGCCCATTTGGAGAAGAAGTCCGTAGCGGTCAGAATGAACCGGCACTGGCGAGCTGTCGCCGGTGGGTAAGGTCCCACAACGTCCAGTCCCCAGACTGCAAAGGGCCAGGAATACCTTGTGGTATGGAGAGGCTCCGGCGGCCGATGCACAAAGTTCGCATGAACCTGGCACGCATGGCACCTCCTGGCATACTCGATGCAGTCATGGATCATAGAGGGCCAGAAGTATCCCAACCTCCGAATCTGATGGGACAGCTTCGGCCCAGTCTGGTGGGCGCCGCATGAACCAGCATGAACCTCTTGCATGACTCGTGGGATCTCAACTCCCTGAAGGCAACGGAGGAGAACACCATCAAATCCGCGTTTGTAGAGGATCTGCTCCAGGCCGGGACTGCTCTGGAGGACAAACTGCGATGCGCGACGTCGAACTCGCTCGCGCTCGGCCCGATCCGATGGAAGAATGCCATGTTGGAGGTACTCAACCAAAGGCGTCCTCCAATCAGGGGCTGATCCGACTGTCATATCTGGGGTACTCGGGGCTCCGGGCATAGGGGCAACCGTGGTGAGGTTACTTACCAACGGGCCGCGATCTTCTTCCGGGATAACGGGAGCGATGAGCCTGCGGCGCGTCACGCGGACGATCAGGTTGTCCTGTTCAGGCTCCGCAAGTGACGCAGCGAGGCTGGCCAAAGCATCTGCTCGACCGTTCTGCGACCGGGGAACATGGACAATTTCCGGCCGAGAAGGGAACCGGGCCATCAGAAGGAGGGTGCACTCCAACAATGGCACAAGTTCCAGCTTCCTGACAACGTAGTCGCCATTGATCTGCTTAACGACCAGCTCGGAGTCCCCTTTCACGCACAGACGGGGCACGTCGATCTCGAGAGCCAACTCGAGGCCGGTGATGAGGGCATGGTATTCCGCCTCATTGTTGGTACAGCCCTCTGACAACAGGAAAGAGTATGGCAGCACGGCTCGCTCCGGGGTAATGAAGATGATACCCAAGCCCACTCTGTTGAGCTTAGGATTATCGAGTCTTCTACCAGTGGGGCTCCGGGAGGCACCGTCAAAGTGCATCTGCCAGCATGGATCGGCTCGATCAACCGAGAGAATGGTCTCATCAGGAAAGCCTAGATCCAGCGGCTGATCCGCGGAGGTTGGGTGAGCAGCCAGAAAGTCTGCCAATGCTTGCCCTTTGATGGCCTTCTGAGACACATACCTGATGTCGAACTGCTGGAGAATCACAGCCCACCGCGCTAGGCGGCCAGTCAACATAGGTCGGCTCAGGATATATTTCAACGGGTCTACCCGAGAAACCAACTGTACCTCATGGTGCTGCAAGTAGTGCCGTAATTTCTGTACGGCAAATACGAGCGCCAGGCAGCTCTTCTCGATGGGGGAATACCTAACTTCCGCATCGAGGAGCATGCGACTGAGGTAATAGAGGCTATTCTCCGTTCCCTCGTTGTTCTTCTGGGCGAGAAGGGCACCCAGGGACCATTCCAGGGCGGTCACATAGAGGACCAACGGCTTCCCGGATACAGGCGGCATCAGAACCGGAGGTTGAAGCAGGTACTGCTTGATCTCCTCGAAAGCGGTCTGACACTCTTTATCCCATGCATAGGTGGCACCTTTCTTCATGAGCCGAGAAAAGGGGTTACACTTGCCGGCCATATTCGCGATGAATCGGTGTATATAGGCTAAGTGGCCTTGGAACCCTTGCAGTTCCCGGACGGTACCTGGGGGAGGCATCTGGCTAATCGCCCTGATTTTCTCTGGTTCGATCTCAATACCCCGGTATCTTACCACAAATCCAAGGAACTTTCCGGAGGTGACCCCAAAGGCACACTTCAACGGGTTCATCTTCAGGCATCGAGACCGGAGGAAGCTGAACACTTTCTCAAGATCTTTGAGATGGTCCTGACGCTGGCGCGATTTGACAACCAAGTCGTCGACGTAGCATTCCACCAGTGTGCCGAGGATTGGCTTGAATATGCGGTGCATCGCCCGTTGATAGGTGGCACCTGCATTCTTCAGGCCGAAGGGCATGACCCGGTAGCAAAAGGTACCTTGGGGGGCCCTGAAGGCAGTGAACTCCTCATCCTCAGGGGCCATCCGAATTTGGTTGTATCCGGAGTATCCATCCATGAAGGAGAGGGCTTGGAACCCTGCCGTGGCATCAATCAACAGCTCTGTCACTGGAAGGGGAAAATCATCCTTCGGGCAGTGGCGGTTGAGATCGCGGAAGTCGATGCAGACTCTGATCTGCCCGTTCTTCTTCCTGACCGGCACAATGTTGGCCAGCCATTTGGGGTACTGAACTTCCCTCACGAAGTTGTCTTTGATAAGCTTGTCAACTTCGGCCTCAACCATGGCACCGTGGGATGGGTGCATCTTCCTGGGAGGCTGCTTGAACCCGCGATGGTTCGCCGGGAGACCAAGGCGGTGGACGGCTACCTGAGGATCCAGCCCCGACATCTCGTCATAGCCCCAAGCGAATACATCACGGTGCTGCCTGAGAAAGTCCACGTACTGCTGCCGCTCCTCAGAGGGCATGGCGGCACTAACCAATGTGGGTCTTGGATCGGCCTCGGTTCCAAGGTTCACCTGTATTAACTCATCGACCGTGGCGGGGACGCCCTCCTCAAAGGCTGGGGGTGCATCTTCCATATCCTCTCCACTCGGGGAGGGATCATCCACGGGAGAGACTGCGTTGGCAACTGCATTGGGGCTACCAGATCCTGCTGAGCCACTGGTGCTGGCGCGGGCGGTCGCGGCCATCTCATCAGGAGACTCGCGGACCGTCAAGACCATGGCGACGTCCAACCGTTGAATCGGGAGGACGTAAGCGTCATCCAGACTTTCCCAGGGATCACTTGCAACAGCGACAAGCTCAACCTCACCTGCCAGGATCTGCTTATCCTTGCTCTTGTAATAGTCCGCGTCCAGATAGCGGGCTTCACATGAGGCAAAAGGAGAGGCATCTCCTTGAAGCACGCCTACTCGACCATTAAGGGAGTATTTGAGGCATTGGTGGTATGACGAGGGAACCGCCGCGTGAAGATGGAGCCATGGCCTGCCCATCAATGCGTTGTACGCAGTGTCCTGAGAGACTACCATGAATTCGGTGTCGGCAACCAAGTCACCGAACTGGGTCTTCAAACGTATCTTGCCGACCGGGGTTTGCTCGGTGCGATCGTACCCCTGGATCCTGAGGTCGGAGGGAATCAAGTCATCCTCAGACAACCCCAATCTCCGGAGCGTCCGAGTTGGAATCAGGTTAATCCCGGACCCCGTGTCGACAAGACAGCGCCGGACTTCAAGGCCATTGAACTGGCCAGTGACATACAGCGGACGAATGTGTCCCTGTATAGGAGGGTCTTCATCCTTACCAGAGAACGAGATAACTGCCTGACATTCGGCGTCCTCGATCGTTTCGGCGTGAAAGGCCTCTGCAGCCGCAACCTCTGTCTCAAACTGGAGGGGGCTTTTCAGGGCTTCAGCGAGTGCCTCGCGCATCTCAGATGACATGCGCAGAGCCTCAAGGATGGAGAGCCTTGCTGGGATGTCGGCCAAGTGCTTCAGGACATCATACTTTTTGGCCAAGCGCGAGCCCCTGGTTGCAGGAGGTTGCTCTGCGGTTGGTGGCATGACGGGCCTTGCCGGTTGGATCGGCGGCCGACTGGTACTTGGCGCATCTCGCTGTTCACTGGTCACAGTCCGGGAAATGGTCACCGTACTGGAGTCAGGAGGCCGGGATGGACTTGTGGCAGGGCGGAGCTGGTCGCGACGCGGCTGAGGCGGTTCTGCCTGGTCCCACACCACAAACAGTGGCGGAGGCGAATCCGTCATCCCCGGATGGGGGGGCTGCGCGCGCTGAGCTCGGTTTTGAGCCTGCTGCCTAGTCTCGGTGGCGTGCACGGCCTGGCTGGAGGTACCAACGGCTGTGCCCCGACGACTCCTGTTGCTGCGGTTCTTCCGACGGTGGCGACGACCGGGGACACTAGGGAGGTCCACCTGGTGTTCTTCAACGTCGGGAACCGAAAAGGGATTTACCAGCTCGACGGTGTTAACCGAAGCGTACCCAATACCATCATCGGACGAATCATCCATCACCGGGCGGATCCGAGGAGGGACCCCAATTTACGGGGGCATGAAATCGCCGAGAGTGCGGGATAGTGGCGGAACTGGCGGGGCGCGCTCTTCCTTCTTGCGCTGCCGCCGTTTGCTCCTCTTGGAAGAGGCAGGCTGGGACGATGATGCCGAAGCAGCACCCGCGGATTCTGGGGGCTCAGGCTGATTCAAGCGCGCACGGATGATTCCATGGGCGCGAATGGTCGTCTTGCGGGCCATCCAGTTATTGTACTTCTGGGATCCGCGGTCGGAGACCAGCTGCCATTCGTCCTCGTTGCCACTATCGTCATCTGATCCCACGAACACGCCCGCCACTTGTGCTGGAGCTGGGCCCAACCTGATTACATTGTTGTTAATCTGGTCTTGGAGCCAATCCTTAAACACATAGCACCGCTGGATGGTGTGCCCCAGGGCCCGGTGGTAGGGGCAGTAGCGGGGGTTATTCGTAAGATGTGCCTCCTCTGGCTTCCAACACTCAGGCAGTCGCACAATCCTCTGCTCCAGGGCGCTCCGGAAATAACCGGGGACCTGATCCTCATGGAATGAGTAAGTCAGGTGTCGCGGGCCCCTGGGAGCGTGGTCTTGACGAGGGGATGGAGGGGCCTGCCGAGGAGGTGGACCCTGATTATCTCGCCTGGGTTGCGGCGGTACATTACGCGGAGGGGCCGGCCGGTTCTGAGGCTGCCGCTGCTGGGCCGGGAACTGAGCCCGTGGAGGCGGATTCCTGTGAGGCTGTGGAGCTGGCCTCGCCGGCAGCAGCTCCAATGGCCTGGGGGCCTCTATCTGGGCAACAGCAGCGGGCTCAGCCCTGCTGACTCTCCTTGCAGGAATCATAGGAGGCAGCGGGTGTGCCTGGCTGGCCTGTTGCAGGGCTTCCTCAAGACGTTGAGCTTTGTCTGAGAAGTCTCTGAACCCTCCGGGGTAATTTTGAGTGATCAGGGAAGGGACCAGCTCGGTCTTGACGTTCCCGACGCACATTGTCAGCAACTGCTCCTGAGTCAATGGCATGTCAAGGGAATACGTGAGACCCTTCCATCGGGCGACGAAGTCCGCGACTCGATCATCAGGCCTCTGCTTGCACTTGAAGAGGTCTGCGATACTTGTCTTCCGGGTCGTGGAACTGAACTGGTAGAGGAACTGTCTACGGAGGTCCTCCCAGCTGGTTACCGACCCGATGGGGAGCTGGCTGTACCAGACAAATGCTGGCCCTTCCAGTGTCTGAACAAAGCAGCGAAGCTTAGCGGCCTCTTGCTGCGCCGGAGTCCCCAACATAGGCCCGCACCTCGAGTTGAAGTGGGCTAAATGCTGTGGCGGATCTCCAGTCCCGTTGAAGGGGGCAAAAGTGGGATTCCCGAATCCCGGAGGCGCCGGCATGTCATCCACCCATGCTGGGTAGGGCTTGCCGTCCGGTGGGATCGCCACCTGCCGAGTCTCCAAGGCCTCCAAGCGGGCAATGAGTGCCGCCATCGGATCGTCCGGACATGGGTTCCAGTCCTGGCGAGGATCTCTAACCACGAGCGCATTGCATGGCCCTTCAATCGGGTCGTCGACCGGGTCGTCGAACTCGGCAGCTCGTGGGATGGCGGGCGGAGCGGCCCTTGGGGCAGCGGGAGGAATCCGAGCGGGATCTCTCAGGTAGTCACGCCGCTCGGGAGGGTGTGGCGAAACATACCGCGCCCTCTTGCCATAGGCAATGGCCTCTCTCCTGTCGGCGAACACGGCGTAATCACGGTTGCCCGGGAGAGTCTCGTCGAGGAGCGGTTGTTCCGGTCCCTGCTGTCCTGGCCTAGGATCACCGTAGTCAGGCCGCCGTTCTGCAGCGCGCTCGGCGAGGAGCTGGTCAACCAGCCTCTTCTGTTCGGCGAGCTGCTGACGTAGCGTAGCCTTCTCGGGATCCTCCTCTGCCCTCTGCATGGAGGCAGATGGGTCGGCGGGCTTTATAGCCTCGCTGTGCTCTTTTCCTTTGCTGACGTTTCGGCTTAACGTCAGTGCTTCAGTGGGTGCGGGGAGCCCCAGGAGGTTTCTCTGATGACGAGTAACTCTCACTGATGGATCTGACGACGGCTTGTCTTCGGGGGGGAAGCCCCCGTCGAGAAGTTCCAAGTCGTTCCCCTCTCCTGACAGGTCAGCCATATTGACCGTTCCTGTCCCTGGGGATATACCCTCAGGGCCACCCAGAGAATCGGGCTGTCGGCGAATCACACTGAAGCGTAGGGCAGTGTACTGCCCCCATCCACGGATATACACGTGGGGAGTGGCTTCCTCGATAACTTTGCGGAGTACTTGAAAGCACTCAACGCATCGTTGTTGGAGGGCCTCGTGGCGCTCAAATGACCCGGGGTGCCGAACCGCGGGGAGCATGGCCAGGTCAATTTGACGGCACTGCTCACCAATATCCTCCAGGTGCGCTTGACTCCCGGGGTATGGCATTTGTAGGCGGTGAAGACAGGAGCGAGTCTCCCGGAGAGTTCGGCGGAAGCATTCGAACTCATCCGGGGTGAGCGATTCGGGTGCATCAAAGCCCGGTCCTGCGACTGGCCAAAACTTCTCAGGGAAGTGGCGCTCTGCAAGGACGGTCCAGAAGCTCCACGACTCAAACTCGGGACCCAGATCTCCTTGGTCCTCTTCCATGGCTGGGAACGGACGGGGAACTGGTAGTGGTGCCGAGGCGGGCCGCCGGGCCGACGGGCTGGCCGGCGGTGAATACGGCGAACAGGCCGATTGGCCTCCATATCCCGGGCCGCCCTCTGAGGGTGGCGGTGCCCTGGCTACCACATCACGATAGGACGGGCCAGCGAGCGAACATCCTGCCGTAGCATCGGTACTCGCCGAGGGTGCACTAGATCGTGGTTCGACCGTCGGTCCCCAGAAAAAGTCTCCGGCTTCTCCGATCGAGGCGGAAGGCACTTCCGGAGGGGCCGGTACCAACCGCAAGCTTGATCCCTGGGGGTCTACTAGGCCCTCGTTACTCCGGATATACCTTCGGAGAGAAGCGGGGATCACATTGATCTCGCTCTCGGGGAGCACGAGGCTGACGTGCCGCATTCCTACCCCTGCCCTTGACTGGCGGGATTGGGGAAGGGGCTCTGTCGCCGAATCGTACTCCGCCTCTGAGTCAGAGAAGCAAACCGGTCGGATCTCTGTCCGGAATTCCGTAACATTCTTCCCTCGGCGTCGACGCCTTGCCTTCCTACCCCTGGGTGGTTCTTCGGGGCAGGGCTGATCTCTGTCCTGGCGTCCTCCGGCCGCACTGGTGCTGGGGCCAAGAGGACTGGGAACCAAGGTGCGAGGGGAACCGGGACAGATATCAAAGGGGACGCGGGGAGAGATGATTCCGGGCAGGACTCCGGGCCGGGATCAGAAGGTGGGATGACCCATGCCTCCTGGATCGACCACACAGAGTAGATCCTGCCGGTGAATAGCGCTACCGCGAGGTGGTCCGCGGTGGCTACTGCCAGTGCCAGCAACCGGGAGAGTCGACCCAACCTGCCTTTGGGGCGGTCGGGGCCTCGATCCAGGTCGGGCATAGGAGTTCCCCTGCTCAGGATGCGCAGAGGCCTGGCGACTGGAGCCAGCAGTGGCCTGGGCCAATGCGGCCGCTGTTGCTAGAGACCCAAGGTGGGCATCCTCTTCCGCTCGTGCCCGACGTTGGCGTCGAGACAGACGAGTCGGGATGAGCGGCGCGGGCAGGTGGAGAGCCCGCTCTTCGACTGGAGAGGCCTGGCGGCGGTGTCGCCGTGGCCTGGCGGGAGTCCTTACCGTAGATCCCTAGAGCGAATCCCGGATAGGATGATCCCGGGCCTCTTCCACCTCATCCGCGTAGGGAAGGGAACTGTCAGAGCGCTCCGGGGATAAGCTCCCGAAGCGGTTGGACGTTGAGGTAGGCAGCGGTGCCTCCCTGCGCGGCCCTCGGGGGCGGCGGTGGTGGCGAGGCGCAGCCTCCTCAAGGTCTAGGCGAGCCATTTCCCTAGTGGGGATGACTCCCTCTTCCTCGTATCTCCGCACCAGGGTGTTGATCACCCTTCTCTGGATGACCTCCGAGGGGGAGAGAGGGCGTGGTCGTCCCGCAATTGCGGCTGCTGGGACGGCTGTGGAACGGGCGGGACCGCGCGGAGTAGCTGCGTCGGTGTTTCCCTTGTCCCTGCGCCAGTGGGCGGGTGGCGATCGGGCACTGGATCGGGCGACCTGATTTCTGAAAGCAGGGAGAATGACCCATTAACACTGACAGGAAAAAGGAATCGACAACCAACCATTAGTGCCACGACGCCTTCCGTGGGGGGAACCCAGGCCCTCGACGTTGCGAGACGGAGTGCCCGATTTCACTTCCCCAGCCCCTGGCGGGTAAGACTGAATGCTTGGCCGGGCAACACGCCGGTCTTCCAACACCTCTGAAAGCCATCGGTCTTCGTATCGAGGAGAAGAGATTCACGTCGGGTTCACCATTTTTCTGTTTCGGTGCGGATGTGCGTCGGGTTACGCTGTTCCGCCAGGACGCGTTCGCGCGTGCACCCGTCAACCCGAGGGGATGGGCGCGCGGCTTGTGGTCCCGCAGTCCCGCTTTCCAAGGGCGGGCGGCATTCGTCCCTTATTCAGGGGCGTCTGCTCCTTGATCGAAACCGGGATGATGGGATGTCGACTCCTCCTTCCTTGGACGTCTCCTCGGAACTCGTCGCCTAATCCGGGTCTCCCTCATAGACTTAAGAATGTTCGTGAATCTCGTTCCCGGCGCCATATCTTCATGGACACCGGTTAATTACGCTGCTTCCGCCCGGATGCTCCAAGGAGTCTGGTCGGGGCAGCAACCTGCGGTGAGAAGGCCGGGTGGCTCGGGGTGCTGGGGGCGTGTCGTAGCACTGCGGCTCTGCACGTCTGTCTTCCGTCCCTAATAGGGCTTCTCGAAGGCATGATGGCCTGAGGCATCCCGTACTAGGTGCGGGGAACTGTGTCACCTGAGGTTTTCCTCAGCTTCCCATGTTTAACACGGGGTATGCCGCGAGTTTAACGTCCAGCGGGGACGGCATCGGACCGATCAACACGAAAAGTGGATCGGATGACAGAACCCCTTGCGGGGAACCTCCGACGCTGGGGCCAGCACATGGGCGGCTTCCCAAATGATGTGGAGTGGAGTGAAGTGGCATGACCCCACCGGGATGTGGCGGCCCGGGTAAGGATCAGGATGGATGATGGAGTGAAGAGCTTGGACCCCGTAGAGGCTTCCTACGTACCGCGCGTTAGCACGGATCAAAGTCAACGTAGTTCGGGTATACAATTTAACGTCATGCTGGACGTCGGCAAGCCGACTCACGAAGAGGTCTAGGCCGCCGGGCGGAGGATTGAACCGGACCACCTCGCACAGAGGGGGGTGGAACGGCCGGGTGGATCACAGTTTCACGTCATGCTGGACGATAAAAGGAGAAATGGAAAAAGGGGCAGTGGGGAGGCACAGTGGAGATACACACGGGCAGTCTCCCACAGGGGCGGATTCATAGGTGAATCGACGCAAGCGTGAACCCTGGAGGGGTCCACTAATGGACGAACCGACGTAAATACGACCGGGACGACCAGGTGGCGGGCTTGGACCTCAGGAAGGCTTCCTACGTACCCTGTTTAGAAGACAGGGATCAAAGTCCACGTAGTTCATTCTGTCAGGACTTACGCACTTGAGGCAGCCCGGATGCGACAAAACTCAGTTGGAAGGGACTTGGACCGAAAGCAGAAGACACCTCGATCCCAGTCACACCCTCTACTGGCTTCGGCAGTGGGGAGGCGCAATGGAGATACACATGTGCAGCCTCCCACGAGAAACTAGGGGTTTATAATACCCTGCCCCCGTAGGGAAAAGCCACTCCCATTAAATCGTCCCAAAAGGGGGACAATCCCGACATCCCTGCAGAGACGAGCGGGTGGGGGCCACGTCCAAACCGGGGGAGACCCTGCGTGCGAAGCACGGGATCGAATGATGCGTACGGTTTAACGTCTTGCCGGACGAAGTACAGTTTAACGTCGTGTGTTGAGGACGAAGCGGACGGTTTAACGTCTTGCCGGACGAAGTACAGTTTAACGTCGTGTGTTGAGGACGAAACGGACGGTTTAACGTCTTGCCGGACGAAGTACAGTTTAACGTCGTGTGTTGAGGACGAAACACTTGGCAGTTTAACGTCTTGCAGCGCGGACGATGGGGGCTAGGCAGTTTAACGTCGTGCAGCCTGGACGTATACAGTTTAACGTCGTGCAGGACGTGGTGCAGTTTAGCGTCATGCAGGACGCATGCTGAACAGTTTAACGTCTTGTAGCTCGGACGTAGTGCAGTTTAGCGTCATGCTGGACATATGTGCAGTTTAACGTCATGCAGGACGAATGTGCAGTTTAACGTCATGCTGGACGATTGATTGCCGCCGATGGGTCCGTATCACTTCGCACGAGCCTGGAAGGCTGCACGGGAAGACAGCGCACGGTGCGGGCACCCAGGATGAGGATCATCGAGCGCCAAGCAGGCGGGTACCCGCAGGGGGTCAAGGGAGGCGACCCTGGCGGATTGCGCGCAAAAGAGGAGCTTTGCGCGCAAAACCGCGGATCGGCGCGCAAAATGGCGGGCTGGCGCGCAATTGGGCCAGCGCTTTGCGCGCGGATGATTGGGATTGCGCGCACCGGGCTTCGGGTAGCGCGCGGGGGCAACGGCTCATTCTCTAACGAATGTCCACTTTGAAGATGGGGGGGTGCGCGCAATCGGGTTGGATTGCGCGCACCCGGGGGCAATTGCGCGCAAGAGGCTTCTTTTGCGCGCAAAGGCCTTCGGGTTGAAATTTATTCAAAGGGAAGGAGCCAAGGGGATTGCGCGCGAAGGCGGACCCCAAGGCTCTATTGCGCGAAAGAAAGGAGGTTACCTGAAGATCGGCATTGCGCGCGGAAGGGGTTGAATTGCGCGCGCGGGAGACCGTTCGACTTCCAGCAACCTTTGAAACGTTGGGGGTCGCCTAGTATTTATAGGCAACCCCCGGCGCGGAATCCAAGGCGCGAGCGCGGAATTCTCCTCGCGGGCGCGGAATCGGGCACGGCGCGCAAGGGAGTTGCGCGCATCCCGGGGGTTTTGCGCGCGGATCATCATCTTTGCGCGCAGACCTCTGAAATTCCGCGCAAGGCCTCCGGGCCCTCCGAAACATTCTTCCGACTCCAAATATGACCTCGCTTTCCGCATCCGGAGCTTCGTTTGGGAACAACGGACTTTTCCGGCGTCTACAATCATATAATCTAAATGTTATACTGGACACTAGAATACCCATTGTTACAAAAGACGAGGCTCAGTTAAGAGAAAAAAGGGACACTAGGAAGCTCCACAAGAGAACAGTTTCTAGTGAATCTCTTGGATCATCTAACCAATCATAATCTAAGGATTTTGGCTAACCACATTCCAATGTAGCACCACAACAAGAGTCATAAACAAGTAGATTGAGTCAATGACTATAGAGTTAACCCTCAATAAAACATGAGAGGCTCAAGAAGGAATTAAAATTGAACAATCTTGAGTCTTCATTATGTCCAATGTAAAAAAACTAATTAATAATTCCTTATATTATATATATTTTTATGCTATCTAGCTTGGAGAAAATGGGGCCCATTCTACCAAAACCAAATTCCTATGGGAGATATTCTTGAGTGGTGTCAGCATTCCTCAAATTTTCAATGTAAAAGATCAATAAGATCTAAAAAATGATAGTAATTGTATAGTAGTGGCAATGTACCACTAATAATTGGATATTTTTATCTTTACCACTGATAGGATATTCCCAATCACCATGTGGTTGAAATACCTGACATATCAGTTAATCATTGAAGGTGTGATCAAGAATCCTTTGGATGAGGAATTGGATGAACTCATTAACCCAAATGATGTAAAACCAAAATGTATTCAGGTATACAACTCTTTAATACTGAACCACTTATAATATATCACTATAATCTATTTCTAGAGTTTTTGGATGAATATGAAATCAATAATTTCTCTAGAGTATACCACTGGAGGTACTCTAAAGGGTATCCCCAAGGGAGACAAACCTCACATAGTGGAAAGTGATTTATCCCCAAAATAAAAAGTAACGTGAAAGGGAGAGTGGGAAGGTTATTACTTTGTTCTTCATCCTCATGTACTGAAAATAACCTACATTAAGGCCAGAGACTTCACCATTCAAGATTCAACACTAAAGAAGTGAAATTCTGTTGAAAAAAATTATTATTTCTGATGAAATAGCCAATTTTTTGGCTCATTTTGGGCTCTTTTCCAAATTAATTCACATATTAACACTTAGATTATTTGATTATAGAATCTATATCCCTAGAAATTTATACCATGACTCCTAAGGGTTCTGTTTGAGAAATTCATTGTATAATTCCATCCCATATAAAGGTACATATAGAGGAGGGAATGTCAGTGGTAACCACCTCAATCATCCGTACCATAGACATAGTATGCGATCCAAGTATGATAGATGAAAATGATAACAGAATACTATAATGTCCTTGTTAATCACCAATACACATCATATTTTGTTAAAAATATAAAGATAAATTCATAATGGAGTAGATCCTTAAACATATGACATTTCTTGTATCCCAAAATGAACTCCAAAAAAAAGGGAGAACATGAGTCTCCACAATAATTTCTTAATAAACCCTTTAATATTTTATGAATTGATTTTCATTATCAACAAACATAGCTTCATTTGAAAATAATATTACTAAAATAATAGTTTTTAGAAAATTTTATTAAAATGCATCATTAGTAGGAGACCACATCCATCACTCACATGGAAGTGGAGGATTATCCTATTGAGGGATCAGAAAGGGAGAGTCCCCCTAGATTATCTCAGGTGAAACCTAAATATTTTATGGAGGGTCTCATCCATCTGGATATATCCACCTTACTAACTAATGATTCTGTTAATTTTTGAGGAAACAAAAACCCAATAACTTACCAAACCGTGATTGGAGATGCTGATATATCCACAGTGTAACACATTGGTACACTATTGATAGTTGAGGTTTCCTTCACCATATGTGAAAGATCTCATACTAAGAGGATCACTAAGGATATATCCCCACCATATGTGGGAACTATGAAGGAAACCCCAGCTATATGAGTCAATGAATGAATATCACACCCTCTCCTAATTTTTTTACATTTAGATTCTAACACCGAAAACTTTATTTGTCACTCCCAATAGTAAAATCTCCAGTGGAAGAGCTTATAGAGGAGGTATCATTACCTAGAATTCATCCTCTAAAGTCTATGGTGACTGCGATCGCATCAGGACCCACAATAACATTAGATATAGTGTTTAGAATTTGTCCAGAAATATGGTTCCCCAGTATATATTTCCTTATTAGTGTGTTTAGGAGTCTAAAAATGATTCCCTTAGTATAAAATTTACCATGTACCGATTTTTATGGAGGTACATTCAGAGGTTTATTACCCAAATTCATTTAGTGGTATTAACAGAAAATTTTCAAAAGCTTCATTCTTTGTTCAAAATTATATATATTAAGATGACTGAAACCCCTGAAATGTCAAGTCAAAGATAGAGAAAAACAGAGAAAAAATTCCTATATAATATAAATTCTATTCATGTGGAATTTATATAATAAAATATAGCCACCACTAGGGTGGAACTGGTGGGACATCAAAACAATATTTGAAGAATCCATGAATGGAGAGAGCAATACTTCTTCTAAAGTAGATGAAATTCATTTTGTTGATGAGGAAAAAGTATTAATGATTAATAGACTGAAATATGATGTGGAAAAGGCCAAAAAAAATAATTATGAAACTCCATGACTATGTAGTGGAACATCTATAATTACTTGCTTCCTAGATACAATCTAATTTTATGGATGCTTCTTTTCTTTTGGTAATCAATGAAATTGAATTTTATTCTTAGTGACTTATCATTTATATGACCGGTATTTTGTTTTAATTATCGCTTCTTAATAAATAAATTAAACATTAGGATGAAAGATCAATAAAACATGAATCCACCTAAATATTTAATTTTTAATAAACTATGTCAATCATGATTCTCGAACATTCGAGTCTGGAAGGTTTCCTTATGGGCATGAATGTGGAATGGGTATAGATATAGACAACACACCATAATACTAGAGTTGTTCCATTCTAATATTTAATGATTTTCTATTGGGTGTAGACTGTAGTGGGGTATAGGCATAGACACCATCATTGTAACATTATAGTTGGTCCATTCATTTGTAGATGTATATGACTTAATTTGATGAGAATCATGAAGGGGAAATTTTTCAATGAGGATTCTAATGTTCAAGTGGGACAAAACATTAATATGTTTCACTTCTATGAGTTTTGTGTAAATTTTAGAACTAATAAGATAATAATTAAATAATGTATTAATTTTTTCTTAATAATATGGGACCAATTAGTTTTTAAGGAATTTCACTAAGGATATATGGTGGAACTCATAGCCTTTCTTTCTCTTTTATAAAACACCAAACTTTTTTCTAAGCCTTATGTAGGAAAACATTAGTCAGAAGGAACTTGGTTTTTTTTAACCATCCTTTATGGGTTATTAGACTCACATATGTTATAATTTTTTTTTATTTTAGATGCTTAATATTTCCTAACTCATGAATGGTTCATGTTCAATGAGTGGAGACTCGACTTTTTCCCAATAAAACTTTTGTAGGTTTTAAACATTGTGTGTTTTTATATATCATTCCTTAGGCACTTTTAGGAGATAAAAATCAGACTAGTGTAGCTGGTGTTTAAGGCCAGAAAACATTGACCAAAAGTTGAGATGATTTATCGATAAAGGAAAAGGAAAAAACCCAACATGAGACCTCCTCTAGTAGTATATATTATCCCATGGAATGGTCTATAAAGTTATATGTCTTAATGCTTTGAAAAAAGGGTTTCTAATTTTTTTGGTTAGATAATTTTGACCAAATATCATTGTAGTTTATGGTCATTTTTTAACTATAAGTGAAGAAGATAGTCTATTTGGAATGATAAAATAATAACCCAACATGAATTGGATCCCCATTCCAATATATATAACCTAATGAAGATTTGAATTTAGTTTATATTAATGATTCTTAAATAACCATAGCATATTATTTACGATCACATGACGAGGACCAATCAAATTTTCAATGATGAAATATCATATCCTTGATTTTAAAAACAATACAATTTATTAATAGGTAACATCATGGACGTATAATCCACATGAGTAATTGGATTATAAAAGGTGTAGATAATATATTAGGGAGTTAAAATCAGTGATAATGATATGGTTCATGTATTTTTTTGATGACCACCAACCATATTCGAATGAAATTTTATTCTATAATGGTGTCTTGACATAAATATATCATAGAAACTTATACTTAGGAGAAAAAATTATTCTGGTTTATGGGCCATATTGAGGAGGGGGAATATGCATAGCCAGAATCATGAAACAATTTCACAGTCAAAAGTAAATGTCCCTCGTAGTTGAATTCACTCATTATCAATATCCATGGAATGCTTATGAGGATTCCAGTGCATCTGAAATGAAGTTAGATTATAAAGGAATAGAAAATTCTAGAATTGTTTCAGCACCTTAAAATTTACATTTTCATGTATAGTTTACACATTCAAGGTGATATAATATAATATGAAATCGATATAAATTTTTCCTAGACTAGTGGGTCCAGCGAGAAAATATTTAATTTTTATAGGGATATATAGTGGGACTGATCAGCATTGTGAACTTTTAATTGGCACTTTTTGTTTTTTTGAATTTTATGAAACGAGGAGGCTTAGTGAGTGAAGACATGTAATTTTATTAGGAAACCCTTTATAGGTTTTCAAATTGATAAGTTTCATGTATCTCTCACTTATCATTTATTTTCTTGATGTATGGACCTATGGTGATCAAGAGTTTGTGGTCATATAACTTTGACAAAAAACTCATGATGTTTATGGTGGTAAAACGTTTAAAAACCACTAGAAATGTTTAAGGACGTACAAAATTTGACCAAAAGTGATGTAATATACCTAGTTTTGAGGGAGAGGTTGACCAGAATTGGATGAGGGGTCCATTACTTGTACATATTATCCCACGTGACATCACACACATAAGTTTCATATTTCTTAGACCAGCAGAAAGGAAACTGATAACCCAAATGGGCATAAAGGTACAATAGTACCTCTATAACTATTGATAAAGGAATGATTCCACTATAAATCGTGACTCGAGATTGATGGATCAAGAATGATGATGTCAGATAAGTATATAAGGAATGAGAACTGACCACATTCAAAAGTTAGGTATTGCTATTATGTTATTAGGGTGTATAGATATTTTTGGACATTGTCCTCAGGAAGAAAGCATTCTTCTAAATGGTAGTCCATATTGGGGTCACATATGTAGAGACATATTGGGGGAATGTATGCACAACCAAATAGAAGTATCCCGTGGAGTTGAACTCACTAATTAATAATAATTGTGAATATTTAGTGTAAATATTTGATTCATGAGTCATGATATGTGGTTTATGGAATAAATGATGTCTATTAGAGGTTGAGGAGGCATTTTGATCCTGATCATACCTTTTTGAGAATACTATATACCCTTAGAAAGGGTGGTGAAGAATGATGACTCTGGGACGAGTCATGAAAATATAGACCATTAATCATTATGAATCCTACTAGAATATGAATCAATCCACGTGTAGTTATTATATGATCATTATCCCCTACATCTATATACTAAAAATATAGGGAGGGTCATTTTACATCTTGGTATAGTATTATGAACCCATGGAACAACAATGTTGTATCTTGGGAAATCTGTTGAGGTATGTCCAAACATGAATATAGGGACCCAAACACCAGCAATGTTTGGAATTAAGGGAATTTTATTAAAACATAGGAACCTATATATTTTGAATCATTACATGGATATAGACCCTATTTGACATAAATATGTTTTATAACATGAATCACTCTAACAAGTTTACCTTCAAATAAAGTGGACCTTATTTTGTGAAATTTAGTGTTTTGTGGAAAGGAATATTATGTTTCATAATTTAAATTCATGCAATGAGGACATTTTTTTGTGTAATTAAGTGCCATGCAATGAGTACTTGAATGACATAGGTTTATTTAAGTTTTGAACATGCAGTCTCATTATTAAATTGATAGGTCTGATGATCTGATGGAACCCTCAATATGTGGGGACATTATATGGGTTCCCTAATATGAAGAGAAAAAATGAAAACCAATGTAACATGAGGTTATTTATAGGAATGTAAATTATGGAATCACTACACATCCTAAAAAAATAAGATTCAATCCAAAAGTATATCTTGTGAATTCCATGTGTGAAAATCCATTAAAGAAAACCCAAAGGGAGTGGATATGATTCAAACACTACAATGGGGACATTTTTCTTTTCAATAATAGATTATACAAGCAATAATACCATGATAGCTAAATGTAAACATGATTTTAATGGTATGAAAGAAACATGATCTAACAAGTGGGGTGAACTCATCCATATATGGGAATTGTTTCTCAGTAAAGGTTCATGGATGAATTTATACTAGATTCTCCTACATAGGTCCTAATCATATACATAAGGGGGTATTTATATTTCACCATGGGATCTTGGTGGGGATATATGTGTTGGTGATGCACTTATATGAATCTGGTTCTCATGTATTGAGATTAGTCCATGGATAACATGACACTATATGATGTTTCAGATCATACAAGATATACCGTAAGTCATATAGTTTATCATATTTCAATAAGTACGTAGATATTTTTCATTTTATGTTTATACAATGAGGACCTTTATATGGGTGATTTGTAAAAATCTTGATCATGTGTAAACAAAATGAGATGGATTTGTCTGAGTATAGAACCCTTGTTGTGTAGCCCAATGTTCACGAATGGGTCCAAACACTGGGATAATGAGGGTGGTTTTGAATGGAATTTTTAGATGGTTATAGGATAGGCTTCCTAGAATTCATTATGTATCCTGAAGTAGCAAGAATCTAGGCATGTGTAATTCTTATGAGGCCGAATCACTAATGTTAATGTGCTATTTTTTTTGATAGTTTTTTTGGTAGGGATTATGATAAGAGATTCAATAATTAATATTTATCATGTGATAATAGGAAATAGTACACATGTTTTTCTCATTAATCCACTTACTAAGCTATCAAAATCATGTGCAAGGGAAGAAAATTGGAGTTTGTCTATGATATTGGGCCATTGATGAAGCTCAATATAGATAGAGTGGCCTAAAGACTATGGTATAAAGGGTAATTTTTGTTGATAAAATTTGTGTTTGGGAATATCATAGAGGATACGAGAGTCATAATATATCCTATGATAAAAAAAATCAAGACAAACATAGTTATTTGTAAGTAGTGGTATTTCATAGGAAGGGGGGCTTTGTGATATTGAACCCATACATGGATATAGATATTATTTAAAGGAGTTGATAAATATTGATTAGGTTGAATTAACAAACTCATAGTCTTTAAAAATTTATAAAATATTGTGCAATTTAATTTAATCTGACAAGGATTAAATTACATCCCCGATTTAAAATAGGAGGTAGTTTAATTGCACTAATTAGGAAAACAAAACAAAACCTCTGATATCACATGATTCATTCTTAATGTGACAAAAAAGAGGTGATTTTAAGGTTACCTTCATCACCTAATAGAACCTAATATATGTAGATACATATATTGTAATTTAACATTATATGTCAGGGGTGTTTTTATTTTTTTCCAGGTCTTGTGATAAGGACTGCTAGGGAAAATTTTTCCTTGATGTAAATTGGTAGATTATAAAAAATCTTGCATTGAGGACTCCCATGCATATTTAAATCATATTTATGAAGAAATAGAATGATAATAACATGGATTTATTAGTAAGATTGGGATGGAATATACAGAAATCACTATGTATCCTGAATTTTTTTGAATCAATCCACATATAGTTCATTTAATGGGATCCCCAAATGGATCAAAAGTTTATTTAAAGAAAGGGGATATTTATTTTATTTCATGTTGAAATAAAATATAGAATCCTTGTACTAGGAATCTTGTCATTGTTCAATATTTTATGATGGGGGACAAGGCTATATAAAGTGGGGAATTCTAATTAGTTTAATTTAATGTTGTATAGACACAATTTTGTGTAGTTTAACATCATGTTACATGGAGAATGGATATGTTTTTTAAAATCCTAAAAAATGGATGGAATCATGAAGTTTTATATCGTACAACTAGGATATAATATCATATAGTTTAACATCAAGTGACTAAGAAATTTTCATATAGTTTTACATCATGTGACATGGATGTGAGAACCCCTTGTGGAATTATGAAAATTACTTCCTGAGATACCTTTCATTGGTAGGAGGTGTGATGCACCATCCAACTATTTTCATTAAGGAATATGATCCATTGAAATAGAACATGGGTATATTGTATGTTGTAAATCATTTTTTTCATGTTTTTAAGGATTATTTATGATTATCATGAGATTTCATTGGGGAAACAAAAATTCTTTTTGGATAAATAAATAGAGACATACACTTTTTTTTAAATTTTACACTATCTGATTCTTATAAATTTTATGGTTGTACAGTGTGTGTATCCTTTATACATCATGTCTATCTAGTCCATTACATAACTTTTTTAAGTGTTTATACTTGTTGAGATAACTATAGTTGGAGACATGAAGATAATGAAACTAATCGTGAATGGGTATAATTGCATATATTCCATACATAGGTTAATATTGGGTCACTTGAGTAGTGGTGCGAGTTGTTATGTGATAAGATCAAAAATCATATAATAGTTCATCCACACAAGACATATTATCCTTGTCAACTATTTTCATATGAATTTTTGATAAATTATTTTTTAAATACTATATCTATCTAGTTTATACATCATGACATTGATATGATTTTTTTCTAGATATTGTACTATTGGTACTACCTTTTCAACTTAGAATGGAATAAATTTGTATAGATTCCTGTTAATATATTTTGAGTAACACCAAATCAGATAATGATATTTGAATTCACAAATTTTATGATTACATTTCTACTAAATTACATGAAGTATGTAGCCTCTATCCCTTATGAGAATAATTCAGTGACAATATGAATGAAATTGAACTACATAACTATTTCTGGGGGATATAACCCCCATAATATAATTCCCAAAATAGAAAATGACCAGAATTATTAGGAAGTGTACAAAAACTCTATATTTTAGTGGATAAAATTGACATATACTTTCCATGCATGGAACCTTCTCAAAAATTATATGAATTCATGAGTCATTGATTGGAAAAAAATAACTAAGTATTATGATTTTATGAGAGAGTATAGTCCCTAATAGGTGAGCACTACAAGATCCATAATGGGATTATTTCATTACAATGTGGGCATCCCTTCCTTAAATACATAAAAGGGAAATCCTATCAAAACCTTATTGTTATAAGGACTTTTAAGGATTAGGGTTATCATAAAGGGTGAAGCTTAATTATTGTTGTTGAATATGTTCTCTATCAACCCAATCTAGTGATAAGATCCTATCTCGAAGGTAATCTGAAATTGAGGACATCCATTCATTAGAGGTATTAGTAAATGAGTGTACAAGAATATCATTGTTAGGTTTGGTGTTGAAATTATTGTTCACCATTGTAATTTTTTTTTCTAAATGGAATAGCTATCCTATGATATGCAATACAGATTACCATCTCAATCAGTTCTGGATCTACCAAAAGAATAGTTAAATTATCTAAGGAATCATCATGGGAATTATATAAATGTAGAATATGGATTATAATTGGTAAAAATGGTATATTTGAAATTAGTTATTGGAAATAATAATGTCTATGGATTATATCATCATTCTTGAAATAATACACTCTATTTATTTTATTGATTACCTACTCTAAATAACCATTAATGTTGTGGCGATCCACATGTATCTTTTGAGAATGCCTTATACCAATAAAGAGAGCATAATAATCCACCAAATTATTGGTGAATTTCTTTAAAAGAAGGATGTTATAGATAAAGACTTCCTTGTCTTGGAATATGAATACAATCTCCAAGAAAACCCTGTTATCTTTCGATTTTTCCATTTTCATACTTGTTGGGATTCAAGAAGAACCATCAAAGTACATCTACCATGGTTGAGAAGTATTATACATAGAGAACACCTACTTATCATGGATATATATACTTAATGGAATACTATTTGGTTTATGATGTGTTTTAATGATGTATGTTAATTTCTTCCCCTCATCTTCTTTTTTATACATGAATTATATGTAAAAATATTGAAAGATGATAGCCCATCATGAAAAAAATCTATTAATAATTGGGTGTATAAGGATACAATTGAGAATATAGATATAATAGATGAAATGAATCTCATGATATTATAGACAGTTCCTAAAATTATATTCTAAAATAAAAAATTATAAACAAATTTTCTTGATATTAAAATATATAGTCTTAGTGTATAAAATTCTTCAGTGAAGATAATATAGATAATCTTCATTACACACACCATTATTATAAGACAATAGGTCATCAAGCAAATGATAATAGTTTCAATATAAATATAGCACGGATTTCTATCAACATATGGAATTAGGACTATTGAGTTATGGTGGTACTTATTAAGGTCATCAAAGACTCTCAAGTAGTCCTGCTCCAATTGGTAGGAAACCCCTTTTTATCAATCTAGTAGAGGGTAGGCATTTACCAGTGATATTGGTAGAAAAATTTATAATTTAGGGAATATTTATCTTAATTACACTCAATTAATTGATATTTATAGGTTAATACATCTTAATAATTGCATTTTATATTCTCTAGGTTGACTTTTATGACATGATGGTGTACCATAGAGCTAAGAAATGATCACTATTCCACCCTAAAATAAAATTTTCGGCCATTCATTTGAGGTTGTGTTAATAAATATTATTAATTATTTTTCCAATGTAATAAAATGGTCATATATCTATTAGGATTTAACTAAAAAGTCATCTATATATCATTCTATGGTTTTACTCAAAACGTTACTCAACGATATGATGCATATTGCATTTATATATAACATTGGCATTCTTAAGGCCAATGAGAATTATAAAAGATAAAAATTCCCCATAGGGTTACCTAGGAATTGTGGGTTCCTTATCCACTAGGGTAATTCAAATATTTTTTTAGCAATATTACTCATCCCTGAAGGAGAAATCTTCAAGGAATGCTTTTGTATTGATCAGTAATTATGTTACTAGGATTGGGACAACATATTTTAAAAAATACCATTTAAGGTCCCCATAGATGATACATATTTGGATCTAAACATTATTATTATTGGTTTGGATCAATTATTTTAACCAATTTGGATACTAAAATTCAAAGATGAATTTGGATTTGATGAGTTTATCAAACAAATATTCTATATTGGAAGAAAGTGTTGGAAGAATTATTCTTTTAATTTTTTATCCATTATGGGAATATATAATGCATTGATGATAGGTGGCCACCATAAGATCAAATAAAAAAATATTTTTGTAGTTATATTATAAAATATCACAATTACATTTTAGGAAATCTATAGATACTCTTCCTACTCCTCATGGACAATAGATGCATTGATGAGAGTGGGTTTTTAATCCTCATTTTTTTATCAAGATTCACCTATATTTCATCATTAATGCTTCCAGAGACACATTCCTCAAATGATAGAGGGGGATATCAAAGAAAATATTCATCTTATTACTTAAACTAAATGTTTTTAGAGCTATAATAGGAAGGGCCATTTTAGATCTATAAAATGATATAGGTTTTCCAAACGCTTTTAGATGATGAGAAGGTGCTCACAAATCTTGAGGGTTTTGATGAGTCAAATCACAATCAAGGGAATATTGGGTCTCTTATCCTTCATCAATTCTATTATCAGGGGTAGAATACATGCTGATATCCTATGATTCATAAAATGATATATAGTAATTGCTAGTTTCCTCTAGTGAAGGGGAGGAATCCTTTAATCCTGATGAAGATACAAGGTTCTTTTTTAGCCTTTAAGGAAAATATATATAATTTTTAACTAGGGAATTTTCATTAGGGGTGTCATTGATAGGGTAAGTCATGATCAACATCTAAAAATCCTATCTTATTTAGAATAAATATCACTTTTAAAATGAGGGAAAATAGATTTTTTGAATCTTAAAGGATCTATGAATCTAGAATCACTTCCTCTATCTGGTTTATGAGAAATAAATAAACCTCACTATGTATAATCCCTGGGATTTCTATAGTAATTTGAAAACTATTGGGAGTGGAAAAATGAATGAAACCTCTTGTTATATATTATTTTTCCAATATCTTATAAAAGAATAACTCAAGTTATATGGAATAATAAAACTAAAAGGGATATTTTCCACTAAATTTTACTCGAAAACTCCATTGATGGTGTATTTTATGAATTTTAAGTTTATTAATAACACCGTCGATTAACTACTAACCATGGTAATCTTAACATAATGTTAAATATTGTGTTCTACTAGACTACCATAATATAGAGTCAAATACATAATTCGAAATTAGGATTTTACTTTGATCCATTCAATAGGCTTAAATTTTATTTTTTCATACCCCTAAACAGACAACATTGGTGGATACTAATCATAATCACTAAAATACACGTGTCAAAGTGTATATAAATGGATAAGTTTTATAGAAAAATCATTTTCAATTACATTTTATAAATTTTTAATATTTTCAAGAATGACTAAAATTTACAGGTTTCTGTTGTGTCCATGAAGGTTGATCTCCTAATCTATCTTTTTGATTGAGATAAGTGTGTATAATTCCACTATGGGTACCTTTATATGATACAAATCATACAAAAAATCATTATCCTTAAAGACTTGTGGGTCCAAAAGTCTTCAAAAATAACTTCTCTAAATTCCTTTCAGATCTAAAGTGAATCCAAGATCTAATGTATGGCCATAATGGTGCCTAACTATTTCAAAATATCATACCAATATACTAGAGGATGATGCATCATGGTATATGGTTTTCCTTGACCAAAGTCATTAATGTAGAGTAGTTTGGTGTTGATGATTATAGTGGATTCCTATAACTCAGGGGAAAATCTATCAATGGAATGTTGGGTCTAAATGGCCCAAGACATGAAAGTATAGATCAAAAAAGTTCACACATGTCAAATGATCTTCTAAGACAATTTTGTTTGAATGACTCCCAAAATATTCTATGATGTTTCGATGTTCATGTTGATCTCATTGAAGTGATTTTCATAGAGATTCATCTATATATGTGGTTGGTATGTGTCCTAAATGTTGAGATATTCTACAAAAAAATCATCCTTGGTTCCCTTAGATTATCTGGAATCATCACCCTTCTAATTAATTATTTGTGTGGAACTCATGTTCATATACATATTTTTCATTGGAGTAGATATATGCTAGGTTAATAACATTAGAAGAGTTGAAATGTGATTACTTAGCTAATAAGGGTTCTTTTTTTTATGAGGTGGTTACCATCCTACTAATGTTATGTATAAAAAATATGTAAGGGTTAGAACCAATATATGATTGGGTAAAAAATCATCTTCAGAAACCTTGTTTTATTGGATAATAAATGTTTCTTTAGAGGGAAGAGTTGAAGCATATATTTGGAATGTGTATTGGTAATTGGGGTCACAACTGGTTGGTTCAGTTGTTACCTGAGAATGGAATGAGCCCAATTGATTTTATTTCATGTGATCTATTGATAAATATTTTCATCTCTTCTAGATATGACTTCAATAATAATTATAGTTCCACTATTTATATTCTAGAAAGATAGGAAACTTATTCCTAAGGTTTTTCCAACATCACAAGTCCAAAATCAACCATTTTCAATAGTATTTCTTCAATTATTAAGCATTCTTGAATGTTTTCTCACAACATATGGTGTGAAAGGAGATAATAAGGGTTGTCACTGGGGTAGATTTCAGTGGGTTTTCTAGGATTAATTACTATGTTAAAATAATTTTCAATAGAGATAATAATTTTAAAAATAACATACTCTTTTCTAAAAGTGTAGGTTTTTTATTTTATCCTAATATCATTGGTTTCCTTAATCAATTATTAACTCAAGATAGGGATGATATTTCCTTTATTATTTCTCTATGGTAGGTTTTGGGTGGTATTGATCTTTCATCGGTATTGAAACACATTTTGGTGCAAGTTTATGATTAACCTTGGGATTGTCTATCTTAAAATAATTTTATCCATGAGTAGTAGTTGAAGTCCAAGACTTTTCCATGGTTTTATTAATGTAATATTCTAAGAGTTTTACCACAACTTTAAACTTGTGGAATCCACCTGGGTACATTAAAGTGGTCAAAGGGGTTTTAAATTCTTCTTGTATTTTCCTTATAAAGATATCGAGTAGTTGATCTTATGGGATATGTATATTGAGAGAGTATTATAAACCATTCCATCTAAAAGTGAAATCCCAAAATCAATAGTTTCCATGCTATTTTAATTTCAATAGATCATGTACCATTTTATTCCTTAGCATAAAGATGAATTGATAGAGGTATTGATAAATAAGGTATTCATATACCATAATGAATTTTTCCGGAACATTGTTGTACAAGAAGAATAATAGCCCCTCTATGTTTTTAAGAAAAAATTTGAGTTTTTCTAACTCCTACTAATTGGGTGTTCCCATCATAGGGAGACACCTTGACATAAAATTTGTCAAGTGTTGTTCTGGGTATCCCATTCAATTTGAATGTAAAATATGTTGGATTCTAAAATATCTTTATAGGAGTGACATCCACCCACTATTGATATAGTTTCCACTCGAGTTGTATTGGGTCACGTCACTCTATCACTAATTATATTAAATTGTTAATAGAATCAATGTTACTAATATATTTTTGAGGATATATTATCTTATCCAAGTCCTGAACATGACTAGATGGTGCAGCCTGATGTGGTCACCCTGTTTATATTAAAAGTCAACACCGAGTTCAAGTTGGACCAAGATGAATTTCCTGAAATGAGAGAAGTAGTTATAGTAAAGTAGTAAACTCTTAGTCACACTCAACCACTAGGATCCAATGTGCCTTCTTTTTGGACCCAATCTCACTTGATTTCTATACTTGAACTTTCTAGGTTGGGTTACCCTCTCATGATGAAGAGGATTTATGTGAGCATAAACATTCCCCACTTCATTAAATATTTACTCAGTGGGAATATTTCCATTTAGTAATTTAGTGTTAATTAATTTCATATCCTCTATCATAAATTAATATTATTCCATCTTTACTTTAGTAGAGATAACTTAAATATATTCAGGTGGTGAGTGAGATATAGCCACACCTTTCCAATTATATTTTTCTGGATTTTGTGGAGTGGGTATCCACTTAACTTTTAGAGCTCCCAAATTCTGACATTATGACTTATTCTCGGTGCACAAACTTTCTTCATATGTTTTATTGTAGACCATTTTTTGGGAACATTCTTCCACATGTCCATCTGCATTCATTTCTAGGCCTATATCCTCTATTAGATTAACACTAATGAAATTTACCATTGCATATTAAAAATAGGGGATCAAATACTCATACCCCAAAAAAGTATTGTTTCTATTCATTTCATGTGGTCTTCTAAATGGGAAAATAGGGATCCTCCTTTTTTATCCCCTATCATCACAGGCCATTATGAAATTTGACCTATGTGGTGTTTAATCCTTCATGGTTTGTATTTCTATGGGAGTAACCAAAGAATAAATATTCTAATGTAATACCCAACCATAATTACAATTTTTTTACTAAATAATAGAGGTTTGATAGTGTCTATTTTAATGGAGAGGGTAATGGTTTTTTGGAGGTCAACTTATACAATTAAAAATGATGACTTCTTTGGAGGTGGTGGGGGAGGGGGTAAACATTTTACCAAGCCCACAAGATGGGATTGAATTGACCTATAAAATATAAAATCATATACCCATTGAGGATTGGGTGATCACAAGGGTGGTGGTTGTGGATAAAATTACCTAAAACTAACATATTAGGACAATTACAATATGGATTCCATTGCTGTAAAGTGTGAAGTTTTTTTGATTTTTATTCTTTTACTCAGACACGAGATGAGTAAAACACATGTTCAGAATGTAGGATTATTAACATTGATAGTTGTTTTATAGTTTAGTACTGCACCTTTATTAATTGAGAATCTATTTCATTTTTTTGTATTATTGACATAGTATTACATCAATAGTTCATTTCTTATGATCACATCGCTACAGAACCATAATGGTAGTCAGATTCCATTGGAAAGACTAATAATAAAATGAATATTTTCATCATGATACACATCTATTTTAATGAAATTATAGGATTTATTCCCTATGGGGCTCTTCTCTCTAGGGGATGGAGTTAAGAAAAAATATCCATACCCACCTATTCCCCTAAAACAGACACTAGACAAGGCATCAATGATTACAAGAAAAATTTGTTCAAACTATGAAGAAAATCTTGAAACATTTTCTTTTATGGTTTATATAATCGCAGGCTGTGAGATACTAAGGAAATGTAAAATTCAATTTGGTGATAGAGTTTGTTTTTTCCCTTGAAAGGATGAGTATACTCCATATTAGAAATATTATTGGATTTTAGATAAAAAATAATTTTTTATAGTTTTAGATGAAATAATGGACTGAAAATGTCCTTGAAAACCTCTAAGATGTTATATTAGTGTGTAGAAATGATCTAGAACATGACTGAAATATTTCCCTTATCCAATTCATCCAACATGTCCATGTCTTCCACATCATTTACGATTTGAAATCCTTCCTTAGGATCTTACCACAAAAACTATTTTATAGCCACTTCATTAGAAAAGGGAGGGATTCCTAAATCCTATTTGATAAAGAGAAAGTATGTGTATGGGAAGGGCGGTGTAGAGAATGATTTTCTCCCCAGATCATCTATTTGTTAAGTAGATATAATTCATATGGGTGCTGAGATTGGGGGTGTAACTGACCTCGGTATTATGAGAATAACTTGGTATGAGGGCGTTCTAAAAGCATATTTGATAAATGGGAGGAACTTATTGTCACGATTTAATGTCACTGGCGTGGGACCTTTATAGTTACCAATAAATGGGATAGAAATGAGAGGACCATTTTACCAATTAATCTTATTGTTATAAGGAAGAATTTCACAGATGACACCAGAGGAAGGGTTTCAATGGTTGATATTCATGATTCTATAGAGAGAACCTATGTGGAACATGATATAGGGAAGAACTCTATAACTAATCATTATATTTCCATAGTGAGGATCTCTATGTTTAAAGTTGTCCTTACTATCTAATGATGAGTTTGAAATCTATTAGACAACTATAGAAAAGTGATACACAGTATCAAGAACATTAGTATCAATTAATTCATGGATATGGTCCAACTATTGGGTTGTTGGATTCCATTATTGAGATATCCTTTTAGATTTTCTATATGAATTAGGTTTATGAAATTCTTGAGATTGAGACTTCCTGGTAAGTTTCTATTCCATTATTAGTGATAGATGTTGAGGTACTTGATGTTAGAAAAAAATATGGACTTGTCCTTTACATGCCACTTGAATATATAAATGGGTCCCTTCTGACCATGAGATAATATTTTCTTGCATTTCAGTTGTATCAGTCATATGTCACCAAATTTCCTCAACCTAAATGGGTGAATGGATGTTTTCCTACTTCTAAGACACTACCATAATACATTAGAAAACCTTCTGAATGGATTTCAAGATGTACTCCAACTCCTATGTTTCCATTGGGTATGTCGGTGGTCCTCTAAAATAGTAGTGGGGATATGGGGCTTCTATCGAATAACAATAAAGATATTCTAATGAGATTATTTGACCTTAGTAGGAGAAAAATAAGGGAATACCTTAGGATACTTTTGGGGTATTCTAAAAAACAACTTTTACTGTGGTTATCAGGATATGTTATTATCTTTTTATGTTGTGGGAAGGGATATATTCATACCTTTCCATTTTCTCAATGATATATTGGTGTTATTTTATAATAGGATTGGTAATATATGAATATTTTTTATCATATTTGGAATATGATCCATGTTATGTCCTTTAGTAAACATATTTCAATGTTGATGAGATTCATATGTTTGTCATATAATTTGGACGGACCCCCTTATAGATGTCGAAATATGAATATATTCTCATCCTGATATAGCCAGAGTGCACTAGAAGACATGTTCCCTATGAGTAGATATGTATTATTACAATTCCATTATGATTTTTAACAGAATTAATCAAATTGAATATAAATATGATCCTATTCTAGTTGTTGAATTGTTTTTCTATTGGATATATTTATTTTGTGGTTCTCAAGCCTGAATTACTAATGCTGGGATATATAGGGTAGATTCTAAAATAGATTCCTAAGTATCTTGGGCCCCACATCATTGATGGATATAGTGGTTTTTAGTTGGATACCTCTTAGGATACTCCTATGTGATAGTGAGGTCATAATCAACCTCTTTACATACCTCCCAAATATAAGTTACGTTTTCATTGTTGTGTTCTTATGAGATATCCTCATGTGTTTTACAGTGGTGATGGGTTCCATTGTAATTTTGAAAGTGGATAGAGGATCTCATATGCAACCTATGTTGTCTAAATAGTATAGTTTATATGATACTTTTGAACTAATGAGTTCATATCTTGGTATTAGAGGCATTGGTTGGGTGACATCATTCTTCTAGTCCACAAGGTCTCAATCTCTAATGGATAAGGCATGTGTCTAATTCTTTGGTGATGACATTATTTTGGCTTTAAGAGAGTCGTGTGAAATATTTAGATGTCTATGAAGAATAGAAAACAAAAATAACAGTCCCATCAGTGTGGTATCATAAACATGTGTATTGATGATTTATCATTTTCATAGTTAAATTATTTATATCACATTAAACTTGATTTTAAGATAGAATATTCACGTGGATAAAAAATTCTTGACGACAATGGTAACCCAGTATTTAGTAATCTATTATTTGAAATGGGTTCACTAATTTTTATGACATAATATGAATGTTGAAAAAATATCTGATACCTAACATAACTCAACTTTTGGTTTTCTCTCATTAATATCAAGTTCAACATTTTTATTTCTAATAAAAAATTTGAAAAGGGATATCTCAATGTATACGTTAGGTCTAACTTAATATTAAAAGGAATGTGGTCACTTGAACTTCCCCATTAACACATTACAATATGTATTGGTCAATAGGGTTGGATGTTAGGGTCATGACATCCTATTATGAAGAATTTCTTCCTACTCTGTGACTCTCATATATATTTATGCCATATTTATGAATCCTTCCAAAATACTGGTGTAAGACTAGTTACACTTGTGTTTATGATTTAATCAAAGTAATAAATTAATTTAAACATCAATAGGAAGTAATGGGTTTATAATTATGGGAATATCTATACGTATTAGAGGTTCTCTATTTTTTATTAAATGATTAAACTATGGTTTAAAGGCGCATAGTTGGGAACCCTATTTTTTTATCATCAATTAGGGAGGTGGTGGGTGTTGTGATGATGGGATCAGGATCATAAATAAAATAGATTCCTATATATATATATGATGGGAATCAGAACCCATGTTGTTCAGGTCTACATTATGGGATATGTTATGCCTTTTATGGTCATGTGATAATGACCCCAACATATCATTTTATTCTGGCATATACATGATTTCTTCTAAAAATATTATTAAAATATATAGTGTAATCTTAGGAAAAAGGTTTTTAATAGTAGTTGGTATGGAGAAAACACATGAGTATCACATTCTAGTTTATCTCAAATGGAATATGGCCCAATATGGAAAGGTTCATTTCATGGGGAATATATCCCTACAAAAAACATGGTTTCTATTGGTTTTGATGATATTTACCACAAATAAGGATATGTCCTTATCAAGGATATGGCTTAATAAGGATGGGTTCACATGGAATATTGACCTAGTGAAGGGAACAAGGAGTATTCAATGGAATATAGCCTAATGAAGGGGAACACACAAGCTAACTTGATGCACGAGGATAGATTTTCATGAATTATGGAACATTTGAAATGTTATCAAGTATTGTAGATATTGTGTATGAATTTGGGGGGGGGGGTTACTACGTATCGTATACAAATAAGAATTGAATTCTATGTAGCTCCATTTTCACAATTTAAGGTCATGTGACATGAATGCACCATGAACTTCAACATCACGTGTTAAGGATATTGTTATGATGTTTTAATTCATTCATCTTATATTTTCGTGTTTGTAAATAGAAAAAAAAACAAATTATTGAATGGGGATTTTACATTGAGGATACCATAGTGATACTCACCAATGATTTATCTAGAAAAAATCATTAATGAAGGAATTATTAATAAAAGATTCCACATAAGGAGGCCCCAGTGATTTTTTAGTAACTTCTATTATAGGTTAGGTTAGTGATGGACAAATAGACTCATGGGGGATATTAACCTATGAAGAAGAAATTTTTGGGCCTATTTAATAGCTTCTTGTGGCACTAATCAGGAAATTAGAGGGCATTATTAGGGATTATGCGTTATTGTGTGCTACACTTATTTTGTTTTTTTTTGGGCCCATTAATTTTTCAAGGAGGTGGAATCCTTAATTGGAACATGGATGTGTCTTAAAACTAAAAATTATGTTCATGTAAACATAGCTCATTGATTATAATTAGTATCCAAGATGGAATTATCATGCCAAGGGAGACCACATTAGTTTCTATCTGATAGGGACCCTTGATATTATGGGAATACACAATTGGTATCATCTTGAATATCTATATGCCTGGGATGTAAATTATCTATCCTCTATTTATCAATGTAATACATGATAAAAAGAGTGTATGGAGGTGTGGATTCCTTGTCCATGTGGATTAGATGGTTTTGGGAGAGGCTTTGATACCTAGGTAACTACATATTATACTCATCTGAAAGGATTCTCTATCCTAAAAAAATAGAATGTATAAAATTCCCTACTAAATAAAATAAATAAGGAGCTTTACCCTAGTAGTGGGATATGAAAATTTATATAGTCTTACCATAGTGTATTCCTAAGAAAATTGGTCTTACTTTTTCCTACTTTTTCATTACAGTGAATTGGTATCACTTCACCCTAATTTGGGATTAAGGAGAATTAATCTCATGGAATCATACAACACATAATATATATATATATATATATATATATCATATATTGGCATCCTGATGAGATGGGATTTTGTTCTTTTCCCTTTTAGTTGGCCAAATATTTCTTGTATTCTAAATAAAATTGGATATCAATATAATTATTATGAAAATTAGTCGGAGGTGAGGCTATTTTTCTAAATTAACTAATAACCCTTATATAAAAACCTAGATATCCTAGAATTGGTATAACATTCCTTAAAAGGGTGGAGTATAGATGTGTAAAGATGACATAAACCTTTTATTTTCCTTGGTGTGTTACTCATTTTGAAATTATACGGCCTATAACATTACCACTTTCCACCATAAAGTGAAACATCTAAAAATTAAAAACCACATCCTTTTCAATACATCCATTTAAAGAGTTTCCAAAATCATCATGAGAAATTTCAATGGATGTTCTATATACTATAAATTCATTTTAAAATACCTCCAAGAATCAATCAATGAGGTTCAAACTATGAGACATTGGAATAATACTGATGCATTTTATAAAGGAAAATGAATCCTTTGGTATGAAAATGTACCATATTTACAACTGAGTATATTATCTCCAAGATATTCTAGTGTACTAGGAACATGAAAATAGCCAATGAAACCATCATGTAAATAGTAATGACACTTCCAAGACAATTTATATTGTATTTGATATATAAAGGGAATGAGGGAGTGGTTTTTCTACGTCACATGGTTTAATTTTCTATCATAAATACATACCATCTAATTATTTTTAATATTAACATATCTAATTAATTTTTTCATTATATTCAATGATTAACACTTATTTTTTGTAAAACTTTAGACAAGTATCACTAAATAGAAGTCTAAAATTGGTTATATGATTTTATATGCAAAATGTTTTTATATCTATTTTCATAATTTCCATTAGGTTTGGGATTAGCCACATCAAAGTATCCCTTTGTGGTTTTGAATCATTATAATGTAAGATCCATTTCATGAATTTAATGGGCTTTATTCAAGGAATTTCCATTATCATCCATCTTATAGACTTATAATTATGTTTTAAAACATTTAGAAGTATTTTCTCTTGATTCGGATCAAATTTAATTAAATCTACCATAATAAAATTATTATCTTCTTAAAGGAGGGAATATTTAAGATTTTACAAAATTGGTTTCTATTCCAGTTAGGGTAATTGTTCATGTGATGATTTCAAATAAATGAAACTATAACATTCAACTGGAATGTAAAAATAAGAAGATTAAGTTATATATTTAATAATATCATCTAAATATTATTTATATAATTCTTATTCAAGCTTCTCATTACCCAAAATTGGTTCAACATTTAACTGTTTTTTAAAAATAGTTTCAAAAAAATGTGTTGGAGACATTAGAGTCACTCTTATGTTTATTATATCATCCAAAATTTGAGTGTCCTCATATGATCAAGTAGGGTATTGAGAGTGAGATAGTGTAAAACTAGAGTTTCCCTCATGAAGATATTTCCTAGAGTATATGATATTAAAATTTAGATTATCATTATGGATTTACATAGACAATGTTCTTTCATGAAAAATAATTATAGTCCTTACTAAATTTAGGAATTTCTACCCTAATATCAAAGGGGATTGAGCAATACATTTATCTTTTACCATGATTATAATTTAGAAATCACTAGGGAATATAAAATATTTTAACCTTACTATTACATCTTATAGAACTCCTAGAAGGTGAGATATAGATTATCTGGTAAATTTTACCTCCACTAAGGTTGGATTTACTCCACCAACTGGAAGTACAATATAAATAAAATGAGGGCTGACATTAATTGATGATCCCAAATATTATATATAATTAGTGAAGGTTATATTTCTTATAGTTCATGGAATAGTAAAAATACCATGATAGAAACATTATATAGGTAATTATAGAGTTATTGATAAAGAAAAATACTTTAATAATATAACCCTTTCATCTCCACGAAACCTATATCTTTTAGTATACAATTGTTGGATTAATTTTTCATAACTAAGAATCTATTTTATTATTCCCAGTCAAAGAATTTTTTTCATTTCCACTTTCATGATGGTATAAAATACAATATTATTTAGGTCACACTCATTTGATTTATTTTTTTGAATCATCCTTGAAGGGATGAGTGTTAATTTTGGAGGAAGATCCTCCATTTTGGCTTTCCCATTATTATTCGTTACTATTTATTCCTCCACATGATGCCAAATAAAGACTTACTACTATTATATTAGTCATTCATTCTCTAGTTATAATTATAATATTCATTCCAACATTCCCTTTACCTGTCATACACTTATCAAATAAATACAAATTGAATTTCTCTTTGGGTTATGAATATATTGATTTGGAATTATACCAGAAACATAATTTACCGAAGTTATTAGAGTAGTAATAATATACTTGTACATGCTTTTAAACACCTTAAGTTAATATCGATATGTAATCTATTTATATTAATGTTAACCTTTTTAATAAAAAATGTAAATGATAGGTCCTTTAATAAAGTCTCACAATTTATTTCTTTTCATTGATTGCATTTTAAAGGATGAGAGTTTTTCTTATAGAATTGTGGTGTCCGGTCCATCTATAGATGATTCTTCTAGAATGGTGAACTCAATAAATATTGGCTACCCACTCTATACTAGAACGTGGAGTACCAATTGAGTGATTGATTTCATGTTTGTTTGAACTACCTTTTCCACATAGCAACATAGCAATCAGTATCTTGCACATGATGATAAAAATATGTGAAATAATCTAAATAGTGGAAAAATTAGTAGATTCATGGGGGATAATATAGTTCTTTACTAACTCAATTAAATGATAACTATCTCAAAATAGAGATTATATATTCAATTATATACTCATCTAAAAGGGAGTTGGAACTCTTTACCATATGAATGCATATAATATTCATCCTTGAACTAAAATATTTATAATTTTGGTTGATATTATATATCATATCCTTAGTCTTAGATTGATAGTTTTATATTATATTTATTCTTAAAAAACATCCCAAATGATCATATCACTATCAAGGACTTGATATAAAAAAATGTTCATTGTTGATGAGTATATTTTGGATGATGGTTGTTAATTTCATGAATCCCTCCTAATATTTATATAGTATATATCCATTATATTTCATTACGTCATAAATCTATTTCCTCCAATTTATACCCCTTGAATAAAGAATGAATATATAAATTAAGATTCATTGGAAATCATCCTATCTTGGGACCTCTCCAAGTTAAAGGATTTGCATACATTCTTTGGTTTATCCCTCATTAGAGTATGAAAATTAAATACAACTAATTTAAGCCTCTAAAACTCATTTATAATTGAATTTGATTCTTATAATCCCAAAATCCATTATGTAACTATTAAAGAATTCTTCTCTCAATCCATGAATCTTTGAGATAAGCTAGATGTAGGAACCCAGACCTTTCTTTCATGTATGTTTTTCCTTTTTCTGGAGTTTTTTAGAAAAGAGAAGTTTCTAGAAATTTTTGAAGTACATGCCATGTACTTCGTTTCCGCACGAGGCCATGTGATGGCCGTGTCATGGCCACACACACAACCATGTAGGGGTGACATGGAGGCCGCCTAAAGCAGAGTACAAAAAAGCTTAGTACACACAGTGTACTCCAAAAGTACACGCCATGTACTTTATTTTTTTCATTAAACAGACTGGGGTCATGTATTAACCCCATAACCTTATTCTTCTCCAGCTTCTTCAACCAAGAGTGTCTCGTATGGCCGTGAATCTCATCCGAGACCCTGAGCCTCCATATGCTCTCTAAATCAACCACCATCGATTATGTTGGAACTGCAGCGGTAAGCTCTTCCTTCTCCCAGAGCTTCGTTTTCCAATTCCTCCTCTTTCTCAAGTTATCATCGGTTTAGTGTTTTGGATGTTTTCTTAGATCTATGATGTTACACGGAGAGTCAAGCTTCAAGGTTAAATTATATCGATCTCCTAACGTTGAGGTAGGTGGTTTGTGCCTTTCTGTAGAAAGTATTTGAGTATTTTGTGCAAATTCCACCAATACCCCTGAATGGGGTATTGCATGTTTCCTGTTTTTCCCTTGTTATTTTCCTTATTTGCTTATATTCTTGTGTAGAGGACCTTTCTTGTGAATAGGGTAATTTTACTATGCTTTGGATGTTTTTCCCATGCATATTTTTCCTGTTTATGACCGTTTGGTCTAGTTTTTCCTGTCAGGATTTTGCCAGTTCCATGCCTAGTTTGTAGGATGGTGTGACTATTCTTCCATGCTAAGATGCTGTAGAATTCTATCCAATTAGTTCCTAAGGATACTTTGGCTGTTACGTGATGTGATACTTGCTGACTTTACACAGGGCTGTGAGAACCTAGTGTAGTAGACCATAAAGAGAATGGACATAAGGGCTTCTCTAGAGTGTCTTTAATTTATGATGAGAGACCACATGGGGAATTGATGTTGAGTGCTTCCTCAGAGTGTCAGTAGTTCCTCGACACAGCCCACAGGGGGAATGAGACATTGAGTGCTTCCCTAGAGCGCCTTTAGTATGATACGAGACTATAGGGGGAATTGACGGTGAGTGCTTCCCCAGAGAGTCTGTTCTTATTTAAATGAACCTGAGGGGTGAGAATGTGTGTGCCTTCCAGAGGGTTGCTAGTACTTGAAGGTTGAACCATAGGGGTTAGGGTGTGAGAACTACCCATAGGTTACCTATTCATTCTACTTACTTGAGTGGCTACTTTCTTGTTTGTAAATTATATGCTAGAAATGTGGATTGTTTGCTGCTGAGTACTTCCTGTTACTATTTACTATTTACTACATTTTTACCTTCCATATATTCACTGACTATTAGGCACAGATCTTTGGGTGGTTTCCTAGTGGGACTTTGCCTCACACCCTATTTGGGTCATTCTTTTGGGCCCAAACAGATTATATTATTGCAGGTAGAGATAAGGGAAAGCGCCCTTCTACTTTAGGTTCTTGATTGCACTGGAGCTGGAGATCATGGGACCAAGACGAGGCTTGCAATGCTGAGGAGTTGTCTTATATGTTTATATTTTGTACTTTGGTTTAGTACTGTATTCAGCATTGTGACTTGTTTGGATGCTTTCCTAGACATATATGTATCATGCAACGTTTCTATATATATGTGCTCCTACTGTTTGTCATATTTAGTCTTCCACGGTTCACTTGTGTATGGATTTTTTACTAATCCCGTTATTGTTTATTATTTCTCTTTTCCACTGTTTACTCTGCCAATGAGGGCATAGTTTTCCCACTATCACACCCAAGGCCCTCAATGCTAGTCGGAAGCCTCTGGCATTTGGGAAAATGCGCTTGAGGCCATGTGACCAACCGGTACGGGGCACCTCTGGGTTGCTTCTGGAACCAAGGTGTTACAAAGTGGTATCAGAGGAATTATTTTCTCTTGACTTACTATTTGGAGCCTTTATCCAGGGATAGGATAGAATAGGTACTTGGTTATGAGCTATGTCCGGGAGTATCTAACCCATGTATAGGGAAAATCCAATCTACCTCTTTTATTGCAATCTTTCTGGTTTTGTGATTTTTACAGTTGATTGATTTTACCTTGAGTGATTCACATGATTTGAGCTGTTATTGTTTACATTATTGCGGTTCTATTTCTATCGCAACCCAATGAGATGAGGGTATTCTATCTCATGAATCATATAGGAACTTTCTAGAAATCACATGTCATGCATTCTTGCTATGCTATCTAGGATGCATCAGTAATTTCATGTTATTGTGATATATGTTGTATAGATTATGCATGATGTTGTGATAGATGACTTGATAAAAAATATCTTCTTCTTGTTAGAGCATAGTTTGTGTAATTTTTTACCTGAATGAACACCAGATTTTGGATCTTGAGGTATTATGGGACCTCATGTACTGGAATTTGGTGGATCATTGGCTTGTTTAATTTGTTTGTAACTTGTATAAGATGGAAAGCATTGATTCGCAGGGAGTATGGGCCCTCATGGATCGGAATTTGGCACCTTAGAACTGGTTTTCTATGTTTTCTTGGCTCCAGAGCAGTTTTTGAGGCTACTGTCAGGAAAAACCCAGAATGCACAGCGTGAAATTTATTAAAACATGCCATGTAGTCTATAGTCGTGTCACTGACTGTGCGAGAAGGGACATGTGGTGGTGAAAAATCTTGTAGGAACACACAGTTTACTATTTTAGCACACTGTGTAGTATGAAATAGGTACCCCGACCGTGTCACAAACAACAAGAGTCATGTTATCTTTTCACATACACGCCGTGTCTGAATCTTACACGCTGTGTTGTTTGATCTAGGTACTCGGCCGTGTCACGAACAACACGGGTCGGTGTTACCCTTTCTCATACAAACCATGTCCATCTGGAACATGCCGTGTAGTGTCAGCCATGTGTCAGGTCGTGTCTCTAACAACACGGGCTAGGTAGGGCATGTCTAGTACACACCATGTCTGCCTTAAACACGCCGTGTAGTGTTGCCTTAGAGGAGCCCTGTGGCTTAACCGTGTAGAAGGACTCAGACAGGGCAGAGGATTCAGGTACACCCCGTGTGTTAGGATAACACGTCGTGTATTTGGGGTGTTACACGACCAGTTTAGGTAGAAGTACACACCCATGTGAATGACTTAAGGGAACACGCCGTGTAGGGAAAGAACACGCCGTGTAGTCATGTTTTTCATAACTTGAATGCCTTCTTTTCCTGGTTCCTTCTTATGCCTTCAGATTTTCAGTCCTTGTTAATCCTAAATCTAAGGTGTGATTTTGAACTTTCAGAGCTAAGGCACCAAGACATCCTCTAGTTGTCCGTCAGTAGTAGGGTAGTGATCAGATGCCAGATATGGATGATCAGGGACCTCCTGCAGATCCTCATGTTGTTCTAGCCTTGGCACCAGTAGTTATACCAATTGCAGGCGCTGATGTGCAGTTTAGGGAAGACTTTCTGAGGATGATGCAGACCTTCCATGGAGCTCCGCCTCCTGCCCCGACTATAGTAGACTTGACACAGGTTTTCCAGCAGCAGCATCCTCCCACCTTCTTAGGGGAAGGAGGACCTTAGGTTGCAGAGTCATGGCTATAAGCCATGATGACGATCTTCGAGCATCTGGAGACGCCTCTAGAAAGGTGGGTCAAGATCGCTACCTACATGCTATGAGACTCCTCCAAGAGGTGGTGAGACGTGATCTCAGAGGTGGGCCATCATCAAGTTATGGAGTGGGAGGAGTTTCAGCACATCTTTTATGACTACTTCTATCCGGAGACCCTATGGGCCGACCGAGACGAGAGTTCATGATCCTGGAGCAGGGCACTCTTTCTATCATGGAGCATTCATCTCGTTTCACCGATCTTCAGTGTTTCACACCCCTCCAGAGCGGAGATGGCTTGTTCTTGGCAAGGAAGTTTGAGGATGGTCTCAGATGGGAGATCCTCTCACAGGTGAATATCATCAGTCTGACTTCCATTGCTTACATCATCAACCAGGAACTGATTGTGGAGCGCAATTTGAGAGATTCTGGAGTTGAGAGCCAGGGATGTTCCACTTCCAAGGTTAGTGCTTCACCAGCTGACATCATGAAGCACCGTAGGGAGTCTACGCATAGTGATTCGAGGCAGCGAGACACATCTTCAGGTAGCCAGGTGGTATGATACCAGTGTGGAAGGGCTGGGCATATGAGGCCGCAGTGCCAGAGAGACCCAGTGGAGTGCCGATCTTGTGGCAAGATAGGTCACCTTCAGCGCTTCTGTCAGGTTTTCTCACCAGTAGCCGGTGACAGGGGTTCATACATGACTCCTCGTTCAGGAGAAGCTCTGCCAGTTTCTCACCAGTCTAGGAACTGGAGTTCTTCCAGTCGTTCGGGTCAAGGTGGAGGTTGAGGTCAGGGTGGTCAGTCACCGGTCTTCCAGCGACAGCAGGGTTGATCAGCTCAGAGCGATCAGGCAGGGTCACAGGGCCATGGATTAGGCCAGACTTTTGTGATGGAGAAGACCCAGTAGGAGCAGGATCCTAGACCTTCCACCATTCGAGGTACGATCTTAGTAGCCTTAGTTTTATCTTCCGCTCTTTTCGATACAGGGGCTTCCCATAGCTTTATCTCTATTGCTGTTGTGGAGAGCCTTGGACTTTGTATCTTTTCTTCTGCCGACATGTTGACTCTAGACACACCATTAGGGACTAGGATGGTTATTGAATGTTAGTACAGAGAGTGCCCTCTTGAGGTTTCGGGGTGTCACTTCTTATAGGACCTCTATGTCCTAGAGATAAAAAGCTACGGTGTCATTCTTGGAATGGACTGGTTTGTTCCCTTTCAGGTATTCGTCGATTGTTATCGTCGTAGGGTGAGTTTCATATCACCAGAGGGTGAGTCTTTTCTTCATCGAGGCGAATGGGATGTCCATGCAAGTAGAGCAGAACCCGAGCATCATGGGCTAGGTGGAGATACAGATCAGATTGCCAGTATGTATCTGGATGACTAGGGGACTTCACAGTTAGACTTTCCACTAGTGGTTGATCGTTTCAGGGATGTCTTTCCAGTGGACTTTTCAGGTTTGTCTCTAGAGCGTGAGGTAGAATTTTCTATTGAGCTTGTGCCAGGAGTGGCACCGGTGTCCATTCCTCCTTATAGGATGGCTACACCTGAGCTACATGAGCTGAAGTAGCAGTTGGAGAAGTTACAGACAAAGGGTTTCATCCGACCCAGTACTTCTCCTTGGGGTTCACTTGTTCTGTTTTCAAAGAAGGCAGACGGTACCCTCAGGCTTTATGTGGACTATTGGAAGTTGAACCAGTTGACGGTCAAGAACCGATACCCCTTGCCGAGGATTGATGACCTCTTTGATCAGCTTCTAGGATCCCGGGTGTTCTAGAAGATCGATTTGAGGTACAATTATCATTATTTTCACGTTAGACCATCTTATATACCTCTTATAGCTTTCCAGAGTAGGTATGGTCTATAAGAGTATATGGTTATGTCATTCGGTCTCACGAACGCACCTACAGTTTTCATGGCACTGATGAACCAAGTGTTTCATCCATACTTAGACTCTTTTGTGGTGGTCTTCATGGAAGATATCTTGGTGTACTCTCACAATCAACACGACCATGCTACCCATCTTGATATCATTCTGAGTACACTGAGAGAGCATCAGTTATATGCTAAGCTCTCAAAGTGCCACTTTTGGATGGATCAGATTCAATTTTTGGGATACATTATCTCATAGACAGGAGTATCTATGGACCTAGAGAAAGTGAGAGCAGTAGTTTCATGAGAGCATTCGAAGAACATCTTTGAGGTGTGGAGTTTTCTAGGGATGGGTGGGTACTGAAGACTCTTCATACAATACTTTTCATGATTAGTATCACCACTGATAGGTCTGACCAAGTAGGGTACAAAGTTCTTATGGTCATATTCTTGTGAGTCAGCCTTTCAGGAGCTAAAAAAGAGATTGACTTCAGCACAGATACTAGTCTTGCTAGATCCGGGAAAGAGCTACAATGTCTACTGTAATGCCTCAGGTATCGGGCTGGGAGCTGTGCTTATGCATGGAGATGGAGTCGTCACATACGGATCTCGGCAGTTGAGTTCAAATGAGAAGAACTACCCGACACACAACCTGGAGTTTTCAGCTATTGTTCATGCCTTACGCTATTGGAGATATTATCTTCTGGGAGATCACTTTATGGTTTTCACCGACCACAAGAGTGTCAGGTACATATTCAATTAGTGTGATCTGAATCAAAGAATGTGTAGGTGGGTCGAGTATCTTAATTCCTTTGACTTTGAGCTTGCCTATACATTGGGAAAGGGCAACGTAGTGGCTGATGCGTTGACTAGGAGGACTCAGATACAGGCAGTTCAGGAGGCCAGCAGTGAGTGGAAGCTTATGGATCCATTCTCTGAGATGCATTTGGAGGTTCATGACAGACAAGGGAAGACTTTCCTATCTTCTTATAGATGTTACCTCTACACTTCTTGATCGGGTATGAATGTGGAAGCTATCAAATTCTGAAGGCCTAGTCCTATGGGAAAGCGTGTTAGGAGAGGACCCTATTCCTGGATGGACATTAGGCAAGGATGAGATCTTGTGTTTCCAGGGACACATATGGGTGCCAGCAGACATACACGAGGAGCTGATGTGGGACTTTCATTCCTTAGTTTGTGAAGCTCATCCTAGCGTCACCAAGATGTATCATGATCTACACCATCACTATTGGTGGCCAGGTATGAAGAGGGATGTTTCTGGTTTTGTTATGAGGTGTTCTACTTGTCAGTAGGTGAAAGCGGAACATTAGTGACCAGCATGTCTTTTACAACAGTTACCCATTCCCAAGTGGAAGTGTAATGATTCCTCTATGGACTTCGTGACTGGTTTTCCGAGGTCGCCTCGAGGGAATGATGCTGTTTGGGTTGTCATTGACAGGCTTACAAAGGTTTCTCACTTCTTGTCGATCAAGGAGTCCTTCAGTGTTGACGAGCCGGGACGGTTGTAAATCCGTGAGATTGTACCTCTCCAGGGTTTTCCACACTCCATTGATTCAGACATAGATTTTCATTTTACCTCTCAGGTCTGGAATGGGTTTCAGAAGGCTTTGGGTACACAGGTACTTTTGAGTACAACATACAATCCTCAGACAGATGGCTAGTCCGAGCGTACAATTCAGGTGCTTGAGGATATTCTCTGAGCTTGAATTCTGGAATTTGGAGGTTCTTGGGAGAAGCATATACCTCTTTTGGAGTTTGACTACAATAATAGTTTTCAAGCAACTATTTAGATGGCACCTTATGAGGATTTGTACGGTAGGCCATGCCGATCACCCTTATGTTGGCTGGAGGCTGGAGAGGTGGCTTTTTTGGGACATCTTCTTGTTCAGGAGACCACTGAGCAGATAGAGTTGATTAAGAAGAGAATGGATACGACACAGTCTCATCATAATTCTTATGCTGATCAGCGGAGATGACCTCTGGAGTTTGAGGTCAGGGATCAGGTTTTCCTATATGTCGCACCGAGGTTGGAACACAAGAGGATTTAGAGACAGGGTAAGATTTCACCACGGTACATCGGACCATTTGAGGTATTGGAGAGAGTTGGGCCGGTTGCCTATCGGTTGCAGTTACCTCAGAGGTACCGGGATATGCACGACGCCTTCCACGTTTGTCAGCTCTGACATTACTTTTCAGACCCGTATCATGTATTCCAACCAAATGAGGTTGAGCTCGAAGCAGATGCATCATTTGAGGAGCATCCTATCCAAATTTTCAATCGCAGTACGAAGGTTCTTCGTGGCCGGTCTGTTCCTCTAGTATGGGTGCTATGGAAGCATGGGCGAGTACAGGATGAGACTTGGGAGAGGGAGACCAATGTACGATCGCAGTGGCCAGAGTTGTTTGGGGTTACTTCTTCTGCACTATGCTAGGGAAATCTGAGGATGAATTTCTTTAAGGGGGGAAGTTTATAAGAAACCAGACCTTCCTTTCAGGCATGTTTTTCTTTTTTCTGATGTTTTTGAGAAAAGGGGAGTTTCTGGAAATTTTTGAAGTACACTCCGTGTACTTTATAAGTACACTCCGTGTACTTCATTGACGCTCAAGGTCATGTGTTGTCTATGTCATGGCCACACACACGACCATGTAAGGGTGACATGGAGGCCGCCTAATGTGGAGTACGGAAAAGCCTAGTACACGCCATGTACTCCAAAATTACACGCCGTGTACTTTCTTTTTTTCATTAAACGGACTAGGGTCACGTCTTAATCCCAGAACTATCTTCTTCTCCAGCTTCTTCAACTGAGAGCATACCATACGACCGTGAATCTCCTCTGAGCCCCCGAGCCTCCGTTTTTTCTCCAAATCGACCGCCTTTGATTGCATTGGAACCACAGTGATAAGCTATTCCTCCTCCTAGAGCTTTGTTTTCTAATTCCTCATCTTTCTCAAGTTATCTTGGGTTGTGTGTTTTGGACGTTTTCTTAGATCGATGACATTACAAGGAGAATCAAGCTTCAAGGTTCAAGTATATTGATCTCCTAACATCGTCGTAGGTGGTTTGTGCATTTCTTTATAAAGTCTTTGAGTATTTTGTGAAAATTCCACCAATACCCTTGAACAGGGTATTGCATGTTTCTGGTTTTTCCCTTGTTGTTTTCCTTCTTTGCTTATGTGCCTGTGTAGAGGACTTTTATTGTGAATAGGGTAATTTTAATGTGCTTTGGATGTTTTTAAAATGCATTTTTTCCTGTTTTTGACTATTTGGTCTAGTTTTTCCTATTAGGATTTGCCAGTTCCATGCCTATTTTGTAGGATGGTGTGACTGTTCTTGTATGCTGAGATGTTGTAGAATTCTAGCCAAGTATTTCTTGAGGATACTTTGGCTGTTACGTGATGCGATACTGGTTGACTTTACATAGGGCTGTGAGAACCTAGTGTAGTAGACCATAGGGGGAATGGATGTAAGGGCTTCTCCAGAGTGTCTTTAATTTATGATGTCAGACCACATGGGGAATTGATGTTGAGTGCTTCCTCAGAGTGTCTGTAGTTCCTCAACTTGGACCACAAGGGTAATGAGATGTTGATTGATTCCCCATAGCGCCTTTAGTATGATATGAGACTATATGGGAAATTAACGGTGAGTGCTTCCCCAGAGAGTATATTATTCTTTAGATGAACCAGAGGGGTGAGACTGTGTGTGCCTCCTAGAGGGTTTCTAGTACTTGTAGATTGATCAATTGGGGTTAGGATTTGAGAACTACCTAGAGGTTACCTGTTCATTCTACTTACTTGAGTGGATTCTTTCTTGTTTGTAAATTATATGCTATAACTGTGGATTGTTTGCTGCTGAGTACTTCCGATTACTTTTTACTGCATTTTTACCTGCCATATATTCACTAACTGTTAGGAAAAGTTCTTTGGGTGGTTTCCTACTGGGAATTTGTCTCACACCCTATTTGGGTCATGCTTTTGGGCCCAAAAAAATTATATTGTTTCATGTACAGATAAGGAAAAACACCCTTCTACTTCAGGTTCTTGATTGCACTGGTGCTGGAGAGCATGGGACCAAGCTGAGGCTTGCGATGCTGAGGAGTTGTCTTATCTGTTTTTCTTTAGTACATTGGTTTAGTACTATATTCGGAATTGTGACTTGTTTGGATTCTTTCCTAGAAATATATGTATCATGCATCATTTCTTTATATATGTGCTCCTGCTGTTTATCATATTTAGTCTTCCGCTGTTCACTTGTGTATGGATTGTTTACTGCTTCTATTATTGTTTATTATTTCTCTTTTTCGCTGTGTATTCTGCCAATGAGGGAATAATTTTCCTACTATCACACCCAAGGCCCTCGATACTAGTTGGCAGCCGTTGGAGTTTGGGGAAATGCACTTAAGGCCATGTGACCAACCGGGTATGGGGCTCCTCTGGGCGGCTTCCAGAACCGGGACATTACACTAGATTAATCCAAGATTTAATTAAAAGTCTTGGTTATTTAGTAAAACTAATCAATTATTTTGATAATTGAAATGTGGTTCACATAGATCTCTATGTGTAATATTTATCGTATATATATCTTCTTTCATATTATAAATTCCGACAAAATCTCTAGAAAAACTAAAATATGATGGCTAATCTATTAATGGAATAAAAATAAATTCCCAACACAATTTCATAATTATTATTATATTTTGAGATCTCTTTATAAAATCCCCATAAATATCTAGATCCAAATCAACGTGTCTATTGGAACCATATCTGTTCAAGTAGTAAAATAATTGAGGAGAATAAAAACAAAAAAGAAAACATGGAATATAAATTTCTTCTTAGAAAAGGTTCCAATTTTATGATGTGACTATCTAAGGTTGGTTAATAAATATAAAAGATAAACTGAAGAAAAATATATCAATGTGTATGTATTGATTTGTATCTCAAAGTATCAGGGTCTTCAATATCATCCCAATGTGATGTGGGTTCAAGTGGATGTGGAAAATAAATAATCAAGTGTGTGTGTGTGTGTGTTTGAAATAAAGTATATAGTGTTTTAAAATTAGTTTGAGACAATTTTCTTACCTCATATATTTAGGCACCTTACCTGCTAAATAATTTTTCACTTAATAAAAATCTCATGCTCTACCACTAAATGGTTTAAACCAAGACTTATTACCCATAATTAGAGAATTAATCTCTAATAGATATGTGAAATAATAAATTTACTCCTTACTCATGCCTCAGTATATGAGCTTAGATATATCATTCCACATGATTCAATCTTTGTTTACCACCACAGTATGGTAAATAAAGATGATATATGGGACTTATATGTGCAAAACAAAAAAATAATAATCGGAGAATAATTTATATATAATGAATTAACAAATTTATCACTATCTATAACAAAAAAAAGATTCTATAAATATATAATATAAGAAATATAAACCAATAAAATAATAATTCATTACCAGTTTGTTGGAGAAGTTATCTAGACTCAACAATTATATGTATAGTGTTCTATCATTATAAAAAATACAAGTAGTAAATAGAGATGATAAATAAATATAAAAATCACCTTAAAAAATTATAGGGAATTTTACTACCTTTTCTAGGGAATAAATTATTTATGGTAACTATTTTGAATCTTGGATGATCCCTATAGATGAATGAAAACTTTTATCTTTCCAAATTTAATATCAAATAATTCCTCTCAATGCTCATAAAAATGTTGTGTTCCATTAATAACATAATATTAATTCTCCTTCAATTGGATCATACACCTCCTATGAGTTCACATACCATTTTTCCCAATTTATCCAAGAAATAATAATTATGTATTTATCTTATTTTCTCATGCCACAGATAATCCATTACTTTAGTAGATATAGTTTCTATGATTGTGGTTATTTGAAATTCCTCTACATAATGTTTATAAAAATTCACATAATTACCCTATAATTTTTCATCTCCCATTCTTGAGAAAATTTATATTAAAAAAAGGGATATTTTTAAAATAATAGTGCAACCTAGTGGGGACCATTTCAAATTTATTTTTTCTTCCCTATAACAATTTCATGACCTCTTCATATAATAGGATCAATGGGGATGACTGTTACCTATCATTCAACATCAATTTTTTAGCAATGGAAATAACTCATAATTATCTATTTAGGCCATAGAAATGGATCTTATATGTTCGGTCTTTCATCCCCACAAAAAAGAGTATGATGTTTAGAAATTACATGTGTCACATCAATACTTGATCATAATAATAATGTTATATTCTATATTTGTATAGGCCTTCTTGATATCCACTTTCACCATGATGTTATTTTCAGTCACCTTTATATCAAAATTCATCAATATATCCTAAATTATCATAATGGTTCCTTTGATGGACCACCCTTAAACAAACATGTGCTGTTAATTAGACACCAGGATTAATAGGAATGTAGAGAGTCTATCATTCAAGATCATCGCTAGAATATTATATGGAAAATTACATTTGGTGATAGGGAAAAACACATGGAATGATTTATGGTTATTAACCTCAAGAATGATAATGAGAGTGGTATCATAATAATATCTGGGTAAATAACCTCCTATAATGTATTATTATTTAGAATTTATCATATAAACCTTAACAATATCTCATGTAGTAGTGTAAAAGGAACATGGTATCCCATTTTACCAAAGAAAAGTTTATATATTTAGTCCTTTAGTTGGAGTTTGAATATATTTATTTGGTGGGATAACAACAATGAGACCATAGTTGTAGTCACTAATAGTACAAGGGATTCCATTAAATAAAAGTTCATCATTTCCTCCCCTATGATAATCATAGAGTCCTAAATATCATCCTATTATGGAAAATGAGAAATGATCCAACATGAGAAACCAATTTTTGTTAATGTCACCAAGAAAACTCATGTCTTCTAACTGAAGATTTATTATCCATATATAGTTTGTTTATTTGATAAATTCAGGGAATAATGTCATTTTTATCTCCCCCACTAATCAATAATGTTTCTTAACTTTATCTAGATGGTCACTCCTATTGAAATAGTATATCAAAAATGATTCCTTGTTTAGAATCTTAGGATGCGAAAATATGAAAATCTCACTAATTGTGGATCTTTTCATCAAGACATTAAATGTATCTCGCATGGGTATTCAACCTTATAGTAGGATAAGATTGAATTCTAGATCATTCCCTCAAATCATTCATCAATTATATAATATTTTTCATTAGTACAACCCAATTTTGTTTTTGAGTAGTTTTTGACCATGATTATTGAATGCCTTAACTCATGTGTTGTCCTACTATTCTTCTTTAAAGAAGACGAAATGAGGGGGCTAGAGTTGGATCTAATGAAATTAATCAATAAAAAAGAGTGATCAAATATGTAGTGGTCACCATGAGTCACAATGAAGTTGGGAAAGATAGTGATCCCCCAATATGTTTAATAGGAATTGATGTAGCCAACTACAATACCAACTATTTTTTCCAATTTTTTCCCAAGGTGACTGAATTTTCAAAGAATTGAGGGTCAATGAAACTATTTTCTGATAGAAATTTTTTGAACATAATTATATTTTTTTTTGGAGAAAGGAAAACCTTATTTATTAAATAATGGATCTAGAATCGAATAATATTTTACTTTAATAAAACATAGAGCTTTTCTTGGATAGAAATATGACAAAGAATTCAAAAGATTATCCCTATTAGAGATCTGATATTTTACATAAATGATTATTTTAAACATAAAATGGTTGGAGAGAGATAATTTCATAGTAATATATTACGATGATATATAAACAAACTCTAATAGAAAAATATCATTCAAAATGACCATATATGTTAGATTTAGGGTTTCACATATAAGTTAAGATTAATGAAATATATTGTATTGATACCATTTAATAGAGTTGTGGGAATTTTCGGTTCAATGATAGCCACTAGGTATAAATATGGTGTTGTTATTTGAGAGGTAATATTGTTTTATCTAGGGAACCAAATCCCTTATCATTCCAAGTAACATATAAACTAGTTAAAACGGAGATAAGGATTCGGTTCCTTATAAAAACTCCAAGGATCTTGTTGAATCCTTCCTTATTATCTTTTATAACTATTATGGGAATATAATCATTCTATGTTAACTAGATTATTATCCTTATAGTATTGGAAGCATGAGACAACCTCTCCTAGAAGAACAACACCTGGGGATTGTGGAGGATATGTATGATCTATAAATATAGAGGTTTTTTAGGTGGGTAAGGGATTTGAGAAGAAAGGAAAAAACAAATAAGGTAAAAACACTAAGGTGTAAATAATTAGGGTGAATATGTAGAGAAACTAGAAACCAAGTCCAAAATTATGAGGACCTCTGACTAGGATGCAGGTGTCAGAGTGGGATGAGGTGCCTCCAAATAGATAATACCAATAGGGTCTAGGGGGCCTCTTAATTGGTTCTAGAATTTTTGACACTGATGATATTCAATTTTTGTCAGTTTAAATATTATATTCGGAGTATGAACTTATTTACTCACATTACATGAGGTTCGACTCATTTACTAGAATGATAAAATAGATCATTATTTATCACCCATACAAGTACACTTACTCAATTCTCTCTTATTATCATACAGATAAAGATGCACAGTTGGGGGATGTGGTTAGGAACTAGTGGATGGTGATGATATTTGGTGGGGTTGACTAGGAATCATCATCAATGTATATACATTGGTATAATTCATGTTATGTTTTAAATTTCCATCTATATTATACTGGATAAGATGTATATACTAACATGTCTATATATGTTTTTTATATGATGTCTTTATGGAAAATTGTGTTCCTCATTCAAGGATTATATTTTATACCAGTTGAGTTTCATATTAATGCATATTTCAAATAATATTTACAGATGAGATGGTAATATCTTTTAATTTAGAGGCACTTCCTCCCATTGTGTTTGTGGATTCCTCAACTATTGTGACTATCCGTTATCGTAATGGAGGAAGGATTGCGAAATTCACTTACTAATAATATTGGACTACCTTGGTGGACCCCATAAATGTTTTTGTGTTTTAATTATGTAACAATGCATTATGTTAGTGCTTGATTTTTAAAACATGCAAGACTTTGGTTTTGGAAATTAAATAAATATTATTGAATATATCTAATATCAGTCTCCATGATTAGGAATAAATTTCTTGTGGGGGATAACATATTTATATACAAGGAAACTTAAAATCTGATGACTAACTCTGTAACTACCTATACATTTTATTGTCGATGAATAAAGAGTTGGTTTATTCTTCTATAATTTTTGTGGATAGGTGAATTTAAATTTAAAAATTTTAATTAAAGGGGGAATGTAAGGATATTTTTTTATAATGTAATTTTAATTATTTAATTGAAATATAATTATTGAAAATATAATAAAAATATGTTATTGGTTGTTTGTGGGAAAATGGGAGAGGGAGGTGGTAGTTTTTTTTCCACTAGGTACATGGTATTATAATATCGGTTAGCCACTATATCATCCACAGGAGAGATAAAAATGAATGGGGCACAATATGGTCAATTAATTTTCTTTGAGTACTCAGTGATCCACTAGACAATAGATGGAGGGAAACCTGTTACTCAGAGTGGTTATTATCACATTCATTATGGAGGAGAGATCAAAAGATTTCATTTAATTCCAATTCCATTTATACACAGATTGGCCTTTGGGTAGTTCATTTTGACCGGCCTCTCCCACCCTTCTCCCCCTCCCAATTCCCCATGGGGTAGATCACTTTGGCATACAATTGTTTAGAGCATAGATTACTGGTGTTTTTTTAATATTAGTGAAGGTAATATGGTTCCATATTTATATCTTCTTTCTTCATCACTATTCATCACTAATTTCCTTCACATTTTAGTGTCTGTAATTAAATTCAATAAGAGCATGGCCATGTCATTTTGATTTAAATTTTATTCTTTGCATGGTGCATAGAGAATTATTTATAATGTTGTATTATCATAATTATGAACTTTTTGGATTATGATATGTCATTTAGTGTGTTTATTAATGTGTTTTAGTTATTTTTTGTCAAATTAACTATGAAATTTAGTTTAGAATTATAGATATTTCTTGGATTATTCCCATGTCTATGTCCGGAGGGGATTACACCTTATTACTCTGGTTTTGACTTTTTTATAATGCTTAAGGATTTCAGAATTGATTATAACCATTGATTTTTATATTTATTAATGGAAATTTGATTAATTTATTAGTTTTTACCCATTAGATATGTGATTATGAGTTCTTTAGGGGTTGTATGATATTATGATAAATTTAGAAATCATTATATAGGATATATGGAATTTAAATTAACGATTCTATTGATTATTTGAATTATTTTATGATTTTAGTGATCTTTATTACTCTTATTTACATATTATACGATGTTATATAATCTCAACCCATAACTTATAATGTGTTTTGTTTCAACCCAATTGTCAACAAGGACTATATATCTTATCAAACAATTCATCGTTGGTTCCTAGATCCGGTGTGTATTGGCGGAACATTTTTTTTTTATTTTTTAGAATGAGTTTTAGTTTTCAAATTAAACTGATTTCCTTTTTTAAATTTTATTTAAAAGGTGGGTTAATAAATTTTATGTTTAAAGGAAAATATTAGTTTAATGTAGTGGGTTTAAAAATATTTTTCAATATAAATGATGGCTTCATTAAAGCATCTTCACAGTTTTTTTCCTAGTGGATAGCCTAAGTAAATATAACATTTAGTTTCTTTTTATAAATAATTCATAGAAAGGGATTTTACTTATATTTTAAAGTAACGTTTGGAGGGAATATTTTTTTGGCAAGTTTTATTATGTTAAACCTCATATATGTGGAAACCTTATTTTAAACATGCTTGTTTTCTTGTGTGAACTTATTCTCATTATTGATTTATCTATTATATCAATTAACATTAGCATGTATGTAAACATATGATCTATAGGAAGAAACTTTATTTGAATAATTATTATATTAGATCATATTGTGATGTTAGATAAAGTTACCTCTAGAATATATCCATTTGAACCTTTAGATACCCTTGGATGTGTATGATTTATATGCATAAAATAGGTTTTGGGTTAGATGTTCACCATTATAATTTGGGATTTTTTTCATTCTAGAGGTGTTTCATGGCCTATCTATCTTTAGAGAGCCCTAACTTATAACGTTAGCATTTAAGGTGGTAGATAGTTTTTATTTTATTAAATTGATGGATCATGTTTTATTCTTGAGTTGTGGTCCTATGATAGCATGATACACAATATGTGTCAAGAAATGGGATAAGAGAGGTGTGATTAATCATTGTTTTATTCATAGGAAGATGGTGAGTTTCCCTCCTAAATAACATCATCTTATTCTAAAAAAATATAGAGTTTTTGGTCACATATCCTTAGATGCATTGAGTCCTCTATAACTGACCTCTTTATGAATTATCAATACCCATGGGAGGTGATGTTAATGATGACCATCATGAGGGATGTTTAGAGTAAGGATAATTTATAATTTTATACATAAGGTCACACATGATATTTTTTTACCTAGTTAGGGTTTCTAGACATTTTTATTCCCCTTCAGAATCTAGAAATGGAGTGATAGTTGATATGGAATTTGGAGAGATCATTACCAGGAATTGGGAGGTGATGGAATATGGCATGAAATTATGCTGAACCATATCCTTCGAAGAAGTCATATGAGGTAAGACCAAGGCTATGGAGTGATTTTTTTATTAATGATGATGGTTTTATGTTTGATCTATTTTACTAGGGAATAGTTAGAGAGGTATAACATCATGTAGTGGCACCTAGACCCTGTAATGATTCATATTATTTAGAACTGATATTCTAGATCTACTGGTATTATCCTTGATATCTTTAGTGAGGACCAATGAGATAATTTGAGGAATTATGTGAGAGATGGTATGTTATTTAATGTAGTTTGGACCCATTATGTATTTCCCTCTATTTATTATAATTTTTTGGTCACATATGTTTTTTTGTTTTCACCATCTTTTATTTACTATTTCTTCATTCTATATACCATTATATATCAAGATTTCAGTTGTAGATGTTAAGTGAGATGGCCAATGGGTTGAATGTGATCTTGATTAGTGTGTTTTGAGGTTTTTTGTTTAATGTTAGATACATTAATGAAATAGGGTCTAGAGTGGGGGGGGGGAGGTGATTATAAATTTATTAAAATTATCAAATTTATTACAATTAAGTGAGATAAAGCAGAAAAATATAAAAATAAGGAAAACACAATTAATTTTATAGTTGTTTTGTCTAATTGACTTAGTCCACTCTTCACACCCCAACTGATGGATTATGAAACCTACCATGAAATATAGAGATAATTTTACATGGGTTAAATCATTACCTATAATTTTACATCGGGATGAATACCAATCTTTGAATTTTTGAGGAGAAGCCACAAACCTAATAACATATAGACTTTCTTAGGAGTAGATAGAAACCCAGTCTTTCTACAAGGATCATCCCCAACCTAGGTTTTATATTTCTTTGTTATGTTAATAATAACTATAGAATATATTTTATAAATAGGATAACATGTGTGATAAATGATTTAATTTCAGAACTATACCAAGAAAAAAAAAGAGATAACAAAGATTACAATTGGATAGAAGTAGAAATATAACTAAGAATTAAATAGTTGATGTAATCCCCTTTGAATGGTGTATATATTGTGATTTGGGAATTCCCTCAATGGTACAATTAAACTATTCATGGTGATATAGTTCCTCCCTTGATATTTCATCATAATATATGTAAAAATTGTATATAGGATCAATATATTTTTTACAGTAGATGATCCCTTTGAATTTCTTCATGTATTATAGTATGTAATCATGTTGCGGGTTCTAATTATCCTTGATTCCTTTAAATTGAATATATAAAAACTAATAAAAAATTTTCTAACTAGGTAATGAAAGTGAAACTCAAATTAAAAAATTATTTAGGAGAGAAAAAACTATCATCCTAAATGATAGTAAAAACAATTGTTTGAATTCAAAATTTAATGACCAATTCATACCAATTTGAATTACATATTAAAATTTTAAAATAGTATCCATAATAATAGGCCAAAAAAATTCCCAAAATATCATAATATAATTTGAATGATTAAATTGAATATTTAAAATACATTCTAATTACATGTACTGTATAAAATATTTAAAGTTAAATTACATAGTATTAAATACCCTAAATTAATATTGAATAATTTTAAAGAAATAAATTATTAATTTAGAATATAAAAATATTGAGAAATCAATTGAAAATATAAAAAGTCAAATATTGGAAAAATGTGTTGTAAGTGAACACATGAATAAATTGTATATTATTAAATATTTTAGAAAATTTTAAATTATTTACAGAACACGTATCATGGATTACATATAATATATATTAATTTATTAACACAAAAAAACATGTAAAATAATTAAAATAAGCATATGATTAATGTTATTATAAAAAATAATGAAAATAGTGCATGTTATAAAATTCATATTTAAGAAGAATAATTAAATAAAGAACTCACCATGTAATGTGGTTGGTATAAGTATCCTTGAAGTTAGTATACAAACCATGTGAAAAATTTTAACATGTTCTCACTATAATGATCGTGCAAACTTGGTGTGGTCACAAAAAATATAATATTGTCACTATACTGAATATGATAAACATATAATGTGTGGTAGGTATAGTTACCATGAAAAGAAAAATAAAGTGTGTTAGGTTCAAATATCCTTCACAGTAACTGCTTTACATCGAGAATACAATTCACAGATGAACATTAGAGATGCTATCACGATTCATGATTCACTGATCAGAATGAGAGAGCTATAATGTAAGCTCAAGTAAAGTAGAGTTTCTGTAGTGGTGATATGATGAAGTTCATCACATGATTTTTTTTTAAAATATGATAAAGTGGATCTAATTTCATGGATTGATTCTAGAAACATTTGGATGCTTCACCTAGACATTCTACCATGAGTGATGATTCTTTTTGCTCATGTAGTTAAATGAAAGATTTCATGTCATAGATTAATAAAGGATTAATGATAGGTACAAATGAGGTTCCACTATCAATTGGATAAAAATCATCATAGTTATATATAAGGGGAAAGGTATGTATATATAAAATATATGGTAGGTTTAACAATGAAAAACTGGAAAATGAAAATATCATGACTACAGATACAATAGTAATTTTTTAAACCCTATAAATAGAAAAATTTTCAAAATATAAAGGATACATAAATGAATTTATTTTCAAAATACTTCTAATGGATTAATGAATTATTCACACAAACCCATAGATCGTGATATATCATGAAAAATATGTATTATATAAATTGAAAGTTGAAGAAGAAATAATGAAATGATGCTTAAATCTAAAAAATTTGTGAGGTAAAAAAAATAATTTTAAAACTTTCATAATGTTTAATGAAATGTATAAAAAATTATTAGATTTCCTATTAATAAATAATCAATTGATTACAAATTATATAGTGAGATATATGATTGAAATATATAATAAATTAAATTCTGGAAATTTAAGACTTCCCAAACTATTGCAATGAACTTTGTAAATTTGTAAAATACATAAAAAAGGATTTCATACACTCTTTTAGTCTAATGAAGTGAAAAAAGATGAATTAGATATCCAAAAAAATAAGTTTCATGAATATCTGAGATATATAACTAATATTATAAAATAATTACTAAACAAAACATTAAAACATTATAAACTGAACTTATTAATATGACTAAATACATGTAGAATGTTTGGTCCAAAATGAGAGCATTCTAGTTATTGATTTAGACTTTGTAATAGTTTATTAAAATTAATATAAACTTATTATATTTTATATAAAATATGATTTATAAAAATCCAATCACTATAAATCAAGATATTATAAACTTATAGTGATATAGAAAAATAGTTTTCTATATAAAATATTAAGAGGGTTCATGTGAGGAAATAAAAACAATCCAAAATTTAATGTGATAAAAAAATAGTTTAATCAAATAAAATTTAATATAATGAAACAAAATAAAAATACATATAAATCCACTTCACAAAAAATACACATTTTTTATTAAAAAACTGAACAGGTAAAGCAAACAATTCTCCCAATTTTTTTAAATAAGCAAATAGATAACATCTAATTCAATTTAAATAGATATTATCATAAAAAATAGTTATCACATTTTATATTTTAAAAGTGTGAACATATTAAAGAATATATAAACTCTAATAGTATGTATATTAAAACCATAAACTCCCCCTAAACACATGAAATATTAAAAAAGTATAAAGCACATACTAGACACTATAAATTAAATATTTAAAACTCTCCTTGAATAGAATAAAAAATTAGACATTAGAAGACTCCTTAAATAAAATTATTATATAATATAAATAATTTTTTTAAATAATATATATGTCTCAATGAAATGAATATTTATTTAGAGAGTATCCACCCTTTGATTAAACATTATATTACATGTGGCGAAGTCCTATAAATAATCAATCACAAACACTTTTTGGTACCCATGGTATTTTTGGTCCAATTTGGTTAGTAATAATTTTTTTTGTATTGAATAAAATTTAAAACATTTATTATAAGTTTCATGAGAATATTACTTTTTAAAGATAAAAAATCTAGTAATACCGAGATATTAAGGGAACCTTATAGAATATTCATCAGAATAATTTTGTTCTAACAAACATTTTAAACATACAACTATTGAAACCTTTTCTATAAAAAATATAACAAAATAAGTCTTATATATCTTAGGAATTTCTTTTTTACAACCAAAAAAAGACTTATCTCCATTTGGTTTCATCATAACTACCATATAATCATATATTTATTTTCCTTAAACTAAGGTAGATATCATTTCATTCAAATTTATAATTTCCTCTTCCAAATTAACATTTTCCCTCTTAAAAATATAAATATCATTATAGAATTGATCTTTTATAGATGAATTATAATTTTTCAAATAGTGATTTTACTTTTCAAGATTAGATAGATTATTTTAATTAATTTTAATTTTATTATTTTATTTATTAAAATTTTCAATTTTTCATTTTTGAGAATATTTTTTTTATTTTCATTAGTATTTTTTTATGACCCAAAGTGATTTTTCATGTTTTCTTGAAAGAATTTAAATTTTCTATTGAAACTCATCATATTAATCACTTAACTCTTTCACATTGGAATTATCACAATCAGGACTAGAAGAATATCCAAAATCAAAATTAATATTATTAAAATTACAAACCTATAATAAATCATCAAATTAATAAAAATTAGAATGATTTGTTATACCATTAAAAGGATATGTTACCTTAGGATATTTCCCCATCAGAGTAAGGTTACTTGCTATTTTTCACTTCAAGATTCATCACTAGAGTCAGATACTTCACACAACTCCATCCTATTTAATAAGAACATTTAATTTCATTTTTGTACTTCTTATATTTCCCTTCATGTTACAAATTTGAACAATCCTTTTTTGTATGGTCGGGTTTCCTGCATTCATAGAAAAATTATATTTGTTTTACATTTCTTACCATTTATTATGAAATTATAATTGTATATATTTTTCCCTTTATCATTCTTGGTTGTATGTATATTATTTATGATCACTTGAAATAATTAAGAAACATGACTTAGATCATCATATTTCCCTAAGATAAAAGAATTTGAAGAATTACTAGAAGAGTTATAATGAACTTATTTATATTTAAAAGAAAATCCATTTGTTTTGACAAATGAATTAAGATCACTATTCTTTAATTAAAACTCGTATTATAAGAGAGATACAATCAAATCATCTAGTGAGTATTTGGAAAAAATATTTTCTTTCTTCAATGTCTACATTCTTTGTATTCTACTTCATTGGTAAGGATTGAAGTATCTAATCAATCAACACTTCAATATTCATAGTTTCACCAAGTGAAACCATGTTGTTGATAATAATTTTGAATCTGTCAAACAACTCATTCATAATTTCATGTTAAAGCATTATAAATTCTGAAACTAATCCCTATTAATTCCAAGATTAGTTATCCATAATATTTTAGTTCCTTGAGTGAATTTTAATGTTCTTCAAATTTCATAGGTAGTTTTATAGTAAGATATATGACTATAAAAACTCCTACGAAGAAATTAGTAATGATAATTCATGACCTTATAATTTAAATCATATTTTCATCATCATTTCCAATTAATTTTTCAAGTTACAATTTAGGTATTTTGTAAGGTCTAACCATAATTGTCTAATATTTAATAAATATAATTTTCAAAAATACCTCCATTATGTATTTCTAATGACTGTAATAAACTCTATTGAAATCATGTGGTCTTAAATATTCAATAATTAAATATCTATAGTTTCCATCAAATTGAAATAGATATTTTCTTAGTCTTATTAAGGAATAAAATACAAGTTAGCACAAATAAAAATAGAAATATGAACAATGTTTAAGAAAATTCACTTTATGGAAAACCATTAAAACAAAATGATTTAAAAAAAATTAGACTAATGATTCCTAAAAGTTAATCCTTTGGATAATAATTATTAGTATCCTTAAAATTAATAACATAGATAATCAATCCAAAAGAAGTTCCACCTCTGAGAAAGAATTTTAGGTCAGATTCGTTGAGGGAAGAATATTTAAGGTGTGTGTGTGTGTGGGGGGGGGGGTTAATTGACCTTTATAAAATTATCAAAGTTATTAAAATTTAGAGAGATAAAGTAGTGGAAAATAATAAGGAAATATAAAAAGATAATTTTATAGTGGTTCAATCTAGTTGACTTAGTCCACTCTTCATTTCCCAAATGATGGAATATTTCACCCACTATGAAAGAGAGAGAATATTTTACACAAGAGAAATAAAAACATAGAATTTTGAATTAGGATGGATCGAAACCCAGGACTTTGTAAGGGGTATCCCAAAACCTAACAACACATATAATTCTATGGGACCATAAAAAATATAGTCCTTCAATAAAGAGAATCCCCATCCAATGTGTTCAACTTTTTTTTTCCAGGTAATCATTACCAAGGAATAAATTTTAGAGATATTATAACCTATGTGAGAGAGGATTTAAGTGAAAACATATATGAAAAAAAAAACAACTATATAGAAGCAAAAATATTTCTTGTAATGAAACCATTTATGTAGGACTCTTCAAATGTTATAGATAGTGTACTATAAGAATTACATCAATGGTATAGTTCAACTCTTAAAGGTGATATGGAAGTCAAATAATAAATTTTCATCCCTTGAGAGTTCATCACAACAAATGTAAACATTGTGTATGGGATCACTTGATTGTTCACAGAAGATGAGTGATTTGAATTGCATTGAGTATGATCTTATGTAAATTTAGTTTATGTTACAATATTCCATGAGTCCTTTAAATAGAATCTGTAAATTCTAACTAACCAATATCTAACAAGGAAAATAAATTTAAATTCAAATTACAAAATTACTCAGGAGAGAGAAAATTATCATCGAGAATAATTTTAACAATAATTGTTTGAATTCTGAAGTTAAAGATCAATTAATAACAATTTAATTAACTAATATATATTCAGATAGTCTCTATAAAAATATTTTAAAACAATTTCATAAATATTGTATGATAATTTGATTTTTTAAAATAAAAAATTAAAATACTTTCTAATTAAATGTGGTTCATAAAATTTTAAAAGTTAATTTACACTTCCTTAAATACTGTAAAATAAATTTGAATAATAAATAAGATAATAAATATTAATTTATAAATTAATAATACCAATAAATAAACTAAAAATATACATCATTAAATATTGTAAATATGTGTTGTAAGTGCACGCATGAATAAAGTAACAATTATTAAATATTTTAAAACTAATTAAAATATTATTAAAATGATTCCCATGGATTATATATAGTATTTATTAATTTTATAAAACAATTAAAGGCTTAAAATAATTAAAATTAGTATGTATCTAATAATATTATCAAAAATAAGAAAATAGAGTGTATGTTTTAAATTTTAGATTTAAGAGAAAATAATTAATGGGAAGAAATGACTGTTGTGTGAGGTCTATTGAAGTGGTTGTACTGTCATTATACTGATTATGTAAAAAATTTCAATGTGCGGTCACTATAATGACTATGGAAATAATGTGTGGTTAGTTAAAATATCTTGCTGTTATTATACTAACCATGATAAAAGTACAACGTTTAGAAGGTATAGTTATCATTAGAATGAAAATAAGGTGTGGTATGATTTAATATCGTTCATGGAAACTACTTGTCATGGAGAAGACAATGAATTAACGAACTTTAGAGATGCTGTCACGATGCATGCTTGGTCAAGAATAACAGGTTAGATGTGATGCATTCTTGAGTAAGGCTGAGACACAACAATGGCGATGTATTGGAGGGAGATTCATGATGTGATGCAACTTCCAAATTGGATCTCACTATATGGATATATGATGGTGACATTTTGATCCTTCTATGAGAGGTGATTTCCATAAGTGCAGATTTATGTTGCTCATGTGGCTAGATAAAAGGATTTTTTTCATCGGTTAAACAAATGGTTTATGAGCATCATAAATGAGGTTCCAAATTCACTTGGATAATATCCATGGTAGTTATAAGAGAGGGGAACATTATGGGTATATAAAACAATTAGTAGGGTGAATAATGAAATCATGAAAACATAAAATAGCATGATAACATAAACTCAACTGATTTCTAGAGCCCCTAAATAAAATAATTAGTAAAAGGTCTAGTAGAATTAAATTTATATATTTTTGATATAATTCCAATAGATTAAATATAGTATGGTAGTAAAATAGTTTTCCATATAAAATATTGAAAGGGTTCATGTGAAGAAATATAATAAAACTAATATTTTATGTGCTTAAATAATTAATGAAATCAAATAAAATTTAATGTAATCAAACAAAAAAAAATACATAAAAAGCACTTCCACAATAATTTTTGAAACCTCATGGTGATTGTGTTAAATGAGACAATATTTTTTTGACATACCACACTAGGTCACAATGGTATACATGTTATGATTAAATTTATCTGGATACTTCCCATAATTTTGTATCATTAGTATGTGTCTTTGTTGTTTGTTTTATTATTCTAGAGAGATAAATATACGTTTACTTTTTTTTATTTTTTTGTTATTTGTTAGGATGGTGAGTTACACTGAGAACCAACTTGAAATATCTCACAAGACATGTATCCCCATCCACATGATCATAGTATCACTTGGTGTGTCAAGGTGAGTTGTGTAATCCTGCTAAGTCAGTAGACTCACCCATATAAGAGTACACGACATGGATATATATTAACATTTCATTTAATAAACAAGTATTTTCATAGATTTGGAAACATTTTTTGGGTTATGTAGTGTATGAGTATCGATGAGTAGGTAGGATATATATTATGAGGTAGGTTAGAGGCCATTATGAATTTTTTTTCTAGTTATTTTATAGATTTTATATCATCGAATGTTGCTAATATTGTTAGTGTTCATTATATTTTACCTTATATATATATTTTTTATACCTATTGTTACTTCTCTTTTATATTATGATACATTATATTTTCTCTCTCTTCTTTATATTATATAACGTTATGTACCTCATGGACCCCTTTTTATGTCTATAATTTCTCTGACATCCATATATAGATGGGTCATGCTAGAATATCTAAAGATTTAGGCATGAAAATTAGTCTTCATTATGAGGTCATAGTCTCCCCATGTCTTTTTTCATCTCTCATCACTAGTTGATAGCCTCAGGAATACAAAGAGTCATTACCATGGTCTTATAGTTCCCCCTACTTTGTTAATGTTCATGTCATCTTTGTTGGGGCATTACAAAATAGAGTAGAATCATTTTTTTGGGATAGTGTTACACAGAGGTGGAGATATGATTTCAAAACATAAAATTTAAATAAGAATCATGTCTAACATGTAATGATTATATTAAAACCCATATCCCCATGGATATCTAGTGTTTGGAGTAGGGACTCATGGTATGAATGATATGTTCTACTGAGAATCCCCAAGTAAGATGGATGAGACACTAGATGAGTCATAGGGATTAACTGGTAACCATTGGTATACTTCACACATCATAATTATGGCATGCATAGGGTATGATACACATGTCTATGGGTAATGTTATTTGATATATTTCTTTTAATGGAATATTATTAATTGAAGAAACTTATAATATAATATATGTACTGTTGAATATATTATAATGGGATATATGATTAATATTGATAAAATTTTCTTATTATATTAATTATAATTCTATTTTCCAACTATTATTAAGAAGTGGATGTCTGGGGTCTTAGGTTTTTCATAAAAACAAAACTTGGAAAATAAAATTTATGTGATGGTATGAGGCATGTGTAAATGTTTTTGAGATTTTTGGGATTGAGAAAATTGAGGGTTGGTATGTTAGCGGTTTTTATGAATTACTTTGAAATGGGAATGGTTTCTAAGGAAAATACCAATACAGCTGAAGATTTTAGGTTTTTTAGTTTTGGTGAAAATACTTTTATAAAAAGGGGTATCTTGATAATTTTTGTTATTTTTGTGTATGATCAGTGATTTGAATGATTTTTCAAATAACCAAGGGGTATGATTGAGTTATTGGTTTTTGATGTTTGATCAAGGGTGAATAAAATGATTTTAATTATGTAAAATTGATATATAGCATGATCATCTAATTTATCTACATGAGCTTGGTTGGGTAGGACAATATTTTTGTAGGGTTTAGGTAGTATGATATATAACTTTTATATTTCATTATTCATTACAATTGAATTTATATTTGGAAGATTAATCCTATATAGGATACAACGAATTTTTAGGATGAACCACTGGTGGTTGATTATTATGGAGATGTTCCCCATAAGTTTAATTATTAATCATTTATTGTTTTGTCGGTGTTTGGGATAGATAATGATGTTAACACATCATTTTATGTTTTTGGTGATATATATGAGTTGATTTATTGGAATATTGGTTTTAGAAAACCAAGACTTTTTATGGTTTAATAAAAATCCATTTATGTGATATGATCAGAGAATGTACAAAGAAGGTATCTACCAGAAGAAATATTGACTTCTGTGTAGGATAGTGAAGTGAAATTCCCTTACAACCAATGTGGAATTTTTTTGATTTTTTTTCAAATAATAATAACCCAAAAATATTTTGGTGTTTAGTTCTTAAAATCATATAAAAACACAATTACATTAAAAACAATTTTTAAAAATCAGTTTCTATATAACCAATAGTAAAAAAATATATTTTATAGTAGTTTTTTTTCAAAACTAACATTAAATATCTAATAAAATATTTTTAAAAAATTATTTTCCATTTAGTGTGATTGGGATATCAAACTATAAAATTATATCACTTGAATTTAAAACCTAGCTCCCATTCTCTATTTTTATTAAATTGGATTTTTATTACACTAATACTCTCAATGACACTAATTTTCCACTCCCTTGAATCCTCTATATCACTCTCTCATCCATAATTCTCCAATCCATCAAACATTCACATGATCTCTCTAGTTTTCTCTACCACTACTATCCCCTTTATTGTAGATAGGTTCTTTTAATTTTTAAATAAAATCCCTTCACCTCTTACTAAAGATGGAAACATTGATTTTTTGAAAAAGTTTTCAAATATTTTATTTAATGAAAATTTTATTGATGATTCTAATGTTCTTCAATTGATTTCTACATGGAATGGAACATTTTCATATAACAAAACTATATTGATTAAATTATAATAGAAAAATGATAGGATTCTTATTGTCTCTTTTTTACATGTAGGTTTTTTAATCATCACTTGTCTATCAATTTTAGTAACAATTTATTTAATAAAATTCCATGATCAACATATGATTTATCACTTCTATTTTTGTTCTATTCATTTTATTTATTTTATGATAAAATTAAATTTTAATGTAATTGTCTTTGTAAATTTTAAATGGTATATATCACATGTAAGCTTCATTTTTATAATTTTATAGAACTAATTTATAAGAAGTTATTAGATCGATAATTTCAATTTAATATAATTAGTATAAACTTCAGTTATCATTATATTACATGTATTCATGGATGCTAATTTTTTATTTTCTAGTAAAATTTAATTTAAAATTATAAATAAAACATATTTAGACATTGAAATTAATATATCTAATTATGGATAATTTTTACCTTTTTATTATTTCACAATTAATAAGTGATTTTACACTCAATGGAAATTTAAATAGACTAATTATAAGTAAATCCTGATTCTAAAATAATATCTATTTTATGAGAAGTTGGTGTATACAATTTTAGACACTTAAAAAATTTGTAAGTATATATATTCATATTCCAATGATGTGTGATGGAAAAAGTTTGTTCTCTTATATAAAAATATATCACATGATTTATTAGAAAATTTATATAATGAAACAATTTTTTTATTATAATGAAAAGAAGATATCTTAACTAAATAATTTTATGAATATATAATAAACTTTATTATATCATAGTTGAAGTGTTAAAATCATTCTGGATATATTACACTAAATAATAGTTGGTTTTGAATTAATATAGAGAATCATTTTCATTAACATGATATCTATAAAAAAATAGATATTTTATGATATGTTATAAAAATCATATGATAAAGGGGAATGATGATTATCTATCAAATAAATATTTATAAAAGATTAACCAAAAAAATATACATAATAGTGATTTAAAATATGATAAAAAAGTATATTTAACTTATGTTTTCTAAAAAAATATATTTTCCAATATCAATTTTCATTTATTGTTATTAATATTTTTTAAATATGTTCTTAATTTTTATTTTTTTAGGTAATTAATAGATCATAATTGGATAAATACAAGAAAAACAAGTGATAAATATGAGAAAGATGTTGAACAATTATTGGACTTTTCTAAATATTAATTAGAGAATAGTTATATATCTTACTATACATAAAGTTATTATATATGAGAAAATTAGGATCCTTATAAATTAAATGTCATTGGAGTTTCTATTTTTTTTATCTCTAGTTATAAATGAAAGATAAATCATGGAGAAATAATATAAAATTCTATATCTATAATTAATGATTATTTTACATATGAGATATATGATCATCCTAATGAATAAATTCAGTATTTATAAGTTAAAACAATTAAATAAATATAATGTTTTGAATGATTGTATGGAAATGATGAAAAATCTTTATTCAAAGTTTCTATTAAAAATACAATTTTATTATCAAAACTGAGATTTGTTAAATTGGATGTGATAAATGGATGGACTATTAACTATTTTACTAAATTAATTGATATTTTGATAGAAATACTCTAGAATCCAATGTCCATACATATTTGAACTGTGATGCCAAAAAATATTATGTTTAATGGTATTAGTGTCTTGGGAAATACAACCTCTCTTTAAGGAACATTCTTTCTATAAAAAATAATATGACAGTTTTTCAAAATGTCCAAAATTTTGGACATTATGAAATAAAATTGACGGAATATCCAACTATGACTCATCTATAGGGACATGTACAAAACTTCATGTTAAGGAAACCTAGTATCTTCTAATAATTCCCAGTTTTAAGCATTAATTTTCACATTAAAATTATACAAAGTAGATGAGATGGAATGTATATGAGAAAATCACTAATAGAAACCTACAATCTGATGTTGATTCACTACAAAGGAAACCATTTCTATAAAAAAATTCTGATTATTGAATTTATGTTAGAAATATCAGAACATGACTATCCATATAACAGATAAATCTATATCAGACAATTAGTATCCAATATAATTCATGGATTATTATGTACATAGTTTATTTTTTTCACTGATATTTATGATGAAAAAGTATTTTGTTATGAACCTAAAGTTTTTTGGACCAAATCAACCTTGAAATAATATTTATGTTCACTTATCACCATTGATTAATGACAAAAATTTATTAATGAGGTATTGTCAATATTTTTTGATTCATTTAAAAATAATAGTTCATTCTCTATGACATCATAATCTTCTAAATAAAAGTTATTCTTTCACATGAAAAATTATTTGGATATAGTGTCAAGGAACATAAATATTATCTAATTTTTCAAGAAGGGACTTCATATAAAAAAATAAATAATGGGAGAAACATGGTGTACATGTTTTATAGAATATTTTTTTGAATAGATCACATTTATCTAATATTAAAAAAATCATTTAATAGTTTATAATAATATATGTTTCCCCCAAAATCACTTTTGAGAAATAAATATTAAAGCATTGTGAAAAATATCTTTGTTACATTTTGGAATATAGGATTACTAGGTAATAAAAAAATTCATGTAAGAAACTTTAAATCTTATTTTATCTACCATATTGTAGATTTTTTTAGATAAAAAATAACATTGATGTTTTTCATATTAATGAAAAAAATTATGATAGTTTAATTAGAATGTTATTTGATATAAATGGACAAACTAAAGATAGATTTCATGAAATATTTCACATAATATATATGGGAATATGTATAGAGTTATCTCCTAATATAAAAGAAAAATTATCATAATTACTAACATCATTCCCCACACTATCCAAGGGTGAAAAACTAATTCTTTTTTCAATGTTTTCATATTATTAAGGTGCATAGTAGATATTATTAAAATATGAAAACGTTTTTGTTATTAAAGTATTTGAAATTATTTAGCATGATATCTAATGAATCTCATGTAATTTAATAACTAATACTAGTTTCACTAAACTGAATTTTTCCAAATCATTCTAGAAAGAATATAATGAAGTTAGGTTATTTTTTCATTTCCATTTTTAAAAAATTCAAGGATCATAATTTGTTAAATAAGTTGGAGAATGAATCATTACTTATATTTTTTCAACTAGAGATTTATTTTTCACCATTGTTTTCTTATATAATGGTTCATCTAATGAGTCATTTGGTGTGAGATATAAGGTTATACAGGTCTATATATATATATATATCATATGTATCCAACTAAAAAATATATGAAAATTATGATGGAATATGGTAAAAATATGGTTTTATTAAAGTCATGAATTATTTTATAAATATATATGATTATTAATTTGAGTTATTTATTGAATATTTGTATGAATTTGAGCTCTTTAGTCACCCTAGATCTCACAAATTTCCAGCCATTGGTAAAGGTAAAGTGATTGGTATCTTAAAATAATGTGAATTGAATGTGAAGTAATAATGAAGAAAAACATTAACAGTTTTTACAACATATAAGATGTTCACCCATATTCATTATCACATATTACTATATTGAATTTATAATATTTAAAATAAAATGAAAAGTTCTTGATTAATGATCTGAAAAGATATTTTTTCATGGTTTAAGGTGAATGTCTCCACTGATTAAACTACATCAAAAACATTCAACCAATTTTTTGCAGGATAATTTTTTGATCTGACCACGTGTTATAGATTTAACATTAATGGTTTTATATTTGATACAAAGTAATAAAACAACAATGGTAGTATTTAAAATAATATACTAATTTCATCACTGAAGAAATTTAGTTCTGTATTAAAAAACATAAAAACCACCTTTATACATTAATATCATTTTTTGGTGTTTTTGAAGATATTTGAATTTTTTTTGGCATTAAGTTTCAAGAACCAATGTTTATGTGTAACTGGTTTAAACGTTAAATTGGTATGAAACATAATTATTTTATATTTAAATTTATTGACTGACAATTAATTTTTTTTACTTTTAAATGAAATTTTGTGACAAAAGTTGAAAACCACATAAGATCAAGAAATAAGGGTTTAAAACACCATAAAAAATCACAAAATAATTGAAGATTTTTTTTAGATTACATAAATCATTCAATATATATAATTTCCATTAAATACTGATTACCTTTGTATCCAAGTCATCCTTGATAAGATCTTAAAAATGATGGGCCATCTTTCCCATGTTTGAATATAATACTCCAAATTGATCTTCTTTTCATTGAACTGGAGTCATATGTCTTGAAGGATTATAAAAATGAGGTATCTTGTTTAACACATTAAGATAATAGAAGAACACTATCTTTGATAGCGTATACAACATGCAATAAGATCTTAAACTAACAATGATATATTAATATTAAAATGGCATAATCATTGAATTATAAGGTATGGATAGGATTAACCTCATGATAATATTTATATATATATAAAGGTACTAATAAATAAAATTCTTATGAAATAATAACTCAATATTTAGAAAATTTGATTTATGGTTAAAAAATATGTTTCATTCAAATATGTCTATATTGCTTTTGGTGAGAAGATATTATAATTAATTTATGAAACTATTAAAAAATTTATTTGAAAAATTGAAATTCATTTTCTAAATATGAACATAAATATTATCTTAGAGTGAATGTTTGAGCTTTTTCTGAAATTCTTGATTTTTTATTAATTGTTGAAAATACACATTTTTATTGAAAATTTTCCTTTTGTTTCATGAATTTACAAATTTCATTTTTTTAAATAGGTTTCAATGTAAAATTAGTTTATTTATATTATGAATAATCCAATTACAATCATTGGTATCAATTTTATTCTGAATGATGTTATAAATAAATTTTTATACCCAAGAAGTAATATTTTCTATAATACTTATTTTCATCATGTTTTGCAGGATTAATTTTAAATTAATTTCTTCCACTTATATAAATTGAATTTGTTCCATATTTAGAACCAAATATTTATTATTAAATAATATATTAAACAATTTTTTTCATTATTAATAGAAATCATAGGAAATATTTTTTACCAGAGTTTTGATGAAATGAGTTAATTATGGTAAAAACTGTAACACCGAGAGTTTTATGGATCTTTTTAAAAAAAATTAAATATTCATTTGTGCCCTTAAATGAATTAAGCCCAACATTCCTTTAAAAAGAATCTAAATCGACATATGTTACATGAAACAAAAACTTGGTGTACGCTACATGCAACACCAAATTGGAATATGTTACATGAAACACTTACTTAGCATACGATACATGCAACACCAACTTAACACATATCACACACAACTTTGAGTTTCTTTGAAATATCCTTTTAATGATATAATTATTTAAATGTGATAATTATAACCTAACCGCTAATCATATTAATATGAACAATAATACCTACATTTCAAACATTATTTATAGTTTTTTATTTAAATAAAACAAATTTCTAATGAAAGATATGATTTTTGGTAAAGTCCTTTTATGTTAAAAAATACAGTTTTCTAAAATAAACGGCTTTTTATTTCTTTCTATAAAAAAAAATAAAAATATTTTTTGGCATATATAGAAATTTAATTTGATAAAATAAATTCATTTTTGAGTTTATAATATCAAAATTATCTTAGGGTTATTTTTTATTATTTTTCTGAGAAACTTCATTTTTTGATGAATAGTGAAAATACAGTTTTTAGTTAAAAACTACCTTTTATTTATTTAATTATTAATCATAAATGATAAAAAAATATTTTTTTAAGGTCAAATTTTATAAATATTACATCTATTAATAAAATTTAATTCACTAAAATCAATTTCACTTTGAAATTGAATATAAAATCTTAAAAAACATTTCAATATTTTTCGACATTAAAAACCAGTTATTTCGTCCTGTCTGTGGGATTAGCATTAATCTTAATTTTTCCACCTATATGATTTGAATTTTTAAAAAATAACATAAACAATTTTATTTAGTATAATATTTAGAGTCTAATAAGGTTAAGTTAATTTTTTCACAAAATGATTAGTAAAAATGATTGAAATTAATCACAGTGATTAAGGCCAAATTAAGCATAAGAAATGACTAAACTGTAATGTTAAGGGCCCAAATGACCTATAAAAATTAATAAAACCCATTATATGTCCATAAGTAGTTCATAAATAATCTCTTATTGAGTGTTTGGGTTTTTTATTACTTTTTTTAGGTAATAAAATGTGTACACCAAAATTATTTCTAAAAATTCAAAGTGAGTCTTTTCCTTCCCGATGAAAAGCCTCCACATATCCCACTTCCTCACTCCTCTAAAACCTATTAAATTTTTCCAATAAAAGGCCAATAAACTTCCCAAAAACGATACCTTAATTATATAATACTTTTCTTGGGCATAAGGCAATGCAAGGAATCCTTTTGGCACAAACCAATAAGTGTTACCCGATTAAGAGGTAACATCTTCTCTCAAGCTCCTTTCTTTTATTTTCCTTATCCACCCCCTCCAATATCTTCAATCCATTATTTTATGAAAAAATAGTATAATAAATATACTATTAATTTTTTATGATACGGTTTAATCCTATAATTACACACACCTACATATAATGGTTAACAAACATACTGTTTATGTGTACAACGAACTAGTGCCTCACGAAATGATGATTGTTCATTTTGTCCTTTACCACCTATCTTTGTGGAAATTATTATAGACACTGTGTTTATATATTTTATTTATGATATATATTATGATATTAATATTATGTATTTATTTTTAAAAAATATACATTTTACTTTCCATTTGGTATTAATACGATAATCTCATTTGAGGTAGTGTGGACTACAACCCCCTCAAAGCGATGTGATTCGTTCACACACACCATGAAATGGAATAAGGATGGGTTTAGTAAAATTATATGATATATATTATATAATAATTCTACTTTAATATTCATATATATTTACGTATTTAATTTTTATACTTTCTTTCAATACGATAATAAAAATTGAAACAACATTTATGCACACCTACGACTTACCGTCTCCATGAAAGATATATTAAATTTCATTATTATATATTATATAGATTATTATAATATAAATATAATGAATATAAAATATATTTATACCAGGTTCACATTCTAGAATCATGATATAAGTGTAAGGAGCAACGATATGACAGATAAAGACACACATGAAGAACAAAGTGAATATTACCTAAAGTGAAACCTTAATATAGGATCATCAATAAAATGTTAATATAAGGTTATAATAAAAAATATACAGAATTATATAGAATTATATGGTTCTTTAAAATATTTATAATTTTTTTATTTATTATACAGGTGTTTAGAGAGAGTACGACAAGACTCAAGACACAAGGTAAGGGGATTTCTTCTCACTTTTTATTTTCATATCATACACGCTATGTTCGCCACTCTTTCCTTTTGTGTGGTGTATGTACTGACCATGATTGTATTTTATGTCTATTTTACTTAAATTTATTGGTATTATCATATCCCTTTTACGAACTTTCTTTAATGGGGTATAAGTTTCAAAAGTTACCAAATTGGTAAAAACTATTTTGTCTCAAATTTCTGTCTTTGAGACTCATGTATTGTTGTGCACCTAAACTCATTTTTTATGTGTATATAATTCCTTTTTACATCATTAATCTCTTTATTTTTAGGATATTTTAATATTCATGTAATTTCCTTTTACTACGTGAAGAGTATAGTCTCATGTAACCAAGTGGTAAGAGTTTATTGAAACAATCTCATTGATTTTTGAGATTATTAATGACTATGTGTATTTGATGAAATATTATGATCCATATCACAAAAAAACTCATTATTTTCCTTATCCTCTATTCATTCTAGATATCCTCATTTTTTATTACCATTTGTTTTCTACTCATTGGTTCTTAATATTATATTTTTATGTAAAATTTGACCATCTCTCTCTTTGGATGGAAATCTATTATATTTAAAAAACATGTTTTTGATTTTTTTTCAAAATATACTTGAAGATCATTTTCAAGAAAAAATGATTTTAAAAATGTTTTATTGTTTTCAAAGATTCATTTATATGTTGTCAAATCTATTTTGAAAGAAATTTTTTTCCAAAATGATTTATGTTATTGAAATAATTTTTTGAAAAAAGAAGATATTTTTCTCAAGAAATGTTTTTAAAAGATCATTCAAAATTATTTCTAATCTATGATAACATCCATTGGTGTTACTGATTCCTTTATGGGGAATTTATTCAAGGTTTCCATTCATATTATTTTTCTGAATGGATTATTTTTTGATGGCATTATGTTTATGGAACCCATTTCACATTCACATGTTATATGCTTTTGAATCCTACTTCTTTTCACAGGTTATCTTTATGGTGAAATAGTTGTTAAAACTGTCTATTTATATATGTTATGATGTGATTACAAGTTTATAATACCCATTTAATTTAATGGATTATTATATGATTATTTAGGATCTGGTGGAATATATATGTATGATTTCATTATGAGATAGGTGGGACCTATATCTCCCTCAAATGCATTGGGTAAATAATTGTATCTAATGAGATATACTAATATGGTCTTGGGAATGAACCTCAACTACTAATATGGCCATGAGAGTGAACCATGATAATAAATATGGTATTATTAGTGAACTCATGCTACTCATATCACCATGGGAGCGGACCGTGACTTCCAAGATTGTATAGGGAGTGAACCCATATAAAGATGATGATCTTAGAAGCAACAACTTGGATACTATGGAAATTTTTATATGCTTAAATGTCTTCCACAATTCCATGTTTCATTCATATGTTAGGGTTTCATAAATTATGTTCTTTATTTCCTTATTATTCATGTATTATGAAATTTTATGCTTTATTCCATGATTCATGTATATGATCTTTGATATACATAGTATGATCTTTTATTTTTATGATTATGTTCTGATACCTTTCTGCTCATAATTATTCTTACATGTCTCCCTTGTTTACCCTTACTGAGAATTTGACCTCACCCCTTTTTATGTTTTCTTCCTCAGGTTATGAAGATATATATTATGTTTTATTTGTCTAAGAAGGGTGCTAGTCAAGAAGAACCTAGTGGGAGATAATGTAGCTCATTTATATACCGGTGCTTATATTTCCATGTTTACAAATGAATTAGACTATATGGTATTCATGAATCTGTTTGTGTAATGTTTTATGTATTCCACAAAAGTTATGTATTATTAATCTATATCCAGACTGAATCTCTATATTTGGTATGAGAGTAAAGGTTTAGTTATCATTTGGATTCTAGGATGAGAAAACCTTAGTGAGAAACCTACAGACATGTCTATTGATAAGTATAAGCATAAGGAAAAGTATAAGAAAACATCTTGGAATTTTGGTAAATGATAAAGTGAGAGGTTTACTATCAATAAATATCTCTCTGGTTAATACAAGTGGATGTTGCTCTAGAATAAATGTATTTAGGGGTAACAACTCTGACAAGATGTTCTAGGCCTGAATCAGGGTAATATTGTACATGACAATAGGCCTTGCCGCACATCTGATATGACACTCCTAAGGGATATGCTCTTGAAATTAAAAACCTCTTCCCGAATTATCATGAAAGATTTAGATATTATTAGGATATGAATAACCTAGGATGAACCTATGGTTTCATATATTAAATAAGGTGTCATGATTTAGAAATCCCATAAGTAAATATTTTCATGACTATGTGATTTTTTACTATGATAAGTAATTTTCACACAACTTCTAGCTTTAGACAATGGAGGGAACCCAAAGGAACCGTGTTAATCATGATTGCAATGAACAATGCAATGATTTTACTCTTGAGAAACTGAATGATATGGGAGATGGAATGAAGAACCTCATTGTTATGCACACACATATTTCTCAAGATTTGAATCATGGTGGACTACCAAATGAGAAAAGTGATAAAAAACATTGTGTTGAGTCTTTATTGAGGTAACACCCGCCTTCTTTCAGAGGGTCTTGTGTTCTACTTGTTACCGAAAAATGGATCACTACAACTGAAATGATATTACCCATTATCCAATGTCTGAACAATGAGAAATTAATTCTGGCTATCTATCGGTTAGAAGGATAGCAGACTTGTGGTGGACTCTAATCAATAATACAAGGCAAAAATATGAGATTGAATCCATAGAATTGGACGAGTTCAAGAACATATTTTTCAATAAGTAATTTCCTATTATTATTTGTACCAAGATGGATAAAGAGTTCCCTGAGTTGAATAAAAGGTATTATGGATTTATTGGTACATACGAGGCTAATTTTATATGACATGTGAGGTACTCTTCAAGAATTATCATCTAAACTGAAAGTAATGTTGATAGGTTATTCAGTGTCTTAAAGCCACGTCTTAGAAGGGAATTGGCCATAATAGACTTTATTATCTATGAAAAGATTGTGCATTGTGAAATCAAGGTTGAAATTGTGGTTGGAGCCACGTATCAATCTCATGGTTTTGATAAGAGTAGGAAGATGCATTTTAAAGTAAAATATAAAAACCATGATGAAAAGAAGATGGTATTTCCTTTATTATATAAGAATGGGAAAAATCATAAAAGAAATTATCATAAGGGGTCTATAAAATGTTTTAATTTTGGAAGGTAAGGCCATTGGGAATTTTATTGTTGAAGTGATGGGAAGAAGTAAGCTAATGTTGGGAATGGGGAAAAAGCGACATAGAATGCACCTCTGACAATTCAGTTCTAGAAATGAAAGGAGAATGGGAATTATGATAACCACTACCCAAACCTAAGGTTTGGTGATGTTGATCGATTTTAGTATCCTTTTAAGTAGAGGGACAAAGAGAAATATCATGACATCTCTATTTCAGATGAGGGGTTATATAACGAAATGATGAAAGGTAAAATTACTATCCACTATAGAACTGCTAATGTCATATATGATTCTGGATTTTCCCACTCTCTCTTATATAAAGAATTTGTTAAGGGTGTTAAGATTAAAAAAAATAGATTTGGAATTAGTAGTGGAAGTCCCTAATCATACGATGATTGCATCTCAAGTATATGATTCCTCTCCATTTGATGTTTGTGGGAATGTGCTTCCTAAAAATCCTATAATTCTTCCTTTGGTTGAATTTGATGTCATCTTAGTCATGGATTAGCTTTCACTGCATAAATCCCACATTGATTTTTGAGGAAGGGAAGTTAATTTTATTATTTCAAACCCTCCAATGATCATCTATTCAAGTGACGATAAGGATGAATTTACTATAGATATTACATCTAGTGTATGGGTATTAATTCCCATTAAAAAAGTTATTTATCTGAAATGTTTGGGGAGAGAATCGACATCGATGATATACCTATTTTCAGGATTTTGTGGATTTCTTTCTAGAAGATATTCCTAGTCTTCCACAAAAATGATAAGTTGAGTTCTCATTTAAACTCATACCTTTTTCCCCAAAAATTTTAAAGTCTCTTTGTAGAATGGAACTAATTTATTTGTAGGAATTAAAGAAGAAACTCAAACAAATCCTTGAAAAGGGATTTATTTGACCAAGTGTGTAGTCTTGGGGTGCACTAGTTTTGTATTGTTAAAAAATGATGGATCAATATGACATTTCATTGATTATCAAGAGTTGAACAAAATCACAATCAAGAACAAGTATCTGATTCCACATACTGATGACTTTTTTGATCCATGGTGTGGAGCTCAAAAATTTTCCATGATTAACATTAATTTTGGATACCATCACTTAGGGGCTAAGAAAGAGGATATACCCAAGACGACATTCCTTACAAGGTATAGACACTATGAATATATAGTGATTCCTTTTTGTATTACTAATTACACTTATACTATCATATATTTAATGAATAAAGTTCTAGATATTACCACAATATGTTTTTGGTAGTCTTTATAGATGATATTCTGATCTATTCAAAGAGAAGGTAATAGAATGAACGTCACTTTATAATTGTAATAACGACACTAAGGAAGGAGAAGCTACATGAAAAATTTGAAAATATTGAATTTTAAATGCAAAGTGTTTCATTTTTTTGTCACATAATCTCAAGATATGGTATAATAGTAGATCCATCAAAGATGGAGGATATTGAATGCTGGCCTAGACCAACCACGATGACTGAAATCTGTGGCTTTCATGGTATCCCATTTTACCAAAGAAAAGTTTCTATATTTAGTCCTTTAGTTGGAGTTTGAATATATTTATTTGGTGGGATAGCAACAATGAGACCATAGTTGTAGTCACTAATAGTACAAGGGATTCCGTTAAATAAAAGTTCATCATTTCCTCCCCTATGATAATCATAGATTCCTAAATATCATCCTATTATGGAAAATGAGAAATGATCCAACATGAGAAACCAATTTTTGTTAATGTCACCAACAAAACCCATGTCTTATAACTGAAGATTTATTATCCATATATAGTTTGTTTATTTGATAAATTCAGGGAATAATGTCATTTTTATCTCCCCCACTAATCAATAATGTTTCTTAACTTTATCTAGATGGTCACTCCTATTGAAATAGTATGACAAAAATGATTCCTTTTTTAGAATCTTAGGATGCGAAAATATGAAAATCTCACTAATTGTGGATCTTTTCATCAAGACATTAAATGTATCTCGCATGGGTACTCAACCTTATAGTAGGATAAGATTGAATTCTAGATAATTCCCTCAAATCATTCCTCAATTCTATAATATTTTTCATTAGTACAACCCAATTTTGTTTTTGAGTAGTTTTTGAACATGATTATTGAATGCCTTCACACATGTGTTGTCCTACTATTCTTCTTTAAAGAAGACTAAATGAGGGGGCTAGAGTTGGATCTAATGAAATTAATCAATACAAAAGGGTGATCAAATATGTAGTGGTCACCATGAGTCACAATGAAGTTGGGAAAGATAGTTACCCCCCAATATGTTAAATAGGAATTGATGTAGCCAACTACAATACCAACTATTTTTTCCAATTTTTTCCCAAGGTGACTGGATTTTCAAAGAATCGAGGGTCAATGAAACTATTTTTTGATAGAATTTTTTTGAACTTAATTATATTTTTTTTGGAGAAAGGAAAACCTTATTTATTAAATAATGGATCTATAATCGAATAATATTTTACTTTAATAAAACATAGAGATTTTCCTGGATAGAAATATGACAAAGAATTCAAAATATTATCCCTATTAGAGATCTGATATTTTACATAAATGATTAATTTAAACATAAAATGGGTGGAGAGAGATAATTTCATAGTAATATATTACGATGATACATAAACCAACTCTAATAGAAAAATATCATTCAAAATGACCATATATGCTAGATTTACGGTTTCACATATAAGTTAAGATTAATGAAATATATTTTATTGATACCATTTAATAGAGTTGTGGGAATTTTCGGTTCAATGATAGCCACTAGGTATAACTATGGTGTTGTTATTTGAGAGGTAATATTGTTTTATCTAGGGAACCAAATCCCTTATCATTCCAAGTAACATATAAACTAGTTAAAACGGAGATAAAGATTTTGTTCTTTATAAAAACTCCAAGGATCTTGTTGAATCCTTCCTTATTATATTTTATAACTATTATGGGAATATAATCATTCTATGTTAACCATATTATTATCCTTATAGGATTGGAAGCATGAGACAACCTCTCCTAGAAGAACAACACCTAGAGATTGTGGAGGATATGTATGATCTATAAATATAGAGGTTTTTTAGCAGGGTAAGGGATATGAGAAGAAAGGAAAAAACAAATAAGGTAAAAACACTAAGGTGTAAATAATTAGGGTGAATATGTAGAGAAACTAAAAACCAAGTCCAAAATTATGAGGGCCTATGACTAGGATACAGGTGTTAGAGCGGGATGAGGTGCCTCCAAATAGATAATACCAATAGGGTCTAGAGGGCCTCTTAATTTGTTCTAGAATTTTTGACACAGATGATATTCAATTTTTGTCAGTTTAAATATTATATTGGGAGTATGAACTTATTTACTCACATTACATGAGGTTCGACTCATTTACTGGAATGATAAAATAGATCATTATTTATCACCCATACAAGTACACTTACTCAATTATCACTTATTATCATACAGATAAACTTGCACAGTTGGGAGATGTGGTTAGGAACTAGTGGATGGTGATGATATTTGGTGGGGTTGACTAGGAATCATCATCAATGTATATACATTGGTATAATTTATGTTATGTTTTAAATTTCCATCTATATTATACTGGATAAGATGTATATACTAACATGTCTATATATGTTTTTTATATGATGTCTTTATGGAAAATTGTTTTCTTCATTCAAGGATTATATTTTATACCAGTTGAGTTTCATATTAATGCATATTTCAAATAATATTTACAGATGATATGGTAATATCTTTTAATTTAGAGGCACTTCCTCCCATTGTGTTTGTGGATAACACAACTATTGTGACTATCCGTTATCGTAATGGAGGAAGGATTGAGAAATTCACTTACTAATAATATTGGACTACCTTGGTGGACCCCATAAATGTTTTTGTGTTTTAAATATGTAACAATGCATTATATTAGTGCTTGATTTTTAAAAAATACAAGACTTTGGTTTTGGAAATTAAATAAATATTATTGAATATATCTAGTATCAGTCTCCATGATTTGGAATAAATGTTTTGTGGGGATAACATATTTATATACAAGGAAACTTAAAATCTGATGACTAACTTTGTAACTACCTAGACATTTTATTGTCGATGAATAAAGAGTTGGTTTATTCTTCTATAATTTTTGTGGATAGGTGAATTTAAATTTAAAAATTTTAATTAAAGGGGGAATGTAAGGATATTTTTTTATAATGTAATTTTAATTATTTAATTGAAATATAATTATTGAAAATATAATAAAAATATGTTATTGGTGGTTTGTGGGAAAATGGGAGAGGGAGGTGGTAGTTTGTTTCCACTAGGTACATGGTATTAGAATATCGGTTAGCCACTATATCATCCACAGGAGAGATAAAAATGAATGGGGCACAATATGGTCAATTAACTTTCTCTGAGTACTCTGTGATCCACTAGAAAATAGATGGAGGGAAACCTGTTACTCAGATTGGTTATTATCACATTCATTATGGAGGAAAGATCATAAGATTTCATTTAATTCCAATTCCATTTATACATAGATTGGCCTTTGGGTAGTTCATTTTGACCGGCCTCTCCCACCCTTCTCCCCATCCCAATGCCCCTTGGGGTAGATCACTTTGGCATATAATTGTTTAGAGCATAGATTACTGGTATTTTTTTAATATTAGTGAAGGTAATATGGTTCTTTATTTATATCTTCTTTCTTCATCACTATTCATCACTAATTTCCTTCACATATTAGTGTCTGTAATGAAATTCAATAGGAGCATGGCCATGTCATTTTGATTTAAATTTTATTCTTTGCATGGTGCATAGAGAATTATTTAGAATGTTGTATTATCATAATTATGAAATTTTTGGATTATGATATGTAATTTAGTGTGTTTATTAATGTGTTTTAGTTATTTTTGGTCAAATTAACTATGAAATTTAGTTTATAATTATAGATATTTCTTGGATTAGGCTCATGTCTATGTCCGGAGGGGATTACACCTTATTACTCTGGTTTTGACTTTTTTATAATGCCTAATGATTTCAGAATTGATTATAACCATTGATTTTTCTATTTATTAATGGATATTTGATTAATTTATTAGTTTTTATCCATTAGATATGTGATTATGAGTTCTTTAGGGGTTTTATGATATTAGGATCAATTTAGAAATCATTATATAGGATATATGGAATTTAAATTAACGATTCTATTGATTATTTGAATTATTTTATGATTTTAGTGATCTTTATTACTCTTTTTTACATATTATACGATGTTATATAATCTCAACCCATAACTTATAATGTGTTTTGTTTCAACCCAATTGTCAAAAAGGACTATATATCTTATCAAACAATTCATCGTTGGTTCCTAGATCCGGTGTGTATTGGAGGCACATATTTTTTTTTATTTTTTAGAATGAGTTTTAGTTTTCAAATTAAACTAATTTTCCTTTTTTAAATTTTATTTAAAAGGTGGGTTAATAAAGTTTATGTTTAAAGGAAAATATTAGTTTAATGTAGTGGATTTAAAAAGATTTTTCAATATAAATGATGGCTTTATTAAAGCATCTTCACAGTTTTTTTCCTAGTGGATAGCCTAAGTAAATATAACATTTAGTTTCTTTTTATAAATAATTCATGGAAAGGGATTTTACTTATATTTTAAAGTAACGTTTGGAGGGCATATTTTTTGGCATGTTTTATTATGTTAAACCTCATATATGTAGAAACCTTATTTTAAACATGCTTGTTTTCTTGTGTGAACTTATTCTCATTATTGATTTATCTATTATATCATTTAACATTTGCATGTATGTAAATATATGATCTATAGGAGGAAACTTCATTTGAATAATTATTATATTATATTAGATTGTGATGTTAGATAAAGTTACCTCTAGAATATATCCATTTGAACCTTTAGATACCCAGGGATGTGTATGAGTTATATGCATAAAATAGGTTTTGGGTTAGATGTTCACCATTAGAATTTGGGATTTTTTTAATTCTAGAGGTGTTTCATGACCTATCTGTCTTTAGAGAGCCCTAACTTATAACTTTAGCATTTAAGGTGGTAGATAGTTTTTATTTTATTAAATTGATGGATCATGTTTTATTCTTGAGTTGTGGTCCTATGATAGCATGATACACAATATGGGTCAAGAAATGGGATAAGAGAGGTGTGATTAATCATTGTTTTATTCATAGGAATATGGTGAGTTTCCCTCACAACTAACATCATCTTATTCTAAAAAAATATAGAGTTTTTGGTCACATATCCTTAGATGCATTGAGTCCTCTATAACTGACCTCTTGATGAAGTATCAATACCCATGGGAGGTGATGTTAATGATGACCATCATGAGGGATATTTAGAGTTAGGATAATTTCTAATTTTATACATAAGGTCACACATGATATTTTTTTACCTAGTTAGGGTTTCTAGTTTTTTTTATTCCCCTTCGAAATCTAGAAATGGAGTGATAGTTTATATGGAATTGGGAGAGATCATTACCAGGAATTAGGAGGTGATGGAATATGGCATGAAATTATGCTGAACCATATCCTTCAAAGAAGTCATATGAGGTAAGACCAAGGCTACAGAGTGATATTTTTTATTAATGATGATGGTTTTATGTTTGATCTATTTTAGTAGGGAACAGTTAGAGAGGTATAACATCATGTAGTGGCACCTAGACCCTGTAATGATTCCTATTTTTTAGAACTGATATTATAGATCTACTGGTATTATCATTGATATCTTTAGTGAGGACCAATGAGATAATTTGAGGAATTATGTGAGAGATGGTATGTTATTTAATTTAGTTAGGACCCATTATGTATTTTCCTCTATTTATTATAATTTTTTCGTCACATATGTTTTTTTTGTTTTCACCATCTTTTATTTACTATTTCTTCATTCTATATACCATTATATATCAAGATTTCAGTTGTAGATGTTAAGTGAGATGGCCAATGGGTTGAATGTGATCTTCATTAGTGTGTTTTGAGGTTTTTTGTTTAATGTTAGATACATTAATGAAATAGGGTCTATAGTGGGGGGGGGGGGTGAATATAAATTTATTAACATTATCAAATTTATTACAATTAAGTGAGATAAAGCAGCAAAATATAAAAATAAGGAAAACACAATTAATTTTATAGTTGTTTTGTTTAATTGACTTAGTCCACTCTTAACACCCCAACTGATGGATTATGAAACCTACCATGAAATATAGAGATAATTTTACATGGGTTAAATCATTACCTATAATTTTACATCGGGATGAATACCAATCTTTGAATTTTTGAGGAGAAGCCACAAACCTAATAACATATAGACTTTCTTAGGAGTAGATAGAAACCTAGTCTTTCTACAAGGATCATCCCCAACCTAGGTTTTATATTTTTTTGTTATGTTAAGAATACATATTGAATATATTTCATAAATAGGATAACATGCGTGATAAATGATTTAATTTCAGAACTATACCAAGAAAAAAGAGAGAGAACAAAGATTACAATTGGATAGAAGTAGAAATATAACTAAGAATAAAATAGTTGATGTAATCCCCTTTAACTGGTGTAGATATTGTGATTTGGGAATTCCCTCAATGGTACAATTACACTATTTATGGTGATATAGTTCGTCCCTTGATATTTCATCATAATATATGTAAACATTGTATATAGGATCAATATATTTTTTACAGTAGATGATCCCTTTGAATTTCTTCATGTATTATAGTATGTAATCATGTTGTGGGTTCTAATTATCCTTGAGTCCTTTAAATAGAATATATAAAAACTAATAAACAATTTTCTAACTTGGTAATGAAACTGAAACTCAAATTAAAAAATTATTTAGGGGAGAAAAAACTATCATCCTGAATGATAGTAAAAACAATTGTTTGAATTCAAAATTAATGACCAATTCATACCAATTTGAATTACATATTAAAATTTTAAAATAGTATCCATAATAATAGGTCGAACAAATTCCCAAAATATCATAAGATAATTTGAATGATTAAATTGAATATTTAAAATACATTCTAATTACATGTACTCTATAAAATATTTGAAGTTAAATTACATAGTATTAAATACCCTAAATTAATATTGAATAATTTTAAAGAAATAAATTATTAATTTAGAATATAAAAATATTGAGAAATAAATTGAAAATATAAAAAGTAAAATATTGGAAAAATGTGTTGTAAGTGAACACATGAATAAATTGTATATTATTAAATATTTTAGAAAATTTTAAATTATTTACAGAACACGTATCATGGATTACATATAATATATATTAATTTATTAACACAAAAAAACATGTAAAATAATTAAAATAAGCATATGATTAATGTTATTATAAAAAATAATGAAAATAGTGCATGTTATAAAATTCATATTTAAAATGAATAATTAAATAAAGAACTCACCATGTAATGTGGTTGGTATAAGTATCCTTGAAGTTAGTATACAAACCATGTGAAAATTTTTAACATGTTCTCACTATAATGATCGTGCAAACTTGGTGTGGTCACTGAAAATATAACATTGTCACTATACTGAACATGATAAACATATAATGTGTGGTAGGTATAGTTACCATGAAAAGAAAATAAAGTGTGTTAGGTTCAAATATCCTTCATAGTAACTTCTTTACATTGAGAATACAATTCACGGATGAACATTAGAGATGCTATCACGATTCATGATTCAGTGATCAGAATGAGAGAGCTATAATGTAAGCTCAAGTAAGGTAGAGTTGCTGTAGTGGTGATATGATGAAGTTCATCACATGATTTTTTTTAAATATGATAAAGTGGATCTAATTTCATGGATTGATTCTAGAAACATTTGGATGCTTTACCTAGAGATTCTACCATGAGTGATGATTCTTGTTGCTCATGTAGTTAAATGAAAGATTTCATGTCATAGCTTTAGAAAGGATTCCTGATAGGTAAAAATGAGGTTCCACTATCAATTGAATAAAAATCATCATAGTTATATATAAGGGGAAAGGTATGTATATAGAAAATATATGGTAGGTTTAATAATGAAAACCTGGAAAATGAAAATATCATGACTACAGATACAATAGTAATTTTTTAGACCCTCTAAATAGAAAAATTTTCAAAATATCAAGGAGACATAAATGAATTTATTTTAAAAATACTTATAATGGATTAATGAATTCTTCACACAAACCCATAGATTGTGATATATCATGAAAAATATGTATTATATAAATTGAAAGTTGCAGAAGAAATAATGAAATGATGCTTAAATCTAAACAGTTTTTGAGGTAAAAAAAATAATTTTAAAACTTTCATAATGTTTAATGAAATGTATAAAAACTTATTAGATTTCCTATTAATAAATAATCATCAGATTAAAAATTATATAATGAGAGATATGAATGAAATATATAATAAATTAAATTCTGGAAATTTAAGACTTCCCAAACTATTGCAATGAACTTTGTAAATTTGTAAACTACATAAAAAAGGATTTCATACACTCTTTTAGTTTAATGAAGTGAAAAAAGATGAATTAGATATCCAAAAAAATAATTTGCATGAATATCTGAGATACATAACTAATATTATAAAATAATTACTAAACAAAACATTAAAACATTATAAACTAAACTTATTAATACGACTAAATACATGTAGAATGTTTGGTCCAAAATGCGAGCATTCTAGTTATTGATTTAGACTTTGTAATATTTTATTAAAATTAATATAAACTTATTATATTTTATATCAAATATGATTCATAAAAATCCAATCACTATAAATCAAGATATTATAAACTTATAGTGATATAGAAAAATAGTTTTCTATATAAAATATTAAGAGGGTTCATGTGAGGAAATAAAAACAATCCAAAATTTAATGTGGTCAAAAAAATAGTTTAATCAAATAAAATTTAATATAATGAAACAAAAACAAAATATATATAAATCCACTTCACAAAAAATTCACATTTTTTTATTAAAAAACTGAACAGGTAAAGAAAACAATTCTCCCACTTTTTTTAAATAAGCAAAAAGATAACATCTAATTCAATTTAAATAGATATTATCATAAAAAATAGTTATCACATTTTATATTTTAAAAGTGTGAACATATTAAAGAATATATAAACTCTAATAATATGGATATTAAAACCATAAAATCCCCATAAACACATGAAATATTAAAAAAGTATAAAGCACATACTAGACACTATAAATAAAATATTTAAAACTCTCCTTGAATAGAATAAAAAATTAGACATTAGAAGACTCCCTAAATAAAATTATTATATAATATAAGTAATTTTTTAAATAATATATATGTCTTAATGAAATGAATATTTATTTAGAGAGTATCCACCCTTTGATTAAACATTGTATTACATGTGGCGAAGTCCTATAAATAATCAATCACAAACACTTTTTGGTACCCATGGTATTTTTGGTCCAATTGGGTTAGTAATAATTTTTTTTGTATTGAATAAAATTTAAAACATTTATTATAAGATTCATGAGAATATTACTTTTTATAGATAAAAAATCTAGTAATACCAAGATATTAAGGGAACCTTATAGAATATTCATCAGAATAATTTTTTTCTAACAAACATTTTAAACATACAACTATTGAAACCTTTTCTATAGAAAATATAACAAAATAAGTCTTATATATCTTAGGAATTTATTTTTTACAACCAAAAAAATAATTATCTCCATTTGGTTTCATCATAACTACCATATAATCATATATTTATTTTCCTTAAACTAAGGTAGATATCATTTCATTGAAATTTATAATTTCCTCTTCCAAATTAACATTTTCCCTCTTAACAATAATAAGAGCATCATAGAATTTATCTTTTATAGATGAATTATAATTTTTCAAATAGTGATTTTACTTTTCAAGATTAGATAGATTATTTCCCTTAATTTTAATTTTATTCTTTTATTTATTAAAATTTTCAATTTTTCATTTTTGATAATTTTTTTTTATTTTCATTAGTATTTTTTTATGACCCAAAGTGATTTTTCATGTTTTCTTGCAAGAATTTCAATTTTCTGTTGAAACTCATCATATTAATCACTTAACTCTTTCACATTGGAATTATCACAATCAAGAATAGAAGAATATCCAAAATCAAAATTAATATTATTAAAATTACAAACCTATAATGAATCATCAAATTAATAAAAATTAGAATGATTTATTATACCATTAAATGGATATGTAACCTTAGGATATTTCCCCATCAGAGTAAGGTTACTTGCTATTTTTCACTTCAAGATTCATCACTAGAGTCAGATACTTCACAAAACTCCATACTATTTAATAAGAACATTTAATTTCATTTTTGTACTTCTTATATTTCCCTTCATGTTACAAATTTGAACAATCCTATTTTTTATGGCCGAGTTTCCTGCATTCATAGAAATATTATATTTGTTTTACATTTCTTACCATTTCTTATGAAATTATTATTGTATCTATTTTTTCCTTTATCATTCATGGTTGTATATATATTATTTATGATCACTTGAAATAATTTAGAAACATAACTTAGATCATCATATTTCCCTAAGATAAAAGAATTTGAAGAATTACTAGAAGAGTTAGAATGAACTTATTTATATTTAAAAGAAAATACATTTGTTTTGACAAATTAATTAAGATCACTGTTCTTTAATTAAAACTCGTATTATAAGAGAGATACAATCAAATCATCTAGTGAGTATTTGGAAAAAATATTTTCTTTCTTCAATGTCTACATTCTTTGTATTCTACTTCTTTGGTACAGATTGAAGTATCTATTCAATCAACACTTCAATATTCATAGTTTCACCAAGTGAAACCATGTTGTTGATAATAATTTTGAATCTGTCAAAAAACTAATTCATAATTTCATGTTAAAGCATTATAAATTCTGAAACTGATCCATATTAATTCCAAGATTAGTTATCCATAATTTTTTAGTTCCTTGAGTTAATTTTAATGTTCTTCAAATTTCATAGGTAGTTTTATACGAAGATATATGACTATAAAAACTCCTTTGAAGAAAGTTGTAATGATAATTCATGAACTTATAATTTAAATCATATTTTCAGCATCATTTCCAATTTATTTTTCAAGTTAAAATTTAGGTATTTTGTAAGGTCTAACCATAATTGTCTAATATTTAATAAATATAATTTTCAAAAATACCTCCATTATGTATTTCCAATAACTGTAATAACCTCTATTGAAATAATGTGGTCTTAAATATTCAATAATAATATATATAGAGTTTCCATCAAATTAAAATAGATCGTTTCTTAGTCTTATTAAGGAATAAAATACAAGTTAGGACAAATAAAAATAGAAATATGAACAATGGTTAAACAAATTCCCTTTATGGAAAACCATTAAAACCAAATGATTTTTAAAAAAAAGTAGACTAATGATTCCTAAAAGTTAATCCTTTGGATAATAATTATTAGTATCCTTAAAATGAATAACATATATAATCAATCCAAAAGAAGTTCCACCTCTGAGAAAGAATTTTAGGTCAGATACGTTGATGGAAGAATATTTAAGGTGTGTGTGTGCGGGGGGGGGGGGGGGGGGGGTTAATTGACCTTTATAAAATTATCAAAGTTATTAAAATTTAGAGAGATAAAGTAGTGGAAAATAATAAGGAAACAGAAAAATATAATTTTATAGTGGTTCAATCTAGTTGACTTAGTCCACTCTTCATTTCCCAAATGATGGAATATTTCACCCACTATGAAAGAGAGAGAATATTTTACACAAGAGAAATAAAAACATAGAATTTTTCATTAGGATAGATCGAAACCCAGGACTTTGTAAGGGGTATCCCAAAACCTAACAACACATATAATTCTATGGGACCATAAAAAAATATAGTCCTTCAATAAGGAGAATCCCCGACCAATGTGTTCTACTTTTTTTTTTTCAGGTAATCATTACCAGGGAATAAATTTTAGAGATATTATAACCTATGTGAGAGAGGATTTTAGTGAAAAAATATATGAAAAAAATATATAAAAACATCTATATAGAAGCAAAAAATATTTCTTGTGATGAAACCGTTTATGTAGGACTCTTCAAATGTTATAGATAGTGTACTATAAGAATTACATCAATGGTATAGTTCAACTCTTGAAGGTGATATGGAAGTCAAATAATAAATTTTTATCCCTTGAGAGTTCATCACAACAAATGTAAACATTGTGTATGGGATCAATTGATTGTTCACAGAAGATTAGTTATTTGAATTGCATTGAGTATGATCTTATGTAAATTTAGTTTATGTTACAATATTCAATGAGTCCTTTAAATAGAATCTGTAAATTCTTACTAACCAATATCTAACTAGGAAAATAAATTTAAATTCAAATTACAAAATTACTCAGGAGAGAGAAAATTATCATCCAGAATAATTGTAACAATAATTGTTTGAATTCAGAAGTTAAAGATCAATTAATGACAATTTAATTAACTAATAAATATTCAAATAGTCTCTATAAATATATTTGAAAACAATTTCATAAATATTGTATGATAATTTGATTTTTTAAATTAAAAAATTAAAATACTTTCTAATTAAATGTGGTTCATAAAATGTTAAAAGTTAATTTACACTTCATTAAAAACTGTAAAATAAATTTGAATAATAAATAAGATAATAAATATTAATTTATAAATTAATAATACCAATAAATAAACTAAAAATATACATTATTAAATATTGGAAATATGTGTTGTAAGTGTACGCATGAATAAAGTAACAATTATTAAATATTTTAAAACTAATTAAAATATTATTAAAATGATTCTCATGGATTATATATAGTATTTATTAATTTTATAAAATAATTAAAGTCTTAAAATAATTAAAATTAGTATGTATCTAATAATATTATCAAAAATAAGAAAATAGAGTGTATGTTTTAAATTTTAGATTTAAGAGAATAATTAATGGGAATAAATGACTGTTGTGTGAGGTCTATTGAAGTGGTTGTACTGTCATTATACTGATTATGTGAAAAATTTCAATGTGCGGTCACTATAATGACTATGGAAATAATGCATGGTCAGTTAAAATATCTTGCTGTTATTATACTAACCCTGATAAAAGTATAACGTTTAGAAGGTATAGTTATCATTAGAATGAAAATAAGCTGTGGTATGATTTAATATCGTTCATGGAAACTACTTTTCATGGAGAATACAATGAGTTAACGAACTTCAGAGATGCTTTCACGATGCATGATTGGTTAAGAATAACAGGTTAGATGTGATGCATTCTTGAGTAAGGCTAAGACACAACAGTGGCGATGTATTGGAGGGAGATTCATGATGTGATGCAACTTCCAAATTGGATCTCACTATATGGATATATGATGGTGAAATTTTGATCCTTCTATGAGAGGTGATTCCAGAAGTACATCTTTATGTTGCTCATGTGGCTAGATAAAAGGATTTTTTTCATCGGTTAAACAAATGGTTTATGAGCATCATAAATGAGGTTCCAAATTCACTTGGATAATATCCATGGTAGGTATATGATAGGGGAACATTATGGGTATATAAAACACTTAGTAGGGTGAATAATGAAAACATGAAAACATAAAATAGCATGATAACATAAAATCAACTGATTTCTAGATCCCCTAAATAAAATAATTAGTAAAAGGTCTAGTAGAATTAAATTTATATATTTTTGATATAATTCCAATAGATTAAATATAGTATGGTAGTAAAATAGTTTTCCATATAAAATATTGAAAGGCTTCATGTGAAGAAATATAATAAAACTAATATTTTATGTGGTTAAATAATTAATGCAATCAAATAAAATTTAATGTAATAAAACAAAAAAAAATACATAAAAAGAACTTCCACAATAATTTTTGAAACCTCATCGTGATTGTGTTAAATGAGACAATATTTTTTTGACATACCAAACTAGGTCACAATGGTATACATGTTATGATTAAATTTATCTGGATCCTTACCATAATTTTGTATCATTAGTATGTGTCTTTGGTGTTTGTTTGATTATTATAGAGAGATAAATATAAGTTTACTTTTTTGATTTTTTTGTTATTTGTTAGGATGGTGAGTTACACTGAGAACCAACTTGAAATATCTCACAAGACATGTATCCCCATCCACACGATCATAGTATCACTTGGTGTGTCAAGGTGAGTGGTGTAATCCTGCTAAGTCAGTAGACTCACCCATATCAGAGTACACGACATGGATATATATTCACATTTCATTTAATAAACAAGTATTTTCATAGATTTGGAAACATTTTTTGGGTTAATTAGTGTATGAGTATCGATTAGTAGGTAGGATATATATTATGAGGTAGGTTAGAGGCCATTATGAATTTTTTTCTAGTTATTTTATAGATTTTATATCATCGAATGTTCCTAATATTATTAGTGTTCCTTATATTTTACCTTATATATATATATATATTTTATACCTATTGTTACTTCTCTTTTATATTATGATACATTATATTGTTTCTCTCTTCTTTATATTATATAAAGTTATGTCCGTCTTGGACCCCTTTTTTATGTCTATAATTTCTTTGACATCCATATATAGACGGGTTATGCTAGAATATATAAAGATTTAGGCATGAAAATTAGCCTTCATTATGAGGTCATAGTCTCCCCATGTCTTATTTCATCTCTCATCACTAGTTGATAGCCTCAGGAATACAAAGAGTCATTCCCATGGTCTTATAGTTCCCCCTACTTTGTTAATGTTCATGTTATCTTGGTTGGGGCATTACAAAATAGAGTAGAATCATTTTTTTGGGATAGTGTTACATAGAGGTGGAGATATGATTTCAAAACATAAAATTTAAATAATAATCATATCTAACATGTAATGATTATATTAAAACCCATATCCCCAGGGATATCTAGTGTCAGGAGTAGGGACTCATGGTATGAGTGATGTCTTATACTGAGAATCCCCAAGTAAGATGGATGAGACACAAGATGATTCATAGGGATTAACTGGTAACCATTGGTATACTTTATACATCATAATTATGTAATGCATAGGGCATGATACACATGTCTATGGGTAATGTTATTTGATATATTTTCTTTTAATGGAATATTATTAATTGAAGAAACTTATAATATAATATATGTACTGTTGAATATATTATAATAGGATATATGATTAATATTGATCAAATTTTCTTATTATATTAATTATAATTCTATTTTCCAACTATTATTAAGAAGTAGATGTCTGGGGTCTTAGGTTTTTCATAAAAACAAAACTTGGAAAATAAAATTTATTTGATGGTATGAGGCATGTGTAAAAGGTTTTGAGATTTTTGGGATTGAGAAAATTGAGGGTTGGTATGTTAGTGTTTTTATGAATTACTTTGAAATGGAAATGGTTTCTAAGGAAAATACCAATACAGCTAAAGATTTTAGGCTTTTTAGTTTTGGTGAAAATCCTTTTATAAAAAGGGGTATCTTGATAATTTTTGTTATTTTTTTGTATGATCAGTGATTTGAATGATTTTTCAAATAACCAAGGGGTATGATTGAGTTATTGGTTTTTTATGTTTGATCAAGGGTGAAGAAAATGATTTTAATTATGTAAAATTGATTTGTAGCATGATCATCTAATTTATCTACATGAGCTTGGTTGGGTAGGACGGTATTTTTGTAGGGTTTAGGTAGTATGATATATAACTTGTATATTTCATTATTCATTACAATTAAATTTATATTTGGAAGATTAATACTATATAGGATACAACAAATTTTTAGAATGAACCACTGGTGGTTGATTATTATGGAGATGTTCCCCATAAGTTTAATTATTAATCATTTATTGTTTTGTCAGCATTTGGGATAGATAATGATGTTAACACATCATTTTATGTTTTTGGTGATAGATATGAGTTGATTTATTGGAATATTGGTTTTAGAAAACCATGACTTCTTATGGTTCAATAAAAATCCATTAAGGTTATATGATCAGAGAATGTACAAAGAAAGTATCTACCAGAAGAAATATTGACTTCTGTGTAGGATAGTGAAGTAAAATTCCCTTACAACCAATGTGGATTTTTTTTATATTTTTTTTCAAATAATCATAACCCAAAAATATTTTGGTGTTTAGTTTTTAAAATCATATAAAAACACAATTACATTAAAACCATTTTTTAAAATCAGTTTCTATATAACCAATAGTAAAAAACAAATATTTTATAGTAGTTTTTTTCAAAACTAACATTATATATCTAATAAAATATTTTAAAAAAATTATTTTCCATTTAGTATGATTGGGATATCAAACTATAAAATTATATCACTTGAATCTAAAACCTAGCTCCCATTCTCTATTTTTATTACATTGTATTTTTATTACACTAATACTCTCGATGACACTAATTTTCCACTCCCTTGAATCCTCTATATCACTCTCTCATCCATAATTCTTCAATCCATCTAAAATTCCCATGATCTCTCTAGTTTTCTATACCACTACTATCCCCTTTGTTGTAGATATGTTCTTTTAATTTTTAAATAAAATCCCTTCACCTCTTATTAAAGATGGAAACATTTATTGTTTGAAAAAGTTTTCAACTATTTTATTTAATGAACATTTTATTAATGATTCTAATGTTCTTCAATTGATTTCTACATGGAATGGAACATTTTCAAATAACAAAACTATATTGATTAAATTATAATAGAAAAATGATAGGATTATTATTGTCTCTTTTTTACATGTAGTTTTGTTAATCATCACTTGTCTATCGATTTTAGTAACAGTTTTTTTAATAAAATTCCTTGATCAACATATGATTTATCACTTATATTTTTGTTCTATTCATTTTATTTATTTTATGATAAAATTCAATTTTAATGTAATTGTCTTTGTAAATTTTAAATGGTATATATCACATGTAAGCTTCATTTTTATAATTTTATAGAACTCATTTATAAGAAGTTATTAGATCGATAATTTCAATTTAATATAATTAGTATAAACTTCAGTTATCATTATATTACATGTATTCATGGATGCTAATTTTTGATTTTCTAGTAAAATTTAATTTAAAATTATAAATAAAACATATTTAGACATTGAAATTAATATAACTAATTATGGATAATTTTTACCCTTTTATTATTTCACAATTAATAAGTGATTTTACAATCATTGGAAATTTAAACAGACTAATTATAAGTAAATCCTGATTCTAAAATAATATCTATTTTATGAGAAGTTGGTGTATACAATTTTAGACACTTAAAATTTTTTTAAGTATATATATTCATATTCCAATGATGTGTGATGGAAAAAGTTTGTTCTCTTATATAAAAATATATCACATGATTTATTATAAAATTTATATAATGAAACAATTTTTATATTATAATGAAAAAAGGATACCTTAATTAAATAATTTTATGAATATATAATCAACTTTCTTATATCATAGTTGAATTTTTAAACTCATTCTGGATATATTACACTAAATAATAGTTGGTTTTACATTAATATAGAGACTAATTTTCATTAACATGATATCTATAAAAAAATAGATATTTTATGATAGGTTATAAAAATCATATGATAAAGGGGAATGATGACTATCTATCAAATAAATATTTATAAAAGATTAACCAAAAAAAATATACATAATAGTGATTGAAAATATGATAAAAAAGTATATTTAACTTATGTTTTCTAAAAAAATGTATTTTCCAATATCAATTATCATTTATTGTTATTAATATTTTTTAAATATGTTCTTAATTTTTATTTTTTTATGTAATTAATAGATCATAATTGGATAAATACAAGAAAAACAAGTGATAAATATGAGAAAGATGTTGAACAATTCTTGGACTTTTCTAAATATTAATTAGAGAATAGTTATATATATTACTATAAATAAAATTATTATATATGAGAAAATTAGTATCCTTATAAATTAAATGTCATTGGAGTTTCTATTTTTTTTATCTCTAGTTATAAATGAAAGATAAATCATGGAGAAATAATATAAAATTCTATATCTATAATTAATAATTATTTTACATATGAGATATATGATCATCCTAATGAATAAATTTAGTATTTATAAGTTAAAACAATTAAATAAATATAATGTTTTGAATGATTGTATGGAAATGATGAAAAATCTTTATTCAAAGTTTCTATTAAAAATACAATTTTATTATCAAAACTGAGATTTGTTAAATTGGATGTGATAAATGGATGGACTATTAACTATTTTACAAAATTAATTGATATTTTGATAGAAATACTATAGAATCCAATGTCCATACATATTTGAACTGTGATGCCAAAAAATATTATGTTTAATGGTATTAGTGTATTGGGAAATACAACCTCTCTTTAAGGAACATTCATTCTATAAAAAATAATATGACAGTTTTTCAAAATGTCCAAAATTTTGGACATTATGAAATAAAATTGATGGAATATCCAACTATGACTCATCTATAGGGACATGTAAAAAACTTCATGTTAAGGAAACCTAGTATCTTCTAATAATTCCCAGTTTTAAGCATTAATTTTCACATTAAAATTATAGAAAGTAGATGAGATGGAATGTACATGAGAAAATCACTAATGGAAACCTACAATCTGATGTTGATTCACTACAAAGGAAACCATTTCTATAAAAAAATTATGATTATTGAATTTATGTTAGAAATATCAGAACATGACTATCCATATAACAGATAAATATATATCAGACAATTAGTATCCAATACAATTCATGGATTATTATGTACATAGTTTATTTTTTTCACTGATATTTATGATGAAAAAGTATTTTGTTATGAACCTAAAGTTTTTTGGACCAAATCAACCTTGAAATAATATTTTTGTTCACTTATCACCATTGATTAATGACAAAAAATTATTATATGATGTATTGTCAATATTTTTTGATTCATTTAAAAATAATAGTTCATTCTCTATGACATCATAATCTTCTAAATGAAAGTTATTCTTTCACATGAAAAATTATTTGGATATAGTGTCAAGGAACATAAATCTTGTCTAATTTTTCAAGAAGGGAATTCATATAAAAAAATATATAATGGGATAAACATAGTGTACATGTTTTATAGAATATTTTTTTGAATAGATCACATTTATCAAATATTAAAAAAATCATTTAATAGTTTATAATAATATATGTTTCCCCCAAAATCACTTTTGAGAAATAAATATTAAAGCATTGTGAAATATATCTTTGTTACATTTTGGAATATAGGATTACTAGGTAATAAAAAAATTAATGTAAGAAACTTTAAATCTTATTTGATCTACCATATTGTAGATTTTGTTAGATAAAAAATAACATTGATGTTTTGCATATTGATGAAAAAATTATGATAGTTTAAGTAGAATGTTATTTGATATAAATGGACAGACTAAAGATAGATTTCATGAAATATTTCACATAATATATATGGGAATATGTATAGAGTTATCTCCTAATATAAAAGAAATATTATCATAATTACTAACATCACTCCCCACACTATCCAAGGGTGAAAAACTAATTCCTTTTTCAATGTTTTCATATTATTAAGGTGCATAGTAGATATTATTAAAATATAAAAACGTTTTTGTTATTAAAGTATTTGAAATTATTTAGCATGATATCTAATGAATATCATGTAATTTAATAACTAATACTAGTTTCACTGAACTGAATTTTTCCAATTCCTTCTAGAAAGAATATAATGAAGTTAGGTTATTTTTTCATTTCCATTTGTTAAAATTTTAAGGATCATAATTTGTTAAATAAGTTGGAGAATGAATCATTACTTATATTTTTTCAACTAGAGATGTATTTTTCACCATTGTTTTCTTATATAATGGTTCATCTAATGATTCATTTGGTGTGAGAGATAAGGTTATACAGGTATATATATATATATATATATATATCATATGTATCCAACTAAAAAATATATGAAAATTATGCTGGAATATGGTAAAAATATGGTTTTATTAAAGTCATGAATTATTTTATAAATATATATGATTATTAATTTGAGTTATTTATTGAATATTATTTTGAATTTGATCTCTTTAGTCACCCTAGATCTCACAAATTTCCATCCATTGGTAAAGGTAAAGTGATTGGTATCTTAAAATAATGTGAATTGAATGTGAAGTAATAATGAAGAAAAACTTTTACATTTTTTACAACATATAAGATGTTCACCCATATTCATTATCACATATTACTATATTGAATTTATAATATTTAAAATAAAATGAAAAGTTCTTGATTAATGATCTCAAAAGATATTTTTTCATGGTTTAAGGTGAATGTCTCCACTGATTAAACTACATCAAAAATATTCAACCGATTTTTTGCAGGACAATTTATTGATTTGACCACATGTTATAGATTTAAAATTAATGGTTTTATATTTGATACAAAATAATAAAACAACAATGGTAGTATTTAAAATAATATACTAATTTCATCACTGAAGAAATTTAGTTCTATATTAAAAAACATAAAAACCACCTTTATACATTAATATCATTTTTTGGTGTTTTTGAAGATATTTGAAATTTTTTTGGCATTAAGTTTCAAGAACCAATGTTTATGTGTAACTAGGTTAAATGTTAAATTGGTATGAAACATAATTATTTTATATTTAAATTTATTGACTGACAATTATTTTTTTTTACTTTTAAATGAAATTTTGCGAGAAAAGTTGAAAACCACATAAGATCAAGAAATAAGGGTTTAAAACACCATAAAAAATTACAAAATCATTGAAGATTATTTTTAGATTACATGAATCATTCAATCTATATAATTTCCATTAAATTATGATTACCTTTGTATCCAAGTCATCCTTGATAAGATCTTCAAAATGATGGACCATCTTTCCCATGTTTGAATATAATACTCAAAATTGATCTTCTTTTCATTGAAGTGGAGTCATATGTCTTGAAGGATTATAAAAATGAGGTATCTTGTTTATCACATTAAGATAATAGAAGAACACTATCTTTGATAGCATATACAACATGCAATAAGATCTTAAACTAACAATGATATATTAATATTAAAATGGCATAGTCATTGAATTAGAAGGTATGGATAGGAATAACCTCATTATAATATATATATATATATATATATAAAGGTACTAATAAATAAAATTCTTATGAAATAATAACTCAATATTTAGAAAATTTGATTTATGATTAAAAAATATGTTTCATTCAAATATGTCTATGTTTCTTTTGATGAGAAGATATTACAATTAATTTATGAAACTATTAAAAAATTTATTTGAAAAATTGAAATTCATTTTCTAAATATGAACATAAATATTATCTTAGAGTGAATTTTTGAGCTTTTTATGAAATTATTGATTTTTTTATTAATAGTTTAAAATACTCATTTTTATTGAAAATTGTCCTTTTGTTTCATGAATTTACAAATTTCATTTGTTTAAATAGGTTTCAATGTAAAATTAGTTTATTTATATTATGAATAATCCAATTACAATCATTGGTATCAATTTTATTCTTAATGATGTTATAAATATATTTTTATACCTAAGAAGTAATATTTTCTATAATACTTATTTTCATCATGTTTTGCAGGATTAATTTTAAATTAATTTCTTCCACTTATATAAATTGAATTTGTTCCATATTTGGAATCAAAATATTTTTTATTAAATAATATATTAAACAATTTTTTTCATTATTAATAGAAATCGTAGGAAATATTTTTTACCAGAGTTTTGATGAAATGAGTTAATTATGGTAAAAACTGTAACACCGAGAGTTTTATGGATCTTTTTTAAAAAATTAAATATTCATTTGTGTCCTTAAATGCATTAAACCCAAAATTCCTTTAAAAAGAATCTAAATCGACATATGTTACATGAAACAAAAACTTGGTGTAGGCTACATGCAACACCAACTTGGAATATGTTACATGAAACACTTACTTAGCATACGATACATGCAACACCAAATTAACACATATCACACACAACTTTGAGTTTCTTTGAAATATCCTTTTAATGATATAATTATTTAAATGTAATAATTATAACCTAACCACTAATCATATTAATATGAACAATAATAACTACATTTAAAACATTATTTATAGTTTTTTTATTTAAATAAAACAAATTTATAATAAAAGATATGATTTTTGGTAAAGTCCTTTTATGTTAAAAAATACAGTTTTCTTAAATAAACGGCTTTTTATTTCTTTCTATAAAAAATAATAAAAATAATTTTAGGCATATATAGAAATTTAATTTGATAAAATAAATTCATTTTTGAATTTATAATATAAAAATTATCTTAGGGTTATTTTTTATTATTTTTCTGAGAAAGTTAATTTTTTGATGAATAGTGAAGAATACCGTTTTTAGTTAAAAACTGCTTTTTTTTTATTTAATTATTAATCATAAATGATAAAAAAATATTGTTTTAAGGTCAAATTTTATAAATATTTCATCTATTAATAAAATTTAATTCACTAAAATAAATTTCACTTTGAAATTGTATATAAAATCTTAAAAAACATTTCAATATTTTTCCACATTAAAAACCAGTTATTTTGTCCTGTATGTGGGATTAGCATTAATCATAATTTTCACACCTATATGATTTTAATTTTTAAAAAATAACATAAAAAATTTTATTTAGTATAATATTTAGAGTCTAATAAGGTTAAGTTAATTTTTTTACAAAATGATTAGTAAAAATGATTGAAATTAATCACAGTGATTAAGGCCAAATTAAGCATAAGAAATGACCAAACTGTAATGTTAAGGGCCCAAATGACCTATAAATATGAAAAAAACCCATTATATGTCCATACCTAGTTCATAAATAATCCATTATTGAGTGTTTTGGTTTTTTATGACTTTTTTTAGCTAATAAAATGTGTACACCAAAATTATTTCTAAATATTCAAAGTGAGTCTTTTCCTTCCCTATGAAAAGCCTCCACATATCCCACTTCCTCAATGTTCTAAATCCTATTAAATTTTTCCAATAAAAGGCCAATAAACTTCCCAAAAACCATACATTAATTGTATAATACTTTTCTTGGGCATAAGACAATGCAAGGAATCCTTTTGGCACAAACCAAAAGGTGTTACCCGATTAAGAGGTAACGTTTTATCTTAAGCTCCTTTCTTTTATTTTCCTTATCCACCCCCTCCAATATCTTCAATCCATTATTTTATGAAAAAAATATTATACTAAATATAATATTAATTTTTTATGATACGGTTTAATCCTATAATTACACACACCTACATATAATGGTTAACAAACATACTGTTTATGTGTACAACGAACTAGTGCCTAACGAAATGATGATTGTTCATTTTTTCCATTACCACCTATCTTTGTGGAAATTATGATAGAAACTGTGTTTATATATTTTATTTATTATATATATTATGACATTAATATTATGTATTTATTTTTAAAAAATATACATTTTACTCTCCATTTGGTATTAATACAATAATCTCATTTGAGGTAGTGTGGACTAAAACCCCCTCAAAGCGATGTGATTCGTTCACACACAACATGAAATGGATTAAGGATGGGTTCAGTAAACTTATATGATATATATTATATAATAATTCTACTTTAATATTCATATATATTTATGTATTTAATTTTCATACTTTCTTTCAATACGATAATAAAAATCGAAACAACATTTATGCGCACCTACGACTTACGTCTCCATGAAAGATATATTAAATTTCATTATTATATATTATACAGATTATTATAATATAAATATAATGAATATAAAATATATTTATACCAGTTTCACATTCTATAATCATGATATAAGTGTAAGGAGCAACGATATGACAAATAAAGACACACATGAAGAACAAAGTGAATATTACCTAAAGTGAAACCTTAATATAGGATCATCAATAAAAGGTTAATATAAGTTCATAATAAAAAAATATACAGAATTATATAGAATTATATGGTTCATTAAAATATTTATAATTTTTTTATTTATTATACAGGTGTTTTGAGCGAGTACGACGAGACTCAAGACACAAGGTAAGGGGATTTCTTCTCACTTTTTATTTTCATATCATACACGCTATGTTCGCCACTCTTTCCTTTTGTGTGGTGTATGTACTGACCATGATTGTATTTTATGTCTATTTTAATTAAATTTATTGGTATTATCATATCACTTTTATGAACTTTCTTTAATGGGCTATAAGTTTCAAAAGATACCAAATCGGTAAAAACTATTTTGTCTCAAATTTCTGTCTTTGAGACTCATGTATTGTTGTGCACCTAAACTCATTTTTTATGTGTATATAATTCCTTGTTATGTCATTAATCTCTTTATTTTTAGGATATTTTAATATTCATGTAATTTCCTTTTATTACGTGAAGAGTATGGTCTCATGTAACCAAGTGGTAAGAGTTTATTGAAACAATCTCATCGATTTTTGAGATTATTAATGACTATGTGTATTTGATGAAATATTATGATCGATATCACAAAAACACTGATTATTTTCCTTATCCTCTATTTATTCCAGATATCCTCATTTTTATTACCATTTTTCCACTCATTGGTTCTTAATATTATATTTTTAAGTAAAATTTGACCATCTCTCTCTTTGGATGGAAATCTATTATATTTTAAAAACATGTTTTTGATTTTTTTTCAAAATATCCTTGAAGATAATTTTCATGAAAAAAGAATTTTAAAAATGTTTTATTGTTTTCAAAGATTCATTTATATGTTTTCAAATCTACTTTGAAAGAAATTTTTTCCAAAATGATTTATGTTATTGAAATCATTTTTTGAAAAAAGATGATATTTTTCTCAAGAATTTTTTTTAAAAGATCATTCAAAATTATTTCTAATCTATAATAACATCCATTGGTGTTACTGATTCCTTTATGGGGAATTTATTCATGGTTTCCATTCATATTATTTTTATGAATGGATTATTTTTTGATGGCATTATGTTTATGGAACCCATTTCACATTCACGAGTTATATGCTTTTGAAACCTACTTCTTTTCACAGGTTATGTTTATGGTGAAATGTTTGTCAAACCTGTCTATTTATATATGTTATGATGTGATTACAAGTTTATAATACCCATTTAATTTAATGGATTATTATATGATTATTTATGATCTGGTGGAATATATATGTATGATTTCATTATGAGATAGGTAGGACCTATATCTCCCTCAAATGCATTGGGTAAATAATTGTATCTAATGAGATATACTAATATAGTATTGGGAATGAACCTCAACTACTAATATGGTAATGAGAGTGAACCATGATAATAAATATGGTATGAGTAGTGAACTCATGCTACTCATATCACCATGGGAGCGGACCGTGACTACCAAGATTGTATAGGGAGTGAACCCATATAAAGATGATGGTCTTAGAAGCAACAACTTGGATACTATGAAAATTTTTATATGCTTAAATGTCTTCCACAATTCCATGTTTCATTCATATGTTAGGGTTTCATAAATTATGTTCTTTATTTCCTTATTATTCATGTATTATGAAATTTTATGCTTTATTCCATGATTCATGTATATGATCTTTGATATACATGGTATGATCTTTTATTTTTATGATTATGTTCTCATACCTTTCTGCTCATAATTATTCTTACATGTCTCCCTTGTTTACCCTTACTGAGAATTTGACCTCACCCCTTTTTATGTTTTCTTCCTCAGGTTATGAAGATATGTTTTATGTTTTATTTGTCTAAGAAGGGTGCTAGTCAAGAAGAACCTAGTGGGAGATAATGTAGCTCATTTATATACCGATGCTTATATTTCCATGTTTACAAATGCATTAGACTATATGGCATTCATGCATCTTTTTGTGTAATGTTTTATGTATTCCACAAAAGTTATTTATTATTAATCTATATCAAGACTGAATCTCTATACTTGGTATGAGAGGAAAGGTTTAGTTATCATTTGGAATCTAGGATGAGAAAACCTTAGTGAGAACCCTACAGGCATGTCTATTGATAAGTATAATCATAAGGAAAAGTATAAGAAAACGTCTTGTAATTTTGGTAAATGATAAAGTGAGAGGTTTACTATCAATAAATATCTCTCTGGTTAATACAAGTAGATGTTTCTCTAGAATAAATGTATTTAGGGGTAACAACTCTGACAAGATGTTCTAGGACTGAATCAGGGTAATATTGTACATGATAATAGGCCTTACTGCACATCTGATATGACACTCCTGAGGGATATGCTCTTGAAATTCCAAACCTCTTCCCGAATTATCATAAAAGATTTAGATATTATTAGGATATGAATAACCTAGGATGGACCTATGGTTTCATATATTAAATAAGGTTTCAGGATTTAGAAATCCCATAAGTAAATATTTTCATGACTATGTGATTTTTTACTATGATAAGTAATTTTCACACAACTTCTAGCTTTAGTCAATGGAGAGAACCCAAAGGAACTGTGTTAATCATGATTGCAACGAACAATGCAATGATTTTACTCTTGAGAAACTGAATGCTATGGGAGATGTAATGAAAAACCCCATTGTTACGCTCACACATATTTCTCAAGATTTGAATCATGGTGGACTACCAAATGAGAAAAATGATAAACAACATTATGTTGAGTCTTTATTGAGGTAACACCCGCCTTCTTTCAGAGGGTCTTGTGTTCTACTTGTTACCTAACAATGGATCAGTACTAATAAAATGATATTACCCATTATCCAATGTCTTAACAATGAGAAATTCATTCTGGCTATCTATCGGTTAGAAGGAGAAGCAGACTTGTGGTGGACTCTAATCAATAATACAAGGAAAAAATATGAGATTGAATCCATAGAATTGGACGAGTTCAAGAACATATTTTTCAATAAGTAATTTCCTATTATTATTTGTACCAAGATGGATAAAGAGTTCCTTGAGTTGAATAAAAGGTATGATGGATTTATTGGTACATATGGGGCTAATTTTACGTGACATGTGAGGTACTCTTCAGGAATTATCATCTAAACTAAAAGTAAAGTTGATAGGTTCTTCAGTGTCTTAAAGCCACATCTTAGAAAAGAATTGGCCATAATAGACTTTATTATCTATGAAAAGATTGTGCATTGTGAAATCAAGGTTGAAATTGTGGTTGGAGCCACGTATCAATCTAATGGTTTTGATAAGAGTAGGAAGATGTATTTTAATGTAAAATCTAAAAACCATGATGGAAAGAAGATGATATTTCCTTTATTATATAAGCATGGGAAAAATCATAAAAGAAATTATCCTAAGGGGTCCATAAAATTTTTTAATTATGGAAGGGAAGACTATTGGGAATTTGATTGTTGAAGTGATGCGAAGAAGTAAGCTAATGTTGGGAATGGGGAAAAAGTGACAAAGAATGCACCTCTGACAATTCAGTTCTAGAAATGCAAGGAGAATTGGAATTATGATAACCACTACCCAAACCTAAGGTTTGGTGATGTTGATCGATTTTAGTATCCTTTTAAGTCGAGGGACAAAGAGAAATATCATGACATCTCTATTTCAGATGAGGGGTGAGATAACGAAATGATGAAAGGTAAAATTACCATCCACTATAGAACTACTAATGTCGTATATGATTCTGGATTTTACCACTCTTTCGTATATAAAGAATTTGTTAATGGTGTTAAGATTAAAAAAAATAGATTTGGAATTAGTAGTGGAAATCCCTAATCGTACGATGATTGCATATCAAGTCTATGATTCCTCTCCATTTGATGTTTGTGGGAATGTGCTTCCTAAAAATCCTATAATTCTTCCTTTGGTTGAATTTGATGTCATCTTAGTCATGGATTAGCTTTCACTGCATAAATCCCACATTGATTTTTGAGGAAGGGATGTTAAGATTATTATTTCAAACCCTCCAATGATCATCTATTCAAGTTATGATAAGGATGAATTTCCTATAGATATTACATCTCGTGTATGGGTATTAATTCCCATTTAAAAAGTTATTTATCTGAAATGGTTTGGGAGAGAATAGACATCGATGATATACCTATTTTTAGGATTTTGTGGATTTCTTTTTAGAAGATATTACTAGTCTTCCACAAAAACGAGAAGTTGAGTTCTCATTTAAACTCATACCTTTTCCCCAAAAAATTTTAAAGTATCTTTGTAGAATGGAACTAATTGATTTGTAGGAATTAAAGAAGAAACTCAAACAAATCCTTGAAAAGGGATTTATTTGACCAAGTGTGTAGTCTTGGGGTGCACTAGTTTTGTATTGTTAAAAAATGATGGATCAATATGACTTTTCATTGATTATCAAGAGTTGAAAAAAATCACAATCAAGAACAAGTATCCTATTCCACATACTGATGACTTGTTTGATCCATGGTGTGGAGCTGAAAAATTTTCCATTATTAACATTCATTTTGGATACCATCACTTAGGGGCTAAGAAAGAGGATATACCCAAGACGACATTCCTTACAAGGTATAGACACTATGAATATATAGTGATTCCTTTTGGTATTACTAATTACACTTATACTGTCATAGATTTAATGAATAAAGTTATAGATATTACCACAATATGTTTTTGGTAGTCTTTATAGATGATATTCTGATCTATTCAAAGATAAGGTAATAGAATGAAGGTCACTTTATAATTGTAATAACGACACTAAGGAAGGAGAAGCTACATAAAAAATTTGAAAAGATTGAATTTTAAATGCAAAGTGTTTCATTTTTTTGTCACATAGTCTCAAGATATGGTATAACAGTAGATCTATCAAAGATGGATGATATTGAATGCTGGCCTAGAAGAACCACGACGACTGAAATCTATAGCTTTCATGGTTTAGTTGGATATTATTTACAGTGTTTAGAGAATTTATAATGACTATCTAATCCTCTGACCATGTTTACTCGTAAGGGTGTCAAGTTACTCTAGGTAGTTGAATGTGAGGAAAATTTCAAGGAACTGAATATAAGGTCAGTCAGTGAGCCTGTACTTACATTTCCTTGTAGTGGAGAATGATTTGTAATATAAAACAATTCTTCCAAGAAAGGATTGAGATGTGTTATTATATAGAATATCATGGTTATACCATATGCATCATGACAGTTGAAGATTCACGATCAGAATTACCCAAATCATTGTTTGGGGTTAATAGTGGTAATTTTTTCATTACAGTTTTAAAGGCATTATCATTATGGAGAAAATTTTCATATATATACCGATGATAAAAGTATGAAATATATATTCACACAAAAGGAGTTGAAAATGCACTAAAGAAGATTGTTAGATTTGACAAAGGATTATGACTGCTCAATACATTACCACCCTAGGAACACGAACATATTGTATAATGTTTTGAGTCATAAGGATCATTCTAGTTTATACATGAAAGGGATCACAAAAGATCAAATATTTCAGTATTTTCAATGAATGGAGCTAGAAATCCTAAAGGAAGAGGAAAAATCATATCTTTCTCAAATAAATGTTCAACCCTAAATCAAAGTGATGATTATGGAGGCCCAGAAGGATGATGTAGAGATGGAAAAGAATGCCAGAAATGTTCCTATGTTTAAAATTGTCAAGATGGAATGATAAGGTTCAGGAACCATGTATGTGTTCATTTCATACTAGATTTGAAGAAGGAGTTGTTAGAGGAAGCTCATAGTTCTACATTCTCTATTCATTATAGAAGTAAGAAGATGTATAGGGACTTAACAAAAACCACTGGTGGGATGACATGAAGAGAGATATCATTGATTTTGTATCTCATTTCTTGGAATGTCAATGAGTTGAGGTTGAATGATTTAATTCAAAGTATATTTTACACCCATTACCCATACAAGAATTGAAATGGGAGAACATCACTATGGATGTTGTCATTGAAATACCCAAAACCTCTAAAGGGTTTAATTCTATATGGGTGGTAGGCGGTCGCCTTACTAAGTTAGCAAAATCCATCACTATTAGATAATACTTATCTCTGGATCATATTTCTAGGATATACATTAAAGAAAAGTTAAGGTTGTAAAGAGTACCACATTCTATTGTATCAGATTGGGATATGAGGTTTACCTCAATGTTATGGAAAATTATTCAGCAAGAAATTGATATAGAATTGAGAATTATCACTATATATCATTCTCAAATAGATGGCCAATATTAAGGAATAATTCAAACCACAGAGGATTTGTTGAGATAATGTTCTCTATATTTCAAATATGGTTGGGATCAACACCTTTCTCTATTTGAGTTTTCTTACAACAATATCTTTCACTCAAGAGTTCAGATGGAAACTTATGAATCCCTTTATGGGAATAAATGTAGAGAACCAACATTTTGGGATAAAGTTGGAGAAATATAACTATTGGGACCTAATATTGTAGAATAAATGATCGAGAAGGTTAGAACCATTCAAAATTATATCAAGGAAGCTCAAATTAAGTAGAAAATTTACACTGACAATCATCGACATGATTTGGAATTTGATTTTGGTGAAAATGTGTTTCTAAAAATCTCACCTCAATAGAATGTTATGAGATAAAGGAATAAAGGGAAACTAAAACCAATGTATATTAATACCTTAGATATTCTTGATCATATCAGGATGGTATCTAATCGCTTTCCACTTCCTCCAAATATCTCCCAAGTCCTTGATGTGTTCCATGTATATCTCTTGGGTAAGTACAAACAAGAAACTTAACTTATACTAAAGTCCAAGGTCATACCACTGGATTAGGATTTTTCTTATAAATAATAACTAGTTGAAATTCTGGACCGTCAAGGAAATTTCAACAAAACAAGACCACTCACATGGTCAAAGTTTTATAGAAAAATAAAAAGTTAGAGGAAGATATGTGAGAACATTAGGATGTGATAATGAATAATTATCCTCATTTATTTTTTTCCTTAGTGATGAATTTAGAGGGATAAATTCATTTAAGGGGGGTAGAATGTTACACCCTAAGTTTTTATGGACCTTTTTTGAATCAATTAAATATTCAATTGTGTCTTCCAATGCATTCAGTCAAAAATTCCTTTCACACGTACACCAAGTTGGTGTATGTTACACACAAAACCAACTTGGTGTATGTAACATGCAACACCAAATTGTCTTATTTTACATGAAACACTAACTTGGCGTCTGAAACACGCAACACCGACTCAACATACATCACACACGATACATAGTTTCTATGAAACATCATTTTAATGGTATAACTATTTAAATGAGAAAATTATAATCTAGCCCTTATAATTAGTAATATGATAAGTAATAACTTCTTTAGAAATATTTTTTTATAATTTTTGTATAAAAATAAAACATATTGATAATAAAAGATATGATTTTTAGTAAAGTCCTTGTATGTTTAAAAATACAGTTTTATCAAATAAACTGTTTTTAATGTCCGTCTATAAAAAATAATAAAATTAATTTTAGACACATTTAGAAATTGTATTTGATAAAATAAATTCCATTTTTGAATTTATAATTTCAAAATTATATTAGGGGTATTTCTTGGGATTTTTATGAGAAAATACATGTTTGATTAATAGTGAAAAATACTGCCTTTTATTTAAAAACTGCATTTTTAATTAATTATTAATGTTAAATGATATTATAATTTTTTAAGATAACATTGGATAAATATAATATCTATTAATACAGTTTAATTCACTATAATCAATTGCAGTTTGAAATTTAATATAAAATCTTAACAAACTTTTGAACATTTTTCTAGTTTAAAACCCCGTTATTTCATACTATCCAATGGATTGGAATTAATATTAATTTTTATACTTATGTGCTTAAAATGTTTAAAAACTGACATAAACCACTATATTCAGTATAATATTTATATTTTAATATGTAAAAGTTAATTTTTTTACCAAAATGATTAGTAAAAGTGATTAAAATTAATCACAGCGATTAAGTCCAAATTAAGCTTAATTAGGGACTAAAACTTAAAATTAATGTCCAAATAACCTATCTAATTTTTTAAAACCAACTGGATGTCTATATTTCGGCCATAAACCTTCCATTGTTTAGGTTTTTGGTTTTTTATGACTTTTGTTTAGGTACGAAAATGTGTACACCTAACTTGTTTCTAAAAATTCAAAGTGAGTCCTTTTCCTTACCTATAAAAAGACACCACCTCTCCCACTTAATCAAAAATATAAAACCTTATAAGTTAAGACAATACCTTCTCAATAAACTTCCCAGAAATCATAACTTACTTTTATAATCCTTCCCCAGGGAAAATGGAAATTCATGGATGCATTTTGGAAGAAACCAAAATGAGATACCTGATTATGAGGCAACATCTTCTCTCAAGCTCATTTATTTTATTTTCATTATCCACAACTCCACTATATTTATTCCATTATATTATGAGAAAATAGTATTCCAAATATAATCAAATGTTTTTAATCTAAAATTTCAACCTACACTTACAAACACCTCTATCTAATGGGTAACAAACATATTATTTCTATGTACAAAGAACTACTACCCTATAACACGATGATGGTTCATTTTTCCATTAAAACCTATCATGGTGGCCATTATGATGGAAACTATAAAACCCTGAGATTTATCGATTTTTTTTTCAAATAAATTAAAATTTTCATTTATATCTTATAATTAACTAAGTCAAACATTCCTTTCACACTAAACCGACTTGTCATATGTTACATGCAACACTGAGTTGGCATACGTTACACGTAACATTGAGTATAGATTTTTATTCAATCTATAAAATAACTAGGTTTGGATTATGTTATATTTAACAAAAAAATAATATTTCACTATACATAACACTGACTTTGTTTGAGTTACACACAAGAGAAACATTCTTTGATAGCTTGCATTGTACGCAATACTAAGTTTCACTAAACAATGATATATTATTAAAATATTATTACTTAATTGGATATAAACTATACATTATGAATAGTATTAAACATATTTTTAAATTTAGATAACATTAAAATTAATATTATTTATTTTATAGACATTATATAAGAACAAATTAATTTTTTCGGATAAAAGAAGTATTTAAGAAAAATGCAGTTTTTCTACCTTTCGATGGCGCACCCATTTACAATCTAGATTTTAACACTTTTATATATATTATATTTGAAAAAATAAATTCCTTATATGGATGTGGGAAATAAAAATTTAGTTTGGCTGAATTTTGGGTATTTTTCTGATAAAATACATCTTTTAAAGAATAGAGAAATATACAACACTTTAATTCAAAACTGCCTTTTCAACTAATTTATTTATATAGATAGAATATATTTTCAATTGGTTTTAATGTTCAATTATATTATTTTTTTATCATTTAATATAATTATGGTCATTTTAATTAATTTCACATTAAAATTGGACATAAACACAAGTCAAACTTTTGATAGTTTTTACTTTTTAAAAACCCTCTTCTTGGTTTTTGACAACGATAATTGATTTTAAATTAATTAATGAAACTTAATTATTTTGAATTTTTAAAAATGGATTATATATTTGGAATCAGTGGGTCTATAATATGTTAATAGTTTACATTTATTTTTTTGGATATTATGAATAGTAATTATAGAAATTTTTATTTACCATAGTTTAAGGTAAATTAGGTAAATAAGGGTATCCAATAATATGATAAAGATAAAAATTACCCTAAAACCTGATAAAATCCTATTACATGAATTAAAGTCCCCTAATATCACATAAGGGTAGTAATTGATTCATTTAATGGAATTTTTCCCCTGAAAGCGATGTTATTATAATTAAAACAAAAGAAAGTGACAACATGTCACTATCTTTTCTATTATAATTATAATAATTTTAATATAGTGATAAACAAGAAAAAAATTTGAACATAAATCGTATCCAAAAATATATTGAAAATATATATATCATGTGAATTTATTTATAATTTTTAGAGATTGCATAATTACCACTAATGATGGAACAATATTTATGTAGAAATTATTTTATTGATAGAAGTATCAAATAAATGGTTTAAAAATATTAAAATAAATATCATATAAACTAATTAATGTTATCCATGAATTTTATAGGTTCATATGACTTTTTTTTGAGTGTATTAAATATTTTTTATTAAATTTATCTTCTATATAGATTTTATTTGAAGTAAAATAATTGAATAGTCTAAAATTGACACCATTGATATTTTATAAAAATAACATATTATTAAATTATTTCAAAATCAAAAAAATATTTAAAAATTAAAAAGTGAAAATTATATATTGTAAAATTTCATAAATTATCCAACAATGGACAATTTAAAACACATAAGTAAATATTTATAACCATTTAATATTTATAATATTATTACCACAAATAAAATTTAATAAATTAAATAAGGAATAATCAAAATGATAAGTTTTAAAATAAAATAAAAACCTGTCTTAATTTTATTGGTTGAGATTATTTAGATCAAGACTCATTAAATTCTAAATAAATGAGTTTGGGGCCATTATAAACTAAAACTAAATTTATAATAAATTAATATTTCATGACTTTCCTAATGTGACCCTCCTCCATCTTAGAAAAGGTCACAAACTCTATCCACTTACTCACACCATTTAAACAATTTTTATCTTCCAAAAACTATTCAAATAATCTCCCAAAATCCATATTTTCCTCCAAGATTCCAAAATTTTATCATAAATCCATCATAGGGAGACCTTTTTTGAAAATCAAAAGAAATACTCAAAAAGAGGTAATTGTTTTATCTTCTCTTTCAAAATTATTTTCTTATTTTAATTCCTCTTCTTTTGTTGTTCCCACACTAAAGTAATAAATATAGTATCTTCTACATTATTATATGTTATTATAATTATTTTAAAAATGTATAAATCCTTTTATCCATTATATTAATCACAAAATCACCATGTGTGTATAAGTACAACACACCATCTCTATGCCATGGTGTAATTCGTTATTCAACAATAATTAATTTGGATGGGTATAATGATGCGTATAATGTATTTAAATAATGAATATAACATGATAATTATTTTTTATAATTAATATACCATCAAAATATATACAATTTAACCATTAAGTGGATGATATCGTCGCTCGTGTGTACATACGGCTTACCGTCTCCACGACGCGATGAGAGTCATTCTCCACGTTAACCATTCAAGAATGGTTGTAAAGTATATACAAAAAATAGTAATGAAATATATGAAATAATAATTCTACTGGATTTATGTGTGTATATATATATATATTTTATTTAGTTGCTTATATTCAATTTAATATGGAAACGAAAATAGTGTTCATGCATACGTACGACCTACTATCTCCATGAACGGTGTACTCCATTTAATTTATCTATCTATTATATATTTTTCAATACTCAATATTTATGATATATAAATAATGTTTTATACTATGTAATTAATTAAATCACGATCTATGTCATAACATCAAGAATAAAAAGTCAAAACATGTATGATAAATAAAACGATTATTACCCAAAACGTTGCTTTAACATGGAATTGATAAATAAAAGGGTAATATAAACTCATAATTGAATCATATATTATTTTATAGATATTATTATGGTTATTTTATAAGTTAATAATATGTCTAAACCCACAATATTGGATTTTCAGACACATATGGAAGAAATCAGACATAGGGTAAGAGATAATTTTTCAATCTCATTTTATCCGAGATTGTTTATTCGTAAGTATTTATTGGGGTATATTTATCATTAATTTATATGTTTCCTAAATTTATTACATTATTTATATTATTAAACTATTGTTTAATATTAATTTTTCCTTTTGGTGATTTTTTATTAAACGGTATAAAATGAATCTTTTGTTATTATTTGATTTGAGGTACGTTTTGACTTTTCCCACAAAAGTAAGAGGAGAATGTTTTTAACTTATACGACATGAATGGTTTTTTAATTTTTCATGAAAACTTATTTTAATGAAGCTTCCTATACATAATTTTTAAATTATTTTAAACAAAATTCTATTCTTTTTTAATTGCATTTCACTTTGAGAAAAGAAAACATTTTTGAAAAAGAAAGGATATTTTCCTATATAATTAAGTTCAAGTGGTTTATCAAAATTATTTTCCATATAAGATGAAATATGGTTATTTTATATCCTTATTATTAATTTTTTTATGACGGAATTATTTTTATGAACTCTATTTATTTTATATAGATTATGATGGAATGTTGTTTAAGAAACCCATTTTATTTCATGGGTTATGCTATGATGAATGATTTATTTTTTTTGTGAAACATGTAATAATGATTTCATTAAGAGAAGGGTGGGACCTATATCTCCCTCCAATTCATTGGGTAAATATTTATACATCATGATATATACATAACTAGAATGATAAGTAAATCGGATTTAGTAATATAGGGTTGGAATGACAAGTAAATCCAGTTTAGTAATACATGGCTAGAATGGAAAGTAAACCCAGTTCAGTAATGGAATTTGTCTACTATGATGGACTTGGTAGCAATGCATTGGATATGATGGAAATAATTTTATGTGCATATTGTTTTTCCAAAATTCCATGTTTTAAGCTAATGATATTTTATCATGGTTAATGTTATTTTATTATCTATTCCATACTTACTTCCATGATTAATTTAATGAATCGTGAATTTTATATTTAATCTTTAAGTTCATTATTTTACATTTTTATGTTTATGGTTTGTTTTGTGTTCTCAATTTTTACCATTACAGATTATTTGAGCTCACCCTTTTTATGTTTTCATTTTCCAAGGATATAAAGAAATGTTTTAGGTAGGAAAACAAAAAGGGGAATATCTTCATGGGAGATGTTGAAGATCTTTTATCAAGATATAAGATTATGTTCCAAGTTTCCAAGGGCACTAAAGTAATATGGTATTTGGGTGTCTATTTATGTCATGTATTAAGTATTCCACAAAAGTAATGTAATGTCCATGTACGTTAAACTTGGGTATTTAATGTCACTCTATTTATATATATTATATATGATATTTATTATTTATTTAGGATTGATACATGATATAGAGATAAGTGTTTGAGAGAATCTCTCTCTACAAACTCAATTTCTACGTTTTTGATTCACGATGAACTTGATCGATTTTTTCAATCCTGTGGAGGTTTTTGTAGGGCCGTCGAAGAGGACATATCGTTGGTCTAACTTGAAGCAGCCCTTTCCTCCGATGACGACAAGCACAAACTCGTTGAAGGCCACAAAGTTTGATAGTTTCTTCCTTGGATACCGATATGTATATGCTTCTCAAAATAGTATTTTGAGGAATTGGGAACTCATGATAGTTGATGCAAACTCATGACTTTTTCAAGAGCGGATGGATGCTTGTATGTTTTCTATTATTACTAGGCTTAGCTCGAATCCGAAATGCATCTTGGAAATTTGAGGACTTTCAGAAGGGCCTCCATGATATCTGGGGATTCAGTGACTAGCAGATGGTGTCTCTTGGTATGAACTTTTATCATTTTACCTTTTGTTTATTAGACTTAAAAATGAGAGCCTGGAGCCATGGATTAGTTAAACTCAAACCTGAGATAGTGAGGTTTCAAAACTGGGATCCCTAGTTTGATCCTTTCCATGCCAACAACATCATAGCTCAATACTAGATCCGTGTTAAAGGATTGAGTTGGGTATTTTTTGACCCAAGATTCTTATGCGATATTTCTCTAGCTATTGGGAATCCAATAAATAATGATAAGGAAACATAACCGGTCTGATTTGGTCATATCACTCATATCATAGTTGAATTTTATTTGTACTTACCTCTTATTGAGACTATGTACATGATTGATGGGGAGTTCAAGTTTGACCTTGCGATTTAATTTGAACATGTTCCAGATTTTTGTTTTAATTGATAATCTATTGGGCTTGTTAATACAAACTGTCATAAAGGTATGCGTTGTTCTAATTGTAAACATTATGGCCATCTTATGGGGAAATTAAAATTTAACTTACCTGTTACCTATGAAGGGAAGGGTTATCTTGATAGTGTGAAGGATTATTCACCTTTAACCATTAGGGGGCCTATGATTCATGGAAATTCTAGCAGGGATAAAGTGGTTTCTTTTTCTAATGTTGTGAATAGAAGTGAATCACCTGTTGATAAAAACAGTGGAGGGGTGTTGCCTATGGGTTAATGCACACCCTCTATGCTCAATAATGCTTATGGTAAGGTCTCTAAGACTGATGATTCTTGTGTTAATGGTCATAAAGTGACACAATCATTGTTCATGTGATCTTACTTGAAGAGAAATTTGATTCTGAATAGGGGCTCTACTGGGCATGTGTTGGTTGCCCATGAGCCTGTGGCAACACCTGTTGTTTCTTAATATTCCATAAACTCTGGGCTACTTGAGATATAATTTGTTGATGCTAGAGGGTCTCATCCTAGTGCACCTTCTGCTCCTCAGGACTTGGGAACAGTGTAACTTTATAACTCTATGTTACTTAAGGCCTCAGTTATGGCCTCTTCTGCTGACTTGGAGGCATCTTTGCATGATCATGTGCATGAGTCTACGAAGCAAATCGTTTTAATCTTTTGAATTCTATGAACTCTCTTGATATTGAAAAAATTTATAGGTAATGTAAAAATTTAAAAGGTAAGAATGTATTAGTTTAGAATGTTGATGAATATCCTAATTTTTCCAAGCAAGATAGCACTAAGGAGATGTAGATAGGGAATTCCCTTATTGAGGAACTGGTTGAACTTGTTAGTGGTGGTAAAATCCAAGATGATGTTGTGGCTCTGGTGGATCAACAAGTTGAGGTGGAGGCTTCTGATGTGTGGCCGATACCAAAAAAATGTAAGAGAGTTAAACACCCGAGAGGCCAAGGAGGACGTGGCTGCAGTGGTAGAAATAGGGGTTAATAATGCTTGATGATGTAAGTCTTGTTCACCCTAAACTCTCTATGTCACTTTGTTGCTTTATTTTATAATAATTTTGCTGGGATGTGGGGAACACCCATTTTCTAGACTTAATTGGTATTCCTTTATGATTTTTTATTGTATTTTACAACACATACCTCTTACTTTCCATTTGGTATTAATACGATAATCTTGTTTGAGGAAGTGTGGACTACCACCCCCTCAAAGCGATTGGATTCATTCACACACCACAAGGAATGTATTAAGGATGAGTTTAGAGTAATTATATAATATATATGATATAATAATGCTACTAGAATAATTATATATAAATATATATATATACATATATCATTTACATAATTTCTTTCAATATGACAATAAAAACGGAGACAACATTCATGCGTACGTATGGATTACCCTCTCCATGAACGGTGTATTCCATTTTGTAATTCAATATTATATAGATTATTATAATATAAATATTCTGAATATACATGATATTCATATTTTGGTTCATAATCATGAATCAAGATATAAGTATAAGGACCAATGATATAACAAATTAAGACACATGCGAAGAACAAATTGAAAATTACCCGAATTGAAACCTTAACATAGGATTGTTAACAAGCGAGTAATATAAGGTCACGATCAAAACATATACAATATTATATATAATTATATGATTCTTTTAAATATTTATAAAAAAATTATATTTATTATATAGGTGGTTTGTGCGAGTATGATGATAGTCAAGACATAAGGTAAGGGGATTTCTTCTCGATTTTTATTTTTGTGAGATACACGCTATGTTCACCACTATTTACTTTTATGTGGTGTATGTACTGCTAATTATTTAATTATATGTATTTTTTACTTAAATTTATGGGTATTAACATATCCATTTTATGAACTTTACTTCATGGGTTTTAGGTTTCAAAAGATATGAAATCAGTAAAAAAATGTTTTGTCTCAAATTTCCTTCATTGAGACTTATGTGTTGTTATGAACCTATACTATTTTTCATGGTGTATATACTTACACGTTATATAATGAATATAATTATTTTAATTATAATTTAATCTTCATGTATTTTCCTTTTACTACCTGAAGATTATGGTCCCATGTAACCAAGTGATAATAGTTTATTGAAACAATCTCATCACTTTTCGAGATTGTTAATGACTATGTATCTGTGATGAAATCTTATAATCCATATCTCAAGAAAACTCATGAGTTTACTCCTCTTATATTTATTCCATATATCCTCATGTTTTATTACCATTATTTCCATTCTTTGGTACTTAAAATTATATTTGTCAGTAAAATCTTACTGCCTCTCTCTTCAGTTGGAAATCTATTGTATTAAAAAACCATGTTTTTTAAAATGTTTTCAAAAAATACATGAAGATCATTTTAAAGGAAAAAGGATTTAAAAAATGTTTTATTGTTTTAAAATTTTCCTTTATATGTTTTATAAAATATTTTCATATAAAATGGTTTACAAAAGGTTTTATGTTATAAAAATAGTTTTTTCAAAGAAGAAATGATATTTTTCCCAAGAAAAGTTTTTAAAATATCTTTCAAAATTATTTCACATCTATGATAACATACATTGGTTTTAATCATGCCTTTATGGGAAATTTATTAAATATTTCTTTTCATATTATTTCTCTGAATGGATTATGTTTTAATGGTGTGAGGTTTGTGGAACCCGTTTCACATTCATGGGTTATATTCTTTTGAAACCCACATTTTTCATAGGTTATGTTTATGAGAAACTTTTATGAAACCCGTACCTTTACGTAGGTTACGATATGATTACATTTTTATAATACTCATTTAATTTTATGGGTTATGATATGATTATTTTTGATCTTGTTTCACATGTATGTATAATTTCATTATGAGATGAGTGGGACTTAGATGTCCCTCCAATGCATTAGGTAAATACATATATATCATGAGATATACTAAGATGTTCTTTGAAATTTACCATGACTACTAAGATGGCCATGAGAGTGAACCATCACTACCAATATGGTATGAGGAGTAAAATTTTGCTACTAAGATGTATGTGGGAGTGAACCATGACTAACAAGATGTTGTGGGCAGTGAACCCATACTACTATGATGGACTTGGAAGCGATGCCTTGGCTACTATATGCTTATTTGTCTTCCATAATTCCATGATTCATTCATAAATTATGCTTTCATGGAATATGTTCTTCATTTTCTTATTATTCATGTCTTAGGAACTATCACGCTTTATGCCATTATTCATGTATATGATCTTTGATATGAAGTGTATGATCTTATCTTTTCATGATCATGTTCTCATACCGTTATGCTCATGAATAAGCTTACATGTCTCCCTTGTTTTCCCTTTCAGATCATTTGAGCTCACCCCTTTTTATATTTCCTCCCCCATGTTTGGAAGATATGTATTATGTTTGATGTATCTATGAAGGGTTCTAGTCAAGTAGAACCTAGTGGGAGATAATGTTTCTCATTTATGTACCAGTGTTAATGTTTCCATTTTTCCAAAATGCAGTAGACTAATACGGTCTTCATGCATTTTTTTGTGTAATGTTGTATGTATTCTCAAAAAGTTATGTAATGTTAAATTATTTCAATACTGGTTCGCTATAAAAAATAATTTGGTAAGGCTTAAAATTCATTGAATCAATTTTATTTGTTTAGTCGGATTCGTTTATTTAGTCTATAAAAATAAAAACTTCTAAAATATGACATTTTTTTAAATTTATCTTTGATATTGATGTTTATGTTATTTTGTCTAAATAATAAATACAAAATTTAACTTTCAATACTTTAATATCTCTAATGTGTTGTTATAGTGATAAAAAGATTTTATTTTTAGCTAATTTTTTTATTTGAAAATTTGATGAAATATTTTTATAGTGGTAATTTATTTATAATTTTTAGTGATGAAATAATCACCCTAAATTATTATTAAATGTCGATATAGAGCCTGTCCATGTAATAGAAAAATCATGTAAATGATTTTAAAAACCCTAAAAGTATTTATTTGGGTGATTTATAATGTATAAATAATTTCATTTATATATATAATACATTATGAATGTTTTAAATGTTTATATTGTAATTCCATTTTTATATTGATGACATAAAAGTCAAAATAATTGAATAGTTCCAAAATAGCATTAAAGATATTTTATAATAATCAATATTTTTTTGATATATTTAAAATTAATAAATATTATATATTCATCCTTGTCAATGATATATGGTTTAAATTTTTTACCACTTTCAATTTATGGTTCACCTATCCAATTATAATAACTTTCTCAACCACTAAAGAGTAAAAACAATTGATATCATGGTAAACATAAAAATTGGTTAACTGGGGGTTAACACAAAAAGATAAGGTTGAAAGCATCACCTACGGCTGTAAAAAGTTTACTTGATGATATTATTTTGAATAAAAATATACTATATTATAAATATATCAATTTTATTTCCACTTTTCCAAGAAATTAATTTATATTAAATTAACACGTTAATAAATTTCAAGAGTGCCCCTCCCCTCACTTATAAAATTGAACCTCATCCCCTCCCTCCCCCAAACCTTTAGAGAGAAATAATTCAGAAAATAAAAACCCAAATACATTCAAAACATCCTTCCAATGTCCTATAAGTATTATTTTTGGTAGATTACCTACTCATAGGTCTTAATGTGAAAGGAAAATGAGGTTGTCTGAAAACGTTTTATAACTTTAAACATTGTGCTTTAATTTTATTTCTTTTTCTACACCCTTTAAAAATTATTTAACCAGGATTAAATAATAACTTAATAATCTTAAATATAAATATATTTTATTATGTTATTATAATTACCTATATTCATCTCATTTTTCCATCAAAGGGAAACGAAACCATTATTCGTGTGTATGGATGACTACATCCTCATAAACCGATATAATTTATTTTCCATTAAAACCACTCATGTATATTTATAAAAATTTATTAAAAATATATATTTATGATATTAATTAAATAATTATCATTATGGAAATATAATATTTCATATTTTTTTAACATTCCATACATTGAGAAAAGATAACATCATTCGCGCGTACATGTGGATTACCACCACTTCGAATTGATGTAATTATTTTTTCAGCAGCACCTCACATGGATTGTATATATAAGTGTTTTCAAAGATATAATACGATATTTATGATATAATAATAATTATTTAATGATAAAATTATACTTACCTTCTTTCTCTCATGTCTCTTGAAAACTTCAAATGTTACTCATGCGTACATATGGCCTACCATCACCATAATTATTACGTAATTATTTTTTATTAATCATCATTAATAGTTGGTATAAAAATTATAATTAATATATAAAATTAATAAATATAAAATTATTACTATTCTAGAGTTTATGTAATAATTACCCCTTTCAACATGGTCAATTGATTATGTAATTAATTATTTCATTAAAAAATGAAATAAATGGTTTATTGATAATGTATTAAAACTATAAATTTTATTAATAAACTAATTATTTGATAAATATTTATTATACATATGATAAGGAATGTACATGAAAATTAAAACTAAAGGTAAGTGACACTTTATAGTTTTTAATGATATAAAAATTATTTTCAAAGCATTATATTTAAGGATTATATTCCAAAATAATTTTTTATTGAATATATATATGGGAATAAATGAATTAAAGATGAAATATTATATCTATTTTGAATTTATTTCAATGGTTTCAAAGAAAATCTTTTTACATATTTTATACGGAAATCTTTGACAAAAATCAAAAAAGAATGTTTTATTGTAATGTATACGGTGTCAATAATTTTATCCAATGTTGTAAAAATTATTTGATATTTGAATTATTTTATAATATTATATGTCATTTTCAAATAAAAACACTCCTTTCACATGTTTTGGTTATTTTACAAATGGGTTTTAAATGGAATTGATATTTCAATATACATAAATGTTTTCTTATGTTTGAGAATAATATTTTTATTAGTGTAATGATTAAAATGGATATTTTAGGTGTTATGATTATGTTATGGCTATTTTAAATTTTTATTGATTATCAGAGTGTCTGATATAGATCATGATAATGGGAGCCTATTATATCTCTCCAATGCATTGGTTAAAGGGATGAAGTTAACCAGATATAGGTATCTCCTAATAGATTATTGGAATTTTCTAGGTAGATTATTCAATATATAAGATTGATTGTATTAGTGATATGAAAATGATGTATGAACATACATATATAATCTTTATTTGCTTTATAACTTGTTTTTATAGAAATATTTTGATTTCAAAATCTATGATAATGATATTTTTTAACGGTATGACTACTCCCCTTTTGGTAAAAAATTTATGTTTTTAAGGAAAAAAATTTCAAGGATTCTCCTGTTGTCTAAATCGACCATTATTATTTTCATTATTTCTTCATAATTATGGTTTAGGAAAAATATTGGGTAGTAAAGCTGATTCTATGTGTAGATAAATTATTAATTTATCTCAAATATTATTATGCTAAAGGTAAAACTCATTTATATAACTTAATGGCTTTGAAATTGACAAATGGGTTTCCATTATTTTTATATATGTCCTTTATCGGTCTTTTTTGACTCATACCCCACTTTCATATTATTTTTCATAGGGATTATGAATTTTTAGAAAAGTTAATAATGTTATATTTCTAGATATAGATTTTACCTCTAATGAAGTAAGCATGTCTATATAAATAACTTATTCTATGTGATAAATGTATATTGTATATAAATGTAAACATTGGAGGAGTTTTTCATAATTATTTAAAACTATAATACTAAAATTTCCATACATATGTAAGTAATCCAATATTATCTAATGATGTTTTTATGTTTTGGATGACTAAAATTGGGTGATTTTTTTCTGTTAAATAAAAAAATATAATGATTATGTTTATAACACATGATATGGGAGTGTGGGTTTGAGGAAGTTATAGTTGGTATCAGAGTAGGGATTGGATAACAATATATATTATGATATTTTAATGTGATATTAACTCAAGAGTTATGGATATCATCACGGGTTCATAATTTTATCTTTGATCATAAGATCAAAGGTATAGACATTATTTTTGAGGTTTCAAGTGATGATATTTGAAGGTGATTAATGATATTTTTGGGAGACATTTTATAGGGTGAAGGTATATGTAACCCTTAATTTTAATGGGAAAGATTATTTCATAAATATACTATTGAATTTTTGGGGATGTAAGCTGAATAGTATGATACAACCATTGAGGATAAAACATTATTTTATTTTTTGGGTATTTAAGTTAATTTTTACATAGAATTATTTGTTAATGGAATGATCTATGTCAAACAATGTGTGTTATTATGATTTTTTTAGATTAATTTATTATTTATTCATATGTAGTTTTATTCATTTTTGGTCTTATTATATCATGTGAAAACTATTTTGGATTTAATAACGATGAGAAGAATATATTTTAATCCTTTATGTACATTGTATTCAATCATAACATGATTTTAATGCTTAAAGCATAAAATATTAAAACACATTATTTAGATCAGAAAATGAGATAAAGGGGGAAACTAATTAAAACAAGAAACCAAAGAAATAAATTACATTTATAGATTCGATGAAAATAAATTAAATGTATTTCCTTATGTTCTTAATCTATATTTTAAAATAATTCCTAAAATAATAGAAAATGATGTCGAAATAAGTATGTTATCTAATTACATTCATTTTTGACGAGTTCATGGTATTTTTCACGGCTCATTATTTTATGGTTTTCTAATCATTGAATTTCTCATTATCATTCACATTCTAGTAATTAATTATCTCTATCACTCTCCATCATTATTTGGATATTATTTTTTTCTTCCATATATATATTTTCACTTCCAACTAATATTATCCTATATTTGATCCTAGTTTTTTTATATTCTAGATAACTATTGTATTTTCCTTTCTGACATTTCAAAAGGAATACTTATTAAACGTTTTTATGATATGGGTTTTCAAAAAGGTATTTATAAATTTCAAACATTTTATTACCATAGTTGAGTTGAAATTGAGAGGATGAAATTTATTAATTTGGGAGAATATAATAACCCAAGATTTTAAAATAACCCTATGTTTGATACCATACACAACTCAAAACACAAAGCTTAAACGAACCACAATATAATATTATTTAAATTTTACAATTATAACCTAGACTTTGAATTGGAATATATTAATAGTAGTAACTGAATTATTATTCACACACACACACACACACATATATTAATTTATTATTGAATAAAAATTTGTTGCAAATGTTTAAGAAATGCGAAAATATTTTTTGGTAATGTTATTTAATGTTACATATTTTTCCTTTAAAACTTATTATTTTTTTACAATGTAATATCAGAATTAATTTATGAAAAATTTAGAATAGGTATTATATACAGTTTTTATATATTCTTTTAGAATTTTCTAAATTTTTTGATTTTTTTTGAATAGCGAAAAAATACTGATTTTTTTTAGAAATTCCCTCTCATTTAAAGCATTTAGAAAGTTATTTTTTTTAAAAAATTAATTAAAAGTAAAATTTTCTCATTTATATTATTAATATAAATTTATGTTCATTTTTTAAAACTTTATTCTTGATTTTTTTGTTAAAATGTTATATCATTAAGAAGACATTTGTCTAGAAAAATGTTTTTCACTGAATTTTAAGGGCTTACCATTTAATTATGTTTTTCCAATTATGTGACTTGAATTTTTTAAAATTGATTATATATTTGGAATAATATTAATTAATATTAGGAAATATGGTTAACTTTATTTTTTAATTATAAATACTATCTATAGAAAATATTTTTTTCAACAAAAAAGGTAAAATCAATTAGTAAGTGTTAAATATAAACTGATAAGGCTTCAAAATATTTCAAAGAATTGAAATTATTTAATTGGGCAAGTCTTTAGTATTTAAACATAAATGTTTTGAAAATATAACCTTTTATTTACAGTTATCTTTTATTTTGACCTATATATATTTTTTTGAGTAAATAATATATACTAAATGTTGGTTTCATTACTTTTAGATCACTAATATGTTATTTCAGGGAAAAATAGATTATTATTTATAATTGTAAATTTTAAATATAACTAAATTACGTGTTTTTGGGTATTTATTTTTAATTTTTAGAGATGAAATTTTTACCTTAAATTCTTATGAAATGCCAATATAGTACTTGTAAAAGTAGTAGAAAAATCAATTGAATGATTTTAGAAAACCTACAAATAATTTTTTAGTGGTGAGTTATAGTGTCCCACAAATTTCATAGATATATATAACATACCATTTATTTATTAAGATTTTGTATTATAATTATATTTTTATCTTGAAGTCATTAATTTCTATTTAAATTTATAATTAAAAAAATGACATTAATTATATTTCACAATAAACAATATTTTATTAAATTAAATAAAATTCATAAAAATAATTTCTTAGATGAATTTAATGGGTTATGGTTTCAAATATTAATCATAGTAAATTTATGGGTCACTTTAGAGACCCAAAGCTTAACGTACATGGACATTACATTACATTTTCGGAATACTTAGTACATAAAAAACACACACACACAAGGATTGTAATAGTTTAGTGTCTTTGGAAACTCGGAATATAATCTTCTAATCATGGTGAAAGATCTTCAACATCTCCCATAAAGATATTCCTTTTTTTAACCTAAAACCTTTCCTTATATCCTGGGGAAAAGAAAACATGAAAGGGTGAGCTCAAATGCTCAGTAAGGGTAAACAAAAGAAATATCAATCACATCATATACATAATAACATAACTTTTGGAAATCTTAACCGGTAAAAGAAATCATAATTTCATAACCTGGAATAACTCATGGCAGTGAAATATAATCACAATAATCATAAATTAAAACATTAAACTTTGTGGCATACACACATAATCATAGAGAATCATTTCTTGTTAGTCAAGACTCATTTCCAAGACTATCTTAGTGGACAAAGTCCCTTTCTGAACCGAGTCACCCTCGTTTTAGTCTTGTTTCACTGAACCGGTATAACCTACCATTCCAGCCATGTCTATCTCATGAGATATAAAATCTTTACCCAATGCATTGGAGGGAGATATAGGTCTCACCCATCTCATAATGATACCATTCTTATGTGTGCCACAAAATCATAAATCATACATCATTGCATAACCCATGTAATAAAAATGGGATTCTTAAACAATATGACATAATAAAACAATTCATATAAGATAAAGGAATTCATAAAAATATTTCCATCACAACATAATCAAATCCATTTAATAATAGGGATAGAAACAGAACCCTATATTATCTTATATGGAAAATAATTTTGATAAAACACTTGAACTCCATTCTTGAGGAAAATATCCTTTCTACTTCAAAAACATTTTTCCTTTCTTAACATGTCATACAATTTTAAACTAAAAGAAGTTGATTAAAAATAAACTTGAAAACTTGTAAATGAATATTCTTGTAAATATTGTTTTAAAAATCCATTCATGTCATATAAGTTAAAAAAAACATTCTTCGTACTTTTGTCGGAAAAGTCAAAAAGTACCTCGTGCGAAAAACGACAAAAGATTACTTTCATATCCTTTACTAAAAACTCACCGAAGGGTAAAATTGGATTTAAAAAATTGTAGGTGGATGAAAATAATATTACATATTGAGGAAACATGGATGTGGATGATAAAATACACCCCAGTAAATTTCAAAGTATAAACAATCTCGAATAAAAATGAGATTGTGATATTTCCCTTACCTTAGGTCCGATTTGCTTCGTAAGTGTCCGAACCTCCTGTATAATGATTTAAATCATGTTATTGACTTATTCCAGAATCATATTAATTTTTATTATATCATATATGGTCCACTTATGACTTTATATAACCCGTTCTTTTGTAAATTCATGTTAAAGTAGCGTTTTGGGTAAAATCGTCTCATTTGTCGTTCGTGTTTTTAACTTGTAATTATTAATTTGATTACTTGGATCATGATTAATTATATCCAGAATGTAAAACATGATTTATATATAATATATATTCAGAATATATATATATATATATAATATATCGATAAATGGAATGAAATACACCATTCATGGAGACGGTAGTCCGTACGTACGCATGAACGCTGTTTTCGTTTCCTTATTGATGTGAATGGAATTAAGTAGATGACATACATATAAATTTACATAAGTACAGTATCATTATTATGTCATATATTTCATTAGTAGTTATTATATATACTTTATAATCATTCATGAATGGTTAATCATTGAGAATGAATCTCATCGCGTCGTGGAGACGGTAGTCTGTACGTACGCGCGAGCGATGATATCGTTCCCATGGTCATGGAATTGTGTTGAAGTGTATGTAGAATATTTCAGTATCAATATAAATTTATAATAATAATATATAGTTACTCATTACACCATTATACCCATCCTATTAAGGTGGTGGTGGAAAATAGATTACACCACAGCGTGGAGACGGTATTCCGTACGTACGCACGCGCGGTGATTTCATTTTTCCGTAGGATGGATAGAAGGTGAATTAGGGTTGTTTCATATTTATAATAACATATCAGTATGTAAGTAATACTTATGTTATTACTTTGTCATGAAACAACTAAATAAGAAGAAGTTGAAGAAGAAAGAAATTGAAAAGATCGGTAATGGATATTACCTCTTCTTTGAAACACCTCTTTGCATCCTCCACTTAAGGAACTAAGATTGGTCTTTGAAGAAGACCAAAACCTCTAGGATTATTCTAGGGAAGTGGAGAAGGGATTTTGGCATGGGTTGGCCGAGCTTGAGTGCTCAAATTGGTGTGAGGAGGAGGGGGAGGAGGTGTCCTTTTATAAGGGAGAAGAGGGGCACCTTAGGAATATCTCAAAATATTATTTTATATTAAAGTCAAAATCGGTTTATAATGGTTCCAATGGGTCTTATTTCGAAGATAAAGTGGGGATGGGTCGAAAGCATATCAACCAATAGGATTTAGACAAGTTTAGGTTATTATTTTAACCTTATCAATTAGATTTAACTCTAAGTTAAATAATTTAACTTTTACCGTGTCTTTTTGTTTTCTTACACTATATGGTTAATCCACTTACTATAGCATGCCAAAAGAACCCCAAATTGTTTATTATTAATATTTATATCCTTATCTAAGTAATTTGGCCGAACCTTAGATTTTTAGAAATAAAATAACAATTACTAATATAATATTTGATTTAAAAACTATTTTGTGTCAATTTTGACACTATTTAGTAATTGATTTTTGTGAAACTAATAACAAAATGATAAGTTCGAATAAAGTTAATTAAATCAATACTAACATGTCATATTAACCTAGAAAATTAGTTTAATTCATAAAAAGTCTCAAATTAGTTCTATTTGAGTATTTATAACATCAATTATGTCAATATTTCATTAATAAGATAATTACTGCATCATCTTTGTGTCATAAATAAATTAAATTATTTGATGTCTAAAAATTACAAATAAAATACCATTATGTAGTAAATAGTTTTAGCTTTATAATGAATATTTAAAATCTAATTTATCTTATGTATAACCCTATATTAAATTTTTTTTAGTAAATAAACTTTGATTTTAACTCTTTTAACTCTTCTTTGAATTAAATAATAATAAATGTCCTAATCTAATCCAAGTGGGCCTAAATGGTCATATTTTATTCCTAAGCTTGTTTTTGGTCGAATTACACTTATCCAATAGAATTTGGACATGTGTTAGGGTAATAATAATATCATTTGTACCCTTAATAACCCTATTTACTTTTAACCGTGGTAAAAAAAAGTAAAAAGTTACTATTCACCAAAAAATTATTTTCATCTCATTGAACCACATTTTACTTACTGACATCAACCGTGTCTCTCGGATTTTTGAAATTCCACTCACAGAAGCGGTAAAATTAAGTTTTATGAACAATTCAGTTTTTTTTAACTACCACTTAGTGGTTTCACTATTCATCAAAAATTGAAAGTTTTCAGAAAAATACCAAAAATTAGGCCTAAGATATATTTGATATTATGAAATCAAAAATGATTTCTATTTTACCAAATTTAAAACATATCAGTTGCATTAATTAATTTAAAAATTAATTCCCGTCGTCAAAACAATTAGCGTGTTTTTAAGAGATAATAACTATCAAAAGATTGACACTTGTTTATAACTGGTTTGAATGTGAAATTACATCCAATGACCAAAATTGTATTAAATTGTAAAAATATATTCTAAATATACTTTAAAACCACTCAAATTAAAAATTTATCACTATTAATTATTTCGATTAAAAAAGTTGTTTTTAATTATAATTTAGTAATTTTCACTATTCATCAGAATATGAAAGTTATCCGAAAAGTACCAAAATTTCACCCTAAGCTAATTTCGATATTCCGAATCCAAAAATAAAGTCCATTTAAAAAAAAAATAAAATTTACAAAATTTCAAAAAGTGCTTATTACTATACATAACGGCTAGTTTTAATAATATTTTAATAGCATATCGTTGTTTAGCGAAACTTGGTGTTGCGTACAACACACGCTATCGTGAAAGGTCGCGATTGCGTGTAATTTAAGCCAGGTCAGAGATGTGTGTTTTGAAAGCTCCTTTTGGTGTAGCGTATAACACAAGACATTAATGAAATTAAAAAGAATATTTTTCATAAAATCTCGGGGTGTTACATTCTACCCCCCTTAAAATGAATTTCGCCCTCGAAATTTGTTAGGGTTATAAATGGTTTACTATTCAAAAGTTTCTTCAATAGAAACCCACATCGTAAAAAGGAATACCAAAACCAATCTTTAAAAACAAAAGTATGAAATGTAACGGTTACCCAAATAAACTAATCACTGGGTTTCCACATAGGTGAAAATATGGATATGGAAGAAAAATCTAACCATCATGTTCTGATGGAGAGTGGTAGAGAACATGGATATGGAAAAGCAAACAATCACAAATCCATAAATTTGTGACGATCTAAGGTACCATCTGATTAATCAGATATAAGAGCACTAGGACAACATTTTTTGTTTTCAAGATCGTTTCCCTAAAGTTGAAGAATTTGAATTAAAATAAATACTTACTTTATTTTGGCACAATCTCACTGTTGTTTGTGCCTTGAACAATTTCCACTTCATCTCTTAAATAAATTAAGTTGAATTTGTTATTCGTGAAGTGTTAGCAGATCATGTGATAGAATGACGGGTCATTCCATCTGCCTCAAACAAAAGGTTAGCAAAAGTTATTAAATATACATAAGTCATTCTATAGTGAGATTAATCATATATGTTTCCTAAAATGGACTTATACTTCATATATCATACTGCTTAATATAATAAAACTAGTTTCTACTAACCAGGGACTTCCTGTAGGCCAGTGGTAGACGATAAAGGTCAGTCGTACTTCGGTTGTGGGTTCGATTCCCACAGCCTTGTCCGACGCGATGGGCTGTCGCCCGTCCTGCAGGTTGTCCTTTTTCTAAAACTACATTACTATATCATCCCATCAATAATATCGAAAAAAGGTTCTATCCTTAAACAATACTAACTTATGTCCAACATAATCCATTCCAATCTTTAGGCTTATCCATAATACTGCCGTCCACTCTCAGAGATTTAATACCATCATTGATCCCCATATATCATAAGATATATCTTGTTGGTCACATTCCAAACATTCAAAGGCCTTAATCTTGTACTCTCTTGAATACCCATTAAACCATAGTGAAAACTTGAATGCATTTAAAAGTTAACACTTTCCATATACCAAAATCCTCAAAATTCTATATACTCAAACCATGATATCACTTAGTCCTTATATAAATCATGAGCTCATGAATACTGTTAAACATTTCATTTTATCGTTTTCCCTTCATTATGCGCATATCATCTTATTTCCAAAAATATCTCAATCACTTTGAATACCACATTAGACCAATACATAAATATTCCAATACTCCCTGATACAACATTATTTTGGAATCCCATTACATAAATACTTAATCATTCCACCACATCGTTGTCATATTCAACATCGCCAATAGTGATCGCATGTGACTTCCCTTTGTCCTTTGCCTTAAGCGGTTGCTCATGTAGATCATCACTAACCCTTGGATTAGGGCATTTATTAGCATAATGCCCCATTTCCTTACACTTGAAGCATTGAAGTGTTGGTGGTGCGTTCTCTGCAGTGTTTGCTTTATTCACATCATTAGAAACCCTTTTTCCATTACTTCGACACTCAGCTGCTCGATGACCTTCCTTTCCACACTTAAAACATTTTCTAGTCCCTTTAAGACAATCTCCACCATGCTTCTTTCCACACTTTGTGCATAAGGAAACATTCATCTTCTTTTCACCATTATTCTGAGATTTCTCCTTGAACTCCATCTTTCGTTTCATGTCAAAACCATGAGATGGATATGTAACACCAACTTCCATTTCTACCTTGATAGAACAACGCACAATTTCTTCATAGCTACTAAAGTCTCTTATAGCTAATGCCCTTCGAAGACTTGGTTTTAAGCCACTGAAAAATTGATCAACTTTACTTTCAGGTTGGATGATAATGCCAGATGCATACCTTGCAAGTCTTGTAAAATTCGCTTCGTATATACCAACAGATTCATCATCTTTCTATTTCAACTCAAGAAACTCTTTTTCCATCTTTGTTCGAAGAATACGAGGGAAGTACTTACTGAAAAACAAGTTCTTGAACTCTTCCCATTCCATGGACTCAATTTCATCTCTTGGCCTCGTATTCTTGATAAGATTCCACCATTGATCAGCTTCACCTTCCAAACGATATACTGCTAAGATGACTTTATCATGTTCAGAACATTGAAGAACTGAAAATATCTTTTCAGTGGTACTGATCCATTGTTCAGCAACAAGTGGATCGGAAGTCCCACTGAAAGAAGGTGGACGTTGCCTCACGAAGGACTCAATAGAATATTGTTCCCTTCTCTGCTCATTTGGAAGTCCGGAATGATTCATAGCTTGTGTAAGTATAGCAATAAGATTTTTCACTCTATCTCCCATAACATTTGTTTGTTCGAGAGGAAAATCATTGCATTGTCCATTGCATTGATCAACATGGTTCCTTCGGGTTCCAGCCATCGTCTAAATCCCAAAAAGAATAGTGTGAGAGGCAAAAATCATGCTAGGGAAAACAACATTATAAAGGGGGAGTATCCTCAATATCTAACTTCTTAGGTTAAATTATATGATTGTTACCATAGTTCTAGGACTGTATCTTATACGTATACTTATCCTTAGGGACATCCCTAAACATACCTTAGAAATATCTCTAGGGATCTCACTAACGCTTTCGCATCCTAGTTTCCAAAGGTTGACTAAACCTTTCCTCTGATACCAACTTTAGAGACCCGAAGCTTAACGTACATGGAAATTTCATTACATTTTCGGAATACTTAGTACATAACAAAAACACACACACAAGGATCGTAATAGTTTAGTGTCTTTGGAAACTCGGAATATAATCTTCTAATCCTGGTGAAAGATCTTCAACATCTCCCATAAAGATCTTCCTTTTTTTTAACCTAATACCTTTCCTTATATCTTGGGGAAAAGAAAACATGAAAGGGTGAGCTCAAATGCTCAGTAAGGGTAAACAAAAGAAATATCAATCACATCATATACATAAGCACATAACTTTTGGAAATCTTAACCGGTAAAAGAGATCATAATTTCATAACCTGGAATAACTCATGGCAGTGAAATGTAATCACAATAATCATAACTTAAAACATTAAACTTTGTGGCATACACACATAATCATAGAGAATCATTTCTTGTTAGTCAAGACTCATTGCCAAGACTATCTTAGTGGACAAAGTCCCTTTCTGAACCGAGTCACCCTCGTTTCATTCCTGTTTCACTGAACCGGTATAACCTACCATTCCAGCCATGTCTATCTCATGAGATATAAAATATTTACCCAATGCATTGGAGGGAGATATAGGTCCCACGCATCTCCTAATGATACCATTCTTATGTGTTCCACAAAATCATAAATCATACATCATTGCATAACCCATGTAATAAAAATGGGATTCTTAAACAATATGACATCATAAAACAATTCATATAATATAAAGGAATTCATAAAAATATTTCCATCACAACATAATCAAATCCATGTAATAATAGGGATAGAAACAGAACCCTATATTATCTTAGATGGAAAATAATTTTGATAAAACACTTGAACTCCATTCTTGAGGAAAATATCCTTTCTACTTCAATTTTTTTTTCCTTTCTTAACATGTCATACAATTTTAAACTAAAAGAAGTTGATTAAAAATAAAATTGAAAACTTGTAAATGAAGATTCTTGGAAATATTTTTTTAAAAATCCATTCATGTCGTATAAGTTAAAAAAAACATTCTTCGTACTTTTGTCGGAAAAGTCAAAAAGTACCACGTGCGAAAAACGACAAAAGATTACTTTCATATCCTTTACTAAAAACTCACCAAAGGGTAAAATTGGATTTAAAAAATTGTAGGTGGATGAAAATAATATTACATATTGAGGAAACATGGATGTGGATGATAAAATACACCCCAGAAAATTTCAAAGTATAAACAATCTCGAATAAAAATGAGATTGTGATATTTCCCTTACCTTAGGTCCGATTTGCTTCGTAAGTGTCCGAACCTCCTGTATAATGATTTAAATCATGTTATTGACTTATTAAAGAATCATATTCATTGTTATTATATCATATATGGTCCACTTATGACTTTATATTACCTGTTCTTTTGTAAATTCATGTTAAAGTAGCGTTTTGGGTAAAATCGTCTCATTTGTCATTCGTGTTTTTAACTTGTAATTATTAATTTGATTACTTGGATCATGATTAATTATATCCAGAATGTAAAACATAATTTATATATAATATATATTCAGAATATATATATATATATAATATAATGACCCATACTTTACATACATTGTTAATACTTCAAAATAGAAGCACACTTATTACAACATATGACATAACCACAAAGGACCGTATAGGTATAGTGTCTTTAGAAACTGGGAAACATAAACAACTGGTTCATAAATATTCTACAGTGTCTCCCATTTATTTTATCATATCTAGGGTCCCTTTTAGCATATTATACTTAATATACATCTTTCTGACCTGGGGAAAAGAAAACATAAAAGGGTGAGCTAAAATGCTCAGCAAGGGAAAATAAAGGAAATAAAAAAAATCATATCATATCTTTTTGAAAATCATAACCTACCAAAGAGATCATAATAACTTAACATGGAATAAATCATAGAAGTGAAAATGAGATCCCCATAATCATATCATGAAACTTGAAATCTTTGTGGCATGCACACATAATCATAGAAAATCATTTCTTGTTAGTCACGACTCATTGCCAAGACTATCTTAGTGGACAAAGTCCCTTTCTGAACCGAGTCACCCTCGTTCCAGTCCTGTTTCACTGAACCGGTATAACCTACCTTTCCAGCCCTGTCTATCTCATGAGATATAAAATCTTTACCCAATGCATTGGAGGGAGATATAGGTCCCACCCATCTTATAATGAATCCTTTCTTATGTGTTCCACATAATCATAAATCATACATCATCGCATAACACATATAACAAAAATGGGATTCTTGAAACATCATGACATCATAAAACAAATCATATAAAGGAAAATGACTTCATAAAAATAATTCCCTCAAAACATAATCAAATCAATGTAATCATAGGGATAAAAACAGAACCATATATTATCTTAGATGGAAAATAATTTTGATAAAACATTTGAACTCCATTCTTGAGGAAAATATCCTTTCTACTTCAAAAAAAACACTTTTCTTTTCTTAACATGTCAAACAATTATAAACTAAAATAAGTTGATTAAAAATAAACTTGAAAACTTGTAAAGGAAGCTTCTTGGAAATAAAGTTTTAAAAATCCATTCATGCCGTATAAGTTAAAAAAAAACATTCTTCGTACTTTTGTCGGAAAAGTCAAAAAGTACCTCGTACGAAAAGCGACAAAAGATTCCTTTCATATTCTTTACTAAAAACTCGCCTAAGGGTAAAATTGGATTTAAACTATTGTAAGTGGATGGAAACAATATTACATATTGATGGAACATGGATGTGGATGATAAAATACACCCCAGTAAATACTTACGAATAAACAATCTCGGATAAAAATGAGATTGTGATATTTCCCTTACCTTAGGTCCGATTTGCTTTGTACGTGTCCGAAGCTCCTGTATAATGGTTTAAATAATGTTATTGACTTATTCCAGAATCATACATATTGATATGATATCATATATGGTCATATTGTTAGCTTCTTATTAGTAATATTTCATTGTTACTTGTTACTCGGGTCTTTATTGCCTTTTGTTCTTATGCGTGTTTTGTCGAATAAATTCTTATTCTTCTTTTAAGGTTATAGATACCTTATATCCAGAATGGTATTAGTGTAACATATATCATATTTATTCATTCAATTCATTTATATAATTACTATGTAATGATGATCATGTAGAACGAGTCGTATCACATCGTGGAGACGGTATTCCGTACGTACGCACGAGTGATGATATCGTTCCTATGATTGTGGAATTGTATTGGAGTATATATATTTTATTTCAGTATCAATATTACTTAATAATAATCATAAATAGTTACTCATTACACCATTATACCCATCCTTGTAAAGTGATGGTGGAAAATAGATTACACCACGGCGTGGAGACGGTATTCCGTACGTACGCAGGCGCGGTGACTTCATTTTCCGTAGGATGGATAGAAGGTGAATTAGGGTTGTTTCATATTTATAATAACATATCAGTATGTAAGTAATACTTATGTTACTACTTTATTATGAAACAACTAATGAAGAAGAAGTTGAAGAAGAAAGAAATTGAAAAGATCGGTAATGGATATTACCTTTTCTTTGGACGCTTCTTTGAATCCTCCACTTAGGGAACTAAGATTGGTCTTTGAAGAAGACCAGGACCTCTAGGATTATTCTAGGGAAGTGGAGAGGAGAAAATGGAAGGGGTTGGCCGAGCTTGAGTGCTCAAATTGGTGTGAGGAGGAGGGGGAAGAGGTGCCCTTTTATAAGGGAGGAGAGGGGAACCTTAGAAATATCTCAAAATATTATTTTATATTAAAGTCAAAATCGGTTTATAATGGTTCCAAAGGGTCTTATTTCGAATCTAAAGTGGGGATGGGTCGAAATACTATCATCCAATCGGATTTATACAAGTTTAGGGTATTATTTTAACCTTATCAATTAGATTTAACTCTAAGTTAAATAATTTAACTTTTACCGTGTCTTTTTTTTTCTTTCACTATATGGTTAATACACTTACTATAACATGCCAAACGAACCCCAAATTGTTTATTATTAATATATATATCATTATCTAAGTCATTTGGCCGAAACTTAGATTTTTAGGAATAAAATAACAATTAATAATATAATATTTGATTTAAAACCTATTTTGTGTCAATTTTGACACTATTTGATATATGATTTTTGTGAAAGTGATAACAGAATTATATGTTCAAACCAAGTTGATTAAATCAACACTAATATATCATAGTAACCTAGAAAATTATTGTAATTCTTAAAAAGTCTCAAATTACATTTATTTTGGTGTTTATAACATCAGTTATGTCAATATTTCATAAATAAGATAATTACTGCATCATCGTTGTGTCATAATTAAATTAAATTATTTATTGTCTAAAAATTATAAATAAAATACCATTATGTAGTAAAGCTTTTTATATTTCTAATGAATATTTATAGTCGAATTTATCTTATGTATAACCCCATATTAAAAATGTTTTAGTTATTAAACTTTGATTTTAACTATTTTAACTATTCATTAAATAAAATAAAATTAAATGTCATAATCTAATCTAAGTGGACATAAATGGTCATATTATATTAATAAGGTTGTTTTTGGTCGAATTACACTTATCCAATAGAATTAGGACATGTGTTAGGGTAATAGTAATATCATATTTACCCTTAGTTACCCTATTTACTATTAACCGCGGTAAAAAAAGTAAAAAGTTACTATTCACCAAAAAATTATTTTTATCTCATTGAACCACATTTTACTTACTGATATCAACCGTGTCTGTCGGATTTTCGAAATTCCATTCACAGAAGTGGTAAAATTAAGTTTTATGCAAAATTCAGTTTTTAACCTACCACTTAGTGGTTTCACTATTCATCAAAAATTGAAATTTTTAGAAAAATACCAAAATTTCACCCTAGGCTAATTTTGGTATTCCGAATCCAAAAATGAAGTCCATTTTGAAAAATAAAATTTATAAAATTTCAAAAAGTGGTTATTACTATTCATAACGGCTAGTTTTAATAATATTTTAATAGCATATCGTTGTTTAGTGAAACTCGGTATTGCGTATGACGCAAGCTATCGAGGAAGGTCGCAATTGCATGTAAAGTAAGCCAAGCAAGTGTGTAGTGAAAGATTCTTTTGATGATATATAAAAAACAAAATATTACTCATAAAAATCTCGGGTGTTACATTCTACCCCCCTTAAAAAGAATTTCTCCCTCGAAATTCGTCACTTTGTAACAAACAGATGAGGATACTTCTCCCTCATCATATCCTCAAGCTCCCATGTAGCTTCTTCTAATTGGTGGTTCCTCCATAAAACTTTCAACAATCGAGTGGTCTTGTTTCTTAGGACTTTTTCGCTACGATCCAGAATCTCTATCGGTTGTTCTTCATAAGAAAGATCTTGCTCCAGCGGTACAACTTCTGAGCTGAGTACATGTGAAGGATCAGGTATGTACTTTCTCAGGAGAGATACATGGAACACATCATGAACTTGAGAGAGATTCGGTGGAAGCGCCAATCGGTAAGCTACCTTTCCAACACGATCCAGTATTTCGAAAGGACCGATATATCTAGGGCTCAACTTCCCCTTCTTTCCAAATCTCAAAACCCTCTTCTAGGGAGATATTCGTAAGAACACTTTATCACCCACTTCAAACTCTAGGTCTTTTCTTCGGTTGTCGGCATAACTTTTCTGTCGACTCTGAGCTGCTCTTATGTGTTGTTGAATAGATCTGACCTTTTCTGCCATTTCATCAACGAGATCAGGTCCTAATAGCTTTCTTTCCCCAACTTCATCCCAGCAAGTTGGAGTCCTGCATTTCTTTCCATAGAGAGCTTCATAAGGAGCCATCTGAATACTGGAGTGAAAGCTATTATTATAAGAAAATTCCACCAAAGGTAGGTGTTGATCCCAACCTCCTTTGGAATCCATAGAGCAAGCTCTCAACATATCTTCTAGGGTTTGAATTGTTCTTTCAGACTGACCGTCTGTCTGGGGATGATAAGCAGTGCTGAAACTCAACTCTGTATCCAGAGTATGCTGAAGACTTCGCCAGAACTTCGAGGTAAATCTCGGATCCCGATCAGATATAATAGAAAGTGGTACTCCATGCAATCTTACCACTTCCTTTACATATATCCTGGAAAGCTGATCTAGAGAGAAATCCTCTCTAATAGCAATGAAGTGTGCAGACTTTGTAAGACGATCAACTATGACCCAAATAGCATTATTGCATTTGGATGTTTTAGGAAGTCCTGTGACAAAGTCCATAGTGATGTTTTCCCATTTCCATTCGGGTATGGGTAATGGTTGTAACATCCCCTTAGACTTTTGTCTCTCAGCTTTAACTTGTTGACAAACCAAGCATCGAGAGACATATTCAGCAACATCTCTTTTCATGCCATCCCACCAGAATTACTCTTTCAGGTCCCTATACATCTTCGTGATTCCAGGATGAATAGAGAATGATGAACTATGAGCCTCATCCAGCAGCTCCTTCTTTAATTCGGGGATGGGAGGAACACAAACCCGATTCCTGAACTTTATTATCCCATCACAATCAAGGTTGAATTCAGGAACATTTCTCACCTTCTTTTGTAACTCGAAATCTTCTTTCTGTGCCTCTTTAATCTTCACATGTATAGATGGTTGAAAATTCATTTGAGAAAGATAAGATTTTCCCCCTTCCATTATAATTCCAAGATCCATCCTTTGTAAATCCATAAATATTGGATCTTTTGTGATCCTCATCATGGATAAACTAGCATGGTATTGTCGACTTAATGCATCTTCCACCTTGTTTGCTTTCCCAGGGTGGTAATGGATTGAGCAGTCGTAATCTTTAATCAGCTCCAACCATCTTCTTTGACGCATATTCAACTCCTTTTGTGTGGAAATATACTTTAAACTTTTATGATCAGTATAAATATCACAACTTTCACCATAAAGGTAATGCCTCCAAATCTTTAATGCAAAGATTACCGCAGCCAACTCCAAATCATGTGTTGGGTAATTTTGCTAATGGATTTTCAACTGTCGTGAGGCATAATCTATCACCATATCATTTTTCATAAGAACACACCCCAATCCCTTCTTGGATGCATCACTGTATATCACAAACCTTTCTCCACTACAAGGTAGTGTGAGCACAGGTGCACTGGATAACCTTGTTTTCAACTCCTTGAAATTCTCTTCACATTCTTCCGTCCAGAAAAACTTAACTCCTTTCTGAGTCAACTTGGTGAGTGGATTAGATAATCGTGAAAAATCTTTTACAAAACGTCGATAATATCCAGCCAAACCAAGAAAACTTTGGATCTCAGTTACTGTTGTTGGTCTTGACCATCTTTCGATAACCTCTGTTTTTGCTGGATCCACAGATATCCCCTCTTTTGAGATTATGTGACCCAAAAATGCAACTTTTTGAATCCAAAATTCACACTTGGTAAATTTGGCATAAAGCTTCTCCTTTCTCAGGGTCTTCAATATAATTCTCAAGTCATCTTCATGCTCTTCCTTTCTCTTTGAATAGAAAAGAATATCGTCTATAAAGACTACCACAAATTGATCAAGATAGTCTCTAAAGACTCTATTCATTAGATCCATGAAGATAGCAGGGGCATTAGTAAGACCAAATGGCATCACTATAAATTCATAGTGTCCATACCTTGTACGGAAAGCCGTCTTTGGTATATCCTCCCTTTTGACCCTTAATTGATGATACCCTGAACAAAGATCAATCTTGGAAAAGTATTGAGCTCCTCATAGTTGGTCAAATAAGTCATCAATGCGTGGGAGAGGATATTTGTTCTTGATAGTGATCTTGTTAAGTTCTCGATAATCAATGCAGAGTCTCATTGATCCATCTTTCTTATTAACAAATAGCATAGGTGCTCCCCAAGGTGATGCACTAGGGCATATGAATCCCTTATCAAGATTCTCTTGGAGTTGCTTCTTCAATTCCTGCAACTCAATTGGGGCCATTCTATAAGGTGTCTTTGAAATTGGCAAAGCGCCCGGTACGAGTTCTATTGAAAACTCAACTTCACGATTTGGTGGAAGACCCAGTAATTACTCCAGAAAGACATCATCAAACTCCCGTACAATGGGCATATTCTTAATCGTGAGTTTCTCACCAACCATTTGAGATAAATAACCTTCATTTAGTGGAATCAATACCCATAAGATGGAAGAAATTTCCACTGGAAGGTTATGTTCATCCTTGCATTGATAGACGATCGTAGATTGACCTGGAATATGAAATGTGACTTCCCTTCTTTGGCAATTGATATGAGCTCCATGTAGAGAAAGCCAATCCATGCCAAGAATCACATCAAATTACACTAAAGGAAGGATCACAAGATTTGCAGGAAGCACTTTCCCACAAACTTCGATCGGAGAAGAATTATAAACTTTTGATGCGACTGTTGTGACATTAGGTGTTGTCACAGCTAACTCAACATCTAATAGTTGAGGTAATACGGTGATAACCTTAGAAAATTCTTTAGAAATAAAATAGTGGGTGGATCCAGAATCAAATAAAACATTTGCTACTTTAGAGTGGATGGTAAGTGTACCTTTCACCACTTCGTTATCGTACTCCACATCGCTGATAGAAATTGCATGTGACTTTCCTTTGTCTTTAGCCTTAAGATTTTGTTGACATCGACCATCATCATCAACCCTTGGATTTGGGAATTGATTGGCATAATTCCCCATATCCTTGCACTTGAAACATTGAAGTGTAGTAGGTTCATTCTGTGTATCCCTTCCTTTGTTTGCATCATTAGACATCTTCTTCCCATTGTCGCGGCATTCAAATGCCCGATGACCTTCCTTTCCACATTTGAAACATTTACTTGTCCCTTTAAGACAACTCCCTCTATGTTTCTTTCCACACTTTGAGCATAAGGGAAAGCTCATCTTCTTTTCAGTGTGCTCTTTAGATTTTCCTTTGAATTCCATCTTCCTCTTCTTATCAAACCCATGTGACTGATGGGTTACTCCAATCTCTATCTCGACTTTGAGAGCACATCGAACGATTTCCTCGTAGCTATTGAAGTCCCTTATGGCTAACGCCCTTTGAAGACTTGGTTTTAAGCCACTAAATAATCGATTGATCTTACTCTCAGGTTGGATAATAATACCAGAAGCGTACCTTGCAAGTCTTGTAAAATTTGCTTCATAGGTACCAACAGATTCATCATCCCTTTGCTTCAGTTCAAGAAACTCTTTCTCCATCTTTGTTCGGAGAATACGAGGGAAGTACTTATTGAAAAATAAGTTCTTGAACTTGTCCCATTCCATAGACTCAATTTCATCCCTTTGCCTCATATTCTTAATAAGATTCCACCATTGATCAGCATCTCCTTCCCAACGATACACTTCTAGGATGACTTTATCATGTTCAGAACATTGAAGAACTGAAAATATCTTTTCAGTAGTACTAATCCATTGTTCAACAACTAATGGATCAGTAGACCCGCTGAAAGAAGGTGGATGCTGCCTCATGAAGGATTCAACAGAATGTTTCTCCTTCCTTTGCTCGTTTGGAAGTCCTGCATTATTCATAGCTTGAGAAAGTTGTGTGAGCATGGATACAATATTTTTCATTCCAGCTCCCATATCGTTGGGTTGCTCAGGGGGACAATCATTGCATTGCCTATCGCATTCCGCATTAACACGGTTCCTTCGGGTTCCAGCCATTGGCTATAACCAAGAAGAATAGTGTGAGCAACACTAATTATAATAGGAAAACCACATAATCAAGAATAAAATTTTCATGCTTAAGGTCTTATCCTAGGTTATTCATGGCCATTTCTAAAACACTAAGATTGTGTTCTATGCTTAGACTTATCCTTAGGGTTCTTACTAAGGCTTTCACATCCTAGTTTCCAAAGGTTGACTATACCTTTCCTCTGATACCAACTATAATGACCCATACTTTACATACATTGTTAATACTTCAAAATTGAAGCACACTTATTACAACATATGACATAACCACAAAGGACCGTATAGGTATAGTGTCTTTAGAAACTGGGAAACATAAACAACTGGTTCATAAATCTTCTACAGTGTCTCCCATTTATTTCATCATATCTAGGGTCCCTTTTAGAATATTCTACTTAATATCCATCTTCTTGACCTGGGGAAAAGAAAACATAAAAGGGTGAGCTCAAATGCTCAGCAAGGGAAAATAAAGGAAATAAAAAAAAATCAGATCATATCTTTTTGAAAATCATAACCTGCAAAAGAGATCATAATAACTTAACATGGAATAAATCATAGAAGTGAAAATGAGATCCCCATAATCATATCATGAAACTTGAAATCTTTGTGGCATGCACACATAATCATAGAAAATCATTTCTTGTTAGTCATGACTCATTGCCAAGACTATCTTAGTGGACAAAGTCCCTTTCTGAACCGAGTCACCCTCATTCCAGTCCTGTTTCACTGAACCGGTATAACCTACCGTTCCAGCCCTGTCTATCTCATGAGATATAAAATCTTTACCCAATGCATTGGAGGGAGATATAGGTCTCACCCATCTTATAATGAATCCTTTCTTATGTGTTCCACATAATCATAAATCATACATCATCGCATAACACATAAAACAAAAATGGGATTCTTGAAACATCATGACATCATAAAACAAATAATATAAGGTAAATGACTTCATAAAAATAATTCCCTCAAAACATAATCAAATAAATGTAATCATAGGGATAAAAACAGAACCCTATATTATCTTAGATGGAAAATAATTTTGATAAAACATTTGAACTCCATTCTTGAGGAAAATATCCTTTCTACTTCAAAAAAACACTTTTATTTTCTTAACATGTCAAACAATTATAAACTAAAATAAGTTGATTAAAAATAAACTTGAAAACTTGTAAAGGAAGATTCTTGGAAATAAAGTTTTAAAAATCCATTCATGCCGTATAAGTTAAAAAAAACATTCTTCGTACTTTTGTCGGAAAAGTCAAAAAGTACCTCGTACGAAAAGAGACAAAAGATTCCTTTCATATTCTTTACTAAAAACTCACCGAAGGGTAAAATTGGATTTAAACTATTGTAAGTGGATGGAAAAAATATTACATATTGATGGAACATGGATGTGGATGATAAAATACACCCCAGTAAATACTTACGAATAAAAAATCTCGGATAAAAATGAGATCGTGATATTTCCCTTACCTTAGGTCCGATTTGCTTTGTACGTGTCCGAAGCTCCTGTATAATGGTTTAAATAATGTTATTGACTTATTCTAGAATCATACATATTGATATGATATCATATATGGTCATATTCTTAGCTTCTTATTAGTAATATTTCATTGTTACTTGTTACTCGGGTCTTTATTGCCTTTTGTTCTTATGCGTGTTTTGTCGAATAAATTCTTATTCTTCTTTTAAGGTTATAGATACCTTATATCCAGAATGGTATTAGTGTAACATATATCATATTTATTCATTCAATTCATTTATATAATTACTATGTAATGATGATCATGTAGAACAAGTCGCATCACATCGTGGAGACGGTATTCCGTACGTACGCACGAGTGATGATATCGTTCCTATGATCGTGGAATTGTATTGAAGTATATATATATTATTTCAGTATCAATATTACTTAATAATAATCATAAATAGTTACTCATTACACCATTATACCCATCCTTGTAAAGTGATGGTGGAAAATAGATTACACCACGGCGTGGAGACGGTATTCCGTACGTACGCACACACGGTGACTTCATTTTCCGTAGGATGGATAGAAGGTGAATTAGGGTTGTTTCATATTTATAATAACATATCAGTATGTAAGTAATACTGATGTTACTAATTTATTATGAAACAACTAAAGAAGAAGAAGTTGAAGAAGAAAGAAATTGAAAATATCGGTAATGGATATTACCTCTTCTTTGGAACGCTTCTTTGAATCCTCCACTTAGGGAACTAAGATTGGTCTTTGAAGAATACCAGGACCTCTAGGATTATTATAGGTAAGTGGAGAGGAGAACATGGCAGGGGTTGGCCGAGCTTGAGTGCTCAAATTGGTGTGAGGAGGAGGGGGAGGAGGTTCCCTTTTATAAGGGAGGAGAGAGGCACCTTAGGAATATCTCAAAATATTATTTTATATTCAAGTCAAAATCGGTTTATAATGGTTCCAAAGGGTCTTATTTCAATCTAAAGTGGGGATGGGTCGAAATACTATCAACCAATAGGATTTAGACAAGTTTAGGGTATTATTTTAACCTTATCAATTAGATTTAACTCTAAGTTAAATAATTTAACTTTTACCGTGTCTTTTTTTTTTCTTTCACTATATGGTTAATACACTTACTATAACATGCCAAACGAACCCCAAATTGTTTATTATTAATATATATGTCCTTATGTAAGTCATTTTTCCGAACCTTAGATTTTTAGTAATAAAATAACAATTAATAATATAATATTTGATTTAAAAACTATTTTGTGTCAATTTTGACACTATTTGATATATGATTTTTGTGAAAGTCATAACAGAATTATATGTTCGAACCAAGTTGATTAAATCAACAATAATATATCATAGTAACCTAGAAAATTAGCGTAATTCATAAAAAGTCTCAAATTACATTTATTTTGGTGTTTATAACATCAATTATGTCAATATGTCATAAATAAGATAATTACTGCATCATCGTTGTGTCATAATTAAATTAAATTATTTAATGTCTAAAAATTATAAATAAAATACCATTATGTAGGAAATCTTTTTAGCTTTCTAATTAATATTTATAGTCGAATTTATCTAATGTATAACCCCGTATTAAAAATGTTTTAGTTATTAAACTTTGATTTTAACTATTTTAACTATTCATTAAATAAAATAATATTAAATGTCATAATCTAATCTAAGTAGACCTAAATGGTCATATTATATTCATAAGGTTGTTTTTGGTCGAATTACACTTATCCAATAGAATTAGGACATGTGTTAGGGTAATAGTAATATCATATTTACCCTTAGTTACCCTATTTACTATTAACCGCGGTAAAAAAAGTAAAAAGTTACTATTCACCAAAAAATTATTTTTATCTCATTGAACCACATTTTACTTACTGATATCAACCGTGTCTGTCGGATTTTCGAAATTCCATTCACAGAAGTGGTAAAATTAAGTTCTATGCAAAATTCAGTTTTTAACCTACCACTTAGTGGTTTCACTATTCATCAAAAATTGAAAGTTTTCAGAAAAATACCAAAATTTCACCCTAGGCTAATTTCGGTATTCCGAATACAAAAATGAAGTCCATTTTGAAAAATAAAATTTATAAAATTTCAAAAAGTGGTTATTACTATTCATAACGGCTAGTTTTAATAATATTTTAATAGCATATCGTTGTTTAGTGAAACTCGGTATTGCGTACGACGCAAGCTATCGAGGAAGGTCGCAATTGCATGTAAAGTAAGCCAAGAAAGTGTGTAGTGAAAGATTATTTTGATGATATATAAAAAAAAAATATTACTCATAAAAATCTCGGGTGTTACATATAATATTTATCGATAAATGGAATGAAATACACCGTTCATGGAGACGATAGTCCGTACGTACGCATGAACGCTGTTTTCATTTCCTTATTGAAGTGAATGGAATTAAGTAGATGACATACATATAAATTTACATAAGTCCAGTATCATTATTATGTCATATATTTCATTAGTACTTATTATATATACTTTATAATCATTCATGAATGGTTAATCATTGAGAATGAATCTCATCGCGTCGTGGAGACGGTAGTCCGTACGTACGCACGAGCGATGATATCGTTCCCATGGTCATGGAATTGTGTTGAAGTGTATGTAGAATATTTCAGTATCAATATCACTTTATAATAATCATATATAGTTACTCATTACACCATTATACCCATCCTATTAAGGTGGTGGTGGAAAATAGATTACACCACGGCGTGGAGATGGTATTCCATACGTACGCACGCGCGGTGATTTCATTTTTCCGTAGGATGGATAGAAGGTGAATTAGGGTTGTTTCATATTTATAATAACATATCAGTATGTAAGTAATACTGATTTTATTACTTTGTCATGAAACAACTAAAGAATAAGAAGTTGAAGAAGAAAGAAATTGAAAAGATCGGTAACAGATATTACCTCTTCTTTGAAATGCCTCTTTGAATCCTCCACTTAGGGAACTAAAATTGGTCTTTGAAGAAGACCAGGACCTCTAGGGTTATTCTAGGGAAGTGGAGAAGGGATTTTGGCAGGGTTTGGCCGAGCTTGAGTTCTCAAATTGGTGTCAGGAGGAGGGGGAGGAGGTGTCCTTTTATAAGGGAGGAGAGGGGCACCTTAGGAATATCTCAAAATATTATTTTATATTAAAGTCAAAATCGGTTTATAATGGTTCCAATGGGTCTTATTTCGAAGCTAAAGTGGGTATGGGTATAAATACTATCAACCAATAGGATTTAGACAAGTTTAGGTTATTATTTTAACCTTATCAATTATATTTAACTCTAAGTTAAATAATTTAACTTTTACCGTGTCTTTTTGTTTTCTTACACTATATGGTTAATACACTTACTATAACATGCCAAACGAACCCCAAATTGTTTATTATTAATATATATATCCTTATATAAGTAATTTGGCTGAACCTTATATTTTTAGGAATAAAAAAAAAATTAATAATATAATATTTGATTTAAAAACTATTTTGTGTCAATTTTGACACTATTTAGTAATTGATTTTTGTGAAAATCATAACAGAATGATAAGTTCTAAAACAGTTAATTAAATCAATACTAACATGTCATATTAACCTAGAAAATTAGAGTAATTCATAAAAAGTCTCAAATTAGATCTATTTGGGTATTTATAACATCAATTATGTCAATATTTCATTAATAAGATAATTACTGCATCATCTTTTTGTCATAAATAAATTAAATTATTTGATGTCTAAAAATTACAAATAAAATACCATTATGTAGGAAATCGTTTTAGCTTTCTAATGAATATTTAAAATCGAATTTATCTTATTTATAACCCTATATTAAAAATGTTTTAGTAAATAAACATTGATTTTAACTCTTTTCACTCTTCTTTGAATTAAATAATAATAAATGTCCTAATCTAATCCAAGTGGGCCTAAATGGTCATATTTTATTCCTAAGCTTGTTTTTTGTCGAATTACACTTATCCAATAGAATTTGGACATGTGTTAGGGTAATAATAATATCATTTTTACCCTTAATTACCCTATTTACTTTTAACCGTGGTAAAAAAAAGTAAAAAGTTACTATTCACCAAAAAATTATTTTCATCTCATTGAACCAAATTTTACTTACTGACATCAACCGTGTCTCTCGGATTTTTGAAATTCCACTCACAGAAGTGGTAAAATTAAGTTTTATGAACAATTCAGTTTTTTTAACTACAACTTAGTGGTTTCACTATTCATCAAAAATTAAAAGTTTTCAGAAAAATACCAAAAATTATGCCTAAGCTATATTTGATATTATGAACTCAAAAATGATGTCTATTTTACCAAATTCAAAACATATCAGTTGCATTAATTAATTTAAAAATTAATTCCCGTCGTCAAAACAATTAGCGTGTTTTTAAGAGATAATAACTATTAAAAGATTGACACTTGTTTATAACTGGTTTGAATGTGAAATTACATCCAATGACCAACATTATATTAAATTGTAAAAATATATTCTAAATATACTTTAAAACCACTCAAATTAAAAATTTATCACTATTAATTATTTCGATTAAAAAAGTTGTTTTTAATTATAATTTAGTAATTTTCACTATTCGTCAGAATATGAAAGTTATCCGAAAAGTACCAAAATTTCACCCTAAGCTAATTTCGATATTCCGAATCCAAAAATGAAGTCCATTTAAAAAAAAAATTTTACAAAATTTCAAAAAGTGGTTATTACTATACATAACGGCTAGTTTTAATAATATTTTAATAGCATATCGTTGTTTAGCGAAACTTGGTGTTGCGTACAACACACGCTATCGTGAAAGGTCGCGATTGCATGTAATTCAGGCCAGGTCAGAGATGTGTGTTGTGAAAGCTCCTTTTGGTGTAGCGTATAACACAAGACATTAATGAAATTAAAAAGAATATTTTTCATAAAATCTCGGGGTGTTACAGTCACTTATCATTTTATGTAACATCTCCTAACCCCTAATGAGTATACAACATTGATATCATAGTAATCTTTCAAAGGGTTAATAGGGATGGTCAAAATAATGAGATAAGGGTGAGAAAATCACCTAAAACTATCAAAAAATTATGGGATGAGATGATATAGACTAATAGAAATATATATTCAAAAAACATAATTTTTTTCCACTTTTACCTAAGAATTTAGTTTTATTACTTTAATACTTTAAGAAATTGTAGGAGTGCCCCTCCCCTCACTTATAAAAGGGAACCTCATATCCTCTCTTTCTCACAACTGTGTAGCATGATAGTTCAGAAAATATCTATCTTAATAGATTTAAAAAATACTTAACCATGTATTCAAGGTGTTATTTTGGTCATGATACAAACCTTATAGGGATTAAGGTTAAAATAAAAGGATGTTATTTGAAGAAGATTTATAACTTTTAATCGAATTTTTTTGTTTTATTTCTTCTTCTACCACAATTAAATATTCTTAAACCGTGATGAAATAATAACCTAAGTATATTAAATATAGTGATATGTTATTATATTAATTTAATAACATATACCCATCTCATTATTACATTAAATGATAAATTAAACAATCATTATGTGCACAGCTGGCTACCGCCTTACTAACAAATGTAAATCATTTACATCACAAACACTCACAACAGGATATAATGATGGATTTAAAGTATATAAAAGATAATAATGGATCATTTATAATTCTATAAATATAATAAATCATATATCTTATTACCTTTCCATCCATTTTATAATGATAACATCATTAATTAGTACGTGTGGATTACAACCTCTACGAAGCAATGTGATTATTTTTTCATAAACACCTCGCATGGATGGTATATATAAGTTTATTTAAAGGGTTAATATTTGAATTATGATATAATAATAAGTTTTTAATCATAAAATTATATTTACCTTCATTTCCTAATGTTCATTTAAAAACTGAAATGTTACTCATGCATACATAAGAACTACCATCTCCAAGTCTGTAATGTAATTCATTTTTCCTAACCATCAATCAAGGATGATTTATAAAGTATAATTAAATTATAAAAAATATAATCATATCATGATTATTATTACATAGTTGATGTTATAATTCCACCTTCTTTTATTTTCAACAAACCAAATTCATTTTAAAATTATTAGTCAAACATCCACAAAACACCTAACATGGACTTAACTGATTAAGAAATTAGAAATATCATGAAAATAAATTAAATAAATGGTTTAATTAGAAAATATTATTCCTATAAATGTTCCTTAATAAAAAATAATTGTTAAATATTTATCATATTGGAGTTAAAGAACGTATTTGGTAATTTTGTCTCAAGGTAAGGAAAACTTTACCTTTATAACCTCATTTTAAATGTTTTAAAGATTTTTTTTCTTATAGTACCACATTCAAAAAATTATTTTCTGAATACATTTATATCTAAATTAAAGTATTATGAAGAAAAGTTTATGTCTATTTTAACATTCTATCTATTTTTTTCAAAAGGAATCATCTTACATATTTAATATTAAAAAGTTTTCTCAAAAAGGAAATAAGAATGTTCTGTTTTAATATATACAATATCAATGTTTTTTCTTATTGTTATAACCATAATTTTTTTGGATGAAATTATAATATTATATGTTTTTTAATTAAAAATCTTCTTTCCCATTTATCTGGGAATTTTCCAAAAGTATTTTAAATAGAATGAATATTTTTTTATTCAGAAATGTTTTTCTTAGGGTCAGAAGAGTATTTTTATTAGTGTTATGATAAAAATAAAATATTCCATGTGTTTTTATTATGTTATGGGTTTTGGGAATTTTTTATGATGATGTTTGAGCACAATAAATCTCATTTTGACGGGTGATCTTGAAGTAAAACTTCCGTACACTGGGTAAATGGATAGAGTTAACCATTTTTATGTTTCTCATAAGAGACTATTGTAATTTACAAGGCATGTTCTTCCATTTGTATGAGTGATTATAAGAGATAAATGAAAATTATGTCTCAATATACCTACATGAATATTTGATTCAAACTAAATATGTTTCATGAAAATATTTTGATTTCCCTAATTAAACAAAATATATATTTTTAAAAAGAAATGATTATTATTTTTTTGTTAAAAATATATGATTTTTTTGGAAATGTGTTTCAATGGTTTTCATGTTTTCTAAGTAAACCATGATGATTATGATTTGGGATTTATTTTTTATCAGAAAATTTGTGTAATGAATTTGATTTCATGTGTAGGAAAACAATATTTTAAGCTCCAAATTTATTATATTAAAGGAAAAACCCTTTTATATGACCATTTGTTTTTGAAATTGATGAATGTGTTTCCATTATTTTCTATATTTCCATTAATGAGAATTGTTTTTATTATCCAATTTTTTCATGTGATTTTTTCATAGGGATTAAGGATTAGTAGAAAAATTCATAAAGGAATAGTTCTAGATTTGGATATTACATTGAAACAAGTAATAATGTATTTATAAAGAACTTTTTTTAAAAAAAATGGATACAATATATAAATGTTCAATTTAGAAGAGTTTTTACTAATTCTATAAAACTCTAAAACTAAAATATATTTAGTTACATAAGTGATTAAATATTATTTGTATCATTTTTTATGTTTTAGATGTCTAAAATAAGGTCATTTTTTAGTATCAATGCCAGAAATGTAAAGATTAAGTTTTTAGAAGAAGATTTGGGAGTGTAGATATGAGGATATTATAATTTTTATCCGAGAAAGGTTTAGATAACTATTATGATTAAGATGTTTCATGTGATTCTAACATAGGATTTATTCATATCATCATGGGTTTATATGTTTAGGTCAGATAAAAATTTCAAATCCATAAACACCCCTTTTTAGATTTTAAGTGATGCAATTTTAAGGTTTTTAATGATATTTTTGGGAGATATTTTATTGGGTTGAGGTATTTGTTACCATTAGGTTTAATTTGAATGATTATGTCAAGATAGTATTATTATATTTTAGGTGATATAATTTAAATGGTTTGATATAACCATTGATGATAAAAAATTCAATAATGTTGAGGTTATTTAGGGTAACTAGGATATAGGGTTATTTATTTATAATTTTATCTACATTAAACCCAGAATTTTTTATGGGAATTCTGGACAATAATATACTATTTTTTAAAATGAACGTTTATTTATTTTTTATATTATATTTTCAAATGAGAACCATTTTTCTTTTAGTAAATATATGAATAATTTCTTTTCATTTTTTTATACGTAATGGTCAATCAAAAGTTTATTATAGTGGTTCAGGAATTAAATAATCATTCTCACCATTTAGAGTAAAAGATGTGATAAATTTGAAAACTTATTGAATCATGAAACCAAAGGGAAAAATATTATTAATTTGAAGAAAATAATATAAGTATATTTCATTATATTCTTTGTTGATATGGTAAATAAATTCCTCAACTCTAGAAAAAGGATCTTGAAAAAAATGATTTTTTGTTATATTAATTTCAAATGAGGTGATGGTATTTTTAACTAATCATTGGTTTTTGGTATTGAGGTAATTAAAATTATCATTATCGTTAACTTTATTATGTTCAATGATATATGCCACTCAATATTATTATTTGGACATTAATGTTTCTTCTATGTTCATATTATCACTTCCCACTAATTTCCTCATATTTTGGAACCTAGTTATGTGTTATTCCATATTACCTACATATTTATCTTTCCCTATTTTCAAAAAGATACCTTATTAACCCTTTTTATGTTGTGTTTTTACAAGAAGGTGTTTTCAAGTGTCAAAACCAAGATTACTGATCTCATGTTCAAATCGAGAAGACAAAATTTATTAAATGGGTAAGAATGTAACACAATTAGATTTTAAAAGAACACGTTATTTGATAGTGTATACAACACACACCACCGATCTTAAATGAGCCACGATATAATATTATTGAAATGTTACCATTATAACCTAGGTTTTGAATTAAAGGTTATGAATAAGAGTTTCCACATTATGATATATATAGTTATAAAAGTGGGTTCCCTAAACCCAATATGAACAGTACTTTTGATTAACATATCATGTAAATAGTGAGTTATAGATGATTTACACATACCATAATTATGTAGGTATTTCTACATCCACAATATATATGGAAATGTACAATGATTTTTATTCATATCAAAAGTTTATAGTAATTCCCAGACTATAATAAGAACCAATAGATTCCATGATAGTAATCTTAAACATATATCCTATGGTATAGGAATAATATTGTAACTATACATAGTTGATGTCTGATTAATAGGTGTGAGGGGTTGATAAGAATTTAGAACTATTCTTATAAAGTCAACACTTGGTGATCTTGAGTAGATGTGATCATTAGGACATACCCTCCAATAGAAACACCACATGTTTCATGTGTCATTGCAAGTTCCTATCTACAAACATGTGTAATGGTATGTTGAATTGATAATATTATCTATGTATACAATTTTATTATGTAATTTTATGCAATATAAAAACTATGGTATTGATTTTGATGTGAGGTGGCATGTGTTGGGTGTATCATTGGTTGTATGACATTTATTGATAGTCAAGATATTATTTTTCTTCTTCCAAAATGAAGTGATATTTCAGGATAAGATGCTCAAGATGGTAGTAAATTCATTAAATCCATGGTGATGGTAGAAAAATCAAGTAAATCTAGTAAGGTCAATTAATAAAAAATCAAGATAGGATAGTGACGTAAGGTGTGCATCCTGATTTATGATATATTAAATGGAAATGAGATTGTATTACATGGGTTACTTTCATTAGAAAGTTTGTTATTGAGATGACTTTTTCTTTACCCCCTAGGGACCTTGATGGGTTGCAAGACCTCATTCTTAGTTTATGAATACTATTTAATACTTTCAATACAAGGCCCTAGAGGTTCACACACAAAGCATATTAAAAAATCCTCCCTTTTCTGATGAATAAGAGTATAAGACATGGTATGCCCCAATATAGGGTATGGGAGATGTTTGAGAATAAATGATCATCAATGTATAAATTAATTAAGTATTATTTTTTTATAAAATAATTATATCATAAATTATTTTATTTAATGTATTCACATGTTATTAAGTGAATACATTGAGAAGAATATTATACAAACGAATATTATATTAATTTTCAAGGATCTCTTAATATTTATAGCAATTACAAGTCAAGTTAATGATCATAAATTTATCATGTAATATATTTATTATATATTATATTAAGGTGATAAAATTCAACTGATGTGTATGACACAATAATTTGTTCATAATGAGTCATTTCTATCTTATTTAGTGGGCGTTATTTATATGGGGGACCATGGAACCCTTTTTTGGTATTTAAACACGACTATGTAAGAAATATGGAGATAATTTATGAGACATTATTCATCAAATATAATTTGATATCTCATATCTCTTTCTTCTGGCATCCTATAGAGGGAAATGCTCCCTCTATGAAATTGATTCAATATCACCTTTTATGATCGAAAGAATTAAGTAGTGGTTATCATCGATACATTGAATGCTTTGTCAGACCTCCGTGATAACACTTGGAATTAAATTTTCAACAATATTGTGGGATATTGAATAATTTGTGGATGGTCTAGAGGGATTTGAAATTAAATACACCGAGAAACTGTTTCAAAAAATAATATATTATCAATCACGCCATAAAATCGAACAAGGAAATTGTTTGGTAAAATGTTGTGCTTAAATAATTTTATGTGAGTTCCTCAGCCTTTAGAGGTTCTCTAATCTCTGATGAGACAATATAACATCAATTGGATGATAATAAAATTTAAATACCTGAACCCTCTATTTCCATTGTACACCTTGGTGCGTTCATTTAGTCTCAGAGTGACCATGTGAATTTTTTCAAAAATTAAAATTATGTTTGTTATAAATTCATGAGGAGGGAATCATTATACAACCAACAACATAGAATAAAATCCAATATGACATTCAACGATATTTTTCTAGCCATCCAAAGTAATAAATCTAATTGATATCAGTGTTTTGTGGTTTTAAAATTTTAAGAACACACTTATATATATGTTAAATTTTTACCCACAGAAATTTTGGTGATGAAATATTCAGATTATCCATGGAATTCTGACTATTTTACAATGTACCCATTTTCCAACTAGACTTCAGTGACAAAAATAGTTAATTCATCCTATAAAAAAACTCCACATAATTGTTATATTATTATAAAATTATAAAAAATATAAAATAGCCTAATTATATAGGATTTAAAGTTATAAAAAAACCAATAAACCTTATAGGGGAGTTGTTAAGTTAATACAAAAAATTCAAATGGTTGAGGGAAACTATCTGTCATATATGATATTTTCAAAAAACAAGAGGTGTATAAGGGATCTGATGGGAGGGGGGTCTTCTTCAAAAATATAAAAAAAGAGAATATTTTTTAAGCTTTACCACCACACCTTAGATAACCTCACATATCTAGCGGACCCCCTATGACTAATCACCCATGTCGACGGCCTCATCTCTTGATCAAATACCCTCATTATCCTTACATCTTGGCCTCGCTATTGGAGACACACCCCAATGGTCAGACCCTCCCTCATACCACCACAACTGGCTCATTCCACCCAATTTCCACCCAGATCAGTTACCTACTATTCAACATGGTCTCCCATTATTCAGAACTTCCCCAATCTCTATTTCGGTTAGACTACATCTGATCTAGGCCTCCCATGTTCTGTCTCTTGTCACTTGTCACCTCCCGCAGACACACCCCATTTGGAAGACCCCATGTGCCTCTCCTAAACCACTACCTTGTCGGGTTAGGTCCTGTCTGAACCTCCCTACCCATTTCATGTTCATCATATCCCAATACCCCTTTAATGGGTTTCTGGGGTTTCATAGACTCATGGAAAAAAATATACTTTACAAAATGAAATTTTAACATTTTTTGAAATTAAATTAATTTCAGTAGGACTAAATTAAATTTTTTATACTTGAATTAAAATTAAAATAATTAAAATAATTTATTTAATAATATAAACATAAATTTATCTCATATTTAATATTTATTAATAATTTATGTTGTATTTCAAGTGATCTTAAGTATTGACCGACCAATGAATGTTTCTATTTAATTATTTATTTCAATTTCCACTAATGCATGTAATAATTAAATTAAGTTTGATGATTTATGCATCATCTTTTTTCGCCCATAATTTTTATAGGGGCCTATATGTCCATGAGGGTTGTTTGGAATGTGAATTATGCATTCTCAAGACCTCCTAACTTATGTGCAAGTATTTATGTACTGTGATGTTGATGGTATAAGACACGAACATCACCAAGATGTGGCAGCATTGTAAATGAGATGAGGATACATTAGGTCGAGGTATGAGATGTGTTATGAGTAGGACACATCTTAGGTATATTACCCCCAGGGTAGCAGTTGATTCATTGAGCATAAATGGATCAATTAATACCAAATTCTCAAGATCAATCCCATTTATTTATTTAATTTATACATTATTTATTATTTTTTGGGGATATTGAAGTTTATCATGAACACTTCAAATGATAAACAAAATTTATATATTAAAAAAATTATGATATTCGATGAATGATTTTCTATTTAATACATAGTCGGGTTGTTATTTTGATCACATAGTATGTTCATATCCGGTAGAAAATGAATTCATTCTTGGAGAGGTAATATAATAAAAAACCATAGAGAAATATTAAGTTTCAATTCCTTCCATCATTTAAATTTTTACAAAACTATGCGTATAAGGCACACATCACCCATATTCGAGGGTAAGTCTTACTAATTGGGAGTTCTTATGAAATTAATGGGTCAAAATAACTAAATATAACAAAAAATTATGGCATTGATGTCATTTTGACATACCTTGCATTTGGCGTGTCACAGGTGGTATGAAATTGATTTAATAATCAACATAGAATTTGTTGCTTCTAAAAGGATGTGATATCTCAAGCATAGTTAATCAAGGTAGTTTTAACTTCATTAAATCCATATCCATGGTAGAATATGGTAATTCAATCTAGTAAGGTCAAAATATAATAAAGAAATAAATTATTATAACACATGGTGTGCATCCTTCTTTAGGAGATATCCTATGATAAAAGAGATTATATTACATGGTGTGTGTTCCTTGGAAATGTTGTTAGTTCTATGATTGTTCCTTATCTCATTAGGGGCATTAATGAGATGATAGAATCTTCCCTTAGACTATGAGTAGTATTCATTTCTATCAAGATAATGTCATAGAGGTTCAAACACTTTCCCTATTAAAAATTCTTCCCAATTCTAATGAATATGACTATAAGTCAGGGTGGGACCACGATGGGGCCCATGAGATTTCCAAGAATAAACAATCACCAAATAATTAATAAATTAATTATTATTTGAGTGTTGAATAATTAGAAATTTATTTATTTATTAAAATTATTGACAAGGTATTAATTGAATACATGGAAAAAAATGTTATACAAATGAATATTATTTTAATATTCAATGTTCCTTTAACATTTATGGGAATTATGAATCAAGTTAATGAATTTCATTTTATAACATTATATATTTAATATATATTAAAATTACGTGTTAAAATATAAATAACATTTATGTAAAATATGGTTGGTCATAACAAGTCATTTATAGCTTATTTCATGGGCATTATTTATATAGGGACTGATGAACCATTTCTTGGTGTTTAACCACTACTATATAAGAAAGTGGGATAAAATATACAAGGTAGTATTCTTGCACTATAATTTGAGTTCTCATATATCCTCATTCCTACATTATGGAGAGATAAACACCCCTTCAATGAAATTGATCCAATAGAACCTTCACGGATCAAAGGAACATAGTATTGGTTATCAGCAGGACATCATCAGATTTATTGAACCTCTACACTAGGGCCTAGAATTCGATGATCGATATTCTCAAAAAATCATAATGCATGTGTCATTGATCTCATGGGATTTGAACTCAGATCCTTAGAGTAAAGGTCACCGATGATGAGCTATTATCGAATCCACAATCAATTCAAATAAGGTAATTCTTTTATATAATTTGGTTCTTAAATAATTTCACATGATATCCTCATCCCTTAATAGGGATCAAATTTCCAATGATGACGTAGTTATGTTGAACTTGTAGTAATTAATTGTAAATACCAAGACCACCTAGTTCTGTTGTGCACCATAGTACCATTATTTATTTACATCTATATAAAGGTTATACTCAATACAAATTTATTGATTAATTCTATGGAAATAAGCACCAAAATTTCAGTAAATTTATTTCACGCATTAATAATTTGTTTTCTCAAAAAATGAGATTTATTTATTTTAGTCATAAAATATTATAATTAATTTTGAAAAATTTTAAATTTTTTACAAAGTGAAATTCATTTTTAAAATTATCATTTAAAAATTATCATATAGTGAATTTAAAATAAAATTATAAAAAGTTTGATTTTTTGATGAATTATGAAAAATTATGATTTTTATGGAAATTTTTTTATAGGAATTTAAAAAGTTAAATTTTGTTTTAAAATGGTTTCAAAGTAAAATTAAGTCATTAATGTTAGGAATAATTTCATTATAGTCGTTTGTAACAATTTTACAAATACTTTCGGTATAAAACATTGTATAGTTAAGAAGAATTGTTTCTAGAAAACTACATTTCATCAATTATTACACGTTTAATTTTAAATTATTTTATTCCATATGTATGAAATGAATTTGATAAAATGGTTTTGTTAATTGGAATCTAAATAACAAATATTATGTAATAAGTACAACTTATTTTTTTATGATTATTAATAGTAACCATAGTAAATATTTCTTACCATGGTAATGGTAAAACAAGTGAATTGGTGTCAAAACTAATGAGATAAGGGTCCAAATTCTCTCAAAAACCATACTTTATTTTATTTGATTCTTATATTTTTTATAGTAATTCCAAATTCTAAAACATTTCCTTTATTTTCCATTTATTTTTTATTTTAAACTTTATACTATTTTTTGTAAATAATAAATACAAAATGTTTGTTTATTTTGATTAATAACTCAAATATGATGTTGAAGGGATTAAAAGAGCTTACATTATGTTATAAATTGTTATTTTAAAAATGAATGAATTATTTTTATAATGATAATTTATTTTAATTTTTTAATGGTGAAATAATTATCTTAAATTCTTTCACAACAACAAGATAGTGCTTGATGAAGAAGTATAAGAATAAAGTAATCGATTTTGAAAAGTCTTAATGTAAATTTTTAGGTGAGTTATACTGTATCATAATTTTTTTAGACAAATATAATATATTTGGTATGTTTTGAAAATCTATATTCTAATTAAATTGTTATCTTGATGACTTTAATGTCATATTAAAGGAATAATTCAAAAAATAAAATTAATAATATTTTATAATTAACAAAATTTTATCAAGTGATTTGAAATTAATTAAAATACTATATTATACCATATTCATGTAATATTGTTTAAAATTTTATTCATGGTCCATTTTTGGGTCATTTTTCCCATGATAGTAACTTTCTTGACTCCAAAAGTTTAAAAAACATTGATATCATAATAATCATGAAAAGTGTTAGTGGGGGATTCAAACAATGTTATATGGCTGAAAGGGTCACCTAATATTGTCCAAATATTATTGTATAATACTATTTAAACTCATGCACATATTATCTTATAAATATATCAAATTTATTGTACTTTTCAATGTAAATTAATTTATATAAATTTAATACTTTAATAATTTTTTAGAGTGTCCCTCCCCTCACTTATAAAAGGGAATCTCATATCCTCTCTTCCTCAGACCTTTAATGCAATATATGTCTCACAATACATACAAAAATAACATCCAAAAATCACTCCACATGTCTTATAGGTATTAGTTTGGTAATAATTCCAACATTATAGAGATTATGGTGTAATAAGAAAGAGGTTTTTCAAATATGAGGTACCACTTTTAACTTCTACCTCCTTAATATATTATTACCCATGATGAAATAATAACATCATAAAATTAAAAATATTTTCATTTTATTTTGTTAATGGAATAACCTATATACATATTCTTCTTCTATCAAGTGGTGAATTAAACCATCATTCAGGTTTATAGGGGATTACCGCCACACGAACCGATGCAATTCATTTTCCATCACATGATCTCAAAACTAGTTATAATGATGTAATTAAAGCATATATATGACATTAATTCAATAATTATAATTCTATATAGATAATATATCATATTTCTTTATATATCCCTTCGTTAAAAAAATGATAACGTCGTTCATACGTACGTGTGGATTACAACCTCTGTGAAGTGATTTTATTCATCTTTCATCAACCCCTCACATGAATTTTATATAAAAGTGTATTTTAAGATATAATATTGTATTTATGATATAATAATTATATAAATATAAAATGATAATTACCTTTTTTCTCTTATGTTCTTTGAAAAATGGAAATGTCACTCATGCGTACATACAAACTACGTTATCTAGGATTGTAAAATAATTCATTTTTCATAAGCACATACCAGTGTTATTTAATGTTTAATTAATGTATAAAATTGAAAAATATTTCCGAATTATAATTAAATAGATTATTTACTAATAAAATATTTAACCATCATTAACATACCAAATTCATGTTGAAATTATGAACCGGACATTCTCAATACACACAATGTGGACACATCAAATTAAGTAATTAAATATATCAATAAAATAAATGGTGTAATGATAAGGTATTAAAAAATAAATTAGTTCTTAAAAAATTAAATAGCTTATAAAAGTTTATTATACAGAAGATAGAGAACATATGTGACATGTCTGACTCAATGTAAGAGGCACATTACCTTAAAAACATCTTTTTAACTATTTTGATGATTTATTTTTAAAACATTTTTCTTCAATGCCCATAATAAGAAAAATTATTTTATAAATAGATTTATATGGAAATAAATGAATTGTAAAATAAATTTTATGATGATTTTCAGTTTTTTTCAAAGGTTTCCAAGAGGAATATTTTTATATATTTTATACATATCTTTTTGAAAAAAAGGAAAAGGAATGATCTATTTTAATATATATGAGGTCAATTTTTTTACACCACTATAACTATAATTTGGTGTTCACATTAATTTAAAATATTTTTTTACAAATAAAAATCATCCTTCCCTATGTTCTGAGTATTTTTAAAAAATAGCATTAAATTGAATGGATATTTTGATATACCATTTTTTTATAGGTGAAAAGAATATTTTTATTAGTGTAATGATAAAAATACAAGATTTCTTGTGTGATGATTATGTTCTGGTTATATTTCACTTTTTATGATAATGATTGGGCCCGATATAGCTTATGATGATGGGTGATCCTGATATAACTCTATAATGCAGTCGGTAAAGTGACAAAGAAACTAGTTATTGGTTTCTCATAAGAGATTATTGGAATTTACAGAGTAGGTTATTACATTTCTAAGAGTGATTATAATAGTGATATAGAAATGATGTCCCAAGTTACCTACATGACTTTTCCATGCTTTCTAATGAGTTTTCTGGGAAATGTTTCAATTTCAAAAAGTAGTATAATTATATTTTTCCTTAAAAAAATTATTATTCCCTTTTGGGTAATGGGTATGTTTTTTAAATTTTTTTTTTCAAGGGTTATCTTGTTTTTTAAAGAATCCCTTTTGTTTAATAGTTTTCATTTACTTTTAGTGTTTCTTGAAAAAATATTGGGCAGTAAAGATGATTTCATTTTCCTGTAAATGGTTATTTAAGCTCAAAGTTTATTATATTAAAGGAAAAATATATTATATGAAGTCATAGTTTTGAGATGGATTAATGGGTTTTATTTCTTTTTATACATATTCATTAATGAACATTGTTTTTTTATCTAATTTTTTATAATGACTTTTCATAGGGTATAGGGTTTAGTTTAGAAACTAATAAAGTATGAGTCCTATATATGGGGGTTACCCTGAATGATGTAATATTGTATTTATAAAAGAAGATGTTATGTGAGAAAAATGGATACAATGTGGAAATGGATACTCTGAATAAGTGTTTACTAATTCTACAAAACACTAAAACTAACAACTCCTTATACATGAAAGTGATATAAGATTTTATGATGACGTTGAATGTTTTTGGGGACTAAAATTGTGTTATGTTTTTAATGAATCAAATATAGAAATGTAAAGATTCTCTTTTTAGAACCATATCTGAGAGTTTGAGTTTGGGGATATTATATCTTATGTTATTTATCCATTAAATTATTATTGGGTATCACTCTTAAAGGGGAAAAATATATTGGGGGTGATGAGAATATTGTTGATGTTATGCATATATGGTAGATTACATCAACTATCACCTGATTACCAAAGGATAACAACAATTGTGATGTTTAAATGATACATGATATATGAAATGATCATATACAAGGGATATGAGAAAACATTTTATTAATAATTTATTATTTCTAGAAAAGTTCTTTTTTTGTGAGGTTTGTCAGTTATTCTTTCACATGTAATGATTTTTTTTACTTTGAATATTAAAATCAATAGATATTCATCAATTTTTCCTAATTCATATTAATTTTTATATTTATAACTTTCATGTACAAATTTATGGTTGAATAATCTTGGATGATTTTTTTAATTACTATTTTTTTGTATTCATTATTTTCAAGTAATTTTTTTCCAATTGTATTGGAAAAAAAATTTATAAATTTATTTCTATTATGAAAATTAAAATATTTACTTCTAAAAATATTTAAATTCTAATCAAATATAGGTATATATAATTCAATTACATTAGCATAAAACTATTTAATGTGAGTACATGGTGGAAGATGAACATCCTTTGAGGTATATGTGGGTCACTTCATATAAATATACCACTGATAATTAAATTATTAAATGAATTTTCACTTATGTATGTCAACATTTTATTCATAACTAATTGTGTGACCACTATTATTTAGTGTTATATTCATTATAGAAAATGATAATTGATGTTAGTGTATTTGGGATTACATTTCTACACGAACATTCACTTTCTCATAGGAAGTAGCAAAGGTTGTGAAGAGAATTTTATATAAAAAATAACCCATTAGTTGAAAATGAGAAGTACTTTTGGAGTTTCATGGAAATGAAAAGTCAAGGTAAGGATAACATCTTATATTTGGATTGGAGGATCACCCACTATGTAGTGAAAGATCTATTTTTTGAGTTCATAAAGATAAAATATCTCATATTATTTATTCATTTTTTATGATTTAAATATTATATATTTCATGTGATTAATATGTTATCAATTCAATTATATATGACATTTGTCATTCATGATATTAAATATACTAAGGAAAGGTGGATGAATTTTGTAATAATTAGATTATGTGATTTTAAATCAAAATTTTCACCAGATTATATTCATAAAAGGAAAAAACAATAAAAATCCATGCCTCAATATGGATTTTTAGATGTTGATACGTGGGAGTATTCTGTTGATAGCTGAAAAGAGGAATCTTCTCAGATATGGTGTGTTTTATTTTAATATAAATTTGTATAACTATTTTTAATTATCTAATGAATTATTTTTCTATTCATATTAAATTGAAATCCAATAGATCTATCCAAGAGATCTTATAAAAGATTGTATACTCCCATATTTTTTCTCAATGGGGGAATATGTTACTAAAGTTAAAAATTATTAGTAAAAAGTATAATGCATACAAATAAGAATAATATAGAGAATCTAAAGAGATTCAGTTTGGGCCTCCCTCCCCCCCACTTTCCATGAAAAATATAAAATGATGATAATTAAAAAAGAAAATTTCCACACCAATCAATCAATGGACATAGGTAATGTAATAACCTGGATCTTTATTTCAGGTATGGATCTTGATTTCAGGGTGTTTTTAAGGAAAAATTGATGAAAAGGAAATTTTCTTAGTACACACCGGGTACTTATGTGTACACGTCATGTACCTGGGTACCTCGTACAACCACATACTGGCCTTGTAATGTCCAATTACATGGACATGTAGTGACTTGGAAGAACTCTTAAGGAAGGGGTCAATTAAATATACTACACGACGTGTACCTTAATGAACATTCATTACAGTTTAATTCTATTTGATATATTGGATTGGGGCCGCGTATCATGTCTAGAACCCACTTCTTCTTCTTGTGTTTCATACATTAGCACTAGGGAATGAAGGACAAAGATTGAGCCCCCATTTCTCTATCTAAATTCTGATCGAGATACCATCATGTGTGTTAAAATCCCACTGGTGAGTTCTCAATTCATCTATAGGCCTTATTCCGGATTCATCCTATCTCTTGAGTTATTCAAGGTTGATTATGATTCCCATTTTTATATATCTATTTTGTTCTAGGATGATTCAAGGGATAACGTTTTAGAGTATGGATCGTTTGACATCAAGGTAGGTGGTTCAGGCCTTTCATTAATTTTCTTTAGATTAAATATGCTTAAATCACTACATGCCCATGTTTGGGGGTATTGCATGTTTTTTAATTGAACCCTATTTAGTACTAGTTATAGTTTGGTTGATTGTTAAAAGGATATTTTAATATGCGTATGGTTGAATACCTTGGTAATGGGACATCTCATGGGTGCATTTCCGTTGTTTTAGTGTTTATGGATGTTTGGTCTAGGTTTCCTGTTTGTCTTGCCTTGTTTTCCATTCCTTATTTTGTAAGGATGGAGTTAATTATTATATGAGATTCCTATGATATGTGTTGTGAATGTTTTACCAAGGTGAAATTGACTATGAGATCCTCATGATGTAGGGTTGTTTGTCTATGTTTTACTATTATGTTGACCAAGGGTTATTGACTGTGAGAGATTCTAAGTGGTCATCAACTCGGGGGTTTAGACTGTGATAGCTTCCCATGTGTTCATTTATAAATTATTTATGTTATGTTGACCAAGGGTTATTGACCGTGTGATCTTCCCAAGTGGTCGTTATTGAATGAATTGTTGCTATATGGGATCAAAGGGGTTTGACTATGAAAGATTCCCAAGGGGTCATTATTTATTGAATTGATTATATTTTAGACCAGAGGGGTTAGAACATGAGAACATTCCTAGAGGGTTGTTTATGAATGATTGAATGATTGGGATGAGTTTTCCAAGACAAAGAACAATCTTGGAATTGGTATTACTAGATTATTTATATAGTCTTTTAAGTCATATGTTTTTTCTACTTACAAAGGGGATACAAAGCTTAGGCTAGATCCAAATGTTTACATTATTCAACATATTAAATAATAAATGTAATGAATGTAATTGAAAACTATATGATTGTTTAATTTTGAGTACTTCATAGTGTATTGCTTCATTTCTACATAATTCCTTACACACACACACACACACACACTGATAGTTAGGAACAAATATTTTGGTGGTTTCCTACTAGGATTCATCTCACACCCTGTTTGGGTTAGGATTTTGGACCGAAAAAAATTATATGGTTGTAGGAATAGATAATGGAAAGCGCCCTTCTTCATCAGGTACTTGATTGTTGTTGGAGCTGGAGAGCATGGGACTAAGCTGAGGCCTATGATGCTGTTGGATTTTACTTGCTTTTTTATACTTTGGTTTTTGTATTGTATTTCCAGCATTGTTACTTGTTTTTCTACTTTCCTAGACACATATGACATGCATCATTGATATATATGCTTGTGTTGTTTTATTACTATCAAAATTCCATTGTTTACTTTTTTTGTATGGTATTACTAATTCCACTATTGTTTAATATATGTTTTAAACTATGTATACTCTTCCAATGAGGTCATAGTTTCTCCAATATCCCACCTTGGTCCTCACTGCTAGTCGGCAGCCTATGGAATTTGGGGAAATGCGCTTGAGGTTATGTGTCCAACCGGGTTCGAGGCACCTTTGGATGACACCTCGATCCGGGACGTTACAAAGTGGTATCATAGGAGATTCCTTTCTGATTTTACATACTTTTTGGAGCCAATAGAATAGTATAAGAAGGAATAGGTAGTTGGTAATAAGGTTTGCTCGGTAGTAGCTAACCCGTGTGTAGGGAAAAGCCTAGTTACCTCGAATATTGCAATTTTTCTACTTTTTCAATTGTTATAGTTGATTTGATTGCATCGTTGGGTTATTCACTTGTATTGTGCTATTATGATTTATATCATTGTGGTTCTATTTTTATTTTAACTCGATGGGATGTGGGTATTATATCTCATGCATCATATAGGAACTTGCTAAAGATCACATGTCATGCATTCTTTTCATGTCATTTAGGGTTCATTACTGATTGCATGCTATTTTGATAGATGTTGTGCTAGATATTCATGATGTTGTGATAAATTACATGATAAAATAACCACTATTTTGATAGGGTATTGGAATATATAAAGTTTCATTTGGATGGAACCCAAGCTTTGGTCCCTAAGGTGTTATGGTCCCTCTTGTATCAGAATTTGGTGGATCATGTTTAAAATTTAATTGAATTCTGTCAAGTTATGATGTGAAAAAGGATGAAAAACATTGATTTTTGGGGAGTATGGGATCTTACGGGTTGAAAATTTTCATTCCTTGGCTTGATTTTATGTTTTTAAGGGTTTTAGATAAGTTTTAGAGGCTTATTGTCTGGAAACCAAGACAATAAGATGTGTGATGTTATAAACACACGCCACATGTTATTCTGTTCTATAAGAACTAAATTTTCTTAAGTACACACCATATACCATATGTAGATTCCATGTAGCTGTTGACCATGTGACATGACTGTGTGAGAAAAGCCATGGGGTTGAGAAATATTTGGTGGAACACACCGTGTACTAGGAGTACACACCATGCTATAGTGGACTAGGTATCCAGCCGTGTGACTAATGACACAGGTGGATAGAACCTTGGGGTAAATGTTGTGTCTAGGGTGAACATGACATGTAGTGTTACACCAGGAGAGATATATATAGTTATAGCCATGTAGAAGAACATGGGCGGGAGGGAAAATTCAAGTACACACTGTGTCTTCGGATGAACACACTGTGTGTAGGGGGTGTTACATGACCTGGTTGATAGATGTACACACCCATGTTAAAATATTAATGGAAAATGTTGTGTAGTGGTTCTACACACAGTGTAACCCTCTTTCGTAAAAATTTAATGATTCATTATCCTATCCCTTTTTTTCACTTCTATGTTTTAGTCCTTGATTATCTTGAACTGAGGTGTGTTCTTGACCTTGGAGAGTCATGCCACCAAGATATCTTTCAGTTGTATGCTAGGTACATGGCAGTGATCAGGCACATGAAATAGTAGATCAGGGACTACCAGAAGATCCTCCCATCGTTCCCATATTTTCACCGACTGTTATATAAGACTCAGGTGCTTATGCACAGTTCCATGTAGTCTTTTTGAGGATGATGTAGAATTTTCAAGGAACACCACATCCTTCCCCGAAGATGGAAGAGTTGAAAAAGCTATTACAGTAGTAGCATTATCCCTCTTTTTCAGGGATGGAGGACCATAGGATGTGGATTCATGGTCGGAGGCCATGTATGCTATCTTCGAGAATCTGGAGATGCCTCTAGAGAGGATGGTGAAGCTCGCGATGTACATGCTACTTGAGTCTACCAAGATATGGGGATATGTTATCACATAGGTGGTACATTAGGCAGATATGACATGTTAAGAGTTTCATAGGAATTTCTATGATTACATATACCCCGAGACATTGAGGGATGATTGAGACTGAGATTTCATGCATTTGGAGAAAGATTCTCTTTTAGTGATGGATTATTCTTCTCACTTTACATAGCTTCAGAATTTCACACCTATTTTGGGAGGTGACAAGATATCTTTGGCAAGAGAGTTGAGGATGGTCTCAGGTATTACATTTGATCACAGGTAAATGTCTTTATGCTGACTTTGGTGACTTCTATAGTAAACTAGGTGCTGATTACCCTGCACAATATAAGGGAGTTAGGAGTTGTGATCTAGGGTGGTTCAACATCCAGTATTAGTACTCCATTGATAGATAGTAGGGAGTACCGAAGAGAGCTTTCACGCTATGTTTCTTCAGGTAGCTAGGTGGTGTGCTACCAGTGAAAATGGAGTGGGCACATCAGACCGTAGTTCCCGAGGGACCCGATTGAGTGTCGATATTATGGAAAGATTAGTCATATTAATCATTTTTTTCAGATGTTATCACCAACAATGAGTTAGAGGGGATCTGTTATGATGCCATGTTTAGAAGTAGGACCACCAGTTTAACATTAGTCAGGGAACTAGAGTTTTTCAGGACATTCAGGCCGATAAGGTGGTCATGGGTGTGGCATCCAGACAATAGGTTTTTAGTGATTGTAGGGTGGATCAGGTCAAGGTAGTAAGGTAGGGCCACGATACATGTTAGCCTTTTGCGATGGAGAAGACCCAGCAGGAGTCGGATCCCGAAACCTCTATGGTTAGAGGTATGATTCTAGTTTTCTCAGTTCTAGATTATATTATTTTGGATACAGTGGATTCCCATAGTTTTATATCTGTTTCTGTTGTGGATATCCTTGGGCTCTGTATGTTTACTTCTGATGATGTTGTGATGATAGACACTCTGTTGGGGATTAGGACGACTACTGTATGTCAATGTAAGGAGTTCTATCTTGAGGTTGGTGGGTGTCACTTTGTATGGGACCTCTATGTCATAGAAATGGTTGGCTTAGATGTCATTTTTAGAATGGAATTGTTGGAATCATTTAAAGACTTTTTTTACTACTATCTCCATAGGGTGTGTTTTACATCACCAGAGGGTGGGTGTTTTCTACTAAAGGAAGAATGAGATGTCCAATAGAGAAGATATGGACAAGAGCATCATGGATTGAGAGGATCTTTAGCCCATATTTCTAGTTTATATCTGGATGACCAAGGTAAATCATATATGGACTTTTCTCTAGTGGTGGATCATTTCACCGATATATTTTGAGATGACTTTTTAGGTTTACCTTTAGAGAGAGAGGTATATTTATCATTTGAGATTGTTCCAAGAGAAACAATGGTGTCCAATTATTTATATAGGATGGATACACCTAAGTTACAGGAGCTCAAGAAGTAGTTGGAAGAGTTGTAGGAAAAGGGTTTCATCAGACCCAGTACTTATACTCAGGGTTCACCTGTCCTTTTTGTGAAGAATGTGGATGGTAACCTCAGACTTTGTGTGGATTACTGAAGGCCTAGTCTTACGGGAGAGATTGATAGGTGAGGACCCTACTCATGGGTGAACCATAGGTGACAATGAGGTCTCATATTTTTATGGATGCATATGGGTGTCAACAAACATACACGAGGGTTTGTTGTGAGATTTTAATTCCTCACTATGAGTTTTTCATCCTTGTGTCACCAAGATGTATCGAGATCTACACCATCAGTATTTGTGGACAAGTATGAAGAGGGATTAATCTTGTTTTGTTATGATATGTTCCACCTGTCAGCAGGTGAAGGCGGATAATCAGTGACTGGAAGAGCTTTTACAACAGTTAATCATTCTTGAGTGTAATTGGAATTATGTCGCGATGGATTTTGTGATAGGTTTACTGAGGTCACCTCGAGAGAATGATTCATTTTGGGTTGTAGTTGACAGACTCATAAAGGATTCACATTTCTTAACAATTAAGGATACCTTCAGTGATAATGAGATTGGAAGGTTGTACATCTGGGAGATTGTACTTTTACATGGGCTTACAAACTCTGTCATTTCAAACAGGGATGAAAAGTTTACTTCTCGTATCTGGCAGGGACTATAGAGGGGTTTGGGTACGCATGTACTTTAGAGTACAACATACCATCCTTAGATAGATGGCTTGTTCGAGCATACAATATAGGTTTCAGTGGACATGCTTCAAAAATGTGTCCCCGATTTTGGGGGATCTTGGGAGATACACATACCCCTAGTAGAGTTTTCCAACAATAAAAATTTTTAGGAAACAATTCAGATGAAACCTTATAAATATTTGTATGGTAGCCCATTCCAATCACCCCCATGTTGGCTGGAGGTAGGAGAGGCAGCTATGCTAAATACCTCATACTATCCAGGAGACCATTGATCAAGTGGAGTTGAATCAGAAGAGGATGGATACTGCCCAGTCTCAACATAAATATTATGATTATCGATAGAGATGACCTATGGAGTTCGAGGAAGGAGGTCAGGTTTTCTTGCATGTCACACCAAGGTTGGGAAACAAGAGGATTAGGAGATAGGGGATTCTTTAACTAAGATATGTCGGACCATTTGAGGTCTTGGAGAGAGTCGGGCTGGTTTCCTTTTAGTTACAGTTACCTTAGAGGTACCAGGATATACCTAACATCTTTCATGTTTCATGGATACATCATTACTTCTCAGATCTGTCTCAAATTTTTCAACCCGAGGAGGTTGAGTTGGTGGTGGTTGCATCCTTCTAGGAGCACCCATTATATATTTTGGATCACAATATGAAGGTTCTCTGTGGTTTCTCTATTCCTCTGGTATATGTGCTATGTAATCATGGGAGAGTACATGATGAGACATGGGATAAGGAGGCCGACATACGATCATAATGTCCATTTTTGTTTGAAGTTTATTATTCTTCACCACCCTTTGAAGTGAAATTCGTGGATGAATTTCATTAATGGGGGAAGTTTGTAAGAACTCAGATCTTTATTTTAGGAATGGATCATGATATTGGGTTACTTTTGAGGAAAAAGGGAAGAAATGTAAATCGTCTAAGTACATGTCATGTACATATGTGTAACTTCCATGTACCCAGGTACCGTCTATTGGCCATGTAACAGTCAAGAACATGTATGTGTGGTGATCTTGAAGACTACTTAAGGAAGGGGATGGTTAAAGATATATACGACATGTAACTTTAATAAACATATCGTGTAGTTTTATTTTTATTTGATATATCAGAGCAGGGATGCATCACATGTCCAGAACCCTCTTCTTCTTCCCGTGTTTCATACAGGAGCAGTCCGTAATGATGAACAAAGATCGAGCCCCCATTTCTCTATCCGACCTCCAAGCGAGACATCATAATGTACGTTGGAATCCCACCGGTGAGTTCTCAATTCCTCTATAACACTTCTTCTTGATTCCTCCTCTCTCAAGAGTTATTCAAGGTTGATTTTTTTCACATTTTTGAAGATCTATGCCGTTATATACTGATTCTGGGGCTGATATTCAAGATTATTGATTTTATGACATTAAGGTAGGTGGTTGGTGACTTTCGTTGATTTTCTTTCAATTAAATATGCTTTAAGTGCGGAATACCCACATTTGGGGTATTGTATATTTTGTAATTGAACCCTGTTTAGTACTGGTTATGGTTTTGTTGATTGTTAAAGGATATTTTCATACGCGTAAGGTTGAATACCTTGGTTATGGGACAAACTGTGGGTGTGTTTCCCTTGTTTAACTATTTATGGACGTTTGGACTAGGTTTCTTGTTAGTATTGCATTGATTTCCATGACTTGTTTTATTAGGATGAAGTTACTGATTATATGAGATGCCTTTGATATATTTTGTGAAAGCTTTACCAAGGGGAATTTGACAGTGATAGCTTCCCAAGGTAGAATAATTTTCATATGTTTTACTGTTATGTATTCCAATGGGTATTGACTGTTAGAGCTGCCAGGTGGTCATCATCCTGGGCATTTAGACAATGAGATCTACCCATGTGGTCATTTATAAATTGTTGATGCTATGTTGACCAAGGGGTATTGACTGTGTGAGATTCCAAAGTGGTCATTATTAAATGAAATGTTTCTATGTGGGAGAAAAGGGGTTAGACTATGAGAGATTCCTAGAGGGTCATTATTTATTGAATTTATGATATGTTAGACCAGAGGGGATAGACCTTAAGAACATTCCCAGAGGGTTGATTATGAATGATTGAAGGATTGGGATGATTCTTCCAAGACAACTGATATGCTTGGACTCGGTCTTACTAGATTGTTTAGTTGGTCTTCTGAGGCACCTGTTTTTCTAATTACACAGGGGATACATAGAAAAAGCTATATCCCAAGGTTTACATGATTCAACTGATTGAATAATAAATGTAAATGAATGTAATTGAAAAATGTAGTATTTTTTACATTTGAGTACTTTCTAGTGTATTTATTCATTTCTACATATTTTCTGCTATATATATATACACTGACTATTAGGAACATATATTTTGGTGGTTCCCTATTGGGATTCATCTCAAACCCTGTTTGGGTCAGGCCTTTGGACCCAAACATATTATCTGGTTATAGGTATAGATAAGGGAAATTTCCCTTCTTCATAATATACTTTATTACTATTGGAGCTGGTGAACATGGGACTAAGCTAAGGCTTACAATGTTGTTGGATTTTACTTTCTATTCTATAATTTTGTTTATGTATTGTATTTCCAGTATTGTGACTTTTTTTTCTACTTTCCTAGACACATGTGATGTGCATAATTTATATATATTCCCAAGTTATTTTATTACTATCAGACTTCCAGTATTTAATTTTGTTTTATGGTATTACTACTTATGCTATTTTTATAATTTTTTTCCATTTTGTATACTCTGCCAAGGAGGGCATAGTTTCCCCAATATCACACTTTGGCTCTCACTTCTAGTCGGCATCCTCTAGAATTTGGGTAAATGCTCTTGATGTTATGTGATCAACCGGGTTCGAGGGATCTTTGGGCAAAACCCGAATCCATGACATTACATGCAATTAGAAAGTATGAAATTTAATATTTTTTATAAATATATGTTTTATATATTCATCAAATTAATATTATATTTTTATAGTTCATTTCATAATACACCTAAAGTTAAATTTATGCACATTAACTTCATACCTAATAGGGGTAATTAAATTCACAAAACTACTTTATGAAAATATGAATAGTTGGTTTGTATAAGTGGATACAATACAGATGTTAGTATCTTGAAGAATTTTGGTTGTCCGAATATTACATCTTTAGAGGTAAAATACAAGGAATAAATACATTCCATGAATTCTCAAAATCAATATATTTATCTATTAATTGATGAGGTAAGTATATCATTTATGAAATAAATGATTATAGATATGTCAAGACAGAGGTATCATGTATAGCCCGACTATCCAGCTCTTCCTCCTCATCACGTATACCCGATTGTATACTATTAGTTATCTTTTAGGGATATTCATTTAAATATTATAGTATATTAAATCACATATCATTTGGTTTATTATCTACATCATATTATTATGTATTTGTATCAAGTAAGAGTGATGATACATGATTTTATTGATCCAATAATCCAGTGTGACTACCTATAGAAGAGGCAGTCACTATTGAATAGAGTCTAGGAAAATTTCTTCTCTATCTAGTAATAATTATTAATCAATAGGCATATTTAATTTTTTTTAAAAACAAACAACATTTGGAACAATAATACTTGATGCATATGGTAACTCAACTATTAGTTATCTCTCATTAACATTAATTTCACCATTTTGGTTTCTGATGGAAACACCAACTCATAGTCTCATCACAACATTTTCAATCAGGGTAGGCCTAATTTCCTAATCTAAGAAATCATTGAGAATTTTCTAGAGACACTTTAGAATATTATTCTTTAATAGGTTGGGATTTCAAGCTCCTATTTCCTTATGAAGAGGGAATTATTTCCTAACTCATGACCCACTTATAGATTTAGTTCATATTAATGAATATTTCCCAAATCACGATGAGATACTAGTCACCCATATGATAATAATATGATCATAGTATTAGATTAATGTAAACATATCTAGGAAATAATTATTATTCATCAGTGAGACAATCTATATGTATAATTGGTTTTCAATCTTTCTTTTATTAATTGATTATTCTATTTTTTAAAGACACTTAGTTGGTAAAATCCGAGTTTATCATTATCAAGGGATATGGAGTGTATTGTGATTTGGGATTAGGCCCATAATAATGTATTACATGGTATCCCTATAAAATAAATCATAAACTACATATTTCAATTCCACATAATGGGAAACGACTCACCTTTTAGTGTCATATGATAAGAAACATCATGGATTCTTTTATCATTGTATATTCATGAACAAATATTTAAAGTTTAATTTCATATGGAGTAGACTATTTTTTAGAATATACATAGAGATTTTTTATGTGGATCTTATATATGAGTGAACCATTCTTGTTGATCTCAAAGTGAATATGGTCCAATTAGGATGGATTTTTGTTTTCTAGAAGGACTATTCCCTTATTAGAAATGTGGTTTTTAACTTATGAAGATACTACCCACCAAGATTGATATAGAATCATCAAGGATAATGACTAATGAGTATGGGTTCATTTGGAATATGTCCATAGTTAAGGTGAAAATGGATATCATATGGAATATATCACAATGAGCTGGAACATTTGGGCTCACAAGAAATATTCATCGATTTTAAAGGACATAGATGATATCATGAGAAATATAACCCCATGAGGATAAATTTTCAAAGAGTATGGACTTTGTGAAATGATATAAATGAGTATATATGTTGGGTTTTAACATTTTTGAGGAATCCTATGTATCCTACCAAAACAAAAATCAAATCCCATATAGTTTGAGTTTCATAGTTTAATGTCATGTGTCGGGATCATATCGTGTAGTTTCACACCATCAAGAAAGAATAGTTTTGTGAAATTTGACACAATTCAACTAGGTTGCTCATTTCTTCAAAGGGGTTAAAACTAAATATTGAATAGGCTGTAAGAATTAAGGCTAACATGGAACCACTCACTAATGAATTATCTAGATGTGATCATAAATGAGTGAATGATTCATTAGGGATTAAAAAAAGGAAGATACCCATAGAAAATTTTCCAAATTATTCTATTGGATGTTTGGGTAGTGAAGGATAAGTGAACTCATAGGTAATATGGTCCTATGTGGAATCTATGTTAGGGATTACATATGTGCTTCACATGGAACTAATTATAGGTTCCAGGCGTAGCGGAAGCGCGTTGGTGGGTGTACTCAACTTTAATTTTAGCATTAACAACGATCCATCCGAGATCCACCACGATAATAAAACACCAGATCTTCGGAATAGAATGAAGAATGAAAAATAAAGAGGGTATTCATGGAACCATAGATAGGAACATCAAATGTTGGTTATAATTAATTTAATTAATTTACAAGAATTATCTTGATGGAATTATTTCTTTGTTTATGTTTCAGGTCACGATCCAATGTGATCTGTCGTTGTGTCGTAGAATCCAAGTGTAAGATTCCTCTAGCGGTGACTCACACGTGCTTCATATATCTCTGGATGTCTCCGAATGGATATCCCAGTGCTAGAATGGAAGACCCTTCACTTGCGATGTCCTCCTTCTATCGCCTTGATCCAGTGGAGGTGGATCTCTCTCTCGTAGCTTGAGAGTGTTCTAGGTGGAAAAGAAAAAATCTCTTGGATTGAGAGCTTTTCCAAATCCATTATGCACATCACAAAAATAGGCTAGGCTAATGAGAAATATATAACTAGGATTTTCAATAACATAGAATAATAAAATGAATTAATTACCTAAAATCATGTATTCATTTCATTCAATTCTTAGTAATACCCCATTTCTAATAATAACAGTTGAATATTATTATTACTTGAAATTCACCTAGTGAATTACACATAATATCATTTAATTAAATAAATAACATTATTTCTCATAAACTCCCAAAAAAATACACGGCGTGTATATTTAATATACACGGTGTGTACTTTTATTTTTATATTTTTCTTTATTTCCTCTAGCACATTTATTAGACCATGAATAATAGCTATTTATTTCTAAAATAAATATCACTGTATTACTCGCTAATAAATATATTATTTTCCCCATAATATATTCTCTCAAATAACTAGTGTTGAAATAAATGCGATCATCCATCCTTAAATAATTATTAAACCAAAATCGAGAATAATATTTATTTAACTTTTTAAATTAATATTTAATCGAGATACCTGGACACACTTAGTGTGTGACCCTCTAGGCCTCTTTCTCAGTGGCATTAGATGGAGCCTGCCTAAAGTCCATGGTTAGCATCTAGAAACACGCCAATTCACCCATAGAGAAAGAAGTTAACATCGTAATGACGTGTCACCTCCTACGAATTCTTACCATGTAATATAATCCCTTTGTCTCGATATCTCGAATCAAGTGGGTTGCATGCTAGTGCCATCAACCCATGTGCTTGATTATTCTTTCTTTGGATTTATAGAATTGAACTTTCCCATTCCTCACCATGGCCATGGATTTATTTAGGCTATATCAATTCCATCAAAGGGCCTAAGATATATACTTAAGTTATGGAATAGAAGGGGAAAATACTTTCTCGCATTATCTATTAATATATTATAACTCATGATGAACCCAACATATCATACCTCACTGCAAACAGTGCATTGTCACAGGTTTCTCCAATACATCTAAGTGTGGGAGTTATAATACCCATTAATAATAATCTTAAAGTCTAAGGACCAATAAAAACGTCCGTAGATAGGAACATCTAATGACTATATAAAATGTGGATTTCCAACTGGAGGGTCTCGTTCTCATAATATCCTCCTGGATATTACCAAGGGTGCACACCCTGAGAAGGTGCCTTAATGTTTTATGAGTCCTCAACCCTAATGGCCTATATTATTTGTGTCCCTCAAATAACATCATCTGGCCATAGAATATATATTTAAGAACAATGTTATGGAACTTCCGGGTTCTCATCATAGTAGGGATCCACTACGACCCTTTAATGAAATAGCTATCCTTAGGACATTATCACATAAATTGTCCTGTAGAAGAACAATCATGATGTGATAAGGTATTTATTAATGATTAAAGTACAAATTAGTTGGTTCTAGGACACCAACACCAACAAAATCCCACTTGGACTAGAGCCAACTGCTAACAACATTTAACCCACCATCTCTCACATGATATTCATCTTTCTACTAAGATAAGCCTTTAGTCATGGGGTTCACCACATTCTCTTCCTTGGACACTCTTCTCACTAAAACTTCATACCTTTGATAGAAATCCCTTAAGAGGTGATACTTCTGGAGTATGTTCTTTGTCCATTGATGTAACCTTGGTTCTTTTTTAAGAGCCACCACTACTGTATTATCACAATACAATGTGATAGGATATTTACTTCTAGGCACCACATCAAGCTTCTGGATAAAGTTCCAAATCCAGACAGCTTCTTTGGATGCATCAGATGCCACTATATATTCCGACTCCGCCATAGAATCGGCGACAACTGTCTTCTTTGAACTCTTCCAGCTCATAGCTCCTCCATTAAGATAGAAAATATATCCATATTGTGACTTCAGATCGTTCTGATCTGTTTGAAAACCAACATCAACATACCCTCTGATGACAAGCTTCTCATCTCCCCTATACACTAGGAACATATCCCTAGTTCTTCTCAGATACTTAAGGATAGTCCTAACAAAAGTCCAATGCTATTCTCCTGGATATTATTGATATGTTCCTACCATGCTCAGTGCATAGGCAACATCAATCCTGGTACATAACATGGCATACATTATGGATCCTATAGCCAAAGCATATGAGATCTTACTCATTCTATCTTTCTCTTGTTGTGTCTGAGGACACATTTTCATAGAAAGATTTAGGCCATGTGAAACTGGAACCAATCCACTCTTGGATTGTTCCATACTAAATATCTTTAGTATCTGGTCAATGTATGTACCCTGACTTAGTCCAATCATCCTCTTGGATCAATCTCGAATGATCTTGATCCCTAGAATGTACACTTCTTCACCTAAGTCCTTCATGGATAAACACTTGTTCAAACTGTCCATAACTGAATGTAACACTGGTACATCGTTTCCAATAAGCAATATGTCATCAAAATATACTACTAGGATAATGATCTCATTCCCATTAAAATTCTTATAAACACATGGCTCGCATTCATTCTTAATGAAGCCAAATTCCTTTATGGATTTTTCAAATCTAATGTTCCATGACCTGGATTCATTCTTTAATCCATAAATGGATTTTTTCAACTTTCAAACCCATTTGGATTCACCTGGTGTCACAAACCCTTCTGGTTGTGTCATATAGACATTTTCCTGAAGGTTCCCATTAATGAATGCTGTTTTGACATCCACTTTCCAAATCTCATAGTCATGGTAAGATACTATGGAAAGTATGATTTGTATGGATTTAAACATGGAAAATAGCTAGAAGGTTTAATCATAGTCAATTCCTTGACATTGTCTGAATCCTTTATCCACCAGCCTTGATTTATTGGTGCTAACTTAACCATCCATGTCTAGTTTTCTCTTGAATACCCATTTGCATCCAACAACCTTAACATCAACTGGCTCATCGACCTGAACTGAAACTTGAATCTAATACATGGAATCCATCACATAATTCATATCTTTTAGCCATCTTACAACTTCTGATCTTTCTACTTTTTCCTTGTAGGATAGAGGTTCAACATTTTCCAAAAATAATGATTCACCATCCTCGGTGACTAGGAAACCAAATCTCTCTGGTTCCCTTACCTCTCTTGAGCTGCTACACAGTACTAGTGTTTCTGGAACCTCTTCCACAGGGATTTATAGAACTTTTTCATGTACCAACTCATGTGTATCTTGAGCATCAACTTCATCGAAGTAAATCTTGATCCCACTATCCTTTTTGAGGATGTGCTCCCTCTAAATAAAGACAACTTTTCTGGCGATAGTCATTTTCATGTCTGAAGGGTTATATAAGTAATATCCTTTCATATCCTTGGGATATCCTATAAAGATACACTTTGTGCCCCAGGGTTCTATTTTGTTACATGATAAGGCCTTAACAAATGCCTCGTATCCCCATACATGTGTGTGCGGAAAAATGGGTTTCTTTCCATTCCATAACTCAGAGGGAATTCAATTTTCCACGTTGGTCGACACTCAGTTTAATGTGTATACTGCAGTCTCTAATGCATATCCCCAAAAGGATAATGGAATATCGGGATGACTCATCATCGACCTCACCATGTCCAACAAGGCATGGTTCCTCATTTCACTAAAACCATTCCACTATGGTGTATAGGGAGGAGTTAGCTGTGATAGAATCCCAGACTCCTGTAGAAGATCGATGAACTCTTGGTTCAGACATTCTCCGGCTCAATCCAATCGAAGCTTCTTTATCTTCTTACCAAGATAATTCTCTACTTCATTCTTGAATTCCTTAAATTTCTATAAGGCTTCTGACTTATACCTCATTAAGTAGACATATCCATATCCACTCAAATCAATTGTAAAATTAATGAAGTAAGAATATCCACCTCTATATTCTACTCGAAATAGTCCACACACATCTGTGTGCACCAATCCTAGAATTTCTGTGGCCCTTTCACCCTGTACACCAAAAGGCAGCTTGGTCATTTTTCCATGTAAACAAGTGTGACATCTATCAAGTGGTTTTAGCTGATTAGAGTCTAAATATCCATCTACGCAGAGCTTTTTCAAGTGCTTCTCATTTACATGACCGAGATATTGATGCCACAACTATCTGATGTATGATTCATGTGAGTTTGTTTCGTTATCGACTGCCACCACTTTGTTTTCATAATTTAATACATACAAAACATTATTTAAATCTTCCATACCATTACATAGGTTGTTCTTATAAAATAGACAACCCTTATATCCAAACTAGAAAATAAATCCACCCATATCCAAACAAGATCTAAAAATTATGTTCTTGGTAATACTAGGAACATAATAACAGTTATGTAAAAAGAAAATCATCCCAGTTGGAAATGATAGGTGGTAATCAACAAGGGCTAACACATCCAGCCTCACACCATTTGCAGCTCGAAGATCCACCTATCCTCTGGAAATATTTCTAAATATACTTGGTTCCTACATTTGAATACAGATGTGAGCCCCACAAGCTGTATCTAATACCCAATGTGTAGAAAGGGAAATATTACACTCAATAACAAATTCAACTTTAAAGTCCCCATGCTTTTGGGTGCAGTTCCTCTTCCAGTGGCCTTGCTTTCCATATACAAAACATACCACCTCTCATTCCTTGCCCTGCCTCTGGATCTTCCCCTTCTTGGAGGGACGATGCTCGGGGGGCTTTATACTATTTATAATTATTTGGACCCTTTTCCTTGTCCTTCCTTTTCTTATTCACCATAAGGATTGTGGGTTTTTCATTCCCCATGTCCTTATCTACCTGGAAATTTAAGTTCAGAATTTCTAATAGACTCGTCTCATTGTTGCTCATGTTTTAGTTGAAAATAAAGCTAGAGAAGGTCTTGGGGAGTGATGATAGGATGAGATCTGTACACAACTCATCCAGGAAATTAATCCCTAAGATTTCCAGGCGTTCAGTGTAGCCGATAACCTTGACTACATGAGACCCAACGAGCCCAGAATCTCCAATCTTAATTATAAACAAAGCATTGGAGATCTCATATATCTTTTATCTCACCTTCTCTTGATAGAGATCCTTAAGGCGAGACATCATGCTATAGGAGTCCATGTTTTCATGTTTCTTCAGGATCTCATTAGACATGGCTGATAGCATGAAATATTGGACATCTGTCGCATCATGCATGTGTTTCATACAGAGAGATAACTCCCCATCACTAGCCTCTTTTCCAGGCGTAATTAGAATAGGCTCTTCCAGCACATAAAATTTCATGTTGTGGCAAAGGATGACGCGTAAACGCCTCTGACACTCTTGGAAATTGGTGTTGGTGAGAAGGTTTCCTTTATAGAGTATGGTTCACAATGATATGTTTGAAGTCATTTTTCTTACCATTTCTACAAATTAAGATGATCAAAGGTGTAATAATTCATTATGATAAAACTAAGACAAATAATTAAATTAATACTTATTAGTCTACCAATATTTTATCAAAATCCAATAGCCCTCACCATTGATTTCAAAATATTCTATTGCCGGAATATTTGAGTGGCAAGGATCCATATTGCCCAGCGCATTACCCCAAATAGGGTTGGTCATGTAACACCCCGAGAATTTATGAGAAATATTATTTTTAATTTCTTTGATGTCTTTTTTTGTACACTAAACCAAGATTATCTTGCGCTATAAATAACACCATATTATCTCGTAGTATACACAACACTATTCTTGTCTTGTGTTGCATGCAAGAGAGACCATCATCAATAGCGTGTGTTGTACGCAATACCGAGTTTCACTAAACAATAATATATTGTTATAATATTACGAAATATCCATTATGAATATTATCAAGAACATTTTGAATTTTATAACATTATCATTCATCTTAAACATATTCTACAACATGGTATTAGATCAAAATAATTTTTTTGGGTAAAATAAGTATTTAAAACAAAATGCAGTTTTCCACCTTTTGATGGCACACACACATTAAATCTAGTTTTTGACATGTTTATAAGTTAAATTTGACAAAATAAACTTATTCATTTCAATAAGGATATAAAAATTTACTTGGGAGAATTTTTTTAATATTTTTCTGTTAACTTTCATATTTTGATGAATAGTAAAAATACGTGAACTTTTAATTTAAAAAAACTTTTATCATCAAGATAATTTATATGGTTAAATTATAATATTTAATGGTTTTAAATTATAAATTGAATATATTTTTACAATTTAATATAATTTATTTCATTATCATTAATTTAAATTGAATTTAGAGGTAAAACATTTCAATATATTGCAATCTTTTAAATAAAAACCCGTTTTTTAGACAACGAGATTAATTTTAAATTAATTACTGAAAATTATGTGTTTTGAATTTTTAAAAATGGATTCCATATTTGGAATCATGAGGTTAAAATTTTTTAAATAGATAAATTTTATTTTTAGGCATTATGAATAGTAACTACAGTAAATTTTATTTACCAAAGTTAAAGGTAAATCGTGTAATTATGGGTAAAAATAATATTATAAAATTACCCTAAAACTTGTATTAATAAAATTGTATGATTATAAATTATCCTAAAATATACTTGGGTTGAAATTTTATCTATTGGAACCCACTTGGATGAGATTAAGACCTTTAATTTATTTTATTTAACGGAAAGTGAAATATGTCTCACAAAAACAATAATAAGTAAATTATTTTTCATATAAGGATAAATGGAATATAAATTAGATTATAAATACTCATTTGAAAGATAAAATGTTTTTATATATCATGGTAATTTATTTGTAATTTTTTAAAAATATATAATTACTTTAATAGCTTATAAATAAATAATGCAAAAATTATTTATTTAGTAAAAAATCAACAATATAGTTTTTATTAAAATAATAATACCCATCAAAAGGCCCGAACAGTTGATAAAAACTAATTTTTAGAGTATATATACACCATAAGAATCCATGTGTAGACTTTTGGACCATTTGAATCCTTATAAAATATATTATGACATTTGTATTATTTTATATTAAATGATGTCAAAGTCGCACCTTCATAATTTAATAAATAGAACATTTTAAAAGATGGGTGTTTTAGAAGATAAATTATACTAAAAGTCTTATTATAAAATAAAATATATTTATATTCATCATAGTATTTTATTTTTAATTTTTATACAGTAAATAAGTATATTAAATTATTATACAAAAAATGTTTTAGTAATTATTTTATTAAGAGAAATATCAAATAAATGGATTTAAAAATATTAAAATAAAAATTATATGAACTAATTAATGTGCTCCACGAATTTTATAGATTTATATGACATGTTAAAAATCTATTAAATATTCTTGATCGACTCTATAATCTTTTTGGATTTTATTTAAATTCAAATAACCGAATAGTGTCAAAATTGACACTATTGATATTTTATAAAAATAACATATTATTAAATTGTTTAAAAATCACAAAAATATTTAAAAATTGAAAATTGAAATTTTTATGGTCTAAAATGTCATAAATTATCCAATTATGGACAATTCACAACACATAAGTAAGTATTTGTAACCATTTAAAATTTAGAATATTATTACCAAAAAATTAAAATAAATAGATTAAATAAGGATAAATCAAAATGATAAGATTTAAAAAAAATCAAAACATTTCTAAATTTGATTGGCTGATTAGATTACAACCATATCTTTTTTCATATTCTAATTTGAGTCACTTTGGAAGTTTTTATGTGGGGTTTGAGTTTATTATAAATTTATATTTTGGAGGTTTCCAAAAGTGCCCCTCTACTCTCTTATAAAAGGGCACCTCCTCCCTCTTCTCTTCAGTCCATTTTGAGCTTTCAAACTCAGCCAAACCTGGACCATTTACCTTATCAACTTACCTAGAAACATACTATAGTTCCTGGTCTTCTTCAAAGTCCATCTTTAGTGCCCTAAGTGGAGGTTTAGAAGTGGCACGTCGAAGAAGATGTAATATCCTTTACCGATTCTTTCAAACTTATTTCTTCTTCCTCTTACTCTATATGATTTTTTTCCATATTAATTAATAACTACAGTATCAATTTTATACTGATATGTTATTATGAATATGAAACAACTATATTTCACTTTCTATCCATCCTACGATAAACAAAATCACCGTGCATGCGTACCTATGACTTAATGTCTCCACGCCGTGGTGTAATATGTTTTTCCACCACCACCTTACTTGGAAGGGTATAATGGTGGAAATAATAACCATATATTATTATTATAACATGATACTAATTATGATATATTATATCGTACACTCTAATTCCATTAAATAATTATGGGAATGATAACATCGCTCATGCGTACGTACGGATTACCGTCTCCACGACGCGATGTAATTCATTCTCCATGTTTACCATTAAAGAATGATTATAAAGTATATATAATGAATAATAATGAGACGCATGGAATAATAATGATACTTTATTTATGTATATATATATGTCATCTAATTACTTCAATTCAAGTCAATAAGGAAAGGAAAACAACGTTCATGCGTACGTACGACCTATTGTCTCTATGAACGGTGTACTTCAATCCATTTATCGATCGATTATATATATTTTTATATTAGATATATGTGATATACAAATCATTTTTTAAATTTTGGAAGTAATTAATCATGATCTAATTAATCATATGAAAATTTTTAAGTCAAAACACGTATGATAAATGAAACGATTTTACCTAAAACGCTACTTTAACATGGAATTGACAAATGAATGGGAAATATAAAGTCATTAGTGAATAATATATGATATAATAAATATTATTATGGTTCTGTTACAAGTTTATAATATTTTTTAACCCCACTATATAAGAGTTTTGGACACGTACGAAAGAAATTCAACCTAAGGTAAGGGGTAAATTTGCCAATCTCATTTCTATTTGAGGTTGTTTATTCGTAAGTATTTACTGGGGTTATATTTATCATCCATGTCCATGTATTATAAATTTTTTTTTGTAAAATTTTTACTATTATTTCTTGTATGTTAAAAGTAATTTTTACCCTTTTTTTACTTTTACCACATGGTATGGAAGGAATATTTCTTTTGTTTACCATACGAGGTACTTTTTAGCTTTTCCGGAAAAAGTACGAGGAGAACGTTTTTTTACTTATACGACATGAACTGTTTTTTATAGTTTCACAACACATTATTTCCATGAAGCTTCCTATACAAGATTTAATGATTATTTTCAGTGAAATTCTTTTCTTTTAAAATTGCACTGCATTTTGAGGAAAGTAAATGATTTTGAAGAAGAAAGGATATTTTCCCCAAGAATTCATTTCAAGTGTTTTATCAAAACTATTTTCCATCAAAGATGACATTATTTAATATGGATATGTTTCAAGTATAATTTCCCTATTATTTATGTGGTTTTATTTGTTTTATTATGAAATTATATCCATAGTTTTTTATGGATTATGTTATGATGGGATGATGTATATGAAACCCATTTTTATTCATTGGGTTATGATGAATGATTTTTGTTTATTTTGTGGCACACAAAATAATGATTTAATTATGAGATGTGTGGGACCTATATCCCCCTCAAATGCATTGGATAATGATTTATAGCTCATGATATAGACCTGGCTGGAATGGAATGTAAATCTGGTTTAGTATTACAGGGCTGTAATGACAAGTAAACTCGGTTCAGTAATGGAATTTGTCCACTATGATGGTCTTGGTAGCAATGCCTTGGATACTAAAAAATCATATCACGTGCTTAATGGTTTTCCACAATTACATGTTTTATCCCCATGTTATTTTATCATGATTAATGTTCCTTTATGATCTATGCCTTACGTACTTCCAAGATTTATTTCACAACTAATGATTTTGATATTTAAACTTTATGTTCATGTTTTTAAAGTTGAAATGTATATGGTTAGTTTTATTTTCTCTATGCTTACCCTTAATAAGAATTTGAGATCACCATTTTTATGTTTTCTTTTCATTATGATATAAATAATGGTTTTAGGTAAGAAAACAAAAGGGGAAGATAATTATGGGATATGTTGAAGATATTTCACCATGATTAGAAGATTATGTTCTGAGTTTACAAAGACACTAAAATAATACGGTCATTGGGAATATGTTTTTTTCATGTATTAAGTTTTCCGAAAAATTAATTTAATGTCAATGTATGTAAAGCTTGGGTCTCTACAGTTGGTATGAAAGCAAAAGTGGTTGTAATGAATCCGATCCTTGGGAACTATCACGTGTGAGCATTAGGCAAAGCATGGATCGCCGCCCAAGGGATTCATGAGGAAATGGCTTCCACTAGAGATGGTGGTGTATCCACCCAGGGGGTGTAGCTTCCCATGGAGTTCTATGATAGGTATCATTTCTAGTCCACTAGAAATCAATGAAAACCTCTACATTTGGTATCAGAGTGAAGGTTTAGTTAACCTTTGGAAACTAGGATGCAAAAACTTTAGTGAGCTCCCTATAGATATTTCTAAGGTATGCCTGGGGATATACGTAAGGTTAATTATAATTTATAGGTTAAAATACTAGAATTATGATAACGATCATGAATAACCTAGGATTAAACCTAAGATGTTAGAGATTGAACTTACCCCTCCTTGATTATGTTGTTTTCCTAGTATAATTGTTTCCTCTCACACCATTCTTTTTCAGTTTTAGATAATGCCTGGAACCTGAAGCAACCATGTTAATTATCAATGAATTGGGAAATGAAATGATTTTCCTCTTGAACAACCAAATGTTATGGTAAATGGAGTGAAAAATCTTATTACTATACTTACACAAGCTTTGAATCATTTTGGACTTCCAAATGAGCAGAGAAGGGAACAATATTCTATTGAGTCCTTCACGAGGCAACACCCACATTCTTTCTATGGGTCTTCTGATCCACTTGTTGCTGAACAATGGATCTGTACCATTGAAAATATATTTTCCATACTTCACTGTTTGGAACATGAAAAAGTCATTCTGGATATTTACTGTTTAGAAGTTAAAGCAGACCATTAGTGGACTCTAATTAAGAATACAAGGCCCCAATATGAAATTAAATCCATGGAATGAGATGAGTTCAAGAACATATTTTTCAATTAGTAATTTCCTCGTATTATTCAAAAGAAGATGTAAAAGGAGTTCCTTGAGCTTAATCAAAAGGATGATGAATTTGTTGTTTTGTATGCATCTAGATTTATCATCCAACCTGAAAGTAAAGTTGATCGATTATTCAGTGGCTTAAAACCAAGTCTTCAAAAGGCATTAGCTATAAGAGACTTAAATAGCTATGAAGACATTGCGCATTATGCAGTCAAAGTATAATGGGAAGTTGGTGTTACATAAAAATCTCATGGTTTTGATAAGAAATGAAAGATGAAGTTCACAGACAAATCTCAAAACTATGGTAAAAAGAAGACAAATCTTTTTTTTATGCTCAAAGTGTGGAAAAAATCATGGTGGAGATTATCTTAATAGGACTAGAAAATGTTTTAAGTGTGGAAAAGAAGGTCATCGTGTAGCTGAGTTCCAAAGTAATGGGAAAGAGGTAGCAAATGATATGAATAGAGAAAAGACTACAGAGAATGCACCACCAACAATTCTAATGCTAGAAGTGTAAGGAAATGGAGCATTATGCTGACCAATGCCCTAATCTAAGGGTTAATGATGATTGACATCAAAAACCTATTAAGGAAAAGGATAGTGGTAAGTCACATGCGATCACTATTGGTGATGTTGAATATGACAATGAATTGGTAGAATGATTAAGTGTTTATGTAACAGTATTCCAAAATAGTGTTGTGGAATCTCATTTATAGTATCATGGAATATTGGAATATATAGGTATTGGTTTTCAATAATTGTATGGTACCAGTAACCATGAAAAGTTATTGAAATATTTTTGGAAAGAAGATGATATGCACATAATGAAGGGGTAAGGAGAAAACAATACGTTTGAAAGTATTAATGAGCTCATATAAAGAAATGGTGATATCATGGTTTGAGTATATATAAATTTTGGGATTTTGGTATGTGGAAAGAGTAAACTTTTGACAGTATTCATGTTTTCACAAAGGTTTTATGGTAATTCATGTTTCAATAGAATACACGATTAAGGTATTCACATGTTTGGAATGTGACCAACAAGATATATCTTATAATATATGGGGGATACATGATGGTATTCCCAAGCTTGGTAGATGACATCTATAGTAATCTTTTTCTCCATACTATGAGATTAGATAGAAGTATTTTGGATAAGATTAAATATTGGAATGGAATTAAGTTTGACATTAGATAGTATTGTTTAAGGCTAGAACCTTTTGATATTATTTATAGAATGTTATAATAGCATAGTTTTAGAAAAAGGACAACCCACAGGAATGGCAAGAACCTATCGCGTTGGACAAAGATGTGGGAATCGAACCCACAAATGAAGTATGATAGGCTCTTATTGCCTACCTCTAGCCTATAGGAATTCCATCATTTGTAGAAATTATATTTCTTTTATTAAAATGTATGATAGATGAAGTATAAGTCCATTTTTAGAACCATATATGATTAACCTCACCATAGATGGACTTATGTATATTTAATATCTTGTGCTAATATTTTTTGTGATAGAGACCGATGGAATGACCTATCATTAAATCACATGATCTGCTAATACTTCAAGAATGAAAAATTCAAATTCATTTCTTTAAATAAGAGATGAAGTGGAAATTGTTCAAGGAATGACCAGTGATGATATTACACTAAAATCAAGTAAGTATTTTTCATTATGCAAAAATTAATCAACTTTAGGGAAATGATCTTGAAAACCAAAAATGTTGTCCTAGTACCCTCATATCTAATGAATCAGATGGTACCTTAGATCATCAATATTTTTGGCTTTGTGACTGTTGGATTTTTCATAGCCATGTTCTCTACCATTCTTCATCAGAACATGATGGTTAGATTTCTCTTCCATATCCATATTTTCACCTATATTCTTCTATGTGGAAACCCAATGCTGAGATACTTTGGGTGACTTTTATGTTTCTAACTTTCCTTTTTAAAACTAAGTTTTAGTATTCCTTTTTACGATGTGGGTTTCTATGAAAGAAACTTTCAAGTAGTAAATGATTTATAACCCGACGAATTTCAAGGGATAAATTCATTTTAAGGGAGGTAGAATGTAACACACCAAGATTTTATGAGAAATATTATTTTTAATTTCTTTTATGTCATGTGTTCTACTCTACACCATGATTATCTTGAAGTATACACAACACCGTATTAGCTTTTAGTATATGCAACATTATTCTTTCCATGTGTTGCACGCAAGAGCAACCATCCTCAATAGCGTGTGTTGTACAAAATACAGAGTTTCAATAAACAACGATATATTGTTATAATATTTTGAACTAGCAGTTATGAATAGTATTAACAAAATTTTGAATTTTATAACATTATCATTCACCATACACATATTCTAGAACATGGTATGGGAACAAAATAATTTTTTTGGGTAAAATAAGTATTTTTTAAAAAATGTAGTTTTGCCAGCTTTTGATGGGACACCCACATTAAATTTAATTTTTGACATGATTATAAGTTAAACTTGACAAAATAAACTTATTAATTGAAGTAAAGATATAAAAATTCACCTGGGATAATGTTTTTAATATTTTTATGTTAACTTTTATATTTTGATAAATAGTAAAAATATGGTAAATTTTAATTAAAAACAACTTTTATCCTCAAGATAAATTATATGGTTAAATTATAATATTTAATGGTTTTAAAGTATAAATAAAATATATTTCTACCATTTAATATAATTTAGGTCATTATCATTAATTTTAAATCGAATTCATAGGTAAAAACATATCAATATTTTGCAATGTTTTAATGAAAAACCCATTTTTTCTACAACGGGGTTAATTTAAAATTAATTACTGCATATTCTATGTTCTGAATTTGTAAAAATGGATTCCATATTTGTAATAATTAATTTCAAATTGTGTAAATAGATAAATTTTATTTTTAGGAATTATGAATAGTAACTACAGTAAATTTTATTTACCATAGTTAAAGGTAAATCGGGTAATTAAGGGTAAAAATAATATTATAAAATTACCCTAACACTTGTCTTAATATAATTGGATTATTATAAATGGTCCTAAAATATACTTGGGTTGAAATTTTATTTATTGGAACCCAATTGGATGAGATTAAGACCTTTAATTTATTTTATTTGAAGGAAAGTGAAATATATCTCACTCAAACTTTAATAATTAAATTATTTTTAATGTAATGTTAAACGGAATATAAATTCAATTATGAATATGTATTTGAAATCTAAAATGTTTTTCTTTATCATGGTAATTTATTTGTAATATTTATGAAATATATAATAACTTTAATAGCTTATACATTAATGATGCAGAAATTATTTATTTAGTGAAAAATCAATAATATAGTTTTTATTAAAATAATAATACCCATAAAAAGGCCCAAAAACATGACCAAAACTTATTGGACGAGTGTATATACACCCTAATAATCCAAGTTTCGACTTGTAGACCATTTGTATCCTTATAAAACAGATTATAAAATTTATATTATCTTATTTTAAATGATGTCAAAGTTGTCACCTTCATAATTTAATAATCATAACATTTTAAAAGTTAGGTGTTTTAGAAGATAAATTCTACTAAAAGTATTATTAAGAAATATATAATATTTATATTGATCATAGTATTTTATTTTTAATTTTTTTTAAAAAATAAATATATTATATAATTATACAAAAATGTTGTAGTAATTATTTTATTAAGAGAAATATCAAATAAATGATTTTAAAAATATTAAAATAAATATTATATGAACTAATTAATGTGCTCCACAAATTTTCTAGATTCATATGACATGTTAAGAATATATTAAATATTTTGGTTCTACTCTATCATCTGTTTGGATTTTATTTAAATTCAAATAAATGAATAGTGTCAAAATTGACACTATTGATATTTTATAAAAATAACATATTATTAAATTATTTAAAAATCACAAAAATATTTAAAAATTAATAAATTAAATTTATATGGTTGGAAAATTTATAAAGTATCCAATTATGGACAATTCACAACACATAAGTAAGTATTTATAACCATTTAAAATTTTGAATATTATTACCGCTAATAAAATAAATAGATTATATAAGGATAAATCAAAATGAAAAAATTTAAAATAAAATAAAAACATGTCTAAATTTGATTTGTTGATGATATTACAACCCTATAATATCTAATATTATAATTTTAGTCACTTTGGAAGTTTTTAAGTGGGGTTTGAGTTTATTATAAATTAATATTTTGGAGGATTCCAAAAGTGCCCCTCTACTCTCTTTTAAAAGGGCACCTCATCCCTCTTCTCTTCACTTCATTTTGAGCTTTCAAACTCAGAAAAACACTGAAAATTTCCTTTCTCAAATTACATAAGAACATACTAGAGGTATTTTTTATCTTCAAAGACCAACGTTAGTGCCCTAAGAGGAGGTTTAGAAGAGGTGCGTCGAAGAAGAGGTAATATCCTTTACCAATTCTTTCAAACTTTTTTCTTCTTCTAATTCCTCTATATGATTTGTTTCATTATTAAGTAATAAATCCCGTATTAATTGTATAATGATATACGATTATGAATATGAAACAACCATATTTCATGTTCTATCCATCCTGTGAAAAATGAAATCACCGTGCCTGCGTACGTACGACTTACCGTCTCCACGCCGTGGTGTAATATGTTTTTCCACCACCACCTTACTTGGATGGGTATAATGGAGGAAATAATAACTATATATTATTATTATAACATGATAATAATTAAGAGATATTATATCATCCACTCCAATTTCATTCAATAATTATGGGAATGATTTCATCGCTCGTGCGTACGTACGGATTACTGTCTCCACAATGCGATGAAATTCATTCTCCATGTTAACAATTCAAGAATGATTATAAAGTATAAATAATGAATAATAATGATACATATTACATAATAATACTACTGGGTTTATGAGTATATATATATATATATGTCATCTACTTACTTCCATTCGAGTCAATAAGGAAAGGAAAACAACGTTCATGCATACGTACGACCTACCGTCTCCATGAACGGTGTATTTCAATCCATTTATAGATCAATTATATATATTTATATATTGAATATATATGATATAAAAATCATGTTTTACATTATGGAAGTCATTAATCATGATCTAAGTAATCCTATGAAAAATTAAAAGTCAAAACACATACGATAAATGAAACGATTTACCCAAAACGCTACTTTAGCATGGAATTGAAAAATGAATGAGAAATATAAAGTCATTAGGGAATCATATATGATATCATAAATATTATTATGATTCTATTAAAAGTTTATAATATTTTTTAACCCCACTATACAAGAGTTTTAGACATGTATGAAAGAAATTGTACCTATGGTAAGGGGTAATTTTGCCAATCTCATTTCTATTCGAGATTGTTTATTTGTAATTATTTACTGGGGTTATATTTATCATCCATGTCCATGTATTCTAATTTTTTTTTGTAAAATGTCAACTATTATTTATTTTATGTTAAAAGTCATTTTTACCCTTTTTTGACATTTACCACACAGTATGGAAGGAATATTTCTTTTGTTTACCATACGAGGTACTTTTTGAATTTTCTAGCAAAAGTATGAGGGGAACATTTTTTTACTTATACGACATGAAAATATTTTTATAGTTTCATAACGCCTTATTTCCATGATTCTTCCTCTCCAATATTTCATTATTATTTTCAATGAAATTATTTTCTTTTAAAATTTTCCAGCATTTTGAGAAAATAAAATGATTTTGAAGAAGAAAGGATATTTTCCTCAAGAATTCATTTCAAGTGTTTTATCAAAAAAAATGTCCATCTATGATGAAATTCATTAATATGGATATGTTTCATTTATAATGTTCTTATTATTTACATGGTTTTATTTTGTTTATTATTAAATTTTATCCATTTTTTTATATGGATTATGTTATAATAGGATGATGTATATGAAACCCGTTTTATTCATTGGGTTATGATGAATGATTTATGTTTATTTTATGGCCAATGAAAGAATGATTTAATTATAAGATGGGTCAGACCTATATCTCATTCCAATGCATTGGGTAATGATTTATATCTCATTAGACAAACATTTTTAGAATGGAATGTAAATATGGTTCAGTATTACAGGGATGGAACGACAAGTAAACCTGGTTCAGTAATGGAATTTGTCCACTATGATGTTCTTGGTAGCAATTCCTTGGCTAATATGGAAATCATATCATGTGATTAATGGTTTTCCACAATTACATGTTTTATTACCATTATATTTTATCATGATTAATGTTCCTTTATGATCTATGCCTTACGTACTGCCAAGATTTATTTCACAACTCAAGATTTTGATGTTTAAACTTTATGTTCATGTTTTTTAAGATTAAATGTATATGGTATGTTTTATATTCTCCATTATTAACCTTACTAAGCATTTGAGCTCACCCTTTTTATGTTTTATTTTCCCTAGGTTATAAATAAAGGTTTTAGGTAAGAAAAAAAGGGGAATATATTTATGGGAGATGTTGAAGATCTTTCAACATGATTATAAGATTATGTATTGAGATTCCAAAGACACTGAACTAATATAGTCATTGGGAATCTGTTTGTGTCATGTATTAAGTTTTCTAAAAAAGTAATGTAATGTCCATGTATGTCAAGAATGGGTCTCTACAGTTGGTATCAGAGAAAATGAGGTAGGAATGAATCTGATCCTTGGGAACTCTCATGTGTGAGCATTAGATGAAGCATGACTCTCTCCCCAAGGGCTTCATGAAGAAATGGATGCCACTGGGGATGGTGGTGTGTCCCACCTAGGGGGTGTAGCCGCCCATGGAGTGCTCTGATAGGTATCAATTCTAGTCCACTAAAAATAAAACCAAACCACTACAGGTCAAGAAACTTGGAGGGTTTTAGGTAGGCATTCTAAATCCCATATGCATTAACTCACATCTCCTTGATCAGTTGAGTGGACTCTCTAGTCATGAAATCCTTTTATTTTTGGATTTCCTCAAACTTTTCCTCTTGGTCACACCAAGTCCTACTGTGGCAGTCAACCCTTGATGAGAACCAAGTCAATTCAACCCAAAACCTTGAATTATAATTACTCGATAATTGAAATCACCCCAACTAGGGTTGGTTTAGAAATTTGAACTATGGTTCGATTCTAACCAAGATTATGGAAGGCTATACCGACTTAATATTTCTTTGAGGGATTTTATCCTTATACGTAAATTTCAATTTTATTATCATTTATTACATGCTTGTTAATATTAAGTGGGATATACTTAAGTGATTAACCATGTCTAAGATAATATTTTACGCATAATCCGATCTTATTTTAGTTCCATCTTGCATGTTTGTTTAATTCATTAATTGTGGGATCGTTACAACACACCCACAGTAAATAAAACATGAAAATGATAGAAATAAAATAAATGGTATCATCATCATCTTATTCTATTGGTTAGTTTATCTACCAGTTGATAAACTAACCCAAGGACTAGGGGATAAACACCTTGAACCTTTTGGGTTCGTGTTTACAGCCTTCCACTTGTCCACCTTTGTATCTTCTTGGATTAGTTTCACCTTGGCTCCCAACTTGAGCTGCCTCCAACAGCTTGGGAGCTCCATCCATTACATATTCTTTTATCTCACATGCAAGTGAGGGGTAAAATGGGATTTTACATAAAATAAACCTTGGGAGCACAGGCCCTACATATTAATGAGGAGAAGGCTCATAGGCCAACAAATTTAATTTAAATAAATAAATTAAAATAAACCATTCACATACAAAGTCTTGGTCTAGATCATGATCATCCATACAAGAAATGATATTTACGCATAAATAAAACTAGCATTCAATTCTTTAATCGTTCTTGTTTAAGATAAATAACCCTCGAATCAATTAATTATCTTTAATTAATCAATCATTTTATCATAAACCCTTTTTTCTGAATTTCCTTGAGATTCCCATCCATCATAATTTTAAACAAATTAATTCATTTAAAATTATATTTGTATGTAACTTGTACCTCGGAGGAAACCCGGTGAATTCCCGTTCATATCTAACCAATGTGTAGAAATGAACATTATGCAGATGTTAAATTAAACACATATATATAAAACACCTATCAAATGTTGTGCCTCATCTTTACGCATGCACTATGGTACACATATCAAGGGTTTGTATAATATAATAATAAATTTTAATAATTCTACATAGTTTGGATGAGTACACGACATGTTGTTCCGACTACATGGTGTGTACTTTTGTTCACCGTCTATCTGAAGTACACGCCCAGGGACATGGCATGTAGATTTACTTTAGAAATTATTGGAGTACATGGCGTGTTCAGTGGGACACACACCATGTAGTATCCATGTTACATGGATTCCAGCCAGGCAAGTCATGTACGAGGTACATGTTCTAACTCTAGCTCGATGGGACTACACGCTGTGTTCAGTGGACCACACGACGTGTACTCCGAAAACTGTGTGCCACATGTTCCTAGTCAACACACGGTGTCATTTATGACTTTGGAATACTCCAACACATGGCCTAATTTTGAAGACCAGTCTGATGCATTGATCCTAGACTACACGACGTGTACTTTCGAATACACGTCATGTATTCTGTTGTTGTATGGCAAGGAATGTTTGAAACCTCTAGATGAGATCCTCTATTATATTTTAATCAAAATTAAAACAAAAATTTGTTTCTGTAAGGTGATCGGGAAACGTGAGTGGAGGAACAGATCTTGAGATTCATATTTTTAATGAATGATTAACTTTAATTGAAATAACAAATTATTATATGTGAAAATCACCAATGAAAAACTTAAATAATTATAACCAATGATATGACCCCTCTCATACAACTTGTAGGTTCTGGGAACAGTGGAAGCACGTTGGTGGGTGTACCCAACATTAATTTTAGCATTAACAATGATCAATATGAGATCTGTCATGATAATAAAATGCTGGATCTTTGGAATAGAATGAAGAACGAAAAAGAATGAGGGGAGTCCTGAAACCATAGATAGGATCCTCATATGTTGGTTATAATTAATTTAATTAATTGATAAGAATTACCTTGATGAAATTCTTTCTTTGTTGATGTTTCTGGTCACAATCCGATGTGATCCGTCGTTTCATCATAGAATACAAGTGTAGGATTCCTCTAGTGGTGATCCTCACGTGCTCCATGTATCTCTGGATGTCACTGAAGGGATCTATAGGTGCTAGAATAGAAGAGCCTTCTCTTGTGATGTCTACCTTCAATCGCCTTGATCCAGTGGAGGTGGATCTCTCTCTCGTAGCTTGAGAGTGTTCTTGGTGGAAAAGGAATTACCTCTTGGCTTGAGAGATTTTCCAAATCCATTATGCACAACCCATAAAATATTTCTAGGCTAATGAGAAATATATAATTGGGATTTTTAATTATATAGAATAATAAAATGAATTAATTACCCGAAAGCATTTATTATTATTTTTTAATTCTTAGTAATACCTCATGTCCAATAATTACAGTTGACTATTATTATTACTTGACATGTTCCCAACGAATTACATCTAATATTATTTAATTAAATAAATAATATTCTTTCTCATAAATTCCAAAAAAAATACAAGGCGTATATATTTAAAATACATGACGTGTACTTTTATTTTTCCATTTTTCTTTATTTCCTCCACCACATTTATCAGACCTTGAATAATGGCTAATTATTTCTAAAATAAATATCACTACATTACTCACTAATAAATATATTATTTCGCCCACAATATATTCTCTTGAATAACTAGTGTTGAAATAAATGTGATCATCCATCCTTAAATAATTATTAAACCACAATCAGGAATAATCTTTATTTAACTTATTAAATTAATATTTAATTGAGATAATTGGACACACTTAGTGTTGGACCCTCTAGGCCTCTTTCTTAGTGGAATTAGATGGATCATGCCTAAAGTCCAATGATAGCATCTAGAAACACGCCAATCCACCCATAGAGAAAAAAGTTAACATCTCCATGACATGCCACCTCCTACAAATTCTTACCATTTAATATAATCCATTTGTCTCGATATCTCGAATCAAGCGAGTTTCATGCTAGTACCATCAAACCATGTGATCGATTATTCTTTCTTTGACTTTCTAGAATTGAAATTTACCATTTATCACCATGTCCATGAATTTATTTAGGCTATAATAATTCCATCAAAGGGTATGAGATATATACATCCATTATGGAACAAAAGGGACAAATCCTTTCTCGCATTATCTATTAATTTACTATCACTCATGACACACCCAACGTATCCTACGTCACTGTGAATACTGTGTCGTCACAGTTTTCATCAATACATCTATGTGCACGAGTTGTAATACCCATTAATAATAATATTAAAGTATAAAGACCAATACACACGCCCGCAGATTGGAACATCAAATGACACTATGAAATGTGGATTTCCTATTGGCGGGTCTCGTTCTCATAATATCCTCCTTAATATTACCAAGGGATCACACCATGAGAAGGTTCCTCAAAGTTTTATGAGTCCACACCCATAATGGCCTATATTATTTGTGTCCCTAAAATAACATCATCCGACCATAGAACATATATTCCAGAATAGTGTTATGGCACTTCTGGGTTCTCATCATAGCAGGGATCTACTATGACCCTTTAATGTAACAGTTATCCTTAAGACATCATCACATACATTGTCCCACAGAAGAAAAATCAAGATGTGATAAGGTATTTATTAATGATTAAAATAAAAATTAGTTGGTTCTAGGCCACTAACTCCAACACTAATTAGGTTCTATAAGATTATGACTGGGGATTATGCATGGATGTTTTCTTCTTATATGTGGGTGTACATGGATCATTAATTATTCACGTTGCTAAAATAAATAATGGTATCACAGTTGGGGATTACATAAAAATGGAATCCAATTTCCCCATAGAGCATTTCTTGGAATCATGATCCAATTCGGAAATTCTGAGCCATGGGAGACTACTTTAGTTTCCCCATGATGGGAACCCTCATTATCAGGGGAATATATATTTATGATTTTATCAAGGATTTTTCCTATCTAAGAAGTCAATTATCATGAAAAATATTATCAATAGAATATATGATCTCAGGTATTCATATATAAATTCATTCCATAGTAATGTTGATCCATGGTTTTGGGGGATTTCTTCATACATGGGTTCTCGAGTAGAAGACTCGACAGATAGGATACTATATCCTTGAAATTAAGGATTATATGGTTCCCAAATAAGGAAATTTAAGAAGAAGATTCATCCTAGTATCGTGTTAAGTGAATTGGTAAATATTTACACTAGTGGAGGTTTAAGAGAAATGGTATCACTTCTCCCTTCTTTTGGATTAGTGAAAATTGGTCATGTGTCACACTATATTTGTATTAGGGTTAATTTGTTGACTTTTACCCAACTTAGGATATTGGAGAATTGGTCTTACCATTTTATTCCTATTTTTGGATTTGGGTGAATTTTTTTTTAAATTAGTATAGGGCCTTCCTATGTTGGCTATTCTTTTTCATAGTAGAGGGATAAGTTAATTTGTAACCCCCATGGGAACATGGTCGATGAATTTCCATAATGGGAAATGGTGTCCATGAATGTCTTTGGTTGAATGGTATCCTAGTATGCCTCCAAACATGGTTCATTTTCTATAGTTTTTGAATAACTAATGGAGAAGTGTATTTCCATGAAATATTTAAACATTTAAATCCTTGGGTGGGAGAATTATCTATATTAGATTGTTTATTATTTTATATTTTGGGAACAAAGAACTGGCCATAAGGGGGTTTAGATACTATGGTAAAGAAATCATCAAGAATCTCTTTATATTGTCTAAAATTGTTGAACATGGACCCCTTGGGTTCTATTTATAGAAAAATAGTAAGACCTGGGTGTATGAAATAGTTGAGGTAAGCTGGTCCATGAAAATGGTTCACAATAGAGGACTTGGGAGCTGTAGGGAGGGTAAGGAAATAGAGTCATGTACGTGTACAAATCTTGGATTGAAAGGATTAGAGCAGCGGGTGATTTATATTCCTTCTTATCAGGATTATTAGCCTTTAAATACATTTTCCGTTGCCTATAAAAAGTAAAAATGACAAATATCCTCCCAATAATTGGGTCCAATTTGAATAAAGAGGACCAAATTATAAGGAATTAAAACCTTTTCACTCAAAAAAGGTGTTCTACCAACATTCAAACACTAAGTACCAATGAAAGGGTTCTTAATCATATGTTCACCAATATCACTATTTATAAATATTGGGAACACACCACTTTCCTACAACCACGTGACTCGTGATATCACTAAAACTTATACACTATATATTCTCTCATTTCTTAAGTTATTTTCAATGAAATTACATTGTTCGTCCTCATATTAGAAACACATTTGGATATAGTCAGCTTCTCATATCAGAGTGGGATGGTTTGGGTGAAACTGATATGTGAAAACTATTTATGTGTTCATTCCTGGGTGTTTAGAACTAGGTAATTCTATTTGAGATCCTACACCTGGGGTAATTCATTCTCTATGAAATTTTTACCTAGTCAATTATAGGAATTACTTATTAGCACTTCTCCTCTCATTATTTACTTTTCTGATATCATTTTCCTTCCCTTTAAAATAACATAATAGCTCACACCACCTAAATTTTTTAATATTTTTATTATGGTGTGAATTGAGATATAGGTTCAATACATAGAGGATGGGTACTACAATTAGTTTTATAAATTAATTTCTTCCATGGAAAATGATATACTAACGTATCATAGGGAGTACATATACTCAGGTTTACTCATACAATACAATGATTAGTTTTTGTCTAATGTGGAGGCTTATATACTAGATTTCATCCTTTAAACCTCATGTTTTACTTCATAAAACCTGGTCAGTGCCACTAACATATCATCAATGGGGTATATATTGATTTTTATTAGGTCACCCTAGTATTTATAATTAATCATTTCAAAGATTACCCTAAACATCATTGTCGGGTAAGTTCAATTCTGATATTTTTATTATCCTCAACCAGGGTAAGTCCCAATATGAATGGGAAACATGTGATGATTCTGACCATGGGAATGAAATGTCTTATTATGATCTATAATTTTGTGCATGATGGTTGAGGGCAAGTTCCTTTGTTTGACCCTGATCGTCTCTCTTGTACGTTTTCTTTTATTTTTAATAAATGGTCAGAATCTTTAGCTTCTGACTGGAGTTGTTAGTTAAACATCATGATTACCCATTTGAGATAATTAAACACTATTATTCTAAAATTTACCATTAGTTGGTGATAGATGGTCAAATAAATTTTTATTTTATTTTAAAAAATACCGCTTTGAGGGTGAACAGTAACCAATTTTTTTTAAAAAACATCCATCAAGATTCAACAGCTATGAGCCAAATTCAAAATCCAGACACACCAAATGAGGAGATCACTTTCGGGATATGCTCGAATCATTCGAATTCACAGTCGTGATCGCCATCCATCATCGTCGCTGTACCTGCCGTCATCATTGTCGTACACACCGTCATCATTAATGAATAAACACCACTTCTTCATCATCACCAATTCATCACTGCATCATAAGCCGAAGGCAACAGGTCACCGGAACCAATGTCACCACCAAGAAACCAGAGGCCAGAGGAAACCAGTCACTGAATTGGATGAAATATTGGGACAAGATCCCTAATCATGGTATGAAATAAGAATGGGCATGGGCCTACTGGGTCATACAATATTTTACCGAGTTTCTAGATCAGATACTATTAGTGGGGATTTATGAGTCTTTCGGGATCTCATAAATCTATTTTTATAATAACATAAATTTAATTACATAGTTTTTTAGTCATTTGAGTCTAGAAAACAATTAATTTAAACTATTCCATGGGGGAGTAGGGATTAATTTATTGAATATCTATAATATCTCAGGTGATCCAATGTTAAATTATATGTATGATGAGTTTGTACTCCAAATTATACAAGAAATGATCTCTATATAACTCTAACACTAGTCCATACACTACTAAAGGAAGTCAAGATATCCATGGGGAAAGAACCTAATACATGGGATGATATTGTCTTTTAAGACTGGATGAACATATTTATGATCTTCTATACTAATGGACCCTCATGAAAACACCCAACTAGATACTCATTAGTATAAAAGAGTAGAGATCATTCTATGTATTTTTATGAGTTGTAGAGATGCAAACATAAGATATATGGATATAATCTAAACCCAAATATCCCTCTCATTACAAGACTAGTCGTGTTCTATTCCATTTGGATCACTAGATAATTTCTCATAGCTTATTATTTACACTCTCTAGTCTAGCCTATCAAATATTTGTATCATCATAAATGGTATAAAAGGACCCCATTATGTTAGTAGTATTTATATTGGAAAATATATACTAATGTTTATTTGAAATTTATAATAAGAAGGATATATTTTGTATATTTTAATTATCAAGAGGATCTAGGGATGGATAAACATATATTTTAATATATACACTATTTTAAGACATAACAATACTTTATAAAATTTTCAAACTACATATTTAGGTTGTTTCTAGCATCATGAAACTATCTTTAAAGGGTTGAAGGGCCTTAAATTTACGATGTTTGGGCTCAGAGTAAAAGTTCTCTCCCTACATGTATTTTCCCGATTACACAATTCAAGATAGGGGAATAAATGAAAACAACATTTTCCATGAATAATAGAATATTGATATTGTATCATCAAGGCGTAAATAAAATTTGATGCAATTATTGAGGCTTATGCACACTAAATATTTCTAGAAAGTTATTATGTCTCCCTAACCATGTCGTGACGTCATTGAGGAGAGAGAAACCCAATGGAGGTGAGATGATTCTAGGAGATGATATCCCAACATGATGAATGGGTCCCAAATAAACATTATTCAATAGAAGCATTCATCATAATAATAGGCAAACATTCCCAATATTTTGAATCATCTATCCCAAAAATGATATTTGACACTAGTATACCCATTATTACAACAGTTGAGGATTGGGAATGTGGAATAAGAGACACCTGAAAGTACCAAATGATAATAGTTTCTACTAAATCTATTGAATAATATAAGAAATCATAATCTGAAGATTTTGGAAAACTATATACTGATACAACACTGCACCAAGATTTAGAAACAAAGTGATCACGAAATAAACTATAGATTTGAGACACAACAGGGCATGAAAGACTCAAGAATGAATTAAAATTTAAAGATACTAAATCCTCATTAGGTCCAAAGTAAAAAAAATGACCTATGGATCCTCAGATTATAAATATTTTTATACTATCTAGTTTTAAAAAAATGGTACCTCTACTACCAAAATCAGTTACTTATGGGAGATTCTCTAGAATGGTCTCAACATTCCTCAATATACAAATGTAAAAGTGAAATAAGGTTGTAATGATGGTAATAAACTTATAGTGGTGGTAAATAGCCACATAGAATTGGATATTTTTATCTCCACAACTAATAGAAGAGTCCCAAACACTATGTGTTCAAAATACTTGACATATTAGGGAACCCTTGAATGGGTGATCATGAAACCTCATGATGAGGAATGTGATGGGATCATTTTTCTAGAAGATGTAAACAAAATATTTCTTTAGGTATGCTAATATTTAATCCCAAATCACTTCATAAATCTCACTATAAGTGTGTGGTTGTTGATTACATTGTTAATGACTACAGAGTAAACCATTTGAGGAAATATAGAGCGTATCCCAATGGAGGAGGTGACTCAAATATTGGACGGTGTGTTATCCCTAAAATAAAAAGTAATATGAGAGGAAGAATGGAAAGGCTATTATTAAATTATACCTCCTCTTTGTCTGACCCATCTGACTATAAGGCTAGACCATTCACTATTTGATATCAAACACTAATAATGATAAAAGTTGTATTCCAAATGCATTCATTCTGATGAAAGGGTGTAGTTTTTTTGGCTCATTTTGGTTTCCCCTCCATATTAATTCACCTTATAACAATGAGACTACTTGATTATATATTCTACACCCCTTGTTCTATGTTATGTGAGTCTTGAGCATGTCGTTTGAGAAATACATAGATGAATTAAATCCCCTATAAAGGTACATATTGAGGAGGGAAAGTAAGTGGTAACTGCCTTAATAATCTCCACAGTTGATGGAGTAGGTGATCCATATATGATATATGAACATAATAATAGGAAATTATGTTATCTATGTTAATATCCTTGATACATCACATTTTATTACACTATATGAAGAAAAATCCATCGCGGAGGATCTACTGGAACACAAGAATTCAATGAAACTGTAATTGAACTCTAAAATATGAAAAATAATGTTGGGAGAACAAGAGTCTCCTCCACAATTGATTATTTTAACCATTTATCTACACGATCTTATAATTTTAATTCTCAACTATGATATCTTCATTTGAAAATAGTATCACTAAAATAAGCATTTAAGATAATATTATTGAAATGCTTCATTAGCGAGAGAGTAGGTCCATCCCTCCCATAGTGGAGGAGGTTTATCCTATTAAGGGAGTCGAAAGGTCCAGTTCCCCTAGATTATAATGGATGGACCCTGATAATTCTATAGAGGGTCACCTCCATCATGATGTATCCACCTTGTAAACCAATAAATTTATCAACATGGGATGAAACTAAAATCCAATAATAGACCAAATTATGATAGGGATTCTAATATATCCATAGTGCAACATGATAGTAAACTACTGATTGATGAGGTTCCATTCAACATATGTGAAAGATATCCTACTGAGAGGATGACCTAATATACAACACCATTGGATGTGTATAATACAATGTAAACCCCATCTCTAGTAGTATATGAGTGCATATGATATCCTACTTTAATTTTTTATTTTATATGACAACTTACACAACTCAATTTTTTATTCCCAACAAAACCAACTCTAGTGGATGAGCTCATATAAGTGTTATCAGATCGTTAAATTCATCCCCCAATGCCTATGGAGACTCATATTTCTTTAGGACCCAGGATCTCAATAGGTATGGTGTATGAGACATCATTGAAAAACCTGGTACCCCAGTACATCTTTCCTTATGAGAGTGGGTATGAGTCTAAAAATGATTCCCTTAGCATGAAATATACATACATCGATTTGAATAGAGAGAAATTTATAATTTTATCACTCAAATTATTTTAGAGGCATTACTGATTTTTTTAAAAATATTGAACCTTTGTTGAAAACTCTAGTATGTTATGTTTTTTAAAACCACATAATTATTTTTTTCCATCAAAGAAATTATCTAATGATTGATTTACGAATCATAATTGCATCATCATATCTCCATGATAGTGATAAAAATGGAATTTTAGAATCTTCTGACTACCAAATCTAATGATTTTTCATGTCCTAGAGATAAATATATAGAGTAAAAATTTATATATGATGAAAAGGCCATTCATGTGGACCATATCTAATGAGATATGGAAACTTCTAGTGATGTACTAGTGGGACATCAAAAAAATATTATAGGAAGCCATGAATGGATATATCTCTACTACATATGAAGTAGAAGTAATTTATTAAGTTGATAAGGTCAAAGTATAATTGTTGGATGGGATAAAATATGATGCGGAAAAGGCCTAAAAAATTACAAACTCCTGAACTATTTATAGGATCATCTGTAAGGACTTGATTCTTATAGAGACACTAATTATGGATTCTCATCTTATTTTGGTAATAAATAAAATTGAATTTTATTTCTATTAACTTATCAATTATATGACCACTATTTTTTTAAATTATTACTTAATAATAAGTAATAAAATATTATGATGCGATATCAAGACAATATGAATCCATCTAAATAATGAATTTGGAAAAAACTTAAGTCAATCATGATTCTCAAACATTTGAGTCACAAAGGTTTCCTCCCAGTCATTTCTCAAGAATGGGTATATTTATAGACAAAATAACTATAACACTAAAGTTAATCTATTATAATGGTGAATTATTTTTTCATGCATGTGGATCATAGATAGGTATAGGCATAAACATCATCATTGTAACACTAGAGTTTTCCCATTAATTTGTGGAGGGAGATGAATCCATGATATGAGCTTTATCAAGGTGAAATTTTCAATGAATATTATAATGTTAAAGTGGGTCCAAGAATTATTATTTGACACATCCATGAGTCTTGTGTTCATTTTAGAAAAAATAACCTTATAATGGATGAATGATTTTATTTTTTCTATGATACTAGAACAAATCATCATAGCATAAATTTTCTAAGTACATATGGTGGAACTCATATCCTTTTATTCTCTTATATAATATTTTTTTTCTAAGCCTCATATAAGGATAAATTAGTGGGAAGAAACTTCAGTTTTGTTAATACCACCCTTTATGGTTAATTATCCCAAAATATTTTATCGATTATTTTTTTCTTTTAAATGCTCAATTCTTTCTAGAACATACATTGCGCATGCTCAGTGAGTAGAGAATCAACTTTTTCCCAATACACATTTCTCATTATATAAACAAGGTGAGTTTTAGGTATCTTTCCTTTGGCTATTAAAGGTTATACAAGTCAAAAAAAATTTATCTAGTGTTTAATTACAGAACACATTGATCAAAAGATGAGATGAATTATCTATAAAGGGAAAGGAAAAAAACATAACGGTAATGGGGATAACTATCCTAGTAGTGTAGGTTATCCCAATGAAATATATATGAACTAAACTATCTTTAATCTTATAAGAAAATTTCTATTGTTTATAGTTAGATAATTTTGACCTTATATCGATATAGTTTAAGGTCATGTAAGTTTAATTATAAGTGATCATGATAGTCTACATAGATAGAGAAAAAGAAATACCCAATGTGAATTAGATCCTGATGGCAATATATACTTCCTCATGAATATGGGAATTTTTTTTATAGTCAAGGGTCTTTAATAATATGGTCATGTGGTGTAGGGGCACACAATGAGGACCGATCAAATGATAAATGATGATATATCATATCCCTATGTTAAAAATTAGTACAATGTTACAATGTGTAACATCATGGTTATATAATCCACCAGAGTAACTAGATTATAGAAGGTGTAAATCATAGATCAATGATTTAAAATCTGTTAGGATGAGATGGTCCATGTATGTCGTGGATGACCACTAACCATATTTGAATGACTAGTTATGGTGCAATGGTTTGAAGGAATAAAGAGATTATATGACCTTATTGTTAGGACAAAAACATGATTCTTGTTGATATTCCATATGGGGGGTAGGATATTCATAGCCATATTGGGGGAAAATATAAATAGTAAAAAATATGTGTCCCTTGGATTAGAATACACACATTATCAAGATCATTTTTATGTTATGGGGATTTATACACTTTCTAAATAAATTAAGTTTATATATGAATAAAAAGACCAATAAGGGATTTATCATCCTAAAATTTACATTTTCATTTATAACACACACATTATAGTTGAATACATATAATATAAAATTTTTCCTAGACTAGTGGACCTAATGAGAAATGATTAGATTTTTATTGTTTCATATGGTGGGACCCATTACCTTTATATTTTTTTTATTGTAACCCAATTTGTTTTATTATTCCATGAAATTGAGTGGCTTAGAAGGTGAATACATGACTTTTTCTTAAGACACTCTTGATGAGTTTTTAGATTGATAAGTTATATATATCTTTCAACAATCATTTACGGTCCTACAGTCTAGAACTATATAGAGAGTACATTTATGGGAATACAACTTTGACCAAACCCTACTAATATGTAAGGCTATACAACATTTAAAAAAACTACTAATGTTTATATATATATATATATATATATATATATTTAAAAGTGATACAATCTACCTAGATAAAAAAGAGTGGTTGACCCAAATTTAATGATGGGTCTAATACTTGTAAGATTATCCCACATGACAACACACACAAAGGTTCATAGTAATTGGACCAAGAGAGTGGTAATTGATAACCAAAATGGGGATTAATGGACAATAGTATCTCTATAACTTTTGAATAGTTGAATAATGACATGATAAATCCTTAATCATTATTGAATGTTTTGAAATCATGATATAAAATAATTATATATGGGATGGACACTGAAAACATTTATTGGACTGGTACTTCTATTTCATTATCATGGTTTATGGAGATTATATGGCCTTATCTTGAGTATGGAATCATGTTTCTAGTTAGTAGGTCATATTGGTGTCACATATGTAGATATATATTGGGTAATGTACGCATAACAAAACAAAAGTGTCCCTTGGACTTGAATTCACTCATTAATGATAACTATGATTTGTTATTTTCAATATGAGATTCTTGATTCTTAAAGTGTGGTTTATGGAATAAATGATATATATGAGAGGTGAGGGATGAATTTTAGGTGTGATAATAACTTTTTTAGGAAATTAAATCCCCTAGAAATGGGTGGATATGAATGATGACTTATGGATAAGTCATGAATATATAGTAAAAACATTAATATGTATCCTACTAGAATAGGAATCAATCCACATGTAGTTCTTATATAATGAATTTACCTTGAATTGATCTAATAAAAGTATCAAGTCAAGAAATTATACATCATGGAATAGGATTGGGAACCCATGGAATCTCCATGTTTTATCTAGGGGAATGTGTTTTTTTATAACAAAACAAGAATATAAGGACCCAAACATTAGGATTTTTAGGGGTGAAGGATAATTTTATCATGGAATATGATATCATATATTGTGAATTCTTACATGGATCTAGATCTCATGTGAGATAACTGGGTTGTATAAAATGAATCACCCTTATAAGTTTATGGTCACATAGGGTGGAACTTATGTTGTGCAGTTTAGTGTCATGTGAAAAGGACTCTTATATCCTTCAGTTCATGGTCATATAATGAGGATGTTATGTTGTAAAATTTAACACCATGTAGAAATTAATCAAATGACATAGATTTATCTTAGCACTGAACCTATAAGAGAGTAAACAATATTGAATTGATGTGTTTGATTTTTGGATGGAACTACCAAAAAGATAGGACATTATATGGTTTCTTTGATATGAAGAGAATAAATTAAAACCAATATAACTTTATGTCAGTCCTAAGATAGAATCTTATGGCATTAATACACACCCTACATAAACTATAAATCAATCCAAAAGTTTATCTTGTGTATTCCTAATGTAAGAGTCCATTGGTGAAGACAAAAGGGGAGTGGAGATGACTCAAACAGTTTTATGGATAAATTTATCTTTTTGATTATATATCATGAAATCTAAGACAACGATACAGATAAATTTAACCATGATTGTAATTTTCTCAAAGGAATACGATCTCTTTGGTGGGGTGAACTACTATATATAATAAAGTTGTTTCTCAGTACAGTTGCATGGATTAATTTATGTTGAATTCCCTTACAAATATCTATATCATATGTAGGGGTATTTTCATTTCACCATGGGATCTTAGTAGGGACTCATATGTTTGTGAAGACCTCACATATATTTAGTTCTCATGTTTGGAGATTAATACATATATGGCATCACACTTAAAATGATTAATATCTTAAAATAAGGGCCATATTTCATATAGTTTAACATCTTGAAAAAGGATATATATGTTCAAAAGTTTAAGGTCATATGATGAGGACCTCTATATGGTGGTTTTATAGAAATATAGATAATGGGAAATGAAAATGAGATGGAATTTTCTTAGGGTAGAACTCTTGAATTGTAACATGATGTTCCTGAATGGGTCAAAAGAATGTGACAAATTGGGCATTTTGTTTGGAATTCATGGTTGGTCCTATGATTGGATACCTTCGCTTCACTACGTATTCTAAATTAGATAGAATCAAGACACATGTATTTCATATCAAGCCCAAATATTAGTGTAAAATGGTAATTTTTTAAAAAATATTTTGTGTTAGGGCCAACGATAGGACATTAATGATTCATAATGTATCCCCTGACAATAATAATCAATCCATATGAAGTTATTACCAAGCCTCTTCTATATATATCAAAATCATGTTTAGGGTAATAAATCTATATTTTCAAAATGATGTTGGGCCACTGAGGAAGCTCAATGTAGATGGTGTGGCTTGAACAGTGTGACTAAAGAGAATTGTTTGTATATATAATTCTAGGATAGTCCTAGGATTGAATATTTGAGAGTGGAAACATATCTTATATTGAAAATAATCACTCCACACATGGTTTTTGTTTGTAGAGTAATTTACACAAAGGTGGGTCTTTGTGGTAATGAAAACATACTTGGATCTATCACTCATGTAAAGGAGTTGGTCTATATAGAGTAGGTCGCATTAAGTTTTTAAAGGTTTTCCCATATAGACCAAAAATTGTGTAGTTTAACATCATGGGATTGGGATGAAATTACATGCCTGATTGTAAACATGAGACAACTTAATTTCATTTATTATGATAAGAAACCAAAAAATCTAAGATTAAATGAGTCATGATTGATGTGAGAAATAATAAGTTATTTGGAGATTAACTTAATCACATAATATAACCTACTATTAGAACATATATATTATGAAATTTAATAACACATGAAAATTGTTTTTTTAGGTAGTTCATGGTCTTGTGTTGAGGACTTCTAGGGGAAATGTTTCCATAATGTAAATTGGTATATTATGACAAAATGTGCATAAGGGAATTCCATATAGATATAAATCCTATGTATAAAGAAAGGTATTGATAATAATGGGGATTTATGGGTAGAACTGGAATGTAATATCTCAAATCACTTTGTATCCTAATTGATTAGGAATAAATCTACATATATATCTTTTCAAGGGATCACCAAATGTATCAGGCTTCCATATAAGTAAAGGGAATATTTATTTTGCTACAGGTCAAAAAAATGGAGAATCCATGCACTAAGAATGTTGGAATTGGTGAAGATTTTATAAGGGGGGTTAATGAATTTTAATGTTGTAAAATTTGAGTTGTTTAATGTCACAAAAAATAGACTCAATGCTATACAGTTTAATATCAAGTGACAATGAGCATGATTATGTTTTTAACATCCTATAGAAAGGAATTCATCATGTAGTTTTACATTGTGAAACTAGGATAAAATATCATAAGGTTTAATTTCATCTTACCAATAAAGCATTATGTAATTTTATATCATGTGACTTGGATGTAATTACCACATGTGGAATTATAAAAATTACTTTTTTAGAAACCTTCTATTGGAAGGTGTGATGCAATCTCAATCAGTTGGGATTGGGGAATATGATCCATTAGAATGGACATCATGTATAGTGTAAGTCCCAACTCATTTTGGTTCATGTTTTCGAGGCTTCATCATGATTATCATGGTGTTTCAAATGGGAAAAAACAAATATCCATGGCTTAATTAATGGAGATAGAACCTTTTTTTGAAATCCCAGGTTATATAATTATTATGAATTTCAAGGTTGCGTAATATGCATTACCTTTATACATTATTCCTCTCCAGTTCATCACATAGATTTTGTGGGTGATTATATCCATTGAGACAACTATATATGGAGACATGAAGATGAGGTAACTAACCCTTGATGGTTATAGTTTCTTATATTCCATATGCATGTGATAATACGTTCGCATGTGTAGTGGTGTGGGTTGTTGTATGATAAGCTCACAAATCTTATAGTTGTTCATCCGCCCAATCCTACTTATCCTTGTAGACTATATTCCTATGAATTTTGGAATTTTTTAAGGGTTTACCTATCTAGTTTCTACCTCATGATATAGATATGAATTTTTGGACTAGATATTGTACTATTGATGCTAAATTTTCAACATAAAAGAACAGAAATTGGTGTCAATGTCAATTAATTTATCACGAGGGACACTAAGTCTAGTAATTATATTAGAATTCATGAAGTTTATGATCACCTATGCAATGAATTCTCATAGGGATATATCCTCTTCCCATTAAGAGAATATGCCAGTATCGATATGAATGAAGTCGAACTAGATAACTTTTCGCGGGGGATATAGCCCCATAACCTCAATTCCAAACACAAAAACCGAGCATAAGTATTTCTTAGTGTGCATTAATTCTAGTGTGTCTTGGATTAAATTATAATATACATTCTAATAATGGATCCTTCTAGTGAATTCCATGAATCCATGAGTCATTTACTGACTAAGATAATTATGTGTTCTAGTTTGATAATAGAGTTTCTTCCTTGATAGGTGAGTTCCACAAAAGGCATAATTGGATTCATCCATTCTATAGAGTGTATCCCTTAACTTAATAAAATTGAGGAGAATCCTTTCAAAAACATATTATTGTAAGTCCCTTTATTAATCGGGGTTATAATAGAGGAAGAAGTTTATGGATCAATGATGAATATTCTCTCTCTTGGCCAGATATGTTAGAAAGATCCTGCCTATTAAGTAATAAAAAATTGGGGACATCAATTTATTTACGGAATAAATATTTGGGGGTATGGGCTCATCCTAGTTAAGGGTGATGTGAAAAATTTTTATCTCCTCTAGAAATTTTCTTATAAATAGTTTCAAAATCCTATGATGTGCAATACAGATTACCATTTCATCCTGGTATGTGTCTCCCAATGTGATAGCTACATTAACATGGGAATAAACACAAAAATTATATAAATTTAGAATGTGGTTTAATGTTGGTGAAAATGGTATCTCATGCATAAGTTTCTATAAATACTCAATTATATTGATTATCTCCTCCTTCTTAATGGATTAATCTTTATTTATTTTCTTGATTACAGTCTCTAAATCACCTTAAATGTTGTGGTGAACCACTAGTATCTAATGAGAACACTCTAAACCTTTGATAAGAGATTATTTTTTCACCTCATTATTGATGAATCCATCCAAAAGTATTAGAGAATAGAGAAATACTACCATGGATATGGGGAAGAGCACCGTCCCCAATAAAACCATGTTATCTTTTGTATTTTATATTTTCATACCTATTGGGTTTCAAGAATCACTTTTAATGAACATATCCCACAGTTGAGAGGTATCCTACAAGGATAAAACCTCCTCATCAGGGAGATCTATACTTATTGGTACATGATTAGGCATCAGATGTGTTGTAATAATGTATTTTAATTCCTATTATTAACTTCTTTTTTATACATGAATTATATTTTATAATGTTTTAAGATAATATCCCATCATTCCAAACATCTAGTAATCATTTGGTGGATGAGGATATACTTGAGAAAATATTTTTATATACATAAATATAATGATCCTCTATATAGTTCCACACCTTATATCATGAAAATAAGAATGAAAAACTATTCTTCTTGATAATAAAATATTGAGTCTTTGTGTACAAAATTGTTTGGCTTAGATAATACTAATTATATTCATTACATGCATAATTTTTATAATACAAGATAATTCCATCTGAATTCTCTATTTTTTATTTATATAAGATGCATATATTTCCTCCAATAGGTCACATTTGGACGACTGAGTTAAGTAGATATTTCTTAAGGTCATCAATGGTTCTTTGGTAGTTCTCCTCCCATGAGTATGAAATAAGTTTTTCATTAATCTAGAATATGGTAGGAATTTAGTATCAATATTGGAAATATTTTTCCTAATGTAGGAAATATGTCCCTTGATTTTGCTAAATTTTATGAGGTTTTAGGGTGAATTAATCTTTAGAATAATGTTCTTCTTCTCTAGGTAGTTTTTGATGACCCGGTGGTGTACCACAAAGCTGATATATTTTCACATGTCTCCCTAAAATCTCATTCTAGGGAATTCATATTAGGTTGTGTTATTGAAGATTGATAATGAATTTTACATGTATATAAAATTGGTCACAACACTATCTAGATTTCAATACAATGTCATCTATTTATCATTCAATAGTTATCAATAAAAAGGTCTTGAATATATGATGTATATTTCATTGATATATATAATCAGTGTTCATGATTCTAAAGAACATTACTTGAGAGAAATATTCCACATAGTGTGACAAATATCTATGGGGTTCCCATCATCTTGGGCCATTTGAATCTTTTTGTATAAAAATAGTGATCCATGAAGGATATTTATTTAAAGAATCCATCATATTGATCATTAGTTTTGTGACCAGGACTGAGAAATCCTCTTTTAGAAAATACATATTGATATCCCTAAAGTTGATATATACTTGGATCATACCAATATTTTTATTAGTGGGGATAATGTTTTCTAACCACATTGGATACTGAATAACTCAAATGAAGTTGTATTTGACGAGTTTATCAATATGATCTTCTAACATGGAAGAATGATCATGATGAACTCTTCTTTCTACTTATTTTCATCCACAATGGTTGTATAGAATACCTTGGTGATAGGTGTCCACCATAGGATTCAATCCATTAATTTTGGTTAAGTTCTAGTATAACATATCATGATGTCATTTTAGGAAAGATATATAATCTTCCTACTCCTCCGAGACCACAACTATTTAAATGAGAATGGTTATCTAATCATACTTAATATCAAGATTCACCTATGTTTTCTCATTGATAGTTTTGGTTCATGAAAACTCAACATGGAATGTGAAAAGGCTTTCATGGATTTAGTAAGGGTAGAATAAAGATATAAAAAAGAGTTGATAATTATTAATGGGAATGAAGTATCAAAGGAGTGATGGGTTCCACAAAGCATTATCACTATGCAGAGGGCTCTTTTCCATGTAGTAGTATTGCTATGCAGACCACCACTATGAATGGTTCCCCACAAATGAAAAATAATTTGCGGGAAATGATTTTATTTTCAAGCCCCTCAAACAGAAAAATATTTAGGGCCCATGAAATCCTTTTCTGAGAGTGAAAACGAAAAATAATTTATGGATCATGACGTCTTTTTACAGATCCAAAAAACAAAAAAAATTACATCCTGAGATGTGTTTTTTGGGATCCCACAAACTGAATAATCCTTGTAGTCAATGCAGACATCAGAATATCTAGGATGGAGGTTAAATACGTCCTTATATAAAAACCTCAAAAGGATAACTGAGAGTGTGGGGGTAAAAAATAGAGAAAATGTGTGAGATTAATCAATTTTCAGTAGGTAATATTCTCACATAATTCTATGTTAGAAAGGGAAATCACCTGACCACCCATATACCCAAAATCCTTTGCGGTCACCATTTCATGAACCATGTGATGATAACCTCTATGTTCTACATTAACAAGAATTGAAAAATTATATGTGGAAGGAACCTAAATATGTGTGGAAATATTCTATTTGCAAGGAACTTTAACCCGCATAGAAATATGCTATGTTGAAGGAACATGGACCTACATAGTAAAATATATATAGAAGGAACCCAAAACAGTATAGAAAAATGCTACACAAATGGAGTCCCATCCTGCATGAAAAAAATTCAATGCAGAATGAGACATCTTGGAGTGTTCCTCTTTCCTGCACTCATTGCTTTCATACGGTGTTTCATTTGTCCCCTCCATGGCCCATCCATGAACTGTACTAATAAGATTCTCTATCATCCTCTTTTCTATGATGATTTAAGCCCTAAATGGCCCCCCATGTGAAGTATCAGATCAAGGCTTCCCCTAAATCCCCTAAGATATTTATGATCAGAGCACTGGACACACTAGCATGTCCTCTCAATTATACATTCCCATGGTTATGGGAATTCACACCAAAGTAAACCCCTAGTATTTCTTAAATACAACCTGATATGGGTACATAAGTTCCAACTCTAGGTTATCAAAATAAGAGAATATAGGGCCACATTAACACCCTTTATCTATCTTTTATCCCTAGACTCGTCCACCAATAGATGAAAAAGTATTGAAAGGTTGGTTGTATCTTACACTTCCTCTTATTTCTCACATCAATCATGAATCATATAGTAATAGAGGTTAATAATGATCACAAAATTTACAAAATCAAATACCCCTTGATGGGCCACCTATTAGGTGTAATCCCCAAAACTATGTCACCATAATCTTTAATGGTCTATATTCCGGATGAAGCAACCGCATGGGCCTCCCCACAGGTGTAAGACCCAAAATACCGAACGATGTGGGATTTTATTCTTGACCAAATGGGATACATTGGAAGCCTCCATGAGGTCCAAACCTAACAACAAAAATTCACAATAAGTTTTTCTAGGATACACCCCCAGTAGGGTCAAAACCAACTCAGTCTTTTAGATCTCTTTATTCAATATATTTATTGATCTATATTCCAAGTAAGATATTTCCCCACCTAAGAGGCTACATCGTTTTATGGTCCTTCAAGACACTTCTATGTAAGTCCCACATTATCCTAGACTATTCACCTTCCACCTAAACATCATTTACGCATACCGTTAAACTGCATTGTTTGGTCCTTGTGACATGAACATAAAAGGTTTGGTGTGTCCCGTAATGTGGCACCAAACAATATGGTTCTAGTTCCTTTCAGAAGGACATGCATATAGATCATTTAAGTAGATTGACATTAATAAAAAATAAATTCCTATCTTCCAAGAATATAGTAAATACCAGAGCACCACACTATGTAAATTAAAACCTTCTAATCCACATATAAATAGTGCCATTAATGGAGAACCACAGATACATTTAAATAATTTTATTTTCAATGAATGATAATGATTGGTTATTAACCTGAGGGGTGAAATGTCATGTATATTTGGGATTTAATAGAGGATTCATGAACACATATTAAATCAAATCTATAAGAGAACCCTAGACTATGAAATAATTTCACCCAAAAGGGTGTGGTGAGCCCAACCTCTCATCCACTCGTCCAATTTGAGTTTTCAGTTTCATTAGATATGTTACCTAAAAAATTCCTTCCATTATAAAGTAGAACCATGACTCATCATGGATATGAGATCCGTTGGGTGTTTTTGGTTCTGTTAACAAACCATGTTGCAAACTGACCCATTTTAAACAGGCATGAAACAAAAATGGGGAACTCGATGTGAATCCTCATCAAATATTAACATGTTTCCCCCATGTCAGGACCATCATAACTATATATAAATAAAATTGGACCAAAAATGGATAAAAAAGATCAATTAAACATACGCTTTTTTATTAAGATTCATGTTTGATAGGTTTTTCTTGTCTCTTTTTTTTCATGTCATAAATTTACTTTCTTGAGAACTCCCTTTGATCCAAATGGCATCTCACCAGTTCGAGAATACATATGCCATGACTATTTCAGAATCTTGATCTTCATCTAATAAAAGGATGTTATCACCAAACAAGATTTTTTATTTCTAGGTATCAAATATGATGATATAGGAGTACCACCTCATTGGTATTCTCCCGACTCTGTAGGCTGCATGATAGACCCCCCATTCTAAAATCCCCAACAAGTGTCAGATCATTGGTGACTGGTGGTCCATAAGTTAAAATCACTAATAGCCATCAAAAATCTTTTTGGGATCCTATAACTATAAAATATAGTAGGTTCCCCTCATACATTAGTTAAGCACATCAGGTGTTCTCTAGTGACTTCATCTCGGGGACACAAGGGCCCCACCTGAGGGCTCCTTCCAGTAGTATCAACTACCAACACAGTGTGGACCAACATCTTAGACATGAAGAGGACACCACTGAATGTGATCCATCCCAAGTCATTTAGATCTATCCCCCAAGACAAACTACAGAGGGAGAAATTAAAAAAACTAGGTACATGACAATGTTCTTGTTCCTATTGAAGAATACCTCTGGTAAAATATGGTGGCACACAATGACAAAATGAAAGTCCCTACACATTAATATCAAACCCTATAGTTATATACAAAGGACTGAAAAAGAAATTTCGAATCACTAATCATACATATCAAGACCAATAGTAAAATATTGTGGAATACAAAGAGAAGATGAAAATCCATTCTCTTGAATACCAGGTCCACCAGTCAAACATGGTAGACATTTATGAAATGATTCTAGTATTTGATCATGAATATAAAATATTCCATTCAAATAAGATGGAAATTGGAATACCTAGTTGGATTACCTCGGCTAAGAACTTGGAGCACACTCATATTTCTTCCCCAACCCTGAAATATTTTTATATCCGCATTCCTACTAAGGATGTTTCTTAGAACATACTATAAATAATGAAATGAAATACATCAAATCCTGACCACCTCCTACAAACTTCCAATACATTATTACATCAATGAAAATATATAGGAGTCCATAGAATGAACCTACCTCATCAAGGAGGGTGACTAACTCACACAACATGCGATTCACTCAGGAGAATATGTATGTCTCTACACATATCCAGGAGGGTTACAACAATATATATTATAAATGGACAATTAGATTGGGTGAACATGCCCATTCCAAATGGGAATCATCATCCCATTTTAGAGGTCGCTCTAGTGAAGGCATGTTCCCCCATTGAAATTACATAAAATCATTGGAATAATCCATCAAAAACTTTTGAGTCTCCCAAAACCACTCTTATGCAATGAAATTTCTACTCATAACACAAGGTTCTAACTTCTATTGGGAGAGAATCAAAAAAGAAATCCCATCAAGGGTAGTTCAAAATTTCAAAGTATACTAATGACCCTAGTCAATTAAATTATAGTGTTCTTGAGGCCATCAAACATCTATCAATGGTATCCCTGGATCCTTCCAATCCATTACCAAATTATAGATGTAGAAGTAGCATTCACAAAGTTCATCCCTACAGCACTGATACCACCATATCTGGAGGTCCTCCCTAGAATAATTATCATAAATTATTTCCTTGTGAGGAAAATATGATCGATAATAAGAGATAATCTTTTGATGATCACTATAGAATCCCTACTTGTAGATACAAGATAAATCTGCAAGAATATCTACCACTTACCAGATCAAATATGAGAAATGCCTCATATTCTGAGGTTCTTGGAAATATGGGATAAGTCATTAATAACACCCTAAAAATTTAATGCAACATTATTTATAAATAAAAAATAGTACGAGGTAATGATCACCCTACAAAACAACTCTGGATCATTTCTATTCTAACTAGACCCCTACTAGCCCCACTAAATGTAAAAAAATAGCCAGGTAGAGCCTATGTTTGGCTAATCAAGTGTTGGAATATCTTGAATAATAACAAACCAAGATGTTATTTCTAAGAAGAAATATGGATATGGATAATATATCCATCATTTTTTTGGACCTAAACCACTTTTTAGTTCAATATTCTAGAGGTACTGTCAGAAGAGTGCATACACAACATCAATATGAATCTATAGACATATCTCCACAACCTAAAAGAAAATTTCTTTCCTTATGATGGGTATGGATACCATATTAATTTATTGGGAGATCTTTGTCATCAAATTGACATGGGATCCCTTCCAGGGCATGAAAACCACTACCGGGGAAGCAATATAAATATCTTAAACTTCCATTCTTCAATGTATTGCATAAATTACATTGTATAATCATCGACACACCACCTATTATTCATATCTTGGGATGGTAAGAACATGGATATTTGTATTTCACCTCTTTCCCTGGTCAGAAAAATCCACCAGAGGTGACATTCTGTAATTTCATTACAGCAGGGTGGCTATCAGACATGACCCTTGCACTAGAAAGATAGTGAACTCAACATGAATATACCCTGAATGAGTCTCAAAATCATCAGGATCTAATAGATAAGGCTATAAATAAACTCCAAAATCAAGAAAATGATAATATTAAGAAGGTTTTTTACTTAAGGGAACTCAATCATTAGGAACTACTTATTCTATTCAAAGTAGGAATTTCTTTTGAAAATCACAAATTTCACCCGTCTTATTCTTGAATGAGGATGTGCAAGATCATGAGAGTGGAAGAAATAGGAGCAGTCATCGTATTATAGGATCCTACCCAACCCATAGGGATGGGGGGATTATTAATACAACATGACCCTTTAAAGCCAAAAAATTCGAACCAAGTCATGAAAATTGAAATACGGGGGAAACATCAACCAACAAGGATGGGGGAATGTTTACATAAACCTCCACTTCAACATAAAATTTTCTTTTCCCATTTGTTGGAACACCAAGAAATGAGGTCTCCTGGTTCATCCCATCTCACAAACCGCTTATCTTAGAAGGGACACAAACAACAAGGTTGTTTGGTGGTTCCCTCCATTTCACTCTTTAAAAAGAAGCTTATAGAGGATCCTATAAAATATAGAAGTGGTATAGTAAAGGGAAAACAACCCTAATATCATTCGACAACCTATAAAACACCTACAATGCATTATTAAATAGTGAACATCATGGGAATCACTCCTACAGAAGGTTCTAAAGATGATACCAACACATGGGAGAAGGGAAAGGAAAAATACATTCAAAACGTAGTACACACAAAGGTATATGAAGAAGGACTATGAACCATGAATCATAAGAATGAATAAAATGGGGGATCCAAAGAATATTCCACGCCCACCCCCTCGATGAGTTTCTATAAAAGAAAAGGGTGAAGGTTTGGTTGTGCCCCAACATTTATCAAGAGGGGTCAAATTGGTGGCATTATAAGGAATACATTTACGATATTTTCTAGATATACATGATATGAGGAACTTAAATATATAATTTGTCAAGGGAAATATTCCCATGGGGTTTTTCCATCAAGAAGAACCTCATCTCACCCTCATAGCTAATACCCATCAACCAGAGAGGCCCATAATACCAACAAGAGTGGATCCGTTCAACCAAGTGACTAGGATACAATTTTAAAATGACCCAAACATGGTAGGATATCAATAATTCCCTCCATTAGAGAAATAATCATAACTGATTCAAGTGAAACCTCAAAATATGTTCCCTTCTAAATGTCATCCATAGATATAGGTGGAGCCAGTGTGTCATGCCCTTCCAATTAACACCCCTATTCAATATAATGTTCAACCAAACATTCATTGAGGGATTATTGACATCATCGAATCATTGGAATATTGTTTGTAAGATGCGGATGAATGGCATGAACTCGTACAACTAGAATAGAATCCTTACCATGAATGGGTGAGTGTGATCATACCCCATCCAAATTTCAAGAGCCCTATTTTTGTAGTATTCCATGGTTTAGGAGAACCAAAGCAGCATCTGAAACATTTTGTGTACTATTTTGATCCCATGATGGGAACCCCTATGTAACATGAAGTTGTTAAATGTAGACACTTGATGAAAACCATGAAAGGGACATACATCATGTGGTATACTAGTTTTCAAGATCATTTAATCATGGTATGATAAGATCCCCATCTATATTTTCCCTTTCAATTCATATCTAAAATGTAAAAGGAAATGATCCTTGACCTCTTGAACTGAAGGTGTTTGGAGAACGAGAGGGTATTAGATTTCATTTACAGGTGTAAGGGGATAAACAACTCCCAAAACATAGAGCTTCCCCAAGAAGATTTGATTTCTCTATGTATATAAAACCATTGAGAATAATTTTGAATGGTGATATTCCTGGTAATATATAAATGTTGGATTTGGGATTTTTTAGTAGTTTCTCAAAGAATGGAATATTCCATACAACATACTAATAATAAGTCCCAAATTATACGACCAGCCTTAGGGAAGAGTATGGGAAATACAGATGCTGCAGATATCACAGATAAGAAACCCACTACATCAACTCCATCTCCAACATCTACACTATATCATTAATATCACACTAAGAATCATAAAAAACACCCACATAGTTAGGATGAGCAGTAGGGACCATGGAATAAATAAATTAAGGATTGATATAATACGTTTTATTAATTTTAAGATGAAAAAGTATGTGGAAACTTTAATGCTGACAATGATAAACTATTCTTTCCAAAGCCAAAGAAGCTAGACTAGTTTGGTCTCAATGATATCTACCAAATTATATCTCATTTTACCAAACATTGGGGAACAACATTTTGGAATTATTTTTTTCAGAGATATCATGAAAAAAATGGTTAACTCTTTGAAAGTAATGTTGGGGAAACCACCTGCACAGATAGATTATATTTCCTCTAATAATCCTGAGGAAGGAGGTGAGTAGAAATATGTTTCTAGAAAAGGAAAATAGAAGTTTGGAAATTATATTACTCAAAATAAAATCCATATAACTCGTTCTATTCTCCATACTTATTTGAAGATATTAGTTATGCCTCCAAACACTTCTGTGGTGGTACAACTAACTCTATCAACACTTTCGTCCTCCAAAATCCCATATTAAAAAATATAAATTGACAAAAGGGAAGTGAAAAAATGTAAGAAGATGAACCTGTACTATGTGAAAAGTTATATTTGACTCTCTCAGACTTTATGCACTCAGTTTCGAAACAATGGGTGCTGCCCTGCCAAATGGCACTGTTAGAATTGGTCATCCAGAGAGAATCCTCATCGAATGGGGAATTAATATTTAGTTATATTAATGTTATTCATTTAATGGATTCCTCCTTTGATGATAAGTGTGGTTATGAACCTCATTTCTATACAAGTGATTGGGGAATTGGAGTAAGAGGCCACATGAGACAAGGGTATAATAGAGGACATAGTTGCGATATAAACCAGAATTCTAGCCACATCTTTACTCAGGCAGTTAGTGCTACTGTAACTAAGAAAATATTCCATAAGTGAGTCTAAAAGGTGTAGGGAAATCCCACTGAATATTCCAAAATCTATCCTAAACCAATAATTCTATAATATGGATCAGAGGGGGAACATGTGTATAATCACCTTCATGAGGTAGGAAGACATGTTTGGCCTAACCAACCAAGAATAGAAGCACCTTCAACCAATATTTTGAGGTCTGATCCACCTATATCTAGTAAATTATCTCCTAAATCACCTATGAAATACCATATTCATGTCAGGAATCTTAGTCCTTTATCCAAGAAGTATAACATGTTGAAGAAAATTTCTTTTGTGCTGGACAATTTATCAATCCTTGATGGCATGAGTTTATCCAATGAACTCAGAGAAGCACTCAAAAAGGCCTTTATAAGACCAAAAAAGATTTATTTTTAGGTTTCCACTACTGAGGTCTATCAAGAAGAGATCGATACTAGATAATGTCGTGAGATTATATCTTTTATAAAGAAAGGTAATGTTGTAGTTACACATAGACACATCGGACCCTTGCATGTTTCTAGAAGGATAAATGATATTGATTTTCAATGGGATTTCATTGATAATGGATTAATAGTAAATCATATTTTGGTTTGAAAACATCATAGGATTGGATCTCAAGATCCAAACATAACACATTCTTCTTTGACACTATAGGTTTATAAAAAAAGTTTGGAAACTCCCCTAGGAAAAATCATGATCAAAGATTAGGTTGGAGACCCTATACCTGGATAATAATTTCACATCGTTTAGAGGAATATGTTCTTCAATGTTTTGTTTGGACTTCCTTGGTTTCATCAACATGAAGAACTCAACTCATCATAAAATCAATTCCTCAAATACTATGTTAATGTAAACATTTAGACATTACATGTTGATATGGCCCCATTCGAATCTTTCTTGTCACATATATCGATGTAGGATTCTATCAAATGGAGGGGAAATAGACCATGGTTGATGGTGTATCTTTGTTTACTTAACATAATGATTTATAAATAAACCCAACCAACCCCTTCAAATAGACCAATGAGGAGTAAGTGTTATCCATCAATTAGGTTGAGTATATGAGTTTGAATTATGATGCATATTCAACAACATCTATGATATCAAATATAAAAATTGATCTCAATAATTCTAAAAAGTTCATTATCCCTTTCAACAGTAGGATAATCTCAATACAGAATGGGGATAGTCCTTCACCACCCCTCCTTCCCTTTATGATGCTTCAAAGAAGAACCATGAATGAAATTATGTCAGAGGAAGCTACTGCATCATCTAGATATCAAAAATATTCACTCCTCTCATCACAATGAAAACTCCACTCCATTACTTACTATCTTTATGGAATAGGAGGAAGAACAAGAGTAATAATATGAGTAAGTATAGGATGAAGATGAGGAGGAACTCACAGATTCCCCTCTATAATTAGAGGAAGGAGTCTCTACCACTATTTATGAACTATGGAAAATAAATCTAGGTTTTGAAGAGGACACACGACCAATGTTGATAAGTGTGTCCATGGATCCCATGGAAAAATCGGTATATACCAAATTTATAAAGAAGCATAAGGATGTGTATTTTTATAATTACATAGAAATTCTAGGCCTTGATTCTATGGTGGAAACTCACTACATGGACTTCCAAGTGAACTAGTGTGTCTATAAGAAATCAGCCTGAAGGAAACATCCAACTCATGATTCCAAAATTGAAACTAATGATGATAAGTTTATGAGAAAAAATATTCAATTGGGATGTCTAATATCCAAAATGTATATAAAATATGGTCCATGTCATGATGAATAAATAGAAAATAAGAAATTACATCAACTATATAGTTCTTAATCGGTATTATCTAAAAGTTAACTTCTCGGTTCCGATTAAAAATCTTCTAATTGATGCGATGACTGGTTATCAATCCCTTAACATCATGGATGAATATTTAGGATAAAATGAACTTCTTATTCCTCATGAATATGAGGAATCCATCACTTTTATATCACCTCATGGAGTATTTTTATACTTGGGAATTCCCTTTTCTTTGATGAATATTGGAACTACATACTAGCATGACAAGAATCATATCATCAAACCATTTCTTGGATTTTTTTTGATTTCTATGTTGATAGTCTAGTTGTTAAATTTGGAAATCCCCCTAGCCACCTTGTTGACCATGAAAACCTCTTTGATATATTATGATGGTACAACCTAAAAATGAACCCCTTGAAATATTATTTCAGTGTTACCTTTTGGAAATTACATAGCTTTGTGGTATGAAATCTTGGAATCATATTAAACCCTAAAAATATAAAGTATATCCTTAAAATTTCACCCCCCCAAAAACCTCAAATGGTTGAGAGGGATTTAAAGAAGCATGGTTGGTATTTAGTACTTTATATAATCCCTTTCTAGAAAATACTTTCTCTTCACCAGGTTGATTAAAAAAGGGGTTATATATATATGGATTGATGACTATCAGGAAAAAAATTGATTGTCTCAATAAATATATTTTGATCACAGTAGTTCTGATGCTGCCTATTGAAGGAAGAACACTCATTTTGTATGTGATAGTACTTGAGTGTTATCTGGATGCCTTCTCCACAAAAAATGATAAAAGGAAGTAAAACCCTTTATTAACTTAGCCAAACCATGATCAATACTGAGGCTCGTTATTCAAATATTGAGAACAGATATCTGACGCTGATCTTTGTAGTATAGAAATTGAGGCATTACTTGTATCATCACGAGGTCTATTTGGTCACTCATAGAAACCCAATCAAATATATTCTCATCCATCCTATATTTACTGGTCATATTTCACAATGGGTGATAATCATACACCAATTTGATATTCATTTTAGGCTTCAGAAAGCGATAAAAGGCCTGGCATTGACAAACTTCCTTGAATAACATCCCTCAGTAGAAATGAAGTCACTCGGTAGTGAATTAAACGATGAAGATATCTTATCTATTCAAGGGCCCCAAGATATTAGAGATTTATTTTGATAGCACATCTATAATCCTAAAAAAAGAATATTATGGAATACCCCAAGCTCAAAAAATATAGTTTGAGAGTCACTTTTATTTCCTTAGCAAATGCAGTCCTACCTTACTATTTTCTACAGTCAAAAGGGTGGAAAAACAATGAACCAGAAGATGAGGACATCATCATAGGGAAAGACATGGCACATTAAGTTATAGTAAATAAATTTAAGATAAATGGAGAATCATAATTTTTATCAAGAAGGTCAATGAGAATTATGACACAAGAAAAGAAGAGTTGATCCCCCTTTCTTGACTGTGTCCAAGGATTAATGGCAGAATTCCTGTCAGAGTTAGCATTGGTAAACATCCTAAACTCACAAAATGCCTAGGAATATTCCCTAAAAAATATATCTAGAGTTTGGGGAGATTAGTACCATGAAGATATATACATCAACATTATGATCCATCATGTGGTGGGGCCTTTTTTCACAACATTCATAATATCAATGAGGTTAATCCCATCCATGAACCGAAGGTTTATGCGACTATTTTGATGACACCCATTATAGACTACCTTTAAAATAGATTAATCCCATTGGAAAATTCTAGTAAAGTGAAAATACAATGGAGATAAATTAAAATTTATCTTTATGATGTAACAAATCATCAAAAGTTCCTCTATAAGCTAATAATTGACGAGGTCCTTCTTAGATGCATTTATGGGGAAGAGGCTGTTGTTTCCATGAAAGAAGTTCACATAAGATCCTGTAGTTACCACCCATAAGGGTTCAATATTTATCATAAAATTTAAAGTATTGGGTACTATTATCCGAAAATAAAGCATAATTTCACAAAATTCACCAATAAGTTCTATTCCTACTGGGTACACAAAAAAATTCAATCATCAACCCCCAGAGTTTATGCACACTTCCAAATACTCTTGAACAATTTACATATGGGTAATGTAAAATGTGGGATGATATACTACTACCAAAATATATAAGTTCAAGTAAATGATAACTATAACCAACTTATTCTCCATGTGGGATGAAAAAATACCACTCAATGTGGTCAGAGAAAGGAATATTGTTATTTTCATGAGAGCCAATATCATCAGTTTATTTGGAATCCATAATATAATACTAATGGGTAATTGCACCAAAATTTTCTCTGATGAGTTTAGAATGCTGTATCAGGAGTATACCATCACATCCAACCATTCATCTAACTATCAGGTAGTGACTAATGAAAAAATAGAGGCATTCAACAAGAACTTTTCAAATATACTCAAAAAGATGGTTGATAAGAAAAAAATTATTTCTTGGACAATTTACTACAAGATTTGTGGGACTTCTGTAATAAAACTCACATCACCACACATGTGTCCCCATTATCATTGGTATACATGATAGAGGTAGTCCTTTCAATTGATGTTCAATTACCCCTACTTTGTTTTTCCATCCGTGAATAGTTTTTTCATAGATGAGAAGTCCCAAAAGGGACTGTATTAACTGGAGTAAAAAGTTGATAAGTGATTTCATAACATTAATCATTTGAAAATACACCAATACTAGATTTCAAAATCCTTTAACAAAAAAGTTCCCCTCTGATCATTTATTGTTGGAGAGATATTGTTGGTCCTTAGGACTCTAGTGATACCATCAAGGAATCCTCCAAAACTGGATCCAATGTGGGAGGGAAATTATCCGTACACAAATTCTATTATAACAGACACTATTTTTTGATGTCGTTGGATTAAAGCTTATCATAACCCCCACCAATGTGAGGTTCTTGAAAAAGTATTTTCTAGAATCACATGACATTAAACTTCATGGTAAAATTTCCCACAGTATGATTTTATACTACATGGTCAATATCGTCTACACATGTTATAAAACTATAAGACATACCCTATTTAATAAACATCATACAACTCATATAAAAAATTTGAGATGTTTTAATGTCTTTAATATAGGGAACACACCCCCATCATTTATATTATACCATGTCGTGCACTAGAACAACATATGGATTTATTCCCATCCTCATGGGATATATAGTGATTCCAGGGTCCTTTTTATTGGTTCCAACCTCATCATCAACTCATCCTAAGTCCTTTCCCTTAATTATCTTGATGTTAGACCCTATGAAACATGTCCTTAGAGTTTTTTTGGTAAAGGTTCCCCCTAACCCTCTACTCATGTCAGTTCATCACTTATTTCTAGCCATACAATCCCATTTAGGACATTATAACACAATAGTGGTCAAATAAATATGACGATAAATTACAGAATTATCCTATAGAAATTCAAGGATTCCTCATGTGATCGAGTATGAGAGGAACAAATGAAAATGTCCACAATACATGATGATAAATGCTAGATTTTCTATGTCCCATAAATATAGGCTACCTCATGATAGTTGTGGGATGCCTTTATGTCCTCACCTGAGAGGATGACCCCATTTCAAGCATCATTCTTCTACCATTATATCATTCAGAACTACGTGGGGTTTGATTCCTATATAAAATGGATATGTAGTGCTTCAAGAATAATGTTTCCTGGCTTCAACCTAATTTAAAATATAATAAAACATCCCCTTCCATACATATGATCATGATCAATCTAGAAAAATTCAAAATCCATTGCTAATTTTAGTATGAGATATTATTATGTTCTTTGAAAAATTCCTTCCACATATCATACTCATTATTCAAGGAAATTTTGGATCTCCATAAAATTTCCTTATGCAATGGTAATATAATGTTAAATTAAATAAGAAACCTTTGTTTGGATATTAATTTATATGACCCAATATGGCTTTTCATGAGTCACCCACTAGAATGGCCTATCATGTAGAGGCATAGTCAACCTCTATAGATACCTCTTCTATCTCCGTAACCCTTGTAAGAATTATGCTGGAAAATTATTTTCAAATATGTTCAATTGTCATTCCAGGTGTTTTTGTTCCATATCATTTATCCTGATATGAGAACCCTCGAAATAATGGTTTGTGATTTCCCACTTCACCACTGAGGAACATCAGAACATCTTGGTCTGGTAATACTTTTATTTTTTTTGTTTCTATGATGTATGTTCCAATTTGTATGACCCAAAACTAAAAGAAACCTTCTTCATTTCCACATGAAATTAAAATTAATGGTTTCCCAAAAATATATATAGATTTATTCTCATTCCCAGAAGATAATTGTTATGCACATATCCTACATCCTAGTCTATCCATAATAAGAACAAAATTACCCTATCTTTCCTTTCAATATCCTCTCTGTGGTGAAAGAAGCCTATTAAAATCCTTATTTCCCTCATTAAGCATAACATACATAGGATTAAGAATATTTTTAAGGGATTTCACATATTATCAAGGTGTATCTATCCATGATAGGGTTAGAATGGTTCAAGATGAATGAACTTCAAAGGCACAGTAGATGTCTTTACCACATGATGTTAAACTACATGGATGAATTATCTTGCATGATGTAAAACTGCATCTTGTTATAACCCTTGTTGAATAGAATCACTATCATTTGTTTTCATCACCCACCACACCTACACTCTGGAATTTCATGTTGGTTGATTCTACCTTTGATGAGATACATAGTGATTCCTTGAACCTATGTCTTAGGCATTGTTGTAATTAAAAGAAAAAAAATTTCATGTGTATGGGTTAGACCTGTGTGGGGACACATTTCTCCCCATTCTTGGGAAATTTAAATATGAAATACTCCTGCCATACTCAGGGACATTCCTTCCACATCCTGGACTCTATGACCTTGGAAATATGATTCTCTAAAAGCCTTATCCATCCATCAATAATGGAATGTTAGATTCATAAAGACACCATTCTTTGAATATTCCTTAATACACTTGAAGTTGGATTTACATAAGTCCCCCCAAAAAATGGTGTTTCAAACAAAAGAACATTCATCCTCAATAGATGCCTTTTTAGATTATAAAATCACAAAATCCTTGATTAAAATTCACCTTTATATGTATGAAGAATATTGGGAGACTATCATCCAACCATCCCTACTCAATTAATAATTCCATAACACACTTTCAGAGCTATTTGACCTAAAATAACTTTTGTATTATTATGTATTACAATAATATATGATTCCCATTCTAGGAGAAATTGTACTCATTAGGATTAAAACCCCCAAATGTAACCTTGTATAAAAGTCAAGTAATTACCACAAAGTCTGTTGGGACCAAGTTAGAAGGATAAGGAAGTAAGAAAAGTTTGTTGTTACAGAGTGTTATCTTTTGTTGTCAAAGAAGCTAAATCAATTCACTTTGTAAAATTCTTGCTAAACCAGACAATGCTTTGCTGATTTGTATTTCAAAAATATCAAAAGTTTGGAGAACTTGTGATGCAATCCTTATAAAGGAAAGGGAGAGAGAAAGAAGTATGCGTGAAAGTATGCATGCAAGTATGAAGTAGGGGCGCAAGTATGCAGTAGGCGCTCAAGTATGTAGAGGCGCACAATTCATATTTCAAATAGTATTATTTCAAAAATATGGCAAAGGAAAGAAGGCGCGCAAGTTCCAAGAAGGCACGCAAGTACCAAAAAGGCACGCAAGTACCAAGGAGGCGTGCAAGTACCAAGGAGGCGCGCAAGTACCAGGGAGTCGCGCAAGTGCCAAGAAGGTGCGCAAGTACCATGGAGGCGTGCAAGTGAATGTGATGTGTAGGTTTCCAAAATTCCTATAAAAGGCGACTAACCTCTACATTTCTTAAGGCTCGGGACTTAGAGAAATATTTTTAGCTCAGAGCGCGCATGTCGAAGAAGTGTGGCACGCAAGTGGTTGAGGCGTGCAAGTTGAGCCTCAATTTTAGGTGGCGTGCAAGTGTTGTGCTATCCAAAAAAAGGCGTGCAAGTATAAGGGTGGCGTGCAAGTATTTCCTGTCCACAAAAAGGCCCGCAATTATAAAGTAGGTGTGCAAGTGGAAGGAGACGCGCAAGTTCAAGGAGGCGCACAAGTGGAAGGAGGCGCGCAAGTGCAAGGAGGCACACAAGTGGAAGGAGGCGCACAAGCTGTTTTCACCAGGAGGATTCTATCAGCTTCTGGGTAGGAAAGTGAAGAATTGTTTTGAAATATTTGATCCAGGAAAGGTCATCAAGAAGAATAGAATTATTTCATTACCCTATTTGTGCTAAGAGGGAGCACACACACTATTGGATTGTTTTCAAAGTGCTACATGAGTGTAAGGGTATATCCTACTCGCTGTATTCCACATCAAAGGATTGTTTTCTAGTGTATTGTGTGGTACTGTATTATTTCCATACCATACCAAGGACGTAGATACTCTTATTGAGCAGTGAAACTTGTAAATCTTTTGTTCATGTGGTTGTTTGTGTTAGGCAAGGAAGAAACTCTTTAACAGGAGGTGAAGGTTGTTTCATAAATAAGGAAACCTAAAAAGAAAAAGATATCACTAATTCACCCCCTCTCCCTCTCAGTGATACTTGGATCCTGACTGGGAACTTCAATTGGTATTAGAGCGCAGGTTCACTTCGTTTATTCTTGCTGAAGTGTCTGAAGAGAAGTTGCGATGGAGAATCTAAATTGCGTGAATAGTAAGGGGATTCCGATTTTTGATGGAAGGAACTATCACATCTGGAAGGACAGAATGATGCCTTATCTTATTTCTCGTGGATATGAAGTTCTTGAAAATACAACAAATGGATTTAATACTATTGATGACAAGGTTCCTCTTACTCCTGTCGATAATAAGAATCTTGAGAATGATGAAATATCTAAAAATGCGTTACTCTCATCTCTTTCTGAGAGTGAATTTTTAAGAGTGAAAGGTGTTTCTATAGACAAAGAAATCTGGGACAAATTGAAGAACATATATGAAGGAAATAAAAAGGTGAAGAAGGATAAACTAAAAATCTGGAGACTAATGTATAAAGACTTGAAAATGGGAGAATCTGAATTTATTGGGGATTTATTTACCAGGATAAATGATATCGTCAGTACAATCAGATGTCTTGGTGAAATGTTGGAAGATTATACAGTTGTTGAAAAGATCTTAAGAATTCTTCCTGAAAAATTTGATGCTTAAGTTTCATCACTGGTGGACAGAGATCCTGAAACATTATCTCTGGATGATTTTCATAGCACTCTCATAACTTATGAAATGATAAGGGAGAAGACTATGAAGAGAAAATAAAAAGAAGATAGAGAAATGTCTTTCAAGGCTGTAAAGAAAGAGAATTAAAAGAAAATTCTTATTGAAGATAAAGCTGGTAGATTCAGACTCTGAAAACAAGGTATGTCAAAATTTTGATGAAATACTTTCCTTGTTTTCTAAAAATGTGAAAAGAGGAACAAGTAAATACAAAGGGAAACTCACCTTGAAATGTTTTGAATGTGGAGATGATGGCCACTTTGTAGATAATTGTCCTCCAAAATAGAAAGATGAAGATAGTGATGATGAAGACAGAAGAACCAGAAAGTCATGGAAGAAACAAGGTGGAAAAGATAAATATTTTCGAAGAGGTAAAGATAAAAAGTTCTTCAAATCAAAAAGAAGAAACTTGTTTTAAAAAAGTGAAGAAGAAGACGATAGTGAGATTGGATCTGAAAAATATGTTTCTGAGAAAGCTAGAGAGAGTACCTTTTTTGAAATAGTGAATAACGATGATTATGAGAGCAGTAGTATTGAAGAAGAAGAAACTCAACTTGAACTGTATCTAAAAGAAGAGCTGAAGGAATGTTTGAGAAAGATCAGAAGGCTTGAGAAGGAAAACAAGAAGTTGATAAAAGAAAATTCTACATTAAACAATGAAGAAATTTCTCATGATGAGAAAATCAATATGGAATAGGAGATTGATGATCTGAAGAATTATCTTCAGAATGAAAAGAATCAAAATGATCATCTTGAAGTAAAGATGAATGAAAAAGAAGAAGAGTTGGAACTTCTCCAAAAAAAGTTTATCAAGCTAAAGAAATGAATGTCAGTTTCAAACAATCTGTCTCAGAAGTTGGTGAATCTTTAAGTAAGAATGAACCAAATTAGGATCTACAAAAGTTATCTTCAAAGGTTTAAAGGAACGATGGAACTAGTTCTGATAAGAACAAGGCTGGAAATATCATGTATGTGTCCAAAGTCATCAACACTGAAAAATCAGAAGTGTATAAAAATATTGAGTCAAAGAAGTATTCTAATACCACTGGTACTGATAAATCTGATCCAAATAATAGAGTTAAAAATGTAAACATAAAGGTTCATGATCAGCAGAGTTTAATTAAGAAGGTCATTGAAAAGTGTGTTCACAACCCTGATCAGCATAGAAGTTTCAGAGGAAAATATTCTTTCTATGGTTACTGCTGGTATTGTGGTGGATTCAGACACATGGAAAATATGTGTTGGTTCAACCAACAACATTAAAACTATTCCACAAGTTTTAAAAGACAAGGATTAATGAGGAGTCAACCCTTTCAAAATAGAAAGTCTCCAAATAAATTTCAGCAGATATCTGAGAAGACTGGTGTGAATGTTGAGAATAGGTTCCAACCACTGGAAACTATTTGTGAAAGATGTGATCGACTTGGACATCTTGCCAAGGGCTGCCTTAGTGTGTTACCAGAGCAACAAAATATTCTCAGTAATTCTCAAATGCTAGAGTTTTTAAAAGAAAAAAGGGATAGGTATGCAAAGTTCGAAAAGAAAGAGTACATGGTAGTCTAGCAAGAACACATTTACTTGGCTAGGAAGTTGGAGGAAGCACAACAGGAAGTGAAGGAAAAGGAAGAACAAAAATCTCTTTTTTGTCGAAACTACTTTGAAATCTACAAAAGGAGAACGTCCATGGATTCTTGATAGTGGATGTTCCTCTCATATGACTGGAGACTTAAACCGGCTAAAGAATGTGAAAAACTTCAAAGAAGGAACAATGGAATTTGAAAATGATGAATCTCTAAGGATCAAAGGTGTTGGATCAACCATCATTGTAAAAGAAAAGATGAAATCCAGGAAAACAATATATGTTGATGGGCTAAAACATAACCTGCTTAGTGTGTCACAAATCTATGATGAGGGAAAAAAATTTATCTTCAGTAAAGATGGATTTTTTGTGAAAAGTGAAAATTATGGAAATATAGTTACGAGGGGCCAACATACTAAAGGGAATTTTTCAAGTTGGTGAAGTGCAGAGCTCTTGCTACATGGGTGTAGTGGATGAAAATCAGTTATGGCATAAAAGGCTGGAACATATGTGTCGGAGAAATATGAGAAAGTTATCAAAGAGAGACAGTTTCCAAGATATGCCTGATTTATCAAGAAAAAGAGATTGGTGTTGCCCCATTTGTGAGAAAGGGAAGATTAAAAACTCTATTCATAAGAGAGTTGAAATTTTCTCAAAAAGGCCATTGGAACTCATACACTCTAATATCTGTGGACCAATGAGCAAGCAATCTAAAAATGGAGATAAATAATTATTTACTTTAATTGATGACTTTACTCGCATTACTTGTGTTATGTACATGAGACATAAGCCAGATGCTCTGAAAATGTTTAAGAGTTTCAGGAGGAAAGCAGAGAAGGAATGTGAGTATTCAGTGAAGAAGTTGAGAACTGATAATGGTGGAGAGTATAAGAATGAGGAGTTTGAAAGATACATTGAAAACATGGAATTCGTCTTGAGTTCAGTTCACCATACACACCTCAACAAAATGGGGTTGCTGAAAGAAAGAATCGAAGTCTGGTGGAAATGGGGAGAACTATGTTACTTGAACATAGTCTTTCTCATTATTATCGGAGGCAAGCCATGAGCACTACAGTGCATATATAGAACTGATGTTTCTATAGTCCAAACACAGATGTGACTCCATATTAATTGTTCTATGAAAAATATCCAAGTCTGAAACACTTGAGAGTCTTTGGGAGTACATTCATTATAAAGAAAAAAGGTGGAAACCTGGGAAAGTTTGAGCAAAGAACAGATGATGGATTTTTTCTTGGATATGCTCTAGAAGGAAGAGGTTATAGATTTCTCAATAAATAAATAGGAAGAATTGTTGATTCTTTATATGTAAAATTTGTTGAAAATTCTGAGAAAGAAAAGCATCCACATGTTGATGTCGAAGTTGAGCATGATAGAGAAGTTTTTGTTAACAATTCTGATAATGTTGCAGACTGTGTTAATCCTACTCAAGAAGAGGAATCTGACTCAGAGATCTCGAGTGATGAGGAAGAAGTCCAAACAACTCATCCTAGATTGAGGAAGAAAGTGGAGGTTTAGAAAATTATTGGAGATAAATATCATAGGGTTCAAACAAGAAGAACAAAAAATGCTATATCACACAATTCTCTTTATTCTAAAGTTGAACCGAATGATGTAAATGAAGCATTTGAGAATCCATAATGGGTTCATGATATGAACGAAGAGCTTGATCAGATAGAGAATAACAATAATTGGGAACTTGTACCTAAGCTGGATAACAAGAACATTATTGGTACAAAGTGGGTTTTCCAGAACAAGCTGAATGGAGAAGGTGAAGTAATAAGAAATAAAGCAAGATTGGTTTGCAAAGGGTATTCACAAATTGAAGGAATTGATTTTGATGAAACATTTTCTACGGTAGTAAGATTAGAAACAATTAGAATATTTCTTGCCATTGCTGCACAACGAGGTTACAAAATCTTTCAAGTGGATGTAAAATCCGCATTCTTGAATGGTGACCTTGACGGGGAAGTTTACATTGATCAACCTTGTGGATTTATTATTGGAAATAATGAAATCTATGTGTGCAGATTGAAGAAGGATTTGTATGGGCCAAAATAGGCTCCAAGGGAATGGTATTCTAAATTGGATACTTTCTTGAAGAAGATGAATTTTAATAAAGGTAGAGTTGATAGCAATATTTACATCAAGGAGGGCCAGGAGTTCTCACTGATTATTATTGTTTATATTGATGACATCATCTTCCCTGGGAATGATGAAAGGTCATGTGAAATATTTTCTGAGGAGATGAAGAAGTTATTTGAGATGTCCATGTTGGGTGAAATGAAATACTTTCTTGGGTTACAAATCTCACAGAAAAGGAATCATATCTTTTTGTCTCAAGAAAAATATGCTAAGAAACATCTGAAGATGTTTTTCATGGAAAATTTGAAACTAGTGTGTACACCTATCTCAGTGGGAACCATGTTGTCTAAATATGGAGAAGGCAAGGAAGTTGATCAGAAAGAGTTTTGAAAGCTAATTGGGAGTCTGTTGTATTTGACTGCCTCAAGACCCGACATTGTCTATGCTATCACTTTATGTGAAAGATTTCAAAGTGCTCCTAAAGAATCACATATGATTGTTGGAAAAAGAATCCTTAGATATATAAAAGGCACAAAATGTTTTGGAATTAGGTATGATGGCTCAGGAAATATTGATCTATTCAGGTATTCTGATGCTGATTGGGCAGGAAATGTGGATGATCGAAGATCCACATCTGGTGGAGTTTTCTTTCTGGGGAAAAGCTATGTTAGTTGACATACCAAGAAATAGAATTCAGTAACTCTTAGCACAACTTGAGCAGAGTATGTTGCTTCTACACAAGCTGCAACTCAACTGATGTGGATAAAGACTCAGTTAGAAGATCTACTTGTTGAAGTGAAGCTACCATTGCTTTTAGGTTGTGATAATCAGAGTGCAATCAATCTTACAAGAAACTCGGTACAACATTCTCGTTAAAAAAAATTGATATAAAGTACAACTTCATCAAAGAGAAGGTAGAGAATAATCAATTAAGGCTGGAATATGTTCCTACATCTGAACAAGTTGCTGATATATTCACCAAGCCTTAACCGAAATAACCATTTGAAAAATTGGGGTTGAAAATGGGTGTCCAACCTCCTCATCAAGGTTAAGGTATGTATTTCTGTCCCCTCTCTCATCTTGCCTTTGGATAGTGTTATCAAGGGGGAGAATTGTTTCATAAATCTATCCTTATAGATGCATGCCTAAAGGGGGAGTTGTGGGTAAGCTGTGAATCGAGCATGTATGTGTGTGAACTATTCTAACTGTTTGTTGAAGTAGTTGGAGGAAACAATTTTTTTTCCAGGAAAGTTGAGGAAGTGAAGAATGATAAAGTAGAAGCTTGAAAGATGTTCTGAAGAAGGCTGAGGAGGTACGCTCATGAGATGTCATAGTCACTACTTTTGGACAACACAGTTTTGGCTGTCAATAATTATTGTTTCCTACAATGAGTTAGCTCACGTAGGCTTAGAATTGTTGATAAGTAATCCATTTCTTAAGGTTACAAAGTTTAGTGATTTATGAATCATGGTTTCCAACAAAATCCAAAGGGGGAGATTGTTGGGACCAAGTTAGAAGGATAAGGAAGTAAGAAAAGTTTGCTGTTACAGAGTGTTGTCTTTTGTTGTCAAAGAAGCTAAATCAATTCACTTTGTAAAAGTCTTGCTAAACCAGACGATGATTTTCTGATTTGTATTTCACAAATATCATAAGTTTGGAGAACTTGTGATGCAAGACTTATGAAGGAAAGGGAGAGAGAAAGAAGTAGGTGCGCAATCATGAAGTAGGCGCACAAGTATGCAGTAGGCGCGTAAGTATGCAGTAAGTGCACAAGTATGCAGTAGGCGGGCAAGTATGTAAAGGTGCGCAAGTCATATTTCAAATAGCATTATTTGAAAAATATGGAAAAGGAAAGAAGGAGTGCAAGTGCTAAGAAGGCTCGCATGTACCAAGGAGGCGCACAAGTACCAAGGAGGCGTGAAAGTACCAAGGAGGCGTGCAAGTTCCAGGGAGTCGCGCAAGTGACAAGAAGGCACGCAAGTACCTAGGAGGCGCGCAAGTGAATGTGACGCGCAGGTTGCCAAAATGACTAGAAAAAGGTGACTACCCTCCTTATTTCTTAAGGATCGAGACTTAGAGAAATATTTTGAGCTCTGAGCGTGCAAGTCGAAGAAGTGTGGCACGCAAGTGGTTAAGGCGCACAAGTTGAGCCTCATTTTTAGGTGGCGTGCAAGTGTTGTGCTGTCCACAAAGAGGCGCGCAAGTATAACGGTGGCGCACAAGTATTGACTGTCCAAAAAGAGGCGCGCAAGTATAAAGGAGGTGCGCCAGTGGAAGGAGGCACGCAAGTGCAAGGAGGCATGGAAGTGGAAGGAGGCACGCAAGTGAAAGGAGGCGCGCAAGTGGAAGGAGGCACGCAAGTGGAAGGATGCGCGCAAGTGGTTTTCTCTAGGAGGTTTCTACCAGATTATGGGTAGGAAAGTGAAGAATTGTTTTTAAAGATTTGATCCGAGAAAGGTCATCAAGAAGCAAAAAATTATTTCATTTCCCTATTTTTTCTAAGAGGGAGCACACACACTATTGGATTGTTTTCAAAGTGCTACACGAGTGTAAGGGTATATCCTACTCGTTGTATTCCACATCAATGGACTGTTTTCTAGTGGATTGTGTGTTACTGGATTATTTACATACCATACCAAGGACGTAGATACTCTTATTAAGTAGTGAACCTTTTAAATCTTGTGTTCCTGTGGTTGTGTGTGTTCATAAAAGAATAAACTCTTTAACAGGAGGCGAAGGTTGTTTCATAAAGAAGGAAACTTAAAAAGAAAAAGATATCACTGATTCACCCCCTCCCCTTCTTAGTGATACTTGAATCCTAACTGGGAACTTCAAAGTCCACACCACATTGGATATATGAAAAAATTAATGTGGTAATAGTAAATATTCAATTTTTTTAGGGTTCTACATGTAAGACTCGAAATTATGAAAACTAGTATCAATGAATCCCTTGGTTCATGAAAATATTAGATCGTTACCTAATATTCTATCCAGATAAACTGACTTGGTATTACGGTGATGGTAATTATTCTTATACCCATCCATGAGAAGTTATTTTGAAGAGATTGTTTTAACTTGACTATCCTTATTTATGATAGAGATTGAAATTAAATGATAAAACCATTCTATTTCTCTAGAAGATAATATTTCAAAACATTATAGGTTATTATTGATTGGAACTATAGTCTAAGACAATGGATGGTTACACGAGGGGGAAAACATTTTCATTTATATGTTAGATATAAATGAAGGATAAATATCCACAAATTGGAGTCTCTTAATATGAGTATAGTATTTTAGTTAAAAATAAATCTTAGAGAATTCATAAAATTTAGCCATCTCTTGATCGAAATCCAGTATAGATTTTTGTATCTCAAAAAATGTTGTAAAATCAATCTTATCATCAGCCTATAATGCCTCCACCCTCTCAATAGTATCTATTTCTTCCTTATTTTCATATTCCACTAGCCATTTCCCATCATCAATATCCACCTCATCATGATTTAATTATTGTTTGAGATGAAACAAATCCAAAATGATCCACTCCACCATGGTTATATACTCTGTAAATTAACTTTGTTTCTTCATAGCCACCCCAATATATTAGAGGCTTCATTGAGAAGGAAACTCTTGTATGTTACAAGATGATCCATGCACTCAATAGTTGAGAAACAAGACTGAATCAAACTAGTCCTCTCCTAATCAGTAATAACCTTTCATGACCACATCATGTATGGTATGATAATCAAAACCAATATATCCGAGTAACTAAAACATGTGATGTAATTTGGGGAGTTTTATTGGAATGTTTTCAAGGGGGTTTTAGAAACCAAATTCTAAATATTCTTAAAAATAGTATGATGGGAAATGTGAATATTTTCAAGTGTCTCCTGATTCACATTAGAATCACTGTAAGATAGTGGAATGTATTTAGGATCTAGTGAAACCTAAGTGGGTCCTGACTCAATGCCTTCATCATGGGTTGGATCTGTGTAACACCCCAGGTTTATGAGTCGGTTTTATATTTTCTCAACGTTCCATAATGAAATAAAATACATAAACTTCTGAATGCAGAAATAAGCATAGTAAGCACTTTATTTATACAAAAAAACCAGAATACATCTTTGACACACAGGAACTAACCCATTAAACCCACTGCTATCGATAATAAAACAATTGGAAGACCAACTAGAAACAAAACGATGCCGATTGAGTAGTTATCATCTCTTGGATCTGATAGAAGAACAAATGTTGTAGCAAGGATAATAGCAATAAAACTAAAAATAAGAGGAACATATAAAACCATCACCGAAAGCAGTGGCGTGAGCGTCACGATATTTTTTATTCTTCTACGTGTTTTAACGACCCTTAAAACATTGACATTTATAACGTTTTATCCGACTGTTATAAAAAAACTATCCGTTAGAATTTGTAATATTTAAAAATGACACATGACAAGTGTTAATAAAATAAATAGACAAATTTGATTTGAATATTATTATTTAATTTTTAATTGAAATACAATAAACAAACTTTTTGTATTTAATAAATTTTATTAACTAATATATATATATATATAATGTTAATTTGAGATATTAATATTATGTTGTAATTCAACATCTAATTTTACATTGTTTTAAAATATAGTAATACATATAAAGAACTTCATAAGTTTAATATTAAAATAAAACCAAAATAATGAAATTATAAAATTAATGTAGTATATTATTATTAGTTTGGTAAAGATAAAAAAACGATATGTTGAATTGGGGTAAAAGGGGGTTCGCGCAGAGGTAGGGTCTCGATGAGGAGGGGTCCGTCGGGTTTCCTTTCGGCGTGATGATAGGTCGATCCATGGAGCTTCGTCGAAGCAGAGAACCGAATCAGAGGCATTGCTTGTAGTTCACGCCGAAATTGAGCAAGTCCGAGAAAGGTCACCATGAGGATGTTCAAACTCAGATGGGAATCGTTTCGGAAAATCAAACGCGGACCGAAGAACCTGATTTACTTCACGATTAGGGTTTGTCTTCTTCTTCATGAACTGAGGGAGAGACCGAGGGAGGAGTCACAGACCCTAAGTTTTTCACTGGATTAGGCTTCTTTGACCATTCTTCGATGTCTAAGATCTATCTAGGGTTCGAACGAATAGGTACCTAGTGTTTTTTAGTTGTTCAAAATCGTTGAAGGATTTTTATCATGGAAAGAAAATATTGACTGCAAATGAGGTAAGTTTGCGCGTCAATGATAGAGTATCATTTTTCTATTTTATCTGATTTCTAGATTCGATTTGAGTATTTTATTCATCCAAATGTTTTTATTCAATATATGGTCCCTTTGGTGTAGAGGTTTCTGTAACTCCATTTGGATTTTTCATCAAATGTCAATGTTTGAAAGAGTTTGGATTCTACAGATTTAATGTTCTATATTGGTTTTCAATATTAAATGTTGGATCTGTCCAAGTTTCATAATAATCATATTCCATTTGGTCTATCAATCTATTTTATTTACTCTGGTTATCAGTCCTTTTCATACAATTAAATATTTCTTTTTCACTAAACTGCTAAGCTATTTTTCTTTATCAATTGTCCCACTTCTATCTATTTTCCCACTTTCTGTTTATGTCGATTAGCTTGCACTGCAAACCAATTCAATATATATAAGCTATCCTCACAAGATGGAATAAATAAATCACATATATTATCCTAATATGAGTATAAAAAAGGGAGTGTGGAAAGTCTGTGGGATGAAAATTTGGAGTCCCTGGTTTTTTTTCTCTCTTTTCTAGTTTTAGGATTTTGAGTGGTAGGCATCTTTGTGAAGGAGAAGAAGTTGTAAGAAAACTTCTGCATGAAAATTTGGTAAGGGAATATTTTTTTTACTCTAAATTTTCTTATGATAAAATGTTACAGTTTTTATTATTTCTTGTTTTGCGTAAGGGACTATTTAATTTCAAATACATAGTATGCAATTCTATTTTACTTTAGGTAAATGGAAAATATTTATTTTCAAGATTTTGGTTATTTTGAAATCATATTTCTGTAAGGGATTAGGTATTTTCAAAATTCCTTTCTATTCATTCCCATATTATTGTTTGTGTAAGTGTGAAACATTTATTTCCAATATTTATTTATTTTGAAATTTTATTTCTATAAGAGATAGTTTAATTTTGTTTTTAAATACCTCTCTTCTTTAATTTTTAATTGTAATTAATTTATTCAATTAAATTATTCATGTTTATGTTTATCAAAATTATGTTCAAATTTGGTTTAGTATAATGGGTTAAGGGACTATTTTTTTATCATTTTATGGGTTTGGGTGTAAGGGGGATTTTTCTAAACTTTTAAATCCTCATAGAAATAGATTATTATTCTTCTTTTTATTTAAAGGAAGATTTGCTTATGTTAAATAATATGGTTTATATTTTTTTGTTTTGGGTATTAGATAATTATTGCTAAAAAAATTTCTTTAATGGTTCTCTTAAACCAAAATCAACATGTTTTCAGTTTTGGACATATTTTCATAAGCTTTAGTAAACCCTTCTAAAATTTTTAGAACAATTTAATTATTTTAGATTTATGATTCTATTTGTATAATTATAATTTATTTTAGAAGGAACATCACATATAAAATCATGTGAATAATATATATATATATATATACCTTCATGATGTGAAAATATATAACTGTTTAAAATAAATTAATAATCATGTAACAATTCACATATTAATTAATAAATTAATAAAATCATAATTTTATGTCATATACAAGTCATATAAAAATCAAGGTTATGGCCATATATAGGTATATACACATATTCATGAACGTTGGATAAACATTACAAAGAAAGGAATTTTAATGGAATTGGATGAAATTTTTATAGACATGTTATAATTTTAAGTTGTCTTGTATCTGTTTATATTTATAATTTTACTCATGAATGAAATGTTGATTTTAAAAATATTGCATTTATAATCTTTGGTGTGTGATCATTATTATTTTATGATTTTGAATCAAAAGAATGGTTTAAGTCATTTAATCATGAAAACAAATCATTGATATTTCTTTTTTATTATTTATCAATGGAAGATCAGGTATGTTGGTGTTTATGTACATGCCAAGTGATGTGAGTTTTTGGGAATCAATACTCACAAGTGTTTTTCAATAAAAATTCACACACATATATATATATACATATACTTACATATGGATATTAGTGGAATTGATTATTTAAATGCATTGACATGTTTAAAAGTAAAATCTCCAGTGAGAAATACCAGTATATATATATATATATTTAAAGAAAACTTTAAGCATTTTCGAAAAAAATATCGGTGCTTGTTAGTTGTAAAAATAGAAGGTCATTGGGGAGTGAACCCATCCTTCGTTAAGTGGGTAGGCCCAAGACAACCTTCAACTAAATAAGTTACCTCAAAATGATGTTTTTTAATGAAGTTCGCTTAATATTTTCCAATGAAAATCACTGGATTAGTTTAAAAGTGTTTTTAAAGTATAATTATTTTTCAAAAGCATTACATTATTTTGTAAAGGTTGTTTTAAAAATGAATTTACAATTGTAAATTTTCAAATGTATCATCAAAAGGATACTTCTTTTGAAAGCGATTTATCAAAGGTTTTGAAAACACCTTACTGGGCACCTTTTGTGCTCACCCTACATTTTCAAAATGTTTTTCACAGGTTGCCTTGGAATCTAGAGTTGATCGTCTTTGTTGTAGCGCGCGCGGAAGCAGAGTTGATCTTTCTTTTCGTTTTTATTTATTGTGTAACTCTAATTTTTTTTAAGTATGTATCTTTTCTACAGAACCTAGACCGGTAAAAGATCCTCGTTTGTATAAAGTGTTCTGTAATTGTTTATTGAATTTTATAAAAACTAACTACACAAAATTTTCAAGCACTGAGCTTGGAAGACCGGGATCAGGGAGTTATAATCTGTGACAACCATCTCATTTTCGACTTCAATAGGTTGAGATGTCAGAGTAGTAATTGGAACTGAATGGTATTGTGGATGTAATTCTAGAGTCAGATGTTTGAATCAGTCAATGAATAATTTTTTAAAGGGGAGGAATAATTATTGGGTTGGGTACGTGAGTTTTAGGAGTAGTGGCAGTAGCCTTGGGGGTTGAACCCCAAATTCTAATCATTCTTCTATGGGGTTAAGAAACAAGATATTTTCTCAGATGTTTCACATTCCTATAAGGTATATTTGTCTACCTTTGACCCTCCTTGTTCTCAGGCCATAGTTATACTTTGACAACATGAGCCATTTTTTCTTGTTTTCCATCATGATATGATCGAATCTAGGATTCAGAATAAGTATTAGTGAGTGCATGATGAAGACCTTCAGATAATGGGAGCTCAATACATCATCATGTATCTTCCCAAGTGAATATTTATAGATTTTATACCCCCCATTTAAATAGTTTTCACTTCATGAATTTTTGATGGATGGGTGACACATATTCAAAAAACTAAAAAACTGGTGCCCAAACCTACAAGGTGCATACTTATCACATATCATCTTCTCATCGATTATAGTAACAATGATTACCTCTTTAAAATAGATGATTTACCCCCTCATGGAATGATCTCCAGATGCATCATTCCCCAAGATACTGGTAAGGGTGGTGTAAGGAGATTAAGTGGAATTGTCATGGTAGTATATCTGGTCCATTATGTCATTCTATTTCCAGTAAAATGGGTTTACCCCACTTATACAATGCAGATAAGGCGAGAATTGAGTTTCCGAGATCCATTGGTTGTGAATATATAGATATCCATCTATGTGGGACTTTATTCATCCCCAAATAACTTGAAAGGGTATAACTAGCTAGTACAAGGGAGTCCACATGCTTATAATCCCAGAATATGATATATATTCACTATCGTTGGGACTATTAGATTAACACACCTTTCAATGGACAACAGGGCTTCTATCAAAATGTTTCTAACTCTGAATCTTGGGCCGAATGAACACATCAGCCTCAACCGACCACTAAGGAACAGGGGGAAAGGATATCAAATTAACCATCCAGAAAACATTGGAAAAAACCATCCATCCCCACTCAGTGAACCAACACTCCTTAAGTGTCTCCCAATAGGCACCGTCATATCTCTTAATGTCATGTGTTTGTCATGTTCTCGACCTTCTTGAATGGGTTTTGTGGCTGCATGGTGTAGAAAAATCCATAATCTAAGAAGTTAACAGAACAATCCTACTTTGGAAAAATTTATCCTTCATAAGTTTCTTAACCTTGTCAATGTGATTCTTTTCCAATTAGGGGTTCCTATCCATGTCATCCCATTCTGAAGAGGGAGGCAAGAAATCACTATACATATCTCATATTATCAGCACCCCTTATATCATATGAATGTCAAAAATTCTAATACAAACATCCCCATACACCGAATTAATCATATTAATATCTAGAATATATCGAATACGTAGTTACTGAATTACCTATTCCGATGGGAATAGTTCTATGATACATAGACATCCTTATATAATCCCATGAAATTCAACTCAGTTTTTAAATCCTCCCAACTCTATCCTATCCTTAAAGGCCATCCCATCCCAGACCAAATAAGACCCTAGGATGAAGGTACCATTTTGATTACCAACCCTAACTACTCATCTGATGTGGGATTCCCTAAAATTACCTTATAGTAATGGACATATAATTCTAGTGCTCACTCGGTTTGATCTTGTGATAATGGAGTTTAATTAAAAACAACCTCTTTAGAGTAGGCTTCTCCAATGAAATACCCCATTCCTGATATTATTACTTAGGTAGTGTCAGTACACTTGACTATCCAATCCATAGGTTTATTTCCATGACACAGTTCCATGATCAAAACATTTGATGGATTACCAAATCCATATACATACAAAATGTCTCTAATCTAATACCCTTGAAGAGAAGCACCCTTATGTCTTTCCAGATATTTATGGTGTGTGTTAATGTTTCATTTCGAACTAATATCAATAGTAGGAACCATGTTATTAATCATAACATCATCTGTGGAAATAGATTTCAAGGGTTCCATTATTTTTATTTTTTTGTAACAAAACAAACAAATAAGGGGTTGGTACATTTATTATAATGATTGCATGGTGATGTATATTAAAACTATATAACATTCTATTTCGATTGTGTGGGATTCAAGCAGTCCACAAGAACAAAGCTACAACATGGAAAACCATATCACTAAACTCTATTCATTGAGTTGCAATACCTTTTGTGAGAGATGACCTTGGAGTACACAGAATATCCATCCACAATGGGAGAATGCTATGTAGGGACGGAAAGTGAGGGATGATCTTAAATTCATCAGATCACACATTATAGGTTTGGAAATTAAAAAATGTGGCATAACCCCCTTTTTATAGGTATGATCCCTCCTATAGGTCCACATGCATACCATAAATTGATTTAAATGGAAAAGAATTCTTTATCAAAATCAACTCCACTTAATCCTGATCAGAGCCTATTCTGATGGGGGAATTTGTTAGGTCCTAATAACTAAGAATGTAGTGTGAAAAAGATTTCATGAATTTGGTAAGGGTACAATCAACCTGGAAATAAAATTTGAAAATTATTAACGGGGTTTTCAACACCCCCCGAATTTTATGAAATATTTTATTTTTGAAATGAATTTAATATTATCGATATTTAGTGTTACACGCAAAACTGATTTTGGATTTCCAATCATGTAAAACTAAGTATAGATATTAGAATGGTGGGTATGAAAATGATTACCTAAATTATTAAAATATTGTTTTTAATTTTTTATATAATTAATTATTTTTTTTTACCAATTAATTTGAAATGAAAATATAACCCTTTTAAAAATAAAAAGAATTTGTTTTCTTAATAACATTTTAATACACACAAGGGTGCTTTATAAAAATAGAATAAAAAAATTAGTGAATTAAATAATAAAATTTATATATTATATTTTCAATATAATATTTAAAATTATTTATATGTGTTTTCTAGGAAAGTGATATGAACAAATCCAATTTTACACAAAAAAGGAGTATTTATCTAGAATGATGTTTTGTTTCTTTTTAATGATTCCATTATTTTAATAAAACTATATGAAACTATTATAAATTATATTATACAATATAAACTTCATTTTGGAAATTAAAATATAAAAATTATCCTAGGGTGAATTTTTGGAATGTTTTTTGAAAAGTTATAGTTTGATGATGAATAGTAGAAAATGCTGAAGTTTAACTGAAAACTACCCTTTTGTTAGAATTATTTTCATATAAAAATTATATTATAATTTTTTTAATATATAATTAGTTAAAATATACATCTATTAATAAATTTTAGATCATTTGAATAAATTTAATATTAAAATTGGATATAAAAATATTTTATACTTTTGATCATTTTCTATTTAAAACCCCACTTTTCCGACACGTCTGTAAGATTAATTTTTTGTTTATTTTTCCACTTATGTGAATTGAATTTGAAAAAATGAATTCTATAATTTTAATAAGAATAATTTTCAATTTATTATAATATAAAATTAAATTTTTACTAAAATCATTTGTCTAAATGATTAAAATTTATCACAACAGTTATGAGAAAAACTGGTTTACCAAGGGAAAAAAATTTAAACTTAAGGGGGATGATGACCTAGAAAATTTTCCAAAACCCATTTTATGGACATATTTCAACCATATACCTTATATTATAGATAATTTTATATTATTATATCCAATTTACTTTTAAAAACATGGTTTAAATTCTATCTTTTCAAAAATTTCAAGAGTGCCACTCACATCCATTATAAAAGGGAACCCCATATCCCTATATCTTCACACGTATAAAATTAATTGGCTTTGAAAATAATGGACCAAATAACTTATAAAATTATTTCCACTCATCATATATTCCTTAATTTAGGTATATATCCAACCATTTATTGCCTTTGGTGGAAACTAAAAGGAGATACCTGAAGAAGTGGCAACATTCATAAAAAACATTTTTATTTTATTTATTCCCCAAACCCATTATGATATTCTTATATCATAGTGATACGATAAAAAATTTTCTTTAATATATTTATATTTTATTATGTCAATGGTATGACCTAAAACCATAGCTACATCCATCTAATGGGTTACAAAAATCATTGTTCATATGTACAATGGACTACCACCTCGTGAACCGATGTCATTAATTTTTCCATTTCCACCATTCAAGATTGGGAATAATGATGGATATAATATTTATAAATGATATATATTATATTTAAGATTTTATTTGTATTCGTTAATTTTTATATCAAACATTCCTTCACTATTTGCATTTTGTGGAAATATGAGAACTTTGTTCGTCTGTTTGGAGGGCTACCGTCTCACGAGGCGATGTGATTCATTTACGATATAAATGAAATGTATAAGGATTTTTTTATCAAAATATTGATATATATTAAATAAATATTATTATTTAATGATAACTTATATCATTAAATATTCTTCCAAACTGATATGAAAAAATTCAAAACAATGGTCATGAGTACGTACGACCTACTATCTTCATAAACGATGTGTTTCATTTAATATCACTAAATTTTATTGATTAATATAAATTAATATATAATGAATATATATTTTTATTTATATAATGTTTTACATTCTATATATTATAAAATCATGATCTATGTTATATTATAAAGAATAAAAAGTCAAAACATGTATGAAAAACAAAGAATTTATTACCCGAAACCTAAATTTAACATGGAATTGTTAATATCAAGTAATATAAATTCCAATGAAAATCATATATGGTATTATATATATGAATATAGTTCTGTGATAGATTCTTAAAAATCTTATATTTATTATACACGAGTGGTTATCCCAAGACTAATTTAATTTTTATAGTGTATATATTTCCCTATGACATGAAATATCATTAATATACTTAATTTCCTGATAATTAATTTTTCCACAAATGTCATTAATTCATGGGGATTACGAATCAAAAGTTACTCCAACGTTAAGGTATTTTCATCCCACTTTATACTTTTTTTAGATGCATGTTATATTCACCACCTGTTAACTGTATATAGTTTATATACCGCCCATTAATATATTTTCTGATTCTTCTAATAATATTTACTTTTTTACCTATAAATTATTAGGATCTACCTTTCCTGTGGATTACATTTTAAAAGTTACCTAGTTTTTATGATAATTTTTCTCAATTTTCCCTCTTTGAGACGTATGTTATGTTATGAAACTATTTTATTTCTTGAGGTGTTTATAAAGATCCATTGACATGAAATATAATCTATTTACCCATCCACATTATATTTTATATTTCATTTTATTTTTATCCTTCATGGGTTTTATGATTCAATGTTATCAAAGTGGTAACGATTTTATGTTACTATATCTTTATTTATTGGGATTATTTACAATTAAGTATACAATGTTGAAATATCTTGATCTAACTCTAAATAATTCTCATAAATTTAATTATAATATTTTCTAATGATGTATTCATGTAATTGTAACATTTATACACTCTTTGTTACTTAAGAAAATTAAGAAAATAACTTAAATAAAATTTGAATTTATTTTACTCCTCGGTCAGAAATCAATATTCTTTAAGAATAATGTATTCCTAAAAATATTTTTTCAAATATGAAAGGATATTTTCATGAAAATAATTTTCATGTGTTTTTTAAATATTAATTTATAGTTTTTCAATGTGGTTTTCAAAAAAAAGTATTTTTAAAATATTTTGTGTTTAAAAAATTGATTTTCAAATAAAGGTAAATTTCTTTAAGAAATGATCCAAGTGATCTTTCAAAATAAATCACCATCAAAGATGAAATAATTTGATATAATTTATGTTTTTTCTTATGATATGGTCCAAGGATAGGATTCATACTCTTTCTATAAATGGTTTATTTTTTATGGGGTTATGTTTATAAAACTTATTTCTTTTCCACGGGCTATACCATGTTAAGATGCTTACGAAACCCAATTACTTTCATGGTATATTATATGATTAAATTATTATGAAACCTATCTATTTTTCATAGGTCATGATATGATGAAATGTTTATGATACCCATTTAATTTAATGGGTTTTCATAGGATGAATTTTGATGATCATCTGGAATAGATATTTATAATTTCATTATATTTTGGGTGGGACATATATCTCTATCCAATGAATTGGGTAATGATAAATGATATATGATATCAGAGGTTATACATGCTTTTATCCCAAGACAAAGGATGAGGTAATGTTGGTGGTCAGTTTATGCTCTAAAAGGAGGGTACACATGTGGTTAGCCCGAGCCCAATGTAGGTACATGGTTGGTAAGCCCAAGCCTAGAATGTTATGAACGTTTTAGTGGGTATCCTTAATATAATATTTTCTATACTTTTATGTATTATATGAGTGGTCATCCTAATCCCAAAAAGGTTACAAGGGTAGTCAGCCTAATTCCAAAACTAGTACATGGGTGGTTTTCCCAAGACAAACATGTTATGAATAACTTGGTTTTTATCCCAAGCCTTACATCTTATGAACATCTTGGTGGGTTATATAATCATAATATTTTCCATTATTATATGTATGAAATGGGTGTTTATCCCAATCCCAAAGAAGGTACATGTGTGGTTATCCCAATACTAACATGTTGTGAACATTTTAGTGGTTATCCAAAGCCTAATGTGTTATAAACATATAGTTGGGTATCCTCGAAAAAAATATTTTATACGCTTATATGTATGCCAAAAATTCCATGTCATATTCTCTCATGGATCATGTCTTTTTTTCCCTTATAACCCATTTCTTTTGTATTTCTAATCATTATTCCATGAGTCATGATTATGATATTTGATATGAAGGGTATAGTTTTCAAATATTATTCTCATGTTCTCATACCCTTATATTCATGAAAAGATTATGTATCTTGTTTATTTACCCTTACTGGGAAACAAAGCACACCCTTTCATATGTTTACCCTCCCCAGGTTATGAATATTTTTTATGTATGAGAACTAAATGGGATGATCTTTGTGGGATATAATGAATATATTACCCCAAATTAGATGATTGGGTATCGTGTTTCCAATTAAACTAAAATATTATTTTCCTCAACCTTATGTTTATGTAATTTAATTATTATTCATAAAAAATGATGTAATATCCATGTTTGATAATCCTAGTTCACTATAGATGGTATTAAAATAAAGGATTAGTTAACCTATGGAAACTATGATGAGAAAACCTTAGTGAGATCCCAAGATATGTTTCTGTGGATATGTTTATGGATGTCTCTAAGGATAAGTCTTAGGATGAGAAAAAGTACAAAACAATGTCTAGGATTTTTTATAAGGGATATATCAACTGGTTTCCTAGAAGTACATCCCTCTTTGAATACTACAAGTGGATGTGTCTAGGTTATTAATGAACCTAGGCGTAACATCCCTAAAAACACTATATTGAACTAGACTCGATTGGGAAATGGTGTATTATAATGGCCCTTATTTCTCACCTAGTTTCAAACTCCCCTAGAATAGTCTTTGTAAATTTCCAACCCTTTATAAACCATCATTAAGGATTTATATGTATGATGATCATGGATCACATAGGTTAAGCCTAAGGTTTCATTTATTTAAAATAAGGTGGCATGATTTATACATCCTAGAAGTAATTTTTAATTAGTATGTGGTTTTCTATGATGATAGGTGTTTCTCACCCAATGATTTATGGTTGTATTCTATAGTGGTAACTAAGTAGAATAGGGTTAACATTTAATGTGATAGAAAATTTACTAATTAGAAGTCAAATGGGATGATTGTGGGACTAAAGGATGTTGTGATTATGCCTAATAATTTTTCATAGAAATAATTAACAATGTGTACCATAACGAACTCTCATACTCACCATATTAGAAATGAAAGAGTTTTATGAGAATTTTGGTGATAGTAACCTTGGATGACTGAAATATTTATTTATTGGAATTAAAATATCATGTTATATAAATAATTAAATATATAAGTATTCTTCAGTATATGTTTTTCACTAAGGGTTTGAATGGTTACATTGAATGCTGCTGATGGAGTTGAAAAGTTATTTAATTTCAAGGTGATATTATTAGAAAACACAGGGTTAAGGGAAAGATACCCCTTAATATGTTCCTAAGGTTGAGATAATAATGTTGGTATAAAGAGATAACTAATTTGGATAATTTAAATTAGATAGTATTGATTACCTTTAAATGATTAATGATTTGGTGAAAATGTGGTTTATTCTATCATTGATTATATTTACATAATTTTTTGATTTAAGGAATATATATAATAATCTATGTTTTATGTAATGAATAAAGAATCCTAACTTCTAGCTGATAGTGAATATCTTGTGGGAGAGAAGAGAGGATGGTGGCCCATGATATGGGTTGTCTAACCACCTCAAACATCTCAAGTATGATATTCAGATTTGGATCGGCAATAGATTAAATGATAGAATGGGGGTGGACTCTATCCAAAGTGACATTGATATGATGGATGAGGATCTAATGTTTTCCTAGAATAAGGATACAATTACTTCAATTTGTGATAAATGTGTCTTCCATGTAGAAAAACTTGTGGAGATTGAGAGGGATCTCAGACAAAGATCTTTGGTTAAGTGGATTAAGGAGGGCGACCACAATAACAGATGTTTTCATGCATGAAGAAGAAAATAACCATGAAGATCAAAATTTTTCTAGAAAATGGTGACTATAAAAATTATGTGGATGTTGCTGGGAGTATAGAACTGGATAATTTCAAAAGGAAGCTGGCCAGAGTGGTCTAAGAAGGCATTGGTAGTTATGGAAGTAGCGAGGAAGATGATAACTCTTCAGAGTGCATTATGAGGCTGGTGGGGGCATCTAAAAATGAGCTTCTAATGATGATTCCGAAGGAGGAAGAGATCAAGAAGATAGTGATTTAAATGACATGGGATAGTTCCCATGGACCAGATGGATTTCTAGTAGGGTTTTATGTTCATGCATGGGATATTGTTGGATGCGAGGTGGTGGCAGTGGTCCACGAATTCTTCCAGAGGGAGATTTTGGCAAGAGTGTGAGTGCTTCAAGTTCCATGCTCATCCCGAATATCAAAGATCCAACAATCATTGACTAATTCAGACCAATATGCTTGTGTAATGTGTCTTACAAGATCCTAGAAAGTCTCATTTAAAGGATATTAGGGGAACTGATTCTGAATCTAGTTTCCATGGAACACCATGGGTTTATTAAGGGACACAACATCCAAGGAGAGGTGGGAATTGTGAGTGATCTGGTTAATAATATCAACAGGAAATTAGTTGGATCTAATTTTATTTTTCAGGTTAATATTGATAAGACATACGAAAAACAGAAGTGGTCTTTTATTCTTAGGGTTATGCGTAGGTTCGACTTCCAGGAATGGGCCTGTGATCTCTGTTTCCGGGGATTCTCCTTGGCCTGGTTGTCCATTTCTCTTAGAGGGAAGTGATTCAACTTTTTAAGAATGTTTGGGGAGTGAGATAGGGATACCCCATGTCTCCTATTCTTTTCATTTTGGTGTAAGACTCTCTTACTAGGAACCTTCAGAGGAAAACTGCGGATGGAAGTCTGAGGCCGTATATCGGGCGACTAGGCAGGGAGGCCATTTCCCATATCATGTTTGCAAATGGTATTTTATTCTTCACTAACAGTAGTATAAGGTCCCATATTGATCTTGTGGTGGTTTTCTTTTCAGTTATGGAATGGTGAGCGGGAAGATCATCAACCCAATTAAGATCCAGGTGTATATCTCTACTAAGTGCTCTACCTAGAGATGCAGGAACATACAAAGAATGTTGGGATTCCAACAGAAGAGCTTTCCCATGATTTATTTTGGGGGTCCTCTTTCACATGGGAGGATCAAGAGGGCCCTCTTTGAGGGGGTTATGCACCATATGCCAGGAAAGATTTACAATTGAAAAACCAGATTTCTATCCTTCGGTGGGAGGGTGACACTGATCAACAACATACTATCTTAAATTCTGATGCATGTTTCTTCCATTATCCAACCTCCAAATAGAACAGTGGAGAAGATGGAAAATACTCTCACAACCTTTCTTTGGGATTCCAATCAATAAGGTCGATGCCATTAGTACTCTTCAGTATGGTTAGCCAAACCAACTGAGGAGGGGGGAGTGGGGATATATGATATCACGACTACCATGCAGGGCATGCAGGCGCATTTGGCTTGGGATATTGTGGAAGGGACTTTCCTGTGGGCGATGTTCTTCAAAGAGAGATATGTGGATCTTGGGCTGAATAATAATGAATGCAGGGATCGTCCCTCTCGACTAAGTCGAACCATGGTTGGGTTCCCTGAAGAGATACATGGCTCAGATAGGTGGATCATTGGAAGAGGGTATGTCGACTTTTAGAAAGACAACTGGGTTGGGGAGTGGTTGTTTTTTCCTGGATGTCCTACACCGAATATCACCTTCAAGGAAGCCTATGAGTACCCAATGTTCACCAATTCAATTCTGAGTCAAGAACAAATGAAGATGTTTGATAGTAAACTCATGAATGAGGAAGAGGATAGATTTTGCTTCACTAGTTCATGCTCAGGTAGATTATCCGTTCGGGCCTATAGGGAGTGGAAGTGTGCAGAGATGAGTCTTGGGGATGGGTCAGAGAAAATATGGTGTAAGGAGATTATACCCAAAACAATATTTCTAGTATGGAATGTAAAAAACAGGGCTCTTATGATGGATGAGAATGTCCAAATCAGAGGGATCTTCTTAGCATCCCACTGATTCTGTTGCAAGCCAGCGAAGATAGAATCAACAATACATCTCTTTTTCCAAACTGATTGGGTGATGGTTTTCTGGAGCATGTTCACCCCTTTGGTTTTCTTCAATTTTGAGCATTTATGCTTTCAAGACCTCCAATCCTCATGGTTTCTTGGAGTGAAAAACAATGACTCAGAATGCAAGGTGCAGGCATATATTCTCATTTCTATCTGCTGGGTTATTTGGGAGGCCAGAACAATTAATGCATGGGCTCTCGGTGCTCGATCTTCTTGCTCGAGTTGAGAGTAAGATCTCTGGTCTATGAGTTGGTCACACTGTTGAGGATTGATCAACCCTCGTCTGTGGCACACAATTTTATGGGAAGGCCTCGTGCTCTGGACTGTTTTGAAGGGAGGTGGGTAAGATGGCATCCTCTTTCCAGCGGGCTCAAGGTAAATGTTGATGGCTTCTGCATGCATGGCAATATGAGAGGCGGTGGGGATTTATGTGACTCAAGAGGCTCAGTTTTCCTAGCCCTTAGTGCTACCTTTGGTATGGGTAATTCACTAGGGGCAGAGGCTCGGGCCCTCCTCACAAGGCTAATGGTATGTCGGAGAAGGGGCTTTTAGGTGTCGGAGGTTGAGTCAGACTCGGAATATTTGGATAAATATTATCAGGGATGGTCAGATGCGCCTTGGGAGCTAGCTTACATCATCAAGAAGTGTGCCTTGGAGACCAATCAAGGATAACTCCTGCATCTTAGTTTGAGGGAGGGTAATTTTGTTGTGGATGTGCTATCGAAAATTGGAAGCCCCAGGGACGAGGTTGTTATTTATGGAAGCTTGGGCACCCTACCAATTGAGTGTAGGTCTTTTGTGATTGGGGATACCTTAGGATTACATCAAATTCATCCTCCTTGAGAGTCTAGGATGTAAGTTTCTAGGCCCAGTCCTTTTATTATTTATATAAAAACCATTTTACAGTCAAGGAAGCCTGTATATTTTCAATATTTTTTACAATAATTCTAGTAATTTTTATGTTTCAAAAGAATACCTGATGAAATTATTCAAATGTTTTTTATGTGGAAATCGGGAGGTACTTTACGATATATAAGAGATCAAGGATAAGATAATTTTGAGTAATTTAGTGACCTTCTTTCTAATGTTTTGTATTTTCATATTTCAGAAGGTTCAAAAGGGTTAACCATTTATGAAATGGATTATGTTTAACATAGAATGTGGTTTTAGAGATTATTGTATTATTTCACCATAAATAGATTTATTCATATGGGATAAAGTTTGATAACCTTTTTTTTGATAATAAATAAATATAGATATAATTGATTATCATTCAATATATGAATATTATGAACCATTAATGATTCGAAAATAAAAAACTTCACCTTCATTTCATGTAGTAAGAGATGAAGTTGAAATTGATCAAGGCATATCCATAGGGTGATATTGTGGGTATGAAATGGAATTAAATCATGTAAGTATATATTCTAATATAAATCATTCATATTTAGGAAAATGATCACGAAACAAAAATATTATCCTAGTACCTTCATTTCTGATGAATCAAATGACCCCTTCGATCATCAAATAGTTATGGTTTTGTGATCGTAAAATATCACTAGATCAGCCACTTTATTGTGATAAATGACCTCTATTACTCTTTATAATTGTTTAATATTTTGTTCCATGTCCAAATATTCACTTCCCACCTATGTTCTCTTATGTGGAAACATAGATATGAGTTACTTTAAATAATTTTTATGCTTCTAAAATTATTTTTAAGAGAATTTTTATCATAATTTTGTTTATGATGAGGTTTCCTATGAAGTAACTTTCAAATGTTGAACCTTTTATGAGTGAGATGAATTTGTAGGGACAAATTCATTTTATGTGGGGTAAAATGTGACAGAATTATATTTTGTGAAACACTTCTGTTAAAATAAATTAAATATTTTCGACATTTAATGTTACATGAGAAACTAATGTTGGATATCCTTAAAAGTAACACTTAGTTTATCTTTTATTACATGCAACACTATGTTTTTCTTGTGTTACACAAAATACCTAGTTTATATTGTGTTACACACAACACCGAGTATAAATGAAATATGACATAGTATTATATTATTATTATACGATAGTTATAACATAGATATTAGAATGGAAAGTATTAATTAAATTAAATAAATTATAAAAATATGGTTTTGAAATTTTTATATAATTATATTTTTTGTGATAAATTAATTATAAATGAAAATATAGCCCTTTTGAAAACTAAATGAAATCATCTTTGTAAAAATATATTTTTATGGTAAAAGTGTGTTTTATTCCATCAGATTAAAGAAACCACTATAACTAAATTAAATTAATTAAATTAATATATTATATATTAAATATAATATTTAACATTCACTTATGGGTTTTATAGACATGAGATAATAATAAATCCAATTTTACCTATAAAACGTTATATTTTTCTAAATGACAGTTTAAGTGCCTTTTAATGGTGCACTTATTTTAATTGTAATTTTAGAAATATATATAAATTATGTAAGAAAAAATTGAATTATGGTTTGAAATTTTTACATCAAAATTATCATAGGGTGGATTTTTGGGATTTTTATGAAAATATTTATTTTTTTAAATATTGAAACAATACTAAATTTTAATTGAACACTATATTTTTATTCTAAATATTTATATAGTTAAATAATATTTTATTTTTTTTAAAGTATATTTTTTTCAATTATACATATATTAATCCAATATAGTTCATTTTAATAAATTTCATTTTGAAATTGGATATAAAAAAATTGTAAACTTTTAAACATTATTTCTTTAAAAACATGCTTTCTCGACACATTTACGGAATTAATTTTAAATAACTGTTTGAAAATTTATGAATTTAATTTAGAAAAAATATATTAAATATTTGGAATGAGAGAAAATTAAAATATATAATAATTCCAAATCAATTTTTTACAAAAAATTATTAGTGAAAATTGTTAAAATTGATCGCGGTGATTAAGAGAAAAACGAGTTTACAAAGGGACGGAACTTTAAACATAAGGGGAAAATGACCTAGAACCTTGTCTATCACCCATTTTTGGACCATATTACAAAAATTAACTTATATAATATATATTTTTCTATACTTTGAGAAACTTAATAGGAAAAACATGGTTGTAATTATCTCTTTTCCAAAAATTACAACAGTGTCACTCACCTCCCTTATAAAAGTACATCCCCTATACCCCTCTATTTACACCTTAAAAACCAATTGGTTTGGAAAATACCTACCCAAATAAATTATACACTTACCTCATATAATACTATAATCCTTACATTGGGCATAAATCGAACCAAGGATGTTATTTTGTGTAAACCAAAAGAAGATACCTGAAGAAGAGATCAATGAATGTTTTTGTTTTATTTCTTCCTAAAACCACTTAAATTATTTTTATATAATTATTATATTATAAAATCAATATCTTAAATATACTTATATATATTTATTTTAAAGGTATTACCTAAAACCATACACACTTCCATCAAATGGGTTAAAAATCATCCTTCATGTGTACGACAGGCTATAGCCTCACGAAACTGATGTTGATCATTTTTATGTTACAACCTTTCAAGTCTAGGAATAATTATTTAAATACATATTATATATTATATTTACGATGTTATTATTATATTAAAAATTCTAAATCATGCATACCATCATGATTTCAATTTTTGGAATAGGATAACTTCATTCATGTGTACAACAGATTACAGCCTCACAAAGTGATATTATTCAATCATGTTATAAAGGGAATGTATTACATTTTAGTTTAATAAATATTTGATATAAAAATTAAATAAATATGATTTTTTAATCTTAATATATTTATTTTAACTTTATTTCTTTCAAACCAATAGGAAAATGAAAAATGGCATTTATGCATATGTACGACCTGCTGTATCCCTGAACAGTGTGTTTCATTTCATATCACTAAATTTTATGGATTAATATAAATACATAAATACTGAATATATATATATATTATATTTATAAAAAATTTTATTTGGTTTACACTTTTAAATCATGATATAAGTATGAGGAAAAAGAATAACAAGTCTAAACATGTATGAAAAAAAATTAGTTATTACTAGAAACATAACTTTAATAAACAGTTGTTAATAAATAGGTAATATAAAGTCATAAGAAAAAAATATATGGTGTTAAATATAAGAATAACGTTACGTTACATATATATAATAAACATATATTTATTATACATGAGTCTTTAACGAGCACAACAGAAGTAAAAACTTAAGGTAAGGGAATTTCTAGTCTCACTTTTATTTCTGAGAGACTTATGCCATATTCAACACTTGTTTCATTTTTTTGGTGTATATATTTCCCTATGGCATGAAATATCATTAATATACCTCATTTCATGATAATAAATGTTTCTAATTATTTTATTATTTTAATAGGATTATGATTAAAATGTTACTCTAACAGTAAGGGATTTTCGTATCCCTTTTTACTTTTGTGAGACACATGATATATTCACCACCTCTTTATTATATGTGGTTTATATAATCCCCAGGAATATATTTTAAGATTTTTATGATCAAATTTATTAGTTATTTCATATATATATGATTACATCATTTTTAAGGATATTATGGTTCAAAAGTTACCAAATTGGTAAGCAAATTTTGTCTCAATTTCCCTTATTTGAGACATATATTAGGTTATGAACCTATATTTATTTCACGAGGTATTTATACAACCCAATTGAAAAAGAATATAATTAATTTTACTCATACTCATAATATTATATGTTTCTTTTTTATCTTCTTCCTTCATGGGGTTTATGATTCAATGTTATCAAAGTGGTAATGATTTTATGTCACAATCTGATCATTTATTGGGATTGCTTATGATTAACTATTCAATGTTGAAATTTACCTATAAAAATACCAGTAATTTTCATGAATTTTATTATTCTATGAAAATTTATAATATATTCTTTTTATGGTACCATTTATCCACTCTTTGGTACTTTATACAATTATGTAACTTTTTAAAGAACATGTTACTTTATTTCACTCTTTGGTTGGAAATATGTGTTCTTTAAAAACAACCTTATCTATTTTTTTTAAAATATTTTAAAATGATATTTTAATATAAAATTCTTGTAAAAGGATCTATTTAGGTTTTAAAAAGAGTTTAATATGGTTTTCAAATCATCTTTTATAAGTTTTTCAATGTTATTTTCAAAGAAAAACATTTTAAAAACATTTTGTATTTTTAAAAGTGTTTTTAAAATTAGAAAGGATATTTTCATAGATAAATGATTTTAATATTTTTGAAGATTAAGTTTTATTTTTTCAATGTGGGTTTTAAAGAAAAGGACTTTGAAAATATTTTATGCCTTAAAAAGTTATTTTCAAATAATGGTTATTTTCCTTAAGAAATGATTAAGTGATATTTACAAATATTTTTCCATCTAAGATTAAAACATTTAATAAATTTTATTTACTCGGGATACTATCCAAGGATAACATTCATATTATTTCTCTGAATGGTTTATGTTTTTATGGCATTATCTTTTTGAAATTCATTTTTATTCCATGTGTTATACCGTGTTATAAAGCTTACAAAACTTGATTCTCTTCACATGTTACACTATGATGAAATGATTACAAAGTTTATGTCATATCCATAGGTTATGATATGTTGAAATTCTTATGATACCCATTTCATTTCATGGGTGATGATATGATGAATGTCTATGATCTTGTTGTAGACATATGTATAATTTTATTATTTGACAGGTGGGACCTATATCTCCCCAAGAATTCTTCTAGTATTGATTGATGATATCTGATATCAGAGGGTTCACATTTTTTATCCTAATCCCAAATATGGGTACATTTTTTATCAACCAAGGACCAAACAGAAGGTATACGGGTAGTCATCCCAAGACCAAAACAGGTACACTGGTGGTTATCTCAATCCTAATATGTTAATTTATTTCTTGGTGGGTAACTTTGAAATATGATTTTTTATGATTATATGTATGCCATAGGTGGTAATCCCATATCCATAAAGGAGGGTACATAGGTGGTCACCCCATGCCCAAGGTAGGTACACAGGAGCCTAGTCTAAGCCTAATATGATATTAACATCTTGGTGGTTATCCAAGCCAAGAAGGATGTTAAAATATTGGTGGGTAGCCTCCACATAAAATTTTATAATCTTATATATATATCATGGGTGGTCAGACCAAGCCCAAAGAAGGTACATGGGTGATCAGCCAAATCCTAACTTGTTATGAACATCTTTGTGGTTAGTTCAAGCCTAGCATGTTAAGAACATCTTAGTGGGTAACATCGACATATGATTTTTTTTATGATTATATTTATGCCACAAATTCCATGTCACATAATCTCATGGATATTTTCCTTTGATTATATTATGAATAATTATCTTATGAAATACCAATATTTATTCAATGAATCATGATTATGATCTCTTATATGCAAGGTATTGTTTTTAAATATTATTATCATGTTCTCATACACTTATGTTCATGTTATACTTACATATCTCCTTTATTTAACCTTAATGAGCCTCCAAGATCAACTTTCTTATGTTTCCTTTAGCTAGGATATAGATAATGGTTTTAATTAGGATTACTAAAAGGGTTGTTATATGTGGGAAACATTGAAGACCTCCCACAGATTATAAGATTATGATCAATATTTCCAAAGACACTGAACTATTATGGTCCTTAGGCATGTGTTTAAGTAATGTATTGAATATTCAAAAACAATAATGTAACATATATGTATGTTAATTCTTGGTATCTGTAGGCATTAAGTCTCAAAGGAGGTCTCAATTCTTCATATTAATCTCGCAATACAAGGGGCTCTTTTCTATGTAGCAGAATCTCTATATGGACCACCACTCTGAATGGTACCCTACAAAATGAAAATAATTTTTGTACTATAACATTATTTTATTTCCCAAAAAATGAAAAATAATTTGTGGCCATGAATTAATTTTCTAGCCCTGAAAATGAAAAACCATTTGCAGCCTATGACATCCTTTTCCAGCTCCCAAAACTGAAAAATGATTGTGTACCATGATGTACTTTTTGGGATCGTAACTGAAGAATCGCCAAGGTCAATATGGAAATCCAGCTATCCTAGATGGTGGTTAAATTTATTTCTATATAAAAACCTTACAGGGAGATCTAGGAGGGGGATGGAAATTAGAGAAAATGTGGGATATAAATCGTTTTTAGCATGTAAATTTACTGCATATTGCTAAGTTATAAAGGGAAATCACTCGACCATCCGCATACCCAAAATCCTTTCCAGGAACCATACTATTAACCACATATAGATAACCACCATATGACCCATCAAAATTCATAGAAGAATTTATTTCTTAAGGAACCAAAACCCATGTAGTAATTTGCAAAGTGAAAGGATACAAAAAAAGCGTAGAAATATGCTACCTAGATGGAACCTAAACCCATGTATAATTTTTATGTGAATAGAACAAAAACCCATATAAAAAAATGCTATGCAGTGGGAGCCCCATCCTATATGAAAAAACACAATGTGTAATGAGACATATTGGGGTGTTTCACAAATGATGCAGTTTCTATTAGTAATATTTGTTTCCTGAATTAATTTCTGATGTATTTTATAATATTATACACATATAAAATATAGTGAACCCAAAAAATAATTTTTTTCACTATTAAATTCTATTACATTAATCTATAACGAGTCCAATTAAAATTCAAAACATTAAAGTGTATAAAAAAATTAAAATAGAAAAGATATAATGGGAAAATATAGATCCCCTCAATCAATAAGAATATTCACCACCACTAAAAACACCATAGATAAGGGGACACAAATATTATTAAATCAAGAAAAATTATATAAAGTGGAAATATACGTTCTTTATAAGAATCGATTTAAATATTCATGGAGAGAATTTAGTGGTGTATATAAGAGGTAATGTGATGGTTGGAATAATAATGTGACCATTCTAATAGTAACCTAACAGTTAGATGAGTAATTTTACCTCAAAAAATAAATTTTGAAAAAAAATTACCATGATTAATATAAGTAAATATAAATATTACGATTCCAAAAAAATAAATATCATGTTAAAAAACTCAAATAAGAAATACTCACATTTTTAATATACTTTATTTTTTTATATTTCGTAAAAATACTATTTTTTATATTGAAAATTTAAATTACCTATGCTTTAAATTTATTTTGATTAAATTTACATCATTTTCGACGTAAAAACATTAAAATTTTTCGAGATTTATTTTTTGATTATTTTATGAAATACATCAATTTTTAGGTGGATATTAAAAATATAATTTCTCACATAACTGGTGTATCTAATATTACACCATTCATGATGTAATAATGATATAATCTTTTATAAAACTTCATGATTGGCCATGGTATATTTAATTTCATAAATGGTTTGTTAAAATAAAATAAACTCAATTTCGAAACATAAAAAAGATATTTTCCAAACATAAAGTCAAAAGTGATTCCTAAAAAAACAATTTTTCTTCCTTCCTTTTTAAAAAACTATTGAATTATAATTATATAGATGATTTAAAATCCTAAACCCATTATAGAATAATTATATATTATTTATATTTTAGAAAATTCACTATTAAATGTTTTATGTTTGATATATTATTTTATCCATTATTTTATTTGAAAAAATACCCCTCCCCACATGTATAAATAACCCCTCTCCCATCCCTTAGAAAAACACTCCTCCCACCCAATCTAATACCCAAAATGGTCCCAAATACTACCTCTCCAGACCCATATATTACATTGGGTCCCGTATATATTAATTAGACAGTAATTTAATATTATTTTAATGTCTTTAATATCCTTTACATATCATATGACTATATAAATCTTATACATCTCATTCCCGCTCTCCTTAAAATATATCGTCAAAGGTCGACCAGCCATCTACGGATACATTTCATTATAAACACATATAGCCATCATCATGGATAGATATTATAAACTATATAAAATATATTAAAACATAATTATGAATATTATAATATTCTAGAAATAATTATACTAATGTATAAATTACAATTTAAAAAGTAGATAAATTAAATCGAAACGGGAAATTTTTAAGAAAAACATGATATCAAAATGCTTAGATTTCATTAATGAAAATTAATAAATACAATACAATTATTATAATTGATGAATAGTTGTATACATGATGATAATTAACTTATGTACCATTTTTTTTGATAAATATAAGTTTATTATTCTAGAGGCGAAAAATGATGAAATAAGGTAGGAATTAAGGTAAGGGGATTCTGAAACCCAAATCAATATTTGTGTTATTATCTCTTACTAGGAAAGAGCATTCATATTATTTCATAAAAATTTACTTTCATGTTTCCTTATAGGATATATATTTTCTTACCATGTTAAAATTATTTATAAGAAAGGCTTATTTTTTTCAAAGTGACTTCAATACACCATATTTTATTCCTCTTGAAATGATTCTTGTCTACATAAGAATAATAATTATTTTTGTCCATATATGATTGAACTTATTCATTTGTGAGACAAAAAGTTTATTCATTAAAGTATCCTCTATTAAATCTCTATAAAACCCATTATATTCCTTGGTTTTATTTCATGACTAGGATTGTTATACATTATATTGGGTATGCATGATTATATAATTGTTATGATATGATGGGTGGGATTATAATTATATAGCCCTCCAATCCATTGGGTAATGTTATGTATCTTATGAGATGATGAGTATTATGCATTAATATGATTCTATATTTGTTCACAATGGTGGTTTTTTTATTATTCATATATGTTATGTGTGAACATGATGGTAGCATTGTTCGCAACTATGTGTGGAATTTGATCACTAAGACATGATGTTTTATTTTTATGAATTTCCAAACTCAAAGACTTTATCCATTTTTTTCCTCAAGATGTTGATGATAAAATAATTATTATTTTATTATGATGATTATTATTCCCAAACATTTTATAATGGTTCATTTCCCTTATTCATCCCCTTATTGGGATTTTAACTCACCCCTTTCATTAATGTATATCATTAGGTGATTTTTTGTACTAAGCAGAATGTGCGGGCAAATAATAAGATATAGAATAAAGAAACAGATAATGTTTATGTTATATTATTTAAAGGATATGTTTAAGAATAATTTTACAAAGACACTATAACATTGGATCCTATATTGGTAATGATATTGTTTTTTTTCAAAACAACAAGATAATTATGAATGAAAAATTAGGCTCCCAATAGTTTGTATCAGTGCATGGTTTAGGTAATTTGGGAATTAGGATTACAAAAAATAGTGAAAATGATAATTATACATCTATATATAAGTATAAAATACTATAAGAATACTTTTATAAAAGGATATACATTGGGATCCAATATGATATTACTTTTGAGTTAATTTCTTAAAAGAATAAATTATTCATGCTTTGTTGACTTACGTTTTTCCTAATAGAATTATAAAACTAGAATCAATAAAACGAAATGGTGAAAGGTAAATGTAATATTAACTCATTCCTATTTAATTTTTAATATAGTTCAACACATTACTTTATATCTTAAATGTTTTCCATGCCTATTGAATCAAATCCCCTATACCTTAATATAGATATATATGTTAAAACACCTAGTGGTGCAATCATTTCAGCCCAAGTGTTGGACTCTTATCCTATTGTTTTATGTGGGAAGATTGTTCTGGTGAATCTTATAAATTTTCCCTTGGTGGAATTTAATTCAATACAGGGCATGGATTAGATCTCAACATATAGATCACATACCAACTTTTGGGAAAATGAAATATTATTTAATATTCCAAACCATCCAATGGTCCTCTACAAATTTAAGGAATAAGAGGAATCTCTTTGGGAAAATCCTGCAATAGTGTGGTTGTTGATACCCTGTGAAGAATAATACCTATCCCAAATGGTAGAGTGAAATAAAGGTATCAAACCTGGAGAAATTACCATTATTAGAGAATAAAATGATGTATTTCTGGAAGAGTTACCCAGAATTCCCACTAATAGTGAGGTATATTTCTCAATAGAGCTCATACCCAGACTAATCTTAGCTCTAAATTCCCATAAAATATGACCTCAATTAAACTGGAAGTTTTAAATAAGAAACTGCAAGTGCATTTGGACAAAGGGTTTATATTCCCTAGAGTATCACCTTAAGGGTACACAAGTGCTCTTTTTCAATAATAAGGATGGATCAAAGAAAACGTGTATCAATTACTGGGAGCTCAAAAAGATCAACATAAAGAAAAATTATCCTCTACCAAGTATTGATGACTTGTTTTATCAACCATGTGTAACTCAGTACTTCTCAAAGGTGTATCTTCATTCTTGAAATCAACAACTAATGGTGGAGAAGGAAGATATTTAGAAGTCTAATTTTTGTACAAGGTATGGGAACTATGAGTCAATATTTATTTCCATAAGACTTGGTTATTCCCATGAGATGTTCAAGGATTTGATGAATAGAGTATTTAGATACTCCCTAGATTAATTTGGTGTAGTGTTTATCAAATATATTCTCATTTACTCCCAATTGAGGGAGAAACATGAAGAGCATATGAAGATTGTACTAGAGACATTAAGGAAGTGGAAAATGTATTCTATGTTTAGAAAGTGTGAATTATTGATACATAAAGTATCATTCATTGGACAAACAATCAGATTTGAATTAATTTATATAGACACTTCAAAAACGAAATTGGTGAATGGCCTAATCCCACTAGTTTAATTGAAATCTATAGTTTTCTTAGACTGGCTAGGTACTATCGATTTTTTTAAGATATTTATAATAATTTTATATCCATATAACTAAGTTAAAATGAAAATGGGTAAAGTATTTTTGGATAAAATAATATAAGGAATGATTTAAATATATTAAGAAGAGGATAATCACTACACATGTACTCACACTACAAAAATATGGAGAATTATTTATGATATACAATTATGATTCAATGTATTGGATTTTATACTCACACAGAATGATAAAGTGATAGTCTACACCTCATGAAATTTGAGGATCCTAGAGAAAAACTACCCAATGTATGATCTAGATCTAGAAGCTATGATTTTTGCCTTGAAAATTTGGTGTCACAATCACTATAGTGATAACTATGACATATATATCAATCATAAGAGTATAAATTAAATATTCTCATTGAAGTGACTCAAAATGAATAAAATAATATGTTTATATCTAATCACGGACTATACGTTTCTATTCACTACCATCTGGTAAATGAGAACAAGATTTCTGTTGCTCTTAGTTAAAAAGAACCTGCTACTATATACATGAAGTGGATTGATAAAGATCCTATCTCCTTGGATATACAATGGATGGATCTAGAAATCCTAATAACTGAGAATACATTCAACCTTTTCCTAATTAATTCCCAACCATTCATCCAAGAGAAGATCAAGAGGCACAAAGGGATTATCTAGAGCAAAAAATAAGGTAAATACAACAAATGATGGAACATTACTTGTGACCCACATCGATGGTGATGGTGCGATTATGTTTGGAATGAGGCTCCGCGTGCCTTCATAACCTAAGATAAATAATGATCTATTAGATAATGAACATATCCCACCTTTCTAAATCCATCATAGAAGTACCAAGATGTATCATGATCTTCAATAAAACATATGGTGGAAAAAAATGAATAATTATTTTTCTTATTAAATATGAAGTTGTTTTTTGTGTCATTAAATTAAATCATATTGAAAGTAGACTAAAGTGTATATAAAACCATTTCCAATACCCATATGGAAATGGGAGAATTCCACTATGGACATTGTCATTGGTCTCCAAAAAACATCCAATTGAAACAACTTACTATGGTTTATGGTGAAAAATATCAAAAAGTCCTACCACAATATCTTTATTCAAGAGGATTTATCGTTCTAACAACATTACAAGGTATATGTGAAGGAAGTGGTGAGGCTTTATGGGGTAACAATTTTGATCATATCTGATCATGATCCAAGTTTCACCAATAAATTCTGGAAAATACATCAACATGATTTGAGTACTGAAATGAATTTTATCATAGCTTATCTCCCCCAAAATATTATCAAAACTGAAATCACTATTCATACTATCTATGAATGCTATGATCCTGGTCAATGGAATTCATAGGTGGATGGGATTAACATCTTCCAATGGTTGAGTTATCATATAACAATAGCTTCCAATCAAGTATTCAAATGGATACAAATGATTCTTTATTTGAGAAGCGATATTGAACTCCAACATGTTAGGTTGATGTTATTGAAATAAAGATACTTTAAATGAACTTGTGAAAGAGATGAAAGAGAAGGTTTAATCCATCCAATAACACATAAAAGCTACTCGGATTCAAAAAACATGATTTGCTCCAAATCGTCGAAGGAATGTATAGTTCAATGTTGGAGACACTGTTTTGCTTTGAATATACCCTTGGAATAAATTCATGCTTTTTTTTAAATAAAGGTAAGATTATCCCAATGTACATTGGCCCCTTTGAGATCCTTGATCGCATAAGATTAGTGGCCTATCAATTTTAACTTCCACCAAGTATGGCCTAAGTTGATTATGTGTTCAATTTATCAATCATGAAGAAGTACATACCTCATACCTCACATGTATAGAATCCAAAGGTGGTAGAACAATATAGTGACCTCTCATATGAAGAACAATTGGTGAAGATCTTAGATCGTAGAGATAATGTACTACGCAAAAAGAAAACTCACCTTTTCTAAGTGTTCTGTGTGAACTATAAGTATAAAGAGGTGAATTGGGAAATAGAGGAAATAATAAAATAGAAGTACCCTCACCTATTCCCAACTTAGAATATGAGTTGAAATTTTAGGGATGAAATTTTTAAATGGGTGAAGAATGTAACAACCTAAAGTCTATTAGTAATATTTTTTTCTTGAATAAATGTATGTTTTATTATATAATCATACACATATATAAAATATAGAGAAACAAAAAATAATTCTTTCATTACTGAGTAAAATCACATTAATCAACAATGAATCTGATTAAATTTCTAAACATTACGAATGGAAAAAAATATAAAATAGAAAAGCTACTATGAGAGTATATGGATCGACCCAATCTAATAGAATCATCTCGACTACTGAAACACTATAGAGAAGAAGACAAATATTAGTAAAACAAGGAACTATTTAGAAAATGGAAATGTAGAACCATGACATAAATTGATTTATTATAGAGTTATGGAATTGAGTGATATATAGAAGAAGTAATGTGACTGTTAGAATAGTAATGTGACAGGTGGAATAGTAAACTAACCATTAGAATAGTAAGTTTAAATCAAAATAATAATTCTTTATATAAATAACATTTATCATGATTAATTTAATTAAATATAAATATTATAATTCAAAAAAAAATATCAATATTAAAAACTCAAAAAAATATAATTATATTTTTAATATACTTTATTTTAATGTATTTTGTAAAAATCATAATTATTATATCCAAATTTATTTTATAAATTTATTTTAATAAAATGAACATAATTTTTTCAATCATAACATAAAAATTCTCCAATGGTTATTGGTTGTTATTTTTTTGAAAAACTTATATTTTTTAGGTGAATCGTAAAAATAATGTTTTTTCACTTAACTAGTGTATCTCAAATTACAAAATTCAGTATGTAAAAATTAAATAATAATTACTAAAACATTAGTTTTGGTCATTTAATATTTAATATCATAAATGGACCACTAAAATAAAGTATACTCAATTTCCAAACCAAAAATTATCTTTCAAAAATCTGAAGTCAAAAGTGATTCCTTAAAATAACATTTTTTCTTTCTTTTCCACTTAATTTTTATTGAACTAATAAATTATAATTATAAAGAAAATTTAGAGGATTAAAAATATTTTATAATATTTATATATGATTTTTATTTTCAAAAAATCACTATTACATGTTTTACCTTTGATATATTATTTTATTCAATTTTTTATTCTAAAAATACCCTTATCCTAAAGTATAAAAAATCAGATCCCATCCCTTATAAAAACACTCCTCCCACCCATTAAAAATCCTAATATCTACTCAAATTATCCCTCACAATAACCTTAGAATACTTATTGTCATTCTAGACTAATGAAACCGTAATCACTAAGGAGTTATAGTGTCGTACAAGAGACGCTACACTAAGCATTAAGTATATTCTGATCCACTCCTCTCTCTCTTCTATTTATTCTTCTTATTCTATTTATTTTTTATACTAAAACTTTCACAAAAAAACATAAAATAATTAATTTAAAATTATATTAATGATTTTAACCTAATGTAAGTATCATACTACTATATAAATTTTAATATTCTACTTCCCACTCTCCCGAAAATGTCTTGTCAAATTTCAGTATACCACCCACATAGACATTTCCATATCAAAACATATAAAATAATCATTGATGGATATTATAAACTATATATAATATATAAACATGTAAATATATTCATTATTATCTTTGAGAACTAATTATACTAATGTATAAGTTATATTTATGAAAATAGAGAAACTAAACAGAAACATGAAACTTTTATGAAAAAACATGATATCAAAAAGATTTAATTTACTTAAAATAATTTAAAAAAATATAATAAAATGATTATAGTTGATAAATAGTTTCATAAATGAATATAATTCACTTCTATATCAGTGTTTTAATAAATATATGTTTATTGTTCCGGAGGTGGAAAAATTGAGAAATAATGCAGGAATTAAGGTTAGGGATTCTTGAACTCAAAAAATTTCTTTGGGTTATTCTTACATACATGGTAAGAATTATAAAATTAAATATATCAAATTACCTTTCATTTTTTTGGGATATATATGCTCATACCATTTGAAAACGTTTTCCAATAAAGGCCTCTTTTTTCAATGTGACTTCAAAACATCATATTTTACTCCTCTAGAAATTAATCTTGTCCACTCAAGAATAATGATTTTGTATGTCCAAGTACGATTGAACGCATTAATTTGGGAACCAAAAAGTTTATTCACGAAATTATCCTTTATGAAATACCTATGAGGCTTATTTTCTTCCTTGGGTTTATTTGAGGACTATGATTATTGTACGTTATATTGTGCATGCATGATTATATAAATGATATGATTTGATGGGTGGGAACCTAATTATATAGCCCTATAATGTATTGGGTAATGCGATGTATCTCATGAGATGATATTTATTATGCGTGAAAATAATTCAAGATTTGTTCAAAATTATTATTTTATAAATATTAACATATGTTATGTGTGAACATGATGCTAGATTTGTTTAAAACTATATATTGTATTTGGCCACAAAGACATGATGTTTCATTTTTATGCATTTTTTACATTCCATAAATTTATCTATTATTTCCCTAATGGTGTAAATGATAATCCTATGCTTATGTTATTATTATGATGACTATGCTAACTCATGTTATATATATTCATGTATATTTTTCATCCCCTTACTAGAATTTTAGCTCACCCTTTCAATGATGTATATCCTCATGTGATTAATTGTACTATAAAGAGAATATGAGGGTAACTGAGAATATAAAGAAAATTAATTAACAAATATTTATATTTTATTATGTAAAATCTATTAATAAGCCTAATTTTCCAAATAAACTGAACCTTGGGATCATATATTTTCATTGCTATTCTGTGTTTTATATTTAAAATAATGTGACAGTTATCTTATAATATGTTGGATCAAAATAGTTAATATTTCACACTCTTAATACTTCTCCTTGGTGTATAATTTTACCCTATCTTGGAACCTCCACAAACTATACTAATGGAAATATCCATCAACATATTTTATGTAAATAATTGAGCCCTAAATTGTCCACCTTGTGAGGTATTAGAGAAAGGTCTCCCTAAAAACCCTAGATTTTTATGATCAGAGCACTAGACGCACCATTATATCTGCTCAATCATTCATTCATATGGTGACATACATCTCTCATTGAGTAAGACACTTGTTTTTCTTAACAGACAGCCCATATGGGCATGTAATACCCAACTCTAGGTTATCAAAACAAGAGAGGAGAGGGTCACATTCACACCCTCTATATATATATGTAAATCATAGCCCAGACCTCATCCACCAATGGACGATAGAGGATTTTATGGTTGGTTGTCTCTTTAAAATACTCACATTTCTCACACTAAGAATGATTGACATGGGCATAGAAGTCAGTAATTATCACGACGTCCACATTATCAAATACCTCAATATGGGCCTCTGACTTTGGGTAAGACCTAAAAATATTTCATCACAACCTTTAAAGGAATATACACTCAATGAAGAAACCACATGGGCCTCCAACATAGGTGTAATCCCCATCCTATAAAACTATGTGGTATTTGATTCATGACCAAATGGGATATGTAGGAATCCTCCCTGAAGTCTAAACCCAATACCCAAAATTCACCCAAATGATTTTGGGGATACATCCCTAGTCGGCTCAAATCCAACATGGAGTGGAAAATTTATTTCAGGTCTCTTTCATCACCATCCTTATTAGATTATATTCCTAGTATGATCACACCCACAGCTTGGACAATACACATTTTCTAGGACCCATAGGTCTCCTGAGTATAAGTCCACAGTATCCTTGACTAGGCACCTTCTATAAAAAATGTTCTTTCTGTATGCCGTTAAACTGCATGGTTTTTTCCTTGTCAAATGACTTTAAAAGGTATGGTTTGTCCCATTAAGTGGAAATGAACTAAGAGGGTTATGATTACATTCAAAAAGATATATGGGATGTTCATTTTGAGGTTTTTAACCTAATATAAATACCATTCCCATCTTCTTTGGTGATAATAAATTCCAGAGTGCCCAAATATTTGGCTGAAAATATTCTAATCTGCTTATAAATTGTTCAATTAAGGGAGAAATGTTGATACATGTAGATGATTCTATGTTAAATACATGAAAACGATCACTTAATAACCTAAGGGTAACCTATAATGAATATTTTGGATTTAATAAAGAATTCATGAACAAGAGTTAAATCAAAACAATAAGATAGTCCTAGAGTATGAAATAATTACACCTCAAAAGGGCGTGACAAGACCAAACTCATATCCTCTTAACCATTGTGATTTATAAAGTGTAATTTTCCAAGTTCCTCAACAAACTCTTGCCTTTGTAGAGTAGTTTCCTGAGTCAAAATGGATATGCGAGTAATTGGGTATTTCCGGTTCCACAAACAAACCCCATTCGAAACCGACCCATCAAAAATGGGTGAGAAATAGATGGTGGTAGAGATGACTTCATCCGAAACTGGAGGGGGAATTTATAAGATCAAATTCATCCTATTCCACAACATAAATGTTTTTAGAGAAAGAATTAGAAGGGACATTTTGGGACCTAGAAAATGTTATGGGGGAGTTTTTATCTCCTTTAAAAGATGAGAAGGTGATCACAAATCTGTAGGGGGTTGACGAAGCTGAATCAAAATCAGAGGAATCTTGGGTATCTTATACTTTATCATTTATACCATTAAATTTATAATAGGTTTTGATATTCTAATACTCAGGAAAAAATATATGGGAAATATTGGTTTTTTCTAGTGATGTGGAGGTACCATTTAATCTTGATGATGATACAAGGATCACCATGGGTATTGAATCTATAACGGGAGAATTTTTATTCATGGAATTTTCATCTCGGGTGTAGTTTTGATAAGGTATTACTTGATAAAATTCTGGAAGAACTATATTATTTACCAGATTATCACCATGTAAATTATAAAACATTGAGTTTCTGGATCCTGAAGACTCTCTAAAGATAGTATCACTGCCTCTATTTGGTTGATGATAAATAAATTAACCTCACTACGTATAATGCAAGGTCTTGTGGTAGTATTTATTAAACTATTGGGAGAGTAAACATGAATGTCACCTCCTGTTATCAACTATTTTTCATTATATAATCTAAAAACATACCATAATATATTGTGATTCAAAAAACTAAAAGGGATAATTTTCACTCTATTTTTACTCCAACAACTCCATTTATTGGTTATTTTTGGAATTTATGGTATATTAATAGCACCACTAAAAAACAACAAATCCATGTTATTCCTAACATAATGTTAAATATTGTATCCTTTAGGACTACCATGAATTTAGATTCATATTCATGATCCCAAATTATACATTGACATTGATCCTTGAAAGAGGCTTCTGGTTTCTTTTTTCATACCCATGAAAGGTCAATTTTCAAGGATAGAGATCATCCTTGCTAAAACACAAGCATCATAGGGTTTATAATATGATAACATTTATCCCATAATCATTTTAAATTACATCTCAAAAAATATCCACATTTTCAAGAATAAGTAAAATGTGTAGGGTTTTAATGTGTCCCTAGATGTAGATCTCTCTATCCATCTTTTTGAGTAAGAAAAATGTATGGCATTCCACTAAGGTTTTTATTATAGGATACACCTATGATGAAATAGTATCAGCCTTAAACTATTGGGGGACCCAAAAGTCCCTGATAAGAACTTATCTAAATTCTTTTTAGTGGTGAAGTGAATCTAGGATCTAATGTATGGTTTTTATAGTGGCTAAATATTTAATGACAACATAATTCTACACTAGTGGATAATGTTTCCAAATACAAGATTTTCCTTAACCCGAGGATCTAAAGTCAATATGTTTTGTGTTAAAAATTCTAGTTTCTTCCAAGAACCTAAGGGCATGTCTATTGGTGTCATGTTGGGTCAACATGGCCTAACCACATTTATATGATGATCAGACAGTTTCAAACCTACCAAATAACCTTTAAAGAAAATAGTTTTTGACTGAATCTTAAAATAATCTATGATATATCTATGTTTCTATTGGGCTCATTAAATTTCATTCCATCGAGTTTAAACATTACATGTAGCTTTGGTATGGATGTTTCAAAAATACTGAGATGTTCCACAAACACATCATTCTTGGTTCCCTCATACTATTTGGAATCTCCCCTCTTATCCATAATTATTTGAGGGGAACTCAAGTTCATATACATATTCTCCATTAAAGAGGATATCTGAAAGATAAACGAAATTTGTAGAGCTAAAATGTGATTCCTAAAATAATGAGGGTTCTGTTTTATGAGGAAATTCCCTCCATACCAATGATATGTGTGGAAAATTTTTAAGGGTAATTATAAATTTAGAATTTCGTAGAAATTAAACTCCATACACCTTGTTTTTTTAAAGATTAAACATTCCTACAGATGGAATATTTGAATAATATATTTGGAAGGTGTAGTGTGTATTGGGGTTATAATATGTTGGTTAAAATGTTACCTATTAATTTAATGATCCCAATCTATTGTGTTTCACATTATCCAGCCATAAAAATTCTTTCTCTTTTAGATATGACATTCTTTCATCTATCTAATTCCTATGGATGGGTGATGGAAATATAGGAAAATTATTCTTGAGGTTTTTTCAATATCACTTGTCTATAATGAATCATTTTATATAGATTTTAATCAATAATAAAATATTCTTGAATATCGTGTCCCATCATCTAGTTGAAATGTAAATACTTAGGGTGATCACTGGGGAAGATCTAATTGTATTTTCAGGCCTCAGGTAGCTTGTTGAGATTATATGATGATGTTTTCAAGAAACTTCTCTTTTTTTTTGAAATTGTACGTTATTTTCATTGGTCCTCATTTCATGGGTTTTTTTGATCCATTCCTTCCTCTTTATGAGGATGATATTTCTTTTATTTTTAGTTTGTGGGAGGTTCAAGGTGGTATTGATATTATTTGGGCATCATAACACATGTTGGCTCAAATTTTAGCATCATCATGAAGGATTCCACCTTAAAAATCCTATTTTCAAGAAAATACATTATAGTCCATGGTTTGGACTTAATTCACTGAATGGAATCTTTGAGGCCTTGTGAAACAACCACAGACTCATGAAATCCACCAGGGTACATTGAAGGTATCAATGGTGTTTTTGAATCATCAAGGAGTTTCCATATCTAAATATCCAATAGTTTATATTATGGGAGTAATATATTGAGGTAGTATGTTGACCTTTCCATTTGACGATGAAATACCAGACTCATTCATTTCCATGATTCTCGTATTTCAAACAAGAAGCGAAAATCATCTTCATTAGCATGGAAATTAATTGATAGAGGAATTGAAAAATAAGGTCTTCATATAACATAATTCATTTAGCTGGTAGATTGTTGTACAAGATTATTCTATCCCCTATAGGTTTTAAAGAAAAAAATATGTGTGTTTCTACCTCAAAATGATTGATTATTCCCATCATAGGGCCACACTAGTTTATTAAATATGTCATGTATTTTTTTAGATTTCCCATTATAGTATAAGGTTAAGAAGGATGGATTATTGAAGTTGTGTGTGGGAGTGACATTCACCAACTTAGGATATTGTTTCCACTTGATTTGTATGAGTTCACATATCTATTCCATTGATTCAATTCAACTAGTGGGAGGATAAATGGCATTGAAAAGTCTTGAAGGTAATATTTTTTCATTCAATACCTAAACATGAGTAACAAATGTAGCATAATGTGGCCACCCGGTGAATACAATAAGGTTACACCTTGTTCAAGATGGACCCAAATGACTTTCTTTAAATGAGGGAAGTAATTATATAATTGTATGAAACTATTTTTCATCCGCAAAAAATTGGTTCATATAAACCAGTTGTTTGGTACCCAAGCCCACTTCATGGATAGACTCATATCTTCTATGTTGGGTAACCCCTCATGATGTGAACAATTTTTTAGATGGGAAACATTCACCACTCCTTGATAGTTTTACTTAGTGAGAATATTTTTCCTATGTAATTTTCATTAATGTCATTTCTAATCCTCTCTTTCATATTTATATTATGCTATCTTCTCTTAAATATTGATAAACTAGAACCCTTTAGGTAGTGATTGGAACATAACCACACCTTTCCCATTATCTTTATCTGATGTATCCTGAGTGGGTGGCTGATGAATATTCAAGTCTCCCAAATTCTGACACTTATTCTTAGGCTGGGTTCACACACCTTCTTCATTAATTTTATTGAAGAACATGTTTCCTGAAAATGATTCATGATGTCTATATACGTCAATTTTGAAGCCTATATTATCTACTAGATTAGCAATAATGAAATTTACCATCACATATGAAATAGAGGATATAAACTAAACATCCCTAAACAAATAATTGTTTTTATTCATCCAAGGATCCCTCATTTTTTAGGAAAATAAGGACCCCCTTTGTATACCCAATCTTTATTGGCCAATTTGGATTTTTAACTTCTTAATATTTAATCCTTCCTTTTGGAATTTACTTGATAGTGACCTGCGAATATATATTCAATGGCAATCCCTAACCATCATTTCTATACATTCTCTGAATGATAGGGGTTTCTCAGTAGATATAGGAATGGTTGGGGTTCTGGTAATCTGTGGTTACCACATAGTATAAAAAGAATTACTTCCTTAGAGGAGGTTTATGATTTGGTAAAAATTCTCCCACCCATCTGAGATAGGGTTTAATTGATTTTTCCACCAAGATATCATAGACCCATTGAGGATTGGGTGGTCCTAGGGGTGGTGGTGGTGGTAAAAAGTTCCCCAAACAATAATATTAGGATGGTTAAAATATGGATTTCATGAGTTATAACATGGGATTTTTTTTTTATTTTCATGATTTTACTCAGGTGAAGGATGAGTATTGTGGCCATTTAGAAAGTTTGATTCTAAATAAAAAATGGTTTTATTACAGATTAGTTATTCACATTACATAATGGATAAGTTTTTGAAATATATTTTGGGATGTTTAAAATACGATTCAATCAAGGGAGTGTTCCCTTTTGTTATGTCTTTAGACACCCATAATTGTGTGATATGAACGTTTCCATAGAAGATGTTGTATGTTTGGAGAAAATCAAAAAAAATATTGATATAAATTTTGTAAAGAACCCAAAGGTTTCATATTTGGAGATTGTTCTTGGGATTTTGATATATGCGTAAGGGGATTTCTTGTCCCTTATCAATTTATTGATATAAACCTACATTCATCCAAAAAGTTAGACAATCCACTAGCTATACCGTCTAGGGCTCAGCCATAGGCCCATGTTAGAACAAAGTCAACCAAGCCTAGTGGGAGTTGTATCAGGCTGGCCAGAGGACATTAGGATGTATAGTGCTCATAATGAGTATATAGGCCCGTGGGTAATGTCTAGATCATTCGATCTAGAAGTAAGGCATAATATAGGTTAGAATATCGATGGTAAGAAGCCTAGTTAGACATGTGGGCATGTGGTATGGTTGATAAACCTCATTGAAAGCTCATGTAAGAAGTGATCACACTTTATCATAGAAATTATAGGGATTTTTTGAGTTGAAATCTATGTGGGATGGGTTATGTGAAGATATTTTTCAACCACATTAATGAATATGTATATAACACATGATGTCTAATCACATAAATCACACCCATTCGATCAAGATCCTATGTCTTCCTCAACCTCCATCTCACCCACCAAACTCACAACACTGTTGGTTCATCAAGTCAAGTACCATCCAACATTAACATGACCCTAGATCTCAAAAACCATCATTTTGGAATTCTCTAATGATCAAAACAAGAAAAAGTTGAAATTTCTTATTCCCTTAATACATGAATGCAACTTTTGATTCCATTCATGCGTTCTTTCAAGGATATGAGAAGCGACGCATGAAAGAAATCATGAGACCCACATTAGTCTACTATGGGAATTCCTAGATATCACATGAGGGGATGATGAGGAACAAGTGAAGTTGTGATGAAATGTCGAAGGGGAGGGGGGTTGCACGAAGAAGAATATAACTCCCCGATCACAAATCCATCAATCATTATCATTTTAATTATTTGTTTTGTCATGAAAATAGGATCATGCAATGCCACTGCAAGTGATGAGAAGTCTCCAAGACATCACATGAGGCCATTGGCGGTTGTCTGGAGCCTCACTACATGGAATACTACAAATCATGATATTTCACTGTGGTATTTTAGAAATTCATCATGAGAATCTATCTCATGATTGTGTGATTTGGGTTACGGTAAATTGCCACTGCCTCAAGTAGTGCATGTTGAATCATTATTGTGCCAAGAGAATCTTACTTTGGCTGAACTCATCCAATATAAAACCATTATCCCTTTTAAAAAATGAGACATGTGAGAAAGGGAAAAAATATTTGTAGAGAAACAAAGTAGAATCCATCTGATGCCTTAAATATAATTCCACCAGGTAACCACAAGAGCCTATTATCAAATTTCCTCACAAGAACCCATCTCATGATCTCCTAAAAGATCATATGACCACATGATAAAAATAAAATGAACATCACGTGGAACCTCAATTTAGTGATATAGAAAACCCCAATCTTTTGATTCCATGTGCTACCCTTCACCATGAAATGTGAATCCTCGACCATACACATAGATGATTAAACATGAAGCCCATGAAAATTATCATAGAAGTTGTTGTAGGGTCATTTTTTATCATGTGATCGCATGAAAAATAAAATACTATGTGACCCTTCTATAAAAAGGTTCATAATCCATGCCATTGGATGTGTAGGATACCCATACTAGTGTCCTAAAGAATAAAACAGTGGACATTCCAACCCTTGATATCATGAATCCATGATTCATCTATCTTCCAGTTCTTTAATGTAGCATTGGACATGGCTGCCTTGGCATGGAGCACCCCTAAAGATCCTTAATATGGTTTCATAATCCTTCGAAAGACCATTATGTGTTCATGAAAATTGTATAAACAATTGTTCATTTTGTGAGTTCCTTTTTTATGTGCATATGAGCCCATGTAGAGGACCTCCTTTCACCATGAAAGTCCTATGGTGTACAACCCGAACACGAACACTCATAAATTCATCTTTTAACAAGAGAATTTAGGCATAATACCATTTTACAGGTTTCCTCAACCCTCTGGTGTGCCCACTTTGTCATGTGGGTGATCATAAACATGTTCTCGACACCCCTCTCTATAACTCTCTTAGGGAAATATGATCATATTTTTTATCACCAGTCTCATGATTCCATTATACAGCATTGGGAAAACCACGTGGATCACTAGACAGTCTATAGACAAGTCTAGTATATCATGTAATATGTCATGGATAATTCATGTTGGTTATGTGAAATGTCTTTCAAAATATAGGTTGATCTCACAACAACTTATTGATATATTGGCATTGATATGAGATTGTTTATAGACAATCCATGTTGATCTCATGATAGGTTGTTGACTTTTCATCATTATCATGTGATCGCCTAAGGAAAAGTCAAGTTCATCTCACAACTTCATATTGAAAAGTCATAATGGTGATATAATTTTGCATTAAAATGTATTCATTTTCATGAGACAACTTGAGTACAAATCAGATTTATCAAGCGACATCACATAGACATGTCTAATTTTTTATTTCCCATTGGAATACTAGAATTTCCATTTGGAATCTCCCTAACATGTCAACATTATCTTGTGAAGGCCCTAGGATAAGTTAGGAAAATTATGATAAGCATTATATACATGTCAGTGTTGTCATAAAGAAGACCCCAAACATGTCATATTTGATTATGTTGAGCACCTTTGGAATTTTAGCAATGATTATGAAAATATTTACAAGAAAAGTCAATTGATTATGCGAGGCATATTTGATTTTTAAGGAAGACTCCCTTGAATGTGTCTTTCATGTCATAATAACACCCCAAATATGTTAGGTGGATAATTTTGAAATTTTGGAAAAAAAACCTTATGGAATATCCACTTAATCTGGAAGATACACCTAGACCCCAACCATGTGGACCCCGACTAATAACCTTTATCCAAGAACCCCTCTTAATGTGACATGTCCTTAATGTGAAAGGATTATAAAAACATGAAAACCTATTGGTTTCATTCTCTCAGACCGTCCTTTAATGGTAACTATCTATCTATATCTATTAAAAGATAGAGAATGAGTATGCCAAAGGGTAGGCTTAGTATGTAAGCCTCGATCAACGAACTAAGAGAACTATGATTCTTATCTAGATAGGATAATTAGGATACATATTTAAGGCCTATTCTCCAAAGGGTATCTATCTAGTATAAACCCCTAGTATTCCTAAAGATGCATGGACAACCATATTGTTTCTAGGGATGATCACCCACCTTATCCCATTAGTAGGTTAGGGGAACACTATAATATGATAACTCCAATTCCAATCCAAACAGGATATGTAAGATGCCTCCCTAAGGCCTGGGGTACAATGGGTATCCAATATAGAGTGAATCCCTCTACATCCCATAAGTGTACCATCCTTCCACAATCATCAACGAATGATATGTGGGATCATAAATGGGAATCATTTTAAGAGTAAGCCCCGACAATGTCCTCAAGTACCTCAAACACATTAGCGGGTTTGGGATGAATCAAACTGCAATGACTCTAATTCATTTTGTAAATAATATAAATAAGATTCCTTCATAATGACCAAGTTCCATACCATATCCTACATCATATAGGGACACATTTATATTTAATCCCATCTTGAATACCCTCTCATGAAATGTGTATAATCATCCTTTATATCATTTTCTCACACCGAGAATGGATCACATGGTCTTAGACAAAATCAATGATTGTATCAATAAAATGATTAGAATTCCCCCAAGCGTGGTCCCATAATTTGGATGTAATCTTAATTACATCTCGTCATCACTCAAAGGTTCATGCTCCTGATGAGGTATCCTAGGGCAGTCTTATGACCATACGTTCTTCCAAAGGCCTCTATTATAACATCTCTCATGACACAGATTCCGGTATTAAGAACCACTTAAACTCTAATTATAGTCATAAAAAGATATATAGGATTCCATTATCGAGGTCCAGTCCCTATATTTACATCCTTATCACAAGATGTTTAAATGCATGGATCAGTCCAGTTACGTGACCATAAACTATGTCAAAAAAACTATGTGGTTTTTTATTAATATTCTCATTGGATACATAGAATGACTCATAGAGGTTCAGTACCATATACATGACATGACACACCTCCCCAGATGTTAGTTAACTATATATTTCTTGAACAAGGATAAAAACTAAGGCATCGTAAATACTTAAGAGATTGATAGAGAACCCATGACATGCACACAATTATTTTTATCAATATATGGTCATAATTAAGGTATTGACACTGGGGTAACCATTCCCGTATTGGGACCTAGAAAGGATTTCATAAACATATATTATATATATAAGTGAGTCCCAATGTAGGAAACAATCCCCCCAGAGGGTTTGATGAGCCTAACCTCCCATCTTATCGACCAATGTGAGTTCCTAAGCACCATTGGGTTTGAAACCCCACTTGATTGCCTGCCTTTGGAAAGAAGGTCCATAATTGGTTATGGATGTGGAAAACTTTTGGTACTTCCATGAAATATTAAAAAACGGTAAACTTGATGTGAATAATTGATAAATAATTGAACCCCTACAATCTATCCATTGGTCCAAAACCCATCCAAATATTTCATGATGAAACAAAATAGTGATCCAAACGTGAAATAATTTAACTGTGTCATCTGATTCATGGTTCAAAAGGGATTGATTTTCCAATTACCATCACGATATTTTTCTCTATGCTCAATGCACAAAAAAATGGTGGACCTGAAATGTTTATTTTAACTGTACTGAACCTCGAATAAAAATAAGTGATCACCTCTTTATCATTTAACTATTAAAATTATTGAATGGGCGTGTACAATATATATATCACACTTCACTAATTAGGGAATTGTTTCACCTCTAAGTACATCCAGAATCCTTAGAATCAAAATGAAATCATATAATGTTCCAATTTATTTTGAGTTTGTTGGAATGAATTCCCACTAGACATCTATCACACAACTGTACACAGGAGAGGAAGTGGTCCTTATCCCCAAATGCAACCACATTATATGCTTATCCCTAGAACACATCAATGCATACCTTCCCTAGCTCATAGAGGTGGATGAGGACAATCATTAGGTAAAATAAATCAATTAGAATCTTCCTTATTGGGTTCATATTGATTATGGTCATCATCATCGACATTTGACCATTATTTCACAAGGATATATAGTGGAGGTTATGCATACACCAAATATCTATGTTTGGAAATACATCATGATAACCCACTAGGAGTGTCAAATTATGGTAATTATAGATAAATGATATATCCCTACTACCACCAATATGTTTGAGACCCATTAATGTATCTAGATAGTGGATAAAAATCAATTTAGATGATTGACGCACTCCTGTCGTAGGGCGTGGAAAAAGCAATTTAGCTTTCCTAGTGCAACACAATGGTTAACCATGGTCGTCTCACTTGAGGAGATTTTTCAGTTTGTTCACTCATTTAATATAATTCACCTTAACAACTTCCTTTTTTATTTTTTTATTTAATCTATGAATGTAATGAAATTTACGAAAATAAATAAAATGCAAAAAATCAATTCAAATTAATATAAAATTATAAACAAAATGAAATTAGTGAAGAAAGGAAGTTCTCCCAAGAGAATGTTCAAGGAGAACATTCATTGACCAAATTCAAATATTCATAGTGAACAAACTCCATTGTATGTAAGGAAAACTTAGTATAACCTAGTTATGAATGAAAATTCCACTTAGAGATCTCTAAGAACATCCCCCATCCACCACCTCAATCAAGGAAAAATGGTTGTAGATTAAGAAGTTAATCAGTAGACAAACACAATGAGGATTACACCCACTTTAAATTATACATAGAATTAACTCCAAGAATATTAAAAAAATGGTTTCAAGTTCAAGAAACTGATTAATCCCTTAGGATATTCATCAGATTAGTTACTCATGATAATGAGTATTATAGTTCATGATGGTAAGATGGGAAGATGAAAAGAGGGTGGATGGGTGGACACGGAAATACTAACCATGCATGAATTTATTAGAAATATAAATTAAAATAGAAAACTAAAACAAAAATAAAGAAAATAAATAAATTAAGAATAAATGGGGAAGATTTGTGGTTATCCTCCCTCAGTATAGATCTTCTCCATGGTTCCATGAAAGAATGGGTTGGAGAATGAGATTCTTTGAGATGGAAGAGATCCCCCCTTTTATATCCAAAATTTTTTCACTGAGATTTGACACATTTTAGCCCCATTAAATGAACTCTTCACATGTTTCACCCTTTATTAATGTTTTTAATAATTATATTTTACGTTTCTCTTCAACATATCAGGGTATTTGGGCAAGTATTCCAAGATTTATTACTGTTTTACTCTGAAAATTTATTCTATCCAGTCAGACTCTCCAAAATAAAAACCTCCATATTAGAATGAAATAATTACCATTAAATTGGACAATTCCCACATTCTATCCTTCATGAAATATGTTAAAGAACTTCTATTGTATCCACACACCGAATGTAAGAGCAATTGAACCCACTATGAATAAGTTATGGACCCACACAACACATCGAATGATCTGTAAACAGTTTTTGTGGTACCACTTGTGAGCTTTTTTTGAGCCTCCATATAGCCGATTCAGCTTTTGGTAAACAAGGATTAAATGAGTCCATGGATGTGTATAATCTATAAAAGAAATAATTTTACAATTTGGATTACTATATAAAATGTTATAAAAAAAATACAGAAATAATTTTAAATAGTTAAAAATCTAAAATTGACCATTTTTACTATTGAGCACAAAATATCACCAATATCATAATGATGCAGCTATTTATATTAATATAACACTTTTTTGGGTTTAAAATAATGAAATTCAATGTAAACTGAATTCAAAATATTTTCTCTATAAATTCCCCCACACATAAACTATGCATTTCTTCAAGCATAAGATCTCAACATGGAATTTAGAGTACACCCATGTTACCAATATTAAAATTCCAAAGTAATAAAATTTTAAAATGTTCAATGTAAAATAAAAAATTCAGAAATCCACATAAAAGACCAATTTAACTTCCTATTTTTTAAAGAAACAATTAATTCCTATATTTTACTTTTGCGCTTTGAAAAAAAAGAACTTTTTCTTTCAATCATTCATGGTTATCAATTCATTATTATTTATAATTCCATATCATGATTTAACTCACCTTTTAACTTTTTACTCTCATATATAATGATACAATTCAATTATAGTTATTCTCATATCATGAGAACATTCAACGTATCCATAAACATGTAAAATAACCAGTTTCTCCACTTTGTAAAGACAAAAGGCACATAAAATCAACAAGAAATTTCCAAAAAGGTTCCAATGACTCTAAGAATTATGGTTGGTAGGATTTGACGTTTTAAAAATTAAGGCTCAAGGAAGAGGTTTATCTCATAAGTACAATGCATGATATCAAAAAGTGTAATCAAATTATCCCCTTAAAAGTAGGAACACCCACTTCCCCAAAACACAAAGTAAGGTCACGATCAAGGAATCATAATGAATGATTTGTGCACCCTCTTGATTTTTTTTCCTTTTGTATATACTATTGTTTTTCTTTTTTGAAAGTTATAGTTAGATAAAGCCTAAAATTCATCATATAACTACATAAGATTATAAGATTATCGGTCTGGAAAATGGTGATAGTTTGGTTCTCCCAAATCACAACCCATTTTTCTCATTTTTTTGGATCTTTTTGTTATTTTTTGTCATTTTTTAATTCATCAGGGAGAAAACAATGAATTTCAATGCATGACTTCATAACAATTTACAATTCCAACAATAGAACCCCTACACTTTTCTTTACAAAGTAAATCATCCCTTCCACCATGAATCCCTTCACCCCCACACATCATCTTTAAAGTATCATGAAAATACAAAGAGGATGGTAGGAATGTGATACAAATTGTAACACCCCGAACCCAGTTACCCAGAGTCGGTGCATTACTTCGTAGCATTGGCATGATCACAAAAGATCAAGTCTCGAAAGACTGATTAGTTTAGTAGCCTTGGAAACTCTAGATACATTCATAAGTCTTACATTACATCATAAAGTAAAACAAAACTACAACATCTTCTCTTCATATCCCCTTATATTATCCCTGCAGGTCATTCATAATATACTTCTTCACATCCTAGAAAAATTAAAACATTGAAAGGGGTGATCTCAGATGCTCAGTAAAGATAACAATATAGCGGAAGCTTTCATAAATAAACATTAACATTTAAGGAAATGTATAACTAAAACAAAAGCCTTTTAAACTTGAACTTTAGCATAATATGGCAAAAGTAAAATGAAATAATGCCATTTACTTACTCACATGGATATTATACTAGTCCAATAATCACATGAAATATCAATAACCACTTTCATAATGATGGAATGCATAATGCCAGACTATCATAACCACGTAGCCAAGGCCTCCTGCCAAGTCTACAATAAGATTTTGTCAAGACCTTGTGCCAAGACACTAGTTTGTCTCATGAGACCTACTGATGCATCGAGGAGCTATAGCGGGCTCCACCTGTCACTTATTAAGTCCAATGCATTCCTCATATGAACAGGTTTAAACATATCATAAACCATAACATAATCATATCACATAAAACATGCATAAAGGAAACATAACATTTCCACATTTCAATCACAAGATATCAATACAACACATTGATATAATAAAAACATTATCAAAACCATTTTCAATACCAAAATAAAATTAAAACTCTGTATTTACTTTTCATTTAAGAAAAAGTTATGGCTTGTAGAGGAAGCCGAAACACAAATAATGGTCACGGCGGCGGAGATGTCATTGTCGCTGCATATGTAAGACAAAAAAATTCCTTTTTTAGTTTAGTAAAACGATTTGTAAAAAAAGATTCCTTTTTGAATAAAATTCAAAGTCAAAGGGGTTTATACACCGTATAAAATAAAGTTGTCTATAAAACAAAATATGCATCAATGAAAGGATATTGAGATGAAGACCCTTAAAAAGATCATTTTATTTAAATAAAGTAGATCTATTATTATGTATTCACTATAAGTACACAAAAATAAAGTACAAATACAAGATAGGACATAATAATATGATGACATAATTTGAAAGTAAGAGATTAACCCAAAGAATAGAAATTGGGTTAAGAAGTTCCCTTACCTCGTGTCCAACCTGACTCGACCATTCTTTAAGCTCCTGAATAATAAACTAGAGTTAATTTATAGTTTCTTAAGAACCCTTTTCAAGTTTATTATTCCTTTTATATCACTTATTACCATGTTATGAACATTATGTAATTATTTTTGTTAATAACGGCCGTTTTGTCGATCTTAGGTACTTGAGTCAAAAATAAACTTCTTATAATTACACTTTGTTCATGTGGTAAAATATCCATTATATCCATAATTATATACATGATTTAGATATCATATAAATCATATATATCCAGTATATACATTAATTTATAATATTACATAACATTTAGAGGTAAGAAATGACATGCACCGTTCATGGAGACGGTAAGCCGTACGTACGCATGAACGCTACATTCATTTATATTTCGTATTTAATTAAATGAAGTTATAATTATATAAAGTTATAATATAATTCCACTATAATATAATGTATAATATCATTTACTCCATACTTTATACATCCCAGATATGGCATTAATTATTCAAATCACTTTGAGGGGGCAGTAGTCCGCACTTCCAAAAATGAAAATATCGCGTTTACCCATAATGAAAACAAGAAAGGTATGCCATAAATGAAAAATACATAACCTTAAGTAAAACATAAACATATTATATATCATATATAAATATAGTGACATATTAATGGGCACCTTTTAAGGTGTTATATGAGTGTTGAACAATCATCATTTCGTGAGGCAGAAATTCGCCATCCACAGAAACAGTATGTTCTTTAACCATTAGATGTAGGTGTGTGTAAGTTCAGCTCAAATAATTCTCATAAAAACATACTAGTATATTTATGATACTGGTGTTGTTACAAAAGAAATGAATAAAAAGAGTTTAGGTGGTTGGATAAGCAAAATAAAACAAAATAACATAAGCGAAGACATTACCTTAAAATCGGGTAACTCTTTTGATTTGAGCCAAAGGATTCCTTGGGAAGAATTCTGCCCAAAGTGAGGCTTCTAGGAATAGGGGAGGGAAGTTGGGAGATTATTTTGGCAGAGGTTGGCCGAGCCAAAAGGCTTTGAAAGTGTGAGTAAGGTGGTAGTGGTGGGGGCCTTTTATAAGTGGAGAGGAGGGGCACTCTTGGAATGTCATGAAATGTTACATTATTAAGAAATGCTTTTCGGATTCTAAAGGTCCCAAAATGATATATTGCGAGGCTAAGGTGATAAGAGTTCTAAATATACTCATCCAATAGGTTTTTGACAAGTTTAAGCCTTGGATTTTACATTATCGTTTCATTTTATTTAAATCGTTAATTAATGAGGTAATCGATGCATCATCATGGTGTCATTAATAATTTAATTTATTTAATGTCTAAAAATTATAAAAAAAAATATCATGATTTAGGAAATATTTTTAGCTTTATAATTAATATTTATAGTCAAAACTATGACTTGTGTAACCCCATTTAAAAATTGTTTTAGTAAAACAACTTATGTTTGTGACATTTTTATTTTAACATTAAATAAAACGTTTTTAATGTCATTTTCCTACCAAAGTGGCTCCATGGGGTCCCCAAGTTGACCCATGGATTTTCATGGTCGGCCATGACTCATCCAATAGGGGTATGACAAGTTTCAAGGACATTTCATATTTTTATAATACTATTTTTACCTTAAATTTCACTAATTACCTTTAATCGCGATTAATTAAACTTAAAAGTTACTATTCACCAAAAAAATTATTTTTATCCCATTGAACCACATTTTACTTTTTAATGACAACCATGTATGTCGGATTTTTGAAAATCAAATCATAGAAGTGGAAATGTTTCATTTAAACGAAAAATCAGTTTTTTAACTACCATTTAGTGGTTTCACTATTCATCAAAAATTGAAGTTTTTCAAAACAATGCCAAAATTTCACCCTAAGCTATAATTGATATTCCGAATCCAAAAATGATGTCTATTTTACAAAATTCCAAACATATATGTTTCATTAATTAATTTTATAATTAATTCCCGATGTCACAACAAATAGCGTGTTTTAAAGAAACAATATATATCAAAAGATTGACAATTGTTTATGTCCAATTTCAAAGTGAAATTAGTTCGAATGACCACCATTGGATAAAATAGTAAAAATATATTCTAATTATACTTTAAAACCACTCAATATTATAATTTATCACTATAAAATAATTTGATTAAAAAAGTTGTTTTTAAGTATTTTTCACTATTCATAAAAAATTGGAAGTTCTCAGAAAATTTCAAAAAATTCAACTTTGGATAATTTCGATATTACGAATAAAAAAATGCAGTCCATTTTGAAATATAAAATTTCTATAATTTTAAAAATTGGGTATTACTATTCATAATGGCTACTTTGATTAGTTGTGGTGTGTGTTAGAACTCGAAGTTGCGTACAACACACACTACTGTATTATTCAAAGAGAAGTGTACCGTGGAAGTTTGGGGTGTTACATTCTCCCCTCCAAATAATTTTGTCCTCAAAATTTCATATAATATCACTGTATAAAAAGATTCGGGTGATTCTTCATCATAAGTTCCTCGGGTTCCGACGTTGCCTCCTCCATCTTATGGTTTCTCCATAGAACTTTTACCAGACGAGTCATCCCGTTTCTCAGCACTTGTTATCTTGTATCAAGAATCCTGACGGGCTCTTCACAATAAGACAGATCGGGTTCCAGTTCTAATTCCTCATAGGTGAGTACATGCGTTGGGTCGGGCATGTATTTTCTCAACAGTGATACGTGGAATATATCATGAACTTTGGAGAGACTTGGCGGTATTGCCAAACAGTAAGCTACAGTCCCAATTCGTTCTAGAATTTCGAAGGGCCCGATGTACATGGGACTCAATTTACCCTTCTTACCGAAGCGTATAACTCCCTTCCATGGTGATACCTTCAAGAAAACATGATCTCCTGCCTGAAATTCCAAATCCTTCCTTCGATTGTCAGCATAGCTCTTCTGCCTACTTTGAGATGCTTTGACGTGGTTTTGGATTACCTTCACCTTTTTCATCGTTTCCTCCACCAGTTATGGGCCTACAAGTTTTCTTTCACCAACGTCATCCCAATAGGTTGGTGTGCGAAATCTCTTTCTGTATAACGCTTCATATGGTGCCATCCAAATACTTGAATGGAAGCTATTGTTATAGGAAAATTCTACCAGGGGTAAATATTGATCCCACATTCCTTGAAAGTCAAGTGAGCATGATCTCAACATGTCTTCTACGGTTTGAATAGTTCTTTCTGATTGTTCGTCTGTTTGAGGGTGGTAAGAAGCGCTCAAATGAAGTTCAGTATCTAAGGCCATCTGAAGACTTTTCCGGAATCTTGATGTAAAGTGGGGATCACGATCCGAGATAATCGACAAGGGTACTCCATGAAGTCTCACAACTTCATTAATATATAGTCTTGCTAGACGTTCAAGTGACATATCTTCCCTTATAGCAAGAAAATGTGTTGACTTGGTGAGACGATCAACAATTACCCATATTGTGTCATTCCTTATAGGGGTCTTTGGTAGTCCCATGACAAAGTCCATCGTAATATTATCCCATTTCCACTCAAGTATGGGAAGAGGTTGCAATACTCCACCAGGATGTTGCCTTCCAGATTTCACTTATTGGCAAACCATACATCTTGACACAAAATCGGCAATATCCCTTTTTCATGTCATCCCACCAAAAATTTCCCTTTAAATCTCTATACATTTTAGTTCTCCCAGGGTGTATAGAGAAATTGGAACTATGAGCATCATCTAACAATTCCTTCTTTAAATCAGGTATATCGGGAACACAAAGTCTCCTCCCAAATTTCAAAATTCCATCTTCATAAACAAAGTCACTCAACCACCCATCATTCACAGCTTTAATCTTCTTTTTCAACACATCATCATTGGGCTAAGAACTCTTTATCCTTTCTAGTAAAGATGGTTTTGCAACCATTTGAAATTTTTTTGATGTTTCACCCTCCATGGTGATTCCCATATCCATATTTACTAGATCCATGAAAATAGGATCCCTTTCCACTTCATCATGTTCAAAACTCCATGATCTTTTCTACTCAAAGCATCTGCAACCTTATTTGCCTTCCCTGTGTGGTAGTGTATCGTGCAATCATAATCCTTGAGTAGTTCAAGCCTTCGTCTTTGCCTCATGTTGAGTTCTTTTTGTGAGAAAATATATTTCAAACTCTTGTGATCGGTATATATCTCACATTTTTCACCATAGTGATAATGTCTCCATATCTTCAGGGAAAAGATTATAGCAGCTAACTCGAGATCATGAGTAGGATAGTTCTGCTCATGAATTTTTAGCTGTCGTGATGCATAGGCAATAACCCTATCATTCTGCATAAGGACACAACCAAGTCCTTTCATTGATGCATCACTATAAATAACGAACCCATCATTCCCTGATGGTAGAGTGAATATATGAGCATTGACTAATCTTATCTTCAGTTCTTCAAAACATTCTTCACACTCTTTAGTCCAGACAAATTTAACCCCTTTACGTGTGAGCTTCGTCAATGGGTTATCCAATCGGGCAAAATTCTGGACAAAACGTCGATAATAACCTGCCAAACCAATAAAGCTGCATACCTTAGTTATACTCGTCGGTGATGGCCATTCTTGGATTGCCTTGGTCTTAGAAGGATCAATAGAAATTCCATTCTTAGAGACAATGTGGCCAAGAAAAGAAATCTCTTGAATCCAGAATTCACACTTGCTAAACTTCCCATATAATTCATGCCTTCTAAGAGTCTTCAAGATAATGCTCAAGTGATTTTCATGTTCTTCGTAGCTTTTGGAGTACACCAAGATGTCATCAATAAATACCACCACAAAATCATCTAGATATTCCTTGAAAACACTATTCATTAGATCCATGAATATAGAAGGTGCATTATTCAATCCAAAAGGCATTACTGTAAACTCGTAATGCCCGTACCTTATTCGAAATGCTGTCTTCGGAATGTCTTCCTTCTTCACACACAACTGATGGCATCCAGATCGAAGGTCAATCTTTGAAAAGTTTTGAGCTCCATGCAATTGGTCAAATAAATCATCAATGAGAGGTAGGGGATACTTGTTCTTTAATGTTATAGCATTGATCTCCCTGTAGTCAACACACAACCTCATAGATCCATCTTTTTTCTTAACAAAAAGGACAGGGGCTCTCCATGAAGAAACACTAGGGCGAATAAATCCCTTATTACTCAATTACTCTAGTTGTTTCTTTAGTTCAACTAATTCCACGGTGGCCATGTTATAAGGGGTCTTCGATATAGGCCTTGATCCAGGAATTAAATCAATGGAAAACTCAACTTATCATTCTGGAGGATGTCCAGGTAAATCTTCAGGAAACACATCTTCATATTCTTTCACAATAGGTACATCCTTTATTTGAACATTACTTCCCTCTCCCTTAGTTATTTCATTCTCTTCCTCCCCAATAATTGAATTTAGTTGAGCTACTGGGGGTGGATCTAAATAAGAATTAGGTGGTGATGATTCTGCTCTAAAAATAAGGTGTTCCTTATCATCATCATCAAAAATCGTAACCTCCTTCTTCTTACAATAAATATTTTCATCATAGCCCGAAAGACAATCCATACCGAGGATTATATCAAACTCAATCATAGGTATGACAATGATATCAGCGGATAATGAACAGTTATGTGCTCTAATGGGGACTGATTCACAAAACTTGTTGCAATAATACTTCCCTTAGGAGTTTTGACTGACAATTCTCTTGTTAAATAAAATTAGAAATATCTAATTTTCTTAGCAAACTGGGAAGATATGAAACAATGTGATGATCCAAAATCAAATAATGCATTTTCTAAACTTGAGGAAACCATTAAATTACCTGCCACCACATCTTTCGGAGCTTCAACCTCAGCAGTAGTGATAGCATAAGCTTGGCCTTGATCCCTTTTCCTCTATTGAGGTAATTTCCCCTGACGCTTAGGACATTCATTTGCATAATGTCCCATCTCTCTACAATTATAGCATTCCACATTGACAACAACTTTCTTTCCCTTGCAATCATGATCTTGGTGGCCTTTTTCACCACACTTGTAACAGACTCCCATTCCCTTCAAGCTAGTACCGGGGTGTTTCTTTCCACATTTACTGCAGGACTGATATTCAACTCTTCCCTTCTTCCCCTTATTTCCATTTCCAGATTGATCAGAAGATCTCTTCTTTTCTTGCTTTTCTTTAAAGTCATAAGACTTAGAGAATTCCTTTTCCGTCTTGATAGCACACGAGAAAATATCTTCGTATGACGAGAAGGTTTGTGAGACTAATGCTCGATGGAGAAATGGTTTTAACCCATCAAAGAAACGATCAATCTTACTTCTTGGGTTACATATATAATCTGCAGCGTGCCTCGGTAACCTTGTAAAGTTAGCCTCATACTTTGTGACATTCTCATCCTCCTTCTACCTCAGACTCAGCAATTGCCTTTCCATATCTTCTCGATGGTCATGTGGAAAGTATTTTCCAAAGAAAAGATCTTTGTAATCTCTCAATTCCATACTTGATACTTTTTCATCTTCCTTTGTATTTTGAATCAACGACCACCATTGATCGGCATCTCCAGTGAGGCGGTAGACTGCCATGACAACCTTCTCTCTTTCGCTACTCCCCAAGGCGTGGAATATTTTCTCTAAGGAGTTCATCCATTTCTCAGATACTAATGGATTTATACCCCCATTAAATGTTGGCAGTTGTTTCCTCATGAAGCGGTCTAACATTGATCCTCCATGTTGCGGATCAGGGTGCTCCATACGAGTAAGGTTATTATTCATAACCTGAGTGAGTTGTCCCAATATGGTAATAAGTTGATTAGCACCAGTTGTATCTCCATCTCCATAATAATTATCTTGAGCATGAGGGAAATCCCTACATGGAGTGAGTGCATTGATACGGTTTCCATTCCTTCCACTAGGCACCATTTCTAAACAATGGCATAAACTAGATTAGTTTATGAATCAAAATACATAATTCCATACTTATAAAATACTTAACATAAATTGAACTATTTATGGATATAATCCATAATCATAAAAATGTTTTCTTTGAGGAAGTATATACTCATAACCCTTCATAGTGGTTTGTAAAGAATGCGAGAATTATCCTAATCATATCCCCCGGGAGTGTCGTAACCAAGAGTGCAGCAAGACCCGTTGTCGTGCACCAGTTCCCGTTTGAGTCTAGCTCAAAGCGGTGTTTTTGGGTTTTACCCCTAGGTACATCTGTGCCAGAGCCACCTCTACCTACTCGTATCCAGACATGGATGTATTGCTCGGAAAACTCACAAAATCTCTATAATACCAAAATTCTAGGAAGTTCTTCTATACTAATCCTCAAAGTCTATCTTCGGGCTATGTGCTCTAATCAGAGTTTATCGAAATCTAGCTTCCAAGGTTAGTACTAAACTGCCTTTGATACCAACTGTAATGCCCCAACCCCAGTTACCTAGAGTCGGTGCATTACTTCGTAGCATTGGCATGATCACAAAATAGCAAGTCTCTAAAGACCGATTAGTTTAGTAGTCTTGGAAACACTAGATACATTCATAAGTCTTACATTACATCATAAAGTAAAACAAAACTACAACATCTTCTCTTCATATCCCCTTATATTATCCCTGCAGGTCATTCATAATATAATTCTTCACATCCTGGAATAATTAAAACATTGAAAGGGGTGAGCTCAGATGCTCAGTAAGGATAAAAATATAGCGGAAGCTTTCATAAATAAACATTAAAATTTAAGGCAATGTATAACTAAAACAAAAGCCTTTTAAACTTGAACTTTAGAATAATATGGAAAAAGTAAAATGAAATAATTCCATTTGCTTACTCACATGGATATTCTACTAGTCGAATAATCACATGAAATATTAATAACCACTTTTATAATGATGGAATGCATAATGCCAGACTATCATAACCACGTAGCCAAGGCCTCATGCCAAGTCTACAATAAGATTTTGTCAAGGCCTCGTGCCAAGACACTATTTTGTCTCATGATACCTACTGATGCATCTAGGAGCAATAGCGGGCTCCACCCGTCACTTATTAAGTCCAATGCATTCCTCATATGAACATGTTTAAACATATCATAAACCATAACATAATCATATCACATAAAACATTCATAAAGGAAACATAAAATTTCCACATTTCAATCACAAGATATCAATACAACACATTGATATAATAAAAAAATTATCAAAACCATTTTCAATACCAAAATAAAATTAAAACTCTGTATTTACTTTTCATTTAAGAAAAAGTTATGGCTTGTAGAGGAAGACGAAACACAAATAATGGTCACGGCGGTGGAGAAGTCATTGTCGCCGCATACGTAAGACAAAAACATTCCTTTTGTCGTTCAGTAAAACGCTTTGTAAAAAAAGATTCCTTTTTGAATAAAAGTCAAAGTCAAAGGGGTTTATACACCGTATAAAAGAAAGTTGTCTATAAAACAAAATATGCCTCAATGAAAGGAGATTGAGACGAAGACCCTTACAAATATCAATTTTTTAAATAAAGTAGATCTATTATTATGTATTCACTATAAGTACACATAAATAAAGTACAAATACAAGATAGGACATAATAATATCATGACATAATTTGAAAGTAGGAGATTAACCCAAAGAATAGAAATTGGGTTAAGAAGTTCCCTTACCTCGTGTCCAACCTGACTCGATAGTTGATTAAGAACACTTTTCAAGTTTATTATTCCTTTTATATCACTTATTACCATGTTATGAACATTATGTAATTATTTAGGTTAATAACGGTCGTTTTGTCGATCTTAGGTACTTGAGTCAAAAATAAACTTCTTATAATTACACTTTGTTCATGTGGTAAAATATACATTATATCCATAATTATATCCATGATTTAGATATCATATATATAATATATATCCAGTATATAAATTCATTTATAATATTACATAACATTTAGAGGTAAGAAATGACATGCACCTTTCATGGAGACGGTAAGCTGTACGTATGCATGAACGCTACATTCATTTCTATTTCGTATTTAATTAAATGAAGTTATAATTATATAAAGGTATAATATAATTCCACTATAATATAATGTATAATATCATTTACTCCATACTTTATACATTCCACATATGGCATTAACGATTCAAATCACTTTGAGGGGGCGGTAGTCCGCACTTCCTAAAATGAAAATATCCCGTTTACCTATAATGGAAACAAGAAAGGTATTCCATAAATGAAAAATACAGAACCTTAAGTAAAACATAAACATATTATATATCATATATAAATATAGTGACATCTTAATGGCCACCTTTGAAGGTGTTATATGAGTGTTGAACAATCACCGTTTCGTGAGGCAGAAATTCGTCATCCACAGAAACAGTATGTTCTTTAACCATTAGATGTAGGTGTGTGTAAGTGTAGCTCGAATACTTAGCATAACAACATCCTATTATATTGAGTATACTGGTGTTGTTACAAAATAAATTAATAAAAAGAGTTTATGGGGTTGGATAAGCAAAATAAAACAAAATAACATAAGCGAAGACATTACCTTAAAATCGGGTAACTCTTTTGATTTGAGCTAAAGGCTTCCTTGGGAAGAATTATGCCCAACGTGAGGCTTCTAGGAATAGGGGAGGGAAGTTGGGAGAGTATTTGGGAAGAGGTTGGCTGAGCCAAAAGGCTTTGAAAGTGTGAGTAAGGTGGTTGTGGTGGGGGCCTTTTATAAGTGGAGAGGAGGGGCACTCTTGGAATGTCATGAAATGTTACTTTATTAAGAAATGATTTTAGGATTATAAAGGTCCCAAAATGATATATTTCTAGGATAAGGTGATAAGGGTTTGAAATATACTCATCCAATAGGTTTTTGACAAGTGTAAGCCTTGGATTTTACATTATCGTTTCATTTTATTTAAATCGTTAATTAATGAGGTAATTGCTGCATCATCATGGTCTCATAAATAATTTAATTTATTTAATGTCTAAAAATTATAAAAAAAATATTATGATGTAGGAAATCTTTTTAAATTTATAATGAATATTTATAGTAAAAAATATTACTTGTGTAACCCCATTTAAAAATTGTTTTAGTAAAACAACTTATGTTTGTGACATTTTTATTTTAACATTAAATAAAAAGTTTTTAATGTCATTTTCCTACCAAAGTGGCTCCATGGGGTCCCCAAGTTGACCCATGGATTTTCTTGGTCGGCCATGACTCATCTAATAGGTGTATGACAAGTGTCAAGGCCATTTCTTATTTTTATAATACTATTTTTACCTTAAATTTCAATAATTACCTTTAATCGCGATTAATTAAACTTAAAAGTTACTATTCACCAAAATTTTTTTTAATACCATTGAACCACATTTTACTTCCTAATGAAAACCATGTATGTCAGATTTTTGAAAATCAAATCACAGAAGTGGTAATGTCTCATTTAAAGGAAAAATCAGTTTTTTAACTACCACTTAGTGGTTTCACTCTTCATCAAAAATTGAAGTTTTTCAGAACAATGCCAAAATTTCACCCTAAGCTATAATTGATATTCCAAATCCAAAAGTGATTTCTGTTTTAAAAAATTCCAAACATATGAGTTGCATTAATTAATTTTATAATTAATTCCTGCTGTCACAACAAATAGCGTGTTTTTAAGAAACAATATATATCAAAGGATTGACAATTGTTTATGTCCAATTTCCAAGTGAAATTAATTCTAATGACCACCATTGGATAAAATAGAAAATATATATTCTAATTATACTTTAAAACCACTCAATAGTATAATTTATCACTATAAAATACTTTGATTAAAAAATTTGTTTTTAAGTATTTTTCACTATTCATAAAAAATTGGAAGTTCTCAGAAAATTACAAAAAATTCAACTTTGGATAATTTCGATATTACAAATACAAAAATGGAGTCCATTTTGAAATATAAAATTTCTATAATTTTAAAAAGTGGGTATCACTATTCATAACGACTAATTTGATTAGTTGTGGTGTGTGTTAGAACTCGAAGTTGCGTACAACACACGCTACTGTATTATTCCAAGAGAAGTGTACCGTGGTAGCTTGGGGTGTTACACAAATGTCTTAAATCATGGCTCATCCCTAGAAAGGTCATTCATGGTCTCTATGGGATAAAATAAGGATTGATATACAGGTTTTCTTTAAGTATATGGGTTTTTCAAAATATGTATCAATCTTTTTAAATGTGTTTTTTATAGTCAAAGCATTTAAAAGTTCAAATTCAAGTTCTAATCGGTAACATGTCCCAAGATCACTCAAAAAATATGCTCAAGAATAAATAATAAGTACATGGTATAGAAATCATCTCATTAATGAGACAAATGATAGTGGAAAATCACTCAATCCATGATTTATAAGAACAAATCAATTCAGATGAATTTCAAAAATTCAAAGCATGAAAGATGGTAGGGAAATTTCATTAACATGAGTCAATCCATTCCTTAAAATCACGAGTCATCATTTTAATATCCATGCTTCACTTTAAATATTACATTTTCCATTTTAATCATTGAATATCATTAAAATTTAAATCTAAAACATGGAATCACAGGGTTTGAAGAAACTCATGTCTCTTTGATGTGTCAAGTAAGCATTAATTTAGGTGAGGGCATGAAATTATTATCATTAAAGCCCAAAGTATGTTTTGGACTAAAAACTGTAAAGAGATTAAAAGATAGTCATAAAAAGTGAATACCCATTTGAAATAAAGATTTGGCCCTCTTCCTCAAATGATTGGGGATTCTTTCTTCCATCATGATCCTACAAAAGAAAAATTACTCAATTAACCATAAGGATCATTTCATTTAAGCTCAAAATGAAAAGAGAGAGTGGGCCACATGCTAGTCTAATTCCAAATGTGAAATTTTAAATTTAAATTCATAATATTGAAAATGATTTTAGAAAAAATGAAGTAAATGATAATTCTTGGTATGATCCCTCAAGTGGGCCCTAGAATCCTTTACTGCCTCCAGAGGGTAGTACCATCTTTTATCCATAATCTTTCGGTGGATTATGCTTCTTTGATTTGAGCCACCGCATGTGGCTCTTCCCAACTTGAAGTTCTTTGTTCTTATTGAGGAAGACTCAATAGAAATAATATACTAGATCCACCACCATCTAAATTTGGTAAAAAATTCATGGTGGGGTAGGATGAAGTAGATAACCGCCTCTTATTTAGTTTCTTCTTGTGCAACCATCTTGTCTTCTAGTGCAGGATTCTTAGAGGATTCAGACTCTAGAAAAATTTCATCAGGCTCAGCAGCATGGATCTCTTCATGACGAGACTTCTAAATTAGATATTCAGTGTCTTGAGGAAGCTCCACGTGTTCCTTAAAATTTGTTTCATTTTTAACATCATCCTCCAAGGCGTAGTATGAGTTTTACGAATCTGAAAATTCAATAGAATTGGGAGAGATACTCAATTTAGTTTCAACAAAATTAAAAACAATTTGAGTTCAAGAATATATCATCTCCCTAAGCTGGTTCATCATTAATATCCTCTTCAATTTAATGTGCCTTTTGGAGTGGATATTCACTATGTGTAGGTAGGTAGTCCATCTCCTCCATTATTACATCAAATTCCACCACTCGTGTGGTTTATTCCTCTGGTGCTGCTAGCTCTAATTCATTTCATGGCTTGGGAAGAACAAGAAGTTCTTCACATTTACTAAAAAATTCATCAAATTCATGTTGATCTCCCACATGTGGATTAGTATTCATGTATTCCTCCCTTTTCCCCTAAGGTTCTAAAATTTCAAAGAAGCGAGGTGAAATTTCTTCCACCACTACCTCAAGTTCTTGTTGTGGTTCAAAGTCGTGTTTCTCTTGAGAAGTGGGTACACAATTAGTAATAAATTCTATTTATCTCTCTATATTTTTCACATTATCAATAATCCATTGAAAATAAGCCTCAATATCATTACAAATATTTTCTAGCACCTGATATTGTTCAGTCCATGAATAATAATTTAAATTGAAAGAAATCAAGAACAAAGTGTTTTTTTGAAATTTATTATTATTTTTATTTTTTTAAATGAAAATATATCCAAAATATGAAAAAAGAAAAAATAAGTAAAATACCGATTGGATCCCCAAAAATAGTTCCAGTTTTGATGCACGCCTATCATATGGTGTGGAAAAAGAAATCAAATTTTCCTAGTGCGTCACAGTAACTGACTAGGGTCGTCTCACTTGAGGAGTTTTTTCAGTTCGTTCACTCACTTAATCTAATTCACCTTAACTAATTCATTTTGGATGTTTTTATATAATCTATGAATTGAATGGAATTTATGAAAATAAATCAAATGAAAAAATTCAATTCAAATTAAAATAAAATTCTAAACAAAATGGAATTATTTAAGAAAAGAAGTTTTATTGAGAGAACTTTCAGGGAGAAACTTCATTGACCAGCTTCAAATATTCTTAGTGAACAAACTCCATCATATGTGTTCACACCTTATTCTACCCCATTTATGAATGAAATTTCCACTTAACGATCACCAAGCACACCCTCCATCCACCTCCTCAATCGATGGAAAATGGTTGTAGATTAAGAAGTAAAAAATTAGACAACCACAATGAGAATTAAAACCTCTATAAATTATACTTATAATTAACCTAAATAATATTAAAATCATGGTCTTGGGTTCAATAATCTGATTAATCCCTTTGGATATTCCTCAGATTAGTTACTCATTATCATTAGTATTGTAGTTCACGATGGTTAGATGAGAAGAAGAGAAGAGGGAGGATGGGTGGACACAAAAATAAAAACAATAGATGAATTTATTAGAAATATAAATTAAAATTGAAAAATAAAACAAAAATAAAGAAAATAAATAAATTAAAAATAAATGTGGAAGATTTTCGGTTAGGCTCCATTGGTGGAGATCTACTCCTTGGTTCCTTGAAGGAATGGAATGGAGAATGGGATGCTTTGAAAGGGAGGGCCTCTCCTCCTTTTATAGCCAGAATATTTCACCAATAGTTGATGATTTTTAGCCCCATTAAATTAAATATTCATTCATATCACCCATATTTAATGTTGTGAATAATTATCTTGGCCGTCTCCCTTCAAAATCTCATCATATGTGGACAAGTATTACAATAGTTATGCCCGTTTTACTCTAACAATTTATTCTGTCCAGTCAGACCATCCAAATTGCATACCTCTATATTAGAATGCTTTATTATCAATTAAAATGGCCAATTCATGTGTCCTCGCATTCATGAACGAAGTTCCATAATGTTTTTTTCATCTACCCACCTAACTTCAGAGCAATTAGACCCCTCATGAACGAGTTATGGGCCCCACAATAAAATAGATAGATATATAAACTATTTCATGCTCCAACTCGGTAGCTTTGTTTGAGCATCCATATAGAAGATTCTGCTTTTGGTTCAGAAGGAATAAATGAATCCATAGATTTATAGAATCTAGAAACGAAAGAATTTTTAAATTTGGATTAGTGTAGAAAATGTTATGGTCAAAATACTGAAATACTTTAAAACATTTAAAAATCTGAAATGGAACATTTTTTCTATTTAGCCCAAAACACTACAAATATCATAAAAATGAAGAAATTTATCTTAAAGTAACACTTTGGTGGGTTTAAAAAATGAAATTAAATTTAAATTAAATTTAAAATATTTTCTCTATCAATTCCCTACACTTAAATCGTACTTGTCCTAAAGCATAAAATCTCTACATGGAAATCAGAGGACACCAATGTTACCAATATTCATATTCCAAATTAATAAAATATAATAATTTTTAATCTCAAACCAAAAATTTAAAAGTACACATAAAATATCAATTTAATTTCCCATTTTTCAAAGAAACAATTGATTAATATATTTTACTTTTCCCCTTTGAAAAATAGTACTTTTTTTTCATTTATTCAAGCTTCTCAATTCATTATTATTATGCATGCCACATCATGATTTTAATCACATTTTAATTTTTACTCTCATATCTCATGATACATTTCAAGTAGAGTTATGTCCATGTAATCATAACATGAACCTTATCCATAAACTTGTAAAATAACCATTTTCTCCACTTTGTAAAGTCAAAAGACACATAAAATTATGTGGACTTTTCAATAAAAGTTCACATGACTCTAAGTATTAAGGTTGGAAGGATTTGATGTTTTAAAAATTAAGGCTCAAGGAGGAGGTTTATCCCTTAATTAAAATTCATGATATTAAAATATTTAATGAAATTCTCCCCTTAAAAGTAGCAACACCCACTTCCCCCAAACTCAAAGTAAGGTCATGATCAAGTAAGCATAATGAATGATTTGTGAAACCTCTTGTTTTTTTTCTTTTTTACATTTTTTTCTTTTTTAAAAGTTATGATTAGATAAAACCACACATATATCACCTATCCTCATACGATTAGAAGATTGTTAGTATGGAAAATGGTGGTTTTTGGTTCTCTAAAATCACAACCCATTTTCTCATTTATTAGTTTTTTTGTTAATTTTTTGTCATTTTTTTAATTAATAAGAGGAAAAATGAATTACAATGGATGACTCCAAAACCTTTTACAATTCCCACAATAGAACCCCCTTACTTTTTCTTAACAACGTAAATCATCCCTTCCACCATGAATCCCTTAACCCCCACACATCATCTTTAATATATTTTGAAAATACTAAGAAGAGGGTAGGAATGGGAAACAAATTTCCTAAAACATGACTCATCACTAACAAGGTCATTCATGGTCCCTATGGGATAAAATAAGGATTGATATAAAGGTGGTATTTAAGGATAACATTTTTTCAAAAGACAAACCAATCATTTTAAATGTGTTTTTGAACAGTTATATCTTGGACAAGTTCAAATTCATGTTCTGGCTGGTGACGTGTCCCAGGATCACTCAAGAAATATGCTCAAGAATAAATAAGAAGTACATAGTCTTGAAATACTCTCAAGAGTGAGAAATATGATATTGTAAAATCACTCAGGGCATGATTTATAAAAAAAATCAATTTACATGAATTTTAGAAATTCAAAGCATGAATGATGGTATGCAAATTTAATTTACATGAATCAGTTAATTATTTCAAATCATGAGTCATTATTTCAACATCCATGATTAAATTTAGACATGAAATTTTCCATTTTACTCATTAAATATCATTAAAATCAAAATCTAAAACATGGAATCATAGGGTTTCTCATAAACTCTTGTCTCCAAGAGAAGTCAAGAAATCATTAAATCTGGTGTGGGAAAGAAATTCTTTTCATTAATGTTCGAAACTTGTTTTGGACCAAAAAATGTAATGAGTTTAAAAAATAATAATAAAAAGTGAACCCCCTTTGGAAATAAAGATTTGGTCCTCTTCCTCCAATGCTTGGGGCTTCCAACTGCCATCATGATCCTACAAAATAAAAATTACTCAATTAATCATAAGGATTATTTCATTTAAGCTCAAAATGAAAACAGTTAGTGGGAATCATCCTATAATAATTCATAATACTGAATTTGAAATGTAATTACCTATTATTAAAAAATTAATGTACTAAAAATCAAGTAAAGGATAAATCTTGGTATGATCCCCCAAGTGGTCCCAAACATCTTTTACTGCCTCCAAATGGAAGTACCAGCTTTTATCCATAATTTGTCAGTGGATGAAGCTTCTTTTATTTGAACCACCACATGTGTATCTTCGCAGCTTGCGGTTCTTTATTCTTGTTGAGGAGGTCTCCTTGGATAGATTATACCAGATCCACCCCTTAACAATGTGGTAAAAAATACATGGTGTGGGTAGGATGAAGTAGGTAACCTACTCTTCTTTTGTTTCTACTTGTGAAACCATCTTGTCTTCCAGTGCTAGCTTCATTGAGGCTTCATCATCTGGTCTGATTTCATCATGCTTAACAACTTAGATCTCTTCATGATGGGTCTCCTCTTGGTGCGTTGTTTTTCACATTATCCTCCAAGGTGTAGTATGATTTTTTTTGAATCTAAAAATTCATTAGAATTAGAAGAGATACTAAATTTACTTTCAAAAAAATAATTTGAGCTTAAGAATGTATCATCTAATTGAGTTGGATCAGAATTAATATCCTCTACCATTGAAAGGGCCTCATGGAGTCGATCTTCACTAGATGGAGGTAGGTAGTCAAGATTCTCTATTATTACTTCAAATTCCACCATTCGGGGGGTTTATTCCATCGATGTAGCTAGATCTTCTTCATTGCATTGCTTGGGGATATCAATATGTTCCTTAAATTCACTCCATAAATCATCCAATTAATGTTGATATCCCAAAAGTATCTTGGTAGGAATGTATTACTCCCTTTTCTCCTCAGGTTCTTCAATTTCATAGATGAGTGGTGAAATTTCTTCCACCACTACCTCAAGTTCTTGGTCTGGCTTAGGATTGGGTTTCTCTTAGGATGTGGGTACATATTCAATAATCAATTCTACTTGGATACCCTGATTTTACAATTTATCACTAATCCTTTGAAACAGAGCATCAAGATCATTACAAACATTTTCTCGAACTTGAGATTGTTCAGTCCGTTAATAATAATTTGAATTGAAAAACATCATGGAAAATGAGTTTTTTTAATGTGTGTTTGAAATTTATTGTTTATTAATTTTTTAAAATGAAAATATTTCTAAAACATTAAAATATAAAAAGTAAGTAAACTAATGATTGGATCTTTGGAAACAATTCTAGTTTGATGCACGCCTATCGTAGGGTTTGGAAAAAGAAATTTAATTTTCCTAGTGCAGAATAGAAGGTGACCAAGGTCGCCTCACTGGAATAGCTTCTTCAGTTAGTTCACTCACTTAATATAATTTACCTTAACTACTTAATTATGGATGTTTTTATTTAATCTACAAATATAATGGAATTTACGAAAATAAATCAAATACAAAAATTAAATTTAAATTAATATAAAATTCTAAACAAAATGGAAGTAGTGAAGAAAGGAAGTTATCTCAAGAGAACTTTTAGGGAGAACCTTTATCGACCAGCTTAAAATATTATTAATGAACAAAGTCCATCCTATTTGGGCACACATTAGACTACCCCAGTTATGAATGAAAATTCCACTTAGCGATCACCAAGAACACCCTCCACCCACCTCCTGAATTGATGGAAAATGGTTTTAGATTAAAATGTTAAATGTTAGACAACCACAGTGAGGATTACACCCACTATAAATTATCCATATAATTAACTCAAAGGATATTAAAAACATGGCCTTAGGTTCAAAAACCTGATTAATCCCTCGGGATATTCCTTTAATTATATACTCATGATCATGCGTATTATAGTTCACGATGGTAAGATGATAAGAAGAAAAGAGGGTTGATGGGAAGACACAGAAATGAAAACAATGCATGAATTTATTAGAAATATAAATTAATATTGAAAAATAAAACAAAATTAAAGAAAATAAATAAATTAAAAATAAATGGGGAAGATTTGCGGCTCGTAGCCCTCTGTGGAGATCTCCATTTTACTGCCTTGAAGGAATGGTATGGATAATGGGATGCTTTGGGAGGGAGGAGCTCCCCTCCTTTTATAGCCATAATTTGTCCCCTAAAAGATCACACGTTTGAGCCCCATTAAATTACCTCTTCACACATTTCACCCTTACTGAATGTTTTTCATAATTATCTTTTCCATTTCCCCTAAATATCTCAGAGTATGTGGACAAATATTCTGAGTGTTATTCATGTTTTACTCTGAAAATTTATTCTGTCCTGTCAGACTCTCCAAATCGAAAACCTATAGATTAGAATGCTTTAATTACCATTAAAAATGACAATTCACACGTCCTCACCTTCATGAAAGATGTTTGAAAACGTCTTTTTTTTTCCACCCAATGAATTTCAAAGCAAGTGGACCCACCATGAACGTTTTATGGACCCCACAAAAAAATCGACAGATCAGTAAATAGTTTTAATGATCCTACTTGTGAGCGTCATTTGAGCTTCAATATATCCAATTCAACTTTTTTTCAAGAAGGATTAAATGAATCCATAGATGTGTAGAATATGTAAAGGGAAGAATTTGAAAATTGGGATTAGTGTAATGAATGTTTGTCACACACGGTTTTTTGTCTGTCTTTGTATTGATCCGGCCCATTAGAAATCCCGATCCTTTTCATGGGTATTTGATGAGATGAATATTAATTTTTGAAGTTTCTTATATGTCTAACCACCATAATTTGGGATCCACATTTCTTGTTTAGGAGTTTTTGAAGAAAGGGTGGTTACTTCATGATTTGGGCCAACCGTGAGCCCATTCCCAGTTTTAAAAACTGAATTTGTTTCTTTTATAACGCTTTTTTTTTTCATCCTTCTTCACCCATTAAACTTACCACTTGTACTATACTGATATATTAAAATTTATTTATCCTTTTGGACCCATTAGAAATTCATAATACGGGTGAATTTGGGTTACTTATTTAGGTATTGGGCCAGCCCATGGGCCCATTTCCTGTTTTAAAAAAACAATTTGTTTCATTTATATCCTTTTCATTTTTTACTCTTTTTTGGTGATTACACATCCCCTTAGAATCCAATAACCCTATCCTAACCATCATAATCGATTTTACCTCTTTGTATCTCATGTGGGTTGCGGATTAGGGCGAAAATGCTCCGGAAACCTCAAATCGCCCAGAATTTCCAAGGAAACTTTTACCATTCATAAATCAATCAATTCGTACTATTTTATCCACCAATCATCTTTCCCTGGTTATTCCAGACCGTAGGAGTCTCTCCAAGAATTTTCAAGCCATTACCTTTTCTCTAGGGCTTCAGATCTAATGGAAGACGAAGAGTTTTCTACGATGAAAGGTGAGATTCCTTATCCTTTCTTCTTCCTCTTCCCCCTCCTTTCATTATTTCTTTGTTTTATATTGTACCCTAATCTTGATCGACCTAGGGTTTTGTTATACAATGTTTTTGATTGGTTTTATTTTTGTTTAGGTCTGGTATTTATATTTTTAGGGTTTATAAACCCGCAGCGGGTGATTTCGGGTGTGCGTTTCAATTACGCCAAAGATTTGAGGTAGGATATCCCTTGCACATGCCTTTATCATAGAAGTTTCATCATTTTAATATTATCATATACTGATATAAATGTTTATTATTGTTTTTAATCCTTTTTATAATTTTCTTGGTGTGCAAAGTCGTTGTTTAATCACTGTTATGTGAAAGGTAGTGTTGTTTTGTCATGAAAGTGCTCAACAAGTGTTTGTTTAAATGTTCCATTATATTTTGAAAATATTTTGTGAGGTTTATAATCTGGTTTATGGTATTTTTAACATGTTACAGTATCTTGAATGAAAATATGACATTCAATTGGGGTTTTATTCCTTTTCATGTACATAAAATAAATTGTTTTGTTTAAAAAGGGCATGACATGTGTTCGGTAAATTGCCCGGTTGGATTTTATGTGTGATGTGTGATTTAAAAGTTATTTGATTGGATTTATAAAGTAATTGGAAGACTTATAAATGGTATTTTTTGGTACTTATATTGATTTCCAATTTGGATTTGTTTTTACAAACAAGGGGGTTTTGATTTACAACATATTTTGGCCCGAGTTTCCCAAAAATGGACCGTTTCACATCTTTATGAAAATGGTTGTGTTTTGAATATGTAACCTGAGTATTATAAGAGATTTATGAATGAGATTTTCTGCTGTAAATGATCTTTATACAGATCCTTAATAAAATTAAAATGCATACCTTCATCAAAGGTTAGTTTTGAGAAAATGTTTAAAGGCCCGTTTGGCATTTCCTAGAAATGAAGGAGTGTTTTACTTGTATATAACAAGTTGTGCAATTGGGACTGTTTTATGGTCCATTAAATGATTTTATTAAATGTTTATTGGGATTCTAAATATTATTTGGTTTGATTATTATGTGTGCTTATAATTTAAAGAGTGTTTTTGAAAGAGTTTTATGTGCAAAGCCTCAATACACTTCATGAAATTATTATACCAAAATATTTAGCGGTTTGTTGATTAGTGTAAGAAATGTGAAGAAAGATTATGGTCTATTTGTGTTTTTATGGTTTTGGAATGGAATGTGGATGTGAAATGTGTATTTGATAATATGTTTAACTTGATTGAGCACTAAAGGGAATCCCAGGTATCTAGGTGGGCGGACGTGTACTAGTATGCTAGTGATTCTGTGGGGGTTGGCCCCTGTTTCACGTAGCAAGTTTGACGATGACAACACTAACTAAACTATGATGATGATGATGATTGGGGACCACTAGGTTATGGGTATGTTCCCTACTAGTGGCTCTTGCATAAGAACAGATATTTATTATGGTTACTTTCACCGAGATACGAGGTACCTGGGGCTCACAACTAACTAGTGCCTAGGGGTATTCCCGTGACTAGTGCTCATTGGCTATTTTGTACTCACCGTAGGCATAAGGTGTGTTTGGTTGGTAAATTCAGTAGTATGTGTTATTTATTTGAATGTTAAAATTCTTTAAAGCAACCCTCTTGAAAAATATTTTCATTTTGAAGTTTCACCTCTTTGAAAAGAATTGTTACTTGCATTTTTGTTTATTAAACATGCATGTTTTTGCCTGATAATTATTATAGCATGGAACCTCATTTGAAAACCATACTTTCATATCTTGAATTTAAAACTATAAATTGATGTTTCATTTATTTTAAAGGAATGTGCATTGGTAATAGAATATCGGGCTAACCTACTGAGTTTTAATACTCACGCCTATAGTCTTCTTCTTCTTTTAGACCTTGTGCAGGTTTCATCTTTAGTTCTATCACCTTGGGAGACTTTTTATCATTGTGTTGGAGAGTGACCAGAAGTGTCACATAGAGTTAGTTGTTCATCGGGTTTGTTTAGTTGAGTTGTTGGTTTTGTTCTAAATTTTAGTTTCTTGTACAAATAATATTTAGTTCAATTTTTATATAAATTCATTTTGGGATGTCCGTTTATTTCCGCTGTTTGTTTGATTGTTTATATATGGGAGAAATCGTTCCCTTGTGTACTCTATTGATGCCCTTGGTGCTTGTCACCATCCCGGGAGGATCGGGAACGCCTCTCGGGACTTGTCGCGGGCTGGCCTGGGTGACCGGTTCAGGGTCGACTCAGGCTGGTTCATGACAATTTTAATGCCAAAATATAAAAATAATTTAAAACAGTTAAAAATCCGAAATGGACCATTATTACTATTCATCTCAAAATATAACCAATTCCATAAAAATGCATCAATTTGTCTTAAATTAACAATTTGGTGGGTTTAAAACAATTAAATTCAATTTAAATTTAATTGAAAATATTTTTTATATCAAAACCCCCACAGTTAAACCATGATCATCCTCAAGCATAAAAGCTCAACATGGAATTCATAGGGCACCAATATTACCAATATTTAAAAATCCAAAGTAATAAAATTTAACAATTTTTAATGTCATATAAATAATTAAAAAATACACATAAAATTTCAATTTAATTTACCATTTATTAAAGAAACAATTAATTCATATATTTTAATTTTCCCCTTTGAAAAAATAGACCTTTTTCCTTTATTTATTCAAGCTTCTCAATTCATTATTATTACGTATGCCACATCACGATTTACCTTACCTTTTAATTTTTCCTCTCATATCTCATGATTAAATTAAAGTAGAGTTATTCTAATATCATGAGAACATTCACCTTATCTATAAACATGTAAAATAACTATTTTATCCACTTTTTAAAGACAAATGACACATAAAATCATGAGATCTTTTAAATAAAAGTTCAAATGACTCTAAGGATTAGGGTTTCTAGGATTTGGTGATTTAAAAATCAAGGCTCAAGGATAAGTTTTATCTCTTAATTACAATGAATTATATGAAAAAATGTAATGAAATTATCCCCTTAAATGTAGAAACACCTACTTCCCCTAAACTCAAAGTAAGGTCTTGATCAAGTAAGAATAATGAATGATTTTTGAACCCTCTTGATTTTTTTATTTTTTATCTATTATTTTTATTCTTTTTCAAACGTTATTAATTAGATAAAACCTCACATACATCAACTAACCACATATGATTAGAACATTATTGGTCTAGAAATTGGTGATATTTGGTTATCCCAAATCAGAACACATTTTTCTCATTTTTTTGGTTCTTTTTGTATTTTTTTGTAATTTTTTAATTCATGAGGTGAATACAATGAATTAAAATTTATTACTTCACAACATTTTACACTTCCCAAAATAACACCCCCCAAATCTTTCCTTACAATGTAAATAATCCCTTCCACCATGAATCCCTTTACCCCACACTTAATATTTAAAATATCATGTAAATACTAAGAGGAGAGTAGGAATGGGAAACAAATGGATTAAAACATGGATCATACCTAAAAATGTCATTCATGGTCTCTATGGGATAAAAGAAGGATTTATGTAAAGGTGGAATTTAATTATAAGGGTTTTTCAAAAGATGAATCAATCATATTAATTTTTTTTGTACAGTCATTGTTGTGAAATGTTCTAATGCAAGTTCTAGCAGGTGACATGTCCCATGATCACTCAAGAACTATGATAATGAATAAATAGGAAGTACTTGGTCTAGAAATCCTCTTAGGAATGAGACATATGATATTGGAAAATCACTCAAGGCCTTATTTATAAGTACAAATCAATTCACATGAATTTCAGAAATTCAAAGCATGAAATATGGTAGGAAAAATTCATTTACATGAATCAATCAATTACTTCAAATCATAAGTCTTCATTTCAATATTTATGATTCACATTAAAAATTAAATTTTCCATTTTACACATTAAATCTCATTAAAATTAAAATCTAAAACATGAAATCATAGGGTTTCTATGAAACTCATGTGTCCTAGATAAGTTAAGTAAGAATTAATTTAGTTGGGGGCATGTAATTCTTATCATTAAATCTCAAAACATGTTTTGGACCAAAAATATGTAAGGACATTAAAAGAAAATCAAAAATTGTGAATCCCCTTTTGAAATTAATCTTTGGCCCTCTTCCTCTGATTCTTAGGGATTAATTCTACCATCATGATCTTACAAAAGAAAAATTACTCAATTAATAATAAGGATCATTTCATTTTAGCTAAAAATGAAAATAGGGAGTGGTCCACATACTAGAATAATTCCTAATACTAAATTTGAAATTTAAAGTCTGAATATTGAAAATGACTATACTAAAAATCAAGTAAATGATAAATATTGGTATGACCCCCATGTGGGCCCCAACATCATTTACTGCCTCCCGAGGGAAGTACCAGCTTTTATCCATAATCTGTCAATGGAGGAAGCTTCTTTGATTTGAACCACCACATGTGGCTCTTTCCAGCTTGTAGTTCTTTGTTCTTATTGACGAGGACTCCATTCACATAGTATACCAGATCCAACCCTTCGCAATGTGGTACAACTATAATGATGGGGAATGATGAAGTAGGGAACCTCCTTTTTTTGTTGCTACTTGTGAAACCATCTTGTCTTCCAGTGCTGGATTCGTAGAGGTTTCAGCCTCTGGTTTGATTTCATCAGGATTAGAAACTTGGATCTCTTCTTGATGGGGCTCCTCCAGTAGATATTCAATGTCTTCAAGGAGCTATAGGAATTCCTAAATAGGTGTTTTTTTACGTAATCCTCCAAGCTGTAGTATGATTTTTCCGATTATTAAAATTCAATAGAATTATGAGAGATACTCAATTTAGTTTCAACAAAATTAAATGAATTTGAGTTGAAGAATGTATCATCTTCCTGAGCTGGTTCAATATTAATATCCACTTCAATTGAAAGTGACTCTTGGAGTCTATCTTCACTAGATGGAGTTAGGTAGTCAAGATTCTCTATTATTACTTCAAATTCGACCACTTAGGTGGTTTTTCCCTTTGGTGCTTCTAGCTCTTATTTATTGCATGGATTGGGGAGATCAATAAGTTCCTCAAATTCACTCATGAATTATTCCAATTCATGTAGATCTCCCACATGTGGATTATTAGGAAATTATTCCTCCATTTTTTCCTCATGTTATACAATTTCAATGAAGGGTGTTGAAATTTGTTCCACCACTACCTCAGGTTCTTTCTCTAGCTCAGGGTTGTGTTGATCTTGGGATGTGCATACATATTCAGAAATCAATTCTATTTGGCTGTCCATATTTTTCAATTTATAACTAATACTTTGAAACTAAGCATCAAAATCGTTACAAACATTTTCTGGCACCTCAAATTGTTCAGTCCATGAATAAAAATTTGAATTGAAAGACATCATGAACAAATATTTTTTTAATTATTTTTGAAATTTATTTATTTATTAAATGAAAATATATCTACAATGTTAAAATAGATAAAAAATCAAACTACTGATTGTATCCCTGGTAATGGTGCCAGTTTTGATGCACAACTGTCATAGAGCATAGAGAAAGAAATTTAATTTTCCAAGTGCAGCACAGTGGCCGACTAGGGTTGTCTCACTTAATGAGATTTTTCATTTTTTTCACTGAATTAATCTAATTAACCTTAACTAATTCATTTTAGATGTTTTTCTTTAATCTATGAATGAAAATAAATTTATAAAAATAAATAAAACAAAAAAATTCAATTAAAATTAATTTAAAATTCTTAACACAATGGAATTAGTAAAAAAAGGAAGTTATCCCGAGAGAACTTTCAGGGAGAACCTTCATTGACCATCTTCAAATATTCTTAGTGAACACACTCAATTTTATTTGTTCACACCATAGTATACCCCCATTAATAAATAAAAATTCCACTTAGTGATCACCAAGAACACCCTCTATCTACATCCTCAATCGATGGAAAATGGTTGTAGATTAAGAAGTTAAACATTAGACAACCACAATGAGGATTACACCCACAATAAATTATCCTTATAATTAACTCAAAGAATATTAAAAACATAGTCTTGGGTTCAAGACCCTGATTACTCCCTCAAATATTCCTCTGATTAGTTACTCATTATCATGGGTATTATAGTTCATGGTGGTAAGATGAGATGAAGAAAATAGGGTGGATGGGTGGACACAAAAAATAAAAAAATGCATGAATTTATTAGAAATATAAACTGAAATTGAAAAAACTAAAATAAAGAAAATAAATAAATTAAAAGGAAATGGGGAAGATTTTCATCCACCCTCCCTTGGTGGAGATGTCCTCCTTGGTTCTTAGAAGGAATGGGATGGAGAATGATATGCTTTGAGAGGGAGGAGCTCCCCTCCTTTTATAGGCATAATTTTTCACCGAAGAGTTTATGCATTTTAGATCATTTAAATTACCTCTTCAGATGTTTCAATTTTCTTAAATGTTGTTGATAATTATCGTTTCCGTTTTCACTCAAAATCACATCATATTTTGGCAAGTATTCCAAGAGTTATGCCCATTTTACTCTAACAATTTATTCTCTCCAGTCAGACTCTCAAAATCCCAAACCTCCAAATTAAAATGCTTTAATGACTATTAAAACTACCAATTCACATGTCCACGCCTTCATGAAGGATGTTCCAAAACGTCTTTCTCATCCACCTCCCAAATTTTCATAGTAATTGGACCCACCATGAACGAGTTATGGACCCCACACAAAACATTGAAAGATCTATAAATAGTTTTCATAATCCAACTTCTATGCATTGTTTGAGCTTTCATATGGCCGATTAAGATTTTGGTCAAGAAGGATTAAATGAATCCATGGATGTTTCAAATATTGAAAAGAAATAAATTTTTGATTTATATTAGTATATTAAATGGTATGGCCAAAATATAGAAATAATTAAAAATAGTTAAAAATTTGAAATGGACCATTTTTACTATTCATCTCAAAATATCACCAATATCCTAAAAATGCATCTATTTATCTTAAAGTAACACTTTGGTGGTTTTAAAAAAGGACATTTAATGTAAATTTAATTGAAAATATTTTCTCTATCAATCATCCCTTTCTAAGATCTTATGACTTCATCATAACTAGCACTAGTTACTATGGATTCCAATAGATCACCCCAACCCATAGAGATGTGGGAATGTTTTTTCATATTTTACCCTATGACCATCATCAATATGGGAACCAACCCATAAAACGGTATCATGGGAACCAACCCCTCAAATGATACCATGATCATTAACCCATAAAATAACACTATGGGAACAAACACCTCAAATAGTATAATGGGAAATAACCCATCAAATGGTGTCACAGGCACCAATCCCTCAAATTTTATACTGGTCACTGACCCATCAAATGAGATACCCTATTAAGAGGAAGCACTAACTCTCTTTTTTCTTAGACAATATGATATCAATAATATCTATGGAAATTTCTCTAGATCCATATTTGAACACTCATGAAGATTATAATAATACCCTCCAATAGCCCTCTATGAAATTTTTTTTTACCTCATGCCTCCGACATAAGAGAAGAGGGGATCAACTATATCTTTCAGGCATCTACAAAAGTTGGTGCTGACTGTGTTGACATTTTCGAGAGTAATGATAATGGCACATTTGGACATTGGTAGTAGTGGATTTATCCTTTAGGGTCCACAACAGAACTCATATCATCATCCACTCTCCATACTACCAATAGAGGAGAAGGTGTTTTCATAGATCCTTCTAGTTGGACCCTTGATTAATGAAAGGAAATTTATATAGGGGAACAATTTTCCCAACTCCAATGAGTGAATAGGGATTTCCAAAAATTAATTTTGGAAATGCTTCTAGGATATCTACCTCAGAATAATATACCAGTACCTTTATATGGAAGTCCTCAATGTAGTGAAGTTCCCTGACCCACATGGATGTATGAATTTTCATATTTTTCATCCCTTAATTGGGTGAAATCCAATCATAGTTCCACCTCACCCCAGTACACATGGCTTGGGTAATTTACATACTTTCAGGACCCCCATCTCATAGGGCTGGTGGAATTTCTATATCCTCCCTCATCAAGTGTATTTTTGAATCCATCCTGTTAGAGTTAGTGTCCTTAGAACCAACTGTTTGTACTTTGATTATGTGAATGTACACTAATTATATATTGTTCATTGTACTGCATGACTATAATATAATAATGTCCTAAAATATTTGTTGCATTGATAAGGTCATGGTAGATCCTCACTATGATGAGAACTTTGAAATTCTATAACAATATTCTTAAATAATGTTCTAAGGTTGGATGACATATTATGATAGGACACATAGTATACAGAACATCATGTGAAAGTACTCGTAAGAAGATGATACTCTCTCTCATAGAGTTCTCACTTGGTAATCTCCAATATGGGAGATTATGAGAATAGAACCACCAATAGTAATTCTGAATGTCTTGGTGTCATCAGACATTTCTATCTACGAGCATGTGTAATGGTCCTTATACTGGAAGATTATCATTAACTAATGTCATGACTCGCACACTTAGATTTTCTGATGAAAACAGTCACGAAGACAGTTGGTGGGAAGTAGGGTACGTTGGGTGCGTCATGACTGACATGATGTTATTGGATAAGTCGAAGAATGATTTGTAACTTTCATATTTATGGTAGTAGATATCTCGGGCTCTTTGATTGAAATAGAACTATCACACAAATTTCATGGCCATGGTTTCATGAAGATTTTATTTCTAGAAGTCAAAGAATGAAAGATCAAGCATATAGGTTTATGACACTACCATGAAACATTACTAATGAGATATTGAGACAAAGTGATTAAATTACATGTTAAGCATTCGTATGAGGTGACACGTCAATACAACGTCAACTTCTTCCTCTTGGGTACCTTGACCCGTTCCTAGACGGTAATCTTGGACTTTAGGGAAGCCCGCCTAATGCCTATGAGAAAGAGGCCAAGAGGGCCACAGACTAAGTGTATCCAAGTATCTCAAGTAGAATAAATATTATCTCCATTCATGGTTTAATAATTATTCAAGGAAGCCTAAATAGTTTTAATGATGGAGGAAGAATAAAATGAAAACAAGATATACACATCGTGTATTAATGATTTCACACCATGTAGTTTTCATTTTGGAAAGGAAATGAAAAACAAGCACACACCATGTATTAATGATTACACGCGGTGTAGTTTTATAAAAAACAAGTACACACTGTGTATTAATGATTACACGCCATTTAGTTTTTCCAATCAGTATTTTGAGGAAATAATATTGTTTTATTAAATGATATTTATTATTATCATCATGGGCGCATGTTAAGGAATTAATGATTCTACATGGGTGGTTTTCATTAAGGGTTAATGAAATAAATAAAAAACATAACACATTTATTTATTGTCATAACTCTATAACCTCAAACTTGATTATAAATATCCTCACAACACCAACACTTTTCATTAATCATTGTGAACAACAATTTTGGAGAATTCTCTCAAGGCCGAAAGAACTCCTTCCTCCATGAACGCTCTCAAGACCGAGAGAGATCCTCCTCCATCAGATCAAAGAGATCTTAGGTGGACAACGCAAGAAAATGCTTCCCCATGCTAGCACCCAGAGACACCTTTGGCGAAGTCCAGAGATACATGTTTCAAGTTTGGATCACCGCTAGAGGAAGTCTACACTTGGCTTCTAAGATGCAACGACGAATCACATCAGAACTTGATCAGAAATATCAATGAAGAAAGAACACCATAAAATGTACTTCCTGTCAATTAATTAAATTAATTATTATCAACCTGTGATGATATAAATTTATGGTTCCAAGACTATTCTTCTTCTTTATCTATTTCTGTGATTTGATTCGTGGAGTCTGGCATTTATCGTAGTATTGATCCCGGATTGATCATTGCTAATAACAAAAATACATGTTGTCACATCCACCCATGAGCTTCCACTATCCCCGGAACATTAAAATAGTATCATAGGGAGTTTACAATGTTGATTATAGTTATTTAATTTTCGTTGATAATTTATGCATCTATATTTGATTCAATTGGAGATAAATCGTTTTATAAAACTGAATGAATGAGATCTATTCTTCCTCCTTCATTTCTCGATTCACATCACAGAAATGACCTTTTAATTTTAATTTTAATTAAATTAAAAAATAAGGAACTCGTCCCTAGGAGCCTCTCATTCTATCTGTACAACATAATATTACACAGCGTGTAGTGAGAACTACACGCTGTGTACTTAGGTTCAATGAAACGGTACTAGTCCTCCAAACCACGCTGTGTGAATTGAGTATACCTAAGATTTTATTACACCATGTTGACCAGAACAAAATGGTGTGTGGAAATCAGAATACATGGCATGTATGTTGAATCAACACACCGTGTATTCCGATCTGGCCCAGGTAAAACCGTGTACAAGGAGAAGCCGTGTGCCACGTACATGGGATTACCAGGTCGGTAACTGCATAACAAGGAACTACACACTATGTTAGATTAATCTACACACCATGTACTCCAAAATTTCCAAAGTACAGAAAACACACCAAATCCCCCAGCATATACATTGTAAAAAGTGTGAAAACATATACACGCTGTGTAATATAGCCTACACGTCGTGTACTTTCCAGAAATAGAATTTCTCTAGGTTTCCTCTAAAGTACAAAGACCCTTAAAAGGAATATGGACGAGAAGAATCTCAAGGAAATTTAGAAAGGAATTTAATATAAATAATTGATTAATTATAAGATCATAATTAATTCAAGTGTGACTTATCTTGAATAGTAGAAAAATTATAAGAATTTGAATTCTAAATATGTGTAAATGTAATTTCATGCTATGGATGATCATGATCTAGACCAAAGACCCTTTGTGCATGTATGGTTTCATTTATATTTATTTAAATTCGTTGGCCTATGATCCTTCTTCTAATAAAATGTAGGGTCTGAGTGCCCATGGTTTCATTAGTATTAACACCATGTAATGGAGGATCTCCTAAGTCAGAGGAGATGGTTCAAAACCTGAAGTTGAGATGAAACCAACCCAATAAGATACAAAGGTGGGCAGGTGAGAGCTACAAAACATGAACCATCAGTTCAAGGTGTGTTTACCTAGGTTAGGGTTAACTTATCAAAACCGCTAGACAAGATAACCAATAGAAGCTCATGATCATGACATATTATTTTATTTCTGTCTGATTTCATGGTTTATTTATTATGTATGTGTTGTCGCGATCACATAATTAATGAAATAAACAAGCATACCAAGATGAAAGAAAATAAGAACCAGACTATGCATAAACATTATTAGAACATGGTTAATCACTTAAGAAAGCATCACATAATATTAACAAGCATGTGATAATGCAAAACTATGCATAAAGAATAAACTCCCTCAAATAACATATTAAGTAAGACCAAGCCTTCCATTACTTCATTATGGGAAAGACTCAATAAAACTTTGTGTTTGACCAACCCTTGTGGGGACACTTACTTTTATAAAGGAAGATCTAATGAAAGCTTCAGGTTGACTTAAACATTTTACATCATGAGGAGTAGCCCTTGCTAGAATTGTTGTAAAATGGAGGCAAGAGTTGAGGAAATCCAAGTCAGGATTTCAGGACTGGGGAGTCCACTCAACAGATTAAGGAACTGTAAGCTCACAGTTGGCAAAGACCTGCCTACGTAAATACCTTCAAATAGCTTGACCAACCCTTGTTGGGGTTATGTGAAGGGGAATATGGATCCTTTCCACTAGAATATCATGGAAACTAGAAATTCCAAGTTCAATGGTGAGGGCCATTGGGATTTGATAAAATATTGGGAGACTTAATAAAATTTATTATTTCTCATAAAATGTAATCAAGAAACTACTGAAAAATATGCCCTTTTAATTTGTATAATCAATATGAAAAACTCGTCAACCACATTTTCTTTATGATCAATTTTGGATAAAGACAATATCCTCACCTACAACATCTTTCAAGAATGGTTTAGGCACCTTTGGGTTTTCCTACACCATGAATGAATGTTTTACTTGATGGATTCCTCACTTCCTGATTTTCCTGCCCAAGGGGAGAGTGATGAAGATTTGATGGTCTATGATCAAAACTTGAGCGATGCACTCGACGTTCAATGGTTGATGATGTCATCAATGTCTAGTGAGCTCATGAAGTCTCATGAAGACATGGATTCCTATAGCATGATCGAGCACCTTCATGGTCTATACTAGGATACAGAAATATAGGAAAGGTTTGTGATCTCCAAGGCTATGTTTTAGAGCAAGCTTGGAGAGGGTGCCCTAGTGGGGCCTCATGTAGTCTAGCTCATTGGCTACATTGAGCTCTTGGAGGTTCTAGGGTTTATACTCACCAAATAAATGGGCACTGATCTCATTCTTGCATCACTCCCCCAGAGCTTCTCTAACATTGTTATAAATTTCAACATGAATAACATTGAGAAGTCTTTATCTGATCTTCTTATCCTCATTCGCCAAGTGTCCAATGATATGAAGCGTGAAAAGCCTTCTGTCATTATGGTGAATAAAAGGAAAGGGAAGGTGAAGAGATTTTATCCCAAAGATTATTCACACCCTTCCAAGAAATGGAAGATTAAAGGGGAGTCAAGAGAACATGAGGCTGTTTGTTTCACATGTGGCAAGAAGGGACACTGGAAGAAAAACTACACCCAGCCAAGGAAGTAAGGGGAAGCTTCAGGTGAATTTGTTATCTAATGAAATCTATATTTTTCTATCAATTGGGTAATAGATACTACTTGTGGTGCTAACATCTATATAAAATCACAGAAACCAAGTAGATTTAGAAATATTGACTGAGGTGAGGTAGATCTGTGAGCAACCAACGAAGCTAGACTCACTGCTGTAGCTGTCGGAGAATACCACCTCACATTTCCTACTGGGATGTTCTTGGTATTAAAAGGATGTTATTATGTACCCTATGTAACCAAAAACATTATTTCAGTATCCATATTAGATACTGATGGATTTATCTTCAATTTTAGAAATGAATGTTTCTACTTTTATAAAGATAGAATGTGTTTTGGTAGGGAACATTTATATAATGGTCTTTATGTGTTAGACTACAAAAACCAAGTAATGGAAATCAATGAAAAAGTAAATTCAAATGACTCATACCACACCCAACTTTGGCATCACTGACTATGTCATGTCAATGAGAAACGTTTGACAAAATTACATCAAGATGGGTATTTAGATTCATTCAAACTAAAACCAATTGGTGTATGTCATGTGTGTCTTCAAGGAAAAATGACTAAAGCCCCATTTAGTGGGAAAGGTAAAAGGGCTAAAGAGATTCTATAATTAGTTCACAAAAATGTTTGTGGACCATTTATAGTTGAAGAAAGGGGTGGGTTCTTTTACTTCGTAACTTTTACTGATGATTTTAGTAGATATGGATATATTTACTTAATGAGGTATAAGTCAGATTCTTTTGATTAATTCAAGGAATACAAGAATGAAGTTGAGAAAAAGAATGGTAAGAAGATTTAGAAACTCCACTCAGACAGAGGAGGAGAATATCTTAATCAGGACTTCATTGATTTCTTACTGGAGTTTGGGATTCTATCTTAACTCACTCCTCCTTACACGCCTCAGTGTAATGGTGTAAGTGAAAGGAGGAACTGCACCCTGCTAGATATGGTGAGATCAATGATGAGTCATACGAGTCTTCCATTATCCTTTTTGGGATATGCATTAAAAATATCATCACAAATACTAAACTAAGTACCAACTAAATCGATATATGGTATTCCATATGAGTTATGGAGTGGACGCAAATCCATGTTATCTAATTTACATGCGTGGGTTAGCGAAGCATTTGTTAAGGCCTCTTCAGGTAACGAACATGCACCCCAAGGCACAAAGTGCATCTTTATAGGATATCCCAAGGAAACAAGGGGATATTACTAATAAAACCCCTCAGATAAAAAGGTTAGAGTGGAAATACATGCCAGATTCCTTGATATGGAGCAAATATCCAAAAGGGATAGTGGGAGCAAGATAGATTCAATGAAGTTGAGGCTCAAGATACACAAGAGTTGGTATAAGAACGGATTCCACAAATCCACATGGAAGAAACATCTGTTCCAGAGACACAATAACTACGTAAGAGCACGAGAGAGGTGAGAGAACCAGAACAATATAGTTTTCTTGTCACCGAGGATGGTGACTCATTATTGGTTGACAACGATGATCCTCTTACCTATAAGGAAGCAGTTGATGGCACAGACGTTTCCATGTGGAAAGAAGCCATGAATTATGAAATGGTTTCCATGTACCAAAACCAAGTATGAAATTTGGTAGATCCTCCAATTGATGTAAAGCTTATTGGTAATAAATGGGTATTCAAGAAGAAACTGGACATGGAGGGACAAGTCAGCACCTATAAGGAACAAATGGTTGCAAAAGGTTTTTGACAACTTCAAGGAATTGACTATGATGAATCCTTTTCACCAGTTGTGATGCTGAAATCCCTCAGAATTCTATTGGCCATTACCACTTACCATGTCTATGAAATTTGGAAAATGGATGTCAAAACAGCATTCCCTAATGGGAACCTCCAATAAGATGTCTACATGACACAACCTGATGGGTTTGTGACTCCAAAGGATGCCAACAAGGTATGTAAGTTGCATAAATCCATTTATGGATTAAAAGAAGCATCATGGTCATGGAAATTTCATTTTGATGAAGCCGTAACATAATTTGGATTTGTTAAGAATGAATATGATCCTTGAGTCTACAAAAAGTTTAGTGGAAGTGCAGTCATTTTCTTAATAATATATGTTGATGACATATTACTAATTGGAAATGAAGTACCTGTCTTACAGTCAGTTAAGTAATAGTTGGATAAATGATTCTCTATTAAATACTTAGGAGAGGAAACATATATTCATGGGATCAAGATCCATCGTTATAGATCCAAGAGAATTATGGGCCTGAGTCAAAGTACATATATAGACAAGATACTGAAGAGATTCAGTATAGAACAGTCCAAGAGGGGATTGTTTCCAGTGTCATCTAGCATTCATATTTCCAAGAAAATTTGTCCTCAGACACATGAGGAAAGAAATAATATGGAAAGGATCCCTTACACACCCATGATTGGGTCAGTCATGTATGATATGCTATGTACAAGGCTAGATGTTTCTTACACATTAAGTGCGGTAGGTAGATATCAAGCAGATCCAGGAGACTACCATTCGATGGCAGTTAAGACTATCCTTAAGTATCTGAGGCGTACTAAGGATGTGTTCCTAGTTTATAGAGGAGATGAGGAACTAGTCATCAGAGGACATGTAGATGCTAGTTTCCAAACAGATCAAGATGACATGAAGTCGTAGACTGGATACATCTTCAGTTTGAATGGAGGTGTAGTGAGCAGGAAGAGCTCAAACCAAGGTATGGTGGAAGATTCTATCGTAGAGTATGAGTATATTACAGCTTCTGAGGCAGCTAAAGAAGTAGTATGGATGCGAAGCTTCATCCAAGAGTTGGATGTAGTACATAGTAGTAAATATTCTATCACACTCTATTGTGATAATACTGCAATGGTGGAACTTGCAAAAGAGACAATGTCACATCAGCGGATAAAGCACATACTTCAGAAGTATCATCTCTTGAGGAATTTTTCTTAGAGAGGCAAGGTTGTAGTGAGAAGTATTTCCACGGAAGAAAACATTGTGGACCCCTTGACTGAATCCTTGACTCAGTAGAAACATGATCATCAAGTGAGGTCTAGAAGACTAAAATTCATAGGTAGTAGGCTCTAGTCCAAGGGGGAGTTTGTTAGAGTCGGTGTCCTAATAACCAATTGTTTTTACTTTGATTAAATGAATGTACACTTATTATATATTGTTTATTCTTCTTCATGACCATAATATAATAATGTCTTGGAATATTTGTGGCATTAATATGGTCATGTAAGATCCCTACTATGATGAGAACCATGAAATGCTATTAAAATATTTTAAATAATGTTCTATGGTTGGATGACATACTATGATAGGACACATAATATACAGACCGTCATGTGCGAGTACTCATAAGAAGACAATACTCTCTCTCATGGAGTTCACACTTGGTAATCCCCATGATGGGAGATTATGAGAATGGACCCACCAGTAGTAATTCTGCATGTCTTGGTGTCATCATACATTGCTATCTATGAGCATGTGTAATGGTCCTTAGACTAGAATATTATCATTAAATCATGTCATGATCCGTACGCTAAGATTTGTTGATGAAAACGGCCACAAAGACAGTTGGTGGGAAGTAGGGTACGTTGGGTGCATCACAAATGACATGTTGTTAATGGATAAGTCAATGAAGGATTTGTACCTTCCATATTTATGGAAGTAGATATCTCAGGACCTTTGATTGAAATAGAACTGTAAGACAAATTCCATGGCCATGGTGTCATGACACGTTTATTTCTAGAAGTCAAAGAATGACAGATCAATCATATAGGTTTATGACAATGCCATGAAACCTACTTGATGAGATATTGAGACAAAGGGATTAAATTACATGGTAAGATTTTGTATGAGGTGACACATCAATGCGTTGTCAAATACTTTCTCTTGGGTTCCTTGACCCGTTTCTAGATGGTAATCTTGGAATTTAGGAATGCCTGCCTAATGCCAATGAGAAAGAGGCCTAGAGGGTCACACAATAAGTGTATCCAAGTATCTCAAGTAGAATAAAGATTATTCCCATACGTGGTTTAATAATTATTCAAGGAAGAAAAAACCGTTTTAATGATGTAGGAGGAATAAAATGAAAACAAGATATACACGTTGTGTATTAATGATTACACACCATATAGTTTTTTTTGGAAAGGAAATGAAAAACAAGTACACGCTGTGTATTAATTATTACACACCGTGTAGTTTTATGAAAAACATGTACATGCTGTGTATTAATGATTACACATTGTGTAGTTTTTCTAGTAGGTATTTTGGGGAAATAATATTGTTTTATTAAATGATATTTATTATAATCAACATGGGCGCATGTCAAGGAATTAATGATTCGACATGGGGGGGGGGGTTCAATAAGAGTCATTGAAATAAATAAAGTGCATAAAATATTTAGTTATTATCCTGACTCTATAACCTCAATCCCGATTATAAATATCCTCACAACCCCAACAATTTTCCTTAATCGTTTTGCACATTAATTCTAGAGAAATATCTCAAGGATGAAAGAACTCCTTCCTCCAAGAACGCTCTCAAGTCCAAGATTGATCCTCCTCCATCGAATCAAAGTGATCTTAGGCGGACAATGCAAGCAAAGGCTTCTCCATGCTGGCACCCGGAGACTCCTTTGGCGATGTCTAGAGATACGTGGTGCACATGTGGATCACCGCGAGAGGAATTCTACACATGGATTCTACGACGCAACAACGAATCACATCAGAATGTGATCTGAAATATCAATGAAGAAAGAACTCCATAAAAGGTACTTCTTGTCAATTAATTAAATTAATTATAATCAACCTATAATGATGCACATTTATGGTTCCGGGACAATTCTTCTTCTTTGTCTGTTTCTTTGATTTGATCTGTGGAGTCTGGCATTTATCGCCGTATTGATCCCAGATTGATCATTGCTAATTACAAAAATCCAAGTGGGCACATCCACCCACAGGAATCCGCTGTGCCCAAAACCATCACATCCCACATCACTTGTTTCCAAAAATCCTCCAAGAGGTTCGATATCCTCTAATCAGAGGGAAACATCTATTCCATACAAGTTCCCCAATGCCTTATCACCTACCATAGAACCAATGAATACTAAGTATTTTCACACCGAACTCCAAACATGACTATATACCCATGAAAACAGAGGTATTGGTAGCACGTAAGGGAATAATAATAGTCTCTTATCTCATGATGAAGAGAAAACTGCATATTAATTATAGTCAAAGAAAGTCCCCAAGTAATTTTATTATTCCTTTAATAATTATTGGTTAAAACTCTAATAAATGAAGAAGTCATGTGAGGTTTGGTTGATGGGCCATGAAAATTACTTCCCCTTCCACTGATGTCTCGATCACATAATAATAAATTAATTTTTCATTAGATATTGGTTAGAGATGAATCCTTGATAGTGATAGAGGGTTGACTGACTCATGAAATATGCATAAGAGTCATCTAAGCTCCATAAAAAAGGAGGTAGAAACCCTAATTATAAGTTTTGGAATGACAACATCACAATCACATGATGTTTAAATGCACAAAAACAACCAGTCACATCACATTAAACTGCACAAACACATCCTATTCACATGACGTTAAACTGTACGATGACTTCCTAGTCGCATGATGTTAAACTACACCGCAACATCCAAGCTATAAGACATCAAACTATAAGGAATTCATCCAAATTTATTGATTCTAAACTACATGACCATGTACAAGTCATATGATATTAAATTTTATGGAAAACATACCAATTTAAAAGAAGTTAAATTTCATGGAACATGTTCTTGTCGCATGATAATAAACTACAAAACAATTTCCTAGTCTCATGACATTAAACTAAGAGGTTATATACTAATTAAACAACATTAAACTATATAATATATGTACATACCATGTGATGTAAAATAGTATGGAGTTTATCATGATCAAACAATGTTAAACTACATGGATCCCCAATGTAAATCTTCATTCACGTCGGGTGAACATCACCATGGCTGCAAGACATTAAACTTCACATCATCTAACATCCTAACCACATGACTTTAAAATGTATGAATGATTACATTATAAAATAAAATTAATCTTCATGGAAGACTTCCTTACTGCATGATGTTAAAGTACATGATAGGAATCATCTCATTAACGATTCACCACACATGAGGTAGATCTATGCCAAAGGGAACAATAAAGTCCCCACATCCCTGTGTAAGAGTCTGATTGACATATATAATCTCTACATCCCAGAATTATGTGCGGATTGACCCATACCCCTGTAGGATACATTGTGATAACCAATACCTTCGGTCTTGGATCCAACCATCATATTTCTTTTCTTCCATGCTTGGTGTCCCTCTTCCTTACCACATGATGTTAAACTACATGGAATATGTCATTATCAGTTGACAGAAAACTAAACGGATCCCCAATATCTATATTCTTTTACATAAATTCATCCACATTTTTAGTATAAGGAATTAAACTTCATAGATTATGTCTTTATAGCATGAAATTAAAGTACACACATTTATAGAACTATGTAAATTTTTATTATCATTCTACTGAGATATGTAAGAACACCTAGATCCAATATCTTATCCCATTCACCACATGATACAAAATGGACCTATCTAATCCAAAATTGCCTCCATGTCATCAATGGAACCATTACCACTCCTTGTTTCTCACACTGATCAATGATCACATGAGCTTAGGAATTATCATATGTGTTCCCCCACATTGACGATAAATATAAGTTCATGGGGGGGGGGGGGTAATGATGGTCCTCAATTAACTTCCATAAAAGTCACACCATGAGTCCTCACTGCATGGTGTTAAAACTACATGGTTAATATTTCCTACATGACAGAAAACGATGTATTATTTTGGACCTCACCTGAGAGGACCACTATCAATGTTTTTAGTCTCCCACTGCACCTCTTAATAAAAACAACATTTGAACTGATTCCTATTATCACATAATATGTATTGACACCCAGACCTCCACTCTTATGCCCAATCACAGTCTCCCCTTTTCATGTTAGGGAGCCTATATCCTAACCATATGATGATAATATACATGGATTCTCAAGAAATAGGTGGGCATTTATATTTTTTATCATAGTATATGAAGTGACAATCGAATCACCAATTATGGTTCTAGATACAACAATCTACATGAAAATTCCCCCTCTCAGCATATAAGTTAGATATGTGTTGAGAGTTTTCATGAAAGAACTATGTGAGTATAGATTCATACCATTATAGGATATATAGGGAAACCAGAATATTAAAATCTATGTTCATCAAAAATATATTATATGATCAAAAAAATAAACCCCTAACTATATATGGGTGTGACCAATGTAATAATCTAATTGATACCCACTCTTTCTAAACTCTTCTAATTGCTTAGTTTCCCCAAATTTTCTATGTCAAACATAGCTAGTGTGAGATTTTTCAAATCTCGAAATATACTCTGTATTATCTAATTGAAACATATCTCAGATCCGAGACCAAGTACTATCAGCAAGGCTTTATACTGCATAGAACATTAATGTCCTTTCCATATAATGTTAAACTGTAATGATAATGTCTTAGTTTCAAGACATTAAAACTGCATGGGAAAGGTCTTTACACTGAACATATCACAACCTAGGTTGGTTTTTAATCCTAGAATAATTTGTTTATTCGTTAACCATGAAAATTGTTCAATACATGTTTGAATATCCTTTAAGGTATTGGAACATTCTATATATTATTTTTTACTGGGTCCAACTTCATATATTTGATATCTAAGTTGAAAAAACCAGTTCATTTTGTTGATATTAATATATTTGAACCCCATGGACATTGGGATTATTTTTTATTGGATCTTCCCAATAACAAAATGGTAATTGTGGATGGATCCTTCGAATGGATAATTAGATCATAGGAATCCCTCTCATAAATCGAGGAGTTATTTTCCTGAACACATTGAACATTAGAGGATTGCACGACTAACAATGGTGGAACTGAACCCCCGATTTCCAATTCAAGTTAACTCTGATATTATTGGGTTATGATTTAGACCTTATATAACCAAACTATTCAAGGGGACTGATATTCCCATGATATTACAAATCATTACATCGTACACATTTTTGAAGTAGGATTATGGCATCATGTTCCTATAAACTTATATTTCTGGGTATGCATCTTATGCAAAGACCTAATCACCCTGAGCTATCACCTATTTCCCTAGAATATGAACTATATTTATAGATAAATATTCCTAGAAATAGTAATTACAGTTTGATTCATTCCCTTACAATATGGGTAGAGAGGCCTAGGAAATCACATCCATAAAGGTAGAACATACCACTGTTTATAGAAGGTCTAAGTCATAAAATCTTGTTTTATATACGGATGTAGTGACTAGGGTTTTGACCTTGTCAGACTTTGGAATATTCCTATGAATAATTCCAGATCTAGGCGTGGAGACGACGTGCGATTCCGAGGACTGTTGTGCCCAGAATTAGTTTTATAAAAATATTACGTATTTTTATACTATGCACGTGGCGAGGGTGTGTTATCTCCTAAATAGTAGCTCTTAATGGTAATTTCAGGGCACATTTGCGTCCGGAGTGTGTCGTTTACCCTAGGTGGGGTGTAAACATTGCGAGTGCGGGCCTTCTTTGAGAAAAGCCACTAGGGGCATTTTCGTAAATAAATGGAAAAGTTAATTTATGAGCGTCGGCTCGAATAAATTCTGAATGAAGTCTCAGATCGAAAATCCAAGTCTGCCGTTGCGTTCAGAACGACCAGTTTACCCTAGGAGAGACCTAATTTCCTTCGCGCCGGGAGGTCTGGTTAGGGGTGTAAAATTTAATGAAGTTTTTAATTTAAAAAAAGAAACAAACCCCACCCCTCACCTCCCTCCTATCGCACCCTAGAATGGACGACCAACCTCGCGCCCTCTCCCAAAATATTTCTCCGAATAGAGCCATGGATAACCATTTTCAGCACTGATCGTCAGCGGATCGAGCTCCAGCGCGTCGCAAGCGTCGCTCTACACCCGAAGCTTCGACGATCAGCCAACAGGTAGGCATTTTGAGTTTCAAAATACCAAATCCCGATTGGGTTTATTTTTCTATGTTTTGAGCATTCATATGTGTAGATCCATTCTCGGAGGGCGCGCATATGCCTTCAGATGCATGTTTGGACCCCCGGGGTGCTTCCAATGGCCCTCAGAAGGTCCGCCGGCGCAGTGGCTCCGGTGGCGGCCGACGACGGCGGGCCCGGGAATATCATCAGACCGCCATAGGGGTGGCGGTACGATTGCCAATTAGCGGTTACCCCACAATGGGGGATGTCCACGTGCGCGCTGCGCCGCACCGCAGTGGCGTGGGCCGCCGGCCAGGTGGACCAGCACGGGCCGGCCGGTTCCGGTCGGTCCGACCCTCTCCTTGTACATGGGGGTTTTAAAACCCCCGTTTCATGAAATCCAAGGGTCGAATTCACGTGCCGTCGATGGAGACGTGACCCTGGAAATAAGGAAAACCCTTTGAGGTGGGTTTTTGGGTTTTGAAGTTTCGGGATCGTGGCCCAGGAGCATGAATCGTTGAGTAAAATAATGATATTTTATTATTATTCGATTTCGGGTCGTTGTATCTTCTACCCGGAGCGTCTGATTTATGTTTCGTCAGTGGCGTTGAGACCCTGATGGTAAGTCAGAATGTTCATGATGGTTTCCAGGTGTTGCGACCGAGTTTGTGGTGCGGGGCCCACGAGGGTCGGTTTGGGCGTTTACAGAGAAACACAACTTTCTCACAACGAGTCCGATGTTGGCAGATGAATAGTCGATCTTGTGTGATTTTCTGAGAGGATTGAAATGGTGTGATCTGTTCGATGTGTTCTGAGATCGAGGCATGGGCCCCACCCAGGCCGGCTTCGGTGAATAGTACCTTTTTCACTGGGTGATCGTTAGGGACAATCGAGTAGTCGATCTTGTGTGTTTTTATGAGGGGATCATAGTGGTATGATCCTCTTGATGAGTTTCAGGATCGTTGTGTGGGCCTCGCATGGTCGAGCTATGGTGAATAGTGCCTTTTTCACTGGTTGTCCGTTTCGGGCAAGTAAACATTCTATCCTGTGGGTTTTTCCACGTGGATCGCAAAGGTGGCCTCGGTATCAGCCTATGATGTGCGCGGGGTGTCGTTGTGGTGGGTCGCTCAGGTTAGCGATTTTTGGACCAGCAGTGGTTGATGGTACTTGTAAACCCCAAGATTTCATAGTGTGTTATTTCTTCAAAATAATTAAATAACTTGCACTACACACAACACCGAGTTGATGCACACCATGACTTACCAAACAAGCTGTTCAAAAGAGGTTATGAATAGTATTAACTAAATTTTAAACTTTATATAATCCTTATAATTTTAGAATCCATATTATGAGTTTCTTAGACATAATGTAAGAACCAATTCATTTTCAGTATTGCACTTTATCAACTTTTAATAGTGAACCCTTTTTAAATCCAATATTTTAAACTCTTATATATTCAATTTGACTAAATAAATTTACGTTTTAGAATGGGGACATCAAAAAAAATTACAATGAAACATCCCAAGCTTCCACGACACGCTTTCCTTTGAATAATATAGTAGTGACTGTTGTACGTAACTTCGAGTTCTAACACACACCACAACGAATCAAACTAGCCGTTATGAATATTAATACCTGCTTTTTGAAATTTTATATATTTTATTTCTCAAAATGGACTTCATTTTTGTATTTGGAATATCGAATTTAGCCTAAGGATAAATTTTGGAACTTTTCGGATAACATTTATATTTTGATGAATAGCGAAAATTACTAAATTTTAATTAAAAACAACTTTTTTAATCGAAATAATTTATATTGATGAATTATGAATTTGAGTGATTTTAAAGTATATTTAGAATATATTTTTACCATTTTATACAAAGTTGGTCATTGTACATAATATCAAAATTAAACCGGACAAAAAAAAAGTGTAAATATTTTGATAGTTATTATCACTTAAAAACACGCTATTTGTTTTAATGATGGGAATTAATTTTTAAATTATTTAATTCAACTGATATTTTTTGAATTTGATAAAATAGACATAATTTTTTAATTCATAATATCAAATATTTCTTAGGCCTAATTTTTGGTATTTTTCTGGAAACATTCATTTTTTGATGAATAGTAAAACCACTAAGTGGTAGTTAAAAAACTGAATTTTTCATAAAACTTAATTTTAACGCTTCTGTGAGTGGAATGTAGAAAATCCGAGAGACATGGTTAATATCAAGGATAAAAATGTGGTTCAATGGGATGAAAATAATTTTTGGTGAATAGTAACTTTTTACTTTTATTTACCACGACTAAAAGTAAATAGGGTAATTAAGGGTAAAAATGATATTAATATTACCTTAACACATGTCCTAATTCTATTGGACTAGTTTATTTCGACCAAAAACAACCTTAGGAATAAAATATTATCATTTAGGACCACTTGTATTAGATTAGGACATTTATTATTATTTAATTCAAAGAAGAGTTAAAAGAGTTAAAATCAAAGTTTATTTACTAAAACATTTTTAATATAGGGTTATACATACAATAAATTCGATTGTAAATATTTATTAGAAATATGAAAATATTTCCTACATAATGGTATTTTATTTATAATTTTTATACTTTAAATAATTTAATTTATTTATGACACAATGGTGATGCAGTAATTACCTAATTAATGGAAAATTAGAATAATTGATATTATAAATACCAACATAAATGTAATTTGAGACTTTTTATAAATAAAAAAAAATTTATAGGTTAATATGAAATGGTAGGATTGCTTTAATAAACTTCTTTCGAAGTAATCATTCTGCTATGAGTTTTAAAAAAACCAATTATTGAATAGTGTGAAAATTGACATAAAAGCGTTTAAAAAAAATATTATATTATTAATTGATATTAAATTCCTAAAAATCTAAGGTTCAGACAATTGACCTATATCATGATAGGTGTATCATTAATGGACCACTTGGGGGTATCTTGGATGTATATAGTAAGTTTATTAACCATATAATATAAAAATACAAACAGACATTGTAAAAGTGAAACTAATTAACTAAGAGTTAATACTTAAAGATAAGGTTAATATAATAACCAAAACCTGTTTAAATTCTACTAGTTGAGTGGTTTTAGACCCATCCCCACCTTAAACATTAAATAATTCACTTTGGATCCATTAGAAACTGAATATTAATTTATTATAAAATAATATTTCTAGATTTTCCAAAGGTTCCCCTCACCCCTCTTATAAAAGGGAACTCCCCCTTCTCATTAATTCACACCTTCAAAGCCTTTTGTCTCGGCCACCCCCGCCCAAATAATCTCTCAACTTCCCTCAATACAACATAGAATCATTATTTTGATCAGTAATCCAACCTAAGGAGCCCTTTTGATCAAATCAAAAAGAAGAACCTGAAGAAGAGGTAATGTTTTCACCACCCTTTTTCAAATTCATTTCTTCTTCAACTTCATCTTTCTTTGTTATTATCATTATAAAATAATTAATCCAGTATCTACTATATATTTTAATATTATTTTAAATATGGTACAACCATATTTAGTATTCTATCCATCCTTTGAATGACATGTCACCATACGTGCGTACGTACGGCTTACCGTCTCCACGTCGTGGTGTAATTGTTATTCAATATATTATTATTTGGATGGGTATAATAATGATGTGTAATTCATGTAAATAATAAATATAACATAATAATGATTCTGTATATATGATATACCATCCAATTATATATTATTTTAAAATCAAAAGAATGATATTGTCGCTCGTGCGTACGTACGGACTACCATCTCAACGAACACGTTGAGATTCATTCTCTATTGTATCCATTCAAGTATAATTATCATTTGATGATTTAAAAATAATTTTTAAGGAATTGATATCAATCTGTATATGAATAATATAAAACCTATCCATGACAAACACGGCTTATGTAACAAAACATATAAAAGAAAATGAGTAAGTTAACACCCGAAACAACGATAATTCAAAAATATTATTAAAAAAGCAATGTTAAAAGATCATATATGATATCATATTAATATATATGATTCTTGTATAATTTAATAACAATTATTTCACCATTATACAAGAGTTTAACCTACCCCAACCAAGTAAAACTACAAGATAAGGGTTTATTTTGGAATCTCTTCATTATCCGAGGTTGTTTATACGTAATAATCTACTGGGATTTCTTTATCATCCACATCCACGTTTCTTAAAAATGTATTTCAATTTTTTTTACTATTTACAAGAAAATGGGTTAAATTCATTTATACCCTTGTTTGACTTTTTATAAGAGGTTTATAGAGGAATCTTTCCGTCATTTTCTAAACAAGGTTCTTTTAACCTTTTCAACAAAATTATGGTAAGAATGTTTTTTTACTTATACGGAGGGTGAGGCTATTTTCCACCATTATAAAATTTTCGAAGCTTCCCTTACAATATTATAAGGATATTTTCAAAGTAAATGTTTTATTTTATAATTATGTGACTTTTAAATGATTTCAAAATGAATATTTTAAGAATCTCTGAAAGATACTCTTTATCAAAATCAGAATTTTAAATGTTTTAAAGATTTATCTTTATAAATATTTTTAATTAATGTCCATGTTTTCAAAATGATTTTAAGGATTTATTTATATATACCTGAATGTTTTGAAATGATATTTCTTTTCAAATGTTTCGAAGTGGTATGGGACACTTTGATTCAAAAATATCTTTTAAATTACTTCCTTAATAAATGTGTGACTTTTAAATGATTTCAAAAAAAGAAATATTTCTCTCAAATAGTTTTGATTTCATCTATGTCAACATACTTTGATGGATTTTAAGTTTATTTGAAGTAGATTTATTATGATACAAAACTTTCATATTGTTTTGATGTTTTTTTGATGTGTTTGACTATGGATGTGTTATTCTTATACCACTCGTGGTTTATGGATGAAGTATTTACATTTTGTATGCTAGTTTTAATCTGAATTTTTATGTTATATTTGAACCTTTTCATATGCAAATGCATTGGGCATAATATGTGACAGGTGGAGCCCGCTATTTCTCCTCGAGGCATCAGTAGGTCTCATGAGACAATCTAGTGTCTTGGCACAAGGCCTTGGCAAAATCTTATTTGTAGTCTTGGAACGAGGCCTTGGATATGTGGTTATGATAGTCCGACATTATCAATTCCATCATTATGAAAGTGGTTATTTATATTTCATGTGATTATTCGATTAGTCGAATATCCATGTGAATAAGTAAATAGCATTATTTAATTTTATTTTTTCCATACTATGTTGAAGTTCAAGTTTAAAAGGCTTTTGTTTTAGTTATACATTGCCTCAAAATGTTTATTCTATTTTGTGAATGTTTCCGCTATATTTTTATCCTTACTGGGCATTTGAGCTCACCCCTTTTCATTGTTTTATTTTTTCCAGGATGTGAAGAAGTAAATTATGAATGACCTGCAGGGATAGTATGAGGGGATAAGAGTGTGAACTATGGAGACTATGTTGTTGTAGTTTTCATTTTTATTATGTAATGTTAAACTTTATGAATATATCTAGTGTTTCCAAGACTACTAAACTAATCGGTCTTTTGAGATTTGATCTTTCTTGTGATCATGCCAATGTTATGTAATAATGCACCGACTCTGGGTAACTTGGGTCGGGGCGTTACAGTTGGTATCAGAGGAAGTTTAGTACAAACCTTGGAAGCTAGATTTAGATAAACTCTAATTAGAGCACATAGATCTAAGATGTAATTTAAGGATTAGTATAGAACAACTTCCTAGAATTTTGGTATTGTAGAAATTATGTGAGTTTCCAGAGCAATACATCCCAGTCTGGATACGTGCAGGTAGAGGCGGACCTGGCATAGATGTACCTAGGGGTAAAACCCGAAGACACTGCTTTGAGCTAGACTTGAATGGGAACTGGTGCACAACAATGGGCCTTGCTGCACTCTTGATTACGACAGTCCTAGGTGATATGCTTAGGATAATTCTCATTTTCATTAAAAACCATTATGATGGGTTTATGAGTATATAATTACTCAAAGGAGACATTTTTATGATTATGTATTACATCCATAAACTATTTATTTTATGTTATGTGTTTTACAAGTTTGGGATTAGGTATTGTTATTCATAAACTAATCTAGTGTATTCCATTGTTTAGAAATGGTGCCCAGTAGAAGGAATGAGAACTCCAATAATGCACATGATCCAAAGAGAAAGAAGGATCATATCTTTCATGGTCTTAAGCCAACATTTATAAGAGAAATAGTCTCCCGTGTATTATCATCATATGAAAAAAGAATATCATGTTTTGATAAGATAAGTAAATAGTTTACTGAGTCCTATGGATTTGAAGAGAAGTAAGAGAAGAAAAGGAAGGAAGAGAGAAATATGGATAAATGGTAGAGGGAAAAGAAGAATTTTCCCATATGTGATTATTGTGGGAAGAAACACCCTGTAACTTGCCTGAAAGGAATGAGAGTTTGTTATAAGTGTGGAGGAAAATGGCACAATGTACGTGACTCCAAGGGTAAGAAAATGGTTTCAAATGTACAATGATTCATTTGCAAGGATTTTGGACACGACACGAACCTATGTCTCAGTCATCAGACTGTGCCGCAAATGATGCTATTAGATAACAATCATGTTATGGTACTACCACAGATGAAGAGGAATGATTAGAGTTCTTATGTTGATTATGTCATTTGAGGGTTCTATCAACAATGTACTTGTTATAATAATTATGGAGTATATAAGGATTTTACTACAGTACTATTTCATTAAGGACTTGATATTGTGTGGAACAAAGAAAAGTGACTCAATAGCCGGTTAAATTTTTGGAAAATATATGGTTGAGAGAAAGATAAACCATAATATGGTTCGGATACGGAGGTAGTGATTTTAGAATAATACAGGATTGATTTGGATAAATTATATTGGATATTCTTGACTACCTTGAAACTGATTAATGATTTGTATATTTCATCATTGTTGGGGTTTAAAAATTTTTTGGATTGAAGGAGTATATCTATTGTTCTTTAAGGAATAAGGAATCATGAATGTAATCAATAAGGTTTTATTGTAATTCAGGATGTTGCAGTGTTTTAAAAGAATAAATGATGAAGGTGTTCACATGTTATTACGCGGAAAAGGGGATCTTCATTGTGTTTACCTTCCTTGAAAATTTTGGACTGAATTATTTTTTATAGTTCTAGTTTGGATTATTTTGGATTGCCATAAAAAGGACAACCCGAAGGTCGGGTGGAAACCCGTCACCTCCGGCAAGGCCGCGAGACTTGAACCCACAACCGAAGGGCGACAAGGGTGTATCCCTTACCACTGACCCACGTGATGTCCTGGATTGAATAATGTCATTTTTTTAATGTCTCTGCAAGATGATTGATAAATTAATTTTTTAACCCTATACGAATAGGATAAATAGAATATTATTTTTAAGTTATATTATCTTATAGAGTGAAAGATGAGTTTGTGGTAGAACTTAGTTAAAGGATGAGACTCTACTTGTAAAGTATATATTTTTCTTCTTCTCTTATTCAATGAAGAAATTAATTCTTATACTTTAGTGAAGGTATCTTTAAACAAAGGAAATGTGTTATCCAAATACCATATGTTTTGCTGAACCGATGGTATTTTAAATCATCATAGATTGATGAATTTATGGCCCTCAATTTTACACTTGTTTGTGATTTTTGACCTCAATAACTACCTATAAATATTTACGTTTTCCCTCCAATTATATGTCTCTAATTTCCAACAATGTTCTCCGAATAGAGATCATAATTTGGTGGTGACCCTTTCATTTCTCTTTTCCTCTTATTAAGACTAAATTTTATTAACCCAATTTCTGATGTGGGTTTTCCCACAAAGATATTTTCTATATTCAACCTTTTATTTTTGAAGAACAATTTCAAATTGCGAGGACACAATTTATTGAAGGAGGGGAGAATGTAACACCCCATGATTTCATAGTGTGTTATTTATTCAAAATAATTCAATAACTTGCACTACACATAACACAGAGTTCAATCACACCATGACTTACCAAACAAGTCGTTCAAAAGAGGTTATGAATTGTATTAACTAAATTTTAAACTTTATATAATCCTTATAATTTTAGAATCCATATTATGAGTTTCTTAGACATAAGGTAATTACAAATTCATTTTCAGTATTGCACTTTTACCAACTTTTAATAGTGAACATTTTTTAAATCCAATATTTTAAACTCTTATATATTCAATTTGACTAAATAAATTTCCTTTTTAGAATTGGGACATCAAAAAAAAATTACAATGAAACATCCCAAGATTCCACGACACGCTTTCCTTTGAATAATACAGTAGTGAGTGTTGTACGCAATTTCGAGTTCTAACACACACCACAACCAATCAAACTAGCCATTATGAATAGTAATACCTACCTTTTGAAATTTTATAAATTTTATCTCTCAAAATAGACTTCATTTTTGTATTTGGAATATCTAATTTATCCTAAGTTTAAATTTTGGAAGTTTTCGGATAAAGTTTATATTTTGATGAATAGTGAAAATTAATAAATTTTAATTAAAAAAACATTTTTAATCGAAATAATTTATATTGATGAATTATGAGTTTGAGTGGTTTTAATGTATATTTAGAATATAGTTTTACCATTTTATACAATTTTGGTCATTGTACATAATTTCACAATTAAACCGTACATAAACAAGTGTCAATCTTTTGATAATTATTATCTCTTAAAAACACGCTATTTGTTTTAACGATGGGAATTAATTTTTAAATTAATTAATGCAACTGATATGTTTTGAATTTGGTAAAATATACATAATTTTTTAATTCATAATATCAAATATAGCATAGGCCTAATTTTTGGTATTTTTTTGGAAACTTTCATTTTTTGATAAATAGTAAAACCACTAAGTGGTAGTTAAAAAACTGAATTTTTCATAAAACATAATTTTACCACTTCTGTGGGTGGAATTTCAAAAATTCGAGAGACACGGTTAATATCAAGGAGTAAAATGTGGTTCAATGAGATGAAAATAATTTTTGGTGAATAGTAACTTTTTACATTTATTTACCACAGTTAAAAGTAAATAGGGTAATTAAGGGTAAAAATGATATTAATATTACCCTAACACATGTACTAATTCCATTTAACAAGTTTATCTAGACTAAAAACAACCTTAGGAATAAAATATTATCATTTAGGTCCACTTGGATTAGATTATGACATTTATTATTATTTAATTCAAAGAAGAGTTAAAAAAGTTAAAATCAAAGTTTATTTACTAAAACATTTCTAATATAGGGTTATACATACGATAAATTCGATTTTAAATGTTAATTAGAAATATAAAAATATTTCCTTCATAATGGTATTTTATTTATAATTTTTATACATTAAATAATTTAATTTATTTATGACACAATGGTGATGCATTAATTACCTAATTAATGAAATATTAGAATAATTGATAATATAAATACCAACAGAAATGTAATTTGAGACTTTTTATAAATACAAAAAATTTTATAGGTTAATATGACATGTTAGGATTGCTTTAATTAACCTTTTTCGATGTAATCATTCTGTTATGAGTTTTAAAAAAATCATTTATTGAATAGTGTCAAAATTGACATAAAAGCGTGTTTAAAACAAATATTATATTATTAATTGATATTAAATTCCTAAAAATCTAAGGTTCGGAAAAGAGACCTATATCATGATATTTGTATCATTAATGGACCACTTGGGGGTAGCTTGGATGTATATAGTAAGTTTATTAACCATATAATATAAAAATACAAAGAGACATTGTAAAAGTGAAACTAATTAACTAAGAGTTAATACTTAAAGATAAGGTTAATATAATAACCCAAACCTATCTAAATTATATTTGTTGAGTGGTTTTCGACCCATACCCACCTTAACCATTAAATAATTCACTTTGGAGCCATTAGAAACCGAATATGAATTTATTATAAAATAATATTTCTAGCTTTTCCAAAGGTGCCCCTCACCCCTCTTATAAAAGGGCACTCCCACTTCTCATTAATTCACACCTTCAAAGCCTTTTGGTTCGTCCAAACCCTGCTCAAATACTCTCTAAACTTCCCTCACTACATCCTAGAAGACTTATTTTGATCATAAATCCAACCTAAGGAGGCCTTTTGATCAAATCAAAAGGAAGAACCCGAAGAAGAGGTAATGTTTTCACCACCCTTTTTCAAATTCATTTCTTCTTCAACTTCTTCTTTCTTTGTTATTATCATTATAAAATAATGAATCCAGTATCTCCTATATACTGTAATATTATTATAAATATGGTACAACTATATTCATTATTCTATCCATCATTTGAATGACATGTCACCATACATGCGTATGTACGACTTACCGTCTCCACGTCGTGGTGTAATTGTTCTTCAATATATTATTATTTGGATGGGTATAATAATGATGTGTAATTCATGTAAATAATAAATATAACATAATAATTATTCTTTATATATGATATACCATCCAATTATATATTATTTTAATATCAAAAGAACGATATTGTCGCTCGTGCGTACGTACGGACTACCGTCTCCACGAACATGATGAGATTCATTCTCCATCCTGTCCATTCAAGTATAATTATCAGTTAATGATTTAATAATAATGTTTAAGGACTTGATATAAATCTGAATATGAATAATATACAACCTATCCATGAAAAAATGGCTTATGTAAAAAAACATATAAAAGAAAATGAGTAAGTTAACACCCGAAACAACGATAATTATAAAATATTATTAACAAAGCAATGTTAAAAGATCATATATGATATCATATTAATATATATGATTCTTGAATAATTTAATAACAATTATTTAACCATTATACAATAGTTTAACCTACCCCAAACAAGGAAAAGTACAAGGTAAGGGTTTATTTCGCAATCTCTTCATTATCCGAGGTTGTTTATACGTAATAATCTACTGGGATTTCTTTATCATCCACATCCATGTTTCTTAAAAATGTATTTCAAAACATTTTTAATATTTACAAGAATATGGGTTAAATTCATTTATACCCTTATTTTACTTTTTATAAGAGGTTTATAAAGTAATCTTTCCGTCGTTTTCCAAACAAGGTGCTTTTAACCTTTTCGACAAAATTATGGTAAGAATTTTTTTTATTTATACGGCGGGTGCAACTATTTTCCACCGTTATAAAATTTTCGAAGCTTCCATTACAAGCTTATAAGGATATTTTCAAAATAAATGTTTTATTTTATAATTATGTGACTTTTAAATGATTTCAAAATGAATATTTTAATATTTTCTGAAAGGTACTCTTTATCAAAATCAGAATTTTAAATGTTTTAAAGATTTATCTTTCTAAATCTTTTTAATTAATGTACATGTTTTTAAAATTATTTTAAGGATTTATATATATAGACAAGAATGTTTTGAAATGATATTTCTTTTCAAATGTTTCAAAGTGGTATGGGACACTTTGACTAAAAAATATATTTTAAATTACTTCCTTAATAAATGTGTGACTTTTAAATGATTTCAAAAAAAGAAATATTTCTCTCAAATAGTTTTGATTTCATGTATGTCAACATACTTTGATGGATTTTAAGTTTATTTGAAGTTTATTTATTATGATACAAAGCTTCCATATTGTTTTGAAGTTTTTGTGATGTGTTTGACTATGGGTGTGTTATTCTTATACCATTCATGGTTTATAGATGAAATATTTACATTTTGTATGCTAGTTTTAATACGAATGATTATGTTATGTTTGAACCTTTTAATATGGGAATGCATTGGACTTAATATGTGAGGAATGGAGCCCTCTATAGCTCCTCGATGCATCAGTAGGTCTCATGAGACAAACTAGTGTCTTGGCACAAGGCCTTGGAAAAATTTTATTTGTAGTCTTGGCATGAGGCCTTGGCTATGTGGTTCTGATAGTCTAGCATTATGTATTCCATAATTATGAAAGTGGTTATTGATATTTCATGTAATTATTCGATTAGTAGAATATCTATGTGAATAAGTAAATAGCATTATTTCATTTTATTTTTTCCATACTATGTTTAAGTTCATGTTTGAAAGGCTTTTGTTTTAGTTATACATTTCCTTAAATGTTTATTCTTATTTATGAAAGTTTCCTCTATATTTTTATCCTTACTGGGCATTTGATCTCACCCCTTTTCTATGTTTTATTTTTCCCAGGATGTGAAGAAGTAAATTATGAATGACCTGTAGGGATATTATCAGGGGATAAGAGTGTGGACTATGGAGACTATGTTTTTGTAGTTTTCATTTTTATGATGTAATGTTAAACTTTATGAATATATCTAGTGTTTCCAAGGCTACTAAACTAATCGGTCTTTCGAGACTTGATCTTTCTTGTGATCATGCCAATGTTATGTAATAATGCACCGAATCTGGGTAACTGGGGTCAGGGCGTTACAATACTCCCTTGGTTAGTTTCTATGAGGCTTCGCGTGACATCACAACCATAGTTTAGGTTTGTGATCCTCTCAATCATATGTTTAATCTGTTAGAGTTGTAGCATCCCTCTGGTGGCCCCGGAGTGGGATCCCCTATCATCGTTTCCCTAGATCAGGTTCTTGGTATCGCTACGACCGCTTATCCCCGGGCGACGATCCCCTATCTAGCAGGTTAACCCCGTAGGTTTTGTAGCATAATCGGGAATATGATTCCCTATGCAGCGGGTCGTGCTCAGTAGGGTTGTAGTATCGTTGGTTATACGATTCCCTACTCAGCATGAGAATTTTTAGTAGGGTTGAGGTATCGTTGGTAAGATGATACCCTACTCAGCGCGAGGTTTCTGCAGGGTTGCGGCATCGTCAGTTCGATCCCCTATAGCGTGAGATGTACTAGATAGGGTTTTCGGTATCGTCGTGACCAACGTGACATGTGTGACGATTCTTTATCGGAGTGATGTGTTTCTATCAAATGCCAGATCCGGTTGTGGTATCCTGTAACACCCCAGGTAAATAAAGAATATGAAATTTTTATATTTATCCATATTTGTGAATAAAATATTAATATTACTTTAAAGGGGATGCTATGATCGATGGCGTACCCAACATGCAACAACTAGTTTCTTGGAAATCTTACGTTACACTCTAATAATATTATTTTAAATGGTAGTTAACGCCTAGCCGTTGTAATGGAGGGAATGAACAGAACTAAGTAAAAAATGATTATATATGTTTGTCAAATATTTTTACTCTTTACAATAAATGTTATAGGATTAAAAATGCGAATGAATCCAATTTTAAGCGTAAACATTCCAATATTCTTTAAAAAGTCGATTAACCGCCTTTTGATGGAGAACCTCTTTTAAATCCACTTTTTGACAATTATATGTGTTATATTTGACAAAATAAAATTATTATTTAGAATCGGGACATCAAAATTTACTTTGTGTAATTTTTTGTTATTTTTCTGAAAAACTTCAATTTTTAATGAATAGTGAAAAATGTTGTATTTTAATTCAAAACATTTTTTTAATATAATTTATTTATATTATTAGATTATCATTTGAATTGTTTTTAAAGTGAAATTAGAATATATTTTTACCATTTAATCCAATGGTGGTCATTGGAATCAATTTCACTTTGAAATTGGACTTAAACTAGTGTCAATCTTTTGATACTTATTGTTTCATAAAAACACGCTATTTGTCATGACAGCGGGAATTAATTATTAAATTAATTAATGAATCTTATATGTTTTTAATTTTTTAAAATAAATATAATTTTTGAATTCAGAATATCAAATATAGCTTAGGGTGATGTTTTGGAATTTTTCTGAAAAACTTCAATTTTTGATGAATAATGAAACCACTAAGTGGTAGTTAAAGAAACTGATTTTTCGTTTAAAGGAAACTTTGCCACTTATATGATTTGAATTTCAAAAATCCGACATAAATGGTTGTCATTAATAAGTAAAATGTGGTTCAATGGGATTAAAATAATTTTTTGGTGAATAGTAACTTTTAAGTTTTTAATCACGATTAGAGGTAATTGGTGTAGTTTAAGGTAAAAATAATGTTTTAATAAAATGAAATGACCTAGACACATGTATTACCTTCATTGGATGAGTCATATCCGACCAATACAATCCATGGGTCAACTTGGGGACCCCATGGAGCCACTTTGGTTGGAAAATGACATAAATATCTTTTTATTTAATGTTAAAGTAAAAATGACACAAACATGAGATGTTTTACTAAAACAATTTTTTACATGGAGTTATAGAAGTCATATTTTTGACTATAAATAGTAATTGGAAAGATAAAACGATTTACTACATCATAGTATTTGTTTTATAATTTTTATACATTAAATAAATTAAATTATTTATGAAATCATGATGATGCAGCGATGACCTCATTATTTAACGATTTAAATAAAATGGAAAGATAATGTAAATTATAAAACCTACACATGTTCAAAACCTATTTTATGGCTGGATTTCGAACCCTTATCACCTTATCCTAGAAACACATCAATGTGGGACCATTAAAATCCGAAACCCATTCTAAAATAAAGTAACATTTCCTTACTTTCCAAGAGTGCCCCTCCTCTCCTCTTATAAAAGGCCCCCACCTCTACCTCCTTACCCACACTTCCAAAGCCTTTGGCTCGGCCAAAAACTTTCCATTTGTCTCTACACATCCCTCTATAACTCCTTGAAGCCTCACTTTGGGCATAAGGCTTCCCAAGGAAGCCTTTGAGCTCAAACCAAAGAGAGTTACCCGATTTTAAGGTAATGTCTTCCCTAGAGTCTTTTTGTTTTATTTTGCTTCTCCAACCCCCTAAACTCTATTTATTCATTTATTTTGTAACAAATACAGTATATTAAATACAATAGGATGTTGTTATAATAAGTATTTGAGCTACACTTACACTCACCTTCGTCTAATGGTTAAAGACCATACTGTTTCTGTGGTTGGCGATTTTCTGCCTCACGAAACGATGATTGTTCAATATTCTTTTAACACCTTTAAAGGTGGACATTGTGATGTCAATGTATTTTATATATGATATATATGGTATTTATGTTTACTATATTCTTCTGTATTTTATATTTAAACCATAACTTTATTCTTTTCATGTTGTGTAAATGCGATAATTTCATATAAGGAAGTGCGGACTACCGCCCCCTCAAGTGATGTGACTCGTACATGCAATACATGGAATGTATAAAGAATGAAATTAATGAACATATGTGACCTATATAACATATATATTATACTAGAATTATAATATATATATATATATATCATTTATTTTTTAATTCCATTAATATGAAAACAAAAAAAATGAAAGTAGCGTTCATGCGTACGTACGGCCTACCGTCTCCATGAACGGTGCTTTTCATTTTTTATCTCCAAATGATATGGAATAGTATAAAATGAATATTTAATGGATATATATGATATATATTATATATAAATCATGATTATAACTCTGGAAATAATGGATACATGAACAACTTCTAATTATAAAGAGCATATTTTGACTCAAGTACCAATGATCGTTTAAACGACCGTTATTAACTAAAATAATTACATAGTGTTCATGACATGGTAATAAGTGATATAAAAGAATAATGAACTTGAAAAAGGTTCTTAAGTATGTATAAATTAACTCATGTTTATTATTCAGGTGATTAAAGAACGATCGAGTCAAGTCGGACCCGAGATAAGGGATCCTACTCCTCTCTTTCTTTTTAAGTACACTCTTTTATGTCATTACTTTTAAAGCTCATATTTCTTGTTATTGGGATGTTATTTTATATTAATATTACTGTAACTTTTATGTTCATATTATGAGATACCCTATTTACTCTCATCAATCCATTTTAGAAGTTTTAAGTGGCGCCGTTAGGCTGCCGAGTTTTCGTAAGGGATTTTTCATCTCACTTTTATTCCTGTGAGATTTATGCTACATTTTCCACAATTTCCTTTGAGTGGTGTATGTACTTCCCATTATTATACACTTTGTGTAGTATAATTTCATTTATGGGCATTCACATCTTCATTGTATGACCCTTCTTCCATGGGGTGTACGTTTCAAAAGTTACCCAACTCAGTAAGGGGACCTTTCACCCTCCTCTTTTTAAAAGACTTCTTTTGTTATGTCTTTTAATTCACATAATATTATGTTGGGATATGTTCTTATATATCCGTATTGATGTAAATTTTATGAACAAGTGATGGGATTCCCTTTTTATCTCTCATCAACTCATTTTCTGAATTTTGAAGTGATGCCGTTAGGCTGTCGAATTTTACCAAGGGAACTTTTTAACCCAATTTCGATTTCTTTGGGTTCAACATGTAGTTATTGAATATGTAATCTTTTGAATATGTGTGAATGACATTTTATTTTTTTACACTTAATATCCACTTATATTGGGTGTATTTATATATTTCACACATAATTTTGAGATTGAATTATCCTTAATTTAAGGACACCTTCTTTATAAGGGAATTCATCACATTTGACATTTCTATTGAGACTTCATTGTTGTTATGCACTAATTCACACTTATATGGTGTATATACTGTCCTTTGGAATATTATATCATGAATCCATTTATTCTCATGACATTATAAAGATCTGACTAAATGTTATTCCTCAATTATTGTATTCAAGTGTCTCTAATTTTGGTAGAACCCCTTTAACTAAAATATCACTTTAAATGTTTTAAATATTTATTCTTATTAATATACATGTTTTCAAAATGGTTTTAAGGATTTATTTACATGGATATTAATGGTTTAAAATTTTTAAAAGCTTCAAGGTGGTATGGGACACTTTGATTCAAAAATCTCTTTATTAAATGTTTTAAATGGTTTTGGAAATGGTTTCTTTTTGAATGGATTCATTATTTCAATATACTAAAATGTTATATTGTGATTGAAATGTGGAAATGTTATGTTTCCTTTATGAATGTTTTATGTGATACGTTTATGTTATGCTTCTTGGGCATTGTTATTAAAACGGGTGGTTCCGTGATAAACTAAGGGCTGGTGAGCCTGATATAGCTCTCCAATGCATTGGGTAACGTGAAGGAGTGAAACGTTAAGGTTTATCCAAAGAGATTTAGGGAATATACTGTGATGGGTATTCCAAACGTAACCAAGAGGGTTACTCCCTACGTAAGAATGTTATGAATGCCTCAAGTTACCTTTATGTCTTATGATTTCTATGATTTATTCATGATTTGATTAGGTATGTTAAAGTGCCTATGTTTTATTGGTAAATTATGATTTCATTCTTATGTATATATGAACTCATGTTTCCTTTCCATATTTTTTATAACCCTTACTGAGCTTTTTATGCTCATCCTAGGTTTTTTTGAAATGTTTTTCACAGGCCAAGGGAAAGGTACATGATATGATGATAGTGTCAAGGAAGTGTCAAGAATGAATCCATGTCTTATTTTAAATATGTTTCCATTGATGGGAAAAATGAATACTATATTTTATGTAACCACTTTGTTTAAATGTGGAATATAATTCAAGTTTTATGATCTAATTCTCTAAAACTCTAAACCTGAAAAGGTCCTCAATGTGCAATCTTGTAATAGCTCATGATTAAGTAAGGTTTAAGGCTGGGGCCTTATAGTTGGTATCAAAGGTCGGTTTAGATAACTTTAAAGGTTAGGGTATTCTTTAAGCATAAGTGACATTACCATATTGGCTAGGATTTTAGAAAGAGTCATAGTTTTTAGATAAAGTGAATAAGTAAATATATCTTAGTGTTTATAGTACATGATGGTTTTGTTGATATACTCATGTTGACATTTCTGTGTTTAGTGAATGGATAGATCTAGCAGGCACCAAAGTGACAATAGGTTTGAAGGAAACTGTGGTGGTTCTCTGATTAAGAGACTGGATGAAATGGGGTATTCAATGAGGAAACTCATGTTTGTTCTAAACAAACTATCAAGGATTTAATATCAACCACCTGAACCTTGGTATGTTCTACAATTCATCATGTATGAGATGACCAATTGATGTGGAAGTTCAGGTAATAATTATAAAGGTAACCATTAGAGTTTATACGATCCTTACTTTTGAGGTAATTATGGGTTATTATATGTTATGATGGAAAATGAAAGGCAAGAGATAAACTTGAGGTTAAAATATGTTATGATCATTTTTGAAGATTTTATCTCGTTTTGGGGAATGTTTTATGAATTATATAGTTTTGGAAAAAGGACAACACGCAGACCATGTGACAACCCGTCGCATCAGACAAAGCTGTGGGAATCGAACCCATAACCAAAGTGCGACTGGTATTTATCGCCTACCACTGGACTACGTGAAGTCCCTGGTTAGTTTGACAGATTTCTTTTAGTTAAATGATTTTATGAATTAAGAGTAATTTGATTTTGGGTTATCTATGGAAATTTATTACCCTATCATGGAGGATATGTGATTAGGTTAATTACTTTTCAATATGAGACTTTAAGAGAAACTGATGTTGTTTGGAGATAAATGTTATGATTTAACTTGGAAGACTACGTGACTAAATCCTTCAAATATTTGGGTTTCAATCTATGTTTGGTTTACATTGAAGAATTTTATGGACAAATTGTTTATCGAATGGTCCTCGTTGAACTTTGGGTTTTGTTGGAAAATTTTTGGAGATTAAGAATAGATTTTATTTTTATAAAGGGTTATCCTTTTTTGGATTATCTGATCTTGTACTAACCTTTTTGGTTTTGGTTTTGGTTAAAGTATAAATACATGGGAAGTATATAGTTCTTTTTTGTGGATTAGGTGATTCTCTAGAAGTTTATTATAGTACTCTTAATGTGAACAAGTCTTCCTAAATACTCGTCTTTTGGGGAAAGTATGAGTTTGTGTAAGAAATCTAGTAAAAGTTGAAAGTCAACATGACAAGTAAGTATGTTTCCTTAAGATCAAAAATAAATTCCTCAATGAAGAGTAACTTAAAACAAAAATTTTGTCTGTTAACTTTTCCTACTGGGGAATCGAATACCGTTTAACCCATCACAAGTTTGTGATTTTCTTATGGTTAACATTCTCCTAGACATGTTTACTATCACTCTCCATCAGAACATGACCCTTTGTTTTTTCCTCCATGTACATATTTTCCTACATGGAATCCTAGTATGGGTTAACTCAGGTGACCTATGTACTTATATTTCTTTATATTAAAGTGATTGTTTTACCGACTATTGTTCCGATGTGGGGCTTTCAAGGATGTTTCCAAGCTCAATTTTAAAATTGCGAGGACGCAATTCCCAAAAGGGGGAAGGATGTAACACCCCAAGTAAATAAAGAATATGAAATTTTTATATCTATCCATATTTGTGAATAAAATATTAATATTACTTTACAGGGGATTCTATGATCGATGGCCTTCCCAACATGCAACAACGAGTTTCTTGGGAATCTTACGTTGCACTCTAATAATATTATTTTAAATGGTAGTTAACGCCTAGCCGTTGTAATGATGGGAATGAACAGAAATAACTAAAAAATGATTATATATGTTTGTCAAATATTTTTACTCTTTACAATAAATGTTATAGGATTAAAAATGCGAATGAATCCAATTTTAAGCGTAAACATTCCAATATTCTTTAAAAGGTCGATTAAACGCCTTTTGATGGAGAACCTCTTTTAAATCAACTTTTTGACAATTTTATGTGTTATATTTGAAAAAAATAAAATTCTTCTTTATAATAGAGACATCAAAATTTACTTTGTGTAAATTTTTGGTATTTTTCCGAAAAAGTTCAATTTTTAATGAATAGTAAAAAATGTTGTATTTTAATTCAAAACCTTTTTTAATAAAATTTATTTATATGATTATATTATCTTTTGAATTGATTTTAAAGTGAAATTAGAATATATTTTTACCATTTAATCCAATGGTGGTCATTGGAATCAATTTCACTTTGAAATTGGACTTAAACTAGTGTCAATCTTTTGATACTTATTGTTTCATAAAAACATGCTATTTATCATGACATCGGGAATTAATTATTAAATTAATTAATGCAATGTATATGTTTTGAATTTTTTAAAATAGACATCATTTTTGAATTTATAATATCAAATATATCTTAGGGTGAAGTTTTGGAATTTTTCTGAAAAACTTCAATTTTTGATGAATAGTGAAACCACTAAGTCGTAGTTAAAGAAACTGATTTTTCGTTTAAATGAAACTGTTACACTTCTGTGATTTGAATTTAAAAAATCCGACATACATGGTTGTCATTAATAAGTAAAATGTGGTTCAATGGTATTAAAATAATTTTTTGGTGAATAGTAACTTTTAAGTTTTTAATCGCGATTAGAGGTAATTAGTGTAGTTTAAGGTAAAAATAATGTTTTAATAAAATGAAATGACCTAGACACATGTCCTACCCTCATTGGATGAGTCATATCGAACCAATAAAATCCATGGGTCAACTTGGGGACCCCATGGAGCCACTTTGGTTGGAAAATGACATAAATACCTTTTTATTTAATGTTAAAGTAAAAATGACACAAACATGAGATGTTTTACTAAAAAACATTTTACATGGGTTTATACAAGTCAGATTTTTGACTATAAATAATCATTGGAAAGATAAAAAGATTTCCTACATCATAGTATTTTTTTATAATTTTTAGACATTAAATAAATTAAATTATTTATGACATCATGATGATGCAGCGATGACCTCATTATTTAACGATTTAAATAAAATGGAAAGATAATATAAACTCTAAGACCTACACATGTCCAAAAACTATTGAATGGGTGAATTTAGAACCCTAATCACATTATCCTAGAAAAACATCAATGTGGGACCATTAAAATCCGAAACGCATTCTAAAATAAAGTAACATTTCCTTATTTTCCAAGAGAGCCCCTCGTCTCCTCTTATAAAAGGCCCCCACCTCTACCTCCTTACCCAAACTTCCAAAGCCTTTGGCTCAGCCAACCCCTGCCCATTTTGTTTCTCCACATCCCTCTATAACTCCTCTAAGCCTCACTTTGGGAATAAGTCTTCCCAACAAACCTTTGAGCTCAAACCAATGAGAGTTACCCGATTTTAAGGTAATGTCTTCACTTGAGTCCTTTTGTTTTATTTTGATTCTCCAACCCCCTAAACTCTTTTTATTCATTTATTTTGTAACAAATACAGTATCTTAAATATACTAGGATGTTGTTATAATAAGTATTCGAGCTACACTTACACAAAACTTCGTCTAATGGTAAAATAACATACTGTTTATGTGGTTGGTGATTTTCTTCCTCACGAAATGATGATTGTTCAATATTCTTTTAACACCTTTAAAGGTGGCCATTATGATGTCACTGTATTTTATATATGGTATATATGGTATTTATGTTTACTATATGCTTCTGTATTTTATATTTAAACCATAACTTTATTCTTTTCATGTTGTGTAAATGCGATAATTTCATATGAGGAAGTGCGGACTACCGCCCCCTCAAGTGATGTGACTCGTACATGCAATACATGGAATGTATAAAGAATGAAATTAATGAATATATGTGACCTATATAACATATATATTATACTGAAATTATAATATATATATCATTTATTTTTTAATTCCATTAATATGAAAAAGAAAAAAATGAAAGTAGCGTTCATGCGTACGTACGGCCTACCGTCTCCATGAACGGTGCTTTTCATTATTTATCTCCAAATGATATGGAATAGTATAAAATTAATATGTACTGGATATATATGATATATATGATATATACATCATGATTATAACTCTGGATATAATGGATACATGAACAACTTTTAATTATAAAGAGCATATTTTGACTCTAGTACCAATGATCGTTTAAACGGCCGTTATTAACTAAAATAATTACATAGTGTTCATGACATGGTAATAAGTGATATAAAAGGAAAAATAAACTTGAAAAAGGTTCTTAAGGAAGTCTAAATTAACTCAAGTTTATTATTCAGGGGATTAAAGAACGATCGAGTCAAGTCGGACCCGAGATAAGGGATCCTACTCCTCTCTTTCTTTTTAAGTACACTCTTTTATGTAATTACTTTTAAAGCTCATATTTCTTGTTATTGGGATGTTATTTTATATTACTATTACTGTAATTTTTATGTTCATATGATGAGATACCCTATTTATTCTCATCAATAAATTTTTTAAGTTTTATGTGGCGCCGTTAGGCTGCCGAGTTTTCGTAAGGGTTTTTTCATCTCACTTTTATTCCAATGAGATTTATGCTACATTTGCCACAATTTCCTTTGAGTGGTGTATGTACTGCCCATTATTATACACTTTGTGTAGTATAATTTAATTTATGGGTATTCACATCTTCATTGTATGACCCTTCTTCCATGGGGTGTACGTTTCGAAAGTTACCCAACTCGGTAAGGGGACCTTTCACCCTCCTCTTTTTAAAAGACTTATTTTGTTATGTCTTTTAATTCACATACTATTATGTTGGGATATGTTCTTATATATCTGTATTTATGTAAATTTTATGACCAAGTGATGAGATGCCCTTTTTATCTCTCATCAACTCATTTTATGAATTTTGAAGTGATGCCGTTAGGCTATCGAATTTTACGAAGGGAACTTTTTAACCCAATTTTGATTTCTTTGGGTTCAACATATAGTTATTGAATATGTCATCTTTTGAATATGTGTGAATGAAATTTTATTGTTTTAAACTTAATATCCACTTATATTGGGCGTATTTATATTTGTCACACATAATTTTGAGATTGAATTATCCTTAATTTAAGGATACCTTCATTATAAGGGAATTCATCACATTTGACATTTCTATTGAGACTTCATTGTTGTTATGAACCAATTCACTCTTATATGGTGTATATACTGTCCTTTGGAATATTATATCATGAATCCATTTATTCTCATGATATTATAAAGTTCTGAATAAATGTTATTCCTCAATTATTGTATTCAAGTGTCTCTAATTTTGGTAGAACCCCTTTAACCAAAATATCGCTTTAAATGTTTTAATTATTTGTTCTTATTAATATCCATGTTTTCAAAATGGTTTTAAGAATTTATTTATATGGATATTAATGGTTTGAAATTTCGAAAAGCTTCAAGGTGGTATGGGACACTTTTATTCAAAAATATCTTTATTAAATGTTTTAAATGGTTTTGGAAATGGTTTCTTTTTGAATGGATTTATTATTTCAATATACTAAAATGTTATATTGTGATTGAAATGTGGAAATGTTATGTTTCCTTTATGCATGTTTTATCTGATACGTTTATGTTATGGTTCTTGGGCATTGTTATGAAAACGGGTGGTTCCGTGATAAACAAAGGGCGGGTGATCCCAATATAGCTCTCCAATGCATTGGGTAACGTGAAGGAGTGAAACGTTAAGGTTTCTCTGAAGAGATTTTGGGAATATACTATGATGGGTATTCCAAACGTAACCAAGAGGGTTACTCCCTACGTAATAATGTTATGAATGCCTCATGTTACCTTTATGTCTTATGATTTCTATGATTTATTCATGATTTGATGAGGTATGTTAAAGTGCCTATGTTTTATGGGTAAATTATGATTTCATTCTTATGTATATATGAACTCATGTTTCCTTTCCATATTTTTTATATCCCTTACTGAGCTTTTTATGCTCATCCCAGGTTTTTTTGAAATGTTTTCACAGGTCAAGGGAAAGGTACATGATATGATGATAATGTCAAGGAAGTGTCAAGAATGAATCCATGTCTTATTTTAAATATGTTTCCATTGATGGGAAAACTGAATACTATCTTTTATGTAACCACTTTGTTTAAATGTGGAATTTAATGAAAGTTTTATGATCTAATTCTCTAAAACTCTAAACCTAAAAAGATCCTGAATGTGCAATCTTTTAATAACTCAAGATTAAGTAAGGTTTAAGGCTGGGGCCTTATATATCCCCCATCGGATCCTAGGATTGATCCCCTATCTGTGAGATCTACGAATGCTAGATCGGGTTGTGGTATCCCCCAGCGAACCCTGGGAGTGATCCCCTATCTGTGAGATCTTCGTATACCGGTGTGGGTTCTGGTATCCCCTATAAGACCCTAGAAGTGATCCCCTATTCGAGGAGTTTGGTGTTTATGTTGTTTCAGTGACGTTTCCTCAGTGATGATAACTGAGGAGCATGATCTCTCGGGTGAGCATTTGAGATGTTTGTGTGGCACCCGATGGAGTGTGTCTCTCAGACAAGTGTCATCTGGGAGGATAGTGATTGTGGAGTGTGTTCTCCGGGTTGTGAACCATTGCTGTTGATTAGGCCAGTACCTCATGTGGCTTGGGGCATGAGCTGAGTATATCTGGATGTTCAAGGTGTATGTATGGGCATACATCTAGATTGAGCTGACTAGTTTTGTTTATCCAAGGATGGTCACAAGATGGAGTTTCTATCTCATCTAGGTTCCCTCTGGATGGGATGAACAGACTATTTCCTATCAGTTTCTCTCTTTTGTTTTGGGTTTTTGGGGTGCCTACTAAGCATTATTATACTCACCTCTGCATGGGATTTTCCAACACATGTTTGTGTCCTTTGCAGACCACGTGCCTTTCAACGGAGTTTCAGGAGGACCCGGAGCAGGCGGAGCTTAGTAAGCAGTTTTGACCGGGGTGTTTACCAGAGCTGTGTCGAGGAGCTTACCGGCATGTGTTTTTGGAAGTGTTTTCTCTCCTTTTGAGGAGGTTGTACACTTTGTAGTTTTCCTTTGGTGGGCCCTGTTTTTCACTTTTTGTACTGCTGTTGCACTCTAGTTTTGGATAGATGTATGCATGCATTTTCTTTTTAGTTTCATATATCTCTACACTATTTCATGGAGGTGTATGTGGGTGGGTGTGTACAACCTTGGGCTAATGCCTCCCAAGTGTGTGATAGCCTACTCGGTACTAGACTCCAGCCCCTAGCCTATTGGAGGCGGGCTTGGGGAGTCACAGCTCGAGCCCCACTGGGTCTTGTTGTTACAATGTATGAGTCAAATCTACGTATGAAATACTATTGTAAATAATACATCTTGCAAAATTTTCATGTTGGTTCCCATATCTTTACAAAATGACATTAAACAAAAAGTCAAATGTCTTTATCGTATGATGGTAAGCTGTACTGAAAAGGTCCATGTGAATCATTACCATAATATGCATACATTTTGGTCAAATATTTATGACCATAAACATTTAGCCTATGATTCTCCAAATTTCATAACCCTAAACATCTTCTGAGAGAGACAAAAAATTTATTAGTATGAAAACCCGTCAAAGGAAGGCTATGAAAAATTCAAGTCTCCACTCACTAAACTCTTCATCTACAGATTTTATGAAATAATTAGTGTGAAAAAAAAGGAATAATGTTTCTATGTCCAAATTTTTCTCCCTTAAAAAAGTTAATCTATTATCACTAGACTTCCTAGTTATGGAAAAAGTTAGAGTAATGGGTTTTCACATCTCTACAATATGATAACATATTTATTAGGTGGTGAAAGTTTTTTCACGGTTCTTGAACCCATCTTGAATTTTAAAAAATTTATAAACCACCTTCATTATTTTGAGTTATGAACTAAAAAACTAGTTCCCTAAGTTTATATTATTCTCTTGGATACCCATGGGTATTGAGATCCTCTCTTACCTCTTCCCTATAGAAAACTGGTAATAGGGAATTCCTCCTCCGAATGGACCTTCAGATCCTAAGAAGGCCCCCCTTAAATACATTGGTTATTTCCTAACTATATATAACACTATAGGATCTCTCCAACAATTATAGTGGACCTGTACCCACTGGTTCCCACATCTAGTTAACTCAAATCTTCCCAGACCGTGATTCACGATCCCCATAACCAAACAATTCAAGCGGGTTGGACGTCCTTGATGTTATGTCACCATGTATTGTGACTTTTATCAAAGTAGGAATGTGATGCTCCATTCATGGAAATTTTGTTGGACCACACATCATGATTCAAATCCATGGGGAATAGGGATCAATCTTCAAATTAAGAGCTAAATTTTCCTATGGACCCAGAACCCTTATGGGATACTCCTCTTTCCCATACACCACGTCACCTACTAGACACTCGAGTCATTGTAAAACATTCATGTACATGGTAAAAGAGTGAGGATGAACTCTACATGACCATGAATTTAAGACCTATAAACTCATTTATAAAGAATTTTACCTACTAATTAGAGGCATATCCTATTTATTGGAAAGGAACTCCAATCCTCATGGTCATCAGTAACACTATGGAAGAACAAACAAACATAGGGTATTTTGGGTTTCCCTCAATATGTTTTTCCCATTACATGATCCATCGATTCAAAATCCATTTAACATGACTTACACAACCCATATTTCAACTATTAAGGAGGACTCGGGATTACCTATGCTTTCTCAATCCCACCTACTTTCTTCAGAATATTCTATGGATGTTGGGAATGAGTGGAAACACCTATATTTGACCATGCTGTTGATTCATACTTGATTTTAACTACCAACTATATGAGTCTCCTCCTTATAGGAAATGAACTCCACTCATAATGATCCATAAAAACATGATAGAGGAAGTGAAAACCTTAGGGTGTCTTGGGTAATCCCAAAAATGTCTTCCTCATATTTCATTATCATTAATCATGTCCATGAAGAAATACTATAAAATGTGTGTCATCTCATGGCTTGGGCTAAAAGTCCTTAAACTACAAAAACAGGAGGTCTCAACTAGAAGAACTTAAACTACAAGATAAGAAAGTTTCAAGCTAGAAGACCTTAATCTACAACACAAAAAGGATTGATCTAGAAAACCATAATCTATATCACAATGATGGGATAGTTTTTAAGATAAAAAGAGACATAATACTCTCTGGGATGAAAACCTGATATGGAAATACTAGTGAAAGGTCGAGCCTATGCTCATCGGACATGCAATTTGTGTTGTTTAGGAAATATTGAGAATCTATAAAATGGAAAAGGTACAAAACATGTCATTATGAAAACCCGTAATAAGGTGGTATGAGAAAAATAATAGTCCATACAAAATATGACTTCCTCAAAATGAATCTTAGTCCAAATTTTTGGAAAAATAAATAAAAAGATACAAAGATTGTGGGAACCAACATATGGCCTTATAAAATATCAATATAAGCTGACTATGTCACGTAACCTAGGTAGATGTTAGAGAATTCTACCTTTAGTGAGGATATCACGCCAAAATTATTTTTGAAAATCAGATGATCTCATGATAATTAGAGTTGATACATCAATAAGTAATATCATATTATTGGTAATTCATGATAATTTCTCAAGATAAGCCTATTCAAAGAAAAAAACTCTAATCCAAAATATTGGATCTACTTGGTATTACACATAAAGGATGTGTGTCATGGATGTTTTGGGAAACAACTCCACTAAAACATGAAACTATACCTAATATTTCATCACAAGACAATGAAATTCCCCTTCCAATGTATGAAATGCCCACTAGGATCTAGCCCAGGATGGAAAGAGGATGGAAGGAGGCATAGTTATCACAATGAGTGGGAGGGACCATGATTATGGCCCAGAGATTACAAGAAAGAAGGTATGAATAGTGTGAGCCAAAATCTCATTGGGTTAAAGCCTAGGTGGATGTGTGTGTAGGTGGTACAGGTGTCAAACCCCATTATCGACCTGAACAAGTAGTGGTAGCACATTACATTATAAAGAAGATGGATCCAATTAGTGGAAATGAATGTGGTATGGGTTATGTGTGGGTATTATTCACCCACCATAAAACATATGCATATAATGTATGTATTCTAATCAAATATATCCCACCTGTTTGATCCCAATTATTTATCATTTTGACCTCCCTATCACCCACTGAACTCATGACACTATCAGTTGAATGTGGAATGTCTCCCTCAATATTTTCATGATCCTAGAGCTCAAAGGACTCCATGTAAACCTTTTCATGTGATCAAAATAAGACAAATGGAACATGTTCTATGCCTAGATTCCATGCATTTATCTTTTTTTGCATGAATGAATTCCTTCAGGTAATTGAGAGGAATCACATAAAGGATATCATGAAACCCACATGAGTCTACCATGGGATTTTATATAGATCAAATGAGTTTACACTGACGACTAGGAGAATCCACGATGACATCTTAGGCGGGGTGCATGAAGAATAACATAAATCAACCCCATCACAATATCCGTCCTTCTTTTGAATTTTAATTGTTCATTTTTTTCATGTGAAACTGATGATGAGATGCCACTGGGGGATATAAGATGCCTAAAATATGTCATGAGAGGCCATTGACGAATGTTTAGGGGCTCACCACATGAAAACCATGATCCTGCAACTCTATAGAGGTTGTCCAAAAAGTTATCAAAAGAAGACATCTCGTGATTATGTGATCTAGATTACATGAATTGTCCACCGCCTAAATTAGTACACGCAACTTCCTTCACATGAAAAGTGAATCCACCTTCATCAAAACTCATCCTAAATAAACCAACTCTCACTCAAAAATAATGATACATGTGATAAAGAAGAAGGATAGTAACAGAGAAGATGAGTAAAAGTTGGTCTCCAACTTCAATAAATTTCACCTAGGTAAACATGAGAGCCTACCATGGTATTCCATCACAAGAACCAATCACATGATAACCTAATAGATGAAACAGTTTCATGATAATAATAAACCAAACACCATGCAGACCATCAGTTTCATGATATTGTAAACCCCTATTCTCATAACTCAATGCACCATCCTTCTCCAGGAAACATGAATCCTCACCCATGTACATATATTATTCAAAATACATCCCCCACACATGATCAGAGAACCTATCACATGATCCATTTTTGATCATGTGATCACATTAAAACAAAAATTCCATGTGACCCTTCTTTGAGGGGGGTGAAAAATGAAGGACCTCAGACGCACAAGATACCCATACCGGATTCCACAAGAATAAAACAGTGCACATGAAAACCCTTGATCTCATGAATTCATGAGTATTTTATCTTTAGATGATTTCATATAACCTTAGAAATGGATTCCTTGGACTGAAACACCCATGAGTATCGCTCATATGATCTCATAATCCCTTAAAAGACCCTCCTTAGTTCATGCGAATCGTATGAATAATGGGTTATCATGTGAGTGCCTTTTTATGTGTGTATTTTTCCATGGACATGAACTACTTTTTCCATGAAGTCCATATGATGTACACCCAAGAAATTCACACTCGAGCATGCATCATTACCCATGAATATTTAGGAATATTATCTTTGATAATGTTGTATCAACCCTCGAGCAATCACCCCTTTTCATGCGATTGAACCTAAATAAGTATATGATGCCCCATTGTGTAACTCTTTTAGAGAAATGTGATCACCTGATTCTTCATTGGTATAATGATGTCCTTATTAAGATTTAGACAACCCAAGATGATCACCAGACAGTCTATGGGCAAGTTTATATGATCATGCAATGGATCAAGGATAAGTCATATTAGACATGAGAAACTGCTTGGATAATTTATGTTGATCTCATGGCTTTTTATTAACATATTGGAATTAACATGTGATTGCCTATAGATAATCTTTGTGGTTCTCATATAATTTTACTAACATGTCACCATTGTCACATGACTGCCATAGAAAAAGTTTGGATGATCTCATGACAGCCTATTGATGTGTATGAATTTTCATATGATTACCCATTTATATGTTATCATTATCACGTGAATACCTAAAGATAATTCTTTTTGATAAATCGACATCATATAGGAATGTCCACATCATCAATTCCCATTTACATGATAGAATTTACATGAGTAATCCCCTTTAAAGGACACCTTTATCATGTGACAGACTGAGGTCATGTTAGGAAATCAGGGAAAGAATCATAAACATGTCAGAATTTCCATTTAGAACACCCTAGACATCTTAGATTTGATTACAAGGATCACTGTTGACATGTACATTTTGATCATGTGAATACATATATGAAAATTCAATTTATTATGTGAGGCATCTAGGATTTATCAAGAAAATACCCTTGAGTGTGACTTCCATGTCATACTGACACCCCAAAAATATTTGGTGTATAACTAAGAAATTTCAGGAAAACTCCTAGGAAATTTCCACTTCATCCATAAGATACACATAGACCCCCACCATGTGGACTACCTCCAAGAACCTTCTTCTTCATAGAAATTTTAAGGGGAGAAATCCTTAATGGGAAATGGTTACAAATTCATGAGACCCTATTGCTATCATGATCTTTGAGAAACCTTTCATGGTAATCATATCTCATTTTCTTTCTAAATATAAAGAATTTATTTTACGAAGGGAAATGTTACTGTGCAATCCATGATCAACAAACTATGATAAGTCTAATACCTATACCGAAAGTATATATAGGACGCCTCTCTGAGGCCCGAGATACAAAGGGAATCTATCTTGATATAATCCACTTCCATTTATGAAGAATTGGGGTTAACCATAATGTATATGAGTGAGATAAAAAACATGATCCCATCAGCAGTTTAAGGGATCACTGAACTACAAGAACTGTGATTCCTATCCTAATATAATACATATGATTCCTCCCTGAGGCTTAAGCTCTAACAGAAATCCACTTATATGTGAGTCCATCTATCTACCAAAATTATAATATCCTTACTCATCTATCAGTAGATGATAATTTTGCTCACACATGGGAATCATTTTAAGAATAATCCCTGAAAATGCCCCCAAATAGCATAAAACCATCAATGGGTTTAGGATGAATCAAACTATAATGACTCTAATTCTTGTTGTAAATAGGTTATGTAGGATTCCTTCTTGTTTCCTGAGCTCCATACCATATCCTCCACATTATGGGTAATCCTATCTCTCAAAGGGTAACATTGACGTGTAATCCCTATTGGTATATCCTCTCATGCAGTGTCTTTGATCTTATACTATCTCTTGTTTATCCACTAAGCATGGATCCCGTGAGTTTAGAGACCAGTGATGATTGTATCAATAATATTATGAGGATTTTCCCTAGTGTGGGTCCATAAATATGATGTTTTATTTATTTAATATTGTCTTCACCCAAAGGATATACTTATGATGAGGCAACCCATGGTAGCCTTATATGCATAAGTTCCCCACATGGCCTCTGTTATTGAATATTTTATTGCACATATGCCAATAATAAAAACATCATAGACTCTATTTCCTATCTCAACATGTTACGTTGGTTTCCTCTTCAAGGTTCGAGCCATATATTTACATCCCCAACACATGAAATTAAATGACATGGATCGGTCCAGTCACCTAAACATGAACTACAAAAATTGAACTATATGGGTTCAGATTCATGTTCTTACAGGATATGTAGGACACCTCATAGAGGTTTAATCCCATAACCAAGACACCAACCACCTCCATAGATGGTAGTAATCACTAGAGTTCCCAAACATGGTTATAAACTAAAGAATCTTAAATGAATAAGAGAATTATTGAGAACCCGTGACATGCACAATGTTACTTATATCAATACATGGTCATAATTAGGATATTGATATTTTGTTAGACAGTCCTGTATCAGATCCTAGAAAGGATTTCATGAAAATATCTTGAATACATAAGTGCTCCCAATGTTGGTGAAAATTACACCCCAAAAGTGTGTTATGATGCCAACCTCCCATCCTCTCAACCAATTTGAGTTATTAAGACCTTGGGTTTGGAACCCCAATTCACCATCTACCTTTGGAAAGTTGGTTTATACCATGTTATGGATGTGGGAACCATTGGGAGTTTCTATGAAATATTAAAAAATGGGAAACCTAATGTGAATGATCGAGAAAGGCATTGACCCCCCCCCCCCACACAGCCAAACCATCGATCCAAAATCTATCCACATATTTATCGATGAAACCATATCTCTACTAATCCATACATGATGTTAGATTCCATTTGAGTAACCAATTGGAAAATATATATTTCATAAATGATATCGATCCAAAATTAATAAATTTATAGTATGCCTTCCTTGGGATACACTTCTCTCTTGTGGATGGAGTAACGTGAAATGGTTCATATTCACCACATCCCCTAATATTCAAACTAGATGAGGCATCGACAATTATTAGTCAAAGGGGATTCAAACTATGAAAAAAATAATGACATATATTCTATTAGTTTTTATCTGATCTTGGATTGGGACCTATTGATAAAATAGTAAATTTTATTTGAAGATATATATTTTTATGGCCTTAACATTATTAACATACTCTTGATTAGAAATATTCTTGGATTTAAACTGATAGGAATTTTCTTGTCATTTTAGTGTAATAAAGGCATGAAATGATTATTATAAACCACTTATATGTTATATCAAGGTGTGAAAGTGGATAGAACACGACCAACATGTTTCACTCAACCAATTATTACCACATTTTCTTGTCTTCCTCAACATATATGAAAGAAAAATCTTACACATAATCTTACCACAATAATAGTTCTCTAGAAACTTTATAAAAAATGGGATAGATTAATATATCCCATTTGATCAAGGAAGATTATATGTGGGGAATGGTAGGGGTATAAAATTATTTGCTCTATAGAACATCTATTTATGAGGTTGATATATTGTGATTTGGCCCCAAGGTTGTGGGTGTAACCATCCATGGTCCATCGAGTATCACTCAATATGAGATCATATTAAATGAAGATTTGATACATATGAACAACTTATTATCATGATGGAATTCCATTGGGGTATGACCTTCCTAGATAACAATTAATGAGCTGAAAAGAAATTAACTACATACCTATTAATCATCTTGTTATGAGGAGGAATATCACAGATGGTATCATGGGAAGATTTGAAATGGTTGATCATTATGTTTCTATTGGGAGGAACTATGTGGAACATGTTTTAGGGAGGAACTCTAGAAAAACTCATAAAACTGACATGGTGAGGAATGCTATATATGAAGCCACCGCACCATCTGATGATGAGATTGTGGACTCATGGACCACTATAGACAAGTATTATAGGATCTCCAAAATATTAGTATGGGTCAATGCATGGATATGAACCTTATATTGGTTTATTTGATTAAATTATTGAAATCTCATTTTCGACACTCTCTTGGTTTATTTAAATGACCTTCTTTAGATCGAGTCTTCCTAATATGATCCTATGACATTTTTAGAGTTAGGTGATGAGCTATTTGATGTGGGAAAATAGTATAAGAAAGTATATTGTTGGCCACTAGAATATTTCAATGGAAACCTTTCGACTATATGAGAACATGTTCTTTCATATCAGTTGTTTTGGTTTTATGTCATCAAAAATATTTTGACTAATGCATATAAGGGATGTGAACATGCTTCTATGACTCTACTATAAATCACTAGAAAAAAATAGGAATGGATGTTAGGATATAATTACAATCCTACATTTACATAGAGGTATGCCTATGGTCTTCATGAATGGGAGTGGGGATATGACCCCACTATTAACAATTTATCATGATATTCGGACAATTTATTTAACACTAGACATAGAATGAAAAATAGACTCCCCTTAGGAGACTTTTGGTATATTCTAAAAATCATATTCAATAGTGGTTATCAGGATTTTTGAAATCTTTGTAAGATGTGTGTAATGATATAAGCATTACCTTCCCTTAACTCTAAGAAAAATTACCATTATTCAATAATAGGAATGGTAATATATGAATTTTTTTAATCGAAAAAGGAATATGTTCTTATTCAAGTCATTTAGTCATCGTTGGGGTATTATGATGAGTGTAATATGATGGTATAGGAATATGGATGTACCTTATTGTGGATGCACAAATATATAGTCATATTCATCCTGATTCCATTAGAGTGAACTCACAGGCATGTTCCATGTCATTATAAATATAATATTACTTTTACACCAAGATATTCTAATAGAATTCTTCTATAGGAATAGGAATATAAGATTATTTTAGGATTTGATTGGTTTGTTTCCCCTGGAGATATTTCCTTCTAGGTTCGTGGGCCAGAATCACTAAGGATGGTATATCCATGGAAGCATCTGTAATAGATACCTTTGGGTTTGGGGCCCCATGGTTTTGATAGCATTGATAGTTTCTAGCATGATCCTTGTTAAGAGACTTGTGTATTTCAATGGAGTCATAGTTGACCTATGGATCTTTCTCTCTAAGATAATTGAGGTCCACATTTTTATGATTTTAAGAGAGGCTCCTGATGTGGTTTTAGGTGGTGACTATTTCTATTGGATATTTCATAGTAGATATAGGATATCGTTTGACACCTCTATGGTCATAATAGTACCATTCAGATGGCACTATTTAACTAATGAATTTTTATCATGGTACTTGAGGAATTGGGTGTGTATCATTCTTCTAATCATAGGTGTCTCAGTTTTCAATGGCTATGTCATATGTATTATTTTTTGGTCATTAAATTCTTTTAGATTGAATTTATTCCATTGAATGATTTAGATATTAGTGAGGAATATAAATCAAAAATAAAAAACCTATCAATGAAATATCAGAAATGGGTGTATTCATAATTATTAGCTTCAATAGTTAACAGATTCACATTTGGATCACTATATTTTTTTATAGAATCTGTCTATGGATAAAAAATTTATGATTACTATGGTAACTCATTTATTAGTTATTTCATATTAATATTGGAATCAATATTTTTTCTAATATAATCTGTATATGGATCAAAAATTCATGATACCTATCATAAATAAATTATGGGATTTCTCTAATTCATATTGATTTCTACATTTTTTCTAATATAATCATTACCATGTGATCTATCAATGTAAATTTAAGTTACAGAGGACTTAATATACAAAGTAAGGGGTCATTGGGACATTTTAATTGACACCTTACAATATGCATTGGTCGATATGATGCGTGGTTGGGCACACCACATCATATTAGGGGGAATTATTTCATACTCTGAGATTCCCACATATATTTTGGCCATATTTTTGAATCCATCCCAAATCATGGTGTGGGACCAGTTACTATGATATGAATTATCTGATATGATTTATACATTAATGTAAACATCTATAGGTATTATTGGTTTCCCATTGAAGAGACTATCTAAATGTACTACTGGTTTTCCATATTTTTTATTAATTTATTATGTCTTTGTTTAAAGGTGAATTTTTTGGAACCCTAATTTTTATCTTCAAAAGAGGAGGTGGTGGGTGTTGTGATTCTGGTATCATACTCATGAATAGGTCTTCTTATATATAAATGTTGTAGGAATCAAAATAATGTAGTTCATGTTTAATTAAAATAAAATGTTTTTCCATTTATGGTTATATGATAAGGATTACTATGGTATCTTTTATACTCATATTTCCACTACTACTTATATTAATTTTAAAGTAATATAGTGTGGCCTCTTAGACGAAAGGTGCCAAGAAATGGCTAGTTTGGTGGAAATGAATGAGAAGCCCTTACTGGTTTATTTTAAAGGGAATATTGACCAATTAGGATAGGTTCATTTCATGGAGAATATATCCCTACAAGAAACATGGTTTCTTTAAATTTCTAGGATATGGCCCACTAAGAAGGATATGGAATCATCAGGGATATATCTTAACAATGATGGGTTTACATAGAATATGGAAATAATAAAGGGAATAAGGGGTCTCAGAGGGAATAATGCCTAATGAAGGGGAACATACAAGCTCACTAGAAACATGAGGTTGGATTTTAAGGGTTTATGGAAGTTATAAAAATATTTAATGGAGTAGAGGAGTTTGGTTTGAACCTTAGTGTGGTGGCCTATATAACCAACTACAAACTAGAATCAAATTTTATGCAATTCAATTTGTATAGTTCAATGAAATGTGAAATTTTTTTACCATCATGTTGAACATGAAACATTATGAATGAAGTTTCTTAATTTTACATCATGCATGTTGGATGATAATTAAGGTAAATGGGGAATCAAAATAGATTGAATGGGGCATAACCATGAAGGCTACCCTAGTGCTAATCACCAAGGAAATATCTTGACCAAATAATTAATGAAGGAATGATTTATCTAGGATTACAAATAAGAAGGAGGACTATATAGATTTTATACTTAATCCATTATAGGTTTGGTTATTGATCTACAACTGGAGTCATGTGAGAAATTACCCTATGAGGGAGACAATGTTTGGGATTATGCATGATTCGCTTGTTGCACAATTCGGGAACTATGAGAGAATGATTGAGTCTTGTTTTTGGATGTGTTCAACCTATATGTGGGTGTTCTAGGTAAATTAATGATTCATTAGGTGATATCATTAATGGGAGTATGGTTGTGGCTTACACATAAAAAGGATTCCCATGTCTACATAGACCATTTATTGGAATCTAGAGCTAGGATAGAAATACAGAGCCATGGGAAACCGCATCAGTATCCCTATTATAAGGACCGTTTTTATTAATGAAATATGAAATTTTGATCATCCATAAGATTCTACATATATATGTATACAATTACCCATCCTCTTTTTATCAATTGAATACATTATTAAAGTGGTTCATTATGGTGTTGATTCTCTATCCATGTGGATCAGGTGGTGTTAGTGGAGGCATCTATACTAGGAACCTAAGTAGTCTACTAATATGAATGGATGCTCCATCCTAATAATTAATATTTGTATAGTTCCCTAATATATAAAATATAGAAAGAGTTGTGACCTAGTAGAGGGATAATTTATTTTTTAACATTAATTTAGTGGATGGTTATGAGAATTGGTCTTATATTTTCCTTCTTTTGGATTATAGTGAATTGGTATTTATTCACCCTACTTTGGGGTTTGGAAAAAATTTACCTTGATTCCCAATATATTAGGACCATGAATAATTGGCCTTGTATCTCTCTAATTGAGAATTATGTAAAATTGGTCTCTACTTCATCCTAATATAGGGCTTATCAAATTGGTTTATACTTCATCCTGATAGAGTACTATTATTTTTATCGTCCTATCAAGGGTACTTGACATAGGCACATACCTAGTGGGAAAGAGCCTCTATAGATTCAACTAGGTTAATAGAACCATAGTATGATTCTTGGTATGGTTCCTTTACCATATTGTTTGAAGAACAATGGTTAATGATCTCTTACACAAAGGATTCAATGGATCAAAACCACAAGGTACACATCTACCCTTATTGATTGGTTAATTTATTATTATTTTAGGCATAAAAGGAAACCTGAAGAGGGTTCACATACTATGTGGAAGGGAGATATAGTTTTCTCTTCACCTTATCAAATATAATTAAATGAGGACCATGTGGGTACTATTTATATTCAAATACATGGACCTGAGAATATGTGCTGGGTGAGTTATGTTAGTGCACATTATTGTGTTGGGATATTAGACCTAGTTATAGTAGGTAGGGAAAAATCACAGAGCACAAAAAGCATGATGAGTCTGGTGTTACATACTTGGAGACGTAATGTAACCGTATTACTTCATTCAAATATCATTTTCCATCCCGCTTCTTCTCTTTTTTTTTATATCACATGGAGCCCCAAAAGAGTGTAGTTTTATTTTTTTATATTATATATACATTTCAATTAAAAATAAATGAAATGATATATAACATTTATCCTTTTTAAGAGCATATTAAATTGAAATAATCATTGAAAAATAAATATCATATTCAGGAACCACCCCTTCAAATAATTCCCATTATTCCCATGACCTAATCAAAATTCTAATGAAAATTTTTATACACATTATTAGGTTTTGATGCCTAAAATAAATTGTGGGAGATATTATAGGTTAATAAAAATTAGAGAAGATATCATGGATCTTGTTATGTTTTTTATGAGCTCATGGAATAAGAGGTGGAATTTATTTCCAACTAAATAATGTTTATTTTTCATTTTCTTTTAATTATTTAAATATTAATCATAATGAGGTAATTTATTAATTGTCTGATTGGTTACCTTAACAATATTTTTTTATAACTTGTGAACAGTTTAACTTATTAATTTATTGATCATGAATAATTTTAAATGGATATGAAATACCTAGAAAAGGATATCAGCCATTATTAGGAAACTCGGTGACTGGATAAAAATACCATGTGTTGGTTCTATCTATTCTTAAATTGGTACTAAGACATATATAATTATGAAATACATAATTAAATTTTCATTCATTTTTGAATTGTATATTTTAATAGGAAATAGGGGTTATGTTCATTCTTCCGACATGAATATACAAAATATTAATTATTCTATTTATTAGGTGGAGTTCATAAAACATTTAATTAGTTGTTGAAATCATAATTTTTATTCTAAATTATTATTTTATTAATATTTAATTTTATATGTTACATATATTTTAGTAATATATAATTCCCACAGGTCACGAAAGGTGGTTAATAGGGTTCACTAATAGAAAATTTGATTAAATGAAATTAAATGTGTGTATGTGGTGATATATAACTGTTATATTTTATAGAAAAATATATGTCTTGAAAATATCTATGCTGATTCTTATTTTGAAATTCTTTATTTTTGTATTGTAAAGATATATAATACACCATAATTTGGGGTGAAATAGGGTTATTTAAATTTTATTCTTGATTCAAAATTATCCATATATTTTCTAAAAATTTTCTAACACACTTGGTATAATTAATAAGAATCTCATAATAATAGAACCAAAATATAGTAATAAAAGGACTGTGGTGACTATGATTTTATATAGATCATATTCACTAGGAAATAACCAAGAATAATAAATCAATGCTATATTGATATTAATACTAATAACTACTTCAATAGTTATTGATTACAATATTTTAAATAATCTCACTACTCAACCAAGGTCTACATCCACTTTCTATATTCCAAACATTATTTTTCCTATAGGGATTTAAAAAATTAAAATTATGATATGTAAGTTGATCATAAAATGACAACATTGAGTGAAATGATGCCCCATATGCAATGGTGTTTTCTATTATCTAATAATATTATCTTTTCTGATCATTATAATTATACATGTTTTTTTCTAAGGCACATCATCAATGAAAATTACTTAAGTGAAACACACTCTTAAAATATTATATATTCATTGATGCACTTATTGTTATCTTATTAATATTATATTCATAAATCATCTGAGAATCTTATAAATTCTCTATACCTTTCCCTTAAATAGAAAAAAATCCTTATACATCATACACAAGAATTGTAATTTTCATATATAAATGTAAATCATTGAAAACATTTAATTCAATGTAGTTGAAAATAATTTATTTGATGTTTATTGGGATAAATATATACCATTGATCTCATTTAGGTATGTTAAAGGTTATCTGATTACCACCTAAGATAGATTAAATGCTATGTCATTAATATCCATTGAATTATGTATTTTTCAATAAATAACGGTTTGAAATTGTGAATTATAGGATGAAAAAATCGTACAAAATTAGTTTCTTCCAACTCTCAGATTTGATCATACATGAAGATATCCCCCATTGTGTAATGTTCATTTCATTCCAAGAAAAATCAAATATTATTTTCATGGAATTGGTATTGTGGTTTAGTGATATACAATTATTAGTAATTTCTCTCAAGATAGAGTATATATTGAAACATGATCAAACTAATTGTGGTGTGAAATCTTTGACCTTCCAAGAGAGTGAAACATAAATTTTTCATAGGGTACTCAATATGACGTGCATAATTACACTATGGAATAATATATTGATTCAAGGTTCAATACTTATAAGAATTCATAAATTCATGTCATCATTTTAGAGAACAATCTATCCATGAAATCAATAATTTTCAACATAATGTAAATCAATAAAGTATGATAATTATTATGCTTCCATAAAAAATTATTTTCCTACACCATTATTGGATTTACCATCATGATTGTATTTTGTTAAAATCATGTATAAAAATAACACCATCAAACCAAGACCAAACATTTGTATCTCTCCATTGATTTAGAAACTAATATATATTTAAAAATAGATCCAAAATTACAACTACTCATCACTAAATTCTCCCACATTGAATTTTATATACAATTTAAAATTACTCTATATATTTTTATAAAAATATATACCTTATGAAATAAAAAAAACATAATTTATCGCATTAAATCTCTAAAATGGGTGTGGTGAATTTTAGTTTTCTCACAACAAAAATAATTCAATGGTCCCCTTCATAATATTTCATCATTCCTTATAAGAAAAAAAATTTCCCTTTGTTAAATACTTTATATGTCATAAGTCTAGATGTTGAAATATCTCAACTGACTATAATGCCATTTCATAGAAGCTATGAAAAGGGTCATTAATAGGTTACCATAGGGCACATTTGTCAAATGTTGACATATGAAACGATAAAAATTTCTTATTACTACAGTGCAATCAATCTATTTAGATAATTCTATCATTAACTCCACTTAAACATATATAATAGAAAATTTCAATTTATTTTTAGGGAGAATCATTATCTCTCTTTCATCATATGAATCTAAATAAATGTTATCTCAACCTATATTATTATAATTAAATAACGATTAACACTTTTAGTTCTTATTGAAAAAATAAAAAATTAGAAAAGTTATATATTAGGGAAGAGGTACATTATTTACCTATTAATTCAATGGGATATGTTTGAACTATGAGGTTAAAAAAATAAATCTTGAACTCATGAGTATCCAAATCATTTATAATGATATCCATCACTTCATGTTTAGTACAAAAAACTCCAAATTGAAAAATTCATGTACAAAATTTTCCTTAATAAATTTAAAATGAATCTGAATGTGTTTTTTGTTGGAATGTGGTATTAGCTCGAATGGCATGAAGGAATCCTTTTTTATTTTATTACAGATAATAACCCTTTTAAGGGATTAAGGGGAACCCATACATGACCCATTGGCCCAAGGCACAAGGCCAAACATGGCCCGAAATACATGACCTGAAGGCCTAGAGGCATACCATGCCCAATACATGACCTGTAGGCCCAACCCACTAGAAATGCCCTTCCCTAGCTTCTGAATCATTGATCGCGTAGCTCCCCATCTTTCATTGCTAATCAACTAGCATTTCCCCGTACAAAGGTACACAGTTCCTGGTCCCGATGGCAGTTGCCATACCCTCTCATTCTTCCAATCCGGTTATCTCTACTTCTGGTGACTATTATTCTTGTTTCTCTGATCCTCTTCTGGGGCCTACTCTGTGTGAACTAGGCCACTCTATGGTCTTTGTGTCCCGATGGACCAGAGGCTTGAAGGCCCATGATGATCTGAAGGCCTTTGAGACCTGTATACCCAAATCGGTGGCCCAAAGGCCCAAATCAGGTGAACATTTCTGGTTTCTACTATAACGAACAATAACTTCTACAGTAATGCTATAGTACCCAAAAATTCACCTCAACAAGGCCCAACACGACCCGCAATACATGACCCTTAGAAATGTTGTATGGGGTACTTCGTAAACTCATTGTCACTCCCATTATCACCAAAAAATTCCATATGTTATTTCCAAAATTCAAATAGATTTTCCAAATTATTCTTTATCCAAAATAATTGATTATAGTCCTTAATGAATGAGATATACAATGCCCTTCTTATGCTAAAAATAATAAATGATTTTCTTGGTCATGAAACCCAAAAAATTGCATCCAATGTACAACGATCTACTCTATCATAGTTTTTGATCAACTATATCTCTAAATCTATCCATATATAAGAGAAAAAATAATTCTGGATCTCTTCTTGCTTCAAATGTCTGTCCATAATCTGCTGTTCCTTGAACAAACACATTATTCTCATTATCAACAAGAGATATTATTATTTTATAAAACTATAAAACTTATTCCTAGCATATAGTTTAAATTATCTCTAGCCTTATTAAAAAAATATTTATAACAAATATTCGGTAAAATATTCAATCCATTGCATTATTTTTATCATTCTTTCCGAATTTTTTTGTATCCACTATTAGTGGAAAAATATGTTTACAATCTTGCATTCCAAATTTATTAAATTACTCCATAAATAATTTTATAGAGAGATGAATGTGATCCCTTCCTCTTTATTTTCATGAATCCCAATTATGTAAGTAATTTATTTAATAATTGACATCTCAAATTCTATGTTCCTTAAATTAGAAGATATTTTTAATAGATTTCTTCTTTCCATAAAATATTTGTAATATATATACACCAATAACTAGAAAATACATTTATACAAAATTTTTACATATTGGTTGTGATCAATGTTACAACACAAGATTTTAATATATAATTTGTAACATTCCATGGTTTTTAAAAGAATAAATGAAATAAATTAAAAAATATTTATGTAAAAATTTATAACTATCTTTTACACATAATGTTGTTGCTTCTATGTTATGAATTTCAAAAAATGGTCGTCTACAATTGTGTTCAGCAAGTTATTTAGAGACTAATGAAACTAAATTAATTTTTGGTGAATACTAACATACCCTTATGAATAGTAATATGAATAGTAATATGACCCAAATAAATATTAAATTTTTTTATTATTTTATTTTATTAATGATGTAAGATAATGGCATATTGATTAATTTTTCAATGTGATAAAAAAGAAGTTATAGTTTTAAAATAGTTAATTTTTGAATAAATTAAATTTTATTTAAAAATTAAATTAATAACATTTAGAAATTTTTTTTTAAAAAATGGAGTTCATTTTTTAATTATACACATCAAGAAATGGTTAGGGTGAATTTTTGGGATTTTTCTAAAAGAGTTGAATTTTCAGTGAATAGAAAAAATACAGTTTTGGGTTTCGGTGTGTTTAATGACATCATTAATGATATAATAATAATGTAATAATTCAGGTTGACTATTTTACAGTAAAATAAGATATTATTTGTTACAAGTTTCCAATACCATGGGAAAATACCATGGGAAAGACCATGGTTTTTCAAATACCACTAATGAGGTGTCCCTTGGAAATTATTAAAATATTCTATCACTTTTGATATAAAGTACAGACCTTTCTTTCCTTAAATTCATCCCAAATTCCTCCTCAACAAAGATCTGGCCTCATTACCTACCTAGTAGAACTCCCAAGTTTTCATCAAGCCCCCAAGGTCCCAACCTTCACGTTTTAGGAGTTACTCTACAAGGTAAGAGAATTATCAACTTCTTTCTTTTTCCGTTAAAGTTCTCTTTTTATGTCGTATAACTTTAAAGTTTCCATACCATTATCTTATTCCCTTATTATTATTTCTCTATGATTTATTATGATTAATTTATGTATGGGTGACCCTTTTCCCCTATCTCCTTAATGTTTTCTAAAATCTTGTTGCATAACTGTTATGTTGCAGAATGTTCATCTCAAAATCACTCTCTTTTTTAAAGAACTTTTATTATGTTATTTTATTCTAATTTAAAAATTATTTTTTTTGTGATATGTCATTAAGTATCCTCATTAATTTCCATATTATTTATTAATGATGAGATAACCTCTTTTCTCTCATGAAAATATTTTATGAAATTTTATGTGACACCATTAGGCTACCGAATTTTCGTAAGGGATTTCTCAACTATTATTTTATTTCGAGATCATTTATATTATTATTTCATCATATCCTCTTATCCAAGAGGCATGAAAGCTCCATAAATATTTTATATTATGGATTTTTTCATGGTCATGAAAAATTTGACATCATTATCCTTCTCCTCTACTACTTATTCAAGGAATAAAAACATTATCTGTGATGTGTCAAATTATCGACATTGTGGACAATGTAATTTCAATTTGATTTAATTAATTCATGTATGGTCATGAACCCATTTTTATGGTTGAACCATGTTATAATATATTTATTATTTCTCATACATGTTTCTTTAACTCCTTTGTACACATGGTTTTAATTTATAAAAGAAAATGAGGTCGTTATTATCAAAGAACCACTAAAATGATCTAAACGAACATCGTTAATGTTTTTACTTATGAATCATACACATATAAAACTAAAAAATGATAAATTTTATAATTTATGGTACTGAAAATATATAAATACCATTCCATTCCAATTATTGAGTTTCAATTCCTGTCGACAAAAATATCCATCATTAACCAATCATGAAAATCATGTAAATAAACACACCCAAAACAATGCAAGGAACAAAATAATAACAATTAAAGGGTGAAATGATGTAATAAAATTATAATATAATATATTATAAAGATGGATATGCTTTTTTAAGATATTAATAACACTCTTTTAACCCTTATATAGGTGGTTAAAAAAATTTTGAGGTAATAAAAACCTGATGTAGTGGAATTCTTAACTCGATTTCCATTCTTTGGGATAACCTTCTTCTTTATTAATTATGCGGTATTAAGAGTATTAATGTTATTTTTTTGGTTTATATTATGTTACAATATATTTATTTATAGTTTATACATATATCCATTACATTATATTAATTATCACTCAAATTATATTTTTAGGGGACTTTATTTTTAAAATCCTTCTAAAACTCTGTTTAATAAATTTCAAAAGGATTATTTTTAGGGAATGAGTGGTTTCTTCTGATTTTAAGATACTTTATTACCATGATATTTTCCTTGGACATTATTTATGTTTTCTTGATCCCATTATAGATCTATATATGTTGGGTTTATCCCATTATAACTCAATATATGTTGGGTTGATCTCATTATAGCTCAAGATATGACGAGTGAGCCCCATTATAGCTCTCCAATGCATTGGGTACTCTAGAGATGGATGTTGAAAAAAATATTATTCCATGTGTAAGGTTGAATGTAATAGTGTTATGGTAAATATGTCTGAATGAAAGTACATGATGTTTCCATGCACATGAGTTTTTATGATTATGGGTTTTAATGGTTTTTATCTTATCACTTGACTAACACTTACTTTCTTTATATCCCTTATTGAATTTTATACTCATCCCTAGTTTTAAAAAAAATCATAGGATATATGGATGAGTAAGAGAAATAAAGGATTCGTGATGTTTGATATAGAGTATTATTAAAGAAATCATGTTTTATGTTTAAATGTTTTTCATTTTGAAAAAATGGTTACTATTTTAGTAATACCCTCTTGTATGAATGTTGTATGTCATGTATGTAAGATATCTTAATTATTTAAAATCCTAAACCCGAAAATATTTTCAATGTGTGATATTGTATGGTCTTGTGTAAAATTCAGGATTTAGTAACATTTTTAGGATGGGTCATTATAGTTTGTTTCAAAGGAAGATTTAGATAACATTAGGGGTTTGAATGATGTTAATATAATAACATAAATGTTTTGTTTTTTACTCTATGATTAATTTGAAATGTTATATCATTTAAATATTACCATGTTGCTTCCACTAAGATGTGTTTGTTTGAAATGGTTGTCCGCAGAAAATACAGGGATACTGAAGTATGAAAGCACCAAAAGGCTGATGTCTTTCTGAATCTGCTGCCCAATATGGTGGGAATTAGAACTGAGAAATTTGTCACTATAATGTCTTAGTTGACTCTAGAAATAAACGGGGTGGTGTCCATGCTATATAAGAACATGAATTACAATGAAAGAATATGTCTTTTGGAGGGAATGTTTTGAGGCAACATTCTCCAGCATTCAGTGGAACCACAGATCCAGTGATAACCGAAGGATGGATGAATACTGAAGAAAAGATATTTGATGTCATGGGATATTTGGAATGTAAAAAGGTAATACTATCCATTTATCATTAATATGGTGAATATGATCAATAGTGGTATCTGGTTAAGAATAAAATAAAAAGAGATGATCTTGACCATTTGGAATGGGATGATTTTAAGAGTCTTTTTATGGAAAAATATTTTCCCAAAACTGTTCAAATCAAAATGGAGAAACAATTCTTGGAGATGAAGCCAAAACATGATGATTCTTTGGCTGCATATGAAGCCAATTTTAGAAGACTATCCAGGTATATACCAGATTTTACTCAGGATTTTGAAATTAAAATTAATAGATTTTAAACTGCTTTGGAACCATTTTTGTGAAGAGATTTGAAATCATGAGATTTTAAAAGCTATTAATAGTTTATTCATTGTGCTGAAACAATTGAGATGGAGTTTTTTGACACACATGTGCCCCGTTATGACAAGAATAAGAAGCATTTAGGTTGTCAGAAAATGGGGTAGAACTCGTCAATGAAGTATGGAGGTAAGAAAATGAATTCAAATTCTTGTGAAAAGTGTGGTAAAGGCATCCTAGGGAATGCATTGTAAATTCTGGGAAATGATACTGATGTGGAATGTTTGGACACATGTCTAATGAGTACAAGGAAAATGATCTTAAAATTAATGAGAAGCTGATAGTGAGATGCTTTAACTGTAAGGAATTAGCTCATTTTACTAATGTTTGTCCGAAGTTGGTTACTCAAGAAGTGAATCAACAAGATATGAAATAAAAGGGTTTGGATTTTGAAACCAGTTCAGAAGATGTTGAGATTTCCAATGAGGTTTCCTCAGGTACATTTCTTGTTTTTATAGATTCTGTGAATGTTTTGTTTGATTAAGGGTCTACACATTCCTTCATTTCTGAAAAATTAGTAGAAAAATTGGGAATTCAACCTCATGATATGAAACAAGATCTCATGGTAAAAACACCAGGAGGAAATATTGTGGTTAAAAGAAATTAAAAGAATCTACCTATACTTTTCTGTTGAAAGGGTTTACCTAAAAAACTTGTTGTTTTGCCTCTAGTAGAGTTTGATGTTATTCTAGGTATGGAATGTCTTTCTTTTGATCATGCTATGATATAGTGAAGATAAAATGAAGTTGTTTTTCAGAAAGAATATCGGTTTGTTTACAATAATAAATCCATACCATTAATAAAATATCAGGAAGATAGGAAACTGATAATGGATGGAAATGAAAGTTATCTTGCTCATATTTTTGAAGAAAAGGGAACTATCCAGATTAATTATGTACCAGTGGTAAATGAATACATGGAAGTTTTTCCCAATGATTTTCTTGGTTTTATTCCTAATCAATAGGTTGAGTTTACTATTGAATTAGTTCTTGATGATAGGACAATTTCTAAACCTTCTTATCTAATGGACCAAATGGAACTTTTGATGTTAAAAAAGCAGTTCCAAGAATTATTAGATAAAGGCTTCATCCGACCTAGCAGTTCACCATGAGGTGCTCTAATAATTTTTTTAACAAGAAAGATGGTTCAATGATACTTTTCATTGATTATAGATCCTTTAATAACATTAATATTAAAAACTAGTATCATTTTCCTCATATTGAAGATTTGTTTGATCAGCTCTAGGGAGCGAAATATTTTTTGATGGTCGACATGAGGTCAGGGTACCATCAATGGAATTTAAAGGATGAAGTCCTCCAAAAGACTACGTTTTAAACTGGATATGGTCATTATGAATTTGTATTTATTCCTTTGGGGTTAACTAATTCACATGTTGTATCCATTGATCTTATGAATAGAATATTTCAGGAGTTCCTGGATATGTTCTTGGTTGTATTTAGTGATGACATTATTATATAATATAGAAGTAAAGAGGAGAATGAAAATCATTTAAGGGTTGTTTTACAAACCTTAAAAGAAAAGAAACTGTATGGAAAATTGATAAAGTGTGATTTTTGGTTGAAAAAAGATATATTTTCTTGGGAATATTGAAAATACAAATGGAATAAAAGTTGATCCTACCAAAACAAAAGTGGTTGATGAATGGGAAAGACCATCAAATGTTACAGAGATTCATAGTTTTCTTGGATTAGCAGGTTATTATTGGAAATTTTTTAAAAACTTATCATTGTTATCTAGCTCGCTAACTATGTTAACATGAAAAGGGGTTAAATTTGTTTGGATAGAGGAATGTGATGTTTGTTTTCAAGAAATGAAAAAGAGATTAGTGTATTTTACAGTTTTGGCCTTACGTTATCTAAATGGTGAGTTTATCATCTACAATGATGCTTTAATGAAAGAACATGGGTGTATTCTTATGTAGAATGATTAGGTAATTTATTATGCTTCAATACAACCATAACCTCATCAGTTAAATTATCCCACACATGATTTGGATGTGGCAGTTGTGGTTTTTTCTTTGAAAATATGGGGGAAACATTAATACGAAGACAAATTTCATATATATACAGAACATAAAGGTCAAAAGAATATATTCACTCAGAAGGAATTGAACATGGGTAGAGAAGGGAGATTGAATTGATAAAGTATTATAATTACACGATCAATTACTATCTAGGAATAGTAAACAAAGTGGTGGATGCATTGAGTCGAAAACATCATGCATCATTAACTATGTTACTTTTGGAACATGATCCATTAATTAATGATTTGATAAATTTTGTATTTGATGTTTTCAGTGTAGTGAATACACCGGTTTTCTTTCAGGTTTCAGTGTAGTCATCATTACCAGAAAAAATTAAGAAAGCGCAGAAGAAAGACTGTGAGCTACATAAAAAGGTAGAATTGGATAAAATGTGTAAGTTTCCAAAATTTAGCCTTGATAAAGATTGTGTTTTAAGATTTTAAAAAGGTTGTGTATGACTTGTGATTCTATGGTAAAAAAAGATTTGTTATGCGAGGATCATAGTTCTCCATTTTTAGTTCATCATGGAAGTACTAAGATTTACAAATAACTTTGAGAGTATTACTAGTGGAATGGAATGAAAAGGGATATTTCAAAATTTACTGTGAAATGTTTGACATGTCAGTAGGTTAATGCAGAGTGACCATTCCCAAAGGGGGTGCTTCTGCCTTTTCTAGTGCCAGAGTTGAAATGGAAGAATATATCCATAGACTTAGTGGTTGGGCTACTTAAGACTTCTCAAGATAACAATGCGATTTGGGTTATTTTGGACCGATTGAAAAAATCTACACATTTAACTTCTATTAAAGAGTAAATGTCATTGGATCATATTTCTAGACAGTAACTCAAAGATATTTTCATGTGACATGGATTTCCTCTTTCCATTGTATCTGACCGGGATCCCAAGTTCACTTATAACTTTTGGAATGGTCTTTAGAAGTCATTGGGGACATAATTAAATATAATTAAAACATTTAATCCTCAATCATATGGGCAATCTGAATGAACGATTCAGATCATAGAGGACATTCTTAGAGATTGTTCAATGGACTACCAGGGAAGTTGGGATCGAGATCTTTCTTCACTTTAGTTTTCTTATAATAACAGTTTTCATTATAGTATACAGATGGAACCTTTTGAGTTATTGTATGGGAAGTAGTGTCCAACTCTAGATTTTTGGGATGAAGTCGGGGAAAGGAAGTTGATGGGACTAGAATTAGTAGAGGAACTGACTGAGAAAATGAAGATGATCTAGAAGCACATGACGATAGCTCAGAGTAGGCAAAAAAGTTATGCTGATAATAGATGTAAAGACTTCCCTTTTGAGGTAGGTGACCATGTTTTCCTTAAAATCTATCCTTGGAAAAGTGTGATTCATTTTGGTAAGAAAGGAAATCTAAGACCATGATTCATCTATCCTTTTGAAATCTCGAAGAAATTCATACCAGTTGCATATCGAGTATCTTTTCCTCTGAGTTTATCTCAGGTACATAATTCTTTTCATATTCTGATGTTGAGAATTTTTGTTCTAGATTGACCTCATGTCTTGTTCCCAGAAGTAGTTCAGCAAGAAGAGAAAATTTTTTATGAAGAGAAACCCATTCAGATTCTTGATCGAAGGGAACATGTATTGAGAATAAGGTAATCCATTAGGTAAGGGTTTTCTGGAGAAACCACATGGTTGAAGAATAAAAATGGTAATCTAAAATTTCTATGGGGGAAAGGTACCCTCACATATTTAATAAGATAATAAAATTGTGAGGATGAAATTTCCAGAAGGTGGGAATAATGTAACCGCCCAAGGTTTTTTTAAAAAATAAATAAAATGCATTAAATTTTGTTTTAAGTAGATATTTATAACTGTCCTTTAAACATAAATTTTCTACTTATATGTTTTCAGTTAAAAAAATGGTCATCTACAATTGTGTTTAGTAAGTTATTTAGAGTCTATTGGAACCGAAATATTTTTCTGTAAATAGTAACATACCCTTATGAATAGTAACATACCATTATGAATAGTAATATGAATAGTAATATGACCCTAATAAAGATTAAATTGTATTATTATTTTATTTCCTTAATGTTTTAAGATAATGACATCTTGATTAACTTTTCATTGTGATATAAAAGCAATTATAGCTTTAAAATTGTTATTTTTTGAATAAAGAATGATTTTATTTAAAAAGTAAATTATCAGTATTTATAAAATTATTTTCAAAAAATGGAGTTCATTTTTGAATTCTAAACGTCGAGAAATGGTTAGGGTGATGTTTTGTAATTTTTTTGAAGTAGTTGAATTTTCAGTGAATAGTAAAAATATAGTTTTTTAGTTATGGTGTGTTTAGTGACATCATTAATGATGTAATATTGATGTATTAATTATGGTCTACTTTTGTATAGTAAAATAAGATATTATTTGTCCCATGTGTCTAATACCATTGGAAAATTCCATGGGAAAACCCATTGTTCTGCAAATACCACTAATGAGGTGTCTATTAAAAATTATTAAAATATTCCCTCATGTTTTCTATAAATACCAACCCATTACTTTATTAAATTCATTCACAATTAATCATCAATGAAGATCTATTCACATTACCTACCTAGTATTCCTCCCAAGATTTTCTCAAGCCCCCAAGGTCCCAACCTTCATGTTTTGGTAGTTATTCTATAAGGTAAGAGAAATCTCAACTTCTTTCTTTTTCCATTCAAGTTCTCTTTTATGTGGTATAAATTTCATGTTTCCATACCATGTTCTTATTTACTTATTATTATTTATCTATTATTTATTATTATTCATTTATAGATAGTTACCCTTATCTCTACTCTCATTAATATTTTCTAAAATCTTATTGCATAGCCGTTATGCTGTAGAATTTTCATCTCAAAATCTATCTTTTTTTAAATAACTCTTATTATGTTATTATATTTTAATTTAAATTGTCTCATGTTGGGATATGTCATTACATATCCCCCTTAATTTCCATATTATGTATGAATTATTAGATACCACGTTTCTATCATCAATATAATTTATGAATTTTTATGTCATGCTGTTAGGCTACCGAATTTTCGTAAGGTATTTCTCAACTATTTTATTATTTCGAGTCCATTTATTATATTTTCTCCTCATATCCTCTTATCTAAGAGGAATGAAAGCCCACTAAATATTTTATAGTCTGGATTTTCTCATATTCTCGGAAAATTCAACATCATTATTCTTCTCCTCTCCCACTTATTAAAGGAATAAAAACACTGTCTATGATGTGTCGACTTACCGACATCGTGAATGATGTAATTTAAATTTTCATTAATTAATTAATGTCTAGTCATGAAACCATTTTTATTGTCGAGTCATGTTATTATATATGTATTATGTATCATACATGGTTCTGTAACTCCTTTGTACACATTGTTTTAATTTATAAAACAAAATGAGGTTATTGTAATCAAAGAACCACTAAAATGATCTAAACGAACATCATTAATGTTTTGACTTATAAATAATCACCATATGAAACTAAAAAAATGATAAATGGTATAACTTATGATATGAGAAATTTTTAAATACCTTTACATTCCAATTCTGGAGTTCCATTTCCAATTGACAAGAATATCCATCATGAAACAATCATGGAAATCATGTAATGAAACACACCCAAAACAACGCAAGGAACAATATACTGACAATTAAAGGGTCAATTGATGCAATGAAATGTTCATATAATATATTATAAAGATGGATATGTTTCTTTAAGATATTAATAACACTATTATAACCTTTATAATGATGGTTTAAACCAGTTTTAAGTAATACAAACCTGAGGTAAGGGAATTTTTAACCCAATTTCCATTCTTTGTGATAACCTTATTCTTTTGAAATTATTCAATATTAATAATAATGGTGTGATGTTTTTTTGTTTATATTATATTTCACTATGTGTATTTATATTGTATACATATATCAATTACATTATATTGATTCTAACTCTAATTATATTTTAAGGGAAATTCTTTTTAAAAACATTCTAAAACACTGTTTAATAAATTTGAAAAGGATTGTTTTTATAGAATGAGTGGTTTCTTCAAAATTGAATATACTTTATTACCATTATATTTTACATGGACATTATTATGTTGGTTTGATCCCATTATCGCTCCTGATATGTTGGGTTTATCCCAATATAGCTCAAGATATGTTGGGTTGAGCCCATTATAGCTCAAGATATGACGGGTGATACCCATTATTGCTCTCCAATGAATTGGGTACTTCGGAGATGGAAGTTGACTAAAATGTTATTACATATGTAAGGGTGAATTTAAGAGTGATATGGTAAATATTTCCCTAGAAAACTCCATGATGTTTCTTTTCACATGAGTTTTTATGATTATGGGTTTTAATGGTTTTAATGTTATCACTTGACTAACACTTTATTTCTTTATATCTCTTAATAAGTTTTATACTCATCGGAAAATTTTAAAATATTTTTCATAGGATATAATGATGTGTTATAAAAATAATGTATTTGTGATGTTTGATATGGAGTATTTTTAAAGAAATTGTTTTTTAAGTTTAAATGTTTTACATTTTGAAAACAATGGATACTATTTTAGTAGTATCCTCTTGTATGAATGTGGTATGTCATGTATGTATGATATCCGAATTCATTAAAAATATAAACCCTAAAGGATCCTAAATGTGTAATAATGTATGGTATTGTGTAAAATTCAAGATTAATTAACGTTTTAAGGACAATTCCTTATATAATTACCATCAATAAATTTAACGTGTTCAATATCTTTCCCCACACTCAACAAGGAACATAAATGAAACTGTGATATATTTAGAAAAAATATAAGAATATAAAATTTATAATAAAGTCCAAGAAAATAAATTATATGGATCAAAAAGAGTAACCTATTTATTAAATATGTGAAGAAAGAAAATAAAGGAAACTTTTAGAATGAATGTAATTCAAATAATAAGAATATTTTTTCATTAAAAATTTTTTTATAAAAATTTCCCTTTTAGGGGATATTAATTTTGATTAATAATGAAAAAAAATATATTTTTTGAATAATTAGTTAACACATATTTTTTTGTAAATTGTAGGAAATAATATTAATAATTGTAAGTATTTGAAAATGTTGTGTTCTGTTAATTTTTTTCATTATATCTCATATTTTATATCTAAAAGTTAAATTTATAAATTTTTTTAATTAGAATTTTAAAAAATAACACCATTTTTTATTCATTATTTTTATATTTACATAATATTAATTATTCATATTTTTTTTTGTAAAAATTGATTTTATGTGAATAGTACAATCTAGTGTTTTTATAAAATACCGCATTTTTTGTACATTATTTATATGTATGTATGACATATGAATTTATTGAATCCTTCTAATAAATATATATGTGTTTTACAAGTAGAATTTTATGTTTTTAAAAACATTGATGAAAAAATTTATATTTTATATTTTCGTACTTCAGTTACTTTTTGAATAATAATATTTTCAATATATTAAATAGTTAGTATTTTAAAATTAATTTTAATAAATTATAAAAATTAAATATAATATAATGGGTTAAAAAGAAGTAATCCTTAGATTCAAATTTTTAAATAAATACTATTTTATTTCTAACCATAAAGGATACATTACTGTGGTAAAAAGTAGTTATCATGGTAAAAGCTAAAATGGTAAAAGTAAAAAATGTAAGGGAAAGTGACAATGAACATGTTCAAAAATTGTATTTGACTCTATTTTTTAGGCTTTCACAATGATATAACTTATAATATTCATTATTTATAAATTTTTATCCACTTTCTTAGTGATTTACTTCCCATTATTTAAACATTATGGGTATTTACAAAAATTGCATCCCATTTCACTTATAAAAGGGACTCTCCTCTCCTAAATATTCCTCACACCATATCCAAACAATTTGTCCTTATATATACCAAAAAATATAATCCAAAATAATATACACCATAATAATTTTATGGTCTTCCCAAAATTCCATCCCTCAAAGGTTTAACCACCTTATAAAAAAAATAATCCATTTATTGAAGTTTTAATTTATAACTACTCCATTCTCATTTATGTTTCATTATGTGAAATTATTCTTCCAAAAATTATATTAAAATATCATAAAATTTTAAACTAATTATAAATTGTATATTGATATGTTATTATAATTATGGTACAAATATTAACCATGGTTCCATTTTCTATTATAAAGAAAATGTCAATCGTGTGAATGTGCAGACTAATGCCTCCATAAAGTAACATGTTCTATTTCCTCCACCATGTATAAGTGTAATGTTAAAAATTAAAATTAATATATAAATATTATATTTAGGACTTATTTACATTATTAAAATGAAAAACCATATTAATCCTCTACCAGGTTCTATGAAAATGAAATCATCATCCATGAGTGCTTATAGATTACCACATCCATAGAATGATTCATTACATATTTCATTACAACCTATTTTGGAAGATTATAAAAATGGATTTATATGATAAATTTTAATTTTATATAAATATTATGGTTTTGGTAATAAAAATTGTAAAATCTACTAATGATGTGAACAATATACATCAATTATAAAATTAACCACCTTAAATGACTAAACTATGAGAAAAGAAATCTCTTCTTTCTATATAATTAAATTATATACACTATATTATTATTTAATTATTATTATATATCACTATAATAATTAGAAACATGAGCAAGAAAAATCTATTATAATGTACTTACAACTAAATCACAACATAATCATCCCAAAATCATGGTTTGTTCATGTTCGGTTTGGTTTGACCAACTACTTGAACAATTATTATCATAGAAGAATATGTGTACTTGGTTACTAGTATAATATGATATAAATATGTAAATAATTATTTTTTCAGGATTTTAACATTATCAATAATGTATTATGAATACACTACATTAAAACTCACTGAAACATTATAACCCCCAAAATTTTCTTTATGGATCACAATCAATTTACACATGAAACTAAATTATATCATTTTTACATATCATTTAATATCAATTCAAGTACTATAAATTTTCTAATAAATATTTATATAGGAAAAATAATTAATATTGAATCATGTCCTATAAAACATGTAAAATCAATCTAAATCATAAACACCCTATATTGAAAATAAGTAAAAACTAACAAATATATATATATATATAATGATTATAAAGGAGGGTTATATATGTTCATAGTTTTGAATAATCCTTTTTTTAATGCATATAATAAATTTAGTTTAATAAATTGGGAATATTGGTGATAATTTTGAATAAATCGGGACTAATTTAAGGGTTTCTTATCCCCAATTATCACCCCACGAGACATACTTCTACTTTTAAACAATTTTTCCATTTACTGGTGTATCAACATATCATTTAATACTATTTTAAGTTATACCATCATTATTATTGGTATTTAGTGTTTCATTTGAAATAATATTCTTCAAGGGGTTTTTACTCACAAGTTATTATGATTATAAAGGGTTCTTTGTCTCAAAATTCGATTCCTTGAGTTGTATTTATGTTATGTACCATGTTTTGTATTGTATGGCGCACTTAATACCCCTTAATTATTAAAAATCATTATTCTATTTAATTAATTTTATTTAATGTTCCAATTTAAATTTTATCCTTCTAGGGGTTTTTATTTCAAGGATTATATAGTTGTAAGGGTTTTCTTGGTCTCAATTCATATTTTTTTGACAATAATTTTTTTCACCATGATTTTCTTTTATTTTTTATTTAAAAAAAAATTGATGTATTTTATAAATTTGTTTTCTATTTCATGGGATATAGAAACAAAAGTTATATTCTTTTCATTAAATTTTCATTAATTCAACGGTTACTATAATGATAAGGATTTCTAATAAATCAAATTTTTTTCAAGGAGTTATGACCATTCTCTTGAAACTAATTTCATATTAGTCGGTTACATTATACCCTTGATTAAGTTATGTGGAATTATTTCTATATTTTATGTTGATTTAAATTTCTACCATACATATCCTTTTTGAATATTTCTTACCATATAGATTATATCATTTATAAGGATATTGGTAATTCAAATATCGTATAATGAGTTATAAAGTTTTAACTTGAACATTATTTTTCCATGATTGGGTTTTACCACCCTAATGTTTTATTTTATGTAATTTTACAATACTCTTTGTTAAAACTATTTTTTATCACATATAATTTTTTATAACACTTTTTTTCAATGTGGATTCTCAATAAAGTACTTTTCAAAATATTAAAAGGATTTTTCCCTTAATTTCCAAATATTTTATCTTCATCTACAAATTTTATATATATAAAAATATATATATTTCCATGGCCATATTATTAAAGATTATTTAAAAGAACAATGATTTTCAAATAGTTTTCACTTTCACATTTGAAAATACTTCGATAAGTGACCCATTACTTTGTGTTTTATGATAATGTTAATTTGTTTTCCTAAAAACAGTTTTTGGATTCCACATCCATTTAAATTTTCATATTCAAAAGGATTTACAATATTGGGATTTATATTTTATGATATACCATATTATTTATATTTATATTTTGGTGTATTAAAACCATGATACCTAGAAATCCATTACCCAATCCAATAATAAGGGTTATAGTTCAATAATTTCTTTTAATGGATGTTTTTAATCTATGTCAACATTTTTATATATTTCCTTTTTTACACCGTAGTTATGTTTTATTTTCAAACATGAACATTATTTATTAGGTTGGATTATGATCATGTAATTATAGAAATTCTTAGTTGTATTATAATTAATATATATGGTTTGAACATCATAGTTTATATAATTTATATTGGAGGATGTTAACCTAGAATGATTGTTTGTTTATTATCTTAGTATATGTTTTCATTATTGATAATATTTTACTTATAAGGAATGTTGATTACATACTTAAATTCTATATACATATTTGATGATGTATTGAAATTTTATATTATTATTAACTCTATATGGATGATTATTTCTTGGTTGATTTTTCAATCTATCAAATAATGAATGCATTAGACTTAATCATGGTATGGGTGGGGAACAATGTTATATAATCGCTTGATGCAGCAGTAGTGCTCATGAGAAAAAAACATGGGTTTGGTGTGTAACACCCCAGGTAAATAAGGAATATGACATTTTCATATTTATCCATATTTGTGAATAAAATATTAATATGACTTTAAAGGGGACGCTATGCTCGATGGCGTACCCAACATGCAACAACGAGTTTCTTGGGAATCTTACGTTGCACTCTAATAATAAAATAATATTATTTTAAATGGTAGTTAACATGTAGCCGTTGTAATGGCGGGAATGGATAGAAATAACTAAAATATGATTATATATGTTCTTAAATATTTTTACATTTATACAATAAAAGATAAAGGCTTAAAATACGGAAAGAATTCAATTTTAGGCGTATATGCCCTAGTTTTTACTAAAGGTTCACTTATCACCTTTTGATGGAGAAACGTCATTAAATATAGTTTTTTTCACTCTTAAACATTATTTTGGACCAAATAAAACTCTTATTAAGAATCGGGACATCAAAATTTACTTTGTGTAAATTTTTGGTATCTTTCCGATAAAGTTCATTTTTTTAATGAATAGTGTAAAATGTTGTATTTTAATTCAAAACCACTTTTTAATATAATTTATTTATATGATTAGATTATATTTTGAATTGGTTTTAAAGTGAAATTAGAAAATATTTTTACCATTAAATCCAATAGTGGTCGTTGGAATCAATTTCACTTTGAAATCAGACTTAAACTAGTGTCAATCTTTTGATACTTATTGTTTCATAAAACACGCTATTTGTCATGACAACGGAAATTAATTGTTAAATTAATTAATGTGACTTATATGTTTTGAATTTTATAAAACGGAATTCATTTTTGAATTCAGAATATCAAATATAGCTTAGGGTGAATTTTTGGGATTTTTTTGAAAAACTTCAATTTTTGATGAATGGTGAAACCACTAAGTGGTACTTATAAAAACTGATTTTCCGTTTAAATGAAATTTTGCCATCATTGTGTTTTGATTTTCAAAAATCTGACATACATGGTTGTCATTAAGAAGTAAAATGTGGTTCAATGAGATTAAAATAATTTTTTGGTGAATAGTAACTTATTAAGTTTTTAATCGCGATTAGAGTTAATTAGTGTAGTTTAAGGTAAAAATAATGCTTTAATATAATGAGATGAGCTTGAAACATGTATTACCCTCATTTGTTGTATCATGGCCGACCAAGACAATCCATGGGTCAACTTGGGGACCCCATGGATCCACTTTGGTTGGGAAATGACATAAATAACATTTTATTTAATGTAAAAGTAAAATTGACACAAACATGATATGTTTTACTAAAACAATTTTTAAGTGGGGGTATAAAAGTAATATTTTTGATTATAAATATTCATTGGAAAGCTAAAAAGATTTCCTACATCATAGTATTTTTTTTAATAATTTTTAGACATTAAATAAATTAAATTATTTATGGCATAATAATGATGCAGCGATGACATCATTATTTGACGATTTAAATAAAATGGAAAGATAATGTAAAATCTATGAACTACACATGTCAAAAACTTATTGGATGAGTGGATTTCGAAGCCTTATCACCTTATCCACGAATTATATCAATGTGGGACCTTTTGAAACCGAAACACATTTTCAAATAAAGTAATATTTCTTTACTTTCCAAAAGTGCCCCTCCTCTCCTCTTATAAAAGGCCCCCACCTCTACCTCATTTAACACACTCCTCAAGCCTTTGGCTCGGCCAAACCCTGCCCATTTACTCTCTCCACATCCCTCTCCTCATCCTAGAGGATTCCCTTTGGGCAGAATCCTTTCAAAGGAATCCTTTAGGCTCAAATCAAAAGGAGTTACACTTTTAAAGGTAATTCATTCTCTCATGTTCATTTGTTTTATTTTGCTTCTCCAACCCCCTAAACTCTTTTTATTTACTTATTTTGTAACAAAACCAGTATCTTCAATATACTAGGATGTTGTTATAAGATTTATTCGAGCTAAACTCTCACACAACTACATCAAATGGTTAAAGAACATACGGTTTCCAAGGATGGTGAAATTCTGCCTCCCGAAACGATGATTGTTCAATACTCATTTAACACCTTCAAAGGTGGCCATTATGATGTCACTATTTTTATATATGATATATAATATGTTTATGTTTTATTTATTCTTCTGTATTTTTCATTTTTGTCTTACCTTTATGGCTTCCATTATGGGTATACGCGATATCTTCATTTAAGGAAGTGCGGACTACGGCCCCCTCAAAGTGATTTGATTCGTTAAATACCATATGTGGGATGTATAAAGGATGGAAATATGATATTATATATTATATTATACTGGAATTATAATATACCTTTATATCATTATTATTCCATTCTATAAAATACGAAATAGAAATGAAAGTAGCGTTCATGCGTACGTACAGCTTACCGTCTCCATGAACGGTGCATTTCATTTCTTACCTCTAAATGATCATGTAATGTTATAAATGCATGCATGTACTGGATATATATGACATATATGATATATACATAATTAATACAATTCTGGATATAATAAACATTTGGCCACACGAACAACATGTAATTGTTAGAAGTCCACTTTCGACTTAAGAACCAAATATCGGCAAAACAAATATTATTAACTTAAATGATTACATAATGTTTATGACATGGTAATAAGTGGTATAAAAGTAATAATGAACTTGAAAAAGTTTCTTAAGGAATTAGAAATTAACTCAAGTTTATTATTCAGGAGATTAAAGAACGATCGAGTCAAGTCGGACCCGAGGTAAGGGATCCTACAACTCTCTTTCTTTTTAAGTACACTCTTTTATGTCATTTATTTTAAGCTCATCTTTCTTATGATTGGGATGTAATTTTATATTAAATTTACTGTAATTTTTATGTTCATGTGATGAGAGACCCTATTCTCTCTCATCAATCCATTTTGGAAGTTTTGAGTGGCGCCGTTAGGCTACCGAACATTCGTAAGAGATCTAACCTCTCTCTTTCTTTTTAAGTACTCTCCTTTATGTCACTTCTTTTAAAGTTCTCCTTGAAATGTTGGGGGATTTTCTTTTATATTCCACTTGCTGTAAATTCTATTGTAATATGATGGGATACTCTATTTGATCTCATCAATCCATATTCAGAAGTTTTATGTGGCGCCGTTACGCTGCCGAGTTTTCGTAAGGGATTTTTCATCTCACTTTTATTCCCGTGAGATTTATGCTACATTTGCCACAAATTCCATTGAGTGGTGTATGTAATGCACATTATTCTACTCTTTGTGTAATATAATTTCGTTTATGAGTATTTACATCAATGACCTATTGTCTTTCTTTCATGGGGTGTATGTTTTGAAAGATACCCAAGTCGGTAAGGGAACCTTTCACCCTCCTCTTTTTTAAAAGACCGTTTTATTGGGTCTTTTAATTTACATATTTTTATGTTGGGATATGTTCTCATACATCCTTATTGATGTAAATTTTATGTCCAAGTGATGAGATACACTTTTTATCTCTCATCAACTCATTTTGATGTGATGACGTTAGGCTGTCAAGGGAACTTTTTAACCCAATTTCGATTTGTTTGGGTTCAACTTGTAGTCATTGAATATGTCATCCATTGAATATGTGTGAATGACCTTTTATTGTTTTAAAATTAATATCCACTTATATTGGGTGTATATATATTTGTCACACATATTTTTTAGATTTATTTGTCCTTAATTTAAGGATACCTTCTTTATAAGGGATTTCATCACATTTGACATTTCTATTGAGGGTTCATTGTTGTTATGCACCAATTCACTCTTATATGGTGTATATACTGTCCTTTGGAATATTATATCATGAATACTTTTATTCTCATGATATTATAAAGTTCTGACTAAATGTTATTTCTCGATTATTGTATTCAAGTGTCTCTAATTTTGGTAAAACCCCTTTAACCAAAATATCGTTTTAAATGTTTTAATTATTTGTTCTTATTAATATCCATGTTTTCAAAATGGTTTTAAGGATTTATTTATATGGATATTAATGGTTTAAAATGTTAAAATCTTCAAGGTGGTATGAGACACTTTGATTCAAAAATCTCTTTATTAAATGTTTTAAATGGTTTTGGAAATGGTTTCTTTTTGAATGGATTCATTATTTCAATATCCTAAAATGTTATATTGTGATTGAAATGTGGAAATGTTATGTTTCCTTTATTCATGTTTATGTGATACGATTATGTTATGGTTCTTGGGCATTGTTATGAAGAACGGGTGGTTCCGTGATAAACTAAAGGCGGGTGAGCCCGATATAGCTCTCCAATGCATTCGGTAACGTGAAGGAGTGAAACGTTAAGGTTTCTCCGAAGCGATTTAGGGAATATACTGTGATGGGTATTCCAAACGTAACCAAGAGGGTTACTCCCTACGTAAGAATGTTATGAATGCCTCAAGTTACCTTTATGTCTTATGTTTTTTACGATTTATTCATGATTTGATGAGGTATGTTAAAGTGCCTAAGTTTTATGGGTAAAGTATGATTTCATTCTTATGCATATATGAACTCATGTTTCCTTTACATATTTTTATAACCCTTACTGAGCTTTTTATGCTCATCCCAAGTTTTTGAAATGTTTTTCCCAGGTCAAGGGAAAGGTACATGATGTGACGATAGTGTCAAGGATGTGTCAAGAAAGAATCCGTGTTTTATTTTAAATAGGTTTCCGTTGATGGGAAGAATGAATATTGTCTTTTATGTAACCACTTTGTTTAAATGTGGAATGTAATGCAAGTTTCATGATCTAATTCTCTAAAACTCAAACCTGAAAAGATCCTCAATGTGTAATCTTGTAATAACTCAATATTAAGTAAGGTTTAAGGCTGGGGCCTTATAGTTGGTATCAAAGGTCGGTTTAGATAACTTTAGAGGTTAGGGTATTCTTTAAGCATAAGTGACATTACCATAATGGTTAGGATTTCAGAAAGAGTCATAGTTTTAGATAAAGTGAATGAGTAAGTATATCTTAGTGTTTACCTTCCTCATTAATACATGATGATTTGGTTGATATACTCACACTGACATTTCTGTTTTTAGTGAATGGATGGATCTAGCAGGCACCAAAGAGACAACAGGTTTGAAGGAAACTGTGGTGGTTCTCTGATTAAGAGACTAGATAAAATGGAGGATTCAATGAGGAAACTCATGGATGTTCTAAACCAAATATCAAGGAGTCATGATCAACCACTTGAACCTTGGTATGTTCTATAATGCATCATGTACGAGATGACCAATCGATGTGGAAGTTCAGGTAATAATTAAAAAGGTAACCATTAGGGTTTATATGATCCTTACTTTTGAGGTAATTATGGGTTACCATATGTTATGATTGAAGTGAAAGGCATGAGGTAAAATTGAGGTTAAATTATGTTATGGTTATTTTTGATGATTTGATCCCTTTTTGGGTAATTATTTGAGAATTATATAGTTTTGGAAAAAGGACAACATGCAGACCGTGTGACAACCCGTCGCGTCGGACAATGCTGCGGGAATCGACCCCACAACCAAAGTGCGACTGGTATTTATCGCCTACCACTGGACTACGTGAAGTCCCTGGTTAGTTTGACTGATTCTTTTTAGTTATATTATTTTATGAATTAAGAGTAAGTTTATTTTGTAGGATATGTGATTAGGATAATTACTTTTCAATGTGAGACTTTAGGAGAAACTGATGTTGTTTGGAGATAAATGTTACGATTTAACTTGGAAGACTATGTGACTAAATCCTTCAAATATTTGGGTTTCAATCTTATATTGGTTTACTTTGAAGAATTTTATGGACAAATTGTTTATCGGATGGTCCTCGTTGAACCTTGGGTTTTGTTGGACAAATTTTGGAGATTAAGAATAGATTTTCTTTTTATAAGGGGTTATCCTTTTCTGGATTATCTGATCTTGTACTAACCTTTTTGGTTTTGGTTTTGGTTAAAGCCTAAATACATGGGATGTATATAGTTCTCTTTTGGGGATTAGGTGATTCTCTAGAAGTTGATTATAGTACTCTTAATGCGAACAAGTCTCCCTAAATACTCGTCTTTTGGAAAAAATATGAGTTTGACTAAGGAATCTAGTAAAAGTTGAAAGTCAGCATGATAAGTGATTATGCTTCCTTATGAATAAATTCCTCAATAAAAATTAACTTAAAACAAAAATGTTGTCTATTAACTTTTCCTACTGGGGAATCGAACACCGTTTAACCCATCACAAGTTTGTGATTTTCTTATTGTTAACTTTCTCCTAAACATGTTTTCTATCACTCTCCATCAGAACATGACCCTATGTTTTCTCCTCCATGACCATATTTTCATACTTGGAATCCTAGTATGGGTTAACTCGGGTGACCTCTGTGCTTATCTTTCTTTATTTTAAAGTGATTGTTTTACCGACTCTTGTTCCGATGTGGGATGTTCAAGGATGTTTCCAAGCGCAATTTTAAAATTGCGAGGACGCAATTTCCAAAAGGGGGGAAGGATGTAACACCCCAGGTAAATAAGGAATATGAAATTTTCATATTTATCCATATTTGTGAATAAAATATTAATATGACTTTAAAGGGGATGCTATGCTCGATGGCGTACCCAACACGCAACAACGGGTTTCTTGGGAATCTTACGTTGCACTCTAATAATAAAATAATATTATTTTAAATGGTAGTTAACATGTAGCCGTTGTAATGGCGGGAATGTATAGAAATAACTAAAATATGATTATATATGTTCTTAAATATTTTTACATTTATATAATAAAAGATAAAGGCTTAAAATACGGAAAGAATTCAATTTTAGGCGTATATGCCCTAGTTTTCACTAAAGGTTCACTTATCACCTTTTGATGGAGAACCGTCATTAAATATCGTTTTGTTCGCTCTTAAACATTATTTTGGACCAAATAAAACTCTTATTAAGAATCGGGACATCAAAATTTACTTTGTGTAAATTTTTGGTATCTTTCCGATAAAGTTCATTTTTTTAATGAATAGTGTAAAATGTTGTATTTTAATTCAAAACCACTTTTTAATCTAATTTATTTATATGATTAGATTATATTTTGAATTGGTTTTAAAGTGAAATTAGAAAATATTTTTACCATTAAATCCATTAGTGGTCGTTGGAATCAATTTCACTTTGAAATCAGACTTAGACTAGTGTCAATCTTTTGATACTTATTGTTTCATAAAACACGCTATTTGTCATGACAGCGGGAATTAATTGTTAAATTAATTAATGTGACTTATATGTTTTGAATTTTGTAAAACGGACTTCATTTTTTAATTCAGAATATCAAATATAGCTTAGGGTGAATTTTTGGGATTTTTCTGAAAAACTTCAATTTTTGATGAATGGTGAAACCACTAAGTGGTACTTATAAAAACTGATTTTCCGTTTAAATGAAATTTTGCCATCATTGTGTTTTGATTTTCAAAAATCCGACATACATGGTTGTCATTAAGAAGTAAAATGTGGTTCAATGAGATTAAAATAATTTTTTGGTGAATAGTAACTTATTAAGTTTTTAATCGCGATTAGAGGTAATTAGTGTAGTTTAAGGTAAAAATAATGCTTTAATAAAATGAGATGAGCTTGACACATGTCTTACCCTCATGTTTTGTATCATGGCCGACCAAGACAAGCCATGGGTCAACTTGGGGACCCCATGGATCCACTTTGGTTGGGAAATGACATAAATAACATTTTATTTAATGTAAAAGTAAAATTGACACAAATATGATATGTTTTACTAAAACAATTTTTAAGTGGGGTTATACAAGTCATATTTTTGATTATAAATATTCATTGGAACTATAAAAAGATTTACTACATCATAGTAGTTTTTTTATAATTTTTAGACATTAAATAAATTAAATTATTTATGACATAATAATGATGTAGCGATAACATCATTATTTGACGATTTAAATAAAATGGAAAGATAATGTAAAATCTATGAACTAAACATGTCAAAAACTTATTGGATGAGTGTATTTCTAAGCCTTATCACCTTATACACGAATTATATCAATGTGGGACCTTTTGAAACCGAAACACATTTTCAAATAAAGTAATATTTCTTTACTTTCCAAAAGTGCCCCTCCTCTCCTCTTATAAAAGGCCCCCACCTCTACCTCATTTAACACACTCCTCAAGCCTTTGGCTCGGCCAACCCCTGCCCATTTACTCTATCCACATCCCTCTACTCATCCTAGAGGATTCCTTTTGGGCATAATCCTTTCAAAGGAAGCCTTTAGGATCAAATCAAAAGGAGTTACACTTTTAAAGGTAATTCATTCTCTCATGTTCATTTGTTTTATTTTGCTTCTCCAACCCCCTAAAATCTTTTTATTTACTTATTTTGTAACCACACCAGTATCTTCAATATACTAGGATGTTGTTATAAGATTTATTCGAGCTACACTCTCACACAACTACATCAAATGGTTAAAGAACATATGGTTTCCGTGGATGGTGAAATTCTGCCTCCCGAAACGATGATTGTTCAATACTCATTTAACACCTTCAATGGTGGCCATTATGATGTCACTATTTTTATATATGATATATAATATGTTTATGTTTTATTTATGCTTCTGTATTTATCATTTTTGTCTTACCTTTATGGCTTCCATTATGGGTATACGCGATATCTTCATTTAAGGAAGTGCGGACTACCGCCCCCTCAAAGTGATTTGATTCGTTAAATACCATATGTGGGATGTATAAAGGATGGAAATATGATATTATATATGATATTATACTGGAATAATAATATACCTTTATATCATTATTATTCCATTCTATAAAATACGAAATAGAAATGAAAGTAGCGTTCATGCGTACGTACGACTTACCGTCTCCATGAACGGTGCATTTCATTTCTTACCACTAAATGATCATGTAATGTTATAAATGCATGAATGTACTGGATATATATGACATATATGATATCTACATAATGAATAAAATTCTGGATATAATAAACATTTGGCCACACGAACAACATGTAATTGTAAGAAGTCCACTTTCGACTTAAGAACCAAATATCGGCAAAACAAATATTATTAACTTAAATGATTACATAATGTTTATGACATGGTAATAAGTGGTATAAAAGTAATAATTAACATGGAAAAGGTTCTTAAGGAATTAGAAATTAACTCAAGTTTATTATTCAGGAGATTAAAGAACGATCGAGTCAAGTCAGACCCGAGGTAAGGGATCCTACAACTCTCTTTCTTTTTAAGTACACTCTTTTATGTCATTTATTTTAAGCTCATCTTTCTTATGATTGGGATGTTATTTTATATTAAATTTACTGTAATTTTTATTTTCATGTGATGAGATACCCTATTCTCTCTCATCAATCCATTTTGGAAGTTTTGAGTGGCGCCGTTAGGCTACCGAACTTTCGTAAGAGATCTAACCTCTCTCTTTCTTTTTAATTACTCTCCTTTATGTCACTTCTTTTAAAGTTCTACTTGCAATGTTTGGGGATTTTATTTTATATTACACTTGCTGTAAATTCTATTTTAATATGATGGGATACTCTATTTGATCTCATCAATCCATATTCGGAATTTTTATGTGGCGCCATTAGGCTGCCGAGTTTTCGTAAGGGATTTTTCATCTCACTTTTATTCCCGTGAGATTTATGCTACATTTGCCACAAATTACATTGAGTGGTGTATGTAATGACCATTATTCTACTCTTTGTGTAATATACTTTCGTTTATGAGTATTTACATCAATGACCTATTGACTTTCTTTCATGGGGTGTATGTTTTGAAAGATACCCAAGTCGGTAAGGGAACCTTTCACCCTCCTCTTTTTTAAAAGACCTTTTTTATTGGGTCTTTTAATTTACATATTTTTATGTTGGGATATGTTCTCATAAATCTTTATTGATTTAAATTTTATGTCCAAGTGATGAGATACACTTTTTATCTCTCATCAACTCATTTTGATGTGATGCCGTTAGGCTGTCAAGGGAACTTTTTAACCCAATTTCGATTTCTTTGGGTTCAACTTGTAGTCATTGAATATTTCATCCATTGAATATGTGTGAATGACCTTTTATTGTTTTACACTTAATATCCACTTATATTGTGTGTATATATATTTGTCACACATATTTTTGAGATTTATTTGTCCTTAATTTAAGGATACCTTCTTTATAAGGGATTTCATCACATTTGACATTTCTATTGAGGGTTCATTGTTGTTATGCACCAATTCACTCTTATATGGTGTATATACTGTCCTTTGGAATATTATATCATGAATCCTTTTATTCTCATGATATTATAAAGTTCTGACTAAATGTTATTCCTCGATTATTGTATTCAAGTGTCTCTAATTTTGGTAAAACCCCTTTAACCAAAATATCATTTTAAATGTTTTAATTATTTGTTCTTATTAATATCCATGTTTTCAAAATGGTTTTAAGGATTTATTTATATGGATATTAATGGTTTAAAATGTTAAAATCTTCAAGGTGGTATGGAAAACTTTGATTCAAAAATCTCTTTATTAAATGTTTTAAATGGTTTATTTTTGAATGGATTCATTATTTCAATATCCTAAAATGTTATATTGTGATTGAAATGTGGAAATTTTATGTTTCCTTTATTCATGTTTATGTGGTATGATTATGTTATGGTTCTTGGGCATTGTTATGAAGAACGGGTGGTTCCGTGATAAACTAAGGGCGGGTGAAACCGATATAGCTCTCCAATGCATTGGGTAACGCGAAGGAGTGAAACGTTAAGGTTTCTCCGAAGAGATTTAGGGAATATACTGTGATGGGTATTCCAAACGTAACCAAGAGGGTTACTCCCTACGTAAGAATGTTATGAATGCCTCAAGTTACCTTTATGTCTTATGTTTTCTATGATTTATTCATGATTTGATGAGGTATGTTAAAGTGCCTAAGTTTTATGGGTAAAGTATGATTTCATTCTTATGTATATATGAACTCATGTTTCCTTTCCATATTTTTATAACCCTTACTGAGCTTTTTATGCTCATCCCAAGTTTTTGAAATGTTTTTCCCAGGTCAAGGGAAAGGTACATGATGTGACGATAGTGTCAAGGATGTGTCAAGAAAGAATCCGTGTTTTATTTTAAATAGGTTTCCGTTGATGGGAAGAATGAATATTGTCTTTTATGTAACCACTTTGTTTAAATGTGGAATGTAATGCAAGTTTCATGATCTAATTCTCTAAAACTCTAAACCTGAAAAGATCCTCAATGTGTAATCTTGTAATAACTCAAGATTAAGTAAGGTTTAAGGCTGGGGCCTTATATGGTGTATACCTCACCCCGTATCGTTATAGTGTCTTAGAGAAAGGCCTTAACACACTGTTTCTCATGTCTGACATTATTAATTCCACAATTTTTTATCATTAATTTTTACTATCCAAGTTTTTATTAATTTTCATTGATATAAAATGAAATCACATTCAATTGATTACAAATTGTTTTCTAATTATCTATTTCTATCATATTATGTTGTCCATGATTATTCTTTGGTATAATTAGTTATATGTTTTTCTTAGTGAGTGTTTAATATCACCCTCCTTATGTTTTCCATTCACCATGTTATGATTAAAAGTATTACATTTGATATTTAAAGAAGGGTAACATGTGTGGATAAATTTTTGGGAGATGATAATTACTGAACATAGAATAATTAGTTTCTTTAAGTATTCATTTTCATTATTAGTTAACTATATCTCATAATCATCTAATGATATAAACTGGAAAAGGTGTTTGGGTGATAAGATATGGAATCATAGTAATTGATTTCATTAATTAAGTATGATTAAATTAAGACTATTACACATGTTATCAAAGAGAGTATATAAAGGATATATTTATGGAATCGAACTCAGGTTTATAATTCATGGGCATTATAGTTGGTTTTAGTGTAGGGTTTATATAACATTATAGATTATGAGATCATTTGAGTATTATTTGAGGGTTATTAAGTTAAGTATTATCATAATTTCAATGATATAGATAACAATTTAGGCTACTTGAGGTAATATTATATATTTTCGGGATCACAGAAAAGAAAATTCAGTGCAAACTATAGGGATATGTCTAATGTAAGTGTCTAAGTATAGGCTGGATTCTTGAAGTTTTTGTAATGTCTTGAGTATGTTGTTTTCCTAATAATTTCATCCCATTAGGGATAAAATAAGTGGATGCACACACTGGATCAAATGTACCAAGTGGTAATAACCCTGAAAAGGGTAGAATGGGTATTAACATGATCATCACATAGTGCCTGAAAAAGTGGCACAAATAAACAATTGGTTTGAATTTCATGGGGATATTATTATGTTAATCACATTCCTTTTTCTTTACATTAAAAATGATTATTTATATTAAGGAATTTAGTTAAGATGTATGTTAGCATGGAATTTAAGGTTACATAGGTGTAACCAAAATAGTTATATAATAAACCATGTCTAGTATATTTAAAATGAAATTATCCTTGGTTGAAATGAAGGTGTCATTTGGGAATATATATCAGAATTGAGATTTCATATTCATATTATCATTTTCTATGATTTTAATAATAAATATTTCATGTTTTAGTATTTGGTTGAAATAGTATCTTGGAAAATAAATTTAAAAAGGTAGGCATATAAAAACCACAACATATTATAACCAAATATAGGAGTATACTTAAATTGTTAAGAATCATGATATATGAAATTTATATTAAAAGAGGTTATCTTTCTAGTCATATGTATGCTAGTGAGGTTGAAATATTAAAAGAAATTAAATCCTAATTAGGTAAGAAATTTTCATTAGTGATAGATATTTATCAATGATATTATTGTTTATTATAAAATTTATGAGGTTTGTGTGAGAGATGTATGGATTGTTTTTATTTTTTCACTAATGTTTTGAAAAATATATTAAATGATATCACTAACCTTGAAATGTGATATTTTTTGTTGGCCTGTAGATATTTTTAGCCACTATATCTAACTATAAGGGTTTTAATTATAACAAATCATGTTAGATATTAACATATATCTTACCATATGCCAGTTTAGAAATTATGTCAAAGCATTATCATGAATATAAAATCATTTCAACCATAAAAAATATTTATGTGCATTTAATTATAAATAAAATTATAACTTATTATCTATGAGTAATTATGGGTATTAAGAATCTCGGAATTTACTGAACTATAAGAGAGAAAGAACATTAAAATTAACTAAGTATGAGTCACTGAAACCAACATAAAGATTACTCACTAACAGTCATATGACTCACTAACAGACAGTTCAAACATGCATATGTTCTATGTATGTGAAGTTGACACCATTGTAAGGACACAACATTGGAAGGAAACACAGTTGGAATGACTCACCGATTCAAATGACCTACTATTAGTCTAAGTGACCTACCAATACATTAATTGTATCACTAATAGAATGAAGGAATCACCATGGAAATGATCCACAGATAGATCAAAGAAAGAAAGACTCGCTATTTAAACAAGTCACCGATGTAATGAGTCTACGATGTTTGGAAAGACTGATAGAATGACATACCTATGGGTTGAGTCACTGACATAAAGAGACATCAAAAGAAGGAGACACCGACCGAGAATTCACTGATATAATATTAAAGTCTATATCTATTAATATTATTTCTAATGTTCATATATGTATCCTTTAATGATACTGAAATATTTTATAATATTTTTAGTACTTTTAGTAGATAGTACAAGTTATAATGAACCTATGCATGTGGAAAGAACATTCCCTTTTTCGGCCCCCAAAAATAAGAATCATTTTTAAGAGAGAGAATATATATTGAAGAAAAAAGGATGTGGTGCATGCCTATAGGACTGTGATATAATGAAGAACATCTATAACTATAATGAAACCAATGTGATTTCAAGATCAAAATAAGAACACATGAGGTGATCTCAAGCAAGATGAACATCGAATTGAAAAACTACTCCATCATATCAATAAAGGAGAAGAATATACCAGAAGATCCATACTTGTACCTAGATGCCAAAATATGACACACTATTTTTGTGACTCCTTCTAGAAGAAGACTTAGACATCATCCCAGCTACATCTAAGGAGTTCAGAGTTTTATATGAAGACACCCAAAGTCTTCTAAATCAATTCTAATACTTATTTTCTCTATTCTTATACTTTGGAGCAATGTGTGTATATGTTTGATAAGAACACACTTTCTCCTATATGAAACTGAAGGATATAAGATATCTTTTCGATCATACCTTCTTATATCTATTTACCCTTATAGATATGTGTGGAAGAGATCCTCGTGTGATCGGGTAGTTTGTACCCATGAAGAACTATGATATAGGCCTTTTGACCAATATAGCATGTGCACTTAGTGAACCCTGATCTAGGGTGTGGATCAAACTATTTATTAATTTAAAATTATTGGTGGTAGGTTATCACCAAGTGAAGAGGATTAAGTCTATGCTTGAGACTGAACCTCTTGTTTTATTTCTTCTGTGTTTTTACCTTTTAGTTTTTCTCTGTTTTATCACATATTTCATAGAAGTAAATTAAAATCTAATAGTTATTCTCAGTAAGTGTTTATAACAGTATTGAATTATTTTGTTAGTTTGAAAATCTATATTAATTATCAAATTGATACAACTGAGAACCAATAAATCTTCTGAGAAATTAATTAAATATTTAAGATCTTATAAATTCAGTACTAGCTAACTGGGAAACTAAATTTTAAATATTTGGTAATTTCATATAATACCTTTTTAACTAATTTTTTTAGATACTCAATTCAACCCCATCCTAAGTACTCTACTCTGACAAACATTTGGTATCATAGTTTTAATAGTTTTCTATTTTCAAATATTTTTCAAATCTATTCAACTGGGATTTTAGTTGTATTTCTAAAATTTTAAAATTTCTTTTAATATTAAATTTTTATCTCTTTAAAATCTTGTTCTATAATATTTATTATGGATAATAGTATGGGTAGTGATGTTACCAATAGACCTATATTCTTTAATGGAACAAATTATGAACAATGGAAAATGAAAATGAAAATACACTTATAAAGTATGGGTTTTCAAATTTGTTCTTCCATTGAAGATGAATATAAGATTCCTGCTACTCCTAGTACTACATGGGTTGCCCCATCAATGACTGCTTATGATAATAATTCCAAATCGACAAATGCATTATACTGTTCTTTAAGAGATTAAGAATTTAATATAATTTCTACATGTAAAACAACCCATTAAATTTGGGATACTTTGTCTGTATCACATGAAGGAACTTTTTTTTATGGAAATGAGACTTAACATAGATACTATTAAATATGAACAATTTAAGATGAATCCGGATGAGTCTATTTATATCATGTATCTCAGGTTTAATGAAATCGTGAACATGATGATCTCCTTAGGAAGAGATGTTACTGCTGAAGAACAAATTATGAGGATTCTTAGATGCTTACCTGATTAATGGAGGGAGACTTCTGTATTAATTTGATAATCATGTGACATTAGAAAACTACATGTCAAAGAACTCATTATAAAATAGATGATGTATGTGGAAGAGCTCAAATTCAACAAAAAAGAAGAGTATAAACCAAAGAGGAAATCTATAGCCTTTAAGACTACAACCTCAAAGAATATGGAAAAGGAGAAGGTGATATCCCCTGTTGAAAGCTCCAGTAATTAATAATCAACATCAGATAGTAATGAAGAGGTGGATCAGCTAGAGAGAAGATTCAAAAAATTCTATAGAAAGAAGAAGTTCTTCATGAATCCCAATTATAAAGGAACATATGACAATAAGGGGAATTGAAAAAGTGATTGGAAAAGAAATGAGAAATCATAGGAGATTGTATACTATTATTGCAAGAGGAGAAGACATGTCAAAGCTGACTGTCCAAAATTAAAATAAAAAAAGAATTATGAAAACAAATACAAGAATTATAAGAAAGCTATGAAGGCCACCTTGAGTGCCTCAGAGGATAGATCTAGTGAATAATCATCGTATCATGATGATAATGATGACCAAGAAAATACAGGTTTCAAGAAAAACACATCTAAGGTAACATTATACTCTCACACACTCAATTTTTTAGTATTCTGAAAATTAAAATGATTATGAAAATATAAAAAGTGATGAACTATTTGAATATAGTAAAATGCTAGAAGACACATTGAATGAACTAAAAGATAAATATAAATCTTTAAAGAAAAAATAGGACCTTGTTATACCTATTATTTCTAAACATACTACTAAAAAAGAAAAATAATGCGCAATTTCTCAAAGAAAAAAATTTAATTAAAATTGTATAAGGAGAAATTGAAGAAAGATCTAGAAAAGTTTACCAACTAGAATAATAATATTACTAAAATTATTGGTAAACAGATAAATCCTAAGAAAAATTTTTGTATTGAATATCAGCATGGATAGAGAAACCGATCTAAAATAGATTTTGTAATTAAATCTAGAAAATCTGTTCTTCTACCTAAAAATCAAAATTCTACTACAAGTACCAGTTTTGGAAAATATTTTACTACCTATGGGTTTTCTAGAATAATATGGTATAGTTTTCAAATATGTCACACAATGCCTATAAGAAACCCATAAGGAAAATGTGGGTCTCTAAGGCATTGATTAATAATGTCTCAGGACCCAAACAAGTCTGTGTACCAAAATATATTTTTATTTAATTATTGTTTTGGATAGTTGTTTGAAGAGATCATGAAAGAGTCAGTGGAACTTGGATAGTGGATGTTCATGACACATGACATGAGATTATTTAATATTCAAGAACCTAATCAAGATTTATGTTGGATATGTCACCTTTGGTGACAAATCTAACAGAAAAATAATATGCCTAGGCCAGATTGGAAACTCTAACTCAGTTTTAATTTCTAAAGTACTTTTTTGATGGATTGAAGTGTAATTTTCTTAGTGTTACAAATTATGTGATGATGGATTTCTTGTTAAATTTTAAAATAATGCTTTTAATGTTGGTAAATCTAAAAATGAATTGTCAATTTTTGCTTTTAGAAATGAAAATGTATATTTTGTTAACAGAGATTCTTTGGTTTCTCAAAATTTCTCTTGTTTAAGTTCCTTTTATAAGGATCCTTGGCTTGGGCATAGGATATTAGGACATTGTATTGTACACTCTCTTATAAATCATACTAGAAAAGGACTAGTCAAGGATCTACCCAAACATGAGTTTTCAAATGACAAAGTCTGTAATCCTTGTCAAAAGGGTAAAAACATAAGATATCTTTCAAATCAAAGAAATAAGTTTCAAATTCTCAACCATTAGAGTTGGTTCACAAGGATTTGTTTGGATCATCTCATGTTTCTAGTATAAATGGGAAGCACTATGTATATGTTCTTGTAGACGACTATTCAAGGTATACTTGGAAATACTTCTTATCTCACAAAAGTGAAGCATGTACTTGCTTAACCAAGTATGATAAAATAGTGGAAAATCTAAGTGGACTTATAATAAAATCCTTAACAAGTGACCATGGTTGTGATTTTTAAAATAAATAATTTGAATATTTTTTCTCACACAATGCATATAGTCATAACTTCACTTCCCTTAGGACACATCAACAAAATGGAGTTATAGAAAGAAGGAATAGAACCTTACAACAGATATCTAGAACACTTCTTAATGAATATGACCTAAAATGTAATTTTGGGATATGGCTGTAAATACATCTTGGTACATTTTTAATAGACTTTTAATTGGACCTATACTCTAGAAGACTTCTTATGGGTTACGGAACAATATAAAATCCAAAGTTAGTTATTTCAAAGTTTTTTTATGAAAATTATATATTCTTAATACAATGGAAAATATTGACAAATATTAATCTAGGAGTGATGATGGAATCTTATTAGGTTACTCAACTTCTAGTAAATACTGTAGATTCATTAATAAAAGAAACATGTCTGTGGAAGAATATTGGCATATCAAATTTGATGAAAAATATCCACCTGAACTTGAGATCTCCCTAGAAAACTATGAAGATGATATGTCAAACCTAGACATAAATGTAGAATCATCTAATCCTCTAGTCAAGCAGTCTATTAAATCAAACAGTTCCAGAAATTATATAGAATATGGGTATGATGAAACCAAACCTGTAGATGAATATAAATTTTCTATCCCTTCCTTTTATAGACCAACTATAACTCTTAAGAACCATCCTTTAGATGTTGTTGTTGGAGACAGAGATAAAGGTATACAAACTAGAGCTTCTCTTAGAAATCAGGTTGAACATCAAGATTTCTTGTCTCAACATGAACCCAAAATCTTCAATGATTCTATTAAAAATGAATTTTGGTTTATAACTATGAAAGAAGAACATATTCAATATGAAATAAATAAATTTTGGAAACTTGTGGATAGACCCAAAGACACCTTGACCATTGAAACTAAGTGGGTGTTTAGTAACAAAGTATATGAGTCTGGAAATATTGTTAGAAACAAAGATAGATTGGTTGCATAAGCTTAGAATCATGAAGAAGGCGTTGACTACGAAGAAAATTTTTCGTCTATTGATATACTCGAGGCCATTAGAATCTTACTTTCTTATGATACCCATCTTAATTTCAAACATTATGAAATAGATGTTAAACGTGCATTCCTAAATGGTTATATAGTTGAAGATGTTTTTGTTGAACAAGACCCTAGTTTTACAAACCTTCACTTTCAAAATTCTATTTTTATGTTAGTAGATGCTTTATATGGTATAAAACAACCTCCAAAATCTTGGTATGATATATTTCTAGTCTTCTTATTTCAAATGGTCTTACAAAAGGAATTTATTATCCTATGTTTTTTATAAAATGAATTTGAAAATATGTTTTAGTTGTTAAAATCTATATTAATTTTATTATTCTTAGATCCTCAAGAAATTATTTATGTATTGGATTTTCTATAATAATGAAAAGTAAATTTGAAATGAGTTTAATTGGTGAACTAAATTTCTTTTTTGGATTTAATATTTTTCAAAATAAACAAGATGTCATTATAAATAAAATTAAATACACAAAATATATTTTAAAAATATTTATATTTGATAGCATTAAAAGTAGTGACAATCCAATGAGTACTAATTGTAAGTTGGATCTTGATAAAGATGGTAAATCTGTTGATCAAACCACTTATAGAGGTATGATTTTATGTTTGCTCTAGTAGACTGCTAGTCGGCCAGATATAATGTTTAGTGTGTGCATGTGTTCCTTTTTTCATGATATTCCCAAAGAATCTCACTTAAATACTGTTAAAATATTTTTCAAATACCTCAAACATACTATCAATTTAGGTTTGTTTCGTCACAAAGGACTATCATTTGATATAGTGAGTTATTCTGATGCTGATTTTGGTTGATTCAAGTTTGATTGAAAGAGTACATCTGGAACATCTCAATTTTTTGGGAATATATTTGGTTTAATGGTGTGGTATGAAACAAAATTCTATTGCATAATATACTTATGAAGATGAATACATATGCACTAGTAGATGTTGTGCACAAATGTTTTGAATAAAACTCACTCTACTAGACTACGAAAATCAATTTAAATATGTACCAATAAATTATGACAATAAAAGAGCTATTAACATTTCTAAGTACCCAGTTTCTCATTCTAGAACAAAACATATTGATGTATGACATCACTTTTTGAGAGATCATAATCAAAAGTGTTATATCACTTTATAATTTGTTGGCACTGAATATCGACTTTTGGACATTTTCACTAACCCATTAAACTCTAAAAGAATGAATTACAATAAACATGAGTTTGGAATAACCAATTAGTAAGACCTTGTGTTTCCCTTCATTTTATCCTTTTCTGTGATTTTTTCACACCGACACTATTATCATGGCGGCATCGTTGTCATTTTGACACTATTTTCATTCTGACACCATTGTCATACAGACACCATTTTCATGCTCACACCATTGTCATGCTGACACCATTGTCATGAAAACACCATTTTCATGCCGAAACCATTGTCATACCGACACTATTGTCATACCGACACCATTAGTGTTATATAATATTGTTGATGATGACACCGATGACTGACTGGTTCTTTATGTTTTATGTTTTTATCAAAATGACACTTTGTCATTAATTTTATTGAACCCAGTTCATGATTTCACGATTTTGTAATTTCAAAATCCCTAAATGATATAAATTTTAATCGATCTATTATACTCTTTTACCGCTACTCTCTCTCTCTCGCCTTCCAACATTTATATTTTCCCCCAACCATTCACCTTATAACCTCCAGACTGCACTGATGTGAATGACGCATGTGAAGCGATCTCTTGAAGATGGTGAGTCTCATTATTCAAAGAATTATAAAAGTGAATTTAGAAAATCATCAGCTCCTGTAATCCATGTCTGGAAACCCGTGATGTATCCTTAGAGAAAGATTTACTGGTGGAATGGGTCTTAGAGAGACATTTTTTGTTGCTGGAGGTGCTGAAAGATCAAGGATGGCTTTACTGTTTAAAAAACAATGACAGAGTCTTCCACATGAAGCTGGTATATGAATTTTACATGAGTATCAAATTTTTGTTTTGAAGAATGTTATGTAGGTTGGGTCAAGTCGATAGTATAAGGGATGGGAATCTATTTCTCTTCAAGACATTAGGTTGAATGTCTTAAGGTTATTCATGAAGGAATTTTTGATTATTACCAATGTAATTCTCCACCCAAAAGTGAATTATTTTGTTATGAGATAGCTCTGAAAGAGGTAACTGGAAATGAGGAACATAGGAGACCCATTTCCTCAAAATTAAATGGTGAGTGAAACTTTTTATTTATGTTTATTCAGCACCAGATGTTTCCTAGGAAAGGGGAATTTTTCTTCTCTCAAGTGTTAGGATGTATACTTGGTTTATTTTCTAAAGAAAGGACTAAAATGGAATCTATGAATATATCTATTGGTGCACATAAATTAGATGATAAAACTTGGTTGTAAGTCAAATCCTATTTTCTAATCTAGAATGATTTCAGCAATGATAAAGGAGAAAGGCAGTGTACGTGAAGTTGATGATGTTATTCTTAGTGGATGTAGTGGAATCTGCTTATGTTCTGACATCTTTAAGAGAATGATGATTAATTGGATCCCATAGAGGAAGGAATGGATTGGTGATGAAGATATACTATATTAAATTTTAAATCCTATAGACCATCCAGTTAGACCAAGGGATATAGTGGATCCTTTCCTCGGTCTAGATAAGTAATTTATTCTTCAGATTAGGAAGAGGATCCTGCTACTCTTGTTAGAGATGTGGGATCACTAGTTGATGATAAAAGTGAACCAGACAAAAATGGACCATAAATAAGAGTTTCTATTGGACCTCCATGACCACATTTGGACTTACCTTCTCATGAACCTATTCTCAAATCTACTCGTAGTGAAGAAATAGAAGTTAAAGGAGGTGTACAATATTTTAGAGAATCCAATGAGAAAGAATATAAATAAGAGGAAGCATATAGTGGTGAAATTGGATCAAATAAGGTTTAGAAGAAAGAGATGAGAATTTTGATGAAGAAAATCATGTTGAAAAGGATTAAGATGATGATAATGAAGAATGTAGTGAAAGTGGCAGTGATAGTGAGTCTCATAATCCTGATGGGAATCCAAATGCTATTATTATGGATTTTTTTGAAGCTAATGATGATGTATATATTGAGAGTGCTGTTGAAGAGGAAAATATTGCTCCATCCGAACCTGTGTCTCATGTTCTTTATTCTAGAAAAATTACTCTACATAAGGAGAAGCAACCAAGAATGGAAGCATTAAGTTAGGGGGAGAAATCATCCAAGAAATATGACATTGATGGGGAGCCTTCATAAAGATTTAATCAAGCTAATGAAGAGCATAAAATTAAAGGATTAAGTCTTGATACTCTTACTCCTCTAGATTCCAATATTTTTGATGAATGGGTGAGGAATCTTGGGTCTGTGACACTGGGATTAGATTATGAAGATTCTGATGATGATGTCTTTGAACTTTCTGCAAGGGAAATAGTGGCTGATACATTTTCTAGTGAATATATCACTAACAAATATTTTTAAAAAATAAATAAAGATAGGTGTTTCTCTATAAGACACTCAGTACAATCTCAAATGAGATATGATATTGATGAATCCATGAGAGAGAATATTGAGCTGAATGAGAATTTGAAATCAATATGATATATGGTTGATGGTGTATGGCAAGATCGAGCTTCTAGTTATACTCTTTCCTAAACTAGTGTATCCCAAGCTGATGCTTCCTAGGTTTCCAAGATGGTAATAAAATAAATTAATCTAAATTTGATTACAAATGTAGAAAAAATTGTGACAAGAAACACTAAGCTTCGGAATGAGATGAACAATTTAACCACTGGAATCAGTTCCTTGACTACTGAGTATAGAAATAAATTGGAATTTTTTATGAATGGACTTGAGAATCTTGTTTCCCATTTTAATGCTCTTGATTTAAAAAATCTCATAAAATAAGATAAGGAATATTAATCCTCTGATCTTGCTTCAACCTGTACTCCACTTTTTTAGCCTTAAAAAACATTGGATCTTTCTACTATCAGTATAGTTTTCAATGTTGAGTTTCAAGCATTAATAGATAGTATGGCCAAGGTTGAGGACCCTTTTGATAAGTTTCATGACCATGTAATGTATTATACAAGGAGTGCTTCACTCAGTAAGGAAAATCTAACCAAAAATATTGATGGGTTTTTCTCTAAACTCATCACAAAAAATCAAATATAAAGTTTGTTTAAGTATTTAGAAATCAATCTTACTATTCCGATAATGAAAATGGTTTTTAAGGATTATATTCAGAATTTGAGAGAATTAACTCCTTTTTTGGACAAATTCAATGAAAAAAAGTCGATTTTTAAAAGGCAATGAAATATGGTGGTGAGATCATTGAAGAGGTAATAAAGCTATTAAAACCATATCTCCATATCCAAAGTGAATTCATTATGGTGCTCCTGCTACACCACTTGGGCCAACTATTTTAGTGCCTACTCAAGCTCAGATGTTTGTTTCTTAGGCTTTATCTCAGATCAGACTCATCATTACAGAGCTTGTTTAACCTTTTTTTATTTCATAGAACACATCTTCACTAGCTTCTATAGTTCCCAAAGTAGCAACTATACATCCTCTAAAAATATATTTAGGCACTCCAAATTCTAAACCTAACCCTCTTGACGATCCATCCATTGATCCTTCTGATAAAGGTAAGGAACTCTTTTACCCAGAAATGTAGTGTGGATCATTATCTGATGGATTGCTTACCTGCTTTATGAATTTGACTGGTTCCTTTCATTACATTCTACCTTCCTCATTAATAGAATTTTCCTCATCTCACATTTATTTCTTTTCTATTTTAATCTCTTACTTTATGATATTATTTCCATTCTCCCTATTCTTTTTTTTCTAATCCCAAAAGGGGGATAACTTTATTAAGCATCATTAAAAGAGGGAGAACTTTATTAGTGTTTATGAATTATTATCTTTGCTACATTTTTCTTCCAATAATGGGAACTCATAATCAAATCTTTTTCATTAATCATTTTCTAATGGTATCAAATATTTCCATGATTTTTGATCATCAGAAAAGAGGAGATTATTATACAATATATATTATTGGCCCATATTACTAACAGTAATGGTTTTAATTATCACAAATAATGTTATATATTAACAAATATCTTACCTAATGTCAGTTCCTAAATTGTATGAATGCATTATCTTGAATATTAGATCAATTCAATCATATAACTATTTATGAGTGTTTAAGTCTAAACAAGCTTATAAGTGATTATCTATGTATAATTATGGGTATTAACAGTCTCTAACTTTGATGAATGGTAAGAAATATATAACATCTAAAATTATCTAATTATGAGTCACTGACACCGACATACAGATGACTCACTGACTGACATATGACTCCCTGAGACATAGTTCAAACAGGAATATGTTTTATGTATATGAAGGTGAAAACGTTGTATGAACACACCATTGGAGGGACACACCATTGGAATGACTCACCGATGAAGTCAACCTACAATTAGTCCAAGTGAACTACTGATACATCAATTGTCTCACTGACAGAAAGAAGGACTCACTGTTGAAATGAGTCATTGTTAGATCAACTGTCTCGTCGATAGAAGGAATGACTCACTTGTGGAACAAGTCATCGATGCAATGAGTCACTGACGTAAGGAAAGACTGATAGAATGACATACCTATGGGTAGAGTCACCAATATAAATAGACACATACAATATTAGACACCAATATACGAGTCACTAATAGAATGTTTAAATATGAATTTATTAATATTATTTATAACGGTCATATTTGTGTCATTTAATGATTCAAACATATTTTATACTCCTTTGTAGTAATTTTAGGAGATAGTATGAGGTACGATTAACCATGTATGTGGAAGGAACGTGATCTTAGTTAACCCTAGAAAATAATAAGAATTTTTAAAAGAGAGAAGATATACAGAAGAAAAGTGGACGTGGTGCATGCCTGTGAGAGTGAGATATATTGAAGAACATCTGTAACTCTCATGGAATGAATATGAAATCAAAAACAAAAGAAGAACACATAAGGCAATATCAATCAATCTAGTAATCAAATTGAAAAACTACATTAACAAATATAATAAGGATAAGAATATACATGTAAAACCATAATTATACCTGGAAATCAGAATATGACACTCTGTTTTTGTGTCAACTTCTAGAAAAAGACTCGGACATCATCTCAGCTACATTCAAATAGTTCATAGCTACTACTCAAGACACACATAGCCTTATAAATACTTTCCCTAACTTATTTTCTCTGTTGTGTACATTATTACATACTTTTAAGCAGTGTGTGTATATATCTGATAAGTACACAATGTCTCATGTATTAAACTAAAGGATACAAGATATCCTTCCAATCATACCTTGTTATATTTTTTTACTCCCACAGATAACCATGGATGATCTCCATGTGTGACATTATAATTTTCACCCATGATGAACTATGGTAGAGGTCTTGTGACCTAGACAACATTTGTGTTGTTGTTAACCCCTATACAGGGTATAGATCAAACTATTTATTAATTTTAACTTCTTGGTTGTAGGTGATCACTAAGTGGATAGAATTATGTCTCTACTTGATAATGAACCTCTTGTTTTATTTCCGCTTTATTTTTACCATTTATTTTTTCTCTTTTTACTGAATATTTCATAAAACTAAATTGAACTCTGATTGTTTTTATTATCAAGTGTTTATAATATTATTGAATTATTAAGTTAGTTTAAAATGATTTATCAATTATTAAATTGATATAACTGATAACTAATCAATCATTTGAGAAATTAATTGAATAGTCAATCTCTTATAAATTCACTACAGGCTAATAGGGAAACTGAATTTTAAATATGTGAGAATTTCAAATAATAAATTTTCAATAGAAATGTTTATAGATACTCAATTTACCCCCTCTTAAGTACTATACTCCAGTAAAAATTATGTAAAGGATTTATTTATTAGTGTAACAATTGAAGGACACATGATTCATAGATGAATAACACTTACGTTTAAAGGGTTGATTGAGTTTTATAATGTGAGTTTGATACTATTTAAAAAATTGGAAATCATTATTTATTTAATAAAAGTTTAATCCATAATATATTTGATGAATTTTATCTCATTTTTAGGATAAAAATATACAATTAATTGTTATTAGAATTATGAACTTGTGATTAATACATTTGTGGGTTAAAGATGGATTTAATTTTTTGAGGAAGATATGTTTTTTATATGGTTTAATTTCTTATATATTAAAATGGATTTTGGAAAGGTATCTTGGGAATAAAATATTATCTGGGTATATACACACTTAGTTATATGATTGTGTGAATGATAAATTATGTTTGAGGAAAGCTCTGTAACTAAATATAGACTAAGAGAGTATGGAAGATGTCATATTAAAAGTTGTATCCCAAATTATAAATACTATAAGAATACCCTCACACACATTCATAAATGCGAAATAATTAAAATTATAAGGATTCAATTTATTTAAGTTGATAGAATGTAACATCCATAGATATTAAAATATGAATATATTTAAAAATGTTAATGGGTTCGATTTCCCCCTCCACAAACAACACCAAACGTAAAAAAGCTATGATATATATTTATAAAATATAAATATTTATGAATGAAAAATAAAAACATTTATTATAATTATTAGGAATGAATCAGAGTAACCACTTTATGATGTATAAAAAAAAATAAAGGAATGTCTTAAAACTAATAAAATTCAATTCTGAAAATCATTATATGCTTAAAAATGTATGCTTATAAAAATTATTTTTTTATAAGTTATTAATTTATATTTAAATAAATATATGATTAATGATGATAAAATATAATTTTTATGAATAATTGGTTAAACCCAATTTAGTTGGAAAATGGGAGAAAATACGAATATGTAATATAGCATTTGAAATATTCATTTTCCTATAAAAATATGTTTCAATTATTTCTCATATTTTTCATCTAAAAGATATAATTATTTGTATTTCAATTTTAATTTTACAAATTGAACATCATTTTTGGATTCAACATAGTAATATTTAATTAAGATATATTTTTAATATTTTTTTATATGTTTAATTTTTAAGGGAATAGTGAAATGTAATATTATTACAAAATAAAATGATTTTATGACATTATTGGTGTGTATGAATGACATATAAATTCATGAAACCTTTTTCATAAGAAATGTATATTTTATATATAAAATTTTGTTTTGAAAATATTTTTTATGTTAAAAACCTAGAATTAATATTTTAGAATAGAAATTAATTTAACTATAATATAGTTTTTAATACATTACAAAATTTTTATATTAAATTAAATTTTAATCAATTTTAAAAATTCTAAAACATATAATGGATTTAGGATTTATAATTAATAGGTATAAATTTTTTATGAATGACTATTTTATTTTTTATTTGGAAGGGTAATTTACTTAGGCAAAAACTAGTTATCATTGTAAAATCTAAAATTGTAAAAGTATAAAATCTAATAGCATGTGACCAAAAACATGTTTAAAAAATGTGTGATAATTTATATTCAAAATAATTATTAACCTTATCACTTATATTATTGATTATTTCTCATTTTTAGATCCACATTCTTTTGATAGTGACTACCCATTATTAAAAAGATACGGATATTTAAAAAAATTCCATCCCTTTTCACATATAATGGGGGATCTCATATCACAACTTCTCATCTCATAAAAGACCCCTAATAACACCCCTAAATCTTCCCAAACATCTTCTGAAGACTCTTATACACATTCAATATGTCTCTTTCTTCTCAAATTACCATCCCTCAATGGTTTAGCCCCCATCACAAAATGGAAAATCCCGGTAGTGAAGTATAAATTTCTAACCACTCCTTTCTCATTTCTAATTCTTTGTGTAAAAAAATTCTTCCTAAAATTCATTAAAAAATATAAAAAATATAAAATTAGTATCGATGGTATTATTATATTTTATATATTTATGGTAAAATCATTACACATCCGTTTCATTTCTTCTACAGAAAATCAAAATGTGAATCCTGCATATGTGAGGAAACTACTTCCATGAAGTAATGTATTCATTTTACATCACCACATAACATGGATAATTAAAAATTTAATTTAATTTATAAATATTATATTTTTGAATTATTTAATATTATAAAATGGTAAACCACATTTCCCCTCTCTATCATTCAATGAAAACAAAATCACCATCCATGTGTGTTTATAGATTACCCCTCTAAAGAATGTTGCAATATTTAATTCATTGTCACTATTAATGGATGCTTATAAGAATTCATTTAATAGATACATTTTTTTTGATGAAAATTATAACATTATATTAAGATAAAATTATAAATAAGTTAATGATATGGAAAATATAAAATAAAAAAAATCAACTTTCTTAACAACCAGACTAAGAAGAAAATGACCCCTTATTTTTAAGTAATAACTTTATTTAAACTAAAATATTATTATAATTATTTATAATTCCAATATATCATGCTAATGAAAAATAAATTACATCATTACTCTTCTATATTATGGGGTATACAACTAAATCTCCACATAATCATTCATTAATCATGGCATGCTTAGGTGTTAGATGATTTAACCACCTAATATAACAACAGTAATCATGGATGACTCTAAGAAGTATTTATTGGTATAATATTACATGAATAATTAAATAATTATTAATTTATTATTATTATTATAATATTAACATAGGATCTTTAATTATGAAAATACATTATGTTTGGTAAAAGTTAGTGAAACCTAGACACCACAAAATTCATATTCATAGAACGTAATTAATACTCACATGGAATGAAATTAGATCATAATGAACAATAATGGAACATATATTCAAGTAGCATAATTTGTATAATAATTATGGAAATTATAATAAAGATGAATATTGGAATCACTAATATCAAACCATTAAAAACTATCAAAATCAAAAACTCACAATATTGAAAATAGGTAAAAACAAATGAATATATATATATGTATAGAATGATTATAAATGAGGAGTATAAATTTTTATATGTATTAATATGATTATTAGGGATGTATTTAATAAACTTAATTTAATTATATATGATTTTATTTTGAGATTTTAGAATGAATAATGACTGAGGTAACAGTTTCTTGTCTCAAAATTTCACCCCTTCATATAAAATTCTTTTTTTACAAAATTATTTATTTGGAATAGTGTATCTACAACCCCATTAATATTTTATATCATTTTTTTCATTTGAAATAGTATTTTTAAGGTGGGTTGGACTCGATATTTTTTATGGTTGTAAGGTGTTCATTGACCAAAATTTCCAAACCATGAGATATGTTTATGTTATCCACCATGTTTTATATATTATGGGGTAGTTAATTCTTGTTTAATACCTTGAAACATGATCCTATCATTATTTATTTTATTTAATGTTCCATTTGAAATTTATCCCTCTATGGGTTTTGATTCAATGGTTTCTAAAGTCATAAGGGTATTCTTGGTCTCAATTCATATTCCTTGATACATAATACATTTTTTGCACCATGATTTCCTTATATAGTGTATTTATATCAAATGGATGAATTTTTGTAATAAATTGGTTTATTTTTTAGGATATAATATCCCAACTCTTATTCCATTCTTAATATGGCTATTGATTCATTTATTACCACATTATTAATGATTTATTGTAACTAAATTTTCATTCATTGAGTTGTGATTGTTCAATTGAATTTATTTCAAATTAGTTGGGTATAGTTTACAATTGAATGTATTATGTAATATTATAAAAAAATTTCCAATGAATTTATACTCTTACCAAATAAATCCTTTTTTTAATATTTCTTACCATGTGGAGTATGTTGACAATAAGGGAAAATGATTGCTCAAATATCATTTCTTTGAGTATAATGTTTTATCTTGAAAATTTTTCACATCTATTAATGGATTCAATGACCAAATTAATTTATTATATGGAACATTATCATCCTATTTGGGAAAATAATTTTTTAACATAACTATGTTTTTATAATTTTATTTACAATATAGGTTCTCAACAATGGTATTTTTTAAAATATTAAAATTGATTTTTTTTATTTCATATTCTTATGGTTTTCTACTAATCCAAATTTCTATAAGAATATATTTATGTATTTTAAAGGAATAGTTTTAAAATATTATTTCATAATTAATTGGTTTTAAGGTGGTTTAACTTCACCATTTGGAGAATTCTTTGTGAAGTGACCCATAAATTCATCTTTTATGAAAATCCTAAAAACAACTTCATAAAATTATTTTATGTTTCCACATTCGTTTCACATTGATTATCCAAATTATATACATAATTTAGATTTATTTTTCATGATATAACCTCTTATTTATATCTATATTTGGAAGAATCGAACACATAGTACAAAAATTACCATTCAGGATCCATTATTGGGTGGTACTCTTCAATAATTAATTTTCAATTATGTTTTTCCTACATGTAAACATATTTATATGTTTCCTTTATTTCATTATGGTTATATTATTTTGAAACCATCCACATATTTATTTTGATATATTATGATCATGTTACTCTAGTTTTGACTTATCCATATACTAATTACTCTATATGGTGTGAAAAACATAATTTACATACTTTATGTTGAAGTATGTTTTCCTAGAAAGAATGTTTATTTATTGATTGGGGGATATATTGAAATTATTTATTATTATTGACATCGAAGGTAGGTTGATTATATATTGGAATTATTTGTACATGATTGGGGATCTATTGAAATTATATATTCATATTATCTCTAAAAGGGTGATTTTTTAAAGTTTATTTATTCATTATTTCATATGATAAATGCATTGGATATAAATAAGTGATGGTTATGAAATTATGTAATACCCCCAGAAAATTTATGGGGGTTATATTTTATTTTAATTTATTTTTTTGTGTTTTACTATTTTATGGCCGATTATGCAGTCAAGAGAATTTTCAAGAGCTCGTAGAAGAGGGATTGAGACCGTAGAAATATTTTAAATGTATATTGTCTAGCCGATGGATGATCCAGAGACTAGGTTATTCTTCCCTAATGCACCAGCTAGCTGATATTTTACATTAGCTAGCTCGTAGTGTTGCTGGGTATAATTATTAGAAGGGGTCATTTTTTCTTTGGATCAATATATTTATTACAACTGTAACTAATATTCTGCAATCCATTAAATTATTTTATAGTTTTGTAGGTTTCATTAGGATGTGTTTTTCTCTCATAACCATATTTAGTCATCAATTTCAATTTTTTGTTACTATGGGTTATTCTAAGTAAATATAACACCGTTATAGTCCAGAATCATTCATTATCATTAGTTTATTTTTATATAGAACTGAGGATTTGGATTTGGGTATGGTTTTAGGGATTTTTTATGTCATTATTATTTTGAAATATGAATATTGGTTTTTTAGTCTCACCACACCAATGGTAGGAAAACCCTTAGTAGTTAATGTTAGTTGTATAGAGTTGAATGTATCACAATTTATCTAGGTGTGTGTATCCCATGAGATCATAAACTATGGTATTAGATCATATGGTTAAGTCATTATTCGAAAAGTGGAGCGCATAGAGGGGGCTTAATGGGATAATTCTTAGTCAGAGTGGAAAATCTTACATGGAATTATGGATGATATTTGGGTTGTCTACTTAAATTTTTTTTACCTCAGTGGATCTGTTTGGGATTAGTCATAGATGGTGGGGCCTAGATAAATAATGGATCATATTGAAATGTGTTTTCATTTATTGTAATATTTTTTAATAAAAATATAAATTTATATGCATGTTTCTTATGATGTCCACCCAAGAACCTTTGGTATGGGTATGAGGGATGTGGTGACCTCCCAAGAACCTTCAAGACAAGTGGGTGTTATGTGGTAACCTCCAATGAAGTTTAATGATGGATCAATTTGATATGTTGGAGCTACCCAGAAACTAATGGATGTGTTTACATGTATGATACTCTACTATTTAGTTTTACCGTGATGGGTCATGGTGTGGTTGGAACTGTATCCTAAGGGAAAGGAAAGGGATATGGATTTGTCTTGGATATGGGGGTTCTGACAGACTATCCTTTGAGCATGGAGCTGATATATGTAGTACATGGGTTCTTGGGGGATTTTTCAGTGCATTATGACTCAATAGGTTTGGGATTTTATTATTATTTATTTTATATTTACCCTTCCAAATCTATACACTTGATGACTTTATTTTAATGGAATGTTGTTGGTGCATTATTGAGTTTATTCTTGCACACTATAAAAGAATCCTGATGTGCATACTGACTTTATAATGGAGGACCAAACCAGGGTTAGGGTCCCTCTAATGGATTACTTGGTGCTTGTGGTTGGGTATAACGGTGACTCCGGTATATAATCCGGTACCTTTTGTAGTGAGACCTAATATATTATTTTTTGTTTTCATCCTTCTGTATGAGGATCAACTACTTGTGAGGATACCTAATTACATTTTTATAACATGTATATTTTATTTATACATGTTATATCATGTTTTGAAAAGGATATTTTATATTTTTATTTCATTCATGTACATTTTCCTTGATGTTCCCTTTGGTTATCACTCATGTTGTGCACGTTACTTTGGTATTCACAGATTTCTAAGGGAATAGTATCCGCACATGTTGTTAAAGAAATTGATGATAATAATTAACCTCTTGAATATCCGATGTCTCACATGAGGTTATGTACCACATCTGTCCAAACTATGTGATTTGGGTTAGGGAGTTAAAAACGGTATCAGTCAAATTATTAATTGATATTATTTTGATATTTTGGATAATTTGTGTTTTCGTTTAGCATGTTTGAAAAATATAGCGAGTTCATGTATCAGGACTAGGATTTTATGTTCAAAATTTATACACCTAATTGATTATGATTGATATTTTTCTAAATTAAATAAATGTTTGTCAAAAATATATTCCATGTTCTCCAAAATACATTAATTTTTAAATATAATTAATTTAATTTTAGCATGCCTATGATTTAATTATTATATGAATATAACTAATGTGCAGATTCCATGAGGTGGGTTTAAGCATTGGGTAATTCCTTTGTCTGATATATCTATGGGTAGTGTGTAGATATAGGGTTTTCTTCTTATCATTGTTGTGTGTATGTGTGTTCTTACTAATAGATTAAATCTTATACTACTAATGTTTTTGAAGGGTTTATAATCATCTATATGGTGTATTAGATAATATCTCCAGGTTGACATCCAATATTTATTCTTATGAAGTAATGTGAGGATAATAATAATAAAGGTAATGTAACTATTGTACAAATAAAAATTTAAGTTTGGTAGGCTCAGCATAGAGAATATTTCTCTCCTATGTTTCAGACATAATTTACCCTTCACTTGGGTGTGTTCCACATCATTATAGTGGAGGTGGAGTTTCACATCAGGGTGGGATAACTATGGTGGATTTTTCCTTGGACTTCAAGCTTTAGAACCTTCCATCATTCAAGGGTATGGTTGGTCCCCATGATGCAGAATATTGGATTTAGATCATTGATAGGATCTTTAACCCATTTAGGACTCTGGTTGATCTATAAATAATGTTGGTGAGTTTTATTTTTCAAGGACGTTCTAGGAGGTGCTGCAATTTGATGATCTATGTTTGGAGAAATGTGGATTCGATAAGGTAATATTTCAAGAACCACTTTTTTGGGGAATTATTTGTCAATTATTTGAGGATAGAGAAAGCACTGGTGTTTATGGACTTCAACATGGGACAAAATCAAAGGAAGACTATGTGAAATTATTAGAGGAGTTTATTTTTTCCCTCCATTGTTGGATATTAATGTGGTTCAGAAGGCTAAAAAGATGTAGATTTGGATTATTCCAAAGGCGAATAATTTTTATTTGACATTTGAACTCAAATTGTATTTGATAGTATTTCACAAGGCTCTTGTGATAAGAAACGTATTTTCTAAGGACAATACAATGAGTTTCATACCTCTTTAATTAGTGGTTTTCAATGTGGAATGAGAGCTCATTCCAATGGTAGAAGTATATTATATACTTATATGTGCTAGGGTGTAGAGGTATTGGTTGGTAAAGGGTGGGGTTCCTCTCTTCTAGCTTCATGAAGGACTCATCCTTTATGCTTCGAGTGGAGGAATCTTTGGAATTACCATAGTTTATATAGTAGTTAGTTTAAATAGTTCCATTATAGTGGAATTATTTTTAATATCTAGTATTTTTTAGGATTCCTTAGTCTAGTGTGGGTATATTTTCATAAATGACATATATCTCTAGGGATTATTCATGAGGACCTTCTGTGGAGAGTAGAGAATATTTATAGAGATTGTGGAGGAGTATAAGAATGGGCTCTCAGTAGTGGAAGTTATAATTTACACATGATTCAGTCTATTTTGTATGATATAGACCAATGGTATAGGTTTTTGATCCATGGATGGCATGGGGTATTTTCTAGATTTGGTTCTATTAGATAGTGGGGAGGGACCATTGAAATTTATATATATGGTTTATGTTACCTAGACTATTTGAAATTAATTTTTTGATATCTGTCTATCACATTATGCTATATTTTCTCATATTGTATATAGTTTTAGGTTTCCTGTAGTTTTCCCCTTTTTGTTTTTTCTCTTGATAAACCTCTTGGAAAAAGGAAGGATCATGTATGGAGGTTCCTCACATGTTTCATATTGGTCATAGTATAAGTTAATTTATTGGATTTCATAGTCTATGATATGGTGAGTTTCGACATCATCATTGGGATTTATTTTTGACACATTTTTTAAGAACAAAATTATTTTTATAGTTTTAAGGTGGTTTTTAACTCCCCTAATTGAGAGGAGTACTCCATTAATGGGTATTAAAATTTAGAGGTAGGGAGGGAAGGGATACACCATAGCCACAATAGTTCTATTATAGTATAGGTTGCTCATATGGTTCTTAAATCAAACTAAGGGATGGATCCAACCATTAATCCTTTAGTGGTGGATCATTACCAACATGTTTTTATGAATAAATTTTCAGTCCATATTCGAGAGAGGAATATTGATTTTGATATTGATCTCATGTTGGGTATGCAACCTATATCCATTCGACCATATCATATGGAACTGACTGATTTGAGAGAACATAAAGTACAAGTCAAAAACCTATAGGAAAACGGATTCATTACTACGATAACTTCTCATTCTAAACATTAGTTTTATTCTCCATTTAGGTAGAGTTTTTAGTTTTATTATATGTGGATTACTGATATGTTAATATGGTAATAATGAAAAACTAGTATTTACATCCTCTGATCAATGAATGGTTTGGTCATTTGAGGGGAACCTTGTGATTCTACAAGATTAAACTCTGATCAAGGTATCATCAACTATGTATTAGTATTAGGGTTTTTTTTGGAGATAGATTTAGAGATAATATATAGTTTATATTAGTATCTCATGGTTTCAATTGGTTTATAAAATGAAATAGAAAAGTTAATTGATCTCATGAAACACATTTCCCTCCCTTACATGGAAATCTATTTTCATGGTATTTAATGACGATATTATGGTGTATTAATAGAAACCATTGATTCATACCATGAACCCAGATATCAATATGAGTATATTGTAAGAATATCAAATTTATTCCCAATTCTATAAGTTCAATTTTTTGATTAAAGAGGTATTTACCTTAGGCATGCAGTTTTTTATGGAAAGTATTTCTCTTGATCTAGGAGAAGTAGAGGATTATATGCAATGGGTTGGACTAAAAATGTGTTTGTGATCAATAGTTTAATTGGATTATATAGATACTATAATATTATGAATTATATATTTTCCCATTTCACATTAACTATTAATGAGATGACCAGGAAAGCAGTCATGTTTGATTGGACTGGACATTGTTAAGAAGTGTTCAAAGAGTTAAAGGGTATGTTTTTCCCCACTCTAATTCTGATTCTTCTATACCTAGGTATTTATATATGGTTTTATATATTTCTTTATGGGTTTTACTAGGGGATTCCTTGAAGAAGGAATAATGGGTAGTTATGTATGGGTCATGTCATATATAACCGCAAAAGAGGAACTACCCTAATCCTTGTTTGATGTTAGTTGTAATGGTTCATGCACTATACTGTTGGCCCCATTATATATTCCTTGAAAGGTTTGTTTTCTACACAAACCATAAAATCTTATGGTACATTTTTTCATAGTGAGTGCCATGTACGTGAAGACTTATGTTCTTCAGATAGAGTATACCTTAGGATCAGTGAAAGTTGTCACTAATTACCTTATTTAGAAATCAGGGTAACCAGATAAGTGATCATCAAAGGAAGAGTGAAAGGTTATGATCCTTTTGGTTCATTGTAAGATGAATGTTTTTTAGGACCATGATGTTTTGTTTTGAACTCTATTGGTTATCGAATCATTCTTTGTGGACAAATCTATTGATAACTAAGAATATGATCATAATTTTCATTTGATCTAAGAGTGAATAATTTATGGTAAAATAATTAATATTTTCTATGAATGGGAGTGATGTAAATAATGTGAATGGGTGGGTTAGCATTACAATATCCATGAGATATGAATTTATAGGAGACTCACATTCATTATAGTGGGTGGTGCATATAGGATTGAAAAATATATATTGAGATAAGAAATTCCATTTTTTTTTGATGAGAATGATGTATTATATATCTAGGTTCATCACTCAAGGCCCTTAATATATGATAGTGAAGTTGGAGAAGTAGTGACGAGATGTGTTGGTTCGTCCCCATCTAATGATGGTGTAGAAATGAGATATGGTGGTGATGGACATTTATATGGGATTACCCATGAATATAATGAGTTTAGATGTCATGTGGGTAGTTATAGACTATCTTATGAAGCTTTCAAAAATATTTCTTCTGGAGATTCATAATAAATAAATTATTTGCGATGGATCTATGTGCCCGAGATGGTTCTCCTTCACGGTGTTCCTACAAGAACCATGTCAGATCAAGATGATTGTTTCACATCATGATTATGGTAGAGACTATGGAAAGATATGGGGATAAAGATGATCTTAAGTATCTTATATCACCCATATAGAGATGGATATTCTAATATGATGATTTGGATTCTAATCGATATTCTTATAGTGTCTATCATTGATATCAGTGGGATAGTCGATGAACACCAAGCCTTGTAAAAGCTCACATTTGACAATAGTACTAGAATTCATTTCAAATGGAACCATTAGAAGATTTTCTATTTTATATTATTGGTATCCATTGCATTCTTATGAGATGAAGGATTTAGAAGTGATCGAATTGATATTCGTGTAGGAGAATTTTGAGCGGGTGCAATTTATTCATAAATGGTTGATTACCGCATAGTCTAGGAATTATTTATATGTCGACTAGAGGTGATGACCAATAGAGTTTGTTATGGGTGTCTAGGTATTCTTATGTGTGTCATCTTGACTAAAAAATTTATGTTGTAGGTAACATGGAAATCTAGTACCACAATTTTGTTTTTCCATTCAGAAATATAAAAAAAGGGATGATGGAATATAGATTAAGTCTACCTCAGTGAAATCAATGTATGAATGATATATTTCAGGAGTATAATCTTTAAATGGATAATACATACCCTAATCATGTTATTTATAGTTATTATTTGGAGTTGTATGTGGGTCATTAATATGAGAAATGACCAATGTAGATTTTGAACCCTAATAAGTTGTTGTTTTGTGGGAAGACATGGCCCCCTTTTGAAGTGTTGTGGATGTATTGAATGTTCAAAAAAGTGACGTGGGAGTAATAATTAGATATAAAATAATAGTGGGTGGATAAATTTGGCTAGTATTCATTGGGGAACTTCTCAAGGATGATAATCCCTTAAGGAAATATTTTTTAATTACCCTTGACAATTCAAGGAGTGCTATATTGTAGTTTAAATTTTTAGTGTAATTTAATGATTTTTTGATAATTAATGGGGTTAGGAAGTGGTTAAAAAGATTGAAGAGAAGGTTTTGGGACTATAATAGGATATTTTTGGTTCACCACCTATCTAGTAGACTATTTGGGGGCCTATGTATTATTCTAGAACCAATAAACTATCTAGTGGTTTCCATTTGTTATTCAGTGGGTCCAATTACTAAAATATTTATAAAGGGATATTTATTTGTTTCAAGAAAAATAAATATTATAACACCTCCCATTTCTATTCCATAATTCATTACATTCTTTTCTAGTGGGAAAAGCTATCTTTGGAATGACTTGGATCCCATCACCTCATTGCTTCACCAATTTCAAGGTCATTGGTTTTGGTGGGTTCTTCCAAGTAAATAAAAATTAATTCAAGCTCTAAATCATTGATTACACATTATTACTATTATATAACACGAATTATTTATATGTGGGGATGGTTGTAGGATTTTTGTGTCTTGGGATTTCTGTGGGTGATGATACATGGTGGTTTATCCACATCAAACCTATGACTCTAAATCCATTACCATTTTATAAAATTTGGAAAAAATGAATGCATCATTTTGTATGAGGGTGTGTGTATAGACCATGATAACTTCTCCTTATTCATCAACAAATATGGTTATGTCTTTATGGGCTCAATAGACCCTTTATAGGGGGAGCATCGTGTTAATTATTGGATAGAGTCAAAATTACACAGGAAATTGTGAATTATGTAAGGTCTTTCCACTTGGTAACTTTGACCTATAGGGATCAGTTTAGGCTTAGTTAGGGCTAGTTAAGCCATGATAGATGATGTATGATATGTAATTTTGTTTTTTTATATTTTAATATTTTTTCATAATTAATAATTTTATTTTTATTCTTCTTTCTTGAGATGACTCCCCTAGATGCTTTTGTATGAGTCATTGGTATGTGGTGATCTCCCAAGAACCTTTGGGGTGGGTTTGTTTAACATGGGTACCTCACAAGAATACTTATGTTGGGTTACTGTGTAATGCTATACCTCCCAATAACCCATGGGATTGGTTGGTGTGTACAACATTCACCTCACACGTTTCCTTTGGTTGGGACGTGATGTGGTTGAGGTCGTGACCTATGGGAAGTGCATAGGCCATGGGCTATGATTGACTATGGAGGCTATAACAAAAATTCCTTCTATCATAGATTTAAATTAGGTACGGCTTGAGTTTTTGGTAGGCTTGGTCAGTTCACGATGTAAGATATAGTATTGGAGTTTATTATGTATTGATTTCATGTAGATGGATCGACCTTTATATAATTTATATATTTATGTTAAGGCCCAATTTGTGGTTCCATAACAAGTTTATTCTTATAGCCTAAAGGCAGGACTAGATGTATCTATATAATTTATAATCAGGGACCCAACAAGTAGAAAGAGCCATAAAATAAATTTATGATTAGATGTTGGTGTCTAGGGATAGAGGTGTTACTAGTACATAGTTCAAGGACTTTTGTAGTGATGATAATTGAATGACTCAACTCTTTATTTGTTTTGTATATTGATCTGAAACCTACGGGGATCTAATTTTACTACATGTATGAATTATATATTGTATTACATATCATTATATAATGTTATGATGAGGTTTTCATTTTTTTATTGTATTCTTTCACTAGTTCATTGATTCTTAAATTTATTTCTTTCAATGTGATACTATAAAATTCACTGGTTATATAGGGATTAGTATCCCCAAATATTGTTATGGTTCTTTCTACTAGTCAATGGAACTTTATATAGGGGATGTGGGCATTGATAAGGTTATGTACTACCTTATCCTAGACCATGTAATTTGGGTTTTTGTGTTACACCCAAAATTATATAGCCCTTTCATGCCTCCACATGTCTCATCAGAGAAATAATTATGGGTTTTGGTATATACCTCTCTACATATCATTATTATGTTTTGGTAAAATCCCTTGACAACATGTTTTTGATGTTCAGAATTATGAATTCAATTAGTATGTGATCAGTGATTATTGTTATCCATGTTGTATTTTTTCATAGTTATTTAACACTATAAAATTAAGTTGATTATTGGATTATTGTAATGATTTATTCATTTCATATTATTTATTCCATTCTTATACTCTGAATGGTTTAGATAACCTTTTCCTTTCTGAGGGTTTTGGATCACCCCTTCTTTTATTTTTTATTCTCAAGGCTATAATGAAATTTATTACACATAACATGTCTATTTGGAAATCATTTTTTAAATAATTTAATGGGATATATTAAATAATTATTATAGATTAATTATTTCCTCATATATTGATTGTCTTTACTTGTTAATGATTTTTTGTAACTCTATAAATATCAAAATATGAAATGAACCTTTTGATATAAGAGATTTAATACTTTTTAGTGATTTTTTAATTAAGGATGGTTACTTACAAGACATTACACATTTATCAATGAGATCATTAAAAGGATGTATTTATGATATCATAATTGGTACCACAAGTTTAGAGATATATGATAAACACCACCTATTTTTAACTATATAATTATTTGATATATGTATAAACATTCTTATAAATAGTGGGATATTTCTTTAGTCAATACTTAAACCTTTTGAATAAGAAAATTGTTTCATCACAACAGCCAATGAGAAATCCTATTATTTTATTGATATAGATATCTTATTTAATCACTCCATCTAAGAACATGGTCAACATGTAAATTTAATAGATTCCACAATATCCAATAGTGTAATTTTTTACATGATGCCAACTCCTTTTATTTGAAGAAAACCTTCACATACAATCCTTTAATTGATATAGAGCACGAATCCATTTTCATCATACTAATTTTAGAAGAACCTTTTTGTAACAATCACACTATTATGTTCAATATTATCCAAAATTTTCCATGTTCATTAATTATTTGTTCGATATAACATTTCATTCATGGATTTCACAAAATATTTATACTTTGTTTTCTTTTCCAATTTAATTTATTCCACCTATTAGAATATGTGAGTATTCTCTACAATATTCATTATCTAAGATTTAGTGGGAGAATATTTATCCGCAATTATATTGTTATGGTTAAATTTAATTCCTATATTCCTTCCTTGAGTCAAATATTTACTCCATTTAATTTCATGTTCATATTCTAATTCAACATCATAATCATCACTATTTTGGAAAATTTTCAGCTCACGTGGATTCTCATCATCATCATCTTATTCTACACAAATTTCATCAAATATGAAAACTCTAGAAATGTTATTATCATCATCACAAATAACATGAACATTAATACATTTAATCAGTTATTCCAGAATCTTATTGAAACCTTTATAGGAATTACTATTAGATGAGTATCCTAAAACATGTATTCATCCATTGAATATCTATATTTAAATTAATTATTTTTTTTTCAAAACGAATCATTTGATTTAAAAAATTATTAAATTCATAAAATAATGATTCCTTCCATGCCAAATCTAATATGGAATCCTATCTTCACAATGGAAAATTAATTCCCATCTTTGAGTTACACTACCATTGGTAATTATTTTTTCTATTAGTGGATAAATATTCCACTCTCAATCAATAAATTATTCATCATATTTTCATCAATGAGATCACACCATTTTATATATTCATTTTAATGTCTAATACATATAAACTATACCTCATGATTTATTATAGGTTTCATAAATTATTTTTTAACTTTAATTGTGTTGTATTCAGTAAGATTATCTGACTGTAAAATCGTTCTTCGTTCATTCAATTACACTCCCCACTCTCTTCAGAATCATTTGATGCAATAAAATACGTCATTATTAAATGGTATAAACATAACACATGTGATCCTTCTATAGTCAGTATAAAATAATTTAATATCCCCCACTTGATTAACTAGACCACAAAAATCAATTTAGATAATATATAAAAGATGTGTTGATCAATTCTTCTATCATTGATTAGGGTCTCATATTTTCTTCCCCTAAAGCATGAATCACATAATTATTTCCATTCCTCATATATTTAAATATATCCACTAATATTTATAATTTTTAAATATTTTCCAAACTATAATAATGAATGAGACCAAACACTCTAAAAAAATTAATTTTCTCTTCTCCGTAAAAAATGACTTATTTTTTTCTTATTGTCAAATCAATAGATGTTTTTTTATTTTTTAAAAATCCCTATATAAGAAAGTATCTATATAAGTATTTAATATTACAACCTTATACATTGAGTAATCCATAAAATACCAAAAAAATTACTATATGGCACTCACCAAATAATTTTATAGACTATCTACATAGAAAGAATCAATATTATTCAACTTGTTTCCCATTAAATTAGTTTGACTACATTATTTTGTCCTTAGAGAATTATCTTTTCCAAAATAGATTGTATAATATACTCTCACATTAAAATTATTGAGGAGATTCATTTTTTCCATTATACAGGATGAACACACACTATAAATAATCTACTTATTTTTTTATTCACATCATTTAAACATATCTTAGCATGTATGGAATTCACCTTTCTCTTCATTATATTTTATTTCTCACAATTCTGAGGATGTGTTGATTTTTTTTAAAAACTCTCATCACTCTATATTTCTTAAGAAACCTTGTCTTTCTCATCTTATTAATATGGGTATATTATATTTCTTATTGAAATTTGGTTCAAATTTCTGACATTCATTCTTCCATATCTTCTGTTGAATCAATTCTGGTTTCTTTATTCCCCTAATCTAATTGATTTATGAATTAAATTTAAAAAATGAATGAAATATGCATAGAAATTATTCATTATTTGATATGTAAATATTTTATTATTATCCTTTATTAACTAAATGATTCCAAACCTTTAATGAAAATATAAACTTCATTAAAATATGACATTATGTGTCCAATTTAACTATAAAATTATCACTTCATTACAGAAATGTTTTTCTCTCCTTTATCACTCCACACATCCCTATCTTTTGAATTACTATTTTATTCTTATTAGGTTTTCAACGATTGAGAAATTTATCTATCCTATTTAAGTAGATACTTGAACAAATTTTATATTTATGTTTTTATAATTACAATACCTCAAAACTTTATATTTGGTTATTTATAATTTCTAAAATATTTTTTAAATCCATTATTCCCACTACTATGATATCAATTATATATTTTAATAATTTTTTTTAGTTTCCTTTAAGAAAGTACTAATTTTTTTGTTTTACCTTTACTTATTTATGGTTTTATTAAGGTCATATTTTTTTATGGAAGGTGGTAACCATACCATAACATGAATAAATTTACTGTTTCTTATAAATAATATGTACATGCATGTTTAACTTTTTATTGACATTAAAGTGTACAATTAAAAACATAATAAAATCATATTATTAACATTACATGAACTATATTTTACCTTGATTTAAAACATTAACATGTTTGGTTTAACCACACACTTCATCATTGAGTTACTTTTATGAATCCTATGAGACATACCATTACACATCATGATTTATTCAACATACATTTACATAGCAAGCTGAGTTCATGAATTACCATTACATAGAATGTTACACTCACAAATTATATATAATTTAAAATATACCTTTAAACATACCCACATAATTATCTTTAAAAATTGTTTAAGGACCCTTGATATATAATATAAAAATGAATATACTCTATTTATCGATTATTTAGATATCTTTATTTTCTTCATATTCATGTTTGAAATTTTAATTGATTTTGTTTGTTTCTTAAATGTAAAGAACTTATATATATATGGAATTTATTTTGGAGTATTTTTATAGAAATGAAATAATATTATGTGGTTTAATTCATATTCTATATTCACACTATATATTTACTATAGAAGATTAAGTTTTTATTATTATCAATAATTGGAAGATTTTATCTCAGAGGGATCTTAGGGAATGTTTTCATTTTTAAAAGAAGATAAATTTTAATATTAAATTTTTATTATTGTAATATGGAATATTTATTTTATTTGTTATCTTTAATAATTCATGGGTGTCTTACTACTTTGATTTATAGTATTCTAGATGAGAATTTGTATAGTTCGAAATGAGAATTGAATTTCCCATAATTTCAATGATTATTCCAAGGAAATAAATATAATTTAACATGGGAATATTTATTATTCATTTATTATTCATTTATTATTAAAACATTTCATTTATAGAATATAACGAATATAAAGGATAATCCATACAGATATTAATATAAGAAATTATTGTGATAGATTGTGTATAATTAACAATTTTTTTCACATTAAATTTCAAATGGTTGAAGCATGAAAGAGTAAGTTATTTTAAAATTTGTTGTGATTAAAATAAATAGACATGAAATGAGATACACAATTCAATTATTTATGTTCTAAAACATGAATATTTGAAATATTGTTCCCTTGCTTCTATGTGTTTCATAGGAATCATTATCTATATAATATTGGCTTAGTACATTTCCTTCTACAGAATCCAAAACACGAACAAATATTATATTTTTTGTTTTATGGTTTTTATTTATCATTACATTTAACAGTATTCACTATAAATTCATACACTAGGGAATATTTCATGGGGTTATAATATCCTTACAAAAGGTAAATTTATGTTTAGTCTTTCCACTTAGAATATTAGATTTAGTCTTCAACATATATGAATTTTTTAAATGGGATTATTATGTCTCCATAAAGGACTAGGATCGGTATATCCCCATTGAAGAATAGGTTATCATGATTTATATTGTCCCCATAGAAGATTGGGTTTAGTATATCCCATTAGAATACAGATTATCTAGGTTTAGTCTATCCCCATAGACGAAAATGTTTAATATATCACCTTAAAAGAAATTTATTTTGTTGGAACATCAATATATGAACAAGGAATATTCAAAAAGATTTCAATCTACATAAAATTTGATATACCATACTGGAAGAAATATCTGGTGGATAGTGTATGAATAGTAGACATTGGATCATTTGTATCCCAACTACTATAAAATAAATATGTTTAACATTTAATTTTTTACTTTTAATTTTATCACTATATATATTTGTTGTGGTTGCATAATTTATTTATTGGACTGATCATTTTCTATATTAAAGGTTAAACTCTGAAAAAGTTTTACAAATAGAAATTAACCCTCACTAATATTTCCTATTTCTGTCACCCCTTTAGCTCCTATCAAAACCTTATAATTTTCTTTTTCTCTTGATACTCACTTAAAATATTTTATGGTTTATTATCGAATCAAATCCTACTTTTACCCATGTTATTGCATCATTAATAACTCAATACCTTACAAACCACTATTCTGTCTCATTCTTCCCATTCCATAAATTATTTATCTTATAATATTCTAAGGTGTTTGTTTTTATGTGAGATATATAATGTTATTTCTAACCCAAGATTAATCCTAAATTATATAACTACCTCCTCAAGGGTTTCAATCTTATTTATTTTCCCATATGTTAAACATGTATATTTCTTGAATTACCATGGCCAACACCTCAATATTTTACCAATAATTCAAGGAATCTTAGGGGTTTTTTGATCATTTACATGTTCACCTAAATTTTCCTCTACATGATCAATTTTTTTATTAATAATTATCATTATATATTAAGGATTATTTCATTATACCCTTAATATTATTGTTATTATTTATTTTTAATTCTATATCCTAAGGACCTCTTTATGAATCCACCTTTAGATCATGAAATCCCTTTGCATGATCATCCTATATTTCATCCACTTTTTATTTCTTCACCATAACCATTATGTTATGTTTGATTTCTGATGTAATTTTTTATCAATTCCCTAAAAGGTATATTATTAAACAATTTATTCCACTTTAATTACTAACACATTTATATAAAATATATTTCCACTAAAATTTCAACAAATTATGTCACTTCTAGTGGAAACATCATTTTAGATTTTTGGGTGTGCTCAATCCAAATATACTATGAATCAAATATTTTCAAACACCTATAAATGATTTTACCTACCTTACCTATAATGAAACAAATATAATCATCCCATAATTAAAATATTGGTACCAAATATTTCATTACATGCATACCCAATACCATTATAGTGTAGTGTTTTAAAGAATTAGGAAGAATACATTACATGATAAACTCATTCATTTTACACTATGGGAATATTTTCTAATAAACCATACTTGTTAAAAAATATATTTTCTTCATCCAATGCCAAAATCTCCTAATTGTAACTAGACTTTATAATCATTCTTACTCATCAGTCATACCTATCAAATTTTTTAGAAAACACTTTGTGGGAAGATAGAGCTCAGTGAATGGTAAAAAAGAATAAAAAACCATTATCCCTTTAAGAAACATGTTAATCCATGAATGTTATTTAACTTTAAAAAATAAACTCATATAAAATTATATTTACATAGGTAATCAAATCATCTTATCAAATTATTCTATAAAAAAATCAAGTAGGAAATTATAATGGAAATAGGAAAATCATGAAGGTTTTTTGGGAATTAATATCGATATAACCCATAAAAACATGTACTAAATAACGTGAAATATTATTTCAAAATAATAATACGATGAAATAACATAAATAGTTAATTCCACGATCATAAACATGTAAGGAAATAACATAACCAACCAATTCCAACATCATAACTATATAGAGTAAATGATTACATAATGCATTAGTGGGTTACATTCTGGGCCCACCCAAAATCATCAATAACTCCCAAGTACCATAATATGAATAAACCATATAATATATTTCATGTCATCATAACATTAATGAAACTAATAAAAATATACTTATTAACCAATAAAGAAAAGTATTTTAGTTAACCCAAAAAAATAAAAATATTTTAAATGAATGATTAAACCAATTTATTATTGAGTGTAAAAAATTGGAATATAGAATAAATATATTTTCTTAATTTGGATATTGGAAATATAATTTTAATATAATAATAGAGATATAGTTGAGGGAAATACTTCAAAACATTTATGTAAACAATTTAATAGAAAACCCCTTACCATGTGTCTCTACTCAAATCGTACATTCTATACATCATAAATAATAAAATTATATTAATTATTTACTTAATGAAAAAAAATTCATGTTTATTTATTTATTAATGTTAATTGTAATTAACTTATTTTCATTGTTTGTTCAATTACCAGACTTTTACTATTTTTGACAGTCGTTTGGATACTCTTCACTTCATAACATCCAAATCAATAGTGACCTTAAAGTAACCGTAAAATATAATATAAATTGGTACCATATGCTCTATAAGTGTTAGATTAATTATTTCAACAATATTATTGAAGAAATGGATTTAAAAATGTTATGAAATAATTACCATTATAATAATCTTCTTCGATAATCGTGATTTTTACAGTTAAAATTAATCATTTTTGATTAATTTTAATTTCAATTTTATAATGAATATTTTATCATTATATAGTCATAATAATGAAAATAATTTAATATAAATGTTATAATAAATATTGAAATAGATTTTAAATAATATCAGAAAAAAGATTTATGTTTATGAAAACATCATTTTTTACCTTGAAAGTGTAAAACCACCATGGTGGGTGATGTTTTTGAAAAGAGTTTAGAAATAAGGGAAAACCTAATTAATATTTGAATTTTATAAAAAAATTAGAGTAAAAATAAATGTACACTTTATGGTTATTTTTTAATATGACATACATTATTTAAAATAGAAATAGGACAATGGAAAATAAAATAAATATTCATCGACAACTCCATATTTTGGCATTGAAAAACATATGAAAAAATGATTAGTGGTAGGTAATGGGTAATATATCATTAATTGATAAAAAGTATGAGAATAAAAATATATTTTAATAATACAAGAAATATAATGTTGGGTTTAAAATTGTTTTAAGATAAAGAATCATACATAATAAATGATAAAGATGCTTGGAAACCCATACCTATTTCTTCAATTCACCTCATATGGAATGAGCCCGAAGCCTTAAAAGAAGGAAATTTTAGCAAAAAAAATCTCTATGAGTGTGTAGAGTAAAGTTTGTATTGGTTTTTAGAATGAATATCTAGATAAAACGAAACATTAAATATGTTTTTAGAAATATTATAATGAGTTTCCTTTTATCACAAAAATTCTAAGGAATTTCCGTAAATATTATTTCTTTAAGTGTATAATTTTAAAATTTAATATATATAATAAATAGAAAATATTTTTTATTATCCATCAATACCAAACCCTACTTGACTCGATGTAATTTTTAATTTTTATTATTATTTTATAATAAAATTTAAAACATTAGATACCACTTAAATTTATTTTTCTAGTTATTTTTTTAATTAGACATTAAAAAATATAGATAACTATGGAATTCATTAATAAAAATTTCATAATTTCTTACTTATCCTTATTATAAAAAAATCATCTAACACCATAACTCAAAAAAAACATATAACTTTGAAAATATTATCATGATTATTTTTTAACTTTTCCCCTGTCTGTACATGTGTTACATCTACATTGCGAAAGTGTTCCATATATTTATCCTATATTTAATTGAAGATATAAATTAAAAACAGAAATATATTTTATTATTAATATATCTTAACATATAATACAATTCATAATATTATTTATTCTCATTTCTATCATGAAAATAATTTTAAAATAAGTATTTGCAGTTTTTTGACCTTACACAAGTACTATATAGGAATTTTTTTAATTAACATCATATATAATTTGAAAATATATAAATATGATTCTAAATAAATAATTAGACTTAATATTTAATGTAACGCTATGACCCCAGTTACCCAAAGTCGGTGCATTATTACATAACATTGGCATGATATAAGGAATCATGTCCTGAAAGACCAATCAGTTTAGTACCCTTGGTAGTACTAGATTCATTAATAAGTTTTACATTACATCATGAAATAAAAACATCAACAACATTTTGTCACCTTTTGAAAACACTTATATCATTAACCTATCCCTTCAGGGAAACCATCAAATTTTTCTTCACATCCTGGGAAAAAAATAAAACATAGAAAGGGGTGAGCTCAGATACTCAGTAAGGATAACAATATAGTAGAAACTTTCATAAATAAGCATAATCTTTTAAGGAAATGAATTATATTGAAACAAAAGACTTTTAAACATAAACTACATCATAATATTGAAAAGGAAAAATCAAATAATCCCATTTAATTATTTTCATGGATATTCTTCTAGTAGAATAATCACATGAAATATCAATAGCAACTTTAGTAATGATGGAATGCATAATACTAGATATCATAACCACATAGTAAAGGCCTTCTAGCAAGACTATGAATAAGATTTTTTCAAGGCCTAGTTCCAAGTCACTAGTTTGTCTCATGAGACCTATCGATGTATCGAGGAGCAATAACGAGCTCCACCCGTCACTTTCTAAGTCCAATGCATTCCTCATATGAAAATGTTTTAGCATAACATAAAAATTAGTTTTAAAACTAGAATATGAAATGTCAATAATTTATCCATAAACCATGAATGGTGTAAAAATAACACATCCACAGTCAAACATATCAAAAAACCTTCAATGCAATATGGAAGTTTTTTATCATAATAAATCAACATCAAACAAGATTAAAATCTTTCAAAGGATGTTGACATAAATGAAATCAAAACATTTTTTTAGAGAAATATCTATTTCTATTTTGAAATAATTTAAAAGTCATATAATTATTAAATAAAACATTTATTCTGATAATATTCTTATATTCTTTTATGGGAATCTTTGATGATGTTATAACGGCGAAAAATAGCCACACCTACTGTATAAGTAATAAAAAGAAATTCTTACCTCAATTTTGTCAAAAAGGTCATAATGTACCTTGTTTGAAAAACTACAGAAAAATTATTTTCAAAACATATAAGTTCAAATAAAGCTATAAATTAATTTAACTCATTGTCTAGTAAATATTAAAAATGTTTTGAAATACATTTTTAAGATAACACGGATGTGGATGATAAAGAGGTCCCAGTAGATACTTACGTAAAAAAACCTCGGATAATAAAGATATTGTTAAATTAACCCATACCATGTACTTTTACTTATTTGATGGTATGTTAAACTCCTGTATAATAGTTAAAACATTTTTATTAAATTATACAAGAACTGTATACATAAATATGATATCATATATAATCTTATAATATTGATTTCTTAATAATATTTTAGTAGTATCATCGTTTCGTGTGTTAACTGATTCATCTTCATTTATATGTTTGGGTACGTAAGCCATGTTTATTAAAGATAGGATGTATTTTATTCATATACAGAATGATATTATGTTCATAATATTTATATTTAATCATAAAATGAAAATTAGTCTTGAATGATTACGACGGGAAATGAATCTCATCGCGTTCATAGAGACGGTAATCCATACATATGCATGAACAACAATATCATTATGTTGATGGAGAAATCTTATTTAATTGGATGGTATATCATATATACAGAATAATTAACATGTTATTTTTATTATTTACCTCAGTTATACTCATTTATTATACCCATCCAAATAATGAAGTGTTTGAATAAAAAACTACACCACGACGTGGAGATGGTAATCTGTACGTACAAACGTATGATGACTTTTTCATTTACAGGATGGATAGAATATTGAATATGGTTGTATAATTTTTATAATAACATCACATTATATAGAATATATTGGATTTATTATTTTAGAATGGAAACAACAATGAAAGAGGAAGTGGAAGAAGAAAATAACTTGAAAGAGGTGTTGAAATATTTACCTATTCTTGGGGTTCTTCCTTTTGATTTGATCAAAAGGGCTTCTTAGGTTTTATTTATGACCTATGTAAGGCCTATACGATTAAGCGAAGAAATTTGGTAGGATATTGGGATAGGGTTTTTTTTGATCCAAAAGGATTTGATGGTGTGAAATTTTGAGAAGCGGAAGTTTCCTTTTATATGAGAGGTGATAGTCACTTTAGGAAAAGCTTGAAATATTGTTTTATAATAAAATCATTTTCGGTTTCTGATGGATCCAAAATGAATTCTATAAAGGTTATGGTGGGGATGGGTCGAAAAAATCTCAACCAATAGGTTTTAGATAAGTTTAGGTCATCATATTAAACATATCTCTTAGATACAACTCTTAGTTAAAAATTTTGACATTTACCTTGTCTCCTCGTATTTTTATATTATATGGTTAATAAACATACTATAATAATAAAAGAGAACCTCACGTGGTTTATTATTAATATATATAACCTTATTTAAGTCCTTTTTCCAAACCATATCTTTTTATGAATGTCATATCAATTAATAATATAATATTTGTTTTAAAAACTCAATTATGTCAATTTTGACACTATTTAGTATTTGTTTTTTTTGAAAGCCATAAAACATTATCAATTTGAATAAAATTTATTTAACCAACCCTAACATGTAATATTGATCAATAAAATTAGTTTAATTCATCAGAAGTCTCAATTTACATTTATTTGTATATTTATAATATCAATTATTTTAATATTTCATTAAAAAGGTAATTATTGCATCATCATTGTGTCATAAATATATTAAATTATATAATGTATAAAAATTATAAATACAATACCAATATATAGGAAATTATTTTTTCTTTCAAATGAATATTTATAGTCAAATTTATATTGTGTGTATCCCTATATTAAAAATGTTTTAGTTATTAAACTTGGAATTTAACTCTTTTAACTCATCATTAAATAAAATAATAATAAATGTCATAATCTAATCCAAGTAGACCAAAGATGATCATATTTTATTCCTAAGGTTTTTTGTGGTCGAATTATACTTATACAATAGAGTTAGGACATGTGTTAGGGTAATTATGATATCATTTTTACCCTTAATTACACTATTTACTTGTAACCATGGTAAATAAAAGTCAAAAGTTACTATTCACTAAAAATTACTTTCATCTTACTGAACAAAATTTTACTTACTGATATTAACCGTGCCTCTTGAATTTTTTAAATTCAACTCAGAGAAGTGGAAAAATTACGTTTAATACAAATTCGCAAATGCTCCTAGGAGGTGGGTAAAAGACGTTAAAAAGTTCGATAAAATTTTATATATCTAAACATCTTATAAAATGACTCCAATGAATTACATTGAAAATTTATATGTATTATGTATCTATTTTGATCAAAAATAAAATAAAATAAAATCACTAATTATTTAAATAAAAAGTCAGTTTTAACCAATAAAGCTGTGTTTTTTCACAATTCATCAAAAATTGAATGTTTTCAAAAAAATACCAAAAATTAACCCTAACCTAATTTCGATATTATGAATCCAAAAATGAAGTCCATTTTGAAAGATAAAATTTATAAAATTTCAAAAAGTGGGTATTACTATTAATAATGGCTAGTTTGATTGGTTGTGGTGTTTTTGAACACAAAGTTGCATACAACACAAGCTATTATATTATTCAAAGGGAAATGTATCACGGAAGCTTGGGGTGTTACATTCTACCCTTCTTAAAATAATTTAGTCTTTAAAATTTATAGAGTATTACTTTATAAAAAGATTTATGTGGTTCTTCATTATAAGTTCCTTGGCTTCCCATGTTTCCTCTTCCATCTTATAGTTTCTCCATAGATCTTTTACCAGACGAGTCATCCATTTTCTCAGCATTTGTTCTCTTGTATCAAGAATCTTTACAGACTCTTCATAATAAGATATATCAGGTTCAATATCAATATTCTCAAAGGTGAGTACATGATTTGGGTCAGGCATGTATTTTCCTAATAGTGATACGTTGAACACATCATGAGCTTTAGAGAGACTTGGCGGCAATGCCAAACGCTAAGCCACAACCCAAATTCATTCTAGAATCTCGAAAGGTCCGATGTACATGGAAATTAATTTACCCTTCTTACTGAATCGTATAACTCACTTCTATGGAGATACCTTCAAGAAAACTTGATCTCCTACATGAAATTCCAAATCCTTCCTTCGGTTATCAGCATAGATCTTCTGCCTACTTTGAGCTTCTTTGAAGTGGGTTTGGATAACCTTCACATTTTCCATCGTTTCCTCAACAAGTTCTGGGCCTACATGTTTCTTTCACCAACATCATCCAAACAAGTTGGTGTGCGACATCTATTTGCATATAACGCTTCATATGGTTCCATTTGAATATATTAATGGAATCCATTGTTATAGGAAAATTATACCAGAGGTAAATATTGATCCCACATACCTTGAAAGTCAAGTGATAAAGATCTCAACATGTCTTTTAAGGTTTGAATAGTCTGCTCTGATTGTCTATCGGTTTGTGGGTTGTAGGCAGTGCTCAAACGATTTTCAGTATCCATGTATTTCTAAATACTTTTCCAGAATCATGATGTAAAATGGGGATCTCGATCAGAAAAAATCGATAGGGGTACTCCATGATGTCTTACAACTTCATTAATATATAGAATTGCTAAACTTTCAAGTGGTAAATCTTCTATTGGAGCAAGAAAATGTGCTGACTTAGTAAGATGATCAACAATGACCCATATTTCATCATTCACTCTAGAATTCTTTTTTAGTCCCATGAAAAATTCCATCATAATATCATACCTTTTCCACTAAGGTATGGGAAGAGTTTTCATGACTCCTCCAGGATGTTCCCTTCCAACTTTTACTTGTTTACAAACCATACATGTTGACACTAAATCAGAAATCTCCCCCTTTATGTTGTCCCACAAAAAATGTTCCTTCAAATATCTATACATATTAGTGCTACTTGGTTGTATATAGAAATTGGAGCTATGATGATCATCCAACAATTCCCTTTTTAGATCAGGTTTATCGAGAACACAATGTCTCTTCCAAAATTTCAAAATTCCATCTTCATATACGAATTTGATCAATCTACCATCATTCACATATTTAATTTTCTTTTGAAATTCTTCATCATCAGTCTGAGAACTTTTTATCCTTTCTATTAAATATGTTTTGTCAACCATCGGAAAAAGTATTGAGGTTTCACCATCAATGATTATTCCCATTTCCATTTTTACTAGATCAATGAAAATAGGATACCTTTCAACTCTCATCTTGTTCAAAACTCCATGATACTTTTTGATCAAAGCATCTTCCACATTATTTTTCTTTCCTAGGTGGTAGTGTATTGTGAAATCATAATCATTGAGTAGTTCAATCCATCTCTTTTTCCTTATGTTGAGTTCTTTTTGTGAGAAAATATACTTCAAACTCTTGTGATTAGTATAAATCTCACATTTTCAGCATAGAGATAGTGTATCCATATCTTCAAAGAAAATATTATAGCTTCTAACTCAATACCATGAGTGGGATAGTTTTTCTCATGAATTTATAGCTGTTGTGATGCATATGCAATAACTATATCATTCTACATAAGGACACAACCAATTCCTTTCTTTGAAGCGTCGCTATAAATAAGAAACACATCATTCACTGATTGTAGAGTCAATATAGGATCATTGAATAATCTTCTCTTCAGTTCTTCAAAACATTATTCACACAATTTTTTCCAAAAAAATTTAACCCCTTTTCATGTGAGCTTCGTTAATAGGTTAGCCAATTGGGAAAAATTCTGGACAAAATGCCGATAATAACCTACTAAACCAATAAAACTGTGTACCTCAATTATACTCGTTGGTGTTGGCCATTCTTGGATTACCTTTATCTTAGAAGAATAAACAAAGATTCCATCATTAGAGACAATATGGACAAGAAAAGAAATATCCTAAATCTAGAATTCACACTTGCTAAACATCCCATATAATTCATTTCTTATAAGAGTATTTATGATAACGCACAAGTGATTTTCATGACCTTTGTAGATTTTTTAGTATACCAAGATATTATAAAAAAATACCATTACAAAGTAATCAAGATATTATTTGAAAAATCTGTTCATTAGATCCATTAAAATAGAGGGTTCATTAGTCTGCCCAAAAGGAATTAATGTAAACTAGTAATGCCCGTACTTGGATCAAAATGTTGTTTTCGGAATGTCTTCCTTCTTCAAACACAACTGATGATATCCAGATTAAAGTTAAATCATTGAAAAATATTGAGGTCCATGAATTTGGTCGAATAAATAATCAATGTGAGGTAGGGGATACTTCATTATTTTTATAGCATTGATCTCCCAGTAGTCAATTCACAGCCTCATAGATCTGTCTTTCTTCATAACAAAAATGACAGGAGCTCCCCATGGAGAAACACTGGGGGGAATAAATCTCTTATTACTAAATTCCTCTAGTTCTTTCTTTAGTTAAACCAATTCCATAGTGTCCATTCTATATGAGGTCTTTGATATGGGCCTTGAACGAGGAATTTGGTCAATGGAAAACTCAATTTCTCGTTCTGGAGGATGTCCAGGTAAATCCTCTGGAAGCACATCAACATATTCTTGAACAATATGTACGTCCTCTATTCGAACATTCTTTTCCTCACCCATAGTTATTTGATTCTCTTCTTCCCCAATAATTGAATTTAGTTGAGCTAATGGGGGTGGATCTAGATAAGAATCTAGTGGTGACATTTATGGTTTAAATATAAGGTACTCATTTTCATCGTCGAAAATTGTAACATCCTCCTTCTTACAGTAAATTTTCCCATCATGGCCCGGAAGCCAATCCATACCAAAGATTATATCAAATTAAATCATGGGTATGATGATTACATCAGTAGATAGATATCATTTATATGCCTTAATAGGGACTGATTCACAAAAAAATGTTGCAATGATACTTCCCATAGGATTTTTGACTGACAACTTCCTTGTTAAATCAAATTGGAAATATCTAATTTTCTTTTCAAACTGGTAAGATATGAAACAACGTGATGATACAGAATCAAATAAATCATTGGCTAAACTAGAGGAAACCATTATATTACCTTCCACCACGTCTTTCGGAGCTTCAACCTCAGTAGTAGTGATCTCATAAGCTTGTCCCTGATCCCTTGGCCTTTTCTGAGGTAGGTTTTTCAGATGCTTAGGACATTCATTTTCATAATGTCCCATCTCCCTGAAATTTTAGAATTAAACATTGGTAACTTCTTTCTTCCCCTTATAATCACTATAAAGATGGTATTTTTATACACATTTGTAGAAAAATCCTTTTCCTTTTAGACATGCACCATGGTGCTTCCTTCCACAATTATCACAGGGTTAAAATTCAAGTCTTACCTTTTCCCTATTTCTTTATTTTTTTCCTAGAGTGTTCAGTAGATTTATTCTTCTATTTCTTTCCTTTATAGTAATAAGACTTAGAGAATTACTTTTCTTTCTTGATATCACAAGAGACAATATCTTCATACGATTAGAAGGATTTCGGGACTAATGCTTGATAAAGAAATGGTTTTAACCCATAAAAGAATCAATCAATCTTACTCCTTGGGTTATGTATATAATCTAATGCATTCCTTGATAACATTGTAATGTTAGCCTCATGTTTTGCAACATTATCATCCTCTTTTTTCCTCAGACTCAGAAATTGCCTTTCCATATCCGCTCGATGGTCATGATGAAATTATTTTTCTTAGAAAATCTTTTTAAACTCCCTCCATTCCATATTTGATACTTCATAATCTTCCTTTATGTTTTGAATCAAAGAACACCATTGATCTGTATCTCCCGTGAGGTGATAAATTTCCATGACATCTTTTTCCCTTTCGCTACTCCGCAAAGCGTGAAATATTTTCTCTACAGAATTTATCCATTTCCTAGACACTAAGGGATTTTTAATCCCATTGAATGTTGGAGATTGTTTCCTTATGAAGTGGTCTAACATTGATCCTTCGCATTGTGGATCAGGGTGCTCCATACAGGTAATTTTATTATTCATAACTTGAGTGATTTGTCCTAGTATGGTGATAAGTTGATCAGCACTAGCTGTTTTACCAGATCCACTATAATTATCTTGAGTAGGATGGAAATCCTTAAATAGATTATGTGCATTGATATGTTTCCCATTACTTCCACTAGGCACCATTTCTAAACAATGGAATACACAAGATTAGTTTATGAATCACAATACATAATTCGAAACTTGTAAAATAGTTAACATAAATTGAACAGTTTATAGATATAATCCATAACCATAAAAATGTTTCCATTGAGGAAGTATATACTCATAAACCCATCATAATGGTTTGTAAATAAAATGTGAATTATCCTAATCATATCCCCTGGGAGTGTCGTAACCAAGAGTGCAAGAAGGCCTATTGTCGTGCAGCGGTTTCATTCGAGTATAGCTCAAAGCACTATTTTTGGGTTTTACCCCTAGGTATATCATTTCCAGAGCCACCTCCATCTGTTCATATCCAGAGAGGGATTTATTTGTTGGAAAACTCACAAAATATCTACAGTACCAAAATTCTAGGATGTTCTTCTCTACTAATCCTCAAAGTCTATCTTAGGGTAATGTTCTCTAATCAGAGTTTTTATAAATCTAGCTTCCAAGGTTTGTACTAAAATTTCTCTGATACCAACTATACCGCCCTGGCCCCAGTTACCCTGAGTCAGTGCCTTATTACATAACATTTTCATGATATAAGGAATCATGTCCCGAAAGGCCGGTCAGTTTAGTCGCCTTTGAAGTACTAGATACATTCATAAGTTTTACATTACGTTATGAAATAAAAAAATAAACAATATTTTTTCCCTTCTAAACAAACTTATATCCTTAAACTATCCCTGCAGGTCAACCATAAAATACTTCTTCACATCTTGGAAAAAATAAAACATTGAAAGGGGTGAGCTCAGATGCTCAGTAAGGATAAAAATATAGCAAAAACTTTCATAATAAGTATAAACAATTAAGGAAATGTATTATACTAAATAAAACTCCTTTTAAACATAAACATCAGCATAATTTGTGAACGATGAAATCAAATAATTCCATTTACTTATTTGCATGGATATTATACTAGTCGAACAATCACATGCAATATCAATAGCGAATTTCATAATAATGGAATGCATAATACCACTTCATAACCACATAATGAAGGGCTTATGCCAAGAATAAAAATATGATTTTGTCAAGGCCATGTTCCAAGATACTAGTTTGTCTCATGAGACATACTGATGCATTGAGGAGCTATAGCGGGCTCCACCAGTCACTTACTATGTCCAATTCATTCCTTATATGAAAATGTTTAAACATAACATATACATTCGTATTAAAACTAGCATACGAAATGTCTATACTTTATCCATAAACCCTGAATGGTGTAAAAATAACACATCCATAGTCAAACATATGACTAAACCTTCAATAAAATATTGAAGTTTTGTATCATAATAAATCAACATCAAACAAGCCTAAAATCCATCAATGGATGTTGACATAGATGAAATCAAAACTTTTTTAGAGAAATATCTCTATCTATTTTGAAATAATTTGAAAGTCATATAATTATAAAAGAACACATTTATTTTTAAAATATTTATATATTATTGTATTAGAAGCTTCTAAGATGTTATAATGGCGAAAAATAGCCGCACCTACCGTATAAGTAAAAAAATGACATTCATACATTAATTATGTCGAAAAGGACATAAAGTACCTTGTTTAGAAAATGAAGAAAAGATTACTTTCAAAACATATAAGGTCAAATAAGGGTATAAATTACTTTGACCCATTGTCTAGTAAAGAGTCAAAATGTATTGAAATACATTTTTAAGAAAACACAGATGTGGATGATAAAGAGGTCCCGGTAGATACTTATGTAAAAACAACCTCAGATAATAAAGAGATTGTGAAATTAACCCTTACCATGTAATTTTCCTTAGTATATGGTATGTTAACATCCTATATAATATTTAAAAAATTGTTATTAAATAATACAATAACTATATATATAAATATGATATCATTTATGTTCTTATAATATTGCTTTGTTAATAATATTTTAGTAGTATCATCATTTTAGGTGTTAACTGATTCATTTTCCTTTATATGATTGGTTATGTAAGCCATGTTTATTATGTATAGGATGTATATGATTCATATAGATAATGATATTATGATCATAAAAATTATTTTTGATCATAAAATGAAAATTATTCTTGAATGATTAAGATGGGGAATGAATCTTATCGTGTTCATGGAGACGGTAATCCGTACGTACGAACGAGCGACAATATCATTATATTGATGGAGAAATTGAATGTAAATGGATTTTATATCATATATACAGAATAATAAACATGTTATATTTATTATTTAAATCATTTATACTCATTTATTATACCCATCCAAATAATGAAGTGTTTGAATAACAAACTACACCACGACGTGGAGACAGTAATCCGTATGTATGCATGTATGCTGACTTTTTCATTTATAGGATGGATAGAATAATGAATATGGTTGTACCATTTTTATAATAAAATCAAAGTATATGGAAGGTATTAGAGTTATTATTTTATAAAGGAAACAACAAATAAAGAGGAAGTGGGAGAAGAAATGGACTTAAAAGAGGTGATGAAATATTTACCTCTTCTTTGGGTTCTTCCTTTTGATTTGATAGAAAAAGCTCCTTAGATTGGATTGCAGAAGAAATTAAATCCTCTAGGATGAAGGGAGGAATGTTGGGGGATATTTGGGCAGGTTTTACCTGTAAAGACCCGTAAAATTCAAGGGAATGTTTTTCTTAATTTTCATTGGAATTTTACAAGAGCGCGGTTTCTGACGGAACCTGATTCCGTGGCCAGGTGTGCCCAGAATCAATTTCCGAAGTTTGGCTCGGGTACGTTCAGTGAACGAACGAGCGGGTTTTCCTAACTTTTGATCCGGTGCTCGGAATTGAAATCCGAGGGCACCGATGAACTCGCAGCGCCGATATTCGCTAAAGGAGACCTTTTCTGAGGTTGCGTTTATTTCGGGATGAGAGTTAGTTTTTGGGAGTTTAGAATAAGTTAAATAAAAATTGTGGATTACAAATTTTTATTTAAACTTGTTAGTTAACTTCTCTCAAAGGAAGTTAGGGGTGGGACCCACACCCACTTAACCTCCCTTGAGAGGATTAAGTGTGGTGGGGACCACACGAACCCTAAACTTTTCATCTTCTCCCAAACTCCCTTAACCCCTCTTTAAATGACATGACAATTGTTATTTAATTTTGGAGTTATCCTTTTTGAATTTCAAACCTTTGAAATTCATTTGTTAAGTTTGTGAATAAAATAAGTCTCAATATTATTTTATTTGGTTAGTTTTTGTTTAGACATCTTGAGAGATTTTGAGAGCTTTTCCTTCTTCTTCAAGCTTTGACGAAGAACACTCAAGCTTTGATGAAGAACGCTCAAGCTCCAACGAAGAACGCCGCTCCTCTATTCTTCGTCTTCCATGTCAACGAGAGGGAACACCGCTTCCTCCTCGGACTCTCTTCGTCGACATAAGAAGATTCTCCAATGACGTACCTCTTCAGACGTACCTCTTCGTCATCGGTTTTGACGAACGATTACCGTGACGCCCGACCTCCGCGACGTTGTCTTCCGCGGGACGTTGACAAATCTTCAAACCTATACCCAAGGTAGGGGTTGTTGTTATTGTTTATTTATTTATCCTTGTTCGTGGTTCTAGCATGACTAACGTGAGGATTATAAATTTGTGTTATTGTTTAACGTGAGGGGGCCAGACCGCATGAACATGGCCGAACCCCCTCCATCGTTCTTGTTGATTTATCTTGCGGGTGGAAACAAGGTGGTGTGGTGCCGTCGCACCACGCGGATAATCGTACGATTATAGAATGCGACGCCATCGCGCCGCGCCATGGAAGAATCATTAAGAACGTGACGCCGTCGCGCCGCGTCAAGGGGAATCGAAGGCGCGGCGGAGGGGCGCGGTACCGTCGCACCGTGCCGGACGATGAACACCGCGGCTGGTTCCGGGCCGCAGCGGGACGAGAAGACCGGCGGCCGGGCCGCCGGCTTCGGAAGCCAGAAAAAGGGGACCTATTTACCGGTCCCGTTGGAGAAAAACCGGCCACCCAGGTGGCCGTACGGATGGTCAAAATCCGGGGGAAATTAATCCCCCGGCCAGCACTAAAGCCCCCCCATTTAATTGGGGGGCGGTTTCCTTGAGGGGGGCAGGCGCCCCCCCCGGTTTCTTCAGGCAGCCCCCCACGAGGGGGGCCGGTTTCCAAAAGGGCACGGCACTTATGCCACGCCGCCATCCCAATCAAGCGGGGGCTTATCCCCTGCGCACTTCCTCCGTGCGGCGCCAGGCCGCGGCGCCGCTGCGCCGCCGGCCGGCCGGGCCGGGTCGGCCCGGACCCGGACCCCCCGTTTCGAATCGGTTTCGGTCTTTTGGCCATAACTTGAGCCAAGGACCTCCGAATGACGAACCGTCTGCGGAAACACGATCCTTGGATCGAGACGGGCGTCTCGGTATATCGCACTCAAGGTTTCAGAACACTTTGAGTTCGGCCGGGTTGGTTCGTTGACGAAACCAACCGGGCCTTCGGAGCGGAAACGCTCATATCTTGAGCTACGGACGTCCGATTGACGTTCCGTCAGCTTTGTTGTGTTCCTATTAGTGAGATGGTTCTTTTGGAATACTCCGCCCGAGGTTTGGACGCAGGTGGATTACGGTCGGGTTGGTTTTGCCTTAAAAACCAACCGGGCCCCGGGGACGAAAATGCCAATAACTCTCAGAACAGGCGTCCGATCGACGCGCCGTATGTTGCGTTGAGTTCCTGTTGACGATACGGAACTTTTGGATACATCAACTCTGGACTTTGTGACAGTTGATGTATCAACCTCTCGGCTCGTGGAGCGGACCCTCCGAACGAGCTTGCTGTGTGAGAGAACCCTAGTGCTGGCTGCGACTGTTACTGTGACTACTACTGCTACTACTGCTACTGTGACTGTGACGACGACAGTACAGAGATCCTATGTGGATTCGACGACGACGACTTCAGCACTCTGCGATCCTACGTGGATCAGTGCTACAGGTCCTGTGTGGGCCCGATCCTGTGTGGGTCCGATCCTGTGTGGGTCTTTGCGCTCAGCTGTCCTGTGTGAACCAGCGCCTACAGGTCCTACGTGGGCCCGATCCTGTGTGGGTCTTTTGCGGGGGTTAGTTACCTATCGATCCTTCGTGGGTCCGACGACTTAGATGGATCAGAGATCATCTTTATCGTCCTTTGAAGATGTATACCTGTGTGAGCTGAATCCTGTTGCTTTCTTGTGTGGATTGTGTTGTGCTATCCTGTGTGGATTACGTTTTGCTTTCCTGTGTGGAATACGCTTACTTTCCTATCTGGACTGAGTTGTACTTGGGCTCGGAGGTTGGAGCGTATTTGAATTTGATGACTTAGGTATATGTATGGGCATATACCTAAGCAGTGTCGATTGTTACTTCGTGATTGTACCTTTCTTCGTGGTTTATCCTTTGTGGATTTGAGAGACCTTCAGGGGTCTCGGGGTCCCTACTGAGTAGCTTATACTCACCCCTGCACGGGCTTTGCCCGCACTACGTTGTGTTGGTTGCAGACGACGGACAGCATTGATCTTAGCTGAGGATTGCAGAGCAGGACGGTACCTGGAGGTGGACCACTGGACGGGACGTGCTCAGAGCGGATGGCGGGACCCGTGGAGCAGTGGAGCTATCTGTACCCACCCTTCAGGTGGGATTTCCAGTGGACAGCCCGGTGTAGCGGCTTTTACTTTTCAGTTCCTGTTCTTCCCTTTCGAGTTGTACTTTACTTTCAGTTTGGGTTTGTATACTGGCCCATTTACCTTTCCGCACTTTCAGTTGTACTCTGCTTTTGCTTAGTGTTTACTTTCCGCTTGCTTACTCTATGGTGTTTGTTTACTTTACAAAGGCAATGCCTTCCCTTTTTACCAGGATTTACGCCTTGGTGCTAGTCGCCAGCCCCTAGCCTATGGAAGGCGGGCTTGGGGTAGTCACGGCACGGACCCCGAGGGCGGGTCGTGACAAATTGGTATCATAGGAGTTCGGTTCTACCGCGAACTCTGATCTTTTCTATGTGAAGCAATAATGTTTAGCGTATTGAGTGTGGTTATCAGTCCAGGGAGTCCAGTGTTGGTGCGGCGGCCGACGTATCCGTACACCAGGACCCTGACTTCTGATTTCCGACTTAATGCACGAAAACATTGATTGCATGTGTGTTTCAAAGTTTTCTTTGTGATTACTTATATCAGCTCACCAGGTATACTGTTCTGACCGTGGAGCACCTGTTTCCTTTTCAGGATGGCCCCACGACGGCAGCCAGCTAGGGTTTCGAGAGTCGAGCGTGACGACAGCCCACCGAGCGACGAGGCCTCGGTGTAGGGCCCTTTGTCAGCAGTGGCACCGGCGGTAGCTCTACCCGCCGAGCCCCCGATGCTTCCAGTACCAGCCGCTGACGATGCACGTCACCTCAGTGCACTGCATGAGTTTCAGCTCCAGCGACCACCCAGGTTTCACGGGGAGACGGATCCCCAGGCAGCCGAGGACTGGCTGGAGGCAGTGGTACGTGTGTTTAGGCTAGTGAGGACACCAGCAGACCTCATGGCGATCCTCGCTGCGAGCCTACTACATGCAGCAGCAGGACGATGGTGGAGCTTGATGCTCCAGGTGCACGATGAGGAATCTCTACTTTGGACGGACTTTGAGAGCCTCTTCCGCTCGGATTTCATCACAGCCACCCTTCGTGCGGTTCGTATCCAGGAGCTTCTTCAGCTGCGGCAGGGCAGCATGACGGTCGCTCAGTACTCGGCGAGATTTACTGATCTCTCACGCTACTCGACCGACATGGTACGGGACCCATTCTTCCGGGCCCGGACCTTCGAGCAGGGTTTGAGACACGAGAGCAGGGCATCACTGATCTCCCTCAGCATACTGACTCAGACAGGAGTACTGGAGCGGGCCCTTCTGATCGAGAGCTTCCTTGCTGAGTCTACACCAGCGCAGCGACCCACCGCAGGGCAGCACGTGGCAGAGTCATCTGCAGCAGGCAGTCGACAGATGACTCAGGGGTCCAGACAGATCAGACCTTTGGGCAGACGACCTCAGGGCACTGGCTCAGCAGTACAGGGCACACAGCGAGGAGCCAGTCTTTCGAGAGGCAGACAGTGCTACTCGTGCGGCGGGCAGGGCCACATGGCTCGGGACTGCCCGACCCGCCGTGCCGAGGAGCAGCAGTCGGTTGAGGGACCACCGAGGCAGAGGCAGAGGGTCGACCGTGGTGGTCCGCAGGGAGGAGGCGGACGAGGAAGAGGATCTGGACGAGCAACCGGGGGTGGGCGACGCTTTGAGGCTCTGCCACCACCACCACCAGGAGGTCCACCCCGACCACAGGGAGCTGGCGGGCAGAGACAGGCACAGCTCCAGGCAGTAGAGGCCTACGACCACGGCGCACCCGAGATGATTCAAGGTACTATCTATGTCTATTCCACCCTTTCTGCAGTTCTTATAGACAGAGGAGCGAGTCACTCTTTCATAGCCGCTGCCCTTGTTCGGAGCTCGGAGATTCCGACAGAGCCGTTGGCTCGATCCTTACGGGTAGAGACTCCTAAGGGAGAAGACTCGACGATTACGCACTGGTGCCGACAGTGTGAGCTTACTCTAGGAGGTGAGAGCTTCGGTTGGGATCTTCTTGTAGCAGCGTCGAGGCCTTACGACGTCATCTTGGGCATGGATTGGCTATCTACGGTCCATGCAAAGATTGACTGTTTTAGGCGCAAGGTGCGATGTGTACGCACCGACGGGAGCAGGTTCACCTTAACCGGCGAGAAGGGAGCCTTAGAAGAACAGGATGGACTTCCGCGGAGGAGAGGACAACCCATTACTCATCAGTTATCTAGCCTCATCCTTGGAGCAGTTGACGTGCAGAGTCCTGGTTTTCCTGCAGTGGTGGATCAGTTTGCGGACGTTTTTCCCGACGACGTTCCAGGGCTACCTCCTCGCAGAGAGGTAGACTTTTATATTGACTTGTACCCCGGGACAGCCCCGATATCCACTCCAGCATATCGGATGGCCCCCGCCGAGCTTCGAGAGCTACGGGTACAGTTGGAGGACTTGCAGGGCAAGGGGTTCATCCGACCCAGTGTTTCACCCTGGGCTTCCCCGATTTTGTTCGCCAAGAAGGCGGACGGGAGCTTGCGACTTTGTGTTGACTGTTGTCGCCTGAACCAAGTGATAGTGAGGAACAAGTATCCGCTACCGAGGATTGATGACCTCTTTGATCAGCTCAAGGGAGCACGGTGGTTCTCGAAGATAGACCTCAGGTCATGCTATCATCAGCTTAGAGTCAGAGACGAGGATGTGCAGAGGACAGCCTTCAGATGTCGGTATGGCCACTATGAGTTCATGGTTATGCCTTTCGGTGTAACCAATGATCCAGTAGTGTTCATGGATCTCATGAACAGGATCTTTCAGCCATACCTCGATCGGTTTGTCGTGGTCTTCATCGACGACATTCTGATTTACTCTACGACTAAGGAGGAGCACACCTATCACTTGCGAGTTATACTAGACACACTCCGAGAGCACCAGCTTTATGGTAAGCTCTCGAAGTGCCAGTTCTGGATACGTGAGGTCCACTTCTTGGGACACGTTATCTCTGAGGCGGGATTTGCAGTGGATCCCGCAAAGATTGAGGCTGTGTTAACTTGGGATCCACCCAGGAGCGTGACTGAGGTTCAGAGTTTCTTGGGACTAGCTAGATACTATCGAAGATTAGTTCCAGACTTCTCTAGAGTTGCGACATCACTCACAGCTTTGATGAAGAAGGGGAAACCCTTCGTGTGGTCAGACAGATGTCAGCAGAGCTTCTAGGAGCTGAGACAGAGATTGACTAGCGCACCTATCTTGAGGTTGCCCGAGGAGGGAGTAGGTTACGTAGTCTACTGCGATGCATCCGGGACCAGACTCGGATGTGTTCTGATGCAGGAGCGGGCAGTGATCGCCTATGGATCACGTCAGTTGAGGCCGCATGAGCAGAAATACGCTACCCATGACCTGGAGTTAGCAGCAGTGGTCTTCGCTCTGAAGACATGGAGACACTACCTGATGGGCGAGCGCTTTACAGTCTTTTCCGATCATCAGAGCCTCAGGTATATCTTCTCACAGAAGGACCTGAACCTGAGACAACGGCGATGGCTCGAGTTCCTCCAGGACTATGACTTTGAGATAGTCTATACTCCTGGGAAGGGGAACGTAGTAGCCGATGCCCTTAGCAGGAGGACGAGCATTCAACTACTTGAGGAGGTGACAGAGAAGCTAGCCTATTTGCAGATATCCTTCATGGATAGAGATGGAAAAGCCTTCCTTCAGTCTCTCACAGTCACTCCTCCACTACTGCAGCGAGTCAGGGAGGCACTGCGTGGGGACGCTGACTGTGAGACACGGTGTGTACAGATATCCTCGGGACAGGCACCTGATGGTTTCTCCCTTGGAGCAGAGCACGACATCCTTTTCAAAGGACGTACCATGGTACCAGTCGCTTTGCGAGAGGAAGTGCTGAGAGAGTTTCACACTTCTCCTTTGGCGGTACATCCTGGAGTGGCAAATATGTACCAGGACCTCAGACGACAGCACTGGTGGCCGAGCATGAAAGAAGGCAGTAGCAGAGTTCGTTTCTCGTTGCCTCACCTGCCAGCAGGTGAAGGCAGAGCATCAGGTACTAGCAGTCTTGGTACAACCCTTGGAGGTTCCGGAGTGGAAGTGGGACGGCATATATATGGACTTCATGACTGGACTTCCACGCACTTCCAGAGGTCATGACTCCGTCTGGGTGATTGTTGACCGACTCACCAAGTCGGCACACTTCTTACCCATTAGAGAGCAGGGGTCAGTGGAGAGTTTTGGACGTCTCTACGTTCAGGAGATTGTGCGGCTCCATGGTGTGCCATCATCTATCATCTCCGATCGAGATGCTCGCTTTACTTCCCGGCTTTGGAAGGGGTTACAGGAGGCGTTCGGGACGCAGCTACGTCTGAGCACAGCCTTTCACCCACAGACGGATGGTCAGACGGAGAAGACCATTCAGACTCTCGAGGACATGCTCCGCGCATGTGTCCTCGAATTTGGTCGTAGTTGGGAGGACCACCTACCCTTGGTGGAGTTTGCGTACAACAACAGCTACCACTCCACCATCGGAATGGCACCGTACGAGGCGTTGTACGGCCGACCTTGTAGATCTCCTTTGTGCTGGACAGACCCTGGGGAGTCAGCACTTGTGGGACCGGAGATGGTCCAGGCCACGACAGAGAAGGTACAGGTCATCCAGGAGAGGATGAGGACAGCTCAGAGCCGGCAGAAGTCATATGCTGAAAGGAGGCAGAGGCCACTAGAGTTCGAGGATGGCGACCACGTCTTCTTGCGGGTTTCACCTCGACGTGGTATTTGGAGATTTGGCCGAGGCGGCAAGTTATCTCCGCGCTTCATCTGACCCTTCCAGGTCCTCAGCAGGGTTGGCGAGGTGTCTTATCGCCTGGCTCTGCCACCTCAGTTGCACCGGGTGCACGACGTCTTCCACGTATCTCAGCTGAGGAGATACGTGCACGACCCGACACACATCATTGACCATGGGGAGCTTGACATTGACGATGGGGCGACTTTTACAGAGGTCCTGGTGGAGATAGAGGATCGACAGGAGCGGGTCCTGCGTGGGCGATCGATTCCTCTTGTGTGAATCAGATGGCAGCACGGGAATCTCCAGGAGAGCACATGGAAGCGGGAGGCTTAGATGCGTGATCATTACCCTCATTTGTTTCCCTAGTTTTTGATGTATCTTTACGGGGACGTAAAGCCCTGAGGTGGGAGTAATGTAAAGACACGTAAAATTCAAGGGAAATTTTTTCTTAATTTTCTTTGGAATTTTACAAGAGCGCTGTTTCTGACGGCACCTGATTCTGAGGCCAGGTGTGCCCGGAATCAATTTCCGAAGTTTGGCTCGGGTACGTTCAGTGAACAAACGAGCAGGTTTTCCTAACTTTTGATCCGGTGCTCGGAATTGAAATCCGAGGGCACCGATGAACTCGCAGCGCCAATATTCGCTTAAGGAGACCTTTTCCGAGGTTGCGTTTATTTCGGGATGAGAGTTAGTTTTTGGGAGTTTAGAATAAGTTAAATAAAAATTGTGGATTACAAATTTTTATTTAAACTTGTTAGTTAACTTCTCTCAAAGGAATTTAGGGGTGTGACCCACACCCACTTAACCTCCCTTGAGAGGATTAAGTGTGGTGGGGCCCACACGAACCCTAAACTTTTCATCTTCTCCCAAACTCCCTTAACCCCTCTTTAAATGACATGACAATTGTTATTTAATTTTGGAGTTATCCTTTTTGAATTTCAAACCTTTGAAATTCATTTGTTAAGTTTGTGAATAAAATAAGTCTCAATATTATTTTATTTGGTTAGTTTTTGTTTAGACATATTGAGAGCTTTTGAGAGCTTTTCCTTCTTCTTCAAGCTTTGACGAAGAACGCTCAAGCATTGACGAAGAACGCTCAAGCTCCGACGAAGAACGCCGCTCCTCTCTTCTTCGTCTTCCGTGTCAACGATAGGGAACGCCGCTTCCTCCTCGGACTCTCTTCGTCGACAAAAGAAGATTTGCCAACGACGTACCTCTTCGGACGTACCTCTTCATCATCGATTTTGACGAACGATTACAGTGATGCCCGACCTCCGCGACGTTGTCTTCCGTGGGACGTTGACAAATCTTCGAACTTATACCCAAGGTAGGGGTTGTTGTTATTGTTTATTTATTTATCCTTTTTCGTGGTTCTATCATGACTAATGTGAGGATTATAAATTTGTGTTATTGTTTAACGTGAGGGGGTCGGACCGCATGAACACGGCCGAACCCCATCTATCGTTCTTGTTGATTTATCTTGCGGGTGGAAACAAGGTGGCGTGGTGTCGTCGCACCACGCGGATAATCGTACGATTATAGAACGCGACGCCGTCGCGCCGCGCCGTGGAAGAATCATCAAGAACGCGACGTCGTCGCGCCGCATCAAGGGGAATCGAAGGCGCGGAGGAGGGGCGCGGTACCGTCGCACCGTGCCGGACGACGAACACCGCGGCCGGTTCCGGGCCGCGGCGGGACGAGAAGACCGGCGGCCGGGCCGCCGGCGTCAAAAGCCGGAAAAAGGGGACCAGTTTACCGGTCCCGTTGGAGAAAAACCGGCCGGCCAGGTGGCCGGCCGGATGGTCAAAATCCGGGGGAAATTAATCCCCCGGCCAGCACTAAAGCCCCCCCATTTAATTGGGGGGCGGTTTCCTTGAGGGGGGCAGGCGGCCCCCCGGTTTCTTCAGGCAGGCCCCCACGAGGGGGGCCAGTTTCCAAAAGGGCGCGGCACTTATGCCGCGCCGCCATCCCAATCAAGCGGGGGCTTAGCCCCCGCGCGCTGCCTCCGTGCGGCGCCAGGCCGCTGCGCCGCCGCGTCGCCGGCCGGCCGGGCCGACCCAGGGGGGGGGGGGGGTCGGGCCGGGTCGGCCCGGACCCGGACCCCCCATTTCGAATCGGTTTCGGTCTTTTGGCCATAACATGAGCCACGGACCTCCGATTGATGAACCGTCTGCGGAAACGCGATCCTTGGATCGAGACGGGCGTTTCGGTATATCGCACTCAAGGTTTCGGAACACTTTGAGTTCGGCCGGGTTGGTTCGTTCACGAAACCAACCGGGCCTTCGGAGCGGAAACACTCATATCTTGAGCTACGGACGTCCGATTGACGTGCCGTCAGCTTTGTTGTGTTCCTCTTAGTGAGGCGGTTCTTTTGGCATACTCCGACCGAGGTTTGGACGCAGGTGGGGTACGGTCGGGTTGGTTTTGCCTTAAAAACCAACCGGGCCCCGGGGACGAAAATGCCAATAACTCTCAGACCGGGCGTCCGATCGACGCGCCGTCTGTTGCGTTGAGTTCCTGTTGACGATACGGAACTTTTGGATACATCAACTCTGGAATTTGTGACAGTTGATGTATCAGCCTCTCGGCTCGTGGAGCGGACCCTCCGAACGAGCTTGCTGTGTGCGGGAACCCTAGTGCTGGCTGCGACTGTTACTGTGACTACAACTGCTACTACTGCTACTGTGACTGCGACGACGACAGTACAGAGATCCTGTGTGGATTCGACGACGACGACTTCAGCACTCAGCGATCCTACGTGGATCAGTGCTACAGGTCCTGTGTGGGCCCGATCTTGTGTGGGTCCGATCCTGTGTGGGTCTTTGCGCTCAGCGGTCCTGTGTGAACCAGCACCTACAGGTCCTACGTGGGCCCGATCCTGTGTGGGTCTTTTGCGGGGGTTAGTTACCTATCGATCCTTCGTGGGTCTGACGACTTAGATGGATCAGAGATCATCTTTATCGTCCTTTGAATATGTATACCTATGTGAGCTGAATCCTGTTGCTTTCCTATGTGGATTGTGTTGTGCTATCCTGTGTGGATTACGTTTTTCTTTCCTCTGTGGAATACGTTTACATTCCTGTGTGGACTGAGTTTTACTTGGGCTCGGAGGTTGGAGCGTATTTGAATTTGATGACTTAGGTATATGTATTGGAATATACCTAAGCAGTGTCGATTGTTACTTCGTGATTGTACCTTTCTTTGTGGTTTATCCTTTGTGGATTTGAGAGACCTTCAGGGGTCTCGGGGTCCCTACTGAGTAGCTTATACTCACCCCTGCACGAGCTTTTCCCGCACTACGTTGTGTTGGTTGCAGACGACGGACAGCGTTGATCTTAGCTGAGGCTTGCAGAGCAGGATGGTACCTGGAGGTGGACCACTGGACGGGACGTGCTCGGAGCGGACGGCGGGACCCGTGGAGTAGTGGATCTATCTGTACCCACCTTTCAGGTGGGATTTCCAGTGGACAGCCCGGTGTAGCGGCTTTTACTTTTCAGTTGCTGTTCTTCCCTTTCGAGTTGTACTTTACTTTCGGTTTGGGTTTGTATACTGGCCCATTTACCTTTCCGCACTTTCAGTTGTACTCTACTTTTGCTTAGTGTTTACTTTCCTCTTGCTTACTCTGTGGTGTTTGTTTACTTTAGAAAGGAAATGCCTTCCCTTTTTACCGTGATTTACGCCTTGGTGCTAGTCGCCATCCCCTGGCCTATGGAAGGCGGGCTTGGGGTAGTCACGACACGGACCCCGAGGGAAGGTCGTGACCTTAGCCCTGCTAAAAGGCTTTGGAGGTGTTGAATTAAGAGAAGGGGGTCGTCCCTTTTATAAGAGAGGCGAGGGTCACTTTAGAAAAAACATTAAATATTATTTTATAATAAAACAAATTTCTGTTTATAATGGCTCAAAAAATGAATTATTTGAAGGATAAGGTGGGGATGGTTCGAAAACCTTTCAACCAATAGGTTTCAGACAGGTCTAGGTCATCATATTAGCCGTATCTTTTAGATTTAACTCTCAGTTAAATAGTTTGACATTTACCATATCTCTTTGTATTTTTATATTATATGGTTAATAAAATTACTATAAAAAGCCATGAGAACCCCATGTGGTTCATTATTTATATATATAAACTTATATAAGTCCTTTGGTCAATCCTTATATATTTATGAATGTTATTTCAATTAATAATAAAATATTTATTTTAAAAACTGAAATTTTCCAATTTTGACACTATTTAGCATTTCAGTTTTTTTTGAATGCCATAAAAACTTAATAACTTAGAATAAAATTTATTTAACAAACCCTAACATGTCATATTATCCTATAAAATTAGTGTAATTCATCATAAGTCTCAATTTACATTTATTTTGATATTTATAATATCAATTATTTTAATATTTCATTATTAAGGTAATTACTGCATCATCATAGTGTCGTAATTAAATTAAATTTTATAATGTATAGAAATAATAAATAAAATACCATTATGTAGGAACTATTTTTATATTTATAATTAATATTTATAGTAGAATTTATATTGTGTGTAACCCTATGTTAATAATGTTTTATTTATTAAACTTTGAATTTAATTGTTTTAGCTCTTCTTTAAATAAAATAATAATAAATGTCCTAATCTAATCAAAGTGGACCAAAAATGATCATATCTTATTCGAAAGGTTGTTTTTGGTCGAATTATACTTACCCAATAGAATTATGACATGTGTTAGGTTCATTATGATATCATTTTTACCCTTAATTAACCTATTTACTAATAACTGTGGTACATAAAAGTCAAAAGGCACTATTCACAAAAAATTATTTTCATATTATTGAAAAAAAAATTTACTTACTGATATTAACAATGTCTCTCAGATTTTTGAAATTCAACTCAGATAAGCGGTAAAATTATGTTTTATAGAAATTTGCAAATGCTCTTAGGACGCCGGTAAAAGATGGTAAGAAGTTCGATAAAATTTTATATATCTAAACTTATTATAAAATGACTCCAATGAATTAATTTTAATATATATAGGTATTATGTATCTATTTTGACCTAAAATAAATTAAAATAAAAAGTTAGTTTTAACCAATAACGCCGTGTTTTTTCAATATTCATCAAAAATTGAATGTTTTCAGAAAAATAGCAAAAATAAACCCTAAGCTAATTTCGATAATCCAAATCCAAAAATTAAGTCCATTTTGAATGATAAAATTTATAAAATTTCAAATACATGGTATTACTATTCATAACGGTTAGTTGGATTGGTTATGGTGTGGTTGAACTCAAAGTTGAATACAACACAAGCTATTGTATTATTCAAAGGGATACATACCATGGAAGCTTGGGGTGTTACATTTATATTTTAAATTTTATCAAATAAGTATTATTCTAAAATATTATCTCTTTTCAATACATTTCAACATTCCCATTATTGTACATGCACTACGTTAGCCCCAATATATATTTTGATATTTATATTGACAAAAAAATTATTTTTCATTAAATGGATGCATTTTTTCCATTTTTTAATTTTTTATTGTTTTAATAGTTTTATATAATATTCAATAAAATTTTAGATAAATATATAATCATAAAAAATATAATTCAATATGAATTTAAACATTTTTAAAAAAAAAAGTTAAAGTTAAATGTTTCACTGATAATATAATCATATTGAATCTGAATAATGATTTTAAAAATAAATCTTTTTAATTTTTATAAGGAATAAATGGTAATAAAAATATCATTATTAATTTTTTATAAATTTTGTCATAAAAACTGTGATTATGCATCAAATTTTCTATTTACTATCTTAGCGTTTTTTAAAAATTATTATAAAATCTAATTCATCTTATTTTGACATGAATATTAATATAATATTATTAGTAGTTTTGAAAATTAAATATTATTTTATTAAAAAAATAATTTAAAAGTCATTATGTATTCATGTAATATATATTTTTGAATAATATGTATTTATTTTTCATTTTAATACCCATAATTTAGTTTTATAGCTATAATATATATATATATATATATTACCATCCTAAAGATAAGTTTAAAAATAAATTCATATGATTTAAAAAATCCAATAATTATATATATTCATATATATATTTAACTATATAAAAATTAGAAATCATGTCCTGACCCCCTCCTTCTAAAGTCAACTCTCCTAAGCAGAAGATGAACGAAGAGAGATAATAACCCATATTCCCACGTTGAGTAGGCCTCGATTTAAAGGCTAGCTCCGAGGGTATAAAAAACTAACCCATGGAAGGAATTAACTTCTATAACATAATAAGGATCATGAGATAGTACAAATCAACCACCATAAAAATCCATCACATATATTCCAAAGGGAATCCTCACCAAACCATAATGTATGAACAATTACAATAATATAAATAATAGATTATAATTAAAAACCCAGGACAAGTCCTATGATAACAACTCAACATAAGATAGAATTTATAAGATAGTAATGCGTAGATAGGTCTAGGAAATTAACTTGGTTACCATAAAAACTGTTTATATAAACATCATGAAATTGTAAAAATTATACTCAACATTATTATAACAAATTTGTTTTGTGTCATGTGAAAAGAGCCTACTAATGCACAATTGAATAAAAAAGAGTACCAAAATGAACTAAAATATTTCAACTAAATAATCCCAACCTCTCTATGGAACGATTACTAAATAAAAAAATAAAATGTAGCAATATAATATCCATGACTGTAAAACAATGGTGTCCCACAACTACTTCCCCATTGATTTTACACTCTCATTACCCAATTCCAAACATCATGATGTTGCACCCCATGAAATCATATCACATCACATATCCATCCATATTAGATGTTTCCAGGGAAACATTCATACCTACCCTACAATCCAAAGGCCTGGAATATTTTTCTAGAATTTTCCAACATCACTTCACAACCTCATCCAAAAATCTACAACTCATAATTAGGGAAGCCATGTATCCTGAACATGGATGGAATCACCTTTGTTCCCTCCTCTAATAGTGCACGACCCCTACTATATATCACATCCTCATAATCAATGGGAAATTTACTGTAACGACCCAATGTTTTTCAATGAAAATTCCCTTATTAAAATTATGTCATAAAATCACATGAGTGCACAAAATAATGGACTACTAAGTGATAAGTGACCTTTAAACATAAGTTTTCCACTTTTGTGTTTGGAATTTTGAAAATCCGACATACATAGTTGTGTTCAAGATGATTTTTGGTGTCTGATAGAACAAACTTGTTTTTTTGGGTGAATAGTAACATACCCTTATGAATAGTAAAATTAATAGTAATATGCCCCTTCTGAATAGTAAATAAATAAATATTTTATTTTATTAAAGAAATAAGATAATGAGATCTTAATTAAATTTTCAATGAGAAATAAAACTAAGTGCACCTTTAAGATTGTTATTTTTCTAATTAACTATGACTTTATTTAAAAATTAAATTAATAATATTTAGAAATTAATTTTTAAAAATGGAATTCATTTTTGAATTCTACACGTCGAAAAAAGGTTAGGGTAACGTTTTGGTATTTTTCTGAAAAACTCGAATTTTTGATGAATAGTGAAATACGGTAAAATACTGTATATACAGTTTAACAGTTAAATACACTATTCATGACATCACAAGTGATGCAAGGACACTTGGTTAGAACTAACATGAACTTATTACTATTAGGGGTCACATGAAACAAGACTATTGGTTGTCTTGAGGGAAATAATAAAATAATTAATTAAATATTCAAAATTTACCCCTCCCCTCCAATATAAGAACCACCCTTCACACCCTCATTCCCTCACACCTCTCAAGATCCAAGACTTCTCTAAACTCTGACCAAACATCCTACCTATCCTCTCTCCCAAGTACAAGAGATTATGGTCTCATAAAAAGACCAATCCTATCTTCTTTAAGGAGGTCCTCAAGAGAAGGCTTCAAGATGTAATTTCTCTCCCTCTTCTCCTATAATTTCCTTTCATGTTCAAGTTCATTTCTTGATCTCTCCCATCCCTTCTTAACCCAAATTGTATTTTAACTCCAGTATTATACATATAATGGAATGTTATGATGCTAAAGGGATATTATATCATCCAACCCATGTTTCCCTCTTCATTTTATTTTATTAAAGAGAACGTTGTTCGTGAGGTCTTAACTTATCACCTTCAAGAACGACATAATTTCTTCTTCCATTTCTATCTTCCTAACTGGTCATGAAACCATTTTTATGGTTGAACCAGAATATTTTTCATGTATTATTTCCTATTTAAAATTATGGATCTGACTTATGAACATATTACTAAGTGATAAATTAAAACAAGTTCGTTGTGATCGAAAAACCGCCCAAATTAACCCAAAAAATCATCATTTAATTATTATCTAATGATTAATCAAAATAGATGTAATATGATTCATTATAAGATCATTAAAACTCATGTAATCTAATTAATAAAATGTAATATCAGTTATGTATGTTTACCCATGTTTTACCCAAACTCCAATTTAAGAATACAAGTGAACCACTCTAGAAAACCATAAAAACAAACATTCCCGAGAAATGTTTTTAAACTATATAACTTGTTCTAAGGTACATAAAATCACATAAAGAAACCAGAATGAACCCTATTCATGTTTAAAAGGTTCTTAAATTTCTAATTAATGAATATAATTTCATTATACAGGACAGTAAAGGGAAGAAAGCAATCATATACAAGGTAAGGGGAAATCTCAAACCCAATTTTCTTCCTTCGGGTTCTCCCTCCTTCAATCCATTTTGATATGGTTACTCCTTAAAGATCATTTCTTCATAATTATCTTACCTTTTCTGGGATATAAATTTTTTCTAATGTAGTTTATGTCAAACCAAATTTTTTCCAAAATAACTCTTCTTTTAAGAACTCAACTTTTACCTCTCATTCATGGTTAATGGTTCATGTATCAAGTATATTGATCCCTCTTTATTTTGGGAACCCAAAGCTTATGAATGTATTATTGTGATATGAAATACATTCCTTTACATGGGTTAGTTATTTTTACTTTTTATATGTGTTCTATGTGTAAATCATGAAAATTATAATGTTATGATGTGAAAGGTGCACCCAAAATTATATAGCACAATATGAATGTTTCAAAGTGATGGGTGCACCCAGAATTATACAGCGCTCAAATGAATTGGGTAAAGTGATGAATCTCATGAGTAAATGTGAAATTATGTGTGAAAAACATTTTAGCTTTGTTCAAAAGTATGTGTGATAGTTAACCACTAAAACATGATGTTTCATTTTTATGCATTGCCACATTTCAAGTCTTTTATTTATGTTCCTCTCATGTTCATGATTTATTTACCTATGTCGTGATTATGCTCACCCCATGCTATATTCTTCTTATCTATCCTCATACTGGGATTTTAGCTCACCCCTTTTAATGTATATCCTTAGGTGGATACATATACTAAGGAGAGGACAAGTGACAATAAGAATCTATAGAAGAAGAAATTAAATAAATGGTTATGCTTGATGTTGTAATTGGTATGTATGGTCCTAGTTTTCCCAAGACACTAAACAGTTAGATCCTATATGTGTAATACTATTATGTTGTTTACCTTTAAAATGATGTAATAGTAATGTATGAAAAGGTCGGGATGCAATATCTATAACCTCCACACATATCATTACACAGGTAATCTCATGCACAAAATTACGTCAACCTCACTACTACTGGAGAAAGGGAAGGGAAGAGGGGTTACTTGGCCATCTGATTCACCACCAAACTAGATGATGGGGAATACCCATGTATCCCAAAAAAGTTGTGAATTTATAGGGATATACAACATTATTTGGGTGCATAAAAATATATTACAAAATTAAAATTTAGTTAGAAAACCGACAATACACAACCTATGAGGTTACACCAACAAAACTAGCACACCCCACAACACCACCACTAAAACTTACAACACATATTCAAATTGATTCGGCCTTTATGACCATCATATCACATAACCACCACACATAACCACACAAATTACACATCAAATAAAAATCCAACATCAGTTTATTAATGTTCATTTAATTAATTAAATTCCCACATATTATTATTCATCCCACACTTTATTCAATTACTAACTCATTGAAGTTATTATTAAGCTATTTTAAACCAATTCCCTTATATAATTTTTTCCCACGATATTGAAGGTTCAAAATTTCAATTTATTGCATGGTAAATTGAGTAATATACTTAACCGAACAACATAGTAGCCTATCAACCTAACACAAACACATGTCACTTCTCAAGACATCCAACTGCTACAAAAAAAGCTTTGTCACTCCAACAACAACACGTCACAACCACCATACATTAGCCCATATCCCATCCCACACAAAATGATCATGACCTCATTACACAAAACTTTCTTCCTTAGACCCGATCCCCACCATCATAGAGAGAATCCTCAAAATACCACCACAAAAAAAAACAAAAATCATTAAACATACTAAAAATTTTAATAGAGAACTAATCATCTTAATTTAATGAAAATTCAGATTCAAGGGCTTCCGCAACAATATTACTTCTTTAAAGCACATATTTTCACATTGTTCTACAACTTTAGTGGAGATGAGTACATTATAAAGATGTATGTTATTTATCCTTTTATTCATGTTGAATTCCTGATATCATCATAGAAAAGGTTCCACAATTCAAACCAAACACAACACAAATAGGGATTCCAATATAAATTATTGTCAGAAAGGAAACCAATATGAATAATCTATTAAATAAAATATTGAAAAAAGAAAAAGAATGTAAATAACTCCCAACCTCTTATAGTCCATATTAATAAAATTATTCTATTTATTTTTTTAATCCATAATATCCACCCACTGGATGAATACAAAAGGATTTTTCCATATATATAGATAAAAGCATAGAAAAACAATCCCCTTATTAGATTAGGGATTCAAAGATAACTAGAATCGAACTGAAAGACACATGGGATCAAAAAACACCAATATCATTGGGAAACCCATTAGAACCTAACCATAGTTTTCCATTTCCAATAAAAGCTCATAACGTTTCACAGAATAGAGGTGTTTGCAAAAATGAACATCCAAACAAGAGAGAAAATGGAATGGTTAACGAAAAATAAGTTAAGTTGATTCAAGGGATCTCAATTATCCAAATCCAATAGGTTTGAAACTCTTTATAATGATGATAAAAGGGTACACGGGGGTTTAGAGTAGACCAAGACATGAAGAAAAAAAGAAAATAATGAAAATGGAGGTTACACCATATATTAATAGATGAATTCATGAATTGCATCATCTTAGTATGGAGACATCCAATTGTGACATGGTATTCATTAGTCTAAGGATAAATGATTATCCCATAGTCATTCTACCCCTTTTTCACATGTATACAAAATAGACTTGACCACAACCATGGCCTAGTGTATTGTGTGGTCTGATGTGTGTTGTCTCCTTTAATGCCCACCGTGAAAAAAAAACTATTGCATATCATAGAAATGTTGGAACTATTTACCTCACCACAACCAAGAAAAACGTGTGTTGAGATACAAATCCCCACTTTTATAGGGGTCCCACAAAACACCACCTCAAACACTATTCCCTTCAATGGGTACTTCCTACTGTCTGTGTTATATAGGGATACCACCAGATTTACATGGCCAATAACATGTCCAACCATGATATTGTTATCATTTTTTCACATCTCAGAACAACTTGACTAGATAAAGGAAATCGTCCAAGCACCTATGACTAAAACATCCACCACCACACCCGCCTCTATGGCATGGTGACCCTTTGAATCCCCAAAATCCTCACCTAGCCTCTGAAACACCTCCAAACACCATCTCCACACAACCAAGCCTAAAAAATGTAATGGTATGGATTTTAAATGTATGATCCCTCATAAAATATAGATCTAAAATAATTTTCATCCATGAGAGTCAATATAAAACTCTACAAGGAATAGATGAAAGGGGAAGGTCCGAACAACTATCCCATGAGATACCTCTGAAGGGTCTTTTTAAAACATAAGTGTAACCAAAAAATAAGAACACACTTCAAGAGGAATAAGGAAAATATAATAAATTAGAATGGTTCATGTGTTTAATCATCAATGAAAACAATTAATAAAAACAATCTAAACAATATTGACTAATATGAATGAAAATTCACCTCATGATCCCATGCAGTATCCTCCAAGACAACATAACTTCATAACACACAAACCAAGGGTATGGTCCAAACATGAATAACCTTTAACAATGATTGTGGTTCTATATTGGTTTCTCTATAAAAATCACAGCTTTTATGATATCCAAATATCACCACTTAATTACAAGGGATTCATTGTAAATATAAAGACAAAGTTGAGACACCAGGAAGCTTGTGTGGAGCCTTTATAGTCATGGAGGGTATGTCAATTGATAATCCACCGTACCAACATTCTCTAACACCTAAAAGTGCTGAATAATTGGGAAAAAAACTTACCCTCTCTATAAAATCAAGGTGTCCACTAATGACGTGATACCCTAAAGAGCACATGATCTTCTACCTGAAACTCCACAAGCCTCCACCTATGATCAACATATTTTTTATAATGGTATTTCCATATAAAATATTTTAACATATACTCTTATATTATTTGATAAAAATCTAATATTTTAATTTATGGATTTGAAACCAATAATTGTGATACAATTTAGACCATCAAAACACTACAAATTCAAAGGATATACTGGTTCACTTATATACCTAATAAACATTTATAACTACTGTTACATAAAATTTGGAGAAAATAATTCAAATAGGACACATTCACTCAGAATCAACTTTTCCAAAAATAAAAAAATTTAAAACATAACATTTTTTTCATGAAATATAACCATAAATTTCAACAAGACTTATTATATGTTATTACACCTCTATAAACCCCATAAAAACATTTAAAAATTTGCGATGAGAAACAAAATCATAATAAAGGGATTAAATGAATGAAACCCATTAGTACAATGAAAATATGAAAAGCCAAAAAAGGACCTTTAACACAATATTATTTGAGTTTATGAAATAAATCATATCAATATTAAAAGCACAAATTTTCACTAGAAATACTTAAAATACCCTATAAAGAAAATAAAAGACCATTTAGGAAACATAGAGTATCTTATTCATAACCTATGTTCTCTTGTTTTAGAAATAATTAGATACTAGTTACATCTATATAAGAAAAAATCATGGGTTTCTCTATAATTTTCACTGTTGATTTCATGGATCATTACCTAATACATTATACTGTTATACCAGTCTCACTCACTCATATAAGCTCTATCGGAATCACCTATTCATATAAGTTGTATCAGGACTTTCTATTCATATATTCTATGTCATGCTCACCCAAGTTTAATATGTAATTATAAAATACAATATAATGTTTAGATAAGTTTATTCTTTCACAAATTCATCATAAAAATAAAGAAAAAACCTTTCAATACTTTATGAAAAACATTTTCTAATATTAAAATAACATTTTCATTAAAAAAATTAAATAAAAATACCTAGAAAAATGGAGGTAGGGATTAACTTTGATGAAAATAGGAAGCCTATAATGGACAAAAAATAGAAAATTATAGTTTATAATGTCAAAAAATCCATTAATACTGTATATATGTTAAAATATTACATTCATTTTTTTTCATTTTTTAAAATATATTCAATTCATTCCAAACAAAATACCTAAAAAAATTTATTTTGAAAAAAAAATAACAAATTAAAATTTGGGATAAAATTTCTTTTATATTCTATTTATATCCAAATATATATAAAATAATTTTAATAATATGGACTAAAAAATGATAATTTTCAAATAAATATTAAAAACATTTAAAATTTAGTTTTAAGATAAAGTGTCCCTTACCTCGAGTCCAACTCATCAAATATGTTATTTATATTCATGAATAGTATACATATGTTAATTATTCAATTTCAAAATAAAATTATCATTTTAATTATTAATTTTATATTATTTATTACTGTGATATATTTTATTTCATTATCAATTAAGTTTCCATCTGACATTTTGATGGCATTCGACTCATATATCGAAAATGACTTTGGCTGGTTAACTATGGTCAAAGTGGAAATTATTAAATAATATATAATATCATAATACTCAAATAAATATAATTTATATATATAAATTATTATATTAAAACAAACTATTAAATATGTTTTTGAAAAATGAACTATGTTATAATCTTAGAGATGGTAGGGCGTACATAAGCATGAATTACTTTTCCATTTTTCAAAGAAAATAATGGAAATAAGTGAAGTATTATGGTATCATTAAATTTTTAATATAATAAAACAAATATCATATAATATTTTTATATATACTTTTTTATATTATCCACATAATGTGGTTATTAAAAATGAATCTTATAGGGTCGTAGAGGTTGTAATCCACCCATACACACGAATTCCACTATCAATTTTTAAGGGATAGAAATGTGAGAAAATAAATTATATATTTTAATTAAATAATAATTATTATTTCACAAATAATATATATATATATATATTAAATATTTCATTATAACCATCTATGATATGTGGTGATGAAAAATGAATAGCATCAGTTCGCGAGGAGGTAGTCGATTGTACACATGAACGACAATATAATTTACTATTTGATGTAAGAGGGTATGGATATAGGTTATTTATTTTTAACATAACAATATAATAGTTTATGAAAGACACTAGTTTTATTATTTCATCATGTTTTATTATGATTTTAATTAATTTTAAGATGAAATAAAACTAAGACATTTGGTAGAAAGACATACCACTTCTTCGTGTAACCTCATTTGATTTACACCATAAGCCCTATAAAGTTGTGAGTACACCAAAAATAGGATCTCTAATAAGTGGTTAAGAAATTTAATAAGGTATTTGGATATTTATTGGTTTATATATAGTTCTCAAATGGTGTGAGGAAGATAGGATATGTACTACCAACATATAAGTGAGGGGAGGGGAATTTAGGAAATTTGTTAAACTAGTAAATTAATATGAATTATTTTTCAGATTAATTTGAATAAAAATTGATATAAATAGAATATTGGATTAATATATTTTTAAATAATCTCATCAAATAATATTTGGACTGGTTTGGTTGATGTTCTCACACTTATCTTGTTTTTCAACCACTATTAACCCTTTTGACAATTACCGTGATATTAGTGGGTTTTTACTATTTAGGGGATAATAAAATTATTATAAAATTACAAGTGAACAATAAATGGAACATGGTAAAAAATTTAAACCATATACAATTAGAATTTCCAATGATGGTATTATCTTGAATTTTAAAACATTTAATAAAAATATCCGTTATTATAAATTAAATTTAATGCCATTTTTCAAAATAGAAGAAATATTATAATAGAATAAGTGTCTAAATCTGGTAAAACAGTACCAAAATTACATTTATTATATTATTAAGAGGACAAAATCTTAAAAAGGTAAAAAAATAAGATTATAAATGTTGTTATATCTTTTTAATACTTATCTTTTATTTTAAACCCTTAGATAACTAATGTTAAACTTTACTATGTTAATGAATTTCTAAATATTAAATAGTTATAATTTATCTTATAACGTTCTAGTTAGATCATAAATGGACAAGGGGTGAGATTTTAGAACATTTATAATCTTAAATGTCCCCTTTAAATATTTTTATAATTTTTAAATAATGAAGTAAAATATTATTTAACATTAAATACTATTAATGTATTTTTTTTGAACTATTCACATAATTTGACTTTGAAAACAATATGAAAAAAGTATAATTAAAATATAAACCTATATCACATCTCTATTATGTTATATTTATATATAATATATTTGGGACATTATAATCAACCAAAAAAAATTTCATGTAGATACTTGAATTTTCTACTACATCAACAAGCACGGTATCCACTTTTCATAAACATTTAATGCAATTATTTAATCATCTAAAATTGAAAATAAATTAAAATTTTAAAAATAAATAAATTAATTTTAATATAAACTTTTATATTCATTAAATATTTATATTTAATCACATATATGTCATGATAACTCATTTAATATGTTATTTTGACTTATCCAGCATTATGCAAGCATTACACAAGATTTTAGATATGTTAATTGTTATATTACACAAAAATTTGTATATATTAGTCATAAATATAAATAATAATTCATATTTATTTCCTAAGTAAAACAGGGTTTTATTAAACTTTAACTTTTTTCTTCATGACATGGAATTTTAATTTTTCAGGGCTCTATAAGAAGGACATCAACACTGAAAATGATTTTTATATTTATTAAGAAAGAAATTATAATTTTTATGTATTGAATTATTATTTTCCTATATTTTTTTTTGACTTTTAGATAATATATTTTTTTATATAATTTTCGAAAAATATATATCACATTTATATCGTACTGATATCTTAAAATGTACTGTATTTCATTAAAATATTATTGTTTACTATTCATAAAAAAATGAACATGTTCTAAAAAATATAAAAAATTAATTCAAAGATAAATTTTATGTTATGAGTCTAAAATGAATTCCATTTCATATAATTAAATTCCTATAAGTCTCAAAAATTTCATTTAATGTAAATGTGTAAAACATAATGAATAATAATTTTTTTAAATGGGCTTTTCAGCCCAAAAAACAAACTTTTACAAAAATTAAGTAAAATGAAGATTAAAATGAAATTAATTTTAATATATAAAATTATTTAATACCTATGTTACATTGATATAAAATTCTAATCATAATTAAAATTTTCACTGAAAAAATGATTTTTTTTAAAAAATTAGTATTTTTCAATATTCACTAAAAAATAAAACTTTTCATAAAAATACAAAAATATCACCCTACGACAGTTTTGAAATTATTTTTGGTAAATGATATAGTTTTTATCAAGAATATTATAAAATTTTCATAATTTAATTGTAATATTATTTCACAGCAAGCAATAAATACCATATTTGGAGAAAACATATTTTTGGAAATGGTATGCCTTTACAAAAAAGTGTGATACTATTTTCAATGAATTTATCAACACATTTCTATTGAGTAGGTAATTTACATATATTTTATAATTTTATAATTATTTTTAATTCTTTCCAACAGAAATACTAGGTTATAATGTTCACATTTGAATAATAATATTTTATAGTACGTTTAAGCTTGTTTTTGTGTGTCATGGATGCTATCAAACATGATATTCTTCTAAAATGTTGGGATATTATATGTAAAACCTTAATCCACTATTGATCTATATAGATATTCATTTCCTTACTCTATACCACATGATGTCCAATAACTTCTGGTTCCCCAACCATGGTTCAACAAAACGATGAATGAAATAGTCATCTATACAATGATTCAAATGAATCCTTGACAAAGGATATTTGGTATATAATATTAAAGTTGAACTCAAAAAAATGTAGTTTCTTTTCCCCTGATCATCACAGATATATAATTCCATAGCTATATAGTTTTCTCTATTAGGACATCTTTCTCAGGATTAAAGGTAGTTGTAAGGAAAAACTAGGAGGCAGATGAATATACAAATACTCTCTAGACTCATGAGGTAAGACATGAAACCTAGTCGTATGTTATGTTCCTCATCACATTTTTAATCAATAAAATAGTTTCCACATATCATCTTACCAGATCAACCACGCCACTCGACTCCCTATTCCCCAAAAAATGGGACAACTGTATTATATGATCTATAATCACCAAAACTACATCAGATCCTCCATGGGCCCAAGGAAAACCACTTAGTAAATACATAAAACATTCCACCCCATTTCACACAGGTACATCAATGGGATGAAACAAACCTCCAGGAACATGATTATTTACTTTAACCTGCTAATAAACATGATATTGTGCCACATACTCTATCATTGACCTCTTCATCCAGACCATCGAAGATATCCACTCATTCCATGATACATATTGGACATACCTAAATATTCTAATAAGGGTGAAAATTCAAATCAAGGATGATTACATCATAAATTTCAACCAAAATTAATAGACCCCCCTAAAACATCATCTAATTTTTCCTATCATTCAACTACACCTCTAGAGCATCACTAGGGAAAACACTATCTTGCATCACCTCTACCTTTAAGTCTCTAAATTGTGAATCATCAACATGATAACTTAAATATTATACCATAGTAATATGATAAATACATACTCTAACAATAACTTCGTTTTCCTAGACATATATTTCATCAAGCTCTTCTATCCATTTCTAGGAGTCACTAGACAACCAAATGACATCCCTTCATGACTTTGTTCTGTATGCATCAACCAAAATGATTCCTTTCCCAAGGGTGTAATATATCTATAATTAATAATAATTTAGAAAATTTATCCACCATAACCAATATAAATTTTGATATTATGAGAAAAAACATATTTCAGGATTTTTTTGTCTATGAAAACCAAAGGAAATCACTGATGGGTTAATGTCACCATAGCTTTAGAAAAAACACTTTTTCATCCAAATCCAAACCATTTATTTCATAGTTATTCTCATGGGGAGTTGATTAACATACCCAAAATAGATCACATACTAATAAAAAAAATGAAAAATACCTATAATATATTAGAGGATACATATAAAATGTCAAACATCACCCCTTATTCTGGAAGCTGGAGAATGAGACCACTGACTAATCACCCTTCCATGTAACCGAACACATCATGTCACAGATCAATCCAAAAAAGAACCATTTATTCCCATTAAATGTTCTCAATGGGTCTGAAATTAAATATAAATCATAGAATAACCTCCATTAATAGACCAAAAGAGAAAGAAGGTTATAAATCTCTACCACTTTCTTGTATTTTTCCGTGAAACAACTTCTATAACCTTTGAAGAGTCTATGTCCACACCCAACTGAGACACCAGATTCCCAAGTAAATGAACCTATTGAGTCCAAAACATTCATTTGGATGTAGTTTCATAGATATTGTGGTGTCTAAGAGCTATAATGAATACTCTGAGATGATCCATAAGCTTTTTCTATGTATTTTATCAGATCAAAATTTCATTAATGATGATAACCACATAATGTTCTAAGAAATCACATAACACAGAGTTCACAAGCCATGTGAACATAGTTTGTGTGTTACAAAAATTGAATAAAATGAACATGAACTCAATTTTCCCATACCTACACCTAAAGGTAGTATTATAGTTATCCACATCCTTCACCTTCATCTAATGATGTAAAGACCACAAATTTATCTTTAAAAACTAACTAGATCCCTTGATCTATTCGAAAAGAACATAAATCCTCAATAGGGTTAACAATTATCAAACATCAACTTGTTCAAACTCCATTAGTCCATATAAAACCGCAAAATACCATCTTATTTCTTATATAACAACACATAATTACACAATAGAGGAACACTGAATCATATGATACCCTTATGTATCAATTCATCAACTTGGAGCCTCAACTCTTTCTTATCAATGGGTTCCATCCTATAAGGATCCATCAAAATTGGACACATGCTCGACTGAAACTACATCCCAAATGTTACATCATGCCAAGGATTTGTTTTAAAATCTCAACTAGGAAGAATCATGAAATTTCATAATGTCATTTGGGACATCTTCCACTAGGGAATCCTCTAGTAGCTCTTCCAACAGAGAGAAAATAGGTTTTAGTCACCTATCACCCTTTCAATAGAACTAGTCGCCAATGAACACCACATTCCCGCATTCTAAATCAGAAAAAACCCTCCTATAAAAACAATTGATAAATACATTCCTGGAATACATCCAACCCATTCCATTTATAATATATTATGGATATATATGTTCCATGATGAAATACCCCATTTATTGGGTTTTCCCTAATCCCATTATATGTCCCCAACATGCATCAAACAATGAATCCTAATCTCTAACTGACATGGACAACCCTAGGGGAACTGGTATACTCTCTGCCTATAGTCATAATATGAATTACGAAGTTGAAAAAAACAAGGGATTGTGAAGAAATATAATCAAAAAAGGAAGAAACTAAGGTTGTTGATAAACCAATCCTACCTTGGAAAAACTCTGGCACTACTTCCACTGGAACTCTATTGCATATAACTACCCAAATAAATATCCTCTTCCTTTATGATAATGGACTCTATACTACCACTATATTATTTTCCCCTGAGGATAGGGAACATCTTAAGGATACCCACTGCCAACTTCATCGTCCATTGGTTGAAAAAAAAAAGAATTGCATTGGCTACCAAATCAACTCAGACGACCCTTGATGTTGATACTGTCTCAGAGGCTGTTGTTGCTACAATAGAAAAGGGGGTTAAAAACCCATATAACACTAACCACCCTAAGTTATATATCACTGAGCATGATGGTGAAAATGAGTCCCATAAATATTGCATGAAAACCAGAATCCCACAGTTGATGCTCGAGATCCACCATCCTCATATTATTGTGGAATGTTTTTCTAAGATTGGTTCCCTACCAATCAGAAACCCAAATATGTAAACATTCATTATTCACTACTTGAATCCATTCTCCCCAATATTCCCTATTATCCACCCAGTCATGGCTCACCCCTAGAGAACGAATCTTCTCGATATCATACACTTTTTTTTCACCATGAAATATGTGTGAATTATAAAAGGGGTTACCACATATCAGATCTGTTAGAGTAAAGTTTCATCTAGATGAAAAAATATATAATCCTCATATGGGAAGACATCGAAAGAAAAATATAGAAGGTTAATTAAATTAACCCCAAAATCCCACAAACTCATACTCCCCTACTGAATAATGAGAAGCTCAAACCTATTACATGAGTTTATTTTTGATTATAATAATTACAAATAAACATCAATATAACAAATTGTCCATGGTACATCTACCACTTTCTGTTCACCATGATATAGTATCAAACAATAAAACATAGATCCATACATAGGAATAACCTCAAATGACACCCACCACTTATCCCAATCCCAAATCAAATTGAATGAAATATTAATATCTTCCAACAAGCACACTATCTCTAGATAAAATACTGTCCCCTAATAATTTATCAGGTTCGAATGTGTAATGGAATTCAAGATAGTCTATAATGTCCCTTCCTCCTCTGTGGGTTCAATCCTTCGATGATAAAATAGATAAAAAAATAGATCCTCTATTTACTAAGATTCTCACAGATGATGACCATGATCCATTACTAAAAAAATAAATAATAAACCCAAAACCTAGTAGAATATAATTTAACCAATGTTTATTGAATATATTTTATTTAAATTTCCCCAAAATAATCCAATACAGACATGAATACAAAAACTAATGATTCATGTATGTTTCCTAGTCCTCAACCATTTTTGTGGACATTTTTTACTAGGTCATTCAATATGCTCATATTCCTTGCTTCAAATAACAGGGATCCCTAAACTCTCATGTCCTATCTAGTATCCTTGAACTATATCAAACACCAAGCTCTATTGATAGTGTTTCCCTACCAACCCATGTAGTCCTCACAAGTCCCCAACTATAAAATCTATCCTATATCTCAACATTAAACTTCTATAATGATCTATCATGAGCTCATCCAACCAAATGTACCCATATTAGGCCTATGATGAAGAAAGAGAGATAATGACCTCCAATCCCACGTTCATTAGGCCCCAGGTTCGAAACATGCACTGGGGGTATAAAAATCACACAAATGGAAGACATTTCCCACAATAACATAATAAGGATTAAGGTAGAGGATAATGAAACCAATAAGAAACTCCATTACATAATATAAAATGGTAAACCAAACCAACCCACAATGAATGAGAAAATCCAAAAATCTAAAAAAGGTCTCAAAAATATATCAAGGATAATCCCAACGATTGAAACTAAAAAAATCGGATTTCCAATCTAGTAATACCCAGATTATAACGAACCATACTTTACAGACATTTTTAATACTTCAAAAATTGAAGCACACTTATTACAACATATGATAAAACCACAAAGGACCGTATAGGTATAGTGTCTTTAGAAACTGGGAAACATAAACAACTGGTTCATAAATCTTCTACAGTGTCTCCCATTTATTTCATCATATCTAGGGTCCCTTTTAGCATATTCTACTTAATATCCATCTTCCTGACCTGGGGAATAGAAAACATAAAAGGGTGAGCTCAAATGCTCAGCAAGGGCAAATAAAGTAAATAAAAATCATATCATATCTTTTTGAAAATCAAAACCTGCAAAAGAGATCATAATATCTTAACATGGAATAAATCATAGAAGTGAAAATGAGATCCCCATAAAACTTGAAACTTTGTGGCATGCACACATAATCATGGAAAATCATTTCTTGTTAGTCATGACTCATTGCCAAGACTATCTTAGTGGACAAAGTCCCTTTCTGAATCGAGTTCACTCCTCGTTTCAGTCCTGTATTACTGAACCGAAATAACCTTCCGTTCCAGCTATGTCTATCTCATGAGATATAAAATCTTTACCCAATGCATTGGAGGGAGATATAGGTCCCACCCATCTTATAATGAATCCTTTCTTATGTGTGCCACATAATCATAAACCATACATCATAGCGTAACCCATGTAATAAAAATGGGATTCTTAAACAACATGACATCATAAAACAATTCATATAAGATAAAGGAATTCATAAAAATATTTCCATCACAACATAATCAAATCCATGTAATAATAGGGATAAAAACAGAACCCTTTTATTATCTTAGATGGAAAATAATTTTGATAAAATACTTGAACTTCATTCTTGAGGAAAATATCCTTTCTACTTCAAAAACACTTTTCCTTTCTTAACATGTCATAAAATTTTAAACTAAAAGAGGTTGATTAAAAATAAACTTGAATACTTGTAAAGGAAGCTTCTTGGAAATAATTTTTTAGAAATCCATTCATGCCGTATAAGTTAAAAAAAACATTCTTCGTACATTTGTCGGAAAAGTCAAAAAGTACCTCGTACGACAAAAGATTCCTTTCATAGATATTACTAAAAACTCACCGAAGGGTAAAAATTGATTTAAACAATTGTAGGTGGATTTAAATAATATTACATATTGATGAAACATGGATGTGGATGATAAAATACACCCCAGTAAATACTTACGAATAAACAATCTCGGATAAAAATGAGATTGTGATATTTCCCTTACCTTAGGTCCGATTTGCTTTGTTCGTGTCCGAATATCCTGTATAATGGTTTAAATAATGTTATTGACTTATTCCATAATCATACATATTTATATGATATCATATATGGTCATATTATTAGCTTTTTGTTAGTAATATTTCATTGTTACTTGTTACTCGGGTCTTTATAACTTTTTGTTCTTATGCGTGTTTTGTCGAATAAATTCTTATTCTTATCTTTAGGTTATAGATAATTAATTTCCAGAATGGTATTAGTGTAGTATATACCATATTCATTCATTCAATTCATTTATATAATCATTATGAAATGAAGATCATGTAGAACGAGTCGCATCACATCGTGGAGACGGTATTCCGTACGTACGCACGAGTGATGATATCGTTCCTATGATCGTGGAATTGTATTAGAGTATATATATATTATTTCAGTATCAATATTACTTCATAATAATCATATATAGTTACTAATTACACCATTATACCCATCCTTGTAAGGTGATGGTGGAAAATAGATTACACCACGGCGTGGAGACGGTATTCCGTACGTACGCACGCGCGGTGATTTCATTTTTCCGTAGGATGGATAGAAGATTAATTGGGGTTGTTTCATATTTATAATAACATATCAGTATGTAAGTAATACTTATGTTATTACTTTATCATGAAACAACTAAAGGAGAAGAAGTTGAAGAAGAAAGAAATTGAAAAGATCGGTAATGGATATTACCTCTTCTTTGGAACACCTCTTTGAATCCTCCACTAAGGGAACTAAGATCGGTCTTTGAAGAAGACCAGGACCTCTAGGATTATTATAGGGAAGTGGAGAGGAGAAAAGGCCAGGGGTTGGCCGAGCTTGAGTGCTCAAATTGGTGTGAGGAGGAGGGGGAGGAGGTGCCCTTTTATAAGGGAGGAGAGGGGCACCTTAGGAATATCTCAAAATATTATTTTATATTAAAGTCAAAATCGGTTTATAATGGTTCCAAAGGGTCTTATTTCGAAGCTAAAGTGGGGATGGGTCGAACGAATATCAACCAATAGGATTTAGACAAGTTTAGGGTATTATTTTAACCTTATCAATTAGATTTAACTCTAAGTTAATTAATTTAACTTTTACCGTGTCTTTTTGTTTTCTTTCACTATATGGTTAATACACTTACTATAACATGCCAAACGAACCCCAAATTGTTTATTATTAATATTTATATCCTTATCTAAGTCATTTGGCCGAACCTTAGATTTTTAGGAATAAAATAACAATTAATAATATAATATTTGATTTAAAAACTATTTTGTGTCAATTTTGACACTATTTGATATATGATTTTTGTAAAAGTCATAACAGAATTATATGTTCGAACCAAGTTGATTAAATCAACACTAATATATCATAGTAACCTATAAAATTAGTGGAATTCATAAAAAGTCTCAAATTATATTTATTTTGGTGTTTATAACATCAATTATGTCAATATTTCATTAATAAGATAATTATTGCATCATCATTGTGTCATAAATAAATTAAATTATTTAATGTCTACAAATTACAAATAAAATACCATTATGTAGGAAATATTGTTAGCTTTATAATGAATATTTATAGTTGAATTTATCTTATGTATAACCCCATATTAAAAATGATTTACTTATTAAACTTTGATTTTAACTATTTTAACCCTTCTTTAAATAAATTAATAATAAATGTCCTAATCTAATCCAAGTGGGCCTAAATGGTCATATTTTATTCCTAAGTTTGTTTTTGGTCGAATTAAACTTGTCCAATAGAATTAGGACATGTGTTAGGGTAATAGTAATATCATATTTACCCTTAGTTACCCTATTTACTATTAACCGCGGTAAAAAAAGTAAAAAGTTACTATTCACCAAAAAATTATTTTTATCTCATTGAACCACATTTTACATACTGATATCAACCGTGTCTGTCGGATTTTTGAAATTCCATTCACAGAAGCGGTAAAATTAAGTTTTATGCAAAATTCAGTTTTTAACCTACCACTTAGTGGTTTCACTATTCATCAAAAATTGAAAGTTTTCAGACAAATACCAAAATTTCACCCTAGGATAATTTCGATATTCTGAGTCCAAAAATGAAGTCCATTTTGAAAAATAAAATTTATAAAATTTCAAAAAGTGGTTATTACTATTCATAACGGCTAGTTTTAATAGCATATTGTTGTTTAGTGAAACTCGGTATTGCGTACGACGCAAGCTATCGAGGAAGGTCGCGATTGCGTGTAAAGAAAGCCAAGCAAGTGTTGTGTAGAAAAAGATTCCTTTGATAATTTATATAACATAAAAGTCTTGGGTGTTACATTCTACCCCCCTTAAAAAGAATTTCGCCCTCGAAATTCGTCACTTTGTAACAAACAGATGAGGATAATTCTCCCTCATCATATCCTCAAGCTCCCATGTAGATTCTTCAAGTTGGTGGTTCCTCCATAAAACCTTCACCAAGAGAGTGGTCTTGTTTCGTAGGACTTTTTCGCTACGATCCAGAATCTCTATCGGCTGTTCTTCATAAGAAAGATCTTGCTCCAGCCGTACAACTTCTGAGCTGAGTACATGTGAAGGATCTAGTATGTACTTTCTCAGGAGAGATACGTGGAACACATCGTGAACTTGAGAGAGATTTGGTGGAAGCGCCAATCGGTAAGCTACCTTCCCAACACGATCCAGTATTTCGAAAGGACCGATATATCTAGGGCTCAACTTCCCCTTCTTTCCAAATCTCATAACCCTCTTCCAGGGAGATATTCGTAAGAACACTTTATCACCCACTTCAAACTCTAGGTCTTTTCTTCGGTTGTCGGCATAACTTTTCTGTCGACTCTGAGCTGATCTTATGTGTTGTTGAATAGATCTAACCTTTTCTGCCATTTCATCAACGAGATCAGGTCCTAATAGATTTCTTTCCCCAACTTCATCCCAGCAAGTTGGAGTCCTGCATTTCTTTCCATAGAGAGATTCATAAGGAGCCATTTGAATACTGGAGTGAAAGCTATTATTATAAGAAAATTGGACCAAAGGTAGGTGTTGATCCCAACCTCCTTTGAAATCCATAGAGCAAGCTCTCAACATATCTTCTAGGGTTTGAATTGTTCTCTCAGACTGACCGTCTGTATGGGGATGATAAGCAGTGCTGAAACTCAACTCTGTATCCAGAGTATGCTGAAGACTTCGGAAAAACTTTGAGGTAAATCTCGGATCCCGATCAGATATAATAGAAAGTGGTACTCCATGCAATCTTACCACTTCCTTTACATATATCCTGGAAAGCTGATCTAGAGAGAAATCCTCTCTAATAGGAATGAAGTGTGCAGACTTTGTAAGACGATCAACTATGACCCAGATAGCATTATTGCCTTTGGATGTTTTAGGAAGTCCTGTGACAAAGTCCATAGTGATGTTTTCCCATTTCCATTCGGGTATGGGTAATGGTTGTAACATCCCCTTAGACTTCTGTCTCTCAGCTTTAACTTGTTGACAAACCAAGCATCGAGAGACATATTCAGCAACATCTCTTTTCATGCCATCCCACCAGAAGTACTCTTTCAGGTCCCTATACATCTTCGTGCTTCCAGGATGAATAGAGAATGAAGAACTATGAGCCTCATCCAGCAGCTCCTTCTTTAATTCGGGGATGGGAGGAACACAAACCCGATTCCTGAACTTTATTATCCCATCACAATCAAGGTTGAATTCAGGAACATTTCTCACCTTCTTTTGTAACTCGGCATCTTCTTTCTGTGCCTCTTTAATCTTCACATGTATAGATGGTTGAACATTCATTTGAGAAAGATAAGATTTTTCCCCTTCCATTATAATTCCAAGATCCATCCTTTGTAAATCCATAAATATTGGATCTTTTGTGATCCTCATCATGGATAAACTAGCATGGTCTTGTCGACTTAATGCATCTTCCACCTTGTTTGCTTTCCCAGGGTGGTAATGGATTGAGCAGTCATAATCCTTAATCAGCTCCAACCATCTTCTTTGGCGCATATTCAGCTCCTTTTGTGTGAAAATATACTTTAAACATTTATGATCAGTATAAATATCACACCTTTCACCATAAAGGTAATTCCTCCAAATCTTTAATGCAAAGATTACCACAGCCAACTCCAAATCATGTGTTGGGTAATTTTTCTCATGGATTTTCAACTATCGTGAGGCATAAGCTATCACCATATCATTTTGCATAAGAACACACCCCAATCCCTTCTTGGATGCATCACTGTAGATCACAAACCTTTCTCCACTACAAGGCAGTGTGAGCACAGGTGCACTGGATAACCTTCTTTTCAACTCCTTGAAATTCTCTTCACATTCCTCTGTCCAGACAAACTTAACTCCTTTCCGAGTCAACTTGGTGAGTGGATTAGATAATCGTGAAAAATATTTTACAAAACTTCGATAATATCCATCCAAACCAAGAAAACTTCGGATCTCAGTTACTGTTGTTGGTCTTGACCATCTTTCGATAACCTCTGTTTTTGCTGGATCCACATATATCCCCTCTTTTGAGATTATGTGACCCAAAAATGCAACTTTTTGAAGCCAAAATTCACACTTGGTAAATTTGGCATAAAGCTTCTCCTTTCTCAGGGTCTTCAATATAATTCTCAAGTGATCTTCATGCTCTTCCTTGCTCTTTGAATAGACAAGAATATCGTCTATAAAGACTACCACAAATTGATCAAGATAGTCACTAAAGACTCTATTCATTAGATCCATGTAGATAGTAGGGGCATTAGTAAGACCAAATGGCATCACTATAAATTCATAGTGTCCATACCTTGTACGGAAAGCCGTCTTTGGTATATCCTCCCTTTTGACCCTTAATTGATGATACCCTGAACGAAGATCAATCTTGGAAAAGTATTGACCTCCGCGTAGTTGGTCAAATAAGTCATCAATGCGTGGGAGAGGATATTTGTTCTTGATAGTGATCTTGTTATGTTCTCGATAATCAATGCAGAGTCTCATTGATCCATCTTTCTTCTTAACAAATAGAACAGGTGCTCCCCAAGGTGACGCACTAGGGTGTATGAATCCCTTATCAAGATTCTCTTGGATTTTCTTCTTCAATTCCTGCAACTCAATTGGGGCCATTCTATAAGGTGTCTTTGAAATAGGCAAAGCACCCGGTACGAGTTCTATTGAAAACTCAACTTCACGATTTGGTGGAAGACCTGGTAATTCCTCCGGAAAGACATCATCAAACTCCTGTACAATGGGAATATTCTTAATCGTGAGTTTCTCACCAACCATTTGAGATAAATAACCTTCATTTAGTGGAATCAATACCCATAAGATGGAAGAAATTTCCACTGGAAGGTTATGTTCATCCTTGCATTGATAAACGATCGTAGATTGATCTGGAATATGAAATATGACTTCCCTTCTTTGGCAATTGATATGAGCTCCATGTAGAGAAAGCCAATCCATGCCAAGAATCACATCAAATTCCACTAAAGGAAGGATCACAAGATTTGCAGGAAGCACTTTCCCACAAACTTCGATCGGAGAAGAATTATAAACTTTTGATGCGATTGATCTGCCATTAGGTTTTGTCACAGCTAACTCAACATCTAATTGTTGAGGTAATACGGTGATACCCTTAGAAAATTTTTCAGAAATAAAAGAGTGGGTGGATCCAGAATCAAATAAAACATTTTCTACTTTAGAGTGGATGGTAAGTGTACCTTTCACCACATCGTTATCGTACTCCACATCGCTGATAGAAATTGCATGTGACTTTCCTTTGTCTTTAGCCTTAAGAGTTTGTTGACGTCGACCATCATCATCAACCCTTGGATTTGGGCATTGATTGGCATAATGCCCCATCTCCTTGCACTTGAAACATTGAAGTGTAGTAGGTTCATTCTGTGTATCCCTTCCTTTGTTTGCGTCATTAGACATCTTCTTCCCATTATCACAGCATTCAAATGCCCGATGAACTTCTTTTCCACATTTAAAACATTTACTTGTCCCTTTAAGACAACTCCCTCCATGTTTCTTTCCACACTTTGAGCATAAGGAAAAGCTCATCTTCTTTTCCGTGTGCTCTTTAGATTTTTCTTTGAATTCCATCTTCCTCTTCTTATCAAACCCATGTGACTGATGGGTTACTCCAATCTCCATCTCGACTTTGAGAGCACATCGAACGATTTCCTCGTAGCTATTGAAGTCCCTTATGGCTAACGCCCTTCGAAGACTTGGTTTTAAGCCACTAAAAAATCGATCGATCTTACTCTCAGGTTGGATAATAATACCAGAAGCGTACCTTGCAAGTCTGGTAAAATTTGCTTCATAGGTACCAACAGATTCATCATCCCTTTGCTTCAGTTCAATAAACTCTTTCTCCATCTTTGTTCGAAGAATACGAGGGAAGTACTTATTGAAAAATAAGTTCTTGAACTCATCCCATTCCATAGACTCAATTTCATCCCTTTGCCTTGTATTCTTAACAAGATTCCACCATTGATCCACATCTCCTTCCAAACGATACACTGCTAGGATGACTTTATCATGCTCAGAACATTGAAGAACTGAAAATATCTTTTCAGTAGTACTAATCCATTGTTCAGAAACTAATGGATCAGTAGACCCACTGAAAGAAGGTGGACGCTGCCTCATGAAGGATTCAACAGAATGTTTCTCCCTCCTTTGCTCGTTTGGAAATCCTGCATGATTCATAGCTTGAGAAAGTTGTGTGAGCATGGCTACAAGATTTTGCATTCCATCTCCCATATCGTTTGGTTGCTCAGGGGGACAATCATTGCATTGCCCATCGCATTCCGCATTAACACGGTTCCTTCGGGTTCCAGCCATTGACTAAAACCAAGAAGAATAGTGTGAGCAACACTAATTATAATAGGAAACCACATAATTCAAGAATAAAATTTTCATGCTTATGGTCTTATCCTAGGTTATTCATGGCCATTTCTAAGATTGTGTTCTATGCTTAGACTTATCCTTAGGGTTCTTACTAAGGCTTTCACATCCTAGTTTCCAAAGGTTGACTATAACCTCCCTCTGATACCAACTATAACGACCCATACTTTACATACATTTTTAATACTTCAAAAATTGAAGCACACTTATTACAACATATGATAAAACCACAAAGGACCGTATAGGTATATTGTCTTTAGAAACTGGGAAACATAAACAACTGGTTCATAAATCTTCTACAGTGTCTCCCATTTATTTCATCATATCTAGGGTCCCTTTTAGCATATTCTACTTAATATCCATCTTCCTGACCTGGGGAAAAGAAAACATAAAAGGGTGAGCTCAAATGCTCAGCAAGGTAAAATAAAGGAAAGAAAAATCATATCATATCTTTTTGAAAATCAAAACCTGCAAAAGAGATCATAATATCTTAACATGGAATAAATCATAGAAGTGAAAATGAGATCCCCATAAAACTTGAAACTTTGTGTCATGCACACATAATCATGGAAAATCATTTCTTGTTAGTCATGACTCATTTCCAAGATTATCTTAGTGGACAAAGTCCCTTTCTGAACCGAGTTCACTCCTCGTTTCAGTCCTGTATTACTGAACCGAAATAACCTTCCGTTCCAGCCATGTCTATCTCATGAGATATAAAATCTTTACCCAATGCATTGGAGGGAGATATAGGTCCCACCCATCTTATAATGAATCCTTTCTTATGTGTGCCACATAATCATAAACCGTACATCATAGCGTAACCCATGTAATAAAAATGGAATTCTTAAACAACATGACATCATAAAACAATTCATATAAGATAAAGGAATACATAAAAATATTTCCATCACAACATAATCAAATCCATGTAATAATAGGGATAAAAACAGAACCCTTTTATTATCATAGATGGAAAATAATTTTGATAAAATACTTGAACTTCATTCTTGAGGGAAATATCATTTCTACTTCAAAAACACTTTTCCTTTCTTAACATGTCATAAAATTTTAAACTAAAAGAGGTTGATTAAAAATAAACTTGAATACTTGTAAAGGAAGCTTCTTGGAAATAATTTTTTAGAAATCCATTCATGCCGTATAAGTTAAAAAAAACATTCTTCGTACTTTTGTCGGAAAAGTCAAAAAGTACCTCGTACGACAAAAGATTCCTTTCATATATATTACTAAAAACTCACCAAAGGGTAAAAATTGATTTAAACAATTGTAGGTGGATGTAAATAATATTACATATTGATGAAACATGGATGTGGATGATAAAATACACCCCAGTAAATACTTACGAATAAACAATCTCGGATAAAAATGAGATTGTGATATTTCCCTTACCTTAGGTCCGATTTGCTTTGTTCGTGTCCGAAGATCCTGTATAATGGTTTAAATAATGTTATTGACTTATTCCAGAATCATACATATTGATATGATATCATATATGGTCATATTATTAGCTTCTTGTTAGTAATATTTCATTGTTACTTGTTACTCGGGTCTTTATAACTTTTTGTTCTTATGCGTGTTTTGTCGAATAAATTCTTATTATTATCTTTAGGTTATAGATAATTCATTTCCAGAATGGTATTAGTGTATTATATACCATATTCATTCATTCAATTCATTTATATAATCATTATGAAATGAAGATCATGTAGAACGAGTCGCATCACATCGTGGAGACGGTATTCCGTACGTACGCACGAGTGATGATATCGTTCCTATGATCGTGGAATTGTATTGGAGTATATATATATTATTTCAGTATCAATATTACTTCATAATAATCATATATAGTTACTCATTACACCATTATACCCATCCTTTTAAGGTGATGGTGGAAAATAGATTACACCACGGCGTGGAGACGATATTCCGTACGTACGCACGCGCGATGATTTCATTTTTCCGTAGGATGGATAGAAGATTAATTAGGGTTGTTTCATATTTATAATAACATATCAGTATGTAAGTAATACTGATGTTATTACTTTATCATGAAACAACTAAAGGAGAAGAAGTTGAATAAGAAAGAAATTGAAAAGATCGGTAATGGATATTACCTCTTCTTTGGAACACCTCTTTGAATCCTCCACTAAGGGAACTAAGATCGGACTTTGAAGAAGACCAGGACCTCTAGGATTATTCTAGGGAAGTGGAGAGGTGAAAATGGCAGGGGTTGGCCGAGCTTGAGTGCTCAAATTGGTGTGAGGAGGAGGGGGAGGAGGTGCCCTTTTATAAGGGAGGAGAGGGGCACCTTAGGAATATCTCAAAATATTATTTTATATTAAAGTCAAAATCGGTTTATAATGGTTCCAAAGGGTCTTATTTCGAAGCTAAAGTGGGGATGGGTCTAAATCCTATCAACCAATAGGATTTAGACAAGTTTAGGGTATTATTTTAACCTTATCAATTAGATTTAACTCTAAGTTAATTAATTTAACTTTTACCGTGTCTTTTTGTTTTCTTTCACTATATGGTTAATACACTTACTATAACATGCCAAACGAACCCGAAATTGTTTATTATTTATATATATATCCTTATCTAAGTCATTTGGCTGAACCTTAGATTTTTAGGAATAAAATAACAATTAATAATATAATATTTGATTTAAAAACTATTATGTGTCAATTTTGACACTATTTGATATATGATTTTTGTGAAAGTCATAACAGAATTATATGTTCGAACCAAGTTGATTATATCAACACTAATATATCATAGTAACCTAGAAAATTAGTGGAATTCATAAAAAGTCTCAAATTATATTTATTTTGGTGTTTATAACATCAATTATGTCAATATTTCATTAATAAGATAATTACTGCATCATCATTGTGTCATAAATAAATTAAATTATTTAATGTCTAAAAATTACAAATAAAATACCATTATGTAGGAAATCTTTTTAGATTTCTAATGAATATTTATAGTCTAATTTATCTTATGTATAACCCCATATTAAAAATTATTTACTTATTAAACATTGATTTTAACTATTTTAACCCTTCTTTAAATAAATTAATAATAAATGTCCTAATCTAATCCAAGTGGGCCTAAATGGTCATATTTTATTTCTAAGTTTGTTTTTGGTCGAATTAAACTTGTACAATAGAATTAGGACATGTGTTAGGGTAATAGTAATATCATATTTACCCTTAGTTACCCTATTTACTATTAACCGCGGTAAAAAAAAAGTAAAAAGTTACTATTCACCAAAAAATTATTTTTATCTCATTGAACCACATTTTACTTACTAATATCAACCGTGTCTGTCAGATTTTTAAAATTCCATTCACAGAAGCGGTAAAATTAAGTTTTATGCAAAATTCAGTTTTTAACCTACCACTTAGTGGTTTCACTATTCATCAAAAATTGAAAGTTTTCAGAAAAATACCAAAATTTCACCCTAGGCTAATTTCGATATTCTGAGTCCAAAAATGAAGTATATTTTGAAAAATAAAATTTATAAAATTTCAAAAAGTGGTTATTACTATTCATAACGGCTAGTTTTAATAGCATATTATTGTTTAGTGAAACTCGGTATTGCATACGACGCAAGCTATCGAGGAAGGTCGTGATTGCGTGTAAAGCAAGCCAAGCAAGTGTTGTGTAGAAAAAGATTCCTTTGATGATTTATATAACATAAAAGTCTCGGGTGTTACACAGATTGTCCCTCAAGGATCCTATAATCATTTTTATATATGTGGGGGAGAATAACAGATATATTCCTTGGGATCATACCCATAGTATCTCTATCACATGTGACAATGGAAAAATAATTCCCTGGAAAAAAATAGATGAACTAACATGCACAAAAATAGGTCAACTAAGAAAGACCATCCCCAACATGACATAATCACAAAATAACATGTCCTATATAGTAATATTGTTTCAAGGAATATAAAAAAGTACCCCATAATATCTTCCTTATTGACATTTTTGTATCATGACCTATCACCTAACATCCTTTTCCTATATCCTTTATTATAAAATCATATCACATATCAATTCACATCTGATAGTGTTAAGGACACATCCCTACTTAACCCACCTTCTCAAGGCCTGTCATCTAGAAGTGGAAGTAGTTAACATCACGTCATAACCTCATCCACATGGCCATATACCATATACAGGTTAGTAAGGTATCATGTACATGAAATTAATCATCATCTTTACCTCATTTGACCACTAATGGCCCCCACTACATATTATATTCTCATCATATCTTGGTGGTCTCTAACACCAACTCATTTAATCATTTTTGTAATCTCCAACACCATCCCACATCATTGAAGCTACTACTAATGGAGGACAGGGTAATATGGGCATAACATCCATCTAATTCCCCACCAACCTGGAAATTGGGGGAATCATCCAAAAACCAAAATATTTGGTCATTGGTAAGGTTATCCAACTCTATCTAGTGTGGATAAAATAATATAAATGTACAAGATAGGTATATATAACACAATACCCAACCTATGGGTTAACATAAAGTACACTAGCACATTCGACACTACCACCACCACTACACCTTAGAATAACCACCATAATTTTTGTAACCTAGAAAAGAATCATACCACATAACCCCCACACATAACCACCACACATAACCACAAAATTCCACTTATAATTACTACATAACATTAGTTCATTAATATTCAATAAAATATTTCAATTCTTTTATATTAGACATCATCCCAAAAGTCATTCATTTACTAACCAACAACATTTATTATTAAATTTATTTAAGGAAATTCATATATATATTCATCTAATCATGATCTTTCAATTTCATTATTTTAATTAATTTGATGGATAAATAAGAAACTAATATAACTAAACCATATAATATCACATTCACCAAACACCTAAAACTATTATATATGAATCCATTACATCACCAAAACGAAACTATCTCATTTAAAAAACCACACATCAAAACCACTAGACATTATCATATATCCCATCCCATACACCCTAACCATGGCTTCACTTTCCATCAGAATATATCTTGAGACCGATCACCAACACCAATGGTAGAATCCATAAATAAACTAAGAAAACACTTAAGAAAACACAGTAAACATACTAATCCATATAAAAAGGATTTCAGATATCACAATTACTACAAATTAAAATTCTAGAGATTCTATAAAAACACATACTCAATAGCATGAGTATTATTTCACAATTCATCAGTTTCAAAGAAAATCAATTAATGTGAGTAGAAAATTTTAAAAAATAATATAATTTTTATTAACTAAGATGCCACAAAAATTCCATTAAAATCTAGGGTAATCGTTATTTTTTTTGATAATTCTATGAATTTGTAACTTAATTACTAAATAGACTGACTTTTTATTTTTATATGTTTTACATAATTTTAGAGATAATGAAAAAAATGTATATTTATTATGCATAAAATTTAAATTTAAATTTATTTTTATTTTAAAATGTGAAAATAGAATCAGTATATTTTTTTATAAAATAAATTTAAATTATTTTGAAATGAATTATTTGAATCATAAATTTTGATTTAAAATGATTTATAATTTTTGAAATTAATTGATTATATTTTTTACCCGTATATGTGAATTTCTATGATATAAATGTTTTTGAAATTATATAAAAGGTAGAAGTGACCACATGATCACATCATATTCTATCAAGTGACCATGAGCCCTTAAACTACCTATATGGACCAGCATATTGAATCCACAATACACCCTTCACCTTCACATGCCAAGTAACAACATTACTATCATTCACACTAGAAAAAGGTGAAACATAAATTTCCATCACAATATCATTTCCATTTCTGTACGAATAGTTAGTTAACCTACCATACATCCACCGTCATATTAGACATACTAGATTTTAAAATCCAAACCGACCACACATTTCAACATATCACCTCATCTCTACCAATTGTCCAGAAGTCTTCTTCACCAAACTCCCATGGGTATATTATTCATAGTGAATACATCTATTACCCTCAAGCTACCATAATTGAAGACGACCTAGTCAACACACACCACCCCGAATTGAGATGATGACCAGTAATGAGTCTAATTGAGTTCCATACCACCCTACGGAAATCAAATTCTCATGTCGTATTCCGATTGGACAGAGAGACAAACAATTCGATAAGATGAAAACCCACATCGCCTATATAAACATAAGAAGATGAAAATAAAGATCAAAATATATTTATGAATTTCAAACAAGAGATATTAAGGTTGATATTGACTTGGTGTTTCCAATTGAGGGAATTTGAAGAAACCATGCATGAATATAACCACCTATAAAGTTGACTGAAGAGGCATGTCTCATGTCTTATAGAATCCATGTGGAGGTGAATGATCAATTTTTAGAATAAAGAAGATGTTATCAAGCCATAAGAGTCTATAAAAAATAAGAAACATGAAAATATATTCCAACCAATACTGATATCCATTTAATCTTGGTGATGAAGAAATAATTGAACAAAACTTGGATCAGGGAAGACGATAAAGTTCAAATATATATATCCATACTTGTGCAATTGAATCCAAATAGGAATCCTAAATTATGTTTTTTTGGTTCATCACATATGAGGTTCATGAATTTTTAGAGGCCACAGATCCTTCAATACACTACATTTGATAGTTCATAGGAAAATTCACCTCATGTTCATTAGGAAATTCCTAAAATAATCGATACAAGTATGCCATCTGCATCAAAGAAGCATAATTTAACTTCCAACCATTAATAACACCACTATAAAATTGTAATATCAAATATGAAACTAAACTTAAAGACTAATTATCATAACCCCAAATCTTTCATGATTCAATATCTACTAAAGCTACAAAAAATCTAAAGAATATAATCAATGTTCAAGACCCAATCTCTCTATGCACCTCCTTAAAATTAACTGCACTATACTCAATCTCCACCATCAAGACCATACCTACATGAATCCATAATACTAATAAATATTATATAGTTACACAATTTAAATAATTATTATCCCATGTGAGGCCCAATACATCTCCATCATGTTTATTTCCTCATATAAAAAGCGTTTTTTAAAAGTTTACTACAAAGTAGAGAAGGGCTTCTGCTCTAAATTTTTATGAGCTAATATGATATATTTTAGGAGGAAAATACTCTCTCAAATGAATCAACCATGACCTCAACTCTGATACATGGCACTCTTTCATCCAATTTAGGAGCCCACATTGACAGTGGATGTGAATAAAATGATTTTAAATCTTATAAATATTCTCCGCACTCCATTTTTCATTTTATTTGACATCTTTTTATTATAGTCAAGCTATTATGTAATTTATTTGTAAAATTATTCCTTTTAATTAATTTTTAATCTAATTAATTGTGTTTTTCATTTTCTCCCTCTTTTCGTTATTTTTCTATCCCACTATGAAGTAACGTGATCTCTGAAGCTGACATTGATGATGCGAGGCTAACTCGAGGATCACCCATATGATAAAAACCATTGATTCATAGTTCACACACCCAACATGATTAGTTCTTAATTTTTATGAGGATATTTAGAGTATGATAGGTTAAGGAGATTCTTTTAACTCATATCTATTTCCTTCCAAACTGTTTTCACATTATTTACCACTTGGTTCCCTCTCTGAATTCAGATTATAGTTGTACGATGATAGTAGTGATCTAAATGGAAAATAATAACATGATTGTGACACAATTGAGTTATTGATGATCTAGTGACTTAGGAACCTCCCATTGAGTGTGACATTAATTAACATAATTTAATTCTTATGGTTCTGTGTTTCAAATTGTTACACAAAGAGAATTGAATTAGAGGGTTAAGGTTGTGAGATAATGAAAGATCACAATGCTAAATCTAGTATTATCTACCTTTCATTAATTTATTTTTTCATGCATTTTCATTTTTATATTTTACATTTATAAAAAAAGAAAACTGCATTTCACTCTTACTAATAAAATTATTAAAGAATTAATATATATACATAATTGACATAATTGTGAAATTTCAATTCCATACTCTTTTTGAGATGATTTTCATTAGCTAGTAGGCTGCACTCAGAGTAAATAAAAATTTTGTTTGACAATAGCCTGCAACAATCACACAATCAACTTCTCACTATTTTTGAGGATTTAATTCATGTTTTAACTATCATTAACACAAATTTAATTAGTATTTAGTATTTTTCTTTGTTGTGTTTTTATTTTTAGTTTTCTTAATTATTTATTTCCTCCAAGATGGGATGAAGATTAAAAGTGTAACAATTATACAATAGATCACAAAGTTTATGCACTTATTAATGAAATTGAAAGAATCGTACAAATTTCACAAACCCATACATTTCCATTTTATTTTCTGACAAATCCATCATTATATATATCCCACAAAAACTGGAGAAAAGAATATTCGAGAACCATAACTAGTGTAACTGGATATGTTCTAAACATGAATAAACACCATCATGATGATGGGATTTTTTTTGAGAAACAATAATAACTTTGTGAACATAAGAAATAATTGAAATGATAACCAACATCTTCTATAACAATTTTGAAAAAGGAAAACAATACCATGGAGAAGTAAAAAATAAGGTAGGTTAAGATGAAACTAAATTGATGATCTCACTTATCATGACAACCAAGGATGATATAGAATTTAAGGATATTATATCAGGGGAAAATTTACCCATGTTCAATTAATAAGTTCTTTTCACATTGGATATACACATTGAAGTGGAATTAATGTGTAAAAACATTGAAGGGGACCCTTTAGTAAACTTGTGTTCTCTAATTATATTAAATAAATATTTATTTGGAACTGAATTTATGGTAGAATAAAAATAAGAAAGTTGGTTATAGGACCAATATGATAAAGAATATAAGATAATGAATGAACTGCACATTTAAGGGTGAATAAAAAAACCATTGTTGATACCCATTGGGATTGAAAAGGGATTCATAATTTACATTAAAGATAAACATTGAGAAAAACACTAAATAAAACCAATATGATAAGCTACTCATGAGAGTATCCAATTTATCAAAAATAAGGTGACCAAGTTTCTCTAATGAGGAAGGGAATTTTGAATTTACATTATAATCCACCTAAAATATAGAAGAATTACTTGAGTCATTTCACGTATACGAAAAACTAGAAAATCATAATGAAAAAAGATATATTTGTTTCAATACATTGGAAAAACTTATTTTTTTTTATTAATTTCATTTTAATTTCCCTAGTTACAAATAAGTTAGTTCAAAACAATATTCAACAACCCAAGCCAATGAAAAGGATGAAATTTTTTTTTTAAAAAAAGTTGGAATTTTCTATCGAAGAGGAAAGAGTTGGGGATGAAATACCTATAAATTATGTAAAGAAGAAATAATTTTTTGGGACTTTTATTGAATAAAATAGTCCTAGTTAATGCTTCTATATATGAGGGGGAAACTTTTGATTTGAAGATAGGTTGATTTTTTATTTTTCAATATAGATTATTAACTATCTCCATGCGATTTGAAGATGGCAAAGAATAATTACTGGAGCTATCAAAATAAGTTGGATAGGGCACAATTTATTTCATAGAGACTATGAAAACCCCAATACTAATCATGTTACCCATATTTTATGAAATAAATTACCTTTCACTAGGGTTGCAAAAAAATAAATATAATAATATTATTTTTTTATAAAAAGGGATATCATAATATTTTTTTATATAATAAACTTACAGTAAGGAATAAGACTCTGGTTGTGGAAAATGAATCATTCAAAATAAAATAAAAATAATAATATTGGTTCTATCACGAATGAGAAGTTATGTGAAAACATAGAGACAACCGAAAAAGTGAATGCCCAGATCAAGAAGAAGATTGCATGTTTCAAATAATATATTGATGCATTTTATAAGGTATGGAAAATATAATAATATAATGTCTACAAATAACATTAATAAAAACAATATGGGAGTTTTATATGATCAAAAAATTCCAAATATGTTCCAAAATTTCTTTTTAAATGAAAAAATGGATGTATTTAAAATTTTATGCTTTTTAGATATAGAACACACAATAATTATACTTGTGAATGTTCTCTTATATATACACAATCTTTATAACATAATAAAGTATTTTTTTCTATGTCATTATCTTATAGACTACCAATTAATACATGGTTAAAATCTGTACGAGTTCCTAAAAATAGCTTTACTAGTATTATTGAACACATAGTTTAATGGGTAGGAAAATATTATTGTACAAGATTTCTTAAGAAAAATACCTTGAATTAATTAAGAAATACAGATTATATATAGATATTTTCTACTTGAGTTATATTTCTAGATATCCACAAGATTTTATCTCATAAAATCTATGTGATGGAAGAACTATGGATTTTGTAGATATCTAAAATAGTGAATTTAAATCGTTTGGTGAAGTCAGTATTTTTAATTTTAATTTTATAAATAAAGGTTTAGATATTTATGGTTTAAAACATATCCTGATTAGTATTACTCAATTATGTGATTATGGATTAGTTATAAAATTTTATCAAAAAAATTCGTTATCTTTACTGATAATTATATGTAATTTTGTATTAATAAAAGGAATATTATTTACTTTATCAAACTTGTTTAACTAAAATTTCAACATGTGATGTGTTTCAATATTTTATAGATAAGTGACATATTATATCATATAAGGGTTGGTCATATGAACTTCTTATTGCTTCACAATCAATCAAAAAATCACTATGTTCTATATTAACAAGATTTAGTTGGATATAAATAATGCATGTTGTTCATGTATAAAGGGAATATAGTATAAAGTATATTTTGGATTGATCATGGATTTAATAATTGTACAAAATATATAGATACTTCATTTGGTTTTATTTGGATCCCCTCATAATAATTCATTGGTGGTAAAAAATAATCTTTTATTATTTTTATTGACTTCCGTAGAATTATATGGTTTTATAATCTTTCACATAAAAGTTTCATTTTATCAAAATTGTCTAAATATAGAAAAATAGTACATAATGATAAAGTTTATTTGATTATATCAATTCAGTTTGGCAGAGTTGGATAATTAAATAACGGATAATTTTAATTTTTTTAAAATAAAACAGTAAATCACATAATTTTTATTACCTTAGAGAATTTATGGAGAATAGTGTTTTAAGAAAAAAACAAATTAGACTCTACAAGAAATTTATAATAAAACGCTATGTGATTATTGTTTATAAATGTTTTTTGATGAATTTATTTATAAAATGTGTTATATTTAAAATAGGGTTCTTATTATACATATTTGAAATAAAACACTTTTTGAATTATGGAATGTAATAGAAAAGGTGGATATTTCATAGTTTTTCTATAAAAATATATAATCATTAATTCTAAGAATAATTTGTAAAAAAATCATGTTCAATAAGAAGATGGATTGTTTTTGGATATTCAAGGGTTAATAAGGCTTATAGAATTTGTAATAAAGATAAATTTGGTTTTAAAGTATTAGTTAATGTCAATTTCGATGAGTTGATTTTAATGGATAAAATTTCTAAAGATTCTCATATTAAATAAAATTTAAATGAATCATTTTTAAATGGAACTCAGGGTTTGGATGAATTTATTATGGGTGAGAATCTATGGGAGGAATGAATAGTTTTAAAATCACATATAGTACAACCCATTTAATAAATTATTAGTGATGTAAATTGAGTGTTTAAAAAATTATATTCAGTAGGAAACATATCTAATGATTCTACTTTTATTTATTTGATTTCTTTGATGTATATTTGAGAATATTTGAATGATTTAAACTGGGTTCTAGATATGCAAGAAGTGGATAAAGCGTTTTATAAGAATGGTGTATGTGAATTTTTTATTCAACCTAATAATCAGCATGTTATAAAAAATAAATAGATTTTTAGAAATAAATATAATTATTCAAATTTTATAGAATATTTGTTGATTATTTGATCAAGGATATTATAAAGAATAAGATATTTATTATAGTGAAATATTTTCACCACTTAGAGGATTGTATGCTTTTATAATTCAATTATCTCATATAGATTATAAGGATGTATGTTTTATCAAATTTATGGGAAAATGTATTTTATTAATAAACATATTGCTGACTATGTTTGTGTAAAAAATATCATACTTTTCAAAACGATAAAGAAGCCTTATTATGCGCTAAAGCATTCAAAAACTATTTAGTTACTCAAACAAGATCTGTGCGAATTATGTAAAAGGGTGACCAAGTTTATTTTTAAAAATCAATTTGTTAAAGGTAAATTTTACCCCATATTAATTTTTAAAATATTTTTTGAATATATTATGATTTAAAGGATTGTGTAGATGATATTTTTGTATCATCTATTTAATTTCATTATAATTATTTTTTGGATTTAATGCCTAATGAATTTGACATGAATCCCATGGAAGAATTAGGTTTATTTATAGGATTTAAAATTTATCAAAGATATTATGGAATATTTTTTAATTAGTGTAATTATTTTTAAGAGTTGGTCAAGATATTTTGACTTGAAACTTATAAAATAACATACACTCCAATGCTTAATTTATATAGATTGTATTGAAATGTTTCATGTAAATATATTGACCAATTTCTTTTCAGAGGAATATGTTTAAGTTTTTTTTTTGTATTTTCCTACTATTAGACATAATTTAATGTTTAGTGTTTTTGTTTTTTCCGGAATTTATGATGAAAAAAATAAATTCACTAGAGTGTAGTGAAAATGATTATTAAATATGTAAAAAGTTATGTGAATCAGGGATTATTTTTTCAAGGAAAAATTTACTTTACAAGAAAATTTACGCAAATTATATTTTATGAGGTTGAAAATATATATAGATAAATTAATTGGATAATGTGTCATATTTTATGGAAAAAATTATATATTAAAAAGAAAAAAAAAATTATTTTCTATATTTGTACGTAAAGTAGAATATGTTGTAGTTTCATGATGTTTTTTATAGAGTTTAAGTAATAGACAGAGTTTTTATTTTTTTAATATTCATTTTTAAATGAAAATTTTTATTTTTGATAATTATTCTATTATTTTTACTTCAAATTATACATTATAGCATTCTTGAACTAAAATTATAGATATTTCTACTAATAATTAATTTTATTTAAAATTTTTTAAGAGAAATTAGGAAATCAAAAGGTGATAGATACATAACATCTAACCTCAATCAATATATACATGTCATTTCAAAAAAAATTAGGATAATTATAATGGTTTATCTAATAATGTGGTCATTAAATGGATGTTTCCTCAATGTTCAGAATATCTATAAATAATTTTTTTCTTATAGATTAATTTCACATATATATTTTTATATATCCCTTGGATTCTATAGAATTTTAAATGATTGTTTTGATCATGTTGTGAAGGAATCATAACATTTTTTGTAAAATATATATTCACAAGAGATTATAAAATTTTAAACGGATTTTTTTAGTCTATTCATCCTAACTTCTTACTTCTCATTGATATGTAATCATTTAAATTAATTATTTTTTACATCTCTATGTTGAGATTATTATATATAAAAAATAGTTATATTATGATCTTTATTTCATAGATGTAACTATTTCACCTTATATATTTATATATTTTATTTAATAATATTTGTTGTTCTTCAAAGTTTGGCATTGTTTGCTCATTTCATGATTTTTTCAAAAGAATTCTTAAATTATAAATATTTATGTTATTTGTGTTTTTTATTATCATAAAGGAGAAGAATGCTTATTTAAACCCCACCCACCATTTTATTTATGTTTTGAGAAATATAATCCTAGATTTATTACAAATTTTTCATGTTATAGGGAACAAAGTATTATATTAAAATATTAAAAAACTAATAAAAGAGAGGACTGATATTAAATTTTATTATTCATTATATTATTATTTTTTTATTAAAATGTTTTTATTCTTATTTATTTTTTATTCACATCTTCGATTTCTTTAAGTATAAAAAATTATACATAGAGTTTATTTTCTTAGGCTTTTGTTTTTAGAATAAAGAAAAAAATCCATGTGTACTAGAGATAAAAAAATATCTTACACTCTCTGAATGTGTATAAATTTTTATTATATATATAATTTATATAAATGATATAATATAATATATAAATAATAATTTATATATTATATAAAGCTATAAATAATTTTTTACATATTATAAAGTTCACTATGGATAAAATATATGTATCATTAGAAGTAGAGGAAAATATATTATGTATTTATCAAAAGAATATTAGGTATTTTTCTTCGAGAAATATATATAAATAAATAAAAATATTAATTGTAGTGGAGAATTAAAAATATCTTATGTAATTTGGGAGTCAAGATTTGTGGATAACTGTAACATTTTATTCATATGAATAATATTATGAATAAAAAAAATTCTCATATATTGAAACATTGCAAATCCAAATGTGTTATGTACAAAGTGATTCTTTAAAATTATATTTTTAATTATTTGAAGGAGGAGAAAATTTTCATATTTTTATTTTTGAAATTTGGTTAACTATAAGAACTTATATAGATGAATTTCTACCATATTTTTCTTCTATAAATATTTATAAGTCTTATATATATGAAATCACTATTCTGTTTGAATTTTTTATTATGCATCATTGAAAGATGATTTTTTGGTAGTTAATCCAACTTATGTTTTTTTTATCAATTATGGTTTTGATATACATTATATACAAACTATGTATTTCAGATATTTTCTTTATATATAATTCGAGTGCAGAAGGTCGCATCAATGTTCCCTTGGTCAATTCAAGGATTTTTTATTTCATTGTAGATAGGGTATTATTTCTATTTTTATATTTAATTATGAAATTGTTTATTATATTCTTTAAAATGATCAAGTAACTAATTACAAGATTATTCATTGAAGACATAAAATTTATTAATATATGAAGATTATCTCGAAGCCACTATTTTAGATATCAGATCTTAAACTATTTAATGATTTAAATGAAGAATTACCTAAACCTAAATAAGTTAAATAATTTCAAATATATATTTACAACTATTATTCTCATGAAAGGAATGAATTCGATGGCTGTGAAGATTTAAATTTATTTATCTTCAGGTTCTCTATAAAAATAGTGTTGACAGAACCAGAGATGAAGAGATGATATATACACATGAGATAGACCTGAGATATAGTTTCTATAAAAAAATTAGTGTTTACTTTAGCTTTAATATATTTTAGGTATTTAATATATTGAGCCACATTGCTAAAATGATTATAATACTAGCCTATTTAAGTCTATTGTATTAAAATATATTTTTGTGGATTTTTTACTCCATTATTTATAATGTTCTATAATTATTTAATTATTTATAGACTATAAAAGGAACTAATTTTTGGGTTATAACTCTAAAAGAGATAGGTTGTGTGGGGTTATTATTCTATAGGAAAAGGTATTTTGTAATAGGGTTGTGACTCCCCAAGGAAATTCAAATTCCATATGATTATACTAACATTGTAAAATATATTTCTTAAATTAGGTTAAGTCTCTACCTTTTAATTAAATATTTCATAAAATTTCATACCTCTCAAGGAGAAGATCAGTGTGAAAAGTATATTTAAGGTCTCTATTATCGGAACTAATACAAAAATACATTGTTCTCATATATATTTTTCAGAACATTTTATTAATTTTTTTATAAATTTTAATTTTTTCAATTTCCTACACCCATTTTTACTATTGAATCCATATAATATCTGGTTATGTCACATAAATGACTTATTGTAAAGTGAAATTTCATTTAATTTCCATTTATTCTTTGTTTTTGGGGGTTTTCAAGCATTCATGGTGGAATGTGTGAGTTTTCGTGAATTGGGCCAAACCGTGAGCCCAATTCCAGATTTAAAAATAAATTTTGTTTATTTTATAAATTTTGCATTTGTTAATATTTTTCACCCATTATAATTCATAAATTGTCTCCCATGACATATTAAAACCACCATTGTAGTTTTGAGCCTTTATAAATACATAACCAAGGTGTATATAGGGTTTTTATTTAAGGGTTTGGGCCTGCCCGAAAGCCCAATTCCAGTTTTAAAACTAAAATGTGATTAATTAATAACTTATTCAATATTAAGGATTTTTTTGGTGATTCCTACACCCACACACGTCCATTGAACCCTGATGCGCGCCCAACCTCTCTCTCCCCTCTTTTGAGCTCTCCTTCATCGTAATTGAGTGCTAAACTTATTAGGGTTTCTAAAATCGGGCATATTGGAGGAGGTAAGTACTTTCCATCATAACTATCTCACTTATTACTATTTTTCCTTAATTCTAGTTCCTAACTGACCTCCTCATCCTTCTTTGATCCTCCATTGAAGTTTTAACTGTTTAAAATTTCAGCTACTAGTGTATTAGGGGAGATTATTCAAGATCCCTCAAGTAAGTGAGTCTCTTTCATTCCTCTTTCATATTTTCTTAGAGTTTCATTCTATTTTCTTGGGGTTTATTCCCTTTTCCTTGAAGTAAAAATCACCAGGAGGATGGGTTTCTAACCTAGGGTTTAACCTTTGGTTTTCTTGGTACAATTTTGTGGTTTATGTTTGTTCTAAGTCCCTCTTGGTGCGGTGGTGGTGCGACTTGATTTTCGCACGTTGATTCAAGAGTTTTCATTTCTTTGTAAGGTAATTCCACTTTTTATGCAATCCTTGTGACATAGCTACTGTGTTTATTATATTTTCAGGTTTAACCCATTGATTTGGTGCTATAAAAATTGGTTTTAGTTGTGTTTGTAATGTAAGTGAATTTTAAGGGCCAATTTCATGTGAAATTTGTGCTTTTTTATATAAATCTTTTATTGGTTGATTAAGGGATGCATTATAATTATTTAGTTGACCTTAATGAACTGTATTAGGGTGGAAAAGAATGTTTTAAATTTTATTATTCTTTATTTGTTTATGCAAAATTTGTTTTGGGCTACGTCTTTTAGGAAAATGGGTTTTCAGTACCAATTTGGTGTTGAATTGGGTGTTCTACATGGGTATTCTATGTGATGATTATTGGTATTGTTTTATAAATCATGTAAAGATTTTAAAGAAATGTTTAGGGTGTGTTTAATTCTATTTTGATAAATATGAGCATGAATATTGTGTTCAAGTGTGGTTTTCAAATAGTTTTGCGTGCAAAACAAAGAAAGATTTTGAGATGTTGTTTTATTGAAACTCAAAGTATTTTGTTGTGTGTTTGAAATGGTATTAAATGTGTGTAGCCTCTATAATGATTGTATGTTACCATTAGTGGTGTTTTATATGAAAATGGATATATGTATCATTCTGAAATTGTTTGAGCACAAAGGGGAAAGCCCGGGTACCTAGGTGGGGAAGATGTGTAATAGTACGAGTACTCGACCAGATGGGTTTTGTCCTTGTATCTCCTAGAATTTGGATAACAAAAAATCTAACTAAAATATCTAGATGATGATTGGGTACCACTAGGTTATGGGTATGTTCCCTAATAGTGGATCGAGTACGAGAATAGATTTTACTATGGTTACATTATACCAAGGTATGAGGTACATGGGGTCCGAGACTATCTAGTTCCTAGGGGTGTTCCCAATTTTGTTGCTCATTGTGTTTGTGGTATTTTCCCATGTATTAGGGTGTTTCTGGACGTACTTTACAGTATATAACATTTATATTTAAATGTGTGAACATCTTTAAAACATTATGTTGAAAAATGTTTTCAATTTAAAGTTGCATTTCTTGGATTTTATCACTGATTTTCTCCGCGTATTAAAAATGCATTCTTTTTCACATTGTATTTAATGATATTTGGAATCCTTGGGTGGTATCCTATCGGGCTTAGTCTCACACCATACTTACACCCCATGGGTGTAAGTAGACTTGGCTATGTTTGACTCACGTAAAGGAAAGGCTAAGGGTGATGGTGGTTCAGGGTGTTAGTCTCAATCCTTGTGGCGGAGTGGTGGAGATGGCTTGGGGGTGATGACCCCTTGTCTTTTGGAGTCCATGGGGATGTTTTTTTGCTATTTCATTGTATATTTAGACCTTTTTTATCGCATCTTAACTTATGTTTTTAGTTATGGTTTTTTTTAAAACCTTGTTGGTATGAATTTTTTAGAATCATTTTATCAAATATTTTTGGTGTTTTATGTATAAATATTCGAGTAAATTGTTCCCAAACAAAGATAAATGATACCTGGGCACTTGTTCCAGCTCGTGGGGATAGGGAATTCCATTCGGGGCTTGTCACTGGCTGGTTTTGGTGCCGTTTTTGGTAGCGACCAGATTCGGTTCGTGACAAAATGGTATCAGAGGAGGTTCGCTCTCTTTCGGTCATGTTATTTGGGGAACAGTCGGGATAGACTAGAGTTTGGATTGTCAGGACTTGGCATTCTAGTTATGAGTAATGTAGATGATCACCACACCTCATGATGGGATTCGAGTCACCAGGGGATGATGGGATTTATATGAGTCCTTTGGATTTCTTGGATTGATGATGATTAGGGGAAATGAAAATAGAGTTGGGTTACTGGTCTCAGTGAGCTTTTAGGGTCTGGAAAGCCATGTGGAGCCAAGGATATTTACCTAGAACACTCTCTATGTTGGTGAAGTGATTAGAATATAGCTTCCAACAATATTTCCAAGTCACCGCTGAAACTAGTTTCCTCTCGCATTGTCTTGTTTTCTATAGTTTTGAAATCTAGGATATTTGGTTTTAAAGTGACTTGGTTTTAAGAAGAATAAAGTTTTTGTGAAATGATTATCTAATAAAGAGGGAAATGGTTAGATTTTTGAAAATGGAGAACAGAATTTTCATAATTTTATTGGAATGGAAAATAGTGTGTTATCACCTCTTTTGAAAGCATGAACTATGTCAATGATGGATTTGAAAAAGTCTTTCCAAGAGAGTTTTCTAGAATATTGAAAGGTGTTTTAATGGGATGAGGTGTTTTGAAATTAATGTGTATGAATTGAAAGTGAGTTTTCATTGAAATGATTTTTCCTTTCTAAAAATCTTGTTAAGATGTAAATTGGGTTTGATTTTGTGGTTAGAGGTTTTGAGAAAAAGGAGGTATTGGTTGACTATTTTGGTTTTGAAAAGTGGAAAGATTTTTTTTTATTTCAACCATTTGTATTTCCATGAGAGACCACATACATGGGGTTATATGGGATGATGGATGGTTAATGGCATGGCTAGATGTGTTCTGGGATGGATATGAGGAGGGTTCCCATTATGGCACAAAAACATGAATGTGTAAGGCCCATGGGGTACCATTGGTGGATACACTAACCACTGAATCATTTATTTTCCAAAAGATGATTTTAAATAAGAAACATGATGTATTTATGACTTTTTTGGTATGGTGTGTATTATGTGTTTTTTAAATGTTGATTTTGTGGGATGTTTTGAGTCCAAGAACACCTGTTGTTTTTATTGTGTTTTGGGTTTCTCTTTGGCCAGTAAGCTGTTTTGAGGGGACGGTTAGTGGTCTCTTCTGAGAAATGTTTTGAAATGATTTTACGGTGTTTCCTTTCATGTGTTTGGATCTGGTTTGTGGTATATCTTGAACAATGGACCATCTTGGTCAGGTCCTTAGGTTTAATTGATAGATAAGTTATGCTCCATTAAGGGTTAGTTCACAACTTAAGTACAACCCGAATTGTTTCTCCATTCAAATACCCTCCAGTTGATCAATATAAGGAATATTTTTCTTGATATTTTTAGATTGAGTCTAAACCCTTTATTTTCTTTGTTTTCTGTATCCTCTTGTATTGGGATAGTGATCATGGAAGGTTGAAAGGGACATTAGTCTCTTAAGTCTCCTAATTTTCCGAAGGTGGAAGTGTTCTGGGGTTGTTAGCATGGATGAGTATCTGGAAGGTGTCTTAGTGGTCCTCTTGGTCCTTCGTAGTCTCTTTGAAGAAGGAGTTCACAATAAACTACCAGTGTGGGAAATCTGGTCAAGATAGGATATTGTGGACACTTTCTAGATTTGTGTGTTGTTTGGGGATGTTGTATAAGGTCCCACTCCATGCATTTTTTATATCAATCGTAATGGTCATGTTTGGTGAAGCCTTGTGATTTCATGCACTCGATTGACTTTAAAGGTGAAAGTCTTGCAATCCTCTGAGAGTCTCTTTATGTTGGGAGAATTCATCCCTTGGAAAAACTTCAAAATCCTCCATTTTAGAGGAAGGTGATTATAGGTGTTATTTACTTGTATAGTTTCTCACTCGAACCGTGCGGACTGACCCTACGCCCTTCCCAAATCTTTAAAAAAAAATTGGTTTTCTTGTGTTGGCCCATGATGGTCGGTTAAGATGGCTGGTTCTTATTGTGGGGAGAACCACTATGATTCCCATGTAAGTTCCTTCATAAACTGTGAATGGAATTCAACCCTTTGTACTTGGGAGTTAATTCAGGCCTCACCCTGTTAGTGTCTTGATTTGGTCTCGGAAAATAATATAGGTTTTCTCTTATGGTGGGGTGCCTATTTGTGACCCACATACCAATAACTCAGATTTATCCATGGTCTTGGCTTAGTGGTGGGTAGTCTCATTCAGAACTATCTAAATACCAACATATTCCTTGACTAAATGTTGGGATTGGAGAGCTCCCAATGGTTTAGTTAATGTAAGGTAAGTGTAACCTTGTTTGAAGTTGTTGTTCGTTTGGGTGAATTTCTTGAGTCTTGTTCGTATAGTGTTTGAGGAGTTTTATTTTGGGATAAATTATGAATGTGATTGATAATTTCAGTAATTTTTTTTATGTTTGGGTTTTGAGATTAATCATTCTTTAATTGATCACTAAAGGTGTTTTTGCCCTTGGGGGCGAAGCTTGAAAAAAAGTACATCTTGTTTTATCGGTTGGGTTAGGTTTTGGTATCTGGACTTGCTGTAGCTTTACGAGGACAGAAAGTTTTCATGGTGGGAAGAATTATCACATAAATGACTTATTTTAAAGTTAAATTTAATTTAATTTCCATTTATGCTTTATTTTTGTGGTTTTCAAACTTTCATGGTGGAATGGGTGAGTTTTCGTGAATTGGGTCAAACCATCAGTCCAATTCCAGATTTAAAAATAAATTTGGTTTCTTTTATAAAATCTCAATTTTTCAATATTTTGCACCCATTAAAATTCCTAAATGGTCTCCCCTGACATATTAACACCACCATTGTAGTTTGGAGCCTTTAGAAATCCATAAATATTGTCTATATGGGTTTTTATTTAAGGGATTGGGCCTGCCCGAAAACCCAATTCGTGTTTTAAAAATCACATTGGATTAATTAATAAATTATTAAATTATAAGTCTTTTATGGTTATTCCAAGCCTCACACAAGACCATTGAACCCAGATACACGCCCAACATCTCTCACCCCTATTTAGAGCTCTTCTTCATCGCGATGGAGAGCTGAACTTCTTAGGGTTTCTAAAATCGGGCAGATTTGGGGAGGTAAGTTCTTTCCATCATAACTCTCTCAATTATTACTTTTCCCCCATTATAGTTTCAAAATTAGCTCCTAATCCTTCTTAGAACCTTCCATGTAGTTTTAACTGTTTTAAATTTCATCTACTGGTGTATTAGGGGTGATTCTTCAAGATCCCTCAAGTAAGTGAGTCTCTTCTATTTCTCTTTCAAATTTAATAGGGTTTCATTCTATTTGTGTGGGGTTTCTTCCCTTTTCCTTGAATTAACAAATGACCAGGAGGTATGGTTTCAAATCTAGGGTGTAATATTGGGTTTTATTGGTCCAATTCTATGGTTTTCGGAATGTTCTAAGTCATTCTTGGTGCGGTGGTGGTGCGACTTGAATTTCACACGCTGATTCAAGGGTTTTCATTACTTTGGTAGGTGATTCCACTTTTTATGATTTTCTTGTGGCATAGATACTATTTTTATTATATTTACTTGTTTAACCCATTGATTTGGTGATGCAAAAATTGGTTTTAGTGGTGTTTGTAATGCAAGTGAATTTTAAGGGCCAATGTCATCTGAATTTTTTTCTTTTTTTATATAAATATTTTATTGGTTGATTAAGGTATACATTTTAATTATTTAGTTGACCTTAATGAACAGTATTAAAGCAGAAAATATTTTTTTAAATTTTATTATTCTTTGGTTGTTTCTGCGAAATTGGTTTTGGGTGACGTCTGTTAAGAAAATGGTTTTTGAGTACCAATTTGGTGTTGAATTGGGTGTTTTACATTGGTATTCTATGCAATGCTTATTGGGATTATTTTATAAATCATGTAATGAGTTTCAAGAAATTTTTAGGGTGTATTGGATTCTGTTTTGATAAATATAAGCATAAATATGGTGTTCATGTAGGGTTTTTAAAGTGTTTTGGGTGCAAAACAAAGAAAGATTTGGAGAAGTCGTTTTATTGAAACTCAAAGTGTTTTGTTGTGTGTTTTAAATGGTATAAAATGTGTGTATTCACTGTAATAATTTTATGTGACCATTATTGGTGTTTTATATGAAAATGGTTATATGTATCATTATGAAATTTTTTTCTCACAAAGGGGGAATCCCAGGTACCTAGTTGGGGCGGATGTGTACAAGTAGGCTAGTGGATCGGATGGTTTTTGTCCCTATTTCACCTAGAATTAGGATAAAAACAACTATAACTAAAATATGTGGATGATAATTGGGTAATATTAGGTTATGGGTATGTTTCCTACTAGTGGAACGTACACGAGAACAGATTTTTCTATGGTAACATTACACTAAGGTATGAGATACATGGGTCCTGGGACTATCTAGTGCCTAGGGGTGTTCCCGATTTTGTTGATCATTGTGTTTGTGGTATTTTACCATGTATTGGGGTGTTTTTGGAAGTAATTTACAGTATATAGCCTCTATATTTAAATTTGTGAACATTCTGAAAACTTTATCTTGAAAAATGTTTTCAATTGAAACTTGCATTTCTTGGATTTTATCACTGCTTTTCTTTGCGTATTAAAACTGCTTGCTTTTTTACATTGTATTGAATGATATTTTGAATAGTTGGGTGGTATCCTATTGGTATTAGTCTCACACCAAACTTAAACCCCTTGGGTGTAACTAGACATGGTTATGTTTGACTTAGGTAAAGTAACAACTAAGGGTGATGGCGGTTCGGGGTGTTAGTCCCCATCCTTGGGGCGGAGTTGTGGAGAAGTCTTGGGGGTGATAACCCCTTGTCATGTAAAGTCCATGGGGATGTTTTTTTTCTATTTAATTGTGTCTTTGGAAATTTTTTATTGAATTTGAACTTATGTATTCAGTTCTGGATTTTTGTACAATCCTTGTTGGTCTGAATTTCTGAGATTCATTTTATCAAATATTTTTGGTGTTTTATGTTTACATATTCAGGTAAATCGTTCCCAAACCAAGATAAATGATACCCGTGCACTTGTGCCAGACCATAGGGATAGGGAACACCCTTCGTGCCTTGTCTTGGGCTAGGTATAGTGCTGATTTTGGCAACAACCAGATTTCGTTCATGACAGGTTAAACATAAAAATATTCTACATCATTGTAAATAAAAATATAAAAATATGAAATAAAATTCCACATAAATTTAGACTATAATTTTACTATTAATTTAAATTATATGGAATAAAATAATACATAATCAAAATAAATTTTAAGATAAACATTTAAAAAAATAATTTAAAATATTAAAAAACAAAAATTGAAAAAAATATCATGTATGAGATTTTAATTTTTTTTAAAACAATATGAGTATTCATCACAATTAAAATTTAAATTCATGAATGGTATTTTATAACCATATACCCTACACATAAATTTGACGTAAAGATTCAATATATTATAATTTTTTAATTTTAGAAAACAAACATTATTTAATAAAAAATTAAAATAAAAAATTCAATATATATTAAAATGATATATTTTTCCAAAAACCTCTTTATTTTCAAATGGGAAACTATATTCTTATCTCAAACATTGATTAAATTATTTATACAAGTGTAAAAACAATAAATATTTATATAAATTCATATAATTTACCAAATAACCAATAATTAAACGATCCTTTGAATAGATCATAATAAGATTCAATTTTAAGAAAATATATCTAACAAATAAATAAAACATATTTTATTCCATAAATGAGACATAAAAATTTTAAATTTATAATCAGTATTTATTGTGATTATATAATATATTTTGGTGCCATGTTTTAATTTTTAAAATAAGTAATTCTTGAATAATCCTAAATTCATAACATGACTAATAGCTAACCAAAATATTGTTCTATTGAAAATAAAAAATTGTGTATTAACATTTCATTTCATAGATATCATAATGGTAACCCATGAAAACAACATTATTATACGTAAAAAATCTACCAAAAATGTCCATATATTCTCCATAAATAACCACACATTAAATTTTGTTAATTTATCAGCAAAATTCATTCTATATTTATATATATTTTACTTATTTATATAATTATCATTAGTGGAATCATCTTCCTAGGTATTAACAGGGATGCATATTTCAACCATGCAGTTCTATTTTATATTACTTATTATAGTCCAATTAAACATGTACTGGTCTTATGATGTGTATCCATCATTAGTACATATTATTATATAAGGTAATAATGTTTATTTCTTTTTTGCTACACCAAAAATTATACTCTAATTTGTAGAATTAATTATAAAAACATGTAATTTATTAAATATATAATGTATGTTATATATGGGTTATTATATTTCGAAATTGAAATAAATCTAATGCCATTTTACCTTTAAACCTTCCTTTAACCGACTTCAAATTTCTCACCACAAGTGATAAAATTTCATCACATACTTCCACATTTTCATTTGTAGAATCATCAAATCTGAAGTACCTCTTTTCATTTAAATATCATTTTCCTTGATAAATGTATTTAATTTTATTTCAACATCAATCGAATTTAATATGTGACCAATTTTCTATGTGGATCCTCAAAAAACAATTCCAAAAGTTTTATATTTTTAAGTGATGAAAAATTGGATTGTACAATAGTGATGATATATGCATGATCATATTCCAAAAATAACTATCTATAATCTCATCACTAAAGCCATGAACAAATCTAACAACCATGATGAGGTGGTTGAAGAAATAATTAAAATCATTACATGATCTCATATTTAAATCATAAAATCTATTCTGAAGAACTTGTAACATCACCAGTTCACGTTTATATCACCCTTATAGACATTATAAGTTTTCCCCAAAATTCTTTTAACTGACGTACAACTCATCCCCTTTAAATAATTTTTTTGTGAATATTATTTGAATATGGTATTTTGATCCTTTAATTCAATACACACCAATTTATTGTCTATTTATTTCATTAATAACATTGTATCATTATTTAATTGTCTTATATTAGACGATGTCAAGTAAACATCATTCTCAAGTAACTTTATGTGATATCTCATTCATTTGTTCAAAAAATAATAATTGTAACTATCGAAATAGAGTACTCCTTTTTATATCACATGATTTTTATGAAATAAAATTTTAATAATAGATTATCTAAGATTTAACTTGTATATCTACTACCACTAGTTGATACATTTGGATAAATAATGGACCCTAATTCAATGATGAATTTAGGTGTGCTGAATTTTCATCTTCAAATGAGCATATTTTTTCTTGCCTCTATATTTGAAGAATAATTTTGAATCAGTTATATGAATATTAAAAAAATGAACAAAATACACAAATTAAAGGATCACAGATACTAGGATATATATTTCGTTTATTGACACTATGATATATATATATATATAGTACATATCAATGAAATGTTGATATTACCAAAAATCACTACAACATTAGTAATTGAATGCAATATTTATGATAATGTCGCTTATAATTCGATGTTCATGGAATCTTCCTCCCTTCTGCTCAAAAAATTTCAAGAGGGATGAAAATAATGAATATTTCAAAAACAAAGGTCGATCGTAAAATGATATCGACGAGTGAAATGACACCACACAACCCTTGGTGATCACCATGATACCATGATATTTTCTCACTCTTATTTAAAAGAGTGTATAGTAATTTAATTTTCCAAATAAAAGTATTAATTGATTATAAATTACCCAATACCAGTCTCTCTGAATCTCATATATTCAATGAATTCCATGTTTCTATCATTTTCATTATAATTACTTGTATATTTTGTTATCCCCTCTCCACTCACTTATTTTTCTACATAACTATAAAAAAATTCATTATCTAATGAAAGAAGTTGAATTTACATATTAAAATTACATTCTTATTCACATATAAACTCGCCTCTCTAAAACTCATATATTTGATGTTACATAAGATAAATATCCATCATTGATAGTCAATAGGGAAATTAGATATCAAACTAAAATCACCATTTCACATTGGAAATTCCATTTCATAATTTTCTACAATATTATAAATTTATTTATAAATCATTAAAAAAACTTCTTCATGGTAATGTAACACATTAGTTCCAACATTAAATTTTTCTAACTTCATAGCATGTTGATTCAGGATGATATACTCTATAATGTAATATTTGTTTTTTAATTAAATAGATCTAAACCAGATTTTCATCGATTATGGATTATATTATGGTTTCATCCCACTATAAATATTGTCTCTGTAAAAATAGGGTATATTTTGGCTTTATCAAACTTAATAAATTTTGATTTCCTTAATATGTTAGCATAGTGAAACAAATAAATTTCGTAGGGTATTAACTGTGGTGGAAGGCCTTAACATTCTCAATGTAATAAGGACTGACAACACCGTGATAATTTCTCAATAAGAAAATTTTAACTAAAAATATACTCCTAAATTTTAATAGTTTAGTATAACATGGAAATATATACATTGAGGTGATATATAAATTGATGTATCATGAAAATAATTCTCATTGCAACCATCATTATTCATTTCCACCATTAATGATAAGACTAGAATGGTTGCATCATGACATTGTTTTTGTATTATAAGAACACAATCAAACCTACTCAAAACATATCTATGTCTCTATAGATTTAACAACCAATTCCTCTTAGATATAAATACAATATTACAAAAAATGATACAATATTGTTTTAATTTTTTCTATCATCAATAATATGGAAATGTTGATTGTGGTTATTATATTTTATTATTCATGTATGAGATTATCCCAACTGAAATGATAATATATTTTCATAAGATCATTTTTCTTAAAACTCATATATTTTAAACAGGTATATTTTATTTTTATTGTTATAGTATTAATTTATTTATGTTTTTTAGTGATAATTCATTATATTTTTAAAACAACCATAATCATCATCAAGAATTATTTTTTAGAATATTTTATTGGTATTATTAGTATATAGATATATAGTTGAACATTTCATGCCTGTGTATTTTCTATCTAAAATAAGATATAGTATAGTTTGAAAAGAATTTTCATCTAAAATATATATTTATGATAATGTTTATACTCTCTTCATTTTATATTTATTTGAAATTTAGTGTACTATTTTATGTTTTTTTAAAAATTAGCTTTACACATTGGGTATTATGATATCTAAATTTATAGAGTAATATACTTTTTTTTGTTATAACAAACATTTCAATATTATTTATACATCAATTTACATTATAACCAATTTTTAATATTGACCCAACGTAGTCTTTAGGTGGATGTGGACATCAATTATTATTTGATCTATCTTTAAAATAATTAGTTAACTTGATTACATTAAAACTAAAGATAAAACCATATATTTTTTGTTGAATGAATTTAAATAAAATTTTAACATATGTTAAAATAAAAAACCCAAGTAAAAGGAATATTTTTCTAGTTGTTACTGATGATCAGGAACATAGGAAATTGGTGTACAATGCAATTTTTATTGGATTTATGCATCAGATGTGTGATTAGAGTTTGGTTATTGAATTCGATGAGTTAACAGGGAATTAAAAATAATTTTTTTCAAGAGATTACTAGTTAAAGATCCTATATGGATTATTGGGGATTATATTTGTTATTGAAGGGAGTTTGTAATGACCAATTTATTTTAATATCAGCGAATGAGAATGTGGGTTGGTCACCAATCATTTTAGTGTATGGGTGAGATTAAATATTTTTATTTGAACCAAAATTAGGATGGTTTGATCATTTATATAATTAATTTTTTTATGATTCATAGGAGAAAATTTAGTTGAATGAAAACCACATGAAGTTTCATATTATTGGTAGCCAAAAGGGGAGAAAGAATATTCAGTTTTGTTCCACTAGGTTATAGATCATGGACTACTTAGTGCCTTTTGGGTAATCTAGTGGTGTTATCCCTCTTGAGGGGCCATTAGATGATATGTTTCCTTACAATAAGTACCCATTGAGACTCTAGTTACCCAGTGGAGGGAAATTTGTTTCATAATCACGTTTAAACACAATTTTTATAGGGGAAATATTTTAATTTTTTAAACAACCACTCCTTCCTATTGTTCAAAAAATATGAATCTTGGGACACCTCTTTGGATATATTATCCCCCCTTTACCCCTATCTTAGTTATCCTTTAGTCTCCCATGAATCATGGGATGTATTATTGTGGGTGTTAATAAATTTATCAAGGTATCATATGATTCAATAGTATCATAATGGAATATATTTTATTCAGTGGGGCTTCTATGGTGATATGTAGAGGATGGAAAAGTGTGAGGGATTGTCATCATTGTTCAACTTTTTAACATAAGGTATGTACCATTATGATTTTTTTTCTTTTTCTGATACTGAGATAAAATAATTATTAGATCGAGTTTAAAATTTATTGATTCTTCTTAGTTTTGGCCTAAAATTGAGTTTGTATTGACCACACTAAATCACTCAGAGTATCATTATATTTACATCACCTAGTGAGTTTATATTCAATTATTCCATTATTGTTTTTTTTTCAATAATGTGTTTTAGAATAATATTTTAGTTTTTATCAAGGTAATGTGTGTTCTATAGATTATTGGTCATTGATATGAATCTGGGATTGATTAATGGATCACTATATGACATTTTCGGACTTTACAATAAATATTCTTATAATTTTTTAGATTATTTTATTATTCAAATGATCATTGTTACCCTTGTTAGAATATTATACAGTGTTTCATGATATCATCCCTTAATTTGGGTTGAGATCATGTTTCCTTATTAGTAAATGAGGATTGTAATTTTAGTTAAATGGTACATTGGAAGAGCCTTGGTAATGTGAGTGTCAGTGTCATAATGTTTGGGGGTTTTTGGTTATGTGAGTCAACTATTACATGTTAAATGGGATAATTTTTTTAAATATTTTTTAAAATAGGGTTATGGTTAAATGTTTATATTAAATAATGTTTTTTAAATAAATTGTTTTAAAATAGCCTTTCAAAATGAAGGAGGTTTCATGAAGTGTCTTTTCATCATGGTTTTTCGGGATTGGATCCAAGTGTGAGTAACTATAGAATTTTTTGACTTATTCTACTAATTCTAGAAGAAGGGTTTTAATTTAATTTTAAGGCAAATATAGGGGTGATTATTTGGAGGCATGATTGAGCCTATTTGACCATGAATTAGTGATTCCTAATTTTCTAAAATCTTATATGAATGTGGGAGGTTCTTATTATGTTTATTCATCTATTAACTCTATTCTCATTATAGTTCCCAATATAAGATAACCCATATGATAAAAGCTAGTATAAATAATGGGTCAGTTATATTGGATTGTGTTTTTGGTTAACATTTTATCTAACATAGGCCTATATAAACATTGGGGGACTATTGGATTTTCCTTAGTTGATGTTCCATATTAGATGAATATATATTTTGTGGAAATTATTTTTCTCCTCAACGAATATACATAATGAAATTTAATAAAGGTGATGTTGAGTGATGGAGTAAGAATATTCCTAAAGTAGAGGAAGATCATACCCATGTCTTGGGGTTAGGAAGAATGGATTTGTTTCTATATTGAATACATAGAAACTAAAAGTACATCATATGATTGTAGATCTGGTCCTCATGTCAAATAAAGGTACTGCAAAATGGAATAGGAATATCTAAAACATGTTAGAAATAAAGGATGATTGAAGGAGATGACAAAGGATCTATATTGGATAGGCTCTGTAGTTATAATCAACACATGTAAAATTGTTTGAATGTTGTGATAGAAACCATAATGAGTTGTTGAGAAACCGTCATAGGAGTACCTAGAATGATGGATACTATATTTTATGATTAGAATCAATTTGATCAAGTTTAATTTTAAGGATGAAGCAATGTTGTAGTGGAGATTATTGTTAAACTATATTTTTTGCGTTCACATACTGATAAAAACCATCGATGAATGCCAATGATGTTTTTAGTTATTTCAGCAATTCTCATATTTATTTAAATATTGTCCAAGATTATTCATAACTAATTAAATATGTCTTTAGATAGATTTAATCTTGTGTGAAATTAACTTGAAAATACCTACAAATTCACTACATCGATTTTTTTTTGGAAAAGTCTATTAGATTCATATGAATTATTTTCCATACTATTACAAGTCATACATTACATTGTATGAGTTGATTCAAAGATCAAGAGATATAATTATGTGATATTTATAGCTCTTCATATGAGTCACCTCAAAGAAATTTCATGTTAAAAAAGTCCTAATAAATTGTATATTATTCATTTTACATTTTTTAAATGATTCATTCTTAGTAGATAGAAAATAAAACAAAGACATGAAATACATATGAGTGACTATATAGATGACTAAGATTCCTTCAAAACTATGTAAATATCACTCATATTTATTTATGAGTTATATGGATTTCAATAAGGATCATTCAAATCTATATATGATTTATTCAAGAGAATGATGCAGTGCCCAACCCAATTAGCCAGATGGATAGTGTTTCGGGCAGAGTGCCATTGGGCCATAAGGGAACCTCCACGAATGTCAAAGGTTGCTGATAGTAAGTGAGGGTGTAAAGGGGTGGTAGTGGGGAGATTATACACTCAGTTGAAGATAAAATAATGGACTATATATGTATAAATTAGTATAAAGAAATATAATAATGATCTGGACTAGTAACCCACCCATGGAGGAATCACAACTGACAGAAGAAGCAACAATAATTAACAAGATCAACACCATTTTAAAAATTAAACATAAAAGAATTACATTTATAGATAATAAAACAAAACATTTATATAATCTAGGTCATAAAATAAAATAATCAAAAGGTTTTCCAATGTCCAACCTTAGTAAATATATAAAATATCATGCTAATACAAAAGGGAAAAAGGGATAGACCAGAAAAGGAATGATCTGATAGCCCATTTCCTTCCATCCCATGCCAAATAAAGTACTGCGATCTATATCCTAATCTATATCCCTTATATTAATGCATGTTTATAAAGTCTACATGCATTCTGAATGAATCATTTAGGATGTGAGAATGAATCTGAATAGGAAATGATAAAATTTACCTTTTTAACATATCTGATTTATAAGGTGTATACAAAAGTAAATAAAATAAAACTTCACGCACACACAATAATAACTCACTCCCCTTGTGCTTAGAAATCACAAAGGATCGATCAACTATTTTTTCCAATGTTGGAATACCGTAATAGAGAGGATATTTAGCCCAAAACCAATAAATCCCCTAATGTAGATCATCCCAGTTGAACCCTCATGTTTCACCTCTAATAAAATATCTCAAAACATCATCCCAACTGACACCTCATGTTCAAAAATATTTGAAATCCGAGAGTCACACCCTAATCATCAGTACCAGGTCCTATGGACCTCAGCTCAGAAGAAACCTCATTAGCTCAAAAAATGATGTCTGAGGCATAACTACACTTATCCTATAATTAATATCACTATCGACACAATAATCAAAATCTGGAGGAAAGATTAAGTCCATCCTCCCAAATATTCCTATCCCAATGGCCTCATGTATGACAACCCTCAACCCCCAACTGGTAGTCACAACATAATCAACTGATGGATCCTCACCATCCCCATGGATTTCTATGCCAATCACCTTCATGTTGGGACCAATTTGTGTATAAGGTTGTATTAGTTGTCAGTAGTTGTCAATGAAGATCAAAATGAATGAGATTAAGAAGTAATCAATTGAAATGGAGGAATAGAAATTCAGACAATTGTTGTACTGATCATAAGTTCAAAGAACATGTGTCAAAGGTGACACATTGTTTACAAAAGTGAAGAATGGTGAGGTATAATCCATATGAGGATGATTAAAGAAAAATGGGGATTTGATGAAGACCATGCAATTATTCATGATTGCATATGAACCATGCAAGAGACTTCTTGAAGAATAGAATTGTATGATTTTCATGAAGCATAGAATGATGGTTGAAGGAGAAGATAGAGTGGAAGGGATTGGAATTCTGAGATGGCCATGCACTTCACATTGTGTCAAAAATATAATGATTCTAAAGATGATCAATCAAAGGATATATATCATGATATTGGAGTTTGTGATGAAAGAAGAAGAGTTGCTAAAGATGTCAAATCACAGAAAAGAAGTTTTTTTAAGGCGATTGTGCTTGTTGACAAAGAAAAAAATGACATACAAATTTATTGACAAAGGGGATTTCATGGAAGCATGTTGAGTTCAAGGGATGTGTTTAACAATCAATGTTTGATTCAAGAACATCAACAAAGGAATGGATGATCAGGCAGAGGTACAAAAAGAGTAGATACAAGGTGGCACCATTTTCTAGTGTTTGCCAAATTTTTGGGCCTGAAAATCGACAATCAAAGAAAAGTTGTTTTTGGAAAAGGGAATTGTGTTCCATGTACTTGATGTCGTATAAACTTGCGCATTATATGATTTTCAAGATCATATCATCAAAATATGGAAAATGGATAAGGGTTGTGGAAGTATTGGGTTGGTCGCGCAGGTGACATGCGTGGTGAGAAAGGAATTGCGCGCCGGTGCCTATGAAGATTGGAAAATTTCCCACCTATTGTTTTTAAAGATAAGAACAAGAAAATATGTAAAAGGGAGAAGGGAACTCATGTTTGAAAGTGGGTCACACAAATGACCTGTAGGGGAAGAGACCTACACGCCGAGACATGCGCGCTGAGGGTACACTTGCATACCACTGCGCATAGTGTCAAAATGCCTATAAATACAGGACCACCCATCTTCATTTTTACACGAGCTCAACACTTAGAGAAAATCAGAGATCCCTTCACGTAGGTGTGGTGTTCATGAAAGTGGTGAGTGGTCGCGCAAGTGGTTTTGTGAGACTTGCACACCAGATTTTAGAAGTTGTACGCCAGATGATGGTTGCGTGCCCAAGGTGGTTTGGGCGAGAAAGGAAGTGAGTCGCTCTGGTTTGAAGTTGAAGAAGTCGGTGTCGTGTAAGGGGTTTGGTGATACTTACATGCCAGTTTGGACTTGTGCTCCGAAGACTTGTTCATTGTATTGGGACTTGCGCACCAGGCTTGAAGAAGAGCGCCATGTGTTGTTGGAGAATGCTCGTCTTATTGGAGTTGCACGAAAACCGGAAGATTGCACGATACCTTTGGTGCAAAGTGAGATTGAAAAGGAAATATAAATGATACATGCAAGATATCATGCATACATGGAGAACTGATTCTGACAATGTCATGTAATCTGAGCTTCATTTATTTAGAAGTCACTTAAGTGGTTGTGAATCAGGCAAGCAAAGACAAGAGGATCTAGTGCACCCAATCATTGAATTAAAGAAGAAAGAGTGAACTGAAAAGAGCATCAACTCAGGTCTCTGATGAAAGCATTGTCTCATGCTAAAAATCAGACAAAGACTTCAATGCAAATCTATTGAAGAGACCTTCATGTCTATAAACTGAGTGAGACTACACCAATGGCAGTAAGCAAGGGGTGTCAACGAGAGTGACCCGAGGGACGCAGTGAGCTATCCTTGAACCTTTGTAAAGGCATTGAGCCTGGGACAGAGTGACTGTGATGGAAACATTATAATTCATAGCTAGTGATGTTTAGTGGAATTTGGTACCACCAGTAACTTGTCGGCGTATGGTCCTTGGACATAGACCTTAGTGGTGAACCATGTAAAAATTGCTATGTCATATCTTTGCATGTGAATGTTTATTACCGATCATATCTATCATACATGTTTAACTAGTTCCTACCAATGTGGGAACAATATCCTTGGTTTTAAAAGAAAAGGTTGACACCCTGATTCACCCCTCCCGTCTCAGGGTTTCTCAAGGTCCTACACTTCATCCATTTCCGTATGTTACAACTAACAGAGGCCTCTACCCACATGAGTGGTCAGCACCATCTCATCATCTGAGTCGTACAATATGAAAATGACTCTAAATGGTGTATTTTACAACATAGATGAGTATAAATCACCAACGTATCTAATCCACACAATATGGAACCTCATTCCCTTATAACTGTGTTGCTTAAACCGATGGTCAACACTATCCAACATCACACGATCAATGACCACATCTTGAAAACCTTTTCACATCAATCGATGACTGTGTCACCCAACAAGTTATCAAAATCCCTTTGAATATATATATATATATATATATATATATATATATATATATTAGGTCACACCTTTCCAGATGATCACATCACCGCAAATAAGATATCCAATTCTATCTCAATCCTCAGGCGAAGCCCATTATGTTACCATGAAACTCAAAAATGCATAGGAGAAACATAATAAAATTAAATTTAATATATTTAAACACACCCTATCCAACATCACAATTCGTCTGGATCCCCATACTCAGCTCGATCCAAACTACAATGGCTTTGGAATTCTTAGAGGTATCACATATGGACTCACAATTAATATATAATCAAGATATTAATTAATTTGGATCTCGCTCAATATTCCCAATGGTGGGATCAAAGAAACACCTAAAAACAAACACAAAAACACTATCAAATACGAGAACCACATAAATCATTTTGGTAGATTTCCAATTGTTTGACCTTATCCTCTAACATGAGTCGATTTAGAAGAAATTGATATTTTAGACGAACATGCTAAAAATTGGGTAAATCATCTCAAATAGATTTATCACTCCATAAAGAGTGATCTAAGAACAATAAAGGCATGAGGATTCAATGGTATACCTATAAGAATAATTTTTTTTAAAGGACTGATAAAGAAATTTTAGAAATAGAGATAGGATCAACATCTATGAAAAAATAAATGGGGGGGGGGAGATCTCCAAGTGTGCACTGGTGCATAAGATGAAAAGGATGAAAGAAGAAATAAACGGGGAAGGGAAAAATTGAAATTTTATAATTTTAATGGGTCACATGATTATCTACCATTGTTTTATTAACCATGTAGATAAACATGGTTATCATATATCTCAAGATATAGACCGTTCATAGTTAGCTCACAATGTTAGGAAAAATCCGGTTGAGCCAATGCATAGTCACTGGTTAAGTGGCACTAAGTGTTAAACATGAAAATAGTTTTCCCAAATGGTATGAAACCATATGCTAAAATGCAGAGGTACTCACAGATCTATGTACCCCATCTTGTATAGTTTCCTAAATAATTATTAGTAAATTTAGAGCTCGGACAATTTCTCCTTGGTGGCGGCATGGTTTTTCTATACCATGCACCCCAGTCATCGAACCCAAGTTAGTTTAGGTTTTTGGTGTAAAATGAATACAAAACACAATTGAATCCCCAAGAAACATGTTTAGAATCAATAATCATCTAAAAAAGGTTTTGGGTGAAAATAAAATTTGAAATTAAATTTCATTTATTGAGAAAGGAGTTAATCTACCCACCAAACAGTGGAAATTCAAAAGGGGAAGGAATTCGACGTGATCTAAAAACCAAGGACACAACAATATCCCACCATAACATAGATCATCCTTAATCTATCAAGAACAAATCAGATATGGTACCAAAAAAACCCATCCCCTTAAAATTAACCAACAGTACCCTAGTCTAAAGGGTGAAGGTCAACTACCTCAAGAGATTCCCACTATAAGAGTTACCTACCCCAGTCGCATCCAAAACCAAAGCACATATAAAATTAATGGTCCATTGACTATCCATGGACTCAAAAGTCTTCCAGGGACACATCGTCACTCCCCCACCTCATCAGGTGCTCCTGTGTCATAACTGACACCCATCATGCTCTTCATCTCATCAGATTCCTCCCTCATGTCGATACCTCACATGAAACCTATGAGGTCACACATCTCATCAAATACTCCAAATCTATCTTAGTGCTTCACATCAAAAACAAGTATGTCATATCATTGATTCCCAGATATCTTGGAACCTCATGTAATCCTGCATCACATCGATGCCATAATTCCATCATGCCTCATACAATCCACACATCCATCTATGTCCATATCAAATCCTTGTTTCATTGACATGTTATATATATACATACATAAATATAATTAATTTATTCATTTTAAACCTACTAACCAATGTCTGGTTAGTTTATATATATATCCCATGCACCTCATTCACCCAAAAATGACATGCATCTAAAAAGAAAATTAAAAATATAAAAAAAACCCCCAACCACGCCCATGGCATACCTCTAACGATAACCGGTTCGCAAGAATGATCTGACCTTGGAAGATCAATGGAATCCACCCAGAATAAAGACTAATTAACTATGGTTTGGCCTCTATATAGTGCATCACTAGACACTAATCCCACTAAAGGGTCTTGTTGTCTTGACCACGACCATTGCGTACAGCTAAAAACCATATACCATTACCTGATACCTCTCCCAATACAATATTAGAACCCTGAGTCTACCTCATTCCTTGAGTTCTAGATGGATTCTAACAGAACCTCTTGGGATTTCCAACCTAACCAAATTCTAATCCGTCCTTCAATGTCTGTTCTCACTTAATCCACACATGATCTAGCTACCCACACTAGAATCACACCATCAATGATCCACCCCAAAGTGGTATACTCAAGACCTTGTCCTAAATACCCCTGTGAAACTCTTATCGGCCTCACTTCTTGCTATCCTAGGTATCACTAGTTTTGTCTTCTAATGCTGTCACCAAGCTCAAATATGACCGATCATTCAAATTTCCCTCATCTATGAGTGTTTGATTGAACCCCTTTGAGAAAGATGAAAACCTAAATATGTTTACCTACAACCAAATGGTGTTCCATAAAACATATTCAAAATGTATCATTCTCATGCTGTGAACACCTACCATATCAGGTATGAAATGTGACAACTCGATGAATGTAACTTCATAGTCCATGAAAGACATGTATACGTTCTGTAGTCTCAACAAATCCCAATATCTCTCTTCCCTCAGATTGTATGGAAAGAAGATATCAAATAACATGACCTCAGAATCCTTCCTGGATAGCACCTCATGTATTCCTTCCACGAACTCCATGTACTATAAGATCTTATAGGGTCCCTGGATAATTTAGGTAGCTGGCATCATCCTACAACTTGTAGGTGTCTCAAGTAGCTTGAAAATCGTCCTCATTTACTCAATCTACTTCTCAGTCACCTATGGTCCTCCCTCACCCTAAAATAATGGTGTACGCTGAGACTGGAACTCCCAAGTCAATTAATGCATAGAAGGCTCTAATCCCTAAGATCCCATGTCAATCACTCGAATTAAATGTACCAGTATCGCTCTAAGGAAGTCGTCAAGCCATGACCCACATTCTTTAAAATTTGGTAGTTTTCCCACCTGTAATGGATTCTGTAGCTGAGGATCAAGCTAAACGAGACCATCTAGTGCCTCCTCCCAACACTTATGGGTCTTTTCATGTGCCCAATCTAGTGGCACTAAATCCCAGCCCGACTGATGCTCCATCATAATCCGTCATAGTGGAAACCCTCTAAATAATAATACATTTATCAAACATCCCAAATAACAAACACACAAACACACATATATAATGTACATATGGAATGTAGTAATAGGATACAAAATCTCAATACCCTTACCCACCTGGATCACATTCATGTCTCACAACATCCGGCCTCCTGGCCCCTTACCTTCCCATAAAAATCCAGGTATCACATATTCCTTGGGACACACCCATCATAACAAACTATGTCGCCTCAATCTAACCACCACATCACCTAACCTAGTGATGAAAATCAACCCATATCATCATCTTTGATTTATATTATAATATAAAGTCCCCCCACACAGATATATATATATATCACATATCACTGATATTTTAATTAAAAGAACACACATACACACACATATGTATATAAACTTATTTTCCAATCGAAATAAATAATCATAATAAACATAACAAACACCCCTTTACATTATGTTACAAGGGTCCAATACTTATTCCATTACTATACAAGGCCAGGGGTCACACATCACAGTAGGTAAAAATTAGATTCAAAGAGCCCCACTAATGGTGGAAATCATGTAAAATATAAAATTAACAAAGAAGAGCAGTGATTCCCACCCATTGAAACTCAGTCTGTCTCCCATGCCTAGGTCTACATGCACCAAAACATGAGTTCCAAACCTAGTTTTGACAACATCTTAATCTCTATTCCACCATATACCAAAATGTAAGACCATGAAAGAGGTAAAATAAAATTATTTAATACTTATACAACACTGAGACCCGTTTATCTACCCAAACAATGTGTCATGACAAATGTCATTGGGTCTTTAGCACTCCTCCCTAAACACTAAGGGTTGGATACTAGAAGTGATGGTGAAAAGGGGTGACAATTGGGAGACTATAACCTTGGGTGATGAAATAATTATTGTCTATATAAGCATAAAATAGATGAAACAACCTGGATAAGTAATGTTCCCATGGTGAGAGAATAATGGATAGAAGAAGCCATACTAATTTACAATCTAAATTCCATTTTCATGATTAAACAACATAAGATTTCAATTAAAGATACTATAATAAAACATTAATACAAGACATAAAATACATAAAATCAGAATAAGGGATGCCAAATGGCTGACCTTAGTACACACACATAATAGCATGCTGATACAATTGGAAAACAAAATGGAAACTCAAGATGAGGCAAGAACCAATGGTCCATTTCCTTCCATCCCACGCCAACTCAAGTAGTATAATCCAGATCCTAAGCCCAAAACTTTAACTGAATACATGGCCATAAAGTATACATGCATCCCGAAGGGATCATGTATGGCATAAGGATGAATCTCAATTGGCCCCCACTATCATGTGCCTTTCATAAATCTATGATTTGACAAGAGTAAAATAAAATAAATAAAATAACACTTCAAACACGCTTAATAATAAACTTCTCCCCATGTGATCAGCATCAAAAAGGGATAGATCACCTGCTTCACCCACCACTGAAATATTTTATTGGAGAGGATCCTTAGCATATGCCCAAAGAAGCCCCTGAGGTAGATTAGTTAAGGTGAACCATCTAGTTCAACCTTTAATAAAATCACCGACACCTCATGCCTACTAACACCACATGTCCAAAAATATCTTATGTCATGAAGGCATTCACCAATCATTAGTACCTCATCCCACTAACCTCATCTCACAAGAAACCTCATCGGCTAAAATCATGACGTCCAAGGAATAGTGATACATTTCCTCTAAGTAATATCACCATCGGCTCAAAAATTGATGACTATAAGAGCGGAACTGTTTATCCTCCCAAATAGAACTAGCCCAACTGACTCAATTACAGTGATAATATACCCCCAACCAATAGTCTCAAAACTATAAAATGATGGTTCCTCACCATCCCTATGGATTTATATGGAAAAAACATCCAAACATTTTCCTAATATGTAACCAATGGAGACCTCTACCCACATGAGTGGTTAATATCTACTCATCACCAAAGTCCTGTGGTGTGCACTCAACACCAAAGTGGAGCATTTTTTCAATACAAGCGAGTAGAAATCATCAAAAATCCCCTAATCTACACCATCCACAACAACATTCCCCAATGAACACATCCCTCAAACTGATGGTGAACACAATCATAAATCACACGATCCATGTCCATAACCTGAAGACCATGTCACCACAATTGGTGACCATGTCACCCAATCAGTGATCAACATAACTATAACTATATATATATATATATATGGTCACACCTAGAATGATTTTAACATCTCATCAAATAAGAAATCCAAGTCTATAACAGTCTTTGGGATAAGCCCTTCACCTTCCCATGGAACTAATCATTGCATTGAAACAACACAATATAATTATGATTAATAAAAATTATTTAATTAATTATTAACAAATGCACCTTACCCAACTTCTCAAGCGGTTTCAATCCCATACTCTTCTCTGTCAAAAAATTAATGGATCAGGCATTCATAGAGGCATCCCATATGGTCACACAATTTATATAAAATAAAATCATTGATTAATTTGGGTCTCATTAAATCTATCCAATGAAACTCTCAAAACCACACCCCAAAAACATTTTCAAAAAACATTGAAAATGATGAGCACCACCTACCCCATGTTTGTAGAAATCCAGTCGTCTGATCTTTGCCTCAAACTTAAGCTGATTTGTAGGTCATTGACATTTTGGATGAACACCATAAAAATAGAATAAATCATATCACAAGGATTTATCAATCCATAGGGAAATAAAATATAATAATATAGGTAAGGGGATTGATTGGCTTATTGATATTGATCACACACCACATATAGATTTGAGAAATGATACTCAGATAGAGATGTAATCTCAAAACCTAGTAGAGGAAGAAATGGGAGAGTAGAGGGCCTTGTGTGCGCAGGTGGAGAAGAAGAAAAGGACGAAAAAAATAAATTAACGTGGAATGGAAAATATAAATTTCAAACTTTTCATGGGGTTTACAGAAATCTCACACAATTTTCCAAATAGTGAAACAAACCATGGGGCTCCTACTACTTAAGAGCCAGACCTAGCATGATTAGCTCACACGGTTAGGTCAAACTATGCTGAATCTGTGTTTAGTCACCACTTAAGTGGAACTAAGCATGAGGAATGTGTAATGTTTTCCAAAATTGTGTGAAATTATTGAATAACCCTCTTCTAAAAAAATTAATAGGTTCTTATAAAGATGTTCACCCCATATATAATAGTTTTCTAAACCATGCTCAGTACAATTGGAGGTTGCAAGGTTTATCATTGGAGGTCACATGGTTTCTCAAAACCATACTCCATAGTCTGCGCACTATAAAATGTTTTTTCAACATCCTAGGAATCTAAAAACCAATATAAACCATGAGACACTTTTCGAGTAGTAAGACTCATATAAAAACTTGGTCTTAAGTCAAATAAAAACACATAATTAAGTTTCACTGATCAGGAAAGGAATTGTTCTTTCCAAAAAAGCCTATTAAAATTTAAAATGGATGAGAAATTTGACCCACTATAAAAGATAATACATAACCGAAGAAAAATCATTATAATTCTATTAAATGAAAAAAAATTCATGAATTAATTTAATAACAAATAAAATAAAAATGGGATTATGTCATTGCCATTATTTCATGTTCAAGAAATAAAATACACTAAAAGTGGGTTTGATTTAAGATATAGAATCATGAGAAGCTAGTGTTAATATATATGGAAGATGAGATAAAATTTCAAGTGTTTCTAGTATTATTTGAAATGCATGTTTAATTGATTAATTTAAAAAATAGAGAGGAAATGGTATTTTTCAATTATTTTGTAATTTATTAATGTTCCAAAAATTATATAGCTATATTGATATATGATTCAAGTTTCAGATAATGATTATTTCTGAAGAATCTCCTTTTTAATATATTTCATTATTTTCAAATGATTATATTTTAAAATAATTTTTTTGCTCAGAAATGGAAATTTAAAGTTAAAATACTAGTGCTCATCTTCAGAAATAAAAATATCACAAAATTCTATGTGATTCAAGATGTGAAAAAATAATATTAGTGAGATGAGATTTTTGATTATTTTTAGAGGTCCAATACAAAAGTTGTACTTGTTTCATGGGATGTATAATTCCACATGGTCTATCCATGCTGATCTAATTTTGGTTTTATATTTTTATATATACTTTGAAGAATTATTATTTATGGTTTTTTTGGAGTATTTCTAGAAAATAAAACCTACTCTCATAGGGATAAATATTTGAAGATATATTTGATCAAATTTTTAATTATATGAAATAGTAGTGAGGGGTAGATCTTTCATTTTTTAGAGATGACAATTTAAAATAAAACATAAGATATTATTTTGTGAAGATAATGCATTCATTTATTTTTTTTCTTTCAAGTGTTGTATAAAATATTTCAATTTATGTTAATTTCAAATTGACACCAAAAATAGATTAGTTTCTCATGAATAATTTTTTATAAAATGGATATATAAAAATAAATATTTATATGTTGTGGTTTTTAGGGAATAGGACACCCTAAGATGAGGGGTGAAATAATTTTTAAGAATAATTAAATTTTTTTTATGATCTTTTGTTAAGCATCTTATTTCTAGGATAGATAGATGAAAATTCAAATTTAATTTACCAAATTGATAAATCCACCAAAATAAATAGCATAAAAAATAACTATAAATTTATGGTACATAAAGATTTTACATGGTCTAACTATATACAACCCGTAGTGTGCTGGTGCAATAAGATCAAAAATAACTCACTATTAGTTTGATATAAAGTTTATTTAAGACCACATCCCACTCAATATCACTAAATTTACCTGTTTTAGGGATAATATTATAACCTACAATGGCTCACTTTTTATAGATGTTATAGTGATTATTTTCTCCCACCTAAGGCTGAAAACCCCTTTTATCCTCAATTCACTTATTTAGTGATGGTATCGGATTGTATAATTTTAGGTCCATTCTTATTTTAATGTATTAAAGGTCACTCCATGTTTATTAGATGAATTTTTCATCATTTTATTACATATATTATTCTTAAATGAATTCAAATTTATACATGAAAATCCAATTCCATTTATATCCCATTTCTTTTTGGAGTTTTTGTAATTTTTATCATCAATTAGTCTATACAGAGCACAGAAAAAACACTAGATATTAACTCTTTTAATGTAATTAATCTGCAATATTTACTTCTCATTACTCTGTCGAACTAGATGATTCCATGATACTCGAGAAAAACAAATCTCCCAAAATATGCACACAGAAACCCTCTTTATCTCTATCAATCCTAATAATAAATGATAATTATGTCTCTAAATTACATCAATTCCATTTTTAATATATGTAATGTCACCATTATTATAGAATTTCTTTATTCTACCCGGACACATTGTTCGCTCTATTCTCAACATTTCCTCTAATCCCATGGCGTTATTTTATTCTTCATAAAAGACTGTATAATATTCTAGAAATATTTATATATTAAAATTTTAAATTCCAATCAATTATAAAGTCCATATTCACCAGATTCAATTGATACCTTTGGATCTTATTTCTTTAAATCTGTATCATATAATTAGACAAATAAGTTATTAATTTTATAAATAACCACCAAACCTCTTGGTGAATTACATATCATCAAATCTTCTTATAAACCTTTAATTCCATATTTCACAGCATGACATGCTATCTCATTGCATGATATATTCATTTTTCTATAACAAGTATTAAACTAAAATAGTGTAATGGTGTAGCTTATACTATCATTGAATGAAGGATTTCATCTAGTTATACATTATTCAAGTTTTATAGAAAAATCACATCACATAATGAATCACCAAAATCTATCAAGAAACTTTTATAAAACAACTTATTATGTCATTGTGAATCCAAATATTTGACAATTTGATGTAAATCAACCATATTTTTACATGGTTTGATATAATGTGTTTGTCTGTGGTTATATACAATCTAGATTTACTTAAATACACCCATATTTATTCTCAAAATTATTGAATTCATGACATGAATATTTTGTAAACAAAGCTACTAAAATTATCTCAACCACCCTTCATGGAATGACCAATAGTGTCATAATGTGAATCATTCTTATGAGGCCCAAGAATATCCTTCCATAGATTCCATGTTCTAATTTTCTAGACCACTATATGATAAATAATGAGAAAAATCTTTTCATGTAATGAGATCTATAATATTAACAATTATCAGTATATATCATTAGGTATCATCAATGTACATTATGGCTTATCCAAATTCCCCAAAACATAACCTAGAAATACTATGGAATGATGATGATAAATACTTTAACAATTTTAACAATAAAATTTATAATACAATAGGGAACTATTAAATTTTATATATAATATCTCAAATCCATATATACCTTTATCCTCCAAAATATGATCTCTAATATTCAACCACGTTTTTATTCCTCATCGATCTTCATTGAAACCTATTTAATATTATTCCAAATAAATGTGTTTTGATGAGAATATTTACTACAAATATTCTATGAATAACTTCTCATTAGTCCTTATATATCTACCATAATCAAAAATCACAAGTATTAAATATTTATTATCAATTAATCATACCTACAAATAGTTATTTTCAACTGTCCAATCAGTTATTACAATTTTTATCATCCACCAGTTATCATAATAAAATTCAGCACACAACCTCTTAGTAGATTTATTCCCCCCCCCATTTGGATATTATTGAAATTAATTCCTTAAAATCCAATGACCATAAGTGATTGAGATAATCTCCCCACCTTTATTTATCCATCCAAGATACTAGAATCTTATCGATTTTATGGGTGTTTCTTCTTTCCCCATTAGTAATTAAATTCATGTGGTCTTATTATATGTCATCTCCCCTTTTACAATAAGAATGTTAGGGTATTTCAAATTTTGAAATTACGTCATCTCCCACTTCCTCATTTAACTGTACATGGGTATCTTTATTAACTCTTAGTCTCAATTGGTAAATAAACATTATTCACCAAATATTTCAATAGAAATCAACATACACCATTCCTTGATGAATTCCATATTTTTAAATACTAATATCTTCATTCATATTCAACTTAAAGGATATTTTTATATCACTTATAAAAATAATATCATGGAAATTAACACCACTTCATAACACTTGTGAAAATATCATTAAAACTTATAACTTCCCTCATTTAGATTTTACTCAACTTATAACTCACTTTCACTGATAGTTAAAATCATCTCAATATAATTCCATTGAGTGATGTATCACATGCCAATGATTTGTCAAAAAGTACTCCGACCCTACCAAGTTAAAATATGGTGTGGGAAAGAGAAGTATGGTTAAATGGAATCATTGATTCCTATATCACCCAAAAATCTCATATAAGAGCTTGTATCTTGAGCGATTTTAAATACATTCTATAAGAATATTTCAATGATAACAACCACATTCAGAAAATATTTTACCACATAAGAAGGTAAGGAGAATCTTGTGATACATTCCATATATTGAATCAATTAATACCAGTTTTAATTGGAAATAAATTGATACCACTTATTATCTATGATATTATTTTGTTTCAAATATTTATTCATTATTAGAAAAGACTAAATAACCAATGAAAGTTCATTAAAAGTCCACTTTGATTATTTAATTATAAACACTGGATATTTTGTGAAATAAGAACATACATATTCCACATATAGATGTTATTTCATTCATCTCATAAGCATTAGAAATCATAAAATACACATAGATGATACCACGTTATCAATTCATAAAAAAATAGAAAAAATATTCTTCCACAAAAATAGAGGCTCCTTAAAAGAGTTTCCCATCATATTATTCATTGACTCCCACTATAAGATAATACTAGATACCATCAATAGTTTTCTAAAATTTTCTTCATATTAATAGGTAAAATCATATATGGATTTAACACATACACCTATTCAAATCAATCATGGTAATAAATTTTAGTCCATCATTCCAGAATTTATATTTATATTTAGTTTAAATTATTCATTTTATTATAATATATTATATCCTAAAACCACTTTTATACATTTTTTTTCCATTACACAACTTTATATTTTTAATCACTATAAGTATCCAAATATAGAACTTTGTGTATCTTTCAATATCTCAACCTACTTTTACACTAGCCATTGATTATCTTATCACCGGTGATAACATTTAAAGAAATCATTTTCTCATTTTTCTTATACTATTATAAAAATCTTTTCAACCTCTTCAAAATATTGTAAAAGTGTATAAGACACTTTTATCAATGGACACATAGTGTTTTTCATTTTCAATAAACACACACATAGTGTATATTTTCCATGGATTATATCTCCCCCTTAATACTATGCTAATAATGAAATCTATTACCTCTAAGATAGGGGTACTTTTGGACATCCTCGTGTAGAGGATTGTGGTTGCAGATGACAATAAACCCCTTTAGATTTTATCTTCTTCAAAAACATTCATTGAACAACACAAAATATTTACACTTCAATCACAATATTTATTATTGACCTATTTTTATTACACACCTCAGTAGTAATTTATTTAGTGAGATTCATGTCATATGTGAAGTTATCTTACATTAGTGAATCATATTTTAATTCATTACAAGAATTAATTTTCCAAGAAAGGGAAACTTTTTCAATCCTTTTCTCATGATTTGTAGGGGTATGGATGAAACCACTTAAGAATACATGTTTTTGGTATTCCGTGATTCTATGATAGAAAATTCATATTTCATAATACCTCTATACATTTTCTTCTTTTACATCCATTAATACTATTTAATCATAAGAAATATTTATTTATGATATACATCCCTCTAAAAATATATTTCATCCTCCTCAGAACACATAAGTAATTCTTTAATGTAAGATATTTTATTTCCAAAGAAACATAACATCTACTTAATAAATGTGTTCTAATATTTCTCAACCTTCATTATCTTATCATCATATTACAACACATTGAAATATGAGCTTTGTTACAATATTCATGACATATTTTGTTTGTTATAATTGTTTATCCTTTCTACCTACTTCAAACTCATCATTTCTTTCCATGTCGTATTTTATAAGACAGGCATCAATGATACATGGGGAATCCTTTATTTTCATTTTTTATCATAACCACTGAACAATATAGCATTGTTTATGACTAGAACTAACTTATAATTTCACTTTTATATACACCTTATTCTCATAGGAGGGGGTATCATCATATAAAACTTATTATATTTTAAACCATAATTTCCCTTCTATGTGACCAAGGATGTCATGTATTTGATATCTCAAGATGAAATATTATTTCCTTTCGATATAATTTCTCGGATAAAATGTTAATTTAAGCCTCCTTTGATTTCAATTCATCAATTTCTTCATTCAGTCATCCAGTTTTTGTCTTAATATTCCATAGAAATGTAACTTATTTGAACATATATTTATAATGTTTTAATATCTAGATACAATATAAAATATTATTTTTACAAATAAATCTAGTATTACGTTCTTCTTTCTCTTAGTTAATGATTCTATAAAATACACTGTAGTAAATTACTTTTTCTTCAAAACCTAAGTCTAATCCTCAAGCTTTTGAATATTTAAATTATTTCGTTTCTATTGGTCATATGGCTTTACAAATAGATAATTCCTTTTATCTTCTATAATCATAGTTTTCTCATTACACAAATATATTAATACAGGAAGTGATGCTTCATGTAATTTCCCTTTCTCCATGCATAATGCCAATTCATGGATAATTACACCTATAACAACATTTTTTGTTTAATTTTATTATCCATTATTGTAATTCTAACCTAGGAATAATTTTCTTATTCTAATTAAATTTTGTTGTTTTATTCTAAATATACTCTAAAAACTGATTTTTTTACCTTTGGCCTTCAAGATATATTATTTTTCTCTAAACTATTTGTTTCATAAAAAATACATGGATGGATTTTATGTAGTGGATTGATTGTGGGGGGGGGGGCAATGTTCTTTACAATCATTCAAATCGGGCTCAACATTTTTAAATATTTTATAGAGACTCCCAACTATTCATGAATCTATAAATGGCTATGAGGCTGCATTCCAAAGCAAATAATTCTATTGGGTGTCATACCCAAACATGATTTGGAACTAAACTTAGTTGAGAGAATGGGTGGTTGGGACCATCACACTCATTTGTTAGGGATTTTTTCCTACATCTAGACTCTCTTATATATTTAATATGTCATTTAGAATCTATTCCTAATCATGATATGGGATCCGTTATGCTAACATGTTAATCACATGTTAAAACTATTTATATTCTGGATACAGAATCAGTTTCCCCCACAGAATGACCATATTTTAAATCTTCTTTATACATGAGGGGATATTTTAGTGAAACATTCTATATTTATATAAGGTTATTCGTCCATTTACCTTTATGGGTGGTTGATTATATGTTGGAAACATATTGTCATTTGCTTCAGGTTTTTTTTTCAACCCAGGGTGGCATTTATCACGTTGAGGATGGTATTGAGACTCTAAGAGGCATCCTACGTATCATTTTTACAACCGGAATCAAATACCGTGTTGTTTGTTAAACCTGTATAGTTTAACATAATGTGGAAATAATATATATGAAGGTATTTAGGAAATATGTGTTTGATCTTGGACCTTGAGGATGGACACTACATATCCTGGTCATGACACGAATCAGAGTCAGTGTAGTTCAGTTTTTTTCTTAGTCAACTAGTGGATAATGGATAATTGTTAGCCAATGGGAGATATTGGGTCACGATTCAGGGAATGTAAGCGAAATGGAATGGTTTATTCTAGGATTTATTCATATTTGAGATTTGGCCTTAAGAAGGTGTCCTAGGTATTCTAGTTAGATAATGAATTCAAGTTCTCAGAGTTCATTTGACTAGGGATTACACACTATGGCTGCCCTAACATGTGGGGAATATCATATTATGTCACTGGATAAGGCTTAAATGTGGAGGTATCCTTATATAAATGGATTCTTATAACATGAATGATATTTTTATTTCAAATCGACAAGACCACATGATATATTCACGGTGTGAGAAAAAGTGGATAACAAGTAATTAGTCTCATTGCTTATGGATACAAGACTTATGTGATGGAACTTCCCTATTTAGGTTTTAAATGGAGATCATGCCTTAGGGATGAATCTTAAGTATCATCATTATACAAAGAATCAAATTTATCATATCTCAATTTTCTAGGGATTACAAACTAGATTTTTCCTTTATACGGGACATATCATATTATTCCACTGGCTGGGGAATACACACTGAGGTTTCCCTTATATGCGGGACATATCATATCATACCATTGGATATGTCTTACACAATGATAGTTCCATTATATGTGGGACATATCATATTGTGTGGTTGGATGGGGAATACACACTGAAGTTTCCCTAGTATTCAATGGACTAGATTATCCTTCCCAATGATGCCCCCTAGACCTAGTTTGACAGTCTGTAAAACATGCATTGATTGTCTTCCTAACATTCCTTGATTGTATAATTGACATGTTAGACGATAACTTCCCGACATGTCAAACAATTATTATGATCCAATTGACTTCTTAAGTGATGTCACAATATCTAGATGAAACGTATGAAGGCACGCACATGACCAAGGATGACTTGTCCGAAAGACATCAAAATACTTGGTTGGTTGATCCTAGAGGCCATCAGAAGATCTCTTCTGACATGATTAGAAGGCATTGCAAGATCCAGATAAATTTTTTTTATTCACACCACAAACGATGTATTAAATTTTTGGAGGGTGTCTTGAGAGTCAGTGTGACATGTTTGTAGGGTGTTCCAGGTCTTAGATGACATTTCAGGGTGTCTTCATGAAAGCTAACTGACATTTCCTATGGATGTCATGAGAGCCAGTTGACATATCTCGATGCCATTAAAAGACTCATCTTACATTCCCCTATGTCGTCGTATGTTTTTTGTGACCTTTAAAAAGGATATAAAAAGGTATATATAGTGAGCCTAGAAGGATTTGCGACTCTTGGGTGTCATGTTTGGGGGGAGGGAGGGGTTCCATGTAACTTTATCTATCATGTCTAGAGGACTTCATAAGTTCCAAAAAGTATATCAATGGAGTGTCACATGATCTAGGATACATGACTAGGTATTGTTAGATGTCATGGGTGGTTGATGAAAAGAATATGAGAATCATCGTATATGTTCTTTGCATAATTTACCAATATTTATATTCTTCTTATCATCCTTTTATTTCATATGTCTTAGATTTATTTTTTGTTATCTTGTTTAAGTCTCAGTAGACTGATCCGGTATGTAGGATGTCCTTCGCATAGTTTAACATATGTCTATAATGTAATATATGAGTAATCATGTTATGTGCCTATACATATCACATGATTACTTAGGTTGTTCCTCGAATATTACTTGATGGAAAACCATTTGGATCACGATATCAGACACTTTAATAAATCCACACTGATGCCTCGGTGTATTGGTGTGATGATCCATATATTAATTTTTATTCTGAGGTGGGGGGCTTATAGATCTCACCTCCCAAGTTATTCTCTTCATTGATGTGTAGGTATAGAAAAAATCCATTCTAAAGTCAATGGAAGGATTTGATGTCATGTATTTCATGATATCCAATAGTAGGTCATTCCCAGGGCGTCGTATGATTTTCAGCCAATGCGAGACCATCCCATTAACACACCATTTGATGGATAATAGTAAATTAATGGGGTATTTCATAATCATTTACACTTTACAATGGGATTTCAAAATGTTATGATGGTATGCGAGAGGGTATTCACAAGATTAGGTCGCGTATTGAATGTCCTTCGTGTGATTTTAGGTGACATTTGTAGAACATTTTGCAAGAAAAGGAATACTTTCCATGGGATTTAGTGTGATAAGGCCGTCATGAAGAATGGATTTTTGAGGTACTTTGGAGATTAAAAACATATCTCATTATGTTTATGAATGCAAGAGGCTCCCTCCTTATCTCGTTTATTCCCTTAATTTATTTTTATGAGGATTGGAGATCCTGAGAGCTTGTAGGAGTATTGTCGAAGACAGTCACTTTCCCCATTAGTGATTCATCACAAGAACAACAATGGTTCTAAAGGTTATGGATGATAATTTCATAGAATAACCCTTTTTTCCATATTGAGCATAAGGGTGAATGTAGGACCATTTTGAAATGTCTAAAACCCTCCACATGGTGACAATGACATTCAAGAAGGCACTCGCACGGTGAGGTGGACATGCCACCATGGCCTTGCGGTGTATCTCAAACCCCATGGGGGTATATTTAATGATGTTTACAAGTACGAGAGGATCCCTCCATTTCCTTGTTTTATTTCCTTATTTTATTTTACAGGGGCCTATAGTCTCATAATATTACTTGAGTGTTGTCACAGAAAATATTCCTCCCCATTGTTGATGTGTTGTGGGACCAACAATGGGTCTTATGGTGATGCACAAGAATTATCATGGAAAATCCATTATATTTTTTCATAGAGTCCAAGGGGTAACACAAGTCCTATTGGACATGTCCATGTCCCTTTGTGTGGCATGGTTTATATTCACAAGATAAGGTGTTCATGTCGTTAGGGGTTTGTAGTTTCTTGAGAACCACCTTGGGACGTCACATGATATTTACAATGGTAAGAGTCCCCACTTTTCAGATATTTCCCTCCAATTTTACAGGGATTTTTCTGACGGATCATCAGGTGTCCACCGATTGACAAGCTACGTGACACCTGGGTTCTCATGTAGTAGCCGCCACATTATCAATGATTTTCTAGTATGCTTTCACAAGAGTATAAGGAATTTATAAAGGGGATTCATGGGATCTGTCATAGATCATGTGTTCCACATGGCTCCTTCACATGATTTTATAAAGGTATCATGATCATTACTATCTTGGAGTCTAATGTGATTCATGAGTTGTGGCCACCTTTTCTTCTATTTTTACAGGGGAAAATAATTCACATATTTAGTTATTCCTTTTTCAATTTTCCTATTCTAATTTGTATAACATCAAAATCCCCATTCCTCATAAGTGACATCTATGAGTAAAATGGATTTATTTTGAGGAATGTAAATACCTGCATGATTCTTTTCCACAATAACCAATTAGTGTCTTGTAAAACATGTGGACTTATGGGTGGAATTTGGTATTCTATGAAATTCCAAATAAATATGGGAATAGAGAGCTACACATTCACTATCTATTCCACTCTCAGATATTTTCACCCTTCCTCCATTATATAACCTTTTCAAAATACCTTCCCACATGACCCAATCACAAGATCCATTCATGATAACTATTCATGAGATCCCCTTCGCAAGACCTGTTTTTCACAGGTTCATTTAAGAATCAACCACAAATCATTATTTATTAATAGGTTGTACATTGAATTTAGTAACAACATGGATATCATGAAGGTTTTATATGATCTTTTGTCTCTATTTCATGATATTTAAATTGAAACATCTTATTCCATTTGATCTTTCTAATTATTTTTTATCACACCAGCTTCTTCTATACCAGTTAGGCTTATTGGACAACATTTTCACTGATTTTTTTCGACAACAATCTATTTTCATGTTAGGTGTAAAATTATCCTGACTATATTTTGATGAAAATTTCCAAATATGGGAGTCTAGTCACTCCTCAATCTCATGGGGCTATATTATATGCTAGAAAACTCTCCCTTGGGTCTGGACGATTGTGATTTCACTCACAAGCCATTGTTCTGAGCTACTTGTGAGTATTTTTCACTTCTCTAAAAAACTTGGGCAATGGATGGAGCTAGAAATGGGATATCCAATGTGGTGGAAATTGTTTTGTTAAATGGTCATGGATATTTTGTGTCAAGAATATATAAATAGAGTTTGCTGACCAGTTATACATTTTCCATATTTATAAAGCTATATGGATTTCCCAATTTATCATTTATCTTTATAATGATCTTATTTGAGAACTAGTTAGCCTTTAGTGACATGGAACCAACACATTTCATTCAACCGATGTCATGGTGGGAATAATTATATGGAATATCTACCAACTGGGTGGGATTCCCCCTCTTAGGGAGATTTACGATGAGTTACTTCCTACCATAGATGCCTAGGACGACCCTTTTAAAACTCCAATACAAGCTATGGATATTATCATCTTTGCAATGGAAATGTTAATAAATGAGGGGACTATGAACTCTCTCAACTCTTTCAAATATTGGATAAATATTTTCTTTTATCACAGTAGAGCTAGTCTGATTGTTATATTCCCCATCAGTTCCCTTCCAGGTAGGTTTGTGATATTGTTGGTTTGTATTTGGCTATTTTGGAAGCTAGGGATCATAATTCATAGGGATAATGATTGAAACCAGATATATAACCAATTCTTAAATAGGTTGGATTCTTGGACATGTTCCCAAACTGGACGATTTTCCTATTTGGGGATGTACATTAAGGAATCTGGATCAGTCTGTTGGTGATAGAAACACAGATAGTAGAGGGATGACACCTTAATCTAGAGGGGTAAACTCTTGCACACCTCTACTAGATCATTGGAAACATTGAGAAAATAATATTATACTATAAAATCAGTGGTCCACTATAGTTTATATTTGGCTGGATAGGGGATCATTTTTACTGCTATGAATACTGCAATATAATGGGGATCCCTGGTGCTTTTTTCTATCCTAGGTTCTTCAACATATATAGGGTGGGGACTATGTTAATATTCCCTGATGAGGTTACCTATGTGCTTAGTCAATTTGATAACTTTTATTTCATCCCTAATCCAACACCAACTAGGCTAATCACTGATAATCGTGGTGGCTCTCTTAACAAAATGTCATATAAGATCTCTCTTTAGGGAGATATTATTACAGCCATGATGAATGAGGTGATCGTATGTGACCCATATACACCATATCAGGTTTCTTGTTAGTTTGGATACACCCAAAGATTCTACCCTCTTTCTTCAGTCGGCGTATTGGGAGAGAGACACTACATGACCATCTTCCAGTTTTGTATCATGTTAGCATATGAAGACACCAACATTGATATCAATCTTTCATCTTCTAGAGATAATGTATTTCATGGATAATATTATTCCTAGGAATTATTAGTAGTGAATCGGTTGGTTTTCTATGTCAAATAGACCCCATGTAGACAACCCATTTACCTCACCGAACCTATATATATATATAAATGATGGATTTGATTCTGGGCTTTGGAGAGACTTCGAGAAGCACCCTTGTCTGAGTTACAACCATCTCGATAGTCAGAAATAATTTTATGAGGGAATTAGCCCTCGAAAACAAGGAATATGTAATGTATCATTTGAGGTAAAAACATATGAGGATTCCTCTCACACTTTGTTATTACCAAAACTAGTTATTATTCATATTTATTTTCCCACTCCATCAACCATAGAATATTAAAAATGGTGCATACTGATCTGCTAGTTGATTCATGCCCTAATTATTGAGACTCCTCAAAAAACATTTTGTGACCAAGGGGAACACCTTCGTTTGCTACTCTATCAGTTAGAATCAAATGACCTTAAATGGAAACCATTGTAAAATAAAATGTGAAAAATTCTCTCAAATTAGAAATATTTTCCCAAAATGAGACGGTTTTACATGATCTTGGATATGAGACTCCCTTATCCAAATAGATGAATGATCCCTTAGAGGCATTGGATTAGAGTCACCAGTTCATATATGATTTCAAGCATATATGGATTATTGGACTATAAAGGTATCAAGATACAAGGAAATCATATCCCCCTTGAGGTTTTACCTCTCAACATCATCATACTCATTGGAATTATCTCAAAAAAGTGTTGAGTAGATAACTAATTTAATCAATACCATCTTTCCTAGGGCAGAAGAAAGGGAGTCGGGTAGAGCAACAATTTAGCATTCAACTGACACTTCATGAATGTCTCTTTCAACTTTTTCTAGCTTAGATGATAAAATATTATTATTTTCATATCATTGGTATGTAATTTTTCTAATTAAATTCTAGGAGATAGTTCAAAATATGTAGATTCCACCATTTTCATGTTATCAATGAATGGATTTTCTAAAACTTCGATATTGTTTTATTCTAATCTTTTATTCATGATGTGCATGGATTTTTTTGGTTTGATTTTTTATGAATCACCAAAAATACCCATCCATTTCATAATATCTAGTAAACCTAAATTCATGGATTTTAATGTAATAATTATAATAGATTCTCATCGAGAAATGATCATGAATTCCAACCAACATGATATTCTTCACTGACTTATCTGATCCAACTATCTTGAGATTACTTGATTCCTAGAAGGATAAATTGGGTTGATGATATATGTCAAAGATAGAGAGTTATATATCTCTTTATAAAGTTTATAAACATGGAAATCTAACATTAATTGTTTTATAAGGTCATTCAGTTGGCCTCACAAGCTATCTATCATTTCAATTTATATGGAATAAAACATTTTTTTTCTATAGTTTAGGGTCTTCTAGATCCGACCATATATCATTATAGTTTAGAGTCCTTTAGCTAGGACCATCTATTTTTATAGTTTACGTTTTTTTAAATCAATCCTTCTATCACTGTAGTGTATGATCTTTCATCTTGGACAATCTATTGCTATAGACTAGGGTCTTTTACCTCGTACCTTCTATTTATATAGTTTAGGTTCTTTTAGATCAGACCCTACATCACTATAGTTTATGGTATTTTTTCTTCAGACATTCTATTACAATATTTTAGGGTCTTTTAGATCATATTTTTTATCACTGAATAGGAATATGTGGAAGAGATGCTTGAGATTACCCAAGAAACCCTATGGTTCTATGTTCTTCTATTCTATTTCTAGGGCTCATGAGTATTGGAGTTCCTTTTACTCAAGTATTAGGTGCTGGTGATTGGTAGGAAAAATACCTTATGTGTTGATAGAATGGTAAAAATGATGTATCATCACTCTTATACATGGAAAATGGATGATTTATGGGGAAAATATTGGTTGAGAGGGAAAGACTAGGAATGTTGGGTCCACCGGGATAGTTGAAATATGGGTGATGTAATACATAACCTAAGAATTTACATCAGTGAGTATCACATAGGGAAGACATTTTGGGGATCACCTCCAACACCCTATGGTGCTAGGTTCTTCCATGGTGTTTCCAGGGCTCATATGGATCAGGGATCTTTTCCTGCATAGAGGATATTCTATTGATTGGTCGGTCAAATCCCTTATGCATTGAAATCATGTTAAAACAATGATTTCCCCACCCCTTTCTAAGGTCCATAAATTATTTTCAATAATCAAGTATTCCGATGATGAGGCTGGGTATGAAGAGAAATATATCCAATAAGGCTTATGTCACACTACAGTAGTTTAGCTCTTAATTATAATGATCTAGCCCTATAACCTTTGTTTTTGAGTCATGATTTGTGTTATGTAAAAGGTTTAGGAATGGAGTGTCACATTCCATATTCGAGAAAGGGTACAAAACACAGTGAAGTAATTTCAATGATGTCAAATCCACTTGGACAGTCTAGTATGAGGATTGTAAATCAAGGTCCAAAATGCTCAGTTCTAGAAGATGATATTGGAAAATCATACTGGGTATGGACCAAATCATACAGATGTGATTACTTCTTCCACAGTGACGTTTGAGAAAACAAGGATCAAAAAACCCTTTCTGTAGAGTGAATAATTTGGTTGATGACAATAGGAATATATGCATGAGCCATAGGCATACATGCATTGTAAAACAATGGGTTCCTGGAATCTAGGTGTCCTTTTACAGGGTCCATGAAAGGATAAGTGTTATCTGAGGCACTAAAATCATGAAATGTGTTTTTGGAATTAAGTTCCTTAAAATATGGTAGAACCACCCCACAGTCGGGCTAGTCGGGGTCAGGCTCTTGGGGCTATTTGATAAGGAATGATGATGGGTGATAGTGTAACAATGCGAACTGTTAGAAAAAATTCCCCTTTCAATTTAATTAAATGTTTTATTAAGTATTATGGTTATAGAAAACAAATGATATCCATTTTATTTTTATATAATATTGGATTTGAAATACTGTTAGGAATCTTTACCATTGATAAAATATAGTCCTTGAACATTGATCACATGATTATTATAAATATATGGTTTTAACAAATCATAGTGACACAATGAAAAGAAGCGATTTACTCAACCTGTAGGATTGTACCATATGAATCCCATTTATCAGATATTTCATGTGAGATACCATATATAGGATTTACCCTTTATGAATCTCAATATGAGTTCCAACAACTTAACATTGAGTAAAAATGTTTCGAGGAAAAGTTCAAACTTATCGAGATCACGATCTAAACCATGTTAGTTGAACCACCACTTGAAAGTCTCACCACTATGTACATTACCATTAAGGTTTTTTTCTTGTGTATTAAAGAGATATGTATAAAGACCATAACAATATACAAATTTTCATTATATTGAATACAATAATGAAAATATTTTCATCCTGTTATTGTTACTTTATAAATGATGTTAATTTTGATTCAATAAAACACAATTAATTTTTTGTTAATATTAAAAATAAATAAAGGAATTTATTTTACTGGATAAATAGCTTTTTGAAATAAAAAATATTTTAATAAAATATATTAATTAAATAATTTTGTTTTAATATCAATGATCATTTAATTTTTATAAAGTCTAATGTAATTTTTATGAGGTTTAAAAACTATTATTATCAAAGCCCATAATTTCTTAATTAATGTCAATTTTATTTTAAAAGATACAATTCATATATTTAGAAAATTATTTATATAACATGAATATTATTTTTGGAATTGGAGTTCTGAAAATATCCAATTGTGAATTTTTCATAGTTTTTTGAGGCAATAGAATTTTTAGGTGAAAATGTAATACTATATAAAAATAATTTGTGTATAATGAAATAATAATGACCCAAAAGTGATGTAATAAATACTATAAAAGGTATCAAATTCCAAATATTTTTTTATATTTAAAATAATTTTATTTTAATTTTATTTGGTATATTTTATATAGCCATTAAGAATAATCCAAAACGATTAATATATTTTTAGGTTTTAAAATACATTATTTTAGAGTATGACTTAAGTTCACATAAGAATGGAATTGATTTTAATAATTTAGTCCCTTTAACATATAAAAAAATAAAAATCACTCCCATTTGGTAGAAGCCATAGGAAAAAATCAGGGTAAGGTTTGTGGTGTTTGTAATTTTTTAAATATAGTAAAAAACCTAGGTTTCATAAATAATAATGAAATCCTCACTCACATACCAAATAAACCCATACATGACACAATTTAAATTCACTAAAAATCATTTTATAACATATGTAATTTTTCCTCTGCTCTCTATAGTCATCCCAAGGTGCCCCCAAGCTCTCAAAAGATCATCCCAATCATTTTGAGGCACACACTCAAGTAAGGGATCGTCACCTTCTATTCTTTCTTCATGTTTCCATATTATCATTTTCATTATATTTCTAATTAATTATATTGGGTTACGTATTTACATATCACTATTAGTGACTATCAGATGTCCAAATGATGATATAACCCATCATCTCTCATCAACCCTTTTTATGAAATTTTAAGCGACACTTTTATACTGCTGAAATTCCCCCATGATTTGTTTTATTCCAAATCATTTGTGTATTGAATACATACCCAATTTATTTAAAGTGTGTTCACCGTTATACAGGTATGGTTCTTTGAATTGGTAATTACATGTATGTATTTCACACTCCTATATCATGTAATAAAATAATATGATGAGTGTATCCATTTTCTATGATCTATCTGGCACACATAAGAATGAGAATGAAATGAATGTGATTAGTGCACCCCAAATTATATAGAACTCCAATGATTTTTTTAATTATTAGTATCATGTGGTTTCATGTTGTGATGGATAGTGATCCAGGATCCTTTATTTTATTTTTTCCATCACGATTTCCTCACATTTACCCTTGACCTATGTTTATGATGTACTGTTTTAAATTGTTTCCACACTTCCCATTTATGATTATCTTACTATATCATGACATATTTTTCTTGTTTCATTAATTAATAATTGATATTACTTTTTTCTAACATGTATTACCATATTCTATTTTTATTCCCTTAATGGGATTTATAGCTCACCCAGTAATGACCCAAAACATTTGTTAAGGAAAATTCCTCTTGATCTAATTAAATGTATTATTATGTAAAATAGTTATATAAAACATATTCAATTCATTGGTTTTATTATTTTGGATTTCAAAATACCATTATTAATTGTTACTATTGCTAATATAGCCATTGAATAGTGATCACATGATTAGTATAAATATATGGCTTTAACAAATCAAATTTACCCAGACAAAGGAAGTGATGACCTAATCTAGTATAATTTCTCCATACGAAGCCCATTTATTGGAGCTCGGAAAGGTGGTGGTTTCATTAGGCTTTACTCTTGACCAATACCAATTTGATCTTGAACATGTTAAGCTTCAGAGGAACCGCCTATGGGAGAATTGGAAGTTAATAGAGATTACCACCCATGAAATTTTATCTGAGCCTTCTCAAGAGTCTGTCACCATCACACACCTTACCCTAATGTCTTATGTAGGTGTTTTAAGGGGTTATTTAACAATACCCTAGATCTATTAATATGTACATTTTTTATAAACAATATACTTTAATTTTCTAATTGTAAATAGTTTTTAAAGCACAAATAGTATTTTTAGTAAATATTCAACTAAGAAATATATTTTTATGAATTAATGGATTTTCGAATTAAATAATATTTTAATAAAACCTAATTTTTAAATTAATTTTTATTAAATATAAATGATCATATTATTTTTTATGAATACAATTATAATTTTTATTATGGTTTAAAAGCTTTTTTTTTTGTCAAAACCCATGAATTTCCGATAAAAGTCAGATTTTATTTTAAAAGTAAAATTTCACATATTTAGTAAATTATTTAGATAAAATGAATATTATTTTTGTAATTAGAATGTCAAAATTATCCAACAGTGAATTTTTCATAATTTTCCAAGATAGATGATTTTTTGTGTTAAAATTAAATACTGTTTAATTATATTATGTGTTTTATGACATCATAATGACCCACTAGTGATGTAATAAAATAATATAAATGCATTATTCATCCAATATATGTTTTAAAATTAAAATAAGGTGATTTTATATTTGTTTTATTTATTTTACAATGCTTTAGTGGACCCTCCAAGACTTATAAATCATTTTATCTTTTTAAAATGTTTTCCTCGAGAGTGTGACTCACCTCCACATAAGCCAGCCAAATATTTTATATAGTTAGGCCATTGGACTTATAAAATAAAATTTTACACTCCCCATTGGCCAAAACCAAGGGAAAAACCATGGGATGGTTTGTGGTTTTGATTAGTTTAATGTGTAGGGAGCAAAACCTAAATAATAAATAATTCCATCTCTTTTCTTACAAAAATCCAGCCATGCTCTGAATCCTCTTCACATAAAACCTTCAGAGATCGAGCTACCCCTATCAGCCTCTCCCTCGAATCCTCCCAAGGCTCCCCAAGATCCCAAGAATCATCTCTCAAGCCCCTCCCAAGCCATTGGTATCACACTTCCGAGTAATGGATTTCTTCCTTTCTCATTTTATCCAAGTTTCTTAATATTGTTATGCCCATTTATTTTCAATTATAAATGTTGGGGTGTGATTTAAAACCACCAATATACTTTTCTATTTATTATTTAATGAATAGATACCTCTATCCCGCTCATCTATTCCCTCCATGTACACCTGTTACCATGCCGAAATTCTATAAGCAATTTCTCCTTCCAAATTTACATTCTAGAACTTTTTTGTATTATAAGTCTAAATTACATTTCTTATATTGGTAAATTAATCTATATGACCCCCTTAAATTAAATTTCATGTAATGTTATGAGACACCTCTTTTTCTCTCATCAACCATTTTTATGAATTTTTATGTTACGTAGTTATGTTGTCAAAATTGCACCGTGATTTTCCAAGCCAATGTCATTGTGTAGTGAATACCATGACCATTTATCTATCAAGGGTATTCAAATTTATTAAAATTTTCTTTTTTTAAAGATTATAATACACTTATGCATAAAATTAAATGTTTAAGAATGGTGTTCCCTAATAGTGCTCCAATGAATTGGGTTATGTTTAGTATCATGATACATAAAGTGCAATGAGGTTTTACTCATGATTATTGATGTGAAATTAGGGTTTACTCATGCTCTATGTGAAATGAGCCTTGGATCATTCTAATACCATGTTAAGTGTTGTCTCCACATTTCCATGTTATGATAATCATGTTATATCAGTCCTTTATGTTCATGTTTCTTTTCTGCTCCATTGATATGGCTATTGCCTAACATGTATTGAATTCTTCATGTTATGCCTTGCTTTCTCCCTGACTAGGATTTATAGATCATCCTTTTCACATGTATGTCCTCGGGTTATCCCATGAAATTCTAAGAATGAGGGAATTTTTTCGTTATGTAAAGGATGTTTTCAATAATGATGTTCTGTGTTTTATGTTATGTGTTGTAATGTAATGTTCCTAAGCCCCAAAGACACTAGACCTCTCGATCTTCTATGTTTCATCATGTGAAGTTCATGTAATAAATCTTGTATAAATGTGTAATAAAGAGTAGGGTTGTTATACTCCCTTTTCTTATCGATGTTACCAGATTATCCAATGCAATTTTATGTGTGACCATGTTAAGAATGTTTTAAAAAAAGATGATGTTTTCCCTTTTTTAAATTGTTTTATAATGTTCCAAATTTTCCAAAGACAGTAGAATTATCAATCATCCCGATTGTATTAAGGGTTATATTATTTAATAAATCTAGTATTATTGTGATATAAAGATAAACATCGTTATAGATGGTCTTCACCTCTTAATTTGGTGTAGAAAGGATGTTTTTTTCATGCATTTTTATTATCACCTGACAATGATGTTTTCCTTGTAGTTTAACATCATCTGGTAAGGAATTATTTATTACCATATAGTTTAATGTCATGGGGTAAGGATGCGGGAAACGATGTGAATAATTGTACACAATATATTACATGCATAATAAGGACATATGTATATCTGACTCGTATACAAAAGAAAATAGATTGTATGAATCAACCCCTGTATAGTTTGGGGATGTTACTTGCACAAGTCCGATCTGTACACATGAATAAGGGAATGTTTTTCTTATCACAGATCACTACTACAAAAAAGGATTTAAATAATAATGAAATTTATCAGTTCAACAAAAAATCCCACATTAAGGTTCCCTTTATCAGTGAAAATAAATGATAGCCTTTATCATCACATTATTTTAGGAACTGATAAAAGGTATCCTTTATCATCCCTTTGTTTTTAGCTACTATAATTGGAACCTTTATGTGTGTTCTTAGCAACGATAAATGTCCGAATAAAATGAAATAATTAAAAAAATAAAAATGTGTTTTTAAAACTATATTAATTTTTTTAGTTAAATAATTTTTGATAAAAATGAATAAATTGATTATACTATATATGAATAATAAATATAAATAAATATTATATATTAAGTATATATTTATATCTTAAATGAAAATTGAACATATAAAAATTAAAAATAAGTAAATTCTGAAAAATATTAATCATTATATTAATTAAATGATTATGAATAATCTTAATAAATAATAAATTTGTACATATATACGTATATCAATGTATATAAATATTATTTATATAACAAAAATATTTATGTTTACATTAAATAGTAAAATATTTAGTGAATAATGGTTTATAATTATATAATAATATGAATTAAAAATAATGAGCAATTTCATCTAGAAATGGACATAATTGAATGTCATTTGAATTTTCAATTTATCATAGATATTATGTGTGTTAAATTGATTTTACATATACATAATTAATGAATTTTTATATACAATGCAAAAAAACATTTTTTTTTGAATTTAATCAATTTCTATTATTTATTTCAGATATATTTATTTACTATGTATTAATATTTTTAATATGTATTATTCTTTATTTCAATATATATCCATTTATTTATATTATTTTTTCTTTAATAAAGAATCTTTTTCCATTTTTTCAATATTCTTAAAGTGTACTCATTTTTAATTATTCAGTTTTACTCATTTTTAACATGCATGGATTTAAGATTAAATATTCATTAATAATGTTAAAAACAATATTTGTAGAAAATTATTTATAAATAGATGTATTTATAAATTTATATTTACTAATTTAAACAATCTTATATTTATTATTATCAATAAATTAATATTATTTAAAAAAAGTCTTTATAGAATTTTAAATAAATAATTATAAATTTATATTAAATTTATTTTAATAATGAATGTTTTTAATATATTTACATTAATATATATTTGTTAAATAGATATATATATATATTGATATATAAAAATATATAATGATATAAATATTATTTTATAAACAAGTGTGAAATAATTATAAATGAGTAATTATCAAATTATAATAATTCTATTTAAATAAGGAATATATTTACAATATTTATATTTATATATTATAAAATATATATAATTATATAAAATTATTTTTAAAAAATTATTTATAACTATAAATCCTTTATCAGCGCTTAATTGAATAACGCTGATAAAAAACAATATTTATTATCACTTTTTAGCATTGATAGAGATTGAGATTTATCAATGGTAAAATTATATTGTTACAGATGATTTTTTAGCTCTTTTTAGCACTGATAAATCTCTATCTTTATCAATGCCAAAAAATTACTGATAAATAACCCTTTTATTAGCCAGAATTAATATAGCATTGATAAAAGTGTCCTGGTCTATTTAAATAACTCTAAACTATCAAGAAGTCGTCGCGACACAGAATCTTTCGACGGAAGCCACTTAGTATCAGTGCTCCTCTTAGGTGAATCAAAGCCCAAATGAAGGCTCAAATCCAAGTCTTGAACAATTCGAAGGATCAAATCCAAGGATCAAATGATTCAAGGGTCGAACGAATCCAAGGCTCGAACATTTTCTAGTTTTTTGATATATATACTATTTGTTTGATGATTCAAAGCTTCAATCCAAGGTATGTTATTTTCTCCTCATACTCATCACTCGTTGATTACATGTCTAGCGAGATCTATTTTCATTTTTATCATAATTTTTTCTTTACCATAGGCACATTCCTATGGTCAAAAATATTTTTTGGGAATTTTTGGTTGAAAGGAGATAGGGATATCATTCCATGCACTCCCCCACCCTCATTGCTTTCTTATTCAGTGCAACTCGACCACCATAATGCCACTAACTCCTTATTTATGAAATTTACGACCCTTAAAGTTTTTCAAAAATTTCAAATAGAATAATCTGCATCTACAACATATTCTTCTTATGAAAATTCCCCCCTTCACCCTCAAGTTCTTAGTCATGCGATCACGGGAGACCACTGCCACCCTTATACACACAGACAACAACAAACAAAAAATTATTTTACCGTTAGACTCAACCATAGAGTCTATGGAATAAAATCTACTTGCATTCCCACCTCACCCAGAACATAATAATGTTATGATATATATATATATTTATAATGGTAAATTTATAATATAATTATATTTACATACACACACATACCCACACACATGTTTATAAATACATTTATATTTATGTATATCAATATATATGTGTGTGTGTATGTATATAATATATATATATGTTTATATATATATATATAATTTTATATTAAATGGATTTATGTCATTATATATATTAATATGTTAAATATATATATTTATATGTATAAAATTGATAATATTAAAATATATAAAAAATAAATACAAGAATTTATAATTTATAATATATATTTATATTATATATATATATACAAACACACACACACATGTTTATTTTAAAAATCTAAAAATTTATAATATATATATATATATATATTATACAAATACATTATGAAAACTTATATATTACGCAAATACAAATATATAATATACTATAAAATTATATTTTATATAAATATATTATACCAATATATTATACCAATATATTATAAAAATATACATTATAAATATATTATGAAAACATACTATATAAAAATTTTATACAATTATGTTATAAAAATATATATTATACAAATATGTTATAGAACTAAATTAATATAATTTATATATATACAATAAAAAAAATAAAAATTTGTTATAAAGATTCATCTCACTTCGAAACTATTTTTGTAAGAGCGTGTCATCTCTAATTTAATATAAAACTTCTATATCTTCCATAATTACTACTATTTATTTCATTATGACTAATGATTTTACAATGTTCTCTAAATCATCATAGAAAGATAATGGCCATGAAAATGAAATTTTATTATAAATCCTACACATCATATGCTTGAAAATATTTTTTTTCAACCTGTCTAGAGATAATTCTTGAATCAATTTATCAACTAAGAATTTTGAGATGTTTCAAACCTTTATCGTTATTATATATACTCTATTCCTAAAATTACTTTTTCAATTCCATGTCAGGATTTAATTGAAATTATAATTTTTAGATTTTTTCAGAAATTTGACAGACCATTAATATTAAATATACTAATTCCTTAGATTGTTACATTACTTCTTCCAAAAATAGAATGGATGTTATAAAAATATATATATGTTTAAATAATTATTAGAAATTAATTTTAGGTATTCATTATTTTAGGTCACCACGTATTGGTTCCACCCCTGGGTATCCTAGATTACAAAATTTTTATATGAAATAAAACATTATTTATTAAAATGTTTTATCAGTAAATTTTTATATCTTCTAGCCTTTCAAATGATATTTTATTATTCTTTTTTTTTATTTGGGTTTCTTGTTACTACTCAATTTTCTAAATTAGGTTTTCATTTTTTAGGGGATTTAAGAAATACATGATGGATCATTTTAAAATATGAAGGACAATAATTCATTAACATATTTAAAGTATTAAAAATGAAATTTATACAATAAATATAGAATTTATAGAGGATGTAAAGATTCATATATCCTAACATGTCCCCTTCGAGACCCCTTTAATCACATATAAGAAACATTATGCCCACAAATAACACATTCAATGGAAAAAGAGTTAATAACTTGTGCTAATGGTGTAATTGTAGGAAATGGAAGGAATTTCACCTTTTAAAGAACACAATGTAGTATAATTGTCATCCTCATCAACTTCATCACCCGAATAGTTATTATTTCATTTTTTTACCTTGAGACTTATCACCAATAACTTTTACGTTGCATGTGATACTCTGATACTTTGTCATCCTATGGGAGACTACTTCTTAGATTATTTTAAGAAACATAGTTTCATGTCTACAAAGGATAGAAGATGTGTGTAAAACAAAAACACACACACACACATATATATATATATATTTGGGAGATGAGATGATGGGATTATCATTTTCTATAATGTTCACTTTTGAATAAATTACAATTGAGGATTGAACATTCACTAAGAGATCAAAATTAGTTCATGTAGGTACCATTGTAGACAATATATTCTACTTTATAGAGGACCATAGATTGAGGAACTGAATACCAAAAACATTAAAAAAATTGAGTGTTCAACGAGAAGGTAAAAGTGTTTTTTGCTACACTATGTTTTTCCCATAATATTATTTGTTCTCTACTCTAATAACATAATCTAAATTCAATATTTGACAACTCATGAACACAATTTCTTCCATAGATGATGAGGATACAAATAACTCAGAAAAAACATATAACAATAGAATCCATTTGGTATGACATAAAGGTAATGTTGCGATATACTTTCTATATTTTACCGAATAATTATATAATGAAACATTGATTGGATTTTCATTATTTATTGTAGAGTTCATTTACTTTAGAAAATGTTTATCCATATTTCATGTATTTATTCCCAAACCCATCCATATACTTTTTCTTCCTCCAAACCCTTTCCACCCTATGATGTTTCATTTAACAATTTCCATCATGTTCCCTCCAATGACATTGTATGAAGAGAAACGATACTGACTCTGCTCAATCAAAAAGGTATTATTGATGCTTTCATAGTAAAATAATTTTCCGTAGACTAAATTTATTATTTCAATTTTATGTTTAATTTATTTTTTTACTATCACTAACATGAAAATTGTTTTATTGTATATGTTTATTCATTTGTTCGAGTAGGGTTTTTCTATCTATCTTTCAAGACATTCTTCACCAAAACTTCCACATACTTCTTCTCTATAAAAACATTTTCACCTCTATATTTTGGGTTTTTATCTCTTTCCTTCAATTTCCATCCACTTATCAATAAAATAGGTAACCTTGATGTTTGAATAGTAAATTCATTATCTCTATAATTAATGTATTGTTTCATATTTATGTTTAATTTATTTTTCTTTTTAGTATAACACATATAATAATTATTTTATTATATAGGTGGATTGATTGGTTGTGTTGGGTGGTTTTTTCTTAAGCTTCTCATTCTCATGAGATATTGGACTTTGAGCCTAAAATAGAGATATTGATAACAAGGAAATATATTAAGACCTAATAAACCCATCGTGGATAGTTAAATTCCTACTACATGTTTAATTAATTTTGCCATAATTTTATGTAATATTTATAATTTAATTTCCTTATCATTTTTATCTAATACATATTTAGTTTTTTGACAGATCTCTTCGGAAGTCAACTTTATCTTTCATCTATCTGTAAAAAGTAACAATAGAGATAAAATGATTATTTCTATAGATATTACCATGATTTCCATTTCCATTTCAATTTAGAACATTAAACCCATCATATTGAGTCCATGTTCTTAGCCAATAAAATATTTCCCATTGATGAAATCTAGAAGAGTATATGAATTTCATGTTCCCATTTTGGTGACTAATCATGATATAGTTAGATCACAATTTTCCCTTACTCTTCTACCTTTCAAAAATGGAAATGATTTTCTAGAAACAAACATCGACTCAATATGAAGTGTTGAATGTTTGAAAAATAATGTAAATGAAAATCCAAGAAATATTGGAGGTTAGGATTGTTTTGAGACCTTGGGACATGTAGGTATCATCCACACCTCAACCTAATATATAGTGTGACTTTTATGACTCAAAGTGATTCAATTTATTTAAAAGTGTCATTAATTTTAGTAAAAAAGACATCTTTCGAAACTAAAAACTCATAAATCATATTCTAATTATTTTTATGCTTTTAGAAAATGATCAATATGTCATATGTGACAAGTAGGAATTATCTTCACCTCAATTCAATGCAAGACATTCCTTCTATTAATTTTTTTGTTATTATATTAAAATTTAAATTTTAGTTTAAATAGTTTCACCTATTGAAAATGGTGATAAAACCCTCTGATTTTATTAAAAATTTAGGACATATTTATGAGTCCATGTGCATGTTTCCAGTTTAAAATTACATTTTAGGGAAAAAAAGTGATATACTCAAAAGTAATAAAACATATTTTTATTATTTTGAAACCTTAGTAAAACGATTCATATGTAATTTAAAACATGTAAAAATTATTCGCACCTCAATACGACAAATAGTGTGACAAGTATGATTCCAAATGTTTTTTTATATAAAATTTACAATAATTTTAGTAATGATGATAGATGAAATTCTCAAATATAAGAAAACATATTCCTATTTTTTAATAGTTTAGGAAAAAAATTCATAATTAATTTGGGATATGTAGGAATTATTCAAACCCCGTTCTGACGCACAATGTTACCTATATGACTCCATGTGTATCTTTTTTATTTAAAATTCTAATGATTTCAGTAAAAAAGAAACCTAGACTACTCAAAACCAATAAAATACATTCATATTGTTTTAATACTTTAGAAAAATTATCCAGAAACCATTTTTGACATTTTGGAATCATCTACACCTCAATATAATACACAATGTTCTTAGTAAGACCAAATGTTTTAGTTTTTTGTTTTAAATCTACATTTTAGTTCAAAACATGTCACTCATTGAAAATCATGAAACCATGCTTAGATTTTCATAATAATTTAGGACATAGATTCAAAAGTCATTTTTTGTTTAGAAATCGATCTCATATCAAGCTGATACATAATGTGATCTATATGAGTCAAAATTCTTGTTTCCATTTTAAAATGACATTTTCCTAAAAACACATGTGATATACTCAAAACTAAGCATACACATTCGTATTATTTTTACAATTTAGTAAAAATATCCATAAGTCATTTGGTACATGTAGAAATCATTCTCACCAAAATATGATACATGGTGTGACTGTTATGACTCCAGGGGCATCTTTATTTAAAATTGACAACAATTTTAGTAAAAATAACAATTGACCAACTCAAAATTGATAAAAAACATTGATATTATTTTCATATATTAGGAATATGATCCATATTTTTTTTGATGAGTAAGAATAAACCACAACTAATTCTAGTAATTGATGTTCTCATTATGAATCCATGGGTATATTATCATTTTCAAATCAACATTTTAGTTCAAAAATTGTCACTCACTAAAAACAGAGAAAAGGAAATCTGATTTTTTGATTAATTTTGTACAACGATTCATAATTCATTTTTTCTGTGAATGAATCAGTATCACATCAAAAACACACACAATGTGACTGGTATGAGTCAATGTTAATGTTTCAATTTTAAAATGATATTTTATTAAAAAAATTCAAGTGATATAATCAAAACCGAGAAAACACATTATAATTATTATGGAATGTTAATAAAAGGATCAATAAGTCATTTGAGGCATGGAAGAATTAGCCAAAACTCAATCTGACACACCATTGTACCTTTATGACTCCAAGTGTGTCTTGTCTATATTTAAGTGTCATTTTAGTTTAAAACGTGCATCACGTCCCTAAAAAGAACAAACAAGCCAAGGTTTTTTTCTTATAATTATATATTATGTTACTTAATAAAATTATTTATCATTTTTAAAAGAATTCATGGGAGGATTTTTAATTGGAAAAATAGATTTCTCTCTTTCAGGGGCATGGATACATTGATTAATAGTGTGTTTTCTTCTATTCTGATGCATGTCATGTCTATTATCACTCAACCCAAGGGGATTATTTCTTCCATGGAAAATTTGATGGATAAGTTTCTTTGGGATGTCAACTCATTATGTATACCTCAATGTGATGCTTGGTATTAGGTGGGGAAATTGGTGGAGGAGGGAGGAGTCGGCCTCCAGGATATATTAGTTTCCATTCAAACTATGCAAGCTCGTCTGGCATGGGATTTTAGGGTTGTGAAATCGATGTGGGCCAAAACACTTAGAACTAAATATGGAAATAATTGGTTGGAATAAGTCGACAAGAAACTTTTCAGGTTGGGGCACACTCTGGTGTTTCACCTAGAAATCCTTATGGAGTCTTCTCATTGGGTAGTTGGATGATGGGAGATAAACACGTGGAGGGATAATTGGGTTGGGGAGAAACGTTTTTCCCCATACTGTCTAGGGCTGGATATATCAGTTAGAGAGGCTAGAGACCATCCCAGAATGCTTGAAGCCATTCTGAGGACGGAACAGATGGGCCAATTCAAAGAAGTTGTGTTTACTAAGGAGGATGACTGAAGTTGTTTCACAGAGTCTAGAGCAGGGTACTTTAATGGGATCAATTATCATGGTTTGATCCAGTAGGGAGGGGATCATGATGAGTGAGGGTGATGATTATGGTGTCAGGAGGTACCCATGAAGATGAGTTTTCTTATTTGGAGAGATCGATAAAAATATCTCTCTAAGAAGGATAATATAAAATGAAGGGCATTTAGTTGGCTTCTTTATGCTTCTATTTCTCTAATGCTCATGGAGAGTTAGGGGTCCACCTGTTTATCAAGATTGAATGGGATATTAGTATATGTTCTTGCATAGATAAATGGGGTAGATACGATGAAACATTCACATACCTGTAAGAGTTATTTGTGGGATGGTTTTTCGGTTTGGATCATTATGGGATGGAGTCCATGCTCCATAGTATCATTTTAACAACAATTTTCTGTACACTCTGGGAGGCTCGGAATAAACCTTGATTAGAAGTTCATATTTTTTTCTACAACAGGTGAAAATGAAGGATTTTCTACATGAATTTGGTTTACTGGTAAAGGGTGGTAAATAATACCTTATTCTTTGCAGTCTCATAAAATTACCAATTTACTGGTAGAGTTCCCATGGTTGTTGGGTTAGATGACATCCCATATGGAACGACTTCAAACATAATGTCAATGGATCTTTTATCGATTTTCATATGCATGGGGGAGTTCTGGTGTGGATCATGAATGGATCAGTAATATTTTCGTTTAGCAGCATTTATGGGTCGGGAAGTTCGTTAGGATAGGAAGTAAGAGCATTTCACACGGGTGTCATGCTTTGTAAAAGCTTCTCTTTGTTGTTATCGGAAGTGGAATCAGACTTTGAGGTGTTGATTTGGGACTTGCATGGGAAAGTTGAGTCTCCTTTGATTTTGACATACCTTATCTGTAGCTGCGCCTTGGAGATTGCTAATGGATGTTCTATTTATCATATCCCAAGAGTGGGAAACTTTTCTACGGATGCTCTTTCCCGGGGGAGTAGTCCTAAGGAACCCCTAATGGTTTTCTCAAATGTGGGGTCATTACGTCAGGAAGGTAATGGTTTTGTCTTAAGGGTATCCCTTGGGATCTATAACATTAGAGCTCCTTGATATTTTTTCTTCATGGATGGTCTTTCTTCCCTGGATTGAATTACAAAAAACTAATTATCGATCGATGTATTAGTTTCTTTTTTCGTATTTTTACTAACATAATATTATTTTATAAAGGTTTGTTTTTATTGATAATGGGTTAGGATCAAAATACAAAGGAACACTAATGTTTTATAATGTATCTAATAATTTTTACTTATATAATTGTATAAAATAATGTTTAAAATTTCAATAATATAGTGTTTCTTTCTTGTATTTGTGTTGTAAATTTTATTTCATTTAAATTTTGTATTTGTACTTGATTTTTAAGATTCTGTGCTGTTTTTGGTGCTATGGTGTGCTATTACAGCACAATGCATTGGTCCTATGATGTGATGTTATAGCACACTATAGCATCCTCTTTTATTAGCACATCTATAAGGACATATAAAGGGGTCTTTTATGAGTTATTTTTTAAGCACTGATAAAGGTAACCTTTATCAGAAATTTTAGAATTGCTGATAAAAGAATGGGGATTTTAATCTCACTCCGGTAGTCAGAGATTCTCTAGCACTATTTCGTAGTAGTGGTCTTGAAGGCCTATATTGTAGTATATTGATTCTCAATCAAGAACTACATGGGGATTTTAATCTCATTACACTATTAGTAACCATGAAGGCATGTTTTGTAGTAGTGTATAGACCCATGGATGCAAGATCTGAGTTTCACAATGTATCCAATGAGGAATCTAATAAAGACACATGTAGTTCTTGAATGGAAATCACTCTACATTGGTTTGGCGCATTCACTTAGGGGCATTGTTCTAATGTATTATTGTAGTTGGGCCAAATATTGGAGATCTTGGTGTCACTACATACCTTAATGTGACTGGAATCAGGCTAAAATAAGTTCTTGAAACCCATGCAGTTTAGTGTTGTGAAGCTAGGACAGTAACCATGAAGTTTAATGTCATGTAGTGAGAACTCATTATAACTCTATTAAGAACTGATATTTCATAACCACATGGGTAGCGCCTTTACTATAAATCCTAAGAGAACATGATCTATGATCAATGATATAAAAAAGGGATGGAAAAGGTTCCTAATTATGTGGAGGAAATCAGTGGATAGACATGGGCATTTTGTACCATGTGGTGCTTAGACCAATATATGGGATCCATGCATCCATTCACATCTCATTGGAATGAGAATCAAGTCGTACGTATTTTTGAAAACCCATACAGTTTAATATCATATGGTAAGGACATCATCCATGATGTTTAATTTCATGTGGTAAGGACATCGTTGGCTCGATGCGAGAGAAGAATAATTTTAGGTATATCTGCAGTTTTACACCATGCAGTGAGGATGAGTGGTGTGCCTTTTATGGTATTTAATTCATGACCATGATATCCCAATGATGAACTTCTATGTCTCAGTCTTGTTGGGAAGCCTTTACCAATATTCCTATGCCCAAATGAGCCATACTCGGAGTGAGAAACAAGGAATGATGACGAGTTTTCTCTCCACATAGAGACAGTTTGATGAAAGTAAATGATGATTATTTTTATAATATATGGGATGGACCATGATATAGGATTGAGGAATCCCTACACATCTCATTAGAATTATAATTAAGACATATGTATTTCTATAAACTTTTACATTTTGAGGTTTGTGGAAAGAACATCAAGAGTGTTTTTTAACATCATGCATTAAGGATGTGGGTTTCTTGATGTAAATAAAAATGAGTGTTTTGTATAGGGCCGATATTGGGGGAATGGGCATAAACTAGTATTGTGTGATGGAAATCATTAATCCAAACATAGTTCATGGATTAGAGATCCCCACATAGGTCTGAACAGTATGTCAGGATACGGGCATTACACCTTTTTATCGCATAGATTTGGATCATGTGCGGTGAATTATTAGATATAGATGATGACTCCCATGAAGTTTAATGTCATACAGATATGAATTTTTTCATGTATTTAACTTCATGTAGTAAGGATAAGAGTCACTACTCAGTTTATCATCTTTCTTCTAGTACCTATTTTCTATAGTTTTTACATCAGGTGATCAGGACATACTTTTGATGTCTAACATCATGCAACTAGGATGAGGTCCATATAGTTTAGTGTCACGTGGTTAGATGATGGATGATGTGTAGTTTGAATTCTTATATCTAGGAAATAAGATGTTCTGTAGTTTATGACATGTTTCTAGGATTATCACCACTTTATAAATATATACAATATATTTATTATGAAATCATACATTGGTGTGGGGTTTTATATATTCCCCATCCATTGATTCCAGGGTGTTAGTTCTATTGTGATAGAACTTAGGTATAATATTAGACCCTTCCTATTTTGGATCGAGAATCAGAGGCTTCTTTCCAAGTATCATTGGGGACTTGAGAGAAAATACCTATTCACCGTGGAGGAACTAAAGAAGGAGGTTCATTTTTTGAAGTCATGTGAGATACAATTCTGATGGACATCATGGTTGTGCAATGTTTAGAACCTTTTCACATTGAGACATTCCAACTCATTCACCTACTTTATTGATTTCTCATAATCTGGTATTTATCTGGAAATGGTTATTTGAAGTGAAGGAAGATGTAACTTTATGGGTAACACTATCCCAGTCTCGTACAGTAATGAATATGGCATTTATGGTGTAGCGGTATTTGTGGTGGTATGGTAGGCCCATAAAGCATGGAGGATCTTTTTTCTATAAGAATTCTTCTATTTATTGACCATCTTTTGGAGTATATTTGACAGATTCTTATTAAAGGATTCTATCTATCCATTTTCTTCAACTTGATACCTTGATGTGTGATTAGACTCCTTGTTCTAATCCTAGTATAGTTTCTTAAACTCTGTAGAAAATATGTTGTTGTTGTTGTCCATTAGTATCATGTGAGGGACTCCGAACATGGTGATGATATAGGACCTTATGAAGTTGATGATATTAATCATCCCGACTTCTTCAAGGGGTATTTCCTCATCCCATCGTGAGATTAAGTTTGTATCCGTAAGGATTTAGTTGAACTTATTAGTAGTGGATGAGGGATATGGCCCCAAAATATCTATTACCCATGTAGTAAATATCTATGGATATTTATCTATATGTAGAAATTCTAGGGGTTTATGGATGATTTTTTCATATATCTGGTATGCATGAAATTTCCTAGTGAATTATAGATAGTCATGTATCATGGTTTTCCAATAGAAACCTAGCCCCTGGAACTCATGGGAGAGTCTAGTCCTAGACTGATGAGCATTTCTGAAGCCTGTATGGACCTCCTCCAAGAAGATAAGAATCTCTCTTTTTTCTATGCATCTGTGGGAGATTCTATTGAAGCCTCGCTTATAAAGGAGTTTTTTCTCATTTGGACCATCCTGCAGGGGAATTTTTTCTACACAATAGTGAATCTATTCCCTTTAGGCTCAGTATATTAGTTAAATTCTATTTTGGAGATAACCAATTATAGGATCCATCCATCTAGGGTTGGATATCAGTTCATAACGATCTGGGGGGTGTTGGCCTTATTTATTTCATTCATATCAAAGATTATGATTGATTATATCATTCGTTATGGTGTAATATAAAAGATTAATTCCTCCCGATAGAGGTCATCCAAGACTATGGATGCATTATCCAATGTGTTGGTGAGAGCATTCTCTGATTTGGGAACAAGATAAAATGTGGGATCTATACAGAATTATTTTATTATACCTCTAACATAGCCAGTGAGATGGGATACTCTTAAATTTTTTATGATATATTCAACAATGATTTCCATTATCACCATTTCACAATCACAATTGATATTTAGGTAGGCTATCTACTAGTATAGGAATAATTCAATTCCAATGATGAAGGATTGGTATTCAACCTTGTTGTTCATAAAACCTTCAGATAGTGAGAAAGTGTATAGAATGTTTTCTTTATTGGAAGAAACAAACACAATCTCTAAGATTACCTAATTGAGTCTCAATATTTTTAGTCTCCTGTAGATAGGTCTTTGGGAGGAACCATTAAAATATGTCTCCCACATCCAGGGAGTGTCAGGGGAATAGAAATCCTATTTATCTAGATTTTTGGTTTCTACTTGTGTGCTTTTTGGAGTGGGATGTGTTGTGAGGGAATCAGCCATGGAATTACCTTTCCCTGCCTTTTGGGATGAAAATTAAATTTCGTATTGTAGTAGAATAACCACCCATCAGGCCAATCTCGCATTTTTCATAGGATTAACAAGGATATACATGAGTGGATAAATATGATAGTTCAAGTGGAGTTCAGGGTGATACAAGTATGTTCTCAGCTTCTATACTGTAAAGATGAGTGTGAGGTATTTCTTCTTTATATCAAAGAATCAAGAATATTTACCTAGAACGGTTTGTGTTATGTAGTAGATATTTTTCTCACTCCCCACATCATTATTTAGTGAATGGAGGGTTCCCAACGAGTGTTTGATGGAAGCCAAAAATAGGATGACTGGCCTCCATTCCACTACAAGCACTATGAATGATGGGAGCAGCGGGTTGAAATTGATACTCGTGACCGATTCTTGGAATTCCCCATACCATTGGTCGGATATTGCCTTATTTATTAGCTTGGTGAATGAGATATTTTTTTTGGTGAAGTGGGTTAATAAATTGAAATTTAAGGGAGGTTTCCTTAGAGACCCCTCAGTTATTTGAGATTCCAATGGGGTGAAATAGATATAATAATACTTGTCTTTTTCTGGATCAAATTTGATACCACAGTGTCATACCACAAAGCCAATGAACATTCCTAATGTTACCATGAATGTTCATTTCAATTGATTCATCAACATAATATGGTTCCACATCCTTTCAAAAACTATCTGAATACCCATTATGTGGTCACATCGCTATCAGGATTTCACCAACAGATCATAGACATAACATTCATCTACTTACCCCATGAAGGTAATAAATATATGAATCATGGTGCATTTTCATGTACCACTAGCATTTTTTAACCAAAATGACTTGACCTGATAGGAGAAGATCCCCCTAGGTGTTGTGAAGGTCGAGCTTATTCATCTTCAGGGGATATATTTATCTGATTATACCTAGAATACCCATCAAGAAAGAAGGGGATTGGATTAAAATATTTGAATTAATCATGAATTTTATGATTGAAAATGGGAAGTCATCCACTGTGAAATTTCAATTAAGGTCTCTGAAGTCGATGTAGATCGAAATATTCCCATTCTTTATCTTGAAGGGGAAAATATTATCAAGCCATAATAGGTATTGAAAATCTCAATTTTTTGGGCTATAATAAATTTTTCAAATTCATACTCTACATTAGTGGAATGATGTGGGTGCATCCTATTGGTTACATGCTTGAAGCCTCAATGATTATCGGGTACGTCAGGATGGTGCATATCAATATCTGAATTCAGTCCAGTAATTTTGGTATAGTTCCCAGAGATCACATACCTATGTTTCTGTATAAATGAAATTTAAATATCTTTCTCCTCATGAGTCATGGAAACACTCATCAATGCACGTTTTGTGTGTTCATATATTTCCATATTTGGATTCCTTTTCTCATCAATGGTGGTGGATATTCCTTTCTCAAATGCTAGAGGGGTGTTCCTGAGGTCAACTTATTCTTCCACCTCTAAGTCTATAGAGGAATTTTCCGATGGATTTGGAAATGTAGAGAAATCTATATCACTATTAGGTGAAGAGTTTCCATGAGAATAGATATTATCATCACCTATTTCTAGATCTATTCAAGAGAGATTCTCGTGTTTATTTCCTTTTACATTGTCACCAAGGAAGAAGGAGCGTGTACCTCTTTGACCATGTATATTGCCTCAACTAGATTTATGGGTAGTACATTGTTGTTGTCAAGTATACTACAGTTATATTTAGTTTTGGTCCCCAAACCATTGGGGGTTGAAATATTTATATCATCATCCATCATTGGTTTTTTTATTCCCACTTGTTGAAAACTACCTCAATATATGTGCCTTCACAAGTCTTAAAGGGGGCACTGTCACCATGTATTATGCCATCCTTTCCATCGATGGGGTATTTCATACATTTATAGAATATTGATGTTCCTCCCACATGAATATTAGGTCAGGGCATTCTGATCATGAAATTGTTTGTGGGGTCTTTCAAGATAAATATAAACTTCGTGTAAGATGTGAGATCCCCAAACAACGATTTGATATCGTTATTACTTAGAGGACATTAATTATAATTATAATACCCATTAATGTTCATATTTTTTGGATAAATATCCCCACCCCTGTATCTTAAACATCAAAGGTTTCCAATTGGGATGAGATTGACTGTAGAATAATTTTCAATTTGATCGATTTGTATTTTTACATTATTGATTCTACCCAAAATATATAGGGGTATGATGTGTACATGTATTACCTCGTCCTAATCCTAATCTATGAACAATATAGAAATGTGAAATTATACTTTCATAATCTCCCATCAATAGAACTAGGATTCAATGTCATCTATCTCAAACTCTTATGGGATTCAGAGGGTTTCAATGAGTTCCTCCCTATGATCTTTTGAAAGATGGACCCAAAAAAGTATTTAGAGCTTGGTTGGGACAGTTCCCAACTATTTTTATAATATCATACTTTTTTCTCGAGGTTAGCGCTTCCTAACTAGGATTTTATCCTTATTATGTGTTTAATGAGATGAGAAACATGAGGTGGACAAACATGGTTCTTATGTATAGGTTTAGAGTGTATGTGCTTCTAGTGGTGTGGGCTGTTTTAGATTTTCTAATTGCCTGTATTGATTAGGTAATCATACCCCCTAGGCCTCCCTACATGAAAATTTGGAAAAGATGACCAATGGAGGGTTATGAAGCACCTCCATGTCTTTTTTGGTCTTTCTAGAGTGTCTTCCCCTGTGTATCAGCTACATGTATGTACTATGTGGGGATGTGATAAAAATATTGTGTTTGATCACACCCATGATGTCCCACGTATCTTTTGTTCATATGCATGTAGCCTCTTATTCTTCGGTTAGGTATGTGGAACACAAAATCGAAGGTTTATTCATCATCAATGAACGGTTCTACTAAGTGTATCTTTTTAAATGAACCAAAGATGAGCTCTTCATCCGATAAGGGTTCTGTTTGGTGGGGCATTTCCTACATTTCAGATGTTGCGGGAATGAAATATTCCATGGTAAGATCTTGAATTAGATTAGAATATGTCTCTTACTATTCTATTTCTCCATGTTTCCAATGGTCACATCCACCATCCTGAGACATATATGATGTTACCTTCCTCGGTGTAGGAACTGTTGTGGGTCATTGAAGCTATGATCCTAGGGTGGCATGAGCTCGGTCAACTATTTTTCGCGTCATCCAATTTCTTATATTTTTCAAATACATGGATGGAAATTTCTGGTAATTTCCTTCTTCTTATGAATGGGTGATAGTTTTGAAATACAACTATTCTAAGGAGTTATCCAACATCACTTATCCAGATCTGACAATTATTTGGAGAATACCTTGTATGATGAATCAATTGTGGATGTTATGACCTCGCCTCCAATGGAAATGACTGTAGTTGAGATGGTCCATGAGGTTGGACTCATTGGTCATCCTAGACTATGGATTCATGAGTAGGTTATTGTCTCTGGATTCCATGAAATAATTATGGAATTGTTAATTTAGAAAGGTTAATTTTTTATTCATACATTCCTCAAATCCCGTGTGACCCTGATATCTCACAGCTTCTAAATGAGGAATTGTTTTTTGTTTCCACTGCTCGATTTTAGGTGATGGGTAGTTTGGGACCTTCCTAGGAAATTTAATGGGAACTACTATTTTTAAGGGAAAATATTGTAGTTTCCTCATTACCGAGCCTTTTCCCTTATAGTGAAGGCATGGGTCTATAATTTGATTAGGATCACTAAATGGAATCTTCCAGACATTGTTCCATTTCATCAAACTAATGAAGCCCACATGGTTAATTCATTGGTATCAAAGGTGTCTATAGATCTTCCCAGATATTTTTAGGGAAGTGCTATAGAAATTTCTCTTGTGAGAGAGGGAGGTTGAATTAATAAGTTAAACCTTTCCATCTAGCAATGAAGTGATAAACCCTCTAATTTTCACATTTCTTAGTATTCATAAATTTGAAAATTTTAATTTTCCATAGTGTGAAACTAAAGTAGTAAGGGAAATGAAAAAAAAGGTCTTTTTTCCTACAATAGATCCAACAGATGACTATTGTACCAAACAAAGGATGGTCTTACTAGAGTCTATACAAAACACCTCATCTTGGTTACCTCTTATTGATCTTGAGGGACCGTCATCGGCCCAAATCTGGATACGAAGTGTGTGAATTTTTTTAGGGTATCTCATGCTATCAATGGTGGAGAATAATGTATTTCTAAAATTGGGTGGAGGAAAAGTGTCATCCACCAATTCAATATATGACTTTTTCTAAGGCTAAAATGTTGTGAACTAGCCTTCCATGGATTCCATTTGAGTCTCCAAGGGCTCGATGACATTTAAATATTGTAGAGGTATAACTATTTGAGACACCTCCCATCTAATGGGAGTGTATGTGGCTTGTAAAGGTCGTGTGTTTCATCTCCTTCTGATTCTAAACTCATATGTAGATTGATTCATCACCTTTGAAAGTGAGAGGTTGTCACTGTAAAAGATGGAAGTCACGATCATTATCAATTCACTCAATTATATAGAATGATTTTCCAGATTCGGAGTTAATGTGTTGGTCACAACCATTATTGATGTTTGATCATCCCTGGGGGAGGAATATTTGTCTCTTTCTAAAGATGATACCCAATGGAAATATTGACCCTTAGTAGTTCCTCGTTGAGTTTTTTGATTGTTTGTATCTTATATTCATACTATGGAAACTTTTCCTCCATGGAAGGGAACTAAAATATTCATTGTGATGATTTGGATGTATCCATTCCTTTTTCTTTATCCTTGTTTGTTTTATGCTAGATAGATGGAAAATAAATATTTTTAGGTGCTAGATTTTGGATCCTTCTTTGATTTCGGTTGTGTGAAGCCTCAGTTGGTGAATCCTAATCACCTTTCTCTCAATGTAAATCTTCTGTGATGTGCCCCTCTTAATTCGTGTATTGATCCACAATATCTGCTATGTATTGGGTGATAATATTTATATAGGTATATGGGAAAATTATGTTTTCCCCATTACATTAAACACATCAGTTTTATAATATATTTTCTACATTAGGGTAATTTCTTGGACTCTTGGTCATATTTCTATTTTTTCATTTGAAGAATAGTGGGGTTTGATTTCCTTCATTGTACGGTCCTTATGTATAATCTTGTGACTAATGACCTTGAGGTAATTTCTTATCATGACTACTGAATGGCCCCGAATAGTAGAGTCCTATCATGTGGTAGGAGGAATTAATGGAATTCCAACCATCAATATTAACCTGCCAACATAGATAAGACTAATTATTTTTGTTGTTTTGGGGATGATGAAAATTCCTCTAGACCTATGGGTTGGGGCCTCTCCATGGGCCACAATTGTCATTGAATGATCATGTTTTAGAGGATCTCATGATTCTGATTGATTATTTGAATACTATTTTGATAGAAATTTAGATATGAATGCCCACATCCCAGTGGTATGGGTTTTTTTTTGTAGTTCTTACTGGTATATCCTAAATCATCTCGGGATTTTTTGATCCAAGAGGTGGATGCAGTGGTTGATATTTCCATGACTTGGTGTTGTAGGTCCACTCTTGGATGGCTCCCATTATATCATCTACTACCACCTATTTGTTGCATACAGGTTGTGATCATGTAGGAGTTAGGTGAAATGGAATATCATGAAGGGAGTCAGTTTCTATGGGATTTCATCAAGAGGATTGTAACCATGGATTCTTTTTTTGAAACCAATTCTCATTTCTTTGAGGGCCCTAGGTCAAATAATTGTTTTATATCAGCTTAATCCATTCAAGATGTATCGACACCATTCAAGTGATTCATTTCATTTTAGTAACCAACTGGCCTGAGTGTTTCCTAGTCCCATGATTTCTATAGAGGATATAATATTATAGGACTTTGTCTCTAAGGGGTGTTTTGGTTTTTGGGGTTCAATGAAGTGTAATGATCCATAATTTCCACATCCTTTAATAATGGTGCATGACATGTCTTCTTATATCAACTTCCAAATATTTGTGATGTAATAAAGGCATAAATATTTCAGATTTGAGGTATGATTTTCCATTTTTAGATCACGGTCCATGGAGTTCTTATCCATGTTTAAATGAAAATAGAGTATCTTGATGGTTTGAAGGTGGCCCTCATATCTTATATAAGGTATGTGTTTATACATCAATCATTGTTGAGTTTGCAGCATTGTTTGATGTAAATAAGGCATGAACTCCTTATATAGGTCATCTAGGAACTCACATTCAAAAGTATAAAGAGGCTAAACCTTGGTGGGGAGGTTTTTTCCAGATAACTATCTCCATATATCAATATATGACTCCTCTTCATCAGACTTACATGCCTACATATTGTTAGACCAAAGAATATTGATCTGGGGGTCTCCTGGTGACTGTAATGGAGTTTTATTGGTAGTTGATGGGAAACTATATACGGTCAACCCCAATGTTTTGAGAACCTCTCAATACAAAGGTGTCTGAGTTTTGAGGACCCCTATATACAATGGTGTCTATGAAAGGGGATTATTTTTTCCATGTTAGATATCACTATGGGGGGGGGTTGAACATGGTATATGTCAGAAGTAGAGTCCCTGTGATCCATCTCCACACTACCATATAGAGGAATATCACAGTAATGATAATCATTTTCTTCTATTGAAAAGTTAATGGACCCTTAGGATATTTAGAATGTGTATCAAAAAACCTCAATGAAACAGACATTGAGATTATTAGGCATGTGATCCTTATTCTATGTCATTTCAATAATATTATGACTTTCATTATGGAATTACGTAGGGATTTGGGCCTACTGTATGATGGCTTCCAAAACATTTTGATAATTGTCTGGTGATATGGAAATATAAGCCTACAACTGAGATGCTACCAGATTATTCTAATGAGATTATTAATTATTGGAAAGAGGATGAGATTTTCCCAAGGCATGTTCAGATCTCACTTGGTGGGCCTCAATAAGAATGAAGATATGGGCCCGATCCTCAGCCTTTGGAATATTTATAACAACCCTTCTTTTATTACAAACTTAAACATAATTTATTACATAAACTCTTCACTTGATAAAACATGGAAGATCGAGATGTATACTATCTTAGGGTATTAGGATCATTACATAACAACTTAAATTATGAAATACAACATCTTTATTGAAAACATACTTTACATGACCACTACATTCCCTCGTACTTAGCATTGCATGGGATAACCTGAAGACGTGCATAAGAAAAGGGTGAGCTATAAAGCATAGTAAATGAATAAACATGGAATAACATGAAGAATATAATAGATTTTAGAAAATATACATATCAAGGAATCACAAGAGAAACATGAACATGAAGTCATGACAAATCATGTTAATCATAACATGGAAATGTGGCAACAACACTTAACATGAAATTAGCATTAGCCAAGGATCATTGCACATGGAATATGGGTAAAACATCATTGCACATGAAGCACGAGTGAAACCTCATTTCACTATAATTATCATGAGTCAACAACCATTTCACATGACATATCCTGATACTATACTTTACACAATTCTTTGAAGCGCTATCAGGACACACCCTTCTCAAACATTTCATTTCATGCATAATTGTGCCACATGGATCATGGAATCAATCAACACCTACGTTATTCCACAATTAATTAATGTGGAACAAATACATGAAAGTACCATTCAATATTTTTATGTTTATATAGTTGAATACCCTTGATAGAGACTTGGGAATGGTATTCACTAAAAAATGATTTTGGTTTGAAAAAAAACGGTGCAATCTTGGCAGCATAACTGCGTGACATAATGATTCGTGAAAATTGTTGATGAGAGAGAAAAGGGTATCTCATCATATATTCCAGAAATTTATAGCATGGGGGTCATATAGATACATTTCCCAAAAAATGTAAAGGAATTTAGAAGCATAATACGAAAAAATTACTTGGATGTAAAAAAGGAGAGAGAAATATCTCAAGGAATTTCGGCATGGTAACGGGTGTACATGGGAAGAATTAATGAGAGATAAAGGGGTCTTCCATTATCCAAAAATAAATAGTACAGTATGGGGGAGGTGAAAAATCATACCCCAACATTTTTAATTGAAAATAAAATCGAATAACAACTTAAAGAAAATTAGACAAAAAATGAGAAAGGAATAAATCCCTTACATGGAAATGTGATCCTAAAGGCTTGGTAGAGGCTTCTTGGGAGCTTGGGGAACCTTGGGAGGATTTTAGAGAGAGTAAATAAGGGTTATTCAAACTCTAAAGGCTTTTAGTGAAGAGGATGTGGGATATTGGGTGGGTTTTTATAGGAAAATGAGAGGGAATTATTTATTCTTTAGGGTTGGGACACCTCACGTTAAACTAATCCAAACCACATACCAGCCTAAGGTTTTTTCCCATGGTTTTTTCCAATGGGGATTAGAAAAAAATATTTTTTAAGGAAAATGGCCGAAATTCTGAAAATAATAGGGTTGCTTATGTGGAGGTGAGTCACACTCTCAAGAAAAACAATTTAAAAAGACAAAATATTTTATAAACCCTGAAGAGTCAACTAAAGCTTTGTAAAATAATAAAAGCATTCCCAAAATCACATTATATTAATGGTAATAAATATATTTGATGAAAATAATGTTTATATTATTTTTTTACATCACTATTGGGTTATTATGATATCATAAAACACATTATATATTTAAATAGTATTTAATTTTTACTCAATAATTCAATTGTCTCCTGAAATTATGTAAAATTCACCGTTGGATAATTTTGACGTCATCATTAAAAAAATAATATTCATTTTATCGAAATAATTTTATAAATATATGAATTTTTACTTTAAAAAAGCATGACATTTATTGAAAATTAATGGGTTTTGACAAAAACTGCATTCAAACCTTAATAAAAATTACAATTTCATTCAAAAAATTATATAATCATATATATTTAATAAAAATTCATTTAATTATAATTATATTTTAATAAAATATTATTTAATTCAAAAATCTACTATTTCATCAAAATAGATTTCTTAGTTGAATATTAACTAAAAATACTATATGTGCTTTAAAAAGTATTTACAAAGCGACAATAATAAAATGAATGCACATTCTTTATGTAACGCCCTGACCCCAGTTACCCAGAGTCGGTGCATTGTTACATAATATTGGCATGATCACAAAGGTTCATGTCTCAAATGACTGATTATTTTAGTATCCTTGTAAACACTAGATATATTCATAAGTCTTACATTACATCATAAAGTTAAAAAAACTATAACAACATCTTGTCTTCATATCCTCTCATACTATCCCTGCAGGTCATTCATAAAATACTTCTTCACATCCTGTGAAAAATAAAACATTGAAATGGGTGATCTCAGATGCTCAGTATGGATTACAATATAGCAGAAACTATCATTAATAAACATAAACATTTAAGGAAATGTATAACTAAAACAAAATTATTTTAAAGTTGAACTTCATCATAATATGGAAAAGATAAAATGAAATAATTTCATTTACAAATTCACATGTATATTCTACTAGTCGAATAATCACATGAAATATCAATAACCACTTTCATAATAATTGAATGCATAATGCCAGACTATCATAACCACATAGTCAAGGCCTTGTACCAAGAATACAAAAAATATTTTGTCAAGGCCTTGTTACAAGAAACTATTTTGTCTCATGAGACCTATCGATGCATAGAGGAGCTACAGCGGGCTCCACCCATCACTTACTAAGTCCAATGCATTCCACATATGAAAAGGTTTAAACATAACATAAACATTTGTATTGAAACTAGCATATGAAATGTCAATAATTTATCCATTAACCATGAATGGTAAAAAAATAACACATCCACAGTCAAACATATCAAAAAACCTTCAATATAATATGTAAGTTTTGTATCATAATAAATCAACTTCAAATAAGCTTAAAATCCATCAAAGGATGTTGACATAGATGAAATCAAAACTATTTGAGAGAAATATCTCTCTTTTTTTGAAATCATTTAAAAGTCACATAATTGTAAAAGAAAACATTTAATTTGAAAATATTCTTATAAACTTGTAAGGGAATATTCACCAATTTTATAATGGTAGAAAATAACTGCACTTGCCGTATAAGTTAGAAAAAGACATTCTTACCTTGATTTTGTCGAAAAGGTTAAAAAGGACCTTGTTTGGAAAACACCAGAAATATTCCTTTATAAACATATTGTAAAAAGTCAAAAAGGGTATAATTGTCTTTAACCGATAGTCTATAAAATAATGATAATGTCTTGAAATAAATTGTTAAGAAAAATGGATCTGGATGATAAAGAGGTCCCAGTAGATAATTAAGTATAAACATCCTCAGATAATGAAGAGATTGTGAAATAAACCCTTACCTTTTACTTTTCCTTGATAGAGGGTAGTTTAACCTCCTGTATAATTGTTAAATCACAGTTATTAAATAATAAAAGAATCATATACATAAATATGATATCATATATGATCTTTTAATATATCTTTGTTAATAATATTTTAGTATTATCGTCGTTTTGGGTGTTCACTTACTCATTTTGTTTTATATGTTTTTCTTCATAAGTCATGTTTGTTATCCATAGGCTGTATCTTATTCAAATCCATAAGGATATCAAGTCCTTAAACATTATTTTTAATCTTCATATGAAAATTATTCTTGAATGGATACAAGGGGGAATGAATCTAATCGCGTTCATGGAGATGGTAGTCCGTACGTACACACGAGAGAAAATTTCATTATTTTGATATTATGATAATATATAATTGGATGGTGTATCTTATATACAGAATAATTATCATGTTATATTTATTATTTACATTAATTACACATCATTATTATACCCATCCAAATAATATTGTATTGAATAAAAATTACACCACGTTGTGGAGACGGTAATCCGTACATACGCACGTATGATGACATGTCATTCAAGGGATGGATAGAATACTGAATATGGTTGTACCATATTTATAATAACATCACAGTATATAGAATATACTAGAATTATTATTTTATAATAGAAATAACAAAGAAATATTAAGTGGAATAAGAAAGGAACTTGAAAGAGGGTGGTGAAAACATTATCTCTTCTTCGGGTTCATCCTTTTTATTTGATCAAAAGGGCTTTTAGGTTGTCTTTCTGAAACAACTAAGGCCTATATGTTTAAGTGAGGGAAGTTGAGAGGATATTTGGGCAGGGGTTGGTAGAGACAAATGGATGTGAAGGTGTGGATTAGATAGGGGGGTTCTCTTTGATAAGAGCGGTGAGGGGTACAGTAGGAAAAGATAGAAATATTATTTTATAATAAATTAATATTCAGTTTATAATGGCTCAAAACTGATTTATTTCTAGTATAAGGTATTTATGGGTAGAAAAAAAAACTCATTCAATAGGTTTTATACAGGTTTGGGTCACTTTATTATCCTTATCTTTTAGTTTTAACTCTTAGTTAATTAGTTGGACATTTACCATGTCTCTTTGTATTTTTATATTATATGGATAATAAACCTACTATAAACTACCAAGAGAAAACCAAGTGGTTCATTAATGATACACCAATCATTATATAAGTTTATTGGCAAAAAAGTATATTTTTAGGAATTGAATATCAATTTATAATATAATATTTGTTTTAAAAACACCTTTATGTCAATTTTGACACTATTTAATAATTTATTTTTGTTAAAGTCTTAAAAACTTTATTAATTCGAACCAAATTAATTTAATCAATCCTAACATGTCATATTAACCAATAAAATTCGTTTATATCATCAAAACTATCAAAATATATTTATTTTAAAATTTATAATACCAATTATTTGATTCATTCATTTATAAGGATAATACTGCATCATTATTGTGTCACAAATAAATTTAGTTATTCAATGTCTAAAAATTATAAATAAAATACCATTATCTAGGAAATATTATTATCTTTCTAATGAATATTTATATTTTAAAATATAACATATATAACCCTATGTAAAAATTGTTTTTCTAAAAGATATATGCTCATGTCATTTTTGTATTTACTTTAACTTAATTAATATAATGTGTCATTATCACTTACAAGTGGCTCCATGGGGTCCCCAAATCGACCCAAATATGAACATGGTTGGAAATGTATCAGCCAATATGGTTAGGACATGTTTTAGGGTAATTAAATATTATTATAATATTATTGGTTTACCCTTATTTACCGGATTTACCCTTTAACCATGGTAAATAAAATATTTACTGAAGTAATTATTCAAAATGTCTACAAATAAAAGTTACCTATTTACACAATTTGGAACTCATGATTCTAAATATGGAATCCATTTTTCTAAATTCAAAACACAGAAGTGGCAGAATTTAATTTAAAATTAATTCTTGTTGTCAAAACAAAGAGCGTGTTTTTTTAAGAAATAATTACTATCAAAATATTGGCACTTTTTTATGTCTAGTTTAAATGTGAAATCACTTCAAATTACCAATATTGGATTAAATGTTAAAAATATATTCTAATTATAATTTATAACCTCTCAATAATATAATTTATCTCTATAAATTATTTGAATTAAAAAATTTGTTTTTAATTAATGTTTAGTATTTTTCACTATTCATCAAAATTTGAATGCTTTCTAAAAAATACCAAATATTCACCCTAGGGTAATTTTGATATTCTGAATTCAAAAAAATGAAGTCCATTTTGAAATATAAAATTTATAAAACTTCAAAAAGTGTGTATTACTATTCATAACAGCTACATTGATTGGTCGTGGTGTATTAGAATCTCAAAGTTGAGTACAATGCAAGCTATTGGATTATTCAAAGGGAAATGTACCATGGAAACTTGGGGTGTTACACATTATACGAAAATAATGTACGTAGTAATAGTTCTAGGTCTTGTTACATAACCCCTTATCGCACCCGCATAAGACCGAAGGGTAAGGTGTGTGATGGTGGCAAACTCTTGGGGTGGCTCGGATAACATCTCTCAGGTTATAATCTCTATTAACTTCCACTTATCCTGTAGTCAGTTCCACTAAAACATAATGTGTTCAAGATTGTCTTGGGCTTGGTCAAGAGTGAAGCCCAATGACGCCACCTCCTTTCTGAGCTCCGACAAATGGGCTTCGTATGGGGATAGCCTACTAGATGTGGCCATCGCTTCCTTTGTCTGAGTAAATTTGATTTGTTAAAGCCCTATATTTATACCAATCATGTGATCACTATTCAATGGATATATTAGTATTTTTCAAAATTCATAACGGTATTTTTAAATCAAGAAAAATAAAACCAATGAAGTTCACATTTTATATAACCATAATAAACATTTAATTATATCAAGATGAATTTCCATTAATGAATGTTTGGGTCATTAAAATATTCCCCCCTTATGAATTTTCACCCTTGAAATTTGGTTTTCCCACTCTAAAACAAATTTCGGTAACTCTGATTTATCACTTCCCCCGATTCCCATGTCGCTTCTTCAATAATGTTGTTTTTCCAGAACACCTCGACGAGGGGCATTGTCTTATTTCATAGAACATTATCTCTACGATCTAAGATCTTCTCTGGTTTATCATCATAAGAAAGGTCATCCTCTAGCTATACTACCTATAAAGAGAGTACACGTGAAGGCTATGGTATGTACTTCCTTAGAAGGGATACATGAAAGACATCATGTAATTTGTCTATGGTAGGTGGAAGTGCTAGTAGATAGGCCACGACCCCAACACGATCATGAATATCAAAGGGGTCGATGTACCTAAGACTTAACTTACCTTTATTTCCAAACCTCATGACCTTCTTCCATAAATATATGTATATAAATTCCAAGTATCCAACTTTAAACTCAATTAATCATCAACAGTTATTTGCATAATGCTTCTATCGTCTATGGGCTTCCTTGATATATTGCTAAATGATTTTCACATTCTCCAAAATTTCTTTGACCATTTCTGGTCCTAGAAGCTTACATTCACCGAATTCATCCCAACATGCCGATGTTCATCATAACTTCCCATACAGGGCTTCATAAGGTGCCATTCAGATGCTCGAGTGGAAACTGTTATTGTAGGAGAATTCAACCAGTGGAAGATGTTGGTCCCACCCTCCTTTAAAGTCCATAGAACATGATCTCAAAATATACTCTAGTGTCTGAATAGTTCTCTCATATTGGACATCAATTTGCGAATGATAGGACGTACTGAAGTTTAGTCCAGTATCCCGAGCATGTTTAAGACTCTTCCAAAACATAGAGGTGAATATTCGATCTCGATCAGATGAAATAGATAGTATTACTCCATGCAACCTTACCACACCCCTGATATATATCTGTGCCGGTTGATCTAATGAGAAATCCTACCAAATTGTAATAAAGTGTGTAGACTTTGTAAGATGATCCACAATAATCGATATTGCATTGTTTCCTTTGGATGTCTTTAGAAGTCTGGTGACAAAGTCCATGGTGATGTTATCCCATTTCCATGCTGGTATGGGAAATGTTTGCATCATCCCCTTAGACTTCTACCTCTCTACCTTCACTTACTGGAACACCAAGAACTTTGATGTATACTCAGAAATATCCTTTTTCATATTATCCCACCAATAATTCCCTCAGAAATCTCGATAGACCTTTTTGTTTCCTAGGTTAATAGCGAAATTTGAACTATGTGCATCATCCAAAAGTTCTTTCTTTAACTCTGGACTTGATGGAACACATAGTATTTTCCCAAATTTCATAATTCATGCTTAATTAACATTGAACTATGAGGATTTCCCTTTTATGATAGCTTCCACATTCTTCTAAATTCCCACATCATCTTTTTGATCATCCTTTACCCTTTATAAAAGAGACGGTTGAACATTAATTAATAAATGGATTTATGATGTTCCCTTCTTTATGATTCCCATGTCCATCTTCAAAAAGTATAAGAATATTGGATCCATCTCAATTCTCAGCAATGATAGAATCATCAGGTCCTTTCTACTTAGAGCATCCTCCACCTTTCTCGATTTCCTAGGGTGGTATTGGATTGAGCAGTCATAGTCTTTGATCTTCTCTAACCATCTTCGTTGGCACATGTCGAACTCTTTCTATGTGAATATATACTTGCAGATTTTGTGGTCTGTATATATTTCACACTTCTCACCAAAGATATAGTGCTACCAAATTATTAAAGCAAAGATCAACACAACCAACTCCAAATCATGTGTTGGATAATTCTTCTCATTAACTTTCAATTGCCTTCAATCATAAGCAATGACTATGTCACTTTTCATCAACACACATCCCATGCCCTTATTCAAAGAATCAATGAATATCACAAAAAGTTCTCCACTTGTGTGTAAAGTGAGCATGGGTGTAGTGATAAGAATTATTTTTAACTCTTTGAAGCTTTCTTCACATTAATCACTCCAATAAAACATTACTCCCTTCCGAGTTATCTTGATAAGAGGGTTGGACAATCATGATAAGTTTCTCAGAAATAGTTGATAATATCCAGCTAACCCCAAAACACTACGGATATCCGTTACCGATGTTGGCCTCAGTCATCCCTCAATTGCTTCTGTTTTGGAGGGATCCACAGATATCCCATTGCTTGTGATGATATGGCCCTAAAATGATACCTCAATCAACCAGAACTCACACTTTTTGTAATTTTCATAGATATTATACTTCCGTAAGGTCTCTATTATAGTTCATAGATTCTCCTCATAATTCTCCTTGGGTTTGGATTATATCAGAATATCATCTATAAAGACTACCATAAATTTTTCGAGGTAATACCTAAAGACTCTATTCATCAAGTCTATGAAGATTTTCTGGAGAATTATTGAGCCCGAAAAGCATTTCAATGAATTCATAGTTCCCATATCATGTACGAAAAGAAGTATTGGGGATATCTTGCTTCTTCACCCTTACGTGATAATATCCTAACTACAAATCCAACATAGAGATGTCTTGTACTCCACACAGATGATTGAAAAAGTCGTCAATTTGTGGGAGAGGATACTTGTTCTTTATCATGATTTTGTTAAGATCACAATAATCGATGCAAAGGTGCTTTGACGCATCTTTCTTCTTGATGAAGAGGACTGGTGCACCGCATGGTAAATCACTTGGCCGTATAAACCCTTTATCTAAACTTTCATGTAGTTGTTTCCTCATCTCCTCAAGATCCACAATAGCCATTCTATATGGAGTCTTGTATATTTTCAGCACCCAAGGTATAATATCAATTGAGAATTCAACTTCTCTTTTAAGAGGAAGACTAGAAAATTCCCCGGGAAACACATTAGTGAATTCTCCTTAGAATCAATCATATATGGTAGATACACGTGCTTATAGGGTAGTAATATATACATTTGCGATAATAGAGATAAAGAAGATTCATCTTCCTCCTTGCTCTTATATAGAATTTGGGGTCGATTCTCCACATAGAGAGTGATTACCCTCTCATAACAATTTCTGTTGGCTTTATATAAGGAAATCCAATCCAAGCCAAGAATTTCATCATATTCCACTAGAGGAAGTATGAAGAGGTTTACTGGGAAATTAAATCCACAGATTATGATAGTGGAGGAGTTGTATTCCTGGGATTCAATGATTGCCCCATTTTCCATACTCACTGACTTCTTTACTTCCATGATTTGTGGTGGTGTTGTGATTGTTCTACTAAACTTTTAGGATATAAAAGAATGTGTAAAACTTGAATCAAAAAGTATGTTCTCTATTCTTGAATGAATAACTAGCGTACCTGTCACCACTTCATTTTCGGGGTCCACTTCGGCAGTAGTGATGGAAAAAGATCTCCCTTGCTGGCTTGGATAGTGTTGGTTTCCTCCGAAAACCCTTGGCTTAGGGCACTGATTTTCAATATACCATCATTCATTGCATTTGTAGTAATGAAAAATGCATTGAGGTTCGAACGAAGCATTCCTATCCTCTGTTGTAGTCACTAGTTTTTCTTGTCAAAAGTTAATAGCTAGGTTCCCTTCTCTTCCATACCAAAATAATTTCCTCATCCCCTTCAGGAAGTTTTTGGGGAGCTTCTATCCACACTTTTGGAAAGTGGGGTGCTGGATCTTCTTAGAAATGTTTGAGTTATCCATCGGACCGCCATAATTGAATTCCACCTTGCACTTCTTATCCCCATGATACCCCTAAGATTCTCTAATCGCCATTTTCACCTTGAGGGCTTGTCAGAAAATTTCCTCATAGTTTTCAAAGTCACGGATCGCCAGTGCTTTACGTAGTCTAGGTTTTAGCCCACCATAGAAGTGGTAAACCATTAATTTGGGGGTAACAAAAAATCATGAGGCGTATCGTGCAAGGATAGTGAAGTTTTCCTTGTATTCTTTGATAGATTATCTATCCTTTTTCATGAGGGCATGGAACTCCCTTTCCATCTTAAGTCAGTGGGTGCATGAAAAATATTTATCGAAAAATATCTTCCAGAAATCCATCCATTCCAACATCTCGATCTCCTCCCCATGCTTTGTATTTGTGATCAACATACACCATTGATCATCTTTACACTCCATACATTAAGCTTCCAAGAGAACCTTCTCTTGTTCAGAACATTGAAGGATGAGGAAGATATTTTCAACGGAGTTGATCCAATATTCTGTAATTGAGGGATCAGATGATCCATTAAAATTAGGAGGCCTTTGTCTCATGAAGATCTTGACAACAACTTGTTCATTCTTAGGGGGGGTAAAAGTTCCACTTGACCCATGTTTCTATTCAAATCTTGATTTTGATGATAGAGAAGCATGAAAATTTTTGTGATTCCCACTCCCATCAGATTGGGCATCTCATTAGAACAATCATCACATTGATCTTCATATAGGTTGCTAACCTGAGTCCTCCTATTATCGGCCAATTGGCTGGACTAAAAGGAATGTTAGGGGTAACAAATAAAGCGTAATCCAAGGAAAAAACTGATGACTTATAAATAACTTTTATTTCCTTAACTTATGAATCCATAAGCTTCAATCTATCCTATTCATGATCTAATTTCTATCTTATATTCATAGGGGCATTTTTTAAATTCCTTAAAAAGGGTTCATACCAACCAGGTGAATTTACAAAATCATATCCCCTGGGAGAGTCATAACCAAGATTGAGGCAAGGCCCGTTGTTGTGCACCAGTTCCCGTTTGAGTCTAGCTCAAAGCGGTGTTTTTGGGTTTTACCCCTAGGATACATCTATGCCAAAGCCACCATTACCTTCTCATATCCAGATAGGGATATATTTTCTTGATAAACCACTTAATAAATAATTAATAATACTTAGGGATGTTTTTATTATACATATTCTTATCTCTAAGTCTTCACTACGGGTTTCTAATCCAAATCCAAAAAATTAGTAAATCTACCCTCTAATACCAACTATAACAACCCAGATTTTATTACAAATTTAAATATGATTTATTACATAAAATATTCACTTGATACAACATGGAGGATCTAGAGGTATAGTGTATTTGGGGATTAGTAACATTACATAACAACATAAAACATGAAATACAACATCTTTATTGAAGACTTCCTTTACATGAGTACTACATACCCTGATACATAGCATTTCATGGGATAACCAGAGGAAATTCATAAGAAAAGGGTGATCTATAAAGGCCAGTAAAGGAATAAACATGGAATAAAATGAGGGATACAATAAATTTTATACAACAGGAATATCAATAGAGCACAAGAGAAACATGAACATAAAGACATGATAAAGCATGATAATCATAACATTGAAATTTGGAAACAACACTTAAGATGGAATTAGAAGAATCCAAGGCTCATTGCACATGGAAAATGAGTAAACCCTCATTTCACATGAAGAATGGATAAAAATTCATTTCACTTGAATTATCATTAGTCAATACCCACTGCACATAACGTATCATGATATTATACTTTACCCAATCCATTGGAGGGCTATATGGGCGCACGCTTCTTAATCATTTCATTTCATGCATAAGTGTGACACATGGATCGTGGAGTCAATCAAAATCATAAGTTATTCCACAACTAAGTAATGTGTAATAAATACATGAAATTACCATTAAATATGTATATGTCAATAAAGGTGAATACCCTTGAGAGAGACAGGGGTGGGGTATTCACAACACAATGATCTTGGCTTGAAAAAACGCGGTGCAATTTCCGCAGCATAACGGCGTGACATAAGGATTCATGAAAATGGTTGATGAGAGAGAAAATGGTGTCTCATCATATATACATGAAATGGACATCAATGTGGTCATATATATACATGCCCCAACAAACTTAATGGAATGTAGATGCATAATACAAAAGAATTACTTGGATGTAAAAGAGGTGAGAGAAATCCCTCAAAGAATTTCGGCATGGTAATAGGTGCACATGGGAAGAATTAATGAGATAGAAAGGGGTCTCCCATAATCAAAACATAAAGAGGATAATTTGGGGGATTTTAGAAATCATACCCCACATTTTTATTGAAAAAAATGGAATAACAACTTAATGAAAATTAGACAAAAATGAGAAAGGAAGAAATCCCTTTCTTGGTAATGTAATCCCAAATGCTTGAAATAGGCTTAAGAGAGGCTTCTTGGGAGCTTCGGGCAGCTTAGGATGATTCTAGAGAAAGTAATTCAGTGTTTTGTCGAACTAAAAATTCTTTTAGTGAAGAGGAAGTGGGATATTTGGTGGGTTTATATAGGAAAGGAGAGGGGATTCTTTATTATTTAGGTTTGGGACACCTCAAATTAAACTAATAAAAACCACAAACCTGCCCATGGTTTTCTCCCATGGTTTTTCCCAAATGGTATTGGAAAATAATATTTTATAAGTCCAATGGTTGAACTTCTTAAAATAATAGGGTTGCTTAGGTGGAGGTGAGTCACACTCTCAAGGAAAACAATTTAAAAAGACAAAATGTTTTATAAGCCTTAAAGGGACCACTAAAGCTTTGTAAAAAAATAAAAAAAACCCAAAATCACATTATTTTAATTTTCAAAACATATATTGGCCGAAAATAATGTTTTTATTATTTTATTACATCACTATTGGGTAATTATGATGTCATAAAACACATTATATATTTAAACGGTATTTAATTTTTACCCAAAAATTCGACTGTCTAAGAAAATTAGGATAAATTCAGCATTGGATAATTTCGACATCTTGATTCCAAAAATAATATTCATTTTATCTAAATAATTTTATAAAGGTGTGAACTTTTTCTTTTAAAATAAAAAACGAAATTTATCTAAAATCCATGGGTTTTGACAAAAAAGCATTCAAACCTTAATAAAAATTAAAATTTCATTCGTAAAATTATATGATCATTTATATTTAATAAAAATAAATTTAATTATTATAATATTTTATTAAAATATTATTTAATTCAAAACACAACTGAAAATACTATTTGTGCTTTAAAACCGATTTACAAAGTAACAATAATAAAATGATTTCACATTATATAAACACAAATAATGTACATAGTCATAGTGCTGGGGTCTTGTTACATTACCCCTTACAACACACGCATAAGACTGAAGGGTAAGGTGTATAATGGTGAGAGACTCTTGGGGTTCCTCTGATAACATTTCTTGGGTGGTAATCTCTATTAACTTCCACTTCTTTCGTTGTTGGTTCTGATCAAGCTTAATGTGTTCATGCTCGGCTTGGGCTTGGTCAAGAGCGAAGCCCAATGATGCCACATCCTTTCCAATCTCCAAAAAATGGGCTTCATACAAGGCAATTCTACTTGATGAGGTCATCGCATCCTTTGTCTGAGTAAATTAGATTTGATAAAGCCCTATGTTTATACTAATAATGTGATAATTATTCAATGTCTATATTAGCAACGGTCACAATTCATAATAGTATTTTAAAATCCAGAAACATAAAACCAATGAAGTTCATTTTTTATTTAACTATAATAAACATTTAATTAGATCAAGAGTAATTTACATTAATGAATGTTTGGGTCGTTACAATATTCCACTCGCCTTTCTTGATAGGGTTTTGATCCTTCTTGGAGGCAAGTTCCACTATCAATTGGTGAGCCCAGGTAAGAGCTAGAATGTGAGCCTTGTACAGATAAGAATTCCATACCAGAATATGTCAAAGGAACTCAATAATGGGATAAGGGATATGATCCTCCACATATATAGTCTTAGAAGGATTCTGATACAGTATTTCACCGGCTTAAGAAGGACTATGTTCGTGGATTCCATGATCTACTAGAATATTCAAGGATAATTTCATAGTAGGAATATTAGCCTTTCTTGAGGCATGTTTTACTATCACATGATGATCCTTTTCCATAAAGGGTATATAAACCTGATCCTGGGACATTATAGTATGTCACTAGTCTTATTCAATAGGAATATGAGTCCCTCATGAGCCATGTTCCCCTCTCACTTAGCGATCCACAACTATAATGGTGATGTGGTCCCAATAATGGGATTTTGGAATATTCCACTAAAACATTTCAACGAGCATCTGCCCCTTCCTAGAGGCATGTGCTTCTCTAACCTAGTAAGCCCTTATTGGACTTAAAATATGAGATTTGTATGGTGGATCGTCCTTTGTGGGAATATACTGATAATCCTCCTAGATGAGAGTAATAAGGCGTTCTTACTCTGGAGAAACCAGTTGTTCTGGAAGATTAGAGTTTTGAGTTGCTCTGGTTGTAGGGATTAGAATGTGCACATATCTCTGTATCTGTAAAAATTCCAAAATATGATGGTATAGTTTTTCAGTAGTTTTAATATAGTAATGGTATTTTTTAAATGTGTATGAAATAATATAATACTAGACATTTTCAATATCCAATATATACTAGATGATTTATTATATGGAAGTGGGGATATGACGCCACTATATTCCTCCCTTTTCCATCATAATATGCTAATATACATCAAGTACCAAGGTAGGGATATGTGTCCAATGTCTCCTGTTGAAGAAATTTTCCCACAATCTTGTTCCAAGTGAAGAAGGATATGATTCTTCTCACTACCTACCACCCGAATATGTCTATCGGCATCGTTAGTGGAAGTATCAATATAAGACTACTTTTGGTTATCTAGATCCTTCCACACCTAATTTTTCTTCCCTGTTTCATGTTCAATAATGTCATAGGATATAGTGTGTCAGGTGCTACCCTCCCCAGGTGACTGATGGGTACCGGTCAATTGGATCTGGTGACGATGGTAGAAATGTGACCGCCTTAGTGTCTCTTGAACTATGAAATAAATTTAGTTGACTCCCACTATCGACAAAATCAGATACTAAATATGGGGATTCTTGTGCTTTAGGGATAAAATTATGAAGTGTTTGGATGTGGAAATGAGGTCTAGTGGATTTATTGAATATTTCTTTAGTGGGTGAGAATCCATCAACATCAGAACATGAAGACCCTCATAGGAAGTATCAATGTTTGAGATCATACCTTGGTGATGGTATTCTCCAACCATTGAATTTTACACCATACTCTAAAGATGTCGAGAAGGTGAGGTCATTTTGTGACCAATGGGTGTCACAATCAGAGGTGATTTTCTAAAATGGTTGTCAGATGATGATATTATCCAAGAACATGGTGTTTTTTATGAGATTAGAATCTATAGTCATGGAGACAACAAGGAACTAGGTTTATTATCAGTGAACTATCATAGGCATGACATGTGATTAATCAGATATTCATGGGTTACAAAATTGTCCCTTAATTCTCGATCCATCCATTCTATTATCATAGACTTGTCAAAAAGAGGATGAACAGGTTCCAAGATAACCTTAGATGTAGAGGATTAGACATAAGATTCATTTCGGGTTTTTCAGTTTACTTATATAGATCATGCAAGAAAAAATATCTCGATGCGTGACTCATGTTATTTGAGCATTTCAAACTGGGTTCACCATTTTGTTCATATAAAATCCAAGAAAAAATGGACCAAAACATGATTAACTGATCATCATGTTATTTAAGTGAGTCTCATTGGGTTCTTCATTTTTGTTTTCATAGAAAATGAATAAAAATTGTTCAATGAGTGGTTACCAAATCATCTTTTTATTTGAGTGATTCATGTAAGGTTCACCATTTTTATCAAATAAAATTTAAGACAAAATGGAATGATTCATGATTAATGAATCATCCTATTATTTGATAAATTCACATCAGGTTCATAATTTTTATATATATAAAATGTATGAAAAAATGGCATGAATCATTATTAACTGATCATTCTATATTTTATATATTCATATTGGTTTCACCAATTTCTTCACAAATAAGATGTGGATGTATTTTATTGGTGTTTTGATTTTGGGGGATTAAATATTTTAAAAAATAATTTCATCAGGCTAATCATTTGTTATACTTTTATAGATACTATGAATGGTTCACAAATCCATTACTGCATACAAAATTTATTTCTAAATATAGACAATCAGTTGGGGGTTTAGAACCAATGTTTCTTAGGAACTCACATTGGCTGAGAGGATGTGAGGTTGGGATCATCACACCATTTTGGGGGAATTGTTTCCTACTACATTAATATATAATATATTTAAGACATGTTTTAAAATCTCTTTATAATTCAGATACAGGACTGGTTATCCCAACAGGTTAATCATAGCATAAACCTATTTCCATTCCAGGTACGGAATCAGTTTCTACCACAAAATGACCATAGATTAAATCTAATTTATACATGAAGGGGGTGGGCGGTCTTTTATTGATTCCATATGTATGTATCAAATCTTCATCATACATTTCCTAGAATGTGAGGCTTCTTATGTGTTGGATATATATAGTTTGGTGCTTTTGGATTTTCTACCACACAGGGAGGCTTTTAATATGTCAAGATTGGGAATGAGACAATATGAGGCATCCTATATATCCTTTTTATAACTGGAATCCAATACCACATAGTTTATTAATCCTATGTAGTTTAACATAACGTGGAAAGGACATATATGTGGGATCTTATACACCCTAAATTTGATCTGGTTCCATCAGGATTCGATCTACATATCCAAGTTATGGCATGAATGAGAGTCACCATAGTTATGTTTAATGCTCGATTTACTGGTGGATGAGGGAGAATGGTTAGACCATGAGAGAGATTGTGTCCCGATGGTTTGAATGTTTGAGATATGTATGGGATTATATAGGGATTGATGCACAACAGATCTCGGTCTATATAAAGGCATACATTATATCCAAGATATAGTAGGATTCCGAGTTCTCATAGTTCAGTTGATTGGGGATTACAAACTATGGATTCACTTATATGCATGAAATATTATATTATTCTACTGTATAAGGCTTACACACTATTGTATCCCTATATTGGTATAGAATTACGATGTGAATGATATGATTATTACAGCTCCTTTTCCCATGAGATCTATGGCCAGTGTGAGAAATAAGGGATATTGAGTAATTAGTCGCATTTCTTATAGATACATGACTTATGTGTAGGGACTACCCTATAGATGTTAAAATGAATCTGGGGTCATAGGGAGGTGTACTACATATCTAGGTCATAGTAGGAATTAGTGTCATAATAGTCTAATTGGTTAGGGATTATACACTGAGGTTTTCCTTATATATAGGACATATCATGTTATGTTGTTGGATGGGGTTTACACATTATGGTTTCCCATATATGTGAGACAAATAATATTATGTTCTTATATGGGGCTTACTCACTAAGGTTTTCTTTTATATGAGGGATATATCATATTATGTCACTAGATGGGGTTTACACACTAGGGTTTCCCTAGTATAGGTTGGGCACTGTTATATTGTCACAGGAAGCCCCCATGAATAGGCATTCTTGTCTTCCTAATATGCATTGATTGTCTGACAAACATTGCTTGATTTTATACTATAAATTTCATAGTATATCTTCGAAACATGTCCCAAAATATTTGAATAATCCAATTCACTTCTCACAAGTACATCACATAATCTGGATGGCATGTCTGAAGTTCATCACATGACCAAGAATGACATTTCTATGGGACATCACATGACCTTGTTGGATGATTATGAAGGGTATGACATGATATTAGATGACATTAATTGAGGGTTCTACATGATCTAGTTGACATGTCCTTGTGTAATTGTGAAAGTTGTCTTACACGTTTTTAAAGGTTTTGTGAGAGTCAGTTTGACATGTCTGGAGGGTGTTGCATGTCCTCGCTAACTTTTCCTGGTGTTATCACGAATGGTAATTAACATGTCCGAAGGACATCACAAGAACTAGTTCACACGTCTCGAATCCTTCATGAGACATATATGAGATTCATTGGTTCCATCGTATGATTTGGGAGACATGTTTGAAGGACATAACAAGGTCTGGATGGTAAGCCCGAAAGGATTCGTGAGGCTCATGTGGCATTCCCTTGGGTAACCAAGTGACTTGTTCTAACATGTCGAGAGGAAATCAAGTGATCCAAATAGTTTACCAAAGAAGCATCACTTGATTTGGATGTCATTTTATGGTGTTTTCACATGACCTAGGCGATTCATGAGAGGCACATGAGTATGATAGTATATTATGTTCTCCAAAGTATTCATTCTTTTTACTCTTTGTTCTAGCTTTTTTATCTCATATATCATATATTTTTTTAGTGTTAGTTTGTGTATGTATCACGTAACTGATCAAGAATGTGGAATTTCCTTCACATAGTCTAGAATTAGTCCTTAACATAATATTTAAGTGATGACGTGAAGTTACTATGCATTTCACATGACCATTTAGGTTGTTCCCCATACTTTACCTGATGGAAAACCTTTCCAATATCAAGATCATCCACTCAAAAAAATCTAAAATGATTCTTGGTTGTGTATGTGAGAGGATACAAGTATAATTTTTTTATGTTAGGGTGGGGGATTTATAGTCTCCCCACCCCAATTATTATCCACTTTGTGCAACATGTATCGCACAAATCCATGTTGTATTCGGTGGGGGGATGTCATGTCAAGCATTTTGTGAGATTCTAATGTTGGTAATTTTTGGGGCATAGTATGATTTTTGGAGGTCTTGAGACCATCTCAAAAACATCCCATTTATTGGATTATAGGCAATTAATGGGGTCTTTTTTAATCATGTGGGAATTCAAAGGGGATTTTACATTTTTTGGATGACATGTTCAAGGGCCTTCATGAGATACGTGAACCCATTTAAAGTCCTTTTCACGATCATAGGAGAATTATATGGGACCATTTTAAAGATCAAGAAAGATTTCCTGGAGGCTTTCATGAGATACCGATGTCATGCAGATTGGATTTTGTGATATCTTGTAGATTTCAAGGGGCATTGCATGATTCATATGACCGTAAAGGCTCCCACATTTCCTCTTCTATTATAATATTTTTTTTCAAGGGCTTGGGGAAACTTCATGCATGCATGAATGCTGTCAAAGGAAATCACTCTCCCCATCTATGATACATCACGTGACCAAACCGTTTCATGTGGTGATGCATGATAATTTCATGGATAAAACATTGTATTTTCTTTATGGTGCCAAAGGGGGGGTATAACGACCCACACTTTACATACATTGTTAATACTTCAAAATTGAAGCACACTTATTACAACATATGACAAAACCACAAAGGACCGTATAGGTATAGTGTCTTTAAAAACTGGGAAACATAAACAACTGGTTCATAAATCTTCTACAGTGTCTCCCATTTATTTCATCATATCTAGGGTCCCTTTTAGAATATTCTACTTAATATCCATCTTCCTGACCTGGGGAAAACAAAATATAAAAGGGTGAGATCAAATGCTCAGCAAGGGCAAATAAAGGAAATAAAAATCATATCATATCTTTATGAAAATCAAAACCTGCAAAAGAGATCATAATATCTTAACATGGAATAAATCATAGAAGTGAAAATGAGATCCCCATAATCATAAAATAAAACTTGAAACTTTGTGGCATGCACACATAATCATGGAAAATCATTTCTTGTTAGTCATGACTCATTGCCAAGACTATCTTAGTGGATAAAGTCCCTTTCTGAACCGAGTTCACTCCTCGTTTCAGTCCTGTATCACTGAACCGAAATAACCTTCCGTTCCAGCCATGTCTATCTCATGAGATATAAAATCATTACCCAATGCATTGGAGGGAGATATAGGTCCCACCCATCTTATAATGAATCCTTTCTTATGTGTGCCACATAATCATAAAACATACATCATCGCATAACACATGTAACAAAAATGGGATTCTTGAAACATCATGACATCATAAATCAATTCATATAATATAAAGGAATTCATAAACATAATTCCATCACAACATAGTCAAATCAATGTAAAAATATGGATAGAAACCAAACCCATTGTTATCTTAGATGGAAAATAATTTTGATAAAACACTTGAATTGAATTCTTGAGGAAAATATCCTTTCTTCTTCAAAATCAATTTCTTTTCACAAAACATCATGAAATTTTAAAAGAAAGAGATTTTATTGAAAATAGTCATGAAATCTTTTAGAGGAAGATTCATTAAAATAAGGCTTTATAAAACAGTAGAAATCCGTTCGTGCCGTATAAGTTAAAAAAAAACATTCTTCGTACTTTTGTCGGAAAAGTCAAAAAGTACCTCGTACGAAAAACGACAAAAGATTCCTTTCATACGTATTACTAAAAACTCACTGAAGGGTAAAAATGGATTTAAACAATTTTAGGTGGATGGAAATAATTTTACATATTGAGTAAACATGGATGTGGATGATAAAATACACCCCAGTAAATACTTACGAATAAACAATCTCGGATAAAAATGAGATTGTGATATTTCCCTTACCTTAGGTCCGATTTGCTTTGTTCGTGTCTGAAGCTCCTGTATAATGGTTTAAATAATGTTATTGACTTATTCCAGAATAATACATATTGATATGATATCTATATGGTCATATTATTAGCTTCTTGTTAGTAATATTTCATTGTTACTTGTTACTCGGGTCTTTATAACTTTTTGTTCTTATGCGTGTTTTGTCGAATAAATTCTTATTATTATCTTTCGGTTATAGATAATTAATTTCCAGAATGGTATTAGTGTAGTATATACCATATTCATTCATTCAATTCATTTATATAATCATTATGAAATGAAGATCATGTAGAACGAGTCGCATCACATCGTGGAGACGGTATTCCGTACGTACGCACGAGTGATGATATCGTTCCTATGATCATGGAATTGTATTGGAGTATATATATATATTATTTCAGTATCAATATTACTTAATAATAATCATATATAGTTACTCATTACACCATTATACCCATCCTTGTAAGGTGATGGTGGAAAATAGATTACACCACGGCGTGGAGACGGTATTCCGTACGTACGCACGCGTGGTGATTTCATTTTTCCGTAGGATGGATAGAAGGTGAATTAGGGTTGTTTCATATTTATAATAACATATCAGTATGTAAGTAATACTGATGTTATTACTTTATCATGAAACAACTAAAGAATAAGAAGTTGAAGAAGAAAGAAATTGAAAAGATCGGTAATGGATATTACCTCTTCTTTGGAACGCCTCTTTGAATCCCCCACTTAAGGAACTAAGATTGGTCTTTGGAGAAGACCAGGACCTCTAGGATTATTCCAGGGAAGTGGAGAGGAGAAAATTGCAGGGGTTGGCCGAGCTTGAGTGCTCAATTTGGTGTGAGGAGGAGGGGGAGGAGGTGCCCTTTTATAAGGGAGGAGAGGGGCACCTTAGGAATATCTCAAAATATTATTTTATATTAAAGTCAAAATCGGTTTATAATGGTTCCAAAGGGTCTTATTTCTAAGATAATGTGGGGATGGGTCGAAATCCTATCAACCAATAGGATTTAGACAAGTTTAGGGTATTATTTTAACCTTATCAATTAGATTTAACTCTAAGTTAATTAATTTAACTTTTACCGCGTCTTTTTGTTTTCTTTCACTATATGGTTAATACACTTACTATAACATGCCAAACGAACCCCAAATTGTTTATTATTAATATATATATCCTTATCTAAGTCATTTGGCCGAACCTTAGATTTTTAGGAATAAAATAACAATTAATAATATAATATTTGATTTAAAAACTATTTTGTGTCAATTTTGACACTATTTGATATATGATTTTTGTGAAAGTCATAACAGAATTATATGTTCGAACCAAGTTGATTAAATCAACAATAATATATCATAGTAACCTAGAAAATTAGTGGAATTCATAAAAAGTCTCAAATTACATTTATTTTGGTATTTATATTATCAATTTTGTCAATATTTCATTAATAAGATACTTATTGCATCATCTTTGTGTCATAAATAAATTAAATTATTTGATGTCTAAAAATTACAAATAAAATACCATCATGTAGGAAATATTTTTAGCTTTCTAATGACTATTTACAATCGAATTTATCTTATGTATAACCCCATATTAAAACATGATTTACTTATTAAACTTTGATTTTAACTATTTTAACCCTTCTTTAAATAAATTAATAATAAATGCCCTAATCTAATCCAAGTGGGCCTAAATGGTCATATTTTATTCCTAAGTTTGTTTTTGGTCGAATTACACTTGTCCAATAGAATTAGGACATGTGTTAGGGTAATATTGATATCATATTTACCCTTAGTTACCCTATTTACTATTAACCGCGGTAAAAATAGTAAAAAGCTACTATTCACCAAAAAATTATTTTCATCTCATTGAACCACATTTTAGTCCTTGATATTAACCGTGTCTCTCGGATTTTTGAAATTCCATTCACAGAAGCGGTAAAATTATGTTTTATGCAAAATTCAGTTTTTAACCTACCACTTAGTGGTTTCAGTATTCATCAAAAATTGAAAGTTTTCAGAAAAATACCCAAACTTTCACCCTAGGCTAATTTCGATATTCTGAGTCCAAAAATGAAGTCCATTTTGAAAAATAAAATTTATAAAATTTTAAAAAGTGGTTATTACTATTCATAACGGCTAGTTTTAATAGCATATTTTTGTTTAGTGAAACTCGGTATTGCGTACGACGCAAGCTATCGAGGAAGGTCGCGATTGCGTGCAAAGCAAGCCAAGCAAGTGTTGTGTAGAAAAAGATTCCTTTGATGGTTTATATAACATAAAAGTCTCGGGTGTTACATTCTACCCCCCTTAAAAAGAATTTCGCCCTCGAAATTCGTCACTTTGTAACAAACAAATGAGGATACTTCTCCCTCATCATATCCTCAAGCTCCCATGTAGCTTCTTCAAGTTGGTGGTTCCTCCATAAAACTTTCACCAAGCGAGTGGTCTTGTTTCGTAGGAATTTTTCACTACGATCCAGAATCTCTATCGGCTGTTCTTCATAAGAAAGATCTTGCTCCAGCGGTACAACTTCTGAGCTGAGTACATGTGAAGGATCTGGTATGTACTTTCTCAGGAGAGATACATGGAACACATCGTGAACTTGAGAGAGATTCGGTGGAAGCGCCAATCGGTAAGCTACCTTCCCAACACGATCCAGTATTTCGAAAGGACCGATATATCTAGGGCTCAACTTCCCCTTCTTTCCAAATCTCATAACCCTCTTCCAGGGAGATATTCGTAAGAACACTTTATCACCCACTTCAAACTCTAGGTCTTTTCTTCGGTTGTCGGCATAACTTTTCTGTCGACTCTGAGCTGCTCTTATGTGTTGTTGAATAGATCTGACCTTTTCTGCCATTTCATCAACGAGATCAGGTCCTAATAGCTTTCTTTCCCCAACTTCATCCCAGCAAGTTGGAGTCCTGCATTTCTTTCCATAGAGAGCTTCATAAGGAGCCATATGAATACTGGAGTGAAATCTATTATTATAAGAAAATTCCACCAAAGGTAGGTGTTGATCCCAACCTCCTTTGAAATCCATAGAGCAAGCTCTCAACATATCTTCTAGGGTTTGAATTGTTCTCTCAGACTGACCGTCTGTCTGGGGATGATAAGCAGTGCTGAAACTCAACTCTGTATCCAGAGTATGCTGAAGACTTCGCCAGAACTTCGAGGTAAATCTCGGATCTCGATCAGATATAATAGAAAGTGGTACTCCATGCAATCTTACCACTTCCTTTATATATATCCTGGCAAGCTGATCTAGAGAGAAATCCTCTCTAATAGCAATGAAGTGTGCAGACTTTGTAAGACGATCAACTATGACCCAGATAGAATTATTGCCTTTGGATGTTTTAGGAAGTCCTGTGACAAAGTCCATAGTGATGTTTTCCCATTTCCATTCGGGTATGGGTAATGGTTGTAACATCCTCTTAGACTTCTGTCTCTCAGCTTTAACTTGTTGACAAACCAAGCATCGAGAGACATATTCAGCAACATCTCTTTTCATGCCATCCCACCAGAAGTACTCTTTCAGGTCCCTATACATCTTCGTGCTTCCAGGATGAATAGAGAATGAAGAACTATGAGCCTCATCCAGCAGCTCTTTCTTTAATTTGGGGATGGGAGGAACGCAAACCCGATTCCTGAACTTTATTATCCCATCACAATCAAGGTTGAATTCAGGAACATTTCTCACCTTCTTTTGTAACTCGACATCTTCTTTCTGTGCGTCTTTAATCTTCACATGTATAGATGGTTGAACATTCATTTGAGAAAGATAAGATTTTTCCCCTTCCATTATAATTCCAAGATCCATCCTTTGTAAATCCATAAATATTGGATCTTTTGTGATCCTCATCATGGATAAACTAGCATGGTCTTGTCGACTTAATGCATCTACCACCTTGTTTGCTTTCCCAGGGTGGTAATGGATTGAGCAGTCATAATCCTTAATCAGCTCCAACCATCTTCTTTGGCGCATATTCAGCTCCTTTTATGTGAAAATATACTTTAAACTTTTATGATCAGTATAAATATCACACCTTTCACCATAAAGGTAATGCCTCCAAATCATTAATGCAAAGATTACCGCAGCCAACTCCAAATCATGTGTTGGGTAATTTTGCTCATGGATTTTCAACTGTCGTGAGGCATAAGCTATCACCATATCATTTTGCATAAGAACACACCCCAATCCCTTCTTGGATGCATCACTGTAGATCACAAACCTTTCTCCACTACAAGGCAGTGTGAGCACAGGTGCACTGGATAACCTTCTTTTCAACTCCTTGAAATTCTCTTCACATTCCTCTGTCCAGACAAACTTAACTCCTTTCCGAGTCAACTTGGTGAGTGGATTAGATAATCGTGAAAAATCTTTTACAAAACGTCGATAATAACCAGCCAAACCAAGAAAAATTCGGATCTCAGTTACTGTTGTTGGTCTTGACCATCTTTCGATAACCTCTGTTTTTGCTGGATCCACAGATATCCCCTCTTTTGAGATTATATGACCCAATAATTCAACTTTTTGAAGCCAAAATTCACACTTGGTAAATTTGGCATAAAGCTTCTCTTTTCTCAGGGTCTTCAATATAATTCTCAAGTGATCTTCATGCTCTTCCTTTCTCTTTGAATAGACAAGAATATCGTCTATAAAGACTACCACAAATTGATCAAGATAGTCTCTAAAGACTCTATTCATTAGATCCATGAAGATAGCAGGGGCATTAGTAAGACCAAATGGCATCACTATAAATTCATAGTGTCCATACCTTGTACGGAAAGCCGTCTTTGGTATATCCTCCCTTTTTACCCTTAATTGATGATACCCTGAACGAAGATCAATCTTGGAAAAGTATTGAGCTCCGCGTAGTTGGTCAAATAAGTCATCAATGCGTGGGAGAGGATATTTGTTCTTGATAGTGATCTTGTTAAGTTCTCGATAATCAATGCAGAGTCTCATTGATCCATCTTTCTTCATAACAAATAGAACAGGTGCTCCCCAAGGTGACGCACTAGGGAATATGAATCCCTTATCAAGATTCTCTTGGAGTTGCTTCTTCAATTCCTGCAACTCAATTGGGGCCATTCTATAAGGTGTCTTTGAAATAGGCTAAGCACCCGGTACAAGTTCTATTGAAAACTCAACTTCACGATTTGGTGGAAGACCCGGTAATTCCTCCGGAAAGACATGATCAAACTTCTGTACAATGGGCATATTTTTAATCGTGAGTTTCTCACCAACTATTTGAGATAAATAACCTTCATTTAGTGGAATCAATACCCATAAGATGGAAGAAATTTCCACTGGAAGGTTATGTTCATCCGTGCATTGATAGACGATCGTAGGTTGATCTGGAATATGAAATGTGACTTCCCTTCTTTGGCAATTGATATGAGCTCCATGTAGAGAAAGCCAATCCATGCCAAGAATCACATCAAATTCCACTAAAGGAAGGATCACAAGATTTGCAGGAAGCACTTTCCCACAAACTTCGATCGGAGAAGAATTATAAACTTCGGATGCGATTGATGTGCCATTAGGTGTTGTCACAGCTAACTCAACATCTAATTGTTGAGGTAATACGGTGATACCCTTAGAAAATTTTTCAGAAATAAAAGAGTGGGTGGATCCAGAATCAAATAAAACATTTGCTACTTTAGAGTGGATGGTAAGTGTACCTTTCACCACATCGTTATCGTACTCCAAATCGCTGATAGAAATTGCATGTGACTTTCCTTTGTCTTTAGCCTTAAGAGTTTGTTGACGTCGACCATCATCATCAACCCTTGGATTTGGGCATTGATTGGCATAATGCCCCATCTCCTTGCACTTGAAACATTGAAGTGTAGTAGGTTCATTCTGTGTATCCCTTCCTTTGTTTGCATCATTAGACATCTTCTTCCCATTATCACGGCATTCAAATGCCCGATGACCTTCCTTTCCACATTTAAAACATTTACTTGTCCCTTTAAGACAACTCCCTCCATGTTTCTTTCCACACTTTGAGCATAAGGGAAAGTTCATCCTTTTTTCCGTGTGCTCTTTAGATTTTTCTTTGAATGCCATCTTCCTCTTCTTATCAAACCCATGTGATTGATGGGTTACTCCAATCTCCATTTCGACTTTGAGAGCACATAGAACGATTTCCTCATAGCTATTGAAGTCCCTTATGGCTAACGCCCTTCGAAGACTTGAGTTTAAGCCACTAAAGAATCGATCGATCTTACTCTCAGGTTGGATAATAATACCAGAAGCGTACCTTGCAAGTCTTGTAAAATTTGCTTCATAGGTACCAACAGATTCATCATCCCTTTGCTTCAGTTCAAGAAACTCTTTCTCCATCTTTGTTCGGAGAATACGAGGGAAGTACTTATTGAAAAATAAGTTCTTGAACTCGTCCCATTCCATAGACTCAATTTCATCCCTTTGCCTCGTATTCTTAATAATATTCCACCATTGATCCGCATCTCCTTCCAAACGATACACTGCTAGGATGACTTTATCATGCTCAGAACATTGAAGAACTGAAAATATCTTTTCAGTAGTACTAATCCATTGTTCAGCAACTAATGGATCAGTAGACCCGCTGAAAGATGGTGGACGCTGCCTCATGAAGGATTCAACAGAATGTTGCTCCCTCCTTTGTTCGTTTGGAAATCCTGCATGATTCATAGCTTGAGAAAGTTGTGTGAGCATGGCTACAAGATTTTGCATTCTAGCTCCCATATCGTTTGGTTGCTCAGGGGGACAATCATTGCATTGCCCATCGCATTCCGCATTAACACGGTTCCTTCGGGTTCCAGCCATTGACTAAAACCAAGAAGAATAGTGTGAGCAACACTAATTATAATAGGAAACCACATAATTCAAGAATAAAATTTTCATGCTTATGGTCTTATCCTAGGTTATTCATGGCCATTTCTAAGATTGTGTTCTATTCTTAGACTTATCCTTAGGGTTCTTACTAAGGCTTTCACATCCTAGTTTCCAAAGGTTGACTATACCTTTCCTCTGATACCAACTATAACAACCCACACTTTACATACATTGTTAATACTTCAAAATTGAAGCACACTTATTACAACATATGACAAAACCACAAAGGACCGTATAGGTATAGTGTCTTTTGAAACTGGGAAACATAAAGAACTGGTTCATAAATCTTCTACAGTGTCTCCCATTTATTTCATCATATCTAGGGTCCCTTTTAGCATATTCTACTTAATATCCATCTTCCTGACCTGGGGAAAAGAAAACATAAAAGGGTGAGCTCAAATGCTCAGCAAGGGCAAATAAAGGAAATAAAAATCATATCATATCTTTATGAAAATCAAAACCTGCAAAAGAGATCATAATATCTTAACATGGAATAAATCATAGAAGTGAAAATGAGATCCCCATAATCATAACATAAAACTTGAAACTTTGTGGCATGCACACATAATCATGGAAAATCATTTCTTGTTAGTCATGACTCATTGCCAAGACTATCTTAGTGGACAAAGTCCCTTTCTGAACCGAGTTCACTCCTCGTTTCAGTCCTGTATCACTGAACCGAAATAACCTTCCGTTCCAGCCATGTCTATCTCATGAGATATAAAATCATTACCCAATGCATTGGAGGGAGATATAGGTCCCACCCATCTTATAATGAATCCTTTCTTATGTGTGCCACATAATCATAAAACATACATCATCGCATAACACATGTAACAAAAATGGGATTCTTGAAACATCATGACATCATAAATCAATTCATATAATATAAAGGAATTCATTAACATAATTCCATCACAACATAGTCAAATCAATGTAAAAATATGGATAGAAACATAACCCTTTATTATCTTAGATGGAAAATAATTTTGATAAAACACTTGAATTGAATTCTTGAGGAAAATATCCTTTCTTCTTCAAAATCAATTTCTTTTCACAAAACATCATGCAATTTTAAAAGAAAGAGATTTTATTGAAAATAGTCATGAAATATTTTATAGGAAGCTTCATTAAAATAAGGCTTTATAAAACAGTAGAAATCCGTTCGTGCCATATAAGTTAAAAAAAACATTCTTCGTACTTTTGTCGGAAAAGTCAAAAAGTACCTCGTACGAAAAACGACAAAAGATTCCTTTCATACGTATTACTAAAAACTCACTGAAGGGTAAAAATGGATTTAAACAATTTTAGGTGGATGGAAATAATATTACATATTGAGTAAACATGGATGTGGATGATAAAATACACCCCATTAAATACTTACGAATAAACAATCTCGGATAAAAATGAGATTGTGATATTTCCCTTACCTTAGGTCCGATTTGCTTTGTTCGTGTCCGAAGCTCCTGTATAATGGTTTAAATAATGTTATTGACTTATTCTAGAATCATACATATTGATATGATATCATATATGGTCATATTATTAGCTTCTTGTTAGTAATATTTCATTGTTACTTGTTACTCGGGTCTTTATAACTTTTTGTTCTTATGCGTGTTTTGTCGAATAAATTCTTATTCTTATCTTTAGGTTATAGATAATTCATTTCTAGAATGGTATTAGTGTAGTATATACCATATTCATTCATTCAATTCATTTATATAATCATTATGAAATGAAGATCATGTAGAACGAGTCGCATCACATCGTGGAGACGGTATTCCGTACGTACGCACGAGTGATGATATCGTTCCTATGATCGTGGAATTGTATTGGAGTATATATATATATTATTTAAGTATCAATATTACTTAATAATAATCATATATAGTTACTCATTACACCATTATACCCATCCTTGTAAGGTGATGGTGGAAAATAGATTACACCACGGCGTGGAGACGGTATTCCGTACGTACGCACGCGTGGTGATTTCATTTTTCCGTAGGATGGATAGAAGGTGAATTAGGGTTGTTTCATATTTATAATAACATATCGGTATGTAAGTAATACTGATGTTATTACTTTATCATGAAACAACTAAAGAATAAGAAGTTGAAGAAGAAAGAAATTGAAAAGATCGGTAATGGATATTACCTCTTCTTTGGAACGCCTCTTTGAATCCCCCACTTAAGGAACTAACATTGGTCTTTGGAGAAGACCAGGACCTCTAGGATTATTCTAGGGAAGTGGAGAGGAGAAAATGGCAGGGGTTGTCCGAGATTGAGTGCTCAATTTGGTGTGAGGAGGAGGGGGAGGAGGTGCCCTTTTATAAGGGAGGAGAGGGGCACCTTAGAAATATCTCAAAATATTATTTTATATTAAAGTCAAAATCGGTTTATAATGGTTACAAAGGGTCTTATTTCGAAGATAATGTGGGGATGGGTCGAAAGCCTATCAACCAATAGGATTTAGACAAGTTTATGGTATTATTTTAACCTTATCAATTAGATTTAACTCTAAGTTAATTAATTTAACTTTTACCGTGTCTTTTTGTTTTCTTTCACTATATGGTTAATACGCTTACTATAACATGCCAAACGAACCCAAAATTGTTTATTATTAATATATATATCCTTATCTAAGTCATTTGGCCGAACCTTAGATTTTTAGGAATAAAATAACAATTAATAATATAATATTTGATTTAAAAACTATTTTGTGTCAATTTTGACACTATTTGATATATGATTTTTGTGAAAGTCATAACAGAATTATATGTTCGAATCAAGTTGATTAAATCAACAATAATATATCATAGTAACCTAGAAAATTAGTGGAATTCATAAAAAGTCTCAAATTACATTTATTTTGGTATTTATATTATCAATTTTGTCAATATTTTATTAATAAGATAATTACTGCATCATCTTTGTGTCATAAATAAATTAAATTATTTGATGTCTAAAAATTACAAATAAAATACCATCATGTAGGAAATATTTTTAGCTTTCTAATGAATATTTACAATCGAATTTATCTTATGTATAACACCATATTAAAAAATGATTTACTTATTAAACTTTGATTTTAACTATTTTAACCCTTCTTTAAATAAATTAATAATAAATGTCCTAATCTAATCCAAGTGGGCCTAAATGGTCATATTTTATTGCTAAGTTTGTTTTTGGTCGAATTACACTTGTCCAATAGAATTAGAACATGTGTTAGGGTAATATTTATATCATATTTACCCTTAGTTACCCTATTTACTATTAACCGCGGTAAAAATAGTAAAAAGTTACTATTCACCAAAAAATTATTTTCATCTCATTGAACCACATTTTAGTCCTTGATATTAACCGTGTCTCTCGGATTTTTGAAATTCCATTCACAGAAGCGGTAAAATTAAGTTTTATGCAAAATTCAGTTTTTAACCTACCACTTAGTGGTTTCACTATTCATCAAAAATTGAAAGTTTTCAGAAAAATACCCAAAATTTCACCCTAGGCTAATTTCGATATTCTGTGTCCAAAAATGAAGTCCATTTTGAAAAATAAAATTTATAAAATTTTAAAAAGTGGTTATTACTATTCATAACGGCTAGTTTTAATAGCATATTGTTGTTTAGTGAAACTCGGTATTGCGTACGACGCAAGCTATCGAGGAAGGTCGCGATTGCGTGCAAAAAAAGCCAAGCAAGTGTTGTGTAGAAAAAGATTCCTTTGATGGTTTATGTAACATAAAAGTCTCGGGTGTTACAGGGGGGGGTGCGGGACCGCTTGGACATGTCCAAAACCCTTTGTATGGCGAGGGTGACATGCCAGCATGCTCTCGCGTAGTAAGGTGGACATGTTTCCAAGGGATTGCAGTGTCTTGTGAACCACATGGGGCGTGTCACATGATGTTTACAAAAAAAATCAACTCCCTCCTTTTTCCATTTTTATTTCCATATTTTATTTTACAAGTTCCCAGTGTCTCATTAGTTTTCTTGATTTTTGTTCAGTAAAATCAGTCTTTGTATAAGGGACATTTCAAATGACTAATGAAGGGTATTATGGTGATTCCTTATCATTATAATGGAAAAAAAACTTTCGTTTGTATTTAGAGATGGAGGGGAAACACAAGTCCTCTTTGACATGTCTAAAACACTTTGTGTGGAGAGGGTGACATGCTAGAAGGCTTTCAAGAGATAAGGAGGATTGGTATTCGGGGGATTGTGGTGTCTTACAAACTTCTTGGGTGCATCGCATGATATTTACGACCGCAAGAGGCTCCCACATTTTGGATTTTCCTATTATTTTCCAATGATTTTTGGATGTATTATTATGAGTCTAGTGACTAATATGGAACACGACATCAGGGAACTCATATAATAGCTGAAAAGTGATCAGTTATTGTTTGTAATTACCTTGAAAGTTGAGAAGTACATGTCAATGGGGATCTATGAGTGATTCTATAGGTCTTTCATAGTTCATATCTCTTTCATGTGACTTTCTGAAGGTCTTATGATCGTGTGTCTCTTAGATTCTTATGTGATAAATGAGTTTTTCTACCTTTTATTATTTTTTTGGGGGAGAATAATTCCATATTTAGGTATTTTTTTGGATTTTTTATTATAATATGGATGGTGTGAACACTCATGAATCTCATATTTTTTGTTAAAAAAACATATCCAGATGAACTACATAATATACATACCACTTTTTTATTAATAAACTAAAAGAATTTAGCTCGTATATAACCTTCATTTCCATATTTACAAGAAAATTTTGATATATATTTATATTCATATATATATATATATATAGGGAACTTACTCTATTTACCTCATTGTGAATACTTAATTTCTTTGTTACATACTTCCTGTTCATCTTATACTTTTTGCTTCTAGACAAATGATATTTCTATTCAACTAACTATATATTCAAATTTTAAACATTTTTGTATTATTCACTTATAATTGCATCCATGATTTCATCACATGACCCAAATTCTTCACTATACAACTATTCCAACTATATCCATATTTATTAAGAATTATTGCTGTAGATGATATTTTTAAATACTTATTCATTCAAATAATATTTAAATGATTTTTTATCCATTCCATCAATCTAAAATTTCCTTTTACCCATATCATATATAATTCCTTATCAGATAAAAAAAATATATAATTATAAATATATCTTGAGAAATTCCAATATTTCTTTTAATATGATACAATCTTCATATTATAGTTGTAAAAATAATTTCCATCAAACATTAGAACACACACTATTTGAAACACATTTACATTAATATTCTCAAATCATACATGACTGGTTGAATTTATTACAGAACCTATTTTATTTTATTTAACTTGAGGTACTTTAGAAACCATGATGGGAGTTGCGGTTATAATGTCAGTAGAATTTAAATTTTATTTCTACTATTATCTTAAGGATATTTTTCTCCAATTATAAGGAAAAAAATTCAACCTTAATTTATTTTCATGATTAATCTGTCCAAAACATCACATAAATAGTAATGTAAATACACGGTATAAAAATATTTTTCTGATTTTTCCAATAAATTTCTACCATAAGGATCTTACACATACCATTTTGTGGGTTAATTAGGATCTATTATAACTCATTTTATGATGAAATATAATTTCAGGTAAGGGTACTCCTTGAAACATCTCTCATCATATACATGTTTTATGCATAAAATTATTATATCCCAAGGCTCGCTACCTATAGATGGTTTAGGGTAACTCACTTCCTCTAATTCTCTTTCACACACTAAAATATCGAAGTTTTCTATTTATAGAATTTTTGGTATAATCTATTTTTAATGGTATGATGATCATTACAAATTCAATATATGAAAAATATACCATTTCATTCAATATGTGACTCTTTATTTAATTATGTATGCTAATACAAATTTTAAAACTAGATTCTTTCAAATATTTATGAAATTATTTTTATCATTCATATTCAAATATTCTTCACACATTAGAAAAAATCCAAATAATAATTCCATGATATGAATTATTCTTTAATATGTATTCTTCCTTAATTAAAAATACTATGCTTCCATTATAATCAGTGAAAACTAATATTCCTAGATATGTACACAAATTTCAGCTTCATATATATTAAAACATATCTTTAATGATAGTTTTTTCATCAATCACATCAATTTCAACATTTTTGTTATGAAATGAGATCATTTTGTTAACCATTCATTCTTTTTATTCTTTAAGAAAACATAGTTCCCATTTATTTTTATATTTTTAATACTCTCAAAACAATCTTCAATTCTCCAAAATGATTATAACTTAACATTTAATGATTTGAGATAAAAATTGTTAATTCAAATCAATGATTAATGTCAAAATCTCATACTTCAATTTTAGTATTTGGATAAATTCTTAGATCTCCATTATAGAATTTGAATGCGTAGTTATTAGTTGTTTGAATAACTACTAAACCTCAATGTGAATGTAATATATTAAAATCCTCTTAGAACCTCAAGATTATATCATTCATGTTGTGAATTGTTGTTTCAAAACATAATGTATATTTTTTATCTTCCATTAAACAGTAGTATAGTTCAAAGAAAAACCTATTCTATATCAATATGAATTCTTTCAACTAATTTATTGAAATATAAAACATTTTTTTCAATAACTTCAAATACATATTCAGTTGAACTTGTATAGAATCTTTTATGGCATGAAATGTTTTGTGTTATTGCATCTTGGAATTTTGATATTTTTTTTAATCACATAAGTTTATTCATAGTGTGTTCTAATAAATCATTGAACAACTTTATCCTTTTTAAATAAAAACATACCCCTAGATTTATTCACAACAAAAATTTAACTTTGGGATGAGGCTTCTCAAAAAAAATTTAAAAAAAATCTAAAAATTCATGCTTCACAAAATAATATATAGTGTCACAACATGAATCATGCTTATAATTCTAAATATGAACCTTACATATAATTACATTACCAATTTTATAAACATAAATCTTATCCTTATCATGAAAATGGTTTTCAAAGTATGACCTCTATTAAATATAAATCTTAAAAAATGTATCTTCAGTGATATTTTACGTCCACTATGTCTTATCTCATCACCCGTCCCCCGGGGCCCGTGCCATGACAACCCCAATCCCACATTCCATAGGCCAAGGGCTGGAGATTATCACCGAAAGATGTAATCCCTAAAACCGGAAAGGCATTGCCTTTATAACCTATAAACACATGCAACCAACAACACAGCAAGATACGAACAAAAGTCAACTGTATAGAAAAAGAGTGTTGAATGTAAAAAGGAGTCAGAATACAATCCCAACAGTAATGGTACAAGTACAACTGTAATACAATACAACTAATGAAAAATAAAGGTAGCTACTAGGTTGTCCTCCAAGATTCCTACCTAAAGGGTAGGTACATATCGCCCCCTCAACACTCCACATACACCCTTCTCCTCTGTGTACCATCACGTCGTATGGTCCACCTTCATTCCCCTTCTAGCCCTGGTACCCTCAGCCTCAATCAGCGTTGTCCATCGTCTGCACCAAACCCAACAAGGTGCAGGAATATGTCATGCAGGTGTGAGTATAACAATACTCAGTAGGGACCCCGAGACCCCCAAGGTCTCACAAAATCCACAAAGGATAAACAAAAAAGCATGAAGTCAACTGACAACCCTACTTAGGTATATTCCCATACATATACCTAATTTATCACATATACCCATCTCAATCATGAGGAAAACACAGAGTCCAACTCAAATCCTGAAGCACAACTATTCCACAAAGGATGTAATACCATGAAGGTAAGTACCACACAGGTAATCCACAGAGAAGAATACAACCAATTTATTACCACGAAGAAAATTACCACAAGGTACATACTCAGATCACACCAGGTATAACTTAGGTACATATGTACAAATTATTAGATGTAACTACTGAATCATTTTACTCTGTTAAGAGGCTTTGCTGCTGACCCACACATGATCGCTCGGTGATGACCCACATAGGATCTCTAGATGATGTCTCACATAGGATCTCTAGGTGCTGACCCACATAGGATCGCTCAGTGCTGAACCACACAGGATCGATCAGTGCTAACCCACACCAGATAGCTCGGTATTTACCCACACAGGATCGCATGATACAGACCCCCACATGATCGCTCGGTGTTGAACCACACAAGACCACTATTCATTCTTCATGTCACAACTAGCTACTGGGATCCTGCACTAAGCTTTCTCATCTTCGAGAGGATATGCTACTCATGCCACTGGAAAATACTCCAACTTCCATGAATTCCCATGAAAAAGTTTCCCAAAGGACCACCACATTATATGGGTCTCAATGCAACGGACGGTGCGTCAATCGAATGCCCGATCTGTATGTTATTAGCCTTTTAGTCCTGAGGGACCAGTTGGATTTGTGCTCGATCTAACCCAACCATATCCCAACTTTATCCAAATCTAATGTGGGGTATACCAAAGGTACCTTCTTGCTCTATGTTTTATAGTGCTGCTGACGATTAGTCAAACGAATGTCTGATGCCAAAGTTATGGCTGCTAGAGCAAAAAGATCGTAGTTGGCCCGGGCCCGGTTCGAGCTGTCCTGGGTTGACTCGACCCTATTTGGGTCAACCTGGCCCACGCTGGGACCGGCCCGGCCCGCGCTGGGTGGCGCGGGGTCTGCGGAGTGTCGCAAGGGAAGCGCTAAGGCCAAGAGGGCGATGCGGAGGCCGCGAGGACTGCGAGGCCTTGGGGACTGCGATGGGCCGTGGGGCAGTGAGTCCGCGGGGGCCGTAAGGCCACAGGCTGGTGAGGATGCTGGGGATGTGGTGGGCCGCTAGGTGGAGAATCTGTGGGGGATGCGGAGGGTCGTAGGGTAGCAAAGCTGTGGGGGTCGCTGAGGGTCACTAGATGGCAAGGTTGTGGGGTCCGCGAGGCCGCAAGAGGGCGAGACTGCGGGGGCCACTGAGGGCCACAGGGCGGCGTAGGCCACAGACGGCATGGGGCTTCTGGGTGGCGGATGCCGTGGGCAGTGCTAGGCCATGGGCGGTGGAGGGCTCGGATAGTGGAGGGTGCATTGGCCGCAGGGCAGCGCCGTTGTGCCGTCTCCTTCGTCGCGGTCTGCCGTGGTGCTGGCTTTCATTCTCGTGCCCCACCGAGGTTGGTTTCCATCCTCCTCCATCACGAAGAAAACAAAAATTAAGCACAAGATTTGCCGAGATTTCATTCCATGTTTGTTTAGCCCGCACTCTCCACGTTAGAGCGGTAGTAATAAGCTATAATCTTTTCCGGATTTTACTATGAATTATCAAGAATGGGTAAGGGGAAGAAATTCAAACAACCCCCCTACCTCAAAGGTCCATTGATGTTGGCACGAGAAAGAATTCAATGATGTCAATGTTTTTCACACCCTCCACACACCTCTGATCCCAGGCTCGTTCATCGGTTCATCGTAGTTGAAGACATTCTTCATTGGTGAGAGCGTTCTTCATTGGAGGATGAGTTTCTCCATGATTCTCCAAAGCTTCTCCCTTTCCCAATAGTTTCCCCAATTCCAACAAAATGAGCAAATAGCCAACTTATTAATTTAAATTATGTAGATTAACAATGTTGGCACAATTAAAATGCTGACACATTTCATTAATTGTTGGTTGGATATAAAAATTAAATGGTGTGTTGGAATATTTCATTGTATCAATTTAATTAGCTCAAAATAATGGATGAAAATAATTGATGGGGAGTTTAGAGGTTTCCCCCATTATGAAGGTTCGGGTGGTCCCCACCTTTAGGAATTCAAAATGGCATTTTTTGGCTCATTTTTTCCCACCTCCACAACACACATGTGGGAAGTTTTAGTTCAGGTGGTCCCCACCATTAAACCATCCACATGAGAGGTTTCAACAAAAAGATATATAAAATAAAAGTTTATTTTATTTTATTTCTATTTCCACGAAAAAACCAAATACTATCTTTCACCCTCGACCTACTGTGGTTGAGGTGAAGGTCCCTTAAGCGAATATCGGCGCTGAAATTTCAACGGTGCCTTCATATTTCACTTCCAAGCACCGGTTCAAAAGTTACAAAACCCGCTCGTACGTTTACTGAATGTACTCGAAAAAAGTTCATAAATTCATTCTGGGCACTCCGGGCCTCAGAATCAAACGCCAAAATTTTTTTTAGACTCGTAAAATTACAATATATCTTAAAACAATTTCATAAAATTTTTGGGTCTTTACATCTTATACAATTTCAACATATAATAATCATAATTTTTTAATGAAGGTAAATTCTCTAAAATTTCATATCCTATAATTTGGAAAAAACTTGTTGTCTTTTCCCTTTTATGAATAATCAATCAAAATCATACATACGTATATTATCCAAAAGACCATCTCATTTCTTCAAATTATTATTTCTTTTTCATACAAATTAATTTAATCTTATTAAATAATATTCTAAAAAATTTATTTCCATGAACATATATACCCTAGATATACCTTAAATACCTTCAAATTATTCCTTCATTACCATCACCAACCTTCATCACTCTCCATTAGTGATGGTAAATTCATCATTCCTCGTCTTAGTTATTGTTAGGTATCCAATTATCTCATACCATTTTTCTCATCCAATGATTATTTTCTATGAATCCGACTGACAACCTCACTATTATAACATGAGTGATACTACTAAGTGGGATATGAGAAACATATATTATCTTAAAGAAAAAGATGAAGCCAAAAAAATAAGATAATTTTTAAGGAAGAAGAATAAGAGTATTCAAACATGTTATCATGTCGTATACCATCTAGATCTAGATATATAAATGAATGGGAAGATAACTAGCCCTAATTATTTATGTCAAAAAAGATACGGATGAATATATATAGAAGTACTATGAGTTTATATTACTAGTGATGTAAAGTATACTTGATATTTAAAGTTTTCAATCCATGAAAGATTATTAGAAGAGTTTTTTTATTCAATTTATGAATTATATGTAAGAATTTATAGATTTATTATCTTTATGTATGATTAGAAATAATCTACAAAGAATTTTTGAAAAAGTTCTATTATATTTTCTATATCTCTTAGAGGTTGAGTTGAATGTTGACTTCTTGAAGATCATTAAGAAGTAAAAGACTCTCTTAGTCGAGGGAGCGGACCATATTATATGTATATGATAGAATCCAAGATAAATATTTTTATCTTCATTAAATTAATATTAAGATAAAGAAACTAGAGTTATTCCTATACAAAGAACCTATGGTAGTGGATAGAGTTTACTTATATAGTATGGTGAATTAATTCCATTGTATGGTATATTTAATAACTCGCCAATTTAATATAGTTAGTATTTATAGGATGATACCTTCCCATCTCCTTTTATATTGATGATAAATTTATAGTATAGAATATGTAAATCAAATATCCCACACATGGAATGAAGTATGATTCTTAGGAGGAAACAATTCTTGTAAAAACAAATTTTCCATTGTTTACTATTTTTCTACATTCCATATAGGTGTATTCTAGATTAAATAAGAAAATATCAATACATTTATACTAGAAAAATAAGATAAAATACAAAATGGTGTGATGTTTAAAATGAGATTCAAACATTTGAAAAAAAACATCACACATTATTCACCACCCCTCTCATGTGTGTAGGAACTACTCCACTAGGACTATAAATAGGTAACAGAGCATGGGTTCACTTTGAATGGATATATTTATAAGACCTATTTGTTTTAATTGAATATTAGAATTGAAAAATTGAGGTGTGTTTATATGTGCCTCGAATTAAAAAAATCACATTCCATCCTTCTTAACGTAGACCTGTTGGTTTTATCCAATATTTTATCAACAAAGGGAAAGATAGTAGCTTTGAAGCATTGAAAAAATTAAAAAATGAATTAGGCATCACCATTTTCTCATGTTTTTTATAATTCTAATTGTTGTGTTAGATATGTTAATTATTATTTATATGATGATTTGAGTATCTAAATCTATGAAAAAGAGGGTTTTAATGAATTGTTCAGTAATTTGTACTCTAAAATATAATATTAAATGAAGAATTCCAAAATTCATTTCTATCATACAAATTATCACATATTAACTATATTTATGATGTTATTTCAATGTTTTAAAGATAATCCACTTCTATGGACAATGTATTGGATAAGACAATAAGAAATTATAAGTCCCTCAAAAAATATATTGAATCCCAAATGAAATTTATAACACCTAAAAAATAAAATATTTTCTATGAATAGTGATGAATTATAGAGTACTTTGTGAGAATGGTGTATTTGGAAAATATTTCCACGACGTGATCTATGCATTGAATAATCTACATAATGTATCCATGAAATCCATGTATTCTCTACTCGAATATAAAATAATGATGATAAAGAACAAGGTTGTTCAACATAAGAGACTTCTAAGATTAAATAGGATCATGTTGTAATGATAGAGATAAAATGGGAAGAGATATTGAGATCAGTTTAGAATGAAAAGTTTCCCAATAATAATAAATTCCTTGATCAAAAAATAAAATCTAAAAACTTGAAGAGAAAAAATGAATTCCCTACCAGATTATTAGATAATTCATGCTCATAAGTTTATTATGTTTTTCCATAAAATAGAGATCATGGTGGTGGTAAAGAGTGATTGACATCACCTGGAGGACTATCTAACTCAGGATAATAAAAAAAGGGGACACATTTAATTGATAAATCTATTTTCCCTATTTTTCAAAATAATACAATAAAAAAATTAAAATATAAAAAAATATACAATGAAGAAAATATTTAAAAACCACCACATCATCAATGGTATATCCAATAATAAAATCCCAACAAATGGATGCCTAAACATTTGGGTTTCCACCCAAAAAGTAGCACGATCAAAAAGTTGTATAAACTAAAATGAAGTCAAAATCAATGGTTTATTAATATATGTTAGTATTGTTGTATAATTGGGCATAAATTTTTTATATTTTTAATAATAAATAATAAATGTTTGGTCATGGAAGGCCTAAAATTAGAGGAATCAATGTAGAAATTTTAATAAACCTAATTTATAGATGAAGAGTTCATACAGTAAAAAAATAAACCTTATATGAATACATTTGATTCATTTAACAACTTTTATGAATAATAAACTGTAATTACCACTATTATGATTAATATTGGTATGTAAAAATACAAATAAGTCATTATACATGTGTAGAGAAGATTCCAAAAGTTTGAAGGATGTTTTAAATAATGTAAAATAAAATTATTTTGGAAATTAATTAGTAAATAAGGTTGTTGAATCAATAAATATGAATTTGTAAACAATGAATTTTGAAAAGGATTTAACACCATATAATAGAATATTATTCTACTATGGTATGTGAATCCAAATTATACACAAGTTAAAATTGTCCATAAATATAAATGTAAAAGGAATCAAGATTCATACCAAAATGAAGTCAATATAAGAGAGAGATTGTTTGATTGGAATGGTGGTTGACAGTCCTGAGGAATAAGTTGAATGGTTTCACAAAATGTATGACTCAAAAGTTGATAAAGAAATGCATAAAAGGTTAAAATAGGTAATTCACATATATTTCATATGTGATAATTTTTTTCTAGTACAAAGAGAGAGTAATTTGTATTTACAAAATGAATCCCAGGGAAAAATATTATGTTTTAATGAATGTATCAATACACACAAAGAAGGATTATCATGTAAAGAATGAGTGCTAGATAATAGGTCATCTTGGTTAAATGAGGCTATAAAAATGGATAAAGTTGCAAACATGGATATTCCATACTACGTCATATAAATATTCCCATTCCAAATAACAATTAAAAAGAAATATAAAATAATAACCATGTTTCCAAAAGGGGATCATATTTTGAAAATTTAAAGGGATGTAGTCATGAATAATTATCTATGGTGTGTTTACTTAGTGAAAAGTATGGTTGGGATGAGAAACAAATTCACATACCTAAACATATAAATAAGTAGATCATGGAGATAAACCTTATTACAATATCTTATTGAAGGTGTATTTTTATGGAGGTAATTTATGATGAAGAATGAAAGTAGAGAAATAAACAAAGATGAAATTTCCAGAAATATTGAAGGATCATCGATCAAAGAATATCTCAATTAATATATGCCTCACAATTTATATGGGTTTACACCTTGTATCATTCATTCTGATAAATAACCATAGTTATGTATTGAGATAATCCTATGATGTGGCGCTACAAAAAAACTAAATATTCAAAATAAGTATCCGTTTAGGTTGAATATGGAAATCTAGAAAACACATTAAAAATTGATGGATACGATATAATTTTCACTCTCCATTCATTTTTTTATTTATTTTGTATATTCTTATTAATGGGGGGGGTTATAATCAAATAAAATGGTGTAATAAATACAATATTAAATATTATATGTCATGATGTGTGTTTAAGTAAAGTGTATATTTATAAAACACCTTGATAATATGTTTGGAAAACCCACATTAAAGTGAATATCAGAAGTGGTATATTTTTATGGAATGTTAATGAAACTATTTGTTTTATGAATTTACCATTCATATTATATAATATATAATTTCCAAGGTATATAAATATTAGGTTTGTTGATATAACATTTCAATGGGAAAATGTGGTTCCACCATTATTTCAAATGAAAGTTAAGCGAGTCTCTCCAAGGGGGTTGGAAAGATATCTTTATTAAGATTACATGTGTTAGTTTGAAATGAATAACCTTCACTCTCACTCATTGTATCAATAAAAGGTATGATAATTTACTCCCTTTTCATTTATTTTAAATTAGGGGGAAGAATTTTACTAACTCTTAGAGTAAATTTGGAATTTATAATAAATCCAAAGGGGCAGATTAAAGATCCCAATTTGTTTTATTTATATTTTATATCTACTATAATTTTTTTGAAAAGATAATTTTTAATGTAATTATAGAATGTGAAGTTGGGTTTTGGAGTAAGAATCCACCCAAAATAATTAATGATCATACACGTGAATTTGTGTAAACAATAATGGAGTTTCTTCCATAGTAAATATATAAAAAAAGGAAATGAAATAGTAGATTATATAATATATCCTCATATAAATGGAAATTGTTGAAGATTAAAGTAGAACTATATAATACATGAAACATGTGAGAGAAGGATAAATAATCTATTTGATGACATGTATTGGGTAGCCTCTATAGTTTTTCTTAACAATTTAAAAATAGATTTTGGAACACCTAGATATTTTAAAATGGGTACATCATGTTTTATATTTTATGCCACATGAAACACCAAGATTAAAAATGAAAATAACACCTTGATATTTAATGATGTATTTATATTTAGATAAATTTAATCTCTTCAACATATGACACAACATATAACACTAGGTTTGAATGAAACACATTACACCATTAAAATATCCTTATTTATAAAAAAATTTATTTCCTAGCTATTAAGATGGGAGTGTAAAATATAGTAAATAAATAACATATATTTTATGTTTCAGACATGTATAAAATTAATTGATTGGTTATATATTATTTATAAATAAAATTATAACCATTTTAAATAAAATTAAATGTATTATGGAAATGTTTCTTCTTATAAAAAATTATTTAGTCGCTCTATGTACACAGAATTTATATTTATATTTTACCAAATATTATATATTTATTTTATAAATAAAACTTCCTTTATTATTTAATTATATAACATTTATCTTTATATGATTTTTTTAATTTTTTTTGAATATCTTCGTTTTTCGATGAATAATGAAAAATACTAAATTTTTATAGAAAATTGCCTTTTGTTTAAATTATTATTATTGTTGATTTTTATTTTGAACTATTTATAAAGTAAAATTACTTCTATTATATATTTATTAATAAAATTTTGTTCATTTTAATAATTTTCATATTTCAGTTTTACAGAAAACCATTTTTAACATTTGAACATTTTCACTTTAATCACCCTCTTTCTTGTCATGTCTGTTGGATTAATTGAAAATTATATTTTCCAATTATGTGAATGGGATATGGGAAATTACATTATATATTTTTAATAATCATAATATATATTATCAAATAAGGCAAAATTATTTTTTTACCTTAATTAATATTAAAAATTGTAAAAAACATTATTGCAATTATTGTAAAAATGGAATTATCTGGGGGTTAAACTAAGAAGATAAGGGTTAACATTACCTAAAAACGATCGTAAAATCTATTAAATGGAAATATTTATACCCTATCATGTCTAAGTATTTATAATAATCTATTTTGGAATCTTTTTTAAAGGAAAATTGTGAGTACTCATTTTTCTTTTCAGAAAGTACATGTGTGTCACTCACCACACTTATAAAATGCCACCCCTTTTTCTGTCCTTTTCACAAATTAAAACCCAATAATCAGCCTATAACATAACAAATAAAATAAAAAAATCAATTAACTATACGTAAAATCCGTTTTTGTAATAAATATATCCTATGAAGGATTTTGGTAAAATCATATGAAGGTTTACCGAAGAGGAGGTGACATTCTTCAACACAATGTTTTGTTTAATTTTTCTTATACCAAATTAAATTATTATTAAAACAATTTGATATTATAAAATATGTATGCTGAATATATTAATATGTTTTTACGTTAATTTAATGACCAAAATGAATTCCATCTTCCATCAAATGGGCTACCAAATCATTATTTGTGTGTATAGTGAACTACGACCTTATGAATCGATGTCATTGATATTTTCATTATCGCCCATCACAGTTGGTTATATTGATGGATATAAATTATATATATGATATTTATTACATAATTATACATATTTAATAATTAAATCATATATAAAATTTTTAGTTTGAATTCAATATGGGATGCGACAACATCACTCGTGTGTACAGTGGACTTCCGCCTCACAAATAGATGTTATTCGTTTATCAGTATTTCTTTACATGGAAGGTGACACAGACAATTTTAACAATTTTATGTGATATAAATGAAATATTTATTATATTATTGACATAATTATCGAACTATAACTATAATATACAATTTTCCTTCTTAGCTTTTAACTCATTGAAATATGATAATATCGTTCATTGACATGTTGACTACGACCTTCCTGAAGAGATGTGAATATGTTTTTATCACCACAACACATAGATGATATTTATAAGTATATATAAAGAAATTATATCTTATTTATGATATTATTTAAATTCAATGAGGATAAAATATTTCATATATTTTTTCTATATTTATTATAGAAAAATGGAAATGTTACTCATGCGTACATACAACATACAATCTCCATGATTATAAAATATTTATTTTTCAATAAACATATTTTATGATTTGTTTTAAAATATTTACTGATGAATAAATATTATAATCATTTCCTAATTATTATTTTTCTTTAGGTATTTAAATAATAATCACTTTGGCCATAGTCAACATACCAATGTAATTTTTGACACATAATCCCAATATCATAAAACATATGATGTAAATATAATTGATTAATTAAACATATATATATATCATGGTAATAAGTGAAATAAAATTATTAATAAAATTTTAATGTTTATTAAAAAATAAAATAATTAACATTAGATTATTATTCAAGATGGTAAATAACATACGAGATGAGTCTGACTCAAGGTAATGGTTCCCCAGCAATATTTTACTTCCATGAGATGTATGATCGATTAAACATTTATTTAATTTACATAGTTTAAATAATATCCCATTGATATGGTATATCATTAATTTATTTACCTTCAAGGAATTTAAATGTTAATTTGGTTTCCTTTACTTTAGGGGGATTATGATTCAGTAGTTGAAAAGTTGTAAGAGTTTATTTCAAAATCACATCATTATTCAAATTTTTTTATGTTTATAACTCAATTTGGGAAATTATTATATATTTATTTCTTAAAATAATTCTATTTTATTAAATTCTAGTCATTACTGAACATTTTCAATTAATAGTACCATTTTTTTACTTTTCAATACATAAAAATAATTTGGAAAATAAAAATCTGACATTGTTTTCTCTTTGGTCAGAGATCCTTTTTCATCAAAACCCATTTTTTCTAAAAATGATTTACAAAATTATTTTATCATTTTAAATATGATTTATGACAATAATTTTCACCCATTTTTATATTTTATTTTTTTAAAGGAATCTTCATGTTATTTTCAAAACTATTCTCATTTAGCATTTACCAAAAATGTAAACAGAATATTTAGTTTAATGTGTATGAATTGAACTGATTTTTTCCCTCAACAAAAATAAATGTATTTAATATCACTTTACAATATTAAATGTTTATTTTTAGATAAATATACTTAAATAAACTTTTGTGAACTTTTAGGTTTAAATAATGATTCTCTATATGAAAATGATATTTTCCCCATTAATTCTTTTAAATATATTGCTGTTGAATTTTTATTCATAAATTATATTGACCCATATATTTTAATTAAGATCAAATAAGGAAATGTTTTATTAAAATAATACTTATTTTTAATGTGGATGGTTTAAGACCAGTTTGATTGTGGATGCACAATTTTGTTTCCATCCACTAAATTATTATGGTTGGTTTGGGATTTAGTTTATTGATTGGGGAAAGTATTAACATTTCTTATGTTATATTTTCAATATGAGTGTTTAGGGTGATTATGTTTAATCCCTTTAATATAAGGAATTAATTTTACTTAGTATATGATGGGAGGGTCCCGCTATTTCCCCTCGATGCATCAGCAGGTCTCATAAGATAACCTAAATTGAATCTATGCCAAGTTCTTACCAATTTATAAATATGTCTTAGAATAAGTCCTAGAAAATATTATATGTATTAACACAAGTCCACGATAGTATGTTTGAGATGTAAATATCTAAACATTCCATCATTATGAATTAATTTATTGATATTACATGTGATTATTGAATTAGTTAGAATATTTTTGGTTCAGTTTGATTATCATGTGATTATTTGTATGGAATTAGTTTATTATAATTTATTTAAACCATATTACTCGAAGCTTATACATTAAATGACTTGTTTTTCAGTTATTAACCATTCCATATTGATTATTTATTATTTATTCATATCTTTTTTTTGTGTGTACCCTCACTAAACCTATTACCTCACACATTTTTTATTTTTTTCCCAAGAATACCCGGATGTGTTTTATGATTGTTATATAGGGATATGCTAAGGGTAATGATTGATTTATCAAAGAAAATACATTTTTTATTTTATTTTTTAAATTATAATAAAAATACTATGTATGTATAAAGTTTAACAAGATTACTAAACTATTAATTGTTATATGTGATTTCTTGTATCTTAGGCCAATTTAGAAATTAAACCTTTGGATCTGGGATATTGGGGTCTTTGAGATACAATTTTTATCAGAGAAGTTCAAATAAAAACCTTGATAACTATGTCAAGCAAAAAATAGATTTTGGAACCTAACCCATTTATTTCCTTTTAGGATATGTATAGAAAAAAATCATATAGTTTTTGTAAGATGTTATGTGGTTTAGTCTTGAAAATAAATCCTTGTATGGATACTACAACTGGAATTGATTCTAGAATATATTTACCTAGGGGTAATAAATTTGAAAAGGGAATGTCATATGATGTCCCAAAGGGGCCCATTTTGTGACTCCCTAAGTATGCCCCAAATCGTTAGGTGATTGATAATAGAACCCAGTAGGCATATCACTACCAACATAGGACATAGACTAAGTACATGTATACACACACAAACACATCTCTGATTCCCTAAAATTCTGGAATGAAAACCAACTAAAAGAAACCATGCATTCATACATATACTTCCACAACCAGAGTAAAACTGGATGTAAATGAATGTAAAAATCACCAAATACAAGCCCACCAAAAAAAACTGAAAACTAGTCCAACTTGAATGTAAATATGGGGACTACTGTTAAGGTACCACATGTAGATACATCAGTCTATCTGGTCTAAATAAACTATGTATGGTCCAGGTCTGTCTAGGACTCTATCAGAGGGTCGATCATCTACACAAGACACGACATGTGTGGGAAATTACCATGCAGGGGTGAGTAAAATAATACCTAATAGGAAACCCTAAACCACAAATCATATAATAAAAATAATAATATCCAACTCTACATTGGTATTTTTCTATGTCACATATAATAAGAATATCTAAATATATTTAGTAAAGACTTATAGTCTAGTGGTAAATTCAAAACCATAATTCCATCCTAGGAATCCGTCTTGGAAATTCTATGAAGCATTCATCTATGATAAAACTCTTAATGAGTCAGATAGAACTAATGTCATCTTTCTGAGTGGTATTATACACTGGAATTCTGAATATATGTGATACACAAATCAGATTCACTCTTTAGGCCATGAGATATAACAATAACTCAATGTTTATTAACCCTCTATGTAGATGATCATCACCCAAAGAGTTTTTGTCATGAAGATTCCAAGAACTCCACCTGTGGCATTGGGTTAATAGAAAATCTCACACCTTGAATGAATATTTTCCATCATATAATTAATATGGGCTCTAAGACAACTTTGAATGAGTACACGACATATACGAGGAGTACACATTGTTCTCCTTTGTCCTTGTGTCCTCTAGTGTAAAATGGATTGTGCCCAAATCCATATAGAAATACAATGTGTGATGCTGCATGTTTACCTCTTCCTATGTTCCAGTAAATAGTTTAGCTCATGTAAATCCTAGTTATCAGTGCTAGGGTAGGGGTACATGACATTCCTATAGTCATGTATGTCAATTCATGCATGTGTGCCATCAAAGGTACACACTGAGAAAACAAAATAGTGCTACACGCAGTGTAACATGGTCACACGCCTTATGGTACTTAACACACTTCCAAAAAAATAGCAACTTATATAAGTAAAAAACACCACTATTTATGGTAGGTATCTTCAAAAATAAATTCAATTTATATGATAGCTTTTGTTTCATGGACCCTGAAATTAATCAAACCATGATATAATATTAAATATTATCCTTTCCTTTGGAATTGTAATGTGACCATTAAAAATAGTTACCCATCCAATAGAATGGTAACCTCCCCTAATAATTATAAATAAAAATAATTCATCTTATTACTAAAGATAGGATTTATGTTTATCATGATATTAGTAAATTAATGTTTTAAAATTGATAAATTAAGTGTTTTTATTTTCCTTAGTAATAAATATTTATTTAAAATTTTATTATTAACATAATGTTATAAAATAAAATTTATTATTTCAAAATAAATTCTGAAATTAATATTTTATTTTCCTATGAAAGTTATATAACTTTATGGGACTTTAATTAATTTGTAAAAGTGTCATAATATAAGTTATAATTTTAAAATCGATATTTTTTGAAAAAATGATGAATTTAATTAAAAATTATATTTCTCATATTTAAAGAATTATTTTCATAAAATTGACTTTATTTTTTCAATCTACACATATAAAAATTGTTAGGATGATTTTTTTAGACTTTTCTAAAATAGTTTTCTTGAATAGTTAAATACAGTAATTTAGGATTTTAAAATTATAAGAAAATAAATGATATTTTGAATAATTGATAATGTATGGATGATATAAGCACCATTATCCCAAACTATACTTCACTATTTACTATATTTATTCATGTGAAACATCATAATTGATTTTCCTGAGCCAAGATATTAAACAAATGAATAAAATAACATAAAACACCTCTCTCCTCTCATTATAAATACCACCTCTCACCACCTCTTCGCCTAACACATTCCAAGACTTGAAAATAGTCCAATTTATTCACAATAACATTCCCATGTATATCTACACTTATAGGATCCATTTTTCAAGAAAAATTCCAAATTTAATTTCCATATGGAGTTTCTCAAGGATAATAAGTTCCAAAGGTAAAATCATCGCTCGTTTTATTTTATTTTATTTTATTTTATTTTGTTCTGTTTTAAAATCCTTACCTCAACTACCTTATAAAATGGTATTTTATAATTCTATTATCATGAATATACTATAATTTTATTGTACTAATGTTATATCAATGATCAATTCTATTCTCCTCTCCATTTATTGTTAAAATGAAAGCAACGACCATGTGGTGCTGATTTACCACCTTCATGGGTGACATAATTATGTTTTTTAGTTCCGCATTCAATACTAGTAATAAATTAATTTTTATGGATAAAGTGGATTATAATATTTTTATTAAAACATATTTATTTTTTTAACCATTATATTTTCATAATATTCATTAATAAAACAATACTAGTTCGTGATGATAAAAAAACTGCAAGAATAAATAACTCATTTTTCTTTAACATTTTATGCAATGAATAATTCTCATATATAGAAACAAAATGTTATATAATATGATTTAATATTTTTTATGTTAATTAATAACATATAATTTCAATTATGGAAAACTATTCTCATTTTACATGATCTTTGATACATGCAAACAAGTGAACCAATCATGAAAACCAAGGAAACAAAATCTCCCGAATGACAAAATTCAATATTATAACTCATCAAAATGATATATATGATATGAATAAAATTTTAATAAATAAAATATATGTTGATTAGGTTTGATTCTAAATTATTAATTAATTGAATTTTGTTATTCATGATATTAAGTGAATGCACCAAACACTTTCATACACAATGTAAGGGATTCTCTCTAAACCCCCATTTCCCTTCAGGTTATGCTTCCTCTATATTTAACCAAATAAAATTATTAATAGTTCACATGAAATCCTAATAAATTCATTTTCTATGTTCCAAAAAAATTTCCAATCTCAAATATTCTTTTATTGATGGGGAAATTCATGTTTTATAAGGTTCCCTCTTCAATTCCTCGAGATAAACGTACCCGATTTAAGGGAACTTCCCAATTTTTTACCCATTATATAGTACACTCAATAATCTATTTTAGGGCCCCAATATTTTTATTAATTAACTATTTTTATAATGGAAAATAATATTTTTTAATATCAGGTTTTATTTTGACAATTATTGTTTTTCCTGCTTTAAAGACTCTTTAATATTTTCCCCTAAATCACACTAAAATAAATAATTTCTAAAGATTATTAAACACTATTTTTTATGTTTTAATTTGTGTTAGAATTCATTTATCATGATCTATGACAATTTTAAATTATTAATGTCCTATTATGATTTAAAATGATTATTTTATAGACACCATTATGATATTACATTTGGTTATTCCTTATTAACCACTTATTCCTTGTGTGTGGTGTATGTATAATTTCCTTTCATTTATAATCATCATTAATTGGAGACTTAATTGAATATATATAATTATTGTGTCGTGGAATTGATTATTACCATATCTGTATACCATTTTTATATATTATATCTTCTTTTACTATTTTTTAATAGGGGAAATATTGATACGTCTATATTTTTTACTCAATACTAATATTTTGATAAGTAATATTGTTTTGGAATTAAATCAATGTATGAAGAATGATTTGGAATTTAAGTGATAGGTGGACCTAGTTATAGATATCCCCTTGATGTGTCAACATGTCTCATTAGAGAAAATGGTTGGTGATAAACACTTCATGTTTGTCTCTAAGAAGAATCAGATGGATTTCTACCCAAAAACTTTAACTATCATGATGATATAATAGTTCATGTGTCCAGATACATGACACCCAATAATTAAGAACTTTCTTTACTTAGAATTCAGTAATTACATTAAAAGATGTTTTCACTAAGATAAAATATATGGTTGAATTTTCATTATCAATTTATTGATGGCACGTGTCTTTCAGTTATTTACCTTTAAATTATGTTAATACCTTATTGACTATGCTTCAATTATTATTGACTCATGAAGCTTTTACTGAGAATATGAGATCATGGTTTAATTTTTTTACCATCCCAAGGATATAAAAATGAAATCTTGGAATAAGCCTCAAATAAGTAGTTTATTTTACGTTGTTATGTTCTATGTTTAATTACCAATGTAATAAAGAAACCATGTATGTATCCACTTAACCAAGACAAACAAAATAATTAATCCTTGGTGATGTAATATCTTGAATCTGTATCATTGTAATAAAACAACCTTTGAAATTTTTCAACTAGGGTTGGGGTTGTCACAGTTGGTATCAGAGAATGTTGAGAATTAACCTTGGGAACTTGAAGATAAGTAAACATGAGAATTATAATAATTCCTTGTACTAAATTATTGGATTAATATTTATGATTATTATGATACAATTTAGTGTGTTCTATTATTTAGTATGGGTGCCTAATTGAATAAATGGAATCAATAACCACATACAATGTATGGATTTCCCCACTAATTAACACAGTTAGTGTTGGAGTTGAGCATATCATTACCATTTTAGGTAATCATACTAAGGTTATAAAAAATAACTATAGGAAACTAATGATGGATTGTTTCATATAGAATAAGCCCCTATATTTTATTGGGAACACTAACCCAGTGGTATATATAAATAGGATCTAGCCTCTTAAAAAGAAATTTCAAGCATCTGGTCGAAATGAAAATGAAAAGGCAGTACTGGAAGTATATTGTCTCAAGGGAGATGCTGATCAGTATTGGTCATTGATCCAAAATAATAAGTAGGAAGATGATATAGAAGGCATGGAATGGAGAACATTTAAGGAAAAATTTTCGATAAATATTTCTCTCATGAGAAATGCACAGAAATGAAGGAAACACCTATATCTTAAAGAAAAAGGAATGAGAGATTGCTTCATAGGATGAGGCTATCTGTATAATACTTTGAAGGTATTCTATATATTCCAATTGTGATTCAAAAAAATTCTTGATAAGTTCTTTTAAGGTTTCAATCCATGTATCTAAAAGTCATTGGATTCAAAAATATTTAATCATATGATGAAATAGTGTAACTCGCCATCAAAACAGATAAGGAATTTTATAGATCATATAAATTTAAGGGGTATCAAGACAAGAAGAGGTCTCCTGATAACAATGGAAAGGGTGAATATTTAAAGAAGAATAGGGGAATGAATCAATTCCCATTATGTGAAACTTATTGAACGATTGATCCTTGTAAATTCTTGGAAGGCCTGGGAGTTTGTTATTAGTACTGAGAAAAGGGTCATTTATCTAATTAATGAAAGGGGAAGAATCAAATAAATGATGTTCAATTATTTAAATGTAATTAAATGGGTCATTATTAAAATAAATTTCCCAAGAATCAGGGGAATCTACCATAAAAGAGGCCAAGGGGAGATGTCCAAGCATCTACGATTAGTACAGCTGAATTAGAAGTACCTAATGATGTGGTGGAAGGTAGAATAATAATATATTACAATTTATCTGAAGATTTATTTAATAATAGATCGTTTTAATCTTTTATATATACCAATTTTTTTTAAAAAATAATATATTTACATTTTGATTTAATAAGGGGGTTATCAGCAACAACTTCTATGGGAAGTCTCATTATAAACAAAATGTGACATCTAACCCCCACTATGACACATAAATGTTCTTTAGTTTTAGACCTTATCATTATTCCTATGGTTGAATATGACATAATCCATGATATATATTTTATTTCAAAATATGATGAGTTTCTTTTTACAAGAATAAAATTACAATTTTGAAATAGTTGTAGAATCCCTTATCATTAGGGAAGAAACCACATCATCTGATTCTTATCTAGATCGACCCTAAATAGCCTATGAAATCATATTCATGGGGAGGAAGAAAAACAAACATCTAGGGATGAGGAAAGTAATATTCAAATTGAGTATGTACAAATCATATAGGAATAAATTGATGAATTTCTTGAGGAATTTCATAGACACCCCTAGAGCATGACGTTGAGTTTACCATTGATTGAATCCCTGAAAAAATACTAGTATCAAAGACTCCTTAGATAATGGTTACTATAGAATTAGTGGATATGAAAAAACAACTAGATGAGTTGAGTACTAAGGGATTTATTTACCCTAATATTTCTCTACAGGGAGCCCCTATTCAATATGTCAAGAAGCATGATGGTTCCTTAAGGAAATGAATCAATTATAGAGAAATAAATATAATTACAATAAATAAAAAGTATCATATGACTCATATTGATGATTTATTTGATCAAATTCAAAGAGATCATTATTTATCAATGATTGAAATTTTTTCTGGGTATCATCAATTGAGATTAATGAAGGATGATATTATGAAGATAATCTTTCATACGACGTATGGAAATTAACATTTTATAATAATTATATTTGGATAGGCTAATGAAAACCCTATTTTAATGGATCTAAGGAACATCGTATTCATGGAATATTTGAATTGTATTTTGGTAGTATTCATCGATGATTTTTTGATGTTTTCTAAAATCTATGATGATCATGGGAATCACATAATGATTTTTCTTCAGACTCTCTAATAGAAAGAGTTATATAGTAAATTAAGAAAGTGAGAATTTTGGATTCATGAAATTTCTTTTCATGGACATATTGTCTCTAAGGATACAATCTCAGTTGATCTTGTTAAAAGAGGAAATCCAATAATGGATGACACCAATGAATGTAACTTCGGCACATACTTTCATTTATATAGCATGTTATTATCGATATTTCAATAATAATTTTTCCCGATTGACTAACCTGTTAACCAAGATCACTTCTAAAGGGTTTATGTTCATATGGAAAAAAATGTGAATAATGTTTTAAAACATTGATGATAATACTAGTAAATGCTAAAATTTTGACTCTGCCTTTAGGAAATGATGGGTTTGTGATATATAGTGATGCATCGAGGAAATAATTGGGGCGTTTCCTTGTGAAAAATGAATAATTTAATACATATTAACCAATTAGATTGAAGACTCATGTGAAAAATTATCCAACTCATGATATTTAGTTAGCAGCTCTAATCCTTTGTCTAAAGATATATAGGCACTATCTCTATGGTGAAATATGTGAGATATATATGGATCACAAGAGTTTGAAATATATAATTAATTAGAAATAATGAAAATATGATGGCTTGAGTTACTGAAATATAATTATTATTGAATATACCACCACCCAAGAAAATAAAATAATGTCTTAGATTCATTAAAAAAGAAAGATCATTGACTTATAGCCCAAATTAGGATTGAGAAATATATTATATTCCTGGATTTTTTGAATATATACATAGTAATTGTTAAGTAAGGGGAATCCTAACTCCTATTTAAAATGATTGTTAGACTATCTTCATTGGATAAGATAAACAGTTCTCAATCTGATGATGATAATCTTCAAAACAAAATTAATGCCATTAAGAATAGAATATTGGCAGACTTCATCTATGAGGACAGAATTCCGAAATTTGGAAAGAGGTTATGTGTTCCTTAAATACATTAGTGAAAAATGGAAGTATTATATGATACTTAGAGCTCAAGTTTCTCTATACACTTTGGTTATACTAACATTTATAGATATCTAAATGAAAATTTTTGGTAAGCTAATATAAATCAGGAAACTACTGACAATGTTTCATGATTTTTAGTTTTTCAACAAGTGAGGATTGGGAGACAACATCCTAGAGGAGTCTTGTCACCAAAACCTATTCCTAAATGGAAATGAAATGAAATTACCATATAATTCATCACTTGATAACCGAATACCCCCATAAATAATGATACAATATGTTTTATTGTTGACTGCATCAAAAAATCAGCACATTTTCTTTCCATAAGAGAAGATTTTCCTCTTGTGAGCCTACAAAGACTCTATAATAATGAAATTTTAAGACATCATGGTTCACCTCTATCGATTTATTCTGATCGATATCCCTATTTTACAACAAAAAATGGAAGAGTATTTAGATGTCTTTGGTTATTAAGATTCTTTTGAGTGCTACTTATCACCATCAAACAGAAGGACAGTTTTAAAGGACTATTCAAACTTTATAATACATATTGAGATCATGGTCACATGACTTTATTGGTATGTGGGATCTGTATTAACAATGTATAAAAGTTTCCTTAATAATAGTTTCCATTCAAGTATTCAAATGGTTCCATATAAAGAATTAAACAGAAATAGATTTCATACTATCACTTGTTGGGATGAGGTTGGTGAGATTAAAATTATAGGCCCTAGAACTTATTGATGATAAAAAAACAAAGGTAAAGACTATTCCGACCAATATTGAAGAAGCTAAATATAGGAAATAGAGTTATACTGATAAACAGAGAAATTATTTAGAATTTCTAGTTGGAGATCATCTATTTATGAAATTAACTCCATAGAAACGTGTCATAAGCTTCAGTAAGAAAGGGAAATTGATCCATAAATACATCTGACCATTTGAAATTATGGAAATAATTATATCTTTAGCTTTTTTATTTGAAATTCCACGAAGTCTCTCTGATGTTCCAGATGTGTTCAACAGGTCATTATTAACGAAGTACATACCATACCCAACACATCTACTCACATATGAGAAAATAGTATTGGAACCTGATTTTTAATCAAAAAAGACCTTATTGATATTCTTGACACTAGAGAGAAGGTATTGTGAAATTGGACTACTAAACATGTAAAAGTTATTTAGATAAACCATAAAATGGAAGAAGAAATGTGAGGACCTAAGGATGTTATGAAGAAGAACCACCCACATATTTTTAAATGTCAAAAGTTTGGATAAAAAAATTTCTGAATTAGTGGAGAATACAACACCCCGAGATTTATGGTACATATCTTCTTAAATAAATTCAATTTTTTTTGATATCTTGTGTTGCGTGAACATAAAATATTATTTAATGGCGATAAACTATTAAATATTAATATTAACTTTGGTATTGTAAAGTTACCATTAGGAATAGTAACCTATACAATAGAATAGGAACCTCACGTATGAAAGTATAAATAATATTTAAGTTTATTATAATTGAAAATATGATATAATGTTTTCATGATATGAGTAAATAAAAGTTTTTAAAATAGTAAATTAAGTATTTGTATTATTGTAAGTAATAAATATTTATTTACAATTTGATAATTAATATAATGTTCTATACGAAAATTTATTTTCAAGAAATAAATTTATAAATTGTTATTTTTTTATGATTAATGATGGTTTTATGCGACCTCATTTAATTTTTCAAAGTGTCAAAAAATCATTTAACATATTAAAATCAGTATTTTAGGAATAAATGATGATTTTAAATAAAAATTAAATATCTCATACTTATAAAATTATTTTAATAAAATGGATTCCATTTTTTAATTTTATGTAATAAAAAATGGCCAGGGTGAATTTTTGGATTTTTCATAAAATATTAGAATTTTTGATGAATGGTGAAATATGATAATTTATGGTAGGTACATTATATGAAACGAAATTTAATTATGAGTTGTTTATTATGTATGGCTGATATAATCACCATCATCTATAAATTTACTTCTCTTTTTACTGTATTTATTCATGGGAATCATCACTATTTATAGTCTTGAACAATAATAATAATTAAAAAAATAATGAAAAACACCCCTATCCTCAAAATATATATACCACCATCTCCACCTATTTTCCTTAAACCTTACAAGTCATGAAATTGTCCAATTTCCACCAAATTCTCATCCCAAGTGTCTCCCCCACATCTAGGAGCCTTGGTTCTAAACCAATGTCCAAACTCAAGAATCTGCCATCGTTTTTTTATTTTGTTTTATTTTACTTCCCTCAATGACCCTATCCAACATGAAATGATATATATAGTATCATGAATATAATATAATTTTTTTTTCTTAATGGTATATTCATCATAAATTTTATTTCCCTCTCCTTTTACTCTAAAAATGAAAACATCGTCCACGAGGTGCCGATTTACCACCTTTAGGGATGACAATTTATTGTTTTTCAATCCCACCGTCAAATCTAGTAATAGAACTATTTGTATGGTTAAATAATATTATAATACACACATTACAACTTATTTAATGTTAAATAACAATAATATATGAATAATATTAAATAATAAAACAAAACAAGTTTGTGGTGATAAAAAACATCCAAAATCAATCAAACAAATTTCATTAATGTTTTATCTTATAAATCATCCTTATATTAGGAAAAAACATGATACATGAGTCAATTTACTATAATTTAAATTCATTAATAACATATAATTTCATTTTCATATATCAATTCTATTTTTAAATGATCTTTTATACATGTATTCATGTGTACCAATCAAGTACATTGAGGAAACAAACACCCCTGAACAAAACAAGTGAATCTTATAACTCATAAATGGCCATAAATTATCTTAATAAAATTATACTAAATCATTTAAATTTTTATGTGGTTATAAATGTAATAACTAATTAATCTAATTTCATTATCTAGGAAATTAAGTGCAAGTGAGAAACACTTTCTGACATAAGGTAAGAGATTCTCTATGAACCCCCATTTTTTCATTAGGATAAACATTATCGCTCTTTACCAAAAATCAATTATTAAATATTCTTATTTAATCCCCCAAATTTTCTGTGTTTGTTCCCAACATATTAAGAAATATCAATTCTTATTTTTTTACAGGTAAACACATGTTTTATAAGGGTTCCTTTTCAATTCCCCCCGATAAACACGCCCGATTTAACGGAACTTCCGAACTTATTAACCATTATCAAGTACACTCTATAAATTGTTTTTATCCACAAATATTATTCTAAAATAAATATTTTCATCTTGAAAATATATATTTGTTCATTTTTTGGATTTATACAAACAATTACGGTTTTGTGTTTAATAAAGACCCTTTAATATTTTCCTTTAAACAATATTGAAGGTATAATGGTTCATATTCCAGTTACATGATGTATAATAATTAATAATTTTCTAAATTTAGTATTTAGTTGTTACATTCCATGTGAATTTCACTATGAAAATATTCTATGGATTAATTTTCATTGTCAGTTTATTGATGGAATCTATTTTTCATGTATTTACCATGCAATTATATTTATTCCTTATTGAATCTACGTCACATATGTGTTTTGAGTAATTAATTTATAATAAAAAGGTTGATATTTGGTGATATTATCTATTTTATATCTCCTGTTGTAATAAAATTACAACAGAATCCTAGATATAAGGGTCATGGTTATTATAGGAAGGGTCCCACACAATGTGTATCTCTGAGGTACTTGTTGTGTAGATCATAAATTTGAATATTTTGAGAACATCAATCACATGTCTTATCTGATTCTTCAGAAATCGATATAACTATCCCCATGAAAAAACCAAATAGCATCTTTAGCTGAGGCATGTATTCAGAGAATCATCAAAATATGGCCATTAAATCCATTCAGAAAATGCCTTCAAACATTGTTCGTTGTTGTGTGATGAAGAACAAAATCCTCATATATACACTATTTGCTCCACTTCAGCATCCGTCATCACACCACCATCAAGTATTTCCATTCATAGATCTATGATATCAGATCACTTTCCCATGAATGGGTGTCCAACATTAGATTATTCAAATTTAATTGAACCACATGCTAAACAAATCACCCTTTATGAACAATAAATAGGATTTAAATGCACAAATAACATCTATAATGAATAAACCTCTAAAATATTTCATGTCGACATTGATTCATTTCCATTAAAATTATAAACTATGATATAATCAAAAAATCACAATGAAATTCCCTAATTCAAAAATTAAACTAACCCATCCTACAATATGCATGACCATCGGATTAATCTCTTAGTTTATTGATTCATCTTCATTATTAAAATATATAATAAGGAGGTAATCAAGTAAAAAATTACACCCATGATTTAGATTGATCACTGAAAAAGAATGAAATTTCACTGTAAGCATTGGAGAGATCCTCTAATTTTGTCTCTCACCAGCCATTGATCTTCAATCCGATCATCATTCACCACCATAATCTCCTTCAGTACTCTCCAATGGTTCTCCAACATTTTTTGTGTGATGCAGTTATCTTTGATTTTTTTCATAAACAACAATAAATAGAGAATCATTGGGTCATTTCATTGTAATGGAGATTAAGTAAATTATTTTCATTAATTTATTCTTCATCCATTCCCACAATGGATTTTCCAAAAAAACTCTATGATGATTATGTTTATGTCATTACCAAGGTAAAAACCATGATCTGGATTCAATGGTTCACTCATATTTCTAATTTGATCCCATATTTTTATGTTATTCCACCTTTTTCTAAAAAAATACAGATGCATTCTATTTAATATTTTTAATATATTTGATATATTTATACTAGACACACTAGGCCTTGGAATTGCACCCTTTCTCACTGCTTAATCACAAAAATATTCCATACAATATTCAAAAATAATACAATGAAAATAGGAGTCATTACATTCCCCCCACCATGGAGATTTACATTAAAAAAAATCCAAAACAATTGGCTACACAAATAGATGTGCGTAATGAGCATGAATATGAGCCACCCGCTTCTAGGTTCTCTTGGGAAGATTCTCATGCAACCATCGGACATGCACTAAAGGAATCGATCACCCAAGAAGTATCTTGTCCATCTGATTCTCGATCTCAATCATGTACTCAAAAAAGGAAGATATATCCTCAATGTACATCTATCCCCAATAAATAACATGTGATGATTCATGCACATACATCCTTAGTTGTGACATGGGGAAGTATTCATGTACTTGGTGAAACTATAGAGGTAGTTCTAAGTGATATGATAGCAAACCAACTATATGTTGTATCTATAAATGGATAATGAATCACTGATATAGATTACCACCCCAACCAAATCTATATAATCCACATCAAGGTGAAACCAAATGAAACACACGGTATCCCTCATGAAACTCCAAAGTCCGTCATAGTCTATCCACATTAAAATTATGATAAATATGTGTAGTCCTCATCCACTGATAGATGATCTATATCTTCATGGTAGTGGCTCTCACTAACTCTGGAACCTTAATTTATGACACTCCTAGGTTAGTCTATCAATGTGGTGACCGTCAGGGTCACCCGTACAAAGCCTTAAATACAGCCATATGAATGGTAGAATGGTATCTGTTATTTTATGAAAACTCTACATGTGGTAGGTGATCCTCCTAAATATGGTCAAAGTCTATCATGTAAGCTCACATAATTTTCTCTATAACCAAAATGGCGTGCTAAGTCAAGCAATAACTCTAGGGGTAAAATGTTATTCCCAATAATAACAAAAACCTCCTTCAATCCCTTCCGTAATTTGGACCCAATGTGAAAATCATGGTCCCAAATGATCGTCGATGGAACTCCATGGAGTCAGATTATTTCAAATACATAGAAGCATGTCATTCTCTTATTTGAACTCTTCTCTTGAATAGTAGGGAATTGGGGATATTTTCTGACTCTATCTATAATCACTAATAAGACATCATGTCCCCTAGAAATACATGGTAAACCTATGATTAATTCTATGGATATCTCACTCCACTTACACTCTGGCACCTTAAGGCGTTGAGCTAAACCAAATATAAGTTGGTTCCCTACCTTCACTTTCTAATAAGGAATTAAGAGAAAAACTATGAAACTAAAATTTTCATCCTTTCCCACCAAACAGACATGGAGTTCCGGGTATATCTTCTAAAAACATGGATGTTCCAACTATTCAGGTGTATGAAACTCTCTCAGAACCTCCTCTCGTAACATCACTTATAACATAGTTCATCCTATGAAAATAACACCATGATCCCCACTTTTAGAAAACCCTTCAGGGGCATTTCTAGTAGATTTATGATTAATACAATGGAACATGATCCTCAACCTAGTTGGTGAGGACTCCTTAAGTGAATCCATGAGACCCATGTTCGAAACCACACAGAGGCATATTTTCAGTTACTCTAGTGAAACTGTAGTTGCACTGTGTGGGTACTGTAGCTGTTACAGTCGCAGGTATTGTTTGGTATTGTAGCAGCCAGAACTATTCACCTTGGGCCACCTCTTTGGGGTTGGAGTCTTAAATGACTTCGAGAAACCAAGGATTTTGGGTTAGTAAGGCTTTCATGACACCTTTAAGACCTTTTGGACACCTTAAGGCCTTTGGGGCACATGAGCAGTGTAGTTACCCCAGACAGACTCTACAAAAAATGGACAGCCCTAGAGGAGGATTCAAAGAAAGTGAACTCACAAGAGCCAGACCAAATGGATTTAGAATAATGAGATGGTATGGATATACCATTTGGACCAGCTTGTGCTTGCAAGGGAAGCCTCGCCATGTGTCCATGAAAAGGTGGAGAGCTACTATCATGATACAGATGTAGGGGAGGGGCAGTTCAGTGTAGTTATAGTCTGTTTGAATTCCCTAATACTTTTGGGTCATGTAATCTCTTAAGCCTATGGTTCATGTAATATCTAAGACTATGATCCTTGTAATGGTTCCCACTCATTCCTTGAACAAGGGGTTACAAAAAATAAAACAAAAATGAAGGCCTCTTGGCCATTTGGGCTGAGTATGTAGGATCTCATACTCAGTATCGAGAAATTATTCCCTCTAGACTCAATGAAAAAGTTGAGGGGCAGCAACCATTTATTGGAGGTAATCTACTCTATATCCTTCTAAAAAGGATAACTACAATGAGACCTATTACTCAGATTCCTTATTCTCTAACTTCAAACAACATATCCTACTGATATCATCTGCTATGACATTCTCCTTCCAAAGAGTATAGAATATCTATAAGTTATAATCCTAGAGTAAATCTAGCCATCACATTTATCTCAAGCGGTAATCATTTTAAAAGAAGATATACTTGAGACTCTTTTGGTCATAATATATGATAATTTACTCACCCGTCAGGTAGTGTGATCACATCTTTAGTGTGAATAATACATCATCTCACTTGAGATCATGGGTCACGAAATATTTCGCAAGTGGTGTCGACCAATGTGAACCATCCATCCAACGTTATAATTTTTTTCATGAAAAAGGGGGAAGGGGGCCCCTTAAATTACCAAACAAGAACAAGGTCAACCCATATTATAGGGGTGGGAAATCATGAAGACCAAGTGCATCGCCCCATATAAAGTTCACCCCCTCCAGTTTCATGATGGACACATTGGTAAGACACATCCCCCGCATACCGGGGACCTCAATAGAGGCCATATAATCCTCCACTTTGTTTCCCTCTCATCACGCATGTGAAATAATGACATTTCCATTGAGAAGTGACTTACACAATCTAATTGTATATGTGATTTACTTGGGTATGGTGCCTCTATCATGAAAAGTGTCATGAATAATCATAGAGTCTGTTTCAATGTGGGTAATGGGAATTCTCCTGAGACTGCATAATAATAGGCCCGTAAGAACCGCCAACTCTTCCTCCAGTATGGATGATCCACTGCCAAAGTGAACCATATGCAATAATTTCCATCCTATGCATCATAAAAAAAATAAGTCTAGTTCCTGACGCATCACAAAACACTATGAACTCAACACCCTCCTATGACAATCTATAAATGGGATAACTCATCAATCTCCAAATCAACTCTGGAAAATCCTACTGGCACCTCTTTTTCCACAAAAAAGGTTTCCCCTTTTGGGTCAATACTATCATCAGATAAGATATCCAAGAGAAATAAAGTATGAATATTCGGTAAAAACATGACAACCCATGGAATATATGCACCTCTAGAACACTCTTGGGTTTCTCCCAAGATAACACTACCTATAACTTCTTTGATTCTACTATCACACCATCCACTGAGAAAAAATTTTCTTCAAAGTAGAGCTACTAAATCTAGAACTGGAAGTTTGAGATATTTTTGTAATGATGGTGCTCTTGGTATATGTCACAACCCATCCTTAACTGTCTTGTGTTCTCCTACTCAGATGCTGGGTACACCTGGATATTTTCAATAAAGACTAACATGAACTGGTCTAATAAGGGATGATATATTCAGTTCATGATTCCTACAAACAATATTAGGGATTTTTCATGCAAAAGGGAATTTACAAGTACTCATAGTGTACATAGTGATATTTGAATGTCATATTTTGTAAATATTCATCATGTTCATGAAATTAGGGATATCATAACATGAGGAAAACTTTTCCAAACGATTATTCCCCTATCAACGGATCAAAGAGGTAATCAATCATCAGTATTGTATACATGTTCTTTACGGTCACCTGGTTCTTGCACCGATATTCCACACATAACCAATATCTCTTATATTCATTATTAGCGAAAAAAATTGTTGTTATCTAGGGTGAAACATTGGGTATAACAAAGCCCTTCATCAGAATGTCCTCCAACTGTAATCATATCTTTGGAGGCTCTGCAATAGCCATCCTATATGCTGGAATATATATTTCAAGTCATATCGAAGTGTGGATCAATACATAATCTTATCTCTTAGAGGGGATGTACTCCTAAAAAGTCTTCAGGAAATATGTCCTCATAATCTACCACCACTAATGGAAACAAAAAACTCATAACATCCACTAAACAAAGGGACATTCTAGCCAACTAATGAGTAATCGGCTTCACCTTACAATTCATGAGTCTATCTTATGATACATGGGTTTCCTTTTCACCAACAATGGAAATCCCAGTCCCATCTCTATAGACACAACACATCCTCTACTTAAAAAATTCAATCTAGGAATCAACATTGGATAATCAGTCCATACCTAAGATGTTTTCATAGGTCCTCATCACTTATTCAAGAGATTCCAACAGAAACTCTTACTTCCAAGAGTCAAGTCTCTATGTCAAAAAAAGTGTGTAATTTACAATTTACTTCTGATGGGGGTATCCAAGTGAAAGGTTCGATCCAAGGTCTCAACAAAAATTTATACGTCTCAAACCAGATTGGTGTAAGTAACGTAATGAATAGAACCTATGTCTATCAGTACAACACACAAGGTATAAAATTGGAGGATTTGGTCATCGCCTGGTCCAGTGCTCCGCGGGTGTTTGATGGGTGCAGTTTTTCCTCCTACGATGGTCGTTCGATTTCAACATGAATCACGATCCTCCTTCGGCCACGGTTTGGGTTTCTTGATTTGCCTCTTCCTTTCCATAATCCCTCTATCATATGTATGCTTGGGAATTTTATTGGACAATATCTATGTTTTGATAATCTCACCTCTACGGTTTGTCACCCCATTTTTCTCCGCAATTGTATTGAGGTTTATGTTTCAAAACCTCCAACCGAGTGACTGTGGATTTCAGTTGCAGAAGAACTTAGATGGAAGTTGCAGGTGGTGTTTTATTCTTGGCCCACATTTTTTTTTCAGGATGCAGCAAGCTCAGCCATGTGGCTTCAGGATATTGTCGCGTGAATCGTGAAAGGTCTTCCGAAGTGCTAATGGTTCCAATTGTGGAAGATCAGTCGTGCACAAGTGTGGCTTTGGGTGAGCTTAAGGTGGCGTGCGGGTAGGTTCCAGGGGTGATGACACTGGTTGGGATCCATAATTCTCCTGCTGTAGAGGCCAGTTCCCGGGAGGAGAAGAATAAGTGGACTCCCCTAAGTTCTATGATCGTTGTGAAGTCTGGGAAACACAAGGAGGTAGGCCTGAGGGTTGCGGATGTTTTTGGTAGGTTGATACAAGATTTGGGTGTTAAGGGAGATGGTGTGGAGAGGTTCTTAGTAGTGGCTGTGGGGAATCCTCCAGTCTCACCCATCCTGGCCGAGGAAGGTGAGGGAAGTGAGGTTCAAGGTCCTGGTCATTCTCCTAGGAGAGGATGGGTGGACATGAATAATAAAATTCAATTCATGGGTCGTGCATATGAACAATCCACAGGATCAACCTTGGTTCAGGGGAAATCATTCTTGTCTGCTGCAACATCTTCCAATGGACAAGATAAGTTGGCCAATGTGAATATCTTGAGGCCATTAGATCCTAAAACCCTCGGGGATACTCATCTAAAGGCTGGGTCTGGGGGGAAGGAAAATGTCATGAAGAAGAAGGCAGATCATAAGCATCCACATTTTAAGTTGAATCCTTGCAATGAAGGAACTCAGTTAAAGCTGGGGAATATCTTGGTTGGCTTGGAAGTTCATGAACCTCTATTGTCTCTGGAGGATGATTCTTTAAGTGATGAGATCTATAGTATCCCTTAAATGGATATCAGGGACCTATGTAAAGGGAAAGGCCCTCACATCCCTCGGTGGAATAAAGGGAAAAAAGTCGCTAGATATTTGAGGAAATGTATTGTGGTCCAGGGGAAAAAGACTAAGGGTCGCAAGGATTATTCTCACCTACAAAACCAATGGAGACTAGGTCAGCCAAGATGTAAAAGAACAAAGTAAGCACAACCCTTTAATAGGGGGAAAGAGAAGAACCAAATAGTCTTAAAAGTGACAAAGAAAAAGAGAATAGAGAGTGCTTGAAACTTATCTTGCACTCCAAGGAAGAAATGATTGAGCAAGACATACGTCCCAATGTTTCAGAAGAGGAGATCAATAGTATTTATGAACGAAGGCTGCAAGTTGATGCTATAGAGGAGCAAGAAGTGTGGTTAGATATGCAAGACAGAATTCTGGCCCGAGGGTTCAATCATGATAAAATTAATTCAGAGGTATTTATTCAGACAATGGAGAAGATGATTACTTACCTTGAAGATCTTATCAGATAGGATCTTGACATCTAGGTTGGTGTGCTACACTGGGAGTTCTACAGAGCAGCTGAGTCAAGTAATATTAGCCTTGTGTTTAACCATTTTGTAAGCTCTTTCAGCATGTATTGGTATCCTGGTTGTGTACTCTGGTTTTTCCATTTTCCTTAAAATGGCATAATAAAAAAAATAATTTGGAGCTAGTTTCTTGAGCTTGGTATGGAACACCTAGTGGTGGCTGTGGTAACAAGTCGAATTCCCACCTCCTCTAGATTCTCTAACATCTCCTCATCCAGTTCTACTACCCTATGATTCTATATATTTCTACCACTACCTCGGTGGTCCATTAACTACCTCTGTGTCATCCATATGGTGGGACATACAATCTCATGAAATATTTCCTCTACTGTTAGATGAGTAGAACTAACTCTACCTGTTCTAATTAGACCCATTCAATGATCCCTGAACTCCAAGCCCCCATTCTTAATACCTCCTCTTAAAATTTATTACATGTACTGTAACAGCCCGAGATTTTATGAAAAATATTCTTTTTATTTCACTAATGACTTGTATTGTACGCTACACCAAAAGGAGCTTGCACAACACGCATCCTTGACTTGCCTTGCATACACGCAATCGCGACCTTCCTCGATAGCGTGTGTAGTACGCAATAACGAGTTTCACTAAACAACGATATGCTATTAAAATATTATTAAAACTAGCCGTTATGAATAGTAATAACCACTTTTTAAAATTCTGTAAATCTTATATTTCAAAATGAACTTCATTTTTGGATTCGGAGTATCGAATTTAGCCTAAGGTGAAATTTTGGTACTTTTCGGATAACTTTCATATTCTGATGAATAGTGAAAATTATTAATTATAATTAAAAAACAACTTTTTTAATCGAAATAATTAATAGTGATAAATTATTAATTTGAGTGGTTTTAAAGTATATTTAGAATATATTTTTACAATTTAATTCAATGCTGGTCATTGGTTGTAATTTCACATTTAAACCAGACATAATCAAGTATCAATCTTTTGATAGAAATTGTTTCCTAAAAACACGCTATTTGTCTTAACAGCGGGATTTAATTATAAAATTAATTAATTCAACTTCTATGTTATGAATTTGGTAAAATAGACTTCATTTTTGAATTCGGAATATGAAATATAGCTTAGGATGAAATTTTGGCATTTTTCTGAAAACTTTCATTTTTTGATGAATAGTGAAACTACTAAGTGGTAGTTAAACAAAACTGAATTTTTCATAAAACTTAATTTTACCGCTTCTGTGAATGGAATTTCAAAAATCCGACAGACACGGTTGATATCAGTAAGTAAAATGTGGTTCAATGAGATAGAAATAATTTTTTTGGTGAATAGTAACTTTTTACTATTTTTACCGCGGTTAATAGTAAATAGGGTAACTAAGGGTAAATATGATATCAATATTACCCTAACACATGTCCTAATTCTATTGGACAAGTGTAATTCGACCAAAAACAAACTTAGGAATAAAATATGACCATTTAGGCCCACTTGGATTAGATTAGGGCATTTATTATTAATTTATTTAAAGAAGGGTTAAAATAGTTAAAATCAAAGTTTAATAAGTAAATCATGTTTTAATATGGGGTTATACATAAGATAAATTCGATTGTAAATAGTCATTAGAAAGCTAAAAATATTTCCTACATGATGGTATTTTATTTGTAATTTTTAGAAATCAAATAATTTAATTTATTTATGACACAAAGATGATGCAATAAGTATCTTATTAATGAAATATTGACAAAATTGATAATATAAATACCAAAATAAATGTAATTTGAGACTTTTTATGAATTCCACTAATTTTCTAGGTTACTATGATATATTATTGTTGATTTAATCAACTTGGTTCGAACATATAATTCTGTTATGACTTTCACAAAAATCATATATCAAATAGTGTCAAAATTGACACAAAATAGTTTTTAAATCAAATATTATATTATTAATTGTTATTTTATTCCTAAAAATCTAAGGTTCGGCCAAATGACTTAGATAAGGATATATATATTAATAATAAACAATTTGGGGTTCTTTTGGCATGTTATAGTAAGTGTATTAACCATATAGTGAAAGAAAACAAAAAGACGCGGTAAAAGTTAAATTAATTAACTTAGAGTTAAATCTAATTGATAAGGTTAAAATAATACCCTAACATGTCTAAATTTAATTGGTTGATGAGATTACAACCCTATATCATCTAAGCTTCGAATATGAGTCATTTTTGGAGGTTTTTAAGTGGGGTTAGATTTATTATAAATTAATATTTTTAAGAATTCCTAAGGTGCCCCTCTCCTCCCCTATAAAAGGACACCTCCTCCCCCTCCTCCTCACACCAATTTGAGCTCTCAAGCTCGGCCAACCCCTGCCAAAATCTCTTCTCCACTTCCCTAGAAACATCCTAGAGGTTCGGGTCTTCGAATATGGTATTTTATTTGTAATTTTTAGACATCAAATAATTTAATTAATTTATGACACAAAGATGATGCAGTAATTATCTTATTTATGAAATATTGACATAATTGATGTTATAAACACCAAAATAAATGTAATTTGAGACTTTTTATGAATTCCACTAATTTTATAGGTTACTATGATATATTAATGTTGATTTAATCAACTTGGTTCTAACATTTAATTCTGTTATGACTTTCACAAAAATCATATATCAAATAGTGTCAAAATTGACACAAAATAGTTTTTAAATCAAATATTATATTATTAATTGTTATTTTATTCCTAAAAATCTAAGGTTCGGCCAAATGACTTAGATAAGGATATATATATTAATAATAAACAATTTGGGGTTCTTTTGGCATGTTATAGTAAGTGTATTAACCATATAGTGAAAGAAAACAAAAAGACACAGTAAAAGTTAAATTATTTAACTTAGAGTTAAATCTAATTGATAAGGTTTAAAATAAGATCCAAACATGTCTAAATTTAATTGGTTGATGAGATTACAACCCTATATCATCTAAGCTTCGAATATGAGTCATTTTTGGAGGTTTTTAAGTGGGGTTAGATTTATTATAAATTAATATTTTTAAGAATTCCTAAGGTGCCCCTCTCCTCCCCTATAAAAGGACACCTCCTCCCCCTCCTCCTCACACCAATTTGAGCTCTCAAGCTCGGCCAACCCCTGCCAAAATCTCTTCTCCACTTCCCTAGAAACATCCTAGAGGTTCGGGTCTTCCTCAAAGACCAATTTTAGTACCCTAAAAGGAGGTCTCAAAGAGGCGCTTCAAAGAAGAGGTAATTATTGTTACCAATTCTTTCATCTTTATTTCTTCTTCCACTTCTTCTTATTAGGTTGTTTCATTATTAAGTAATAACATCAGTATCACTCATATACTGATATGTTATTATAAGTATGAAACATCCTTATTTCACCATCTATCCATCCTACGGAAAAAAGAAATCACCGCGCGTGCGTACGTACGGAATACCGTCTCCACGCCGTGGTGTAATCTATTTTCCACCACCACCTTACATGGATGGGTATAATGGTGTAAAGAATAACTATACATAGTTATTAAAACATCATATTGATTCTGATATATTGTATAATCCACTCCAATTCAATTCAATATTTATAGAAATGATATCATCGCTCGTGCGTACGTACGGACTACCGTCTCCACGACGCGATGAGATTCATTCTCCATGTTAACCATTTAAGAATGATTATAAAGTATATATAAGAAATAATAATGAAATATATGACATTATAAAGCTACTGGATTTATGTATATATATATATGTATGTCATCTACTTACTTCCATTCAAGACAATAAGGAAAGGAAAATAGCGTTCATGCGTACGTACGGACTACCGTCTCCATGAACGGCGTTTTTCATTTCATTTATCTATCTATTATATATATATATATACTGAATATATATGATATATAAATCATATTTTATATTCTGTAAGTAAGTAAATCATGATATAAGTAATAATAATGTCAAGAACAACAAATCAAAACACCTACGATAAATGAAACGATTTTACCCAAAACGCTTCTTTAACATGGAATTTACAAAAGAACGGGTAATATAATGTCATAAGTGAAACATATATGATATCATAACAACGAATATGATTCTGTAATAAGTCAATAACATGATTTAAATCATTATACAGGAGGTTCAGACACTTACAAAGCAAGTCGGACCTAAGGTAAGGGAAATATCACAATCTCATTTTTATCCGAGATTGTTTATTCGTAAGTATTTACTGGGGTGTATTTTATCATCCACATCCATGTTTCATCAAAATGTAATATTATTTCCATCCACCTACAATTGTTTAAAACCATTTTTACCCTTCGGTGAGTTTTTAGTAATATGTATGAAAGGAATCTTTTGTCGTACGAGGTACTTTTTTTGACTTTTCCGACAAAAGTACGAAGAATGTTTTTTTAACTTATACGGCACGAACGGATTTCTACTGTTTTATAAAGCCTTATTTTAATGAAGCTTCCTCTAAAAGATTTCATGACTATTTTCAATAAAATCTCTTTCTTTTAAAATTGCATGATGTTTTGTGAAAAGAAATTGATTTTGAAGAAGAAAGGATATTTTCCTCAAGAATTCAATTCAAGTGTTTTATCAAAATTATTTTCCATCTAAGATAATAAAGGGTTCTGTTTCTATCCATATTTTTACATTGATTTGACTATGTTGTGATGGAATTATGTTTATGAATTCCTTTATCTTATATGAATTAATTTATGATGTCATGATGTTTCAAGAATCCCATTTTTGTTACATGTGTTATGCGATGATGTATGTTTTATGATTATGTGGCACACATAAGAAAGGATTCATTATAAGATGGGTTGGACCTATATCTCCCTCCAATGCATTGGGTAAAGATTTTATATCTCATGAGATAGACATGGCTGGAATGGTAGGTTATACCGGTTCAGTGAAACAGGACTGAAACGAGGGTTACTCGATTCAGAAAGGGACTTTGTCCACTAAGATAGTCTTGGCAATGAGTCATGACTAACAAGAAATGATTTTCCATGATTATGTGTGCATGCCACAAAGTTTCAAGTTTCATGTTATGATTATGGTGATCTCATTTTCACTTCTATGATTTCTTCCATGTTAAGATATTATGATCTCTTTTGTAGGTTATGATTTTCAAAAAGATATGATATGATTTTTATTTCTTTTGTATACCCTTACTGAGCATTTGAGCTCACCCTTTTATGTTTTCTTTTCCCCAGGATATAAAGAATGGTTTTAGGTAAAAAAAAGGGAAGATCTTTATGGGAGATATTGAAGATCTTTCACCACGATTAGAAGATTACGTTCCGAGTTTCCAAAGACACTAAACTATTACGATCCTTGTGTGTGTGTGTTTTTGTTATGTACTAAGTATTCCGCAAATGTAATGTAATGTCCATGTAAGTCAAGCTTCGGGTCTCTACAGTTGGTATCAGAGGAAAGGTTTAGTCAACCTTTGGAAACTAGGATGCGAAAACGTTAGTGAGATCCCTAGAGATATTTCTAAGGTATATCTAGGGATGTCCCTAAGGTTAAGTATACGTATAGGTTATAGTACTAGAACTACGCTAACGATCATAGAATTAAACCTAAGATGTTAGATGTTCAAGGTACTCCCCCTTTATTATGTTTTTTTCCCTAGCATGATTTTTGCCTCTCACGCTATTCTTTTTGGGTTTTAGAAAATGGCTGGAAACAAGGTGATTCACGATAATGGAAGAAATGATGGACAATGGAATGATATTATTTATGAGCAACCAAATGAAATGGGATTTGGAAGTCCAAACATCATTATTATGCCGAATCAGCAATCTCATAATATGATCAATAAAGTAAAATTTGGTAAGTTTCCTGACTCGGCTAATAAGAGAAAGATGGAGTTTCATGATGATCATAGAGGAAAGAAAGTTCAATTTCCCCTATGTAAATCATGTGGGAAGAGGAATCAAGGAGAATGTTTCAAAGGAACTGGAAGATGCTTTGTGTGTGGAAAAGAAGGACACAAAGCCAGTAAGTGCAAAGGAAAAGGTTCAGTTAATACCAGGGATGAGGATAATGGTATTGCTACGACATCAAAAATGGTTAAGTGTTTTAAATGTGGAATGTATGGGCATTATGCAAACAAATGCCCTAAGGGAAAGACTCATGAAGAGAATCAATATGGTCATATGGGAAGTATTTATGTGGATGATGATGAAGAGACTACCAATGGTATGTGAGATGAAAGAATTGTTGAAGCTCGGTCAATGGTTTAAGAATGTAGTGGAATGATTACATGTTTATCATGTGTAATGTTGTATAAGTAATCTCATGGTACTATGGAATAAAGAGACATGTAAGGATTGTAACATTGTTACCAGTATCCATGAAAGGTTATTCAGATATTTTTGGAATGAAGATGATATGCGCATAATGAAGGGATAAGGGGAAAATGAAATGTTTGACAGTATTCATGAGCTCATGATTGATATAAGGACTAAGTGATATAATGGTTTGAGTATATAGAATTTTGAGGATTTCGGTATGTGAAAAGTGTTAACTTTTAACTGCATTCAAGTTTTCACTAAGGTTCAATGGGTATTCAAGAGAGTACAAGATTAAGGCCTTTGAATGTTTGGAATGTGACCAACAAGATATATCTTATGATATATGGGGATCAACGATGGTATTAAATCTCTGGTAATCGTTTTCACTATGTTATGAGAATGGACTGCAGTATTATGAGCCTAATGATTGGAATGAATTATGTTGGACATAAGTTAGTATTGTTTAAGGATAGAATTTTTTTTTCGATATTATTGATGGAATGTTATAGTAATATAGTTTTATAAAAATGACAACCTGCAGGATGGGCGACAGCCCATCGCTTCGGACAAGGCTGTGGGAATCGAACCCACAACCGAAGTGCGACTGGCCTTTATCGCCTACCACTGACCTACAGGAAGTCCCTGTTTAGTAGAAACTAGTTTTATTATATTAAGCAGTATGATATGTGATGTATAAGTTCATTTTAGGAACCATATATGATTAATCTCACTATAGATGGATTTATGTATTTTTTGATAACTTTTCTAACCTTTTGTTTGAGACAGATGGAATGACCCATCATTCTATCACATGATCTGCTAACACATCGCGAATGACAAATTCAACTTCATTTCATTAAGAGATGATGTGGAAATTGTTAAAGGCACGGACAATAGTGATATTGTACCAAAATAAAGTAAGTATTTATTCTAATTCAAATTTTCAACTTTAGGGAAATGATCTTGAAAACCAAAAATGTTGTCCTAGTGATCTTATACCTGATGAATCAGATGGTACCTTATATCATCACAAATCTATGGATTTGTGATTACTAGCTTTTCCATAGCCATGTTCTCTACCACTCTCCATCAGAACATGATGGTTAGATTTCTCTTCCATATCCATATTTTTACCTATGTGGAAACCCAACGATTAGTTTATTTGGGTAATCGTTACATTTCATAATTTAGTTTTTAAAGCCAAGTTTTTGTATTCCTTTTTACGATGTGGGATTCTATTAAAGAATCTTTCGAATAGTAAACCATTTATAACCCCGACGAATTTCGAAGGCGAAATTCATTTTAAGGGGGGTAGAATGTAACAGCCCGAGATTTTATGAAAAATATTCTTTTTATTTCACTAATGACTTGTATTGTACGCTACACCAAAAGGAGCTTTCACAACACGCATCCTTGACTTGCCTTTCATACACGCAATCGCGACCTTCCTCGATAGCGTGTGTAGTACGCAATAACGAGTTTCACTAAACAACGATATGCTATTAAAATATTATTAAAACTAGCCGTTATGAATAGTAATAACCACTTTTTAAAATTCTGTAAATCTTATATTTCAAAATGAACTTCATTTTTGGATTTGGAGTATCGAATTTAGCCTAAGGTGAAATTTTGGTACTTTTCGGATAACTTTCATATTCTGATGAATAGTGAAAATTATTAATTATAATTAAAAAACAACTTTTTTAATCGAAATAATTAATAGTGATAAATTATTAATTTGAGTGGTTTTAAAGTATATTTAGAATATATTTTTACAATTTAATTCAATGTTGGTCATTGGTTGTAATTTCACATTTAAACCAGACATAATCAAGTATCAATCTTTTGATAGAAATTGTTTCTTAAAAACACGCTATTTGTCTTAACAGTGGGATTTAATTATAAAATTAATTAATTCAACTTCTATGTTATGAATTTGGTAAAATAGACTTCATTTTTGAATTCGGAATATGAAATATAGCTTAGGATGAAATTTTGGCATTTTTCTGAAAACTTTCATTTTTTGATGAATAGTGAAACTACTAAGTGGTAGTTAAAAAAAACTGAATTTTTCATAAAACATAATTTTACCGCTTCTGTGAATGGAATTTCAAAAATTCGACAGACACGGTTGATATCAGTAAGTAAAATGTGGTTCAATGAGATAAAAATAATTTTTTGGTGAATAGTAACTTTTTACTATTTTTACCGCGGTTAATAGTAAATAGGGTAACTAAGGGTAAATATGATATCAATATTACCCTAACACATGTCCTAATTCTATTGGACAAGTGTAATTCGACCAAAAACAAACTTAGGAATAAAATATGACCATTTAGGCCCACTTGGATTAGATTAGGACATTTATTATTAATTTATTTAAAGAAGGGTTAAAATAGTTAAAATCAAAGTTTAATAAGTAAATCATTTTTAATATGGGGTTATACATAAGATAAATTCGACTATAAATATTCATTAGAAAGATAAAATGATTTCATACATAATGGTATTTTATTTGTAATTTTTAGACATCAAATAATTTAATTAATTTATGACACAAAGATGATGCAGTAATTATCTTATTTATGAAATATTGACATAATTGATGTTATAAACACCAAAATAAATGTAATTTGAGAATTTTTATGAATTCCACTAATTTTCTAGGTTACTATGATATATTAATGTTGATTTAATCAACTTTGTTCGAACATTTAATTCTGTTATTACTTTCACAAAAATCATATATCAAATAGTGTCAAAATTGACACAAAATAGTTTTTAAATCAAATATTATATTATTAATTGTTATTTTATTCCTAAAAATCTAAGGTTCGGCCAAATGACTTAGATAAGGATATATATATTAATAATAAACAATTTGGGGTTCGTTTGGCATGTTATAGTAAGTGTATTAACCATATAGTGAAAGAAAACAAAAAGACACGATAAAAGTTAAATTATTTAACTTAGAGTTAAATCTAATTGATAAGGTTTAAAATAAGATCCAAACATGTCTAAATTTGATTGGTTGATAATATTACAACCCTATATCATCTAAGATTCGAATATGAGTCATTTTTGGAGGTTTTTAAGTGGGGTTAGATTTATTATAAATTAATATTTTTAAGAATTCCTAAGGTGCCCCTCTCCTCCCCTATAAAAGGACACCTCCTCCCCCTCCTCCTCACACCAATTTGAGCTCTCAAGCTCGGCCAACCCCTGAAAAAATCTCTTCTCCACTTCCCTAGAAACATCCTAGAGGTTCTGGTCTTCCTCAAAGACCAATTTTAGTACCCTAAGAGGAGGTCTCAAAGAGGAGCTTCAAAGAAGAGGTAATTACCGTTACCAATTCTTTCATCTTTATTTCTTCTTCCACTTATTCTTATTAGGTTGTTTCATTATGAAGTAATAACATCAGTATCACTCATATACTGATATGTTATTATAAGTATGAAACATCCTTATTTCACCATCTATCCATCCTACGGAAAAAGAAATCACCGCGCGTGCGTACGTACGGAATACCGTCTCCACGCCGTGGTGTAATCTATTTTCCACCACCACCTTACATGGATGGGTATAACGGTGTAAAGAATAACTATACATAGTTATTACAACATCATATTGATTCTGATATATTGTATAATCCACTCCAATTCAATTCAATATTTATAGAAATGATATCATCGCTCGTGCGTACGTACGGACTACCGTCTCCACGACGCGATGAGATTCATTCTCCATGTTAACCATTTAAGAATGATTATAAAGTATATATAAGAAATAATAATGAAATATATGACATTATAAAGCTACTGGATTTATGTATATATATATATATGTATGTCATCTACTTACTTCCATTCAAGACAATAAGGAAAGGAAAATAGCGTTCATGCGTACGTACGGACTACCGTCTCCATGAACGGTGTTTTTCATTTCATTTATCTATCTATTATATATATATATATACTGAATATATATGATATATAAATCATATTTTATATTCTGGAAGTAAGTAAATCATGATATAAGTAATAATAATGTCAAGAACAACAAATCAAAACACCTACGATAAATGAAACGATTTTACCCAAAACGCTTCTTTAACATGGAATTTACAAAAGAACGGGTAATATAATATCATAAGTGAACCATATATGATATCATAACAATGAATATGATTCTGTAATAAGTCAATAACATGATTTAAATCATTATACAGGAGGTTCAGACACTTACAAAGCAAGTCGGACCTAAGGTAAGGGAAATATCACAATCTCATTTTTATCCGAGATTGTTTATTCATAAGTATTTACTGGGGTGTATTTTATCATCCACATCCATGTTTCATCAAAATTTAATATTATTTCCATCCACCTACAATTGTTTAAAACCATTTTTACCCTTCGGTGAGTTTTTAGTAATATGTATGAAAGGAATCTTTTGTCGTACGAGGTACTTTTTTGACTTTTCCGACAAAAGTACGAAGAATGTTTTTTTAACTTATACGGCACGAACGGATTTCTACTGTTTTATAAAGCCTTATTTTCATGAAGCTTCCTCTAAAAGATTTCATGACTATTTTCAATAAAATATCTTTCTTTTAAAATTGCATGATGTTTTGTGAAAAGAAATTGATTTTGAAGAAGAAAGGATATTTTCCTCAAGAATTCATTTCAAGTGTTTTATCAAAATTATTTTCCATCTAAGATAATAAAGGGTTCTGTTTCTATCCATATTTTTACATTGATTTGTCTATGTTGTGATGGAATTATGTTTATGAATTCCTTTATCTTATATGAATTAATTTATGATGTCATGATGTTTCAAGAATCCCATTTTTGTTACATGTGTTATGCGATGATGTATGTTTTATGATTATGTGGCACACATAAGAAAGGATTCATTATAAGATGGGTGGGACCTATATCTCCCTCCAATGCATTGGGTAAAGATTTTATATCTCATGAGATAGACATGGCTGGAATGGTAGGTTATACCGGTTCAGTGAAACAGGACTGAAACGAGGGTTACTCGATTCAGAAAGGGACTTTGTCCACTAAGATAGTCTTGGCAATGAGTCATGACTAACAAGAAATGATTTTCCATGATTATGTGTGCATGACACAAAGTTTCAAGTTTCATTTTATGATTATGGTGATCTCATTTTCACTTCTATGATTTGTTCCATGTTAAGATATTATGATCTCTTTTGCAGGTTATGATTTTCAAAAAGATATGATATGATTTTTATTTCTTTTGTATACCCTTACTGAGCATTTGAGCTCACCCTTTTATGTTTTCTTTTCCCCAGGATATAAAGAAAGGTTTTAGGTAAAAAAAAGGGAAGATCTTTATGGGAGATATTGAAGATCTTTCACCACGATTAGAAGATTACGTTCCGAGTTTCCAAAGACACTAAACTATTACGATCCTTGTGTGTGTGTGTTTTTGTTATGTACTAAGTATTCCACAAATGTAATGTAATTTCCATGTAAGTCAAGCTTCGGGTCTCTACATGTACAGGTCTTTGAGACTAATTTCATCTCCCTACTACAGAAGTATCTACTCCGGATTTTCCATTGCCAATAACCAATATCTGTATATTCTCATCCATGAAACTATCAACCACACAATCTACATCTAACACCCTTCATAGTCAGGGATTCACATAGGTTTAAAGATGGGTATAATAACCCTAAATAGACATATATTGAACATTCAATCCCCATATAATTGATCCTAACCCATATCTATTGAGTACTTGGATAGGTTGGTGAACCTCAATAAATACTCAGATACTATCATGATACCCCACTGGAGATTTAGAAGCTCATGGATATATATAACCATAGCATAGATAGAGAGAACTTCTCTATAAGAAGGTGATCAGACTCTGACCATGCTAGAGTCACCTCATCATAACACTAGGTCACCAAAACCGAGCATTTTCCAACTGATCCATGGGAAATGATCAGTGCCAAGGACACAAACTAATCTTTCAGTGTCATGACCAGATGGAAAACTTGTGTCAGTGCCTCAAGAAACTCCTCATTCTCCTATGGGTTAGGCTCTCCTCAAAACCTGATGGGTCAATGTTTCTAAATCTTAGAAATTACACTCATCCTTCAAATATTATCATCTAATACTGTAGGAACCACATTTTTCTCTATCAGTAATGGTGTAACCAGTGCACCACTTAGAGTTAGAAACTTTAGAAATAGTCCCTATATCTAAGTCAAATCACTGAGGTGATCGTCCCAACAATATTGATGTTGAATCTATGATCACATACATCAAGGTGGAATCCTAGAAGTAAACAAGACGTACCACATTCAATGAGTATATATGGAGAGCTAAATCAATAAGGACATAGAAACCAAAACCCATTCCTATATAATGCATGTACTATTGCTTTTCCTGTAACGAGGGTTCTCATGTACTGAGTATAAAGGCAGGTGATCAATGTCCTGGTGTATGGATACATCAACCTCCATTCCAAAATTGGAGTACCTTCCCGGAAATATGAACTTGAAACACATAATATTTGTTGGGACCATGTTTTTTGATGATTTTTATGGATGAATGAAGTGTTTTATTTTTTTAATGATGTTTGAGAAGAAAAGAAATCACATCCCTTTTAATAAGTGGGTGAGGAAAGACCATAAAGTTACAATACATTCCTTGGTAAATTTGAAGATTCGTTATTGGTCTGTATTTCACAAAGTCCATAAGTGGGTTGGAAAACATGTGATATAATATTTATAAATAAAATGGGGAGAAAACATGCGTTCAATCAGCTTTGTTGGTCCTATCGAAGCAGGTGTCTAAGATGGTGCAGTTTCCCAGGGTTTTCCAAATCTTTGGGGTCCAAAATTTGGAGTTGGGCTTGCATTGAGAAAAGTGGACTTCATTGAATATCTCATTAAAAGATGTAAAAGGTATTAATTTTGTGAATATGATATTCAGGAAGTATATTTTTCTATGAAAAGAAGAATGTTGAAGGTGTGCTTTGCGATTACGACGAGCTTCACAAATAGAATAGGTGAAGAACATTGAAAACAAGAATTGTGGGGGTTAATAGAATTGCGAGTTGATAATTATGGTGGTGCAAAGAAATAAATATAATCATGGTGTTGAAATGGTTTTAATAGGACACTTCTCGATTATAACGAGCTTTAAGAATCTAAAAAATATCCATTGTGCCTCGCAAAAAAGAGTGAATTGCATCAGAAATTTAAGAGCACTATGATTTGGTGCTGACATGGTGTTGAGGTGGATGGAAGGTTCTGGAGTCAGTGGGAAACACCTATAAATGGGCCTCTACATCCCTAATAGAAGTCGATATACTTAAAGTGAATTTTATTGCTATCTAATTGCCAAGGAGTTTCATGGAGAAAGTGAGTTTTACGATGGAAGAATGTTCTACGAATGAAAGGAGATCCGCAATGATCCATTGTGCTTTGAGAAACAAGCGAACTCTGTATAGACTAATATGTGTTCAGAGAAATAATGATCTCTGCGATCTAGTGTACTCTTTGAACTAGAGTTCCATGCAAACTAGGTATTGTAACGAACTCCATATAATTCATATCATCTTCTAGATAATAAACAGAAGAGTTGTTTCTTCAATGATTAGATTTTTGATGGTTTGTCAAGAAGCACAAAAAATAGCGCATTACCCTATTTGTGCTAAGAGGGTGCACACATACTTGAGGATTATCTCCCATATACTACACTAGTGAAATTTAATATCCTACTCATTTTATTTCACATCAAAGGATTTCATTCTAGTTGATTTTGTGGTACTAGATTATTTCAATACCATACGAAGGATGTAGCTACTCTTGTTGAGTAGTGAACCTTGTAAATCTCGTGGTCATGTGGTTGTGTGTATTCAGTAAGGAATGAAATATTTTAGCAGGAGGTGAAGGTTGTTTAAAAATTAACGGAAACATAAAAGAAAAATATATCACTGATTCACCCCCTCCCTCTCTCAGTGATACTTGGATCCTGACTTGGTAACTTCAATAGGTATTAGAGGGACAATTTCCATTCCTTTGTTCTTTTTTTATGTTTTTTAGAGAAGTTTCAATGAAGAATTTTAATTTCATGAATAGTAAGGGGATTCCAATATTTTATGGGAAGAATTATCATATCTGTAAAGACATAATGATTCCTTATCTTCTATCTCTTGGATATGAAGTTCTTGAAACTACAATAGTTGAATTTCCTTCTATTGACGACAAGGGTCCTTTTACTCATTCCGATATGAATAATCTTGAGAATGATAGAAGAGATAAAATTTAATTACTCTCATCTATTTCTGAGAGTTATTTTTTCCAAGTATAATATGTCGTTACATCCAAAGGAATCAAGGTAAAACTAAAAATCATCTCTGATGAAATACAAAAGTGAAGAAGGAAAAACTTTAAATATGGAGGCTGATGAACGAAGACATAAAGATGGGTGAGAATGAATCTTTTGGGGACTTATATAATATTATAAATGAAATTTTCAGTACAATTCTATTCCTTGGTGAAAATTTATAGGATTATTCAGTCGTTGAAAAGATCTTGAGAATTCATCCTGACAAATTTGAAGCTGAAGTATCATCACTGGCAGACAGAGACCCTAAAACATTATCTATTGATGATTTTCATAGCCCTCACATAACTTATGAAATGAGAAGGGATAATACTATGAAAATCAAATAAAAAGCTGATAAGAAAATGTTTTTCAAGGTATCAATGATAGAGAAGTTGAAGAAAATTCATACTCAAGATAAAGCTGGTGAATATGTCTCTAAAAAAAAGGTATGTAAAATTTTTGATTAAATTTTATCCTTGTTTTCTAAAAATGTGAAAAGAGGCACAATGAAATAAAAATGTAAAATATGTTTAAAATATTTTGAATGTGGAGCTGTTGGAAACATTGCAGCTAATTGCCTTTTAAAAAATGGATGATGAAAATATTGATGAAAAAGAAAGAAAACCAAGAAGGTCATGGAAGAAATAGGGTAAAAAAGATAGGTATTCTCGCATAGGTAAAGATAAAAAGTTCTTGAAATCATAAAAAAAAACTTTTTATCAAAAAATGAACATGATGATGATAGCGATAATGAATCTGGAAAACCTGTTGCTAATAAATCTAGAGAGAGTACCTTTTATTCAACATTAAATAATGAAAATTATGAGAGAAGTAGTACTGAAGAAGTGGAAACTCAATATGAATAGTATTTGAAAGAAGATATGAAGGAATTTTGGAGAGAGATCAGAAGGCTTGATAATGAAGACGTGAAATTTATGAATGAAAAATCTTTATCAAATGATAAAGAATATTTTCTAGATCAAAAAAAAATTTGAAAAGGAGATTTATGATATGAAAAAATTTCTTGAGAGTGAAAATAATCATAATGATCATCTGGAAGTAAGGCTTTATTAAAAATAAGATGAGTTGAAACATTCCCAATATAAAATTTCTAAAGCTGAGGAAAGGAACACAAGGTTCAAAAACACTGTTACAGAAATTGGGGAATGTTCTGCAAAGAATGAACCTAAGAAGGATCAAAAAAAATATTCAATGGTTTAAAATAAGAATGGAATTAGTTCTGATATGAATAATGTTTTAAATCCTATTAATGTGGTGGAAGTTAGAAATACTGAAAATTTAGAAGAATCTAAAAATCTGGAGACTGGAAAGGCTTATACCACTTCTGGTTCTGGTAAGTATGAACAAAAATCTATGATGAAGAAGTATGATACAATTGAAAATATGAAGGTCAATTGTAAAAAGAGTTCTGGTAAGAAGATTGTTGAGAAACATGTTCACAACTTAGGTCAGCATGGATGTTTCATAGGGAAATATTCATTCTATGGATACTGCTGGTATTGTGGTGGATTTGGAAACATGAAAAATATGCGTTTGTTCAACCAACAAAATTGCTACTATTCCACAAGCATTGAATGAAAATGATTGTGGGGGGAGTCAATATTTTCAAAAGAAAAAACCTCAAAAGAAGGATCAGAATACATTTGAGAAAATTGTTCGGAATGTTGAGAATTTTTTCAAACCAATGGAAACTATCTGTGAAAGATGTGATCGACTTGGAAATATTGATAAATTTTTCTTCATGGTGTTACTAGAATAAGAAAGGTTTTTTAAAAATTCTCTGAAGCTAGAGATTTAAAAATCTATGAATGACAGATCTGCTAGGTATGAAAAGAAAGATTTCTTTGTTGTCTGGCAAGAACACACTGACATAGATAGGTGATTGGAGGAAGCACATCAAAAAGTGGAAGAAAAGTATAAAAAAAGATCATGTAATTGAAACTACTTTGAAAGCTATGAAAATTGAACGACCATAGATCCTTGAGAGTTTATTTTCATATCATATTATAGGAGACTTAATGATTTTAAAGAATGTGAACAATTTCAATGAAGGAACAATGACATTTCGAAATGATGAATCTTTATGGATCAAAGGGGTTGGATCAACCATCATTGGAGAAGAAAAGATGAAATATAGGAAAAAACTATTTGTTAATTGGGTGAAAGACAACATTCTATGTGTCTCATAAATATGTGATGAGGGAAACAAATTTATCTTAAAAAAATTGTAGTTTTTGTGAAAAGTGAAAATGATGGAAATGTATTTACAAGTGGAAGACGTACAAAAGGAAATATTTTCCAAGTTGGTTAGCTGAATAAATCTTGTTACACAACTGTGGTGGATGAAAATGAGTTATGGAATAGAAGTTTGGGACATATGTGTAAAAGAAACATGTAAAAGTTATCAGAACAAGATAGTGTCCAAGATATTCCAGATTTATCTAGAAGAAGAGATTTGTGCTGCACTATTTTTGGGAAAGGGAATATTAAAAACTCTATGTTTAAGAGACTTGAAATTCGCTCAAAACAACCCTTAAAACTTATACATTCTGATATTTTGTGGACCTATGAGAATTATATCTACAAATAAAGATAAGTACTTCATTACTTTCATTGATTACTTTACTCGCATCACTAGTGTTATGTATATGAGATAAGTCAGATGCTGTGAAAATGTTTAAGAGTTTTAGGTGGAAAGTAGAGAAGGAATGTGTATATTCAGTGAAGATGTTTGTAACACCCTGACCCCAGAAGCCCAGAGTCGGTGAATTATTTTAATACATTGCCATGATTACAAGGAATCATGTCCCGAAAGGCCGACTAGATTAGCAGTTTTGGAAAATAGATTACAAACATGAACATTACATTATACATTAGAAAATAAAGAACAACATAAATGATCCGTTGAAAATTTCATTAACACTCTATATTAACCCTTCTTATCAATAATAATACACTTCTTGGAATCTTGGGAAAATAAAACATAATAAAGGGGCGAGATCAAATGCTCAGTAAGGATAATAATATAGTGGAAACTTTCCCAAATAAGTATAAAAATTTAAGGCAATGTATAAAACCATAACAAAAGCCTTTTAAACATAAATGTAAGCATAATATGGAAAAGATAAATCAAATAATTCCATTTACTTATTCACAAGGATACTCTACTAGTTGAATAATCACATATTATACCAATAGCTAATTTCATAATGATGGAATGCATAATACCAGATTTCATAACCACATAGTCAATGTTTTGTGCCAAGACTACAAATACTATGTTTTCAAGTCCTTGTGCCAAGACACTAGTTTGTATCATGAGACCTACCGATGCCTCGAGGAGCTATAGTGGTCTCCACTCGTCCCTTACTTAGTCTTGTGAATTCCTTACATGAAAATTTTTAAACATAACATAAACATTCATATTAAAACTAGCATACGAAATGTCAATATTTTATCCATACAACTTGAATGGTGTAAAAATAACACATCCACAATCAAACATATCACAAAACCTTCAATACAATATGGAATATTTTTATTATAATAAATCAACTTCAAACAAGTTTAAAATCCATCAAAGTATATTGACATATATGAAATGTAAACTCTCTGAAATAAATACCTCTTTCTATTTTTAAATCATTTAAAAGTAAAGTAACTATAATAGAAAACATTTACTTTGAAAATATTCTTATAATATTGTATGTGGAGATTTTACGATGATATAATGGAAGAAAATAGCCACACCCTCCATATATGTTAAAAAAATACATTCTTACCTTAATTTTGTCGAAAATGTCGTAAAGTACCTTGTTTGGAAAATAATAGAAACATTCCTTTCAACCCATTTTGTAAGAAGTCAAACAAAGGAATAAATTATTTTAACCCATAGTCTATTAAATAGTAAAAATGTTTTGAGATACATTTTTAAGAAACACGGATGTGGATGATAAAGATTTCCTAGTAGATATTTACTTAAAAACTACCTCAGATAATATTGAGATTATGAAATTAACCCTTACCTTGCCCTTTACTTTGGTCAAGGGTATGTTTAACCTCCTGTATAATGACCAAATTATGTTAATAAATTATACCATAACAATATTCATATTTATTATATCATACATGATTCAGTTATGACTTTATACTACCCATTTGATAATTATTTCCATTTTAAACTAACATTTCAGGTAATAATCGTTTTCTTTAGCGTATATGTCTTAACATTCTATTCTTGATCGTCTCATTTATATAATGATTTAAATAATTCTATAATATAATATTTGATTCATACATCACATATATTTAGAATATAAATATTTATAATAGATAGATATATGAAATGGGAGGCACCATTTATGGTGATGGTAGGTCGTACGTACGCATAAACGCTGTTTCTGTTTTCATATCGTATTGAATGGAAGTAAGTGGATAAGTTATATGTAAGTACACACACACACACAAAGATATATATAACTTTTGTAGCATTATTATTTCATATATTACATACTTATTAATAATATATATTTTTATAATCATCATTGAATTGTGAACATGGAAATGAATCTTATCGCGTCGTGGAGACGGTAATCCGTACGTACGCACGAGTGACAATATAATTATATTGATGGTGAAATAATATGTAAATAGATGATATATCATATATACAGAATCATTAACCTGTTATATTTGTTATTTACATGATTTATACTCATTATTATTCCCATCTAAATAATTAAGTGTTTGAATAAGAAATTACACCACAACGTGGAGATGGTAAGCCGTATGTACGCACGTATGGTGACTTTGTCATTATGGGATGAATAGAATAAGGAATATGGTTTTAAATATTTATAAAGAAATCACAATATATAAAAATTTATGAATTTATTATTTTAGTATGGAAACAACAAAGAAAGAGGAAGTGGAAGAAGAAAAAACCTTGAAAGATGGTGGTGAAATTATTACCTCTTTTTCGGGTGTTTCCTTTGGAGTTGATCAAAAGGGCTCCTTAGGTTGGCCTTCTGATCAGATTAAGGCCTCTATGTTGAAGGGAGGATATCTGAATAGGTATTTGGGCAGGGTTTGGCAGAGAAACATGTCTTTGGAGGTGTGAAATTAAGATAAGGGGAAGTTCCCTTTTATAAGGGGTGAGGGTCACTTTTTGGAAATGATTAAAATATTAATTTATTATACAATCATATCCGGTTTATAATTTTTCCAAATAAATTTATTTCGAGAATTAGGTGGTTATGGGTCGAAATCCTTTCAACCAATAGGTTTTATACATGTTTATGTTACCATTGTAACCATATATTTTAGATTTAACTCTTAGTTAAATAGTTTATCTTTTACCATGTCATCTTGTATTCTTACACTATATGGTTAATAAACATACTATAACATTCAAGAGAACCTCAAGTGGTTCATTAGTGATATATATAATATTATTTATGCCATATGGATGAACCTAAATTTTTTTTGGAATATTATTTCAACCATAATATAGTATTTGTTTTAAAAACTAATTTATGTCCATTTTGACATTATTTATTATTTGGTTTTTGTGAGAAGTAATCAAAACATTATTACTTCAAAATAAATACATTTAATCAATACTAAAATTTCATATTCACCTAGAAGATTAGTGTATAGAATAAGAACGTTCAAATTAAATTTATTTTAACATTTACAATATCATTTATTGGATTCTTTTATTAATAAAAAAAATACTGCATCATTATTGTGTCATAAATAAATATATGTATTTTATGTCTAAATATTATAAATAAAATACTATCATGTAGAAATTATTTTTATATTTTAAATTAATATTTATATTTTAAGTGATCAATCATATAACCCCATAAAAATGTTTTACTAAAAGATAAATGCTTTTTTTATTTTTGTCTTTACTTTAGATTAATTAATATAAAATGTCATTTTCACTCCCAAGTGGCTCCATGGGGTCCTAAAATCACCCAAGGATTCACATGGTCGGACATGTAACATAAAATGTTTTTAGGACACATGTTAGAGTAATTTAATATTATTTTAACAATATTTCATTACCCAGATTTACCAGATTTACCCTTTAACCATGGTAAATAAAATATTTACCGAAGTAATTCTTCATAATGTCTAAAAATAAAATTTACATATTTAGACAATTTGAACCTCTTGATTCCAAATATTTAATCTATTTTTCCAAATTCAAAATACATAAGTGTCATAAGTTATTTTAAAATTAATTCCCGTCGTCAAAACAAAAAACGTGTTTTTAAGAAATAATAACTATCAAAAGATTGACACTAGTTTATGTCCAATTTAAATGTGAAATTACATCCAATGACGTAAATTATTTTAAATTAAAAAAATATAAACTAATCATACTTAAAAATAATTCCAATTTATAATTTAAAACTATAAAATATTTCGATTAAAATGATTTTTTTAATAAAAATTTAGTATTTTTTCACTATTCATTAAAATATGAATGTTAACAGAATTGTAACAAAAATTTATCCAAACTGATTTTTTATGTCCCTATTCTCAAGATGAATTTAATTTTACTAAATTTAATATATAAAATTGTCAAATATCGGATTTAAGAAGGGTTCTCCATTAAAAGGCTTAAAACTGCATTTTTTTAAAAATACATCTTTTATCATAAAAATTAAATTTTTATTATATTATGTCTAAGAATCAAAAAATATGAATTTTAAAATTATTTATGATATATAAAATTGAAAATTTTGTTAATAATATTCATAACCTATTTTTTTGAGTGGCTAGTTTGGTAAGTCGTGGTGCGCTCGAACTCGGTGTTGCGTGTAACACAATTTATTGAAATACTTTGAAGAGATAACACACTATGAAATCATGAAGTGTTACATTATACCATACTTCAATAAATTGTGTCCTCGCAATTTAAAATTGTTTTTTGAAAATAAATGGTTAAAATAGAAAAATAACTTTGTGGAAAACCGACATAAAAAATTGAGTTAATAAAATTTAGTGTTAATAAGAGGGAAAGGGAAATAAAAAAGTCACCACCAAATTATGATCTCGATTAGGAGAAAATTGGTGGAAATTAGAGGCATATAATTGGAGGAGAAACGTAAATATCTATAGAGAGTGATTGAGGTCATCATTCAGAAACAAGTGTAAAATTGAGGGCCTCAAAGACATTAATCTAAGATGATGTAAAATATCATCGTTTCAAAAAAAAAACATAAGGTATTAGGATAACACATTTTTTGTTTTATGATCTATTCCATAAATTTTAGGAATTTATTTATTCATAGAATAAGAGGATATATATATACATATACCTGACAAGTAGAGTTTCAACCTTCAAAAAATTCCTACCACAAACTCATCTTTCACTCCAAAAGATAATAGAATTAAAAAATATTATATTAATCATAATCGTATATGGTTCAAATAAAAATTAATTTATAATTAATGTCTATGAATAATTAAAAAAACTACATTATGAAAACCATCACATAAAGTGGTCTAGTGGTAAATGATGCACCCTTTTCTCCCTTCAGTTGTCGGTTCAATTCTCGCGGCCTTGCCGGATGCAATAGGTTATTACCTGACCCCCAGGTTTTCCTTTTTATAACCATCCAAAAAATAATATTAAGAAGATTATTTGACCTTAAAAAATAGAAACCAATGTTTATATTAATCCATTCTAACCTTTAAAGTTATCCAAAATTCTTCTGTCCAAACTCACAGTCAAAAATTTATATGGAAGGTAAACACAATGAAGATCTTTTTTTCCACGTAATAACACGTGAATGCCTTCGTTATGTATTTTTTTAGAAAACGGTAACATCCTGAATTACCATAAAACCTTATTGATTACATTCATGCTCCCTTATTATTTATATAATATTGGATATACTCCTTATATCTAAAAATGTAGTAAACCCCAACAATGATGGAATATACAAATCATTAATCAGTTTCAAGGTAGTCAAGAATATCCAATATAATTTATCCAAATCAATCATATCATATTCCAAAATATGTTCCTCAATACCAAAACCATTTTAAGGTTTATATTTCCCTCAACCATATATTTTCCAAAAATGTTAACCTCTTATTGAGTCACTTTTCTAGGTTCCACAAAATCTAAAGTCCTTAATGAAATATTACTGCAGTACAATCGTTATATACTCTATAATTATTATAACATGTACATCATTAATACAATACAAAAATGACACAAATCGTTAATAAAAACATAAGAAATATAATCATTCCTCTTCATCTTTGGTAGTATCATAACTTAATTATTATCTAATAACACCATTTGGGCTATACTCTGATGATTTGGACAATGATTTGTGAAGTATACCAACTCCATGCAGATGAAGTGTTGTACATTTGAAACCTTTTATTACCCTCAAAATCACGTACTTGATGTCCTTTTTCTCTACACTTATAACAAAATCCCATTCACTTCAAGCATTTACCAAAGTGATTCTCTCCCCAGTTATCATATATGGGAAAAATTATTATTTCTCTTACTCACTTTACTTATATTTCTCTCTACCATCATTTTCTTCTCTGGATTCCATTCAAATCCATATGACTCAGAAAAGTAATTACTTATCTTATTAACACATGATACTATTTCTTCATATGATGATAATACATGGGAGAATATTTTCATTTTAAATGTTGGCTTAATCTGACGAAAGATATGATCCTCCTTAATCTTTAGATCATTCATATTGCTTGAATTATCATTCATTCTACTAGGAACCATTTCTAAACAAAGGCATACACTAGGTTAGTTTATGAATCACAATGCATAATTCCCAACTTTTCAAATACCTAACGAAAATTGAAAAGTTTTTGCATATAATCTATAATCAAAAAAAGTTTTCTTTGAGGTAGTATTTACTCTAAAGTCTTTTATAATGGCTTGTAATAACAATTAAAATTATCCTAAGCATACCCCAAGGAGTGGTTTAACCAAGAGTGCAGCAAGGCTCGTTGTCGTGTACCAGGATTATCTGGGTCAAGCCTGAAACTCATTGTTAGAGTTTTCACTCCTGGGTACATGTGTGCCAGAGCCACCTCTACCTACTCATATCCAGACAGGGATGTATTTCTTGGAAAGTACAAAAAATATCTACATTACCAAAATTCCTAGAAGCTCTTCTATACTAATCCTCAAAGTCTCTCTTTGGTTAATGTTATCTAATCAGATTTTTTCTAAATATTTTTCCAAGGTTGTTGCTAAACTACCTATGATACTAACTTTAACACCCGAACCTAGAAGCCATGTGTCGGTTCATTATTTTAATACATTTGCATGATTACAAGCAATAAAGTCCTGAAATACTGATTAGTTAATAGTCTTGGAAAGTATATTACATTCATGAACGCTACATTAAACATTAAAAAATAAAAGACAACACAAATGATACTTTTAGAATGCTATTAATCCCCTATATTGAACATACATATCAATAATAATACAATTCTTGGAATCCTAGGAAAATAAAACATAAGAAATTTTTGAGCTCAAACGGTGAGGAGGGATATCAATATAGCAGAAACTTTCAAAAATAAGCATAAAAATTTTAAGAAATGAACAAAACAAAAACAAAATACTTTTAAAATTAAACTTAAGAATAATATGTAAAAGATAAATCAAATAATTTAATCTAATTATTCACGTGGATATTCTACTAGTTGAATAATCACATGTAATATCAATAGATAATTTCATAATGATGGAATACTTAATTCAAGACATCATAACCACATAGTCACGACCTTGTTCCAAGACTAAAAATAATATTTTTTCAAGTCCTTGTGCTAAGACACTAGTTTTCTCATGAGACCTATCGATGCATCGAGGAGATATGTAGAGACCCGAAGCTTGACGTACATTGACATTACAATACATTTTCTGAATACTTAGTACATAACAAAAACACACACATAAGGATCATAATAGTTTAGTGTCTTTGGAAACTCGGAATATAATCTTCTAATCCTGGTGAAAGATCTTCAAAATCTCCCATAAATATTTTTATACCTAAAACCTTTCTTTATATCCTGGGGAAAAGAAAACATAAAAGGGTGAGTTCAAATGCTCAGTAAGGGTAAACAAAAGAAATATAAATCACATCATAAGAACATAACATTTTGAAAATCTTAACTTGCAAAAGAGAGCATAATTTCATAACATGGGATAAATCATGGCAGTGAAATGTAATCACAATAATCATAACTTAAAACATGAAACATTGTGGGATACACACATAATCATATAGAATAATTTCTTGTTAGTCAAGACTCATTGCCAAGACTATCTTAGTGGACAATGTCCCTTTCTGAACCGAGTCACCCTCATTTCAGTCCTGTTTCACTGAACCGGTATAACCTACCGTTCCAGCCATGTCTATCTCATGAGATATAAAATCTTTACCCAATGCATTGGAGGGAGATATAGGTCCCACCCATATCATAATGATACCATTCTTATGTGTGCCACAAAATCATAAACCATACATCATAGCATAACCCATGTAATAAAAATGGGATTCTTAAACAACATGACATCATAAAACAATTCATATAAGATAAAGGAATTCATAAAAATATTTCCATCACAACATAATCAAATCCATGTAATAATATAGATAGGAATAAAAACCTTTCTTATCTTAGATGGAAAATAATTTTGATACAACACTTGAACTCCATTCTTGAGGAAAATATCCTTTCTACATCAAAAACATTTCCATTTCTTAACATGTCTTAGAATTTTAAACTAAAAGAAGTTGATTAAAAATAAAATTGAAAACTTGTAAAGGAAGCATCTTGGAAATAATTTTTTAAAAATCCATTCGTGTCATATAAGTTAAAAAAACATTCTTCGTACTTTTTTCGGAAAAGTCAAAAAAGTACTTCGTACGAAAAAAACGACAAAATATTCCTTTCATATTCTTTACTAAAAACTAACCGAAGGGTAAAATTGGATTTAAACTATTGTAAGTTGATGGAAAAAATATTAAATATTGAGGGAACATGGATGTGGATAATAAAATACACCCTAGTAATTACTAAAGTAAAAACAATCTCGAATAAAAGTGATATTGTGATATTTCCCTTACCTTAGGTCCTATTTGCTTCGTAAGTGTCCGAACCTCCTCTTCTTTGAAGCGCCTCTTTGAGACCTACTCTAAGGGCACTAAAATTGGTCTTTGAGGAAGTCCAGAACCTCTAGGATGTTTCTAGGGAAGTGGAGAAGAGAATTTGGCAGGGGTTGGCTGAGCTTGAAGGCTCAATGTTGTGTGAGGAAGAGAGGGAGGAGGTTCCCTTTTATAAGGGAGGAGAGGGACACCTTTGGAATAACTAAAAATATTATTTTATTATAAAGTCAAGTTCTGTTTTAAATAGCTCAAAATTGATTTATTTCGAGGCTAAGGTGGAGATGGGTCGAAATCCTCTCATCAAATAGGATTTAGACAAGTTTAGGTTATTATTTTAACCTTATCAATTAGATTTAACTCTAAGTTAAATAATTTAACTTTTACCGTGTCTTTTTGTTTTCTTACACTATATGGTTAATAAACTTATTATATCAAGCCAAAAGAACCCCAAGTTGTTTATTATTAATATATATAATCTTATCTAAGTCATTTGGCCGAACCTTATATTTTTAGGAATAAAATAACAATTAATAATATTTGTTTTAAAAACTATTTTATGTCAATTTTGACACTATTAGGTACATGATTTTTATGAAATTCATAACAGAATGATAAGTTCGAAAAAAGTTACTTAAATCAACAAAAACATGTCATATTAACCTATAAAATTAGTGTAAGTCATAAAAAGTCTCAAATAACATTTATTTTGGCATTTATAACATCAATTATGTCAATATTTCATTAATAAGACAATTACTGCATCATCTTTGTGTCATAATAAATGATAATTATTTAATCTCTTAAAATTATAAATAAATTTCTGTAATTTAGATAATTGTATTAGCTTTCTGGAGACTATTCATTTTCGATGTTTCATGAAGTATATCACTATATTAAAATTATTATACTTATAAGATTTAAGAAAGTGACATGTTGTCACATTCTTTGGTTTTAATAATAATTAAATTATATTCATGGAAAAAAGTCCATAAAATGAATCTAATCTGGCCCTTAGGTTATATGGGTCTACTGTTATCCATCCAATATAATTTTTCCAAGTGTTAGGGTAATTTTATAATCTTATATTTACCCTTAATTACCCGATTTACCTTTAACTATAGTAAATAAAATTTACCGTAGTTACTATTCACAATGCCCAAAAATAAAAAGTAGCTTATTAACATAATTTGGACCCACTGATTCAAAATATGGAATCCATTTTTCCAAATTCAATACAAAAAAGATGCAGAAATTAAATTAAAATTAATCCCGTTGTTGAACGAAAACGGGTTTTTCTTTAAAACATTGCAAAAGATTGAATTGATTTAACCTACGAATTCAAGGTAAAATCAATGCTAATGACATAAATTATATTAAATGGTAAAAATATATTCTATTTATACTTTAAACCCATTCAATATTATAATTTAACCACATAAGATATTACGATGAAAAAAGTTATTTTTAATTAAAATATAGCACGTTTTTACTATTCATTAAAATATGAAAGTTATCGGAAAAATATCAAAACTTTATCTAATGTAAATTTTTATATCCTGATTCAAAAGGAGAATTTTATTTTTTCAAATTGAACTTATAAACATGTAAAAAACTAGATTTAAAGGGGGTGCACCATCAAAAGGCGGCAAAACTGCATTTTTTTAAAAATACTTATTTTACCCGAAAAATTTATTTTGTTCTTATACCATGTTCTAGAAAATGTGTAAGATGAACAATAATGTTATAAAATTCAAAATTTAGTTAACACTATTCATAACGGCTAGTTCATGACAATATTATAATAATATATCGTTGTTTATTAAAACCCAGTATTGCGTACAACACACGCTATCGAGGAAGGTCGCGATTGCGTGTAATGCAAGCCAAGTCAGGGTTGCGTGTTGTGAAAGAATCCTTCATTGTTTAGTATAACAGAATCCAACCCTATTTCATTTATACATTGAATATATATATATATACTCAATGTTGCGTATAATAACTATTATCAAAATTGTGTGTAACACGATCCAAGAATAGTGTTGCGTATACTGCAAGCTAATACGGTGTTGCGTATAGAGAAAGGTAATCTTGGTGTAGAATACAACACAAGACATTAATGAAATTAAAAGAATATTTTTCATAAACTCTCGGGGTGTTACATTTACCCCCCTTAAATTGAATTTCGCCCTCGAAATTCGTTGGGGTTATAAATGGTTTACTATTCGAAAGTTTCTTTAATAGAAACCCACATCATAAAAAGGAATACCAAAACCAATCTTTAAAAACAAATGTATGAAACGTAATGGTTACCCAAATAATCTAATCACTGCGTTTCCACATAGGTTAAAATATGGATATGGAAGAGAAATCTAACCATCATGTTCTGATGGAGAGTGGTAGAGAACATGGCTATGGAAAAGCCAGAAATCACAAATCCATAAATTTGTGATGATCTAAGGTACCATCTGATTCATCAGATATAAGATCACTAGGAAAAAATTTTTGGTTTTCAAGATCATTTCCCTAAAGTTGATGAAATTGGAATTAGAAGAAATAATTTCGTGATTTTGGTATAGTCTCACCGTTTGTCGTTCTTTGGACAGTTTCCACTTCATTTCTTAAAAAAATGAAGTTGAATTTATCATTCGTGATGTGTTAGCAGATCATGTGATAGAATGATGGGTCATTCCATCTATCTCAAACAAAAGGTTAGAAAAGTTATCAAAAAATACATAAGTCCATCTATAGTGAGATTCATCATATAGGGTTCCTAAAATGGACTTATACTTCATATATCATACTACGTAATATAGTAAAACTAGTTTCTACTAAAAAGGGACTTCCTGTAGGTCAGTGGTAGGCAATAAAGGCGAGTCGCACTTCAGTTGTGGGTTCGATTCCCACAGCCTTGTCCGACGCGATGGGCGGTCGCCCGTCCTGCAGGTTGTCCTTTTTCTAAAACTATATTACTATAACATCCCATCAATAATATCGAAAAAACTTCTATCCTTAAACAATACTAACTTATGTCCAACATAATCCATTCTAATCTTTAGGCTTATCCATAATACATCAGTCCACTCTCATAATATAGTGAAAACGATTACCAGATATTTAATACCATCGTTGATCCCCATATATCATAAAATATGTCTTGTTGGTCACATTCCAAACATTCAAAGGCCTTAATAATGTACTCTCTTGAATACCCATTGAACCTTAGTGAAAACATGAATGCAGTTAAACAAAGCCCTTCATCAGAATGTCCTCCAATTGTAATCACATCTTTGGAGGCTCTGCAATAGCCATCCTATATGCTGGAATATATATTTCAAGTCATATCGAGGTGTGGATCAATACATAATCTTATCTCTTAGAGGGGATGTACTCCTAAAAAGTCTTCAGGAAATATGTCCTCATAATCTACCACCACTAAAGGAAACAATAAACTCATAACATCCACTAAACAAAGGGTCATTCTAGCCAACTAATGAGTAATCGGCTTCACCTTACAATTCATGAGTCTATCTTATGATACACGGGTTTCCTTTTCACCAACAATAGAAATCCCAGTCACATCTCTATAGACACAACACATCCTCTACTTAAAAAATTCAATCTAGGAATCAACATTGGATAATCATTCCATACCTAAGATGTTTTTATAGGTTCTCATCACTTCTTCAAGAGATTCCAACAGAAACTCTTACTTCCAAGAGTCAAGTCTCTATGTCAAAAAAAGTGTGTAATTTACAATTTACTTCCGATGCGGGTATCCAAGTGAAAGGGTCGATCCAAGGTCTCAACAAAAATTTATATATCTCAAACCAGATTGGTGTAAGTAACGTAATGAATAGAACCTATGTCTATCAGTACAACACACAAGGTATAAAATTTGAGGATTTGGTCATAGCCCGGTCCAGTGCTCCGCGGGTGTTTGATGGGTGCAGTTTTTCCTCCTACGATGGTCGTTCGATTTCAACATGAATCACGATCCTCCTTCGGCCACGGTTTGGGTTTCATGATTTGCCTCTTCCTTTCCAGAATCCCTCTATCATATGTATTCTTGAGAATTTGATTAGACAATATCTATGTTTTTATAATCACACCTCTACAGTTTGTCACCCCATTTTTCTCCGTGATTGTATTGAGGTTGATGTTTCAAAACCTCCAACCGAGTGACTGTGGATTTCGGTTGCAGAATAACTTAGATGGAAGTTGCAGGTGGTGTTTGATTCTTGGCCCGCATTTTTTTCAGGATGCAGCAAACTTAGCCACGTGGCTTCAGGATATTGTCGCGTGAATCGTGAAAGGTCTTCCGAAGTGCTAATGGTTCCAGTGGTGGAAGATCAGTCGTGCACTAGTGTGGCTTTGGGTGAGCTTAAGGCGGCGTGCGGGTAGGTTCCAGGGGCGATGACACTGGTTGGGATCCATAATTCTCCTGCTGTAGAGGCCAGTTCCCGGATGGAGAAGAATAAGTGGACTCCCCTAAGTTCTATGATGGTTGTGAAGTCTGGGCAACACAAGGAGGTAGGCCCGAGGGTTGCGGATGTTTTTGGTAGGTTGATACAAGATTTGGGTGTTAAGGGAGATGGTGTGGAGAGGTTCTTAGTAGTGGTTGTGGGGAATCCTCCAGTCTCACCCATCCTGGACGAGGAAGGTGAGGGAAGTGAGGTTCAAGGTACAGGTCGTTCTCCTAGGAGAGGATGGGTGGACATGAATAATCAAATTCAATTCATGGGTCGTGCATATGAACAATCCACAAGATCAGCCTTGGTTCAGGGGAAATCATTCTTGTCTACTGCAACATCTTCCAATGGACAAGATAAGTTGGCCAATGTGAATATCTTGAGGCCATTAGATCCTAAAACCCTCAGGGATACTCATCTAAAGGCTTGGTCTGGGGGGAAGGAAAATGTCATGAAGAAGAAGGAAGATCATAAGCATCCACATTTTAAGTTGAATCCTTGTAATGAAGGAACTCAGTTAAAGCATGGGAATCGCTTGGTTGGCTTGGAAGTTCATGAACCTCTATTGTCTTCGGAGGATGATTCTTTAAGTGATGAGATCTATAGTATCCCTTAAATGGATAGCATGGACCTATTTAAAGGGAAAGGCCCTCACAGCCCTCGGTGGAAGAAAGGGAAAAAAGTTTCTAGATATTTGAGGAAATGTATTGTGGTCCAGGGGAAAAAGACTAAGGGTCGCAAGGATTATTCTCACCTACCAAAACCAATGGAGACTAGGTCGGCCAAGATGGAAAAGAACAAATTAAAAAAAACCCTTTAAGAGGGGGAAAGAGAAGAACCAAATATGCTTACAAGTGACAAAGAAAAATAGAATAGATAGTGCCTGAAACTTATCTTGCACTCCAAGGAAGAAATGATTGAGCAAGACATACGTCCCAATGTTTCAGAAGAGGAGATCAATAGAATTTATGAACGAAGGCTGCAAGTTGATGCTACAGAGGAGCAAGAAGTGTGGTTAGATAAGCAAGACAGAATTCTGGCCCAAGGGTTCAATCCTGATAAAATTAATTCAGAGGTATTTATTCAGACAATGGAGAGGATGATTACTCACCTTGAAGATCTTATCAGATAGGATCCTGACATCTAGGTTGGTGTGCTACACTGGGAGCTCTATAGAGCAGCTGAGTCAAGTAATATTAGAGTTGTGTTTAACCATTTTGTAAGCTCTTTCAGCACGTATTGGTATCCTGGTTGTGTACTCTAGTTTTTCCATTTTCCTTAAAATGGCATAATAAAAAAAATAATTTGGAGCTAGTTTCTTGAGCTTGGTATGGAACACCTAGTGGTGGCTGTGGTAACAAGTCGAATTCCCACCTCCTCTCGATTCTCTCACATCTCCTCATCCAGTTCTACTACCCTATGATTCTTTATATTTCTACCACTACCTCGGTGGTCCATTAACTACCTCTGTGTCATCCATATGGTGGGACATACAATCTCACGAAATATTTCCTCTACTGTTAGATGAGTAGAACTAACTCTACCTTTTATAATTAGACCCATTCAATGATCCCTGAACTACAAGCCCCCATTCTTAATACCTCCTCTTAAAATTTTTTACATGTACAAGTCTTTGAGACTAATTTCATCTCCCTACTACAGAAGTATCTACTCCGGATTTTCCATTTCAAATAACCAATATCTGTATATTCTCATCCATGAAACTCTCAACCACACAATCTACATCTAACACCCTTCATAGTCATGGATTCTCATAGGTTTAAAGATGGGTATAATAACCCTAAATAGCCATATATTGAACATTCAAGCCCCATATAATTGATCCTAACCCATATCTATTGAGTACTTGGATAGGTTGGTGAACCTCAATAAATACTCAGATACTATCATGATACCCCACTGGAGATTTAGAAGCTCATGGATATATATAACCATAGCATAGATAGAGAGAACTTCTCTATAAGAAGGTGATCAGACTCTGACCATGCTAGAGTCACCTCATCATAACACTAGGTCACCAAAACCGAGCATTTTCCAACTGATCCTTGGGAAATGATCAGTGCCAAGGCCACAAACTAATCTGTCAGTGTCATGACCAGATGGAAAACTTGTGTCACTGCCTCAAGAAACTCCTCATTCTCTTATGGGTTAGGCTCTCCTCAAAACCTGATGGGTCAATGTTTCTAAATCTTAGAAATTATACTCATCCTTCAAATATTATCATCTAGTACTGTAGGAACCACATTTTTCTCTATCAGTAATGGTGTAACCAGTGCACCACTTAGAGTTAGAAACTTTAGAAATAGTCCCTATATCTAAGTCAAATCACTGAGGTGATCGTCCCAACAATATTGATGTTGAATCTATGATCACATACATCAAAGTGGAATCCTAGAAGTAAACAAGACGTACCACATTCAATGAGTATATATGGAGAGCTAAATCAATAAGGACATAGAAACCACAACCCATTCCTATATAATGCATGTACTATTGTTTTTCCTGTAACGAGGGTTCTCATGTACTGAGTATAAAGGCAGGTGATCAATGTCCTGGTGTATGGATACATCAACCTTCATTCCAAAATTGGAGTACCTTCCCTGAAATATGAACATGAAACACATAATATTTTTTGGGACTATGTTTTTTGATGATGTTTTTGGATGAATGAAGTGTTGTATTTTTTTAATGATGTTTGAGAAGAAAAGAAATCACATCCCTTTTCATAAGTGGGTGAGGAAAGACAATAAAGTTACAATACTTTCCTTGGTAAATATGAAGATTCATTATTGGTCTGTATTTCACAAAGTCCATAAGTGGGTTGGAAAACATGTGATATAATATTTATAAAGAAAATGGGGAGAAAACATGCGTTCAATCACCTTTGTTGGTCCTATCGAAGCAGGTGTCTAAGATGGTGCAGTTTCCCAGGGTTTTCCAAATCATTGGGGTCCAAAATTTGGAGTTGGGCTTGCATTGAGAAAAGTGGACTTCATTGAATATCTCATTAAAATATGTAAAAGGTATTAATTTTGGGAATATGATATTCAGGAAGTATATTTTTCTATGAAAAGAAGAATGTTGATGGTGTGCTTTGCGATTACGACGAGCTTCACAAATAGAATAGGTGAAGAACATTGAAAACAAGCATTGTGGGGGTTAATAGAATTGTGAGTTGATCATTATGGTGGTGCAAAGAAATAAATATAATCATGGTGGTGAAATGGTCTTAATAATTCACTTCTCCATTATAACGAGATTTAAGAATCTAAAAAATAACCATTGTGCCTCTCAAAAAAGAGTGAATTGCATCAGAAATTTAAGAGCACTATGATTTGGTGCTGACATGGTGTTGAGGTGGATGGAAGGTTCTGGAGTCAGTGGGAAACACCTATAAATGGGCCTCTACATCCCTGATAGAAGTAGATATACTTAAAGTGAAATTTATAGCTATCTAATTTCCAAGGAGTTTCATAGAGAAAGTGAGTTTTACGATGGAAGAATGTTCTACGAATGAAAGGAGATCCGCAATGATCCATTGTGCTTTGAGAAACAAGAGAACTCCGTATAGACTAATATGTGTTCAGAGAAATAATGATCTATGTGATCTAGTGTACTCTTTGAACTAGAGTTCCATGCAAACTAGGTATTGTAACGAAGTCCATATAATTCATATCATCTTCTAGATAATAAACAGAAGAGTTGTTTCTTCAATGATTAGATTTTTGATGGTTTGTCAAGAAGCACAAAAAATAGCGCATTACCCTATTTGTGCTAAGAAGGTGCACACATACTTGAGGATTATCTCCCATATACTACACTAGTGAAATTGAATATCCTACTCATTTTATTTCACATCAAAGGATTTCATTCTAGTTGATTTTGTGGTATTGGATTATTTCAATACCATACGAAGGATGTAGCTACTCTTGTTGAGTAGTGAACCTTGTAAATCTCGTGGTCATGTGGTTGTGTGTATTTAGTAAGGAATGAACTCTTTTAGTAGGAGGTGAAGGTTGTTTCAAAATTAAAGGAAACATAAAAGAAAAATATATCACTGATTCACCCCTCCCTCTCTCAGTGATACTTGGATCCTGACTCAGTAACTTCAATAGGTATTAGAGGGACAATTTCCCTTCCTTTGTTCTTTGTTTATGTTTTGTAGAAAAGTTTCAATGAAGAATTTTAATTTCATGAATAGTAAGGGGATTCCAATATTTTATGGGAAGAATTATCATATCTGTAAAGACATAATGATTCCTTATCTTCTATCTCTTGGATATGAAGTTCTTGAAACTACAACAGTTGAATTTCCTTCTATTGATGACAAGGGTCCTTTTACTCATTCCGATATGAATAATCTTGAGAATGATAGAAGAGATAAAATTTAATTACTCTCATCTATTTCTGAGAGTTATTTTTTCCAAGTATAATATGTCGTTACATCCAAAGGAATCAAGGTAAAACTAAAAATCATCTCTGAAGAAATACAAAAGTGAAGAAGGAAAAACTTTAAATATGGAGGCTGATGAATGAAGACATAAATATGGGTGAGAATGAATCTTTTGGGGACTTATATAATATTATAAATGACATTTTCAGTACAATTCTATTCCTTGGTGAAAATTTATAGGATTATTCAGTCGTTGAAAAGATCTTGAGAATTCATCCTGATAAATTTGAAGCTGAAGTATCATCACTGGCAGACAGAGACCCTAAAACATTATCTCTTGATTATTTTCATATCCCTCACACAACTTATGAAATGAGAAGGGATAATACTATGAAAATCAAATAAAATGCTGATAAGAAAATGTTTTTCAAGGTATCAATGATAGAGAAGTTGAAGAAAATTCATACTCAAGATAAAGCTCGTGAATATGTCTCTAAAAAAAAGGTATGTCAAATTTTTGATTAAATGTTATCCTTGTTTTCTAAAAATTTGAAAAGAGGCACAATGAAATAAAAAGGTAAAATATCTTTAAAATATTTTTAATGTGGAGCTGTTGGAAACATTGCAGCTAATTGCCTTTTAAAAAATGGATGATGAAAATATTGATGAAAAAGAAAGAAAACCAAGAAGGTCATGGAAGAAATGGGGTAAAAAAGATAGGTATTCTCGCATAGGTAAAGATAAAAAGTTCTTGAAATCATAAATAAAAAACTTTTTATCAAAAAATGAACATGATGATGATAGCGATAATGAATCTGAAAAACCTGTTGCTGATAAATCAAGAGAGAGTACCTTTTATTCAACATTAAATAATGAAAATTATGAGAGAAGTAGTACTGAAGAAGTGGAAACTCAATATGAATAGTATTTGAAAGAAGATATGAAGGAATGTTGGAGAGAGATCAGAAGGCTTGAGAATGATGAATTGAAATTTATGAATGAAAAATCTTTATCAAATGATAAAGAATATTTTCTAGATCAAAAAGAAAATTTTGAAAAGGAGATTTATGATATGAAAAATTCTCTTGAGAGTGAAAATAATCATAATGATCATCTGGAAGTAAGGCTTAATTAAAAATAAGATGAGTTGAAACATTCCCAATATAAAATTTCTAAAGATGAGGAAAGGAACACAAGGTTGAAAAACACTGTTACAGAAATTGGGGACTGTTCTGCAAAGAATGAACCTAAGAAGGATCAAAAAAAATATTCAACGGTTTAAAAGAAAAATGGAATTAGTTCTGATATGAATAATGTTTTAAATCCTATTAATGTGGTGGAATTTAGAAATACTGAAAATTTAAGAAGAATCTAAAAATCTGGAGACTGGAAAGGCTTATTCCACTACTGGTTCTGGTATGTATGAACAAAAATCTATGATGAATAAGTATGATACAATTGAAAATATGAAGGTCGATGGTCAGAAGAGTTCTGGTAAGAAGATTGTTGAGAAACATGTTCACAACATAGGTCAGCATGGATGTTTCATAGGGAAATATTCATTCTATGGATACTGCTGGTATGGTGGTGGATTTGGAAACATGAAAAATATGCGTTTGTTCAACCAAAAAAATTGCTACTATTCCAAAAGCATTGAATGAAAATGATTGAGGGGGGAGTCAATCTTTTCAAAAGAAAAAACCTCAAAATAAGGATCAGAATACATTTGAGAAAATTGTTCGGAATGTTGAGAATTGTTTCCAACCACTGGAAACTATCTGTGAAAGATGTGATCGACTTGGAAATATTGATAAATTTTTCTTCATGGTGTTACTAGAATAAGAAAGGTTTTTTTAAAAATTCTATGAAGCTAGAGATTTAAAAATCTATGAATGACAGGTCTTCTAGGTATGAAAAGAAAGAGTTCTTTGTTGTCTGGCCAGAACACACTGACATAGATAGGTGATTGGAGGAAGCACATCAAAAAGTGGAAGAAAAGTATAAAAAAAGATCATGTCATTGAAACTACTTTGAAAGCTATGAAAATTGAACGACCATGGATCCTTGAGAGTGTATTTTTATATCATATTATAGGAGACTTAATGATTTTAAAGAATGTGAACTATTTCAATGAAGGAACAATGACATTTCAAAATGATGAATCTTTATGGATCAAAGGGGTTGGATCAACCATCATTGGAGAAGAAAAGATGAAATCTAGGAAAAAACTATTTGCTAATTGGGTGAAAGACAACATTCTATGTGTCTCATAAATATGTGATGAGGGAAACAAATTTATCTTAAAAAAATTGTAGTTTTTTTTGAAAAGTGAAAATGATGGAAATATATTTACAAGTGGAAGACGTACAAAAGGAAATATTTTCCAAGTTGGTTAGCTGAATAAATCGTGTTACACAGCTGTGGTGGATGAAAATGAGTTATGGAATAGAATTTTGGGACATATGTGTTAAATAAACATGTAAAAGTTATCAGAACAAGATAGTGTCCAAGATATTCCAGATTTATCTAGAAGAAGAGATTTGTGCTGCACTATTTTTGGGAAAGGGAATATTACAAACTCTATGTTTAAGAGACTTGAAATTCGCTCAAAACAACCCTTAAAACTGATACATTCTGATATTTTGTGGACCTATGAGAATTATATCTATAAATAAAGATAATTACTTCATTACTTTCATTGATTACTTTACTCACATCACTAGTGTTATGTATATGAGATAAGTCAGATGCTGTGAAAATGTTTAAGAGTTTTAGGTGGAAAGTAGAGAAAGAATGTGTGTATTCGGTGAAGATGTTTGTAACACCCTGACACCAGAAGCCCAGAGTTGGTGAATTATTTTAATACATTGTCATGATTACAAGGAATCATGTCCCGAAAGGCCGATTAGATTAGCAGTTTTGGAAAATAGATTACAAACATGAACATTACATTATACATTAGAAAATAAAGAACAACATAAATGATCCGTTGAAAATTTCATTAACACTCTAGATTAACCCTTCTTATCAATAACAATACACTTCTTTGAATCATGGGAAAATAAAACATAATAAAGGGGCGAGATCAAATGCTCAGTAAGGATAATAATATAGTGGAAACATTCCCAAATAAGTATAAAAATTTAAGGCAATGTATAAAACCATAACAAAAGCCTTTTAAACATAAACGTAAGCATAATATGGAAAAGATAAATCAAATAATTCCATTTACTTATTCACAAGGATACTCTACTAGTTGAATAATCACATATTATACCAATAGCTAATTTCATAATGATGGAATGCATAATACCAGATTTCATAACCACATAGTCAATGTTTTGTGCCAAGACTACAAATACTATGTTTTCAAGTCCTTGTTCCAAGACACTATTTTGTATCATGAGACCTACCGATGCCTCGAGGAGCTATAGTGGTCTCCACCCGTCCCTTACTTAGTCCAGTGCATTCCTTACATGAAAATTTTTAAACATAACATAAACATTCGCATTAAAACTAGCATACGAAATGTCAATACTTTATCCATACACCTTGAATGGTGTAAAAATAACACATCCACAATCAAACATATCACAAAACCTCAAATACAATATGGAATATTTTTATTATAATAAATCAACTTCAAACAAGTTTAAAATCCATCAAAGTATATTGACATATATGAAATGTAAACTATCTGAAATAAATACCTCTTTCTATTTTTAAATCATTTAAAAGTAAAATAACTATAATAGAAAACATTTACTTTGAAAATTTTCTTATAAGCTTGTATGGGGAGATTTTACGATGATATAATGGCAGAAAATAGCCACACCCTCCATATATGTTAAAAAAATACATTCTTACCTTAATTTTGTCGAAAATGTCGTAAAGTACCTTGTTTGGAAAATAATAGAAACATTCCTTTCAACCCATTTTGTAAAAAGTCAAACAAAGGTATAAATTATTTTAACCCATAGTCTATTAAATAGTAAAAATGTTTTGAGATACATTTTTATGAAACATGGATGTTGATGATAAAGATGTCCTAGTTGATATTTACTTAAAAAATACCTCAGATAATATTGAGATTATGAAATTAACCCTTACCTTGCACTTTACTTTGGTCAAGGGTATGTTTAACCTCCTGTATAATGACAAAATTATGATAATAAATTATACCATAACCATATTCATATTTATTATATCATACATGATTCAGTTATGACTTTATACTACCCATTTGATAATTATTTCCATTTTAAACTAACATTTCAGGTAATAATCGTTTTCTTTAGCGTATATGTTTTAACATTCTATTCTTGATCGTATCATTTAGATCATGATTTAAATAATTCTAGAATATAATATTTGATTCATACATCACATATATTTAGAATATAAATATTTATAGTAGATAGATATATGAAATGGGAGGCACCATTTATGGTGATGGTAGGCCGTACGTACGCATAAACACTGTCTCTGTTTCCATATCGTATTGAATGGAAGTAAGTGGATAAGTTATATGTAAGTACACACACACACACAAAGATATATATATCTTTAGTATCATTATTATGTCATATATTACATACTTATTAATAATATATATTTTTATAATCATCATTGAATTGTGAACATGGAAATGAATCTTATCGCGTCGTGGAGACGGTAATCCGTACGTACGCACGAGTGAAAATATAATTATATTGATGGTGAAATAATATGTAAATAGATGATATATCATATATACAGAATCATTAACCTGTTATATTTGTTATTTACATAATTTATACTCATTATTATTCCCATCTAAATAATTAAGTGTTTGAATAAGAAATTACACCACGACGTGGAGATGGTAAGTCGTATGTACGCACGTATGGTGACTTTGTCATTATGGGATGAATAGAATAAGGAATATGGTTTTACATATTTATAAAGAAATCACAATATATAAAAATTTCTGAATTTATTATTTTAGTATGGAAACAACAAAGAAAGAGGAAGTGGAAGAAGAAAAAACCTTGAAAGATGGTGGTGAATTTATTACCTCTTATTCGGGTGTTTCCTTTGGAGTTGATCAAAAGGGCTCCTTAGGTTGGCCTTCTGATCAGATTAAGGCCTCTATGTTTAAGGGAGGATATCTGAATAGGTATTTGGGCAGGGTTTGGCAGAGAAAAATGTCTTTGGAGGTGTGAAATTAAGATAAGTGGAAGTTCCCTTTTATAAGGGGTGAGGGTCACTTTTTGGAAATGATTAAAATATTAATTTATTATACAATCATATCCGGTTTATAATTTTTCCAAATAAATTTATTTTGAGAATTAGGTGGTTATGGGTCGAAATACTCTCAACAAATAGGTTTTATACATGTTTATGTTACCATTGTAACCATATATTTTAGATTTAACTCTTAGTTAAATAGTTTATCTTTTACCATGTCATCTTGTATTCTTACACTATATGGTTAATAAACATACTATAAACTTTCAAGAGAACCTCAAGTGGTTCATTAGTGATTTATATAATATTATTTATGCCATATGGATTAACCTAAAGTTTTTTTGGAATATTATTTCAACCATAATATAGTATTTGTTTTAAAAACTAATTTATGTCCATTTAGACATTATTTATTATTTGGTTTTTGTGAGAAGTAATCAAAACATTATTACTTCAAAATAAATACATTTAATCAATACTAAAATTTCATATTCACCTAGAAAATTAGTGTATGGAATAAGAACGTTCAAATTAAATTTATTTTAACATTTACAATATCATTTATTGGATTCTTTTATTAATAAGAAAAATACTACATCATTATTGTGTCATAAATAAATATATGTATTTTATGTCTATATATTTTAAATAAAATACTATCATGTAGGAATTATTTTTATATTTTAAATTAATATTTATATTTGAAGTGATCAATCATATAACCCCATAAAAATGTTTTACTAAAAGATAAATGCTTTTGTTATTTTTGTCTTTACTTTAGATTAATTAATATAAAATGTCATTTTCACTCCCTAGTGGCTCCATGGGGTCCTAAAATCACCCAAGGATTCACATGGTCGGACATGTAACATAAAATGTTTTTAGGACACATGTTAGAGTAATTTAATATTATTTTAACAATATTTCATTACCCAGATTTACCAGATTTACCCTTTAACCATGGTGAATAAAATATTTACCGAAGTAATTATTCATAATGTCTAAAAATAAAATTTACATATTTACACAATTTGAACCTCTTGATTCAAAATATTTAATATATTTTTCCAAATTCAAAATACATAAGTGGCATAAGTTATTTTAAAATTAATTCTCGTCGCCAAAACAAAAAACGTGTTTTTAAGAAATAATAACTATCAAAAGATTGACACTAGTTTATGTCCAATTTAAATGTGAAATTACATCCAATGACCTAAATTATTTTAAATTAAAAAAAATATAAACTAATAATACTTAAAAATAATTCCAATTTATAATTTAAAACTATAAATTATTTCGATTAAAATGATGTTTTTAATAAAAATTTAGTATTTTTTCACTATTCATTAAAATATGAAAGTTAACAGAATTGTAACAAAAATTTATCCAAACTGATTTTTTATGTCCCTATTATAAAGATTAATTTAATTTTACTAAATTTAATATATAAAAGTGTCAAATATTGGATTTAAGAAGGGTTCTCCATTAGAAGGCTTAAAACTGCATTTTTTTAAAAATACAACTTTTATCATAAAAATTAAATTTTTCTTATATTATGTCTAAGAATCAAAAAATATGAATTTTAAAATTATTTATGATATATAAAATTGAAAATGTTGTTAATAATATTCATAACCTATTTTTTTGAGTGGCTAGTTTGGTAAGTCGTGGTGCGCTCGAACTCGGTGTTGCGTGTAAAACAATTTATTGAAATACCTTGAAGAGATAACACACTATGAAATCATGGAGTGTTACATTATACCATACTTCAATAAATTGTTTCCTCGCAATTTAGAATTGTTTTTTGAAAATAAATGGTTAAAATAGAAAAATAACTTTGTGGAAACCCGACATCAAAAATTGAGTTAATAAAATTTAGTCTTAATAAGAGGGAAAGGGAAATAAAAAAGTCACCACCAAATTATGATCTCGATTAGGAGAAAATTGGTGGAAATTAGAGGCATATAATTGGAGGAGAAACGTAAATATCTATAGAGAGTGATTGAGGTAATCAATCAGAAACAAGTGTAAAATTGAGGGCCTCAAAGACATTAATCTAAGATGATGTAAAATATCATCGTTTCAAAAAAAAACATAAGGTATTAGGATAACACATTTTTTGTTTTATGATCTCTTCCATAAATTTTAGGAATTAATTTATTCATAGAATAAGAGGATATATATATATATATATATACTTGACAAGTAGAGTTTCAACCTTCAAAAAATTCCTACCACAAACTCATCCTTCACTCCAAAATATAATAGAATTAAAAAATATTATATTAATCCTAATCGTATATGGTTCAAATAATAATTAATTTATAATTAATGTCTAAGAATAATTAAAAAAACTACATTATGAAAACCATCACATCAAGTGGTCTAGTGGTAAATGATGCACCCTTTTCTCCCTTCGGTTGTCGGTTCAAGTCTCGCGGCCTTGCCGGATGCAATAGGTTGTTGCCTGACCCCCAGGTTTTCCTTTTTATAACCATCCAAAAAATAATATTAAGAAGATTATTTGACCTTAAAAAATAGAAACCAATGTTTATATTAATCCATTCTAACCTTTAAAGTTATCCAAAATTCTTCTGTCCAAACTCACAGTCAAAAATTTATATGGAAGGTAAACACAATGAAGATCCTTTTTTCCACGTAATAACACGTGAATGCCTTCATTATGTATTTTTTTAGAACACGGTAACACCCTGAATTACCATAAAACCTTATTGATTACATTCATGATCCCTTATTATTTATATATTATTAGATATACTCCTTATATCTAAAAATGTAGTAAACTCCAACAATGATGGAATATACAAATCATTAATCAGTTTCAAGGTAGTCAAGAATATCCAATATACTTTATCCAAATCAATCATATCTTATTCCAAAATCTGTTCCTCAATACCAAAACCATTTTAAGGTTCATATTTCCCTCAACCATATATTTTCCAAAAATGATAACCTCTTGTTGAGTCACATTTCTAGGTTCCACAAAATCTAATGTCCTTAATGAAATATTACTGCAGTACAATCGTTATATACTCTATAATTATTATAACATTTACATCATTAATACAATACAAAAATGACACAAATCGTTAATAAAAACATAAGAAATATAATAATTCCTCTTCATCTTTGGTAGTATCATAACTTAATTGTTATCTAATAACACCATTTGGGCTATACTCTGATGATTTGGACAATGATTTGTGAAGTATACCAACTCCATGCAGATGAAGCGTTGTACATTTGAAACCTTTTATTACCCTCAAAATCACGTACTTGATGTCCTTTTTCTCTACACTTATAACAAAATCCCATTAACTTCAAGCATTTACCAAAGTGATTCTCTCCCCAGTTATCATATATGGGAAAAATCCTTATTTCTCTTATTCACTTTACTTATGTTTCTCTCTACCATCCTTTTCTTCTCTGGATTCCCTTCAAATCCATATGACTCAGAAAAGTAATTACTTATCTTATTAACACATGATACTATTTCTTCATATGATGATAATACATGGGAGACTATTTTCATTTTAAATGTTTGCTTAATCTGACGAAAGATATGATCCTCCTTAATCTTTAGATCATTCATATTGCTTGAATTATCATTTTTTCTACTAGGAACCATTTCTAAACAAAGGCATACACTAGGTTAATTTATGAATCACAATGCATAATTCCAAACTTGTCAAATACCTAACGTAAATTGAAAAGATTTTGCATATAATCTATAATAAAAAAAAGTTTTCTTTGAGGTAGTATTTACTCTAAAGTCATTTATAATGGCTTGTAATAACAATTCAAATTATCCTAAGCATACCCCAAGGAGTGGTTTAACCAAGAGTGCAGCAAGGCTCGTTGTCGTGTACCAGGATTATCTGGGTCAAGCCTGAAACTCATTGTTAGAGTTTTCAATCCTGGGTACATGTGTGCCAGAGCCACCTCTACCTACTCATATCCAGACATGGATGTATTGCTTGGAAAGTACAAAAAATATCTACATTACCAAAATTCCTAGAAGCTCTTCTATACTGATCCTCAAAGTCTCTCTTTGGTTAATGTTATCTAATCATATTTTTTCTAAATATTTTTCCAAGGTTGTTGCTAAACTAACTATGATACAAACTTTAACACCCGAACCTAGAAGCCAAGTGTTGGTGCATTATTTTAATTCATTTGCATGATTACAAGAAATAAATTCCTGAAAGACTGATTAGTTTAGTAGTCTTGGAAAATATATTACATTCATGAACGCTACATTAAACATTAAAAAAATAAAAGACAACACAAATGATACTTTTAGAATTCTATTAATCCCCTATATTAACCCTACATATCAATAATAATAAACTTATTAGAATCCTAGGAAAATAAAACATAAGAAATGTTTGACCTCAAACGGTGAGGAGGGATATCAATATAGCAGAAACTTTCAAAAATAAGCATAAAATTTTTAAGAAATGAATAAAACTAAAACAAAATACTTTTAAAATTAAACTTAAGAATAATATGTAAAAGATAAATCAAATAATTTAATCTAATTATTCACATGGATATTCTACTAGTTGAATAATCACATGTAATATCAATAGATAATTTCATTATGATGGAATACTTGATTCAAGACATCATACCCACATAGTCACGACCTTGTTCCAAGAATAAAAATAATATTTTTTCAATTCCTTGTGCTAAGACAATAGTTTTCTCATGAGACCTATCGATGCATCGAGGAGATATGTAGAGACCCGAAGATTGACATACATTGACATTACAATACATTTGCGGAATACTTAGTACATAACAAAAACACACACATAAGGATCGTAATATTTTAGTGTCTTTGGAAACTCGGAATATAATCTTCTAATCCTGGTGAAAGATCATCAAAATCTCCCATAAATATTTTTATACCTAAAACCTTTCTTTATATCCTGGGGAAAAGAAAACATAAAAGGGTGAGCTCAAATTCTCAGTAAGGGTAAACAAAAGAAATATCAATCACATCATAAGAACATAACATTTTGAAAATCTTAACTTGCAAAAGAGAGAATAATTTCATAACATGGGATAAATCATGGCAGTGAAATGTAATTACAATAATCATAACTTAAAACATGAAACATTGTGTCATACACACATAATCATAGAGAATAATTTCTTGTTAGTCAAGACTCATTTCCAAGACTATCTTAGTGGACAAAGTCCCTTTCTGAACCGAGTCACCCTCGTTTCAGTCCTGTTTCACTGAACCGGTATAACCTACCGTTCCATCCATGTCTATCTCATGAGATATAAAATCTTTACCCAATGCATTGGAGGGAGATATAGGTCCCTCCCATATCATAATGATACCATTCTTATGTGTGCCACAAAATCATAAACCATACATCGTAGCATAACCCATCTAATAAAAATGGGATTCTTAAACAACATGACATCATAAAACAATTCATATAAGATAAAGGAATTCATAAAAATATTTCCATCACAACATAATCAAATCCATGTAATAATAGGGATAGGAACAGAACCCTTTATTATCTTAGATGTAAAATAATTTTGATACAACACTTGAACTCCATTCTTGAGGAAAATATCCTTTCTACTTCAAAAACATTTTCATTTCTTAACATGTCTTAGAATTTTAAACTAAAAGAAGTTGATTAAAAATAAACTTGAAAACTTGTAAAGTAAGCTTCTTGGAAATAATGTTTTAAAAATCCATTCATGTCGTATATGTTAAAAAAAACATTCTTCGTACTTTTGTCGGAAAAGTCAGAAAACTACTTCGTATGAAAAAAACGACAAAATATTCCTTTCATATTCTTTACTAAAAACTCACCGAAGGGTAAAATTGGATTTTAACTATTGTAAGTGGATGGAAACAATATTACATATTGAGGGAACATGGATGTGGATAATAAAATACACCCCAGTAATTACCAAAGTAAAAACAATCTCGGATAAAAGTGAGATTGTGATATTTCCCTTTCCTTAGGCCCGATTTGCTTCGTAAGTGTCCGAACCTCCTCTTCTTTGAAGCGCCTCTTTGAGACCTACTCTAAGGGAACTAAAATTGGTCTTTGAGGAAGACCAGAACCTCTAGGATGTTTCTAGGGAAGTGGAGAATAGAATTTGGCAGGGGTTGGCCGAGCTTGAAGGCTCAATGTTGTGTGAGGAAGAGAGGGAGGAGGTGCCCTTTTATAAGGGAGGAGAGGGGCACCTTTGGAATAACTAAAAATATTATTTTATTATAAAGTCAAGTTCGGTTTTAAATAGCTCAAAATTGATTTATTTAGAGGATAAGGTGGGGATGGGTCGAAATCCTCTCAACCAATAGGATTTAGACAAGTTTAGGTTATTATTTTAACATTATCAATTATATTTAACTCTATGTTAAATAATTTAACTTTTACCGTGTCTTTTTGTTTTCTTACACTATATGGTTAATAAACTTACTATATAAAGCCAAAAGAACCCCAAGTTGTTTATTATTAATATATATAATCTTATCTAAGTCATTTTGCTTAACCTTAGATTTTTAGGAATAAAATAACAATTAATAATATTTGTTTTAAAAACTATTTTATGTCAATTTTGACACTATTAGGTACATGATTTTTATGAAATTCATAATAGAATGATAAGTTCGAAAAAAGTTACTTACATCAACAAAAACATGTCATATTAACCTAGAAAATTAGTGTAAGTCATAAAAAGGCTCAAATTACATTTATTTGGGCATTTATAACATAAATTATGTCAATATTTCATTAATAAGACAATTACTGCATCATCTTTGTGTCATAATAAATGATAATTATTTAATCTCTAAAAATTCTAAATAAATTCCTATAATGTAGATAATTGTATTAGCTTTCTGGAGACTATTCATTTTCGAAGCTTCATGAAGTTTATCACTAGATTAAAATTATTATACTTATAAGATTTAAGAAAGTGACATGTTGTCACATTCTTTGGTTTTAATAATAATTAAATTATATTCATGAAAAAAAGTCCATAAAATAAATCTAATCCGACCCTTAGGTTATATGGGTCTACTGTTATCCATCCAATAGGATTTTTACAAGTGTTAGGGTAATTTTATAATCTTATATTTACCCTTAATTACCCGATTTACCTTTAACTATAGTAAATAAAATTTACCGTAGTTACTATTCACAATGCCCAAAAATAAAAAGTAGCTTATTAACATAATTTGGACCCACTGATTCAAAATATGGAATCCATTTTTCCAAATTCAATACACAAAATATGCAGAAATTAAATTAAAATTAATCCCGTTGTCGAACGAAAACGGGTTTTTCTTTAAAACATTACAAAAGATTGAATTGATTTAACCTATGAATTTAAGGTAAAATCAATGCTAATGACATAAATTATATTAAATGGTAAAAATATATTCTATTTATACTTTAAAACCATTCAATATTATAATTTATCCACATAAGATATTACGATGAAAAAATTTGTTTTTAATTAAAATATAGCGCGTTTTTACTATTCATTAAAATATGAAAGTTATCGGAAAAATATCAAAACTTTATCTAATGTAAATTTTTATATCCTGATTCAAAAGAAGAATTTTATTTTGTCAAATTGAACTTATAAACATGTAAAAAACTAGATTTAAAGTGGGTGCGCCATCAAAAGGTGGAAAAACTGCATTTTTTGAAAAATACTTATTTTACCCGAAAAATTTATTTTGTTCTTATACCATGTTCTAGAAAATGTGTAAGATGGATAATAATGTTATAAAATTCAAAATTTAGTTAACATTATTCATAACGTCTAGTTCATGACAATATTATAATAATATATCGTTGTTTATTAAAACCCAGTATTGCGTACAACACACGCTATCGAGGAAGGTCGTGATTGCGTGTAATGCAAGCCAAGTCAGGGTTGCGTGTTGTGAAAGAATCCTTCGTTGTTTAGTATAACAGAATCCAACCATATTTCATTTATACATTGAATATATATATACATATACTCAATGTTGCGTAGAATAACTATTATCAAAATTGTGTGTAACACGATCCAAGAATAGTGTTGCGTATACTGCAAGCTAATACGGTGTTGCGTATAGCGCAAGGTAATATTGGTGTAGAATACAACACAAGACATTAATGAAATTAAAAGAATATTTTTCATAAACTCTCGGGGTGTTACATTCTACCCCCCTTAAAATGAATTTCACCCTTGAAATTCGTTGGGGTTATAAATGGTTTACTATTCGAATGTTTCTTTAATAGAAACCCACATCGTAAAAAGGAATACCAAAACCAATATTTAAAAACAAAAGTATGAAATGTAATGGTTACCCAAATAATCTAATCCCTGGGTTTCCACATAGGTTAAAATATGGATATGGAAGAGATATCTAACCATCATGTTCTGATGGAGAGTGGTAGAGAACATGGCTATGGAAAAGCCAGAAATCACAAATCCATAAATTTGTGATGATCTAAGGTACCATCTGATTCATCATATATAAGAGCACTAGGACAACATTTTTGGTTTTCAAGATCATTTCCCTAAAGTTGATGAAATTGGAATTAGAAGAAATACTTTCGTGATTTTGGTATAGTCTCACCGTTTGTCGTTCTTTGGAAAATTTCCACTTCATCTCTTAAAAAAATGAAGTTGAATTTATCATTCGTGATGTGTTAGCAGATCATGTGATAGAATGATGGGTCATTCCATCTATCTCAAACAAAAGGTTAGAAAAGTTATCAAAAAATACATAAGTCCATCTATAGTGAGACTCATCATATAGGGTTCCTAAAATGGACATATACTTCATATATCATACTGCGTAATATAGTAAAACTAGTTTATACTAAATAGGGACTTCCTGTAGGTCAGTGGTAGGCGATAAAGGCCAGTCTCACTTCGGTTGTGGGTTCGATTCCCACAGCCTTGTCCGACGCGATGGGCGGTCGCCCGTCCTGCAAGTTGTCCTTTTTCTAAAACTATATTACTATAACATCCCATCAATAATATCGAAAAAACTTCTATCCTTAAACAATACTAACTTATGTACAACATAATCCATTCCAATCTTTAGGCTTATCCATAATACATCAGTCCACTCTCATAATATAGTGAAAACGATTATCAGAGATTTAATACCATCATTGATCCCCATATATCATAAAATATGTCTTGTTGGTCACATTCCAAACATTCACACTCCTTAATCATGTACTCTCAAAAATACCCATTGAACCATAGTGAAAACATGAATGCAGTTAAAATTTAACACTTTCCACATACCAAAATCCTCAAAATTCTATATACTCAAACCATGATATCACTTAGTCCTTATATCAATCATGAGCTCATGAATACTGTCAAACATTTCATTTTTTTCCTTATCCCTTCATTATGCGCCTATCATCTTATTTCCAAAAATATCTCAATCACTTTGAATACCACATTAGACCAATACATAAATATTCCAATACTCTATGATACAACATTATTTTGAAATCCCATTACATAAACATTTAATCATTCCACCACATCGTTGTCATATTCAACATCGCCAATAGTGATCGCATGTGACTTCCCTTTGTCCTTTGCCTTAAGTGGTTGCTCTTGTCGATCATCACTAACCCTTGGATTAATGCATTTATTGGCATAATGTCCCATCTCCTTGCACTTGAAACATTGAACTGTAGTAGGTTCATTCTGTGTATCCCTTCCTTTGTTTGCATCATTAGACATCTTCTTCCCATCATTACGGCATTCAAATGCCCGATGACCATCCATTCCACATTTGAAACATTTACTTGTCCCTTTAAGACAATCTCCACCATGCTTCTTTCTACACTTTGAGCATAAGGAAACATTCATCTTATTTTCACCATTATTATGAGATTTCTCCTTGAACTCCATCTTTCGTTTCTTGTCAAAACCATGAGATGGATATGTAACACAAACTTCGATTTCTACCTTGATAGCACAACGCACAATTTCTTCATAACTACTGAAGTCTCTTATAGCTAATTGTTGACGCTCCTTTCGTCACGGAATCTAAAGTTCGGAAAAGGGAATATCTGAGCTCAAAGTGATTAATCCTTTGAAGAAACATCAAAAATCGACAAAGGGATGAAAAAGGAGAACATTGCCCATAGGTCGCGCAAGTTCCCTCTTGGTCGCGCAAGTACACTTGCGCGCCGCCTCAACACTTGCGTGACCCCTCATGGTCGTGCAAGGGACTTGCGCGACAGATCTGGTAACCGCCCAGTAACCGCCCGGGGTCTTCTTCTGCCTATAAATAGACCCTGTGGGCCCCCCATTCGTGAGGATCTTTTTCCAGAAACTCGGATCAAAGCTCCCGATGCTCAAGTCTCTTCTCAAAGCTTCCGGAACACTTATAAGGTAATTTCTTACCTAGAATGGAAGATCTAAAGAGAAGAAGGAAGGCCCAAGTGTTGAAACTTATCAAACACTTGCGCGCCAACTTAATTCCTTCAATATAACTTGCGCGTCCCTTCTCTGGAAGAACCTCAAGAGGATGGGAAAGGGTTTAATAAAGAGTCGCTCAAGTAATTCAACTCTGGTTGAAAATCGCGCAAGTATCCCTCATGTCGCGCAAGTATACTTGCGCGACCAACACTTGCGCGCCGACGCAGGACTTGCGCGACCTTCAAGACTTGCGCGCCCCTAGCTTTTTGGGTGCCCATCTTGCCCATTTTTACCCCTCTTAAGCCATATCACCCTTCCTATTCAAGATTCAGTCTTCAAGATACTCTTCAAAAGCCATTTATGGCATGATTTCTTGATTTGACATCCTTATCTGAAAGGAATTCTGTGAAATACCTCTCAAACACCCAGTGATTTAAACATCTTTATGTCACCAAAGATTGAGAGTTCATTCATTTCAACCTCATCCTTTAAGATGAGAGAATCCTAACCTGGGTCTCCTTTTCAGGAATAAAGACTCAGTCATAACCTTGGGCTTCCTTTTCAGGAGTAAGCCCCAAGTCCCCTAACCTAGGCTTCCTTCTCAGGAATAAGTCCTAGTCATAAATCTTGGGCATCTTTCTTAATAATAAGCCCCAATAAAGTTCCCAAACTTGGGCATCCTCCTCAGGAGTAAGCCCCAAACCTTAATCCCTAACCTGGGTCTCCTTTTCAGGAATAAGACTCAGTCATAACCTTGGGCTTCCTTTTCAGGAGTAAGCCTAAGTCTCTTAAAATTTCTCTTAACCAGTCATAAATTACCTTTGATTTGGGTTTCCTCTTTAGGAATAAAACCCAATCATAAGTCCCCTCCTAACTTGGGAATCCTCCTTAGGAGTAAGCCCCAAGATTAGAGTATTCAAATCTCCATGAAGCACATATAACTTTGTGGACCCTGTTCTTGGATTTTCTCCCTAAAAGTAAATCCTAAACTTTCGTCTATCTGGGCAGTCATCTATACATAAGCCCCAAAACAAATTCTTATGATTGCATCTTTTATGGAACAATTGTCTGAATTTTACCAATACCTCTTGTTTCTCACACCGAGCATGACTCACGTGAGCTTAGAGTGTAAAAGTAATTATGACATTCATCTTTGAGCCATCAATCATAAAACATCATATCCCATTCCTCGAACTACGTGGGTTCTGATTCCTTTTTCAAAACAAAGGATACGTAGGTAGCCCATTTATGGGTTCGATCCCAACATTGAAATAATCTCCGTCCTTCTGAATGACGATAAACTTCAAGTGCCCCACTGAGTGGCTTTAAAACCAGCCTAGTCATCAAAATGACCAAGAGACTTTTATATAAATGTTTTGAAGGATACCATTGACCAAGAATCTCTAAACAAATATAGATGATTCTATATTGATGAAGAACCTCAAATACATATAAAAGATTCTCTAAATTTCTTGCATATTTAATCATTGATTGTTAAAACTAAAGGAAAGCTCATTTTATACTTGGTAATGTAATAAGGATTCACGAACTTAACTTAAATCTATAAAGAGAGTCCCGGAGTAGACAATAATTCCCCTCAAAAAGGTGTGATGAGTCCGACCTCCCATCCTCTCGACCAATGCAAATTCCTAAGCCTCATTAGCCCACAAGCTAATGAGCGCCTGCCTTTGGAAAGTAGGTCCAAACGGATGTGGAATCATTGGATGTTTCCGGTTCTACGAACAAACCCGTTAGAAACCGATCGGAACGTTTGAATCTCCCGTCCAGGAGGTCATCCCCGGATTCCGCGCGAAACAAAAATGGTGAACCCGACGTGAATCCTTAACCAAGTTAAAGTGATGTTCTTCTTATCTGTTAGGCCCTTTGGGCCAACAAGGCAATCATTGACATATGCTCATCCAAAAGATGCAGTGGCTGGATTCATCTTGATTATGTCTGTTACATGGAAAAGGCACTCCTTTTTCAAGATCTTCTACAAAAATGGCTTTCCTTAAATTCACCCCTGTGAATACTGCTGCTGGGAACACCTCTACTGTGAGGTCTGCTGCTATGAAAACCAATGCTGCTACTCCTGCTGGAACGTCATCCGCTCTGAGGATGACATCACCAACTCAGCGTCTTCAACGCTGTGTTTCTAATGCACTGGTTAAGGAGTACCGTCGCAACGGTACTATCCCAACTCTGGAGGCCGCTCGTCAAGCCCTCCAAGTTAACAATTCTACCTGGTCGTCCGGACAACGGCGACCAGCAATCAAGAAGCAGACGGTGCTGACTACCGTCTCCAACCGTTTCGGGTCGTTATCCCCGGAACGCAATTTCCATTCACTCCCTTATTCCGAGGAAGTGAATGAGCAGGTCCCGCAGGACCTTAATTAAAAAAGACAGGAGTCCTTCTCATGGGCTCCCATCAACAATCGCCGCCAGACTCGTGCGGTAGTGCGCCCTCAACATGATGAGGGTACCGTCTCCAGGCATTCAGCTCAGGTTCCTCGAACCCGAGCAGGCAAGATGAATCACCAGAGACGGAATCCGGTTAACAATAGGCAGGTTGTCATCCCTGCCATCTCCGGAGAAGTCCACCAACCTAACTTGGTGGCAAACAACGAGCAGGCATACACACCTGCCCGTTTTAATCCCGCTGTCCAGCAGACTCGTCTGGCAGCATCAAGCCGATCCCGCCAGGCAATTCCGGCGGAGTACCATAGGCAGGAACATACACCTGCTTATACATCAGCAGTTAGTCAGCAGGCTCGTCTGACTACATATGATGGATCTCGTCAACCGCGTTTGGCGAAGTGTAATCAGCAGGCACATACACCTGCTAATACTAATCAAGCCTACCAACAGTCTCGTTTGGTAGCGCACGGAGAAGTCAGTCGGAAAGCCCCGACGACAAACAGGAGGCAGACTAAACTCTCTGCCTCCACACTTGAGTACTATCAGGATTCACTGACAGGAAAAGGAGGACAGGAGCAGGCACATACACCTACTCCAAGCCCGGAATGGACGTATATCCCTGTTCCGGCGGCTGAAGTCACCAAACATATTTTGTCAATGGTGAAAGAGCAGAAGCAAATTCCTGCTCATATTCTGGATGCTTGCCAGGATATCATAACAGCTTCAGCATCATCTTAGGGACAGACACATAAATCTATCCCTAGCAGTGGAGTGACACATCAACAATTCACTCCGGAACAGACACACACATCTGTTCCAGTCCAAGAGGGTTGTGGGGCCTACTCCCCCATATCATATGGACAACCAAGTCAGGCACATACACCTGATTTGAGCGATGATCGTCAGCCAAACCTGACCATCTTTCCTGATCAGGCACATACACCTGCTCAGAGCAATCACTTTCGTCATCAAGTGATTTCTAAAGCGAGTAAGAAGGCATCTAAGAAAAAGATCCGCCCAGCACAGTCAGGAGATCAAAGGCCAATCTGCAACAAGGCCTTGCTCAATGCTGGAGTTCTTGAAGCCCTCAGACATTTATCTGTCGGAATTCAAGATTCTACTCCCTCAGTTCCCAATAACAGGAACATTAATCCCGAAGGTCTTCAACAGACACTTCCTCATGAAGACTTGCTTCATGAAAATTCGGTCAATCTTGAAGTTTCTTCTTCAGATGAGAACCACAGGAACCCTCTGTGTGGTCAGAAGACCAAGGAGCAAGAGATTTCATCTTTTGCTGTAACCCATCATGAAGGTCCTCCTCATGGTGATGAACTTCGCTGCGAAAGTCCTCTCCGCAGTAGTGATTCACATTGTCTCGAAAATTCTTCAGAAGGCAATGTAGTGACGAGAAAGCCCTCCTATCTCGAGGCACTTGCAAACGTAAAACCAGTCTTGTCTGAAGTTTTACTATCGGCAGGTGAAACTCTTTCTCCATTAGAAGATAGCTTGGGGTTCAGGTTATTCTCCGAACCTTCCCTGGGTCATTCATCTTCCATCATGAATAGTGATTCCTCTACCAATCTTGTTGAATCCGATGAAGCAACAAGGAAACACCAACTCTGGTCCAAACAGGTAGAAGAATCTTCATTTAATGATAAAGAGGAAATGCTGAACATGAGGAAAAAACTGGCAAAAGGTGAAGTACCAGTCATGTTTTGGCCTTTGGCTGATTCACAGTATGACATTCCAAAGATGTTGACGGATGATGGAATCCATGATATTCGTCTTAACATATGGAAAACTCTTTGTCAATTAAAGAAGAAGGTATTATCTTACGATGAATATGAAAATCATCTTAAGATAATAGAAGGGTTACAACGCCAGATTGATTTGGCATCTCTATCAGTCTCTCGGTATCCGAAGGCTGAAAAGCAACAGAGAACCCTTCAACGTTCATGCCTTGGCGCACTAAGAAGATTGCGTCAGTTAATTTCCAATGCTCCATCTAATGTTCATATCAGAGGATGGGTTATTCACGGAGCATTACATTTCACAGTGCTTTCCGGTCAGCAAAGCCCGCCGAAAATGGTCTCATGCAATGTTATTGCCCATGGCCGGCCACAGTCAATGGGCTTTGTTCATAATCAAAATCTTTCTCGAGATCAAGCTTCAACTAGTTCCTCTCAAAATCAAGTATATAGAGAACAGGTTGTTGAATTGCTCCTACACTAAGCAGGCGAGAATATTGCACAAGCCTCTCGTCTGGAGCAAACACGTCATCAAATGACAGAAGTTTCGGAAATCATCCAACGGTCTGTTGAACCAGGTGATAAAAGTGGATACAGGTTAATGCATCCAGCTAATTTCCGAACTAAGATCCGCAAGATCAATAGAGATTTCAAGAAGATCTCAGACATAGCATGTCAAGAGACACCCCAGCTTTCCAGACTGGGGACTTCTCTAACCCAACCCTTAGAATCAACGAATGGGATTCGAGGAGTTGAGCGGAAGCAACAGGAACATCCCCAGTCCACCGGACTGGGGACTTTTTCAAATCTTCAATCCCTCCCTCAGAGAAAGTCAGTATTCTCTCGATTAGGGAATAAACCTCAAGAGGAGCGAAGAGCCAATATGTCAGGAGATTCTCTCCAAGTGACGGTTCACAAAGAAATTCCTGAGGGGTCAAGTAAACGGAATGCCATGTCTTATCATGGACATAAAAGGAGACAATATCACAGAAATGCTGATAGAAAGGATTCCATGAAATATGCATCCATTAATGTCATCACTGCCGTTGCTGCTGATTCACCAGATGAGGCTCAATCAGAGGGATCAGATGAAGAGGTTCCTGCTCAGGAAGTTGCGCACACAGACCTAAATGAAGAAGGTGTGCGCACACGTAATCAAAGGCTTACCCAAAATTTGGGTATTCCTTCAAGTAACCCACTTCCCCCTCTCCGAAAAGGATCCAATAAGGGGAAAGGAAAGAATCAGGTTACTTCTCACCCTTCCTCTGAAGGAGGTCAATCGCTCTCATTAGAGCAAAGGCTTGCACAACAGGAGGAAGAAATGAAAGAATTAAGAAGGTTGAATGCAGAACTACTTCACAGTAGTCTTCTTCTTAAGAATGCTGAAGTCCGACAGCCGAAGGAATTTGTTGTAACTACTGAGATGGATCAGGAATATCCTCCTTTATCAGTACACCCACAGAGGTCTAATCCTACGGGTCAAACGCAACAACGGTTGGCAGCACTACCATTAGTTGCAGCACCAACCTCCACGGCTGTCCAAGCTCCATTCATTGCACCTACCCAAAACCAAGTTCAACCTGACGTTTCTCAAAAGTTAATAACTACTATTGAGTCCTTAACAGCTCGGTTAGAAACTATGGAAGGGAAACGGGCGCAAGTTCAACCTGAAAAGAAAGTTTACCCTGAATGGGTAGATTCAATTTCTCCTCCATCCAGTTTTGGAAACCCTATTTTCCCTACTTTCAATGGATCAGGTGACCCTGAACAACATTTGACGCATTACGTGTCTTGTTGTGATCCTATGATGGGAACTCCAGAGCAACAAGAAGCAGTGAAACTCAGATGCTTCGTGCGAACCTTGCAAGGACCAGCTTTTGTCTGGTATACAAGCTTGAAATCCCGGTCAGTCATCGGATGGGAGGATCTTCGTCAAAAATTCCTTCTTCAGTTCAGCTCAACTTTGCCAAAAACGACAGTTTTCGATCTTACAAACTGAAAGCAAAGGGAGAATGAAAGAGTCTCTGATTTCATTGCTCGTTGGAAGGGATTAACGTATTCCTTGAGTTTATCACTCCCTCAGGAGGAATTATTGCCAATCTGTGTGGCAAATTTGCGTGACGAATTACGCACGCCATTGATCCCTGTGAAATACACAGGAGGGTTTCGAGACCTTACTTCAATCGCTCAACAGATTGAAGATTCCCTTATGCAGGCTAAGGTTAAATCTCGTGTAATTCCATCAGCTCCAGGAAGAAGAATGGGTAAAGCAGAAACTGCTACAGTTATGCTTAAACAGGCACCTGTACCTATTTCTACTTCAAAACCTTCATCTTCTCGAAGGGCTCCACCTCCTGAACGCCAACAACAAAGGCTGTTTCGTCCAAATGATCAAAAAGATCAACGACAAAAACAATTTGAGGATATGAAGAGTAAAACATACTCTTTCCGAAGTGAGCAAGTTCCTGGTTACTTCATTTCAGCTCTGGAAAATAATTTGGTTCAATTACCAGTGCCGAAGAGACCAAACAAGGAAGGAGATGAAGACCGTCCCAATTATTGTCCCTTTCATCAAATGTTGGGGCATCCCATCCAGGAGTGTTTTGTCTTTAAAGACCTCCTACAAAAGATGGTCGACTTGGGACAAGTCAAATTGAAAGGTTCTTCAGCTCATGTAGCGTGTATTACCGCTACAGATCCAGAGGAAGGAGGTGAGTGGCAGGAAGTCAAAAGCAAAACTGCGAAAAAATATGATGATTGGATGGTCAGAAAGACAATCAATCGGACCCATTCCATTTTGCGAACACAATTGAAGAAGCCAATTGTGTCTCCTACAAAAGCTGCAGTAAAGCCTCCATCAAAAGACAAATCCTCAAAAGGGCAGAGCAATTCAAAGAAGAAAGAGGAATCAGAAGAAGATGAGTATGTATCAAAGCCTAAATTGTCTTTGACTCTGGCAGATTTCATGCCATCTACTTCAAAGCAACGGGCACCGTCCCACCAAACGGCACAGCCTAAACAGGCTAATTTGGAAGAGTCTTTATCAGACGAAGAATTGATCTTTGGTTCTGTTAATATGATTCAATTAACAGATTCATATTCCAGTCTTGATGAGCCTGAATTTCCTGTATCAAATAAAGGAACCCGAGGAAGTTCTAGAGGTTCAGGATATAGGGGAAGACGTGGATCTTTCCGAAGCCACTACTCTAATTCTACCCCTGCTAGCACTGTATATGCAGCAGAAACTCGTGGTAGAGCCCTTCAGCGAGCTCAAAATGAACAAGCAAGTTCTTCTGCCAATGGCCAACTCAGCTTCGGCACAGTTATTTTGGAAGACCGATTAAATGTTCCATCTTCTTTATCTCATCAAGTAAATGGATCTAATCAGTCTAATTTTTCAAAACCAAAGATGTTGCCAACTTCAATACAAGAGGCATCAGCTTCCAAAGCATCTGCTTCCAAGGTACCTGCTAAACCGCATATTCCTATTGGGAAACGCAGGCCTCTAGATCAAAAGTATGATATATTGAAACACTTGGCCCAAGTACCAGCCAAATTATCAATTTTAGATGCTTTGAATCTATCAAAAGATCTTCGGGAAGCACTCATCGAAGCTTTGTCAAGTCCTCAGGAGTTTGAAGCTGAAATTGCTGCAGCTGAAATTTATCACATAGAGAATAATCCTGCAGAATGCCATGCAGTGATATCTTTTACTGATAAAGATGAAGATGATGTTGTGCATGGGCACATAAAACCTTTGTACCTATCTGGCAAAGTCAATGGTATAGATGTTCGAAGAGCTTTTATTGACAATGGTTCAGGAGTCAACCTCATGCCCATTCGCACACTTCGTCGATTGGGCCTCACGGAATCTGATTTATCTCCTTCTACCATGATGTTGCAAGGATATGATAAAAATGAACAAGAACCACTGGGAGAAGTTACGCTCAGAACTCAGTTTGGAGATCTTGTTTCCAATTCAGATTTCATGATTGTTGATCAAGACTCAGCTTTCAATATCTTGCTTGGAAGACCCTGGTTACATCAACATGCAGCTATTCCGTCATCATACCATCAATGTCTCAAATACTGTTTCGATGGTCAAGTTGGAACATTATATGGTGATAAGGCCCCGTTCAAAACATGTGAGTCTCAATACATTGAGGCGGAATTTTATCACATGAAGGGAAGAGAAAAATCTACAATGAAGGAAATTACCAAAGTTAATGCTCCATATGGTTTGGAAAAAATTCCAATAAATCCATTTTCACATGTGAGTACAGATTATGTGTTACCTATCAGTCAAATTGACAAAATAGGCCCAAATCAAAATACTCTTATGGAAAGATCCATAATGTCAATTACGGCAATCGAGCCAGACAACATGGGAGAAATTGGTAACTTACCAAGCAATGATGAAAGCATAAGTGGTGACGTTTTCATTTCGTCTGCTGAAATCCAACAAGTCTATACTTCGCTAATCAGGCCAGAAGAAGTTATAGCAACACCAGAGGTGAATGTTGATGTCGATTCTCAATCCATCATCTCCTCTTTATTTCCCAAAGAAGACCCTTTTTCATCAATAGGGACGGAAATGGAAGCTTCTTCTTCAAAATGTGAAAATTTTGACATCTCTTATGATCATGAGAATTTCGTTTTTTCATCTACTTTGCAAGTAGAAACGGAAGATATAACACATGATGAAGAGGAAGAGGAAGATCTTAGAGATGCTCCTCCAGCATTTGAAGAGGGTATCTCTACCACTGTGGATGAACTCAGAGAAGTAAATCTGGGTACAGAGAAAGATCCACGCCCCACTTTAATTAGTGCGGCCATGACCCTTGAAGAACAAGAGATGTATATTTCTTTTCTAAAGCAAAATAAAGATATTTTTGCTTGGAATTATACAGAGATTCCTGGCCTTGATCCTGATGTTGCCACCCATCATTTGGGTTTGCCAAAAGAACATCGAGGATTCAAGCAAGCCGCGAGAAGAACACACCCAACCTATGCTTCCAAAATCGAGGCTGAAGTGGATAAGCTTATCAAAGCTAACTTCGCCAGAGAAGTTCAATATCCCAAGTGGTTGGCTAATATTGTCCCAGTAAAGAAAAAGAACGGACAAATTAGGGTTTGCATCGATTTCAGAGATCTTAATCGGTATTGTCCCAAAGATGATTTTCCAGTTCCGATTACAGAACTCTTAATTGATGCGACGGCTGGCTATGAAGTACTTTCTTTCATGGATGGATATTCTGGATATAATCAGATCCTAATGGCCCCAGAAGATGAGGAATATACAGCCTTCAGAGCTCCTCAAGGTGTGTTTTGTTACCGGGTGATGCCCTTTGGTTTAAAGAATGCAGGTGCAACATATCAACGCGCCATGCATCGTATCTTCAAACCTTTTCTAGGGAAATTTGTTGAATGCTATGTAGATGATTTGGTGGTTAAATCCAAACAACGTTTTGATCACTTGGCTGATTTGGAAATCATATTCCACAAGCTTCGACAACATAATTTGAAGATGAACCCCTTAAAATGTGCTTTTGGGGTAACCTCAGGAAAATTCCTCGGCTTTGTTGTACGCCATCGTGGTATTGAAGTCGATCCTGAGAAGACCAAATCAATCCTTGGTATGTCACCTCCTCAGAATTTGAAAGAATTAAGAGGACTTCAAGGACACTTAGCCTATATTCGGCGTTTCATCGCCAATTTGGCAGGCAAAAGTTTACCTTTTACCAAATTATTGAAGAAAGGAGTCACTTACCAGTGGACTAAAGAATGTCAAGAAGCATTTGATGTTCTCAAGAAATACCTCTTAAGTCCACCAGTACTCATGCCACCTGTTGAGGGTAGACCTCTTATCCTCTGTGTGACAGCTTTAGAGCGATCATTGGGTGCCTTTCTCGCTCAAAAGAATGATGCTGGGAATGAAAATAGTCTCTACTATCTCAGTATAACTATGCTTGAAGCAGAAACCCGGTATTCGAGTATTGAAAAATGCTGCCTAGCATTAATCTTTGCAGTTCAGAAACTGAGACACTACCTGCAACATCACGAGGTCCAATTGGTATCTCGTAATAATCCACTCAAATTCATCCTTAGTAGTCCAATGCTTACAGGACGTCTGGCAAGGTGGGCGGTTATTCTACAGCAGTTCGACATTCAGTATGTGTCTCAAAAGGCAATTAAGGGCCAAGCTCTGGCTGATTTCCTGGCTGAACACCCTTCAGTGGAAGACACATATTCAGATATCGAACTCCCTGATGAGGAAGTTTTTTCTATTCAAGAGAATCCTCAAACATGGGAAATGTATTTTGATGGTGCTTCTAGAAGTCCAACAGGGAAGAAAATGGAAAATCCTAAATTCAACAAAGTTGGTTTAGGAATTGTGCTCATTTCTCCAGATAAGGCAGTGTTACCTTATTCCTTTTTGTTGTGGGAAGGTGGTACCAATAATGAAGCTGAATACCAAGCTCTCATTGCAGGCTTGGAGTTAGCGCTTCAAGCACAAGTGAATCACTTAAAGGTAAAAGGTGATTCAGACCTGGTAATCAAACAAGTCAATGGGGATTATGCCATCAGAAAAGAAGAATTAATCCCTTTTTATGATTACGTCAGAGAGTTAATGTCGGAATTCCCTTCAGAACCGACATTTTCTTATGTCCCAAGATCAAAAAATGCTCAAGCTGATGCACTGGCTAATATAGCCACAGCTTTAGCAGATCCAAATTGGGACGAGACAACCATCTGTATTGCCCACCGTTGTGCAATTTCACCTTATGTTCAAGTCAGAACAGAGGAAATTAATGAAATTAGTCCCATTCCTGAACCATATGGTCATACTACAGGATGGATGTCACCTATCAGGGAATACCTTCAAAATGGAACACTTCCACCTGATAGAGCCGAGAGAGAACAAATTCGGCGACGTGTGGTCAATTTTACTCTTTATGATGGTCCAAACCACCTCGAGAAAATTCTCTACAAACATGGTTTTGATGGAGTTCTCTTCAGATGTATTGATGGTGAAGAGACAATGGCTGTCATAAAAGAAGTGCATGCAGGAGTCTGTGGTGCCCACCAGTCTGGACATAGACTGTCTGATCAAATTCGAAGGCTTGGATACTTTTGGCCTTCAATGATACAAGATTGTGTTAATTTCACAAAGAAGTGTCATTCATGCCAAGTATATGCCAATTTCATTCATCAACCTCCAGAGTTGCTTCATACGGCTAAATACTCATGGCCATTTGCCACATGGGGAATGGATGTGGTAGGACCTTACCCTTCAGCTACGGCCAAGCAGTTTAAGTACATTCTTACTGCTACTGATTTCTTTTCCAAATGGGCAGAGGCAGTACCTCTCAAAGAAGTCAGTTCTAAATGCATTGTTAGCTTCATCAAGTCTAACATCATTACTAGATTTGGTGTCCCTCATACCATATTGACAGACAACGGCACCAACTTCTGTTCTTCTGAGGTAAAGAGATTGTATCAAGAATACAACATTAAGTCCAACCATTCATCTCGATATCATGCAGCGGCTAATGGCCAGATAGAGGCCTTCAACAAGACTCTTTCAAATATACTGCAAAAGATGGTGGATAAAGATAAGAGGTCATGGCCTGATAAACTCTTTCATGCTTTATGGGCTTATCGGACTACCACTCGCAATGCAACGCGGTCTACTCCATATTCATTAGTATATGGAAAAGAAGCAGTCTTGCCAATTGAAGTTCAATTACCCTCACTCAGAATAGCCATTTGTGATCAGTTATCGACAGATGAGCAATCCCAAAAGCGTTTGAATGAATTGGAACAGGTAGATGAGAAGAGATTGTGCACTTTGCACCACTTGGAAATCTATCAGAATCGAATAGCACGAGCTTTTAACAAAAAAGTTCGTCTTCGTTCATTCATTCAGGGAGAATTGGTATTGGTTCTCAGAACACCAATGATACCAGGAAAGAAACCTCCCAAGCTTGAACCAAAATGGGAAGGACCTTATTCAGTACATAAGGTCTACTCCAATGGAGCGTATTCTCTGATTTCAATGGATGGAGAACACATCACGACTCCAACTAATGCCAGATTTCTGAAGAAGTATTTTGTATAAACACAAAATATTGTTCCCAGAACCAAGACTTACAATTGGTTCATACACCAAGGTCCGGTATGACCTTAAACTACACCAAGGTCCGGTATGACCTTAAACTACACCAAGGTCCGGTATGACCTTAAACTACACCAAGGTCCGGTATGACCTTAAACTACACCAAGGTCCGGTATGACCTTAAACTACACCAAGGTCCGGTATGAACTTAAACTACACCAAGGTCCGGTATGACCTTAAACTACACCAAGGTCCGGTATGACCTTAAACTACACCATGGTCCAGTATGACCTTAAACTACAACTTCGTCCAACATGACATTAAACTGTGTCACCTTCAATGTCCGAGATGACATTAAACTAAATTTTGTCCCTGCAACATGACATTAAACTGTGCAGCACCAATAGTCCTAACTGCAAGACTTTAAACTGCATAGTCCCTGATTTTGTCCTACATAACAATAAACTGTATAGAAGTTCCTATATTTTGTATGAGATGACATTAAACTATATTTTTTCCTAGCGACATGACATTAAACTGTGTGGCACTTTCATCGTCCAGCATGACGTTAAACTGTGTTAAGTCCCTTATTGTCCTACATGACACTAAACTGTATTCTGTCCGAGATGACATTAAACTATATTGTGTCCTAGGAACATGACATTAAACTGTGTGGCACTTCCAACGTCCAGCATGACGATAAACTGTAAAAAGATCAGAACTGATATCCTCATATTGATTCACCTTAGTCTTAGCTACATGACTTTAAACTGTACAGCATCAGTTCGTCCTTGCTATATGATGCTAAAACTATACAGCAATGGTCCAGTATGACTTTAAACTGCAACTTCGTCCCACACGACATTAAAACTATGAAAAAGTTCCATAAACAGTCCAGCATGACCTTAAAACTGCATCATTCCTGGTCCATGTATACGACCATAAACTATTTGCAAATATGTCCAGCAAGACGTTAAATTGTGACGTCCTAACTACATGACGCTAAACTGTATAAAAGTCTCTCACGTCCGGAAAGACGTTAAACTATATAATCATCAAAAGTCCAGCATGACATTAAAACTGCACAATCCCCCTTTCGTCCAATATGACGTTAAACTGTATTGTCCCCATCGTCCTAACTACATGACGCTAAACTGTACAGAAAATCCTTGATATGTCCTACATGACATTAAACTGTGCATCGTTAAGGTTGTAATTACCTCTTGTTTCTCACACCGAGTATGACTCACGTGAGCTTAGAGCGAACATCAACCATAACACTCCCTTTGGGCCACTAACCATGTGTAAGTCCCAACAACATTTTTTTTTTATTATTTAGATCATTGTCCACAAGAACAACTTGATCATTAATTCATTCTTTAATTGAACTACACAGACTTTGATCCTTGCCCTCCAGGCTGGGTATGTAGGCAACCTCCCAAAGGTTCAAGCCCAAAAACAATCTTTTCACATTGGTTCACCACAATCTCATATGATGATTATTTGTGAAACCACCCTTGGAATCAATATCTTTACATTGATTCACTTTCGTCCTTGTTATATGACGTTAAACTATACAACACTTTTGTCCAGTACGACAATAAACTACAATATTCTTTGATTTCCTCATTTGAGAAGGAACCATTATTAACATTGATTCTTTTTCAATCATGGTTTTCATTTTCAAAAAGACTACGTACATACATGGTAATGCCTAAACTTTTTATCTTAGGTTAAAACCATCATTGCACTAAAGTCCCTTTTCACCCTTCACATGTACGAACCAAATTTGTACAAAGGGTAGTTTCTAGAACTACGTGGACTTGATTCCCATCTTTATGGGATACGTAGGAACATTCGAGTGTCCCTCGAATCCAGTCCCAAGTCTTTTGGGCCTAACCCCAAATTTCACTTTCAGTCCCTTGGCTGAAAAGTCCTCATGAAAACACACACTGTGTATTCATTATTATGGTCCGAATTCTATGACCCCAAAAACTAAGATCACTCATCCTTTCGTCCTGCACGACGTTAAACTGCATTTCTAGAACTACGTGGACTTGATTCCCATCTTTATGGGATACGTAGGAACATTCGAGTGTCCCTCGAATCCAGTCCCAAGTCTTTTGGGCCTAACCCCAAATTTCACTTTCAGTCCCTTGGCTGAAAAGTCCTCATGAAAACACACACTGTGTATTCATTATTATGGTCCGAATTCTATGACCCCAAAAACTAAGATCACTCATCCTTTCGTCCTGCACGACGTTAAACTTCATTTCAAGAACTACGTATGGCTTGATTCTCATTCTTATGAGATACGTAGTGAAGTCCAAGTTTCAATTCAGGACCCAGCCACAACATGATTATGGTTTTCATTGACCTATGTATCTCTATATACATTGGAAAATACCCATCTTTATGTATTATAATCCTAACCTTAAATATTTTCAGATCTTCATAACCCTTTTCATGACTTATGGTCACAAAAATGTCAAACTTCTGAGAATTCTTTTGCCTGACTATGCAGCACGTGCCCATAGGTGGCCTTGCATAAACAGTCCACATAACAGACTTGTCAGCCAAGAGATGCTATTTATTTGACCATGCATCCAATGCCCATAGGTGGTCCTGCATGTTTTCAACCCCCTAACGGGTTTGTTAAATAATAGTAACTTCATTCTTGGGAAGAATGCCTCTTTTGTCCTTATTTGTCTTAAACGACAGTATGTAGGGATCCGCAAAAATAGCCATCCTTAACATATTTGTCCCATATCCTTTTTCATGATCTGAAAGTATTCAAGTCTATGGTTTATTCTTCTTCCCTACGTTTGGGTCAGACCTTCGTAGGAGTGATATTCATCCAGTTCTTCGATATTCTTGTTTGGAAATATCTTCTCCATATTCAAGTACCTCTTTCCATACAACAAACTCTATGCTTTAGAAAATTTGAATCTCCATAAACTTTCACTGGCTTTTAGCACTAGGAAAGTAAATTTCTGAGAGTTCTTTTGCCTAACTATGCAGCACGTGCCCATAGGTGGCCTTGCATAAACAGTCCACATAACAGACTTGTCAGCCAAAAGATGCTATTTTATTTGACTATGCAGCCAATGCCCATAGGTGGCCCTGCATATTTCAACCCCCTAACGGGTTTTGTTAAATAATAGTAACTTCATTCTTGGAAACTACTTCTTCTAATGCTATTTAGCTCTTTTTCATATCATTCCTCAGATTCAAATATTCTTAAGTCATAGTTTACATATTTTCTCTCATACTTGAGTATGGTAATTTGTTTTCAGATAAATTATCAAGGAATTGAATCCATTTTAATCCATTTTTCGGTCAAAGCTATTTCGACCTTAATCATTAGCCTCTTTTTGTCCGGCATGCATGACTTTAAACTGCCCACACAAAAGACAAAGGAACTCTGAATAAAAGTCAAGTTCCAGCTCACTAAATATACATTTTTTGTATGATTTAGGTAATATTGAGCAGTTAAAAGATTCAAAGTTTGTAGGGTTATTTGTAAATAATCCTAGTAAAAATCAAACTATGATTACTAGGCCCATTGGCTTAAGTAAATTTGAAGCAGGTAATGAAAGAATGCAGGTACAAATGATTGGAGACGAAAGTGTTTTTCATTGATACACAAGAGTTAGAAGGACATCCACAGATTGGAGTCTCTTCTCTTTTTCAAGAATTACAAGAGGCTTTCAACATAACACTTCATTTGATTTACGACATCCCGAGCTTCATCAGCAACCACCTGGAATTCATTCATTCAACTGGAAACAAAAAGGAGATGCAGTGATACCAGCTCTTCTTGGAACAATTTTAAAAGGATGTTCTTGAGTGCGGTTTGAGAAAATTTTCTGCTGATCAAACAGTGACTCTGTTTCTGTCCAAGAGACTCGGAAGTTGGATACATGGATTTGAGAATGGAGCATTGGAAGTAAAGAGCCATTTGAAGAGAGTACTCTTTTCAGATATTGCTCTAATACCATGTTTGTCTTCTCTCCACCAACCGGTAGTGGAAAACATTTCAGCCCATGGGTTTGCCATTTTCATATCTGCAAGGAAATGGCATGCAAGGAGAATTTGAAAGTTCACACCATTGTTGTTGCTTTTAATGCACAGCATAACCGAAATGAAGGAGTAGCAGTGCAGCTGCATTTCAGGTGTATAGTTGTTTGCATTTGGAACATTGACTCTTTGCAAGTGACCATGACCACATAGAGACAGGTAGATGCTCTGTGGGAAATTAAGATGATATTTCTTCAAGTACTTAGCCAAATCTGGAAGAGTGCTGTCGCAGATGTCATAGTAATCAGGGCCAATGATGTTCATCATGTCATCAATCCGCTTGCTAGCCAGTTCATAAGTCGTTCCAATTCCCTTGGGAACCACTGAATCTGCACAAAAGATGAATAAACTAACTCTTAAATGGGTTTTATTTTTCATAAAATTTGTGAAAGAATTTGAAAAAAATGGCTAAGGCATTAAGGCACGCAAGTATGGAGATGTCGCGCAAGTGGTACATGTGCCGCGCAAGTTTTGGTCGCGCAAGTATTACCGCGCAAGCCCTATTACCTTGAGAGTAGCGCGGCTGCGAAGAAACAGCGAAAACAAGAGACTTGCGCGACGAGGAAGACTTGCGCGGCGAGAGCTCGAGAAATCCGGAACTTCAGATGCCATCTACGGCCGGAAGCCGTGTATTTATAGGCCAGGGGGCCTATCTGCGCGCCGCATCTGCGCGCCGCATCCAGAGTGCTCAATGCCTGCGCGACGAAGACTTGCGCGCCGACTTCTGTGCATTTGAAGACTTGCGCGCCGCCCTTTTCCTTTAGAGGGATTCGATTTCCTCAGAGTCAAATCCTCATTTTCTCTCCGGATCCAACTCTGAGGGGGGACTTTTGTTGACGCTCCTTTCGTCACAGAATCTAAAGTTCGGAAAAGGGAATATCTGAGCTCAAAGTGATTAATCCTTTGAAGAAACATCAAAAATCGACAAAGGGATGAAAAAGGAGAACATTGCCCATAGGTCGCGCAAGTTCCCTCTTGGTCGCGCAAGTACACTTGCGCGCCGCCTCAACACTTGCGCGACCCCTCATGGTCGTGCAAGGGACTTGCGCGACAGATCTGGTAACCGCCCAGTAACCGCCCGGAGTCTTCTTTTGCCTATAAATAGACCCTGTGGGCCCCCCATTCGTGAGGATCTTTTTCCAGAAACTCGGATCAAAGCTCCCGACGCTCAAGTCTATTCTCAAAGCTTCCGGAACACTTCTAAGGTAATTTCTTACCTAGAATGGAAGATCTAAAGAGAAGAAGGAAGGCCTAAGTGTTGAAACTTATCAAACACTTGCGCGCCAACTTAATTCCTTCAATATAACTTGCGCGTCCCTTCTCTGGAAGAACCTCAAGAGGATGGGAAAGGGTTTAATAAAGAGTCGCTCAAGTAATTCAACTATGGTTGAAAATCGTGCAAGTATCCCTCATGTCGCGCAAGTATACTTGCGCGACCAACACTTGCGCGCCGACGCAGGACTTGCGCGACCTTAAAGACTTGCGCGCCCCTAGCTCTTTGGGTGCCCATCTTGCCCATTTTTACCCCTCTTAAGCCATTTCACCCTTCCTATTCAAGATTCAGTCTTCAAGATACTCTTCAAAAGCCATTTATGGCATGATTTCTTGATTTGACATCCTTATCTGAAAGGAATTCTGTGAAATACCTCTCAAACACCCAGTGATTTAAACATCTTTATGTCACCAAAGATTGAGAGTTCATTCATTTCAACCTCATCCTTTAAGATGAGAGAATCCTAACCTGGGTCTCCTTTTCAGGAATAAAGACTCAGTCATAACCTTGGGCTTCCTTTTCAGGAGTAAGCCCCAAGTCCCCTAACCTAGGCTTCCTTCTCAGGAATAAGTCCTAGTCATAAATCTTGGGCATCTTTCTTAAGAATAAGCCCCAATCAAGTTCCCAAACTTGGGCATCCTCCTCAGGAGTAAGCCCCAAACCTTAATCCCTAACATGGGTCTCCTTTTCAGGAATAAGACTCAGTCATAACCTTGGGCTTCCTTTTCAGGAGTAAGCCTAAGTCTCTTAAAATTTCTCTTAACCAGTCATAAATTACCTTTGATTTGGGTTTCCTCTTTAGGAATAAAACCCAATCATAAGTCCCCTCCTAACTTGGGCATCCTCCTTAGGAGTAAGCCCCAAGATTAGAGTATTCAAATCTCCATGAAGCACATATAACTTTGTGGACCCTGTTCTTGGATTTTCTCCCTAAAAGTAAATCCTAAACTTTCGTCTATCTGGGCAGTCATCTATACATAAGCCCCAAAACAAATTCTTATGATTGCATCTTTTATGGCACAATTGTCTGAATTTTACCAATACCTCTTGTTTCTCACACCAAGCATGACTCACGTGAGCTTAGAGTGTAAAAGTAATTATGACATTCATCTTTGAGCCATCAATCATAAAACATCATATCCCATTCCTCGAACTACGTGGGTTCTGATTCCTTTTTCAAAACAAAGGATAAGTAGGTAACCCATTTATGGGTTCGATCCCAACATTGAAATAATCTCTGTCCTTCTGAATGACGATAAACTTCAAGTGCCCCATTGAGTGGCTTTAAAACCAGCCTGGTCATCAAAATGACCAAGAGACTTTTATATAAATGTTTTGAAGGATACCATTGACCAAGAATCTCTAAACAAATATAGATGATTCTATATTGATGAAGAACCTCAAATACATATAAAAGATTCTCTAAATTTCTTGCATATTTAATCATTGATTGTTAAAACTAAAGGAAAGCTCATTTTATACTTGGTAATGTAATAAGGATTCACGAACTTAACTTAAATCTATAAAGAGAGTCCCGGAGTAGACAATAATTCCCCTCAAAAAGGTGTGATGAGTCCGACCTCCCATCCTCTCGACCAATGCAAATTCCTAAGCCTCATTAGCCCACAAGCTAATGAGCACCTGCCTTTGGAAAGTAGGTCCAAACGGATGTGGAATCATTGGATGTTTCCGGTTCTACGAACAAACCCGTTAGAAACCGATCAGAACGTTTGAATCTCCCGTCCAGGAGGTCATCCCCGGATTCCGCGCGAAACACTAATGCCCTTCGAAGACTTGGTTTTAAGCTACTGAAAAATCGATCAACTTTACTTTCAGGTTGGATGATAATGCCAGATGCATACCTTGTAAGTCTTGTAAAATTCGCTTCGTATATACTAATAGATTCATTATCCTTTTGCTTTAGTTCAAGAAACTCCTTCTCCATATTTGTTTGAAGAATATGAGGGAAGTACTTATTGAAAAATAAGTTCTTGAACTCATCCCATTCCATGGACTCAATTTCATCTCTTTGCCTCGTATTCTTGATATGATTCCACCATTGATCAGCTTCACCCTCCAAACGATATACTGATAAGATGACTTTATCATGTTCAGAACATTGAAGAACTAAAAATATCTTTTCAGTGGTACTGATCCATTGTTCAGCAACAAGTGGATCAGAAGACCCACTGAAAGAAGGTGGACGTTGCCTCATGAAGGACTCAATAGAATATTGTTCCCTTATCTGCTCATTTGGAAGTCCAGAATGATTCATAGCTTGTGTAAGTATAACAATAAGATTTTTCACTCAATCTCCCATAACATTTGTTTGTTCAGGAGGACACTCATTTCATTTTCCATTGCATTGATCAACACAGTTCCTTCGGGTTCCAGCCATCGTCTAAAACCCAAAAAGAATAGTGTGAGAGGAAAAAATCATGACAGGGAAAACAACATAATAAAGGGGGAGTACCCTCAATATCTAACATCTTAGGTTAAATTATATGATCGTTAGCGCAATTCTAGGATTATAACCTATACGTATACTTAACCTTAGAGACATCCCTAGACATACCTTAGAAATATCTCTAGGGACCTCACTAAAGTTCTCGCATCCTAGTTTCCAAAGGTTGACTAAACCTTTCCTCTGATACCAACTGTAGCGGTCTGGAATTAATTCCAGTGGACTATAATTGATACCTATCAGGGCACTACATGGGTGGCTACACCCCCTGGGCGGGACACACCACCATCCCCAGTGGCAGCCATTTCCACATGAAGCCCTTGGGCGGAGAGCCATGCTTCGTCCAACGCTCACATGTGAAAGTTCCCAAGGATCGGATACATTCCTACCTCCTTTGCCTCTGATACCAACTGTAGAGTGTTGGATCGAATAGTTGATATAAAAGTCTATTAGATGGAACAATACAAGAGGGGGGGTGAATTGTAGGTTTAAAAACCTTTGAGTTTTAGAAACAAAGAGATTAGTTTAAAAGATCTTAAACTAATACAAATACAAACACCCACAATTGTATTGAATGTAAAAGGTATGATGTATTGTAATACTATTGTAAAGTAAAACAATTGTATTCAAGGTGAACACAATAATCAGAGTAATACAAAAATGAATGGTTCTACCTTTAAAAGCGTATAGAACCAATTGATACAATATGTAAAAGAATGATTGTAATTGAAACAATTACAATTGAATATGTAAAAGAAGAAAGGAAACAATACAATTCCTTTCTAATACAAACAGCGGAAATGTAAAAGTAATACAATTCTTTTAACCCAAAGAGAAGGGTTATCCTTTCACCTAGGATAAAAAGGTCTGTCTCACCAACACCTTGGTGAGCCCTCGATACGATGATCGGCACGTCCGTCTGCCTATCCCCGGCAGCCCTCGATACGATGATCGGCTCGTCTGTCTGCCTATCCCCGGCAGCCCTCGATACGATGATCGGCTCGTCTGTCTGCCTATCCCCGGCAGCCCTCGATTTTGCAGGTAATCGGCACCTCTGTCTTTCAATTACTTGAAAGCCCTCGATACGATGATCGGACGCACAAGGCTGATGAGAGAAGTCACAGCGTCTCTCTCTAGAATCTTCGTAGTTCACATAATCTCTTCGTTCATCAGTTTGCTCATCGTTTTCTTCTCAGCTTCAAATGACCTCCTATTTATAGGCCTCGGGTTCCAACGGTCATATTGCCTCCAACGGTCATATTGAAACAGAAAACACGACATCGTTTTGATTAGTATATAACTAACTCAACGACATCGTTTTGTTAGGATAAGAGATATAGAAAATGTAAAACATGAGTACGATTCATATGCAGAGAGAGTTTTTTTAATAAAGTACCAAAACAAAAAATAATCATCTGAATAACAGTCAGTACGATACGATCGACAGAGTCAGTACGATACGTTTGACAGAGTCAGTACGATACGTTTGACAGAGTCAGTACGATACGTTTGACAGAGTCAGTACGATACGTTTTGGTCGGTACGATCAGTCATCGTACGATACGATAGACACAACTTGTTATTTACAAACATATGATAGAATACATTTGAGATTTTCAAATCATGACAGAATATATTTGTGATTTCCAAAACATGATGTAAAAGCCAAAAGAAGACTTTTGACTTAACAATCTCCCCCTTTTTGGAAAGCACAAACACACAAAGTAAATGAAACAAGAAATACTTATCTCCCCCTGAGTTATTGAAAACTCTTCTGAATAAGAAATTATTACACTTAAGCACGGTAAGTTTTGGTTCCTAAGGTCTTCTAAGTTAATAGTGTAAACATTCTCTTGCCTATGGGCAGATAGAATGAATTCATCCTTGGAATTGTGAACTAGACACTTATCATCTCTAAAATTCACAAGGTAACCTTCATCACATAATTGACTTATGCTGATGAGATTGTGCCTAAGACCTTTAACAAACAAAACATTTGAAATAAGAACTTTTCCAAGAAAAATGATATTACCTATACCAACAATCTTTCCTTGAGCATTATCTCCGAAGGTAACTCTTCCACCTTTTGTTTTGATAACCTTTTCAAAGAAATCTTTGTTTCCAGTCATATGTCGAGAACAACCACTATCCATGTACCAAATGTTCTTATTGGTACACTTCTGATTTTCCTGAAAAAGAAACAATTAGATTTTCGGAATCCAAACTTGTTTGGATCCAGAAGGATTAGATAAAAGAATTTTAGGAATCCACATTTGTTCTGCAAAATGAGCTTTATGAAATCCTAAGGATTGAGTTTTGTTAAGAGAACAATCTCTTCTCCAATGTCCACCACATTGACACTTGGAACAGAAAATGGTTTTTTGAGGAACAAAATAGTTATTACTAAAAACAGGTTTGGAATAAGTATAACCAAGACCAGAACGATTTCTCAATGGTCTAATTTGAGAATACATCCTATCAAAGTTTTCTTTTCCATGAGTAAAGTTTGACAAACACTTTTTCAAGGATAAAATCTCTGACTTTAGTTTTAAAACCAAATTCTTGTTTTCTAAAACATTTGAATTTGAACTAGAGTTAGACTCTAAAATGTTTTTCTTTGAAATAGCAGTTTCAAGATCCTTAAAAAGTTTATCCTTTTCAGATTTGACTTTCTCAAGGGTTTTCAAAATACTTTCAAAATCAGAAGTTTTCCCATCAAGATCTTTAGAAAGATCTGAAACTTCTTTTGTCAAGATAGAAATTCTAGAATTCGCTTTTTCAAATCTTTTTTTGAGTTTAGAATTTTCATTCTCAAGTAACTTAGCAAATCTAGAGACTTCTTCAAAAGAAGGTAAAGTATCATCTTCTGATGATGAGGGTTCATCATTTGAAGATTCATAATATCTATTATCAACACAATTTGCATTTAAAGAGACATTTGTAACAGCTTCAGCACTATGTACCTTAGCCATGAGACAATGATCTTCAATTGGTAGTCTGGCTAGAAGTCCAATATTCCTTTGTCCTGACGTCTCATATTCTGAAGAATCATCTGAGGAATCACCTCCACTTGCACTCCACGTATCATTTGCTTTCAAGACCTTCTTTGTCTTATAAAACCTTTTCTTGTTTCTTTCAGAATGTTTCTCCTTTCTATCTTTCCTCTTTAGTAATGGACAATCAGGCCTTATATGTCCTGCTTTCTTGCATTCATAACAAGTTACCTCTGAATCTTTCCTGTCTTTCCTGTCTTTCTTTTTGAATCTATATTGAAAATCTTTCTTTCCCACAATCTTGTTCATCCTTCGAGCAAGATTAGCTAACTCATTGTCTGAAAGATTACAATCACTTGAATCAGAAACAACAACTTTCTTGGATTTAGACCTTGTAACCCTTTCAGGTGTTTTAGCTTTAGAAGCAAAAGCTACACTTCCATTCCCATTCTTCTTCTTATTGAAATCAGCATCTCTTTTCATTCTTGTCTCATGTTGTAGAAGAGTTCCAAAGAGTTCATCAAGAGTAATCTGGGAAACTTTTCTATTTTCATCAATAGCTGTTCTTTTCGACTCCCATTCATTTGGCATAATATCTATAATCTTATCAACAAGAGCTTCATCATCAAGATCTTTTTCTCCCATTGATTGTAAGCTGTTGACAATTGTCATAAACCTTTGTTGCACTTTGCAAACTGGCTCTCCATAAGGAAAAACAAAACCATGATACTCTGCTCGAAGCATTGCTCTCCTTGTTTCAATAACCTTGGATGTACCAAAATGAGTGACTTCTAATTTCTTCCAAATACAGTTGGCTGCTTCACATGAAGATATCTGACTATATATATTCCTGGTCATAGAGCATAATAAAGTATTGCGTACCTTGTAATTCAGTTGATATTCTTGCTTCTCTTGATTGGTGAAAGTACTAACTTCCTTGTCAGGAATTTTGTAACCCCCAGTAAGCATAATAAAATTGTCTACACCAGTATTGATGACGAAAGTCTTCATGCGATCTCTCCAATACTCATAATCATTCCCATCAAAGATTGGTGGTCTAGAAGGATTCAGATTATCAATTGATCCGATATTCATTCCTGCCATCTAATAACAAAAACAACTTTTCCACTCCACACGTTAGTGTAGTAAGTATTTAAAAAAAAATAATAAGAAATAAAGCTAATAATACAAATCAGTGGAAAACCTCCTCTGATACCAATTGTTGGATCGAATAGTTGATATAAAAGTCTATTAGATGGAACAATACAAGAGGGGGGGTGAATTGTAGGTTTAAAAACCTTTGAGTTTTAGAAACAAAGAGATTAGTTTAAAAGATCTTAAACTAATACAAATACAAACACCCACAATTGTATTGAATGTAAAAGGTATGATGTATTGTAATACTATTGTAAAGTAAAACAATTGTATTCAAGGTGAACACAATAATCAGAGTAATACAAAAATGAATGGTTCTACCTTTAAAAGCGTATAGAACCAATTGATACAATATGTAAAAGAATGATTGTAATTGAAACAATTACAATTGAATATGTAAAAGAAGAAAGGAAACAATACAATTCCTTTCTAATACAAACAGCGGAAATGTAAAAGTAATACAATTCTTTTAACCCAAAGAGAAGGGTTATCCTTTCACCTAGGATAAAAAGGTCTGTCTCACCAACACCTTGGTGAGCCCTCGATACGATGATCGGCACGTCCGTCTGCCTATCCCCGGCAGTCCTCGATACGATGATCGGCTCGTCTGTCTGCCTATCCCCGGCAGCCCTCGATACGATGATCGGCTCGTCTGTCTGCCTATCCCCGGCAGCCCTCGATTTTGCAGGTAATCGGCACCTCTGTCTTTCAATTACTTGAAAGCCCTCGATACGATGATCGGACGCACAAGGCTGATGAGAGAAGTCACAGCGTCTCTCTCTAGAATCTTCGTAGTTCACATAATCTCTTCGTTCATCAGTTTGCTCATCGTTTTCTTCTCAGCTTCAAATGACCTCCTATTTATAGGCCTCGGGTTCCAACGGTCATATTGCCTCCAACGGTCATATTGAAACAGAAAACACGACATCGTTTTGATTAGTATATAACTAACTCAACGACATCGTTTTGTTAGGATAAGAGATATAGAAAATGTAAAACATGAGTACGATTCATATGCAGAGAGAGTTTTTTTAATAAAGTACCAAAACAAAAAATAATCATCTGAATAACAGTCAGTACGATACGATCGACAGAGTCAGTACGATACGTTTGACAGAGTCAGTACGATACGTTTGACAGAGTCAGTACGATACGTTTGACAGAGTCAGTACGATACGTTTTGGTCGGTACGATCAGTCATCGTACGATACGATAGACACAACTTGTTATTTACAAACATATGATAGAATACATTTGAGATTTTCAAATCATGACAGAATATATTTGTGATTTCCAAAACATGATGTAAAAGCCAAAAGAAGACTTTTGACTTAACATAGAGACCCAAAGCTTGACGTACATTGACATTACAATACATTTGCAGAATACTTAGTACATAACAAAAGCACACACACAAGGATCGTAATAGTTTAGTGTCTTTAGAAACTCAGAATATAATCTTCTAATCCTGGTGAAAGATCTTCAACATCTCCCATAAATATTTTTATACCTAAAACCTTTCTTTATATCCTGGGGAAAAGAAAACATAAAAGGGTGAGCTCAAATGCTAAGTAAGGGTAAACAAAAGAAATATCAATCACATCATAAGAACATAACATTTTGAAAATCTTAACTTGCAAAAGAGAGCATAATTTCATAACATGGGATAAATCATGGCAGTGAAATATAATCACAATAATCATAACATAAAACATGAAACATTGTGGAATACACACATAATCATAGAGAATCATTTATTGTTATTCAAGACTCATTTCCAAGACTATCTTAGTGGACAAAGTCCCATTCTGAACCGAGTCCCCCTCGTTTCAGTCCTGTTTCACTGAACCGGTATAACCTACAGTTCCAGCCATGTCTATCTCATGAGATATAAAATCTCTACCCAATGCATTGGAGGGAGATATAGGTCCCACCCATCTCATAATGATACCATTATTATGTGTGCCACAAAATCATAAACAATACATCATAGCATAACCCATGTAATAAAAATGGGATTCTTAAACAACATGACATCATAAAACAATTCATATAAGATAAAGGAATTCATAAAAATATTTCCATCACAACATAATCAAATCCATGTAAAAATAGGGATAGGAACAGAACCCTGTATTATCTTAGATGGAAAATAATTTTGATACAACACTTGAACTCCATTCTTGAGGAAAATATCCTTTCTACTTCAAAAACATTTTCATTTCTTAACATGTCTTAGAATTTTAAACTAAAAGAAGTTGATTAAAAATAAACTTGAAAACTTGTAAAGGAAGCTTCTTGGAAATAATGTTTTAAAAATACATTCATGTCGTATAAGTTAAAAAAAACATTCTTCGTACTTTTGTCGGAAAATTCAAAAAAGTACTTTGTACGAAAAAAAACGACAAAATATTCCTTTCATATTCTTTACTAAAAACTCACCGAAGGGTAAAATTGGATTTAAACTATTGTAAGTGGATGGAAATAATATTACATATTGAGGGAACATGGATGTGGATAATAAAATACACCCCAATAATTACCAAAGTAAAAACAATCTCGGATAAAAGTGAGATTGTGATATTTCCCTTACCTTAGGTCCGATTTGCTTCGTAAGTGTCTGAACCTCCTCTTCTTTGAAGCGCCTCTTTGAGACATCCTCTTAGGGCACTAAAATTGGTCTTTGAGGAAGACCAGAACCTCTAGGATGTTTCTAGGGAAGTGGAGAAGAGAATTTGGCAGGGTTTGTATGAGCTTGAAGGCTCAATGTTGTGTGAGGAAGAGAGGGAGGAGGTTCCCTTTTATAAGGGAGGAGAGGGGCACCTTTGGAATAACTAAAAATATTATTTTATTATAAAGTCAAGTTCGGTTTTAAATAGATCAAAATTTATTTATTTCTAGGCTAAGGTGGGGATGGGTCTAAATCCTCTCATCCAATAGGATTTAGACAAGTTTAGGTTATTATTTTAACCTTATCAATTAGATTTAACTCTAAGTTAAATAATTTAACTTTTACCGTGTCTTTTTGTTTTCTTACATTATATGGTTAATAAACTTACTATATCAAGCCAAATGAACCCCAAGTTGTTTATTAGTAATATATATAATCTTATCTAAGTCATTTGGCCGAACCATCGATTTTTAGGAATAAAATAACAATTAATAATATTTGTTTTAAAAACTATTTTATGTCAATTTTGACACTATTAGGTACATGATTTTTATGAAATTCATAACAGAATGATAAGTTCGAAAAAAGTTACTTAAATAAACAATAAAATGTCATATTTACCTAGAAAATTAGTGTAAGTCATAAAAAGTCTCAAATTACATTTATTTGGGCATTTATAAGATCAATTATGTCAATATTTCATTAATAAGACAATTACTACATCATGTTTGTTTCATAAGAAATGATAATTATTTAATCTCTAAAAATTCTAAATAAATTTCTATGATGTAGATAATTGTATTAGCTTTCTGGAGACTATTAAGTTTCGAAGATTCATGAAGGTCATCACTAGATTAAAATTATTATACTTATAAGATTTAAGAAAGTGACATGTTGTCACATTCTTTGGTTTTAATAATAATTAAATTATTTTCATGGAACAAAGTCCATAAAATGAATCTAATCCGACCCTTAGGTTATATGGGTCTACCTTTAGCCATCCAATAGGATTTTTAAAAGTGTTAGGGTAATTTTATAATCTTATATTTACCCTTAATTACCCGATTTACCTTTAACTATAGTAAATAAAATTTACCGTAGTTACTATTCACAATGCCCAAAAATAAAAAGTAGCTTTTTAACATAATTTCGACCCACTGATTCCAAATATGGAATCCATTTTTCCAAATTCAATAGACAAAATATGCAGAAATTAAATTAAAATTAATCCCGTTGTCGAACGAAAACGAGTTTTTCTTTAAAACATTGCAAAAGATTGAATTGATTTAACCTACGAATTCAAGGTAAAATCAATTCTAATGACATACATTATATTAAATGGTAAAAATATATTCTATTTATACTTTAAAACCATTCAATATTATAATTTAACCACATAAAATATTACGATGAAAAAAGTTGTTTTTAATTAAAATATAGCGTGTTTTTACTATTCATTAAAATATGAAAGTTATCAGAAAAATATCAAAACATTATCTAATGTAAATTTTTATATCCTGATTCAAAAGAAGAATTTTATTTTGTCAAATTGAACTTATAAACATGTCAAAAAATAGATTTAATGTGGGTGCACCATCAAAAGGGGGCAAAACTGCATTTTTTGAAAAATACTTATTTTACCCGAAAAATTTATTTTGTTCTTATACCATGTTATAGAAAATTTGTAAGATGAATAATAATGTTATAAAATTCAAAATTTATTTAACACTATTCATAACGTCTAGTTCATGACAATATTATAATAATATATCGTTGTTTATTAAAACCCAGTATTGCGTACAACACACGCTATCGAGGAAGGTCGCGATTGCGTGTAATGCAAGCCAAGTTAGGGTTGTGTGTTGTGAAAGAATCCTTCGTTGTTTAGTATAACAGAATCCAACCATATTTCATTTATACATTTAATATATATATATATACTCAATGTTGCGTAGAATAACTATTATCAAAATTGTGTGTAACACGATCCAAGAATAGTGTTACGTATACTGCAAGCTAATACGGTGTTGCGTATAGCGCAAGGTAATCTTGGTGTAGAATACAACACAAGAAATTAATGAAATTAAAATAATATTTTTCATAAGCTCTCGGGATGTTACAATATATATCAGGATCCACCCGTCACTTATAAATTCCAATGCATTCCTCGTATGAAAAGTTTTAAACATAACATAAACATTCGTATTAAAAATAGCATATGAAATTTCAATACATTATGCATAAACCATGAATGGTGTAAAAATAACACATCCAAAGTCAAATATATGAAAAAACCATCAATAAAATATGGAAGATTTTTATCATAATAAATCAACTTCAAAAAATTGTAAAATTCATCAAAGGATGTTGACATATATGAAATGATAACTATTTGAAATAAATACCTCTTTCTATTTTGAAAACATTTAAAAGTAATATAATTATAAAAGAAAACATTCATTTTGAAAATATTATTATAAGATTGAATGGGAAGCTTCGACGATTATATAATGGTGGAAAATAGCCACACCCATCGTATAAGTTAAAAAAAAGACATTTTTACCTTAATTTTGTTGAAAAGGTCATAATGTACCTTCTTTGGAAAACGACAGAAATATTCCTTTCAAAACATTTTATAAAAATGTAAAACATGGGTATAAATGACTTTAACCCATATTCTAGTAAATAGTAAAAATGTTTTGAAATAATTTATTATGAATCGCGGATGTCGATGATAAAAAGGTCCTAGTAGATACAAACATATAAACAACTCTAGATAATAAAGATATTGTGAAATTAACCCCTACCTTGGACGTTCCTTTGGTTGAGGGTTTGTTTTACCTATTTTATAATGAAGATAGTATGTTATTAAATTATAAAATAACCATATTATTATTTATTGTATCATAAATGATTCATTTATGACTTTATATTACCCATTTAAAAATGATTTCCATGTTAAATTAACATTTTGGGTAATAATCGCTTTCTTTATCGTACGTGTTTTAACTTTTTATTCCTGATAATATCATTTAGATCATGATTTAAATACTTCTAGAATATAAACTTTTATTTATATATCATATATATTTAGGAGATAAATATTTATAATAGATTGATATGTGAAATGGGAGGCACCATTTATAGAGACGGTAGGTCGTACGTACGAATAAACGCTATTTCTATTTTCATATCGTTTTGAATAGAAGTGAGTGAATGACATATATTTAAGAATATATGTATATATATCTCTAGTATAATTATTATATCATATATTACATAATTATTAATAATATATATTTTTATAATCATAATTTAATGGTGAACGTGGAAATGAATATCATCGCGTCGTGGAGATGGTAATCCATACGTACGCACGAGCGACAATTTCATTATATTGATAGTGAAATCATATGTAATTGAATGGTATATCATATATATAGATTCATTAACATGTTATATTTATTATTTAAATCAGTTGTACTCATTATTATACCCATCCAAATAATCAAGTGTTTGAATAACAAACTACACCACGATGTGGAGACGGTATGCCATACGTACGCACGTATGGTAATTTTGTCATTATAGGATGGATAGAATAACAAATATGTTTATACCATATTTATAATAACATCTAAATATATATAAGTTACTGGAGTTATAATTTTTTTATGGAAAAAACAAAGAGAGAGGAAGTGGAAGAATAAAAGAACCTGAACGCGAGTGGTGACATTATTATCTCTTCTTCAGGTGTTTCCTTTTGAGTTGATAAAAACGGCTCCATAGGTTGGATTTATTATAAAATTAATGCTTATAGGATGAAGGGATGATATTTTATATGGTATTTGTGTTGGGGTTATCTCATAAAAATTGGTTTGGAGGTGTGAAATTAAGAAAAGAATAAGTGCCCTTTTAGAAGGGGGTGAGGGTCACTTTAGGAAAATAATAAATATTTATTATACAATCATATTCTGATTATAATGGATCCAAATGAATTTATTTATATTATTAGGTGGTTATGGGTCGAAATAATCTCAACCAATAGGTTTTAGACAAGTTTAGGTCATCATTTTAAACTTATCTTTGAGATTTAACTCTTAGTTAAATAGTTTATCTTTTATCCTATCTTCTTGTATTATTACCCTATATAGTTAATAAACATACAGTAAACTTACATGATAACCTCAAGTTGTTCATTAATGACATATATAATTTTATTTAAGCCCATTTTCTGAACCTAATATTTTCTGGAAAATTATATCAACAAATAAAATAGTATTTGTTATAAAAACTAATTTATGTCAATTTTGACACTATTTAGTATTTGGTTTTTGTGAAATTTATAAAAACATTATTACTTCAAACTAAAGAAATTGAATCAATAATAACATGTCATTTGCATCTATAAAATTCTTTAATTTCATGAAAACAATAAAATTATATTTATTTTAATATTTACAATATCATTTATTTGATTATTTTATTAAAAAAAAATACTGCATCATTATTATGTCATAAATAAATATATTTTTTTTATGTCTAAAAAATATAAATACAATATCATAGTGTAGTAATGATATTTATCTATAAAATTAATATTTATAGTCAAAGATAGAAGTCATATAACCCCATATAAATTTGTTTTATTAAAACATACCTGCTTTTGTTATTTTTGTCTTTACTTTAGACTAACTAATATAAAATGATATTATTAGTCCCATGTGGCTCCATGGGGCACTAAAATCAACCCATGGGAGGCCATGGTCTGAAATGTATCATTAAATCGGGTTAAGACACATGTTAGTGTAATTTATTATTTTTTTAATATTATTTATTTACCCATATTCATAGGATTTACCATTTAACCATGATAAATTAAATATTTATGGAAGTAATTATTCATAATTTATAAAAATAAATTTTACATATTTACACAATTTGTAAATCATGATTCCATATATGGAATCTATTTTTCCAAATTCAGAATACATAAGTGGAAGAAATTAATTTAAAATTAGTTTCCATTGTCAAAAAAGCATGTTTTTATGAAATAATAACTATCAAAAGATTGCCAATTTTTCATGTCCAATTTAAATGTATAATTACATCCAATGAAAAAAAATTATATTAAATGATAAAGATATAATTTAATGATAAAATTTATAATTGAACAATATAAATTATTTCGATTAAAAAAGTTTTTTTAATTAAAATATTGTATTTTTTCACTATTAATCATAATATGAAAGATAACATAAATTTTCCAAAAAATTATCCAAAATAAATTTTTAAGTCACTATTTTTAATATTGATTTAATTTCACTAAATTTGATATATAAAAGTGTCAAATATATTATTTAAAAAGGGTTTTCCATTAAAAGGCATAAATCTACATTTTTTGAAAAATAACTCTTTCATCTTAAAAATTGATTTTTTCTTATATTATGTCTAAGAAACACAAAAGATAAATGTTAAAATTATATAGGATATAAAATAATTAAAATTTGGTTAATATTATTCATAACCTCTTTTTTTGAAGGGCTAGTTTGATATGTCGTGGTGCGCTCGAACTCGGTGTTGCGTGTAACACATGTTACTAAAATAGTTTGAAGAGATAACATACTGTGAAATCTAGGGGTGTTACAAAGTTGATAACTGATAATACTAGTGAGTATAAGAATGGATATTTTTAAATATATCTTGAGAATCATGGAATTTGTCATGCGTTCAATTCACCATACACACCTCAACAAAATGGGGTTGTTTTAAGAAATAATAGAAGTTTGGTGTAAATGGTGAGAACTATGTTACTTCAACATAGTATTTATCATTATTATTGGAGGAGATCCCAGAGAACTACTATGTATATTCGTAACCTATGCTTATATAGTCCAAAATTAGATATGACTCCTTAAGAAATGTTCTATGAAAAAAATCCTAGTATGAAACACTTAAGTGTTTTTGGGAGTCCATTAATTATAAATAAGAAATGTGGAAACCTTGGAAAGTTTGAGAAAATAGGGAATGATGGAATTTTTCTTGGCTATTATCTAAAATTAAGAGGATATAGATGTCTCAATAAAGAAAAATGAATAATTATTGATTCTTTCGATGTGAACATTGTTTAAAATGTTGAGAAAGAAAACCAGTCATCTGCTGAAACAGAAGTTGAATTGGATAGAGGAGATTTTGTTAATAATACTAATAATACTACAGACTATGTTAATCCTACTCAAGAAGAATAATCAGGCTCAGCAATCTCAAGTGATGAGGATAAAATTAGAACAGTTCATCCATGGATGAGGAAAAAAGTGGTGGCTCAGAACATTATTGGATATCAACATCCTAGTGTTCAAACAAGATGAACAACCAATGCAATTAAAAAACATATCTCTATTAAAAAGTTTAACCAAATGATTTAAATGATGCATTTGAGCCTCTATAATGGGTCTAGGATATGAATGAAGAGCTAGATAAGATAGAGAATATTGATACATGGGATCTTGAACCCAATCCGGACAACAAGAACATTATTTGTACAATGTGGGTTTTACGGAACAAGATGAATGAAGAAGGTAAAGTGATAAGAAACAAAAAAAGAATAGTTTGAAAAGGGTATTAAAAAATTAAAAGTATTGATTTTGATGAAACCGTTGATCTTGTGGAAATATTAGAGACAATCATAATATTTCTGTTTATTTCTGTATAACGAGGTTACAAAATCCTTCAAACGGATGTAAAATCCACAATCTTAAATATTGGACTTGATGAGGAAGTTTACAATGATAAACCTTGTTGATTTGTTATTGGTAAGGATGAATGTTATGTGTATAGGTTGAAGAAGGATTTGTATGGGATAAAATAGGCTACGGGGGAATGGAATTCTAAATTGGATACTTGTTTGAGGAATACAAATTTCAATAAATGTAGAGTTTACCACAATCTTTACATCATGGATTATCCGGTGTTTTATCTAATCATAATTGATTATGGAAATGACATTATCTTTGATGGAAAAGATGAATGATCATGTGAAAGATTTTATGATGAGATGAAGAATTCATTTGAGATGTCCATGATGGGAGAGATGAAATACTTTCTTGGGTTGACATTTTATAGAAGAGAAATGACATTTTTATTTCTCAATAAAAGTAGGATAAAAAACATTTTAAGAAGTTTGGAATCGAAAATTAGAAACCAGTATCCACACCGATTTTAGTGGGAACCAAGTAGTCTAAATATGGAGAAGGAAATGATGATGATTATAAATATTTTTTAAATCTTATTGGAAGTCTATTATATTTGACTACCTCAAGACCTGACATCGTCTATATTGTTACCTTACGTGAATGATTTCATATAACTCCTAAAGAATCAAATTTGATTACTGGATAAATAATAATCAGATATATCAAAGGCATAATAAATTTTTGAATCAGGTATGATGGCTCATAAAATATTGATCTGTTCAGGTATTTAGATGCTGATTGGGCAGAAAAAATTGATGATAGAACATCCACATCTGGTGGAGTCTTCCTTCGGGGGAAAAGTAGGGTCCTTTGGAATATAAAGAAACATAATTCAATAACTCTTAGCACAACTAAAGTTGAATATATTTATTCTACTCAATATTCTACTCAAATAATTTTGATGAAGATTCAGTTGTAAGATCTACTTGTTGATGTAAAGATACCATTAATCATGGATTGTGACAATCAAAGTGAAATCAATCATACATAGAATTTGGAACAACATTCTCGTTCAAAACATATTGACATAAAGTACCACTTCCTCAAAGAGAATGTGGAGTAGAATTAATTAAAGCTGGATTATGTTCCTACTTCAGAACAAGTTGCAGATATATTCACAAAACCTTTATCGAAGGAACCATTTTCCAAATTGAGGTTGATCATGGGTGTAACAGCCCGAGATTTTATGAAAAATATTCTTTTTATTTCACTAATGACTTGTATTGTACGCTACACCAAAAGGAGCTTTCACAACACGCATCCTTGACTTACCTTGCATACACGCAATCACGACCTTCCTCGATAGCGTGTGTAGTACGCAATAACGAGTTTCACTAAACAACGATATGCTATTAAAATATTATTAAAACTAGCCGTTATGAATAGTAATAACCACTTTTTAAAATTCTGTAAATCTTATATTTCAAAATGAACTTCATTTTTGGATTTGGAGTATCGAATTTAGCCTAAGGTGAAATTTTGGTACTTTTCGGATAACTTTCATATTCTGATGAATAGTGAAAATTATTAATTATAATTAAAAAAAAACTTTTTTAATCGAAATAATTAATAGTGATAAATTATTAATTTGAGTGGTTTTAAAGTATATTTATAATATATTTTTACAATTTAGTTCAATGCTGGTCATTGGTTGTAATTTCACATTTAAACCAGACATAATCAAGTATCAATCTTTTGATAGAAATTGTTTCTTAAAACACACTATTTGTCTTAACAGCGGGATTTAATTATAAAATTAATTAAGTCAACTTCTATGTTATGAATTTGGTAAAATAGACTTCATTTTTGAATTCGGAATATGAAATATAGCTTAGGATGAAATTTTGGCATTTTTCTGAAAACTTTCATTTTTTGATGAATAGTGAAACTACTAAGTGGTAGTTAAAAAAAACTGAATTTTTCATAAAACATAATTTTACCGCTTCTGTGAATGGAATTTCAAAAATCCGACAGACACGGTTGATATCAGTAAGTTAAATGTGTTTCAATGAGATAAAAATAATTTTTTGGTGAATAGTAACTTTTTACTATTTTTACCGCGGTTAATAGTAAATAGGGTAACTAAGGGTAAATATGATATCAATATTACCCTAACACATGTCCTAATTCTATTGGACAAGTGTAAGTCGACAAAAAACAAACTTAGGAATAAAATATGACCATTTAGGCCCACTTGGATTAGATTAGGACATTTATTATTAATTTATTTAAAGAAGGGTTAAAATAGTTAAAATCAAAGTTTAATAAGTAAATCATTTTTAATATGGGGTTATACATAAGATAAATTCGACTATAAATATTCATTAGAAAGATAAAAAGATTTCCTACATAATGGTATTTTATTTTTAATTTTTAGACTTCAAATAATTTAATTAATTTATGACACAAAGATGATGCAGTAATTATCTTATTTATGAAATATTGACATAATTGATGTTATAAACACCAAAATAAATGTAATATGAGCATTTTTATGAATTCCACTAATTTTCTAGGTTACTATGATATATTAATGTTGATTTAATCAACTTGTTTTGAACATTTAATTCTGTTATGACTTTCACAAAAATCATATATCAAATAGTGTCAAAATTGACACAAAATAGTTTTTAAATCAAATATTATATTATTAATTGTTAATTTATTCCTAAAAATCTAAGGTTCGGCCAAATGACTTAGATAAGGATATATATATTAATAATAAACAATTTGGGGTTCGTTGGGCATGTTATAGTAAGTGTATTAACCATATAGTGAAAGAAAACAAAAAGACATGGTAAAAGTTAAATTATTTAACTTAGAGTTAAATCTAATTGATAAGGTTTAAAATAAGATCCAAACATATCTAAATTTGATTGGTTGATGAGATTACAACCCTATCCCATCTAAGCTTCGAATATGAGTCATTTTTGGTGGTTTTTAAGTGGGGTTAGATTTATTATAAATTAATATTTTTAAGAATTCCTAAGGTGCCCCTCTCCTCCCCTATAAAAGGACACCTCCTCCCCCTCCTCCTCACACCAATTTGAGATCTCAAGCTCGGCCAACCCCTGCCAAAATCTCTTCTCCACTTCCCTAGCAACATCCTAGAGGTTCTGGTCTTCCTCAAAGACCAATGTTAGTACCCTAAGAGGAGGTCTCAAAGAGGCGCTTTAAAGAAGAGGTAATTACCGTTACCAATTCTTTCATCTTTATTTCTTCTTCCACTTCTTCTTATTAGGTTGTTTCATTATGAAGTAATAACATCAGTATCACTCATATACTGATATGTTATTATAAGTATGAAACATCCTTATTTCACCATCTATCCATCCTACGGAAAAAGAAATCACCGCGCGTGCGTACGTACGGAATACCGTCTCCACGCCGTGGTGTAATCTATTTTCCACCACCACCTTACATGGATGGGTATAATGGTGTAAAGAATAACTATACATAGTTATTACAACATCATATTGATTCTGATATATTTTATAATCCACTCCAATTCAATTAAATATTTATAGAAATGATATCATCGCTCGTGCGTACGTACGGACTACCGTCTCCACGACGCGATGAGATTCATTCTCCATGTTAACCATTTAAGAATGATTATAAAGTATATATAAGAAATAATAATGAAATATATGACATTATAAAGCTACTGGATTATGTATATATATATATATATGTATGTCATCTACTTACTTCCATTCAAGACAATAAGGAAAGGAAAATAGCGTTCATGCGTACGTACGGACTACCGTCTCCATGAACGGTGTTTTTCATTTCATTTATCTATCGATTATATATATATATACTGAATATATATGATATATAAATCATATTTTATATTATGGAAGTAAGTAAATCACGATATAAGTAATAATAATGTCAAGAACAACAAATAAAAACACCTACGATAAATGAAACGATTTTACCCAAAACGCTTCTTTAACATGGAATTTACAAAAGAACGGGTAATATAATGTCATAAGTGAACCATATATGATATCATAACAATGCATATGATTCTGTAATAAGTCAATAACATGATTTAAATCATTATACAGGAGGTTCAGACACTTACAAAGCAAGTCGGACCTAAGGTAAGGGAAATATCACAATCTCATTTTTATCCGAGATTGTTTTTCGTAAGTATTTACTGGGGTGTATTTTATCATCCACATCCATGTTTCATCAAAATGTAATATTATTTCCATCCACCTACAATTGTTTAAAACCATTTTTACCCTTCGGTGAGTTTTTAGTAATATGTATGAAATGAATCTTTTGTCGTACGAGGTACTTTTTTGACTTTTCCGACAAAAGTACGAAGAATGTTTTTTTAACTTATACGGCACGAACGGATTTCTACTGTTTTATAAAGCCTTATTTTCATGAAGCTTCCTCTAAAAGATTTCATGACTATTTTCAATAAAATCTCTTTCTTTTAAAATTGCATGATGTTTTGTGAAAAGAAATTGATTTTGAAGAAGAAATGATATTTTCCTCAAGAATTCAATTCAAGTGTTTTATCAAAATTATTTTCCATCTAAGATAATAAAGGGTTCTGTTTCTATCCATATTTTTACATTGATTTGACTATGTTGTGATGGAATTATGTTTATGAATTCCTTTATCTTATATGAATTAATTTATGATGTCATGATGTTTCAAGAATCCCATTTTTGTTACATGTGTTATGCGATGATGTATGTTTTATGATTATGTGGCACACATAAGAAAGGATTCATTATAAGATGGGTGGGACCTATATCTCCCTCCAATGCATTGGGTAAAGATTTTATATCTCATGAGATAGACATGGCTGGAATGGTAGGTTATACCGGTTCAGTGAAACAGGACTGAAACGAGGGTTACTCGATTCAGAAAGGGACTTTGTCCACTAAGATAGTCTTGGCAATGAGTCATGACTAACAAGAAATGATTTTCCATGATTATGTGTCCATGCCACAAAGTTTCAAGTTTCATGTTATGATTATGGTGATCTCATTTTCACTTCTATGATTTGTTCCATGTTAAGATATTATGATCTCTTTTGCAGGTTATGATTTTCAAAAAGATATGATATGATTTTTATTTATTTTGTATACCCTTACTGAGCATTTGAGCTCACCCTTTTATGTTTTCTTTTCCCCAGGATATAAAGAAAGGTTTTAGGTAAAAAAAAGGGAAGATCTTTATGGGAGATATTGAAGATCTTTCACCACGATTAGAAGATTACGTTCCGAGTTTCCAAAGACACTAAACTATTACGATCCTTGTGTGTGTGTGTTTTTGTTATGTACTAAGTATTCCGCAAATGTAATGTAATGTCCATGTAAGTCAAGCTTCGGGTCTCTACAGTTGGTATCAGAGGAAAGGTTTAGTCAACCTTTGGAAACTAGGATGCGAAAACGTTAGTGAGATCCCTAGAGATATTTCTAAGGTATATCTAGGGATGTCTCTAAGGTTAAGTATACGTATAGGTTATAGTACTAGAACTACGCTAACGATCATAGAATTAAACCTAAGATGTTAGATGTTCAAGGTACTCCCCCTTTATTATGTTGTTTTCCCTAGCATGATTTTTGCCTCTCACGCTATTCTTTTTGGGTTTTAGAAAATGGCTGGAAACAAGGTGATTCACGATAATGGAGGAAATGATGGACAATAGAATGATATTCTTTATGAGAAACCAAATGAAATGGGATTTGGAAGTCCAAACATCATTATTATGCCGAATCAGCAATCTCATAATATGATCAATAAAGTAAAATTTGGTAAGTTTCCTGACTCGGCTAATAAGAGAAAGATGGAGTTTCATGATGATCATAGAGGAAAGAAAGTTCAATTTCCCCTATGTAAATCATGTGGGAAGAGGCATCAAGGAGAATGTTTCAAAGGAACTGGAAGATGCTTTGGGTGTGGAAAAGAAGGACACAAAGCCAGTAAGTGCAAAGGAAAAGGTTCAGTTAATACCAGGGATGAGGATAATGGTATTGCTACGACATCAAAAATGGTTAAGTGTTTTAAATGTGGAATGTATGGGCATTATGCAAACAAATGCCCTAAGGGAAAGACTCCTGAAGAGAATCAGTATGGTCATATGGGAAGTATTTATGTGGATGATGATGAAGAGACTACCAATGGTATGTGAGATGAAAGAATTGTTGAAGCTCGGTCAATGGTTTAAGAATGTAGTGGAATGATTACATGTTTATCATGTGTAATGTTGTATAAGTAATCTCATGGTACTATGGAATAAAGAGACATGTAAGGATTGTAACATTGTAACCAGTATCCATGAAAGGTTATTCAGATATTTTTGGAATGAAGATGATATGCGCATAATGAAGGGATAAGGGGAAAATGAAATGTTTGACAGTATTCATGAGCTCATGATTGATATAAGGACTAAGTGATATCATGGTTTGAGTATATAGAATTTTGAGGATTTCGGTATGTGAAAAGTGTTAACTTTTAACTGCATTCAAGTTTTCACTAAGGTTCAATGGGTATTCAAGAGAGTACAAGATTAAGGCCTTTGAATGTTTGGAATGTGACCAACAAGATATATCTTATGATATATGGGGATCAACGATGGTATTAAATCTCTGGTAATCGTTTTCACTATGTTATGAGAATGGACTGCAGTATTATGAGCCTAATGATTGGAATGAATTATGTTGGACATAAGTTAGTATTGTTTAAGGATAGAAGTTTTTTTTCGATATTATTGATGGGATGTTATAGTAATATAGTTTTATAAAAATGACAACCTGCAGGACGGGCGACAGCCCATCGCTTCGGACAAGGCTGTGGGAATCGAACCCACAACCGAAGTGCGACTGGCCTTTATCGCCTACCACTGACCTACAGGAAGTCCCTGTTTAGTAGAAACTAGTTTTATTATATTAAGCAGTATGATATGTGATGTATAAGTTCATTTTAGGAACCATATATGATTAATCTCACTATAGATGGATTTATGTATTTTTTGATAACTTTTCTAACCTTTTGTTTGAGACAGATGGAATGACCCATCATTCTATCACATGATCTGCTAACACATCGCGAATGACAAATTCAACTTAATTTCTTTAAGATATTATGTGGAAATTGTTAAAGGCACGGACAATAGTGATATTGTACCAAAATAAAGTAAGTATTTATTCTAATTCAAATTTTCAACTTTAGGGAAATGATCTTGAAAACCAAAAATGTTGTCCTAGTGATCTTATACCTGATGAATCAGATGGTACCTTATATCATCACAAATCTATGGATTTGTGATTACTGGCTTTTTCATAGCCATGTTCTCTACCACTCTCCATCAGAACATGATGGTTAGATTTCTCTTCCATATCCATATTTTTACCTATGTGGAAACCCAGCGATTAGTTTATTTGGGTAATCGTTACATTTCATACTTTAGTTTTTAAAGCCAAGTTTTTGTATTCCTTTTTACGATGTGGGATTCTATTAAAGAATCTTTCGAATAGTAAACCATTTATAACCCCGACGAATTTCGAGGGCGAAATTCATTTTAAGGGGGGTAGAATGTAACAGCCCGAGATTTTATGAAAAATATTCTTTTTATTTCACTAATGACTTGTATTGTACGCTACACCAAAAGGAGCTTTCACAACACGCATCCTTGACTTGCCTTGCATACACGCAATCGCGACCTTCCTTGATAGCGTGTGTAGTACGCAATAACGAGTTTCACTAAACAACGATATGCTATTAAAATATTATTAAAACTAGCCGTTATGAATAGTAATAACCACTTTTTAAAATTATGTAAATCTTATATTTCAAAATGAACTTCATTTTTGGATTTGGAGTATCGAATTTAGCCTAAGGTGAAATTTTGGTACTTTTCGGATAACTTTCATATTCTGATGAATAGTGAAAATTATTAATTATAATTAAAAAACAACTTTTTTAATCGAAATAATTAATAGTGATAAATTATTAATTTGAGTGGTTTTAATGTATATTTAGAATATATTTTTACAATTTAATTCAATGCTGGTCATTGGTTGTAATTTCACATTTAAACCAGACATAATCAAGTATCAATCTTTTGATAGAAATTGTTTCTTAAAAACACGCTATTTGTCTTAACAGCGGGATTTAATTATAAAATTAATTAATTCAACTTCTATGTTATAAATTTGGTAAAATAGACTTCATTTTTGAATTCGGAATATGAAATATAGCTTAGGATGAAATTTTGGCATTTTTCTGAAAACTTTCATTTTTTGATGAATAGTGAAACTACTAAGTGGTAGTTAAAAAAAACTGAATTTTTCATAAAAAATAATTTTACCGCTTCTGTGAATGGAATTTCAAAAATCCGACAGACACGGTTGATATCAGTAATTAAAATGTGGTTCAATGAGATAAAAATATTTTTTTTGGTGAATAGTAACTTTTTACTATTTTTACCGCGGTTAATAGTAAATAGGGTAACTAAGGGTAAATATGATATCAATATTACCCTAACACATGTCCTAATTCTATTGGACAAGTGTAATTCGACCAAAAACAAACTTAGGAATAAAATATGACCATTTAGGCCCACTTGGATTAGATTAGGACATTTATTATTAATTTATTTAAAGAAGGGTTAAAATAGTTAAAATCAAAGTTTAATAAGTAAATCATTTTTAATATGGGGTTATACATAAGATAAATTCGACTATAAATATTCATTAGAAAGATAAAAATATTTCCTACATAATGGTATTTTATTTGTAATTTTTAGACATCAAATAGTTTAATTAATTTATGACACAAAGATGATGCAGTAATTATCTTATTTATGAAATATTGACATAATTGATGTTATAAACACCAAACTAAATGTAATTTGAGAATATTTATGAATTCCACTAATTTTCTAGGTTACTATGATATATTAATGTTGATGTAATCAACTTGGTTCGAACATTTAATTCTGTTATGAATTTCACAAAAATCATATATCAAATAGTGTCAAAATTGACACAAAATAGTTTTTAAATCAAATATTATATTATTAATTGTTATTTTATTCCTAAAAATCTACGGTTCGGCCAAATGACTTATATAAGGATATATATATTAATAATAAACAATTTGGGGTTCTTTTGGCATTTTATAGTAAGTGTATTAACCATATAGTGAAAGAAAACAAAAAGACACGGTAAAAGTTAAATTATTTAACTTAGAGTTAAATCTAATTGATAAGGTTTAAAATAAGATCCAAACATGTCTAAATTTGATTGGTTGATGAGATTACAACCCTAGCTCATCTAAGCTTCGAATATGAGTCATTTTTGGAGGTTTTTAAGTGGGGTTAGATTTATTATAAATTAATATTTTTAAGAATTCCTAAGGTGCCCCTCTCCTCACCTATAAAAGGACACCTCCTCCCCCTCCTCCTCACACCAATTTGAGCTCTCATGCTCGGCCAACCCCTGCCAAAATCTCTTCTCCACTTCCCTAGCAACATCCTAGAGGTTCTGGTCTTCCTCAAAGACCAATTTTAGTACCCTAAGAGGAGGTCTCAAAGAGGCGCTTCAAAGAAGAGGTAATTACCGTTACCAATTCTTTCATCTTTATTTCTTCTTCCACTTCTTCTTATTAGGTTGTTTCATTATGAAGTAATAACATCAGTATCACTCATATACTGATATGTTATTATAAGTATGAAACATCCTTATTTCACCATCTATCCATCCTACGGAAAAAGAAATCACCGCGCGTGCGTACGTACGGAATACCGTCTCCACGCCGTGGTGTAATCTATTTTCCACCACCACCTTACATGGATGGGTATAATGGTGTAAAGAATAACTATACATAGTTATTACAACATCATATTGATTCTGATATATTGTATAATCCACTCCAATTCAATTCAATATTTATAGAAATGATATCATCGCTCGTGCGTACGTACGGACTACCGTCTCCACGACGCGATGAGATTCATTCTCCATGTTAACCATTTAAGAATGATTATAAAGTATATATAAGAAATAATAATGAAATATATGACATTATAAAGCTACTGGATTTATGTATATATATATATATGTATGTCATCTACTTACTTCCATTCAAGACTATAAGGAAAGGAAAATAGCGTTCATGCGTACGTACGGACTACCGTCTCCATGAACGGTGTTTTTCATTTCATTTATCTATCTATTATATATATATATATACTGAATATATATGATATATAAATCATATTTTATATTCTGGAAGTAAGTAAATCATGATATAAGTAATAATAATGTCAAGAACAACAAATCAAAACACCTACGATAAATGAAACGATTTTACCCAAAACGCTTCTTTAACATGGAATTTACAAAAGAACGGGTAATATAATGTCATAAGTGAACCATATATGATATCATAACAAAGAATATGATTCTGTAATAAGTCAATAACATGATTTAAATCATTATACAGGATGTTCAGACACTTACAAAGCAAGTCGGACCTAAGGTAAGGGAAATATCACAATCTCATTTTTATCCGAGATTGTTTATTCGTAAGTATTTACTGGGGTGTATTTTATCATCCACATCCATGTTTCATCAAAATGTAATATTATTTCCATCCACCTACAATTGTTTAAAACCATTTTTACCCTTCGATGAGTTTTTAGTAATATGTATGAAAGGAATCTTTTGTCGTACGAGGTACTTTTTTGACTTTTCCGACAAAAGTACGAAGAATGTTTTTTTAACTTATACGGCACGAACGGATTTCTAATATTTTATAAAGCCTTATTTTCATGAAGCTTCCTCTAAAAGATTTCATGACTATTTTCAATAAAATCTCTTTCTTTTAAAATTGCATGATGTTTTGTGAAAAGAAATTGATTTTGAAGAAGAAAGGATATTTTCCTCAAGAATTCAATTCAAGTGTTTTATCAAAATTATTTTCCATATAAGATAATAAAGGGTTCTGTTTCTATCCATATTTTTACATTGATTTGACTATGTTGTGATGGAATTATGTTTATGAATTCCTTTATCTTATATGAATTAATTTATGATGTCATGATGTTTCAAGAATCCCATTTTTGTTACATGTGTTATGCGATGATGTATGTTTTATGATTATGTGGCACACATAAGAAAGGATTCATTATAAGATGGGTGGGACCTATATCTCCCTCCAATGCATTGGCTAACGATTTTATATCTCATGAGATAGACATGGCTAGAATGGTAGGTTATACCGGTTCAGTGAAACAGGACTGAAACGAGGGTTACTCGATTCAGAAAGGGACTTTGTCCACTAAGATAGTCTTGGCAATGAGTCATGACTAACAAGAAATGATTTTCCATGATTATGTGTGCATGCCACAAAGTTTCAAGTTTCATGTTATGATTATGGTGATCTTATTTTCACTTCTATGATTTGTTCCATGTTAAGATATTATGATCTCTTTTGCAGGTTATGATTTTCAAAAAGATATGATATGATTTTTATTTATTTTGTATACCCTTACTGAGCATTTGAGCTCACCCTTTTATGTTTTCTTTTCCCCAGGATATAAAGAAAGGTTTTAGGTAAAAAAAAATGGAAGATCTTTATGGGAGATATTGAAGATCTTTCACCACGATTAGAAGATTACGTTCCGAGTTTCCAAAGACACTAAACTATTACGATCCTTGTGTGTGTGTGTTTTTGTTATGTACTAAGTATTCCGCAAATGTAATGTAATGTCCATGTAAGTCAAGCTTCGGGTCTCTACAATGGGCATCCAAGCTCCTTCTTATCAAGGTTGAGGTATGTGTTATTGTACCCTCTCTCATCTTACCTTTGGATAGTGTTGTCAAGGGGGAGAATTTTTATAAATCTATTACTATGGATTCATGCATAAAGGGGGTGTTATGGGTATGTTGTGAATTCAGCATGTAAGTGTGTGAACTGTTATAACTATTTGTTAGAATGTTTATAGGGTGGTTGAATAAAAAAACTTTATTATTATTATTGAAATGTTTAAAAAGTGAAGAAGGACTAGGAGGATCGATGATGTGGTGTTTTTCATAGTTTCTACTTTTGGACATCATGGTCTTGCTATCAATAATTCATGTTTTCTACAATGATTTAGCTCACGTAGGATTAGAATTGTTGATAAGTGACCCATTGGTCAAGGTTTCAATATTTAGTGATTTATGAATCTTGGTAGAATACAAAATCCGAACGGGGGGATTATTGGGAAAATGATTGATGATGATGTATTTGGATTAATGAAGTTTTTTTTTGTAATGGAATATTGAGAGGAATGGAAATCACATAACTTTGCATAAGTGGGTAAGGAAAGACAGTAACATTACAATACATTACAAGGTAAATCTGATGATTATTTGATGGCTTGTATTTCTTAAAGATCATAAGTTGGTTGGAGAAGTTGTGATGCTAGCTTTATGAATGAAAGATAGAGAAAATATGCTGTCAAATAGCATGGTTGGTCATGCGGAACTAGGTGTTTAAGGAGGCATAGTTTCCCGGTGTTGGAAAAATTTACGGGGTTTAAAATTTGGAGTTGGGATTGCATTGATAAAAGTGTATTTCTTTGAATATTTCATAAAATCACGGAAAAGGATTGAATTTCTCAAAAAATGGGATCCATGAATTATATTTCTGTAAGACAAGAAGAATGTTGACAGTGTGCTTCATGATTACTACGATCATCACGAGTGGAATAAGTGAAGATATTTACAAGAAAGCATTGCAGTGGTGATTAGAATTGCGAGTGGAGAATTGTGGCAGTACAAGGGAAAAATGATCATTGTAGGGCTTCAATGGTTTTGATGTAACACTTCACGATTACGATGTGATTTTCAAATTTGGAAAATTTCCATCATGATTCGCGAAATAGAGTGAATTTCACGGAAAATTTAAGAGCTTTGTGATTTGGTACTGACCTGGTGCTGAGGTGGTTGGAAGGTTTTTTATTTGGTGGGAAACACCTATAAATAAGCCTATAACCCATCAATATATGTAGAGATACATAACAATAATTTAAGAGCTCTCTAATTGCGAAGAAGTTTCACAGGGAAAGCGAGCTCTGTGAAGGCAGTAAGCTCCGAGAAGGAAAAGAGATTCATGGTGAGCTTTTCAGTTTTGAGAAACAAGTGGACTTCGCAAAGACCAATCTATTCTCCACAAAATAGTGAGCTCTATGATCTAGTGAGCTCTGTGAACTAGAGTGATTTGTGAACTAGAGTGCACTGAAAAGATGGGAGCTTCACAAAGGAGTTCTGTGAAGGAGCTCTACGAGCTGAATATTTGAGTACCCAAATTAATTGAGAAGTGATTTCCTATAGATCAATATATGGCTTGGGTATAGAAATAAGTATTTTTATGATATCTAGGTAGTTCCTATCCACTTCTGGATAAGAAATAGAAGATATTTTTTCAATGATCAGATTTATGATGGGTTTTCAAGAAGCATAGAGTTATTGCACTACACTATTTGTGCTAAGAGGGTGCACACATACTTTAGGATTATCTCTAATTTACCATAAGAGTGAAATAGAATATCCTAATAATTGTATTCCATATAAAATTTTTATTTTCTAGTGGATTGTGTGGTACTGGATTATTTCCCTACCATACCAAGGAACATAGATACTCTTGTTGAGTAGAGAACAATGTAAATCTTGTGTTTATGTGGTTTTTTGTGTTCATCAGGGAATGAAAACTTTAAAAGGAAGTAAAGTTGTTTCAAAAATAATAGAAACATAAAAGAAAAAGATATCACTAATTCACCCCTCTCCCTCTTAGTGATACTTGGATCCTAACTGGGAAAATTCAATATTATTTCCCCAAAAAAACTCAGACTCTGGTCCTGTGGTATTACTAACTAAAATACAATACCACTCTGTCACAACCCACCCCAATTTGGCCCATTTGTTGAGTCTCCAATCCCACCTCCAATAGGCCAAGGGCTGGCGAAAAGCACATAGTAAACTTATCTCTAACATGGGAGGTTATAGCCTAAGTACATATACACATGCTGCCAATGAGCCTGTACCCAGGTGGTACAAGCTCCTGCTTGGTATCCAAATGACCCAAGATCAAATCTGGACAGGGACATAATTCTGGGTACTGTAGTAGTATTGTAGCAGTGGCAACACAGTAGCGGTGGAGGCACTGTAGCAGGGACAGTAGCAACTGTGGTACTTTAGTAGGAAATGTAGCTGCACAGGTATTGTAGTAGTAGTATTCACTGAGGGGTCCTTTGGGCCAAAAAATGGGCTTTTAATCCTTGTATTCATGCCACATGGCCTTGGGACTTTGGGATATATAATGGGTCTCCCTCTACCCACACTAAAGAGGTCATTGCTTTAAATAATAAATTGAGACTTCAACCACAACCTTTTAAAAAATCGTATACACATGAACCAATATCCAAGCCCCTATAATTATAAAATTTATTACAATTACTAGAAACCGTTCATGAATACATATAATCCCAAAACCGGATTATGATAGGTCGTAAAAGAGAGTAAAAAAGTACAAATACCATCCCAAAACAAAGAGTATAAAAAAATTACAACATGAAAGTAAATATGGGGTATTCAATCAAGGTACTTCATGATCACACCTCTATCTATCTGGTCCCACTAAGCACCATCTAGTCAAGGTCCATCTATGACTCAATGAAATGGTTGATCATCTATATAAGACATGATAGGTGCAGAAACGGCCCATGTAGGGGTGAGTAAAACAATACCCAGTGGGAAATCCTATAACCACAAATTATATAACGAAAGAATAACAGGATACTCTATCCTTGTATATGTTGACAACACATATAATAAGAATATCCAAATATACTCAGTAAAGACACACAATCTAATGGTAATTTCAAAATCATAATTCCATACAAGGATTAAAGCTTGAAGGTTCCAAGAAGAATAAATCTCGGAGAAAAAACTTGAGGTGTCAGATAACACTAATGGCATTCTTCCAATATATAGTACTCAGTGGGTCTCTCTTTTAGAAATATACACTAGATATATGAAGAGATATGATACAAAGGTGGGGATTACTCTTAAGGACATGGGGTATAACCAAAAATCAATCTGGATTAACCCTCTATGTATTGGAATGACACCCAAGCAGTGTTTGTAATGATAATACTAACAACTCCACCTATGGAATGATGATGATAGAGGATATCACGATGGGCCTCAGAAAATGATTCCATCAACATTACCCAATAACTTTAGTTCAAGGGATTACTGTACTATATGTAGGATGTGATTCCATATTAACCCTCAGGGAAAAGGATATTTTGAATGAACCTTGTATGAATCTTGTCTAAGATATTGAGAACAAGGCCTCCAAGACAACTCTAAAGGAGTACACTGCGTGTACTAGGAGAACACAATGTGTACTAGGAGTACACAATGTGTTACTTTGTCTATGTGTCCTTCCAATATAAAAAGACATGTTTTTGTGTCCATGTAGAAGTACATAGCAAGTTGCTTCCAAAGTACCTATTCCCATGTTATAGTAAACAACTTAGCACATGTACCACCGGGATAGTTGTGTTTGAGTAAAGGTACAAGGCGTGACCATGATTGTGTACCTTAAAAAGTGTATCTATACCCTCTAAGGTATATACAAAGAAAAAAAGGATACCCCATGATACGCGATAGTAAGCACCCTTATGAAATCCATACTGCCACTAGAATGTTCCAACATGGTCTGTATCTCTAAAGTATATTTCATGTAGATTATAAATTTCTATATTTTATGATCTAAAAGCAGAAAAATTATTTGATTATCTAGAAACGGATTCATCCGTACCCCATATTGAAACCACGAAGTGTCATTGGTATAGACCTACCATTATCAAATAATTCAAATCTGGTCATCAAATAATTTTGTGAAATTCCTTCGAACATTGCTCTTCATTCTATGTGAAGGAACACAAAAATGGGTATCTAAACCATCTGATCCACTCTTGATTATATCATCGCACCACCATCAAGTCATGTCAATCAAATACCTATGACATCTGATCATTTTTCCAAGAAAAGGGTATGAAAATTTCAATTATTCAGAGTTTGTCAAACCCCAATCCATGAAAATTTTCCACGAGGAATCAAAAATGGGAAAGAAAGTCACAAATAACATAGATGAGGAACTTAACTTATCTGGTGTTTTTGTAGACCCTGGTTTTTTTCCATTAAACAAAAAAATAGATAATCAAAAAAACATAACAAAGACCCCAATTTCTGAATAAAACTAACCCATCACGCAATATATATGACTCAAGGATCAATCAATTTTTTGATTGATTCGAATTAATTATGGAAATAAAAAACTAGGAAGGAATCCAATAAAAAATCCACCTCGATTCAGATTGATCACTGATGAAGAATAGAGTTGTGTTATGGTCATTTGCATGATCCTCTAATTCCATCTCACACTAATATTTAATATTTTAATTAGTCATCATCCTCTAATAGAAACCCTATTAACAGTATCCAAAGGTTCTCCAACTATTTTTAGGCTTATATGACTAACCCTAAAAAATTTTCATAAGCGTGTTTAAATAGAGAAGATATATTTCATAGAATCGTAACAAATTAAATAAATAAATTTTATTAATTTATTCTCCATCCATTCCCATGAAGAAGTTTCCACAAACCATCCATTTTGAAAAAATTTATGTTGTTCGTTGTATAAAACCCACTCATTGGACTCAATGGTTCCCTCATATTTTTAATAGAAGCCCCCATTTGGAATTTATTCCACTTTTTTGGAAAACTGTGTACACGTACAATTTGATATTTTTAATATATTTCAAATAATTATTTATGACACACTAGTCCTAGGAATCTCATGTCATCTTAGCACCTAGTCTCAAAAACAGTCTATACAATATACAAATATAACACATATAACTTAGAGCCATTATATGGCACATTGGGTTTATCCAGATCATCACCTGGTACACAAAAAATGGACCTTACTGTGCACTTGGTTTGATAATTATGGGATATATTCTTAAGATAAATCAAATTTTATTTACAAACCATTAATATGGATTTAAAACTAAATGCATCCCTAGGGAATCAAATTTGATGAGTATTAGATTATTTATGCATAATATGTTTAATTTAGGTTCTGTGTTTTACTAGTTTTGGTATTACACATTATGTTTCTTACTATTATGATCTAACATTGTGTTTGAAATTTTTTAGGAAGGTAGACTAATGGAAAAAATGATAAATATCTCAATTCGTGTACTCCATGTAGGGATTTCTCACATAAGAAAGACAATGAATCTTAGGTGGGAGATGTAGCTAGAACTGGTAAAATTATAACCATATTAGGCAATTTTACTCAGGTTATAAGTAATAAACTTTCTTGTATAGATAAACATATTAGAAAACATTCCTTACAAAAATGTTATACTACTTCATGTGTTTGTGACCTCCATCATTCAGTGGGACTACAAATCCATTTATATCTAAGTAATGGATAATGTCTTTAGAGTGTATATTTCTCGCTCTGGGAAGTAGTGAAAGGGAGAATTTTTTCATGAAATATTATAATATCTCAGGAGAAATAGGTCAGTGATGGTTATTGATTTAAAACACCAAGTTTAATGAATATATAGAAAACATGGACTGGAATGATTTTATGGTACTCTTGTTGGAAAAATAGTTTCCCCATGAAAAATGAGGGGATATTGAAGGACAGTTATTGAGTCGAATATAAAATGAACAGGAAAATATTTGTACTTATACATCCAACTATACAAGGTTATCAAGTAATGGTTTCCACTATATACGTAATATAAAGAGAAATAAAAAAAGGGAATGAATGATTTTCTAATAGGTGAAACGTGTTGAAGGGAACACATTATTTTATGCATAAAAGAAAAATGATTTTTCTTTATGTGTGGGGAAAATGCCACAATTATTATTATTTAAATGGAAATAAATAATCTATAAATATGAAATAATTCCATTGTAATGATATGGGGTACTAAAAAAATGTATTCCACAATTGTAAAATTAATATACCACAGAAGAATATAATGGATCATGTTCAATCATATTATATTACCATAGACAAAGTAGAATAATTTATATTCATATGTTTGGACCAAATAATAGTTTCATTTGAGTATTTTATCTATTATCGTAGTTATAAGAAATTTGAGATGTATAAGGATTTTACTGCATTAATTTTTCATTAAACAGATCAATGTGTATGTTGAATTGAACCGATGAAGAAAAAAATGATTCAGTGGCTAGTTAATCATCTTGGAAAACACATTTCTGAATGAAATATAACCCATAATATGTTCCTGATGTTGAGATAATGATATTGGTATAATCTCATAGTTTATATGGATAAATTCAATAATATAGTACTTAATACCTTATAACCAATCAATTATTTATTGATAATGTGGTTTATTATATCATTGAAGTTGTTAAAAATATTAATTTAAGGAATATATCCAATAATAAATGTTTTATTTAAGGAACAAGGAATAAAACATTTTTTCAATAAGGTTTAATTGAAAGTTAGTTTATTTTTATGTGATAATAGAATTCATGATGAAGGTATTCACATGTTTGGTATTGTACCATTAATATCTACTTCATGTTATTTGGGGGATTAATGATAAGTTCATTTCATAAATTTAGTCACCTTATTTCTAATGTTTTAGAAACTAATCTTATTGAAGGGTCATAATATTAACTATTCATGTAATAGTTTATGTTTAACTATTGATGATGTTTTAGATATTAATGTATTACCTCAAAATATAAATATTTATGTATATTCAATAACCTGTGCTTACTATATTTTTATAATGATAACTAGAGATCGAAGGAATGACTTATCATTTTGTTGCGAACTTATGATCCTTTAGTGCTTCGTAAAAATAATTTCATCTTTATTTCATATAGAATGCGATGAAGTGGAAATTGATCAAGGAATAACCAAATGATGAGATTGTGCTTAATAAATTAAATGAAAACAAGTAAGTATATCTTTACATAAAAATATATTATCTTTAGGAAAAGGATGTTTAATTGAAATTTCAACCGATTAACATCATTTTTCTAATAGAATTATCCTTTTCAAACCTTCTTGGTTTACTGTTTTGTGTTTATTTATTTTCAAATGATTATACTCTTTATTTTGAAAAATGGTCTCTTTTACCCTCTATCATCATTTAACCGACATGGATAAATACCCTGGGGGAATTAGATTATGGAAGATTAAAAAAACCCCTTCGAATCTTGGTTTGTCATTAAAAAAAAATATTATATTGCTCTCCCATTGAAATGTATGAAAAAATTATCTTATGCATGATACATAACAATTTTACTTGGTTCACCATCACTTGGCTACATCTAAGGATAATAAATATGAAATGTGCCTATGTACAAAATCTAAAAAAGTGCGTTATTTTTACAATTTTCAGAGAGGACTCATTGTCCATCATGCTTTACAACCAATAAAATATTGTAAGGTCACTACCCTCTCAAATAATGTAATCTCAGTACTCCTTCATATTATTGTTGTTTTGATCAATTTAGTCAATATGTTTTACACCTCACTTGGTGCATTAACAATCTCCACCTTCATCCAGTTGAAGAATAACACCTTACCACCTATCTACTGGTAAATCGTTTTTCAACACATTTGTGAGGATCACTACTTCTACAAAGATCACACAACTTTCAAAAAGCATCCCAATTATTTACAAAAATATATAGCTTTCGTGAATCCTAAAAAATTTATCGAAGCTCAAATAGCCTTCACGAATCACCCTCCATTCATGAAGCATACATGGCCTTCATGAAGCTCAACACATTCACAAAGATCAGTTATCCTTCACGGAACTCAATACTTTCATGGTGCTCACATGAATTGGTAATACTTTTTGGCCTTTGAATGTAACGCCCAAGACTTTTATGGGAAATATTTTGTTTTTATGTAATATAAATCATCAAAGGAATCTTTCACACAACACTAGCTTTCTTTACACGAAACCGCGGCCTTCCTCAATAGCTTGCGTCGTACGTAATACTGAGTTTCACTAAACAACGATACGCTATTAAAATATTTTTAAAACTAGCCGTTATGAATAGTAATAACAACTTTTTGAAATTTTGTAAATTTTATTCTTCAAAATGGACTTTATTTTTGGATTCGTAATATCAAAATTAGCTTAGGGTGAAATTTTGGTACTTTTCAGATAACTTTCATATTCTGATGAATAGTGCAAATTACTAAATTTTAATTAAAAACAACTTTTTTAATCGAAATAATTAATAGTGATAAATTATTAATTTTAGTGGTTTTAAAGTATATTTAGAATATATTTTTACCATTTAATACAATTTTGGTCATCGAATGTAATTTCACATTTAATCCAAACATAAACAAGTGTCAATCTTTTGATAGTTATTATCTCTTAAAAACTCGCTATTTGTTTTGACGACGAGAATTAATTTTTAAATAAATTAATGCAACTGATGTGTTTTGAATTTGGTGAAACATACATCATTTTTGAATTCATAATATCAAATATAGATTAGGCCTAATTTTTTGTATTTTTCTGGAAACTTTTTTTTTGATGAATAGTGAAACCACTAAGTTGTAGTTAAAAAAACTGAATTTTTCATAAAACATTATTTTACCACTTCTTTGAGTGGAATTTCGAAAATCCGATAGACACGGTTAATATCAAGGACTAAAATGTGGTTCAATGAGATGAAAATAATTTTTTGTTAATAGTAACTTTTTACTTTTTTTACCATGGTTAAAAGTCAATAGGGTAATTAAGGGTAAAAATGATATTATTATTACCATAAAACATGTATTAATTCTATTGGATAAGTGTAATTCGACCAAAAACAACCTTAGGAATAAAATATGAACATTTAGGCCCACATGGATTAGATTAGGACATTTATTATCAATTTATTTAAAGAAGGATTAAAATAGTTAAAATCAATGTTTAATAACTAAAGAATTTTTAATATAGGGTTATACATAAGATAAATTCGACTATAAAAATTCATTAGAAAACTAAAATTATTTCCTACATAATGGTATTTTATTTGTAATTTTTAGACATTAAATAATTTAATTTATTTATGACACAACGATGATGCAGTAATTACCTTATTAATGAAATATTGACATAATCGATAATATGAATACCCAAATAAATGTAATTTGAGACTTTTTATGAATTACACTAATTTTATAGGTTAATATGACATGTTATTATCGATTTAATTAACTTTTTTAGAACTAATCATTCTGTTATGATTTTCAAAAAAATCAATTACCAAATAGTGTCAAAATTGACATAAAATAGTTTTTTAAACAAATATTATATTATTAATTGTTACTCTATTCCTAAAAACCTATGGTTCAGCCAAATGACTTAGATAAGGTTATATATATTAATAATAAACAACTTGGGGTTCGTTTGTCTTGTTATAGTATGTTTATTAACCTTATAGTGTAAGAACACAAAAAGACACGGTAAAAGTAAAATTATCTAACTTAAAGTTAAATATAAATGATAAGGTTAAATAGTGACCTAAACTTGTCTAAATTCTATTTTATGAGAGTATTTCGACCCATACCTACCTTATCATAGAAATAAATCAATTTGGAGCTATTTAAAACCGAATATGGCTTTATAATAAAATAATATTTTTTAGTTTTTCCAAAGGAGCCCCTCTCCTCCTTTATAAAAGGGCATCTCCTCCCTATCTTCCTCACACCAATTTGAGCCTTCAAGCTCTTCCAAACACTGAAAGGTTCTCCTCTCCACTTCCCTAGAAACATCCTAGAGGTCCTGGTCTTCTTCAATGACTAATTTTAGTGCCCTAAATGGAGGTCTCAAAGAAGCGCTTCAAAGAAGAGGTAATGTCCATTACCGATTCTTTCAACTTTATTTCTTCTTCCACTTCTTCTTCTTTAGTTGTTTCATTATGAATCAATATCATAAGTATCAATAATATACTAATATGTTATTATAAGTATGAAACAACCCTATTTCACCATATATCCATCCTACGGAAAACAAAATCACCGCGCGTGCGTACGTACGGAATACCGTCTCCACGCCGTGGTGTAATCTATTTTCCACCACCACCTTACTTGGATGGGTATAATGGTGTAAATAATGAATATATATGATTATTTTAAATTAATATTGATTTTTAAATAGTATACATACACTTCAATACAATTCCACGATCATGGTAACAATATCATCGCTTGTGCGTACGTACGGAATACCGTTTCCACGATGTGATGCGACTCGTTCTCCATGATTTTCATTGCATAATGATTACATAAGTGAATTTAGTGAATAACTATGATACATATTACACTAACACCATTCTGTAAATGAGGTATCTATAAACTAAAAAGAAGAATAAGAATTTATTCGACAAAACACGCATAAGAACAAAAAGTAATAAACACCCAAATAACAAGTAGCAATGAAATATTACTAATAATAAGATATAAATATGACCATATATGATATCATAAGAATGAGTATGATTCTGGAATAAGTCAATGACATTATTTAAATCATTATACAGGAGGTTCAGACACTTACGAAGCAAATCGGACCTAAGGTAAGGGAAAAATATCACAATCTCATTTTTATCCGAGATTGTTTATACTTTGGTATTTACTGGGGTGTATTTTATCATCCACATCCATGTTTCCTCAATATGTAATATTATTTCCATCCACCGACAATTTTTTATATCTAATTGTACCCTTCGGTGAGTTTTTAGTAAAAGATATGAAAGTAATCTTTTGTCGTTTTTCATACGAGGTACTTTTTGACTTTTCTGACAAAAGTACGAGAAGAATGTTTTTTTAACATATACAGAATGAATGTATTTTTAAAACATTATTTCCAAGAAGCTTCCTTTACAAGTTTTCAAGATTCTTTTTAATCAACTTCTTTTAGTTTAGAATTGTATGACATGTTAAGAAATGAAAAGTGTTTTTGAAGTAGGAAGGATATTTTCCTCAAGAATGGAGTTAAAGTATTTTATCAAAATTATTTTCTATCTAAGATAATAAAGGGTTATATTTTTATCCCTATTATTACATTGATTTTATTATGTTGTGATGGAATTATTTTTATGAATTCCTTTATCTTATATGAATTGTTTTATGATGTACCAATGTTTAAGAATCCCATTTTTATTACATGGGTTATGCTATGATGTATGGTTTATGATTTTGTGGCACACATAAGAATGGTATCACTATGAGATGGGTGGGGCCTATATCCCCCTCCAATGCATTGGGTAAATATTTTATATCTCATGAGATAGACATGACTGGAACATAAGGTTAAACTGGTTCAGTGTAACAAGACTGAAACGAGGAATGAACACGGTTCAGAAATGGACTTTGTCCATTAAGATAGTCTTGGAAATGAGTCTTGACTAATAAGAAATAGTTCTCTATGATTATGTGTGTATGCCAAAAAGTTTCATGTTTTATGTTATGATTATTGGGATTACATTTCACCACTATTATTTATCCCATGTTATGAAATTATGATCTCTTTTGCAGGTTAAGATTTCCAAAAGTTATGTTCTTATGTATATGATGTGATTGATATTTCTTTTGTTTACCCTTAATGTGCATTTGAGATCACCCTTTTGTATGTTTTATTTCCCCAGGTCAGGAAGAAGTTTATTAAGTAGGATATGCCAAAAAGGGACTCTTGATATGATGAAATAAATAGGAGATAGTGTAGATGCTTTATGAACCAGTTGTTTGTGTTTCCCAGTTTCTAAAGACACTATACCTATATGTTCCATTCCTGGTTCTGTTTTATGTTGTAATAAGTGTTCTTCAATTACGAAGTAATAACAATGTATGTAAGGTATGGGTCATTATAGTTTTTATTAGAGGGAAGGTATAGTCAACCTTTGGAAACTAGGATGTGAAAGCCTTAGTAAGAACCCAAAGGATAAGTCTAAGCATAGAACACGATCATAGTGTTTAAGAAATGGACATGAATAACCTATGATAAGACCTTAAGTGTGAAAATTTATTCTTGATTATATGGTTTTCCTATTATAATTAGTGTTGCTCACACTATTCTTCTTGGTTTTAGTCAATGGCTGGAACCCGAAGGAACCTTGTTAATACGGAATGCGACGGGCAATGCAATGATTGTCCCCCTGAGCAACCAAATGTTATGGGAGATAGAATGCAAAATCTTGTAGCCATGATCACACAACTTCCTCAAGATATGAATCATACAGGATTTCCAAACAAGAAAAATAAGGAGCAACATTCTGGTGAATCCTTCATGAGGCAGCGTCCACCATCATTCAGTGGGTATACTGATCTATTAGTTGCTGAAAAATGGATTAGTACTACTGAAAATATATTTTCAGTTCTTCAATGTTCTGAACATGATAAAGTCATCCTAGTAGTGTATCATTTTGAAGGAGATGCTGATCAATTGTGGAATCTTATTAAGAATACGAGGCAAAGGGATGAAATTGAGTCCATGGAATGGGACAAGTTCAAGAACTTCTTTTTCAATAAGTACTTCCCTCATATTATCCGAACAATGATGGAGAAGGAGTTTCTTGAACTAAAGCAAAATGATGATGAATCTGTTGGTACCTATGAAGAAAATTTTACAAGACTTGCTAGGTACGCTTCTGGTATTATTATCCAACCTGAGTGTAAGATCGATCGATTCTTTAGTGGCTTAAAACCAACTCTTCGAAGGGCGTTAGCCATAAGGGACTTCAATAGCTACGAGGAAATCGTTCGATGTGCTCTCAAAGTCGAGATGGAGATTGGAGTAACCAATTAGTCATATGGGTTTGATAAGAAGAGGAAAATGGAATTCAAAGGAAAATCTAAAGAGCACACTGAAAAGAAGATGAGTTTTCCCTTATGCTCAAAGTGTGGAAAGAAACATGGAGGGAGTTTTTTTAAAGGGACAAGTAAATGTTTCAAATGTGGAAAGGAAGGTCATCGGGCATTTGAATGCCACAATGATGGGAAGAATATGTCTAGTGATGCGAACAATGAAAATGCTACATAGAGTGCACCTCCTACACTTCAATGTTACAAATGCAAGGAGAATGGACATTATTCCAATCAATGCCCAACTCTAAGAGTTGATTATGATGGTTGACGTCAACAAACTTTTAAGGCTAAAGGAAAAGGAAAGTCACATGAAATTTCTATCAGTGATGTGGAATACGATAACAATGTGGTGAAAGGTACATTTACCATCCACTATAAAGTAGAAAATGTTTTATTTGATTATGGATCCACCCAATCTTTTATTTCTGAAGAATTTTCTAATAGTATCACCATATTACCTCAACAATTAGATGTTGAGTTAGCTGTGACAACCCCTAATGGCACAACAGTCTCTTCAAAATCTTATAATTCTTCTCCAATTGATGTTTGTGGGAATGTGCTTCCTGCAAATCTTATGATCCTTCCTATAGTGGAATTTGATGTGATTCTTGGCATGGATTGGCTTTATTTATATAGAGCTCATATTAATTTCCAAAGAATGGAAGTCACATTTCATATTCCAGATCAATATATGATCATCTATCATTGCAAGGATGAACAAAACCTTCCAGTGGAAATTTCTTCTATCTTATGGGTCTTGATTCCACTAAATGAAGGTTATTTATCTCAAATGGTTGGTGAGAAACTCATGATTAAGAATATGCCCATTGTACGGGAGTTTGATGACGTATTTCCAAAGGAATTGTCACGTCTTCCACCAAATTGTGAAGTTGAGTTTTCAATATAACTCGTACTGGGTGATTTACCTATTTCAAAGAAACCTTATAGAATGGCCCCAATTGAGTTGCAGGAATTGAAGAAGCAACTCCAAGAGAATCTTGATAAGGGATTCATACGCCCTAGTACGTCACCTTGGGGAGAACCTGTTCTATTTGTTAAGAAGAAAGATGGATCAATGAGACTCTGCATTGATTATCGAGAACTTAACAAGATCACTATCAAGAACAAATATCCTCTCCCGCGCATTGATGACTTATTTGACCAACTACGCGGAGCTCAATACTTTTCCAAGATTGATCTACGTTCGGGGTATCATCAATTAAGGGTCAAAAGGGAGGATATACCAAAGACGGCTTTCCGTACAAGGTATGGACACTATGAATTTATAGTGATGCCATTTGGTATTACAAATGACCCTGCTATCTTCATGGATCTGATGAATAGAGTCTTTAAAGACTATCTTGATCAGTTTTTGGTAGTCTTTATAGACGATATTCTTATCTATTCAAAGAGAAAGGAAGAACATGAAGATCACTTGAGAATTATATTGAAGACCCTGAGAAAGGAGAAGCTTTATGCCAAATTTACCAAGTGTGAATTTTGGCTTCAAAAAGTTTCATTTTTTGGTCACATAATCTCAAAAGAGGGGATATATGTTGATCCAGGAAAAACTGAGGTTATCGAAAGATGGTCAAGACCAACAACAGTAACTGATATCCGATGTTTTCTTGGTTTGGATGGATATTATCGACGTTTTGTGAAATATTTATCATGATTATCTAATCTACTCACCAAGTTGACTCGGAAAGGAGTTATGTTTGTTTGGACGGAGGAATGTGAAGAGAATTTCAAGGAGTTGAAAAGAAGGTTTTCCAGTGCACCTGTTCTCACACTACCTTGTAGTGGAGAATGGTTTGTGATCAATAGTGATGCATCCAAGAAGGGACTGGGGTGTGTTCCTATGAAAAATGATATGGTTATAGCTTATGCCTCATGACAATTGAAAATACATGAGCAAAATTACCCAACTCATGATTTGGAGTTGGATGCGTTAATTTCTGCATTAAAGATTTGGAGGCATTATCTTTATGGAGAAAGGTGTGACATTTATACTGATCATAAAAGTTTAAATTATATTTTCACACAGAAGGAGATGAATATGCGCCAAAGAAGATGGTTGGAGCTGATTAAGGATTACGACTGCTCGATTCATTACCACTTTGGGAAAGAAAATAAGGTGGCAGATGCATTAAGTCGACAAGACCATGCCAGTTTATCCATGATGAGGATCACAAAAGATCCAATATTTATGGATTTACAAAGGATGGATTTTGGAATTATAATGAAGGGGGAAAAATCGTATCTTTCTCAAATGAACGTTCAACCATCTATACTTGTGAAGATTAAAGAGGCACAGAAAGAAGATGTAGAGTTACAAAAGAAGGTGAGAAATGTTCCTGAATTCAACCTTGATTGTGATGGGATAATAAAGTTCAGGAATCGGGTTTGTGTTCCTCCCATCCCCGAATTAAAGAAGGAGCAGCTGGATGAGGCTCATAGTTCTTCATTCTCTATTCATCCTGGAAGCACGAAGATGTATAGGGATCTGAAAGAGTACTTCTGGTGGGATGGAATGAAAAGATATGTTGTTGAATATGTCTCTCGATTCTTGGTTTTTCAGCAAGTTAAAGCTGAGAGATAGAAGTCTAAGGGGATGTTACAACCATTACCCATACCAGAATGGAAATGGGAAAACATCACTATGGACTTTTTCACAGGACTTCCTAAAACATCCAGAGGCAATAATGCTTTCTGGGTCATAGTTGATCCTCTTAAAAAGTCTCCACACTTCATTGATATTAGAGAGGATTTCTCTCTGTATCAGCTTGCCAAGATATATGTAAAGGAAGCGGTAAGATTACATGGAGTACCACTTTCTATTATATCTGATCGGGATCCGAGGGTTACCTCAAAGTTCTGGTGAAGTCTTCAGCATACACTGCATACAGAGTTGAGTTTCATTACTGCTTATCATCCTCAGACAGACGGTCAGACTGAGAGGACAATTCAAACTCTAGAAGATATGTTGAGATCTTTCTCTATGGATTTAAAAGGTGGTTGAGATCAACACCTACCTTTGGTGGAATTTTCTTATAATAATACCTTTCACTCCAGTATTCATATGGCTCCTTATGAATCTCTCTGTGGAAAGAAATGCAGGACTCCAACTTACTGGGATAAAGTTGGGGAAAGAAAGCTATTAGGACCTGATCTTGTTGATGAGATGGCAGAAAAGGTCAGATCTATTCAACAACACATAAGAGCAGCTCAGATTTGACAAAAAAGTTATGCTGAAAACTGAAGAAAAGACTTAGAGTTTGAAGTGGGTGATAAAGAGTTCTTACGAATATCTCCCTGGAAGAGGGTCATGAGATTTGGAAAGAAGGGGAAGTTGAGCCCTAGATATATCGGTCCTTTCGAAATACTGGATCGTGTTGGGAAGGTAGATTACCGATTGGCGCTTCCACCGAATCTCTATCAAGTTTATGATGTGTTCCATGTATCTCTCCTAAGAATGTACATACCTGATCCTTCACATGTACTCAGCTCAGAAGTTGTACTGCTGGAACGAGATCTTTCTTATGAAGAACAGCTGATAGAGATTCTCGATCGTAGTGAAAAAGTCTTACGGAACAAGACCACTCACTTAGTGAAAGTTTTATGGAGGAACCACCAATTAGAAGAAGCTACATAGGAGCTTTAGAATATGATGAGGGAGAGGTATCCTCATCTGTTTGTTATAAGTGACGAATTTCGAGGGCGATATTCATTTTAAGGGGGGTAGAATGTAATGCCCGAGAATTTTATGAGAAATATTTGTTTTTTTGTTATATAAACCATCAAAGGAATCTTTCACACAACACTATCTTTCTTTACATGCAACCACGACCTTCCTCAATAGCTTGCGTCGTACGCAATACCGAGTTTCACTAAACAACGATATGCTATTAAAATGCTATTAAAACTAGCTGCTATGAATAGTAATAACCACTTTTTGAAATTTTGTAAATTTTATTTTTCAAAATGGACATCATTTTTGGATTCAGAATATCGAAATTAGCTTAGGGTTAAATTTTGGTACTTTTCAGATAACTTTCATATTCTGATGAATAGTGAAAATTACTAAATTTTAATTAAAAACTACTTTTTTAATCAAAATAATTAGTAGTGATAAATTATTAATTTGAGTGGTTTTAAAATATATATAGAATATATTTTTACCATTTAATATAATTTTGGTCATTGAATGTAATTTCACATTTAAACCAAACATAAACAAGTGTCAATCTTTTGATAGTTATTATCTCTTAAAAACACGCTATTTGTTTTGACGACGAGAATTAATTTTTAAATAAATTAATGAAACTGATGTGTTTTGAATTTGGTAAAATAGAAATCATTTTTTAATTCTTAATACCAAATATATCTTAGGCCTAATTTTTGGTATTTTTCTGGAAACTTTCATTTTTTGATGAATAGTGAAACCAATAAGTGGTAGTTAAAAAAACTGAATTTTTCATAAAACATAATTTTACCGCTTCTGTGACTGTAATTTCGAAAATCGAAGAGACACGGTTAATATCAAGGACTAAAATGTGGTTCAATGAGATGAAAATAATGTTTGGTGAATAGTAACTTTTTACTTTTTTTACCACAGTTAAAAGTAAATAGGGTAATTAAGGGTAAAAATGATATTATTAATACCCTAACACATGTCTTAATTCTATTGGATAAGTGTAATTCGACCAAAAACCACTTTATGAATAGATTATGACCATTTAGGCCCACAGGGATTAGATTTGGACATTTATTATCAATTTATTTAAAGAATGGTTAAAATAGTTAAAATCAACATTTAATATCTAATTCATTTTTAATATAGGGCTATACATACGATAAATTGGACTATAAATATTCATTAGAAATATAAAAAGATTTCCTACATAATGGTATTTTATTTTTAATTTTTAGACATTCAATAATTTAATTTATTTATGACACAAAGATGATTCAGTAATTATCTTATTAATGAAATATTGACATAATTGATGTTATAAATACCCAAATAAATGTAATTTGAGACTTTTTATAAATTACACTAATTTTCTAGGTTAATATTACATGTTAGTAGTGATTTAAGTAACGTTTTTATAATTAATAATTCTTTTATGATTTTCAAAAAAATCAATTACTAAATAGTGTCAAAATTGACATTAAAACGTTTTTAAAACAAATATTATATTATTAATTGTTATTTTATTCCTAAAAATCTAAGGTTTGGAAAAAGGACTTAGATTAGGTTATATATATTAATAATAAACAACTTGGGGTTCGTTTGTCTTGTTATAGTATGTTTAATAACCGTATAGTGTAAGAACATAAAAATACACGGTAAAAGTAAAATTATCTAACCTAAAGTTAAATATAAATGATAGGGTTGCAATAGGAACCTAAACTTGTCTAAATTCTATGGGATGAGAGTATAGAGACCCATACCCACATTATCGTCAAAATAAATCAATTTGGAGCTATTAAAAACCGAATTTGGCTTTATAATAAAATAATATATTTAGTTTTTCCAAAGGAGCCCCTCTCCTCCGTTATAAAAGGGCACCTCCTCCCTCTCTTCCTCACACCACTTTGAGCCTTCAAGCTTGGCCAAACCCTGCAACCTTCTCCTCTATACTTCCCTAGAAACGTCCTAGAGGTCTTGGGATTCTTCAAAGACCAATTTTACTGCCCTAAAAGAAGGTCTCAAAGAAGAGCTTCAAAGAAGAGGTAATGTCTATTACCGATTCTTTCAACTTTGTTTCTTCTTTCACTTATTCTTCCTTAGTTGTTTCATTATGAATTAATAACATCAGTATCACTCATATACGGATATGTTATTATAAGTATGAAAAAACCCTATTTTACCATATATCTATCATACGGAAAATGAAATCACCGCGTGTGCGTACGTACGAAATACCATCTCCACGCCGTGGTGTAATCTATTTTCCACCACCAGATTACTTGGATGGGTATAATGGTGTAAAGAATGAATATATATGATTATTTTAAAGTAATATTGATTCTGAAATAATATACATACACTCCATTACAATTCCACGATCATGGGAACGATATCATCGCTCGTGTGTATGTATGGAATACCGTCTCCGCGATGTGATGCGACTCGTTCTACATGATTTTCATTACATAATGATTACATAAATTAATTGAGTGAATAAATATGATATATATTACACTAATACCATTATGGAAATGAGTTATCTATAACCTAAAAATAATAATCAGAATTTATTCGACAAAACACGCATAAGAACAAAAAGTAATAAACACCCAAATAACAAGTAGCAATGAAATATTACTAATAATAAGCTAAGAATATAACCATATATGATATCATAACAATGAGTATGATTCTAGAATAAGTCAATGAAATTATTTAAATCATTATACAGGAGGTTCGGACACTTACGAAGCAAATCAGACCTAAGGTAAGGGAAAAATATCACAATCTCATTTTTATCCGAGATTGTTTATACTTTGGTATTTACTAGGGTGTATTTTATCATCCACATCCATGTTTACTCAATATGTAATATTATTTCCATCCAACTACAATTTTTTAAATCTAATTTTAGCCTTTGGTGACTTTTTAGTAAAATATATGAAAGGAATCTTTTGTCGTTTTTCATACGAGGTACTTTTTGACTTTTCTGAAAAATGTACGAGAAGAATGTTTTTTTAACTTATATGGCATGAATGGATTTTTAAAAAACTATTTCCATGAATCTTACTTTAAAAGTTTTCAAGATTATTTTTAATCAACTGCTTTTAGTTTAGAATCGTATGACATGTTATGAAATGAAAAGTGTTTTTGAAGTAGAAAGGATATTTTCCTCAAGAATGGAGTTCAAGTATTTTATCAAAATTATTTTTCATCTAAGATAATAATGGTTTATATTTATATACCTATTATTACATTGATTTGATTATTTTGTGATGGAATTATTTCTATGAATTCCTTTATCTTATATGAATTGTTTTATGATGTCACGATGTTTAAGAATCCCATTTTTATTACATGGGTTATTCTATGATGTATGTTTTATGATTTTGTGGCACACATAAGAATGGAATCATTATGAGATGGGTGGGACCTATATCTCCCTCCAATTCATTGGGTAAAGATTTTATATCTCATGATATAGACATGGCTAGAACAGTATGTTAAACCGGTTCAGTGAAACAGGACTGAAACGAGGAATGAACTCGGATCAGAAATGGACTTTGTCCACTAAGATAGTCTTAGCAATGAGTCTTGACTAATAAGAAATGATTCTCTATGATTATGTGTGTATGCCAAAATGTTTCATGTTTTAAGTTATTATTATTGGGATTACATTTAACCACTATGATTTATCCCATGTTATGAAATTATGGTCTCTTTTGCAGGTTAAGATTTCCAAAAGTTATGTTCTTATGTATATGATGTGATTGATATTTCTTTTCTTTACCCTTACTAAACATTTGAGATCACCCTTTTGTATGTTTTATTTCCCCAGGTCAGGAAGAAGGTTATTAAGTAGGATATGCCAAAAAGGGACTCTTGATATGATGAAATAAATGGGAGACAGTGTAGATGCTTTATGAACCAGTTGTTTATGTTTCTCAGTTTCTAAAGACACTATACCTATACTGTCCTTTCCTGGTTTTTTTATATGTTGTAATAAGTGTGCTTCAAATCTGAAGTAATAAAAATGTATGTAAAGTATCATTATATTGAAACGAACCATTCTTAAAAAATAATCGCAAGACAAATGTTCAAAAATTATATTCAGGAATTTAGAGTTATTGGATTTTTGTTTAGGATTTCTCTATTGAAATGAGGTGGGTAGATGAATATTTATAGGAATCTCCTATCATTCATGGATCTTCCATACTTTCTACAGTCTTTTAGAGAAGCTCATGATTATTTTTCACTAAACTCCCTATATTCACAATCATTTATGGAAATTTTACATCCACATTTCTTCTCATAGTTAAGGATATTTACAATCAACCATTTGTGCATACATGAACCTTTAAACCATCATGAATAACATAATATTTATGAAGCAAAAAACCTTCTAAAAACACTCAATCTTCAAAAAATCCATGAATTTTCCATAATTTTACAATTTATACATGGAAATATAATTTTAATGGTGATTGATTCATCCTCTGATTTTCAGACCACAAAAAGTTGGATAGAACTAGGAAAAGGTTCCACCTTATACACACAACACTCTATACCACCTCAAGAGCATCCATTCTATTTTCTTAAGTCTTGTTCAACATAAATATTCAATAATCATGAATGAACTCTAGAATTATGATTTTACACCTACTTTAAAAAATCAACACATAAACACTACAAAGATACCTTCATATGTTTTTCCCCAACTATCAATATCTGAGCATTATTCTTTTTTCCATCTCTAAAACATAAATTCTCAACTATTCTCTCATATTTTGGAAACCTATTATTTATTATTATAGATGAACCTCACAAATACCTTTTTATTTTATCAAGAGGATGTTTTATTTTCCCTTTTTATGATGTGGGTTTCAAATAAAGTTATTTCTAAATGGAAAACCCTAAATTTATGAAATCAAGATTAATTTTAAAAAATGAAATTTATTTTAGTGGGGATAATGTTACACCATACGATTTTGACATAAGAACATTGTGTTTGATAGTGAACGTGACATGAAAAACAAATATTAGAAGAGAATATAACACCTTGATACTTTATGATATACTTAAATATCTTTGATAACATTCAATGTATGCAACACCATGTTCGAATAAAACATGATACTCTGTTACAATATTATTATTTAAACATGACCATTATAAACTAACTATTAAGACGATCAATATGAATAGTAATAATGAATTTATGAAAATTTTATGTTTCACACATGTATAAAATAAATTCAATGTTTTCCTGTGGATTTGAAATTAAATTAGAACTATTTATTATAAAAATAAATGTTTTCAAAAATAGTATTTTTATAAAAGGTGGTTCATTCAGGTTTTACACACATAATTTATTAGTAGTTTTTAGAACCTTTATAAAATGTATTTTAAAAAATAATTTTTGGAATCACCATATATAAATTATATTATAGTGAATTTTATGTATTTTTCTGAAAAGATTCATTGATTGATGAAAGGTGGAAAATGTAGATTTCTAATTGAAAACATCCATTTAATTTAAATTATTTATAATTTCAAATTATATTTTAATTTAATATTAAAAAATAATTAGTAAAAGTTTATATATATTAATCCAATTTAAGTGATTTTAATTATTTTCTATTTGAAATTTGATATGAAACTCTATATGCTTTAGAAATTTTGTTATTTAAAAACATTCTTTCTCATCACATCTACGAGATTAATTTTTAATTGTGTTTTTTCACTTATGTTAATTTAATTTTTATAAATGGTTTACATATTCTCAATTGGAATAATTTATATTATCTAATATGGTGACATATTTATTAATCACAATGAATAAAAAATCGTGAAAAATATTTACCGTGGTTATGGTAAACATGGATTTTATTGGTGTTAAAATAAAAAATAAGGAATAAAATTACTTAAATAATTGTTTGAAATTTATTTTCTAATATATTTTTTAACCTATAATTTTTAGGTATCTATAATTTTTTTACGCGTATGTCATGGAAAAACGTGGGTAAACCTTTTTCATTTCAAAAATTACAAACGTGTCACTCACCTCACTTATAGATGGTCACCCCTATCCTCTCTTCTTCCCACCATAAAAAGTATTTTGGTTCATCCAAGACCTTCACAAATTACTTCTATAAATCCATCCCCTCATTCAATAAGCATTAGATAGGGTATAAATCCATCATCGGGGGGATTTTGGAACAACTACACAATAAACCTTTTACAACACAATAATCGGCCTTTATCTGCACAAAAAAGCACTGACTACTGGAGTGTGACTAAATGACCATGGATATTTCCAATTCATATATTCAATGTTGGTAAAGTGGCCTTTATCATAAATTTTAGATGAATTGATAAAGGATGACTTGATTAGTGCAATTTGTTATGCTGATAAGGTCCATAATCTAGTGTGTTGAAAAAACACACTGTAGCACTAGAAACACAACATAATTTAGTGTGTTTTAACAACACACTACAGTAGCATTAAAATAAATAACAATTACAAAAATTATATTTATATATAGAATCTAAATGAAATAAAATTGAGAACTAAAATATGAGAAAAAAACCCTATTATAGAGAAAAAGAACACACTTTTATAAAAGAAGAAACCACCCATGATTGAGGAAACGAACATAGCTATATAAGAAAACAATTCATATGATAATAACTATATAAAGAAATAAATTAAATAGAGTGTTATTTTTAAAAAAGTCTTTGAGTCATACTAGGAACACTATGTATCAGATTGGGTTGCTGTTGACTCTTGAACAACACAACATTTCCCATTATTCTTAAAGGATTGTTTCTATGATAGTTACCTAATTAAATATATGAAAATAATTATAATTAAATTATTTTTTAATTATAGATTGGATGATGAGAAAAAAATCTTGGCTCATTTTCTTCTTTTTGGATTTTTAATGAACATTTTAAACTAAAATGACACTTATATATATTGAAAATATACACTTAGTCTCATACCGATTACAATATGTGTCAAATTGAGGTTTGGATGACTCATATATGTACCAAATGACTTATATATAATTTTCCTAAATTAGAAAAACTATTCAAATTTTTTAACTCAGTTTTGAGTATGACACTTTTTTTAACTAAAAAGTAATTTTAAACTAGAATCACACACATTGATCATTCAATTCACACCATCTGTCATTTTTACATTAGAATGATTCCTACATAGCACAAATTAATTCCAAATGTTTTTCCAAATTTATTAAGAAATTATGAGCTAGTATTCTTTGTTTTTAGTGAGCGGCACATTTGGAAGTGAATTGTGAAATTTAAATTGATAATTGAAAAATTTATCCATGTTGGGATCTTCTTGTATCATGATTTCAGTTCAGATAATTCCGACACATCATAAATTTCTTATTTATCATTTTCCTAATGTATCAAAACAATATGAATGTGCTTTCTCAGTTTGGAGTATTCAATTTTCTTTTTTATGAAAATTAATGTCACATTCAAATAAAAAGATGTACTTAGAGTCATATCAGTCACACCATGCATCATATTGAGGTTTGGATGATTCCTACACATCCTAAATGACTTATTGGTTAATTTTCGAAAGTATGAAGAAAATATGAAACCATTTTATGGGTTTTGTGTGCATCACTATGGTTTTTTACTAAAATGTCATTTTAAATTGGAAACACAAAAATTGAGTAATAAAAGTCATATAATTCACAACTATTATGTGAGATTTATTTCTACATATAAAAAATGACATATTAATCGTTATAATAAATTAATATGATAATCTGAGACTGTTTTGTCTCTATTTAGTGAGTGACACTTTTTGAACATAAATAATAATGTTAAACTGATTATAGACACTTTCAGTCCTGATGGGAACATCTGGAATCAAATTGAGTTTTTTCTAATTCCTACATGTCAAAAATAAATTATGGATCGTTTTACAAATGTATCAAAATAATCCAAATGTTTTTTCTATGTTTTGAGTATATCAGTTTTATTATTTACTAAAATTAATGTAAATTTGAAATAAAAATATGTACTTGGAGTCATACTAATCACCGTACATTAGATTGTTGTATGGATTATTCATACACATCCAAAATGACTTGTGGAATAATTTTATAAATAAAAAAAATATAAATTGTTTCTTGGTTTGGATATTGTCACTAGTGTATTTTTACTAAAATTCAATTTTAAAGTTGAAACACACAATTTAAGTAATAATGGTCACTTCCTATGTTAGTTTTACATGATAATTATTCCTAAATGGCATAAATGACTTATTAATAATTTTATTAAATTATCAATAAAATCCATGTGCATTATTTTTGTTTCTAGTGAGTTAGAATTTTTGGACTGAAACGTCAGTTTCAAACTGATAGTGCTCACTTCAAGTCATGTTGGGAACATCTTGTATAGAATTCACATGAAGTTTATTCATACACGTCAAAAATGAAATATGGACCATTTGTTTCAATTATAAAAACAATATGAAATTGTATTTTTAGTTTTGAGTACGTTCATATTCTTTTTTTCTAAAATAGAAGTAATTTTTAAATAAAAAGACACTCTTGGAGTCATATCGGTCACAACATGCATTGGATTAAGGTGATGATGATTCAAAAACATCGCAAATGATATATAGATATTTTTTAAAAAGTTTAAAAAATTAAAAAGGAATTTACTGAATTTTGAGTATGTCACATGTGTTTTTTTACTCAAATGTCATTTTGAACTAAAAACACACACTACGAGTCATAACGGCCACATCATGTGTCATCCTGACAGGATATTGATTCCAACACACCAAATATTAATTGTGCATAGTTTTCCTATATTATCATGAAAATATGATCATGTTTTGTTAGTTTTCAATGTGTGATACTTTTTGAACATAAATGTCCATTTTAACCTGATAACAGACAGTCTGAGTCATATAGAGAACATCATGTATCTAATTGTGGTGTGGTTGATTCCTACATGTCACAGATGCATTTTGTATTGTTTTCCTAATTTATTAGAACAATAATAATTGTTTTTCTAGGTTTTTAGTTTGTGATGTGTGTTTTGAACTAAAATGTTAATTATAAACTAAAAACAATTAGTTTGAGTAATACCCATCACACCATGCTTCAGATTGAGGTGTGGATGATTGAGTATGTGATGGGTGTTTTTATTTTAACCATTTACACCATGATACAAAAGAGAAAAGTGTTCCATTTGCATAAAAAGTGAAACCCCATGCTACCTAAAATGCCTCATCCATAAGCACCATGTTCACTCATTTCTTCTTTATTACAGATGAAAAAAGAAACATATATTACTTCCCAAGTTATTTGGGAAAAAATATTAGTTAAAATTGATAAGAAAATTAACTTAAAAATGGAAGATAATGGTTAAAAATTAACTAGATAAGCATAAGGAATTCACCTGTTCACGATGACTATATACATTGTTCACTAATTTCTTTCTTTTTGTAATCTCACTTGCAGCCTCAAAGTCCAATATCTCATGGTTATGATATTCTTTAAACAAACCACCCAAAATTGAGAAAAATAATATTCCTGTATAATAAAACAATTTTTATGTTTTTAATACTATAAATAAATAAATTGATCATAAATATGAAAAAATAATTTAATAAATTTCATTTTTAAACCAAAACCACTCAATTTGAGTCATACCAGGTACACTATTCATTTCTTTGAGGTATCTTTGATTCCATCATGTCTTTTTATCCAATAGCTCATTCAACACTCTAGGTCATTAAACTGTATAGTAGTTTGATAAACTAGAATGTTGAATTAATTAGAGAATAAAAATTAAATTTCAACCTCATGACTGGATCATCTTTATTGAGTTCATTATCATAGTACATGAGCGAATCGTACTTATTTATGATGTCATTTATTCCTAAAAAACATTTTACATTACTATGAAACTATTTCAATTAATTTATTGAACTAAAATAAATATTTTCATATTCTTTTTAGGAAACATAATTATATCTATCTTTCAATTTGACTATCATGGAAAAAAAATCTATGATAAACCATAAATATTATTTAATGTAAAACAATATTGGTGTGACACAATATTACACATCAGTATAACCCTTCAAAACATAAAAATGACATTAAAATATACTACATTCACTAACTGTTCGTGGAATTTTCAATATATTAGTATCTTGTTTTCAATATTCTAGGTGATGATAATCTCTATGAAAACATCATAATTATTTTTTCATAAAATTAAGATTATCATTATCCTAATTTATTTTATAGAGAATTATGATATGTTTTTTATTCATGAGATTGGGAACTTGGGTCACTTTATATAATGAATGTGCACATTCCAAATGAATGTAACTTGTATATATTCCACAACAATTTTTTATATTAAATCATGAATATAATTGATTATAAAATATCCCAAATAATTCCACCATCCATCAAAGTAAAACTATAATTTAATTCTTTTCTAAAAATTCATGAAGCAGTTGATGAAGTTTTTTATTCATTTATTTTTAAAATGATTTTGGGATAAGATAATTTTTTTTTCAAATGGTTATTTTTTTTTATTTTTAGCGATTCATGATTTCATTTAAATAAGGGTTTTTATTTTCATATACTTCTTGATAAATCCGTTTCTTTTCATTTGATGTTATGTTTTATTTGACACCATTCCTCCTCAAGGTTTATGATCTATCAATGTTTTTTATCCTCCAATAGTTCCCTCATAAACCTATTGTATTTAGTGGATTATTACACACATATTAATTGAAAGATTTGTCTGTATTATATACCAATGTGAGTATTTTATTGGTGTTGTATGACTCTCAATTTACTATTGGGTCCACTACTAAGACCCTTTCAGTGCTGTGTAGAGAATCCATTTTCAGGACAAAGTATCTCTTTTATTTGTTTTGTTTGTTCTTAATGGTGGGTTTATTTGACACTTATGTAATATATTACATTACATAGAATGTTCTAATAGAAATTATTTCCTCTAATAATCAGATTAAATTTTTTTTTGATTAATTTATTAAAAAATACGTCCTCTTAAATTCTTATATAAAATCACATAAACAAGTGATGCAAAACATTTTTGAATAAGAAACATGAAACATATACACAATGGTTCTTATCATAAGTGATAAGTGTTGTCCACAATTTTCAACATATTTTCTAAAACACAACTTTGGTATCATCCATAATATACTCCATTGCCCAAAAATTTACTTTTTAGGACAGTGGTTCATCTACTCCTTCACCTCAGTCTCCGCCTCTACCTACTCCTACACCTCAGTCTCTAACTTTGACTCCATCTGCACCTTCACCTTGGTATCCACCTCTACCACCACCATTACCCAATAATTTTATTGTTTTCAGGTCATTCCTTCCACAACAATTGATTTCGTCCATTATACTTATCCTTGAGAAACAAATCAAAAATAATATATAAACATTATGACACTAATTATTCACACCCCAAACATATTTCTATGTTCATAGCCCATATTAGATGAAAAAAATAGTAGCTAATCACCTAAATTTGTTACCAAAAAAAATTCTTCAGACATATACTTTTCCCACTCATTTCTGAAAAAATTTACATCTTCTTCTGAGTATTAAGGTTTTTGTAAATCTTTGTAGTATGTGGAAAATATAGTCAAACAAATTATAAATAATTTCTTTCAATAAAATTTTTATTACTTTTTGAAATTACCTATTCAGCGATGTTTGTATTTTAATGGTTTATGATTTCTCTTATAAATTTAAAAACATAGTATCCCAAATAATTTCCAATATCCTGTTTGAGACACTAAAGAAACATTGACAAAAATAAGTAAATTGTTTTGAAATATGTTAGGATAGTTAAATATTTCTATATATACCATAATATATTTCCATTTTTATTAATCTATTGGATTTTTATTTTTGGACATTGACTTCATCCCATAATCAACCATATATTTAGTGACCTCCCTAATATAACAAAATTATTCTTAAAGTACCTAGTAAAACAAAAACTTCAATGCTTATCGATAAAAGTATGATTGTAGTTATTTATAAATTCACAATAAACATCATGTGTGGTCGGTTGGTTGGATATCCATGCATTGGATCCAAAAATAAGTATTTAGTGAATCCAAATTGATTGCGACCAACATCAAGGGTACCCAAAAAAAATAAAAAAAATAAGTAATGAAAAAAAATTATTTAACATGAATAGATTATAGAGTTTTAATTTTACTTTGTAGGCATTAAAATGAGTCTATTATTTATTATTTTTTAACAAATTCTTCGAGTACCTCATCTTTTTCCTTCTCAATTTATTTCTTATCCAAATTATGATTTAATGTAGAAATGATACAATGATTAATGAATCCAAATCAGGATTCACATGGTTTTCCCTTTATATAGTAATAATATAAATTCCTATAGAAAATGTGAATTGTTAATAACATTAATAAATATACAAGATCACTATTTTTATAGATGAATTATAATAATATACCTTATGTATGTCTTCACAACTGTGGCTCATGGTCATTCATGCTTGAGAATATCATTTATAATCCCGAGACAAATTATGTATATCCTAAAATTTCCACATATTTATTTTTCATATAGAATGTAAGGAATAATTTAATATTTAAATATGGTATCTCCCTGAAGCTATAATTATAACAAATGTTTCTCTAGAACTATTGGGTAGAAGATAATCTTGCACGGTGTTTTTGTTTACATGGTCAATCCATTAGATTGTCTTGACCCAACCTTCCATTTTCCCATCAAATTATCAATATATAATATCATAATTCACTTCAAACCATTTTTGTGAACAAATAATGTTTTCTCATATTATTTTTTTAGAAACATACCTTATTTATATTTTTAATATTATATTATCATGCCATGAATTTTCCAATATCATCATTGAAAATTGTAATATATGGATCATCAAGTGTAACAAGAAACTTAGTAATAAAATATTGAGCTACCTTAATACCCACTATCAATTGATCATTTTGGATATCATTATTGTGTATGTTGTCTCCTGGGATATTATACACCATACCCCTTGTGGCATGGTAGTGTGTGGGGTTGGACATAGTCAAATCACATATAATTGCACCCTACAAAATCTTAGTTAAATAATGTTATCAGAAGTTGTTTCATTAACATTTATGATAAAGAGTAATGAAAAAATGATTGCCTCAGGTAAGGTATGTGGTTAAGGGGAATGAATATTCTCAACGATAATGGGTTCATTTGGTTCATGTTTGGATCATTGTTCCTCAACCGGTTCTCCATGAACCATTCTCATACGTTGGTATCCCAAACCAAACCAGACAATATTTCCTTATAAAGCATCTATTTGTGTCTAAAATAATTTTTCCATATTATGTGTACCCTCATGTTGTTCAATCTTCATGAAATATAATTTAGTAGAAACTCTAAAACCTAATCATCTAACATGACCATATTATTTTGGCCACTTCAAAGCTACTGATAGTAGTTTTCCTTCTGATACATTCACTGCCAATTCATATGTCTCATCCATATAAAAAAATATATAAATTTTTATGTAGTAATGTTATAAAGAATAATTAATTACTATTATTTCATACTTATACATGATTTAAATACTCAATTTCTGTTTTCATCAACCAGTTTAGCCTCCTTATTTACATGAACATCCTTTCATAACACATGATGTTGGATGGAGGTGGATTCATATTTTGTTTCATCAAAATGCCTATAAACAAATTAAAATATGTTGTTTCAAATCACATAAAACATTTATTTATGTTTTAAAATACACACAAACATATTCTCTAGTGAAGTGCACCCCATCCTTGTTTTGTGATAGGGGTATATTGGTTTTCATGCATGTTATTTATTTTCAGCACTATTATGTTGTTTCATAAATTAATAATTTTTAATAAAATTGGGTAAATAAATAATGTCATATAATATATTATTTTATGAAATGTGCCTAAAATTATTTTTCATCCTGATGAATGAGGAAAGAATTCCTTTTTTCCTACATTCTAATCTGTGCATAACTGATTGGTGGGTGTAGCTTTACATTACCCTCAGCATCTCTAAGATATAACTTGGTAAGAAGAGTCCAAAAGACTCCATGGGATTTTCCAATGGCCATTAAATTAAATTCCTTATGAAAATATTCTAAAATAAATGAACTCTACAAGGAATAATAAAAAATAAATTAGTGTTTCATTATATAAGTTTTTGAAAACTAGAAAATGTATATCCTAACATTACCATTATATCTTTCAAAAGGCTTTCCTTCATTATAGGGTGGCCATGGAACTATGAATATATATCAATTGACACATTCATCGTCTTTGTGAACCCTAAATAAAAAATGAATATTTACTAGTTGCAGTCAATAGGTTGGATGCATTGATTCCAACCAACATAAAATTTTATACCCTTACATATGGCCTTGATAATTTAATTCATAACATGGATGTTAAATTCTTGTTGTTTTTTCATCAACATTTTGTTGATCTCCTAATAGTTTTGTAGTTTTATAAACAATAGTTTGTTATTCTTAGGGATTGGTAACATCATCATGTTCACAAGAAACTGTCAACATGAGTTGTAAGACATCAATATTTATTGAATAAATACAATGTAGTCATAGAAAAATGATTTTATAATGGTATTATGAATGCTATATTGTAGACATGATTAATTATTTAACTCCACATTTATAATATTTTGTAAAAATATTAGAGTTTATCTATTATGATGCAAATAGTTCATTGAATAAAAAAGAATCACACAACTATGGTAGGTGTTATCCTATGAATTCATCCAAAGGTAAAAGATAGAGAAAACTATAAAACTCACCAACTTCATCTCCTGAATAGTTTTTGTTTATGTTTTATTCTTTAAACTCATACTCCATGTTTTATAAACATCTTCCTATGTTACTTGAACTAATTTGAGTTGTAGTCATCCCATTCTAGGTACTGGTGAAAATTTGGGATAACTACTACTCAGAGTAGTTAAAGAAACATATAAGAGATGGGATATGAGTCACAAGAAAAAAATGAAAAAATAATTGTGGGACAGATAAATTTAGCGAGGATGAAAATTTCTCCCTTAAAACATTTTTAATTACCACATATTAATTTAAAATTTCAAAACTCATTTCAATATTCTGAAAGGTCCCTAACACTTCCATGAGAACATCAACTCATCCCCACTGAGCCGCACCAACTCTAATATATGTTACTAGTCATTTCCCATCACATACATCTCAAACATAGTTGATATATAACCACATAATTGGCAGCGTGAGATTCATCATCAGACCCCTAGCATCCAAGAATATCACTCAGGGATAACCATAACATGTACTTATTATATAAAAATCATAAAACGGGAATAACCTATCCAATTTTCTATGGAAGTGAAAATAAAATATGGGGAATTTTTAACATAATTGGTTCTCTTAGAAAGGAACTACACAATGGGTGCCAAAATACATTTGTTAAACCTATCTTCTAATAAATCATAAAGAAGAAAAAAGAACAACACAAATATCACATCACCCTCACCTTATCCCTCAACGAATCTCTAACAAGTCTACATTTAATCAAATTATAACATACCATTACTATCCCTCCCATAATACCCATCATATTCTAATATATGATAAAAAATTTGTTTTTTCACACCCACACATCTATTTTATGTAGAAATTTTTTTCAGTCATACATTGAGAAGCATATTATAAGTAATTTTAAATAATATCATAAGATTATTAAAATAAAATATTATAATGGAATATTTATCAAAAATTATGAAAAATTGTTACATATTATGTTTATATAATAATTTTCTAAACAATTACTCTAGGGAAATTTTATTAGAGAAGTAAACAAAAAACAATAGTTAAAAAACTAGAAAAAAATGTATACAATGATAAAAATGAATAATTATAAATAAATGTCACATAATTTTTCCATTTACAAAAATTCTGTTGTATTGAAAAAAATTAAGTCACATTTTATAACAATTCATATATTTCACTAAGATAATAAATAATTTATAAATCTATATTTTTTCATCTTACAATAAAAATATTTATAAATCCAAATTTCTATATCGTTATAGTAAAGTAATTTGAGGAATATATTAATCCAATCAACATAAATATATAACGATCCATTTCATCTAAAAATATAATATTAAATTTATATATAAAAACAAAAACTAATATGGTATCAAAATAGTCAAAAATCAGAATTCAATAATAAAACATGATAATCAATTAAATATTTCTATTATAGCATGTGTAAAACATTATAATTGATCTACATTATATATAACACATTTTTTATTAAAAATAAAATAATTAAAACCATTCATTATCATTGATTATATTCAAACCAAATCTAAAACCCCAATCAATGTTTATTTTTAATTAGATTTTAATAATTTAAATCATGAAATATATCATTCAATGGAAAATAATTAATAAGTTCTTTATTTTCAAAAATTACTCTAAAACACATATATTATAAACTTTTAAAAATACTACAAGATCTAAATATTTTAAAATTAATATAGATAAATTTTCCTTAAATAAAATAATGAATTAATTTATATATTTATTGTGAAACTATTTATTACAGCTAATTAGAACAAAAAGAAAAACACAAATGTTTTTAAAAAACAAAAAACATATTACTTCTTAATTTTAAAAAATATGATTATAATATTTATACTATAAACACACTCATATTAAGAAATAACGAGAATTAAATTTTAATTATGGATTCAAACATATTACATTTCAATTATATAATTATGAAAACATGTGTGTTCATTTATTATCACTTTAATGAAAATAACAAAAAATATTATAGAAATTAAAATAAAAAGAAAATAATAGAATGTGGGAATAAATGTTGTTGGAACCAAATTTTCATTAAAAATATAAAAAGAAAATGAAATGAATAAAATATTGACATGTGTATAAAATTAAATATTCCAGTGAATGTAGTGTTATTTTGGCCAAATAAAGGAACATGTGAAATACATTGTGGCCTATAATAGTGTAGTTTGATTGAATTAGGACTCCTATATCACTAACAGGCATCACAAGGAGACCGAAAGTCATATATAATATATACGGAGAACTAGGTCCTTCTGACTAAAGATAGTGTGTCTGAATCAATATTTTAGTCTATAATATTTTGTGTGTAAACTCAAATGATTATAATAAATATCACTGAACAACATTTTAGGTAGATAATTGGACAATTGGATGTAGTTTTTGATAGGAACATGTTGTAAAAAATGAATTTTTTGTTGCTATACTTGATGGGATGACACCCTTATCGATACACAATAATATTCTGAACCAAACATAATTTACTTACTATATAAAATAAGATATCAATCCATGGGACGCCAAAAATACAATAATGATGGGAAGAATTAGTCCCCAAAACTATAGGTGAAGCACACATACCATTTACATTTTTTATCACTAAATGATTTATTGTTGTCCAAATGATATCAATGATATGAAATGGCCATATAGAATTAGGGGAATGATTGGATGGAATGTTCAGTGGAGCAATGTACATAGTGGTGATGGTGACAACGATAGTGTTAACAATGGAAATATCCATGAGTTCTAGTGGTGATAAGAATGGTAATAATGAGTAAGAATGATAGAGACATATCACTAATAGAGTTATGGGAGAAGATAAATAGGGTTCATCATGGTTGAGAATACCCCAATAACGCAAACCACAAAACCCAAATAAGAAATCAATGATAGAGGAGGAGTACAAAATAACATACCAAAGATTCTAGCGATGATTATTGTGAGAGAATGTAGAGGAGGAGTGCCAACATTAGGGGATTTCTATAAGATTTGGAGAACCATGACTGAATCAGTTAGGATTTCAATTCTTCTAAACATAATTGGGAATCATTAATTAGCACTTCCAAAAAACATTGAAAATATACCTTCAATCTGGACTAAATTAATATGCATAGGTAAAATAAATATGTATCAATGCTAAAGATGCACAGGTAAAAGGCATCTTTATCAGCACTGATAAATGATTTAAAATTATAATTATAAATATTTTTAAAAATATATTTATCTAATTTCTTATTAATTTATTATAATTTTTTAATTAATTAAATATATAATTATATATATATAAATACAAAAATAATTTTCTAGAAACATACTATTTTTTATTTACAATTATAATAATATAATTTTATAAATAAAATAAATATACATTTATAAATATATTTATAAATAAAAATATTTGTAAATAGATTTATAATAAATTATTTTTATTTATTAATATATATATCAGTATATGTATTTATATAATTACATACATGTAATAAATATATATAAATATAAATATAGTTAATATATTTGATATTTAAATAAAATTATTATATTTTTAAAAATATTAATATATCTATATCGTTATATATATTTATATAATTATATATATTTAATAAAAAATATTCATATAAAAATAAATATGGTAAATATAGAAATTATTTAAATAAATTTATTATAATATTAAATTTATTTAAATATATAATTATTATTTTTATAAATATACAAAAATTATTTTTAATATATATATATATATACATCCTAATATATTTTTTCATAAATAAATAAATATATATATATAATAAATATAAATATAACTATAAATATAGTAAATATATTCATTATTTAAATATATCTATCATCATTTTACATGTATTTATTTATAATTATATAAATTATTTTAAAAAAATAACATCTATTAATTGATAATAATAAATATATAAATATATAAATATTGTAAATATACATTTATAAATATATATATATTTACCAAAAATATATATATTTTTTAACATTATTAATGAATATATATTCTGAAATGCGTGTATCTTAACAATGAGTGAAATTGAATAATTAAAAATTAGTCTACATTAAATATACTAAAAAATGGATGAGTTTTATTAATTATATATAAATTATAAAAAAATGGATATATATTTAGGTAAAGATGAATACATTTGTAAAATAATAGAAAAAGTAAATAAATATATATAAATATGTAATATAAAATGAGGAGATTCAAAAAAACATTAAAAATTAATAAATAATACATAATTGAAATAATATTAAAAAAAAATAAAATTTATCAATTAAAAACATAGTAAACTAAAATATATCATCTTATAATGAAATTATATAATAAATTCAAAAATTTTAAAAAACTTCTTAAAATATGAGGTGTATGAGTTTCTATAAAATATTTCATTAATTGCATAAATATTTGTCTGTTTACATTGTATATAAATATTTATTAATTGTTTAAATGTATGTGAAATCAATGTAACACTCATATGATATATGTTAAATTTAAAAATCAAACAACATTAAATTATGTCCATTACTTGATGCAATTAGTCATTGTTTTTAATTATTAATAATTTTTTATTATTATCCATTTTCATTGAATATATGAATTATTTAATGTATGTATAAATATTTTATATTATATAAATAATATTTTAAGAAATATTATATACATTGACATATATATATATTAATAAATTTCTGTATTAAATGTATTAATGAATAGTTGTGCATAAAACCCTAAAAATTGAATAAAACATTAATATATTTTAGATTATTACATTTTATTCATTTGATATATATTAATATATATTTTATTTTATTTATTGGAATATATTAATAATATATATAAATATAACATATTCATTTTTATTAATAATAATTTCATTAATATTTGTTTTTATAATTTTATAATTTATTCGTTTTTTGTTTTTTTATTATTAAAATTCATTCATCTATAATGTTTTGGTTTAATTATTACAATTAATTAATTTTATATATTTATATTTTATATATACAATTTATTAATATTTAATATTCATATATATATATATATTCATTTTCATCATTAATTATTTAATTATTTAAAAGTTTAATATTTTTCTTATTTTACTAATTTTTAATTTTTATTTGTTTATTTGTTTAATTTTATTAATTTTTTATATCTATATATTTAATATATTTTGTTAATTACAATTTATAATATATATATATATATGTATATTAAATTTATTCATTTTTAACAATAATTATTTAATTAATTATGTTTTTAATATTTTTTCTTTATTTTAGTCCTTTCTAATTTTTATTTGCTTAATTATTTATTTTTATTCATAACCATTGTAAGATCTAAAATAAGTCATTCATAAAGGGGGCCTTTAATAAATGCTATATAAAATCCTTGATAAAGGTTACCCTTTATCAGTGCAAAAAAAAGTGTTTCTAATTAGTTCATTTTTATCACAACTGTTTGAAAACTAATAAAATATACCCTATATCAACACTTTTATGTAGCACTCATAAAGATCTGTATTGTAGTAGTGTGGTTCAAACCTAAGGAGGTTACTCGAAGAAAATTTAACACTCTTCAATAGGAATTTTTATTTTATTTATTCCTCCACTTCCTTCAAATATTATTAAACCATGATGTTATAAAAACCTCATTAATACCACACATAATCACAACACATAACTTAAGCATCAAGGAAAGATAACATTCCCACATTACAATAACAATATTACATTTTAAAATATTGAAATAATAAATCCATTCTTAAAAACCATTTTCAATACCAAAATACATAAAAAGATTGTATGGTATTTATTTTTATTTTGAAAACATAACGGCTTGTTAAGGAAGCCATAGATCAAATAATACTCGTGACGGCGTAAAATGTTGTTGTCACTTCTTACTTTAAAAAAGAAACATTCCTTTTTTTTCATTTAGTAAAATGGTTTGAAGAGAAAATACTCCCTTTGAATGAAATGAAAAGTCAAAAGGGTTTTGTACACCATATAATATAATGTCATATAGAAATCAAAAGATGCCTCAATGGAAGGATATTGTTACGAAGTCCTGTACAAAGATTGTATCCTTAGATTAAGGATAAATGAATTACAGAATTATGTGTGAACAATATAAATACACCCAATATAAGTGGATATTAAGTGTAAAACAATCAGAGGTCATCCACACATATTCATAGCACAACATAACCAAGAAGTAGAGGTTTAACCTAGAGAATTGAAATTAGGTTAAGAAGTCCCCTTACAGAAATTCGACAGCCTAATGGAATCACCATAAAATTCATAAAATTAGTTGATGAGAGATAAAAAGTGTATCTCATCACATAATATATACATAAATAAGGATATATAAAAACATATCCCAACATAAGAAGATGTAAATTAAAAGACCTAACAAAAAGAAGTCTTTTAAGAAGAGGAGGGTGAAAGGTCCACTTACCGATTTGGGTAACTTTCAAAACTTACACCCCATGAAAGAAGGATCAAAAAATGAAGATGTATATACCCATTAATTTAAGTATATTACACAAAGAATAAAATCATGGGAAGTACACAAACCACACAAAAGGAAATATTGGAAAATGTAGCATGAATCTAACAGGAATAACAGTGAGATGAAAAACCCCTCACCTCACTGTAATCAATCAAGTCATATGACCAAAAGAGAATAACCACCAAATGAATTATAAGCACCATTTATAAAAATATAATCATGATAATATATATCAATGAACAGTACACAGTCCGCCACATGCCATAAATAAGTGGAGAACAAAGGAAATGTGACGAGATTAAATGTGAGATACGAAATCCATTAAGAAAATTTGATAGCCTAACGAAGCCACTTAAAACTTCCAAAAATGGATTTATGAGATAAAATAGGGTATATAATCATATGAACATAAAAATTACAGTAATAGGTATATAAATAAACACCCCCCTACAAAATAAAGAGGATCTTAAATGCAGTGACATAAAAGAGAGTACTTAAAAGAAAGAGAGAGGTATGACCCCTTACCTCAAGTCTGACTTGTCTTGTTCGTTTCTTTATATTACTGAATAATAAAAGGTGTTAAATTTATAATTACTTAAGTATTTACTTTAAATTTTATTATTCAACTCATAACACTTATTATCATGTTATAATAATTAGTTAATTATGTGAGTTCATATCATACGTTTTGACGATATTCGGTATATGAGTAAAAAATAAACTTGTTTGAAAATAATTGCCCATGTAGTTATAAGTACATCATCTACACAAATATATTAATGATTTAAATATCATATATATCCCGTATATATTCATTTTATACTATTCCATAAAATTTGGAGATAAAAAAAATGAAATGCACCATTCCTGGAGACAGTAGGCCGTACGTACACATGAACGCTATATTCATTTCTTTGTCATATTAAAGGAATTAAAACTAAATGAGACATATATATATTATAATTCCATTATATTATATATGTTATAAAGGTAACATAAGTTCATTAATTACATTCTTTATAAATTTCATGTTTGGCATGAACGAGTCACATCACTTGAGGGGGCGGTAGTCCACACTTTTTCAAATGAAATTATCGCATTTGCACAACATTCAATGCATAAAGGTATGTATTAAATATAAAATACATAAGCATAGAGTGGGAATACCTATACTATATTTCATATATAAATATAGTGACATCATAATGGCCACCATAAAAGGTGTCAAAAGAAGATTAAACAATCTTCGTTTCATGAGGCAGTAATTCTCCATCCATAGAAACAATATGTTCTTTAACAATTAGACGGAGGTGTGTGTAAGTGTAAACCAAATCCTTCTCATAAAAACATCCTATTAGATTTTATATAATGGTTTTGTTACAAAATAAAGGAATAAAATGAGTTTAGGGGGTTGGATAAGCAAAATAAAACAAAAGGACATAAGAGAAGACATTACCATTAAATCGGGTAACTCCCTTTGGTTTGAACCAAAAGGGTTTCTTGAAGATCTTTTTGCCTAAGGTAAGGCTTCTAGGATGAAGAGAGGGATGTTGAGAGATAAAATGAGTAGATTTTTATCGATCCAAATGCTTGAGATGTGTGGGTATGGGGGAAGAGGTGGGGGCCTTTTATAAGAGGGAGGAGGGGCACTCTTGGAATGTTATAAAATGTTACTCTATTATAAAAAGAATTTCTGATTTTAAAGGTCCCAAAAATATATATTTCAAGGATAAGGGGATAAGGGTTTGAAATACACTCATCCAATAGGTTTTTTACAAGTTTAAGTCTTATATTTTTCCGTATCTTTTCATTTTATTTAAATCGTTCATTAGTGACGTAATCACTACATCATCATGGTGTCATAAATAAATTTATTTATTTAATTTCTAAAAACTATAAAAAACATATCATGAAGTAGGAAATATTTTTAGATTTCTAATGAATATTTATAGTAAAAAATATGACTTGTATAACCCCATGTAATTTTTTTTAGTAAAACAATACATGTTTGTGACATTTTTATTTTTATTTTAAATAAAAGGTATTAATGCCATTACCTTACACAAGTGGCTCTATGGGGTCCCAAAAATTCACACATGGATTGTATTGGTCTTCCATGACTCATACAATAAGTTTAGTAAAAGTTTCAATATATTTTTATATTTTTATAAAATCATTTTTACCTTAAATTACCCTAGTTACGTCTAATCACGGTTAATAAAACTCAAAAGTTACTATTCACAAAAAATTATTTTCATCCCATTGAACCACATTTTACATACTAATGACAATCATGTCTGTCAGATTTCTGACATTCAAATCAAAAAAGTGGTAAAATTTCATTTAAACAAAAAATTAGTTTTTTTAACTACCACTTAGTGGTTTCACTATTAATCAAAAAATGAAGTTTTTCAGAACAATACAAACAATTCACCCGAAGATATATTTGATATTCCAAATTCAAAAATGATTTCAATTTTACCAAATTCAAAAAATATAATTTGCATTAATTATTTTTATAATTATTTCCCGCTATAAAAAAGTAGTGTTTTTAAGAATCAAAATCTATCAAAAGATTGACAGTAGTTTATGTCCAATTTCTATGTTAAATTAATTATATTGACCACCATTGAATTAAAAGGTAAGAATATATTATAATTACAATTTAAAACCAATTAAAAAGAAAATATAACCATATAAATAAATTAGATTAAAAGGAGGTTTTGAATTAAAATAAAACATTTTTCACTATTCATAATAAATGAACTTTATCGGAAAAAAAAAATTAAACAATGTAAATTTTAATTTCCCGATTCTAATGAAGGATTTTGTTTTTTCAAATAAAGCATATAAATTTTTTAAAAAGTGGATTTAAAAATGGTTCTCCATCAAAAGGAGTTTATTCGAGCTTTTAAAGAATATTAGAATATTTATGCTTAAAATTGGATTCATTTGCATTTTAAGCCTCTATCATTTATTGGGTAATTGTTAAAATAATAAACAGAAATATATAATCATTTTTTAGTTAGTTATATTCATTACTTCCATTACAACGGTTAGGCGTTCACTACCATTTAAAATAATATTATTATATTATTAGTGTGCAACGTAAGATTTCAAATAAACTCATTGTTGCGTATTGGGTACGCCATTGAACATAGCATTCCCTTTAAAGTAATATTAATATTTTATGCCCTAATATTAATAAATATGAAAATGTCATATTCTTTATTTACCTGGGCTGTCACATACTTCCCCCCTTTTGGTAATTCCATCCTCACAATTTTAAAATCAGGTTTGTAAACTTCATTGGATGTTCCACATCAGAAAAAGAGTCAGTAAAACTATCACTTTAAGAGAAACAAAGGGAATTACAAAGGTCACCCGAGTTAACCCATACTAGGGTCCCATGTAGGAAAAAATGTATACAGAAGAGAAAAAAAAGGGTCAAGTTCTGATAGAGAGTGATAGAAAACATGATTAGGAGAAAGTTAACCACAAGAAAATCACAAACTTATGATGGGTTAAACAGTATTTGATTTCCCAGTAGAAAAAGATAACAGAAAACATTTTTGTTTAAAGTTACTTTTCATTGAGGAATTTATTTATGAGCTTAACTAACTCCTAAGGAAAAATAATTACTTTTCATATATACTTTCATCTCTTACAAGATTTCTTACACAAACTCATGTTTTCTCCAAACGATGAGTATTAAAGATGAATTGTTCACATTAAGAGAGCTAAAATCAACTTTGAGAGAATCACATAATCCATAAATGATGAACTCTATATTTCCCATGTCTTTAGACCTTAACCAAAACCAAAATAGTTAGTACAAGATCAGATAATCCCCAAAAAGGATAATCTTTCACAAAAAGAAAAACTACTCTTAATCTCTAAAATTTGTCCAAAAAACCCAAAGCTCATAAAAGACCATTCAATATACATATATCCATAAAATTAATCAATGTAATCCAAACTAATATTTAAACCCAAATCTATGAAGAATTTAATCACATAGTCTTCCAAGATAAATCTTAACATTTATCTCCAAATAACATCAGTTACTCTTAATGTCTCATATTGAAATGTAATTAACCTAATCACATATCCTCCATGATTGGTTAATAATTTCCATATATAAAACAAAATCAACTTATTATTGAACAATAAAATAATATAACTAAATAGAATAAGTCATACTAACCAGGGACTTCACGTAGTCCAGTGGTAGGCGATAAATCCAAGCCGCACTTTTTTTGTGGGTTCCATTCCCGCAGCTTCGTCCGATATGATGGGTTGTCACATGGTCTACATGTAGTCCTTTTTCCAAAACTAAATAATTATTATAACATTCCCCAAAAAGAGATAAAATCTTCAAAAATAACCATAACATAATTTATCCTCAAGTTTATCTCATGCCTTTCATTTTCCATCATAATGTATAGTAACCCATAATTACCTCAAAAGTAAGGATCATATAAAACCTAATGGTTACATTTATAATTATCGCCTGAAATTCCACATCGAGTTGGTTCTCTCATACATGATGCATTAGAGAACTCACCAAGGTTCAAGTGGTTAATCATGACTATTGGTAGTTGTTTGAGAATAACCATGAGAATTCTCATTGAATCACCCATTTCATCCAGTCTCTTAATTAGAGAACCACCACAGTTTCTTTCAAACCCATTGTCACTTTGGTGCCTGCTGGATCCATCCATTTACTAAAACCAAAAATGTCAGTGTGAGTATATCAACAAAATCATCATGTACTAATAAGGAAGATAAAAACAAAGATATACTTATCCAAGTTATCTCAATCTCATTCTAACTTTCAAAAATAACAATGAATTCATCTAATATACTAACCATTGTGGTTATATACAACTTGTCACTTATGCTTAAACAACACTCTAACCTCTAAAATTATCTAAACCGAACTCCAATACCAACTATAAGAACCCAGCCTTAAAACATTACATAATCTTAAATTAAAGGAATAATTCACATTGAGGATCTTTTCAGGTTTAGAGTTTTACAGAATTAGGATATAACTATTACATCTCAAAGATTTCAAAGTAGACACATCTACTCATTTTCCATTTTTTTCACAAAATACAAACTCTTGAACAAAAGAATCATGTATAGTTCCATGTTTTAGACATCATGACATTTCCTTGATCTCATCCTTGACCGTATTCCACGTTAAGTTCCGTAGAAAACATTTCAAAAAATTTGGATGAGCACAAAAAGCTCAGTAAGGGTTATAACATAATGAAAGGAAACATTGACCCATCAAAAATACAAATCGATGAAAACAAAATTTTCAATCATAACATACCTTATGAAATCATAATATTTATGAATAATGAATAGTAATCACAATTCATAAATGTAACTTAAGGAATACATAACATACTTACATTGTAGCTATCATAGCTACATAGAGAGTCACATTTGGAATACCCATCACAGTATATTCCCTAAATCACATCGAAGAAACACTCACGTTTACCACCATCACGTTACCCAATGCATTGGAGAGCTATCTCAGGCTCACCTGCTATAGGTTTATCACGGAATACCCATATACATAACAACGACCAAGAACCATAACATAATCATAACACATAACTTAAGGATAATGGAAAGATAACATTCCCACATTGCAATAACAATATAACATTTTAAGATATTGAAATAATAAATCCTTCATAAAAACCATTTTCAATACCAAAATACATAAAAATATTGTATGGTATTTATTTTTCTTTTGAAAACATTACAGCTTGTTAAGGAATCCATAGATCAAATAATGCATGTGGCGGTGGAAAAGGTCGTTATCACCACTTACGTTAAAAAAGAAACTCTCCCTTTTGACATTTAGTAAAATGAGTCATAGAAAAAATATTCCATTTTAATGAAATAAAAATCTAAAAAGGGTTTATAAACCATATAAAATAAAGTCGTGTAGAAATAAAAAGATTCCACAATGAATGGAGATTGAGACGAAGTCCCGTACAAAGATGGTATCCTTAGATTAAGGATAAATCAATTACATAATTATGTGTGAAAAATAGAAATACACCCAATATAAGTGGATATTATGTGTAAAACAATAAGAGGTCCTCCACACATATTCATAGCACGACATAATCATGAAGTAGAGGTTTAACCCAGAGAATTGAAATTGGGTTAAGAAGTCCCCTTACAGAAATTCAACAGCCTAACGGCGTCACCTTAAAATTATGAAAATGAGTTCATGAGAGATAAAAAAGTGTATCTCATCACATAAAATATAAAGATATAAGGATATATAATAACATATCCCAACATAAGAATATGTAAATTAAAATACCTAACAAAAAGAAGTCTTTTAAAAAGAGGAGGGTGAAAGGTTCCCTTATCGATTTGGGTAACTTTCGAAACGTACACCCCATGAAAGGAGGATCAAACAATGAAGATGTAAATACCCATTAATTTAAGTAGATTACAAAAATAATACAATCATGGTCAGTAAACACACCACACAAAAAGAAATAGTGTCAAATGTAGCATGAATCTCACAGGAATAACAGTGAGACGAAAAACCCCTTACCTCGCTGTAATCAATCGAGTCATTTGACCAAAAGATAATAACCACCAAATGAATTAAAGAACACCAGGAATATAAATAGAATCATGATAATATATATAAATGGGAATTAAACAGTACACCACATGCTAGAAATAAGTGGCAAACAAAGGAAATCTCACGGAATTAAAAGTGAGATAAGAAATCCCCTAGGAAAATTCCGTAGCCTAATGACGCCACTTAAAACTTCAAAAAATGGATTGATGAGATCAAATAGGGTCTCTCATCATATGAAAATAAAAATTAAAGTAAGTGGAATATAAAATAAAATCCCCCAACATAATAAAGAGGAGCCTAAAATAAGTGACATAAAAGAGAGTACTTAAAAGAAAGAGAGAGGTAGGATCCCTTACCTCAAGTCCGACTTGTCTTGTTCTTTTCATTATATTCCTAAATAATAAATGTTGGTAAATTTATAATTGCTTAATTACATCCTTTAAAGTTTATTATTCAATTAATATCACATATTATCATGTTATAATAATTAGTTAATTATGTGAGTTCATATCATACGTTTTGACGATGTTGGATATATGAGTCAAAAATAAACTTGTTTGAAAATAATTGCCCATGTAGTTTTAATTACATCATCTCCAGAATGTTATTAATTATTTAAATCTCATATATATCCAGTATATATTCATTTTATACTATTCCTTAACATTTGGAGATAAAAAAATGAAATGCACCGTTCATGGAGACGGTAGGCCGTACGTACGCATGAACACTACTTTGATTTCTTTGTCATATTAAAGGAATTTAAACTAAATGAGACATATATATATTATAATTCCAGTATAATATATAAGTTATATAGGTAACATAAGTTCATTAATTTCATTCTTTATAAATTCCATGTTTGACATGAGCGAGTCACATCACTTGAGGGGGCGGTAGTCCACACTTCCCCAGATTAAATTATCGCATTTGCACAACATGCAATGCATAAAGGTATGTTTAAAATATAAAATACAGAATAATAGAGACGGAATAAGTATACTATATATCATATAAAAATAAAGTGACATCATAATGTCCACCATGAAAGGTGTTAAAAGAAGATTGAACAATCATCGTTTTGTGAGGCAGTAATTCGCCGTCCACAGAAATAGTATGTTATTTAACCATTAGATGGAGGTGTGTGTAAGTGTAAATAAAATATTTCTCATAAAAACATACTAGTATATTTAATATACTGGTTTCGTTACAAAATAAAGGAATAAAAAGTGTTTAGGGGGTTGGAGGAACAACATAATACAAAAGGACATAAGAGAAGACATTACATTTAAATCGGGTAACTCCTTTTGGTTTGAACCAAAAGGGTATCTTGAAGAGCTTTCTACCTAAGGTAAGGCTTCTAGGATGAATACAGGGATTTGGGAAGATAAAATGATCAGATTTTGGTCGATCCAAAGGCTTGAGAGGTGTGGGTAAGGGGGTAGAGGTGGGGGGCTTTATAAGAGGGAGGAGGGGAACTCTTGGAATGTTATAAAATGTTACTTTATTATAAATTGATTTTCGGATTTTAAAGGTCCCAAAAATATATATTTCTAGGATAAGGTGATACGGGTTTCAAATCCACTCATCCAATAGGTTTTTTAAAAGTGTAAGTATTAGATTTTACCTTATCTTTTCATTTTATTTAAATCGTTTATTAATAACGTAATCACTGCATCATCATGGTGTCATAAATAAATTTTTATATTTAATGTCTAAATAGTATAAAAAATATATCATGATGTAGGAAATTTTTTTAGATTTATAATGAATATTTATAGTTTAAAATATGACTTGAATAACCCCATGAAAAAATTGTTTTAGTAAAACATTACATGTTTGTGACATTTTTATTTTTATTTTAAATAAAAGGTATTAATGTCATTATCTTACACAAGTGGCTCCATGGGGTCCCAAAAATTGACCCATGGATTTTATTGGTATTCCATGACTCATATAATAAGGGTATTATAGGTGTCAAGATATTTTTATATTTTTATAATAGCATTTTTACCTTAAATTACCCTAATTAACTTTAATCGCGGTTAATAAAACTCAAAAGTTACTATTCACAAAAAATTATTTTCATCCCATTGAACAACGTTTTACTTAATAATGAAAAACACGTATGTCGGATTTTTTAAATTCAATTCACATAAGCGGTAAAATTTCATATAAATGATAAATCTATTTTTTTAACTACCACTTAGTGGTTTTACTATTCATCAAAAAATGATGTTTTTTATAACAATACCAAAAATTCGACCTAAGATATATTTGATATTGCAAATTCAAAAATGATTTCCATTTTACCAAATTAAAATCATAGAAGTTTCTTTAATTATTTTTATAATTAATTCCCTCTATCAAAACAAATAGCGTGTTTTTAAGAAATAAAATCTATCAAAAGATTGACACTTGTTTATGTCCAATTTTAAAGTGAAATAAGTTCCAATGACCACCATTGAATTAAATGGTAAAAATATATTCTAATTACACTTTAAAACTAATTAAAAATATAATCTAACCTTATAAATAAATTAGATTAGAATGAGGTTTTGAATTAAAATACATCATTTTGCACTATTCATAAACAAAATGAACTTTATCGGAAAAATGAAAACAATTTACACAAAGTAAATTTTTATGTTCCGGTTCTAATGAAGTATTTTATTTATTCAAATATAGCATATAAACGTTTTAAAATGTGGATTTAGAAAGGGTTCTCCATTTAAAGGAAGTTAATCGTCATTTTAAAGAATATTAGAATATTTATGCTTAAAATTAGATTCATTCTCATTTTAAGACTCTATCATTTATTGGGTAATTATTAAAATAATTAAAAAAACATATATAATCATTTTGTAGTTAGTTCTGTACATTACCGCCATTACAACATTTTGGCGTTAACTACCATTTAAAATAATATTATTATATTATTAGTGTGCAACGTATGATTCAAAGAAACTCATTGTTGCGTATTGGGTATGCCGTTGAACATAGAATTCCCTTTAAAGTAATATTAATATTTTATTCCCAAGTATTAATAAATATGAAAATTTCATATTCTTTATTTACCTGGGCTGTTACAATTATACCATGAGAGTCATTATATCATATATAATTTTCATACATTCCATTCCATATGGGATATGATACCATCGCTCGTGTCTACGACGAACTGCTACCTCACAAAGAGATGTGATTCGTTTATCACTAATGATCTAAATGTAAGGTAGTGATGATAAAGTTAATAATTATATGTTATATATATATTATATAATTAGGATATTAATTTAATATTTTTCATTATAAAATGATAATATATTATTTAATTTATTATCTTTTCACTCACTAAAAGATGATAATAACGTTCTGGAACATGTAGACTAAATCCTTCGCAAAACAATATGACTCTATGTTCATCAACAAACCACCTGAAAGATATATGAAATTATATTTAAATAAATATTTAGTTATTTATGATATTATGATAATTCTATAAATATAAAATATAACTTACGTTCTTCCCATAGTGATCATTTAAAATGGAAACTTTACCCCTGCATACGTATGACCTACAGTCTCTATAATAGTTACATAGTTCTTTTTTCACAACCATATTTCATGGTTATTTTTAAACGTATAATTGATTTTTAAATATAATAATTATGTCAGGATAATAATTCTATATATGTTTAAATAATGGCCTATTTGACCATAGTCTACCAAAAAAATACATTTTAACACATAATCCAAATATCATTGAGATATCTGACTTAAACATTATTTATTAAGTATATATATATATAATGGTTATAAGTGAAATAAAATGAATAAAAAACACTAAACAATTTATATTGTAAATAATATTTAGTATTAGTTTATTATTTAGCAATATAAAAAACATATATAATGAGTCAGACTCAAGGCAAGGGTTTCTCATTTCACTTTTACTTCCGTGAGACATATGTCATATTCACCACTTATGTACTTTTTTTGGTATATATACTTCCCCTATGATACGATATATAATGAATCTATTTATATTCATTGAATTTAATTTTTTATTTGATTTCATTTCTTTTATTGGGCTTACTATTTTAAAGTACCAAAGTTGTATGGGTTTACTTCATAATACCATAATTATTTGGGATTGTTTATATTTATGTCTCCAATAGGAAAATTGTTTTCAATTTTTATCCTAAATAAATATATTTTCTTCACCTATTTTTATTAAATAACATTTAAATAAATAGTACTATTTTCTCACCCCTTGGTACAAAAAAATAATAATAAAATATTTTTAGGAAAATATGAATTTATTTCACTTTTTAGTCGGAAATCCTTTTCATCAAAACACAAGTTTTCTAAAAATGTTTTAAAAAATTTTCTTAACGTTTTGAAAATGATTTATCAAATAAATTTTTAACCCTGTGTAATTTTTTATAAATTATTTGAATGAATCATCGTGTCATTTTTGAAAATAAAAATTGCATGGATTTTACCAAAAACATGAATGCAATATTTTGTTTAACTTGTATAACAAGAACACATGTTTCTACCATCATGATAAATCAATGTTTTAAATATTACTTTATAAATTTAAAATTTTATTTTCAATGAAATTTCTTTTTTATTTTTTTACATTATATTTTAAAAGGTAATTTTTAAAATGAAAATGATATATTCAGGAATATTCCTTTTAAAGATCTTTTTATAGAATCTATTTTCATTAGAGTCATAGAACCTTTTATTGAACTTATGATCTGATGGGGACATGTCATATTAAAATAATCTTAATTTTTTTATTGATGTTTTATGATCATTTTTATTGAGGATGTACAATTCTGCTGCAATTCACCATATTACTCTGGATAGTTTATAGTCATGTTTATTGATTAGTGTATGTATTAACATTTCATATGTTGGTTTTTCAATACAAATGTTTACATTAATTATTTTTCACCCCATTCATATGGAGAATGAATTGTACTTATTAATTGATTTGAGGGTCCTAGTATAGACCCTCAATACTTCAGTAGATCTCATGAGACAAACTAGATTTGGTTTTTCTAATGTCTTACAATTTATATAGATGTCCGGGTATAAGGACTCAATGCTATTAAATTTCATTGAACAAAGACTTTAAGGAATGTTTTTGATGTCCATAATTATGAATTATATCATTATGAATTCAGTTATTGATATTCCATGTGATTATTAGATTAGTTAAAATATATGTAGTTAATAACTATCCAAATAGTTATGATAAATTGATATTAAAATATTTGGAGAGTAATATATTAGTTAATAATTATTGGAAGATTTTTTAAATCGAATTTATGTGTATAAATTCAAGTTAGAGATTTATGAGAAGGTCATCTTAAAATCTATTTTTACATGGACATTTTTCTTTCATATTTTATGTACAAAAGTAACATATTGTGTAATTCTAATTTAATTTTTTATAAATATACTTTTAAAACATCAAATAAGACTTTCAATTAGGAGGTATGATGGGACACCATCATCTATAAAAACTGTATACCTCACAAAATGGTCCTTTTTTATTTTTTATTAGGAATAACACTCAAAGTACTAATGTTGTTATTAAAATCAGAGGTATTATTCTAGATTCTATGTGTAAGTGTTACAATTTTCCTTCAATGTAGACTAATGATTATATTTTCACATTTTTGGTGTGGGTGGTGGGATTGTGGAACTATTGAAGCTCCATTATAGGTGTTTCTATCTGGATAGAATCCATTAACTCAATCCGTAGTGAATATTTCCCTTAGAAATTCACCATTCATGATATACATCTTTGTCTTCATATTATTATTGCAGATTTATAGTCTCCTTTTTGTGGGTTTAATGATGTTATTCATGGATCCAGATTTATCTCATTAATAATTATGGTTTGTATAGTTTCACTGTTATCATGATCTTTTTTTGTAAATCGAGGAGGCCACACCTATGGGTATTATTAATTCATTATAGATGTAAATAATTGACTTAAGGAAACATTATCCTTCTAGGAATATAGGGTGCATGGTATAGTGGTATCTTCTTCAAAATAGTTATAATATCTATAGTAATGGATCTTTATGAAGCAACATGGTGTTAGGGGTATTTTTTATCACAGTGTATCAGTTATTATGGGATTTTTAGTAAACCTATGAGGTTGTATCTCAAATATATTGGAGACTAAATTATTACTTTTGGGAATTAATTTATACCATTAGAGAGGTATCTATATTGCCTTTATTAAATTTTATTCTATAATAATCATCGTGTTTTTATGAAATCTAGAATCATCAAAATGGTTTGTCATTTATATGATGTAGGCCTACTCCTTGGTGGAGGGGGATGGTATTACCAAATATCAACTATAGAGGGATGTTAATGTGCTGAATGTATGTCTTTACAAGCATGGGAACTTGATTACCAATGTAAATATTTTCTCCTCGCTTGGTTTTCGTCCCTCTCCTATGGAATTTCATTGTTATTACTAATTCACTAGGATGACATTTCTTAATCTATTGTGACTATTAACTATTTGTTAAATAATTTCTATGGTTGTTTTTATTGAAATAAAAAATATTTATTTTAAAAATTAGGAAATGATACTTGTATCAACATTGATTTTTAAAAAAAGTTTAAATAATTATGAATGTTTTTTTATCAATGATTCATGATTGAGATAGATATGTTTGTGGTCGAAGATAACAACTCATTATATTGAATTATTTTCAAATAAGAATATTTTAAAATTATTCTATTATATAAAAAATTGTAATTATAAATTAATATGTTGTTACTGATCTTCATGTAATTAAATAACATGAATGATTTTGGGATTTGATAAGATAAAGAAGAAGATAAGTGAGTTTAGATGTGAGGTGATTTGTAAATGTCAATGATATAATATCTAATGATTCCATTAAAAGGTATCTATCTGTAAGACTTATCGGTTTCATAGGCTTCACTGTTTTAATATTTTCAAACATCATTATAAAAATATTAATTTGGGGTTCTATGAAATATTATGAGAATAAAAAACTAGAGATTGTTGGGATAAATGTGTAATTATATATTCACTTGAGTTTAAAATGATAATAAATAAAAGTTAGGTATCACAATATCATGTTACTAGAGACAAAATTTAAAATAAAGGATCTTGGGGATGGGATAGATTGTGCATTATATTGTTTACCTTGCATAAAGGGTCTAAAAAAAATCAAATTTGGGAAATTCATTGTGACCTAATAAATAAATAAGTTTCACCTATACATGTGGATATAGGGGAGAAAAATAAATACATGTAGTCTTATTTTATGAGTGCTTATACTAAGTGTTCTTAGAGGAAAAATTCCTTTCCGAGATAAAATAGGATGTTTAAAATAGAAGATAACTCTTGAAAAATAATAATAATAAGATATATTGAAACTATGTTGATGTTGATCCCCATATAGTTTTCAATGAAAAAATTAATAATAAGTTGATTAGACATAGTAGGTTGAATAAGAAATGGAAGAAGGAAGATAATTAATAGAACTATGAGCTTTTTCAGGTAGTGAGGAAGAATAAAAAATGATTTGGGTTTTTATTTAACGACCAGATTTTGTAATGACTTTTTTCATTATTTACACAATAGGTATCATTTTTGAAGGTTGTGTTATTGATGATTGTTTTTTGAGAACCCAAAATTAAAAATTGCTGATTTGGGTTGTTTTTTTAGTGTTCTTTGAGTCAAAATTTCAGTCTAAGGTATTCATTATCATTCACTAGTGGATAACCCATTGCGATAAAAAAAGTGGATATGATTTTAAGGATTTTTTGGCATCCTCGATAGACTTGATGATCAACATCAAACTAAGTTTGTTTTTTAATGAATTTTTTTTGTGTTTACATGATAAATAACATATTGGAGACACAAGAGTTAACATGGGTAACTTACATAACGAGGTCACTTTTATACAATAGTGAATAACCCACCTATGTATTATTGTTAGTTAGTATAGAATGTTATATAACCAAACCAACTTGCATTTATGATAAAATTATTATACATAATCGATAAATCAATCATAATGATAACAAAATGTGGTATGATTCCTTGGAGGGGCCAAAAATTGAAAAAATAACTATGTTATATTGTAGTAATTTCATATATTTAATATAGGTTTATGATATATTAAACATGGAAATATACATATAACATTACTAGTTAGAATGGTACAAATACATATGGGGTTAATATTTAATAGGAGATTCATAATTTGGTAAAGATTTGAACACTCATAATTCACCCCAAACTCTATCTCCGCTAATCCAATGGGTGTATCATGGTATATGGGGATAGACCCAGTGATAAGTGATATGATCACCATCAAACTTTTTAATATGCATTCAATTATTATTATGTTAACCATCCTCCTTAATTATTTTTAGGGGATACATGATCTCAACACATAACAATTGAGGTGAGAGTTGATGATTATATTCTTTTATTGATGGATCAAACTAGATTTACAATTTTTGGACTAGTATTGAATAATATATGGTATATATCCATAAATGGGATAATAGAGGGTTGATGACTCCTTATGATATAGAGACATGGTTGTTTGTTTTCCTCCCAACTGATATTGGCACATGGAAAAGGAGATAGATTAATTATGGTCATAGTCTGAGGGGTGGTTAGAGTGTGTTATGGTAATATTCATAAAGGGTCAATACCCATGGTAGGTGACTTCATAGATGACCTATAGTGTAATGTTTTTCTTAAGGATCATGTGTACAATTGTTTATGAGGACACATATATTGCTTGTTTTCCTATTTTTAATAAAACATGACAATAATGTGATATTCCCCATGGAAGTCAAGATGTTGATATATGGAATGTATAGAATAATATGGGTTTTTGGATGTCCCTTGGCAGTTGAAAGCGGGTTGTATAAAAAATAGTTGACCTACATCCTTCTCGGTACTCACCTGAGGTATGACTATGGATATGGAACACAGTTTTTTATTGAATATATATGGTTAATGAACAAAACATATGAGAAGGATATATATATATATATATATAGAGTTATACCACAATAATGTGTGAATGATCCTTTATAATGACACAAGATGTTTGGGAGTAAGATAAAAGATATCTGTATTTTGTATATAATACAGCTTTGGTGAGGACCGATGATGCAAGATTTTGAAGGGATTGAAATCTATGATTTTATTTCATAGGTATGGGACCCATTATTATTTTTCATAAAATATTTTATTATTGGATAATTAGTATACATGATTTTATGGTTTATCCATATTTTATACTGATTTATCCATTTTTTGTAAGATGATTTTTTATAATATTATTTATGGACCAGAAGTGAGATGACCAACAGGTCAGGTGGGGCTTTTAGGGGTGTGTTTTGTGGATATTGGGATACCTATTAGTGATTATACAAATTTAAATGAGAGAAATGTTTTATAGATAATTGGATTATGGTGGTATATGTGTTATTGAATATATGAATGTGGGTCATACCCTGAGTTGGACGTCATTAGTATCAGTATTTAGTGGGTATGTGTTTTAACATAAAGAGGCTGTATGTTGTATTAATTGATAAACACAGAAATATAATAATGGAAAATAATAGATGGTTTTGATAATAAATTATTTTTAAATAATTTTAATTCATGAGTTGTTTTGTATAGTTTTAAATGTAATTTTTTCCAAAGAGGGAGTGAAAATGATTTGCAGAAAACCATTATAGATTGGATTTATTGAGGCCATTAACATACAAGGGAATCATATATGGTTATGGTGGTTATAATAATACTCAATATAAATTTTTATAAGTATTGAACATGCAGGTACTAGGGATGAAATATAAATAGAAATGTTGATATAACTATATATCAAGTACCAGACATTGTGAGATCGTGTTTTTTATATAATTTGAAATATCGATCAAATGGATGTATATTGATGCATAATGATAATATTAAATAATATTATGCATTTGGAAAGAGTTAAAGATTACGCAAAATTATATATGGATTTATTGAAGAATTTTGGTAATGGATAAACACTCTATTCCATGGTGAGACTAGACACACTGTGAAGTATATTCAATCTAAAATGAAAAAATGGAAACACCACAACAATTAGAAGTAATGATTATGACCCATGTATAAGGATTTTTTACTTTATTATTTTATAAGAGAAACTTTTTTTGTGTCATAGTGAAACTAGATATGTAGTTAGTAGGGAAAAAATTTATATACAATCTTTAAGTTTATTAAACTTCATTTCAATATGGATGAAATTGGTTTTGAAATGGACATGCTAGCCATGTTGTGGAAGATAGATTTTAAGATATTCTGAAAAAATGATTATTTTGGATGGCTTGTAAAAGTTTAAAATTTATTTAATTAATTTTAGTAAAATATTGAAGAAAAAATTGAATGAATAAAAATTATAATGTAGTAATGATGAGGGAAAAATCATTTAAAAAGATGTAATGTGATTAAGAAATCCTAGTACAAATTATGGAGACCCAAAATGAGAATTTTGGAATCTATTTTAGATATTATGAGATATTAGTTGGTCAATACATATGAGTCATCATGGATATAGAGGAATCATGTAATGAAAGAGAAACAGGTTCCTAAACACAACCATTCAATAGAGGAATATGTTTTATGTATCAACTTTTTTTGAGTTGATATGAAAATGAGAAAGTAACTATGAACTGATCCATTTTGAAGGGATTTTTGTTAGAGAGGTACAATGTAATATAAATTGGAGTAACATTTATTGGTTAGCATAGAAAATATACAAAATGGGTGTTTAGAGTAAAGGGAATGCCATGGAGTTTGAAAAATATGACATCACTGATGTGTTTGACAATTTGTAACTCCATTAACCCTTTTGTGGTTATAGTATGATTTTATATAGTACAAATAGAGTTTAATGGTGGATATTTAGTTGAAGATAATCTAGGATATGAGTTTTAATGAGTGTAATTTCGACATAGTTATTTTCATATATTTCAATTTTAAATTCCATTATCCAAACTATAAATGGAGGGTGATAGATGGAATTACAAGAGACAATACCTTGGTAAAAAATATAAAATAATAAATAATGGAGAGGAAAGTAACTGAGTGTTCAAATAAGGTAGATGTTATAAGATATAATATAGTCATTACTGTGGATTTTATTGAATACTAAAATTAAAATGAGTGTGTTTTTGTTTATTATAGATATATCTAAGACCAGTTTTGTGGAACATTATAGATATATGTAGTTTCCTAGAGGAAGAGAGATATAATATAGTGAAGATAATTCTAATGAGGGAATTATTATATTTTAAAAATATTTTTTATTTTAATTTATTGTTTTTTTATATATCCAAGACATATCTCCCATATTAGGGAGTTAATTATATCTTTTTGGGAAAATATAAGAAGCACATGGTGTAAATTTGAGCATAACTTATGGAATAGTATTGTAGTTTAATTCATGAATATATATTGTTTAAGAAGATAACTATATGTATTTATACTTATTACATATAGAGTAGTGAATGTAGTTGGAAAAGGGAGAGAAACTTTGGAGGTAGTGAGATATTCCTTAAATTATTATACAGGTAGTGGGACTTAGTATAGTGTGATTTCACTTAACTTGTATAGGTAATGATCCTTAGTGAAGAGTGACTTCACTAAAGCATTATATCCACCAAAATTGTGAGTTATAGTTGATATTTAGATAAATAGAATAATAAATTTAACATGTCAATATTTTATGATATATTTCTCTTTAAATAAATTTGATTTCTTTGGTATCTTATTTTTTTGGAAACAAAAAGTTGAATTGGACCATGATTTGTTATTGTATTATAATTGTTTAATGTGACAGTTATTTCCTAGCTATTATATTGGTGGTTATGAATAAGATTAACTAAATTATGAAAAATTACTATTGGAAAATTTATAACATGAATCCATTGGTTATAAATTGATTTAAAAAATAAAATAATATCATTTTAAAGTAAATAATATTTTTTTTAGAAAAAAAATTTAATCATTGAATATGTTTTTAAATTAATAAATTTAATTGAAAAGAAATGAATAATTATTTTATTGAAATTTATAGGTTTTATATTCTATATAAGGATTTTCAATTCATATAATGGTGTTTACTAGAAATGTGATAAGAATAAATCCACTTATTTTAAAAAAAAATACATCTTTCTAAAAATAGTTTTCATTGAATTAATATGGTTTTTTAAAAAATTATTTCCATAATAAATAGAAATTGATTCTCAAAAAATGGGTTCCATATTTTGAATCATCATTTCCAAAGAAATTAAATTGTTCAACTTTATTTTTTGGTCCTTGTGAATATTTACTAGTGTAAATATTTGTCACCTTGGTAATGGAAATATGGATAATTATGGTTAAAAATAACGTGATAAGGCTTTAAAAATCAATTTAAAACCTACAATATTTTTATTTTATGAGATTGTCTACCCCATAATCGTCTAATATTTTATGTAATAGAAACATGGTATTTTTTTGATTGATAATGACCTTAATATTTTCATTCGTCTAGAATAAATATAAAACATCTATATGTCCATTTAAATAAATATAGTTTTTATAGTAATAACTAGAGTTTATGTACAATTATAAATGGTTAATTGAAATGTTAATGAATATTTTATCACATAAATTTATTTTAATGTTTTGTGATGATATAATAACCTTAAATAGTTATTGAATTTCGTTAAAATCATAGTATATACAGAATCAAAATCATGATAAATAGTGTTAAAACATTAAAATTAATACTTTTGGATGAATTATGGAATCAAAAATATCATAGGTAATTAAAAATTATACGTTATGGTATGTATATTTATATTACAATTAAATTTCTTTTGATACATTTGAAGTCAAATTAAATGAATAGTAACAAAAATATCATTAATAATATCTTATGTTAAATGTTATTTTATTAAATTATTCTAAAATCACAAAATTATTGCAAGAGGAAATGTGTGACGTAAAATAGTAATGAAATTTACTATATGGGTCATTTTTTAGCAATCTTTCACCATAGAAGTAAATTTAAGACCCTTAATTGCTAACAAATGTATTATTATGGAAATTGATAAAAAGGGTTAAAGATGGGTAAACCAAAATAAGAGGTCTTAAATTAAACAAAAACATTGAAATTTTTTAAGAGATTTATACCTTATCATGTCATAGCTACTAAAATATCACCATTAGGTTCCAAATTTCTTGACAATGATATATATTATATTTAGTATTTTATGCAATTCCATGTGAGTCTTTTCCCTCAATTATAGTAGGGAACCACTTCCTATCCATTATTCCAAAAGTTTTCCCATTATATATCATCAAATAACAACCATAATAGCATCCTATATTACACCCACACATCAAAAATATTTTTTATTTCCAAATTAAAATCATTTGAGGGAATAAAGATTATGTAAATGAATGCTTCTAAAAGAAGTGGTATAACTCTTCACCGACTACATTCAATTTTATTTCTTTTATAACTATTATATATATGGAATAAATTCAAAAATAATTAAATTGGTATATTAATGATATATAATTTTTATTTTCATTTGACAATAACCATTATCCACCTCATTTTTATCCTATGCTAAAATAAAACATCGCTCATGTGTGTGTGTGAGGAATGCCACCTCCACGAAGCAACATGTTTTGTTTTATGTCATCATTTCATATTAATGGATATAAGGATTTATTTAATGAATATATAATGTTTTTATGATATTTATATTGTACTGTAATGATGAATTATTATTTAATTTAATTTCAATAAATCCATTAAAAATTAGAAACATCAATCATGCGTATATATGAACTATTGTCTCCATGAAGTGATGCAATTCATTTTTCATCACCTATTTATATGAATAGTTATAAAAGTGTATGTAATTACTAAATATAATACGAATTTCATGATCAATATTCTATAGGTGATGGAACCTTGATCAATGTATATGGATCAGGACTGCTGAATAGAAACATGCATAAAAATGATGTATTATCACCTAGAACAATGATTTTAATAAAAACTTGTTAATAAACATGTGATAAGATTTTATTAGTCAATAATATATGGTTTGATATATGGGATTACAATTCTATAATAATTTTATAAAAAAAAATATTTATTATATAGGATATTCAAATGCATATGATGAAATATGGAAGTTGAGGTAATGATTTATGTAAAAATCTCATTTATATACATGATTGGATGTGATAAATTTTTATTGAGAAAATTAATTATATTATAATATAAACCCCATATACTTTCTTATACTATAGTTATTATTGGGCATTTCAAGTATTTGTATAATTTTCTCTCTCTCTGGAACATAGAATGATTGTGAAAATGGTTTTAAATAAAAATCAACCTTATATCATCTTTGGTAAACAATACTTTTATTCCAAGTCAATGATTATAAAAATTGTTTTATAAAATTCCTTATTTATACATGGAATTTTATAAAAATTTAATTTTATCTGAATTTGAATTTATTTTCAAAAGTTAAAAAAGTAATCATTCAAAAATTTCTTCAAAAAATTTGATATTAATTTTTTACATAAAATAAAACTGAATGTTATAGATAAAAAAATATGATTATAATGGATTTTACCATCATGGTAATTTTCTTTAAATTTATGAATAATTTACAATTTTTAATGGATATTTTTTAAAAACTAATTTTCAAGATATTATTTGATTTTTTTTGAAATTTTCTTACCAAATCAATATGATATTTATTCTTATTTTCAATGAAATTAGCAAATGATATTTTAAGGTTATTTTTAATCTTTTTCAAAATCCTTTAAAGACTATTATGATTTAATTAGAATATGATATTAGGATAACTTCCACATTCTTTATTTGTATGGATTATGGTTAGGATTATTTAATGTTTATTCTTTGAAATTTGTTTCTTTCCTATGGGATAATATAATATGATGAGATTATTATGAAACCAATTTATTTTCTATGTGTTGTGATTTATTGAAATAATGAATGATTTACGATATTATGTCACACATATGTATGTTTTTTATTATGTGATGGGTGGTTCTATTATAACCCTCAAATTCATTTGGGAAATATATACACCTCATGAGATATTATGGGAAACAATTTGATTATATCAATTCACTATGGGAACTAGGTAGGGATTTCTAATCAATAATTTTATGTGAAATAAGTCAGTATGATGGAAACACTGTGATATGGGAAACTAGTAGTTATTACAGACTCTCTATGATATGTGAAACTAGTGGTGATTCTACATCTATTAAAAAATGAATTTATTATTAGTTAAGAAAGAAATATTGTTAGGATTATATGACTATGATAGTGACACACTATTAAAAATTTTTTCATGATTATGATATGAAATTATTGGTCATCATTGGTTTTTAAAGATCCCTGGTATTGTCACATGTTAATGTTTTATACCGTGACTCATGATTAGGAACTATGAATTGTTTGGTATGATTATATATTGACAATCACATGTTCTCATTTCCTCATCCTCGTCATATTATTTCATATGATCATTGACTTATATCTACCATGCTTACCCTTAATTATCATAATATCTCACCCCTTCTTATGTTTCAATTTTACCTAGGTTATGGTAAATGTTACTAAGTCTGATTAAACAAAATGAAGTTAGAGATGATGATGATTATACTAGTCTGAATGTACACATAACTGTTATGGTTGTAGGATGTGAACAATTAATATTTTTTTTAATATTCATCTAAAAATTATAATATATATCTATGTTATTCATGGTGCACCTAATTTGGTATCAGATCATGGTTTAGTTAATTTTTTTGTTAGGATTACATGAAATTAGTGAAAACACTAGGGATAATACTATGTACATGATACAATGGTAATGTTTTGTTATAGTAGAGATTATTTGGTTTTAATTAAATAAATCCATGTATAGATACTATAAATTAATGTGGTTTTGGAATAGATAAATGTGGGGGAAAGAATCCAAAAATATTTTTATTAAGTATATCCCATTCTTCAATTTAGTTTATGGTAAAAGCGATCTTTCTAAGTACCCAGTTTCAAACTACCAAGGGTATACTTGGTTTAACATATTTTTAATTAACCATTATGATGTATTTGAAACTTTATTACCATGAATGACCTAGGATAAACCAATATTGTCAGAAATTGAAAATAAGGTTTCATTATTTAGATATCATATGTATTAGTTTTAATTATTATATGATTGATCACTCTTCTTATTATTTCTAGATTTTTACACTATGATTTTTGGTTTTAGTTAATTAGTGGAAAGAGGAATTACTAAGATAATGATTAATGTGGTGGAAAATTCAATGATTTTCTTCCAGAGAAGAAAAATAATGTGGGAGATGGAATATAAAATATTTTCGTTATTCTCAAGAAAAATTCATAGGCCATGAAGAATATTGAGATAATAAAATACCAATCAAGGGAACAATGTACTATTAGCTGTCTCATGATGCAATATCCACCATATTTTAGAGGATATTCTAATCCACCAGTGGATTTTCAACTGATTAGTAAAACATATAAAATATGCTTCTCCATAGTACATAGATCATAAAATTTTTGATTTATCTATTTATTTTTGGTAATAAATATAGAGACATAGAGTAATCTTATTAATAATATTAGGAAGGAGGAAAAAATTAATGCTATGGAATGAGATGATATTAAGAGGATATTTTTTACTAATTACATTACTTGTATATTATGTATGAAAAAATAAGTAATTCCTTGAGCATAAATAAAAGTATGATGAATCCTTTGGTATATATGAGGAAACATTTATAAGATATGTAAGGTATTATTCTTGTTTAATGACCATCATTTAAATAAATATTATGGATTATTCGGTGGCTTAAACTCGAGTCTTCTAATGGAATTAGCTATATGACACATTAGTACATATAAAGAAGTCATCTGATTTTCTATAAAGGAAAAATGATAATATATTCCCATTATTATGACAGTTTTGATAAATATATGAAGATGTGGTCTCATTAAAAATAAAAAATATACATCAAAGAAGGAAATTATATCCACCTACAAGCCATAAATATGAGATGAAACACCAACAAAACTTAATGAAAGGAACCAATGGTTAACTTGAATGGGAAAGGGCTAGTCATAAATCCCTTGAATGTCAGAATGCTCTAGTGAGGTCAGTGGATACAATAGAGAAAATAAAGACTCCAACTAATACACCACCCAATATTCAATGCATTAAATACAATAATTATAGGTTTATTCCAACCAGTTCATGAATATTAATATTTATGAAAATTATTGGTGTGAATAACCTCTTAACAACAAAGATAAAGGGAAATAACATGTGATCATAATTTCTGAAAATGTTATGAGAATAAATTGGTGAATGGTTCACTTATGATCCAATCTACAATAGATAATATCTTATTTAATTATGTATCCACCTACTCTTATATATATATATAATTTTCTAATGATATCACATTACATACTCAATGATTATATATTGAGTTATTAGATAAAACTTTTAATGGTATGATGATCACATATCTTGTCTACAGTTCCTCTCTAACTGATTATTCGGGAATGTGCTTCCTACCAATCATGTGATCCTCCCTCTTAATGAATTTTATGTGATTCTATGAATGGGTTAAATTTATTTATATGGATCCTATATCAATTTCCATGTTATAGATGTAAAACATCATATTCTAAATGAACCTATGATCATTTATTAATATAATGATGATTACAAACATCTAGTGGAAATTAATTATATATTGTGGGTCTTAGTTCTTCTCTATGAAGGGTATCTATCTCAGATGAATGGGGATACACATGAAATTTAGGTTAATCCTACTGTACATACATTTTTTATGTATTACTAGAAGATATTCCTAGTATTATATTTAATTGTGTATTTGAATTTTCAATATAACTTATACATAGTGCTATAAGTATTTCAAATGCTCCATATAGAATGGACCTCATTAAGTTGAAGTAATTGATGAAGAAAATCCAAGATAATATTTATAAAGGATTCAAATATCATAGTGCATATCCTTGGGGTGAACCTATTCGTCTTTTATATATAAATCTAGTTGAATGAATCTAAAAATTTATTTTTTGGAAAATAAAAAAATCACTATCAACAACAATTATCCTCTACCTCATATTGATGATTTGTTTGATCGATTATGAGGATCTAAATACTTTTCCAAAATTGAAATTCATTTTTGGACATCATCAATCAAGGGATATGAATGAGGATTTGTAAAAACATTTCATATAAGGAATTCGGATTTTGAATTTATAATGATTCATGTTAGAAATAATAATTCCCCTAATATCTTCTTTTATTTAATTAATTGAGTCTTTAGAGATTACCATGCTCATTTTTTGTAGTATTATTAGGGATATTATAAGTAATTTAAAGAGAAAGAAAGATCACAATGATAATTTTAGAATTTTGTTGAAGTACAAATGGATTGATATGTTGTGTGTTAAATTTACCATGTTTTAATTTTTGATTTATAATGGTTCATTCTGGGGTCATATTATCACATGTGAGGATATATTGTGGGATCATTTAGATATAAAAGTTATTGATACATGAACTAGAGAAAAAAAAGTTTCCATGATCCGTACTTTTCTAGGCCTGACTGTATATAACTGATTCTTTGGGATATATTTATCCTAACTATCTAATTGAATAACTAAATTTACTAGGAAGGGAATTATTTTCATTTTGATAAATGAATATAAAAATAATTTCAATAAGCTGTATAAAAGGTTAGTTAGTGAAACCGTGCTCACACAAACCTATAGTGGAGAAGGGTTTGTGGTCAGTAGTGAAGTATCAAAGAAGTTACTAAGATATATACTTATCAAAACTGATATGGTGATGACATATACCTCTCAACAATTAAAAACACCTAGAGAAATTAACAAACTCCTGATTTAGTATAAGGAACTGATCTTAAACAGTAAAAAAACTAGCTATTTCAACTAGATTTAAATTTTTTCATTCCCAAATATATTTTCTGTTTATAGATTTAGAAATTGAGGACATAAATCATATATATCAACCAACCGGAATACAAAGTTGTTCATATTAAAACAGTGTCAATTTCTTCTAAGAAATAATTTTTTTACACAAAACAACAGTATGATATCTTTAGAAAATCTTCATAGCATTTAAATTGAATTCATTCATTCTCATACACATACTTATAACTTGTGAAAAAAATTAAAAAATGGATGAGAATAAAAATCATAGTAAGGTATATAAAAATAATTTAAGAAACCATTAGTCCCTGAATACTTATAGACATAAGAAATCATTTTTACAAAGACACAATTCTCACCCATAATGTATCATATATTTACTTTGTAAAACCTGAGATTTACATAATTATAGAAAAAATATATAAAAAATGAAGGTATCCTGGGGAATTAATTACATATTTTCTCAACCATCATGGAAACCTTATTTTTTGTATCCCTCATGACTACCTTACAATATAACCCTCATGGCTACTTTATGGTGTAACTGTCGCAGTTGCACTTGGAGTAACCATACAACTGACCTAAAAATTACACATACCAAATGAATTGGAGTGAGATATAGGTACAACCATTATCATAAAAAGTTTCTTATAACCATAACATAATCATTAAAAACAATAATTTTAAAAAAATAGTACTTTTAAATTTTGTAAACTATAATTTTTAGAAGAGGTTTTTTTAAAATGAATGTAACTTAAAAATATCATTTATTTGATATTGGAATTAATAGTATTAGTGTAATATGTGTATAAACTATAAATAAACATAATAAAACATAATATAAACAAAAATAATTACACAAAATAATCTTATTACTATATAATCAATGATGTAAAAGGTTAACCCATAACATGGAAATTGTGTTATGAATTCCCATATATCAGTGTTGAATTACCTAAAACTTGTTTAAACCTCTAGTATAATGGTTTAAAGGGTGTTAATAATATTTTAAAAATTAATTATAATGTTTATAAAACATTATATGATTGTTTTATAACATCATTTGACCCATTTATCAATACTTTTTTGTTATTTCTATTGTTTCAGGTGCATGCTTTACTTGATTTCCTTGGTCGGTTTGTAAAAACCTTTCATGTAGAATGGAATGGAAACTCTAGAATTGGAATTAAATAGTGTTAATATGTTTCTCGAATGTTAAATGATTCTATAAATCATTTTGGTTATATGGTATGAGGATTAATAATTAGATAAATCATTAGTGATATTCATTTAGACCATTTTAGTGGTTCTTTGATAATCATGAAGTGTTTAATAAAAAAACATTAATATTATGAATATAATTTAATTACAGAATATAATATATGTCACATAATACAATTTAATTTTTTTTCAACAATTAAAATGGATTTACAACCATCTTTGAAGGAAATAAAATAAATTAAAGACACATCATCCATGTTGTCAGTAAATCGGCATATCACAGACTATGTTTTTATTTTTAGAATAAGAGGAACATGAGAGGAAGAATGATGACAATTTTTTTCATAAACAAGATAAAAATACAAGATATATATAATAATTGATCTATCATGACTCTTGTATAAGGGGGGTGAAGAGAGTATAAGAGAAGAAATGAATTGAATAGAAAACACAAAAAAATGAAACATACTGTTTACCTCTTGATCTCTTCTCCATGAGATCATCCATAAGGAATTTGGATTTGGACATTTGGTGAGACCAGTTGGTCATGGACATGGGTAAGATACTTGGGAAGTATATTGGGCAGATATTTGAGATTTCACAAATCTTGAGAGGTCTAAGAGGAAGAGGGGTGTTAGGGTGGTATTTATACTAGAGGAGAGGAGGGGTTTTCCATTATTTTAATCATTAGTTTAATATTTGTGCTCAATACTATGATTAGTATTGATTTATTTTACCCAAAATTGTATATAAAGAATTTTAATTTGAAACAAGGGTGATTACATCATCCGTGATGCTAGGAATAGTGTATTTAACAAATAATGTATATATATCGTAAATTACCATATTTCACTATTAAGAAAAAAATCGAGTATTTCTGAAAAATACCAAAAATTCTCTCAAACCATTTTTAGGAAAGTAGAATTCAAAAATGAAATCCATTTTTTGAAAATAATTTTCTAAATATGAGAAAATTACTTTTTAAATAAAATAATAATTTCTTCCAAAAATAAAAATTTTAAAACTATTTGTGATTTTATAACAACTTTAAAAATTAATCATGGTCTCCTAAATTAATAGAAATAACTTCACTGGTGAGTTTACTATTCATTTGTACATGTTACTATTCATAAGGGTAAAATTACTATACATAAGGGTTGGTTTCAATTCACAAATAATTTTTTTGTCCTATCACACTCCAAAAAACATATTAATCACAACTGGGTATGCCTGTTATTTGAAATTCAAATCGTAGAAGTGGAAAAATTATATTTAACAACTAGTTTAAAATTATCTCCATAAAAAAATTTCATTATATAGAGGCTCAATGTCTCATGAATTTCAATTTATTTTTAAAACATATGGGCTTTACATTCTCCCAACCATCTAAAAATTGCGTCCTATGAATTTTATTTACTTATTGAACAAGTGAGGGTACCTTTACCTCACAAAATTTTCAGATTCCCATGTTTTTTCATCAACCATGTGGTTTCTCCAAAAAAAAATTACCTAGTGGATTACCTTATTCCAAAATACTGGTTCTCCTTAATCAAGAATCTGAATTATTTCTCTTCATAAAAAAGGTTATATTCTAGCTGAACTTCTTTTGGGCTCAAAACATGAGTTGAGTTGACCACATACTTTCTCAACATCAAATCATGAAAAACATTGTGTACTCGAGATAAAGTAAAATACAAAACCACACAGAAGAAAACTGGTTAGAAATTTTATTGGATATTATAAGGTTCAATGAACCATAGACACCTCTTTCCTTTCTTACAAAATATCATATCACTTTTCCATGGTGAGATTCGAATGAAAACACGATCACCTATATCAAAAGAAATGTCTTTCCTCCTGTTATCTGCTTAGCTTTTCATACTACTCTAATCTATCCTCCTGTGTTTCTGGATTATCGTAACTTTCTCCACAGCTTCATCTACATAATCTAGTCCCATCAACTTCCTTTCCATGATTTCACAACAAAAATATGGAGTTCAACACTACTTCTCATATAATGCCTCAAAAGGTTCCATCTGTATAATGGAATGAAAACCATTATTATAATAAAATTAAACTAAAGAAATATGTAGATAACTACTTCCATGGTAATCTATTGAAGGTGCTAAAAGCATATCCTATAAATTTTGAATCATCTGTTCTGACTTCCTATATAATTAAGGATGAAAACTTTATTGAAATTTAATTCTTTTCCTCATGAATTTAAAAGGCATTTCCAAAAGATAGTAGTGAACCTAGTATCATAGACAGATAAAATGGAAAGATTAACTCCATGTAGCCTAAAAAATTCATTGAGGTATAGTTGAAAAATATTGATAAGAATTTGGTAGTCTCACAATGAATTCCATCGATATATTTTCCCATTTCCACTATAGAACTGATAAAGGCTGAAGCATCCCTTTCAGTAACAAGTAATCTACTATAATCGTTTGACATGTAAAACATTTCACTATAAATTATGTGATATATATATTCATTCAATCCCAGTAGTAATACTCCTGAATTGTTATGTACATATTTGTGCTACCAGGATGAACTAAAAATGGAGCACTATGAGCTTCACATAATAATTATTTCTTTAGATGATAATCACATGAAATAGAAAATCTCTTTCCAAATCATAGAACACAATCTTTATCATTGTTAAATTCTAGAAACATACCCATTTTAACCAATTCTACATTTTTTTGTAACTCCCAATCTTCCTTCTATATTTTCTGAATTCTATCTAACAAAGATGACTTCAATAAAACCAAAAAAAAGAGTAATTTATTACACCGAAAACATCCAATCCAAAACTCATTAAATCATTAATCAAAGGGTCTAATTTTTGTCGTAAGATAGTTGTTGATGCATTATGTTTTCAACTCAAGGAATCTCCCACATTGTTTGATTTTCCAGCATGGTGATTTATTGTTCTATAGTAATCTTCTTTTTTAATTCAACCAATATTCTCTGTCTCATGTTTAATTCTTTTTGACTGAATATATACTTCCGAATTTTATTGTTAGTATATATTTCACATTTGTCTCCTTATAAATGATTCCTCTAAATATTCAAGGAGAAAACCATAGATTCTAATTCCAAATCATGTATGGGATAATTTAACTCCTGAGGTTTGATTTATGTTGAAGCATAAGAAACTTCAGGATCATTCATCTTTAGAACACAACCATGTCCATTTAATGAAACATCTCTATATGTGAAAAACTCACCATTTTTGGAAGGTAGTGTGAGAAATGTATCATTCACCAGTATTAGTTTCAATTCCTAAAAAATTCATCACATTTATTTCTCCATTTTATTTTATTTTCTTTTTTAGTTAACTAAGTCAGTAGACTATATAAACATGGATTGTTTTCAACACACATCAGGTAATAGCCTTTCAAACCAAGGAAACTATGAATATCAATTATATTTGTTAGTCTTGTACATTCTTCAACAACATTCTCTTTATCATGATGAATCGTAATTACATATTTAGAAACCTTTTGACCATGGAAATAAATTTGATGTAACTAAAATCCAGAATTTCTAAATTTTCCATACAGTTTATTTTCTTTTAAAATTTGAAAAAAAACCCTTAGTTTTTTTTTCATACCACTATTTTCCTCAAAAATATACTAGAATGTCATCCATAAAAACAACCAAAAAAATATTGATGAACTCATGAAATATTCTATTCCTAATATCCATGAATATAGTAGTTTCATTAGTTAAACCAAATGTCATAACAACATCTTCATAATTACTATATCTTGTTTAGAAAGATATTTTTGAAATGTTATCTTCCTTCACTTTCAGCATATGTTACCCGGATCTCATGGAAATATTAGAAAAATATTAAGCTCCATCAAGATGGTCTAACAAGACATCGATGTGAGTTAAATGATACTTATTCTTAACAGTAATGGTATTCAAAGCTCTATAATCATTGAAACATCTCATGGAACCATATTTCTTTTTAACAAACATAATATGATATCCCCATGGTTATGTGCTAGGATGAATGGAGCCATTAATAAGAAACTCTTGAAAGTGACTTTTCAATTAAAGAAGTTAAATTTGATCCATTCAATAAGGGGGCTAGGAAATTGGATTAGAATCAAGAATAAAGTGAATTTGGAATTCAAATTATTGATCAGGTATAACACCAGGTAACTCATTAGAAAAAACATCATAGTGTTAAATTACAACGGGCAGACAATTAATCTGAACAATTCCCTTATTTTCAACAATATGAGAAAGATAAATTTCATTTCCATCATTCAACAGTTTCTCTTCTTTTGGATATGTTATAAATTGTATGTGTTTGTTCTTATATACAAAATTAAAATAATTTTAAAAAAAACTTCTCTATCTCTATAATCAATCTTAGCATGATATTAAAAATCCAATCCATACCCAAAATGACATAAAACTATACTAAGGGAAAAACGATATGGTTTTCAAGTTGGTTCTTTCCACAGATATTAATTTTAATATTCTTAAAATGAATTTTTTTTATAACCATCCCCCTAGTGTTTTAATAATAAGTTTTGGTATCATTTTTTGAGGTGATATTTCTAATTTACTATAAAATTTCTCAGAATTAAAGTATTATGTAGAACCCATGTCATACAAGACTCTAGAAAAATATGAGTACATAAAAAATGTACATAATACCAATTTATTGGATGGCTCAAAATCTACTGATGTAATTGTTGACGCTCCTTCTATCATAGAATCTCACGACTGAAAAAAGGGAAATACCTTAGTCCAAAGTGATTCATACTTTGAAGAAACATCAACAATCGACAAAGGGATGAACAAGGAAAACTTTGCCCATAGGCCACGCAAGTTCCTTCATGATCGCGCAAGTGGACTTGCACGACGCAACTTGGCGCACAAGTGACTTGCGCGACCTAATTGATAACCGCCCGGGGTCTTCTCCTGCCTATAAATAGACCATGTGGGCCCCCCATTCGGGAGGATCTTTTTTTCAGAAACTCGGATTGAAGCTCCCGACACCCAAGTCTCTTTTCAAAGCTTCCGGAACACTTCTAAGGTAATTTCTTACCTAGAAAGGAAGATCTAAAGATAAGGAGTAAGGCCTAAGTGTTGAAACTAATCAATACTTGCGTGCCTGAGTGGTCAGCCCTTAAAGGAAGTGGTCACACTTGCCCACCGCCTTATTCCTTCGATAGAACTTGCGCATCCCTTTTTTGGAAGAACATCAAGAGGATTTTAAAGGCTGTAATAAAGAGTTGCTCAAGTATCTCAAATGCTGGTTGAATATCGTGCAAGTACCAACCATATCGCGCAGGTATACCTGCGTAACCAATACTTGCGCGCCGCCGCAGTACCTGCGCGCCTTCCAAGACTTGCACGCCCCTTCCTTTTTGGGTGCCTTTCTTTCCCATTTCACCCCTCTTAAGTCATTACACCTTTCATTTTCAATATTTAGTCCTCAAGACACTCTTCAAACCCATTTATGGCATGATTTCTTGATTTAAATTCCTTATCTGAAAGGAATTCTGTGGAATATTTCTCAAAACCTAGTGATTTAAATATCTTTATGTCACTAAATATGGAGAGTTCATTCATTCAACCTCATCCTTTAAAGATGAGAGAATCCGTAACCTGGGTATCCTTTTAAAGAATAATCCCCAGTCATAAGTCCTCAAATATGGCATCCTTCTTAGGAGTAAGCCCCAGATCCCCTAACCTGGGCTTACTTTTCAGGAGTAAGCCCTAGTCTCAAATATGGGCATCCTCCTCAGGAGTAAGCGCCAAACCTTAATCCTTAACCTGGGCTTCCTTTTCAGGAATAAGTCCCAGTCATAAATACCTTAACCTGGGCCTCCTTTTCAAGAGTAAGTCCCAGTCATAATTTTGGGCTTCCTTTTCAGGAGTAAGCCCCAAGTCCCTTGAATTATCTTTAACCAGTCCTAATTTACGTTTAATCTGGGATTCCTTCTCAGGAGTAAAACCCAATTATCAATCCTCTCCTAATTTGGGTTTCCTTTTCAGGAATAAGTCCCAAGTTAGAGTATTCAAATCTCCATGAAGCACATATACCTTTATGGACCCTGTTCCTGGATTTTCTCCCTAAAGTAAATCCTAAACCTTCATCTATCTGGGCAGTCATACATACATAAGACCCAAAACATTTCTTATGATTACATCTTTCATGTCCCAATTGTCCATTTTATTACCAATACCTCTTGTTTCTCACACCGAGCATGACTCACGTGATCTTAGAGGGTAAAAGTAATTATGACATCCTTCTTTGAGCCATCAATCATAAACATCATACTCCCTTATTCGAACTACGTGGGTTCTGATTCCTTTTCCAAAACAAAGGATACATAGGTATCCCATCTATGGGTTTGATCCCAACTTTAAAATAATTCATGTCCTTCTGATTGTAAATAAACTTCAATTGCCCCACTGAGTGGCTTTAAAACTATCCTAGTCATCATAATGACCAAGAGAATTTTATATAAATATTTTGAAGGATACCATTGACCAAGAATATCTAAATAGATATAGATGATTCTCTATCGATGAAGAACCTCGAATACATATAAAAGAATCTCTAAATTTCTTACGTATTTAATCATTTATTGTCAAAATTGAAGGAAAGCTCATTTTATACTTGGTAATGTAATAAGGATTCACGAACATAACTTAAATCTATAAAGAGAGTCCCGGAATAGACACTAATTCCCCTCAAAAAGGTGTGATGAGTCCGACCTCCCATCCCCTCGACCAATGAAAATTCCTAAGCCTCATCATTCCACAAGATAATGAGCGCCTACCTTTGGAATGTAGGTCTAAATGGATGTGGAATCATTGGATTTTACCGGTTCTACGAACAAACCCGTTAGAAACCGATCAGAACGTTTGAATCTCCCATCCAGGAGGTCATCCCCAGATTCTGAGGGAAACAAAAAATGGTGAACCTGACGTGAATCCTTAACCAAGTTAAAATGATGTTTTTCCTATTTGTTCAGCCCCTATTTAAAACTCAATAAGAGGGCTAACAAAAACAGTCATTTACATGTGTGCTCATCTAAAGGATGCAGTGGCTGAATTTTGTCTTGATTAATCTGTTATATCAAACAGGCACTCTTTTCTAAGCTCTTCTGTATTTCCATAATGGCTGCTCTCAAATTCACATCTGTGAATACTACTGCTGCAAATACCACTACTGCTATTCCTACTGGATCGTCATCCGCTCTGAGGATGACATCACCTACTCAGCGTCTTCAACGCTGGGTATCAAATGCGCTGGTTAAGGAGTACCGTCAACATGGTACCATCCCAACTCTGGAGGCTGCCCGACAGGCCCTCCAAGTGAAAAACTCACACAGGTTGTCCGGAAAACGACGACCAGTGATCAAGAGGCAGGCGGTGGTGACTACCCTCTCCAACCGTTTTGGGTCTTTATCCCCGGAACGCAATTTCCATTCGCTCCCTTACTCTGAAGAAGTGAATGAGCAGGTCCCTCAGGGCCTTAATTCAAAAAAACAGGAGTCCTTCCCGAGGGATCCCATCAACAATCGCCGCCAGACTCGTGCAACAGTGCACCCTCAACATGATGAGGCTATCGACTCCAGGCATTCAGCTCAGGTTCCTCGAACCCGAGAAGGAAAGATGAACCGCCAGAGACGTAATCCGGTTAACAATAGGAATGTTTTCATCCCTGCCATCTCCGGAGAAGTCCACCAACCTAACATGGTGGCGAACAACGAACATGCACACACAGCTGTCCGTTTTAATTCCGCTGTCCAGCAGACTCGTCTGGCAGCATCAAGCCAATCCCGCCAGGAAATTACGGTGGAGTACTATAGGCAGGAACATACACCTGCTTATACATAATCAGTTAGTCAGCAGGCTCGCCTGACTACATATGATGGATCTTGTCAACCACGTTTGGCGAAGTGTAATCAGCAGGCACAAACACCTGCTAATACTAATCAAGCCTACCAACAGTCTCGCTTGGTAGCGCACGGAGAAGTTAGTCGGAAAGATCCGACGACAAACAAGAGGCAGACTCAACTCTCTGCCTCCACACTTGAGTACTGTCAGGATTCACTGACAAGAAAAGGAGGACAAGAGCAGGCACATACGCCTACTACAACCCCGGAATGGACTTATATCCCCGTTCCGGCAGCTGAAGTCACCAAACATATTTTTTCAATGGTGAAAGAGCAGAAGAAAATTCCTGCTCATATTCTAGATGCTTTCCAGGATATCATAACAGCTTCAGCATCATCTCAGGGAAAGACTAATAAATCTATCCCTAGCAGTGGAGTGACACATCAACGATTCACTCCGGAACAGACACACACATCTGTTCCAGTCCAAGAGGGTTATGGGGCATACACCCCCATATCATACGGACAACCAAGTCAGGCACATACACCTGATTTGAGTGGAGATCGTCAGCCTAACCTGACCATATTTCCTGATCAGGCACATACACTGGCTCAGAGTAACCACTTTCGTCAACAAGTGGTTTCCAAAGCGAGTAAGAAGGCATCTACGAAAAAGATCCACCCAGCACAGTCAGGAGATCAAAGGCCAATCTGTAACAAGGATTTGCTCGATGCTGGAGTTCTTGAAGCCCTCAGACATTTATATGTTTGAATTCAAGATTCTACTCCCTCAGTTCCCAATAACGGGAACATTAATTCCGAAATTCTTCAACAGACACTTCCTCATGAAGGCTTTCTTCATGAAAATTCGGTCAATCTTGAAGTTTCTTCTTCAGATGAGAGCTACAGGAACCCTCTGTGTGGTCAGAAGACCAAGGAGCAAGAGATCTCATCTTTTGTTGTAACCCATTATTTTGGTCCTCCCTATGATGATGAATTTCGCTGCGAAAGTCCTCTCCGCAGTAGTGATTCACATTACCTGGAAAATACTCCAGTGGACAATGTATTGCCGAGAAAGCCCTCTTATCTTGAGGCACTTGCAAATGCGAAACCAGTCATGTCTGATGCTTTATCTCTAGCAAGTGAAATACTTTATCAATCAGAAGATATACCAGGGTGTAGGTCATTCTCCGAACCACCCCTAAGTCATGCATCTTCTAGTTTGATCAATGATCTCTCTACCAATATTGTTGAATCCGATGAAGCAACAAGGAAACACCAACTCTGGTCAAAACAGGTAGAAGAATCTTCATTTAATAATAAAGAGAAAATGATGAACATGAGGAAAAAGCTGGCGAAAAGTGAGGTACCAGTCATGTTTTGGCCTTTGGCTGACTCCCAGTATGACATTCCAAAGATGTTGATGGAAGATGGAGTCCGTGATATTCTTCTCAACATATGGAAAACTCTTTTTCAATTGAAAAAGAAGGTATTATCTTATGATGAATATGAAATTTATCTTACGATAATAGAAGGGCTACAACGTCAGATTGATTTGGCATCTCTATCAGTCTCTCAGTATCCGAAGGCTGAAAAGTAACAGAGAACCCTTCAAGGTTCATGCCTTGGCGCACTATGAAAATTTCATTAGTTAATTTCCAATGCTCCATCTGGTGTTCATATCATATGATGGGGTGTTCATGGAGCTCTACATTTCACAGTGATTTCCAGTCAGCAAAGACCGCCGAAAATGGTCTCATGCAATGTTATTGCCCATGGCCGACCATAGTCAATGGGCTTTGTTCATAATCAAAAGCTTTGTCAAGAACATGCTTCAACTAGTTCCTCTCAAAATCAAGCATGTAGAGAACAAGTTGTTGAATTGCTCCTACATCAAGTAGGCGAGAATATTGCACAAGCCTCTCGTATGGAGCAAACACATCATCAAATGACAGAAGTTTCGGAAATCATCCAACGGTCTGTTAAACCAGGTGATAAAAGTGGATATAGGCTAATGCATCCAGCTAATTTCCGAACTAAGATTATCAAGATCAAGAGATCTTTTAAGAAGGTCTCAGACATGGCATGTCAAGAGCCACCCCATCTTGTCAGACTGGGGACTCCTTTAACCCAACCCTCAGAGTCAACAAATGGGATTCGAGGAGTTGAGCGGAAGCAGCAGGAACATCCCCATTTCTCGAGACCGAGGACTCTTTCAAATCATCAATCCCCTTCTCAGAGAATATCAGTCTTTTCTCGATTGGGGAAGAAGCCACAAGAGGAACAATGAGCCAAATTATCATGAGATTCCCTCCAAGTTATAGCTCGTCAAGAAGTTCCTAAAAGATTAAATCAAAAAAAGGCAATGTCTCATCAAAGACATGAAAGAAGACAATATCACAGAAATGTTGATAGAAGGGATGCGATGCATTATATATCAATCAATTTCATCAATGCCGTTATTGCTAATCCACAAGAGCAGACTCACTTAGGGGACTCAGATGAAGAGCATCCTGCTCAAGAAAATGTACGCGCCAATATAAATGAAGAAGGTGTGCATACACGAAGTCAAAGGATTACTCAGAACCTAGGAAATCCACTTCCTTCTCTCAAAAAAGTATCCAAAAAAGGGAGGGGAAAGAATCAGGTTACATATCCTTCCTCTGGAGAAGGTCAATCGCTCTCGTTAGAGAAAAGGTTTGCACAACAAGAGGAAGAAATGAAAGAATTAATAAGGTCGAATGCAGAACTACTTTAGAGTAGTCTTCTTCTTAAGAATGCTGAAGTCCGAGAGCCGAAGGAATTTTTTGTAACTACCGAGATGGAGCAGGAATATCCTCTTTTATCAGTACACCCTCAGAGGTCTAATTCTACGGGTCAAACACAACAACGGTTGGCAGTGCTACCATCAGTTGCAGCACCAATCACCACGTCTGTCCAAGCACAATTCATTGCACCTACCCAAGAACAAATTCAACCTGATGTTTCTCAAAAGTTAATAACTACTATTGAGTCATTAACATCTCGCTTAAAAACTATGGAAGGGAAACAGACGCAAGTTAAACCAGAAAATAATGGTTACCCTGAATGGGTAGATTCAATTTCTCCTCCATCTAGTTTTGAAAACCCTGTTTTCCCTACATTCAATGGATTAGGCGACCCTGAACAACATTTTATGAATTACGTGTCTTGTTGTGATCCTATGATGGGAACTCCAGAGCAGCAAGAAGCAGTGAAACTCAGATGCTTCATGCGAACCTCGCAAGGACCAGATTTTTTCTGGTATAAAAGCTTGCAATCCCGGCCAATCATCGGATGGGAGGATCTTAGTAAAAAATTCCTTATTTAGTTCAGATCAACTTTGCCAAAACAACAGTTTTTGATCTTACAAACTGCAAGCAAAGGGAGAATGAAAGATTCTCTGATTTCATTGCTCGCTGGAAGGGATTAACATATTCCCTGAGTTTAGCACTCCCTCAAGAAGAGATATTTTCAATATGTGTGGCAAATTTGTGTGACGAATTACATACGCCATTGATCCCTGTGAAATACACAGGAGGGTTTCGAGACCTTACTTCAATCGCTCAGCAGATTGAAAATTCCCTTATACAGGCTAAGGTTAAATCTCGTGTAATTCCATCAGCTTCAGGAAGGAGAATGGGTAAAGCAGAAACTGCTACAGTTATGCTTAAAAAAATTCCTGTACCTATTTCTACTTCAAAACCATCATCTTCTCGAAGGGCTCCACCTCCTGAACGCCAACAACAAAGGTCGTTTCGTCCAATTGATCAAAAAGATCAACGACGAAAACAATTTGAGGATTTGAAAAGAAAAACATACTCTTTCCGAAATGAGCAAGTTCCTGGTTACTTCATTTCAGCTCTGGAAAATAATTTGGTTCAATTACCAGTGCCCAAGAGTCCAAACAAGGAAGGAGATGAAGACCGTCCCAATTATTGTCCATTTCATCAAATGTTGGGGCATCCTATTCAGGAGTGTTTTTTCTTTAAAGACCTCCTGCAAAAGATGGTCGACTTGGGACAAGTCAAGTTGAAAGGTTCTTCAACTCAGGTAGCATGTGTTACTGCTACAGTTCTAGAGGAGGAAGGTGAATGGCAAAAAGTCAAAAGCATAAATGCACAGAAGTATGATGATTGGATGGTCAGAAAGACAATCAACCGGACTCATGCCATTTTGTGAACATAATTAAAGAAACCAATTGTGTCTTCTGCCATGAATATTGCGGTAAAACCCTCTTCGTTAGAGGGAAAATCCTCAAAGAAACGGTTTGATTCAAAGAAGAAAAAAGAATCAGAAGAAGATGAGTATGTGTCAAATCCTAAATTTTCTTTGACTCTGGCAGACTTTATGCCATCTACTTCAAAACCACGAGCACCGCCCCATCAAACGGCACAGCCTAAACAGGCTAGTCAGGAAGAGTCTTTATTAGACGAAGTGTTAATCTTCGGTTCTATTAATATGATTCAATTAACAGATCCTTATTCCAGTCATAATTTCAATTTTTATGAGGCTGAATTCCCTGTATCAAATAAGGGAATCCGAGGAAGTTCCAGAGGTTCAGGATACAAGGGAAGACGTGGATCTTTCTGAAGCCACTACTCCAATTCTACCCCTGCTAGCACTGTGTATGCAGCTGAAACTCGTGGTAGAGCCCTTCAGCAAGATCAAAAAGAACAAGCAGGTTTTTTTGCTAATAGCCAACTCAGTCTTGGCACAGTTATTTTAGAAGACCGATTGAAGGTTCCATCTTCTTTATCTCAGCAAGTAAATGGATCTAATTGGTCTAATCTTCCAAAACCTAGGATGTTGCAAACTTCTATCGCAATACAAGATGCATCAGCTTCCAAAGCATCTCCTTCCAAGGTACCTGCTAAACTGCATATTCCTGTTGGGAAACACAGACCTTTAGATCAAAAGTATGATATATTGAAACACTTGGCCCAAGTACCATACATGTTATCAATTTTGGATGCATTGAATCTGTCAAAAGATCTTCGGGAAGCACTCATTGATGCTTTGTCAAGTCCTCAGGAGTTTGAAGCAGAAATTGCTGCAGCTGAAGTCTATCACATAGAGAATAATCCTGCAGAATGCCATGCAGTGATATCTTTTACTGATAAAGATGAAGATGATGTTGTTCATGGGCACATAAAACCTCTTTACTTATCTGGAAAAGTCAATGGTGTAGATATCCGAAGAGCTTTCATTGACAATGGTTCAGGAGTCAACCTCATACCCATTCGTACACTTTGTCGATTGGGCCTCACAGAATCTGATTTATCTCCTTCTACCATGATGTTACAAGGATATGATAAAAATGAACAAGAACCACTGGGAGAAGTTACACTAAGAACACAGTTTGGAAATCTTGTATCCAATTCGGATTTCATGATTGTTGACCAAGACTCAGCTTTCAACGTCTTGCTTAGAAGACCCTGGCTACATCAGCATGCAGCTATCCCTTCATCATACCATCAATGTCTCAAATACTGTTTCAATGGTCAAGTTGGAACATTTTATGGTGATAAGACCCCGTTCAAGACATGTGAGTGTCAATACATTGAGGCAGAATTTTGTCACATGAAGGGAAGAGAAAAATCTACAATGAAGGAAATTACCAAAGTTAATGCTCCATATAGTTTGGAGAAAATTCCAATAAATCCATATACACTTGTGAGTACAGATTATGTGTTACCTATCAGTCAAATTAAAAATGTAGGCCCAAATCAAAATACTCTTATGGAAAGAACCATAATGTCAATTATGGCAATTGAGCCAGACAACATGGGAGAAATTGGTAACCTACCAAACAGTGATGAAAACACAAGTGGTGACGTCTTCATTTCATCTGCTGAAATCAACAGGTCTATACTTCTCCAATCAGGCCAGAAGAAGTTATAGCAACATCGGAGGTGAATAATGATGTCAATTATCAATCCATCATCTCCTCTTTATTTCCCAAAGAAGGCCCTTTATCATCAATAGGGTCGGAAATGGAAGCTTCTTCTTCAAAATGTGAAAAATTTGACATCTCTTCTGATCATGAAAATTTCGTTTTGTCATCTACTATTCAAGTAGAAACGGAAGAAATAGCACATGATGAAGAGAAAGAGGAAGATCATAGAGATGCTCCTCCAGCATTTGAAGAAGGTATCTCTACCACTGTGGATGAACTTAGAGAAATAAATCTGGGTACAGAGAAAGATACACACCCCACTTTAATTAGTGCGGCCATGACCCTTGAAGAGAAAAAAATGTATACTTCTTTTCTAAAGAAAAATAATGATATTTTTTCTTGGAAATATACAGAAATTCCTGGGCTTGATCATGATATTGCTACTCATCATTTGTGTTTACCAAAAGAACATCGAGGATTTAAGCAAGCCGCGAGAAGAAAACACCCAACTTATGCTTCCAAAATTGAAGCTGAAGTGGATAAGCTGATCAAAGCTAACTTCATTAGAGAAGTTCAGTATCCCAAGTGGTTGGCTAATATTGTCCCTGTAAAGAAGAAAAACGGAAAAATTAGGGTTTGTATCGATTTTAGAGATCTTAATCGGTATTGTCCTAAAGATGATTTCCCAGTTCCGATTACAGAACTCTTAATTGATGCAACTGCTGGCTATGAAGTACTTTCCTTCATGGATGGATATTATGGATATAATCAGATCCGAATGGCCCCAGAAGATGAGGAATCTACAGCCTTCAGAGCCCCTCAAGGTGTGTTTTGTTATCGGGTGATGCCCTTTGGTTTAAAGAATGCAGGTGCAACATATCAACGCGTCATGCATCATATCTTCAAACCTTTCTTAGGGAAGTTTGTTGAATGCTATGTAGACGATTTGGTGGTTAAATCCAAACAACTTTCTAATCACTTGGATGATTTGGAAGTCATATTCCACAAGCTTCAACAACATAATTTGAAGATGAACCCCTTAAAATGTGCTTTTGGGGTAACCTCAGGAAAATTCCTCGGCTTTGTTGTACGCCATCGTGGTATTGAAGTCGATCTTGAGAAGACCAAATCAATCCTTGGTATGTCACCTCCTCAGAATTTGAAAGAATTAAGAGGAATTCAAGGACACTTAGCCTATATTCGGCGTTTTATCACCAATTTGGCAGGAAAAAGTTTACCCTTTACCAAATTATTGAAAAAAGGAGTCACTTACCAGTGGAATGAAGAATGTCAAGAAGCGTTTGATGTTCTCAAGAAATACCTCTTGAGTCCACCAGTACTCATGCCACCTATTGAAGGTAGACCACTTATCCTCTATGTGACAGCTCTAGAGTGATCATTGGGTGCCTTTCTCGCTCAAAAGAATGATGCTGGGAATGAAAATAGCCTCTACTATCTCAGTAGAACTATGCTTGAAGTAGAAACCCGGTATTAAAGTATTGAGAAGTGCTTCCTGGCATTAATCTTTGCAGTTCAGAAAATGAGACACTACCTGCAACATCACGAGGTCCAATTGGTATCTCGCAATAATCCGCTCAAATTCATCCTTAGTTGTCCAATGTTTACAGGACGTCTAGCAAGGTGGGCAGTTATTTTGCAGCAGTTAGACATTCATTATGTATCTCAAAAGGAAATAAAGGGCCAAGCTCTGGCTGATTTCCTGGCTAAACATCCTTCAGTGGAAGACACGTCTTCAGATATTGAACTCCCTGATGAGGAAGTTTTTTCTATTCAAGAGTGTCCTCAAACATGAGAAATGTATTTTGATGGTGCTTCCAGAATTCCAACAGGGAAGAAAATGGAAAATCTTAAATTCAACAAAGTTGGTTTTGGAATTGTACTCATTTTTCCAGATAAGGCATTGTTACCTTATTCCTTTTTATTATGGGAAGGTGGTACCAATAATGAAGCCGAATACCAAGCTCTTATCACAGGCTTGGATTTAGCACTTTAAGAACAAGTGAATCACTTAAAGGTGAAAGGTGATTCAGACTTGGTAATCAAACAAGTCAATGGGGATTATGTCATCAGAAATGAAGAGTTAATCCCTTTGTATGATTACGTCAGAAAGTTATTGGTGGAATTCCCTTCAGAACCGACATTTTCTTATGTCCCAAGATCACAAAATGCTCAAGCTGATGCACTGGCTAATATGGCCACAGCTCTAGCAGATCCAAATCGGGACGAGACAACCATCATTATTGCCCACCATCGTGCAATTTCACCTTATGTTCAAGCCAGAACAGAGGAAATTTATGAAATTAGTCTTATTCCTGAACCGTATGGTCATACTACAAGATGTATGTCACCTATCAGGGAATACCTTCAAAATGGAACACTTCCACCTGATAGAGCCGAGAAAGAACAAATCCGGCGACGTGTGGTCAATTTTACTCTTTATGATGGCCCAAACCACCTAGAGAAAATTCTCTACAAACGTGGTTTTGATGGAGTTCTCTTCAGATGCATTGATGGTGAAGAGACAATGGCTGTCATGAATGAAGTGCATGCCGGAGTCTGTGGTGCCCACTAGTCTGGACATAGATTGTCTGATCAAATTCGAGGGCTTGGATACTTTTGGCCTTCAATGATACAAGATTGTGTTGATTTCACAATGAAATGTCATTCATGTCAAGTACATGACAAATTCATTCATCAACCTCCAGAGTTGCTTCATACAGCTAAATACTCATGGCCATTTGCCAGATGGGGAATGGATGTGGTGGGACCTTACCCTTCAGCTACGACCAAGCAGTTTAAGTACATTCTTACTGCTACTGATTTCTTTTCCAAATGGGCAGAGGTAGTAACTCTCAAAGAAGTCAGTTCTAAATGCATTATTAGCTTCATCAAGTCTAACATCATTACTAGATTTGGTGTCCCTCATACCATATTGACGGACAAAGGCACCAACTTCTGTTCTTCTAAGGTGAAGAAATTGTATCAAGAATACAACATTAAATCCAACCATTCATCTTGGTATCATGCGGAAGACAATGGCCAAATAGAAGCCTTTAACAAGAATCTTTCAAATATACTGCAAAAGATGGTGGATAAAGATAAGAGTTCATGGCCTGATAAACTCTTTCATACTTTATGGGATTATCGGACTACCACCCGCAATGAAACGCGGTCAACTCCATATTCGTTGGTATATGGAACAGAAGCTGTCTTGCCAATTGAAGTTCAATTTCCCTCACTCAGAGTAGCCATTTGTGATCAGTTATCTACAGATGAGCAATCCCAAAAGCGATTGAATGAATTGGAATGGTTAGAAGAGAAAAAATTGTGCACTTTGCCCCACTTGGAAATCTATCAGAATCGAATAGCACGAGATTTTAACAAAAAAGTTCGTATTCATTCATTCATTCAGGGAGAATTGGTATTAGTTCTCAGAACTCCAATGATACCAGGAAAGAAACCTCCCAAGCTTGAGCCAAAATGGGAAGGACCTTATTCAATACATAGTGTCTACTCCAATGGAGCTTATTCATTAATCTCGATGGATGGAGAACTCATTACTACTCCAACTAATGCCATATTTTTGAAGAAATATTTTGTATAAAATACAAAGTATTCACAAGATGTCCCCGCAACATGACACTAAACTATGCGGCACCAGTTTGTCCTTGCTATATGACGTTAAACTATACAGAAACGGTCTAACCATATGACCCTAAACTATTTTCACATACGTCTAACATGACGTTAAACTGTGTCACCTTCGATGTCCCCGCAACATGACACTAAACTGTGCGGCACTGGTTCGTCCTTTCTATATGACGTTAAACTATACAGCAACGGTCTAAGCATATGACCCTAAACTATTTTCACATACGTCCAACATGACGTTAAACTATGTCACCTTCGATGTCCCTGCAACATGACACTAAACTGTGCGGCACCAGTTCATCCTTGCTATATGACGTTAAACTATACAGAAACGGTTTAAGCATATAACCCTAAACTATTTTCACATACGTCCAACATGATGTTAAACTGTGTCACCTTCAATGTCCCCGCAACATGACACTAAACTGTGCGGCACCAGTTCATCCTTGCTATATGACGTTAAACTATACAGCAACGGTCTAAGCATATGACCCTAAACTATTTGCACATACGTCCAACATGACGTTAAACTATGTCACCTTCAATGTCCCTGCAACATGACACTAAACTGTGCAGCACCAGTTCGTCCTTGCTATATGACGTTAAACTATACAGAAATGTTCCAGTATGACCTTAAACTACAACTTCGTCCCACACGACATTAAACTGTGAAAAAGTTCCCTAAAAAGTCCTGTATGACTTTAAACTACACCATGGTCCTGTATGACATTAAACTGCACCATCCATGGTCCATTCATATGACCCTAAACTATTTAAAAGTCCCTTACGTCCAGCAAGACATTAAACTGTGACGTCTTAACTACATGACGCTTATAGCATCCCACCTTTTTATCTCATAAACTTTAATTACATTTTACAAAACCGAGGATCTTTAAGGTTTAGTGTCTTCGAAACCAGGAACTTAAAACATGAAAACAACATAAAGAATTCTTCTTAAACACTTGAAAGGCTTCTCGTCATGTTCACCCTAGGCTCATTACTGAATCTCATAACCTGGGGACATACATCAAAAGAAAGGGTGAGCAGAAGGCCCAGCAAGGGAAACAAGTGAAACATTTTACATATGAACTTGGGATACATCAATAAAGTCATGAAAAGAACTTTAAGGCATGAAAATGAAATCATGAGGCATATCATAATAAAAATAAAACTTTTTCATAACTTGAAGATGTGGCTGAAACATTTAATATTGGCAATCGTTTCGTTTCACCAAGGTCCATCCCCAAGGTGTCGTTAAAAAAATTACCAAGGTTATTCACCAAGGCGTCGTTAAAATGGTCATCTCTAGAGATTAAGTCTTTACCCAATGCATTGGAGCGCTATCAGGGCGCACCCTTAAATTTGCCTTTATTATCATGTGATCCACATATATCATCATCAAACATTTCATAAATAACCCATATAGCATAAAATAAATGGGTTTCATTTCATAATCATAACATTTTAAAAACTGCTTTAATGACATGATCTTTACGGCACTTTAAACCCACGGAAAGGGAAGCGGGTCTCATGTATGTAAATCCCAGAATTTAAAATGGAACATTTTGATATATATGTGAATACCCTTGTAGAAATAAGAGCTTTGAGTATTCACTTTATAACATAAAATAATTTTTGAGAAAAGAGAGAGGCATTTTGAGGGGAAAATTCTGCAGCATAACGGCTATGTTACAAGGTTTTAGAAAACATTGAGAAGAGAGGGGACATGGGTCAAACATTCATAAATGACCCATCAAACAGTAGAGGGACAAAATATAAGGGATTTATGAACATGGTAATGAAATTTGAAAATATACCATATGAAATGAAGAACATGAAAGGAAGAAAACAAAACAAGATTTCTCTTGTGAAAATTCGGCAGCCTAACGGCATCACTTAAACTTCAACAAAATTGAATTGACAAGGTCAAATAGGGTCTCTCATAATATGAACATAAGAGTCCAGTATGATAGATATAGAGATCATACCCCAACATAATATAAAGGAACTTGAAAGAATTGACATGAAAGTAGAACTTCAAAACGAGAAGGGTGACGAACCACTTAAAAATTCGGCAGCCTAACGGCGCCACTTAAGACATCAAAATACTGAATTGAAGAGATCAAATGGGGTCTCTCATCATGTGATCATAAAAGACCAGTATGATAAATATAGAGATCATACCCCAACATAATATAAATGAACTTGAAAGACTTGACATGAAAGTAGAACTTCAAAACGAGTAGGGTGAAGAACCACTTAAAAATTCGGCAGCCTAACGGCGCCACTTAAGACATCAAAATACTGAATTGAAGAGATCAAATGGGGTCTCTTATCATGTGATCATAAAAGATCAGTATGATAAATATAGAGATCATACCCCAACATAATAAAAATGAACTTGAAAGACTTGACATGAAAGTAGAACTTTGAAAAAGAGAGAGGTGAATGAATCCCTTGAAAATTCGGCAGCCTAACGGCGCCACTTAAACCTTCTTAAAACGAAATGATGAGAGTAAGAGGGGGTCTTTCATCATATGAACATAAAAAGGGAAGTAAGAGGAGTATAAAAGAACATCCTCCAAAACAAGAACATGGAGCATAAAAGGAATGACATAAAAGAGATCACTTGAAAAGAAAGAGAGGGGTCGGATCCCTTACCTTAAAATGTAACTCTTAAACCTCAAAGGTTGGGACCTTGAGGGCTTGGGGGCACCTTGGGAGGACTCCTTGGGAGGTAATGAGACCAGAACTTCATTTTGGAAGAGTGGGGAGTCGAATGGATGAGAGGATGGCTTGGTATTTATAGGGAAAGTGAGGGGACAAGGCATTAATGGCAAAGGGACACCTCATTAGTGGTTTTGGCAAAACGATGGGCTTGCCCATGGTATTTGCCCATGGTATTGGCCACTTGGGACACCTCATACCTTATCTCACTATTCATAATTCGAACATATTGATTACAAACTTAATACATCATTTAATGATGTCATTAAACACCCGTAACTTAAAAACTGTATTTTCACTATTCATCAAAAATTCAACTTTCTCAGAATAATCCCAAAATTTCACCTTAACCAAATATCAACGCTCTGATTACAAATATGAACTCCATTTTATAAAAATAATTTTCTAAATATTTTTAATTTAATTTTTAAATAAAAACACTATTCATCGAAAATTCATTTTTTTCAGAAAAAACCCCAAAAATTACCATAACATAATATCGATGCTCTGAGTTCAAAAATAAAGTCATTTTTATAAAAATAATTTTCTAATTATTTTTAATTAAATTTTTAATTAAAAAACACTATTCACCCGAAAAAACTAATACTTGAATAATAATTAATGAAACCGTTATTTAACTATTTTATTGAATAACATTACTTAATCAAGGTGCCTAGATTATTTTAAAACTTTCTTTAAGTGAGATTACTAATCCATTTGGTCATATTACTAATCCTAATCATAAAATCACTATTCATAATTTACTATTCATCAAAAATCAAGTTGATCTTATTAGACTCTAAATTTCGTACTGAACATAATTGTAGAAGACCATTTTTCGAAAATCATTACACATTTTTAATTATTTAAGGTTTACACAATCATTTTTAAAATATCTTTTTTCTAAAATTCATCAAAAATATGCATACAATATTTATCCGGTCATTTGAAAATTCATAAACATCATCATAAGAAGAAATCCAAATTTTTATTTAAAAAAAAATTACACAAGGCAATTACGGTCTCGTTACATAACCCCTTATAATACCAGCATAGGACCTAAGAGTAAGGTGTGCTAGGGTGATAGAATTTTGGGGCGGCTCAGTCAACATTGCCCGAGTAGTAATTTCTATCAGTTTGAACTTCTCGCGAAGGCGATTCCGTTCTAGCTTCACATGATGAAGTTCGGCTTGGATTTGGTCCAGAGCAAAGCCCAATGGTGCTACCTCCTTCCCAATCTCTGTTAGATGGGCTTCGATCGGCCCAAGGCTACTAGGTGAGGCCATCAAATCTTCTTTCTATAATAATTAACCAAGATTACTTAAATATAGAGACAATAATCAAAACATTTTGTTCACGCTGGTCATATTGACCGATGGTCATATAACACTCAAAAACCAATGGTCTCATTTTATTTATAATCATGTTTATCAAATAAAACATTTTTTTTGAGTATAAAAAATAACACATGAAATTAGGAAACAAGATTTATTCAAAATTTCGGGTCGTTACAATCTTCCCCCCTTAAGAAATTGCGTCCTCGCAATTTTTTTAAATTGGGTTTTGAAATTTCATTGAAAGTCCCACATCGAAAAAAGAGTCAGTAACACCATTACTTTAAAAGAAAGAAAAGGAAGTACAAAGGCCACCCGAGTTAACCCACACTCGGGTTCCATGTAGGAAAACATGGACATGGAGGAAAAAACAAAGGGTCAGTTCTGAGAGAGAGTGATAGAGAACATGATTAGGAGAAAGTTAACCATGAGAAAATCCCAAACTTATGATGTGTGTAAACGGTCTTTGATTACCTAGTAGGAAACGTAAACCAACAACATTTTTGTTTTACGTTTCTTTTCATAATTTTGAGGATTTCATTTACTATATAGAACAAAAACATAAGAAAATATACCTACCTTCAAGTAGAGTTTCATCCTTTAACAAGTCCCTACCAACACTAATCTTTTCGCCAAATGATGAGAATTCAAAAACACTTGGTCTCATAAAAGCACAAGAATAATCTTCTATAGAATCACATAATCTACAAAAGATTAACTATCTATTTCTTCTATCTTTAAACATTATCCCAAAAACAGAAAGGTTAAGGTAAAACAACTCTTCAAAAAGAAAGAATCCCATAGGAATAGAACCCACTTTTAAATCTTCAATGTTCCATGGTACTACCCAACGTTCATCATAGACCACTCCATAAATAACGGTCCTTAAAATTCCTCAAAATAAACCAAACTAAGATTGAAACCCAAATACAAGAAGGATTTGATAACATAGTCTTCCAAAACAACTTCATTGTTCATCTCCAGACAACATCAACCACTCCTAACATCTTATAACAAAAGTAGCTAACCTAAACATATTTTACCCAAGATAGGTTAATCATTCCCAAAAGTAACCTAAATTACTATAAGTCCACCTTAAATTCATCAATTCTTCAAAATATAAGTCAACCTTACTCCTCAATGAAAATACTATAGTAATCTATTTACCTCGATCATATAGGGTCCCCAAAATAGTGAACGCCTTCCAAAATAATAATCATCTTTTAATCCCCTAATCAACTCTGACATATTAATACGGAAATTGTCGCATTTCCTATCACATTGGTTGTTGGGACACGTTATTCCATTTCCCACCATTAACTAAGAAGATAAAGTATAATTAGAGGCTTAAATACTTAACCAATAATCATGAAAAGGAACTTAAAGCATATAAGGATAACTTGTAGAAGAAAAGTATACCCTAACTTGTGATCCCCTAGGTTCCCATCTAGGTTATCCATGATCATATATTCTTATGTGAATCTTTATTTTATTTTATCTTTGTTCCTTTAATAATGGTTCATACCAAGCTTATGAATTTACCAAAGCATATCCCCCGGGAGTGTCGTAACCAAGAGTGCAGCAAGGCCCGTTGTCGTGTACCAGTTCCCGTTCGAGTCTAGCTCAAAGCGGTGTTTTCGGGTTTTACCCCTATGTACATCTGTGCCAGAGCCACCTCTACCTGCTCGTATCCAGACAGGGATGTATTTGCTTGGCAACCCCTTACTCAATACTCACCAAAATACCAGGAAGATTTCCTATATTAAACTTTTCTATAGGGTTCCTCCTAGAGTTTTCATATCCTAATTTCCACAAATAACTTAACCATCCTTTGATACCAACTATAGCATCCCACCTTTTTATCTCATAAACTTTAATTACATTTTACAAAACCGAGGATCTTTAAGGTTTAGTGTCTTGGAAACCAGGAACTTAAAACATGAAAACAACATAAATAATTCTTCTTAAACACTTGAAAGGCTTCTCGTCATGTTCACCCTAGGCTCATTACTGAATCTCATAACCTGGGGACATACATCAAAAGAAAGGGTGAGCAGAAGGCCCAGCAAGGGAAACAAGTGAAACATTTTACATATGAACTTGGGATACATCAATAAAGTCATGAAAAGAACTTTAAGGCATGAAAATGAAATCATGAGGCATATCATAATAAAAATAAAACTTTTTCATAACTTGAAGATGTGGCTGCAACATTTAATATTGGCAATCGTTTCGTTTCACCAAGGTCCATCCCCAAGGTGTCGTTAAAAAAATTACCAAGGTTATTCACCAAGGCGTCGTTAAAATGGTCATCTCTAGAGATTAAGTCTTTACCCAATCCATTGGAGCGCTATCAGGGCGTACCCTTAAATTTGCCTTTATTATCATGTGAGACACATATATCATCATCAAACATTTCATAAATAACCCATATAGCATAAAATAAATGGGTTTCATTTCATAATCATAACATTTTAAAAACTTCTTTAATGACATGATCTTTACGGCACTTTAAACCCACGGAAAGGGAAGCGGGTCTCATGTATGTAAATCCCAGAATTTAAAATGGAACATTTTGATATATATGTGAATACCATTGTAGAAATAAGAGCTTTGAGTATTCACTTTATAACATAAAATAATTTCTGAGAAAAGAGAGAGGCATTTTGAGGGGAAAATTCTACAGCATAACAGCTATGTTACAAGGTTTTAGAAAACATTGAGAAGAGAGGGGACATGGGTCAAACATTCATAAATGACCCATCAAACAGTAGAGGGACAAAATATAAGGTATTTATGAACATGGTAATGAAATTTGAAAATATACCATATGAAATGAAGAACATGAAAGGAAGAAAACAAAAAAAGATTTCTCTTGTGAAAATTCGGCAGCCTAACGGCATCACTTAAACTTCAACAAAATTGAATTGACAAGGTCAAATAGGGTCTCTCATCATATGAAAATAAGAGTCCAGTATGATAGATATAGAGATCATATCCCAACATAATATAAAGGAACTTGAAAGAATTGACATGAAAGTAGAACTTCAAAACGAGAAGGGTGAAGAACCACTTAAAAATTCGGCAGCCTAACGGCGCCACTTAAGACATCAAAATACTGAATTGAAGAGATAAAATGGGGTGTCTCATCATGTGATCATAAAAGACCAGTATGATAAATATAGAGATCATACCCCAACATAATATAAATGAACTTGAAAGACTTGACATGAAAGTAGAACTTCAAAACGAGAAGGGTGAAGAACCACTTAAAAATTCGGCAGCCTAACGGCGCCACTTAAGACATCAAAATACTGAATTGAAGAGATCAAATTGGGTCTCTCATCATGTGATCATAAAAGACCAGTATGATAAATATAGATATCATACCCCAACATAATAAAAATGAACTTGAAAGACTTGACATGAAAGTAGAACTTTGAAAAAGAGAGAGGTGAATGAATCCCTTGAAAATTCGGCAGCCTAACGGCGCCACTTAAACCTTCTTAAAACGAAATGATGAGAGTAAGAGGGGGTCTTTCATCAAATGAACATAAAAAGGGCAGTAAGAGGAGTATAAAAGAACATCCTCCAAAACACGAACATGGAGCATAAAAGGAATGACATAAAAGAGATCACTTGAAAAGAAAGAGAGGGGTCGGATCCCTTACCTTAAAATGTAACTCTTAAACCTCAAAGGTTGGGACCTTGAGGGCTTGGGGGAACCTTGGGAGGACTCCTTGGGAGGTAATGAGACCAGAAATTCATTGGGGAAGAGTGGGGAGTCGAATGGATGAGAGGATGGCTTGTTATTTATAGGGAATGTGAGGGGACAAGGCATTAATGGCAAAGGGACACCTCATTAGTGGTTTTGGCAAAACCATGGGCTTGCCCATGGTATTTGCCCATGGTATTTTCCACTTGGGACACCTCATACCTTATCTCACTATTCATAATTCGAACATATTGATTACAAACTTAATACATCATTTAATGATGTCATTAAACACCCGTAACTTAAAAACTGTATTTTCACTATTCATCAAAAATTCAACTTTCTCAGAATAATCCCAAAATTTCACCTTAACCAAATATCAACGCTCTGATTACAAATATGAACTCCATTTTATAAAAATAATTTTCTAAATATTTTTAATTTAATTTTTAAATAAAAACACTATTCATCGAAAATTCATTTTTTTCAGAAAAAAACCCCAAAAATTACCATAACATAATATCGATGCTCTGAGTTCAAAAATAAAGTCATTTTTATAAAAATAATTTTCTAATTATTTTTAATTAAATTTTTAATTAAAAAACACTATTCACCCAAAAAAACTAATACTTGAATAATAATTAATGAAACCGTTATTTAACTATTTTATTGAATAACATTACTTAATCAAGGTGCCTAGATTATTTTAAAACTTTCTTTAAGTGAGATTAATAATCCATTTGGTCATATTACTAATCCTAATCATAAAATCACTATTCAGAATTTACTATTCATAAAAAATCAAGTTGATCTCATTAGACTCTAAATTTCGTACTGAACATAATTGTAGAAGACCATTTTTCGAAAATCATTACACATTTTTAGTTATTTAAGGTTTACACAATCATTTTTAAAATAACCTTTTTCTAAAATTCATCAAAAATATGCATACAATATTTATCCGGTCATTTGAATATTCATAAACATCATCATAAGAAGAAATCCAAATTTTTATTTAAAAAAAAATTACACAAGGCAATTACGGTCTCGTTACATAACCCCTTATAATACCAGCATAGGACCTAAGAGTAAGGTGTGCTAGGGTGATAGAATTTTGGGGCGGCTCAGTCAACATTGCCCGAGTAGTAATTTCTATCAGTTTGAACTTCTCGCGAAGGCGATTCCGTTCTAGCTTCACATGATGAAGTTCGGCTTGGATTTGGTCCAGAGCAAAGCCCAATGGTGCTACCTCCTTCCCAATCTCTGTTAGATGGGCTTCGATCGGCCCAAGGCTACTAGGTGAGGCCATCAAATCTTCTTTCTATAATAATTAACCAAGATTACTTAAATATAGAGACAATAATCAAAACATTTTGTTCACGGTGGTCATATTGACCGATGGTCATATAACACTCAAAAACCAATGGTCTCATTTTATTTATAATCATGTTTATCAAATAAAACATTTTTTTTGAGTATAAAAAATAACACATGAAATTAGGAAACAAGATTTATTCAAAATTTCGGGTCGTTACAACGCTAAACTGTATAAAAGTCCCTTATGTTCGGAAAGACGTTAAACTACATAATCATCAAAGGTCCTGTATGACCTTAAACCACACCACCGTCCAGCAAGACATTAACCAGAACCATCCACGGTCCATGCATATGACCTTAAACTATTCACACATTCGTCCAACATGACATTAAACTGTAGAAAAAATCCCCATTGCGTCCAACATGACGTAAATGGTGTGTTATTTTGTCCTTACTGCATGACATTAAACTACACAGTCTCCCTTTTTTGTCCAACATGACGTTAAACTGTATTATCCCCACCGTCCTAACTACATGACGCTATACTGTACAGAATGTCCTTGATATGTCCTACATGACATTAAACTGTATTTTGTCCCTACTACATGACACTAAACTGCGCAGCACCAATAGTCCTAACTACAAGACTTTAAACTACATAGTCCCTTTATATGTCCTACATGACATTAAACTATGCATCGTTAAGGTTGTTGTTACATCTTGTTTCTCACACCGAGTATGACTCACATGAGCTTAGAAAAAACCTCAATTGTAACACTCTCTTTGGGCCGCTAACCATGTATAAGTCCCAACAACATTTTTTTAGGTCGTTGTCCCCAGGAACAACTTAATCATTAATTCATTCTTTAATTTAACTACACGGATTTTGATCCTTGCCTTCTAGGCTGGGTATGTAGGCAACCTCCCATGGTTCATGCCCAAAATCAATCTCTTCACTTTAGTTCACCTTCATCTCATATGATGTTGATTTGTGAAACCGCCTTTAGAATAAATATCTTTACATTTGATTCACTATTCGTCCTTGTTATACGACGTTAAACTATACAAGACTTTTGTCCGGTATGACAATAAACTACAATACTCTTTGATTTCCTCATTTGAGAGGTAACTATTATTGACATTGATTTTTCAATCATGTTTCATTTCAAAATACTACGTGCATACATGGTAATGCCTAAACGTTTTATCTCGGGTTAAACCGTCATTGCACTAAAGTCCCCTTTCACCCTTCACATGTACGAACCAAATTTGTACAACGGGCATTTCTAGAACTACGTGGGCTTGATTCCCATCCTTATGGGATACGTAGGAACGTTCGAGTATCCCTCGAATCCAGCCCCAAGTCTTTTGGGCCTAAGCCCAAATTTCACTTTCAGTCCCTTGGCTGAAAAGTCCTCATGAAAACACACACTATGAATTCATTATTATGGTCTGAACTCTATGACCCTAAACTAAGATATCTCATACTTTCGTCCCGCATGACGTTAAACTGTATTTCATCCCGCATGACATTAAACTGTATTTCGTCCAGTGATACGTTAAACTGCATTTCAAGAACTACGTATGGCTTGATTCTCATTCTTATGAGATACGTAGTGAAGTCCAAAATTTCAATTCAGGACCCAGCCACAACATGATTATGGTTATCATTGACCTATGTATCTCTATATACATTAGACAAAACCCATCTTTATGTGTTATAATCCTAACCTTAAATATTTTCCGATCTTCATAACCCTTTTCATGACTTTTAGTCACAAAAATGACAAACTTCTGAGAATTATTTTGCCTGACTATGCAATACGTGCCCATAGGTGGACTTGCATAAACAGTCCACATAACAGACTTGTTAGCCAAAAGATACTATTTTATTTAACTATGCAGCCAATTCCCTTAGGTGGCCCTGCATAATTCAACCCCCTAACGGGTTTGTTGGATAATGGTAACTTCATTCTTGGGAAGAATGCCCCTTTTGTCCTTATTTGTCTTAAATGCTGGTATGTAGGGATCTGCAAAAAAAAGCCATCCTTAACATATTTGTCCCATATCCTTTTCAGGATCTGAAAGTATTCAAGTCTTTGGTTTATTCTTCTTCCCTACGTTTGGGTTAGACCTTCGTAGGAGTTATATTCATCCAGTTCTTCAATAATCTTGTCTGTAAATATCTTCTCCATATTCAAGTACCTCTTTCCATACAACAAACTCTATACTTTAGAAAATTTGAATCTCCGTAAACTTTCACTGGCTTTTAGCACTAGGAAAGTAAATTTCTGAGAATTCTTTTTGCCTGACTAATGCAGCACGTGCCCATAGGTGGCCTTGCATAAACAGTCTACATAACAGACTTGTTAGCTAAAAGATACTATTTTATTTAACTATACAGCCAATTCCCTTAGGTGGCCCTGCATAATTCAACCCCCTAACTGGTTTGTTAAATATTGGTAACTTCATTCTTGGAAACTAATTCTTCTAATGCCTTTTATCTCTTTTTCATATCATTCCTCAAGTTCAAATATTCTTAAGTCATAGCTTACATATTTTCCCTCATACTTGAGTATGGTAGTATGTTTTCAGATGAATTTTCAACGAATTTTATCAATTATAATCCATTTCGGTCAAATCTATTTCGACCTTAAACATTAGCCTTTGTATGTCCGACATGCATGACTTTAAACTACCAGATTTCTTGTTTTTCTTTCCACCTCAGTGTCAAATCCTCTTTTCTCTCTAGATCCAACTCTGAGGGGGGACTTTTGTTGACGCTCCTTCCGTCATAGAATCTCACGACTGAAAAAAGGGAAATACCTTAGTCCAATGTGATTCATCCTTTGAAGAAACATCAAAAATCGACAAAGTGATGAACAAGGAAAACTTTTCCCATAGGCCGCGCAAGTTCCTTCATGATCGCGCAAGTGGACTTACGCGATGCAACTTGGCGCGCAAGTGACTTGCACGACCAAATTGATAACCGCCCGATAACCGCCCGGGGTCTTCTCCTGCCTATAAATAGACCCTGTGGGCCCCCATTCTGGAGGATCTTTTTTTTTCAGAAACTCGGATTGAAGCTCCCGACGCCCAAGTCTCTTTTCAAAGCTTCTGGAACACTTCTAAGGTACTTTTTTACCTAGAACGGAAGATCTAAAGAGAGGGAGTAAGGACTAAGTGTTGAAACTCATCAATACTTGTGTGCCTGAGTGGTCAGCCCTTAAGGGAAGTGGTCACACTTGCGCGCCGCCTTATTCCTTCGATAGAACTTGCGCGTCCCTTTTTTGTAAGAACCTCAAGAGGATTTTAAAGGCTGTAATGAAGAGTCGCTCATGTATCTCAAATTCTGGTTGAATATCTCGCAAGTACCCACCATATCGCGCAGGTATACCTGCGCGACCAATACTTGCGCGCCGCCGCAGTACCTGCGCGCCTTCTAAGACTTGCGAGCACCTTCCTTTTTGGGTGCCTTTCTTGCCCATTTCACCCCTCTTAAGTCATTACACCTTTCATATTCATGATTCAGTCTTCAAGACACTCTTCAAACCCATTTATGGCATGATTTCTTGATTTGACTTCCTTATCTGAAATGAATTCTGTGGGATATTTCTCAAAACCTAGTGATTTAAATATCTTTATGTCACTAAATATGGAGAGTTCATTCATTAAACCTCATCCTTTAAAGATTAGAGAATCCTTAACCTGGGTATCATTTTCAGGAATAATCCCCAGTCATAAGTCCTCAAATATGGCATCCTTCTTAGGAGTAAGCCCCAGATCCCCTAACCTGGGCTTCCTTTTTAGGAGTAAGCCCCAGTCTCAAATATGGGCATCCTCCTCTGGAGTAAGCCCCAAACCTTAATCCTTATCCCGGGCTTCCTTTTCAGAAATAAGTCCCAGTCATAAATCCCTTAACCTGGGCCTCCTTTTCAAGAGTATGTCCCAGTCATAATTTTGGGCTTCCTTTTCAGGTGTATGCCCCAAGTCCCTTGAATTCTCTTTAACCAGTCCTAATTAACGTTTAATCTGGGATTCCTTCTTAGGAGTCAAACCCAATTATCAATCCTCTCCTAATTTGGGTTTCCTTTTCCGGAATAAGTCCAAAGTTAGAGTATTCAAATCTCCATGAAGCACATATACCTTTATGGACCCTGTTCCTGGATTTTCTCCCTAAAGTAAATCCTAAACCTTCATCTATCTGGGCAGTCATACATACATAAGCCCCAAACCATTTCTTATGATTACATCTTTCATGACCCAATTGTCCATTTTATTACCAATACCTCTTGTTTCTCACACCGAGCATGACTCACGTGAGCTTAGAGGGTAAAAGTAATTATGACATCCTTCTTTGAGCCATCAATCATAAACATCATACTCCCTTATTCGAACTACGTGGGTTCTGATTCCATTTCCAAAACAAAGGATACATAGGTAGCCCATCTATGGGTTCGATCCCAACTTTAAAATAATTCATGTCCTTCTGAATGACAATAAACTTCAAGTGCCCCACTGAGTGACTTTAAAACCAGCCTAGTAATCATAATGACCAAGAGACTTTTATATAAATATTTTGAATGATACCATTGACCAAGAATCTCTAAATATATATAGATGATTCTCTATCGATGAAGAACCTCGAATACATATAAAAGAATCTCTAAATTTCTTACATATTTAATCATTGATTTTCAAAATTGAAGGAAATCTCATTTTGTACTTGGTAATGTAATAAGGATTCACGAACATAACTTAAATCTATAAAGAGAGTCCTGGAATAGACAAGAATTCCCCTCAAAAAGGTGTGATGAGTCCGACCTCCCATCCTCTCGACCAATGAAAATTCTTAAGTCTCATCAGTCCACAAGCGAATGAGCGCCTACCTTTGGAAAGTAGGTCCAAATGGATGTGGAATCATTTTATGTTTCCGGTTCTATGAAAAAACCCGTTAGAAACCGATCAGAATGTTTGAATCTCCCATCCAGGAGGTCATCCCCGAATTCCGAGGGAAACAGTAATCACAAATATTCTCACTACATGTTTCGTTTTATAGTTTGAATGTTTTCCATCACTCAGATCATTCTTTGGGAAGGAATTTTCAAAATTATCCATCTCACAACATCTAAAACACTATACAGTTTATTATCATAATTTATTTTAAGATCATTTTCATTACAATCGTGGATGATATTTCCGAACATACCACATTTAAAACACTTCCCAGTTTTGGTAAGACATTCCCAAGGGTTCTTTTTCCCACACTTTTCACAATCTGGAAACCAGTCCTTCTTACTATCAGATTTCATTGATTGATTCTTACCCATCACTTACCATATTTTCCTTTTCAAATATTTTTTTTTCAAATTAAAAGTGATCATCCACAAACTCCATTTTTACCCTCTCAGCACATCAGTCAAGTTTCTCATAACTTTTGAATTATTGGGAGGATAATTTCCTTTGGTATCTTGGCTTCAATCATTAGTTAAAACGATTGATTTTTCTATCAATATCCCGAATAAGATTTGGAGAGTACCATACCAACCAGGAGAGGATTTCATCATACCAAAAGACTTATTCTTTTGCATTTTTCCTTAATTCAAGTAATTTATTCTCTATCGTTTTTCAAACCACTATAGGGGTTTTTTTCAAGGAAAAGACTTGTAAATTCATCCCACTCTAAGGCTTCAATATCATCTATATCCCTGATATTAATCACCATAGACCACCACTAACCAGATTACCATTCAAAAAGATAAATAGACAGACTAACCATTTGATTATCCGAACATCCCATAACATCGAATATATTTTCAAGGGATTTAATTTATCCTTCAGCCTCTACTTGGTTAGAAGATCCACTAAAAGAATGAGGGTGTTTCCCCATAAAATGTATCATTATAATCATGTTCCATTTTGGTAGCAATGGTTTTTTATGGAATGGATGACAACCCCATTTATTTCATGCATCTGTTGATCCATTATTGTTATAATCTTCTTAGTTAAAATTCAGACTATTCACGGTTGTGGATTCGAAAGATATCAGCCTCTCAATTCCTTCCATCTTTAGCTTCCCTGTTTCTTCTCTTAAAAAACATTATGAAAAGACATATCTTTGATTAAGATACATGGTTATCATTAAATTCAATACCATTTAAATATGTAAATTAGGTAAAAATCATTTATCATATTCATTTAACATCATATTTACTCCTAAATTTATTCAAATGTTCTTTGATACCAACTAAAAAGACCCGACCTCAAACATTACATAATCTAGCTATTTCAACTAGATATCACTTATTTAAAATTACCAAATATATTTTTAGTTTAGAGTTTTGTAATTTTAGTACATAACTGATAAATATCATCCCACATGCATAGAATGTGGGTACCATTAAAAGGGTATCCATTTCGTCCAAAACAGATTTTTTTAAACAAAAAAAAAGCATGATTTGTTTGAAAAATCATCATAAAATTTTTATTCACTTAATTATTTCTCTTACACATCTTAAAACCTTAATAAATACAATAAAAAAATGGTATGAGACTAAAAATAAAATAATGTATATTGAATGATGGAATTAAACCATTAGTCCAAGAATACTTGTAGACATATGAAATCATTTTCACAAAGGCATAATTCTCACCAATAAAGTATCATATACATACCTTGTGAAACACAATATATCAATAAATATAGAAAACATAAATATAAAATGAAGTTATATTGGGGAATTACATGCTTGATTTTGTAACGCTCGTGACTTCCTTATGTTTTGTAACACTAACTACAAACTTATAATGTAACCATCATGGCTACATTATGTTGAAACAATCACAGTTACATTTGGAGTAACCATAAAACTGACCTCCACGTTACACATAACAAATGAATTAGAGGGAGAAACTGGTACCACCATTCTCATAAAAAATATCATGAACTGGACTTTAATCATAAAACATGAATAATTGAATACAACCATTACTTTTAAATTTCATGAAATTTCATTTTTAATAGAGGTTTTTTAAGGAATGTCCCAGGAAACTATCATATAATTGACATGAGAATTAATAAAATGAATATAAAATGTGTATAAATAGTAAATAATCATAATAATACATTATATAAACAAAAATTATTACTCAAAATAATCTTAGTACCATATAATATATAAAGTAGAAGGTATCCCAATGAATGGAAATTGGGTTTAGAATCCCCTTACCTTAGGTTCATTTTTATTAAACTTTTTTAAAACTCAAGTATAATGGTTAGAAATTGGGTTATTAATATTTAATTGAAGCATAATAATGTTTATAACACCGTATATGATCATTTTATAACTTCTTTTGACCCATTTATTAATAATATTTTGTTATTTCCGTTGTTTTAGGTGCGTGCTTTACATGATTTCCATGGTCGGTTTTAAATGGATATTCCTGTCCAAGAGAAGAAAAACTATAGAAGTGGAATGAAATGGTGTTAATATATTTTCAGAATATTAAATTATTCCATAAATCCTTTTGGTTATATGGTATGAGGATGAATTATTAGATAAATCATTAGTGATATTTGTTTAGATCATTTTAGTGGTTCTTTAATAATCACAGACTTGTTTCCTAAAACCCCTTTAATATAATTCATATATGTTAATTATAGAACATAAGAGAGGTTATATAATAAAAACTAAAATATTTTTCAACCATTTAAATGGTTTTACAGCCGTATTTGATGAATGTAATGGAAATTGATGACACATCATCTATGATGTCGGTAAATCGAAAAATCACAGACGATGCTATTATTTTTAGTATAAGAGGAGTGGAAGAATGATGATTAATTTTTCCATTAACAAAATAAGAATCCATTACATATATAAAATTTTATCTTTAATTTCTCTTGGATAAGGGGAGGTGAAGATATTATATGAAAAGAAAATAACAAAAAATAAAACACACGAAAATAAAACTAGATTTTTTCCTGTTGATCTCTTCCCCTTGAGATCCTCCTTAAAGCCTTTGGATTTGGACTTTTACTGAGGCCATAAGAGCTTGGATTTAGGGAAGAGAAATGGGAATTATATTTGGAATAATTTAAGCAACACTCAAATCATGAGAGGCATGAGAGGAATAGGGGGTGAGGGTGGTATTTAGAATGGAGGAGAGGGTGGGTGTTCTATTATTTTAATCAGTAGTTTAGTATTTTATTCTCAATAATATTAATTGTATTGATTCATGGGACTGTGAATAATAAGAATATCATGTGAGTTTGAAACAAGGGTTCTTAAATCATCCATTATTCTAGGAATAGTTTATTTAACATATACTGTTTATATACAGTAAATAACAATATTATACTATTCATAAAAAATTAAGTATTTCAGAAAAATCCAAAAAATTCACCCTAACCATTTCTAAATGTGTAGATTTTAAAAATTAACTCCACTTTATCAAAATAATTTGTTATATATTAGAAAATAAATTTTGAAATAAAATCATTATTTATTCAAAAAATAACAATTTTAAAACAATAACTCATTTAATAACACCTTGAAAAATAAATCAATGTTTCATAAATTCTTCGAAATACATACATTAGTTAAGTTAATATTCATTTGGACATATTAATATTTTTAAGGGAATCATTAATATTCATAAGGGTATGTTAATATTCACCAAAACTTTTGTATGAAATATCAGACTCTAAAAAAACACACTGATCGCAACCGTGTATATTCGTTTTTTGAAATTTGAATCATAGAAGCTGAAAAATTATATTAATGTCCAGTTTAAAATTTTATACTTAATAAAAAGGTTTAGTTTTTTAAATACATTTTTTTATTATATTTAGATTTATCTTTAAATCCTTGGGGTGTTACATTTAGATTTGGCAGTATAATTGTTTTATTGAAGATATAAAGGCATTATCTTTTTGGAGAAAGGTGTGACATATATATTAATTACAAAATATTGAATTATATATTCACATAGATCAGGTTTAATATATGTTAGAGAGTATGGCTGGATATAATTAATTATTATGACATCTCAATACATTACCACCCGGGGAAGGAGAACACGGTGGCTGATACTTGGAGTCAGATGGACCATGCTAGTTTTTCAATGATGTATATTGAATGAGATAATCTAAAAATTATTTTTAAATAGATTGGAATTGATATCCCATTTAAATCGAAAAATCTAAACATTCATATAATAATCTCCAACCATCCATCCATTGGAGTATTAATGAGGTGAATAGGGAAGATGTAGAGTTCTAGAATAAATCAAGGAATATTCTCAAGTTCAAATTTCATTTCAATGAAATTATAAGGATAAATAATATATTATGTTTCCCATCAATTCAAGAATTTAATACAATACGATTAAATGAATCTCACAGTTCATTACTCTCCATTCATCTTTGTAGTATATAGATGTGTAGATATTTGAAATAATTTTCTTACTGGGACCAAATGAAAAAGGATATCTTAGAGCATGTATATCTATGAATTGTATGTGATTAAGTTTTGGTTTAGAGGATAAGGTATATGATTATATTTTAACCATTAGCCATTCCAAAATCAAAATTGGGAAATATTAACATAGATTTTATTATTATACTCCCCAACCCATCGAATGGGAATAATATTATTTGGGTTTTATTTGATCACGTTACAAAATTACTATGTTTTATTTTTTTATCAAAGATATCGATCTTCATTATATTACACAGATATACAATAATTAACTTTTGATATTTAATGGAGTAACATTCTAAATCAATATTATTGAGATATGAGGTTTACATTGAAGTTATTGATAATTCTATAGCTTGATTTTCGTATAAAGTATAGTTTCAATACTACATATGATCCTCAGAAAAATGTTCAGTTCTAGAGGACTATTCATGATCTAAAAGAAAAGTAGATAGATTTATATATATATTTCAGTGCTCGGTGGTATGAATACCTTACATTGGATTACCTTTTATGCAAAAATATCCTTGAATCAAGAATCCAGATGCATGGTTATGAAGGCCTCAAGGGAAAGATGTTCAAAAATCCAACATACTAGGATGAATTTAGAGAAATAAAAATAATAGGAACTAATTTTACTGAGGAAATTAAAGCGAATATTATATCCATTCATAAGAATATAAAGGAAGCCCAGAATCGAGATAAATATTATACTGACAATCATCGGTGAGATCTACTATTAGAATTTAGTGATAATATATTCCTATGCATATCACCTTAGAATAATTAAATGAGATTTTTAATGAAGGGGATGTTGAGGCCTAGATATATATGTGCCTTTTATGTAATTTAATTTTTTAGTATGGTATCTTATATTTTTATACATCCACCAAATCACTCTGAATTTCATAATGTTTTCCATATATCTCTTATGAGGATGTACATATCTTATCCTTCATATGTAATGAACTTATAGGTTACACCGTTAGAGAAATATATATCTTATAAGTAAAACCATTTAGATATTCTATATCATTGGAAAAAAGGGCTACACAATAACACCACTCTCCTGGTCAACATTCTGTGGTGAAACCATAAATTAGAGTAAGCTATGTCTGAAACAAATGATGGGGTGTGGTTAAAGTATTCTTAGTCGTTTGTATCGGAATAATGTAATTTCAAGGAAAAAATTATTATATTGGGGTATAACATAACACCATTAAATCTTAGGTTATATTTTTTTGTTATATTAAAATGATTTCTTTGAGATATTACATTTCACGTAATACTGAGTTAAACAATCATATACTATTGAAATATTATTATTTAATTTTCAAGTAATCGTATAGTTGTTTGATTAGAGTGGACAAATATAACTAACTATATTAGGAAAAATTATTATATAAAAATTTACAAAAAGAATTTTTTGGTTATAAATAAATTATTAATGAAAATAAAATCATTATAATGTAAAAGTTTAAACATTAATTTAATGGTGTTTACCAGGAATGTGATATGAATAAATACACATTTATGCTTAAAAACATATTTTTTGTTTCTAAAAAGATTTTTCATTTGAATTTTCACATTTATATTAAATCAGATTTATGCTAATGCTTTGAATTTTATCTTTAAAAATAGATTCCATATTTGGAATCAATATTTCTAAATTTAGTAATTTTTTAAACATTATTTTTGGTCATTATAATTAGCAATCAGGTAAATATTTATCACCTTGAAAGGTGAAAATTTGTCTATTAAGGTTAAATATAATTTCATAAGTATTTACAAATATAAATTAATCACATCATATCTTCGTTAGATGAGCTTAGTTCAGCCATCCACATCCAATATTCAATGATATTGAAAATTGGTTTCATTTTTCTTTGATAATTTCTTTAATAATATTTTAATTATATAATTAATCCAAAATGTAAATCTTATTGTTTTAATAACTCTAAATTTAATTCTTATTAATAATATAAATTTATGTTAAGTTTTAAATGGTTGTTTAAATGTCAACGACTTTTTCTCTCATGGTATTTTTTTAATGTTTAGTGATGGTATATTTGACTTAAATGCATGTATAATTACAATGAGGTTCTTGTGAATGTAGTATAAATATCAAGGTAAATGATTTTAAAAATAATAAATTTTTTATTCATGGATGAGTTGGGGTGTGGGAAAAACGTACAAGATAATTATAAACTTTAATTTATGTTAATTTTACTTCAAAATAAAATTTCAAACTCATTTTCTTTGATGTAAAATTAATTGATGAGTCTCCCAAATAGATTAAATGATATTTTATGATAACTTATATTTTATTAAAAATGATATAGAAGTAGTGAAATAACATAGTTAGTGTAAATGGTCTACCTTTTTATCCATATAGAATTTTTGAGACACTTTTCACATATTAAATAAATTTATAAACCATAAAGGAAAAAAAATTTATTACAATGATAATGGTTTGAAAGTGTTAATGATGGAGTTAAACCAAAAAATTAGGTTTAAAATTAATCATTAACATATATGACATATATAGTTTGAAATAATTTTAACTTTATCATATATTCCATTAGATATTATGGTAAAATTGTGCCATTTCACCTAATTATGATATATATTATATTTACTCTTTTACATAATTCCACATGTGTCCTTTTTATCAATTATAATAGAGTACCTCTTTTTATCCATCCTTTAAAATGTTTGATCCTTCTACATTAGAAAATATGTACCCCAATAAAATAATATATTACCTCCACATATCCAATTTCTTCTAGATTTTCCAAAATACAATACTCTCAAGTCTTAAGGTATAAGATATATGAGGTTTCACAACGAAGAGGTATATCTCTTAACTGGGTGAAATCATTTTGATTTCTTATTCTACCACCTCTAAATATAATTTACACTTTATAAAAACTAGCATCTATATCTCAAATATACTTAATTTTAATAATGATTATGTAATATACATTATCCATCTCCTTTTCACCTAATGGGTATGAAAAACATCGTATATGTGTATATGTAGACTACCCCAAACAAAAAGCGATGTGTTTCACATTTCATCACAATATAATATTGATGGTAATAATGATGGCATTACCAAATATATATGATAATTATGATATTATACTTTTTTAGGGGTTAATTATTATTTACTTTTCTTTAATCTCATCCATCAAAAAGGGGATTCACCACACATGTGTTCATAAAGAATACTATCTCCTCAAAGTGATATAATTATTTTGGAACGATTTATTTATATTAATAATAAAAGTGTCTATAATTTTTAGATATTATTATACTAAAATTATTTAAATTTTATTGAGTATGGAATTGTGATTCAAGTATAATGACGGAGATTTACGAACCAAATCATTCCTAAAAAATGAACAAGTTACCACCGAAAACAATGATTTTAATAAAGAATTTTAAATAAATAGGTGATAAGATGTTATAAATAAATAACATATGGTATGTAACATATGATTATGGTTCTATAATATATTTATAATAAATATATATTTATTATAATAGTTTTCAATTGCGTAAGAATCAAGAAGATACTCGAGTTAAGGGTTTATTTCACAATCTCATTTCTTTTTTGGATTTTCTATCCTAAATTTATATTAAGGGTAATTTTTTGATATTATTATTTAAAACCCATATATTTTTATCCTCTATTTACATTTATAAGATTCATGTATTTTTACATTTTATGATCTCTTTAATAATTAAAATGATTTAAAAAATGTTTTTAATGGAAAAAAATATTATTTCTTCATTGCTTGATAACCTTTTTCTTCCATATCCCATATCATCAAAATTATTTTATGAAATTTTCACATATACTTTTAATTTTAAAAAAAATTCATATTGATTACTTTTGAATTTTTTTATATTTTTTAAAATAAATATCTCTAAATTTATTCTGAACATTTCATTTTTGAGTGTTTAAAAAACATGAAATGAAAGATTTATTTATATAATAATTTATTTAGAATAATTCTACAAAAATGTATAGATATTTAATAGGGATATTTTAAATTTTTTATATCCATAGTCATATAGGGAAGTACTATATTAAAAATAATTAATGGAGATTACAACATGTGACTCCACACTACTATGAAAATAAGGAGACAATTAAATATTTAGAAATATATTCCACTTAAAAATATATTTATGGTATTGGATATTAATTATGTGGAAAGGAAAAGGAGAATTCCTTGATTATGTTTGATATATTATTCATAATAAACATCATAGAGGGAAAATTTGAGATATAGTTATTTTGGAATGATTCAAACACTATGAATTTTTGTATAATGGAAATGAAAAAAAAAATTCAATTACAAACATGACTATTAGAATAATCATTCTCACTATATAACGTATTCAATTTAAAAAAAATAGTAATTATGAATGGAATAAAAGAATGCATAAAGAAAATAGAGTGTTTTACTCACAACGACATTAATTTATAGAGAAAAAGAAATCTTGGAGAACAGTTAAGAATGAAAAAAGTTCCCTCATGGATATCATGGAGGACAGTCATAAGGCATTCTTAAATGGTTTCATCCATACCACTATAACTAATCAGTGTATGACCGGTGGAGTTATCAATTAATTATGAAAGGATAATGTAATGGAATGTATATATGGTTTATTGAAAGAGGAAACTTCCAATAGTAAGTTGATTCTCACAAAATAAAAGTATAACAAGGCTTATATGAAATCAATTTAGGTCCAAACATGGTGATAGAATTTTTGACTAGTATTATGATCCATAGAGAGTCTTGGATGTTTAAAATTTCTCATCAATTGGTTCATATTGAGAAAAAAATTGTTCTACTTCAGAATGTTATAGGTTAACCCTCTCCCCTTGTACTTAATATCTATATCTTATAATTTTAGTGATGAATGATTAATGGGTCGGTAAAATCCATGGGATGTATGTATTCAATAGAGATTAAGGAAATTATTTTTATTAATTTAAATTAGTGTTTAAAATGGGACAAGTGATTTTACAAGATTCTTACATGGATGTCATAGAAATATATAAGACAATAAGAGGATTGAGGGATATTGAAAAGGGAATCATTCTAAATATGGACATACACGTAGTGATGGAGAAATTCAACTAGTGTCTAAGAATACATGTTCAAAGAGAGATATAATGTACCCATCATAAAAAATAAAATATTAATTGAGTAATACAAGATTAGATGATTTATTAATAGTTATAAGGATACTTTTTTGAGTAAAATATAACGAAACAGCCATAATAAATTATATATTCTTGAATTTAGTCAAGAAATAAATTCATTTCTCATTATGGATCATTTCAGGTTTAGAGATTTAGAGAAAAATAAAATAACACCTTCATAACTTTACACATTATTGAAGAGTTGATACAATAAAAACAATATTCTTTTCTTGCAACATATAAAACATCTCAAATAATACATAAATTCTTTTGAAAATTAATTAAACATTTAACATGACATCCTTCCTTTACTTACACATCCTTATAACCTGTGAAAATCATTTAAAAACTTTGGATGATAACAAAAAGCATAGTAAGGGATATAAAAAGAATGAGAGAGAACATTAGTCCATTTAAACTTGTAACGTATGAAAACATTTTTCCAAAGAGATACTTGTCAGCCTTATATACTTACTTTGTGAAGCATGATATTTCCACATGATTCCAAAAATAAATAAGAACATAAATAGAACCATAAATGTATATTTTGGAATTACCTACATAATCTTGTAACCCTCTCAACTACCTTATAATATTCAATCCTTATGGCTACCTTACAATTTGTTTAAGCATCACAGTTTCACTTGGAGTAACCATACGACCGTCCTCCAACTTACACATAACAAATGAATTTTAGGGAAATATCGGCCCTATCCTTTATCATAAAAAATTCCCAAGAACCTGAACATAAACATACAACATGAGTAATTTCTTAAAAACATTACTTTTAAATTTTGTAAAACTGAATTTTAAAAGAGGATTTTAAATGAAAATCCCCTTATATAAATCATATAATTGATGTGAGAATGAATAGAGTGGATCGAATATATATATAAACTATAGATACAAATAATTAAACATAATATAAACAAATTACATCACACAATGAATTTTAATACCATGTAAATAACAATGTAGAAGGTTAACCCAAAGAATGGAAATCAGGCTAAGAACTCCCTAACATCGGGCTTGTATTCATAAATATTGTTTAAAAATTACGTATATTGGTTGAAAGAGTGTCATTAATATCATAATGAAACATATCCATATTTATAATTCCTTATATGATCATTTTATTACATCATTTCACCCTTTAATTGTTAGTATTTTGTTCCATGTACTTTTTTTGGGTGAGTTCTTTACATGTTTTCCATTATAGGTTCATGATGGTTGTTCTTGTTGATTGGAAGTGACACTCAAGAATTGTAATGGAGTTGTATTTACATATTTAAATAAGCATAAATTATACAATCTGTCATTTTTAGTTCTATCATGTGAATAATTGATGAGTTAAAACATTAATGATGTTCCGTTAGATTATTTTAGTGGTTCTTTGATATTAACGATCTCATTTTGTTTTATAAATTAAAACTAAGTGTAATAAAGAATTTCATAACCATAGATGAGACATAATGCATATATTATAACCTCGTTCAACCATAAAAAATTGTTTCATGAACAGGTTTGATGGAATTAAAGCAAATTGAAATCACCTCATCCACGATGCTCGAAATTCGACACATCACAGATAATGTTTTTATACCTTGAATAAGTTGTAGAGGAAAAGAAATATAATGAAGAGTATTCCATAAACCTTATGAAATCATGAATATTTAAGATACTATATCATTTATTCTTCTTGGATAATGGAAAGTGAGGGAAGAAAAACAAAATAAGTGAATCTTGAAATAAAATAAAATTTGGGAAATCCCTTATGGAAATTCAGCATCCTAACAGTGTCCCTTACAATTTCATAAAATGTTTTGTTGAGAGAAAAGTCTTATCTCATCATTATTACATAATATGTGTTTTAATGAGGGATATTTAATGGAATATCCCAACATAAGCCAAAGTAAATTATAAATTATAATATAAAATAAAAGAAAAGATATAAAACAAAAGAGGATATTTACCTCTTGATCTCTTCTCCTTGAGATTCTTTTTTCGACCTTTGGTTTTGGCCTTTTTGTGAGACTAGCAGCTCTAGGAAGTGGAAAAGATCATTGGAAGGAGTATTGAACATAACCTAGGTAAGTATAAAGTCTTATAAAGTGTGGGAGAAAGAGGTAAATAAGGGTGGCATTTGTAGCGGAGAAGATGAGGTATTTTTGATTATTTTAGTCATTATTATAATATTTTTTCTCGAACATATGAATAGTGTTAATTAATGTGACCCCAAATAGTTATAATGGCATGTGAGTTTGAACGAAGTAGCATTACAACACTTATGATGTCATAAATTGTGTATTTTACTGATAATTTAAATATATAGTATTTTAACATATTTCACTATTCATTGAAAATTCAAGTATTTCAGAAAAATCAATAAAAATCACCCTAAATTTTTTTTGATGAATAGAATTCAAAAAATGAACTTAATTTTTTCAAAAATTTTTTCTAAAAATTACTAATTTGATTTTTAAATAAAATCATACTTAATTCAAAAATTATTAATTTTAATTCTATAAGTGGTTTTATATCACATTGAAAAATTAACCAAGATGTCATTATCATAATGCCTTAAGAAAATAAAATAATAATAAAATTTACTATTAATTAGGTCCATATTAATATTCATATTTTTATTCATAAGGGTATGTTAGTATTCATCAAAAACACAAGTTGGTTCCATTAGACTTAAAATAACATACTGAACACAATTGTAGAGGACCATTTTTTGACATTCAAAACATAGATGTAGAAAAATTATGTCTAAAGGGTAGTTATAAATATCTACATAAAACAATGTTTCATGCTATTCAATTTATTTTAAAAAACATGGGGTGTTACATTATCCCCCCCGCCCTTCTGGAAATTGCGTCCTCATAATTCTATTTACATATTAACCAATGAGGATATTTTTTTCATCATAACATTTTTAGACCCCCATGTTGCTTCTTCAACCATGTAGTTTCTCCAAAAAAACCTTTACATGGTGGATTAACTAATTCCTCAATACCCATTCCCATTGATCAAGAATAATAATAGGGTTTGTCTTCATAATAAAAGTTCTCTTCCTGCTGAACAACTTCTGGGATCAAGACATGTGATGAATCTGGAACATAATTCCTCAACATCGAAACATGAAAAACATTGTGTAACTAAGGAATACTCTGAGGAAAATCTACATGGTATGAAAATGATCCAACTTTCTCTAGGATTTCAAAAGGACCGATCAACCATGGAATTAGCTTCCATTTCTTACCAAAACACATCACACTTTTGTAAGGTTATATTTTAAGGAAAACATGGTCACCTACATTGATAAAGAAGTCTCTCCTTATATTATCTAAATAAATTTTCTGTCTAATCTAAGCTATCCTCATGTGCTACAAGATCATCTTTACTTTCTCAGCCACATCCTTTACTAATTCTATCCCCATCAAATTTCATTCTCTGACTTCATACCAAAATTCTAGATTCTGACACCGCTTCCTATACGATGCATCAAAAGGTTCCATATGTATACTATAATGAAAACTATTATTATAATAAAACACAAATAAAGAGTGATGCTGATCCCAAATTCCCTGGTAGTCCATTAAACAAGCTTGAATCATATACTCCAAAGTCTGAATCGTTCGTTCTGACTACCATCTGATTGTGCATGAAAAGTTGTGCTGAAATTTCATTTTGTGCCAAACGACTTCTAAAGGCCCTTCTAAAAGTTAGAAGTGAACCTAAGATCCCGGTTAGATACAATGGAAAGAGGAACTCCATGTAACATGAACAACTCCTTGAAGTATAGTTGATAATGTTGATCCAAATACATTATATCTCAAATAGAAAGAAAGTGTGTAGATTTTGTTAGCCGATCAACAATAAAGAAAATCACATTATTACCTTGATAACTCTCTGGTAGTCACACCACAATGTCCATGAGTACATTCTCCCATTTCCTCTATGGCTCTATAAAAGGTTGAATCATCCCCTTTTATAACTACCACTATACTCTAACCTGTTGACATGTCAAACATTTCATGTTAAAATGAGCAATATCTATTTTCCTTCCATCCTACAAATATAACTCCTGAATGTCTCTTTACATCTTAGTACTGCCAGGATGAACTGAAAATTGAGAACTATAAGCTTCACACAACAATTGTTTCTTAAACTGGTAATCCCAAGGCAAAAAAAACCTTTTACCAAATCTTAAAAAACTATCTTTATCAATATTAATTTCTAGAAAGTAACCCGTTTTAACAAATTCTACCTTTTTCTGTAGCTCATGGAATTCCTTCTGTACTTGCTTAATTCTATCTAACAATGATGAATATAGTGAAACCTGAAACAAAACAAAGGCATTTCATGCAAAAACAAATGCTATTATAAAACTCATCAAATCATTAATAAAGGGATCATTTTCCAAATGTAATATGGTTAATGATGCATGATGTTTTAAAATCATGGCATCTGCCATAGTTTTTGCTTTTTCCTGGATGGTAATTGACCGTGCAATCAAAATAATTTATATGTTCAAGACATCTTCTATGCCTCATGTTTAATTCCTTATGAGTTAATATGTACTTTAGACATTTATTGTCAGTATATATTTGACATTTGGATCCGTATAAATGATGCATCAATATTTTCAAAGTGAAAACCATAGCTTCCAATTCCAAAACATCTGTAGGATAATTTAACCAATGGGTTTTAGTTGTCATGAAGCATAAGTAATTACATAATCATTCTACATCAGAACACAACCATTTACCTTCAAATAATCATCACTGTAGATGAAAAACACACCATTTCAAGAAGGTAAGGCCAAAACAGGAGCATTCACCAATATCTTCTTAATTTCCTAAAAACAAACATCACATTATTATATCCAAATAAATTTAAACCATTTTCACATTAACATGGTTAGAAGGCTAGATAACCATGCAAAGTTCTAATGAAATCATCGCTAATAACCTACTAATCAATGAAAACAACGAATCTCTATAACATTTTTATCTCTTGGTCATTCATCAACCACTCTTGTTTTGGTAAGATCAACTATTATTCCATCCTTATTTACAATGTGCCCAAAAAAAGAAATCAGTTGCAACTGAAAAACACAGATGATGAATTTTACATATAATTTCTTTTCCCATAAGGTTTGTAAAACAACCCTTAGATGGTTTTTATACTCTTCTTTATTTTTAGAAAATACCAGAATGTCATCAATAAACACAACCACAAAAATTATCCAAGAACTCATGAAATATTCTATTCATAACATTCATGAATACAAAATGTGCATTAGTTATCCCAGATGGAATAACAAAAAATTCATAATTTCCATATCTAGTACGAAAGGCCATTTTCGGGATGTCATCATCCTTCACCTTTAGCAGATGGTATCCGGATCTCAAGTAAATCTTGGAAAAGTACTAAGATCCATTGAGATGATAAAAAAATTCATCGATGTGTGGAAAAGTATACTTGTTTTTAAAAGTTATGTAATTCAAATATCTATAATCAATGGAATGTCTCATGGAACCATCTTTCTTTTTAAAGAAAAAAATAGGAGCACCCCAAGGTGAACTACTAGGATGAATGAAACATTTATCAAGCAAATCATACAAATAATTTTTAAATTCAATAAGTTATATTTGAGTCATACGATATAGGGGTTTTGAAATTGGCTTAACATTAGAATCTAATTCAATTATGAATTCGACTTCCCGATTAGGTATGGAACCGAGTATCTCATAAAAAACATCAAGGTATTCATTTACCACTTGAACCTCATTAATCTGAAAGGTTCCCCTGTTTTCAACAGTATGAGCAAGATAACTTTCATTACCATCTTCCAACAGTTTATCAACTTCCTGATATGTTATCAATTTTATGGGTTCATTTTTTTAAACAAACATAAACTCTTTCTAAAAAACAACTTCTTTAGATCAATATTCGATCTTATCATGATATAGAGAAAGCCAATACATTATCAAAATAACATAAAACACAACTAAGGAAAAAACAACAAGGTTTGCTGGAAATGACTTTCCAAAGACCATAACAGAACGATTCATATAATTCATCATTTCTATAATACTTCCCTCTGGTGTTTTAACAAAATGTTATTTTATCGTATATTGAGGTGATATCTCCAATTTACAAAACAAAATATCATAAATGAAGGAATTTGTAGACCTCGTATAAAAAAACTGTTCAAAATTTCGAGTAAACTTACAAAGTACCTGATACAAATTTATTGGATGTCTTGGAATCTGCTGATGTCGTCTCAATGGATCTCACAACACCTTTCTACTTATAGTCTGGCTTCTTTGTTTCATTTGGATCTCTCTTTGGACAATCATTGTCATGATTACCCATATCACCACATTTTAAACCCTTTATAGTATCATTATTAGAATTATTATTAGGAGAATTTTCATTACAATCTCGATCCATATATGAAAACATACCACATCGAAAACACTTCCTAGTTTTAGTAAGACATTCCACAAGGTGCTTCTTGCCACACTTTTCACAAACTGGAAACTTGATTTTCATTCCATCAAATTTCATTGGATGATTATTACCCATAGCTTTCCATATATACATCTTATTATCCTTGTTTTCAAAATACACGTGATCATTAGAAAACATTATCTATACCCTCTCAGCACATCAAATAAATTTCTCATAACTTTCAAATTCATGGGAGCCCAACGCCCTTCGATACCTTGAATTCAATCTTGAGTAAAACTGGTTGATTTTCCTATCAAGATCCAAAATAATATTTCGAGAATACCTCACCAGTCTGGTGAAGTTCAATTCATACACATCCAATGAATCCTACTCTTTTTTTCTTCAATTCAAGGAATTTCATTTCTATCTTAAGTCGCACCACCTTAGTAAAATATTTTTCAAGGAAAATACTTTTAAATTCCTCTCACTGTAAGGCATCAATATCCTCTCTATCCTTGATATTACTTACCATTGACCACCACTGACCAGCTTCAACGTAAAAATGATAAATGGAAAGACAAGTCTTTTAATTATATGAACTACCCATTACATCAAATATCGTTTCAAGTAATTTCATCCATCCTTCAGCTGCTAATGGCCAGACAATCCATTGAAAGTAGGAGGGTGTTGTCTCATAAAATGTTCCACTATTTCCATGTTATGTTGTGGTACCTATGATTATTCTCTTGGATAGATGCCTCCACTATTTATTTCCTGAGTCTACTGAGCTATTACTGTTACAAACTATTCAGTTCCAATCCCTACTATTCCGGGTTGCAGATCTTGGAGGATGTCATTATGTTGATGCCTCTCCTTTTCAGTTTCCCTATTTCTTCTACGAAAAATCATTCTTAAAGAACATATATTAGTCTAAGTAACCTAGAAATCATTAAATTCTATATCATTTAAAATTAAACAGAGTAAATAAACATTTATGGTATTATATTAACATCATCATAACCCTTAATGTTATCTAAACCATCCTCTGATACAAACTATAACAACCCGACCTAATTACAATACATAAGCATGAATTGAGTCAATAAATACCTTCCTTTATCATTTAGAATATTTTCAGATTTAGAGATTTAGATAATAGGGACATAACAAATTCATAACATTACACATTATTACAGAGTGGATACCCTAAAAATTGTATTTTTTTCTTGCAACATATAAAACATTTCAAATAAAACATGAATTCTTTGAAAATTATTAAAACATTTAACATGAATTAATTCCTTGTCTAACACATCCTTATAACCTATTTTTTTTAAACATGGAATGAGCACAAAAATTTCATTAATGGATATAAAAATAAGGAAAGAGAACATTAGTCCATGAGTACTTGTAACGTATGAAAACATTTTAAAAAAGACGTGCTTGTCACCCATATATACTTACTATGTGAAATTTGAGATTTCCACATGATTTTCAAAATAAAAAATAACATAAATAGAACCGTTAAGGTTTCTTTCTGGATTACATAAATAATCTTTTAACCCTCTCAGCTATCTTATAATTTGTATCCCTCATGACTACCTTATAATCTATGTAACCATCACAGTTACACTTAGAGTAACCATAAGGCTGAATTCCAACTTACACATACCCAATAAATTAGAGGGAAATATAGATCAAACCCTTCATCATACACAATTCCCATGAACTAGAACAAAAATATAAAACATTAATAATTTCTTAAAAACATTACTTTTTAATTTTTTAAAACTTAAGTTTAAAAGAGGATTTTAAAAGAAAGTCCCATTATATAAATCATATAATTGAAGTGAGACTTAATAGAGTGGATGGAATTTGTATATAAACTCTAAATAAACATAATTAAACATAATATAAACAAAATCCATCACAAATAAATTTAATACCACATAAATAATGATGTAGAAGGTTAACCCAAAGAATGAAAAACAAGTTAATAATTCCCTTACCTCGGGCTTGTCTTACATAAAACTGGTATGAAAATCATATATAATGGATTTAAAGAGTGTTATTAATATCTTACAGAAACATATCCATATTTATAATACCTTATATGATCATTTCATTACAACAATTCACCCATTAATTTTTAGTATTTTGTTCCTTGCACTTTAATTTGGTGAGTTCTTTACATGTTTTCCATGATGATTTGAAGATGGATGTTCTTGTTGACTAGAAGTGAAACTCCAAAATTGGAATTGAGTGGTATTTAAATATTAAAAAAAACATAAATTATACCATCTATAATTTGTTGTTCTTTCATGAGGATGATTCATGAGTTAAAACATTAATGACATTTGTTTAGATCATTTTACTAGTTCTTTGATATTAATGAAATCATTTTGGTTTATAAATTAAAATCACACATAAAAAAGAACTCCATAACCATGTATGAAACCTAATACATATATTATAACCTGGTTCAAACATAAAATTGGGTTCATTACCAAACTTGAATTAATTAATAAAATTTAAATCACATCGTCCACAATGTCGATAACTCGACATATCACAGACAATGTTTTTATTCCTTGAATAAGTGGGAGAGGAGAATAAATATAATGGTGAGTATTCCATAAACATAATGAGATCATGAATATTTAAGATACTAGAACTTTAATTCCTTTTGGATAAGGTAAGGTTAGGTAAGAAAAACAAATGAAGGGAATCTTGAAATAAAATAAAATTTGAGAAATCCCATACGAATATTCGGAAGACTAACAGCATTGCTTAAAATTTCATAAAATATTTTGATGAGAAAAAATGGGACTCTCATAATTATTACATAATATGGGCGGTAATGGGGGATGTGGAATGAAATATCCCAACATAATCCAAAGGAAATTAAAAATAATAACATAAAATGAAAAATAAGAAAATAAAAGAGGATGTTTACCTCTTGATCTTTTCTCTTTGAGATCCTTATTAAGACCTTTGGTTTTAGCCTTTTGGTGAGACTAGAAGCTCTAGGACATCGTGAAGATCTATGGGAGGAGTATTGGGCAGAACCAAGGTATGGATCAACGATTGTGAGGTTTGGGAGAAATAGGGAAATTATGGAGGTATTTATAGTGGAGGAGTGGGGGTACTGGTCATTATTTAAATCATTATTATAATATTTTTTCTCAAGAATATAAACAAATTCTTAATTCATGTTATCCTAAATAGTTATAATGGAATGTGAGTTCTAACCACGTGTCCTTACATCACTTATTATGTAATAAATTGTGTATTATACTGATAATTTTAATATTCGATATTTTTCCATATTTCACTATTCAATGAAAATTCAAGAATTTCAGAAAAATCCCAAAACTTCACCCTAAACATTTATCAACTTTTAGAATTAAAAAATGAACTCCATTTTTTAAAAATAATTTTTAATATATTATTTATTTAATGTTTAAATAAAATCACACTTAATTCTAAAATTAACAATTTTAATTCTATAACAGCTTTTATATCACATTATAAAATTAACCAAGATGTCTTTATCTTAAAGCATTAAGAGAATAAAATAATATTAAAATTTACTATTAATTAGTTTCATATTAATATTCATATTAGTATTCATTAGGGTATGTCAAATGTAACCAATAACATAAGTTGCTTCTATTGGACTCCAAATAACTTACTGAAGACAATTTTAGATGACCATTTTTTGAAATTCAAAACATAAAATAAGAAAACTTATGTTTAAAGGATATTAATAAATATATACATGGAACAAAGTTTCATGCCCTTAAATTTATTTTCAAAAATGTGGGGTGTTACATGAAATATGTTTTAAAATGATATCGTTGTTTTCCAAATGCTTTAATGTAAATTTTAGAAATAAACATTTTTTATGATGAATTTACCTAGTGGGGGAGGTATCTAAAGAAGTATATGGGTAAATTTATGAACTATTAACTACATTAATTTAGTAATAAATATTTTATTTTTTAATGAATAATAGTTTCATATCATACAATAATAATCTATGATACAAAAATCTCAAGAGATGAATATATTGTAACCAACAATTGGTTTCCCATTGTTGAAGATTATCACAATATTAAGTGTCTAAAATAGATGAAAGAAATGGATGTTAAAGATTAATATTAAAATGTTTATTTGATTCATCTATGAATGGATATGTTCTGTAAAGAAATTATGATCATAAATTTTATGTTCCATCAATACATTATCTAAACAAAGTGGTATCAATTCATTTAATAAGTGGTATGTCTCATACAATTTGTGATTTATTGCATATATTCTTACACATTTGTGTCATCATAATTGAGATAAAAAGACATTTTTTTGGACGGATCACTATTTTTCATGTTACAAAAGATTATGAATGCAAGTGAGTGATATAGAATTATTTGATGTTATTTTCTTAAACTCTTGTTTCATATACTATGTTCCAATTTAGTAGTCTTATAGTATTTTTTAAGAATCATCATAAACTGGTAAATTTACATGCAATAAATTTTTAAGACTAATGTAGTTAAAATTCATCTTGAGTTAAATTTAATATTTCAATGAATTATTGTTGAAAAATATTATTGGTACTTATGATATTTAACAAGTGGTTGAAGATATAAATTTTTTATGAAAGTAAAGATGAGTTGATAAAAGTTTTAATGATATCAGTTAAAAAGGGGATAATAGTTTTCAAAGAATGAAAAATTATATTAAAATATAAATAATAAATCACCATGTAGTTTTCTACATAATCCATGCTACAATGACTATGACATTGTGCGACCACTTACCTATATTGTAGCCTTTGGGAGAGCCCACACCATGGCCTCACTGACCTCTTATGAAATGAAAAGATGGAATTCCCCGAAACCCACCAACACAACCAATCACTATATAGTAGATAAAAATATGATTCTAAGGAAAACTATAACACACCGATATTTTTTTGATTGTTTTTCAAATAAATTAAATTTCATTGATCTCCATTTTACACGCAACATTGAGTTTTGAAAAACATGATATATTATTAATATTATTCAAATCAAAACATTATAGCATAAAAATTATACAAAGAGATATGAATAATAAGGAAAAAGTTTTAAATATTAATTATTATTGTTTTATATAATGAATCCATATTAATAAAAATTAACTTAATTTTTAATATAGTATTTATTTGTTTTGAAAATAATATTGTCTCAAAAAAAGATTCCCTTGTTTTATTTTTTGAACAATAGAAAAATTAGTTTTTGAAACTATAAGTAAATATATTTAATAAAATAGAATTTATTTTTGAAATAATAATATCAAAATTATCCAATGGTTAATTATTGAATGTTTTCTGAAAACATTAAAATTTTAATGAATAGTGGAAAATATTGAATTTTAATTCAAAACTATATTTTCATTTAAATTATTTATAAAAAAATTATATATTCATTTAGTTTTTAAGAAAAATTAGTAAAATTATATATATATTAATCAATTTTATATCATTATAATAATTTTCAAATTTAATTTTGATATGAAAACTCTTTAATCTTTTGAACTTTTTCTCTTTGAAAACCTGCTTTTTCACCGCCTTTACTAAATTAAATTTTAATTTTAATTTTCCTCAAATATTTATTAAATTTTTAAAAATGAATTCTATTACTTTAATAATAATAATTTATATTATCTCATAATGTCAAATTCATTTGTTACAAAAATGAATAGTGAAAAATATTAATTATTGCCTTTATGGTAAAAATGGGATTACTGGTGTTTAACTGAAATTATAAGTATGAAAATGACAAAATAAATTAATAAAATATATTTTATTAACATATTTATACCCTATAATTTATAATCCTCTATCATAATACATTTTGGAGCCTTTTGGCATGAGAAAAATGTGGGTACACCTTTTTATTTTCAAAACATTACAACTGTGTCACTCACCTCACTTATACAAGTCCACTACCTATCCTATATTATTATCACCATAAAACCCTATATTCTTGGACAATACGTACCCAAATAACATATAAAGTTCCATCCTATCATCCTATATGACTTATTTTGGTCAAAGAACCATCCTAGGAGGGATTTTTTGGCAAACTTAAGGAGGTTACCTGAATAAGAGGTAATGTTCTTCAGCAAACATTTATATTTTATTTATTCCTCAACAAAATTAAATTATTATTAAATAAAGATGATATAATAACCATTGTATCTTAAATATATTGATATTTTATGAACATTTCATTATCTAAAACCATATCCACTTCCATAAAATGGTTTACAAAATCATCATCTGTTTTTACGTCAGACTACCGCCACACGAATTGATGTCATTCATTTTTACGTTACCAAATTTTATGGATAGTTATTATTGAGTCCCTATATTTTCTTGCATATAAATTACATAAATTTGGTGGAATACTTAAATTTTTTTTTACAAATTAACACCCAATGACGGTATTAGTTTAGTACTTTGGAAATATAGAAATATAACCATTGGTACATATGTAGGTAATGTTTTTCCCACTAGGTTCTGTAGGATTAAAACCCCTCTTAGACATATCTTATATTAAATATAACTTCATGATTGTGGAATTAAATATAAAAAAGGGTGAACTCAATTTCTCAATAATGGTTAAAAAGTGAGATATGTAAGCATAAACATGAACAAGGGGGTCTGAGAATGTGATCATAACATTAGTAGATCATACCATGCATATCAAATATCGTAAACATTAGTTGTAGGATAAATCATGGGAATTCATATGACATCATTCAAAATTAAATAATCAACATGAGACATGAAATAATTACTATGTAATAAGACATAGAATTTTTTACATACAAATAAGAATAGAAAATCTTATGTGAAGGCAACCTACCAGGACCTTTATAAAATGTTAGTCTTCGTCTACAACTAGTGTACGTGCTTTGGACTAAGACTAAAAACCCATGTAATCTCTTACTTTATCTCCTGGGCTACAACCCAAGTATTTTATTGTTTTATGTCTTAGGATACCACCTATTCACCCTCTTACATTTAGGCTTAGGATACAACCCATGCACCTTTTATTTTTAGGCATGGGCTGCAACACTTGTACCTCCTTGTTTTTAGGTTTGGGATATCACTCGTGTACCCTCTTACATTTAGTATTAGGCTATAACCCATGTAAATTCTTGTTTTAAGGCATGGAAAGCATTCCCTTTACGTTATTGTTTTTGGGCTTGGGATATAATCTGTGTACCCTTTGAGCTCATATACAACTTATCAATACCCATTGAATTGGAGGGCAATATTGGTCCCAACCATCTCATAATAAAATCCTTCCTAAATATACCACCAGATAAAAAACCATTCATCATATCATGACTAATAAAAAGATATGTGTTTTATAAACATAAAATTGTATTCCACAAAATGGAATTCGTATCATTAACATTTTATCACATCATAACCTATGAAAAGAGATAGGTTTCCTAATCACTCCATGAAATCATAACCCAAGAAAATAATCTAGTTTCGAAAGCATAAAACCTCGGGAAGTGAAATGGGTGTCACACACATTATTCCATAAAAATGTAATCCATTCAAGAAAGAATATGAATGGATCCTTTATATCATTTTCTAGAAGGTAATGAGTTACATAAACTGATGTTATCTTATATGGAAAATAACATTTAAGGACATTTTGAACACATTTCTTGATGTAAAAGTCATTTCTTCTTCAAAAAATACTCTTTAAAACATAAATCCATTTGAAACCCATTTTCATTAAGAAACATATAAACTAGGCTTGATTTTTTTTTGAAATTCATTTCCTTTAAATTATTATTTAAAAAAATCTTAAAAAGTAACCTTTTAAAAATGAAATTAAATCTTCAAATAATTGATGATGGGTAAATCCATACATGTCATACGTGGTAAAAAGTGCATTCCTTATACACAGTAAAAATGTTAGAAAAATGCATTATTTTGAAAGAGGAAAGAAGATTCATTTGAAAACATTGGTTAAATACATATAGGGAAAAAATTATAGTTATATATTTTTTTATAGTAGTATAAGAGTCTTGAAAACTCTTTTTAGAAAACATAATTTTTAAGAAACATAGATTTTCAACCCAAGAGAGGGTAAAGTGGGCTATTATTTAAAATACTTTCATAACTATGTTATGTATTACTGATTGGAATGATTTTACCTATAAATAAATATATCATGAATAAAAACAATAGAATAAAAATAATTATTTTCCTTGAGAGATGGGTTGTAATATTTCATCTAAGGAATAACAAAAATAACGAACATCAAAAAGTGATGACATTATTTCAATAAACTCATACCACTTAGAAACATTGAAACATACTCTCCATTTAAGAAAATTGAATTAAATGAAGCATAAAATATAATTAAAATTATTATATTCATGATATAACATTTTAAAGGTAGTATATACACCTCATTGAAAAAATATCGGTGCCTAACATGGTATGTGTCTCAATGAAGGAAAATTGAGAGAACATTACTTTACAGATTTGGTATCCTTTGAAACATGATCACCATGAGATTAATATCATAAAATTAGTTTGTAAATATCCATAAATGTAAATATATAAAACAAATAATCCATCCATGTGATGTATACCCACTGAACAAAAGGAATGGGTGGTGAATGAAGACAGTATCACATGAAAATAAAAAGTGAGATGAAATTTCCATACCTTCTATATTGATTCTCATCGTACTCTTTCAATCATACTATATAATAAAAATAAATGTTTTATAAATATATCACATAACCATATTATTACATTAAATACCATATAGGGTTTGATTATGGATTTATATTACCATCTTGTTAACAATTCTATGTTAAAGTTTCACTTGAGGTAATATCCGCTTTCTTTTTCTTATGTGTCTTAATTTGTTATATGTTTGGTTCTTATACATATATAATGATTTCAAGAATTTTAAACCTAATTTAAATATAATTTATTTTCATTATTATTGTATTATAATAATCCATAGAATATATAACTATGAAATAGAATACACTTTCCAATGAGACGAAAATCCGTACATATGGATGAACGCTATTTCAGTTTACTCATATTGTTGAATGAAAGAAACTAAAAGATATATATGTATATATATCATTATTATTGTATATTTATTATATCATAGTTATATCATATATATTTACTAAACCCATCCTTAATAAATTCTACGTAGTGTAAGAATGAATCACATCAAATTATGGGGGCAGTAATCCACACTTCCTCAAATAAAATTATCGTATTAACATAAAATGGATAAAATAAAGAAATTTGTTGTAAAATAACTAAATAATATTAAATAAATAATATATATAATAAATAATATTTATAAATAGAGTGTCCAACACAATGTCAACCATGATAGGTGGTAAAGGAAAAATGAACAATCATTGTTTCTGAGGCGGTAGTTCACCGTACACGTATATAGTATGTTGTTTACCCATTAGTTGGAGGTGTGTGTGTAAGTTAAGGTAAAAAAATTAGAATAAATATATACATTTATATAAAATATACTTCAGGTTTGATACAATAATGTAATAAAGAGTGTTTTGGGGATAGAGAAAGAAAATAAAAGAAAGGAGTTTAAAGGAAGACATTACCTCTTAATCGGATAACTCCTTTTGGTTTGTGCTAAAATCATTACTTGGATTGATTTATACATAAGGTTTGGATTATATAAGTAATTTAGGGATGTTTTTAAGTGTATTTGGAAGATAATTTTCAATCCTATTTGGTTTGAGATATGTGAAGAAGAGGGAGAGGTGGTGGCCTTTAATAGGTAAGGGAAATGACACACCTATAATTTTTGGAAACAAGTTTGGTGTACCCACATTTTTTACAATAAAAAGTCATAAATAATTAATAAACTCAATAATGTACGGTTAAGGGCCGAAGAGTTTCTATAAAATGGTTTTTTGATAGGTTTATAGTTTTCTTTTGGTTATAAATTTAATGTTTATAACTTTATTCTCCAAATTTGTCTCTTAATTTGTTTAATTAGTTCTTAAAACTTTAACTATTATTTTTTGTCAAAATAATGTTTAAATTTTTGTACATTATAAATTTTGATTATTACAAATATTTAATCCATGTTTATATATTATAATCATGGAAGTTGATATAAATAATTTACAAATAACCCCAATGACAGGTTGAGACTGCAGGGTTTTAATGTAAAAAACCTTTAAAGGTTTACTGAGTTTTTATACAAACTTTTAAAGTGAAATTGATAATAATGACCTAAAATGGATTATTTAATAAATGTATTATCTATTTGAACATTAAAACAAATTTAAAATGTAATTTTAATTTATAAATTGATAAGATGAAAAAGCCTTTTTGAAATAACATTCAGTATTTTAACTATTCATTAAAAAACAAAATCTTACAGAAAAATACAAATAATATATACTTACCTAATTTTTTAGTTTCTATTTAAAATATTATGTTTATTTTTACATATTAAATCTATAACATTTCAAAAAATTGGATTTAAAATGGGTTCTCTATTAAAAGGCAGTAAAACTACCTTTATAAAAAATATAGGTTTTTTAGCATAAAATTGATTTAGTTCCAATCATATATCAATAATATTTATTAGAGGTTTTGAAAAAAATTAATATATAAAAAATAAATTTATTTAATATATTTCACTATTAGTAATAAATTTAACTTATTAATATAAATAATTCTTTTCACATTAAAATAGTCTTTTATAAAACAAGACCCTTTATATTCATTTGGTTTCTATATTCTTTTATAATTAATATGAAACCAATGAATTAAACTATATATATGAATAATTAATTTAATTTTATAATATTTAATTTAATTTCCATGTTATATCATTTTAAATAATAATATTTTAATAATTAATTATAATTTTATAACACTGGGTCTTGCATACTACGCAAGCCATCATGGAAAGCTAGCCTTTCATGTAATGTAAGACATCCTTAGTATTCCACGTGGAGAAAGAAAAAAATTTATATTATGTGTAGTGCATGGTTAACTTGCTATTTTGTACAATGAAAGCAATACATAATCCATTAATATAAAATATAAAAAAGTCAGTTATTCTTGAAATGAAAAATATCAAAAAGAATAAATTAATTTGAAAATTATATTTCACAAAATATTGTCATGTTACGTTTTAACTACCTTAAAATGAATCTCTATATAAAAATTAATTTGGGTTATCAATTCTTTTTGTAGAATCCGGTGTGTTTGAACCCGGTTAAAATTAAGAATGTTTCTGAATTTCTTTTTCGGTTTATCAACATCTCGTTCTTTTTAAACCGATCTCCAGAATTTTATTATGAGTGTTGGAACACCTAAAGATGACGTTTTTTTTTCGAACATTGATATAATTTTTTAGTTAAAGGTAAAGTCGCATGGGAGGTGAACGGTTTTTCTAACCATGCGGCCAAACCGTGCGTAGTTAGTCTTAGAGGCAGTAGCTTCCGCACGGGTGGCGGACGATTTTTCTAACCGTACGGCCAAACCATGCAAGTAGGGTGGCCGAGATAGTAGAAAATGCACGGTTAGCGCTCGGTTTTTCTAGCCATGTGAACTAACTCTGTGGGAACTTAAATGAGATCCTTAAATTGTGGATCTCACTCATTTTTTCCTTTAGATGGATCTTTTTTCCTCTTAAGAAGCCATAACTCGGGATTACTCTTCCTAGAAGGTAGGAGAAACATTACCATGTTTTTTGGAGGCAATCTGAAGGATTCTCATGGCTAATCGAAGACGATTTCTTGAGGTAGGTATATGTTCTTCTTCGTTATTGTTCGGTTTCATAGATCTACTTAGATCTACATATCCTCTTCTCACGGTTTCTTAGATCTACGCCCGTTATGGGTTGATGTAAGTGTTTGGATGCCATGTTTGATGATTTTTTGTCTTGGTCTTTCTAGGAGAAGTGATCTAAGGAAGGTTGTTGATGAATCAACCCACTTTTCTTGAGGGTTCTTCATTCGTTGTGGTTTCCATCAAAACCCGAGGTAGGGTCCCAAATCTTTAACACTTTATTTTAGAATTATAGTTTCTTTAAATAAATTGAGAGTGTTAATTTCCATGATTTTGATATGTCGACGAATAACACATTTCATGTTATTGATTAGTTCTTCCCACATGAGCTAAGTGAGGACTTGAACTTGTGTTGAGTTTACGAATTTTTAGTTAACTTGGTTAAACTGATATGATTAACCAGTTAAACGATTGGAATGGGGAGATTGAAGATAAGGATAATTAATTGTAGAATTAATTATCATGTCTTGATGTGGAATGAGTTTGTGGCCTTTATTTATTATTGGGAATATTAAATATTTGACATGTTCGGGAGATAATTTGGAAACTGGTAATAATTAATGGATGATTTAATTTTTACATATTAAATGGTAAATGGATAACTAATTGGTGATTGGTTAAATAATTATGATTTAATTAATTAATTTTTGAATTAATTAATTTGTAAACATTAAGTTATGATTGTGTATTGATTGTTTGTAAAGATTGTTGTCCAGGAGTACCTTTTGATGTGTATTAGTCTTCCATGGATTAAGTTTCCATGGATGGAGTTCTTTAGAGATATGATATGTTGTGTGAGATGGTCACTAAATATCTTGGCTTTGTTCATCATGTTTTGAGATGATTATGGTGTGCTAGTAGATTGTTAATGTCCGGGATGAACCGTTGTTTGAATGGATGGGATCAGACATGTTAAAGAATTTGGATAATAAGGGATGAGTTAGTTATTCGGTTGGCTTGCTCAGAATAATTAATTTTTAATTAATTATTAATTCATTAGATATTGAATGGTTAATTATTTGTTGACTTATATGAAGAGTGATTTGTGTTGTTAATTCATTGTTGAATTAATTAATGGATTGGTTTTGAGGGTGTTAGACCTGATGTTCTAAACCAATGATATATTTATATGTATGATTTATAAATGGGTTGTGAGACAGGGGTTGATGCTCCATATACTCATGGGGTGCTAGACCTAGCGTTCTACACTCATCTTGAAAGCTATTAATATTTTATTGGACATAGACTAATGCTCCAAATACACATGGGTTGTGGGACATGGGATGATGCACTGAATACTCACGAGGGTACTAGATATGATGTTCTACACCTATTAATTAACATTGGATTGTGGGTCCAATTTTTGATGCATGAAATGAGTTAATGGTTAATGAAGACTGTAGTCACATGATGATTTGTGAGTTGTTTATGAGAAAGGGTTCAATCATATTAATGAATTGGGTGAACCACTGTTAGTGGACGGACCCAAGAGCGAATCACTATTTTAGTTGATAGGCTTAGATATATTATATCAAATATTGAATTGAATAACTTATGACATATTATCCAAGCCAAAGCACAAGCTTGGATTCGGTCTTTACTTTGATTACTTAGATGGTCATTAGAGACATCTTTGGTGAGTGACTTATACGGGAGATGTAGGGCATAGGTCGCATATCTAGATTTTCATAATAATATTTTTATAATTGATAAATGGAAAATAATAATGTAATGATTGTTGGGTATGCATGAAAAATGAAAAGTGTAGGTTCAGACACCAGCTAAAGCCTGAAGCAGGTACTTCATTATATAGTTACTTTCTACTGCTTACATTATTTTATGCATTCCTTCACGTGTTTTAAGTTATTTATTAAATATATGGATTTAGGGTAGACACCGGTATTCTTGGACTATTGATATTTATATATCAGACCCTACACGGGCCACTATTTCACTAGGTACCTGAGTAGATTCTATTTGGTTGCAAGAATTTTCTATTTGCATTTACTTGGGAGTTAGGAGAAGAGGACCGAGAAGAGGCTCAGGATTCGTGGGGAGATTGCCTTTAGGGATTTGAGTCTTTATTTATTTATTTCTGCATTGGAATGTAAAGCATGCTGTTTTGTTGACTGTTTGTGTACTTTTGTATCATTAGCATTTCATGCATGCATCTGCTGTATAATTTGGTGTTGGGAATTTGTTTTGTACAAGATTTATACAATTTGTTTTCCGCTCCTTTATCATTTATTATACTGTTTCTTCTATTTATTGCCTTTTCCTATTATTGAACACTAAAATGAGGGTAGAGTCTCCCCACTAACTATCCTTAGACCCTCGCTACTAGTCGTCAACCTCTAACGTATGGGGAGACGCGCTTGAGGTCAGGTGGTGACCGGTCTGGCCATCGGTTTAGTGGTGACCTGGGTTGGGATGTTACAAAGTGGTATCAAAGGCAGGTTTCATTTATTTTCCTTTGTCTTACTGTTTTGGGAGTTGGTAGACATGATACTAAGAATGTGTCAACACTTGGATTAATAGTCATGCTTCAGACTGATCACCTCATGTACAGGAAATGACCAATTAGCTAGGGATGGGAATTGATGTTTGTACTATTAGAAGTTAAAGCTGATATGATTTCACCTTGAATAACTGTTGTATTTTCCGCTATTTAATGATTTTTAGGATTCTGAAAAGAATAATTTTCTTGGCCTGATATGGCAAGAAAGTTTCATACATGCATCATCTGAGTCGCTTATAGATTCACATGTCATACATATAACATATCATGAAGATTCATTAGTAGGATGCCTGCTACTTTGGATTGTATTCCTCAGGTGAAATGCTGTGTTTTATCTGTTTTAGCATGCCTCTCTAGATATCATGTTACGGTGATAGATTTAACATGCTTTAGTGATTATATGACGTAATGCCTTAGTTATTAGCATGTTTTTTTTGTTGTGAAATGCTTCCATGTTATAGCATGTTGTTGTGTTACTTCTTATTCTAACATGTTAAATAAGTTTTGATATGTGAAAGGGGTTCTAAAGTTAAAATGTTAAATAAATTTTGATTGAGTTAAATGGGAGACAAAATCATGTGGTAATATGAATGAGCTCCATATCGATTGGTAGGTGGCCACCCATATAATTTGGACCGTTAGGTTGATCATGTTAATTTTTGAAATGACCATGGTATTGTCTAATGAGAGCCAATTTTCAATCCATGGAGTGTATGGGCACTTCATGAATTGGGAAATGAAGACTCATATTAAATGTGATGACTTGATGCCATGTGAAATGCTTATAATTGTGAAAGATGTTTGATGTTGATATGAAATCAAATGGGTAGCTTCCAAAATGCAACTGGACCCAAGTAGGTCAGTTGGGGAGTGTTTTTATGAGATAAGCCATTTGGGTGTTTAAAATTTTAATACATGTGTGTTTTCTATTGGGTAACTTTATCGAAAACTGAGGTTGGTAAAAATGGGATCCTCGTAGGTCGCCTTATCTTATTAAAAGGAATTTATTTTGATAAGTTTCCTAAAATGACAGGATGTCAACTAACTTAAATGTTTTCAAAATGGAGTTTTCCGAAACGTACCTATTTTGCCTTGGGGAATTTTGAAAATGGTACTATGATTTTTTGATTAAATTGTATGATGATTAAATATTAAAAGTGATTAAATATAAGAGGTATGAAAATGGAACCTTTTGTGGGGTCCACAGCTTAAAAACCTCATGTAAAGGGTAGTTTAGACTTCTATTGAGTTTCCTTGAAACGGAAGCATGAGTAATTTACGTAGGCGTTCTTATCCATAGAAATAGTCTTATGTTTGACTTTTGAGCCTAGTGACTTGTTTTAAGTGACCCGGTTTAGGGTTGACAATTTTTCTTCGCAAGGGGCTATCCTGCAGTTGGTAGTGCCCTCAGAACTTAAATGCCTTGCTAGCACTATGGGTTTTCTCACACTTTTAGAGTTGTTGGGTTCCATTGTCCCAGGTAGGACTTACAGTTTTCTATGACACCCTTGTTCTAAAGGGTGGTGATGTGTTTCTTGACCTTTTTGTGGTATTGAGCATCGAGTAATGCTCGTTGTCAGCTGGTGAGATGTTCCTCGGGCATGGCCGACTACTTTGTTGGTCGTTTGACCATTTCTTCTTAGTAATGGATAAATGTTATTGTGTCGTCTAGGTAAATGGTCATATGAGGAAAAATGACTCCATAATAATCCTTTTATACTGTTGAGTACATCCTCGGGCCGACTCCATGTAGAGTAACTTGAGTGTTGAAGAATCAGTTTCATTTCAATACATGGGTTGGTTCTTGAAAGACCCGGGTGTTTGAAACACCAATCTTGTTATTAATCTAGCGTGCTGGTGAGCGGCTGATCTTTTCTTGAGACATCATGGGAAATATTAAGGTGGTTATTTCCACTTTGGTCACAATGAATGTGTTGGTGGGTGATACCGAGCGTTTATAACAAAGTAGTCTGGTAATGGTTTGACTGATCTTTTTCATGACCTCAGTTTTCCCTTAGTGCACTCTTCTGGACACGACGAGCATGTCCCCTATCTTGAACTCATCATGGAGACACTAAGGTAGCATTGGTATTGTGTAACGCTACAGTTTATATGTTGTTGGGCTTGATGTGTAGTTGTTATCTGGGTAGTATACGGAATGTGTTGATTCATTGGGCTACTTCCTTTTTTTTTGGGCACGGTTGGTTTTAAAATAGCATTGCGATGGCTTGACTTAGAAATTTTTCCAGTTGTTGGGTGAGCAATTCGTTATACAAGAGGATAGTTTTGGAATAGTTTTAAAAACATGTCATCAGATAAAGGGCGGAAGCGGGTTTTGGGTCCGCGATGTCTTTAAGGGAAGCATGATAAACCTTTTCCATTGTTTGATCGAGGTTCAACATTTTACTTTGACAATGTCCTTCTAATGACCTTAAATATAAGATCTGTATCAATTTTTAAGCTTTAGAGTAATCATTGTATCTAGTTTTAAAGGCTTATCCATTTGGTTTGAGAAGGGTTAAATGTGTGTTTGGCATTGGGAACACATCACATCACTTATAACATGATTAAATGAACTTTGTAGGTCGGTTGTTTTTGTAGTGGCTCCTGATGGCTTCTCGAGGATGAGAAGTTTTTAAGGTGGGTATAATGTAGAATCCTGTGTTTTTGAACCGGGTTAAAATTACGAATGTTTCTGAATTTTTTTTTTGGTTTATCGACAATTATTTCTTTTTAAACCGATCTCTAGAATTTTCTTCCGATGTTTGGAACACCTAAAGATGGAATTTTTTCAAACTTTGATAGAAGTTTTGAGGTAAAGGGGAAGTCGCATGGGCGGCACACAATTTCTCTAACCATGAGGCCAAACCGTGCGTAGTTGGTCTTGGAGGTAGTAGCTTCTGCATGGGCACCACACAGTTTGTCAAACTATGCGGCCAAACCATACGAGATGTGTGGTCGAGGCAGTAGCAAACTAAAGGTTAGCGCATGGTTTGTCAAACCGTGAGAACTAACCCATACGATCACTTAAACGAGATCCTTAAATTGTGGATCTCACTCATTTTTGCATTTATATGGATCATTTTTCCTCCTAAGCAGCCATAACTCGGGATTACTCTTTTTGGAAGGTAGGAGAACCTTTCCCAAGCGTTTTAGACGTGATCCGAAGGGTTCTCTTGACGAATCGAAGCCGGTTTCAGGAGGTAGGTAGATGTTCTTGTTCGTTCTTGAACGGTTTCTTAGATCTACTTTGATCTACATATCCTATTCTCACGGTTTATTAGATCTATTCCCATTATGTGTAGATTTAAGTGTGTGTATTCCATGTTTGATGAGTTTTGGTTATGGTATTACTAGGTGAAGTGATCTAAGGCGGGTTCTTGAAGAATCAATCCGTTTCCCTTGAGGGTTCTTCGTTCGTTGTGGTTTCCATCAAAACCCGAGGTAGGGTGACAAATCCTTAACACTTTATTTAAGAATTATAGTTTCTTTAAATAAATTTAGAATGTTAAATTCCATGATTTTTATTTGTCGACAAATAACACTTTTGATGTTATTGATTAGTTCCTCCCACATGAGCTAAGTGAGGACTTGAACTTGTGTTGAGTTTAAGCATGTTTGGATAACTTGGTTAAAGTTATATGATTAAATAGTTAATTTATTGGAATCGGGAGATTGAGTATAAGAATAATTAATTATATAATTAATTATCAATTCATGAGTTGGACTGAGTTTGTGGCCTTTACCGATTATTGGGAATATTGAATATTTTACATGTTCGCGAGATAATTTAGAAACTAGTAATAATTAATGGATGGATTAATTATTACATGTTAAATGGTAAATGGTTAACTAATTGATGATTGGTTAACGAGATATTAATTAATTAATTAATTGTTGAATTAATTATTTTTCAAACATTAATTTAAGATTTGGTATTGATTGTTTGATACGATTGTTGGTCAGGAGTACCTTTTGATGCGTATTAGTTTTCCACAACTTAAGTTGTCTTGGATGAAGTTTTTAGAGATAATATATGTTGTGTGAGATGGTCACTAAATGTCTTGGATTTATTCAGCATGTTTTGAGATGATTATGGTGTTCTTTTAGATTGTGAATGTCCTGGACGAACTATTGTTTGAATGGATGAGATCAAAACTGTTAAAGAATTTGGATAATTAAGTGCTGAGTTAGTTATTCAGTTGCCTTGCTAAGAATAATAAATTGTCAATTAATTATTAATTAACGAGATGTTGAATGGTTAATTATTTGTTGACTTATCTGAAGAGCTATTTGTGTTGTTAATAAATTGTTGAATTAATTAACGTATTTGTTTTGAGGGTGTTATTCATGATGTTTTACACCAATGATAGATGTATATGTAAGATTGATAAATTGGATGTGAGATAGGGACTGATGATCCACATACTCACGAGGTGCTAGACATGGCGTTCTACACCCAACTTGAAATCGATTATTATTTTATGGGACAGGGAGAGATGCTCCAAATACCCCTCGATTGTGCGACATGGACTAATGCTCCAAATACCCACAAGGGTATTGGACATGATGTTCTACACCAATTAATTAACATTGGACTGTGATTCCAATTTTTCGTTTGTGAAATGAGTTAATGGTTAATGAAGGTTGTTGTGAAATGATGATTTGTGAATTGTTTATGAGAAAGGGTTCGGGCATATTAATGAATTGGGTGAACCTCTGTTAGTGGACGGACCCAAGAGCGAATCACTATTTTAGCGGATGGGATTAGACATATTATATAAAATATTTAATTGAATATCTTATGACGTGTTATCCAAGACAAAGAAGAAGCTCAGATTCAGTCTTTAATTTGATTACGTAGATGGTCTTTAGGGATATCTTTGGTTAGTGACTTATACGGGAGATGTTGGGCATAGGAAAAATCTATAGATTTTCATAATAATATTTTAGTAATTGATAAATGTAAACTGATTATGTAATGATTGTTGTGTATGAATGAAAAATGAATAGTGCATGTTCAGACACCAGCTGAGGGCTGAAGCAGGTACTTGAGTATTCAGTTACTTTGTACTGCTTACTTTATTTTATGCATTCCTTCACATGTTTTCAATTATTTATTAAATATCTGGATTTGGGGTAGACAACAATGATCCCGACCTACTGATATTTATATCTCACACCCTACTCAGGATGATATTGCACTGGCCATCTAAGTAGATTATATTTGGTTACAGGACTATGTTTTTTGCATTTATATGGGAGTTAGGAGCAGTGGAACGAGCGGAGGCTTGGGTTAATCGAGGAGATCACCCTTGGGGTTGTGACTCTTTATTTATTTATTTCTATATTGAAATGTAAAGCATGCTATTTTGTTCACTGTTTTCTACATTGGTATCATTATCATGTCATGCATGCATCTACTGTATAATTTGGTGTTGGCCATTGGTTTTGTACAAGATTTATAAATTCTGCTTCCCGCTGCTTTATCATTTATTAGACCATTTCCTCTATTTATTTCCTTTGTCTATTTTTGAACACTAAAATGAGGGTATAGTCTCCCTGTCACGACCCCCTCCCACCAAAGATTCCCTTCCTGAGTTGGAAATAGTGAAAGGGAGATAATGACCCCCCGAGTCCCGTCTCCAGTAGGCCCCAGAGTAGCGACTAGCACCAAGGGTATGAGTTTTCACAAATATGGGAGGCATTACCCTTTTTATTATATAAAATCAGGGAATGGGATGAATCAAACAACAAAAGAAAAAGGAACAAGTAAATGAAAATAAACCCAAAACCCAACCCATATTCATGTTTTATTCAATACTGAAACAAAAGTACAAGCACAAGAAAATATCCAAAGTGCGATACCAAAAATAGAAAGAAAAAACTTCAACCAGCAAAACTCCAATTCCCAACTAGAAAGGTCCTGCACAGTCCCTGAATTCCTCCTAAAAACATGATATTAAACGTAGGGTGAGCATACAAGTATACTCATAAAGAAAACCCTAAAGCTCTTGTTCACAGGTGGGGATACATCCTAATACAATGTGACAAAACAGAAAGAACCACAACCTTGAAAGGAATCTATCCACCCAACCTTATAAGCCACACTCACCAAATCTCGCAAGTCAATAGATTAGTATAGTAATGTTATCAAAGTATGGGTACCCCGCACCACCATCCCACTGAATACTGCTCAACAACTCATGCCTAACACTCTAATGCATCCCCCTCATCCCGAGATAGTGCTGCAACCTGGCCATATGAAGCTCGAGCTAGTGCCAGAACCTGTCCATACGAAGCTCAGAGTATCCCACCGACACTCAATCCTCATCCATAACAACGTCTCATCATAAAGACCCCTGGGAACCACATCACATATCATCCTGAAGACACTTAGGAACATATCACATTCTCATCCCAAAGACTCTTGGGAAACATATGTCGTATCGTGCCTGAAGGATCTTGGTCTATAGAAACTGGAAGAGGTAGCACATGGAAGAAAACTAACTAGCCATCCTTTAGATATTTTAGAATCTCACCCCCCCGTCTAACAAATTTTTTCCACGTAGTGCTCAAAATGGGTGGGTGCATAAAGAAACATAAAACATACATATTTATATAATTATATCAACCACTCAGCCCATCCTAAGGATTATACACAAATGATTTGATCACATGCCTCAGCACTGCTACCTCGAAAGTATGCACATAATAAATAGCCCCAAACCCCATTAATATTTTCATGTTTAAATAGTTTTAGTTTATCTGTTCCTTAACTACCGAGAAACTAAAAACAACCAAACCAGATCAATCATTCGTAAAACATATACCCAGCAACCACAAATAATGTTAGGGAAAAAACAAGAAACAAAATACCATTTTCTTTTATCACCCAATCAATTCCATTTATTTTCCATATTTATTCAACTACCATGCCCCACAATTCATTAGTTAACTCTTCCACTTTTATTCATATGAAAAAACCATCCCTACAGCCCTACTTCCAACCACCATAACCACAAAAACATCGGAAACAATACCCATACCACATCATCATCCCTTTGATACCATTTACCAAAACTTCACAACCCATCACAACCATATTATTCACGCCCACCCACAACCAAGCCAACCACAGCCTCGCAGCTCACCTATTCCATAACAACCCATGAAACGCCCCTTCACATAATTAAACCCCAAGCCACACCCAAATTGTTTTTCTTTAATTTAGTTTAACTGGGGTGATCTTACAAGGGCTCCATGTATTCATTTAATCAGCCAACTTTACATGATTATCCAATTTCCACCTTCTATGAAATTCCATCCACAAAACAATCCAGAAAAATAGGGAAACATTTAATTGTGCAATAAAAGGCCCATAAAGACGGTGATTTTTAGTAGGCATAAACCTATTCAATTCACAACATAATCAATGGATAAGTATTGAAGGAAATAAAACAACAATATCAACAAAATTTATCCAAACCCATTATTTAACCAGTTATTATCATTATTTACTGGTTAAACCGTATCTCACGAAAAAAAGAGGATACCCACCCCGTATGATGCCCAAAATAGGGTGAGACAAAGGTAAGATCCCTACTTGAACATGTTTTGATGTCCTTCTATGAGAATAACCACAATGAGGATTTTTATCACTCCTCCTGATGACTACATCCTCCCATGGATGTTGCGGCACAACCGCCCTAATAACCAAGAGAGACTCCATTAAGGTTTAAGGTGTCACTTGTCATAGTATGGAAAGGAGGAACAGAAAGAGGAGATCAGGGAAGGAAAAATAACGAGGTAGAACGTACCATTAAGATGAAATTCGTCGAAGAGCGTCGTTACCATCAAATATCAGCAATCTCCTTAGTAGGAAACTATGAAGTGGAAGTCGAAGAAGAGGGAAAGGAATGAGGTGCAAGATGTTTGACTCGTCGAAACAATCCCACAACCACCGATATATCCACGATCGGAGTCCAGATGAAGAAGATAAGAGGAAGGGTTCTGGGTCATCCGGAAGCATCGCCGTACAGAGAAGAAGAGGGGTCTGTAAATAACACATGACCATCTCTTATATACGCAATGAAAAGGTAAAATTGTATTCATCGTGTATTAATGTGACCGTAAAACGGTTACACTGTTTGACTGGTCAACACACGACACATCACACATTTTCCATGAGTTTAATGATAGAAATAACTTCAATTAATAATAGGAGTTTTATTTACCTGCGACATGAGTCATAAAAACATATTCATCATTGGTCTTAAAATCACCTTCATAATTTCTAGGTTATGCTGCCGCTGATGGTTCATAAAACCGAGGTCGCACGAAGAAGATATAGTGAAAACAATGTTTTATCATCAAAATTAATATTAACAATATTTTATTATTATTATTATTTACTTATTTATTTATTTTTATAACTCAAAAATCAATCACTATTTGGACTCCCTTTCACACAATAATTCTTCACCAAATCTCCCATTTATCATATATTTCTCATTTAATTTTATTGTCACTATTACCTTTTAATTCTTCCCTCTCTCCAATCTCATTTATTCTCTTCCACATTTCCTTCACACCATTAAAACTGGCGCCTTGACTGTACTCAATGCCCAACACACCCCATCATTTCTTTCTCAATTCAATAAAATTAATTTTAATAACACCCATCATTAATGCTCTAATTTAATCCCATTAAACTAGTTTACCATTTTTATTCTCATATTAATTTAAAACCAATCCATTTAATTAAATTAAAATCATTTAATTTACTAACAAAAATTAAAACCATTTAATTTTGTTAGTTTCACTTTTTTTGAAACGTTATTATCATTATGAAATAATTATAATTATAATAAGACAATAATAATATTATTAAAATAATAATAATAACACAACTCCAAAAAAATAAAACCCATTTAATTTCATTTACCAATCACACACATATTTGTGTCACCATTATCATTATTATTTAATACAATTGTAATAAATCCTCTTTCAATTTCATCAACGAGTCACCATCATTATCATTAATTATTATTATTATTGACACCCATTATTATTTTATAATTTCTCCCTCTCTCCCACGATACTCACGCATAGTGTTTGAACACATAAAAATTTTACAATTTAACGGACCGGAGAGGTCTGTGCCATTATATCAGATACCTCTCAAAACATTATCATCCTCGAGAATTAAAAACCAATCCATAAAAAGGGGAAAGGTCTGAACAACCACCCCACAAGATTCCCCTCAGGGCTCTCGTCATAACAGGAATCCAACCATTATCCTAATTATATGAGTCAGGGAATTCCTTCCCCCATGTCGAGATATTATCTACTTTAGGTGGCATTGAATCACCTGCACGGGTTTAATCGCATCCACTTTAATGCGTCTCGATTTGGGATTAGTTCTTCCCGCCCCCATAATTTAGGATTTCTCATACACACACTGCCCCCAACACCGCACAAAACAAGCAACACGATTCCCCAACACATGGATTGGGGAATTCCTTCTCCTGTGTCACGATACTATTCTCTTTGGGAAGCACTGACTCACCTGCACGAGTTTAGTCACATCCACATTAATGTGTCTTGATTATGGACCAGGTCCTTTTATCACCACATGTTAGGACTCTTCACACACATTTAAAGGAAAGAGGGAAACAACTTATCATTATAGACTCATGAAAAACAAGGTCCAGGCCCAAAGCATGGGAGAGAATGAGTTTCAATAAAGGAGTGTGATGCTCCAAAATTTAAACAAAACATAAATAAGAGCATTTAAGTAAAACTGAAAACATATCTCTCGATATTTGGACTTAGTAGGGTTGTCTCTTCTGTTGCGTGCAACTATCAGCGTCCCTATCCTCTTACTTTCTATGTAATTCCACCTACTTGACCATGTCCCAGTTGGAGTCCTTGAGGAACTCCCTGTGGTTGGCCACCACCTGCTCCAGCTTCCCATGGTGGGACTGGAGCATGTTTCTTCTAGAAGGGTCGGGCTAGGAACTGCTGCTAGGGATGGGGATAAACTTGGATAGTCCCTCCATACTATGTCTGAAAAGGGAAATGTCTGCCAAGATTCCCACGATTCCCACATGTAAAGAACCTCGGTCTCTGGCCCATAGAAAACAGGTGGAAATCGTGAGATTGGTATGGGCCTTCTAAAGTCCTCTCCCTGCCGGTCGAAACATGGAAGGTCCTGTTGCTGGGGATCTACTGCTGACCGCCTCCTTCTTGGACGAACATAGGTGACTCCTCACTCGTGGTGGACCTACTTGCGAGTGCATCCTCTTGATTATCTCCACCGTATTCTGTACTTCTGGGTATGTTGGTAAGGTGAAAGGGGTCACCGCAAACCAAATATAGGGGTGAATTTCTTCCTCTTAATGCCTGGCTCGGGAATCCTTATCTGAAAAGAGATTTGGGGAAAATGGAGGGGATCCTTGAACTTGACCCCTAGTTCCCACACTAACATGCTTCCTTTTTGGAGAGACATCAACTCCTGCCTCTTCTAGGCCTTCCTTGTCGAGGAAATAAATTCCTCGTGGAACTCCTTTTCAACGTTGGCCCATAGAACTTATGTCTCCTTCCCCTCCCCAAGGTAAAGCATCCACCACTGACGCGCCGATCCTTGCAGCTGGCTTACTGCTAGAGGAACCCAGTACACTGATGGAGCCATGATCAGCCCAAAGGTGACCTGGAGTTCCTCCATCCAACTCTCTGATATTGTATCCAAAGTGATACCTTCATACATCTTCATGCTCTGTCACTGGAAAGCACGAAACGTGCGCTGCCAAAAGTCATATTTCGCCTCTCGGTCAATCCTCACTTGATCGATAGTCAAAATCTGCTGGGCCTCGACTGCCCGAGTCACCTGAGAACGATGTACAGGTTCCATAGTTGTATAGTAAATAAAGAATGCCTAAGTCCAAGTAGAAAGGAATGTTTTAAAGGTTTCATTTTATCATTTTATTTTTATTTCTTTCCTAGAACACACAAATCATGTAAAACACAAATCATGATGATGCATGTACCTTTACTAGGGCCTCTACCATGCAATCAATGTAGTCTTAAATGGTCTTTTGGTAAGCTCAGAGTCCTTGCATCGGATCACGGGGGCCCTAAAATCCCATGTCCTTGCCGATCATCCCTGGCCTATGTCACACACCAAAATCATCCAACACTGTTTCCCTACAATCCCATGCATTCCTCACTGTTCCTAACTCCAGACTCCATCCTATCTCTCAACCATAACCTCTGATACCATTCGGTCCTGACCCCCTCCCACCAAAGATTCCCTTCTAGAGCTGGCAGTGGTGAAATGGAGATAATGACCCTCCGAATCCCGCCTCCAGTAGGTCCCATAGTGGCGACTAGCACCAAGGGTATGAGTTTTCACAAATATGGGAGGAATTACCATTTTTATTATTTAATATCAGGAAATAGGATGAATCAGAGACCAAAAGAAAAATGAAGAAGTAAATGAAAATAAACCCAAAACCAAACCCATATGCATGTTTTATACAATACTGAAACAAAAGTACAAGTACAAGAAAAGCTCCAAAGTATGATACCAAAAAAAGAAAGCAAAAACTGCAACCAGCAAAACTCCAATGCCCAACTAGCAAGGTCCCACACGGTCCCTGAAGTCCTCCTGAAAACCTGAAAGTAAACGTAGGGTAAGCATATAAGTATAATCAGTAGAAAACCTAATGCTCTCATGCGCAGGTTGGGAGATATCCTAATGCCCCGTGAGAAAATAGAATAAACCAAAGCCTATCAAGGGATCTATCCACTCAACTTTATAAGCCACAGTCACTAAATATTTCAAGTCAAAAGAGGAGTACAGTAATAATATAAAAGTATGGGTACCCCGCACCACCTTCCCACTGAATACTGCTAAATACCTTATGCCTAATTATCTGATGCTTCCCCCTCTTCCTGAGCTAGTGCCACAACCTGGCCATACAAAGCTCGGGCTAGTGCCGCAACCTGGCCATATGAAGCTCATAGTATCCCACCAGCAATCAATCCTTGGCCATAACCACATCTCATCCCAAAGACACCTATGAACCACATCACATCTTATCCCAAAGACACCTTGGGACATATCACATACTCATCCTGAATACTCTTGTGAAACATCTGTCGTAACCTTCCTAAAGGATCTTGGGCTATAGAACCTGGATAAAGGAGCACATGGAAGAACAGTAACTAGCCATCCTTTAGATGTTTGAGAATCTCACCCCCATCTAATGGGTGTTCAACACATAGTGCTCATCATGGGTGGTGTGCGTAGAGAAACATAAAACCTAAAAATTTATATAATTATATCAACTACTCAGCCCATCATAAGGCTTCTACACAAAAGATTTGAGCACATGCCTCGACACTACTACCTCGAAAGTATGCACACAATAAACATCCCCAAACCCCATTAATATTTTCATGTTTCATCAGTTTTAGTTTATCAGTTATTTAACTACCGATCAACTAACAACAACCAAACCAGATCAATTATTCATAAAACATATCCCTGCCAACCACAGATAAATTTAGGGAAAACACAAGAAACACAATACCATTTTCTATTATCATCCAATCAATTCCATTGATTTTATGTATTGAATCAACTACCATGCCCCACAATTCATTAGTTAACTCTTCTACTTTTATTCATATGCATAACCTATCCCTGCAGCCCTGCTGCCAACCACCATAGCCACAAACACATCAGAAATAATACTCGTACCACATCATCATCCCTTTGATACCATTTACCGCAGCTCTTCTTCCCATCACAACCATATCATACATGCCAACCCCCAACCCTGCCAACTGCATCCCCGCTTCTCACCCATTCCATGACAACCCATGAAACAACCCTTCACAAAATTAAACCCCAACCAGCCCCCATAAAAAATCATTCTTTAATTTAGTTTAACCAAGGTGATCATACATGGGTTACATGTATTCATTTAATCAGCCAAATTTACATGATTAACCAATTTCAACATTTTATTAAATTCTATCAACAAAACAATCCAGAAAAACAGGGCAACATTCAATTGGGCAAGCAAAGGCCCCCAACGACCGTGATTTTTAGTAGGTATTAACCTATCCAATTCACAACATAATCAAAGGATAATAATTGATGGAAATAAAACAAAAAATCAACAAAATTTCCCCAAACCCATTCATTAACCAGTTATTATCTTTATTTACTGGTTCAACCATCTCTCATGAAAAAAACAGGATACCTACCCCACATGATGCTCAAAAGATAGAGAGACGAAGGTTAGATCCCTAGTTGAATATGTTTTGATGTCCTTCTGCGAGAACAACCACCACAAGGATTTCGATCACTCCTCCCGACGACGACGTCCTCCCGTGGACGCTGCGACACAACCGCATTAACAACCAAGAGAGAATCCATTATGTTTTAAGGTGTCACTTGTCATAGAAAGGAAAGGAGGAATAGATATAGGAGATCAAGGAAAGAATAAGAATGGGGTTGAACTTACCATTAAGATGACGTTTGTCGAAGAGCGTCATTCTGATCAAATATCAGAAATATCCTCGGTAGGAAACTGCGAAGAGTAAGTCAAAGAAGAGGGACATGAATGAGGTGCACGATGGTCACATCTTCGACATGATCCTGCAGCCACCGACTGATCCACGATCGGAGTCCGGATGAAGAAGATAGGCGGAAGGCTTCCGGGTCATCCAGAAGCATCGTCATGCAGAGAAGAATAGAGGTCCATAAAAAATATGTCACCCTCTATTATATAGGAAATTAAAAGGTAAAATGGTACACAACATGAATTAATGAATACATGATGTGACCGTACAACTGTTGCGCTATTTGACTGGTCAAAACACGACACGTCATGCAGTTTCCATGTGTTTAATGATAATAATAACTTCAATTTATAATAGGCATTTTATTGAATAGAGACATGAGTCATAAAAATGTATTCATAATTGGTCCTAAAATGACTGTCATAATTTCAGGGTTACGCTTCCACTGATGGTTCGTAAAACCGAGGTCGCATGATGAAGTTATAGTAAAAACAATGTTATATCATGAAAATTAATATTAACAATATTTTATTATTAGTATTATTTATTTATTTATTTATTTATATTTCTTAACTCCAAAATCAATCACGATTTGGACTTCATTTCATGATAAAATTATTCACCAAATCTCAAATTTACCATTTATTTCTCATTTAATTTTATTCCTACTATTACCTTATAATTCATCCCTCTCTCTAATCTCATTTATTCTCTTCCACAATTCCCTCACTCCACCAAATGTGGCGCTTTTCCTATACTCCATTCCCATCACGCCCCCATATTTTCTATCTCAATTCAATAAAATTAATAATAATAACACCCATCATTAACGTTCTAATTTAATACCATCAAATTTGTTTACCATGGTTATTATCATATTAAATTAAAACCATTCCATTTAATTAAATTCAAATAATTTAATTTACTAACCAAAATTAAAACCATTTAATTTTGTTAGTTGCATGTTTTTTTTCAAACATTATTATCATTATGAAATAATTATAATTACAGTAAGACAATATTATTATTATCAAAATAATAATAATAGCACAACTCCAAAAAAAAATGTAAACCCATTTAATTTCATTTTCCAACCACACACATATTTGTGTCACCATTATGATTATTATTTAATAAAATAGTAATAAATCCTCTTTCAATTTCATCAAGGGGTTTCCATCATTATCATTAATAATTGTTATTATTTTTTACGCCCATTATTATCTTATAATTACTCCCTCTCTCCCACGATACTCATGCGTTGTGTTTGACCACATCAAATTTTTAAAAAGTAATCGACCGGAGAGTTCCAGGCCATTGCACTCCCGACTGACTATCCTTAGACCCTCGCTACTAGTCGGAAGCCTCTGGCATATGGGGAGACGTGCTTGAGGTCATATGGTGACTAGTCCAACCATCAGTTTAGGGGTGACCCGCATCAGGACGTTACAATTTATACTTGAGAGATCCTTTCATAGATAACCACATCAAAAAAATTAATACCAATGCTTACTTTTAAATAATAAATATAGAACCCTAACGGTTCCCCAAAGTAACTAATAAATAGAATCCCACAGTGAAGTACATTTTAGGGAAGTGAATACATGGACATAGAAGAGAAATATAACCATGATGTTCTGATGGAGAGTGATAGAGAACTTTCCCAGGAGAAAGTTACCAATAAAAAATCCATAAATCTGCAATTATCTAAGAGAACATTTTATTCATTTGAAAATGTGGAACTAAGATAAAATTTTATTTATAGATTTATTTAATAAAGCTGAAGAATTTTCATGAAAAGATATACATGAATTATTTCCAGACAATCTCACCCAATGTTGTTACATGATCCACTTCACGTCATTAACTAAAAATAGGGATAAATGTTTCATTTTTGATGTATTAACAGATCATGAGATCCATGATAATTCATCCCATATCTCTTTAGTTTCCTTAAAAAAAATTAGATATGGTTATCTAATGTGAATGAATCCTCATGTGGTGAGATAAGAATTTAATCTCAGAAACATTATCTGTATTTTAACTTAAATATCCCACAAATTATTAACATTATAACCATTTTGAAATATATAACTTAAAATCATTAGAAATAATCTCACAAAATCATCTTAACATCGATCTATTTTATATGATAAATTATTACTCAGTTTTCACATTCAAAACATGTGAAAACCCTCATTATATATTCACTTGAAACATGGTAATACACTAAATTACCATTAATACTATTGGTAAACATGCATTCTTCCTTATTACAAAGGATACTAGATATATTCATTAAATCTAGGACGTTTTAAACATCATCCACGATGACATATACCACCTTTTCATCCAATAAATAATAAGATCTAGGGTAATTGGTGTTGTCTAATTTACTTTATCCAAATCAATAATCTCTTTATCCAAGAAAAAAATTGCTCAACATCTTGATCAAATTAACGGTTACCTACCCTTAATAAAAATTTCACTTTTCTATGTATTCATCACCATTAAAAATAACCTTTTCAGTTATTAATGAAAAAAATATACTAAAAATACTTATATATTTCATGATTCATATAACATATTTTTTTTTGAATTCCCAAACATAAATCCTTCATCATCCATATTTATTTTTAAATTGTTACAGAAGCTTTATTAACTTATTAATTAGTATATGTTTCCTTGAAAATAAAATTAGAATCATCTATTAATGTTCTAAAAACTCAATAATATCATGCTTCTTATTATTAATATGACAAATACTATAAGTACATCACATTCCTTTAACATATAATTCGCAGTTTCTTTATATTCAGAAATATAACCAGCACTCATAAAATATTATTTATTCTATTTATGAGATTTCTAATTGGAAGATAAATTTTCATAATGCCAACACTTTCCACACCAGAATCATTCAATGTTAACCATATTTATTATAGTTATCTTCATTGACTAAATACAAAAATAACTAGGTGAGAAACACATATTATATAAGAAAAACACATAATCCTGAAAACAATTACTCATAGGATGGATAAATCATGACACCTTTCTTAATATATGAAACCCTATGTTTATACTAGGTTATTCATAACCAAATTTTATTTAAATCCTACACGATGGTTCTTGATGAATTTGTGAATTTCGAAAACATATTCACAGAGAGTGTCAAACCAAGTGTGTAGAAAGGCATGTTTTCATGTAACAGAGTACCTTGAGACAAGCCCAAAACATTTTTTCAGAGTTTTTACCCCTTTGTACATCTATTCATGAGCCACATACACTTTTAGTATCCATAAATGGATGTATTTCTAGGAAACTAGATACCCTATCCATTAACAAAATTCCAGGACCTCTTTCTAAATGTTAACTCATCCTTATACTTATCCTTAGACATTTACTTAAGGTTCATAGTATGGTTTTATCATCATAGTTTTGAGTGGTTAAATAAAACATTACTATGACATCCAATATTTTTACCCTCGTTTTCTATATATATAAATTACATAAATTTGGTTTAATACATAATTTTTTTACAAATGGATGCCCAATGACAGTATTAGTTTAGCAACATTGAATACCTGGAAATATAAACACTAGTACATAAATGATCTACATTTTCTCACATTGGAATCTCTAAGAATAGAAAACCACTTAGACATATCATACTAGAAATATATCTTTAGGACCTGGGGAAGAAAAAACAAAAAGGGGTGTGCTTAGATGCTTAGTAAGGCTAAACAAGGGTGAAATTAAGATTAAACATGATCATAGGTGTATGATAACATGATCATAAAATTATAAGAACACACAATAGATATCAAATATCATAAACATTAGTTATGGGATAAATCCTGAAACTTTGGAATAAATTAACCATAAGAAAATTAACATCATTAACTAGGAAATAACAACTAAGGAATAAGGCATTGAATTTGTTGAATACATATAAGACTATTAACTATTATATCAAGGATACCTACGAATACCTTTATAACATGTTAGGATCCAGATATGATATGTGTACCTACTTTGATCATGGGAAAACAAACCATGTAACCTTTAGCTTTTAGGCTTGGAATACAACCCATGTACCTTCATGTTTTTGGACTTGGGCTAAAACCCATATACCCTCATACTTTTAGGCCTGGGCAGCAACCCATGCACCTTCAAGTTTTTAGGCTAAGGATATAACCCATATACCATCCTATTTTCATACTTGGGTTACAACCCATGTACCTTCTTAATTTTTGGATTAGGCTACGCCCCTTCAATCTTCATGTTTTATGTCTTGGGATAAAACTCATGTAACATCTTGTTTTTTGGCTTGGGATACAACCTATGTATCTTTTGAGATCATATAAAACATATCCTTAAAAAATTAATTGTAGGGAGATATATTACCCAATTATCATATAATAACATCATTCTTAAATGTGCCATAAAATAATAATAAATTCATCATAAAAATAAAAGTAAAAAGAGATCAGTTTTAAAAAATCAAATAATAACCCATAAAATAAAATGGGTATCATTAACATCTGACTACATTATAACCTATGAAATGAGATAGTCTCATAATCAATTCATGAAATAATAACTTGTTAAAATAAGAAAGTTTGAAAAGTATAAAACCTATGTAAGTGAAATGGTGTCATAAGAAACATTCCATCAAAACATAAAACATTAAAGAAATAAAATGAATGGATGAATTGGATAATTTACATGAATTGAATGAGTAACATGAACAGATGTTATATTAGATATAAAATAATTTTGAAGGATATTTTGAAAACATTTCTTGATGTAAATGTCGTTTCTTATTTGAAAAAGGCCATTTTAATCATAAAAACAATTGAAATCCATTTTCCTTGAAAATTATAAAAAAAATATTGAATACATTTTGAAGATAATTTTATTTAAAAAATATTTTAAAAACATTTTGATAAAAATTATCCTTTTAAATATTAAAAAAATATTCAATGAATTGAAGAAGGGTAAATCCGTAAATGTCGTACGAGGTAGAAGAACGTTCCTTTTGCATGGTAAATACATTAGTAAAATGAATCATTCAGATAGTGACAAGAAGATTCCATTAAAAAAATTTGTAAAATACCAAAAGGGTAAATAATGATTTTAAATCTTTTATATTAATTGTTGAATATTCTTTCAAACAGTATTTAGAAAACATTGTTTTTAAGGAACACAAATTTCCGACCGCTGAGACCATAATTTCAGAATTTATTAAAAACATTTTCATAACTATTTTATATACCAAATATTGTAAAAATGTTACAAATAAATTAATATGTAACTAATAACTATAATATAAGAAATATTAGGATCATTCTGGAGATATGGATCATAATATTTCATCAAAGGAAGCCTAAACGTAAACAATATGGAAAAGTGATGAGATTTGTTTTAATAAACTCTTACCAATTTGTAACTTTAAATTATAATCCCCATTTAAGAAAATTAAATTACATGAATCTTAAAATATAATTAAAACATTAAAATTAATTATATAAAATTTCTAATTTAGTGTACACCTAATAAAAAACATAGGATTATAACGTTGCAGGTGTCTGAACAAAGAAAAATTGTGACAAAATTTCATTACCGATTTGGTATCTAAAAAAGCATAAAACCAATGAGAGAAATATCATAAAATGGATATCTAAATACACAAATATTTATGTATTTTAACCATATAATTCATCCATGGGTAGTATACACATCACACAAAAGGAATGGGTGGTGAATAAAGCATGTATCTCACAGAAATAAAACGTGAGATAAAATTCCCTTACATTGTGTCTTTAATCTCATCATACTCATTAAAACCTCAATTATAATAAATATTGATTTACTATAAATCTATTAAAAAATATACAATTACTTATAATACCATATTGAGTTTTATTATTGATTTATATTACCCGTTTGTCAATAATTCTAGGTTAAGGTTTCACTTTGGGTAATATTTTATTTGTTTCTCACATGTGTCTTAATTTTTTATATCATTGTTCCTTGTACTTATATCATTATATACATAATTTAAACCATTATTTAAATATAATTTATATTTCCATATATGTGTATTATAATAATCCAAATAAAATATATCTATGAAATGGAATACACCACTCATGGAGATAGTATGTCGTATGTACGCAAGAAAGCTATTTCTGTTTTATTGTCATGTTAAAATAAAAAAAGTTAAAGGAATATATGTATATATGTGCATATATATAATTAATTATATAGTTTTTTATTTCATATATATTCACAAAAAGACCCTTAATTCATTCAATGTAGGGTATGAACGAATCATATCGCTTTGAGGGGGTGATAGTCCACACTTCCTCAAACAAAAATATTATATTAACATAAAATGAAAATTATAAATAAATTTATTGTAAGAAATTAAATAGGATTAATTTAATAATAAATATAATTTATAATTAATCTAAATATATTTCCATCATAACATCCACCATGAGAGTCGGTATAGGAAAAATGAACAATAATAGTTTTGTGAGGTGGTAGTTCTATTGTGCATGTAAATAGTATGTTTGTTACCCATTAGATAGAGGTGTATTTATTTTTAGGGGAAAAAATATTATAAAAACATCCAATAATATTGAATCTAATTATTTTGTTATAAAATCGTGTAATAATTAAAATGGATGGGGTGCAGAAAGAAAATAAAAAAAAGAGCTTGAGAGAAAATGTTACCTCTTAATCAGGTAACTCCTTTTTATTATGAAAAAATGCTTATTGGGATTTATTTATCACAAAGGAGAGAATTATAGGAAGATGGATGGGATTTTGGTAAGTTTATTTGGATGATCATGTCCAAACCTAAGTAGTTTGAGATGTGTGAATAAAAGGGAGAGGTGGTGGTCTTTTTTAGGGAAGGGAATGGACACACATGGAATTTTTTGAAACAACTTAGGTGTACCCACATTAATAAATAAAAAACAAAAAACATCAATAATTTATGGTTAATGGCCTTAAAATGTCCATCAAATAGTTTTTGGACATGTTTCTAGGTCTTTTTAGTTCTTAAATTTAATGTTGGGAACATTATCAACCTAATGTTTCTCTTAACCGTTTTAATTAATTTTAATCACATTCACTAATATTTTTGGTCGACAAATATTTGACATTATTATACCTTATAAATTATTCTTATTCCAAATATGTAATAAATTTTTTCAAATTATAATCACAGGAGTGATAGAGTTTTATTTAAAATTAATCCCGCTAACAGGACGACACTGTAGATTTTTAACGTGAAAACATCTTAATGTTTTCTATGTTTTTATACCCAATTTAAAAGTGAATATAATTAGAATAACCTAAATTAGATTAATTTATGAAATTAGTATCTAATTAAACATTACATTCTTTTTAAAATATAATTTAACCTTATAAATGGATTAGATGAAAAAATAGTTCTGAATTGAAATTCGGTAATTTTAACTCTTTATTAAAAATAACACCTTATATAAAAATACAAGAATTATATAATAACCAAATTTTTATGTTTCTATTTCAAATATGAAGTTTATTTATAAATTTTAAATAAATAAAAGTTCCAAAATTTATATTTAAAAATGATTTTCATTAAAATTATGTAAAACTACATATATAAAATTATAGGGTTTTAAGCATAAAAATGGGTTTTTTATCTTATATCTATAAAATATATTGGTGGATTATAAAAAATTATTGTTTGAAAATATAATATAGAAATGTAATTAATATATTTCACTATTATTAATTAATTTAACAGATTAGTATAATTTTTATTTTCATATAAAAATAGACTTTTATAAAATTAGTCTCATTATATTCATTTGGTTTCTAGATTCTTTTCTAATTATAGGGTTCCAAAAAAATCTAACAATATATATATATATATATTAAAAATTTATTTAATCCTATAATATTCAATTTAATGTCCATGTTAAATCCTATTAAATAATAATATTTTAAAAATGAATTGTTGTCCTGTAAAACTTGGTCTTGCGTGTTACACAAGCCATTGGGGGAAATCAATCATGAGTGTAACGTAAGGTAACCTCGGTATTCTATGTAAGGAAATCTTACATTTTTTCTTCTATTATTACATGTATAACTTTTTTTTCATATAACCCAAGCCATAAAGAGTGGTTTAATATAAAATAAACTATTTTTTAGTGTTTCATGAAATGAAAAATATCAAAAAAGATTAAATTAATTCTAAAACAAAATTTCACAAAATATAAGTTTTTTATAGTTATAATGAATATTTAAATGGTTATATATTATATTTATGATATTATTATAGTTATTAAATTATTATATCACATATTCATTTTACTTTTAAATCTATGAGAATATGACAATTTCACTAGTGTGTATGGTAGACTACCACCTCACGAAGCGATGTCATTTATTTATAATTTACATTAAAGGTAATTAGGATAGATTTATATAAAACATAATAAATATATGACATAAAAAATATTATACACTAGTAATATATTAATTATCTTTCTTTCTACCAATCCATTAAGAAAATGGAAACAATATTCATGTATATATATGACTTATTGTCTCTATAAACGGTGAATTTTATTTTCTATCGGTGGCTTTTATGGATTTCTATAAATAAATATATACTAAATATATATTATATTCATATAATGGTTTTAATTTTGATTATGATGAAACCGTGATCTATTTAATGGGAAAATGAAAAGATCAAATCAAAACACAGATGAAAAACATGTGGTTATTACCTGAAACATTTATATGACATGGAATTGTTAATAAATGGGAATAGAAGATCATATGAAATCTCTATATGGTATGATTTATATTAGTATGGATATGTAATATATTTATAATAAAATTATATATATTATATTGCATTTTGTAACATGTACGAAGGATGTCGAGACTTAGGGAATGATATTTTTGTCTAAATTTCTTTTCATTGAGTCTTATGTTATGTTATGCACCTATCTTATTTTTATGAGGTCTATATATAGACCCTTTGAAAATTAATATCATGAATATATTTTTTTTGTTATATTTTATTTTTTATTTAATTTTATTCCATCATGGGTGTTAAAATTTATAGTTACCAATGTTGTAATGAATTTTCCATACAATATCACACTTTATCTAGATTGTTTATGGTTATGTTTCAGATGGTGAAATATTATGATAAATTTCTTATTAAACATGTCAATTTTTTCATAATATGTCTACATCATGAGAATATATGTTTATAATTCATTTTTGTATCCTTATATAATCAATATTTTAAAAGAGTTTTTTAAGAAAAGAAATCGACTTTATTTATCTCTGTATTTGAAAAACTATCTTCATTCCAATAAAATGTTTTTTGAAAACGAATTTTAAAAATGTTTTTTATATTTATAAACTGGTTTATTAAATAAATATTTAACAATGATTTAATTTTTATTATATGTTTTGAAATAAATAATCATGTCATTTTCTAATAAAATCTGATTTGTATTTTACCAAAAATATAAACCGAATATATGTTTTAAAAATGTACAACATGAACAGAAATTTACACTGTAATGAAAATTATTTTTTTCAAATAATCCTTTATTTGTTTTTTCTTTTATTTTAAAATAATATTATTTATAAAATAGTTTATTTATTTTTTTGAGAAGTTATTTTTAAATAAAATTTAACTTCCTCAAGAATTGTTCCAAGCGATTTATCATTATAAAGGACCCTCCATATAATATGAAATCTATAGATCTAATTTATAGGTTATTGCGAATATTAACCACGGATGGAATTCATATTCTTTATTTGAATGGTTTATGATTAAATGATTTTTCTGAAACCCATTCCTATTCCACTGGATATACCATGATAAAATTCTTATGAAACCCACTTCTTTATCCATGAGTAAGGAAATTATGAAATGATTATTAAAAATAGTCAGTTTTCCACAGGTTATGATATGATGGAATCTTTATAAAACTTAATTATTTTCATTGTTAATGATACTATGAATTTTTTATGATTGTTTAGGACACATATATATGGTTTACATTATGTGATAGGTGGGACCTATATCCCCGTCCAAGTAATTGGGTAAAGATTTATTTCTAATGAGATAGATAAGACTATAATAGGGAGTTAACTTTATTCAATAAGGGAATTTATCCACTATGATTGTCTTAGGAGTGATAATAGACTATTATGACGGTTTTGGGAATGAACCCATCCCACTATGATATCCCTCCCAGTGAACCTTGAATAAAATGAAAATTATTTTCTATAGTTATGTTAATGGCACAAATTTATGTTTCATTAGAATGTTATTCCCTCATGGAACATTTCATTTGATTAGGTAATGAATCATGTCTCATTAAATTCCAATAATAGTCTGTGGTCCAACATTATGATCATTGATATACATGGTATGGCTTTGAATTGTTATTCTCATGTTCCCATACCCTTATGTTCATTTTATGCTTATGTAGCTCCCTTTTTTACCCTTAATGATCATCTGATCTCACTATTTCACAAGTTTTATTTTCTTATGTCGTGAATAATGGTATTATAGATGAAATTTATTACAATGGTTCTAGTTAGGAAGAAAATAAGGGGATATGATGTAGTTCACCTATGAACTAGTTGTTTTTGTTTCCAATTTTATATATGCACTATACCTTTAAAATCCCCAGCTGTGTGTTTGTGTAATATAATAATTGTCCATAAAAAATGATGTAATATCTATGTATGATTAGTTATAGTTATTATGGATTCTATAAAATGAATAGTTTAGTTAACCTTGGTAATTTTCAATGTGAAAACTTTAGTGAGGTCCCTAGGGATATTAATAAGGATATGTATAGGTATATATCTAAGGATATGTCTATGTATGAGTCAAAGTATAGATAAGTGTTCTAGAATTATGGTAAAAGATATTCTGAGTGGTGTATAAGAAATTAGATCCATGTTTGGATACTATATGTCGATGAGGCTTCATCGTAGAGGTACATATGGGTAATAACTCTAAAAAAGGAACATTGAGTTAGAAAAAATCTTCATATAGTGCATGACAATGGGTCTTGGTACACACACAATTAGAAAATCCTATTAGATGTGATTTATAAATTAAAAAACCCTTTATGAACCATCAATATGTATTTGAATAATAACCATCAATGGCCTTGGTTAAACCTATTTTTTCATTAAATAAAATGAAGTTTTCATTATTTATTTATTCCTTTATGTAGTTTTTCACGATTATGTGGTTCCCAAACATGATTATTGTTTCCCACACTATGATTTTTGGGGTTAATAAATAGATGAATCTTTAAAGAACTGTGTTAATGCTGAATTTTATGGAAAAAGAAATTAATTTCTTCCTTGTAATTGGAATGTTATGGGAGATGGAATGAAAATTTGTGATGCTATTGTCACACAACAATTTCAAACAATGAATCATGGGGGTATTACAAATTAAAAAAGGAGGGAAAAGTATTATGTTGAGTCCCTAATGAGGAAAATTCAACATTATTTTAGTGGTCCTTTTGATCCACTAGTTTCTGAACAATGGATTAGAACCACTAAAAAGATATTTTATGTTCTCCATTTTTTAGAACATGAGAAATTTTTTTGTCTACCATTTGGAAGGTGAAGAGAATCAATGGTGGATTAATATCAAGAATACAACGCAATATGATTAAATTCACTCAATAGATTGGGATGTTTTCAAGAACTAATTTTACAATAATTAATTTTCTTTTATAATTCTCATCAAATAAGGATATGGAGTTCCATGATAAAATGTTAAAGGATGATGGATTTATTGGTACCTATCAGGAAGATTTTACAAGACATGAGATGTATACTTATGGTATTATCATTTGACACGAAATTAAGGTTGATCGATTCCTCATTAGATTATAATGAGGTCTCAAAATGTAGTTAGTAATAAGAGACACCAGTAGATATGATGATATTGTTTAGTGTCTTATCATGGTGAAAATAGATGTTGGAGTTACATAACATTATCATGGTATCGATTAGAAAATAAAATTAGAAGCCAATAAGAAATATCCAAATCCTAGAAATAAGTAGATAAGTTTTACATTATGATTAATGTGAGGGAATAAACATGGAAGAAATCATATTAAGTTTTCTATTTTATGTTTTAATTATTGATGTTAAGGCCATCGAGAAATTGATTATCATTGTAAGGGAAAGTAGTTAGCTAACTATGTGAACAGAGGGAAAGATACACATAATTTCCCATAAAAAATACAATGATTAAAATAAAATGTGTTTGGGTATTCTGCTAATCAGTTCCCAAATATGAAGTTTGAGGATGATTATTAGTGTTAATAACCTCATACAATGAGAGAAAAGGGAAAATATCAAGAAATTATTATTTCTGATGAGGGGTGTGATACTTACATGGTGAAAGGTACACTTACCATCAACTATATAACTTATGTTGTCTTATGCTACTACGGATATACCTATTCCTTCATGACTGAATAATTTTTTAATGGTATCAAGATTCCACACAGATGATTAGATATCGAATTTGTAGTGAAACCCATAATGGAACAACTATCGCTTCTCAAGTCTACAATTCCCCTCTATTTGACATTGGTGTTAATTTTATTCTTGTAAATATTTTAATTATTCTTATGGATTGATTTAATGTTATCTTTAACATGGATAAAAATTATATAATTAAATTCCAGATCAATTTCCAATAAAGGGAAGTCACATTTGATATTCCAGACTAAACTATTATCATCTATTAGTGAAATGATGAAAATATACATCTGATGGAAATCAAATCCATTGATTGGGTTGTGATTCCGATTTAAGATAACTTGTTGTATCATAAGGTTGGATAGAAACTCAATATCTATGATACACATATTGAGTTGGAGGTTTTTTATTTTTTCTCATATTTGTTTCCTAGACATCCACCAAAATGCGAAGTTGTGTTCTCAATAGAAATCATACCCAGGGCCACCCTAATTTCAATGAATCACTATATAATTCACTAGATTGTGTTGCATGAATTGAAAATTCAACTCTAGGGGAACCATTGTGATGGATTTATTCATCCAATTGTGTAACCTTAGGATTCACCTGCTATTTTTTTAAAGTAATGATGGATCTTTGCTACTCTTTATTGATTAAAAGATCTTACCAATATCAAGACCATAAACAAGAATCCTCTACCCCGAATTGATGGATTATTTGATCGAATGCACAGATCTCAATAATTATCAATTATTTAACTTCGTTATATATATCAGAAATTTACTATCAATAAAGTGGATATACTTGATAATAAATTTGGAACAAGGTATGGTAACTATGAATATGGAGGGAAATCATTTGGTCTTACTAATTCCCATATTATTTTCAAGGATTTAATGAATATAGTATTTATATATTACCTTGATCAGTTTGTGGTAGTATTTATAAATGATATTGTTATCTATATAAATATAAATTAAGAGAAATAAGACCACTTAATAATTGAACTAAACCCCTTAAAGAAAGAGAAAATATATAAAAAACATACAAAATGTGAATCATCTATGAAAAAATATATTTTTGGGTCATATAATTTTAAAAGAGGTTATATATGTAGATCCATCAAAGAATGTGGATATTGGATGATTCCCCATGAAAACAATGGTGACTATAATCTATGGCTTTAATTGTTTAGCTATATATTATTGATGATTTTTATACAATTTCTCATGACCATCTAATCCAATCACGATGTTAACATAGGTTGGATCCAAGTTCCACTGGATAGATGAATGTGGGGAAAATTTCAAGAAACTGTATAAAATATTAGTCAGTGAACCTATTATTATGTTACGCTATAATAAATATGTATTTGTAATATATATTTATACATCAAATAAAGGATTTGGATGTGTAATCTTGTAGAATGACATTTTTATAGCTTAGTCCTCATGATAAATGAAATTTCATGAGAAAATTTATCAAACTCAGGATTTGTAGTTAGATGTTGCAAATTTTCCATTAAATATATGGATTTATTGTATTTATAGGGAAAAGTGTTATATACATACCAATAATAAATGTTTTAACTGTATATTCACACATATGGATTTGAAGATGCGCTAGAGACGAACGTTATATCTGATTTAATTTTATGATTGGTTAATAAATTTCTGTATTGGGAAAGTGAAAAGGATGGTTGATGCCTTGCAGGGAATGTATCATAATAGCATATCCATGATGGCGAACACATAATATCCAATATTTATGGATTTTCAATTGAAATCTATGGAAACATTGAATAAATGGGAGATATCATATCTTTCTCAAAAGAATGTTCTACCATCTATCCATTTAAAGATTAAAGAGGCACAAAATGAACATGTTGAGGTAAAAAAGATTAAAAATGTTTTCAAATATAAACATCATCACGATGTGATTATAAGTTATAGAATCCACTCATCTATTCCTTTAATACTAGATTTTAAAAAGGGTTTCTTAGAGGAGTACTGTATTTATTTATTCATTTTTCATCATAGAAGTATGAAGAAGTATATAGATTTGAAATAATACATATAGTAGGATAACATAACTAGATATATCACCGATCTTGTATCTAAATTGATGGAATTTAAGTGATTATATATTGAGATTAAACTTTCTAAGGGGGTGTTACATCCATTAATATTACCATAATAGAAAATGGAAAACATCACCTTTGAATTAGATATTGGACTCCCAAAACATTTAAATAATATAGTGATATATAGGTTGTAGTCGATCACCCTAAAAAGTTAAAACACTTCATTACTATAAAATAATAGTTCTATCATGCTCAACATTATATTATATACATTAATGAAGTGTTAAGGTTTTATAGATAACCCCATCCCATTTTGTCTGATCGTGATTTGAGGTTTACCTCAATGTGTGGGTGAATCCTTCTGCAATATCTTAAGATAGAGTTGAGTTTTAGCGTTGCGTATCATCCTCAAATAGATATTTAATTTGAAAGAACAATTAAAACCATAGGGTATATGTGGAGATTTTATTCTTTAGACTTCAATGTTACTTGACATCAATAACTTCCTCTAGTTGAGTTTTCATTCAACAATAACATTTACTCAATCATTCAGATGGATCCTTGTGAATCCTTATATAGAAAGATGTGTAGATTCTAAATTTTATAGAATTAATATTGATAAATAGATTTATCATGAAATAATATATATTAATAAAGTGATAATAATGCTAGATCATGTCAGTAACACATTAAGGAATCTTAGAGTTGGCAGAAATATTATGCTGACAATTTCTGGTGTGATCTTGTATTTAATGTTTATGACAGGGTTATTCTGAGAGTTTATCCATCAAATATGGTTATTTGATTCAGGAATAAAGGGAAACTAATCCAATAGTTTATTTTTCCCTTGTAAATTATTTATCATATAGGGATGGTATCCTATCTGTTGGCGATTCAACCAAACCTATCTCAAGTCCACGATGTGTTCAATGTATCTCTCCTGATAAAGTAAAAACCTCACCCTACACATGTAATTAAATAAAATGTTTTTCCACTGGAGAAATATATTTATTATGGGTAAAATGTTTTGGAGATTATTGATCTTATCATGAAATTTCAATGAAATAAGACCACACACATGGTCAATGTTTTTTGGTGAAACCACCAATTTGTGGAAGCTGTGTGTGAACCTGGGGAAATGATGTTGAATAAGTATCCTTGTTTTTTTATTAAAGTGACATATTTTGATTCAAAAAATAACTTCAAGTTGTATATTATATAATACCTTTAATATTTTTTAATTTATTTTTGAATAAATTAAATATCTTTGATTTCCTGTATTACACAGAACACTGAGTTATAACAAACCGTGATATATTATTAATAGTATTCACACATGACCACAGTAAACTAGAAATTAAACATACCAATATGAATAATAAAAAATAATTATAAAATATTATGTAAAATGGTATTATTTAAATTAAACATATTGATAACAAATAATGTGATTTTTCAATAATGTATTTATATGTTTTGAAAATTGTATTTAAAAAAAAATTTATTTATTTTTGGGAAAAAATGTAAAATTAATTATTGAAACTTTTTAAAATTAATTTGATAAAATAAACTTCATTTTTTAAACAATAATGTTAAAATTATTTTTGGGTTAATTTGGTAGATATTTCAAAACAAATAATTTTAATATGAAATATGAAAATACATAATTTTAATTGAAAACTACATCTTCATATAAATTTTTTATAAAGATAAAATTATATATTCAAATATATTTAAAGAAAATTTATCTCAATGATATATTTAATAATCCAATTAAGGTCATTTAAATCATTTTAATATTTAATTTTTTATAAAACACCTATAAACTGTTGACCTTTTTCTCATTGAAAACCCACTATCTCATCACATATTCGATATTAATTTTAAATTATGTTAATTGAATTTGTAAAAATTCATTTCATAATTTTAATAAGAATAATTTATTTATCTAAAATGATCAACTTAATTTATAACTAAAATGAATAGTTATCATAGTAAATTATAAATATCACAGTTAAGGTAAAAATGGGTTTAATGGGGGATAAACTAAAAAGATAAGGGTTAAAAAGACCTAAAAGGTTTATAAATTATATTTTACAGAAATATTTAAATAATATATGGTGTAAGGATATATAACACATCATTTGGGATCCTTTTTCATGAGGAAAGCATGGTTACACCTTTTTTCCATTCAAAAACATACAATCATGCCACTCATCCCGCTTATAAAAGGCCACCGACTCTCATATCATCTTCAAAAAATAAATCCATTTTTATTTGTCCATTTAATACATAAATTAATTCGAAAATTCCATTTTTTTCATCCTATAATCCTTATTTTTCTAGAAATCTAACCATAGAAGGCACTTTTTCCAATCTTAAGAGGTTACCTAATGAAGAGGAAACATTCTTCAACGAGTGATTCTATTTTATTTATTCGTACACCTCCTAAAATTATTATTAAAAAATTATTATGTATTGAAAATATTATAAAACATATTATAAAATATTTTAATGATAATTTCTTGACTTACAACTATCTCCACTTTGATCAAATTGGTTATGAAATCATCATTCGTGTGTATGGTGGACTACTGCCTCATTAATCAATGTAATTAATTGTTTCATTACCACCACTCATAGATATTTATTTAATTGGATTAAATTTTTATATATTATATTTATGATAATATTATTAATTGTAATAATTACTTCAAACAAACCTTCATACATTCAATTCTATAAAAATACAATGATATTTCTCATGTGTACGACGAACTACCTCCTTGAGAAGCAATGACATTCGTTCACTCTTTACATAGAAGGTAAAAAAGATGTATTTATTCAAAATATGATATATATATGACATAAAAATTATTATATAATTGTAATATATTATTTACCTTCATATCATTCAATCTATTAAAGAAATGGAAACAATGTTAGTGTGTACGTACGACCGACCTTCTCCATCAATGGTGTATTTAATTTTCTATATCTAACTCTTATGGATTAATATAAATAAATAATGAAAATATATGATACTTATATTATGTTTATATTTATATATATTAAGTAACTATGGTAAAATTAAGAGAACAAAATAAAAAATAAAAAACCAAAACATACACACAAAATAAGCAGTTGTTGCCCAAAACATGACAGTGACATTTTATGATTAATAGAAGGGTAATAACAGTTAATAAGAATTTAATATATGGTATGATATAATTTTTTATGGTTTCTAGAAATATTTAAAATAAGCCTATATTTTTTTATTAGAGTTTCATACATGTACTATGTAATTTAGGACATAAGGTAATTGATTTTTTCCTCAATTTTCATTCATTGAGAAATATGTTATGTTATGAACCTATAATCATTTATGAGGAGTATATAAAACCAATTTGATATATAATATCTCAAATTTATTTATTCTCATTATATTTTTAGATTAATTTAATTTTACTCCTTATTGGTCTTTCAATTCAACGTTACCAAATTGGTAATGATTTTATCTGACAATTTAATCATTTATCAAGATTGTTTACCATTATTTTTATGATGACAAATTAATATGGTCTATTTCTTAATAATTAATTAGTTTTATTCTCCTTTGGTTATATCTTGAGAATATATATTTTTTCTTTATTTTCCTCTCCTAATATAGTCAGGAGTTAAAATGGATTTTTTAAGATAAATTATCATCATTATATATCAATTTATTCAAAAACCCATTTTCCTTACAAAACCATGTTTTCAAAAAATAATTTCAAAATGGTTTATAAAATTATCCAAATTATTTATTAATGAAATTTTTACACATGTTTTACAAGTTACATATGTTTTTAAGGAATCATTATGTCGTTTTTGAGACAATTTCCATTTGTATTTTACCAAACATATGAACGGAATATCTATTTTTAACATGTATGGATTGAATGAAATTTTCCATCATCATGAATATTAATTGTTTTATTTTTATTAATTTATTAATTTTCACATTTATTTTTACGTATAAGTATTTCCATATTAATTTATGAATATGTAGTTGAAAAAAATTATTTTCAATGAAACTTTATCTTCCACAAGAATTGATCCTAGTGATTTATCATAAAATCGTTCTTCATCTAAGTTGGAACCCCTTTATATAATTTATTGTTTTATAGGGAATGAACCTAGGATAACATTATTATTAATTATTTTAATAGATCATGATGAAAATATGTTTATGAAACCCATTTATCTTACGTGCGGTTTACCATGATTAGATTCTTATGAAACCCAATTCGTTATCCATAGGTTATGCAATGTTAAAATGAGGAAATGATTACGAATCATATCTCTTTTACATAGGTTATGTTGTGATTAAATTTTTATGAAACCCCATATCATTTCAGTGGTTATGAAATGATGAATGTTTTATGATCTTCGGAAAAACATACAAGTAGTTTTCATTTTGGTGACTAGTGGGATGTATATCACCCTGTATGAATTGAGTAATGATTTAAATCTCATGAGATGGATAGGAATCAAATTACAAGTGAACCTAGTTTATTAATGAATCTGAAATGATTAGGGGGTTGTGAGGAGTCTCATATGGAGATTCCCTAATAGGGTATGTCTGTGGTTCTGGACACCCCTCCCTTGTGGAGGGAGGGGATGTCGATCCTCTTCATCCTTCATCTTTATGGCCCCATCCCATTCTTACATTCACTCACAATGATCCCCTATCACCTTTTCCTGTGATTCCCCTTTTCCATAGAGTTCCTGAACTCATCAATGGCTCACCAAAGATGGCGATTTCGACTAAAGAATTCACCGAAGTATAAAATATTCACAGGTTGATGCTCGTCACACACTTTAGGAACCGTAAACCTTCTATTGACACCTTTGATCATTTCATGACTGAGTATTGTGGTCTCCAAGAATGGGTAGTTGTTGGGATTCTTAATAGGTAGTCAATGATGATCTATTTTTTTTGGTGGATGACATGATCTATTCCTGGTCTAGTGCTCCGCGCTCCCTTGATGGCTGCTTCTTATATCTCCTTTGGTGGTCTTTGGAGTTAAACATGAATCATGATGTGCCTACTATGTCCGTATGGGGATGCTTTATATATTTTCTTTATCTGTTCCAAAATCAATCAATTATTTAATTCTTGGGAATATGTTATGCCATTATTTGTGTTCTGACAAAAGAACATTTGTTGTTTTCCACCCAATATCCCCTCAGATTTGTATCGAAGTTGACATTTCAAATCCTATGGTGGAATGGATTTAGATTTCGGTTGGAGATGAATTTAGATGGAATTATTTAGTGTTTTTTTAACCTTGGATTACATTTTACATTAACTTCCAACAGTTATGATACTTGATTTCAGCTTTTCATCATCAGAATAGGGCTTGGAAAGGGCTAGATCCTATCCCAATATACCTATTTGGAACAGAGACTACTGAAGACCCCAAGGTGAACCAAATTTTTGAGGTTGTGGTTGATTTAGGCAGGGTTGAGGTGGTGTGTGGCTATGGATTGTTGGAGTTGGGTCCACCTGTGGAGGCTCAATTGGTTCTGGAGCTGGGGTTATCTTCAGCCATTGTAAAGTGTGAAAATTCTAAGGTATTGGAGCTGAGGGTCAGTGATGTTTTTTACTATCTCAGGTGTGATTTGGGTGTCATCCCATTGTCAATATGATCAAGGGACGTTGTTCAGGTTAGTGAGGTTCAAGAGTTTACATCTTCTCCATATACAGAATTTGTGAATGAGGTGAGGAACCCCCCTTGGATGATAATTTATCCACCAAGTATGTCTCTTCCATTTTTTCCAATAATGTTTGTACATGAATAGATGTCTGTAATGCTCCAAGTATGGGAGGTCATCCTCAAATTACACTTTGGGAGGACACTAATAAGAATCCCCAATTACTGGGTTCCAGTTTTGTACATCTCAGAGGCTCATATTTTCCTAAGAAGAAATTTCTTGCTAAGACATCCTATGCTGATATGGTGAAATCCGAAGAAATGGTTATCCAGTATCAGAATCAATTTTTAGTGATGGGGAACAAAGAGTGTCATGTGGTTGAGGAAGGGGATGAGATGGAGGCTTATCAGGAGGATATGGATACTGATTCAGGATCCCTTGTTGAGTCCCGGAAGTTGACATTGTGGAGGAATATATAAGATCTTCTTTTCAGAAGGGGAAGAATTACATCATTGATACTGAGGGTTTTATTGGGCACTCTAAGAGGCTGTGAAGAGGAAAATACTATTCCTTCTTTCCAATACTTCCCGTTAATAGATCCTCAAGAAAATCCAATCTCCCTCTGAGGGTTCCTAATCAGGTGGTGGAAAATTCTTCAAAATAACTAGAACCCCCTACAAGAGAATAATCTGTCATCAACCTGATGAATGATGATAAGGAACTTTTAGAATAAGATATCATCTAGAGTAGGAAGGAATTTATTGAGTGTGATGAGTTGGAAGTCGTCATCAATGGAAATGAGGAATTCATAGACAAGGGTCTATATTTCATTACTACATAAGGGAAGTTTGACAGATTGAATGGGAGGTGCATTAAGGTAAATGTTTCCAAGGAGATGTGTGATTGGACCTGAAAACAACTTGGAATACTAGCACATGGCTTAAATGGGAAAAAGATCAATGTGGGAGAGCTCATCCAAAACTGGGACAAGATTTTCTATAATTTAGAAAACCTACTCAAAGATGATCTGGATTATAAGGTTATCATCCTTCAATAGAGTCTCCACATAGGTAAGGTCTCTAAAAGGATTAAACTTAAAATCAAAGATTCAGTTATGACATATTATGTTGCTTGACTATATTTGTGTACTTGATCGGTTTCCCACTTTTCCTTAAAAATTGTTATCCTAATAAAAACAGATATATTTATGGTTGTAACCTAGTTTAGTAATGTAATTTTTCCACTATTATGGTCTTAGGAGAGAACCATGCCTATTATGATAGTTTGAGGATTGAACGCTTTATACTATAATATCCTTGATAGTAATCCTTGTCTACTATGTAAATTATTTTCAATTCATATGTGTACGCTGCCAATTTATTTACTATAAAAATGTTGTTATATCATGGATTATTATTTTTATTATATAATGATTCATGTCTTATAAACTTATATAAATTATTCCATAACTCAATATTATGATCTTTGATATGTATGGTATGGTTTTCAAATGATATGCTAATGTTCTCGTACCCTCAGGTTCATATTATTCTAACATATATCCATTTTCCCCATACTGATAATGTAAACTCCACTTTTCTTATTTTTCCTCTCCCCAGGTTATGAAGAAATTTTTTATGTATGATATGTCTAAGATGGGTGATATGTTGGAAGAATATCGTGGGAGATGATATAGTTTAGCTATAAACTAGTTGTTTTTTATTACATGTTTCAAAATGCACTATACCTTTATGATCCACAAAATGTTATTTTAATGTAATAAATATTCCAAAAAAATATATAATATCTATGTATGATAATTTTGGGTTATTATACAAATATCCATGTGATCGCACAAAAACAAAAAGAGAAGGCCATCAGGTGCAGCTCCTAACCAGCACCCATGTGATCACTTATTGTCCATATTTCTACTAATTTAACATGTGGTTTGGAAATGGAGATAACTAGGACTATCCAATCCCATCATGTCTTTTCACGACATGGTTATGAGATGGTATCCTTCAAAACTACCCACTTAGTAGGAAGCCAAACCTTGTATATGGAAATTTGGAAAATTAAATTAATGGGTTTGAAATATCTACCATGCAGGTGTCAAATTTAGAAGGATGTTTACCCAAAAATTTCCCATATATTAATGGTTTATATTTTGAGAACACAGAAAAGGATACAAATATAGAGGAAATAAATTGAGATTTAAAATCCCTGTAGAAACCTATAGAAAATTCCTATATATAAAACATTAGAAAAATCCTCACATAATTTTTTCCTCTATGGAGTCTATTCTGAAAGTTTTTTTCCCAAACCTAGTATGCAATGTATCCATTGAAGATGGACTCATCTACATGGTTTAGTGAAACATACACTAATTATTAAAATATCTTACCCTGTAATTCCTATATTTCATAGCGACCACATAAATTATTCTCTTCCATATACCCCCAAGTGTTTCAAACTTCCTAGAGAGAAAATTATGTGAACCAACCACCACCACAATCTAACCTTTTAGACTGAATTATTTTTGGTTTTTGATTCCCCTCCTCTTACCAATTCCATTTGAAATGTTATTTAATCCGGACATGAACACCTTTTTCAAAGGAATCCATGAAAAGTAAATGATGATAAACCTTGTAATTCTACTAAACATACATTATCTGGATGTTGGTAATGCTAGAGTGCCCCTCTTTTGATCATAAATATCATTATTAAAAGGAATATCCTTCTTTTACTCCCTAATTTAGGGGGACCTCAATGTATTATCAATCAATTAACCCCTTGACTATAAAATCCCTAGTTTTAAGAACATGGGTGATAACTATGCCAACATAGTATTCCCATATTGGATCTCTAATCTAGTCTTTGATCCATGTATTCATGGGATACCATCATATGGATAAGATTAAATATGAATCTCGTTAATAATTTTATCACTAAAAATCAATGAGTGAGTTGAGTAGAGATAAAAGGCTTTAAGAAACACTCGGGCTTTCTATACCAAAGAACTTGAAGGGATGAATCCACTAATCTATATTACCCACTAATGATTTCCCAATTATTGGAAGCATTATGGACCTCAAATTTGGTGTGATATCAAATACTATCTTTAACATAACCTATTATAACTATTAGGTAAATCATCAGGGAAACCACATTTGTGTAATCCTTTCTAGATTATCTATTGTCAAACCATTCATGAACCATAAATCCCTATAGTAGAATGTTAAACTATGTGGACAATTCCCCTATTTCATAATGTAGAACTATATTCCATCATCATCATGTAATGTTAAATAACATGGCTTAGTCTTGGAAAATTGCCTAAAATTTTGAATCATGTGCAACATGGGCTTTGATTCCTACCAAGTGTGATACATTTGATGCTTCCCAGGGGTTCATGTGAAATATCACCAACCCTACACATTCATATTCATGAAAAAAAATTACTCATAATTCCTTTTATTCCATCCGTTATATTGATTAATTACCCATGAGTTCATATACCCAATCTCATTATGTTGTATTCCATCTAAGACCATGATTTATTCCACTACATTAATATTCTATACCAACCACTCTTTTATCTATTCATACTCTAGATGGATCCATGCCCCATTGAGAAATATATATTCTATATAGGTATCACTTTATTTTATTTATTATTCCTTATTCTTATTTAAACCATTTTTGTGATCAACAGTCTATACTTTAACAGGAATAACTAACCCCATACAATAGAAGACCAAATTCAATGAAAAAATAAACTATCTTCATTAGGAAATATACCATTAATGGTCAATTTGAATGGTATTCTCATTTTTATGCCCCACACCAACCATTTATTGGATCCTTTCAGCTAATCATCCTTCTTATATGAAGTTGTACTATATACAAAATGTCATGGTTTTATGAATTTAAAAGGTAAGAATATGCTCCTTATCACATGACCTCAATATGTCTTACTATTTTTAAAAAGTGGCACAAAAAATCCTAGGAACTATTTCCTTTTGAAATACATAATGGAATCCCATTTAAAGGGAGTATTTTTAAATCTATAAAAACCTATCACTTTCTCAGATTGAGATAGTCCGAAAACCACCTGACTATATTTCTTAAAACCAAAGAATCCGTAATTATGGAAAACACAATAAAGACTAACATATGATTTATACATATTTTCACATTGATAAATTTTAATAACATACTAAAATATTAATGGTAACTAGTCTCATGATAGGATTTGTGAAGGATTCATGGAAATGTGTTCAATCTATAAAAGAGTTCAGGATAAATAAATAATTCACACATGATTGGTGTGAATGAGACAAACCTCTTGTTCTCTCAAAATAACTCACATCTAATATAAAATTAGTAATGTCATAGGGACCACATTCCATGGGAAATAAATTCTTCCCCAACTCAAAATGAGTTGGTGTGAACACTTGTTAGGAGTTTCTATATGAAACAATAAAAAGTGAACTCAGCATGAATCTTTCAGTTGGAAAAGTTACTGGTGCATAATGATTTTACTTTTGATGCTACATTGATGTGTTTTATTCTTCTATTTTATTAATTATTAAAGGATGTTTTGTAACAAGAGTCCCTTTTAATTAAAATTTATTACATCATCTCTAAGATAGACATACTACTCGATTATTAAAAAAATTTAGTTCTCATCAAATAGGTGCAGAATTGTTTCTAACATATCAACTCCATGTGTGGGTTACTAACACATTAGTGAGGGAGTACTACATAAAAAATATCAAAACATAATTAGAGGTAGAATAAGGGATCCACCAAACCATATCCCCCCATATATCACCCCACTAGTAGAGAATGAATGTGGTGTAATATACATAACCTTTCAGTATCTCTAACAATTTTAGGGTCCTTTTCCGGGAACTCAATAAATTCATCCACATGTAACATAGGGAGATAGATCACATAGTTTCATACACACTCAAAACTTATTATGATTCTCCTTATAGGACTCTAGATAACAATTATATCATCTAGTATCACACAACCCCAATCCATAGACAACCTACCAAGGACACCACCAATGTAGTATATGTTCTAGTAACAGAAACCTAATAACCTAAGAGATCTCACCTTGGGAGAAAAACAACTAATCATAAGGATCTAGATCATATAATCACCTATAATAAATATGTTTCCTATATTAGTTAGAGGATTCTGGTGAGAATGACCATATCTATATTCATACTCAGCATGTCGGCCATTATTCTATGGTAGCACTAGCAGAACCATTTTGGCATATCTCAAAATCTAATAGGGGAGGTCCCATATTCCTACTCCCACTTATCATAATAATAATTATACATTGGAATCATTTAGAGGGTAATATCAGTTTATCTCAGCAATAATAAAGGTCTTGGAACATATTACCTCTCAATGACATAATGGTCATTTCCATATCTGACAAACCACTAAAGTGTATCAGTGGGTTCATATCACTATTGAAAATATGGCCTTTATCATCACTAGAAAAGGGAATTAATAGCCCTAGAAAAGTGTTGTCATTCGAGGAGAAGATAGGGGGTACCTTTTATCAGTGCTAAAAAATGCTGATAAAAGGGTCCTTTATGAGCGTTTTTTTGAAGCACTGATAAAAGTTTAAAAAATATTAAAAAAATAAAAATTATATTTCTGAAATACTAGGAGGGGCTTCAACAGCGCTTGAAGATCCCGTCAAGAGCGCCCAGCCTCCCACCGCAACCCGCATGCTCCGTACACCCCTTGCATTTAACAACATCCCCACCCCCTTTAACAGTGCTAGGCATTATTCCCCACCCACGCACGTGACCTGCTTCCCCTAGGATTCGTACTTGGGACATGTGACCTATGCGCTTAAGCCTTTACCACTCCACCATTTTTCATTGCTCTTCATTTTTTAATATATATATATATATATAGTTATATTTACTCATATATTAATATATATGTTTACATATATATAGTTATTTTAATATATATATATACATATAGTTATATTAATATATATATATATCTGTATATTAATATATATATATATATCCAGATATTAATATATATATATATATCAGTATGTTAATATATATAGTTATATTTATATATTTATATAGTTATTAATATATTAATATATATTTATATATTTATTAATATATTAATATATATTTATAAGATCAGTTGTAAATATATTTTTAAAATATGTGTATTGTGTGTGTTTATAAATAAAAAAATACATATATACAACACACACACACACATATATTATATGTGTATTTTTATGTATAATTATACATATTTATAAATATTTACAAATATTATATATTAATATGTATATACATATGTATAAAATATATAGAAAATATATATCATTTTTTCGATACAGACACACACAAATACACACACACACACACGCTTTATATATGTATATTAATATAAATATTTTTTTTATTTTAAATAAAGTGGATATTTTTTAGATAAGATTTATATATTGAGAAATATAATTTATATGTAAATATGATAAATTATTTATTTATAAAATTAAATTTGTATGGGTGAATATATTAAAAAATATGTATATATTGTTATATAATTGATTATAAGTAAAATTAAATTGTAAAAAAACATAAAATTTCAAATCCATAACATCAATATAAATGTAACCCCTTGGAATAAAATTAGTCCCCAGTGAAAAGGGACAAAAAGACCCCCGGAAACAAGGCTGAAATTTCATCAAATTATAAAACATTCGGGTATTCAAACTAAATACTCAGTTTTGGTGACCTTTTGGGACTCTTTTGGCCACAAAATGGGGCATAAGTTTCCCTTTGGTCTCAACGTGTAGAGCTCGTTGTATGTTTTGATTTGATATGTTGTAGAGATCAAACAGACACCATGATCAAAAGTTACAGTCGTTTGAAGTTTATGTTATGTTTTCAACTTATTTTAGATCTTTTAGTAATTTTTTGGATATTTTGAGTATTCAAATAGTTATTAAATTATTATCAGTCAACGATAATTAGAAAATTTTTAATTAACAATTTTAAGATATTTTATAAGCCATTTTCACTACATACCAAACATATTAATTGAAAATGTTTATTTATACTTATCTAAAACATATTTTAAAAATATATATTATATTTATATCAGTATAAATATACTTACATATCAATATATTATTTTTTATTAAATATAATTTTTTATATATATACATTATTAGTTCTAGGAAAAAGTGCCGATAAAGCCCCCTTTTATGAGTGCTACTAAAAATAGCACTAATAAACGCGGTCCCTTTAATAGCGCTAAAAGAGTGATTATAAAGGGGGAGCCTTTATCAGCACTAAAAAAGTGCAGATAAAGGGTCATTTTTTACAATAAATTTTTTAGCACTGTAAAAGTGCCCTTTATCAGTGCATTTTTTAGCACTGATAAAGTTACCCCAATTATCAGCAACTTTTTTTGCGCTACTAAAAGGTTGCACTACGAAAACCCAGTTTAATGTAGTGCATCCCCACTCACATTGATGAATAGAACCATATTTATATTCTTATAAAATAATCTAACTAATATATCTTATTGGTGATTGGATGTAAGTCCCAAATAATTACTTACTCCTTCTAATAATGTTAGCATGTTAAGGAAATGGTAGAGGCTGGATACTATTGGAATATTCCATCTATCAATATGGTATATTAAAACATTCATACCTCTTCCATTATAATCTCTAATAAGTTTATGGTGAGAGATACATATAAGTAGGAACATATTCCATCTCCCATTTAAAATGATTTTCAGTACATTCTGATGAGGAATTAAGAGTATGATCGTGCTTATATTCCCATTCTGACTAGAGATCAGTGGAAAATTTCAATATCCACTTCAACAAAGCCTCATATTCCTTCCAAGACTATACGAACTAACCATAATATTATAGGAAGTTCTCAAGATATGTTATATACTTCTGATTTACTTAAACACATGGAGATATGTTAGTATATTAATATGGAAACCAACAAAGATGACCAAATTCCTACCCATTATAAAAGGTTGCATCTATATATTCTGATGGGAATGCATGAGTCACCTAGAAGGTCTCCCATGTGTGAATACCATAATGTGAAATACTCAACACTATGAACCCAAAATTGGATTTTTGTGAAGAAGTCTTGGAAAGGGAATTCCAGAACATCAGAGATGACCCATATTTTTTCAATGTTTAATACTAGTGTTCCTGAAGATTTAATGAATAATTCAACAGCTTTCCAATAATTTAATGAAAAAAAATAATAAAATATAGGAATTATTCATATTTTTTATGTCCACCCAATGATGTTTTTCTAGAATCCCTAGAGGCCCATCCTAGAGCATTCTCCATGAAGGTCATCCCCATGTAAATATTATGATCGATCACGAGTACTATTCTCAGGGTAAGAGCTATGAAAATCCTCCTCGTGGTTGGAAGATAAATCAGCATAATGTTCTTCCACTTTCCACATTAGGCACAATCTACACTGAAGGTGCACCATATTGTATATACTGTAGAAATCCACCATAAACTGGAAAATTAATCCAAAATGGAAGATCTACCCATAATAAAAAACATGCAAATAAACATCGACACCATCACCATGGTGTTTTATTTGAAACTCTTCCCTATAAAGGCAACTCATTTGATCAAAAAGATAATATCCTTATCGAAGTTACTCTATGATGGCAGTCATACTAAGAGGCTCTTGAGATACTGAGGCCTGCAACTATATGATCCTCATATTTGATGAGTAGTATCCCTTCTCTACCAAATGATTGTCTAAGTGGTAGATATATATTCTTCCTTTATATAGTTCCCACCAAGTAGAGATTATTTTGACCAATACCACTCTCCTCAATATGGTTTTAAAGAAACAACCACTATTATTAGAATTGTTAGAGTAATCTCTCACAAAACATGAAGATAAATCTCTGATCATAATAAAAGAACATTCCAAATAAATCATACAGATTATGTTTGGCCCCCTAACTACGTCCTTTTATGAAATTAGGAATACTTTTATAGAGAAATGTATACATTATATTCATATTAATTTATAGATGACAAACCACCATTTTTAGGTAATGAATTTTTCTAAAAAGAAATATGCTAACCACGTTAAGATAATCGTTAATATCAACTACCAAATCAGCTTGGATTCCCTTTTTAAATCCCCAAAACCAATGTGAAAAAGGTAGTGTGGGGATCTCCAATAATAATTTCCTATAATAATGGAAACTTTAATCAAATTCACTATTGATGATCCAATTAATGTACACTTCTAAGGATGGTGTGAACATGGTGTGTTTCACATCACCCCACTCCCTGGTAAGAAGAATCCCCTGAGAATGGTTTCATCCATCATCATTCATGAAAGGTATCATTACTAGACTCTCCATATGATAGTTTTTCTATCTAGATAAATATCTTCATTTCAAAATCTAAAAAATATTTATCTCAATGAGAATAAGACATTACAATACTCTTGTATCAAACCTATAAAATTATTTATATGGCCTTTCACTAGGAAAAATACATTCCCTTTTATATAGTGCCACCTTTAATGGGGTGAATATCATTTTAGAACATTCAATATATAAAACACATTCTCAAATGAAAATACTTAAATGTTAATAGGGTAGTATTAGTGTCCATTGTAGCAGGAATATAAGTGAAATCCCAACCCATATGGATGGGGGAATTTTTAATGTCACTAACATTATCATGGATATCAAATCCCCAATGGGTCCGAAATTTCATAGTGGTAGAACCAAATAATCTCCATACCATATGGATTGGGGAATTTATATAACAACCACCCCCACCATCAAGGAAGACAGTCTTCACCAGATTGGGGGATACGTGACATGATATATCCTCAAAGGCCCTCCCATAGTATGATCCTACCATTTGATAATGCACACACTGAAAATGGGTTTCTTGAGACTCTCTCTGTATCAGCCTTAATAAATCAGTTCCAATAGACAGGTTGATGGAAAATACAAAAACCTCATAGGATCTATAAGCTGAAATATTCCACCAAAAGGTAAATACAACAAATTATTTTCAGTTTTCTATAAAAAAAATTTTATATGGAAACCATTAAACTTTTTCATTCAGTAATGACATGATTTATAATATATAATTTGAATTTATGAATGTTATTACTATTAACCTTAATGACCACACAAAACAATGTTTCTGTATAGAAGTAAAGGATGGGGATGTTTATGTCTAAAACAAAGACAAAAATGATATTATTAAAGAAGGTTTTCATTCCTACCATAAGAGATATGTTCAAAATTTAGTGGTTCCATGAATTTCATAGTTTTCATTACTTTTTGACCATTGGTTAATAAAAGGGAAGAATGTTCCCAAATCCCACTCATCACCTAAAGAAATTTGACCTCCTATTATAGGAAAAGATATTTTTTCAACATGAATAGATGTTGAAGGAGTTAATTTAATCAATGATAAACTAATCATGGGAAATATTCCAATTGATTATAACCTTTATTCATAGATTCATATTTCAATTTCAGTAAATCCCCCACATCATGAAGAAGATACAATATTTTTTATTGTATAATGAAGCTATATGACCAACTTAGAACCCAAGCAACCATTGTATCTAGACCTAGTACCTGTGGAATATTAGTAGTCCCCCCAATTAAGGTTTTATCTAATGATATTATTAGAGTGAAACCATAGTCTATATTATAATGTTGACCAAAAACAGAGACTAAAATGATTACATTGTGAATATTTTTCCATTTTATAAACTCATGTTTTAAACTATCTAAGTATCCCACCATAACATATTAGTTCCATTTAATCTCAGGAATCCTAATTGGAGGCTATGTAAGGACATTGGGAACTAGTGAAACAATTAAGGTAAAATTATCTTAGGTGGATAGACATTAGATATCCTCTACTGATCTTTAGGAATCCAAAATTATCAATTTATAATGGAACTAAAAACCAAGATTAGAATATTACACATTACGTATCAATATATATACCCATGATAGGAACCTATAAGAATAAAGAGACATCTAACCTCATGAGTTTTGTGTTGATTCTAGATGGACCACCATTTTAACAGTATAATAGATTACCAAATAGGTGCTCCATAAATATTTAGTGACCACCATTGGTAATATATCTACGATTTTAGCTCAACCACTTAAAATATAATTTTCAGTTACCTCTGCATTTATGAGAATTTTCAGAAATAGAATATCTCATACATAATTTTTAGATGGAATAGCCTGACCTACTCATTAAACATGAAACTCCCATAGTAGAATCTATTGGAAATCTATATTGAAATTTTTTTGGATGAGTTTTAAATACCATTGATCATTCTAAAACATCTTGTATAATTCCATGAACATACGTATGTTTCATAAATTTTGGAATACATAATTCATTAAAACAAGATAATGTTCATGATAACAATAATTCCCTAATTGACGAGTATTGGTAAATAAAAAAAATCTTATTCTTAAACCATCTATGATAGGAAAAGATTTGTAATATCATGTGATAAATCCTCATGATTGTAATTAATAGTAGAATAATCCTACTTAGAAAGATATAAAATAGAATTGGAACCTACCATATAAAAAAATGAAAGAATAATTTTTAATTTTTGAAAAAAGAGTATATTCTTGGGTCCATCATCATAGATATCGAAAAGAATATGTTGAATCTACCAAATACTAGAGAATTTAATAAATTTGGATTCAGTGATCACCTAAATTATTTATCCTAAAATTAATTTTTTTCCACAAAATTTAAGAGTACAATGTCATCAAATAAATTCGTAAGATAATAATTGATTCTAGGAGAGTCAATATGTAAATATAAATAGAACAAGTTTCATGTGTTTCCATTATCCCACTTGGAGAAGAAGTATACTGACTTGAATATTTTTATAGGGGAACAAAAAAGTTTGATAGTTGGATGAAAATAAAGACGGTTAAATGATCTCATTTTATCTTCAAGGAATGCCTGAATCAACCTTTTGTGACCCTAACTCCTTGTATAATGACTAAGAAGACTTATACAACACTAAAATCCCACAAGATATACATTTAAAAGAAAAAATGATAGTGGGGAAACATGAGTATGCTATATGAAGAGGAACCCATGTCGATACCTAATATAGTGTGGACTATTCAAGATTTCATTCTTTTTTCAGTAGGAGGAAAAGAAATGCACCACCAAAATACTCTAACATATACTTTACCATCAAACAAAACCATAATTTGAAAAAAATACTACTATAGACCATACAAGGAATTTCACTTAGATGATACCATCTATAGTGGAGATGACACATATCACTATCCCTCTAAAAATAAAAGAGCAGGGGAAGAGGTTATTATGGCAGAAGGGGAAGAGGAATATGATTCCAATATCGAACCTTTTTACTCAAGACATATCCCCACTGAATTAATATATGTTAAAGACGCCCAGAGACAAGAACTCTAGTGGTATTTTTAGGTGCACCAATATACTCCTAGAATAACCAGGTCTCATTTTGGATCAATTGGACTAGATGATTGATTCATGAATCAATATCAACCTTAAAACGTGTGGGAATTTTTACCCAACTCATCTCACAAATGAAAAATATTCCTCAAAATTTTGATTACGTATAATACTCATAAATATACAAAACTCTATCTTCCAATCCTCATACCAAGGAGAAAACTTATACAGGTAAGCATATTTCACTAGAATTAATGTATGACATATCAAAATATCTTATTTTCATTATTTATATTCTCTCAATATTGTATTCAAATAATTTATTAATAGATATTTTTTATGAATTTATCAAGGATCCCCATTTCCCTAAGATGTATGAAGCTAAGTTCATTGTCACAGAAGCATATCATATAAAAACTGACCATAGTAAATTTTATGTGATCATCTACTTTATTGATAAAGATTATAATACATCCACATAAGGGAACAATATAAATTTAAGCATATATGGAAATTTAGATGTTGCTGACATTCATCAATCCCTCATTGATAATGGTTCTATAATCATTCTCATTCCATCATTGACCCTCCATAAATTTCATAATATAATATCTATTTTTTCTCCCTCCACTTTGAAAATCCAAATATTTAGTAAGTGAGAAAAAAATCATCATATATGATTCAACCTCATAATCCAATTTGGAAACCTGTCTCTAATTCTATCTTCAAGGGTTTTTATAAAGACATGGATTTCAACACTATGTTAAGAAGATCATGGTTTCAAACTAATACACTAGATCCTTCATCATAACATAAATATCTCAAGTAATATTTCAATGGACATGATTAATTATGTAATCATGTTAGTACCCATATCAATTACAAGGAATCAGAATATATAGATGTTTGATTTTATCAATGGGAGTTAAAATATCATATGATATATGATTTTATCCAAACAATATCCCCTAATGGTAAAGAAATATACCCTTCCAAACCATTTCCCAAATATGGAAAATATTATGTATTTTCCATCAATCGAACCAAGGATGTTATTTTATATTTGGGAAGTCATCTAGTCATATAAACCCCATATAACCAATACTCTTTGACCAAGTTGAAAAGAATCATGGGTTAAGGAGGATGGCTCATGGTTTTTGAATTTTTTCCTATATCATCATGATATATTCCATTTAAAATGAATCTATTTTTGTATAAAAATGGTGAGACCATGGTCATAATGGTAATTATCCAAAATATAATGTTTCTTATTCAACTATACGGTCTAAATACATCCTTGCACCACTATCTAGATTGGATTAAAACTCCAAATCATTGAAATAAACGGAAAATAACCCTATGTCATCCCCTGAATCTAAGGATGTCGACACTAATTCTTCCATTGGTGATAGTTGAGATACAAGATATATTATCAAGAATATACCCAATAATATTGTTCATGCATTTCAATCATTGAATCCTAGAGATTCATGTTAATCATCAATTGGAGGTATAAATATACTTTCATTTGATTTCATTCCAAAGGATGTCCCATCATCACCCACATACATGGAAATTTAGATAGTTGGATATAAGGATGATGATTTAAGTGATAACTCTCTTGAAATTGTTAATGGAATCTCTACCACCATTGATAATATTAGAGATGTGAATCTAGGTATAATGGAAGTCCCATGACCATTGTTAATCAGTTTCATCTTTTATCCTAAAGAACAAGAGATGTGCATCTCTTTCTTATATGTAAAAAATTTCACTTCAAATGGAAATACAATGAAATTTCTAGAATTTATTATTTTATGACCACCCATAATTTGGAAATACCTAATCATATCCATGGCTAATTTAAGAATCTAGTATAATTCATCTTATTCTTGCATCAATGGTGGATGTCAAAGATTATAAGAACATAAAAAGACAACTTCACTTGGGAGGCTTAGTAACCAAAATAGATTTCTAATATTATCCCCATTAAAAATAAGAATGGTCATGTTAGGTTTCTAAATGATTTCGTGTATCTTAATCAACATTTCCCAAAAGTTGATTTCCATGTTCTAATCAAATATAATTTGATTAATTCCTATACTAGTTTTAGGACACCCTTTATATATGTATATATTATATTTAACAAAATCTAGAAGGACATTGGTGATGAAGAGTTAAGTACTTTAAGGGCACCCAACTGTGTGTATTTCGATCGATAGATTCCCCTTGCTATGAAGAATTTTTGTGTCATATATCAAAATTCCATGAATTATATTATCACTTCCTTTCTAAGGAAAACCATTTAATTATATATGGATGATTTTTTGTTGATAATATTCATAAAATTGATCATTTTGTTGATATTAAAGATAATTTTAATAATATATGGTATACTAGATAGAAGAGAACCATACTAAAATATTCTTTCAGGGTGATATCATGAAATATCTCTAGTTTATGGTATTTGATCACAACATATATGTCATCCATGAGGAGACCAAGGAACTACTTAACATCCCACCAATCCAAAATATAAAAGTGTTTAGGTGGAATCAAGGATGTATCACCTCCATTGGGAACATTATAGTGAACCATGTAGAAAAATGATTTCCCTTCACAAAGATCATGTGGGGGATTATTTACTAATGGGGTGAAGATTGTCTAGAATATTTTGAAAATGTCAAAACATAACTCTTAATCCGACTAGGTATAATAATTCATGTCAATGAAAATCTACTCATTTATTACATTATGGCCTTATAATGATCACATGTTTCCATTATCCTTTTGTACAGTGATATAGTGAAAGAGATAAGTATTTATTATCTTATTAAAACAATGCTAGATATAGAATCATTATATTTTCCCATCAAGAATAATTACTTTCCATTAGTCACTATATCTAAGAAAACAAAGACAATGCGCTAATATTTATAAGAAACACTCAGTCTATGTCATTAACTCTATCAAAAAACATACTAAATCATCAAAAAATGACTAGACATCTAGAATAATGGTTGGTAATCTTGTATAAATTTGATATCTAGTTCATACAATAACATATAGTCATATGGGAAAAATTTCAAAAATTCTAGATATATATTCCACCTTAAAAAGCACACAACCTAATTCATAATTGTCCAATAAAGAGATATTCTCCATTAAAAACACCACCCAAGTCATGGGATGTGTATTTTGATGGTTCATCATTTATATCGACATGGATAATGACGTAAAATATGATACTAAATAGAGTTTCTTTGGGAATTTTCCATATCTCTCCATCAAAATAAGATTTTCCCAATTCTATATTAGTTTATGAATTAAACCCAAAGAAGAAGTATAATATAAAGATACCATTATATTCTTGAAATTGGAATTTATGATATCAATAGTCTTATTGAATATCAAGGATGATTCTTTGTGGATTATCATGAATATTAAGAACAAGTACTCCATTAATAAATAAGGATTCATTCATATATATGTTTATGAAAAATCAGTGATGACTAAATTTTCCATAGAACTTACACTTCCTCACATCCCAAGATCACATAATATCCATGAAAATATATTAATTAATTCACCAACCTCCCGATAATATCTAGACCTAGATTATATAATCATCTAAATCATACACTAAAAGGGAGTCACTTTATTTATTGGAAACATCATAGAGGGTGTCATCAAATTCATCACCACCATAAGATAATATAATCAAATTCCCTATTTAACCGAAACTATTATTGGTTAGATTTATTCTATACTATAATATAACCAATGGATAATTCTTCTTTCTATCCAAAAAATGAAATAACTGATCTGAGAGTGGTTCATAATGTTTATACCTTATGAAAGATTAATTCTAAAAAAATCCACTATGAACATGGATTTTATGGAATATTACATAAATGATTTCAAGGAGAATAGAACATTCATTTTACATAGTATGTCCTCACATGAACCCTTGGTGATCATTAATTTGGAACTAGGATCCCCCACCAAATCAAGAAGCCTGGATACTTTTGGCCATTGATGACACAATATTTCATAGAGTTCCCCATAAAATGTAATTCCTACTATATAAATTTTTATACCATTCATCATCCCTCAGAGATTCTTCATGCCACAAAATATTATTTTCCAGTTACCATTAGTGAAATATATTTCATGAGGGAATATTTGAAAATAATATCCATGAAGGAAATGTATATACATTCTTCCACAAAATTAATCATTAAGTGGGATAAGGATATAGCCCTCCAATATGTCGGGATGAATTCTGTCATCAAATTTTTGAAGTCAAAAATAATTTCTAAATTTGGTATCCCTCACACAAATTATACAAGGGAAGAAGTTAATAAATATCAATCCTAAGTGGGAGGGACCCTTTTTCATACACATGGAATAATCAAATGGATCATATTATTGGTTCAGAATATATGGATATCATATCATTATTTCTTCCATTTTATGATTTCATAACAAATTCATTATAAAAATTCACTTCATTTCATCAAATTGTGTTGGGAAAAAATATCTCATTATGTCCCCTCGATGTTTTTGGATGTGACTTTGTTTTTTTGACAGAGCTATATGATCCCAATTAATTATGGTTGATGTTGTTGATGCAGGTTTTTAAGGTGATGCAGTTTCTAAATGTTTTTCAAATTTTTGGGCCTCAAAACAAAGAGTTTGTGTTTGGAAAAATAAGGATATATTCAAAGGATTAAATATTACATGAACCTTGAATCATAGTTCTCAAATGTATAATAGGTAAGTGGAATGGAAATGAAAATTGGAAAAGGGAATATTTGTGTATAACAGTGCTATATGGACTATGAAGGAAACTATGAAGACCGTGAACGAGAAAAAATTCATGGGAGTCTTGGAGTAAAGTCCATATATGGAGTTCCATGGTCATCTAGATATAATCTAGAAATATAGGTTGTGATTCCTACCAACCCATGATGCTTGGGTCCAGCTCCACTTGCATGTGAAGCCTATTATCCCTTGTGTAGAAAAGGTCCTCCCTCTAGTGATGTGAAACTCACCCTACAATGATAGTAGTCAAAAAAGGCCAGAAAGGAGACCGACCAGTCCATTTCGAGAATGACATATAATCAAGTCATCTGTAATACATATATGTCCCAAAAGAAGTGACACCCACAAACCACAAGATTGCACTCCTTGAACTTATGTACACTATCCTTCCTAATCACTAACAGAGTGTGTATTGTCATTAAATCATCATAAGAAAATTTACAGAGCCCATGTATCTCCATAATGGAAACATATATAAAACTCGGGGATATCCCTATATAAAAATTAAAAAAAGCTAAAAATAAGGCCACTATAATCGAACCTCAACCAATAGAGGGTCTGGGATCCTTCTCATGTTGGGTCTGTTCTGTCGCAAAATTATGACCTATACTATAGCTCTATGACCCTTCTTGGCTACCCTGAGATGATCTAACCTACTGTAGGTGAAAACATGTCATATGGATTCCTTGTCCAGGACCACCACCTCGACTTGAATGGCATGCAGAACTCTAGATCTCTGACTGATAATAAATTGGTGTCCCTACACATGTACATGGAGTCATAACAGATCCATTATCACTCACTTCTTCTGATAAAATCCTATAAAAATGTTGAATATGATCATTATTTCTATAGGTTCTTCACATAACTATGTCTATCAGGAATTACAGTCTTTTGTGCCCACTCTTCCGCAATGGTTTCACACCACCAAACTACCTGAAAAAACATCACGTGAAATCTCTCTATAGCACATCCTACTATCGGCCGAAGGTGTACCAACCCTGGATGCTGAACAACCCTAGATCGCTGCTCCACACTCCCTTAGATTTTTCTCGGTAATCAGTGCTTGGTTTACTATATAATTCACCGAAGTAAACTTAAAAATACTCACCTTCAATCATATTTCTTACTTGAGGCCATCCTCAAATCGCCTAGCCAGTGATAACTCTTCACCTTCAAAAACAGGTTTCAAACTATGAAGATCTATATAGAAATAAGAGTAACCCTTCCCTGAAATAGAGTCGTCTTCTAAATTCATGAACTCCCAGGCATGGATGCCCATCAATGGCTCAGGGTAGAAGAAATCATAGATAGTTCTATGAAACTCTACCCCAGACATATCTCATTGACATACCGCCTATGAGATAACATCCCACCATCTCTTGGTAGAGTCATGTAGCATTTATTTCATGGGATTAACCATCCTCTCAGGATGTGTCTCCAGGTGCTCAAATATAGAAAACATGGAATCCAACCATGATTCTGTAGAATGTGGTCCTCGATACCATGAAAAAGTGGGAGGATGTTGCTACCAGCACACCTGTGTCAACTCTTCCATCATCAAGACCAGATGTGGTGCTTCCTAAATGGTCTACATCATCATCAAAAAGACTTCATAGAACTATGCATCAGTATCTATGTCTGGTATAATAGCTAGTGTGAATACGGTTATTATCGGGGGATTTGATGGGAGTCCCTAATCTACCATTTCCAGTGTCTGATCATCCACATGGACATAAAGTACAACAAAAGGATGTCTTTGTGGCATGACTCATCAAGTTCAAGTGCACAACTCATATCATGGTTATCAAAGACTTCCACATAGAAGTGAAAGAACAAAACATGAGAGAAAAACATTCAAATTTTACAAAAGAGGGTTACACATTGTGTAGATGCACTACACGTCATGTTCCCTTAATATTTAACATGGTCATGTACCATGGCCAACCTGGTTGTGTAACACCGCAAACACAAGAAATGTTCCTTCTGGGACATGATTTGTACTTGAATATTCTCTCATACCCCAGTACATCTATATGTCTTGAACCACATGGTTTCTCCTAGTGTAGCAGTAAATGACATGCACACTCTAGACATGGTTTGTACTAAAAAAGTTCCATCCACTCATGTTGTTAGTCACTAGGCTGGATACACATTAGATTACATCATAGCGTGTACTCCTAGTACACAACATGTTTAAGTAAAAGTTTACCTATATCATGTCTCTCCTCTCAGAGTTAGTCACACGAGTCAAAAACTACATTGTATGTACCTAATTTACACGGAATGTACTAATGAAAAGTCATTTCTTCCTTAACAGAACAACACAGAGCATGTGTTCATAACATCACCCACCATTTTTTCTGGGTTTTTCAGATAGAGAGCCACAGAAATTTCTCTACAACCCCCAAAATCATAAATTTTGTTCAATAAATTCAATGTTATGGTCCTTGAAGGCCCATACTACATGTGAATCAATGTTTGGCATCCTTATTCATATCACATCATAACAAAATTTAATTAAATCTCGATCATGATCCACAAAATTTCAATCCAAGAAGGCCCATAACACCTAAGGGACCATAGATTGGGGTTAATCAAATTGTAACATAACATATACCAATACCCTATCAAAATAATAGGTATTTCTATCACATAATATTTCAAAACAACCTGAATAACTGGCATGGCATCTATCACAACAACATGAAATCGGTAATGCACCCATAATGGCATGACAAGAATGCATGAAATGTGATCTCTAGAAAATTTTTATATGATGAATGAGATGGAATACCCTCATATTATCAGGTTGAAAAAAATATAACCATAATTATATCATTCATAACAGTACAAAACAAATTAATCCATGAATGGTTAAATCAAATCTACTATAACAATGGAAAAAAATTGAATATTTGAGGTGAAATGGATTTTCCCTGTATACGGGTTAGCTACATAGAATCACAACTTATTACCAACTACCTATTAATTCCAATCCCATCAAACTGGATCCTAAAAGTAAGGAAAAGTATAAATAAAACACATATTATGCCAATTTGTAACGTCCCAGATCTGGATGCTACACAAAGGTTCACCGAACCCGGTCAGCCACATGACCGCAAGTGAATTTCCCCAAATTCTTGATGCTGCTGACTAGAAGTGAGGGACGATTCATGAAATTAGGGAAACAATTCTTTCATAGGAAGTGTATACACCACACAATATAAATAGTAAAAAATAGCTCAAGCAGTAATACCCCCAAAATTAAACAGTGGAATATTGAAAGTAAATCCAACAGAGGAATATATATATATATATATATATATATATAATCCACGGAAAATGTATCTAAGAGTAAAACCATACAAGTGAAAATGATCGAAAGCAATACAAAAAACAAAGTAAAAATGAAACAGGTAAAATCTAGCAACATCAGAATCCTCATCTTGGTCACATGCTCTCCAGCTCCAACAATGATGAAGTACCTGATGAAGAACAGTGATTTCCCTTATCTATACCTATAATAATATAATTTATTTAGGTGTAAAATCATTACCCAAATAGGGCGTGAGATGAATCCCTGTATGCAACAACAAAAATATATGTTCCTAACTATCATTGAATATATATATAGAAGGTAATTGAAAAAATTAATCAATAAACTAGGAAGTACTCAAAAGAATGCAATCCAACATTTTTCGATTACATTAATTTAAAATTAAAAATTACTCAAATCCATTGAATTGTGTAACCCCATGATCTAGACTAAGCACTGTATCCGTCATCCATTTAACAAAATAGATGTCTCAAAAGACCATCTAAACAATCACGTAAGACCGAGTCGAGGCTTCTGATTTGTATTTTCATACTCGTCATAATTATTCAATTATTCATACATGACCCTTTGAGATGTTCTCACTATCTATCCCCCCTGTCTATCACAACATCCATTCATTTAATAATGAACCGTTGGGGGAGACCACACGGTCCAACCTCTTTGGTATAACATATCATCATTCAATTACAAATGACAACCTGGTAATGCTCTCACAATCTAAAACCTTGGGTCAAACATTCATTTAGTCAAATAATAATGATCCCCTGGACAACTATCATGGTCTAACCCCATAATTATAAATGAGCACCTAGGTAGCTCTCATGGTCTTACCCCCTTGGGAATCTCTCATATTCCATTCCCCTTTGGTTAACTTTCACAATGAATATCAAATGCATTTCATATAACAAAATTTCCATCCTAAAAAAACAAGGCACGAAAAACAAGGAAAGCATAGCATGCATCCTATAACAAACGACCATAAACAAACAGTCAAGAGGAACGCACCCATGGGGTGTCCAGAAAAAATTATCTAAGCTCATGCATAAGAAACAACCCATAATCAGTCAACCAAACTATAAAAGAAAAAACATGGGTACATTCCAAATCAAGCAATACCCAAAACGTGGGTATGCAGAACCCAAAGAATATATAATCCAAAGGAAAACAACAAATCCAAAGGAAAAAAACAAAAGGAAAAAACCACCTACCTCGATGTCATATGATCGATATACTTGAACATCGTCCCCTGAAACGGCATAGATCGGCGTAGATCTACAAAAATATGAAAAATATCCATTCTTGATTCAAATGTGAGAGATGATGAATCAGGAAGAAATGATCTAGGGGTGTGGACAAATCACCATTGGGATTCCTACACAGCCGACAGTGTCTCAATTGAAACTCAGATGGGAAGTCGGGAGGGTTTCAAAGGTCATTGGCAGTTTCTTCACTCTACTATATGAACCACGTGGAGAAGAAGACGTTTACAGAAATAGGACACAACCCCTATCCAATATATCAGAAAAAAATAAAAGTAAATGACATGTTTATTTAAAGTACACATCATGTAGTAGCCTTAACAGGCCCCAGAATTAGGTTGTCTGAAAAGACACCACACGGCCATGTATACTGCCATTACATGGAAAGTATGCGGTTATACATGTAAACTGTGTACACTGCATTCACATAGAAGTACATGTAATGTACTGATAAAAACCATTTCTTACTTTTTCCTAAAAAACAACCTGAAATCATGATCCATAATTGAAATGAAGATCTAGGTTCTTACATAGTTCTTGCATGACATTACATATATGTACATGGGTTTCTTTTTTATATTGTAATCTAAGGACGAGTTTTTTGTGTCTATCTTATCTCTCTCTTCCACAAGTTTTCTCATAGAGAGTAATTTCCACCCTTTGTGTGTTTACTATAGTCTTGGTACTACTTTTAAACCCAGGGCGTACTGGAGGTATGACTCAGGGGTCATTATCTATCTTCCCACATTACGAGTCTATGAGGGGTACACTTTGGGGAGAGGGGTCATGAAAAAGAGGTATTATAGGTTTGGTTGAGGGATATGATGGATTTTGGAGTTAGGCATAGGTGACGTTCCATGGGATTGAATGTAAACAATTTCAGATATATTTATAAAGTGTTGTAAACACTGGATACCACATGATACATAGTTATTTAGGTACCACTACGATCTGAATCACATACCATATTGTTTGTATTGGCTACTAAAAGAGGTGATAGTCATTACAGGGTAGAGAATTAGGAAAGGTTCATCCATCATTCTTCCTTTCTCCTTTATATTAATGGATAGAACATAGGATTGGTTAACCTCAAATGAATAATATAAAAAAATAATTAATTTTAGAGTCTTCTATATTCCATGTTTAGGAGCTTAACTATTTTATCTTTTACAGGAATGGATCCAAGTCGACGTCCTCATCAGGTTCAGGTTCAAGATGTTATGTAGGTTTCACTTAAATATTTTTTTATAGTAGAGGTCAATGACAACGACACTTAGAGGATGGATCATTGATGTTTTCGATGCTAGAGTCTATAGAAATATGAGAGATCCATTTCAGATGCAGTCACAGGAGACTGGTTGAAGGAGGTTGATAGAGATTTTAGTTCAATGCATTCCCTAAATAGAGTAGTTGGTGTCATTAGTTGTGACAATACTTTGTGGGGAAATGATGAAGTGGTGGTTCTTATTCCTCTGGGATCACGAGAAGTCAGTGATCACATGGGATATTTTCTATGAGAAGTGCAGATAAGAGTTTATTTCGTCGACCATGAAAGAAGGAAATCACCTAGATCTACATAACCTTCAGTATCAGAGCTCTAGGGTGTGTGTGTGTGTGAGGGGGGGGGGTCAAGATCTGTTTATAGAACCTTCATTGATATTCATCAGACCTGTTTCCAGATGAGGATTCTAAGGAGACTCATTTTGAGGAGGATTTGTGGCCTTGTATCCAGCGCCATGTCACCCCATTTATGATGGTGACATATCTCAAGGAGTTGGTGAGGCAATAGGTTATCAAAATGATGTTTCCTGGAACTGGATCATCATGAGAGAGTAGTCATCCAGATTCCTCTCAAATTAGAGTTGTGATATGGGGATCCTAGTTTTTAGGGAATAATATTTTCCGTTTGGCTGGGGGTAGGTCCCAACCATTAGTACCTCAATTCTTTGAGGGAATGTCTCTTAGGACTATGCTATGGGATTTAGATATTTTTTCTTGTGGAGGTGGAGGTAATCAAAAGTGAGACTTCCCAAACATTCAGAGAAGCCCGCATGTACCAGGTTTTACTCTTCAGGTTCCTCCATTGAGTGAGTTACATCTTTGGAAGCACCAACGGTTTGCACGATCATGGGATTGGAATAGAATAGATGGGGAATGCAGAGGACATCCCTGAGACACTCCCCTACCTCATAGAGAATATTCTGGTTGTGGTGGTGGTTTTTATTAGGGTCATTGTGGTTGTCGAGGATGTCGTGGTCAGATTCATGATTTAGACATTCTAGCGTTGGGTGAACCAAACATCGTTTGAGGTACCCTATTCTTGTTTTCTAAATTCATGTATGCATCATTTGATTTCGGAGTAATTCACTCCTTCATATCACCTATCATTTTCCATGCCTTTAAACGTGAGATAGAGAGGCTTCCAGTTCCCTTGGTGTTGACTACGCTAGTTAGAGGTCATGATGACTTATTTGAAGTATGTAGAGACTATGAGCTAGTGCTAGGGGTAGGACCCCTCTTGGGGATATTTTCTATTTTTATCGATACAACCATATTATTTCATCCTCAGCATGGATTGGTTGTATTCAGTGCTGTCCATTATGGATTGTTCAGGTGATAGGCAGTGTTCTTTGATGCTGATAGAGATCCAGTAGTGCTTGTTGGAGATCAAAACCCGCAGATGGGTCAGAGGCATTTTTCATTTTTTTTATCGATGATGGATGAGTTGATGCTATGCTTATTAGATGTTTAGTGGTTTGTATTTACCAATGTTGTAGAGGAGTACCCAGATGTATTTACAAAAAATATGGTAGTATTACCCACTAGAGGAGAGATCGATTCAGGATCGAGTTATAGCCAAGCGTGTCTCCTATATCAATTTCTCTGTATAGTATGATTCTTTCTGAGTTGCAAGATCTACGTATAAATATAGATGGTATATTATTGTGTGGTTTTTTCTAGCCGAGTTTTTCACCATGGAGAACAATAGTTTTTTTCATGAAGAAGGCTGAGAATAGTTTGCGATTTTGTGTCGATTATAATCGCTTAAACAAAGTGACAGTGAAGAATCGCTCTCCCCTTCTGAAAATTGATTATTTATTCGGTTAACTAAAATGATAAAGTTTGTTCTCAAATAACATTTTGCGGTAAGGATATCATGAGATTCTTGTGAATGATGAGGGTATTTTGAAGAATTCCTTCAGTTGTTATCATGGGAATTACATGTTCATTGTGATGTCGTTCAGTATGATGAATGCTCTAGTTGTGTTCATGGGGATGATGAATGCTATGTTCTATGTTTTCCAGGATAATTTGATATTGGTCTTCATCGAGTACATCCTTGTGTACTCCATGTTTGAGGAGGATCATGTATAGCAACCACATGTTGTTTTCGGAGTACTTTGTCGACATTATCTATTTGGGATGTTGTCGAAGTGTGAGTTTTGGGATTGAGATATCTGTTTCAGGGGGAATGTTGTACCCCAGTAGGGAGTATTTGTGGATCCGTTGAATATAGAAGTAGTTGTGTCTTGGGAATCTACCCCATTATATTAGAGGATATGTGATGTTTCTTTGGTCTTGCAGGCTATTACAAGAGGTTCATAGCTGATTTTCCTCAGGTTGAAAATCTTATGACCACGTTGAGTAGAAAAGATCTGGCATTCATAGGGATTGATCAGTATCATACAACTTTCGTGCATCTAAAGAAGAATTTGTCTAGTACTCTAGTTCTTTTTGTTCCAGCAAAAATTATCCAGTTTGAGGTTTTCTGTGATGCTTCATGTCTGTGGTTAGGATGTGTTCTGATTTAGTAGAGAAAGTTTTTTCTTATGTGTATTGTTGGTTATGTCCCCCTGAATGTAACTATGCCACCCATGATATTTAGTTGGCAGTAGTGGGGTTTTACCTAATGTTGTGGTGACATTACCTCATCCTAGAGAAATTTTTGGTCTTCGCCAATCATAAAATTTTGAGGAATGTTTTTCCCAGCATGAATTCAACTTGCGAAAACGTCATTGGATGGAGTTATTATAGGTTAATGACTTCTAAATCTCTTATACACCTCGTAAGGGGAATTTTGTAGCCGATGTGCTGACTAGGATGTCGCGTAGTGATGAAATGCATGAATGAGGTGATTCCTAGTGAGTAATGGAAGAATTTTCAGTATTACATCTGCATGTTGGAGATGTTGGGGGAATAGGTTTTATTTTTCAAATTTTGATTCATTTATTTTTTGTGAAGTAGGTGGAAGATTCCCAATTAGTGGATACTAAGGTGGATGTGTGGAGAGACTGAGTTGTTTGATGTGATTCCACTAATGAACGATCTAAGGATGAACAACACCGGGTGTTGTTTCAGGTAAGACATTTCATTCCTTTGGCGATGTGTGATATTGTTATTCGAGAGTTCTGTGGTTCTCCCATAGCAGTACCTCCTAGCATGAAAATGATGTACCAAGCATTGAGGTGTCATTTTTGGTGGCCTGGGATGAATCATATAGTGGAAGAGTTTTTGTCTTGATGTTTTTCCTTCCAGAAGGTTAAGGATGAGCATCGTGTTCTAGATGGGTTGCTCTAGCCATTTTCATGTTCCTTAGTGGATGTGGGAGGAAATATTTATGGACTTCATTATCAATTTAACTCAAGCTCAGGGATGTTATGATTCCATATGATTAGTATTCGATAATTTTATGAAATCATACCACTTTTTTGTGATCAAGGAGTAAAGCTCAGTGCAGGTTTTTTGAAGATAATATCTAGATGAGGCGGTGAGGCTCAATAGAGTTTTGAGGATGAAAAATTTCTGATCAAGATCCTAGTTTTACCTACATTGTGTGGAGAGGTATACAACATTTTTTTGGTTCTTAGATGTGCCTTAGCACTACTTTTCATCCGTAAATGGATGATCAAATATAGTAGACTATATAGACACATAATGACATGTTACGATCTTGTGTCCTAGATTTTGGAGGTCCATGGATGTGTAAAATACCATTATAAGAGTTATCTTACAAAAATAGTTTCCGGTACACCATCAGTATGGTGACATTTGAAACATTGTGTGTACACCCATTACAATATCTTTTATGCAAGATTGGTGTTTGATAGTCAGCAATTCTTAGGCTGGAACTGGTACAGAACAAGATAAAGATTGTTCAGGTGATCTGTGATAGGATAAAGGCAACACAGGATCGGATGTCCTATGTCGATCATAGGAGGACACCTCTAGAGTTTGACGTTGGGGATCATGTGTTTCTAAAGGCGACTCCCCTTAATGGGAAGAAAATGTTAAGTCATGGGGCTAAGCTTTCTCCATGGTTTGTTGGGTCTTTCGAAGTGTTGGATCATGTTGGAGTCGTGTTTTATCAGGTATAACGTCCCCCGTAGATGATCCGGACACACAATGTTTTTCTCATGTCATAGATCCATCATTATCTTCATGATAACTCTCACGTCATCATTTGGGATAAGATTGAAATTGATGATGATGCGAACTTCGAGGAGTGGCATGTTGAGATCAAGGACCTCAAGGAGAAGGTGTTAAATAACCATTTTATCCCCATGGTTTGTGTCTTATGTTGGAACGGTGTCATAGAGGACATTGCATTGGATCGTTAGTTGTAGATATGTCCTCATTACTCGAAGTTATTTGATGTTTATCCAATTTCTTATAACGATGTTTTTTGTGGTTTTGGACCATTCTTGTATATGAGATGGATTTATTTTGTTGCTTTTTGTGGCCTACTGCCTTTTGAGAAGTATCAACCCCGTGAGAGTGGATAAGAGCAGGTTGTAGTTTTTCTATGGTTTCACATTGTTCCTTTGAGTAATCAGTTGAGCTCCATTAGTGGTAGGAGAGTTGAGAGGTATATCGAATCGTGGTTTTTCGAACCCAATTTCTATTTCCTATCTTGGATGGTCCTGGAATTAATAGAATGAGAATATCCTGAGAGGTATTCGATGTATTATCCCATACCTCTCCAATATATTCATATGTGATAATCTAGTGTTTGAGGTGTTCATTGAGGTTAAGGCGACTTACTTAAAATAGTTTTCCAAATTTTATAGTTCTTTGAATAGTGTTTCCAGTTCTGTGAATAGTTTTATTGGTGAGCAAACTATGAATAATGTATTTGATCAAACATTTTTCAATATTGTTGTCAGTGAGACATTTGTGAACATTGTCGTCAGTGAGACATTTTTAACAGTTTTTTTGGTGATACATTTTTGAACAATAACATTAGTGAGAGATTTGTGAAAAGTTTCATCGACGGGACATTTGGGAAAAATTTCCCGAACGAGACACTTGTGAATAGTGTCATCGATGAGACATTTGTGAATAGTATAATCAGTGAGACATTTGAGAACAATGTCATCGGTGTGACATTTGTGAACTGTATCATCTATGAGACATTTGTGAATAGTTTCATCGGTGAGGCATTTTTGAACATTTTCGTCAGTGAGACATTTGGGAAAACTAGTTTTGGTGTTATATTTTTAAATATTTTCATCGGTGATACATATGTAAATAGTGACATCAATGAGATAATTGTGAAAAGTTTCATCAGTGAGACAATTTTGAACAGTGTCATCGTTGAGAAATTTTTGAACAGTTTCCTCATAGAGACATTTATGAATAGTGTCATCCATGATACATTTTTGAATAGTATCATCAGTGAGACCGTTATGAATAGTTTCATGGATGAGACATTTGTGATCAATGTTTCCAGCATCATACAGTTTCAACCCATTAATGATTTATTTGAAATTAAACATAGTAAAATCCTTGTTTTAAGGGATTCAAAGATGATTCAAATCCCATAACACTAATATTAATATTCAAAATTTACCAGGTTCCGTTACTTGGTCAAATACAATAGTCTTGACAGATTCTCTTTTAAAGGAAAATCTAAACTATATATTCAACCATTTCTCTATTTATATTTTCAAATAGACCATTATATATTTCACCCTTGTCCTCCCTTCTTTTTTTGTTGGTATGGGACACCCAGAGTTGTTCCACCCATATGAGTCGTCCAATCATACTGCAGTCCATAGATCATTCCCCCTTGTAATTATTCCCATTGGATGTGAACCCAATGTCCTAGTGCAACCAGGAAGTGTCGATCCTTATTCAAAATAATTCATTGTGGGAGAGGTGATAATGATCCATTATGTTGGTCCTTATCATGAAACGAATCCTATAATCCTTTTGATGTATGGGATTGATAGATTCTATGTATTATTATTTATGTCAAATTTTAGAGTTATTAAGGGTTATCCCCTAGATCAGAATGGAATTTCCATAATAAAAATTTGAACTAGATTATGTAATTGTTATAAATTTCCTAATGATGTTATTACCTTATGATTTTCTAAATAGTATGATATCAATGCTTAGTGTTTTTAGAATGTTTTTCTTGATGTAAATTGGTAAATAATGTAAATTTATGATTAATTATAAATTATTTGTCTAAATAAAAATATGCATTTTTAATGAATCTTTTTTATTTTCTTATTGTTGTTGATAATAAAATGGATACAATTATGCATGTTTAATTCAATCGGTTAAATCAATTTGAAAAAAAACTAGTTCTGCGATGAATATAATTCCTTAAAGGGTTTGGTATTACCCTAATTCTTGTAAAGTCCAAGAACCCTATGATTTGGTTCTATTAGTGATCATTGTGTGGGAAGGTTGAATGCCTTGTTTAGGGCCAAGAGCTCGGTTTTTATGTTTTTAGTTTATTTCAACTTTTTTTGGGTGTGAGCCTAGGATGGCTAAACCTGCAGGGATGTTGAGGTATCTAGGGGTAGGGAGGCCTTGTGTTTGTGGAAGAATTAGAGGCCTAGATTGGAGAGACATCTCGATGTCTGCATGAGGGTGTCATGGAGGACATTGGGGATGATGGAATGCATTGATGCCTGAATTACCCATTGATATGAAAGTGGGTTTTGATGAATCTTATGTTTTTTTATCTTCTTTAATTTCTCCACTACCTGAGGTAGATGGTATTTCTTAACCTTCTTCCAAAATAGGGGAAGATGGACAGGGTATGCAACATGATTTCCATGTTTATATTCTCGCATATGGATGGGAATGTGCTACAACTATAGGTGGAAAATACTAGAGGGGTAGCTCATCTAATCCCCATGTTTATCCCATTGTGTTTGGTGGCATAGAATGATTCCTTAGAACAATTGGAATTATTAGGCTGCGAGGAGTATGTTTCAAGAGAGGGGTGACAGAACCTTTGGACCACCCTCCCTCAGTATGTGCCGCTTCGATTGTAGAGACCTTATGATCTAGAGTCCCTCCCAGTGAGGGAATACATGGGACTGTCAAGGTCATGGCTAATCAATGCACATTTGGACTTGTAGGGGGTTCCAGCTTAGGGAATTGGTCTCCAGTCCAGCTGAAAAAAATGTTTGAAGGCCTTGTATGGGAAATATTGAACATTGATCAACTAGACCCGCTCTAGGCCAATGGCTGGGTCTGCAAGAGGGAGTCCAGTGAAGAGGACACTAGTAATTCTACTAGGGAGCCTATGGGCCTGAGTAGTATCATGAGGCGTAAGGGTATCTGTAAAGGGAAGTATTACTCCAATTTACCACCTACAGTGTAGAATCGATAAAAAAAGATAAATTCGAAGAATATATACAGAGAGACCATTTTCTAGTGGATGTCGGGTGGTGTGTGTGATCAATCCTGGGATTTCCTTTTGAGTTAAGAAGAATAAGCGGTCGATCAGGTTATTCTTCTCAATACATATGAGGAGGAAGGTACCACAATGATGGGGAGGTCACTAAGTGTGACTCTCATTAAGGATCAACACACTTGTCTTGAAAAACATGACTTAATTGTTGTTGGTTCATTCAACAATATGATGATTAGTCTAGAGAAGTACATTCAGTCCTAGGACAAGCTGGAAATTAAGTTCAAATATCTGTTAATTGATGAAGTAAACAATCAGGTTTCCCCTATATTCTAGAAATATTTTAGCTATATTAACTCTGTTAAAATCAAATTGTCCATAAATGGCTTTGTGATTTCCTTTTTTGATTGATTTCTTGGTTTCTCACCATTCCTTAAAATTGTTTGGATTGGATTTCATGAGGGTGTTCATTTTGTGGCCTTATGGTTCATGATTTTTGGGACAATCCCAGTTCTAATTCAACGAGATGGTCCAGAAGATGTTAAGATCAAAGGGGTTCTACCTGATCATTATTCTTCAGATTTGGAAGTTTGAGAGGGTATGGAATCTTCCATCAGTTCCATGCATATGAATACTTGAACGGGACTTCTTACTAAGTAGAAATGAGAAGGTGAAACTAATATTAATGTTTTTTTGTGGGGGAGGGTATATCCTCTGTTGTCTCGATCTGGGCTGGGCCTTAGGATTTAGAGCTGTGGAGGGTTGATTGATTTTAGTCTTTGATATCAGGTTTGGTCCCCCTCACCACCTAAGAAGGAATTATGTTTCAATAAAAAAAATTAATCTTCAGTCATAATACATTGAATTATGGAAAAGTGAAAATTTTGTTAAATGAATGGATAAATTATGTTGAACCCATGGGGTTGGAGCTTGCTGGGATGCAATGTTGATGTTATGTTTTATGAGATGTTGTGGTCCCGGTTTGGTTATGCCTGGAGGGAATGAATCTTTTTTTGTGATTATAATGGAATGTGATGTGGAAAATATTAATGGTTAAATCATGTTTAATGAATTAATTAACATAAAGTGTAACTAATAAAAAGTGATAAAGTAACTTTTTTTAACTCTTTAAATGGTCGCTTTCTTATATGATATCTAGTATTTTCAGTGGTAGTTGGGAGTCTAATAGACATCAGTTATAGTTGAGTCTATGAATATGTTATTCCCACACAGTGGTTGTGAGCTACAATATATTCCTTAATTTTTCTGTTTCTGTATGCTACCCCATATTATCGGTTAGGGAAACTAACACCTTAGGGATTATGGTCCCTATGGGGGGGTTACCCATCATCTCGGTGGGAGGATGGATGACTGACTTCCCCCACTTCCCCTACTCCTTTCTTTTGTAGTTACTTGTGCATCTATACATGAAAATTACTTTTACACAATATCTGTGTGTTGGGGGATGTGATGGCCTATGGATAATTAACACATATATATTCTATATATATTTTCCTATGGACTACTATAGGTATAACATGTATATGATGTGATGGCTTGAGGATATTTACTAATCATTTGGGTTGTAATGGATTGAGGCATAATACATGATTTATGATACATGTTATGTGGGTTGTGGTGGCTTCCATGAACTACATGGTTACTTCTAGTGGGGAGGATGGTGTGTTAAATCTCTCAGGTGTCTACGGGAAGCTGTTGCGTAGCACGAGGTGCATGTTGTGGTGCTCGCCCAGGTTTCTTCGGGCCATCCTTTTTGGAGAGAGATGCTCTGGATGTGTGATGTTGGGATATAGCAGAAAACTAGTGGGGTTGTGGTAGTGGGGTACCCTTGATATTTTTTATTATATTATATACTATTGTATGTGATATTTTGTGATAGTATCCATGATGAGGACAAGAAAATAGTTTACCTATTAATGGGATTAGTTAGTTTGAAATGCTGTTCACCATGCTTTAGCATGCCTTCTTTACTTTTGCACAAGAGGCTCTGGGGATGTTCCTACTGAGTATACTGTTATACTCACCCTATGTTATATAAACTATTTCGAGGTCACATGGACCATGTTGGAGACTAGTGATGTTACTACTAGCATGTTATATTTCCATGAGCTCTTTCAGCTTCATGGTCAATGTCGTTTTACTTTATTTTGGTACTTGTAGTTTTCCCTTTTGAATTGTAGTAGTTCTTGTATAAAATTAAATATATGTATATAGGTTTCTTCATTTATATTTTAATCCAAGCAGGAGTTGGTTTTTTTCTATATTTTACCTCTCTTTAGCACATGTACTCTTAGAGGTTAATGCCTCCCATTTCGGTTTTTACTATTCCCTCGGTGCTAGTCACCAACCTGGGGCCTGGTGGAGGTGGGACTCGGGGTCATTATCTATATTCTCACATTTTCTGCCCTAGTAGGGTACATTTCATGGGGAATGGGTGATTAAATAGAGATATTGTGGAAGAGGTGTGAGTTTAATATGGATATGATTCAAATCTTTAGAGCTGTGAGAAAAATAGGTGGTGACAGGTGGTATTTATATTGGAGGATAATGGTGTTTTGTTATTATTCTATTAATTAGTTTATTCTTTTATATCAACACTATGAAAAATTTGGATTCATGGGACTACATATAGTAAATAATGCATGTGTGTTTAAAACAATGGCCACCTACATCATCCATGACTAAATCATGAATTAAAATTGCATTAATTTATCTTATATCGTAAAAAACAGTATTTCATTATACACCAAAAATTAAACTATTTTAAAAAAATCCTAAATTTCAATTGTAACAATATTTTAACATATATAATTCAAAAATTGACTCGATTTTATGATAACAATTTTTAAATATGAGATGTTTAATTTTTAATTAAAATTTCCATTTACTTAGAAAATACTTTTTTGAAAATTATAACTTTTTTTATAACACATTGAAAAATTAATCAAGGTATGATAAAATTATTTTACAAGCATAAATAATAAAATATCAATTTATTAATCTATTTTATGAAAAAAAAATCATTTTAAACATTATACTAATTATAATATTATAAATAATCATTTATGTTTTATGAGAATACCAACACTGAATTTATCATTTTCAAAACAAATAATTACATATAAAATGATTTAATTATATAATATTATTATATATAATATGGATATATTTTATTTATACTTTCATAGGTTATATTATTATTCTGGTGGCTAATTTACTATTATAAAGGGTCACATTACCATTTAATAGGTCATGTTACTATTCCATCGGTTTAGGTTCCCAAATTTCTATAAATACTTCTTATTTTATTGAATATACATTTATAAAGTTTTTATTGTATTTTATATGTGATTTTATGTAATTTAAACAATATATTATTGTTATAAGAAGGGATTTTTCGTTGATAAAAGTTTTGGTTGTTATAGGTCATCACTCATCTCATGGTGGATATCATGCCCCTTGGTAAAATCATAAAGCTATACAGTCTCATAAACACCACTATGTAATCTGTAATTGATAAAACCTAGAAACATTTCTCCTAGAACACATCAAAGTCTAAAGAGACTCTCTTGGTTGTTATTCTTACTCAACTCATGTAAATAAATCTTAAGATCTCTATGGGGTCATAAGGGTCATGATATAGATCATCAAGGCCCATCAATCTCAATGAATACTCAGAAACAGATACCAAGTAACACTCACTTTCATCATTCCCCTAATCGGGTCTAGATTTCTTTGGGAATCACATCAGTAGTTGCAACCACAGATATCAGTGGCTGAGGCAATAAATCTAAGATCAAGGGTCAACTATGGACCTCATAACTTACTCAGTCTAAGAGATTTATTTTAAATTATTCAAAAAAATACATTATTTAAAATGGAAACTAATTTAATTAAATAGGCTAACATCCTTAGTGGCGAGGTGAAACTCCCCATAAACAATAAGCAAACACATAATCCATATGTGATGTATCTTGGGCTACCTAACTCATTCAAATTATATTCAAATTAAAAAAATAACATGGATGTTACTTCCAAACCTTGACAATTTACCCATCCAATCCTAAACACTCACTTGTCAATTTAGCATAAAACTGAAATTATTTAATTATAACAAATGCCAAATTTTATAAATTGTTTTAAGATAATTCTATTTCATATAACTAAATGTTATTTTTGAAACCGCTACTCGCCGTCATTAAGGTATGAAATCCATAACCATCCATCCCCTAAATGTTTGTGCCACTCAATTGGTACTAACCTAGGAAACAAATACTATGAATTAAAACCAAATTCTTAATGAATTTAACTACAATTAAGATAAAACCTATCAAAATTAAAAATGGTTACATATATCTATGAAATTGATATGTTATTGGGGGAAGAAAATGTCACATGATGTCCACTTTCTAAGAGTGGGGAAAGATCATATTCTGCAGATTTCATCATGAAATGATTGAATTTAAAATGAATCAATTACTAGAGTAGACAAAAAATTATAGATAATGAAGTATAATAGGATAATAGGCCACCATTGAGAGGATCCTCAAATTAAAAACAAAAAATGTTCAGGAACTCCCACCCCCCCAAATGGTGGGGGTTCAAATGTGGAAGGAGGGGATCATTTTTCACCGTCATGTGCATGTTCAGGGATAGGAAAAGGGGTCTAGGGGTTTATAGAATTGTTGGGTTAAGAATAAAAATTCACATTTCAATATTTTTTTTGTTTTTGTACATGATTTTATAAATTTTGTTCCAACCATGTAGTAGGAACTATATATGAAAATCCCTATCACACGGTTGAGCCACACGATTTACAAAACCGCGTTCCAACAATGTAATTTGGAACAACCTCAGACTAAAACATTCCCCATGTATTTTCAATAGTATTTTACAACTATGTTCTAATCCATATGTACAATCCAAGCATCACATTTTACTCTTAGATGTATCATGGATAAATAATGCACACTTGCCACTGGGAATGGAAAAAGAAAATTATTTTCCATGTGCACCATAGTGGTTCACTCGGTTCATCTCACTTGAGAAGATTCTTAGTTTTTTCACTCACTTATTCTAAATCTCATAACCTAATTTAGTATGTTTTATTGATTATTTCATTACAACAATTATATTTTTTGTGCGTTTTAATTTTTATTTTGTATGAAAATTAAAGAACATACAATATGATAATTTAAACCAAACTAAGATAAAATTATAAACAGAATGAATTTAAGATAGAAATAAATTGGTCTTATGTTTCATTTTGGGTTCATTAATTATTATAATTTATTTGTTTTATTCTTGTTTGATAATCAAAACATTAAATCCCATGACAAATTACTATTATTTTTATTTTGAAATTGTGAAATACTAAATGCCTAAACAATCTAAATTCCACCTCCTCTGTTAATCAAAGTTGATGAAATGCCTTGTTCGAGGGTGTCTCATCATTTAGGACCCAAATATATTGACATTGTTTCATCAATTGATTATCTCCAGTATATTTTGTGATAAACTAGCCATTGATGGGAAGGAAAATAGATTGTAAAAAAGAATATAAATAGATTTAGATTCATGTCATGGGGGGAATTTGGAGCCTAGGGACACTGGCCCCACCCATGAATGCCATTGTTATCTACCATATACATAAAAAATATTAAGAAAAATTCAAGAACACCTTGACATCCCTAGGGCCCACCCACAGGCTAGCCTCCCATTATCAAGAGTAAGAGATCAATTTAGTCGACGAATAAACAATAAAAAGAATAAAGTAAAAAAGAATAAATGAAGAAAAAGAATAAAATAATAATGGGAGAATGAGGGTTGATAAGAAAGAGAGATAAAAATTAAATAAAATATAAGTATAAGAAAATTAGAAAATAAATAAAAAATTTAAATATTTATAAAATTGTTAAAGTAATAAAAAAATAATAATAACTAAAAGAAGAAGAAGAATGAGGGGAAGATATAAAATTATAAAAAAACATGAATTTTTATTATGTTTAAAATTAAATTAAAACTTTAATTAAATAAAAACTAAAACAAAATATATAAATAAATAAAACAAAAAAATGAGGAAAAAACATGGGATGCATGGAAGCCTCCTCCATGTCGGTTTCTACCATGGGTGCTTGATGATTTCAAGGAAGCAGGAGCCTTCTATTTTTAAATAAAGTAAAGGAGAGTCCCTTAGCCTTCTCATTGATGGTCATAGATCATCAAATCTTCAGTTATCTTAAATTTGAAATTACACCTATGATACCTGGGATATTGAAAAATACACGACAGACTAACACGTGCTTATATTATTGGTATAGAAGAAATTCACATGGTAGTGGACATCGAATGATCCATCAGAGAAGTGAATATGGACTTGATGTAGATACATTGATGTATCAAGGTGGGGTTGAAGTGTGAGGACCCTTGTGTATTGGTTTCAGTGTCATGAAACGATGATTAGCTCAAGTTTGAGTGTTGGGGTGTTGTGTATGTGGGGGATTCTGGTTGAACATTGGTGCTGCATATGGTGATAAGATAAGAACGAAGATAGTAGGTGGTGGATGACATGATTTTGGATACATGAATGGTACATTATTAATGGAGAATGATTTTCCTCCATCCTCCTTCCTTCAAGTGGTTGGAGGAGCCTCTATGTGTCTTTGAGATGATCAGATGAGACTCTAGAGGTGCTCCATGTCCATCACAGGTCTTGGCAGTGTCGACCGACTCAAGGTTCATCTTCGGGGGATGTGGGAATGGAAGTCCCTAGCAGTTATCATGGTGGTTTAGTATTATAATGTGGATGATATGATGGACTATAGCAGTACCAGCAAGGGATGAAAAATATTCCATATATCACTATCCCATGTTGAAAAGGTTGGGAGATGTATGATGGTTTATAAGACAATGTGCAACTCAACCCACGCATTGAAGTCATGTGGGGGCCGAAGGACCCCTTCACATTGTCACAAACCACCCCATCCTAGCGATTCCTTCATCCTGGTGCTTCACAAACTTTCCATGTGCATCACTGCTCAATTATTTTGTTAATTATACACCTATGAGGCTTGACCACCTACTAGATGCATACGGGACTAAAAACCTCATGCACCCAATAAAGTGAGGTATCCCTCTTGTTGGTGGACTACACAACTGTCTTCCAGTGATACAACTATGTAGTGGGCCCCACATGATGTTGGAATGTATTACCTATTTCAATGTTTTTATTAAATACATGAAAAGTAAGATTGAAAAAAATTTAATGTCACAGTATATTAATAATAATGAAGACATGATTATAAATTTTAAAATCATAACTTATTTATTTTTTTGAAAAATGTTTACTTCAATAATCATATTTTCTCACATTTTTACTAAAATATTGAATTAAATGTGAATTACCAGGGAAAAACATAAAAAACATCAAAATATTCTGAAAAAGTGGAACCAAATATGTCTCTATCAGATACTAACTTATATAAACCATGATTTTCTTCATGTATAAAATCTCATCATGGAATTGAGGAGGTCACTAATTCTACCACTATTTAAATTTAATTTTTTAAAATTTAATGATTATCACTTTGAAATCAAACATTTAAAATTCAAATAACATATTAATTAAATTTTTCAATTATCAAAGAAATAATAAATTAAATCAAATTAATTTTCCCTTTTGAAATTGATGGAAACATAAGTTTTCATTCATTCTTGTTTCTCAATTTATCATCATTAAACATTCCAAATCATGATAAACATCACATGATTTTTTTACTCTTAACTCATAATACAATTCAAGTGAAGTTGTGCTCATACTATGATAACATGATCCTAATACACAGGCTTCTAAAAGACATACTTTCTCCACTTTTTACATAAAAAAGGTAACATAAAATCCTGAGGGTTTTTATTTATAGTTAAAATTTCTATATGGCTTATGGATGGTAGGAATTTTCGTTTTAAAATTTAATTCTTGAGGAAGGATATCTCTTAAAGCCTAAAAAAGATTTTAAAACTAAACATTTCATGAAATTGTTCCCTTAAATTTGTAACAATTCCTATTTCAACCTACGTTCAAATAAAATATCATGATGAAATTAAGTATATTGAAAAAGTTGTAAAGCCTCTTAATTTTTTCTCAACTTTTATACAATATATTTTTCATTTTTCAATGATCCTTTCCATTTATCAATGAACCTTCTCATTTTTTTCTTTTTCTAATGTTATTCTTAGAATAAACCACATATCCATCACCTAAAAATATATAATTAAAATCATAGGTCTATTAATAATGATTTTTTTCCATATCATAACCAATTTATTTCATTTTTTATTCTATTTTTCATTTTTTATTTTTTTCACAAGAGGGGAAAACAATACAATAAAATGTATGAATCAAAAATATTTTTCAATCCCCACAATATCACCCCCACAAATTTTCATTACAATGTAATTCACCCCATTTACCATGAATCCCTTCAACCCCACAGTTCAACATTAAAATATCATGAAAATAATTAGATGATGGTAGAAATTGATAAAAATTGTATATAAACAGAACTCTTCCATGTGAAAGTCATTCATGGTCATTATAGGACATAAATGGATTGAGTTAAAGGCAGTATTTATAGGATATGTATTTCCAAAATATATCTCAATCATTTTAAATTTATTTTTTCATATTCCTAGATTTGATAAGTTCAAATGATGTTTTTATTTGGGGATATGTCCCAAGTTCACTCAAATAATACTTTCTAGGTAAATAAAAAGTACTAGGTCTTGAAATCCTCTCAAGAATGAGAAATATGAAATTGGAAAATCACTTAAGGTGTGATTAATAATAAAAAATCAATTCACATGAATTTCATAAAATTGAAGCTTTGAAAAATGTTAGGGATTTTTCATTTACATGAATGAACCAATTCCTTCAAGTCATGAGTCATCATTTTAATTTCCATTATTAACTTTAATAATTTAATTATAAATTTTATTCACTCAAACTTATTATCATTTGAAATATAAAAAATATTATCACGAAATTCTTATGAAACTCATGACTCCAAGATAAGTCATTTAATTAATAATTCAACCATGGGAAATAAAATCAAATTTCAAATATCAAAACATATTCTTAAAAAAAATTTGATAGTGTTTAAAGGATAAATATTACAAGTGAACTCCAATTCCCATGATGCTTTAGTCCTATTTATTCTTCATTTTGAGGTCTTCCTTCTTCCATCATTTCCCTATTGAAGATTATATCTCTATTAGGCATAATGATCAAGCCATTTAATCTTAAATAGAAAATATTGAGCAAGAGGAAAACTTGACTAATAGCTAAAAATAAAATTGAAAATTCGATAAAGAATGTAAAGAAACATCTTGGTATGATCCCAAAATTGGGCTCTAGATTTTTACATCCTATAGAGGGAAGTACCATATATTATCCAAATTATAATTATGGATGAATCATTTTTGAATAGAACCACCACATATGCCCTTGCTTAGCTTTTTTTCTTCCTACATGGTAAGGATGGACCCTTGGATATGGTATATCAGATCATCCCCCTTCAAAATTAGGTATAAATTTAATAGAGGGGGTAGTATGAAGTATTAACCATCCACCTTCATGGTTACTTCTTATTAAATGCCCTCATTATGTTATAGTGTTGGCTTCACATAGGCTACAATAAATAAATTATCAAAGGGAGAATAACTAGGTATTTTACTTGAGAAAAATTTAAATTTAAATTTACAAAAATTTATTTCTAACATTCAATATGATAATCCTCTATCTTTCTTATATTAGGCTCATATACATGGATTTACTCAAGAGATTCATTAAATTTATGTTCATTAAAATCTGGGAGCTCTATGGGTTCCTCAATAGGTGTAGGTCTAGTCTCTCCATTTTTCTAAAAGGTGTGCAAATAATTAACAAAATCTGAAAATTCCAAATAATAAGTAGTGATAATCAAATCAGATTGAATATAATAAAAGAATAATGAGTACAAATAAAGATCAACTTCCAACATTGGTTCTCATTAAATCACTCCCACAGTGCTGAGTGGCTCTTAGAGTCAGATGGTGGCAAATAGAGGCAGGAAGTCAGACTCCTCTATCATTATATCAAATTCCAACTCATGGGTGTTTATTTCCTTTAATAGTGTTAGATATTCTTTTTTGAAATTTGTAGAGAGATCAATAAGTTCCTCATAATCATTCCAGAATTTATCAAGATATTTCTGATCACCCACATGTATCTCATCAAGAAAGTTTTCCTTCTTGGTCTCCGTAGATAAATTAGAGAAGAAAAGTCTCTCATCCTCTTATTCCGGTTTAATTTTCTCTAATGATTCTTGAAGATAAGTTGTTATCTGATTAATTTATCCTTTTAGATCTTGAACCAACTCTTAATGATCATGAATATCATATTTGACTTTGTATTTAGCCACTTTCTCCTAGATTTGTTTGGGGGAGCTTCTTGAAATGTTTTTGGAGAAATAAATCAGGGATTAACTTGTGTACTAGATATTTAATGATAACCCCCTGGAAGTACTAAAAAAATTCAGTTAACTATCTATAAAATCCTTAAATAATTATTTTTCATGGCTCTCATTGATATTTTGTATAAAGTCCTTGAATTGATCGTCTATTCTAATTTATACGATGGTTCCCAGATATGACTTCCCATAAGAAAACTCATTATTTTCTAGACTTTTTTTTGTTCAACCATGGGTTCCTTTAATTGTGCGAAATCTTCATCCAATGCTGAATAATTGTCACATGAATACATAAAGAATTTTCTGTGAGTTTTTTACTAAAAAATTAAATCTATCAATAATATGATAATAATGAAAATATGAAAATAACTTCTTGGCTCCCAAGAAGTGGTTCCAATTTTGATACACTCCTATCTTGGTTGATGACACACCTTGGTCAAAGGTGTTCCATCTTCCAAGACCCTGGTCTATCGATTTCATTTAATCCATTTCTTCACTAAACTCCATCTTGTGAAGAGATATCCCATGAAGATGGGAAAATGGTTTAAAAAAAGAGTAGAAATATATTGAGTTTCATGTCATGAGGTATAATCACCACACTAAGGATAGTCACCTCACCCCTGCATGGTACTCATATATATCAGTAAAAAAATAAACATTAAGAAAAATTCATGAAAACATTGACCGCCCATGTCAAACCTTTGGCCATACTCCCATTATTGGGAGTAATAAATGACTATGGTGGATGGAATTAGAAGATAAGAAAATAAAAATAAAAATAAAATAATAATAATAATAAATTTAATAGAAAAAAAATAAAAATGGAAATATGGGGGATGAGGAGAGAGAAAGTGAAATTAAATAAAATATATGAATATGAAGAAAATAAAAAAATAAATAAAATAAATAAAATTTAAATAATAACGTTATTATAGTAATAAAAATAAAAATTAGAATAATAAATGGAAGGATAAGAATAATAAGAAGAATAATATATGAAATGGTTGGAAGAAAAAATATTATAAAAATGTATAAATTGTTATCGATTTTAAATTTAAATTTAAATTTTTGTTCAGTAAAAAAAAAGAAAATAAATAAATGAAAAAAATAAAACAAAACAAAAAATGAAGAAACAACATGGGTTTTATGTCAGACTCCTCTTTGTGGGTTCCCTCCATGGGGTTCTCGATGATCTCAAGGATGTGGGTGCCTTCTCTTTTTCTAGGCAGCATGGGAATGGCCATAAGACTTCTCCTTATTGGTAATGAATCCTAATATATATTTTTATATTTAATTTTAAATTACACTCGTTAGACCTAGGGTGTTTAAAGATACACCCAAGTCTCACAGGTGTTTAAATTTTTGGCAGAGATGATATTTATGTGGTGATGGGTGTCAAAGAGTCTAGCAGGGATGAAATTATAGACCAGTGGTATCTCCTTCAGTGTTTCAAGGTGGAATAGCGGTTTGAGGAGCCTCATGCGTGTGATGTGGTGTCGAAATATGGTGATTGGATTGAATTCGAGCTTTGGGAGGTGGATTCTATGGTGGATTCTTATTGGGATGTGTCATTGAAGATGATGGCCGGTGAAGAAGGACAATGGAATGTAGTGGAGGATGCAGTTGTGTCCACAAGCTTGGGACAAAGGTAGTAGAGAATGATTTTCCAAATTACTCCACCCTTAAATCTGGATGGAGGATCCTTGAAGTGTATTTAGGTTGATCAGATGAGGCTCTAGAGGTTCTCCATGGCCATCACAGGTCTTGGTACTTTCTACCTGATCAAACTCCAGCTTTAGAGGGTGCACAAATGGTGGTCCTCGGTAGTTACAATGGTTTTCTTCCAAGGATGTGTGGTGGACCCAATTGGAGAATTCACAGGTTGAAAAATATCCCATAAATCATTTTCCAACATTGAAATAGATTGGTGTGGTGCATTGGATTAAAAAAAAAGCATGGTTCCACCCCAACAATGAAGTCGTGTGAGGTCTAGATGATCCCCACCCTCAACCGTAGAATTACCCACCCAGGAAACATCTTCCACCTGATGTCACATGGATTTTTGTAGGGAATCATCATTTAGTTATTGAGGTAACTATGCACCCATGGGGCTTGACCACCCATAGTCCACACATGGGCTTAACACCCCTTACACCATTGATAGAGAGCTTTCCCCCTAGTGGTCTCCTGGAAAGCTGATTAATAGTGATCCATCTATATGGAGGGCCCCACTAGTTGATTGGATGGCATACATGGATCAATTTCATTAGTAAAGACATAAAAATTCAAGAAAGAAAAAACTCAATCTCACAAAATATTAACAAAAAAACATGAATACCAATTACAAAATAATAATATTTTTTTATTTCAAATAATTTTACTTCCATAATAATATATCCCACATTTTAAGTAAAACATTTAACTACATTGTAATTTTTATAGAAATCAATTTAAAATCAACAAAATTTGATTAAAAAAGGTCATCAAATATGAATATATCATTAACACATAACAATGAAATGTCACTAAAAATAAATCAACCTATTTAAAAACTAAACTAGAATCCTCCTCACACTCAAGCTTCTACATAGTTTTTCCATACCTGTGCACACAAGAATACGAAATGTAGCTACAAAACTAAAAAAATAATGAAACCTAACCTGAATCTATCAAGACTAACTAGTTTAAAAGATAGCACTCTTAGGATATATAACATATCCAAAAATACTAAATTAATATGATTAAACATTATGATACATAATTTAAATATTTTTACTCAAAATGAAATTTCCACCAACTCAAAAATTCACATTCCTTTAAAAATTTTCAACTCAGGTTTTAGAACATCTCCACCATAAGATTTCTTGTCCCTGAGAAGAATATTAAAACTTTTAATATATAACCTCAACCCACATCACTCATAAGTTTATAATTATTTCATTTTGTTTCATCTCCGTATTCTGAATTATATCTCACCGCTTAACTCCCAGCATGATGTGAATCAGTCTGTAAAACCCATTTAACAACTCACATCCACTAATAAAACACCTAGAATGCGCTCTGAAACACTCATTTACCCCAAGGAATCATGATTTCACTAACCAGTTCACTATATAGGATTTTCATCTATGATTCCCAATTGAATTAGACAAGCATACCATGTCAAAAATGAAGGCCCAAATATGCTAGAATCTCTACAAAAATAACCGATTGAATCTCAAAACACATCCAATAAACCCAAAATGGATTGCTTGATGTGGTTTCTATCCCAATGAAACCAATATGTTTCAAAACATGGCCATACATCCTATAGAGACAATTATATGAAATTATTGACTATATCTACCGACATGACTCCAAACCACTTGATTAGAACATCATAAATCATTAGATAAGTCATCAGATATTTTAATTAACCTACACTAAACCCTGATTCAAAATATTGGGGTTATACTACCCTATGATTCTTGATCGACCAAACCAACCATCATGATCCTTCCTAATCCCTGGTGACTCTTATATTTAACCCTCCCTCAGAAAACGTCAAATCTATTCCCAAACCAACATCAATACCCAGAGTCCATTAAACATTACATCCAAAACCTAAACATGGTATTTAGCCTGGGGATACATAATTTGGATCCACAATATGAATATAAAATATTAAATCACTGAGGAATCCATATAAAATAAAGTTTATATGGTCATAATCATCTGATTGATAAACACTTTTCCCAGTAATATTTCACCAAGTTCATGACAATACACCCATGGGTCACATCCCTTATGATCTATTTGATACCCCTACCATAACGGTATCCCAATCGTAAACATACATAAAAATTATATTTTATCACCACATCCCTTCCTGAGTCTATCACTAAACACGATTCTTCAATGTAACATTACTTCCTGTATCTAAAGAACCCCTCAAACAACAAACACATCCTATTCCCAACTCCCAAGGATTCCATCCATGGTTCCTACCAAAATCCATTTAAGGTGAGGGTGACACCCTCCAACGTCCTATGATTTCTACCCTTTACATGATTTTCTTTATACCACTCCTTAAGAATTTCCACTATGGTTCTCAATATTGCATGATGTTCAGCCCTCGAGATCCATTTCCATCAATTTCTGATTTCTGACCCTCTGCCTCCTGGGTGACCTATATCTAGGAAAATACATGAGTCGTCCATCCCATGAAACCCGAATCATTTTTGGTGGCTCCTCTATCATAGATGAAAATTATTAATCCTTATAAAAACAATGATTTTTCATTTCCATAATGTCATATTAGTTACATAATTCTATATCGCACATATAACCACTTCCAATTTTACAAAACAATAGGCATCCAACGCCTCTAATGTCAACTCCATCAATATCACTTAAACAAAACTATGTATGCCCTAGAACATCCTAGTCAACATCAGGACTAATATTTCGTTATTCTAAACAATATAAGAGCTAGCCCCACACATCCTATCAACTAACCATGTTACTCTTCATATCGGTGATATTTTACTTGGATTAACCACAAAAATCCCTCAACAAAAAAGGAATACCTCATATGACAATCTCAAACACGTGCTTAGATTCCACATAACACAACACTAAACCCAAAAGTATTTATCAATTATAGAATCACTATTTTATATTGAATATTAAACAACATTCTAGGAAATCATATAGTCATAGACTTAAACACCCGCCTCAATGTATAACTCTAGAAGTCAATGTGCTCTTCCCATAGAAAGTCAAGGAATTGTCTTCATACCTATCTTATAAACTCGGTTACACATAACATTCAATGATATCATACTAGAAGTATATAAAAATGCTTCACAACTAATAGGATAATACAAACCCATATAAACTCCTTACTTAGGTTACCTACTCACATTACACCCCACTCATCAAGATCACCCTTCTCTCAAACACACTAAGATGTATCCTAAAAACTATATTCCTTCCTTCCTAACATGGTGATCATATATCAAATTCAACTAGAACTCCCAGATTGATTACAAATTCAAATTAACTAAAGGTAAAAACTCACAGACCAACCTACATTATTTTACTAAAAAATCTCACAAAATCTCATTCCAACCATTTACCCACAAGGAACACATTCTCCAAATCATAAACACATGGAACTGTCCAGTCGATAACCAGAAATAATCTGAGTATATATATATATATAATAGAACCTCGTTAACATGATATGTGCAAGGAATACAAATTTTAGATGGTTATGTTATGTTTAATTTAATTACTATCTATATGGGAAACCCCCATATAGGTTTTTTCTAACACATTAAATAACTGAACCTAATGAACAATACCATGCCCATGGTAACAAGGAATAACTCTAAAAAAGGTGTTCATGATACACTAATCTGGGTAATATATCAAGCACTTACATATTCCTATGTATCTTATCTACCAACTCCCAAACTGGTAAGAAAATTTAAAAAACATATTTGATTCTGCTTTTCAACATCCCACTATAGTGTACAATTACTCATTTTCTACACCACTGGTCTCTATATACCTCACGTGTCCCTATGTTTACATTGGAGGTTGAAGACTACTAAAGGGGTCTATGAAAATATAATATATAGACTGTACCCATTATATTAGAGTCCGAATAAGAATAAAAAAGTCATAATATACATCTATATCATCCAAGTGCATTGAAGATAATATAACAAAGTCATGTGATAATAAATAAATAAATACTTGTATACAAGCATATATGACTAGTCTCCGACAATGTTGATCACATGAAGAGTATAAATAGGTGAAATAAAATAAAAACATGGATATACTATATAATTAATAAATAATACATCCCAAAATCATGGTACATATCAAGATATAAATGTTAACCAATTTCTGGCCTTAACCACAACTGTTCTTGAACCCAAAAAACCATATTCTCATATACACAACTTCAATGGTGTCCTGAGCCTGGTGTAAGTAAAAAATTCAATAGGAAGCCAAAAAAGTGTTCCCATAAAAACTAGAAATATAGTGATATGTGTAGGTGGAATTTTATGAATAAATAAATAAAACGAAAATAATCATTTTTTTGATTATTAGGTCTATGACCTTAATCAACCAGGCCTCCTTCAGCAAGTCTCGGGGTGTCGGTAAGCATGTCACGAATAATGTATAGACTTGTAATACAATACCAAATCTACTTGATATACAAATAATTATCACAGACCTCAACTACATGAGTTTTATTAGCAAGGTATTAAATGCTTCCCCTATAAGATTTTTCAAACCCTGTTCTCGTAGAACTCCCCAAGATAATTTTCTAGATATTATAAAAGATCTCCCGAAAGTGAGTTTTCTAATTCTTTATAATAAATGTAAAACAAGGGTCAGATGAATACTGAAACCCATCGTCAATAATTATACCCATGAACACCCCAATACTTGGGTTAAAACAGAATTGGAGAATTCATTGGGGTCCTTTAGGGCATTATAAAAATGGGGGCACCCCAATTGGGGTCCCTATACATGGTCATGACTTTGGTCATCACCCATCTCACAGAGGGCATCACACTTCTTAGGAAATTCAATATAGTACATAGTTCCATAAACATCAAAGGGTATGACATAATGGAAACTACATAAATATTGGATAATAGACTATCTCAAAGTCTCATGGGTCTCTCTATGTTGGTTTCTATAACACCTATAATTTTTATAAAATATTTTTTTTTGAATGATTTAATTTATTGGATAGCTAGTGTTACACACAACCAAGAGTATTAATGAACAACAATATAATTTTAACATTATTTTTTAATGATGATCAATATAAAATAATGGTTAAAATTTTTATTATAAATATTAATAACCACATATTAAAATACAAGTACAAATATTTAATGTAATGAAAACATATTGATAGATAGTACACAAATTTTACTAAAGATATAATATGTTTCAAGTATATTATATTTTAAAAAAAATTCACAAACTAGTCCAGTTATCTTGGTAACCTGATAACTGAGTAGAATCTCAAATACCCCAAAGGGCATTTCAGACCCCCATGGTTTGGAGACTCACACATGACATCATACAAAATGAAAGTGGGAATGAAGTTTTCCAAAAGCACTACAGAAGAAAGATATCAAGACATTATACATACAAAAAAAACTCCCTAGGGATTAGTGTTCCAAAAGTAAAAAATGTATAAAAAACCCAAAGAAAAAAAGAAAATTATAAGAAAACTAAAACAAAATCCCATTTCCTAAAGGATGAAACTCTCCAAGTCCACAGATCAATTGCAAGAACCATATTCAAGGGGTTGTTTACTGTTTCTCGAACTAGGAAGGTTATAATCTACAAACACCTGAAGGCACGTGTATGGTGTGAGACAAAATAAAAGTAGTGTCTCATCAAGGATTCCATAAAACATACCAACATTAAATAAACTAAATAAAGAAATTTCAATTAAAAAACAAGTTTTATTTTTCAAAATCAAATTGAATAAAAATCATGCTTTACATTTTAAATGACTGAAATACTTTTAAACAAAAGGTTTAATTCAACACATTATATAAAATAGATTGTATAAATTACAATTCATGTAAAATAGTTCAAGAACATTGGTATACATTTATATTTTATATATAAAAAAATTATAAACGTGGTCATCTTTCAAAATGAATTCTATTTCTTGATTATGGGATCCTCACAAAATCGTGTGAAGATAATTGAAACGTGTATACATGCTTCTTGAAACTGGATATATAGGACCTATCTATGTCATACTAAGGAATAACATGTGCTAAAAATTGTTTTTTATTGTTGTAAAATATCAGTTTGGTGCTAGGAAATTCACATCCTAGCATGTTTTTCCGAAAAAAATCACTAACTACCTAGGATTTTATCTACTCTTGTACAATCAATGATGAGATTTTTTTTCATGAAAATATATAATAAAATTAAATCTCATTATACTATTTAAAAAATTCATAATTTTCATTTAAAAACCAAAACACGATTTCAATCAAAACATGACTTTTTTCTAAGATAAAACCCCAAGGTTTTATCAAAACCATGTTAAGCCATTTTCCTAATTATGAATTTTGAATCAATTCACAATTCAATTTCACAATTCAATTTCCAAAATTAAATTCATTAATTTCATTTAAATAATTACCATCAATTTCCCAATTTAATCTCCAAAATTCTCCATCAACTTCACAATCACAACCCAATTTAATGGATTTGGGAATTTTCCCAATTTCATGGTAAATTTAAATTTATAATAACCCTATTCTAATGGAATTGGATTTTTTATCAATCAATTTAGATAAATTTAATTTATAATATAAACATAAATTAAATCAACAATTGAATTTAAATCCTCAAATTTATGTTTAATAAAAATTAGGCATCATGACAGAAGCACCTACCTTTCATGGAAACACAATACCCGAAACGGAACCCACCAACAAGAATGTATGTCCAGAAAGTATAGGAAGTCAACCTAGAAACGTGATTAAACAACATGAAGTATAGATCAATCATTCCCAAGATGATCTACTAATATCTGTGGAGGGAAAGAGAAATAGATGGAGTGATAGGAAAAACACTTACCCAATGAGTCACACCACAATTACAATAATGATCAATCACTGGTGGAAATGAATCAGAAGTGTTTGAGGGAACCAAAATCAACTAAAGGAGGCTCTTGGTTCAAGAGTAATTAATCATGGATAAGAGGAAAAGAAAAATCATCCAAAATGCCTATTTAAATACAACCATGAGGATTTTACATGATATGTAACCCTATTTAAAGAGTTTCATATTAGATAGAAAATTATTTTTAGAAACCACTTGAAATTAATTCATGAGTAAAATATCCTTTCTTCTTCAAAAACGTTTTCCTAGCTCAAAATGACACACAATTTTAGAAGAAATAATTTTATTTGAAAATAAATTTGTAATACTGTAGTGTAATATTCAAGGAAATAAGGAATTTAAAAATTGTAAAAATCCGTTTAGGCTGTACAAGTTAATAAAACATTTTTCGTGAACTTTTTCGTGAAAATTAAAAAGTACCTTATACCAAAAATGACAGAAGAATCCATTCATGCTATTTAGTAAAAATTCTTCCAAGGGTAAATTTTCTTGAAAAAATTATATAAGGATATAAAAAATATTTTTAAATACATAGTTTTGAAACATGGGTGTGTATGATTAATATACCCCAGTAAATACATACAAATAAACAATCTCATAAAAGAACTATATTTTAAAAATTTTCTATTACATTAGGTGTGATATGATTTTCATGTATATAAACCTCATATATAATGATTTAAATAAGGTTAATTATTTATTACATAATCCTAATAGTTTTTATGATAAAATTTATAATCTTATTTTCGTCAGTTTGTTAGTAACATTTCATTGTTACTCATGATTCAGACATTAACTTCTTTATGTTATTATGTATGTTTTGACAAAAAAGTTATTATAAATCTTTTTATGTTATAGTTATATCATTAAATTCATGTTATTATTATTATAAATATCATATTTTTTCATTCAATTTACATATAAACTCTTGCTTTAATGATGACTCTATGAAATGAATCACACCGCACTTTGGAGACGGTAAGTCATATAAACCCACAAGCGACGATATCATTCCCATAATTGTTGAACAATATTGAAGTGGATGGTGTATAGTATCTCAGAATAAATATCAATTTATATTAAACATATATATATATATATATATATTTATTTATTCCATCATTATACCTATCCATGTAAGGTGGTGGTGAAAAATAGATTACACTGTGGCGTGGAGACGGTAATCCATACATACGCATGCATGCTGATTTCATTTTTCATAGGATGGGTAAAAGGTGAACTATGGTTGTTTCATAATCATAATATACTCTAATTATATATGTACTAATGGTGTTATTACTTTATAATGGAATCACTCATGTGGGGGAATTATAAGAATAAGGATGTTTGAAAGAATCATTAAATGATATTTACTTTATTTCGACATGCCTCCTATAAAACTCTACTTAGAATACTAGAGCTGGTCTTTGAAGAATTCTAGGTCCTCCGACATGTTTCTAGGTATGTTGAAAAGGGTAATTTTCATGGTATGATCGATCTTGAAGGCTCAAAATGAAGTGAAGTGATGAGGGAGGAAGTTCCATTTTATAATTGAGGTGAGGGGAGCTTTTGGAAACCTCAAAAATAATAATTTATAATAAAATAAAACAAAACATAAAAGATCCAAAATGTACCAATTTATAAGATGATATGATATAGGGTTATAGTCTCATCAGAAAATAAGTTTTTGTCACATTTGTTTTGTCAATTTAAGCATTATGATTTTAATTAACACTTAGTTATTATATTTAATGTCTAATTATGGTAACAAATATTTCTATATAAAAATGGTGTATAATTTATGTATATGAAGTCAGTTATACCACAACTGAATCATTCAGAACATTCGAGACCATATAATTATTTTTATATATTTATAAAATGGTTTTATTATTTTTAGAAAATTTATGAAAATATTATTTTAACAAAATATCAATTGTGTCAATTTTGAAACTATTTATTTCATGGATTTATTAGAATATAAAAAAAAGACGGGAAACTTGATCCAAATGTTTTATTATATCCTAACGGGGTCACGATAGGCTATAAAATTTATTTAACATAATAATTATCACAAATTATATTTATTAATATGTTTTTAATAACATTTCTTTTTTCACTTCATTAATAATATAATTTCAACCTCAATTTCGTGTAATTATTTAATATACATATATATTGGATAAAAATTAAAAATATAATAATATGATGAAGATAAATCTGTGATTTTTAATAGTAATAATTTTAGTTGAATAAATATTTTGAAAATCCCAACATTAGAAATGCAATAATCTTTTAAAATTTGAATGTGAGAATTTTCCTTCCACATTAAATAAATTAATATATGTGTTATAATATCTTCTATAAGCCTCTGAATAGTAAATAATTGGAGACATGTATGCTTATTTTTGAGATATACTCGACCAATAAGTTTTGTTCATGTATTTGGGCCTTTTGATTGTTATTAATAATTTAATAATTTTTTTATTGATTTCTCATCAATTAATTAATTTTTCTATCATCCAAGTATAAGTATTTAATGTAATTATTTACTTCCTAAAATATACAAAAAAAATATTGATAAAGAAAAACATTTTATATTTAAAATGAGTATCTATAATCTAATTTATCTTCTTTATATCCTTATATTAAAAATAATCTAATTATTAATGTTTGAGTGATACATATTTCATATTTCTTTAAACTAAATAAATTAAATGTCCTAATCCCAAACAAGTGGGTTTCAATGGATATTATTTTAAGCCCAAGTATATTTTAGGACCAATTATAGTCATCCTATTATACTAATAAATGCGTTATTCTAATTTTATAATATTACTTTTATCCTTAATTACCCGATTTACCCTTTTATCGTATTAATAAAATTTACCGAAGAGATTATTCAAATTGCTGAAAAATAAAATAAATATATTTACATAATTTTTACCTACTTATCCCAACTATACAATCCATTTTTAAAAATTCAAAACACATACTTTTTAGTAATTAATATAAAAATAATCCGATTATTGAAATTAGAAAATGGGTTTTAAAAGATAAAATATTGCAAAAGATTTAAATGTTTTAAATATGAATTTATTGTAAAATTAATTCCCATGAACTAAATAATATTAAATGGTACAAATAAATTCTAATTATACTTTGAAACCATTCAATTATATAATTTTACCACATGAATTTATTAAATGGAAAATTGTTATTTTCAATTAAAATTTAGCATACTTTTACTATTCATCAAAACATTAATGTCATCAAAAAATATCTAAAATTCATCTAAGTAAAATTTTATATCCTACTTCAAAATAAAATGTTAATTGTTTTATATAAAAATTATTAATGAGTCAAAAATTAAATTTAAAAGGGGATATCCATTTGAAGGTGTAGAATAAACCTTAAAATAGGTTTTTATACATCAAATAGGGTTTTATGCATTTCCTAAGACTAAAATATCCATTGGATGAATATAAAAAATATTTTGTTAAGTATATATCACATTTACATCTCATTAATTTTATTACCGAAAGTAATTTACTCAAAAATACATATATCTAATTGATTACAATTTTTCATTAATAATTGATATCCAATGAATTCAAAATGATATTTAATAATTTAGTTATAATTGTTCCTGCTAACCTAATGGCTAGGATATAATGGTTATTTTATAATAAGATATTTTCATGGTTTGTTTAAACTTGTGATTGTGTGCAATGCAAGCTACTGATGAATAAATATTAACTGTGAAAATATTTTATAAAAAACATCTGGGTGTTACATTGTACCATCCTTAAAATTAATTTCATCCTCGAAATTCGTCACGTGAAAAAATAATAGGGTTGGATACCTCTCCATCAACATATCCATATGTTCCCATGTAGCTTCTTTAAATTTGTGGTACCTCCATAAAACTTTAACGAAGTGAGTGGTCTTGTTTTGTAGAACTTTTTCACTACGATTGATAATCTATATCGGTTGTTCATCGTAAGAAATATAGTGATCCAGTGGTATGACTTCTAAGATTAGTACATGTTAATAATTAGGTATGTAATGTTTTAGGAGTGATACATATAACACATCATGAACCTCAGAGATATTCCATGGATGTTCTAATTGGTAAGATACCTTCGAATCACGATCCCAAATTTCAAATGGACCGATATACCTAGGGAACATCTTTCCCTGTTTTCCAAATCTTTTTACACTCTTCTTGGGGTATATTCCCATGAACACCTTATCATCGAGTTCAAAATCTAGGAGTTTTCTTCAGTTGTTTGGATAAATTTTTTTCGACCCTGAGTTTCTCTTATGTGTTTTTGAATAGATCTGACATTTTCTTCCATTTCACTAACAATATTAGGTTCTAATAGCTTTCTTTCCCAAACATCATCCAATGAAGTTAGTGTTTGCAACTTTTTCCATAGAGGGATTCATATAGATCCATATAAAAACTGGAGTGAAAGAAATTTTTGTACGAAAAATCACCCAAGGAAGGTGTCCAACTGAACCACCTTTCAAATCCAAAGAGAATGATGTCAACAAGTCTTTCAGAGTTTGAATTATCCTCTCAGACTGGCCATTTATTTGAAGATTATAAGCACTACTGAAACATAACTATATATAAAAATCATGCTGAAGACATCACCAGATCATCTAGGTAAACCTCAAATCCCGATTATATGTAATGGAAATAGGCACTCCATTCAATCTTACCACTTCTTTTACATGTATCCTGGAAATATGATCAAGAGTGAAATCCTCCCTAATTGTAATGAAGTGTTCCAACATTGTATGCATGTAAACTATAAAACATACATAAATAATACTTTTAGAAGTTTTGGGATGTCCAAAGATAAATTCCATAGTGATGTTTTCCCATTTCCATTTAGGTATAGGTAATGGATGTAACATCCCCATAGACTTCTGTCTCCCATCCTTAGCTTGCTGAAAAACCAAGCAACAAGAGATATATTTTGAAACATCTCTTTTCATGCCATCCCACTAGAAATACTCTTTCTGGTCCCCACACTTCTTTTTGTTTCAAGGGTGAATAGATAATGAATAACAATGAGCCTCATCCAACAACTTTTTCCTTAATTATGATATAGGAGGAATACAAACCATGTTCCTGAACCTTATTAATTATTCATAATCATGGTTGAATTTAGGATGATTTATCACCTTCTTTTTTTGTTCTACAATATTCTAATTCCCCTCATTAATCTTCACTTGTATATATGGTTGATTATTATTTTGAGAAAGATAAGATTTTCCCCATTCCTTTTAAATTTCAAGATCCATCCATTTAAAATCCATAAATATTGGTTCTTTTGTGATCCTCAACATGGATAGGGTAGCATGGTTTTGTAGAATCAATGCATCTTCCACCATGTTTGATTTCCTATGGTGTAAATTTATTGAGTAGTCGTAATCTTTACTCAACTCCAGCCATCTTATTTCGCTCATATTCTGCTTCTTTTGTTTTAAAATATACATTAAACTGTTATGATCAATATAAATATCACACCTTTCACCATAAAGATAATTCCACCATATCATTAATGTAAATATTTCATCAGCTTACTCTAGATCATGAGTTCAAATAATTTTGTCATGAATTTTCAACTTCCATGAGGCATAAGCTATAGCCATATCATTTTTCATGAGAACACATCCCATCCACTTCTTGGATGCATCACTATAGATCACAAAACATTCTCCAATACAAGGTAGTGTGAGAAACTGTGCACTGACTAACCTTAATTTTAGCTCTTTGAAATTCTCTTCACATTCCTCCATCCAAATGAACATGACTCTTTTCCCAGTCAACAAGGTTAGTGAATTAGATAATCATGAGAAATTGTTCAGGAAGCATTGATAATATCCTACATTACCAAGAAAACCTTGGATCTCAGTTACCATTTTTGGTCTTGACTAACATTCAATAACATCTATTTTGGATGGATCTATATATATCCCTTCTTTTGAGATTATGCTTCCCAAAAACGAAACATTGTGAAGCCTAAACTCGTAGTTGGTAAATTTCTCCTAAAGCTTCTTCTTTCTAAGGGTCTTTAGTAAAATTATCTAGTTTTCATCATGTTCTTCCTTGATCTTTTAATAGACATTAATATCTTCTATAAAGACTGCAAAAAATGAATCAAGATAGTCTATCAAGACTATATGCATTAAATCCATTAAAATAAGGGGGCATTAGTAAGACCAAAAGGTGTCACTATAAATTCATAGTGTCCAAAACTTGTATATAATTCTTTTATTAGTATATCATCCTTTTTGACCCTTAATTGATTATATATTGATTGAAGATCAATATTGGAAAATTATTTATCTCCACATAGTAGGTAAAATAAGTCAACATTGGGAGAATGAGGATATTTTTTCTTGATAGTGATCTTGTTAAGTTCTCGATAATCAAGGGAGAGTCTCATTAATACATATTTCTTCTTAACAAATAGAATTGTTTCTCCCCATGGTGATGCACTAGAGCATATGAATCCCATATGAATATTCTCTTATATTTTCTTCTTCAACTCCTACAACTCAATTGGGGATATTATATATGGTTTCTTTGAAATAGGAATAACTCCCTGTAAGAGTTCTATTGGAAAACGTACTTCAAAATATGGTGGAAGACTTTGAAATCCCTCCACAAAGACATAATCAATATCCTGTACTATGGGTGCGTTCGTAAAAATGAGGTCATCCACAACCATTCATGATAAATAACCTTCATTTAAAAGAATAAAGACCAATATGATGGAAGAAATTTCAATTTTAAGGTTATATTAATCCTTGCATTGATAAATGATTATAGATTGTTCTGGAATTTGAAATGTGACTTCCCTTCCTTGGTAATTGATATGAGCTGCATATAGGGAAATACATTCTATGCCAAGAATCACATAAAATTACACTATAGGGAGGATAAAAAGATTTGTAGGAATCACTTTCCCATAAACATCAATAGGAGAAGAATTATAAACATTTGATGTGACCATTGTGTCATTAATAGTTGTCGTAGATAACTCAACATTCAATTATTGTGTTAATATGACAATACCCGTAGAAAATTCTTCATAAGTAAAATATTGGGTGGGTATAAAATCAAATAAAACATATTATACTTTAGAGTGCGCGGTAAGTGTACCTTTCACTACTTAATTATTGTCCTCCACATCCCCAATATTCATTGCATGTGACAATCCTTTATCTTTGTCCATAAGAGTTTGTTGATTTTGATCATCATCAATAACCCTTGTAATAGGGAATTTATTGTCATATTTCCCCATTTCCTTTCACATGTAGCATTGAACTATAGAAGGTGAATTCATTGTAGACTTTTCATTATCTCATCACTAGAAATCCTTTTTCCATCACATTAGCATTCAAATTCCCGATGACCTTGTATTCCACACATAAAACATTTACAAGTACCTTTAAGACAATTCCCTACATGTTTCGTTCCACAAATTGAGAATAAGGGAAATATCATCTTATTTTTATTATGGTATTTATATTTTCCTTTGAATTCCATTTTTATTTTATTATCAAACCCATATGACTGTTGGGTTACTCTAATATCCATCTCAACCTTGAGAGCACATAGAACAATTTCCTTGTAGCTATTGAAGTCACTTATGGATAATGCCTTTCAGAGACTAGGTTTTAAGCACCTATATAATCCATTAATTTTACTCTCATGTTGGATAATAATTCAAGAAGTGTACCTTGAAATTATTGTAAAATTTTCTTCATAGGTACCAGGGGAATAATCAACCTTTTTCTTATGTTCAAGGTACTCCTTCACTATCTTTTATCAAAGAATATGAGGAAAGTACTTATTGAAAATTAAGTTATCTAAAATTTCCCATTCCATAGACTCAATTTCATCTATTTGCCTCACATTAGTGATAACATACCACAATTATTCAGCTTCACCATTCAAATGATATAATGAAAAGTTGAATTTATTATGTTCAGAACATTATTTAATTGGGAATATCTTTTTAGTTGCACTGATCCATTGTTCAGCCACTAATGGATCAAAAGACCCACTGGATGAAGGTGGATACTTCTACATGAAGGATTCAACATAATTTTTATCCTAACCTTTCTCGTTTGAATGTATGGCATGATTCATATCTTGATAAAGTTGTGTGAGCATGGAAAAAAGATTTTTCATTTATTCTCCCATGTTATTTGGTTTCTTAGGGGGGACAATCATATCATTTTCCGTCACATTCAGTATTAATGCGGTTTCTTTTAGTTCTAGACATTGACTAAAACCTAAAATAATTGTGTGAGAAATAATAATAATAATGGAAGAAAACATAACTAAAAAACAATATTTCAATTTAGGATACTTTATATTTTATCTTATGTTATTCTCAAGCATCTCTAATGATATAGGATAGGATTGTAACCACTACGTAGACACATCCTTAGGATTTTAACTAATGCTCCCTCATTGTTGTTTCCAATGTTTAACTATAAATTTCCTCTTGAACCAACTATAATGGACCATTGGTTAAATATAGATATTAATTATACATTGATGAATTTATTACATAACATAATAAAAACACGCTAGGACCTTAAAGATTTACTGTCTTTAGTAACTGGGAACCATAAAGAACTGGTTCATAAAACATCCATATTGTCTCCAACTTATTTCTTCATAACTAGACTCCTCATTAACATATATTACTTAACACCGTTCTTCATGATCTGGGGAGAATAAACATATGAAAGGATGAGATTATATTCTCAGTAAGGGTAAATTAAGGAAATATCAGTCATATCATAATCATAAGAACATAACATTGTAAATTATTATCCTGCATATAAAAGATCATAGTACTATGTCATGGGATAAATCAGAAAAGTGAAATATAATCCCAATAGTCAAAACATAAGACAAGAAATATTATTCCATACACACATAAGAATAGAAAATCATTTCACATTATTCAATTCTCAATTCCCAGTCAATTATAGTGGAAAAGTCCATTTCTGAATCGAGTTCACTCCTTGTTCCTGCCCTATATTACTTAACCAGATTTACTTTCCATTCAAGTAATGTCTATATCATGTGATATAAAGATTTACCAAATTAATTTTATGATTTTATATCTCCCAACCATCTCATAATAAATATATTCTTACTGGTTCCACAAAAATATAAAAACATTTCACATATCATAACCCCTGAAATAAAATGGGCTTCTTAAATATCATTCCATCATAATATATATAAAACAAATGGATCTCATAAAAAATTAAATAATAAACACAATAAAATCATTTTAATAACAGGTTTATAAATAAAAACCTATTTAAAGAGGGTCATATTAGATGTAAAATTATTTTGAGAAGAAACTCGAAATTAATTCCCGAGGAAAATATTCTTTCATATTCAAAAACGTCTTACTTCCTCAATATGCCACACAAATTTAGAAGATATCATTTTATATTAAAATAAACATGTAATTTATTTAAAGGAAGCTCCATCTAAATAAGATATTTTGCAATATTATAATTTTCTTCATTCAATATAGGGTAAAAAAACATTCTTCTAGTACTTTTTCTGGAAAGTCAAAAAATACCTTATACTGAAAAAGAAAAAATATTACATTCATACTATTTATTAAAAATTAACAAATGGGTATCATTGAAATTAAAAAATTATATAATTATATAAGAATATTTTTAAATAAATATTTAGGAAACATGGACATGGATGATAAATATACCCTAGTAAATACATAGGAATAAACAATCTTAGATAAAAACAGTATTTTCAAAGTTAACCCTTACCTTAGGTCTGATATGCTTTGTATATATCCAAACCTCCTGTATAATAATTTAAATAATGTTAATAATTTATTAAATAATCATAATATGTTTTATGAAAATATTTATGATCATATTTTAATTTATTTGTTAGGAACATTTCATTGTTACTCCTTATTCTGGTATTTAACGCTTTATGTTCTTATACATGTTTTGTCTGATAAGTTGTTATTACACATTTTAGGTTATTTTTATATCATTTAAAACATGGTATTAATATAATATATAACATATTCATCTATTAATTTTATTTATATAATAATTCTATAGTGAATATTTTATAGAACGAATCACATTGCACCGTGTAGAAGGTATGTCGTACGTACTCATGAGCGATGATATCCTTCAAATAATTGTTGAATGGTATTGAAGAGGATGGTTTATAGTATCTTAGAATAAATATACTTTTATATTATTCATATATATATATATTAATTCAATCATTATACCAATCTATGTAAAGTGGTGGTGACAAACAAATTACACCACAACGTGGAGACGGTAAGCCATATGTACGCACACATAGTGATTTAATTTTTCATTGGTTGGGTAGATGGTGGAATATAGTTGTTTCATAATTATAATAACCTCTAAGTATGTACATACTACTAGAGTTATTACTTTATAATGAAACAACTCATGTGGTGGAAGTAGAAGAAGAAAGAAGTATGAAAGAAATGGTAAATGATATTACCGCTTCTTCGACATGCCTCCTATAGAACTCCTCTTGAAGCAATAGATTTGGTCTTTGAAGAATACCGGGACCTCTAAAAGTTTTCAATTAAAGTTTATAAGTGAAATGGGTAGGGTAGTTTCAAGCTTGAAGGCTAAAAATTAAGAGAAGAGTTGAGGTAGGGTGTTCTTTTTAATAATTTAGGTGACGGGCACTTTTGGAAACCTCAAAAATATTAATTTATAATAAACTAAAAACCAATATAAACAGCTAAAAATGCCCTAATATGGAATATTATATGATTTAGGATTTTAATATCATCAACCGAGAAATTTTAGATAATAGTTTATGTATATTTAATCATTTTCCTTTTAATTAACAATTTGTTACTCTATTAAATGTTTAACAAGGGTAATAAATATTTCAATATTAATAGGGTGAAATATTAACTTATTTGAAGTCAATTAGACCAAAAATCTATAAGTTAGTATTTTTTAGGACATTTAATAATTATTATATATTTTTAACAATGTCTTATTATTTTTAAATAATTTAGAAAACCTTAGTTTGACAAAAATATCAATAGTGTCAAATTTGACACTTTTTATTTCATGTATTTTTTAAAATATTAAAATAAAAAGTGAAGCTCGATCCAAATATTTTATTATATTACTATAGGGTGAAGGTAATCTATAAATTGTTTTTACATAATAATTATCCCTAATTATATTTATTAAAATATTTTTAATAACATTTATTTGATCTCTTCATTAATAAAATAATTACTTACTCAATTTTGTGTATTTATTTAATATATTTATTTTTTGAATAAAAAGTAAAAATAAAATAATATGATTAATAAAAAACCATTATAATTTAGAATAATTATTTTACTCTAATTTATATTCCAAAAACCCCAACATTAAAAATGCTATACTCTTTTAAAATAAAAATGTGTCAAATTTATCTTCACTTTAAATAAAATAATATAATTTTAAAAATATCTTATATAAGACTACATATGGTCAATAGTAGACCCTTGGATGATTATATTCTAGATATACTCGACCAATAATGATTTGTCATGTTTTTGGGCCTTTTTATTGTTATTAACATTTTAATAAATATATTTTTATTGATTTCTCATCAATTAATTAGTCCATTCATCATCCATGTAGAAGTCTTTAATATAATTATTAATTCCATATAAATTAAAAATAAATTTTCATGATAAGGAAAAACATTTTAGATTTTAAATGAGTATTTAAAATTTAATTTATCTTCTGTATAACCTTATATGAAAAATAATTTAATTATTAATGTTTGAGCGAGACAAATTTTACTTTTCATTAAATAAAATAAATGAAATTTCCTATTCTCATCCAAATGGAATCCAATGGATACCATTTTTACCCAATTATGTTTTTGGACAAATTATATTCATAAAATAATATTAATACAATGGTTATGGTAAGTTTATAATATTATTTTTACCATTAATTACCTAAGTTTTCCTTTTACCGTGTTAATAGAATTTACTGATGTTACTATTAATATTGCACAAAAATAAAATAAAGCTATTTTAATAATTTGATCCAATGGATTAAAAGTATGGAATTCATTTTTAAAAATTTAAAACACAGAATTATTAGTAATAAATTAAAATTAATCTCGTTTTTGAAATGAGAAAACAGGTATTAAAATATTTCTAAAGAATGATTTTTTTTACATATGAATTTAAAATAAAATTTATTACAACGAACTAAATTATATTAAATATTAAAAATATAATATATTTATTCTTTTAAAACATTAAATTATTTAATTTAATGATTTAAATTTGTTCAATGAAATTTTTTTATTTTCAAGTAAAATTTAGAATATTATTACTATTCCTCAAAACAGGAGAGTTATCAGAAAAATATCAGTAATTCATCAAAATTAAATGTTTATATCCTAATTAAAAATAACATTTTTATGTTGACACATAAATACTATTATTGTGTGAAAAAATTAATTTAAAAGGGCGTGCCATACGAAGGTGTAAAATTAACCTTCTAAACAACATGTTTTTACACATCAAATAGGGTTTTATTCGTACCCTTTGACTAAAATATCCATTTGAAGAATATATAAAACATTTTTTATGTATATAACACACATATATCTCATTTTTCTTCATTACCAAAAGTTATTCCTTCAAAAAATAAAAATATTTAATTGATTTATATTTTTCATAAATAATTGATTGATAATGAATTCACAGTGATTTTTCATAAGTTAGTTATAATTATTCCCACTAACCTAATAGCTAGGATATAACATTATGTTTATAATAAGGGCCTCTCGTGGTTCATTTAAACTCCCAAGTGTGTGAAAATCAAGCTACTGAAGAATAAAAATTATTTAATGAAAATATTTCCTAAAAAACATTCAGGTGGTACACTATGTATGGGTTATGTGTTGTAATTGTTCAAATTTTTAGGCATTCTAGATACCCAATATTTTTTAGGATGTAGATTAAGAATAAAACTGTGATGATGTATTTATAAAGATAAATATGTTTGCAGTGTTATTTTTTTATGTGTTGGAAAAATATTTGGAATTTGAATTCGAGTGAGTTGATATCCATCGTTATAACCTCTTTTTGATGTGGTAAGTTACCATAAGTATTTGGGATATGTGATCATTATATACATGAACTCCATGATAACATTTTCCATAGTATATTTACAATGCCTTTTCAAGGGATCACTATGTCTTTTTTTGAAGTAAATATTTATCAAATTTTGTTCTATGAATGTCTTCAATTTGTAGATGTTTTAATATTTGTATAACATATTTGATTTTTCTTTTTCATTATAGTAACTGAGGTTTATTTTATGGAATATGTGGATTAGTTTTTATCATTGTGTTATGAGATAATTAAACAGATATTTCACCATGCCTTGTGATTGAGAATAAATGGGACATTCTAGTTAGAAGAGACACTTTTAATGATGTGTGTGTTAGAAATGTTTACCAATGATAATTATGTTAAAATTTCTGTTAATTAAATTGATATAGTTTTTACTATTTTCCATGGTTATGATTAATTAATGAAAACATATTGTGAGTCTAATTATAAAATAAATATCTTATATCACACTACATAAGGTGTTTTCTTAAATGTAGGGGCAAGGTGTTATTACCTATATAATGCATAACGTTAATCTAGAAGGGTGAAAAAATTCTTGAGTTAGTTCCACACTTTTCAATTGGTGTTCACCTTTATGTTATATAGTTTTTTATACATTTCATACAATGATTTGATCATTGTGAGTATAAGTTTCACCAATATAGTAACAATGTTCCTTATTAGTTATAATGTAATAGTTGAATTATAGGTATTCAATGAATTGGTAGGAAATCTATTGATTATTCATTTATGAGAATGAGTTAAACAATTTACATTTAATGAATGGGACCAAAATAATCTAAGTGGTCTTTTACTGACCAATTAATCTAAAAGGTCATAAATCATTTGAGAACTAGTACATATGGTTTGTACATATGATGGTTGTATAATACTAAGAATATGTAGGCATAGAGAGAAACTTTTGTTATGTTGAATAAGCTCTATATTTAGACTCTAACGTGAGACAAATATAATTGAGTGTTTAGAATACTCAACTATGTTCAAACATGTTAGTTGATTTACTATATGGGTAGTAAATATAAAAATCTATTGGTATTATCAATCATGTATAGTAATTTAGGATTCAAAATAATATGGTTAATATCCCAACCTAGTGGAATAATATTATTATAGTTAAGAAACCCACATTGAGAATTTAAAATTTTAAAAATGAATTTATTAAATCTATTTTGTGTGATAATATAAGGCCTTGGGAATAAAACATTACAAAACCTTTTGTTTTGATCTATAGTTCAGTTAATTTCACATAGAGGATATTTTTAGGTTTAGTGGTTTAGAGAATTAGGCCATAATTATTACATTATATCTCTAATATTACAAATTAGACACTTATAATCTATCCAATTGTTTTTCACAATAATAATACACATTAAATAAAAGAAGGATTATTTTCTTGATAAAAATCTTCTTTAATTTTACCTTTCTCTTACACTTCCTTATACCCTCTGAAAAACTTTTCAAATACATTGGATGAGCATAAAAATCTCTGTAAGATATATAAAATAAAGAAAGAACACATTAGTCCATGAAAACATAAAAATCAATGAAATCATAATTTTTACTCATAAAAAATAAGATCATTAACATACCTCATGAAATCATAACACATTTGAAAAAATCATAGAAATCATAAATCAAAAATGTAATGTGTTGAATCCATTACATAATTACATTGTTGCTTTCACGATTACATAGGGAGTAGCATTCATGGTAACATTTGGAATACACATCACAATATATTCCCCAAACCAATTATGAAAAACCATAATGTATACCTCCTTCATTTTAGCCAATGAATTGGAGACCTATCAAGGGTTCTCCCATCCTCAGTTTATCACAGATCCACCTGTATAAATAATCAATTCCCTAGAACCATAACATAATCACAACACATAAAATAAGCACAATGGAATGATAAAATTTCCACATTGAAATAACAAGATATCAGTTCAATATATTGAAATAATCAATCCATTCTAAGAGCCATTTTAAATAACAAAATTCCATGAAAATAAATATGGTATTCACTTTTCTTTTTAAAAACATTGCGGGTTGTAGAGGATGCTAGATATCAAATAATGCTCGCAATGGAAAAAAGGTCATTATCGAGGCATACGTTATAATGAAACATTCCTTTTGTAATTTAGTAAAATGTTTTAATGAAATATATTAACTTTTAAAAACCATTAGTTAAATTATAAGTAAAATGGGTTGGTAATTTAATGTATAAAATTAAGTCATGTATAAATCAAAATATGTCTTAAAGAAAGAAGATTGAGACGATGTCCCATACCTTAAGTTAGACATGGCTTCTTTGTTCTTTATATCCATGAATAATAAACATTAGATAATTTACACTTTATTTGGAACCTATTTCATGTTTTTTATTCCCATTACATTGGTTATTACCATGTTCTAATAATTAGTTAATTATTTGAGTTCATGTCTGTCTTTTTGTCGATAATTGGTTTGTGAGTCCAAAAATTAACTTGTTTCGATGTAAATTGTCCATGTCATAAAAATTACATCATATCCATAATTATATTTATGATTTTAATATCATATATATCTATTATATATATATATTTATAATATTCTATGAAATTTTTTGACAAGAAATGAAATGCAATGTTCACAGAGACGGTAAGTCGTACGTATGCATGAACGCTAGTTTCATTTCTTTTTCATATTTAAAAAAATGATAAATAAATGATAAATAGATTTTTTATAGTTCAATTATAATACCTATTTTATATATGTTACATATTTACATTAATTAAATCATTTATATGTTCCTTTCATGGCATGAACAAGTCACATCACTTTGAGGGGGCGGTATTCCACATTTCCTCAAAATGAAATTATCATAATAACACATAATGGAAAGCATAAATGTATGTTGTATATAAAAATTACAGAATAATAGAGAGAATATAAATAAAATATATATCATATATAAATATATTTCCATCACAATGGACACCATGAGAGGTGGTTAGAGAAAAATGAACAATCATCGTTTCGTGAGGCAGTAGTCCATCATACACAGAAATAGTATATTCATATTTGTTAGATGGAGGTGTGTGTAAGAGTTGTTTAAATAAATCTCATAAAAACATCCTATTATATTTAATATACTGGTTTTTTTCAAAGAATATGATGATCAAATGGAGTGGAGAAGGAAAATAAAAGGAAGGAACTTGAGAGAAGATGTTACCTCTATATCGGGAAACCACTTTGGATTTGAGCAAAAATACTTTTTTAATTTTTATTATTCCCAATGTAAGGATTATAGGAGGAAGTTAGGGATGTTGGGACATTATTTGAGAAGTATTTATCTGATCCAAGGTTCTTGAGAGGTGTTAGTAAGTAGGTAGAGGTGGTGGCCTATTATAAAAGGGAGGAGCGTCACATTAGGAAAGTCTTGAAATATTATTTTATTATAAATTGATATTTTGTTTTGAAAGGTCCCAAAATAATTTATTTCAAATATAAGATAATTTTAGGTCGACATTCTTTCAACCAACATGTTTTAGACAATTTAGGTCTCAATATTTACCTTATATTTTATCTTTAACCCTTAGTTAAATACATTAACTCTTACCATGTATTCTTGTATTTTCATAATATATGGCTACTATAGTGACTATAAAATTAAAAGATAACCATTAGTGGATCCATAATAAAATTTGAAACATTATATAAGTCATTTTTCCAAATCATAGATTTTTAGGACTATTATATCATTTGATAAAATAGTACGTGTATTATAAACTCATTTATGTCTATTTTTACACTATTAAGTAATTTATTTTTATTAAATTCATAAAAACATGATTCCTTTGAACCAAAGGTATTAAATAAAATATAATATGTAAATATAATCATTAAAATTCATGTATGGAATCAAAATATTAAAATTAAATTTATTTTAAAATTATAATATCATATATTTGATTCTTTCATTAATAAGGTAATCATTACATCATCATTATCTCATAAATAAATTTATTTATATAATGTGTCAAATTTATAAATAAAATACCATGATATAAAAAGTATTATTATATATCTAATTATTATTTATATTTAAAAATATCAGTTATATAATCCAATATTTAAATTTTTTTACTAAAAGATTCATGTTTATGTCATAATTCTGTTTCCATTAAATTAATTATTATAACATTTCATTATCACACGCAAGTGGCTCCATGAGGTCCTAAAATCTATCCAAATATTCCCATGGTTAGAAAAATCTCTCTAAAAGGATTATTACATGTGTTAGGGTAGTTTAATATTATTTTTTACCCTTATTTACCATATTTACCATTTAACTATGGTAAATAAAAAAATTAATGAAGTTACTATTCCTAATATCCAAAAAATAGAAGGTAATTATTTTAAAAATTCGGGCCTTTTGATTACAAATATGGAATTTATTTTTCCAAATTCAAAACACATAACTTTCAGAAATTAATTTAAAATTAAATCTCATTGTCAAAACCAAAAAGCATGTTTTTATGAAGTATAAAATATCTAAAGATGGACATGTGATTATGTCCAAATTAAAAGTGATCATACATAAAATGGAAAAATATCATTAAATAATACAATCATATTTCAATTACACTTTAAACCAAATTAATATGATTATATAACTAGATAATTAAATTAGATGAAAATGTATATTGAATTGAAATTCAATATTTGTCACTATTCCTTGAAAAATTATCTTTATCATTACAATATAAATGTTTCTCCAAAAATACATTTCAATGTCTTGATTATAAAGAAGAAGTTTCTTTTTCCAAATAAAACATACAATAATGGAAAAAATGGATTTTAAAAGGGTTGTCCATTAAAAGGCGGTGAACCAACCTTTTAAAAATATTAGAGTATTTTATGATTAAAATTAAATTCATTCTCATTTTAAGCCTCTAAAATTTAGTGGATAAACACAAAAACATTTAACAAACTTTAATAATCACACTGTAGTTAGTTATATTTATTCCCACAAATACAATGTCTAAGAATTAACTACATTTTATAATAATAAGTATAATAATATTATTATACTATTTTTTTATAATCCAATGTTGGGTGGTACATAATATTTCAAAGAAATACATTGTTGCGTGTTGAGTATGCTATCGGGAAAAGCCTATACTTTTGTGTAAAAATATTATATTATTCGAAAATATTAATAGAAAGGAATAAGTATTATTCTATATAAACTGTGATCCTACATCATTATTCCTTTCAAAAATTGCATCCCCACCCTTATATTAACTTATCAAATAAGTGGTGGTATTTATCCCTCATAGAATTTTCATATTCCTATATAGCCTCTTCAACCATATAGTTTTTTCAGAAAAATTTTACATGGTAAATTACCTTATTATGTAACAATTTCCCTCTAGGGTCAAGAATTTGGACTGGATATTCCTCGTAAAAATATTATATTCCAATTGAACTACCTATGGAATCAGAACATGATATCTATTCGACATATAATTTCTCAACATTAATACATGAAAAACATTATGTAACTGAGATAAACTTGGAGGTAAATCTATTATATATGTAATTGAACAAACATTCTCCATGATTTCATAGGGTCTAATGAACCTCAAACACAACATTCCCGTCTCACGAAATTACATCACACTTTTCCATGGAGAAACATTGAAAAATACATGATAACTTACCTCAAAAGAAAGATCCTTATTTGGGTTACCCACAGAACATTTCTCTCTAATCTGAGATGTTCTCATGTTCTTATGAATCAACTAATATTTTTCAGCCTTCTCTTCTACCAATTCTGGTCCCACCAAATTCCTTTCACATACTTCATTGTAAGAAGTTGGAGTTTGACACCTCTTTCCATATAATGCTTCAAATGATTTCATCATTATATTGGAATAAATTTTGTTATTATAAGAAAACTCAACCAAAGATATATGTTGGGCCCCACATCCCTGTAAATCCATTGAAAAAGAATGTATCATATCTTGCAATTTATGAAATGTTTGTTCTATCTACCCATCTCATTGCGGATGAAAATATATAATAAAATTTAATTTTGTACCCAAAAACTTCTGAAGTCCCTAACAAAAATTTAGAAGTGAACCTGGGATCACGATTATATACAATGGAGAGGGGAACTCCATGTAACCTGATTATCTCATTCATATACAATCGAGAATGTTTATCTAGAGATAGAGTATCCCAAATAAAATGAAAATGAGTAGATTTTTTCAATCAATAAAAAATAACCCAGATTATATTGTTACCTCAAAAAGTCTTTGGTAATACCACTACCAAATCCATGGTTATATTTTCCCATTTCCACTATATCACTAGCACATGCTAAATAATCTCTTTTGGTAATTACCACTCTAATTTAACCTATGGACCAATCAAACATCTCAGGGTAATGTCAACAATATCTATTTTCATTCCATCTCACCAATACTACTCTTGAAGATCACTGTACATCTTAATACTACTAGGATGAACTGAAAATAGAGATCATTGAGCTTCACATAATAACTATTTATTAAACTATGAATCACAAGGAATACATAATATCTTTAAAAAAATTAAAAAAACAGTCTTTATCAATGTTAAATTCAGGTAGCATACCCTTCTGAAACATTTTCTACTACTCATTGTCTTCTTTCTATGCATTCTTTATTCTATCTTATAGAGATGATTGTACTGGAACCTATTAAAAAATAGTGGAATATAATTCACCAAAAACTTCCATGCCAAAGTTCACTAGATTAATAATAAAAGGTTCACGTTCCAAATGTAACATGGTAAATGTAGAATTACATTTCTATCTCAAACCATGAGCCACTCTGTTTTCATTTCCTAGATGGTAATGAATCATGAAATCAAAATCCTTGATTAATTCTAGCCTTCTCATATATCTCATGATTAATTATTTCTAAGTGAATATATATTTCAAATTTTTTTTTGATCAGTATATATTCCATAGTTTACTCCACACGGATGATGCCTCCAAATTTTTAAAGCAAAAACAATAGATGCTAATTCTAAATCATTTATAGGGTTATTTAACTCATCAGTTTTCAACTAATGTGAATCATAAGCAATTACCTAATAATTCGACATTAAGAAACATCCATTTCCATTCTACGAAGCATCACTATAGAAAACAAAATCACTATTTTCAGAAGCCAATTCAAAAACTAGAGCATTCCCCAATCTACTTTTTAATTCACTAAAACATTCATCCCAATATTTTGTCCAGATGAACATAACACTTTTTCAAGTTAACTTAGTCAGTGGGCTAGATAAGCATAAAAAAATTTCAACAATAATCCTATAATAACCTACTAGAACTAGAAGAATATAAATTCATATTATATTTGTGGTTCATTCCCATTCTTCATCCAATTTTTTTAGAAGGATGAAATGTTATGTCATCTTTAGAAACAATGTGATCCAGGAATTAAATTAGTTGTAACCAAAAATCACACTTGCTGAATTTCCTATAATGTTTTGTTTCTTTTGAAGTTATAAATACATCTCTTAAATTAATTTCATGTTATTATTTAATTTTAGAATAGATAAATAATATCATCAATAAACACAACCACAAACATATCCAATAACACACAGAAAATTCTATTCTTAATATCCTTAAATACAGATGGTGCATTGGTAAACCCAAAAGGCATAACTAAAAATTCATAATAGCCATATCTATTATGAAAAGAGGGCTTAAGAACATTTTCTTTCATTACATCCAACTAATGGTATCGTTACCTCATCTAAATCCCCAAAAAATATTGACCACTTGGATCTGATCAAACAAATCATCGATATGATGCAAATGATACATTCTATTAATAGTGATGTTATTCAAGGCTATATAATCAATATAAAGTTTCATTGAACCATATTTATTTTTTAAAAGCAACCCCATGGTGATGTGATAGGACAAATGAAACCATTATCTAATAACTTATATAATTTATTCTTTAATGCTAAAAGTTCAATTTGATCCATTTCATAAGGGGTTTTTGAAATTTTCTTAGCATCAGGATCCAAGTCAACAGTAAATTCAACTTCATGACTATGTATTATACCATGAAACTCAACAGAAAAACATCAAGATAATCATTCATCATTGGCACATCATTAATCTAAAGAGTTCCTTTCTTTTTAACAGTATGTGCAGGGAAACATTAATTGAAGTATTTTACTAGTTTATAGCTTCCAAATATGTTATCAAAAGTAAGCTCTCATTATTGTACAAAAACTGAAATTCTTTATGAAAATTATCCCCTTTAGCTATATAGTAAATCATATCATTATAAATAGGAATCCAATCTATACCCAAAATAACATCAAACTCTACTAGAGAAAAAAATAAGGTTTTGAGGTATATTATTTCCACCCACAAGGACATGAATGTTCTTATAGTTCCTTTTTTCACAAAATTACCCATATATGTGTTTCTACCACAAGTTTAGGATCTACATATTGAGATGGATTTCCCAATTTACCTTAAAATTTCTCATAAATGAAAGAATGTGTTGATCATGAACCAAACACCACATTGGCTTGTTCTAATTAGACAATCAATGTAGATTATAATATATAATTTGATGGTCCAACATCTACTAAATTAGTTGGAAATGATTTCACCACCCCTTTATGCTTGTAGTCTAGCTAATTTCCATCGTTTGAGTTCTTCGTCGAACACATATTTTCATAATGACCCATATCGTTGAACTTAATACATTTTACTAACATTAAATTAGATTTTATCTTACCATTACCCTAAAATTTTTCAGTCCAATTACAAGCCCTATGCCCCATTTTACCACATCAAAAGCACTTACCAGAATTAAAAATGCATCAACTAGTATAATTTTTTCTAGATTTTTCACTAAATGTAAACTTAATATCTTACCATTATTATTTTTAAAGAGTTATTAACTTTCATCCACCATCTAGACTTCTTATTCTGTTGTTTTTTCAAATAACACATAATCATTGTGAAACTCTATTTCCACCATATCTACACATCAAACTAGTTTTTCATAACTTTTGAAGTCACAAGAAGCTAAATTCCATCGATACTTTTTATTTAATCCTAAGTAAAAATGATTTATTTTACTATCAATACCCCGTTTGAAATTTGGATCATACCAAGCAATTTGAGTAAATTTTTCTTATAAAGTAGCCACTGAGTCATTCTCCTACCTAAATTCTAAGAATTTGTTTTCCATCCTAAATCGAACTTCCATTGGAAAATATTTCTCATGGAGCATACCTTTAAATGCATCCCAATCATGGGCATTGATATAATAACTATCCATGATATTTTTAACCATCGACCACCACTGATCGGATTCACCTTCAAAGCGGTAAATATCAAGACTAACATTTTTAAGTTATGAACACCCCATGACATCGATAATCTATTTGAGTTCTTTAATCCACCCTACAGCTAGCACAAGGTTATATGATCCTACAAATTATGGGGGTGTAGACTCATGAAATGATCCACTCTTGACATGTCCTTTCTGGTTGATATGTATGATCTTATTAATGGATACCACCATCATTTATAGCTTATGTCAACTATGTCATCATTGCAACAAACTGTTCAGTTCCAACTCCAACCATTTCTGGTTACTAATTTTGTTGGTTGTTTTCTTATTTATTACGTCCCATCATAGATGACATGTTTCCTCAATGGAAAATCATTTTGAACACATGAGTATCTTATATGAAGTAACATAAAAATATTTAAATTATTTATCATTTAAATCTTACAGTAATGTAATAAGAATTTATGGATATTCATTTAACAATATCCTAACTCCTAAAGTTATCTAAATCGACATATGATACCAACTATAAGGCCCCATCATGAAAAAATTACATAATCTTGAGTATGGATCAGGAATTTACTTTCTTTCATATTGAGTAACTTTTTAGGTTCAGAGATGTAGAGAATTAGGCCATAACTATTAAATTACATATCATATATGAAAAAGTAGACACTTCTACTCAATCAAATTTTTTTTTTAAAATAATTCACATTAAATAAAACAAGATTTATTTTCTTGATAAAGATATTCGTGAATTATTCCTTTCTCTTACCCTTCCTTTTACCCTATTAAAATAATTTCAAAACCTTCTGATGAGAAAAAACATCTCAGTAAGGGATATAAAATAAAAAAGAAAACATTAGTCCATGAATACTTACCAATCAATTAAATCATAATATTTTCTCATAAAATCATATGTTTTTTAACATACCTTATGAAATCATAATATTTATGAATAACTCATAGAAATCATAAATTATAAATCATAAAGGTAACTTGTGGCATCCATAATATACTTACACTATATTATTCATAGTTACATAGGGAGTAACATTCATGGTTACGTTTAGAATACTAATTAAAGTATATTCCCTAAATCTCTGAGGATAAACCTTAATGTTTACCTTTGTAATGTTAACGAATGAATTAGAGGGATATCACGGGCTCACCCGCCCTCAGTTTATCATGGAATCACATATATACCTAAACAATTCTCATGATCCATAACAAAATCATAACACATAAAACAAGCTCAAAATAAAAGATAACATTTCCACACTGCAATCACAAGATATTAGTTCAATATATTAACATAATAAATCAACTATAAAAACCATTTTCAATAAAAAAATACTTAAAAATGAATATGGTATTTACTTTTCTTTTTAAAAATATTACGGCTTATAGACGATGCCATATATCAAATAATGCTTGTGGTGGCAGAAAGGTTGTTGTCGCAACATACGTTAAAAAGAAACATTCCTTTTGTTGTTTAGAAAAATGATTCATAGAAAAAATTACTTTTGAAAACCATTGAATTAAATTAAAAGTAAAAGGGTTTGATTGTAAAACATATATAATAAATCCAGGTATAAATTAAAACATTCCTCAACGAAAGGAGATTTAGACAAAGTCCCTTTCCTTCAGTCTGACTTGGATTTTTCGTTCCATATATCCCTGAATAAAAAGCTTATGTTTATTAATACTGGATTTAAAAAAAATTAATGCTTTTTATTCACATTAAATTATACATGATCATGTTATAATAATTTGTTAATTACTTGAGTTCATGAATGACGTTTTGTCGATAATTAGTTCATCCATCGAAAAATGAACATGTTTCGATATAAATTATCCATGTAATCAAAATTAAATCTTCTCCAAAATGATGTTTTTGATTTAAATATCATATATATCCAATATATATTTATTCATAATATCCCATAACATTTGGATATAATAAATGAAATGCACCATTCATTGAGACTGTAATCCTTACATACTCATGAATGCTACTTTCATTTATTTTTCTTAATTAAAGGAATGAAAAATAAATGATACATAGGTATGTTATAATTATAGTATAATATATATGTTAAATATGTTACATATTATCATTAATTTATTCTTTTATACATTCCATGTATGACATGAACTATTCATATCACTTTTAGGGGGCAGTAGTCCACACTTCCTCAAATGAAATTATCGTATTTACACATAACAGAAATCATAATGCTATGTTTTAAATTAAAATTACAGAAGACTATACAAAATATAAATATAATATATATAATATATAAATATAGTTCCAATATAATAGAAACCATGAGAGGTAGTAGGAGAAAAATGAACAATCGTCTTTTCGTGAGGCAATAGTTCGCCGTACCAAGATACAATATGTTCATATCCATAAGATGGGGGAGTGTGTATGTGTAGTTAGAATCCTTCTCATAAAAATCTATTAGTATATTGATGTTACTGGTGTTATTATTTAATCAAATAATAATAAAATAATAGGTTTTGGAGAAGGAAAATAAAAGAAATGAACATGGGAGAAGACGTTACCTCTAAATGGAGTAACTTCTTATGATTTGAGCCAAAAGGATTTCATGAATTTACTTATGCCAAATGTAAGGATTCTAGGAGGAAGGTAGGGATGTTGGGAGATTATTTGAGCTGATTTTGGGTGAGACAATGGGCTCGAGAGATGTAAGTAAGTGGGTAGAGTTGGTTGCCTATTATAAGAGGTAGGTGGGGTACTTTAGGGATGTATTCAAATATTATTTTATTATAAATCTATTATCGGTTTCAAAAGGACCCAAACTAATTTATTTCAAATTTAAGATTATTTTGGGTCGACTAAATCCAAAACAATTTGTTTTAGACAAGTTTATGTCAAAAATTATCTTTATCTTTTAGCATTAACCCTTCGTTAAAAACACTAACTCTTACCATGTATTTTTGTATTTTCATAATATATGGTTACTATAGTAACTATAAAAGTACAAGAGAAAAATAAGTGGATAATTAATTAAATTTAAAACATTATTTATGTTATTTGGCGGAATATTATTTTTTAGGACTGTTATATCATTTAATAAAATAGTATTTGTTTTAAAATATTATTTGTGTCAATTTTGACACTATTAAGTAATTGATTTTTGTTAAAATCCTAACAACTTGATTTCATTGAACAAAAGGAATTAATGAATAGATAATATTTCAATATCTTCCAAAAAATTAATTTATGGAACAAAAATGTTCAAATTACATTTATTTTAAAATCTATTATATTATTTATTTGAATCTTTCATTAATAAGGTAATCACTGCATCATCCTTGTGCCATAAATAAATTTATTTATTTAATGTCTAAAAATTATAAATAAAAATCATGTTTTATGAAATATTACTATTTTTATAATAAATATTTATACTCAAAGATATCATTTATATAACCCCATATTAAATTGTGTTATTAAAATATACATGTTTATGACATATTTCTCTTTACTTTAAATTAATTTTTATATCATGTCACTATAACACCCACGTGGCTCCACGGGGTCCTAAAATAGACCCAAGGATGAACATAATCATAAATATCTCTACCAATATAATTAGGAATTTTTTTAGGGTATTTTTATATTATAATAATATTATTTTGTACCTGTGTTTACTTGATTTAACCTTTAACCATGTTATCTAAAAATAACTACTGAAGTAACTATTCATTATGTCAAAAAATAAAAGGTACTTATTTAAAAGATTGGGTCCTTATTATGAAAAATATGGAATCTATTTTTCCAAATTAAAAACACACAATTTTCAGAAATTAATTTAAAATTAATTTGCGTTTCCAAAACTGAAAAGATTGTTTTTATGAAGTAAAACTATAGAAATATTGATTTGTTTTTATGTCCAAATTAAATGTTAAATTACATCTAATGAAAAAAATTGAATTAAATGATGAAAAAATAACCCAATTAAAACCTAAAACCAACTAATTGTATAAAATAACTATATAAACAAAAAATATTAAAAGACAGTTTTGAACTAAAATGCAATATTTTGCAATGTTCAATAAAAAATGAACCTTATTAGAAAAACATAAAAATTTAATCGGATGTAAATATTGATGTCCCTATTGTAAAGATGATGTTTATTTTATCAAATAGAACATATAAAAGTGAAAAAATATATATTTTAAAATTTTTTTCCATCAAAAGGTCATAAACCGACCTTTTAAAATTAATAGATTATTTTATTCATAAAATTGGATTCATTCTCATTTAATTCCTTTAAAATTTATTGGATAAATGTAAAAACATTATAAAAAAATTAATAATAATATTATAGTTAGTTATATTCATTCTATTCAATAAAAATTCTATGCATTAACGACCATTTAAAATAATAAGAATATTATTATATAATTTTTCAGTATAACCCATAATTGTGTGAAACATAATATTTCAAAGAAACCCATTTTTACGTATTGAGTACGCTATTGGAAAAAAACACACCCTTTAATGTAAAAATAATATCATATTCATAAATATTAATATAAATTAAAAAAAATTCTATAAATACCCGGATCTTACAGATACAACATTAGTAATGTGTCGCCCCCTATTATTATGAACATATTATATATATGTATGATATCCCATTTATGTTATAGAAATAAGTGTATAAGACTTAATAGTAATATCATGTGTAATGAAATGACTTGGATTATAAATTAATGTATATGTTTTTTTGATGCTAGGTGATATTATAGGGTTAATGTGACATGGGAGTTTGCTAATCATGCATTTGGTTTCATGCTTTGTCAAAGGGAGTATTGTGGTATTTTTTTGGTCATATGAGTTTTATATAAATATGTGGATTACATTTACTTCCTCTTAAAATTATTTTCATGGATTTTCCAATATATTTTATTACATGTGGTGAGAATATATTGTCTCAAAATTTATGTGAATAACACATCCTATGATAAAACAATTTTCTAATTTTATATCTATTTGATTTTTTTGTGTCATAATTATTAAATATTGAATTAGTATAATTTCATATATTGTTATGAGAAATTTTTAAAAGGATAATTTCATTGGATATCAATCAAAATAAGTGAAAGGAATCATGTAATTTTATTTTATAATGAATTATATTACATGCATTTTTTTATCCATTTTAATTTCATGATATTTTTTTTTTACCAAATTTGTTACATTGGATCTTAGATTTTTTAAATTTGTTTCACATGGGATTTTCAAAAGTCATTTTAATATTATTACACAATATCATGAAGGGGTGGAAAGGTAAAATTCTCTAGAATAGAATGTCATATTATGAAATGAACTTATCAATTAATTCTAAAGTTATCATATTATATTTTGATAATAATTTTGTTTCATTATAATATCATTATAATTTTAAGAAATCTGAAAATAATTTAATTTATATTATATATAAATAAATTTAATAGTTATATTAAGTATCTCCCAACCTCCTCCACCAAAAAATTCCATTCCTCTGTAGGATGGATGAACCATAACCATAGGAATTATTGACATTTGGGTTCAAGATAAGGCACATAAAGATCTTCGATGGAGGTATTGTTCTTTGATACCAACCTTATACCCCCAAGTGTATATAAATTTGATCATATTTTAGTGTTTCAATATGATTTTAAATGGTTTGATTCAGATAATATATATATATACATATATAATATAAAATGAAACTCAATTATTTGGATCGATAGATAAAAGTTATGCATCAATCTTATGAATGGATTGAGATAAATCATAAAAAGAATTTTATTTCAATTTGAGCTTCTCTATAAAAACCCAAAATATTTATCAATGGGAATTATCTTATAATAATTATTTCATATAGTATACACCATATCAAATCACAGAGATAAAAATATAAAATCATTATAAATGGATAATGAATGAAATAAGTGGTATTTCTATATATAAGGATCCTATACGAAGGGAATAGTAACATTACCTTTGAAATTTTAATCTGACCATTAGTTATAGTAATACAGGAAATGTAATAGCAATCTCACATATTAAAGTATAAATAAAATTTAGTAATATTATAAGTTATACTATGATATAATTATATCATAGTAATAGTAAAAAGATATTTTAAAATTTATTAATTAAGTGTTGGTATTTTTGTAAGTTAGAAATATCTAATTACAACATTATAAATAAAATAACTACTTAAAAGAAAATTTATTTTCCTAAAATTGATTCATAAATTAATATTTTGTTTTCATACAATTATAAGATAATTTAATGAGACATTATTATATTTTTCAATGTGTTATGAAAATAGTGATAAATTTAATATCAGTATTTTCCATGTAAATTTTTATTTTAATAAAAAATAAATTTTTACTATTTATAAAATTATTTTTATAAAATGTAGTTCTTTTTTGAATTATAAACATTAAAAAATGGTTAGGGTGAATTTTTTGGATATTTCTAATATAAATTGATTTTTAGTGAATAGTAAAATATGATAAAAACTAAATAAATTAATTGTTGTGTCATAGATGATATATGGCTGATATAAATCCCAAATATGAAACTCTAGTTCATTTATTTAAAATATTTTGTTATAATTCTCAATAATTTCATAATCTTGAGCAATAATAATAACCCAATGAATACAATAATGAGAAAACACCCATATATTCACGTAAAAATATCACCACTCACCACCTCTTCCCCTCACACCTTCTATGATTTGAGCCATTTCCATATTTTCAGAATACTCATTCCAAGAGTGTCATGAACCAACCCGGGTCGACCCTGAACTGGTAACTTAAGCTTTAATGACCGGGGTTTTTGGGGTCCATTACTTTGTGAAAATCTCAAGTTGGGTTTTCTGGTCTTGGAATCTTGGTGATGTTTGGACTAACGATAGGCCTACCGGTATCCATATCCTACTGTTAGAAGGACTACCGGTAGTTTGGTCTACAGGTAGCCACAACCTACCAGTAGCTCTGTCTACCAGTAGCCGCAGCCTACCGGTAGCTCTGTCTACCGGTAGCTCGGTCTACCGGTAGTTCTGTCTACCTGTAGCTCGGTCTACCAGTAGCCGCTGCCTACCAGTAACTCTGTCTACTGGTATCTTGGTATACCGGTAGCTGCAGCTACTATTAGATCTGTCTACCGGTAGCTGCAGCTTTCTGGTAGCAGTCAGCCACCCGTAACTGTCAGCTACTGGTGGCTCTCGAATACCCCCATGGGGTCTTTCCAGTAGCGCTCCTTTTTGTACAAATTGGGTTTTAAACCCTATTTTGACACCTTTACGCATTTTAAAACCCGGTAACACCCATAAATGTTTTAATTAAATATTTAATGAATTAACCTGGTGTGTGTCGGTTTAAACCGCCAGACCCTTTAATAACATATGGGGACATGTGGTCAACCCACGACCCCCGCTCCGTACGCGGTTCCACATTGTTATCTCAACCATCCCCTACCCTTATAAACTAAAGGTTTCACCGTGGGTTTCTTCTTTTCTCGATCACCATGTGCGTACTACTAGTACCCTTTCGTTCAGACGAGCCGTATCGCTATCCGTGATGTTTTGTGCCCGACCTTAGCATCGATCGTTGATCAAAAAGTAGGGATTTTCTCCTTCCTCTATCCCTTTTGTGTATCATGCGGGGTGGAAATACTGTTGTTTCTATGGAATTGGATTAACCAAACCTTAATAAAGATAATGAACATACTCTAAAGTACATGGGGGGCTGTGATCGATGATGCGGATTGTTTTATGATCTTCTTTTCTGAATTGTATGGGGTTACGTCTACTGAAAATCATGGCCGTTGGTAGTCTTTCTCTGTGCACTAATGAACCCTTACCTCTCTGGTGATGTTTTAATTGATTGTATTGTGGGTGTGAACCCTTTCTGTGTAAAGGAAATTAGTTAATTACGTACATTTGGCTAAAAAAATTTGAAAGCACCAGGATCAACCCCTATTTCAATGATAACCCAGGATAAAGTACAACGAAATTGAAACCATGGAGTGCGTTAAATATTTTAAATCTGAAAATACCCGCATGGGCCTACTTGATTGTTGGTAGTGGTTTGATTGTTCTTCCTTCACGGGACGGTTGTTGGGTGATGTGGGAGGGGATGAGATCCTTTGTTATTATACTCTCGGTGGTTCTGAAGTTGGGGATGGGATCCCCTGTGTTATGGATTCAGTGGTTGTGAATTTTTTAGACCGGGTTGTTACGTTGTTTATATCACGAATTGGGGTGGGATCCTCTGTTGTTGAGAAACCTTTTTGGATCCTCGTTATTGGACATGAGGTTGTATCTTCTAGTTTTCTTTGTTGTTGTGACTTTACAAGAGATTCGTGTGTGGATGTTGTAGTTGATGCTTGACTGTTTGTTTTCCCTCTACTTGTGCATATGATTACTAGTTGCCCAAGTAGGTGACGAAACTCATTTAAACGTTATTACTAAACATGTAAACCAGGATGGGAGAAATGGGTTTTGGTTTGGCATGAGTTGTGACTTGGACGTAGTGTTGTTTGTGTTCTTTAGGCGGGTTGAAGAAAAACCTAAACTTTGGGTGAGTTCTTGTTACATATAGATATACTTGTAGTTTGGTTTTTCTTGTTCACATCCAACCCATGTTGAGAACTTAGTGCCAAACCCCCCCTCCCCCCCCCATTTCATGGGGGAGGGTGTTTTTCCCAACACTATTATTAGTGGCTGGTTATTAGCTCCTTTTATGCTCCCTTTCCTGGATAGCCCAAGTATCTTCATGGAGGCTGTGATGGCCTGAGGTCCATTATTATTCGAAGAACCTTCAGGCGGGGTAGTGTGGTGGTTATGGCCATGGTGTGTGCGGGTAGGTAGTTTCCCAAGTACCTTCGGGATGAGGCCTAGGTGTCTTCGGGCGTGGAATTAGACCTTCTAGCCTACGTGTCTTCGGGCATGGCGGTGGTTGTTCTGGCCTAGGTGTTTTCAGGCGAGGTTATCTGTGACAGTTGTGGCACCGGTGTGTGCGGGCGGGGTTTGGTAGTGGGATTGTGTGAGGTTGTGGCCTAGGTGTGTGCGGGCGGGGTGTGGTAGTGGGACTGTAGTGAGAATGGCAGGATTAGTTCGATGCGTAGGATGACTTCAATAACCAGTGGGAAAGTGGCATGGGGTACCCAAACATTGATGTGCTATTATTATATTTATTACTTGACTAGCGTTATTTGGGGAGTGTGCCTTGGTGATGATTGGGTGGATAGTTTACCCTTCTAGGTGTTTGGTTTACTCCGTTTCTCTCGGGACTTTAGTACTTTCCCCCACTTGTGCACAAGAGTCTTTGGTTTTCCCTACTGAGTATACTTGTATGCTCACCCTATGTATATAAAACTACTTTCAGGATTCCAGGAGGACTTCGGGGATCACGCGAGACCACACTAGCTCGGACCATTGGGGTAGTTGCAGTTGCTGTTTTTCTTTATTTGGTACTTTACCTTTGTATTCACTTTGTAATCTGTGGTATTTACTTTTGGAACATGCAAATGGGAATGGTTTACTTTTATCATTACTTCTCTTTTAGTTTGGGTGTTTTTCGGTTTTCATCATCTTATCTCCCGATCCTATAAAACAAAAGGGTAATTCCTTCCATTTGTGTGTAATTTCCATACCCTTGGTGCTAGTCACCACTCCGGGACCTATTGAAGGCGGGTTTTGGGGGTCATTATCTCTCCATCAACTTGAAGAAGGTAGGGCCTGGAAATCTGCTGACCCTTCCCTCCTTTTGGTGAAGAAGGGTCCTGAAAGAATGGTATCAAAGGTGATAGTTGGGAGATAAGATGGAGTCTGGAGTTGGGCACAATGAGGATTTCATGGGATGGTAGGGAAACAGTGTTGGGTGACCTTGGTGCATGAATTAGGCGAGGAAAGACCGGCTAGGACACAGGATTTTATGGCCCCCCGTGATCTGATGCAAGGACTCTTGACCAACCGAAATAACATGTGAGGCCACACGGATTGTAGGGTAGATACCCTAGTAAAGGTACATGCATCATAATGACTTCTTTTCTCGTGTTTCTAGGGTGTCTTGGGAATTAATGATAAATAAAAAGTTTAAGAAGTTTTAAGAACAATATTCTGCACTACTTGGGCTTAGTAATTCATTGTTTACCTTGCATCTATGGCTCCTAGAAGGCGACCACGTTTGGTGCCATCGATCGAGGCCCCATAGACTATCATGGCTGATCGACAGAGAGCTGATTGAGAGGAGGAGGACGACCTATGGGAGAAGACACTTCGGGCCTTCCAGCGAATGACCCTCGAGAAGTATGAGGGAAACACCTCTTATATGAAGACGGAGGGCTGGCTAGAGGAGCTAGTGATAGCCTTCCCCTTGATCCGGGCTCCGATCGAGTACTGGGTTTCACTGGCCATCAACCAGATGCGGGGAGTGGCGCGTCAGCGGTCGACTCTTTACCTAGGGCATAGGAGAGAGGTTGAGGTGGTATGGGATGATTTCAAGAGGGAGTTTCGGGAAGAATTCTTCTCTTTGACGATGAAGGCATAAAAGAGACAGGTGCTACTCTCCCTCCAGTAGGGGAGTATGTCAGTGAGGGAGCTAGGAATCATGTTCAAGGACCACCTACATTTTGCTCTGGACCTCTTTCCCGACGAGGAGTCTCAGGAAAGACGTTTGGAGGAGGTGCTCCGACCCTCTCTATAGTATGTTGTCACACCCTTTACCCTGCCAATATACGTGGAGGTCTAGAAGATGGCTGAAGTGGTGGAGAGGATGCACGCTCTAGGAGTTGTGACACGAGAGGGGATCCAGCTAGGACCATCGAAGGGGAAGGCCGTTAGCACCAGGCGTCCAGCGTCAAGACCCTCTAGGTTCCGACCAGTAGGGAGAAGGACACATCAGTTCCAGTTCTGATCCCCTTGTCCTCGCACTTTTCCTTCAGGTCCGGGACCACAGTGCTTCGTCTGTGGGAGCCATGGACATCTCTAGAGTCAGTTCCTAGACCGAGTAAAGTACGGCGATGGTGGAAAACCCCAGCACCTGCCCCAACAGCAGCTTCCAGCCAGGCCTTTCCAGCAGCAGCAGCAGGGACAGCGAGCTCCCGCTCCACCGAGGTTAGACGTAGTGGGAGGAGGCCGACCTCAGGGCGATCCTTAGGGACCTCGACCGGGGCGTGGTCTGGGAGGTGGCCGACATCTGAGGGGCAGAGGAGCTGGGCATGGACAGTTACACGCTGCGGAGGTAGCAGTTCCAGCGGGGCCAGAGGTTGTTCGAGGTACGATCAGTTTATTCAGTAACCTTTCTTATGCCTTGTTCGATACCAGATCTTTGCACTCCTTTGTTGTACCCATTCTAGCCTATGCCTCGAGTCTAGATGTCGAGTGACTTCTAGAGCCCCTGGTGCTGAGCACACAAGTCGGAGGTCAGACCGACTTGTTAATTGTTTGTCGAGGATACAGGCTGATGATAGGGAAACATCAGTCGGTTAGGGATCTTCTTCAACTATAGATACAGCCATAAAATTTCATCCTAGTCACCGACTAGCTATTCTCTGTGTTTTCCGTCATCGACTTCTTCTGAGGAAGGGTTGTGTTCTAGGACATGGGTGGGTGGCGTGTTATTTTCATCGGCGAGCGGAGCAATCAGAAGGGAAGTAGGCAAGAGGAACCCCTCCGATACTTGTTAGTTGTGCTGTCAGTGGAGTTAGTAGATACTGAGATGGTGGGGGTCCCAGAGATCGTCCGTGAGTTTACGGATGTCTTCCCTGAGGAGGTGACGACTCTACCCCCTCGACGTGATATCGAGATTGGGATAGACCTGCAGCCCGGTGCTCGTCCAATTTCGATGGCTCCTTACCGTATGGCACTTTCAGAGCTACGGGAGTTGCGAATTCAGATTGACAATCTGATGAAGAGGTGTTATGTTCGACCAAGCGCGTCACCGTGGGGTGCTCCAGTCTTGTTCTCAAAGAAGGAAGAAGGTGGTCTCAGGTTTTTCATAGATTACAAGAGGCTGAATCTGGTAACGATCAAGAATCGCTACCCTCTTCTGAGGATAGAATATCTTTTCGACCAGATGAAAGGGGAAGGATGGTTCTTGAAGATTGACCTGCGGTCAGGGTACCACCAACTGAGAGTGAAGGAGGGATACATCCCAAAGACGGCGTTCAAGCGCCAATATGGACACATTGAGTTCATAGTCATGCCCTTCGGTGTTACGATCGCCCCGGCTATGTTCATGGGGATTATAAACTCCATATTCTGGGAGTACCTGGATCAGTTCATAGTTTTGTTCATCCACAACATCTTGTTCTATTCATGATCATAGGAGGACCATGCAGGGCACCTGAGTACGGTTTTGGAGGTCCTCTGACAGCATCATCTCTTTGGGAAGTTGTCGAAATAAAAATTCTTGACACAAGAAGTGCACTTCCTCGGACACGTAGTGTCCGAGCAGGTGGTAGTGGTGGACCCATCAAAGGTTGAGGCAGTTGTTTCTTGGGCAGCACCCAAGAATATGGTAGAGGTCTATAGTTTCCTTGTGCTGGCGGGTTACTATCAGAAATTAGTACCCAACATCTTTCAAGTTGCAGCCCCTTTGACAGCCCTAACCAAGAAAGACCAGGTTTTCATGTGGAGTGAGCAGTGCGAGTCAGCCTTCAGCAATCTGAAGGACAATTTGGTTAGTGCCCCAGTGCTAAGGCTACCAGAAGAAGGGGCAGTGTATGAGGTGTTCTGTGATAATTCAGGACAAGGCCTAGGATGTGTGTTGATGCAGCGACAAGGGGTGATCTCTTATGGGTCTAGGAATCTATTCTCTCATGAGCATAATTATTCCACCCATGACCTGGAGCTTGCAGTGGTCATTTTTGCACTGAAGTTATGGCGGCACTACCTCATCAGAGAACACTTTGTGGTCTTCACTGATCTCAAAAGCTTGAGGAATATCTTCTCCCAGCGGGAAATAAACTTGCGACAGCAAAGGTGGATGGAGTTCCTCCAGGATTACGACTTCGAGGTTTCCTACACATTATAGAAGGGGAATGTGGTGGCCGATGCCTTGAACAAGAGGATGCAGAATGATGCAGTCCGAGATTCGGCAGACGCCTGTAAGGCGATGGAGGAGTTGGCTTCCTTACACCTGGATGCCAGAATGGATTGCGGTAGAGGTTTCTTGTATCAGATGACAGTGCAGTATTCTCTGTTAAAGCAAGTAGAGGAGTCTCAGTGGAGATACCCAGAGTGTGAAGTTATGAGTGACCGAGTTAACCAGAGGAATGCTCCGGAAGGGTGGACAGAGGATGGTCAGAACCAGATGCTTTTCTAGGGAAGGTTGTTTGTTCTAGAGGTGATGCACTACAAGGTTCTTAGTGTGTTCCACAAATCACCCATGGCGGTACACCTAGGAGTTTCCAAGATGTACCAGGGACTGAAGAGATAGTTTTGGTGGCCCAGAGTGAAGCGAGCAGTGGTAGAGTTTATGGACAAGTTCTTAGTGTGTCTGTAAGTTAAGGCTGGACACCGAGTTCCAGGAAGCCTACTGTAGTCTCTAGATGTCCACGAGTGGAAGTGGGACGACATATCGATGGATTTAGTCATGGGACTTCCCAAGGTCCAAGGGGGATATGACTCCATCTGGGTGGTAGTGGACCGATTGACGAAATTGGCTCACTTTCTGGTGATAAGAGAGTCGAGTACTGAGGATGCATTGGCATGAAAGTACGTGGATGAGGTGGTGTGGTTGCATGGAGTTCCGAGGTCTACAGTATCCGATAGGGATGCACCGTTTACCTCGCGAGTCTGGAGAGGATTGCAGCATGATTTTGGCACCCAGTTGTGTCTTAGCACTGCTTTCCAGCCCCAGACAAATCGACCGACATAGCGCACCATCCAGACCTTGGAGGATATGCTGCGGGCTTGTGTTCTAGACTCAGGAGGATCATGGGTGCCATACTTAACTCTGGTAGAGTTTTCCTACAATAATATCTATCACTCTACCATTGGAATGACCCAGTTTTAAGCCTTGTACGGGAGGCCATGCCTTTCACATGTGTATTGGACCGAAGTCGGAGAGGTGGGCATCCTTGGCCCGGAGGTGGTGTAGGGCACGACAGAGAAGGTTCAGCTCATACGGGAAAGGATGAAGGCGGCCCAGGAAAGACAGAAATCATATGCTGATACCAGGAGGAGGCCCTTGGAATTTGAGGTTGTATACCACGTGTTCTTGAAGGTCTCCACTCAGCATGGACAACAGATGATGGGAAAGGGGAGTAAGCTTTATCCCAGGTTCATCGGGTCCTTCGAAGTGTTGTGGCAGGTCAGCGAAGTGTCTTAATAGCTAGAGTTACCTCCACTTCTACTGAGGATACATGATGTCTTCTATGTGTCCGAGCTCCGTTGGTATCTGCATGACGATTCACACATCCTCGGCTGGGGAGATCTGGACATCGAGGACAAAGTGACTTTTGTGGAGAGCCCAGTGATGATCGAGGATCGCATGGAGAAGGGTCTTCATGGGTGAACCATTCCCTTGGTTTGTGTGTTATGGAGACATGGTGGGCTTGAGGAGAGTACGTGGGAGAGGGAAGCACAGATGTGTGCCCAGTACCCAGAGTTGTTTTGAGTTTGTGATGTTCTGTTTGTTATACCTGTTGTGGTATAACATTTTACCTTGTTGGCTATTAAATACTGGTTTTCATTCCTTTGAATGTGTGTGAATAGCCCGGGCTACGGGGAGGAGAGGACACAACCCCCAATCAAGACGCATTAAGGTGGATGCGATTAAACTCGTGTGGGAGAGTCAGTGCCGCCCAAAGTGGATAGTATCTTGACATGGGGAAGGAGACTCCCAAACCCACATGGCTGGGCAGTCTGACATGTTTTGCTGCTTTCTTCTTGACAAGAAAGTGGTCTTAGTTAACAATGAGGTTCACTCCTAAGAGGTATCTTTCGAGGTGGTTGTTCAGACCATCTCTTTCCTTATAGGTTGTTTTGATTCTCGAGGATGAGAATCGTTTAAGAGGTATCTGATGTAATGGGCCTGGTTTTTGGAGTCCATTACATTGTGAAAATCTCATGTTGGGTTTTCTGGTCTTGAAATCTCGGTGATGTTTGGCCTAACGGTTGGCCTAACGGTAGCCTTAGCCTACCGGTAGTAGGCCTACCGGTAGCTCAGTCTACCAGTGGCCGTAGTCTACCGGTAGCTCGGTCTACTTGTACCTCTGTCTACCGGTAGCTTGGTCTACCGGTAGCCTCAGCCTACCAGTAGCTCTATCTACCGGTAGGTCGGTCTACCGATAGTTGCAGCTACCGGTAGCTCTGTCTACCGGTGGCTCGGTCTACCGGTAGCTGCAACTACTGGTAGCTCTATCTACCAGTAGCTCTCGGCCACCGATAGCTGTCAGCCACCGGTAACTCTCAGCTACCGGTGGCTCTCACCTACCCCCACAGGGTCTTTCCATTAGCGCTCCATTTTGCACAAATTGGGTTTGAAATCCTATTTTTACCCCTTTACATGTTTTAAAACCCAGTAACGACCATAAATGTTTTAATTAAATATTTAATGAATTAACCTCGTGTGTGTCGGTTTAAACCGCCCGACCCTTTAATAATGTGTGGGGACGCGTGGTCAACCCACGACCCCCGCTCCGTAAGCGGTTCCACATTGTTATCTCAACCATCCCCGACCCTTATAAACTAAAGGGTTCGCCCTTGGTTTCTTCATTTCTCGATCACCCTGTGCGTGCTACTTGTACCCTTTAGTTCAGATGAGCCGCATCGCTATCTGTGAAGTTCTGTGCCCGGCCATAGCGTCAATCATTGATCAACAAGTAGTAATTTTCTCCTTCGTCTCTCCCTTATATGTATCATGCGGGGTGGGAATGTTGTTGTTTCTATGGAATTGGATTAAACAAACCTTAATGAAGATAATGAACAGACTCTAAAGGACAAGGGGGGGGGGGGGCTGTTATCGATGATGTCGATTTTTTTATGATCTTATTTTCTGAATTGTATGGGCTTATGCCTACTGAAAATCATGGTCGTTGGGAGTCTTTCCATATGAACTAATGAACCCTTACCTATATGGTGACGGTTAAATGGATTGTATTGTGGTTGTGAACCCTTTCTGTGTAAAGGAAATTGGTTAATTACATACATTTGGCTAAAAAAATTTAAAACACCAGGATCAACCCATTTTCTATGATAACCCCGGTTAAAGTACATCGGAATTGAAATCATGGAGTGTGTTAAATCTTTTAAATCTGAAAATACCCGCATGGGCCTGCTTGATTGGTGGAAATGATTAATTTTTCTTCCTTCATGGGCCGGTTGCTGGGTGATGTGGGAGAGGATGGGATCACCTGTTATTATACTCTCGGTGGTTCCGAAGTTAGGGATGGGATCCCCTGTCTTATGGATTTAGTGGTTGTGAATTTTTTAGACAGGGTGGTCACCTTGTTTATACCAGGAATTGGGGTGGGATCCTCTGTTGTAGAGAAACCTTTTTGGCTCCTCGTTATTGGACATGAGGTTGTATCTTGGAGTTTTATTTCTTGGTGTGACTTTACAAGAGAACCGGGTGCAAATGTTGTAGTTGATGCTTGATTGTTAATTTTCCCTCAACTTGTGCTTATGATTACTAGTTTCCAAATAGGTGCAGAAACTCATTTAAAAATTATTACAGAACATGTAATCCAGGATGGGACAAATGGGTTTTGGTTTGGTGTGAGTTGTGACTTGGACGTAGTGCCGTTTGTGTTCTTTAGTCGGGCTGAAGAAAAGCCTAAACTATGGGTGAGTGCTTGTTACCTGGACATATACTTGTAGTTTTGTTTTTCTTGTTTGCGCCCCACCCATGTTGAGCACTTAGTGCCGAACACCCCCATTTCATGGGGGAGGGTGTTTTTTCCAACACTATTATTAGTGGCTAGTTATTAGCTCATTTTCATCTCCCTTTCCCGGATAGACCAAGTATCTTCGGGCATGAAATGATGGTATGAGGTCCATTATTATCCCAAGAACCTTTGGGCGGGGTAGTGCGGTGGTTATGGCCCAGGTGTGTTCGGGAAGGTAGTTTCCCAAGTACCGTCTAGATGAGGCCTAGGTGTATTCGGGCGTGGAAGTGGATCTTCTAGCCCAGGTGTCTTCTAGCGTGGCGGAGGTCGTTCTGGCATAGTTTTTTGTAGGCGTAGTTACGTGTGATAGTTGTGGCCCAGGTGTGTGTGGGCGGGGTTTGGGAGTGGGACTGTGTGAGGTTGTGACCCAGGTGTGTGTGGGCGGGGTGTGGTAGTGGGACTACGGTGAAAATGGCAGGATTGGTTCGATGAGTAGTATGACTTCAACAACCAGTGGGAATGTGGCGCGGGGTTCCCAAATATCGATGGGCTCTTATTATATATATTAATTGACTTGCGTTATTTGGGGAGAGTTCCTTGGTGAGGCTTGGGTGGATAGTTTACCTTGATAGGTGTTTAGTTTAATCCTTTTCTCACAGGACTTTAGTACGTTCCCCCACTTGTGCACGAGAGTCTTTGGTTTTCCCTACTGAGTAAACTTGTATTTTCACCCTACGTATATAAAACTACTTTTAGGTTTCCAGGAGGACATCAGGGATCGCGCGGGACCATACTAGCTCGGACCATTGGGGCAATTGCAGTTGTTGTTTTTCTTTCTTTGGTACTTTACCTTTGTCATCACTTTGTACTCCACGGTATTTATTTTTGGAACATGCATATAGGAATGGTTTACTTTGGGCTTTACTTTTCGTTTAATTTGGGTGTTGTTGGGTTTTCATCATCTTCTCTCCCAATCCTATAAAACAAAAAGGGTAATGCCTTCCATTTGTGTGTAATTTCCATACCCTTGGTGATAGTCGCCACTCCGGGACCCATTGAAGGAGGGTTTCGGGGGTCATTATCTCTCTTTCAACTTGAAGAAGGAAGGGTCTCACAATCTTCTGACCCTTCCCTCCTTTTAGTGAAGGTGGGTCGTGACATAAGGCGGCCCACAGTATGGCCCGAGGGTAGTTCCCAATCCACGCAGGCTAACTACTAGTGTCGAGAGTCAAAACTAAATAGGTGGGAATGATTTTTCCCATAAAATGAATACAAATAAATTAATAAATACTAAACAAAGAGAAATAAAACTAGCAGCGACAAGAAAACAAGACTCTACATACCTACATGTGACCTCTTGGTTACCTCCAACAACTAATAGCCTGCCTCGCATGAGCAAAAAAATCAAGAACCTGGACCAAAAAGTTGAACCTGCATCTGAAAAGGTTGGATAGGCATGAGAATTAAATTTCTCAGTATGAATGCGAAAAATGAATCACAGGATCCATGCATTTTCCAGTTCCAAAACAACCCAATAATAGTAATTTGAACTATAACTATAAAAATAGGTTTTTCATAATTAAACTATATTTTGAAAACTAGAAATCACAATTCCATTGCCCTTGTAATTTAAAAATATGGAAAAGAAAACATAATAGAGGCTCACATAAAGGTTTCAAAAAATAGTATCTTTGAAGTTCTTTTTAAAACAAACCATACATGAAAAAAATTTCCAAGAAAACACCAACCATGTTCCAGGGTATGACTCCACACACACAGCAAGGTCAATGCTACTAACAGTACTAGTATCAAATGATCGTGAAAAACCTAGAAACTTGGAGGACGATCGGAACTTACTATACATGTGACTCATCCTAAAGGCATGCCTACACTCAATGACTTCATAACACCCTAACACTTGACTGTCGCCCTACCTAGCCTGGTTGAGGGGCCCAATCCCATAATAATAATAATAACAAAACACATCTCTTCTATGGGCCACTAGAGAGTGTGTTATCTAAACTATTACAACAATCAATCTTAGTTAAACCCCTTGATATGATATGTTTTTGTACTATGTTCACAAAGATGTGTGCCACACATTCAAATAACATTCCATATAAATATAATCCAGCACACGATAAAAACCATCCCCACCCCGACCACCTAAAGGTTAGTCCCATGCCTTAAAATAAATATTCTCAAAAGGAGGCCCTTACCGAGGACCATCCATTCACATGATCGACAGACGAGGCAAGGGGCCTAACCACAGAGGGGTTTTCCAAACATATAGATTCAAAGATTCCAAACGGTCCACATACAATTCACACATATCAAACCTTTTGTAAAAAACCAATCCAAAATGCCAAATGGGCTTTTAGCTTCACAACACTCATCTTTTTATCAATGAATTTATTAATAAATTCAAAACAACCACAATTTACCCTATTTATACAAAAGTTACAAAATGGTCCCTTAAAAAACATTTAACTAAACATTCCCAAGTTCACTTTATGTCATGTTAAAACAGCAACACCTAAGAAAGTGCCAAATGGGCTTTCACACCCCTTACAACCCAACAATCTTTCTCAAAATGCCAAACGGGCTTCGGCTTCCACTTTCACTCAAATACACCCTAAAAAACAAATGACCCATTCATTTTCCAACAACTCACCCTACAATGTTTCCCAGGCCAACCTGGCCAAAACAAGAGGAACACTCTAAAACCAACCAAAACATTTGAAACCAAATTTCATAAATACACCCTTTGTTTTCAACCCAAAAGAACCCATATCCCTCACATATAAAATACCACACAACTTCATAAACCAAAACCCCATTTTTAGACAAACACCAAACTACAACCAGGGAAAACACCACATTTCATACACGAAATCCAAAAAAAATTCAAATCAATTTAAGAAAACATTTCTATGGTAAAAACCCCACCCAAAAGTCCAATTTCACCCAAAAATAGAAAGTGGAAATTTACAAACACCAAAGGCATCATATACAAGTCATAAACCAAGATTCATGTAAAACCCTAGGTTTGAAAACACCCAAAAACATAAGAACACCACACCAAGATTTAAAGAGGTACCATGGAGATGCATAGAAAGATAATAATATAACGAAAACCTCAAGCATTAAGGACATGAAATTGAAAAGAAATTCATGGATTTTCCTACCTCAAGGAAGTCAAGCAGAAACTTTCTAACCCAAGATACATCCTGCTCGCACGCATGCACACAGTTCCATATATATATATATACACACACACACACAACTTTAAACTGATGAATGTGTTCCCCATGCCTTGAGGGAACATTCACTAAAAAGATATATATATATATATATACACATATATATCTATACCTGGTAAAATGCATGTGCGCACTCAGAAACGATCTCGACTCCCTACAACAAGTCCAAACACCTAACAATAGTGTGGAAGAGACCATCACACATCAAAAAAACACCAAGGACTCACATAAACCAATTGCATACGTCATTAAACCAATTTCACAGGTCATTCAATTATCGGGGATATTAACATGAAGAAATCATTCAGACATATGGTAAGTGGATTCTCGATCCCAACTCTCTTTCTTTGGGGTTTCTATGTTTCAATCCATTTCTATTATGGATGTTCAATTAATTATCATTAAACAAAATTTAAATATTCTTATATTATAATTTCAATATAAAAATGTTTTCAAAATTTTTTTATGAAAAATTCAATTACTTTTTCAAAACAACTCTTCTATCAAAATATCAAACTATTACTTCTTGTGAGATTGTCTGTTCTTCACCCAAGATTGATGATTATATTAACATGTTTGTTATTCCATATTTAATTTGGGAACCGAAAATTATGTTCATGAATGTTTTCTTTGTGAAATGAAAGTCATTTAATTCCATGGTATATTTTAAACCCATAATTGATATACGTTCTTTATAGAATTCATGATAATGTAAATGTTATGATATGATGAGTTGGAATAGAGTTTTATAATTCTTGTATATGTAATGATTTTATGGGTATTCCCATAGTTATATATGGATTAAATGAAATGTTTAATGAGATGTATCACATAAGAAGAAGTTAAGTATGCATGAACATGATGCTAAATTTTTTTCACACCTATGTGTGGTGGAAAACCAATAAGTCAGGATGTTTCATTTTTAGCCATTGCCACATTCAATGCCTATATCGAAATTTTCTAATCATGATTATGATGATGATGACGGTATGCTGATGATTATGATAACACATGTTTCATGTCTCTTATTCATCCTCATAATGGTTTTTTAGATCACCCATTCTTTTATTGTATATCCTCAGGTGAATAATTTTACTATAGAGAACAAAAGGTCCAGTAAGAAGCTAAAGAAGAAGGAATTAAATCAATGTTAATATTTTATTATGTAAATGTTATATATGGTCCTAATTTTCCCAAGACACTAAACCATTGTATATTAGTTTTGTAGAAATATTATGTTTCTTATCATTAAAATTATGTAATATTTATCTAATAAAAGTAAGGTTGCTATATTCTATCATGATTTTAGGGACATTAATGTAAAATTGACAAGAAATAAACCATATTTTTAAAATCATCCATCCATAATGAACCGACCTTGTGAATTTGTTGATGATTAGTATCATTTAAATTAACTCAATTCGAACAATAATTAGACACATTGATCAATTATTGCAAGATATGGGTACTGATTTGGATTCATATGAAGAGGGAAATGCGTCTTTCCTAACTATTTTAATTATAATTTATAAAAATAAAAAATAATAGAATAATAATATATGAAATATAATTTAATTGTTATTATAATATAATATATTATTTTTATATGAGACAAAAGTTAAAAACAATCTATGATATGTATGACCCAATGGTTGGCCAATGGATAAGAGAGTTGGATTTCATGGATCCAGTGAAAAAAATATGGGGGAATCCCCCCCATCCCCACCCATGATAAATAATATGTGTATGTGTTTTTGATTAGTTAAATAATTTAATATCTTTATTTTAATACTTATCACTAATATTTGGAACTATGATCATGATTTTGATATGAATCATTCTTGACTAATGTTTCATTGATGATTATGACCTATGAAGACTCCCATGAGATCACCATATGGTCAGTATCAATAAAAAAATATGAAAAATTTGGATTTGAAATCTAATACATATTTAACATAAATTAATTTTATGTTTTATTAATTTTTTCATTTTATTTGAAATTGAGATGATTTTGCTCACAATGATGTTTGTTAAGACGGTGTATTGGTTAATTTTGAATTTTGAATAGTTAATTTCTTGATGACTTAAGATTTAGAAAATTTTAGATTATTTTCATATTTTTTTCTAAAATGGATTACAATGATGTATTATAATAGGTTATTTTGTGTTTATAAAATGATGAATTATTTAAAATATTATTTTCAACATGGAGAAGATATAATATTGTCTAACTATAATTATGGTGATAATAATGAACCTGAAATTTCTAATGGGATCCTAGATTCCAAGAAATATCATGATGAACACTTAAGATGTATGATTAAATATGAAATCAACTTTTGGTAACAATATTATTATGATGATTGGGGATGCATATTTTCTTCGTTCATAGTGTTTTGAATCATTGGTGAGTACTATTAGCTAAGAATTGATTGAAAAATTATATTGAATTGTAAATCCTTGTTATATGTGACTGCTAACATTATAACCATAATATTAATCAAAAGAATACTCATGTAACAGAATTGTCATGCTTGAGTATGAGATTCAGGTTTGGTCCATGATGATGATGTAGAATTATCTTGTTTTATATGTGAGTGTCTAATGGTGATATGGGATTTTTTTAGGATTATAAGGTATTATTATGGTGATGATATGTACATTATGTTTAGATACTATAAATATGATATAAAAACATACCACACTCTATTTATATGATTTTATTTCTATAATATTACTTTAAAAATGATATAGATTCTAATATTATTTCTACTTTTTCTCCCACTACCATATGTTTCAGATTGATTTTCCATAAACATGGTTCATTGATTAGATAATTAATGTTATTATTATGTAATGGTAATTGAGAATGTATTTATGTGAAATTATAAATCTATCCTGTTATTTCATAGATTGTTCTATAGTTGATCTAATCCAAGAGTTCTTCTCTAGAAGACATTAATAAGGGATTAACACATTCAATGTCGATCAATGTAGTTTAAGTAGCTATGGATTATGGGTTAATCCTTTTTACTTAATTACATATTGTATTTTGTGAATAGTTTTACACTATTTTGTGGAGATTAGTATTCCATCATCTGTTACATGCATAATTATTTGATATACTCCATCAACTTATGCAGCTAGGTATTCATTTTTATCAATGATTAATTGTCACTGTTTGATCATCCATGACGTCGTTTGGGTATTCCTTCATTATATTAATTAGAACATAGTATGTTACCCAATGTATTATATCATTTTATTTAATGGATAAGGGTGGGGTAGTTAGGACAAGATTTTGTTTTGGATTCTTTAAAAGCATCGATATTTGATAAGTGGATACATATATAATTTAATATGTCTCAAATAGTGAGTTGAAAAGTTCACATCAATGGGTTTGTTATAAATAGTCATGGATATCAAATACTGATGAGTTTAAATTTTGATTACTTTACACATTACATAGGGAGAAAAAATATATTTACTAATATTACATGTGTGGTAATAAAATTTCTTGGACATCTATACACTGTATTTTTAGACAACATTATATGTGAACATATATATTTTTATTTTATATCCATACTAATCAATAGCTTTAAAATTGGTTGTTTGAAAAAATATTTGTTGGTTTTTATATAAAGTCTATATTTTGGGGGATATACTGGTATAATTAATGTCAAGTATATTTTTCATATGTATTTTTCGTAATTTTTTGACCGTTGTTTGTTTAGAGGTAATTCCTCTCATTATGTGTGTGGATACCCCTATTTTAGTAATTATACCCTGGGTTTGTGGAGGTGGGATTCTGATGTTCAATTTCTATTATTTTTGGTATTTTCAAGTGGTTCACATTGTGGTCGAGATGGGTCTTATTCCCCATATATGAGATACCTATTCCAAGGGGAGACAATGGACAAAGAATAGTAAAACTCAAGAAAATAATTGTTTATAGGGTCTTTTGAAGTGAAAACGTGACTCACCCACATGGAAAAAATGACAGTATGACTAAAAATTCATTCATAACTATAATTTCATCCTATAAGATTAGTTAACATAGACAATCCAAATGATTATTCTTCTAATAATTCATTTCCATCAACTGAGCACCTACCCATGTATGCATCCAAAACCCTTGAAAAGAACCAAATTTCATCATAAAGGCCCCTTAGAACATCCCAAATTATCCCAATACATCTATAAACCTACAAAAAACTCCCTAGAAAATATAACCTGAACAAAAATGTTTTTATATTTTATCCAAAAACCAGGCCTTACAAATAATCAAATAAATATCCATTTAATATAACATATTATGTTATACAAAAAAACATGAGACACTTGAATTTTGGAATTCATCATTGATAAAACATCTTCATAACTTCTATAGAATGGAAAATTTAATTTTTAAATAATTATATGATTATGATTCTAGTTCCAGGAATATTTATTGAGATGATGAACTCATAAACCTTGAATGATAAACCAAGACCTTGAAATTGAACCCTGCATGGAATAATTGGAACCACTAAGATTTTAGGGTCAATATAAAAAAGGACTAATTAACAAACCTTTAATGGAAGATTAAGTGATTTTTATTAAAAAATGTATATTTAAAATTATAATATAGATAATTAAAAAACCTATTTTTTGTTATATAGTGATCTAGAGCACATTTAAGAATTATTAGAGTTATGGTAAGGGGAACATTTCGTTATCTATCTTTTTGATTGGATATTTCACATAAATATTCATGTTCTATATAATATAAATATAAATATAATTTAATGTATATATAAAATACATTAAATCTATTATTATGTATTTTTTCTTCTATATACAATATTTTTAGTAAATTTATAATGTTAATAAGTAAATACTTTTCTCTATACTTTAGGTTTCTCAATTAATCAGTTTCACCTAAACCTTAAATATATTATAATTATATATTTTATCTTGGATTTTTTAATGTCATTATATAATCCATATATTTTATTTCCCTGAAATTTGTTTTTAATGGTTTTTTGTGAACCTATACAACATAATACCTGATATGGAAACCCTACTATTCCTAAAAAATATCCACAATTTCAAACACAAAAAAAAAGTGAATGAAGCACCATTTGTGGTGAACCCACATAGTATTGAGAATCAAATTTTCTTAATAAAAATGATTCCAATAGGAATTATGTTAACAATTTTTGAAGAATAATTGATTGGAATGAGTTTTAAAACCCAAGTATATTGATAAGAATATTGAGTTAATTAAACATTAGAGGCATAATTATGTTTTGAGTTTTAAATTTGATATGAAGATTTATGATGATATTAGGGTTTGGAGTTTAAAGTAATTTTTTTCATCACATATATATTGAAAAGAGATATATAGGAGATCATTCCAGTAGATATACATTTTTATATCCATTCATGGTTTGAAAATATTCTTTTTATGTGAAGACTGGCGTGGTGTATTGAAATTTGTGGATATTCTAACTCTATGATGAATATAAAAAAATCGATGGTATTTTGATGAAAATATATCCAATGTATTATAATATGGTAAATATTTATGTAGTTAGAAGGAGATACTTATATAATTTTAATGAAATAGATGAATTTGGTTAAGGTAGGGGAAGGTCAATTGAAATACTCTATGGAGTGTCTATTTGTTACAAATGATTTGGAATTATTCCTATAGTGTTTTAAGAATATTTTAATTTGTTAAAAATTAAATTGAATAGATATAATTCTGTGAAGATGTTTTGATATGGTTAGGGAATTATGGGGTTTTTTTAATTATAACAACATTATTTATATATAAGAGTTAATCTAAATGATGCGTATAAATCAATCTGAAACATCACAATAGAATTTATAAAATTATAGAATCTTCACTATGATACATAAGGTTTTACTATAACATGTGTAATGTTTTATATGTAAAGGTAACCAAATCATACATAGGGGATTTATAGAACTTGTTGACTAGAAGTTGGAAGGGCACCAAGTCACACTACGATACGATATGTTAAGTTTACCATTACAAAAATTTTATCTTTATTTATCAATGGAAATACAAAACAGTTCTATGTAATTAGTGGGAATTTATAAAATTATTTATTTTTATTGTGAAGCCAAAAGTTTTTAAATTGTGAAACTTTGTTTGATAGAGTATGTGACATGTTGTTTACTAAACCCAAAAAACCATACAATTGTTATAACCAAGTAGATAAATTGATAGGTTTGAATAATATTTAATATTTTATGATATATATATATATATATATTAAAGAGTTTATAATTTTTTATGAAATAATTAATGAATTTTTAATAAAACAATTTATTCATGAAAAAATATGTTTCCATCAAAAATGATTTTAATTGATTTTAATGAGAAAATATTATAAAAAAATTTCTATATTGGAGAATTAGTATTTTATAAAATGAAAATAATTTTTGAAATAATAAAATTTATATTAACGTTGTGAAATATTTTTTAATTTTTTTAATAAATTGAATTTTCAGTGAATATATAAACCCATTTTTTTGTAAAAAATGTCTTTTAGTTTTGTAAAATTAATTAATTTAAGAGTATCATTATCCATTTTATTTTCTATAAAAGTAAAATAATTATTAGGAAGCTATATTTAATCCAGTTAATTACATTTAAAAATAAATTTATGCAAGATTTTTGTACACGTTTATTTGTATGCTTGAAAACACATTTTTCTAATGACTGTTTTAAGGTACATAATTTATCTCCATTTTTACTAATTGAAATAACACATAATGAGAAATTATTTAAATTAAAAGTTTAGAATATATATATATAATACTAATATAAATTTATTTAATTATGAATACCTTTCAAACATTTATTATAAGATAATCTTCAAATTCAAAAATTAATTTCCTAAAACAAATTCAATATGACTAGATTTTTAATTTTAAAATTTATTAAACCACTTATATAAATTAAATTTATTAAAAAAGGTTCCATATATTTTATTGGAATAATTAATATTATATAATAGTTTTATTTTAATTTTGGTCATAATTAATACTCAACATAGTAAATAAATAGTTACCACGTTAAACCAAATTAAATGTGTAAAAGTCTTTAAACTTGTAGGTGAAGAGGATAAAACTTATTTATTTATTTATTTAGTTGTGTATCAACCTATGATATCCTCAACTTCATTATTTATCAATTTTGGATTCACATTGATTGAGAGTGAATTCCCATTATTGAATAGTTATATATATTTATAATAATGCCACTCTTCCTCCCCTATAAATGGGAACTACCTCTCATCTCCTCTCTACATATACAAATCCCATTGGTTTGGAAAATTCCTAAAAAATACATTCATTAGTTCCCTTCCCATATATGAGTATCCTTTGTCGTCTGAAATCCAATGTTGGGAGTCTTTATGTATAATCACATATAGGTGGTCCGAAAAAGAGGCAACTTCGTTAACTGATCATCATAATTTTATTTATTCCTCCACCACTATAAAATCAAAATCAGCCATTATGATATAATAATAATATTATATACCATATAATATGAAGTTATTATGTTAATTTAAAACCCTATATATATATATATCCAATTTATTCAAATGAGAAATGATAACCAACGTTCATGTGAACGACAAACTTCCACCTCACAAACTGCAGTATTTAATTTTCCATAATCACCTATCATAATAGTTAATGATTATGGATTTAATATTTATATGTTATATTCTTGAAATATTAATTATTTTTTGAAAATTAACTTATCATATAACTTATTATATTATAATCCATTGAAATTTGATAATATCATTCTTGTATAATGAGGAAAACCACCTCACGAATCAATGTGATTTGTTTTTTATTACTAAATCACATGGATTCTATATGTAATAAAATTTAAATAAATAATATAATATTAATGATTAAAATATTATTTTTGGAAATTTATAATAAAAATTACCTTCTATCCCTCATGATCATTGAAAAATAGAAACATTACTGTTGTGTACATATGAATTATTGTCTCTATAGTTAAAAAATAGTTCATTTTTCATATCCATCATTCACGACTGATTTTAAAAAGTATTATCAATTTAAAAATTTAATTATTATTTCAAGACTATTATTTTTTATATTATGAATTAATAATTTGGTTAACCATTTTGAACTTACCATTTTTTTTGAAATATGAGTCGAACATCATCAAATAGTCTAACATGGACCTCAATGATTATGTAATTTAGTATGACATGGTAATGAATAAAAAAATATGATTAATATTCATAAATAATTTATTAATAAAATTAATAATTGAAATATTTTTTTTTGTTAATGATGATAAATAATGTACGTGATAAATCAGGTTCAAGGTAAGGGATCTCTTTAAACGACAAATACCTTTAGGTTATGGAAAGTATCTCTCTATATCAATTTATCGTTGTATTTAATGATAATGAATGATTATAAATTTTGTATATATTATTTTATGTATATACCTATCTCATTATCCATTTCATCAATGGGTAAATACATTCCTTATCAATATTTCTCAAATTCTTTCTTTATGAAATCCATTTTTATTATGTCATGAGATAATATTATATAACCAATTTCTTTCCATGGGTCATATATTTATGTCATATAATTGATTTAATTATGTGGAATACCTATGAATGTAAATAATATGAATATTTAATGTGGTATGGATATTATATATCCCTCTAATACATTTGGTTATGTTTCAGTCTCATGAGATAACATTCATACAATTAGAAGTGAATGTACTACATTATAGGACTCTTTCCACCATGTGATGTTATATTTGTGTTTATAATTGACTAATGTTTATATCATGAATTATGTTGTTCCACATTATAATATTTTCATGATCTTATGATACCATACTCATCATAGTATTCTCTAATTTTATTACTCATGTGCCTTATCTTTTTTAATATCATGTTATACATTTGACTCACATATTATGATTATGTATCATGTATTTTCCTTTACTAGTATCGTTTTATAACTTCATTATTTAATGTATTAAATAGGTTATCACATTCTATTTTTGGGTCTAAAATAAATTATTGGAAATAATTTTGGATAACAAAATTATAATACTATGTTTTAAGTTCTTTTTTATGTAATATACACCTAATTTTCCAAAGGCACCTAAACATCTAATTTTTTTTATTAACTAATACTTTTGTAAAGAATCATGAAATAATATGTGAAAATATGTTTGGATCACTATAGTTTGTATCATTGGGAGGTCTAGTTAACTATTGGAATCAAGGGTGAGAAAACATTAGTCAAAACACTCGGGATAAGTATAAGGATAAGCATCATTATAGGAAAATATACTATAATTTTTTTGAAGTATAAAGAATGTTATTTCTTATAAAATAAAAACATGTATAGATACTACATGTGAATATGAATATAGAATAAATGTAAATAGGGTTAATAAAACTAAAAAGGGAATATCGAGGACTTGCTCAAAGCCTGGTTCATGAAAATGTTCATTATTGGACACCTGATGTGACACTCCTCGGTAATATGATTTGGTAAATTAAAAAAAATATTTATGAACAATTATGAAAGGGAATAAAAATTATATAACATTTTATATTAGTAAATAGATCATAGATAACCAAGAATAAAATACATAAATTCATAGGTTATGGAATATATGGGATTTTTGAGTTACCCCTTTAATTTTCATGGATTCCCATGTATGTGTTTAATATTTTAAAAATATTTATCCTTAATATTCCATTTTATTTTAGTGAATGGTTGTACATTGGAAGAACTGAGTCAACAACCCATGTGAGGGGAAATTTGATGATTTCATAAATATGATTCCCAACTGGATGGAAACATGATTTGGGAACATTATGATAATAATTTCTAAATTAAATAAAGTTTTAATCCAAGAAATAGATTATTAGTAATTCCAAAATGAACCCAAGAAGGAGAAATTTTTAATTGAGACCATTATGTGACAAAGTATTCCAACATTCAGTGGATATTCCAATCCTTTAATCATTAAAAATTTGATCAACTACATTAAAAAAGTATTCAATCATTCAATTATTCAAACAATAAAAGCTTTTACTAGTTATTTAATAATACTTAGTGAGAAGCAGGTCAATGGTGGTTTTTGATAAAAAAAAGTCTATGGAATATATCAAAGAGATTGAGTGGGGGGGATTTTGGAAAATATTTTTGACCAATATTTTCCCCTAACTCTAAAATATAAATTATATAGGGGGTTTATTATCCATTGGTAAAAGGATGATAGATCCATCAAGGTTTATAATGAAAACATCACAAGACTTGCATGATACACCTATATATTTTTCTTATACTCTTAATGTGATGTTGAGAGATTATTTGGTGTGATTAATCCAAGTCATTGAAATGTTTTTTAAATTCAATACATTTATAACTATTAAGGAATTGTATGATGTTCCCTCAATGTTGAAGTAGGTATAAGTTAATATAATAGTTATAATATGGATAAGAAGATGATAATGGAATTTAATTATGGTGTCATGGTGTAAAAATATCATGTTGTAATTAAAATCCAACATCCCACATTTCAAAAGTGTGGGAATAATCATCCTAAAAACTTCTTGAAGGGGATATGCAAGTTCTTTTTGTGTAGGGAGTAAGGACACGTAGCTATTAACTGTCAATGGTAGAACCCCACCAATGCACAAGGGGAAATTAATACTCTATTCTACCATCATCCTATTGTCCAATGTTTCAAATTCCAAGAACAAGGACAAAGTGAGAACTAATTGAATAAACTAGGGGTCAATAATGACAAAATATGATATACATTCAACAGGTTAGAGATCAAGGGAAAGCTTATGTCTTCACAATTATAGAGCTGGATCCATAAAATGATGTGGTGATATGTACACAAGTTATTAATTCGATAATATTAAAATAATTCTATGATATTGGTTCTATACATTCTTTCAAATCATTGAATATTATTAGAACTATTTAAGAACCACCATAAAACGTTTAATCTAAGTTATCAGTGGTAGTTGTGAATGGGTCAATTACTGTATACCAATCATATTTGGTATCATCATCTAGATTATATACATTTATTCCTTCTAATAAATAATATCTTGTACAAATGATTGAGACTATGGAAAAGTTCATTGTGGAAGGAACTCCAATTTTGAGGGATTATATTTATTTATTTCTTCAAGACTTGTTTGTTCATTATCATAACTACGAGGTTGAATATTCAGTAGAGGTTATACCAGTATATTTTCAAATATCCAAGAATCGATATAGAATTTCCATTGTTGAATGTGATGTAATGAAGAAGAAACTGCGGGATAATATGGATAACGGGTTTGTAATCACAAGTGCTTCACCATGGGATGCACCTATATAATTTTTTGAGAATAAGGTTGGGTTAATTCCACTATACATTGATTATCATTAAATTAAAAAAATAATTTCAATGAACTAGTATCCACTAACAGATATAAAGGAATTTTTTAATCAACTACATAAATACTAGTATTTATTTAAGGTAGACCTTTAGTTTAGATACCACCAATTAATGGTGAAGATGAAAGATATTCTCAAAAGTACTTTTTAAAAAAGGTATAGACACTCTACGTAAAATGTGACTGCTTTTAGAATTTCTAATGTTCACGAAATATTATAGACTTATTTAGTAGAGACTTTAGTGATTACCTTAGAAATATTGTGGTGGTCGTTATAGATTATATTCTCATGTACTCTAAAATCAAGGAAAGTCATGAGGAGCATATGAATATTGTGTAAAACGATTTGTGATAAGAGGAACTATTTGAAAAATAATGAAAATGTGAGTTCTATATGATGGAAGTATCATTCATATATCAAATTATCACCAAAGAAGGGATTTTTATTATACACCTAAAAGACAAAGGTGTCTGAGGAGTGACATATACCATCATATATAATAGTGATTTTTAGTTTATGTTTGTCTAGATATATATTACTAGTGATTGTTTAGGAACCATTTATTATTTTCAAACCCTCTAAAAATGCTAGATAGTATGGGAGTAAAGTTTTTATGGATCACTGAATGTGAACTGAGCTTTAAGGAGTTGATAAATAGGTTTATCACTACACTAATACACACACTAACCTTATAAGGGGAACAATATTTGGTATAAAATGATTCATCAAATTAGGTCATGGTTTTTGTACTAATACAAAATGATAATGTGATAGCCTATAAATCAAGGCTGTGAATGTTCATGAGTATAACTATCAAACACAAGATATAGAGTGGTCTATAGTGATCCTTTCATTGATGATATATTGACCTTATCTCTATGGGGATATGGGTGAAATTAAAACAAATCATAAGATCCTAAAATATATGTTCACTTAGAGAGAGATTAACATGTCCTAGAGAATATGGTTATAGTTTCTCAATGATTATGACTAATCAATCCATTACCATACTAGAAATAAAACAAAGTTGTATATTCTCTTTGTAGAAGATATCAAGAAATATTATCAATTAAAATAATTGAAATTGTTTTTATAATCTAATACATGAAATGAATTGATATGGGAATACTAAATTGATCTTCATCGGACCATACTAAAATAACTAATCAATCATCCATTACTGAGAGGATCATGAAATCCCATAATGATTATGAGGTGATACAAGATGAATTAGTGAATATTACAGAGTTTAACTTTGTTGAATATGGAGTTATATGGTTTGGAACCCGATTTTGTGTCCCATAAAATCCAAGATTGAAGAATGATATTCTAGATGATGTTCATTTTTTATTATTTTCTATGCATATATGAAGCACTAAAATGTATAGATATTTGGAATAAAACTAAAAGTGAGATAATATAAAGGTTGATATTTCATAATATGTCTTTTGATGCTTGGTATTACAATATGTCAAGGATAAATGATAAAATTATTAGTGAATGATTTACCTATCTACCATACCATTATGTAAAAGGGAAAACATAACCATAGATTTCATCCTAGGACTTCCAAGACACCTAAATTCAATAACTCTATATGAGTGGTAGTGGATAACATTATAAATTTGGTAAATTTAATTTCTGTGATGGAATATTTCTCTCTTGACATTATATTTATGGTATACATATGAGAAGTTTTAATATTTCATGGGGTTCCACTATCCATTGTATATGATAAGGATCCATGGATTACCAAATTATTTTAGAGAATTCTTTAGCAAGCATTGGATATAGAACTCAAATTTATTACTACTTATCACCCTCAGATATATGGTCAGTTTCAGGGAACCATACAAGCTCTATAGGATATTATGAGATATTGTTAAATTTATTTACAAGGATGTTGATATAAATACCTTCCCCTTATAGAGTTATTATATAACAACAGCTTGCGTTATGGGATTTATATGAAACCTTATGAGCCTCTTTATAGGAAGTAGTTTTGGACTCTAACATGATGGGATAAAGATTGGGATCCGAATATGATGGTATATAATCTTGTCTAATAGATGACAAAGAATATTCAAACTATTCAATGTCCCTTGAAATCCATAAACTATTTTCAAAAATAATTCATATAATCATAGATCAAACATGAAGAACGAGGCTTGATATAATGTGATAATTTGTATTTGACAATGGAAAAATTATTAGATTTTTAGAAATAAGATGAAAATTATTCTTAGAAACATCGTTCCCTTTGAGATATTTGATCTCATTGATGATGTAGCATATTAATTAGAACATCCACCTATCATATCTCAAGAACATGTTGTGCTCCATGTATCCCTCTGGAGAATGCATATACAAGGCTCCTAAAATTTCTTGAATCTATAGGTGGTACCATTGTAGAAATAAATTTAATTTGATGATCATTCAGTAAGGATCTTATATCCTAGATACAACATTATACAAAACAAGGCAACTAACCTAATGAAAGTGTTGTGGTGAAACTACATGCATGAGGAAGAAACAACAAAACTGGAAAAGGAAATGAAGTGGAAGTACATTCACAAATTTTAACCCTAGAAATTAATATAAAGTTATAGGGGTGAAATTTCATTATGGTGGAAGAATATATCACTTTGAGTTTTTAAATGTGAAACTCATGCTCGATAGCATATGCGACATGCAGCACTGAACCCAAATGAACAATGAGTATTTAAATAATAATGAAAAAACGTCAATAAAATTGATTGTAGTAATAATATTAACTAGTAAAAGAAATTGATATCAATTTTCCACTCAATTTATAAATTTTTAAAAAATATGAACCAATTTTTTAAGATATACATTTATTATTAAAAAATATAGTTTCATCAAAAAAATATTTTTTTAGAAAATAGTATAATTAATTTTTTTAACTTCTAGAAATTTTTTTCTGAAGATAAATATAATTAATTTGATGAAATTTTAAATATTTACTTATCTTGATATTTTTTTATTCACTAGAAAATATTGATTTCTTAGTGACTAGTGGAAAATATGGATTTTTTTCAAAACTATCATTTATTGTTAATATATTAAGTAATTTAAATGTTCCATTATAATTTAAATATCATTTGTAAGTAACATATTTATTATTTTGTAAAATTATATCAAATTAATTAAATTTTGAATAATCATTAAACTAGACTTTAATATATGTTAATTTTTGGGCTTAAAACACATTTTTTTTAAAGTTTTTTTAAAGAGAAAAATTTTTCTCAGCTTTACCAAACTAAAATAACCCCTATTGAATAATTATTTTAGTTACATTTATTGATTTTATAAAAATAATTTTTTATTTAAATTAATTAAAATATTATTACTTTTTTAGAGAATTATTATGATGTCACCTTGTTATTGAAAAATGAATTTCTTGAAAAATGATTTTTCCAACACACCAGTGGATTTAATTGAAAATTGAATTTTGATACATATATTAATTGAAAATGATAAAATTAATTACATAACTTGAATCATCATAACTAAAAATATATAATATGTTCAATATGATTTTGGTCATAATTAATAGTAAAAATAGTAAAAAATTAATTACCAAGGTAAAAATATCTAATAGGTAAATGTGAGTGACCATAGAGGTAACGAGGATAACATGTTTAAAACATGTTTATTATTAGTGTTATATGTTTTTATTATCCTTGTATATACTCCAATAAATAATTTTTCATGTTTTTAGGCCCTTGTATTGGGAGTGACTTCCCATTATTGAATAGTTTTGGGTATTTACAAGAATGCAATTCCTCCTCCCATAAAAAAGGACAACCACTATGAAATCCTATACACACATAAAAAAACTTTTTATCATTCAGGACATATAAAAACACCTTATGTAATTTCATTATAATTTCCTATAATTCTATTTTTTATCAAATATATAATACAAGAAGGATTTAGGTATAATCCTAAAGATTCGGTCTGATGAATAGGTTTCATGTGTAATAGGGAATATTTGTTTTATTTATTCCTTAACCTCTTAAAAATATTAATAACCCATTATGATGTAATATAAAAAATATATCACATATACTATTATTTTATTATGTTTATTTCATAACCTAAATCCATCTATACTTCTATAAATTGGTAAACAAAAATAATCATTCATGTGTAAGGAAGACTATTGCATTGTGAACCATTGTAATTCATTTTTTATCATTTTATATTATGGATGTTAATTATTTTGGATTTTATGTTGATATATAATATTTATGAAATATTAATTATTATATAATGTAACATATCATACACCTTGTTACCATACTTCCCATTTCTAAATGATTACATTGTTCTTGTGTACGACAAACTACAACCTCGCACAGTGATGTGATTCATTTTTTTGTTGCATCACATGGAGGGTATATGTAAGTTTATTTAAATAAATAATATGATATTTATAACATAAATTGCATTATATAATTATAAAATTACACTTAACTTATTTCTATTATTAGGCTGTTAAAAGCGTAAATGTTACTCATACGTAAGTATGGCCTACCATCCCCCTGATTAAAACATAGTTTTTTTTCATAACCATGCTTCAGGAATAGTTGTAAAAATTTTAATTTATATTTAAAAATTATAATTATGTCATTATTATTATTTATTATAATATTATTTAATAATATCATTGACCATATTGAACTAACTGAAAATATTTGGGACAAATGAGCCAAACATTGTCAAAACATATGATATATACCTAAATGATTATATAATTCTCTATTACATGAAAATGAATAAAATAAAATGACTAATAAGATTTAAATAAATTATGAAGAAAATAAATAATTAAATTTTTTTATTATTCCAAAACATAAATAATAAATGTGGTGAATCAGGCTCAAGGTAAGGATCTCTCTAAATCAAAACTTTCTTTGGGTTATGGACACTCACTCTCTAGCTCACATTATCTATATATCATTAATGAAATGGAATGATTATATATCCCAAAAAGTAATTGGATATTGTTTCAGTTTCATGAGACATCGTGTATGGGATTAGGGAGTAAACCTAATCCATTATGAGGGTTTGTCCACCATGTGTTGTTATCTCTAAGATTAAAATTGAATTATATTTTTTATTATTTATGTTTTATCATCTTTAATATATTGAAATTATCTTATTATACCCTACTCTTTTTTTAATTCTTTACCCCACAAAATTAATTTCATTCACTATTATATAGAATTCATGTTTTCCTCACTTACACAACAAATTCCATGTTTGAGTGGAGATGTGTCTCTATGCCAATAAGAATATGAAGGTTGTATTCCCATGTTCCAAAATAATAATCCATATTCAGGGATATGTGGAATTACCCCACCCCCCTCCAAGGTTAGGTCATGGATTTATAAGATCAATGATAACAAGGTCTTGATGCATTAAAATAAAATTTCTTGATTCCTTCCAAATACATTTAGTGTGTTCACCAAATGAAGAACTATATATCTCCTTGAAAATGGATATTTAACTATTCATGGAACCCAAAAGGATTACCAAATAAAAAGTTATGGAAATATTAATGAAGGAAAATTTCATAAAATGACTTGTTCTAATGTCCAACACTATGGACATCAGATATAGATCTATGTTAAGGACCTGCACAAAGGACCTGCACTAAGGAACTACACTAAGAAAATTTTCTAAGGACATATTATTAGGACTTGTATTAAGTACTTGTGCCAAAGACCCATGCTAAGGTCATGTGTTGAGTATCTCTTTCGACAAGGGTACCCTACATGCCTATAAATAGGTCCCCAAAGCTCCACATTTTGATGAACGTAAGATTGGAAAAACCCCTGAAGCTCAAATTACACATCACCTTCACCCTGGCCCCCCAAAACATCCCATGTAGCTCTCCATAACCTAAGAGAAGAGGTAACTAAAGGTGGTAAGTGAGATAATATTTCCTAAAGGGTATAAAACAGAAGACACCTGCACAAGGATCCTTCTTCTATAATAGTAATGCACATGAGCGAGCCCCCATCCTTAATAAAGGACCTACAAGAAACCCATCAAGGGACGTACGAGGAGACCCACGGTGCGTAATATAAAATCATTGCCCATGTTTTTTTCTAACATGGTATACTTATGAAGACATATTCATCTTTTATAGGCATATCCCCCCTATGTGAATCACTTTATGTTCCTCCAAGGACATGCATGAAGCACCTATTCGAAGAACCTATGAAAATAACATGCACTCAAGACTTGCATGAGTCTCTCTTTCAGCCCTTATCGAAGACACCAATGGAACAAATATTCTTCCATTGTCTCCCTAGTCTAGGAGGTACCATGTTGAAACCTCCACTGATTCCTTCATACATTCAAAACCTTGGAAAATAGCAGAACATTGTGACCCCCATTTGGGTGTGTATTCATATGGTCATAGGTTTCCTATGATTGTTCAGTTAGTTGATCGTATTCCTTGGGGTACATTTGAGTGTGTATACCTACAATCCCTATGGCCCCTACCTTTAAGAAAATGTTAGGGAGTTCCTAGTCCTAGACTAATGAGTTAGGACCATGTACTCCCCTTATTATCTATATGTCCTAAATCTTCCATCTCATAGTAGGGAGGATTCGTTTTATACTTTCTTTTCCAATCCAAATTGAATGATATCATCCTCCCTCACTATGAGACAAATATTAGGGCAACCTTCCTAGAGTAATCCCCTACCATTTTTGTATCTGGTTGAATTATTTCTCCTCCCAACCTTTTGGACACCAAGTTATAGAGGGTATGGGAACAAAATTCCTCTACCCTATCTCTTGCTTCGTTTCTTACTCATTTTCCATAACCTGGACTTGTTCCAGGGTTAACTAAAGAGAGGTTTGTTTCATACATTCGACCTACGTGACCTTCATTCCCCTCCTCTTCCACCAGTGGAAGAGAAGAAGTGTGTGGTTTACTGGATATTCCACCACATCTTATTTCTTACACCAATCCTGAATCAGTTAGGATTTGAGTTCAATGGTGATTAGGACACCTAATAAATACATTCCAAGTACTGAACAATGAGAACTTTGATTCTGGGTATAATTATAATACATTGGAAACCCATTTAGGGAATGAGCTCAATAGGAACCCTCTTCACGAGTAAACCATAGTAATAATTACTATAATTTGGGCATACTCTGTAGGATTATGCCCCCAAGAAATCCACTAAATCACAGTGTGTTGATAAATCCATCGTGGTCCCTTTTTAGGGAATCCTTTTTAGTAATAATCCCCAACTTAATTCTGTCATAAGTTTATACTCCCATTCGATACCAACCAAACTATACGGGATTTGATTCAAAACAATTTGAGATATGTGGGAAGCATGTACATTGTCCAAACCCAACATCCAAATCAACCCTACACTCTTTTAGAAACTTTCTCTATTGGGTTTAATTAATATAGAAATCTATAATCCTTCAAAGGTCACTAAGATTCCCCTGCATAAGCCCCACCCCAAACCTTACCTAGGAACCTTCTATCTGGACTCCCATTGCACATGAAATTAAACTATATGGTTTGGTCATTTTCACATGACCATAAAAGGAATTATGTGACCCATTAACTGGAAAAAAAACTATGTGGTTTATTATTCCTTTCATGTGGATACATAAGAATCCCAACATATGTGTTCGATCCCAACACAAAACAAATTACATCTCCTTGGATGATGATACACTCTAGAATGTATCACAGTTTGGCTAGAATAATAGCACCATCATAATAATGAAAAAATAATTTATAATTAGTATATAAGATGATAATATTGATGGAGAACCTCAGAAACATATAGATATAGTTATTGATGAAGAACCTTGGATATATACAGATGTATCTAAATTCTAATAATTCTAATAATTAATTTTTAATTATATTTTAACCCACTAAATTCTTGGAAATAAATAATGTATTCATGAACATTTCATAAATATATATACGAGATTACCTGAGTAAAATATATTTCATTCCAAAAGTTTGTTGTGAGCCTGACCATCCACCCCCTCGACCAATGTGAGTACTTAAGAATCATTAGTTAAACTTCTCCATGAGAACCTAAATTTAGAAATAAGGTCCCCATGGATAGAAAACTATTGGGTGTTTTTGTTTCCACAAGAAAAACTGTTGTAAATAATTCATAATTAATTTTTCGTGAAATGAATGTATTTTTGAGAGAAAATAAATGAACCTAACATGAATACTTAACCAAGATAATGGGTTCACTCATATATTAGTACCATTTCACATGATAATAGAGGGACAAACAATATAATCAATCATGCATGTGTTCATTAAAATGATATGATTATTTAACAAGGTTTTCATGTTCTTACATGTCATATTCAAGGAACATAATATCAGGGATCCCTTCAATTTAATGGCTGTATCCCCACATTCACTAAAAAATACCCATGTTACTTATCATACTCGATCTTCATCCACACAAAGAATGTAATAACTACCCTAGAATATTCAACACTGGGTCTCAAACTTGCTGGTTTAGGAATTCTACCAAAATTATACCATCTCAACCCTGGATCCAACAGAAAAGGCCTCTAGTTGCCAAAGCCCCACTGGTTTCCTAGACAATGATTACTGATGGTCCTGAAACAGATTTCACCAACCACAATCTTCAACCATTTTGTGAGATTATCCCCAAAACAAATTAATTATCCTCTCCCATATCTCTGAGAGGTGGATCAAGAGTCCACATATGGACTCATCCAAAAGACATATGGGTCCTTCTCATGGGATCCTTCCCGCAATCATCGTTTCCAACACCATGTGGCAGTGAAAACTCAACATGATGAAAATGTTATCCTCTATTGTCCATCCCATAACCTTCAAACCCAAGCATGAAATATTTCCCTCTATGGACAAAAACTAGCCAGTAGGGAGACATGTCACACCTCTACACTGTCTGTATGATCCCATAAAACCCAATATGGTGTAAAATTATAAATGGTCACTTAAATTCATCAACCCTTATTCATCATTCCAAATATCTCATCTTGAAACATTCAAGGAATCCTTCCAACTAAATACAACAACATCCCATGATCAAGCACATATACTTACCTACACCCACCAATCCTTCCAGCAGGCTTGTTTTCCTGAATTCAATGATGCCTTCCAACCTTGTTTGGTGACACTTAAAGATTTGGTGCACACGCCTTCTTTTATTCACCAAGCCTTCCAGCTATCTTATCTGCCAGCACTCGGATAAGTCATTCAAATAGGATTTACAACAAGAAGCGGTGGTCTCAACTCACATCTCCAACTCATGAGAAATATAACCATCCATTGGAAGTAAAGGGATAGAATTAATAAGATTATACCCATACTCTAGATGTGTAATTTGAATATAATCCCATTCCAATCACTAAAATCAACATGAATATCCTTACAATGGACAAAGTGTAGATGAAGATACATTCACACGCCTTATAAACCATTCAAGATATTAGTATGAGGATGAATGTAGTGCTTATGGGATGTACACATAGTTTAGTCCCCATAAATGAGTTGGCTCATCATCATGTCACCTCAAAGTAGCTACACAGCATTACTCCCGCCCAAGAGGGCCATGGGTAAAACTCCCCCATAATATATAGAAAACCAGATCAAGAACATACACCCACTCCAATAAGTGATAATCATCCAATCCCAAAAGCCACTCCATGGTAGAAAGAAACACTTTCCCATGATATCAACTTTTCCCATCATGTGGCACCAATCGCTCTTTATAATACATTGAAGAGGAAGTCACATCAAATATGATTAGAAAATAAAGAGCTGTTATATGATCCCACTATACGTAACTCTAGATTTCTTAAAGCACTTAGATAATTTTCTATGGAATATCAAGATCATCATATCCCATTATCAATTTACATGACTAGTAGTAGTAATTTTGATGGCCCTCCTTGGACACTTAACCATGAAGGATTTATTAATAAAAACAATATGATCGATATTTAGATACCATATACTATTGAGATTTATGGTAGCCGTCTGTGTGGACAAATGATCAAGGAGATTGAGGGTTGTCTCCTTTCTATAATCCTCTATGGTTGTTACCCTCTTGATTTCATCCACTATGAAATTTATCTCTGTAGTTGTGTTTCACATTTTTGAAAGAATTCTACAATTTCCAATGTAATGACAAAAAATATGTCCTATCGCAAGGCTAATGTGAACAAAATTCTCTTCATGTATGGTACCTTTTCACTAGTAGGTGAAATCATTTATCAATCAAAATAATATCCCACGTTGATGGTCATTCTCTGAAACACCCTCGGGTTACTTGCATTCTAATATAATAGAAGAAATCCCAATTGATCTCACCACCTATGATAAAATGTTAGGGAAGCATCCACATAGGTTAGATCGGACAGAGGAGCCTCTGGTAATAGATGAATAATATAGGATAAATATGAGGAAACATATGGCCAAAGATGACATGCCCATAATTTTTTATACTTTATCTACTCCTCAATAAAACATTCCAATGGAATTTTTAGATGATTGTTTTCACGACATCCACTTGAACATATCGAATAATATTAATCACGTAAAAGATAAATTATTACACTATGAAGAATGTAAATATCATGTCACGGTAATAGATGGATTTCAATTAAAAAATGACTTGGCAGCTTTTCTAGCTTCATGAATCCCAATCATCCTAAAATAGTAAGGATCCCTTCAACATGCCAACCTCAACATATCAATGATGATGTGACACATTATCACTGATTCCCTATATGGTGTTCATTTTCATGAATTTAGTTTAAATTTAGAATTACACTTCATCAAACTCCCTAATCAACAAAGCCTTCCAAATGTTGTACTATGAAACATTATAGCCTTAGGCCGGATACAAAAAACATAAGTTTTCCATGATTTGAGATATTATCAACAAAAATAAGTCTTGACCAGCTCTCATAATTGTTGGGATATGAGACAGAAATAAATTGAGAGACTTTTGTTTCAAGAATTTGAGAATATAAATAAATCCTCTTGCTTAGATTATGACAACTGTCATATAGTGTGAATGGTAGAAATAGAACAATGATCTTCAGAGGTGGGTGACTCAAGTGAATGGAGAATGAAAAACCCAATCCATGTCTGAAAAAACAAACTCCATAGAATCAAAATATCATTCACGATAGTATCATATATTTTAGTTTGTGAACAACCCCTAACCACAGGGGTGGGTAATTTTTTAACCCAAACCTCTTAGGAATCCAATTAGGCACGAATAGTTGTGAAATTAGAACATGAATAACCCCAGCCCTCAGGTTCGGGGTGTTTGTCATCTCAAAAATACCCTCATCAATTGCAACCATCCTTCTCCGGATTATGGAAAATGATGTAATGTGGATCCTCGCAGATTGTCATGTCTCGCGATCTGGTACCCCTCAAAGTGATGGGAATGAATGAACTGTCTGGAGATTCAATTCAGATTACTATCCCTCAATAAGCACTCAAATAATAAAAAAAGAGTGGAAAATGCCTCATGGGGGTTCAAATTAATAAAATTTCATAGGGACACTGGTAAATTTTCTACCACACATTTTTCATTAGTGAATGTCATCAACTCCACCTTAAATGATTTTACAGAACCTAATGTTAACATAGAGGATGAGTCAGAGGAAGTTGTTATGGCTCACGATGTGATCCATATAGAAACAATGAAATGATTTATGTGTACTCGAAATCAGAGGAAATATTTGAATATGGGAATTCCCTTAATGAACCCACATTTACCTCATCGAAATAAGGAAAATGGTAGGGGTCAAATCATGTATCACCATCCTCCCGAAGAGGCTAATCTTCTTTGTTTGGAGGAAATATTTTATAATCAGGTCAAATGAATTAAATAATTAAGGAAAATCATTGGATAATTACTTAGAGACAACCTTCTTTATAAACATGTTCTACAAGAAGATCCTAATCTCACACTTCCATCTAGTACCCCACAATGAAGATGGTTTATATAGTTTATGAAGCAGATCTTAAACATCAAATCAATGTGGAATACCACCCCCCAATACATTTGGATCCCCTAGTAGCAGATCAATAATTCCCTTCATTGGGTATGCATCCATAATATGTTTAGGCACATCCTTACAATAATGTACCATATAGGCTATCAACAAAAATTACTTGTGGTGCCAGTACTAATGGTCTTACGAGCCACCACAAGTATTCCAACTCCAACCATTACACCTCTTCTATCTATGGTTCATCTAGACATTCATTGAATTCTAATAAATGGTATTGAGTCACCAGAATCTCGATGAAATCTATAGAGGAACGACCTAGTAAAATATGGACCAAAAGATAACTTACCATAAATAGGTAAATCTGACTCTTCACATACAAAATTTTGGGATCCATGCATTTCCATTTTTAATGGCTTAGAAGGCCCATAGTAGAATTTGACGAATTGTTTCTCTCACGGTGATACCATGATGGGTACACCTGAACAACTGGAGGCAATATAACTGATATGTTTCATGAAATCACTATAAGGACCAACCATTGTGTGGTATAAAATAATGAATGATCCATCAATCACTCAATGGGAAGACCTCTATTATATGTTTCTCTTCTAGTTTAGCTAGAATCTATTGAAAACATCATTCATTAAACTTACAAACTATATGTATTTTGTGAATGATAGATCCTCAGATTTCATTTCTCGATGAAAATTATTGGCATACTGTTTGAACCTACCACTCCATTAAGAAGGGTTTTTTCTCATGTGTAGAGAGAATATTTGCGATTATTTGGTCATGCTGATAATCCCTATGAAATACATATGAATGTTTTGATGCCCTAATTCAATTTCTCAAAAGGTGGAAGAATCCATCGCAAAGACCAAATCCAAGGACCATGTAATTCCATCAATTCAGGGAATAAGAACATGGAAAGTATATGGTGATATAGTTACACTCATGTATTCCCTTATACCCTCTCCCACTTCTAGTCCCATGATAAATTGTGTGGATCCACCTCTTAAGACAAAAATTCCGACCTCATTAGGATGATCAGAGGGATTAGAGGTGGAATCCATTCGAGGACATGAAAAATAAATTCTACTCTTTTTGAAATAAAAATGTCCTTGGTTCCTTCATTTTTCCACTGTAAAACAACATAGTCACGTTTCTGACGCTATAGAATCCCAAAAAAGAAGGTGAAAAGGATATTTTAAAATATTTCACCTTTAATCAAATATTGGGCAACCGTATTCAATATTCTCTTGTATTCAAAGACCTCATGTAAAAGATAGCAGACTCTAGGAATGTGAAGCTGAAAAATTCACCTTTTCGGGTTTCATATGTTTCCGCTCATAATCCATACTTGTAAAATGAATGGAAAGAGGTTAAGAGAAAGAGTGTGAAAAAGTGCACCGATTGGATGGCCATGAAAATAGTTAACCAGACCCGTGATATTTTCTAAACAAGGTTATGCAATCCAAATTTTTCATCGGCCACTTCATCTACAATACAACCAACATCACCAACAACTCATTCCTCTAAAGTCCATTCCTCCAAAAAGTGACTTTGTTGGATGGTTAAGAGTTAAGTGAATGAAGAATAACTTGTGTCAAGTCTAACATAATCCATGACCTTAGCATACATCATGATAATTTTCTCAATAGAACATGAATCACCCCATTAAATTGTACAACAGGAGTAGATCCCTGAGAAGGAACCATCATCATATGAGGAGTTAATATCTAGTTATATTAATGTTATTCTCTTAATGGATCACTTAGCACATTATGATTTTAATTATGAACCAGAAATACCTATTTCTATTTAAGGAACTAGGGGACGGGGTCATTAGAATCAATGATACAGGGGAAGATGCAGTTGTTCCATGATTCAATAGTTTAATCGTCCATACTCAAACTGTCTACGCATACAAACCTCATGGGAGAGCTCCCCAACGAGCTCAGTAGAAACAAAGAAATCCTCCCATACATGATAGGGTCTTCTATAACATGATCATCCTAGAAGATTGATTATAGGATATTTCATCAAATAATAAGCATTGAATTGTTATAAGACTTATATGCCCTAATCCCCCAAGAGAGGAATCACATTCAACTCCAATTCCAAGGGACAATTCATCCACATCAGAAATATTGGCTCCCAAATAAACTATGAAAGAACATTCTCATACTAGGAAGTACATACCTCCAGATATGAATTATTATTTTTTGAAGCAACTAGCCCAAGTGCCGACCATGTGGTCAATCATGGATTTTTGAGTCCGCCAAAAGACCTCTAAGAATCACTTATAATGGCCTTATAATTTCCATAAGAGTTTTAAGTCAAGGATGATTCTTCTGAAGTATATCATTTATGTAATGATCCTCTATAATTCCATACGGTCATCTCTTTCATAGACTAGGATGGGGATTCTGTAATACAGGGACACATCATGCCCTTGTATATAGTTGGAAGAATAAATGACAATGATATTCGATCATCATTTATTGATAATGGCTGAGGAGTCGACCTCATTCAAGTTCAAACACTTTTCCAAATAGTTCTCAAAGAATCTCATTTTACCCCTCTGATATAATGTTATATAGTTATGATAAGATTGACCAGGAGTCTGTTAGCGAGATCACACTGAGAAACCAGTTCATTGAATTATTTTCAAACTCTAAATTCATGGTTTTTCAACAGGATACATCATTAAATGACATAATAGGAATACCATGGCTACATTAGAATGTGTTCATTCATTTTTTATACCACCAATGTATCAAATATTGTATCAATGGTAAAATGGAAACATTTTATGTTGAAAAAACCCCATTAAAATCATGTGAGTCACAATACATTGATATGGGGGTTTAACATAATGAATGAAAACAATATAGGGTTGAAATGGAAGCTTGGATCAATACGCCAAATGGCCTGGAGATGATCCTAGAAAACCCTTTGAAGGATCTCAATGAATATTTTGTGCTACCCATTAATCAAATCGAATGGGTGATCTTGAACTCAAGAATTGATTTGAAAACTTACTTAATGTTAGTCATGGAAACGTAACCTGAAAACACAGGATAATTCCTAAACTCTATGAGAACTAAGTAAATACTGGATGAAGTTTTAACATCAATTGGAAAAGATATAGACTCTCATATTCAGCCGAATTTCTCCCATTCAGAGCTCTAGAGAGGTAGTGCTCCATTGATTGAGCATCAAATGGTCACTTCTTCTTCTATAAGATCAAATAATGATACCACCTCTAAATATGAGATCCTTAATTCATTGCCTAACTCCCATGAAGAAGAGGAAGAGGTAAATAAAATGAAGATAAAGAAGACAATTACCTTAGGGATGGCCCTCTAGCACTTGAGGAAGGAATCTCCACTACTTTGGAAGAGCTCATAGATATAAATTTGGATACAATGGAAGATCAATGACCCACTCTGATCAGTTCATCCATGACTTATGAAGAACAAGATGTTTATACATCATTACTAAAGAAACACCATGACATATTCACCCAATATTAAATAGATATTATAGGCCTTGTTCTTGAGGTGGCCACCCATCACTTGGGTTTTCTAAAAGACTATTAAGGGTAAAAACATGCTACTTGACAAACACAACAAACTCAAACCTCAAAATTGAGGCTGATGGGGATAAGCACATAAAATATGTCATCATTAAAGAGGTACAATATACAAAATAGTCATCCATCATAATCCCAATGAAGAAGAAAAATGGAAAAACCATAGTTTTCATCGACTCCAATGATCTCAATCGTCATTTTCTGAATATTGACTTCCCGATTACAACAACACAACTTCTGATCGATGAAATGGATGAATATCAATCCCTCCCCTTCATGGATGTATATCCAGGGTAGAACAAAATTTGGATGTCCAAAAATATGAATATTTCATAGCGTTCAAACCCCCCTAAAGATTATTTTTCTCTCAGTTAATGTAATGACACGAACTAATATATGTGAAATTTCCCTTGTGATTTAATTAAATGTCATATTTTATAAAATGGATATAGAAAAGACTCACACTCCATTTTTTTTATTATATCCAATTGGATTTGAATGACCATAAGAATAATTACCGTTGATAATATATCCACTGAACATTGATCACATGACTATTATAAATACATGGTTTTGACAAATCCTTTCAACATAGACAAAAGGAGGTGATGACCTCAACTAGTAGGTTCATTCCCTATAAATCCCATTTATCATAGTTTTCAGGGGAGATAGATTTTTTTATTTTCCCTAGTTCAAACCCTAGTCATGATCCAAAAACCTATGCATGATCGAAACCATTTACTGGTGATGATCAAGCTCATTAAGACCATGACCCAAACAATGTTCATCGAACGACCCCAACAATGCCCCCACCATCACAAACATTACTCATTGGGAATATGTTGGTGTCATAAAGGGATATGTATCAAGACACTTGTATTATGATAATGTACATAAATTTTGTATTGAATAGTGAATATACATTCATCATATTAATGTTTTTAAATCACATATACTATTATTGGTTTTTATGTAAATTAAATTCAAAAATATATTTTTAACAAATAATAAATAATATTTTAATAAAATCTTATCATTAAATTAATTTTATTAAATATAAATGATCATTTAATTTTTATGAGGCATATTGTGATTTTTATTAATGTTTAAATACCATTTTCTTCAAAACCCCTCAATTTTCAAAAAATATCTTCTTGTATTTTAAAAGTACAAATTGAAATATTTATAAACATATTTGGATAAAATTAATATTATTTTTGGAATTATGATTTAATAATTATCCAATGGTGAATTTTTCAAATTTTTTGACATAGTCAATTATTTTGGTAAAAATTAAATACCATAAAAATATATAGTCTATTTTATGACATCATAAAGATGCACTGCTGATGTCATAAAAACATAAAAAAGGATAATTAGCCAAATATATGATTTATCTTTAATAAAATGGGATTTTATATTTTTTCTAAAGATTTTATAAATCCTTAGTTAGTCTTCCAAAATGTATAAATTGTATTTTGATTTTAATTTCATTTATTTATTAATGTGACTCACATCAACATAAGAAAAGATATTTTTTTAATATCTTCTCCCTGTATCCTTATAAAATACTTTTTTTCCCTTATATTTTGGTAAAACCATTGGAAGGATTATTGTTTTTAATATTTAATTATATAGATTGCAAAACCTAAGTTTGTGAAATAATATAGAATTATTCTCTCATTTCAAATATAAAACCATCCTATCTCACACTTAGAAATCTCCCAATATAAAAGTATCACATCTTTAATCTTTCCTACCCTCTATATAATCCTTCCAAGGTTCCCCAAGGTCTAAAAAATCCCATGTTCATTCATTTTAAGTCACACACTCATGTATGGTTTCCATCCTATCTCACATTTTTATCCAAAATTCCTTATATTATTACACCGTTTTATTTTACATTAAAAATAATGGGGATGTTTTCATAACCTAACCAATATTTCACATGTTATTTTTTAATGATGATATAACTCTTTATATCTCATTAATACATCCCATGTACACCCATTATTATGCCGAAATTTTGTAAGAGTTATTCCATTTATCCTATTTATTCAAGGTTCTTTATTATGTTATGACTTCTATTTATAAATTCATTATGTTGGGAAATATATTTATATGAACTTATTAATTTATATTTTATGTATATATTATGAGTGACCACTTTCTCTCTCATAAAACCTTTTTATGAATTCTTATGTCACGTCGTTAGGCTGCCCAAATTCCACCATGAATCACCATTCCAAAAAAATATGTAAGTGAAAACCATTCCAATTCTATATCAGTGGTTCTCACTTTTATACGCATATTCCTTCTTAATTAGGACTTAAAAGTATCTATTGCACACCCCTTTCAGTTCGAATAAATAATGATGAAAAAAATCCATTCATTATGATCTATGTGGAACCCTTAAGATTGAGAATGAAATGAAAGTGATGGGTGTGCCCGGAATTATATAGCATTACAATGCATTGGGTAATGTTTAGTATCCTAATAAGACATGTTTGGAAATGGCTTTACCTCATTACATTATGGGAAATATTCCACTATGATATCTTGGTATTTTATCCCTGACCTATGATGCAATATTTTATTCTTTTACCACATTTCCCTGTTATGATTATCAAGAAATATCTTGCCTTTTTGTTCATATTTCTCATATGATCTATTGATTTGCCTATCATTTAACATGGGTTGTTTTCTTCATGTTATTACTTGTTTATTCTTTCAATGTTCTTTATAGCTCACCCCTTTCTTATGTATTTCCTCATGTTATCCAATGTAATGTTACATACGAATGAAGGTTGTGGTCATGTAAAGGATGTTTTTAGTAATGATGTTGTATTTCTGGTTTTAAGTTGTTATGTAATGTTCTTAATTTCCCAAGACACTAGAATTATTGAACATTCAGGTTTTATTAAACCTAATTTTAATTATTTCATTAAATCGTGTATGAATGTAACAAAATGAACAAGGTTTTTATAGTTGCTATCAGAGGAATTTTTAGTTACTAATTTGGATTAAGATTAGAAAACTCTAGTGAATGCATTATGGATAAGTAAAAGTATAAGAAAAAAACATAAATCTTGGGGATTATATATTAAGTGTTTCATCATGAAAAGACATCCCTATATAGATATGAACAAGTGGATATGGAACATGCACTGATGTATATAGGGGTAAAACCAGAAAACTACACTTTGGACTAGACTCGAATGGGAACTGGTTCACATCAATGGGAATTGATTCTGTGCTGGTTTGGAACTTCGGGGGGATATTCTTTGATAAATTCATAATATTATTATTAACCATAATTAATGGAACAATAAAATCCCATAAGATTATAAATTTGGAAATAGATCATGGATAACTTTGATTTAAGCCTAAAAACCACAAGTTTAGGAAATAAAGGTAATTTATAAGTTATAAATTTAATGTAATTATATTACCCATTATGTGTTTACAAGTTTAAAATAGGAACCCCTAATTTTCCTTTTATTTTAGACAATGGTTGTTAATAGGGGGAATCAGCCTAACAAATGATGTGAAGATCTTTGTAATGAATACCCTAATGAGCATCCCAAACCAATGGGAGTGGGAATTACAAACATTTTCATGATACTCTCTCAATTGACTCATGTTTTGAATTGAAACATGGATCAAGAGGAAATTCCAACCCCCTTAATAATTAATCAGTCACAATCGATAGCTCTATGAGACCAAGGCCTCGTTCTCTTAATGAAATATTTGATCCCTCAATCACTGAACAATAGATCAAATCAATTGAGAAGATCTTCCCTATCCTCAAATACTGTGAACAAGAGATGGTTATTTTGGATTATCATCATATATAGGGTGAATATGATCAATGGTGGACATTGAAAAAATATATGAAGCTTGAGGAATATATCGAGGCGATGGGATGGAAGGATTTTTGAAAACAATTGATAAATATTTTCCTCACACCCTATAAATTAATATGGAAAGGTAATTCCTTGACCTCAAACAAAATGGGGATTAATCCATTGTAGCGTATAAAGAAAAAATCACAATATTTTCATTATATGACTCTAGATTTGTCATTACCCCTGAATGAATGGTTGAGCACTTTTTTGGTGGTCTAAAACATAGCCTACGGAAATCCATAGAGATCCGTGACTTTCATTACTGTGAAGAAATTGTATAATGTGCCCTCAAAGTCAAAATGGAGATTGTTGAAACTCAAGGGTATTCCAGGGTTAAGAAGCAGAAGGTAGTCTCAAATTATAGCGGTCCGGTAGAGAGATATAATAGTTAAATGAAATTTCAACACCCAACTATCCAAATGTTTAGAATGAAGTACATTGGAAATTCCCTGATGGGGATGAGGAAATGCTTTAGTTGTGTGAAGCATGGGCCCCTATCCAATGATTTCGGGCTTGAAAACCCTGCTACTATGATGGGGGAAATGAATACTCTAGTAAAACCTAAGCACATTGATCATTTCTAAAACTTCCAAGAACCACGATATTTCTCAAACCAATGCACAATTCCAATGGTTTTCAGGGGAAACTAGAAACCTACAATGAAAAAAGGGAGAGATGTTTTCCCCCGCTACTATTTTGACCGAGGGTGGGAGGACCGACACACCCGATGGTCGATCTTAAGGAGGGATGAGTTCCGCTCAATCACTCAAGCCAGGTATATCAGTCTTCGTTTTGAAACACCCAATGGTTCCATATCCAATGATCTCTGGACCTTCTTTCCAAAGGTAGGCGTTCATTGGGAAATTCGGCCAGCAATGCTTAAGAACTCCCATTGGTCGAGTGGATGGGAAGTCGGGCTCATCTCACCCTTTTGGGGCAATTATTTCCTATTCCAAAGCTCTCTTATATATTTAAGACGTATTCATATGTTCGCGAATCTTTGGATTATCCCCAAGCATAGTATCCACGGATTACCCCTTGGTTGGAAATGATCAACTGAACAGAGGGATGTGTAGTCATTTAGGCCTGAGGTTTACCATCCCTCATTGGGATTAATGACTCCGAGGAGTTTGGACTCATTGAAAAGGAATGAGTTTGAAGCCTCATAACATGGCACTCTAGAGTTTATTGTCATCCAGGGGGGACAGATAACGACAAAAGCGTTTGGATCGAACTCGTGATACGGGCTTACTACGTATCCTCGTGAGAGGAATCAGAATCCACATAGTTCGTTTTGAAGTGCGTGATTGGGACTTACACATGGATAGTGGCCCGAATTGGGATTGAACCTCGTGGAGGCTTCCTACATACCCTACTTAGAAGATAGGGATCAAAACCCACATAGTTCGTTTAGAGGGGCATGATTGGGACTTACACATGGTTAGTGGCCCGAATTGGGATTGAACCTTGAGGAGGCTTCCTATGTACCATGCTTATGAGACAGGGATCAAAACCCATGTAGTACGATTTGAGGTTCGTCGCTGTGTGGACGCCATGACCATCACAAATCTCTAAGCCCACGTGAGTCATGATCGGTGTGAGAAACATGAGAATACAACAGACTCGTCAAGCCTCGCACATTCTTCATACTGAGGGTAGGGGAGGAAGACGACGAGTGGAGGAGTAGGCCGAGACCACTGGACTCTCATTCTCACTGATGTTGGAGGAAGATAGGAGTCACGTAGTGGAGCAATGAACCTTATGTGATGAGAGGGTAAGGGCCATTGGCTTCCGGCGAGGATGGTGTGGTGCTTAATCTAAGAGGGATGCCCAGCCACTCCCAGGAGAGGAGATAAGTGCTCACAGCTTGCACTCGTCTAAAGGAAACGCGAGTGGGGTCCCTCAATCCATGCAAGTGGATAGGCATAAAGGGTCCTCCCGGGCTCGGACCCAACACTACCATGGGAATGTGTACCCATGAATGCCTCGGGAATCCACTGAAGAGTCGGGGAAACCTGTTTTTCCTCACCTACCATGGGTATGTGAACTCAAAGTGGCATACTGATGCATCTGAAGGTTTGATCATACGGGTCTGGTGGCTTTGGTAGAGGCCTTGGATCGGGGCCGATGAATAGGCCAATGAAGGAATTGCGAAGGATCAGGCCAGATTTGAAGCGTTTTATTTGGATCAGGGACTAGGAAAACTGAAGGAGTTGGCGGGCCGCATGGGTGCATGAGGAGTGGCGCCCTACAAGTAGGGAGGTTCTATGCGACTGGAGAGGTCGTCCGTGTACTAGGGTGGTACGTGGACTAATAGGCATCCCACGTACCAGGGTGGTATGCGGCTTCAGGTTTGTCCTGCATACCAGGTTGGTACATGGTGGAGTCCGCTCGAGCAGCGGTGGCCAGGGGTGATGCTTACCGGGGATTCGTTGGTCAAGGCTTCACCCACGTCGGAGGGTGCTACATGGTGCGTCGGATCGAAAAAGGGGCATAAAATCTATGGTCCATGGGGAGTACATCCACCGAGGGGCCATGGCTCGAGGTTTTTATTTTAAGTTTGTGGTTCACCAATTTGTTAAGTGTTTTTCAGTTCCTTATAAATTTTTTTCTAGTTTTATACATGTTTTGATTCGCAAATTGAAACTTTCCTATTCGCGAAACCCTAATATCCTTCCTCTAGAATCCTCCCTTCCGAAGTCTATATCCAAACCTTCTCACCGATAGAGTATGATCGATCGATCCCCCGATCACCGAATCCTTCCTCCCGAATCCGATCGATCCCTTTCTTCTCCCCCTCAATGTCCTTTTATAGAGGGGGGAAAGAGAGGTATATGTGGTCATGCGGTACCTTTTGTGAAGGCCCATGACTAAAAACCCAGTTTACAGATGACTTAGTCAATCCGAAACTCGAAGGGGGCCATTGAATGTTCCTTATATGCAAACCAAATCGGTTCGGGGGGGGGGGGGGGTGGTGTTTTGTGGCCGCACATGGCTCTACCTCTGTTCCACAAAGGACATTGTGTGTGGTCTAGGTCAGTTGGCGCATTTTGCAGCTAGGGCGGTTCATGATGGTGGATCGGCCTAGCTCTCGTCCTGTTTCGCAACGGTGGAGGGGTTCCGGACTCCATTTCGCGAACGATGTTGGTCCACGGAGGGGGCGGCTCGCTGAACTGGCCACATACCATCAATGTTGGACCAGTACGTAGACCGGTCGGTCCTTTGACAATATTGAGTATTTTCCATATTTTTGTCCAATTTATTGAGGGAAATTGGGTATAATCCTTTCTCAAATTAAGTGGAATTCACATTCCACTTTGCGTATTTTTTTAGGACCCTACAAATTCCACCATCAGAGTGGGGTCCGATCGGAACGAACAGAAGGCTATTCTGATGTAGAGTGGTCCTGAAAATCGATGAGTGATTGGACAATGCTCTAAATTTTTCCAGTGCCAAGGGACTCAGCTAGAACAGTTTGACGTTTGATAGGGTTTTGTAGAAAACCCCTACCAAATTTTTGTCTTTTTCGTCAATACCCTAATTTTTCCTGGCCCCATTTGGTGTGGACTCAATAGGTATGAATCGGCTTTTCCTTAGGTCACCCTTTTCGGGTTTTCAGCCTAACGGGATTTGTGCCTATTTTTCTGAGCGGTTTAAAGTCCCACCGACAAGAATATAATTACTGATGTTTTAGGTCGAACAACTTTGACAAGATATGGTAGGGAGAGGGCCTCCAACGATGTCTGGTTTATTAACAGATGTCTCAATACCTTTCAGATGCATGTGGGGGGAATATGTTTAGATTTGAACAACATTCAGGGCATGTCAAAAGGCATGGGAGCCGTATTAGCGTGCAGAGGTAGGAAAATCATCACCTAAGGAAGAATTTCCTTTATTAGATGGGCCAGGGGTGATCAATATACAGAGCTACTAAGGCCATGGTATGAATAATCGTGCAAAGGTGTCCTTTAGTCAATGAATGTCCATTTTTGATGGCCAGAGAACTTTATAGAAGTCCGGATTACAGAAACCACCATGGGTGGCTTGGAGAATTATGAAAACCACCAGGGGTGGCTCAGAAAGGGTATGTGATGTCTGAAAGGGTTTGGGAAAATCTATATTAATTAGGATTTTGGACGAAGGGTCCATGTCCTATGCATTTAGCTAGCGTGAAGGATGGTTAGAGCATGGCGCAGTTTAAATTCATACAGCTGAGACATTCCTTAAAATGGAAGGGCTTCCCCTGGTTCTTGGTAATCTCGCCAGAGTCGTTCCACCATACTCAAGAAGGGTTTTGAAGAATGGTTTGTAAACTACAGCTGAGAGGGCTTCTGAATCCAGATATTGACATGGGGGCTCAGAGGCCAAGAGGCATACAAAGAGATGAAATGGCTAAGGAAATCCTAACTTTGGTAGACAGGCTAGGGGAGATAAATATGTAGAGCCGCTGAGGGCGTGATATGCATAGTCATGCAAAGGTGTTATTATGTTAATGAATGTATTCTCTCGATATCCAAGCAACGTTAGGGAAGTTGAGATTTGAGAACACCAGGGGTAGCTTGAAATGGTTCAGCTCCTTCTGGGTACAAAGTGTGATGTATGAGGACATGGTGCCTTGATATGGGAGAAACTTCAAGGATAAATTTCTCGGGAATGGTTAATTTCATCCCTTCTAATGCTAGTGTGAGACGGTGGTTTGTGTAGGTCTGGGCCGTGCATTGAGGGAAGGAGGAAAAATTATATTTCTAATTGAACCCGTGAAGAGTTCGACAATGCAGTCTAACATCATGCGACAAGGACTAAGGGAATTGTCATTATTACTAAATCTGTGCAGTTTAACATCATGTGTCGAGGACATAGGGAATTTTAAATTTCGTGCAGTTTAACATCGTGCAGTAAGGATGTCTTCTGTGCAGTTTAACGTCATAAAATAAAGACGAGGAGCATTTTAAATGATACTTTGCAATTGAACGTCATGCAGCGAGGATGGGGGACATTTTTAAATCTGTGAAAATGCTTGTAGTTACAGGCATTTCCCTGGATGTTTAATGTTTGGTCATTTCTGCTTCATGCAAAGAGGAAAAGACTTGTTCCGTGTAGTTTTAATAGCCATGCGGTAAGGACATAGTTGCAAAGGCCACTCTTGATATGAATGTAACTGGACTCAAATATCTTGGAATGTCCAAGATGTGGAGAGTGGTTGATGGTGTAAACTGTGGTTCCAAAGCTTATTGGATCATGAGAGATGATATGGGGGATCTGAGGCTGGTAAGAGTACGGGGCTAGGAAGAGTATCACCAGAGGAAATATTTCCTTTGGTAGACAGGCCAGGGGCAATCAGTATGGAGATCTGCTAAGGTAATTGTATGCATAGTCATGAAAAAGTGTCCACAGATTGATGAATTTCCTCTTCCGATGGCTATGAATGATTATGAGGATCCTCGATTGTCCGGGCCATGAAGTCTGTCATTTGGTAAGGAAATATCTGGACATGTCAGGGATGTTCATCATGGGTTTCTGTTAAAACTGGAAGAGTTCACTGCGCTGATTTATATTGCGTAGGGGGTGTACCTTTACTCAATGCAGTTTAACGTCATGCAGTAAGGACGAGGTACTCTTAGTTTAATAGTTATAGATTTTATACCATTGGGTGACTATTGCTACAATCACCTGGAGGTAAATTGAGTTAGGATGATCTGGTATACTCTTAACAAGTGTGAGGGGATGAGGGTGTAAACTGTAACTCTGGGGTTTCCCGGATCAGGAAATATGGTGTGGTGCTCTCAGGCTGGAAAGCATACGGATATGGGAACTGTATCGCCTGGGGAAATCTTGCCATTGGTAGATGGTCCAGGGGTGATCAATATGCAGATCCACTGAGGGCATAGAATGCATATTCATACAATGGTGCCCATGGGTCGATGACTTTCCACTTCCGATGGCCATGGATGATTATGAAAATCTGGGATTTCTCATAGCACAGAGTTCATCATATGGGGATAATGGTGTCCAAGAATACAAGAAACCGCTTCACTGTAATTTCACATTGAGTCAAAGTATCCTAACCCTGGCTTGATATTTGTAGATGCAGATCACCATGTGAACTACGGGCGGATACATAGGCTAACCAGGTAGGGATACCCTAGGAACTTTTGGATGTGAGAGGGGAACGAACTGGTAATCCACTGCTCCATTAATTTTTGGATGGGGAGATATGATATGGGGGCTCTAAGGCCGGTAAGCATTCGTAAATAAGAAGACTATCACCTGATGAAATCTTGCATTTGGTAGATGGGCCAGGGGAGATCAATATGAAGAGCCGCTAAGGGCATGGTATGCATTGTCATACAAAGGATTCCATGGGTCGATAATTTTCCACATCCGATGGCCAGGGGAGGTGATGAAGATCCTCAATTATCCCGGGAACAGAGTCTAATTTATGGAGAGGATGCATCCAAATGCACATGTAGTATTCCGATCCTGTTTCACAGTATATCTTGGGTGGGTCGCGACGAAGTCCATGCAGTTTAACGTCGTGTGGTGAGGACGAAGTCCTTTCAATTTTAACGTCGTGCGGTGAGCATGAAGTCTGTGCAGTTTTAACGTCGTGTGGTAAGGACGAAGATGAACCAACATGAAAAGGGGATTCCTTGCAGTTTAACGTCATGCAGTAAGGACACTATACTGTGCAGTTTAACATCATCCAGTAAGGACAAGGGGTATATATACATGTGTTTTCTTTTATCGGCGGTTGATCGAGGAGATAAGATCCCGACGTCACTACATATCCTGCGAGGGTAGGAATCAAGCCACACATAGTAATTTTTGGGAAGACACCCCGTCCAGGTCTTGTCCATACGAGGGAAAGGGGAAACTGTTTTTCTTATCTGTGTAGTTTAACGTCGTGCGATAAGGATGATGAATACACCCTATGCAGGCCTAGTACTTATATGGGGGAAAGGGGTATTTTAGCCTCATTTGGTGTGGCAGGGCCAGGGAGTGGAATTCTGGCATCACTACGTATCCTACGAGGGAATGAATCAAGCTGTACATAGTTGTTTAGAAGATAATTATCCTTGTGCAGGTCTGGTCCGTACACGAGGGAAAAGACATTTTTCTATTTGGGGGATAGCTGGGCCAGGATGTGGAATCCTGGCATCACAACGTATCCTGCAATGGCGGGAATCAAGCTGTATGTAGTTCTCTAAAATCCATGTAGTTTGTGTTCACACAAAGGGACCTAGCCATAATTCCAATACTCTTGTGAGTAATACTCGTTATGAGAAACAAGTAATGGTGGAAGTCCCGATTGCATAACATGTGAATAGGAATGCTAAGAGGTCGGTGATTAAGGTGGTGGCTGGACCCGTTCATGGGGTCTGGGTGTCACTACGTATCCTGTGAGACCGGGAATCAAGCCACATGTAGTTATTTGAAAGAGGTACATCCCGTGCAGGGTTGGTCTGTACACGGGGGAAGAGGGAATTTTTTTTATTTCATTTGGGGGTGGATGGGCCAGGATGTGGGATCCTAGCATCGCTATGTATCCTGAAAAGGAAGGAATCAAGATGTACGTAGTTCTCTGAAAGGGATACGCCCTGAGAAGGGTTGGTATGTACATGGGGGAATAAAGGGTACTTTTAACTTTTTTTCGGGATGGCTGGGTAGGATACAGAATCCTGGAGTCGCTACGTATCCTACGAGGGCAGGAATCAAGACGTACGTAGTTCTTTGAAATCTGTGCAGTTTAACGTCTTGTGGTGAGGATGAAATACTCTTAGTTTAGGGTCATAGAGTTTGGAGCATTAGGTCTTGGCGGTTTAACATCCGGCAGCTCGGACGATAGGCGCTTTGCAGTTTAACGTCCTACAGCTCGGACAATAACTGCTTTTGGTTATGCGAAATACTTCTTCAGAAATCCCACATTCATAGGAGCGGTAGTGAACTTCTCGTCCATTGAGATCAGGGAATATGATCCATTTGAGTAGTCCTTGTGTATAACATATGGATCCTCCCACTTGGGCTCCAACTTTATAGGTTTCTTTCCGGGTATCATTGGGGTCCAGAGGACCAAAACCAATTCTCCTTCCAAGAAAGACTAAAGACGAATTTTTTAGTTGAAGGATCATGCGATCCAGTTCTGATATACTTCCAGATGGTGAAAAGTGTGCAACCTATCCTCGTCCATCTGCTCTAATTAACCAAGCCATTTTTTGATTTCTCACCGTTGGATAACTGATCAAAAATGGAAACATGGAGTGAGGGCAATTGGATCTCAATGAACATGACCGCTTCTGTTTCGTATACTAATGAGTATGGAGTAGCCCGAGTAGCGGTGCAGATTGTGGTTCGATAATCCCACAATGCATGAAGGATTTTATCCAGCCACGATTTCTTATCTTTGTCCACCATTTTCTGTAGAATGTCAGACATGGTTGTTGAAAGCCTCTATATGTCTGTTGGCCACTTCATGGTAGCGGAATGAGTGGTTAGCCTTTATACCATATTCATGGTATAGTTTCTCTAATTCAGCAGAGAATAAGTTGGTGCTGTTATCCCATAGTATGGAATGAGGGATGCCAAATCTGGTGATGATATTGGCTTTCACAAAGCTAACAATGTTTCTTTCCACGAATTCCTTGAGAGGTAGAACTTCTTCCCAATTGGAAAAGTGTTCTGTTGCTATGAGGATATAATTTAGTTGTTTGGTAGTGGTGGGAGGATATTGTACCATGAATTCCATTCCCTAGATGGAAGACGGCCAAGGGTACTTGGCCTGATGAAGTAACTCTAGGGGTTGGTGAATAAAGTTGGCATGAATTTGACATGAGTGGAATTTTGTGGTAAAGTGCTCTCAATATCGGTCCACGATGGGCCTATAGTACCCAAGCCTTCGAACCTAATGGGAAAGCTTAGACCCTGACTGATGTGCTCCACATACTCCGGCATGTACTTAATTTATGAGGGCAACGATTTCATCTCCATCAATGCATCTAAGGATGACTTCATCGAGGCCCCGTTTGTAAAGGACCTCTTGCTGACTCATGCCGCCATATAATACAAAGTCGATTTCCCTTCTCTGTATTTTATCTCGTTCAAACTTGTCTGATGGATGTTCTCCCCTATGAAGGTAGATTGCAATGGGGGCCATCCAGCCGGTGGAAGGAGCATATGGCTCAGGAACAAGACTGATATCATTGATTTCATCTGTCTTAGTCTGAAAAAATGGCAAGACCATTTGACAATGAGGAATTCTAATAATTGTTTCATCGCAGACTGTGTTAGCTAGGGTTGTGGCCACATTAGCAAATGCATTGGCCTGGGCATTTTGAGATAGGGGAATATAGGTCAATGTTGGTTCTGTGGAAACTTCTTCCATTAACCCTCAGACATGGTCAAATAAAGGGAATCATCTCATCCTTTTTAATATCATAGTCACCATTGACATGCTTGATGACCAGTTCCATGTCACTTTTTATCTTAAGGTGTTGTACTTGTTCCTAGAGTGAGAGATCTAGGCCTACAATGAGGGCTTGATACTCTGCCTCATTGTCTGTACAACCTTATAACAGGAGGAAGGAACATGGGAAGACTACCTTTTCTCAGGACATGAGAATAATCTCCAAACCCACCTTTTTAAATTTGGTATCCTCCATCCTCTTCCCGGTCGGGCTTCGGGATTCACCGTCGAAGTACCTTTCCTATGTTGGGAACTCCTCTTGAACCGAGAATATGGCTTCATCAGGTAGCTCGACGTCCGATGCGGTGGTCACTATCGAGGGGTGCTCTACCAGAAAATCTTCTAATTCCTAGCCTTTGATGGCTTTCTGAGGCAAAAACTAGATGAAAAATTGTTGCAGGATGACTTCCCATCATGAAAGGCACCCGATCAGCATCGGGCGGCTAAGGATGCACTTGAACAGGTTACTACGTGAGACCAAATGGACTTCATGATGCTACAGATAATGTTTCAATTTTTTTACTGTAAAGACCAAGGCCAAACAACTCTTCTCGATGTTTGAGTATCAAGTTTCAGCGTCGATCATGGTTCAGATGAGGTAAGAGAGACTGTTTTCACTGCCGGCATAATTTTTCTGTGTGAGGAATGCTCCCAGTGACCGCTCTAGGGCTGTCATGTATAGGATAAGATTTCTTCCTTCAACAAGGTGCATGAACACTGGTGGGTTTAAGAGTTACTTCTTTAGGTTGTCGAATTCCTCTTAGAAATCATCTTTCCATTGGGATGTAACCCCCTATTTTATTAACCTAGTGAAGGGAAAACATTTCCCGCTAGGTTGGATATGAACCACCTAATGTAGGCTAGGTGTCCTTGGAATCCTCTAAAATTAGTGATATTGCGAGGAGGTGGTAAACCAATGATAGCCTTTGTCTTTTCAGGGCCGAAAATGATGCCACAATGGCATATGACGAAGCCAAGGAATTTCCCTGAGGTAACCTCGAAGGCGCATTTCAAGGGGTTCATCTTCAGGCTATGTTGTCGATGTTTTTTGAAGACGGTTTCAAGGTCTGATAGGTGATCTGAGCGCTATGTTGATTTTACCACCAATGCATCCACGCAGTAATCGAAAATCTCCCTAGGAATGGTTTACAGATACGATGCATGGAGAATTGATATGTGGTGCCAGCGTTCTTGAGACCAAAGGGAATGACCCTGTAACAGAATACTCCTTGTGGGGTCTTGAAGTCAGTGGATTCTTCGTTTTCTCGGGCCATCCTAATTTGATTATACGAATAATAACCGTCCATGATATAGAGAGCCTCAAACCCAGTCGTTGCTTCGATTAATAACTCGGTGATCGGGACCGAGAAATCATCTTTCGGGAAATGCCGATTGAGATCTCTGAAATCGATGTAGATGAATATTTATCCGTTCTTTTTCTAGATGGGGACAATTTTGGCTAGCCAGATGGGATATTGGACCTTTTTAATTAATATTTCTTAAATAATATTATCGACTTCAGCCTTTATTTTGGCAGAATGTGTGGGGTTCATCCTTCTGGCGGCTTGTTTATAGCATTGGAGGCCTTCTGGCAGACCTAAGTGGTGCATCGCCACTTCAGGATAGGGTCCTCGCATTTCTGTGTAATTCCAGGCAAAAAAATCTCTTTGATACCTCATGGAAGAGGAATATAACTTGTGCTCCTCAGGAGACATGGATGTACTAATGAGAGTGGGCCTTGGGTCTTCCTCGGTACCCAGGTTTATTTCCTTGAGCTTGTCCACAGTGGTAGAGATACCTTCCTCAAATGCAGTAGGTGCATCACTGACATCTTCCTCCTCTTCTTCCCCAAGATACTCATCTTATTGGTCCAAAGGGGGGAGAGTTCTCGGCATAGGCTCCTGGGGGTCTGGAGTCGAGGCATTTTGGGCATCATCGCTCAAGTATTCACCCACAAATTGAGGGTTAGCAGTCGTTCCTGCACTTCTATGCTCGAGCGTCATGGCTGAAGTCACGAGGATAGATGAGTACGTATACCGACATGAACACCTTATCTCAACATGTTTGATGGGCATTACATAGTTTTTGACGAGCTTCTTGAGGGGGTCATCGGGAACAATTTCTAGGACATTTGGAGCAGGGATCCAGTCGATACCATCGATCGAAGGATTATTTTTCTTTTTCTCATAAAACTCAGGGTCAATATAGTGTGACTCAGAGAACTACAAAGGGGCCTTGTTAGCATGCAATGTTACACCTTGTCCATTGACACAATACTTAATACACAAGTGGTAGGATGAAGGAATGGTCATGTGCTTATAGAGCCATGACATTCCGAGCAGGGCATTGAATGCTGTGTTTTTCCGAACAACCAGGAATTCAGAGTAGGCCACAGGGTCTCCAAAATGGGTATTTATCTTGATTTGTCCCATTGGCTTATGTACACTCTTGTCGTTACCCAACAGAGTTGTGGCCGAGGGTATTAGATCATCTTCACTATAGCACAACTTACGAAGTGTCCGTAGGGGGTGAAAGTTAATTCTAGAGCCGTTGTCAATAAATAATTTCTAGATCTCAACATCATTTAGTGTAATAGAGACATATAGAGGTATGATGTGTCCTTCCATGATGATATCTTCATCCTGAACAGTGATGGAAATCACCGCATTACATTTAGCAAGGCCAGTCACTGTCCAGTAAATCTTCGCAACAGCTACCTCGGCTTGAAACTCTTGGGGGCTAATCAAGGCATCTACAATCGCCTCCCGGAGATCTGCTGAAAATCTCATGGCATCTAGGATTGATAGTTTGGCTGGTACTAACTCTAGATGCTTAAGGTTATCATATTTATACACTAGTGGCCAACACTTCTTTGTTGGCAGAAGAGTTTTAGCAGGCACTTTGGGAGCTGGAGTATGTGACGAGGAGGGACCAGCCATGAGGTCAGATTTCTATGGTGTTCCTCATTCTGGGGACTCAGCCCAGCTGGTCTATTTGTGTGCACTAGGCGGCTAGATACCAGTTCCCCCTCTTATGGGTACCGCAGAATAATGGGGCCAGAGTGGCTGCTTTTGGAGGTGCAGGGATATTCTTTCTCCTACTATGTCCGTTGAAGGGATCACCCATAGGTTTCTGTGATATTAACGGTTTGGGCCAAGGTAAAACCATAGGGTTGGTTTCGGACACAACTGCACCTCCCTTTGTATCCCCTACTTCTGTGATTCCTCTTCCCGACACCTTGTGTTTGGAACATGGGTTCGTAACCATACCCTTCATCATGGAACAATTCCATTAGATGGACGATGTTGATGGAACCAAAGATTAGCTCCTCATCGTGTGATAGGTCAACCAGGTCGGTTGTCCCTGATGGTGCCATTTGGTGGGTCGGTTCCTGTGGCGCCACGTTTGAGGACATAAAATCTGAGAGTGTCGGGGGTAACTTCAGCCTCATTGCAGACTGATCCTCTTGCACTTGTCTCCTCCATTTTTGATTACGCCAGGATGACCGTATCGTGGAGTGTTGTGAGGCGGATATTATCAGTTGTGCTGCATTAGGGGCTATTGGTGACAACAACGGCTGCTATCGTTGAGGTCAGAGTATGCCCTGAGCTCGATTGACAGTCTTCCAAGTCATCTAGTCATCAAATTTCTGACCCTTCTTGCTGGGGACTTCCTGCCACCCCTCCCCTTTATCGGAGTCGGTGGTAGAAATATATGTCACATGTGCTGGTGCTGGTCACATCTCGACCTACCAGAAGTCTACCATCCTTTTTATGAGGTCATTGAACATGAAGCATTCCTGGATATTGTTCCCCAACATTCGATGGTAGGGAAAGTAATCTAGCAGGTCATCGCGGACGACTTCTTCGGGCTTCCTTGGCTCCAGGAGGTGGATCAAATCTCAATTCATGGCAGCAATGAATTAGTCGTGGACCTGGTCTTCTTGGAATGAGAATACTTTTTTTCTTTGTTCCTCAAACTAGTTCCGCTTCGATCCTCTCTGATTGTCCCACTTGGGTGGAGGCGGTCGTTGATATACAGGGGGCCCTTGATGATTTGGTGGAGGCCTAGGCGGTGGAGTAGGCGCATGGGCTGGCTTCAGCATGATAGTGGATGCTTCATCTCAAATTGATCTCTTTGCAGGAGCCTGTAAGGCTATTCCGGACTTCAGATTAGTCCGCTGCAGTGAGTCTTCAATTCTCTGGTCAATGGAAGAGAGATTGCAGAAGCCAGTGGTTCACTCCACTGGTATGAGCGGTGTTCACAGCTCATCTCGAAGGTTATCGATAAATATGGAAAGCATATCATCTGGGGGATTGGCCTGTTCAGAGAGTAGGTCAGACCCCTCCATCTGGAAATGAAATCTGAGACCCTTACATTCTCCCTTTATTTTCAATTCATGAGGTCGCTGACCATTGTTTTAGGAAGCGTTTAGCTGAAGTGGTATAGGAACTGCTGCCGAAGGTCTTCATAGCTTTTTATTGACTGAGCGGGAAGATTCTTATACCAGACGAAGGAAGATTCTTGCAAGGTTCGCACGAAGCCTCTGAGTTTTACTGCTGCATGTTGTTCCAGAGTTCCCATCATATGGTCGCAATAAGAAGCGTAGTGCATCAAATTTTGTTCTAGATCACCTGATCCATTGAAAATAGGGAATACATGGCTCCCAAAATTGGGTGGAGGAGGCGTGTTGCTCACCCAATCTTGGTAGGGCTTTCTCTCTGGCTGTACCGAAGCACGTCGACCTTCTATTGCTTCTAATCAAGCTATCAGTGCCTCGATGGTGTTGGGGAAACCCTGTTTTACATCCTGTTGGGCCCGGTCTTGGGCAAGTATAGCCCGTGGCATTGCTTGAGGATCCACCTCAACTGGAACCAAGGGTGCATATGCTATCTCTAACACCTTCATAGGGTTCATAAATACTCACTTCAGTTTCTTCCAGAGAAGAGGGAAGTCTTGGTATTCATCTGAATCCATGTTTGAGAAGTTGGACAGGCCAGGCGCCACATTGGGCGGGGCTCCTGACCATGCTTCATTTTCTAAGGAAAACCTTGGTTTTTGAGGTGAACATTCTGGGAGTGCAAGGTGTGGCTCTTCTAGGGAAGAACATTCAATAATATGGTTCCTCTGGAGTAGTTTGACAATAATATTCCTCAATTCATTAATTTACTCTTCCTGTCGAGTGAATATCTCTTCGAGAGTAAGTGGATCGTTTTTATCGAGAGAAGGAGACGTGTTAAGGGTAAATGGTCCTTTGTTCTTATCCGTGTTGGAAGCTCGTAGGGTAAGCAAAGGATGGTTAGTAGGAGGGGAGACCATATTTAGGGTGGCCCTCTAGTTCCGGGTGTGCACACGTGATGGTTCGTTGTGAATCATAGCCTAATAGGAACTGTCGTCTCCCGATCCATCTGGATTTGCATCATCTTCTGTGTCACCCATGGGGTTGACCTATATGGCATTGATGGATGAATATCGCAGGGTAGAAGAGATGTCATCTCCCAAATAGGACGACGATATTCTGCACCTTTTACTGGTCTTCCCCTTCCTATCCGAGGATTGCTTTCAGACTCCTTGACGAAGGGTGATGAAGACAGTTCTTTGATGCGACCTTACGGTACGCCTCACTCTTGATGGGGATGATGATTTAAAAGATAGGATAGGGTAGGAACCTCCTCTTTTGATTATCCTTCCTAGATGAGAGAATACTGATTCACATGGGGGAGGTTGTTTCTGAGGTGGTAAAAATTCCCTTAGCCCTAAGGGATAGGGATGGATTTGTTCCTTGGAAGTTGAGTCTCTTCCGTTTTTTATTAGTCATACGTGGGAATTTGTTGTAAAAAATTCCCCCAGTCCTGAAGGTTGGGGTTGAACCTGGATTACGGCAGTGGCTGCTGCTATCGCTACTGTCCTGATCTTGCATGCCCCGATTCGATGGTGAATTGGATTTGATGCCGAGTTCACCTATGAATAAACCCCCTCTGGTGAGGCAAGAAATGACTGCTGATTGCACTCTCTTAGGGAAGAGTCATGTTGTATGCTCTTGGGGTCCTGATTCATGATTTCGTGAACGGATTGTTTCCGTCAGGCCTGACCCTTCGGGGACTTACTCAAGGCCTATCTCTATTGGGTGTGTGGCCTTCCTTGAATAGGGACCCCACTCGATTGTTGTCATGACATGATGACGTTGAAAGAAATTATACCGAACGGGTTCTCCTGGGTGGGGAACGGAGTGAAATGCAGAGCTCCATGTTCTCCCTATCCTTTTATATGGACTCCCGTCAGAGCGTCACCAATGAGGCGGTGCAACTGGTGCAGTGCACGGAGGCAGGCTACCTCAAGGTTTCCTTTACACCTCTCAGGTCGCGATTTTCATGCCGAAGGAAGAGCTTCCTGGTCAATGTGACGCATGAGGTCTCTTATTGTATTGACATGGTCTACATACCCATCGTAGGGCAGGGAGCTTGATTTCTGCCGGTGGAGGGTTGCACATATATTGGAGTGGATGTCGTTCACACATTCTTCTGGAAACGTTTTGGGTTTGTTGAATTGTGAGGTGGTTGTGGGACCAAAAATAACTGGTACATCATCTCTGGCCAGTCATTTCCTCAGGTGCAACATGTTGGCATACTCCTCCTCTAGTGATTCTTCTACCTAGTCTGGCCAATTAAGAAGCTCACCGATAGTGTGGTCGGAGGCAGGGGGCCGGTAGGTATTGAATTATATGACATGCTTGACCACATACTTCTAAGTGCCTCGACATATGAGGGATTTTCATTGATTGATTAGGCAGTAGGAGAACCTTCCTGTAGATATGATATGTCACTGCGGGGAGGAACATTGCAATAACTACCATCATGGTGAGGATGACCGTCACGGTTTGACGTTCGATGTGTATTCGGGGGAGGACCTTCAAGACACACTGTGACAGGGGGAGGTCCTTATTGTTGCTTGGGGCCATTACGCAGAGGACCTTCGTAATGGCGGCTGTGGTGGTGAGGAATACCATCACAGCTACCACATGGAGAATGTCTGTGGGGTAAACCCTAGGGAGGTCCTACAGAATGTACAGCAATGAGGGGAGGTCCATCTCATTTCTTGACGTCTCTACGGGGAGGACCTCTGTTATTAGAGTTGCGAGGACTAGCATCGTGATCTGATGCATCGCTGCGCGGAGTATCGTTGCCACATAACCCCTAGGGAGGACCTTCAGGGTAGGCCACGACAAGGGGAGGGACTTCTTTTCGTGATGAGACGTCACTACAGGGAGAGCCTCCACAGTTGTGACTACGATAGTAAGGACTACTATCATAATCTGTGGTCCCACTGCACAAAGAGTGTTTACAGTGTATACCCTGTGGAGGACCTTCATGTTCAACGGCAGAAAGTGGAGGGCCTTCTTGCTTCTCGATCTTCTGCTCACGCAGAGGTCTTCCGTGACTCGCATCAAAAGAGAAGATCTCATGATCGATCATTATATGCCCGTGGTGGATGCCCCTGTGGGTGCTCTGGGGAGGACCTTCAGAGCTACTCGTAGCAACATTGCATGGAGGACCTTTGCAACTGATACTGCTACTCCCATAATATAGTAATGGGTGTGCAGGGTTTTAAGCCTTCGATATGTTCTTAGTGGCATTGGGAACCCCAGATTCCAATAGAGCTGAGTCATTAACCCCCTATTTATTTTCCGGCTGCCTTCGGCCTTTTCGGGGTGCTTTCTTGCAGGCAGCGTGGACCGCCTGTTGTTGATAACACCCTTTACCTTTGTGTCCCTTTTTAATTGGGTCCCGTGATGCTGCTAGGATATGCAGATGAACATCTTGACTTTTAGCAGCGATATATTCCTGCTCTGGAGCATCCACTATGATGGACGAGTGTACCCTAGTTGGAACGAGTGAAGCTACTCGATCTGGTTTCCCTTGTATCGAAGAATATGTCCGATGACCCTCCTGGGAAGAATTAGGGATGCAGATCTTCTCCAAGGTGGCTATATCATCTCTTAGTTGAGTCACCTCAATTGGGGAGACGAGCTCACCGGCCCGAGTCCATGTTGTTGCGGGTGATGCCATCACATTATGTAAAGTATAAAAGATATGATCTGGGATCGATACCTGCCCCTCCATCATTTCTAGGATATACAGAGAGACATCTTTGGTTGGAACAGGTATAAAGGCCCATTCTAGTATCGGAGTAGGAATATCCTGCTCCAGTCCTCTGGTGGTCAGTGGTTAATGACAATTATCTTGTGTTGGGTCAGGTGAACGAGTCTTCCCCTATGCCGGGATATACCGGTTAATCTCTCTATTTCCTACCACATCGGGATGGCGGACTTTACACGCATCCTCAAGGAGCTAGCCCTGCATATGTTGGTTCCCCATTGTATCGAGTCAGTGGACTTTGTTGGCAGAGAGATGTGACCGCCTATTAATTTCGGCCACATATGAATGGAAGGCTTTGTTGATCGCCATCACATCTGGATGGTAGGCTTCAGAAGCATCTGCTAGGAGCTGGTCCTACAGGCTGGGATGCCACCACGTCTGGTTGGTGGTCTCCATGACCTAGGGTAGGGAGATGTTCCTCCCAAGTAGGATCCATATTGTGTGAGGGACTGGCTTAATAGAGCTCGGTGGGGATGCACGCCTGCTCATATGATGCTGCCATGTCTTGATGGAGGGCTTTGGAGGAGCTGAGAGCTGTATGTGCCTTCTCGAAATACGTCTCTGTGACTGGGAATCAGAGCTCTTCCTTACGGACAAGGGTGATGACTGGTCTCTGGTTGTACGTTTTCCACCCTCGTCGGGCAGTCCGAGGGGCCGAAGCTCATGGAGCGTGGGACTAGATCCTCGGGGCGACATCCTCTTGAGCGTGAGGATATTGAGTCATGGCGTAACTGTGACAAAGTCTTACTGTGGGGTCCATAGTGTGGAACCCCCATTCATCGGGGTGAATTCCTCAGTGTCGACCTCATCCACCTTCCTAAGATAAGGGAGGTACGTGTTGTCTTGTTCCAGGTATAGACTCCCAAAATGGTTTGAGAAGAGTATAGGAGCCGTCTGCATCTACTTTCTCAGCCGCTGCTGGGCAGGAAAATGGCGGGTCTTGGAGGATTGGAGGGCATGCTTGGACGCCTCCACTGTCATGAGAGCACTCTTAAAGTGGTACTCTCGAATCAATGAATCTAAGACCTAGCGTTGAATACACTGAGTAAGTGTTGGGGTACTTCATTGGTGAGGGTGTCTGGTCATTGCGTTGCTTGAAGTACACATCTGTGAGTTGCTTCGTGATGCCATTGGATCGAAGGGAGTTATGATTGGTACCTGTAAAAATATTTTAACAAATAAAAATAGCAAACCCGTCAAAGCAACATCTCATAATCCCATGGTAATTAATGACCTTGAATGGCCCTCCTTTTGAGTATAAGGGGGAACAGTGTGGGATTTGGATAAATCTGTCATGGTTGGTTAAAGATTCACATCGTGTTCACAATTTTTGTTTCGACCGAGGGTGGGAGGACCGACACACCCGATGGTCGATCTTACTGAGGGCTGAGTTCCGCTCAATCACTCAGGTCGGGTATATCGGTCTTCGTTTTGAAACTCCCAACTGTTCCATATCCAATGATCTGTGGACCTGATTTCCAAAGGCAGGCGTTCGCTGTGTAATTCGGCCATTGATGCTTAATAACTCACATTGGTCAAGAGGACGGTAATTCGGGCTCATCGCCCCCATTTGGGGGGAATTATTGCCTGTTCTGGGACTCTCTTATAGATTTAAGATGTATTAATATGTTCTCGAATCATTGGTTTATCCCCAAGCATAGTATCCATTGATTACACCTTGGTTGGCAAGGATCAACTGAACGCAGGGATGCAGAGTCATTTAGGTCCGAGGTTTACCATCCCTCATTGGGATTAATGACTCTGAGGATTTTTGGACTCATTGAGATGAAACGGTTTTGAAACATCATAACAGGGAGCTCTAGAGGTTATTGTCATCTAGGGAGGATAGATAACGACTTTAGCATTTAGATCGAACCCGTGATATGGGCTTCCAACATATTCTCTTGAGAGGAATCAGAATCCACGTAGTTCGTTTTGAGGGGAGTGATTGGGACATACACATGGTTAGTGGCCTGAATTGGGATTGAACCTCGGGGAGGCTTCCTACCTACCCTTCTTAGGATATAGGGAAAAAAACTATGTACTTCATTTTGAAGGGAATGAATGGGACTTACACGTGGTTAGTGTCCCGAATTGGAATTGAACCTCGGGGATGCTTCCTACGTACCTTGCTTAGGAGACAGGGATCAAAACCCACATAGTTTGTTTTGAGGGGCATGATTGGGACTTACACATGGTTAGTGGCCTGAATTGGTAATGATCCTCGGGGAGGCTTCTTACGTACCCTACTTAGGAGACAGGGATCAAAACACACGTAGTTCGTTTTGATGGCCATCTTAGTGTGGACGTCGTGACCATCAAAAATCTCTATACCCACATGATTCATGCTCGGTGTGAGAAACAAGAGAATGAAACAGACTTGGAAAGCCTCACACAATCTTCTTACAAAGGAAAGGGGTGGAAGACGACAAGTGGAAGAGCTGGATAGGACCACTGGACTCTCCTTCTCCCTGCTGTTGGAGGAAGGTAGGAGTCGCGCAGTGGAGCACGGAACCATCTGTGATGAGAGGGGAAGGTCCATTGGCTTCCGGTGGGGATGGTGTGGGGCTTACTCCAGGAGGGATGCCAAACCACTCCCAGGAGAGGGGAGAAGTGCTCACCGCTGGCGCTCGTCAAAAGGAAACGTGAGAAGGGTCCCTCAATCCTAGAAAGTGGAGAGGCACAAAGGGGACTCCCGGGCTCGGACTCGGCACTACCATGGGAATGTGAACCCAGTAATGCCTCAGCAATCCGCTCAAGAGTTGGGGTAACCCCTTTGTCCTCACCTACCGTGGGTATGTGAACTCAAAGTGGCGTGATGATGCACCTGAAGGTTTCATCATACGGGTCAGGTGGCTTCGATAGAGGCCTTGGCTTAGGGCCGATGAATAGGCCAATGAAAGGATTGCAAAGGATCATACCAGATTGGAAGGGTTTTATCTGGCTCAGGGACTGGGAACAACGAAGGAGTTGGAGGGCCGCATGGGTTCATGAAAAGTGGCTTCTTTCACTTAGGGGGATTCAACACAGCTAGAGAGGTCGTCCGCGTACCAGGGTGGTAGGCGGATTGATAGTAATCCTGCATACCAGGGCTGTACGTGGCTTCGGGTTCAGCCCACGTACCAGGTTGGTACGTGGTGGAGTCTGCATGATAACAGGCAGCTAGGGGCGCCGCCGGTTGGGGGTTTGCTGGTCAGGGATTCTCCCGCAGAGAAGGGTGTTACACAGTGCGTCAGATCAAAAAAGGGGCATAAACTCCCTGTTTCGCGGGGAGTACATCCACAGAGGTTCCATGGCTTGCGTTTTTTATTTTATGTTCGTGGTTCACTAATATGTTATGTATTTTTCGGTTCCTTATCAATTCGTTTCTATTTGTATACTGATTCCAATTCGCGAATTGGAACATCGATCTTCACGAAACCCTATGATCCTTCCTCTGGAATCCTTCCTTTAGAGGTCGATCTCCAAACCATCTCGTTGATGGAGTCCAATCAATCGATCCACAGATCTCTGAATCCATCCACCTGAATCTGATCGATCAGTTTCTTCTCCCCCTCAATGTCCTTTTATAGAGGGGTAAAAGAGATGTATCAGTGGTCATGTTGCACCATTTTCGGAGGCAAATTTCCAAAATCCAGTTTACGGATGACTTGGTCAATCTGCAACTCATGGGGGGTCATTAAATGTACCTCATCCGCGAACCAAGTCAGTTCAGAGGGTGTTTTGAAACTGCGCACTGCTCCACCTCTATTCCTTGAAGGAAAACGTGTGTGGTCTGGGCCGGTTGGCGTGTTTTACGATTGGGGTGGTTTGTGATGGTGGATAGGCATGGCGCCCGCCCTGCTTCGCGCCTGCGGAGGGGTTCCCATCTCCGTTTCACGAACGACGCTGGTCTGCGGAGGGGGCGGCTCGCTGAACCGGCCGTGTACCATCAATGTTTGACCGGTACGTGGACCGGTCGGTCCTTTTCCAATATTGAGTATTATCCATTTTTTGTCCAATTCTTTGAGGGAAATTGGGTAGAGTCCTTTCTCAAATTAAGTGGAATTCCCATTCCTCTTTGTGAATTTTCAGGCCCCTATAACTACCACTGATGTGTATAATGAAAATGAATTGGTAAAAGGTACTCTAGTTATTCATTCAAGAATAGAAAACATACTTTTTGATTTTTTTTCTATGCATTCTTTTATATCAATAATGTTTAGTATAAAAATACATACACTACAAAAAAACATGGATGTAGAGATGTGAGTGAAAATGAAAAATGGGGAAATTATAGCATCCCATGTACATAACTCCTCCCTTATCAAAATTTTTATATTGAACATCATGGATAACATTATCATACTTACCAGTGGGGAAATTCAATGCAATTATGGGCATGGATTGGATTTCCATATAAAGAGCCAACATAACGTTCTATGAGAGGTAAATCACTGTCCGTATGGAAAATCAACCCCTGATTATATACATGTGAAATGAGGAGGATGAGTTTTTCTTAGCACCATCATCTCAAGTGTGGATTTTAATGACATACGATCATTATTATCTTTCTCATATGATATATTATAAGGAAAGAACCACCCTCGAAGACATGACTATTGTGCGGGGATTCGCTGATGTTTTTTACTGAGAAATTTCTTGGCCTTCTTCATTGTAGAGATGTGGAATTCTTGATTGATCTTATACCTGGGGCATTTCAAATATCCATGAAATTATACAGAATTGCTATTGTGGACCATGTGGAGCTAAAGAAACAACTATAGGAAAATCTGGATAAAGGGTTTATACACCCATGTGCTTCACCATGGGGTGCACCAATCGTCTTCGGCAAGATGACAGATGGTTCAATACACCTTTGCATTGATTATAATGAGCTCAAACAATTATCGAGGAAGAACAAGTGTCATTTTCTTTGAATTGATGACTTGTTTGATCTTCTATGTAGAGAACAATACTTCTCTATGGTGGATATATGGACAGGATATTACCATGTATGGGTGAAGAAGGAGGATATCCTTAATAAAACATTTCTTTCATGGAACGATATTTATGAGTTCATAGGGATTTCATTTAGACCCACTGATTCTCCCAAAATCTTCATGGAATTTGTGAATAGAGTCTTTAGAGATTATCACGAAAAAATTGTGGCAGTCTTTATCGATGATATTCTAATATTCTCAAAATGTAATAAGGATTATGAGGGGAATTTAAGTACCTTTTTATAGACCTTGGGAATGGAAAATCATTATTTCCAGTACATCAAACGTGAGTTCTAGTTAAATGATGTATCCTTCCTGGGGAATATCTTCACAATAAATGGGATATATATGGACACTACAAGGATTGAGGAAATTGAAGGATTTAAGAGGTACAAATCTATGAAACATATCCATAGTTTCCATAGATTAGTTGGGTATTATCATTGATTTGGGAGAAATGTCATGAAATTTTCAAACACTCTAACCAAGCTGACTCGGAAGGGAGTCATGTTTTCCTGGAATGTTGAATGAGAAGTGATCTCAAATGAGTTGAAAAGAATTCATATCACTGAACTAGTGCTCAAACTACTCACATGTGGGGAGATTTTCGTGGTATTTAGTGTGGATTTGAAGAAGGGCATGGGATGTGTGTTGATGAAAAATGACAATGTCCTTACCTATGCTTCCATGAAGTTGAAAGATCATGAGTACAAATTTCAAACACATGATCTGGAGTTGGCTACAGTGATATTTTCTTTCAAAATTTGATGACATTACCTATTTCAGAGAGATGATTGAAATATATAGAAATCAAAAAATCCACATGTAAATATTCATATAAAAAGAGTTTAATATGCACTAATGAAGATGGTTAGAGTTGATAAAAGACTATGACTTCCCAATTCACTACCATATGGGGAATGAGAATAATGAGGAAGATTCTCTATATAGAAAGGATCCAAAAACTCATTCATTTATGGGAATTGAGAACGCTACAATAATCATAGGCTGGAATAGTATGAACACCAGAATCATAAAGAACATATAATCATCATTCCATTAATAAAAGATTTCTCATTCGTCTCTTATAAAGTGGTTAAAGGATTCTCAAAAAGATGTTGTGGGAATTCAAAATAATGTGTAAACAATTAGAAAAAGTAAACCCTTTGATATCAATGTTAATGAAGAAGTTGTTATAATATTTGGTTCGAGAATATGTGTATTAACAAATACTGATGTAAATAATGAACTATTGGATGATGTACATAGCTCAACCTTCTCTACCCACCCTAGAAGCTCAAAGATGTATCATGATCTCTAGGAACACTATTGGTGGGAAAATATAAATAAAGAGATCATAGAATATACATCATGATATCTAATATGTTAGCAAGTAAAGGCATAAGGGAAAAAATATAAGGGTATGATGAAACTATTACCCATACCTACATAGAAATAGGAAAAAAAAACCATAGAGATTTGTTATCAGACATCGTAAGACAACTAGAGGAAATAATGATATTTGGGTTATGGTGGATCATCTTACAAATAATACAAATTTAATTATGATCAGAGTGGATTTTTCATTGGATAAAAATACATGTATATAAATTAGAGATGGGGTGAGGCTTCATGGTGTACCACTATCGATTTTATCTATTTGAGATGCAATATCCACCTTTATCTTTTGGAAGAGTGTCCAACAACCATTGAATACTGAGTTGAACTTCATTGCGAACTATCACCCTCAAACTGATGGCCAATATAATAAGACCATCTAGAAAAATGATAACTTTTTTAGAGAATGTTAAATAGAATTAAAAGGAGGATGGTATCAACATCTTTCTCTGGTTGAGTTCTCTTACAACTACAGTTTTCACTCAATCATCCAAATGTCTCCCTATAAATCTATTTATGGGAAACGAGTAGAACACCTTCATACTGGGATGATATTTGGGATTGAAAACTGGTAGGTCTTGAAATGGATGAGGAAATGATAGAGAAAGTTAATACTATTCAATAGAACATCAAGGATAGTTAGAGTTGACAGAAAATCTATGCTTTATATTTTTGACAACACATAGTGTTTGATGTTGGATACATGGTATTCCTCTGCATATCTCTATGGAAGAGAGTAATGAGAATTGGGATGAAGGGAAATATTTATCTATGTTACATCGGCCCTTTTCAGACCCTTTATTTCAATGTAGTAGTGTTCTACTGACTTGCACTCCCACCTTACCTATCTCAAGTACATTGTTTATTCTATGTATCCCTCTTGAGAAAGTACATAATAGACCACTCACATGTACTTAATCTATAGCTAGTACCATTGGAGAATGAAATCTATTATAAGTAGAATCCATTAAGGATCTTAGATCATAGAGACAATGTTTTATGGAATAAGATAATGCACCCAGTCAAAATGTTTGATAGAAACCACATGTTTGAAGAAGTTCCATGGGAACCGTAGGGGTGATTAAACAATGTTACCCTCATCTGTTTTAATGTTGCAGGTGAAAATTTTGAAGGTGAAAATTCTTAAGGGGGGAAGATTGTAAAAATACAAACTATTATAAGTTAGATTTCCCTTTTTATTTAATTAAATGTCTTATTTTGTAAAATGGATATAGATAAAATGCACTCCATTTGAGTTATTATATCCAATGGGATTTAAATAGCAATTAATTATCATTACCATTGATAATATAGCTATTGAACAATGTCCACACTAGTAGTATAAATATATAATTTTAAAAAATTATTTAGACATAGACATAGGAGGTGACTACCACAACTAGTAAGATCATTTTCTATAAATCCCATTTATTGGAGCTTCTATGGGAGATATCATTTATGGTATTTTCCATAGACCAACCACAAGGTGATATCCAACATCTTAAGCATGAACAAAACCATTTATAGAATAAGTTCCAACTTATCGAGATCACGTCCAAATATATGTTCATGAAACAGCCCCATGAAATCCACACCATCGCTTAAATTAATCTTAGGGTGTATTATATTTAAATAAGGGGATATGTTTAAAGATCATAGCATTATAATTTTGTAAATTATTCTTTTTATAATACTGAATATAATTTCTTTTTATTATTATTTTTAAATCAAAAATAATATTTTTGGTTAATATTAAAAATAAATTAAGAAATCTATTTTGATGAATTAATAAATAATATTGTAATGGAATATTATTATTAAATTAATTTTATAAAATAAAAATGGTTATATAATTTTTATGATGGAAAATGTAATTTTTATTAATGTTTAAAAACCATTTCTTTCAAAACCCATCAAATTTTAATAAATATCAGTTTTTATTTTATAAGTAATAATTGCCATATTTTGAATATTATTTTGATAAAATGACTAATATTTTTAGAAATCCGAACATCAGAATTTTCCAATGGTGAAATTTTTATAATTTTTTGAGACAGTCATATTTTTGGGTAGAAATTAAACACCATATAAATATATAGTGTGTTTTATGACATCATAATGGCCCAATAGTGATGTAATGAAAACTATAAAAAGGTTCTTCAAGAAAATATAATTTTTAAATTTAAAATAATGTGACTTTATATTTGTTTTACTTATTTTATCAATCCTTAGTGAATCCTCCAAAATGTATAATAAATTTTCTGATTTTATGTTCATTTATTTTATAATGGGACTCCTCTCTACATAAGTAAGGCTAATATATTAATTTCTTTGGACAAATGTATTATAAAATAATTTTTTCACTCCACTTTTGAAAAACCCATGAGAATACATATGGTAAGGTTTTTGGTTTTGAATATTTAATTTTATAGATTTCAAAAACAAAATATTGCGAAATATTAATGAATCCCCCTCCGGTTTCCAACATAAACCCACCCAAAATCAAACTTCTCCTTAGTAAAAATACATTGATCTTGAAATTAATCTATCCTCCCCTCTCTATAAACCTCCCTAGGTTCCCAAGCTCTCAAGAATCCCCTCTTCACGCTTTTGAAGTTGCACACCCAAGTACTGTTTCCTTACTCTCTCGAATTTTTATCCATTTTTACTTATACTGTTAATCCATTTTACTATCAATTAAAAAAGACAGGGTGTGTTTCTGAACCTCATCCATACTTCCCTTGTTTTTTTTGAATGATTACAGATCCCTTTCTCTCTCATTAATCCCCCCATTTAAACATTTTACCATGCTGAAATTTCATAAGATTTATTACATTTCTTTTTTTTTTGAAGTTTCAATATTATATTATGACTTCTATTTCAAAATTAATTATTTTGGTACATTTATTTCTATTACCCTATTACATTAAATTTCATGAATATATGATTAGATATCTCTTTCTCTCTCATCAACCCTTTTTAGGAATTTTTATGTCACGTAGTTAGGCTTCTGAAATTGCACCCTAAACCTCCATTCCAAAACAATTGTGTAAGTGAATACTATACCCATTCCCTATCATGGGTGTTTAGTTTTATAAAAATATACATTTTATTTAGGACTTCCATGTATTTATTCCACATCCATTGATCGTGAAAAAAAATCAATGATGAATGAATCCATGCTTTTTGATCTATGTGGCACACTTATGCCTAAGAATGAAATGAAAGTGATGGGTGGACATAGATTTATAAAGTGCTCTAATGCATTGGGTAATGTATTGTATCATGATCTGACATGTTGGGGAAATGGTTTCTCTGATTCCTTTATGGTACAATGTCCACTATGATGTGTTGGCTGTTTATCTGTGACCTTTGATGCAACGTTTTATGTTGTTTCCACATCTCCACATTATGATTATCATTATAAATCTTTCCATTATGTTCATGTTTATATTATTCTCGATTAATATGACTATTTTTTAACATGTGTTTTCATCCTTCTGTAATTCCATGATTATTTCATTAGTGGGATTTAATGCTCTCCACTTTCTTGTGTGTGTCCTCAGGTTATCCTAGAAATGCTATGAACGAAGGAGTGTTGTTGTAATGTAAAAGATGTTTTCAATATTAATGTTCGGTTTTAGGTTTTCAGTAGTTAAGTAATGTTCCTAATTTCTAAATACATGAGAAATCTCAATATTTGGGATTTTATTATGTGTAATTGTATTTCATTAAATAATTTCTGAATATAACAAAAAGAATATGGTTGTCATAGGTAATGCTCTTTTGCTGGAAGAAAACCAGTACCATATACCAACATGCCATGAACCACATCATCAAACAATTCTAGATGTTATTTTTGAATTCTACATTGATGATATAGTGGTCATGTAGAAATAATGTTCTCACCACTTGGTTGACCTATATATTACATTCAACAAGCTAAAAAATATAGCATGAAGATTAACCCCTTAAAATATTTGTTTGCGGTAACCGCAGGGAAGTTTGTAAGATTTTTTGTATTCCATCTTGGCATCAATGTTGACCCTGAGAAAACAAAATATCTCCTTATCATGTCACAACCTTGAATCCTAAATTATTTGATAGGACTTTAAGGACACTTGTATTACATCTAACTCTTCATAATCAATCTTGCAAGCCAATGGTTTCCCTTCACTATAATGATGAAGAAGGGTGTCGTGTATCAGTGTACCAATAACTCTTTGGTACCATTTAACTCCCTTAAGACATACCAATTTAGAACATAGTCATCAATTCCACCTATTTAGGAAAGGTTTCCCATTCAATATGTAACGAAACTGGAATGATCACTAGGCATCGTATCATACACATATTTACTATCATAAGGATATACGAATAATGAGGTAGAATATCATTTTCTCATTATAGGTTTGGAATAGGAACTCCAAATTCCAGTAAACCACATAGAGGTGAAGAGATAATCAGAGTTGAAAATCTACCATATCAATGGGGATTATCTAATAAAGAAACTAGAGATATACCCACATCTTGACTGTTTCTGAGGGTTGTTGGTATAGTTCCCCTTCTAACCAACATTGACTCACATCCAGAGATAAAAAATGCCTAAGAATATGCATTGGAAATTGCAATAATAACACTAGCAGTTCCAAACTAGGATGAAATGGTATTCATTATCAACCATTGCCAAATGGTTCCACAATTATTTCAAATGATAGCGTAATAGATTAATAATGTAAGGCCCCGACCCCAGTTACCCAAAGTCAGTGCATTATTACGTAACATTGTCATGATCACAAAATATCAAGTCTCGAAAGACTGATTAGATTAGTAGCCTTGGAAACACTAGATACATTCATAAGTCTTACATTACATCATAAAGTAAAACAAAACTAAAACAACATCTTGTCTTCATATCCCCTCTTACTATCCTCGTAGGAAATTCTTAATATACTTCTTCACATCCTGGAAAAATTAAAACATTGAAAGGGGTGAGCTCAGATGCTCACTAAGGATAACAATATAGCAGAAACTTTCATAAATAAACATAAGCATTTAAGGCAATGAAAAACTAAACAAAAGCCTTTTAAACATGAACTTTGGCATAATATGAAAAAAGTAAAATGAAATAATTCCATTTACTTATTCACATGGATATTCTACTGGTCGAATAATCACATGAAATATCAATAACCACTTTCATAATGATGGAATGCATAATGCCAGACTATCATAACCACGTAGCCGAGGCCTCATGCCAAGACTACAAATTAGATTTTTTCAAGGCCTCGTGACAATACACTAGTTTTTCTCATGAGAACTACCGATGCATCGAGGAGCTATAGCGGGATCCACCCGCTGTCACAACAAATAGCGTGTTTTTAAGAGACAATATATTTCAAAAGATTGACAATTTTTTATGTCCAATTTCAAACTGAAATTAATTCTAATGACAACCATTAGATAAAATGTTAAAAATATATTCTAATTATACATTAAAACCACTAAATAGTATAATTTACAACTATAAATTATTTTTATTAAAAAAGTTGTTTTTAAGTATTTTTTCCATTCATAGAAAATTGGATGTTCTCAGAAAATTACAAAAAATTCAACTTAGAATAATTTCGATATTCCGAATACAGAAATTAAGTACATTGTGAAATATAAAATTTGTATAATTTCAAAAAGTTGGTATTACTATTCATAAAGGATACTTTGATTGGTCACGGTGTATAAGAATCTTGAAGTTGTGTACAATGCAAGCTATTGCATTATTGAAGGAGAAGCGTATCATAGAAGTTTGGGGTGTAAAATTCTCCCCTACTTCAACAAATTGCATCCTCGCAATCTGAAATTGTTCTTCGAAAATAAAAGGATGAAAATATAAAATACCTTTGTGGAAAACCGAAATCGGAAATAGGGTTAATAAAAATATAACTTGAAAAGAATGAAAGAGAAGTACAAAGGTCACCCGAGATAGCCCATAATAGGATTCTATGAAAATATGGATATGGAGGGGAAAAACCATCATGTTCTGATGGAGAGTTGTCGAAAACAGGACTAGGAGAAAGTTAACTACAAGAAAATCACAAACTTGTGATTGGTTAAATGGTCATTTATTCCCCAATTGGAGAAGTTAACCGACAACATTTTTGTTTTAAGTTACCTTTCATAAAGTTGAGGAATTTATTTAAGAGATTAACTAATAACGTAAGGAAATATACTAACTTGTCATTTAGAATTTCATCCTTTAATAAATTTTTACCAAAAACTCATCTTTCACTCCAAAAAGTAATAGAAGTCAAAAATATTATATTTGTCCTAATCGTACAAGGTTCTAAATATTAACACATACCATTTAGATTTGGAAAACTATTTTGTAATAACTAGGGACTTCCTGTAGGCTAGTGGTAGGTAATAAAGGCATGTCGCACAATGGTTGTGGGTTTGATTTCGACATCTTTGTCTGATGCGACGGGTTATCCCCTGACCTGCAGGTTGCCCTTTTCCGAAAACAGTAGTATTATAATATTACAAAAATAATCTTCGGAAATGTTTTAACCTTAAACAATATTGTCCAAAGTTAAACTTAATCCATTCCAACCTTTATATTTATCCAAAATACCTCTGTCCAGACTTTCTTTAAAAGGTCTCTACATTACAAAATCAATTGTAACCTCAGATTCCCAAAACAAAGTAAAGTTTCTCTTATTGTCATATACTAAATAAATGATTACCTACATCATATTAAAACCTTAATGAGAACAACAAGTACTACAATACAATCATATTATTCTTATAACTAGAATATAATCCATTAGTCTAAAACCACCAATACATTAATTATTCCGCTTCAACTGTAATAACAACATAAGATTGGCCTTGATCCGTAGGCCTTTTCTGAGGTAAGTTTCTGTAATTATTAGGAAATTAATTTGAATAATTCCCCATTTCCCTACAATTGTAGCATTCAACATTGACATCATCTTTCATTCCCTTTCATTCATGAGCCCGATGACCTTTTTTTCCACATTTATAACAAACTCCCATTCCTTTTAGGCAAGTACCGCGGTGATTCTTCCCACAATTATTACATAATGGAAAATCCTTCTTTCCCTTTTTCCCTTTATCTTTTTCTTGTTCCACCGTTCTCTTCTTCTCTTTATTTACTTTATTGTCATAAGATTTAGAGAATTCCTTTTCTGTCTTGATAGAACACAAGACTATATCCTCGTATGTTGAGAAATATTGTGATACTAAAGATCGACGAAGAAATGGTTTTAACCCATCAAATAAGTGATCAATCTTACTTCTTGGGTTACGTATATAATTTGCATCATGCCTCTCTAACCATGTAAGGTTAGCCTCATACTTTGTGACATTCTCATCCTCCTTCTGCCTCAGAATCAAAAATTTCTTTTCCATATCTATTCGATGGTCATGTGGAAAGTATTTTTCTAAGTAAATTTCCTTAAAATACCTCCATTCCATACCTGATACTTATTCATCTTCCTTTGTGTTTTGAATTAGTGACCAACATTAATCGACATCTCCAGTGAGGTAGTAAACTTCCATGACAACCTTCTCCCTTTCGCTACTCCCCAAGGCGTGGAATATTTTCTCTAAGGAGTTTATCCATTTCTCAACTACTAATGGATTTGTACCCCCATTAAATGTTGGCGGTTGTTGCCTCATGAAGAAGTCTAACATTGATCCTCCATGATTTGGATTAGGGAGCTCCATATGAGTAAGGTTATTATTCATAACCTGAGTGAGTTGTCCCAATATGGTGATAAGTTGATCAGCACCAGTTGTATCACCAGCTCCACACTAATTATTTTGAGTAGGAGGGCTATCCCTACAGGGAGTGTGTCCATTGATATGGTTTCCATTCCTTCCACTAGGTTTCATTTCTAAACAATGGCATAAACTAGATCAGTCTATGAATCAAAATACATAATTCGATACTTTTAAAACACTTAACATAAATTGAAATATTTATGTATATAATCCATAATCATAAAAATGTTTTCATTGAGGAAGTATATACTCAAAAACCCTTCATAATTGTTTGTAATGAAAATGATAATTATCCTAAGCATATCTCCCAGGAGTGTCGTAACCAAGAGTGCAGCAAGGCCCATTGTCGTGCACCAGTTCCTATTCGAGTCTATATTAAAGCGGTGTTTTCAGGTTTTACCCCTAGGTACATCTGTGCCAGAGCCTCTTCTACCTTCTCATATCCAGATAGGGATGTATTGCTTGGAAACCTCACAAAAATCTCTATAATACCAAAATTTTAGGGAGTTCTTCTATACTAATCCTCAAAGTTTATCTTAGGTCTATGTGCTCTAATCAGAGTTTATCTAAATATAGCTTCCAAGGTTAGTACTAAATAGCCTCTGATACCAACTATAACACCCCGAACCCAGTTACCCAGAGTCGGTTCATTATTACGTAACATTAGAATGATCACAAAAGATAAAGTCTCGAAATACCGATTAGTTTAGTAACCTTGGAAACACTAGATACATTCATAAGTCTTACATTACAGAATAATGTAAAAAAAACTACAACAACATCTTGTCTTCATATCCCCTCTTACTATCCCTTCAGGTTATTTATAATATACTTCTTCACATCCTGGAAAAATTGAAACAATGAAAGGGGGGAGCTCAGATGCTCAGTAAGGATAACAATATAGCGAAAGATTTCCTAAATAAACATAAACATTTAAGGCAATGTATAACTAAACAAAATCCTTTTAAACAAGAAATTTAGCATAATATGGAAAAAAGTAAAATGAAATAATTCTATTTACTTATTCACATGGATATTCTACTGGTCGAATAATCACATGAAATATCAATAACCACTTTCATAATGATGGAATGCATAATGCCAGACTGTCATAACCACGTAGCCAAGGCCTCGTGCCAAGACTACAAATAAGATTTTGTCAAGGCCTCGTGCCAAGACACTAGTTTGTCTCATGATACCTACTGATGCATCGAGAAGCTATAGCGGGCTCCACCCATCACTTATTGAGTCCAATTAATTCCTCATATGAACAGGTTTAATTATATCATAAACCATAACATAATCGTATCACATAAAACATGCATAAAGTAAACATAACATTTCCATATTCCAATCACAAGATATCAATAAAACACATTTATATAATAAATCCATTTTCAATACCAAAATAAAATAAAAGTGAAACTTGTTATTTATTTATCATTTTTTTTAAAAAGTTATGGCTTGTAGAGGAAGCCGAAACTAAAATAATTTTCACGGCAGCGGAGATGTCATTGTCACCGCATACGTACGAGAAAAAACATTCCCTTTTTTCAATTAGTAAAATGCTTCGTATAAAAAAGATTCTTTTTGAATAAATGTAAAAGTCAAAGGGGTTTATACACCGTATAAAAGAAAGTTGTGTATAAAACAAAATATGCCTCAATGAAAGGAGATTGAGACGAAGTCCCTTACAAAGATCATTTTTTTTAAATAAAATTGATATATTATTTTTATTCACTATAAGTACACATAAAGAAAGTACAAATAAAATATTTGACATAATAATATCATGACATAATTTGAAAGTAGGAGATTAACCCAAAAATCGAAATTGGGTTAAGAAGTTCCTTTACCTCATGTACGACTTCACTCGACTGTTCATTAATCTCCTGAATAATAAACTAGATTTAATCTATACTTTCTTATGAACCCTTTTCATGTCAATTATCACTTTTATATCACTTATTACAATGTTACGAAAATTATGTAGTCATTTAAGTTAATAACGGTCATTTTTTCGATCTTTGGTACTTGAGTCCACAATAAAATTATTATAATTACAAGTTTTTTATGTGGTAGAATATCAATTATCTCAAGAATTATATTAATGATATATATATATCATATATATCATATATATCCATTATATACATTCATTCATAATATTACGTAACATTTAGAGGTAAGAAATGAAATGCACCGTTCATGGAGACGGTAAACCGTACGTACGCATGAACACTAATTTCATTTCTATTTCGTATTTAATTGAATGAAATCATAATGATATAAAGGTATATTATAATTCCAGTATAATATCATATATAATATCATTTAATCCATCCTTAATATATCCCACATATGGCATTAATGATTCAAATCACTTTGAGGGGGCGGTAGTCCGCACTTCCTAAAATGAAATTATCGTGTTTACCCATAATGGAAATCATAAAGGTATTCAATAAATGAGAAATACAGAAGCATAAGGAAAACATAATATATATCATATATAAATATAGTGACATTTTAATGTCCACCATGAGAGGTGTTAAAATAATATTGAACAATCATCGTTTCGTGAGGAAGAAATTCGCTAACCACAGAAATAGTATGTTCTTTAACCATTAGACGAATGTGTGTGTAAGTGTAAATCAAATCCTTCTCTTAACAACATCCTAGTATATTTAATATACTGGTTTTGTTACAAAAGAAAGGAATAAAATGAGTATAAGGGGTTGGAGAAGCAAAATAAAACAAAATAACATAAGAGAAGACATTACCTTAAAATCGGGTACCTCTTTTTGATTTGAGCCAAAGGCTTCCTTGGGAAGACTTATGACCAAAGTGAGGCTTCTAGGAGTAATATAGGGAAGTTGATAGATTATTTGGGCAGAGTTTGGCTGAGCCAAATGGCTTTGAGGGTGTGAATAAGGTGGTAGAGGTGGGGGAATTTTATAAGAGGAGATGAGGGGCACTCTTGGAAAGTAATGAAATGTTACATTATTATGAAGTGCTTTTCGGATTTCAAAGGTCCCAAAATTATATATTTCGACGCTAAGGTGATAAGGGTTCGAAATCGACCCATCCAATAGGTTTTTGACATGTTTAATTATTATATTTTACATTATCTTTTAGTTTTTTTAATCGTTAATTAATGAGGTAATCACTTCATCATCATGGTGTCATAAAACATTTAATTTATTTAATGTCTAAAAATTATGAAAAAAATATCATGATATAGGAAATATTTTTATCTTTCCAATTAATTTTTAGAGTCGAAAATTTAACTTATATAACCCCATGAAATAATTTTTTAATAAAAAAACACATGTTTCTAACAATTTTATTTTTACTTTAAATAAAACGTTATTAATGTCATTTTCTTACCCAAGTGGCTCCATGGTGTCCCCAAGTTGACCCATGGATTTTCATGGACGACCATGACTCATAAAATAAGGGTAGTACAAGTGTCAAGATATTTTAATATTTTTATAATATCATTTTTACCTTAAATTTCACCAATTACCTTTAATCGCGATTAATAAAACTTAAAAGTTACTATTCACAAAAAAAATTATTTCTATCTCATTGAACCAAATTTTACTTCTTAATGACAACCATTTATGTAGGATTTTTTAAAATCAAATCGCAGAAGTGGTAATGTTTCATTTAAATGAAAAATCGGTTTTTTTTAACTACCACTTAGTGGTTTCACTATTCATCAAAAATTGAAGTTTTTCAGAAAAATACCAAAAATTAACTCTAAGCTATATTTGATATTCAAAATTCAAAAATTATGTCTATTTTACAAAATTCAAAAAAATATAAGTTGAATTAATTAATTTAATAATTAATTCCCACAGTCACAACAAATACCGTGTTTTTAAGAAACAATATATATCAAAAGATTGATAATTGTTTATGTCCAATTTCAAAGTGAAATTAATTATAATGAACAACATTGAATTAAATGGTAAAAATATATTATAATTATAATTTTAAACCACTCAATAGTATAATTTTTAACAATAAATTATTTTTATTAAAAAAGTTGTTTTTAAGTATTTTTTCTATTCATAGAAAATTGCAAGTTCTCAGAAAATTAAAAAAAATTCAACTTAGGATAATTTAGATATTCTGAATACAAAAATTAAGTCCATTGTGAAATATAAAATTTAAATAATTTCAAAAAGTGGGTATTACTATTCATAACTACTACATTGATTGGTCACGGTGTGTACGAATCTCGAAGTTGCATACAATTCAAGCTATTGTATTATTGAAGGAGAAGAATATCGTGGATGTTTAGGGTGTTACAAATAAAGTCATCCATATCATAGAATAATATGGTCCTACCACTGGTTGGATGGAACCCATAATGAATTACATCCATAATGGAGTACTCACACTTGATAGAGATATGAAAGAACAAATATGATGGATAGAAAAAACAGACTCTATGATGTCTTGAATCTCAATAAATCCACTAAAAATGAGGCATTGAGGGAAACCTAATCATATGAATCAATAGATTTGAGACTAGGAACCTTATGGATGAGTTACACTATGGGCCCTGCTATTCCCAGCAGCCTAGATATAGGATTTCCCACCAAATTTGATGGTTGTGGTATTACAGGACCACTATGAAATAGGATTTCACAGAATTCAACAAGAAATGTCATTTATATCATGTTTGTGCCAAATTCATCCATCAACCACCATATTTTCTACAGATATCCAAATATTCCTATCTATTTTTGACATGTGCAGTCAATGTTTTGTTGAACTACCCACGATACATACAAGAATTTTAAATCCATCTTTACTACAATCAATTTATTCTCCAAACTGGATGGGGAAATCCTCTCAATCAAATTAGGGCCAAAACCATTGTCATCTTTGTAAATCCATCATAATTACGTGATTGGGGATCCCTAATACAATATTGATAGACATTGGCACCAATTTCTATTCCACTTAGGTGGAAAATATGTTCCATGAATATGAAATCAACTACAGCCATTCATCCTGTTATGATAAAGTGGAAAATGGACAAATAGAGGCCTTCAACAAAACCTTGTCCAACATACTATTGATGAAGGGAAATAAAAATAAAAATTCATGGCATGAAAATATATGACATTCCATATGTGATTATGATACCATGACCTATATTGCCACATGAGTGACCCCATGCATATAGATATATGGAATAGAAGCAGTCCAACCCATAGAGGTTTAATTTCCTTGGCTCGATGTTTCCATTTTTGATCATCTATTGATAGATGACATATCCCAAAAATTACTGGATGAATTGGAGAGATTTTATGAAAATACATTTCACACATTTCACAACATGGATGTTTATCAAAATTACATAACACTAGATTTTATCAAGAAGACTCACCTCCATTCTATCCTCCAAGGATAAATCATGTTTGTCATCATAACAATTATGATACAATGAAAGAATCCTCCAATGCATAAACCAAAATAAGAGGTACCTTACACTCTAACCCAATTCCACTTTAAAGAATATTATTCCTTTATTGAAATGGTTGGAGAGTCAGAGTTCCTCAGGTGGTCTCCTGTTGTGTTCTGTGATGCTTTCATGATGCCTAGAGTTCTGCATATTGTGATTGATGGTGCTCCTCAGGCTCCTAGTGTTCATCATCCAGTAGCTATATCTATTTCATTAAAAGTGTGTAATGATCTTCCCATGGTAAAATAATTAATTTAGTTCTTGTAAAGTACTCCAATGTCTTCAACTAATTTCAGACTCTCTTGGATTCCTTCGATCTGGATAGAGAAGTGGTCCCCTTATTTGGTTGAAGACTCTCTGGTTGTTGAGCTGTCCATAGTTGATTTGCATGAAGTTAACTCTTTTCATGAGTTTAATTTGGTGTCTTATTTTTGTCATAATAAACCACCTCTATGTTTCTTCAAATCCTTTATTGTATTATAGGGCCTTCAAAATCTGGAGGTTTTGTCGGAGTAATATAGGTTTTCCATTTGCATTTATTTTTCTATATGGAAGGAATTTTTTCTTTCATGGGATAGGGAAGTGAGGTGTTGTGGAACTTGGCTTTTTATTCTATATTATTGGTCATGGGATTTAATTTTTTTAGATAATGGAATATGGATTTTGTTTGGGTGGAACATTCAGGTCTCCTATTACCGCTTCACAATCCCTCAATCCTTTTCTTAGTGAGAGATTCGTTGGATTTTTTTCTCTATGAAGATGAAAAAACCATATTCCTTGTGGATTTGGTTAATCCACGGATATATGTAAAGATGATTAGGTAAAATTAGTTCCATTTAAATATTTATATTATATCACATGATTGATTCATGTGGTGCAACATGTTCTATTTTAGGCTTCTCCTAGGTTTTGTGTCGGGTGTGTTCTTCAGGGGAACTTGGAAAATTTTTGTAGATGGTTGGATGTTAGTAGAACCTCTCAAAGGATTACTCAGATTCATTCCTCTAATGTTCCCTAATTTTCTATGTGGGTTCCTCTTTAGGAGGAGTTCGATGCTCCTGATGAGCTGAGTGCTGTTCTGAGGGACTCAGTTACAAAGACTGAGGTTAACGAGGAATCAGAGGTGGGGCGTTAAAATTCAACTTTCGTTTCCAAAGCATGAGAAAATTCCTCTACGGAAGGTACATGTTTTTCTTTTTCTGAAATCCTAATGTTGCAAAGTAGGGTGGTCTCACAATGGTCGAACATGGACGATTGAGAGGGGGTATCGTCTGAGGATTTCAATGCTATTACTCTAGATAAAATCCTCCGAGAACCATGAAAGACGGTTGTGTGAAATTATCCTTCAAATTCTAGGGAACTCTCCCATTCCCATATGAGTTTTTTGGTCTTGTATCTTCTATCAACAAATCTGATACAGATGAATCCTTTTTTGTCATCCAATGTTCATAAGGATTCTATATTAGAGACTCAAGAAAAAGAGCTTCTAGAGGGTGTGCTAAAGGAAATTGTTTCTTCTCGGACTTCTCCTCAAAGAATGATTCATTTTTATATGTTGTATGAGGATAGGGATAAAATTCCTCCACCACTTTTATCTTCTAATATGTTCTCATTAATAGGGGAACAAATGGGAGTTTTGAGTAAGAAGGTATTATCTCTTGTAAATAGGGGTTGTCTTCCAGGTCTACAGGGCCTGTGAGTCACTGTAAATCAAATGAGTTGCTAAAGGTTGGTTTGAATTATTTTTTAGGTACTACTATCTAGAAGACCAAATATCATCTATTCTAATGTTACATACAATTATATTGAATGTTATGGTTTTGGGGCCCCATGAAAACGGAAATTTTATTTAATTGAAGTATAGAAAGAATAAAGATTATATATTTTTTCATTTTAGAACCAAAACGTGATCTTATCAGGATCATTGTCTTTGCTAAGAGGATGTGCTGTCGGAATTTTTTGTATGCTTTCTGAGATAATAGGAATATCTAGTTATGTTCGATGAAGGATTTTAAAATTGAGATGGTTAGTTATATGTCTCAATGTATCACTACCATGATCAGTTATGGAAATAGGGCTATGTTTTTATCCTTTTTTAAGGTAGTAAGGACTCTCGGGAGAGAAGGAGGAATTAGTGGCATCTGGGTTTCATTTATCTGGGTGACACTCTATTATACTAAAGGTTATTTTAACTCAATATTGTAGATGGTAGAGAGGAGAGGTGGCATGTTAATCTTCAATAAGTGCATGTTGGATTACAAATATTTTCTCTCGTTATCGGGTTTTATAGATATAAGGATCTATAGTAATAATTTATCTTGCTGAATTAAAATTTGGTGTGCCAATCACATTAGGAGTTGTCTGGATAGCAGTCTATCCAACCTCAGTGGCTTGGAATCCTTCCTCCAATCCTCAGTTACACACCTAACATGTTTTCATTTAGATCATGCTCTATTTTTAGTGGAGATGTGTAAAGGTGATGTAGAAAAGAAAAATCCATTTTATTCTATCAACTAGAACTGGTTGGATGGTTTCATTAAGATGGGGAAATATCTTGTGAAGACGATGAGGTGGAGAGATATTTGGTTAGAATTTTTAGGTATCTCTTAAGGCTTAGGAAGGAAATCCAAAATGTTTTGGAATGTATTCTAATGGAGGATAATGGACATGAAAACATAAAAGTATTTATTGAATGGTTGAGAGAGGATATGTAGGAGAATTGGATTGATGTGAAATTTGACTCCCTCTATGATTAGCATTCCTTATTGGCTGAAAAACTTTTAAAAATTGAGAAGGTGTAAAGAATCAATTCTCGGACAACGTGGCCTAAAAAGGAGAAAGGGACAAGGCATTTTTACAAGACTGTTTGAAAGTGAAATTGTAAAAAATTTGAATCAACCAAATGCTTAAATATGGGTATTACACCTCAAATGTCAGTGTGGAAGGAACATGGAGATGGAAAATTTTAAGTATATCTTAGAGGCCACTGGATTGCGTATAAATGTTGGCCCTGGTAGTACATGAGAAGAGGAATGCTTTATGGCATGTATCCCTAGAATGATGGAAAGATAAGACAACAATTATTTTATGGAGATTCCTATGGTGGAAGAGATTAAAGCCACCATTTTATTTTTGAATCAGTATAGTTCCCCAGGACAAGATAGTTTCCAATGAACGTTTTATGTCACTTCTTGGGACTGTATTATGTCTAATTTTTTGATGTAATTAATGATTTCATCACAGTTGATTACCTCACTAGAAGTGTTTGTGCCTCTTGATTTATTTTTATTCCAAAGGTGAATTATCCTACTAGAATAAACCAATATAGACTTATAAGTATGTACAATGTCCCCTAGAAAATTCATTCTTCCCTCATTTCCAATAGACTTAATGGGATCATTAGATTTTTTATTTCTAAAGAGAATCATGGCTTTGTGAAAGGCCTCCATATTCAATGTGACATTGGAATTACTAAATACACAGTGGATGGCATCATCTAAACAACTGTTTGTTCTAATGTTTTTTTCCTAATCCACATGGAAATGGCCTTTGATAAACTAGAATTGAGTTCCATTAATTGTTCTATGAGGAGGCTTGAATTCCATCAATGTATGGGTGAACATTTCTTTAGATGTTATTCCTCCATGTGGATTAAAATCTCTCTTTTAGGGAAGTCCTTTTGTCTCTTCAAAAGTACACATGGTGTCAGGAAAGGGGATTTTTAATCACCACCTATCTTTATTTATTATAGGAAGATGTTTCTCAAAACATTAAAAAAAGTACAAAGAATGCAAGGATCCTTCCATACTATAACATTTCTGAGAATGGTATAATTTCCCACCTCAAGTTTTTGGATGATGTTCTTACTTCTATTAATGGAATACATAGATCTCTTAAAAATATCATGAGGATCATTTCCACCTATGAGAATTTGAGTGGTAATAATATCAACACAAGGAAAATAAATGTTTCTATATCCAACCAGTTCTTGGGTAGGCACTATAGAGACATCAAAGAGATCCTAGGAATTCAGAGGAAATGATTTCTTATGACATACCTGGGTGCTCCATTATTTGATGGGAGGATCAAAAAGGTATTCTTTAATGAAATTATAAATCGGATATTAGGGAGTATTTCTAACCATAAGAAAAAGTTCCTTTCATTTGTATGTATAGTCACCCTTATTAATAGTGTTTTTACTTCAATAATTATTCACATTATTTCCATCATCAACCCCCACAAGGGTTCAAATGGATCCCTTAAGAGGGTCATGAAAGGTTTTATATTGGATGATAATCAATTCGGAGGCTTCCAATTGGGCTCCTAGAAGCGTTCGAAAAAAATATCTTGAATTGGAATGGTGGGAATATGGGGTATTTTGGAAGTCATATGTTTCATTCAAGTGTGACATGCTTGGGATATTTTGGAAGGGGATTCTTTATGGGATTATATTATGAAAATTAGATATGGTGACCATTGAGAAGGCCAGGGGAATAGAAGGTGAAGGCTTTCGAATCTTGGAAGGCGTATTCTCATGCATTTCGGAGATCATGAATAATCAACTAGATGGATTTTGGGTTGAGGAAACATCAATATGTGGATAGATAACTAGTCTGGTGAAAATATTCTCTTCCCAGGATGCCTGGTTCAAGATATGATCATCAGGGAGGACAAAATAAATCTTAGGTAGATGGATGTGATATTGAGAAGTGATTAAAAGGCTGGTTTTGACATGTGGTCATCAACTATGAAAAAGATAAATACTTCTTTATATTCTCGTGTTCTGGAAGGTTTTCTTGGCATTCCTTTAGGGGGATGCTGTAAGAATATATTATACATGAGGTTTGGGGAAAAAGGTTATGGTGCAGTGAGGTTCCCTTTAAAAATGAGCTTCCCTTTTTTGGGGTTCAAGAATTAGGCTATCCCATCTGAAGAAAATATTATGAAGAAGGGTATTTCTTTTAGGATGAGATGCTCTTGTGGTAAGTACCAAAGACGTGAATCAGTACTATACGTGTTCATAACGAGTTAATGGAAAAGATTCCATTATGGTGGCATGAACCATAGTTCTAGTCTTATTTATAATGGCGGTTCCATCCTTTATGAGATATCCAATAGGTTTCATGGAACCAATTAGGAGGACATGTAGAGAAAAATCTATAGCATCATCTTTAAATTAGTTCGATGGGCCTTATGGGATGCAAGGAATAAATCTATAATGAGTTTTTATGATTTGAAGTTATATTTATTGTTAAGAGAAACATCCTTAGTGATGGATATAAGGTCCATGGTCAATCGTGGAAAATGTTCCCAGGCACTATGTTGGTTTCTCAAGAGACCGGTTGCAGTGCTAGGTTCTCAGGGTTGGTGGATGGAATCATATCCTCTGAGTGATGGATTAAAACTCAACATGGATGGCCACTATATGAATAAGAATATGAAGTGAGGTGGTCTGATCATAGATCTCATAGGGTCGGTCATTTTTTCCTTTACCACATTTTTCTGGCTTGGGCAATTAATTGGGGGAGTTGGTGAGAGCCCTTTATTCTAGACTTTTGTTATGAAAATGGATTCTTATACCAGTCCAAGAAGTGGAATCTGAATCAAAGTTGTTGGTGAAAACATTACATGGGAAGGTTGATTATTTTTGGGATCTTGTGTATCTTTTTTGGGGCTACAAAAGAGATATGTCCTCAAGGAGTTTTGTGAGGCATATATGGAGAGAAAGAAATTTTATAGTCGCCGGTTTAGCTAGAGGAGATTATGAAAGTGCCTCTACCATAATCTACACTTGTTTGGGATCTCTCAAAATTCATTATAATGACATTATCCTTAGGGATTCCCTTATTCAACACCACTTTAGTCCTCCCTAGGTGAATCTATGATTTTTCATATTGTTGGGTGGTATGACCATACCGTTTTAAAAAAATTAATTTTTATTCAATCAATGGATGGAGAACCCATTAAGACTCCAACCAATTCATTGATCATAATGAAACATTTTGTGAAATCACATGTAATACTTTGTAACTATAGGATTTTAAATGACATTGTATTTTATGTCTATAAGATACAAGATATTATACTATGTAGTTGGAACTTTTTATAGGACCTTAAAAGGAATGATATAACATCCAAGTTTCATGGTGTTAAAATGTATAAAATCATCGTCATGGTTGCATGATGATAAACAACATGATAATAGGTTCGTGTCATATGACCAAAAACTGCAGGACACTATTCTTCCTAACCACATGACATTAAATTTTATGGTTAATGTTTCCCTCAATTGACATTTTTAACCCCCCCCCCCAAATACCTATATTAGATATAATCCTCATGGTAGCACCTGTACATAATACCCATCATGTCTGTCTCATTACATAGTGGAACTTGGTCCCCTTTTAAAGGTGTAGGCCCCTAAATTATATCTTCATTACCGCAAGATAGTCAACTTCACAACCAACATCCTCATCGCATGACAATAAAATACACAATCAATCTATGTACTACGGGGGGATTGATTCTCAATTCGATGGAATATTTAGTGACACCAAGATATCCAATCCTGGGTACATACCTGAAAAAAATATGTATCCTCTCTTCCTTGTGTATGAATCAGACCAGTATAGATGACCTATTCATGAACTACATGTGTCTTCATTCTCATCCAGATGAGATACATAGCGATTCTCAGATCTCCAATCCTCATTTTCAACTGCAACATTTCCATTAGTTCACATTTTTTCATCTTCGTCCTCACTGCACTATATTAAACTACATGGGGTTTCATGAAATACGTATTGATTTATTCTAATACTAATGAGAAATGTGTAGAGGCCTAAATCATATCTCCTGGACCAGCCACTATAAAATCAAAAGTTCCCTTATCTTTCTCTTATGATGCCTTTTTTCAATTTAAGAATCATTTCACACTCATTTTTTCTTACACCAAGAATAACACGTATTGTCATAAGGGTTTGGGAAAATAATTCCCCACATAAGTAAGGCACATCAATTCACAATAAGGATATATTGGTCCAAGTTTAAAGACCTTAAAAGTCACACCATTGTTTCTCATGTTTTGACAACAAACTGCATGATTTATAAAAGAACTAAAAATGTATTGATTTTCATCTTAATGAGATATGTAGGGATTTCTAGATCGTCAATCATGGGTCTATCCAAAACATAACATGTTATATACTCCTACTCTCCCATGTGTGAGTCATATCTACACGAGAAGACCCAATATGAGTTCTCATCCTGTGCATGAACTGATATAAGACCACACCCCCATTTTCCCGCACTCCTGAATTCAATTAGGTTGGGGGGTCCATTAATCTAGAACTACATGTCGTTTTATTCTTTATCTATAAAGATATGTAGGGATTATTTATCCCTATGTTCTATTTCATCCATGATATTCCATTGCCCTGCACTTCGAGACACCGTCTTCATTATCGCATGACATTAAACTGCATGGATAATATCCTCAATTAATGAATTTAAATGACACAGTACTAAAATGACTATGTGTGTCGTGATTCTCAGCCCATTAAGAATCATTTTGATTCTTAGGACTAAATTCGTGTTTCCATCCATGGGGTAATGAATAATTTCCCCTCCTCTATATACAAACAATGATCTGTATAGAAGATTTTAATTCATATCCCCCTTGTCAAGGGTTCTTTCAAGGAAACAAAAATCTACCCTTTCAACATATGATCCATATCTATTAAATGGACACAAAATCATTACTAATATTACTCTAAATTCATCCTTTGTGTTAAGATATTTCTATTCTATAATCCGTACTTCTGGTCTTGAATACATTCATATCTTAATAATCATTATTCAGTTTCCGGTGATAGAGTATTTGATACATGAGGACTCCTTTTCCTGACAATTTTGTAATATGACCCAATTGGAGTTGCATAAAACATCCAACAAAATGGGTCAGTCAGCCAAAGGATGACACTTTTTTTCTACATATTATGCACCTCGGTTTTCATTTCCTAAAATAGGACACAGAACTAGATTTTAATATAGTGGTAACATCACAATTAGGAGAAGAGTATTTTGTTCCTATAAGAATTAACAATAATTTTCTACAACCCAAAATTCAAATTCATTAGCCAGACGCCGCATATTTGTATCATTTTTTCTATCCCATTCTTTGAAACTCCAAGACCAAGGTTTATAATTTTTTTATCTCATGTCTGAAGTGAGTAGGAACACCCATTTCTTGTTAAGCCACATATCATCTATGGTTACCATAATATTATGGTGCTAGTTATATAACCTAATTCTATAGTAATTATAAGGCCGCAGCCTTAAACGTTACATAATCTTGAGTTACTTCAAGAATACACATGAAGGATCTTTTTAGGTTTAGTGTTTTAGAGAATTAGATGATAAAACATGCATTACATTCCACATTTAAACAAAGTGGTTACATAAAAAATAATAATCATTTTTCCCATCAATGGAATCATATTTAAAATAAAACATGGATTCTTTCTTGACACTTCCTTGACACTATCATCACATCATGTACCTTTCCCATGACCTGTGAAAAAAATTTCAAAAACGTGGGATGAGCATAAATAGCTTAGTAAGGGATATAAAAGTACGAAATGAAAACATTAGTCCATGCATGGAATCATACTTTACTCATAAAATATAATCACATACCTCATAAAATCATGAATAAATCGTAGAAATAATAATACATAAAGGTAAATTGAGGCATTAATAACATTCTTACGTAGGGAGTAGCCCTCATGGTTACGTTTGGAATACGCATCATAGTATATTCCCTAAATCTCTTTGGAGAAACCTTAACATTTAACTCCTTCACGTTACCCAATTAATTGGAGAGCTATATCGGGATCACCCACCCTTATTTTATCACGGAACCAACTGTCTTCATAACAATTCCCAAGAACCATAACATAATCGTATCACATAAAACATGCATAAAGAAAACATAACATTTCCACTTTTCAATCACAAGATATCAATAAAACACATTGATATAAAAACATTATGAAATCCATTTTCAATACCAAAATAAAAGAAAAGTAAACCATGGTATTTATTTTTCATTCAAAATAAGTTATGGCTTGTAGAGGAAGCCAAAACTCAAATAATGGTCACGGCGGCGGAGATGTCAGTGTCCCCGCATACGTACGACAAAAAAACATTCCCTTTTTTCGTTTAGTAAATGCTTCATATAAAAATACTCCTTCTGAATAAACATAATAGTCAAAGGGGTTTATACACCGTATAAAATAATGTTGTGTATAAAACAAAATATGCCTCAATGAAAGGAGATTGAGAGATGTCCCTTACCTCATGTCCGACGTGACTCAATTGCTCTTTAATCTCCTGAATAATAAACTAAAGATAATTTCTACTTGCTTAAGAACCTTTTTCATGTATATTATTCCTTTTATATAACTTATTTCTATGTTATAAACGTTATGTAATCATTTAATTTAATAAAGTTCGTTTTGTCGCTATTTGGTACTTAAGTTAAAAATGGACTTCTTACAATTGCTTTCTATTTTTGTGGTCAAAGGTTAATTATATCCAGAATGATATTCATGATTTGGACACCATATATTTCATATATATCCATCATATACATGTATTTATAATAGTACATAACATTTAGAGGTAAGAAATGAAATGCACCGTTCATAGAGACGGTAAGCCGTACATAGGCATGAACGCTACATTCATTTCTATTTCGTATTTTATGGAATGGAATAATAATTACATAAAGGTATATTATAATTCCAGTATAATTTCATATATAATATCATTAACTCCATCATTTATACATCCCACATGTTGTATGAACGAATCAAATAACTTTGAGGGGGAGATAGTCCGCACTTCCTAAAATGAAATTATCGTGTTTACCCACAATGGAAACCATAAAGGTATGCCACAAATGAAAAATACAGAAGCATAAGGAAAACATAAGAATAATATATATCATATATAAATAGAGTTAAATCTTAATGTCCACCATTAATGATGTTAAAATAATATTGAACAATCATTGTTTCGTGAGGCAGAATTCGCCATCCACAAAACAAATTATGTTCTTTAACCATTATAAGAAGGTGTGTGTAAGTGTAGCTCAAATCCTTCACATAAAAACATCCTAGTAATTTTAAGATACTGGTGTTGTTATAAAAGAAAGGAATTATAAAGACTTTATGGGGTTGGAGAAGCAAAATAAAACATAAGAACACAAGAGAAGACACTAACTTTAAATCAGGTAACTCTTTTTGATTTTAGCTCAAAAGCTTCCTTGGAAAGCCTTCTACCCAAAGTGAGGCATCTAAGAGTAAGAGAGGGATGTTGAGAGACAAAATGGGCAGGGTTTGGCCTAGCCAAATTCTTGAGAGGTGTGGGTAAGGTGGTAGAGGTGGGGGCCTTTTATAAGAGGAGGGGAGGGGCACTCTTGGAAAGTTATAAAGGTTACTTTATTATAAAATGCTTTTCCGATTTTAAAGGTCCCAAAGTTATATATTTCGATGATAAGGTGATAAGAGTTAGAAATACACCCATATAATAGGTTTTTGAAATGTGTAGGTCTTATATTCGACATTATCTTTTCATTTTATTTAAATCATTAAATAATGAGGTAATCGCTGCATCATCATGGTGTCATAAATAATTTAATTTATTTAATGTATAAAAATTATAAAAAAAATATCATGATGTAGGAAATATTTTTAGATTTATCATGAATATTTATAGTAAAAATATGACTTTTATAACACCATTAAAATGTTTTTTAGTAAAACAACACATGTTTGTGACATTTTTATTTTATCATTAAATAAAATGTTATTAATGTCATTTTCCTACAAAAGTGGCTCCATGGGGTCCCCAAGTTGACCCATGGATTTTCTTGGTCGGCCATGACACATCAAATAAGGCTAGGACATGTGTCAAGGTCATTTAATATTATTAAAACATTATTTTTACATTAAATTACACTAATTACCTCTAATCGCGATTAAAAACTGAACAGATACTATTCACAAAAAAATTATTTTAATCCCATTGAACCACATTTTACTTCTTAATGACGACCATGTATGTTGGATTTTTGAAATTCAAAACACAGTGGTGGTAAAATTTCATTTAAACAAAAAATCAGTTTTTTAAATACCACTTAGTGGTTTCACAATTCATTAGAAATTGATGTTTTTCAGAAAAATACCAAAACTTCACCCTAAGATATATTTGATATTCTGAATTCAAAAATGATGTCTATTTTACAAAATTAAAATCATATAAGTTACATTAAATAATTTAATAATTAATTCCCGCTGTCAGAACAAATAGCGTGTTTTTATGATATAATATATATTAAAAGATTGACACTAGTTTAAGTCCAATTTCAAAGTGAAATTAATTCAAACAACCACTATTGGATTGAATGGTAAAAATATATTCTAATTTCACTTTAAAACCAATTCAAAAGATAATATAATCATATAAATAAATTATATTAAAAAGTGGTTTTGAATTAAAATACAACATTTTTCACTATTCATTAAAAATGAACTTTATCGGAAAAATACCAAAAATTTACACAGAGTAAATTTTGATGTCCCGATTCTAAAGAAGAATTTTATTTGGTCCAATAGAATTTATAATATTGACCAAAAATATATTTAATGATGGTTCTCCTTCAAAAGGCGATAGTTCGACCTTTTAGTGAATATTAGAGTATCTATGCCTAAAATTGAATTGTTTTCATATTTTAAGCCTTTATCCTTTATTGGATAAATGTAAAACCTTTTAACAAACATATATAATTATATTTTAGTTATTTCTATTCATTCCCGCCAATACAATGGCTACTTGTTAACTACCATTTTAAATAATATTATTTTATTACTCCTGTGCAACGTAAGATTTCAAAAAAACTCTTTGTTGCGTATCAGGTACGCTATCGAACATAGAAACCCCTTTAAAGTAAAATTAATATTTAATTAATAAATATTAATAAATATGAAAATGTTTTATTCTTTATTTACCTGGAATGTTACATGCTTCCCCCTTTTGGGAATTGCGTCCTCGCAATTTTATTCACTTATCAAAATAAGTGGGGGTATTTATCCCTCATAGCCTTTTCAGATTCCCACGTTGCCTCTTCAACCATATGGTTTTCCCACAAAACCATTACCTAGTGAATTACCTTATTTCTCAACACTTTCTCACTTCGGTCAAGAATTTGGAAAGGTTGTTCTTCATAAGAGAGATTCTATTCCAACTGAACTACCTCTGGGCTCAAAACATGGGATGGATCTGGCATATACTTTCTCAACATCGAAACATGAACAACATTGTGTACCTGAGATAAACTCATAGGTAAAGCCACTCGGTAAGTAACTTATCCAACTTTCTCCAGAATATCATATGGTCCAATGAACCTTGGACTCAGCTTTCCTTTCTTACCGAATCACATCACACTTTTCCATGGTGAAACTTTGAGAAACACATGATCACCTACCTCGAAAGATAGATCCTTCCTCCGGTTATCCGCATAACTCTTCTTCCTGCTCTGTGCTGTTCTCATGTGTTTCTGAATCAACTGAACTTTTTCTGCCATCTCTTTTACCAATTCTAGTCCCATCATCTTCCTTTCACCCACTTCATCCCAAAAAGCTGGATTTCGACACTGTTTACCATATAATGCCTCAAATGGAGCCATCTGTATACTAGAATGAAAACTTTTATTATAAGAAAAATCATCCAAAGAAATATGTTGGTCCTAACTTCCCTGATAATCCATCGAACAAGCACATAGCATGTCCTCCAATGTCTGAATCATTCTTTCTGACTACCCATCTGATTGAGTATGAAAAGCTATACTAAAATTTAATTCAGTACCCAAGGACTTCTGAAGGCCTTTCCAAAAGATAGAAATAAACCTGGGATCACGATTAGATACAATGGAGAGAGGAACTCTATATAACCTGAATATCTCTTTATGATACAAACGGTAAAGTTGATCTAGTGAAAAAGTATCTCGTATATCAATAAAATGAACAGATTTAGTCAAGCGATCAACAATAACCCTGATTGCATTATTACCTCGAGGTGTCTTTGACAACCCCACAATGAAGTCCATGGATATATTCTCCCATTTCCACTCTGGTACTGGTAAAGGCTGAAGCATCCCTTTCGGTAACTACCACTCTTCTTTTACCTATTGACAAGTCAAACACTTCATAGTAAAATCAACAATATCCCTTTTCATTCCATCCCACCAGTAATACTCTCGAAGATCTCTATAAATCTTAGTACTTCCTGGATGAACTAAAAACGGAGAACTATGAGCTTGACATAACAATTCTATTTTCAACTGTGAATCACAAGGCACACACAATCTCTTCCCGAATCTTAGAACACAATCATTATCAATGTTGAATTCAGGCAACTAACCCTTCTGAACCTACTCTACCTTTTTCTGCAACTCTCTATCTTACTTCGGTCCTTGCTTAATTCTGTTTGATAGAGATGATCTCACTGATACCAGAAATAAAACAGAAGAACTTCATGCACCGAAAACATCTATGCCAAAGTTCATCAAATCCTTAACCAAAGGATCACGCTCCAAACACAACATTTTTAATGAAGCATTACTTTTTCGACTCAAAGCATCATCCACTTTATTTGCTTTTACCGGATGGTAATGAATTGTACTATCATAATCCTTGATTAATTCGAGCCATATCCTCTGTCTCATGTTGAATTATTTCTGAGTGAATATATACTTTAATCTTTTTTTATTGGTATATATTTCACATTTTACTCCATACAAATGATGCCTCCAAATTTTTAAAGCAAAAACAAGAACAGCTAATTCTAAATCATGTGTAGGGTAATTTACCTCAAGAGTTTTCAACTATCGTGAAGCATAATCAATTACCTGTTCATTCTGCATTAGGACGCAACCAAGTCCTTTCAATGAAGCATCACTGTAGATAACAGACTCACCATTCCTAGAAGGTAGTGCCAAATCTGGAGCATTCACCAATATTCTTTTCAGTTCCTGAAAACAATCATCACATTCTTTTGTCCAGATAAACTTAACACCCTTCCGAGTTAGCTTAGTCATTGGACTAGATAACCGTGAAAACATTCTTACAAACCTTCGGTAATAGACTGCCAAACCAAGGAAGCTATGAATATCAGTTACATTTATGGGTCTTGGCCATTCTTCAACAACCTTTTTTTTTGCAGGATCAATAGTTATCCCATCTTTAGAAACAATGTGACCAATGAAAGAAATTTTTTGCAACCAAAACTCACACTCTCTGAATTTCTGATAAAATTTATTTTCTTTTCTAGTTTTCAAAATAACCCTTAAATGTCATTTATGCTCCTTGTTACTTTTATAAAACAAAAAATATCATCAATGAAAACAACCACAAACTTATCCAAGAACTCATGGAAAATTCTATTCATAAGTTCCATGAATACAGCAGGTGCATTGGTTAGCCCAAAAGTCATTACTACAAATTCATAATGGCCATATCTTGTTCGAAACTTGGTCTTTAGAATATCTGCTTCCTTTACCTTCAACTGATGGTACCCCGATCTCTGGTCAATATTTGAAAAAAACTGATCTCCCTAGAGCTGATCAAACAAATCATTGATATGAGGCAAATGATACATGTTATTAATAGTGATATTATTCAATGCTCTATAATCAATGAAAATTCTTATATAACCATCATTCTTTTTAACAAATAAAACAGGATCACCCCATGGTGATGTGCTAGGTCGAATGAAACCTTTCTATAATAAATCATGCAATTTCTCCTTCAAATCTAAATGTTCTGTTTGAGCCATTCGATAAGGGATTTTGAAATGGGCTTAGCATCAAGAACTAAGTCAACAGTAAATTCAACTTCCCGATCTGGTATTATTCTAGGCAACTCATCAAGAAAAACATCAGGATAATCATTTACCATTGGCACATCATTAATCTGAATAGTTCCCTTGTTTTCAACGATATGTGCAAGGTAACATTCATTTCCATCTTTTACAAGTTTATTGGCCTCTTGATATGTTCTCAATAGTAAGGGTTCATTCTTGTAGTAAAACTGAATGTCTTTATGAAAAGAAACGTTTTTAGCTCTACAGTAAATCTTAGCATGGTAAATAGAAATCCAATCCATACCCAAGATAACATCAAACTCTACTAGAGGTAAAACTATACGGTTTTCAAGTAGGTTCTTTCCACGGAAAAGGATAGGAAGATTCTTATAAAGTCTTTTTGACTCAACATTTCTCCCAGGTGTTTTTACCACAAGTTCAGGAGTCATTTCATGAGATGGTATTCCCATTTTACTAGAAAAGTTTTCAGAGATGAAAGAATGTGTAGACCCAAAATCAAACATCACACTGGCATAATCTGAAAAAACAAAAAATGTACCTGATACAACTTTATATGATGGTCCGAAATCTGCTGAAGTAGTTGAAAAGGATTTCACAACCCATTTCTGCTTGTAGTCTAACTGCTTCCCATCACTCGAGATCTTTATCATACACTCATTTGCATAGTGATCCATTTCATTGCACTTAAAATATTTCATTAAATGTAATTCAAATTTGGTCTTACCATCACCCTGATCTTTTTCAATTAAATAATGAGCCTTATTTCCCATCTTACCTCATCAGTAGCACTTTCTAGAATTCAGAAGACATTCCCCAGCATGCCTTTAACCACATTTATCACAAACTGTAAACTTAGTTTTCTTACCGTCAGAACTTTTTGAAAAATTCTTTCCTTTCTCCTGCCACCTCAGTCTCTTCTTCTGTTTTTTGTTATAGAAAACTTGATCATCAGTAAACACCATTTCCACCTTCTATGCACATCGGAAAATCATTTCATAACTCTTGAACTCGCGAGAAGCTAAAGCCCTTCGATATTTGGGCTTTAATCCTGAGTAAAAACGATTGATTTTACTATCAAGGTCTCAGATAAAATTTGGAGCATACCTTGCCAATCGAGTGAAACTTTCTTCATAGGCAGTCACTGAGTCTTCCTCTTGCCTCAATTCTAGGAATTGTTTTTCCATCCTAAGTCGAAGAGCCTTAGGAAAATACTTCTCAAGAAACATACCTTTGAATTCATCCCAGTCGAGAGCATCAATCTCATCAGCGTCCCTGATATTTTTAACCATCGACCAACACTGATCTGCTTCACCCTCCGAATGGTAAATAGCAAGACTAACCTTTTCATTGTCTGAACACCCCATGACATCAAAAATCATCTCCAGTGCTTTAATCCACCCTTTAGCTAGCACAGGGTCAGATGATCCCCTAATTGATGGGGGATGTTGCCTCATGAAATGTTCCACTACTAACATGTTCCTCTGCGGTTGATCTGGCTGATATCGTGCATGGATACCACCACCATTTATCGCTTGAGTCAAATGTGCCATTACTACAACAAACTATTCAGTTCCAATTCCGACCATCTCAGGATGCTGATTCGGAAGGTCATTTCCTTATGTATGCCTTCCTAGCACTGCATCCCTGTTTCCTATGCGGAAAACCATTCTGAACAAACATGTCTTAGATGAAGAAACATGGAAATCTTCAAATGTTATATCATTTAAATTTGACCATAAAAAAATATTTTTGGATAATCATTTAACAGAATTCTAACTCCTAAATTTATCTAAACCGACCTCTGATACCAACTATAAGGCCCCAGACTTAAATATTACTTAATCTTGAGTTACTTCAAGAATACACGTTGAGGATCTTTTTAGGTTTAGAGTTTTAGAGAATTAGATAATAAAACATGCAATACATTCCACATTTAAACAAAGCGGTTACCTAAAAGATAATACTCATTTTTCCCATCAAAGGAATCATATTTAAAATAAAACATGGATTCTTTCTTGACACTTCCTTGACACTATAATCACATCATGTACCATTCCCTTGACCTGTGAAAAACATTTCAAAAACTTGGGATGAGCATAAAAATCTCAGTAAGGGATAAAAAAGTACGAAATGAAAACATTAGTCCATGCATGGAATCATACTTTACTCATAAAACATAATCACATACCACATCAAATCATGAATAAATCATAGAAACCATAAGAAATAAAGGTAACTTGAGGCATTCATAACATTCTTACGTAGGCAGTAACCCTCATCGTTACGTTTGGAATACCCATCACAGTATATTCCCTAAATCTCTTTGGAGAAACCTTAACGTTTAACTCATTTGCTTTACCCAATGCATTGGAGATCTATATCGGGCTCACCCACCCTTATTTTATCACGTAATCACCCGTCTTCATAACAATTCCCAAGAACTATAACATAATCGTATCACATAAAACATGCATAAAGGAAACATAAAATTTCCACGTTCAATCACAACATATCAATACAACACAATGATATAAAAACATTATGAAAACCATTTTCAATACCAAAATAAACGAAAAGTAAAACATGATATTTATTTTTCATTCAAAAAAAGTTATGGCTTGTAGAGGAATCCGGAACTCAAATAATGGTCACGACGGCGGAGAATTCATTGTCGCTGCATACGTACGACAAAAAACATTCACTTTTGTCGTTTAGTAAATGATTTATATAAAAAGATTCCTTTTGAATAAATGTAAAAGTCAAAGGAGTTTATACACCATATAAAATAAAGTTGTGTATAAAACAAAATATGCCTCAATGAAAGGAGATTGATATGATGTCCCTTACCTCATGTCCGACGTGACTCGATTGCTCTTTTATCTCCTGAATAATAAACTAATGTTAATTTCTAATTTATTAAGAACCTTTTTAAAGTTTATTATTCTTTTTATATAACTTATTTCCATGTTAAAACGTTATGTAATCATTTAATTTAATAAAGTTCGTTTGGTCCATATTTGGTACTTATGTCAAAAATGGACTTCTTACAATTACATGTTGTTTATGTGTTCAAAGGTTCATTATATCCAGAATGATATTCATGATTTGGATAACATATATTTCATATATATCCATCATATAAATATATTTATAATAGTACATAACATTTAAATAAAGATATATTATAGTTCCTATATAATTTCATATATAATATCATTAACTCCATCCTTTATACGTCCAACATATGGCATTAACGAATCAAATCACTTTGAGGGGGTGGTAGTCCGCACTTCCTAAAATGAAATTATAGTGTTTACCCACAATGGAAACCATAAAGGTATGCCACAAATAAAAAATACAGAATCATAAGGAAAACATAAACATAATATATATCATATATAAATATAGTGACATTTTAATGTCCACCATGAATGGTGTTAAAATAAAATTGAACAATCATCGTTTCGTGAGGCAGAAATTCGCCATCCACAGATACATTATGTTCCTTAACCATTAGTCAAATGTGTGTGTAAGTGTAGCTCGAATACTTCACATAACAACATCCTAGTATATTTATGATACTGGTTGTGTTACAAAATAAAGTAATAGAATGAGTTTAGGAGGTTGGAGAAGCAAAATAAAACATAAGAACACAAGAGAGGACACTACCTTTAAATCGGGTAACTCTTTTTGATTTGAGCTCAAAGGCTTCCTTGGAAAGACTCCTGCCCAAAGTGAGGCTTCTAGGAGTAATAGAGAGATGTGGAGAGACAAAATGGGTAGGGGTGTCCATGGAAAAGGCTTGAGAGGGGTGGGTAAGGTGGTAGAGGTGGGGGGTTTTTATAAGAGGAGTGGAGGGGCACTCTTGGAATGTTATAAAAGGTTACTTTATTATAAAATGAATTTCGGATTTTAAAGGTCCCAAAATTATATATTTCGAGGATAAGGTGATAAGAGTCTTAAATAAACCCATCCCAGAGGTTTTTGACATGTTTAGGTCTTAGATTTTACATTATCGTTTCATTTTGTTTAAATCGTTAAATAATGAGGTAATCGCTGCATCATCATGGTGTCATAAATAATTTAATTTATTTAATGTCTAAAAATTATAATACAAAATATCATAATTTAGGAAATCTATTTATATTTATAATGAATATTTATAGTCAAAAATATGACTTGAATAACCCCAGGTAAAAATTGTTTTATTAAAACAACACATGTTTGTGACATTTTCATTTTAACATTAAATAAAAAGTTATTAATGTAATTTTCCCACCAAAGTGGCTCCATCGGATCCCCAAGTTGACCCATGGATTTTATTTGGTCAGAAATTACACATCCAATAAGGGTAGAACACGTGTCAAGGTCATTGCATATTATTAAAACATTATTTTTACCTTAAATTACACTAATTACCTCTAATCGCGATTAAAAACTTAAAAGTTACTATTCACCCAAAAATTATTTTAATCCCATTGAACCACATTTTACATCTTAATGAAAACCATGTATGTTTTATTTTTGAAATTCAAAACACAGAGGTGGTAAATTTTCATTTAAACAAAAAATCAGTTTTTTAAGTACCACTTAGTGGTTTCACTATTCATTAAAAATTAAAGTTTTTCAGAAAAATACCAAAACATCACCCTAAGCTATATTTGATATTACAAATTCAAAAATGATTTTTATTTTTCAAAATCAAAATCATATATGTTACATTAATTAATTTAATAATTAATTCTCATTGTCAGAACAAATAGCGTGTTTTTATGAAATAATATATATCATAAGATAGACATTAGTTTAAGTCCAATTTCAAAGTGAAATTAATTCCAATGACCACTTTTTGATTAAATGGTAAAAATATATTCTAATTTCACTTTAAAACCAATTCAAAAGATAATCTAATCATATAAATAAATTATATTAAAAAGAGGTTTTGAATTAAAATACAACATTTTCACTATTCATTAAAAAATGAACTTTATCGGAAAAATACCAAAAATTTACACAAAGTAAATTTTGATGTTCCGATTCTAAAGAAAAGTTTTATTTGGTCCAATAGAATGTATACGATTGACCAAAACCATATTTAAAGAGGATTTTCCATCAAAAGGTGATAGTTCGGCCTTTTAGTGAATATTAGAGTAGCTATGCCTAAAATTGAATTCTTTTCATGTTCTAAGCCTTTATCCTTTATTGGATAAATGTAAAAACATTTAACAAACATATATAATAATATTTTAGTTATTTCTATTCATTCACTCCAATACAACAGTTACGTGTTAACTACCATTTAAAATAATATTTTTTTATTACTAGTGTGCAACGTAAGATTGCAAAGAAATTATTTGTTGCGTATCGGGTACGCTATCGAACATAGCAACCCCTTTAAAGTAAAATTAATATTTAATTCTTAAATATTAATAAATACGAAAATGTTTTCTTTTTTATTTACCTGGGATGTTATAGTAATTTTATTCCTTAAACCATGGTCAAACCACTCTAAGAATCTTATATTCCCCACTCTTGGGAAATTTTTACTTTAAATTCCCCATATGTGTTCATGTACCTTTCTCCTACAAAGTAGAATATATGCTCATGGAATTATGGATCTCTACAATCTTCCATTAGATTTTATTGATAGAATGTAAAAATTATTTAGGAATTGTTTTCCTAACTATGTTCTAATAAACCCTTGTTGGATTTTAATAAGTTGCTCACAATTTTTAGGGTCTTTCAGCCAAGGGATTCCACTATTAACATTATAGTACACACCCTAGTTGGTTTTCATAACACAACCCAAAAAATGGGGTTTTCAACATGGAGTATCTACATCTTTAAGAGATAACTTCTCTAAAACCATACTTCCCTTTTCTTTATGCCACTATTTGGATCCGGAGACCCTAGGTTCAAGATTACAATCCCCTCCCCCCCATACACACCTGAATATCATAGAATATTTCTAAATAGATTAACAATGGTTGGTGAATCATCAAACTTTCCATCGAAGCTAACGACCTTAAATTTTAACCCCTTATTTCCTTATTTTATGAATTTAAAACATCATAGTTTAACATTCTAGTCACATGACATTAAACTTTACAAAATATCCTTTCTGTGAGATGTTAAACTACATGATCAACATCCTAATTAAATGAAAATAAACTACATGATAAATTTGCCCATATAAAAAAGGGAACATAGCTCTAAAATCAACCATTTAATAATATATACCCTCATTTACTCAAGCCCAATTCAGGTAGGAGAGGTCTCACATTCATAGAAATCCTAATAATGATATTCCCTTCATTTGGTGACACATTCTTTTGAAAACCCCCCACATTTTGGTCATGAAAAATCCAAATCTCCCTAACATTCCTTCTACCAATAGTGATAGAATGTTATAATTTTAGGGAACTCCTTCACCAAACTATGTTGTAACATTCCCAAGTCAGCATTAAATAATTTACCCACAAAATTGGTCTATCATCCTAAGGATAACAGTTCATGAGAATGAAGTACATACCCCGGTTGTCCCTTTATGACACAGCCCACCAAACTAATTTATGAACTAGTTGCAAATTCATCCTCAAGAGAGACCTCCTCTATTTCTTAATATAATGTGTCTAGTTTCGGGAACAACAAAATATTGTTTCAAGATTACCCACTATATATCTGAAGAATATAAAAACATTCATGGCCCTTAATCTTTGTTTGGGACAATATTTAAAAATCAATTGACAATGTTATTTAACCTTGGACTCTAGTATCGTTAGCCTAAATTTCACCACGCTAAACTACCCAAAAAAAGAGGCACCAACCCTGTTTGGCTAAAAAACCTAAAAATGTAATTCTAATAAAAATATTTGTCTCTCTCGCTAATTTTCCCTCATATTTAGCTTAGGAAAAAACTAGGTCAATGAAATGAAAAGACAAATTGTTTGTAGGGTTTCCTATATGACCCTAGAAATAGTCAAACAACACTTTATAGGACGCATGTATTTATAATAAATTAGATAATTCTTTCATAATTACAATAGCTCTAAAAACCAAAAATGATGCTGGAATGTGTCAATGTTCCTTACAATTACCTTAGAAATAGATTTTGTTGTTCTAAATAAAACTTATTATATAGGGGAGGATGCTTTTTTTGACATTGCGAAATGCATTTCATGCACATTGTCATATAATTCATGATGTACTCACATGGAAGAAAAATGTTGAGTTTGACTAGATATGTGTCTCTATGCCTAAATGAATATGCAGGACATATTTCCATGTGCCACAAGACAACTCCACAATGAGGGATAAGTGTAATGACCCCCTCCATGATTAGCCATTGAATTTATAATATCGATGATAACATGGTTTCAATGCATTAAAAATAAATTTACCCTTTTCTTCGTAAATCATTTGGTGTATTTTCCATATATTAAATCATATATCTACCTGATTGCCTCGATTTTACTAGTCGAAGTGCCCAAAATATTTAATAATCAAAAGTTATGGAACCCTGAATATGAATAAATTTTATAAAAGGACCTGTTCTAAGGACCAAATCTGTGGAATTGTGTTAAGGACCTCTACTAAGTGAAGGGACTAAGGGCTTGTGCTATGGTCTTATGCTAAGGGCCCACACTAAGGACCTACACTAAGGTTCTTAACTAAATACCTACGCTAAGGACATCCTCTATTAACCTCCATAGAGTAACTCCTTCAACTAGGGTACTCTACACACATATAAATAGGACCCCAGGAGTCCTCATTTGAATGACTAAAATATTATATTAACCCCAAAGCACTAATTGTATAGCATTATCGGCCAGGTCCAACGAAAATTCTCAGGTAGCTATATAAAACCAAATATAAGATAGAATTAAAGGGTATAAATGAGATCAAAGTCCCTTATGGGTCTAAAAAAAACACCTATACAGGAACCCATCTTCCGTAATAGGAATCCACCTTCATGAGCCCCCTTCCATAAGTAAGGATGAACATAAAACCCATCAAGGGACATCAAATGAGACACCAGGTTCTTCGGATAAAATCTTAAACCATGATTTCTATAACTAGTAGTAAATTTTAGATGGAAGATTCGACTCTTTAGGCCTATCCCCCTTGCACAAATCACTTTCAATTCCTACTAAGTATAGTGCTAATAACCTTCACTAAGAATCTGTCACAATCACCTGTTTGTAGGATCTATCGTAGTCACCCTTAGAGATCTTCTCCAAACCAAAATTCACATGGTCCCACATACCTTGGATCCCTTTTCGGAGTAGGACCAGGTTGAAAACTCCATTAAAGCCTCCACACTTGCAGATTCATGGAAAGTGGCACACCAATGTGTCCCCCATTTGGGTGAGTATTCACATGGATATAGGTTTCCCCCACTTGTTTGGTTAGATTTTCTAGGTCCTTGGAGTGCATGTGAGTGCATATCCTTATGGTCATGAGGACCCATACTTCTGGGCATGTGTTAGGGAGTTCCTAGTTAAGAACACTAAGGTTAGGACCTCGTCGTCCCCTTGTCACCTCTAAGTCTTGTAACCTACAGTTCCTAGCATGGATGATGTGTTTTTTGATCTATATTACATTATATATGAAAGGATATCCTTCTCCATCACTAAGGATATAATTTTAGGGGATCACTCATGGAGTAATCCCTTAACATTTCTTGTAGGAGGTTTCTCTCTTTCTCATCTTTTCCTCCTCACGACTAGGTCGGAGATGGGGTGGTCACTTGAGTCATATACCCTCTATAATGATTCCTTCCTTCCTCATTTTCCTCACCCTAGAATATTACCAGTGTAAATTGAAGATAGGGGAGTGTCGTACCCTCAACCTCATTCACCATCACCCCCTCCTCTTCAAACAGTGGAGGAGGATATGTGTGTGGTTTGCCGGATCTTCTGCTTCCTCTTGTTTCTCACACTAAGAATGTATCATGTGGGCTTAGAGGATAATAGTTATTATGACACATATACAATCCATGCCAACTATTGAACTATGATAACACAAATTCCTACTACAATCCTGATATGTAGTGGTCTAATTTAGGGTATTAGATTAGTGGAAATACTCCTCAGAAGTATTCCCTAATCATAATTCTGATAATCCAAGAATCCTCCTTAGGAGTATGCCATAAAAAATTCTCCAAATCACCATGAGTTGAGATATCCCTCATGGTACATTTTTAGGGAATCCTATTTAATAATAATCCCCATATTAATCCTCTCATGTGGTCCTACTCCCCTGTGCGACCAACCAAACTACACGGGATTTGATTCCCATCCATATCAGATATGTAGGAAGCCTCTATGAGGTCCAAACTAAATATAAAAAATCAACCATATTCAATCTACATTACTTTACCAGAGGGGTTCAATTCACCTTATAAATCCATACTTCTTCCAATTTCACCAAACTACCTTAGCATAATTCTCATTCCAAACATTAACTAGGAACCTTCCTCCTTGAATCCATTTCCACATGAAAATAGATTATAATGTTAGGTCCTTATCTCATGACCCTAAAAGGTATGGTGTTCCAAATTAATAGTAACATAACTATATGATTTCTAATTCCTTTCATGAGGATAAATAGAAATCCTATCACATGGGTTCAATCACAACACAAAAACAACTTCCACCCCCTCGATGACAATACACTCTAGAGTGCCCCACAGAATGGCTAGAAATCCAGCATCATCAAAATAATGACTAGATATCCACTATTTAGTATATAATATGATGACATTTATAGATATCCTAGGATACATATATATTTTTCTATTGATGAAGAACCTCAGATACATATAAATGGTTCTTAATTATGTGCAGCATGATAATTTATTTGTAATTCTAGGGTGACCAATATCATGCTTGGGAGTAAATAAATGATTCATGAACATATATTAAATCTATAAGAGAGTACTAGAGTATGTGATAATTCCCCACAAAAGGGTGTGATGATCCTGATCTCCCATCCTCCCAAAAAAATTTATTTATAAATAATCTCTTTTCATACATTCTAATGAGAATATACCTTTGGAAAGTAGGTCCACAAGGATACAGAAGCATTAGGTGTTTTCAGTTCTGCAAATAAACCTATTAGAAACCATTCAGAAATAATGATTCCTGAAACAAACTTATTTTATATGGAAACTGTAATGATATCATTTGATTACTCATGTTTCGTATCTTTTTAAATATCATTATATAACTTTGAATCACATGTTAGGTATTTTTATCATGTTTATTCCCTTACTACGACTTTTCTATCACCCATTTATTTCTTGAATTCCTCGGGTTATATATTTTAATTTTAGGAGATGAAATGGAATTTAAGAGAACATTATGGAAAATAAAAAAATCATGACATGTTTTCAGTTCCATTTGAATTATTATGTTCCTGGTCTTATAAATAAAGTAGACATTTTATATCATTGTTTTTTATTAAAGGATATTTATGTCGACAATCATGCTATAATATATATAAAAATGTATGGTTTTCTAAGTTACCAATAATTTTAAGGATTCATTATATAATCCAAGTACATTTGTAATGGTTGATGATGTTATAAATAGAGTATTTAAGGTTACCTCATATGTTTTTAGATATATATTAGAGTTTATAGACTATATATAAAGGTTACAATTTAATAAATAAGAGTCATCATCTCATAGATAAGAATGTCACCCAATCTCAAATGGATATGTACTGATACATAAGGAATTATTAATTATTAATATGACTCCGAAGGATATAATTAAAAGTTAACTAAATATAAGATTTTTGTATTAGTTGTTTCTTTTGTTAATAGTGTACTTAAGAATTTTAATTTCCATAATGATAATGTGTGAGAAATGACATGATATTTCATGATACTTTAGGTTAAAAACATCATGATACTGAAATATTAATCAATAATAAATCAAAATAGTTTTCTTATTAATAATGGAGATGAAAAATTGGATAAACACTATAGAATAAATGAACTCACCACAATGAAATCAGTGGACAAAACATGTTTGTATTGTTTTTTTATGTTTAGATTAAATTATTTTCCATGGTGGAGGAAACATTTTAATTCATTATAAAGATAGTATTATAAGATACAATCATTTTATTATGTTAGGATGTGAAATGTATCCTTGAAAGAGGATTGAGACAAATTAATGATTCATGAAGAAACAATGGATTCCATCATACTTCCACAAACAAATAAAATTAATCTCATGATCTAAAGAATTACAATAGTTTCATAATAATGTTGTATCATGATATCATATAGATGTGTCATTAATTTAATTAATTTATTATGGAAGTTTAAAGGATATAACCCATGATCATTGAGGGGGTCATTAAAAATATGCGTTGGAGAATAATCAAAACATAAACTAGAATAATTGATTGCACATTGTTTATTATTCTGTAGTTTTTTAATGATTAAATTTTGGGAATTGATGTGGTTATTATATTTTCATATTTTTCATGTATTCATTAAACTAATATTTAAAATAATATTTAACAAAATTGACAAGAATAAAGTAATATTTAATGAGAGATGATTATGACTATATTGAAGGGCTTTCATATTAAATTTTAGAAAACAATATTAGAGTGATATGAAAAATATAAAAAAAATTGAATAAGGAGAATAATAAATTATTGAGAAACTAGAGAACTGTTGTTCATTTATCCTACATATCATTATTTTCTATGAAAAATTGAGAAATCAATCACTAATATGATGAAAAAATATTATTTATTGATTTAAAAAGAGAATAAGATAAATTAAGGTTGATTTTTATACTCTTTTATAAATCGATCATTGAAGATAAGTGAGATATACCAAATACGATTATATTATATCAAAAGATCTTAAAAAATTTAAGGTAACATTTATATTGATTTATACAAATAATGAATATTATGTGTTTTTTATTTCAAAATTGACTTTATTTTCCAACTCATCATTATTCAAAATTATCCATTGAAATATGATATTTGGTTATGGGAGGTCTGGCTAGTGTTAGATCCTAAAAATTAGAAATTCATATTGGTCATAGTGATTATATAAGATCAAGTATATACCCTTGCTTAATATCTATCTTGATAAATAAATAGATGATATTTGTAATCAGTATAATAACCACCATACTTTTGGTACATATCCATCCATCATGGTGGTGAATCTCATTAAAAAATTCATGTGTGCTTGTTGTTTCTTCCTTACTTGTTTTTAACTAATTTCATATATTAGGTGATGAAAGAGTTAGAGATCCATTAATTGAATAGTTAAAAATTCAATGATAGGAAAATGTTATATATGGTAAATAGTCATCCTAATTCACCCCTTAAGGTATTGTTACACTTATCATAGTGGAAAAACTGTAGGAAAGAACACAAGTGATCAACCTAAAGAAGGAATTTACCAATATGAAAATGAAACAATCTCCCTCTAGATTCACCTAAATCCATGCATGATTTAAACGATGCAAAAAACCATCCAAATTTCCTCTAAATAGGTATTTGGTTGTATAAATGGAATAATACATCATCCCTAGAAAGAAATACAATCCACCTAGTAAAAAAATATAAAATCCATAACTAGAAAAAAGCCAATAACATAAATTAGTTCCAATACAAACCATCGTCAAACCATCATGAGGTCAATTATTCACACATCGAAGAAATAAATATCCTCATTATTGAACAAGCCCAATAGATGAATCTTTCACCAACTATCGAGATTCTATCTTCACATTATATCAACATTCTAAAAGTCCTGCATTACATTAAACACACCATTTCCTTCATCACACTCACACGATTAAACCAATTATGAAGAAATAAAAAGAATAAACCATAGAGATTTAGTCAAATAAAATGATTGGAAATGAGTGATACAAGAGTGTAATATATAACCACATGATATTAAAGGAAAAAATAGGTATTGGAGATGATAGGATTAGAGAAATATCTGGGAGAACCATTTATCCATACAGTCATTCTATTTTAAAACATCAAAATACCAAAGATACATTTTGTTATAAATTCATAGAATTTATTCTTCTCCTCTAAAAGTTTTTATCAGTGTACATAACCTTTTCTATTTTAGATTTTTATATTATTATATATTATATTTTCTCTATTTTTTGGTAAAGATTTTAATGGTATCATTCACACTATTACATGGATTGATTTACTTTTATAACTTTTGAAAAATGTTATATAACCAATTGATTTTTCATGGGTTAATAATTTGATGGTTATTTATGAATATATAATTAATTTCATGTGAAACACACACAAAAACACACACACACAGATATATATATGTATATATATGGATAGATCATTATATGATGAGTGGTATAATACTTATATGGATTGAGAATTCATTGGGTAAGTCAATAAATCTCATGAGATCATAATGTATAGGGAATACGTGGTTAAACTATTTAAATTTAAATACATATATTTGGGTATTACATATCTGGTTGGGTGATTATATTTTGTGTACCTGACTGGTATCCCACTTTTCCTTATAAGTTATTTTTCATAAAAAAATATATTTTGTGCTGAGAAATTACACAGTACAAAAAGAAATATTTGGGCCACTATGCTGCTATGGTTTTGGGGTGTAGTAATAGAGATCATGTAGTAATTATAAATACATGTTTTACATAATTGCAGAATATGATAACTTTTTTCGAGTGGTGAAGTTATGAAATAACTATTCGTTGGTATTTTTAATATTTGATAAAGGGGAATAAGAAAGAGAATTTTTATCCTAGGTGGGATATTTAGTGGCCAACATCAGATGAATGTCATGGTTTTAGGAATTTTTATTTGATTCTAAGAATATTTTTACAGTAGAATTTAATGTTGAAATATTTGAAATTATTTCTGGATTATTTTAGAGGCTCATGGATATGGATTTTTGTAATTTATTATTGAATTAAACTAGTTTATTTAGTTATCTTCTTAATATTTTAATCATAATGGGTAGTGTAGTGTGAAGCGATGGTGTTGGGTGTGACTCTTGACATGTGTGGTTTGATGTCACACAAATTCTTGTAAGTGGAACACACTTTTGGTATTATTGAATAGAATCCATTGTTATGGATAACTAGGAATGATAAGAAGTAGGATTCCACATTACATCCAAATCATGTAAATATTATGTGTTTATTATTCATTCATTTTCCAAATGGTCCTGTGAGGTGAAGTTATTTACTCATGAGTGGATCATACTCTAAAATTTTAATTTTTTCTATTTTTTTAAAAATATTTTATAAAAACTATCCTCTACTAATTTGAACCACTCTTTATAGTAGATGAAACCTTTCATATCATACATGTCCCAATGATTAAAATATCATTTCTATATTCCACATTCCAATGTGTTATTCATGTTTCCAAGGTTTATCATTATTCTATTACGATTTATACTTTCTAATGTCATTAATTGTGTTCATATTATTTTTTTATTTTGTTCCAAAATATTTATTATGTTGTACCTAATGATCATTCATGTGTAACCTTTTGATATACCCATGTTATTCTACTTATTATGTAGTTAGATTAATTATTCTATTTTTATGTATTTCCTTGATATTTCATATACAATGATTCTTTGAATATGATATCATGAGTGAAAGAATTCATAAAAAATATCATGTATTTTAAAATATAACATATATATACATAATATCCGAGGATTAATAATTTGGGTTTCGTGTGTGTTTTATCAATGTCATATGTGTAATGCCATAAAGTGGATATAAACAAAATTTATTTAATGATTGGGTTTTTTATTAGTATTTGAGAGTTTTTAAATATATATTTTTGATTAGGTTCAGAGGAATAAAAATATAGAACATAAATCAACCAATATTGATCCAATGGATTCATAGGTGGGGAAATATTATGATTAATGTTTTATATTCATATGATTTTTTGCAATAATTTTATTGGATGATATAATATTTTATTCATGATATCCTTTTGAGGTACATGTTATTGTATATGATTGGAAAGAACTATGTAAACAAAAAATATAATTAACAGTGAAACTATTATCCAAGTGAAAAATTATTGTTTATGGGAGATGGTGTTGAAAATCAGATTGGTTATACTCACCCATATATTTTAGGTAATGAATTGAAATATTTATCCATGTTGAACTCACAAATATTTCAAAGTGGGAATGAATCACTATTGATTCATTCATATGATAATGAACCCCATTCTTAAATGGGTCCTCCAATAAAATAATTTCTAAATAATGGACCAATATGGTAGAATTTTTTTCCCTTTGGTGTTTAGAGCATGAATGGCTGGTTTTAGGAATTTTACCTTTAGAGGGTGAAGCAGATCAAAGGTGGAATCTGATCACAAAGACATTGAAAAATAAAAAAATAGACTACATTAAATGAATTGATTTTAGGAATATATTTTTAAATTTTTTTTACTGTACTCTTTGTATAAAAATGGTGTGATAATTTTTTGATATTAATAAAAAAACAAGGAATTGACAAATTACTACGAAGAAAAAATGCATGGCATTTCCCTAGTTATATCATTGACCCCACAAATAATATCAATAAACTCTTTATTGATTTAAAACAATTTCCCCAAAAATAATTTGCAATATGTGTCTATGTAAGCCTTGAATAGATTTTATTTTTTTTCTCTTAATTTTTAAATAAAAATTGAATATTCTTAATGAACATGTTTATTTGGGGATTATAAAATTATAATGGAATTTCATACATTTTAATTTGATAAATAAAAATGAGGAAAAAAATCAATTATCTCTATGCTAAAAATATTTCAAAAATTATTAATATAATTGCATAAAGTGAATTTGTATATGATTCAAATATGACAGAAGAGACCATTAATCATGATATATATAAAGAGATATTTGGAGGACAGTAAACATGACAGAGGAAAGTAATTTTTAACAAAATAAACCACTAATAGTCAACTGTTTTGATTACTATGACTTTTTAAATTTATCGATAAAATACTAAAACCCATGGATTATAATAGAAAATTGACTTCAAAAACTTCTAAATCCACTGGATTTAGAAATTCTATATACAAAAACTTCTCCCTTGTTTACCCTTACAGAGCATTTGAGCTCACCCCTTTTTATTTTTCCATCCCCAAGTAATGAAGATATGTATTTTCTTTCATGTTTCTAAGAATGGTGATAGTCAAGAAGTACCTAGTTGGAGATAATGTTGCTAATTTATATACCAATTTTATAGTTTCCATGTTTTCCAAGGAACTATACTAGTATTGTCTTCATTCGTCTATTTTTGTAATGTTTTATGTATTCCACAAAAGATTGGTAATGAAAATGTGTGACAGTACTAGTTCTCTATAAAAACTATTTAATGAGTGTTAATCCACACCTAATATCAAATTTTTTTTATACCAAAGGATTCTTATAATATTAACTAAAAGTTACATCCTTAAATATAAATTGGGGAAGATTTATATAAATGAGACATGTAATCATAATCATGAACATTACTATTTTAGAACATGATCATGAAAATAAAATATCATACCCAACATATCAAATGTCATATACATGAATCCTGGAAAAAATCATGACGGGTCAAAATACATGAATAATAATGAAATAAAGAAAAAAATCCATGAAAGCATAACATATGAATAGAAAATTGAATTTTGGAAGAAAAATAAGAATAAAATATTATTTCTATAGTATCCATTGAATTACTTCCAAACCCATATTGGTAGACTGGGTTCACTCCCCATACAATCTTAGTAGTCATGGTTCACTCCCATTGTCATCTAAATAGCATGGGTTCACTCCTCATACCATCTTCGTAGACATGGTTCACTCCCATGGACATCTTAGTAGTAAAGGTTCATTCCCAAGACTATCATAATCTATCTCATGAGATATAAATATTTACCCAATTTATTTGAGGGAGCTATATGTCCCACTTGTCTCATAATGAAATCACATATACATTTTCCACAAGATCTAAAATAATCATATCATAACCCATGAAATGAAATGGGTTTTATAATCATGTAATCATATCCTAACTTGTGGAAAGAAAAAAGTTTAATAATAATCTCATCATAATCATAACCAGTGAAAAGAAACATGTTTCAAAATCATATAACCCTTGAATGTGAAATAGGTTCCATACACATCATTCCATCCAAACATAATCCATTTAGAGAAATAATATAAATGGAAACACTAAATAAATTCTCCATAAATAAATGATTAACACCAATGGAATTTATCTTAAATGGAAAATATTTTCGATTGGTATTTGATAAATTTTTTTTAAGGAAAATATACTTTCTTAATTTACAAAATTATCTTTATAACATAAAAATTTTTGGAAAAATTTTTATTTGAAAATAGATTTGAAAAATTATAATGGAAGATTTGAAAAAAATGAAAATTTTTTAAAATCCTATTCCTAGGAAAAGATATTCAAGGATCTTTTGAAAACATTTTTGAAAACATTTTAAAAAATTTGGTTTTTGAATATAATAGATTTCTGATAGAAGAGATATGTGGTCAAATTTTACCTCTAAATATTTTATATTACATAGCAAAGAGTAGAATAAATGTTACTAATAAATAGATATATCTAGAATAAAAATATGAGAAGGAAACTCATGAGTGTTCTTGAGGGATGGATCATAATATTTCATCAAATATGAATAGTCATTATCAATCTGGAAATGCATTGATAATATTTCGATAAACACTCACCAAATGGTTACTTGGGACTTTACTATTAATTTTCCAAAAGAAAATTACATGAAGCCTAAAGTATAAAATAAAAAAAGAGATTCCATAAATATCATGTATGTATATACACCATGAAAAGGTGTTTACGTGCAGAACAACACATGAGTCTCAAAGAAGGAAATTTGAGACAAATAACTTTTTAGTTATTTCGTAAATTTGAAAAGAAAACTGCATAAAATAAATTTCATAATATAGATATGTTAATACACATAAATTTAATTGCAATATTCATAGAATAAAATCATGACAATAAATACTCCAGAAAAATTGAAAGAGTAGCGAAGATAGCTTGTATCATATGATAAATATTTAGAAGAAATCCCATTAAATTTTGTCTTGATTTTTTTGTACTCGGTCAAACAACATGTATAAAAAATATAAATTTAGTATAAATATTTCAAAAAACCATTTCATTATATCTAACAACGTATATTATTTAATTATGACCTTATATTACTCGGTTTTAACAATCATATTTCAAGGGTTCACTTCATGTAATATTCACTTTGTTCTTCGTATGTGTCTTAATTTGTTAAATCATTTGTATTTATACTTAAATCATCATTCCAGAATGTGAAAAAAGATATAAATATCCTATATATTCAGTATGTTTATGTTATAATAATCTATAGAATATGGAATTGTGAAATGGAATACACCGTTCCTGGATACTATAATCTGTACATACGCATGAACGTTGTTTCCATTTTTATTGTCATATTGAAAGAAAGTATTTAAATGAAATATTTATATATATATATATCATTATTAAATTATAATTATTATATCATATATATCATTTAATTTCAATAAACTCATCCATAATACATTCAATGGGGTGTGTGAACGAATCACATCACATTGAGTGGGCGGTAGTCTACACTTCCTCAAAGGAGATTAGCATATTAAAACAAAATGGAAAGTAGAAAAGCTATGTGTTGTTAAAATTAATAATGAAGCTCAAATGCATATTAAATATCATATAAAACATATATAAATATTTTTTCCATCATAATGGACACCAAGATAGGTTTTAAATGAAAAAATGAACAATGATTGGTTTGTGAGGCAGTAGTTCCACATTCACAGAAACAATATGTTTGTTACCCTTTAGATTTATGTGTGTGTAAGTGTAGGTTTAAACCCTATCATAAAAAAATCCTAGTATATTGAGGATTTTTTGGGGGTCATAAAATAAATAAATAAAAATAGTGGAGGGGTGGAGAAGGAATATAAAAGAAATGAGCTTGAGAGAAGACATTACATCTTAATCGAGTAACTACTTTTGGTTTATGGAAAAAGGCTTACATGGATTTCATTCTGCTAAGGTTAAGGATTATAGTAGTAATTTATTAATTATGGGATGTGTATTGGATAGGACTTTTATTAACATAAGTGGTCTTAGAGGTGTGACAATGTGGGAGAGGTAGTTACTTTTTATGGGGAATCAAAAGGGCTTACTTGAAATTTTATGAAACTTGTTTAGTGAACAAATGTTATTTCCAAAAAATCATAAAAAAACTAAATAATATTATTTTTATTGAATAAATATAGATATAAAATGGATTTTTAACAATTGGGTATGTCATTTGAGCCATTAATTTTATTGTTTAGAACATAATTATGATTAATTTGGCCTTAATCGATGTGATTAATTTTAATCACTTTTAATGATCATTTTGGCCAAAAATTGACTTAGTGTTATTAGATGCTATAAATTATACAAAATAAAATATATTATTTTGGTTTTTTATAATTAAAATCAAATAGGTTAATAAATTAAGATTAATTCAAATCTCGCAAACATGACCAAATAACCGATTTTTAATTTTGAAAAATATTCAAAATATTATTATGATTTTGTATTCAATTTCCGATGAAAAAATGATTCCAGTGAATTAAATTATATTAATATGTTTAATATTTATCTTATCTTACCTGAAAAAAAATTATAATATAATTTAACATTAATAATTAATTAAACCAAAAGTTAGTTTTAACTGAAATATATTATTTCTCTATATTAATTAAAAATGAAGATTTTAAAAAAAAATCACCAAAAATCACCCTAAACTAATTTTCACATTATAAATTCAAAAATGAACTTTATTTCATAAAACTAAATTTATAAGTGCGTCTAAATATAATTTTATTATATTTCAAAGGACATTAAAAGCAATTCCTTTGAGAAAACTGTATTTTAAAGCATAAAAGGACATTACCAAAAATCATATATTTCATTATAAATATGTTTTATTTATAAAAAAATTATAAAAAATATTTTCAAAGTAGTTATTAATTTTCATATTACTATGTTTAATGGCTAGTTTATAATTATATCATTTAAATAATTATATCATTAAAACATTGTTTCGTAGAAACTCTATATTGTGTGTGATGTACACGAAATATATGTTGCATGTATTGTAAGATAAGATGGCGTTGTTTGTAACAAACACTTATTGGGTTTTGTGATAAAGAAAAAAACACTTAATGAAAATAAATACACAAATGAATACTTAATTTCAATGAAAAAAGGTCCATAAAACTTGAGACGTTACATTCTACCCCTTAAAAATAACTTCTCCCTCGAAATTACTCACTCGGGTAACACCAAATGAGGATAATTACACTTCATAATATCATCATGTTCCCACATAGATTAAAAGAACTAGTTATGTTTTCACAAAACATTAACCAGGTTAGTGGTCTTGTTTCATAGAACTTTCTCTGATCGGTCCAGAATTTAAACTAGTTGTTCTTTTTATGATAGATCTTGCTCCAGTGGCATGGCATATGAGTTCAGTATATGTAATGGGTCAGGTATGTACTTCCCCATGATAGATACTTGTAACACATAATGTACTTGAATGATATTTGGAGAAAGTTCCACAAAATAGGATACCATCCTGATACAATAAATAATCTCAAAGGGATAGTTATACCTATTGATTAGTTTATTTTTCTTCGTAAATATCATAACATTCTCTGAGGGTGAGATTCCTGAAAACACCATTTCTCCATCTTCAAATTTTAGATCATTTCGACCATTTTCAACATAACTTTTCTACTTAATTTGACATTCCTTGATATTATGTTGAATTGTTCTAACATTCTCGATCATTTGTTCAAAAATTTTAGGTCCTAATAGCATTCATTCTCAGACATCATCCCTACTGGTTGGAGCTCTAAATTTCATCTCATAAATGGATTCACAAGGTTCCAATGAATTCTTCAGCGAAATATATTGTTGGAAGAAAACTAATCTATAGGAAGGTGTTGATCCCAACTACCTTTGAAATCCAGATAAAAAGATATCAACATATCCTCTAGGGTTTGAATTGTTCTTTTAAACTGACCATCAATTTTAGAATGATAAGCAGTGGAAGAACTCAATGTTGTATCATGTTTATTCTGAATACTTCAACCAAACATTAAGATAAACCACATATATAGTTCCTATACAATGGAATGTGGTACTCCATACAACCTTACCACATATTTAATGTATATCTTTGCAAGAGATGTAGATAAAATTATTCTCTAACTGTGATGAATATTGTTGACATAGTTAGTAGATTTACTACCATAAATATAAAACTAAACCCTTTAGAGGTTTTGGTTTTTCCAATGAGAAAATCCATAGTTATGTTCTACAATTGACAATCTGGTATGGGTACCGGATGTAGTATCCCCTATAAATTTTTTCTTTTAACCAAAACACATTGGCATACCAAGCACTGAGATACAATATATGTGATATCTCTCTTCATTCCATCCTAAAAAATGTATTATTTCAGGTCCCTATACATCCTCGTACTTTCAGGATGAATAGATAATGATGAAATATGTGCTTCCTGTAACAGTCACTTCTTCAAATCCGGTATGGAAGTAACACATGCACGGTCTCTGAACATTGTCATTCCATCCTAATCATGGTTAAACACTAGAACAGTTTTAACATTCTTTTGTAGCTCCACATAGTCCTTATTTACCTCTTTTACCATCACATGGATGGAGGGTTGAACATTCATTAGAGAAAGATAAAATTTATACTCTTCAATTAAGATTTCTTGTTCCAATCTATGGAAATCCAAAAATATTTGATCATTTGTGAGACTCATGATGGATAAGTTTGCATGATCCTTCTGACTCAAAGCATTGGCCACCTTGTTTGCGTTCTTAGGGTTGTAATGTATTGAGAATTAATAATCATTTTTCAACACTAACCATCTTATATGGGTCATGTTCAACTCCTTTAGGGTTAATATATATTTCAAACTTTTATGATCGGTATATATATCACACTTTTCTATATAAATATAATTCCTCCATATCATTAATGAAAACATTACCGCTTATAAATCCAAAGCATGAGTTGGGTAATTTTTCTCATTAATCATCAATAGTCATAAGAACTGGTGCACTGACCAACCGTCACTTCATTTCCTTGAAATTTTCCTCACATTCGTATATCTAAAAGAACATGATACCTTTCCTTGTTAACTTTATTATAGGACTATATAGTATTGATAAATTCTCTGCAAACTATCGATAATATCAATCTAGACCATGAAATTTGAAGATAACAGTCACTATGGGTGGTCTTTAACACCATTAAAAAGCCTCATTCATTGATGGATCTACTTACATACCATCTATGGAAGTTTTATGACTCTAAAATGAAAAAAAATTAGAAAAAATTCACACATTGTATGTTTTTCATATATCTTCTCCATCCGTATGGTCTTTAGTAAAATTATAAAATGATCATCATGCTCTTCCTTACTCTTTGTATAGATAATAATATCATCTATAAAGACTACCACAAACATGTTGAGGTAATATCTAAAGGATTTATTCATTAAATTCATGAAAATAGAAAGTTAATTAGTAAGATTAAAAGGAATCACCATATATTCATAATGTCCATACCTTGTACGGAATTCATTTTTTGGTATATTTCCTTTCTTGACTCTCAATTGATGATATCCAAAATGAAGGTCAATATTTGAAAAGTATTGGTCTCCATGCAGTTGATCAAACAAGTCATCAATATGGTGAAGGTTATACAAATTATTTATTATGATTTTTTTCAACAATTGATAATCAAAGAAGAATCACATTGACCTATATTTATTTTTCACAAAATAACTCTTGCACCCCAAGGTGACAGACATGGACAAATGAATCCCATATCGTGGTTTTCTGGATGTTGCTTCTTTAAGTCATTCAACTCAATTGGGGACATTCTATTTGGAGTATTTGAAATTGGTGTGAAAAAATTTATGAGTATTATTGAGAACTCAACATCATGTTTTGGTGGAGGAATAGGCAAATCTTTTGGAAATACATCAAAAAAATCATGAATAATAGGCATATCATCTATGCCAATTTTCTCCCCAATCATTTGAGATAAACAACCCTTCGAGTGAGAATTAAGACCCATACACTGGTTGTAATATACATTGGATGTCCATTTTATCATCACATTGATGGATGATCATAGGATGATTTTAAATATCAAACATAAGTTCCCTTACATGACAATTTAATTGGGAATTATTTAGGGAAAACCAATCCATGCCTAAGATGACATGAAATTCAACCAAAGGAAGAATGATAAGATTTGTGGGGAGCACATTCTCACAAACTTCAATCGGAGATGAATCATATACTTTAGATGAAATAAATGTACCATTATGGGGTTTCACTAATAATTACACATATAATTGGTTTTCTAGAATATTAACACCCATATAAAATTCACTAGATATAAAAGAGTTGGTAGATCGAGACTAAAATATGTCATTAGCAGTTCATGAGTGGATGGTATGTGTACCAATCATTATGTTTTTATCACACCATCATGAGAAATAGTCATTGTATGTGATTTACCTTTATCCATTTGCTTAATAATCTTTTTACATTGATATACATCACCAACCCTTGGGTTTGGGTAGTGGTTATCATAATGCCTATTCTCTATACACTTGTAAAACTGAATCGTGGGAGGTTTATTCTATGCCTCCTTTTTCCCATTCACAATGTCAGCTATCTTTTTTTCATACCTTCACCAATAAAATTCCCAATTACCTTCCCTTCCATATTTAAAACAATTTTTTGGACCCCCTAATAAAATTCCATCCATGATTCTTCCCACACATATAGAATAATTTTAATATCATCTTCTTTTCTTCATGGTTTTTATATTTTCAATTTAAATCCATCTTCATGTTCTTGTTAGAACCATGATATTGTAACATGACTCCAACCTCTATTTCAACCATGATTTCATAATGAAAAATATCTTCGTATATACTAAATTATCTTATTTCCAACACCCTTCATTGACTTGTATTTATGATAATGAACAGATTATCCACTTTAATTTTTGGTTGGATGATAATTCAGGATGTGTACCACACATGTCTTGTGAAATTAGCCTCATAGGTACCAATAACTTCACCATCCATTTGATTTAACTAATGGAAATATTTATCCATCTTGGTAAAAAGAATATAAGGAACGTACTTATTAAAAAATATGTTCTTTAACTCATCCCATTCCAAGGATTCAATCTCATCTTTCTGCCTTGTATTATTGATTAAAGTCTACCACTGATCTGCTTCTTCTTCTAACCAATATATATCTAGAACAACTATATCATGATATGAACATTTTATAATAGATAATATCTTTGTAGTAGTATCGATCGATTGAATAGAAACAACCGGATCAAAATACCCTCTGAGAAAAGGTGGACGTTTCCTCATGAATGGTTCAACAGAATGTTGTTCGTGTATTTTCTCATTTGGTAGTCCACCATGATTCATTAATTCAGAATGATGTGTGAGCATTGTAACAATGTTGTTCATTCCTTATCCCATAGTATTTGGTTATATAGGAATAAAATAGTTGAATTTTCCAATGTAACCACCATTCATGTGGTTCCTTTGGGTTCCAGCATTTGACTAAAACCAAAAGCATAGTGTGATAATTACTTATCATAGTAAAAAACAACATAGTCATGAACATATTTACATATGGGATTCGAAAATAATGAAACCATCCTCAATATATGATAACCTTGATTCATCCTTGTATATATATAGAAAAATTATATCTAAATCCTTAATGGTGTTTCATGAAGTGTTTTTAAGTTTCCAATGAATATCCCCTGAGAGTGTCGAACCAGGTGTACAACAAGGCATGTTGTCTTCTACCAGATTACCCCAAGTTAGGCATATAACATATTTTTGTAGTTGATTCCCCAAGGTACATATGTGGAACATCCACATACACTTTTATTTTCGATACATTGATATATATATATATAGGAAGTTACTCACACTATCCTATACCAAAATTCCATGATATTTTTCGAAATGTGGAATAATACTTATAACAAGCATAGAAATATCTTTAGGGTTCTCATTAAGGTTTTCACATCTGATTTTCTAAAGGTTAGATAATATTTTCCTATTATACCAACTATAGAGACCCATTATTGAAATACATTAACATTACAGAACATTTATAGAATATATAAAACATTACACAAACAAATGCATAAAGACCGTACTAGACTAGGGACTAATGAAAAATGGAATCCTAAGCACTGGTATATAAATGAAAAACATTATCTCTCACTAGTTACTTCATGACTAGAACCCTTCTTGGACACATCAAATATAATACATATATTCATAACCTCTATAAGAAAAAATAAATGGGGTTTGATCAAATGCTTAGTAAGTGTAAACAAGGGAAACATGTCAGGAGAATAATGATCATAAGGGTATGATAACTTTATCATGAAAAGATAATATCATACAATTCATATCAAATATCATATACATGAATCATGGAATAAATCATGGTAGTTCAAAATACACGAAAAACAAGGAAATATAGAACATAATACATGAAATCATAACATTTTAATGAAACATGGGATTGTGGGAGACAAATAAGAATATAAATTTATTTCCATAGTAGCCAAGGAATTCCTATCAATTCCATATTGTTTTTATTGGTTCACTTTCCATACCATTTTTCGAGTCATGGTTTACTCCAATGGCCATATTTTTAGCATGAGTTCACTCCTGATACCATATTGTTAGTCACAGTTCAATCCCATGTCCATATTAGTAGTCAATGTCCATTCCCAAGACTATGCTAGTCTATCTCATTAGATATAAATCTTTACCCAATGCATTGGAAAGATAATGTTAGGTCCACTATGTCAAATACCCTGAGGGGGGTGAATCATGGTATGCTAGATTAAAATAACTACCCCTTCAGATCTTTTTTCATCATTAATCAAAAAACACTTCTCTCTTTATCCTATAGAAATATATGAATAGAAATGAAATCATTCACATGACACAAAAATTTTACATAGTTTAGCCTCACTGGGATTTATCCAAGGGTCAAACAATGGAGATGTTTCAATGATCCAAATACACTAAAGCTCACTACAAAATAAAAGGATCAGGCTACATCACTCATATGCCTAACATCACCGCCTTTATAATATTTATGGTTTACTCATTGTATTCCCAAGGGTCACTTCCTATGTCTATTTCTATGGATCACTACTATTGGAAATGATCATTGTATTCCTATTACTTCACTCACTACTCTTGGAAGGGATCCACTAACCATTTATATACTTGTACATACATTCATTTTCATGAAAGAACACATCCTCAATTATAAGTAGATGCTCTGTTTCTGTTCATTTTCACCCATAGTTGGAATCCAATTTTCCATGTACTATTATTTTGAAGAAATTACATCCATGTACTTTTTTGGTTCATTTTCACTCTTTCTCAACCCTTCGCGAACTACCTTACTCTTTAGTGAATTGTGTAGTAGGTATGCTTTATGGATGGCCTCTCCCACATATTGTCTCCACTTCCACCGCCACGTACTTCCTCGACAAACCATATCCATGTACCACCATGAAAAACCTTCTATATTTATGCAATCTACATCCTCTTCGGTGTACCTAATCCTTCCATATACTACTTCCAACTTCCGCATATCATCTTTGCATCCATATACCACTTGCAGACTTACTTTTTCCTTAGACCAGTTCACCCTATGTTGGATTCAGTACCTCACCAAAACCGTTCATATATTTTCTTCCCTTACCTATTTCAACCTTTACAAAATCACTTCCCCATGAACAACTTCTCATTCATAGATTCCCCAAAAACTCTTTCACACATAGCTAAATTTCTTCCTATAAAACAGATGTTCCCTAATGAAATTATCTCTCCCCTTGAATATTGGATTATCAATCCTTATATAGGAAAATATATCCTCATAATTCCACAATATGTGATTTACCAAATAATTAATGTGGTTTCACCTTAATCGTGTACCACCTCTCTAATTAAGCTTTATTCCGTATGTGGCCTACGTACCACTTCTCTTCCTATGTGGTGGAAAAAATCACCATCACATTTTCTCCAAAAACATCCTTATAGGATACTCAAATCACCTCATTATTTCCATGAATGAAAATCCATCCACTGTACCACAATCCTCCAGTTCACCACAAGTTTTAATAGTGAACTGCAAGCCATCACAACGAACCATTATAGTTTTGCGAACCATTTTTCCCACTTGGTCCCCCTTTGCCGATTTATCCATTCCATTTACCACAAATAGCGGTCTGTGTACCATGTTTCATGGTCCACATACCATCCTTTTCATTCAAAGAACTATAATTCTTGGTCTGTATATTGTTCTCTCATGTGCAAAAATCATCATTTTCCAAAAACTAAACTCTTTAATTTGAGGTCAATAAAATTAGAAAACATTAGGAAAGTTATCCACCATAAACACCTTCTATGGAAAATAATGTCCATCCTCATTTGTAGTCATATGGATTTCTCAACAAACACAAACACACCAAACACATTATGACAAGACACCCTGAGATATGTTTTTCCAACATATATATAGGTCTCACCCATCTCATAATAAACTCATACCTACATGTTCCACAATATCATAAATAATAATATCATAAACCATGAAATTAGATGGGTATTATAAAAATGTAATCATATCATAACTGGTGGAAAATGATAGGTTTCATAATTAATTCATTATAAACATAACCCATTAAAAGAAGTGGGTTTCTAAAGAATATTACCCCTGAATGTTAAACGAGTTCCATAAAAATAATGGCATCAAAACATAATCTATTCAGAGTAATAATATGACTGGAAACATTTAATAAATTCACCTTAAATGTATGAGTAACACCAATGGATGTTATATTATATGGTAAATAATTTTGAAAGATCTTTTAAAAACGTTAATGTTGAAAAATATCCTTTCTTATTTAAAAAATCTCTTTATATAACATAGAACATTATGGAAAGGTTTTTATATTAAAATAGAATTGAAAATATTTAATGTATGATTTGAAAATATTAAAACATTTATAAATTCATTTTCCTTGAAAATTATCTTCATGGAACTTTTTGAAAGATTTTTCAAAAAAATTTCAAAATCATGGATTTTGAATACAGTAGTTTTCTAACCGAATAGAGAAGTGGTGGGATTTTACCTCACAATATTATCTTGTGCACCAAAGAGTGGAAATAATGTTACTAACAGATAAGGATATCTATTATAAATAATGGAGAAGAAAACTCGTGATTTTTCTAGAGAGGTGGATCATAATATTTCATCAAAGATGCATAGTCATTAACAATCTCCAAAAGCGATGAGATTATTTCAATAAACTCTTACCACATGGTTACTTGGTACCATACTCTACCCATAGTAAAAGAGATTTAAATAAATTTTAATATATCATGAATATAAGGATATTAATGATATGACATGGTAGTATATACACTTATAAAAAGAGTTCAGGGGCATAATAGTTCATTAGTATGAAAGAAGGAAATTTGAGACATATCATTTTTTACGAATTTGGTAACATTTCAAACATAAACCCCATGAGATATAGTTAATAAAATTTATATTTTAATATCCATAAATTTAAGAACATGATACATATAATGCAATCATGGGAATTACATGTTGTAACACCCCGATATTTTATGAGTTAAATTCATTATAATTTCATTTATCTCATGTGTTATACGCTATAACATGATTAACTTTCACTATACAAAACTCCGTATTACATTGCAGTATACACAACACTATTCATGGATTGTTTTATAAACAATTTCATGTATATTTTATAGAATTAATTTCATGCAAGACTAATTATAAGTGAATAATGAAATATTATAACCCGGTCATTAATGTGGATGGTACGAATAATATTAACTTTCTTCTGAAAAAATATTTAAATGAAAATGAGTGAGTCTATAAAATAATAAAATAAATTTGGATGGATTTTATTAATTATATATATGTAATATATTAAATCAATTTATTTAGAATTCATCTAATATATTTTCTATACATGATACACAAATCGATTCAATTTTTCAGATAAAAATAGTATTTTTTTTAAAAATGCTGTATTGCTTCCTTTTAATAGAAAACCCATTTTAAATATTGTTTCTAAAAAATTTATATATTATATTTAACAAAACAATATTTTTTTAGATGTGGGATATAAAAATTTTTTTGGATGAATTTTTTATATTTTTTTGACAAGTTTTAAATTTTGATGATTAGAGAGATTATAGTAAATTTCAATTGAAAACTACATTTTTCATCGAAATAATTAATATAATTTAATTATACTATTGAATGGATTTAATGTATAAATAGAATTTATTTTTATCTGTCACGACCCATCCTCGGGGCCCGTGTCGTGACTACCCTAAGCCCGGATTCCATAGGCCAAGGGCTGGAGACTAGCACCAAAGGCGTAAATCCTGATAACTGGGAAGGTATTGCCTTTATAAAATTAAACAAAACACCATAGGGTACAAACGGATGTAATACACTATGTACAAAATGAAGTGCTGAAAAGTAAATGGGCTAGAATACAGACCCAATCGAAAGTACAACTACAATTGAACAAAAGTACAACAAAAAAGACAAGCAGATGGAATAATAGAAGCAGCTCCCAGGCCATCCACCTCGGATCCTACCTGAAGGGTAGGTACATATAGTGCAGCTCCTGGATCGTCCACCACAGATCCTACCTGAAGGGTAGGTACAGATAGCGCAGCTCCTGGATCGTCCACCAAAGATCCTACATGAAGGGTAGGTACAGATAGCCTACACAATTCTCTTGCCTGTCAACCTCATCCGAGTATAGTCTTTTCGTGAAGTCCACCTCCAGATACTGACTCCTCGTGACGTCCACCTCTGGGTAACGTCCAGTCCTTGAACACTTGGCCTCTGTCAATGCTTCACGTTGTCTACAACCAACACAACGAGGTGCGGGCATAGCCCGTGCAGGGGTGAGTATAACGATACTCAGTAGGGACCCCGAGACCATCAAGGTCTCCCTAAATCCAACAAGGATAACCACAAAGAAATATCTCAATAGATAACCTATACTTAGATATATGCCCATACATATAGCTAAGTTATCAAGTAACCCATCTCAATCATAAGGAAACACAAAGGTTATGAAATCAACAGATAACCACCACCTGGGTATATGCCCATATATATACCTAAGTTATCAAGTGACTCATCTCAATCATGAGGTAAACACAAAGGTCATAGACTCAGCTCAAAGCAAGATTTTTATTATCGAAACCATAACTGCTGAAGAGCCCCGTCCTTGTCGAGTACAATGATCCTGTCACGACTCTGAGGTACTTCTCACTAACCTAAGACTACTGAGGTACTCCTCCTATCGAGTATCGCGGGTCAGCCACCCAAACACAATACTGCTACCTGCCGGGGTCAGCCACCCAAACACAGTAGTGCATCCCCCCTAATAGCCTCCAGAGGTACTCTCTAGTCGAGTATCGCGGGTCTGCACCCAAACACAGTAGTGCTCCATCCTCCATGGTTCTGCACCCAAACAAAGTATTGCTCCGTCCACTGGGATAGTCGACTCACTCCAAGTCCTGTCGGTCAAGCAGTCGTCAGGTCTCAGCTGGATACACGGTCTCCGTACTCCATACTCTCGTCTCCGGGAGGATCCGCTCCACGAGCTACTTGTCGATACTCCAAGTATTTCAAAGTCCCACGAAGAAGTATTTCAAAGTACGGCATAGTCATAGGGGTCTCAACGCAACAGACGACATGTCAATCAGATGCTCGGTCTGTGAGTTATTAACCTTTTCATCCCAGGGGCGCGGTTGGTTTCGTGTGTGAACCAACCCAGTTGTATCTCAACTGTACCCCGAACTCTCATGAGGTATACTCATAGGTACCGTTTCTCAACGTGATAATCAACGACGCTAACGGTTCGTCAAACGGACATCCGGTTTGAAAGTTATCAACTTTTCCGTTCTAGGGGCCCGGTTGGATTTCGGGTACAATCCAACCCGGTCATACTCCAACTACGTCCAAATCTCAATATAAGTATTCCAAAAGTTCCTTCTCATCAAGAGGAATCCAACAAAGTCGACGGAACGTCAATCAGACGTCCGGAGCTCGAGATATAAACGTTTCCACTCCGAGGGCCCTGTTGGTTTCGTGATCGAACCAACCCGGCCATACAAAAAGTTCCTCAAAACCCTGAGTGTAGTATACCGAAACTCCCGTCTCGATCCAAGGATCGCATCGCAACTCACAGTGCGTCGATCAGAGGTCCATAGACCATGATACCGGAATTTGAATGAAAACTACCCGAAAACAGGGGGTTCGGGCCCTGTCCGACCCGGCCCGAGACCCCCTGGGTCGGCCCGAACTGGGTCGAACAGAACCGGGTCTGGGTCCGGCCCACTAGGTCACTGCTCGGCCCAGCCTGGGCACAGCGTGGCCCGGCTTGGCGCTGGCACGGCGCCCGCGTGGCCAGCGGGTGCGGGGGGGGGGGGGGGGGGATTACAACCCCCCGCAGTCGACGCAACTGGCGCGGCTTTAATCAGTGCCGCTCAGCCTCCAGAATGGCGAAGCTGTTCCGGTTTCGCCCGCCACCGTGGCTCTTCCGTGGAGGTTCTGTTCCGGCTTCGTGCCGCCACCACCTTCCACGGACCACCGGATGCGCTCCGGCGGTACGTTTTTCTTGTCGACTTTGCCAACGGTCATCCCGGGACCCAACCTTCACTACGGAGGCATCAAATTGACTTTGCGGACCCATCTGTCATTGCCCGTAAATCCGTGCAAAACAATCAACCAGCGGAGTCTTCGAATCACCTCCGCGGCCTCGTCTCCAGCCGTGGTTTCGTTTGGCCTCAACGGAGCGGTACGACGGCGTCGTGCTTCTTCGCCACATTCTTCTTGTTTCTGCGTGGTGCAGTTGCACCGCGTACCTTTGTTCATGCTGCGACAAAAACAACATCAAAGGGGGAGGAGAGTCGGCTGTGTTTGTGTGGTCCGACCTCCTCTCATTAATCTGATACCAAGTGGGTAAAGGAATTGACATTGGACGACAATGAATAATAACGAACACAAAACAAAACACCTACCTCGATGAAATCGTTTAATGAAGGTTCATCGCGGAATTGAACGTCGTGGAACAAGGCGTCACGGAAGGAGAGGGTCGTTGGCTTCGCGGTACATAGCGTCACGTCGTCGATCTCCGAGGAAGGCCTCTCTCACCGTTTTCCTTCATCGGAGGTCGACGTTCTTCGTCGGGGACGGTGCGTTCTTCCCGTTCTTCAAGGAGGAAGAACGTACTTCGGAACATAGACCTTTCCTCTCCAAATCCTCTCGCACCACCAACTAACCTCTCATGAAATAGAACTTAGAATTATTTAATTAACACACAAGCCAAAAATTCATTTAAAATTCAAATGAGTCCAAGAATTATTTACTTTGAATAACCTACTCAATTAATGAGTTGACTTTATTTAAAGGGGGTGTGGGTGTGTTACATAATTAATTGGGGTTGAGGAAGTTGAAAAGGTGGGGCTCATGTGGGCCCCAGCCCACTAATATCCTACCTAGTGGTGTGGTTAGGATGTGGATCTCACTTCAACCACTTAGCTTAGGTTAAACTACAAAAAATAAAAATAAAATTGGTTGCACCATTTTATATTATTCTTTACTTAACCCAAAATTTAATAACCACACTCGAGAAAAAAGCAACTCCGGGAAAGGTGTTCCTAAGCAATTACCGGCGATGCGATTCCATCGGTGTCCTCAGATTTCGATTCTGAGCATCCGTTCAAAAGTTAGGAAAACCCGCTCGTTCATTCACTGAACGTACCCGAGCTAAACATCGGAAATTTATTCCGGGCTCACCAGGCCTCGAAATCAGGTTCCGTTAAAAACTGCGTTCTTGTAAAATCCAAAAGAAAATTAAGAAAAAAAATTTCCCTTGAATTTTACGGGTCTTTAGATTACTCCCACCTCAGAGCTTTACGTACTCGTAAAGCTTTAACACAAACTAGGGATACAAAAGCGGTACTGAGCACGCATCTAAGCCTTCCGCTCTCATGTGCTCACCTAGAGGTTCTCGTGCAGCCAATGAAAGCTCACAAGAGGAATATACCGTCCTCGTAGGACCGCTCCTGTCGATCCTCAACTCCTACTGGAACCCCGCAAAAGTCACCCCATCAGCAATTTCCAGCTCCCCATGGTCGATGATATGCGTAGGGTCAAGAACGTATCTTCCCAGTGGAGATACGTGGATTCCATCGTGCACATGGTGCAACTGAGGTGGATGGGTCAAGGGGTATGCCACCTCGCCTACCCTGCTGAGGAATTGAAAAGGTCCGCTGAACCTCGAAGGTTACTTGCCACCTCGGCCACATCTCTGTAAACCTCATTGAGGTGAGACCCGTAAGAAAACATGGTCACCATCCTCAAATTCCAGAGGTCTCCAATTCCTTTTTAGAACTGAAACTCAAAACTCTTGCTGCCACGAGGGTAAGGTTGACCGACTCAAGAGTGATCGGCCGCACCCTCCTATGCATGAGTTTATCCGGTGCTGCCTGGGGTTTCCTTTTCACCAAACAAGGAAAACCCATCCCGACGCTGTAGTTAGACCACAACCTTTTTTCCTAATACCATCAATTTTTGTATGAACCGTGATTGCCCAGTCCATACTCAAACCAACATCATAAGGCCTCGATGCTGCCACCAAGAGATTCCAACCTAAACTCTCGCCTCGAGGGTCTGACCACACTGTCAGCATAAGTGTGATTATCGAGTCTTCTCCCAAGGTATATCCAGACATGAGGGTCAATTCTACGGCTTACCGGAAACTCTAGGTATGGGACAAAATTTGTGAAAGTAAGGAATGATTCATATCGACATCTGTTACTACGATAGCTAGTAGTGGATAAAGACTGTCCCTTGAATCATTTTTAGAGACATTGGGTTACACTCCGTGACTGCATGCAGTCGCACTCTTTCCCTTCCCTCCAGATCCCTGAGCCTGGTGGGGAAAACTAAGGCAGGTGGTTGACGCGTGTTAAAAGGTACACAACCTCATGATACTCTCCTAGTTCTTCCACCACATCTGCTGCTTCGCAGACTCATCTCTCCTTAAATCTTCCTCTTCTTGAAACATTTATCACGCCCGAGCCTCTATAACTGGCGCCAGTTTCCTGTTTCTTACTGCACTGTGCAGTCTTCATCCGCTCCTGGATGATCTGCACTTTCTTTTCCTACGATCTGTAAGGTCTGCTATGATTTCTCCTTTTCCGAAAAGAGGAACTCGGTCTCATCCCCTGGATGAACCACACCCATTGCCTAATACAGTCAATACTGACATGAATGATGCATTCATGCCATGGATGATGTCGTAAGGACTCGACATTACTGGCAAGAGATCCATCCGTCAATCTCGCCTCCAAGGGTCGAGTCACACTGTCGGCATCAGTGTGAGGTCACTGGGTCTCCCCCAGTAGAAATCTCGAAAGTGAGGGTCAAGTCAACAGTTTAAACCGGGACCTCTCAGTATCAACCAAACAAAAGGATAGGAAAGCAAGTGTCACTAGGATAAGTGTCTTTTATTATTGCAGCTCTTAGTACAAAGACTCACAACAACAACAACAACAACAACAACAACAACAACAACATGGAACTAGAATTACCATGAACAAAAAGATATCCACTAGTTCTGCTCCTGTCCACCTGCTTCCGGAGCACTACTGCCTTTTACACTGCTCGGTTGTTGCTCAAGCACCCGCTGCTGCTTCTGTCTCGGTGGCTCCTCCAACACCCGCAGATCAACTGTGCGGGGAGTCGGACAGTCACGTGCCATGTGACCCTTTCTGCCGCTGGAGTAACACTATCCGTTTCTGGCATGCCTGGCTCTGACCCCACCCCGGGTGCCCAGCACCACCGATCCTGAGTCATGCGGTCGACCACCTGTAGGTCTGGTCCTCCTGGACCTCTACATCATCTTTCTACTGCCTACAGATGACTCAGCTACTAATGGAAAATATTGTGGCAAAGGCAGCAACTCTTGAACACGCTCGGGGTGTAGATCCACTGGTATAAACTCCACCCTGAAGAAGGTATCGAAGTCTCCCAAAGTGAAGGTCATCCCATCAAAAAACTGGAACAAGTGGCTCCACCACCATCATGTTGCTTCCTGTAGGAGGCTGGTAGTAAAGATTTCCAGGAAGTCTGCTGGTGTACCCACTATCCTGAAAACTCTCACCACAGCCTCTAGCTAATCCTCAGCCGCCTGTGGGTCCGTCTCTCCCCAGAACCGGGGTGGCCTCTGGCGTTGGAACTCATGCAGCGTTCTAAAGAGACGTTCACTCTCTGTTGATGGGGCTTGTGGCATCGGTGGCCCAATGTATGGTAGTACCGCGGGTGCCTCCGCTGGTGCCTCAATTGTAAGAGGGCCCTATACCGATGACTCATCTCTCGGCAGGCTGTCAGTACGAACATCCCTCTGTGCTCCAACTGGTCGTCCATGGGACGACCTCCTGAAAGATACAACGTGACACGGTCAAATGATTATACCTGGTGAGCTGACCTAGTTTAATATAACTTTTAAAAACGTTTGGAAACACACATGTAATCAGTGTTTTCGTGCACAAAGTCAGAAATCAGTTGTCAGGGTCCCGGTGTATGGATACGTTGGCCACCCGCATCAACACTAGACTCCCTAAAATAAAAACCAAACTCGATAGTCTTAACACTATCGCTTCACAGAAAGAAAAAATATCAGAGTTATAAGTTCTGCGGTAGAACCGACTCCTCTGATACCAATTTTTCATGACCCGTCCTCGGGGCCCGTGTCGTGACTACCCCAAGCCCGCCTTCCATAGTCCAGGGGATGGTGACTAGAACTAATGGTGTAAATCCTGATAACTGGGAAGGCATTTCCATTATAAAAGTAAACAAAACACCACAGGGTACAAGTGGAAGTAATACACTAAGTAAAAAAGGAAGTGCTGAAAAGTAAATGGGCCAGAATACAAACCCAATCGAAATTACAACTACAACTGAACGAAAGTAAAACAGAAAAGACAAGAAGCTGTAAGAATAATAGCATATCCTAGGTCGTACACCGTGGATCCTACCTGAAGGGTAGGTATAGATAGCGCAACTCCTAGATCGTCCACCACGGATCCTACTTGAAGGGTAGGTACAGATAGCGCAGCTCTTGGACCGTCCGCCACGGATCCTACCTGAAGGGTAGGTACAGATAGCCTCTATAATGCTCTCACCCGTCAACCTCTTCCGAGTATCGTCTCGTAGAGAATTACACCTCCGGATACTGACTTGTCGTGAGGTCCACCTCCGGGTACCGTCCAGTCCTAGAACACTCGGCCTCTGTCAGCGCTGTCCGTTGTCTGCAACCAACACAACGAGGTGCGGGCATAGCCCATGCAGGGGTGATTATAATGATACTCATTAGGTATAATGACCCATAATTTACATACATTGTTATTACATCAGAATTGAAGAACATTTATTAGAACATATAACAAAACCAGTAAAGGATCCTATAGGTATAGTGTCTTTAGAAAATGGGAAACATAAACAACTGGTTCATAAAGCATCTACACTGTCTCCCATTTATTTCATCATATCAAGAGTCCCTTTTGGCATATCCAACTTAATAACCTTCTTCCTGACCTGGGGAAATAAAACATACAAAATGGTGAGCTCAAATGCTCAGTAAGGGTAAACGAAAGAAATATCAATCACATCATATACATAAGAACATAACTTTTTGAAATCTTAACCTGCAAAAGAGATCATAATTTCATAACATGGGATAAATAATAGTGGTGAAATGTAATCCAAATAATCACAACATAAAACATGAAACTTTGTGGAATACACACATAATCATAGATAATCCTTTCTTATTTGTCAAGACTCATTTCCAAGACTATCTTAGTGGACAAATTCCATTTCCAAACCGAGTTCACTCCTCCTTTCAGTCCTGTTTCACTGAACCGGTTTAACTTTCCATTCCAGCCATGTCTATCTCATGAGACATAAAATCTTTACCCAATGCATTGGAGGGAGATATAGGTCCCACCAATCCCTTATGATACCATTCTTATGTGTGCCACAAAATCATAAACCATAATTTATATCATAACCCATGTAATAAAAACGGGAATCTTAAACATCGTGACATCATAAAACAATTCATATAAGATAATGAAATTAATAAAAATATTTCCATCACAACATAATCAAATCAATGTAATAATATGGATAAAAACAGAACCCTTTATTATCTTAGATGGAAAATAATTTTGATAAAACACTTGAACTCCATTCTTGAGGAAAATATCCTTTCTACTTAAAAAACACTTTTCCTTTCTTAACATGTCATAAAATTCTAAACTAAAAGAAGTTGATTAAAAATAAACTTGAAAACTTGTATGGTAAGCTTCTTAGAAATAATGTTTTAAAAATCCATTCATGCCGTATAAGTTAAAAAAACATTCTTCTCGTACTTTTGCCAGAAAAGTCAAAAAGTACCTCGTACAAAAAACGACAAAAGATTCATTTCATATCCTTTACTAAAAACTCACCGAAGGGTAAAATTGGATATAAAATATTGAATAAGGATTTAAATATTACATATTGAGGAAACATGGATGTGGATGATAAAATACACCCCAGTGAATATTAATTGTGTTCTTACACTATAAGGTTGATAAACTTACTATAACAAGACAAACGAACCCTAAGTTGTTTATTATTATTATTATATAACCTTATCTAAGTCATTTTGATGAACCATAGATTTTTAGGACTAAAATAACAATTAATAATATAATATCTTTTTAAAAAAATATTTTAAATCAATTTTGATACTATTTAGTAATTAATTTTTGTAAAAATCATAACAGAATGATTTGTTCGAAAAAAGTTAATTAAATAAATACTAACAAGTCATATTAACCTAAAAAATTAGTGGAATTTATAAAAATTCTCAAATTACATTTATTTGGGTATTTATAACATCAATTATGTCAATATTTCATTAATATGATAATTACTGCATCATCTTTGTGTCATAGATAAATTAAATTATTTAATGTCTAAAAATTACAAACAAAATACCATTATGTAAGAAATCGTTTTATATTTATAATGAATATTGATAGTCTAATTTATCTTATGTATAACCCTATATTAAAAATGCTTTACTTATTAAACTTTGATTTTAACTATTTTAACCATTCTTTAAATAAATTGATAATAAATGTCCTAATCTAATCCATGTGGGCCTAAATGGTCATATTTTATTCCTAAGGTTGATTTTGTCGAATTACACTTATCCAATAGAATTAGGACATGTGTTAGGGTAATAATAATATCATTTTTACCCTTAATTACCCTATTTACTTTTAACAGTGGTAAAAAAAGTAAAAAGTTACTATTCACCAAAAATTATTCTCATCTCATTAAACCACATTTTAGTCCTTGATATTAACTGTGTCTCTCATATTTTCGAAATTCCACTCACAGAAGCGGTAAAATTATGTTTTATGAAAAATTCAGTTTTTTTAACTACCACTTAGTGGTTTCACTATTCATCAAAAAATGAAAGTTTCTAGAAGAATACCAAAAATTAGGCCTAAGCTATATTTGATATTAGGAATTCAAAAATGATGTCTATTTTACCAAATTCAAAACACATCAGTTGCATTAATTTATTTAAAAATTAATTCTCGTCGTCAAAACAAATAGCGTGTTTTAAGAGATAATAACTATCAAAAGATTGACACTTGTTTATGTTTGGTTTAAATGTAAAATTATATTCAATGACCAAAATTGTATTAAATGGTAAAAATATATTATAAACATACTTTAAAACCACACAAATTAATAATTTATCACTATTAATTATTTCGATCAAAAAAGTTGTTTTTAATTAAAATTTAGTAATTTTCATTATTCATCAGAATATGAAAGTTATCCGAAAAGCACCAAAATTTCACCTTAAGCTAATTTCAATATTCCAAATCCAAAACTGAAGTCCATTTTGCAAAATAAAATTTACAAAATTTCAGAAATTTTTTATTACTATTCATAACAGTTAGTTTTAATAATATTTTAATAGCATATCGTTGCTTAGTGAAACTCAGTATTGCATAAGACGCAAGCTATTGAGGAAGGGTGCGGTTGCGTGTAAAGCAATATACTATTGTGTGAAAGATTCCTTTGATGATTTATATAACATAAAAACAAAATATTACTCATAAAAGTCTTGGGCGTTACATTCTACCCCCCTTAAAATGAATTTCACCATCGAAATTCGTCACTTGTAACAAATAGATGAGGATACCTCTCCCTCATAATATCCTCAAGCTCCCATGTAGCTTCTTCTAATTGGTGGTTCCTCCATAAAACATTTACCAAGTGAGTGGTGTTGTTCCATAGAACTTTTTCACTACGATCGAGAATCTCTATCGGTTGTTCTTCATAAGAAATATCTTGTTCCAACGGTACATCTTCTGAGCTGAGTACATGTGAAGGATCTGGTATGTACTTTCTCATGAGAGATACATGGAACACATCGTGAACTGGAGAGAGATTCAGTGGAAGCTTCCATCGGTAAGCTACCTTCCCAACACGATCCAGTATTTTGAAAGGACCGATATATCTAGGGCTCAACTTCCCCTTCTTTCCAAATCTCATGACCCTCTTCCAGGGAGATATTCATAATAACACTTTATCACCCACTTCAAACTCTAAGTCTTTTCTTCAGTTGTCGGCATAACTTTTTTTTTCGACTCTGAGGTGCTATTATGTGTTGTTGAATAGATCTGACCTTTTCTGCCTTCTCATCAACAAGATCATGTCCTAATAGCTTTCTTTCCCCAACTTCATCCCAGCAAGTTGGAGTCCTGCATTTCTTTCCATAGAGAGCTTCATAAGGATCCATCTGAATACTGGAGTGAAAGATATTATTATAAGAAAATTCCACCAAAGGTAGGTGTTGATCCCAACCACCATTGAAATCCATAGAGCTAGCTCTCAACATATCTTCTAGAGTTTGAATTTTCCTCTCAGACTAACCGTCTGTCTGAGGATGATAAGTAGTTCTAAAACTCAACTCTGTATCCAGATTATGCTGAAGACTTCTCTAGAACTTTGAGGTAAACCTCAGAACCCGATCAGATATAATAGAAAGTGGTACTCCATGTAATCTTACCACTTCCTTTACATATATCCTGGCAAGCTGATCCAGAGAGGAATCCTCTCTAATAACAATGAATTGTGTAGACTTTGTAAGACGATCAACTGTGACCTAGATTGAATTATTGCCTTTAGATGTTTTAGGAAGTCCTGTGACAAAGTCCATAGTGATGTTTTCCCATTTCCATTCTGGTATGGGTAATGGTTGTAACATCCCCTTAGACTTCTGTCTCTCAGCTTTAACTTGCTGACAAACCAAGCCTCGAGAGACATATTCAGCGACATCTCTTTTTATGCCATCCCACCAGAAGTACTCTTTCAGATCCCTATACATCTTCGTGATTCTAGGATGAATAGAGAATGAAGAACTATGAGCCTCATCCAATAGATCCTTCTTTAATTCGGGGATGGGAGGAACACAAACCTGATTCCTAAACTTTATTATCCCATCACAATCAAGGTTGAATTAAGGAACATTTCTCACCTTCTTTTGTAACTCTACATCTTCTTTCTTTGCCTCTTTAATCTTCACATGTATAGATGGTTGAACATTCATTTGAGAAAGATACGATTTTTCCCCTTTCATTATAATTTCAAGATCCATCCTTTGTAAATCCATAAATATTGGATCTTTTGTGATCCTCATCATGGATAAAATAGCATGGTCTTGTCGACTTAATGCATCTACCACCTTGTTTTTTTTACTAGAGTGGTAATGAATTGAGTAGTCGTAATCATTAATCAGCTCCAACCATCTTCTTTGGCGCATATTCAGCTCCTTTTGTGTGAAAATATACTTTAATCTTTTATGATCAGTATAAATGTCACACCTTTCTCCATAAAGATAATGCCTCCAAATCATTAATGTAAAAATTACCGTAGCTAACTCCAAATCATGAGTTGGGTAATTTTGCTCATGTTTTTTCAATTGTCGTGAGGCATAAGCTATCACCATATCATTTTGCATAAGAACACACCCCAATCCCTTATTGGATGCATCACTGTAGATCACAAACCTTTCTTCACTACAAGGCAGTGTGAGCACAGGTCCACTTGATAACCTTGTTTTTAACTCCTTGAAATTCTCTTCACATTCCTTCGTCCAAATAAACTTAACTCCTTTCTAAGTCAACTTGGTTAGTGGATTAGATAATCGTGAGAAATCTTTCACAAAATGTCAATAATATCCAGCCAAACCAATAAAAATTTGGATCTCAGTTACTGTTATCGGTCTCGACCATCTTTCGATAACCTCTGCTTTTGCTGGATCCATAGATATCCCCTCTTTTGAGATTATGTGACCCAAAAATGAAACTTTTTGAAGCCAAAATTCACACTTGGTAAATTTTTCATAAAGCTTCTCCTTTATCAGGGCCTTCAATATAATCCTCAAGTTATCTTCATGTTCTTCCTTGATCGTTGAAAAGACAAGAATATCCTCTATAAAGACTACCACAAAATGTTCAAGATAGTCTCTAAAGACTCTATTCATCAGATCCATGAATATAGCAGGGGCATTAGTAAGACCAAATGGCATAACTATAAATTCATAGTGTATATACCTTGTACGGAAAGCCATCTTTGGTATATCCTCCCTTTTTACCCTTAATTGATGATACCATGAACGTAGATCAATATTGGAAATTATTGAGCTCCACGTAGTTGGTCAAATAAGTCATCAATGCACGGGAGATGATATTTTTTCTTGATAGTGATCTTGTTAAGTTCTCGATAATCAATGTAGAGTCTCATTGATCCATCTTTCTTCTTAACAAATAGATCAGGTGCTCCCCAAGGTGACGCACTAGGGCATATGAATCCCTTATCAAGATTCCTTGGAGTTGCATCTTCAATTCCTGCAAATCAATTGGGTCCATTCTAAAAGGTGTCTTTGAAATAGGTAAAGCACCCGGTACGAGTTCTATTGAAAACACAACTTTACGATTTGGTGGAAGACCTGCTAATTCCTCTGGAAATACATCATCAATCTCCCGTACAATGGGCATATTCTTAATCGTGAGTTTCTCATCAACCATTTGAGATAAATAACCTTCATTTAGTGGAATCAAGACCCATAAGATGGAAGAAATTTCCACTAGAAGGTTATGTTCATCCTTACATCGATAGATGATCATAGATTGATCTGGAATATGAAATGTGACTTCCCTTCTTTGGAAAATGATATGATCTCCATATAAAGAAAGAAAATCCATACCAATAATCACATCAATTTCCACTATAGGAAGGATCACAAGATTTTCAGGAAGCACTTTCCCACAAACTTCAATCAGAGAAGAATTATAAGCTTTTGATGTGACTGTTGTGCCATTAGGGGTTGTAACAGCTAACTCAAAATCTAATTGTTGAGGTAATATGGTGATACTCTTAGAAAATTCTTCAGAAATAAAAGAGTGGTTGGATCTAGAATCAAATAAAACATTTTATACTTTAGAGTGGATGGTAAGTGTACCTTTCACCACATCGTTATCATATTCCACATCGCTGATAGAAATTGCATGTGACTTTCCTTTGCCTTTAGCCTTAAAAGTTTGTTAACGTCGACCATCATCATCAACCCTTGGATTTGGGCATTGATTGGAATAATGCCCCATCTCCTTGCATTTTTAACATTGAAGTGTAGGAGGTGCACTCTGTGTATCCTTTTCATTGTTTGAATAACTAGACATCTTCTTCCCATCATTGCGGCATTCAAATGCCCGTTGACCTTTCTTTCTACATTTGAAACATTTACTTGTCCCTTTAAGACAACTCCCTCCATGTTTCTTTCCACACTTTGAGCATAAGGGAAAACTCATCTTCTTTTCAGTGTGCTCTTTAGATTTTACTTTTAATTCCATTTTCCTCTTCTTATCAAACCCATATGACTGATGGGTTACACCAATCTCCATCTTGACTTTGAGAGCACATAGAACGATTTCCTCATAGCTATTAAAGGCCCTTATGGCTAAAACCCTTTGAAGACTTGGGTTTAAGCCACTAAAGAATCGATTGATCTTACTCTTATGTTGAATAATAATACCAGAAGCATACCTTGCAAGTCTTGTAAACTTTTCATCATAGGTACCAACAGATTCATCATCCATTTTCTTTAGTTCAAGAAACTCATTCTCCATCTTTGTTCGGAGAATATGAGGGAAGTACATATTGAAAAATAAGTTCTTGAACTCGTCCCATTCCATGGACTCAATTTCATCCCTTTGACTCGTATTCTTAATAAGATTCCACCATTGATCAGCATCTCCTTCCAAACGATACACTGCTAGGATGACTTTATCATGTTCAGAACATTGAAGAACTGAAAATTTCTTTTCAGTAGTACTAATCCATTGTTCAGCAACTAATGGATCATTAGACCCGCTGAATGAAGGTGCACTACTGGAAATCCAGCGTTTCCCAATGGTTTAGAACCGTTGGGAAAGGCTGCAGAACCGTTGGTATATGTTATACCAACGGGTCTGCAAACCGTGGGGATGTAAGCCGTTGGGAAAGGCTTTTCCCAACGGTTTACACAGAACCATTGGGATAGGTTAGAAAAAATCAACCTATCCCAACGGTTTGGCCCGTTGGGAAATCAACAGAACATTTTCTTTCCCAACGTTTTGTAAACCGTTGGGAAAGGTTTTTACCAACGGTTTCATGAACAGTTGGTAAAAACAACCATGCAACAGGGTATCCCTACGGTTTCAAACCATTGGGATAGGGTGTTTTTACCAACGATTCCTTGAACCGTTGGTAAAAACAGCTACATAGAGCCTATGCCAACGGTTTTCAAACCGTTAGCATAGGCTTTGTTGTGCAAATTGCACAGCATCCTGCAATTTTCACAGCAGGTCTGGTTTTTGGGCATTCACCCTCGGTTTCAATTCAATTTTCAATCCAATTATGCCCTCGTTTTCAATTCATTTTTCAATCCAATTATTGTACCTGTAACACATATAATTCATACATATAGAGAACAAACCAACACATACAAATAATGAAAACCAACCAACCAACACATATAATGAATCCTGAAAATATACACATCCATAATTAAAGTAGAATTCATAACATAATTATAAACATACATAATTCATTTAGAATTCATTTTAAAATTTAGATGACAATCATATGTGGAATCCGGAATTCAATTCATAATTTGATTGGTTTTTCATATACCATATATTTTTAATAGAAATGATATCCATTTTAAACAAAATACATACATCTGGAATGATAACGGTCACATCGTGCCTCGGATTAAGGCTAGGTTAACTCGTACACGTCACAAATGACTCATTGATCGTTGTCCTAAAGTATCAACATATTCCGAAATCGTTTGGTCGGTTTTCCGTATGTCAGTTGTTGTTTTCACTTAAAATAAAGTGTTTTTTAAATAAAAGAGAGACACTTTGAATGGTGTCGGCCACACCGTGCCTCGTATTGAGGCGGGGTTAACTCGTACACATCACAAATGACCCATGGATTGTTGTGATAAAATATAAACACAATCAGAATGCGTTTGGTTGGTTTTCCATATGAATTTAAAACGATGTCCATTTTAAACAAAATACATACACCTGAAGTGATACCGGCCACACCTCACCTCATATTGAGGCGGGTTTGACTCATACACGTCAAATTTGACCCATGGATCGTTGTGCTAAAGTATCGACATAATCCGAATACGTTTGGTCGGTTTTCCATATGCCAGTTGATTTTTTCAAATAAAATGACGTCCTTTTGAAACAAAAGACAGACACTATGAGTGGTTCCGACCACAACGCATCTCCAATTGAGGCGGGGTTGTTTGTACACGTCACATATGACCCATGGATCGTTCTCCTAAAGTTTAAATGGAAACCTAATGCGTTTGGTCGGTTTTCCGTATGTACTTAAAATGTTGTCCATTTTAAACAAAAGAGTGACACTTAGACTAATCCTGACCACACCGCGACTCAGATTCATCCCGGGTTGGCTCGTACATGTCACATATGACCCATGGATCGTTGTGATAAATTATCAAAAGATTACGAATGCGTTTGGTCGGTTTTGCGTATGCCAGTTGTTCTTTTTATTTATAATCATGTCCATTTTAAACAAAAGAGACAGAGTTAGAGCGGTGTCGGCCACACCACGTCTCGGATTAAGACGGGGTTGACTTGTACACGTCACATATGACTCATGGATCATTGTGCTAAAGTATCGATAGAATCCGAATGCGTTTGGTCGTTCTTCCGTATGTCATTTGATGCCTTTCACTTAAAATGGCGTCCTTTTGAAACAAAAGACGGACACTTTGAGTGGTGTCAGCTGCACCGCATGTCGGATTGAAGCAAGGATGATTCGTACACGTCAAATATGACCCATGGATCATTATCCTAACGTTTCAACGGAAACCGAATCCGTTTGGTCATTTTTCCGTATGTACTTAAAATTGTGTCCATTTTAAACAAAAGAGAGTCACTTAGACTTATCCTGGCCACACCGAGACTTAGAATCACCCCGGGTTGGCTCTTACACGTCACATATGACCCATGGATTGTTGGGATAAATTATCAAAAGATTCGGAATGCGTTTGGTCAGTTTTCCGTATGTCAGTTGATGCTTTTCACTGAAAATGACGTCCTTTTGAAACAAAAGACGGACACTTTGAGTGGTTCCGACCACACCATGTCTTCGGATTGAGCTGAAACCACCGTGCAACATTCTAATTATTATTCGTGACGTGTACGCGCAGACGGCACGTCAATCGGACGTGCGGTTTGCAAGGTACGACTCAATATTCGTGTTTTAAGTGATGCGCGCGCTTCGTAAACGCGCGTGAGGGGGTTCCAAACGGGCCGAACGAAGTCGGAATGGCCTGAAATAAGACGACAAATACGGGTGAGTGATATCTGATGTGGTCGAGCAGACGGAACGTCAATTGGACGTGCCCTGTGCACATGGTGACCGACAACGCAGTTCTGGTGTCATAAACGGCCAAAACGGGCGTCAAATGGTCAAATTCATAGAGGACGACCTCGGATTGAGCTGAAACCACTGTGAAACATTCTCATTATTATTCTTGACGTGTACGCGCAGACAGAACGTCAATCGGACGTGCGGTTTGCGCAGTACGGATCAATATTCCTGTTTTAAGTGATGTGCGCGCTTCGTAAACCCGCGTGAGGGTGGTCCAAACAGGCCGAACGATTTCGGAATGGCCTGAAATCAGACGAAAAATACGGGTGAGTGATTTATGAAGTGTTCGAGCAGACGTCACGTCAATCGGACGTGCCGTGTGCCCGCGGTGACCGACAACGTAGTTCTGGTGTCATAAACGGCCAAAACGGGCGTCAAACAGTCAAATTCATAGCGGACGACCTCGGATTGACCTGAAAACACCGTGCAACATTCTAATTATTATTCTTGACGTGTACGCATAGACGGAATGCCAATCGGACGTGCGGTTTGCGCGGTACGGCTCAATATTCGTGTTTTATGTGATGCGCGCGCTTCGTAAACGCGTGTGAGGGGGGTCCAAACGGGGCGAACGAAGTCGGAATGGACTGAAATCCGACGACAAATATGGGTGAGTGATTTATAAAGTGGTCGAGCAGACGGAACGTCAATCAGACGTGCCGTGTGTCCGCGGTGACCGACAACGCAGTTCTGGTGTCATAAACGGCCAAAACGGGCGTCCAACGGTCAAATTCATAGCGGACGACCTCATATTGAGCTGAAACCACCGTGAAACATTCTAATTATTATTCGTGACGTGTACATGCAGACGGCACGACAATCGGACGTTCGGTTTGCGCGGTACGGCTCAATATTTGTATTTTAAGTGATGCACGCGCTTCGTAAACGCGCGTGAGGGGGGTCCAAACGGGCCGAACAAAGTCGGAATGACCTGAAATCAGACGAAAAATACGGGTGAGTGATTTATGAAGTGGTCGAGCAGACGGCATGTCAATTGGACGTTTCATGTGCCCGCGGTGATCGACAATGCAGTTCTGGTGTCATAAACGGCCAAAACGGGTGTCCAACGGTCAAATTCATAGCGGAAGACCTCAGATTGAGCTGAAACCACCGTGAAAAATCTTAATTATTATTCGTGACGTGTATGCGCAGACGGAACTTCAATCGGACGTGCGGTTTGCGCGGTACGGCTCAATATTCGTGTTTTAAGTGATGCGCGCGCTTCGTAAACGCGCGTGAGGGTGGTCCAAACGGGCCGAACAATTTCGGAATGGCCTGAAATCAGACAAAAAATACGGGTGAGTGATTTATGAAGTGTTCGAGCAGACGGAACGTCAATCGGATGTGCCGTGTGCCCGCGGTGACCGACAACGCAGTTCTGGTGTCATAAACGGCCAAAACGGGCGTCAAACGGTCAAATTCATAGCGGACGAACTCGTATTGACCTGAAACCACCATGCAACATTCTAATTATTATTCGTGACGTGTACGCGCAAACGGAACGTCAATCGGATGTGCGGTTTGCGCGGTACGGCTCAATATTCGTGTTTTAAGTGACGTGCGCGCTTCGTAAACGCGCGTGAGGGGGGTCCAAACGGGCCGAACGAAGTCGGAATGGCCTGAAATCAGACGAAAAATACGGGACAATGATTTCTGAAGTGTTCGAGCATACGACACGTCAATCGGACGTGCTGTGTGCCCGCGGTGACCGACAATGCAGTTCTGGTGTCATAAACGGCCAAAACGGGCGTCCAACGGTCAAATTCATAGCGGAAGACCTCGGATTGACCTGAAACCACCGTGAAACATTCTAATTATTATTCGTGACGTGTACGCGTAGACGACACATCAATTGGACGTGTGTTTTGCGCGGTACGGCTCAATATTCGTGTTTTAAGTGATGCACGCACTTCAAAAACGCGCGTGAGGGGAGTCCAAATGGGCCGAATGAAGTCGGAATGGCCTGAAATCAGACGAAAAATATGGGACATTGATTTCTGAAGTGGTCGAGTAGACGGCACGTCAATCGGACGTGCCGTGTGCCCGCGGTGACCGACAACGCAGTTCTGGTGTCATAAACGGCCAAAACGGGCGTCCAACGGTCAAATTCATAGCGGACGACCTCAGATTGAGCTGAAACCACCGTTCAACATTATAATTATTATTCGTGACGTGTACGCGTAGACGGAACGTTAATCGGACATGTGGTTTGCGCGGTACGGCTCAATATTCGGGTTTTAAGTGATGTGCGTGCTTCGTAAACGCGCGTGAGGGTGTTCCAAATGGGCCGAAAGACTTCGGAATGGCCTGAAATCAGATGACAAATACGGGTGAGTGATTTATGAAGTGGTCGAGCAGACGGCACATCAATCGGACGTGCCGTGTGCCCGCGGTGACCAACAACGCAGTTCTGGTGTCATAAACGGCCAAAACGGGCGTCAAACGGTCAAATTCATAGCAAACGACCTCAGATTGACCTGAAACCACCGTGAAACATTCTAATTATTATTCGTGACATGTACGTGTAGACGGAACGTCAATCGGACGTGCGGTTTGCGCGGTACGGCTCAATATTCGGGTTTTAAGTGATGCGCACGCTTCGTAAACGCGCGTCAGGGGGGTCCAAACGGGCCGAAAGAAGTCAGAATGACCTGAAATCAGACGAAAAATATGGGACAATGATTTATGAAGTGGTCGAGCAGACGGAACGTCAATCGAACGTGCCGTGTGCTCGCGGTGACCGACAACGCAGTTCTGGTGTCATAAACGGCCAAAATACTGTCCATTTTAAACAAAATAGAGACACTTTGAGTGGTGTCGGGCACACCGCGCATCGGATTGAGGTGGCGTTGACTCGTACACGTCACATATGACCCATGGATCATTCTCCTAAAGTGTCAACAGAAACCGAATGCGTTTGGTCGGTTTTCCGTATGTCATTTTTTGTTTTCACTAAAAATGAAGTCCATTTTAAACAAAATAGAGACACTTTGAGTGGTGTCAGCCACACCGCGCCTCGTATTGAGGTGGATTTGACTCGTACACGTCACATATGACCCATGGATCGTTCTCCTAAAGTTTCAACCGAAACCGAATGCGTTTGGTCGGTTTTCCGTATGTCATTTTTTTTCACTAAAAATGAAGTCCATTTTAAACAAAATAGAGACACTTTGAGTGGTGCCGTCCACACCGCGCCTCGGATTGAGGTGTCGTTGACTCGTACACGTCACATATGACCCATGGATCGTTCTCCTAATGTTTCAACAGAAACTGAATGCGTTTGGTCGGTTTTCCGGATGTCATTTTTTGTTTTCACTAAAAATGAAGTCCATTTTAAACAAAATAGAGACACTTTGAGTGGTTTCGGCCACACTGCGCCTTGGATTGAGGTGGCGTTGACTCGTACACGTCACATATGACCCATGGATCGTTCTCCTAATGTTTCAGCAGAAACCGAATGCGTTTGGTCAGTTTTCCGTATGTCATTTTTTGTTTTCACTAAAAATGAAGTCCATTTTAAACAAAATAGAGACACTTTGAGTGGTGTTGGCCACACCGCGCCTCAGATTGAGGTGGCGTTGACTTGTACACATCACATATGACCCATGGATCGTTCTCCTAAAATTTCAACAGAAAACGAATGCGTTTGGTCGGTTTTCCGTATGTCATTTTTTTGTTTTCTCTAAAAATGTAGTCCATTTTAAACAAAATAGAGACACTTTGAGTGGTGTCGGCCACACCGCGCCTTGGATTGAGGTGGCGTTGACTCGTACACGTCACATATGACCAATGGATCGTTCTCCTAAAGTTTCAACAGAAACTGAATACGTTTGGTCGGTTTTCCGTATGTACTTAAAATACTGTCCATTTAAAAAAAAGAAAGTCACTTAGAATGGTCCCGACCACACCGCATCTCGGATTTAAGAGGGGTTGACTCGTACACTTCTCAAATGACCCATGGATCGTTGTCTTAAAGTATCAACACAATCCGAATGCGTTTGGCCAATTTTCCGTATGCCAGTTGATGTTTTTCACATAAAATGATGTCCTTTTGAAACAAAAGACATACACTTTGAGTTGTTCCGACCGCACCGCGCCTCGGATTGAGGCGGGGTTGATTCGTACACGTCACATATGACCCATGGATCGTTGTCCTAAATCATCAACACATTTCGAATGCGTTTGGTCAGTTTTTCGTATGTCACTTTTTGTTTTCACTTATAATCTTATGGAAATTCATATAGAATATTTTTATATCATATTTAGTATGGATTAGATTTTAGTTGATCGTGCTATGAAACATTTCAGAGTTAATGAAATTAAAGAAGGTGGAGGGGCTGTCCGGGGGGCTGTCCAAGGGGGCTGTCCGGTGGGTGTCCGGGGGGCTGTCCGGGGACCAAGGAGGAGGGTGGGGGGGCTGTGCGGGGTCTGTCCGGGGGGTGTTTGGGGGTTGTTCATGGGGTTGTCCGGGGTTGTTCAGGGGGCTGTCCGGGGGTTGTTCAAGGGGTTGTTCAGGGGTTGTTCAGGGGTTGTTCAGGGGTTGTTCAGTGGTTGTTCAGGGGGTTGTCTGGGGTTGTTCAGGGGGCTGTCTGGGGGGTGTGGGGGGGGGGGGGGGGGTTGTTCGGGGTTCAAGGGGGAGGGTGGGGGGTTGTCCAGGGGGCTGTCCGGGGGGCTGTCCGGGGTCCAGGTGGAGGGTTGGGGCTGTACGGGGGGGCTGTCCAGGGGGCTTTCCGCGGGGGCTATCCGGGGGGGTTGTCCAGTGGGTGTCCGGGGGGTTGTCCGGGGACCAAGGAGGAGGGTGGGGGGCTGTGCGGGGTCTGTCCGGGGGGTGTTTGGGGGTTGTTCAGGGGGTTGTCCGGGGTTGTTCAGGGGGCTGTCCGGGGGTTTTTCAGGGGGGTTTTCAGGGGTTGTTCAGGGGTTGTTCAGGGGGTTGTCCGGGGTTGTTCAGGGGGCTGTCCGGGGGGTGTTTGGGGGGTTGTCCGGGGTCCAAGGGGGAGGGTGGGGGGTTGTCCGAGGGGCTGTCCGGGGGGCTATCCATGGTCCAGGGTGGAGGGTTGGGGGATGTACGGGGGGCTGTCCGCGGGGCTGTCCGCGGGGCTGTCCGGGGGTGTTTGGGGGGTGTTCGGGGTCCAAGGGGGAGGGGGGGGGGGTTGTCCAGGGTCCAAGAATGAGGGGGGGTTGTCTAGGGAGTTCACAAACACACAACCACTAAAACACAACAACATCCATAAAAACATACAATATATAAAAATAACTCAACTCCAATACTATACTACAAGTCTAGATAAAACCAAAAACTAGAATCGATTAAACATCAAATCTCAGTAATATAAGTCAAAAATGTAACGGATCAATATGTCCCACATCAGCATCACCATCACCATCATCATCATCATAATCACCCTCGTCATCATCCTCCTCATCGTCCTCACCATCCACAGCGCCTTCCTCCTCACCTTCGCCCTCCTCCTCGCCCTCCTCATCTCCCTCCTCTTCCGCATCAGACTCCACGCCATCATCATCTTCAAGCTGGACATCGGCCTGACCACCACTGGAACTTCCACCTGGTGCACCATATATAGAATGTATCGACGACATGTATTCATCAATCGCTGGGCTGGCCTCTGCTGGAAGTGTTGGACGTAGAACTTCAATAAATTTCATAAATGCAATGTTTTCCCTAGCAGACTGTTCTTCCGTCTCTGTGGCCCTTTTCTCAGCCTGTTCTGCATGTGCCCTAACTTTCTGCAGCTCGGTGGCACTATAACTCGTACCTGAGGCAGGCCAATACCTCGTCGGGGCTATCCTAGGTCGGCAGCGTACTCTGCCAGAATGATCCTCTCCCAACACCTGATGTAAGTGATCAGATGGCCCAAAATTGTCTGCTTCTTAGGCATCGAGGGCCCCTAAAGCATCCTGTTACAAATATAAATATATTATTAAGTTAAAAAATATATATTAAAATATAAAATCAACAGATTAAAACATATAATCTACTGCTGAGTCGCTTCGTTGACAGCACTTCCATCCTTATTTCGTCTACTCGAGCAAAATAGTTTTGCTCGAGGCACACGTCCTTCAATATTTTGTACTTGCCTCTACAATGACATTGAAAACAAAAGTTATATAAAAAATTTATCAAATGATTAAATAATTGAGGAAACAAAAGAAAATGTAAGTCTTAACGAAAACTTATAAATAATTGTCATACCTGTTGCCTCTTATGATCCGACATCGTCGTGCGTCCTAGTGTATGGAGGTATTTTTTCGCATCAATTTTTTTTTTATTTTTTCCAGATGATTCCTAAATAAAATTCGATAATGCCAAGGATAATATTAATGCAAAACTTGAATGTTATTATTTAAATACCTCAAATGCAATTCATACCTTATACTGGGTACTCGTCCAATGAGTAATCATCTGACGATACTGCTCTATAGGACAATCATCCACGACTAGTACCGCCTCTAACTCAGTGCCAAATCTAGCACGCCAGCTAGTATACAGCTCATCCTTGTAGGCTCTCCAAAGCTCGCCTAAATCCTTTAGACGTTCCAGTTGTGCACCCTCACCATCAGGAAAATTAAATCGAAGCTGAAATCAAAATATTAATTCATATAAATACAAAAATAATTCAGGGAATTAAATACAACAGATTTTTTTACCCATATCCTTGCCCAAGCTCTATCTTTGACCTCATGTGGCAAATGTCTCCATGACAGCGGGCTGACGGGAATGATGTCAGAGTATTTGGAAAGCGTCGCCAGAAAACTCCGACATTGCTGCCCTGTTTTCTCAACCATCTGATTGTCTTCATTATATTCCCCCATAACCTGTGTGCGACGGTTACACACCGAACGAATGCGTGTACGGCCCTGCCCCTGCATCATGTCAGTAGATGTATCTGTCATGAAAGAAAAACAAATATTTTATCAAAACATGTTATAATGAAAATAAATATTTCTATAAAAAATTGTTAGGGTTTTATAAATATACCTGCGCTAGTCTGATAAATGAGTGGCGCCGGATCCACAGAACCTGATGGAACACCCTCTGGTGGAATAGGAGTCGAAGACGATGGAAAATAAAAGCTCGGAGAGACAGAAGTAGAAGGAAAAGAAGATGGAACAGCTATATGACCTGATGCTGACTGGGGAGTGGGAATCATCATGGGATGTGAAAATGATGGGGCAGAAGATGCAGAAGGTAGCGAAAACATGGGAGGCCTAAATACCCCGTGTGTCCCTAACGACACACCTGGATTAGAATGTGGGAAGGCTGAAATGTCAGTGGGAGCGGCAGGGTCTAGTCAGGCACAAGCAGCTCTACGTCCACCTCTGGTACGAACCCTCCTCGTACCACTGGCCTTAGTACTAGGACCAGTACTAGGCTCCTCGTCGAATAACTGTCGAAGTAATGGTGGATCCTACAAAAAAGTTTACAAAAAAAATTAATCACATGACATTATATATTCTGTATAGATATGTATATATATATATATTTGAAATAAATTACTCATTGTAGGCACTAATGGTGGAATGCCCATCTCCTCCATCTGACGATTGTTCTCCGCCATTTTTTTCTTCGTCTCTCTTCAATTGGATGCATTTCCTGCATTTGAAAACAAATATGTAATTAATTAGAAAAAGAAAATTAATGTGTAAACCAAAAAACTAAATATATGAGTGAATGAGGGGATTCATTGGTAATTTAGCTATCAATTGTTTTAGAAGATCTTGAATGAATTTAATAAAACATACAAGTTGTAATGTTCACCAAGTTAGAAATATTGTTTGATTTGGTTTAAATACAGTTCAATTCCAAATTAGAAAATGCAATTCAAATAAAATAGCAACCAATAAACATTGAAAATTCACACAATGGTCAAGTCAGCTAAAACATATTTGTGATCAATACTAAATAAATATGAATATTACCATCCTTAACAACCCAACTCGAGGTAAACCAAAATAATTGAGAACATGGATGAATGATTCTATATATTTCCAACCACAACTTTAGGTTCACAATCAACTCTGACAATTGAGCTATTGGAGTCATCAAAAGAAATAAATGGATTGGTTCCAATGGCAATAGGGACAGTGTCAATTCCATCATCAGCATCATCAAAAACATGTCTTCGAATTACATCAACTATGACACCAAATTCAGGTTGAAGTTGATCTTTGACATAAAAAACTTGTTTATCCATTGATGCCAACACATATGGTTCTTCGGTTGCAAGAGTGCGGGTCATATTAATTACTCGAAATCCACAATCATAAATAAATGTGCCATGTCTCCTCATCGAATCAAACCAATGGCATTTCATCATTGTGACTCGTCCATGAGAGTAATAATCCAATATTATTATTTTCTCAATGACTCCATAATAACCCACATTTTCAAGTCGCGGTCTACTATCTGATGCACTGGCATAACAATCTGTTGTGGCAGTAACCATAATACCATCATGTTGTGTTCTCATGTTTTTGGCTCGTTCAGTGACAATAAATCTGTACCCATTGATAACAATTGATTTACAGTCACGAACCACGGTATTAGGACCAAAAGCCAAAGCTCTTATTTCCTCAGAGACAGAGTCAGCAGACAAACTCAATACCTACAATATAAATGACAGTTAAACTTAAGTAAATATTGAAATAATTAATTTAAACAGTAATATTTTTACGTTCAATTTTAACCAAGCAGAAAACTCTTTCCTATGAAAAGTCTCTCTCCTTCTCAAAGATAAAGAACGATGCTTCCTATTTATCATTGTTTTATGTTCCATGTAGATAAAAAATAGGAATAGTTTAACAGATATATATGTAAGATATACATATTCAATTTTGTTACCTGATATAGTCATCGAACAAATCACAGTTGAACAAAACTGTGCGATGTGCCATCTCCTGCTCTTCATGGATTAATGTCTTCAATGTATATGATCCAGGAATTCCTCCTGTTTGAGGAAGTGATGGAAAACTGGGTTCAATTTGCTCATATTGTTCTTCTTCATTTCTCATTGTTATGTTCATTCTTGTAGTAAGATCAGACAAATACATTGAACAGAAATCCATACATTCTTGAGCTAAGTAACTGTTCACGATAGAACCTTCGGTATGATTCTTGTTTCGAACATAAGACTTTAATGTGAACATATTTCTTTCAGTTGGATACATCCAACGAAAAGAAACAGGTCCTCTGAGAAGTATTTCAGTTGGAATATGGACAGTCAGATGCAGCATGCATGTGAAAAATGATGGGGGAAATATTTTCTCCAACTCACACAAAATTAATGGGGAATCTGTAAACATTTTTTGCAAGAAAGACTTAGACAACTTCTTAGCACAAAGATATCTAAACAAATGGAACAACCGAATAACACCCACCCTTAAATTATTGGACAAAAGATGACGGATTGCTATTGGAAGCAACTCATGCAGTAGAACGTGATAATCATGAGTCTTCAAAGATTTTAGCTTCAACTCTCTTCTGTTGACCCGTTTAGATATGTTGCTTGAATAGCCATCAGGAACACTAATAGTCTCTAATACTTCCAAAAATTGTTTTTTTTTCAGTAGGTGTGGTCATATAAGAAGCACATAGAAGATTCCATTTATTTTCACTGATACGCACAGGATGCAATTCTGGTCTGATGCCCCAATCCACCAAGTCACGTCGTGATTGTAAATCATCTTTTGTCTTCCCCTTGACATTTAGAAGAACTAAAAGCAACATTTCACATATAATCTTTTCAATATGAATTACGTATAAGCAATGACGTAACAAATTGGTTGACCAATAAGGAAAATCAAAAAAGATACTCCTCTTCCTCCAATTGTAACAGGTTTCTGTGGAAACATTCTTTCTCTTTCCAGATTTCATTTGACCCTTCCCGAACGAAAAACTGAAATATTTCAATTCATTAAGCACATCAGTTCCAGACATACGCTGAGGTGGATCATCGGTCTCTATAGTATTATCAAATCTTCGACGATTCATTCTATATGGATGATCCTTTGGAAAAAATCATCGATGTACCATAAAACTGAAAATACAATGATGTTTCAGTCTTCTGGATCGTGTATTCTTCATACAAACTGGACATGACAGTTTTCCCTTCGTGCTCCATCCAGACATCATTGTATAAGCCGTAAAATCATTGATCATCCACATAAGCGCAGCACACATCTGAAATATGTCTTTCGAACATGCATCGTATGTGCGCACACCCACATCCCAAAGAAGTTTCAACTCTTTTATTAAAAGTTTCATGTATACATCAATATCAATGCCGGGATCAGAAGGACTAGATATGAGTATACTCATGAAAGTGAAAGATTTTTTCATACACAACCATGGGGGAAGATTATAAATGTTTATAAAAACTGGCCATGTGTTGTGCGAAGTAAGCATCTGCCCAAATGGATTAAAACCGTCGCATAAAAGACCCACCCTCAAATTACGCATGTCAGCTGCAAAATCAGGATGTCGAGCATCAAATCTTTGCCATGCAAATTCATCTGCAGGATGAACCAACTCATCATTAGTCTTCTTTCTCTCGGTATCATTCCATCTCATTTTTATTGATATGTCATCAGACATAAAAAGATTCTGGAGTCTGCGGATCAATGGAAAGTGCCACATTACTTTCTGTGGAACGCGGGATGGTGTTCCATCAGATTTTGACTTCCAGCGGGATGTGCCACATTTTATACATTCATTTCGTTCAGCAGTTTCTTCCCATAATAAACTGCAATCTTTCGGGCAAGCATGAATTTTGTTTCTGGAAAATCCAAGTTCTTCAACTAACTTCCATGCCATATAGTGGTTTGAGGGAATATCTGCATCATCTAGAAGTAAATCCTTCAAGAGGGTAAGAATGTAATCGATTTCTGTATTAGAAATCCCATACATAGTTTTTCCATGAAACAATCGGATTAAAAATTCCAGCCTTTTCATTTTATCGCATTGTCGATATACTGGAGTCGTGGCAGCATCATTCAATTTTTTCACCCTATCAATATCATCATTTTCACTAGATGCATCAGTTGTCCTCATATCGACGTCTTCTTGAGTTGAAATCCTTTCTTTTTCATCATGACGAATAAACGTAAACCGATCATCTAAAAAATTCTCTATTCCAGTCCTTTCATTTCGATCATCACCAATTTGAGATTTCATTTTCTCCCCATTTTGATACCACACAAAGTACTTTGCTTGAATACCATTTTCGGTTATGTGGTAGCTGACTTCTTCATGACTCAACCAAGGTCTACCAACACAATTGGAACATGGTAAGTGTATGCGACCACTATCTGAAGCGTTGTGAAATGCAAAATCTATAAATCTCTCCAAATTGTTTTGAAAATCGCTTGAGATACGATCGGTTTCATACATCTCACTTCTGCCCATTCTGTAAAAAAATTCATATAAGTCATTTTGTCATAAACAATTCAATAGGATTGAACTTTAATAGAAAATACATTTAAGTAAACGATAAAGGAAGAAAATAATCATGGTATCAACTAAACATGTGAAAAAAACATACTAATATTTTATTGAAAAAATGTAAAACCAACAAGAAGTTAATGTGTTATCACATCAGAGCATGCCTCATCCCATAACCATATTAGTAGGGTACCCTCGTGGACAAGCCCCGCCCACCCCCGTGGACAACCCACCCACCCCCGTGGACACCCCCTACCCCCTAGACAGCCCAACCAGCCCCGTGGACAGCCCACCCACCCCCTCGACACCCCTTCTCCCTATGGACAGCCCCCCACCCCCTCGGATAGCCCGCCCACCCCCCTGGACACCCCTACCCCCTGTGGCCAGCCCACCCACCCCCCTGGACAGCCCGCCCACCCCTCCTTGACAGCCCGGGCACCCCCATGGACAGCCCGTCCACCCTTGTGGACAGCCCACCCACCCCCGTACCCCCCTGGACACCCCGTACCCCCCCGAGATAGCCCTACCCACCCTCCCAAACAGCCCACAACCCCCTCCCCTGCAACCCTACCACCACCACCTAGACATACCAACCCCGCTGGACACCCCACACACCCCTCCCCCACCAGGACACCCTACCTAGACCCCCAGGACAACCCACACCCCCTGGACAGCCCCGCCCACCCCCGTGGACAGCCTTTCCCACCCCCGTGGACAGCCCCGCCCACCCCCGTGGACAACCCACCCACCCCCGTGGACGCCCCCTACCCCCTAGACAGGCCAACCACCCCCGTGGATAGCCCACCCACCCCCCTCGACACCCCTTCTTCCTATGGATAGCCCCCACCCCATTGGTTAGCCCGCCCACCCCCCTGGACACCCCTACCCCCTGTGGCCAGCCCACCCACCCCCCTGGACAGCCCGCCCACCCCTCCTTGACAGCCCGGCCACCCCCGTGGACAGCCCGTCCACCCCCGTGGATGGCCTGTCCACCCTTGTGGACAGCCCGCCCACCCCCGTACCCCCTGGACACCCCGTACCCCCCTGGATAGCCCCGCCCACCCTTCCAAACAGCCCACACCCCCTTCCCTGCAACCCCACCACCACCACCTAGACATACCACCCCACCTGGACACCCCACACACCCCTCCCCCACCAGGACACCCCACCCAGACCCCCAGGACATCCCACACCCCCTGGACAGCCCCGCCCACTCCCGTGGACACCCCCTACCCCCTAGACAGCCCAACCACCCCCGTGGACAGCCAACCCACCCCCCTCTACACTCCTTCTCCCTATGGATAGCCCCCACCCCCTTGGATATCCCGCCCACCCCCCTGGACACCCCTACCCCCCGTGGCCAGCCCACCTACCCCCCCTGGACAGCCCGCCCACCCCTACTTGACAGCCCGGCCACCCCCGTGGACAGCCCGTCCACCCTTGTGGACATCCCGCCCACCCCCGTACCCCCCTGGACACCCCGTACCCCCTGGATAGCCCCGCCCACCCTCCCAAACAGCCCACACCCCCTCCCCTGCAACCCCACCACCACCACCTAGACATACCACCCCCTGGAATGTGTATAAATAACATAAAAATAAATGATATATAGATAGCACAAAATACTCATCCTATGGGTTCACATTAACTACATAATCACACACTTCACTACTACCATAAAACACATAAACCACACCACCTCCACACAAGACGCATAGCATTTCTCACATTCATTTATAATCCACTTCATTCACAATTACATTGTCCATTCATTTAATGTTAAATTAATTAAATCCATTTACCACACATCCATTTCTATTCCATATCATTTATTTAATATCTTGTTTTTTTGTTTTAACAGCATAATTCATTCCATAGATAACCAGGAAACTAATAAAACCACCACACAATAACTCACCATCTCACAATAACCATCGACACCATGTTACATCGACTAACCATCTCACCAAAACAACCACATATCACAATAAAAATATTGCACATCACAAACCACCGCACAACCAAAACCACCTCACCACATTATACACCACAACTTCATCACACAACACCTCCACATGACACAACACCACCACACATCATCATTATCATACAACTTCACATGACACATCCATGCCCACTAACCATCACATTACAACCCCACATATCACAAAGCCCAACTGGTCACCTCAATCCCCATAAAACAGCCTACAACATACAATGAAACACAACAAAAAACCTCTCATAGAGGCAACATACCCCAAATTCCACAATTTATTTTTCAAAGTCTTTTATTACATTACCCCTTTATTTAGCATGGACATTATAACACAACTGATATTCTAGGGGAAACTAATTAATTAACAAAATATTTATTCATTTTCATATTTTACACGGTGAAATCACATCAAAATCCAAACTTCAAACTAAAATATTAGATCAATAACAATAAAAACAAGGTACCATATGTGTATAAAGAAAAAATTACATGATTTGAGATGATTCAAATGGGTTTTCACCTATTCGGATGGGGTATTTGGAGAGTAGCAGAGAGCTGGAGGTGGATTGATAACTTAAAACTAAAATACTAAAGCAGTAACAATAAAAATAAGGAAGTATATGTGTATAAATGAAAAGATACCTGATTTCAGATGGTTTTCACCTCTTCGGATAGGGGATTTCGCGAGAGGAGAGCGGTGGAGCGGATGAAATTAGATTTCTGTGTGAATGGGGGAGAGCAGCCCCGCGGCTGGATTTGGGGGAAATAATTCCCAACGGTTTTTAAGAACCGTTGGGAAAGAGATGGTGAGGACCCCTTTTCCAACAGTTTGAGGAAACCGTTGGCAAAGGGGTGACCCTTTCCCAACGGTTCAATAGAACCGTTGGCAAAAGGTGATTAACACACCCCTTTACCAAAAGTTTCTTCAAACCTTTGGCAAAGGGGTGGATTTTCCCAACGGTTTCAATGAACCGTTGGGAAAGGCTTTCTTAATCCTTCAAGCCAAACGGTTTTAGAAAACCGTTGGTAAACACCCGTTGGAAAAAACAGCATTTCCAGTAGTGGTGGACGCTGCCTCATGAAGGATTCAATAGAATGTTGCTCCTTCCTTTTCTCGTTTGGAAGTCCTGCATGATTCATAGATTGAGAAAGTTGTGTGAGCATGGCTACAAGATTCTTCATTCCAGCTCCCATTAACACGGTTCCTTTGGGTTCCAACCATTGACTAAAACCAAGAATAATAGTGTGAGAAACACTAATTATAATAGGAAAACCACATAATCAAGAATAAAATTTCACACTTAAGGTCTTATCATAGGTTATTCATGGCCATTTCTAAATCCCTAAGATCGTGTTCTATGCTTAGACTTATCCTTAGGGTTCTTACTAAGGCTTTCACATCCTAGTTTCGATTGGTTGACTATACCTTTCCTCTGATACCAACTATAACGACCCATACTTTACATACATTGTTATTACTTCAGAATTGAAGAACACTTATTACAACATATAACAAAACCCGGAAATGACTGTATAGGTATAGTGTCTTTAGAAACTGGGAAACATAAACAACTGGTTCATAAAGCATCTACATTGTCTCCCATTTATTTCATCATATCAAGATTCCCTTTTTGGCATATCCTACTTAATAACCTTCTTCTTGGCCTGGGGAAATAAAACATACAAAAGGGTGAGCTCAAATTCTCAGTAAGGGTAAACAAAAGAAACATCAATCACATCATATACATAAGAACATAACTTTTGGAAATCTTACCCTGGAAAAGAGATCATAATTTCATAACATGGGATAAATCATAGTGGTGAAATGTAATCCCAATAATCATAACTTAAAATATGAAACTTTGTGGCATACACACATAATCATAGAGAATCATTTCTTACCAGTCAAGACTCATTTCCAAGACTATCTTAGTGGACAATGTCCATTTCTAAACCGAGTTCACTCCTCATTTCAGTCCTGTTTCACTGAACCTGTTTAACCTGTTGTTCCAGCCATGTCTATCTCATGATATATAAAATCATTTCCCAATGCATTGGAGGGAGATATAGGTCCCACCCATCTCATAATGATACCATTCTTATGTGTTCCACAAAATCATAAACCAAACTTCATAGCATAACCCATGTAATAAAATGGGAATCTTAAACATCGTTACATCGTAAAACAATTCATATAAGATAAAGGAATTCATAAAAATATTTCCATCACAACATAATAAAATCAATGTAATAATAGGTATAGAAATAGAACCCTTTATTATCTTAGATGGAAAATAATTTTGATAATACACTTGAACTCCACTCTTGAGAAAAATACCCTTTCTACTTGAAAAACACTTTTCATTTCTTAACATGTCATACAATTATAAACTAAATGAAGTTGATTAAAAATAAACATGAAAACTTGTAAGGGAAGCTTCTTGGAAATAATGTTTTAAAAACCCATTCATGCCGTATAAGTTTAAAAAAACATTCTTCTCGTACTTTTGTCGGAAAAGTCAAAAAGTACCTCGTACGAAAAACGACAAAATATTCCTTTCATATCGTTTACTAAAAACACATAGTAGGGTGAAATTGGATATAAACTATTGTATAAGGATATAAATAATACATATTTAGGAAACATGGATGTGGATGATAAAATACACCTCTGTAAATTCCAAAGTATAAACAATCTCGGATAAAAATGAGATTGTGATATTTTCCTTACCTTAGGTCTGATTTGCTTCGTAAGTGTCCGAAACTCATGTATAATGATTTAAATAATGATATTGACTTAATCCAGAATCATACTTATTTTTATTATATCATATATGGTCATATTATTAGCTTCTTATTAGTAATATTTCATTACTACTTGTTATTCGGGTGTTTATTACTTTTTGTTCTTAAGCGTGTTTTGTCGAATAAATTCTTATTTTTCATTTTAGGTTATAGATACATCATTTACAGAATGGTATTAGTGTAATATATATCACATTAATTCATTACATTCATTTATATAATCATTATGCAATGAAGATCATGTATAATGAGTCGCAACACATCGTGGAGACAATATTCCGTACATACGCACGAGCGATGATATCATTCCCATGATCGTGGAATTGTATTGGAGTGTATATATACTATTTAAGAGTCAATAGAACTTTACAATAATCATATATAGTCATTATTTACACCATTATACCCATCCAAGTAAGGTGGTGGTGGAAAATTGTTTACACCACGGCGTGGAGACGGTATTCCGTACGTACGCACGCGCGGGGATTTTGTTTTCCGTAGGATGAATAGATGGTGAAATAGGCTTGTTTAATACATATAATAACATATCCGTATATGAGTGATACTGATGTTATTACTTCATAATGAATCACATAAATAAGAATAAGTGGAATAAGAAATAATGTTGAAAGAATCGGTAACAGACACTACCTCTTCTTTGAAGCGCTTCGTTAAGACCTCCTTTTAGGGCACTAAAATTGGAGTTTGAAGAAGTCCAAGAACTCTAGGATGTCTCTAGGGAAGTGGATAGGAGAAAGTGGCAGGGTTTGGGTGATCATGAAGGCTCAATGTGGTGTGAGGAAGAGGGGTAGGAGGTGCCCTTTTATAAGGGAGGAGAGGGGCTCCTTTCGAAAAACTAAAAATATTATTTTATTATAAAGAAAAATTCGGTTTTAAATAGATCCAAATTGATTTATTTCGAAGCTAAGGTGAGAATGGGTCGAAATAATATCATCCATTAGATTTTATACAAGTTTAGGTTCTTATTTTAACCTTATCATTTATATTTAACTTTAAGTTAGATAATTTTACTTTTACCGTGTCTTTTTGTGTTCTTACACTATAAGGTTAATAAACTTACTATAACTAGCCAAACGAACCCCAAGTTGTTTATTATTAATATATATAACATTATCTAAGTCATTTTGCGGAACCTTATATTTTTAGGAATAAAATAACAATTAATAATATAATACTTTTTCTAAAAACTATTTTATGTCAATTTTGACACTATTTAGTAATTGATTTTTGTGAAAATCATAACAGAATGATTAGTTCTAAAAATGTTAATTAAATCAATATTGACATGTCATATTAACCTAGAAAATTAGTGTAATTCATAAAAAGTCTCAAATTACATTTATTTGGGTATTTATATCATCAATTATGTCAATATTTCATTAATAAGATAATTACTGCATCATCTTTGTGTCATAAATAAAATAAATTATTTAATTTCTAAAAATTACAAATAAAATAACATTATGTAGGCAGGAATTTTAGCTTTCTAATGAATATTTATAGTCGAATTTATCGTATGTATAACCCTATATTAAAAATGCGTTAGTTATTAAACTTTGATTTTAACTATTTTGACCCTTCTTTAAATAAATTGATAATAAATGTACTAAAATAATCCATGTGGGCCTAAATGGTCATATTTTATTCCTAAGGTTTTTTTTGGTCTAATTACGCTTATCCAATAGAATTAGGACATGTGTTAGGGTAATAATAATATCATTTGTACCCTTAATTACCCTATTTACTTTTAACCGTGGTAAAAAAAGTAAAAATTTACTATTCACCAGAAATTATTTTCATATCATTGAACCAAATTCTAGTCCTTGATATTAACTGTGTCTCTCAGATTTTTGAAATTCCACTCACAGAAGCGGTAAAATTATGTTTTATTAAAAATTCAGTTTTTTTAACTACCACTTAGTGGTTTCACTATTCATCAAAAAATGAATGTTTCTAGAAAAATACCAAAAATTAGGCCTAATCTATATTTGATACTATGAATTCAAAAATTATGTCTATTTTACCAAATTCAAAACACATCAGTTGCATTAATTTATTTAAAAATTAATCCTCGTCGTCAAAACAAATAGCGTGTTTTTAAGAGATAATAACTATCAAAAATTGACACTTGTTTATTTTTGGTTTAAATGTGAAAATACATTCAATGACCAAAATTGTATTAACTGGTAAAAATATATTCTAAATATACTTTAAAACCACTCAAATTAATAATTTATCACTATTAATTATTTCTATTGAAATAGTTGTTTTTAATTAAAATTTAGTAATTTTCACAATTCATCAGAATATGAAAGTTATCCGAAAAGTACCAAAATTTCACCCTAAGCTAATTTCGATATTCCGAATCCAAAAATGAAGTCCATTTTGAAAAATAAAATTTACAAAGTGTCAAAAAGTGGTTATTACTATTCATAATGGCTAGTTTTAATAATATTTTAATAGGATATCGTTGTTTAGTAAAACTCGGTATTGCGTACGACACAAGCTATTGAGGAAGGTCGCGGTTACGTGTAAAGAAAGTTAGTGTTGTTTGAAAGATTCCTTTGATGATTTATATAACATAAAAACAAAATACATCTCATAAAAGTCTCGGGCGTTACATTAGGGACCCCGAGACCCTCAATGTCTCACTAAATCCAACAAGGAGAACCACAAAGAAAGATCTCAACAGATATCCTCTACTTAGGTATATTCCCATACATATACCTAAGTTATCATGTAACCCATTTCTATCATGAGGAAACACAAAGGTTATGAAATCAACGGATAACCTCCACCTCGGTATATGCCCATACACATACCTAAGTTATCAAGTGACCCGTATCAATCATGAGGTAAACACAAAGGTCATAGACTCAGCTCAAACGAAGATTTTTATAAACAGAACTGTAACTGCTGAAGAGCCCCGTCTCTATCAAGTAATGTTATCCTATCACGACTCCGACGTACTACTCACTAACCTAAGAATGCTGAGTTACTCTTCCTATCGAGTACCGTGGGTCAGCCATCCAAACACAGTAGTGCTACCCGCCGGGGTCTGCCACCCAAACACAGTTGTGCATCCCCCCCTAATAGCCTGTAGAGGTACTCTCTGGTCGAGTACCGCGGGTGTCCACCCAAACACAGCAGTGCTCCGTCCGCCAGGGGTCTGCACCCAAACAAAGTAGTGCACCGTCCACTGCGCTAGTCAACTCACTCCAAGTCGAGACGATCAAGCAGTCGTCAGAACTCAGCTGACTACACGGTCTCCGTACTCCATACGCTCATCTTCGGAAGGATCCACTTCACGAGCTACTGGTCGATACTCCATGTATCGCAAAGTCCCACGAAAAGTATTTCAAAGGACCGCCTCATCATATGGGTCTCAACGCAACAGACGGCGCGTCAATCGGACACCCGGTCTGCGAGTTATTAGCCTTTTTGTCCCAGGGGCCCGGTTGGATTGGTGTGCGAACCAACCCGGTCATATCTCAACTCTACCCCGAACTCTAATAGGGTATACTCATAGGGACTTTTTCTCAACGTGATCACCAATGCTGCTAACAGTTCATCAAACGGATGTCCGGTCTGGAAGTTATCGGTTTTTCCGTTCGAGGGGCCCGGTTGGATTTCGGTTACAATCCAACCCAGCAATACTCCATCTACATCCAAATCTCAGTCGATGTATTCCCAAAGTTCTTTCACATCAAGAGGAATACAACGAAGTCAATGACATGTCAATTGGACGTCCGGAGTTTGAGATATAAGCGTTTCCGCTCCGAGGGCCCGGTTGGTTTTGTGATCAAACCAACCTGGACATACCCAAAGTTCTCCGGAACCCTAAGTGTAATATACCGAAACGACCGTCTCGATCTAAGGATCGCATCGAAACAGATGGTGGATTGATCGGAGGTCCGTAGCCCATGATACAAGCGTTTGAATGAAAACTACCCGAGAAAAGGGGGTTCGGGCCCGGTCCGACCCGGCTGGAGACCCCCTGGGTCAGCCCGAACCGGGCGACCCAACCTGGGTCTGGGTTCGGCACACTAGGGCGCGGCGCAGCTTGACCTGGGAACGACCCGACCCACCCTGGGCGGCCCGGCCCGGCCTGGCGCTGGCGCGGCGCCCGCGTGGCCAGCGGGTGCGGGGTGGGGGGGGGGGGGGGGGTTACAACCCCCCATCGTCGACGAAACCTGCGCGACATTACGCCACGCCGCTCAACCTCCGGAACGGCGAAGCCGTTCCGGTTTGGCCCACTGATGCGCCGCCTCCGCCGGTCGCCGACCCCGCCGCGCCGGCGTGGCGCGCTACCGCCGCCTTCCGCGGACCACCGGACGCGCTTCGGTGGTCCGTTTTGCTCGCCGCCTTCACCAACGGTCTTCATAGGACCCAACCTTCACTGCGGAGGCTTCAAATTGACTTTGCGGCCCCGTCTGTCATCGCTCGTCAATCCACGCACAACAATAAACCAGTGGAGTCTTCGAATCACCTCCGCGGCCCCGACTCCGGCCGCTGTTTCATTTGGACTCAACGGCGTGGCGCGACGGCGCCACACTTCTTCGCCGCATTCTTCTTATTTCCGAGTGGTTCCGTTGCACCACGTGCCTTTGTTAATTCCGCGACAAACACAACATCGAGGGGGGTGGGGAGATTCGGCCGTGTTCATGCGGTCCGATCTCCTCCTGTTAATCTGATACCAAGAGGCTAAAGGATTTGACGTTGGACGGGAATGAATAATCACGAACACAAAACCAAACCCCCACCTCGATGAAATCTTTGAACGAAGGTTCGTTGTGGAATTGAATGTCCCAAAAAAAGGCGTCGCGGAAGGAGAGAGTCGTTGGCGTCGCGGTACATGACGTTGCGTCGTCGATCTCTGAGGAAGGCCTCTCTCACCGTCGTCCTTTGTCGGAGGTCGGTGTTCTTCATCGGTGACGATGTGTTATTTGCGTTCTTGAAGGTGGAAGAACATCCTTCAAAACTTAGAGCTTTCCTCTCCAAATCCTCTCGCACCACCAACTATCCTCTCATGAAATAAGACTAAGTATTATTTAATTAACACACAAGCAAAACATTCATTTGAAATTCAAATGAATCCAAGAATTAATTACTTTGAATAACCTACTCAATTAATGAGTTGACTTTATTTAAATGGGGTGCGGGTGGGTTAGATAATTAAGAGGGGTTGAGGAAGTCGAAAGGGTGGGGATTGTGTGGGCCCCACCCCACTAATATCCTACCTAGTGGAGTAGTTAGGATGTGGGTCTCACTTCATCCACTTATCTTAGGTTAAACTACTAAAAATAAAAATAAAATTGATTGCACCAATTTATTTTATTCTTTACTTAACCCAAAATTTAATAACCACACCCGAGCAAACGCAACTCCGGGAAAGGTGTTCCTAAGCAATTACCGGCACTAATATTCAATCGGTGTCCTCGTATTTGGATTTCGAGCACCTGTTCAAAAGTTAGGAAAACCCGCTCGTTCTTTTACTGAAATTACCCGAGCTAAACTTCGGAAATTTATCCCGGGCTCACCGGGCCTCAGAATCAGGTACCGTCAAAAAATGTGTTCTTGTAAAATCCCAAAGAAAATTAAGAAAAAAAAATTCCCTTGAATTTTTCGGGTCTTTACATTACTCCCACCTCAGGGATTTACATCCTCGTAAAACTTTAACACAAACTAGGGATAAAAAAGCGGTACTGAGCACGCATCTGAGCCTTCCGCTCCCATGTGCTCACCTGGAGGTTCCCATGCAGCCAACGAAAGCACAAAAGAGGAATAGACTGTCCTCGTTGGACCACTCATTTCGATCCCCAACTCCTACTAGAACCCCTCAAATGTCAGCCCATCACCAATGTCCAGCTCCCCATGGTCGATGATATGCATAGGGTCAAGCACGTATCTTCCCAGTTGAGATAAGTGGATGTCTTCGTGCACCTGGTGCAACTGAGGTGGATGGGTCAAGCGATAAGACACCTCACCTACCCTGCAAAGGACATGAAAAGGTCCGCTGAACCTCGGAGGTTACTTGCCACCTCGGCCACATCTCTGTAAACCTCATTGAGGTGAGACGCATAAGAAAACGTGGTCACCGTCATCGAATTCCATAGGTCTCCAATTTCTGTTTAGAACTAAAACTCAAAACTCATGCTGCCACGAGGGTAAAGTTGAACGACTCAAGAGTGATAAACCGCACCCTCCTATGAATGAGTTTATCTGGTGCTACCTGGGGTTTCATTTTCGCTGACCAAGGAAAACCCATCCCGACGTTGTACTTAGACCACAACCTTTTTGCCTAATACCATCAATTTGTGTATGAACTGTGATTGCCCAGTCCATACTCAAACCAACGTCGTAAGGCCTCGACGCTGCCACTAAGCGATTTCAACCGAAATTCTCACCTTGAGGTTCTGACCACACTGTCGGCGTAAGTGTGATTATCAAGTCTTCTCCCAAGGTATCTCTAGATGTGTGGTTCAAGTATACAGCTTACCGGAAACTCTAGGTAAGAGACAAGGTTTGTGAAATGAAGGAATGATTCATATCGACGTCTGTTACTATGGAAGCTAGTAGTGGACACAGAATGTCCCTTGAATCATTTTTAGAGCCATTGGGTCACACTCCTTGACCGCATGCAGCTGCACTCTTTCCCTTCCCTCCAGTTCCCTGAGCCTGGTGGGGACATCTAAGGCGGGTGGTTGTAGCATGTTAAAAGGTACACCACCTCATGATGCTCTCCTAGCTCTACATCCACGTCTGCTGCTTCCCAGACTCATCTCTTTATAAATATTCCTCTTCTTGAAACATTTAACATGCCTGAGTCTCTAAGAATAGTGCCAGTTTCCTGTTTCTTACTGCACTGTGCAGTCTTCATCCACTCCTGGATGATCTACAACTTCTTGGCCTACAATCTGTTAGAGCGGCTAAGATTTCTCCTTTGTTGAAAAGGGAAACTCGGTCTCATCCCCTGGATGAACCATGCCCATTTCCTAATACAGTCAATCCTGACATGAATGATGAATTCATGCCATGGATGATGTTTTAATGCCTCGACGTTACTACCAAGATCTCCAACCGTCACTCTCGCCTCCAAGGGTCGAGTCACACTATCGGCATCAGTGTGAGGTCACTGGGTCTCTCTAGTAGAAATATCTAAAGTGAGGGACAAGTCAACAGATTAAACCGGGACCTCTCAGTATCAACCAAACAAAAGGACAGGAAAGAAAGTGTCCCTAGGATAAGTGTCTTTTATTATTGCATCTCTTAGTACAAAGACTCACAACAAAAACAAAAACAACATGGAACTCGAAGTACCAAGAACAAAAAGGTATCCACTAGTTCCGCTCTTGTCCACCTGCTTCCAGAGCTCTACTACCTTATTCACTGCTCAGCTGCTGCTCAAGCACCCACCACTGCTTCTGTCTTGGTGGCTCCTCCAACACCTGTGGATCAACTGTGCGGGGAGTCGGACAGTCACGTGCCATGTGACCCTTCCTGCCGCAGAAGTAACACTGTCCGTTTCTGGTGTGCCTAGCTCTGACCCCACCCCGGGTGCCCCGCACCACCGATCCTGAGTCATCCGGTCGACAACCAATGGGTCTGGTCCTCCTGGACCTCTGCATCATCTGTATACTTCCTACAGATGACTCGGTTACTGATGGAAAATCATGCGGCAAAGGCAACAGCTCCTGAACACACTCAGGGTGTAGAGACACAAGTATAAACTCCACCCTGAAGAAGGTCTCGAAGTCTCCCCAAGTGAAGGTCATCACGTCACAAAACTGGAACAAGTGGCTCCACCACCTGCCTGCTGCTGCTTGTAGGAGGCTGGCAGCAAAGATTACCATGAAGTCTGCAGGTGTACCCACTATCCTTAAAACTCTCACCATAGCTTCCAGCCAATCCTCAGCCACCTGTGGGTCCGTCTCTCCCCGGAACCTGGGTGGCCTCTGGCGCTGGAACTCGTGCAGCACGATCAAGAGACGTGCACTCTCTAATGATGGGGATGGTGGAATCGGTGGCCCAATGTATGGTAGTATCGCTAGTACCTCCGTTGGTGCCTCAAATGTAAGAGGGCCCTATACCGAAGCCTCGTCGCATGGCAGGCTGTCAGTACGTACATCCCTCTGGGCTCCAGCTGGTCGTCCGTGAAAAGACATCCTGAAAGAAACAACGTGATATGGTCAAACGATTATACCTGGTTAGCTGACCTGGTATGATCTGACTTTTTAAAACTTCTGGAAACACACACACAATCAGTGTTTTTGTGCACAAAGTCGGAAATCTATTGTCAGGGTCCTGGTGCATGGATACGTCGGTCGCCCGCACCGACACTGGACTCCCGGAACTGAAAACCACACTCGATACTCTTAACACTATCGCTTCACAGAATGAAAAAATATCAGAGTTATAATTTCTGCGGTAGAACCGACTCCTCTGATACCAATTTGTCACGGCCCATCCGTGGGGCCCGTGCCGTGACTACCCCAAGCCCGCCTTCCATAGGGCAGGGGCTGGAGACTAGCACCAAAGTCATAAATCCCGATAACTGGGAAGGCAATTCCTTTATAAAAGTAAACAAAACACCACAAGGTACAAGAGGAAGTAATACACTAAGTACAAAAGGAAGTGCTGAAAAGTAAACAGGCCAGAATACAAACCCAATAGAAAGTACAACTACAACTAAATGAAAGTACAACAGAAAAGACAAGCAGCTGGAAGAATAGAAGTAGTTCCTAGTTTATCCACCTCGGATCCTAACCGAAGGGTAGGTACATATAGCGCTTCTCCTGGATCGTCCACCACGGATCCTACCTGAAGGGTAGGTACCGATAGCGCAGCTCCTGGATCGTCCACCACGGATCCTACCTGAAGGGTAGGTACAGATAGACTCCACAACGCACTCACCCATCAACCTTCTCTGAGTATCGTCTCGTCGTGAAGTCCACCTCCAGATACTGACTTGTCCTGAGGTCCACCTCCGGGTACCATCTAGTCCTCGAACACTCAGCCTCTGTCAGCGCTGCTCGTTGTCTGCAACCAACACAACGAGGTGAGGGCATAGCCCGTGCAGGGGTTAGTATAATGATACTCAGTAGGGACCCCAAGACCCTCATGGTCTCACTAAATCCAACAAGGATAACCACAAAGAAAGATCTCAATAGATAACCTCTACTTATGTATATGCCCATACATATACCTAAGTTATCAAGTAACCCATCTCAATCATGAGGAAACACAAAGTTTATGAAATCAATGGATAACCACAACCTGAGTATATTCCCATACATATACCTAAGTTATCAAGTGACCAATCTCAATCATGAGGTAAACACAAAGGTCATAGACTCATCTCAAACCAGGATTTTTAATATCGAAACTGTAACTGCAGAAGAGCCTTGTCTCTGTCGAGTATAGTGATCATGTCACGACTCTGAGGTACTTCTCACTAACCTAGGACTGCTGAGGTACTCCTCCTGTCGAATACCACGGGTCAGCCACCCAAACACAGTAGTGCTACCCGCCGGGGTCTGCCACCCAAACACAGTAGTGCATCCCCCCTAATTGCCTGCAGTGGTACTCTTCAGTCGAGTACCACGGGCCTGCAATAAGACACAGTAGTGCTCCGCCCGGCATGGGTCTACACCCAATAAAAGTAATGCTCCGTCCACTGGGCTAGTCGACTCACTCCAAGTCGAGTCGGTCAAGCAGTCGTCAGGTCTCAGCTGGCTACACGGTCTCCGTACTCCACACGCTCGTCTCCGAGAGGATCCGCTCCACGAGCTACTGTTCGATACTACAAGTATCTCAAAGTCCCACGAAGAAGTATCTCAAAGGACCGCCTCATCAAATGGGTCTCAACGCAATAGACGACGCGTCAATCGGACGCCCGGTCTTTGAGTTATTAGCCATTTCATCCCAGGTTCCCAGTTGGTTTCGTGTGCGAACCATCCCGGACATATCTCAACTGTACCCCGAAATCTCATAGGGTATACTCATAGGGACCGTTTCTCAACGTGATCACCAATTCCACTGACGGTTCGTCAAACGGACATCCAGTCTGAAAGTTATCAGCTTTTCCGTTCCAGGGGCCCAGTTGGATTTCAGTTACAATCCAACCCGTCCATATTCCAACTGCGTCCAAATCTTAGGGAAGTATTCCAAAAGTTCCGTCTCATCAAGAGCAACCCAACAAAGTCTACAACACCTCAATCGGACGTCTGAAGCTCGAGATATATGTTTTTCGCTCCGAGGGCCCAGTTGGTTTCGTGATCGAACCAACCCGGCCGTACCCAAAGTTCTTCGAAACCCTATGTTTAATATATCAAAATGACCGTCTCGATCCAATTATCGCATCCGAACTAACGGTACTTCGATCGGAGGTCCGTAGCCCAAGATACAGGCATTTGAATGAAACATGCCCCAAATTAGGGGGTTCAGGCCCGGTCCGACTCGGCCCAAGACCCCCTGGGTCGGCCTGAACCGGGACGACCTGACCCGGGTCTAGGTCCAGCCCACTAGGGCGCGGCCCGGCCCAACCTGGGCATGACCCGTCCCGGCCTGGCACTGGTGCGGTGCCCGCATGGCTAGCAGGTGCGGGGGGGGGGGGATTACAACCCGCCGCGGTCGACGAAACCGGCGCGGCATGAAGCCGTTCTGATTTGGCCCGCCACCGCGGCTCAGTCGCGGCGGTTCTATTCCGGCGGCGCACCGCCGCCGCCTTCCACGGACCACCGGACGTGCTCCGGTGGTCCGTTTTGCTCGCCGCCTTCGCCAACGGTCCTCCCGGGACCCGACCTTCACTATGGAGGATTCAAATTGACTTTGCGGCCCCATCTGTCGTCTCCCGTCAGTCCGCACACAACAATCAACCAGCGGATTCTTCGAATTGCCTCAGCGGCCCCGACTCCGGCCATGATTTTGTTTGGCCTCAACGGCGCGGCGCGACGGCACCGCGCTTCTTCACCGCATTCTTCTTGTTTCTGCACGGTGTCATTGCACCGCGCGCCATTGTTCATGCCGTGACAAACACAACATCAAAGGGGGAGGAGAGTCGACCGTGTTCGTGCGGTCCGACCTCCTCTCGTTAATCAGATAACAAGTGGCTAAAGTAATTGATGTTGGACGATAATGAATAATCACAAACACAAAACCAAACACCTACCTCGATGAAATCGTTGAACGAAGGTTCGTCGCGGAATTGAACGTCGCAGAAGAAGGCTTCGCGGAAGGAGAGGGTTGTTGGCATCGCAGTACATGGCATCGCGTCGTCGATCTCCGAGGAAGGCATCTCTCACCATCATCCTTCGTCGGAGGTCGGCGTTCTTCGTCAGCGACGGTGCGTTCTTTGCGTTCTTCAAGGAGGAAGAACGTCATTCGAAACATAGATATTTCCTTTGCAAATCATCTCGCACCACCAACTAACCTTTCACAAAATAAGACTTAGTCTTATTTAATTAACACACAAGCCAAAAATTCATATAAAATTCAAATGAATCCAAGAATTATTTATATTGAATAACCTACTCAATTAATGAGTTGACTTTATTTAAAGGGGGTGCTGGTGGGTTACATAATTAGTAGGGGTTGAGGAAGTTGAAAGGGTGGAGATCGTGTGATCCCCACCCCACTAATATCATACCTAGTGGAGTAGTTAGGATGTGGGTCTCACTTCAACCACTTATCTTAGGTTAAACTACTAAAAATAAAAAAAAAAATTGGTTGCACCATTTTATTTTAATCTTTACTTAACCCAAAATTTAATAACCACACCCGAGAAAACGCAACTCTGGGAAAGGTGTTCCTAAAAAATTACCGGTGCTGCGATTCCATCGGTGTCCTCAGATTTCGATTCCGAGCACTGGTTCAAAAGTTAGGAAAACCTGCTCGTTCGTTCACTGAACGTGCCCGAGCTAAACTTCGGAAATTTATTCCGGGCTCACCGGGCCTCAGAATCATGTGCCGTTAGAAACTGTGTTCTTGTAAAATCCCAAAGAAAATTAAGAAAAAAAATTTCCCTTGAATTTTATAGGTCTTTACATTATCATTCAATATAATATTTTTCATTAGCATTAATTTAATATTGAATCAAGATGTAAAAAAATTGAATATTTTGCAAGGTTTTAAAATTTTAAAACACGTTCTTTCCTTCAAAAATAGGAATAATTTTAAATTAATTATTGAAAATTATGTGTTTTAAATTTTTAAAAATGGATTTAATTTTTGTAAATAGTGATTCCAAGTTATTTAAATATATTTATTTTGTTTTTGGGCACTATGAATAGTAAAATCGCCAATTTTTATTAATGTAGTAAAAGGTTAAGACGAGTAATTAAGGGTATGAAAACTATAATAAAATTACCATAAAAATTGTATTAATATCATTTTATGAGTTTTATTCGACCTATATCATCCTTGGATATAAATGGTGTTCTTTAGAAGCTAAATGTATGAGAATATGACATTTAATTTATTTTATTTAACGAAAATCTTATTATTCCATACTCAAATTTCAATAAATAAACCATTTTTTATATAATGTTATAGAGATGATAAATTCTATTATAATTAATTATTTGAAAGATAATTTTTTTTCCTTTATCATAAAAATTTATTTGTAGTTTTTTATAAATATATAAGTACCTTAAAGACATAAGCTTTGATAGTGAACAAAATAATTATTTGATGATAAATAAATAAATAAAATATATTTAAAATGATAATAACCAAAAAATACCCAAAAACATTCCCAATTCTTATTGGTTGAGTATATATAGAAAACATGTATCAAATATAATAACCCTACATTGTATTACACGATTAAACCTGATTTATTACATTAAATCTTCACTTGATACAACATAGAAGATCCAGAGGACTAGTGTCTTTATGGCTTAAGAACATTACATAACATCTTAGAACATAAAACAGAGAACATATTTATGGAAAACATCCTTTACATGACCACTACATTCCCTCGTACTTAGCATATCATGGGATAACCTGAGGACAAGCATAAGAAAAGGTTGCTCTATAAACCAAAATAAGGGAATAAACATGGAATAACATGAGGAATACAATACATTTTAGACAATATGCATATCAATGGAGCAGAATAGAAACAATATGATAAAGGCATGATAAGTCAAGATAATCATAACATGGAAATGTGGCAACAACACTTAACATGGAATTAGAATGAGCCACGACTCATTACACATGGAGAATGAATAAACACTAATTTCACATGAAGCATGAGTGAAACCTCGTTGCACTTTAATTCGAATGAGTCAACACCTTTTTCACATGACGTATCATGATACTATACTTTATCCGATGTATTGGAGCGATATAAGGGCACACCCTTCATAAACATTTCATTTCATGCATAAGTGTTCCACATGGATCATATAACATTGAATCAATCAACATCACAAGTTATTCCATGATTATGGAATGTGGAATAAATACATGAAATTACCATTAAATTGTTATATGTGCATAAAGTTGAATAACCATGATAGATACATGGGTATGGTATTCACTACACAATGATCTTGGCATGGAAAAACGCTGTGCAATTTCAGCAGCATAACGGCGTGACATAAGGCTTCATGAAAATAGTTGATGAGATAGAAAAGGGTGTCTCATCCTATTTACATGAGATGGAAAGTAAAGGGGTTATATGGATACATGTCCCAGCAAACATTATGGAATTTTAATGCATAATATAAAAGAATTACTTGGATGTAAAAGAGGAGATAGAAATCCCTCACCGAATTTTAGCACGGTAAAGAGACTTCATGGGAGGATTTAATGAGAGATAAAGGGGTATCCCATTATCCAAACATAAAGAGGATAGTATGGGGGATGTGTGAAATTATACCCCAACATTTTTAATTGAATAAAAGGGCATTAAAACTTAAATAAAATTGGAGAAAAATGAGAAATGATGAAATCCATAACATGGAAGTGTGATCCCAAAGGCTTGAGAGAGGTTTGAGAGAGGATTTATGGGAATGTAGGGAACCTTGGGAGGATTCTAGAGGGAGGAGGTAATGGTTTGGTCGAACTTCAAAGGCTTTTAGTGAAGAGGAAGTGGGAGCTTGGGTGGTTTTATATAGGAAAGAGAGGGAATTCATTATTATTTAGGTTTGGGACACCTCACATTAAACTAATCAATACCACAAAACAAAACATGGTTTTGTACCATGGTTTTATCCAAATTGAATAAAAACCAATATTTTATAAGGCCGATGGCCGAAAATCTTATAATTATAGGTTTTCTTTTGTGGCGGTGAGTCACACTCTCAAGGAAAACAATTTAAAAAGACAACATGTTTTATAAGTCTTGGAGGGTCCAAAAAAGCATTTTAAGATAAATAGAACAAATCTAAAATCGCATTATTTTAATGATAAAACATATATTGTACGATCATAATGTTTATAGTATTTTATTACTTCACTATTGTGTCATTATGATGTCAAAAAACACATTATATATTTAAAAAGTAATTAATTTTTACCCAAAAATTCGACTCGCTCAGAAAATTATGAAAAATTCATCATTGGATAATTTTGACATCCAGATTCCAAAAATACTATTCATTTTATCTAAATAATTTTATAAATATGGATATATTTACTTTTAAAATAAAAATTTACATTTACCGAAAATTCATGGCTTTTGACAAAAATAGTTTTCAAACCTTAATAAACATTACAATTGGATTCCTAAAACTATATGATCCTTTCTATTTAATAAAATTTAATTTAATACTAATATTTTATTAAAATATTATTTAATTAAAAAATTCCTTAATTCATAAAAATAGATTTCTTAGATAAATATTAACTAAAAATACTATTTTTTCTTTGAAAAACAATTTTCAAAGTAACACTAATAAAATGAATGAACATTATTTATACAAAAATTATGTAAATTGTCATAGTGCTTGGTTCGCGATATATAACACCTTATAAAACCCACATAAGACCTAATTGTAATGTGTGCAATGGTGGACGACTCTTGGGTGGCTTGGATAACATCGCTCGTGTGGTAATCTCTATTAACTTCCACTTCTCTCGTAGTTGGTTCCGCTCAAGATTAACATGTTCAAGATCATCTGGGGCCTAGTCAAAAGTGAAGCCCAATGATGCCACATCCTTTCCAAGGTCCAACAAATGGGCTTCTTACATGGAAAGTCTACTAGATGAAGCAATCACTTCCTTTTTCTGAGTAAATTGGATTTGTTAAAACTCTATATTTATACTAATCATGTGATTATTATTCAACATCTATATTAACAACGGTCACAATTCATAACATTATTTGAAAATCCAGAAACATAAAACCAATGAGGTTAAAATTTAATATAACCATAATAAGACATTTAATTAGATCAAGATGAATTTTAATTAATGAATGTTTGGGACATTATAATCTTCCCCCATTAAGAAATTTCACCCTCGAAATTTTCTTTTCCCACACTTAAATAGATTTGGGTAACTTTTCATCATCACTTCCTCTAATTCCCATGTCACTTATTCAAATTTTTGTTTTCTCCACAACACCTTGATGAGGGGAATTGTCTTATTTCGTAGAACTTTTTCTCTACGATCTAATATCTTCACTAGTTTCTCCTCCTAAGAAAGATTATCCTCTAATTGTACTACCTCTGAAGAGAGTACATGTGAAGGGTATGGTATGTAATTATTTAAGATAGATACATGGAAGAAATCATTTACTTTGTCCTGGGAAGGTGTAAGAGCTAGTCGATAGGACACAACCCCCACATGATCAAGAATATCGAAGGGGCCAATGTACCTACGACTTAACTTCCATTTCATTCCATACCTCATGAACTTGTTCCATGGAAATATGAATAGAAATACGATGTATCCAACTTTAAATTCAGGGTCCCATCGATGATTATATACCTAATTCTTCTATCGACTCTAGGCTACCTTGATATGCAACTAAATGGTTTTCCCCATCCCCACCATTTCTTCAACAATTTCTAGTCCTAACATCTTGCGCTCAACGACTTCATCCCAATATGTCGGTGTTGTGCACCTCTTCCGATATAGGGCTTCATAAGGTGTCATTTGGATACTCGAATAGAAACTCTTATTGGAGGAGAATTAAACCAGTGTAAGATGTTTGTCATACCCTCATATGAAGTCCATAGAACACGCTCTGAACATTTCCTCGAGTGTTTGGATAATCCGCTCATATTGGCCATCGGTTTGAGAATGATAAACCGTACTGAAGTTTAGCATAGTATCTAGACCATGTTGATCAATCTTCCAAAACATAGAGGTGAATCTTGGATCTCGATCCGATATAATAGATAGTGGTACTCCATGTAGCATTACCACTTCCCTGATATATATTTGTGCCAGGTGATCCAATGAGAAATCCTCCCAAATTACAATGATGTTTACAGGCTTTGTAAGACGATCCACAACAACCCAGATTGCATTGTTTCCTTTGGATGTCTTCAGATGTCTGGTGACAAAGTCCATGGTGATGTCCTCCAATTTCCATGTTGGTATGGGTAATGGTTGCATCATCCCCTTAGACTTATGCCTCTCTTCCTTCACTTGCTGACACACTAGACACTTTTATGTATACTCAGCGATCTCATTATTTATATTATCCCACCAATAATACTCTTGGAGATATCGATACATATTTGTGTTTCCTAGGTGAATATAGAAATTTCAACATTGTGCGTCATCCAAAAGTTCCTTCTTCAGCTCCCGACATGATGGAACAAACATTCTTTTCCCATATCTCACAATTCCTTCTTCATTAACATTGAACCTTGAGGATTTCCCTTTTCTGATAGCTTCAACACTCTTCTGAATTCCCAAATCATTCTTTTGAGCATCCATTAACCTTTCCAAAATAGACGGTTGGGAAATAATTTGTGGAATGATTAATGATATTCCCTTATTTATGATGACCATGTCCATCTTCATCAATTCTATTAATATTGGGTCATTATAAATTCTCATCAATGATAGAATGGCTGTGTCCTTTCTACTTAGAGCATCTTCCACCTTGTTTCCTTTCCAAGAGTGTTTATGGATTGAGCAGTCAAAGTCTTTGATCAGATGAATCCATCTTCAATGGCACATGTTCAACTCTTCCTGTGTGAATATATACTTGAGTATTTTTTTGGTATGTATATATTTCACACTTCTATCAAAATAGATAATGCCTCAAAATTTCTAAAGCGAAGATCACTGTAGCCAAATCCAAATCATGTGTTGGATAATTCTGCTCCTGAACTTTGAATTTAATTGAAGAATAGGTAATGACTTTGTCATTTTGCATCAACACATGGACCAGGACCTTTCTTTGAAGCATCACCGAATACAAAAAAATGTTTTCCACTTGTGGGTAAAGTGAGAACATGCACAGTGTTAAGCCTATTTTTTAACTCCTTGAAGCTTTCTTCACATTCATAACTCCAGGAAAACTTCACTCCCTTCTGATTTAGCTTGGTAATAGGGTTAGAAAATCATGGGAAATTTCTCAAAAATCACCGATAATATCCAGCTAACCCCAAGAAGATACGGATATCCATTACAGATTTTGGCCTTGACCATCCCTCAATTTCATCTATTTTGGAGGGATCCACAGATATCCCATTGCTTGTGATGATATGGCCCAGTAATGAGACATAATTAAACCAGAACCCACACTTCCTATACTTTTCATAGAGATTCTCATTCTGCATGGTCTCTAGTATAGTTCTTAGATGATCCTCACAATCCACCTTGGTTTTGGAGTATATCAGAAAATCATCTATAAAAACTACCACAAATTTGTCGAGGTAATCCCTAAATACTCTATTCATCAATTCCATGAAGATTTTTGGAGCATTAGTGATTCCAAAAGGAATTACTATGAATTAATAGTGCCTATATCTTGTATAATAATATTTCTTGTGGATATCATCCTTCATCACCCTTAAATGATAATACCCCAACCAAAAATCCACCATGGAGAAGTATTGTGCTTCACACAGCTAATCGAACAAGTCATCAATTCATGGGATATGATACTTTTTATTCATCGTGATTTTGTTAAGCTCATGATAATTGATTGATAGGTGAATTGACCCATCCTTTTTCTTTACAAAGAGGACTAGTGCACCACATGGTGAACCACTTGGGCATATAAACCCTTTATCCAAATTCTCTTGTGGTTATTTCTTCAGCTAATAAAGCTCCAAAAAATCCATTCTACATATAGTCTTGGATATTGGAAATTCCCCAGGTATAAGATCAATTGAGAATTAAACATCTCTTCTTGGAGGAAGACCATGCAATTTCTCTAGAAACACTTCATCAAATTCCATCACAATAATCATGTCTTCAAGGATGGTTATCTCCTTAGAATCAATCATCTGAGCCAGATATGCATGCTCGCAGGGAATTAATATCCATTCTTGAGATTATGGATCTAAATAAGACTCATCTTCCTCCTTGCACTTTTATAGAATCGGGGGTTGATTCTCCAAATGGAGAGTGATTTCCCTCTCACAGCAATTTATGTTGGCTCTATATAAAGAAATCCAATCAATGCCACGAATTGCATCAAATTCCACCAGATGAATTATGAAGAGGTTCATCAGGAAATTAAATCCACAGATTATGATAGGGGAGGAGTTATATTCATGCGATGCAATGATTTCCCCATTTTCCGTACACACCATCATCGTTACTTCAATGCTTTGTGGTGGTGATGGGATTGTTCTACTAAACCTTTGTGATATAAAAGAATGTGTAGAACCTGAATCAAAAAGTACATTCACTATTCTTGAATGAATAACTAGTGTACCTATCACCACTTTATTGTTGGAGTTCACTTCGACAATACTGTTGGAAAAATCTCTCCATTGGTGCCTCTGAAATTTCATGGCTTAGGGCACCGCTTTGCAAGATTCCATGGTTCTATGTAGTTGTAGAAATGAAAAACATGTTGAGGTTCAAACAGAGCGTTTATATCCTCTGTTGCAGCCGAGAGTTTTTCTTGTTGGCAGTTAACAGCTAGGTTCCCTTCTCTTCCACGCCTAAAACATTACCTTGCCCCCTTCATGAAATTTATGGGGTGTTTCTTTCTGCACCTTTTGCAAGTGGGTTGCTGGATCTTCATAGCACCATTGGATTTATCCATCAGACTGCGAGCATTTAAGTCCACCTTACTCTTCTTATCCCCATGATAACCCTAACATTCTCTGATCACCATTTCTACCATGATGGCACATTGGACAATTTCTTCATAGCTGTCGACTCACGGATCACCATCACTTTCTATATTCTAGGTATCAACCCCCCAAAGAAGTGGTCAACCTTGCATTCGGGGGTAATGACAAAGACAGAGGCGAATCGTGAAAGCCTTGTGAATTTTTCCTCATATGCTCTGAAAGATTCGTCGTCTTTTTTCATGAGGGATAAGAAGTCCCTTTCCATCTTTAGTCAGAGGGTGCGTAGAAAATATTAATCGAAAAACATCTTCCGAAGGTCCTTCCATTCCAAGGCATCAATCTCTTCCTCAGGATGCATATTTTTTTACTAATGTCCACCATTGATCAGCTTCACTTTCCATATGCTAGGAATCCAGAAGAACCTTATCTTGTTCATAACATTGAAGGATATAGAAGATATTTTCAGTGGAGTTGATCCATTGTTAGGCGACTGAGGGATCGATCGATCCATTAAAAGTAGGAGGCATTTGTCTCAAAAAGCTTTTGATAGTGACATGTTAATTCATAGGGGGGTTTAACTTTCCTCATTACCCATGTTTCAATTCAAATATTGAGTTAACTGAGTGATAAACATGACAAAGAATGTGATTCTCACTCCCATCGAATTGGGCATCTCATTTGCATAGTCATCACATTGATCTTCACATCAATTGTTAGACTAAGTCCTCCTATTACCGGTTATTGGCTGGAATAAAAGAAAAGTTAGCGGTAACACATAAAGGATAATCCAAGGAAAAATCTGATGACTTATAAATAACATTAATTTCCTTAACTTATGAATCCATATGCATCAATCTATGCTATCCATGATCTACTTTCTAACATATTTTATTAGGGGAATTTTTTTTTCTCTTAATAGGTGTTCATACTAAGATTATTAATTTACCAAAGCATATCCCCCAAGAGTGTCATAACCAAGAGTTAAGAAAGGCATATTTTCGTGCACCAGTTCTCGTCCAAGTCTAGCTCAATGTGGTGTTTTCAGGTTTTTCCCTAGGATACATATGTGCCAGAGCCGCCTCTACCTGCTCGTATCCAAACAAGGATGTATTGTCTTGATAAACCACCTACTAAATACTCACCAATACTTAGGGATGTTTTCATTATACTTATTAATGAATCTATGTCTTCACTAGGTTTTTCTAATCCTAATACCAAAAATAACTAATCTTATCCTTTGATACGAACTATAACAACCCTACTTTTTATTACACAATTAAACCAGATTTATTACATAAACTATTCACTTGATACAACATAGGAGATCAAGAGGTATAGTGTATTAGGGGATTAGGAACATTACATAACATCTTAGAACATAAAAAACACAACATATTTATTGAAAACTTCCTTTACATGACCACTACATTCCCTCGTACTTAGCATTGCATGGGATAACCTTGGGACATTCATAAGAAAATGATGATCTATAAATCCCATAAAGGGAATAAACATGGAATAACATGAATAATACAATACATTATAGACAATAAGAATATTAATGGAGGATAAGATAGACATTAACATAAAGGCATGATAATGTAAATGAGGCAACAACACTTAACATGGAATTAGCATGAGCCAAGGCTCATTGCACATGAAGCATGAGTAAACCCTCATTTCACATGAAGCATGAGTAAAAACTCATTGAACATGAATTATCATGATTAAAAACACATTTCACATTACATATCATGATACTATACTTTACCCAATTCATTGGAGCGCTATCAGGGCACACCCTTCTTAAACATTTCATTTCATGTATAAGTTTGCCACATGGATCATATAACACGGAATAAATCAACATCATAAGTTATTCCAATGATCAAGTAATGTAGAATAAATACATGAAGGTACCATTAAATATGTATATGTTCCTAAAGTTGAATACACTTGATAGAGACATGGGTGTGGTATTCATTATACAATGATCATGGATTGGAAAAACGCGGTACAATTTCTGTAGCATAACTGTGTGACATAAGAATTCATGAAAATAGTTGACGTGATAGAAAAGGGTGTATAATCATATGTATATGAAATTTAAAGTAAGGGGATATATGGATACATGTCCCAAAAAATTTATAGGAATTTAAATGCATAATACAAAAGAATTACTTTGATGTAAAAGAGGAGAGAGAAATCCCTCAGATAATTTCGGCACGGTAACAATTGTACATGGGAGGCATTAATGAGAGATAAAGGGGTATCCCATCATCCAAACATAAATAGGACATTATGGGGGAGGTGAGAAAATCATACCCCAACATTTTTAATTTAAAAAGATGGTATTACAACTTAAAGAAAATTTGACAAAAATGAGAAAGGAAGAAATCCCTTACATGGAAGTGTGATCCCAAAGGCTTGTGAGAGGCTTGAGAGAGGCTTCTCAGGATCTTGTGGAACATTTGAAGGATTATATCGAGAGAAGGGCAGGGTTTGGTAGAACTCTAATGGATTTGAGTGAAGAGGAATTTGGATCTTGTGTGGGTTTATATAGGAATGGAGATGGAATTCTTTATTATTTAGGTTTGGGACACCTCACATTAAACTAATCAATACCACAAACCATCCCATGGTTTTTGCCCATATTTTTCGCCAAAGGGTAGTGGAAAATAATATTTTATAATGACAATGTCAGAACCTCTTAAAATAATAGGGTTTCTTATGTGTAGGTGAGTCACAGTCTCGAGGAAAATAATTAAAAAAGATAAAATGTTTTATAAGTATTGAATGGTCCACAAAAGATTTCTAAAATTAATAAAACAAATATAAAATAACATTATTTAAATTATAAAACATATATTTTCCAAATATAATGTTTATAGTATTTTATTACTTCACTATTGGGTCATTATGATTTCATAAAACACATTATATATTAAAATAGTATTTAATTTTTTCCCAAAAATTCCAGTGTCTCATAAAATTATGAAAACTTCACTGTTGGATAATTTCATCATCCTGATTAAAAAATTAATACCCATTTTATCTAAATAATTTTATAAATATGTGAGTTTTTACTTTTAAAATAAAAACTGTCATTTACCGATGATTCATGGGTTTTGACAATAACAATTTTCAATCCTTAATAAAAATTACTGTTGCATTAATAAAATTATATGATCATTTATATTTAATAAAAATTAATTTAATAATAATATTTTATTAAAATAATATTTAATTAAAAAATCCATTAATTGATAAAAATATATTTCATAGTTGAAATTTAACTAAAAATACTATTTTTTGCTTTTAAAAAACTATTTACAAAGTAATAATAATAAAATGAATGCAGGTTCTTTATACAAAAATAATGTGCATTGTCATAGTTCTAGGGTCTTGTTACATAACACCTTATAACACCCGCACAAGACCGAAGGGTAAGGTATGCAATGGTGACAGACTCTTGGGGTGGCTTGGATAACATCGCTCAGGTGTTAATCACTATTAACTTCAACTTCTCATATAGTCGGTTCCAGTCAAGCATAATGTGTTTGAGCTCGGCTTGGGCTTGGTCAATAGTGAAGCCCAATGATGCCACGTCATTTCTGAGCACCGAAAAAGGAGCTTCATATGGGGAAAGTCTATTGGATGAGGCCATCGCTTCCTTTGTCTGAGTAAATTGTATTTGTTAAAGCCCTATATTTATACTAATCTGTGATAACTATTAAATGTCTATATTAGAAACTGTCACAATTCATAATGGTATTTTAAAATCCCGAAACATAAAAAAAATGAAGTTCACATTTTATATAACCATAATAAGACATTTAATTAGATCAAGTGGAATTTTCATTAATGATAGTTTGGGCCGTTACATCCAAGGGTCGAGTTATTTACAATTTAGATCCATATTGAAGATATTGTGACACTTGTATTATATTATTTAATGTTATGTTAAAGTTGTCACATTCATAATTCAATAAGTAAAGTATTTGTAATGTTAAATTTTCTAGAAGCTAAATTTGTCTAAAATTATTTAATGAAATATAGTATTTTATATTCATCATATTAATTTTTTTGGTTTTTCAACAAAAAATTAGTATATGAAATAATTACAAAAAATTTATATAGTAATTATTTTTTAATGGAAATATAAAATTAATGTTAATAAAAATATTAAAATATATAAAAGGTTAGTTAATTAATTTATCCAATGATATTTATAGATTACCCAGAAACCATAGGGATATTCTAAAAACATGTTTTTACAATAACATCTTATATTGATATATTTAAAAATACATGAACTGAATAATGTAAAAATGTACATTATTTTTGTTTTTATAAAACAATGTTTTATTAAATTATTTCAAAATCATATAAATTATTTTAAAAATATATAATAATTATAATATGGTCTAAATTTATCTATGGTACTTATTTAGGGTCTAATTGACATCAAATAAATACATATTTCACCCTTTTAATATTTAAATATTTGTTATCTAAATTTAAATTAAATAGAATAAGTAAGTGTTAATGAAAATTGATCATGTTTATATTGACCTAAAATCATGTGTATAAATTATTGGTTTATGATATTAAAACAATAACTCATCTCATATTAAAAATTGGGATAGTTTGAGGTTTTTGAGTGGGGTTTGAATTTATTATAAATTAATATTTTTGAGTATTCCAAAAGATCCCCTCACCTCAATTTTAAATGGGAACCTAATCCCTCACTTTTTCTCATCAATTTTATCCTTGAAGCTCCAAAAAACCCTTAAATTTCCCCTTATCATCTTACTTAGTCACATTCTACTGGTTCTTGGTCTCTTCAAAGACCATCTCTAGTGCTCTAAGAGGAGATTTTGAGGAAGCACATCGAGGAAAAGATAATATCCTCTACCGATTCTTTGAATCTTCTTTCTTCTTTTGCATCCTCTTCATGATTTGTTTCATTATATATTAATAAATCCATTATAAATCATATAATTAGATACTATTATAATTATGAAATATCCATATTCCATCATTTATCCATCCTAAAAAAAAATAAAATCACCATGCTTATGTATGTACGACTTACTGTCTCTACACCGTGGTGTAATCAATGTTCACCACAACATGACTTGGATGTTAATAATGATGAAAATAAGAATTATATATGATTTTTATAAAAATAAATTTATTCTAAAACTATATATATCTCATCCACATCGATACCATTTTAATATTAAAGGATTGATATCATCGCTCATGTGTACATATGACCTACTGTCTCCACAATGCGATGCAATTCGTTCTAAAATATATCCCATAAATCATGACTATATAAATGTAAAAATAAATATATATGATATATATTAGGTTAATATCATTTTTTAATTTCTTATTTGGGACCTTATTAGGTGAACCTGATCTTATTCCACAAAACATGAATGAGAAAATGGAGTAGTTAATTCTCAAATAACGAGTAATAATGAAATATTATTACTAAACGGGTTATAGTATGTTCATATGTGTTATAATAAGAATTAATATCATTCTTGAATAACTCCGTGAAATTTTAAAATCATTATAAAGTATATTCAGATACATACAAAGGATATGTGACCATAGGTAAGGGATTATTTTTCAATCTCACTTTTATCTGAGACTGTTTATATGTAAGTATTTACTAGGGGAGTATTTATCATTCATTTCCATGTTTTCTAAAACTGTTTTCTTAAAATGTTTAATATTATAATATGTATTTTTAAAGATATTTTTACCCATTTTGTTCTTTTACATCATGAATTGGAAGGAATCATTCTTTTGTTTACTATATTTGGTGCTTTTTTACTTTTATGAAAAAGTGCGAAGTGAATGTTTTTTAAACTTGTACAACATGGATGCATTTTTACACAATATTTCAATGAATCTTACTCTACACTATTTTAGGTTTATTTTTCAACTAAATTATTTTATTTTAAAATTTTGTGGCATTTTAAAAATGGAAAAATTTTTTGAAGAAGAAAGGATATTATCCTCAGTAATTAAGTTCAAGTTGTTTTCCAAAATTATGATCCATCTAATATGATTCTATTGAAATATGGTTAAGTTTATATCACTATTATTACTATGATTTTATTATCTTAATAAAGGAATAATATTTTATATGGATAATTTATTGATGGAATGATGTTTATGAAACCCATTTTATTTGTTGGGTTATGCTATGATGAATGATTTATGTTTTTGTGGAACATGTAAGAATGGTTTCATTATGAGATGGGTGGGACATATATCTCCATACAATGCATTAGGTAAAGGTTTATATATCATTATATAGGTATGAATGTAATGTAATGTAAATATGGTTCCGTAATATAGGAATGAAACAAAAAGTATATCTGGTTCAGTAATGCAGGGCTGGAATGAGGAGTGAACTCGGTTCAATAATAGACTTTGTCTGCTATGATGGTCTTATCTATAAACAATGGGTAATATGGAAGTGATTTTATATTCTTATGTTTCATCCAAAATGGCATGTTTTATACCAATTCTATGTTATCATGGTTAATGTTCCTTTTTGATTTATGCTTTACGAACAGGTATGATTTATTTCATGACTCAAGATTTCGATATCCAAAAGTTATGTTCATGTTCTTACATTTATATGTTCATATATTGTTTTCATACACTTAATAAGAATCTTAGATCACCATTTATTATTTTTCCAATCCACATGTTATGAATAAATCATTTATGTAACTATACTAAAGGGGAAGATCTTTATGGGACATGTCCACGATATTTCACAAGTTAGAAGAATGTATTCCATGTTTCCAATGGATGTAAACTATTATGGTCCTCAAGCGTGAATTTGTAAAATTCAAGGAATATTCATCTAAATTTATTTAATATTTACATACTTCATTATAGGTTCATTATACAAACAGCACCCAAAATTAATGAGGGGCGGACATATCATTTTTCTAGAAAAACTAAAAAGTGAGAAGAAATCCCTTTACCTTGGGTCTTGAATCTATTCGTACTTCCTCAAACGACCATTATAATGAATATAAATTTATTATAAATATTATAAAGAACAATATAATTATATATAATAACATCTATGTTTTTATTATGACCTTATATTACTCTCTTGTTAATGATCCTATTTTCGGGTTTTTACTTCTAGCAATATTTTTTTCTTCTTCTCACGTGTCTTAATTTGTTATATAATTGATCCTTATACTTATATAGTGATTACATAATGTGAAATATTACATTAATATCATGTATATTCATTATATGTATGTTATCATGATTTATATAATATAGAAGTTTGAAATAGAATACATCATTCAACGAGATTTTATGCAATACATACACATGAATGTTGTTTCTATTTTTATTGTCGTATTGAGAGAAGTTATGTAAATTATATATGTGTAATTATATATATATATAATTATTATAGTATAAATTATATATAATATATATCATATTAGTTCAATAAACCCATCCTTAGTACCTTCCATGTGTTTTGTGGAAGAATCACATCGCTTTGAGGAGTTGGTAGTCCACATTCCTCAAACGAGATTATCACAATAATACCAAATGGAAATTAAAAATGAAATTGGTTGTAAAAAATAATATAGAAGATTAAATAATTAATAGATATAAGATAAAACTTATATAAATAGATATTCCATCATAATGGAAACTATAAAATTTTGTAAAGGAAAAAATGAATGATCATCGTTTCGTGAGGCGGTAGGTCACTGTACACAAAAATAATGTGTTTGTTGCCCATTTGATGAAGGTGTGTGTATGTATATGTTGAACACTTAGCATAAAATATCCTAGTATATTTAGTATACTGGTGGTTTTATACATTAATGGATTAAAAAGAGTGGATGAGGTGGATAAATAAATAAAAGAAAGGATCTTGGGAGAAGGCGTTACTTTATAATCGGGTAACCTTTTTGTTGGTTGTAAAAGGATTCCTTGGATTGCCTTCTTCCCAAGTAAAGGATTAAAGGAGTAAGTGAGGATTTATGGAAATTTTATGAGGTAGTTATTTCAATAATGTAATATTTTTGAGTGGTGTGACGAAGTTGGAGAGGTGATGGCTTTTTATATAGGAGGAAAAGGTCTCACATGGAATTTTTAGAAACAAGTTAGGTGTACACATGTTATTATATTAAAAAGGATAGAAAACAAAATAAAATAAAAAATGTAAGGCTTATGTAAGAAATATTTAAAACCAATGTTTTTTTGAAACGTGTTTAGGGTATTTTTTTCCCATAATTATAAGGTTTAGTCCCTAATTAAGTCTAATTCGGCCTTAATCGTTTTGATTAGTTTTAATCACATTTAATAATTATTTTGATAAAAAATTAACATGTTATTATAAGAAATTAAATATTATACTGAATAAAATTTCATATTTTGGATTTTTAAAATTCAATTCATAGAAGATGAAAACTTAAAACTAATTCTAACCCTGCAGAAGAGACGCTAAAACATGTGTTTAGAGTAGAAAAATGTTCAAAAGTTTGTTAACATTTATATTCAATTTCAAAGTGAAAATTAATTATATTGAATTATATGGTGTTAATAGATTTCATTTTTATCTAATATGACATAATTATTTTTATAATATCACTGATACTTAATAATTAATTATACCAAAAGGTTGTTTTTAACTAAAAAATGAGTTTTCAGAATTCATTAAATAATGATGTTTCTCATAAAAATCCCAATAATTCACCCTAATATAATTTTAAAATTCTAAATTAAAAAAATTAAGTTTATTTTATCAAATTATATTTCATAATTTTTATAAAATTAATTTTATTATTTTTTACATAAGGACATTAAATGCGGTTCATTTGAGAAAACTGTGTTTTTATACATAAAAAGACTTTACCAGAAAACATATCATTAATTTTAAATATGCATTGTTTATATTAAAAAATTTATTTAATATTTGAAAATCTGTTTTTATTGTTCATATTACTAAGTTTAATATCTAGGTTATAATGATCACATTTAAATAATTATATCAATACAATGATTTTTCGAAGAAAAAGTGTGTTTCGTGTGATGTTTGCTCAGTAAGTGTTGTGTGTATCGTATGCCATGTCAGCATTGAATATATTGTACACTTATTTGGGGATGTGTGAATGGAATTTCTAACTTAATAAATTCCAAGACACAAATGAATTTTTAATTTATTTGAAAAAGATCCATAATATCTTGGGTTGTTACAATTTTAATATCAATATCTAAGATAGGAATATTTCATTTCATGTTTCAAGTCAACCAATGATTTTAAATCATTTTAATGATGATTTTTATCTTCATTCGGAATCCAATTACCCTATATATATCATAATACCCAATAATGATGGATATTTAGATCAAAATGATATAAGAAATCTTAATACTAAATATATACCAATTGTATGAGAATATATTAAAGTATTTCTCTTAGAGTTTTGTGGTCTTATGCTAGATCATCGGGTAGAGTTATCACATCAAATTAGGTCCGGTGGTATGAATATAACAAATATCTTTTATAGAATATCCTATTAATATTTTTATGAAATAAATAATAACCTTACAGATAATTTTAACAAGTTTTTATATTCCGAAGTGCTTCACCATGGGCTCCTCCAGTCTGCACTATAATGAATAAGTATCGGTAAATGAATATCTGCATTAGATATAATGATATTAACAATATATAAATCCAAACAATTCCTTCTATACACAATATTAATTATCTATTTGATCAAATTAATTGGGATTAATAATTATGAAAGGTGGGTTGTTTTCTAAATAAACATAATGAATGGTAAAATTGAGGATATACATATGGTCAACTTATATATATGGTATTGGAACTATGATTTCCTATTGATTCCTTTAAAAATTAAATAATACCCCATTTTTTAATGGATAGGTTGAATAGATCCTTAAATGATTTAAATTTTAAATAATTAATATAATTTATATATTATATTCTCATCTAATCCATGAATAATGTCGAAAATTGTTAGAATTTTTAAATTTTATAGATGATAAAAAAATGAAAAATTGTCTCCCATGTTCAAAAAGTTTGATTTTTCGATACAAAATTTTTCCTTCCTATGTTATGTATTCTAAATATAGAGAATATATACAAATCCCTTAAAAATTGAGATGATTAATAATAGCCCCAATAAGCTACTATGATAGATATCACTAATTTTCCTGTATTATCAATATATTACCGATATTTATATAATTTTCTCATGATTATAAAATCAACTAACCAGTGGAAGTGATTAAAAATTCTCTAGACAAAACAATGTCAATATAGATTAAAGGATATTAATTATATATTAATCATTAAATATATAATGAAACTAAATTTATGTAGAGAAGGTTTTTTCATATAAAGTGACCCTTAAAAGGGCTTCAGTGTTGTTCTCCTAAAAAATGAGACGGTGATAGATTATTCCTTATTTAAATTAAGGATTCATGAGAAAAAATACCCGATATATGATCCAAAGTTGGAATATATAAAATTTTATTTAAAATAGTGGTGTAATTATACATATTGAGAAAAGAGTGATATATGTATTGATCATAAAATGTTAAATTAAATATTCCCACATAAACATATAAACATGCATTGAAAGGGATTGTTAGAGTTGAAAAAGGATTATGATTTTGTAATACATTACCACTTCGGATGAAATTTTTTTGTTGAACTGATATTATAAAATGGGATAATGAAACTATACCCATGATACAGAATGAAAGAGACATAATCTTCCTGGGAATATAATGGATGGACTTGTAAATCATAAGGTAACTAATAAATTTATACATTTTTAAATGATTGAATAATAATATATCCATATAAAGGTAGTGGAGGACTTATAATTTGATAGGGAGATTCAAATTTTAGAAATATGTTCGACTCAATTCTTAACCAATTGGGATACATGTGATTTGAATGCAAATATGTTTTCTATAAATTCTATATTTGAAGGATGTTATATGTGATTTAAATACCTTATCATTATCAATTCACCCTAGAATCATAAAAATGTTTTGATAAATTAAGGGGACCTCTATTAGACCACATGATGAGGAATAATTTAGAGTATAAACATGATTTTTATCCATACAACATGTTAAGTCTAAGAATCACAATTATAATGGATAGATTCAACCATTACTCATACCCAAATGGAAATGCAAGAACATTTCTATAGATTTTGTCACAGGATTTACTAATACATTTAATGGTTAGAATTATATCTATGTCATGGATGAGAAATTTATAATATTGTCTCAATTCAATGAAATTTGATATGATTTACCAATCAGACATATTGCAAAAGAAAATATAACAGAAATGGAAGAGATACATGATGTACCACATTAGAATATATCATATCAACATTCAAGGATCACCATAATGTTTGAGATATTCCATTAATAAAAATTGTATAAAAACTGAACATTATCATTTGTTATTATCTTTAAAGGTTTGTAATTTCAATAGACCGTTTAATATCAAGATTATATATTAAGATATTACCCATTTTATTTTAAATAGGTAGGGATGAAAAACATCCAATGATAAAGTTATAATATAAAAATAATTTCCACCAAATATTATGAATGGAACTATATAATTTTCATTAAAGGAAGAGGCAAAAACCAACCACATGTTTGGATGATGTTAGGGGTGAATGTCTTCTAGACTATAACATGACTAGAAAATCATACAGAGTAACCAAACCAATATATTGAAAATTAAATCTGAAAAATGTTGAGAAATGTTGTATGTTTATAATCATTGATGATATCTTGATTATTATGTTGTATAAAAGATATTCATTAAAATATCACTACATATGAGGGTTATTATATTTAGTAACAAGATATTGTTAATCCCTAGTTAAACCATCCCCTTCAATAATCATATTCTCATGGGAATTTTATATTCTTGACAAGGATATCCACTAACCCTCTCATTAGAGAAAAATATGATCTACACATCAATTTTTAGGAATTAAGTACAAGATTCATCATAAGTACTAGATCAAAAGGTTATAAAACCCAGCCATGATCTCCCATATGATAAAAACTAATGGATATTTAAATTTATTATATTGAGTAATATAAAACATTACTGATCACTTAGTTTGAGTTTTAGGAAGAAATAATATGTATGAGGATGTGATGTCAGAACCTAAAGATATAATTATACAATATTATAACACATTTTCATATAATTAATGTATTAAATATAGTTAATCATTAAATAATGGAGGAGAAATAAATTAACAAATTTTTCTATGAATCTTCCCCTTATAATATTTTTCTATGAATCTTCCCCTTATAATTTTTCTATGAATCTTACCCTTATAAAATGAATAATAATTTATTTGATTAAGGTATAATATAAAGTCTTAAAATATTATAGACATTATTATAGAAACCTTTATCGAATATTATTATCAAAACTATAAAATCGAAATAAAAAGTGGAAAACTGTGATATATAATTCCTGATGGTCTTTCATGAACATTATACCATTGTGTATAACTATATTAATTGAAAAAATATAAAAAATATACTAGACATTTGCAGGATGAGGTAAGTATTTTATATGAGTATTTGAAACAATTAGTTGAGGGTTATTGGGTATATATTAAATTAAAGGGTACATTCATTGGAAATATATAATTTTCATTTATATATATAGCCATTTGTTATATAAATAATCGTTGGTTATATTGATAGAAATTAGATAAAATTGATCAATGGGATAATCTTTTTCTCTATGTGTTTTGCTGACAAGTATTTCAAACTAATATTAAGTTATCATATGATGTGATCATTATAATTTTTTTGTTTAAGCGGTATAAATAAATAAAATAACATCATGGAATATTCATTTAAAGATAGAAACATCATGTATTTGAAGTCATCCATGTGAGGAAATTTATCGATGTTTGGGATTGTGGTAGAATCAAGATAGACACATCAGATATTTTGGCCTCCCATGTTTTCACCACCCTTCACACCCATATTTACTACATCCCATGATTATTCTCACTCCTCATCCATATTATGCAGTTGGTCAGTCATCTATGCCATATTCTTTACCATCTAATTATTTTTATCTTGGAATCTAAATTCCTTCTTTGAATCCTATTTTGACACAGTTTGTGGTAATGTAGAATATAGTAGGGCCCCATCCACCATTACAGGGTGATGTTCCTCTAGTTCTAGTTGATCTAGAGGCTCCCATTGAGCATACTACCGTAGGTATATATTAGTACCCTAATGAATTTTTGACCCATAAAATTTTTCATTATAAAATGTTTTGATAGGATATTTGTTTTTCTATCATAATAAATACATCTACTAATAAGAGGAAAGTGATGGTGTGTACATTCATGTGTTTAGTGTGTAACTTTCACACACATTAAATGGTGGACTATGATAAAGAAAACTAAATGGTCAAAAAAAAGGGAAGCGATGTTTGAGTTTTTTTGCAATACTTTCCAAATACTCTGACATCATTCTTGTCAACCCAATATCATGGAGACAGTTTTCAAACAAAGTCAAAGATTTTTCTTGGGCATATATTTGTGTAAAAATCTATTTTATTTAATGTAATGTTTTTTATTAATATGAATTAATATTTTTGTGTCATCTTCAGTTTAATTTTCCTAATGGTGAGGGTGTAAGACCAGCACATCTAAAGTAGTTAGGCGAGATTTGGGGAACTAATAAGCATGAGTTATATATTGGATTGTTTTCTAGAGTTGGTATAGAGTTAGAGGTTGTACCTGTTGTGTATGATCGTCTGATTTAATAGTATTGGTAAATGATTTCTCATTGGATGGCTATCATGATTAAGGTATTAATCACATTTGATGCCTTTAAATGAAAATTTTCATGTTTTTCATTAATAATATCTTTTTTATCATTGAATTTTATTTAGGAATCATCTATAAAATATAAAAAACAATGATGCTAAAAAATACCTCATCATGTTGGGGCGTACTCTGATGTCAAATCATGATAGAATGAATGTACGACAGATTGTTATAATTTTTCTTTAGAATGAACTTTATATTGTTTCCTCCATATTTTATTCAATTTCTAAAGTTTCCATATAATATTAGTAATGAATTAAATTATTGGTAACCTATTTCTAATTATTTTTTCCTATATTCAATTTCATTTCATAGGACGATATTGAATATTGAAGGGCGTGTTCCTCGAGTAAAACTATTTTTCTCGAGTAAAAGGAAAAAAGATGGATGTGTGGTTAATGAACTGACAAACAACATATTGTAAGTTTCACATTATTGATTAAAAAATTTAATATCTATTTTTTATATTAATAATCTATTTATATTTCTAATAGGATACTTTAGATGACCTTGATGCCTAGGAATACGATAATTTTCAGCCAAATGATCACTTAAATTATGTGTTGGGAGATGAGAACCATGGTACAGTATACTGCCGACCTAGGAAGTGTATAAACACAATGGGGTATTGTCCCTATTTAGGTACCATTTGTAGTACCATTGAGTTTGAACAGGTTAAGGCATGGGAATGACAAGCTGAAAAGGGGCCACATAGGTGGAAGAAAAATCTTCTAGGGAAAACACTGAATTTATTAAATCGATGAAAGTATTATGTCCACCACTTACACAATTTGTTAGCACAACTTGTAATGAATATATGTCATTGATGCATTCAATATATATTTCAACAAGTGGTATTTCTATTTTTAGTTGATATTATGTTGTTTCTGGCAATGATAATGGAAAGGAAGAAGCTGATGTAGAGGATGAGCCTGAGGCCAAGGGAGTGGTAGAGGCTGAGGTGGAGGTCAAGGGTGAGGATAAGGCTGAGGATGAGCTGAGGATGAGGATGGAGATGACGATGGGGATGAGGACAATGTTAGGGAGGAGGATGAGGATGAAAATAAAGTTTTTGGTGATAGTGATGATATTGATGATGATGGTAATGAGGGAAAATTTGATCCATCGCATTTTTGACCGGAATTACTGACTTTTGATGTTTGTTGATTTGCGGTGTTTCAATATATGTTTGATTAGGTATCTCAGATTATTCATGTCTCAGGAATCCTATATACTATATATTTTAAATCGTTTCACCCATTACCAATGTTTTTCCTTCATATTTTAAGTAATTAGGGTATTCAAAAATTTAAAATATGAACAAACATTCAATGGATTTATCAGAATAGTAGTCTTACTTGTATCATTATTTCATTATCAATATTTGGATTTTATGAATTCTATGTTTACATGGTATCAAATATATTTCTCAACCCTATACATACTCATCCATGTAACCATACCTAATTCACAACCCTCCTTACCAAAACCACCCATGTTCATGTCCCATCCTAGTATCCCCTTCCAGGTTGTCTCTTTATCGCCCTCTCATAGTTCCATGACATCTTTTCAAAGACATGGTGGTGTGAACTATTCCACTACTCATGGACTTTCCTATGGAAGTATCCATATAGACATCATTTTACACCATTATGGAAAATAGTTCTAGCACATTGACATCTATTATACTCGAAATGGATGCCCGATGGCCCTTCACACTACCCGGACAACCTTTAGTGAGTAAAGAAGATCCACCAAAGCATACAGTCAAACTCTTTGGTGAATAACTTGAGATTATTCTTTTTCATTATACCACATCTTAGTCATATTACTTGGATTCATTGTATTTTTATGATTTACATCATATGACACTATTTTTATGCAATCTCATTCCCACATTCACAAGGTGACTAGCCTCTCACCATCGGGGTGATGAGATGGCTCCCTTCATCCATAAATTCATTGAAGGTTTCTTCAATCACTATTTGAGTATGCATTCTACTAAATTTTATTACCACCATTTATTTAAATACATCTATAAAAATCATTACTAACCATCAGTAACCTATTATAAAAAATAATTAGTTTCATAAATACTAAACACATCAATTAGTAATAGAAACATAATAAGGATGTATACGTCTTATATGGGAACTAAAAAAGATTTTATACCCAAGAAATAATCATTTTTCATGTCATTTTCTAAAAAATATGTTTTAACTAGTTCATGGTGTAGTAGATAACACACCATTGAAAAAATGATGAAAAATCATTTTTGATCTCTTTGAAAAGTAATATTTTTGAGATGTTTTTACCAAATATACTGAAATGGGTTAGTTGGATAGTGGTTGTGAAATGAATATTTAAAAGGGGGAATACTATGTTTTGGTAAATGGCATGGTTTGGAAGAGTTTGAAATTTTTATGTTCTGTTGTAAGTGTTATTCTATGTTGTTTTTGGTGTTGTATATTGGTATATAAAATGGATGGGATTTTGGATAGCTATTGTGAAAAATTATTTAAAAAATCTACAACAACGATTTCAAAACGTTGGTATAGTGTTGGAATGCATGTATTTGCCCATGGTTTAATAGAACCGTTGGTAAAACTCTATTCCAAAGTTTATAAAACCATTGGTAATCTAATAAAATATAATATATCCTAAGAGTTAACAAACCCTTGCCACATATATATATACCAAAAGTGTTTCTAAAACCATTGGAATACTGACATTTATAGAGATCTATACCAATAGTTGAAGTAGAACCATTGAGATATGCCTATCCTAACAGCTAATAAGCCAATATTTTGTAAAACCATCGGTAAAAGTTATACCAATGGTTTTTCTGCCAATACCAATAGTTCAAAACTGATTTTATAGACTACATTTCAAATAGTGGTTTAACCTTGACCATGTTTTAATTGAACTTTAACAAGTATGGTTTTGTAGAATTTTCTATAAGCGATATTCATGCTAATGGAGAATGATGTGAGTCCAATGCTAGTTAAATAACCACTAAATAAATTCCTTATTCCTTAACTCTCTATTAAATATAATGAGGATTAATTTAGGGGTAATATAAGCAGATTTTTGGGAAATTGTTGACATTAATTAATAAGGTAACAAATTATTTTTAAACTATTTTTTATCATAATTATTTATATAAAAAAATATATTTATAGTCAGTATAATAATCATTGACTATTCATATTAATAAAAAAATTAATTAATATCCCAATTAAAAAGTAACTAATTATTAGAATTAAAATAGTAATAATTCATTATTAGAGGAATACATTCTAGTCTATAAAGCATTTTTATAAATTGTATATTATTTAATTTTAATGTAAAATTTATAATATTTATAATTTGAAGTTAATAAATTGGATAAAATATATAATATTTTGATATCAAAATTATGTTATATGTTTCATTTATTTTTGTTAGTGGGGGAGGCATTTACTTGGGTTAATAGTACAATTCATCAATATAGGAAACCTGGTAAATATGGTATGGATACTTATTAATTAAATTAAAATGAATAAAAAAATATCCTGAACATGTTCGAATGGGTATATATTTCAAAAATTAATTTTTTATATTTATAATTCACATTCACCCAAAAAAAAATCCACAACCATTAATGACTGAGTATTTACAAAAATGTCACCCAATCAAATCAATAAATGGACTCCCTCTCCTCTACCCATTACAAACTACCTCTCATTTCTAGTTTTTTCAACAATATCTATAAAAAATAATGTCTATAAATACCTTAATTACATTTGAGAGATTATAATAACAATAAGGAGTCATAAATCATTCCATAAAAAGAGATAATCAAGCGAATAAGTGATTTCAAAAAATTACGTAACATGTTATTATTTATATTTTTCATTTATCTTCAAATATTCATCATTATTAAATTTGATTTATCACTCAAACTACATATTCTTACTCATTGGTTCTTTAGATTATATTTTTTTTTGGTCGATTTAACCTCCTATAAGGACGAAATTATAATATTTTCACTGTTTTATTTTTGATGATTATAAAAACATAAATTATAAATATAAATGATATGTAATATATGCTTTATCTTTTTTTTTTAAATTTTGATTGATAATATGTAAATAAATATTGATTATTATGTAACTCTTCTATTTGTTATGATTTAATGGAACACCAGATTTTTCGATTTATTCCTTGTTATCTATATTTTTAGCATCCATAAATTGAACATGGGATGTCATAATTTTTTTTAATATTATTATTATAGAACTTTTAAAATTATAGAGATGATGAAGTCGTGAATAAGAAAGGATGATTGATACCATCATATAGAAACTAACATGGATCAATTTTTATTACTAATATCTAATAATCAATATAAAGAATAACTAAATAATAACTATTTAATATATGGATTTTTAATTATTATTGATATAAATAAATATAAATACTCTTCTTAAATAGTTAGTTGAAAAACTGATGTTGATTATTTTTGGGGGAAGATCAATTTTGAGAAAGTCAAGTGTTAAAGTAAGGGGAATATTTCATTATCTCACTTTTTGAATGAATACTTATCATCTATATTTATGTTATTTATGATATATATATATATCTTATATACTAAATATATAATAAACCATCCCATTATTTATATGGATGGTTCAGGTCTTATTCCATTAATTGTGACTTACTTAAGAGGTTAGATTTGAAATATTTTTTTATTTTCCTTAACATTTCATACTTAGTATTTTTTTCCAAACGATTTCTTATATATTTTATATATCTAAGCAATTGAATGTTTTTAAATTTCATTCTACTTAAATAAATTAATTTATTTTCTTTTACCTTTAGGTATAATTTATTTATGCATTCATTCTTTATAAAATTCATCAAAATTCAAAATACTTTTTGAAAATTTATGTACAACTTATTCTATCATTTAAATAGATTTTTATCTATGTCAAAACCCTTTTATGTTATAATTATTATTATAATATTTAAAAATTTCCTAACATATATTTTCTCACCATTTCCTAGGATATACATCCATGGTATAATCGTTTTTTGGATGATTTATTTTTAAAATTTGTAAAAGTTGTCATGTAACCATTTTTCATGTTTTAATAATATTATTAATATTTATTAATATTTATGTTATTTAATTTAGTACACATATTGTTTGATATGTTATTATATAATGGGTTTTATTGGAATTTAATATCACATTAATACATTAAATAATTATTTCTATTTATTGATATCATTATGTACGATACATTAGTTTTCCGAGTAGTCCTTATGATTATATTTGGGTTTTCTTTCAATTATGTGTAAGATGTGATATAAAGGTTCCATATTACTATGTTATGTTTATGATTCCATACTTTATGACTATTGTGTTATGATTTATTCACTCATATGTCATTTATCATGTTTATGTTTTTATATCTCAAGGGTTCTAAATTGATTACAAAAATTAAAATTACGGTCAATCATGTATCTCAAATTGATATACACTTTTTCTTCCCCATATTCAGTTTTCAGACCACACTTTCCTTTATTTATGTATTTCCCCAAGATTTCTTATGCATGTGATGTGTTTATGATGGAATCATCTGTGATTAATTTTCATAAAAAATATATATTATAGTTAAATAAGATTAATATATAGCTAATCTAAAAAGATATTAATTCTTTGGGTTTTGGGTGTGTGTTTTATTCATTAGCTGTAATGTATAATAATATAAAGTAATATAAGATAATATAAAAATAGTATATTATACAATAGTCCAAAAAAATAACCATGAAATCAACATTCCAAAGCCTAGTTATCACCCACCAGCATATACCAAAACACTTATCCATCTCACATGGAGAACCCACACATAATTAGTTTGGTTTTTTCCCTAGAATTTTTCATACATTGATTCACAACAATACCATAGCAGGTTTAGCTATAATATCCAATTCCATCAATCAATCAAATTATTAAGTAGCAACATAGTAACAATCCTGAACTAAAGCAACCTGTAGGCCATTATCCTTGAGTGCTAACCATCACACAATGAGTCATCCCTTATTAACACAACTCACATTGTGGTTACGTAAATTATGGAATAAATTTTATTTCTAATATCCTTTATCTATCTATAGGGTAACATTTCCCGAAGGACTGTGCTATTTGTTTATCTCCTCTATCTAAAAATGAATTATATCGACTTACATAAAAATTCAAAATGTTTATGTGTATGGAATAACTTCCGATCACAAATCCCTATCACAATAATGATTCAATAACAAAACCAAACTATTAAACAATATTGGGATCCAAAATTATATTTCCTTAGATAAATAACCAATTAAAGAAAAAAATCTTTCCAAGAAAGGTATTACCATGAAAACAAAATTTCAATCATTTACCAATTTTTCTGTATCTAAAATGTTGATATCATAAAAAAACCACATTTCACAATTTCATTTTTCAAAAAATAGTCCCCATCATTTTTAATAAATTTTCAAATATATAAAAATAAAACCATTAGATGACTTTTTAAATTAACCATTTTGAAAAACACATACATGGGAAATTATCCTAAATTTAAAATATATATTTCTATGGGATTAACTAAAACTAAATAATTTAAGGCCATAAAAAATTACCTCAAATTCACCACGTATATAAACCCATTCTAATAAATCCTATTTTTGAGAATAAGAATAAATCATATCTAAATAGGATATTTCTTATACAATTATATAGTTCTATTTTTTGTTTAATATCTTAATAATTTTATTTCTAATGACAATATGAGAACTTAAATTCGTATACACTATAAAAACATTCCTTTATAATCATTTTATTCCAAACATGGCCTTAGTGATTTATAACTGAAAAGAAGTATTTATATGATGGATGAATCTCCATCACATGACGATTATACCCATATATATTTATTAATCATATAAATATCTATTCCACTACTAATATTACTTAATCTTGACAAGTCATTCTTAGCTCTAAATCAAATCTATACTCCCTTGAAAGTTTTATATTTACAATATTTAGTGATTATATTTCTTTTTTGTGTAGATATTTTCTATAATTTAGTGAGATGATCGTGTGGTTCATAATTTCTAATATATATCATCTCATTTTGATAATTATTATAAAAAACTAGTCAAATAAATGATTAGTAAAAACATGGGGATGTCAAAAATGGAGAAAAGGATAACAAAAAATTAATGTAATATGAATTTTTGACTAAGTACCATAATGTGATTCTAGGAAATTCCATATGAAGAAGAAAACCCATCAGAATATTGGGATAAAATAATGTGTCCAGTTTAGAGGTCAGGAAACTCTAGATTACCATAAGAGGAGAGGAAAACAATGTGCGGGTTGAAGATACTAATGTTTAAGAAATGAGAGTTGATGTACAATCCCCAAATAAGGTAGACATTTAGGGCATATAAGAGATTGAAAAAATTGAAAATGATTCAATAATATGGATTTTTGGATAGGTTTATACCTTATCTTAAATTTACCAATACATAAAATTTCAACACTTATTTCCCAATGAAACTAATTTCAATGGATATTTTCAAATCCAAACAAGCCTCATTTAAAAGGAAAATTATTATTTCTAGAATCATCACAAAACTAGTAAATAATCAAGAAACCTTCCAATAAAATTTCAAAATACCAAAATAACATGATTTATTTCCGGTAACCATGAATAAAAACACATTAACTAATGTTTTAGATAATCCTTTTCTTTGCAGTTGTATATTTGTATTCAGTGGCCCATTAATATTGTTGTGTTTAATGTTAGTTTTAAAAACCAAAAAATAATAAATTATGTTATATTAATTATAATTTATTTCCTCATGGAAAATAAATAAATAAAATATATTTCATAAATTACTCTAATTAACCAAAATAATAAATTATTTAACTTATTAATCATAATTACTATGACATTGGTATCATATAGTGACTGAAATAAGATTGTTATCATATTCTAAAACTATTATACATAATTATTAAAATAAAAAAATCATAAACCATAAAATACATTTCCATAAATAATTAATTCTTCCATGTCAACAAATATTGATCATTAGAATAATTGAAAATTAATTTTACATGGTGAAAACAATGTAAAATTATTTTCAATGAAACAAAATGTTTATCATTATACGGTATATATACAAATAATTTTTAAATAATATATGATCATGAAACAAAAATTATCAATTTAAGAAATATCATATAAGAGAAAATTCATTCTTCATACACTATTGAATAATTTTTTATATGAAAAGAAGTTATAGTACCTAATATATTTACATTCTTTTTCATTTTACCTATCTGCATGAGGTATTTCCATCATATGATTTAACATGAAAAATGAGGATATGAGTAAATAAATTGCTTGATGAGGCCCCTCACATTGTACAAGTGCATTTAATCCTCTCATATATAGTCATATTACATTATTATACATCTCAAGTAAACCAACGAGTGTTCCTTTAGGTCTCTCTACTTGACCTCTCTCTTAGTGAGGCGAACCAAAAGGACTCACCTCACTAATGTAATCACCCATTTTATAAAAACAATTCCCATGGGAAATGATAATAGGGTAGGACCTAAAATCATTAAAATTGGTAATCAATCACTCATGGTGCTTCAATGAAATAGAATCTATGGTAATAAAATGTATAACCATCTGAATGGTTCATGTGGAAAAAATAATATGGGTTATTATGAGAAAAATTATATCCAACATAGAAAAATAAAAATAAAAAATACAACAAAAATACACATATTGAGGGACCAAGTTTATATATGAGAATAATTGTTGAATCTCATTAAGCTGTAGGAGGATTCATGTATTATCAAAAGGAATTTGAGGTATGAAATCCTGGGTGTGAGTTTATTAGAATACGACCAAACAGACTAATGGGTGAGTTCCAAGGGATAATCCTATAATGGATAAAAAAGTAGGCAAGTAGTCTAACAAAAAATTCTTACCATTCATAACAATTATATCATATTAAAATATAAAACTAAATTTAATAGTATATCATGAAAATATATATGTATTAAATCCAATTCTGTAAAATTAAACATAAAAATAAATCCTGAAAATTAAATCCCAATATTTAATTATTAAAAAATATGAATGGATGTTTCAAATTAATCTACATTGGTAATAAAAATTATAAATATTTAATATGATAAAATAGTGAAACTAAATTTCATATATCCCTCCCTTTCATATTAATTTCCTATAACTATGATCTTCCTATATTTTATATGTATATAAATTTGGGCATAACAACCAAATAATCAAAGGGTATAAACATTGTATGACCTTATCACACTGAGGAAACTATCCCCTATCATTTGTCAATGTGACACATGTTTCCCAAATTGAAAAAATTATAATTATACTCCAATAATCATAAGAATTAAAATAATACTAAATAACTATATTGTTAGAATATACATTCACATACCTGTGTATCTTTTAAGATCATTCTATTAATGAATTTTAAAACCATATAAACATTTCCAAATTTTAAAAAACAAAAATTTATATTCACTAAAGAATATAAGAACACGTATCTCAAATATCCATGATGAATATAATTAGTAGTGAATATTACATATAAAAAATTGAAAAATATACAACGAATAGAACATACACAAAAACTAACACCGCGAGTTCTACACTTAAATATAAATGTGATGGATTAAAATATCTTTCACTATTATCATTGTGTTCATACATGTTTCTTGACCAAAAGAAATATTAGGAAGACACTTGGTGAATGAAACCATCAGATCTAAAATTTTAGGATTAAAAATATCCACCGAAGGAAATAACTACCCAATACTAGAACAAATCATGTTTTAACATTAATAGGGTTCTCTTTCAAGTCACATGAAGTCCAACAACAGTGTCTAAAACTGTAATAATAAATAAATAAATAATCCAATAACAAAAATATAATAAACAACAAAATATATAATTATTTAGATTCTTAATAGTATATAGAATTAGGATACCTATAAAACCAAATCAAAATAATAAAATAGATTATATAATACAATCTTGTAGCATTGTGTACAACCAATCATTTATATATAAAGATGTTACTCTATCCTTCTTGGGTGAATATTCTAATGCCCATGTTTAGTTATATCCCAATACAAAAATCCTTAATAATACACAAATTATTGGAAAAACTAAAATGTAAATGTAAAAAACATCTAGTTAAATAAATTCAAATATATTATCTATACAAAACATGCTCAATATTCTATGGTATATTAAAAATATTTTGACATAAAATACAAAATGAGAATGAAATGTTTTAATTTAACAAACATTGAAACAAAATAAATTCATTTAGGATTCAAGGTATAATATCGAATAAGGGGGATTTAGTAAAGGTATATGAAATATTTACTTGATTTGATCAATTGACCTACATTCATGGAGAATGATCATTATTGTTTTGAGTATGTTAAATTAGATGGAGAGTATAAGAAATAAAATAGTGACTCTATCAAACCAGATAAATTCTCCATACGCTTTAGATGATAATAAACAAATACATCTATACCAATATGATCTTAAGGAAATAAACACACACACACACCCTGGATGGACTCAAAGAATACACTTGAACACATGCATCATTATAGAAATAATTATAAGGGAATGAAATAAGAATGATGAAGTCACCATGAAAACTTATCCTTACTAAGGCTTAGTTAAATCACAAGAGATATCAAGAATTATATGATTTTATATTGTATATCGTGGTTGATTAATTGTCAACATCATCATCTATATAAAGACTCCATGAAGGATAAAATTCCTATGATATAAAACCTATGTATTTTGTTTCTTTAATGAAGTGTATTTTAATGATAGTATATTTATGGAAGTCTGTTTGATAGAGTGTTATGAATGAAATGGGGTAGTTTAAATATCAATTTTTATTGGTATGATATGATTTTAGGAGATATTAAATTTTTTTGATAAATTAATTGGGAGAAGTTAATTTGGAGAATTTATCTGAAATTTTAGTTGATATGATTTGAATAAATATGGACAAGGGTTACAAAATTTATAATGGCCATTAGGTGATGTTAGAGAATTTGGTGAAATAATATGATTTAATATAATCTGAAATGGGAGATTGTTTTCTTTTCTAATACTTTATTATGTGTATCTTTTGATCGTTTATGTAAAATAAAAAGAGATATAATAATTTGATGAACTTTAATGGTTGGAATAAAATAGGGTTGTTAAAAGTAATTAAGATATACAATGAGGATATTTTGGCTCATAAATTCAATCATCTATAGATAATTTATTTTTTTTGATAAATTTTTATACAATTATAGGTCTCAGAATTCTATTTATTTTTTTGAGATATCTCCCATGAGTTTGATGAACCAGTTGAAATTCGCATGTCTTGGATAATAGAAGTTTATATGAATGTGAAAAATGTAGTTAGTAAATTATGGTATAAAAAATAAATTGTTTTATATATTTTAATTTTATATTATAAATTTTTTCGAGTTCCAAGATTATGAAACTCCATTTTTGATGTTTTATTAAAATAGATGCTAATGATTAGTTTTACAACATTCTACATAGGCAATTATAAAATTTAACAGTTTCTATACAACTCAGTATAACTTTTCAATATCAACTCTCCAACTTACACACCTTCTAATCAAGGAGATACATGAGGTCTTGAAATATGTAATATATGTTATTAAATATAATATAGTCATTTAATCCTGTGGTGATAGCTTTATGGACCAAGCTAATATGGAATTATCTAAACCCAATTTTTTTTAAATTTGTTTTTCACAAGATGAGTCTTATGAAAGATTATTGCAACAATTATTGATGGTTTACCCTAGAAAGATCATTTATATGATAAATTGTTGTCAAGATGAATAATATTTTCTATGTAGGTGGATTTATACATTATATTAGTGGGATTGTTTGTTTATGTTTTGTTTATTTATTATGAACATGAAATGACTTAGTTATATTTGTTTTTTTAAAACCCATTTTTTTATTTATAAGTGATTTTTTTGAAAATTTTCATTGTTGTAATAAATCGTGGTTCTTTTAGATTAATGTTTATTTTATCCAAAACTTCCTATACTATTGGACATTTTGTGTGAGACCCCATCTATGGATATATTTGAATGTAATTTGATGGATTAACATGGCGTCAGTGAAGCCTTCATCCATTGACTCCCTCTGGTTATCTGATACTCTTTTCATTCTCGGTTTTTCAAGTTCCTCGCTAGCTGATGGTTGGTAGTTAAGGGAATTATCTAGGATACTCTCATCATTGTCCCTCCTTATCTTCCCTTTCTACCCAACCCGTTATTTGAGAACCCATATCTAGTTTGAAGCGATGGTTTCTTGTGGTAACTTAGGATATAATGTGGAGGGATTTGGAGATGGTTACCCTCCTATTTTGGGCCATGCTCTATATCAATTTTTTATTCTTCATTTAATTTCATTGAATAGTTTCTTTTTCTGGGATGTGTGGTTAATTCGTTTTCCATGTGTGAACTTCTCAAAATTTAGAATATTTATTTGTTGGTGGTATCTATTTCTATGAGAGGTGGTGGTGATACATTGTGTCATATTTCATAGTTTATGTTACATTCGAATGTTCTTTACAATGGCTTGACTTCTAGTTAACCTGATTGAGGATAAAGTTATCATGATAGTGTTTTCTCTATGGTTTTTATTGGCTCAGTTCATGGTGGTGATGATGAAGTTGGTGATGGCTATTTTTTTTGGGTTTGCATTGATTTTTCCTATATCAAATGCGGTGTTGGTGGTGGCGTTTTATTGTTTTGTAGATTGTCTGGTATGTTTTTTCAATGATTATGCTTGAAGGTGTGGTAATCTGAAAATCTGGTGGTCTAGATAGTGCTGACCAATTTCATGATTTTGATGGAGAGCAGCAACATTATGGGATTGAGGCACGAGGAGGACACTCAAGTAATGTTGATACCAAAAACAAAAGTCAAATGGTTGAAGGATGCAATGGTTGTATAGGAACAAAGGTGTCAGTTTTCATTCCTAACAGTTCATCTTAGGGGTTACAATTATTTAAAATTAATTGGTTGTGCTATTTTTCTAGTTTGAATATAATGTTTTGTTTCATTGTTGTCTGGTTGTTTTTGATATGGTTAATTTTTTTACGGTCCCCCCACAACCATTTAAAAATTGTTATTATGAGAATAAAAAATAAGATTGTAGGGTAACTGGTTTTAGTAAGACATAGTTTGAAATCATATAAGAATATTACATGGAATGGTAGGGGTATTAGAAATCATCTATTTTTGTGAGTGAAAAAGGGAATGTGACAACTCATAACATTTCATGGTAAAGAAGAGGGTTTTCAGTTAATGTGTAAATAGAAAATATCCTTGTTTACACCGGAGACAGAAAGTTATTAATTAACATAAATTCAATTGATTATGCTATTCTGTGAGTTATCATGGTTTATTTATCGATAGATAGTTAGTTTCCAGTAATATTCATTAAATGAAGAGTTTTATGTGGTTTTTATGAAATATAGTGTTTTTAATGTTTTGAAAAAACAAGGAGTTTTCTTAAATTATGCTTCATTGGAAATAAGATTTATTTTTATATGAATCTAAAATTATGGATTGATTTTATATCCATGGTGGTAGTCAAACCATTTATTATATTAAATAATTTCTTGTTGCTAATGTAATAACCCACAGACTGGGTTTCAAATTCGAATTCCTAGACACCATTATTTAGTAATATACCTTAGTAGGTGGTTGAAAATAGCAATGATATTTGGGATTCCATACTAGTAGAATCAATGATTAAGGAGGTAGTATATTATATTAACTGGTATAGTGCTCTGGGTCCGGATTGTGTCCATTGGTCCCTTTATGTGCCATCTTGGGTGACCATTAAAGTGATATTTATTGACGATATTATAGATTAAATATATGATGGTATGCTTATGTGAGTGAATTTCTCTTTAGTTGTTATTATTATTCCTAAATTTGAAATACCCAACATGGTAGATCAATATAGGATTATTAATTTTAAAAATTGTCCCTATAATGTACTAGAAAGCATACCAAACTAGTTTCCACCAACAATGATCCAAATATTGAGTTTAGAATAACAACATTGATTCATTTTAGGTAGAACCATATACCGCGTTGATTGAATGGTATAATAAATAACTGATGATATTAATAGGAATAACATAGGATTTAAAATCATGATTAAGGTGTTCATTGAAAATCCATATTAAAAGATGGAATATAATTTATTTTGTGGATCATGAAGTTTTCAGTCTTCTCTGTGGGTTTGTGACCTATTAATTATATGCTTGCCTTTTCCTGAGTTCAATATATCTCTATTTGAGATAATGGTTTATCTTCTTCAAGACATTGTGTGGAATAGGTAGGGTTGGCCCCTCTCTCTCACATTACTTATATCTGCCCCGGGTTCTCTTAGTATAATATCTAGTATGTCCATTGAAATAGGTTGAATAATCCTATTTTTTGTGTAGTCCATGATTAATGGGAATTTCATATATTTTCCTCACAGATGACATGATCCTATTAAAAAATAGCAAGCATAGATCATTCGTTCTTTTCAATAAAATCCTTGAATAATATTTTCATTAGATTAGGGAACACATCACTCAGAACAAAATTAGTGTCTATATTTCCGAAACTAGATCAACTATATATGCAATAATAATTGAATAATTCCTTCTTATCTTGATGATTAATTTCTTGATGGGTTACATAGGGGAACCAATAGAATCTTTTAGAATCCATATTCATAATTCATAAGGTGTTTTCAACCACATATTAACACACCTTTACAATCGGAAGAGACAGTTTCTTTTACTCGGGGGGTAGGATCACTATACAAGATAGTGACTTATCTTATATCCCTATGAATGTGCTCTATGTCCATAATTTTCCAAAGTATATTTTATATGATTCCTAGAACACTATGAATGTATTTAAAATGGATGATCATAAAATGGTGGATAATACATAGGTTGGATGATCTAGAATGGAAAAAATTATGCATGAGGGTGACCTTGGAGTTCATAATATCATTGAAAAAATGAAATGTTGATGGGATAAATTGGAATGGTAAATTCTGGAAGGTTGTTCCCTTTTTGTGAGGTTAATTATGGATTAGTATTGTAAGGATATTTATTTTAACATAAAATCCAATGAACAAATCTCCACTCTTTGGACATATTTATAGGATAATAATTGCAATTTATAAAACCATGTTCATTGGATCATGGGAAAGGGGAGAATAATTTCTACTGTAACAATTTTTATGGGGGAATCTCTTTTCCTAGGATTACCAGTCCCAAAAATTTCATTCAATCTTTTATACTCGAAACCCATTTCATCAAGTCATCCCTTGGCTCAGAACATCAAACCCTCATTAATGGGATCTTTCTCGAAGAAAATCATGTCTACTACTTAATTTTTTCCATGATTTTCGATACATTCTTATATCCTTCTAAATATAATATCATTAATGAAAGGCACAAGGATGATAATGGGTTGAAGAAACTCTTGTATAAATAGATTCCTTCTAAATTCGACATCCCATTATGGAACATAAAAAATAATTTCATTCCTACTAATGGATAAGTTACATTTTTTTTCATATTTTTAGCTTTCAATTGTCTACATAACAAGTGTACAAAAAAGGATGCAATATTTCAACTTCTCTTTAAATGGGAGTGGGAAAATAAAATTGTATATCTCATTCGATATTTCTTTGGAATCACCTCCTGAACTAACTCCCTTAATAATTTTCTTGAGGTTTGGTTTCTAGGATTCAAGTTCACATCTACAATATCGAATGTTTATAGTGGGTTAATGGTTATAGTATTTTGGGATATTTCAAAAGACCGAAAGAAGGTGATAGACGTTGTCAATACTTACCCCCATATCTACCTAAAAGTGTATGTTAAATCATTATTTCATGATATTTAAAATCTGATAAATTAGTATGATAAGTAACCTAAAATTATGAAATTATTCCTACATCATCACTCATGTAGTAAGGATAAAGGAAGTGAACCCCTAGGTAGAGGGGTTCAATGGGATCCACTTGGCTCATGTCTGAAGTCTATCATAGATGGTTCATTTTAGAAATCTATTGTAAGAGGTGGTAGATTTGTTAATGATACAAGAGGCCATGTGGTTCTTATATATAGTTATTTTTAGTTTTATGGAATCTACCTAACAATTTATGTGTGTTATATGATCAATGGGATTGAACGTTGAAAATCCCACAACATCATATTAGGTATAGTTGAAACAACCGCAACTCCGATTGTAGGTTTTCTTATTTTTCAAACTCCCACTCCCTAGTCCAACACATATTCTATTAGATCATGAAAACATATAATAAATGGATCATTGGAGGTTCTCCACACATGGATAGAGGGGAATAAATCCAATAATAGTTTCTTATCTAATGGAATAAATGAAGGGGGAACTCCCGTGTGTGCTAGGGTTCTAGTACTATTCGATCTGTAATCTCCTCCCCTACATAAGGGGGAGGTGGAAAATGGCATCGTCTCTTTTTCTCAAATCCACCCTTCCTTTTGCTTTTTCCCTTCACTATCTCGGTATTACTCCCAGTTTTCCCTAGTATCGAGTTTTACCCCAAAGTCTCAACTTTGACTTTAGAGACCCTTCTCTTCTGATTTCTCTCATTGAGTTTTTAGAAGCTTCTTCCCTACATAAATTTAATTTGGTTGCTATATTTTATCATCGTAGGCCTTTGGTTGATAAAGTCAATAGATTCGTTATCACCATGTGGGGTCTTCTTCATCATGCGGTCATCGGTCTGCTCGACTCTTGGCAAATGATGGTTCGATTTTTCTCTGATGAAGATAATGTACTCGCACGGTCTAGCAGTTCGCGCTCTGTCAACAATCATCTGGTTCTTCTCTTTCATTGTTCCATCGATTTTCAGTTGAAGCGTGACCCAAAAAAATTATTATTTGAGTTAGTATTATAATTTTTCCAGTATCCTTACAAAATACTTCCATATTTTGGATTCTTAGTAATCTTCTTGGAGGTTTCTTCATTGTATACTCTATGATCAAAGCGATTTTCCATCCCATTGAACCTAAAATCTACGTAGATGTCAATATCTCTAAACCCACACTGGATTTTTTCTAGATTGATATTGAAGGTGAACACATGTTTAATAGCATGTTTTTTACGAGTCCTGGACTCACTAATAGAAATCATGATTTTCCCAAAGTTTGTATACCGACGGTTTCTTTGAACCATTGGTATAGGTGTTCTTTACCAACGGTTTATGAATACCATTGGTAAAGATAGGTAAAAATTGTGTTTTTCCAATGGTTTGCTGAAACCATTGGGAAATATGGGTAAAAAATATGTTTTAACAATGTTTTTATGAAACCGTTGGGAAGGATGGGTAAAAAATGAGTTTTCCCAAAGGTTTTATGAAACTGTTGGGAAAGATGTAGATTTCCCAACAGTTTTCAACAACTGTTGGGAAAATTTTCCCCCAAATTCAACAAGGCAGGCGACCCCAACGTTGATTCCAGAAGCAGACCCCGATTCCAAAAGACGAAACTCTAGAAGCACATCCTAACTCTGAGAAGCCATTGAGAAGCCGCAACTCTAGAAGCACTACCCCACTCCAGAAGCACAACCCAATTTCCAGAAACACCCGCAACACAATAGAGAAATAGTTTTCCACAATTTCCAGAAGGCGTGCAGTGAACCCTAACCCGAGTTCTTCCATCTGATCGGCTGCAACTTCCCCATCCAGGTTAGACTCTTTAAACCTCTTCCCAAATACAAACATAGAAGCCCTCTTCCTCCGATTTCTAAATTTATTTCAATATCTACCAAGATCACATCATTTTTCTCTATTTTAGGGATTTTGGAATTTTTTATGATTCAGACTACTTAATATTGAATCAACGACTACTACATGATTGGTAGATGTCTGTGACTGGGGTTGACTTTGGATTCATATATCATTTTAACTAAACATACGACATACTACCACTAATATGGTTATTCCATGGAACATGGGCTTTCCCTTCATTTGTTCTATAGAGTTTGTTGTGTAGGTTTTTAATGTATTTTATTTTCTGATGGATTTATAGTGATTATGTATTGGGTTCCTTTGGTCATGAATTTCGGGTGAGTTATTCTTATGTTCTTCTTAGAGATCATTGTATTCATAAAGTGTGCCTAAATTGTTTAGGTGGTTTCGACACACTAAGTGACTATTTGGTTATGTTTTTATGATGCCAATGTTTGATTTTTTTTATAATGAAACCTATTTATATTTCAATGATATAAATTAGTGGTTTATAAATATATTTTTATAAAATAGGTAAAATGTTTTCTAAGTTGTTTATTTGGAACTGTACAATGACAGATCCCATTTTTTTTATATTCTAAAATCTCATTAAACATATTTATACTTAGTGAATCCTTTATAAGTTTGGATCCATGTTTGATCATTACCACTAATATCCCATAGCTTAATACCATTTTTAGATTGTGTACATCTCATTAGATTTTTTAATGAGTTCACTTATTCCTTCATTAATGTCTTCCAAGGATGTCATATAAATAGAATAGCAACTTGAATGTTTTTCCTTTCTTAAATAATGTAATGTATTCCTGGAATAGTTAATTAATTTTTACATTCTAGTAAACCGTGTTGATAACCGTCATGATTATATGATCTCATAGGTGGTTTTGGTGAATATGGATATAATTTTAAACATATGTATTGAATTTTGTTTTTATCTTCCAGTGATGCAAATTCTGCAGTTGGGTTTTTTTAAAGCGATATATAAAAACATTTTAAACCCTTTCTATATATTCCAAATGGTTGTTTAGTAGTGTTTTAAACCACTACTATTTAAGATCAATATTTGTTTACTAGTTTTTGTTTTGGCATTTTTTCCCATGAAACAAAGGGTGAGGATATAATGGCGGTTCATACCACTACTATATCTTTTCTATTTTTTGGCAGGTGAAACCATCACTAAAACAAAAAACGCAAGTAAAAAACATTCTATGACGATTCCATGAAGCTGCCGCTAAATTTATAGAACTAACATGAGTTGGACGCCGATGCTAATATTCGGAGTGATTTTGGGAAACTGGCGTATAACCATATAGAAGCGATTTAAAATACCGCAAACTCAAAAAAAGTAACTGCTATCAGTCAATTTTTTGTATTGTCCAATTCATGATTTGGAACTAGTTATAGTACCCCCCATGGACAGCCCCACACACCCCTTGGACACCCCCTCCCCCTGTGGACTACCCCCACCCCTAGGAACAGATCGCCCATCCCCTGGACCCCATGTACCCACCTAGACAGCTCTGCCACCCCCACAACCCCATAGACACCCTTCCCACCCCCTAGACACCTCGTAACCCATAGACAACCCCTACCCCTAGAAACCCCCCACCCCTGTACACCCCTGACCCCCCTAGACAGCCTCGCCACCCCCATGGATAGCCCGCACACCCCCCCCCCCCTGGACAGCCCCTGCCCCCAAGACAACCCCCCACTGTGTTGACAGCCCGCCCACCCCACCCCCGTACACCCCCACCCCCCATACACCCCCATCCCCCCGGACGCCCCCACCCTCTAGAAATCCCCACGGACCCCCTTGACACCCCCTGTCCCCACTATACAGCGCCACCACCCCATCTAAATCCCGACCACCCCTCGTGTACAACACCCCTGGATAGCCCACCCACCCCCCTGGACACCCCATACCCACCGTAAAACCCCAACCACCCCCTGGACACCCCGCTCACCTCCTTGGACAGCCCGTCCACCCCCCTGCACTCCCCCTACCCCCCCCCCTTAGACAGCATGACCACCCCCGTGGATAGCCCGCCTACCTAGACACCCCGACCCCCCTAGACAGCCCCCCACCCCCTGGACACCTCTGACCCCCCCTGTTGGCCCCACCACCCCCTGGACACCCCACACCCCCTAGACACCCCGCACCCCCTTGGACAACCTCGCCACTCCCCTAATCCTCATCCTACTCTTCATCCTGATCTCCCTGATGAAGTTAATTTATAAAACCCATGTACTCCCAACAAGACCCTTAAGGATTATGTATTTCTTGATCCACTTCGAATATCGTACTGGGAAATCCTTGAATATAGCCATTATAAATCCAGTATCTTATTTTCTTATATACACTGTATTTTGTTGTATTTCTTAATATGATTCTCATATAGAGTAATGTGTCAATTATGCTTTTATTTAAAGTAAACAATTGTCATTTACCTAAATATTTTTTATTGAACATCAATATAATTTAATTTCTTTGAAAATAATTATTGTAATTTTTTTACAGAATAGATTGAAGTTGGACGTATGAAAATGATCGGATTTCAAGATATTTTCAATATAATTTGAACAGATTTCTTGATTTTTCATTTGACAAGGCTTCAAATCGTGGTCACATACACTCCCCATATTCTAATTGTGTTGGAAGACCTTGGTTGAGTATTGAATCAGTTATCTATCATATAACCTAATATGGTTTTCAAACAAACTATTATGTGTGGTATCACAATGGAGAGAAAATGGAATCTCAAAATGTTGATGCTCCAAATGATTAGACCGAATTGGAGAGTTTGATAAATGATCAGTTTCCATTTATTCGGCATCTTGAGAAGGAAATGATGTCCCGCCAACAATATTTCGATACAAACACAAATGATGCATCCAATGAAAATTATGATGTTGATAGGGTGAAAAAATTGAATGATGCAGTGACAAGTCCAGTATATTGGCAATTTGGTAAAATGAAAATGTTGGAATTTTTAGCTCAAACAACTATTTTGAAGACTTACTTCCAGATGATGCAGATATTATCTCGAACCACTATTTGGCATGGAAGTATGTTGATGAACATGCATTCTCAAAAAAAAACTCATCCTTGCCTGAAAGATTGAAACTTATATTGTGAGGAAACTGCAGAAAGAAATGATTGTATCAAATGTGGAGCCTCTCGATGAAAGACAAAAGATGATGGAACACCATCTCATGTGCCACAAAAAGTAATGTGGCACATTCCATTGACCCACATATTACAGAACCCTTTCATATCTGATGAAATATCAGTAAAAATGCGATGGCATGACACCAAGAGAAAAAAGAATAGTAAATAGGTGGTTCACCCTACAGATGGATTTTCATGGCAGAGATTTGATGCTCGATATCCTGAATTTGTAGCCGACGTGCATAATGTGATACTGGGTCTTTCATGTGACGGTTTTAATCCATTTGGGAAGATTCTTAGCACATCACATGGCCAGTTTTCATACACATTTATAAGTTTCCCCCGTGGTTATGTATGAAAAAGCCTTACACTTTCTAGAGTATACTGATATCTGTCCCTTCTGATCCCGAAAATGATATAGATGTATACATGAAATATTTAATGAAAGAGTTGTAACTTCATTGGGATGTGGGTGTGCCCACATACAATCCATGTTCCAAAGACATATTTCTAATTCGTGCTACGCTTATGTGGACAATCAATGATTTTCCTCCTTATGCAATGATGTCTGGATGGAGAACAAATGGAAAATTGTCATGTCCTGTTTGTATGAAGAATACTTGATCGAGAAGACAGAAATATCATCATAGTTTTAGTTTTATGGGACATCGACGATTCATTCCAATGAACCATCCATATAGAAATAATTGTCGAAGATTTAACAATACCATGGAGACTGACGATCCACCTCAGCATATGTCTGGAACTGATGTGCTTAACAAAGTGAAATATTTTACATATTCATTTGGGAAGGGTGTAATGAAATATTGAAAGATAAAAAATAAATCCTATGATACCTGTTACAATTGGAAGAAGAAGAGTATATTCTTTCAGTTGTCGTATTGGTCAACCAACTTGTTACGTCATTGCTTAAACGTAATGCACATTGAAAAGAATATTTGTGAAATGTTCCTTTAAATTATTCTAAATTTCAAGGGGAAGACAAAAGATGATTTACGATCTCGGTATGAATTTTTAGATTGGGGGATCATACTATAATTGCAACCTGTATGTATCAGTGAAAATAAATGGAAAGTTCCATGTGCTTCTTATATGATGACACCTGCTGAGAAAATCAATTTATGGAAGTGCTAGAGACTATTAAAGTCCCTAATGTCTATTAAAGAAATATATCAAAATGGGTCAATAAAAAATACTTGAAGCTAAAATATTTGATGACTCATGATTATCACATATTTTTTCGTGAGTTGATTCCAATAGAAATATGTCATCTATTGTCTAATAATGATAGAGTCTCAGTTATTTGGTTGTATTATTTTTTTAGTGATCTTTGTGGTAAGAGGTTTTTGAAATCCTTATTGCAATAACTATTGGCAGAGAAACCTTTAATTTTGTGTGAGTTAGAGAAAATATTCCCTCCATCATTTTTTACATGCATGTTGCATATGATTGTCCATATTATGACCGAAATACTTCTTGCAGGAACTGTTGATTTCCGTTGGATGTATCCAACTGAAAGAAACATGTGCACATTGAAATCATATGTTCAGAATAGGAATTAATCCTAAGGTTCTATTGTGAACAGTTAAATGGCTCAAGAATGTATGGATTTCTACTCAATGAATTTTTCTGATCTTTCTACGGGAATAAATAGACCAATGAGAAATGAGGAAGAACAGTATGGGAAAATTGAACCCAATTTTCCATCAATTCCTCATACAGGAGGTATTCTGGGATCATATACATTGATGACATTAAGCCTTGAAGAGCGAGAGATGGCACATTTCACAGTGTTTTTCAATTGTTATTTGATCGATGAGTATATCAAGTATGTAAATTGTACATAAATCTCTTATCTTATCTCTTGTAATTTTAAATATTTGTTAAACTATTATTATTTATATCTATAGGGAACATAATGAATTGATATATAGAAAGCATCGTTTTTTATCTTTGAGAAGGAAGGAGACTTATCATAGAAAACGATTTTCTTCTTGGTTGAAATTGAAGGTAAAAATATATCTGTAATAACTAAATAAAAATAATCTTTAATTAAGTTTACTATTCGTTTATATTTCTGGTATCGAGTTTTCCTGCAGAATCTATTTTTGAGGAAATAAGATCTTTGTATTTTGGTCATAATACCATCGTTCATGCTTGTAAATCACTTGTGATCAATGAATACAAATTTATTATCACTGAAGGAGTAATAAACATGAGAACACAACATGATGGTGTTATGCTAACTGCCACAACAGACTATTATGCTAGTTCATCAGATAATATACCTCATTCTGAAAATGTATCTTATTATGGAGTCGTGGGGAAAATAAGAATTTTGGATTATTACTCGCATGATCGAGTCACGATGATGAAATGTCAATGGTTTGATTCAATGACGAGGAAAGGAACCTTTATTGATGAATGTGGATTTTGATTTATTGACATGAATTGCACTCTTTCCACCAATTAACCATATGTATTGGCATGAATGGTGAAACAAGTTTTTTATATCAAAGCTCATCGTCATCCTAAATTTTGTGTAATTATTGAAGTAAATCCCAGACATGTTTTTGAAGATGGGAATGATGAAGTTGGCACTATCCCTACTACAATTAGAATAAATCCATTTATTAATTATGATGACTCCAATAGCTCAATTGTCATAGTTTATTGTAAACCTGATGTTGTGGTAGGAAATATATATAATCATACAACTGTGTTCTCACCTATATGTTTCAACTACATCATTCAGAGTGTGTATCCTAGTAATTACCATCAAACCACCATAAATCTTCTGTTTCTTTATGTTTTTTTATCATAATTTTTTTCTATACTTTGTTTTTTGGGTTACACATTAGTTATACATTTCTAATTACTTCCATATTTGTTTTCACTGTAGGAAATTACACCCATTGAAGATAGTGAGTGGAAAAAGATGACAGAAAATAATCATCGCATGACACAGATGGTAATTTTCCACTCATCCCTAGTGTGAGTATTTTATGTCAAATATATATATTTCAATAACTTATAATATCATGTGTTTAATTTTGTGTTAAACATTTTTTCAGGATCCACCCCCTAGACAAGAGATATCTGACGAGGAGCCTGATATTGCTCCCAGTACAGAGGCTAGTGGTAGGAGGGGGGGGGGTGTCAGAGTTAGACGACCATCTGGTGGTCCTGGTACTGAGGCCGGTGGTACGAGGGATTGTGGTGATATAGTTAGATGATCCACTGGTTGTACTTAATTGGATCATTCCCAACCACAGATGTATCTTCTAAGTCCCATTTTGATCCTGGTGTGTCTTTAAGGACACACGATATATTTCGGCATTTGATGTTTATACTACCAGTTGGTCAGACGTATGTGCCATCATCTTTCACTTCTGGTTCATTATATCCGGCCTATTATATTCCACCTTCTTCAACTCCTACTCCAACATAGTATGTGGTTGAGGAGCGTAGACTGAGGGACACTCCACCTGTACAGGATATTCCTTCTGCTTTTTCACATCCAATGATTCCAATTGATCCCACTACCACATGTATATTTATATAACCATAGAAAATATTTATACCAAAATTTAATTTTATTATAACTTGTACTGATATATATTTTCATTAATAACATATTCATCTACTAATAGAAGGTGGGGGAGGGGGCATACTCGCTTGCATGTGGTATGGAACTTCCAGACACAGTTGATGGTTGAATACAACAATGATGGAAAGATGATTGATAAATCTAGGCTGGAATGTCAGGGTTTTTTGGCAATGCTAGAAAAATACCTCGAAATCATTACGGTCAACCCTCTTTCGTGGAGACATCTGCCACAAAAATTCAAGGATAATGGGTGGGAACAAATACGGGTAAAAATATATTGAATTTTATGTAGTATTTTTTTGTATTTATATGAATTAATCGATTGGGTGCCAGCTTTGGTATAACTTCCCTGACGGCGAAGGTGCACGACCAGTGCGTTTATAGGAGCTAGGAGAGCTTTGGAGAGCTTATAAGCATGATTTGTATGTTGGCTGGTGTGATAGAGTGGGCATGGAGTTGGAGACATTTCCTATCGTGGATAACTCCCCAATGGAGCAATCTCACCAAATGATTACCCATTAGGCGACTTTCAAATTTAAGGTATTAATCCCATTTGAGGTATTTAAATGATAGTTTACATATTTTTCATTAATATTATCTAATTAATTATTATACATTATATAGTAATCTTCTAAAAAACAAAAATAGCATTGATTCAAAGTAATACCTTCACACTTCGTGGCACAAGACTATGTCAGATGATGAGAGACAACTGGTATGATATAGTTTTTTATAATTTTTCTTTTGTACTTTCCCGTTTTATTATTTCATTCTTAAATTATCTGATTTATTGAATATTGAATATATGATTACACTTGTACTTTATATTGTTTCAATGTCATTACAGAAGCACAAATTGAATATTGAAGGACATATCCCTTGTGAAAAAACTGTTTTTCTCAAGTAGAAGGAAAAAGATGGAATTTCGGTTAATGATCTGACACAAAAAAATATTGTAAGTTTTAATTGATTTTTTTCAAAGTTTAATATCTATTTTGAAATTTAATAATATATTAATATTTTTTAATAGGCTGCTTTGTAGGTCCTTGATTCCCAGGAGCCTGACAATTTTGGGCCACACGATCATTTATATCAGGTTTTGGGAGATGAGCACTCTGCTCGAGTACGCTGCTGACCGAAGAAGAATATAGTCCTGATGAGGTATTGGTCCTCTCCATGTATTCATTATAGTACCACTGAGTTGAAATAGGTCAAGGAGCTTTCAAGACAATCTGATAAAAGGGTCACAGAGTAGGAAGTACAACTTCAAACGTGGGACAAAGAATTTATGAAACTAATAAATGCTTTATATTCCTCACTTCCATCAGAGGCCAGCACGACTTGTCAGACATTTATATCATCGATGGGTGCATTATCCAATGCACCAGGTGACAGTTCTAGTGGCGGTCAAGATGATGACGTTCCTGGTAATGGCGAGGATGCTGAAGAGGATGAGGGCGAGAATGAGGATGAGGATGAGGGTGAAGATGAGGTCGAGGGTGAGGATGGGGCCGATGATGAGCATGGCGATGATGATGAGGACGACGACAAGGATAGAGATGGTGGAGAGGATGAGGATGATAATGACAACGGTGATGGTGATGGTGATCTAGGGTAGATTGATCCATTACATTTTTGAATTCTGTATAACTCTTTATTTTTTACCATTGTTTTTCACTCTGGTATAGATATTTTTGAATTTAGTATAACTCTTTGTTTTCAACCAAATATGGAAGAATAATGATGTTATAATGGTTTGAGGTGAGTGAAGCTATATAATATTTTATAGGTTATTGTGAGGAGTTTCTTTCCCTTTAATTTATTGGTTCATAAAACATAAGTTGGTGCTACATATATTATGTAATTTGAATTGGTAAAGTAAAATGTTGTTCTTGGATTTCCAAGTTGGTTATTTGGATGGTATTGTCTATTAGAAGTGGGTATTTCTATATTAAATATGGGTGTATTTCCTAATAGACTAATGTATTTATTAAACTGACCATACAATACAAATTTCCCCCAGTATGAAATCACCACAAAAATCATAGATAGACACTACAAACCGCAAAACACCAATGGGAGACACCCCTTAAGGTATATTCCCTCTCGTAGCCTCTTTAATTTAAGAATGATTTAAATTGATTTTATATTTTTTCTTAATTCTGCATAATTATATTTAATTTCATATCTCAAATTACTTTTCTTTTATATAATTGTTTCATTTGATAAATAAAGTCATGTTTTCATAAAAAAAAAACCCTCCAGCGGAGGTGTACTGTCTACGAACAATCACAGTTATAGTTTAGGGTGTGATAATTTGACTTTCAATCAGTAATTTCAACTACCTAGTACCACTTTTAAAATCAAAAAATATAATATATATATATCTTTATCATACCAAAACCCGAATCCAGAGTCTTTTTTTAGAACGTATGATCAGTTTCTATAATGTAAAGGACAACTACATCGGATTTATTTGGAATCCTGGCCGGAAGCTGCTGCCCCGTGGGTGTCGCTGGACCGGGCCAACACACTTCGGTCACTCCGCGGTCACTCCGCAGTCACTCTGCGGGCATGCTGCAGTCACACCGTGGCCACACCGCAGTCATGCCGTGATTTGGCCCTACTCCAGGATGACACCCAGCAGTAGTTCGCAGTCTTGTCGGAATTCGATGAATGATAACTAGATAGGGTTGTAGATACATTAACCACCCTCCTCCCTAGACCCCATAGAAACCCCCCAAACCTCATCCCTGGACCAGAACATCCCCCCTGGATAACCCTTAACCCTCCTCCCTGAACCCCAGACAACCCCCTAGACAGCCCCCACACTCCTCCCTGAACCCCGGACAACCCCCCAAATAGCCCCCCACTGACCAAAGACATTGGGATTTTGTTGATATTTCAACACAGTGATCCATGGGACATTTTTGACATGTACGAGTTAGCCTCGCCTCAATCCGATGCGTGGTGTGGATGACACCACCCAAAGTGTCTCACTTTTCTTTGAAATGGACAACATTTTAAGTGAAAAGAAAAACTGGCATGCAGAAAAATGAACAAACTCATTAGGATTATGTTGATACCTTAGGAAAATGATACATGGGTCAATATGAGACACGGCGTGGCCGGTACCACTCAAAGTGTGTTTCTTTTCTTTAAAATGGATACACTTTTAAGTAAAAACAACTGGCATACGGAAAACTGTCCACACACATTCAGATTGTGTTGATATTTTAGGACAAAAATTCATGGGTCATTTGTGATGTTTATGAGTAAACCCTTCCTCAATCCGAGGGCTGGTGTGGCCGACACCACTCGAAATGTATCACTTTTATTTGAAATGGACTGGATTATAAGTGAAAACAACAACTGGCATACGGAAAACCGATCAAAGGCATTTTAATTATATTGATACAATAAGAAAAAGATATGTGGGTCATTTGTGATGTGTAAGAGTCAACCCCGCCTCAATTTGAGGCACAGTGTGGCCGGTATCACTCGAAGTGTCTCGCTTTTATTTGAAATGGACAGGATTTTAAGTGAAAACAACAACGAGCATATGGAAAACCAACCAAACACATTCGGATTCTATTGATACTTTATAAAAATGATACATGGGTCATATGGGACGTGTATGAGTCAACTTCGCCCCAGTTCGAGTGCCGGTGTGTCCGAAACCACTAGAATTGTCTCACTTTTATTTAAAATGGACATGATTTTAAGTGAAAACAACAACATACATACCGAAACCCAACCAAACGCATTCCGATTGTGTTGATACTGCAACAAAAATATCCATGGGGAATTTTTGACGTGTACGAGTCAACCTCGTCTCAATCCGATGTGCGGTGTGGCCAACACCACTCAAAGTGTCTCACTTTTTTTTTGAAATGAATAGAATTTTAAGTTAAAACAACAACTAAAATACAGAAAACTGATCAAAGGTATTCGGATTCTATTGAAACATAAATAAAAGGATCCATGGGTCATATGTGACATGTATGAGTCAACCTCTCCTAAATCTGAGGCACGGTGTGTCTGGTATTACTTGAAGTGTTTCACTTTTATTGGAAATGGATAGGATTTTAAGTGAAAACAAAAACTGGCACACTGAAAACCTACCAAACACATTTGGATTCTGTTTATACTTTAGGAAAACAATTCATGGGTCATATGTGACGTGTACGAGTCAAATCAGCCTTAATCCAAGGAACGGTGTAGCTAGTATGACTCAACGTTTCTCACATTAATTTGAAATGGACAGGATTTTAAGTGAAAACAACAACTGACATACCAAAAACTGACTAAATGCATTTGGATTCTGTTGATACTTTAGAAAAAGGATCCATGGTTCATATGTGATGTCTACGAGTCAACCACGCCTCAATACGAGTGCTGGTGTGGCTAAAACGACTCAAAATTTATCACTTTTATTTAAAATGGACATGATTTTATGTGAAAACAAAAACTAACAAACGGAAAACCAACAAAACTCCTTCAGATTATGTTGATACTGCAAAAAAATGATCCTTGGGGGCTTTTGGACATTTATGAGTCAACCTAGCCTCAATTTGAGGAGCGGTGTGGCCGAAACCAGTCAAAGTGTCCCACTTTTGATTGAAATGGACAACATTTTAAGTGAAAACAACAACTGAAATACAGAAAACTGATCAAAGGCATTCATATTCAGTTGAAACATTAGGAAAAAGATCCATGAGTCATATGTGATGTGTATGAGTCCAACCCACCTCAATCTGAGGCACGGTGTGGCCGGTTTCACTTGAAGTATCTCACTTTCATTTGAAAGGGATGAGATTTTAAATGAAAACAACAACTGGCATACAGAAAACTAACCAAACACATTTAGATTCTTTTGATACTTAAGTAAAACAATCCATGGGTAATATGTGACGTGTAAGAGTCAACCTTGACTCAAAAAGAGGGCCGGTGTGGCTGGCACCAATCGAAATGTCTCACTTTTTTTTGAAATGGACATGATTTTAAGTGAAAACAACAACTGGCATACAGAAAACTAACCAAACTCATTCGGATTGTGTTGATACTGAAACACAAAAACCCATGGGTCATTTTTGACGTGTAAGAGTTAACATTGAATCAATCTTAGCATGGTGTGGCAGACAGAACTCAATGTGTCTCGCTTTTCTTTGAAATGGGCAACATTTGAAGTGAAAACAAGAACTGAAATACAGAAAACTGAGCAAATGCATTCAGATTCTATTAATACATTAGGTAAAAGATACATGGGTCATATGTGACATGTATGAGTTAACCCCACCTCATTCTGAGGCATAGTGTGGCCAGTATCACTCGAAGTGTTTCACTTTTATTTGAAACGGACATGATTTTAAGTGAAAACAACAACTGACATGTGGAAAAATGACCAAACGCATTGGGATTGTGTTGATACTACATCACCAAAATCCATGCGTGATTTTTGATTGTTCGAGTCAACCTTGACTCAATCCGAGGTGTGGTGTGGCCTAAACCACTCAAAGTGTCTCACTTTTCTTTGAAATGGACATCATTTTAAGTGAAAACAACAACTAGCATATAGAAAACTGAACAAAATCATTCGGTTTCTGTTGATTCTTTAGGAAAAGGATCCATGTGTCATTTTTGATGTGTAAGAGTCAACACCGCTTCAATCGGAGTCATAGAGTGGCCGGTACCACTCAAAGTGTCTTTCATTTGTTTAAAATGGATACACTTTTAAGTAAAAACAACCGACATATGGAAAACCAACCAAACACATTCAGATTGTGTTGATAGTTCATGAAAACAATTCATGGGTTATTTTGATGTGTACGAGTTAACCTCGCCTCAATCCAAGATGCGGTGTGGCTGGAACCACTCAAAGTGTCTCTCTTTTGTTTCAAAAGGACATCATTTTAAGTGAATACAACAACAAACATACGGAAAACTGACCAAAGGCATCCAGATTCTGTTGAAACTATAGGAAAATGATAAATGGCTCATATATTACGTGTAAGAGTCAAACCCACCTCAATATGAGTGCCAATGTGGCCGACACTACTCAAAGTGTTTCACTTTTGTTTGAAATGGACAAGATTTTAAGTGAAAAAAACAACTAACAATCATTAAACCAAAAAAAAACACATTATGACTGTGTTGATATTTTAGTACAATGATCCATGGGTCATTTTTGATGTGTACGAGTCAATCTCGCCTCAATGCGAGGCATGGTGTGGCAGGTATCACTCGAAGTATCTCACTTTTATTTGAAATGGATGGGATTTTAAGTGAAAACAACAACTGGCATATGGAAAACCGACCAAACTCATTCATATTCTATTGAAACATTAGAAAAATTATCCATGGGTCATATGTGACATTTATGAGCCAACTACGCCTTAATCTGAGGCACGGTGTGGTCGGTACCACTCAAAGTGTCTTTCTTTTGTTTAAAATAGATACACATTTTAGTAAAAACAACCGACTTACGAAAAACTGACCAAACGCATTCGGATTTTTTTGATAATATAGGGAAACAATCCATGGGTAATTTGTGATGAGTAAGAGTCAACCCCGCCTCAATCCAAGTCATGGTGTGGCTGAGACCACTCAATGTGTCTCTCTTTTGTTTCAAAAGGTCATCATTTCAAGTGAATATAACAACTGACATATAGAAAACCGAACAAAGATATTCAGATTCTAATGAAACTTTAGGAAAACGATTCATGGGTCATATGTGATGTGTAAGAGTCAACCTCACCTCAATATGAGGGCCAGTGTGGCCGGAACCACTCAAATAGTTTCTCTATTGTTTGAAATGGACAATATTTTAAGTGAAAACAACAACTCATATACTTAAAATAGACCAAACGAATTCAGATTGTGTTGATTCTTTAGTAAAATGATCCATGGGTCATTTGTGACGTGTAAGAGTCAACCCCACCTCAATACGAGGTGCGGTGTGGCCGACACCACTCAAAATGTCTCTCTTTTGTTTAAAATGGACATCATTTTAAGTGAAAACAACAACTGACATATGGAAAACTGACCAAATGCATTCATATTCTATTAAAAATTTAGGAAAGCGATCCATGGGTCATTTTTAACGTGTACGAGTCAACCCCACCTCAATAAGAGGCGCGGTGTGGCCGGAACCACTCAAAGTGTCTCACTTTTCATTGAAATGTACAACATTTAAAGTAAAACAACAACTAACATACGAAAAATGGACCAAACGCATTCGGATTCTGTTTATACTTTAGGAAAAGTATGCATGGGTCATTTTTTACGTGTTCCAGTCAACCTCGCCTCAATATGATGCATGGTGTGTCCGGTACCACTCAAAGTGTGCTTCGTTTGTTTAAAATGGATACACTTTTAAGTAAAAACAACTGACATATAGAAAACTGACCAAACACATTCAGATTGTTTTGATACTTTAGGAAAATGATTTATTCGTCATTTGTGATGTGTACGATTCAACTCTGCCTCAATCCGAGGCGCGGTGTGGTCGACACCACTCAAAGTGTCTCTCTTTTGTTTCAAAAAGACATCATTTTAAGTGAATACAACAACTGAAATGTACACTCATCAATGATGGTCGCAGACACTTTTTCATGAGTTGGGTAGTTTCACACAGGGGGTCATAAGTGATGAGACTCCTAAGAAAATTCCACTTCACCATATATTATAAAAAATACATGTTCAAGGAAAAATGCATCACAAATCATTACATACCCTAATTTAAGATCAGAATTTTTTTTGGATTTGAGAAAATTTCAAACTCTTATTCAACTCTAATAAGAATTTCTTATACTATTCTGCCTATTATAATTTTATGTGGAGGTGGGGGGTTGTGTTTGTTAGGGGGGTTGTGTAAGGGTGAGGTGAATTACTACTGGAAGAGTGGTTTTCATATGAAGATTGAAATGGGTGTAAATAAAATTTGAGTTATTGAAACTGTTATTAAATCTACTGGATGAATGTTGTCATATGAAGATTGAAATAGTGAATTGTAGTACATTACATGTTTGGAATATTTTGATGGTTTTATGTTTTTTTTGGCTATTTTAGGTGTTTTTATGTTGTTTTAAGTCTGTATGTGGTTTTTGGAATATTTTTTATGCAGGTGTATACTGGAGGGGCTACTGGAGGGCTGTTGTGCAGCAGTTCTGGAAAAACACAATACCAACAGTTTTTAACCATTGGTATAATAGTTCTGGAAAAACACAATACCAATGGCTTAAAACCATTGGAATAACAGTACTGGAAAACACAATACCAACGGTTTTAAACCATTTGTATACTTTGAGAGAAATTTAAAAACAATACCAACGGTTTTAAACCGTTGGTATAGTGTGCAGTATTCAATATATACCAACAGTTTCTTGAAACCGGTTGTAAAACTTTTATACTAACATATACCAACGGTTAGTTGACAACCATTGGTATATAAATAAAAATAGTGGGCTATACCAATAGTTTAGATCAAACCATTGGTACAGGGCTTTCCTCATGGCTTACTACCCTATGGTTTGGAAAACCATTGGTATAGGCTATACCCACGGTTTTCCAGCCTATACCAATGGTTTAAAACCATTTGTATAACCTTGTTTTCCAGTAGTGACTCATTGATGTGCCTCATACTTCCTCCATAATCACTCAGCCCAAATCTATCGTTGAGGTATTATCCTACTTAATTTGAGTTTGGTAAATGTAACTAATTCAGTTCACAAGGAGCCCGTCAATGAGAAGGACTTTTAAAAGTCTCGAGAGATTCCTTCCTCTGTAGAAGCTGTGATTCCCATTCATGATTCAGGGTGTAATGTCTCTATGGTGGATCCCCAGGGCACTAGGGCGATTGGACACCCGCCTTTCTTTAAGGAGGTGAAACTGGTCACTAGAGATACTGCGTTTCCCCCAAATAATCAGAAATATTTGTATTTGAGGCTCTCAGAACCCAAGGTCTCAAAGGTATTGGAAAAATTAAGAAACAATTTCGGAATCAAGAACATGGTTTAGAGAGATGGTCAGAGGGTTGGCCTGAGTTCCTGACCCCCTCTTCCATTATAGATATAGTGAAATCAAGAAGTGGAGGTTCTCATGTGCAGGGTGAGAAGAATTATAGAGGGGACAGAGAGGATTCTATACCTCTTACTATTGACAAAGTGTGTCTTCTAGGTAGCAAAAATAGGTTTTCCATTATAGGGGAAGATTAATATTAGGATTTTGGGGAGGGGATGATGCGGCGACCCCTAAAGAGAACCCCCCCTACCAGGATAATTCTCAAGAGGAGGACACTTCTTCGGATTCTACTATCGAGCTTAACGAAACAGACATTATGGAGGAATATCTTAATTACCTTTCAAGGAAAGGGAAGAACACTATTATAGATTCAGATGTTTTCTTTACACTCTACCGGAGGTTGCGAAGAATAAAAGATTATTCAAATATACATATCCCCCTATTAAAATATCCTCAAGTAAAGGCATGACACCTCCAAATGTTTCCAAAGTCATGGGAAACAACATAACTAACATGTTTAAAGGATCGACCAAGCATATGAAGGTTGAGACCCCTAAGGAGCTTGAATCACAAGAAAGTGAATCTCCTGTCATGGATATAGTGAATTCTAAAACTTCTATTATAGAACCTATTATCCCCATGAGTGGTAAGTAAATGACGGAGGGTGATGAATGGGATTCTATCATCAACAATAATGAAGAACTCATTGACAAGGAACTTTTGGTAGATGCTACTCAAGAGGAGTTTGAACGATTTGTTGGGAGATGCATCCAATCAAAGATGAACAAGGAGTAGGGTAGTTGGGTTCGAAAACAACTCATCATATTGGCACATGGATTCAACAGAAAGAAGATTACTGTAGAAGAACTCACCCAAACATGGGACAAGATGGCTAACAACATAGAATACCTCCTCAAAGATGATCCGGATGGGAAGGAAATCACTCTTCATTTGAGTCTCAATAGAGGTATGTTTTTTAAAAGGCATAAATTTCAATTCGAAGATAGGATTATTACCTATGGTGTTGGTTGATTGTCTTGTAGTGTTTGGACTGGTTTCCCACTTTTTCCTTAATGTGGTTTCTTAATAAAATTAAAATAAGTTGGATGATTAAAAAATGTAATAAAAGATAAGAAGATCATTATATACTCTAGTATTATGTCCCTCCCCAACCGCACATGATTGTAAACATATTATTAATAGGTATTCGCTTACAATATAATTATTTAAACCACTCTGATCATTGAATTTTCTTATCATTTTTCCCTCTAATAAAAAAATTATTTTTGAGGTTGTAATTTTTTTGGGAAATGGTTTTTAATATCACATATCATAATATTTTAGATTCTGAAATTATTTAGATAAATCAATTTTTTAGTTATGATTTATCACTATGAATTAGAATTATATTTGTTGGATCTTCTATTCCATGAATATTTATAGGAGTCTTGGGAAAACACTATTCAGTATATACACACACCCTATATGCATATATTAGTGGAAATCTAGAAATTATTGGACATGATAAAAATAAATTAATGGTGTCATTCTCTTTCAGATGATAGGTATAAATCGATATTGGGGATATGGAAGGATGAGTGTTTGGCTTGCACATGAGCCACATTTTTTTCCATTGACTCTCCATGTGTCTCTGATCATTGAGGGTGGTTTTTTTAAAATGATTATTTCATTTACACATTGAATTATTAATCTTATCAATTAATATGTTTTACATTCCATATGAATTAAATTGAATCTTAGATTAGGATTTTAATTGGAAAAGAATTCTAAAGTAGTTTATTTTATACCTAGACCCAAGTTTCTAGCCTCTGGAGATAAATGGAACTTGATTCAGGCCATGCTTTGAATTATTTTGGGACTCTGGTTTCAAAACCCTGGTCCAGGTCATTACAAAATGGGAATGTTTTAAAAAAAATTAGTATTTTATTTTATTAACAAAGTTATGTTTCCCACAAGATATTTACCAATACGATGTTCAGGGTCCACTAAGAAATGGATATAATCAAAGGAATATAATTTAATTGGACATTATTTTAATATTTAGTATAAAGGTGTACTCTATGGTCATTCCTTTAAGTGAATTTTATCACAAAATTATGATCCTAGTCCGCTCCTTTAAGTAAAAAAACATAAAAAGGTCACATTCGTGACTACACCTTCGTTGTTTAATTATGAACCTAAAGAAATCATTACCTTATTATAAATATAATGGAAATATAATTATAATTATAATTTCCAAAAATACAATATAATAAAATTTATATATATCAAAATATTTAATATATAAAGAATAACAATAACATTATACTAAATCTAATAAATTTAATCATAATTATAATTGTAATAAGTAAAATTATTTTTATAAATATTTAATAAAAATAAAAATACTATTTATATTTATATTTATAATACAGTAATATTTATAATATATTTATAATATTTAATATATTCATAAATGTTAAGTTAATATAAATAAAAATATATTATATGTAATAATTTAAAATTTATATTAATAAAACCTATTTATAGTTAAAAAATAGAATTATTTTAACATTTTAATATATATTTAAAAATAATAATTCAATAAATATAAAATAATAAATTTAATATATATATTTTTTTGAATAAAAATATTGAAAATATAATTATTATAATTTCAACTTCAGAAATATTTATTTAATAAATATAAGTTAATATATATGTTTTATAATTTAAAAAATATATAATTACTCTAAATACAATAAAATAAATATATTTTCAATTATAAATATTAAATTAATATAAAATTTTAAATTTATAATATAAATACATTTTTTAAATTTATATGAATTTAAAATATTTATAATTTAAAAATTATTATTATAATTTTAAATTTATGATATATTTATCAAATATTAATTTAATTAATGTAAATTATAATTGTAAGATATATTATTTTTCATATTAATATGAAATATATTTTTTATAATAATAAATATTAATTAATAATTATATAATTATATAATTTAAGAAATAATATATTTAAATTTCACATATATAATATGATTACAAATATAATGTTTCAAATATATTTGTAATAATAAATCTTAAATTGATATAAATATATAAATTTATAATATATTATATTTGATATATTTATATTTTTATAATATCACTATATTTAAGATACAAATTTAGATTAAGAAATTAAAAATATATTTGTAAAATAAAAAAAATATAAAACATTAATTTAATAAATATAAATTAATAATTTTATCATTGTTCATTGATTATATTTTTAACAAATATTTTTTTCTAATTATAATATATTGAATTGTGTAATTTAATAAAATATATTTTTAAAATTTACCACATATATTATTCTTGTAAAATGTAATTTAAAAAATATATTTCTAATTATAAATGTTAAATTGAAATAACTTTTTCAATTTATAATAATTTATAATTGAAAAAACTATATAATTAAAACACATTTATTATTTAATAAATATAATTATATCTTAAAATTTATCGTATTTTTTAAAAATGAAAAAAAAAATTAATTAATAAATTTAATAAATATAAATTAATAAATGTGAAACATATTTTTTAAAAAAATATCTTTTTATTAATTATATATAAAACATAATGATAATTAAATACATAAATTAATAAATTTTAAATTTTAAATTTATGTTATATTTTTTTATAATAAATATAATTTAATAGAGTCATTTATAATTAAAATTAGAAATTGATATAAATATATAAATTTATAATATACTATATTTATTACATTATTGTAATTATAATATATTTATAATTTAACAAAAAAATTAAATAAATTCAACCATTATTATTAAAATAATATATATTTGATATAGTAATTTAAATGATATAAAATTATAAATTTAACAGATATAATTATTTATAATTTATATACATTCATTTTTTATAATTATAAATAAAAAATTTAAATTGATAAATTATATAAATTAAAAAATTATATTTTCAAAATTTCAAATTTATATATTGAATGTTAATATAATTTAAATGATATTTATATTTATAAATGTAAAATTGAGATCAATATTTAAATTATAAGGTATTATATTTTCTAAATATATATAATTATAATATAATTCATATTTCGAAAATATATTTTTTTATTAATTTAAACTATATTTATTAAATAAATAATTTATAAAAAACTAATTTTATAAATATGAAATTCAAGCTTTAATATCCAAATTTTATTATTATTTTAAGGAATTTAATTGTAACAATTATAATTAAAAAATACATCTTTAATAAATATAAAATAATATATTATGTTTTTTTGATTTCACATATATGGAGACTTATACCTTTCATAGATGAATATTGCATCTTATTAGATTAATATTCAAATACATTAAATTTTAATCGACACTTTAATGGTATAGGTTTGGTGTCTTCGGAAACATGGATACATAAACAACTTTTTCATATAAGATATGCACCATGCCCACTATGTACTTCATAACTGCCATCCTTCTTACACATATCTTACATAAAATCATTCTTCATATACTAGGGAAAAGAAATAAAAAAAGGGTGATAAAAGATATTCAATAAGGGTAAACAAGGGAGATAGTGATGATCATTTAAACATAACATTTGCAAAATCAAATAAGTATAAGAGTATAACATTTGAAATCATACCCTGCATATCATAGGTTATAATACTTATTTCTCAAATAAATCCTTGCAGTTCAAAATCCATTAATCATAATGGAATCAAATTATATGATACAAGAGAGCATAACATTTGTCATAAGGCATAAGTTTGTGACATACACATAAGCATAAAAATTAATTTCCACAGTTTAGGATCACTGAAAAGACTATAATAATTGATTGGGTTCACTTCCCATTCCCTAATATCCTAGAGTCCTCTCTAAATACCTTAATGGTGGATATAATCTTTAGATGAACTAGGTTCACTCCAAATTTCATTCCTTATTATCTCATGGAAAACCAATTTACATAATACGTTATAGGGATGTATAATTTTAGGAAAACCCATCACATAATCAAAACACATTCAAATGTGATCCATAAGAACATAAATAATAAATCATATATCATAACCCATTGAAAGGAAATTTTTTGCATAAAAATTTCATCATAGTATAACCCATAAAAAATAATCCACATTCATAAAAATCTCATTATCATAATCATAAATTATATATAGAAAGAATAAGGATGATATCCTTGGATTATATTCCTCGTAAATAATAAATAACATCATAGGATATTATCATAAATGAAATTTTCTTTAATATAACTATAGGATAATTCTAATGGAAAACACCGTTTTTATTTTGAAGTCATTTTTTAAATACAAGAATTTTTTTAAATATTAATGAAACTAGTTTCTTTTAAAATAGAAATAGAAAATTATAAATGAATATTAAATAAATCGGATGGTTATGATGGAGTGAAATTTCAATAATCTCGTTTACATTAAAAAATATTTGTTTCCCATTTTTGGTAAAATTCAAAAATAACTTTTTCATTAACCAAAAACAAGACTCCTTTTAAACCATTTTATAAAATGTAAATCACACATAAAAATAAATGGAAAACATTTAATCTCCATAAATAAATTGAGGATATAAAAATTCATGGGATTCATGAGATATAGGTCATAAAATTTCATCATTAGAAAATTAATCATAATCAATCCCTCCAAAACAAGTATATTATAACCAAACTCATAATATCATGTTCAACATTATTTGATAGTGCTTTATCATCCTGTATAATAAATTTAAATTTATAATAATTTAATACTATAACCATTTAATTTAATATAATATCATATATCACCCACTTAAAAAATTTCAAAATCTATATATTAATAATTTCTTATTAAAATCATCATTTTGTGGTGTTAATTTTTTTTCATGAGTGTTTCAGATCAGATGTTCTAGTAATTTTACAATATTGCTAATTTAATAGTCTATAGAGTATAAGTAATGACAAAAATATCATATATATTCAATATATATATATATATATATTTATAGTCATCCATAAAATGCAGTGATAGAAATATTCTTTACATCATTCTTAGAGAATGTAAATCGTACATACACATGAACTCGTTTTTCATTTTCTACTGATGAGAAGGAAATAAAAAAAAAATTATTTTATTTCCACATAAACACAATTTTTACCTAAATAACATATATATACATTAAATCTATCTATATTACAATGCATGTAAAGAAGAATTGAAATAAAATCTCCTCACTTTTTGTAGGTGGTCGTCCACACGTACACACAAGCGACATTATCATTTTCCAACATATTGAATGTTAAGAGGGTAGAAATTATTTTATAATTACAAAAGAATAATGTTTTTATAAATTTATTATATATAATTTAATCCCCTTATAATAACCATCCATGAATTATGATTATAGAAAACATATTGTTTTACTACATGTAGGTGATAGTCTATAAATAATCGTGAGCGATAATTTCACTTACCATTTTAAGGAAAATGGTGAATAATGATTTCTACATAATCATAATAAAATTTTAGTATATTTCAGATAATGATGAAATTTTTTAAAGATTAATACTATAGATTTAGATTATGTATAATAAATAAATAAATTGATAAAGTTTAGGATGGATAATTATCTCTTCTTTGTTTGACCTCCATTATATCCCTTCTTAATGACCCTTGAAATGGTAATATAGGATGATAAAAACCTCTAATCTTGAAAATGGAAAATTAGAAGAGAATTTTGAAGATTTTGGTTTTATCGAGATGGCTAAAATTGGTGTAAAAAGGGAAAGGATGGGTTTCCTATTATAATTTGGTAGAGTATATACATGGAATTTCTTAAAATATTAATATATAATAATGGAATACTCGAGTAAAATGATTTTAAATGGATATATATTATAAGGTGGGATTTATTGCGGTCTAAATATATCCATAATAATAGGATTTATACAAGTTCAATATTCACACTTACCTTTATCTCATGGGTTAACCCCCTTCATAGTAAATTCGTTTTCACCATAACTATGGTAACTGATTTTTTCTATTTTACTATTCATTATGAAATAACATTAATATAAAAATATCAGAAAATATATATTATGATGATTCTAATTATGGAATCAATTTTATAATATTCGTTGTACAGAATTTGATTAATGTAATTTAAAATTAAACATATAAAATGAAACAAAAGCATTTTCAATAAAAAATGTTTTCCTAAGTATAACATATTTTTCACCAAAATCTGACAAAAAATTAATTTCAATGACCAAAATTAGATTATTACTAATATAAATGAATTAATATTAATTTTAAAACCATTTAAAAAAATAATTTAGAAAATACCTTAAATGAAACACTACTAAAATATAGGCCTTTAATAGCACTGGACATTATAAGCATTATACACATGCAATGAAAAGAAGAACCTCTATCATTGCTAAAACAAGAACTGGTAATGGGTACCTTTTATCGGAGCCTTATTATTAGAGCTGATAAATTCCACCCTTTATCCGTTCTTTATTTTTAGTTCACATAAAGGGATCCTTTATTAGTACTTTATTACCATTGTTAAATTTCTGAATCAAATGAAATAATTAAATATGTAAAAATTAAAAAATGTGTTTTGAAAAAAAATATATTAAAAATTTTATTAGTTAAATAATTATTGATAAAAATGAATGAATTGATTATACTATATATAAATTATAAATACTAATAAATTTTATATATTAAATATTTAGATATATGCATAATGAAAATTAAACAAAAAAAATTAAAAATACATAAATTGAGAAAAATATTAAGCAATTTATTAATTAGCTTGTTGTTGATAATTTTAATAAATAGTATATATTAAATATATAGATATGTATGAATTTATATAAACATGATTTATATAATACAACTTATTTCTTTTCAAATAGAGTAATAGACTTAATTGATCAACTTCTATTGATTTTTCAATTTAACAAAGATTAAATGTCTGTTATATTGATTTCACATATACATAATTACTACATTTAGATATACACAACAAATACACAGAAAACATATTCCTTTTTTCAAAGTGTAGTTGTTTTTAATTTATTCAATTTCACTCAAATTTGACATTCATGCACTTACGATTAAATAATCATTAATAATGTCAAAAATGTATTTATAAAAATCTATTTATAAATAATTATTTCTATAAATGTACTATTACTATATTTATTCTTTTATATATTTTTAATTATATAATGTAAAAATTATTTTTAAAAAATTTATACGGTTAAAAATAAATAATTATATATATTTATAATTAAAAAATAATAATTACATACATTTAAATTATTATTAATTTTATAATAAATTTATATAATAATAAATATATTTATTATATGTTTATATAAATATTTATTATATATATAATGATATAAAAATATATAATGATATAAAGATATATATTGATATAAATATTATTATTTTTATAATTATATACATATAAATAAATTATTAAATATTTAAATAATTATAAACTTAAGTATATATATTTAATTAAAAAATTTATTTACTCTATTTATATTTAAATATATTTATTATATATATATAGTTATACATATATATATTTACAATTTTTTATTTTTATTTATAATTAGAAATCATTTATCAGTGTTTCAGTAATAAACACGGATAAATGTTATCTTAAATGAGCATTTTTTATAAGTGCTTATAGAAGTGTCCCAATATATTATAAAAAACTGTATCAAGTTGCAAACTCATTGGGATATCTGAATATTTACATAGAAGCCACCATTTTTCAGCGCTCCTCCCAAATGAATCAAAACTCAAATCAAGCCTGGAACATATCCAATGCTCAAATTCAATGATCAAACTATTGAAAGTTGAACGTAATTAATTCACTATTTTCTCTCGAATGTATGTCATTCTCTACTTTCTCTTGGGGAACTGAAGGAGTAAACCATCAATGGTTTTAGTCGTGGCAGAATCTATTTTATTGCTATGAGTTTGGTGACATAGCTATTTTGAGGATTTGGTTGTTGATATTGGCCATTTTTATGATTGGAATTTTTAGAGTGTGAAACACTTATATTGTGAGATTTTCTATCTTCGGTACTAGGCCATACGAACATGTCCTTCTATATCAATTTCAGTTGTGAATTAATGTAGGGGAATTATGAGCTACTCTTTTATATTTGTGAAAGTGTGGATGAATCAAGATTTATTTTCATTTGTTTAATAGTGGAATTAACTATATAGTTGAAGTCTCATCCCATTTTACATCAACTATATAATTTCTTATGTATCAATTTCTATGATGGTTGTAGGGCATCATTTGAGACTACATCCTAATATATTAATCTGACTATTTATTTTCTTATTTGTGTAGAAGATTCTTTATATGGGGAATAATATTTTATAGATCTGTTAATTTGGTGACTCCACATAGATTTACGAGGGATGTAAGGGTATTCCACATAGAAAATGTGACCTCATGGGATTCATTTCATATTGTTAGAGGCTATTTTTATTGGATAGATGTTACAAGGGATGGTGTTTTTTCTGCCCTTGTTTGTGATATATCATGTTGATATGTATTATTGATTTATGCAAACTTCTATATGGACCTCTCTAGAATATGAAGAATTGGACAATGTATACTGTATGGCCTCCCTAGAATACTTCAAATGGGTAAAAATGATGTGATGACCCCTTCTATTTGTTTGAACTGCACGGTGTGGTGATATGATATCCCAAGAGTCTTTATATGTTTTCAAATATTTGTTATACAATTAGTATTTAATGGAATAATTTTTCAGTTTGTTACACCACTTGTTTGAAAAATTATAATGGAGGTTATCAAATTATATATATTAGAAATTATTTTTTACGTATTCGTCATGTTAAGTCTATATGTATTAGTTCCATCCCTTGGAATTTATAATTACCATCCATGTATATGAAATAACTCGTTATTTATTAAATGTTTTATCAGTAAATTTTTATATCTTATAGTTGTCTGAATGAGAGTTTATAATCCATTCTTGTCATATTTTATTTTCATATTACTCCCTAAATTCATATATTATATTTTCATTTGTTTAGGGTATTTACGAATGACATTATGTATGTCAAAAAAATATTATTATGTTAATATATCGCTTTAGACTAATCATCGATATCTTTTATAGACAAATGTCATTCCCATTAGTTTAATCTTATGAATAGTTATTGGATATTGTTTCTAGAGACTCATGCCCCATATATTTTATGTTTCTTGTACTACTCTGAGTTTTAGTCATCTCATTGATGAATACCGCTTAGAGTATTTCATAAAGAATAGGTAAATGATCACAAGAGATAGAGGATGTGTGCCAGACAAGAAAATGGAATGCTGAATGATTGGGAGTTTATTTGGTGAGATTGACATTTGACTATAACCATTACCTTTTAATGAATCCATATGATTAAACCAACTTTAATGGAGTAATTATTTTCATAAATTAAATTAACCATTTTCACCACGTCTTACTGAAATTAGTTGAAAAAATAAAATGATGGGTTTCCCTTATTAGAATTTCCAATAAAATTATCCTTTGATAATGAATATCACATGTGTAACATTCACATTTGATAATTAATATCATAGATTGTGTAACTGTTGATCCCGTATATAATTCTTTAATTTCACCTCCAACCATGGGTAGTCAAAAATTGGTTTCATTCATTATACTTTTCCTCCACATTTCCATATGAAGAGAAATTTAATGAATACTTTTCAACCATCCAGTGAACTAAAAAATCATGCTCCCATTGATCCCACCATTTATAAATTATTCCTACCATTAATTTCATCTTGTAACCTTATCTTATAACATCAGATTAATAGAATTAAATGCCTTAGAAGAGACTTTATAATCCTAAAACCCCCTACATTAAGACTACTTAAAGGATTCATGGAAACCAACCACACATTGGAAAATAACTACACATAACAACATTTCGATCAGTGTAATACTCTATATCCTCCACATTCTTTTCACCGTATTCTAACTGTGGTAGTATATAGGCTTATAATTTCTTCGATAAACAATTTAGTGAACATGTCAACTGGGTTTCGTTTTCCAATACACTTCTATAGACAATGCTCCACATATTATGAAAACATCTCAATGTAATGGTATTTTAGGTAAATATGTTTTTTCCTCACATGTAAATTTTGATTTTTAGCCAATTTAATGGAACTATAAATATCATAGTAAAGAGTCCCACATTCATTAGCCCTTCTGAGTTTCTCAATAAAACACACCAACAACAGTATTTCATTTCATAATTCAATTTTGTCAATATACTATGATCCCATTAATTAGAGAGAAACATATGAATAAAATATTGATACCCAAATGTTATTCATTAACGTGTAAGTAATTACATAAAAAGAAGTACTCTTTAGTGTATCAAAATCTATAAAAAAGTCTGCATCAAAATATCATTTCAATATTTTACTCATGCCATAACAAAAGTTAGTTTCTCTAATTCGTCTATGATACAATAGAATCCACCTAATAACACCCCATGGGTTTTATTATAGTTTTTCATTAAATTTTGTAAAACCCCCATTGCATGGGAAATGTTTATATGGTTTCCCACCAAAGAACACACAAAAAATATAACAACATTTGAAACAAAAAACTGACCTTCTGATTTTCATCATCTTTTATTCAAGGTGTTTTCTTATTGCATAATGTAAATTTCTAAAAACTATTTGATGAAATGAATTTACATCCAGTCATCCAAAAACATTCAGTAATTTTTGGATATTCTCCTTATAAGATAGAACCAGAATTTTGATGCTCATGTCTCTATTAATATGTATGCCAAATATATTTTGCTTCACCAATATTATACATTCCAAATATCCTCTAAAAATATTTATTGATATATTGAATCCATTTGAAATAAGATGTATCTAGATGCATATAATTTTTATTTGGGGGAAATATAATAAAATTTCTATCCTTTAACATCTTTTAATATCAACAGCAATATGATTATCCTTATAAAAACCATTTTAAACATAAAATCATCAATTTTTTTGTTTCAGTACCATGTAACTTTTGTAACTAATAAAGACACCTTTTAAAATTTTAAAAAAATTCATAATTCATTTTTATTATGAAAATATCAGGCTACTTCATTTAAATATCCTCCTTTAAATAACATGAATAAAAATAAATATTCATTCCCATTTTATCTGGATAAAAATATATGGTACAACCCAGACTCTAAATAATTATGATTGCAATATTCTTTACAACTAGTGAAATATTTTATAAAAATTCAGTACCTTATATTTATGTAATCCATTCACTACCATCCAATACATATACATCATACTTCAAATAGATTCTTCATTTATCCATGAAAATCATTTATTACCATATTCCATCAATTTATGTGAATGTTCTACTATTTCCTGGTGTCATATTTATATAACAATACAAAAATATCATTCATTGATAAATAAGACTTAGTAAAACTACTAAGACAATCTTCTTCCTTTAAAGATTCATTTTTTTAACCTTTCATTAAATGTACGGAGTGAAAATCTACACTATATATATTGGTCGTTTAATCCTAGAAGAACATAAAAAATATACATGTTTTAATCTCATTCTTATCTTAATACTTCCAAAAGTCTTTTTATGGTCCAATTATTTATCATTCACTAGTATATGAACTTTCAAGTATAAATTCAATAGTCTACCATTTGAAAATATGATGATACTACTAGATATTTTCTCTAGAATGTGAGAACATTTCAGAGAATCAGTATCACCTGATCTTGCTAAAATTTTATTCCCTCAAAAACATTCACCAATGTTAACTTGGACTTGAGGTGATTATTTATTCTCATCTTCCTTTTCCACCATGTTTTATTATTTTAAAAAAACCATCTCATTAATGAGTATATTTCTACTTTTGATGAATTGCCATTTTCTATCATACCTAAATACAAATCCAAAATCTTTATTGTCATAACATATAAATAAACATATCTGAGACTTTTCATCCTATTTTTATTGGTCATTCACATCCAAATGGACATAAGAAATTATGCAAATGATCCTAGGATGATGAAGTTATGATGATTTACTATAAAACCATGTTTCTAGTAACTCTTTACCTACTATTAAAAAAATTGTTTTATTAGGCTTGTGGCTAAATATAAAGATATTACCTGAAATAATTTAGGCTTTCCAGAGTGATTTCACATGCTTTGTTCCTTCACTATAAATGTATAGTTCATCCTATTTACAATGTCAATTTTTTCGCACAATCTAAGAACCATTTTTCATGTTGGATATCCCTATGATTGTGTTTGTTTTTAAAACTTATTCCTATGAAACCAATAATATTATAATATCTTAAACCCATAAACACACATAAAGTTTATCTCTACAACATTATTTTTTCACTCCAAAAATATTCCATTTACATATGACTTTTTATTTAAGAAATATTCCAAAATATTCTTTATTGATTCATAAATTAAAGTCACAAATTACTATGAACCATCCAGAGATTTAATGAGGGATGGTACCCCTACATCAGTTGGTATTATTTTTAAATTCTTATTCATAGGAGTTATTTAACATATATTAACAATCATTTTCTATTTCATTCATCAAATAAAAAAATGTCAAACTTCCAAAGTCTAAATATTTATGTTTCAGCATAGATTTCTACAATAAATATTCATAATCATTTCATTAGGATGGAATAACGGAATGTGCCAAAAATATGAGATTTTAAATATTGGAAAATATATAAACATTGAAACATTTTATTCTTTTGGAAAGCTAGAGAGTACCAACATTATCGTCTTTAGCAATAAATATTGAACTCCGAATGATTTTTTATGGCCTGTATGCAAATGATTTTCAAAAACTAACATCTTCTAGATAACCAATGAAAATAAGATTCTTTTTATGGACATAGATAAATAACATAACCATGAACTTGATAAAAACTCCATTCTTCAACTAAATCATTATATATCTTATTCCACCAATTTATAAATCATCATCATCGACTAAATTCAATTTTTCAAAAAAAAATTATATAAAATATAACGTGAATGATATTTTAGATATGGAATGGAATGATGCTCCTAAATCTATAATTCAAGATTCTAATGTAAAATTAAAACTAATAAACAAAGTGTTACCTTATTAAGATGTTATTTTTTTTGAATTTATCATTTAGAAGATGTCCTTATTTTATAATTTTGATCCTATAAATATTAATTATTATTCCCCCTCTTCCCAAGATGCCATTATAAAAGTAATGGTCTAATTTATTTCCCTTTATTCCTACCTCTATATTTATCCATTTAATGTATTTTTCATCTTCGATGAGGTGAATATCCTCATATATGTTTATTCATCATATTCTAGAAATATCCATATACTGTATTCTTCTAAATCTCTTTATTTAGAATCACCTTATGGATAACATCAAACATCGTATATGTTTTTCTATAATAATTTCTCACTATTTACATTATCTCTTCCCATGATTAAAGAAAATAAAAATATACCAAAATCAATTCAATGTCATCGGAAAATGGTATCATTACATAAAAAATATAAATGTAGATAATTTTAAAGGAATTTAAATGATTTTAATCAAATATCCATTCAGATCATCTAATATTTAAAAATATATTCATATGAAACAATTTTTGGAGTGAATTCGGATTCTTATACAATATGATAAATACTATCATAAATTCAATAATGGTATTCTTCTCATATATGTTAAAATAAACATTCTTGGTTAATGTCCTTTAAATTAAACCATGATTATTCTTATATAGTAATCCCATTAATCATTATCATTACATTGACCCTATCCAAAAACAATCCATTATTTTGAAAAAATAATCCTTAAAAAGTTACTTCTACTATAATAAATCATAATGTAAGATTAATAGAAGATATCATATTTTTCTAAAAGTCTCGTGCTTTAAACTATGATTTGATACGAGTTGTTGAAAAAAATTATAAACATAATATATGAATGTTTAATTAATTTTGTACCTTAAAACCACCAGATGTTCATGAACATAGAAACACCACACCTCCAAGACTAAATTAATCAGAATATCGGAATCTTGAAAACACCTAAAACCACTAATCAATGCCCTGCAGAAAATTAACCCACATGTGAAGGAACAAACACAATGATATTTTATAGTAATTATTTTACTTATTATAGTTATATTTATATTATTTTAATTTTATTTTCATAAAATGTAATTATTTATTCCCAAATTGAAATTTTCTAATAAATTAATTTAATTTTATTTAATTAAGTAGAAGAATGGTGAAATTTGAGTTTGAAATTTCATTATGAATTTTGGAATGGTATTTTTGTTTAGTTATTTGAAATATTTCTATGTTTTATTCTTTTTCAGGTATAGAAAAATAGGAAATCATGATCCAGCCCAACAATCAGGTCATGCACAAAACATAGGCATCCTATAAAGATCCACCCATCCATACATGCCCATTAGAGGTCAAGCCTAAGTGGAATGTTGCACAAGGAATGCGACCCATTCATATACCGCAGGGTTGAATCTATAGGAGTTCATATGTGTGTCGAATCCAAGGGTGTTAGACCATCATGGTGAAACCTATGAGGCAGTTTGAGAAACATCTTACTCGGAAGGTGTGGTACAATATGAAAATAAGAATCCTCCAACACTCGATTATCTTCGCTGAGTATAACATCCCATTGGTTTTCTTTTATTGACCCACTAAGAAACTTATCCATATTGATGGATAATGAAATAATTTTTTTACTGTTCACATTTATAGAAATGACAGTGTGCCACTCCAGCCTTATGCACACTCTCCCTCGGACACTCAGGCCCTTACCTGTATCACCACTCCTCAGTACCTTCCACAATTGACAATCACCATTCCCACCTATGATCACACAAGAAATGCCTTAGCAGATGAACATGGAGCTCAACTGGAGGTCAAACATCATTCCAGATAACCTATACCACCATGGTTCTACTATTTCACCTATACCAACCACTATAAACACATTTGATGATTTATCTATCAATTATAAAGGTTGGATGAAGGATTTCATCCTCTCTAACATTTCTAAAGTCATGCACCTTATACTACATGAATGGAATTAGAAATGAACCCATGGAACACAGAGCCTCATCCCCCAAGGCTCAATCCATGCTTTGATATTTTTTGAATATCTGAATATGTTGGGAATTTCCAAACTGAAAACTTAATGTTGGGTCTCCTTGGTGGGTGGGGGTAAGATTTTTATATTTTAATAATTTAAATATATATTTTCACCATGATTTGGGAGGATGATGATTCTCATTGTTAATGCCTATAAATGAAGTTCCCTCACTCCCAAGGAGGAGAGTTGGAGTCCTGAGGAGGAAATCCCGTGGGGGGAGGTGACATGTTTCAATTTTTTGGATTATTTTATTTTTTCTTTTTATTTTCATTTTTCATTTTTGATTTAATTTAAATTTAGTTTATTAATATAATTCTTGCATGTTTGTCTTGATTAAAATTGTTTATTCATCCCATGTTCTTCTACATATTCTTCTAACATTTTACCATATATTTATTTTATTTTAATTTATTTTCTTCTTCAATTTTTCACCCTCAACCTCCTATTCTTCAATTCCTATTTTTATTATTTTATATGTACATATTTATAACTTCTTTAAATTTTATTTTATTCTTTTCTCTCATACTTATCTTATTTATTTTCCACCATTGTGATCTCCTACACTCAATAATTAGGGGATGACTTAAGTCATATCCATCGAGAGTTTAATTTTTTCTTTAATTTTTTTTAATAATTTTTTTCTTGTTTGTAACAAATATGTGTGGCATTTATGGGTGTAGAGATTTTACCCCATGGCCTGAAATTCAAATTATTTTTTATTTATTTATTTTATTCCTTTTCCCCATATTAATTTGATAATCTCATCACATAATTATTTTGAGATGATCAATGGATGAAATGGAATATGATTTAGTTGGGTCCTGGAAGATTTCACAATCTTGATTGGGGGTTCCATCAACATTGATTTCAGAATGAGGTTGAATTTTAATTTATTAAAGAATTCAAGATTTCAAAAAACAAATAAAAAGAATAATAATTCATGCATGTGATATCATAGATTAATTATATCACTAAATTTAAATAGATAAAGGATGATAATGATAGAACTACAAACCAAACTCATGGGAAATTACTTTATTCTTAATCACATTCTATTTATCATTTCATGTTTATATAAGTTGAAATTTTCATATTTAATGTTACTTCATTTTGTAGTAATTAATCAAAACCAAAATTAGCCATTTTTATAAAATAATAAAAACAAAAAAAATGAAAAATATTAGTGGGATTATATTAAGTTTGTAAATAACTCAGATTCTCCTCAAGTGAGATGACCATGTTCAACCACTGTGTCACACTTGGCAAATAATTTTCATTTTATACTCACTAATATAGGAATGTATCAAAACATGAAAATTTATTGGGGGAGTTTATCAGTAGTTTATTTACATATATATTTTAAAATATGGATATGTTTTAATTTCATTAAAAAACCAATAAAAAATATTTTTCCTCGATGTTTTTGAATTATTATTTTTCCAATTCATAGAAAAATTACTCATGGGTGTAGGAAAAATAAATAGAATAAACTAAGGAGGCTCTCAATATAATGGTTTATTATCATATGATAATGTGCAAGAATGATAAGAAATGAATATAGATAACCCTCTCACGTCAAGATTTTATGGGCAGGGTCAATAAACTCTTAACTGACTTCACATATTCAAGGAAAATAAGGAAGTGCAGATGGTTTTCCTCAATTTCAATGAAAACATCTCTGATGTGGAGGAAAAACTCAAGGAGTTACCACAGTTCAACCATTTGAATGATGAAATCCAATATGACCACGATAAGCTAGAGTGGATCAATGATGAATAGTACTTTCCTGCTGAGCTATGTGTGGGAGATCAAAATGATCTGTGTAACATATTGAATGAATATGAGTTAATACTTTTTTCCCTAGTCCAAAAAAGTAGAATATCCAAAAAAATTAAATATATTTATATAAATTTAATAGGAATAAAACACACATGTTTTGGGATTCTAAGAAGATAATGGGGATCACGACTACCTACCTTGACATTCTAACATCTAACTCTAATAGACAGTCATTGGTAAAAAAGAGATAGAGGTTGAACCAAACTAGGGATTTATTCTTATCTAAAACTCTATTTAATTTTCTATTATTCAATCTGATTTTAGTATCAATACAACGAATCATTGAGTTTTTAGATTCATATAATACTTTCATTTCCATAGAGGAAGATGAAGATACTATGCATTCATCTATTGATGAACACATTGATCTCCCTAAATTTATTTAACATGAATTTAAGGAATATAAAATAAAAGTATAGGTTGAATATAATTAGGAAATTAATACATAGGATACTCATAATGAAGGGATAATTTTATTATTAATAATTAAATTTAAATTTTATTCTAGTAAAAACAAATGTTTTCTTTCCCATTGATAATTCAATTTAGGCATCCCATGTTGATCTGGTACTTGACTTGGAAGAGGTTATAGAAGTAGGAACCAATCAAGATGATTATCCATACATTATCATACCCACACCATTCACGTGGTACTTAATTTTTAAGGTGGTGGATATGGTATACACAATCCAGAGTCCTCATTAAATTTCAGTGCTTTGAATTAGTCCAACATTCATCCCCACTCCCCATATCATTTTGAATTTAAATAATATAATATTTTTTCATAATTGATTAATTCTCTATTAAATGTTAATTATGAAAAATGGATTCTCTTAAATAGTTGAGAAAAAGTACTAGAAATAATTTTACATAGAGTTCATTAATTCATATACTATTTTCAAACCCTCTGTATTTTGGTCTTAATTTCTTGTTTTGAGATTTAATCTAAAAATTGCATTACAATGTATTGAATTTATGATTTACATGACTTATCTAATTGGAATATATTTATTAAAAATCCAATGAATTCATAATTAATATTGTGATGATAATGAAATTGATTGGTTAAATTGTACAATTAGATGAATAATGAGAATGGTGGATATTATAATGAGGACTCAGGATTTGAGGGAATTAGTTAATTAATGTAAATGAAATTTCCCTATCAATTTTCATTGATTGAATTTTTAAAATTCATGCAATTCGATTTGTTTTTATTGTATGTTCCTTTAATGATTCTACAATATCAAATGTCCCATTCGTGAGAAAAGTTTTATATAAAGTAATTCCTATTTATTATTGAGCATATTTCATAAGTGATCTTGGGACATACCGCATGCTAAAACTTTCATTTGAAAATTTTAAATATAATGAATTTGAAAAAAATATTAGAAATGATTAAGTCATATTTTGATAAATATTTTATCCTTGAGAACACGTTTTACATAAATTAACATTTATCCTATAAAGACCATGAAGGTCCTTGTTAGGAATGAGCCATGATTTAATCCATATTTTCTCAATCACTACCCAAATATTGGTATTTTCATGATATTTTAATGATTTAGTGTGGGGGTGAAGAGATTCCGGATGAAAGGGATGATATAAATTTTATGAATAAAGCGTGGGGGTGTTATATTTAGGTATTAAAAATGTTATTGATTAATTCCAGATAATTTATTTTTTCCCATTCATAAAAAAAAGAATAAAATAGGAATGGGGTTTGACTTGGAATAATAAAACATCATCATTACTAGATAGACATTTTTAACATATGAGGCTAGGTGAGGAACATGAGGTATGTTCTAAGTATAATATTTAGAAAAGAAAAAAATTAATGAAATAGTAATTTGAAAAATAAAAAAAATTATAAAGGTTGAGAAAATTTTATGAAGGATCACATCATTTATTATTATTTATTTTTATCATAAAATTTAATTTGAGATTTTGGGGAAGAAGGAGTTGTTATATTGAAGGTGAAAATTTTATTAAAATATCACTTTTTATATTATTCATTATACTTTAATAGATATTTATCCCCTTTGATCCTTGAATTATAAGACAACAATTACTATAAACCGTAAGCCTCAGATTTATAGTAACCATAATTAAATGTCCTCATAATTTTATGAGTATTTTATTTTACGAAATAATATTAATTAGTTCCTTTAAATGACTATGGATATAGATCATGTTCGTACTATAGAAACATAATTCTCTTTTAATTACATTATGAGTGATGAGATAAAAGATCAAAAAAGAGTTAGAGAATTATTTTTAATGTTTAACAATAATTGATTAAAGAGAACTATTAACTGAAAGGATAAGAAATATCAATTTTAAATTTGAATAATAAAAATAAATGAGTTTCTTGTTTGTTTAAAAAAGGATAAATTAAATTAATTTTTTATGTGGATGTCTGAAAATATTACTTGACATTGATAAATTTTTTATTTTAATTCTTTGTCATAATAGTAATGGTAACATTATTTCCCTCTAAATTCAATACAGAGATTTTATTCTTTGGGAAAATCTTGGATTATGTGTGGGGGTGTTTGACAGACATATATTTTCAGGAATATTTAAATCATATTGTAATAATTTTTAAATTATTTTAATGATTATTTCTATAAAATTCAATTATTTATTCAAAAGTGGAAATTTAATAAAAAAAATAAAAGATATTTAAGTGAGTATAATAATGGAGAATTTTATGTTTAAAATTTGTTTATAATTTTTGGATTGGTTATTTTTTTATGTAATTTGATATATTTCAAAGAGTTATTCATTTTCAAGTATCCAAAAATAGGCCAACTTGATCCAACACATCAACCATGGACTACATGCCACATAGGTGGCCTATAAGGGGATACATGGCCATGTAGGCCCATAAGAGGGCCATCCAGATTTGCAAGACACATGGGTAATGAGGCCCATATAGGTCCCATGCGGTTAAATCTGTGAGCATTTATAGGTGGGTCAAATGTGAGATCATTGTCGAGGGGTGATGAATTCCACAAGGATATAGAAGGAGCACCACATCAGGATGATGCAGTCTATGGTAGCAATGGGGGTCCTCTGACCTAAAATAGTATTTAATGAGTTGGGCATCCTATGAATTTTATTTTATACACTTACGAATATTAACTCAAACCTGATGGAGGACATGCTAAATTTTTATTACTATTCATAGTTATAGAAACAACATCGTTTCAATCACTCCTCATGTGCATTATCCCTCGAACACTGAAGCTCAACTTTGCACCACTGCTTGTTTCCATCAGCCTCCTTCAACACTCACCCCTTCACCTATGATCAACCAGGAAACACAATTGACAATGACCAAGCATCCTGACTCAACATCAATCTCCATTGTGGACCACCTCCTCTAACATGTATCAATTCATGCACCTCGGCTGACGACCATGAATCCAGTTTGAGCTTCATCTAGGCACTATGAAGGTCTGATGAAGGAGTATTTCATCACTTCCCTTTTACAAAGAAATACACCACATACTCTATTAATGGAATGTGAAATACACAACATGTATCATATAACCACTAACCCACTATGTCTAGGTCTATTCTATGAGATTTTTTAATCTCTCGAATACTTTAGGTGTTTAAAATTTGAAAATTCGATATCATTTTTTATAGAAGGGTTTAAAATTATTATATTTTAAACATTGAAATAGATATTTCCACCCTGATTATGTAGGCTATGTATTATTCTTCTCGCTTCCTATAAATGAGTTTTCCCCACTTTCAAAGAGAATCGTTAGAGACCCATGGAAGAAATTGTATAGAGGAATTACACATTCTTCAATTTTTTTCTTCTTATTTTTATTCATTTCATTACATTTAATTTTTTTTGATAAATGTAAATTTTTTTATTAAAAAAACATGCATGTTTTTTTGTTAAAGTGTTTTCAAATTCCATTATTATTATTATTATTCTTATTATTCTATCATTATGTTCATATATATATATATATATATATTATTTCATTTCATTTTCATCTTCTCTATTTCTCTCTCTATTCTTCTTCTTTTTTTAATTTATTAATTCATTTGTGTTTTTTATTCTTCTTCTCTCTACTACTATTTTTTATTTATTTTTCTTATCATACTCTTCTATCATTCTACTATGTGATCTCCGACCCTCAATAATGAAGGTATGACCAAATCCTTCTCATGTAAGAGGTTATGATGTTCTTGAATTCTTCCATAATGTTAATTTTTTATTATGATAGATATGAGTGGAATGCACTGGTGTGTTGATTTCCCCCCATGACAAGAAAATAAAATTTATACATTTATATTCATTTATTCTAATTATTTTCCATATCTTCCATTAATATGTTCTTAACATGAAGAATTTGAGTTGATTAATAGATGATACAATATATGACAGAGCTAGATCGTGGATGATTTCACACTCTCAGTTAATGTGTGTCATCAACCATGATTATAGCTGGAGGTGGAATTTAGATTGTTTACAGAATTTCATATTTCACAAAACTAAACCGATGTATATTGATTCTTTCATGATATATCATATTTTAATTATCATGCTAAATGAAAACAGATAAAGGATAATAATGATATAACCTAATACAAAACTCAAGACCATGTTCATTATAATTAATCGCATTATTTTTAGCATTTTAGGTCATTATAAATTTAAAATTTCATATTTCAAGTTATTTAGTTACTGTAGAAATTAGTCAAAAAAATTATCCTTTGTTACATAAAATAATGAAAATAAAAAAAATATATTTAGATGGATTACATTAAGTGAGTAAACAATCTAAAACATTCCTCATGTGAGATGAACCTGGACAACCACTATGCTTTACATGGAATATTTTTTTCATTTTCCACGCCCTACAATATGTGTGTGTTGGGAACCAAAAGGATCATTTGATTATTACATGGTTTCAATATTTTTCCAAAATTATTAATAGAAAACTCTATGATTTATTAATTTATAAGTACAAAATTACAATCATTGTGACTATTGTACCATGCATGTCATTAACTGAAATGATCACTCAACATCTCACCAAAGTGGTCCCAACCTTTTTTTATAGAAGTCCCCACCCAGTCAAATGGAAAAACTAACTTCAATTAATTGAAAACATCAGGTTGTTGAACTGTACAACTAATAATACCCTATATGATTTTCTATTTTAACCAAGAATCACTGTTATTTGCTGTTTTTCCTACTATTTCAATAAAAAGTGTAAATGAATGAAGAATGCAGAAACTGATGGTGAACTTAAAACCTATTCGTCCAATCTTGTTACACCCCACCATTGAAAATGTCTTCCTATAATACCTTATTCTATTGAGATAATTTAGAATGTTTTTATAAACTAATTCTTAATCATCTGAAGAGTATCTATAATCCTAACACACATATCAGTTGGATTTAATTTTTTGATGTATGACCTCCTAATCATATATACTACCAATCACACTAATCATTAATTACACACACAAGGTAAACTTCACATAATTCCACCAAATATATTGTATAGTTCTAGAACATTTCACCATGATGAGTACAAGAAGTACCATTTTAATCACATTAGGAATATCCATGTTCGGGTCTAGAGATGTTTGTTCCACCAAACTAAAAGAGACAAATATTAAAACCATTTTCATCATAACCTATATGTTTTATTATCACCAACTAATGGGTAATAATTTTATAATATAAGCCACAACATCCCACTATACTATCATACATATAACTATATGTATATTCCCATTCTCCCCCATGGTTTCAGTTAAGTAAACCACAAAACATGTATAGTAAAGTGGAGTCCACACATACACATTCATTGATTTATGTATGCTAAAATGGTCAATAAAATAGATAATTAAGTCTAATGATTCAACCCATTAATCGAGGTATCTCATCTATTTACATGAATCACTAGTAACCATATATTTAGAATCTAATGATCAAGAAACTATTACACTATCTTAGTGGTTTGGTGAACCAATAACATTTTACCCAAAACTCGATCTTTATTCCAAAAATTATGTTATCCCTGATAAGATATTGAATGTTATATCCTTAATTAATCACTATAACTGAATAATAACAACATTATATATCCTTGTAACAACATATCGTGACTTTTTATATCCTAACTGAAATACCAACCCTAAGCCACCTCTCATTTCTGGCAACCATGTATGCCACTACTGACAAGAATTTATAGTTTTCCCAGGAATGAGATTTTTTATATAATATCTACTATTGAACTCTTCACCATGTTTTTTAGACCACATCATAATGAAAAAATTTCAGCCTCATTGGATTACATCATGACCTAAACAACCCTATTGAATGATCACCTTACATAGAGGATATAATCCCACTTTGCTAAATTCTTTAAAAATCATGATTTATGAAACATATCATATGAGTGTTATATAGTGGAATACATAATATATCATCATAACATGTAAACAGAAAATAATGAATCCCTCACCAAGTAACTATACCTCGGTTCATTTATCATAGGCATGGCCATTTACTACAACTCAAAGAAATTCCCCTACCAATTTATTATCATCAACTATATTTATACTCACTATAGATAAAACTATTGGAACCAAGGCTGTTCATTAATAAAAAAGGAGTTCAGTTTGTGTTTGATTTCAATATAAATTAGGTTGATCTTGTTTTGTGGTTGTCATTATAATCACTTTCATGGAAGAATAGGGAGAATACCTGTAAAGGGGTCTTAGAGTTTTATCCGAAATAAGTATTTTGGTGAAGGAATATACACAAAAGATTTTAAGTGAGAATGAAAGAACACACCTTGTAAGATAGATTGAAGGTGTTTTTGGAAGTTGCGCACAAGACATGTTTTAGGATCTGAATGTTTAAAAGTTGTAAAGTTACAGAGTGTGCGGAAGATGATGTTGTGAGAAAGGGTTTGCACGCCTAATGCGATGTCAAAGAGGGTTTTGAGCGATCAGCATGAAACTTACATGCACCAATGAAGACACATCGGAACCTTGCATATAGAGACACTGAGGCCTATAACTAGGAATCTACCCCCACTTTAGACTTAAGAATTTTTCAATGAAAATCCAGCTACTCAGCCACATGAATGATTTCCAAATGAAAAATTGGAAGAGAGTAAAGCTTTCACGAAATGTTTTCATTTAGTACGAAAAGACAAAGTGAACCCTATGGTGCAGATCTTCAAAAGATAAGTGTTGTGATGATAGTAGATGTTGTGCAAAGTTCATCTTTTAAGACGATTCTCAAATCTTGTGCGCATGTTGAGGTATTGTGCTCATGTGTGGTGTTATGATTGTGACATGTTTTTGAATATCTGGTTCATTGGTTCAATGATTTTATGTTCATCAATCCAGTACATCAATTCAAGTAGTGTCTCATGCTAAATAGAGACAAAGAATTCAATGAAAATAAATTGAAGAGACCTTCATGTCTATAAACCGAGTGGGACTTCCCCCAAGGTAGTGAGCCAGGGGGAGTCAATGGGAGTGAGACAAGGGACACATTGAGCTATCCATGAACATTTTTAAAAAGAGTGTGCCAAGAACAGAGTGACTGTACCCGAACCTTGTAATCTATATGTAGTGAAGATTAGTGGAATTGGGTATGACCAGAATCCTATCGGCGTATTCTTCATAGATGTAACCCTTAGTGGTGAACCAAGTAAACGTGATGGGTCATCTCCCTACTTTCATTTGTTTGATAGATTTAACAACTCTTTACCAACGTGGGAAAAATATCCACAACTTTAAACAAAAATGGTTGAAACCCTTAATCACCCCTTCCCTCTCCAGTTGTTCTGGGGTCCTTCAACCACATGTTATAACATGATTTTTGATACCAATCCTCATCTAACTACTCCTAGAGTGAATCTTTCTATCATCAAAAAAAGACTAATGTATTAGAGGAATAATCAATGTATTTCCATCTAGATCCATCCACATTTTTTCCTAACTATATACTTGTCCTTCCACTTACTCTATATCATTCTTTAATATTCACAAAAATCAAACAACATAACTCTAAACTATATGGTTAAGTCAAGGATCATCCTAATTCTAGAAAGATCTCTTTCCCTTATTATCATTCTAGCATTCTAACTAGTATTATTGCATGATGACACAAGTAGATCAATCATAATTGAGATAAATTTTTAATTCCAATACATATGTCATTATGTACCATTTTATAATGAATACATACCCAAATAGTGTCTCTTATAATCCATGCAAAATGTATATACAAGAACCATTTTCATAATTTTTTGAAGTCCAAGAAATTAAATACCAAATCATATTCTTAAAGATACAAAGGCCCCAAAAACCGTATTATCTGACACAAATCATATTACAATTATGTATAATGTGTAAACACTACGATCACATACCTAACCACCGATAATTCACCCCATATGTTAGTAACATCTTCCTTGTAACATGTATCCACCTCACTAACGGAATCATACATAATGCAATCATCATATGTGTTTATACCGCATGACGAACTATCACACTTTTATGACTTAAACCATAGGAATAATTTAACCATAATTCCTTTCTCCAAGGGATTCTATATATCATTTATTATCTACATAATCACACACCATGATACGAAACCATAATGAAAATACCATATTGCTAAATTGAACCAAAAATTCAACATCACGTCAGGAAATATGATATCCTATCCCCCCACATTAACGTTTCCTAGAGATCGAAAAATTATAGAGGTCAAACATCTTTGAAACACACTGATATTGTCTCTCAAAAATTATCATACTTATTAATCAATCATCCATCCACTAGGAATATATCGAATTTATCAAAAATTACAATCCAACCACAAATCCTCAAGAACAAAATCCTTTATATCAAACTCACCAGAATTACCAGAATGTATCCTTGATGAAATATTTATAATATGAATAAGGAAATCCCTATATACCAACAAAATCAAATAATTATCTACAGATCTACACCTCATACAGGACTTATATCCCACATAACCAATAAATTACAACAATAAAATGAAAAAATTTAACTGTTTACCATGACATGCTATAAGGTTACCTTAACATCATTTTACTTTACATGAATAAAGAACCTTAATTAGCCACACCTTCAATAAAATTTACTACCCCTCTCTAAGGGTATTATCTAGTATCACTAAATCCTTCTCTATGTAAAAAATAACCACAATGATAAAAATAAACTTTCATAAAAAAATACACTTGGAAACATTTTTCCAAAACCTCTCTTTACAAACAAGAAATCTTAAAAAACCATTTCAAAATACCATCTATTGAAATTAATTTCTTAATCAAAGGCCTATAATTTGTTTAAACCATGTAATATTTATTAATTTATCACCAATTAATTCCAATTTAATTAAAAAATACGATCATTGTCTTTGAGATATGATAAACAACATAAATGAAACCAATAAACTATAGATTATTCACAATGCACTTAGACTATATGAAGATCTTGGGTACTCATGCTTCACTATAAATAGGTTCAAGATTAATTTTTAAAACAATTTCATGAGCCCCAAATCGACCTATAATATTGTCTACCATTAAAATGATAACCATATTATACCATTTATAACCTCAAAAATGGACTTGTCACCCTTCATCATAAACAACACATGTCGAAATTCCACCAGCCCTTACGTTCATCCCCATATCTCCAAAGGATTCAAATAAAAAGAAAGTGTTTAGGTAATTATTTTGGGGGATGGTTTACCCTCATAATACACTATCTCATCCTACTAATCATTTAACAAAAACAAAGATTGATATGTCTACAATGTGGGAATCACCAACCTGTGATCAAACAAAAAAACACAATAAAAATATATCACTGGGATCTATATGAAAGATGATAAAACATATTTTAAATGAAATTTAATATTAATAAAAAATATACAATAGAAAATGAAAACTTATCACCATATACCTTGGTTGATGAGGATACCATAAAACTCATTGTGTGAAGCCACTAGCTATCTCATCCATGCCACGACCTCTCAATGATTCATCCCCTCATTAGGACACATACTCCACAATTAATCAGTATCAAAACAAAGGGATAATGACTCCTCAAACGTGTTCCCATCATGAAATATACATATCCACCATTGTAGATGAATATGGGGTAAGTAATAGACCTAATAGGTTTTATTTAATACTTCTCATACACCCTATATATATGTAGAATCTATTAAGCTTTAATGTGTTTTATAAAACATAATCGACCCATGAAAATTTATAAAATGTCATAAAAAGGAATTAAAAATCCATAAATAAACCAAAAAATAAATCTTGAAAAAATAGAATGTATTTATAAATTATAAAACCCAACTCAATAACCAAAAAATCAAATCACAAGAGATTCCTTAACCAATAATACTGAAAATAATGGGTATCATTTAATTCTAAGGGGACCAAATACCACCCAACCTTACCACGTATATACCAAAAAGGTCCCAACATAAAAATGGGTTGTTCCCCAACATCACCTTCCCATTATAGGAGGGGTACACACAACTAAGTGTAATTTTACAATCTCATGTATAACCCCTCATCAAAATCAAGTAAATAAAATCAATCCACAATAAAAACTCAACATATATTATCAACAAGAAACTCACTTCCACACTTTACCAATTTCATACATCAACGACATGTCAACAAATAGTAAAAATTAATGAAAAACACAATAAAAATTATACATCATATCTAAAAAATCACCAATAACACTATGAATTAATTTAAACATAAATATTTTTCAGTAAAAATAATATTTTTATGAAAAAAACCCACACACATAGAAAATAACAATTTAAATTTTCCCTTAAATATCACAGACCAAAACATTTATTTTTTGAAAAAAAAAATAACTTCATTGAGAAATAATTTTTAGAGAAGAACACCATATCATTAATACATCACATTCAATCCCCAATAATTTAACACAAGTAGAGTATAATAGAGTACACCTCCATCAAATCCAATGATATCGAGAATCTACACTACAAAAATAATAACCCTAACTTTACCTTGGGTTCTAAAATCCCAAAAAATGAAAACACGACATTAATTTAACCAAAATAAAGTAAAATTTCCCAAAATAAAATTATTTAGTGTTTCTATTAAGATAACCCCAAAAATAAGATAATATGGGGAGATCTAGAGTGGTTTACCTTAAATATAGAAACCAAATTCATCAATAACGAAGAGAGATAAGATCTGGAGAGGTGAAATCTTCCATATTGATATCCCCACACTGGTGGGGTGGGACTTGAACCACCAAAAGCTGTAGAAAATTATATTTAGGGGCATTTTAAGAAGTTCCATAGCTTTAATATGTTGTCTTGGGAGATTATGTGGGGCCATGTAGTAGCTATTTCCCATCCCCTCTCCAATATAATCTTTCTAAATATATAATCATGGGTGACCATAATGAAATAAACTAGGAAAAAGTATCTATGAAACACCCCTTGAAATGTCCCCTTTCATGGTCTAGATGATGGATCATAGACTATGAAAGGATAAAAAATCCTCAAAACACATTATTCATACTTTAGACTTATCCAACCACTTCTCCATCCCACAAAACACTTCGAATGCCCCAAAAATACACTTCTCATAATAATTTAAACCAATTAAACTATAATAAATTCCTCTATCCCAAAACCCAACCCTTACATCAGTCATTTAACCAATATATGTTCTTTTAAATTCCAACTATATTACATGATATAATATTATTTTCATAATATCATGATAAGACACAAAACTCCATTGTGCTTATAAATTTAATTTTATTCATTTTAGTGGAAATATTTAACAAATAAAATATTGACAACCATGCTTTTTATTTTGTGTTTTGTGTCTGATAATTTTATTGAAAATTAGATTATTTATTAAAATATTTCATTTTTTGGTTATGAGATCACTTCCCTTATATTTTAACAAATTTCTGGATGAAATTATTTTATACTATATTAATTTTTTTAATCCATATCTTCTCTAATATATATTATAGAATCTTGAAAATAATAAATAATCTATATTAAAACTGACATCTAATTTGTTTCAAAATAATATTTGATAAAAAAATTCCCTTTTCATATTTGATATTGTAAGATGAAAATACTCACACATCATATGGACCTATCGAAAAATGATATATTCCATTACATTCAAATCTATAATTCAGTAACCCATTGTTTCATTAGCTAAATATAAGTATAAACATCATAAACAAATTTAATGAATTTTAATTTCTCTATATTTACCACATTGTTAAAATAATTATTTGGTATTATATACCTTTAAAATCCATGATTGGGTTCTATTGTAGTAATAACAACATCCCATATACTTTGAAAAAATATTCATAAAACTTTTTAGGTGTCTAAAAAAATCCCATCATAAGGAATCAATGTTCTTCCTTCATGATACTACCTTTATGATTCAATTACATTAACATTAAAGTTTGAATAAATATTGTTGAACTTTCAAACTAAATTTTCTTCTTCCGATTTAAAATTTTAACCATTTGTATTTTCAATATAGAACTAGAACCTACAAACACATTCCCTAGTTCTTGTATTCTAAACATATAAAATTAAAACAAAATTATATATATTAATTATCTTTTCCATCATATTTTGAATGATGATAAAATTCTGAATTTCATTGCCGTAACTATACTTAAAAAAAACCTCCAAACACTACAAGGAACAAACATACTCAATAAAACTGAATATATGAGTAGAAAATTATGTTACTTTTTTATATAGAATAAAATTACTTTGAAACATCAATTGAATAATTCTATTATTCTCGTAATAATTTCTATTCAAGTATTGAATAATCTAAATAGTTGTAAAAATGGGGTAATATTTCATTATCACATAAAAATTGTTTATATAGAATGATTCTTGGGTTATGATACAAGTAAAATTATTTTTTATCATTAAGCTCTACATATTTTGGATTGGTATAAAATTTATATTTGATGGTAATGATGTTATTTACCAATACTAATTGCTTAAATTAGATGATTATCACATGTTACTATAATTTAATAATGACTTTTATTAAATTACTACCATTATAATAATGATACATTTTTTATTTACATCATATCCATTAGTGGTCCAAGATCAATATTTTAATGTGATTTATGTCTCTTTAGAATGTTTCCCATCACATTATTATTTGAGACATGAATAATTACAATCATTTCAAAAATGAATATCAAATAGTTTGGAAAAAACTCCAATCCCAATCAATTATATAGGAAAAGTTATCTATATTCATCTTGTAACCTAATACAATTTGTGTCTCCCAACTAGTATGACCAAAATAAAATAGAAAAACATGGTCACTAAATCTGATTAGGTACACCCTACAAAACCTTCCTTAGTATGAAAAATGTTATATTTTGAAGGCGTATAACACATGGAATTTTTAAATTCATTTTAATCTCACCAATTAACCTCATTTCCTTACATTATATGTTAGAAGAATTATTATTTTTTGTTTGGAATCTCATTCTTTCCACCAAATCAATCTATGCAAGCCATATTCATGTGTAACTCTTTACATAAATTAGATATTGTGTTACTAACCCTGTTAAAAATATAAATATATTTATGCATATACAAATAAATAACATTCATACAGTACATGTAACCCTTTCATGTATAGGTTTCGAATCATATGAAATAAAAAATATATAAAATATTAATCTTGGTGAGATTCCTTAGAACCACACACAATGTTATAATACTAATAACATATTATTTTTAAACTAACCTTTATACCAACTTAAGTGGAATAAATTTAACCACCCATAAATTCAATATCAATAACCCATATTGAATCTCTATAAATACAAAGGCATTATTTCTTATTTTAGAGAATTAGTAAAAATCGTTACATATCAAAAGATATATATTTCTCATATGATAGAATTTATTTACACTATATCAAGAATTAATTATTCCACAATATTTCTTCGACATATCCCAAGAAATTATACAGACATGATTCCCTACAAGAAAAATTATGAATAACACATTTCATTATAACCCAGGAAATTGGAAATATAATAAGGGTAGGCTAAAATGCTCAGTATATATAATCAGAAGAGATAATAATTGATGATCAAAATAAAGCATATGATGATAATATGGGTATGAGGAGAAAACATAAGGAATGGTTATAACATTAGATAATAATAAATAAAACATCAAGGAAAACACTTCATGATCCACAGAATAAGGATTTTCCATAATATAAGACATGAGACAATAGAGATTCAACAACAATGAACCACATGAGCATAACATGTGAAAAATAATATGGCTTATATGTGTGGTATAAACATAAGCTTAGAAATCAAAACATATGTTAAGTCTATTTTAAATAGCTATTTTTATCATCATTTTAATAGAATCACCTAACCAAATAATTTTAACAACATATCTTAATGAAATAACGAAACTAAATAATTCCAATATCATATATTAATGGAATCACTGAAATGCATGAATCCCATTATAAATCCTAAGGGAATCACTTATCTAGATAATTGCAATATTATATCTTAATTTTTTTACATAACCAAAAAAATACAACATCACATCTCTAAATAATTAATTATTACTAAATACATTAGAGGGATAAAATGCACCCACTAGTCACATTATAACAAACCATACCAATGTATTTTTTAATAACATAAGAGAATTCATAAAACCTTAATAGATTAAATAAACCATAGAAAAGAAATGATCTTCATGATAATTTCCATAATGCATCATCATAATCCATCCATATAAATAAGGTAGATGGAATCATTAAGGATTATACATAGTGAATCATTGACATCATTAAATGATGTCAACATATATGGAAATAATTTTATAGATTTATTAATGATATTTTTTGACATTTAAGAAGAAATAACATTTTTATTTTGATATCTATGAACAGAAAAATAAATTATTAATGGGATATCCATTATTTTTAAAAAACAATGGAAAAATTTGAAGCAGTATTAATAATAAATAAAAAACTGGACAGTGGTAAAATTGGTAATGGATGAGATTTAGTTTGATTAAAATAACCTTTATTGAGAAATAACCAATATGGAAAAAATTGAAATGTTTTATTTTGAAAACAATTTAAAAAAATTAAATGATAGTTGAAAATGAACTTAAAAAATCATTGAGGTATAGATAATAACATTATTGAAACAAAAAAAATAATATGGACAAAGAAGAAAATGGTTTTAGTAAACGACTTCAAAATATTTAAAGCAATGATTTAAACTAAAACCCCTTACGTCCTCTGAAATTAAAAACTCCCTTGATTGAAATTTATTTTTAAGTACAATAAAATAAAATCCTTATAAGAAAACTAATGATATAATATATCAAATAGGTAGTATATATTATATATAAATGAAAATAGATGTATAATGTGAAACATGTTTCAAAGAACATTTGGGTCTAGAACCCCTAAGACTTTTATAACATTTGAATGAAATCCTGTATACAGAGAGAACCTGAAATATGACATTAAATTAAATTATATATGAGTAAAATATTATTTAATATTTTAAATTTTCAATATTTTTACCATATAAAAGAAAATATGTCCCTAAATTGAAAAATGTCTTAATGTAACAATATTAATAAAAACAAACATTATAATTTTGGAAAAAATTAATCAGAATAAAATAAACTAAAGAACCATATTTAAAATTTTAAATCCAACAATTTTCATGAAAAATATGTTATATAACCTTCATGTGGTAGTGAATCAAAGTAATTCTAAAACATGGTTGTGAATATTAAACATGTCTCAAGGAACTGAGATTAAAGAAAAGATACTCTTGCCTTAGACATCTTCTTAGTCCATCATGATGAAACTCCCCTATATATTAAATATATGTTTATTATTTATAAGAGTAAAAACATTATTGATTGTTATTTTAATTTATACCACCCATTTAAAATATAGTATTACCCATTTATTAATTGATTATTGTTAAAATTAACATTCACTTGTTAACATTTTTATTTCCCCCACATGATTTGGTATATAGGTTTTGGTTAATGAGGGTTTATCGTTGTTTCTTTATCTATAAAACATTCATACTAAGTTGATTCGTGAATTTTATATATTTATAGATTCTCATAGACAATTCAATTAAATGTTTTCTTGATTTTCATGGAACACAATAAAAATTTATTATCACTAATTATTGAATTAAAAAAAGGGTCAAATGTATAAGTAAATATAAATTTGTATTCTACCAGTAATCAATTATGAAAAAATAAAAATTTTATCATAATTACATATTACTAATTGTATTTTTTTTACGTAGACATTCATGGGATAAACATTATAAAAATGTATATGTTGGTTGTAAAACCTACAGAAACAAAAACTCTTTATAACGACTGAATGCGTATGAGAATGATCACTACAAAAAAATGGCTTATACCAGTAGAAATTTATTGACAGATAATATATATATTGGTAAAAATGATCATTTCTATCAGATATTATGTTTTATTGGTATTAATTTTTTATTCCAACACTCCTTTTTACTAATAGATATATCTGTTGGTTTTGATTGTTTAATACCAACATATCATTTACCAACAGTTGGATCTATTGCTTTATCATACTAATACCAACATTTTTTTAACCAACGCATGAATATGTTATTAATAAAAAATATCACCAAAAAAATATTTTTTCATCATTAAAAAATGATACAATAAACCATACAATAACATTTTTTTGATAAATAAAAAATTAAAAGAAACAGTGTGTGTGCGTGTATCTATGTATATATATATATTGTCCTTATGACCACTGCAAATTTTTATTTCTGGGGGTTTTATGAAGTATATATCATAATTGATTTTAATTTCCAACTTATTATATGTTTTTATATTTTTTTTAATATTTGTTATTAAATATTCTATAAATATTAATTTTTTTTATTTTTCAATATTATTTATTTAATAAAAATGTAAATAATATTTTTTACAGATAATTCTACCCTAATTGGCCGGTCCTACGTTCAACCTCACCTCCCGCCGCCCCAGCTCACATCCCGCCATGCCCTGCTCCACCCTCACCGCCCATCATCCCACCTTGGATATCATCGCCACTATCTGGGCTTGCATCCCACTTCCTCCTCATCAGTTATCTATTCACTCACATTTGAGGGTATGATAATTTCTTTTAGTGTTTTCTCTTTAGGGATTCTTCCCAATCATTTCAGATTGACCCTTTACGGGATTTGATAACCCCCCTTATTTTGAATTTCAAGTAAATCGATTTATGGTTCATTACTATTTGCTTCTTATGGTGTCTTCGGAGTCCAAAATAAATAAAATATTAATATTAGATATGAAAGAACACATTCCTGATTGACTTCTTTGGTCCCTCGCATGAGAGGAGTTATTGATGCTATCAATGGACTTGATCCTCGAGATGACTATTATAGCTAGTGATCAAAGATGAAGTTGACATTGTTGAACTATATCGATCCATCTGCTAGATGTAGTTATTCTACTAATATGAATGATGATCTTGCCCAAGAAACATATCCGTACACGAGTAGCAGGAACCATCAGATGCGTCCCAAATATGTCACCTAGGAGATGAGATCTGATTTCATTTCTAATCCTAAAACTTAGTGATGTGGATCAATTTTTACATAGTTTTTCCGCAACTTTTTACTTTATTTTTAATGATTTTATTAATTTGCTAATCACTTTATACTAAATAATCATGCTTTTGTATTTTAATATTTAATATTGTTAATTAAATAATTTTTATAATTAATTAAGTATTTTTAGTTTTTAAATAATAATTTTAATCTTACATATTTTGTCTAAATATATTATTTGTTTATTAGTTGTGTTAATTCAAATCTGCTCACTATTTAATAATTTGACTTCAATAATAAATAATCTTTTAACGTCATTATTTTTGTTTTAATAAACTTAAACTTTATTTTAATATTTTATTATTTAATATGGATTCATTAAGATATTTTAACATTAATTATTAACTTTTTTAGTCGTCTTTCTAATTAATTAAGTAAAGAATTTTATTTTTATTTAAAAAAATTAGTTCGCTTTAGATTTTATGTATTCAAATAGTTGTTTAATTAATTAATTAAGAGTTTTAAAATAATAATTGTTTAATTTTATATATTTTGTTTGATTATTTATTCTTTTTCTATTGGTTTTAGTATACTGGTGTGGGAGACTATAACTATCAGTAACTTATTTGGTCACTGATGCTGTTCATTTTCACTCATCGCCTACCCAATAATTAATTTATTTATTGTTTTTAATGTAAACCTTTTATCAATTTATTTTATCAAATATCCATCTTATTAATTGAAGTGTTATCAATTAATACTTTTTATTTTTAATTTTAATGTTTTATGTTTAACAAAAATCTTTTTCTAATTAATGGTGTTTAGATTTATTTTAATTAATTATTTTCAATATTTGTTTTAAATAAATTATCTTTTATTTATTTTTTTCAGTTAAATTTGTTTTTTAAGGTCATCGTTAGTATTATACTGGTGACCCTTTTATTTTTTTTCACTTAATGTTGATCTTTTATTTGAATGGTGCAATGGTGATTATTTTAATTTTTTTTCATACCGACGACTTTATACACCTTACCAGTAGCTTTCATTCAAGTATATCGGTAACCTTTAATTCTATCAGTGACCCCCCACCCCACTAATTCCCTTTGTTTTTTTAAAGCTGACAGTGACCTTTTAATTTTATACTACTGGTAGCCTTAATTTATATTTCTAATAGTGACCTATTATCCTCATCTTTAGCCTTCTTTATTATTCTTTCAGTGACCTTATATCTATTTTTAACGGGGAGCCTTTATTTTTTTATTTTGTAATGGTGACAATATCCCTTTCTTCTTACTGGTGTCCTTTGCGTCACATTTCTATATCACCCTCACCTCCGTATTAGGCTATCTCCCCCTGCACCTCATTGTTCTGTTAACACACATTCCCCGCACCACACCGGTTGAATACCGTTCTTATTTACCGAAAATTCACAATTCTTCAACCTCACTGTTACTTCGGGTATCTCACAACTATTACTACCCTTAAACCTCATCATTACTCATTCCTCACCGCTAAAACTATCCTTCCTATAGTGGTGACCCCAAATCTCACTGATAGCCACGCATTCACACTGTCATTCACACTGTCACTGATACCCTCAACCTCAACAATATTTTTATTCACTAGTAGCTTCTTCCTACCTGATTGATGTCGATCCTTATCTACATCACTGATACCTTTAGTGCATTGTTACCTCAATCTCACTAATACTCCATTTTTCATTGTAGTTACATTTCCCCACCGGTAACTGAAAACTCCTCCCTCACTACTTTAGCAGCCTCACTGGTAGCTCATCCTCACTAATAACCCTTCCTCCCTTCCAACCTCAATGCTATATGTCCTCACAGTTTTAGCCTATGTCCACTGTTACCATGTTTCCTCACCACCCCCATCCCTCCCACATAGTCCCCCCATTTCTGCTACTCACCGATAAGCCTCTTCAAACATCTAAAAAAACTAACTAAAATTAATTAACTAAAAATAAAATAAAATCTAATCTAATTCAAATTAAATAATTAATTTATAAATTAAATAAATATTGTTAATCTATAATAAAATATATTATAAAACCAATATATTAAGTAAAAAAACATTAGTAAAGTATATATTAAATTAAAAATAAATTTAAATGAAACATAAACTAAATATTAATAAAACAATTAAACTAAAATACTGAATAATAATAATAAATTTAAGATTATTAATTTTAATTGAACAGAATTATTAAATTAATTAACTAAATTAAAAACTACTTAAATTAAACTAACTAATAATAACTTCTAAATTAGTTTTATTTAAATTATTAATTTAAATTTTGGATATTAAATAATTAATTAATAATTAAATTTGTAAATAAAATAATTTATAATAACTTAATAAATTAAACTAATTTTAATAATTTTTTATTTATTCATTTTTTTAAAGATTCATTTAAATTAATCCTAAGTAAAAATAAATTCATCAAAATAAAAATTAACTCAACTAAATTAATAATAATTCAATAATTTATTTTAACTAATTACTTATAATTTTAATTTAATAATTTAATATATAAATATTTAACACTAATCCAAATAACCTAAAATATCCTTAGATGTAATATTTAATAACATTTTATTAATATTAAAATAATGTTTTATGGTATTTAAGATAATGAATATAATAATTAAATTAAGATTTTGAATTAAAGTGAATTATAATTATTTACTATTAAATAATAACAATTAACTTTCTAACCGATATTTAATATTTAACTTTCTATCTTTGTGTTTTTAATTTTTCTATATTGCACATCATTGTCCAGGTACATGAAGGATCCTAAAACGTGGACAAGTACATTCAACTAACTCACCAGGAGTTAGTTGTGAGGGTGCAGCTAATGCGACATTTGGTTCGCAAGAAAACAAACTTGTGCGATCCGAGAGTTATGTTTCAGTTTATGTTGGTGAAAACAAGCACTGACGAGGAACAGATGACAAATAGTTTAAAAATATAGCATCATCAGGATTTAAAAGGAGTCCTATAGAATTAGGGAATAAATTAGACACATTAACTTTTCCAGATACATTCGAGAGGAGCTGATAGGATCTAGAGAAGAGAAGATCCTGGAGATTCCAAGAGTAGTCCTGGAGTCCAAGGAGCTTATGAGCAGAGTATCTTTGGGGAGTTTTTTCCCTATCGTTTAAAAGTTCTTGAACTCTGTTAGTTTGATGTTTACTAGTATAATAGTGATAATGAACATGTTAGGTATCTAAAATTGTTAGTTTGGGGAGAGTTCTAGTTCTTCTGGTATCTTTTTTATCTTATTAATTTATCAATCTAAATTGTTTAGAATTGATCAGTGAGATCAGTTCTAAATACATACATCTGTTTTGTGCCACAACACTGAATTTCAATTATCTACAATCTTTTGTCGAGATTGATTGTAGTATCTATTTCTAAAAAAACATCAATCTCATAATGAAAACTTCATTACTAATGGTGAGTTTTTACTGTCGACTTTTTAAATCAATTTTCTGGGAGTTTTACTTCTAGGAGTGGCGAACTTTGAGATCTTCATTTTTTGTGACTTAACTCATGGCAAGGGAAGTAATTCACTTATTTTTAATGGCCCAAGGTAGTAACATTCACATGATTAGGATATACATTTTGTGTCAGTAGAATAGAGGTTTCCTAGAGCATTCTCTCTTGTTTGTAATTTATTAGCGTTTTACCTCATTTATTACATCTTGTTTGCAGTTGTTTACTGTTTGATATTAGTTTGAACAAAATCATTTTAAAAAAGGAATGCTACTACATTATAGTTTTAAAAAAAATAAAATAAGAAATAAAAAAATATTTAAAAAATACTCTATCTCACTGCGGACAATAGTGAGGTATTTGAAGTAGTTTTTATTAAAGTTGTGGATAAAAATCACCTTCCACGTAGGTTCGACCCTACTTGTCACATATAGAGTATTTAGTAGGAATATATATTTTTGACTTTGACCGGCTTCAACAATAGTACATGTCATGTTTTTTTCACCATTTCTTGGGAAGGCATGAACCATTACTCTAAAAAAACAAAAAAACACACATATATAAAAATATTTAAAAAATTGAAAAATTGGAAGATTGTAAGAAAAATGGTTTCAGTTCTTACTGAATTATTACTGTTGAGCGGTTTCTATTATTGTTGTTAATAGGAGCATAAGAACATCTGGTGTTAGATTAGCGCCTCTGAACATTGAATTAGATAAACATCTCACTACTCTAAGAAATAAGAACAAAACTAAAATGGAAAACATAGATAATAGAGTTTCTGCTCCTAATAACTACCAAAATCAACCAGAACCCTTAGATGAAATTGAAAGGCCTTGGATTAGGGAGTTTCAACTTCCTCATGTTTCATGCAATCCATCATCCATTAGTTTATCTCCTCGAGCTAGCAATTATGAATATAAACAATCACACATTTCTCTGTTTCTTACTTTTAATAGACTCTCTAATGAGGACTCATTTGACTTCATTAAATACTTCAATAATATTATGTAGAAATTACCTCTTATATGACTCACATAAAATGAACATAGAAAGAGAGTATTTCCCTTTTTTCTTTAAAGGTAATGCTAGAAATTGGTTTCTGATTCTAGATGACAACATTTTTGAAAACTGGGATCAAGTGTATAACTCTTTCATTATGAAATTTTATCCTCAAATACATAAGGTGAACTTAGAAAAAATTTCACATTTTTTTATTAAGAGGATAGAAAATATTTTCATGAAGCTTGGGATAGATTCAGGGATCTTCTTAGGTAGTGTCCCCATCATCAACTCCCATCACACCTTCTTATGGATACATTATTTGATGGGCTATACTCCTTTACATAGAATCTAGATGACCAAGCAACTGGGGTTAATTACAATGATAAAATAGATGAAGAACTTATAATTTTTTAATAATCATACACTGAATTAACAACATAATAATTCAATAATAAAATTAGTCAATAGAAATGTTAACAGAAACAATTGTTCAATGAATGAAACTCAATCTCAACAGAGTGAAATCACCAACCAAATTCAATCATTAATGAACCCGAATTCTAAACAAACTGTTAACCAAGTTAAAAATCAGAATATGTATTAGTCACTAAGACAATAATGCCCACAATGTGGTATGTATGGGCACACTAAATTTTTTTGTCATAATGCTGATTTACCTACCCAATAACCTAATAACTATAACATTGTCAATTATGGTCCTAGGATGCCACCAAAAGAGGATCCATTTTCAAATAATTACAATCAAGGCTATCAGAACCAACCTAATCTATTCTGGAAGGATAAGGGAGTCATTAAAAAATCCACTACCCCTAATTACTCTAACAAACCAAGACCAAACTATCAAAATCAACAATGGGGGGGGGGTCTTCTAACACACACAATAATAATTATAATCAAATGTCCACTAAACTGGATCAAATGATGAATAAAATTTATTCACAAGAGGAAAGGTACATGACTCAATTTCATAAACATCAAAATCTAATATGAGTAATACAAAATAGAAACTAATGTTAGAATTCAGAATATAGAAACACAACATGGTCAACTTGCTAGAGATTTTTCATCTAGGGAAAAAGGTATAATTCCTAGTACCACTGAACTTAATATGAAGGGAGAATATCATGGCTGTTGTAACTAGGAGTGGGCTGAATACTCAAGCTTTTATTGAATGAGATGTAGAAAATTCCCAAAATGGGAAACCGTTTGAATCTGGAAATGAAAATATACTCTGCACACATTCGAGAAATTCATAGAAAAGTTATGAATATGATCAAAATTTGAATTTTTCACCTGAAACTCAAGATGAAACATTTTCTAAAAATAAGAAGAACACAGGAGTAAAAAAAGTTGATGGAGAGGAGATGGATATACGTATTGTCCTTAAAATTGTTTCCCCATCCATCCCTTTCCCTGAGAAGCTGAAACCACAAAGTATTACCCGCGATGAACTTCTTCAGTTCCAAAGTCATCTTTATAAACTTCAAGTGAACATTCCCTTTATTCAAGATTTAATTCAAGTCCCATCTTATTTAAAATCTTTTAAAAAAAATTTCAATCACAAAAAATCTAGAAGAATTTTCTACTTAAAGCCTCATTGAAGAGTGCAGTGTTGTACTTCAAAAGAAAATCCCACCAAAACTGAAAGACCATAGAAGTTTAGTCATACCATGATCATTAAGAAACTATGATCAGCACAACTATTTGTGTGATTTAGGTGATAGTATTAATCTTCTCCCCTACTCATTGTTTCAACAGTTGAGGTTGGGTGACCTTCAACCCACCACAGTCATACTACAGTTAGATGATAGATCTTTCACACATCCTGTGGGTAGGGTAGATGATTTTCTAGTTGGGGTTAGGAAGCTATTTTTGCCTGTATACTTATAAGTCATAGACAAGGAGTGTGATAGAGAGGTGCCCATCATCTTTGGTAGACCCTTCTTGGCCAAAGGAGGTGATGTTATTGATTTCTATAAGGGTAAAATTATTTTCAAAATTAGAGAACAACAGGAAGAGTTAAATGTGTTAAAAAATGTTAAAGGACCAATGTTTTCTGAAAATTTTTCAATGTTAGGGTCTTTAGAGAATGAGAACTCAATTGGAAACTCTGATGAATTTTAATTAAATCCTCTACTAAAGGACATAATTTTGAAGCTGAAAAACCAGTTCAATCTATTTTAGAAAATGAAAATTCTTCTCAAACTCCAAAACTGGAAATTTTTCAAGAACTGGGTAACTGTCTAGTTTCTACTGTAGAAGACTCCACTTTTTTCTGAACATAAGAGCTTTTTGGGTGAATTTGAGGTTTTTTCTGATAACACCAACCTTGTTGAACACATTGATGATATTGAGGGAGAACATATAATACAACTAGATGATTATCTTCTGATTAACTTGCTGAAATCTGATCTGGAAAATCTGGACAGTGTAATGCCCACATTGGAGAGTAGCACTTTTACTTCGGAATCTGAGCATGGAATTTTAAATCTTTCATCTTTTAATAATCCTTTAAAAAGGTATAATGGAGATATTGTACCTCCCAGTCCTAATAGTCTTCCTTGGAGTGTAGAACCTCCCACTCTTGAACTGAAACAAATCACTACCCATCTCAAATATTCATTTCTGGGTGACAACACTACTTTTCCAGTCATAATTTCTATTGAGCTAAATGAAATTCAACAAAAAGACTATGGAATGTTTTGAAAAAGTTTAAATTTGTCATAGTCTGGACAATAGATGGTATCAAGGGTATTACAACCTCATTTTTTATGAAAAAAATACCTATGGATCCTAACAATAAGCCTAGGGTAGAGTGTCAAAGATGATTAAATCCTAACATGAATGAAGTTGCGAGAGAAGAAGTGATTAAACTTCTGGAAAGTAGAATGACATATCCTATTTTTGGTATTTCATAGGTCAGCCCTCTCTAGGTTTTCCCCAAGAAGGGAGTTTTCATTGTAATTAAAAATGAAAATAATGAAGAAGTCCATGTTAGGGATGCCACAAAATCTAAAGTCTGTATTGATTATAGAAAACATAATTCATCCACTAGGAATGACCACTTTCCAATACCTTTTTTGGACCAAATGCTTTGTAGGCTTTCTATAAATCAGTTTTTTTGTTTTCTAGAAGGGTATTCTTGTTACAACCAGTTTCCTGTTTCTCTATAAGATTGGTAAAATTCCACATTGACATGTCCCTTTGGAACATTTTCCTATAGGCTGATGCCATTTGGGTTGTGTAGAGCTCCAATCACATATCAAAGGTGTACGATGGCCATATTTTTAGATTTTATTAATAGAATTATTGAGGTTCTCAGGGATGATTTCTCCATTGTGGGTAGTACTTTTGACACATATCTAGGAAATCATGAGTTAGTCTTAGAAATATGGCATGAAACCAACCTTGTTCTCAATTGGGATAAAGGTCAATTCATGGTTACAGAAGGTATTATGCTTGGTTATAAGGTTTCAAAGAGAGGTCTAGAAGTTGATACTACTAATATTGATGTTATTCAAAAATTTCCACCTCTTGTAAATGTCATGGGTGCTACATGTTTCCTAGGGCATGCCGTTTTCTACCGGATATGCATAAAACATTTCCCCAAAATAACTAAGCCCTTATGTTCTTTTCTTTTCAAGGATTCACCTTTCAATTTTGTTGAAAACTATTTGAAATAATTTATATATTCTTAAAGATAAACTCACTACGCCACCTATCATCACTGCACCATATTGGAAACTAAATTTTCAAACTTATGTGTGATGTCAGTGATATAGTTGTTGGTGTTGCCCTTGAATAGAGGAAAGATAGGAAACTGCATGTAGTGTACTATGCTAGTAGACTACTAGATGATTCCAAAAACAGTTATTCCACAACTGAAAATGAATTGTTAGTTGTTTTGTTTTCTCTAGATATGTTTACAGAGTATTTTTTAGGTTCAAACGTAATCATTTTCACTGATTATTCTTCTCTAATGTAACTGTTGTCTAAGAAGGAAACTAAAAAAATATGAATAGATGAATTATATTATTAAAAGAGTTTGATTTAGATATTAGGGATAAGTAGGGAGTCGAAAATTTAGTTTCTAATCACTAATCAAGGATTCCTCTTACCATATCTGAAGATCCAAGGGAGATAAACACTTCCTTTCTTAATGAAAATCTGATCACTATTTCAATCAAAAAATCTTCTTGGTTTGCAGATTTTTTCAACTTCCTTGCAGTTGGGTTTTTCCCCAAAATGTTTCCAAATAAAAAAATAAATAAATTCATTTTTGAGCATAAATTCAATTTTTGGTATAATCCCTTTCTCTTTAGGAGGTGTGATGATGGTATTCTTAGGAGATGTTTACCTGAGGAAGAAATATATCCGGTCTTATAGTGTTGTCACTCCTCTCCTTGGGTAGGTCACCATGGTGGTTAAAGAATTTCTCAAAATGTCCAACAATCTGGTTTGTATTGGCCTTCTCTTTTTAAGGATTCTATAAGCTTTGTGGTTGACCGTGATAGATTTGGGACGATAGGTAATGTTGGTAGGAAGCAGGAGTTACCCCAAGAATGAAATCTGGAAGTTGAGATTTTTGATGTCTGGGGTTTAGATTTCACGGGTCCACTTCCATTATCTCTTGGGAATGAGTATATTTTTGTTGCTTTTGGATATGTTTTGAAATGGGTTGAGGTAGTGGCACAACCCAAAAATCAAGAAAAGTATGTAATAAAATTTGTGAAAAAGTACATCTTTACATGATTTGGAGTCCCAAGAGATTTTATCACTGATAATGAAACACACATTAAAAACTATACATTTAATGATTTTATGGGAAAATATGGTTGTGTTCATAAAACTGGAACTCCTTATCATCTGCAGTCCACTAGAGAGGTTGAAATTTAAAATAGGGAACTTAAAAAAATAGATGGGAAAACTGTTCCAAACTCTAGGAAGGACTAGTCTCTTAAATTAGCTAAAGATTTATAGGCATATAGAACTGCTTTCAAGACCTCAATAGGTATGTCTCCAAACAGGATTTTGTTTGTGAAATGTTTTCATCTACTTGTGGAGTTGCAACACAAGTCTTATTGGGTAGTTAAGGCTCTAAACATTGATTTTAAAAGTACTGGTGAGAGGAGGTTACATGAGTTGAGTGAACATGATTAAATTAGGAGAGAATGTTATGATAATTCAATAATCTATAAATATAGGACTAAAATATTTCATGATTCTATCATTCAAAACAAATAATTCAAACATAGATAGAAGGTCCTGCTCTTTAACTCTATACTTAAACTTTTTTTCTGGAAAGATGATGTCCAAGTGGTCTGGGCCTTTAACAGTTGTAAGAGTTCTGAAGAATGGATCTATTGAAATTGTAGGTGAAGAGAATAAACCCATGGTAGTCTATGGAAAGAGAGTGAAACTGTATTTTTAGGGACAACCAAAGGGCTTGGATTCCTTCACAATTCATGGAAGTTATCATGAATAACATCTTGCTAAAGACTTTTAATTTATCACTGCATGGGAGGAAACCCATGGATCATGTTACTTCTTTTCTTGATTTCATTTTTGTTTTTGAATATGTTGATGTTATACTTTGTACTAGTGAACTTATTGATCTTGCTCACTCCAAGTTCTTATTCCAGGAATTCATTGTGTGATGCTCATTGTGTTTTTAAAGGAGTGTAATTCTCATGCGGGGTAATTAATTAAAAAAATTTACTCAGGGAAGTTTTTTACATTTTAAATGTTGTTATTCTACTTCTATGTGATTTGGAAAAAATTCTGCATGTGAATTTTTTTGTTTCTCACTATATTTGAAAAACAATTCTCCATGTACCTCATTGTGGGAAATTGAAATTAATTGTTAAAATCATTCCACATATTGAACATAAGTGTAGGGGGGGTAAATATAGGTTGAGAATCTATTCATCGAATTTTCTTGTTTTTAAAGGGTGTTGGGAAGCCTTTTTCTTCTTAACTAAAAATCAATTTTAACCCAATCTTTGAAATTCTTTCACCCTATTCATTGTTTTCCCACAAGTTACATTTTATTTCTAGAACTTTAATGGAAAAACATTATCTCTGGATTTTAATGATAATGCATGTGCTTTCTTGTGAACTTGCTGTAAATTAAATATTTGTGGAAAACATACATGTTTAAATTTATTGAGACCCTTAATACATGTCATATATCTTCTTAAATGAATTTTGTTTTGAACCTTAATTGTTAAATTTTTCTTCTCACATTTAGAAGTCATCTTTGGTGACAAAGTTGGGTTTTAAGTGTGGGGGAGGGGGTCAATTCTTGAATGTGCTAAACTATGTTTTAATGAAATCCCATCAATTCCCACATCACTTCAAACTTTTTGTAAAAAAAATGGTTAATTTTTTTCAAACTTCTTGAACAATTTTAGGAATTACATTGTACTCAATTGGGTCTTACCTTAGGAAAAGTTCATGGATGGTAGTTAAGAACTACTTAGATTATGAAATTAATGAGTTTGGATGACTGTAGAGGGATTTCACTTAGAGATTTGATGGAAATTTGGTTTAGGAACTACTTATAAAAGTTAAATGTGTAACCTTTTAATGGAATTATGATCATAACCCTTGGAACATGAAGTTTGATTCTGGTTCTAGGGGAATCATTCGTATTTTAATTAAAAAACTTTATTGATTTAATGAGCCAATATAAATGATTTTTATATAATAATTTTGAAACTAGAGTAGTCTGGGCATCTGGGATCCTGCAGTGAGTCTCTAAGACCCTAGATGTTGGTTGCGTTTCTGTTAACATTAATCCCTCTGTTCACCTTGAATAAGTGCAATCCATAGTGCTTATCACAATAAAACATGGCTTGGGAAAAAATAAAATAAAGTGTCTAGGTTCAAAAATGAGTTTATTAAGGTGAGTGGAATGATGAATGCCAAATAAAGAAGGGGACAACTAGATTATATGGAAATCATTTAGGTTGTATCTTTAAGGTGATTTAAAAAAATTATTTTTGGAGCCTGGTGGGAAAATCAAAGTACAAAGTTCCTTGGTTAAGGTACTAATTCCATTGATATTTTATGCCCTTGGTGTCAGGTAGGTTCAATATGAAAGACTTTCTTAGGAGTTCCAATGTTCAGCAGCAGCTGGAGTCAAGGAACAGGGTGGAGTGGAGCAAAAGGGTTCCCTCAAAAATGATTTTTTTAACGTGGCATATCAATGAAAAGGTCGTCCCTTCAGATGAGAATATCAAAAGATTGGGTATTAGCCTCGTGTCTGGGTGTTATTGTTGTAAACAGAGGAGGGAGGAGAGTATGGAGCATATCTTCCTTGAAGGGGAATGGGCTCGTGTGGTTTGGACATTTTTGGGAACACATATAGGGTATTCTTCTGATGCCGAAACATGGGATCGGTTTTTGGAACGGTGGTTCCAGGGGTGTGATGGAAACGTGGGGGAGAAAGTGGCTCAGTCTTTGTTTTACAATGCAGGATGCTGGGTACTTTGGGAAGCGAGGAATCGGGCCAGGTACGAGGGACTTGCATCCCCAGGGAGGGCGGTGGTAGCAAGAGTATGGTGCCTGTTAATTGAACTCGTGGGTATTGTAGGATTTGGGGAGAATGTTCCCTCAATATGGGTGTTGATCTCCCCCGGGATAAGGGTTGGGTATAGGACTTCCAGGGGGCGGGGGTCTTGGGTTCGTTGAATCCATTCGGTGGGAGGTTTAAAGTTGAATGTCGATGGCACGTGCGCTAGAGAGACCATGAGAGGAGGGGGTGCTACGTGATGACAGCAGTAGTGTAATGATGGCCTTCGCTACACACTACGGGAGGGGGCGCTCGGTGCAGGTAGAGGCCTTGGTAGTACTGTCTGGGGTGTCTTTGTGCATGAACAAAGGCCTAGTGGTGGAGCAGATAAAAACAGGCTAAAAAATTATCCATGATGCGTTACATGGACAAGGTACGACGCTGTGGAGGATCTATTACACTATTAGGCAGTGCAAGGCTATCATGGGGAACAACGTCAGGGTAACTCATACCTGGCGGGAAGGGAATAATGTTGCGGGATACTTTTCTTCGATTGTGGTTCATGGGGACACTAGGGTTTGGGTGGATAATGTGTCTCTCATTAGACCTGAGGGGGTCAATTTTATTATGGGTGACGCACTTGGGTTGCATTATTTTTTTCCACCGTAGGGTGGACCTCGCTGGTTGACAATTTGTAGCTGGGTTGTTTTTATGAAATAAAAATTGTAATGTTGGCGGTGGTTAATTACCCTTGATTATTTGTTATATGCATGATTCATGTGAGTATTTCATTTTCTAAAAGCCTGATGTTATGGTTTGTCCTCTGTTTTTGAGTTTTGAACATGTTACTGTGTGATCTTAATCATAAAACATGAAATTGTTTAAGGACATAAAATGATTAAGTGTGGGGGAAGTTGATGTGGCTCTATTTTTACATAGTTTTACCACATCTTTTTTACATTATTTTTAATTATTTAATTAAGTATTTAATCAATTTATACTAAATAATTCTGCTTTTGTATTTTTGTAATTAATATTGTTAATTAAACAATTTTTATAATTAATTATGTATCTTTTGTCTTTAAATAAAAATTTTAATCTTAATTATTTTATCTAAATTTATTATTTGTTTATTAGTTATTTTAATTCCAATCTTCTCACTATTTAACAATTTGACTTTAATAAAAAATAATTTTTAACATCTTTATTTCTATTTTAATCAACTTAGACATTATTTAAATATTTTATTAATTAATGTGGATTAATTATGATATTTTATATTTAGTTATTAACTAGTCTAATCATCCTACTAATTAATTATGTAAATAAATTTAGTTTTAAATAAATAAATTAGTTCATGTTTAATATTATGTATTCAAATAATTGTATAATTAATTAATTATAAGTATTAAAATACTATTTTTTTAATTTTTTGTATACAGTTTGATTATTCATTCATTTTTATTGGTTTTAGTCTACCGGTGAGGTAGATTATAACTATCGATAACTTATTTGGTTACCGATGCTGTTCATTTTCACTCACAGCCTACCCTGTAATTAACTTGTATTGTTTTTTTAATTTAAACTTGTTATCAATTTAGTTTATCAAATATAAAGTTTATTAATTTATGTGTTATCAATTAATACTTTCTTTATAATTATAATGTATTAAGTTTAACAAAAATTCTGTTTTAATTAGTGGTGTTTAGCTTTCCTGTAATTAATTATTTTCAATATTTGTTTTAAATAACTTCAGTTTTATTTTTTAAGTTCAGTTTGTTTTTTAAGGAAAGCATTAGTATTCTATATGTGACCCTTTTATTTTTGTTGCGTAATAGTGAGATTTTATTTGAATGGTGCAATGGTGAGTATTTTAATTTTTTTTTGTTAACAGCGACTTTATGCAGCTTATATGTAGCTTTCTTTCAAGTATATCGGTAAATGTTAATTCTATCGGTGATCCCCACCCCACTGCTTCCATTTATTGGTTTTTAATGCTAACAGTGAACTTTTAATTTCATCCTACCGGTATCCTTAATTTATATTTCTAATGGTGACATATTTTCCTCATCGGTAGCCCTCTTTATTGTTCTATCAGTGACCTTCTATCTATTCTAGAAGAGTGAGAATTTATTTTTTATTACCGTGGACCATTTCTCTTATTGCTTACTGGTGACATTTGCGTCACATTTCCATCTCACCCTCACCTCACCGTTAGGCTATCTCTTTCTGTACGTCACTATTCTATTCATGCACATTCCCTGCACCCCTCCAGTAGACCGTCGTTCCTTCCTACCGATAGTTCACAATTATTCAACCTCACTGTTACTTCCTGCATCCCACAGCTACCGTTACCCTTCAACCTCACCGTTATATATTCCTCACCGCTACAGATATTGTTCATGTAGTGGTCACCATAAATATCACCGGTATCCCCGCACTCATGCTGTTATTTGCACTGTCACAGATACCCTCAACCTCACCTATATTTCTCCTCACCAGTAGCTTCTTCATGCCTCACCGCTGATGATCCTTTTCTACCTCACTGATACCTCTACCACACCACTACCTCAATCTCACTGATACTCCATTTTTCCTTACAGTTACCATTCCCCACCAATAGCTGATAACTCCACTATCACCACTTTAGCAACCTCACTTGTAGCTCATCCTCACTGACAACCCTTTCTCCCTTCCAACCTCAATGCTATCTATCCTCACCATTTCAGCCTAAGTCCACTATTACCATGTTTCCTCCCCACCACCCATCCCTCCCACACAATCCTCACTATTTCTGCTCCTCACTGATAAGCCTATTCACACATCTAAAAAATAACTAAAATTAATAAACTAAATATAAAATAAAATATAATCTAATTAAAATTAAATAATTAATCTATAAATTAAATAAAAATTCATAATCTATAAAAACTATATTATTAAACCAATAAATTAAGTAAAATAACATTAGTAAATTATAAATTAAATTAAAAATAAATTTAAATAAAACTTAAACTAAATATTAATAAAACAATTAATATTGAATATTGAATAATAATAATAAATATAAGATTATTAATTTTAATTGAAAAAAATATTAAATTAATTAACTAAATTAAAACCCTGTTAAATTTAACTATATAATAATAACTTCTAAATTATGTTTATTTAAATTATTAATTTAAATGTTTCATATTAAATAATTAATTATTAATTACATTTTTAAATAAAATAATTTATAATAACTTAATAAACAAAACTACAGTTAATAAATTTTGATTTATTCATTTTTTTAATGATTCATTTTATGTAATCTTAAGTAAAAATAAATATAATAAAATAAAAATTAACTCAACTAAATTAATAATAATTCATTAATTTATTTTCACTAATTACATATAATTTTAATTTAATAATTAAATAGATAAATATTTAACACTAATCCTAAAAACATAAAATATCATTACAAGTAATATTTAATAACATTTTATTAATCTTAAAATAATGTTTTATGGTATTTAAGTTAATAAATTTAATAATTAAATTAAGCTTTTGAATTAAGGTGACTTATAATTATTTACTATTAAATAATGACAATTAAATTTCTAACCGATTTTTAATATTTAACTTACTCTCTTTGTGTTTTTAATTTTTCTATATTGCAATTCACTGTGCAGGTACATGCAGGAGCCTGAAATGCGACAAAGTACATTCAACTAACTCACCAGGAGTTAGTTACGAGGGTGAAGCTAATGAGACATGTGGTTAGCAAGAAAACACACGTTTGCGATACGAGAGTTAAGTATTAGTTTATGTTGGTGAAAACAAGAAGTGACGAGTAGTAGAGGACTGAGAGTTTAAAAACAGAGTAGCAGCAGGATTTAAAAGGAGGTGCGGAGAATTAGGGTAAAAAATAGACACGTTCACTTTTCAAGAGATGTTAGAGAGGCACTGATATGTCCCAGAGCAGATTAGATCCTGGATATTTTAAGAGAAGTCCTAGAGTCTAAGGATATCTGAAGTAGAGTATCTTTGGGGAGTTCTTTTTCCCTATCATTGAATAGTTCTTGAACTCTTTTATTGGGATTTTTACTAGTACTATAGTCATAATGAACATGTTAGCTAGCTAAAATTTTTAGTTCGGGGAGAGTTCTGGTTGTTCTATTATCTTTTTCTTCTTATCATTTATCATTCTAATTTGGTTAGAATTGATCAGCGAGATCAGTTCTAAATATATACATCTGTTTTGTGACACAACACTGAATTTCAAGCATCTAAAATCATTCGGTGAGATTTATTGAAGTATATTTTTCTAAAAAACATTAATCTCATCCTAAAAACATCAGTACTCATGGTGAGTTTGTACTGTCGACTTTTTAAATCAATGTTCTGGGAGTTGTACTTCATGTAGTGGCGAACTCTGAGATCTTCAATTTTCATTATATAACTATTGGGGAGGAATGTAAGACACGTATTTACAGTGGTGCAACGCATTAACATTCACATGATTAAGAGATACATTTTTCAACCAGTAGACTAGAGGTTTCCCCGAGAATTCTATTTTTTTCATTTATCATCGTTTTACCTTCATTATTACATCTTGTTGGCAGCTGTTTACTGTTTCATATTAGTTTTAATAAGATCTTTTTAAAAAACACATTTTTATACTTTATTGTTTATAAAAACTATAAAATTAATAATAAATAAATAAATATTAAGAAAAATATATCTCACTGCTGACAGTAGTGAGGTCTTTTAAATATATTTTAGTAATGTTTTGGTTAAAAATCAACTTCCATATAGGTTCAACCCTGCTTTCCCCATATATAGTAGTTAGCAGGAATATAAATTTTTAACATTGATCGGCTTCAATAAAAGTACCTTTCACTTACCTCTGTAATAAGAACTTGCCTGGAAAGCCCATGGATCTGTGGATTGACAACAGTGGTGACAAACCTGAAAAATCCATTCAACATTATAGTGATATTTTTATGTTATTTTAAATTAGTAGTGTTATATACTCATGAATCATAGATTATTTTAGTATATAAAATTAATTGTTTTATGCATTATTTTTAAATTAGAATCTTTCTTAATACACATCTAATATTTTCTTTTTTTATTGTTAACAGTTACTTTTAGCTCCCATTTTAATTACATTGGTCACATGTAGTTTTATTCATTTTTTATCATTATTACATTATAGACATTTCATCAACACAATGATAAAGTACTTTTTGAAAGTTGTGCATTGAATTTGGAAGAAATGTCAGACTTATCAATGGGGCGTGCATAAACCAGGTACATTCAATTGCCTTTGTGAAATAAGTGATCATATACTGTAGTACTTATTATGTCTTATAATTTTTTTCAAGAATATTTATCAAATGAAACTTAATTGTGATGTTCATGTCATTGTAGTGGCCTTATCTTTTTATGTGTACTCTAGCATTTGAGGGTGAAGTTGATTTGTTTGGGTTCCACAATTTCACCAGAGGTTGGTCCTTGGAATCTGTCTATTAGATTCTCGGAGAGTTTTATATGATTTATTTTAATTGAGATACTTATATACAAAATCATATACTTTTAAAATTATTTGGGTTTTGAAGAATTGAATATGATTTATTGAGTAGAACAATCAAAGGAGATTTGGGTGATTGAAGAGTTTCAAATTTTTCAAATATGTTACCTTGAATGGCAAGGTTTTATACTTGTCGTAAATTTATACTCCATTGGCTTATCTATTTTTTCATGCATTCAAAAAAAAAATTCATACATATTGAATTTTATTCTTGTTTCTCGCAACCATTTGACCAAACCACATAAAATACTTATGCTTATTTCTTAAGTTCATTTTGTTTTATGATATTCATTTTTTGGTCATATGGAGCTACAAAATACCAAATCAAATTTCATCAATTGGTTATTATTAGTACATTTTTATAAATTATAGTATTATATTCTTGTTCTTATTTTTAATCTTGTTTAATTTAATTCTTCAAGTCTTGTTTTATTAAATTTTATTTGGCGTTTGAACCCTTTAATAATCCATCTGATCTGATTTCATCCAGTGTTGTTTATATGGGTATCACGGATCAAGAAGAAAACAACATAGACATGTTATTGTAAACATGTGTGAAGTTAGTGACTTGACTGTTTTTTCAAGGATTCCAACGGCTTTCTCACTCAATGAATTTTGTTCTTCTTTCTTCGAACCATTTTAGAAAACCACGTAAATAATTCTTTCATCCATCTCCTCCTTCCCTTGGTTTTTTTCGTGGGGTAATACCTCTTTTAAAATGCACTATAGATGGCCTCCCAAGTGTCATATGTGTATTCTTCATATTAGAGTATCCATCCACTTGCCTTTTAAAGATTACCCATTTTATGTCAATCCCTTGAGTGGGAAATTAATCATTGTTATTATGAAATCCTTGATTAATCTGTAGGAGTAATCTCCTTGAATCACCATGAAATGTTGGTAGAGCTTCTAGTTGATGTTTTTATGTGCACATACTCTCATTATTTTGGTGATATAGTAATGTTTGAGCAACTCCTTCACTTGGGTAATTTACTGACCTCTCAACCTTAGTAGATCATCATTCTAGTATGCTTGGGCACATGACAGTGGTTTTTTCCATCAATTTTGGCCCACATAGCATGTTGTCTTCATGCACTTTACATGCCTTGAGAGTGAACAAGAAATGCTTACTTGTATGGGAAATTTAATTCCACAATTTATGGGCTTAATGTGGATTATATAGATCTTTTTAATGCCTTAATATGCCCCTGAAAATAAGATTTTTGCTACTAGAATTCCAAAAAAAAATCTATTTGAAAATGTCTAAAAGCTGTGATTTCTAATTTGATTATATTTTTTTATTTTTATATTTTTTAATATACAAATGGATATAAATAAATTAAATAATTTCACATATCCCTAATAATTACTCCAATTCATGGTTGTAGAAATAATGAGCATAAATATTAGTTAGTACTCAGCCATCTATTCCAACATATGTTTTGGCTAATTCACTAATTAACTTATGTGGGGTGGAGGATACAATATTGAATGTTGGTGTTTTGTGTGTGATATTTTAAATAGATAAATATTTTAATTGTTTTTATATTTAATGTGAGTGTATGATTGTATTGTATAGGGAAGTGAGAGAAAACAAATAGCATCAATAAGGAGGCCAAATCCAATGAGTGATGTGTGAGGAAATTGAGTTAGTAATTGACCATGTAAAACATGCCAAGTGAATTTTTAACAAAAACTGACTAGAAACATCACATAGTCCCTAAAATACATTCTAATGGTATCCAATAACATAATACTACAATCAAGAGTCTCCATGATATTTCTCTTGTCTTCTAGCAGTAGTTGTTAAGTGAAATTTATGTGATTTTGGTGCAACCACACCCCTTGAACACTAATTCTTTAGGATGCACCGATTGATGCTTTAGTGCACGATTGATGTTTTAAAACTTTTTTTCTCACACTCACCATTGAATCAATTAACCTTTCATTAAAATTTGATATCATTATCTGTCAAAGCAATAATAATAAAAAATCTAGGGTTTAAATTCCATATAATCCTAAAGTCAATCACATACCCCTAATCCACTACATGAATGTCTATCCAAGCATACTAAATACAAAAAAAAACAATGTGCCTTATTAAATTTATACACTTTTTTATGGTATGTTTGAGTTATGTGCATTCAATGAGTGTTGTATTCATGCATCTATAAAGAATATCATCACTGATATTATATACATGATAGGGTTTGCATTGGTGGTTTGTTAGCATGCAGTGCTTTATCTGGGCAGTGCTCACTTATGCTGCTTCCTCCCCATATTTTAGGTTATCACTCATACTGTTTGATGAATTTCAGCACTATAGTTAATGTATATCATAGAGGCTATAAATCATGGATTTTGAGGTGGTGGTTCTCTCTTGGAGTTTCTATCCTTATTGGATGAGGCGATATCTTGGTAGAATCCAGGATTTTTCAGGTTGGTATGATGCATTGTGTGCTTTATTTTTAGTTTTTTTGTTACCTCATCTTGTTTCTCTCTCTCTCAATTACCTAATGGTGAATGGTCATTACATATAATGCATATATTGTAACAATTTTACTTCTTTAATTAATTTCTTTGGGGCAAGAATTGGGTGACCAATTCATGTCACAATTTATTGAACATGTGCTTTAAAACATTTATAATTGAATGAAAGTTAAAAAAAGAAGGTGCTGGTGCATTGAAGTTGGAAGCAAAAAGAGGTCAATCAAAACTCTTCTTGATATCTATGAATGTTTAGAGGTAACCAAAATCTCTGTGAAATTTTAAATTCTATCATTGTATGATGAAAAAGGCTGGGAGGAGACATTCATTGTTTCATTTACTATTACCAAATTTCACTCATATTGCATGCATAAATATATATTTGTCATTACAGTTTCAATATGCCAAGGATTTCGTGATTTATTTACTTAATCATTGGAAATATAGATTTTGAAGCTCACCCGCTTCACACTTACCCAAGCATTGTGGGACGATTTTGATGAAAAAACGAGTTCTTGAATGTCAATTCATAGTCGACCCCTATTTTATTGACACAACTGGTTCTTGTGAAATGACATATTTGTATGTTTAAATGTTTCATTTATTTTCACTAATATCATACACCTTAATAATTATTAAATTATACTTTTCCATGTACTTCCTTAAAAATCCAATAATTGTCACTATAAGCCAGAATGCTAAAGAAATTAATGTTCAATCCTTACACTCCATTTTCACAAATCCAGGTGATTTATTCTATACAAATTGAGTACTTGTATACGTTATAAATACCACCTATTTGGTTATTCATGTTCTTCATCATTGGTTCCATTATAGACACTCATTACATGTATACATGATTTTGAATAAAATTTTGAATTATCCTACAAAATATCAAACTTAATGTGAATGGAATGAGTTTGAACTCTTACCAGCCAGTTTGATGGATCCTTATTGGTGTGGAAGATTGTTGTTATCCTAATGATGGACACCCCTTCTAATTTCTTCATTACTAAATATCCCCTAAGAATTTACTTTGACCCTATGTTTTTCATTGTTGGATATTTGGTGCTAGAGTTGTCTTGGACTTGTGCTAGAGTGGACATAGTTGGTGATGGAGCTGGACTGGTGCTGGTGATGTCACTGGCATGGACTGGTGTTGGTGTTGTCACTGGCATGGACTTGTGGTGTCACTGGCATAGACTGGTGGTGTCTCTAGCATGGATTGGTGATGTCGCTGACATGGACTGGCATGGACTGGTGTTGTCACTAGTGTTGGTGGTGGAGCTGGCATGGACTAGTGTGGTTGATGGTGTTGATGTTGTTGTTGGCACAGACTAGTGTTGGTTCTGTTGCTGGAAAGGACATGTTTTCTCGCTAGCATGGGTTGGTGTTGGAGCTAGCATGGACTGGTGGTAGAGCTAGCATATATATAGTTGGGATTGGGTCACTGTTTGGGGTCATTTATGGGTCGTTGTGAGGTGTGTTGTTATGGATCCTATGATTTTGTATTAAATTTCATTATAAATATAATTATTTTTTATAATATTAAACCTATGTGAAAATTTTCTACTAATTAACAATTATATATTATATATGATAAATTAATAAATGTAATATCAAATTTTACCAGAAATAATAATTTATAATTTTTATTTAAATTTAATTTATAAATAGTTATTTTATATTGGTAAAATTTTTACCAACAGATAAATTTGTTTTAGAACCTATTGCTAAACATTTTAACCAACACATATTTTATTTGTTTCTCTTATTATAATTCCTACAGAACAATTTTATCTTTTGCAAAAACATTTAGCGACAAAGTTTTTACCAACAGTTTAGTAACATGGACTTAAATGTTGCTAAAACGTTTTACCAATAGAAAATGCACTTTTTCCCACATATATTCCCCTATTGGAAAAAGTAAAATATGTTATAGTGGATATTGTATATTAATAATCTAACAACAATGAAATCTAAATTTCATAAAGAACATTATATTTAAGTGAACAATAAAATTCAATAAAAAATATATGAGTTAAATATAGAAGAATAATCAAGAATAAGATATTGCATAAATTAAGAGATTGAACCTTCTATTTATGGGATTCTTTGAAATAAGTGGTTTATGTCTTCTTCTTATGACTATAAGCTGAAAAATGTGAGAGATTATTCATAGGAATGACAATATTGTATAGTTTAAGGAGTATTTGAAAAAAAATACTTGTAATGGGGTGGATGCGTGATCATTTTATAAGTTATTGATTTGAAATTTTTAAAAAAATATATTTATTAAAATAATTGGAATGTAATTCTGATGGAATGTAGCCTATATGAGAAACATATTGATAAAAAATTTGAGTAGATAATGAATAAACTTATTAAATTAATTATACATAACATTATATGGTATTTTTTTCCTAATTTATTAATTTAACCCCTTGTTAATGATTTAAATATTTACTATGGTGACTATCCTTTACAATTCTGACCACTTTTTTTTGGAATAAAAAAATATATGGTCCATATAACCAATTTTTAATATGACAATTCCAAATAAAAAATCAATTTTTCTAGATTCAATTCACAGAGTTCTTAATAAATAATTTTAATAAAATTATCCTTATCACAATAAATTTTTTTAATAAATTCCATATTCTAAGTAAAAAAAATTTCCTAAAAATCATTTATAGTATTGATTCAAATTAATTTTTTTTGTTCAGGATTAAAAAATAAAATATATTTTAAATTTAAAATCAATAAAAATAGAATGTATTTTTAGGAATATTTATTTAATTTAAAATCACTAAAATATTATTTTTATGAGTAAAATATATAACATATGTTTTAATAATTCAATATTAGATATATTAATTAAATGTTTTATATTTAAATAAATTATTATATACTTCAATTTTTTTTAGTTGAGTAAATATGGTCCATATATTTTTAATTACATTTTAAATTTTATTTATTTCATAAAACTTTTCATCTCTATAAAAATAATATTTTTCATAATTCACATACAAATCAGCTATTTCAAAAAATCCAAAAAAATTCAAACTAGGGTAATATTAAAATAAATAACAATGAAATTATTTTTTAGAAAATTATGATCTAAATGTTTTTAATTTAAATATTAAATAAAAAAATTACAATTTTTAAAATTATATTATTTTGACCTTTTAAAGTATTAAGTGTTATTAACATTAATTATTATAAATTAAAAATGAGTGTAAATTTATTAGTTTTAAAATTGAATCATTTTAGTGGAATAATCAGTTAAATTGGTCAACTAAATTTAATATTAATACAAAAAATATTAAAATTAGGTATTTGAAAATACCCCTTTAAACATTAATGTTTTTTAATCACATTCCCTTAAAATTATTTACTTATATTCTACCCATTAAATTTAATAAATTCAATATTATTCAAACATAGTTAATATTCCATAATTATAAAAATAATATGTAATAAAATAAAATATATGTTTTATAAGATAATTTTATTACCTTTCTATTTACATGGGGTTTTATACTTATACTGATTTTATTAAGGATTTTACATATTTAATACTAACTATGAGTTAGTTATTACCTTTCATTAAAATAAAATATATCACAGTTCATTTTAGTTTAGTGTTTCATGTGAACAAAAAATTTATCATTATATTTACTTAAAATGAAATTCATATTAAAATATCAGGTTGTTACATTTTAATCCCTATTAATAAATTATTACATCATAATTTTAATTTCTCTTACCGATGAAAATGTAAACAATATTCATAATATTTTCATGAATCATGATATAAGACTTAGTAATTTATATATATATAACATACTGAGTTACATTTTCATGATATGTTTCCTACCAAATGCTAAATCCAAATGGAAATGACAACAATTGATAAACAAATTAATATAAAAAATCAATCATAAGATATATTACCCAATATAACCTTCGTTTTATCCATGATAATGTTAATTTAATTATGAAAATATAACTCACTTTTAGGTGAAATATAATATACTTATATTTAATCCTCTTAATTTCAATAATTAATCCTCAATAATAAATAAAGTTAAATTTACCAAGATAATTCTTACAACATTCTAACCTAAAAACCATGGAAACCTTTGTAGTCAAAATTCATTATAAAATTTATCCCAAAAACAAATTTATCAATCCAAAAATAAAATATCAATCAACATATACTCTAATCCTAAATAATATAATTTTTTAATCTTTTCCCAAAAAACCGAAATTAACATATAAGAAAATAACTTATCAGGACCCATGTTAATCTATACTGATCAATTTGTTTTCCAAAAATAAATTAACCATTTAACACAATTAATTATAGTTACATCAATGTATAATCACATACCAAAAAATAGGGGCAATTATACCTTGACCATATATTCTTTCTAAAATTCAATAATAATTTCCAAAAATATCATTAGTCACCCCAATACCCAATCACATAAAACCAAAAAAGGAGTAAATATTTTTCTGAACTTATGATCACACGTGAGCTTATTAACCAATTATAGTATCCAATACTATTAAATTTTATTTATTTGAAAACATCATAACCTCTAAGGTAGTCTAAACCCCCACCAAAATACCAACTAAGACAGCATAAACTTGAACACTATGATTCAGTGAAAAAATATATTATTTCTACATAATAATTGATAAAAAATAGAAATACCAAATATAAATAACCATGAATAAAATTTAAATAACAAATATTTAATCACCTATATACTCATACATTTTGGTTTTATATTTTTATATTACAAAATAAAAACATTAACTACAAAAATTCACATCTTTCTCATCAAAATGAAAATTTCCAAATATAAAAATAATTTATTATTCCATGATAATTCTTAAAAATCACCCCCAAAATTTCCCAATTTGATACCCTACGTTCCAAATAGATCTTAATACTTTTCTTCATAACCTGTGGAAATTAAAATACAATAAGGGTAAGCTCAAATTCACACTAAGGGTAAAAAATGATAATGATCAAAGATCATATTTAAAGATTATATGAGCATGCAGGTATGAGAACATAATAAAATGGAATTTTCATAAGTTAATAAAATCATAATAAATCATTTATTATAATTCATGATTTAAGGAATAAGGATTTGTAATAACAAAAGCCATGAGACATAAAAGATTAATAACCATGAGCAATATAGGCAAAAAATTCGAATAAAAAAATGTCATAAGAATGTGTTATAAAAATATATACAAAGTGAATAGGTTATGTCAATGAATCATTAATAATAAATTTTCATCATCATTTATAATGGAAAAACATAATTGGGTAATTCTGATATAATATCTCAATCGAATCACCTAACTAGATAATTCCAACATCGAATTTTAATGGAATCACCAAAGTAGATAACTCACAAATAATATATCTTGAGAACTAAACATTAACCAATTCATATGAGGGATATAATGTCTCCACTGATCACATAATTATAAAAAATACATATTTATCAAATAAAAATAAAAGAATATTCATCAATACTTCACATATTAATTAATCCATGGAATTGAAACAGATTTCATGGTTTTTTACAAAAAATATCATCCCATTACATTATGAGAAAGAAGGTGGATAGTAACATAAGATTATATACCCGATGAATTATACCAATCATTAAATGTTGTTGAAATGGACCAGAAATAGTTTTATAAAATCCATATCAATATGCTTTTAACAATAAGTTTAAAAATCAATTTTTGGTAAGATTGAAAAATGAAAAATTCATAGAATAATGGGATTGATATTTTATAGGAAAACCCCATAGAAACTTGGAAAACCTTCCTAATAAAAAATAATATTCATGATGTCAATAAAATGTGGTCAAATGGTAAATTCTAGAAAAAAACATTTTTTATACCATTATAAATAATGTAAAAAAATAACTCATAGAGAAAATGTTGAAATGATTCATTTTAAAAAAATTGTAAAGAAATTCAATGAGAGATAAAAATAAACTTAAATAATATTTAAAATATATAAAATAAAAAACATTTAAACATCCTTGATAATATATACTTGTAATAGAAAGAGATTGGTAAAATAATTTAGGGAGAATGAAAGATGAAGGCTCAAAGTGAAAAAACATTTCATCTCTAATGAATATAACTAATGAAAGTAGATGACCTAATGGAAAGATTGACTATGTTTTAGGGATTTTTGTAAATATTTGTATTCCAATTGGATATATTTATTTCCCTATTATTTTCCATTTAGTGTAATTGAAACACAGGGCATGGGAATTTGAATTTTTCTACCTAAAATTATGTTTGGTCACAAGTCCTCAGTGGGCTTTCCACATAAATCCATTGTATATCAAGAACACCGGATACCATGTATGGATTGAAATTAGGTGCTTGAATTGGATTTTATAGCACCCATGTATTTTTTTGATGTTGCATCGGGCATGGTTATCCATATTGTTATGTATAGAACATCAATTATGTATAAGTTTTGATTTTATTGTAGTATATTAGAATAATTTAGTATCAATTCTTACCTAGTTGAAAATGTTTAAATTTATACTTTGGAAGACAATGTAAATTTATAGATAAAATAATGTATGTTCCTTTAGTTTTTTAAGGATAGTCAGTCTTTTGGAAATCCTAATTGAAACTATTTTTGGAATGATGTTTGATCATTTTCTATTTTAAGGGTTATAAATAGAAATCCTATAGAAATTCGTTTAAAATAAAATCAATTGATATATTTTCCACCTCTCAATAAAATAGTATAACTAAAAACCAATTTTATAGTCATGTGAATGAATTTAAATCTCATTGGGCTAATTGGGAATAACATTCTGTAATAACTATTCCTGAATTGTTATATTGGGAATAATATTCAATCTAGTTTTGTTCTAAAATATCAAATTGATATCCCTCCTTATAAATACGATGTGATCAAAAATTATTGTGAGATAAACTATGAGTAGGTTATACATTGAAATCATGAGCCTTTTAATAATAATTCATCTATATAGGATGATAATTTTAATGAGTACTAGTTGTAACTAGTTCATGGGTAGGATATTCATGAGAGAAAGAATAATGATCCAAATTGGTCTCTGTTTACATGGAATTCAAAGATGTATATTTGAGATAGGTTCACTGTGATACAATATTCTAATATCATTATTAGTGATCATGCTAATATAGGCATCTAGACTATGGAAGAAATTAAAAATAAATTGAGTTTAAACAATGTTCATGGAAACTTGGAAGACATGGAGCATGATGAATTGTCACCAAAAATATATTATTGTGATGTTGCTACAAATTGAAAGGTAGGGGATAAAAAATGATTTTCATCTATTCCTATGAAGATGTCAAGGAAATGTAAATCATATTCACACATGAATTCCACTATGATAACTAGATTAGTATCTCTCGAAATTGGGTTAATGTCTCAAGATAAATATATATGTTAATTTGAAGATCAATTTTACTAGTATGAGGAATATGATGATTGTAATCAAATATGTTTTTTTATTTAATGATTTTAATTACTTTATTAGGTTATTGAATTTGGGAATGTGGTCTTATCTAACCCCATTTCCATCCAATTTGTGACTATATTTATTTTAATAATGGGGCTAGGCCTCTCCTTTTCTAAGAATAATTTCAAATAATCCCACTTATGTAATAAAAAATCAGAGCCCCATTAAAAATAATTATCATGAAATAGAACATAAATACCATGAGTCTAATTAGATTCATTATATAATATGTCATGGAGGTTTTATATAAATCAAATAAATGAAATTGGGAGAATAATATAAAACATGTCTCAAATAAAGAAATTTGAGATGAGAAACCCTTATGAGTTTTATATCATTTTTGTCGAAGGATATTAAAAGAGATATAATAAAATGGAACATTTAATACAATTACTAGAAAACGATTTATGATATGTTATTTTTAATAAGTTTAATATAATCCATATAAAAGATTTTTTATTCATAACTTGAAAAATTTCTCAAGGATGGAATATTTAGAGGGATAAACCCTTACATTGTTTTGTAACAATTGAATAAAAATCCCATTAAATAAAGAATATGGTATGGATTTTTAAATAACATAAATTAAATGAAATATATAGTATAAAAATTCATGGGGTAGTGAATCAAGTGAAAACCAAAACATGGTTCCTAGATAAATCATTTCTTAAGGGTTTAAAATTGAGACCAAGAAATTGTTTCCTCAAAAATCTTCTTGGTCACACTTGCACTAACTTCTATTTATAATAAATTTATGATTATTTTTTATATGAGTATGAAATTTTTAATAATTATTTTCTTTTCTGACAAAAATTTATAATTTTTATTACCCATGTATTAATTTAGCATTTTTACAATTAACATTCAGGTGTGAACCATTTCATTTCTCTTACATTCTCTAGTTTAGTGGTTCTGGTCCTTAAGACTTGTCATGGGGAAACCATATATAGAATTTTCATGATACATTAATTCATGTGTTTTATATAGTTCTATTGTCAAATTTAAATTTCATTTAATTCATGTTCAAGTGTAACATAGAATGCATAAAAAAATACCATTTAAGTGGTTATTGAGTTAACAATAGAAATGAATTTATACCTATAAAAACTATTTTATATTATCACAAAATAATTATGAAAAAATATTAAATTATCTATTATTGAATCCTATTACCAGTATTTATGGTTTTGTATTCATTCATGAGATAAATATTACAGATTTTTTCGAATTTGGGGTAAACTGAAAAAAATAAGACCACATTATGGACATTAAATGAGAAAGAACATGTTACTTTATAGTGATGATATAGCTTTTATAGAATCTTAATGGTTTTCAAAAATTATTTTTTTAAAATCAATTAATAAAATTATAGAAAATTTTTATGAGGAATATATATAAAAATAATCAAGAAAATTATATCACTTAATTTGATATCTTGAATCTTCACTTGATGGGCCTCATCGAAATGGATGGTTCATGATTTCTTCTTTGGACTAAGAACTTAATAAGTTGTAATAGAATATTTTTTGGGGTAAATGAGGTATATTTTTTGGATATTACTAATTTATGGGGAATTAACAATGTAATGTAGGATGGAACCATATATAAGTGAGAGGAGTGATAATTTCTATAAATACATGTTTTTATTAAAATAAAAAATGGAAGTAATTATTAAATAAACAATCACAAAATTAGCTAACTTTTAAAGATATGATATGTGAGTGTTATTATAACCTTATCAAATAAATTATAAATATTGTTTTGTGACATTATTGGTACTATTTCAAAGTTTAACCACTTGTTCACTATTTTACCATTTACCTTAGTGACTAACTTCTTCCATAGTAGTGTATTTGTTGTAAATAAAAATATTGATGTTTATTGTTAAAAAATTTGAATATGATAAATCCATATTTCAAAACAATTTTTAATATTTAATTTCATGATGTGGTAAAAATTATTTTTTATTAAACTACTCTAAATGAAGTAAAACATTTTTTTAAAAATAAGATTAAAATTGAATTCACTCTGAAGACATATATAGTATGTATTCTAATGATATTTATTTATTTATGATAAATATATATATATATATATTCATTCAATGAATACTAAGTCCAAATAGATAAATTTGAATAGTTAATTAATGTAAAAGGAACAAGAAACATATAACTTTGGTTACAAAACATCGAGCATTGATTTATAAATTCAACATAATAACTTTAAATTCAAATATTTACTCAATAAATTTATTTATTTAAGTTTAAAGGGTTTAATTTATTTTTAATCCATGTTTATATTGTAATGAGGGAATAAAACATATGAATATTTGTTAAAATGATAGTTTTCACTATTCACATAAAAATCGAACCATTTTAAAAAATATATCATAAAATAGCCATAAAATAACATTTATATAATTTATATAAAAAATAACTTTATGTTTTCAAATTCTATTTCTAAAATTTGAGAATTCCACTTGTAAATAAAATCATTAAATATAATGAAAATTGTTTTTATAGGAAGATAGATTTCTATAACATCCTATATACTTAACCATATTTCATATTATTTGTAAATGGGTATTAATTAGTTTTTATTCAGATTGTAACATTTTATTTGAATAATATTTCTAAAATGATCAATATAATTTAATATAAGACACATCACTTTAAAATTATTTTTCTGTAAAGTATCTTTTTTATCATTATATTATTTTAATCAAATTTCATTAAAATTAATTATTTATATTTTAACCATTTAATTGAATAAATGAACTGGTATTGAAGCATATAAATCATTATTTAATAATAATAATATGGGATAAATTAAAATAAATATTCATATAATAAATAATTCTGGATATATTTTTATATGAAAGTGGTTATATACTCATTGTAATTTTCCTAATTATGTTTGACATTTTATACTTTTATTGTATTCATTCTTACCTTCTATTATAATAAAGTATATCATTGTTCATTTTATTTTTTTGGGTACAACATTTTTTATTTATCATAGTATAGATTTAAAATGAATTTAATAATAAATTATCAAGGTATTACTCTTGGAGCAATAGATATTCAATAGCCACATTTCTAGACAAGGAACAATCCAGAAATATAGTGAGTGTTCCATCTCGAATTCCCTCCAAGTGTGGGTTCATTAATCAAATGTGACATTAATTAAAATATAAATACAACAGAAAATATTTTTAAACTATGATGAACCTTCAGATCATCTCATATCATAGTACATTCCAAAGTCAAGGAATTGGAAAACTATATAAATTATTAGTCTAAAGTACCATTTGGATGATTGGTTATATTTTTGTCAATATGTTTCAATATATATGAGGAAAACCAAAAAGTCATTGTTAATTCCTCTAGCCATGGGTCAAATAAGAATGTTATATTAACAAAAACAATACTAGCTATAATGGCACGGTATAGCAGAAGTATGTGGTCGAACCCACCGAGAGTGAGGAATGCAGTGATGGAATCTATTAACAAAAGGTTAGGTCTTCCAATTTAAATTTTATTTAATTAAATTAAAGATTCATGATAAAATAAATTAGTTTTAATTGAGAAATATAAGAGAGGAGAATTAGATTCCAAGGGGGTTTTTTCAAAAAATAAATCATGACTGCACGTGCAAAACAGTAATACTCATTGGCTATGAAATCAATTAGATTTAATCAATAAAGATATTGTCAAACCCTATCAACATACTATAGCATCTCTATTCATGGTGGACTGATGAATTAAAATAACTATAGTTCATTTTGACTAGATTTAAATTGCAGAAGAATAATCACATTCAATGTCCATGAATTAATTATCTCAATCATGATGGTTTTCGTCTGATATTAAACACACTTGGTCTGTGATTTAATAACAGATATGATAATAATAATCTAGGACAAGATACCAATTGAATAGAATAATGATTTAGGTGAATAATGAAATAGAAACCTTGATTTTCACCCATTTTGAGTGATGCTTCTCTCCCCTATAAATTTAAAAAATCATTATTAGGTAATCACTAATAATGAATTAGCTATATAAAATTGGGAATTGAGTAGATGAGAGAGAATGAGAAGGAAAAAAGGAATAAAATAGATATTGGAATGAAGCAAGACAAAATCCAATGATTACATCAAAAAAATAAATGCCAAACATAATGAAAACCCATCTATGAAGAAATTTGGTGTGAAACCCTATGAAAGCCTCCTGGCGAACACACCTCAAGAGTGGGAAGGAATTATTTTCTCATAGATTAAATCCCCCTATTATAATTATCATGGTCATTTATAGGGTTATTTTAGGTAAAAATGGCATTAAATGGAGATCCAAGATACAAGAAATCATAAAATACCATCAAAATGTTATGATATAAAATCAACATTTTTTACAGTATCAGGGGATTACACATCATGTAATTTTAATTCACCACATGAAATTTTATGTGTAGAATATTTCACCACATGTAACTTAGTTACACCAAGTTTAACTATCCATAATTCTTTAATTCTCTTTATTTTATGTCCTTTCACACTACTTCAATTCCCTTGTAGCGTGGAGTTCCTTTTTGTTCCTCATTTCCAATGTTTTCCTTCATTTTTCTATAAATGTAAATCCCATATAAGAATTTGAAAAATATTAATATTTGGAAAAAATATTATAATAAATAAATTAATATTCAATTAATTCATATATAAAAACAGATCCAAATATGTATTCAAAATAGAGTTATCAAATACTCCCATACTCAAATATTTTCTTGTCCTCAAGAAAAACCTCAACATCAAAATACTAAGGTTCCATACATAAATAAGACATTTTTTAAACCATGATGCTCAAGAAAACAATTTATAATTTAATATTTTCAAATAACAACACATATCCAATAAATAATAAAAAAATAATGCTTCATTTATATTGTGAAATTCATGAAACTTTCCCTTTTTCACATATAGTTTTCAACTTTTCATTTAAAGTCATGCCATTAATGATTTTTCACACAATTTAATTTTCCCCTCTTCAATCTGGGTAACAATTTAATGGATATATTCTCATACCATATGTACATGTTCCAAACCATATTCATGCATTGATTCTCATTTCTTGACCCTGTAATGAAAAAAATCACGATTAATTATGAGGGCTTTGAAATATGGAACATATAACTCGGTGGTTGAGGGTAGGTAGTTAAAATGTTGAAAATGAAGTAAGAATCAATGACGGTGATAATATATAATGTATATTTCATGATAAATAAAAGTGAAGATAAATAAAACGATCCCCTATAAAAAATGTAATTTCATCTCCCACACCCACAAGAGAATAGAGTGAAGGCTCACAAAAAATTCAATTATAATGAAGAATAACCGTTTTTTTTGTTATTTTTATTATTTTTCTTTTTTTGAAAATTTTGATCTGAAAAAACCTCACATCCAATACCTAAAAACATATGATAAAAATCATCAATCTAACAAATGGTTATTTTTCATTCTCCCAATTCCCAACCCATTTTTTTCATTTATTTCCCTTTTTTTAAAAACAAGATGGATATACAATGGAATATAATGAATGTAAATATCATCCTTCCCCACAATACCATAAAAACCTTATAGTCTCCCCTCAAGATATCACATATCATATCCTCCATAAATAACCCCTCCCACACACTCATTCAATTGAATAACATGAAAAATATATCTTTATTGGTAAGAAATGAAATAATCGATTGTAGCATAGATTAATCCTTAAAAGTCCATCCATGGATTCTATGTGATAAAAGAGAATCAATGTGTAGGTGTGTCTCAAGATAAAAGAGCTCAAAAAAATTCCTCAATCATTTCAAAACTGAATCTGTACAGTAATAGATTTCAAAAGATAACAATGAACGCACAAATAGACTTATATGTCCCTTGTTTCACAAAAAAAATATGATAATAACAACAGGAAATACTTGGTCTAGAATAATCTTTTGAATGGAAATAGAATAAAATTAATTCATTTTAGGGCATGGAAATCCATAATCAGTTTACTCAATTCATGTTTCTAGGAATCAATATCTTGAAAAGAAATCATGTTAGCATATAATTTTTAGTAAATTAATAATTAAAGAAAGAATGTGGAATTTAAAATTTAAATTTATATATTTTGTCTATGGGATCATATTTCATATTTTCTAACATGTCGAAATATTTCTCCTCGATTCTGACGTCTCCTTGATCAGTGAGGAGAAGAAGATAAATAATATTTTTTTGGGCGAACCTAATTTAATTAATGTAGCAATTCAATTCAATCATTTTTTTAATTGACGTGCTAGAAAAAAAACAATATGTGACAGGATATAAACAAGTAGAAATAGTACTTACCTTATATTGATTCTTTTGAATGAGTCGACTTGGTTCTATCTCACAAGGTTCAAGATGTTTAATTTTAAAACACGATGTGTAATGTTCATGTTTTCATCTTCTTTAATCGCGTAATGCTTCTTCCTTCCATAGACCTAAAATAAAAAATAAATTGTGAATGTAAAGTCCATTAAAAATTTAAATTATTTGGATCAAGCAGGTATAGCGGAAAACCACATATAGATTCATTTAAACTAATAAAAATATACCTATTTCCATAAAATAAATTTTAAAATCGAGTTGCCTCTAAGTAGATAGTCTTTTTAATGGTCATTTATCTTGACCTTTTAACTTTATTAGCAAATTGAAACCTCATACAAATGAAACCATCTTTTATTTTCCCACATCAGAATCTATTGTAAATATGCGTTAGTCTTTCTCTTCCTCCTCCGTTGGTTCATCATGATATGTGGTGAAATGGAATTTCATGATAGATTTAATGAAAATAATAGAAAATATAAATATGACCATATTTTTAGTTTGCCAAAAACATCACTTCTTCTTCATTATTTTTATTATTATTATCAAATGCAATGACTTCTTGAAATGGTGATTAACTTTCTCTTATTCATCGTCAATTTATTTGAGGGATTTCCACACTTCTTTAGTCTCAAGAACACTAGTGTGGTCAATGCATTTTTTTCATTATCCTCTTCCATGAATTTTTATTATTCCTTCCTAAATTCACTGGATTGTACCTCTTTGACCTACATTACATCTTATTTTACCTCTTATTCACCCATTTATTCCTTAGATTTTATTTCTTCGATATCCATCTCTTCATCATATCTGACCATCCAATCAAAAATCCCATAAAATTATTTTTTTCTTCTTCTCACTATTTCAAAACCAATTATATTTGTCAGTCTTTGTATTATTGTATGTATAGAAGTGATTCCTAAAGTTTTGATACTTCTTCTAAATCTTTAGTTTCATCCTTTTCAATGATTCCAACATACTCTTCATAATGTTCTATGTTTGATACCTCAGATTTTTCTTCCTTTTGTTTTGTTTTTGCAGTTTTGACTATCTCCACATTTTGATCATATTCATTTTCAAACTAATCAATCCCTACATTAGATTTTAATGGTAAGTTGCATAATAGTTAATTTAAATTTGAAATAACTTGGAAAAATTAGTAATTAATTCTCCATATTCACTGAGATGGGATTAATGGCCATCAATCCGCTTCTCCAACATTGGAATGAACATCAAGATCAAAGTGTCTAGTCTATCATCTAAATTCTGCCCCTGAGGTTTATTGATGGAATTTTATTCTTTAATGTAATTTTCTTGAGTTTTTTTATTTCAAAAACTTGGACATCATCAGCTTCTTGATTTTAATCATCTTCAAATCCACCTATGTACTAATTAGAAACTATTGGATTTCAATTAATAATAGAATTAAAATTTTAAATTATTTGATTATGGTTAGTAGTCAAATCTCTCTGCTCTCTGATTTCATCATTTTTATAGTCCATCATCTTGTACATCACTTCAATGCACAAAGTGATTAATCTGGTTCGTCTTTCTTGAGGATAAGAATCATGTGTTTTATGAATGTTTTAGTTATCATGAGTGTACAGATTGGCCCAGTAATTACTTTGGGAGTCAGAAAATCCTTCATTGGGATGATAATAGGTGTTATTTTTTTTGGAGGTTGGAATTTAGCATACTTTTGAGAATATGAATCATTTCCACCATCATCCTATTGTTTCCACCCTCTTAAAGTTTGTACTTCCCAAATGGTCAAATACTCATGATATTCAATGAATTATGATGGTCCAGTGGAATAATATTGATTCATCTGAAAATTTATCCTACACACCATGAAACACTAATAAAAGAATAAAAAATGATAATAAAAAATGACTAAAAATTAATTAACTTATCTAAAATAAGTAAATATAAATGGGATATGAAATTTCTTTGACATAAACAAATGGTCTTGAGTCATCATCAAACCTCCGCTGCTCCATGATAACAGCACCAAAATATGACATGTTACAAATGCATCATTAATTCATATAGGAATGATTAATATTATAAATTTATATTAACCCAAAAAAAATTAGCTACAATGGTGAAACAAATCAGTAGTATGAGTTCCAATCCATAGAGAGTGGGAAACGTATTGATGAAAAATCATATCTAAAGGTTTGGTCATCCAATTGTAGTTTGATTTAATTAAAAAATGATGGAATCTTAAAAAAACTAAATCAAATAGAGAAATAGAAGTGTGGGGAATCAGTTTCCATGGGATATTTTTCTAAAAATAAACCATGACTGCACTTTCAAAACAATAATACTCAACGTATACATAATGAATCAAATTTTATTAATAGGGGGACGATCAAACATTCTCAATCTATACTAGACTCTCAATTTATGGTTGTCTGGAGAATCTAAATAACTAGACTACATTAAGATTAGATTGTAATTTCCAATGAATAATCACATTCAATGACCATGAATTAATTATCATAATCATGTTGGTTTTCATCTTCTATTAAAAAGACTTGGTCCATTAATCCAAAATAGATATTATAATAATGAGTTTTAACATGGTCCCAATTTAATGGAATCGTTGTGAAAGTGAAGAATGAAATAAACTACATTGATACACACCAATTTCTATTGATTATTCTGTCCCCAACTTATTTGGCCAATCATTATTGGGTGATCGCCAATAATGAATAATATGCATACCATCAGAAATAGAATATATGAGATAGAATTAAGAGGGAAATATAAAAAAATATGGATTGTAATTAAACAAGGAATAATCCAATGATTACATCAAATAAAAAAACATAAAAACATATCTACTAACAAATCTTGGTCGAAACCATATGCTAGCCTCCTAGTGGTCGCGCCTCAAGAGTGGAATGAAATGATTTTATCAAGGATGCAATCATCATTTTAAAAGTCTCATGGTCCTCCATATGGTTCTCTCATTTCAAAATTTCATTTAATGGTCATCCGAGTCAAAAGAAATTATAATATCCTATCAAAATGTTACACTGGAAAATCAGCATTTTTTACAGTATCTGGGGATTACACCACATGTGATGGGATTTCACAACATGTAGTTTTTTTCTAGATAATTAATCCACCTTTAATTGAGATACTACATATGTAAATTTCTAGGATACATTTTTTTCTTCATATCATGTTCTTTAATGACGCTTCACTTCCTTAATAGTGTGAAGGGCCTTTTTGTTCCTCAATTTAATTATTTTCCTTTATTTTTGTTAAAATGTCAGTCCGATAAAAAAAATTTCATAATAATAATATCATGCACAGATATTATTATTAGTAAATTAATATGAAATGAAATCATATATAAAAACAAATAAAAATATATATACAAAACAGATTTATCAGTTTGTCTTGCTGAATGATGGGTTATAGAGTGAATATAAATCCAATAACCCTGAAGGAATATGAGATATTTCTCATGAAAACATGGGAATAAGAGATGTTTCTCAATAATATATATTTTTACAAATTCACGAACAAAATATATATAAGATTTTTGATAAATGGTCCCCAAATAAATGAAAATAATTGAAGTATGGGAAGCCTTAACTATAACATTTTGAATAGAAGAGTTGAGAATGCAGAAGTTGGATGGTGAACAGTTTTTATGTTGAAAAAAATTTATAATTAAAAGTTATGCAGATTAAAATATGTTCAGTGATGGGAGAGAAGTTTTTTAAAGTTTTTTAGATCCTATCAATAACGTTTTAATCTTAGAGGCCACTGAATACAGTGAGGAAACACTCTAGGATAATGATTTGTAAGGGATAAGTTGCAATGAGAATGTAGTTTATTGTATTGAAATACCTCATATTCAGTATTTAGATTATAAAATGTGAAATTCAAATTCATAATACTATTTCAATTTTTTTTGGATATTTTTTATAATAATTTAATGTTGTTCTAAATATTTTTGAGTAATTGGAGAACTCCATTATTGGTTATGAAGTAATTTAAAATAAATAATGAAAATTTGTCTCTTGGTGATTTTGAAATTAATTAATATAAATATAAAAATATTTTATATGTCTAGAAATTGTGTAAATGGATCCACACATATGGGGATATAGTGAATTCATGTAAAAAAATAATAGTATAGTCATATATGTAAGGTGATTCATGATCTGGTTCATCGATGTAAGAGTTACTATATATGAGTTTTTTTCTACGTATGATGATCTACACAAGTATGAATTTAAATATAATAGTAATCAAGTCACATAAGTTGATATTTGTAAGAGTGGAGATCAATATAAGGGCTTCAAAAAATCAAATTTTTATCTACATTAGAGTCCAATCTTGGTGAAACTATAAAAGGGTAATTAACAGTGGTTTTTTCATTGAATAGTGTTGGTTTAAACTATGACCTAATCATACAGTGGTAGTTATTTAAAATTACGTATATCTCATGGTAACAGGTCATTTAGTGGTGGTTTCATTAATTTCATGGTGTATTTGTTATGTGTCATTTATTTCTGCATTTAGCGGCCATTACTTTTTTTATTTAGCAATGGTTCTTTTATAAAAAAATATTTGGAAAATATTAAAAAAATGAAACTAATTACCACCAAACTTATGACCAGTGGTTTTTTAGTGGTGTTTTATTCTAACCACAATTTGAAATTATTTTAATGTGTTTAGTGTCAGTTACTAGAAACCAATGAAAAATCATTTTTTTTCGAAAAGGTGTAAATATAATAAAAAATACAGGAAATAATCTAAAACATAAACATAGGATAACTACATTATACATACATCATTCAATCACATTAATAATAACCTAAAATATAAATCAACCCATACATTTTTCAACCAATAAATCATTCATAAATATATACATATAAAACATAACAAAAACCAAACCATTCCCAATATACATCTACGTCATTACCTCGATTACATCGGACTACCTCTTTATCATCTCATCAAATGAATCTGACCATGTCACCTCAACAACTGTAAAAAAAAGAAAAAAAATTTAAAACTAAAAATAATATATTAGAATTATAGTAGAATAATTGAGAATGTTTTAACATACCATTAAAACTGAGAACCATCACGAGTACCATCTGATGAATACCATGGATCAAAATGTCCAGCCACCAGCCAACTAGTGAAATCTTCCACATATAATTAAAACCAGAACATTTATGAAATGAATTTCAAATGAAAATTGACAAAGAATATATTCAATATAATAAAATTAAAATTTATTATTTTTTAAAAAACAGAACAAATTTTAACATTAAACCAATAATATATAATTAAAAACACATTTAAAACATAAACCTATATATTAAATAAAATATTCACCACTTGAAACCGAAAAGGGCTGAGTAAATTTTAAAAATTATATTTAAAGAGACATGTGGTGTTCTTGAAATTTACATAATAAAAAATTAAATAATTGAATATCATAAAATTTAATATATTTTAAAGATAACTCATATGTGGTTTTATCATGATTTCACATGATTATAAGGTTGTTTTCTATTGTTTCGACCATTAAACATAGGTTTTAGTTCATTAAAACACTAAAAATGTGTTTATAGATATAATGGTAAAACTATATTTTGAAATGATCTCACGTCAGTTCCAACATTTTATAATTTAATCTATGGTCACTTACCCTAAATTTTATGGAAATCTGAGGTCTTTTTCCTGGCTCTGACCCCCTACCACTTGTTTTTAAAGGCTTTTTTTCCTTTAAGAAGAGTTTACCATGTAATTTCGACCACACCATATGTTAGATTAATGTGTAGTTTGCACGTACACCTCAAAATATCTCATATGTGATTTTAACGTGATTACCCATATATATAAGGTATTATATTTAGCTTTATGTTGTTTGTGACATTGTCTTACTAGTAACTTGAGTAAAAGTTTTAGGAAGGGTGCTCTCTACGTTCTCTCCAGAGAGTGATCTCCGTGCTCATATTCTTCATTTCTCCGTTCCTCTAGGGTTTCAGAGACTATCCTCCACTTCTCCCCTTGTCTCTCAGCTACACCCCTTGGCTCTCGGCTTCTTTTTTCCTCTCCCCTACATGCCACAATTTCTACAGTTTTTCTTGTTCTTCCAGTGAAGGCATGTGTTCTGGACGCCCTCTGTCGACTGTACCTGCTATGGTCCTAGGTTCATTCGTGCCTCTCTAGGTCAGGGATGGTATGGAGTTAACCTAGAGACTTTGGGATCATGGTTCGGTGGATGTTGGGTTTACAACCACTACTAGAGTCTGCATCTCATTCTCGGCCGCCCAAGCCTGCTTTGATCTAGGGTTCAACCGCTACTCTCCAGGTCAGAGGTGGAGCGATGAGTACACACGATTTTGGGCCATACGGTTTTCAGTTTTTGAACTTCCTTTTAGGGTTGCATCCCTGGCCTTATTCAGGGTCTCATTCCTGGCCCTTCTTCAGGGTGTTTCCATGGTTACAGGTTTTTTTTCCTTCTGGATGTTGTTTTATTTTCGTGGGTGGTATCATGTAATTTATTATTTGTGTTAATTCTTAAAAGCATTAAGTGATGTTTTGGCTGTTCGGAATTCGTCTTCCGGTGTCATTGATTGTTCTCAGTGGTGCTCGCTGTTGGTGTTAATGGTGACGGTGAAGGTGGAGTGACGCTGATATGGAGGAGACGATGAAAATCTTGTGATAGAGATGAAAGACTCCGGTGAAAGATATATCTGGTGATTTCATCTTAAGAAACTATGGGTTTGTGATGGGACTGGATGTCTGATGGCCGATGTCTCAATGAAGAAGGATTCCAGTGGGTGTCCTCCGGCATTCTGTCCTAGCACTGTCTGCTCAATCCTCTTCTCTTGATCTCAGACATCACCACTCTCTCTGAGGCGGATGCGGGTGGAGGCCTTCTTAGACTCTTGGGATGTGAGTTGGATCATATAGCTGCAGGAGGTTGACAGTGATGAATCATCTATGTATGTTCCGGTCATCGAATACTTGACGGCTATCAGTCGGTGATGATGATGGGTTTAGGTGCTGGCAGTGATGAAGTGTAGCCGACGGTGACGATCCGCTAAGGACGTTTTGATGGTGATGAGCTGATGCGAAGGCAGTGATGGTGACAATTCGATAAGGTTGCCGAGGTGATGATGGTGGTGATGGTGACATGGGTTCTCTAATTTTGGGTTTATTGGGCATCTTATTTTCCCCGCGGTTTGATTTTTCCTTTTTTGAATTTGAATTTCCACTTTTGATTGTGCATTTTAATGATCTTGTTTTTCTAGATGGATGTGTTTGAATCTTGTTTGAGGTGTTTGTAAGGTTTCCACTCTACCAAAAAGTGGTATATTTTTGAAAATGAAAAAAAGGATTTGGAGGAGTATAAGGTATTCATTAATGGTTTTCACTATTCCACACACGATATAGTGTTTTAAAACACTAAAAACATGTTTACAACCATCCTGGGAAAACCATAATTCAAAATAATGTTTCTTCGAATCCTAAATTTAACAATTAACTCCATGGTCGTTGTACCATAGTTTAGGTGTAATCCATATTGTTTCCCCTTTTTTATCCCCCCCAAACATTTTTAATGGATTTTGTACATTTAATAACTATTTAATATGAATTCCCAGCCACGTCGTATGTCAGATTGACATGTTGTCTGTGCATAAATGTCAAAAATAACACATTGGAAGTTTCTCCATGATTTCACATTAATATGAGGCAATTTTATTTGGTTTTAATAATTTTAATCATATTGTAGTATTTTAGAAAACTAAAAACATGTTTATGACCATAACGGGAAAACAATAATTTGGAATGTTTTGTTGTCTATTCTGACATTTCATAATTCCATATACCTTCACAGGACATTGTACCATTGAAGTGTGTTTACTAATGGATTCTTATATTAATTCATGTAGGATTCACATGCTTTCTACTCACAAACATAAAAAATAAGTTATTAGTGATTGTCCCATGATTTCACATCAATTTGAGGTCGTTTTTTATGCTTTTGAATTTTCTAGGCATGTTTTTGTGATTTACAATAGTAAAAATGAATCTATAGTCATCATGGTAAAATATTAATTCAAAATTATATTTCACCAGTTCTTATATTTAAATATTAATTATATGGTCCCTTTCCCATAATATTTGGGAAACCCAACCTCTTTTCCTATTTTTGACCCCATGACTCTTGTTTTTAATGTTCTATGTAACTTTATGAAGTGTTTACCATGTAATTCCGAACACAAAACATATATAATTGAAATATTATTTTTTATTAAACATCAAAAATAACCTTGAGGTGGGATTAAAATGATTTATCATTAATATGAGGTCATTTTCTAGGCTCTTGACCATTCCATGCACGTTTTAATGTTTTCAAACTCAAAAAAATTGTTTATAGACAGTACGAGAAAACTATAATTTTGAATGATGTGTTTTTTGTTCCTACATTGATAAATAAAATATATGTTAATTTTCCCCTTATTTGAGCTAATTAGACATTGTTTTCCTAGTTTTGACCCCCCCCCCCAATAGTTGTTTTGAAAGGGTTTTATACATTCAAGAAGTGTTTTCCAAGTAATTACAACAACACTGGACATTAGATTGACATGTTTTTTTGTGTACACATAAAAATTAACTCATTTGTTATTTTTCTATGTTTTCATATCAATATGAGTCCATTTTATATGGTTTTTAAAATTCGAAGCATGTTTTATTGTTTTAATACACTAAAAACATGTTTAAAACCATAAGAGGAAAAATATAATTCAGAATGACATTCTAGCGATTCCTAAATTTCTCAATTCATTAATCCATCATTTTGCTCTGATTGTAGGGCATTTAGACATCTTTTTCATTTATGTTACCCCAACAGTTTTATTAAAGGCTTTTGTACCTATAAAAAGTGTTAGCTGAGTAATTTTGATCACATCACACGTCTAATTGAAAAGTTGTCTGCACGTAGACATAAAAAAATCTCATTAGAGTTTTCTTGTGATTTCACATAAATATGGGGTTGTTTTTTATGGTTTCCCGTTCATATTAGTGTTTTCAAACACCACAAACACATTTGTAGCCACAACGAGGCGACATTAAAAACATGTTTATGGCCATAATGGGAAAACCATTATTCAAAATGATGTGTCTTTAGTTCCTAAATTTCATAATTTAGTCTATGGTAATTATCCCATAATTTAGAGATAATGTGATGTAATTTTCCCTGTTTGTACCCCAAACGCTTGTTTTAAAATTCTTTGATATCGTTAAGAAGTGTTTACTGAGTAATTTTGACCACACTGCTGACCAGATTGATGTTTTGTCATTATATACAAGTAAAAAATAAATCATTATAGGTTTTCAGATGATTAAAAATCAATAAATGGTTATTTTATGCGTTTTTGACCATTCCATGCATGTTTTAGTGTTTTCAAACAAGAAAAACATGATTACGACCACTACGGGAAAGCTGTCATTGGTAATAAAGTTCTGTCAGTTTCTACCATTCAAAATTCAATTTATAGTCATTTCCCTATGCTTTCATATCTATATAATGTTGTTTTACATATTTTTACCCATAAAATTTTTTTATATGTTTTTTACCTTAAATATGTGTTTACCAAGTTAAAAATGAGAAAACAAGATTAGATTGTGTTTAAACATATGCATAACGATCTAAAATTTATTTTTATGTGTATGAATCATCCTAAATTCAATCAGGCATAAGAAGTGCTCTATTTGACTCGGAATTCATGTTTTTTATAGAAAACATTCATTTTAGTTTTATTTATGGATATTATATGTGTTCTTTGAAAATGTGTGAATGATCTATGGAATTTAGAATTTATCGTGGAAAGATGAGCTATAAGGCTAGAAATTTCCTCAGGGATCATGTCGATCATCTGATAAATTATAGAAATTAGAGAATTTTCCTTTCAGTACTTTAAATGATCCAATTCTTCTTATAATAATCTTTTTCGTGAGATTTTTATTTTAATCTTGCAATTTTTATTTGTGATTCACAGTCAACAAAGCTAGTAGAACCCCCAACAGGTGTAACAGTAATGGATTAGACCTCCCCACCAAAGACAACTAGTGAAGTAGGCCAAGAAACCATCACTTGTATGTTTTAGGTATGTTCCTACCCTAAAACTATTACATCTACATCATTCATGGAATCCAATGATTATTGTGAAGGGTTCAAATCCTGTACTTCTTGAATTTTTACCTGTAAGTACAAAAATATTAACGATGATTTTTTAAAATACCGGAACATCATAACATTATATAATTAATAAAATTTTCATTTTTATTGATTGTTATTTAAAAAATATAAAATAAAAATAATTAAAATTATATTATAACAAGAAAAAAAATTTAAACACAATTAATTGGTGCTAGCAAGATGTATCAAACGACGACAAATTATTATCATTTGATCTATGTAGCTCGGCTAATTTATGTGGAATTATGTTTTTTAGTTTTTGTAATATTTTTTTCAATATTACATACTTATGGTAATGAAATAATATAAAATCTTAATGAAAATTACTTACTACAATGTCTTTGGTATGATCATTTAGAAAATCACCATCGGGTAACCTATGCACATTTAACCACATCTTTATACAAACAACATAGTGACCTAATTCATTATCCTCTATAAAAAATATAAATATGTTAGAAAAAACTATGTCTTAAAATTAAATTATATAAATAATAATTAATAAAATACAACACAATATTGTTCTTTTTCTCAAAAAATGATGAGACCCAGCGATGTATGGAAGTAATTTCATCTCATGATTCACTGCATTTTTTATAATTTCTACAAAAAATAGAAACACAAATAAAATTTTAAATTTTATTGTATTTATTTTATTAATATTCTATAAAATATTGAAATACCTCATTATATGAATCTTCATTAATATTGATAAAGAACATATATTTCTCACGAAAAATTATTTCTGACATTTTTTCACACATCTGTAGTGATCTTAGAGAGGCGTCATTCAAATAATTCTATAATATATATTTGAAATAAATCCATTTCATGGAAAATATTTTCAAATTCAGTGGGCATGAATTGGATTCTGGGTCATCAAAATGAAAACAAAATCTAGAAATAAAAAGCATAACACTTTATAAATATATTAAAAACAATTACTCAAATATTATAAATTTTTTTTCAACGAATATTAAATTAAAATTATCTTTACATGTATATCAAATACCTCATTTTTTCCAAGATGTCGGAATATGCCTTGAATCAACATCATTTAAAAGAAATCTCACTGTCTCATAACCAATCTACCCAAGAATCAGCCCATAGATTCTAGCAGCTTCACTAATAGGCACCTCAATCTCATCAAATGGAACTATAATCTTGAAATCCTTCAAGTACCAAACATTTTTCATGTTCAAATTTGTATCCAATATATGGTTATCATTATCTGTTTGAAAAATTTAGTAACCAATTAATCAAATATAATGTTTTTTTAAAAAACATACATACATACTAGTAATGATAACTCTCCAATATCCCGTAGACAGAGTGGTGAAAAACTGCTCCATCTCCAAAGGTGAGTTATTCTACATGGTACCAATGAAATCTAGGGAAATTCGTATCTCTAGTAGTCTTTGGTATAATAGAGTCACTAGAATCAATAGAAGATGACGGTGGTGGTGACATGCTCTGAGATGTTGATATTCTATCATCATGATTTTTATTTATTCTTAGAATCCAACAATTTCATGTGGTTATGGTATATTAAATGTATAAATAATAAAAAAATAAAATCCTTTTTCAAAAAAAAGATTAAGAAAAACTAGAACAATGTGTATTTGTATGAAACACTTCACAATGTGAAATTATAATATATTTTCATTACCATTTATATATTCAATTATCATCATTTTCATTCTCTTCATTATTATCAACATCCATTGAGATAAGTCATTCATTTTTACCCTATCTAGAAAGTTATACTATTTGTATATTTTTATGATAAAATTGTTCAATGTTTTGTGGTTTATGGGGTTCACTGTCACAAAGTACCAATTGATCTTCATCACACATGTCATATAATTATATCTTTATTAAGTGTACAAGAACACTCTAACTTTATTTAATTCCAACATCCACATAATAAAACATGATAAATTATTATTGTAAGATAAATTGATCACGATCTTCATGATCATAGGTATACATAAAGAAAAATAAGTTGATATAAGTAATATTTAACGAATCATTCATTATTCCCATATTAATGTCCTCCCACTTACATTTGAATAAGACAACTAAAAATTGGTTTTGGTAGTTTAATTAAATTATACCATTATCTTACCATAGTATCCCACCTCATGAAATGTAAATAAATGAGTATTTTTAGTTTTCAATTCTTCTTCATGAGAAATTGTATGAAACATGAAACCATGAATATTGTAGGCATCGAATATCATATCCATCTATATATAAAATCAAGAAAAAAATATATAATCATTTGATATTTCATTTTTATTATCAAAATCCATTATCTAGAAAAAAACATAAGGTTTTACTTTTAACATATGAAAAATAAATACACATGAACAATATGAATATGAGTACATTCTTACATGATGATAGAACCATTAAATGATCTCCTTATTAACAGATTTAGTTATTTATATATCATTTCATGATCGACCCCTTACATGCATCTTTTTTTATAGTCTCAATTCTTCAATAAATGAATACAAAATAAGAGTATTTATTATCACTTATCTTTGTGATTATGGAAACTCTAATTCAATTAGTATATAATTTGACCCCCTTCCAATTTATTTTCCAATAGTTAGAAATGCTGATGGATGATTCTCAGAATGAGAATTCATGGAGATGTCATCAGTACGTGTAACACAATTGAATCTAGTCTCAATCCCATAAAAATTTATAGAACATAAGTTAAAGCACTATTTGGCTACAAATCATATAGAAATAGAGAGTTATAGTTTATCTTTATTCCATAAAAATGATTTCAAATGCCCTTTGTACCTAATGAAACAACAAGGTACATATTTAAACAATTTAGGAAATGATTAAATAAAATTGTATTCAGTAATGAAAATGAAAATAATATCAATATACCTCTAAAATGGATACAAACACTGATAGTGTACCAATCCACCAAGTTTAGCTTCTTCAACCAAATGAATATTCAATTGAATCATGATTGTTAATACTGAATGGGGAAAAACATCTATTAATAATATTGGATCTGAACAATTATTTTTTGATTTTTACAAAGGTCGGTTGGATTTAGTTTTTTTTTCAAAAAGCTCTATGAAAAGTCTACAAACTCAACTAGAATCACATTTAATTTTTTATGTAAAGTATTACAAAAATCCAATGGATACAACTACTCCATCAAATTACGAAATTCCTAACTTTTAAATCCATGTATCATTCGCTATTTTAAGTCAATACACCTTTATATGTTTCTTGAATATAAATATGGTACTTTTAAATTAATTAATGTTCGAAGGAATACATATTTCTCATTATTTTTCACAATAAAAATTGTCGATGGACACTTAATATTTTTATTTTCCTACAAACCTTGTTTTATATTCATTTACTCCAAATCCTAACAATCATTAAGTTGATCCTTCTATTTTCCCTAATCATTAAAAACTCTAAAAGTAATATTTTCATAGATGTTCTTCTAAATATTTATTGTGTCAAGATTATTATGTATAAATTTAAACTCCCAATAATAATGTTTTAAAAAAATACACTCTTTTCCTTTAATTGTAGTGTTCCAGTTTCTTCAGATACTGTACCTCATACCCTCTTCTCCCCTTATATAAAATGATAAATTTTTTCTAAATCTCTAGTGATATTTTATAATTATCCCACGATTTTTGAAAAAGAAAATACCATCGCTAAATTTATGCTTTAAATATCTCTATTCAATCATATCTTGTTAAAACTGAATTTATGATAATAATAATTAAATTGATGATGAAATATAAAACACCATTCCCGTATTTGAGGTAATTTTTTTGGTTTCAAATAAAAATTACAAACTAGAAAATACAAAAAATTATATGTATTCTAACCAGATAAATTTATTTGTCCATGGAGGTCACTAATTGTCCCCATAGTTTTTTATGAATTTTAAGTTGTTTTCACATCGAAGCATCGTATGTTTCCATGCCATCATACTATAATTCTATCAATGCTTTTCTTATAGGTTGAAGTTATACATAAATTTAATTTCTAGGCCTTCAATTTTGAGGAATAATCCCCAAAATAAAAAAATAACTCTTCTTCATACACATCCTTGGAGGTAGATTACCGGGGATCAAAACATCTAGAAAAATTATATAATTATTTCTTAACATACCAAATGGGGTAAAACCATCATAATCCAATCCCAAACAAGAATTGGTAGTAATTGAATAAAAATATGGATATAAGGGATGAAAAATCATCCATGATTATGAATCTTTTGAATGTATCATCAATCTGTCAATACTATCCTGAGCATTCCACTTCATGTTATTTGAAATATTTGAAAACATGAATAATATTATCAAGTGTGATTTCCAATTAATGTAATATAATACCATTGAAGGAGTTTTATTTTTCGGTTTATTCATTGGTCAACATTGATTTATACTCTTGTTGTAGTTCATTGACTTTCAACTTCTTGTATGACAACTTCAGAATTTGTATTTATTAGACCCTTCTCCCATGTAAATCATGTAATCAGTTAGTCATGAATGGACATTTGTATAACCAATTACATGTTTTTAAAGACTTTATCTATCCCATAGAATGATGTAGGGATATTAAATTCACTAAATAACTTTTGAAGAAATGAGAAAATCATGGCCATTTATTTTTCATTAATTCCCCAAAGACACTTGATATGATACTACTCAAATAAAAATGGCAGCCTTGAATGGTTGTAACACCCTTCCTATATTTGTTGTTGTCCATAATCAAATAATTCATAAAAACATTTTTTTCACATCACAAATGTTCTATGAAATATTAACAAGATCATGATCAATTGAATGCTCTATTGATCTATTAAAACATTGGAGAATTTATTTTGCAAAACCAAATATGCCATTTAACTAATTTTGAATTTAATTTACCTCTTAGGGGTTACTTTGTATTTATTTGACTGGATTTTCATTCCTTAGACTATCCATAACATTTGATTCATCATGAAAAATACAATATAAATGAAAAATAAGAAACTTTTTCAATAATAAATGCTCAAATACGTTGTCTCTATTCTACCATAATGTAAATTTATAACCAGGATTCATACATTTTATTCTACCTTCCATTAATCGATTTACAATTGTGTAATCTAAAAATTCTTTCAAACCCTTCGTATACTGAGGTGTGCTTCAAGGAAAAATCTCCAAAATTTAATCAAACTTATTAGATTCTATTCTCCCTATACATTTGGATATAAATATATATATGTTTCTAACAAAATAGGTACAATCAAAATTAAATATCATCCAACTTTATCATTTACTATTTCAAAGAATAATAAATGGTAATGGGATGAATAAAATAGTGACCTTTTTATTACATAACTTATAATATGACAACATTATTCAAAAAAAGTATTATTTCTCAAAAAAATTAAAATTAATTTATTTGTGTTAAAGATGGATATATATGGGTTAGACTATGTCCCAAGAGTATGGTATTTGAAGTTAGATACAATCCTGAAACAACTAATATTTAATTTTCCAATTATGGAAAAAGCCTCTATATTAATTATCATAAAGATATATAATTTTTGATTTGTTATTTGTATAGAATATCATTTTATTGTGTTAAAAAGATAATGATGTATTCTACCCTAGTATTGTAACTATGGAGGGTTCATTGCATTGGAAAATTTGCAACATTGATCAATGTCCAAACCATTTACCATAGTCCAAATAAGACAAAGAGACAACCTTAAACATATGAATTTAAATTATACATTATTTGGATATCACACATTATAGGATGGATAAATCCAATAAAAAATATTATTTAAGTGGTTATATGATCTTATACATCATTCTATCATTTATGGTCCTCTATTTAATATGTTGAATTATTTTTTAATTTGAGGGGATCGAAAACATTTAATGTTTTATGAAAGGGGAAACATTAACACATATGTGGAAAACATTTACTAGTGTAGAAATGATATTGAATGATAAAAAATTAGTCATTTGAATCAACATAAAACAAACTATACATTATAATTAGATCTCATAAAAAATATGTTAGTTAAAATAACATCAAAGAAACTTTGTTGGATGTTCCAGTTAACATAACCAATAATGGAATATCATGAATGTAAATCTTAACCCTAAAAACTATATAATTTTTTGATATATTTTATTATATTAAATGATTCTTAACATATGAAGAAAAGAAGAATAATCACATAAATTTTAAAAGTTTCTAATATCTAATTTTCAATGATGTAACCCTTAGAGACCTTTCAAGGGTGGGTGGCGGAACAATGCGTGACCGCAAACACTACCACAAATTGGTCATGAGTTCGAAAATTATAACAATTATGTATGTGTCAAAAATTATAGGCATCAACAAATTTGTAACAAAGTATAATTCATTAATATCAAATATAAACTATGAAATTTTGAATGATATAGATTCCATAACTGACTTATATCACAAACAAATTTATTTTTAAAATTTAATAAAACATTACCAATGTTAATGATTATTATAACTCCAAAAATAGAATTTAAAATAACAAACAACATATTATATTCCAAAATAACATATATACATTAATGTTAAAGCGATAAAAAACCAAATTCTATTCTCTTTTTATCACCAATGATGTTCCATATAGTTCTAAACAAAAATATATTTTTGGTGATTATTGGGAGGATTATACAACCTATAATGGAGAGTTTTCCTTTCCATTAAGGAGTGGATCTGAGCAACTAATGTGGGAACTAATCTAGGGAGAGGGAGGTCGGGGGGGGGGGGGTCCACAGCACCTCCAGGGAGAGGGAGGTCGGAGGGGGGCTGTCATGGTGGTTGGGGTCACCACTGAGGATAGAGGTGGTAGGCTGGGGGCGTTGGCGGAATGGGGTTTCTTTAAGATGGAGGGGGTCAATTTTTCTCTATAGAGGGGAGATTAGCAGTTTGGGGGATTGTGTTTGGGGTTTCACAGAGGGAGTAAGAGAGGGGGAGGAATTAGGGTTTTTTTAAAACATTTAGTGGTGGTTTAATTGAAGCCACTGCTATTTTTTAAATTTTAAAAATATAGTTTATATTTGATTAAACCATATCTGTAGCATATTTTTTTTACATAATTAATTTCATCGTGGTTAATATATCCCCTTTAAAAAATCCACTGCTAAGAATATCTTTTTTTAGTTTAATGATAATTGTAGCCTTATGTTCTTGTAGAAGAAACATTGTGTTTATATATTGTAATTTATGTAGTAGAAATGATATGTTATGATGTAATATCTATTCAAATAATGTTCATAACATCACGAACTATGGTCAATCCATCATTGAATCTTGAGATAATGAAAATATAATTTGGATGAAAGGATATAAATTTATCTTGCCTAAAATTAATAAATTATGAAAACAAAATCTGGGAATTCAATATCTAATGAAGTTGGAGGAGATTTTAAGTGTTCATAATATCTCAAAGAAATTATGATTATATGGAAATAAGAATGAAGTTTTGTGATTAAATTTTATCTTTTTACTGAATTCCCAACCACAGCATGACCAGGTTGCATAAAAATATACTGAATGTTGCTTCTTAAAAATATCTCATGTTAGAGGAATAAATTTTAAATGTTACTAGTTATATTGTTATATATTTAATACAAAAATGGATGATTTTTATATTCATGGATTATATGAAATTATCATGATTTATTAATCCTTCTATAGATTCAAAGGAATACCCTTTGGAATAAGAGAAAAAAAATTAGAGGAAATAAAAATATATAGGAAATCAAATTATTATACTACTTTTAGTAATTTAGAAGAGCCTAGGTAATATTGTGGGTGGATAAGAAGGGGGTTTATCCATTTCATATAGTTTTTCTTACATGTAAACTATATTAATTTTTTATTTATTGAAATTAATGTGGACCCAAAAATAAAGTGTTCTCTTATACGGAAAAACATTCACATATTAAGACAGATGAAAAAGAAAATGTGTGAGGGAGTGGGATACTACTAGTGTGATGTATAAAACTAACTTATACAATAGAACTAAATCACTCTGATGAAAAAATTAATATAATATTGATATTATATATAATATAATACTAAATGGGTTTTAAAAAATATAAGCTACAGGATGATGTGAATATTTGTCACAAACTAGTCCCTACCAAATATAGAATCATGAAAGTCTAAAAAAAGAAGGGAAAATAAATATGTAGCAGACCAATGAGAGATTAAATTTGGTGATAAATTGCATACCAAAGTTCAGTTTTCTATATATAGGTAATTTTATGAATTTTTTTAAATCATTATTAACTTTCAAAGTGGAATCTTTTTTGTTTTCTTCTGGATGAATGATCTGATAAAAGTAACCAACTATTTATGAAGAAGAATTAAAAGAAAGGCTATGGAAAGATATTTAGTTACACTTTTTTCTATTAATGAGATAGAATTAAGTTTTTTATTATATATGTTGAGGAAACATATCATATTTTTTTGGATATTATGACATCAAGACCAATTTTGTGATCTAATCTAAAAGGTGGAAGTGTTTTGAATATTACTTGGGGGATAACATTAAAAAATTCTATATGATGTAGTATAATTCAATTGTATAATATAGTGAACCTAATCACCTATGTAATATAGTGGCATGGTACATGATGAACTATTAACAAATCCACATTTATTTATGATAATATTATAGTATAGAATCTATGACTTGAACTTCATGACCACAACAAGGAGTAGGGTTCACAATATGGACCAGATTTTATAAAAATACATGCTCTATACTTTAATGTAATACCTACATTATATATAGGAGTTTTCATGGTTAAATAATAAAATATATAACTTTTTTAACTGATAAAATATATTTAATTTCCAAAGGTTTGAAAAGGATAAAAGAATAAATTTGAATTTTTTAAAATTTGACCACACTTGATTAACCTCCCATAATTGTGTATCTGCACTAGCCCACTTGTAAAATCAACTAGTGTCAATGTCCAGGTAACCTCTAATTGAATGTAGAACATTTTTATCCCAATAGTATTTTTAAATGAATATATGAAGTATATATTTGAGATTTTTTTAGAAGAGATTATGTTTGAGAAATCAATCTCCATTCCTGTGGAAGTATATTTAAAATTTATCTTATAACTCTGATGAACAAATAGAATAAAAAGGGAAATAATAATACAAAACCTTAAAATAATTATAAGTTAACACCACTATTTTATTTTGTTGAATGTGTTAGTACATCAGATAAGTATATTAGGAGTCTCCCTTTTTAAAACTCAGGTTCATACAGTAAAGAGGATGAATCTAGTGAATCCGTTGAAAAAATATACCATGATGTTAATTATTATCAAAAGAAACTTCCTACTGATGTTTCCCCCATATATTTCATTTTATCCTTGAGAAATATAATGAGAACAAAAAACTTAATAAGGATGAAAAATCTATGCAGATTGAACGGGTAAATTAGTTTCAAAAATGAAAATCTTTCATCAATGATCTTAATGTCATGGGGTAATATGAATTGACATGATGTTCTAAAAATAAAATTCCATTTTCAAATAAATAAATTACATATTATGGAATGTATCCATTATATACATTGATAATATAGCTATTATAAAGTGATCATACGATTAATATAGATAAATATGTAGGGTTTTGATAAATCCCATTGACATAGATAGAGGAGGCGATGGCCTTGACCAGTTGGACCACACATAGTGAAGCCCATTATTAAAGCTTCTGAGGGACATAATATCTCTGTTCGTTGGCTATGACCAAACCCAAAAAAATATTCCAAAACTAATTTAGGAGACAAACATTTTATTGGTCAAATTAAATCTCATCGAGATTTCGGACCAACCATGTTTGTTCAACCACCCTAAAAAATATCACAATTGTGCACCGCACCCTAAGGAAATTTTCTAGTGTAATAAAGATATATGATTCTAGACCATAATAGTTTGAATTTATATATTTTTATTTTTTAATAAAATTGTTATTATATTTATATTTTATAATGTTTAAATTATAACATTTTATAAAACATAGAATTGGATGTGATAAAACACAAATTAATTTTTTTTGGAAAATGTATATTTTCAATCAAGACACTATTTTTGATGAGTTCATGAATTTTTGTTATAAATGATATTTTAATAAAATATTATTATCAAATTATTTTTTAAATATAAATGATACTATAATTTTATGAAGTTAAATTTAATTTAAATAGGGGTCCAAAAATTCTTAAATTCAAAAAAATAATATTTTTTAATAATGGGCTATTTTTGATTTTATAGTGTAAATAATCTTATTTATATAATTATTTTAAAATAATTAATATAATTTTTGAAATCACTAAATTAAAATTATCCAATAGTGAATTTAATATAATTTATGAGATATTTGAATTTTTTGTTAAAAATGAAATATAGTATAATTATACGGTTTCCGTAATGAAATAGTAATATCCCACAAGAGATTTAATAAATAAAACAAATATCATACATGATAAAAATTATATTTCCCTTTGAAATAATTTTTTTATGTTATTTGATTAATTTTATAATCCCTTAATGAATCCCCAAAAATATAAATTAAATTTTAAGGTTTTAAAGCAACTTCTTTATGAACTTGACTAACTTTCACATCACTAGGGGTATTATATGAAGGATTTTGCTTCATGAACATATAAAATAATGAAATAAACCCCTATTTCGAAGAAATCTTGGGTAAAACAATGTGATATTTTTTTTGTTTTATATTAATTTATTGTCTATTGTTCAAACCTTATGTTTAGATATTAATATAGAATCCCCTAAAAGTTTTCTAAAAATACCCACCCATCCTCGCGCTTCACTTTTCTCAAAACTGATATATCATTATTTTACTCTCCATATACCTATATAATTCTCACTCAATGTTTTCCCATGCTCTTATAGATCTATTTTAAATAGTTTAAAGGTTCCCTCTTATGGAGACATATCCTCTCATTCTCTTCTTTATCCAAGAACCTTTTTTATATTATGACTTTTGGTTTCCAATTGTCCATGTTGAAAAAGGTTTTCAAAAAACCCTCTTATTTTCCTTATTATTTCAATGTGATGAGAGACCCCTTTCACTCTCATTTAACCTTTCCTTGAATCTTTATGTACCCCCATTATAATATCGAAAATATCATGTGATTTTCCATAAAAAACATTTTTGTAGTGAATACCCATCCCCATTCTGATTGAAGGATATTAAACAATATATACTAATCCTTTATTTATTAGGCACTTATATGTATGTAACACACACTTGATAAAATTTGTTTTAGAATTGATGATTACATCCTTATCATGTCTAATCTATGTGGCATAATTATACATGAACGTGTTATGAATGTAATGGGAAGGCCCATAATTATATAGCCCTACAATGTATCTGGTAATATTTTCATATCCAAGTATATTATTTATTGGATTATTTAGTAAACCTAATCCATGTTGGGACTTTGTCCAAAATTTGATGTTCTCTTGGAGTTTATACATGACTTATCCTTATGATTCTATATTTTATGTTGTTTCCACATTACTATATTCCCTTGATGCTATCATGTTATACCATGCCTCATTGTTCAATAAAATGATTCTTTACCCTTTTATGTTATCTTGATATTCCTATTTACTCATATGTATTACATTAATTATGATATTATTTTATTATTCTCTTACTGGGTTTTATACCTCACCGTTTTCTTATGTACATCCTTACATTATCCCATGTAGTTCCTAGAAGAGAAAATAAATTTTTAGTTAATGTGGTGGAGTATTAAATGATTTCATTGTATCCCTAGTCAAGTTATTATTCTATGTACATAATTTCCTAAACACACTGGTCTACATGATCTTTTGGGGTCATATTAGGTGTATCTTTTATGGAAAAAATAATGAAATAATATATATTAAAATATGGGTTATGATGGTTAGTATCAGAGAAAATCCATGTTATTTTTGTGATTAGTATGAGAAAAAATTAGTGATGGGATTATGGATAAGTCTAAATAAAGTAAAAATATCTAATTTTTTTTAATATATGTCTCATGTGCTTTATTTTAAAATAAATCCATGTATGGATACTCTAAATGGATGTGGCTCTATAACAGTTATATCATGGGGTAAAAATATAAAAAAGGGAAAATTGGGAGAAAATTGATCATAACTTGGTGCTAGATAGTAGTCATTACTATACAGTTTCATTGAAAATATATTGGTATATAATTTCGTAAATTCACAAGATCTTTAAAAAATATTATGGTAGGAAAAAATGCACATATGACTTTTTTTGATGAAATATATCATGGATAACATAGGTTGGAGCCTATAAATTCATAGGTTATGGAATATATTTCATTTATTTTTCGTTTATTCAATATTTATTTTTTCCTATTATATGATAAATAGAATGAATATTGTCATCTCTAAGTTGATTTTGGATGAATTAAATGATTAGAACAAAAATCTAATAGTGAATTTCATTCTTATCATCCATTCATAAACATCAAATTTTATGTGACTATTGTTTTATGATTTCAGTTATATCATAAATGTATTTTAAAACTATTCAAAACACAAAACAACCAAAATAGAACTAATGTTATCTATGAAGATGGAAAATCGGGAAATTATTTCATCAGAACTATACAACTCGTCACCTTTCAAAATTTGTGGGATGGGTATACTAGTAAAACATGTGATAATTAATTTATTGGAATTCGATGATATTATTTGAATGTATTGTATTTAATTTTATAGAGGAGACATAAATTAATGGGAAAACAAAGGCACCATTTGTATCACAAATGATCCTCTTATTGAATTAATATGTTAGAGGAGGGTGAATAAGCTTTGGTATCATCATCTCAAAGAATAAACATTATATCCTTGTGAGAAATCTTATCTATCTCAAATAATTGAGACTATAGAAAAGATCATCCTTGAAGACATGACCATTACAGTGAATATATTAATGCGTTTTCTGAATAATTTCTGGCTATTCCTCTAAGTGAGAAGGTTGAGTTCCTAATCATGATTATAACCAAATATTTTCCAATATACATGAGTCTATAGAAAATGACCAATATTAAACTTGAGGAGCTAATGAATAAATGATAGTATAATCTGGATAACGGGTTTATATGAAAAAGGGAATCACCATGGTGTGAACTTATAATCTTTATCAAGAACAAATATGGTTCAATTCACCTCTTCATTGATTATTGTAAAATAAAAAAAAAGAACAAGTAACATCTTCCAAAAGCTAATGATTTTTTGATCAGTTATATGGATCCCAATGCTTCTCTATGGTGGATCTTAGGTTATGGTATTATGAATTATAAGTAAAGAAGGAGGGTTTACCCAAGACTACTTTTTGTTCAAGGTACAATCACTATGAGTTCTAAATGATTCCATTTAGACACTATAATAATCCAGTAATTTCCATGGACTTGATGATTAGAGTATTTAGATATTAACTTGAAAAATATTTGTTATTCTTTATAGATTATATTCTTATCTACTCTATAATAAGGGATGGAAAAGAGGATCATTTGAATAGTATATTGATGAACCTATGGAAAGAAAAGATTTACTCTTATTATATTAAATAAAAGTTATGGATTGAAAAGTAACATTCATAGGGAATTATTTTACCTGTAAAGGGATATATATGGATACCCAAAAAGTATAGGAAATTGAAGGATGTCGTAGACCAACCTTCACGATAAAAAACCATAATTTTAATGGATTATAAGGGTGATATCATATATTACTAAGAAACTTGTCAATATTTTCAATCCCACTAAAAAATATAACTATGATGAGGTGAGTTTTTTTAAGTATGAATGTGAATAAATATTTAATGAGTTTAAGAAGAGGCCAATCGCAAAACTGGTATCACACTACACATCATTCGAAAATGATTGTTTATCTTAAATGATGTCTCCAAAAAGGGGATCATTGGATTATTCACGAATAATGAAAAATTATGGCCTATGACCCTTTCCAATTCAATATACATGAGTATAAGTAGCCAAAACATTATATAGACTTCGTTTCAGGGATCATCACACATATTATTTGGTAATATTATTACTATGAGGAGAAGTGTGACCAAGTTATGGATCATATGAGACTCAAATATATATTCAAAAAAAAGATCTCAATATACAAAAATAGATGAGTTTAGAGTCTATTAATGATTATGATTAGTCAATACATTAATATTATATGAATGAGAAAAAATTGAAAGATTCAATGTGTAGAAAGGAACTGACAACATTATACTGGATGATAATGAAATGGATTTAATCTTCTTGCAATTACAGAGGATTTAAATTATTAAAATAAAAGGGACATCATATTATCTTACTCACATGACTTCTCAGCTATGTATTATTGAGAGGATAAATTAGGCTCATAAGGATTATAAGGTGGCATTGAAAATGGTAGTGAATATTCCAGAAGACAAACTTGATAAAGATAGTTATAATACATTGGAATCATTATATATGGATAAAGAAGGAAATTGTAGATGATGGGTATAGATAATCCCAATATATTCATGCAATAATTACTAAGAAGTATAAAGATATAAAAAAATATCAATTGTAATAAAATTAAATGAGATATTGATAAATTTGTATTAGGATTCTTGGTATGAAATAAATTGAAGGATAACTGATATATTTATAAGGGAATGATACAAGAATTTACCAAAACAATATAGAAACTAGAAAATATACCAACATATTTTGTCATAGGAATCCCCTTGGCTCTAAATGAAAATTAAAACATCTTGGTGTTAGTCGACTCCCTTACCAAGTAAGCACATTTAATTGCTATCAAGTAAGATTTTTCTTATGACCTACTCACCCTGATATACATAAGGTAACTGGTAATACTACATGTATTTACACACTCTATTGCACATAATATTGATCATGGGATTACCTCAAGGTTTTGGAGAATCATTCAGCAAGCGTTGGGTGCATAATTGAGCTTCAACACTTCCTATCACCCTTAGATAGATGATCAGTCTAAAAGAATCATCCAAACTCAAGAGGATATGATGAGATCATGGTCATTGGATTTCCATGGATGTTGGGATCAACACCTTCCCCTAATAGAATTCTCATATAACTATATTTTCTAATCCAGTATTCAAATGGATCTTTATGGGGCTCTGTATAAGAATATGTGTTGTAATTTAACATGATAGTATAATGTTGGATAGAAGAAGCTAATAATACATTACCCTATCAAAGAGATATAATAGAAGGGTTAATCTATTCAACATCATATGAAATCAAAATAAAAATTCAACATAAAATATATGGGTATAATCATTAATGAGACCTGAAGTTTGAGTTCATAGATAAATTTCTCAGTTATAGGTCAATTTTGAAGAAATTATTGAGGTTTGGGAATAAAGGAAAGATTAGTCCAAGATACATCACCACATTATAGATCCATCATGACATCAATGTGATATCTTTTTTACTAGAACTCCCACCTTACCAATCTCAAAGTCATGTTGTTTTTCATGTATTAGTCTTGTATAAGTACATACTACACCCCTCAGATGTATTGAATCCATTGGTGGCTCTATTAGATAATGATATTTAATACGAGTAGTAACCCATGAAGATCATAGATAATAAAGACAATGTTCAATGAAACAAGACAACACACATGGTCAACATATTGTGCTTTAACCACATGATTGAGGAAGAAACTTATGAATTGATAAAAGAGATGAAAAAAATTATCATCTTCTAAAGTAGTTGAAATTTTTTTCAATGGAATGAATATCTAAAGGGGGTAAGAATATAATGACCTAATGTATAATAAATGAAATTTAATTTTCAAATGAGTAAATTCCTTATTAAATAATGTATTTATAGAATACACATGTACTATATTTATTATTTTGGATCATTATAAGTTATATCCTATTATATTTAATACAATATTAAGAATTATAATTTTTGATAGTATAGTTATTATACAGTGATCATATGATTATTATATATATTTTCCTTTCATAAATCTAATTGACATTGACAATTGAAGTGATTTCCTCAACCAGTTGGATCATACCATATAAATCCTATTTATCAAAATATCTGAGGGAGATAATATCACTTGGATTTTCCCTTGACCAATACTAAGATTATATTCAAAGAAAAACTCATTTGAAAACTTTTATGGGAGAAGTTAAAGCAGTTTAAGATAATGTCCTATCCCATGTTCACTGAACGTCCCCCAGAAATTCTCACCATCACACACTGTACTCTTAGTGAATTATCTGGTGCAATAAAGCGAAATTTATTGAGATCCTAACAATATGAATTTGTATATTTTTATTTTTTAACAAAATAATGAATATATATATATATATATCATTTATAGTGGTTATATAATTAATTTTCATAAAAATAAGAATATGATACGATGAAGCATGAATATGTTTTTTGGAAAATATATAGTTTCAATCAAGACATCCTTTTTGACGAATTAAAGACTTTTTGAAATAAATTATATTTTTAGAAAATTTTATTATTACATAATATTTACTAAATATAGATGTTAATTTAATTTTATTGAAATCAATTTTAATTGATATAATGGTCTAAAAACTCTTATTGTCAAAATAACATTATTTTTCAATAAATAGGGATTTTCGATATAAATCTGTAAATTATCATATTTAGAAATATATTTTTATAAAATAAATAATTTTGTAAAAAATATTGTGTTGAAATTATCCAATAGTAAATTTTCCTCAATTTTCACAGATAATTGATTTTTTTTTTAAAAAATATGGTATATTTATAAGGTATATATTAGGACATGATAAAATCTCAAAAGTGAAGTAATAAATACAATAAACAGTATGTACACCCAAAATTATATTTACCCCATATAATAATTTTTTAGGAATTATTTGATTAAATTTACCCTTAATGAATCCTATAAAACTAATATTATATTTTATGGTTTTAAAATCAATTATTAAAAACATGAATCAATTATACATCACAAAAGCTATTATATTATGGATTTTGTTTCCAAGACTTATAAAATAATCAAATTCAATCCTATTTTGTAGAACCATAGGGAAACTGTGGGATGGTTTTAATTTCAATTAATTTAATATATATTTTCCAAAACCATGTTTTACAAATTAATAAACAATTCCCCCAACATTAATATAAATACCCACCCATTGTTAGACTCATATTCAATAAATAGACATTTATCATGATTTTACTATCCTTATACCTATCTAAATTCCTCCAATGGTATTTTCAAGCTCTTAAGAAGCTCCCTCGATATTTTATATGTGACCTCTCAAGGTAATGGATCATCACCTTCTTCACTATATCCAAGGACCTTTGTTATATTATGCCTTTGTTTTCAAATTTTCCATTTTGCAATATTTATCATGAATCCATATTATTTTCTTTATTATGTTCCAGTGATTAGATACACCTTTTACTCTTATTTAACCCTTCAATGATTCTTTTTGTACCCCTATTATGCTGCTCAAATTATCCAGCAATTTTCCATACCATACACTTATGTAATCAATACAAATCCACATTTACACTCAAGGATATTCACATATATGTATAAACCATTTAATTATTATGGAATTCCATGTATATTATCCACACTCCATTATTAGGGTATTTAATATGATAAAAGATACCCATATGTTGTTTGATAGATAAGGCACACTTATTCTTGTACATGATATAAATATGGAATGTGGGACTGAAATTATATATCCCTCCAATTAACTGGGTAATGTTTTTGTCACATAATATTATTTTTATGGGATTCGGGAGTAAACATAATCCATGATGGGACACTATCCAACAAGTGTTTTTTTCTTGACAGTTATGATTGGATTGTGATTATGATTTCATGTATGATGTTATTACCACATTCTTATGTAATCCTTATATTATCATGTTATATCATTCCACCTTATTCAGCATTATTTTTTAACCCATTTTATTTCCTATTTATATTCCTCTTAAATTATATGTTTTATTATTATCAGGTTATGATTTGATTATTCCCTTATTGGGATTTATAGATCACCCATTTCTTATGTATGTTTCTAGGTTATCTCATGCAGTTGAAGAAGTGAAATGAAATTTTAATGAATGTTACGAAGTTTTAAATAATTTTTTTGTATCCATGTAAATTTTATCATTCTATGTACCAGAATTCCTTACCATAATAGGCTTCTCGATCATCTAGGGTTTTATTGTTTGTACCTTTATGTAATAAATCATGAATTGATGTGTACTAAAATATGGGTTGACATATAATATCTATATTTCAATAGACATAACTATAAAATGGTTGAAGATATATTTAAATAATGTTTTCATGAGAAGTCTAAAATAATTAAAATATGTGAAGATAAAATACATTATTTTTAAAAAACTCACAAATATAATATTGATGTAAAAGATGTCTAGTTAGAGTCCAAAACAAATAAAATTAGGATATTGATATTTTACTTATTGAAATATGAAAAAAAACATTATAATAAAACTATTATGTTTAAAACTGAATAGTAATTTAGATTCAATAAATTTGGGTTTGAGTAGAATAAGATAAATTTGAAATTTATTGAGTTAAATGTTAAACTGAGTAATATAGAATTCACATATGTAAGGTCGTAGCGAATGATAGAAAAGAATAATGTTACCAAAAAAATATCTAAAATAGTTTTTCTAAAAAAAATATTTATAAAAATATTTGGTAATCATCTCATGATTAACCATTTAATATCTCATAGTAGAAGGTATCACATAACCCAGTTGAATATATTTGTATTAAAAATAATCACCAGGTGAAAAGACTTCAAATCTAAAATCATACAAAAATTATTGAAGAAACAGCTATGAAATTTACTACATCAATGAGGTTGAATGTATGAAATAATAGGAAAATAATATCCTTAATTAAATATTAATAGATTAGTGAAACCACAAATAAATTGTAACACTATTTTTAATAAAAAATTAAATTTAAAGGAAAAATGAGGTCTTTATTCCATTGATAACAATGTTTGATATTTATATACATTACCATTAATATCATGATTGATATGTAAGTATATAGAAATTATATAAGGCCTAAATTCATGGGGTGTCATGATAATGTTAAATTCAATCCTAATAAACATTAATAGACTTCACAAAAGCAAAAAAATGTGTCTATAAAAATAGATATTGATGTATTTATGAAATAAATGAATTTATTAATCAATTTTGTTCATAATTAGAAATAGTGCTACTATATATTATCCCAACACAAATAGTATGTTGATAAAAATAGAAGTCCAAAATAGCTAAATAAGTGTATAGTTAAAGAGAACCATCCATCATTGGGAACAAAACCATTGAGGAAGGCTATTGAATTTTCATCACCCAAAAATAAAGAAGAGAAGGATGTGAAGTATGCCACACAAGATGGATGATTATTATTAAATATGGGATAATATTCAATGTAATGTACTATTGAAAAAATGCTATGCATCTCACGGAACAAAGGATTGATATTGAATCAAAAATGAGGTCATTCAATGATAAAAACACGAAGATTGGCTTGGTGGATGGCATACAGATTAAGATGATAGTAGATTTTTGAAAAGGGATAACCCAAATGATAATAGAGATGTTTGTGTGAGGTGTTAGAATGGAATACACATGGTTTTCATATGAATAAATATTTTTCATGAAAAAATTAGAATAAAAGGGAAAACGCTGGGGACACCATGTACTAATACTTTATTTGGGAACATTGTGTCTGCTAATAAAAAGTATAATGTCTATGTTCCAATAATATTTCTCAATAATATGTACAAATAAATTATAAATGGGAAATAATATGGAGTAGGAATAAAAAGATGATTTTTCATTGGTAGATCAAGTAAAGAGGCTCATTCATGCAATGATGAATGTTGATAAGGGAATGGAGAAAAGGAATCCTATTGAGGGATTGATTATACAAGTCTAATAGAATGTAATAACAAAAATATAAATATAGTTATAGCTAAAAAATGAGAGTTTGGGTTGAGAAATGGGCCTTAGCCTTCAATATAACATTAAAAAAGTAATGGATGTCCTAATAATTCCCATATTTTGTTAGCTGTGCAATGTGAGAAATGGGATTGTAGGTGGAGATTATAAAAAGGGATAAAAAAATGAAATCCATATACTGTGTGATGGTAATAAAATCATGGTTTAGATAATGTGGTTTCAATATCATGTATGAAGATAATAAAATATGGCAAATCAAGAAGAGTCTTCCTTGAGGCATAGATATCAAAGAGGTAAATACTCTATATATTTATTCATTCTTATTAAATTTGTAACTCTATAAAACTCAATAAAAGTGAAATAATGAGTAAAAATCATCACTCTCTAAACACTATTTTGATTTATGGTGATTATTATAATCAAATGGAGTTATTATATAAAGGAATAACATATTACAATGAACATTATATAGAATTTTTTTATTTATTTTACGATGCTGAGTGTAGGATAATAACACCTCTTGAAAATAATTTTAACGACCCCCTATAAAAAATGATACTTGGTATCATTTTTATATTATGGAATGATTTTATTCCTAGATTGATAAGTATTTATTCACACTAAGACATCCCAAATAGAATTATAATTTATTAATTGATGGATTATTTATATGAAATGTGATATGTAAGGATTATCCCATAGATTTACCTAAGAATTATGAATGTGGAAGAGAAAAGTGGAGTATATTTTTCATACATATAGGGAGAAATATTCTTCCTTATAATAACATCCTTACTTCATTATATCAATTAATTGGAGAATTATTTTTCGCATATTCCTTTCTTTTCAATTCTAAGGAGAACAGAAATGGGAATATATTAATATTTTCAGTATTTTATAGATATTAATAATAAACACAATGGTGATATTGAATTTCCCTTTGGTTGAATGGTTGTATTTATTATCAATATGTGTGAATAAGAATTTTTTGGTGAGTGATGGTATGTTTAGTTATTATCCACACACTAAACATGATGAAATATGATAATCCTACCTTATATACACTACCACAAAACTGGGTTTCCATAGAGCCACCCTTTAACAGTGCTAAAAAAAGAACTGATAAATGAGGTGCCTTTATTAGTGCTAAAAAAAGTCATCATAAAGGCACCACTTTATCAATGAATTTTAAAGTGCTGTTAAAGGGCCCCCCTTTATCAGTACTTTTTCTTAGTAATGCTGATTAAGGGGGTAATTATGAGCACTTTTTCCAAACACTGATTATGTGGATTTATAAAAAATTCATAAATAATAATATATTGATATATAAGTACATTTATATTGATATAGATATAATATATATTTTTCCAATATATTTTAGATAAGGATAAATGGAAATCTAAAATTAATGTATAAGATATTTAGTAAAAGGGGCTTATAAATTATATTAAAAATATTTTTAATTAATAAATTTCTAATTATCATCGACTAATAATCATTTAATAACATTTTTAAGCCAATAAAATAAATATATAAAAGATCTAAAATAAGTTAAAAATGTAACTCATACTTGAAACGACCATAACTTTTGACCCGTTAGTCCGTTTGAGCACTATAACATATCAAATTGAATCTTGCGACGATATCTACGCACAAGTAACCTAAAGGAACCACATATCTTATTTTTTAAGGCAAAAGCAGACCCATAAGTCTTCCAAAACTAATTTTTTAGTCTGTATATCCAAATTTTATAACATTAAAATATAAATTCTGATTTGAATGTCCTCTAGGCCTGTACCACATATCATATCAAAGATTCATTCTTTTTCTTCTATTTGACTGGTTGAGGATTTTAAACTAACTTCTGGATTAGAATTTTTTGTTGTATTAAAATTCTATTGCTTTTCGAATACACGTATATATGTATTTATTCACATATATACATCTCTGTGTGTGTTTGTGTGTGTGTGTTTGTTATATATATGTATGTATGCATGTATTTATTTATTTATAAACTCAAATAAGTAAACATATTTTATAAATGTATTTAAAAAAAATCTTATTAATATATATTTATATACAAATAAATATACGAATATAAAATTATAACTATATATGTATATATAAATATATATAAATATATATAACTATATATGAATATATATTAATATAAAGATATATATATATATATTAATATACATATATATATATATATTTATATATTAATATGACAATATATATATATTGATATAACTATATATATATATTAATATACATATATATATGTTAATATATATATATATACCTAAATATTAATATACATATATATATATATTAATTTAAATAAATATACATATATTAATGTATGTATATATATATATTAATATACCCATAAACATCTATATTAATATAACTATATATATATGTTAATATATATATATATATTAATATATATATATATATTAATATACTAATATATATATATATTTTAAAACATATATATATATATATATATATATATGAGTAAATATAACTATATATATATTAATAAATGATGATCAAAGAAATTTGGTGGAGTGGTAAAGGGTTTGGCACACATGCAATAGGTCTCGAGTCTGAATCCTGGGGGAAGTAGATTGCGCGCACAGGTGAGGGGAATAACCTAGCACTTTAAAATGGGGGGTAGAAGCACTATTTAAGGGGTGGGGATGGGTAAAGCTTGCTAGGGCGTGCGTGGGCTACCATGGGGGGCAGGTGTTGTTAAAGGGGGGCATCAAGTGATGTTGAAGCCCCCCAGAATTGCATATATATATAAATAATTTTTAATAATTTTTAACTTTTATCAGCGCTTTTTATACCTGATAAAAGGTTCCTTTATCGCCACTTTTTTGAGCGCTGATAAATGGGACCCCTATCTTCACCTCAATTAAGAAAACTTCTTTTATCCCTATTAATGCATTTTTCTATCACTGATAAAGGCCATATTTATAGTAGTGATACATGGATAAATAAGATGCAACCCATAAATAACTAGAAGTATAAATATAGGATCATCACCTAAATTAGATTATTATAGAGATAGACCCAAAGTCAAAGTTAGGTGTTGAATTATGATAAGTTTGATCTATAATCGTTTTAATGGAATAAATGAGAATATAAAAGTTGGATACTAATTTAGGTGATGATCTTACCATGGGGGTGGGCACTGTTAAAGTGGGGCTCCAAGCGCGCTTGAAGCCCCCCAGAATTGAAAAAATATTATTTTTTAAATATTTTGTTATCTTCTATCTATGCTTTTTAATAGTGCTAATAAAAGAGGTCTTTTATCAACACTAAAAAAAGCGCTGATAAAGGACCCTTTAATCAATGATTTTTTAAGCAATGATAGAAACAACCATTAATCAATTCTTTTTTTAGCACTGATAAAAGGGTCCTTTATCAGCGCTTTTCATAGAACTGATAAAAGGGACCCCCTATCTTCACCTCGAGTAACAACTCTTTTTTTATCACTGTTAGTTCCCTTTTATAGTGCTGATAAAGGCCATATTTGTAGTAGTGATATATGGTCAAATATGATGCAACCCATGAATAACTAGAAGGATAGATGTTTGATCATCACCAAAATTAGATGATTTTTGTGATAGACATAATTTCAAAGATAGGTTTTGAAGTATGATAAGTTTGATCTATAATAGTTTGAATGAAATAGATGGGAATATAAAAGTTGGATACTAAATTTTTTTTATGTTGTATAGATTGTATAAACTATACATAAAAGGTTTAAAAAAAGTTCAATGTTTTGAGACAAGATATCCTGTCTTTTTGAGAAATAATCCATTGGTTGTTAATCTTAAATGATGTGGAAAATAGTGGGGAAAAAGATGCGATAATGATTTTTGAAGATGGGAATTGAGGCTAAAATTACAAGTAATTTATGTGTAGAAATACTATTTATCTTGGTTATTTTTATGATTCTATAAATTTCAGAGAAATCTAAACTGATTTAGAATTATTTTGATAATTTAATGAATTATTATATGTTTTTTTGAATTTATTTGATAATCTTAAGAGTTCCCTATGTGATTCTGAAATTAATGTTACCAGGCATTATGAAGATAATTATTATGTCATTTTGGATGAAAGTTCAATAAATATAACTATTATACATGCCCAAGTACTGTACAGGTTTTTTGTTTTGAAGAATAGATATATAATCAACATATTTGTCAAAATATTTGAATCATCTCCCACAATGTTCTTACTATTAGTACCCTTTATAAAAAATCACACTTAAATACATACATCGAAACCTATAGAAGGAAAAAAACGTAAGGTGAGTTCAGAATCTCAGTAAGGGGAGACATGGGATATATCAATCATAATAGAAATAAAATGATCATGAGTTTATGATATCATAATCAATTGAATGTTCTCAACCTAAAATTTTCATTCCCCAAAAATCATAAATCATAAACTTCGAAGTCAATTCATATCCAAAAAACTGTGGTTTGTAAGCTTATCAAAGTAGTAATCATCATTCAAGTGTCACAACATCAAAATATAGAATCTTAAACATATAAAATATTAACCTTTTAGATACATCCATTCACAATAATTTCCATATATTATTTTGTTAGAATAAATAGAATTAATCATACTCATTCATCAAAATGTAACTATAGCTATTAACAGTCATCTCCATTCATAATCTTCTGAGAATAGCTAGAAAAAATAATATTCACACAAAGAAATTTGAAAAATATAATCAAAATCATGTTCAGGTTATCATTATCAACTCATGGGATATAAATATAAGATTATCCAATTAATTGGAGGGATATTTTAGACCATACCATTATATAATTGTAATCAATTCATATATATTACACAAAGTCATGAAAAAATTTATCATTTCATCATAGCTTATCATAGGAAAAGAAAGCAGGTTTCTTTAATAATAAACCATTATAATCAACAACCATCTAGAGAAGAATAAGGATGATATTAATGTATCATTTCCATAGCAATGGAAAATATTAATCATATGATGTTTTCATATATTAAAATACCTTTAAATGATCACTAGAACCTTTATTGAGGAAAATTAACTTTTCATTTTGAAATCACTTAATTAAAATCTAAAATCTTCAAAAATCACAGAATCAAAATTCTTATAAAATGTAACGTTTATAGTTTAAAAGACACTCCAATTGTGCTCCATAATCGGTGGGTCACATGACCTCAAATGCATATCCACAAACGCCAAAGGCTACCAACTAGCAACGAGGGCCTATGACTGAAAGCGGGGAAACTATTCCCTCATTGTTAGAGTGTAATACAATGGAACAATAATATTCAACAGCTAGAGAATTAAATACCATTAGGTGATGTAAACAATGTATTATTAATAATGGATATAACCAGGAGTCATAACATGAAAAAGATGATGATTCATGTCACATTTTCTAGGAACACAACCAAAAAAGAAAACAATTCAATCAAGTACAAGATACAATATCATGGTACATAAATAAAAAAACATAGAATCATCATCAGCCTCGGCATTGTCCCATGCTCTCCTTATCTTAAGCATCATATAATGTACCTAGAAAAGGGAACTTTACCTTATTTACAACTATGTTCATATAATATTTTTTGGGCCCAAAAACATGACCCAAAAGGGTATGAGAACTAAATCCTAGTGGTTAACCGACCATGATATGTTAAAATTAATCAGTAAATATTGCAATATGTGGTATACAAAAGTGAAAGTTGTAAACTAAGAAGTACTCAAAAGGTAAAAATGCTACCAGTACTAGTTTCCATTAATTCAATTCATGCACATGAAACAATTAAATTGTATTGAATTACAAGCATATCGAGATCGAGCCTTGGCCATTCAATACCTTTTATAATGTAAGAACAATCGATGTATCTAAATAAAATCATAATATATATAAGATAAAATCGAGTCCATGCATTTTCTCTGTCTAGGAAAGCATGTCATATGTGACACATTTAAATATTCTATTCAGAACCTTGCCCTAAGGCATAGAAAAACATCATCTGTAGGCTTAGAAAAACCTCTAACACTGCCATAGAAAAACCTCGCGTGCATGCATAGAAAAAAACTCATCCACAAGAATAGAAAAACCTCACATACAGGAATAGTGAATCCTCACCACCATTCATAGAAAAGCCTCACCCTTAAGAATAAAAAAAACATCACCCTTAGACATAGAAAAAATAACTAAAGTTATCCAATATAAACAAGAACGGAAAAACCTAAAAAGTATTTTCCTTTCAGATACTCACATGGGAAGGGTTTATAACAAGAAACATGTAAATTAAACTATTTCATGGATTTCGAATTTATAAACTCACATGGGTAGATATCATAGCAAACATCACATGTAATTTAGAATATTAAATGGTTTAACAATCATCTACTGACATTTCTCATATAATAAAATAATCCTATTAAGTAGTCTAAACCATTACAAACTTATGAAATTTATATACTCACATGGGAAGTTCACATTTCATGAAAAATAAGTCAGTTAAACTATCTCAATGTATACACAATTCTACACACATGGGATGTTTACATCACAATCATAACAAGTGAGTTAAACTATCACAAGTCTAAAACAATTATAATCACATGGGAAATTCATTCGATTAACATATTCCATTTTAAACTACCCATTAACATAATCAAAGGAATGTCTATTGGAATCATAATTCAAATGGATAACATTGGTCTTCCAAGGGAGACACACCCACAGGTTGGCCTTTAATCGAAATAAATAATCATAAACATGAATTAAAACCATCCAAACAATTACCTAATAAATATTAGGAAACAACAATTGTAAATTATCCACAATGAGACACCCTATAAAGCATCGTGTGACACACCAGCACATATAAACAACTTTACATTTAGCGAAAGGCATGATCCCACCTATCATGTAGTCATACAACCCTCTTTATCCAGCATCATCCTCTAATTTGAGAAAGAATTAATTAGATATCAAAAAATGATAAAAAAAATTATCAACCTTATATAACATGTTCAAGATATGAAAACATTAAGAAACAAAAAAGAAGAATCAATAGATTACTTATTGTCTCCCAACGCATCCGTAGGCAATAAAATCCGCGTTCAGATGATGATTTGGGATCCAAAACCCCTTCTGGAACTGTCGTATCACAAAACCAGTGCATCTTCTATCCAGAATGATAGAAACGTGTCTACTTCCCATTTTATAAAAAATTATAAAATACAAGGCCTATAAGAGGAAATACACACCATGTTGGTTCTCTTATTTTACATTTTCCTAGTATCCCTTACATGTTATGCACTGACTTACCGACTTGATTAAACAATGTGTACCTAAAAATACATAGTGTCTAACCACCTTGTCTTTCCATGTAAGGTGTAGAGCTAGTATTTAACCTCTTTTAATCCTTTTCCTTAAGTTTAAAAAAAGTAATGTTTTATACCTCAACAATAGAATTAGGTTCTTATAACCATTCCCCTTGAATCCATTTATCCCAAAATTTCCCTTCTCTGGGAGATGAAGAACTATCAGAAAAAAACTCTGCCACTGTGATCATATATGGGTCTTCCTATCCCAGGTTTCATCCTAAACTCGGTCGTGCTTTCATAGAACCTGTAATAATATAATATAATTCCCATAGAGAACCATATTTCTATGATCTAAAATTTGTATAGGATGATTCTCAATGGATTCATAAAATAATAACTGATCCAATTTAGGATGAAAAGCATGAGACAAGTCCTAAAAGTAACATCACAACTGAGAAACGTGGAAAATATCATGCATATCCCAATACCTATGGGGTAATTTCAACCGATAGGAAATTGACCCGACTCCCCCCAGAATCTCAAAATTCTTGATTTATATCTGTGAAATCATACCCAATCTTCTTGATCCTCTTGTGTCCCATCCTCGTGGAAACACGTAGGAATAACATGACCCCCAACCTCGAACTCCAGAGGATGTCTATGGAGATTGATAAAATATTTATAAGGAAACATCATAGTAGTCATCCAATTTAGATTCAACTGAACAATTTTAGTGGTCACTTGGAAAAGACAAGGTCCCATCATAGCTACCTTGCCTACCTCCAACCAAAACCGGGGTGATCAGCATGGTCTATCGTATGTTTCCAAATATTGTACAATTAGAAAAGTAGCTTGAAAGCTATTTTTATATGAGAATTAAACCATGGGTATGTGTCTTTCCAAAGGACCCCAGAAATCTAGGACACATTCCCAAAACATTTCCTCTAGTACATGAATCATTCTCTCTGACAGGCCATCTATCCGAAGGTGGAAACCCATGCTTAGAACCACTTCTTTACCCATCGACCACTGTAACCCATTCTAGAAATGAGATGTAAACCGAGCATCCTTATCTGAAATGATAGAAGCCCATATAGTTTTACAATCTAACAAATGTACAAAATCCCAATCTCATCAACTTTGAAGGATTCCTTGATCAGCAAGAGAGTACAACCATAATAATCATTTCAAGAACAACCCAAACAAAATTATGACAATGACACCTACACCGTTGGAGAACTCCATTAAGAACACCCTTGATCATTCCAGTGATGCTTCCAACATTATTTTCCATTAACTGGAGAAACCAACATGACTAAGATCTTACAAGAGGCCCCATACCAAGGTAGACTCCAACCTTGATCAACCTCATTAAAAATGATCACGCAAACATCCCTTGAAAGACATTGCGGACTTAAACACCACACCCACCTTTAACTGGTGGAGTGTTCAAACCGGTTCACCCAAACTATACATGAGGAACAAGAATAATAATGAGTCAAAATATTATTGGATGACTTATCATATAAATTCCTATATTACTAGGCTAGCGTGATTCAATAGGAACAGAACACCTTCTCCCAAGGCCTAATGCGTCCACAATGAACTTGTTCAACGCAACCCAAACACGTCTCTTGTTGATGTTTCATTGTCAAACCATCCACGAATCATTATGAATGGTTATGCCCCAACATGAGTTAATGAGAAAAAATATATATCCCACTAGAATAATTACCCCATTTTAAATAATCACACTTGATCCCAACTACAAGTTCAAGGTAATATCAGATTCATCATCACGATGTCTAAGGAACTCACCAAGGTGGTCCTTACTACTTGTTACTAATTAGACATTGGAACATGGAAAAAAGTCCACATAAGAGCATTGACTAAACCCAGAGAGGAATCAACCTAGAGGTCACATCAAGGAATGGAGAAGGCATCCAGAGTCCATTCAATGAATTATTACACATGAACCCAAGTATCACTCAGGATTAACTAACCCTAATTTAAAGAAACACATCGGTGTACAATATAGAAAGAGAAAAAGAACAAGCCCAGTGGATTTCAACCATAGTGTGGCATATAAATTATGATCTCTTAGTGTATTTTGGATGACTTCATGATCGAGGAAATTATCATCTTTTAAGGAAGGATAATAGAAGAGAATTTAAAATATTACTAAAAAGGATTGTCGAACAACTACTAGTCAACCTATTGAAAGAAACATGGTTTTGATTTCCAGTATATCACCACTAAACTAACTGTAATTCCATTATTTCAAGGAATTTCCATGATAGTTCACTATTATCCACTAAGGTCTATTCATGACTGTCCGTGTCTCATATTGGTTGCAAACACATCCATCCATAAACACTTTGTGCTTCCTAAAAGCATCAACATGAAACAAGGCTCACAAGCCTAAAATAAATTCAAGTAGAACCAACCATTTTTTAATTTTTCCTTGAATGTGATCTTTCTTCTAAGAAGGACACATTTAAATGCATCAGTGTCATTCCATGGACCATGATCACCATGTCGTATCAAATGGAATTAAAGTTGAAATTTAAATTGAACGGTGTGTCAAAATGCCCATGTCTCAAAAAGTCTTCCTGTATAGTGGGATGAACATTATTCCATAATGCTCAGGTCACGCTACTCAAAAGATAACCCGAGAACGCACACAAAATCTCAAAGCTCAATGGTTTAAATGAACTCAAAAAAGGTTTTTACAATTTACCAGTCGATGGGTATCACGTAATTCAACATATACTACCCCATGTTTATAGATACAATGAAAAATTCTGTGTATTATTCATAGGTTTTACACCATATGCATCCAATTACCAGATGGATCACATAAGAATTTGGTCAAAATAACATCAACAGTTTATATAGAAAAAATGTACCAAGTAGTCCATCCCATAAGGATAGAGAGGTTCACACGACCTCCTAAGAAAGATGACCATGCCCAAGGAATTTCTGACTTGCTGAATCGAGAATTCCTTAATGCCCATTCCAATATCAAGTGTTAAGATACATGGATCACTCATCTAAATAGAAGAATCTTCTCTAAAAACCAAATGTCCTACTATGGACAATGAAACCATATCTGCACCAACGTTAGAATGATTGTAGTAGAGAACAAGACAACATGCTTTAAGAGTGATACCTACCTCGTGCTAGCCCCTTAAGAAGAACAAGTATTGACTCCTAGCACTAAGTCATGTATAAATAGATTTAATGTGTTCAAAATCCGTGTTTTAATTAATACAATGTAAAAAAGAAACATCCTATTGATGAAGATCGCACCTTTGTTAAGGCATAAATCCAAATAGTTAAACTACCAGTACATGAGGGTATCTTATTATAAGAAAAAATGCATCTCAAAAGCACAGATATCAAAATAGGACATGTAAACACCTTCCTCTAACCACTCACCCCACTCCCTATCCCATGGTTTATGTTTGTTTGTCAAAAAATGAGAGATACTACCAAAACCTCACTACTGAGGTCGTGTTTGGTAAATTCAATGACTCAGAGGCACCCTACATGGGATCCTCCAGATAAACACGAGTGAAGGAATCCTATAGTAGGGATCCTCAGATACAATAAAAAGTAGAGGGATCCTTGAAGGGACTCCCAAGAACATCATAGCTCAAGAGAGATAGCTCTCATTTCATCTCAGATCAAAAGTCTCAACTAGGTTGATCTGAACACCCACACGATCATCCACGCCTAGTCTCAATCCCGAGTGATGATTGAAAATTTTATCTAGAGGTAGAACCTATCCATTTTGAAATAACCACCAAAACACCAATTTGGAGTCTGCAGAACGCTCCATGGGTTTCACAATCATGATCTACATGGAAAACTACTCAGAAAGGACTACTCGTGGGTCCAAAACTTTCAAAGGGGGATAAAATAGGAAAATAACCTCAAAGGGTATCCAGAATGAAGTACATCATTTGTAGAAATGAGACATGACATGTAACATCCAGATCTTACATAGGCATGTTCTCATGCTGGAGTAGGCATGTAAACAAACCAGTTACATGTAATGTCATCCCAACACAAGTCATGTACTCATATTCTAAATCTTGGCCATGTTCCACCACATGGCCGGAGCCACATGGGGCTACCTTGGTAAAAATACACAGTGTGTATAAACCAAACAATGTGTGCACTAATTAGAAACCAAAAACCCATGTTCTCTCTCACATGAATGGAAACACGGTTAATTACCATAAATTCTGTAGTCTGATTACATGATGTGTACTTAATAAAAGTTCAATCTTCTCAAATAGACGAAATACACACCATGTGTTCATTGCATCATACATTGTTTTGTCTGGGTTTCCCAGTAGTAAACCTCAAAAACATCAACAAAACCCATTTTCTAAAAATAAAACAATGGTATGCCAAATTCTTATCCATGGTGGCCCATTACCCCCAACATATAAAAACATACCGTCCACATATTGCACATAACTACACAATTTTAGCTCATAGCCGAAACATGATCCACCAAATTCTGATCCAAGAGGTCCCTTTCTCTACAAGGATCAAAGATTAGTGTCCATCCAATTTTAACCATAACATGTACTAATTAACATATCACAGAATGAGGTATATCAATCATGGTACCTATCAAAATTACATCCATATCTTTCATTATATCTATCACAACTCCATGAAATCGGTAATGCTATCTAAATGGCCTGGAAATAATGCATAGCATGAGATTTGTAACAAGTTACTATATGATGAATGAGATGAAATACCCTCATCTCATAGGGTTTTAAAATGATTGAACAACAATAATATCAATAATAACATCAAAAAACAAGTTTTTTGCCAGATGGTGAAATCAAATTACATGTAATCATTCAAAATCCCAAAAACAGCAGTCAATTCGAGGTAATTTGGATTTTCCCTCTACAGTGGGTAGATACTCCTGGGAATAGATTCTTACCAAACTCCATTTTCTTCATATCCCTATCTAATGTCTCTAAATAGTAAATAAAACTAGAAAAGAACCTTTTTATGATACCACATTGAAATATCCGGAGTCCAGAAACCACTCAACTACTCCTCTATACCCAGTTCAACACATGACCTCAAGAGAATTTCCCCAAACACCAGAGGATTCTGACTAGCAGTGAGGACCTTGGACTGATCATGGGGAAACAATTCCCTCTTGAAATAGTGTAACACGACATAATAATATTATACAATAGTGAAAAAACTAAATACCCATAGCCGATGTAAATAAAAAAGGACTGATAATAGAGATAACAATACGTCATAACATGAAAAAGAAGATGTTTCATGTCACATGTTCTTGGAATGCAACCAAAACATGATATACTAAAATCATGTACAAGATACAATACTAAGGTATAGAAATACCAAAGAAAACTCAGAATCATAGAAGCCCTCGACATGGTACAATGCTCCCCTTCTCCTAAACAATAAATCAATTACATGTAGAAGGGTTCTTTACCTTATTGACACATAAAATCTTATAACAATTTTGGGCCAAAAAACATGACAAAATCGGGGTTTTAACTAATTCCTAGTTGGAAACTCTAAAGATCTATACTTATCATTCATGGAATATATTGAACAGGTAGTGTAAAAAGTAGAAGAAGTAAACAATTATGTACTCAAAAGTAAACAGTCCTATAAGTACTCATTTCCATTTATGAAATTCCTGATCATTAGACAATTAAATTGTATTGAATTATAAATATATCTAGATCCAGCCTTGGCTCGTCATTCCCCCATAGAATGTAAACAAAATCAATGAATCAAAATACCATTTAAATAGATATAATAGAAGAGAGAATCCAAGACTGTTTTTTTTTCTTGGAAGATTCTTCATAAGTCATCCATTGCAATATTTACTAGAGGAACAACACCCTCAGACATAGAAAAATCTCTCCCATAGGGATTGAAAAACCTCACCCTTAGGAATATCCAAACCTTGTCCACAGTTGTAGAAAAACCCTCACCCATTGGCATAGTGAAACCTCGCCCACAGGCATATGAAAAACTCTCCCACAGGTATAGAAAAACCTCACCTTCAGGCATATAAAATCCTCTCCCTCTAGAATAGAATATCCAAAACTGGGGAATCTAATATAAAAAATCAAGGAAAAACCTCATATGGTTTTTCCATTCAAATACTCACATGGGCTGGATTTATAACAAGCATCATGAAAATTAAACTATTACACGGCTTCCAAAATTATAAACTCAAATGGGAATATATCATAACATAAAACAAATGTAATTTATACTATTACATGGTTTTAAAATAATGAACTCATATGGAACATATAATATATTAATCCTATCAAGTACTCTTACCTAATATACGGATTATCACATTTATATACACACATGGGAAGTTCACATCACATGCCTAACATGTTATTAAACTATAATAAGGCTTAAACGATTATACTCACATGAACAGTTCACGTCACAAGCCTAGAAAGTGAGTTAAACTATCAAAACGCTCAAATTATTATACTCACGGGGGAAATTCATTCAATTAACCAATTCAATTTTAAACAACCCTTTTTTGTTATCAATGGCATGCACATAGGAATCCTACGACAAATAGCAAACATTGGTCGTCCAAGGAAAACACACCCATGGTGTGGCCCCTAATCATGACAAACAATATTAAACATTTTTTAAAATCATCTAATAAATTCCCTAATCAAAATTAGGAAACTAAACAGGTCATTTCTCAACAATGCGACACCCTAAAAATGGCAATGCGGCACTCCAACACATATAAATAAAATTACATATCATGATACGCACGAGACCACCTACCTCATAGTCATATGACCCTCCCCATCCATTGTCGACCTATAATTAGAGCTTGAATGAAGTAGATCTACAAAACAAGATATATCTCTCAAAATTCTATAACATGGCCAAGAGATGAAGACACAAAGGACAGTTCAATAGGAACCGAGATATTACCAATTGTGTACCAACACATCTAACGATGATTGAATTAGAGATTAGAAGATGATTCAGGATCTATAACCTCTTTTGGTGATGTCTTCTCTTGATCTTGGTTCCTCTTTAGTCCAAAATGATAGAAAACAAGGCTACTACCCATTTTACAAAAAAATAAAAAAAATACATGGCATATATGAGGAACTACACGATGTGAAGTTTCTTTTAATATTCATTTTACGGCCGAATTCCCTCCCACATCTTCCACCGACTCTCCGATCTGATTGCACTACATGTATTGGAGAATACATGGAATATAACCACCATGCACATCCTTTTATGGTTTTGAGCCCGTATTTAACCAGTTTTATAAATTTTACTTATTTCTAAACCAAAAAGAATTGTTCCATATCTAAAAAAGAAGAAATATGTTCTTATAGAAAATAAACAGTGAATTATCTAAATTATGCTTTAATGAAAAGTGTATTCCTGACTATGGGATAATTCATTCATGTGGTATACATTAAAATAAATATTTTATTCACACCTTTGGAAACAATACCTTATTTGGAAAACAAGATGTAGATTACTTTTTAAATATTATAAAAACAAAAATATGGTTAACAATTAGTTTAGTAAATCATTTTAGAATATAATAAATATTATTGAAAATATTTAAATACAAATGGACAAGAAAGAAAAATATTCCCATTCAAAGATGAAATACAGTCTATTTTTTTAACATTTTCTTGATCATTTTAAGTAAAAAAGAAAAGTAAATGATACTATTAATTGAAAAATCCATGAATAACTAAAGGATAATACAATATCTATTTTTAATGTATAAGGTCATACAATTTCCCTCAAGATAATTTAGCATAGACAATCCCGAAATGAAATGAGATGCCATCTTAAATCCCTTACCAATACTAAAGTATTGCATCATACACATTCATATTTTTTATATTATAAATATAGATTTATTATGAATATATTTCAGAATCATATTGAATCATAAAATAATATGTATAATTCCATTATAATTTCCACATATCCTTTTATTATGAATTTCATCATTAAAATGATCATTCGAGTTAAAACATGTCGATTATCTGAGTATGTTTCAATTTAATGGTTTCAGTACATGTAACATGTCCATGTATTCATCATATATAAAATATTAATAATAATATATTTACCATATTTATTCATAATATAAACTTCTATAATTATTCATATAAATAGGTGATGAAAAATGAATCACATCACTTTGTGGGGGAGGTAGTCCACACGTATGCACGAGTGACGTTATCATTTTATAACATATGGAAAGGTAAGAAGTTTGGAAAGATATTATAATAAAAGATGTATAATTATGTCACCAATATCATTTATGCCAACTAATTTCATCACATTAACCACCCATAAAATATAGTGTTTGAAAATGAATCCTATCGCTTTATAGAGGTGGTAGTCCACACATACTCAAGAGGGATTCGTTCATATCCAATTTAATTGAAACAAGGTGGAATATGGTGGTATGATTATCCTAATAAAATATATGTATATTTATTACATATTATTAATTGTTTTATATTTGATGAAATTGGTTTATAGAAGTTGTAAGAATAAATAAAATTTGAAGGACTCTATTAAAAGTTACACCTCGTTACTAAGAAACCATCTCTAACATACAGTATAAACATTGAAAAGCAGGTATTATAATCAAACATGGACATCTAGAAAATTTTAGGGATGTTAGAAAAGTAGTTTTATAAGGATTTATCTATCCAATAGTCTCTTTAGGTGTATATAAGATAGGATAAGTGGTGTCCTTTTATATGTTATGGATATGACACACATGAAATATATCGAAATATTATAATATAATAAATTCTAATTCAATTCAAATGGCATAAAAATGTATACAATTAGAATATATGATACTATATATTCAAAATTTGATGATCCTATTTTATTTATATAATTGTGTATGTAATTTTAACTCATATCAGTATAGTTTTATCCCTTTTAACATGTTTTAACACATATCATAGTAACTGACTTCTTTATCAATGATATTATTCATAATGACAAAAATTGAAGGTCGAATCATTACCAAATTTTAAAATTATGATTCAAAAATATAGATTCCAATTTATAAAATTAATTTTCATTAATTATTTTAAATTTTTTAAAAAACAAACCCACAAAATGAAATGAGAAACATTTAATAATAAAATTCATTTTAATTATAAAATTGTTTTTACAAAATAATTAAACATTATATAGATTACAGTGACATTAATTGGATTATTTATAATAAAAAGTAATAAATTAAATTTTAAAATTAATTTCAAACAAAATAATACTTTGTATTTAATTGAATATAAAAATATAGTTTTATATAATATTAGATAATTTTCCCTCTTTAATGAAATTGTGACCTTTTCAAAAACATGTTGAAATATAAACTTATTCTAATTTTGGGATGTTTATTTCAAAAAAATGATTAATTTTTTTAAATAAAATTTCAAATATTGGGAAAAATTAGTTATAATATCTGAGAAAGAAATCTAAATAAACATATTTTTAATAAAAACAATTTTTCAAAGCATAAAATGGATTTACTGAACATGATTATTTAATTTATTGTTAATTAATAAATAAATTTTAATTATATAAAACCATTATACATATTTTTTATAATATGGGTATTTCTATTCATACTTCTAATTTAGTAGTTAGGTTATACTCGTATATTATATCAAAATTTATTTAGAATTAGGGTAGCGACTAAAGCAATATATATAATAACAAAAGATTTTTTCAATGGAAAATATATATATTTCAAAATGATCACTATGTTAGGGAAATAATTTCAATAAAAAAAATTAAAAAAAATTAAGTCCTCAATTCATAGACTGGGATCCACATGTACGAGTATATAGTGATACATGTGAGCGAATCAGCTATAATGTCATATAAATAAGGGTATTCTATAATTTGGTTATTTATGTAAGAGTGACTATGTAATAGTTCTGAACGATGTATATGGGACTATATGATTCATGTTCAAAACATCATAATTCTTAATAAATCCATGATTTCTTCATGAGAAAATGACGATCGAACTTATATGAAGCTGATGAGTTTATCTATATTATAATGAATAACCTCCAGATAACCAATTATACAAATAAAATAATTGATTATGGTGGTGTTAATTTTAAGTGTTCTCAATATGTCAAAGTTATTATGTTCAATCTATGAATTATAATGACTATTTTATATTTCTATTGTGGTTGTATAGTGAATTTTTTTTGATATCATGAGGAGGTTGGAGAAATATGTACTTACAAGAACTCTAGAAGCAATCATTCTATAAGAAGGAAGCTTCCACACAAAAAATAATAATACTGTATATTTTATATAGTCAAGAAATATTTTAAAATATGTGGATACTATGGAATTTCCTAAGATCTTGGTCCATCTACATTTTCAAATGAAAAAACATTCATCTAGGGAAAACAATATGATATGAAATTAAAAAGAGGAGGGAACTATGAAACTTTTACTGGAGAAATACATCAATAATAATCCATGAAAGATAATTAGAGTCAAAAACATGGGTGTGGCCTAGGAATTAATGTTTTCTTACATTTAAACTCTAATAAGATTCCATTAATAGAAAATTTATAAGGCCCAAAAATAATGTGTCCTCCTATACAAAAAAATAAAAACAACAGTAGATAAAATACCAAAATGTGTGTGGGATCTAGATAATTTTGGTGTTCTGTACAATGATTAGTGAGATAATATGAATAGATCTATCTTGAGAAAATAATATGATACTAATCAAATTCATAGTATAATACCATTGAGGAATCTAATAATTGTAGAATTAAAAGATAATGCTACATTGCAATCTAATCCTTATGGACACAAAATGACATATGCCTAAAAAAGAGAAGAGAAAGAAGAATACAAAAAGAATCTCAAGAAATATGATAATCTGTGTGTTTTGAGAAAGAATACACCTAATTTCAGTGTTCTATTTCCAGTTATGAATTTTTCATTTTCTACTTCAATGTATATTGACATGGTTGTATTTTCTAGGTTGTTTTCGTAAAAAATGTGTTCACAGAATTGAGAAAGAGTTTATAAATAATAACTATAAGAAAAGATATGAATATATACCAATATTAATGTGTTCAAATTAAATAAAAAATGTAGCCAATGATTCTCTAATTTTACGAAGTGGATCAAATTTTTTGGATCCCGTGACATCTGGATAAACTAGGTGCTCTACCTTAAAAGGAAGGTGTATTTAGAAGAGAACAAGTGAGATAGTAGTATAAAAAACATATGTGGAGTAGTCTTGTTCACATGTATAATATAGTGAGCTAACTCACCTGTGTAGTAGTTTGGGAGGGTACAATAATATCCTAGCCAAACTACACTAGTATTAATTATGAAATTATAGTGGAGAATCTAAGACTCAGATATCCCGATAGAAGCAAATAGTAGGATTCCTAGGATGGTTTGATCCATAAAAAAAATACATGTGTTACACATGACTACATTACCAAGATTTGAGAAAAGTGTAAGATATGTTAAATAAGAATAAATAACTCTATATTAATAAGAAATTTAGTTTAAAATTCAAAAGGGTTTAAATGGATAAAATAAGAAATTGAAATTTTTTAAAACATGACCACATCCTATTCACCCCCACCACTCTCATTTGTGTATGTAGCATTAAATTAAGACAATAAAATACATATAATAAAACTAAATATATTTTTATATGACAATTTAAAGAGTAAAATTAACTCCATATCTTAAACCATACACATCTATTGATTATATAAAAATTATATCTATTACTAAAAAATAAGTGAAAAATAAAAATAAATGGGAAATTTGTATATTTAAAGAAGATAAAAACTATTTATTAATATTTCATAAATAAAGTAGTCATAAAAAATATATTATTATTTTCATTTATTATGGACACTCGAAAATTAGATAAATATGACTATTGTATAGTTATCACCAATATCAAATCTCCAATGTTATTTTATATATGGAAGTCACACAATTATGTTTTATTATATTAAAGAAAAACATCTTATATGGAACAACTTTAGTGATTTTTAATAGGACCTATGAATATATTAAATCATACATTCATAACTAGTCATTGAGTTGGCATGGAGTCTCATGTGTCATGTATCCCTGACATTGATATATTAAACCTATTAAATATATTAACACATGCGTGCACATGATTTTTGAAATATTGGTTTTCTTTCAAAAAAAGGGTCTTGTATGGGGAAATTGAGAACATCATTAAATCCATAGTATGGGATTTACCCTAGGCATGACATAAGGTTCATTCACATTTGGGAGCTACTTGATTCGCATTGACGAGGGAATAATAGAGTAATCGAATTAATTAAATTAAATAGTTAATTTAATTGTCTCATTATATCTTTTCCTTGAAAATAACTATATAATCGTTAAAATATCTATTTTCAAGAGTTAGTATTATAACCAATGATGATTGAATTTTAGGGAGAGAATACACAAAAAAATAGTTTGATGGAAAATGAAGAAGATATATTGATCAACTATCGGAATCAATTGAATTGATCATCAACATCAGCACTAATGTGTTGTTCATTATCTATTGATACAATATCGTGTTCATGATTTTTTTATATTTACCCCATTTGTTATGTTTTTATTAATATAGATCAATTCATCATAAATTTAATCCATGTATGGACATTACAGAGCCGTATCAATTTTCTCTTTTCAAATAATTAGGAATTAGGAATTTATTCAGCTTTTGAGTTTTTTTATTTTTCCCATGATTCTTCGATCCATCCCTTTTATAAACCATGGCCCAGTCGTGCACCCCAATTCTTGAATACTCTCCATTTTTATTTTACGGATTTCAACATATGGTTTTCATGTTTTCATTATCAATATCTGGTTTTCTAATTGATTTGAAATGTTACCATGATTTAATTTGATATATATTCAGTAAATAGTTTTATGAATTGTTTTTTTTGAGATCAACATTTGGGTTAATGAAAATAAAGAGGATAATTCATAATGATAGGCATTTAGGGATGAATTGAGGATTTACATTTCATGAGTTGGGCATATAGAAAAATATAAAGGGTGATAATGATTTTATTTTATAAAGAAAGGTGTATGAAATCTGTTTTCTAGCATTGAATTGGTATTGGTCGATAAGTTTTTTCAGCATTCTAGTGGGATTCATAATGAATGTGTAAGTGATGTGAAATGTATATAATATATAACTTTACTAATTACACAATATGTTGTTCATAATTACACATATCTTATGTCTTATTATTGTAGTTTTAGAGTTTCCAACTAATAATAATATCACATAGTCATGTGGCCGGAACTAAACATTTTTTGACGTTATACAACCATCCAAATTTTTATAGAGTCGATAGAACCAATGAACTGAGCTGCCTAACACATTATGTTTGGAGGAATCACAATATATAACCTCAGTGTAATTTGACTCGGGAGGTGAGTCACATGATGATTACCAACCCTAGACACACACACCCACACACACATAAATCATATTACTAAAATCGCATGTCATTTAGTTGGTATTTTACAAACCATGTCGATGGGAATCACATGATCATGATGTTGACTTGGGGTGACATATCATGTACCCACATGAAAATGTCATGTCCTTTCCTTTCACTCATATTAGGACCTCCAATCAGTATCCCTGTGTAGAGTTGTATATGGGATTTGGTGGAAGAGTAGTTGATCCTTCTTGATATTATCATGTATCCTACCCCACCACTCAGGATATGTGATCCCTTCACTACGGGTCAATCATGATATAGTCTGGTATCCCCTCAAATGGTCTCATCATTGTGATCTTTATTTTTCTCCTTATGTAGGTTCAATTATCTTATTACCTTATCTCCGTGGGTGAAAATACCCTATAATGGGACAGTGTCAACGATGTCAAATGTCACTTAATTCCCCAGCTCATGATCATTTATTTTTATGATTAACATTGATGGTGGAAAGTATCCCCCTATTCATAGGGGATGATCCTATATCTATGAGTTTAATATTATCATCTGAGGGTTCGACCAGTGACATGTTCCATTTCTTCACGTAATTATAATATGGTATCATTGATCTATTTTTGAAATTATCTCTTTGTGAATTCAGGTGAATAATGTTAAACATATTACAATTGTTGAGGTCTAAGGGGTTACTGGATGGCTTGGATCCTTTTATAAATGGGTTCTCCTTTATTTACAATCTGTTTTGTGGTTTCGATCTGAATCCCATTTGATTCAATAGTTCATGGTGATTTTGGGGTGTCATATTGTCTTTCTATATACTCACAAATTTCTGGTCTCTTTCCACACATGTCGTTTCTTATTTAAAAAAATTTCCATTCGATGGAGATTTAGGTGGACCTAGTGTCGGCAGAGCAGAATAGTTCGTGGAGGTTTGGGTTGGACTAATGGTTGCATTCTTGTATAACCATCCATCTATTGTTTAGGTTATACATACTTTTTGGTTGTCAAGACTTTATTTTTCATATTTATTTTGGTTGTGTGTCATCATACTATATTATGGGATATTTTATATTGTTTATACATGTATTATTATATATTCTTACTTTTCTACATATCTCTAGTGTGTATGGAGAAATGATTTCATGCATATATGTATATTAGGATAATGACTTCCGTATGTGTGATATGTATACTAGATGTTAGTCATAATCCACTGGCCTATTGAAATAGGTTTGTGTTGCACACTCAGCTTACTGTTAGCTAGGATGGCCCTAGTGTGTTGGCTCATGTCAAAGATGTATAACAGCCTACGTTATCCTAGAATTGAGTTTTGGAATATTGTAGATTGTAATGATTGGTTTTCATTTATGAAATAGTGTTAAAGTTCTTTAACTTTGGATCTTCGTCATTAAACCCCAAGTGATGGTGTAATGGCTGATGGGGAGCATTCCAACTAGGGAACCCTCGATGCGTCTTCCCCTCCGGTGACGACGGCGGCCGCCATGCCGGCTCCTCCAACTTTGGCGGGGGAGGGGGAATCGTCTTTGCATAAGAGCACAAGGTTCTTCCAGCCCTTCTCCAATCCAGATTTCCACCTTCCCTTTCCGAAAATAGTACTTAACCCTAAGGCTGCGGATCTTGCTGACAGAGTTCAAAATCATTAGCTTTCAAACTCTGAATTTTATGAAGCTCCGGGCTTGTTAAACCCCACACTAGTGCCTCATTTCATTCAAAAGAGGCCATCAGTTTATGCGTTAGATCGATTCATCTTCGGTTCATGGGATCTCCAGAAACGAGCAGTGGTAGGCTTGCTGGATAGAAAGAAAATCATGATTCTGTTTTAGACAGAGGCAGATCTGATTAAAGCGTGGTCGAGAGCTCCTCACATCTTCAACAGATCATGTTTCATGCTTCTTCAGTGGTCATTCAATATCTATATGAATCATGACTCTCCTTCCATGGCGGTTTGGGTAAGTTTTCCTAAGATTCCACTACCATTTCAAAATCCTTTGATAATTCGTATGTTGGGAAATCTGGTGGGTCATTATCTTTGCTCTAATAGTCGTACTGAGGCTATTTTCTATATGGAGTACCCTCGGGTCTTTGTTGAGGTTGATTCCTCTCGCACCCCCTTTGATTTTGTCTGGATCATGATTTTTGATGAATATCGTTGCAAGAAGAAGTTTATATATGAGAACTGGACCAGTTTCTGTAGCTATTAAAAGAGGATGGGACACTCGGTTGAGGTTTTTCGTAGTGGTTTCTCAGCACGGTTGAGGGAGGAACACTGTAGGAAAGGTGCTCCTGTGAGTTCAGATGTCGATGCTAGAAACAAAGCTGTGGGGGGTGCTATGGAGAGGGACATGGGCTTGACTCTAGTAGGTCCTAGTGAAAGAAGGGAGGTCTCCTATGTTCCTGGAGCGGTTGTGGAGAGTAAAACAACGTGGACCAGCAAAGATGCTTTACAACATGTTGGTGATTCTACTGGTTTAATGGTATATTTGAGTTTAGAGCAGGATGGGGTTGAAAGGGTATCAAATACAGAAGAGGTGGTTTCCAGGACAGGTGATAGGATTTCTACAAGTTTGGACCCTTTGTCTTCTCCTTTTATTTCCTTGAGAAACAGGTTCAATGAACGGTATGAGGATTTGTTGTATGATGAAATGGAGCTGAAAGATAATGCAGGGAAGGGGATGAAATGGTGGTCTTGGAGAAGCAGCGGGTGTAAGCCTTGGGAGATGAACAGACTGGGAAGGGTAGGAAGCTTGTGGAGATTCAACCAGTGGATGATCTGGGGCAGAAGCATGATGTCCTAAGCATGGGGAACAATTCCATCTTGGATAGGAGTGGTTCTCTGGTGGAAGGTGCAGACCAGAGGTCTGGAATTCCCCGGGCTGGAGGTTCAGGGATGGAGGCACATCTCACGATGGTGGAGAATTTTCCTATGGAGGAGGAACGTCCTCCTTTGAGAGAGAATATAACGCCAGACCAAAGGGGGGCAGTAGTGTTGAACAGCCTGGGGTGGGGAAGGAAAACTCTAGGAAGCGCAAGGAGATCCTGTGTGCCCCGGTTGGCCTCTCTTTCAGTGAGATTTTTCAAAATGATGTTTAGAAAGAAAATGCAGGTGATGGGTGATTGGCTGAAACTTCAACAAGGAGATAAAGGATGGATTATTCATATCTCCCATGTGCAATCCGGACCAGGTCATCCTCAAAAATGAATAACAAGGTTGTTCTTGCAGTTAAGAAGGGCAGCGGGACCAAGACGTCTCCACCAGACATGGCTCCCCTGGAGCAACATAGAAATCGTGTTCAAAGTGTGAGTTTTTGGAGGAGCTCGGAGTGGGAATCAGCCACAAGGGAAGAGAAATCCACTTTGGGTTGCGGTGATGACTATGGTTATTATGATATATAACTCTATGTTTGTGGTGTTCTTTTCTGTTTTTTTTTTCTTCGGTTTTGTATGTTGGGCACCGGACACCCTTAAGACGGATTTTTAAAATGATAAAAAATGATTAGCGAGATGGTGTGATGGCTGATGAATTCATTCACCAGTATTCTAACAACCATCTTGGTTACTTATTACATGGAGTCACCAATTGTATAGAAACAATGGTGCATGTATCATATAGTAATCTTTTGTGGTTATAATTACCATATTGAGTTAGCTCACTTGAAATTATTATTTGATCTAGGTAAATTTTTGAAGTTGCGGGATTCTTATATATATAAGTTCATCATGGATTTCATGATAGGTTTCTTTTGATAAACAACTTAATGATGTAGCCTCTGTTTAGTGGATTGTGCGTAATGTTTTTCAAAAGAGTGCACAGTGATCAGTACTTCCCCCAATCAAAATGTTGGTAAACCTAGCCCCGGTATAACAAGAATATGTTATCCAAATGAGGAAAAAAATCATTATAAAAGTAAAAAAATTAATGATGTTTATATGATGATTGTGCTTCAAGAGTTATAGAGGTAGAAACCACCTTGGTTTTGGGGAGAGATGGACACATAAGCAGAAAATAACTGGCTATAGTTAATTGTATGTGTATTATATCTAGACCATACCCCACTTGAATAGATGGTGGTGATTGTGACTAGAGTTCTCCCTGGTAGAGTAGGACATTAGTGGATCATGGTGACTCATACAGATGATGTGATGGCACTTCATTAAACTGAGTTTGAGCACCTCTTGGGGGAGGAGTATTTCAATGTGACACTTCGTTCTATGTGCCTAAAGGAGATCCAAGAGTTTTAGTAGGTATTCGTGTTTATGATTGGGAATGTATCATCTTTAACCAACCTCAAAAGATAATATTTTGACATGGATCTTGATGGGTACATCCAATCATAGACTTCTTATAAGGGGATTGATAGAGATGTTCAAAGTGAAGTTATACTGATGTGTATTGCCACCTAGGGGCTGGAGTTGGTTCCCTAGAACCAAATTCGTCATATTTTATGATAACTTGTATTCATTGTTTTGAATATTAATAAAATATTTTTCACATCATGATTTTTATTCAGTATGACATAGTATATGATAATGTTCAAAGACTTGTTTTCATATTAAAAGTTCATAGTAGTTCCTCGCTCTGATAAGAACCTAGAAGTATCAAGAATTTATTAAAGAATATATGTTCTATAGTTGTATGAAATCATTTGAGGGACATAAATGAATCAGTATATCAGGGTTGTACACTCAAAAGACTTTGAGGAACATTCTCATGGTGTATTCCTTTGGTAATATTCATTGTATGAAATTTTGAGATTGAGGACCACTAGTTTGAAATCCACATTTATTTGTGTTATTGGATATTCCAATCTGCGGACATGTGTATAGATCCTTATATGTTATGATTATTTTAATGAGAATTATAAGTTATGTACATTGATGAATTGATGAAAATTGTGATGAAATATGTTCATGGAGAAGTAGAAAACATTGTGTGCATCATTAGTAATATTTTGTTAATGAATACTGTGAGAAATGATTCTCCCCATATGTTCATTAAGGAATGTTGATATCTCATTCCATTTTACAGAAATGATATATCATAAATAAATCCATGGCCATGCTATTCTATATGAATTTTTTTATTTTTAATGTGTTAATTAATGAGTCATCGAGCACATAGATTGATGGAACAAACATGCAATCTACTTGATTAGATATTTCATGATAAATGAAATATATATTTTTTCGGGCGTAGTGGAAAAATGCAATAGGCAGTGCACATAATTTATTTTTCACGATCAATGATAAATCCAAGATCTAAACAATGATAAATGATCAGATTTATGAAAATCAAAGAAAATAGAAATTGGAAATCACACTGGAACCAGAGGGTGGATCATCACATATTATTTATTACTAATTTAATTAAATGATGAATTGTATTTAGAGAGTTATATCATCATTGATTAATCTGGTGATAGATCTTCATTCGACCATCATTTGTTTTGAAAAAACCAAGGGTATATATCCTCTAGTGGTGATCCACACATGTTCCACGAATCTATAGACATCATTGAAGGAATCTCGGTGTGCTATCATGAATGATCCTTACACTTGTGTTGTCTTCTGATGATCTATTTGAGAACCGATTTTGAAGAGTTCTCCTTGATCTGGTGGACTAGGAATGCCCCTAAATTTTAGAAGTGTTCCTGGAGAACGTATCTCTATAGGCATGTTAGGTTTCTAAAAATCCATTGTGCACATGAAAAGTAAATGAATTTTATTATTGAGAAAAAATAAAAGGTTTTATATATTTCTAGGGTTAAAATAAAAAAATTGCACTTGGACCCTTAATTATTTATTTGATCATAGAGAAACCCCATATCAAATAATAATAAAAATGTAGTTATTTCTCAACATTCTATTGATTTTCAATTTATAAATAAATAATATATTAAAAAATAATATTCAATATTTATTATTTCTAACTGGACCTAAAATCATTTTCCTTCATTCTTCCATAATATTTATCAGACCATGAATAATGAATAAAAATTTATTAAGTAAATATCGCTTAATTATTCACCAATAAATAAATAAATGATATACTTACTCAATATAAAATAAATATTTATATGTGATCAAACATACATGAATAATTATTAATCCATGATCAAGAATAATATTTATTCATATTTTTAAAAAATAAATAATAATATATTATTTGAGTAAGATTCTAGATAGACTTAGTGTGTGACCCCCTAGGCATATTTCTTTGTGTCATTAGGGGAATCACCCTAAATTCTAATGTTAGTGTCTAGAAACACGCCTATTCACCCATAGATAAATAATTCAATGATTCAATGACATGTTGCCTCATATAGACAATTATAGTATAATATAATCCCTTTACCATGATATCTCCAATCAAGCATGTTGCATGCCAGTTCCATCAACCTATGTGATCGATTTCTCTTTCATTGACTTCTCGAAAATAATATTACCAATATAACACCATGGACATGGATTTATTTAGGCTAAAACATTTCAATTAAAGGTACAAATATATAAAAATCCATTAAAAAACAGAAGAGACAAATCCTTTATGAATGTATTCATTACTCAAATATTAATCATGATGCGGCCAACATATACTATATATTTGCAAACATCTGTCATATACACTTCGTACATTATCAAAGTAATATGATTATCCACACCCGAAATCCTATATAAATGTACTATGAGTCTTCACAAATCCTAATACTGATTAATAATAATAATAATAATAATAATAATAATAATAATAATGTCTATTTACTAATACACACGATGAGAATTTTCCACAATGTTCTATGAGAATGTGTCACAAAGTAATATGAGTCTCCACACCTTATAACCTATATGAATCATATACAAAAAATTATATCTTCAATCTATAGAATAAATATTTAAGAATAGTGTCATAGCTCTTTTAGGATCTCATCCTAGAGGGGAACTTCTATAACTCTTTACTGTGACATAAACTCATTGAATGTTATCAAATAAAAATTCATGAAGAAGAAAAATCATGATGTGATAATTATTTTTTTAACATTTTCAAGAATGAATATAAGTTATAATATAATAAAAATAAGTTGGTTTAAGGGAAAAACTCCAATAGAATCCCACTTACACTAGATCCAACTCCTAACAACATTCGGTATACTATCTCTCACATGATACTCATGCTTCTGCTGATATAGGCCTTTAGCCAAGGGTTCTTCCACATTCTATCTTGTGGGTACTCTTCTTACTACAAAATCACCCCTATGATTGAAATCCCTCAAGAGATGACACTTACAGATAATTGGATTTGTGTTTTTGTGTGAACATAACTCTTTTGAAAGGGCCACCAGTATAGTATTATCTCTATAGAACCTGACATGGTCCTTACTTCTAGGAACCACATCATGATCCTGGATAATGTTTCAAATCAGAATGGATTACTTGGCTAAATCAGAAGTCTTTATATGCTCTGACTCCACAATAGAATTAGTGAAAAATCACTGCATTGAACAATTCTGACACACATCTACTCTATTGAGATAGAAACAAAATCCTAATTTTTCCTGTAGATCGTTCTAATCTATATTAAAACTAGCATCAGTACAACCCATAATGATTTGATTTTCATATCCCCTATACACTAGGAACGTATCCTTAGCTCTACTCAAATACATAAGGATATCCTTAATAGCATTCCAATGTTGTTCTCATGTATCTTCTTGATATATTCCTACCATGATCAATATTTAGGCAACATAAATTCCAGTACATAACATGACATACATGATTGATCATATCACCAAAATGTATGATTTCATATTCATTCTTTATTTCTCTTGTTGTGTCTTATGACATATTTTCTTAGAAATATGTAAACCATGTGACATTTGAACCAATCATTTCTTGTATTGTTCCATACTAAATCAATTTAGTATCTAGACACAATATGTAATTTGAATTATTCCACCAACATTCTTGGATCTATCATGACTTATCTTGATTCTTAGAATGTGGGATACTTCACCTAAGAACGTCATGGAAAAACACTTATTTAACTAGTCCTTAATAAACGGTATGACTTGTATTTCATTTCTAATAAGTAATATTTCATCGAGAAATACTATTAGGATATTTACCAAATTTCTACTAAACCACTTTTAAAAAAAATGGATCACATTCATATTTAATTAAACCAAATTCATTTATGGCTTTATCTAGTCAAATGATCCATGTCCAAGATTCTTTCTTCAATCCATAAATGGATTTTGGTAATATGAGAATCTTATTAGAATCACCTGGAGTCATAAAACATTCTAGTTGTGCCATAAATACATCTTCTTGAAGGGTCCCATTATGGATTTCAATTTTAAAATACATCTTGAAAATATCAAAGTCAGGGTAAGCTGCTATAGAATGTAGAATTATAATAGATTTAAACATGGAAATTGGAAAAAAAGATTCATTAAATTCAATTCCTTGACGTTCATTAAACCCTTTAGACATGAACATTACACTATAGTTATTCAATCTACCTTCCATATATAGATTCTTTGAGAATACACATTTGAATCCAATAGGATTAAAATTAATTGGTGCATTCACTAGAACCCAAACATGATTTTGATACATGGTATCCATTTCATAATTCACGGCTTCTTCCCATCTTACAGCTTTGAAGTTTTATAATAATTCCTTGTAGGACAGAGTTTCATCATCAACCAATGAGGATTCACCATCCCGGTTGAATTGAAAACAATACCTCACTATTTCTCTCACCTCTCAGACACTCCTACACAATACATGTGTTTTAGGAACAACTTATTCCATGGGGACCTATAGAATTTGTTCCTATTCCAAATCTTTTAAATCTTGAGCATCAACACCGTAAATGTCAATTTTTCTCCCACTATCCTTTTTTAGGATGTTCTCACTATCATGAAATATGTTTTTCTAGTGAAATAAAACTTCTAGTCTTAGGGGTTGTATAGGTAGTATAACCTTGTTTCATTATGATACCCTATAAAGAAACACATCTTACAAAAGGTGCTAGTTTTTTTTTCTAAGAAGGACATAACATATGTCTCACAACCCCATTCATGTATATGCAACATAAAATGATTCTTTTCACTACATAGCTCAAAGGGAATTTCATTTTTTTCATTAGTAGGAAGTCAGTTTAATGTGTATGTGTAGTTTGTAAGGCATATCCACAAAAATATAATGGAATATATTCTTGAATCATCATTATCCTTAACATGTATAAAATGGTTCAATTACTCCGTTCACTAACACTAAACCACTGTGGTGTGTAAGGTAGAGAGAGTTGTGATAGAATCCCAAACTCTAGTAAAAAGTCAATGAACTCTTGTTTAATATATTCACTACCTTGATCTAATCGAATCTACATTATAATATTAACAAGATGATTCTCTACATAATTTTTGAATTACTTGAATTTATAAATGGTATCAGACTTATATCTCATTATGTAGATATATCCATATCTACTCAATTCATCAATAGTGTAATGATATAAGAATATCCACTTCTATATTCTACATCAAACAGTCCAAATACTTCAATGTGTACGAATCTGAGATGCTTTTTGTCCCATTAACCATGCCCATAAAATTGTGGTTTTTTCATTTTAACTTGCAAACAAACGTGATATAATTCAACTAGTTTTATCATTTAAGATTTTAAATATCCATCCTGATAGATATTTTTCAAATCCTTCACGTTTACATGACCAAGAGGTGATGTCATAACTGGGTGTTATATGAGTCATGTGGGTGTATTTCGTTATCAATTTCTTACACTTAGTATTCATAATATTATATGTAATTACCATTATATAAATGCGTCATACCATAACATATGTTTTCCCTATAAAAGAATCAAATTTTAATACTGAATTTAAAAATAAACCCATCTGAATGTAGGCATAATACATAAATTAAGTTTTTGGTAATTGTAGGTACATAATAAAAATATTTCAAAACCAAACTCGATTCTATTGAAAATGAGAGGTTTTAGTCAGTAATGTCTAGAGAATCCAGTCTCACACCATTATCACCTCTTAGATCCACCTCTCCAATTGATATCATTCAAAAACTGCATGGTTCTTGAATTTGGATAAAAATGTGATCCCCAAAAGCTATATTTAATACCTAATTTTTATATATTGACATTTTACACTTGATAAAGAACTCAAATTTAGGTTCCCTTTACTTCTGGGTGTAGTTACACTTCTAGTGACTTGACATTCCACATGCAAAACATACTACCTCCTTTTCCTGTCCTTTTATCTAGATCTGCTTCTTCTAATAGGGATGGTTCTAGGAAGATTTATACTGTCTATATTTCTTGGACCCATATTCCTATTTATTCATTTTCTTATTCATAATACAGATTGTGTTTTTTCCATTCCCTCTGTCCTTATCCAGTTGGAGAATCAATGTATGATGTTCTGAAATACGTTTCGTATTATTTCTCATACCAAAAATAAAAATAATTCTAAAGAATATCTTGGGAAGTTATGAATGTATGAGATATATATGCAACTCATCTTGGAATTTAATACCTATGAAGTTCAATAATTCAATGTAACCAATAATATAAGCTACGTGAGGCCTAACTGACATCAAAATTTCAGATTTAGTTATAAATAAAATATTGTAGATCTTGTACCTCCCTTTTCTCACCTTCTCTTGATAAAGACCCCGAAGGTGAGGCCTCATGATACAGACATCCATATCCTCACATTTCATCAAAAGCATATTGTACATGGATGATAGCATAAAAAACGTAATATCTATGGATTTGGTTATACGTTTATCATAGGGAGATAATTCTTCATCACTTGCATCATTACCAGGTGCAATTGGAAAAGGTTCTTCCAACACCTAAAACTTCCTTTCCTGGAGAAGGATGAAATATATGTGACTTTTCCTTTCATTTAAATTTGTTCCAGTGAGATGGGTTTTCATCTCTAGTGTGGATCACAATAATATGATTGATGTCCTTTTATTACCATTTTTCTAAAATATGATAAAAAGAATTTTAGTACTTCATCTGATAAAATTTTGACAAATAAATAAATACAATATTTATTATCCTCCCAAACTTTTATTGAAACCTAATATCCCCAACCATTAGATTCAGAATACCCCGTTTTAGGGATATTCTAGTGGAAAATATCCATATTTCCAATCTCATTACCCAACATGGGTTGGTCATGAAACATTAATTATTTTAGGTAGGAATTAAAAATACCGGCTTCATAAACTCACAATTCCATAATCTTCAAAGTGGACTCCACAATCATGAAATCATAAATAAATTATTTCCTCCAATCATGCATCTCAATTACACAATGTATTTCTTGGGAAGTCACCCATTGATGTGAACCATGTTAATTCACCACAAAATATCATCTTATAATTCCCTAATAGTTGAATTCATCCCAACATTGGATGGTCAGGAACATTGAACTATGGTTTGATTTAATCTAAAGTAGTGGAAGGCTATAAAGACATAATATTTTATTGAGGTATTTTATCTTTTTATGTGTAAATTTCAAATTATTTCTTCTATCACATTCTTTATAATATGATGTGGGATTTTATAAGTGATTGACCATGTTTTAGATAATATTTATTGAGAATCCAATTTATTTTAATTATATATTTCATGATCATTAATTCATTAATTATGAGATCATGAAAATACCACCATAATAAAATAACCATATAATTAATAGAAATAAAATAATAAAGTGGAATGATCATGAGATTTTACTAGTGGTTAATTTATCTAGAGGTTGATAAACTAACCATTAAACTAGATAAAAAACATATTGAACCTATTATGGTTCCTATTGAAGCATTACACTTATCTACATATGTATCTCTATGTATTGTTTTCACCTCGTCTCTGAACTAGAACCACATCCACTGGCTTGGGATCTCTTTCCATTACATTTTTTTTACTCACATGAAGATGAGGGGGAAATGGGTTTGTAAACAAGATACCATGGGTATGTAGGCCCTAAATTATAAGAGTTGAGAAGAGACACATGAAAAAAAAATTAGTTTTACTAAAAATTAAATGAATTTAATAAAATCACATTATAAGTTTTGGTTTATCTCATGATCATCCAAATACATGAGTAATTATATATTTAATAAAACTAGTAATCAATTCGTAATAGTTCTTACTTAAGATGGATCATTCTCGGAACAACTAATTATTATCTTTAATTAATCACTTATTTTATCTTAATTATTATCTTAATTTACTTGAGAGAATCATCCATTATTATTTTAAATAAATTAAATAAATTAATTTAAAATTAATTGTTTACATAAATGTACCTTTAAGGTAACATAGTGTATATCCTTCCAAATCTATCCAACCTATATTATATTGATATACTTGTTTACTCTTGTGTCATATATAATACATGACTTATCACATTCTTTCATGACATGTACTATCAATTTAATTATTTCATAAATTACACGATTTTGTAGTCCTGTTTTATGCTTCAATGCACATAAAGTAAAAACTGTAATACGACATATACATGACTTGTAGATATAAAAATTTAAAAAATAATAATTAAATATTTATAAATTTAGTTATATTAAAACATATCATATCGAATTTCCTATATTTACGACCCCATTCAAGTACATATCTCATGTTTTACAGAGTAAAATAAATAAATTTTTAAATATGCATAATTGGTAAAAGTAAAAAACATTTAGATTCGATCTACATGGTGTGTTAATCTCTCACAGTCTATCCTATAAATATTACTAGGGACTCTACATATAGTCCATGGCTCAAAAAAATTGGATTACACAACTTTTCCAATAGGCCACAAGCCGTATTGACTTTGTGTTACATAGTGACCAGTTAGGTATGTCGTGTACTGAATACACAGTCGGCCTGCGACTCAAAAAGACTACACGATGCCTATAGGGGCTACATGAGGTGTTGTGTGACTGACCATGAACAATTAAAGTATAGTATTCACATGGTTTATTATTTGTGTAATTAATGAAATAATCAGTACATAATCATGAACTAATTTCCGAATCAATTCTGATACGTTGAACATGACTACACTCTTAGTAGTTTGGTGTTGTTTGGACATAAAAATTAACACCTTTGGATGAGTTTCTCAATTTTTTTAATCAAAAAATAAAACATTTTTATTATTTATATGATAAAATAATGATGAACTTACATATCTCCTAATTAATATTAAAATAATTATTAAACATGAATTGAGAAACTAAACTATAAATGCATAAATAACCAATATTGTTTTAAATAATTATAAAACATTATGTGACTACTCTGTTATCAAATGTTGGTTCCGATCTAAGTGGAAGAGTGTGATGGTTGATTCCCAACATTTATTTTTTCATCAGCGATGACCTATATGAGATCTAAATGACGACAAACTCAGAGATATATAGAACTGTATCAATGAAAACACATAACAGACACCACACTCGAACCATAATGAAAATCATCACATATTATTTATAATTTATTTAATTAAATGAGGAATTTCCTTTATGGAATTATTTCTTAATTGAGGAATGTGGTGGTGGATATGTGGTCCACCATTGTTGCATTATATAAACCAAGTGTACATTTCCTCTAGTAGCGATACACATGTTTTCCAAGAATCTTTATACGTCGCCACATGAATCTCTGATTTCTAGCATAACAGATCCTTGCACTTGTGTTATCCACATTTTATCACTTTGAGAACATCTTCTAAAGCGTTCTCCTTTATCTGATGGAGGAGGATTTCTCTTCGTTCATGGACGAATTCTGGGAGAAGTGAGATCTCTTGGATTTAAAGGATTCTCAAAATCTCTTGTACACAAGAAAGAAAAATGGATTGACATAATGAAAAAATAACATAACTCGGTTTATATATAGCTTGGATCAATATAAAATAACTCCAAAAGTTCCCTTAATTATTTATTTAATCCAATAGAAATACCTTGTCAAATAATAATAATAATATCATTATTTCTCAACTTGTTCTTAACATTATATTTTTAATTAAATATTATTTAATCAAATAATATAAAATTTATATTATATTTCTTAAAAGACCTAATAATCCCGCCCCCCATTCCTCCATAATTTATATATGACTTTGAATAATTGTTATTTTTAATAAATAAATATCACTACTTTATTCTTCAATAACTAAATAAATTTTATATTTACTAAATAGTAAATAAATATTTATAAGCGATCAAGAATACATGAATAATTATTAAATCATGACCATGAATAATATTTATTTATATTTATAAATAATAAATATAAGTAGATTATTTACTAATATTTTTATACACTTAGAGTGTGACCCACTAGGCCTCCTTATTAGTGGCATTCAGTGATGCAGCATGAAGTCAATGTTGGATTATAACAATATGCCAAGGCACCCATAGAGAAAAATATTCATTTCATAATGAAATGTTTCCTCATAAAGTTGAATACTGTGTAATATAATCCCATTATCATGATATCACTAGTCAAGCAGGTTTCATGCTGGTGCTTTCAATCTATGTGCTCGATGTCCCTTTATTTCACTTCTACAAAAATGAACATTCAACTTGATCACCATGGACATGGATATTTTTAGGCTATATCATCTCCATCAAAGGTCTTGAGATATCAACATTCGTTAATAAATAGAAGGAAAACTCATATCTCACATTATTTATTAATGCAATATTACTCATGATGCACCCAACATATCCTAATTTGTCATGAACATATTTCATCATGTATTTCATCAATTCATCTTTGTTAGCAACTCATAATAATCATTAATAATTATCGAAATTTATAAAGACCAATACACACATTAACAGATAGAAACATCCAACAACACATAAAAATGTGTATTTCTTATTAGCAGGTCCCATTCTCATAATATCATAAGGGATATTACCAAGTGCGTACACCTTGATAAGGTTCTTCAATTTTTTATGTGTCTCTATCCCTAATAGAATATATCATTTGTGTCTATTTAATGATATCATCGAAATATAGAATATATATTAAATAATATTATCATAGCATTTTTAGGTTCTCATGATAGAGGGGAAATACAATGACCTTTTAGTGATATATATACTCTTGGGACATTATCACATACAATGTCACATAGAAGCAGAATCATGATGTGATACAGAGTTTATTAATATTTAAAATCATAAATACAAGTTATCATAATGAACACAGAAGTTGGTTCTAGGGTACCCATGCCAATATATATTATATGGTAAGTGACCATATTGTATATTATATTGTAATTTCATTAACATAATTATTTATCGCTGCCTTGATGTGTTTCTAGATGATAAAATTATACAATATGCTACTAAACCTAACTCCACTCCAAAATAGGCCAAGAAGGTCACGGGATAAGTGTATCCAGAATCTAAATTAATTAAAATTGTTATTTTATATTTTAAAAGTTAGATAAGTATTATTCCAATGTTTAGTATAATAATTGTTCATGTTCACTTGATCATATATATGTAATCACCATTTATTCAAACCAATATTATGTGGGTATAATATTTAATAATTATATATTTTCTATTTAGAGAATATAATATTTATTTATTTGTGGGAGAATAATGATGTGATATTTATTTATTAAATAAATAGTAATTATTCATGACACGATAAATATTGTGGAGGAATGGAAGACCAAGTTTAATTGTCTAGGTAGAAATTATATATATTAACTATTATTACAACAACAAATATTAAATTTAATTTGAGATTTTATCACATGGATGTAAATATTATAATAATAATAAGTATTATTATTATGAAAATGGGGTTTTTTGAGGATTATGAAAGTAATAATGGTGTATATGTGATTATTATTTTCTAAATATAGTTCTATTTAAACCCAATTATATTATTTTCCTAGATAGTTAATTCATTTTGGTTGTGGACAATGAGATCTAAAGAGAATCATCTCAAATACTTAGAGTGATCCATCTCCAAGAACAATCTCATGAATAGGAAGATATCCCCCATCTCCTCTACTCTCATTTCAAGAGATATTGAAGAAAACCCTTCCTTGAATCAATTCTCAAGTAGATTAGAGGTGAACTATAAAGTAATTAGGATCTATAATGCAATCACCCATATATTCTTGCGATTCCATTCAGAGGTTCATGGAACATGTTTGGACCACGGATGGAGTGAATAAATTATTGATTCTTAGAATGAAATGATTATACTATGTAGAGTTATTGGCAGATCCATAAATGAATAAATAATTCCTCTCAAGGTAATTTTTAGATTGTTAAATTAAATATAAATGATAAGTGGTGATCATGTACTTTGGTTACATCATTTGTCTTTTCTTATATTCTTTGATTCAATTCTCTTGATCATGGGCTTTATCCCCATGTAAATATCATATTAATCATCGATCATGACCAAAATATGTGTTTGGAATATCACATCTTTTACATCCGTTGTTCCTTGAAAAATCATGTAGTATCAAAATAGCCACATAATTATTTATAATAATTTAAATATTATTGATTTATTTACACAATTTTTATTAATTTTTAATTCCATTTAAATCGTTATTTAATCAGAATCACAAGATTTCATCTTCTTTATCATTATTATTGGAAATATTATAAAATATAGTAGTTTCTTAAATGAAATAAATTCAATGATCTCATCTGGTGCTGTCAAGGAGTCTATATGGGAAACACAAGAATACACAATATTTAACCTGTTTGTACACACCATGTACCTTTGTTTAATGTACCCTAAATTAATTCATAAATATATCAAGCCTTGTTCATTTATTACAAATAGTGTTTTTAATTACACCATGTCATGAATGGTATATCCAAACACATGATTACATGGAGTACACATCATGGAACTTCTGTACACAACATGTAGTCCTTCAGTCACAAACGAGCTATGTATCTTCTTACACAACCTATATAACATTTGACTATGTAACTTAGAGACCGCATTTTAGGTATCTAGTGTAAATGTCATGAACTCTAATATTATTCATGGAATTATTACACATCGAGTCCCTAGAGGTGTGTCAGAGATAGATGGTGAGAATAATACATGATGTGTATTTTAAATATACACTTTGGGAACTTTTACCATATTAATCAAGATTAAGAATAAATTTATTATATATCTTAAACATTTTTAACATGTGTTTATTGTGGCCATTAAGTTGATAGTACATACCATGTGATAGGATTTATAAATATTTAATTTGTAATTAATTTTTTGCGTTATTTTCCGAACTGTATATCATGTACAAATTTAAATACAGTTATTACTTTACACACATAAAAATATTACACACTATGTAAATACCGTGTGTTCTATGTGTTAATTAAGATGATAGTACCCATCATGAATTTACATGATAATTCATGTATAATAGATGTTCACATGACAAAATAGTATTGGAATATAATACATTTTGTTTGGTTCAGATGTTTAATTATTGTATTACCTTCTACAAACATTTGTTTACTCATCTAATTTTAATTTTTAAAAAAAATTATGATGGATTAGAATATCAATAAAAATAGGATGAGATTTATGGTAAAATATTAGTTTATTTAACAAAGTTAATTAATCTATTTTAGCATAATTTATCTTAAACTAGAATGGTTATAATGGACTCCTAATTTTATTAAGTGGGTAATTTGTTTCATGTATGTGTATGATCACGAGAATATACCGAATATTTTTAGGTTATTTGATATTTTAATGTATTATTAAATAAAATTGTTGACATGCTTGTCATGCCACCTCTCATTATATAAGGGAATGCATTCCGATGGTTTCTTTTATATAAAATTCTTAAATAATCCATTTGTTCCCCATACTCTATTGTGAGTAAAAATATATTCAATAGATAGAGAACCAAAGCTTGTGGTGGTAGTTAAATTTTGTATTTGAGGAGAAACCAATCAAAGAGAGATACATATGTGGATGGGTGGACATGTGGAAATCTACAAGACAAACCATAAAGGGTTTAAGGTGTTTTCCACTTCATTTGATGGTTAGTTTATCATCTACTTGATAAACTAAGAATTAGTAACTGATCAAGATCTCACCAATTTATTATTTAATTCATTGATGTTACATGGTTTTTTCATTATGGATATTTTTTCATGATCATGGGAAATAATTAATTAACAAAAAAGAAAAAAATATCATAAATAAACATGCTTATGTGGAGCAATTATCTATGAAATTTTTAATCACATAAGAAAAATTAGTTTATATTAAATACCATGTAATAATGATTATAATAAGAAATTTATGCATAAATTTACAATCCCTTAATTATATATATAAATTTTTAATATCCTTGCATTACTTAAATTAAAATTGAACCATGGTATAAATTGTTTGACCAGCCAATATTGGGGTGCTTCCAATTATCAAAAAATTACAACATGAAGTTTTGGGTTGACTTACCATAGTTCACATCAATGGTTGACTTATGAATTGGTGTAACTAAGCGGAAATGGTTTTGGAAATATCATTTCAAGATTTTAGGATTGGGGTGTCCACTCAACAGATCATAGAACTATGAGATAATGAAGTTGGTGTTTAGAATGTCATCCTCAAACCCATCAAATTTCATGACTTGAAAAATTCTGATTAATGAGAAGGGGAATATGGATCATAGATACTAGAATGTTCGTGAAATGTGACCTTAAAAAATTATAGTGAGGGTTATTAGGTTCTGATAAAATAGTGGGATACTAATAAATATAATACATATATATTTATCTATATTTTGTCAAATAAAGTACTAAAATGATGCTCATATTATTTTTTATAAATGGAATTAAATATGAATATAAACATATCTCTCTAATATTTACTTGAGAAGGATAAAATTCTTAGTGGAGAAATTCCCATGAGTGTCAATGGTTCATATTTTTTATCCTACACCATGAAAAAAATTGTACATTATTGAAGAACATATTCCTTAACGTCCTTGTAAAGAGGATAGTGGGGACAAGTTTTCTATCTATGAGAAACATTTTTATGATGATAAAAATATCCAGTGTTTCATGACATCATTCATGACCCATGATCATCTAAAAAAACATGAGTACGTGGATTCGTTTTTCTTAATGTCTCACCTTCGGAATTTCAATAAAGATATAGTGAGATAGGAGAGATATGAGATCTCCAATGCTCTGTTAACATATATGATTGGATATATGCTTCCATATGGTCATCATGTAGTCAATATTATCAGATACATTGAATAATTAGACATATTTGGATTAAATAGAAAAAATATTTCTGAAAAAACATCTTACACTCCACACTACCCATATCTTTACCCAATTTAATTATTAATTTTAACATGATAAATAATGATAAGAGTATTTCATAACTTATTACAGTGATTAAAAAAGTATACAAGGACATGGGTTTTGAAACCACTATGGTTTTTTTTGGTGAATACGAAAAGGAAGAATAATGAAATGGGCCCCAAGCCTAACAAAAAGTATAATTCTCTCTTGGACTATCCTTAGAAAAAGAAAAATATATAGAGGATGAGTATGGAAAACAATCAATATGTTATATATGTGGAAAATAAGTCCACACAAAGGGTAACATCACCCAAAATCATGTGGAAGATATTGGTAAATTCATTATTTAGTGTAATCATTCAATATATACACATTTTCTATTAGTAAATGCTTTCGGTGCTCACATATGTATCCAAATATAGGAAACTTGAATATTCCAAAAGATTTCTTGAGGAGAGGTGGATTTTCAAGATTCCAATGGATACTACAAATATTGGATGCTCTTTATTGTATAATACAACCTTTAATTTTTAACATTGATGATATTGGTTTTAAGAGATTTTCATTTTGTACGAGATGTTACTAAAAACAAAATTTATGTGTCTTGCCTAGATACAGATGATTTTATTTTAATTTTTTTGAAGAAATATTGTTTCTCATATAAAGACAACATAATTTATGGTATGTAAAATTTAAATAAATGTATTTATATATTAAATTATGAAACAAAGTATTAGAAATAGATAGTAAATCATGTTTACATGACTCATTTAACACCCATCTATGAAATCCCTGTATTGGTCATGTAAATGAGAAGTGTTTGACAAAAATCTATCAAGATGGTCATTTAAATTATTTTTAGAAAACACCACTGGAAATATTTCATTTGTATTTACAAGAAAAAATGGAAAAATGAAATTTGGTGGATAGGGAAAAAGAGACACAAAATATTTTGGATTAGTACACACTGATGTGTGTGGACCATTTCTAGTATAATATTGAGGTGTGTATTCATATATTATAAAATTTATTTATGACTTCAGTAGATATGTTTATGAATACATTATGAGGAATATGTCCAAGTCCTTTGATAAAGTCAAATAATTCAAGAATGAAGTAATCAATAATCATAGAAACCAGATAAATCCAATTCGATCAGACTAAGGTGGTGAATACCATAACCAAGAGTTAATTAACGTTCTATGAGTGTTTGGTATTCTATATCAACTCACTACACCTTACAGACTATAATGGAATGATATTTTTGAAATGAGGAATTATACATTGTTATACATGGTAATGTCAATGATGTGTTTTTCATATAATCCATTATGGGAATATTTATTATAAACTATAGTATATACATTAAAACAAGTACCTAATAATGTTGAAAATGGATTTCTCTTTATGTTATGTAGTGTAGACAAACTTTTTTTCCACATATAATTGTATGTGGTTGTATGTATTTTGTTAAGGCCTTATTTGGGAACAAAACAACACCATGGGGCACACAATGTATCTTTATAGGGTGCCATATGAAGCAAATTGATATTACCTATAAAAAACCTCATATACGAAAATTATTATTGATAGGAAATCAATATTTATTGATTGAGAGCACATAATTAAAATTTCTAGTCGTAGAATGATTTAATTTGATGAAGTTGATACTCAAGAAACACATGTGTTGGTAGAGGAATAAATTCCAAGGGTCCCCATGGAAGAAGTTGATCCTGAAAAATATGTATTGTGTAGGTCAACTAGAGAGGAAAAAAACTATAGAGATATGATTTTATAGTTTCCAAATATTCTAACTCATTATTTGTTTAAAATGATGATACTCTCTCTAGAAAATTGGTAGTAGAAAAATCACAAGAAGCAATATGGAAAGAAGCTAGTAATTATGATACAGATTCCATGTATAATAACCATGTTTGGGTTTTTGTCAATGCACTAGTTATTGTAAAGCCTGTAGGGTGTAAATGGGTATTCAAGATAAAACTAAATATTGATAGTAAATTAAATACCTATAAAGAAATGACAGTGGATAAAGGGTTTAAACCAGAAAAAGGAATTGATTATGAAAAAACATTTTCACCCATGTTCATGTTTAAATCTATGAGAATTATACATACTATAGTTGATTACCAAAACTATGAAATCTAGTAGTGGTATGTAAAAACTACTTTCCTTAGTGGGACCTTTTTGAAGATGCCTATATGACACATTTATAATATTTTCTGATTCTAGGTGATGATTAGAGGGATTCAATGTTGTAAATATCCATTTTTGAAACTAAGAAAACATCCATGTAAGGGTTCATTCAATTATATGAGCTATAAAAGAACTTGTACTAAATAAGATTAAATGTGATCCCAATGTTTAAAAGAGGATTATTGGGAATTAAGTCATTATTTCGATATTATATTTTGATAACATATTACTTATTATAAACAACATACATGTCTTACAATATATTAAGGATTTTTAAAACAAGATCTTTCCCATAAATGACATTGGTGGAGCCCCATATATCATAGGTATTATGATCATTCCAAATAGATCCAATGGGCTATTTGAACTGTTAGAATGTACATAAATTGACCATATACTAATGAGATTTTCTATGGAAAATCCCAGAAGGGGTTGCTTCTATTTTCAATCATTAAATATCATTCTAGGAAAATGTGTTCTAAAAAATAATGGAAAAAATGGAGAATGAGTATGATCAGATACTATTCAATAATAGAAAAAATCATGTTTTCCATGTTATGTACTAGATGGGATGTTTCCAATGCATTGTTCATGGTAGTAAGATATCAATGCTAGTCCACGATAACAACAATGAATTGCTATTAAGGATATCATTAAGTATCTGAGAATAACTGAGGATATATTCGTGGTGTTTGGTGGATATGAGGATTTGGTCATCTGGGGTTGTACAATATCTAGTTTAAAAATAGATATGAATGATATGAATTTACATTTAGGATATGTTTATTTGTCACAATGGAAGTATTGTTAGCTGGAAGAGTTAAAAGATGCAAGTTTTCACTGGTTGTACAGTGGAACCTGAGTATATAGAAGCATATGATATATCCATGGAGTCCATTTGGATATGAATTTATATCATGGAGATTGATGTTCTACTTACCAATAAATATCCTATCAAATTATATAGTGATAATACTATAGAATGGTTCCTGTATAAGATTCATTGTAGTACTAATGTACAAAGCACATACTCCAGATATATCACCTTTTGATGTATTTTTCTCAGAGGAGTGATGTTTTATAAAGAAGAGTTATCATAGAATTAGATGTGTCATAAGCATTAAATACAGTCTTATTTTACAAAAATAATGATCCACATGTGAGAGCTAGAATACTTAAGGTTGTTAGTAGTTTGCTCAAGTGAATGTGGGTGAATGATGGAGATGTTACCCATGATCCAACTTATGTGTACATTATGATAACCTTAATTAATTATTTTGAATATTAAAAATCTTTTTACCACTTCATTATTATTCTTCAACAAGACATATTATGTGATAATATCATAAGAGTATCTGAAGCACTGAAAGATCATAGCAGTTCCCCAGTATGATGAGAACTCAAAAGTGCAACTACAATATTCTTAAATAAATATTCTATATCCAAATTAAATCATTTTAGTGACATAAATGATATAGGATATTAAGGATGGAGACTCATAGGACTTGGACGCACCTTCTCCAGGTGTACACAGTCATTAATATCTGGTGTAACATATTATGATAATGAGACATACCAGTTGGAAATACACATTTAATGTGTCGTTCCATGTTACTATATATAGTGTTTGTAATAATAATTATACATTAATATTATTATTAATGATTATTATAAGTAACATAGTTTGTTTTATTGATGAAAACTATGAGCACATATATTAACATTGTGTGGTAGGATTCATTAGTTGAATCATAAGTAATATTTCATTAATGAATAATGTGAGAAATGATTTATCCCTTTTTTATTAATGAATGTTGATATCTCAAACCCTTTGACGGAAATAATATAGCATAAATAAATATATGGTCATTGTGTTCTATAGGAACGTTGGATTTCCATAAATACAATGAAAGGGGCATTAAGAATATAGGTTGATGGTGCCATCTTGTAATCAGTTTGATTAGAGATATCATGAAAAATGTATTATTTTACATAGTACAAATTTTTATGAGGTATTATGTCATTGATACAATAAAATATTTCTCTATGGGTTCCTTGATGTGTTGCTATATTCTATCCAGAGTCTTTGGAATACTTCACCTAATTCTATTGAGAAAGAGGTCTAGAGGTTCACACACTAAATGTATCAAGAATCACACTTATGTAATATTGTTATTTATTATTTAAAATATAGAATAAATAGTATTCTTGAATCTAGTTTAATTATTTTTAATGTTTTATTAATCATATATATTATTTTACCAATTATTTGAGTGAATATTATATCGATAAAATATTTAATAAATATTTATTTTTTAGTGAATATAATATTTATTTATTTAGTGGAAAATAATGAAATGATGTTTAGTTATTAAATAAAAAGTCATTTTTAAGACCCATTAAATATTGTAATGAAATGGCAGACCATGTTTAATGGTGTGATGAGAATTAATATATATTTAATATTATTTAAATAAATAATATTTAATTTTATTTTTGAGTTTGTCGCATTTCATGAAATTTTACTATTAATTTCATTTTGATATACATGGGATCTGCATGGGTTATAGAAGAATGAAGTGCATATGTGAAACTATTATTTTCTAACTCCAATGATATATATAACCCCAATTATATTATTTTATTATAGATCTAATTCATTTTGGTTGTGCATAACGAGATCCCAATAGAATCCTATCAATACCCAAGATAGATCCCTATATAATAACTCTCTAAATAATGGTGAGATATCCTCCTCCACCACTAATCTAAAGTCTAGATAGATTGAAGATAACCCATCCTTGAAAAGATTCTCAGGATGATCAAAGATGAATGACTGAAGCATTAGGATCTGTCATGATAACAAAAATAGATTTCTATGGAGATGTTTGAAGGTTCATCAAACACGTGTTAATTATCACTAGAAAGAATCTATTCTGGAGTCCTATAATGAAATGAAATTATTATGTAGATACATTGGCAGATCCATCGATGAAGAAGTAATTCCTTACAACGTAATTTTTAATTTCTTAAATTAACTCTAAATAATATGTTATGATCATGCACATTGGTCCCATTATTTTTCAGTTATCAATATTATTTGATGCAATTACATTGATCCTGGCTTTTATAATTTTTTATATCTTGGAAAAAACATTGATCATGAAAAAAGATGAGTTGGGAATGCCCCATCCACCACTTCCTCTACACTTGCAACTATCACTAGGTGGGTGCACTAAAGAATTTATTAGTAGTATAACCCTTTTTTGGTAAAGATTAATAGTTATCAGGTTATAGTAGTTTTCATACTAGAGTAGAGACCTCATTAGAAGGTTCCCAACATTGGATTTGTTGACCTAGACCACTAAGATACTTTTAGGTGAAATTCGAGAATACCATATTAGAGTTTATAGGATCCCGTATGAGATCTTGTAAACTAATATGATGTTTTTTATTTTTATTCAATGGTCATGGTAATATATTTATAGAGAGTTTTTAATATCATGTGGAATAGTGAGATCATGCATTGGACGGACCAAAACCTTAGAGGAATCAACATGAAAAGGGACCTCCCAAGAGAGATCATGGATTTACTTAGAGAAAAAATTAGAGAACATGATCTAAAGGATGTTTCTGATGTTTCTATTTTATTACATGGGCATCACCTACAGGCGGTCTATGATATGTTTAATGAGTTGGTGAATAGATGTGTTGACAATTACATATATTCAAGGATTACAACCCATAGGATCCCAACTTGATATGATTTGCAGTATATGTTTTTGTCACCTTATCATTAGTTATAGAAGATAGTAGTGTGATCCATTAATTTATGTCTATACACCCTTCATGAGAACCAAATATTACAAGGGATCCTCTTGTTCATCCCTTATAGATATAGAATCCTACTAGAAGGAATTTCGGAATCACACATTTCTTTCAGCAGTGTAACCTTGAGCTTTGGGGAGATAAATTCTCATGTGGAATTTTCCAAGATTCAATGAAACATTTTAATGACATTATTTGTATATATTTTTTATGTACTCTCAATGTCTATATTGATTCATTTATGATTGATGATACATTGTTCTTGGGATGATGGGTGGAGAGTTTCCTATACAAGAATAAAGTAATCTCAATCAAGTAGGATGGTCATGTTCATGGGATACTATGGTAGATTTAACATGAGTTCTCTATCTTGACTAATCATTTAGTAGACTTAGTGGGTGTTTAATTCCTTACAGTTGTCAAGTACTCAGATGTCTTTCTCAAGGATACACATCATTTATATATTTTTTAGGAGATTGACTTTTACATTGATTGTATTTTTTAACAAAAAAATATTCGCTAATATATCATATGGACACCACCAAAATTTGAGGGCTGATGGTGCAGTTTGAAGATATTCAGAGGAAAACCATTATCTGTACAAATGTGTTCCCATAGGATTATCTAATATTAATATATTATATTGTGTAAGGGATCATGTGGTTGTGTGTAGATTAACATTTCACATACTAGGTGACCATGAAGAATATGTATCATGTAACACCCTTAGATTTAATGAGATAGATTATTTTTAATTTCTTTAATTTCTTCTGTTTTATGCTACACCAAGATTAGCTTTCTTGCAATACAGACAACATTATTCTTGGATTTTGTTACACACAGTTTTAAGTTAATTTGATATAATTAATTTAACGCGACAATGAGTATATAATTTCTTCAATTTATAAATTAAATAAGTTTGTATTAAGTTATATGCAACACCAATGGAAGTTTTACTACACCAAACACTGACTAGGCTTGGGTAACTCAAATGAGCTACCGTCCTCGATAACTTGTGTTGTACGTGATATCGAGTTTCACTAAACATTGATATATTATGAAAATATTATTATCTAATGGAATATAAACTAGTAGTTATGAATATTATTAACCATATTTTGAATTTTATATAACATTACCATTCATTTTTCATATTTTATAGAACATTATATGAGAACAAAATCATTTTTTCGTATAAAAGAAATATTTTTCAAAAAATGAAGTTTTAACACATTTTGATAAAACAACCATTTTAGATATAGTTTTTGACACTTTTATATGTTAAACATAAAAAGTTACATGGGATGAAATTTTTGTATTTTACTGATAAAATTCATATTTTTATAAATAGTAAAAAATACTCTATTTTAATTCAAATCTGCCTTTTAATGTAATTTATTTATATAGTTATATTGAACTTTTAATTGGTTATAAAGTATAATTGAATTATATTTTTATCATTTAATATAATTTTTGTCATTGAAAGTAAATTCACATTCAATTTGAACATAAATAGATGCATATATTTTTATAGTTATTACCTTTTAAAAACCTGTTTTTAGTTTTAACAACACGGATTAATTTTAAATTAATTACTAAAATTTATGTTGTTTGAATTTGAAAAAATGGATTCTATATTTGGAATTAGGATGTCCAAATTTTATACATATGTATCGTTTATTTTTAGACAATATGAATAGTAACTTCAGTAATTATTTTATTTTTCATTGTAAATGGGTAAATCTGGAAATAATGGAAAAAATAATATTATAATAATATTAAACTACCCTGTCACGACCCGTCCTCAGAGCCCGTTCCGTGAAAACCCTAAGCCCGCCTTCCACAGGCTAGGGGCTAGCGTCTAGCATGAAAGGCGTAAATCCCGATAAAAAGGGAAGGCATTTCCTTTATAAAGTAAACAAACACCACAGAGTACACAAGATGAGTAAACACTATGTAATCTAACCAAAAATGTAAGTGATGGAATGTAAATGGGCTAGAATAAAAACCCCATTGAAAGTAAAGTACAACAACAGAAAAGTAAAGCAGCGAGTCTGAGCCGTCCTTTGAAAATCCCACTTGAAGGGTGGGTACAGATAGTCTCCTCTGCTCCTCGGCTCCAGCCGTCAGCTCTGAGTACGTACCGTCCATTGATCCACCTCCAGGTACCATCTAGCTCCACGAGCTCCCACCTCGATCAGCGCTGTCCATCGTCTGCATCCAACACAATGTATGTGGGCATAGCCCGTGCAGGGGTAAGTATACACTACTCAGTAGGGACCCTGAGACCCCCGTAGGTCTCCCAGAATCCACGAAGGATAAACCACAAAGGAAATATACAATCACAAAGTAAAAACCAACTCTACATAGATATATTCCCAAACATATACCTAAGTCATCAATTCCAACTCGACTCCAGCACACGAGCCCAAGTACAACCCAGTCCACATAAGAAAACATACCCCATTCAACATAGGAATTCACAACCCATTCCACATAGGAATGCACAACCCAATCCACACTGGAAAGCACAACCCAATCCCGAAAGGAAAGCACAACAATCATATCGATGATAGTGATTGTAAGTTAAGACTCAACTCACATAGGTTTACTTCATTCGTAAAGAAAAAGAGATGATCAGTAGTAGTTATTGATTCATCTAAGCTGGGACACACGTATGATACTAGACTAGCTGAGCTATCAGACCCATGTTGGATACTACTCCAGCTACTCTGTCAGACCCACGTTGGATACTACAACAGAGGTCAATACTATCGGACCCACATAGGATTCAAGTACAGTAGTCGTCTCCGCCAAACCCACAGAGGATTCCAGTACGGTTGTTGTCATCGTCGCACCCATGGAGGATTCCCGTAAATTAGTCTTCACCGTCGAACCCACATAGGATTCCAGTACGATAGTCATTGCAGTCGCAGCCAGCTCTAGAGTTCCCGTACACAGCATACTCGATTCCGGAAGGGTCCGCTCCTTGATTCAAAGGGATGGATACATCAACCGTCACGTAGACCAGGGATGATTTATCCAACGTTCCGTCCCACGTCCTAGGGAAAAACCAAGCAAAAAACTTCCATGTCATAGAGAAAAAGAAGACCAATCCATTTTCCAAAAGTACACAGTGTGTAGATAAGCGATACACACCATGTCATCAGACACCGAGTACTGCCCGTGTGATACGGCCCGTGTCACAGGGCTGGTCGTTTAGATAAGAAGGTGCACGGCGTGTGGTATGTTTACACATTGTGTCTTCACTCTACAGGTACTGTCTGTATAGCACAACCTGTGTCGATGGGATTTTCATGTAAAAGGGTAAATACATGGCGCGTGGTATAGTAAAACACTGTGTCAATACTTCTGGGGTCTGCTCCATGTACACTGGCCATGCCTGGCCGTGTGGTGGAGTACAAGCTCGTGTACCCCACCCAGTGTAGTGTATTCCTAGAATACACGCTGATTCATACCGAAGCCGCTTCTACCATGGTGAAGGAAGTACACGCCGTGCCTCTTGGCCGTGTAGTACTGCCCGTGTCCGTGTATCTCCCGGATTACACGCTATGTCCATCGAAGTCTCCTCTGTCAAACTGTGTGGATAGCACACGTCGTGTGACCGGTGTCACACGCTGTGTGTCACTTCTTCTGATGTCCGTTACTTCTGCCGCTGAACATTTTCACTACACGGCGTGTGCTTTGAAAGCACACGCCGTGTATTCTGAAATTTTCCAGAAACGACGCCTCTGGCCAACACGCCTCTGGCCAACACGCCTCCTGAGGCATTCTTCCTTTGATCCGATGATCCGTTTGCTGCAAACATTTCGTTCCTAGGTCGTCCCAATGTTCCGAGGTTGTTTCTGATGTTTTCAGGACTCCGATCAGCTTCAAATACTTTCCTTGATTCACCGCTCAAGAACTGTTGGAGGACACCATACAACAAGAATGGCGGGGGAATCGGACAGTGTTAGTTTGGTCTGGTTCCCTCCGTATTAGTTTGATAGAAAACGGTTTTAGAGAGAAACATTAACATAGATGGAAATCCAAAATCTCTCAATTCATAACACACCCCTACCTCGAAGAAGTTCGAGGAAGCTAGCGTCGCAGAATACGGCATCGCGGGTGAGGCTCTATGTACGTTGACGGGGAACGTCCGTGGAAGAAGCGACATCTCCTTTTCATTTACGTGGAGGGAAGATTAAAGGTGTTTCGGCATTCTTCGCATTCTTCAATGTAATGAACTCTCCCTCTCCCAATTCTCCACACAACAAAAAAAACCCAAAATAAAATAAGGCCTTTCCTATATTTTATTTACATTGACAACAATTAAAAACTTCAAAATTTGAATTCACCCAATTAATTAATCTTAAGTTGTCATAATAAATGGGGTTCTAAGTTTATATCATTAATGTGGAAGAGGAGTTAAGGGAATTCGAAGGGATGGGTCTTGTGTGGGCCCCACCTCAATAATATCCTATCAAGAGGATTTATAATTTTTAGTGAGTCCCACCCCAACTCCCACACATGGGGTTTGACCACCTATAAGTGAAATAAAAATTGTAAGACAATTTTATTTCTCTTTATACTTAGTCCACCTTTTAAACAACTCTTCCCGAGCAAACGCAACTCTAGAAAATGTGTTCCTAAGCTATTACCGGCGCTGTGGTTCCATCGGTGCCCTCAAATTTTGATTTCGAGCATTGGTTCAAAAGATAGAAAAACTCACTTGTTCGTTCACTGAACGTACCCAAGATAAATTTCATAAATTGATTCTGGGCACACCGGGCCTCAAGATCAGGTGCCGTGAAAAACTATGTATGCGTAAAATCCCAAAGAAATTAAGAAAAAAAATTCCTTGAAATTTACAGGTCTTTACATTACTCCCACCTCAGGTATTTACATCCCCATAAAGATACATCACAAACTAGGGGAACAACTGAGGGTACTATGCACGCATTTGAGCCTCCTACTCCCAAGTGCTCTCCTGGAGTTTCCTGTGCTGCCACCTAATACGCACTAGAGGAATCGAATGTCCACATCGGACCCGCTCCTATCGATCCTCGATCCCCATCGGGACCTCCACAAAATTCTCCCTGTCATCGATGTCCAGCTCCCCATGGTCGATGATATGTGTCGGGTCGTGCACATATCTCCTTAGCTGAGATACGTGGAAGACATCATGCACCCAGTGAAACTGAGGTGGTAGAGCCAGGAGATAATCCACCTCACATATCCTGCTAAGAACCTCGAATGGTCTGATAAAGCACGAAGATAACTTGATTCCCCGGTCAAATCTCAGTAATCCACGTCTAGGTGAGACCCGTAAGAAAACGTGGTCGCTATACCCAAACTCTTGTGGTCTCCGTCTCCTCTCAGCATAAGAATTCTATCGGCTCTGAGCTATCCTCATCTGCTCCTGGCTAACTTTTACCTTCTCTGTTGTGGCTTGGACCATCTATGGTCCCACAAGTTCTGACTCCCCAGGGTCTATCCAGCACAGAGGTGATATGCAAGGTCCGCCGTACAATTCATCATATGGTGCCATCCTGATGGTGGAGTGGTAGCTGTTGTTGTATGAAAACTCCACCAAAGCTAGGTGATCCTCCCAACTGCAACCAAAGTTGGGGACACAAGCATAGAACATTTCCTTGAGAGTCTAAATGGTCCTTTCCGTCTGACCATCCATCTGTGGGAGAAAAGCGGTGCTCAGGCATAGCTGTATCCCAAATGCCTCCTATAACACCTTTAATAGCCAGGAAGTAATGCGAGCATCTCGTTCAAAGATGATAGATAATGGAACACCATGAAGTCGTACGATCTCCTGAACATAGAGGCATCCCACGCTGTCCACTAAGCCCTACTCCCAGATGGGTAAGAAGTGGGCTGACTTGGTGAGTCAGTCGACTATCACCCAGATGGAGTCGTGACCTCGGGAAGTACGTGGATGTCCCATCACGAAATCCATAGATAGCCCGTCTCACTTCCACTCTAGGACCTCTAAGGGATGTACCAAGACTGCTGGTACCTGTGGCTCCGCCTTCACCTGCTGGTAGGTGAGGCATCATGAAACAAACTCTACCACAACCTTCTTCATACCTGGCCACCAGTGCTGTTGCCTGAGGTCTTGGTACATCTTCGCTACTCTAGGATATACCGCTAGAGGGGAAGTGTGAAACTCTCTTATCAGCTCCTCCCATAATTCAACTGGTACCGTGGTACGTCCCCTAAAGAGGATGTCGTGCTCTCCGCCTTCAGAAAATCCTTTGGGTTCCAGCCCTGAGGATATCTAAGCACGTCGCGCCTCACAGTTAACATCCTCACGTTGTGACTCTATGACCCGCTGAAGTAGTGGAGGAGTGACTATGAGCGACTGTAGAAAGGATGCTCCATCTCTATCCACGAAGGATATCTGGAACGTGGCTAGCTACTCTGTTGCCTCTCCAAGTAGCCGAATGCCCGACCTCCGGGTGAGAGCATCAGCTACTACGTTCTCCTTCCCAGGAGTATAGACTATCTCAATGTCATAGTCCTAGAGGAACTCGAGCCATCACTATTGTCTCAAGTTCAGGTCCTTCTGTGAGAAGTTGTACTTGAGACTCTAGTGGTCCGAGTAGACTGTTAAGCGCTCGCCCATCAGATAGTGCCACCACAGCTTCAGAGAAAAGACCACTGTGGCTAACTCCAGGTCATGGGTAGCATAGTTCTACTCGTGCTGACTCAACTTTCATGATCCATAGGCGATCACTACCTGCTCCTGCATCATGACACACCCGAGTCCAGTCCCTAATGCATCGCATTAAACTATGTACCTCAATCCCTCCTCCGATAGACTCAAGCTGGGTGCACTGGTCACTCTTTGTCTGAGATCCTGGAAACTCTGATGAAATTTATCTAACCACACAAAGGGTTTCCCATTCTTTTTCAAAGATGAAAGTGGTGCTGCAACTCTGGATATGTCTGAAAAAAATCTCTGATAGTACCCAGCTAGACCTAGAAAACTCCGCACCTCTGTCACGCTCCTGGGTGGCTCCCAAGCTAGCACTTCCTCGATCTTCACAGGATCCACCGCAACTCCCACCTCAGAGATGACATGCCCTAGGATGTGGACCTCACATATCCAGAACTGACACTTCAAGAGCTTACCATAAATCTGGTTCTCTCAGAGTGTGTCTAGTACAACCCACAAGTGGTAGGTGTGATCCTCCTCAGTAGTCGAGTAAATCAATATCTCGTCGATGAAGACTACGACAAATCAACCGAGGTAAGGATGTAATATCCTGTTCATGAGACTCATGAACACTACTTGAGCATTTTTTACGCCGAAAGGAATAACCAAGAACTCATAGTGTCCATACCGAAACTTGAAGGTCGTCTTCTGTACATCCTCATCTCGAACTCTAAGCTGGTGATAGCGTGACATGAGGTCAATCTTCGAGAACCATCGTGCTCAATTGAGCTGATCGAAGAGGTCTTTAATCCTCAGTAGCAGATACTTGTTATTCGCAGTCACCAGATTTAGGTGATGATAGTCGACACAAAGTCGCAAGCTTCCGTCCGCCTTCTTGGCGAACAAAATTGGGGAAGCCCAGTGTGAAACACTGGGTAGGATGAATCATTTTCCCTGCAAGTCCTCCATATATACCCATAGCTATCGAAGCACAGCGGGAGCCATCCGATATGAAGGAGTAGATATCGGGGATTTCCCAGGGTACATGTCAATGTAGAAGTCTACCTCTCTACGAGGAGGTAGTCCTGGAACGTCGTCAGGAAAAACATCCACATACTGATCCACCACAACAGGAAAACTCAGACTCCGAACGTCAACTATTCCTAGGATGAGGCTAGCCAAATGATGAGTTATCGGATGTCCTATCCTCTGCATGAGTCCATCCTGTCCTGTAAAGGCTACCTTCTCACCGATGAAGGTAAACCTTCTCCCATCGGTGGGGACACACCGCACCTTGAGCCTAATATAGTCGATATGAGCATGGACCGTAGATAACCAATCCATGCCCATGATGACGTCGTAAGGCCTCGATGCCGCTACAAGAAGATCACGGCCAAAGATCTCGCCTCCTAGAGTAATCTCACACTTCTAGAACTAGTGTGTAATTGTAGAGTCTTCTCCCGTAGGAGTATCTAGCCATAAATATCGAGCCAACGGCTCCGTCGGAATCTCTGAGCTCTGAACAGGGGCAGCGACAACAAAAGAATGACTCGCTCCTGTTTCTATAAGAACTACAGCAAGGGTGGAGCAGGCACAGATAGTACCTCAAATCATCTCTGGTGCGCCGTGGTCGTAGGCCTCTACTGCCTGGAGCTGAGCCTGCATCTGTCCGCAAGCTCCCTGTGGTTGGGGTGGGCCTCCTGGTGGTGGTGGTGGTGGTAGAGCATCAAAGCGTCGCCCACCACCTGCTGCCCGGCCAGCTCCCATGCCTCGTCTGCCTGCTCCCTACCGACACCCACGGTCGAACCTCTGCCTCTGCCTAGGTGGTCCCTCAAACATCTGCATATCCTCTTCATGGAAGGTCGGGCAGTTCCGAGCCATGTTGCCCTGCCCGTGGTAAGCATAGCACTGCTTGCTCCTCGTATAGTTGGCTCTGTTCCGAGTGCCTCGCACAATAGAACCTGTATCCTAAGGTCGCCCACCTGATGGTCTGGTCCGCTTAGACCCCTTTGACGTCCATCGACTGCCAGCTGCAGAAGACTCCACTACGTGCTGCCATGTGGTAGGTCTCGCTGCTGGTGTAGGCTCTGCAAGAAATCTCTCTACAAGAAGGGATCGCTCCAGAACTCCTGCATGTGTCGGAATATTGAGGGAGATCATCGACTCCATGATATCATTCCTTACTCCCTGCTCGAAGGTCCAGGCCTAGAAGAATGGGTCCCATACCATGTCCGTGGAGTAGCGTGAGAGATCGGTAAATCTCGCTTAGTACTGGGCTACTATCATGCTGCCCTGCCACAGCTGTAGAAACTCCTGAATGTGCACCGCATGGAGGGTGGCTAGAACAAACTCCGAGCAGAAGAGGATCTCGAAGCCCATCCACAAGAGAGATGCCTCATCGTGCACCTAAAGCATCAGGCTCCACTATCTACCTGCTGCCGCGTGCAGGAGACTCGACGCAAAAATCACCATCAGATCTGCTGGTGTCCCTACCAATCTGAAGACTCAAAAAACTGCCTCCATCCAGTCCTCAGCTGCCTGACGGTTCATCTCTCCATGGAACCTGGGCGGCCACTGATGCTGAAACTCAGGCAGTGCACTCAGGCGACGTGCACCCTCAGTTTCTAGGGCTGGTGGCATCGGTGGCTCGGTGGGTAGAGGTACCGCTGGTGCCTCCACTATAATGGGGCCCTACACCGAGGCCTCGTTACTCGGTGGGCTATCGTCTCTCAAAAAACTCGGAACCCTAACTGGACGCCGTCATGGGGCCATCCTGAATGAAACAGGTGACCCGCGATTAATACAGTATACCTGGTGAGCTAAGACAAATTAATCACAAACAGAACATTTGAAACACACATGCAATAAATGTTTTCGTGCACTGAGTCAGAAATCATATGTTAGGGTCCTGGTGTATGGATACGTCGACCGCCGCACCAACACTGGACTCCCTGGACTGATTACCACACTAAATGAACTTAACACTATTTCTTCACATAGAATATATATCAGAGCCCTGAGTTCAACGGTAGAACCGAACTCCTCTGATACCAATTTGTCACGACCCGTCCTCGGGGCCCGTGCCCTGACTACCTCAAGCATGTCTTCCATAGGCTAGGGGATAGTGTCTAGCACCAAAGGCGTAAATCCGGATAAAAAGGTAATGTATTTCCTTTATAAAGTAAACAAAAACCACAGAGTATGCAAGCTGAGTAAAAACTAAGTAAACTGGGTACAAAAGTAAGTACTAGAAAGTAAATGGGCCAGAATACAAACCCAACTGAAAGTAAAGTACAACAACAGAAAAGTAAAGCAGAGAGTATGCGCCGTCCTCTATAAATCCCACCTGAAGGGTGGGTACAGATAGTCTCCTCTGCTCCTCAACTCTAGCCATCCGACCTGAGTACATCCTATCCACTGATCCGCCTCCAGGTACCGTCTAGCTCCATGAGCTCCCACCTCGACCAACATTGTCCGTCATCTGCATCCCACACAACGTAGTGCGCGCATAACCCATGTAGGGGTGACTATACGCTACTCAGTAAGGACCACGAGACCCCCAGAGGTCTCCCAAAATACACGAAGGATAAACCATAAAGGAAAGATACAATCATGATGTAACAACCAACTCTACTTAGGTATATGACCATACATATACCTAAGTCATCAAATCCAGCTCGGCTCGAGCACACGATCCAAAGTACAACCCAGTCCATAGAGTAAAACATAACTCATTCCATATAGGAATTCACAAGCCAATTCACACAGGAAAGCACAACCCAATCCACACAAAAAAGAACAACCCAATCCACACAATCAATCACAACAATCATATCGATGATAATGATTGTATGTTAAGACTCATCTCACATAGGTATAATTCATTCGTAAAGCGAAAGAGTTGATCAGTTGTAGTTACTGATTCATCTAAGCTGGGACCCACGTAGGATACTAGACCAGCTAAGCTGTCAGACCCACGTATGATACTAGTCCAGATACTCTGTCGGACCCACATAGGATACTACAACAGAGGTCAATACTGTCGGACCCACCCAGGATTCATGTACAGTAGTCGTCTCCACCGAACCCATAGATGATTCCAGTACGGTTGGCGTCGTCGTCGAACACACGGAGGATTCCAATACATTAGTCTTCACCGTCAAAACCACGGAGGATTCCAGTACGATAGTCGTTGCAGTCATATCCAGCTCTAGGGTTCCCGCACACAGCATACTCGATTCCAGGAGGGTCCGCTCCTCGAGTCTAAGGGATGGATACATCAACCATTACGAAGACCATGGATGATGTATCCCAATGTTCTGTCCCATGTCCTAGGGGAAAACCAAGAAAAACGTGCCCATGTCACAAAGAACAAGATGACCAATCCATTTTCCAAAAGTACACGGCGTGTAGAGAATCGATACACGCCGTGTCATCAGACACTGAGTACTACCCGTGTGTTATGGCCCATGTCGCAGGGCTGGTCGTGTAGATAAGAAGGTACACGGAATTTGGTATGGTTACATTATGTGTCTTCAGTCTATGGGTACTGTCCGTGTACCACAACCCGTGTCGATGGGATGTTCGTGTAAAAAGGTAAATACATGGTGTGTTGTATAGTTACACGTTGTGTCCAAAATTATGGGGTCTGCTCCGTGTACACTGTCCATGCCTAGCCGTGTGGTGGAGTACAAGCTCTTTTACCCCACCCTGTGTCAGTGTATTCCTAGAATACACTCTGAGTCATACCGAAGCCGCTTCTTCCATGGTGAAGGACGTACACACCGTGCATCTTGGCCGTGTAGTTCTGCCTGTTTCTATGTATCTCCCGTATTACATGCCATGTCCATCTAAGTCCCCTCTGTTAAACTGTGTGGAAAGTACACACCATGTGACCGGTGTCACCTGACGTGTGTCACTTCTTCTGATTTCTGTTACTTCTGCCGCTGAACGTTTGTACTACATGACATGTGCTTTGAAAGGACACACCATGCATTCTGGAATTTTTCAGAAACGATGCCTCTTTCCATCATGCCTCCCAAGGCATCTGTCCTTTGTTCCAATGATCTTTTTGATACAGAACTCCCGTTGCTAGGTCATCCCGATGTTCCGAGGCTGTTTTTGTTGTTTTTGGGCCTCTGATCGGCTCTGAAAACTTGCCTTGATTCACCGCTCAAGAACGGTTAGAGGACACCATACAACAAGAATTGAAGAGGAATCAGACCATGTTAGTTTGGTCGGGTTCCCTCCATATTAGTTTGATAGAAATAGGTTTTAGAGAGAAACATCAAGATGGAAGGAAACCAAAATCTCTCAATTCAAAACACACCCCTACCTCGAAGAATTTCGAGTAAGATAGCATCGCGAAATACGGCGTTTCGGGTGAGGCTCCATGTACGTTGAAAGAGAACATCCCTGGAAGAAGTGGCGTCTCCCTTTCTTTGATGTGGAGGGAAGTTGGAAGGCGTGTCGGCATTCTTCACGTTCTTCAAAGTAAAGAACTCTCCCTCTCTCAATTATCCACACAAAGAAAATGAACCAAAATAAAATAAGGCCTTTGCTTTATTTTATTTACTTTTCCAACAATTGAAAACATAAAAAGTTGAATTCACCCAATTAATTAATCTTATGTTGTCATAATAAATGGTGTGCTAAGTGGGCATCATTAATGTGGAAGAGGATTTAAGGGAATTTGAAGGGGTGGGGCTCATGTGGGCCCCACCAAACTAATATACGATCAAGAGGTGTTAGAATTTTTAGTGGGTCCCAACCCAACTCCCACACATGGGGTTTAACCACCTATAAGTGAAATAAAATTTTTAACACAATTTTATTTCTCTTTATACTTAATACACATTTTTAAACAACTCTTCCCGATCAAACACAACTCCAGAAAAGGTCTTCTTAAGAAATTACCGGTGTTGTGGTTCCATAGGTTCCCTCAGATTTTGATTTCGAGCACTGGTTCAAAAGTTAGAAAAAATCACTCGTTCATTCACTGAACATACCTGAGCTAAATTTGAGAAATTGATTCCGGGCGCATCGGGCCTCGGAATCATGTGCCGTCGGAAATTTTGTACTCATAAAATCCCAAAGAAATTAAGAAAAAAATTCCATGAAATTTACGAGTCTTAAATACCCTAACACATGTAATAATATTATTTTATGATATATTTCTGACCATTCAGATCCTTGGGTCGATTTCGGGATCCCATAGATTCACATGGATGTGAAAATGAAATTTTATAAGAATTAATTTAATGTAATGATAATTATAACTTAAATATATATCTTTTACTAAATCGATTTTAATATAGGGGTTTATAACTTATCTCTATTTATATAAATATAAAATTAGAAATAAAAACATATTTCCTACATAATAGTATTTTATTTATAATTGGTAGACATCAGGAGAATATATTTATTTATGACACAATAATGATGAAGTGATCACCTCATTAATGAATGATTAAAATAAATGAATATATAATTATTAAAATAAATTTAATTTAACATTTTAATGTAAAAAATGAATTTTATGAATTAAATTGAAATATTAGGGAAGAGTTAATTCATTTGCTTTGAATTAATTAGGTTGTTGTGAATTTTTAAAAAATTCTTGTCTGAATAGTATCCAAAATTGTCATAATTCATAAGTTAAAATATAAAATAGTTTATTAAGTTATATTTGATTCCAAAAAATCTAATATTTTGATAAATTGGTACTATATGTCCAAATGTGTCATAAATAAATTATTGTGGGTCGTTTGACATGATATGATAAATACATTAATGCACCATGTGTAAATAACATGATATCACTATAATATTTAAAAGGGTAAAATAAGGGTTAAAATAAAAAAGATAAGAATAAATAAATATACAAAACTTTTCAAAAAATTATTGGATGATGAGTATTAAAAAATCATCTTATATTAGAATTAAATAGGTTTTTAACCATTTTAAATAGAAATTTAATTTATAATATATTAATATTTTAAGACTTTCCTAAACTGCCCCTCCCCACCCTTATAAAAGGGCACCTCTTACCTCTCATATTGACTCCATTTTGAACATTCAGGATCTTCCAAACCCTACCCATTTCTCTTCTAAAACTATAGATTGATAGTCTAGATGTGTTGGTCTTCTCAAAATACCCACTCTAGTGCCCTAATAGAAAATTTAGTGGAGGCATGTTGAGGTAGAGGTAATCTCTTATAAAGAATCTTTAAAATTTATTTCCTCTTCTACTTAATCTTTATCAACTATTTCATTGTAATGTAATAAAATAATAATCTCTTATATACTGATATTTTAATATAAATATTAAAAAACCATATTTTACCTTCTATCCATCCTATGAAAAAAATCACCGTGCGTGCGTACCAAGGACTTACTATCTCCACATCGTGGTGTAATTTGGTTTTCACCAACACCTTACATGGATGGGTATAATGATGGAAATAATAACTATATATATTTATAATAACATTACACTAATTCTGATATATTATACACCATCCAATTAAATACCATTAATCAATTTTGGGAACGATATCACCGCTCGTGCGTACGTACGATTTTCCATCTCCACGATGCGATGAAAGTCATTCTCAATGTTAACCATTAAAGAATGATTAAAAAGTATATAAAATAAATAATAATGAAATATATGATATAATAATGCTACTATATTTATGTATATATATATATATTTCATTTACTTACATCCATTCAATTCAATATAGAAACAAAAATAGCGTTCATGCGTACGTACAACCTATCGTCTCCATGAAAAGTGTATTCCATTTCATTTATCTATCTAGTATATATATATTTATATACTAAATATATAAGATATATAAATCATGTTTTACTTTATGGATGTAACAAAATCACGATCTATGTAATAATATAAAGAATTACAAGCCCAAACATGCACGATAAACGAAACGATTATTAGGAAAAACAATTCTTTAACATGGAATTGACAAATAAGGAAGTAATATAAAGTCGTAAGTGAATCTTTTATGATATCATAAATATTATTATTGTTATGTAACAAGTTTTTAATATTTTTAATCCCAATATACAGGTTTTTCTTACAAATAAAGAAATAATCATACCTGTGGTCAGAGATATTTTGGCAATGTCATTTTTATCTGAGATTTCTTATATGTAGGTATTTATAGGGGTTATATTTACAATCTATTTCCATAATTTATAAAAATGTATTCAAAATTTTTTATTGTTCTTACATGTAGGATTAAAGTTATTTAAACCCATTTTTGACGTTTAATACGTGGTATTGAAGGAATTTTTCTTTTTTTACCATATAATGTACTTTTTTGACTTTTACGAAAAAAGTATGAGGAGAATGTTTTTTTAACTTATACAAGAGGAATGGATTTTTACGGTTTCATAACTCCTTATTTAAAAAAATAATCCACTACAATATTTCTATATTATTTTCAACTAAATTATTTTCTTTAATAATTGAATGTCATTTTGAGAAAAGAAATCTATTTTTAAGAAGAAAGTATATTTTACTCAAGAACTAAGTTCAAGTATTTTATCAAAATTATTTTCCATCTATGAGGAACTTCATTATATATGGTTATGTATAGATCTCTATAATTACTATGGTTTTATTTAAATAATTAATTAATGATTTTTTATATGGATTATGTTAAGATGAAATGATATTTAACAATCCCATTTTATTTAGTGGGATATGTTTTGATGAAAGATTTATGTTTTTGTGGCACATGTAATAATGATTTCATTATGAGATTGGTGGGACCTATATCTAATTCCAATGCATTATGAAAAGATTTATATATAATGAGAAATAAATTAATGGAACAGTTAGTAAATCCAGTTCATTTTTATATGGCTGGATTGGAAAGTAAATGCGGGTTAATAATACATGGCTGTAAGGGAAGGTAAACCCGGTTCAGTAATGGACATTGTCCACTATGATGGTCTCAGAAATATTTTTTTTGTACACAATAGAAATAATATTATTTGCTTTATTTTTTTGGATAATTACATGTTTTATTCCAATGATATTATTTCTTGGTTAATGCTATTTTATAACCATTCCTTACGTTCTTCCAAGATTAATTTCATGACTAAAGATTTTTATGATTAAACATTATGTACATGATTTTACATTCAAATGATTATGGTTTGTTTTATGCTCACCATTTTACCATTAATGAGAATTAGTGATCACCCTTTTTATGTTTTCTTTTCCCCAGGATATAATGAAAGGTTTTAGGTAGGAAAAAAGTGAAAGAACTTTATGAGAGATTTTGAAGATCTTTCACCATGAATAAAATATTATGTTTCCAGTTTAAAAGTAACTAATATAATATGGTCATTGGGAATATGTTTATGTCATGTATTAATTATTATGAAAAAGAAATGTAATGTACATCATTTTTGGGTCTCTAAAGTTGGTATCAGAGTGAAACATTAGTTAACCATTTGAAAATAGGATGAGAAAACATTATTGAGATCCCTAGATATATTTTTGAGGAATGTATAGGGATGTCCCTAAGGATATGTGAAACTACAAGTTACAATACTATGATTATGATAATGACCATGAATAAAATAGGATTAAACCTGTGATGTTAGAGATTGAATATTCTACATCTTGATTATGTTGTTTTCCCAGTATGATTTTTGCATCCCACACTATTCTTTTTGGGTTAAGACAATGGTCGGATCCCGAAAGAACCATTTTAATGATCAATAAACTGGGTAATGCAATGTTTATCCTTTTGAGAAACCAAATGTTATGGGAGATGGTGTGAAAAATATTATTTCTATACTTAAACATGCTATGATTCATTTTGGACTTTAAAATAAGGGGAGAAGGGAACAAAATTATGTTAATCCCTTCATGAGGAAACATCCACCTTCTTTCATTGGGTTATATGATCCTCTTATTGAAGAAAAATATATCAGTACTGTGGAAAAGATATTTTCCATCCTCGTTTATTCGAAACATGAAGATTCCATTTTTTCTATTTACTATTTAGAATGTGATGGGGACCAATGGTAGAATATAATTAAGAATACAAGGTAGAAATATGAAACTTAATCCATTGAATGTGATGAGTTCACTAACTTATTTTAAAATAAATAGTTCTCTTGTATTATTCGAACAAAGATGGAAAAAGAGTTCCTTGATCTTAAGAAAAATGATGATGAATCTGTTGGTACATACGAGGCAAATAATACAAGACTTGCAAGGTATGTTTCTGGATTTATCATCCAAACTAAAATTAAAGCAGCTAAATTCTTCAATGGCTTAAAACCAAGTCATCGAAGGGAATTAACTATAAGAGACTTCAGTAGATATGAAGAGATTGTTTGTTGTGTTATAATAATAGATCATGAAGTTTTTGTTACATATCCATCTCATGGTTTTGACAAGAAACGAAATATGGAGTTCAAGGAAAAATATAAAAAAATGGTGAAATAAAGATGAATGTTTCCTTATGCTCGAAGTGTGCAAAAGAAGCATGGTGGATATTTTCTTAAAGGGACTAGAAAATGTTTCATGTGTAGAAAATAAGTTCATCGAGTAGTTGAGATCTGATGTAATTGTAAAGGGGTGGTAATGATGTGAATGGATAACAGACTACAGAGAATGCACCACCAACAATTCAATGCTACAAGTTAAAGGAAATGGGGCATTATGAAAAAAGATGACCTAATCCAAAGGTTAATGATGATAGACATCGGCAACCTCTTAAGGAAAGAGGAAAAGATATGTCACATGCAATCACTATTGGTGATATTGAGTATTTAAATGATGTGGTGGAATGATTAAGTGTTTATGTAATGGGATTTCAAAATAGTGTGGTGGAATCTCATTTATAGTATTATGGAATATTGGAATATCGGTGTATTGGTCCATTGTGGTTTTCCCATAGTATATGGTGTCGGTAACCATGAAAATGGATTTAAATATTTCTGGAAGGCACATGATATGAGCATAATAAAGGGATAAGGAGATAATGATATGTTCGATAGTATTAATGATATCATGACTGATATAAGGACAATGTGATACCATGGTTTGAATATTTGGTATTTTTGGTGTGTAGAAAGAGTTAATTTTGATCAAATGCATGTTTTTACTAAGTTTTTACTTAAAATCATGTTATTATCATGTTTAATGAAAATCCATGATTAAGTTATTCACATGATTGGAATGTGACAACCATGAACTGAAAAATGATATATGGGAGACAAATGTTAAGTCTATTTAGTTCACCTAATTCTATAGTTTTATATTTTCAATTTTTGGAAGGATTCTAATGTTATCCATTTATGGATTGTATAAGTTATATTCTGGTTTATTTTTATTATATTAATTTATGGTCTCACAATAGGTGGACTTATGCATATTTGATAATGTGTTTTGATGAGATAGATGGAATAACCTATCATTATATCGCATGATCTTCTAAAACTTCAAGAATGAAAAATTCAACTTCAATTCTTTAAAAAAGAGATGAAGTGGAAATTGTTTAGGGAGTGATCAATGGTACTAAAATAAATTAAGTATTTCTTATCAAGAAAATAAATCTCCAATATTAGGAAAATGATCTTGTAAAAAAAAATTATATCCAAGTAACTTATTATCCGATGAATCTAAGGGTCCCTAAAATCATCACAGATTTATGGATTTCTGGAAGTTAAATTTCTCCAAACCTTATTCTCTATCACTATCCATCAGAACATGACGGTTTGATTTCTCTTCCATATCATTGTTTTGAATTCCCACATATGTTATTCTATGTGTAAACACAGTTATGAGTTAATTCGAGTCACTGTTATGTTTCTAACTCCCCTTTTTAAATTTAAGGTTTAATATTCTTTTTTGTGATGTGTGTTTCTATGAAAGAAACATTCATTTATTAAGCCAGCTATAGCCCTGATGAATTTCGAGGGAGAAATTCATTTTAAGGGGGGTGTAATGTAACACCCCAATAATTCATGAGATAAATAATTTTTAATTTCGTTGATGTCTAGTATTTTATGCTACACAAAGTTTATCTTGCTTGCAGTATACACAACACTATTCTTGGCTTGTGTTACCCACAGTTTCAAGTTCTTTTGATTGAATTCATTTAATGAGACACTGGTTATAGAATTTTTTCATTGTATAAATGAACTATGTTTGGATTATGTTATATGAAACACCAAATAAATCTTTTACTACACACAACAGTGAATTGGCTTGCCTTAGATACAATAGTGACCTTCCGCCATTTCTTGTATAGTACGCGCTACCGAGTTTCACAAAACAACGATATATTATTAAAATTTTATTATTCAATGGGATATATACTAGCAGTTATTAATAGTATTCACCTTATTTGTAATTTTATATAAAATTATAATTTATCTTACACATTTTTTTAAACATTACATGAAAACAAAATAATTTTTTCAGATGAAGGATGTATTTTTAAAAAAATGTAATTTTACAGCCTTTTGATGGAGCTCCAATTTTAAATATATTTTTTTCACTTTTATCAGTTCAATTTGACAAAATAAATTTCCTCTTTAGATAAAGAACATGAAAATTTAATTTGGATGAAAGTTTTCTATTTTTGTGATAAAATTCATATTTTTATGAACAGTAAAAAATAATGTATTTTAATTCAAAAATGCCTTTATATATATATATATTAATTATATAGTATTATTATAATTTTAATTAATTTTAAAATATAATTGAATTATATTTTTATCATTTAATCTAATGTTGTCCATTTTATGTAATTTCACTATCAAATTGGATATAAATAGATTCCAATATTTTTATAGTTATTACTTCTTTAAAACCATATTTTTGGTTTTGAGAGTGAGAATTAATTGTATATTAATTACTCAACTACTATTTTTTGAAATTGGAAAAATGGTTTCCATATTTTTATTCTGGAATTAAAAATTTTGTAAATAGTTATCTTTTATTTTAAAACATTATGAATATTTCATCTCAAATTATTTTATTAATCATGGTTAAAGGGTAAATATGGTAAATAAGGGTCAAAAATAATATTATAATAGTAATAAACTACCCTAACACATTTCTTAATCTTAATGGATGAGATATTTCTGACCCTTCACATCCTTGTGTCGATTTTGGAACCCCATGGATTCACATGGATGTGAAAATAACATTTTATAAGAATTAATTTAATGTAAAGAGAATTATAACCTAAACATATATCTTTTAAAAATTGATTTTAATATAGGGTTTTATAACTGATATCTATGAATTTCAATATTCATTAGAAATATAAAATTATTTCCTACCTCATGGTTTTTTATTTATAATTTTTATACACTAGATAAATATATTTATTTATGACACAATTATGATGTAGTGATTACCTGATTAACGAAAGATTCAAATAAGTGATTTTATCAATATTAATATAAATTTAATGTTATAATTTTAATGTAATCCACTAATTTTCAGCATTATATTGACATATTAGGGAAGATTGAATTCCTTTTTTTGAAGGAATAAGGTTGCTATGAATTTTTAAAAAAGTCAAGTATGAATAGTATCCAAAATTGAGATAATTAATAACTTAAAATATAAAATAGTTTATTAAATGATATTAAAGTCCAAAAAATATAATATTTTGAAAAAGGGTTAATATAAAACCAAATATGATATAAATATCATTTTTGGGTCATTTTACATTATTGATAATTACATTAACGCACAATGTGTAAATAACATGATATCACTATAAGATTAAAACAGGAAAAATAAGGGTTAAACCAAAAAGATAAGGATACAAAAATATTCCAAACTTGTCTAAAAATTATTGGATGATGGTTATTCGAACCAAGATAATCATATATTATAATTACATATGTTCTGGATAATTTTAAATAGAAACGAAATTTATAATAAATTATTATTTTAAGACTTCCTTAAAGTGACCATCTCCTCTCTTATAAATGGTCACCTCCGTCTCATATTCACTCCATTTTGAACCATCATGCTCTGAAAAACCCTGCCAATTTATATTATAAACTTCCATATTTACATTATATAGTATCTTTTATTCTCAAAAGATCAAATCTTATGCCCTAAGTGGAAATTTAATGGTGACACGTCGAGGAAGAGGTAATGTCTTCTACTGATTCTTTCAAATTTTTTTCTTTTATACATCCTCTTATTTTGTTTTTTAGTTATAAAGTAATAAAATTAGTATCTATTATATACTGATATGTTATTATAATTATTAAACTAACGTATTTCACCTTATATACATCCTATAAAAAATGAAATTATCGTGTGTGCATATGTACGACTTACCATCTCCACGTTGTGGTGTAATCTATTTTTCCCCACCACCTTACATGGAAAGGTATAATGGTGGAAATAATAAATATATATAATTATTTTAACATGAGAAAAATTCTGAGATATTATAAACCATCCAATTAAATTCCATTAAACAATTATGGATATGATATCGTCGGTCGTGCGTACGTACGGCTTACAGTCTCCACGATGTGATGAGATTCATTCTCCATGTTAACCATTAAAGAATGATTATATAGTATATATAATAAATAATAATGAAATATATTACATAATATTTCAATTGTATTTATTTCTATATATTTATTTTTCATTTAATTACTTCTATTCAATTAATTAAGGAAACGAAAATTGCGTTCAAGCCCACGTACGGCCTTCCGTCTCTATGAACGGTGTATTCCCTTACATATATCTATCTATTACATATATATATTTTTATGCTGAATATATATGATATGTAATTATTTTTTTACATTGTAGAAGAATTTAAATCATGATCTAAGAAATAATATCAAGAATATCATGTCCAAACACACACGATAAATGAAATGATTATTCCCCAAAACATTGCATTAATATGGAATTGACAAATAAACAGGTAATATAAAGTCATAAGCGAATCATATATGAAATCATAAATATTATTATGGTTCTATTACAAGTTAGTTATACGTTTAATCCCACTAAATAGGAGTTTCAAACACATATGGATTAAATCAGACCTATGTTAAGGGATAATTTTGCAATCTCATTTTTATATGAGATTACTTATATGTAAGTATTTACCGGGGTTATATTTATCATCCATTCCCATGTTTTCTAATTTTTTTCATAAAATGTACAAAATTATTACATGTATGTTTACAGTCATTTTTAACCATTTTTTACTTTTACTATATGGTATTGATGGAATATTTCTTTTGTTTACCATACAGGGTGCTTGTTTTGACTTTTACAGAAAAAGTATGAGTATAATATTTTTGTTTAACTTATATCAAAAGAATTGATTTTTTTCAGTTTCATGACACCTTATATCCATAAAGATTCTTATACACTATTTTTAGTTTATTTTCAACTAAATTATTTTCTATTAAAATTGGGAGGAGTTTTGAGAAAAGAAAACTTTCTAATAAAGAAAGGATGTTTTTCTCAAGAACTAATTTCTAGTATTTTATCAATATTATTTTCCATCCAAAATGACATTCATTAAATAGAATTTTGTTTCTCTCCCTATTATAAATATGGTTTGATTTAATTAATTATAAAATGATATTTTATTCGTATTACGTTATGATTGAATAATATTTAAGAATCTCATTTTATTTCTTGGGTTATGCTATGATGAATGAATTATGTTTTTGTGGAACATTTAGTAATGATTTCATTATGAGATGGGTGGGACCTATATATCCCTGCAATGCATTATGTAATGATTTATATCTCATGACACATAATTTACTGGAATGTATTTTAAATCTAGTTTAGTAATATAGGGCTGGAATGGAAAATATGGTTTAGTAATACATGGTTGGAATGAGAAGTAAACACGGTTAAGTAATGGACTTTGTTAACTGTAATGGTCTTGGAAATAATGCCTTGGATACTATGGAAATCATATTATATGATTAATAGAATGCCACAATTACATATTTTATTCCAATGGTAATAAATCTTGTTTAATGTTCTTTTTTGATCCATGCCTTACATTCTACCATGATTTATTTCATGAATCAATATTTTGATGTTTAAACTTCATGAACATGTTTTTACGTTCAAATGTTTATGGTATGTTTTATGCTCTCCATGTTTATCATTATTGTGAATTAGAGCTCATCCTTTTTATGTTTTAGTATCCCTAGGTTATAAAGAAAGGTTTTAGTTAGGGAAAAATAGTGTAAGATCCTTATGGGATATTTTGAAGATCGTTCACCGTGATGAGAGGATTATGTTCTGAGTTTCCAAATACAGAAAACAAATCAGGTCTTTGGGCATCAGTTTGTTTCATGTGTTAAGTATTCTGAAAGAGAAATTTTATGTCCATGTACTTCAAGATTGGGTCTCTACATATCAAATATCAGGAATCGATAACATATTTCATCATTTGAAATGGGAAAACTGGTTGTCGAAGATCGACCTCAGATCGACCTATCACTAGATAGTTATTCTTATGGAAATAAAAAATGGAATTCTAATGTCACAATAACAATATTTTGTATGTAGCGGTTCCTTATGATTTAAAATTCTCTCTTATGGTCTTTAGGTGTCCCTCGAACTTGATCTATCAACCATTCTTATAATTCTCCATGGTGGTCATTATCAATGATATCCTCATCTACTCAGAAGTGAATTCTGAGCATGTAGAGAATTTAAGGATGGTCATAAACACACTTCAAGAAAACACGTTTTACGAGAATATCTTGAAGTGTTAGTTCATGAATAAGGATTTACACTTTTGGGACCTTTTATCTAAGAGTAGGGACTAATTACAGTCCTAATGAACATCGAAGTTGAGCTAGATTGGGAGACACCCAAGAGTGTTATGAAGCAACGGAAATTACATGGGGTTTCGGTATATTATTAGATATTTATGTCATATTATTTAGAGATTGTGGGTCCATTGATTTCCTTAACCAACGTTGTAGTTGTTTGACTATCTGGAGAAGTTACACATGGACTTTAAAGAGTTACGATATAGGTTTAAAAGTTCTCCCATTATGAGTTTTCCAAAGTATGCCATTGAGTACTTTGTGTTCTATAATTCCTCTAGAGATGGGATTTTTTTATGTGTTTGTGAAGAGGTGTATGGTGATTACATATGGACCCTATTAGTTGATACCCCATGACCTGAACTATGAAATTCATGACATGGAACTCATAGTTGTAATGTTCTCACTAAAAACATGGTGACACCACTACAAAACACTTAGTACATGGTAATGGAAAAAAGTAGTACTTACTCATGGAGATTCACTAAAAAATGATGATCCTATATAATAAAGTAAAAAATAATGTTTTTATGTGAAATTTTTATGGTTATCAATGAAATTTATTGAAATATGAGCCTACTTACCTAAATTTCTTTGAAATATTGATGAAAAGTGATGATATAATTTTCATTATCAGTGATGAAGAAAACATCATAAATGTTTTTTTATAAATAACGGTGTCAATTATGAATGTTGTAACTTGTGAAATATATTTAAAACCAAACACTTTTTTATTTAAAAATGTTTAACAGTGGCAGAAAACCAAACTCATCATGGCCCAAATCTATATTTAAATAGGAATGTGAGTTTAAATGAACTACAAAACCTAGAAAAAAATAGTTGAATAAAATGAATTGTATCAAATAATCTATAAAATAAGTTGTTGTTTTGATTAATAATAGTATGGACTAGATATTGAAGAGAACCACCTATAATGACTCTTTGTGATCTATCCCCAGTAGTTTCACTCTAAACCTAATGGTTATAAATTTTTCACAAGTCTGGGAGTTATTTCATTTTTGTTAAAGTTTGATAATTAGAAAATAATAAATATAATAATATGAAATAAAGAAAACCCAAAGATAAAAAAACTTATAGTAGTGTTGGTTGTTGATTTATTTCAATGCTGTCATCATATGTTAACATCTGTAGTGTGTACAATCTTCATGAAAGAATCGAATGATTCAAAATACCAGTTATGGGTGATTTAAACTTTTGTATTATAACAGAAATTAAATAACTCATTGGCTACAAAATAGTTAGTGATATTAATATATATATTATAGTAGGCCTTAGTTATACAATATTGAAGACTACATACTAAAATTAAAAATTTCAGATATATCACATACCTTCATACACTTTTTAATATCATGTTTCTTTTGTTATTCTGACAAATCAAAGGTGTAATAGAATTATCCAAATATGTTGATGGTGAAATTTGAAATTGTGATTCAATGACCAACTAAAACATAATAAATATATAATACACAGAAAAAAATAATAGTTTATTGAGAATTAATCTATAATCCTGGTATTTTGAAACATAAAATCATCAAAAGTAATATCAAGGAACAATATAAATGTTTTTTAAGTGTATAAAAACTTGAATTTCCATGTTGAATAGTAATTTTGATTCATTATGTGTAATTGTGAAAATTACAGAGGTTAAAATATGTTTAAGAGCATATGTATAAAGTTGGTTATATATATTTTTTCTATCCTATCTATATCAAACAATTCATTTCAAATAGAATAATAATTGATGTAATCTTTTCCTTAATAAGTGATAAGAGTTAACATGTTGTCATTTACTTTATGAACAACAACATGGGTTGGTGCTCATTTATCACACCATTTCAAAAAAGAAACATCTCCATAGTTATGATTGAAATATGGGTATGAAAACTAAAAATATTTCGTTATTGGGGATTGATTCACTATTATATGATATCTTGATGGTATTTGAATGACCTATTCACTGTCTTTGAGCTCAACAATTCAACCATCACCAATCCCAAAAGATCACATAGCAAACTCTAGAACATCATTTGAACCATCATTGATTTCAGTTGAATGCAACCTCATATTTTTTTTAATGTTTAAACCAAGTGATATTTCAATAGATATGATGAATTTATTCAAACAAACACAATGCAACTTCATTTTCCACTATGGATTTCATGTAGTAGTTTTCAAAAATATCCACCCAAGACAACTGTAAGACCACAAAATAGAAAATTTTAAGAATTTTCATTTAAACATAACAATATATCTCTCAATGTTTGTTCAAGAGATTCGAAGTTGTGTTTAAGAATCATTGATTCCTCATTATAGATCATCTATTCTATTAACTGTAGAAGTTCGGTGACATCACACCCTTAATGAATATTGAAAATAGAATTCTCATTAATAGATAGTGGAATTCTAAATTTTGAATGGTTTTCCTCTAACATGGTAGGTGTAATGATGTTATTCCACTGGAAGAAACTACAAGAACAATTTTTCCATCTGATCATTGTAGACTTTCTAAGACTCTCTAAAAAAATGTCTTACTAGTGGCTCCAAATCCATGCAAGAAAAAAAAATCCCTGATAGCAGATGTTAACATAGTCATAATGACACCAATCATTTGTTTTTGTTCAAGAGTAAGACTAATATGTATGGAGTTTTACTCATTAGGATGTTTTTTCCATTTTTAATTATGTTATTCTATGTTAAAACTATTTTTTATCAAATTACATATCTATAACTAGCAGTGGAAGATAACATTGAATAGATCAGTCATTTCTACATAGATTGTTGTTTTTTTATCAATGCATAAATTTGTCTTCGATTATAATTGAGAATAAAATATACAAGAGAGGGAAAAATTATTACAAAATAATATTATAATATAATATTCTAGTTATTACAGCTTTTTATAAGGATTAAATGATTTACTTTTTGTTAAAATAATATCCAAATTGATATAACTTAGACAGAAAAAACATTTACTATAGGGTTAAAACAGGTCTTCAAATCTATTATTAATATGTATAAAATGCATAACAAAGCATAAAAGTATTTATTTTGAAAATGCTAGATATTTAGTTACAAGAAAGATATTTTTGATGTTGATCATGCATTAATTTATTTTTATCATTAGATGTTATTCCATAAAAAATAATTTTAATAATATAATATGTTCCATGTAGTATAGTTTAATGGTGGAATCAACAATTTTGTAAATAATAAATTCATAGATAATGTAAAATGTTGTACCTTGTATTTGAATATTCTGTCATTTCGCACATATAATATAATTGGTTATTATGTTCAATGTTTCATGTCACATAATGTACGGTAGAGAAATGGTATTTGAGAATAACATACTGGTGAACAGTCTTTAGAAAGCATGTCCCATTCCCCAAAACAATACATCTTTTAGTGCATCAATTAACTCTTTAGAATCAGATAATAGTCCCAAAGATAAACCTTCCTTTCTAAATTCATGATACCTAACGTTGTTCTCTATTCTAATATACTTGAATGAAGTCCCACCTATAACATTTTTAAGCTTAATCTGCAAAGAATATAGATCTCTAGATGTAGGTGGCACATAATAAAATCTTCCAATAATAAATCGTTTCCTGTATGGATACCATTTTTATCATGAGATTTTCAAATAAATCATATTGTTAATTCTTCATATGTATAGCCTTTTCCTTCTAGGTACATCACATTTTCTTCAAACAAAGATGTAAACTTGGTTTGAGAAATGTTTCTCTAATTCAAAATGTCTTCAATATTTTCACCATCAATGGAGGTCACGGTGTTTTGTTATAGTAAATTAAAATGAAACCTAATGACTATAGGATATCTATAATGGATATTATGACAGAATATCCTCTAATAATTTTCACATGGTGATATGTATCGGCATTTGTAGAACATTTTAATCTCAGCTACACTATTTTTGGACATTTTTGTACTATAGGTGCCATACGTTCTATTGTGATATGATCGTAACCCTTTCTTATATATTTAAAAATGTATTTGATAAAATATGATTTATATAAAATTTCAAAATTTATAAGATCTTGATACTTCAATAGAAAAATCAGATATTTTGGGACAACTAACCGATTATCCAATGCAATTATATTCTTAATGACAATACTTCCAAAATATCTTCCTATATACTCAACATAACCATCATCATCAGTATTTTTATGTGAAATAAATATTTTTGGATAAAACATTAATAATTTCCCATTCTTCATACAATGTGACTGACGATTATCATCATCTAAATTTCCCTGGATCATAGGATCTGCAACTCCTTCATGAATTTTGGGGAGGGAACCATTATTTATAATTTCAGAAAAAAATATCTATTAATATCTATTGTAGTGAGACAAATTTCTTCTAGATAGAGAAATAATACAATGTGCCCATTTGGAAACCCACTTTTCTAAAAATCCACAGTACAAACAACTACATTGGAGATAGTAGGGTTAATGAAAAAACATGTACCATGAGAAAATAACAACTATCACTATCAACAAATATAATTGTCGTAACAAATATATATACATTCTTGGGACATACAAAATTTACTTACCTCTCACTAATATTTCAATGAGATGTTCGATATTAATATTGAAAAATTGTGACACTATCTATGGAATTCTTGATGGGTGAATATTGTTTACTCTAAAAATTCTGGAAATTTTAGGCCATATTTTAGTACATTTAAATGATAAAAAATTCTGGATACCCTTCCCAATTAAAAATTGGCACAACATCATGGTAATTTTGAATCATATACCTTGGAAAACCTATAAACATAGAAGGTAAAATGATATTCTTCCCTCAAGAAGACCCATATCGGTCACCTTTAAGGAATGTATCTCGAAACCCATTGTATAGTTCAGCATCCAATAACACTTCAATAAACAAAATTAAAGAACGTATTTTAGAGTCAATCTATAAGGCCCCGACCTTAAACCATACTTAATATTTAATTAAATGAATAATTCACATTGAGGATCTTTTCAGGTTTAGATTTTTGGAGAATTAGAACATAACTATTACATCTCAAAAGATTTATAAAGTAGACACTTCTACCAAGTTTCCATAGAATAAAAAAAAACTCTTAAAAAAACATGTCTAGTTCCATGTTTTATATAGCATGAATTTCCCTTGATCCCATCCTTGAACCTATTCCACATTAAGTCCTGTGAAAAACATTTCAAAAAAAACTTTGGGTGAGCATAAAAATCTCAGTAAGGGATACACAAAGAATGAAAACTGTTAGTTTTTCAAACATCAAGTAAAAAATGTATACTTTATCAAAGTAATACCTTCACCTTCATGAAGTAGTAAAAACTCTTTACGGAATAAAATATCATTAATTACCTTTTTGTAACCAATGGATTACCATAAAACCCATATAAATAACACATAACATATAAAGGTAACTTGGGACATAAACATAGTTAAGTGGAATAACCATAAGGTCAACTTCCACACATATCACTTAATGGAATAGCCATACGGCCAACTTCCATACATACTTAATGGAATAGACATACGGCCGACTTCCATACCCAATGCATTGGAGTTTATAACGTAACCACCTGTCCTGGTATTCACGGCACCACCCGTCATATGGTTCATCACGTAACCACCCATCAAACGTCCTAGTACCATTATAAAATCATAAGACATAAAACAAATATAATGGAAAGAAAACATTTCCACAATTTTATCACAATATATCACTTAAATATATTGACATAAAAAATCCATTATAAAAACCATTTTCAATACCAAAATACATAAAAGATTATATGGTATTTATTTCATTTAAAAAAACATTACGTCTTATTGAGGAAGCGAAAGACCAAATAATACTCGCGGCGGCGGAAAAGGTTGTTGTCACCTCGTACATTAAAGAAACATTCCTTTTTTTCGTTTTGTAAAACGCTTCGTAGAAAAAGATTCCTTTTGTATAAAAGTAAAATTCAAAGGGGTTTATACACCGTATAAAATAAAGTGGTGTATAAAATGAAAAATTCCTCAATGAAAGGAGATTGAGACGAAGTCCCTTACCTCGGGTCCAACTTGACTCGATCGTTCTTTAACGTCCTGAATAATAAACTTGAGTTAATTTGTACTTTCTTAAGAACCTTTTTCAAGTTCATTATTCCTTTTATCTCACTTTTTACCATGTCATGAACGCTGTGTAATTATTTAAGTTATTAACGGTCGTTTTAACAATCATTGGTACTTGAGTAAAAAATATGCTCTTTATAATTACAAGTTGTTCAGGTATCCATTATATCCATAGTTATACTCATGATGTAGATATCATATATATCATATATATCTAGTATATAAATGAATTTATAATATTACATAATCATTTAGAGGTAATAAATTAAATGCACCGTTCATGGAGACGGTATGCCGTACGTACGCATGAACGCTACTTTCATTTCTATGTCATATTAATGGAATTAAAACTAAATGAGAGGTATGTATATTTAAATTCCAGAATTATATTAATCATTTAGATGTAACATAAATCATATATATCCATTATTTATATGTACTTATAATAGTACATTACATTTGGGGATAAGAAATGAAATGCACCGTTCATGGAGACGGTAAATCGTACGTACGCATGAACGCTACTTTCATTTCTATCTCACACTTTAATGGGAGGAAATAATAATGATATAGAGGTATATTATAATTCCAGTATAACATCATATATAATAACTTTAAATCCATCCTTTATATGTCCCACATATGGCATTAACGAATTAAATCACTTGGAGGGGGCGGTAGTCCACACTTCCTTAAATAAAGATATCGTGTTTACCCTCAATGGAAACCATAAAGGTATGCCCAAATTGAAAAATAAAGAAGCTTAAGGAAAATATAAACATATTATATATCATATATAAATATATTTTCATCTTAATGGCCACCTTTGAAGGTGTTAAAAGGATGTTGAACAATGATCGTTTCGGGAGGCCGGAATTCGCCATCCACGGAAACAGTATGTTCTTTAACCCTTAGATGTAGGTGTGTGTAAGTGTAGCCCTAATACTTCTTATAAAAACATCCAAGTGTATTGAAGATACTGTAGTTGTTACAAAATAAATTAATAAAAAGAGTTTAGGGGGTTGGAGAAGCAAAATAAATCAAACGGACTCAAGTGAAGACATTACCTTAAAATCGGGTAACTCCCTTTGGTTTGAGCTGAAAGGCTTCCTTGAGAAGACTTCTACCCAAAGTGAGGCTTCAAGGAGTTATAAAGGGAAATGTAGAGACACAATTGGCAGGGTTTGGCCAAGACAAAGGCTTTGGGAGTGTGGGTAAGGAGGTAGAGGTGGGGGCCTTTTATAAGAGGAGAGGAGGGGCACTTTTGTAAAGTTACAAAATGTTACTTTATTTTCAAAAGAGTTTCAGATCTTAAAGGTCCCACATTGATTTATTTCGAGTATAAGGTGATGAGGGTTCGCAATCCACTCATCCAAAAGGTTTTGGACATGTGTAGGTCTAAGATTTTACATTATCATACCATTTTATTTAAATCCATTATTAATGAGGTAATCACTGCATCATCATGATGTCATAAATAATTTAATATATTTAATTTCTAAAAATTAAAAAAAAATATCATGATTTAGGAAATCCTTTTAGATTTCTAATGAATATTTATAGTAAAAAATCTTATTTGTATAACCCCATGTAAAATTTGTTTTAGTAAAACATCTCATGTTTGTGTCATTTTTACATTAACATTTAATAAAAAGGTATTTATGTCATTTTCCAACCAAAGTAGCTCCATGGGGTCCCCAAGTTGACCCATGGATTTTCTCGGTCGGCCATGACACATCCAAGGAGGCTAGGACATATGTTTAGGTCATTTCATTTTATTAAAACATTATTCTTACCTTAAACTACACTAATTACCTCTAATTGCGATTAAGAAATTAAGAGTTACCATTCACCAAAAAATTATTTTAATCTTATTGAACCATATTTTACTTCTTAATGACAAGAATGTATGTCAGATTTTTTAAATTCAAAACACAGAAGTGGTAAAATTTCATTTAAACGAAAAATCAGTTTTTTATAAGTACCACTTAGTGGTTTCACTATTCATCAAAAATTGAAGTTTTTCAGAAAAATACCAAAAATTCAGCTTAAGTTATATTTGATATTCCAAATTAAAAAATGAAGTCTATTTTACAAAATTCAAAACGTAGAATTCACATTAATTAATTTAATAATTAATTCCCGCTGTCATGAAAAATAGCGTGTTTTTATGAAACAATAAGTATCAAAAGATTGACACTAGTTTAAGTCCGATTTCAAAGTGAAATTAATTCCAACGACCACTATTGGATTTAATGGTAAAAATATATTCTAATTTCACTTTAAAACCAATTCAAAAGATAATATAATCATATAAATAAATTATATTAAAAAGTGGTTTTGAATTAAAATACAACATTTTACACTATTCATTAAAAATGAACTTTATCGGAAAAATACCAAAAATTTACACAAAGTAAATTTTGATGTCCCGATTATAAAGAAGAGTTATATTTGGTCCAATATAATGTATAAGATTGATCAAAACTATATTTAATGACGGTTCACCATCAAATGGTTATAAGTGAACCTTTAGTGAAAATTAGGGTATAAATGCCTAAAATTGAATTCTTTCCGTATTTTAAGGATTTATCTTTTATTGGATAAATGTAAAAACATTTAAAAAACATATATAATAATATTTTAGTTATTTCTATCCATTCCCGCCAATACAACGGCTATGTTTTAACTACCATTTAAAATAATATTATTTTATTACTAGTGTGCAACGAAAGATTTCAATGAAACTCTTTGTTGTGTATCGGGTACGCTATCGAACATAGAAACCCTTTTAAAGTAAAATTAATATTTAATTTGTAAATATTAATAAATATCAAAATTATTTATTCTTTATTTACCTGGGATGTTACATCCTTCCCCCCTTTTGGGAATTGCGTCCTCACAATTTTATTCACTAATCAAAATAAGTGGGGGTATTTATCCCTCATAGCATTTTCAGATTCCCACGTTGCCTCTTCAACCATATGGTTTTTCCGCAAAACCTTTACCTGGAGAATTACCTTATTTCGCTACACTTGATCTCTTAGGTCAAGAATATGGACTTGTTATTTTCATAAGATAGGTTCTCTTCCCGCTGAACTACCTCTAGACTCAAAACATGAGATGGATCTGGCATATACTTCCTCAACATAGAAACATGAAAAGCATTGTGTACCTGAGATAAAATCGGAGGTAAAGCCACTCGGTAAGAAACTGATCCAACTCTCTCCAGAATTTCATATGGTCCAATGAACCTTGGACTCAGCTTTCCTTTCTTACCAAATTGCATCTCACTTTTCCATGGAGAAACCTTGAGAAAAACATGATCACCTACCTCGAAAGATACATCCTTCCTCTAGTTATCCGCATAACTTTTCTGCCTGCTTTGAGTTGTTCTCATGTGTTTCTAAATCAACTGAACTTTTTCTGCCATCTCTTCTACCAATTCTGGTCCCATCAGCTTCCTTTCACCCACTTCATCCCAAAATGTTGGAGTTCGACACTGCTTCCCATATAATGCCTCAAATGGTGCCATCCGTATACTGGAATGAAAACTGTTATTATAAGAAAACTCAACCAAAGAAAGATGTTGGTCCCAAATTCTCGGATAATCCATCGAAAAAGCTCGTAGAATATCCTCCAAGGTCTGAATTTTTATTTCTGACTGCCCATCTGATTGAGGATGAAAATCTATACTATAATTTAATTCAGTACCCAATGACTTCTGAAGGCCTTTCCAAAAGCTAGAAGTGAACCCGGGATCACGGTTGGACACAATGGAGAGAGGAAATCTATGTAACCTGACTATCTCTTTAAGATACAAACGAGAAGTTGATCTAGGGAAAACGTATCTCGTATATCAAGGAAATGAGCAGATTTAGTCAAGCGATCAACAATAACCCAGATTTCATTATTTCTTCTAGATGTCTTTGGTAATCCCATGACAAAATCCATGGATATATTTTCCCATTTCCACTCTGGCACTGGTAAAGGCTGAAGCATCCCTTTCTGTAACTGCCGGTCTGTTTTAACCTGCTAACAAGTCAAACACTTCACAGTAAAATCAGCAATATCCCTTTTCATTCCATCCCACCAGTAAAACTCCCGCTGATCTCTGTACATCTTAGTACTTCCAGGATGAACTGAAAACGGGGAACTATGAGCCTCACATAACAACTCATTCTTCAACTGTGAATCACAAGGCACACATAATCTTTTCCCAAATCTCAAAACAAAATCATTATCAATGTTGAATTCAGGCAACTTACCCTTCTAAAACAACTCTACCTTTTTCTGCAACTCACTATCTTGCTTCTGTGCTTGCTTGATTCTGTCTGATAGAGAAGATTTCACTGATACCTGAAACAAAACAGAAGAACTTCCTGCACCAACAATTTCTATGCCAAAGTTCATCAAATCAAAAACCAAATGATCTCATTCCAAACGTATCATTTTTAATGAAGCATTACTTTCTCAACTCAAAGCATCAGCCACTTTATTTGATTTTCTCGGATGGTAATGAATTGTACAATCATAATCCTTGATTAATTCTAGACATCTCCTCTGTCTCATGTTCAATTCTTTCTGAGTGAATATATACATTAAACTTTTGTGATCAGTATATATTTCACACTTTACTCCATACAAATGATGCCTCCAAATTTTTAAAGCAAAAACAACAGTAGCTAATTCCAAATCATGTGTAGGGTAATTTACCTCATGAGTTTTCAACTGACGTGAAGCATAAGCAATTACCTGATCATTCTGCATAAGGACACAACCAAGTCCTTTAAACAAAGAATCACTGTATATAACAAACTCACCATTCTTGGAAGGAAGTGCCAAAACTGGAGCATTCACCAATCTTAGTTTCCACTCCTTCGGTAGTAACCTAAGTCAACTGAGTCATCACTACAACAAACTGTGTAGTTCTGATTCTGACCATCTCAAGATACTGATTTGGAAGGTCATTTCCCTCAGTATGCCTTCCCAAAAAATATTCTCTATTTCCTCTACGAATAAACGATCTTAACACTGAAATACCTTAGGTGAAGCAACATGGTAATCCGCAAATGCTATATCATTTCAATCATACCATAAATTAACTTATAATTTAACAATTTTCTAACTCCTAAAGATGTCTAAACCGACCTCTGATACCAACTATAAGGCCCCAGCCTTAAACATTACTTAGTATTGAATTAAATGAATAATTCACTTTGAGGATCTTTTCAGGTTTATATTTTTAGCGAATTAGAACATAACTATTACATCTCAAAAGATTTACAAAGTAGACACTTCTACCAAGTTTCCATAGAATAAAAAAACTCTTAAAAAGAAACATGTCTGCTTACCTGTTTTATATAGCATGACTTTCCCTTGATCCCATCCTTGACCCTATTCAACATTATGTCCTGTGAAAAAAATTTCAAAAAAAACTTGGGGTGAGCATAAAAAGCTCAGTAAGGGATACACAAATAATGAAAACTGTTAGTTTTTCAAACATCAAGTAAACCATGTATACTTTATCAAAGTAATACCTTCACCTTCATGAAGTAGTAAAAACTCTTTACTGAATAAAATATCCTTACTTTCTTTTTTGTAACTAAAAGATTACCATAAAACACATATAAAGAACACATAACAAATAAAGGTAACTTGGGACATAAACATACTTAAGTTGAATAACCATACGGTCGACTTCCACACATATCACTTAATGGAATAGCCATATGGCCAACTTCCATACATACTTAATGGAAGAGCCATACGACCGAATTCCATACCCAATGCATTGGAGGTTATAATGTAAACCCCCATCCTGGTATTCACGGCACCACCCGTCATATGGTTCATCACGTAACCACCCGTCAAACGTCCAAGTACCATTATAAAATCATAAGACATAAAACAAATATAATAGAAAGAAAACATTTCCACACTTTGATCACAATATGTCACATAAATATATTGACATAAAAAATCCATTATAAAAACCATTTTCAATACCAGAATACATAAAAGAGTATATGGTATTTATTTCATTTAAAAAAACATTATGGATTTTTGAGGAAGCCAAAGACCAAATAATACTCGCGGCGACGGAAAAGGTCGCTGTCACCGCGTATGTTAACGAAACATTCCTTTTTTTCATTTTGTAAAACGCTTCATAAAAAAACATTCCTTTTGTATAAAAGTAAAAGTCAAAGGGGTTTATACACCGTATAAAAGAAAGTGGTGTATAAAACGAAATATGCCTCAATGAAAGGAGATTGAGATGAAGTCCCTTACCTCGGGTCCAACTTGACTCGATCATTATATAACGTCCTGAATAATAAACTTGAGTTAATTTCTACTTTCTTAAGAACCGTTTTCAAGTTCATTATTCCTTTTATATCACTTATTACCATGTCATGAATGCTATGTAATTATTTAATTTATTAACGGTCGTTTTAACGATCATTGGTACTTGAGTAAAAAATATGCTCTTTATAATTACAAGTTGTTCATGTATCCATATATCAATAGTAATACTCATGATGTAGATATCATATATATCATATATATCCAGTATATAAATGCATTTATAATATTACATAATCATTTAGAGGTACAAAATGAATTGCACCGTTCATGGAGACGGTAAGCCGTACGTACGCATGAACGCTACTTTCATTTCTATGTCATATTAATGGAATTAAAACTAAATGAGAGGTATGTATATTTTAATTCCAGAATTATATTAATCATTTAGATGTAACATACATCATATATATCCATTATATATATGTACTTATAATAGTACATTACATATGGGGATAATAAATGAAATGCATCGTTCATGGAGACGGTAAGTCGTACGTATGCATGAACGCTACTTTCATTTCTATCTCATACTTTAATGGGAAAAATAATAATAATTATATAGAGGTATATTTCAATTCCAGTATAACATCATATATAATAACTTTAAATCCATCGTTTATACGTCCCACATATGGCAGTAGCGAATCAAATCACTTTGAGGGGGCAGTAGTCCGCACTTCCTTAAATGAAGATATGGAATTTTCCCATAATGGAAACCATAAAGGTATTCCCAAAATGAAAAATACAGAATCTTAAAGAAAAAATAAACATATTATATATCATATATAAATATAATTTCATCTTAATTTCCACATTTTAAGGTGTCAAAAGGATGTTGAACAATCATCGTTTCGGGAGGCTGAAATTCGACATCCACGGAAACAGTATGTTCTTTAACCATTAGATGTAGGTGTGTAAGTGTAGCTCGAATACTTCTTATAAAAACATCCTAGTATATTGAAGATACTGGAGTTGGTACAAAATAAATGAATAAAAAGAGTTTAGGGGGTTGGAGAAGCAAAATAAAAAAACGGACTCAAGTGAAGACATTACCTTAAAATCGGGTAACTCCCTTTGGTTTGAGCTCAAAGGATTCTTTGGGAATACTTCAACCCAAATTGAGTCTTCACGGAGTTAGAGAGGGAAGTTGAGAGAAAAATGGGCAGGGGTTGGCCGAGCCAAAGGCTTTGGGAGTGAGGGTAAGGAGGTAGAGGTGGGGGCCTCTTATAAGAGGAGGGGAGGGGCAATCTTGTAAAGTTACAAAATGTTACTTTATTTTCAAAAGAGTTTCAGATCTGAAAGGTCCCAAATTGATTTATTTAGAGGATAAGGTGATTAGGGTTCGACATCCACTAATCCAATAGGTTTTTTACATGTGTAGGTCTTAGATTGTACATTATCTTTCCATTTTATTTAAATCCATTATTAATGAGGTCATCGATGCATCATCATGATGTCATAAATAATTTAATATATTTAATTTCTAAAAATTATAAAAAAAATATAATGATGTAAGAAATAGTTTTAGAATTCTAATGAATATTTATAGTCAAAAATCTTATTTAGATAACCCCATGTAAAAATTGTTTTAGTAAAACATCTCATGTTTGTGTCATTTTTACTTTAACATTTAATAAAAAGGTATTTATGTCATTTTCCAACCAAAGTGGCTCCATGGGGTCCCCAAGTTGACCCATGGATTGTATGTGTCGTCCATGACACATCCAATGAGGGTAGGACATGTGTCTAGGTCATTTCATTTTATTAAAACATTATTCTTACCTTAAACTACACTAATTACCTCTAATTGTGATTAAGAACTTAAGAGTTACTATTCACCAAAAAATTATTTTAATCTCATTGAACCAAATTTTACTTCTTAATGACAACCATGTATGTCGGATTTTTGAAATTCAAAACACAGAAGTGTTAAAATTTCATTTAAATGAAAAATCAGTTTTTTATAAGTACCACTTAGTGGTTTCACTATTTATCAAAAATTGAAGTTTTTCAGAAAAATACCAAAAATTCACCCTAAGCTATATTTGATATTCCGAATTCAAAAATTAAGTCTATTTTAATAAATTCAAAAAATATAAGTCACATTAATTAATTTATTAATTAATTCCCATTGTCATGACAAATAGCATGTTTTTATGAAACAATAAGTATCAAAAGATTGACACTAGTTTAAGTCCGATTTCAAAGTGAAATTAATTCAACGTCCACTATTGGATATAATGGTAAAAATATATTCTAATTTAACTTTAAAACCAATTAAAAATATAATATAATCATATAAATAAATTATATTAAAAAGTGGTTTTGAATTAAAATACAACATTTTACACTATTCATTAAAAAATGAACTTTATCGGAAAAATACCAAAAATTTACACAAAGTAAATTTTGATGTTCTGATTCTAAAGAAGAGTTATATTTGGTCCAATAGAATGTAGAAGAGTGATCAGAACTATATTTAATGACGGTTCGCCATCAAATGGTGATAAGTGAACCTTTAGTGAAAATTAGGGTATAAATGACCAAAATTGAATTCTTTCCATATTTTAAGCCTTTATATTTTATTGGATAAATGTAAAAACATTTAAAAAACATATATAATCATATTTTAGTTATTTCTATCCATTCCCTCCAATACAACGGTTATTTTTTAACTACCATTTAAAATAATATTATTTTATTACTAGTGTGCACCGAAAGATTTCAATGAAACTCTTTGTTGTGTATCGGGTAGGCTATCGAACATAGAAACCCTTTTAAAGTAAAATTAATATTTAATTCGTAAATATTAATAAATATTAAAATTCTTTATTCTTTATTTATCTGGGATGTTACAAAATCATTGTAGATGAATATATAATAAACAATTGCAGAATATTTTTTGAATAATGTAGAGTCAATTCATCATTCCAACATAATTGTAAGTTAAAAGCAAATACTCCCTCATTATCAATTATTGGAGTTTTTCAATTATATAAATGGATACATAATGATTTAATATGTTGTCGACCTATCCATCCTCTCTACCTATGAAAACTAACGGATACTTAAAACGAAGGTACAAAGGGTGAAGCTCATCTATGCATTGTTTTCACAAATTCTTCTTTGAATATCCATACCTCTATTATGATTAAGATCTTCAATGTCATCGAAAATGTGCATTACAAAATCATAATTAATTGTTAAGTGATATGTTTTTTCATCCATTCCTCATTTTTTTAGGTGTAGCTATAAATTTTCAATGACATGAATCTCAAGAACATCCCTTGCAGTTATGAATTGACAGGAAAACACATTACTCTCATGAATCATTTTTGGTATTTTCTCAAAAATAGTTAAATAAATAGTAAACTTGCGGTTTCTTTAATAAATTCTATATATGAATGATGTGTTAAAAAGGTATTTACATACACATGATAAATATTTTGACAAATAATCTAAAATTCACATGCATGTTCTTTTTCTGTTGTGAACTTCTATTACAATGTTATACACATATATCTTCACAAACATTTGTGTTTGACATTCAAGAGGACAAAAAATTCCAATGCGATGGTAGTTTTGTCAATTTAATATAAATATATTTCGAGACCCAACATTGTTCATAGATTTTTTGAATTTTCTTCCCATTGATGTGAATGCAATCATGGACTTGTAAATGTGAATGTGGTCTTGGAATGTTCTTGACTGTGTATAGTTATTATTGAAAAAATAAGGTTCTAAGGTATTATGGAAATGCATGCAATACATCAAAATCAATCATTCCCAAAGGGAGGCATAAAGAGAAACATGGGATATGTCTATTGCTACATTTTTTATTCTTATATTAAACCTTGAATTTTGATCTACAGTACTCACAAATGTTAGAATGTACTCTAATATCTGAATATGTTGAGGGAAAAAAAGGATTATAGTATTTCATGATATTTGGTAATGTAATAGTAATCTCCTAAACTCCTTTACAAAATGGTGTAATATAATAGTTTAGTTAATATAATAATCATTTATCTTTTAAATAATGATGTTATTGTGAATTATCTATTATAGAAAATATTATGTTATGTTTTAGTGTTTTATATTTCTTAAAATTAATAAAATATTTAAATATTTAATTGCTGGAAATATAATGTGTTTTTTGAGAGACCAACAAAATTGACTACAATATTTATGTCATAATATCTTGTAACAGTTTTTTCAATTAATATATGAATCATTTAATTTATAACCTATGGTGGTTCATAAAGATGTTAATATTTATTAGAACATTTTTAGAAGCGCATCATACATTAAAATTATTTTAAATATTATAATGTTAATATATATATATATACTTACATGTAAAATGTGATATTTCAATTGAAATCTATGACATACATGTGGTTAAGAAGGATATAATTTTCTAATAGTAGTATAAGATGGACTGTTTATAGTTGAATTTAAATGCATAAGAATTAATATTGAAATTACATAAAATAAAATGTGTATTTTATTTTTTTGTTCTTACTGGGATGAGGATGCATTGCAAGAATACATAATATTATGATAATTATCAGTCATTCCATGAATGATTAATGAAGATTAATTTAATTCTTTAATATAAGGATAATATGATAGCATATAGTTAATGTTAGTACAATGACAACATTCTGAAATAATGGAAGACTATGTTGTATCATGTTATCAATTTTTTGAATTTTCTTGTTTGATCTAGCTGACAGGGTTGATAGATTTGAACATCATTTATATTCTTTCAAACATACATTTGATAAATCACACCAATATAAAGTTATTTGTTTTTCATTATGAAGTCAAACTAATATTTTTGACCAAATTAAAATGAACTAACCATTGATGGATATCAGTGACAATGGCATGCGTTTTTGTCTTTGCATGTTATTAGTTGGTGTGAGAAGTTCAGTTGTAGAATATTATTCAATAGTTATTGATCCTATAATAGTGAGATAGTAGTAAATAATATATATTCTCTGATAGAAAGATGATAGTTTTACTAATTTATGGTGACTTGGATTTCAAAAATAATGAAAAAATTAAATGGGCATTGTAAACTGAATTTACCATCAATTTGAATCTGTGATAATGGAATGTGTGCCCCACTTTGCATGCATCCAATTGGTGTTAGAGGTTTAGTTTCATTAATATTGTTAAGTGATATTGATCTTGAAAAGGTGAAAATAGAGTAAATATTTGTGCATGTTGAATGATAAATAACAAAACAATTTAATGTGACCAAAATATATATAAGACAACTTATTTGTCCTTGTTTTCTATGTAGTCTTATTTCACACCTTACCTCTCTATATGTCAACTGTGATTTTATGTTTTTAGTTTTTATCTTTTTATTTAATTATCAAATATTTCCACATAATAATGTTATGCACAACTGCAATCATAGAACATATAATATATCTTTTAATTCCAAATAATTATTCTACAATGAATGAAATCAGTGAAAATTATACTGATATCAATGAAATATATATCGAATATAAAAAAAGGACAGTGGAAAAATCAGATATTTAATGGAATAAGTTACACATAACTAACTATGAAGTAGACCTTGATTAGCTAATAAAACCAATATAAACCCTACTAAGAGCGATATTTGAAGAAATGATGGATGAGAAGATTAAGGATAGGGGTATATAGAGCATAAAAATAGGAGATGTATAGAACTAATGTTTCATTAAATCATGTTTAACAATAAATAAATCACGATGGACATAATTGAGAAAATTTTCTACAAGATTTGGAGAACATTATTGCTGACAAGATTTCGATCGGTAGGATCTATGAATAAGGTATCATTGATTGTTTGGGGTTCATGAGGAATTTGGGGGTGTTTCCCATGGGGATGGATAGGGATGCATAAAATGTAATGGATTGTGGTGTAGGAATTGATGGAGAATGTGAGGGAGGTCATGAGTTGGAAGAGTATGTAATAGAGAGAAACTATGTTTAGGTAGACAGGGGAGGGTAACATGATCCTTGATTTCGTATTAATCAAAGTAGAATATGGGGTATTAGGTTTTTAGTGGAAACCGAATTGTGATTATAGAGGGAAAATGTAAAGGGGGTTGAAGCTGAAGGAACAATAGGAGGTGAGCATGAAAGATATGACCATCACCGATAAGCCAACAATATTGTTATACTGGATAAATGATTTAGGTAGAATAATTACCAGTATTCTAAATCAACGAGGAAGGAGTAGATTTTCAAATGGGACCCAACTCTGGTGTATGAAAGAGTGGGAAAATGTTATTTTAAGAAGAATGAATAGTTGAAGGGTAGTTCGTTAGAAATGATTTTCAGTTCTTACCAAATAGTTGTTGTAGAGGGAGGACAAGTAGTTATCTAGAGATGAACTAGGAATGGGAAGTGAAGATGGAAAATTTGGTATTATATGGAAACCATAGAATAGAGGGAGTGAAATCATGAGCAGCAGAGGGAACTTGTGTAGGGAGACCGATGTTGAACCATGAATTGGAATTGAGGAAAGAAAAATAGAAATTCGTTGGAAACCCTAGAATAAACATAGGTTAAACAGGATCGAGAGAGGAAAGATCTATAGTGAGTGTAGTCACGCAGAGAGTAAGTATTTGAGAGAAAAATTGAGAGGGCGACATGTGTGTTGGGAACAACCCAGCTTTAGAATAGATATATATGTGAGTATATAATTTAGTTATGCAAAAAATGTTGTTAAATGATTTTATTAATAGTTATTTATATTATTATTGAGTTATTTATTGTTTATTCCAACAACAATAGTCTTAGGTAGATCCTAATTAACATATATCTGAAACTAAGAATAATAAGTTTGATAGATATTTTGTATGTTGTCGCTGATCATCCTATTAAAATTCTTGTTTCTGGTTACTAGGAATGAATATATAGTAGTTTAGATTGTTCCAATTTTCATTAGTGGATGATATAGGAGGATCATACATATGATTGTTGGTTGTGACCCCTCCTCTTCAATAGTTTATGATGGATGTACAACATGAAAATGACAACCCTGCTTTTGTTACAAACTTAAACATGATTTATTACTTATACTATTCACTTGATACAACATTGAATATCGAGAGGTCTAGTGTCTTTGGGGATTTGGATCAATACATAACAACTTAAAACATGAAATACAACATCTTTATTGAAAAATTCTTTTACATGACCAATACATTCCCTCGTACTTATCATTGCATGGGAAAACCTCAGGACATGCATAAGAAAAGGGTGAGATATAAAGCCTAGTAAGGGAATAAACATGGAATAGATGAGGAGTAAAATACATGTTAGAAAATAGGCATATCAATATGGCACAAGAGAAACATGGACATAAAGGCATGATAAATCATGATAATCATAACATGGTAATGTGGCAACAACACTTAACATGGAATTAGCATTAGCCAAGGCCCATTGCACATGAAGCATGAGTAAAACCTCATTGCACATGAAGGAATAATAAACCCTCTTTGAACTTGAATTATCATGATTAAACACTCATTTCACATGATGTATCATGATACTATACTTTACCCAATGCATTGGAGCGCTATAATTGGTCACCCTTCTAAAACATTTCATTTCATGCATAAGTGTGCCACATGGATCATAAAACATGGATTAATAAAACATAATCATTTATTCCACAAAAAAGGAATGTGGAATGAAACTTTATAATTAATAAGTAAATGTGCATGATGGTGAATACCCTTCATGGAGAAATGGGCATGGTATTCACTACACAATGGCATTGGCATAGAAAATTGGTGCAATTTCGACAGTGTAATGGCGTGATATAAAAATTCATAAAATTGTTTAATGAGAGAGAAAGGGGTTTCTCATCATATCTACATGAAATGGATAGTAAGAGGTTATATATATACATGTCCCAACAATTGTAATGGAATTTAGATTCATGATACAAAAGTATTGCTTGATTGTAAATGAGGAGGGAGAACTTCCTTTCGGAATTTTGGCATAGTAACGGATGTACATTGGAGGAATTTAATGAGAGATAAAGGGGTCTCTCATCATTCAAACAATGAGAGGAATGTATGGGGGAGGTTCGAAACCATAGCCCAGCATTTATAATTGAAACTAAAAGGGCGTAACAATATTAAGAAAATTGGGAAAAAAAGTGAAAGGAAGAAAAATCCATACATGGAAGCGTGCTTCCAAAAGCTTGAGAGAGGCTTGAGTGAGGCTTCTTGAGATCTTGGGGAACCTTGGGAGGATTATAGAGAGAGTAGGTCAGATGTTGGACAAACTCCAAAGGCTTTGAGTGAGGAGGAAGTGGGATATTGGGTGGGTTTATATAGGAAAGGTGAGTGAATTCTTTATTATTTATGTATGGGACCCCTTACATTAAACTAATCCAAAACACAAATCATCTCATGGTTTCTGCCCATGGTTTTTGGAAAATGGAAGAGGAAAACAATATTTTATAATTCCAAAGTCTCATCTTATTAAAATAACGGGGTTTCTTATGTGGAGGTGAGTCACACTCCCATGGAATATAATTTAAAAAGACAAGATGTTTAATAAGTCTTGAGGGTTCCATTAATGCTTTGTAAAACAATTCAAACAAACCCAAAATCACATTATTTTAATGGAAAAACATATATTGACTGAATATAAGCATATAGTATTTTATTACATCACTATTGGGTCATTATGATGTCATAAAACACATTATATATTTAAAGGTTATTTAATTTTTACCCAAAAATTTGACTGTCTCAAGAAATTATGAAAAATTCACCGTTGGATAATTTCGACGTCCTGAATCCAGAAATAATATTTATTTTGTCTAAATAATTTTCTAAATATGTTAATTTTTACTTTTAAAATAAAAACTGACATTTATCGAAAATTCACGGGTTTTGACAAAAATGGCTTTCAAACCTTAATAAAAATTAAAATTGCATTCATAAAATTATAAGATCATTTTCATTTATTAAAAATTAATTTAATAATAATAATAATATTTTATTAAAATAATATTTAATTAAAAAATCCATTATTTCATCAAAATAGATTTCTTATCTGAATATTACTTAAAAAAATATTATTTCTGCTTAAAAAACTATTAAAAAAGTGTCAATAATGACAAGAAGGTATATTCATTGTTATAAAAATAATAATATACATGAACATAGTACTAGAGATTTTTTACATAACCCCTTAAAACTTCCGCATAAGAACTAAGGGTAAGGTGTGCGATGGTGACCGACTCTTGGGGTGGCCCGGATAACATCGCTCGATTGGTAATCTCTATCAAATCCCACTTTTCCTGTAGATGGTCTCATTCAAGATTGACTTGATAATGCTCAGCTTGGGCTTGGTCTAGAGAGAAACCCAAGCACACCACCTATTTTCTGACCTCCGAAAAATGGGCTTCGTATGGAGCAATTCTACTGGATGAGTCCATCGCTTCTTTTGTCTGAGTAAATTGGATTTGTTAAGGCCCTATATTTATACTAATCACATGATCACTGTTCAATGAATATATTAGAAATGGTCAAAAATTTTAACATAAAACCAAAGAAGTGGTCATTTTATATAAACAATTTACATAAAGAGACATTTAATTAGATCAAGTGGGATTTCCATTAATGAAACTTTGGGTTGTTACAATATTCCCCACTTAATAAATTCTGCCCTCGAAATTTTCATTTCCCACACTAAAACAGATGTGGGTAACTCAGATACATCATTTCCTACGATTCCCAAGTTGTTTCTTCAAACGTTTGGTTTCACCACTACACCTTGATGATGGGCATTGTCTTATTTCGTAGAAATTTTCTCTACGATCTAAGATCTTAACTGGTTGCTTCTCATAAGAAAGATCATCCTCCAACTGTACCACCTCATAAGAGAGTACATGTGAAGGGTCTAGTATGTACTTCCTTAATAGGGATACATGAAAGACATCATGTACTTTGGCCATGGTAGATGGAAGTGCTAGTCAATAGGCCACATCCCCGTCATGATCAAGAATCTCAAAGGGGCCGATGTACCTTGGACTTATACTTCCCTTTCTTTCCAAACCTCATGACCTTCTTCCATGGAGATATGCGTAGAAAAACCATGTCTCCAACATTAAACTCAAGGTCTCATCGACAATTATCTGCATAACTTTTCTGTCATCTATGGGTTGCCATGATATGTTTCTGAATGGTTTTCACCTTCTCCACCATTTCCTCGACCATTTTCGGTCCAAGCATCTTACATTCACCGACCTCATCCCAACACTCTGGTGTTCTGCACCTTTTCCCATAAAGGTCTTCATATGGTGCCATTTGGATGCTCAAGTGGAAACTATTATTATAAGAGAACTCAAATAGAAGAAGATGTTGATCCCGTCCTCATTTAATGTCAATTGAGCATGCTCTCAACATGTCCTCAAGTGTTTGGATACTCCGTTCAAATTGGGAATCAGTTTGAGGATGATAGGCCGTACTAAAGTTCAGTTCAGTATCCAGAGCATGTTGAAGACTCTTCCAAAACTTAGAGGTGAATCTTGGATCTCGGTCAGACATAATAGATAGTGGTACTCCATGCAGCCTTACCAATTCCCTGATATAAATATATATGTGCTAGTTGATCCAATGATATATCCTCTGAAATATAAATGAAGTGTGCATTATTTGTAAGACGATCCATTACAACCTATATTTCAGTGTTTCCTTTGGATTTCCTCGGAAGTCCAGTGACAAAGTCCATGGTGATGTTCGCCAATTTCTATTCTGGTATGGGAAATGGTTGCATCATCCTCTTATACTTCTGGCTCTCTTCCTTCACTTGCTGGAACACCAGGCACTTTGAGGTATATACAGTGATCTCCTTCTTCATATTATCCCACGAAAAGTTTTCTCAGAGATCTCGATACATCATTGTGCTCTCTGGGTGAATATAGAAATTTGAACTATGTGCATCATCCAAAAGTTCCTTCTTCAGATCTAGACTTGATGGAACACATAATCTTTTCACAAATCGCACAATTCCTTCTTCATTAACATTAATCACTAAGGATTTCCCTTATTTGATAGCTTCAAATTTTTCTTGAATTCCCATATCATCCTTTTGATCATCCTTTAATCTTTCCAAAAGATACGGTTGATCAATAATTTGTGAAAGGATTTATGATGTTCCCTTCTTTATGATTCTCATGTCCATCTTCATCAAGTCTAAGAATATTGGACCCTTATCAATTCTCATCAATGATAGAATCACTAGGTCTTTTATACTTAGGGAATCCTCCATATTGTTCTCTTTCCTAGGGTCGTAATGTATTGAATAGTCATAATCCTTGATGAGCTCTATCCATCCCCTCTAGCGCATACTAATCTCTTTTTGTGTGAAAATATATTTAAGACTCCTGTGGTCAGTATATATCTCAAATTTCTCCCCATAGATATAATGCTGCCAGATTTTCAATGCAAAGATCAGTGCTGCCAACTCCAGATCATGCGTTGTATAGTTTCCCTCATGGATTTTCAACTGCCTTGTGGCATAGGATATCACTTTATCATTCTGCATCAGCACATAGCATAAGACCTTCTTCAAAGCATTACTGAATACCACAAAAGGTTCTCCACTTGTGGGTAAAGTGAGCATGGGCACAGTGATAAGCCTTTTTTCTACTCCTTGAATCATTCTTCGCATTAATCACTCCAATAAAACTTTACTCCCTTTCAAGTTATCTTCGTAAGAGGGTTGGAAAATCATGAGAAATTTCTCACAAATCGTCGATAATATCCATCTAACCCAAAGAAGCTATGAATATCTGTTACCGATGTTGGCCTCGGCCATCCCTCAATTTCATCTATTTTGGAGGGATCCATAGATATCCCATTTCTTGTGTTGATATGGCCCAATAATGAGACATACTTCAACTATAACTCACACTTTTTGTACTTTGCATATAGCTTCTCCTTGTGCAAAGTCTCCAGTATATTTCTTAAATGCTCTCATGATCCTCCTTGTTTTTTGAGTATATTAGAATATCATCTATAGAGACAACCAAAAATTTGTTGACGTAATATCTAAAGACTCTATTCATCAAGTCTATGAAGATTTTTGGAGCATTAGTGGGTTCTAAAGGCATTAACATGAATTCATAGTGCCCGTATCTTGTTCGAAAAGCAGTCTTGGGGATATCTTCCTTCTTCACCCTTACTTGATAACATCCCAACCACAATTCCACCTTGGAGAAGTATTGTGCTCCACGCAGCTGATCGAAAAAGTCATTAATTCATTTTATAGGATAATTGTTCTTTATCGTGATTTTTTTGAGCTCATGATGATTGATGAAAAGGTGCATTGGCCCATCCTTCTTCTTGACGAAGAGGACTGGTGCACCCCATGGTGAAGCACTTGGGTGTATAAACCCTTTATCCAGATTTTCCGATAGTTGTTTCTTCTGCAATTCAAGCTCAATGACAGCCATTCTATATGGATTTGTGGATATTTGTAGTTCCCCAGGTATATTTTCAATTGCGAATTCAACGTCTCTTCTAGGAGGAAGACCAGGCAGTTCCTCGGGAAACACTTCAGCGAATTCCCTCACAATAGGCATTTCTTCAAGGATGGTTTCTTCCTTGGACTCAATCACTTGAGCCAGATACGCGTTCTCATAGGGCAGTAATATCCATGCTTGAAATGATGGAGATAAAGGAGATTCGTCTTCCTCCTTACACTTGTAAAGAATCGGGGGTCGATTCTCCATATGGAGTGTGATTTCCCTTTCCCGGTAATTTATGTTGGCTCTATATAAGGAAAGCCACTCCATGCCAAGAATTTCATCAAATTCCACCATAGGGAGTATGATGAGGTTCTTCGGGAAATTCAATCCACATATTATAATAGCGGAGGACTTATATTCATGGGATCCAATGATTTCCCCAATTTCCGTACTCACTGAAATCTTCACTTCCATGATTTGTGGTGGTTCTAGGATTATTCTACTAAACATTCAAGATATAAAAGAATGTGTAGAACCTAAATCAAAAAGCACGTTCATTATTCTTGAATGAATAACTAGTGTACCTATCACCACTTCATTGTCGGGGTTCACTTCGGCAGAAGTGATGGAAAAACCTCTTCCTTGCTGCCTTGGAGGTTGTTGGTTGCCTCCGAAAACCCTTGGATTTGGGCACTGATTTGTAAAATTCCCCGGTTCGTTGCAGTTGTAGAAATGAAAAACGCGTTGATGTTCGAATGTAGCGTTCCTCTCCTCTATCGCAGTCACTGGTCTTTCTTGCCGACAGTTAATATCTAGGTACCTTTCTCTACCACACCTGAAGCATTTCCTCATCCCCTTGAGGCAATTTCTAGGGTGCTTCTTTCCGCACTTTTGGCAAGTGGGGTGCTGGATCTTTTTAGCAGAGTTGGATTTATCCATCAGACTGCCAGCATTGAAGTCCACCTTATGCTTCTTGTCCCCATGATACCCTTATGATTACCCAATCTCCATTACAACCTTGAGGGCACATCAGACAATTTCCTCACAGCTGTCGAAGTCACAGATCACTAATGCTTTCTGTAGGCTAGGCATCATCCCACCAAAGAAGCGGTCAACATTGCATTCGGGGGTAACGACAAAGCTGGAAGCATATCGTGCAAGCCTTGTGAAGATTGCCTCGTACGATCCAACATATTATTCTGCTTTGTTATTATGGGAAAAGAAGTCCATTTCCATCATAATTCGAAGGGTGCGCTGAAAATATTTATCAAAAAACATCTTCCGAAAATCCTTCCATTACAATGCCTCGATGTCCTCCTCAGGCTTCGTCTTTTTTATCAACGTCCACCATTGATCAGCTTCACCCTCCCTACGATAAGCCTCCATGAGAACCTTCTCTTGTTCAAAACATTGAAGGATGGAGAAGATCATTTCAATGGAGTTGATCCATTATTCATCGATCGTGTCATAGGATGGCCCACTAAAAGTAGGAGGCCTTTGTCTCATGAAGCTCTCGATAGAGTCATGTTCTTTCTTAGGGGGGTTGAATGTTCCTCTTGACCTGTGTTTCCATTCAAATCCTGTGTTTGCTGACAGAGAAGCATGAAAAAGTTCATGATTCCTGCTCCCATTGGATTGGGCATCTCATTAGTACAGTAATCACACTGATCTTCACATCGGTTGTTAGCCTGAGTCCTCCTATTACCGGCCATTGGCTGGAATAAAAATAAAGATAGGGGTAACACATAAAGAGTAATCCAAAGACAAAGTTGATGACTTATAAATTAAATTTTATTTCTTTAACTTATGAATCTATAGGCTTCAATTTAGGATTTTTGTGATATACTTTCTAACATATATTCTTAGAGGTTTTTTTATTCCCTTAATAAGGGTTCATATTAAGCTTGTGAATTTACCAATGAATATCCACTGGGAGTGTCGTAACCAAGAGTGTAGCAAGGACCGTTGTCATGCACCAGTTCCCATTCGTGTCTAGCTCAAAGCGGTGTTTTCGGGTTTTACACCTAGGATACATCTGTGCCAGAGCCTCCTCTACCTGATCGTATCCAAACATGGATGTATTTTCTTGATAACACACTTAATCAATACTCACCAAAACATAGGGACGTTTTTATTGTACTTAGTCTTGTATTTAAGGCTTTCCTAGGGTTTTATAATCCTAATCTCAAAAATAACTAAACCTATCCTCTGATACTAACTATGACAACCTAGCTTTTATTACAAACTTAAACATGATTTATTACATAAAATATTCACTTGATAAAACCAGGAAGATCGAGAGGTCTAGTGTCTTTGGGGCTTAGGATCATTACATAACAACTTAAAACATGAAATACAACATCTTTATTAAAAACATCCTTTACATGACCACTACATTCCCTCGTACTTAGCATTGCATGGGATAACCTTAGGACATGCATAAGAAAAGGGTGAGCTATAAAGCCCAGTAAGGGAATAAACATGGAATACATGAGGAGTAAAATACATGTTAGACAATAGGAATATCAATAGGGAACAAGATAAACATGGACATAAAGTCATGATAAAGCACGATAATCATAACATGGAAATGTGGAAACAACACTTAACATGGAAATAGCATGAGCCAAGGCCCATTGCTTATGAAGCATGAGTAAAACATCATTGCACATGATGCACGAGTAAACCCTCATTGCACTTGAATTAGAATGATTCAACACTCATTGCACATGATGTATCTTGATACTATACTTTACCCAATGCATTGGAGCGCTATAAGGGTGCACCCTTCTTAAACATTTCATTTCATGCATAAGTGTGGCACATGGATCATAAAATATTGATTCATAAAACATAATCATTTATTCAATGAAAAAGGAATGTGTAATGAAACTTTATAATTAAAAATTAAATGTTCATGAAGGTGATTTCCCTTGATGGAGAAATGGGCATGGTATTCACTACACAATGGCATTGGCATAGAAAATTGGTGCAATTTCGGCAGTGTAACTGCGTGATATAAGAATTCATAAAAATGGTTGATGAGATAGAAAGTGGTGTCTCATCATATTTACATTAAATGGACAGTAAGGGTGTAATATAGATACATGTCCTAACAATTGTAATGGAATTTAGATTCACGATACAAAAGTATTTCTTGAATGAAAATGAGGAGAGAGAAGATCCTTTCGGAATTTCGGCATAGTAACGGGTGTACATGGGAGGAATTTAATGAGAGAGAAATGGGTATCCCATCATTCAAACAATATGAGGATAGTATGGGGGTGGTTCGAAACCATACCCCAGTATTTATAATTGAAATTAAAAGGGAATAACAATATTAAGAAAATTGGACAAAAAAGTGAAAGGAAGAAAAACCCTTACATGGTAGTGTGCTTCCAAAATCTTGAGAGAGGCTTGAGAGAAGATTCTTGAGAGCTTGGGGAACCTTGGGAGGATTATAGAGAGAGTAGGGAAGAGGTTTTATGAACTCGAAAGGCTTTGAGTGAGGAGTAAGTGGCAGCTTTAGTGGGGTTATTTAGGAAAGGTGGGTGAATTCTTTATTATTTAGGTTTTGGACCACTTACATTAAACTAATCCAAACCACAAATCATATCATGGTTTTTTACCATGGTTTATGGAAAAGGAAAGAGGAAAAAAAATTTATAAGGCCATTGTCTAAACATCATAAAATAATGGTGTTGCTTTTGTGGAGGTGAGTCACACTCCCATGGAAAATAATTTAAAAAGAAAAGATGTTTAATAAGTCTTGAGGGGTCCATTAATGCTTTGTAAAATAAGTCAAATAAACCCAAAATCACATTATCATAATGGTAAAACATATATTGGCTGAACATAAAGCTTATATTATTTTATTACTTCACTATTGGGTCATTATGATGTCATAAAACACATTATATATTTAAACGGTATTTAATTTTTACCCAAGCATTTGACTGTCTCAAAAAATTATGAAAAATTCTCTGTTAGATAATTTCGATGTCCTGATTCCAGAAATAACAATTATTTTATATAAATAATTTTCTAAATATGCTAATTTTCACTTTTAAAATAAAAATTTAAATTTATCAGAAATTCACGTGTTTTGACAAAAATGGCTTTAAAACCTTAATAAAAATTAAAATTGCATTCATAAAATTATAAGATCATTTATATTTAATAAACATTAATTTAATAAGAATAATAATATTTTATTAAAATAATATTTAATTCAAAAATCCATTAATTCATAAAAATAGATTTCTTATATGAATATTAACTAAAAAAATACTATTTGTGCTTTAAAAAAACTATTTACAAAGTTCCAATGATGACAAGAAGGTATATTCAATATTATATACAAAAACTAATATAAATGAACATAGAAATAAATATTTGAAACATAACCCCTTGAAACAGCCGCATAAGACCTAAGGGTAAGGTGTGCAATGGTGACAGACTCTTGGGGTGGCTCGGATAACATCGCTCGGGTGGTAATCTCTATCAACTTCCACTTTTCCTGTAGATGGTCCCATTCGAGCTTGACATGATGAATCTCATCTCGGGTTTGGTCAAAAGAAAAACCCAAGGATGCCACCTCTTTTCCGAGCTCCGACAAATGGGCTTCATATGGAGCAATTCTACTGGATGAGGCCATCACTTCTTTTGTCTGAGTAAATTGGATTTGTTAAAGCCCTATATTTATACTAATCATGTGATCACTATTCAACGGCTATATTAGAAATGGTCAAAATTCATAACATAAAACCAAAGAAGTTGACATTTTATATAAACATTTTACATAATGAGAAATTTAATTAGATCAAGTGGGATTTCTATTAATGAAACTTTGGGTCGTTACAATGAAGATGTTGACTATGTGGTAATTTGTGACAAGATCATAGGGCATGCTCCAAATGGATTATCTAAAGGTGGGAATCATGTCATCCTCTTCCAAGAACAAGTGGTGGCATTAGTCGTTCTTTGAGTCTAGGAATTAAGAGTCTTCTATACATATCCCTTAATAGTACATCCTACAGTGGATACATTGTACCATGATCTTCAATGGTTGTCTTAGTAACATGATATAAAGTAGATTTTTGTATAGTATATATATTAATGACTCACAAGTAAACTATTGAATGATGAGCATCTAGGTCCAATGGGTTTGGCTCAAAACCTTGAGGTATCAGAATGTGAGTGGGAAATGTTATCCAGGGACTTTTTTACATGTCTACCATAATTTTTGAGAGAATACAATGGAATCTAGGTTTTTTTTGAAAGACTCATTATCACAACCCCCTCCCACCAAAGATTCCCCACCTGAGCTAGAAATGATTAAAGTGATATAATGACCCCCGAGTCCCGCCTCCAGTAGGCCCCGGTGTGGGGACTAGCACCAAGGGTATGAGTTTTCACAAATATTGGAGGCATTACCCTTTTTATTATTTATGATCGGGAAATAGGACAAGTCAACCACCCAAAAAGGAAACGAACAAGTGTATAGAAATAAACCCAAACCAGTCCCACATGCATGTCTAAACAATTTTATATCAAGGTTCAAGTACAAGAAATCACAAAGTACAATACCAAAAGAAAACAAGAGTATAACAACTGCAACAATCCAACTGTCCGACTAGTAGGGTCCCGCACGGCCCTGGTAGTCCTCCTGGAAACCTGAAAGTAAACGTAGGGTGAGCATACAAGTATACTCAGTTGGGAAACCAAAATCTCTCATACACAATAGGGGATACATTCTAATGTCCCTTGAGAACAACAGAAGAAACCTAGACAAGAATTCTATCCAGCCAACCTCACCAGCCACACTCACCAAAAACACAATCACAACAAGTAGTAGTATATAAGAACAAGAGTATTGGGTACCCCACACCATTTCCCATTAGTTAGCTACTCTTCCTAACGGTGAACGTCCTGAAACTGCCACACTCTCCCCGCCCACACACACCTGGGCCTCACAACCACGTATCCGGCCCACACACACCTGGGCCTCACAACCACGTATCCCGCCCGCACACACCTGGGCCTCACAACCACGTATCCCGACCGCACACACCTGGGCCTCACAACCACATATCCCACCCGCACACACCTGGGGCTCATCCCGAAGATTCTTGGGAAATAGTAAAACCTGACCGAAGAGTCTTGGTATAGAACCACCCCAATCAAAACCTACCCGAAGAGTCTTAGGTGTAAGGTCATCTCAAGCCATCACAACCAAGGGGAGAAGGAGCATGAAGGAGCTAGTAACAAAGGAAAAACACCCTCTCCCATGAAATGGGAGTGTTCAGCACTAAGTGCTCAACATGGGTGGGGTGCGATAAAACACAAAAAGATACAACTATATATATGTATAACAACACACAACCCAACCTATGGCTTCTAAACAGAGAAACTGAGCACGTGCCTCGGCACTGCTACTATGAAGCATGCATACAACAAAAAACCCCAACCTCATTTAGGTTTTCACATTTCAGCAGAATTAGTTTATTTAGTTCCTTAACTACTGGGAAACTATCCACAACCAACCACACCGATCGTTTGTAAAACATATCCCGACCATCCACAATCACGTTTGGAAAACACAAGCAGCACAACAAAACCCTTCTTATAAATGAACCAACCCCATTAATTATTATTCCCATTCCATTACCATGACCCACCATTCATTAACTCTTCCACTTTTTATTTATTATTCACAACCCATAGCCCGTTCATATTCACACCCATCCCTGTAGCCCCACTGCCAACCACAATCACACCGAAACCCATACATCATTTTCCCTTTAATACCATTTATCGTAGCCCCACTGCCCGTTACCAACATAACATTCACACCAACCCACAACCAAGTCCATCGAAGCCCCACTGCTCACCCGATCCACAACAACCCACAACACACCCCCATCACATTCCACGTATACAAGCCAACACCCACATGTTCATTATTCCATTTTTTTAACCTGGGTGATCACAGAAGGGTTTCGGATTTTAAACAGCCAAATTTACATGATAAACCAGTTTCCACATTCCACAAAGTTTCCATCCACAAAACGGTCTAGAAAGATAGGGAAACATTTAATTGCACAAGGAAAGGCCCCCATCGACCGTTATTTTCAGTAGGCATAAGCCTATTCAATTCATAACATACCAAAACAATTAACAGAAACGAAACATAACAACTTCCCCATCCCTGTTATAAAAGCTAGTTATTATCATTATTAAACAGGTTCAAAAGTGCTTAACGTAAACAAGAGAACACCCACCCCACATGATGCAAAAATTAGAGAGATGAAGGTAATATCCCTACTTCAACAGGTTCTGATCACACCGCTCCCCCGGATCAACTTTAGAAGGCGTTCTTCGGCATCCGTCACTTCTGTCGAGTCTCAGAAAAACCTCCTCGGGTGGAAGTTAGAAAGGAAAGGATGAAGGAAAGAAAACAGATCCAAGCTCGAAGGTTCCGTCTCATCGTTACGATCCCGTGGCCGCTGACAGATTGTATATCAGAGCTCGGAGGAAGAAATTGTGGCAGAAAGAGCTTTCGAGTCTCTTGGGAGAACTCTGCTCAGAGGAAATGGGAGATGAGGGGTGAGTTGAAAAGGAGGAGGGGACCCATCCTTTTATAGGCAAGAAAAGAAAAAGTACACGGCGTGTAATTTATGGTACACTGCATGTACTGGGTTATTTCACACGGTCTCCACGCAGCTTCCAACATGGCTCTGCGACCGTTGACAGGTCAACGCACAGTTTGTGGGTAACGCATATGCAGGGAGGGACTAAACGGTGTGTAGTTTGGACACATGGCATGTACCCATTTATTTCACACGGCAAGGACACATCTCCAACACAGCACACGGCCGTTTACTGGTAACACGTGAGCGGGGAAGCACTACACGGCGTGTAGTACTGGACGCACGATGTGCACCCATTTCATTCACGCGGTAAGGACACGGTCTTCAACCTGGGGTATACCCCACAAGGTGGTACATGGTATGTACTTACACTATACGGAATGTACTCATTTACATCACCCGGAGAGGACATGGCATGCAACACAGGGTATACCTGCAAAGGGGGTACATGGCGTGTAGTTTCAAAATTCCATAAAGTGTGGGAAAAGTTCATTTTACCCTCCAGAACACTTCGTCCCCTTCTTTTTGACAATGGAATGGGCCGAAGAGGTTCCGACAATTACATCAGATACCTCTTAAAACATTCTCATCCCCGAGAATTCAAAAAAAAACTAACCTAGAGGAAACCCAACAAGATACCTCTTAGGGTTCTCGTTATAACAGGAACCCAACCAACAACCCTAATCATATGTGTTAGGAATTCCTTTTCCTATGTCGAGATATTATCCGCTTTAGGCAGCACTGACTCGCCTGCATGGGTTTAATCGCATCCTCATTAATGCGTCTCGATTAAGAATTGGGTCTTACCTCTTTCATACATTAGGATTTTCCAACTTACACTGCCCCTAACACCCTACAACCCACACATTTCCCGAACACGTGGTTTGGGGAAAATTCCTTCTTCTATGTCGAGATATTATTCTCTTTAGGTGGAACTGACCCACCCGCATGTGTTCAATCGCATCCTCATTAATGCGTCTTGATTTAAAGTCAGGTTGTTCTCTTTCCCCACACATTCGGACATGCTACACACTTCCAGGGAACAAGGCAACAAAAGGTCTCACAACCGACAAGACAAGCATTCCATATATCAAAGGTACAGAGTACAACATCAACACAATGCTCAGAAGAACAAGGGAAAACACAAGTCAAAACATCTCTGGGTACTGAGCGTGCATCTGGGCCTCCCGCTCCCAGGTGCTCTTCTTGAGGCTGCCATGCCTTCACAACACACGAACCAATGGAATGGTTCGTCCACGCAACACCTTCTCTTTACGATCCTCGATATCGACTGGTCATTCCTCGAAGGTCGCATCGTCTCCCATATCTAACTCTCCACAGTCGATAACATGGGAGTCAACGTGTAAGTACCGATGAAGCTGGGAGACATGGAAGACATCATGAACCTTCTCCAGCTAAGGTGTCAGGTCCAGCTGATATGCCACCTCGCCGACTCGCCTCAACACCTCAAAAGGTCTGATGAACCTAGGTGAGAGCTTGCTCCCTTTCCCAAACCTCTGATTCCCCATTGGGGGGAAACCTTCAAGAACACATGATCTCCCTCCTTGAACTCCAAGGGCCTCCTCCGACGATCAGCATAAGACTTCTGTCGGTCTTGAGCCATTTTCATCCACTCACATACAAGCTGGACTTTCTCTGTGGTGCTCTGCACTACCTATAGCCCAAGAGAACCTGTCTCACCAACCTCTGCCCAGAAAATGGGTGAATGACATGGTCTTCCATAAAAAGCCTCAAACGATGTCATGCCAATAGTATAGTGTAAGCTGTTATTGTAAGCGAACTCTACTAAAGTCAAGTTCCGTACCCATGATCCTCAAAAATCCAGAATGCATGCTCGCAGCATGTCCTCCAACGTCTGGATAGTCCACTCCGTCTGCCCATCGGTCTAGGGGTGGAAAGCAGTGCTAAGGCGTAGCTGGGTGCCAAAAGGATGCTATAACCCCCTCCAGACTCATGAGGTAAACTGAGTATCCCGATCTGAGATGACAGTCTTCGGGACTCCATGCAACAACACAACCTCTTCTATGTACCTTTGTGCTAAGGTACTAACTGGTCCTGACTCCTTAATTTCTAAGAAGTGAGATGATTTCGTCAGTTGATCCACCACTACCCAGATAGCATCATAACCACCCTGAGCTCTGGGTAGTCCTGTGACAAAGTCCATTGAGATGTCATCCCACTTCCACTCAGGGACATCTAATGGATGAAACAAACCACTGGGAACACGGTGTTCAGCCTTCAATTGCTAACACACTAGGCATTTAGCCACAAACACCGCCACTGCCCATTTCACCCCGGGCCACCAAAACAGTTCCCTCAATCCTTGGTACATTTTTGAAACTCCTGGATGTACCGCCAAGGCTGAGCTATGGAACTCACGGAGAACCCCCTCACCCATTGTCTCCGAGACAAACAACCTTCCATGGAAAAGCATTCGATATCAGTTGTCCTCTGACCATCGTTATGGAGAGTTCCCCTTATCGACATGATCCCGCATCACTTCCGCCTCGGAGTCCCCCCACTGAGACTCTTCCACCTGCTGCAACAAGGTGGATTGCATCGTCATCTGAAGCAAATAGCCTCAAACACCTTCTACCCTGGCATCCAAGTGCAAGGAATCCAACTCTCCCATCGCCTTCCAAGCATCAGCAGATTCTCGAACCACTTCCTGATGCGACATCATGCTCAGGAAATCAGCCAAAACATTTCCCTTATATTCAGTGTAAGATATCTCAATGTCATAGTCTTGGAGAAACTCGACCCATCTCCACATCCCTAAGTTCAGGTCACACTGGGAGAAGATATAACGTAGGCTCTTGTGATCTGAGAAGACCACAAAGTGCTCCCCAAAGAGGTAATGTCGCCACAACTTCGGTGAGAACACTACTATAGCAAGCTCTAGATCATGGGTGTCATAGTTACGCTCTTGAGGGAGTAACTGCCTAGACCCATAACGGATCACTCCCTTCTTCTGCATTAGCATGCACCCCAAACCAAGGCCATAAGCATCACAAAACACCTCATACAACAACCCTTCCTCTGGAAACCTGAGTACGGGAGCACTGACCAACTTCTCTTTTAGGTAGTCAAAATCCTTCTGTAATTTCTCGCTCCATTGGAAGACCTGGTTCTTCCTAGTCAAAGCTGTCAATCGAGCAGCAACTCGAGAGAAGTCTGAAATGAACCACCGATAGTAACCTGCTAACCCCAGGAAACTACGAACCTCTGCCATGCTCTTGGGTGCTTCCCAAGAAACAAATGCCTCCACCTTTGACGGGTCCACTGACACTCCATGCTGAGACACCATGTGCCCAAGGAAGTGTACTTCTTGCATCAAGAACTTACACTTCGAAAATTTTCCATAAAGTTGGTGGTATCGAAGGACTTCCAAGACTTACCTGAGATGCTCAACGTGCTCCTCCTCTGATATTGAGTAGATCATGATGTCATCGATAAACACAATGATGAAACGGTCCAAAAACTCTCGGAAGACAAAGTTCATAAGTCCCATGAACAGAGTCGGTGCATTCGTAACTCCAAACGAAATCACTACAAACTCGAAGTGCCCATACCTGCACCTGAAAGACGTCTTCAAGATGTCACTGTCCTTTACCCTCATATGATGATATCCATATCGTAGATCAATCTTGGAAAACCAACCTGCTCCCCTCAGTTGGTCGAAGAGATCATCAATCCTTGGAAGGGGGTAACGATTCTTGACTGTTACCTGGTTTAACCTTCGGTAGTCTATGTATAGCCTGAGACCACCATCTGCCTTCTTCACAAAAAAAACTTGAGCACCCCATGGAGATACGTTGGGTCGAACAAAACCCTTCTCCATCAGATCATCAATCTGAATCTGCAACTCCCGCAACACTGAAGGTGCCATCCGATAAGGTGCCATCGAAATCGGACGGGCACCAAGCTGTAAGTCTATCCTGAACTCAATGTCACATTGGGGGGGAAGAGTCACAATCTATTCAGGAAAAACATCAAGGAACTCCCCATAAACCTTTGGGACATCCATCATCTCTATATCAACTAGAACCACAAATAACCCGCCTAAAAAGGAATGGAGAGGCTTCACATGCCAGCTTCCCACCTGATAGCATCTCTCTCCAACAAAAGATACGTGCTTCCCATCCACGTTGGAGAACATGACTCTTCTCTAGAATTAGTCGATAACGGCACTAACAGAAAACAACCAGTTGATGCATAGGATGACATCATATGGCTGCATTTGTAACAGAAGAATCACCCCACTAGATCAATGTGGTCCCAACGTCAACCCACATCCCCGGAAAACACAAGATGGGCTGGTCTGGCCTCCAACTGGTGTACTCAGCACCAGTGGTATAGAAAGTCTCTCTACGTCTAGTCCCAAAGCATGGGATAGAACAGGTGCAACAAAGGAGTGCAAAGCTCCCGAATTGAACAAATCAGAAATGAGAGTGTTGAACAAACAAATCGTACCACGCACCACCTCTGGTACTGCTGGAGCTGTCAACTCTGCTGCATGCAACTGTTCACACCTAGCTCCTATGCCTCTCTGATGTCGTCCATCTCCCCGACCACGCCCTGGTCGAGGTCCCTAAGGATCACCCTGAGGTCGGCCTCCTCCCGCAAAGTTTTCCCTCGAAGGATCATGGTTCTGCTACTACTGGAAGGGCCTCGCTGGCAACTGGTGTTGCTGAGGTGGGCGTTGAACATTCCCACCTCCACCGTACTGACCTCAGGTCAGGCACCGACTCTGAACAAGCCCGAAACCTGCACATGAGAAACACTTCGGTCCTGGGCTCGTTAAAAAGGGGCGAGGACCTGAAGATTTGAACTGGAACTGCTGGGGCCTGCTCCCCACTGGCTTGAACATGGAAGGTCCCGTCGCAGGAGACCTGCTGCTGACCGCCTTCCCCTTCGACGAGCCTGGCTGGATCCCCTCTCGGGGTGCAACTCCCAGCGATTAAATCCTCTATACAACCTCTTCCTTCTTCTGTACTGCCATGTACGTCAGAAGGGTGAAGCGGGTGACAACATACTAGAGCGAAGGACGAAGCGCCTCCTCCAAATGTCTCGCCCGAGACTCCTCATCTGGAATGAAATCTAGAGCAAAGCGCAGGAGATCCTTGAACATGATCCCAGACTCTCGTACTAACATGCTCCCCTACTAAAGGGAGAGTAACTCCTACTGCTTCTCTGCCTTGATCATGGAATAAAGGTATTCCTCTCAGAAGTCCTTCTCAAAGTCATCACATGGAACCTCTTGCTCTATCCTCTCTCCAAGGTAGAGAGTCCACCATTGTTGCATCATTCCTCTCAGCTGACTGACTTCTAGGGGAACCCAGTACTCCCTCAGAGCACAGATCAAGGTAAAAACGATCCCTAGCTCTTCAAGCCACCCCTCCATCTCCGTATCCGAAGTAATTCCCTCATACTTCATGAGGGTCTGTTGTTGGAAAGAACAGAGAATCTTTTGCCACTAGTTATATTCCTCCTCTCGGTCAATCCTCAACTGATCGACCACCTGAATCTGATGGGCCTCAGCCGTGTGAGCCACCTAGGGATGATGTCCAGGTGCCATAGCTATACAGTAAACAATGATCGCCTCAGAAAAAGTAGTATGGAAAATCTCAAGGTTTTATTTTATCATTTTATTTCAATTTCTTTCCCAGAACACCCAAATCAAGTAAACACTCAATCATGATGATGCATGTACCTTCCCTAGGGTCCTTACCCTACAATCAATGTAGTCTCACTTGGTCGTTCGGTAGGCTCAGAGTCTTTTCATTGGATCACGGGGGGCCGTAAAATACCGTGTCCTAGCCGGTCTTCCCTGGCCTATGTCACGCACCAAGATTAACTAACATTGTTTCCCTACCATCCCATGCAATATTCAGTGTGCCTAACTCCAGACTCCTATCAATCTCTCAACCATCACCTCTGATACCATTCTTTCATGACCACCTCCCACCAAAGATGCCCCTCCGGAGCTGTCAATGGTGAAAGGGAGATAATGAACCGCCGAGTCCCGCCTCCAGTAGGCACCGTGGTGGCGACTAACACCAAGGGTATGAGATTTCCCAAATATTGGAGGCATTACCATTTTTATTATTTAGGATCGGGAAATAGGACAAGTCAACCACCCAAAAAGAAGAGGAACAATTGTATATAAAAAACTTAAAACCAATCCTTCATGCATGTTTAAACAATTTTATAACAAGGTACAAGTACAAGAAATCTCAAAGTACAAAACCAAAAAAAACAAGAGTACAACAACTGCCACAACTCTAACTGTTCGACTAGTAGGGTCTCACACGACCCTGGTAGTCCTCCTTGAAACCTAAAAGTAAACGTAGGGTGAACATACATGAATACTTTGTAGGGAAACCTAAAGCTCTTATGCTCATGTTGGGAGACATCCTAATCTCCCGTGAGAACAACAAAAGAAACCTAGAAAGGAATTTTATCCACCCAACCTCACCAGCCACACTCACCAAAAACACAATCACAACATGTAGTAGTATATAAGAACAAGAGTATTTGGTACCCCACACCACTTCCCATTAGTTAGTTGCTCTTCCTAACGGTGAACGTCCTGACGCTGCCACACTCCCCCTGCCCGCACACACCTGGGCCTCACAACCACGTATCCCGCCCTCACACAACTGGGCCTCACAACCACGTATCCCGCCCACACACACCTGGGCCTCACAACCATATATCCCTCCCGCACACACTTGGGACTCACAACCATGTATCCCGCCTGCACACACGTGGGCCTCATCCTGCATATTCTTGGGAAAAAGTAAAACATGCCCGAAGAGTCTTGGGCTAGAACCACCCCAATCAAAACTTACCCGAAGAGTCTTAGGTGTAAGGTCACCTCAAGCCATCACAGCCTAGGGGAGAATGAGCAGGAAGAAGCTAGTAACTATGGGGAAAACACCCTCCCTCCTGAAATGGGAGTGTTCAGCACTAAGTGCTCAACATGGGTGGGGTGCTATAAAACACAAAAAAAAATACAACTATATATATGTATAACAACACAGAGCCCAACCTATGGCTTCTAAACAGAGAAACTGAGCACGTGCCTCGGCACTGCTACTATGAATCATGCATACCACAAACAACCCCAACCCCATTAAGGTTTTCACGTTTCAGAAGAATTAGTTTATTTAGTTACATAACTATTGGGAAACTATCCACAACCAACCTCATCGATCGTTCGTAAAACATACCCATGCCATCCACAATCAATTTAGGAAAACACAAGCAGCCCAACAAAACCCTTCTTATCAACCAACCAACCCCATTGATTATTATTCACATTCCATTACCATGGCCCACCATTCAATAACTCTTCCACTTTTTATTTATTATTCACAACCCATAGCCCGTTCACATTCAAACCCATCCCTGCAGACCCGCTGGAAACCGCAATCACACCGAAACCCGTACATAATTATCCCTTTAATACCATTTATAGCAGCCCCACTGCCCGTTACCAAAAAAACATTCAAACCAACCCACAACCAAGTCAACCGCAGCCCCGCTTCTCACCTGATCCACAACAACCCACAACACACCCCCACCACATACCACGTATCCAAGACAACACCCACATGATCATTATTCCATTTTTTTTAAATGGGGTGATCACACAAGGGTTCCAGATTTTAAACAGCCAACTTTACGTGATTAACTAGTTTCCACATTCCAAAAATTTTCCATCCCCAAAACAACCTAGAAAGACAGGGAAACATTTAATTGCGCAATAAAAGGCCCCTAACATCCGTGATTTCCAGTAGGCATAAGCCTATTCAATTCATAACATATCAAAAGGGTAAACAAAAACAAAACATAAAAACATCCCCATCCCCGTTATATAAGACATTTATTATCATTATTAAACCAGTTCAGAAGTGTTTCACGTAAACAAGAGAACACCCACCCCACATGATGCACAAATTAGAGAGACGAAGGTAAGATATCTACTTCAACAGGTTCTGATCACATCGCTCCCCCGGATCAACTTTAGAAGACATCCGACGGCGTCCGTCACATCCGTCGAGTTCTAGAAAAACCTACTTGGGTAGAAGATAGAAAGTAAAGGCCAAAGGAAAGACAACAGATCCAAGCTCGAAAGTTCTGCCTCGTCATTACGATCTCGTGGCCGCTGATGGATCAAAATCAGAGCTCAGACGAAGAAGTTATGGCAGAAAAAGACGTCGAGTCTCTTGAGAGAACTCTGCTCATAGGAAAGGGGAGGATAGGGGTGAGTTGAAAAGGAGGAGGGGAACCCTCCTCTTATAGGAGAGAAAAGGAAAATTACATGACGTGTACTTTATGGTACACGGTGTGTACTCAGTTATTTCACACGGTCTCCACGCGGCTTCCAACACGGCTCCACGGCCATTGACATGTCAACACACGGCATGAGGGTAACGCATACGCAGGGAGGGACTACACGGCGTGTAGTTTGGACACACGACGTGTACCCATTTATTGCATATGGCAAGGAAACGACTCCAACACGGTACATGACCGTTGACTAGTAGCGTGTACACGGTGAAGGACTACATGGCGTGTAGTACTGGCCGCACGACGTGCACCCATTTCTTTCACATGGTAAGGACACGGTCTTCAACCCAGGGTATACCCGGCAAGGTGGTACATGGCGTGTACTTAAACTACACGGCGTGGACTCATTTACTTCACCCGGAGAGGACACAACCTGCAACACGGGGTATACCCGGAAAGGGGGTACACGGCATGTACTCAAAATACACGGCATGTAGTTTCAAAATTCTAGAAAGTGTTGGAGAAGTCCATTGTACCCTCCAGAACACTTCGTGGCCTTCTTTTTGACAGAGGAATAGGCCGGAGAGGTCCGGGCCATTACACTCACTATGATGTCCTACATGCTCTTCATTAGAGAGAAGAGTTTAGTGGAAATATGGGAACACTTTTACATGAAAAAGGTCATTCGACTTCATGGTGTTGCCTTAAAGATTGTATCAAACCATGTAAATTGTTTCAAATTTCAGTTGTGGATAGAATAAAATGATTTTTTGGGACCAAATTTTAAATGATCATGTAGTTCCATCCCCATACCGAAAACCAAACAGAGATAACCATTAATATTATGGATTACATGTTTCAAGCATTCATATTGGACTGTTTCCAAATTTAGTAGGATCAACCACCCTTAGTATATTTTTCATACAACAACAATAATAAATTTACTTCTGGTATGACACCTATCAAGGGATTTTATGGGTTAACTTGAACATAACTACTATGGTGGTGAGAATTCCGAGAAAAAGTAATTACAGGGTTAGAGTTCTTATGAGCGATAATGTAGAAATGGAATATCATATAGTAGTGGATGAGGATATATTAGAGTTGTATGCAGTCAAACATTGACTGATGATAGTGGACTTAGGAGAATAATGAGAGAGACCATGTGTTCCTAAAGTTATCTCAATGGTAAAAATTGTATATGTTTGGTTGGGGTGGAAATTAGTCTTTGGCTTTCATCAGTCTATTTCAGATTAATTGTTGCATCAATGAGGATGAGTACTACCAGAGTTTTCCACCAAAATTGGATGGAGTCCATGATGTGTTCCACATGGAACATTTGAAGAGATACTGATAGGTTGAAATTAATAGTAAAAGTAATAAATGGTTGTGAATAGGCGTAATACAATTTTAATGAAATGAAGTAATAAAAATAAAAAGTATAAAAATCATATATACTTTTTTAGGATTTCATTAAAAATATGACATAGTCAACTCTTACACCTCTCTACTAAAAAAAGACTCATTTTTCACAACTAATTTATAAGGGGAATTATAATATTGATTCAAATCGTAACTTCTATAGTGGAGGTATAACTAGAAAGACACTGAATTTTTAATGGGGAGTCATGACCCTTATATTTTTTTGGAGGAATATCTACTGTGTCATAAATTTTTGAATCTGGAATTATCAATTCAAATGACCTAAAATTAGAACCTATGAGTGTAAAAAAATTAAAAAAAATTCATTTGTATGGTAAAATCATAAATTGTCAGAGAAAGAAAATGTGTGAGATGTGATGTAATGTAATAGTAAAAAAAGACTACGATGAAATAGATGAATAAAAAAAAGAAGAACCAACATTGGTTCGTGTGTATAGGATCATCCCTCTCATCATGGAATCTGAATTTGATGTATATTAGGTACATCCCATGAGATATCACAAGTAATGGTAAACAATGTGTGATAGATCATATAAAGTTTCACAGAGTGTGAGCATTATGTGTTGCATCACATCGAAATATTGTATCATCATATGTAATCATATTTAAACATATGTATTGTTCATATCATTCCATTATTCCTAAAATTTTATTATATAATCATTAAAAAGGTAAAATAACTAGTTAACACTTACAAACAATAATAATAATAGAGTCAGATGGTATTGCGTTGTGATTTTTGTCTCATTTTGATTCAAATCAAGTTGATTTTGCAGGTTTCTTTACATGCACTCTTGGGGGGTGGATCTAAAGAGAGAGAGATATGATGGATCTTATCATCCATTCCTACTTCCACATGTCAATGTGTGTTGGAGGATTGTTCTTACACATTGTGTTGTTCCACCATCACACACTTTATGGATGGGGGATGAATCATCTCAACCAACAGATCTCACATGGCATGGTTGGGCAGGGGTGATGATGATTTTTCTGTTTCTTGTATTAATATCTACTTCCATTTTCGAATTCATGTCCATGTTTATGAATTTTCAGTCCAATTTTAAAGCATATGTTCCACTGTCTTGTAATGGGTTCCCTCTGCTCCCAGTCTTCAAAATTGGGTTTCCATTTTTTCTTCAATAAATGGGCTCTTGACTATATTCCTTTAAAAAATATTAGAAACATAAGATAAATAAATATTATATAATGACATTTAATATAACCATATATTCAAAAAATGAATCACACCTGATGAAATGTAAATAGACAAAAACACTAATTATTTAAGGCACCCAAGTAATCAAACAAAACCAAATTATATTCAAACGATCTCACCTTTATTGATTGATTACAAAAACAACCCATGTAAAATGGTAAACATTTTGTTTTATCAATCTTTATATAATTAAACAGAAAATTTAACATAAAAAATCTCCCTATAATGATGAATATATAAAACCATTTTGTATCCAACAATCCAATCACAATTTTTTTTTCAAAATGTGTAATGTTTAAGGGGTTAGTAAGGATGTCTGAATGATGATTCACACTAGGTATAAACACTATAAAAAAATCATCCTTATTCATATAATCTATAATAAATGAAATATAACATTGATATTATTTTTTCTATAATGATTTCATAGTCTTTGGAAATATAAATTACTGATGTACGATCACAATAGATTGAAAATTTATCAAAATAAATTCTGAGATCTGATAAAGTATTCTCAATCTAGAAGCATTAGGCCCAATAACTAGCATAAAAATTATAATAATATTCTACTATAGATAAAGGAAAATATAATTTGTCCTTGTAAGACCCAGATATTTTACTTTTTCTAGGAAAATGACACATACATGATATGTTTTTTTAATTCTATATCCTCTATATTTATATTTAGAATAAGTAATTAAATCAAAATAATATACTTAAAATAAATTAAACCACTATTATTTTTTCTTATAATGTTTCTAATAATTGTTGCGATAGATTTAGTATAGCTATCTTTTTTACCATCTTGAAACCTTTCACACAACCAAACATTGTACAATATATTTTGTCCAAATGAATTCAAATAAATAAATATACCTATCATTTATCTATTAACATTAAAATCTATAGATTTTCTAGAAGCATAAACATCTAATCTACAACACATACTCATAGATATTTGAAGCATTAATATCGTACATAGAATAATTGAAAAATTTTTGGTATTTCGTTTATGAAATTTTATTTCAGATAAAGAAACTACAAATCTCCAATTAAGATCATGTCAAACCTAGAAGACATCAATGCTGAAAAATAATTACAGTATAATTCCCCAGAAAAAACATAAAACTATATCATCAATATGAACTTGAATAATTAAAATTTAATTAGAAAATCTACAAATAAAAATATTACAATAAAAATGGCCTTTTTAAATAACTATTTAATAAAAACAATAAATTATATCATTCCATGGATGATTAGACACCATATAAAGATTTAGATGACATAAAAAACATTATTAAGGAATTTCTAATCTAAAAAAATAGGGGTTTATTAACATAAAATTACTCAAATATATAACCATTTAAGAATTGAATTTTAACATCCATTTTATATACAATAAAAATATGAAATAACTAAAATGATTCTAATAACCTCTAAACTCGCAATAGGAACCAATAAATCAACAAAATATATTGCTTCTTTATGATAGTATCCATTAGAAACAAGTCTACCTTTATTTTATATAGCCTATCTAGATTCATATTGATTGTTTCAAAAGATTCATTTAGTTATGATTACATTCTTATCTTTATGAAATTAAACTGAAGACCAAACATTGTTTATAACAAACTGATTAATCTCTACTTTCATTTAGACAATCCAATTAATATCATTTAAAGCACCGACAATATTATTAGGAACATATTCTGAAACAAAAGAAGAGATATAAAATATGTTTAAAATAGAACTTTATGTTTTTATACTAGAACTATTATTTCCAATAACATTGTCTATATGATTATCTTTACGAATCCTCTATGATCTTCGATCTTAATGAGAAGAATATTTCTCTCCCTCAATAAATACATTATTTTTGGTTTTTTCCCCAAAACTGAAATCCCTGAAATCATTTTCCACAACTTAAAAAACATATTTCATACCTTCACAAGATTCATCCAACATTATAATCATAGTGTATTCAACAGTCATGTTATGAATATTATAAAATTTATATGATTTACTATTACAAGAAACTTCAATACTATTAGTATCAAAATTATATAAATTATATATCCTATTAATGATAAAACAGTACAACCAAAATCATTAAAATAATCAAACTTCAGTTTTTTACTAATAAACAATATATATGTTCTCTACTTCAACAAAGGTCTAACATAATACCTATTCCAGAATACTGATTGGTATTATTGGATTCTACCAAAAAAATACTTGGTAAAATTTTAATCATTATGCATAGATCAAGATATTTTCTGAATAGTTCTATTTTTTCCATTATATTACATCATTTTTCTATGAGGTTTTTGATTAGAAAAGTTGTGAACATAAAAATTATCTTCAAACAACATATCACAAATAAAAATGAAGAAACTCATCAAATTTATCACAATAAATTGAAATATTAAAAAAATCCTATTTGGAATTTGATTACTAATATCAGTAAAGCCAAATATGGTTTCATTCTTAGGAGACAAGAAATAAACCCTTAAAAATCTATTGCAATCATCATTAATTACAAGAAAAAATTTTGTTACCACCCAAATGAGTAGTTTTCATAAGAAAAATCATATCATGATATAATAATTCAAGTTGTTTGTTAAAAGAAGCACAATTGATAGTTTTAAAGATTCTATTAATTGTTTACCTATTAAATATAAATCACAAACACAATATTTTCATACATTTGAATTGTAGAAATCTAGAACATGTACATTCATGGATAATTTTTGTATAATTAAAACATGATCATGTATAAGCCTTCTATTCTAGATAACATCACATGTTTTTATAACATTGTGAGTATTAAAATTTTTATTAGATGGATCATATAAATTAATAGAATAAAAAATATACTTTCTATATGAAAAAAATATCTTAAAACACTAAACATTTATTGTCTTCAAAAATAAAAATAAAATTCTCAATAAAATGTTTAATGAAGCTAATTAATTTATGTTTAAGTCCTTAAATATATAAAAAATTAAAAATTAAATGTAAAATTTAAATACCTACTTTAGAATAACCATTAGCCTTTTCTTTATAAATATCTCCAATAGTGATAGAGTCTCCATCACATTTTTTATAAGTATGGAAATTCAATAAGTAACTCGCCATGTGTTTGAAATATGCATTCTCTGTATACCATATGTTCTCGATATTCTTACAGAATTTATCTTGAAAAGATATGTTATATAGAATAAATATTAGTACCTATGCAATCTTGGTTCTAATTTTGTCAGCTATAGTAATATTTGATATCCAAATAGATTTAAAACATTTATTGTATGGTTCTATTGGAGGTAAATTTTTTGAAATAAATTCCTCAGTAATTCCAATAGATTGGGGAAATTAAAGAGAACATTTATTATCATAATCTCCTTGCAGAATACACATAAATCATACAACAAAAATAAACTGTTTTTGTAACACCCGATACTTTTATGTTATATAAATCATCAAAGGAATCTTTTTCTACACAACACTTGCTTGGCTTGCTTTACACGCAATCGCGACCTTCCTCGATAGCTTGCGTCGTACGCAATACCGAGTTTCACTAAACAACAATATGCTATTAAAACTAGCCGTTATGAATAGTAATAACCACTTTTTGAAATTTTATAAATTTTATTTTTCAAAATGGACTTCTTTTTTGGACTTAGAATATCGAAATTAGCCTAGGGTGAAATTTTGGTATTTTTCTGAAAACTTTCAATTTTTGATGAATAGTGAAACCACTAAGTGGTAGGTTAAAAACCGAATTTTGCATAAAACATAATTTTACCGCTTCTGTGAATGGAATTTCGAAAATCCGAGAGACACGGTTAATATCAAGGACTAAAATGTGGTTCAATGAGATGAAAATAATTTTTGGTGAATAGTAACTTTTTACTTTTTTTTACCGCGGTTAATAGTAAATTGGGTAACTAAGGGTAAATATGATATCAATATTACCCTAACACATGTCATAATTCTATTGGACAAGTGTAATTCGACCAAAAACAAACTTAGGAATAAAATATGACCATTTAGGCCCACTTGGATTAGATTAGGACATTTATTATTAATTTATTTAAAGAAGGGTTAAAATAGTTAAAATCAAAGTTTAATAAGTAAATCATTTTTAATATGGGGTTATACATAAGATAAATTCGATTGTAAATATTCATTAGAAATCTAAAAAGATTTCCTACATGATGGTATTTTATTTGTAATTTTTAGACATCAAATAATTTAATTTATATATGACACAAAGATGATGCAGTAATTATCTTATTAATGAAATATTGACATAATTGATAATATAAATACCACAATAAATGTAATTTAAGACTTTTTATGAATTCCACTAATTTTCTAGGTTACTATGATATATTAATGTTGATTTAATCAACTTGGTTCGAACATATAATTCTGTTATGACTTTCACAAAAATCATATATCAAATAGTGTCAAAATTGACACAAAATAGTTTTTAAATCAAATATTATATTATTAATTGTTATTTTATTCCTAAAAATCTAAGGTTCGGCCAAATGACTTAGATAAGGATATATATATTAATAATAAACAATTTGGGGTTCGTTTGCCATGTTATAGTAAGTGTATTAACCATATAGTGAAAGAAACCAAAAAGACACAGTAAAAGTTAAATTAATTAACTTAGAGTTAAATCTAATTGATAAGGTTAAAATAATACCCTAAACTTGTCTAAGTCCTATTGGTTGATAGGATTTTGACCCATCCCCAATTTAGATTCGAAATAAGACCCTTTGGAACCATTATAAACCGATTTTGACTTTAATATAAAATAATATTTTGAGATATTCCTAAGGTACCCCTCTCCTCCCTTATAAAAGGGCACCTCCTCCCCCTCCTCCTCACACCAAATTGAGCACTCAAGCTCGGCCAAACCCTGCCATTTTCTCCTCTCCACTTCCCTAGAATAATCCTAGAGATCCTGGTCTTCTCCAAAGACCAATCTTAGTTCCTTAAGTGGGGGATTCAAAGAGGCGTTCCAAAGAAGAGGTAATATCCATTACCGATCTTTTCAATTTCTTTCTTCTTCAACTTCTTATTCTTTAGTTGTTTCATGATAAAGTAATAACATCAGTATTACTTACATACTGATATGTTATTATAAATATGAAACAACCCTAATTCACCTTCTATCCATCCTACGGAAAAATGAAATCACCGCGCGTGCGTACGTACGGAATACCGTCTCCACGCCGTGGTGTAATCTATTTTCCACCATCACCTTACAAGGATGGGTATAATGGTGTAATGAGTAACTATATATGATTATTATGAAGTAATATTGATACTGAAATAATATATATATACTCCAATACAATTCCACGATCATAGGAATGATATCATCACTCGTGCGTACGTACGGAGTACCGTCTCCACGATGTGACGCGACTCGTTCTACATGATCTTCATTTCATAATGATTATATAAATGAATTGAATGAATGAATATGGTATATAATACACTAATACCATTCGGGAAATGAATTATCTATAACCTAAAGATAAGAATAAGAATTTATTCGACAAAACACGCATAAGAACAAAAAGTTATAAAGACCCGAGTAACAAGTAACAATGAAATATTACTAACAAGAAGCTAATAATATGACCATATATGATATCATATCAATATGTATGATTCTGGAATAAGTCAATAACATTATTTAAACCATTATACAGGAGCTTCGGACATGAACAAAGCAAATCGGACCTAAGGTAAGGGAAATATCACAATCTCATTTTTATCCGAGATTGTTTATTCGTAAGTATTTACTAGGGTGTATTTTATCATCCACATCCATGTTTCATCAATATTTAATATTATTTCCATCCACCTACAATTTTTTAAATCCATTTTTACCCTTCGGTGAGTTTTTAGTAATATCTATGAAAGGAATCTTTTGTCATACGAGGTACTTTTTGACTTTTCCGACAAAAGTACAAAGAATGTTTTTTTTAACTTATACGGCATGAATGGATTTTTAAAACATTGTTTCCAAGAAGCTTCCTTTACAAGTTTTCAAGTTTATTTTTAATCAACTTCTTTTATTTTAAAGTTTTATGACATGTTATTAAAGGAAAAATGTTTTTGAAGAAGAAAGGATATTTTCCTCAAGAATTCAATTCAAGTGTTTTATCAAAATTATTTTCCATCTAAGATAATAAAGGGTTCTGTTTCTATCCATATTTTTACATTGATTTGACTATGTTGTGATGGAATTATGTTTATGAATTCCTTTATCTTATATGAATTGATTTATGATGTCATGATGTTTCAAGAATCCCATTTTTGTTACATGTGTTATGAGATGATGTATGTTTTATGATTATGTGGCACACATAAGAAAGGATTCATTATAAGATGGGTGGGACCTATATCTCCCTCCAATGCATTGGGTAATGATTTTATATCTCATGAGATAGACATGGCTGGAACAGAAGGTTATTTCGGTTCAGTAATACAGGACTGAAACGAGGAGTGAACTCGGTTCAGAAAGGGACTTTGTCCACTAAGATAGTCTTGGCAATGAGTCATGACTAACAAGAAATGATTTTCCATGATTATGTGTGCATGACACAAAGTTTCAAGTTTTATGTTATGATTATGGGGATCTCATTTTCACTTCTATGATTTATTCCATGTTAAGATATTATGATCTCTTTTGCAGGTTTTGATTTTCATAAAGATATGATATGATTTTTATTTCCTTTATTTGCCCTTGCTGAGCATTTGAGCTCACCCTTTTATGTTTTCTTTTCCCCAGGTCAGGAAGATGGATATTAAGTAGAATATGCTAAAAGGGACCCTATATATGATGAAATAAATGGGAGACACTGTAGAAGATTTATGAACCAGTTGTTTATGTTTCCCAGTTTCTAAAGACACTATACCTATACGGTCCTTTGTGCTTTTTATCATATGTTGTAATAAGTGTGCTTCAATTTTTGAAGTATTAACAATGTATGTAAAGTATGGGTTGTTATAGTTGGTATCAGAGGAAAGGTATAGTCAACCTTTGGAAACTAGGATATGAAAGCCTTAGTAAGAACCCTAAGGATATGTCTAAGCATAGAACACAATCTTAGAAATGGCCATGAATAACCTAGGATAAGACCATAAGCCTGAAAATTTTATTCTTGAATTATGTGGTTTCCTATTATAATTAGTGTTGCTCACACTATTCTTCTTGGTTTTAGTCAATGGATGGAACCCGAAGGAACCGTGTTAATGCGGAATGCGATGGGCAATGCAATGATTGTCCCCCTGAGCAAACAAACGATATGGGAGCTGGAATGCAAAATCTTGTAGCCATGCTCACACAACTTTCTCAAGCTATGAATCATGCAGGATTTCCAAACGAGCAAAGGAGGGAGCAACATTCTGTTGAATCCTTCATGAGGCAACGTCCACCTTCTTTCAGCGGGTCTACTGATCCATTAGTTTCTGAACAATGGATTAGTACTACTGAAAAGATATTTTCAGTTCTTCAATGTTCTGAGCATGATAAAGTCATCCTAGCAGTGTATCGTTTGGAAGGAGATGCGGATCAATGGTGGAATCTTGTTAAGAATATGAGGCAAAGGGATGAAATTGAGTCTATGGAATGGGACGAGTTCAAGAACTTATTTTTCAATAAGTACATCCCTCGTATTCTCCGAACAAAGATGGAGAAAGAGTTCCTTGAACTGAAGCAAAGGGATGATGAATCTGTTAGTACCTATGAAGCAAATTTTACAAGACTTGCAAGGTACGCTTCTGGTATTATTATCCAACCTGAGAGTAAGATCGATCGATTCTTTATTGGCTTAAAACCAAGTCTTCGAAGGGCGTTAGCCATAAGGGACTTCAATAGCTACGAGGAAATCGTTCGATGTGCTCTCAAAGTCGAGATGGAGATTGGAGTAACCCATCAGTCACATGGGTTTGATAAGAAGAGGAAGATGGAATTCAAAGAAAAATCTAAAGAGCACACGGAAAAGAAGATGAGCTTTTCCTTATGCTCAAAGTGTGGAAAGAAACATGGAGGGAGTTGTCTTAAAGGGACAAGTAAATGTTTTAAATGTGGAAAGGAAGGTCATCGGGCATTTGAATGCCGTGATAATGGGAAGAAGATGTCTAATGATGCAAACAAAGGAAGGGATACACAGAATGAACCTACTACACTTCAATGTTTCAAGTGCAAGGAGATGGGGCATTATGCCAATCAATGCCCAAATCCAAGGGTTGATGATGATGGTCGACGTCAACAAACTCTTAAGGCTAAAGACAAAGGAAAGTCACTTGCAATTTCTATCAGCGATGTGGAGTACGATAACGATGTGGTGAAAGGTACACTTACCATCCACTCTAAAGTAGCAAATGTTTTATTTGATTCTGGATCCACCCACTCTTTTATTTCTGAAAAATTTTCTAAGGGTATCACCGTATTACCTCAACAATTAGATGTTGAGTTAGCTGTGACAACACCTAATGGCACATCAATCGCATCAGAAGTTTATAATTCTTCTCCGATCGAAGTTTGTGGGAAAGTGCTTCCTGCAAATCTTGTGATCCTTCCTTTAGTGGAATTTGATGTGATTCTTGGCATGGATTGGCTTTCTCTACATGGAGCTCATATCGATTGCCAAAGAAGGGAAGTCACATTTCATATTCCAGATCAATCTATGATCGTCTATCAATGCAAGGATGAACATAACCTTCCAGTGGAAATTTCTTCCATCTTATGGGTATTGATTCCACTAAATGAAGGTTATTTATCTCAAATGGTTGGTGAGAAACTCATGATTAAGAATATGCCCATTGTACGGGAGTTTGATGATGTTTTTCCGGAGGAATTGCCGGGTCTTCCACCAAATCGTGAAGTTGAGTTTTCAATAGAACTCGTACCGGGTGCTTTGCCTATTTCAAACACACCTTATAGAATGGCCCCAATTGAGTTGCAGGAATTGAAGAAGAAACTCCAAGAGAATCTTGATAAGGGATTCATACGCCCTAGTGCGTCACCTTGGGGAGCACCTGTTCTATTTGTTAAGAAGAAAGATGGATCAATGAGACTCTGCATTGATTATCGAGAACTTAACAAGATCACTATCAAGAACAAATATCCCCTCCCACGCATTGATGACTTATTTGACCAACTACGCGGAGCTCAATACTTTTCCAAGATTGATCTTCGTTCAGGGTATCATCAATTAAGGGTCAAAAGGGAGGATATACCAAATACGGCTTTCCGTACAAGGTATGGACACTATGAATTTATAGTGATGCCATTTGGTCTTACTAATGCCCCTGCTATCTTCATGGATCTAATGAATAGAGTCTTTAGAGACTATCTTGATCAATTTGTGGTAGTCTTTATAGACGATATTCTTGTCTATTCAAAGAGCAAGGAAGAGCATGAATATCACTTGAGAATTATATTGAAGACCCTGAGAAAGGAGAAGCATTATGCCAAATTTACCAAGTGTGAATTTTGGCTTCAAAAAGTTGCATTTTTGGGTCACATAATCTCAAAAGAGGGGATATCTGTGGATCCAGCAAAAACAGAGGTTATCGAAAGATGGTCAAGACCAACAACAGTAACTGAGATCCGAAGTTTTCTTGGTTTGGCTGGATATTATCGACGTTTTGTAAAAGATTTTTCACGATTATCTAATCCACTCACCAAGTTGACTCGGAAAGGAGTTAAGTTTGTCTGGACAGAGGAATGTGAAGAGAATTTCAAGGAGTTGAAAAGAAGGTTATCTAGTGCACCTGTGCTCACACTGCCTTGTAGTGGAGAAAGGTTTGTGATCTACAGTGATGCATCCAAGAAGGGATTGGGGTGTGTTCTTATGAAAAATGATATGGTGATAGCTTATGCCTCATGACAGTTGAAAATCCATGAGCAAAATTACCCAACACATGATTTGGAGTTGGCTACGGTAATCTTTGCATTAAATATTTGGAGGCATTACCTTTATGGTGAAAGGTGTGATATTTATACTGATCATATAAGTTTAAAGTATATTTTCACACAAAAGGAGTTGAATATGCGTCAAAGAAGATGGTTGGAGCTGATTAAGGATTATGACTGCTCAATCCATTACCACCCTGGGAAAGCAAACAAGGTGGCAGATGCATTAAGTCGACAAGACCATGCTAGTTTATCCATGATGAGGATCACAAAAGATCCAATATTTATGGATTTACAAAGGATGGATCTTGGAATTATAATGGAAGGGGAAAAATCTTATCTTTCTCAAATGAATGTTCAACCATCTATACATGTGAAGATTAAAGAGGCACAGAAAGAAGATGTCGAGTTACAAAAGAAGGTGAGAAATGTTCCTGAAATCAACCTTGATTGTGATGGGATAATAATGTTCAGGAATCGGGTTTGCGTTCCTCCCATCCCCGAATTAAAGAATGAGCTGCTGGATGAGGCTCATAGTTCGTCATTCTCTATTCATCCTGGAAGCACGAAGATGTATAGGGACCTGAAAGAGTACTTCTGGTGGGATGGCATGAAAAGAGATGTTGCTGAATATGTCTCTCGATGCTTGGTTTGTCAACAAGTTAAAGTTGAGAGACAGAAGTCTAAGGGGATGTTACAACCATTACCCATACCCGAATGGAAATGGGAAAACATCACTATGGACTTTGTCACAGGACTTCCTAAAACATCCAAAGGCAATAATGCTATCTGGGTCATAGTTGATCGTCTTACAAAGTCTGCACACTTCATTGCTATTAGAGAGGATTTCTCTCTAGATCAGCTTGCCAGGATATATGTAAAGGAAGTGGTAAGATTGCATGGAGTACCACTTTCTATTATATCTGATCGGGATCCGAGATTTACCTCGAAGTTCTGGTGAAGTCTTCAGCATACTCTGGATACAGAGTTGAGTTTCAGCACTGCTTATCTTCCCCAGACAGACGGTCAGTCTGAGAGAACAATTCAAACCCTAGAAGATATGTTGAGAGATTGCTCTATGGATTTCAAAGGAGGTTGGGATCAACACCTACCTTTGGTGGAATTTTCTTATAATAATAGCTTTCACTCCAGTATTCAGATGGCTCCTTATGAAGCTCTCTATGGAAAGAAATGCGGGACTCCAACTTGCTGGGATGAAGTTGGGGAAAGAAAGCTGTTAGGACCTGATCTCGTTGATGAAATGGCAGAAAAGGTCAGATCTATTCAACAACACATAAGAGCAGCTCAGAGTCGACAGAAAAGTTATGCCGACAACCGAAGAAAAGACCTAGAGTTTGAAGTGGGTGATAAAGTGTTCTTACGAATATCTCCCTGGAAGAGGGTTATGAGATTTGGAAAGAAGGGGAAGTTGACCCCAAGATATATTGGTCCTTTCGAAATACTGGATCGTGCTGGGAAGGTAGCTTACCGATTGGCGCTTCCACCGAATCTCTCTCAAGTTCACGATGTGTTCCATGTATCTCTCCTGAGAAAGTACATACCAGATCCTTCACATGTACTCAGCTCAGAAGTTGTACCGCTGGAGCAAGATCTTTCTTATGAAGAACAGCCGATAGAGATTCTGGATCGTAGCGAAAAAGTCCTACGAAACAAGACCACTCGCTTGGTGAAAGTTTTATGGAGGAACCACCAACTTGAAGAAGCTACATGGGAGCTTGAGGATATGATGAGGGAGAAGTATCCTCATCTGTTTGTTACAAAGTAACGAATTTCGAGGGCGAAATTCTTTTTAAGGGGGGTAGAATGTAACACCCGAGACTTTTATGTTGTATAAATCATCAAAGGAATCTTTTTCTACACAACACTTGCTTGGCTTGCTTTACACGCAATCGCGACCTTCCTCGATAGCTTGCGTCGTACGCAATACCGAGTTTCACTAAACAACAATATGCTATTAAAACTAGCCGTTATGAATAGTAATAACCACTTTTTGAAATTTTATAAATTTTATTTTTCAAAATGGACTTCATTTTTGGACTTAGAATATCGAAATTAGCCTAGGGTGAAATTTTGGTATTTTTCTGAAAACTTTCAATTTTTGATGAATAGTGAAATCACTAAGTGGTAGGTTAAAAACCGAATTTTGCATAAAACATAATTTTACCGCTTCTGTGAATGGAATTTCGAAAATCCGAGAGACACGGTTAATATCAAGGACTAAAATGTGGTTCAATGAGATGAAAATAATTTTTGGTGAATAGTAACTTTTTACTTTTTTTTACCGCGGTTAATAGTAAATTGGGTAACTATGGGTAAATATGATATCAATATTACCCTAACACATGTCCTAATTCTATTGGACAAGTGTAATTCGACCAAAAACAAACTTAGGAATAAAATATGACCATTTAGGCCCACTTGGATTAGATTAGGACATTTATTATTAATTTATTTAAAGAAGGGTTAAAATAGTTAAAATCAAAGTTTAATAAGTAAATCATTTTTAATATGGGGTTATACATAAGATAAATTCGATTGTAAATATTCATTAGAAATCTAAAAAGATTTCCTACATGATGGTATTTTATTTGTAATTTTTAGACATCAAATAATTTAATTTATATATGACACAAAGATGATGCAGTAATTATCTTATTAATGAAATATTGACATAATTGATAATATAAATACCACAATAAATGTAATTTCAGACTTTTTATGAATTCCACTAATTTTCTAGGTTACTATGATATATTAATGTTGATTTAATCAACTTGGTTCGAACATATAATTCTGTTATGACTTTCACAAAAATCATATATCAAATAGTGTCAAAATTGACACAAAATAGTTTTTAAATCAAATATTATATTATTAATTGTTATTTTATTCCTAAAAATCTAAGGTTCGGCCAAATGACTTAGATAAGGATATATATATTAATAATAAACAATTTGGGGTTCGTTTGGCATGTTATAGTAAGTGTATTAACCATATAGTGAAAGAAAACAAAAAGACACGGTAAAAGTTAAATTAATTAACTTAGAGTTAAATCTAATTGATAACGTTAAAATAATATCCTAAACTTGTCTAAGTCCTATTGGTTGATAGGATTTCGACCCATCCCCACTTTAGCTTCGAAATAAGACCCTTTGGAACCATTATAAACCGATTTTGACTTTAATATAAAATAATATTTTGAGATATTCCTAAGGTACCCCTCTCCTCCCTTATAAAAGGGCACCTCCTCCCCCTCCTCCTCACACCAAATTGAGCACTCAAGCTCGGCCAACCCCTTCCATTTTCTCCTCTCCACTTCCCTAGAATAATCCTAGAGGTCCTGGTCTTCTCCAAAGACCAATCTTAGTTCCTTAAGTGGGGGATTCAAAGAGGCGTTCCAAAGAAGAGGTAATATCCATTACCGATCTTTTCAATTTCTTTCTTCTTCAACTTCTTATTCTTTAGTTGTTTCATGATAAAGTAATAACATCAGTATTACTTACATACTGATATGTTATTATAAATATGAAACAACCCTAATTCACCTTCTATCCATCCTACGGAAAAATGAAATCACCGCGCGTGCGTACGTACGGAATACCGTCTCCACGCCGTGGTGTAATCTATTTTCCACCATCACCTTACAAGGATGGGTATAATGGTGTAATGAGTAACTATATATGATTATTATTAAGTAATATTGATACTGAAATAATATATATATACTCCAATACAATTCCACGGTCATAGGAACGATATCATCACTCGTGCGTACGTACGGAATACCGTCTCCACGATGTGATGCGACTCGTTCTACATGATCTTCATTTCATAATGATTATATAAATGAATTGAATGAATGAATATGGTATATACTACACTAATACCATTCTGGAAATGAATTATCTATAACCTAAAGATAAGAATAAGAATTTATTCGACAAAACACGAATAAGAACAAAAAGTTATAAAGACCCGAGTAACAAGTAACAATGAAATATTACTAACAAGAAGCTAATAATATGACCATATATGATATCATATCAATATGTATGATTCTGGAATAAGTCAATAACATTATTTAAACCATTATACAGGAGCTTCGGACACGAACAAAGCAAATCGGACCTAAGGTAAGGGAAATATCACAATCTCATTTTTATCTGAGATTGTTTATTCGTAAGTATTTACTAGGGTGTATTTTATCATCCACATCCATGTTTCATCAATATGTAATATTATTTCCATCCACCTACAATTTTTTAAATCCATTTTTACCCTTCGGTGAGTTTTTAGTAATATCTATGAAAGGAATCTTTTGTCATACGAGGTACTTTTTGACTTTTCCGACAAAAGTACAAAGAATGTTTTTTTTAACTTATACGGCATGAATGGATTTTTAAAACATTGTTTACAAGAAGCTTCCTTTACAAGTTTTCAAGTTTATTTTTAATCAACTTCTTTTATTTTAACGTTGTATGACATGTTATGAAAGGAAAAATGTTTTTGAAGAAGAAAGGATATTTTCCTCAAGAATTCAATTCAAGTGTTTTATCAAAATTATTTTCCATCTAAGATAATAAAGGGTTCTGTTTCTATCCATATTTTTACATTGATTTGACTATGTTGTGATGGAATTATGTTTATGAATTCCTTTATCTTATATGAATTGATTTATGATGTCATGATGTTTCAAGAATCCCATTTTTGTTACATGTGTTATGCGATGATGTATGTTTTATGATTATGTGGCACACATAAGAAAGGATTCATTATAAGATGAGTGGGACCTATATCTCCCTCCAATGCATTGGGTAATGATTTTATATCTCATGAGATAGACATGGCTGGAACGGAAGGTTATTTCGGTTCAGTAATACAGGACTGAAACGAGGAGTGAACTCGGTTCAGAAAGGGACTTTGTCCACTAAGATAGTCTTGGCAATGAGTCATGACTAACAAGAAATGATTTTCCATGATTATGTGTGCATGCCACAAAGTTTCAAGTTTTATGTTATGATTATGGGGATCTCATTTTCACTTCTATGATTTATTCCATGTTAAGATATTATGATCTCTTTTGCAGGTTTTGATTTTCATAAAGATGTGATATGATTTTTATTTCCTTTATTTGCCCTTGCTGAGCATTTGAGCTCACCCTTTTATGTTTTATTTTCCCCAGGTCAGGAAGATGGATATTAAGTAGAATATGCTAAAAGGGACCCTATATATGATGAAATAAATGGGAGACACTGTAGAAGATTTATGAACCAGTTGTTTATGTTTCCCAGTTTCTAAAGACACTATACCTATACGGTCCTTTGTGCTTTTTATCATATGTTGTAATAAGTGTGCTTCAATTTTTGAAGTATTAACAATGTATGTAAAGTATGGGTTGTTATAGTTATCGAAGATATTTTAATTAAGGTAGTATTGTATAACATAGGAATATGTGGATTATACCAAAGACTAGTTTTTTCTAAATTTTATTAAATCACAGCCACTATATTATCACAATTCTCATTTCCCTGAACATTAGTAGATAAAATTTCTTTTAATCTAAATTTTTTTGATTAGAAATATCCTTTGGAACATACTCAATATCACTATAGTTATTACCTTAGGAAAATGATGTAAAATTTAATTTTTGTTCTCTGAGAGAAAAATTATCTTTATTGGTATCATAATTTACATTATTGGCCTCAAATTGTTTTATTTCAATTATTTAATCAATTTAGTAAATCATTAAATTTCTCTTGTAAGCCTTGTATTTTCTACATACAACTCAAAAAATAGATAATAATCATTATCAGAATAATAACTAGAATCATAATTAATAAACACCACATTTGTATTTACATCTATCAAATGTAGGGTTTATGAGCCTTTATCACTTATAGATTCAGCACAAGAATAAAATTCCTCAGTGAAACTCCATCCATCATGATGATCTTTTTTAATTTCCTTCATTTATTTCTTATCATTTCCATATTGACTCAACTATAGATGTCTTGGTTTGATTTATGACTTATTTCTACATTGATAAAATGTTATATTTGGTCCATATGTAGTTCCTTTATTTTCTTTTTGACTATTATTTTGATCTTGACTTAGTCTATTCTTAAACATCTTCTTCATCTTCATTAGTTTATAAATAAATTTTTTTTATATTTGTGATCTTTCCATGATCACGTTTATGTTCCTCGTATTTAGAAGTATTAGGAGAAACATTTATATGAGATTTGAAAGAAATAACTTTCTCCCTCAATGTCTATTATTTAGTAATATTCTTCAACACACATTCGTATTGTAACAATGATCTAATGAGTTCATCCATTGTTTAAAACCTAAATATTTTAATTTCATCTATAGAAACCTTCTATTGATTCCACTTATTCGATGGTGGTTGAATAACACTATCAACAAGTACATAGTTTTTGAATATTTCTCCAAGTGCATTCTTTCCATTCACTATTCTTGTGAACCAGTGAAACGTATGATTTTCTATCCAATATTCATCCATTTTGATGTCATTTTACTTGACTATAAACATTATATTTTTTTCTAATAAGCTTTTCAGGTCAATAAAGTTTCACTTGAAAAATATTCTAGATCTCGTGAGTTGTATTATAAGTGGATACATGACTAAAAACAAATCTTTTAATAACACAATATAAAATATTCATAATATTATAAATTAAAATATATTTTGATATATCATTTTCTGTAAGTGAATGTGGATCAAAATTGTGAATTTTTTGTGGTTTTACCATTTTCTTATTGTGATTAACACATAATTACATCAGATAGGATTCCATATTGGTTTTCTAGTAAACAAAATCACAACAATTGAAATGATGAGGTCTCTAATTAATCCACCAATCATTACGATTTATTTTTTCAAATTTAAATAATTCTTTTCCATATAATTTGTGGTATAGAAAGAGGTTAGAATAAAAAATAAAATAAAAAAATAAAAAAGAGGATAAGAACAAAATGATAGATATATCTCCTCTAAGAGATGGGATGTTGTGTTTTATACACATTATACCATGATGAAATTGATTGAAAAAATAAATAATAACCAATTATTGTTCATGATTGTAGGACTATATTTACTAATTAAGGTAGTAAGAGTTGAATTATTTTAGGTAAATCTGATAATACATCATCAACAATGGTGAAAATTGTTTATAGGGTCAATTGAATGTTTATAGAGTGCGTTTATATTTTTTCATGTCAAAAGTGTTTATCATCATATGTAATCATACATAGTCATATGAAATCTTTATATCATTCCATTCATTCTCTAGGTCCTTTAATGAAATTATACAAATCTAAAACAATTAGATAACACGTAAAAATTATTAGAATAATAAAAATATAGTACATCAATTTTATCAAAGATAAAATTGTTTCCAGGCATATCGAAATAATTCAAAACAATTTAATACAAGTCCTAGAATTTTAAATTTAAAAGTTCAAACAAATTATATAATACATAGTCAAATATGTCCATGAATATCACAAGTAAGATAACTATATAAAAAACATCCTAAATTATTACATTGAATGTTGAAAAATTAATTATACTATTAACACATTAAAAACACATTTAACGTTTTCATATACATTTAACATTAATTATTGATCACAACTTGAACCAACCATTATATTCAAATGAAACAGAAACACACTTTTAATATTTTTCATCCAATGTCATTTATGAGTATTTTTTACTATAAATCATTTATTATGATGTATACCCCAAACTACCTATATGTTTTATACACTAAAAGAATAAATCATAATTTATTCGCCTTTTTTCCAAGATGTAATGTCTAGGGATTATTACATGGGAATTTTGGTGTCTCTCTATCCATATTAAGGATCACTTCTTTCATTTATTGATCTTCATGGTGGATGCATAACATCCCTCTATGTAAGAGTCCTCACTATTTCATCATTAGCATTGGTCATTTATGTAGTGTTAGGTTGAATTTATAGGATATGTTGATCTCATGTTGATTCTTGTTTGATTATTCAATATCCATGGTATGATATTCTTCCAGTAGCTAACTCTCTGGTAGGTTGTAGTGTGACATGTGGGTTTTTCAACTTATTTTGTAATCTATCCTCTCCACACCCATTATGATTGAGTAATGTGATTATATGATGTGAGAATCAATTTTAGGGTCTCCATTTGTATTTATATGTTTCGTAAACCATTGGTGGATCAAATTGTGGGTGATATGTGAGGGTGGTTCTATATATAACTTATGTTATGTGAATCATTGATTTGTATTGTTTTGTTAAATGGATCTATAAATAAATTATTAGGATTTATTTATTGGTTTGTGTAATCTATTATTTGAGGAAAATGATATTACCTATATTTTGGTAAAGGAAATATTATTTTTAAAGCATTGTGAAAAAGATTGGAAAACTTGTTTTCAAATTAGGTTATGATGGAAGGTAATGATTTTTTTGAAATTGAATTGTGAAATCTGTATGCCCTTTTGAAATGGTTTCATATACCATACATGGGAGACTTGGGTTCTTAGGATGGAGGTGTAGTATTGGGGATCATATATTGATATAATGTAGAAGGTTCTCCTTATAGTGTGTTATTTTTAACCTTCAATGATATGCATTTTGTACTTTGGACCAAACTTTACATTGTAGGAGGTTACACTTTCAGGCACATTTCTCTATTCCGTAGACCTTGACCCCTAGGCACATGGGACTAGTATTAATAATTATTCATGACTACTATTTGAGTAACCTAGATAACCTCGCGGTGATTTGTCCCTGACATTATTATCCATTGTGTGTTGTATTTTTACCCCATTGATTTGATAAATAATTTTTTGAGGAAATGGCAATGGTTTTCCTAATTTATGCTTTAAAATAGTTTTACATGGTTTTGTTTTATAAATCCAGAAAAGGGGGAACATTTAAAAATATTTTAAAATAAAACTACACTAATTCATATTATTTGATGTTTTATAAATTGATCATATGTGTATTTTTTACATAGACATGATATGGTTCACTTAGTTCAGAGCCCACTAAGTCTGGTTAGATCACACCCTACACACCCCTTCGTTGGTGTGTAAAATTTCTATTGTCTTTTTATCAAAAAAATGAAAGGCATTATTGAGAGGTGGTGTGGTTTATGTCAGATAGGTATGGTTATATGGGGGTGAGATGGTGGGATGTTTCCCACATTATCTTCTAAATAAATTGGTTCTTGTTTTTATTATCCCTTATTACCGAAAATGTAACATTAAGTTTGGTTTTGCTTCTTTGAGTGGTATTTCAATTAGTGTTTCACTTTGTTTATGAAATTTATTTCATTTAGTTATATTTAAACGTTTAGTTTTATTTTGTAAACATATATGCCATGTAGTTTGTATTAGGTTGGTTGAAATCGATCCCTCAATTATTTTTTGACGCTTGGGTTCCATAGAATGGTACATCAGGAGAAGCTCCTCATTTGAATCCACCTTTGTTTCAGAATCATATAGAGGATATCATGTGAGAAGTTTGTGTCGTGTACTAGAATGTACCAAGAGTTCATAACACAGTTGTTAATTTCACAACCCATCCCCCGAGTCTCATGTTGTGACCACCCCCAAGCCTGCCTCCTATAGGCCAGGGGCGAGCAACTAGCACCAAAAGGAATATTACCCAAAACCGGGAAGGCATTTCCGTTATATCTTGTAAACACACTCAACCAAGAAAACATCTGGATATGAACACAAGTAAACTGTAAAGTAAAAAAGAGTGTGTACAATAAGTAAAAGGGGCCAGAATACAAGCCCAAATGGAAAGTACAAGAAAACTGAATGTACAAGTAAACTGAAATAGCTCCTGTGGACGCCCGCCAAGGATCCTACATAAAGGGTAGGTAATGATCTTTAATGATCATGTTTGTGGTACACCTCGTTTAATGTCCTCCTCTGAGCTTCCTCTAGTCCTGGTACCCTCGTTCTCAATCAGTGCTGTCTGTCGTCCACACCAAACACAACAAGGTGTGGGAATAACCCGTGTAGGGGTGAGTATACCGATACTCTGTAGGGGCCCCAAGACCCCTAATGGTCTCTCAAAATCCACAAAAGATAAACCACAAATCATGAAAACAACTATCAACCCTACTTATTTATATGACCATACATATACCTAATTTATCAAGTATACCCGTCTTATCATGAGGAAACATAGGTTCCAACTCAAAATCCCAAAGCTCAACTATTCTACAAAGGAAGGAATACCACAAAGTCAAGTACCACAAAGGTCTTCCACTTAGAAGAATACCACAAATTTATCACCACGAAGGTATGTACCAAAAAGGTATGCCACATAGAAGATTACCACAGAGGTATCACCATGAAGGTATGTACCACAAATGTACGCCACAGAGAAGATTACCACAAAGGTATCACAGTGAAGGTAAGTACCACAAAGTTACACCACAGAGAAGATTACCACAAAGGTAAATACTTAAATAACACCAGGTATAACTTAAGTATGGTAGTAAATATGATTAGATGTAACTACTGAAAAATTTTACTCTATTAATAGGTTTACCCACGTAGGTTCCTAAATCAACAGACCCAGAAAAGATCCTAGTATAGCAGACCCACAGAGGATTCTAGTATAGAAAACCCCTGAAGGATCCTAGTATAGCGGACCCATGTATTATCCTAGAGTAGTCCCACGTGTATTTCATAGATCAGATCCAAGTGAGACACTAGAACACAGACCAAAAAAGGATACCAAAGAACATACCCACATAGGATCCCTTTCTATGATACAGCCAGCTACATGGTTCTCTCACAAAGCTCACTTGATTTCGGGAGGGTCCGCTCCTCAATACACAAGTCGATACTCCAACTACAATAAAGTTCCACAAAGAATAATCCCGAATGGCCGCCAGAAAAAATGGGTCTCAATGCAACAGACGACGCTTCAATCAGATACATGGTCTGTTTGTTATTAGCATTTTAGTCCAAAGGGCCCGACTAGATTCTTATTCGATCCAACCTATCCATACCCTATCTTTATAAAAAACCCAGGTGGGGTATACCAAAATGACCCTCTCGATCTATGGTTTCCAGCGCAATATATGGTTCATCAAACGGATGCATGTAGCTCATGATATGGATGAAAGAACGAAAAGAGGTAGAAGTTGGTCCGGGTCTGTCCTAGGGTCGGACCCCGACCCACGAGATCCGACCCCGCACGCTGGGTCCAGCCCAGCCCACTGATGTGGATGATGGTGTCGCGACCTGTGGCGGCCTGGGGTGTGGTGGCCCATGGTACGGTCTGCTATGGCGGACCGCTCGTCTCCCTGGCTGGCAGGATGGCGAGCGTTCCTCGCGCGGCGCGGTCTCGCGCCGCACCATCACCGACTGCCTGCATCGAGTTGGCCATGCCTCTCCTCACCGTAGTGGAAAAAGGCCACAACTCTTCTCCGCCAGGCGGTGCAGACAAGCTCTTCCATCCCATTGGTGAGGCCGATTGGAGTGTTGGCCGCCACCCTTGATCCACCACGGCCGATTGCCCACGGTTCTTCTCCAATGGTGTGGTTGTGTCGTCGCCGTCTTTATGGCTGGTCGTGGTACCAGCCATTGCTCTTGGTTCCCACTAGTTCCAATCGCTGGCACCGGTCACCATCCTAATCCATCACTAAGAACACATTAGAACCACAATGGATTGTGGGTAGGTCGGTACATGTTCGTTTGGATCGTACCCTCTGCGTTAGAGAGGTAGCAAGTAGCTTATTATTTCATGAATCACAAAGAACATCATGAAAGGGTAAGGGGGTATTCAAAACAACAAAACATACCCTGTCATTCATTAGAGGATGCCACGTGGAAGAAGTCAAGGTTATTGGAGAACCTCGGCATTCGTTTCCTTCACAAGGTGATATTGATCGGGGCTCAGTTTTTGTTCCTTGTTCTTCATTGAAGAGGCATTCTTCATTGGAGAGGAATAGTTTCTCCACAATTATCCCAAGCTTCTCCATTTTACCAACACTTCTCCCAAATCTGACCAAAATGAAAAATCCCACTTATTAAATTATTTTTTTATAATTTAATAGGAGTTTCCATTAATTATCTTGATGTTGGTACAATTAATTTTGAGGAAACCAAAAGTTTAAAGTTGATTCGTTAATTTTGAATTAATGAATCATATTAATTAAATTGGATTGTGGTTAAACATTTTGGGTAACTGATCATTTAATGACTATCATTAATTGCATGCCCACCCGCCCATGGTCCCCACCTTTAAGTTTAAAAAAAGGAGGTTTCTCAGTCTAGGTGGTCCCCACCAACAAACAATTAAATTTGGTGGTTTCATTAAAAATAAAATAAAACTTGTTCTTTCTTTTATTTATTATTTCCAGGTAAAACACGAAAACTAACTTTCACCCTCGACCTAATGTAGTAGAGGTGAAGGTCCCCTTAGGTGAATATCGGTGGTGTGATTTCAAAGGTGCCCTAAGATTTCAATTCCGAGCACTTGTTCAAAAGTCACAAAAACCCACTCATAATTTTACTGAACGTACCTGGAAAAATTTCATAAATTCATTCTATGCACACCAGGCCTCGGAATTACTCGCCATCAATTTTCACGGACTCGAAAAATTACCATATAATAAAAAAAATGGAATTTGTAGGTCATTACATTCTCCCCACCTCAGTGATTTGGGTCCCCGTAATCCACAAATCAAACTACGAGAACAAGTGGTGGTACTGATCATGTATCTGAGCCTCTCACTACCATGTTCAATCCTAGAGGTTCTCATGCTGCCAACGTACACGCACCAAAGTTATCGATCACCGATGAAGGACTCTATCTTGTCGATCCCCAATCTCTACTAGAACCTCCGTAAACGTCGCCCCATCATCAATTTTTATCTCGTCGTGGTGGAGGAGGTGAGAATGATCGTGCACGTATCTTCTCAGCTGGGATATGTGCAAAACATCGTGCACCCGGTGCAACTGAGGGGGATGTTCTAGGAGGTAATCCACCTCTCCAACTCAGCTGAGGACCTAGAACGGTTCAATGAACCTCAGAGATAACTTACCGCCCCGACCAAATCTCCACAAACCTCATCAAGGTGAGACCCATAGAAAGACATGGTCATCATCCACTAACTCCAGAGGTCTCTATCTCCTCTCCGCATAAGCGTTCTGCCTACTTTTGTGTAGTCTTAATATGCTACTAGATAATATGAACCATATTTGTGGTTGTTCGTACCATCTCTGGTCCCATGAGTGTTGACTCCCCTTGGTCAGTCCCGTACAAAGGTGATCTGCAAGGTCGTCCGTTCCACGCCTCGAAAGGTGCCATCCCAATGGTGGAGTGATAGCTGTTGTTTTAAGAAAAATCCACCAAGGGTAAGTGATTCTCCCAGCATCGACCAAATTTGAGGACGCAAGCACGCAACATGTCCTCGAGGGTCTGAATGGTCTGCTCAGTTTGGCCATCTGTCTAAGGATGGAAGGCAGTGCTCAAACGATGATGTGTCCTAAAAGCCTCCTGCAACCCTTCCTTGGTCAGGAAGTGAAACCTGCATCAAAATCAGAGAAAATTGTTGAGGGTACTCCATGTAGACTCACAATCTCTTGCACATAGAGGTGTCCCAAGATCTTTATTGTACCCTGCTCTCTGATCGGTAAGAAGTGGGACAACATGGTAAGTCAGTCGACGATCGTCCATATAGAATCATGACCCCTAGATGTAATAAGTGGTATTATAGTGATGTCCATGGATATCCCATCCTACTTCCACTCTAGGACCTCTACAGGCTGAACTAAGCTAGCTGGTACCTGATGATCCTCTTTCACTTGCTGACAAGTGAGGAACCGAGAGACAAACTCTACTACTGCTTTCTTCATTCCTGGCCACCAGTGCTATCATCAGAGATCATGGTACATCTTCTCCACTCTTGGTTTTACCTCTAGAGGGGATTTTTGGAACCCCCTCAACACTTCATGCCGAAGTGACACTAGTACCACAGTACGTCCTCTGAAAAGGATGATGTGCCCCCCACCTTCATAAAATCCATTAGGTGCCTGTCCTATGGATATCTGAGCACATCGATCCACACAGTCAGTGTCCCTGTGCTGCAGCTCCCTTACTCACTGAAGAAGTGGGGGTGTTAATGTAAGAGACTGAAGAAGGGTTGCTCCATCTCGATCCACAAAGGATAACTACAAAGCGGCCAGCTGCTCTGTCGCCTCACCTAGCAGTTGTATACCAGATCACTTGCTGAGTGCATATGAAACGAAATTCCCCTTTCTAAGAGTATAGAATATCTCGAAGTCATAGTCCTATTGGAACTCAATCCAACACCATTGTCTCGGGTTCAGGTCCTTCTGAGAGAAGATATACCTGCGACTGTTTTTATCACAGTAAACTATAAAACGTTCGCCCATCAAGTAATGTCACCACATCTTCAAGGTGAAGACCACTGCTACTAACTCCAGGTCATGGGTAGCGTAGTTATACCCATGTTGTCTCAGCTATCAAGAACTATATGCAATTAATTCTCACTCCTGCATCACGAAACATTTGGGACCGGTCCCTGATGCATCATTGTAGACTACGTGTCCAACACCCTCCTCTAGAAGCCTAAATATGGGGGAACTAGTCAGCCTCCTCCTCAACATCTGGAAACATCCCTTGCATCTCTCCGACCACACAAAGGGTTTCCCCTTCTTTTTCAATGCAGATAAAGGTGAGGAAACTCTGGAGAAATATGGCAGAAATCTATCAAAGTATCTAGGGATACTCTGGAAACTCTAAACCTCCATCACACTCTTAGGTGGCTCCGAAGCAAGTACTACATTGATCTTTATGGGATCCACTACTACTTCAGCCTCTGAGATGACATGTCCTAGAAATTGAACCTCTCAAGTCCAGAACTGGAACTAAGAGAGCTTTCCATAATGATGGTGCTCTCAAAGTGTGTCTAGAACTATCTTCAAATGATAGGCATGCTCATCCTCAATAGCCAAGTAGATCAGAATGTCTTCGATGAAGACTGCAACAAAGCGATCAAGGTATGGCTGAAAGATCCTGTTCATGATTCCCATGAACACTACTGGAGTGTTGGTCACGCTGAAAGGCATGCCCAAAAACTCATAATGGTCGTACCGACATCTGAAATCCATCTTCTGCACATCCTCATCTCGCACTCTGAGCTGGTGATAGGCTGATCTAAGTTCTATCATCGAGAACAACCATGCTCCCTTCAGATGATCAAAGAGATCTTCAATCCAAATAAGTGGGTTCTTTTTCTTCACAGTCACATGGTTCAAGCGCCGATAGTCAAAACAATGTCTCAAGCTCCCATCCTTCTTCTTGGTGAACAAAATTAGGTCTGCCTAAGGAGAAACATTGGGCGAGATGAACCCCTTCCCCTGTAAGTCCTCTAGCTATACCTGCAGCTCACGAATCTCCGCGGGAGCCATCCGATATACTGGTGTAGATATCGCTGTCGTCCCAGGGTACATGTCAATGTAAAATTCCACCTATCTGTGAGGAGGTAGACCTGGAACAACATCAGGGAAGACATCTGTGTACTGGTCCACCACTATAGGATAACTTGGACTCTCTACATCAACTGCTATAAAGGTAAGTCTAGCCAAATGATTGCTAATCAGATGCACTCTCCTTCGGGTAAGTCCATCTTATGCTGCAAATTCTCCCTTTCTTCCGGTGAAGGTAAAACAAGTCCCATCAGTGCGGGAACAGCGCACTTTGTGCCTAACACATTCATTCTGAGAATGGACTATAGATAACCAGTCCATACCCAAGATGATGTTGTAAGGCCACGACGCAGCTACTAAGATATCCCAGCTGAAGCTCTTGCTGCCTAGAGTAAGCTCACACTGCTGGCACCAATGTGTAATCATTGAATCCTCTCTCGTATGAGTCTCTAGCCATAAGGTTCGAGCTAATGGCTCCACCAGAATCTCCGAGCTATGAACGAGGGTAATGGAAATAAAATAATGACTAACACCTATGTCTAAATGTATTGTAGCTAATGTGGAGTAGACATAGATTGTACCTTGTATCATCTCCGGAGCACCATGGTTATAGGCATCAGCTGCCTGGAGCTGAGCTTTCCCATGTCCACAAGCTCCCTATGGTTGGGGTGGACCACTTGGTGGTGGTTGCAGTAACATCTTCAATCGTCGCCCACCACCAGTTGCATGACCATCTCCTCTACCACGTCCACCTGATCCCTGCAAATCTCATCGGTTGAACCTCTGTCATGGCCTGGGAGGTCTTTTGACTGTCTTCTGATCATTTGTATGGCAGGTCGGGAAGTCACGAGCCATGTGACCATGCCCACCACATGTGTACCATTGCCTACTCCTCGCATGACTGGCTTTGTCTTTGGTGCCCTGTAAAGCTGACCCTGAATCATGCGGTCGTCCACTAATAGTTCGGGTCCTCTTAGACGATAATGACATATATCAGCTGACAGGTGTAGAAGAATCCGCTACGTGACGCCTGATGGTGGGTCCCCCAGCTGGTGACTGCTCATCAAGATAACACTCCACGAAGATGGATCTCTCTAACACCGCTTCCTATGTCGGGATGCTGAGTGAGATCATCGAAGCCCTAATATCCCGCCTGAGTACCTGCCTGAAGGTATGAGCCCTATAGAATGGGTCTCGTACCATATCAGTGGTGTAGTGTGAGAGGTCAGTGAACCTCGATGAGTACTGAGCTATAGTCATGATTCCCTACTACAAATGAAGAAGCTCATGTATGCGTACTACACGAAGGGTCGTTGGGACAGACTCTACCTGAAACAGGCTCTCAAAGTCATCCCAGAGAAGTTTCACCTCGTTGTGAACCTGGAGCATCAAGCTCCACCATCTTCATGATTTTGCCTACATAAGACTCGTGACATGGATCACCATGAGATCTGCTGGTGTCCCTACAAGTAGGAAGACTCTCACCATGGCCTCCAACCAATCCTCAGCCGTCTGTGCATCCATCCCGCCCTGGAAACTTGGTGGCCTCTGGTGCTGAAACTCGTGCAACGCACTGAAGCGGTGTGCACCCTATGATGTTGGGGATGGTGGCATCGGTGGCCCAATGGTTAATGGTACAGTTGTTACCTCCACTGGTGCCTCTACTGATAAAGGGCCCTGCACTAAGACCTCATTGCTCGGTGGGCTATCAACACGTACTATACCTAGAGCCCTAGCTGGTTGTCTGTGTGGAGGCATCCTAAAAAGAAACAGGTGTTCCACGATCAATAAGTTATACCTGGTGAGTTGACTCAAAGAGATCCCAAAGAAAAATTTTCGAAACACACACACAATTAGTGTTTTTGTGCACTGAGAAAAAAATAATAAGTCAGGGTCCCAGTGTATGGATATGTCAGCCGCCTCACCAACACTGGATTCCCTAAACTGATAACCACACTCACTACACTTACCACTATTCCCATTTAAATATCAGTGTCCTATGTTGTATGGTAGAACCGACTCCTCTAATACCAATTTTTCATGACTCATCCCCTGGGGTCCATGCCGTGACTACCCCAAGCCCACCATCCATAGGCCAGGGGCTGGCGACTAGCACTGTAAGGCATATTCCCCAAAATTGGAAAGTCATTGCCTTTATATACTGTAAACACATTCAACCAAGCACACAACAGGATACGAACACAAATAAACTGTAATGAAAAAAGAGTGTGTATAGTAATTAAAAGGGGTCAGAATACAAGCCCAACTGGAAAGGACAAGAAAACTGAATGTATAAGTAAACTAAAATAACTCCTATGGATGCCCGCCAAGGATCCTACCTGAAGGGTAGGTACAGCTCTCGAACAGTCGTCTCAATGCTACGCCTCATCTAATGTCCACCTTCGAGCTACCTTCAGTCCTGGTACCCTCATCCCAAGTCAACGTTGTCCATTGTCTTTACCAAACACAACAAGATGTGGGCATAGCTCGTGCATGGTTGAACATAACGATACTCAGTAGGGACACCGAGACCCCCGATGGTCTCTCAAAATCCCCAAAGGATAAACCAAAAAGCATGAAAATAACTATCAAAACTACTTAGTTATATGCCCATACATATAGCTACATTTTCCAGTATACCCATCTCATCATGAGGAAACACAGAGTCCAACTCAAAAGCCAAAAACACAACTGTTCCACAATGGAAAGAATACCATGAAGGTAAGTACCACAAAGGAATGCCACTCAGAAGAATACCACAAAGGTACCACCACAAAGGTAAGTACCACAAAGGAATGCTACATAGAAGATTACAAAAAAGGTATCACCATGAAGGTATGTACCACAAAGGTACACCAAAGAGAATATTAGCACAAAGGTATCTCCATGAAGGTAACTACATCAAAGGTACGACACACTGAAGATTTCCACATAGGTAAAGGCTCAGCTCAAACTAGGTATAACTTAGGTATTGTAGTAAAGATGATTAGATTTAACTACTGAATCATCTTACTCTGTTCAGAGGCTGACCCACATAGGATACAAAATCATCAGACCCACGAAGTATCCTAGTATAGCAGACCCAAAATGTATCCTTTTATAGCATACCCATTAAGGATCCAAGTATAGAAGACCCACATAGGATCCTAGATTAATCCAACATGTATTTCCTAGAGAAGATCCAAGTGATACTCTTCAACATAGACCTATGAAGGATCCCATAACACAATCCCACATAGGATCCCTTTCTCAGGATAGAGCCAGCTACCCGTTTCTCGCACTAAGAACGTTTGATTCTGGAAGTGTCTGCTCTTTAAACCACATGTAGATACTCCAACTACCACTAAGCCCCATAAAGAAGTATTCCTAAGGAACTCCATGAAAAAGGGGCATCAATGCAACATATGGTGCATCAATCGGATGCCAAGTCTTTCAGTTGTTAGCCTTTTAGTCCCAAGGGACTGGTTGGATTCGTGTTCGATCCAACCCGTCCATACCCCAACTTTATCAAAAACCTTTGTGGGGTATTCCAAAAGGTCTTCCTAAATCCAAGGTTACTGGAGCCACAGAAGGATCATCAAATGGATGCCCATAGCTGGCTGAAAGAACGAAAAAAAGGTCGATGTTGGTACGAGTACAGTCCGACCCAGATCCGACCTGGATCACTGGGTCTGGCTCAGCCTAGCCCACGGTGTGGCCTATAGTAGGGTCCACTAGGGCAGACTGCTCAGCTCCGTGTTTGGCTGGATGTCCATTCTTCCCCATGTAGTGCGGTCACGTGTCGAGCCATCACTGGCGGTTGGTGTCGAGCTGGCCACGCCTCACCTTGTCGTCGTGTCACAAGGATACGACTCTTATCTAATGGTCGGTGCGGACACGCACAACTATCCCCTTAATGTAGCTGGCCGAAGTGTCGACCGCCTCCCTTTCTCCGCCATGGTTGACAGGTCGCAGCTCTTCTCCGGCAGCGCGGTTGTACTGCCGCCGCCTTCGCGGTTGACCGTGGTGCCGACCGCCATTCTCGAGTCCCACCGATGCCAATCGTCGACACTGGTCTCTATCCTCCTCCATCACGATGAAAACATCAAAACCCACAATGAATTGCGGGGATGTTGGGCCATGTTCGGTTGGCTCATACCCTCCGCGTTAGAGTTGTAGCAAGCAGCTTATTATTTCTTGAATCACGAAGAACATCAAGAATGGGTAAGGGGGTATTCAAAAAAACAAACCCTACCTTGTCATTCGTTAGAGGATTCCCCAAGGAAGAAGTCGAAGTCATTAGAGAACATTCGCATTCATTGCCTCCGCAAGGTGCTTCCGATCCGGGCTCAGGTTCAGTTCCTCTATCTTCGTTGGAGAGATGTTCTTCATTGGAGAGGAAGAGTTTCTCCAAAATTATCCCAAGCTTCTCCCATTTTCCAACACTTCCCCCAAATCCCAACAAAAAGAAATAGCCCACTTATTAAATTATTTTTTAATAATTTATGAATAGTTATCCATTAATCATCTTGATGTTGGCCCAATTAATTTAGGGGAAACCAAAATATTAATGTTTGTTCATTAATTCCAAATTAATGAATCCTATTAAATAAGGTGGATTGTGGTTACACAATTTGTGTAACTTGGCATTTTATTCCAAACATTAAATGCCCGACCACCCTCTTGTGGTCCCTACATTTATGTTTCAAAAAAAGGTGGTTTCCTAGATTCGGCGGTCCCCATAACAAAACAATTAAATTGGGAGGTTTCATTAAAAATAAAATAAAACTTGTTCTTTAATTTATTTTTTATTTCCACTCAAAACACAAAAATGAACTTTCATCCTTGACATATTGCGGTCGAGGTGAAGGTATCCTTAAGAGAATATCGGCTCTGTGAGTTCAATGGTGCACTAAAATTTCAATTCCGAGCACCGGTTCAAAAGTTACAAAAACCCACTCACCCGTTTACTGAATGTACCTAAAAAAATTTCAGTAATTAATTCATGGAACACTGGGCCTCGGAATCACAGATCATCAATTTTCACGGACTCGTAAAATTCCTAAATAATAAAAAAAAATTACATGGAATTTCTGGGACTTTACAGTTACAACATTGGAAGATGATAAAAAAGGTCGAAAACAATAATGAGAGATCCTATTCTAGAATCCCATATGCATTAAGAGTATGAAAGATCCTCTAGAGGTGGAAGAAATGCTAGAAACTATTTATTGGTTCTTCAATTTTTTATATACACATTAGGTTATCAAGGTGAACTGTGCAATGTTTGGGCTTGCGGGTCCCAACTAAAAGTTGTTGGATTCCATAATATAGGAAACCCAACATGTGGGTTTAGATTATAAGGGTTTCAAGACCATATTATTTCATAATTTCAACACATAATCTCTAAAAATAGAAAATTATCTATAGTTCCTCTCTTTTTAGGAGGGAGATATGTCGGTGTCAGATTACAATAATCTATTTTTTAAGATTGTTGTTATATCTACAGAGGTAGTGATGAATGACCTATTAAATATAGTAAATACCTATAGGTTTTGAGAATATACCTTACTTTGTAGGTATATATGATGAATCTTTTCACCTATGTGATGATAATAGATATGGATATGATGGAAATAATGAATATGACGACTACGTTGGAGTTAATTCTGTATAACCAACATGATTAGTACTTGATTGCCTATTTTTGTTATTAAATTTGTTTTCTTATCACATCATGGTTATTCGTCTAAATAATATTTTTTTGTATAAAGTTTCATAGAATATATGTCACACTGAAAGGTCATAGTAATTCTCCATTATGATGGGATTCTAGAGGAGCCACACCGTTATTCTTGAACGTTGTTCTATAGTGGTATTATATTGTCTATAGGGACCTGAAATATACTATCTATCTGGTGTATGAGGCTAATAATACATTTATAAACCTTCTTGGGGGGTTTTTTCCCTTGGTAATATCTATGATAAGAGGGCATGAGAACTGAACTATTTGAAGGAAATCCAAATTTACATGTGTCATTGGATGTTCCTATCTACGATCATGTTTAATGATCCTTATACTTTATGATTATCATCAATGTATATAAAGAATCACACACTATTATGTATTAATGAGAACCATGATGACATACACTCACGGTGATGTAGGATATGTTGGGTGTGTCCAGAGTGTAATAACATTAATGGATAATATGAGAACGAATTTATCACTTTTTTCACTTGATGAATATTATTATCACAGACCATTTGACTTGAATGAAACTACCTAAATAAAATATTGACATAGTGTATAATGGGTGATTTCATTTTTAAAAATTCAATGAATGGTACATCGAGCATAAAGGTTGAGGTCACATGCATGCAACTCTCTCGATTTGAGATATTCTGATAAAATGCTTATATTTCATAATAACTATTCATAGGAGGTTGGACATAGTTGGGATGTTATGTTACATATCTATGGTTTCCATGGTATGTTTCAAGATTCTATCATTATACTATATATGGTTATGACTAATGGAACAATGAAAGAGGACTACATGGTCACAAACTATGTTCATTTGTAATATTTGTTAAATTTTAGTATTGAAATTAACAAGTTAGAATAACTACAATTTATTCAAGTTTGGTTGATAAATTAATGTTTTCAAGTTTATATAATATAGAATTTATTATATTTATTAATGAATAATGAAATGATATTTCTTTATTATAGAATATTCATTATTGAAGCATCAATAAATTTGGATGAGGGAACGAAAATTGAGATTAACGGCCCAGTTGGAAATGATATAAATAAAATTTATTTATATTATTTAAACAATGAACATGTAAATAGGTTAATGATAACATTTAAATTATTATTATTAATTTTCAAGATATCAACTTAGTATTATGGAACAGGTAAAGGGATTCTGTTTGATTTTCCAACCCTAAACCTACAAAAATTAATATCTAATTATATATATTTCATTAAAAAAATTCACAATGGATAGAGTGAACTTTCTCAAGAACTAGATAGAGATCATGATATTTATAGTGATATAATCCCCTCCACTATCAAGAAAAATAATGATCAAAAATAGTTATTTCTCTATCTATAATAATTCTGATGTGCTCTACAAAAAACAAACATAAATGATGGGGATTGGTCGTGCAAGTATCAAATGATTGTGTGACGTCATTTAGTGATTTTGGTGCATCTGTGGATCAATGCTGGAGGGATTATACACTTGGATTCAGTAGGACAACGATGGTGAGACAATATCTATAATATTAGATCATCAGTTAATGAGGAATTACATGTTTATGTAATGATGAAACTTCTTATAAATTAATTAAAAATAATGTTGGAAGATTCTTCACTTTTGGTCTAAGAATTATAATCTAATAAAGTAATATAACTTTTTCTTTGGGAATGACGTTTTGATCATGTGAAGTAATCAATATACATGATTTATGAGTAAATGAGGAGTTGGTAATACCTTCAATGGAATCTTATATTTTTTCCAGAACATTCAAGTGATATTAGATCACTAACATGTTTCATTTATAAAAATTTGTTATTCGTTGATCTGATACATGTGTCTTATTTTTCATTTACTAAAATTGATTTGTTTTAATATCTGATAGTATATCATCTTTTAATTCTTCAATCATGATAAAATAACTCTGAATCGTTTCATGATTAATAACCATGGATAATTTGATTCACGCCATCTGGAGGTGAAATGGTCTTACCCAGAAAAAAAAAGTTTAAACAGTGTGTACTTCATGTATACAAACCATGTACTTTTTTCAAGTGTGGATCACTAGATGAAGTTATATAGATCGGGTATAATAATATCTAATATCCAACAAAAGAAAATTGACATGTGGATCCAGATAGACTAGAACATGGTATGAATAAATACATGTATTGTAAGTACCTTAGATTTCATGTAGTCCCTGGCTTCTCATGGCCAAGAACAAAAGATGTCCTAGTGAGCCATGTATCAAATACATGAATCATAGATAGTAATTATGGGAAACATAATGATTATTTATTCCCATTACATCACATGTACCTAGAACACATCCATGATAGGAAACACAACCAGACTCAAGGCATGTGATGCAGAGATGGGAAGAACATAAGTACACAAAGTGTACTTTTTTACATATTGTACAGTCTATGTCAAAAAATGTTCTCATATTTTAAAATAATGAAGAATTAAACATATAATTAATCTTATTGATTATGTGATCTTTGTATCGTTCATTCGACATTACATTCCAATTCATAGTAATTACAATTATATGTTACATTAATTTATTTGTCAAATTTTCAATGAGTAGAAGAGGGAAACATATGTAATACGTTAATTATAATTGTAATTGATTTTGATTAAATTTAATTATTATGTGGAATAAATTATGGTTAGATTTAATTTTGATAAATTGAATTTAATGGATTAATTCATGGTGTATTATCTTAATTTATGAACAAATAAAAAAAATTGATAACAAGAATGAAAATGTATTCTCATAGATTTATTTGTGGATGATTATTCGATTAGAACACACATTATGTGTGATTGATTTCTTTTAATTTATTATGGTTAAATAATTATTGATGGACTATAAGTCATCAAACCACCTCATTATGTAAGGGCATACATGCCTATAGGTTATTTAATGTAAAACCACTTTATCCAATCCAGCTGATCCCCTAAACTATGTGTGAGTAAAAGGTTATGTAAGTATGAAGCTCCAAATTGAGTGAAGGTAGTACGAGTCAAAGAGTTAAAGTGAAACCAATCAAGAAAATTCATATGAGACAATGTGGGACACTATAATTCAAACAATGATATGGTTGAAGGTATTTTCCCAGGGGTCGATGGTCTGTTTATTATATTATTGATAAAATAACCATTATATAATATCATGATCATGATTATTGTATATTTTCTTGTACAGTTGCGTGATTAATTATTTTTGTTTTTTAAATACAACACAATAACCTGATAAATGAATTAAAAATAATGTAAGATGGAATAAAATATAATCCGATTATATGTCAATGGGTGTTAAAGAGAAATATAGACATAGATAGTAAATTAAATACCTATAAATTACAATTAGTTCCTAAAGGGTTTAGAAAATATCATTTAATTTAATATAGAGAAATTTTTTCTCCAGTTTCCATATGTTAATCCTTTAGGCTTTTATATAATATATCAGCTTACGATGACTATGATATTTGGAAAATGGATGTAAAAACAAATTTACTAAACATTAACCTTCAAGTAGATTTCTATATGACACAACAATAAGATTTTATGACTCAATGAAATACCATAATGTTTGTAATGTTACATATATCCATTTAAAATTAAATATAGGATCTAGTTCATGTAACATTTGATTTTATGAATTAATTAAGGGATTTGATTTCATTAAGAATGAATGTGATCCAGGTGTTTGAAAGAAGTTTAGTGGTAGTACAATAGTTTTCATTTTAGTGTATTTTGAGGACATATTAATAATTAGAAATTATATAATTTCCTTAGAAGAGGTTCAGGCATGGTTAAGAATGTGCTTCTTGATGATGGAATTTGGTGAAGAAGTGTATATCCTAGTTATCTAGATCATATTTGATATATCCAAAAGGCTTCAAAAACTATGTAAAGAAACATACATTGAAAAAATAAGGAATATGTTCATTATAGAACAATACAATAGGGTATAGGAACCAGTTTCACATATTATCTATCATTTTAAGAATCTGTATCCTCAAACACAAGTGCGAAGAGAGAGAGAATGAGTAAAATATCAAATTATTTTTTGATAGGATCCATAATTTATTCTATTTTATGTAAAAGTCTTGGTGTTTCATATTATTTGAACATTATAGTAATATATCAACCAAATATAGGTAAAATTGGTATTTTGTTAAAAATATCCTAAATTATCAGAGGTGAAGTAAGGATATGTTCATAGTTCATGGAGGATATGAAGAGATATTCATCAGGAGATACACAAATTCTATATTTATAATAGATCATGATGATCTAAAGTCACACTATAGATATATATTATGTCTAATCAAAGGATATATCATCTAATAAAGCTCAAAGAAGCCATTTTTCACCAATTTTACAGTTGAGTTCAGGTATATTATGGATTATTACGCAGCCAATGAATCATTTTGGATTGAAAACATTTCCCAGTGATTAATATGGTACATATAAGTAAATAACATATCACATTATACTATGTTGATTCTATAGTGTAGGATCTCATCAAGGATCCAAGGCCACACCAAAAGAAAAAGAACATATTTTGGATGTTTCATATCTTGAGGGTTTTTATCAATGAGTTGAAGTTATAGGGTGTAAATTATCTATGAATTAAAACATAGTGGACCCCATAAGGAATCCTTTATCCCAATAAAATCATGATTATAATATTATATCTAGTATACTAAAAGCTATTGTTAGTTGGCTTTACTTCTAGTGAGTGAATATTTTAGTTGGTGCTGTAGAAGAAACATGATTATTACTTGATTACATGTTTTTATTGTTAAATAAGTTTCCTTGTGACATCATAATTATTGTTATGAATAATATTTGTGCGTAATAATTGTAATAAACTAGACCTGAACAACCACAAAAAAACAGTGCTAAATGGGTCAGGTGTTACTATCACAGGCCCACCTCCCCGAACGCCAAAGGCCGCCGACTAGTAGCGAGGGTCTGAATGGTTATAGTGGGTAGACTGTTTGTCACGTCCCAGACATTCATTAATGAAAATTCCTCTTGATAAAATTAAATGACTTATTATGGTTATATAAAATGTGAATTTCCTAGGTTTTATGTTTATGGATTTTAAAATCCCATTATGAATTGTGACAATTTCCATTATAGCCATTGAACAACGATCACATGATTAGTATTAATATAGGGTTTTAACAAATCCAATTTACTTAGACAAAGGAAGTGATGGACTCATCCAGTAGACTTTCCCTATACGAAGCCCATCTGTCGGAGCTCAGAAAGGAGGTGGTGTCATTGGATTTTTCTCTTGACCAAGCCCAAACTGAGCTTGAGCACGTTAATCCTGAGAATAATCAACTATGGGAGAAGTGGAAGTTAATAGAGATTACCACCCGAGCGAAGTTATCTGAGCCACCCCAAGAGTATGTTACCATCACACACCTTACCTTTCGGTCTTCTACGGGTGTTATAAGGGGTTATGTTACACGACCCTAGCACTATGACAATGTACATTATTTTTCAATAAATAATTTGCATTCATTTTATTATTGTTACATTATAAATAGTTTTTAAAGCACAAATAGTATTTTAAGTTAATATTCAACTAAAAAAATCTATTTTGAAGATTTAATTGAATTTTTAATTAAATAATATTTTTTAAAAATGTTCATATTAAATTACTTTTTATTAATGATCATAAAATTTTATGAATGAAATTGTAATTTTTATTAAGTTTTGAAAGCTATTTTTTTCAAAACAAATGAATTTTCGATAAATGTCAGTTTTTATTTTAAAAGTAAAAATTAAAATATGTAGAAAATTATTTAGATAAAATGGATATTATTTTTGGAATCAGGATGTCAAAATTATCCAATGGTGTATTTTTCATAATTTTTTGAGACTGTCATATTTTGGGGTAAAAATTAAATACCATTTAAATATATAATGTGTTTTATTACATAAAAATGACCCAATAATTATGTAATAAAATACAATAAACATTATTTTTTTCCAATATATGTTTTATCATTAAAATAATGTTATTTTATATTTCTTTGATTTATTTTAAAAAAGCATTAGTGGACCGTCCAAGACTTATAAAACATTTTGTCTTTTTAAACTGTTTTACTTGAATGTGTGACTCAACTCCACATAAGAAACACTATTATTTTAAGAAATTATAACTTTGGCCTTATAGAATAATTATTACCACTCCCCTTTGGTTAAAACCATGAGAAAAAATATGGTCTGGTTTGTGGTTTTGTTTTTTTTAATGTGTCGTGTCCCAAACCTAAATAATAAAGAATTCCATCTCTTTTCCTATATAAACCCACCCATGCTCCCACTTCTTCTTCACTAAAAGCCTTTAGATTTCGTCCATCCCCTACCCTCACCTCTGTATAAACCACCAAAGGTTCCCAAAACTCTCAAGAAATCTCTCTCAAACCTCTCCCAATCCTTTGGGATCACACTTCCATGTAAGGGATTTCTTTCTTTCTCATTTTACTCCAATTTTTTTTAAGTTGTTATGCACTTTTGTTTTCAATTAAAAATGTTGGGGTATGATTTTAAACCTCTACCATTCATTCATATTTATGTTTCGATGATGGGAGACCCCATTCCCTCTCATTAAAGCCTCTCATGTACACCTGTTATCATGGAAAAATTCCGTGAGGGATTTCTATCTCCTCTTTAACATCCAAGAAATTATTTTGTATTAGGCATCTAAATTCCATTAATTTTGTTGGTACATGTATCCATATGACCCCCTTACTGTCCATTTCATGTACATATGTTGATACACCATTTTCTATCTCATCAAATTTTTCCTTGAATCATTATGTCACGTCGTTATGCAGCCGAAATTGCACCACGTTTTTCCAAGCCAAGATCATTACGTAGTGAATTCCATACCAATGTATCTATAAAGGGTATTCATCTTTAAGAACATATACATATTTAATGGTACATTAATGTATTTATTCGACATTACTTAATCATGTAATAACTTATGATTTTGATTGATTCCATGTTATATGATTCAGTTGGCACACTTATGCATGAAATGTAATGTTTAAGAAGGGTGCACCCTAATAGCGCTCCAATGAATTGGGTAAAGTATAGTATGATGATACGTCATGTGCAATGGGTTTTGAATAATGATAATTTAAGTTCTATGGGGGTTTACTGGTGCTTAATGTGCAATGCGGGTTTACTCATGTTGCATGTGCAATGAGCCTTGACTCATGATAATTCCATGTAAGTGTTATTGCCACATTTCCATGTTATGATTACCATGCTTTATCGTGACTTTATGTTCATGTTTCTGTTGTGCTCCATTGATAGGACTATTATCCAAAATGTATTGTATTCTTCATTTTATTCCATTTTTATTCCCTTATTGGGCTTTATAGCTCACCCTTTTCTTATGCATGTCCTCAGGTTACCCCATGCACTGCTAAGTATGGGAGAATGTATTGGTCATGTAAAGGAAGTTTTCAATAAATATGTTTTGTGTTTTATGTTTTAAATGTTATGTAATGTAACTAATCCCCAAATAAACTATACGTATCAATATTATATATTGTATCAAGTGAATATTTTATGTAATAAATCAGGTTTAAGTGTGTAATAATAAGCAGGGTTGTTATAGTTGGTATCAGAGCATAGGTTTAGTTATTTTTTGGATTAAGATTAGAAAACCCTAGTGAAGACTTATAGACATGAATAAGTTAATAAAAACATCCCTAAGTATTGGTGAGTATTAACTATGTATTTTATCAAGAAAATACATCCCTGACTAGATATGAGTAGGTAGAGGCAGATCTGGCACAGATGTGTCGTAGGGGTAAAGCCTAAAAACACTACTTTTAAATAGAATCGAACAGGAACTGGTTCAAGACAACGGGTCTTGATTCACTCTTGGTTACAACACTCCAGTGGGATATGATTTGGTAAATTCACAATCTTAGTAGGAATCCTTTTAAAGGGAAGTAAAAAATTACCCCTAAGAATATATGTTAGAAAGTCGATCATTTATAACATAGATTGAAGCCTATAAATTCATAAAATTAAGAAATAAGAGTAGTTTATAAGATATACCTTTAATGTAATTTGATTAACCATTATGGGTATAATATTTATCTTCTCAAAATTGTTTTGGATGATGAAAATAATAATAACCAGAATCAAAAAGTGAAAGGTAGGGGTATCATCCATAGTTCTACACATTCTATTATATCCTCAAAGTGTAGTAGAACAATGAAAACACCACAAAAAATCATGGAAGTAATGATTTCAGTGGGTATTGAAAATGGGGCAATAATTACATCCCATTAATATAACTCCTCCCATGTCATAATTTGTGGATTTAATTTCCCGAAAAACCTCATTATACTCCCTCTGGTATAATTTGATGCCATTCATGGCATGTATTGGATTTTCTGATATAGATCCAACATAAATTATTGTGAGAGGGAAATAACTCTCTAACTGGAGAATCGACCCACGATTCTATACAAGTGCATGGAGGAAGATTAATCTTATTTATCTCCATAATCTAACGTGTGAATATTACTACCCTATGAGCACACATATATGGCTTAGAAGATTGAGTATAATAAGGAAACCACCCTTGGAGAAATGCCTATTGTGAGGGAATTCATTGAAGTGTTTCCCGAGAAATTTCCTGGTATTCCTCCTAGAAGAGATGTTGAATTATCAATTGATCATATACCTAGGGAATTGAAAATATCCAAGACCCCAAATAGAATGGTTGTTGTGGCGCTTGAAGAGCTGAAGAAACAACTATAGGGGAATCTAGATAAAGGGTTTATATTCCCAAGTGCTTCACCATGGGGTGTACCATTCCTCTTTGTGAAGAAGAAAGATTGGTCAATACACCATTTCATCGATTATCATGAGCCTAAAAAATCAAGATGAAGAACAAGTATCATCTCCCAAAAATTGATGAATTTTTCAATCAGATATGTGGAGAACAATACTTCTCCAAGGTGGATTTTCGGTCAGGATATTATCAAGTAATGGTGAAGAAGGAAGATATCCCCAAGATTGCTTTTTGTATAACATACGGGAACTATGAATTCATAGTAATGCCTTTCAGACTCACTAATTCTCTAGAAATAATCATGGACATTATGAATAGAGTCTTTAGGTATTACCTAGACCAATATTTGGTTGTCTTTATTGATGATATTTTGATATACTCCAAAACCAAGGAGTATCATGAGGAGCATCTAAGAACAATACAAAAGACCTTTTGAAAGGATAATCTCTATGAAAAGTACATCAAGTGTGAGTTATTGTAGAAGGAGGTCTCATTTGTGGGCCATATCATCACAAGCAATAGTATATTTGTTGATACCTCCAAAATAGATGCAATTTAGGTATGGCCGAGGCCAACATCAGTAACTGATATCCATAGCTTCTTGGGGTTATCTGGATATTGTCGATAATTTGTGGGAAATTTCTCATGATTTTCCAACCCTATTACCAAGCTAACTCTAAAGAGAGTAAAAATTACTTGGAGTGATTAATGAGAAGAAAGATTCTAGGTGTTAAAACGGAGGCTTATCACTGCACCCGGGCTCACTTTACCAACAAGTGGAGAAAATTTTGGGGTATTGAATGATTCTTCAAATTAGGGCATGGGCTGTGTGTTGATGAAAAATGACAAAGTCATTGACTATGATTCAAGGCAATTAAAAGTTCATGAGTAGACTTATCCAACACATGATTTGGAGTTGGTTGTGGTGTTCTTTGCTTTAAAAATTTAGCGGTATAATTTCTTTGGGGATAAGTTTGAAATATATACGAACAAAAAATTAATCAAGTATATATTAACAAAGAAAGAGTTGAACATGCGCCCACGAAGATGGTTAGGGTTGATCAATGACAATGACTGCTCAATCACTTGCTACTAAGGGAAATCTAACAAGGAGGACGATGCTCTAAGAAGAAAGGACCTAACAATTCTATCATTGATTAGAATTGGGAAGGACCCAATATTTGTAGATTTGATGAAGATGGATATGAGAATCATAAAGAAGGGAACATCGTCAATCCATTCACAAATGATTGCTCAACCATCTCTTTTGTAATGGTTAAAGGATGCTCAGAAGGATGATGTGGGAATTTAGAAGAGATTGGAAGCTATTAAAAGAGGGAAATCCTCAGAGTTCACTATTAATGAAGAAGGAATTGTGAGATTTGGGAAAAGACTATGTGTTCCATAAATTGCAGAGATGAAGAAGGAAATTTTGGATGATGCACATAGTTCAAATTTCTCTATTCACCATGGAAACACAACGATGTATTGAGATCTCTGAGAGCATTATTGGTGGGATAATATGAAGAAGGAGATCATTTAGAATAGGAATTTTTTTTTGGTTTTTCATAAGTGAAGGCAGAGAGGTAGAAGTCTAAGGGAATGATGCCACCATTTACCATAACAGCATGGAAATGGGAGAACATCACTATGGAAGTTTTCACAGGACTTCCAAAGTCATCCAAAGGAAACAATGAAATTTGGGTTGTTGTGTATCATCTTAAAACTTATGCACACTTTATTGTAATTTGGGAGGATTTCTCATTAGATCATCTAGAACATATATATATCATGGTAGTGTTAAGGCTCTATGGAGTACCACTATCTATTGTATCTGATTGAGATCCATGATGCACCTCTATGTTTTGGAAGAGTCTTAAACATGCTGTAGATACTGAGCTGAACGTCAGTATGGCTTATCATATTCAAACTGATGGCCAATCCGAGCGGACTATCCAAACACTTGAAGACATTTTGAGAGGGTGTTATATGGACATCAACAGACGGTGGGTCTAAAAATTCCACTGGTTGAATTATCTTACAATAACAGTTTTCACTCGAGCATCCGAATGGCACCTTATGAAGCTCTGTATGGGAAGAGGTGCAGAACAATGGCTTGTTGGGATGAAGTCAGTGACCGTAAGTTGCTAGGACCAGAAATGGTCGAAGGAATGTCAGAGAAGGTGAAAACCATTTAGCATCATCTAAATGAAACCCAAAGTCAATGGAAGAGTTATGAAGATAACTGTCGATGAGACCTTGAGTTTAAAGTTTGAGACATGGTATTTCTATTCATATCTCCATGGAAGAAGGTCACGAGGATTGGAAAGAGAGGGAACTTAATTCCTAGGTGTTGTACCCCACTCTCTTGGATTTTAATGATCACAATCACTCTCATCGTGATCTAATATTGTTTCAAGTATTTTTGATGATAGGAAATAGGGTGCCTAGAAGCTGGCCCAAGAAGAATTCAAAATGGACTGTTTAAGTCCACCGGCCAGCCGGTGTGAGACCACCGGCCAGCCGGTGGACCAGGCAGAAGGCCTTTCCCTCTGCCAGGTGCCACCGGTCAGCCGGTGTCTCGCCACCGGCCAACCGGTGGGTCCAGACAGAATGGAATGCCTTCTGTCCAAACCACCGGCCAGCCGGTGGCCTCCTCACCGGCCAGCCGGTGGAACTCCTTCAAATAGTGAGACTTACTGTCTCACCACCGGCCAGCCGGTGGCCTTCTCACCGGCCAGCCGGTGGCTTCTGGGCAGAAGCACTCTCCACCTTCCAAGGCACCGGCCAGCCGGTGGACAAGCACCGGTCAACCGGTAAGCAAAGTCAAACTAGCCGTTGGAGCTTGACCAGACTTGTCTACTTGATCCCCAACGGCTCCGAAAGCCCTCCAACGGCCATATTGAAGTATTTGGGAGTATTTCTCTTATAAATAGACGTCCATGGATGCCGGGAACCCTACCGATCATATACCGAAGCATACCAAAGCTATTTTGATCATTTTAGGCTCCTACGACAATTCTCAAAGGCCACTTGAGATCCAATTGCCATCCTTGAAGCTTGGGTTGCCTCTACATCAACTACACTCACCTCTTGGCGCTCAAGGCTTCCTCTAGTTTGTTCTAACTTATTTACTTCAATTGTTTAGTTCTTAATTGGGTTTGTATTAAAACAAACCACCCTTTTTCTTCCTTCTTTCAATTTGGGTTTCTTGCTACAACCATAATAAAAAGCAAGCTGTAAGAAGGTGATCTAGCCTACCTTAAAACGGCTAGTGGGTTTCTTGCTATAACCATTAAAAAGCAAGTGGTCGTATAAATCTCCCAACGGTTGAGTTGGGAGCGGAGACGTAGGCTTGAGTTTAAAGCCGAACTCCGTTATCAATTGTGTCTTGCCTTTTTACTTTCCGCTGCATTTAAATTTGTTTTAAATTGTTAATTAATTTTAAAAAAGGCAATTCACCCCCCCTCTTGCCATCACCTCCGACCCAACATTTGGTATCAAAGGGAGCGTTTGTGTAATACCTTAACCGGTTACAAACGAAAAATCCATAGTGATGGCTTCTTTCTCACAAGCACCCGAAGGGTATTCCATGACTCGGGCTCCATACTTCGATGGAACCGATTACACATATTGGAAAACACGAATGATTACTTTTCTTAGAAGCATTGGCTATCCTATATATAGAATTGTTATGCAAGGCTACACTCTTTCTAGTAAGGATGAATCTAAATGGACCCCCGAAGACATTGCCAATTTTGAGCTTGATGGCAAAGCCATGAATGCTCTTCATTGTGGGTTAGACCGTAATGAGTTTAATCGTATTTCTACTTGCACCACCTCACACGAAATTTGGAAACTTTTGGAAGTGACCCATGAGGGCACTAACAAAGTCAAAGACACTAGGTTAGATATGTATCGTCAAGACTTTGAGAGTTCCACAATGCACCCACACGAGTCAATCACTGAAATGTTTACTCGTTTTACTGATGTTTGCAATGGGAGAAAGTCCCTTGGTGATGATGTTTCAGCAGAAACAATGGTGAATAAAATTCTTTGGGTCCTACCAAGCTCTTGGGCACCAAAGGTGACGGCAATCCAAGAAGAGAAAGATGTCAAGAAGATGCCGGTTGAAGAACTCATAGGGTCACTCATGACTTATGAGATTACCATGAAGAGGCAAGCCGATAAAGAAGGAAAGATCTTCAAGGAGAAAAAGAACATTGCTTTCAAGGCAAAGGAAGAAAGCTCCTCCGATGATAGTGAATCCGAGATGGCTCAACTAGCAAGGAAAATGAGCAAGTTCATGAAGAAAAAGAAGAAATTTCAAAAGGCACGAAAGGAAGAGCCAAAGGCGGAGAAAGAAATCACTTGCTTTGAATGTGGAAAGAAAGGCCACATCAAACCGGAGTGCTCCATTTTCAAGAAAAGGTTAAAAGAAAAGAAAAAAAAGAAGGCCTTCAAAGCATCAACATGGAGTGCAAGTGATGACTCCATGTCTTCAAGCGACTCAAGCGATGAAGATGGAAAATGCCTAATGGCATTTGATGAGGTATCCTCTTCTCACTCTTCTTCTCACTCTTCTTCCTCATCTTCTTCTTTTGATAATAATATGTCTTATGAAGAACTCCAAAATGCAAGAGATCAATTAGAGGAAGGTTTTCACGAACTTACCTCTAAATTTTTGACCTTGAAAAAGAAAAACAAATCTCTTATTTCCGAAAAAGACAAACTTCTCAAAGAGAATGAGGAGCTTGCCCTTAAAGTCAAAAATATTCCAAATGTAGATTCTTTAAATTCTACCATTAAGGATTTGAAGGAATCTCTTGCCAAGTTCACCCAAGGTGAACAAAACTTAACTAAATTACTAGGTTCTCAGCGTTCGGCTAGAACCACACATGGACTTGGCTATAACAAGCAATCCACTTTTACTAGGGCACCCACTACTTTTGTAAGGGGGAGCTCTCAATACAAATTTTGTAATTATTGTAAAAATACCGGTCACATGATTTATGAATGTGATTGTAAAAATGATAGGTATGGAAGACCCAAATCCATTACCTACTCGGATGAGTATCATAGAAGGAATCCCTCTAGGACATTATGGGTTCAAAAGTCTCTTTTTGCTAATCTTTCCGGACCCAAACTTATATGGGTACCAAAATCTCTTCTTTCTTGATTTTGTAGGATAAACGCCAAAAGAGTAGGACCTATAAAGGGTCGTGGTATCTTGACAGCGGTTGCTCAAGGCACATGCGTGGCGATCCCTCCGAGTTCAACTCACTTGAAAAATTCGATGGAGGATATGTCACCTTTGGTGAAAACTCAAAAAGCAAGATCGTCGGAATAGGTACCATTGGTTTTGGTAGATCCTCTTTTTATTAAAGATGTTTTATTAGTTAAAGGTTTAAAGCATAATTTAATTAGCATTAGTCAACTTTGTAATAGTGGTTTTTCAGTCAATTTTCAAAATGATTTATGCAATATGTTAGATTTTCAAAACAAGTTGATATTTTCTGCTTCCCGTTTTCAAAATGTTTACATTATTGATTTAAAATCTCTAGCTAGCCAAAATGTTAAATGTTTAAGTGCTGTTGACAATGAGTCTTGGCTTTGGCATAGAAGATTGGGGCATTGTAGCTCTCATTCACTTCTAAAGCTTAATAAGAACAAGATCATTCGTGACCTTCCTAAACTTAAATTTAAGAAAGATTTGATTTGTGAGCCATGCCAACTTGGTAAGCAACACAAGTCTTCTTTCAAATCTAAGAAGGAAGTGTCCACCTCAAAATCTCTTGAACTCCTTCATCTTGATCTTTTTGGTCCTACTCCCGTAGCAAGCTTAGGTGGAAAATCCTATACCTTAGTTATTGTTGATGACTTTTCTCGTTTTACTTGGGTTTTCTTTTTAGCCCATAAGAATGATGCTTGTAAAACCTTTTTGAAATTCTCTAGGAAAGTAGAAAACGAAAAAGGATATAAAATCATATCTCTTCGTAGTGATCATGGTGGTGAATTCGATAACAAAGAATTCGATGAATTGTGTTCTTCTCAAGGATACAATCACACCTTCTCATCCCCTAGGACTCCTCAACAAAATGGAGTGGTTGAAAGGAGAAACCGAACTCTACAAGAAATCGCTCGAACCCTCCTTAGTGAATTCGACCTCCCTCAATATTTTTGGGCCGAGGCGCTAAACACTGCTTGTTATACTATTAATAGAGTCCTTGTAAGACCCCTTCTTAAGAAAACCCCCTATGAACTTTGGAAAGGCAAATTGCCCAAAGTTGGTTATTTTAAAGTGTTTGGGTGAAAATGCTTTATCCTTAACACAAAAGATAACCTAGGGAAATTTGATGCCAAATCCGATGAAGGTATTTTTCTTGGGTACTCCAACTCAAGCAAAGCCTATCGTGTCTTCAATAAACGTTCAAAAACCATCGAAGAATCATCTCATGTCAAATTTGATGAAACTCTTCCAAAACCTCACCCGGTCATTGAGGATGTTGAAGATAAGCTTGATAAGCTTCATTTGGATGATTCCTCTTCTCCTCCCAAGGAGGATGACCATCAAGAACCCTCTTCACCTTCTTCGCCTTCCACCTTGCCTAAGGTTTGGAAACCTTCTAGAGACCATCCTTTAGAAAATGTCATAGGTGACCTTCAAGCCGGTACTCGAACTAGAAGATCTATCCTCAATGAAGTTGAACATCAAGCCTTCATTTCTCACCTAGAACCTCAAACCGTTAATGATGCCATTAATGATGAGAATTGGGTTCTTGCAATGCAAGAGGAACTAAATCAATTCTCTAGAAATGATGTTTGGACTCTTGTTGAAAGACCCAATGATCATCCAATTATTGGCACTAAATGGGTTTTTAGGAACAAACTTGATGATCAAGGAAACATAACCCGGAACAAGGCTCTCCTAGTAGCTAAGGGCTATAATCAAGAAGAAGGAATCGATTATGGTGAAACCTTTGCCCCCGTTGCTAGGTTAGAATCCATTAGGATCTTGTTGGCATTCGCCGCCCACTTAAATTTTAAGCTTTTTCAAATGGATGTTAAAAGTGCTTTTTTAAATGGTTTTATTTCTGAAAAAATCTTTGTTGAACAACCTCCCGGTTTTGAAGATCCAAAATTTCCAAATCATGTTTTTAAGTTAACCAAGGCTCTTTATGGCTTAAAGCAAGCCCCTCGGGCTTGGTATGAGCGGTTAACAAAATTTCTTTTAGAAAATGATTTTAAAATGGGTCGAGCCGATTGTACCCTCTTTTTAAAACACACTTCAAAAGATCTTTTAATAGTCCAAATTTATGTTGATGATGTTATCTTTGGTTCTACCAAAGAATCTCTTTGTACTGATTTTTCAGGTTTAATGAGAAAAGAATTTGAAATGAGTTTTATGGGAGAATTGATATTTTTTCTTGGTTTTCAAATCTTTCAAAATTCAAAAGGTATTTCTCTAAGCCAAAGCAAATACACAAACGAGATTCTAAGTCGTTTTGGTATGGATCAAGTAAAGGAAATTAGTACACCCATGAGTACTTCATGTAAGATTACGTTAGACGAAGCCGGGAAACCGGTGGATAACAAGCTTTATAGGAGTATGATCGGGAGTCTACTTTACCTAACTGTGACCCGTCCTGACATCATGTTTAGTGTTTGTCTTTGTGCTCGTTTTCAAGCCAATCCTAAAGAATCCCATCTTAAATCGGTCAAAAGAATTTTTAAGTATTTAAAAGGATCAAAAAATCTTGGTTTATTTTATCCCTCAAATACTTCTTTTGAACTATCTTCTTATTCGGATGCTGATTTTGGCGGATGTCAATTAGATCGTAAGAGTACTAGTGGAACCTGTCATCTGCTAGGCAAGTCCCTTGTTTCGTGGAGTAGCAAGAAGCAAAATTGTGTTGCTCTTTCTACTGCCGAGGCCGAGTATGTAGCCGCTGGCAATTGTTGTGCCCAAATTATTTGGATGCAACACACTCTCTTGAATTATGGTCTTTCCTATGATCATGTCCCTATTCGGTGTGACAACACTAGTGCCATTAGTATCTCTAAGAATCCAATACAACATTCTAGGACAAAGCACATAAACTTAAGGCATCATTTCCTTCGTGACCATTTTCAAAAAGGAGATATCACTTTGGACTTCATTCCTACTGATTTCCAATTAGCTGATATTTTTACCAAACCGCTCCCGGTTGACCGTTTTGATTTTATTAAAGGGGAGTTAGGAATGATTCGTCAATGAGCACTATTAAATATTTGACTTTCTTGGCTTGCCTATTTTTTATTTTTTATTTTTTATTTTTTTTAAAACACCTTTTTTTTAAATTCTATTTTTTATATTTTTTATGAATTTCAATACCACCGGTCAACCGGTGGTACATCACCGGTTAACCGGTGGTGTCGGGTTTCTGTTTTTTGGGCCGACCCGAGGAAGGGTTAAAATTAATTTTAAAACCCTTCCTCCCTCATTTCTCTCTTCTCTCTCGGGCTGCTCCTCCTAAAACTGTAGGTCCTCCAAACCCTAGCCTCCCTTCTTGGTTTTTGACCTCTCAAACCTCCTTTCTTCTCTTAATCTCTTTCTTCTTTTTTTCCCTTTGCCATCATGGGACCTCGCTCTACACGCAAAGGCAAGGGAATCGCTCAAGAAGCTCCTCCTCCTCCTTCAATCCCTCAACTCCCGGACATTTGGCATGACAAAGTCATTTTGCCGGGTAGAGTAATTGATTATTCTTGGCTGTCTACTGCTCGTATTGAGCTTTTTTCGATTATTGAGTATCAACATTGGCATTCTTTTTTTGAGCCACCCGAAAAGGATGTCATTTATCCTCTTCTTGTCAAATAGTTCTATGCTCATTTGACGTGGTCCGTTTCTGATGACATTGATACCATCTCCTCCACTGCTCTTGGGCAACCCATCACTATCACCTCTTTGGAGATTTCCATGATGCTGGGGGTTCCTCATGTTGGACCCCATGCTTTTGCTTAGGGGGAGTTTCCACGGGACTGTGAGTTTGATATAGCCGTAGCCCTTGAGCATCTCACAGGGCAACCCACAAATCCTATTGTCAAGCTCTCCCAGCTCTCTCCTAACCATCGTATTATTGAGTGCCTCATTCAAACTTCCCTTGCGCCCCGTATCGGGGATCATGATAATGTCAAATTCATTGATATTTATCTTCTCTCATTTATCACCCGAGGCATACATTTCAATTTGGTCCGGTTTCTGTTCCGGGCCATGACTTATGTGGCTGAGCACCCGCGCCGGTCCAAAACTCTACCCTACAGACGCCTCTTGACTAAAATCTTTTCCTTTCTTGATGTGCCTCTTCATGCTACTTCCTTTGAGCAGCCAACGAAGGATAGCATAGTGAATTTTATGATGGTGCAACGAATGAACATCCGTTGGCACCCTTGGCGTCAGGAATGGATTGTGGACAAGGACGGTCTTCTCAAGGCCTACTCTCCTCAGACTCATTCCCATCCTCCTGCCAATGCCATGCCTCCTGCTATTGCCGCTGCCTACCCTCTTTCAGACAGTGAGGATAGTGATGATGATGAAGAGGAAGGAAGTGGTGACAGCGAAGGTGAGGCTGATGCTGCTGCTGATGAGGAGGCTGGAGAGGGTGATGATGCACCTGAGCCTGCTGAGGTTGTGCCCCCTCCTGCTGATGCTGGTGGCTTGCCGGTGACGGCTGATCAGTTCCTACGCTTCCAGGATCAGATTGAGACCCGGCTGGACTTGCAGTTTTCCTACATCAGCTCTCAGTTTGATCAGCTCCACTCACGGATTGATTCTCTAGATCGTTGCTTTGAGGCGGTCCAGGCTCCTCCAGCTCCTCCGACCTTCAGGTGTCGCTGTCACTCTCGGCCCTCTAGGAGTGAATAGAGCCGTTCTTTTTTTTGATTTGTTTTTGTATTTTTATTTTGGATTCTCCTTGTACCATTTCATATTATTTAAATTTCAAGTTGTCTTGTCTATCCATTCCTTTTTATCATTGTTTACCTCTTTGCTGGTTTTTCTTATTTTTCTTTCATACTTTTCCTCCTATTTTGATAATCCCAAAGGGGGAGAAAACCTCTCTATTACATAGTTATTTATTAAAATGCTCTTTTTACTCTCTATTACATAGTTATTTATTAAAATGCTCTTTTTACATAGTTATCTATTAAAATGCTCTTTTTACAAGTTCCATGTTAAGTTATTGATGTCATCCAAATCTGTTTTAAATGGTTAAGTTATTGTTTTCAATTGATTTCTTTAAAAAATTTCATTTGGTTGCAATTTCAAAAAAATGACCATTTCTCAGTATTTCAATGCTTTCAAGATCATTATATTTGGCACGTCTCTACGTTTTCCAAGTTCAAATTGTTTACCCTTTTTTAAAGCTTTCATACTTTTTTTTAAGATTTTTTTTTGTGATTGTGATCATCAAAATAGGGGGTGATTGTTGTACCCCACTCTCTTGGATTTTAATGATCACAATCACTCTCATCGTGATCTAATATTGTTTCAAGTATTTTTGATGATAGGAAATAGGGTGCCTAGAAGCTGGCCCAAGAAGAATTCAAAATAGACTGTTTAAGTCCACCGGCCAGCCGGTGTGAGACCACCGGCCAGCCGGTAAGGGCACCGGCCAGCCGGATCCAGCCCATCGGCCAGCCGGTGGACCAGGCAGAAGGCCTTGCCCTCTGCCAGGTGCCACCGGTCAGCCGGTGTCTGGCCACCGGCCAACCGGTGGGTCCAGACAGAATGGCATGCCTTCTGTCCAGACCACCGGCCAGCCGGTGGCCTCCTCACCGTCCAGCCGGTGGAACTCCTTCAAATAGTGAGACTTACTGTCTCACCACCGGCCAGCCGGTGGCCTTCTCACCGGCCAGCCGGTGGCTTCTGGGCAGAAGCACTCTCCACCTTCCAAGGCACCGGCCAGCCGGTGGACAAGCACCGGTCAGCCGGTAAGCAAAGTCAAACTAGCCGTTGGAGCTTGACCAGACTTGTCTACTTGATCCCCAACGGCTCCGAAAGCCCTCCAACGGCCATATTGAAGTATTTGGGAGTATTTCTCCTATAAATAGACGTCCATGGATGCCGGGAACCCTACCGATCATATACCGAAGCATACCAAAGCTATTTTGATCATTTGAGGCTCCTGCGACAATTCTCAAAGGCCACTTGAGATCCAATTGCCATCCTTGAAGCTTGGGCTGCCTCTACATCAACTACACTCACCTCTTGGCGCTCAAGGCTTCCTCTAGTTTGTTCTAACTTATTTACTTCAATTGTTTAGTTCTTAATTGGGTTTGTATTAAAACAAACCACCCTTTTTCTTCCTTCTTTCAATTTGGGTTTCTTGCTACAACCATAATAAAAAGCAAGCTGTAAGAAGGTGATCTATCCTACCTTAAAACGGCTAGTGGGTTTCTTGCTATAACCATTAAAAAGCAAGCGGTCGTATAAATCTCCCAACGGTTGAGTTGGGAGCGGAGACGTAGGCTTGAGTTTAAAGCCGAACTCCGTTATCAATTGTGTCTTGCCTTTTTACTTTCCGCTGCATTTAAATTTGTTTTAAATTGTTAATTAATTTTAAAAAAGGCAATTCACCCCCCCTCTTGCCATCACCTCCGACCCAACACTAGGTACATCGTCCCCTTTGAGATTCTTGATCGTGTTGGGGATGTGGCATATCAACTAGCACTTCCACCTACCAAGGACAATGTACATGACGTCATTCATGTATACCTCTTAAAGAAATACATACCATAACCTTCACATGTACTCTATTCAGAGGTAGTACAACTATAGGATAATCTTTCTTATCTGGAACAACCAGTGAAGTTCTTATATCATAGAGAAAAAGTTCTACCGAATAAAATAATTCCCCTCATCAAGGTGTTGTGGCGAAACCAAAAGTTTGAAGAAGTGACATGGGAATCAGAGGAAGTGATGAAGCAAAGATACCCACATCTATTTTAGTGTGGGAAAAGGAAATTTCGAGGGAGAAATTTCTTAAGGGGGGAAGATTGTAATAAACCAAACTTCCATTAATGTAAATTCTTCTTGATCTAATTAAACGTCTTAATATGGTTATTTAAAATGTAAAATTCCATGGTTTTATATTTTTGGATTTTTAAATACTGTTATGAATTGTGAAAGTTGCTAATATAGACGTTGAATAGTGATCACATGATTATTATAAATATAGGGCTTTAACAAATTCAATTTACTCAGACAAAGGAAGAGATGGCCACATCCAATATACTTTCCCCGTACGAAGCCCATTTTCAGAGCTCAAAAAGTAGGCAGCTCCATTGGTCTTGGCTCTTGACCAAGCCCAAGCCGAGCTTGAGAAAGTTAAGATTGAGTGGAATAGACTACGGGAGAAGTGGATGTTGATAATGATCACCACCCGAGCGATGTTATCCAAGCCACCACAAGAATCTGTTACCATCAAACACCTTACCCTTCAGTCTTATGCAGGTGTTATAAGGGGTTATGTAACAAGACCCTAGCACTATGACAATGTATATTGTTTTATTATATTGAATGTTCATTCATTTTATTTTTTTACTTTTTAAATAGTTTTTAAAGAACAAATATTACTTTTAGTTATTATTAAACTAAGAAATATATTTGTGATGAACTAATGTATGTTTGAAATAAATAATATTTTAATAAAATATTATTATTAAATTACTTTTTATTAATGATCATATAATTTTAAGAATGCAATGGTAATTTTTGTTAAGGTTTGAAAGCTAATTTTGTCAAAAAAAAATGAATTTTCAAAAAATTACAGTTTTAATTTTAAAAGTAACAATTCACAAATATAAAAAATTATAAAGATAAAATTAATATTATTTTTGGAATCAGGAAATTTAAAGTATCCAACAATGAAGTTTTCATAATTTTATGAGACTTTTGATTATTTGGGTAAAAAATAAATACCGTTTAAATATATAATGTTCTTTATGAAATCAAAATGACCCAATAGTAATGTAATAAAATACTATTAACATTAATTTCTGCCAATATATGTTTTAGTGTTTAAATAATATTATTGTATATTTCTTTGAATTATTTTAAAAGGCTTTAGTGGACCCTCCAAGACTTATAAAACATTAGGTCTTTTTAAATTGTTTTCCTTGAGAGTGTGACTCACCTCCACATAAGCAACCCTATTATTTTAAGAAGTAAGGACATTATACTTATGAAATATTATTTTCTAATACCATGTGGCCAAAACCATGGGAAAAACCATGGTCTAGTTTTTGGTTTTGATTAGTTTAATGTTTGGTGTTCCAAACCTAAATAATAAAGAATTCTCTATCCTTTCCTATATAAACCCACCCAAGTTCCCACTTCCTCTTCAATAAAATCCTTTAGAGTTCTTAAAAACGCTTACCTATTCTCTCTAAAATCCTCCCAAGGTGCCCCGATCTCCCAATAATCATCTCCCAAGCCTCTCTCAAGCCTTTAGGATCACACTTCCAAGTAAAGGATTTCTTCCATTCCCATTTTTTTCCAATTTTATTCAAGTTGTTATGCCCTTTTTTTAGTTAAAAATGTTGTGGTATGAGTTTTCGACTACCCCACACTTCCCACTTTATTTTTTGATTATGGTATTCCACTTTATGTCTCATTAAAGACTCACATGTACACCTGTTACCATGCCAAAATTCCGTGAGGGATTTCTCTCTGCTCTTTTACATCCAAGTAATTCTTTTTCACTATGCATATAAATTCCATTAAGTATGTTGGGAAATGTATCCATATGACCCATTAATATCAATTTCATGTACATATGATGAGACATCCTTTTTAACCTCATCAACTATTTTCATGAATCCATATGTCATGCTGTTATGCTGCCGAAATTGCACTGTGTTTTTTCAAGCAAAGATCATTGTGTAGTGAATAGAATACCCATGTCTCTATCAAGGGTATTCACCTTTATAAATATATAACTATTGAATGATAATTTAATTTATTTATTCCACATTACTTAATCATGTAATAACTTATGATTTTAATTAATTCCATGTTATACGGTCCATGTGGAACACTTATTCATGAAATGAAATGTTTAAGAAGGGTGTGCCCTGATACCGCTCTAATGAATTTTATAAAGTACAGTATCATTATATGTCATGTAAAATGGGTGTTTAATTATTCTAATTCAAGTGAAAATAGGTTTTTCTCGTTCTATATGTGCAATTAGGGTTTACTCATGCTCCATGTGCAATGAGCCTTGGCTCATGCTAATTCCATGTTAAGTGTTGTTGCCACATTTCCATGTTGTGATTATAATGCTTTATCATGCCTTTATGTTCATGTTTTTATTGTGCACCATTGATATGTGTATTTTCCAACATGTATTTTATTCCTCATGTTATTCCATGTTTATTCCCTTACTCGGCTTTATATCTCACCAATTTTTTATGAATGTCCTCTGGTTATCCCTTGCAATGCTAAGTACGAGGTAATGTAGTGGTCATGTAAAGGATGTTTTCAATAATGATATTGTGTGTTTTATGTTATAATATGTTATGTAATGTTCCTAATCAACAATGACACTAGACCTCTCGATATTTGATGTTGTGTCATGTGAAGATTTTATGTAATAAATTAGGTTTAAGTGTGTAATAAAAAGTAGGGTTGTTATGCAATTTCCTCTCGGAGTATAATAATGGTACAAATCTGAGTAATAATATGTAACATGCATAGGAGATAAATGACAATGCATACTCAATTGAGACCCATACAATAGAATCATGTCCAATATCAATAAATATTGGAAGCATTATATAAAAAAGTGTTGTGGAAAGTAAACCGAATAGCGTGTTGAACACCACTTAAAACTACTAAACCACCCAAGCATGATTCTATTGCAAGTAAATACATAAAAGGGTGCCAATGGATAGAAAAAAGTAGATAAAATAAATAAGGATAGCATATTTATACAGTAAAAATGAAAAAAAAAATGTAAAATCTAAATAGGAAAGACCACGAGGTCCATACCATCTCCATGAAATAGCTAAAACAGTCTAACTCCTAAAGCTGATCTCTTTCCTGCACACAAATCTAAAAAATATACACGCTTCCCGATGGGCCGATGCCAGGTGTGAGACTAATCTCAGTAGGATACTATCCGATGTTTCATCTATAATATAAGTGTTTAATAAGTCATGTATTTATAAGGAAAAAAATAAAAATTACAATGAACAAATAAACATAATCTCCACTGGTGCTTAGTAACCACCATGAAGTGTCTCCTGATTTGGCCAACACTGGAATCTATGTCATGTGACTTGGAACCATGTGCCACCTGACACCTCATGTCTCATGTACCGATGTGCCAAAGTCACAGCCAAAATGTAGTAACCCGGAGGAACAACGATGTCTATACCCAAATAATTAACTGGAGGGACAACAATGTCTTCCCTCAACTAATGTAACTGAAGGGAAATTGATGTCTACCCTAAAATCACATAAATCCTCTACCCTTTACCCAATAACCTCAATGCTATCCCCTGAAGGCTTCTCACCTTCCATGTGGATCTATACAGAAATCACCCCAAGCCAATAGTACCTAAACCGCATCTATTGGGGGTCTCTACCCACACGAGTCGTCAAAACCACCTCATCACTGAGTCTCTCTTTGCACACACTAATAAAAGTTCTAGGTGAGGGGTAATCACCAAAATAGTACCCAAACCACAACATCTCTGACACCTTGTGTCTCGGTGACCATGTCGCTCAAGTCTGATGTCCTTTCCATCTAATTAACCCAGGACATGCCCAAACTGAGAGTCACCCTACCTCAAGACGATGTCCGTGATGCCCAATCCTATGGTTAAAACCACCCAATGTAAACCGGGCCAATCCCAACCTACGATCAACATCACTCAATAATAATTCGGCCATGTCCAACAAAACCCGAAGGTCCCAACATATGCAATATCACAAATCACATATATATTATCAAATTGAATACTTTTAAAAAGAAAAACAAACTAAATAGTTGAATTGTACTAGCTATGTGATGTCCCACACCAGCACCATGGTCTTGGAAATATCTAAGAATTGATATCATACCATAACAAATTAAACTCAACATTTTAATCAAACAAAATCATCTTATACCGTTTTGGCACCCCGACCCAAAATTTACCAAATAAGAAATGACCCCTCTCCCCCCACCCCCTCAAGAAAATAGGTAAATTAGCATACCCAATGGCACCACATTGGTATAATAAAAAATTTAATATGCAATAGAAGGTAAAATATGGTCTCGCTAGAAATACAAAAAAACACGCTTAAAGCTGCACCAACCAAATGTCCGCCAAGACATGAAAGAAGTTATGAACCACTTACCTGAGACTCTTAGACATAGGCACGTCCAATATCAAGCTCCAATTCGAAGACAATCATCATAGATCTATTTTTTTGTAAAATCCCAACAATTCTTCTCAGAAGGAATATAATGTGTGCATGGTAAAGAAACAAAAACAAAATAGGGTGCGTGGGTATATCCTTGCTGATGCGATCCCACAGCCACAAACGGATTGTAGAACGGACTTCATATGAAGAATCTAGGGAATGGTAAGTAGTTTGGAATTTCGAAACGAGACTCTTCCAAAGTTGGTAAAGAAGAAGTTTTTTTTCAAAATAATATGTGGCACTCTTTCATTTAAGAGAATAAAAATAAAAAATACCCGGTATGTATAAAGGACTACACACTGTGTAGTAGCCCTGTTTGTACTCCTACTTAAGAGGAGGTATCCAAGTGGCTTGGATGCAACACACAGGTCAACAAACTACATGAAATTTGCTGATATGCAAAAAAGGGATTACATTTCTTGTCAAGTAACACTACACACCATGTAGTAAGAAATTCTTACATGGTCAACACATGACATGTACTTGGCCCACCCATAGATAGTACATGCCTAACCCACACACGGTGTGTACACATGTTACATGGTGTGTAATATGGAAATTTCAACAACCTCCACATATTCCCAGTTTTATCAGAAAAAAAGTCAAAATTTCACACAGGGTCAGAATTTTGATCCATTCTAAAAAACACGGGTTCTTATAATATCCCCACCTTAATAGAGCTTTTCCATGATCTATCAAAGGAAACCCAAATATGGAAATGAACATACCTCCCCAATCAGAGTAACCCACACTACCCCGGTCTAAAAAGGTTCTGGAAAAATTCTTCATGGGGATCCACACCTTAGGAATTTCCTAACATGTCTCAACCTAACAAAACTAAAATCATGAAAAGGTACACTAACCTGTTTTCAGGACGCATGGTCCACTCGTGACGCTTCGTCACCCATGTGTCTAATTTGTGCTCCTGTATCGTTTTTGAGACCCAAAACCTATCCTTCAATGCATCAGTTTCTACCTCAATGAGGTCCTGCATCCCATGGATGCTCAAAATGAAGCTGCTGCCATGCACTAGATGTAACCAGCATCCTCGTTGCCCTGATTCTGACAACACCTCATGTAACCCGCTTCCTTGATGCCCTAATGCCCTCAACACATAAACTAACCCACATCCTCAATGCCCCTATGACACACATCTCAAACGTATATATAAATATATCCTGCACCCGATATGGAATCAATCCCACTGACCATCATCTGGTCATTCCACATATAGCATATGTAGCTCATGAACTCAAAGAGGACATTCCCCAGTAGGCCATGCCCGAACAAGTATAATCAAAATAGATCAAGGCCACACCCATGGTGTACCTCTAACCTTCATCGGCTCACCAGCCTACTTAGCCTCTTGCAGCACTATAGCATGCACCTGGCCTGATGTAAGACTGCCTAATTCCTCACCTCCCTGCAGTGCTGCTCTAGTAACCAGCCACTGACCCCTCACCTGGGTCCCACTATCTCGGTCATGTCCTCCACGTGCAGTTGGAACCCGGCTTCCCTCTCCTAGAACCGAACCTAAACCAACTCCAGATGGCACAATCAATCATAGTCCTTTCCATTTAGTTGTCGGAGAAGGCTGCTTGCAGAACCTCTCCATATGGAAGACCTGTCCACATGCATAACACTCATTTGTAGGCCTATCATAATGAGTCCGAACATTCCCTAGTTGTCCACACTAATATCAAGCCACTGAAGAACTGCTATGAGTTGGTCTAACTGTGTCCTTGGCCTGACTGCCATATTGAAACTCATACCTTCCTTGTTTCCTACTATCTGAACCATTACCTGAACTTGTCGCCCGACCAACCACGGGCCTATCCGTCTGGTTACCCTCCACTATGAGTTCCTAATTCACCACCTCATAAAATTTACCTAGGATGAATATATTTACCTTGATATGAATAGTGTTTCATAATCTATCCTTGAAGTTCCTCACCCTTGTTGCATCATCCCTTACCATACTTGGGGAAAAGCGAGAAAACTCAATGAATGTAGATGCATAGTCCCAGATAGACATGTCTCCCAACTTAAGGATCATGAACTCCTGAGCTCTCACTTTCCTCAGTGTATCTAGGTAAAAGTTCTCAAAGAATATGTCTTTGAACTCATTCCATGCTAGTCCCTCATGCCTATGAACTTGAACCTTCACATCCAAATAGCGCATTGCTGGTTCTTGTCGCATGTACTTCACCATCTTGACCCTCCACCCTAGAGGCATCTTGAACATCTCAAAGATCATCTCGAGGCTCTCTATCCAGCTCTCAGCCTCCTACAGACCATCCTCTCCCTGAAAAAGTGGCGGGTGGTGTGACTGGAACTCCCATGTCAGATATTCCATAGATGGATTTTTACCCTAAACACCTTTTTCGGTGCCCTGAATGACACGTACCAGGATAGCTCGGAGATGCTCATCATCCCATAATCTGAACGCTTCCAAACCAAGCTATTGTTTTCCTACACTAGATCCCGGACTTATTCCTCTTCCAAATCCTTTACCTGCGGCTCATGCACTGCCTGTACCGGATCCTGAATCTGATCCTACTCCTATGACACTGTACCATCTCCCACCTGATGCTCCATCTAAGTCATCTAAATGGAACCTTTTGAATACCATAAATAGTCAGACAACTCATATATATATATAAATAGATTCATGTATATAGTAAATACAATACAAAGCCTTAAAAACTACTACCCTTACTCTCCCCCACCACAACCAATGCCCACGACATTATGTCCTCATGGCCCCTTACCCTCCCTCAACAAAGACAAGTATCAAAATTATCTCAGGCCATTCCCATCCTAAAAACCAACGTTGCCTCAAACCGACAACTGAGTCACCCAAACCTGATGATCAAAAACACCTTAACCATAGTACTTTCCTACTCTTATAAGATCCATATCCAAATACCCTATAACATGCAATTCTAAAAATATATAAATCATGGCACAACACATTTCAATAAAAAACAATTACATTAGGAGTTTCAACTATTCACATTTCAAAGCATACAAGGAAAGGAGATTGATATTATTCACATGGAATTATCACTTCACAAAGCTTATGTGCAGTTATGAAATTGAAATACCCTAAAAAAATTTATATCAAAAGCCATGCAAACATGCCTTGCCATACTGGGCCAAGGTCCAATACTTCCATTACCACACGGGGTCAAGGGTTACATATCACAATCAATAAAATCACACACCAAGTGAGACACTGAGGTGGAAATCATATATACTTTAATCTATGAAAAAAGTAAAATTCAATTCCCACCCAAGGAAACTTGGTACATCCCTTGTACATGGGGCTGCAGGCTCCCATGCTCAAGCTAAAAGCCTAGTTCCAATTAAAACCTATCTCCAATATACCATATACCAAATAGTAAACTAGCAAAAATAAAAAATTGAAGTCTCACTCTCTTAATTAGACCGCAAAACACTGCTACTAAATCCCTATCAAGAACTACTTTGATACCACTTTTTAACAACCCGAACCCGAATAGCCACCCGAACAGTGATAAACAGGTCGGGTGTTACTACCTTAGGCACTCCTTGCCAAACTCCAAAGGCTACTGACTAGCAGAGTGGGTCTGAATGGGTATAGTGGGGAGGCTATACCCTATAGGAGGATAATAATGGTACTGGTCCGAGTAATAATATGTAAAATACAATGTACAAAAATGACTCATCAGACTTGAACTAGTCCCGCCGAGCGGAAGAATATCCAATGTCAATAAATAGTAGAAGAATTATTTAAACAAGTGAAACTGAAAGTAAACAGAACAGCATGTTGAACACCACTCGAAACTATTAAACAAACCAATCATGCATCCATAGAAATTCAATACATAAAAGTGCACCAATGGCTAAACAACAATAGCTACCATAAACATGGAATGTATGATTATATAGGAATGAAATAAAAACATAGTAAACTCAATCTAAGAAGGACCTCGAGGTCCATTCCATCTCCATGTAATAAATAAAATATTCTAGCTCCAGGAGGTGATCTCTTTCCTGTATGTAAATCAATAATGTCTGCACAGGTCGCGGAAGGCACATGCCGCATGTGAAATGAATCTCAGTAGGAGACCACCCAAAGGAGTGTACCAAATATAAGGGATTAATTAGGAATAAAAGTATAAGAAAAATAATAAATAGTACAATGAAAAAAGAAACATAAACCCCATTGGTGCTCATCAGCCACCATGAAGTGTCACCTTCCTTGGAAAACGCTGGAATCACTGTCATTTAACCTTGCACCATGTGCCACCTCACACCTCATGAATCAAGTACTGATGTCCTAAAGGCACACTCAAATAGTAGTAACCCAAAAGAACAATGATGTCTATCATCATTTAAGTAACCGGTGGGATAACGATGTCTGCCCTGAAATAAAGTAACACGAGATAAAATGTTGTCTGACCTCAAATAACGGCAAGAATCTGTCCCCAACTAGATAGCCTCAACTCTATCCCATGATGGCTCCTCACCTTCCACATCAAATCCTATAGCAAGCACCCCCAAACCAATATTAACTAAACCACATCTATAGAGGTTCTCTACCCACACGAGTGATCAAAACCACATCATCACGGAGTCTCTCTGTGTGCACACTACTCAAAGATTGGGGTGAGTGGTAATCACTAAAATATCCCCCAAGCCACATCGTCTTTGACACCGCGTGTCCCTACGACCATGTCTCTCAAGTCCAATGGCCTTTCCAACAAATTAACCTGGGCCATACCCAACCTGACAGTCACACTACCACAAGCCGACGTCCATGACGCCCAATCCTGTTGTTAGAACCACCCAATGTAACCCAATCCAAGACTAAAATCCTATCGACATCACTCCAGAAATATTCACCCATGCCCAACAAAACCTGAAGTTCACAACATATGAAATATCACACATCATATATATATATAATCAAAAGATATATTTTTAAATAGTCCAAACAAACTAAGATGTTGAAATTCACTAGCTTTGTGATATCCCATACCAGCACCAAGGTCTTTGAAGCCTCTAACAATTCATATCATAACATACCAAATTAAACTCTGTACATTAATCAATCAAAATCAACAAATAACATTTTGGAACCCTCTGCCAAAATGCCCGAAACGAGCAACGACCCCTCACCTAGTCCTGCTCAAGAAAAACTGGTGAAAAATAATTCAGAAAGGCACCCCATAGGATAAATAAACAATTTAATATGTAATAAAAGGTAAAACAGGGTCTCTCTGAAAATACCCAAATACATGCTTTACATTTCCCCGCAAAAAAGTCCTCGAAACCATGAAATAATGTATAAACCACCAACCTGTGACTTGTAGATGTAGGCACATCCCATATCAAGCTCTAATTCGAATCTTGTCTTCATAGATCTACATTTCCATCATATAATGGCAATTCACTCAGATTGAATCTACGATGTGAAAGGGAAGGAAACTGGATCAAAATAGGGTGTGTGGGTTGATCCTTACTAATGTGATCCCATATCCACCGAAGGATTGAAGAATTGACTTTGCATGAAGAATATAGGGAAAGGTATGTAGTTTGGAATTTTGGAATGAGATTGTTCCGATGATGGGGAAGAGGAATATTTTTTCTGAAATAAGACGCGATGTTCATTCATTTAAGAAAATAAAATTATAAAATTCATGGCATGTAATAAGGACTACATTCCGTGTACTATCCTTGTTCATACTTCTACTTAAGAGGAGGTAGCCACATTTCTTTGATGCGCCACATTGGTTGACACGTGGCTAGAGATCAGACGGTACATGGAGAGGAGAATACAATGAGTGTCAAGCAACACTAAATGTTGTGTAGTACGAAATTATTACATGTTATCACATGGAATGTACATGGACAACCCACAAATAGTACATTCCTTACCCACATATGGTGTGTACACATGGTACATGGTCTGTAGTCTGGAAATTTCTAGAACTTCCATATTTTCCCAGTTTTCTCAAAAACAAGTAAAAATTTCAAATAGGGTTGGAAGATGGAACCATTCTAAAATCCCTAGTTCTTACATTAATTTCCATCGAATATATGTCACACTATAAGGTCATAGAAGTTCCCTACTATGATGAGAACCATGATTTTCCATAGAATTATGCTTGAACCTTTTTATATGCTAGGGTGATATTTTCTAATGGGAAATAGATAATATAAGACATGATGGTTATGAACATCATAAGACAACAATACACCTTTTCATGGTGTTCTCAATTTGAAATATCCACGATATGACGGTATATGAATAAAATAATCAACTGGAAATACACATTTCCATGTGTCATTAGAATATTTCTATCTGTGGATATGTGCATTGATTGTTAGATGTTAAGATTTTCATTAATGCATATCATGGATCGTAAACTCTTACACAATGATGAAAACCATGTTGATATATGATGATGGTGAAGTAGGGTATGTTGGGCGCATCACTGGTGATATAACATTTAATATTAGGACATGTCCTATAGGGGCCCTCCTAGCTGGTGGTAAGTTGAGTGTGACAACCCCAAGCCTGCCTATAATAAACTGTGGGCTAGTGACCAGTGTTGAGTTGGAATAATACTCAAATGAGAGTCATTATCCATAGATACATGTATAAACACACACATTTCCAAACCCATATAATGTTGAAATTATATTTCAACTGATACTAATTCACACATACATATAAAACCTATAATCAGAGTATGACCAATAATAATAGAACTCATAAACGGAAAAAATAATCCCACAATAACATTAGAGATATATAACCTACTAGTATGGGGGACTACAATCGAGTGTGACACCTAGGATGAACCATTATTTTTCTAGCCCAATATAATCTCGGCATGCTATTGGTCAACCAAGAACATCATCAAATGGTCTATCATCTGCATTAAATCTGACATGTATGGGTAGATCCCATGTGGGGTGAGTATAAAAATAACCAATATAACCCCCAAAAATAAACATACATAATAATCAAGTTAATAGTCATCTCATCCCAAGCGTTTTCCAATTACAATACGAGACCAAAAATAGATATTCTCACAATAAACACTATGTATCTATATAAGGTCACAATCACAAATCCAATATTAGATTTTTATCTAGAGTTTTTGGAAACACTCAACATGGGTAATTTAATCCATGAGTTTGATAGCATTGATGGGATCCATACGATATTTCATGATCTTAATGTCTCTCCATGAGGAAGTACACGATGTAAGTCAAAAGGGACAGATACACATATGGGGAATCACACTCAGGTACATGGGGTATACTGAACACCCAATATGTAATAACCCATAAACTAGGGGATCATTACTAGGTAATGTTGGAAAAAATGATTCCAGAAACCCCACTTAGGGGAGATGATGATAAAGGATTCCACCTAGGTCCATATAGGGACACCAAGATCCCAATCCATGAAGAATACATAAGTGGGTACTAAATTCCTATATCCCTGACATAATTCCATAATTTAACCTCATGGGGATGTATTGAGGGAACACACCCAAAGTAAACTACACCATACTGAAGAGAAAAAGGGCCTCATCCTTTCTATAAAAAGTATATATTGTGTTATAGTTGTACAATGTGTGTCATTACCTCCCCAGGTCTTCCCATGTTATCCATATTATTCCCATATACTCCATGAAATATATGTATACTATAGGTTATGCTTATGTATTATATTCTTGAGCATGTACTAGCCCATGTCTGAGTACCTCGTCGTGTATGAGTACTAGGACAATGATGTATACACTAGTAGTGTTTGTGTACCTTCCTGTGTCTATGCCCGTAAACCCCAAAGATACAAACTGAGTCATTAGGTCATGTAACAAAGTGTGTAATACATGTCACGAGGTGTGTGATACTTTGCTTTATGCATGAAACCAAGAGGCCAAATATCGATCCACAAGTCATTCATTCTTCTATTACATACGGTGTGCCATGGGATTTCACATAGCCTATGGGTATTCATGTTTCCTCATATTAAACTATTTCAACCCAAAATTCGTTCTACCTAGTATTCCAATAACCCTATATCAGAGGTCTTTTGGGGACAAACATGGCTAGTGGTATAAATATAGCCCTTAATTCTACATGTAAATAGTCTGTCATCGCACCGATACATCTGTTCATGGAAAACTAGGAAATAGAAAATGATGATACATTCCTGATCTATTTTTATATCCATCTCACATTGATAATGTCGTAAATGTTGATGAAAAAACCTCAGTATCAATCTGATGTAACAAAAAATGTTTCACATCATGTTATTACATATTCATTTTTGAATTGTCGGCGAAACTCAATACTGATGATGAACACGTGATGAACATGGAGAGAAATTCAAAAAACAATGACCTCACAAATGATTATAATATAATTTTTTTATTTCCTCAATTAATTTTCATATAAATCAAAGAACAAAGAGGAACTATCATGGAAAAATAGATAATATGAATCAATTACAAATATTGTAGGAAACTGAATCAAAACCCTAAAATAAACTATTCATCTTTGAATCAATATTGTTAGGGTTATTGAATCACATTCCAAAAGAGATAATAAATGGGATGAATAAAAATAAATAATATTTCTATCATCATTAATGAAATGATCATTGAATAAGAACGGTTCTGGGTCATTATCATTGAAGTGATCTAAAAGCTCTGTTGTCTCATTGATTTCTAGGGCACAATCCACTGACAATCATCAAAGAATGCTCCACCACTAGCTCCGATTTCAATTTCTAAGCTTATGATAGTATCCCTAGGGGGATTTTTTGTTTTATACTTATTTAGGAAATTACCTAATGTTGATATAATTAATTAATTAATTAATTAATTAAATTACAAATCTTCCACTAACATCTCATTTGTGAAATTCCCAGCACTAATAAAATTTATGTCATTCATAGAATAATTACAATATTTCACACTTAATTGTGGTATTATATTTTCAAATCAAGAATGTGTTCTAGATTTATTCCATTATTTGAGAAAAATTGATTGAGAATTATATTAATATATTAAATATTTTTATAATATCAATACCAGGATGACCATGCCTCATAATCTCAGACCACCTAAATGTCTATCTCTGAAAATACTATAATATATATTTAAAATATTTATAGGAGAAAATATAGATATCAAATTCTCCTCAAGTTTAAGGATTTTCATCCCAAAAATTGTAAAAACTGCCAGAAAAGATGTTTCTATTGAGCTATCATTTGGTTCTCAGGCACACAGTTTCTCTCTCGAAGATTCCCTTATTACAACCAATCTCTCACCATGGTAATATCACAAACATGTAGTGTCTTATTATTTCAATCCTCAATTTCTACCTGATACCAAGAAATAGTAACACTGTCATTTATATTTAGCTCACCCTAGTTGATGATATATGATGATTCATGAACATACCTCCTTAACAATGGCACGCGGAAGATGATGTGTCCTGGTATATCTTTTGAGGTATTTCTAATATGTTTTTTATTTAAAAAACTATTTATATAATCTTTTTGAATCCACTAAATCTCAGATATAACATGTCTCCCATTCCAAATCTCCATAATCCATGTTAAGGGGAGACCTTAAGGAATATGTTGTCTCCCTCCATAAACTCTAAAGGCCTCCATCATAAGTCTAAATAAGACCACATATAACTCTAGGAAATATTAATATAATCCCATATGATATGGAACGTTTCTATTTTCACTCGTAACAACTCTAGGCCCATGAGTATAGATTGAACTGGATCAGTCTTGCATGATGGTGACCTCTAGGGACACAAATAAAATTCTTATAATTGTCCCATAACAACTATGGAATGGTATATATTTTTGTAGACAAACTCCACAAAGGATAGGATATCCTCAAAACTACATCTAAAGTATAACCAGAAATATTGAAGCGTTCCCTATAGAACCTGAATAGTCTACTCAGTCTAGCCATCATTTGAGGGAGAAATGCTTTGATCAAGAATAACTGAGTCCCGAATGTATGCATCAATCCTCTCCATAATCGTTATGAGAAGTGTGAATCATTTTCTAAAATTATCGTTGACATAACTCAACATAGATAGATTATATGTTGCACTTAATGGTGTCCCAATCCCTCTATTGAACACACCACTCATATAGTTAGGAAGTGGGATGACTTGGTGAGACATTATATAATATCCCAAATGGAATTGTTCCCTATTCACATATTTATAAACCTTGTCATGATGGACATAGATATTCTAAACAACATAAACTATGAAACCTCAATGGATTGGGATAAACTCGCTAGAACCTCTTTCTAGGCCTTCACCTTCAAACAAGTGAGGAATCGAGAGACAAACACTACTAAACACTTATTCAACACTAGTATCCGGAACTAATGCTAAAGGCATTAATAGATCTTCGCAATGCCTAGCTATTATACCAAAGGGGATGTATGAAAATACATTGGAATATACTACCTCAATGTTATTGATACGATTTTTCATCCTCTAAAGAGAATGGAGTGTCCCCAACCATTAGAAAACATGTCATTAGCATGTATTGTTGATATCCATGTAATCATTATATCACAGTTTATTTCTCTATAGTGAGACTCCTAAACACACTCTAGAAGCTTATGGGTATGAAAAAATTACTAAAAGTAATATAAACCATTATTTTATAATAGAGACAAGTGCAATAAGGAACCCTATTTTGAAACCTTCTCCCATAACTGATAACATGATCATCTTATTATAGAATATTCAACCCAGATCCCCTTTATAGTAGTGTAAACTATCTAAAAGACATAGTCCTCTATGAAATCATTCCATAACCACTATATCATTTTAATTTCATTCAAATAAAATATATAATTGTGGATCTTGTGGTCAGAATAGATGTTAAACCACTAAACCATAAGGTAGGGTCACCATATCTTAAATGAAAAGACTACCACTACCAAATAAAGATCATATGTCACATAGTTCTTCTTGTGAGGTCTCAAATTCCTAGTCCCATAAGTTATAAATATTTACATTTACATCATAAAATATTATGTTTGGTCCCGATGGATATGTATAACACTGCATACTTGACACCATCCTCTAGGAATATCAAGATGGGGGTGCTCGTTAACCTCTTCATAAACACACTAAAACATGCTAAAAACATTTTGATTATATCAAAGGCATCCCCTTCATGGTAAAAAGTGTGAAATGTGTTGATATACTAGGGTATTCTAGAAAACAATATTATAATATTTTGCAAATCCAAGGATTACTTGAAGCTCCATCATGCACTCAGGTCGATCCCATGATAACACCACCTCAACCATCTCTTATTCCACTGCTACAAAATCTTGTGAGATGACATGTCCATAAAAATTGACCTCCTAAATCTAGAACTATTACTTTGATAGATTCATGTAAAACTAGTGCTCCCTGAGTAAGTACCGGACCATCCTGAAGTGTCTAATGTGCTCCTCCTCAGATACTATGTACACTAAGATGTTATCAATGGGGACTACCATGAATAGGTCAAGGGATATTAGTAATATATAATTCATAATTCCAATAAAAAACAATGGTGTGTTTTTTTGCTATACGGAATCACTCATTACTAATAATGGATAGAGTGACACATGAATTCAATTTTTGGTTTATCCACATCTCGTATTCACAGCTGGTGATAACATGATGTAAGGTATATCTACGAGAACCTTCATTACCCTATCAATTAATCAAATAAGTCATGGATTCTCCATTGTGTATAATTATTCTTTACAGCCTCCTATTTCATGTTATGGTAATCGACACAAAACCTCAATGTATTATCTTCCTTGTTAGCTAACCCAACTGGGGCTTTAACTTCACCCTTAGCTCACAAAGCTCTGTAGGTTCCATATGATATGATACTATATATATCAGCATCATCCTTATGTAAACAATCAATGAAGATGTTTATATTTTGGTGGGTAGGTAAGACATACACTTCCTTATTGAAGACTTCCCTATATTATACCACCACTGTTGGAAACTAAAATCCCATAGAATTCACTACTCTAAGGGAAATACTATCTTAATAAGGAGTGATAAGTTTTATCCTATTATATATGAGCACATCCAACTTGACCTAGGTCTTGTTATCACCCAGTAAGGAAATCCACATCCATTCATTGTAGACACACATCATCCTCTACCTAAAACAGTCAATATGGGCATGTACTGATGATTTCCTGTCCATAAGTAATATAATGTCATAAGTTCTCATTGAAACTACAATAAGATACTATAAGAAACTACATATCCTCCAAGAATCAGAGTACAATGTTGACAGAAGTGTGTGATCACCATGTTGTCTCTAGTACGATTCTCCAACAATAATGGACGTGTGAAGTGCTCAACTAGAATATTTATGTCTTGAAGTAGGGATATAGTGAGAAATGAATGAATCGCAAATATGTCTATAAAAACAATAGATACGATAGAAAATAATGAATCATACATATAATCATCCTATAATCCACTAGTTTGTAAGAATCCACTACATGTATCTTCCCTTGGACCTATCCACCATCTCCCTATGCCTGGAAGGGATCACCTAGGGGTGGTGGTGACCACTAGTCAAACTACCTACCACCCCCTTCTCCTCTTCCTTGTCCACGAACATATAAATATATATGATATTCCCACTTACTCTTCCTATGTGAACCATACACTATCTCTCTATCATCCATTTGGTGGGCCAAAAAATCCCTCATGTGATGTCCTTGACCGTATGAAGAATAATACTGTCTTTCCCTAGGATTACTAGAACCATCTTGTGAGAATCAAACTAAAAACCCTCTATCCATTTATCACATACTAAAAAAATTTCATTCATATATCACATCATATGATGTTGGATACATATTTATGAATTATCATCTCCAGTGTTCCCACTAACATCACATGTCCCCGATGTCCACTCATACAAAAATATCTCTATAAAAAACAATGCTCCAACACCCAAAAATAAGTATGAATTCATATAGGTATCAAGCTAAATAAAATATGTCTATATAGGAATCTATCATGATTAAAATACAAGTATAACAGATCGCATACCATATCCATAGAATATTGTGAGTTGTTAGCGAGACTCAAGGATTACTTATCCACAATCGTGATTACACATTGAATTTGTAGAAGCTCCCAGAGGTGCAAGAACTATATCGTAGAAAGAGAAAACTGGTATAAAAAATTACACCTGAACTCTTTCCATGAATTAATTTCTTCATCATAAGATATATCTAGTAGGATCAACCATCTCCCTATAGATCCATGAAGAAGGATTTCTATTCGGACTACCATCAGGTATGTAGGGGTCCTGAAGAGGTGGAAAACTCGTGTTACCTTCATGATCCAATCCCCAGAAACCTAGGGGTATTACTCATCCCGAAATATGAGAGGTCATTAATATTTAATCACATGAATTTTTCTCATCCTACACACCACATACACTAGTATCTTAGGTACCACATGCTACTCAATAGGTGGAGGTATGGATGGTAAACCACCATAAGGTACCACCTCCTAAACAGGTCCCAATTTTTAATCATCATCACTAAGGGAATTTTACTTTTGAGGCCTCTGTTGAATCCTAGATGGAAATCACCATATAGGAATCCTAAATTTAACAATATATACCATGGTCAATGGGTATATCTTCAGAGTATACTTGAGAATGGAATGTAATTATAAACCAATTCCAATATGATGCATGTTCCAGTTTTTTCCCAACAACCATTGCATTTATGTACAAAGGAAACATGAAGGTAGTTAGAGTAATGGTGTATGGATATGTTATTCTATGTACTAAAAATGGAGTCCTAAGACTAAATTTGAACTGAAAACACAAAACACTAATTCCATATTACCCAAACCAATATATCGTCTAGACAATACTACAACCTCTATTTCTAGGATGAACTCATGTGATTCCATTGTATCATGACCCATACCACCAAGGAAAACCGGGCTAGTAGTAAGAAGAGTGTGACTACACCAAGACTTCCCCCAATATGTTAGGGGCTGGTGACCAATTATTAGAAGGAATTACAATTACAATGGAGGCTTTATCCAAAGGTGAATATACACATGTACTGTAATGACCCGCTAATTCTCATTGGCATGAGAGCACAATGAGTCATTACTTGGCCTTAAACGACATCCCCAAGAAGCCAAAGTCTAGAAATAAATGCCAAATGGTTTCAAATAAAAGTTGGTAATGATTTACCCTTTAATAAATAAACCAATAAACCAACAAACCATAACCAAAACAATCACTAAGTGATGCATGATCAAAAGAAATACAACTAAATTACCTCATGTAACTCAAAACCATATCAAAGTGTGAAACAATAGAAGAACAAACCAATATCAAAGTAAACAGTAGAGAAAAAACTCGAGACTCCATTCTTTACTAGCTCTAAGCTCCACAATCACAGAATAACCCATGTATCACGAGGTAGTGCTAAAAATGATTGAAAGTTTTCCTTTGCCCCTATCCCTGAAGATAGCATCTGAAAAGGCACAGAAGTGCCAAAGTAGTGATGAGTATAAAACTCAAAAACATTTCCCCCAATGACTTTCCAACTCAATCCAATAGAATAGAATAGTTAGCGACATTTACATAAAATAGTTCATTTAAAACAATCTATCAAAATAGTTTATAATGAAATATAATTAGGTTCAAAAAACTATTTACAACCAAATGAAAAAAAATAAATGAATACAATTTATAGAAAGTTATATTATTTAAAAAATAACCTATTAAACATTAAAATTAGTCCTTATTATCATTTGGCTTATCCATTACACAGTTTAAAACACACACCCACATGCATGCTTCATTTGACAATTCCAAACTCCTAAGTAGTCTCTCGTACAAGAAACTAGTATCCCAATGAGACACCCCCCCCCCGATCCAAGGTCACGTCCCTTTTACCTTAATTTTAATCATCCCTTATTAATTTCCTATTCGGAATGACCTCACACCAACACCATTTATGCCAAATATTTTCAATACCAAATTAAACCACTTCAACCCATTTTAAAAAAACTGTACTTTTATTGAAAACCAAAGAGGAAACCAATTCCAAAAAACCATTTCAATTTAATAAAACATCCCATTATATTGAAAACAATAAATAAAATCCATGTTCCACCAATCTAGAAAATCCCCATTTTCAAATCCAACTTTTAAAACCAAGAACAACATCCCATTACTCAAACACCCACTTTTTAAATTTTGACAAACTGTCCCTCAAGAGGGTTTCCAACAAATTTTCAATCATCCAATGTAAAATAAATTCAACACAAATAATTAAATTTTAAATCATTCAAATAAATTATATTATGAATATTGTAGAGTGAATCCAATGACTTTGATTGTTTTGAGGAAACCCACAATGAACGAAGAACACACATGAAAACTAGGTCGATTCTCCAACAAACCGCCTTAGATCTCTTCTCCTAGAAATATAATGAAAAAATCATCATATTTTTAATCCAAAAACCTATATCTACCCATAATGGGAATATATAAGGGAAATAGAGAGAAAAGGAGAAGTAGATCAAATTAGAAGTAAGAAACTGATCAATATTGAAGAAGAATGATCACATACATAGAGAATCCATATTAAATTCACCACAGGAAGCCAGTAGATCGACTACAAAACTCTTGGAAGATGTTCTCATACATTAAATAGAGAGTAATATATAATTACAGACATTTAGGGGTAAAATAGTGATTGCGGGAAAAATGAGTGAGATCCTAATTTTAAGGATCTCATTCTAACTCTATGCACTATTTTACTAAACGGTTTGGAATACCGTGTGATAACAGTGCAGTAGCCACCGCCTATAGTGGCTCTCCTTGCACTGTCTCCCAAACTGTTCTCCAATTGTGCTGAGATTCTACCTCCAGAGGACCCCTGTTCATGGTTTGGCCACACCATTAGACAAATCGTGCATCGCCTGTGCGACATCCAATTATCCCTAAAAATACTTCCAAGGTTCTTAGAACACTACCATTCCTCACCCATACACTTTATTGCCATAAATAATCAAGTAATGGTTATATAACAGAAACTAGGGGTACTACACTCTCCCCACCATTGGTCTTTCTATCCTTAAAAAGTTGAAAACCCTCACTCATATGAAATAGTCTTGACCATTGTGCTTTCATCTCCTCCTTGAATTCCCAAGTCTCTTCCCGAATCTGAAAATTCTACCATACATCTCATACTAGACCAAAGTTTTTTCCCTGAACCAATTTTTCTTTCCGAACCATGATTGATACCAGAATATGTATGAATGAAGCATCTGGATTTAGTTCAACATGATCCCATATGATCACATGGTGAGGATCAGGATGATACTTTTTCAACTGCGATACATGGATCACATTATTCACTAATAGAACCATGGTGGTAATTCCAACTGATATTCCACCACTTCTACCCATTAGAGATTCTCTAAAGGTCCAATGTATCAAAGAGGTAACTTTATCTACTTCCCAAAATGATGATTTCCAAGACCAAGAGATATCATTAGGAAGAAATTATCACCCACAACGAATGAAAATGTTATTTGACGGTTATCATCATATGATTTCTAATGACTCTGAGCTGTATCCAACCACTTTCTAATCATCTAGATCATCTCCATTATTTCTTTGACAAGCCTCCACCCAACTAGTGATGTTTCAGAAATATCAATCCTACATAGTAGAGAATGATAAAGAAACACATACAGTTCTTCAAATTAATCCATATGTATCGACACCTGATAGTTATTATTATTGATAACCCCACCATGGGTATGTGATCCTCCAAGGAGCCACCAAAATCTACTACAAAATCCTTCAACATGTCTTCCCAAATTTTTATCAATTTCATATACTGGTTGTCTATCAAGGGCTGATATTTCATTCTCAGAGTCAACTGAGTGCCAGGGGCTTTCAAAAAATATTCCCATAAACAAGATGTGAAAATTGGATCTCTCCTTGAGACAATTGAAACTGGAACGCCATGAATCTTTACCACTTATAAGATATATATTTTTGAAATATCATCTACCTTATTAGTTTCACTCATATGAATGAAATGGGATGAGTTGGTAAATTGATCCACAATCAACCATATGACATCGTGTTTCTGAACCATTATTGGAAGACCTATGAAAAAATCCATCGCTAAATGCTCCTATTTCCACACTGGGATAGGTAAAGAATGTAACATACCTACTGGTCTGTGGTGATCTAGTTTAACCTGCTGATAAGTTAAGCACCTCAAGATGAACTTGAACACTTTCCTTTTCATGCCCCTCCAACGAAAATGTGCCTTCAATGCATTATACATGTTCTTTGCACATGGATGTAAAACCCATCTCGAGTGGTGGTTAAAATGAAGGAGTTTTTTCTTGACAAGACTTAGGTACATCCATACAATCTATGAAGTACAAAACCGAACTCCCATCATGTTTCTATCCCGAAATGGTATCCCCAACATTGACTGTTAAACTCATTATCATACATTCTACAAAAATGTTTGTGTCACTTTTTCTATATTTACCAAATCAGGATCAAGTGTAGCTGAAAAGAAAACTAGAATATCACCTCTCTCTTCACATTCCACATGTATATTGGCTAGGATCGACATCAAATACCATTAATCTAATGCATCTTTCGCCAACTGAGTGTATTAATTTAAACTCAATGCATCCGCCACTGAATTTCCTTTTTCATGGTGTAAACATCAATTAAATGTCAAACATCTTGAGATAATACATCCATCACCTTCGAATCATATTCAAATCTCGATATGAGAAAATGTGTTCCAATATTTTTTGGTCCACGAACACAGTAAATTTCTCACCAAAGAGATAACACCTCCATGTTTTCAAAGCATGGATGACTACATCTAACTCCAAATCATGTTTTGGGTAATTATTCTCATGCACCATCAACTTCCTTGTAATACAAGGAACCAAACGGTCTCCTTGCATGATAACATATCCCAACAAAAATCCTAAAGCATTACTTTATACCAAATAACCCTTTAATGAATTAGGAAAAATCATGATAGGTGTCGATGTAAGATGAAATTTTAGCCCCCTAAAATACTTTTGGCAATCCCCTTTCCATTGTAATATAACATTATTTTTTGTCAAATCTATCATTGGAGAATATGGTTATGAGAAATCACACCCAAGGCATCGGTATTAACCCTTTAGACCAAGAAAAATTCATATCTCACAGACATTCTTTGGGGGTTGCCATGAGATAACCACTTCAATCATTTCAGGATCAAAAGAAACACCTTTCTTAAAAATGACATAGACAACGACATGTACTTCCTATATCCAAAAACCACACTATGAAAATTTGTCATAAAACATGTGATCTCTCAATATTTGTAACACTGTTTTTAGGTATTCCTCCTGGACAGACCTTGTATTTCAATACACCAAGATTCCATCCACCAATACCACAACAAAAGAATCCAAATATTTCTGAAGTTTCTGACTCATCAAAGACATAAAAACTACTGGTGAATTTGTTAGACCGAAAGGCTTGACTACATATTCATATTGGCCATATATGATTAAAAAATGACTTTGTAATATCTTCTTTCCTAACTCGAAATTGGTGATATCAGGATCGCAGGTCAATCATTGAGAACCACATATCTCACATTAATTTATCAAACAAATCATCAAGTAATGGAAGTTGGTATCTTTTCTTTATCATAACTTGGTTTAGATTTTGATAATAAATGCACAACCGAAGAGTTCAATCTGCTTTCTTCACAAAAAAGTCAAGTGTTACCCATAGAGACATACTTGATTGAATGAAACCCATGCTTTCTAGTTCAGCCAACTAAACATTCAATTCCTATTACTATGTTTGTTACATCCTATAATATGAAAGGTAAATAGGGATGGAACATAAAATTAGATAAATCATAGACTCCACTTCCCATAAAGTTGGTAACTTTGAGATGTTTTTGGGAAAGACATCTAGAAATTGATCCACAATGGATGGAAAACTATTTTCCTCTATCTCATTAATTTATTCCAAAGTCAACGCCACCAAATGGTAAGATATTGTTCCCACCGTCAGTTCCAACACTCTATTTTTACCTTTCTTTACCATCCTCTATCATCTGAAAATATGCTCAATGTCTTCAACAATCCTGAAGGTGACTATTATTTTATAACAGTCGATGTGAGCCTTGAACATTGTCAACCAATCCATACATAAGATTACATCAAATTCATCCAAGACCAACATCTATAAGTTCTATTTCAGTTTATCTCTACCAAGAATTATAAAAGATGCTCGACACACAAGGGCATGACATTCTCTTTCACCAAGAGGAGTTTTCAGTTATAAAATGGAAGGCATCATTTCCAACTTTAAACATAGAAAATCAACAGAATGAGAAGAAAGGAAAGAATGTGATGCACCATTATAAAAGATCACTTGCACAAGGGTAGAATTCAATAGAATCATACCTCTTAAGGTAGATGGTCCAGCCTGGTCAGGGACAATCATATGCTCACCTCCATACAAATTTTTTGTGGCTAAATTTTTGTCCTTATTACCTTGATAAAATTCCCATGGTTGAGGAGTCATGGTATTTCTAGAATCACCATGGCTAGTTATGCTCTACTACTAAGATTGATTGTGCTATCCTCACCCTATCGATGCATTCAATTCTTGCACTGCCTGAGAAGTGTCTCATGCACCTGACCTTCGATAACTGTGATAATAGTGTTAATGATACCCCATCAATTAGTAGTTGTGGAATTCCATAGGTTGTTTCATACACTCTCATTTTATGTGGTCAAGAAAACCACATTCAAAACAACAAGATTTTCTCTTAGGTAGTGGTGGAAGGTTCACTGATCCAACCGTATGATTCAGATTTCCAATTCCACCGTGGAAATAGGTGTCCCTTTTTTACTTTCTCCCATAGGTTGAGTTCCCTCTGTTCCTTGTAGGTATTATCATACCTTATCCCATAGATCCCAAGATATCATATTCATCCTCATTTTATTTTTTCACCATATATGTATAATCTGAAATATAGATCACCACAATATTCGATCGAATATCATTCCATAACCCCGATTTGAAGATGTGTGCCTTCAAGGATGTACTTGTCACAACTTCTGGTTCAAAGCGCACTAAATTCATGAATTTACCTGCATACTATGTGATAGAGAGACTATCTTGTTTCAGGCTGAAGAAGTGTCTTGTTTTGTGTATCTTGAACTTGTGTGGATATAATTATTTGTTTAAAAATTCCTCAAAATCTTCCTGTGTAAGGCCTTATTCTAATTTAGCATAAACTTCTAAATTCCACCACTGGTGTGCATGATCCTTGAGCATGTACATCACCAGTTTTATATTTAGCTCCACTGGTGTGCTGATGAAAATGATGATTTGATTAATCATACTGAGCCACACCTCCGCCTTCTAGGGTTTAGCATCACCCCATAAATTAGGTGGATTATTCTTAATGAACTAGATCATATGATCCACATTCCTTGGATCATTACTTGGATTCCCCAAATCTACACCCTGATAATCTGGGACAATAATTTGAACCATCTCTTGATTCACACATGGTTCAGGTGCAACAACATTCTCTGTAGCTTCTTCAGGTTGGATTCCATGACACCTACGAGATTACATTTTCTAAACCAACAAAAAACACCATCAATCTCACTCTCTAGTAACTGATGTTTTATCATTTAGAATTCAATCCTAGAAACTATCAGAACATTGTTTTCCTAAACCAACATTTTTCCATTACAACCACTTTTGGAAAATATTATTCTTGTTTTTGAAAATCTATCCATTTTCAAAATATATCAACCATGCCTTTTCAAAGTATTTCTTTAGAAACAATTTTTATACTTTTCAAAAATCAACACTTTATTAACCACCTGAATCATTTCCCGAAGTGATGTATTCCCTCTTAGTTGTATCTCATTCCTCTACAGTACATTTTATGGTCATATAATTTCCTAAAACCATGAGAATGAGATTTCCATCATTCTAGATATATATCTAAATGTTATTGGATTGTTTGGTCCTTTCCTAAAAAATGGTGGAAGAGTTAACCTTTAACAAATAAACCTATATACCGACAAAAAATAATCAAAACATTCACTAAATCATACATGAATAAAATAAATAAAACTAAACAACTTAATGTAAGTGAAAACCTATCAAAGTGTGAAATAGTGGAAGACCAGGCTAGTATAAAAATAAAAGGTGGTTGAACAACACAAGACTCTGAAGATACAACAAGACTGCATGATCCATAAGTAATAAGCTCAACAATGACCGAAAATACCATATCAGGAGGTAGGGATAAAAATATGGGAAATGGTACCTTTTCCCCTATCCCGAAATCTACCATCTTCAATAGCACCACAGTTCCAAAGTAAGAGTGAGTATAACACTTTGTAGATTACACCCAATGACTTCCCTACACATTCCACAAGTATAGAAGAGTTAGATACATTTACATAAAGTAGATCATATAAAACAATATCTCAAAATAGAGTATAACTGAATATAAACAAGTTCCAAAAACCATTTACAAAAAATAATAATAAACCCAATATCTGGCAAGTAATTTCTATATAAAAGTAACTAATAATAGTGAGAAACTAATCCTTATTATCATTTTGTATATCCATTCAATTTTTTATAACACACTCACACATGCATGATTCGTTTGAAAGTTACATACTCATGAGAAATCTCTCATCCAATTACCTTGTGCCCCAATGACACACACCCTCGATCCAGGGTCACATACCTTGTACCTCAATGGTACCCATACCTTATTAAGGGACCATTAAGAATGAACTCACACTAATACCTTTTATTCAAAATATTTCAACTACAAAAATGAACCACTTCAAACCATTTCAATAAAATTTTACATTTATTGAAAATCAAAGGGAAAAAATTTTCAAACTACCATTTCATTTAAATAAAACATCCCCTTTTATTAAAAAATAATATAAAGTCCTTGTTTCACTATTATAGTGAATCCAAATTTTCAAATGTATCTTTTCAAACCAAGAACTAAATCACTTTACTCAAACAACCAATTTTCCATATTTCACAAACCATAACTCAATAGGGTTTTCAAAAAGTGTTAAATCAAAAAAGACACAATAAAATCAAAAAAAAAATCAATTATAAATCATACTAATAAATTATATTAAGAGGAGTCGACTATGAAGCCACCTACCATGAAGGTTATAATGAAAACCACAACGAATGAAGAACACGTAAGAAAACCATGTCGTTATCAAAGAAACTGACTAAGATCTATTCTCCTAGAATGATCAAGACAAAAAATCATCATATTTGGCATCAAAAACTTATTTCTACCCATAATAGGTGTATTTCTAAGGAACCAAGGGAAAAGGAGAAGTATATCTAAGAAGATCTAAAAAACCGATCCAGAACGAAGATGAATGATCACATACTTCATGAATCTAGCTTCGATTCGCCAAGGGAATCCTTTGTATTCAATCCGAAATGAATTGAATATTTATTACTACCTTAAATGGAGTGTATTCCCTAATTAGTTCTTTTTAGTGGTAAAAACGAGGGAGTTATGGAAAACATTATTGAGATCATATTTTTAAGGATCTCATTCAGACATCCTGCGCAGATGGATCGCACTGTTTGGAAAGCCATGCACTAACTATGTGGTAGCCACTACCTGCACGACCACCACATACAAGGTCTCTTGAACCATTCTATAATAGTAATAGGGTTACTTCCTCAAGAGAACCCATGTACACAGTTTGGACACACAATTTGAAAAACTATGTGCGGCCTGTGCGACTTCCAATTACCCCCAAAACACCTCCAACGCACTCCCAACTCTCTCGTTCACCTATTTTACACATTATAACACTAAAAAAGATTCAAGTATGGTTTAAATACCAGAATAAAGGGGTAAACCATATAAAAACATTAAACCAATAAAATAATAAAAGTAATGTACAACTTATACCAATGCATGCATACATCTAAAACCCATAATCACTGTATGAAAAATAATAATATAAAGTATAATGGAGAAAATATAAGACCACACAAACTATAAATAAGTCCAACATATAAAATTTATGGATTACAATCAAGAGTGAAACCTAATATGAACCATAGTTTTTCTAGACTAATATAATCTCTATCTACATTTATTCCACCTAAAACCCTATCAAATGGACCATCTTTTACATAAGACATAACATGTGTTGTTTCAGCCCATGCAGGGGTGAGTATAACAATACACATTTGGAAACCCTAAAATAACCAAACATAATATTCAAGACAGTAGTAATCAATTCATTGGGGTATTTCAATCTAAAAATGAGACTTAAAAACATATAAATATACTAATGATAGACACTATGACTCTGGGTATGGACACAACTACAAATATATCCCAAGACTCTACTCAAGAGTTCATAGAAACTCTTCACTAGGAGAACTCACTCCACGAGTCTGATAGTACGTATGGTGTCTATCCTAGATTTCATGCTCTTCAGGTATCACAATAAGGATATACACACCAGAAGTAAGAAGAGATCAATACAAAGATGGGGGAGTCACAGCCATATCCATGGGGTATTCTGACAACCTAATTTGAAATAACCCACAAAGTATGGGATCAACGACAAGGTAAGCTTGTTTTTGTTGATTATGAGAACACCACTTAGTGTATAAGATGATTGAGGATCCCACCCAAGGCCATGGGGGACACCAAGAACTCCATTAGAGAGGAATACCTTACAGGGGATTTCAATCCTATGTGCAAGATGTAATACTGAAATTTAATCTCATTTGTTTGGATTATGATAATGAACCCAAAGGAAACTATTCCACACTAACGAGAACAAGGTCTTATAATCATGAGATAAAAATTACACTGTGTGTACTATTAGTACATGATATGTCATACCTGCCACATGTCTACCTATATTCACCACCCCATTCACATGTACTATAGAATGTACCCATGTAATACACATCATTCCCATGTACTATAATCATTAATGTTTCAATTTCATGTTTAGGTACCTGGCCACATATGAGTACTGGGTCGTTACCATGTACTCTGGTCATGCATGTGTATCTTCCTATGTCTATACCATAATACCATGAAAGTATGTGCTGAGTAACTAGGTCAAGTCACAGGGAATGTGAAACACGTCACATGGCTTGTGATACATTATTTAACTATTAGACCCTATCAAATGCATCTTAGTCCACATGGTGTGTGTTCATCAATTACATTCCTTGTAACATGTGATTTTAAAAATACCATAGTTCATCACATTTATGCCTCATCAACTCTTACTACCCAAAATTTCTGCCACCTAGTACACCAACAACTCAAAATATGAGGTAATACAAGTTTAGATATCACTGATTGTTAAAATATATCCCTTGATTCTACTTGAGAACCATCCATCATCGATCCGAGTCATCTCCATATGAGAAATTGGAAAAAGGGAAATTACACTCTAATACTAGTCCATTTTCATAGTAATCTCACTTTTCATTCATCATTTATCACGATCCCAATCCATTTAAATCAATCATATGAGCCAAAAACTGGACGGACATTAATGGATTACCTAGTATTGCTGAACTGCAGACCAAACCGAATACCTATGATGAAGACATGGAGAATGGGGAGAGAAATGAAGAAAACACAAACATCAGAATTGAACCTCATCCAATGTTTGTGTTTTAATCAATTCATTATAATAGTAATCTATTAATGAATAGGAATTACAAGGACAACTGAATAATATGAATAAATTATTTATATTCTAGATGGATAAACCAAAACCCTCCAATCAACTACTAATCCCTGAATCCATCTTGTTAGTAGGATTGACTTGAACTCAACACGGGATAAACAAACAAGGATAAATCCAAGAAAACAAAATATGCTACCTCAATATTCGGTAGACCATTGATGAAGAATGGTTCAGGTCCATTGTATTCAATGTGACCAACAAGTTCCATTGGTGCACCAATTTCAAAGGCCTGATCCATCAATGATCGTCCAGTAAATATCCTCCACTGGCTCCACTCAGAATTTATAGGGTCATGTCGATAACCCTAGTAATTTTTTAGTTATTTACTAATAAAGTATATTACATCAATCAAATATTATTGAAAATAAATTAATTGATTTATTTATTCAATTAATAACCCACCCATGACTCCATATTTGTGAGACACCTAACACCAATAATTATTTTATCATTCATAGAGAATACACATATTTCATTAATTAATTGTGGTCTTAGATATACAATTTCAGAATCTGTTCATGATTTATTGTATAATATTTTTGATGTTTTTCATGTCTGATATTGATATATATAATAATTTTATATTATTAATACTGGGCTTATAAAGACTTGTAATATCATGTTATCTCATGCTCTGGGTATGAAAATATTACTAGATATATTTCTTTTCATTTCAGGGAAATTAGAGACATTATATTAACAGATAATGTGAGAAAGGATGTATCAATTTTGTATCAAAATTAAATATAATATCTCAGGACCTTTTATAGAAATGAAACCATCTAAATAAAAATATGGCCATGGTGTTTTATAGGTGGGTTAATTTTTAGAATGTCAAAGATATAGGCATCATGTATATAGGTTTTGAAATTTTAAAGGAACCTGGTTGATTTGAGATATTGTGATGAAAGGATTATATTTCATCGTAATAATTCTTACGATGTTGGATGGAATTTCTATATTATATATCAATTTCTATGTAGTTTTTGGTGCATTTCTAACAAATTACCTTGTAATGTAGGTGGTTATTCCACATTCCATTGAGTAAGTGGGATAAAGGGCCACACACTAAGTGCATTCACAATATATATTAAAATCGAGTATTTAATTTTACATGTTTGAATTAATAGTATTTATTCTATATTGTTTAATCACCATAATTTATTCAAATGTTATTTTAAAGAATGAAATAATTAAATAATAATTATAAATATTTTCATGAGTATTTGTAGAATAAAAAACTCATTATATTTATCAATGAAAAACACAATGATATTTATATATTAAATAAATATCTATTATTCAAGGATCGGTAAATGTTGATGAGTGAAAGGAAATCAAATTTAAAGGTATGATAGGAAATGGTATAAAAGATATTTATATATATTATTGATAAATTTCACACATCAATTGTTCAATGATAGTGGTTACATTATTATTATTTGACATGGGATCAAATAAGAAATATGGAATTCATAAAGGGATTGTGTGCGATTTTCCAACCCTGACCCTACCAAAATAAATATCTATTTATAAATATTTCATAAAACATGATTGGTGAGAACAATAGATAGAGTTATACTCTATCAATCCCTAGACTGAGATCAAGATATATTGAGTTCTCTCCTCCACTCCCCTCTCAATCCAATGAAATATCATCATGATTTGTTTCCCTCTCATAAAAAATTCCAATGATGTAGACCACAAACACCATAGGTGGCCAGGATCAGTCATTCTATAATTTCATGGTTCTAAAACATCATTCAGTGAATTAATTTCTGGATTTGGTCAGTGATAAAGGGATTATGTACATGGATCACGCAGTGGAATGGCAGTACGACAACATATATTCCATTGGATCCCCAACAAATTCCAAATTACATGTTGATAAAATTCAATATCATTACAAAAATTATTTATATATTACATGTGAGGACCCATCACTTTGGGTTTTCATATTTTAACCTAGAAAATTAATCTACTATTTTCATTAGAAATGATAGTCTGGTCATTTGAATCAATTATTACAAATGATTTGTGACTGAAATTCATGTTTTTAATTTCTTAAAGGGACACTCTAGGAACCTATAATGTATGATTGGTTATTATTCCCCATCCCTTGCACCTAATGGAAACATCAATGTCATGAATTGAAAGATGAATAAGGGGAATATGCACCACATGGGTGGTGGAGGTAGTTCACAACAATAGGCTTTTTTTACGCCATCAGCAATATATAATAATGTAAATATGAATTTTTATCAATGTGTCAAGGTAGGGAACACTCGACATACAAGTCATGAACCTTCCAATATTTACAATGATTCTGGCCATCAAGTATGTAAGAATCTGGTCATTATTTGAGGTACATATCCAATAAATTTTGGTCTATTTATTTATTATAGGCCTAATATGGATGTCCTAAGAGGTTTTAATGATTGGTGGTGTCATGGGCATGTTTGGAGCTCTGAACCATGATCGGTAGAGAAATCCACTAGGCCACACGGTTAGAAGGCACCTTGCAGCTCAGCCCACATAGACTCTCCTAACTATGCGGGGATGGATAGTGTGGTGAATTAGGGAGCACAAATTTCCTTAACTATGAACGGGGGTCTGAAATCCCATGTAAAATATTAGTAGTGTTTAATAGATAATGTTTTCATTATTAGTGCATGGTTTCCCTAATTGTGCGGCATAAAATTGCGAGTTCCCTTTCCTTCATTCTCTTGATGGATTTATCGAGGTGTAGGTTCATATTAAATATTTTTATGGAGTTTGTAAATTCATAATATTTAATGAAATCCTGGATAAACTAATGACTATTTATGTATGAGGATAGTAGTATTATTATGAGTTAGGTGGTCTATAATTTAACCCACATGATTTTGTGTTTTAAAATATGTTTAATTTGGTGGATCTTAAGCTATTATTGTATAGAAATGGAGCATGATTTTTTTTTCAATCCACATTGGGTTAATACTGGATTTGTTTGGGCAAATATGAGACAAAGATCAGTCTGCAGAATAGAATTTTTACGGTATAGCTTGTAATTGGATGAATTGAGGTATTGTTTTTAGGATTTTTGAAGGGCCTCCGTGAATGAAAAGGTGGTATTTGGACCGTGTAGGGTAGAATAGTTCACAATAGCATGATATGTATTGGTGATTTGGAAAATATCAGTTTAGAAAATTATATGGATATATTTTCCTATATAAGGACAAATAATCCCTTCATTAAGTGTGTGACACTAAGAAGAAAAAACCCTGGAGGGATTTGGTGAAGCCTAGATTGGTTCGCAGGAAGACAACCCCATTAAAGATATTTTTATTGGAAATCCAGGTGGAATTCAGTGAAGAAAAGAATGGTTCATGGAAGATAATTCATGGAAGACAGTTCATAGAAGACAATTCATGGAAGATAGTTCTCATAATCCAATTTGAAAAACAAGGTTCCCAATAGATAGTTTCCAGAAGAGGAGTTGGTATGTAGATAATAGGTGTTATGTGAAAGTGGTATGCTAAGGTAGTTTGTGGAGGTAGTACATATAAGTGGTTTTTGGGGCTCTCGCAGTATGCAGTGCAGTGTATTATTCATAGGAATAAGTCCCTTATGTAGGGGATATTTTTTGTGAACGAATAGTACTAGGAAGAGTGAATTACTTCTTCAGGTGAAAACATGACTTCAAAATGGAATCTACCTATAATTGAGGATGTATGATTCAATTACAATCCACTAAACCAACCATAAATTTGGTAATATGTGTTCATATTATTCTCAATACAGTGAGAATGGGGGAGTCAACAGAAGTGATCTGAGGGTTGTATTGTGTTATTCCGAAAACCATTACAAGGAAATATGACTGGAACATTTTGATCATGCTGAAGTTATGTAATCCAAAACTAGTTATAATTTGTGGAATATATTATGATTTAAAATATTTCATCATATTATCTAGGTATTATCACTTAGTGATGAACCATGTTAAATTACGTTGTGGTCCTTCATCATGGAAATTTTTAAATTACCTCACATTAACAACAAAAATATTTATGAAGTTACTAAAAATGTAAGAACAATATCTATCACTTTAAAGTATATATTTGACACTCTAATTCACCCCTCTCCTCTCAGGGTGTTATGTGGTCCTTCCTGAGTTATTATATGTTTCTGGTTACTGGTGATAATGTTTAAGTTCAATTCTACCATGGAGAATATAGTGACTGTTAGTGGAGTGCCCCTCTTTGATGGAACAAACTTTCTGATATGGAATAATATCATGAGATCTCATATAATATGTCTTGTAATGAATGTACTATTTTCCACTACATAAGGAATACATGTCATGGATCCAACTTGGATGCCTATGACAGATACAGATAGGATAATTTTTCACATAGATTCTGAAGCACATAATTCCCTCACCACAACTTTTTTTTAAATATGTCTAATGGTGATGAGTTTTAGGCCAACATATTTTATTTGGAAAATATTGGAAACTATTTATGAATGTTACATAAATATGAAGGAAAAAAACTAAATTATTTTTATAATAGCTTTGATTATCTGATGATGGATCCAAATGAAAATGTAGATTTAATTCTCAATCAAATTACTAAAGTTGTCGGAGAATTACAAGGACATAGTAAAGAAACCATTGACATTGCTATTTTAAAGAAGATCTCGAGAATACTTCCACCTATTTAAAATGAAAAGGTGTCATCCCTTGAGAAATGATATCAATACAAACTTTCTCTGGATGATCTAATGAGTAGTCTTGTGGAATATGAGGTGACAGTAAAACCAGTAGATGCTACGAGCCAAGTTAGCAAAGTAATGGAATTCAAATCCATGGGAAATCATAAAATTTATAGAGATTGTATTTATGATTATAATTTGTAAAAATAACGTCTTTATATTATTACTATAATCTTTATGAAGGGAAAAAGAAAATTTAATGGCATGTTACCTCTGGATTGTTTTTGTTGTGGCAGAGTCGAAACATTTCATCTCAGGGCATAAGAAAGTTTGATGATAATGAAAGTAAAGTAGGAGAAATGCAGGATCTTCATAAGTGGTTTTTCAAAAAGGGAGACTTCAATTCCAGTATAAAATTATAGAGAATGAGTTTTTTCTCTTAATAAGAAGATGAAGAAAGTGAATTCTTTTAATAAGAAGAACCAGGATTTAAATCAGGAACCCGTGCATCAATGATGGATACTGTTGAAAAGTTGTAATGACTATGAGATAAATCTATATATAATAAATTTTCCACTGATATAAATCTTATTTTATTGATTAAGGATGCATTTAGTATGATTTACAAAAAAATTAAATAGATGTAAAAATTGGAGATAAATTGTGGAAGAGTCATTAGTATTTGTTGATATAATGGAAGGTGAAATTGATCAACTTATAAAAGTAGTAAAGGAACTTTCACCAACTATTGAAAGAAAAGATGATATAGTAGAACATAATCTTATAATTTGAGAATATGAAAAGTTCATTAATGTCCTTAAATCAATATTGGAGGATAATTCCAAAACTATTGAGGGACTTGAAGAAGAATTTTTTACTCTCAGGAGTAAAATTAGAAGTGAATCATGTCAAAATGAAACAAATAATAGAAATCTATTTGGAAAATTCTCAGATGATGAGTTTGTAGAAATAGAAAAGCATAGTTATAATAGAGTTGAAAAGTATCGATATGATTAATAAACCTTACGCATTTGGAACATAGGATATGATTGTGATGCTAAAACATTGAATTCTGGAAATAAAATGGTATAAAATAAAGGAATGATGAATCTTAGACATATCACAAATATGCCTGAATTCCAAACAAGGAATGTCTCAAATTAGATTGAAAGGATGACTGAAAACTTTCCACTGGTTTCCCAAGATGATAGATTGTCACAAAATCCTCCAAAAGAAGTAGAAATGTTGGGGAATAGAAGTAGAAAGATATTTCAACTAATAAAATGTAAATTATGTGGCTATCTAGTCCATACCACGTCATATTGTGAAGAGGAAAGGGGAAATTTGGATGGGGGAGAGCTAGGATTTAAATAGAGGAAAATTAATTCATATCCAAATTCCTATAGAAGAAAAGGTTTTTATAGATATTATTTTCATTGTTCTAACTTTTTTCGTAATGCTATTGATTGTAAGGAGCTGAGTGATAGGAAAAATTCATAAAGAAATCAGAGACAAGTCAATACTCACCAACCAGATGGTGTTGTTCTAACAAATATATTATATCCTCTAGAACATTTGTGCGTGTTTTATGAACCTATCCACATGTAAAACAAATTTAAAATTAAATCTCTATCCTTCAATAAATTAATATTTCATGGAAGGGAAAGAAGAAAATTGAAAAATATTACCTTGTAAAAGTAGCTCATAAAGCTACCAAGAAAAACATCAATTGGATTCTTGATAATGGATACTCATTCCATATGATAAGAAATTCATACATATTATTGAATATAAAGAAAAAGGTCCATAAAATTGTGATATTTTGAAATGATGGTGATTTGAATATCATAGGCAGTGGAAGTATAGAATGGGCCAATGGTGATCTAATGAAGATCAATGTTCTTTATAAGTATGGGTTGCATCACAATCTCCTGAGTGTGATTCAACATTATCACTCAAGACATATAGTAACATCCAATAAAAATGGGTTCAATATAATGGGTAGAATATGGAATTAACTCATGAAAGGGTGAAAAACACATGAAAACTTGTATCATCTTGATTGTAAAGAGAACATTTGTTACATGATAGCTGAAGAAGAGAACAAAGTCTAATACCAGAGGTTGGGGCACATCATTTAACAAGATATGGAAAAGATATCTAAATCGAAGATTTTCATGGATACACCAAATCAGAATTTTGAATTAGAGAATACTTGTGATGCATGCATATGAGGAATGTTTGTGCGTAGTTTAAATCTTCCAAAGAAGAAGAGAGCATAAAATCTTCATTATCTCATTCATAATGACATATGTGGTCTAATAAATGTTTCTGTAACACATGGAGAAATGTACATTATCCTTTTCATTAATGATTATAGTATAATGTCTTGTGTGATAGTTATACATAGGAAATGGAAAGTGCATGATTTCATGAAAACATTTCATCAAATAGATTAGAATCATACTAGATGGACAATCAATGTTCTACGGTCTGAAAATGGTAGAGAATAATCAACCATTGTGTATCAAAATTACCTTGAGAGGCATGGAATAAAACATGAGGTGGCAGTTGTGATAATTATGTAGAAAAATTGATTTGCAGAGCGTCGAAATGGACAATTGAATAGTATGGTCAGAACTATGCTGATTGAGAGTAATATCATTCCCCATTACTAGAAAAAGGCTATTCAAGCTGCATTTTACATCCAAAAATGATTAGTGATTTATATCAGGAAAACCAAGACACCTTATAGGTTATTCCATAGAAGGAATCCCTTTTGGAAGTATTTCCATGTTTTTGGAATAAATTCATTATCTGAAACAAAGATTCCAATCAAAGACAATTTGGTGATGCTGCAGATGAAGAAATAATCCTCGATTATTCAATGAATAGAAAATGCTACAAAGGTTTTGATAAATGTGTTGGAAAATTTTTGGGATACATAAAGGTAATGATCATTGAAGAAAAAACCAAAAAAGCCTTAAATAATTCTTATGTTGATGTGATTGAAGATGAGGAATATTGTGGACATGGAAAAAGTCTTAATACATAAGTAGAGGAAGGCATGAAAAACATCCAATAGTCACATCAGGATGTTGGCTCAGATGGAGAGTCAGAAGAGAAAAACATGTATGATGAAATTTCTTATGAACCACATAAGAGTGAAATCGATGAGTAGAACATGATAGACCCCACATCATTGGGGATTGGAAAACTCTCACACAGAGAAGTATAATGATTAATAATGTACAATATTCATTCATTTTAGTTGTGGAACCATCCTCATTTGAAGAAGTTACAAAGGATGAATCATTAGTTTAGGCCATGAATGATGTGTTGGATCATATTGATAAGAACCAAACATGAAATTTAGTTGAGATATTTGATAATCAAAATGTTATTGGTATGAAGTTGGATTTTAAAAATAAATATGAAGAGCATGAGAATGTGATCAGAAATAAGGCATGATTAGTGTGTAAGGGATATACCCAAATTGATGGTGTTTATGTTTAAGAGAAATTTTCTCCTATGGATATATTGGAGTCGATCTGACTTTTTGATTCCATGGAAATTAAAATAGGATAAAAAGTGTATCAAATTGATTGCAATACGTCTTTGGTATATTGTGTTCTTGAAGAAGAAGTCTACATTGAACAACCAGTGGGTTGTCTACATGGTAACAATGAAATAATTTTGTGTAAATTAACGAATGACCTCTATGGTCTAAATCAGGAATCAAAAGCATGGTACTCTCAGCTGGATTCTTATCTTAGGAATTTCTAATTGAAAATAGGAGGAGTGGATCACAATCTGTATGTGAATAATTCTTCTAAAGATCAATTTGTGATACTAGTGTACGTTGATGATATTATCTTTGGTGGAACAGGGTAAGGATCCATAGATGAATTTTTCAATCACATTAAATCAGAATTTGAAATGTCTATGATTGGTGAAATCGCATAATTCTTGGGAATACAAGTGATTCAAAGTAACACTACACTTTTATTTCTGAAATAAATTATTAATGAGAGTTACTGAAGAAACTAACTATGAATGACTACAAACTAATGTCAAATCCGATTGTGATTGGAACTAAACTGGGTATACTTGGGGATGAGACTTATGTGGATCCCATCATGCCCAAGAAGATCATCTAAATCATATTATACTAAACTATTATAATACCAGATATGTTCTATGAAAAATTATTAGCATAAATATTTCAATGCAATCCTGAGGAATAACATATGGTGGAAGTTAAATGAATAATGATGTACATTGAGGGTACTCACTATTATGGTTTATACATAACTACAGTAAAGGATAATGAATTGTCTGCATTTTCTGATACTAAATGAGATAGAGATTTTATTTATAGAAAGTCCACAAGTGGTGGAGAATCCATTATTAGAAAGAAATGAGTAGGTCGGTCGAGTAACTGTAAAGTAATTATCATAGTACTACTGAAGTTTAGTATATATCCAATTCAAAGGATTTTACTCAGATATTATGGATTATGAAAAAACTGAATGATATTAGAGATGATGTTAAACTAATGATGTTTATTCCCTATGATAAAAAGAGTTCAATTAATCATACAATTAATTTAGATCCACATTCTTGTAAGAAATGCATAAAAATCAGATATCACATAATTATGAAAAATGAGGGAAATGAATTATTAAAATGGATAATGTTGGAACTAATGATCAAGTGGTTGAAATAGTGAACAAGTCATTTTCATCATATATGTTTGAGAATCATTGATTGAAACTCAGTATTCATCCACCATTCTGTGTATGAGGAGGTTATAAACGTCCCATCTCCCTAGTTTTGCTTAATGTTTTAATTTGTTTGTGGAATTATTGTAGGTTTATGGGGGAGATACGATCCATGGGGAGTGTTCTTTGAGATCTAAAAGTAAAAAATTTAATTATTTGTGTTTATTTACAAATGGATACAATATATAAATTTATTGTATTATGGTTCAAAATATAAATATCAAATATTAAAAGTTTTTATGGTGATAGGATGATAGATAATAAGGGAATTAAAAAAGGATACAATGGGGGGATGATGAGTTTTATTTGGGGGAAATGTTAATAGAAAATTAGAATGTATAAAAAAATTCCATCTTTGGTATCAAGAGAACCCAATTCATGTTTCCCCCAGGTTTTCTACACCAATCATGTACACATAGAGAGTTGGCTATGATGTTTCTCATATATCATCTTTGATTTTTATATTCACTGGAACCTCATTGAATATATATAATGATTTACAACAACCCCGATGGGGGATATTGATGGAACCATGGTTGTTCATTGCCATAAATAGAGTATGATTTGTGTTTTCTTCAATCAACATTGGTTTAATCGAGGTGTTTTCAATACAAGTGATCTTACAATACAACCTGAAGCATTTGTTTAAGGTGTCACATTTTCCAAGTGTTTGCCAAATTTTTGGGCCTCAAAATTAGGAGATTGTTTTCTGGGAAAAAAATAATTTTCGAAAAGGTATTATGTAGAATGGGATATATTGGAATAGTTGGTGAATAAAAAAATGGTATTCAGAATAGTGAACTTTGAACTACTTAGCAGGAACCATTCTTCAAATGGGAAACAGTTTGTATTGAAGAAATCTGATATGTTGAATGGTATGTCGTTGGATACAACAAGGTGGCTATTAGTTCATGGAAGAGCTAGTTCATGGGATGTATTGTCAGTGGTGGAATTGAGGTGTTTATTTTAGGAGCCAAAAAGTGCATCTTCGAAGGAAAATGTCGTACATGGACCACATAGGGAATAACAGCTCACAATAGCACGATATGCGAAGATGATTTGGTAAATCTCGGTTTATTGGATTATGTGGATAGTATTTCTTATATAAGAATATCTAATATAATCAATAAATGCATGACACTAAGATTAAATTCCAAGGGGAATTTGGAAAAGTCTAGAGTGGTTTGCTATAAGACAACCCTGCAAAAGAGACTTTGATGGGAAATCAGGATGGAATTCGGTGAATTACCAAATGGTTAAAAAAAGATAGTTCATAGAATATGGTTCATAGAAGATAGTTCAAGTAAGGAGGTTCATAAAATATGGTTCATGGTAGACAATTCCAATAATATGAGTTGGTCTACATAGAAGAAGTGGCACACAAAGGTGGTACAAAGAGGCAGTTTGTGGAGGAAGTATGCAGTGGTGAATCGTGAAGCACTCGTAGTATGCAGTGTAGTGCAGGACGCAGAGGAATAATTCAAGTATATAGAGGACATGTTTGTGGTGGAACATTACATGGAAAAGTGATTGACTTCAATAGGTGAAAATATGACTGGAATAGAGCATCTATCTATAGTTAAGGATGCATGATTTAATGCCAATCCACTAAAGCAACCGTAAATTCGTCAAATTCAGTTTAGATTATTATCAATATAGTGGGAAAAGGGGATTCAATGGATGTTATCTGAGGGACAGAATGTGCTATCTATAAATCCTTCTGATGGAATTGTGTCCAGCATAGAGTGATTGTGATAAATGTTTGTAATCCATAACTAGTGAAGATTATTGGAATTTGGTATGACTGAAAACATGTTGTCTTATGATCCATGGTATATCCTTTAGAGTTGAACCATGAAAATTTATTATGTAGATTTTTTGAAAGGGAATGTGGAATTTACTACACATTACCAGTAGACAGATTTAAATTGTTCTTACCAATGTGGGAATATGATCAATCACTTTAAAAGTAAAATTTGACACCCAGAGTCACCCCTCCCTTCTCACGGTGCTCTAGGGTCTTACATCAATGTTCAACATGAAATTTTACCGTGTGTTATCCCTAATTATATCTTCTTTTAATTTTTTTCCTTGATTGGAACCTAATGACTTTTCAGAACCCATTTCAAATCAAACTATTTCAACATTTGAGTGATCCATTCATTTTTTTGTGTCCCCTCTTTCTAACTAATTATATTTCCCGAGTGTGTAGCCTAATCACCTATTTATGTGTGTGGTCGTCATTCTAATTGATGATATCATAAATTCTGAATGGATCATTGTTGTCTTGTTTCATGGATAACACCCTTGACATATAATAAATTGAATTGATTTGTGGGGATTTTTAAGCCCACATCACCAAATTAAATGTAAAAAGGTTACACCCATGCCATTACAAAAATTAAATGAGAAATGGATTATACATTGGATAAAATTAAATAAAATGGTTATTTATCAATGATATTACAAAATGGAAGGAATAATCTTAATAATTATAATTAATGGGAATGACAACACTTGTAATTATAATTAATCGGAATTATGATCACAACTATATGAAATGGGCATGACAACCATTTATAAATAAACTATATGGGAAATATGAACCTAGTTATATCTAAATTTTCATAATGACCCTTATATTAATGTAATTATATATTGGCATGGTGTACCTTCTGATATTATACATACATGGTGTCCCTTATGATACTATACTGGCATGACATCACTTGTGATATTATATGGGCATGAAATACCTTATAACACTATATGGGCATGAAGACCCTTACTGTGATAACGAGAATAGAGTTTCTATATGCGATAACATGCATATCATCCCTATACTATGATATTAGGATGTACATCCCTTACCATAGGGATATTGGGCCTAGAGTACCCTTTACTACTATGATACAAAGCATGGAGTCCATTGTAAATGTGATACCGAGCATGGATTCCATTATAAATGTGATACCAAGCTTATATGAAATTCGCATTCAATGCATACACCATTCTATATAAGAGGACTGTGTTAGTTACATTGTTTGTGATTTCCATGAGTTCGTTGACTATTATAAAACTAATTGTTATTAGATAAAAAATGATGAAGGGATTTTTGAAAACGTAGTTCGTTGTTAGAGTGCCTACCAAAACAAAATATTGTTTTCCTATATATGCTAAATCAGACACCCTAAGTAATCAATTATGCCATGTTAAGTCATGGACCATTAGCTACGTGGATTTGAACGAGTTATGGTACGATCTGGGTGGAATCCAGACATTGGTTCATAAGGTGTATTGACCCTTATGGATTATAATTGTTGAACAATATGTTTCAACAATTTAAAGAAAATAATGATATTAATATGAATTTAAAAATGAAATTAAAATTCAAAAAAATAACACCAAACGTGACCCAATCCTGACATTATTAGTGGGATGTACATAGTTTCTCTTTTGTTATAGATAAATTTTTCCACCACCTAGACCTATCAGTTTGAGCTATATGTTGGGTGAGACTATTACATAGAATAGGCTTTATACATGTTCTATTTTCTACACTGGTGTTTTATTCCATTATCGAATTATTTTTGAGGTATTTTTTGTCATTTTTACATAAATGAACTCATGAAGTCCTCTAGTCATACACAATGATGGTGGTGATGACCATGCCCCAGAGGTGGTAGACCCTTAGTAGAATGTTATACCTCAGGTTGTGGATCCTCTTCATATTCCTGACATAGGTGATGATGTCTGGTTTCTAGTATATTTCTTATAGCTTATGAAAACCATACAAGGAGCTCAGTGATCTGCCGGTTCTATGGGAGAGTGGTCTTTGAATTTCTAGCAGCATCCTCTGCCACATTTTTGGGGGATAGAAGTCTATAGGATGTAGATTTATGGATCATGATTTTTATGTTTATTTAAATATAATGAGTCACCTCCTCCATGGGGAGTTAAATGCACTACATATATTCAATGTGAATCCTCCAAATGCTGGTGGGATATTCTAAATCAGACTTGTCAGTATCAGAAAGCAAGGTTGAGGGTTTTCCAATCAAGACTGTTTATTTATTTCATTCCCTAGACATTGAGGGTTGATCATTCCAAGTAATAAATGAACATATAGTGGGGTTCTATGATAGTCATAGTCTATTTATCAAATTCTCTAGAGATATAGTTCTTCAAACCCATCTATAATACTGATAATCCATCAAAAAATGATATAATTTAGGATTTTTTGATACATCCTATTTGTACTCAAGTACATGTTTTCAGGATGACTACTATATCTGGAATAGTGAACCATGCCCTTATCACCAAATAGAACAAGATGGAAGCAGACGATTTGAGCTAGGAAAGTTCGAAACCCAGGCAATGTAGTTGTTTTACTATAAAATAGAAGTGAAACTTTTAGACTACAAAAATGAGAATTAGTTTCAATTTGAAACTCACATATAGTTAGGAGGTATTTCATCAATGTGGGAAGCATGGGTATAAGAGGACTGAGTGTCTATGTGGCCTTTTCATATGTCAAAGACACGATATATTGGGGAATATGCATTGATTTTATAGGACCATTCCATCTATTTTGAGTGGAAGAGAATTCATGCAATCCCCACCTTCAAGATAAGGTTCAGTAGAACATCATCAGGAATGTATCTGAAGTACTATTGGTCGTACATGTATAGGTGGAGGTCATGGACATGGTATTCAAACCTCAGATATACAACAATAGTATAGTGGACCCACTCCGGGTAGACAGGCTATAACACAGGCACGTTGATATGGCCATATCTTTTTAGTGTATCCTATACTAGAGGAGCAGGTCACAGATACATCTACTATTATAGGTACTATTCTCATATCCTCTACTATAAATTATTCCTTATTTGATATAGGTGCATCACATTCTTTCATACCAGGGCATATTGTGGGGAATCATTGACTTCATGTTGAGTACTCTTGTGGGGTTATGATTATTGATTTATGACTTAATTTGCGTGACATGTCAAATTGATAATGTTTTTAAATTTTATTTATTATATTTATTAACATAGGTTAGCTCTCAAGATTCGTTGTGGGTTTAATGTGTGTATTTTCAATAAAAATTCCTAAAATAGGGGGTGGTATTGAAAATACATTTAAAAATAGAATGATTTAATTTAAAGAGTTTGATAGATGAAAAAAGTGGAATTTGATAAATATATCATAATTATGTGATAATTTATTATTTACTACACAACATGGAATATTTATTGTTCTTAATTAATTATTATCTTTTAGTGTAATCCCTTGGTTGAGGGTTAATCACGATTTTGGGTACACAGAAGCCTCTAAAATGATGAAAATTAGAGTAAAATGTGAATTAACAATCATTTAGTCAAGTTACATACACTTAGAATGATTTAAATTATATTAAGGAACAATGAAATATAATTTTTTGTAATTTAATGGATTCTTATGTTTTCTAATGGGAATAAAAAATTTGAAAACTTAAAATTAAACTCTGATCAGTTATGAAATAAAAACGTTTTTCAATTAAATGAATCAAAACAAGCCATGGTACATATTATTGAAAATTAAAACAGTAAATATACACCATACCGGTAGAATGTTATTGGATGGAACTCCCATTCCTATAGTGCAGGTCCCTTCTAATGATCACCCATAGTTTAGCCAGCCATCATTAGGAGGATGATGATCCGGTGGATCCCATTTTTAATCATTGACTCTCTATAAGGATTGGGGAATCCATAAATTCTATAATTAGGATAAAACTCCTCTAGGAATCCAAAATGGTATCACTTCACTTGTTGTTCCAACTTACAAATGGGGTACCAATGGTGCCCTTTTATTTCAAAAATGCAAAGTGGTTTTGGGAGATCAGTTATTGAGATTCCAAGTGTGCCTCAGTATTGGGTTGATAAATGAAAATATCTAGACATTTAAAAAATATATGAGATGTTTTTAGGCATATTTACTACCACCATATAATTTTTTTTGTTAAATGTAAATCTATAATGGGAGATATTGTCAACATAATGAACCTATCTTTTTCATTCGTGCAGATTAGTTTCCTGGATAGATTATTTCATATGGGCCACCCGATTGATGAATTGGTATTATGTGTCTTGACATGAGTTGTATCCTAATAACAATTAGATCATCCCATATATTTTCATCCAATTTTAATACACTTACATCTTAGAATGTACAAAATAGTGGACATGTGTCCTTGGCCTTCCATGTAGTTCATCACATTTTCTTTTGGCATCATCTCTAGTCCTCCAAATCCCACCCCTACAATATAATCACCCAAACATGTAGAATTACACATTTTGAGAGTGATACAAATAAAATAATTTCATAAAATAGGAATTTAAATTCATTATTTAATTTTTAATTTATGAGGAAAAATCAGTTAAAAATAGTTCTGTAAGGGTGAAATAAAATAGTGAATCATGGTACGATCACACCCCAATAGCTAATCATTTATCTTATTGGGAAAGGTCAAAATTACAAAAATTATGCATGAATATTTTTAAAAATTCATGAATATTTAATATTAATATAAAATGTAATCCATTATAGTAATGTGATCAAAGAAAAAATCACACAAAGGAGTTATTCTTAGTGATCATGGAAAAAGATGTCACATAAATTTTATCCGAATGAAATTCTAAGAGATGAATTACCAATCTAAGAAAATAATTCAAAATTTAACAATGTCATTAATTCTACACATGTGTGTGTGAAAACTATTTCATGTTATTCTTTCCACTTTCCATGTAGTGAATATAAGTTATTCTACAATTGTCTCATTAAATTATTATGTCCACTGGACCTTCCCTACATCATTTGTAGTCAATTTTCAAGACCCACTCACGTAAGAATTCATAGATATAAAACCTTTATCTCATTAAATAGATATCACTATATATTTTACATTTCATCACTCCCCTAATTTATTATTATTTTTTGTTATTTTTCAATGTTTCACTTGGAACAAATATAAAAAACATCACTCAACCGTTATTTGATCTCCCCACAATACTAATTGTTATATATATTTAAATATTAATGGTTGAGTGAGAGTGGGTTTTCACCTACCCAGGGGACAACCCATTTTTTGTTTTTTTGTGTTTTTTATTTTTTTAATTTTTTGTTTATTTTTTGTGTTTAAGTCATACAACAGTCTGATAATAGGTTCAAACACATATGTCAATCTAGTACAGTAATAAAAAACATCAGATAAGGAATATAAATATTGAAAAATCAATTTGGAAATTAGATAATTATTAACCTATCTTATATTTACTTTCTATTGAGTTTGAAAAATTAAAACTTCATTTTTTGGTGAAAATATGTGTGGAAATATTAGGTGACACAATTTTCTTATAAACTACTCAACAAAATTTAACCTTTCTTCATAAAGGTCTCAAAATGACATAACCATTCATATCATCGACAATTAACAAATTTTCATGAAAAAGACACACCTCAATGTTAAACTCATTCTAAAACACACACTATATCTATGATTTTTTATGTTAAATCAATATTAAATAGGGAAATTACTCATGAATTTCAAATAATTTCCATGATGAAGAAGGTATCATTTTTCTTTATTAAGTTGGCATAAAAAAAGAATATTCTGCCACTAAATTGAGGGAGAAATGAGGGGGTTAAAATAATATCCAATAATCTAATAGAGAAAAAGAATAAAGGAGATTAAAATTCCTAACTAACATAGGAATATACACAATCCCCCACAACTAGATCATGTAGTGTCCTCACTATAATAAATGAGATTGTGGGAAGGAAGGATAAAACCTAGTGGGTGTCATTCATAGGTTTCATCTTGAATATGGAGTTCATCTATCTTGGAATCTGAAATTGATTCATGATAATGTTTAATGAATTCCAATTCATATGGAATGTTTTTTTCTATATATTTAACTTTTACAAAACCAAGTGGACAAGCCATAGTAATAGTGTAAGGTCCAAACTAGTGGGAACAAAGCATACCTGGATAAAACTTCAGACTTGAATTGTAATGTAGGACCTTCTTCCTAATGTGGAATTGATGATGAAGGATGAGAAGTTCATGGGATGCCCTAGTTTTCTCCTTATAAATATAGAAGTTCACATATGGATTTCATTTCATTACCGCAACTCTTGAATTTACAGCTTCCTTTAAGCACATACACAAGAATGATTAGAATTACACTGTTTAATATCCCAATCGGCCTACTAGTGTATCTTCTTAAAGTGAGGAAAAATCCTTCCAACCACAATCTGATAGGGTGACATGATAAAGGGAGTTATAAAGACAATATGGTAATCCCATAATGAATCATTGAGTATAAGATAACAATATTTTCTCATAGGTTGAACAGTTTTTGAAGAAGTTATTTTACCTCTCTATTAGAAACCTTCTCTTGACCATTTTTTGTGGGTTATTTGTAGTAGACACTTGATGCCTACCCCCTACTGATTCAAAAGTGATTTAATTTTTTGGTTGTAGAAATGAGAACCCTCATCACTGATGATGTACTTAGGTAATCAGAACCTATAGAAAAACTGGGAATTAAAAAATTCCACAACTATATTGGAATTATCTGTCCTTGTGTCCCATGACCCTTTCCATTTTTACACATAATCATCCTCTAAAAGAATATACATGTCACAAAAGGAATTACAAAATGGCCACATAATGTCAATTCCCTAAACATTAAAAATATCATGAAATAGAAGGGCCTCTTGTGGAATTTAATTTATTTTATAAAAATTTTCTATACATTGAAAATGAGTACTAGATTTACATAATTCATGGGAATCATGAAAATAGTATTGTCCAAAAAAAGACTTAAATTAATGACCTTCAGAGAAGTTTGTTGGGTACCAATGTGGACCCTACAATAAAGAGTGTGGCAGAACCAAAGGTCAAACTGAAATTCACTATAGGGAACCCAACGACTGAGGAATTTATCACTACATACACTATAATGTTAGGGGTAATAACAAATGTAACAATGTGAATTAGGTTTTATATGACTAGATTGGTTTTTTATGAAATCAGCGGCATTGCAGGATGCTACCAAATAATATAAAATTTCATCATACCAAGTTATAATGTCTCGCACTCGGTTCAATGTATTATCAGAAAACATGTCATTTATGGGAATATATGGGGATGTGTCAATGTCTGGGGATGGGAGGATCATACTGATATGGTAAGCCACTGCATTCTCTTATCTATTTTCCCTTAATATCTAAATCAAATTCCTAAAGTATGATCATTCAACGAAAGATATGTCATTTGAATTTCACATTCTTAAAGTGATACAAGAGGGATGCATGATTTATGAACATAATGACTATAGACCCTAAAAGGTGTGGCATGGATTTATCATAGGAAAACACAATTACGATGAATTATTATTTTTAGTTTTAGTATTGTTTTCTTGGGTAGGGTCCAATATTTGCGAGGCATAGGATATGGAATGTAGTGTATGATCAACCCGTTGTGATAAGACTACCCCAACTGCATTGTTAGAGGTGTCACACATGAGATAAAATTGAAAAGCACACAGATTTGGTTGGATTACCAGTGGTGATTTGGGACTCCATTTAAATTTATTAAAAGCTTCATCACATTTGATAAAAAAAATAAATTTTCCCCTTTTTGAATTATGTGGGAGAAGGGGTGTGAAATATTAATAATGTCACAAATTAAATGATAGTAAAATATATCATGATGTAATAAAGACCACACATCCCGTACATTTTTTTGGAAATGTATGGAATAAATGAAATCCACTTTTGATATAGATACTTGGATATCATCCCCAAAAATGATATGCCCGAAGTACAATACCATGTTTCACCATGAATTGGAATTTTTCACAATTTAATATGAGATTATTTTTAATGAAGCGATATAATAGTGAACTAAGACAACTCAAACATTGATCCAAATAGGAACTATATACTGTGAAATAATCAGTGAGAAAATTCATTAAATCCTCTATGTAATCTAAAAAGTAATAAACATGCCTCGTTGAAAAGTACATGGATAATTACACATACTAAATAGAATACTCTTATATGAAAATGTGCTAAATGGTCATGTGAAGGTCATCTATTCCTAATCCACAGGGAAATACGTATTTAAAGGTATCAAGAATATGCAAAAATAAAGTAGTATTTGGACTTCCCCACAATCATCTAAAGCATCTGTTTAGTGAAAGGTAATAAGAAATGGTCCTTCCTAGTGTGTTGGTTTAGTATGTGACAGGCTATACAAACACACCATCTATTCTCCCCAAAGGTTATAATCAAATCTTTGGATTCATTTTTAATCACCATATGATAATTTTTTAGGAAATACTTACACCAGACTAACCCATTATATGTTAGAGATTGCATAAATGATTATATCTTACAATAATTTTGTTACCTCTTTTTTAGTATCATCTAGGAGGATTCGGTTCAACAGATATTATGACTTCCTCACTAGATTATCCTAGTTATTTAAAAATATATGAGGTATGAAAATTGATGGTCTAATAATAGGAATTTTAGAAAGTGTCCATCCCAATGTTTATTAATAATCCATAAGAATTAAAAGTATTCTATATTGATGGTATGAAGGGAGTGAACAACTAATTATGACAGGAATCTTGTTTCCATTCTCACGATATGAATATAAAAAAAATATAGGCAGTGGTTTCACTTCCAATTCATAAGGGATTTGGATTCATGGGAGTGAATTTGAAAGTGATAGGTCCTTGATCTCATATGGAAACTCAATAATAACATCCTCAGATGAGGAATGAGATTTTACAATCTTCGAAGTATCATCAATGGATAAAGGATCCTCGATGCTTAGGAAATTTTCAATTAAAAACATTCTAGATATTTTTCTAGATCTTTACAACATTAATCACTATATTCATTTCCTAGAATTTATATCAGTGATAAAACTCATAAAGGGGGTCAGGGGAGATAAAATAATATTATGTTGATGAAGGGAGTAAATAAATTAAATTAATAGAGATAGAGGAATGTTATTATGAGTGATGGTTCATGGAATCAAGGATATTGAAGTGGAAAATATAAGCACAAAAATCCATTGATAATGTACCATAATTAACATTAATTATGGTTTTGGAAGTTTTCAGGAAAGGTCTCCCCAATATAATTTGGGCATAAATATTCATTATATCATCTTCATTTTTATGAACATAAAAGTCTTTAGGAAAAATTAAAATTTTCACCATCACAAGAATATACTCTAGCGAACCTATGTGGCATGTAGTACTCATGTTTTCTAGTTGAAGGACTATTTTAGTTTATATTAATACAGACACCAAAATCAAGAATGGAAATGGAAAAAGCAATACCTCCCCTATATTGTATGAAATCAATAATGATCTAGGATTATTAAATTTGGTGGGATGTGATGGACCTATAAGTTCTAGACAATCCTCACAATTCTCACCTTTTCATCACCTCGATGTCACTTTTTGTGTGTACATATATCACTGAGAGAAATTTTGCATCAAGAAATTATCATCATGGAATAAATCAATGAGATGTTAACCATAACTTTTTTGAATGTTTCTAATATTTTATTTTCATGTTTGGTTTTTTTAGTTACTTGGTTGGGTGTCCCATTGTGGAAAAGGAAGAGGAGTGATTTGGATGGATAGTTTATCAAACGAAACTTGCTTCTATTTGAGATGACATCACTTAGGATAGGTTTTTCTTCACTTGGGATATTTTTAGCAGTCGATATGGTGGATTACTCCGGAGATGATTAATCTAATTAAGGGTTAATTTTGTTTTTTATGTTTTATTCCACCCTAATGGGTGATGGAACTGACATTTTCTTTATCCATTGGATTAACAAGTGGTTGAGAAATTATTTTACCTGACCCATGACTTTTTGATTTCCCCCATCAAGTTGGTGAGTTGGCCTAATTGGGATTTATGTTAATATATGGACACATGAGTGGGTATTTGGAATTGGAGAATATATAATTTAATTTGTTTCATCATGCCCTCTAGTATAGGATTTGTTTTTTGAGGCATGGTTGGAAAGGACAGTGTGGTGGTTGGGTATTTCTTGGTGGTTTTTGTGGAAGAATACTCTACCCCAGTTGGATTCATGGTTTTTGAGGTTTCGTTGAATACCCCACTTAGAATATGCTTGGTTTTCTTTCCACCCAGGGTTGGATGAATAATATTATTCTTGAATAATTGGTTGGTTATAGGGGATCCTGAAAATATTTCCTCAACACTCTCAGAAGATTAATCTAGTTGAGGGAATTTTTCAGAATAATGGTCTAAAATAGACAACACACCCCAATGGATGGGAGGAGGATATTGGAACATTACTTGGTAAAGAGTATGTTTTTTATAATGGTATTACCTCTTCATACATAGTCTCCTCTATCTTCTAAAACTCATAACATTTCACCTCATGGACACCTGGAATGGGTACACTAGACCTTGATCCAAATTGATGAGTGTTCTAGCCCATTTTCTCAATGATTTCCTTGTTAAAAATTTGTGTTTTATCAACTATCATACCACCTACATAAACATCGATCATGTTTCGATCAATAATAATTAAACATTCAAAAAAATACTTTATTAAAAGTATATCACTTTTTTGGTGGTGTGAGAATCTTGAACAAATCCGTTTGAATATTTCCCAGTATTCATGAAGTGTTTCCACTTGAGATTTTGTTATCACACAAATTTCATTCCTTATGGTTGAAGTTCAAGATTTTGGGAAATAATTTTCATGAAATAGGTGTTTCATGTCTTCCCAGCCTTTATTTAGTGAGTTATGATAATAAATCCAATATTTTGTAGTGTCATCTAATGAGAAAGGAAATTACTAAATATTTACTTATTAATAATCTCCATTAATAGGTTTTAATATACAAAACACAATATCAAATTACAATAAATCTTATGATGGTCTTCTCCAGCAAGTTCTTATAATTTTGGAAAAAAGTGAATTAGATATATTTTAGTTCAAAGTTTGGTGATTCGCCATTCATTTGAATATAAGTGGGATGGATATAAAAATTAATTGTTGATTTATCATTTAAAATTATATTATTTTAATCCATGTTATACAAGTTATGTTTAATTTCTTGTTTTAATTCATATCAAGTTGGGTATAGAAAAGTAGAAAGATGTGGTGTGTCCTCCTTTAAAGGTTTATCTTGTGTGTCTCAGTGTCGTTGATGTAAGATACTCTCCAGTTTGGGTACAAAAAAGAGGTAAATATCCTAGAATAGAATGTTCCATGAAAAATAAAACTACATGATAAAAAAATAATAACACCAAAATAAATATAATGGTAGAAGATTAAAAAATTAAATATTCAACAAAATTTACAACAATCTTATTAAAACATAGACTAAAAACCAAAGTTCTCCCTGACAACAGTTCCAAAATTTGACTATGTTGTAATTAAATGTCAAATTAATTATGTTTTAATGTTTATTTATAGTATATGGAAAACCCAATGTCATCTCTCAAAGAGATATTGGGGTTTAAATGTGTATCTTCAATAAATAGAACTCAAATAGGGGGTTGTTTTTTAAAATAGTATAAAAAACAAAATGACTTAATTTAAATAGATTAATAGTTTAAAAAAGTTTATTTTAAAAAATATATGAAAAGTAATTAATAATTTCATAGTTACTAAAACAATTGATAAGTTCCTTGTTTGTAATTGATTATTATATTTTACAATAATACTTTGGTTGAGGTTCAAACAATATCTTTGGTACCCACAAGCCTCTAGAAAGATGTAAACAAGATTAAAACATGACAAAAACATTGTAGTCAAGTTATATCCTCGTATCATTCTTTAATGGATTTTATGGAAAACTGAAATAATATATATTTGGAAAGTAAGAGGGTTCTTATTTTGTCCAACTTGAAGAACACAAGCCGCACACATAATATTACACACAGATCAGTTATGAAACAAAAAGTGTTTCAATCAAATTCATCAAAACAAGTTCAGATACATCTTAAAAAAATTAAAAAATACAATATACACCAATGTAATAGATTATTGTGTTCTATAAATCCCCCTTTAATTGTGTATGAACCTCATAAATCACCCACCATTAATCCCACCATCGAGAGGAGGAGGAAGCATATGTGGATATCCTTCTTCATCCTCTATTCCCCTGTGAGGATAGAGACATCAAAAACTTCTATGATGAGGATAGGACTTCTATAGGACTCCAAAATGGTAGAACATCACTCCTTAGTCCAACTTGCAAATTAAGTACCCATAATTCCCTTTTATATCCAAAATGGGATGTGGATTTGGGAGCCCCTTTTTAAAGATACCAATTGTGTCTCAGTTTTGGGATGGTAAATAGAATTATATAGACATAAAAAAATGGGAGAGTTATATTATGGAATATTTAATATCCTCATGTCAAATTTTGTGGCCATTAGACATATAGAATTAAAGAAATTTTCCAAATATGGAACCCAACTTTGTAATTCATGTAGATTCAGTTTCTTGAATAGATTTGTTAGTATGGGATGAGAAAGGGATGAATTGAGATTCACTATCTTTAGATGAGTTATATCGATCAAAATTCGGTATCATCTTTCAAATATTCACCCATTTCAATGCCTGGATTTCTCCGAATGTAAAAAAAGGGGACTAGTGTCCTTGGGATTCCTTGTAGTTTGACCCATTTTCCTTCTACCTCATATCTGGTCCTCCAAATAACCTATACCTAAAAAAATCTCCTAAAAAGTAGAATTTTCTTTTTTGATAGTTATAAAAACTGAATAATTAATCTAATGGGATGTTTATTTTTTTCAAAATTTTAATTTATGATAAAAAATTAGTTTAAATTTATGCATTAAAGGTGAAATAAAATAGTGGATCATGGTTTAATCATACACCCACACCTAAATATTTTCACTCCTTGGAAATGTCACATTTTAAAAAATGATGCATGTAGATATTCCCAACGCCATGAAGATTTAGCATTAAAAGAAAATTTAATCTATGATAGGAAGGTGATCAAGGAAAAATCACACCAAGGAGTTATTCTCAATGATCATGGAAAAAGATATCTCATAAATTGTATTTTAATGAAATTCTAAGTGATTAATGATAAAAATATGAGAAAATAATTCCAAAGTTAACAATGTCACTAATTCTCTACATGTGTGTTTCAAAAACCATTTCATGTTATTTTTTCCATATTTTGTCCTATAATTATAAGTTATTTTGAATTTTTTATGCTTATATGATTTTGTCCAATGAACCTACTCTACATACTTTGAAATAAAATTTCATGACCTACTCACTTAAGAATTCCCTAAAGTATAACCATAAGATATCATCCAATATATCCTTGAATTTTTTAAATTTTAACACTCCCATCATTTATATTTTATCAAAAGATGAACTCCGAACAAATATAACACTCATCACTCAATACTTATTTGATCTCCTCTCGACAATGATTATAGTTTTTATAACAAGATCAAAGGTTGATTAAGAGTGGTTTTTTATCTGTCTAAGGGACAATCAAATTTTTATGTTTTTTATGTTTTTTATTCTGTTTTTTATTTAATTATTGGTTTCAGGGCGTTCACTGGTGAGATTATAGGTACACACGCATAAATCAATCTATTAGAGTAATGAAAATGATCAGATAAGGAACAATCATAAGGAAAAATCATTTTGGAAAACTGATAAATATTAAACAAAATTATAGAGACCATTTATTGAGTAGAAAAAAAACACTTCATGGTTGGGTGAAAAGTTGTGTGGAGATATTATGTGACCCAATTTTCCAGTAAAATAATCACAAAATGAGTACCATTCTTCTAAAAGGATTCAAAATGATACAAAAATTCATATCATAAAAAAATAACAAACTTTCAAGAAAAATTCGCACCTTATTATTAAATTGATTCTAAAACACACACTCTATTAATTAATTTTTTATATATTAGCACCACATGAAATAGAAAATTTTCACATTCAATTTCAATAATTTCCATTATTAATAAGGAATCATTTTTCAGGGTTAAGTGGGCATCAAAAATGAATATTTCAGCACCAAAGTGAAGTGGAAATGAGGGGTGAAGCTAATAATACTATTCAATAAAATGAAAATAGAAAAATAAGAAAGATGATGAAAACTCCTAACTAACCCAGAAATATACCAATCCTATCACACATAGATAATTATGTTTCATCACAATAATAAAACAAAATGTGGTATGGATGGATACAAACTAGAGGGTTTCATTCATAGGTTCCTTCTAGAATATAGAGTTTCTCCATCAGGGAATCTGTAATGGGTTCATGAAAGTGCTTCATTCGCTGCCCATTGACAGTGAAGGTTTGGGTTGTGCCTACATTATGAACCTGAATAACATCAAATGGATAAAAATTAGTAACAAAATATGGAACAAAAAGCTGGGAACAATGCTTACATAGATGAATCATCATCAAAGAATTATAAAAGTGTCCCTTCTTCCCAATGTGGAATTGATGATGAAGGATGAGACAGTCGTGGGAAAACATCGTTTTATCCTTAAAAATCTAGGACATGTCATATAAATCTCTAATCATTTACCCTAACACTTGAATTTGTATCTTACATTGAGAACCTTCACCCGAATGATTAAAATTACATTGTGTGATGGCCAACCATGCCCAATGATCTATCTCAATAGTGAGATAATAAAACATTCCAAACACAAGATGATAGGATTAAAATATAATAAGGGTTTTAATTGTACAACGAAAATCCCAAAATGATTCATCAAGTCCGACACTCCAATCTATTATATTGTGATGAACAGTTTGTTCGTGAATCATTTTAAACTCTCTATTAGACACCTTAGCTTGACTATTGGTCTGTGGGTGATACATAGTAGAGAGTCAATTCCTGACCCCAAACTGATGCAATTGTGATTGCATTTTTTAACTGCATAAATTAGAACCTTTCTCATTATTGATGAAATTAGGTAATCCAAACCTATAAAAAACACAAGTTCACAAAAAAATCCCTAACTCTATTGGGATAATCATTACTATTACCCTATTCCTCTGCCCATTTTGACACATAATCAACTTCCAGAAGAACATAATTGATTCCAATGGAATTGGAAAATAGAACCCTAATTTAAATTCCAAAAAAATGTCATGAAAGAGAAGTGGGTGTGACATTTAATTTCATTTAGAGACATTATACATCCTATAAAAATGATAAAAGCTTTATGTAAATAATGGTAATCCTAAAAAGGTTTTAGCTAAAAGAGACCAAAATCAAGGATCTTGTGAGTAGTCTATTGGGGACCAAAGTGGAGCCCACAAGAATGAGTGTGATAGAACCTCAGGACACCCTGAAACATTCAATCGAGAACAAAAAGCTTGAGTAATTTATAGAGGTAATATTTTAATCATTTTTTATATGTAATTCAATGTTTTATTCCCTAAATTTGAACAAATTGAGTTAATTAAATCAATTTTGGATTTATGATGTGTTTTGGGCTAACATTGGAAATTATATAATTTGGAAATATTGACATATTTTAATCACTTTGGTAATTCATGAATATTATTCAACATATAAATCCAATTAATGTGATTCTTTTTTTACTAGGTTCATATATTTATTGTTTTTATCTTTTGTTTTTGAACCAGGATTTATTTTTTCTATCCATGGGTCCGAAAGATTCTATCAATTTGGAAAATTATTCTAGAAGACTGTGTGGACCCAACCTCAATAAATTGATCATAATTCGGTCTATATACATCAAATTAATGTGATTACAATTGTATTGGAATGAGAATTAAATTGGTAGTTCTAATGTTGAGAATTATGTATATTTACCTTCATTATGGCAGACCAGGGATGCTGATATTTTGGGGATGGAAAAAGGAAACTTTCATCCCGAATAAATTCTCCAATTAAATTGGCCATATCTCATTCTATACCGAGAAGATTAATATTATATTTTTGGATGAAACTTTAATGATATTTTGGAGGATCTTTCAAGAAGAAACCATTCCAAATTTCATCCATTAAATTGGCCGAAAATGGTCAAACTTTCGGTGGACAGAATATTCTGGAATACTTAAAGAGGAATTATGAAGATCATAAATTTGAAGACAGGAGGATGGCACCCCCTTGGCCAATATAAAGATGAGTTCACCCATTCTGAGGGAGGTGTTCGAAACAAATTTTGGAGATAGGAGGATACTAAGGGACACTCAGGGACCATCCCCTTCAACATCATTCTGTTTCTTTCTTTTATTTTTCTTTATGTTAAAATGTATCTCCTATATCGCATCATCTCGCTTACCCCATCCATGGGGGGGTAAATTCATTTGAGTGATTGGGAAGAGTGGAGGATATACCTATGTGAGTGCTTGAGTTCTTTTTCTTAAATTAATCTAATTTCTTATTCTTTCTTATTCTGGTTTCAATTCATAATTCAGTATTAAATTCCAAATGTGGTAGAGTTAGAATTTCATTCTGAAAGTATAAATTGCTTTGGTCGATGATCTAATATACCTCCACCGAATACTAATATGTATATGGTGGAACAAGATTATGGTTGGGAGGTGATTTCCAGGCAGTTCTGAAGTATGTGTGTAGGATTGTATGTCGGAATCATGATTTATTAGGGAACACCAATTCTTGGTTTGGGATTGCTCTAATTAATCAAGAAATCGTCTATGAAATTAAACACATTGGAAGGAGGATATACCAATCTAAGGTTTAGTAATGAAAATTCCCATCACATCTATCTGACCAAGGGAGAGAGAGGACTCGATAGATGAATTTCTCTCTTACCAGTTTAAGGAAGAAGAAGATACAAAATTTGGAAACCATGCTGGCACAACAATAGGTCTATCCAAAACCTATCTGATCATCATATTTATCGTTTGTTAAAACAAATAAATTAAATTTGTTTCTTTCTCTTAAAGTCATTTAATATAATTAAAACAAATCTTTTTCAAAAAAAAGCTACAAAAAGTGACAACCTCGTTTTGTTTGCACTCCTCTCCAGGAGACTACCTAGAATCAACTACTGTACTATGATTAGGTTATTAAAATATTGTTTTCCCATGCCCCATGATAGGCGTGCATCATACTTGGCACCATTTCCGGGGAGGCAGTACCACAAATTTTTTTATTAAAAATATAAATCTCTTTTGAATAACCCATAGTTCAAATAGCAATTTATGGGAATTTGATCAAGAAATTGAGCCCACAACATTCAAATTGAGAAATAAAAATCATCCCAAATATTTAGAAGAAATCAATCTCACCGATTCAAGTGATACATTGAGGGAAGACATTGAACCTTTAATAGTGGTTTTAAATCCCAGCCGAACCCTACACAACATCTACACACCTCAATTTGTCAATCAAAATTATCAACTAGTTATTCCTACCTTAAAAAATTATTTTGAATTGCGAATTAAAATGATCTAAGTGCTTTATAAATATCATGGTCTTGCAGTTGAAGACTCGAATCAACATATTCAATAATTTATCTATATTTTCCCTAGCTACAAACCTCAAGCAGTCGAAGAAGAGCATGTGAAGTGGATGACATTACCCTTCTCCCTAGAAGGAGAAGTGAAGGAATGGTTGTACAACCTGCAAACGGGGGAGATTTGTGACTAGGATGATTGGAAAAAACTCTTCCTACAAAGATTCTTCCCAATATCTATGAGCACTGCAATAAAAAAGGGATTTATGTCATACATCAATCTACTAAAGAAACCCTCTACGAATACTGGGAACGTTTCAAGAATGTTTTTGTAAGTTGCACACACCATGAAATAGAAGAGGGCCAATTCTTTGGGTGCTTATACCAATGATTTATTGACAATGATAGGAATATACCAGATGCCTCATCGGTGGGAGACCTCATTGGAAAATGGGTGAACTCACCAGGTTAGTGCGACAAATAGCTGTGAACCATGTGAAGGAACAACAAGGCCTGAATCAGGTATGTGGTTTATGCTCTTCTAATTCTCATTATACTGATCAATGTCTAGAAGTGAAGGGGGCAGAAAGTTGTGATGCAATCTATCAACAAAGGCAATACCAACTGAAAATCCAACTAGGGTATGAGTTTCAACAGAACCATGCCAGAGAACCATTTCAGCAACAATATTAGAACCCGATATCATTCCAACTTCCTTATCAGCAGTACATCCAACAATAACAAACATTCCAACATCCACCTTTCTAGCAGAAGATTTATGAGGAACCATCCACCAGTGCACCGACAACTGAATATAAATAGATGAAGACAACAGTTGCAGGAATAGAAGGTAAAATGGGAATGCTAGATGATCAATTTGCAAGCATTATGGAAGCTCTCACCAAGAACCAAGGTAAGAATCCCTCACGTAAAATTCCCAACACAGAAGATAATGTTATTGAAATCACAACCCAAATACAGAAGGATCTCTCACCACCAGAACATTGTGAGGAGGATGATTCCAGGGAATCTTCTAAAGCTCATCATGTCCAACCAAAAGATGGAGTCAACAAAAAATAGAAATAACAAGGTTTTGGAAGGAAAGAACGAAAACACTTTTTCAAAAAAATGTAGGGAGAAAATGGATATCCCAGCACCATTACCATCAACATTGGTTGAGTCAATGAAGGGTGAAGAAGAATGACATCAACGGGAAATTTTGGAAGCATTCTAAAAAATTGATATTAACATCCCACTACTGGATGCAATCAAAAAAATCCCAAAATATGAATTTTTTGAAGGATCTGTGTACTAAAAGAATGAGGAGGGATGGAAATGAAAGAATCAACTTAGGAATAAGCATGATATCATTCATCACACCACCGATACCGTAAAAATGTCAATATCCAAATACATTTTCTCTTCCATGTACTATCAGTTCATTAAATTTTACTGATGAACTATATGATCTTGGAGCTTTGATAAATGTGATGCCTCACTCAGTGTTTTCATCTTTTCGGATCAGAAATCTAAAACCAACATGGGTGGATGTACAATTAGCAAACAGATCCACCATTTTCCCAGCTGGAGTCACTGATGATGTACTTGTATGAGTGAGAGGATTAATCTTTCCAACAAACTTTTATGTCCTTTCCATAGATGAAGACTGATAACCAGCCAAATATCCTATCATCCTAGGGAGACCATTCCTAAAAAAAGAAAGGATGATCATCAACGTACATGAAAGAACACTCACCACGGAGCTCGGAGACAGTATGGTACACTTCAACATTCTTGATACGATGAAACACCCACCAAACAATCACTCACTTTATACGATCTGTCATGATGAAATTATGGAACCAGTTGAACTCTCAGGTATGCTTCATGACTTCATATCAGTAGGGTAACACTTTTCATTTGAATTTTATAATTCCCAAGAAGCTGAAAATTCTGATATCTTGTTGGAGGATGAGGTAAAATCTTATTTTTTCGATGATATGTTAAAAGAGAGTGAGATTATACTAGAGAATAAAACCATAGAAGTAGGAAACCTAAATGAAATATCATCCCTTGAACAACACCCATGTATAGAGTTGAAGCCTTTTCCATGTGATTTGAAGTATTTTAACCTAATGGAATGAGAGAAATTTCCAGTAATCATTTCCAATAACCTATCCAATTCACTAGAACAAACACTGATTGACCTACTCAAAAAGAATGTCAAAGCCTTTAGGATGGAGTTTAGGTGATATTCCTAGAATCAACCCTAAGATATCCTCTCACATGATATTTTTATAAAGTGATTCATAACCAGTTACAAAACCACAATGGAGACTCAATCCCACAATCATGGCGGTCATTAATAAAGAGATTGAAAAATTATTAGCAGTTGATATCATTTACTTAATCCTTGATTTTCAATGGGTCAGCCCAATTCATGTAGTTCCCAAGAAAACTGGCCTAACCACTGTTAAAAATAAATGAAATGATCTGATCCACTTGATATTACAAAATAGCTGGAGAGTTTTTATAGATTACAGAAATCTAAATCAAGTTACAAGAAAAGATCAATTTTCTATTCCATTCATTGATCAGATGCGTGAAAGGTTAGCTGTAAAAACTCATTACTGTTTTTTATATGGATTCTCAGGATATTTTCAGGTACCAATCTCACCAGAAGACCTGGATAATATGACCTTCACCTGCCCTTTAGGAACATTATCCTACAAAAGGATGCTTTTCGGGCTAATCAATGCCCCAGGTACATTTCAACGGTGTATGGTGGGTATTTTCTCAGACCACATTGAGGACTTCATGGAGGTGTTTCATGATGATATCATAGTTTTTTGAAATTCATTTGATCATTTCTTGGGAAATTTCTGGAATGTTTAGAAAACATGAATTGAAAAGAACATTGTTTTGAATTTTGAAAACTTTCATTTCATTTTTGAAAAAGGAATCGTGTCGGGGCACATAATTTCACAAACTGGGATTGAGGTTGATAAATCCAAAGTTGATGTAATAAATTCCTTTCCATATCCAACTTGTGTCAAACATGTTAGATCCTTTTTAGGACATGAGGGGTTTTACAAAATATTCATCAAGGATTTCAGTATGATTTCTCTCCCTCTCTCAAGATTAATTTTAAAGGATGCTGACTTTAATTTTAATTGTGCATGTACGGAATCATTTGATGAATTAAAGGAATTGATGATAACACCACCAATAATGCATCCACCCAATTGGGATTACCCTTTCGAGCTACTTTTTTATGCAACCAACTAAGCAGTGGGAGCCGCTCTGTCACAGAGAATTAACATCAAGCCTCAAGTCATCTCTTATGCATCAAAGACCTTGGATGAAACAAAAATAAATGACACAACCACTGGTAAGGAGTTCTTTGCATTCGTTTTTTCACTAGATAAATTCTGATCATATTTTCTAGGAACTAAAGTTGTTGTTTTTTTGATCACACAACTCATAGGTACTTAATGAAAAATGTGGATTCTAAACAATGGTTGGTGAGATGAATTTTAGTCTTAAAAGAGTTCAATTTGGAAATAAATGATAAGAAGGGGACTGGAAATCAAGTGGTTGATCATCGGAGTCGACAACGCCACAACGCTGAACCAGAAATCCCAACGAAGGACCCAATTAATGATGATTATCCTCGACAAAAACTCTACATCGTCGACAGAGAAGTATCATGTTATTCTAGCATTGTCAACTATTTGGTTACATGTTAGGTACCCCCTCATCTATGCTCTCATCAACAACAAAAGCTGAAATATGAATCAAGATTTTATATTTGGGAAGATCCATTTCTGTGGAAACTTTGTAATGATCAAATAATAAGAGGATTATTTCCAAGATGTGAAATTTATTCATTGTTTTAATTTTGTCATAAATTATCTTGTGGAGTCCACTCTAGACCTTAGAGGACAGCCCGAAAAGTTTTAGAATCTAGACTCTACTGGCCAACCATATTCAAGGATCCAAATGAATTTTGTAAAAGATGTGAAACATGCCAATATTCTGGTAACATATCTAAATGACATGAAACGCCTCAAAAACCAATGACCTTTTTTGAATTCTTTGAAGTGTGGGGCATAGATTTCATGGGACTATTCCAAATGTCATTTGGAAATTAAAATACTCTTCTGGTTATAGACTATGATTCAAAATGGGTGGAAGAAAATGGAACTAGAACTGATGACGCTAAAGTTGATTGTGATTTTGTCAGGGCTAACATTTTCTATAGGTATCATGTGCCACAAGAAATCATCAGTGATCAAGGAACACATATCTACAAAAGGAAAATGGAGTAATTTCTAATGAAGTATGGGGTGGATCATAGAACATCTACCCCATACAGTCCCCAAACAAATGGCCAAGAAGAAGTATCCAATAGAGAAATCAAATCCATTCTGTAAAAGACTATTAGACCCAACCGGAAGGACATGAGCCAAAAGTTATATGATACTATATGGGAATTTAGAACGTCCTACAATACACCGATAGGGATGAGTCCCTATAGATTGATCTACGGACAGATTTTCCGCCTTCCTTTGGATTTAGAGCATATAGCCTACTGGGCAGTAAGAGAGATGAATCTGGACCTTGAGAAAGCTGGGAAAGAAAGAAGATTGTAGTTGAAGGAGTTCGAGGTAACTATAAGAGAATATTTTTACAACTCAATGATCTATAAAGAGAGAACAAGGATGGCCCATGAAAAGATTATTCAACCAAGAACCTTCAACCCTTGAGATCACGTGTTACTCTTTAAATCTAGAATTAAGCTTATTCTAGGTAAAAATCATTCCATATGGAATGGCCCCATTACTGTTATTCATGTATACCCCTTTGGTGGTGTGCAGATTAAAAATAAAGGAGGAGGAAACCCACTCACTATAAATGGGTATAGGCTGAAGAAGTTCCATGGGACCGTACCTCAAGAACCAGTGGAGGAGATCACACTCCTACACCCTGAATACAAATGAAGACGTAATAGGTTGAATCAGTCCTTTACACTTGATTAAATGAAGTAAACACAAATTTTTGAAACATACATAAACAAAATTACATTTACATGCATTGAGGATACTGCATCAATAATGTTCGTGGGAAGGAATCTTGTAGTCTGGAATTTTTCAAAATATTTAAATTTTTTTAGTCGAGCCAATGACATTAAAAAAAGGTGCTACCGGGAGGCAACCAACATTTTCCCCCATTGTCCACTTGTCCTCTTAGTCATATACCAACATGATTGAATAGACCTACACTATCAATTTTTTTCATTCTTATATTTTAGGTCCATTAATGAAGAAGCTGTAGTGGGATTACACATCGTGAAGAAAATTATCCATTTGAAAGGGGAGTAAGAGTTTCAATTTCATATTATACAACATTATTCCCAACATTTTTAGTCTTTTAAAGAGTTAATTAAAAAATTTATTCCCACACATGAATTCGTGTTTTACATGACTTATCTTGGAGACACGAGTTTCATAAGAATATGGTGATTCCATGTTTTAGATTTCAATTTTAATGAAATTTAATTATTAAAATGGATAATTGGATGACTAAAGTAAAGCGTGGATTTTGAAATAAGGACTCATGATTTGGGGGAATTTTATGATTCATGTAAATGAAACTTCTCTTCCATTTTTCATTCTTTGAATTTCTACATTTCATGTGAATTAATTTGTTATTATTAATCATGCGATGAGTGATTGTCCAATATCATATTCCCATTCCTGAGAGGATTTCTTGACCTAATATTTCCTAATTTATCTTGAGTATATTTCTTGAGTGATCTTGGTACATGCCACCTACTAGAACATGTATTGAAACTTTTCAAAGATATGACTATACGGAAACACATTTAAAATTATTGAGGCACTACATTGGCTAGCCACATATTTACGTGAGACCTACCCTTCAATTTATCCTTCGTTATCCCACAGAAGACATGAATTTCCTAATAGGTTTATGACACATTACATGCTGATTTTTCCTTACCTACCCACTCTTTTAGTATTTTTGAATGGATATTTCATGTTTGAGTGTGGGTAAAGGGCCTTTCCTTCACGTTCGTTGGGATGAGTATCTTTTTGTGGGTGGTGTGAGGTGTGCATAATCATTTTGGGAATTGTATTATTATAAAATATGACATGAGTAATCATTTCATTATGCTTAATTCATTTCATCAGGTTCTACTTAAAAAAGGAGAAAATAAAGTTGTGCCTTTCTGGATCATTAAAAAAAGAGAAAAATATATTTGTACCTTTCTGAAGCATCACAAAAAAAATAAAAACGGAGGAGGAGAACTTGGATGATATCATTCTTTGTAATCATTTATTGACTCATGACCCATGTCAATAAAAGGGGAAGGTGTTGTGTATCACACTATCAAATGGGATTTGAGTAAGGTTTGTCCTGTGTTTTCACTTGATTAATCATTCATTGTACTTAATAGTCAAACCTCCTACATATAGCCCTAAGTAATTTCAATCATTTACCCCCAACCCAAAGCCACAGAGTCATTTGAACCTTTATTACAAGTCCTCGTTATTTTATGTGTGTTTTTTCTTTACAATGTGGAGAAATTAGTTCCTTTACAAGCCTATAGATAAGGCTAATGTTCTCATGATATGAGAATAACTCCACTATAAATTATTTCATGAGTGATGTGATAAAATATTCAAAAGAGAGGTCGATCTTCATATGGAATTTTAATAACTATAAATTGAGAATCTCTAATGAATGAAAGGAGAAGGTCCATCATTTTTTCAAAGGGGAAAAGTAAAATACATGAAATTATTATTTCTTTGAAAAATGGGAAATTAAATTGATATTTTTTGTGGAACATGAAAATTTTATTGTACATTGATAATTGTTTGATTTTATTGCATTGAAATTTAAATATTGGTAACATTGGTGCCCTTTGAATTCCATGTTGAGATTTTATACATGAGGACAATCATAGTTTAATTGTGGGGGAATTTATAGAGATAATAATTTCATCATTTTTTATATTTAATTAAATTTTTTAATCACTAAAAATTTAACATGATGAGTTAATTACATCAATTTTTTATTTATGATGTGTTTTGGGCTAAAATTGGAAAACTACTTAATTTGGAAATATTGACAAATTTTAATAACATTGGTAATTCATGCATATATTATAAAATATAAATCCAATTCGTGTGATTATTTTTTCATTGGGTTAATAGTGTTATTGTCATCATCGTTGGTTTTTGAACCAGGATTTATTTCGTCCATCCATTGGTCCAAAAATGTCAATCCAAATGAAAAATTATTCTAGAAGACCGTGTGGACCCCACCTCAATAAATTGATCATAAAGCGGTCTAAATACATCCAAGTTATGTTCTTACCATTGTATGTGAATGAGAATTATATTGGTAGATCAGATGTTGATGATTATGAAGAATTAACTTCATTAAGGCAGATCATGGATGCTGAATTTTGGGGAAGGAAAAAAGGAAAAATTCATCCAGAAAAAATGCTCCAATTAAATTGACCATATATAATGTTATACAGGGTGGATGAATATGAAATTTTTGGATGAAACGATAAAGATATTTTGGAAGATCATGCAAGATGACACCATTCCAAATTTTGGCCATTAGATTGGCCAGACATGGTTAAACATACGGTGGAAAAAACATTCAAGAAATATTAAAGAGGAATTATGAAGATCATAAATTTGATGACCAGAGGATGACACCCCCATTCCCTATATAAATAATATTTCAACCATTCTGAGGGAAGAGTACAACAACAACATTGGAGATAGGAGAAATCCAAGGGACACTTGGGAAACATCACATTTTGCATCATTCTATTTCATTCTTTTATTTTTCTTTACTTTAAAATGTCTCTCCTCTCCCACATCATCTTGCTTACTGCATCCATGGAGGTGTAGATTCATTTGAGTTATTGGGAAGAGGGGAGGTTGGACCTATGTGTGTGCTTGATTTCTTGGCCTTAAATTGAATCAAATTTCTTCTTATTTCTTATTCTGGTATCAATTATTAATTTAGTATTAAATTCCAAATGCGGTAGTGTTAGGTTTTGATTCCGAAATTTTAGATTTCTTTGGTTGTTGATCACATATCCTTCCACCGAATTATAATCTGTATATGGTGGAAAAATATTAGGATTGGGTGGTGATTGATCGGCGGTTGTCAAGGACGTGTGTAGGATTGTATGTCAGAATCATGATTTTTTAGGGAACACCAATTCCAGGTCTAGGATTTATCTAATTAATAAAGAATCCTTATAAAACCTTAAACACATTAAAAAGAGGATAGACCAATCTATGGTTTTTGAAAAGAAAACTCTCATCACATCTATCTGACCAAGGGAGAGAGAGGACTCGGTATATGAATCTCTCCCTTACCAGTTTAAGGAAGAAGAAGATACAAAATTTGGAAACCATGATTGGACAACACTAGGTCTAGCCAAACCCTATCTGATCACCATCTTTATCATTTGTTAAAACCAATCAATTAAATCTATTTGTTTATCTCATAGTCATTAATTTTAATTAAAACCAATATTTTTCAAAAAAACCTACAAAATTTGACAAACTCCGTTTGTGTGCACTCATCTTCAGGATACTACCTAGGATCAAATAATATACTATACTCAGGTAATTAAAATATTGTTTTTCCACGCCCCACGATCGGCGTGCGTTTGAAATTGATAACTAATTGTTCAAAAAATGTATGGATCATCCCAAATTGAACAAAATGATTGATGTATTATACAAAAAACATGGTTTCTTTGAAATCGTCTAGAGTGCAAGATTATACCAAATAATTTACCAATTTGGAATACCAAGGAATAAAAACATGCAATTAGTATAATTTCTCATTAGGAAACATGTCATTTATGGGAATACAAGAGTTTGATTAAATGTTTGAGGATTAGGGGATCCTACTAATATGTTCAACCAACACATAATATGCTCATTTTTATCCCAAATAACATGATTAAATTTCTTAAGTGAGAGAATCCATTGAATGAGACATGGTTTGGCTTCTGGTTTCATAAGGAGATACAAGAGGGTTGAATTATATAGGAACACAATGAATTTGGACCCGAAAATGTATCACCTAAATTTATACAAGGAAAAAATAATGGATAGAAATTATTATTCAGTTGTAGTGTAGTTTTCTTGGGTATGGTCCAATGCACGTGAGGCATATGAAATGGAATATGAAATTCAGACTACCCATTATTATTGATGTGTCAAATGTTATCTTTTGACTTCTATATTTTGTTTTGGAAATCACAGATGTATTTTTAATCGTATCATACTGACTCAGTCAATCGTATCGTACTGACTCTGTCAATAGTACCGTACTGACTCTTTCAATTGTACCATACTGACTCTGTCAATCGTACCGTACTGACTCTGTCAATCATACTGTACTGACTCTGTCAATCTTACCGTACTGACTATGTCAATCGTATCGTACTAACTCTATCAAATGTATTGCACTGACTCTGCTATTCATATGTTCATTACTTGTTTTGGTACGTAGACAAAAACACTTGTTCCATATGAATTGTACCATTGCTTATCATCAATATATATCATGTTTTAACCAATACGATGTATTTTAGTTAGTTACAAACTAATCAAAACGATGTCGTGCTTTCTGTTTGAATATGACCGTTATGATGCCAGGTGGCCAAGTCCCTCCAAGTTTTTCAGAGAAATATGACCGTTGGAGGAGTTGTGACCCGTGCAACCCGAGGCCTATAAATAGGAGGTCATTTGAAGATGAGATAATCAGATAGATAATGAATGAGATGTTGTGGAACTACTGTGATACTTTTCTTCAATCAAGATTCTAGAGAGAGATTTTGTGACTTCTCTCATCTGCTTTGTGCGTCCGATCATCGTATCGAGGGATTTCAAGAAATTGAAAGACAGAGGTGTCGATTACCTACAAAATCAAGGTATTCCAGGGATAGGAAGACAGACGTGCCGATCATCGTATCGAGGGCTACCGGGGATAGGCAGACAGACGTGCCGATCATCGTATTGAGGGCTACCAGGGATAGGCAGACAGACAGTCTGATCATCGTATCGAGGGCTCACCAAGGTGTTGGTGAGACATACCTTTTATCCTAGGTGAAAGGATAACCCTTCTATTTGGGTTAAAAGAATTGTAATTATTTTACATTTCCGCTGTTACTTGTATTAGAAAGGAATTTTTATTGTTTCCTTTCTTCATTATATATTCAATTGTAATTGTTTCAATTACAATCATTCTATTACATATTGTATTGATTGATTCTATACGCTTTAAGGTAGAATCATTCATCTTTGTATAACTCTAATTATTGTGTTCATCTTGAATACAATTGTTTTACATTACATTAGTATTACAATACATCATACCTTTTTATATTCAATACAATTGTGGGTGTTAGTATTTATATTTGTTTAAGATCATTTAAACTAATCTCTTACTTGCTAAAACTCAATGGTTTTTAAACCTACAATTCACCCCCCTCTTGTATTGTTCCATCTAATAGACATACATATCTATATATTCGATCCTACAATTGGTATCAAAGGAGCTTTTTCACTGTTTTGTATTACTAGCTTTATTTCTTTCATATTACTATCTTAAATACTTACTACACTAACGTGTGGAGTGGAAAAGTTTTTGTTGTATTAGATGGAAGGATTGAATATTGGGTCAATAGACTATCTGAATCCTTCTAGACCACCAATCTTTGTTGGGAATGACTATGAGTATTGGAGAGATCATATGAAGGCTTTCGTTATCAATACTGGTGTAGAAAATTTTATTATTCTTACTGGAGGTTACAAAATTCCTGACAAAGAAGTTAGTACTTTCACCAACCAAGAGAAGCAAGAATATAAACTGAATTACAAGGTATGCAATAATTTATAATTCTCTATGACCAGGAATATATACAGTCAGATATCTTCATGTGAAGCAGCCAACTGTATTTGGAAGAAATTAGAAGTCACTCATTTTGGTACATCCAAGGTTATAGAAACAAGGAGAGCAATGCTTCGAGCAGAGTATCATGGATTTGTTTTTCCTTATGGAGAGCCAGTATGTAAAGTGAAACAAAGGTTTATGACGATAGTCAACAGTTTAAAATCTATGGGAGAAAAAGGTCTTGATGATGAAGGTCTTGATGATAAGATTATAGATATAATTCCAAATGAATGGGAGTCAAAAAGGACAGCTATTGATGAAAATAGAAAAGTTTCCCAGATTACTCTTGATGAACTCTTTGGAACTCTTCTACAGCACGAGACAAGAATGAAGAGAGATGCTGATATCAACAAGAAGAAGAATGGGAATGGAAGTGTAGCCTTTGCATCTAAAGTTAAAATTCCTGAAAGGCATATAAGGTCTAAATCCAAAAAAGTTGTTATATCTGATTCAAGTGATTGTAATCATTAGGATAATGAGTTAGCCAATCCTTCTAGAAGGATGAACAAGATTGTGGGAAAGAAAGACTTCCAATATAGATTCAAAAAAGAAAGATAGGAAGGATAGTAAAGATTCAGAGGTAACTTGTTATGAATGTAAGAAATCAGGACATATAAGGCCTTATTGTCCATTACAGAAAAGGAAAGATAGAAATGAGAAACACTCTAAAAGAAACAAGAAAAGGTTTTATAAGACAAAGAAAGTCTTGAAATCAAATGATACGTGGAGTGCAAGTTCTAGTGATTCCTCAGATGATTCTTCAGAATATGAGACATCAGGAAAATGAATATCAGACTCTTAGCCAGATTACCAATTGAAGATCATTATCTCATGGCTAAGGTACATAATGATGAAGCTATTACAAATGTCTCCTTAAATGCAAATTGTACTGATAATAGATATTATGAATCTTCAAATGATGAATCTTCATCATCAAAAGATGATACAATACCTTCTTTTGAAGAAGTATCTAGATTTTCTAAATTACTTGAAAATGAAAATTCAAAACCCAAGAAGAGAGTTGAAAAGGCAAATTCTAGAATTTCAATCTTGACTAAATAAGTATCATATCTTTCTAAAGATCTTGATGTGAAAACTTCTGATTTTGAAAGTATTTTAAAAACCCTTGAGAAAGTTAAATCTGATAAGGATAAAATTTCTAAGGATCTTGAAACTGTAATTTCAAAGAAAAATATTTTAGAGCCTAACTATAGTTCAAATTCAAATGTTTTGGAAAATAAGAATTTGGTATTAAAACTAAAGTCAGAGATTTTATCCTTGATGAAATTTTTGTCAAACTTTACTCATGGAAAAGAAAACTTTTACAGGATGTATTCTCAAATTAGACCTTGGAGAAATCGTTCTGGTCTTGGTTATACTTATTCCAAACCTGTTTTTAGCAATAACTATTTTGTTCCTCAAAAAACCACTTTCTGTTCTAAGTGTCAATGTGGTGGACACTGGAGAAGAGATTTTTCTCTTAACAAAACTCAATCTTTAGGATTTCATAAAGCTCATTTTGTAAAAAAATGTGGATTCCTAAATTTCGTTTATCTAACCTTTCTGGATCCAAACATGTTTGGATTCTGAAAAACTAATTGTTTCTTTTTTAGGAAAATGAGAAGTGTACCAATAAGAATATTTGGTACATGGATAGTGGTTGTTCTCGACATGTGACTGGAAACAAAGATCTCTTTGAAAAGGTTATCAAAACAAAAGGTGGAAAAGTTACCTTCAGAGATAATGCTCAAGGAAAGATTGTTGGTATAGGTAATATTATTTTTCTTGGAAAAGTTCTTATCTCAAATGTTTTGTTTGTTAAAGGTCTTAGGCACAATCTCATCAGCATAAGCCAATTATGTGATGAAGGTTACCTTGTGAATTTTAGAAATGATAAGTGTCTTGTTCACAATTCCAAGGATGAGTTCATTCTATCTGCCCATAGGCAAGAGAATGTTTACACTATTAACCTAGAAAACCTTAGGATCTAAAACTTACCCTACTTAAGTGTAATAGAAGACCAATCGTGGCTATGGCATAGAAGACTAGGACACTTTAATCTGAGAAACCTTAGTAAACTCTCAAAGAAAAGACTTGTGAAGGGGCTACCGGACCTTAGAAATGATTCTTCAAAAGTCTGTGATCCTTGTCAATTTGGAAAGAAACATAAAACTAGCTGTAAATAAATTAATGAAGTTACAACTTCTAATGCATTACAGCTAGTGCATATGGATCTTTTTGGTCCTTCACAATCTGGAAGCATTGGAGGAAAATACTATGTATTTGTTTTAGTTGATGACTTTACTAGATTTACACGCATTTACTTTATCACAAAGAAATCTGAAGTCTTTTCCTATTTGAAAAATTTTAGAGCCCAAGTTAAAAATGAGAAAAACCTACCATTGATAACTATTCATAGTGATCATGGTGGTGAATTTCAAAATTCTGATTTTGAAATTTTTTGTAGTAAGAAAGGTATTACTCACAATTTCTCAGCTCCAAGAACTCCTCAGAAAAATGGTGTTGTTGAAAGAATAAATCGTATTCTTCAGGAGATGACTCGAACCATGTTGAGTGAATACTCAATTGCTAAGCACTTTTGGGCTGAAGCTGTTAGTACTTCCTATTATACTATAAATCGTGTTTTAACTAGACCATTTCTTAATAAAACCCCTTATGAGTTATGGACTGGCCGAAAACCTAAAGTTTCATACTTCAAAGTTTTTGATACAAAGTATTCATTCTGAATACAAAAGATAATCTACACAAATTTGCACCAAAATCTGATGAAGGAATCTTTCTAGGCTATTCTACAACCTCTACGGCTTATAGAGATTTCAATAAAAACACTTGTACTGTTGAGGAAACAATACATGTAAAATTCAATGAAAATGATCCTTTTGTTTTCAACCAACCCAATCCTACATCCTCGGATGTGTTTTCTAAAAATTTTTATCAACCATTATTAGATCAGTCTATAGAGGAAAATGTTCAAGAAATTATTCCTGAAACATTTACCACAGAAGATTTTCAATCATACGTTGATGAATAGGCTTTACAAAACCCAAATAAATTGTTTCTTAGAAATCAACCCAGTGATAACATCATTGGTGATGTAAATCAAGGGACCAGAAATTCTTTAAGAAATGAAATAGAACATCTTGCTTTTCTTTCTGAATTTGAACCTAAAAGCCCAAGTGAGGCCTTAGGTGATGATGATTGGATCAAAGCAATGCAAGATGGACTAAATGAATTTGAAAGGAACCAAGTCTGGACTTTAGTTGATAGACCTAAAGAAACAACTGTGATTGGTGTAAAATGGGTTTTCAGAAACAAATGTGATGAAAATGGAATCATTGTAAGAAATAAAGCAAGACTTGTTGCTAAAGGCTATAACCAACAAGATGGAATGGACTATGAAGAAACATTTGCTCCTGTAGCTAGAATTGAATCAATTCATATTCTATTAGACTTTGCAGCATTTTTCAATTTCAAACTATTTCAAATGGATGTCAAATGTGCTTTTCTAAATGGTTTTGTTCAAGAAGAAGTTTTTTTTTCGAACAACCTCCTGGTTTTCAAGATCCAAAACATCCTGATCATGTTTTCAAACTTACCAAGGATCTATATGGTCTTAAACAAGCCCCTAGAGCATGGTATGATAGACTTACATGATTTCTTTTACAAAAAAATTATACAAAAGGTATAGAAGATCCAACCCTTTTTATAAAAATGGAAAACAAAAATGTTTTGATTGTTCAAATCTATGTTGGTGACAACATATTTGGATCAACTCAGAAATCCTTAACTGATTCTTTTTCAAGTTTAATGAAATCTGAGTTTGAAATGAGTATGATGGGTGAGTTAACATTCTTTTTAGGTTTTAAAATTTCTCAAAAACCAGAAGGAACTTATATATATCAACATAAGTATATAAATGATTTACTCAAAAAGTATGGATTTGACAAAACTAAAAGTATTAGAACTTCAATCGGTACCTCAAATACACTTGATCTTGATGAAACTGGGAAACCAGTAGATCAAACAATCTTTAGAGGTATGATAGGAAGTTTGCTATACTTGACAGCTAGTAGACCCGACTTAATGTTTTATGTATGCTTATGCGCAAGATACCAATATAATCCAAAAGAGTCTCATTTAAAATCTGTAAAGAGACTCTTTTGGTATTTAAAAGGTACTATGGAATTAGGTCTTTTTTACTCTTCTGTGAATGATTTTGTTTTAAAAAGTTTTTCAGATGCTGACTTTGGTGGTAGTAGAATGGATAGAAAAAGTACATCTAGAACATGTCACTTCTTAGGAGATTCCTTGGTTTCTTGGTCCTACAAGAAACAACACTTAGTAGCAATATCCACTTTTGAAGCTGAATATTTAGCAGCTGGAAGTTGTTGTGCTCAAGTATTGTGGATGCAACACACACTCACTGACTATGGATTTAGTTTCTCCAAAACTAAAATTCTTTGTGATAATACAAGTTCCATAGCTCTTAGTAAGAACCCAGCACATCACTCTCATGAAAAACACATAGATGTTAGGCATCACTTTCTTAGAGATCACACACAAAAATGAGATATTATTTTATAATTTATCAGAACACAAGAACAACATGCTGAAATTTTTACAAAACCATTACCTTTCGATAGATTTGAGTTTATAAAACAGAAGCTAGTAATGATTACATTAAAATAATCATTCATATCTACTTCATGTTTTACAATTATCCTAACATTAAAAAACACCCTTTGAAAGGGGGAGGACATTTCTTTCTATGTTTTTATGTTTCTTTTTATCTTATGTTCTTTAACTATTTACTCTATGGATGTCTGTATTCATTTTTCTGTTTATCGTATTGACAGTTTTATCATATCATTAGTTTTTCTATTTATCGTATTGATAGTTTTATCGTATCATTCGTTTTTCTGTTTATCGTATTGACAGTTTTATCGTATCATTCGTTTTTCTGTTTATCATATTGACAGTTTTATCGTATCATTCATTTTTCTGTTTATCGTCTTGACAATCTTATTATTTACTTCATCGTATCGACCTATGATGGTAATGAATTTCTTTTCCATCGTATCGACTGATGATGGTAATGAATTTCTTTTCCATCGTATGGACCTATGATGGTAATGAATGTTTTTCCATCGTATCGACCGATGATGGTAATCAATTTCTTTTCCATCGTATCGACCGATGATGGTAATCAATTTCTTTTCCATCATACTGTCCGATGATGGAAACAGATTTCTTTTCCATCGTACTAAATGATGATGGTAACAAGATTGTTTTCCATTGGCTTGTAAGTTCATGGTAACAAGATTGTTTTCCATCATATTGTCAGTTCATGGTAACAAGATTGTTTTCCATCATTTTGTCAGTTCATGGTAACAAGATTGTTTTCCATCATATTTTCAGTTCATGGTAACAAGATTTTTTTCCATCGGCTTGTCAGTTCATGGTAACAAGATTGTTTTCCATCGGCTTTTCAGTTCATGGTAACGAGTTTGTTTTCCATCGTATTGTCAGTTCATGGTAATGAGATTGTTTTCCATCGGCATGTCGTTTGATACTTCTATTTTATTTTATTTCGTACGGTTGTGTATTCTTTAATTCTAAAACCAACAACTACCTTACGTTCTCCGATAGGTACATTCCATTTTTTATTTATTTATTTTTTTTCCTTTTTTGGTTTTTAATCCTAACTATTGATCTGTTTTCCTCTAATCCTGACCGTAGAAGATCAACGGTCACCCCTTTTTCACCTATAAATATCCCCCCTCCCCAAAACCACATTGGTTTTTCAGGTTTTGAGGCGAAGCTCTGCTCCACCAGTTTTAAATCATCGTACGATCTTTCATCAACATCACCTTTATGTCTCAATCCTCTCCTAACACTCCAGCCAAAATGTCTTCAAAGAATTTTACAGAGAAAGACCTTAACAGAGAAAGGTTAGTTTCTCGGGAATTTTTTGATTCGTATGATTCCACAATCAGAAGAATCATTCTCTTTCATGGATGGGAATATTTGTGTGTTGAAAGACCTGTTTCTCAAGATCCGGTTCTCTTTGATGAAGTTTGTCAGTTTTATAAAATCGTATCTTTTGACAAAGACATGACTATCAATTTTGCTGTGTACGATATAAAGTTGTCTATGTCTGTGAAACAAGCGGCTCATTTTCTGAATGTCCCAATAAAAGGGGATTCTTTCTGTCCATCTCATAAACTACTAGAAGAAGTTGGTACGTTTAATAGAGAAAGTTTTGAAAAGTCTTTGTTTGTTATTAATGATGAAAAGAGAAAAGTGTATCATCTTTAACCGGACAATAGGTTTGTGACTTTATTGATGCAAGGTTTTCTTATCCCAAGGAAAGGGGATAGAGAAACTCTGAATGTTTCTGATATATTTATGCTCGACTATCTTGTGAATATGAGAAAAGTAAATCTCACGTCGTATGTTTTTGAAACCATTAAGAATGTCAAGACAGGAGGGATTAAGTCCCAAATGATTATGTATCCATCCATCCTAACGAAGTTCATTCACGAAATAATGAAGTTTTGTAACATTTCTTTGAAAGGAAACCCCATATATTTGAATCCCTCTTGGATTAGAAAAAGTACTATGAAGAAGTTGAATGTTTGTTTTGATCAGAATTCAAAACTTTTTGTCAGAGATGTAGAAGCTAAATTGGCTCAGAATCAATCGGCACCTATGCCAGACAAAGAAATTCAATCCACTGGTGTTACTCAAAAGTCTGATCCGCAAACCAGTTCAAAGCCTAAGAAGAAGAGAAGGTACTGTAAGGAGGTTGTAGCCAAATGGAGAAAGGATAAGGAACAGAGAAAGGAAGGTGATCCAAAGATCGGTCTTGACCCGGCTGAGGCTTTTCCAGAAAGAATAAGGGTAGAAGAAACCCTTAAGGATGAAAAGAAAAAGAAAACTGTGTTGAAAAGAAAGGATCAAGACTTTGATATCTCTAAAGTTTTGAAAATGGTTGAGGATGCTAGTGCTCAACTGACAGAAGAAGTGCACCAAGAGCCCATCGTACAGAGTCTCCCTGAGAAAGGAAAACAAAAACAAGTGATGGAAGAAATAGGAGAAGTGGAAGAAGAGGAAGGATATTTTCTTTTAGAATTTCTTCAATGTTTGAAGAAGAGTAGAGAGGAATCAGTTCAAAAGCTGAGTGAAGGTGTTCAACAAACCCCTCATGTCGATCAAGCACGAACACAGGATAGATCTTCTCCTCAAGAAAAGCAAGGTTCTCAATCCTCTCACACTGATAAAGTTGTTGTCATTACTGAAAAAGTGGAAGAATAAAGAAAGCAGAAAGAAAAAGAAAAAGGAAAACAGCCAGTTGTTGACTCAAGCCGATCGTATGAACTAGCATCGTACGATGAAGATACTGATTCAGAACATACAATCTCACTCAAGAAGAGTGATTACATTGTTAATGTTTTGAGAAGGGTTGAGAAGACCATTCCTTATTTCCCGAGGCTGGAAGGGAAGATTGATTTTATTATTGATAATCAAAAGAAGATGTTTGGCTCTGTAAAAGAATTTAGGAAGAATGTTTTGTCAGTTGAAGCCGATTTGAAAGTTATTTCAGAAAGTTCGGTTGCTCATAAGAAGGCATGCAATAAGATGACCAAGTGGTCGTACAAAACAGAGAGCTCAATCAATGATCATGAGATATCAATTGAAGATATAAGAAGGTTTTCAAATGAGCTTGAAGTTTCTTTCAATAAGCTTGAAAGAGAAACGGTTGAAATGTTGAATCTTTTGTCTTCTCAATGAGCTGATGTTCCTTCAGTAAAAGACTTGTAAGAGAGAATGAATGTTTTTCAATCTGAATTCTCAAAGGTTTCATCTATCAAGGATGAAATGGTTTTGTTGAAGAATAAAAATTCAGTGTTATCCAAAGATAACAAGAATTTTCAAAACAGAATTGATACCCTTGAAGAAGTAATCAAAGTCCAGGAGGAGACTATCAAGAATCAAGATCAGATTTTTGCGGACCAACAAGAGCTTCTCAGAACTCAGGGTTAATAAATTTCTGAAGACAAGAAGGAGATAAAAAAGATGAATGTGGTTCTTCATGAGTTGATCAAAAAGGATAAAGAAAGAGAAAACAATTGACTTGTATTTGTTTCTCTTTGAAAGCTGTCTTTGTTTTGTAATAACTTTTATGATTCTTTTCATTTATCCATTGTCTTGTGTTTATTTTCAAACTCCTTCAGACAATTCAACATTATCCCTTTCTTTTTTTAAATCTCAAAGGGGGAGAATGTTTACAAAGGGGGATAATGTTTTATAAAGGGGAAGAATGCTTTAAAACACTCTTAAGGAAAATCTACGAATACAATCCTTAGGAAAGTCCATACCTAAGGGGGAGTGAGTTGTATTCAAATTCATATTCAGAAGAGTTTCCAAAAACTCAGGGGGGGAGATTAGTATTTCTTGTTATATTTTCTTTATGTGTTGTGCTTTCCAAAAAGGGGGATATTGTTGAGTCAAATGTTATCTTTTGACTTCTATATTTTGTTTTGGAAATCACAAATGTCTTTTTAATCATATATTACTAACTCTTTCAATCGTATCGTACTGACTCTGTCAATCGTACCGTACTGACTCTGTCAATCGTACCGTACTGACTCTATCAATCGTACCGTACTGTCTCTATCAGTCGTACCGTACTGACTCTGTCAATCGTACCGTACTGACTCTGTCAATCGTATCATACTAACTCTATCAAATGTATTGCGCTGGCTCTGCTATTCATATGTTCATTACTGTTTTGGTACTTAGACAAAAACAATTGCTCCATATGAATCGTACCATTGCTTATCATCAATATATATCATGTTTTAACCAATACGATGTCATTGAGTAAGTTACAAACTAATCAAAATGATGTCGTTCTTTCTGTTTCAATATGACCGTTATGATGCCAGGTGTCCAAGTCCCTCCGAGGTTTTCGGAAAAATATGACTGTTGGAAGAGTTGTGACCGTTGGAACCCGAGGCCTATAAATAGGAGGCCATTTAAAGCTGAGATAATAAGATAGAGAACGAATGAGACGTTGTGGAACAACTGTGATACTTTGCTTCAATCAAGATTCTAGAGAGACATGATGTGACTTCTCTCATCTGCTTTGTGCGTCCGATCATCATATCGAGGGCTTTCAAGCAATTGAAAGATAGAGGTGCCGATTACCTACAAAATCGAGGGCTACCAGAGATAGGCAGACAGACGTGCCGATCATCGTATCGAGGGCTGCCAGGGATAGGCAGACAAACGTGCCGATCATCGTATCGAGGGCTACTAGGGATAGGTAGACAGACAGTCCAATCATCGTATCGAGGGCTCACCAAGGTGTTGGTGAGACATACCTTTTATCCTAGGTGAAAGGATAACCCTTCTCTTTGGGTTAAAAGAATTTTAATTATTTTACATTTCCACTGATACTTGTATTAGAAAGGAATTTTTATTTTTTCTTTTCTTATTTACATATTCAATTGTAATTGTTTCAATTACAATCATTCTATTACATATTGTATTGATTGATTCTATACGCTTTAAGGTAGAATCATTCATCTTTTTATAACTCTGATTATTGTGTTCATCTTGAATACTATGGTTTTACATTACATTATTATTACAATACATCATACCTTTTTATATTCAATACAATTATGGGTGTTAGTATTTATATTAGTTTAAGATCATTCAAACTAATCTCTTAGTTGCTAGAACTCAAAGGTTTTTAATCCTACAATTCACCCCCCGTCCCTCTTGTATTTTTCCATCTAATAGACATACAAATCTATATATTCGATCCTACAATTATGATACTTCCCCAACAGCATAGTTAGAGGCATCACACAATAGATGAAATGGAAAATCAACCCGAGCTCGTTGGATTATCGGGGTTTAAGTGAGACTCTATTTCAATTTGTTAAAATATTTTTCACATTTTTTATAAACGAAAAATTTTATTTTTATTTTAAAATAATTTGGATAGGGAGAGTGAAATATTTCTAAAGACATTAATAAATTTTTGGTAAAATCCAACATTCCCTCAGAATGACCTCACATCCTGCACATTTTTGTTGAATGGTTGGGAAACAATGACATTGAATTTTGATTTATCTACTTGAATACTATCCCTAGAAATGACATTCCCATCTACTATACCTTGTCTCACCATGAAATGAACTTTCTCATAATTTAATATGTTATTCATTTCAATATAGGGATGTAGGAATGAGCAAAGTCTACTCAAAAATTGATAAAAGGAAGAACTATATATCGTGATATCATCCATGAAAACATCCAAGAAATATTCTAGGTAATATAAAAAAATACTAACCAGGCATCCGTGGAATGTACCTAGATCATTTCCTAGAACAAATAGAATTATTCAATATGAAAATGTTTCAATGGGGTAAGTGAAGGTCATACTTTTTGAATCCTTAGGGTAAATATAGATATAAATGTATCTAGAAAACCGATCAAGGAAACAGTCATGGGACTTCATCGATAGCCTTTATAGAATTTAGTTAATGGATGGTAATGGGAAATTTTCCTCCATAGTGTGTTGGTTAAGTCATTGATATTATATATAGAAACACCAACTATTTTTCACATGGGTTCGAACAAATTCAATATTTTCTATTTTAATTACCCTAAGACCAATGATTTTTGAAACTACTTCCACCAAAACAACACATTGGATGTCATTGATTGGGTAAATGATTCCGGAAGCCAATAATTTTATTACCTCCTTTTTAAAAACATCTTAGAGGTTTCAGTTCAATAGACATTGTTCCTACCTCACTGGTTCAGCCTCATTATTTAACAATATATAGTGTGCTCAAATTGATGGGATAATACTAGCGATTTTGGAAAGTGTCTATCCTAAATCATGTTTATATTCCCTAAAAAATTTGAGAAGACTTAATTATTTCTCTAGAGGGAGTAAACATGAAATGACGACTATAATTTTGTTTCCATTCCCAATATATGAATATTTTAGAATTTTAGGTAGTGGTTTCTATTCCAATTCTTGGGGGTTTGGATTGATGGGTGTGAATCAGAAATTGATAGGTTAGTGATCTTATCATACTACTAAATGGTAACATCCTTAGATTAGGAATGATCTCTTAAAATAATTGTATTATTATCAATGTTCATGGGTTCCTAAGTGCTCTAAAAATTATCAATTAACAAACATGCATGACATTTTTCAAGACCACTACTACATTAAATGCATGATTATTTTCCGAGCATATCAATCAATGATGAAAATGAAATGAAGGGGATCATAGGAGATAAAATAAGTTTCTGTAGGGGAATGGAATACATCAATTAGATTAACAAAGAGAGTGGAATGTTATTTTGATTTGTGTTTCATTGTATCAAGGATATTGAAGTCTAAACATTTTCAACCAAAATCCATTATTAATATACCATTATGGACATTAATTATGGTTTTGGTAGTTTTTAGGATAGGTATCACAAATATAAATGGGTCATGTCTCTTCATCCTATCATCATCCATTTTAACCACATAAAACCTAGTGGAAAAAATTAATATTTTCAACCTCTTGAGAACATCCTCGAACAAACCAGTGGGGTGTGCAGTACCCCAGTTTTCTAGCTGAATAACTATTATAGTTTATAGTTGTAGAAGCACCAAAATAAACTATATCATTGTAAAAGGAATAGTCGTATATGGCACATGAATTCAATAATTTTCTAGTGTCATTTAATTTGGTGGGATGTAATTATATAAAAAATACTAAGACGATCCTCCCCAATATCACCTCTTCATCACCTCAAATTTTCTTTTTTGGTGTACACATCTCCTTGAGAGACATTGTGTATAATGTAATTTTCTTCATTAAATCAATCAATGGGGGTGTTAACCTGAAAATTTTTTATGGTTTCCAATATTTCTTTATGATGTTAAGCTAATTTGTATTTCCATAGTTCTTTGTACCATTGTGTAAATGGAATAGGAAAGGATTTGAAAGATGTATCATCATATTATACTCTCTTAATTTTAGAAGGGCTTCTCTAAAGACATGGTCTTTCCTTACATGAACCATTTTTAGTGGTAGGGGTGGTGGTTTCCTCGTGAGGGGATGACTCTAATTGAGGGGTCATTTATATTATAGAAGATGTTCCACACTAAATGGTTATGCAATAAAAATTGTCCTTATCCCTAGGGTTGAATAGTGGCTGAGAAGGTAGTTTCCCCATCCCAGGATTTTTGATTTCCCCTTCTGAGATGGTGATTTTTCCTAATTGGAATTTTAGGTCTTGTATGGATACTTGGATGGTTTTTTGGAATTGGAGATTATTTTCATCCATTTGTTTCATCATGTCATATAGTTTAGTCTCAGGTTTCTGAGGGTTTTTCGGAATGGCCTTTGTGGTGGTTGGCTATTTATAGTTGGTGGTGGTGGAATACGACTCTATGTCAGTTGGTTCAATGGTTTTTTAGGCTGGGTTGAATAACCATTACTATAGGATTGTCTTTATTTCAACTCCGGGATGGATTGATAATATGGATCTTATATAATGAATTTTTTATAAGGGTGTCCTATAAAGATTGCCTCACAACTCTGAGAAGATTCTCTCAGTTGATCGAATTAGTCTAAATAATGGTTATCAGTAGAAAAAATACCATGATGGATTGGGGGAGGATATTGCTATTTTCATTTGTAAATAGAATGTTTTCATAGAAGGGTGCTTACCTCTTTAAAAATTGTGTCCAAATTCTTATCAAACTCATAACTTTTCACCTCATGGACACCTTGAATGGGTATACTAGACCTTGAAAAACATTGTTGAGTGTTCTTTTACATGTTATAAATGAGTTTCCTTACATCGATTGATGTTTTATCTACTAGTTCACCACCTACATAAGCATCAATAACATTGGATCATTTTAAATGAAATCATTAAAAAATGTATTAAAAGTTGATCACATATTTGGTAGTGTGGGAAACATGAACAAATCCTTTTAAATTCTTCCAAATAATCATGAAGTGTTTCCCGTTAATATTGTCTTATAACAAAAGAAATTATTATGTATTATTTTAGTTTGAGAGGGTGTTAAGTATTTTTTAATAAAAAGGCATTTAATGTCTTACCAGCCTCTAATTGGTTAATCAACATAGTAAAGCCCAGAATTTGTATTGTTTTCTAATAAAAATTCAATTAACTAATTTCTATTTGTTCATCGTATACATTATTAGGGTTTAATATATAACACACAATATGAGATTATTTTAAATTCATATGTGGGTCTTCTATAGAGGACCACGAAATCTTAGCAATAAGTGAATTAGACAAGATTTTAGTTCAATGTTTTGTACTTGTGCTTGTATTTGAATATAAATGGCCAGGATATAAACATCAATATAGGTTGGTTATTTTACTGTTCAATTATTTTTAGGCATGTTTTAGATGTAATGTTCAGTTTATAGTTAGGTTCTAGATGAAGAGGTGTTTAGAAAGGTTTTTCATCCTTCAAAGGGTTGTCTTGTGTGTCTCGATGTTGTTGATGTAGGATCCTATGTAGTTTAGGTTTAAACGGAGATAAATCTCATAGGGTAGGACACATAATTCACATAACTTACCCAATAAATAAATCATAAAACAAAAATATATTTAATGTTATAAGATAAAAAAAAATATTGACAAAAATATTATAAAAAACACACAATGAAAACCAAACTGGTCCCCAGAAACAGCCCAAAAAACTTGATTTATTTGTCATGAAACGTCAAATTGATTATATTGTTACATTTTATTTATTAATTTTTTAGTCTGTAGGTCATCTATCACGGATTATTTTCGGTTGAATGTTTTTATTTTTTTAATAAAAATGACAGAAATAGGGGTGGTTTTGAATATATTTTTAAAAATAAAATGACTTAATTTAAATAGTTTAATAATTAAAAATCAAGTTGATTTTGAAAAATATAGGATATATATGTGATCATTTCTATTTTATTTCACCACTTGAAATGTTAAGTGTTTTCAATTTATTGATAGGATTTAGTGTCATCCTTTAGTTAAGGGTTAAGCCAGATCATGAGTACCCAAAAGTCTCTAAAATGATGCAAATAGTACTAAAACCTAACATAAAAATAATGCATTAATGTTATAGTGACCTAGAATTATTTTTTTAAGGAACACTAAAATCTAAAATGATGGATTAATAATAGGATTTTTATTTTGTGCAATCTGAACGACACAATCCACACACAAAAAATTATACACCGAACAGTTATGAGATTAAATGTGTTTCAATTAAATGCATTAAAAAGTTATGAAATATCAAAAATAAAAATTCCAAACCACAATTTACACTAACCTATTAGAGATTTATATATTGGTACACCCTATTATTTAGGACCAATAGGGGCCTATATACCCTGAGAGGGGGGTGAACAATGGTATGGATATTCTTTTTCAAAGTTCTTCCTACCCCACTGGATCTTGACCTCTTTATTACAAGGGTCACATTGTTTGCTCTTGTGTGTAAACTATGATCACTTCTTTACTTCTTTATCTAATGATGACGCTTTGAATGCAATACAGGGAAGAAAACATGCATACATAGAGATTTTTTCTTATTTCACCCTCACTGGGCTACGTCCAAGGAGCATACGTCGACAAGTTGCCGGTTGTACCAATTCCACTAATATTCACTAGCTGTGGATACAATGTTCAGGCTAGATCACTTTTATTCCAAGGATCACTGCCTTTACAATGTTTAGGGTCAGCTCACTACATTCCCAAGGGTCACTCCCTGTTTCTCTCTCTCTGGCTCACTACTGGTGGAGAGGATCACCTTCTTTATCTTCCTTTGAACACTGATCTTGGAAGGAATCCACTCACAGTTTATAGAACTGTAGGTCTCATCATTTTCATGAAATAATGCATCTTCCTCTGTAAGTAGATGCTCTGTTGAAGCTCAAATTACACCCGTAGATGAATCTATTTTTGCACTGAAGGTATCGGGAAAACTTCCAGCTGCCACGCAGCTCGAAAATCCCTGCTGGAAATAAACATTACTTGGCGTGCAAGTCAACCTCGGCACGCAAGTCAGATCTGGCGTGCAAGCCTATCTCAGACACTTGCGCGACACAATCTTCTTCAACCCAAAACCTACGTGGCTCACTTCCTTTTATGCCCAAACCAAAATTGGAGTGCAACTCCACACTAGCGTGCAACTTCAAACACTGGTGCGCAACAATAACCCTAGCTCGCAAGTCCCACCTGTGCGACCACACACACCACTTGCACGACCACTACACCTGCGTGACGAGAGCATTGATTTCTCAAATTGTTGAACTCTGGTGAGGAATGAAGAGGGGTGGTCCAGTATTTATAGGCAAATTGAGCACCCTGCGCGATGGCGCCCAAGTCACCTGCGCGACCCAGTCTCGACATGCAAGTCTTCTGTCCTTTTAGACACTTGCGCGACCAACTCCCAAACTTGAGCGAACCTATTTCCTTAGCCATATTTTGATCTTCTGATCTTGAAAAACATATGGTGCATAAGGTTTCTATACTCCATGTCCTCGGCGCGCAAGTCCGTTTTCCAAAAAAAACTTTTCTTCATTTGTTGATTTTCAGGCCCAAACATTTGGCAAACACTGAAAACGGTGCCACCTTGAATCTGTTCTTTTTGTACCGCCTCCAGATCATCCATTCCTTTTGACAACGTTCTTGAATCAAACATGGATCGTTGACCTCATATCTTGAACTCTACATTCCATCATGATATCCTCTTTGTCAAAAAATTTGTATGCCATTGTTTTTCATTATCAACAATCACCACTCAGATGTCCACTTTGTCAAAAAACACAATCACCTAAAAAATGTTTCAATGATGCCTTGAGGGATTTTTTCCCAACAATCTCCCTCTTTGGGTTTATTGACAACCCTTTTATTGAAAGATACATCGTTACTTCTTCAGCCACCATTCGCCTTTTGCGATTCTGATAGCGATCAAGGATTTACTCAACACATACTCTAAGCCCACATGAGCAATGCTCGGTGTGATAAACAAGAGTAAATGAAAAGTTCATCAATGAATAAATTCATCTATGACATCCACTATTGACACCAAACTGATACCAATTTTTACGAAACTCATACCAATTGTTGAAGGACTTGTGGGAAGACCAATTTTGTTTGGAAATATTTTTACCACATTCCAACACTACTCTTCTGCTTTTATCACGATCTGCAGCTGTCGTGATATCTATTATTTGATCGATCACTTCTAGCATCGTCAGATTTAAAAATCTCCCCCTTTATCATTTCTCCCTCTATATGGTTGCTCCACTGGTCAGCTTCTCCCCGTATCAATCATGATTTATCAAATTTCCACACTATCTCCCCCTTGAACAATCACTATTTTCTCCCCCTTTGTCAACAAACCTGAAGGTCACTCCTTTGCAGTCTGTAACAGAGTATAGAATACATATCATCACATTAGGTAAAAACACATCATACCTCGGGGAGGGGGGGGGGGGTTCACATTCACACTACTTCAAGTGCGGGGAATCGACTGAACTCCCAGAGCTAGCCAATGCCTCTCAAAAGCTTCCTTGGGTAAGGCCCTTTTCAGAATGTCTGCAACCTGTAGCTCTGTAGGCACATACTCCAACTTCACGATTCCCTGCTCAACCTTCTCCTTGATAAAATTATACTTAATATCAATGTTATTTTTCCTTGAATGATGGACTGGATTTTTGATAAGATTTATAGCACTTGAGTTGTCGCACTGGATTCCAATCGGAGACTTCACTTCAACTCCCATATCTTCAAGCTGTTGTTTCATCCACAATATCTGTGTGCATGCTTGAGTGGCCGCAATATACTCAGCTTCTGCGGTGCTCAATAAAATGAAATCTTTCTTCTTGATTAGCCAAGAAATACACAATCCACCAAGATAGAATGCACCACCTGACGTTGCTTTTATATCATCTGCTGAACCGGCCCAGCCTGCATCAGTATATCCCAATAACTCTGTCTGAGATTTGTCAGTATATGTCAAGCCGAAATCCACTGTGCCCTGGATATACCGAAGTATTATTTTCACTGCAAGCAGGTGGATTTCCTTGGGATTACTCTGATATATCACTACTTGCCATATGGCGAAAAAAATATCTGGCCTTGTTGCGGTTAAGTACAACAGACTTCCAATGATTTTCCTGTATTCTGTGATATTAGCTGCCTTGTCATCCTCATCTTTTGATTATTTCATCCGTGTAGCAACCGGAGTCTTCATCTCCATAGAATTTTCCATTCCAAACATTCTCAGGACCTCCTTGGAATATTTAGACTGAGAAATGAATTTTCCATTCCTTCTTTGTGTCACCTGTGGACCGAGGAAAAATGCTATCTCTCCAATCATTGACATTTCAAACTCATTTTTCATGAATTCGGTAAACTGTCTACAATGAGCTTCATCTGATCCTCTAAATATTATGTCATCGACATAAACCCACACCATCATCCTTTGATTACTATCATTAATGAAATAGATATTGTAATCAACTCCTCCACACTGAAAACCATGCTTCTTCAAGTACTGATCAAGCCTTGAGTACCATGCTCTTGGTGCTTGTTTCAGCCCATACAATGCCTTCTTCAGCCTGAAAACTTTGATCTCATCCTCATGAATGAGAAAACCATATGGCTGCTCGATATGCACTTCTTCCTCCAGAATCCCATTCAAGAGTGCAGATTTGATGAACATCTGGAATACTTTAATCTTTCTTTTCACTACAATGGCTAGGAATAATCAGATTGTCTCCAGCCTTGAAACTAGTGCAAATGTCTTTTCAACTTAGATTCGCTCTATCTCAGAATATCCTTTTCACACCGTTTGTTCTTTATTTCGAATCAATGTGCCATCTTCGTTCATCTTGTTATGAAAGACCCATTTAGTCCCGATGAAGTTTTTATCTGCTGGCCTCGAAACAATATCACATGTTTGGTTCTTCTCAATCTGGTCAAGCTCTTCATTCATAGCCTGAACCCAGTTTTCATTCTCAACTACATCAACAAAGCATTTCGGCTCTACCTGAGATAAGAAAGATATCTGGTGCATTGATTTCATTATTCTTGTCTGAACTGGAGCTCACTGATCACTAATGATATTCTTCATGTCAATTTCAGCTTGAATCTTTGGCTTTTTTGTAGATAATGATTTTACTTCCTTGTACTCACCATCAGTATCTACTTCTGAATCAACTTCAGCCACTTCTTCTCTCCCTGAGTCTCATACCACTTCCTCACATTCAACAGAAAAATTTTCACTATGTCATTGTTTAATGACGTCATTTCCTTCTTCTACTTTCTGGATCTTCTTGTTGAACCATTGTTGATACTCTCTCGCAGCATCTTGGTATCCTAAAAATAGTCAGCTGATACTATATTGTTAGAGCAAAATAGATAAGAATGAAATTCTTGATTATTGTTGTTTCTCCTGCAGTATGTCTTCCCTCCATAGACATGACCTGAGCTGAGTCATCTAATTATTTCATTGATGGCTCTTTCATCTGATTTGGATATAGAATTCTTCCCCTGTGTTACACAACACTTCTATCTGTTAGGCGCAATGGTATAGACTCATAACCATCCTTCTCTGCATGCACCATTTATTCTAATCTGGAACTCACCATCGATCCATTAACCAAACCTCTAAGCCTAATAAGTTGGAACTCTGTGTAGGAAACAAGAGAAAAAGCTAATAACACAATTACTTCTCATTGTGCTCTATTGCTCCCTTTCTTCTTCAACAATGGTACCTGATTTGAATCAATTGAAACTCTAGAGAATATCACTTCTCCACTTCGCATCCTTAGATGCCAATTCCCCATGGATCGTATCTCCCTAAAACCTAAAACACATGAATCATCAGTTAATAGCATTTATATACATAGGGAGAGGGGATTTTCTCGAATCCTCAAAATGAGGATAGTGGTTGATCCTGATGGGTCAACCCTTTGATTTTTTCTTAGAGGGCATCACACTCCTTTCTTGCTTCCTCCAGCTGCCTAGCCAACTTCAATTGTTCTGGCCATATGACTAGGCATTCATTGCCTACATTCTGAGCCTTTTTCTGATATGTAGATTTGGTAGGCTCGGCCTTTCTCACCGCTTGGGGTATAAACCCGCTAGTACACATTTCATTCTTTGTGGTTATACCAAAATTCCATTTTCATTGATTATTTCTCTGAGTAGGAACATCTCTGTCTGGAATCATCCCTTTCTTCTTCTCCCATCTTGGGGGTCTTCCTCTTTCCTTCAGTTCTCACTGAGAAACACGACGTGCGGATTTTTCAATGTATTATTTGTTCATCTTTCTTTTATCATATGTTTGAGTCACCACACTCCTTTTTGCTGGTGGTGAGTCCTCCATTGAACGTTCATTCTTCTTTATCACAGCTGGAGTAGATCTCCCCTTAGTCATCAAGGTTTGTTCACATTCTCTCCTTGAGAGCAGTTGTGAGTACGACCGAGGAGGTGACTGATACACCATTAGTTCAGATCCATGTGATTCCCATGAGGCTCTAAGCCTATTCTTCTTCTTACCACATTGTCTCCCTATGTATAATTTCTCATTATTCATCATTAGAGTCGAGAATCTCTTTTCGAGTTCTCTTTCCCTTCTTGTGTTCTTCTTGCTGCAATTTCTTTCCAAATGCCCATAATCTGAACAAATAAAACATTTTCCACCAATGGAATACCTCATTTTGTCACTTCTATGTCGAGATGTTGATACACCTTGAGCTCTTCTTCTGACATGGGGCTCTTGAGCTTCCTGACACATACTCATGGTGTGCCCCATTCTTCCACAGTAATAGCATCTAATGGATGCTTTCCTCTGAGAGACTCTTCTCTCTGATTGTTCATGATGCTTCTTCTTATTCTCAGATTTAGTAATGTTTCTGTTTTCACAGCCTGAGATGTATTCCAGGGCCTCTGAACAAAAGCTTGATGTGTGGCCATGAATCCTACAGAAAAAGCACATGTCAACACTTCTTTTTATTACTATCCTCTTAGGCCTATCTTCAGCACCTATATGTTTTTCTCCAATCCTGGAACTGTTCACGACTCTCTTCTTATCATGCATTGGAGGTGATTCATCAAATCCAATACCAGCTTTTCCAAAACATTCTGGTCTTTGAGATAGGAAAATATTTTGTTATTTCTCTTCAGAAATAACATATCTGTTCTTCATTTTATCATCACTTTTCGAAGGATGATCAAATAGAAAGTGTAATGCATCCTTCATTTTTGGAATTCATTTAGCATTGGATTTCTCCACTTCCTTCATTACTGATTCTAACTCTTCTTCCAACTTCTGAATCTTCATATCACTTGATTTAAGTTGGGCATTGAATTCCCTTCTGAGATTCTTTCCACGACTCATCTCATCTGCCAATTCTTCTGTGAGATTTTCTACCATACCACTTTGCTCCTTTACTTTTAATTTTTCTTGAGAAACAGATTCAGAGATAGATTCATTCTCTTGTTGGAGCCTTTGATTCTTTTGAACTTGTTCAGACAACTGTGTATCTAGATCATCATTTCTGTCCTTGAGATTCTGAATTTCATCTGTGTTCAGATTCTTTCCCTTGACATCAGCTTTTGATTTTTCAACCTTTGCTGATCTCTTTCGTAGTTCTTCATCTTGAGAATCATTCTTCTCTCTTAGGTCAGTAACCACATCAATAAACCTTTGGTCTAAGCCTCTTATCTTGTTGACCTCAATGTCAAATACATTGATCCAGATATCTTTAGATTTAACTTCTTCATCCAATTTCTTTGTCATATTGACAACATCTACTTGTGGCATTCTAGAAACATCTCCATCATCAGTTGTTTCCGTATAACTTTGAAGTTCATGTACTTCACTCGTTCCTGCATCATTATTGAGTGAATCTATCTTTTCCCTATTAGATTCATCCAATCCTTCCTTCAGCAAGCTATTTGATTACTTTAGTTGAATCACACATTTTCCATACACACTTCCACACTGAGGAATACCACCTGATTTCTGATTCTTCTTCGATGTTTTCCCCTTTTCCATGGCACACCGAGATAAGTGCAGACTGTTTCTTTAACCACACAGATCGACTAAACCAAGTCGGGGAAAAAAATCTGATAACAACAACCTTCCCTCTGATACCAATTGATAGGACCAATAGGGGCCTATATACCCTGATAGGGGGGGTGAATTAGGGTATGGATATTCTTTTTCAACGTACTTCCTACCCCACGGGATCTTGACCTCTTTATTAAAAGGGTCACTTTGTTTGCTCTTGTGTGTAAAATATGATCAATTATTTACTTCTTTATCTAATGATGATGCTTTGAATGCAATGCAGGGAAGAAAACAGGCATACACAGAGATTTTTACTTGGTTCACCCTCACTGAGCTACGTCCAAGGAGCATACACTGACAAGTTTCCAGTCGTACCAATTCCACTAATCTTCACTAGCTGTGGATACAAAGTTCGGGCTAGATCACTTCTATGCCCAGGCTCACTGCCTTTACAATGTTTAGGGTCAGCTCACTACTTTCCCAAGGGTCACTCCAGGTTTCTCTCTCTCTGGCTCACTGCCGATGGAGAGGATCACCTTCTTTTTCTTCCTTTTCTCACTACTCTTGGAAAGAATCCACTCACAGTTTATATACCTATAGGTCTCTTCATTTGCATGAACGAATGCATCTTCCTCTGTAAGTAGATGCTCTGTTGAAGCTCAAATTTCACCCGTAGATGAATCTATCTTTACACTGAAGGTATCGGGAAAACTACCAGCTTCCACGCAGCTCGAAAATCACTGCTGGAAATAAACCGTACTTGGCACGCAAGTCAACCTCAGTGCGCAAGTATCGGCGCGAAAGTCAAAACTGGCGCGTAAGTCTACCACAGAAACTTGCGCGACACAACATTATTCAACCCAAAACCTGCGTGAATCGCTTCCTATTACGCCCAAACCAAAATTGGCGCACAACTCCACACTGGCGCGCAGCTTCAAACACTGGCGCGCAACAATCACCCTGTCGCGCAAGTCCCACCTGCGCGACCACACACACCACTTGCGTGACCACCACACCTGCACGACGGGAGCTCTGATTTCTCAAAGTGTTGAACTCCGGTGAGTAATGAAGAGGGGTGGTCCAGTATTTATAGGAAAATTGACCACCATGCGCGACGGCGCGCAAGTCACCTGCGCGACCCAATCTCGGCGCGCAGGTCTTCTGTCCTTTTAGACACTTGTGTGACCAACTCCCAAACTTGAGCGAACCTATTTCCTTAGCCATATTTTGATCTTGTGATTTTGAAAAACATATGGTGCATAAGGTTTCTATACTCCATGTCCTCGGCGCGCAAGTCCGTTTTCCAAAAAAAACTTTTCTTCATTTGTTGATTTTCAGGCCCAAAAATTTGGCAAACACTGGAAAACGGTGCCACCTTGTATCTGTTCTTTTTGTACCACCTCCAGATCATCCATTTCATTTGTCGATGTTCTTGAATCAAACATGGATCGTTGAACTCAGCTCTTGAAGTCGACATTCCATCATGATATCCTCTTTCTCAACAAATTTGTATGTCATTGTTTTTCTTTGTCAACAATCACCACTCAGATGTCCACTTTTTCAACAAACAAAATCACCTCAAAAATGCTTCAATGATTCCTTGAGGGATTTTTTCCCAACACTATTCAATTGTGTAGCTCCCTCACAATGATCTCCCTATAGTTAGACTACCATCGAGAGGAGAATAAATATCATGTGGATCTCCCTCTTCATCATGGATCCTCCTATGAAGATAAGGGCCTCCAAAAATTCTATGATGTGGATATGACCCCTCTAGGACTAAAAATCGGTAGCAATTCACTCGTTGATCCAAATAGTAAATGAGGTACCCATGCTTCCCTTTTATAACCAAAATGGGAAGTGGGGTTTGGCACCCAGTATTTAATATACCAATTGTGTCTATGCTTTGGGTTTGTAAATGGAATTATCTATACTTGGAAAATATAGAAGAATATATGTCCAGAATATTTACTATTCCAATGTCAAATTGGGTTACCATTGGACATATAGAATGTTATATATTGTCAAAATAATGAATATTTCTTTTTAATTCTTTAATATTTGGTTTCCTAGAATGATCAATTCATTTGTTACACAAGATGAATTAAATGGGATTAGGTTACTTGAGACGATATTTACCCAACTGAAATTTTGATCAGAATAAAAATTTTCTGTGTATTTGAATTCAAATATTTCAAGAAATGTGAAAAATAGGGGACATGTGTCATTGGGTTTCTATGAATTTTAGCCCATTTTCCATATGTTTCATCTTCATCACTCCAAACCACATCCCATATGATAAAATAAAAAAAAAACACAAAAATAGACCTTCTAAAAAGTGAAAAACATTAAATAATTGGATCAAATGCAAAGTGATATGTTTTATTAAATTTTGAATTTATGATACATAAATAGTTTTAAACCGTGGTGTAAAGGTGAAATAAAATAGTAAATCACAGTGCAATAAATACACTATTGGGTGTATGATTAGAGAGCGTATGATAGTGTATGGTATTTCCTTTTGATATAGGCATCCATGCTTTCCTACGGAACTTCTTATTCCTTGATACGATAGGCTTTTATTTCATTCTTAGGATGGACTATTTGGTTCTTTATCATGCATATGAGGATTTTTATCACCGTAGGGTGAATGTTTATCACCAGAGGGTGGTACATATCTCTAAAAGGGAGATTGGTATGTCCAAGTTGGTAGATATGGAACTTGTAATCTTGTTCAAGGTGGAGTGACCACCTAATTGCTAGCCCGTACAAGCAGGATCATAGACTACATCAAATAGTGTTCCATCCAGTAGTCAACCAATTCATGGTGGTCCTTAATGATTAATTTTCAGGGCTACAACCTAAGAGTGAGTTAGAATTTACTATTGTTTTATTTCTTAGATCTACACTAGTATTTATTCCTCTTTAAAGGATGTCTACTATTCACTTGCAGGATCTCAATATTTAGCTAAAGGATTTAGAGGCCAAGGGTTTCGTATGGCCCAATATGTCTCCTTGTGGTTCATCACCCCTTTTCATCGAGAAGGTGGATGGAGACATTATGATTTTCATGGATTATTAGATGTTAAATTATCTTATAGTGAATAAATAGTATCAATTACTTCATATTGATGATCTTTTTGACCAACAAAGAAGATAGAGGGTATTATCGAATAATTACATGTTATTGGGATATCATCAGGTTTGAGTTAGGAAATCAGATATCAAATGTTTTCCCTTTTATTGTTGGAATGATTTATAATAGTATCTTGTGATTTAATTTAGTCTTATGGATGCACCTTCTATCTTTATAGATTTTATTGATATTGTTTTCCATCCTTATCTGGATTCCTTTGTCTATGTATTCATAGATGAAATGTTGGTGTATTATTATACTCAGAATGATCATTAGACTCTTCTTGACATCATTTTTAATAAACAAGGAGAGAACTAGATTCATGATAATATCAATAAATGTGATATTTTGGGTCTTTGAGGTTCACATCATGGTCAATAATATCTCAATGGCCCGAGTTTCAGTTCACTAAAAAAAGGAGAGAGCTATGGTTTGTTGGTAGTATCCCAATAATTTCTTTGATATATAATGTTTTTTGGGGATATCTGGTTACTAAAATAATTTTATATAAGACTTATTATGATTAAAATAATATCTTACAGGTTGGACATAGATGGGTGTGAAGTTTACATTGTCTGAATCTTTTTAGATCACGTTTCACGAGTTCAAATGAAAATTAACATTAGTGTCAACAAAGACACTGCCAGAGCTAGATAGGGTCTATACAGTCTATTGTGACACATATGGTATTAGGCTAGAAGTAGTTCTGATATAAGAAGATCAAGTTTTTTCATGTGGGTTATGGATGTTTATGCCTCATGAGTGAAATTTCTCGACATAAGATCTTGAGCTAGCAGTTTTTGTACACACCATATGTTTTTGGAGGTACTACTTGTTGGGAGAGCGTTTTATGGTGTTTAAAGACCATAATATACATAGGTATATTTTTAAAAATTGAGACTGAATATTGGAATAAAATATGGTTTGAATATATATAGTCCTTTTAATTCTAGCATACCTATATGACTGTTAAGGCTAATGTTCTTGCTGATTATCTGAGTAGGATGACTGGACCACAATTAGTTCATGAGTCCAGTAAAAAATGGATGAGTGTGTCTTTGTTTTCTAGGATGTAAATAGAGATGATGAAATTTCTTGGAGATTCTATACTATCATCACTATCAATGAACTCTTCACATATAGATATGGTTATGATATAGCTGTTTTCTGAACCAGAAGGTTTGGTCTTATGAGAGATTATGGATGGAGAGCACCCACCTCTGGATTGGTCCATTGATGATGATTGGATCATATATATATATATATATATATGTGTGTGTGTGTGTGTGTGTGCGTGTGTCTCAGTCCCCACAAATAGGGGAGTGGAGATGATGTGGGGGTCACTATCTTTTTAGTGAGCAGTTCAAGTAGTTGTCTCCAAGATATATCAGGACATTCTCTAATATTAATGGTGTTTAGGTATGAAATGTCAGATATTATGTTTTATCAAATGGTGTTCAACCTGTCATCAGGTGGAGGCAAAAAACCTATAACATATTAGCATTCTTTATCTTTTATTCATACTAAAATGAATATTTCAAGTCATTGCTATGGATTTTGAATTCGTACGACCAATATCCCCTTGTAGAAGTAATTTAGTTTGGGTAGTTGCATATCAATAAAATAAAGTATCCCACTTAGTTACTTTTAAGTTGACTTTCTCTATTGATGAGATAGAATTATTTAATGTCTGTGAGATCATATCACTACATGGTGTACCTTGTATTATCTTTTTTGAAATAGACAGTCATTCCACATTGATGTTTTAGAGGGGGTTTTAGAAGTTTTATTGGACCCTATTTGAGTTTTAGTTTTATTTTTTCTCTATTGATTAATATGTTGATTATATTGAAGGACAAAATTATGTTTAATAGGTAATGAAAATCCATTTTAATGAATGGTGTGAGTAATGTTTTAAATTTAGATCTATAACATTAATTATGATAATTGGATCCAGGATGATCAGATTATGAATCATTAATATTGGAACCATACATCAATATGATTCAATAGATCTCGTAATCAGAATGAGACATGGATGAAAAAGTCATGAACTGATGGAAATCATATTGAGTTTGGAATGAAAGTTGTGATATTAATAAGAAGTTTTATTAGAGTCATAATGTCTTTGATGTAAATCTCATGATGCTTTGGTTATTTTTAATGGAAAAATATAACAAGATGTTTGGATTACATTTGATGCTAACATTATTAAGGTACAACAGAGAAAATTTGATGCCAATCATATTTAGGTCTGATTAGAATGGATGATATTGTTGGACAATATGGATGTTATAATCCTTTCATTAGTATGTTAAGTGATGCTAATGCTAATGTGAATCCTATTCAATTTCATGAGGTTTTCATAATTATAAGTAGAAGTTTGTAGAAGAAGAACTGTTGTGGAATATTGGATAATATGATGAGATGTATTCAAGCTGCTTCTCATCAGATTGTGAATCCCTATACACATTATAATAACATTTATCTGTGTGGGATCACCATATTCAGAATTTTTTGACGTATGGATGAATTGGTGTATCATATTAAGAATTAGGAGAGTATTGTTTGAATAATTTTTTAAAATATTACCAAAGAATTATAAAATGCATGATTAATGTTCTAAGAAAAAATTTCCCATTACTATTATAAGTTGGTAAAAAACATTATAATAATGATACATGTGTTTTAAATTTCTCATAATATATATAGAGAAACATATTTAAGAAACTTTTTTATTCATCAGAATGAAGAAATAAGAATGGAATGATTATTTTGTCAATTTATGAAGAGAAATATTGTGATATTTAATCAATTATGATTGACAAGCAAGAGGGTCAAGAAAATTTAAGTGACCAAATGGATTGATTGTAATGAAGAAATGATATTGGAAAATCAGGATGATAATTTAGAATCACACTGATGAATGATAATAATTCAAAAGCAAGAAGAAGATTCCAGAAGGTTCTAGAAATTATGATATAGAACATCCAAATAAAAACACATTCAATGTTTACATAAATTCATTAAAATGGGTCATCTTTATAATTTCATATGTCTTCATCAAAATGAATAATAGTAATGAAGAATCAGACTAAAGAATTAGAATGATGAAATGTTTGTTAACACGAAGAACTAAATGGTTGATCTGTGATTTAAAGAGAATTGAACCAATTGAAGAAGTCAAATATTGATCCTTGATTTAATGGAATTCAATGATTCAAGAAATTTAGTTATGTTTGAATGTTTTTCATAGCCTCTCCTAAAATTATTTTTAGGTCCCTACAAAAGGATATCTGAGTTCATTTGGAATGTGTGACTTCATATGGTTCATGTTTTCAAGATCTAAAATTATGGAACAAGTATTGAGTACCCAACCAAAAAATTAGTTTTAGGTTGAGGAGTTGAAGACCAATATATTGATGTTTAATATGATCATATGAGAAATATCCGTATGAGAAAGTTCCAATGTAATAAAATCCATTAGAAAGATCCCATCAGGAAATGTTCAATTAGAAATAAAAAAAGTGAGAAGATGATTGAGTTCCTACTCAATTGAAAAAATTATAGCATAAAGATAATCAGACTGGACTAACAATTGTCTGACTGAGAATTTTGGACTATGATGATCAAACTAACATTTCTAAAAAATAATTTTGGACTGAAATTATATAATAAGTTTCAAGAACAAACCGTTCCATAGAAAATAGTTGAAATTATTGAATTTATTACAATGCTAATGGCTGATTCAATACACTTTTAAACGAAGTGAATACTTGTTGAATTGTAATGGAAAATAAAATGAAAGTAAATTGTGTTAATGAAGATACATACATGTTACTAAAAAATATTTTATTGGGATTGTGGATACTGAAAATAATAATTATGGGGTATAGCCAAAAATAGTAGGAATGCTGCTGTTGAGATTAAAGAATTGTTCACTGCCTGTGAGTTTGTATTCTAGAAAGAAAATAGTGAAAGAATCCATGTTGGAGGGAGTATCCACATGAAAAGAAGAATTCATTCATACTATTCCTTTTAAATATATTGTTATTCCTTCTCTTTAAAATTTTTTCATACTGTTGGTGTCAAAATAGTGCACGAACAAAAGGGACAAAAACGACTGCCCGGACGCTGCCTCGCGAAGCCCCGACGCGAAGTACCCCGAGCATCGCAGTCTCGCGAAGCTCCGGAGGCGGTAACTCTCCACGAATGGGTTTGACTATTGCAAGCCCTCCGAGAAGCTCCAGAGTTGGTAACTCTCCGCGAATGAGTTTGATGTTCGCGAGCCCGCCGCGAAGCTCTGGAGGAGGTAACTCTTCGCGAACGACTTTCACATTCGCGAGCGCGCCGCGAAGAACTTGAGGCGGAGCGCAAGTTCTGCTTCGCGGCGCCCCTTCCATATAAACGCTGGGCTCCCCCTGAGTCCCAGGGACGGAAAATCCAACCTTTCGGCTTCTCCTCTCCTGAATCACGAAGCACTCTTTGCCCCCGAGAATCATGAGCTCCGCGAGGTACTTCTACTTCGCGTGACACCTTCGCCTTAACTAGTTTTGAGCCACTCTTCTGAGAGGGATGCCCTTCGCGAAGGTCAAGGGCATTCGCGAAGGAGGGGGATTACCAAGGGAACCCGAGCAGCTGCGGAGCTTTCATGCTTCGCGAAACACCCAACCTATACTAGTGATCCCTATGCTAAGGCAGGATCGCTACACATCGCGAAGCACACTGCTTCGCCACACCCTGCTTCGCCACACCCTGCTTCGCGAGGCAACCCTTCTTCGCGAGGCAGTGCTCCGCGAATACTGTTCCACATCGGGAAGAACCCTCCATTCACACCTATGCCCCATGATAAGGCCAAGGCACTCCGCTTCGTGAAGCACACTCCTTTTCTTTTCAATTCATCTTCCCGTGCGACCCTCCAGGTATGCACGAGGTGATTTCAAAGTCCCACGGACAATACCACTCGTAGTATTGCTTGGCCTAATGCTTCTTCACATAGGCACGCTAACGTCTATTGCTTCTTCGCATAGCCACGCTAACATGGACCTCTCGATGGTTCGCTCCACAACCCCCCTTGACCATGGCCTTTCCAGTACCTTCCCTCCCCCAAGGACCAGAGGGTACCAGTTATGTAAGTCCTAGGGGTGTGGAGTGAACCCACCTCGTCCGAGCTGCAGGACGTTAAACTACCAAGTATCATGTCCTCAACACATGACGTTAAACTGTGACCCGACCTCGTTCCTCACATGAAGGGTCCCCCCAGCTCGAACATTTGTTACGCCACTCATCTCCACGGGAGTGGAATCACCCATCTACAAGGGATGATATCCTCCTTATTGGAGTGGCGTATGTTCATAGGAGAAGGGTGACCCTAGTTCCCCAACGGATGGCTGAACCCCTGCATCTTCGTACTTCCCCACTACCAAGGTCTGTGGAGGGCGTGATAGGGAACGAGGCACCATCAATCATTGGTACCAAATCCCTCTTTCGCTGCGCTTTGCCGCACCTCGGGCCTCTATCCTGGAGTAAGTCCCAACACCATGGGCCACCTAATGCGTAATCCCCTCTTCGCTTCTCACGGACGCATCCTTTGCGACGTGATTGTTAGGTCCCTGCAACCTCTTGTTTCTCACACCGAGGATGACTCACGTGGTCTTAGAGTGAGCACCGACCTCGACCTCCACCCTTTGAACTACGAGGTCTTTGATCCATGTCAAGACATGGTACGTAGGAAGCCTCCACGAGGTTCAAGACAACCACTCCGTCGTTTATTCACGTCGAGTTCCACCCTTGTCCATCATGACGTTAAACTGCAGGCCCTCGTTCAGCCTGACGTTAAACTGTATGCCCTTGTCCCGCATGACATTAAACTACACAACCCCTTGAACCATGAGGTCTTTGATCCGTGTCAAGGAATGGTATGTAGGAAGCCTTCCTGAGGTTCAAGACCAACAATCATTGGCCCAGACTGTCTCCTTGTCGGTGTGCCAAGCCCCCCACCCCATTTTCACCCGAACTACGAGGACTTTGATCCATGTCAAGGCATGGTACGTAGGAAGCCTCCCAGAGGTTCAAGCCCATCTCCCATCGGACCAAGGTCCCTCATTTACGTCGGTTCTCCGACACCAACCGCCATTCCAAACTACGGGGACTTTGATCCATGTCAAAGCATGGTACGTAGGAAGCCTCCACGGGGTTCAAGCCCATCGCCCGTCATTTATTCACGTCAAGGTTCACTCTCGTCCATCATGACGTTAAACTATATTCCAGACCGACGGCAAGCCGTTGTGACCAATCCGAACTATGAGGACTTTGATTCATGTCACGACATGGTACTTAAGAAGCCTTCACGAGGTTCAAGCCCCTCACTAGCGGACCCCTGGGTCTACTTTCACGTCGGTTCACCGATGAAACCCCTTTGAACTACGTGGTCTTTGATCCTTGTCAAGGTATGGTACGTAGGAAACCTCCCCGAGGTTCAAGCCCATCTCTCATTGGACCAAGGTCCACCTTCACGTCGGTTCGCTGATGAATCCCCTTCCGAACTATGAGGACATTGATCCATGCCAAGGCATGGTACGTAGGAAGCCTTCCAGAGGTTCAAGCCCACCACCCGTCGGACCATGGTTCACCTTCACGTCGGTTCGCCGACAAAGCCCCTTCCGAACTACGAGGACTTTGATCCATGCCAAGGCATGGTACGTAGGAAGCCTTCCAGAGGTTCAAGCCCACCACCACTAGGACCCTCTTGGTCCTCCCCCATTCACGTTAGTTCGCTGATGATGCCCATCGGACCAATGTCCACCCTCATGCCGGTTCACTGGTACCATCCCGAACTACACAGACTTTGATTCCCTGCCATGGGGATACATAGGAAGCCTCTTCAAGGCTCAAGCCCAACTTCACTGTCGCCCCCTGTGATGTTCCCATTTCATTTCCCCCTAAACTTCATTCGTCCATCCATCATCCACCCTAATTTTCGCCCGGACCGTCATATCCCGGTGAGACCATGTCGGTTCGAGACCATGTCGGTCCGCTCCTCTTCACAGCCGCCCATGGTCTGGTCCCGGTATCGTCACCCCTTCAAGGGAAATCCCTCAATCCGATCCATTCTAGATAATGCTCTGATCGGGCTGATCCGTCTCCGCTGGACGTTAAACTCACGGCATACCCTGTGTTAAACACAAGAAGCTGAGGAAAACCTCATATATGTGTCTATGGAATATAATTCCCCGCGCTCGTTGTGGGATGCCTCAGGCTTCCATGCCCTCGAGAAGCCCTGTAACCAGGGATAATAGATAGACAAACCAGGTCCCCAGCATCCGAACACGCTATCGATGCCTCAACGTGACTACTCCCCCGACTGAAGGTTGCTGCCCTGACCGGACCCTTTGGAATGTCCCGACAGAAGCTGTGTAATTAACCGACGTCCATGGAAACATGGCACTGGGAAGAGTTTCACAAACAACGTATTAAATCTATGAGGGAGACCCGGACTAGGTGACGAGTTCTGAGGAGGAATCCACGGAAGGATGAACTGACATCCCATCATCTCGTTTCTAACAAGGCGAAGACGTCCCTGAATAAGGAGTGAATTCCACCCACCTTTGGAAAGCGTGAATGCGGGGCAACACTGCAGTGCGTCCTCCTCTACGGACGAACGGACGCGCACGCGCACCGGCGAAAGCATCGGAAACATAAATGGTGAACCCGACGTGAATTTATTCTCCTCAATGTGGAGATTATTAGCGTTCAAGACACCAGTAGATTGACATGTCACCGGATCCAGATATCCGGCGCCTGGTCCCGCCAAGAAAATAGTGGGACTGTCGTGAAACTCACCGAAAGTCGGGGCAGTAGAACGTGGGGCACTCCGTTCTGCAGTGTGTTGGCGTGGATCCTTCTTATAGATGTGGAGAATGGAAGGACGCTGGGGCACTAATTGTCAATCCTTTTCTTCGCAGTGCTGATGAGTTGATCCCTTTGTTTCTCAGGAACCGGGTTGTTGTTACAGAGACACGATCATTGCCCGCTTTCCTACGCAGGGGCAGGGGCAACATCGCCACAGCCACCCCACATGGCACCGCTACCGCCATGACGACCGCCACATCACAGAATACGGGGCGCCCACATCCCCTTTCCCCATCAGAGGTCATCCAGCGAAGGGTGATCAACAACGTCGTACGCAGGTACGAGGAGGAAGGGGTCATCCCAACTCGGGATATGGCCCGCTTGGACCTGGAGGCCTCCAAGACCCACCGTCAATGCCACCCTAACAGGCCGCGCAGGGAGCCCCTTCTCCCCACCCCAACGTTCAACTGTTTCGGGAGCCTGTCCCTGGAACGCCTTGACGACTCCTCGCCTTACGCTGATGAGGCGGGCACCGTCCTGCTCGGCCCGCTCAGGATCCTGACCCAAGGGATCCAAGCAAGGGATCCCGTCCGGCCGCATCAGCGCCGCCGCCTGACTCCGCAGGAAGAGCAGGCAGGCCATGCCCCTGCACCACCTGCACCAGCTCGTCTGACCAGACGTCAGCGCCGGGCCCGGGGTGAGGACGCTCGCCCAGGTGCGTCGACGTCAATAGCTACAGTGGCCCGAGCCACCGCCGACGTGTATCATGGAGCCCTTGCATACACTGAGTAGGGGAACTCCTTCACCCAACCCGGATCGAGACCCCAACCGCCCCACGGGCTGGCTGGGTTGACCCTCCGGGTTGCAGTCCTGAGCGGTGATCGCTGTGAACTATCCCGCAGTGATGTCACCTCGTACGGAGGCCCTCCCCATACCACTACTCCATAGAGCATGGGCCTTCCCTGCTCTGAAGCTCGTCATGGAGGTATGCCTCGTGCTACCCCCATCCCGAAGGAAGACCTCCCTCGCGGAAGTGATGCTCGGCATGGAAACCTTTCTTGTGCCCACTATACAGGGTATGGAGTCCATCCTCCTGCCCCCAACTGCCGATATGAAGGTATTGTCCATCCTGTCCTTCTCCAACGTGGGGTCCTTCCCTACGTCCTCTCTACAACGGGCGAAGGACTTCCTCGCCCCAGCAACTCGAGGAGTGAAGGCCAGCCTCGCTCTGCCCGCATCGACCATGGAGGTCCTCCCCATGCTCCTACCGATTCCAACAGAGGCTTCGCCCAAATTGGTGTTGTCCATGAAGGTCCTGCCCATGTACCCTTCGACATTTTCCCCAGAGCCCCTCACACCTCGGCTATCTCAAGCGGGGGACCTCTCCACCACTGCGCCAGTGCCGCCCTGAGACTACATGATAGGGATCAACCCTGTCCCAAAGAGCCACCCCAGGGTATGAGAATGGGTCGTCGCCGCCACAAGAAGAGTCCTGGGAAAGCCCGGGTGGAGATCAAACCTGCCTGCTTCTCGGATTCTGAAGCAGAATGCGACTCAGCGATGGAACCTTCTCCCTGCTCCTCTGTATCAAGGACTGGGGTAGGAACCAGGCGCGTTAGCCTCATTTTCCCAGAATATAAGGTCCTCTAGATTCCCATCTCCCTATGCAGGTACATCCAGGAGGAAGAAATTGTGGAAATTCCGCAGGTCTCAACCGTGCAGTCACCACCGTTGTCACCTGAAGCGCCCTCTACCTCTACTAGAGATCACAGAGAGCTATTTTGGGGGACAACGGCGGTAGAGCGACGACATGACCCATCGCCGGCAGCCGCGAATCCTGTGCCAGAAGCTGTGGCTATCCGCCCATCGTATCGGGACATCGTGGCCAGGTCACCTCACTCTTCAGAGGATGGCCCGGAATTCGGCGGCCAGTCAACTCGTTCGCCGTATTCTCCGCCGCCGAGTTTACTATCCCAGAGGTCAGCCTCAGTACCGCTACCGATCCCTCAACTGCCTCAGGTTGACGAGTGGGGCAATAGAGGGCCATACCCTGAATCCAAACCCAGGAGCTTCTGGAGTATGCTCGCAGTGGATCACTTCCCGGAGAAATTCTGGCTGACGGAAGCATTGAACCTTCACGCACCAGAGTCCCTTACCCCTGAAGAAGTGGGGTGTTTTTTTCGAACCCTATGGGCGACACTCTTCCTCCTTCGTTACGAGTGGGTGGTGTACCCCAGAATTCGAGATCACTTCGAAGAAATCGGTGAGCAATGCTGCATGATCGATTCGGCCGCACTCCTTGTGGCCCAGCACCCTGAGTCGCCAGGCCGTCAGAGCTCCCTTCAACGGAAATGTGATCAGAGTTTCAAAGTACTCCGCAGAGTCGTCAGGGAAGCTACCCCCCATGTGCAAGTCTGTGGATAGGGACACTACGCCGCTCTCCACTTCGACCCTATCTGACGGTAGCCCGATTCGTTATGCGACATCGAGGACATGCCCTCGAGAGGGGTCACGGTCCACATGAATCACATTGTGGACAAGGAAGAGAAGCTTGAATTCCTTGATGGGGACATACCCCCTGAGGGCATACCGCCACTGCTGGACCCATTAGGTAGGGTTACCCGTCAGCAGAGGAACCTGCTAGGCCTCCTTGTACCCACTGAGTCACTGGTACTCAGTCGAAATACCGGCAAGGGTAAGGAGCACGTCGAAACTGTCAAGAAATCCGACTTGTCTGCCTCTGTACAGAAAACGGACGAAGATCCCGAGAAGGCCACATTACACCAGCAGCATACTGAGCAGAAGAGCCTGGTTGATGAACTCTTGGCTGAGCGCGCTGTAGAGCGGCGACCCGACTATGGTAATCCCAGGCCGGGGCAGCAGGGGCAGGAACAATTTCCCCCCGGTGAGATGCCTCCGAGCAACGCTAATCATGCTACTTCCACAGACCGGGCAGAAGCCGGAACTTACGGTAAGAGGGCGCGATACATCTCGCCAAACCCCCCCGAACGATGGGGCAATCTGAAGAATCCATTTCGGGTTCCCCGAGTCGCCCCGTAGGTCATTTCGCCAGTCGATCCACGAGCTGCCGATGCCATCTACCATGTTGAAGAACCTGGAAACACACTTGTGATTAGGGATCCCCGTCAAGACAGGGACCCCCACTCGGATGATCTTATAGTGGCACTCACGTCCCACCTCGAAGCGTTGGAAACGCGGAAAGTGGAGGTCCCACCAGATGGCAAGCTGTATCCTGTGTGGGTGGATGATATGCCTGCACCCCTGGGTTTCAGGAACCCCACTTTCTCGCCCTTCAACGGGATAGGGGACTCGCCGCTGCACTTGGGTCATTTTTCTTCCAGGTGTGGCCCCATTCTGGGGACCCCGACTCAGCAAGAAGCCGCCATGCTCCGATGTTTCATACAGACATTGGAAGCTCCCGCCTTCGTCTAGTACAGCTAGCTCCCTATCGGATCGGTGACCGGTTGGGAGGATCTCTGCCGATAGTTCCTATACAAGTTCAGATCCACCACGCGGAAGACCAGCATTGCATACCTCTTCATGTGCAAGCAGAGGCCTAATGAGCGTGTCGCAGATTTCATCGCCCGGTGGAAGGGACTTACGTATTCCCTCGATATACCACTGACTCAAGAGAAATTAATGACGATGTGTGTGGGGAATGTCAAAACGGAGGTGGTACCCTCCCTAATTACCCAGAACTACTCTAGTGGGTTCAAAGATTTCTCAGATAAGGCACAGCGCCTTGAGGAAGCTCTGCAACAGGCTAGTCAGGCACATTCGTTGCCCCGTATGATCTCAGCCAGGAGGACCGCCAGAGCCGAACCCGCCGTGGTGGCCCATGTGGAAGCCCCTAGGTAGCTAGAATTACTACCAGCGGCACCATCCCCGCAACCCCACAGAGGTCCTCCACCTCAAGAGCAGGCTCCTGTCCAGCAGCGACCGCCTCAGAATCGACAGGTTCCCCCGCGCAATGCGCCACCTCCACCTAGGCGTGATAATCAGGCGCCGCCTCCTCGGCAGGCCCCTCCAGCCCCTCGTCAGGGCCCGGCCCCCAGGGCCCCCTATCCAGAAAGAAGGCACCAGACTTATTCGTTCAACGAAAATAAGGTCCCTGGCTACTTCCGAAGCGCTCTAGAGCAAGGGATTGTGTGCCTGCCCAAGTGCAGAAGGCCGGCAGAGGCGAATCTCACCGATCACCCCAACTACTGTCCTTATCATCGGATTTTGGGTCATACCCTCAAGCAATGCTATGTGTTTAAATACTGGCTTCAAGACCAGGTCAACAACAACATAGTCAGGTTGGGCCCGACACCAGCACAAGTGGCGGGTGTCTTTGCAGGGTCAGAAATCGGCAGCGACAGCGAAGGCGAGTGACAGTAGGTTCCCAGCCGTGGATCTCGGAAATACGATGACTGTATGGCTTGAAAAACTGTCTTCTGTGCCCATGGTATCATTCGGGCGTGCCAATGGTAGTCGGAACCTTCAGAAGAAGTAGCCGGTACCTCTGCAGCGTCTTCACAGCCGTCCTCTTCCCAAATGGGCAAGCAGCGACGACGTAAGAAGAAGCAACGCACTCCTCCAGTGCCATCGTCATCCTACACTCTCGGTGACTGTATGCCCCCATGAAATGGGGATTCCTCCCAGAATCTGCCCGGTGGTGGATGACTCCTCGCGCGACAGCCAGAGGTACGCTTCAGTTAACACAGTGGAGCTGGTAAAGCCCTATATGACTCCCGATGAGGGGGACCGCCAGGCGAACCTCCCCAACGTTTCCAGCCGACGTCAACTTCAGTGGAACCGCAACCCCGCCGGTCATCGAAGTACGTCAGCAGGCACTTTCAGCCAAGTCATGCACACTACTGAGACCAGACAGCTGGCTCAACATAGAGCCCAGTACGCGCAACCCCATCTGACGCCCTCAGCTCTACCTCCACCGCCATTTGTGCTACTAGATTTGGGAGAGCTGCCTCGTTCGTATCACAATCAGTCTTGCCCGGCTACAGGCCGGCCTCCGCTGTCCGATCCTAGTCCGGCGTCTACTCTCCTGGCTTCAACTAGTAGGCAGCGGGATGTACCCAGTACTAGCCAACCACCGGTTCAACCGGAAGGACCCGATGTACCTCAAACATCCGAACGACCTCCTGTAGGCAGAGGTTCGCGTTTGGCATGAAAGTATGATATCCTGAAGCACCTGGCCGGCATTCCAGTGAGGCTTTCTATCCTTGAGGCCCTTCGCCTGTCATCTGAAATGCACGAGGCACTTTCCGAGGCCCTAAGGAGCCCCCTCCAGTTTGAGACGGAGGTAGCAGCTGCAGAAGCCTTCCATACCGAGACAATTGAGAAAGCCAATTGTTAGGCGGTTATCTCGTTCTCCGTTGAAGATGAGGACCCTCCTATGCAGGGGCATATTCACCCGTTGTACATCACTGGCCACTTCAATGGTGTGGAAGTCCGCTGCTGCCTCATTGACACGGGTTCCAGAATCAACCTAATTACGACTCGGACATTGCGAAAGTTGGGTCTGTCTGAAGGTGATTTAACTCCCTCTGACCTCAGAATCCAGTGGTACGACAGGACCGAGCAAACCCTAGTCGGAAAGATCCACCTGAAGACTCAGTTCGGTGGCATAATTTCCAGCACTGAGTTCATGGTCGTCTCTCAGGACACCGCCTACAATGCGTTGATGGGTAGACCATAGCTCCATCTGCATGCAGTGGTCCCTTCGTCGTATCACCAGTGCCTCAAATACTCGCTCAACGGTCGAGTAGGCGTGCTCCAAGGAGATGCGTCTCCTTTCGCCTCTTGTGAGGCCCGCTACCTGGATGCTGATTATTACAAGAGTAAGGATATGAAAATCCTAGTAAGTGAGGATGAACCCGCCCTGGTCACAAGTGACCCTGGGCAAGAATGGATGACGCCTACATCCTCCCGATCCATCGATTGGAGGCCACGACCCCTGACATGGGGCAATGTTTTGTTGTCTCGGGTACACAAGGAAGGCATGTTCCCGTGTCCAAGCAACGGCGGAAAATCACCTCATACTACTACATCAACCAGGCTCAGGTGATCCCGGAACCCCCTAACCCTGTATGGTACCGGAGTGTCAAGCTTATGGCAATGGTGGTGCGCCATACGTTTCTCTTCCGCCAGGCTGGAATTAACCGGCTCAGGCCGACACGTCACCACTGCTTTGATATCATCAAATGTGGCCCCTTAGGCTGAAGGCCAGATGGGAGAGGATCGAATGCCTTCATTGCCATGGGCTCAATGGCGAGTGAGTCTCCTGATATGAATACCACTATAGCCCACACTGGCACCAGCTGCCCCTCAGGCTTTGATATCCCAGAAGTGCCTCCCGTCATGGGAAATCCTCCCACGGGTGGAGAGGAAGACCTGAAGGATGCTCCCCCCCGCCTTTGAGGAAGGAGTCTCTACCACGGTTGATGAACTGGTATAGCTGAACCTTGGTAGCGAGGCAGATCCAAAACCCACATTAATCAATGCAGCAATGTCCCCCGAGGAGCGGCAGCAGTACGTAGACTTCTTCAAACAACACCGTGATGTGTTTTCCTAGAGTTATAACAAGATGCCAGGACTAGATCCATAGGTATTCGTTCACCATCTGGGCCTCCTGAAAAACCATCGTGGGTTTAAGCAGCCTCCCAGGAAGATGCACCCTTCTCATGGTGCTATGGTTGAGGCCAAAGTTGACAAGCTCATCAAAGCCAACTTTGTTAAGGAAGTCCAGTACCCCAAGTGGTTTGCCAACATTGTGCCAGTCAGGAAGATGAATGGGCATATCAGAGTCTGCATTGACTTTCGCGATCTTAATCGCCACTGCCCAAAGGATGAATTCCCACTCCCAGTGACAGAGTTATTGATTGACACCACGTCCGGGTTCCAAGCTCTCTCTTTCATGGATGGGTATTCCGGGTACAACCAGATCCGGATGGCCCCCGAGGACGAGGAGTCCACTGCCTTCAGGGCTCCCCAAGGTACCTTTTGCTACCAGGTTATGCCCTTCGGCTTTTAAAATGCAGGTGCCAGTTATCAGAGGGTCATGCACCGCATATACAAGCTGATTCTCGGAACATTGGTGGAATGTTATGTAGATGACCTAGTGGTCAAATCATGTCAGTTCCAGGACCACCTCAAAGACCTTGAGAATGTGTTCGGTTTCCTCCGTTCCCGTCACCTGAAGATGAATCCATTGAAGTGTGCCATCAGGGTCACCACTGGGAAGTTTCTGGGCTTTGTTGTTAGATACCGAGGTATTGAGATCGACCCAGAGAAGATCAAGGCCATCAGCCTAATGCCTCCCCCAAGCAACATTCGGGAACTTCGAGGCCTCCAAGGCCACTTAGCCTATATATGCCGATTCATCGCGAATATGGCTGGAAAGTGTAAGCCCTTTTCCCAGCTCATGAAGAAGGGCGCTGCCTACGAATGGGATGAGGAGTGTCGGACTGCCTTCGAGGAAATCAAGCAGTATCTACTCCAACCTCCGGTTTTGATGCCACCCGTCTCTGGAAAGCCACTGGTCCTTTACGTGACCGCCCTGGAAAGATCCCTCGGTGCACTGCTCGCCCAGATGAATAACGAGGGTACTGAGAACAGTCTTTACTATCTCATCCGCATGCTTCTCAATACGGAGGTTAGATACTCCCCTATCGAAAAGAGCTTCCTTGCGCTCATCTTCGCCATGCAGAAGTTGCGACATTACCTGAAGCACCATGAGGTGCAATTGGTCTCCCAAGTAGACCCACTGAATTATATCTTGAACCGCCCCATGCTGACTGGCCGACTAGCATGGTGGGCAGTGATTCTCCAACAGTTTGATATCATGTTCATACCTCAGAAGGCCGTTAAGGGATAGGAATTGGCAGACTTTTTTTCTGCCCATCCAACCTCTGCGGATCAATCCCTGGACCTATATTTTCCTGATGAGACAATCCTCTCAGTCGATCATGTCGTCCCGTGTTGGCAAATCCATTTCGACGGTGCCTCCCGGAGCCCCACCGGTAGGCGCCTCAATGATCCCAAGCTCAACAGAGTGGGCCTGGTTAATGTCTTCATTACCCCGTCACAAGTCGTTCTGCCATACTCGTTCCTATTGTCAGAAGGCTGTACGAATAACGAGGCAGAGTACCAGGCTCTCATCACCGGCCTCGAGTTGGCCCTTGAGATCCATGTGCCCCATCTACATGTGAAAGGATATTCTGAGCTGGTAATTAAACAGGTTAATGGAGACTACGTCGTCAGGAAGCTGGAGCTTGTACCATTGCTGGAGTACACCCTCGGTTTGATGGCTCAGTTCTCTTCTCGACCAGAGATTACCCATGTCCCACAGTCACAGAACGGTAAAGCAGACGCCTTGGCTGGCTTATCAGCGTCGCTCGCAGAACCCGAGCAGGATGATTTGATCATACATGTGGCACACCAGAGAGTCATTGCCCCCATCACCCAAGAGGACAATGATGGACTGTGGGTAAGTCATCTCACTGTCGGACCCTCTACGTCAGGGGTCCTGGGTTCGTCAGACACAGTGGGTGAAGCCACTCCCGACTGGAGGGAACCTTTTGTCGAGTATCTCCAAAATGGTCGCCTCCCGGATGATCGGGCTGAGCGCGAGTAAATATGATGCTGCGCGCTATAATTTACCCTCCAGAGCGGCCCCAATCTTGAGAAGATCCTCTATAAGAGGAGCTTCGATGGCGTCCTCCTCCGTTGCATTCAAGGAGTAGAGATTCCTCATGTTATTCAAGAGGTTCACGTCGGTTCCTGTGGTGCCCATCAAGCCGGGCTGAAGCTGTCCCATCAAATATGGAGGTTGGGGTACTTTTGGCCCTCTATGATCCACGACAATATTGGGTATGCCAAGAGATTCCACGCGTGCCAAGTTCACGCCAACTTCCTGCATCGGCCGCTGGAGCCCCTCCACCCCACCAAGTACTCTTGGCCATTTCCGGTATGGGGACTTGATGTAGTGGGACCGTATCCACCGGCAACAGCCCGCCAGTGTAGGTTCATCCTGACTGCTACAGATTTCTTCTCCAAGTGGGCAGAGGTAGTTCTGCTCAAAGAGGTCAAGGCCCGTTCCATCATCGACTTTGTGAGCTCCAATATTATCCACCAGTTTGGGTTCCCTCACGCCGTCCTCACCGATAACGACACCAACTTCCGAGAGGCTGAACTAAAGAGATTGTACGCCAAGTACGACATCCGTTCGAACCATACCTCCCGCTACCACACGCAGGCAAACAGACAGATCGAGGAGTTCAACAAAACCCTCTCTAAAATTATGCAGAAGACGGTTGGTCAGAATAAGAAAATTTGGCCGGACAAGCTCCCCAACGCCCTCTGGGCTTATCAGACAACGACTCGCAACTCTACCCAGGTGACCCCATATTCCCTGGTGTAGGGTGCTGAGGCCATCCTACCCATTGAGATCCAGCTTCCATCGTTACGCACTGCAATCTATGATCACTAGACATTAGATGAGGTAGCCAAAATCCATCTAGATGAATTAGAAGCACTAGACAAGAACCGGCTTCGTGCCCTGCACAATCTAGAAAGGCATCAGGATAAGATAGCGAGGGCCTTCAACAAGAAGGTTCATATCTGTTATTCTCTATAGGGCGACCTGGTACTGGCCCTTCGAGCGCCAATGGTTCCCGGTAGGAAACCGCCCAAGTTAGAACCCAAATGGGAAATGCCTTATATCATCCATAAGGTTTACCCCAATGGAGCATACTCCTTGGTGACCATGGATGGAGAGCGCATAACCCATCCTACCAATGCCAAGTTCCTCAAGCAGTACTTCACCTAATCCTAGATGGTTCCGCATGACCCTAAACTGCACGTTATGGTCCAACACGACCATAAACTATAGGGTCTTGCACGACCTTAAGCTGCATCTTCGTCCGTCATGACGTTAAACTGCACATTATCGTCAAGCAAGACTTTAAACTGCACCTTGGTCCTGCATGACCTTAAACTGCATCTTCGTCCTTCAAGACGATAATCTGCAAAATGGTCCGAGCTCTACGACCATAAACTAAGATCTCCCCCCCCCCCCGTCCTTACTGCAAGACGTTAAACTGCAAGCCAGTCAGGCCTTCCTAACCGAGGCTCAGCCTCAGGCCCCTTGGCCTCCTCAGGCCCACTGCCCTGTCTTACTGCAAGATGTTAAACTACAAACCAGTCAGGCCTTCCTGACTGAGGCTCAGCCTCAGGCCCCTTGGCCTCCTCGGGCCCACGGCCCCCGTCTTCACCATTAGACGATAAACCGCAAGCTGTTCAGGTCTCCCTGACCGCGGTCTGGCCTCAGGCCCCTTGGTTTTCCCTGACTTACCCTATTGTGGGATTGTACGGTATGGTGTGGGACTACGTCCTCTTTCACGTCAGATTACCTGCCATACCTTACATATCCCCAAATTAGATGCATCCTCATCTCTCATGACTTTAAACTGCATCTCAAGAACTGCGTGTGGATTGATTCTCATCCTCATGAGATACGTAGGAACGCTCGGACACCTCGTCTTGAGCCCAGCCCCAAGCTTTTCTCTTCCATTATTCCACCATGGGAATAGTTTCCTTGGAGGATCTTTGTATAGCGGGGGGTATGCTTTCTTAGCCCCGCTCTTACAACCCCTCTCACACAAGGATTGTAAGGGTCGCACCATGTGCCCACTCCCGTTCTTCTATCCTCCCCCATCCTCACCGCATGATGCTAAACTGCATGGCCTTCAAGAAGTATGTATGGCTTGATTCCCGTCCTAATGGGATACGTAGGAACGCCCGAGCATTTTGTCCATTGGCCCAGCCCAAAAGCCAAAATCTTCCCCTCGGGTCAAGATATATGGCAGGGTGCACACTTTTTCCCCAACTCATATCGAGCAAGCCTCGACCCGGCTGCACATCCCCCTGGAGATGTTTGCCTCTTTCGCGGATGGAGACAGCTATGCATCACCCACTCCTTGACTGGGATTCTATCATTTTTCACACCCGGAGGGACCCCTAAGAATGGTCTGGATACTACGCCCAAGGGCTCTCCTACCGATACCGGCCAACGCCCCTGAGGGTTTTCAAGAAACAAGCCGATACAAGTCCTGCATTGCGAATTTGGTCAACGGTCGACGCTCATTTGTTGCTCCCATACCAGGTCACCATAGAAATTCCGTGTTTCGAACATGGTCAACAGTGCCCTGGATCATCGGGTCCACCCCGAGATGTCCCAAACATCGAGTGTAGTGATTCATTCTACCCCATCCCGAAGTGACAAACTTCCCCCCCGGGTGGTGCTAGCGGTCGGACCCATGGCCCCGATTCCCCTATAAGGGGTGTACGGTGTAGTGTGGGACTATGTCCGCATTCACGTTGGGATCATGTACCATGCCATACGCCTTCCCTTACATGGCCCAGCCTCAGGCCCCTTGGCCTCCTCAAGCCCCGACCCTCGTCCTCAATGCAAGACTTTAAACTTCAAGCAGGTCAGGCCTTCCTGACCAATGCCTAACCATCATTCCCCTTGGCCTTTTCGGGCCCCAGCCCAGGTCCTCTCTTATAGGAGTGTATGGTGTGGCGTGAGGTTATTTCCTCATTCACGTCGGTTTATTCGCCGCACAGTACACCCCCCTTGTTTGGGGGTATATTATTCCCCTCCTTTGTCCTGTATGATGTTAAACAACATCTAGAGAACTACGTTTGGCTTGATTCCCATCCTCATGGGATACGTAAGAACACCTGAATGTCTAGGATTTGGGTCCAGCCCCATCTCTCAGGAATCATCATCCCATCTTGGCCCCTTGGCCTACCCTTCCTCCATGAGAGGAGTATGTGGTGTGGTGTGGGATTATGTCCTAATTCACGTCGGTATCGTAATGACCATGCCATGTACCTCTCCCTCCTGAGCTGTTTCGTCGATCCCTTTTCGGCGGTTCACCAATGTGCCTGAGAGTACTTTGGTTTAATACATGGAATGCCAAGCATTACTCGGACACGTCCGCACCTGCTTTCCAGGCTTTGTGTATCCCTACATCAGGGCTTCCATCATCTTTCACACTCGGAGGGACCCCCAAGAATATCCTGGATGCTACGTCCAAGGGCTCTCCTACCGTTATGGGCCAACGCCCCTGAGGTTTTCGGACAATAAATAGATAAAATCCCGCGTTACGAATGTGGTCAGCGGTCGATACTCATTTGTTGTTCCCACCTCAGGCTAAGGCGATATGGATGCTGCGTTTCCACCATGGTTAATAGTTTTCCTCTATCTCCACGCCAATCCATTAATCCCAAAATGTCGGGTACACAATTCACACCCTTCATCACTTCATCGTGTCCAAGTAGAGTCTCAGAACTCTTGGTACTTTTCCTCCGTGCACGTCTGCATGATGGGGAAACAAGCCGTGTCAAAAGTGTCATTCGAGGCTCTCTACCAACTCCCCTCTGATGGACGCCCCAAGTACAGCGATGAGGATTCCCCCACCTTGTTCCCCGCAATGAGTTTAACTCACATGGGCTTAGGGATTGGGTTGATGTCTGCGATAACTTGGGATGTTTTTACCATTCATGATCCGAGCTCTAAGACCATAAACTAAGATCCATTTAGAGCTACGTTCAGCTTGATTCCCATCCTCATGGGATACGTAGGACCACCCGGACGCCCTGTCTTCGGGTACAGCCCATTTAGGGAGCCAGTCTCTCCCCCCTATTTCACCTCTTACCTGTATATAGGCCCCTCGGCCTAAGGTCTCCCTCTCCGAGTGGCGTACAATGTGATGCGGGATCATGTCTCCATCAATTGTGTTTTATAACACTATGCACATTCCCCGCCTAGCATCGTCTATGATACATATACGCTGCATGATGATAAAATGCATGCTTGGTCCTATCACACGACCCTAAATTGTGACATTATCATCCTGGCCGCACGACGAAAAATGAAACTGCATTGTGATGACCTCTTTATAGAGGACATCACGTTGGGTATTGGTCACATGCCATGACATTTGTCAATGCCTATCGTGGCTTGATTCTTGTGGCGACATGATGGCTTATTACTCTAGGCCCGTCGCTTCACAAAAAAAACCACTCACCTTAAAGGACAAACAAGATTTATCAAATTCCTCTTCTTTTAGTGCAAGGGCCATGGCCACACTCCCCTTTTCCCCTAGCACTGGTATCTTACAATGTCACCAGTAAGAACTACGTGTGCCTTGATTCTCATCCTCATGAGATATGTAGGAGCGCCCAAGAACTTCCCCGCGGGCCCAGCCTAACCTTCATGTTCGGTCCCTCGACTCGAGCATTTCCTTAGAGGACACATGGTAAGTAGGTCTTAGGTCCTCATTCACATCGGGTTTTGTAACCACCTTTCCATGTGTCCCTTTCTCCACTTAACCACTCATGGTCCAAGCTCTAAGACCTTAAACTAAGACATTTTCAAGAACTATGTATGGCTTGATTCTCATCCTCATGAGATACATAGGAGCGCCCAGGCACTTCCCTACGGGCCCAGCCTAACTTTCACTTTTGGTCCCTTGACCCAAAACCTCTCCCAAGGGGGTTGTGCAGTGTGATATGGGATTATGTCCTCATTCACGTCGGGTTGTTCACCGCACCATACACACCCCCTATTCCCATTCACGCCAGGTGTTTGAGTTACTCCACCATGTGCCTCTTATGTATCCTCCCATCCATGGTCCGAATTCTATGACCCTAAACTAAGATATCCCTATGGGAAAAGAATCTTCTCGCCCTATCTAATACGTCTCGTTGTCGTATTCAGATGTGTTTTGACAAAGAGCCCGAAGTGTGGTATTTTCATAGGGACATCCTCCTCATCCCATGACCATGCTTCGTGAGCTCGCTATTTGGATCCTCATCCTCTTCCACATCCAAAAAGGACCCTCAGACGACATGGATACTAGGCTTAAGGGCTCTCCATGAATGCTGGACCTAAGGGCCCTCCATTTGTTTCGGGGAAACGTCCCCATGGATCTCTGGAAATATTTGTGACATGGTCCCGTGTTTCGAACATGGTCAACGGTCGACCCTCATTTGTTTGTCCCCATTAAAGGATAACATGATATGGATGCTGTTTTTCGCCACGATCAACAGTTATCCTCCATCGTCACGCCGCCATCATCGTGATCTGAATCTCGAGTTCCATTATTCACACATTTCAACTTCCTCATGTTCAAGTGGAATTCCATCATACTCGGCTCTTTCTCTCCACGTATCTAGGCGTGCTAAATGATCGTGTTAGTGTCATTGGGATGGTATTTACTGAGTGTCCCTTTGCCCTAACCTGCCCCTTTCGGTGTTGGAAAATTCCCACCACTACATCTTGTTTCCCACACCGAGCACCACTCACGTGGGCTTAGTAGTTTTGGCAGGATGTGTACCAACACAGTTGGGTTGCTCCTCGTCTCGCACGACGTTAAACTGCGATTTCAGAACTAGGTATGGCTTGATTCCCATCCTCATGGGGTATGTAGGAATGCCCGACCACTTTGCTTCAGGCCCAGCCTAAGTCTCACTCTTGGTCCCTCGACCTGAAGAGTTTCTTCCGGGGGTACGTGGTGTGATTTGGACTCCAAGTCCTCATTCACGTCAGTTTCATATCTACAACACCACGCGCTCCATGGGATCTTCCCCTTTATTCCACGTCCTATCGTATGACGTCAAACTACAGGAGTCCATGTGTCCTCAACGCATGACACTAAACTGCGGTTCGACCCTGAACAAATTCAGGATGCCCCATGTTAATAATGGGATGCACCAGAGCCTCTATCAGAGAGGCTTTCACCTTCCAGTGTTGGTCTCTGACTGCACTGTGCTTCCAGAACTACGTATGGCCTGATTCCCATCCACATGGGATACGTAGAGACACTCTGGTATGTTCCCTAGGGTCCAGCCCATGGAAATCATTAATCCCATCCTTCCCCTTTCTGGCTCCCCTGGTCGGACCCCTCGCCAGAGAGGCCCTGTCTGAAAGAAGGAAGTATCCATGACCAAGCCAACGTGCCCACCTGGCGTACTCCCACCATGGTGGTGTAACTACCTAAGTGTTGGATTCTGTTCGGAAAAACCATCACTCCATATTCCATGCTTTGCGTGCCCCTTATTCGGACCCTCATCTCGGTTCACGTCTGACGGGACCCCATAACGGCCTGGTCTCATGCCGCATTGGCTCACCTACTGTCCTAGGCCAACGTTCCAGAAGACTAGTCATGTTTGGAAGGACCCCCTAATAGTATGGATGTTTGAACTATGGTCCGCCAACTGTCCTGGTTCAAAGTCTCGAATGATTGACCGAAAATATTTGTGACATGGTCCCGTGTTTCAAACATGGTCAACGGTTGACCCTCATTTTGTCCCCATTACAGGATAATGCAGTAAGGATACCGCTTCTCCTCCATGGTTAACGGTTGTCCCTTATTGTCACGCCATTCCCACAGCGCTCCGAATCTTGGGAATCGTAATTCACGCTTCCCGTTTCCGTCTATTCGAACTGATTCCAGTGCCCCTGGTGTTGCACCGTTCGTGCATGAGGGCACGCCAAAGAAACTGTAATTCGGCTATTCTGAAAAGTTCCTTCTCCGGTCAGGCCTCTCCCATCATTCGGGAATCCGGACTGGTAATCCAAATCCTGAATTCCCGGAGCATGGTATCCACTCCTATGTTAGGTGGGATGAGAAGGCAACTATCTCATGTTTCTCACATCGGGCTCGACCCACGTGGGCTTGGGTAATTATCTCCGAACTTCCCGCAAACATTGTAGGGATGTAACGAGGAGGTTCAAACCGTGGAAATGGTGCGCGCTACGGCATTAAAAACAAATAAGGAAGAAATTGAAGCACGAAAGTACCAATAAAAGGTTTTTTTGGTATGTTACAATACCTGGGGGTTGACTACCCCCATGAAAGGGTTGATCCTGTCAAAAGAGCATTGCAGCTCCGCCACCCATTGGCTTGTGACGTCCAAGGCTTGCTGTCGCTGACTCAGCTCTTGCTCCTCCTCAGCAGCGACAGGGCGCAATTCGTCAGCCTTGGCTTTGTCCCTCTCTACGCCAGCTTGAACGACAGCCATCTTTCCAGAGGCCTGCCTCATGTTCTCTTCTGCCTCTGCCAGGTGGGCCTTTAACCATGAGATCAGCTCAGATTGTGCATTAAGAGAGGCTGAAATCTCATCTGCCCGGGTCTGCATCTGTCGGACCTCGCTTTCAGCCTCCTGGAGCTTCTTGATGTTGGTCCCCATCCTCCGCTTCCAGCCCACGCTGAGCCCACGATCTTGCTCCAGGATCTTCTCAACCATAAGATCTCGGATGAGTGTGTGAGGATGTTGGGAATCCACTCCCCCAGTGCATAGTTCGCGCAACCGCAAGCGGATTCTATCCATTTTGGCCAGCCATTGCGCTTGGGGGTGTCCATGATGAAGCGCGTGATTAGATTCCATGACCGGCGGCGGACTATGCTGTTGTCTTCCTCATCGGAGGCCATTTCGTCCCAGTCTGCATGATTGGCAGGATCGTACGTGGGATACGCTCGTAAGAAATCCTCAGCAGGATCTACATCTGGGGTTGAATCCGGCACGACATCTGGCGCCGAAGCAGGCGCGATAGGTCTAGGACCGGCTGACCGATCCTCTTCATCGGAGTCCACCTCGATGACCTCAGGCACGACCCTACTGGTGGTCTCACTGGTGATGATGTGTGTTTCAGCTTGAGGAGATGGGGGGATTATCGCCACCATCACCAGCATGCCCCTAGGAGGGACGCCACCAGACATCCCGACTAGTCTTTCCGCAGCAGCCCATGCCAGTCGAAGAACTATACGACAGAGAGGGACATAAACGTTAGTTGGCATAGTCTACATATGACGACAAGGAAACCGGTAGAGGGAAATTATGGAGATCGACCTCCTGGTGATGCTCCTGAGCCGGTACTGACGGGACCCCGAGGCGAGTCCCTCCATATACTGTTGGGAGGTCTAGAGATTCCAGAGGAGCCACCTCAGGTGCTCTGGTCCCACCAGATGCGAAACTGGACGCAGCCATAGGCGTGGGTTCTGAAGGTCCCGCATCATCACCCGCCGAGGGATGAGAACAAGTCCAGGGAACAAGTTCCTCCTGCATGGCTAAAACATCGGTGAGAAGTCCATAGTGGCCCAAGAACGGACCATAAAGAAAGAAGTTCATAATGCTACCTCGAGAGCCTCTGCGAAGTAGTTGGAATCTGAGCCTTGATCTCTGACCTCTCCCTCCTCCAACGGGATCCCCCCTCTAGCCTCATCCTCCCGAGAGGAGTCCTCTGATTATTTCGGCAGGGGGAAGCGCCCCCTCAGGTCGGCAGCCGATAGCCGTGGGGGGACTTTTCGATTTAGCAGTACCCTCACCTGGTCTGTCATTGGGCGAGGGACACCACTGGAGTGGACATAATCCTCCAGCTCGTCCAAGTATTTCTTTGCCTCCGCCGGAGACGCCATGAATCTAGCACGGACTGGGCCTATGCCCGGTAATTCCATCCCGAGGCGATTCAGGTGGGCCCATATCTCGGTTGTGCTGATTAATTGCCGGTTGACATCCCAAATGTCCCAGGCTTCTGGGAAGACGACATCCTCCTCCACGTCAATATGACGCAGCCGCTTCCCCGGAGCCTCAGTGGATATCCTACGAAATCCCCTCGGTGGCTGCCCCTATGGATGGCCCTGCTCTCCCGGAATCACCGGATCCGCTGCTGCTTGCACACCCTCGGCCGGTACGGGTCTCGCCGCCATGGAAGCCCCGCCACTGCGAGAGGCCCTAGCTGCCCTCCAACCCCGACCTCGAGATAGAGGAGGCCCACCGTCACCTACCCAAATAGTTGGCAACTTCAGCATCTCCCCTGGGTAAGAATCTTCCCAACTAATGGCATACTCCCTCACCAATACGAATGCGGCAGTGGATGGAGGCAATGTAATTCGCATCTTCCCATCTTCCCATGTGAACCTGAGCCACAGTTGCCTCATCACACATGGGTTCCCCTCGTGACGCACCTCCCAGTAGACCTGCGGGGTCAGCCGTTGGAGGCACCAGAACTGCCTTGCAAACCGATGAGCGGTGTACGGTTCGCAGAGGGGCTCACAATCTACTCATGCCACCAAAACTCCACCTCGAAAGGCCAAGAGGAAAGCCCGATGTTCCTCCGTTCCCCGCCCGTCGTCAGTATGTATCCCCTTCAACAATGGGAAGGGGTGTAAATTAAACTCATCCGCCCTCCACACCTGGTTCAGCAATGTTGGCATGTTTAGTTTGAATGGGATGCTCCCAACCGCATTCAGAATGGAGGGGTGGAAGTTTGATCCCGATGGAGAAATAGGGTTTTGATACTCATAAATCCCCCTGATGTGCACTGTGATCCACCCATACAGGAGTTGGAAGGGCCCACATATCCTTGGTGGCTTCTTTCCCTCGCTAATGTTCCGCAACATTCTGTACAGTTTGGCGAGCATTGGAATCCCCAGATTGACCCACTGCCCCATGGCCAACATGGGAGCCATGATAAATGAGTTGGGACACACCCCCATTCTTGTATCCCTCACCAGTAGAATCCAACCGCAGATGAGAGCCGCGATGAATGCCGCTAGCCTGACTATCGGCTGCTGTTCAGTGCTGACACTAAAACCCCAAGTCTTCCATTGGCTTTCCTCCAGGACCCACCCATACAAGTGCCCCTTACCCCGTTGGGCCGCCCTCGGACAAGTTCGAGGCCTCAAAGGGAACTCTCGATTCTCTGGGAAATTCAGGAAGCACTTGAACCGTCTCCTAAAGTGGACATCCCTCACTGCCTCCTTGTCCTCTCTAGAGACGAGTTCCATCAGCAATGACGCCAGTCGCAGAATTTTCTCTATATCCTCCCACACTCTGATGATGGGGAGGAACTCATCATACATGGCCCCCAGGATCGGAACCCCAAAAATATGGTGGACATCCCACAGGCTGATGCCCACCTCCCCATGATGCAGGTGAAAGGTATTGGTCCTAGACGACCATCTGCTCATCAATTCCAGCATCAGTTGCTTCGGTTGGTAAATGTGGAATTGGGAGGCCCATGCCGCCTCATATAACCCCACTCTCCTCAGATCTGCCCCAAAATCCTCACATGAGGCCCCTACCCAGTAGGCCCATGACTAGTCATCAGTGAAGTTTCCACCCTGGCGCATGTCCCACTCATCGGACCATTCCTTCTTCAAATCCTGCAAAGCCGCCTTCAGCATGGTATGGTAGAGAGGAGGGGACGTCTCCAGTTGTAGTGGCTTCCCGTCAATATCGTTCACATGGTTGTAGAGACAGTCAGTAGTGATGGGTTTGAAGTCCTCCTGCGCATGATCATCGTCCACCCTGAACCATTGGTGCTGACATGGTGTGCTCCTGAACCAGCAAGTTGGTTCGTCCCTACTCGCCTCAGGGATGAAGACGTCATCCCTCAACCCGAAGCTGTATAATGGCATCTTCTTACACTGTGGATAATTATTATGACCCTCCGATATGAGATCTGTCATAGAAGCGTGGTCCGAATGGATTCGAACCATCTCTCCAAGGCCTGGACAGTTGGCCATCTCATCCCGACGGGCGGCATCTGCAAGGACCCCCAATACAGCTTCTCGATGGGCCATTTCGGTTCCGGCACTCGGAAAAGAACTTTTTCAGAATGGATCGCGAAGTTGAATCGCGAAGACGGCTTGCGAAGGTCGGTCGCAAGAAAAAGCCGCGAAGTCGGACCTAGGTCGTTAAACAAGATGTTCGCTTGGCTCAGTCGCGGAGTCGGAGACCCGCGGTTCGCCGTGAGGCTCTATTCGCGGAGAGGAGTCGCGGAGTACGCAGAGCTTCGCGAAATCGAGTTCACAAAAATACAAGAAGTTGTGTGAAGACAAAAGAGGTCGACCCCCCTATTTATAGGCGGCGACCCCGGAGCATCTCGGCGCGGCCCGCCCACACGGAGCATCGTGTCGCATCCGGATCCGGGGCCCTGGTCAGCACCGCGGACCCCCTTCGTGAAGTCGCATAGCGAACCACCAAAAATTTTGGCAATTTTCCCTCAAACTTCGACCCTTCACCCTCCGCGGCTGCAAGTCTGAGGGGGTCATTTTTTGGCGCCAAAATAGTGCAGGAACAAAAGGGACAAAAAAGACTGCCCGGACGCTGCCTCGCGAAGCCCCGACGCGAAGCACCCCGAGCATCGCGGTCTCGCGAAGCTCCGGAGGTGGTAACTCTCCACGAACGGGTTTGACATTTGTGAGCCCGCCGTGAAGTTCCGGAGGCGGTAACTCTCCGCGAACGGGTTTGACATTCGTGAGCCCGCCGCGAAGCTCCGGAGGCGGTAACACTTCGTGAACGACTTTGACGTTCGCGAGCGCGCCACGAAGTACCTGAGGCAGCGTGCGAGTTCAGCTTAGTGGCGCCCCTTGCCTATAAATACTAGGCTCCCCCTGAGTCCCTGGGATGGAAAATCCGACCTTTCGGCTTCTCCTCTCCTGAATCGTGTAGCACTCTTTCCCCACCGGGAATCATGAGCTCCGCGAGGTACTTCTACTTCGCGTGACGCCTTCTCCTTAACTCGTTTTGAGCCCCTCTTCCGAGAGGGATGCCCTTCACGAATCTCAAGGCCATTCGCAAAGGAGGGGGATTCCCAAGGGAACCCGGGAATCCGTGGAGCATTTATGCTTCGCGAAACACCCAACATGTACTAGTGATCCCTATGCTAAGGCAGGATCGCTACACATCGCGAAGCACACTGCTTCGCAGCACCCTGCTTCGCGAGGCACCCCTTCTTTGGGAGGCAGTGCTCCGCGAATACTGTTCCACTTCGCGAATCACACTCCATTCACACATATGACCCATGCTAAGGCCAAGGAACTACACTTCGCGAAGCACACTCCTTTGTTTTTCAGTTCCTCTTCCCGTGCGACCCTCCAGGTATACACGATGTGATTTCAACGTCCCATGGACAATACCACTCGTAGCGTTGCTTCGCCTAATAATTCTTCGCATAGGCACGATAACGGCTATTTATTCTTCTCATAGCCACACTAACGTGGACCCCTCGATGGTTCGCTCCACAACCCCCCTTGACCATGGCCTTGCCAGTAACTTCCCTCCTCCAAGGACCAGAGGGTACCGGTTATGTAAGTCCTAGGGGTGCAGAGTGAACCCGCCTCGTCTGAGCTGCAAGACGTTAAACTTCCATGTATCACGTCCTCAACACATGATGTTAAACTGTGACCCGACCTCGTGCCTCGCACGAAGGGTCCCCCCAGCTCGAACATTTTTTACGCCACTCGTCTCTACTGGAGTGGAATCACCCATACGCAAGGGATGATATCCTCCTTATTGGAGTGGCGTATGTTCATAGGAGAAGGGAAACCCTAGTTCCCCAATGGATGGCTGCACCCCTGCTTCTCCATACTTCCCCACTACCAAGGTCAGTGGAGGGCGTGATAGGAAACGAGGAACCAACAATCATTGGTCCCAAATCCCTCTTTCGTTGCGCTTTTCCGCACCTCGGGCCTCCATCCTAGAGTAAGTCCCAACACCATGGGCCGCCTAATGCGTACGCCCCTCTTCGCTTCTCACGGATGCATCCTTCGCGACGTGATCATCAAGTCCCTACAACCTCTTGTTTCTCACACCGAGCATGACTCACATGGGCTTAGAGTGAGCACCGACCTCGAACTACACCCTTTGAACTATGAGGTCTTTGATCCATGTCAAGGCATGGTACGTAGGAAGCCTCCACGAGGTTCAATCCCACCACTCGGTCATTTATTCACATCGAGTTCCACCCTCGTCCAGCATGACGTTAAACTGCAGGCCCTCGTCCATCATGACGTTAAACTCTATGCCCTTGTCCCGCATGACATTAAACTACACAACCCCATGAACTACATGGTCTTTGATCTGTGTCAAAGCATGGTACATAGGAAGACTTCTTGAGGTTGAAGCCCAACAATCATTGGCCCAGATAGTCTCCTTGTCGGTGTGCCAAGCCCCCCCCCCATTTTCACCCGAACTACGAGGACTTTGATCCATGTCAAGGCATGGTATGTAGGAAGCCTCCCAGAGGTTCAAGCCCATCTCCCATCGGACCAAGGTCCGTCATTTATGTCAGTTCGCTGACACCCACCACCATTCCGAACTACAGGGACTTTGATCCATGTCAAGGCATGGTACGTAGGAAGCCTCCACGGTGTTCACGCCCATCACCCATCGTTTATTCACGTCAGGGTTCACTCTTGTTCCGCATGACGTTAAACTGTATTCCAGACCGACGACAAGCCGTTGTGACCAATCCAAACTATGAGGACATTGATTCATGTAACGGCATGGTACGTAGGAAGCCTTCACGAGGTTCAAGCCCATCATTAGTGGACCCCTGGGTCTACTTTCAAGTCGGTTCACCGATGAAACCCCTTTGAACTACGTGGTCTTTGATCCATATCAAGGTATGGTACGTATGAAGCCTCCCCGAGGTTCAAGCCCATCTCTCATTGGACCAAGGTCCACCTTCACGTCGGTTCACTGACGAATCCCCTTCCAAACTATGAGGAATTTGATCCATGCCAAGGAAAGGTACGTAGGAAGCCTTCCAGAGGTTCAAGCCCACCACCCGTCGGACCAAGGTCCACCTTCACGTTGGTTCGCTGACGATGCCCCTTCCGAACTATGAGGAATTTGATCCATGCCAAGGCATGGTACATAGGAAGCCTTCCAGAGGTTCAAGCCCACCACCACTAGGATCCTCCGGGTCCTCCCCATTCACGTCAGTTCGCCAATGATGCCCATCGGACCAAGGTCCACCCTTATGTCGGTTCACCGACACCATCCCAAACTACGCGGACTTTGATTCCCTGCCACGTGGATATGTAGGAAGCCTCTTCAAGGCTCAATCCCAACTTCACTTTCGCCCCCTGAGATGGTCCCATTTCATTTCCCCCTCCACTTCATTCGATTATCTAGCATCCACCCAGATTCTCGCCCGGACCGTCATATCCCAGTGAGACCATGTCGGTCGGAGACCATGTCGCTCTGCTCCTCTTCATAGCCGGCCATGGGATGGTCCCGGTATCGAAACGCCTTTAAGGGAAATACCTCAATCCAATCCATTCTAGCTAATGCTCTAATCAGGCTGATCCGTCTCGGCTGGACGTTAAACTCACGACATACCCTGTGTTAAACACTAGAAGTTGAGGAAAACCTCAGATATGTGTCTATGGCATATAATTCCACGTGCTCGATGTGGGATGCCTCGGGCTTCCACGCCCTTGAGAAGCCCTATGACCCGAGATAATAGACAGACATGCCAGGTCCCCAGCATCCGGACACGCTACTGATGCCTCAACCTGACTACTCCCCCGACTGAAGGTTTCTGCCCTAACCGGAGCCTTTGGAATGTCCTGACAGAAGCAGTGTAATTAACCGACGTCCATGGAAACATGGCACTGGGAAGAGTTTCACGAACAACGTATTAAATCTATGAGGGAGACTCGGAATAGGTGAAGAGTTTTGAGGAGGAATCCACGGAAGGAAGAACCGACATCCCATCATCCTGTTTCGATCAAGGAGCAGATGTCCCTGAATAAGGAGCGAATGTCATCCGCCTTTGGAAAGCGGGAATGCGGGGGAACAGTGCAGCGCGTCTTCCTCTGCAGACGGACGGACGCGTGCGCGCCCAGGAAAAAGCGTCAGAAACACATACAAAAGTTGAGGTTGTGAGGTTTATTTTAGTGGATCATAACACTAACAAGTTTCATAGGTTAATAAATTTTTTTATAAGGAGTTGAGAAAACTTATTGTTAAATAAAAAGGAACCACTGATTCACCACCCTCTCAGTGGTCTTGATCCTACTTGGGAACAAAAATTGTTATAAGATCCAAGGTTACCTCTAAAAGATACATCTATTTAATGGAGAATTCTAATTCTGTGAACTATAAGGGGGTCCCAATTTTCAATGGAAATAATATCATATCTGGAAAGATATAACAATACCATATCTTAGGTCCCTTGGGTATGATGTTTTTAAAACCTCTAAAGAAGGATTTCCCCCTCATATTTGAAATGCTTCTCTTATAATTGCTGATTAGAAAATATTGAGAACGATGAATGAGCTAAAAATTTATACTCTCATCATATACTAAAAGTGATTTACTTACTATAAAAGGAGATAGAACTACTGAATATTTCAAGGATAAGATGAAATACATTTATAAAGTATATACAAATGTAAAGAAGAAAATTTTACAACTCTGGATGATGAATTATGAGGATCAAATTTTTTTTAACGAAGTATATGTTTGTCAATTCATTACAAGGGTAAATGATATTGTTAGAACCATAATATCTCTTGGTGAAAAATTGGAAGACTCAACTTTTGTTGAAAAAATATTGATAATTATTCCTCATATGTTTTATCCAATGGATTCATATTTGAAATATAAAGATCCTAAAATTATTTCATTGGATGATCTATATCATACTATTGTTACTTATGAAATGAGAAGAGAAAATGTTATAGAAAGAAGTGAAAATAGTGTTCAATAAATGGCCTTAAAATATTTATTAAAATGAAACAATGAAGATAAAGGAAAAAAGTAATAATCAAGTGATTCAGATAATGATAAAGAAGCTGAAAATTTCAATACCATTATTTCCCTCCTTTCAATGAAATTCAATAATGGAAAATGGAAGATTAAAACTATCAAATTATGGAATTGTGAAGTGAAAGGACAATTTTCAAAAAAAATTCCTTGGAATAATGTTGGAGAGTATGAGTCTGAAGAAGAGGATGTGAAATCTCAAAAACAAAAGTGGAAGAAACATATGAGAATATTTCCTTATGAAAAAAAGAAAAAAAGAAATACAATCATAAAAATGAAGAATGATTGATCATCTAATGACAAATATGACCATCAACTCAATAATATTAATAATGTTATAAATGGAATTTATTTTTTATGCCATGATGATAATGATGAAGAGATGAAGGACATTTAATGGATTCTTAAAATGAATTTAGAGAATTAATATGAAAAAAATTATTATCTCAAGAAAAAAAGGAAGTTTAAGAGAGATGTTGAATTTCTAAAAATTGTGATCGTTGATCCTGAAATAAAATACAAAATTTATGAAGAATGACCAGTTAGAAATTAGAATCTCAATATGGTAGAATTCACAGTTGTTAAATAACGTAAACATAACAAGTTGAAGATTTATAAATAAAAAAAATCATATATGTTCTCAAAAGTATATCTAATTAGAAATAAGATGTGATTTAAGAAGCACTTTCAATTATTATAAGAACAAATAGTGAGATAATAATGATGTGAGAAAAATTTCGCAAGGTTGTCGAAGTTAAAGTTGAAACTTCTAAAGAAGGTTGAATGAAAGGTTTATAAAATCTGGTTCATGAGAAAACATCATTCATCAATATTGATATGAATTATTCAGGAAAATATCATCCTAAGAAAAATCATCCATAATTTATGAGGAAACAAAAAAATAAAAATGTTCTAATCATGTTCACTATTAATCCATAAAATCAAGATTCAGAGGTCATTGTTGGTGTTGTGGATGTTTTAGACACAAACCTAATTCATGTGGTTTCAACATGTATCTACCAAGAAAAAAGTATGAATAAATAGAACATTATGATGATAAAATAAGATCAAATGTTTCCTAATATTTATGCAGAACCAAAAAAGGAAACTCATAATTTGATGAATGCTACGTATGTAAAGAATGTGGAGAAAAAAATGCCGAGTCGAAAAGGAGTTCCTAGTTATTTGGCCACAATAAGATGACTTGTATTGAAATTCAGAAGAAGCTAAAAAATTATCTAAATCATAGGGAAAACATGTTTTTAATGATAATAAACGTTGATAATAAGGTATTAGAATGTTATGGTTTATTTATTTGGAAAAAATGAAAGAGATTTGAGAAATAACAGAATGTTAATATATGTTGTTTGACCATCCTACTGAAAAAAAGAGGAAGGCATGAAAAAATTATTACAAACTCACTGTCATAGAAACATTAATAATTGGTAAAGTAAATTGAATTATTTTTCATAATAGTCTACATATGAAGTGAAACGTGATACAAAATTAGAAATGGATGAACTGAATGAAGAAAATACATCCAATTAACAATAAATTATGAAGAAGAAATATTCAAGACTGGGTGAAGAATCTCAGTCCAAAAATTTCTTTTCAGATCCTATGAGGTTTATGTTTATTTCCAAAACATTATTATATATTTGTTCTAACATGGGAAGAATTGATGAAGTCAAAGTATAAAGGCCTATTTTGCCGATTATTTTCCTTGTCATGAAAAATAACATAATGACGTTCAAAATACGAGTTTTTAAATGTTTTATTTATACACCTCTTCATTCTATCATTTTTTTGAGATGGGTTCAAGATACTTTTATTCTAAATAAATTTTTTAAAAGATATCTAGAGTCAGGATAACGTTGAAAGTGACTTTAAATGGTATTACATGAATATTTTATTATGAACAACATTGATAACCATGGTTATACACTCTTTTTTCAGTATTGTGATTCCCATGTAAACTTAGAATTGTTAAGTTAATGGATATTTGTTAAAAAAAATCATGTGTAACTTATATTGTTGTAATGACGTTTTATTAGATTGAGTGAAAATTTCCAACCCTTTGAAATAAGAAAAGTTTTCAATAAGGAATCATTTCATGATCACCAATTTGAATAAGATTGTTAATATGGGGGATATATTAGATTAAGGTGTATAGATAAGGAACATGGGTTTCAAGAAATTAAGACACCAAGAATAATAAGAGAGAAAGGAAAAAAAATACCACTTATTATTTTGATGTAATTGTTATGTGTTAGTTTGGGTATTTACAACAAACACAATGTGGGATATTGTTATACCATATGCGAGTTTCTATTGTAATTATTTTAAATAGATCTATATGTTGATTATGATGATAGAAGAACGTATGTTGAAATGTTAATGGAAAAGCTCTTTGAAAAAGGGTGTGAGTAATGTTATCAAATTAGATCCATAACCATATGAATGATAAAAGGATCATGGGAGATCATATTTAGATAATCAGATCTAGGAGGATTGGATTATAAATCATCGACATTGTATCCATACATCGGTGTGATTTAACAGATCTAGGAATCAGAATGAGATTTTGATGAAAAAGTCAGAAACTACTGGAAATCATATTGAGTCTGGAATGAATGTGGTTACCATAATGAGAAGTTGTATCAGAGTAAGATTGACTCTGATGTTAATATGAAGATACTTGTCTTATTTTTTATTTCATTAATATCATATATTTTTTGGGGAACTTTTTATTCAAGACTAATAATGGAATGGCGAGAAAAGGTGATTCCCATCACATTCAGGTTTAGTTGGAAAAAATATGTTATTGGAATACAGGGAAGTAACAATAATTTACTTAATAATTAATATTATTACACAAATGATCTCAAACATATTAAAAGTCCTAAAAAAGTCATGATTTCAATATAAAGTATTTAGAAGAAGAACACTTGTGGAAGAGTGGAGAATATGATGAGAATCATTCCAGCAACTGCTCATTGACCTGAGAAAATCCAGACATATAAGAATAAAATTCATCAGTGTTGGATCATTGTATTCATAACTGTTGTATTTTTGGTTCACTTGGAGTTGTGTATTTATAAGAATAAGGTGAGTACTGTTTTTAAAAAATTTTAAAATGTTTTTAAATAAGGATATGTAGTGTTCTTGAATTTCAAATAATTATTTACCTTTGTTTTAACCAATTGGTACAATAAATTCTAATTGGAAGAAATATGTTTTACATTTTTCTTACTTGATATATAAATATATATTAATGAAACTATTGTCTTTATCCTAATGAGGAATTCAGAATGGGTAGTTTAGTTTTCATTTTCTGTAGAGTAACATTTTGATATGTATTTTGTTTTGATTTGTTTGTAGGAGAGTAAAGAAAATCATATTTACCAAATATCTTGATCATAATAAAGAAATCATATTAGAAAATTATAATGAAGAATTTTTAATTTTACTGAAAAATGATAAGATGTCAGAAGAAAGATGATGTTCTCAGTAAGATCCAAAATAAATTATATAGAACATGCTTATGAGAAGACATTTAATGTTTATAAGAATTCATTGTAATGGGTAATATTCTTTATCTCATATGTACTTATTGTAATGATGAATCGTAATAAATATTCATAATAAACTATCAAATTGAATAATCTGAATGAAGAAATGTTTACATAAATTAATATGTAAAATATTGATATAATATTTAAGGAAAATTGATTGTGTTGAAGAATTCAAATAAAGATTTTAGATTTATAAGAATTCAATGATTCTGTAAATTTTGTTAAGTGGTAATGGTTTTCATAGCCCATCCTAAACCAATTTCATGGTCTCTATAAAAGGAGAGTTGAGTTCATTGTTAATGTCTACCTTTGGACTGTTCATGCACTCAATCTCTGAAAATTGTTGAACAAGTATTGAGTACCCAACTAATCATTGTGTTTTAGGTGGAATCTGATGAAGATAATTGGATTGACATTCAATATCATCAGTCAAGAAACATCCATCGGATGAAGTTATAATGAAACTAGAAAAATAAGAACGTTTCCATTGGACTGAGGTATATCAGACATAAGAATGTGAGAAGCTGATTGAGTTCATATTCAATTTAAGAAGGAAGAGAAGATGAAAAATCATAATGGAATGAACATCATTAGGAATATGTTTCTAGACTGGAAAGATAGGACTGACACTACTAATAATGATTTCCAAAATGTGATTCTAGAAGAAGATTCATAACCAACAAGTTCCTTATAGAATTGTTGATGTTAATAATGGTTTTACATAGGTATACCTTGATTCAGCTTGCTTGTGGATGAAGTGAAGACTTTCTAAAGTGTATCAAAAAAGAATATGAAAGTGATGATTGTTAATATGGATAGATAACAATTTCTAATAAGGATTATCATGGGACAGTGGATACTAAAAATGATATTAGGGGGAACAACCCACTATATAAGGAATGTTTCTTCTAAGATTTTATAATTCTTTATTTCTTATACCTATGTATTTTGAAAATAAGATAGTGAAATAATCCATGATGGTGGATATATGGTATATTATAAAGATTAGTTTTTTTATCAATCCATTTAAAAATCATGTGCTGACATCCTTTTATATTTTTTCCATTGGAAAGGTGAGGTTGTGGGATATATTTGAGTGGAACATAAAATTAAAAAGTTTCATAGAATAAGAAATTGTTTGTGTAGGAGTAATTAAGAATTATTATAAAATTAAAAGAAACCACTAATTCATCTCCACCATCTCTGGGGTCTTGATCCTACATGGGAACAACAAGGATATGGGTACATAAGTGCTTCTAACATAACTTTTTACCATTTTACTAATTACCAATTGCAACATACCATGCATTTTTTAGTGGACATTTATCAAGCATGTGACCATTATTTATGTAGTATGTGGGTGAATAATATCCCTCTCTTATAGTTATCATACAATAATAGTTTTCATGAGATGATACAGATGTATACATATGAGGATATATATGGTAGGTTCTTCCTTTCAACCATATGCTGGATAGAGGTAGGAGAGGTAGTGCTACTGGTTCCTCGTCGCATTCTAAAGACATTGGAGAAGGTTTGGATGATCATGAAGCAGATGTATACTTTTTATTCTAGACTAAAATCTAATGATGATCACCATTATTGACCTTTGTAGATTGTGGTTGGGGTCATGTTTTTTGACCGGTATCACCCAAACATGGCCATATATGGATATATAGGCAGGGTAAGTTATATTCGTTATTATTCGGGTCGTTTGAGATTCTAGAGAGAGTCTGGATGATAACCTATTATTTATTATTACCTCAATAGTACTATCCCAAGAAAGATGTCTTCCAGGTTTCATAGTTCATCTTATATCATACTGTTATTTCTCGTATTTTTTATCTCTAGGAATTGAGATTGATAATGATGCTTCTCTTAAGGCATATCCTATACACATCATTAATTGGAGCACAATGGATATTTTAGGCCATTCTATCCCTTTATTATGGATGAAATGGTTTAATAGAATGGTACATGAAGATACATGGGAGATGGAGGCCAACATACTTTCTTAGTGGCCCGAATTATTCTCATATGGTTTTTTACACCCTTGGAAGGTAAAATTGTGGAAAAATATTTTTCTGAGGGCAGAGTACTGTAACAACCTAGTCCTTATTCGAGGTAATAATCATTTTAATTTCGGTCTAAGTTGTTTTTATATAAAAAATATGTATTCCCTAGGTGGTTATAGTGTTTTTAGGGATTTTTAGAGAATTTTTGGAGGTTGGAACCCCAAATAGTGGAGAAAAATAATTGGATTCATAGTTATTATAAACTGTGTGACCTAGGCCACAAGGTCTCTCCTAACCCTATTTGGATATAATGTAGGGAGTTCTAGGGTGCATGGTTTTCCAAAACCGTGATACAGGGACTACATACCCATGTGAAATTTCATCATTTATTAGAAAAGGAGATTCACATGGATGGCGCACGGGTTCCCTAACCGTGCAGCCTAACATTAAGGGATCCCTTTCAAGGCAGTGAGCCTTTCACAGTTTCTGCATGATTTTTCCAACCATGCATCCAAACCATGAACCATTTTTTTGGTAAATTGATCAAAATACCTTTAAATATAATATAATCCTACCCCTCTACTTATTTCTCTCATTTCAAATGGGAGGCTTTCATTCTTCACATTGATCTCATTTGATGCCCAATCCTATGATTGTCAATAAATTTTCTATCCGGTGGAAGATTAATCTTCTATTGGTCTCATTTTATAACTATTGGTAAGATCATAATTCAATTATCTTAGTTACCATTTTTTTACTTTCTATTGATAGATTAGTCATGGTGTAGGGTCATATTCCATATTTTTAGTGTGTTTGTATATTTATTAGGTGTCTTCCAATAAAGGAATAACTAATGACTAATAATGGGTGAGGATGTTAATATGAGTATGAGGTAGGTGTTCTATTATTTACTGCTCATGTTTTGGTGTTTTATAATATGTTTCATTATTCATCAAGACTATTTCATAGTGTTTTCCAAAACAATTATATCATTCATGAATTTATTTCATTTCTAGGAACCTTGTGACTTGATGGAACCAATTTCATATCGCGAATTTTCATTCATGGAGTGAGCTATTCCTTTTTTGGTGTCCCCTCCTTATGCTTAATTTGATTTGTTATGTATGTATCCAGAGAAACTATTGGAGTGTTTGGTTTTAATTCTAAATGATGATTGTTAAATTCTTAATGAAACAATGTTGTGTTTTATCAGAACTAATACCCTTGACATATAATAAATTGAATTGATTAGAGGTGAGTGCGAAACACATGTGACCTGATTAAATGGACAGTGGTCACAACCTAATCATTATTAAATATAAATGAGAAATAGATTGTAACGTTTCTCATATTAAAGCCAATGGTTATTTATCAATGATAGGACATAAGGGCATGACAACCCTTTACAACTATAATGAATGGGCATGAAGAATCTTGGTAATTAAAATGAATGGGCATGAAGACCATAGTTATACCAAATGTTAATGATGAACCTTTATAAATAATCAAAATGGGAATGAAAACCCTAGTTATATGTAAATGGACAAGACAAATCTTATATAAATGTGATACTATAGGGGCATGGAGTCCCTTATGATAATATATTAGAATAGAGTCCCTTGTGATACAATACGGGCATGATATCCCTTGTGATACTATAGAGGTATGTCGTCCCTTGTGATACTCTATGAGAATGAAGACCCTTACTTTCATATTGGGAATGGCATCCCTATAGGTGAAAATTAACCTAGAATCCCTATACAGTGATACTAAGAATTGTGTCCATTAATATTATGATATTATGAATGGTATCCCCTTTATGTCAATGATTTTGGGCATAGTGTCCCTTAAAAATGTGATATCGAGCATTGAGTCCTTTGGTACAGGTTAGAGTTATACCATCACAGACTGAAGTAGGTAGTGTTAGGTTTGGTTCCTTCTAGAACCAGATCCAACCCATTTACATTTTTTATTACCACATTACATTATTAAATATTCACCCTACCATGTTATAAACATAAACTGTATATTTATAGACGTCATTTGTGGTGTCCTGCTATGATTTATGTCAAACCCTATCAAGACTGCCTATGGTACTCGGGAATACAACATTTTTACTGGCCAGATAAGAGGATGAATCTTCTTATGGATTCAAGAATTATTTCATGACATCAGATTGAATATTGGTTGATGATTACTAGGAGGGACCTGAGTATTCATTGATAGTGTTTTGGCCTTCTTTATCTTTTTTATCTTGTAAAACATGTATTTCCTACTATGTGTATCCATGTTTATTTTTAATTTTTTAAACACAAGACATTATGATACACATTAAATGATTTAATTTATATCCTTTTATTATTATTCAATATTTGGTTATTCATGTATGTCTTCGCTGCTTAATCCTGAATTTACTACTTCAACTATTTGTTTATTGATTGTACCACTGTGCTCCTATGGTAATGAGAGAATAGTGTCCCCACAAACACACCCAAGGCCCTTTTTTATAGTTATAAGACTCTGAAATATGGGAATATGTTCTTGAGGCAATATGCTAATGTAATCTCAGAGCACCGTTTAGTGACATCCATGTCTGGGACATCAAAAATTCCATATATAGAGGTTCTTCCAGGCTATGTTAATTCTTTGTTATGGTTAGGGGTATTTATTTTTAATGTTCATTATAGTTTAGTTGAATTTATTAATGTATATAGGCTCCCATACAAAGTAATTAGGAGTGAATCGCCTTCATGTTCTGGATGATTTTAGCATAGAGTTTGACATGGGCTTGATGAAAATGAGAGGTACCAACTTTGTTGCATACTCTATATAAGAATCATTATATGATAATGGTGCATACTTTTTTTTTATATCTTCTCATTTTGTTGATATGATTAATCATACAATAAGGATCATTTACTTTGTTATATATGTGAAAAAATATCATGGAAATATGAAGGAATTTGGGTTTCGTTTTCCATCCTTTTCTATATCCATTAATGATGTGCAGTTAGTGTAGGATTCCCTTATTTTCGATTTGAATCGATTTTCTGTCACAGTTAGGATATATTTGATTAATTAACATTCAGTTGGTATATTTTTTTATCATCGATGAGTTTCATTTCTTGCTACTGATGGGAGAACTCATGTGTTTTAGGTAGGATTTGATTTTAGGTTTTGTCAGACTTATCCTTCAACCTAGAACCCAGGAACATCTTTTTTTCCATTATCGTTATTCCCAATGATGTTTCCTCTATTATATATATTATCATGTTTTTAGGTACATTCCCTACATCATCCTAGATGAATTCTCTAGCCTTCCACTAGAGATTTTGGTAGAGTTTACTATTGATTGGGTGTTGAGTAATCATCCTACCATAATACCCTCTAACAATATGGATCCAATAGTGTTGAATGATTTCATGATTCATTTTTATGATATAATAGAGAAAGGTTTTGTTCTCCCTAGTTTATTTATTTTGAAATCTCATATTCTATTTTCAAGGAAGTGAGATGGTTCCCCTCCTTTATTTGTGGACTATGTAAAGTTTATGTGGGTAAAATTTAAGAATATGTACCCTTTTCCATGTGTGGATGAATTAATCAAAAAGATTAATGATGAAATATTTTGTTTAAATATCAATCATTGGTTAAGTTATCATCAACACAGGGTTCAATAGTCTGAAATACCAAAGAAGGATTTTAGGAGCGTGTATGGCCAATCTAAAATTCTTTTGATTCATATTGGAATGACTAACACTCATATAGTTTTTGTAGATTTTTCCATTTAGATATTTCATCAATATAAAGATATTTTTTTCTTTTTGTTTTTTTATGATATCATTTTTTATTTGAGATATTATTATAAGCACGATCACCATATGAATCTTGTTATAGAAATAGTGAGAAACTTCCAACATTAAGGAAATCATTCAAAATAAAATTTGTGAACTCAAAATTTGAATTTTTTTGGACATTTTATATCTATATGTGGACTCTTAATCAATCATGAGAATGTGAAAGATATATTATCATGAGAATATCCATGGTAAATTTTCAATATTTAGTGCTCTTTATCTCTTACTAGGCTCTATAGTGAGTTTTGAATGATATTTATAAGTTTTCTTCCCCATGGATTACATATACCACGAAAAGGGTGAAATTCACATGGGATGAAAAATGTCATAGTTCTCTTAATGTAGTTGGATTTTGATAAAAATCCTTATTTTTATCTGTCCGCTATCGGATAATGGGTTTGTGGCATACTATTGTTCTTCTAATATTGTTCAGGGTTGTGTTCTTAAACAATACTATCATGTGGTGTTCTATGGATATAACCAAATTCGACATCTTGATAGTAATTAAAATTCTTTTGATTTGGTGCACTCCATTTTTATGCGTGCACTTAAGTGTTGGGGGAAATATCTTTTGAGGGAGAGGATCAAAATTCTCAATGACCATAAGAGTCATAGTTTTATATTTTCTCTTAATAACATAAATCTTAGATAGCATTGGTGGGAGTAATACCATCAGAAATTTGATTTCAAAATCCTCAATACCCAAGGAAGGGGGATTTCATTATGGACTCTCTCAATAAGAAATTTTCATCATTATTTGTCCTGGAATCAAAGAAATGGTGGATCCTTAGGATTCACTTGACTCAATTAAATCTATATGATCAAGAGGTGGATAAAGTTATGGTTTTTGAAAGTGTTCAGTTTTCATCAAGTATTTTAGATTTTATTTTATCTGGTCCAAAGTATAATGAAGATTTTATTAGAACCTGGGAAACTCTTTTTTTCTGAAAAAATATTTCTAAATATTATATCCATTGTGATTGTATTCTTCACTTTGGGGATTGGTTTTTCATCCCATCATCTATTTGGATTTTAGTTTTATTTGACCTTCATAGTTCATTGTGGGTTCTTCGTCCGAGTGCTATGAATGTTTATGACACTAGAAAATGTCTCTTGTGAATGTGTATAAAGCACAATATTTTTAAGTCTATTTACTACACATACACATACAATACGATAAAGGTAAAGCATCTGATACTTTCTGGTCTACTCAAACCACTTCCATTTATACATTATAAATGGGATCATGTATCCATGTATTAGTTTTTTGTATTTCCATGAACTCCCCAAGGGAATAATTCTATCAGGGTAAATATTGATTAGTTAATGAAATCAACCAATTTTATTCTGTTAAGGGACCCCGCTATGGTTGTAGATTAGGGTAAGATGTATGTGTTGTAGATCATGTGGTTAGGTTGTTTTACTCTTCCATTGTATCATATAGGGATCCTATGTTTACTTCCATATTTTTGAAGAGTCTCCAAGAGGTGACAGACACTTAGGTTAGGTTTAGTAAAACATACCATCCACAAGAAAATAATCTGCAAAATATTTCTATTGTTATCATTGAGGATATGGTCTCGACATGTGTCTTGGATTTCAGTTTTTTTTGGGATTTCCATATAGAACGGGTAGAGTTTTCTTTTAAAATAAATTAATAGTTTTCATTTTAAATTCACCACTTTGATTCATTTTTTGGTTTCCCATGAAGGTCACCTCATTATTGGGAATAGGTGGGACATGCCTCTCTTTTGGCACCGAGTCTCATTCAAAATACATTAGTGATGATTCAGAATATACATTGACATCTAAACACTATTCATTGTCGGTAAAAATAATATGTGGATAGTCCTTTTAATCTATTGGAGTTTTCTATAGGTGACTGGGGTTTCATGAATTTTTATCCTTTGTTGGTTCACCTTCATCCTAGGAAACACGTATGGTTTCCTCTCAAATATGTCAAACCGTTTTAGGTATCTATGTATCATGGGAAGGTTAATAATTGGTTGGAATTCTCAAATTGGATTAAGAGTGTACGTGTTGTTTTCTATATATCATAGATCAGGAAGAAGTATCATGAACCCGCCCATGTTTTTAGTTTAGAACATATATATTTATATCTAAATTTTTTAATTGTGGAGAGACCAGTTGATATCATCAATTCTCTTGTGAAATACTTGCATTGGAGGTCTATTTCATTGGTTGGAATTTTATTTTTACATAGATCATATCTTCATGAGACTTGGGGGGTATGAATGGTCAGCGAGGGAGGAGTGGCCTCACTACTTTCATAAAAACCCTTCATCCACTTTACTTCATAGAAAAGGAATGTATAATTCTATGGATAATATAAAATCCTATATTTTTTAAGGTATGATATTTTTTTGTTTAATATTTTTTTTTGTTTGGGGGAATTTATAATTCTTTTCAGTGTTTTTTAGTAGACCATAGACTGTGTGATACCTACAAGGAATGTTTACATTATAATACTATATCTTATAGTGTAAATTAGTTGTAAAGAAAAATTCCTGAAAACAATTCATGACATAATCCGGTTTATACTATAAACCTCTTTTTAATGATGTAAATATGTCACCGAGGATAAATTAACCTAATGAGACGTATGTTTTGACGTACAAGAGTTATGGGGATTTTTCACTATAAATCTGTATTTTACAACCCAAAACCCTCATACCTTGTAGGTTTTATTTGAGAAAAGACTGAATACTAAATAATTATAATTTTTTTCACTATAATTAACACAAGGTGTTACTCTAGGACATTTCGGGTGTCTCTTCCTCTACCAGACCACTTTGTTCAGTGATGGTTCTCTCTGCTGGTTGTGTTTCATATCTCTCAGTAAGAAACCTATCTTCTTATTTATTACCATTTTCATGGGATAATAGTAGGGTTTTGTTTATAATAATGTTTTATTATTTTTTCAATCTTATATAGTTCTTCTAGATCCATGGTGGGATCTTCTTCTAGGGGATGAATCTAAAGCAATTTGTAGTGTAGTTTGTATGTTTGTCAATGTTTGTTGGGATCTATCCTATCTTCTGAATATTTAGTTTATGTAATGAGATTATAATAGGTTAGATTCAATTATAGGATCAATATTTGTTGTTCATCATTCCTTCTTGTGTTGGTGGATCCATTTTTGGATGGTTTGCGTCCTATATTTGTGGTGGGTGGTTCTGTCTCTAACTAATTTTATGTGAAACATTAATTTTTATAATTTTGTTAAATGGTTTTATAAATTAATTTTCATGGTTTATTGATTATTATTGTGTATATGGGATTTTAATAAAATATGGTATCCCCCACACTTTGGTAAAGGAAAGAATAATTTCAAAGAATTTGGAAATTGAATTTGAAATGGGTTTTTAAAGAAGGTTATGTTTTAAGGAAAAATCTATTTGAAATTGTATAATGAAATTTGTAGTACCATTTGAAATGATTTGATATTTTGCACATGAGATCCTTAGAAAATTATTACCATGATTTTTATATAAAATATCATTTCATATTATCATTCCATTTTTCTAAATTGATCATATGGTTTTGTTTTATAGTTACGTAATATAGATCACTTTGGTGGGACCCCATTGAGCCTATTTATATCACACCCTGCATACCATTCTGTAGTGTGTAGACCCTATATTTTCATTTTATGTTAGAATTAATTAAGCTATATAATGGTGTGGTGAGTTGTATATCAGTTTAGTATAGGTTATTGGGAACCTTTATGAGAGCTGGTAGGGGTGTGATAACCAGATGTGAGATCAGTATCTCACCAATTTTATTAGGTCCTTCTTTTGAAGTTGTGGAAAATTTAATAACTCAGTTGTTTTTTATATGGCCCTATAAAAATTTCTAATAATATTTTTATAGGTAGTCATGGTGATGTTATGGAGTTTCAAGAGTCGTATATCCCTGAAATTGATACATTTGAAATATTAAATAAATCAATTAAGTTTTGTGCATAATTTTTTCAATAAGGGTATTCTTTATAAATAGAGTCATGTTTGGGAAATAAGATTACATCATTGAATATGGAACAATTTTTTTACCCTAGGCACGACATGAGGATCATTCACATTGGACATATGGTCAATGCCTAGCCATATGTAGATATTATTGGAATTAAATTAATTAAATTAATAATTAATTTAATTGTCTAATTACACATATATCCTATAAAATCACTATATAATCAATGGTATATTCTTTGTGTATGGTTATCGATATATAGTTGATATATTTAGTGTGATGTAGATCCTCCCTGGGAAGATAAATTCATGGTTAACATGGAGGTTTCATTGACTAGTGACTGAAATCAACAAAACTCATCATCAACATAGATGTTTAATTTTCATTAATGAGTTATTGATACAATATCTTGGTAGGGGGTCTTTCTATATTATTAACAATCTTTATTATGTTGTTTTAAAAATGGATCATTTTTTCCTAAATTGAAACCATGTTCAGGACTTTCATGGACCAATAAGTATGAAAATTTATTTAATTATGGGAATTTAGAATTAATTCTTCGTTTTAATTTCGATTACTTCATAAGTTGCAGGATCCCCTATAAAATATAGATAATTCATGCATAGATATCATTTACTACTCAGATATTTTGGTTTATGGATTTACCACATCACTATTATTGAGTTTGGCCAGTGATTCAATCTATTCCCATCAATCAAATATTTTAATGTTTGATTATTGGTTTTGTGGATCATTGTTACAAGTTATACATAAATGATTACAATATGGTTGGTGAAAAATAATGTATGAACATTTCATTTGATTAAATGTGTATGAAACTGAGAATAATGTGGAAGATATGTGTAATGAACTGCGAATTCTCATTGGCTTGAGAGTACAACGAGTCATTACTGGGCCTTAAGTGAAATCCCCAAGGTGACAATTGATACCAATAAATGCCAAAGGGTTTTAAATAAAAGTGGGGGATGATTTACCCTTTATGAAATTAACCAATAATCTGACATACCATAACCCAACCAGTCTCTAAATAATGCATGAACAAAATAAAGACAACTAAACAACCTCATGAATATCAAAACAACATCAAAGTGGGAAATAGTGGAAGACCAAACAAGTATCCTTGTAAATAGTGGATAAACAACTAAAAACTCTGAAGATACTACAAGACTACATGCTCCACAAGTTCCAAGCTCCATAATCACTGAGTTTCCCTAGTATCACAAGGCAATGCTAAATTTGTGTGAAACATTGCTTTTTTCCTTGTCCCAGAAGATAACATATTCAAAAAAACCAAAGTGCTAAAGAAGGGATAAGTATAAAACTCATTAATATTTCCCCAATAACTTCCCTACTCGCACCACTCAGATAGAATTGTTAGAAAAACATATAAAACAGTTTAAATAAACAATTTACCAAAACAGTTTATAACCAAATATAAAGAAGTTCAAAAAACAAATCATAACCAAGTGCAATAAAGGTGTATGAAACAAATTTATATAATTTTATGTTCCTGAAAATAACTAATAAATGCTTAAAAACCAATTATTATTTTCATTTTCTATACCCATTCCATAGTTCACAACACACTGACACATGCCTTCTTCGTTCGACAATTCCATACTCCTTAATGGTATCTCATCCAATTTACATGTGTCCCAATTCCAGATGCCACTAATCTAGAGTCACGTATCATTTACCTCAGCGGTACTCATCCCTTATCGAGGAACTTTATTACATGAACTCACTCAAAATCCATTTATTCCAATGATTTCCATTACTAAAATTAACCACTTCAATAGAACCAAACTTTTATTAAAAACCAAAGCACAACCAATTTAAAAAATCCATCTAGTGCGGGTCCTGTGGATATCTGAGCACGTCGATCATCGCAGTCAGTGTTCCCATGTTTCACCTCCCAGACTCATTGATGAAGTGGGGGAGTGACTGTAGGTGACTTTACATAAGCTTCTCAATCACGATAAACATAGTATATCTGTAAAGAGGCTAGCTGCTTTGTCGCCTCAATTAGTAGCTACAGACCAGAACTCCTACTGAGTGCATCTGGTACCACGTTCCCCTCCCAGGAGAATAGAATATCTCAAAGTCATAGACCTAGAGGAACTCTAGACACTCCCATTGATAACTAAATACTGAAAACTCCTACTGACATGAGGGTAAGCTTGACCTATGCTGCCTGGGTTTCCTTTTTTTCCAACTAAGGAAAACCTCATCCCAACATTTTAGATAAACTGTAACCTTTTTTCCTAATATAGTCACTATAATTATGAATTTTGGATGTATAGACATATCCAAACTAACGTCGTACGGCCTAGACTCTGCAACCATGAGGTTCCGACTGAAACTCAAACCTCAAGGGTCAGATCAACTATTTGTGTAAGTGTGATTATCGAGTCTCCTCCCAAAGGTATCTCTAGACTTGAGGGTCAAGACAATAGATTAACAAAAAACTCTAGGTCTTGGACAAGATTCGTGTAAGGAAGGAATGATTGGTACCTATTCCTATTGAAATGCCATCTAGTAGTAGACACAGACCGTACCTCGAATCATTCCTAGAGCCCTTGGGTCACACTCCTTAACTGCATGCAGCTACTCTCTTCCCCTATCTTCCAGCTCCCTGAGCCTGGCGGGGACCACAAAGGGGGGTGGTTGTAATATGTAGAAATGTAAACAACATAATGCTACTCCCCTAGCTCTGCTTCCATGTCTACATCCCTGTTGATTCAATGAAACCTAACACTTTTCTTCATGAATATTTTTTACAAGCCCAGGTCTCTGAGACTGGAACCAAGTTCCTGTATTCCCACTACTATCATTCACTGGATGTATCCTTTCAGCCAAAGAACATTCAACAACCAAGGTACCCTCTAGCACCACAACATATGTATGAATTCAAAGAGGAATATTGTTGCCGCAAATGTCCTTAAACATACTGCACTTGAATGTCTGAGACCCAAAGCAATTATCGTACCCTATTCATCTAGTACCATTAATGATCGGTACTCCTTGATGAATACTAAACTAACGACATGTCTTCCTTCCAAGCTATAGAATCTATAGGGAAATCTCAGACACCTTCTCAAGCTAGTCACTAGCCGCCTGTGTGTCGACCTCACCTCTGAACCTGAGGGGTATCTGATTCTGAATCACGCGTACATCACTAAGCCTATATGTGTCCTCTACCGGTTCTGCCAGTTGTAACTACTGACCAACAGGCAGTGATATAGCTGACACACTACCTAAAGGCACTATCTCGTGTAATGGTCTACGTACTGAGGCCTCATCTCTATGCGAACCATCCTCATGGTCACTCCCTAAAAAAGTTCAGTAGAAAAGTTCTCCATCTTCCCTACTGGTGTCTCAACTAGGCAGAAAAATCCAACAACAACCCCCAGCCAGCCCTCAACTGCGTGGGAAACTATCTCACCTCAAAACCTCAGAGGCCTCTCCTACTGGAACTCATGCAATGTGCTAAGTCAGTGTGCACCGTCCTCCAGTACGGCTAGTGGTATCTTCTGCCCAATGGGTGGTGGTGTTGCTGGTATACCACTTTAAGGTTCCGATATAGTAAGAGGGCCTTGAACCGGAGCCTCGTTGCTCGGTGGGCCATCATCGTGCACTCTTTCAGGAATCCTAGCTAGTTGTCTACGCAGCGATATACTGATAAGGAACAGGTGCACCACAATAATTTAGTTATATCTAGTGAGCTAACTCAAGAAAACATAAGAAAATTTTTCAAAACACACACACAATCAGTGTTTTCATGCACTGAGTCAGAAATCAGAAGTTAGGGTCCTGGTGTCTGGATACGTCCGCCGCACCAACACTGGATTCCCTAAATGATAACCACACTCATCACACTTAACTTTATTGTTGTTACAAAGATCAGAGTCCTATGTTATATAATATATTCAACTCCTCTGATACCAATTTGAAATGAACCATCTCCCGGGGCCCATGTCGTGACTACCCCAATCCCACCTTACATTGGCCAGGTGCTGGTGACTAGCACCGAAAGGCATATTCCCTAAAACAAGGAAGTCCTTTTTCTTATTAACCTATAAACACACACAACCAAGAACAAACCAAGATACAAACACAAGTAAACTGTATAGTAAAAAAGTGTCTGTACAGTAAAAAAAGGGACCAAAATACAATCCCAACTGGAAAGTAAAAAAAAAACTGAAATGTAATGTAAACTGAAACTAATCTTGTGAACACCCGCAAAGGATCCTACCTAAAGGGTAGGTACTATAAATACCCGCACTTATTTCGTACATAATCTTGAATTTATTCAAGAAAAAACTTCCTTTAACATTGAGTATCTTTTCAAGTTTAGATCTTTAGATAATTAAGACAAAACATTCATAACATTACACATTGTTACATAGTGGATACCATAAAATCAGTCTCCATTTTCCTCAGAATATAAAACATTAAAACATAAAAAAAGACTCCTTGGAAATTCTTCAACATTTAACATGTATTCCTTCCTTGTATTACTCATCCAATAACCTGTGAAAAATCATTTAAAAACATGGGATGAGCACAAAATCTCAGTAAGGTATGAAAAAGAAAGAAAAATCACATTAGTCCACGAATATGCATGACGTATGAAAATATTTTCAGAGGACATGATTTCCACCCATAAATACATTCTTTGTGTAACATGATATTTACACAATATCCACACAAACATAAATATAATAATAGAGGAATCATAGTGAATTACTTACATAATCATGTAACCATCTTGGCTACCCTAAAATTTGTAACCCTCACGGCTACCTTACTTTGTGTAACCATCACAGTTACACTTGGAGTAACCATACGGCCGACCTCCAACTTAATCATACCCAATGAATTGGAGGGAAATATAGGTCCCACCCTTCATCATAAACAATGCCCAATAACCAAAACATAATCATACAACATAAATAATAGCATAAAAACATTGCTTTTGAATATTGTAAAACAGAATTTTAAAAGGGGATTTTAGAAGAAAAGTCCCTTATAAACATCATATACATGAAGTGAGACTTAATAGAGTGGATGGAATATGTATATACTCTGTAAATACACATAATGAAACATAATATAAACAGAACCCATCACACAAACAATATAAATAGCACATAAATTATAAAGTAGAAGGTTATCCCAAAGAATGGAAATCGGGTAAAGAATTCCCTTACCTTGGGCTTGTCTTACTTCAAAATTGTTTAAACCTCCTGTATAATGGTTAAAAGAGTGTTATTATTATTTTACAGAAACATGTTCATGTTTATAAAATCTTCTATGGTCATTTCATAACCTCATTTCACCCCTTAATTGTTAGTATTTTGTTCCTTGCATTATTTTGGGTGAGTTCTTTTGTGATTTTCACAATCGGTGCATGATGAATCATTCTTGTTGATTGGAAGTGAAACTCCGGAATTGGAATGGAGTAGTATTTAAATATTTCCAGTACCATAAATTATACCATTTATCACTTTGGTTCTTTATATGATGATGATTTATAAGTTAAAACATTAATTATGTTCGTTTAGATAATTTAAGTGGTTCTTTGATAATTACAACCTCATTTAGTCTTATAAATTTGAACCATGGGTAAAAAAAGAATTAAAGAACCATATATGAGTTATAAAACATATATTATAACCTGGTTCAACCATATAAATGGTTTCATGACCAGACTTGAAATAATTAATGGAAAGTGATATTACATCGTCCACGATGTTGGTAATTTGACACATCACGGACAATGTTCTTATTCCTTAAATAAGTGAGAGAGGAGAGGAATAATGATTTTTTATTTTCCATAAACATGAAAACATCCAGAATATACATGATTCTGGAGATTTCATGACTCTTGGATAAGAGAGGGTGAAGAAAGAAGAGAAAGGAATCGTGAAATAAAGAAAACATGAGAAATTTCTTACGAAAATTCGGCAACCTAACAGCGTCTCTTAAAATTTATTAAAAACAAGATTGATGAGAGGAATGGAATATGACATCATTCATAAAAAATTTGGACATTAAGGGGAAATATTTAATGAAATATCCCAACAAAAGGCAAAGGGAAAGGAAGAGAATAACATAAAATGGAAGAAAAGAATGAAAATGAAAGAGGATGTGTACCTCTTGATCTCTTCTCCTTGAGATCCTTCTTAAGGGATTTGATTTTGGTCTTTTGGTGAGACCAGAAGCTCTAGGACGTGGGGAAGAATATTGGGGAGGGAATTTGGCAGAAATTAGACAATGCTCAAGGCTTGAGAGGTGTGGGAGGAAGAGGGAAGTGAGGGTGATATTTATAGTGGAGGAGGGGAGGTATTTTAGATTATTTTAATTATTATTATAATATTTTTTTCAAGACTATGAATAATCTCAAATAAAGTGGCCTTAATTAGTGAAAATATCAAGTGAGTTCGAATAAAGTGGCCTTTCATCACTTATTATGTCATAAATAGTTCATTTTTACTGATAAATTGATTATACGGTATTTTATCATATTTCACTATTCACCGAAAATTCAAGAGTTTCAGAAGAATACCAAAAATTTACCCCAACCATTTTTCGATGTGTAGAATTCAAAAATGAACTCCATTTTTCAAAAATAATTTTCTAAATACTATTAATTTAATTTTTAAATAAGGTCACAGTTAATTTGAAAAATAACAAAATTGAAGTGCAATTAGTTTTATGTGACATTGGAAAATTAATTAAGATCCCATTATCCTATTGCCATGGGAAAATAAAATAATAATATTATTTACTATTCATGAGGTCATATTACTATTCATATGACTATTCATAAGGGCATGTTACTATTCACTAAATAAAAAGTTTGTTTCATCAGACTCTAAAAAACACACTGAACACAACTGTAGATGACAGTTTCTTGAAATTAAAATCATAGAAGAAATAAAATTATGTTTAAAGGATACTTATAAATATATACCACAAAATTTCAAGAATTTTCAAATTTTTTTTAGAAAACCTTGGGATGTTACATTATACCCACCTTCTTGAAATTGCATCCTCGCAATTTTATTTACTTCTTAAACAACTGAGGGTATTTTTCCCTCATAGCATTTTCAGACTCCCATGTTGGTTCTTCAACCAAGTGGTTTTCTCCACAAAACCATTACCTGGTGGATTACCTTATTCCGCAAAACTTTTTCTCTTCGATCAAGAATCTGAACCGGTTCTTCTTCATAAGAAAGGTTCTCTACCAACTAAACTGCTTCCGGCCTCAAGACATGTGATGAATCTTGAACATACTTTCTCAACATCAAAACATGAAAAACATTTTGTACCTGAAATAAGCTCGGAGGCAAAGCTACGCGGTATGAAACTGTTCCAACTTTATCCAAGATTTAAAAAGGACCGATGAACCGTGGACTTAGTTTCCCTTTCTTACCGAAACACATCACACTTTTCCAAGGAGATATTTTAAGGAAAACATGGTCACCTACCTCGAAAGAGAAGTATTTCCTTCTGTTATCTGCATAACGTTTCTGCCTGCTCTAAGCTGTCCTCATGTGTTCCTGGATCATCCTCACTTTCTCAGCCAGTTCTTCTACTAATTCTGGCCCCATAAACATTCTTTCACCGACTTCATCCCAAAACGCAGGAGTCCGACACCGCTTTCCATACAAGGCCTCAAAAGTTGCCATCTGAATACTAGAATGGAAACTGTTATTATAAGAAAACTCAACTAATGAAAGATGATGATCCCAACTTCCCTGATAGTCCATTGAAAAAGCTCGAAGCATATCCTCCAAAGTTTGAATCGTTCGTTCTGACTGCCCATCTGATTGAGGATGAAAAGCTGTACTGAAATTTAACTCTATGCCCAAAGACTTCTAAAGTCCCTTCCAAAATTTAGAAGTGAACCTGGGATCTCGGTCAGACACAATGGAAATAGGAACTCCATGTAACCTGACAATCTCTTTGAGGTAAAATCGAGAAAGCTGATCTAATGTCATTATATCTCGAATAGAAAGAAAATGACTAGACTTTGTTAGCCGATCAACAATAACCCATATCGCATTGTTACCTCGAGAAGTATTTGGTAGTCCCACCACAAAATCCATGGAAATATTCTCTCATTTCCATTCTGGAACTGGCAAAGGCTGAAGCATCCCCTTCGGTAATTGCTGCTCTGCTTTAACCTGCTGACATGTCAAACATTTCATTGTAAAATCAGCAATATCTCTTTTCATCCCATTCCACCAGTAATACTCTCGAAGGTCTCTGTACATCTTAGTACTTCCAGGATGAACAGAAAATAGAGAAATATGAGCTTCACATAACAATTCTTTCTTCAGCTGGGAATCACAAGGCACACACAACCTTTTTCCAAACCTTAAAACACAATCTTTATCAAGATTAAATTCTGGAAACATACCCATTTTAACCAATTCTGCCTTTTTCTGTAACTCACGGTCTTCCCTCTGCACTTTCATAATTTTTTCTGACAACGAAGACTGCACTGAAACCTGAAACAAAACAGATATATTCCCTGCACCAACAACTTCTAAGCTAAAATTCATCAAATCATTAATCAAGGGATCATGTTTCAAACGTAGCATGGTTAATGATGCATGATTTTTCCGACTTAAGGCTATCCGCTACTTTGTCTGCTTTTCCAGGATGGTAATTAATCGTGCAGTCATAATCCTTTATCAGTTCTATCCATCTTCTCTGCCTCATGTTTAATTCCTTCTGAGTGAATATATACTTAATACTTTTATGGTCAGTATATATATGGACTTTGGTTCCTTATAGATGATGCCTCCATATTTTCAAAGTAAAAACCACAGCTGCCAATTCCAAATCATATGTGGGATAATTCAGCTCATGAGGTTTAAGTTGTCTCGAATCATAGGCAATTACCTGATCATTCTGCATCACAACACAACCAAGTCCCTTCAAATAAGAATCACTGTAGATGAAAAACTCACCATTCTGGGAAGGTAAGGACAAAACTGGAGCATTCACCAATCTTTTATTTAGTTCCTCAAAACAAACATCACATTACTCTGTCCAAACAAATTTAACCCCTTTCAGTGTTAACTTAGTTATTGGGCTAGATAACCGTGCAAAGTTCTTAACAAATCGTCGGTAATAACTTGCTAAGCCCAAAAAACTGCAAATCTCTGTAACATTTGTGGGTCTTGGCCATTCATCAAATACTTTTGTTTTGGCAGGATCAACTGTTATTCCATCCTTATTTACAATGTTCCCAAGAAAAGAAATTTGTTGCAACCAAAAATCACACTTGCTAAATTTTTCATATATTTTATTTTATTTTAAAGTTTGTAAAACAACCCTTAGATGTTTTTCATGCTCCTTTTTATTTTTAGAAAAAACCATAATGTCATCAATAAATACAACCACAAACTTATCCAAGAACTCATGAAATACTCTATTCATAAGATTCATGAATACAGCAGGTGCATTAGTTAACCCAAATGGCATAACAACAAGTTCATAATGCCCATATCTAGTATGAAAGGCTGTTTTCGGGATGTCATCCTCCTTCACCTTCAGCTGATGGTATCCAGATCTCAAGTCAATCTTTGAAAAGTATTGAACTCCCTGGAGCTGATCAAACAAGTCATCAATATGAGGCAAAGGATACTTGTTTTTAACAGTGATGGTATTCAAAGAACTATAATCAATGCAAAGTCTCATGGAACCATCTTTCTTTTTAACAGACAAAACAGGGGATCCCCATGGTGAAGTACTCGGACGAATGAAGCCTTTGACAAGAAAATCCTGCAACTGATTTTTCAATTCAAGAAGTTCTATTGGAGCCATATGATATGGGGTTTTTGAAATTGGCTTAGCATCAGGAACTATTTCAATTGTGAATTTGACTTCTCATTTAGGTATGACACTGGGTAACTCCTCAGGAAAAACATCAAGGTATTCATTTACCACTAGCACATCATTAATTTGAATAGTTCCCTTGTTTTCAACAATATGATCCAGATAACTTTCATTTCCATCTTTTAGTAGTTTCTCAGCTTCTTGATATGTTATCAAATTTATGGGTTCATTCTTATATAAAAACTGATACTCTTCCTGAAAAACAACTTCTTTAGCTCTACAGTCAATCTTAGCATGATAGTCAGAAAGCCAGTCCATCCCTAGAATAACATCAAACTCGACTAAGGGTAAAACAACAAGGTTTGCTGGTAATGTATTTCCACATACCACAATAGAAATATTCTTATAATTCCTTTTTGCTATAACATTTCCCCCTGGTGTTTTAACAACAAGTTTGGGTCTCATTTGTTGCGGTGATATTTCCAATTTACTAGAAAATTGCTCAGAGATGAAAGAATGTGTAGAACCCGTATCAAACAAAACTTTAGAAAAATCTGAGTGAATAAACAAATAACCTCATACAACTTCATTGGATGGCCCAACACCTGCTCACGTAGTCGGAAAAGATCTCACTACACCTTTCTGCTTGTAGTCGGGCTTCTTTCCATCATTTGGATACCACTTTGGACAAGCATTTGTATAGTGACCCATCTCACCACATTTAAAACACTGTATAGTTTGCTTAGCAGGATTAGTCTTTGGATCATTTTCATTGCAATCTCGGGCCATATGTCCAAACTTACCACATTTAAAACACTTCCCAGTTTTGATAAGACATTCCCCAGGGTGCTTCTTTCCACACTTTTCACAAACTGGAAACTGGATTTTCTTACCATCAGATTTCTTTGGTTGATTCTTACCCATTACTTTCCAATTGGACCTCTTCTTCTCTTTGTTTCTAAATTGCATGTGATCGTCAGCAAACTCCATCTCTACCCTCTCAGCACGTCAGACAAGTTTCTCGTAACTTTTGAATTCACGGGAGGCCAACGCCCTTTGATACCTTGGATTCAATTTTGAGTAAAAGCGGTTGATTTTTCTATCGAGATCCATAATAAGATTTGGAGCATACCTCGCCAGTCGGGTGAAGTTCGCCTCATACATAACCACTGAATCTTCCTCCTTTTGTTTCAATTCAAGGAATTGTTTCTCCATTCTAAGTCGCACCACCTTAGGAAAATATTTTTCAAGAAAAAGACTTTTAAATTCATCTCACAATAAGGCATAAAAATCCTCTCTACCCCTGATATTCCTTACCATTGACCACCACTGATCAGCTTCCCCTTCAAAACGATAAATGGCAAGACGTACCTTTTGATTGTCCGAACATCCCATAACATCAAATATCTTTTCAAGGGCTTTAATACATCCTTCTGCTGCCACTAGGTCAGAAGATCCATTGAATGCAGGAGGATGTTGTCTCATAAAATGTTCCACCACTATCATGTTCCGTTGGGGTACCACTATTTGTCCTCTTTCATGGATGTCACCACCATTTATTGCCTACGTTAGCTGAGCCATTACTGTCACAAACTGCTTGGTTTCAATCCCTACCATTCCAGGCTGTAGATCAGGAAGGATGTCATTTTGTCGGTGCCTATCCTCTTCAGCATCCATGTTCCTTCGGCGGACAACCATTCTAAAGAGACATTTCTTAGATGAAGCAACATGGTAATCTTTAAATTCTATAACAAATTAAACATAGAGTGAAAATTATTTATGGTATTCTATTAACATTACCTTAACCCCTAAAGTTATCTAAACCATCCTCTGATTCCAACTATAAAGACCCGAACTTATTTTGAACATAATCTTGAATTTATTCAAGAAAACACTTCCTTTTACATTGATGATCTTTTCATGTTTAGAGATTTAGAGAATTAAGGCAAAACATTCATAACATTACACATTGTTACATAGTGGATACCATAAAATCAGTCTCCATTTTCCTCAGAATATAAAACATAAAACATAAAACAAGACTCATTGGAAATTAGTCAACATTTAACATATATTCCTTCCTTATATTACTCATCCATTAACCTATGAAAAATCATTTAAAAACTTGGGATGAGCACAAAATCTCAGTAAGGTATGAAAAAGAAGGAAAAATCACATTAGTCCATGAATACGCATGACGTATGAAAACATTTTCAGAGGACATGATTTCCACCCATAAATACATACTTTGCGTAACATGATATTTACACAAGATCCATAGAAACATAAATATAATCATATAGGAATCATGGGGCATTACGTACATAATCATGTAACCATCTTGGCTACCCTAAAATTTGTAACCCTCACGGCTACCTTACTTTGTGTAACCATCACAGTTACACTTGGAGTAACCATACGTCCGACCTCAAACATACTCATACCCAATGCATTGGAGGGAAATATAGGTCCCACCCTTCAGTATAAACAATTCCAAATAACCAAACCATAATCATGCAACATAAATAATAGCATAAAAACATTGCTTTTGAATATTGTAAAACAAAATTTTAAAAGGGGATTTTAGAAGAAAAATCCCTTATAAACATCATATACTTGAAGTGAGACTTAATAGAGTGGATGGAATATGTATATACTCTGTAAATACACATAATTAAACATAATATAAACAGAACCCATCACAAAAAAAATATAAATAGCACATAAATTATAAAGTAGAAGGTTAACCCAAAGAATGGAAATCGGGTTAAGAATTCCCTTAACTTGGGCCTGTCTTACATCATAATTGTTTAAACCTCCTGTATAATGGTTAAAAGAGTGTTATTAGTATTTTACAGAAACATTTTCATGTTTATAACATCTTATATGGTCATTTCATAACCTCATTTCACCCCGTAATTGTTAGTATTTTGTTCCTTGCATTATTTTGGGTGAGTTCTTTTGTGATTTTCACAATCGGTTCATGATGAACCGTTCTTGTTGATTGGAAGTGAAACTCAGGAATTGTAATGGAGAAGTATTTATATATTTCCAGTACCATAAATTATACCATTTAACACTTTGGTGCTTTATATTATGATTATTTATAAGTTAAAACATTAATTATGTTCGTTTAGATAATTTAAGTGGTTCTTTGATAATTACAACCTCATTTAGTCTTATAACTTTGAACCATGGGTAAAAAAAGAATTACAGAACCATATATGAGTTATAAAACATATATTATAACCTGATTCAACCATATAAATGGTTTCATGACCATACTTGAAAGAATTAATGGAAAGTGAAATTACATCGTCCACGATGTCGGTAATTCGACACATCACGGACAATGTTCTTATTCCTTAAATAAGTGAGAGAGGAGAGGAATAATGATTTGTAATTTTCCATAAACATGAAAACATCCAGAATATACATGATTCTGGAGATTTCATGCCTCTTGGATAAGACAGGGTGAATAAAGAAGAGAAAAGAATCATGAAATAAAGAAAACATGAGAAATTTCTTACGCAAATTCGGCAACCTAACGGCATCTCTTAAAATTTCATAAAAACAAGATTGATGAGAGGAATGGAATATCTAATCATTCATACAAAATTTGGACAGTAAGGGGAAATATTTAATGAAATATCCCAACAAAAGGCAAAGGTAAAGGAAGAGAATAACATAAAATGGAAGAAAAGAATGAAAATGAAAGAGGATGTTTACCTCTTGATCTCTTCTCCTTGAGATCCTTCTTAAGGGCTTTGATTTTGGTCTTTTGGGGAGGCCAGCAGCTCTAGGACGTGGGGATGAAGATTGGGGAGGGAATTTGGCAGAAATTAGACAATTCTCAAGGCTTGAGAGGTGTGGGAGGAAGAGGGAAGTGAGGGTGATATTTATAGTGGAGGAGGGGAGGTATTTTAGATTATTTTAATTATTATTATAATATTTTTATCAAGACTATGAATAATCTCAAATCAAGTGGCCTTAATTAGTGAAAATATAAAGTGAGTTCGAAGAAAGTGGCCTTGCATCACTTATGATTTCATAAATAGTGCATTTTTACTGATAAATTGATTATACAGTATTTTATCGTATTTCACTATTCACCGAAAATTCAAGTGTTTCAGAAAAATACCAAAAATTTACTCCAACCAATTTTCAATGTGTAGAATTCAAAAATGAACTCCATTTTTCAAAAATAATTTTCTAAATATTATTAATTTAATTTTTAAATAAGGTCACAGTTAATTCAAAAAATAACAAAATTGAAGTGCAATTAGTTTTATGTGACATTGGAAAATTAATTAAGATCCCATTATCCTATTTCCATGGGAAAATAAAATAATATTATTATTTACTATTCATGAGGTCATATTAGTATTCATATTACTATTCATATTACTATTCATAAGGGCATGTTACTATTCACCAAAAAAAAGTTTGTTTCATCACACTCTAAATAACATACTGAACACAACTGTAGAAGACAGTTTCTTGAAATTCAAATCATAGAAGAAATAAAATTTTGTTTAAAGGATACTTATAAATATATACCACAAAATTTCAAGCATTTTCAATTTATTTTTTGAAAACCTTGGGATGTTACAGGTACAACTATCGAATGGTTGTCTCTGCGGTATACCTCATCTAATGTCCACCTCTGAGCTACCTTCTGTCCTAGTACTCTTGTCGTCAGTTAGCAAAGTCCATCATCTTCACCAAACACAACAAGATGCTGGCGTAGCCCGTGTAGGGGTGACTATAAAAATACTCAGTAGGGACCCTGATACCCTCAAGGTCTCACAAAATACAAAAATGATACAAACCAAAGCATGTAAAAATATAACAACCCTACTTAGTAATATTCCATACATATACCCAAGTTATCAAGTATACCCATCTCATTCATGAGAAACACATGGTCCAACTCAAAAGCCCAAATCTCAACTGTTCCACAAAGGAAGGAATACCATGAAGACAACACAACAAAGGTAAGTACAATAAAGGTAAGGCCACAAAGAAGAATACCACAAAGGTTTCGCTACCATGGAATGTACCAAACATGTACGCCACACAGAAGAATATCACAAAGGTATCACCACGTAGGTAAGTACCACACATGTACGCCACATAGAAGAATACCACCAAGGTATCACCATGAAGGAAAGTACCACACAGGTACGCCACACAGAAGAATACCACAATGGTATCACCACAAAGGTAAGTACCACACAGGTACTCCACACAGAAGAATACCACCAAGGTATCACCATAAAGGAAAGTACCACACAGTTATGCTACACAGATGAAAACCGCAAAGGTATCACCATGAAGGTAAGTACCACACAGGTACGCCACACATAAGAATATCACCAAGGTATCACCACGATGGAAAGTAACACATAGGTATGCCACATAGAAGAATACCACAAAGGTGTCACCATGAAGGTAAGTACCACACAGGTACGCCACACAGAATAATACCACCAAGGTATCACCACGAAGAAAAGTACCACACAGGTATTCCACATAGAAGAATACCACAATGGTGTCACCAAGAAGGTAAGAACCACACAGGTATGCCACACTGAAGAATACCACCAAGGTATCACCACGTAGGAAATTACCACACAAGTACAACACACAAAAGAATACTAAAAAGGTATCACCATGATGGTAAGGAATCAATTCCCACCATGTATAACTTATGTACAGAATAAAAAATGATTAGTTGAAGGGTAGATAATCTTATTCTGTTAAGTAGAACTACTTCTGACCCACACAAGATCAATAGGTTACTATCCCCTGCTGACCCACATAAGATCTGACCCACACAGGACCGATATGCGCTGACCCACAGAGGATCACTGAGTGTTGACCCACACAGGATCTATATGTGCTGACCAACACAGGATCACTGAGCTCTGACACACACAGGATCTGATCGATGTTTCCCCACATAGCATCGATGTTTTTTCTTCACATACAACTAGCCACAGGGGTTCCCACACTAAGCTTTCTTGATTCCAGGAGGGTCCTATCCTCAAGAAAAATTTTGATACTCCAACTACCCCAAAGTCCCACAATGAAGCATTTCAAAGGTCCATCACATCAAAAGAGACCCAACTCAACTGACAGTGCGTCAATTGGATTCCCTGTTAATAAGTAATTAGTGTTTCTGCTCCGAGGCCCCAGTTGGATTCAAGGTCCGATCCAACCCGACCATACTACAAAATTATCCAAAACTCAAGTAGATTATACCAAAAGAACCACCCAGATCAAAGGTTTCTAGCATTGTAGATGGTTAATAAAACGGACACTAAAATGGTGGAAGTTGGTTCGGGTCCGGTCCGACCCGGCCCGACCCGGCCCGACCCATCCTTGGCTGACCTGATCCGATTTGGGTAGACCTGGCCCGACCTAAGGTCTGGCCCTGGGTCTGGCCTGGAACATTGGGTGGCTAACGGTGCGGCCCATAGCAGTTTGTGAGGTGGTGGCACACGGTGGATCACATTGTCGTGGCTGCCTGGTCGGCCCGCCTTCCTCCAGGCAGTGCGGTTGTGGACCATGCCTTTGTCAGTGGCCGACAGGGATCTGGCCTCCCGTCCCTCACTACCGTGGCACAAGGTCGTAACTCTTCTCCACTAGGCGGCGCGGATGCGCGCTGCAGCCCTTTCGTGCGGACATCTTCCGCGAACCACCGCATTTCTTCCACCACGACCGAATGGCCGCGACCCTTCTCCAGTGGCGCGGTCATGCCACTGCCTTCGTCACGGCTGACCAGTGCGTCGGTCGCGGTTTTCGAGCCCCACCACGGATGTTCCTCGAGTCATCGGATGCACCTCAGTGGACCATTCTCCACTTTTGAAGATCCGCACAATGGTTTCATATTGTCTCCATCGTTTCAAGCCCATCAAAACTCCCAAAGGGTTGAAGAGAGGTCGGACCATGTTTGTTTGGCCCGCTCTCTCTCCATGTTAGAACGATAGAAACTGTCTTGTTTATTATTGAATCATAAAGTACATCAAGAAAGTGGTAAGGGTTATACAAATAAAAAACCCTACCTCATGTTTGTTGGAGAGCATTCGCGTTTGAGGAACTGTCGTCTCTGCAGAAATCCTCCAACTACGCTGCTCGATCGTCGTTCTTCAGTTCGCGGTTCGGGGTCGCTCATCACCGCCCGCCAGAATTGGCTCTGTCCTCCAAGTGTTGGGTGTCGCAGCACTTTACCAGAGCTTCGTCGCTTTGTGAGGCAGTGCCAATTTCTGTACCCCAAGAACTATATAAATAAGAGAGGGGGAGGGTAAGTAACAATCGTGTAATTTATGAAGGTTCATTTAATAGGAACCTTCTTAAATTCCAATGATGGTTTTACTAATAATTTGGAAGGTCAAGCCAATTAATTTACGTTGGTTCAATTAAATGGCACAATTTAATTGTATTGTGTGGGAATAATTTAATTGCATTGCATTGGCACAATTAAATGGGAGGATTACAAGGGACATCCCCTACATTAATGCGGGGTTCGGTGGTCCCCAACATTGAATTCTAATTTGGAGGATTAAAAAACAAAATAAAAGTTGTTCTTTATTTTATTTTTATTCTTTTGAATCTCCCACAAAATTCATCAAAACTATCTTTCACCCTCGATATACTGTGGTCAAGGTGCAGGTCTCATTAAGAGAATATCATCATTGTGTGTTCAAGAGTGCCCTCATATTTCAATACCGAGCACTAGTTCAAAAGTTATATAATTCCGCTTGTGTGTTTACTGAACCTACCCAAGAAAATGTTTGGAAAAATTATAACAGTCACCCTTGACCCATGTCGTTCGAGGATAGGCTCTGCCTAAATGAAAAATGCCCTAAAAACCCCAACGACACTCTCATATTTTCAATTCGAGTTACTTCATAGATGTTATGAATTTTTTTAATAAAATAATAGTCACTTAATTAGTTTATTTACGGCAAAAAACAGTCACTAGTGACCCATGCTGACCAATGTTAGAATATGCCTAAGGAGAAAATACCCTAATGAGTATAGAGGTGGTCTCATATATTCAATCCGAGTTACCATTTCTGAGTTATAAGCATTGGAAAAATAAAATAATTTATTTACTTAATTTATTTATGATTATGCCATTTTTTGGTTTTCTCACTGGAGGCCCGCGCCGACTAAACTTATGTCACGCCTAGGGTAAACCCACAATCCTGAATGTGACGGTACCTTAATATTTCTGATCTGAGTTTCCATTTAAGAGTTATTCAACTTTTTTAGGAGGACTACTTACATGTGCTAATTAAAACTCCACCAACCTTTGACGTATCATTCCGGGAACACCAGCCCTCAGAATTGCGCGCCATCAGTTTTAGTGGTCTCTAAGTTATTCCATATAATTAAAAAAATTATATGGAATTTCTGGGACATTATGTTCACCTTCATTGATTGTTTTGTTTTAACTGATTATTAATTAATGGATTTTAACCATTTTACTAGTACAGAAAGTTATGTGAAGTATGATCATAAATCATTCCAAGAACAAATAGATTCCCATTCCACGCAAATTCCATGCCATATAGAATACATTTATTGGCTATATTATATTTTTTTATGTTCCTTTTGTGTTTATTAAGATGATTATTTTTATATCATATTTTGTATTTTAGTAACATGTATAGTTTTATAAATTATTGATATGTTATTTTGAATAAAACCCTTTTTACCTGCATGGGTGATTATTTAGAATGCTTAGTTCTATGTCATGTTTTTGAAATTGAGTTTATCATGATTAATTATATACTATGATTGGGTGTTTCTTTGATTCCATAGTACCTTTCCATGATTATTACCACGAATACTATCACTATTGATCAATGATAGATTGATTTTTTATGATTTAGGGAATTAATTGGTAATTATGGTGTTAGCATCAACCAAAATATTATTTTCACATATAGATTAATTTTATCACCATAAAAAATCAATTAATAAATGATTCAGTCATGGACCATTTTTGGTATGGACTGAAACATGAATGGTTTCAACTAAATGATGTTTAATTTTTCCATTTACAATTTGTATGGTATCCATTAAAATAGGAATGGAAAACCATATAATTGTACTATTATGAATAATTGGATATAGTTACACGAGATCCAATTAAAACATAATGTGGTAACTACTGTTATAATTTAGGAATTGTAATTCATCTAACTGAACCAATATGTATATATGAGTAATTGATGGATTTCAATTCGTGTTAAAAAATGATTACATTAAAATGAAATGTAAATTATGAAATATGAGGATTGAACCTCAATATTTTAAGAATGACATCCTGTGTGAATAAATTCATGAAACACACAATAGTACCCATGTATGATAGGTGGGGCATGTTGCTTATGAGATAACTAGAGTCAACCCTAGTAAGTCGGTAATGATATGATATGCTTATATGCAAAGCCAATTAATGGTGTTTTAAAAATATTAAATTAAATAGCGGGATCGTTATACGATGCATTAACCCTTCTTATTATTTGGTGATTGACCCCATGGGGGTGTTTACATTATAAATGGGATGGAAATTTACTGTGTATAAAGTCACTTATATGGATTTGCATATAAATTTATGGTGTCATGTTGCATGTCCAATTCCCCTATAAATGATAACAAACCATTTCAATCTTTGTTAATGATTTTTATGTATCAAGATTATGTTAATTAAAATGTATGTTACCACTAAAAGGGTATTTTACTTTATAGCTTGGAAACTTTAATTTTATTTAACCATGATAAGTGTGTGAACTTATGGTTAAATATTTAAAACTTTTAAAACAGTTTTGTGATAGTTTTCTTATTTTGTGAGGGGGTCATGAGGTTAGATGAAAAGTACATATGACTTCTAAACTCTTACTGTATATATCTTTGATTTGAACTATTTAATATGTTTTAATAAATAGGTATGGTCCAAGTGCATTAATGTGAATCTTTATAGGTTTCATTATAATGAACCCCATGTAAGAGTTACTTTTACATTTTCTTTATTAGATGTTTTGGATTGAAATATTGATATTGCCCGTGAAATCCAATTGAATTTTCCTAAGTTGTGTGGAATAAAAAGGTTAGGTAATATGGCTTAGTGAACTCCATTTGGGAGTGAATCAAGTCTCATAATATACTCCATAGTTCAAAAAAGGGTTTATCCCAAAAGTATTCGCACCCTGAAAGCCATTAATAATTATCAAATTATTATGATACATTTTCCGACAAGAGGTTCTGTTTGGGTGTTGGTTTTCCTAATGAGGACTCCTAATAATAAAGAAAAACATCGAGTAAATGGGAAACAATTTATAAATTTCTCCCATGTTCATATAATAAACATCATGTAAAACACCATATTAGATAGTCAGACATTCCTTGAGAAAGATTGTCCCCTTCGTAGGTCATGTGGCCTTTCTTTTTTCTTATATGATATCATTTACTATGAACACATTCTGAAATCTTCATTTCATTAGTATCCTAGAATAATTCTTCCTAATATGTGTTGCTTGCTAATTTAAATGTGATACTGTAATGACTCGGATTTTCCCAAATTATTTGTGAAAATTAGGAGACTAGGTGCTCAGACAGCGTGCGATTCTGAGGCCCGGTGATCCCGGAAAGATTCATTGAAAAATTTTATCTTTTTAATAGCATGCATTCAAGATATTTCTAAAAAATGGAATAAATCTTCAATGGACGCCTAGATAAGATATTTGAGGGCACCAATGATCCCAGAGCAGTGGCATTACCCAAAACATGACTTAACAGTAGTTGGTGCAGATATTTTGCGGAAAACCAAAAAATGGGATAACCGTAAATAAAAATAACCAAATAGGGTTATTTTATATCAATTTCTTAATAACTCATAAAAGGTAACTGTTATTGGAAATTTGGGATCATCGTTGACTTTTTAATGGGGTGTGTTCCTTATGTGAGGCCTAACATCGGCCGTTGTGGGCCGGCTATGAAAGGTTGTTTTTGGATTTAAGCATCATTAAAATATTTAAAAAAAAAATATTCTTCCTGCAATAACATGTTTAATTTTTTTATAAATTAATTAGAAGATTCTGTTTTATCATTATAACCCTTGAATTCATTTGAGGCAATGAGATAGATCTCTCTTGACAAACGATGGCAGATTGTGGATCAAATATCAATAAAAACCCTTGGATTCGAAGGATCTTCACCACCACCAACAACGTGATGATTGTTCTTCATCAGAAAACAAGAATTATAAAATTACGACGTTTTTGATTTGATGTAGTTTTTGAATTCATGAATTCTATGAAAAATGTGGAAAAATTAAAAAACAAATTGGCCCACGGATCGATCATGGTTTTTAGATGGATAAATTATTGTGGGGATTAAAAAAGGAAATATTTTTTTTGATTATATGTTGTTGTTCTTTATGAAAACATCAAACATGAATTTATCAAATCTAACATGAACATGACCAAGATATTTTATTTGGGAATTTTTGTGCATTTTCACTTTCCACTAAATTATATTATGTTCTTAGAAATGTATGATAAAGTATCATTTCACCTCAGATACATGGTGAAACAATCTTAAACTGGACATCCAATGCCGCAACAACACCACTGAGGGGAGACAATATGTGCGACATGTTCTGAATAAAGAGTCACAAGGTGTTCCACTGATAGGTCTTTTCCAGTGGTGGTGCGAGGCAGTAGAGGACACCAACAGGGCATCTAGTGGCAGTGGTAGCATGAGTGTCCTTGTAGAGGACTGGGCATTGCGGAGCAAGGAGCAAGATAAGCCACCGGCATGGAGGAGACAGAATGCAGTCCCAAAGGACCCAGTGGGAGCTCGTCGTAGCGGAGGTCGTGGCCGGTGACCAGGATGCAGCAACAGGGAGTCTAAATGTTGCAGGTATCCATATGGAACCTACTATGGGAGATGCCATAAATAAGGGGGTTGGGAAGTTGTGTTGTCCACATTGAATGCAGCAGCCATGTGGATCGAAAAGGCATAGCTCAACTGTGCACTAAAGGAGCCAACCTGTATGCGACAGGCAGGGCTGGATAGACCGGGCAACTCTAGAAGCCCGAAAGCCTGGGTATAGTGGTCCCATGTCCCAACGACACAACTGGCCTGGCCAAGAATTATAATGGGATGATCCTAACCATGCCCAAACCGACCAAGTTGGGTCAGGTCAGAATCATACTAGAAAAGACCGTTTTTACTAAAACCACCATATCTTTCAAAGAAGAGGTTTATTAGACATTCCAATAATTGAATTGGGACACTTCTGACAAGTAGGTCCTTTTTATAAGGCTTGGTGTGTTTTTAGTTTGATAAAAAGAGGTTGAGAATGTGACCTTGGTGTTTTCCTATGAGGGCTCAGTGTGTGATCTTGTTTCTATAATAGAGGATGATCTGTATTATGAATAGGGTTGATGAAGTATAAAAAAACTAAATCTACCATTGTAGTTACACTCAGTGCATGATTTCTTCTATGTGATGCAGATGTGGATGTACGTGCCGGATCAATCACATGTCATTGACTAGGGAGAGCTGAACATTGACGATGTGATGACTTTCGTGGTGTACCTGATGTAGATTGAGGATCAACAAGAGGATAACTTTCATGGGAGGTTAATTCCAATGGATCATGTAATTTGGAAACAGGGGAGTCTCAATGGGAGTAAATTAGAGTGGAAGGCTGAGATTTGTGTTTGATACCATAAATTAGTTGAGTAACCCTTTGATTTTGATTTTGGGTATGTAAATCCCTAAGGGGGTGAATGTAATGACTCATATTTTCTCGAATTTATTTTTAGAAATTATTTGGAAAAATTATAACACCATGTGCTGAGACGGTGTGTTATTACATGGCCCGATGTGGCCAAAATTATATTTTTAAAAAAATATGTTTATAATAGAACTCACACATTACTTTTATATATAAATGGAATACCTCTTAAACAGTTTCCTATATCCAAAATCTATGGGCACCATTGTTCTCAAAGTTTTCTTTACCCTAGGAAATTCATAACATTAGTTGGTGCATTTATTCTTCCGAAAAACAAAAAGGATGTATCAGTAAATAAAATAATTAAATAAAAATATTTTATTTTAAAATATTATTTACCCATAATAGGTTACTTGTATTGGAAATATGAGATCACCATTAAGTTTGTATGGAGGTATTTTCTTAGGTGAGGCTTAACATCAGCCAATGTGATCCAGTTGTGAATGTTTTTTTCTGTATTTAAATTCCATTAAAGTATTTTAATAAAAATATGTTATTCTTGACACAAAGAAACATTTTATTTTAATACAGATTAATTAAAAGATTCATGGTTTTCACTGTCACGAGCCGTCCTCGGCGCCCATGTCGTGACTACACCAAGCCCGCCTTCCATAGGCTAGGGGTTGGCGACTAGTAGCAAGGCGTAAATTCCCGATAAAAAGGAAAGGCATTGACTTTATAAAGTAAACGAACACCACAGAGCAAGCAAGCAGTAGAAGTAAACACTAAGGAAAAGATGGTACAACAGTATGTGCGGAAAAGTAAGTCGGCCAGTATAGAAACCCAAACTGAAAGTAAAGTACAACTGGAAGGGAAAAACAGGAACTGAAAAGTAAATCCGCAACACTAAGCTGTCCACTAGAAATCCCACCTGAAGTATGAGTACAGATAGCCTCCTCTACTCCTTGGGTCCAGTTGTCCGCTCCAAGTACGTCCCGCCCAGTGGTCCCCCTCCAGGAACCGTCCTGCTCCGCAAGCCTCAACCACGATCAATGTTGTCCGTCGTCTACAACCAACACAACATAGTGCGGGCATAGCCCGTGAAGGGGTGAGTATAAGCTACTCAGTAGGGACCCTAAGACCCCCGTAGGTCTCCCAGATTCCACAAGGGATAATCCACAATGGATGGATACAATCAATAAGTAACATCCGACACTACATAGGTATATGCCCATACATATACCTAAGTCATCAATTCTCATTCGGCTCCAATATCCAAGCCCAAGTACAACCCAGACCCCATAGGAAAGAAAAACGTAATCCACACAGGATAACTCAACACAATCCACAAAGGAAAGAAAAACGTAATCCACACAGGATAACACAACACAATCCACAAAGGAAAGAAAAATAGGATTCATCTCACACAGGTATACTTCTTCATATGACGATAGAGATGATCAGATATTGCCACTGATTCATCTAAGCCGTCAGACCCTCAAAGGATCGATATGTACTAACCCCCGCAATGACCCACAAAGCATCTGAGCCACACAAGATCGATAGGTAACTAACCCCCACAATGACCCACAAAGGATCTGAACCACACAGAATCGATAGGTAACTAACCCCTGCAATGACCCACAAAGGATCTAACCCACACAGGATCGATAGGTAACTAACCCCCACAAAGACCCACACAGGATCGGACCCACACAGGATCTGTAGGCATTGGCCCACACAGGACCGCTGAGTGCTGACCCACACAAGATCAGACCCACACAGGATCGGTAGCACTGATCCACAAAGGATCTCTGTGTGCTGTAGTTGTCGTCGAATCCACTGAGGATCTCTGCACAGTCGTCGTCGAATCCACTGAGGATCTCTATACAGTGGTCGTCGTCGTCGCAGTCGCAGCCAGCTCTAGGGTTCCCGCACACAGCAAGCTCGTTCGGGAGGGTCCGCTCCACGAGCCGAGAGGCTGATACATCAACTGACACATATTCTAGAGTTGATGTATCCAAAAGTTCCGTATCGTCGACAGGAACTCAACGCCGCAGACGACACGTCAATCGGACGCCCGGTCTGAGAGTTATTGGCTTTTTCGTCCTAGGGGCCCGGTTGGTTTTTATGGAAAAACCAACCCGACCATACTCCACCTGCGTCCAAACCTCGGGCGGAGTAAGCCAAAATATCCGTCTCACTAAGAGGAATCCATCAAAGTCGACGGTACGTCAATCGGACATCCAGAGATCAAGATACGAGTGTTTCTGCTTTGAGGGCTCGGTTGGTTTCGTGTACAAACCAACCCGGCCGAACCCAAAGTATTCTGAAACCTTGAGTGCGATATGTCAAAACGACCACTTCAGTCTAAGGATCTCATTTCCGCTGACGGTACGTCGATCGGAGGCCCTTATCTCAAGATACGGGAAAAAGACCGAAAAGGTCCGAAAACAGGGGGTCTGGGCCCGGACCGACCCGGCCCAACCCCCCTGGGTCGGCTCGAACCGGGTCGACCCGACCTGGGTCTGGGTCTGACCTGGCTGGGCACGACCCGGTCCGGCCGGCGCGGCGCGGCCCGGCCCGGCCTGGGCGTGACCCGGCTGGCCGAATTGGTATCAAAGGAGTTCGGTTCTACCACAGAACTTGGGACTCTGATCTATTTCTATGTGAAGCAAATAGTGTTAAGCGTATTTGGTGTGGTTATCAGTCCAGGGAGTCCAGTGTTGGTGCGGCAGCCTACGTATCCGTATGCAAGGACCCTAACTTCTGATTTCTGACTTAATGCATGAAAACATTGATTGCATGTGTGATTCAAGTTTTCTTTGTGATTAATTTGTGTCAGCTCACCAGGTATACTGTTCTGACCGTGGTGCACCTGTTTCCTTTTCAGGATAGCCCCACGAGGGCAGCAAGCTAGGGTTCTGAGAGTTGTGCGTGACGATAGCCCACCGAGCGAAGAGGCCTCTGTGCAGGGCCCTTTGACAGTTGAGGCACCGGCGGTACCTCTACCCGCCGAGCCACCGATGCTTCCAGCCCTAGCCGCTGACGATGCACGTCGCCTTAGTGCACATCACGAGTTCTAGCGCCAGCGACTGCGCAGGTTCCACGGGGAGACAGTCCCCCATGTAGCCGGGGATTGGATGGAGGCAGTGGTGAGAGTTTTCCGGTTAGTGAGGACACCAGCAGACCTCATGGCGATCCTCGCAGCGATCATACTGCACGCGGCAGTAGGAAGATGGTGGAGCATGATTCTCCAGGTGCACGTTGAGGCATCTCTTCTCTGGACGGACTTTGAGAGCCTCTTCCACTTGGAGTTTGTCCTGGCCACCCTCTGTGCAGTGCGCATCCAGGAGCTTCTTCAGTTGCGGCAGGGCAGCTTGACGGTCGCCCAGTACTCGGCAAGATTTACCGATCTCTCGTGTTACTCGACAGACATGGTACATGACCCATTCTTCTGAGCTCGGACCTTTGAGAAGGGATTAATACATGAGATCAGGGCATCGCTGATCTCCCTCAGTATTCCGACTCAGGCAGAAGTACTGGAGAGAGCCCTTTTGATCGAGAGATTTCTTGCTGAGCCTTCATCAGCGCCGAGACCTACCGTGGGGTGGCATGTAGCAGAGTCTTCTGCAGTAGGCAGTCGACGGATGACTCATGGGTCTAGACAGACCAGACCCTCAGGTAGACGACATGAAGAGATTAGCTCAGCAGTGCGGGGAACATAGCATGGAGCCAGTCTTTCGAGAGGTAGGCAGTGCTACTCATGCGGCGGGCAGGGCCACATAGCTCGTGACTGCCTGACCCGCCGTGCCGAGGAGCAGCAGACGGTTGAGGGGCCACCCAGGCAGAGGCATAGGGTCGACTGTGGTGGTCCGCAAGGAGTAGGTGGACGAGGCAGAGGAGCTGGCCGAGCAGTAGGTGGTGGACGACGCTTTGAGGCTCTACCACCACCACCACCAGGAAGTCCACCCCGACCACAGGGAGCTGGCGGGCAGAGACAGGCACAACTCCAGGCAGCAGAGGCCTACGACCAAGACGCGCCCGAGATAATTCAAGGTACTATCTGTGTCTATTCCACCCTTGCTGCAGTACTTATAGACATAGGAGAAAGTCATTCATTCATAGCCACTGCCCTTGTTCGGAGCTCGGAGATTCCGACAGAGCCGTTGGCTCGATCCTTACGACTAGAGACTCCTATGGGAGCAGACTCGACGATTACACACTGGTGCCGGTAGTGTGAGCTTACTCTAGGAGGCAAGAGTTTCGGCTGGGATCTTCTTGTAGCAGCGTCGAGTCCTTACGACGTCATCTTGGGCATGGATTGGTTATCTACAGTCCATCCTCAGATCGACTATTTTATGCGCAAGGTGCGATGTGTACACACCGACGGGAGAAGGTTCACCTTCACCGGCAAGAAGGGATCCCTTGCAGCACAGGATGGACTTCCGCAGATGAGAGGACAACCCATCACTCATCAGTTGGCTAGCCTCATCGTAGGAGTATATGAAGTGCGGAGTCCTAGTTTTCCTGCAGTGGTGGATCAGTATGCGGACGTCTTTCCCAACAACGTTCCAGGACTAGCTCCTCACAGAGAGGTAGACTTTTATATTGATGTGTACCCCGGGAAAACCCCGATATCCACTCCAGCATATCAGATGGCCCCCGCTGAGCTTCGAGAGCTACGGGTACAGTTGGAGGACTTACAGGGGAAGGGATTCATCCGACCTAGTGTTTCACCCTGGGCTTCCCCGATATTGTTCACCAAGAAGGAAGACGAGAGCTTGAGACTTTGTGTCGACTATCTTTGCCTAAACCAGGTTACGATGAGGAACAGGTATCTGCTACCGAGGATTGATGACCTCTTCGATCAGCTCAAGGGAGCACGGTGGTTCTCGAAGATAGACCTCAGGTCAGGCTATCATTAGCTCAGAGTTCGGGACAAGGACGTATAGAAGACGGTCTTCAGATGTCGGTATGGCCACTACGAGTTCTTGGTTATGCCATTCGGCGTAACCAATTCTCCAGCGGCGTCCATGGTCCTCATGAACAAGATATTTCAGCCATACCTCGATCGATTTGTCGTGGTCTTTATCGACGGCATTTTGATTTACTCGATGACTGAGGAGGAGCACGCCTACCACTTGCGAGTTTTACTGGACACACTACGAGAGCACCAGCTTTATGGAAATCTCTCAAAGTGTCAGTTCTGGATACGTGAGGTCCACTTATTGGGACACGTCATATCTGAGGCGGGAGTTGCGGTGGATCCTGTGATGATCAAGGCAATGCTATCTTGGGAGCCACCCAGGGGCGTGTCAGAGGTGTGGAGTTTCTTGGGACAAGCATGATACTACCGGAGATTTGTTCCAAAATTCCCCAGAGTTGCGGCACCACTCTCAGCATTGATGAAGAAGGGGAAACCCTTTGTGTGGTTAGACAGATGTCAGCAGAGCTTCCAGGATCTAAGACAGAGATTGACCAGCGCACCTATCTTGAGGTTGCCTGAGGAGGGAGTAGGGTACGTAGTCTACTGCGATGCATCAGGGATCGGAATCGGATGTGTCCTGATGCAAGAGCGGGCGGTGATCGCCTATGGATCACGTCAGTTGAGGCCGCATGAGCAAAACTACACTACCCATGACCTGGATTTAGCAGCAGTGGTCTTTGCTCTGAAGACATGGTGACACTATCTGATGGGCTAGTGCTTTACAGTCTTTTCTGACCATCAGAGTCTCAGGTACATCTTCTCTTAGAAGGACCTAAACCTGAGACAGAAGCAATGTCTTGAGTTCCTCCAGGACTATGACTTTGAGTTATTCTATACTCCTGGGAAGGGGAACGTGGTAGCCGATGCTCTCAGTAGGAGGATGTGCATTCATCTACTTGAGGAGGCGATAGAGCAGCTAGCCGCTTTGCAGATATCCTTCGTGATGAGATGGAGAATCCTTCCTTCGGTCTCTCACAATCACCCCTCCACTACTGCAGCGGGTCAGAGAGGCATATTGAGGGGATGATAACTATGAGACGTGGTGTGCACAGATATCCTCAGGATAGGCACCTGATGGTTTCTCCTTTGGATCAGAGCACGACGTCCTTTTCAGAGGACGTACCTTGGTACCAGTTGCTTTACGGGAGGAGGTGCTAAGAGAGTTTCACATTTCTCATTTGGTAGTACATCCTGGAGTGGCGAAGATGTACCAGGATCTCAGACAACAGTACTGTTGGCTGGGCATGAAGAAGGCTGTGGTAGAGTTCGTTTCTCGATGCCTCACCTGTCAGCAGGTGAAGCCAGAGCACTAGGTACCAGCAGGCTTGGTACAACCCTTGGAGGTCCCGGAGTGGAAGTGGGACGAGATATCTATGGACTTCGTGACGGGACTACCACGCACTTCCAGAGGTCACGACTCCATTTGGGTGATTGTCGACTGACTCACCAAGTCAGCTCACTTCTTACCCATCAGAGAGTAGGGCTCAGTGGAGAGCTTGGGACATCTCTACGTTCAGGAGATTGTACGAATTCACGGTGTTCCATCATTTATCGTCTCCAATCGAGATGCTCACTTCACTTCCCAGTTTTGGAAGGGGTTGCAGGAGGCGTTCGGGACGTAGCTACGTCCAAGCACCGCCTTTCACCCTCAGACAGATGGTTAGATGGAGAGAACCATTCAGACTCTCGAGGACATGCTCTGCGCATGTGTCCTCGACTTTGGTCACAGTTGGGAGGACCACCTACCCTTGGTGGAGTTTGAGTACAACAACAACTACCACTCCACCATCGGGATGGCACCATACGAGGCGTTGTATGACAGAACTTGCAGATCTCCTTTGTGCTGGACAGACCCTGGGGAGTCAGTACTTGTGGGAAGAGAGATGGTCTGGGCCACAACAGAGAAGGTCCAGATCATCCAGGAGTGGATGAGGACAGCTCAGAGCCGACAGAAGTCTTATGCTGATAGGAGGCGGAGGCCACTAGAGTTCTAGGAGGGAGACCATGTCTTCATGCGTGTCTCACCTCGACTTGGTTTATGAAGATTTGGCCGAGGCGGAAAGTTGTCTCCACGCTTCATCGGACCATTCCAGGTCCTCGGCAGGATTGGCGAGGTGGCTTATCGCCTGGCTCTACCACTTCAGTTTCACCGGGTGCATGACGTCTTCCACGTATCCCAGCTGAGGAGATACGTGCATGACCCGACGCACATCATTGACCATGGGGAGATAGACGTTGATGATGAGGCGACTTTTGCAGAGGTCTCGGTGGAGATCAAGGATCGACAGGAGCGCGTCCTACGCGGACGATCTATTCCTCTTATGCGCATCAGATGGAAGCACGGGAACCTCTAGGAGAGAACTTGGGAGCGGGAGGCTCAAGTGCGTGCTTAGTACCCACTTTTGTTTCCCGAGTTTATGATGTATCTTTACGGGGACGTAAATCCATGAGGTGAGAGTGATGTAAATACCCGTAAATTTTAAGGAAATTTTTTGCTTAATTTGCTTGGGAATTTTACTAGAACGTAGTTTCTGACGGCACCTGATTCCGAGGCCCGTTGTGCCCGGAATCATTTTCCGAAGTTTGGCTCGGGTACGTTCAGTGAACAAACAAGCGGATTTTTCTAACTTTTGAACCGGTGCTCAGAATCGAATTTCAAGGGCACCGATGGAATTGCAGTGCCGGTATTTGCTTATAAACGCCTTTTCCGGAGTTACGTTTGCTCGGGTGTGGTTTTTGGTTTTTGGGGTTAAGTTAAGAAATAAAATAAAGTGGTACGACAACTTTATTTTATTTCACTTAAAGCCACTTAAAGCCACTTAAGATAAGTTGAAGCGGATAGGGTGGAATCCAAAATATCCTACCCACTTGGTAGGATATTGGTGAGGTGGGAACTGCACGATCCCCACCGTTTCTTTTCCTATAAGTAACACACCCACGAAAACTCCTCTTTAATGTAAGTCAACTGGTGCATTTTCTAAAACTCTTAATGCTCCTATTAATTGGACAGTTAAGACTTTACCATTAATTCATAGAATTAATGGTTCGTTTCTTAACTTGTTTTTCAAATTGTTGGCATGTAATAAAATAGGACCAACGCATGTTTTTTATTCGGTGCAGATTGTTGAGGTGATTTGGAGAAACTCTATCTTCATCCTCCTTCATGAAGAACGCCAAGAACGCGAAGAACGCCGACATTCGATGAAAGGTGACGAAGAACGCCGAACCCTTGGAGATCGACGATGTGACGCCGTGTACCGCGATGCTGACGATCCTCCTCCCGCGACGTTCTTCTGCGATAATCCTTCCCCGCAACAATCCCCGATCATCAACTGCTTAAGGTAGGGAAACAGATCATTTAAATTTCCTTTGTGGATTTTATCGTCAACATGGATTTAATTCGTGAAATTGAATCTGTGTGTTTTCTTTAACCCTTGGAGATCGTCGACGCGAAGCCGTGTGCCACGACGACGCGACGCCCCCTTCCGCAACGCGATGATCCTCTTCTTCCGCAACTGTCAATTCCGCGAAGAACTCGCATGACGACAACGATGAGGTAGGGGATTTTTTTATTTAAATATTTGTTATTTATACCCGTGAAGTTGATTAAATATTTGTTGTGAGATATTTTTAAAACTGCTAACGTGGTGGGTGCGGACTAACAAACAAGTTCGAACCCACCGCCCCTTTCGTTCTTGGTGTGCGAAATGGAGGTTGTCGACAAAGCAGGCCGCACGGACGACGCGGGGTCCTCACAGTGAAGGACGGACCCCGAGAGGACTTTTGGCGAAGACGACGTAATTTTCCGCCCACCGGAACTCGTCTGGTGGTCCGCAGAGCGTCCTGCTGGCGCCCCGCCGTGGAGACCCACCGAAGATGAAGCTGCGGCGGTGGGCCGGCCATCCCGCGACCACGCAGGACCAGTGGAGGAGCACGGGACGTGGCCGGCTGCCGCGTCCGCTGGCAAGGGTGGCCCCACGCGAGGCCGCGACTTCCTCATGCGGGGGCAGTGCGCCCCCCGCCCGCGGCTCCACCGTAACAGCCGAGCCGGCCCGCTGGCCAACCGGCCAGCTGGGTCGTTCCCAGGCCGGTCCGGGGGTGGGGGGCGTGCTTCCCCCGCGTGAGGAAGCCGCGGACCCACGTGGGGCCGCCCTTGCCAGTGGACGTGGAAGCCGGCCGCGTCCTGTGCTCCTCCGCCGCTCCCGCGCAGTCGCGAGGCGGCCTGCCCGCCTCCACGGCTTCAGCCACGACAGGTCTCCACGGCGGCGCGCCGGGCGCCACCACCGTGTCGGCATGGCGTGCCGGTGGGACGCTCCGTGGACCACCGGACGAGTTCCGGTGGTCGGAAAATTACGCTGTCTTCACCAAAGGTCCTCCTAGGGTCTGTCCTTCACTGTGATGACCCCGCGTCATCGGTGCAGCCTGCTTTGTCTACGTCCGCCATTTCGCACACCAAGAATGACTGGGCGGTGGGTTCAGACTTGTTTGTTGGTCCGCACCACCGGGTTAGCGGTTTAAAAAATATCTCACAACAAATATTTAATCAATGCCACGGGTATAAATCACAAAGATTTAAATAAAACAAACCCCTACCTCATCGTTGTCGTCGAACGAGTTCTTCGCAGAATTGACCGTTGAGAAAGAAGAGGATCGTCACGTTGCGGAAGGGGGCGTCGCGCCATCGCGGCACACGGCGTCGCGTCGACGATCTCCGAGGTTTAAAGAAAACACACAGATTCAATTTCATGAATTAAATCCATGTTGAGGATAAAATCCACAAAGGAAATTTAAAAGATCTGTATTCCCCTACCTTAAGCAGGTGATAATCGGAGATTGCTGCGGGGAAGGATTGTCGCAGAAGAATGTCGCAGGAGGAGGATCGTCGGCGTCGCGGTACACGGCGTCGCGTCGTCGATCTCCGAGGGTTCGGCGTTCTTCATCGTTCTTGGTGTTCTTCACGAAGGAGGATGAAGATAGAGTTTTTCCAAATCCTCTCAACAATCCGCACCCAATAAAAACATGTGTTGGTCTTATTTTATTACATGCCAACAATTTGAAAAACAAGTTAAGAAATGAAACATTAATTAGGTGAATTAATGGTAATGTCTTAACTGTCCAATTAACAGGAGCGTTAAGAGTTTTAGAAAACGCACCGGTTGACTTACATTAAAGAGGAGTTTTCGCGGGTGCGTTACTTTGAGGAAAAGAAACGGTGGGGCTCGTGCGGGTCCCACATCACAAATATCCTACCACGTGGGTAGGATATTTTGGATTCCACCCTATCAGCTTCAACATAGCTTAAGTGACTTTAAGTGGCTTTAAGTGAAATAAAATAATGTTTTCGCACCACTTTATTTTATTTATTAACTTAACCCCAAAAACTAAAAACCACACCTGAGAAAACACAACTCTGGAAAAGGCGTTTCTAAGCAAATACCGGCGTTGTGATTCCATCAGTGCCCTCAGAATTCTAATTCGATCACCTGTTCAAAAGTTAGAAAAACCCTCTCGTTCATTCACTGAACGTACCCAAGCCAAACTTCAGAAAATGATTTCGGGAACACCGGGCCTCAGAATCAGGTGCCGTCAGAAACTGTGTTCTTTTAAAATTCCCAAGAAAATTAGGAAAACAATTTCCTTGAAATTTTCCTGTCTTTAAAATCAAAATGACACTATAATTACTCTTAGGTATGGAGATAAATCCAACTCGATGAATGAAAGGAGATCGTGGATCGAAGATCAATGAAGAACCTAGTATTTGAAGGATATTCACCCAATTTAAAGACACGGAGACCTTTATTTGTCAGTGATTGAATATAATAAAGGTAGGGAATTTTAGATTTTATTTCTATTCCTTGTTCATTAATTTCATAGTGAACGCAAATCAATCAACAAAAAGATTGTCCTAGAGATCGATCATTGTTGAGGGATGGATAAATTGATTTGGGATTTAAAAATAGAGATACATATTTGTGATTATATATTATGGATATTTGTTCAAAAGTATAAAATTAACAAATCAAGGCTGACACAAACTAGTCCAGGTTATTTTCATTGAGATTTATTGTTCATTTTTCAATTTGCTCCCAAATTATCTTATGTTCTTCATGAAGTATGATTGAAGGATCATTGTGCCTTTGATACATGGTGAAATGATCCGCGGATAGAGATCCAATGCTGTGACAACACGACAGTGTTGTGAAAAAAATTATGACATATTCGGGCCATTTTTGTTAATGTTGGAACACTGGACGGGTGATCGAAGGTGAAAAATGGATGTAGCCGGCTGGTCCAGTCTAGGGGAGGCATGGGGCAGTAGAGGCGTCAGTGATATAAATGACACGGTAGGTTTCTGGGCTACATGGAACATGGAGCACGATATAACACCGGTTAGATGGATGGAAATGGAGAAAGATTGTGGTCTAGCATGACCACATTAGAGCATATAAAAATAGAGGCCACGAAAAGTGACTAGGACATGGAGATAGGGGTCCGACACATTGATGGGATCAGCATGGAACTTGTAGTGGCACGAGTCACAAGAATGGGGGTTGGGACATGATGTACTCTACATTGAATGTGGTAGTCACGTTTACTGGGAGCGCACTATCAGGCCGTGGGCTGAAGAAGCCAGCCTACATGCATTGGGCCGACTGAGATGGACCGAGATGCTATAGTAGCCCAGCGGGATGGGTACAAGAATCAAGCGTCCCGATATCCTAGTAGGCTAGGCCCAGTGAGCTAGACATCGTAGGCCAACAATTGAGGCCGGAATTCACCCAAACTGACCAGGTACGGTCAGGTCGACCGAACTGGGCTGGGTCATGCCAGACCTAGAAAGGGTCAGTGCCTTTTTACTAAATTGGCCATTTAACTACAATGGGAGGACTGTTTAACAAGAAGTTTATGGCATTAGGACCCTTGTGATGGAGTGGTCATTTCGATATGGTTTGTTGGGTATTTAGTAATATTATCAAATATTGAGAGTGTACACATTGACTTTTCCGATGAGGGTTCAATGCATGATCATATTCATATCATAGAGGATGACTAATATTCTAAAGTTAGTTGTCTCTGCTCATCTTTGATAGTTGACTCAGCGGGTTGGAACATGTATTAGACTGAGAGGCCGGGTTGGTCCTCACTTACCTTACTAGAACCTTAGATATGGCAGGTGGATTAGGTATGACCAATACATAAATGAGAACCTATCCCTTATCTAGGATGGTGTTTCTAGTAGGGTGATGAGTCCCCTAGTGATCCCTAGGTTCGTAGGACCCAATATTTTTGTATCGATATCAGATTCTTTCTATTCTATGTGACTAGACCTGACGATCATTATTTGAGGAGTTTTCAATGGTTTATGTTTGGATATGACATGGTGAGAACGTGACATAAGGGATGCATGACTTATTGAAACATCATGTTTTATCGACACTCCATTTGTTACTGACACTTCGTGTTTTTTTAACACTATATGTGTTACCCACACTCCATGTATTATCGAGACTAGATGTGTCAGGGAAACTATGTAACTTTTCATTACCTTAGTGACCTCTTGGGTACTTTTGGTAGACCTATTCAATATTCTTACAATCAGATTTCCCAAAACGTGAGATCTCCCAGAACAATAGTGGTATGAGTGTAACCGTGTAGCTTGTAGTGGATTAGGCCTTGAGTCTTGGAATCATTTATGAGTATAAATGGTTGTTCTTGTTATATGTATTGTAGTCACATACCTATGTTGAGTTTATTGTATCTTATTAGTGATGTTTCCTCTAAAGTCTTTTTCATTGTGTTTCTTGGTGTCCTACTGAGTATTTTTTACTCACCCCTGCATGGGATTTTCCTCCATGTCTCGGTTCTTGTGCAAACCATTGATGCTTTGAAAGAGTCCTAGGTGAATTAGGAATAGGTGGTTCTTAGAGAGAGACCGGAATGTTGATGTGTGCTCCTGCAACTTCAAATAGATATTCTTGTACCTATACATTAGGTAGGGTTTTCTGTAGAAGATCTTCAGGACCTTGTGCTAAAGACTCTTTCTTTTAGGCGAGCTTGTATTCTGGCCTAATTGTACATTACTGCAGTTCAATGTCCTATTGTACTCTTTGGTTTTTGTATTAGTGTATTCATGCATTGTTTACTTAGTTTCTTCATATTTTAGTATTTTTTGTATTTTATATGTATTTTGGTGTGTGTGTAGGTAATTAGTCAATTCCCCACATTTTTGGGATATTTCTTCTTGGCTCTAGTCACCAGCCCCAGGCCTATTCAAGGTAGGGTTGGGGTAGTCATGGCACGAGCTCCTTCAGGATGGGTCGTGATAGATATGTTAAAACATATGTTGTTTTGGTGATATGTTCATGTAATACAATAATATTTATGGTTACCCAGACAATTGGATGAATTTTTATGGGTCCATGAAGGAAACATTTAATGGTTATCTCTGGAGTAGAGTGTCTTGGTCATGTGAGATCATTACAATCATTTTTCCATTGATCTAGAAATAGAATGTTGAGTTGTCCCAGTAGTTCATGGTGATTATTTAAAAAATAATTGGGTACCATGTTATGTATATTCTAGTATAAATTTTATCTTTGAAATATGATGCTGATGACGCACATAGTCATGACATGATAGGGCTATCACATTTACATAAACTGGTGAATCTGACCTAGTGGGCTTATGAGAAGATAGTTTTAATCTCTTCTTATGTTACACGTGATAAAAAAAATTTGTTCACATCAATTAAATAGGTTTTTCTTTAATGGAATGTGTGTTGTTAGGTGTTTTTTTCTATTCTCATTAATGTAATGACAACGACACTACTATGGTGGGGATTGTGATGTATTTCGTGAAAATCGTGTCCTTCCATATAGAAGTTATGATATCTTAAATAGACATTTAAAGATGGTTAGAACAGGTTTTAAAAAGTTATCTTTTTAAATGTTCTAAATCATTAAATTTTGTTCTAATATGGGAGGTCATTCAATACATAATGGCACTTGTGGATTACTATACTCATGGAGAGTTCCAAGGGAGTTCCTTCCTCAATGAGAATGATGTGGTAAGTAGCACAGTCAACTTGACCTTGAATATGGAAGACCCATAAGAGTGTGATTTGGGTCTTGAACTTGGTTTTATGGGGGAGTAAACCAAGGAAGTAATGAAATTTTGGTACACACCATTTTTATAGGTTACCATTTAGAAAACCAAAGTCTAAGTGGTCATGTATAGCCTATGGATATATGGTTCCAATTATGAGTATTTTAGGCATGGTGACCCATGTATTGAGTAAATTAATGGTGTTTCTGGTGATGAGGGCTATTCGGAAATAAATTTGGGCACCATGATATCATTGACCCAATTTTGAACCTAGAAATTAATGGTCCGGAGGAATGGTGTCTGGTGTTGGATAAGGCTATTATAACATGTTTTTTATATGAGCATGGATCAGAAACAGAATAAGATGTGTAATGATAAAATAATTGTGTAATCTTATATAGAGGATATCATGAACAATATATTGACCTCATCATATGTATATTGATAGGGTGTCAGTTTTATAAGAAGATTCAACAAATTAAATGCCCCTTCTATTTTGATGGAAGTACTCTTCAAAAGTTCACTAAAGGAATTGTTTAAAGAAATCCATAGGGTCTAGATACCACATTATGTTTTTGGGGATGAATCTCATTGGAGGAGGGTTATGAATGTTTGGGACCATATGTTAGAAAATCATTGGATTTTCACTATGGCACTTGTATGACATTTGATAAAAAGAAACCAAAATGATTCTATTTGGAGACATCAATAGAAATTGGTTACTCGATTCAGTGAATTCTCTCAATGTGATCATTATATTCCACCACATAATGGAATTGGGATAGAGTTTTTGAAATGATTCATCCATCTAAACTGAGAATCATTGAGAATATTTTAATGATGTACTTATACAAGACATCTCTTGAATTGGTATATGCAGTCATGGTGGAAGCATTTGATGCACATCATGGGTTGAAAAATGTCCAATATAAGGGTTTTCTCATTATTTTATTGAAATATAAAGAGGCAAATTTTGTTTAGGTCAAATCTATTTGACCATTGATATTATAAATAGGATCAATAGTAGTCTCCTTTCAAATAATTTTGGGTATCATTTGGAGGAACATGTAAGGGGCTTTTTTAGAATTCTAATGATGCGCTTCAGTAGTAAATTTAGATGGTTCAGGTGTCATGACATGGAATTATCCATTGAATGGGTAATGGATAATGTGAGTAGAGACTTAGACCACATGATTAAAGAGATAAAGATGGTATAATTTCTCTGGTTATACGGTATCAGGTAATATCTATCTAAATGTTGTGGCCTTGGTCAATATTCTTCTCTCGAGTTTAAATGACTTATGTAAATTATGTTAGGAATGGATAATGGAGGAGGGTTGGGTGTCTAGAAACACAATGGGGCCATTTGAACACAACTTTATTACCTGATTACATTAGGTGATGTTATCATTGTTTTCAAAAGTCTTAATAGGGATATGAATTTATAAGGTGGGGAGATTTTAATTTTCCATTTTTCTGATCGAGATTAAAATTCCATGAGATTTTGAACATTTTATATTGTGGATAGGAAATCCATAAATTAATCTTTGAAACTAAAATCCATGCTTCTGAACTATTTAAATTTATTTTATTAGATGATGTTTCAATCTTGGGAGGTTTTCTAGGAGTTAGGTTTAGTTTCAGAGGCATCTAGCTCTGAAAGATCTCATTTTTTTTTGGGAAGATGAGGTGAAATGATGTCTCAGGGTTAGTTTAATTGTGTGGCTCAACCATGAAACCCCAATTCCAGAAGAGCATAATTTTTCTAAACCATGTGAGGGAACTATGAGGTCGTGTGGCTTAGTGTAGTTGTGCATGGGGTGACCCGCATGGGCTACATATGGTTTTACCAAACCATGTGCATTGCCTTCACCCTTATTGCTTCATATATATTAGATACACATGGTTAGGTGCAAAGTTTGTCAAACTGCGTGTCTAGATCATGAGAGGTTCTTGTACATTGGATTGTATTACCTAACACTTTCAAAATGATATTATAAACCAAGAAAACAAACCGTACAACTTTTAAAAGATGATAAAAAGATAATTTTTCCCAACCTTCATTAAAGGTATTTCTTCCCTTTTTATTTCGTATCCACACGTAGCACCTCCCCCTATGTACGTGGGCTCTCCCTACCACTTTCATGGGTGTTTTTCATCCATTCCTTACCAAGATCAGGCATAGACGAGTGACTTGAAACCATATCGAAAAGCAATCGAATCATCATGCATCATTTATTAATTTATTTTTCTATAAGTAATGATAAATACTACCTATGTAATTCACTCTTTTTTAGGGTTTTCGATTATTATTCTAATTTATTCTATTTTATATCGAATAAAATCACAATATTGGATGTGTGGACCATTTGAAGCATGCGTTAGGTGGTCTAGATTCATTTCCCATAATGTTTCATCATTTATAATGTCGTTTATTTGAGCCACATAAAAGACATTGTATTCATTTCTTTGAAAAGATTAACTAAAATAAATTGAATTGTTTATACTAAAACTGTAGTGTCCCTTATCCCTTTACATGGTTGCAGGCCGAGGAACTCAACTGAATCCTCCTATTAATGTGATTTCCATTTCATTATCCTTGTACCATATTGTACCAAGGATTTAACCCCTCCCTATCTGTGTTCTTAAATTCCATGGAATGATTATAATTTTGTTAATTAATTAAATTGGTTTCTGTAAACCACTATGTCCTTCATGTTTTTTTTAATTAAATGGTTTTATTTTTGTTGGATTTGGTCATGTTGTGAAGAGAAATTCAATAAGATTATTTTAATTAATATATGAAATATACCTCATGTTATTAATATAGGTAATGGGAAAAAACTTTATACTTGAATTTTGGTATAGAATTTATAAGTACATGGATGCTTAATTTTTCATATTTGATCTAATGATTGGACTACCTAACAAATGTTTCATATATATGACATAAAATTAAAGGGATAAATTATTTATGTGTAGAATGAGAGATACATTGGTTACTTCATATTGTATACAGTGGATTATCTCATTGGTTTGGAATAATTTTTTCCATGTGTGATACATGTGTTTTATTTTTACATAATTCCATGGACATTATCATAAGTCACATACATTATATTATACCTGGATAAATACATGGGTTTCCTTATTAAGAAATACCATAGATGGAATAATGGGCTCGATGTTTCCTATCATCTATGTGATTCATGGGTTCCCTCTTTATGGAACTCCTTGGACGGGATCATATTGCAATGGAATGTTAAGAGCGATTCTTGAGTTTACTGTTTATGGAATACCAAGGGCCAGCATATAGAATAAACATAATTACATTATTACTAGAGCGATACATGGGTTCCTATTTATAGAAAACCTATAATGGGCTCATAATAGTAATTCATTTTATATTTATTGTTCATTATTACATATGACTTATGTCACCTTCCACATGATGTTTATCACACTCATATATAGGTGTCTAGCCTTATAGCCAAGGGTACTCTGACTAATTTATTATTATAACATTTTCTACTATGTGGATTCCTTGTAACCTCACATGTGAATGTATATCTCAACATATATCTATTTACATATTTTCATATATATACAGGGGGTCTTGTTCAGAGATAATATGTATTTGGATGAAGCAAGTATGGTTATCCATGAATCATTGAGGAACCTGATCCCGAGTTGTTTACAATTATTTATTTATATCATTATTTATATTTGAACACACTAAATATTTTATATAAACATGATAGATTGTATCATAAACCATTGGTGGAGGCATAATTAGTATATCTCACACCCTATTCGGGCTACCATTGCATTGGGGTACCCAAACAGGTATCATGATTGTAGGATTAGGTTCAAGGATTTTGCATGCTTGCTGCTATCATTCTGGAATATGATTGAGTATTGAAGTACAGGATTGAACTAGTTTTTATGATGCTATTGTAGATATATATAAATCATTTTATTTGTTTCTTTAACTTTTATACATTTATATAAACAATTGTATGTTTATTTATACATAGTAGCATATTCATACATGGATCTTTTATGAACTTATTATTATCTATCTATTTATATTTTATCTTATACAAGTGTTTATTTATTATTACTTATGCTATATTTATTATTGATCTAGAGGGAATTGCCTCCTCCATGTACCTCTATTAGACCTTTGTTGCTTCTAGGTAGCCTATTCCATATGGGGAGGCATTCATGATGCCTTATGGCAACCAGAATGAGGAATTGTTTTATTCACTCTTAGGCTAACATGCTACCTATTGTATCATAGGTGTATTTTCCACATTGGTATTATTATTCTATGAGGGTAGACTAAAGAATTTTAGTGTTTTGAAACAAATTATATAGCTTGTGTAGTGGTCTATCCATCCAACACATATAAAAAATATCATGTTTCCCGTGGAATGGATTATTGATTATACTACTTTTATTATTGCTTATTATTTACCCTTGGGTGATTGTTTTATTTTTCATTATTACTTATTAATGAAATTTTTCCTCTTTTCCTACTATGTAAAGAGAAGTGTGGCTTATTCATGAATATTTATTGGAACACAGAGATTCACATATCATGCATATTCAATTCAATATAGATTACATTACATGGATTCTGGAAATTTGTTGATGTGACTTGTGTGTTTATTAACATGCCTATTTACATACCATATTAGGTAGTTTAGTAATATGCTTGTTTTATACATTTCTAAGTAGGTTATATTTCATTCTTACATATGTACCTTTCTAGGTGAATATTTAGCATGCTTAGTTCTAGGACATGCTTCTGTAATTTATTGTAAAATGATTTATTTTATATCATTCTTGGTTTTTTCTTTGCTTCCATAGTATCCTTCCATGATTATTATAATTTTTACAAGTATTATTGATCAATTATAGTATTAATTTTTTGGATTTTTATATTCAGTTGGTTATTAAAGACACTCCATTAGCCTAAATGGTGTCTTCATGTATAGCTTGATGATGGATCATTAACTAATCAATTATGACATGTTTGAGTCCATAGACATATGTGTGAAGGACTAAAATGTGAATAGTTTCAATTAAAGGTATGTAAAATTTTCAATTAACAATGTATATGTGTAACGACCCAAAGTTTTTCAATGGAAAATACCCTTCTTATATCTATGTCATAAAAACACAAAATAATGAACTACTAAGTGATAAGTGACCTTTAAACATAATTTTGTCACCCCTATGTTTGGAATTTTAAAAATCCAACATACACGGTTGTGTTCAAGATAGTTTTTGGAGTCCAATGAAACAAAAATAATTTTTGGTGAATAGTAACATACCCTTATGAATAGTAACCTACCCTTATGAATAGTAATATGAACCTTATGAATAATAAATAAGAGTAACATTACCTATGAATAATAAAATAAAATTTAGACATCTTAGAAAGTGATAATTTGACCTTAGTAAACGTTTTTGGTATTTTATATGTCATAAATAATTAATTATAATTAATTAATTAATTTAAAATAATATTTATTTTCCTGAAATATATTCATATATTATTTAATCAATGTCTAATAGTTTTTAGATAATTTTATAAGACCGTAAGTAAATTATGATTTTAATCTTAAAAACTGTTTTTTAAGTAAATTATGATTTTAATTAAATATTAAATTAATAATATATAGAAAATTATTTTTGAAAAATAGAATTCATTTTTGGATTCTACACGTCGAAAAATGGCTGGGGTAAAATTTTGGGATTTTTCTAAGATACTTGAATTTTTGATGAATAGTAGAATACATTAATTTATCATATAAATACATTTTAATTAAAACCCACTATTCCTGACATCACAAGTGATGTAAGCACCCAAATCCCGAATTCACAAGTCAAATTTACTATTCTTAGTCATCCAATACTCACTATTCCTTGTCTTGGGTGAAATTAATAAACTAATAAATTTTATATTAAGGAAACCCCTCTCCCCTCCACTATAAAAGCCACCCTTCACTCCCTCTTTTCCTCACACCTCTCAAGCTCCAAGACTTCTCTAAATTCTTCCCAAACACCTTCCCTAGCTCATCCCCCACGTCCAAAAGCTTATGGTCTCATCAAAACACCAGGCCTAGCTTCCTTAAAGAGGATCTCAAGAGAAGGATTCTAAAGGTAATTTCTCTCTCTTCTCCTTTAATTTCCTTTCAAGTTCAAGTTCCTTTCTTGATCTCTCCCTACATATCATCATCCAAATTGTTCTGAAAGTCCCGTATTATATATATAATGTAATATTATGATTATAATGTTATATTATATCACCCCACACCCTTTCCTCCTTCCTTTTATTTTATTAAAGAAAACGTTGTTCATGTGTTGATAATTTATCACATTCAAAAACAACATGGTCTCTTCTTCCATTTATACCTTAAATCTGGTCATGAAACCATTTTTATGGTTGAACCGGAATGTTTTATATGTATTATGTTCTATTTTAAGTTCTGGAAATAACCTATGGCCATACTACTAAGTGAAAAGTTAAAATGAGTTGGTTGTGATCCAAAAACCGCTCAAATTGGCCCAAATAATCTTCATTTAATTATTATCTAATGATTCGGCCACATGGATCTAATATAACTCATTATAAAATCATTCAAGATTCTGTAATATCATTAATTACATGTAACATCAGTTCTGGATGTTTACCCATGATCTACCCAAACATCAAATTAAGAATACAAGTGGACCGCTCAAGAAAACCATGAAAACAAACATCCCCGATCAATGTTTTTAAACTCTATAAGTCATCCAAAGGAACATAATATGAAATAATGAAACCAGAATGAACCCTATTAATGCATAAAAGGTTATGGAATTTATAATTAATGAATATAATGTCATTATACCTGACATTAAAGAGAAGGAGGCATTCGAGTACAAGGTAAGGGGAAATCTCGAACCCAATTTTCTTCCTTCGGGTTCTCCCTCTTTCACTACATTTTTGATATGGTTACTCCTCAAAGATCATTTTTTCATCATTTCCTTTACTTTTCTAGGATATAAATGTTTTTCATTGGTTTTTATGTACATAAAAATGTTTTCCAAAAGAACTCTTCTTTCAAGATCTCACATTTTACCTCTCATTCAAGGTTGATGGTTCTTGTATCAAGTATGTTGTTCCCTATTTATTTTGGGAACCCAAAGATTATGAATGTGTTATTGTGAGATGAAACTCATTCCTTTCCATGGGTTATTTATGTACATGTTTGATATGTGTTCTATGTGGCAAGCATGATAATGATAATATTATGATGTGACGGGTGCGCCCGGAATTATATAGCGCAATATGAATGTTTAAATGTGACGGGTGCGCCCGGAATTATATAGCGCTCCAATGCATTGGGTAAAGTGATGAATCTCATGAGTAAATGTGAAATGATGCGTGAACATGATGCTAGATTTGTTCACAAGTATGTGTGGTAGTTAACCACTAAGACATGAGGTTTTATTTTTATGCTTTGCCACATTTCAAGTTTATTGTTTATGCTCCTCTCATGTTCAAGATCTTATTCCTATGTCATGATTATGCTCACCCCATGCTATATTGTTCTTATCTATCCTCTTACTAGGCTTTTAGCTCACCCCTTTTGATGTATATCCTCAGGTGGCTACATGTACTAAGGAGAGGACAAGTGCTACTAAGAAGCTATAGAAGAAGAGATTAAATGAATTTTTATGCTTGATGTTGTACTTGTTATGTGCAGTCCTAGTTTTCCCAAGACACTAAACCTATGGATCCTCCATGTGTAATACTATTATGTTGTTTATCTTTGAAATGATGTAATAGTAATGTAAGAAAAGGTCGGGTCGCTATAGTTGGTATCAGAGGAAAGGTTTAGTTAATTTGGGAATTAGGATTAGTGAACCCTAAAGAAAACCTCTAGCATGAGACTAAGTACAAATATGCACACAAGGATATTTACCTAGGGATCCCATATGTTACGTTTTTGGTATAATTTTTTAAAATGATAAGTTATTCATGACTTGTTTACTTATGTTTTGTTCTAACCTTTTCTATTTTAGAAAATGGTGGGAACCAGGAGAAATCAGGCCAACAACTCTTGTGAAGGCCAATGCAACGATTGCCCGAACGACATCCCCAATGATTTTGGAGGTGGAGTTCAAAACATCATGGCTATGCTTACCCAATTATCTCAGGTTATGAATAATAACCATAATAATGGGTAACGTCCTCCTTCACCAAAGAGGGAGCAGCTAGCTATCGAATGTTTTATGCGGCAACGACCACCGACGTTTTGTGGATCTTCTGATCCACTAGTTGTGGAACAGTGGGCCAACTCCATGGAGATGATCTTTTCTATTCTTCACTGTTCCGAGACGGAGAAGGTGACTCTAGCCGTTTATCGTCTAGATGGAGAAGCTGATCAATGGTGGGCTTAAATTAAGAACACCAAGCCAAGGGATGAAATTGAAGAGATGGAATGGGAAGACTTTAAGATAATGTTTCTTAATAAGTACTTCCCACGAACTCTTCGCACAAAGATGGAGAGAGAATTCATAGAGCTCAAGAAAAAAGAAGGAGAATCTGTCACAACCTATGAAGCAAATTTCACAAGGCTCACAAGGTATGCTTTGGGTTTTGTTATCACCAATGATAGAAAATTGATAGATTCTTTAGTGTATTAAAACCACATCTTCGAAAAGCTCTTGCAATTCGAGACATTGGGAGTTATGAAGAAGTTGTTCGTTGTGATCTTAAAGTGGAGATGGAGATTGGAGAATGGTCCCATGGATATGGTGATAAGAAAAGAAAGATGGAGTTTCAAGCCGGTGGATCTAGTGATAAAGATGGGAAGAAAACACAACGACCCACTTGCCAAAAATGTGGGAAGTTGCACAATGGGAACTGACTCAAAGTGACGGGGAAATTCTTCATGTGTGGGAAAGAAGGACACCTAGCTCACGAGTTTCGAAGAGACATGAAAAGTAAGGATAATGTAGCCAATGAAAGGAGAGAACCACTCGTGGTTCAATGCTACAACTATAAGGAGCTAGGGCACTATTCAAACCAGTGCACTAAACCTCGAGCTTTCGAGGGTAATCAGCGCCAACAACCACCAAAGCCAAAGGAACAAGGGAATTCTTATGCCATCACTACTACAGAGGTGGAACATGATAATGAAGTCGTACAAGGTACACTTCCTATTCACTCAAAAATGGAAAAAGTCTTATTTGATTATGGTTCTACACATTCCTTTATATCTTGCAAGTATGCTAGAACTATAGAATCGAAGCCCCGACACCTTGAAGTAGAGATATCTGTAAAAACACCAAGTGGTGAAATCATTGCAACCCAAGTGTTTGATTCTTCTCCTGTTGACGTATGTGGGAATATTCTTCCGACAAATCTCGTAATACTTCCCTTGGTGGAATTTGACGCTATAATGGGAATGGATTGGCTCTCGTTATATAGAGAACATATCAACTATCGGGAAAAGGAAATATATTTTCATATTCCAAACCATCCCATGCTCCTCTACAAATGCAAGGAAGATCATGAATCTCCTTTGAGAAATCCTCCAATGGAGTGGGTGATGATTCCCTATGAAGAAGCATACCTCTCCCAAATGTTTGAGTCGAAGGAAAGTTCCAACCTTGAGGAAATGCCCATCGTAAGGAAATACGGAGATGTATTTCCCGAAGAGTTACCCGGAATTCCCCCAGATCATGAGGTAGAGTTCTCAATTGAACTCATACCCGGAGCTACTCCTATATCAAAGTGCCCCTATAGGATGGATCCTATCGAACTGGAGGAGTTAAAGAATCAGCTGCAAGAGCATCTGGACAAAGGGTTCATACGCCCTAGTGCATCACCTTGGGGTGCGCCAGTGCTCTTTGTGAAGAAGAAGGATGGTACCATGCGACTGTGTATCGATTATCGGGAACTCAACAAGATCACCATAAAGAACAAGTATCCTCTCCCAAGGATTGATGACTTGTTCGACCAGTTAAGAGGATCTCAATACTTCTCAAAGGTGGATCTTCGTTCTGGATATCATCAAGTAAAGGTGAAGAAGGAAGATATTCAGAAGACTGCCTTTCGTACAAGTAATGGGCACTATGAGTTTTTGGTGATGCCCTTTGGACTTACTAATACCTCTGAAATCTTCATGGATTTGATGAATAGAGTCTTTATACATTTCCTCGACAAATTTGTGGTAGTGTTTATCGATGATATTCTCATCTACTCCAAGAGCAAGGAGGAACATGAAGAACATCTAAGACTTGTGTTGGCGACATTGAGAAAGGAGAAGTTGTATGCCAAGTTCAGCAAGTGTGACTTTTGGATGAATCAAGTCACGTTATTGGGACATGTGATCACAAGCGAGGGAATTTCTGTGGACCCTTCAAAGACAAAGGCAATTGAGTAATGGCCCATTCCCTCTAGTGTCACAGAAATCCGTAGTTTTCTTGGATTAGCTGGGTACTATTGACATTTTGTGAGGAACTTCTCACGATTGTCATGCCTGCTAACTAAGTTAACAAGGAAAGGGGTAAAGTATGTCTGGACGGATGAATGTGAGTCAAGCTTCAAGGAGCTAAAGAGAAGGCTAATCACTACACCTGTACTCACACTATCAAAAAGTGGAGAAAGTTTTGTGATATACAGTGATGCTTCAAAGAAAGTCTTGGGTTGTGTACTCATGAAAAATGATAATGTGATAGCCTACGCCTCACGATAGTTGAAGATCCATGAGCAGAACTACCCGACGCATGATCTAGAGCTGGCAGCCGTGATTTTTTCCTTGAAAATATGGCGGCACTACCTTTATGGTGAGAAGTGTGACATATACACCGACGACAAGAGCCTAAAGTATATATTCACACAAAAGGAGCTCAACATGCATCAAAGGAGATGGTTAGAGCTAATCAAGGATTACGATTGCTCTATTCACTATAATCCTGGAAAGGCGAACAAGGTAGCTGATGCTCTAAGTAGGAAAGAACCTGCTACTATATCCATGTTGAGGAATGAGAAAGACCCTGTCTTCTTGGATATGCAAAGGATGGATTTGGGAATCGTAAGGGCAGGGGATACATCCTACCTTGCCCAAATGATTGCGCAACCATCCATCCAACAGAAGATTAAGGAAGCACAAAGGGATGATATGGAGATACAAAAGAGGATGAATGCAGTAAAGGAAGGGAAGCTACAAGAGTTCCATATCGACGATGATGGTGTGATTCGGTTTGGAACGCGGCTTTTTGTGCCTTCATCACCCGGAATAAAGAAGGAAATATTGGATAATGCACATAGCCCAACTTTCTTTATTCATCCTGGAAGTACCAAGATGTATCGTGATCTCCAAGAACACTTCTGGTGGGATAACATGAAGAAGGAGATTGCAGAATATATATCAAGGTGCTTGGTATGTCAGCAAGTTAAAGCTATGCGGAAAAAATTCCAAAGGTATGATGCAGTCATTGCCTATACCCATGTGGAAATGGGAAAATGTTACTATAGACTTTGTCATGGGTCTCCCGAAAACGTCAAGAGGAAATAATGCGATATGGTTTGTGGTTGACCGACTCACCAAGACTGCCCATTTTATCTCTATTCAGGAATACCTCTCACTTGAACAACTTGAAAAGATATATGTGAAGGATGTAGTGAGATTGCACGGTGTTCCACTCTCGATTGTCTCTGACCGTGATCCAAGGTTCACTTCTAAATTCTGGAGGAGCCTTCAACATGTTTTGAGTACTGAATTAAATTTCAGCGCGACCAATCACCCCCAAACTGATGGCCAGTCTGAATGGACTATTCAGACACTTGAAGATATGCTAAGATCCTGCTCTCTTGAATTCAAAGGTGGTTGTGATCAGAATCTTCCATTGGTTGAGTTCTCATACAACGATAGCTTCCACTCGAGTATTTAGATGGCTCCGTATGAAGCTCTTTATGGGAAGCGATGTAGAACTCCCACATGTTGGGATGAAGTTGGAGAACGAAAACTACTTGGTCCCGATCTTGTTCAAGAGATGACAGAGAAGGTTCAAGTCATCCAGAAACACATCAAAGCTGCTCAAAGTCAGCAAAAGAGCTATGCTGACAATCGTCGAAGAGATTTGGAGTTCGACGTTGGAGATAAAATCTTCCTTCGAATATCTCCATGGAAGAGAGTCATGCGATTCAGGAAGAAACGGAAGTTAAGACCAAGGTACATTGGACCCTTTGAGATCCTTGATCGTATAGGATTTGTGGCCTATCGTCTGGCACTTCCACCGAATATGGCTCAAGTTCATGATGTGTTTCACGTATCACTACTGATGAAGTACATTCCAGACCCCTCACATGTACTAAACTCAGAGGTGGTACAGTTGGAAGATGATCTCTCATATGAGGAGCAGCCGGTAAAAATTCTAGACCGAAGTGATAAGGTTCTACGCAACAAGATAACCCGCCTTGTCAAAGTGTTGTGGAGGAACCAAAAGTTTGAGGAAGCAACTTGGGAACCGGAAGAGGCAATGAAGGAGAAGTACCCTCACCTGTTTGTGTAAAGTGAAATTTCAGGGGCAAAATTTCTTAAGGGGGGAAGAATGTAACGACCCAAAGTTTTTCAATGGAAAATTCCCTTCTTATATCTATGTCATAAAAACACAAAATAAGGAACTAATAAGTGATAAGTGACCTTTAAACATAATTTTGTCACCCCTATGTTTGGAATTTTAAAAATCCAACATACACGGTTGTGTTTAAGATAGTTTTTTGAGTCCAATGAAACAAAAATAATTTTTGGTGAATATTAACATACCCTTATGAATAGTAACCTACCATTATGAATAGTAATATGAACCTTATGAATAGTAAATAAGAGTAACATTTCCTATGAATAATAAAATAAAATTTAGACATCTTAGAAAGTGATAATTTGACCTTAGTAAACGTTTTTGGTATTTTAGAAGTCATAAATAAATAATTATAATTAATTAATTAATTTAAAAGAATATTTATTTTCCTGAAATATATTAATAAATTATTTAATCAATGTCTAATAGTTTTTAGATAATTTTATAAGACCCTAAGTAATTTTTGAAAGAACTGCAAAATCAGTTTTAATCTTAAAAACTGTTTTTTTAAGTAAATTAACATTTTAATTAAATATTAAATTAATAATATTTAGAAAATTATTTTTGAAAAATAGACTTCATTTTTGGATTCTACACGTCGAAAAATGGTTGGGGTAAAATTTTCGGATTTTTTTAAGATACCTGAATTTTTGATGAATAATAGAATACATTAATTTATCATATAAATACATTTTAATTAAAACCCACTATTCCTGACATCACAAGTGATGTAAGAACCCAAATCCCGAATTCACAAGTAAAATTTACTATTCATAGTCATCCAAGACTCACAATTCCTTGTCTTGGGTGAAATTAATAAACTAATCAATTTTATATTAAGGAAACCCCTCTCCCCTCCACTATAAAAGCCACCCTTCACTCCCTCTTTTCCTCACACCTCTCAAGCTCCAATACTTCTCTAAATTCTGCCCAAACACCTTCCCTAGCTCATCCCCCACGTCCAAAATCTTCTGGTCTCATCAAAAGACCAGGCCTAGCTTCCTTAAAGAGGATCTCAAGAGAAGGATTCTAAAGGTATTTTCTCTCTCTTCTCCTTTAATTTCCTTTCAAGTTCAAGTTCCTTTCTTGATCTCTCCCTACCTATCTTCATCCAAATTGTTCTCTAAATCCAGAATTATATATATACTCTAATATTATGATTCTAATGTTATATTATATCACCCCACACCCTTTCCCCCTTCCTTTTATTTTATTAAAGAGAACGTTGTTCATGTGGTCATAATTTATCACCTTCAAAAACAACATGATCTCTTCTTCCATTTATACCTTCAATCTGGTCATGAAACCATTTTTATGGTTGAACCAGAATGTTTTCTATGTATTAGGTTCTATTTTAAGTTCTGTAAATAACCTATGGCCATACTAGTAAGTGAAAACTTAAAATGAGTTGGTTGTGATCCAAAAACCGCTCAAATTGGCCCAAATAATCTTCATTTAATTATTATCTAATGATTCGGCCACATGGATCTAATATAACTCATTATAAAATCATTCAAGCTTCTGTAATATCATTAATTACATGTAACATCAGTTCTGGATGTTTACCCATGATCTACCCAAACATCAAATTAAGAATACAAGTGGACCGCTCAAGGAAACCATGAAAACGAACATCCCCGATCAATGTTTTTAAACTCTATAAGTCATCCAATGGATCATAATATGAAATAATGAAATAAGAATGAACCATATTAATGTATAAAAGGTTATGGAATTTCTAATTAATGAATATAATGTCATTATAGAGGATATTAAAGAGAAGGAGGCATTCGAGTACAAGGTAAGGGGAAATCTCGAACCCAATTTTCTTCCTTCGGGTTCTCCCTCTTTCACTCCATTTTTGATATGGTTACTCCTCAAAGATCATTTGTTCATAATTTACTTTACTTTTCTGGGATATACATGTTTTTAATTTGTTTTTATGTCCATCAAAATTTTTTCCAAAAGAACACTTCTTTCAAGATCTCACATTTTACCTCTTATTCAAGGTTGATGGTTCTTGTATCAAGTATGTTGTTCCCTATTTCTTTAGGGAACCCAAAGCTTATGAATGTGTTATTATGAGATGAAACCCATTAATTTATATTTGTTATTTATGTAAATGTTTTATATGTGTTCTATGTGGAAATAATGATAATGATAATATTATGATGTGACGGGTGCGCCCGGAATTATATAGCGCAATACGAATGTTTAAATGTGACGGGTGCGCCTGGAATTATATAGCGCTCCAATGCATTGGGTAAAGTGATGAATATCATGATTAAATGTGAAATTATGCGTGAACATGATGCTAGATTTGTTCACAAGTATGTGTGGTATTTAACCACTAAGACATGATGTTTCATTTTTATGCTTTTCCACATTTCAAGTTTATTGTTTATGCTCCTCTCATGTTCAAGATCTTCTTCCTATGTCATGATTATGCTCACCCCATGCTATATTGTTCTTATCTATCTTCTTACTGGGCTTTTAGCTCACCCCTTTTGATGTATATCCTCAGGTGGCTACATGTACTAAGGAGAGGAAAAGTGCTACTAAGAAGCTATAGAAGAAGAGATTAAATGAATTTTTATACTTGATGTTGTACTTGTTATGTGCAGTCCTAGTTTTCCCAAGACACTAAACCTATGGATCCTCCATGTGTAATACTATTATGTTGTTTATCTTTGAAATGATGTAATATTAATGTAGGAAAATGTCGGGTCGCTATAATATGGGAACCTTATAAACCATGAAATAAAATCGGTATAATAGAACAATTATGAAAATCTGGTTATATTTACATGATTTCCATTTGTAAATTATAGAGGCAAGTACCTTTATAATTTTGGAATGGTGATTTTTCTAACTAAACTAGGATGTATAACAATATAAATTATTTATCTTAATTTCTATTGAAAAATTCATTCTTTTAAATAAAATGTAAATAGATACTTATGATGCTTGAACCTATATCATTTTGGCATGACGGCCCATGTGAATAAATTCATGAAATGCACAACTAGAACTGAGTAGGTCAGGTGGGGCTTGTTTTTTATGAGATTACTAGACTCGACCCTAGTAGGACATTAATTATCTTATTTTCTCATGTGATAAACCCATTAGAGTAGTTTTTAAAATCATGAATGAGATAGTGGGAACCTTATAGGTCACCTTAACGCATATTATTCCTTGGTGCTTCACCCAATAGTGGTTTTTACATGTTAAACGAGATGTCATTTTTATGTATCTTCAACCACTTATATTGAGTTACATATAAATGTATGGTGGAATAATACTTGGTCAGTTCCCCTTTAATTGGTAAAATAATATTGTAGTCTTCTTTATTCATTTTCTATTTATATGTCCTAGGATAATAAAAATTCCAGTTATAGCATAAAGGGAGTTTTCCTCTCTAGCTTAGAAACTTAATTTTTTTTAACTAACGTAAAATCATGAAATTATGGTTCAATATTTCAATCATTTAAATGATTTGTGAGATAGTTTGTCTATTGTTTCAAGGAATCATCTATGTAAGAAGATAAGTAAATATGCCTTGTCAGCTGGTACATGATATCTATTTTATATGAATGTTCTAAAACGTTTTAATAAATAAACATTGGCTAAATTCTTTAGCGTGAATATTTAGATGTGTCTTAATATTGAACATCATGTAATGGATAACATTAATTTTTTCCTTATTAGATGATTGGGATGGGAACATTATGGTTTCCCATGAATCTCATATTACTTTTCCATCTTTTTATTAAACCTATAGATTTTGTAGTATGTCTTAGTGAAATCCTTTTGGGATGCGAGTCTAGTATCTAGATCCATGCCATAGGTCAAGCAAAGGGGATAGACTGGATGTTGTGGAACCCTAAGAACAATTAAGAATTTTTAAATTCTCTTTATTATTTTTCTGATGAGATGTTTTTTCTTCGAGTCGTTTTTCTCGAGTAAGGCTCCTAATAATAATGTGGACCCCCCCCCCCGAGTAAATGGGTAGTTATTCAGAAATTTAGTACTTGTTAAAGGAGTGATCAACATTTAATTCTTCATTTTTTAGGATAGACGTGCCGTGGGGTTTATAATTCACTTTTTTTGTCTTGTGACCTTCCTTTTTTTTCTATGGGATATCATATTCTAGGAATGCATAGCTCTATTTACAATGTTCCAGTGTCACAGTATCACACATTGTATAATACGGTTCCTATCAATTTAAAACAGCTACATTAAATCATTTTATGTTCGGTTAGAATGATCTAATAATACTTTAAACTGTATGGTTTCCTGACAGCTTGGTTGAAGGGTTTTGGGTACTTGAAGGCTAATTTTATTAGTCATCTCTAGAGTAGAGTGACCATGTAATTGTGAGATCATTATTAGATTTGTGACATTTAGATGGAAATTTATAGTTTATTTATCCCATTGGTTTAGGGAGGTACGATGAAAAAGTATCATGTTCAATGGGATAGTCTATCTTGTTTAAATGTTGGATTTTATGTCTGATGCTGATGAAACATGTGGATTTTTGTTGGTAGGAGTTCACATGTACATCTAAGGCTCAATCTTACTTAGTGAACTTTTGAGTGTCTATGTTTCTTCTCCTATCTTGTTACACAAGATAAATGTATTTTGTACACATCCAACAAACTCAGTTTAGTGGTGATGGAACATGTTTTTTCTGATGGGTTTTCCCGTTCTCACTAACGTTATGACTAGGAAACTCTTAATTTTAGGAGGATCACATCATTTGTGAAAAGTGTTTCCTTCCAAGTAGAAGAAATATGACTGTAATGGTCAATTTTGAAATTTTCAAAATAGGATTAAAAATCTGGTAAACATGATAAACATTATAAATCGTTAAATGATGTCTTGAGGAGTGTCGTCATTCGAAACTTAATGGCACTTTGGGATGTCTATTTTCATGGTGAGTTCTTTGGGAGACCCTAAATTAATGAGACTGACTTGTAAAATAGAATAGTTATCAAGTCCTTATTTATGGATGACTCAAAAGAGTGTCAATTAAGTCTAGAACAGGGTGGCATTAGGGTGTATACCTTTTACACAAGGAACGTTTGGTACATGAAAGTTCAATGGGGTACTATTTTGATAACCAAACCAGGATTGTCCATGTGTGGGTAATGTTTGTTTGTTAAAATTCTAATTATTTTAGGAATGGTGACCTGATTCTTGATTGAATTAATACATTTTATTGTGATGAAGGATATCATGAAATCAATTTGGCCACCTTCAGATAGTTGGCCCATTTTTTAACATGGACACTCATGGATACAAGACATGGTTTCAGGTTTTGGATAAGGATGTTATAGACTATATTATATATGATTGTGTCTTAGAAATAAAATAATGTTCCTAATGATAAAATACTAGTGTACTCCTTGTTTGAGGCGATCATAACCCATATCTTGACCTTGTGTTGAGTATGCTGAGAGAACATCAAATAAATTCCATGCATAAAAAAGTAAATCCCCTTTCTATTTTGGTAGATAGACTCCTCGACATTTCTCTCAATTAGTGGTTTAAATAAACCCTTAGGGCATGGATAACACCTTAGTTAGTTGGTAATAACCCTCATGAGATAATGGTCTTGGATTTTTAGGTGAGCTCATTAGAGGGTTATTATGGCACTGGTTTTTCATTAAAAACAACCACGAATGATTCACTTTGGAGATATCACCAGAATTAGGTAATAGTCATCAATGAATGTGATCAATGTGATCTCATGATGCCTTAACTAAACTGTATTATGATCTAGTTTTTGAAATGCATAGTCCATCCAAGTTGAGTGTTTTTGAGAATAGTCTTCTTGGGTAGTTCGACTTGAGATCTCTTGAAAGTGGATATATTGTCATGGTAGAATCATTTCATGTACAACGTAGGTTGAGATGTTTGTGATTTGTGGGATGTCTGGGTATTTCTGAAAAATACTTAGTGTATATATTTTTATAGGTCCAATGAATTAAACCATTGAGATCGAAGTGTGGATAAAGAGTTGTTTCCTAGCCTATAAGCAGGAGTATCATTTAAAGAACCATGTTAGAAGCATCCTTTGAATTATATAGACATTCTTAGTTAGGTTATTTTAATTATTTAGGTTCCGTGACATGGAATTTTCTTTTCAATGGATAAGGACTAAGGTGTGGAGTACCTTAGGCTGATTGAAAAAAAAGATGATGAAATGATTGTTTCTGAATCTAGAACAGCTTAGGTAAGATTCATTTGGATGTTTCGGCCTTGGTTATGAGTGTTGTATGGAGTTTAAAATGTTTTTGTACCATATTTTCAGAACGACTCATTGATGTGTGTTGGGTTTTAAAATACTCAATGAGGCCATTTGAATGAAACATCAAAACATGAGTAGGTCAGGTGATATTTCCATCATTTTGCAATGGATTATTAGGCATGAGAAGTTATATGGTAGGGATATTGTAATATCCCATGTTTTGGACTGGGTTATAAAGTCCATATGATTTTTAAATTTCCATTGGGTTGATGGGTTTAATATTTAATTGAGCTTTTGATTTTAAAACCATCTATTATAACTCTTTAGTGTGATTTTTTAGATGAGTTTTAGGTCAAGGGTGGGTTACTGGGACATTTATTGAGCATTGAATGTGTTGATCTTAAAAATATTTGGTTTTTTAGCTACATTATGAGGAGAATTGTCAGAACATGATTACTTAACCATTTTCTTCAACTGTGTGAGGGTACATGGAGGCTGTACGGCTTGGTGAAGGTGTGAATCAGGTGACCCACATGGGATGAATATTGTTATCCCAAACTGTATTCCTAATCAATATCCTTAATTCCACTTAAACAGTAGCTACACTTGGTGAGGAAGGAGGTTTATGAAACTGTATGGTCAGAAAATGTGAGGTTTATGTCCCTTGAATAGTAGCATCACATGGTTGGTTCATGGGTTTCCAAACAATGTGGCCAAACCATGTAGCATTTAAAAATGAGTAAAAATTCTATTTTTCCTTTCCATATTTAAAGTTCTTTCCCCCCTTTTTCTATCCGAGTAGTGCATACTAACTCTCCCATGAATATGATCTCTTCCTCCCACTTCAATGGGTGGTTTTATATTCATTCCTTTCATAAAAAAATCACTATTTTGTTCATTGGAACCATATCGCTATGCTCTCTAATACTTATGATTATTTTCTATATTTATATATATATGTTGAACAATAAATCCATGTAAGAAAATATTCCCTATTTTACGTTCATTTCGTGATTCTTTTCATTTATCCCTTTGAAGCTCAAATAAAAATATGATATAGGACAAGTGGACTATCCTAAGCATGTGGAAGGTGGTCTAGTTTATTTTCCCTTAATTTTTATTTTCTAATAAATTAATGTTGTTGTGATACCCACTTGAATTTTTGTGTTTTGATCCAAAAAGATATAATACAATAAATTGAATTGTTTAGACTCTAGCCTCAATGTCCCTTAGTCCCTTTACATAGTTAGATGTCTACAACCTCAACCTAAACCACCTCTTATGGTGAGTTTGATTTAAAAATCCTTGTACTTTGTTGGTATAATTATTCAAACACCCCATTTGTGTGTTCTTAAATGCCTCATCACATTTATATATTGTTTAATTAATTTAATTTGTTCACGTAAAACACTAGTTCCATGGTGAATTAGTTATGTCTTGGACATCATGTTTTTTATAATTCAAGTGGTCAGATTTGATTTGTTCATGTTGTAACATGAATTCATATGATCATATTGTTATTAGTAAATCAAATTAACCTCTTTTTATTAAAAAATTAAATAGAGAAAAATTTGTATACATGAATTGATGAATGGAATGCTTGTGTGTGTGGAAAATTAATTTTTTATATATGATCTAATGATAGGGGTTCTTATGGGCTTGTCCATCTCTATTTATTAAAATTTAATGGTTAAATGATTTATGTGCGGTTGGAGTGATACTCAGGTTCCTTCTTATAGAATGCCTCAGATGTGATTATAGGTTTTTTTAAAGAGATAATTGATACTTGGGTTTCCTTTTTATAGAAATTCATGCTATGAGTGATACTTTAGTTTCCTATCTATAGAAGACCCTGGACATGCTCATAGTGTAGTTGAATGTTTTCAGAAATACATGTGTTTCCTATTTAATGAACTCGAAGGGCGGGCTCATAGAATAAATATAATTATGTTAATCCTTTTTAAAAACATGGTTTCCACATTACAAAATTCATTGGACCAGCTTATATGACATAAAAATTAAATAATATTTTTTATTATTACATATGACTAAGGGTACCTTCCATATTACATCTAACACACACATTTATGGATGTTGGGGTTTATAGCCATAGGTCTTAGGTCTACTTTATTATTACCACATTTACTAGGATGTCGACTCCTTAAATATTTACCAGCGCATGTATATCTCATTATATATCTATTTAAATATATTATTATATACACATGTGGGATTGTTAGGAGATCATACATCTTATACCAAAGTTGCTACGATCATCCAATCATCCTTGTGGAACCCATTTCTGGCTTGTTTACATTTATTTATTTACATTCATCATAATATATTGACAAATACATATTTTATATACACAAACATGATAAAATTAGACATCATTAGTGGTTACCTACTTAGTATATTTCACACCCTTTTTAGGCAGTATTTTTACTAGGGTACATACATAGAATTCATGATTTCATGATCATGTATAAGGATTGTTCTTTCTTGCTATTATAATTCCGGTATTTGATGGATTACAAGAGAAGAGGATTGAGCTAGTGACTTTGATGATATTAGAGATATATTTTGAGTCTTTTACTTGATTATTTTCCTATTATTCAGATGTCTCATATGTTGTATGCCTATCTATATATAATATCATGTTCATGAATGAATCTTTGATTCATTTAATATTATCTGAAAATTTATCTTTTTTCATCAAACTATACTTATTTATTCGTACATATACTGTATTTATTATTGTTCTAGAGGGTGTAGTCTCCACAATATACCTTCATTCGGACTTTCTTCTATTTGGAATCCTTTGGCATACGGGGAGGCACACTTGAGGCCTAATGGAAAACCGAATTCAGGTATTGTTTTATTGTCTATTGAGTTGGGATGTTACAAGTGGAATTTGGGTATTGTTTTCACATTTGGATTATTATATTGGTATGTTCAATAGGAGACTATTAATTTTTCATCAATTAGTAAATTGCTTGTGTTTGGTCCTGAACAACACATATATAAGGGAACAATCATGTTTCTATGGATGATATTGTGGATTGTACAACTATTACATATGATTATTACATCGCCTTGGGTGAGTGTTTTATTTTTTTTGGTTATTAATTTATGTATTTTTTCCTATGGTCCTATTATATAACGCTAAATGAGGTGTGATTATGCATCATTCTAGGCACATAGAGATCCACATTTCATGTATATTCTATGCCCGGTATATTAAGTTTCTTGGACATCAATGATTTTTTAATGTTCATGTGTGTTTATTAACAAGCCTCATTGTATACCTTGTTAGGAATTTTGTTAGTTTCTTTTGTTGTATAAATTATTAGTCATGTTATTTATCATACTTACCCATGTACCTTCATATTTAACTATTTCGCATGATTAGTTCTTTTCCATTATTCTGTAATTCATTTTATCATTGTTGATTTCATACCGTGCTTGGGTGTTTTCATTCATCCATTGTACATTTCCATGATTATTTCAATGTTTAGTAGTATTATCATTGTATGATTTCTTGGATTTTCATATTAAAATAAGTAATTGGTATTTATTGTATCTAAATCATTATAAATAGTGTTTTACTATATTTCATGAGGTTGGAACCATAACTAATTGGGTAGGACATGTTTGAGTCATGGACCATTAGTGGCACGGATAGAAATGTTAATGGTTGCAATTGAACAAATGTAAAATTTTAAATTTATAAGGTGTATGGGAACCTTATAAACTAGGAAAGTAAATCCATATAATTTAACCATTAAAACTAATAGGATACGGTTATGTGAATACCTATATTAAATTATAGACACAAGTAGCAATACAATTCAAGAGTTGTGATTCATAAAACTAAACCAAGATGTATATATGTGTAAATGTTGGATTTCAATTTGTACATAAAACGGACTTATTTTAAATAAAATTTAAATTGTGACTTATGGATACTTTAACTCTATAATTTGGTAATGATGACTCATGTGACTAAATTATTTAATTGCACAATAGGAGCCATGTAGGTCTGGCAGGGCATGTTGCTTATGAGATAACTAGACTTGACGCAAGTAAGTTGTTCATGATATTATATGCTTATGTTATAAACATATTAAGTTTGTTATAAATTTTTTTTAATGAAATTGTGGGATCCTTGTAGGTCTCCATAAGCCTTATTTTTCCTTGGTGCTTCACCCCAGGGAGTATCTACATGCTAAATTAGATGGTCATTTAACATGTCTACAATCTCTTTTAGGGAATTATCTATAATCGTATGGTGGAATATTACATTACTAATTACCCTTTATTTTATAAAATAATATTTTAGTCTTATTTATGTTATTTTATGTATCAGGTATAGATTTTACTAAAATTCACATTACAACCCAATGGGTGTTTTCATCTATTGCTTGGAAACTGAAATTTTATTTAACCAAGCTATGGGTCATAACTTATTGTTAAATAATTAAATCCTTAAAAATAGTTGTGAGATAGTTTTTTATTTTTACATTGAATCATCTAGATATGATCTTAATTACAAATTCTATATAAACTATTATATTATATCTTTTTTTATTAATTATTTAATTTTTTTAAAAATGTGCATTAGCTAAATTCCTTAACATGAATATTTAGTGGTGTCATTATCTTGAATACCATGTATGGGTTATCATTAATTTTTACATTTTATATTCTTAATATGGGATTGCTTACATTTTTTATGAATCTTATATGACTTTTCCTAGGTTTCTTTGAACCTAGATGTTAGGAAGAATGTCGTAGTGATCTATTTTTCATGTGTGACCCTAGTCTCGGGATCAGCTCCTTCTATAAAATAATGGGGTTATAATGAATGTTGTGGAAACCACAAATACTATAATTAATTTTTAAATTATTTTCTAATGTTTTTCTAAGAGAGTTGTTTTTTGGGTGTCAATTGTCCTGAGTAAGACTCCTAATAATAAAGTGAAACCTTCGAGTGAATGGGTGACCATTCAGGCTATTAATATTTTTTATAGGATATGATTATTATATAAATATCTAGTTTAGTAGGTTAAAAATTCCACAAGCATGATTGGTAGCTTAACAGGATTTTTGAACTTCCTTCATTCTTTTGTTATATCATGTGTCTAGAATGTTTAATAAAAGTTTCACTATTTTAGTATCATAGTAGAAGGCATCATAACATGCAGTGAATTTTAATTTAAATGTTATATGTTGAATCATATGATGTTTACATGAAAATTTCACATAATACATTAAAAAATAGGGTTACATGACCACTTGGATTAAGGGTTCTGGGATCATGAAGGCCATTTTTAAGGTCATCTCTAGAGTATAGTGACATGAACATTGTGAGATCGTTATGAGCATTGTTCCTTTGAGTGGAAAAATGAATTTCTAGTTTTCTTGGTGGTTTGGGATGAAGTTACTCAAAAGGATTGAGTTCCATGGCAAGTATGATCTAGTAAATATTTAGGAATTTTCTTCTAATAATGATGAAACATGTGGACTTTACTCGGTAGGAGCATCACAAGTACATTTAATGGTGATTCTTACATAGTTTACTTATGAGTAGTTGGGTTTCCTCAATTCAAATGTTATGGTTCATAGAATAATTGTTCCAGGTCTAGGAATCTAGTTCGGTGGTGATAGAACGTGGGCCCAGATCTTTTTTCCATTATTGGTAATATGAAATCTTGGAAACCCCAATGTTTGGTGGCATCACATCAGTCATGAAAACAATGAACTTCCAAGTATAATGAAAACAATTTTAAATTTCCATTATAAAATTCTTGTAATGCATTTAAAAATATTGTATGATTTATAAAGTTTTAAATCATTAAATGACACCATGTTGTGGGTGGTCGTTCAACACTTACTAACACTTTTAGATGTATACTTTCATAGAGATTTCTAAGTGACATCATTCCATAATGAGCTTGATATTAGAAGAAGCATGATCATCATGGCTTTGATAATTAAAGACCCACAAGATTGTGAGTCATGAATGGAACTGAGTTGTATGGGGGATTACACCCACTGTGTATGGAAATTTTGGTATCTGCTAGATTCATGGGGTATAATTTAGATAACCAATCTATGAGTTGATGTGTGGGGGACAAGGACATATAGTTCTAATTATGATGCTTTTTGGGAATGGAGACCTAGTGTTGTGTAAATTTATGGTAGTGCATCAGATGAGGAATACCCTAAAATCAATATGGACACAGTTAGATGATTGGACTATTTTTTAATATGGATACTCATGGTTGTGAAACCTATTTTTGGGTGTTGTATGAGGATTTAATTACATGTTTTCAGTATGGGTGTCACTCAAAAAGAGCACCATGTGAAGAATTATAAAAATTTGGTGTACTTCTTATTATAGGGGATCGTGATCCCTTTATTGACCTCATGATAATTATACTGAGAGAGCATCAGTGATATGAAAAGTTAAAATAAATCAAACACCCTTTCTATTTTGAAGGATGGACACAGCAAAAGTGAACTTGAGGAGGGGTTTAAAGAAATACCTAGGGTGTGCATACTACCATAGGAAATTTGTGAGGACCCTCATGAGAGAAGGGTCATGTATGTTTTGGACTGATCATTGGATGGTTTTTTTGGTACTTTTATTCCATTTTATAAAAATAATCCATAATGACTACATTAGTATACATAACTATATGTCAGTTATTTGCTTTAGTGAATGTTCTAGATGCGATGTCAAGATTCCTTCACTTAATAGCATTATTATCTAGTTTTTTATAATGTTCGGGAAACATATGTTAAGAATATTTTAGAATAGTCTTCTATTGTAGTTCAACTAGAGCTCTCTAAAAAGTGGATATACAGTAATGGTGGAATCATTTCATACATGTAAGGGGTTATGTTGAGTGACGTGTAGGGGTTGTATGGGTCTTTAAATGAAATCTAGAGATAAATATTTATATAATGTCAAATGGTTTTGAATATTGAGATCAGAATGAGGACCATGTGTATTATCCTCACTTATAGTCATCATTATCATTTGGAATAACAGGTTTGTAGTGTTATTAGAATTATACTTACATGATTTGATAGGAAATTCCAATGGATCATGTGACATGACTTGGAATAGGAAGTTTAAAGGTTGATGCCTAAGTTGGGAAGTTATATAGGATACTTGATAAAAGAGTCAATGATGGGATCGTTCCACAATATATTCGAGCTCAGCGAAGCTCCACCTGGATGATTTGGCCTTGGTTATGTGTGTTGGATCATGTTTAAATGGAATATACACAATACTTTTTGAATTATTATCAGACACACATTGTGTGTTTATAAATGAAATGTGGAGATTGAACGAAACATCACAAACCATGTAGGTCATTTTTTGTTTTCATTATTTCCAAAACTCTACTTGCGGATGAGAAGTTCCAATTTTGGGAGATCATAATGTCTCAGTTTTCAAACTGGGTCATAAATTACAAAATATTTTGAACATTCAATTTTTTAGTGGGGTTAAATCTTAAATTTAGATAAAAATTTTATATCATAGATTTATAACTCTTTAAAGATATGTTTTTATATGAGGATTAGGTATTGGTAGGTTTATTTTGGGTTCGATTGCATTTCAGAGGATTTAGGCTCCCAAAGCTCCAGTATTTGGAAAGGCAGTATAAGGCACATCTTCACATTATCTATGTGGGTAAACCTTGAAACACTATTTATTAAGGAGAATAGTTTTAATAAATAATGTGAGGGGCCTAGACGGTTGTGTGGGTTGGTGTAGGTGTGGATGGGGTGACATGCTTGGATTACACATGACTTTTCCAAACCATGCACTCAACCAGCTCCCTTAATTCCACTTTACCAATAGCTATGGAAGGTGAGGTGTACATTTTTTCAAACAGTGTGGGAAAACCATATGAGGTGCAGGTCTATTGGAATGTAGAAGCACACAATTGTTGAATGATTGTAACTGGAAGATTTTTAAAAGTTAAATAATGACAATTTACCCCCTCTCTTATTTAAAGGGATTTAATCTGTTTTTCTTTCACTTCTATGTGAAGCACCACCCCCACAAGCGGGTGATCTCCCTCTCCCTTCCATGTATGGTTTCCACCATTCTATTCCAGAACTAAATTATACGGGGTGCATTGGAACCAAATCAGTAAGCTCTCGACTCCTAAGGGTTCATTTCTTTATTTATCTCTCTATGTAGAACACTAAATCCATGTGAGATAATTTTCCCTATTTTTGTGGTGTTTGATTGTTCTTTTAATTTCTCCGATTATATAAAAAATCAAAGATTAATATTAGATTATTATAATTTCCTAAAAACAAGGTAACCAGTATAATATATTTTCTCTTAATTTTTCATCATTTATAAATTATTGTCATTTTTTCACATGATGAAATTTTCAATCATTAAAATAAAATATTTAAATTCCCTAGATTGAATTTTCAAGACTAAAAACACATTTTCACTTAGTCACTTTAAATGGTCAGAGTTCTAATACCTCAAAACAAACCAGTACTTATGGTGATTTTAACTTCATTCTCTATGTACAATGTATGGATAGTGATTTTACAACCCCATGGGTGTGTTCATAAATTTTTGGGCATGTTAATATATTCTGCAACTAATTAAAATGGTTTATGTTAACCACTTAGTCTTTAATGAATTATATTATGGAATTTTGCTAACTCCCCCACACTTGATCGATTGTTTGTCCTCAAACAAAAGCATAGACAGTCATGACCTGGGTGTTACTAAAAAGACAGGTAGAAATATCGCAGATTCTACTATTTATGTGAATATGAATTTTGACTAATTACCATTAAAAATTATAGCATTCATACTTCATGATTCCCATGTCTATGAAGTAATCCAACAATGTAGACTTAATCCAAAACAGTTAGTCGTTCATTCATAAATCAATTTTTTTATTAAGAATGAATTTTCCCTTCTTCATTCAAAGAGAGTGCCTACCTCCATTTTCATCTCGTTATACAGTCAGATTGGATAAGCCCATGTTTCATCATTGAAAAATGGCGGGATATCACTTTCATAGGTCACACACCCTCATTGACTTGTATTTCTTGGAACATGATGAAATTGTTTGAGCAAGTCAACAGTTCATGAAATTAATACCGCGCAATTTCCACAAGTGCGACAACAAAAATTCCCCAAACATCACCTCTCTTTATGTACAATTCGACTTCCATTTTAAGGGGTTTGTCGATTCAAATTACTCCATCACAAAAATAATTTCTAAACAGATTGTTTTTCAAAATGATTGAATAAATTCTCTTTTTGATGTATTACAGAGTTTATTCACATAACAAACTAGGTTCAACAATCCGGACATATAAGCCATTTTCTGAGATAATTGTCAAAATTACGTTTTAGTGAAGTGGTATAAACTCATGACATCTATAATATCCCCTTAGACACACATAAGAAAATATGCTACCCTAAGTAATTGGGAAATCAATCAATCAAAATGGGGTAATAATTAAGAGTCCTCCCCCATACTTGAAACCGAGCACGGTCCCTTGTGAAGGTAATAATTGAGAGAAGGGTGGGAAATGGAGCATGTCAAGGGAGGGACAAAGTAAAAATGTTGAAAAGTGAAAAAAAACCATGAATCTGGTATGTGGGACTATCAGATGGTGTGCGAGATCCTGATGAATAAAAAAATGGCTGGTGGGGAATAGATGAAACAACTGATGGAAAAAAAGTACCATACAAGTGAAGTAAGAAAAAGTAGTACCAATAGTAGGAAAAGAAATCTCAACACTTAATCAAACCAAAATAGGTAAAAACAGTACACCAATGAAAAGAAACTATATGATAGTTCAAGATAGTGCAAAATTCACATCACCGAACAAAATAAGAACATTCAATAAAAGCTGGTCAGGGGGAAAGGGGAGCGTAAAAGAAAGCATGTGCAGCGGAATCCCATGTTGGATCAGCGGTAGGCGGGGGAAGGTCCACATGGTCAGTGGGAGATGAGGTAATAGACGGCCTTCCCGTCGAAGAACTGGCTCCCAACATGTAGTACAATGCGGGTTGGTGGTGCACAACTTCAAATAAAGCGGGAGGCTGAAGATCTGCAGGAGTAAAGCCTGATACCTCCATCCTAGTCCGCTCTAGCTGCCAGTGGAACATGGAATATTGATCTTGCTGCCACTTTCAGGAGAGGTCTGGGTCAGCCTATGGGGTTCCCTATAGGACTGGGTTGAAGGGATATGGTGGGTAAACTGGTGGCGGCCAGAATGGGTGAGAGGCGGCTATAAGAGAATGATGAGACTCCTGGGATGGGGAGTGGTGGGAAGCTGTAGGCTCAACTGGGTCCTCCTTTGCAGCCTGACCCTCATTAAGTGGTGCATCTGGGGCGAGTCTGGGACCTGTGCGCAGGCGGGGTTGCACACAGTTGGCGCCCATCATCCTCATCTAGCAGAGGAGGGTAATGTCAAAATAAGGCGCGGAAGGTAGTTCCACGAACTCCACAACATCATACCGAAGACGCTGCTTGTCCGCCAAAAGTGTAATGTAGGGGCCACCAGAAACGTCGCCCTTCGGTTTGGCGAACATCAGTGGCAAATATTGAGCAATGACATAGGCAAGGTTGATGGAGTTTCCTATCACCATTGATTCGACTATCAACAGATCTCGTGTGCTTACCGTGCCCTCGCTATCTGCCCGGGCCATAAAAAAAGTAATAATGATCCGATGGAGGACCTGGTGGATAGGGTTTCTGAATGTGGAGGCCTTGGCACTCTGTGGCACATAAGGGTCTCCTACAACAACAGTGGACCAGAATACCCTAGCTTGTGTGGGATCCCATTCTAATGGGGCTAGGAAGTACTTGTCACTCTTGATGTAGTCTCGGTCATAAATGCCTATGAGGACTGCAAACTCACCCAACTTGAAGTTGTGTCTCTAGTTGATTAGTCCGAAGGTGACATCTTCTGCAGTCCCAATGGTAAAACCATCAACAGTTTCAATGAAGTACTCTTAGTAATTAAAGGTGGCCCCAAATTCCAAAACCATTTCCTTGTAAATGGGTTGGTGCACGTCCAAAGTGCTAGTGAGATTTCCCCAATAAATATACATTTGAAGATCCTCGTTAATTCCCAGGTCTTCAAGATGGTCTAGACTAAACTCATGGTGAGGACTGACCTCATAGTTTGACAGGGTATAAAATCCCATAGCTTCCTCCTTGTTGGGAAACTTAAGATGAGGGCCATGGGCCGATCGTGAGGCGGAGGCTCGGGCTATTTTGGATGTGGACATTGTAGAGTAGGGTTGAGGTTTTGGTTATGGTGAACCTTGGAGGGTGTTCCATGTAAGGAACTTGGATGAAAGAGAAGAGGAAGATGAGGTCCGGTCCGCATGGTCTGGATTAGGGAATGGAGGGCACCGCATGGTCTAGATAGAGGGGGGGGGAACCAGATTTTATAAAAAAATTCAGGTTTTATGTAGCCGCACGGTTTGGAAAATCGTGCACCAACCGTGTGGAAGCCACTGCCTATGAGAGTCAATTTTGCACAATTCTCACACTGTTTAGTAAACTGTGTGGTAGGTTCCTTGTGGAGAAATTCTGAAAAATGGCCTCCTTCAAAAATGAAAACGCACCATTTTCAGTAAAACCTTTGTTCCCTTTTTTAATGATATAATAAATTTTGAGATTTTCCATTTAATGTGTAATACTTTCATTCACGAAATTCCCTACGACACCCTAACTTGGAGTGAGAATCCTAACTATAACACACAAGAATAGAAAAACACAAAAGCATGCAATCCTAAGAACACTCAAATAAAAAAATCATTTAAATATAAATTTTTTCAAAATGTCGGGTTACCTCCCAGTCAGTGCTACATTTTATGTCTCGAGCTCGACTTACCTGGGCCTTGAGTTATCCAGACAACATGGTGGAAAATTTTCCCACCATCCCATCCATGCTATAGTATCTTTTCAAGAGCTGACCGTTGACTTTGAATGTTTACCCATCGGCATCAACCACTTCCACCACTCCATGTTGGAAGACCATAATCACCGTGAAAGGTCCCGACCATCGAGACTTTAACTTTCCCGGGAAAAGCATAAGGTGAGAGTTAAAGAGTAAAACTTGTTCACCTAGGTGGATAGACTTCCGAGAGATCATTCAGTCATGGACAGCCTTTGTCTTCTCCTTATATAATGATGCAATCTCATAGGCTTCCCGCCTAATCTCATCAAGCTCTATCAATTGAAATTTCCCCTTTTCTTCTACTTCCTTGAGATCATAGTTGAAGGACTTGATGTCCCAGTAGGTTTTATGTTCCATCTCCACCGGTAAGTGGTAGAAATTTCCATAGACCAATCGGAAATGTGACATGCCCAGGGGTGTCTTGAAAGCTGTCTGGTATGCCCATAACGCATTATCCAATTTCTTCGACCAATCCTTTCTGGATGCGCTTACCGTTTTCTCAAGTATTTGGTTCAGCTCATGATTAGACACTTTCACCTGATCACATGATTGCGGGTGGTAGGGCGTCCCTTTATTTTACTTGACTCCATACTTTTGAAGCACATTTCTCATAAGTGTGTTGTCAAAATGAGTGACATGGTCGCTAATCAACACACACGGTGTCCCAAATCGACTGAATATCTTCTTTTTAAGAAACGAGACAACAACCTGATCTGTATTTTGAGTCGTTGCTGCCACTTCCACCCACTTATAGACATAATCAACACATACTAGGATGTACGTGTGGCCATAGGATGGGGGAAATGGACACATGAAGTTGATTACCCATACGTAATAAATTTCCACTTCGAGTATCGGGTGTTGTGGCATCACTACATGATGACCAACATTTCCTATCTTCTGGCATTGATCAAAGAATGAAATAAAATGATGTGTGTCCTTATGCATGGTCAGCCAGAAGAAACCAGATTGTAAGATCTTGGCAACTGTGTGATCTGGTCCATGATGTCCTCATGTAGGAGAAGAGTGACAGAACTCTAAAACACTTTGAATTTCTTCCTCTGGGATGCAATGGTGGATGATCCCATCGCCACATGAGTGGAAAAGCAGGGGGACTTGCCAGAAATATCACTTCACCTCCGATAAAAACCTATTCCTTTGTTGAAATGAGATGTCTGGGTGGACGAATCATGTTGCTATGTAGTTGGAAAGATCGGAGAACCATGGCTTATGTGGGGCTCCAATGGAAAATAACTGCTCATCGGGAAAATCTTCCTTGATTTCCCGGTCTTCTTCTCTGTCTATGTGTGGTAGCTCTATCCGGGAGAGGTGATCATCCACCACATTTTCAATTCCCTTCCTGTCATTAATTTCCAAGTCATAATCTTGCAGAAGAAGGACCCAACAGATAAGACGTGGTTTAGGATCCTTTTTATTCAACAAATACTTCAACACAGCATGGTCCGTGTAAACCACTACTTTGGAAAGCACCAAATAGGAGTGGAATATTTCAAATGAAAAAAACCACAGAAAGCATTTCCTTCTCCATGGTGGTATAATTCAATTGTGCTTAATTTAATGCGTGGCTGGCATAGTAGATCATACTGAAAATATGATTCATCCACTGGCCAAGAATTTTCCCCCACACCATAATTTCTCACATCGCACATCATTTCAAACATCTCCTCCCAATTCAGATATATCATGATGGGTGTGGTAACTAATTTCTCCTTCAAAATTTGGAAATCCCCAATGCATTTATCATCAAATTAAAATATTGCATCTTTAGACTGTAGATTGGTCAAACAATGAGCAATCTTGGAAAAATCCCAGACAAATCTTTGGTAGAAACCCGCGTGCCCCAAAAAGCTCCGAATTTCTCGTACTGATGTGGGAACGGGAAATTGTGAGATCACTTAAATTTTTTCCATATCCACTTGAATTCCTTGCAACGAGATCTGATGGCCTAGCACAATTCTATGTTGTACCATAAAATGGAACTTCACTCAATTCAAAACCAAATTTTTGTACTCACACCGCTCAAGCTGTCATGACCCGTCCTCGGGGCCCGTGCCGTGACTACCCCAAGCCCACCTTCCATAGGCCAGGGGCTGGAGACTAGAATCAAAGGCATAAATCCTGATTTAAGGGAAGGCATTGCCATTATGTAAGAAAACAAACACCACAGAGTATGAAAGATGAAGTAAACAGTAAGTAAACTGAGTAAAAAAGTAAGTTCTAGAAAGTAAATGGGCCAGAATTCAAACCCAACTGAAAGTAAAGTACAACTGAAAAGAGAGTATAGCAGCAGAAAAGTAAAGCAGCAACACCAAGACGTCCACTGGAAATCCAGCCTGAATGGTGGGTATAGATAGTCTCCTCAGCTCCTCGGATCTAGTCATTCGATCCATGTACATCCCGTCCAGTGATCCACCTCCATGTACCGTCCATCACCAAGAGCCTCCACCTCGATCAACGTTGTCCATCGTCTACATCCAACACAACGTAGTGCAGACATAGCCCATGCATGGGTCAGTATACGATACTCTGTAGGGACCCCGAGACTCCCAAAGGACTCCCAGAATCCACGAAGGATAAACCACAAAGGAAAGATACAAACACAAAGTATTAACCAACTCTACATAGGTATATGACCATACATATACCTAAGTCATAAATTCCAGCTCGGCTCTAACACACGAGCCCAAGTTCAACCTAGTCCACACAGGAAAGTACAACCCAATCCACACAGGATAGAAAGTCAATCATATCGAAGATAATGATTGAATGTCAAGACTCCGCTCACACAGGAATACATCATTCGTAATGCAAAAGAGATGATCAGTTGTAGTTACTGATTCATCTATGTTGGGACCCACGTAGGATAATAGACCAGATAAGCTGTCGGACCCACATAGGATACTAGTCCAACTACTCTGTCGGACCCACATAGGATACTATAATAGAGGTCAATACTGTCAGACCCACATAGGATTCAATTACATTAGTCATCTCCACCGAACCCATGGAGGATTCCAGTATGGTTATCATCATCTTCGAACCCATGGATGATTCCAGTATGTTAGTATTCACCGTCGAACCCATAGAGGATTTGAGTACGATAGTCCTTGCAATCGCACCCAGCTCTAGGGTTCCTGTACACATCATACTCGATTCCGAGAGGGTCCTCTCCTCGAGTCAAAGGGATGGATACATCAACCATCATGAAGACCAGGGATGATATATCCCAACGTTCTCTCCCATGTCTTAGGGGATAACCATGCAAAAATTCTCGGGTCGGCTCCATGTACACTGGCCATACCTGGCCGTGTGGTGGAGTACAAGCTCATGTACCCCACCCCGTGTCCATGTACTCCCAGAATACACGCCATGTCCAAATTTCTGGGGTCCGATCCATGTACACTGGCCATTCCTGGCCGTGTGGTGGAGTACAAGCTCGTGTACCCCACCCCGTGTCTGTGTACTCCCATAATACACGCCGAGTCATATCGAAGCCGCTTTTTCCTTGGTTAAGGAAGTACACTCCGTGCCGCTTGGCCGTGTAGTTCTGCCCATGTCCATGTATCTCATGAATTACACGCCATGTCCATTGAAGTCTCCTTGGTCAGACTGAGTGGATAGTACACGCCGTCTGACCGGTGTCACACGTCGTGTGTCACTTCTTCTCCTGTCTGTTACTTCTTCTGCTGAACGTTTGTACTACACATCGTGTGCTTTGGAAGAACACGCCGTGTATTATGGAATTTCCCAGAAACAACTCCTCTACCCAACACTCCTCCCAAGGAGTCCCTCATTTGTTCCGATGATCCATTTGCGACAAAACTCCCGTTCCTAGGTCTTCCCGATGTTCCGAAGCTGTTTCTGATGTTTTCTGGCCCCCGATCGGCTTCAAAAACATGACTTGATTCACCGCTCAAGAACGGTTTGAGGAAACCATACAACAATAATGACGTAGGAATCATTCCGTTTTAGTTTGGTCTGGTTCCTTACACATTAGTTTGATAGAAAAATGTTTAGAGAGAAACATCAACATGGAAGGAAAACCAATATTTCTCAATTCAAAACACACCCCTACCTCGAAGGAAGTTCTCAGGTGTCAAGCACCGCGAATGATGGTGTCGATTCCATTGTCTTCAGTGTCTCCTTCCTTGTTGCAGAGGAAGAAAAGGACGGAGAAACCGAGCCACCAAGTCGACGTTCTTCATCAGAGAGTTAGAGTTCTTCGTTGAAGGGTGTCATTCTTCGCAGGAGGATGATGTTCTTCCAAAGGAACTTGAGATCTCTCCTCCAATCCTTAACACATTTAGCCAACCCCCAAATAAAATAAATCTCCTCCTTATTTTATTAATTCATGCCATGAATTTAGATTTTAAAATTCAAACACATCACCCTATTAATTGATTATATGAGTTCGCATTATTTAATATGGAAGAGGAGAAGTCACTTAATTAAAGAATAAGAGAGGAGAGTAACTCAAATTAAGGGGGAGTTAGGGAATGTGAAGAGATGGGGCTCGTGTGAGCCCCACCTCACCTTTATCCTCTCAAAGGTAGTTAGTGACTAGTGGGTCCCACCCCAACTCCATATATAGGATATAACCACTTAGAATAGGAATAAAATTTTTACCACAAATTTTAATCAATTCTTTATTAATCCCCAAAATTAAACTCCTTCTCCCGTTCAAACGCATATATGGTAAAAGTCCTCTTAAGAAATTACAGGCCCTACGGTTCCATCAGTGCCTTCAGATTTCAATTTCGAGCACCGGTTCAAAAAACAAGAAAAACCCGCTCATTCGTTCACTGAACGTACCCGAGATAAACTTCGGAAATTGATTCCGGTAACACCAGGCCTCGGAATCAAGTGCCATCAGAAACCGTGTACTCGTAAAATCCCAAAGAAATTAAGAAATAAATTTCCTCCGAATTTACAGGTCTTTACATTACTCCCACTTCAAGGCATTACGTCCCCGTAAAGATAAATTACAAAAATAGGGAAACAAATGAGGGTACTGTGCACACATCTGAGCCTTCTTCTCCCATGTTCTCTCTTGGATGTTCCTGTGTTGCCACCTAATGTGCACTGGAGGAATCGACCGTCCATGTAGGGCCCGCTCTTCTTGATCTTCGATCTCCATTGGGACCTCAACAAAAGTCGCCCCGTCATCGATTTCCAGCTCCCCATGGTCGATGATATGCATCAGGTCATGCACGTATCTCCTCAGCTTAGATATGTGAAAGACGTCATGAACCCAGTGCAACTGAGGTGGAAGAGCCATGTGATAAGCCACCTCGCCTATCCTGTTGAGAACCTGGAATGGTCCGATAAAGCGTGGAGATAACTTGCCGCCCCAGCCAAATCTCTGTAATCCACACTGAGGTGAGACCCGTAAGAAAATGTGATCTCCATCCTCAAACTCTAGTGGCCTCCGCATCCTGTCATCATAGGAATTATGTCATCTCTGAGTAGTCCTCATCCGCTCCTAGATGATCTGTACCTTCTCCGTCATGGCCTGGACCATATTTGGTCCAACAAGTGCTGACTCCCCAGGATTTGTCCAGCATAGAGGTGATCTGCAAGGTTGGTCGTACAATGACTCATATGGTGCCATCCCGATGGTGGAGGGGTAGCTATTTTTGTATGAAAACTCCACCCAAGGTACGTGATCCTCCCAACTATGACCAATGTCGAGGAAACATGCACGGAGCATGTCCTTGAGAGTCTGAATGGTCCTCTCCATCTGACCATCCTTCTGTGGGTGAAATGCGGTTCTAAGGCATAGTTGCATCCCAAATGCCTCCTTGAACCCCTTCCAAAGCCGGGAAGTAAAGCGAGAATATTGATCAGAGACGATAGATGATGACACACCATGAGGTCGTACGATCTCCTAAATGTAGAGGCGTTACAAGCACTCCACTGAGCCCTGCTCTCCGATAGGTAGGAAGTGGGCCGACATGGTGAGTCGGTCGACAATCACCCAGATGGAGTCATGACCTCTGGAACTATGTGGATGTACCATCAAGATATCCATAGATATCCCGTCCCACTTCCACTATGGGGCCTCTAAGGTTTGTACCAAGCCTGCTGGTACGTGGTGATCCGCCTTCACCTACTGGAAGGTGAGGAATCATGAAACGAACTCCGCCACAACCTTCTTCATACCCGACCACCAGTGCTATCACCTGAGGTCCTGGTACATCTTCACTACTCCAGGATATACTGCTAGAGGGGAAGTGTGAAAGTCTCTCAGTACCTCCTCCTACAATTCAACTCGTACCATGGTACTTCCGCTGAAGAGGATTATGTGCTCTCCGCCTTTAGAAAATCCTAAAGGTACCATCCCTGAGGATATCTGAGCACGTCGCACCTCACAGTAAACGTCCTCACGTTGCGCCTCTCTGATCTGCTGAAGTAGTGGAGGAGTGACTATGAGTGACTATAGAAAGGCTGCTCCATCTCTATCCATGAAGGATATCTGCAATATGGCTAACTGCTCCATGGCCTCTCCAAGTAGCTGAATGCCCGCCCTCCTGCTGAGAGCATCAGCTAATACGTTCCCATTCCCAGGAGTGTAGACTATCTCAAAGTCATAGTCCTGGAGGAACATGAGCCATATCCGCTGTCTCAGATTTAGGTCCTTCTGCGAGAAGATTTACCTGAGACTCTGGTGGTCAGAGTAGACTGTAATGCGCTTTCCCATCAGATAGTGTCGCCGCATTTTCAAGGCGAAGACCACTTCTACTAACTCCAAGTCATGGGTAGCGTAGTTCTGCTCATGCTGCCTCAACTGTCATGATACATAAGCGATCACTACCCACTCCTGCATCATGACACACCCGAGTCCGGTCCCTGATGCATCGCAGTAAACTACGCACCCTACGCCCTCCTCTGGTAGCCTTAATATGGGTGTACTGGTCAATCTATACCTCATCTCCTAGAAGATCTGCTGACATCTATCCGACCACATGATGGGTTTTCCCATCTTCATCAAATCTAAGAGTGGTGCTGCAACTCTGGAGAATTCTGGCACAAATCTCTAATAGTACCCAGCCATTCCTAGGAAACTCTGTACCTCCGTCACGCTCCTGGGTGGCTCCCATGCTAGTACTGCCTCAATCTTTGCAGGATCCACCACAACTCCCACCTCAGAGATAATGTGACCCAAGAAGTGGACCTCTCAAACCTAGAACTGACACTTCGAGATATTACCATAAAGCTGGTGCTCTCTAACTGTGTCTAGTACAACCCAGAAGTGGTAGGCGTGCTCCTCCTCAGTAGTCAAGTGAATCAATATGTCGTCGATGAAGACTAAGACAAATCGATTGAGGTAAGGATGGAAGATCATGTTCATGAGACTCATGAAAACTAATGGAGTGTTGGATATGCCGAAAGGCATAACCATGAACTCATAGTGGCCATACCAACACCTGAAGGACGTCTTTTTCACATCCTCATCTTGAACTCTGAGCTGGTGATAGCCTGACCTGAGGTCTATCTTCGAGAACCATCATGCTCCCTTGAGTTGATCTAAGAGGATGTCAATCCTCGGAAGTGGATACATGTTCTTCACAGTCACCTGGTTCAAGCGACGGTAACAGACATGCAGTCGCAAGCTCCCGTCTATCTTCTTAGCGAACAATATCAGGAAAGCCGAGGGAGAGACACTAGGTCGAATGAATCTCTTGCCTTGTAAGTCCTCCAGCTATACCTGTAGCTCTCGAAGCTCAACAGGTTCCATTCGATATGCTGGAGTAGATGTTGGGGTTTTCCCGAGGTATAGGTCAATATAGAAGTCTACCTCTCTGCGAGGAGGTAGTCCTATAACGTCGTTAGAAAAAACATCCACATACTGATCCACCACAACAGGAAAACTCGGACTCTTCACGTCAACTGCTCATAGGATGAGGCTGGACAACTAATGAGTGATCGGCTTTCCTCTAATCTGAGTGAGTCCATCCTGTGCTGCAAATTCTCCCTTCTCTCCGGTGAAGGTGAACCAACTCCCATCTGTGCGGACACACCGCACTATTCTCCTAATACAGTAGATCTAAGCATGGACCATAGATAACCAATCCATGCCCAAGATGACTTCATAAGGCCTCGACGCTGCTACAAGAAGATCCCAACCAAAGCTCTCTCCTGCTATAGTAAGCTCGCACTGCCGACACCAGTGCGTAATCATCGAGTCTACTCCTGTAGGAGTCTTTAGCCGTAAGGATCGAGCCAACAGCTCCGTCGGAATCTCCGAGCTCCGAACAAGAGCAACGAAAATAAAAGAATGACTCGCTCCAGTGTCTATAAGAACTGAAGAAATGATGGAGTAGACACGGATAGTACCTAGAATCATCTCAGGTGTGACGTGATCATAGGCCTCTACTTCCTAAAGCTGATCCTGCCTCTGTCCTCCAGCTCCCTGCGGTCGGGGTGGGCCTCGTGGTGGTGGTGGTGGTAGAGTCTCAAAGCGTCGCCCACAACCTGCTGCCCAGCCAGCACCCCAGCCTCGTCCTCCTGCTCCCTACAGTCCACCATGGTCGAACCTATTCCTCTACCTGGGTGGTCCCTCAACCGTCTTCTGCTCCTCTGTATGGCGGGTCGGGTAGTCACGATCCATTTGGCCATGCCTACCGCATGCATAGAATTGCTTTCTACTCATATAGTTGGCTCTATTACGAGTGCCTCACACAATAAAACATGTATCCTAAGGTTGTCCACCTGAAGGTCTGGTCCGGTTGGACCCCTGTGACATCCATCGACTACCAGCTAAATAAGACTCCGCTATATGCTTCCCTGCGGTAGGTCTCATTGCTGGTGTAGGCTCAACAAAAAAGATCTCTACAAGGAGGTCTCGCTAGCGTACTCTTACCTATGTCAGAATATGGAGGGAGATCATTGATGACCTGATCTCATGCTTTATTCCCTGCTCAATGGTCCGGGCCCAGAATAATGGGTCTCGTACCATGCCTGTGGAGTAGCGCGAGATATTGGTAAATCTCGCCGAGTACTGGGCTACTGTCATGATTCCTTGCCGTAGCTATTGTAACTACTGAATGCACACCACACAGAGGGTGGAAGGTAAGAAATCCAAGTGGAAGAGGATCTCGAAGTCCGACCAAAGAAGAGATGCCTTGTCGTGCACCGGGAGAATCAGGCGCCACCATCTACCTACTACCGTGTGCAAGAGACTCGCCGCAAGAATCACCATGAGATCCTCTGGAGTCCCTTCCAATATGAAGACTCGAACAACTACCTCCATCCAATCTTCGGATGCCAGAGGTTCTGTCTCCCCACGGATCCTAGGAAGTCTCTGATCATGAAACTCGTGCAGTACACTCAGGCGACATGAACTCTCGCTACTGGGGCTGGTGGCATCGGTGGTTGGATGGGTAGAGGTACCACCGGTGCCTCTACTGTAATAGATCACTGCACTGAAGACTTGTCACTCGGTGGGCTACCGTCTCACGGAAAACTCAGAACCCTATCTGGCTGCCATCGTGGGTAAATCCTGAAAGAAATAGGTGCGCCACAGTTAATACAGTATACCTGGTGAGCTGACACAAAGTAATCACAATGAAAACTTTTGAAACACACATGCAATCAATGTTTTCATGCACTAAGTCGGAAATCAGAAGTCAGGGTCCTGGTGTATGGATACGTTGGCCGCCTCACTGACACTGGACTCCCTTGACAGATAACCACACTCAATACTCTTAACACTATTACTTTACACAGTAGAAAATATCAGAGACCTGAGTTCTGCGGTAGAACCGACTCCTCTGATACTAATTTTTCATGACCCGTCCTCGGGGCCCGTGCTGTGACAACCCCATGCCCCCCTTCCATAGCCCAGGGGCTGGCGACTAGAACCAAAGGCATAAATCCCTCTTTAAGGGAAGGCATTGCCTTTATGTAGGAAAACAAACACCACAGAGTATGCAAGATGAAGTAAACACTAAGTAAACTGAGTACAAAAGTAAGTGCTGGAAAGTAAATGTGCTAGAATACAAACCCAACTAAAAGTAAAGTACAAATAAAAAAAGAGTACAATAGTAGAAAAGTAAAGCAGAAACACTGAGCCGTCCACTGGAAATACCACCTGAAGGGTGGGTACAGATAGTCTCCTCAACTCCTTGGCTCCAGCCATCCGCTCCGTGTACGTCCCATCCAGTGATCCACCTCCATGTCCCGTCCAGCTCCTCGAGCCTCCACCATGATCAACACTGTCCATCATCTGCATCCAACACAACGTTGTGCGAGCATAGCCCATACAGGGGTGAGTATACGATACTCAGTAGGGACCCTGAGACTCCCAAAGTTCTCTTATAGTCGAAGAAGGATAAACCACAAAGCAAAGATACAAACACAAAGTATCAACCAACTCTACTTAGGTATATGCCCATACATATACCTAATTTATGAATTCCAGCTCGGCTCCAACACACGATCCTAAGTTCAACCCAGTCCACACAGGAAAGTACAACCCAATCCATATAGGATAGAAAGTCAATAGTATCAAAGATAATAATTGAAAGTCAAGACTCAGCTCACACAGGAATACATCATTTGTAATGAAAAATATATGATCAGATGTAGTTACTAATTCATCTTAGCTGGGACACACATAGGATACTAGACCAACTAAGCTGTCAGAACCACGTAGGATACTATTCCAGCTACTCTTTCGGACCCATGTAGGATACTACAAGAGAGGTGAATACTGTCGGACCAATGTAGGATTCAAGTACAGTAGTCGTCTCCGCCGATCCCACGGAGGATTCCAGTACAATTATCGTCATCATCAAACCCATGGAGGATTATAGTATGTTAGTCTTCACCGTCTAACCCACATAGTATTAGAGTACGATAGTCATTACAGTTTCACCAAGCTCTAGGGTTCCCGTACACATCATACTCGATTCCGGGAGGGTCCTCTCCTCGAGTCAAAGGGATGGATAAATCAACCGTCACGAAGACCAGGGATGATGTATCCCAATGTTCTGTCCCACGTCCTAGGGGATAACCATACAAAACATTCCCATGTCACAGAGAACAAGATGACCAAGCCATTTTCCAAAAGTACACGGCATGTAAATAAGCGATACACACCATGTCATCAGACACCGGGTACTGCCCTTGTGATACGTCATGTGTCACAGGGCTAGTCATGTAAAAAGTAAGTACACGACATGTGGTATGGTTACACACCCTATCTTCAGTCCACGAGTACTTTCTATGTACTACAGACCATGTCGATGGGTTGTTCGTGTAAAAAGTAAATACACAGCATCTGGTATAGTTACACGCTGTGTCCAAACATCTGGGGTCAGCTCCGTGTACACTGGCCATGCCTGGCCATGTGGTGGAGTACAAGCTCATGTACCCCACCCCGTGTCTGTGTACTCCCAAAATACATGTCGAGTCATACCAAAGCCGCTTCTTCCATGTTGAAGGAAGTACACGCCGTGCCTCTTTGTCGTGTAGTTCTGCCCATGTCCGTGTATCTCCCGGATTACAATCCATGTCCATCAAAGTCTCCTCTGTCAAACTGAGTGGACAGTACACATTGTGTGACCAGTGTCACATGTTGTGTGTCACTTCTTCTTGATGTCTGTTACTTCTTCCACTGAACGTTTGTACTACATAGTGTGTGCTTTGGAAGTACACACCTTGTATTCTTTAATTTTCCAGAAACGACGTCTCTAGCCATCACGCCTCCCGAGACACCCGTAATTTGTTTCGATGAACCGTTTGCTACAAAACACCTGTTCCTAGGTCGTCCCTATGTACTGAGGCCATTTACGATGTTTTCGGGCCCCATATCGGCTCCGAAAACATGCCTTGATTCACCACTCAAGAACGGTTGGAGGACACCATACAACAAGAACGGCGGAGGAATCAGACCGTGTGAGTTTAGTATGGTTCCTTCCGCATTAGTTTGATAGTAAAAGGTTTAGAGAGAAACATCAACATGTAAGGAAAGCCAATATTTCTCAATTCAAAACACACCCCTACCTCGAAGGAAGTTCGCGGGTGACAAGAGCCACGAATGATGGGGTCGATCCCATTTTCGTCAGTGTCTCCTTCCTTGTCACAGAGGAAGAAAAGGATGTATAAACCGAGCCATCGAGTCGACGTTATACATCGGAGAGATGGAGTTCTTCGTTGAAGGGTTTCGTTCCTCGCTGGAGGATGAAGTTCTTCCAAAGTAACTTGAGCTCTCTCCTCCAATATTTAACACAATAAGCCAACCCCCAAATAAAATAAGGATCCTCCTTATTTTATTAATTCATTCCATGCATTTAAATTTTCAAATTCAAACACATCACCCACTTAGTTGATTATATGAGTTGGAATGATTTAATTTGGAAGAGGAGAAGTCACTTAATTAAAGAAGGAGAGAGGAGAGTTAATCAAATTAAGGGGGAGTTAGGGAATATGAAGAGATGAGGATCGTTTGGGCCCCTCCTCACCATTAACCTCTCAAAGCTAGTTAGTTACTAGTGGGTCCCACCCCAACTCCCTACTTAGGAAATAACCACTTAGAATAGGAATAAAAGTTTTACCAAAAATTTTATTCAATTCATTATTAATCCCAAAAATTAAACTCCTTCTCCCGTTCAAATGCGTCTACGTTAAAAGTATTCTTAAGAAATTATAGGCGCTGCATTTCCATCAGTGCCTTCATATTTCAATTCTGAGCACCGGTTCAAAAGATAGAAAAACCCGCTCATTCGTTCACTGAATGTACCCGAGATAAACTTCGGAAATTGATTCCGGGAACACCTGGCCTCAGAATCAGGTGCCCTTAGAAACTGCACACTCGTAAAATTCCAAAAAAATTAAGAAAAAAAATTCCTCAAAATTTACGGGTCTATACACAAGAACCAATTCCAGATTCATCAGACAAGTAGTAAATGACTTCCCGTAAACCGAGAAGTCATCCATGAAGACCTCTAGAATCTGTTCTGCCATATCATGGAATATTTATAGCATGAACCTCTAAAAGGTGGCTGGAGCATTGCACATTCCAAATGACATGCTATGGTAGGCGAAGGTTCCATACAGACAAGTGAAGGTGCTCCTTTCCTGATCTTCTGGGGTGATAGAAATCTGGTTATAGACCAAAAACCATCCATGAAACAGTATAATTCATGCCTTGCCAATCATTCAACCATTTTATCCATAAACGGGAGGGGGAAATGATCTTTCCTTGTGGCATCATTTAACTTTTGATAGTCGACGCATACCCACAATCCCGTGACTGTTCGGGTAGGGATTAGCTAGTTCATTTTATTTGTGACTACCATGATACCGTCTTTCATAGGCACCACTTAGAGGGGACTCACCCACGGTCTGTCAGAGGTGGGGTAAATAATACCAGCATCAAGCAATTTGATCACTTCCTTTTGGACCACTTCTTTTATATGGGGGTTCTCTCTCCATTGTTGTTGGAGAGATTATTTTGCCCCTTCTTCCATTATTAATTTGTGGGGGAAGATAGTGGGGATTATACCCATGAGATCAGAAACTGTCCAGTCGATGGCCTGTTTTCACATTCGGAGGACTTGCAGAAGAGCCTCATCTTGATCTTGTGAGAGTGATGCATTGAGGATCACCGACAATGTATGTTCCTCTCCCAAGTACCCATACTTATGTGAGGAAGGGATATGTTTTAACTTGAGCTAGGGATCCTTGAGAATGGATGGTACAATAGGCTCAACCTCTGCTCGCTCTAACAAATATGGGTCAATTGCCCTTTTCCAATAGTGGTCGCCTTGGACTTAAATAAAGATTACATCCTACTGATATTCTTCAATGTTGTAATCCTCGAGAACACATTCTTTACTAAAAGGATAATATTGCATATCACAGTCTTCTTGGACAAAGTGCTCATACATTGTTGTCAAAGCACAACAATATTCATGCTCCATTAATGAAACTTGTTTTACCCCCTATAGTACATTGTAAGAAACCATTTCACACCAACACGAAAAATAATCTCGCCTTGGTGAACATCAATTAAAACATTTCCGGTAGCCAGAAAGGGTCTCCCAAGAATTATTGATGCATCTTGGCCTTCTTCCATATCAAGGATGGTAAAGTCTGCTGGTAAAATCAACTTTCCCACTTTGACTAACACGTCTTCCAACAACCCTTTGGGGTATTTAATATAACAATCGGAATGTTGGAGTGCCACTCGGGTCGGCTTAAGATCGTTCAACGCTAACTTTTTTAACACCCCAATGGGCATTAGATTAACACTTTCTCACAAATCACAAATAGATTTACCAAGCTCCCAAGGCCCGATAGTACAAGGGTTGTAAAAGCTTCCAGGGTCATGGTGAATTGGAGGAAGGGTATGTTGGACAACTGTCAAACATTCCTTGGTAAGGGGAATGTTTCCCAAATCGGCTATTTTCATTTTTTTGGATAGAATTTCTTTCATGAACTTCACATAGGTGGGATTTTACTTAACGCCTCAGAAAAGGGGATATTGATATAATGTTTCCATAATATCTCCATGAATTTAGAGAATTGTTGGTCTAGCTTCCTTTGTTTCATCCGTGCGGGAATTGGAAATGGAGGGTCATATGCATTGATCAATTCTTTGCATTTATCCTATGGGACTACCGGTTCTTCATCCTTCTCATGTATTGAGTAAGATTCCTCAGATGGAACTGCCACACCTGAGGACGCGGACTACTTTGATGTTGGGTCACCCTGACTCATAGTGACCTATGGAGTCAGCTCTTTCCCGCTGAATAGAGTAACTTCATTGGCCTCCTCCCATGTATTTTTATCTGCGTTGCCTGGTAGTGTCCCAGGTAGTCTGTGGGATAGCTGATTCGCAAGCTTCCCAATCTGGTTCTTGAGTCTTCGGATCGACGCCTACTGGTTTTGAAATCGCGTCTCAGTGGTTGTTATGAATTTGGAAATTATTTCCTCCAACCTTGAGGGAGGTTCCTACTGAGATTGTTGAGAGACTTGTAAAAGAGGTGGTTGTCTCAATGGTTGGGTGGGATGAGGGTTTTGATACCTTTGTTGCTAATATGTGCCCTACTGGAATTGGTTACTCTGCTGATTCCTCGGGTACTGATTTTGAAACTCTTGTTGCCCGTAACCAGGTGGTGTTTGTGGTCGGGGTTGAGGATTTTGATGTTGCTGCCCCTAGCCTTGATTTTGATGTTCCTTCCACCACTGGTTCTGATATTGAGGGTAGTTATTTGGTCCTATGTTCTGAGCAACATAGTTGACCTCACTGGTTGAGGATCCCACATTTTGCCCTGGTCACTCGCCCATGGAATGGTTTTCACCACAATCACCACATGCTGGTGAACTGATAGCTTGAACTTGAGATGGATGGTTAAGATTCAAAGAGTAAATCTTGTTGGAGAAGGCATTGAGTTGATCCGCAAGCATGGTGGTGACATCTATATGGTGCATGAACCTTTCTTGAGTACCACTTTTCTAATTCCATTGAAAGATATTGGCAAACATGTATTCTAACAATTCATACAACTATTCAGGAGACTTTCTCAGGACTGTCCCTCCAGCAGCTGCATCAACCATAGACTTTGTATTAGTAGTAAGAGCACCATAAAAAGTCTATAAATTCATCCATAATGGCAGTCTGTGGTGTGGTAAATTCCAAATAATCTATTTAAATCGTTCCCATGACCCATAAAATGATTCTGAGTCATTATACTGGAAGTTTTGAATTTCATTTCTTAACGTGACCTTTTTCGATGGAGGGAAATATTTGTTTAAAAAGGACTAAGCCAATGCCTCCCATGTTAGAATGGATCCCTAAGGAAATCCCTTAATCTAATCACTCTACTTGTCCCTTAAGGATAAGGGAAATAGCCTTAGGCAGATGGCATCCTCTGAAACGTCGTGGTACCAGAAAGTATCACAGATCTCCAAAAATTTGGATATGTGAGAATTGGGGTCTTCACTCAACAAACCACCGAATTGAATAATATTCTGAATCAAATGCATGATGGTCGGCTTAATTTCAAAATGTCGGCCCTGCACTGGTGTTCTAACTATTCCTGTATCCACTACGTGAATGGAGGGTATCCCATATTCCATAAGAGTCTGGCGTTGCGACACTGGTTCCTGAGGTGCCCGAGGAACATATTGTTGTTGTCCTTGCTGATAGTAGGGATGCTGATTTTGAGGCAAAAAGGGAGGTTGGCTTCGTTGAACGTATTGTCTCTGCAGTGGCTTCCCGAATCTTGGCACAAATTGAGCTGGTGGCCGCTATTGGTCCCTTGGCAGATACTTCATATAAACCCCTTGTGGATTCAAATGCTGCTCTTCATTGCCACCCCTTGGTGGATTCCCTTCGATAACAAATGGCTCCCCCATGGCTTGGACAACCCCCTGTTCTTCCTCCTGGTGTGCCAAGGGATCATCTACATTGTGATCACCCATTAGTGCACGACATCTCCTAGAAAACATTCTTTCAATTAAGGGGTCGATCGGTTGTAACTCTGATGACTCGGCAATCTGGGAACGAGTGACACAACAACTCATATACTACAGGCCAACACACACAGACAACACACCCAACGTAAAAGGGAAAAAAGTTGTAAAACAGAAATAAAATTAAGAAAAAAAAAATTAGTAATTTTTTATTTTTTATTTTCACAAAATAATTCCAATTCAATTAACTAAACCAACCATCTACGTTCCCTAGTAACAACGCGAAAATATGATCGGTTGTTTGTCTTTACCTTTTTTTCAGCCAAACTAAATTCCCTAACTTGGACTAGTATAGTAAGCAAGTTTGTGGTCGGTCTATAGGGAAATGATGTTGGTGATTTATGTTTCTTGAATTGAAGTCACTTGATGATGATGCTGAATGTAAATATTTTTCGGTTGGTTCATGATTTGGATGTTAAAAGATGACTTGTTACTATATTTTTCCTAATTCACTACCGATTACATAAAAATAAATATTTCTTAAAACAAAATTTTTGATGAATAATAATGAGATTGTGCTGGGGATGGGCATTCATGTGGAATAATAAAACTATTTTCCTTATTGTGTTGTATTGTTCATAATAACCCACATTTCTGGGTTTTATATGTGTCGGTACTCCCTTGGTTCAGTAAGTTCCGATCAAGGCGGTAGAAATCAATTCCTTGGTCCGACAATTGATTTCTATTGACATTTATGTTCATAACTACCCTCTATAAATGTCAAGGAAATCCAATGGTCATGGATATTCTTGTCGTAATTCTCCCAAAGATCCATGGAAAATCCATTCTTGGTCCAAAATGGCTGTTTCCAGTGAAATAGAATATAGAATTAATAGGAGAATTATATGAGAGAGTGTGAAAAAATACAATTAATGAAGAAGTTAGTTCTAACGAACCCACATTTCTCCCAGCCCCAACAAAAGGGAAGAGTTTAGCTACTCATGAATGAAAGATTCAGAACCTTACTACAATACATTAAAGAGTTCATTACAACAGAACTAAAAAAATAGTCAGAAGCACAAAACATACAAGAACCAGAACTAGTTTCCCCCCAAAATCTCTTTCCTCCACTCTATTCTTTTTTTCCCATTCTCTTCCCTTTACTCCTCAGGGTCTCCCAGGTCAAAAAGGGGCTTTTTCTAGTTGTCCAAAAGCTAATCTCAAAGGAAATACCGAGTCAAGTAGTTGTTGGAAATTGGAAAAGAAAAATAAAGGAAGCTACAGTGGAAAGCACGGTTTAGGCGCACGGTTTAGTAAGATGTGCGCCAACCGTGTGAGAGCTTCTATATCAAAACCTTCAGCCGCACGGTTTGGGTGCATGGTTTGTTAAACCATGCCCCAACTGTGCCATACCTACTGTCCAGAATTTTTTGAACCACACGGGTTTCCTCTGCAGGGCCCGCACAGTTTGGTAAACCATGTCATAACTGTGCAGGTCATTTTGTCCTTTTAAATCCCTTTGTTCTCTATCCTTCACGCCATGTGGTTGATCCAAAATGCTCCGGTCCAGCATCAACAAGGGGGAAAGTGTCCTTATGCCTCCAATTCCCTTAATAATCTCCAAACATCATAGAATCCATTCATTATCATTTAATGACCGAATAAGCTATCATGATACATTATCAAAGTGATAATCACATATAAACCATACACAAAACCAATTTATTGATGTTAAACCTGGTGGAAATTCCTTATGCATAGTCGTGCATCAAATTTCCTTCATGTTGTTTATAAATAAAAGGGTTATATTCAATGTTGATGTGATCATGGTGTAATTTTTATTTCTATGACCCTCTAGTTATTAAACAATGAAATAACCTGATTATTATTAATAAATGAAATGTCCGAAAAATTATATACTAGAATTGTGTTATGGAATTATTAAGTACATGGGCACTTAATTTGTTATATTTTACCTAATTTGTGGAATATTAGGGACATGGACTTCTCTATTACTTAAAATTAAATGGTTAATTTATTTACATGTACATTGAGTGATACTGAAGTTCCTTATTATAGAACACCTTAGACCGGCTCATAGGTTGTTTGAAATTATTTTTTCAACGAGTTAAACATGAGTTTACTTTTTAAAGAACACCATATACGGGCTCATTTTTCACTTGAATTAGATTAATCATTGTGTTATACTTGGGATTACTTGAAACTCAATTCCATGAATGAGATCATAGGATAGTTGTTTCCCACACCATAAGAAATAATTAGGTTACCTCTTTATAGTTCTACTTGGATAGGCTCATAGTAAAATGGAATGTAATGGGTGATACTTGGGTTTCCTCTTTATGGAACACTGAGGGTGGTCTCATAGAATAAATTGAGTTACATTACACATGGATTGATACTTGTGTTTACCTTTAAAAAATTACATGGATATGATCATAGGGAAAAATAATTACATCATGCTTGGTTATTATTACATATGACTAATGGTACCTTCCGTAGGATGTTTATCCCACTTATTTATCGATTTCTAGTCTTATTGACATGGGTCCTTGAGCCAATTTTTCATTACCCCTTTTAATACTATGTTGAATCATTGGATCCTTGCTAGTCCTTGTACATCCCAACATATGTTTTTTATTTATATACATATATCTACATGTGAGATTTTCTAGAGAGAATATGTCTTAGTTTGAAGAAGGTATGGTCAACCAAGTGTCATTGAGGGACCTGAGACTAACTTGTTTAAATTTGTTTATTTATTACCATGTTCATATACTCGTTCATTGATTACTTTAAATAAATGGACTATATAGAATTATAAATCAATTTTGGTTTCCTATTATGTATATTTAACACCGTATTTGGGCATCCATTTCTCCGGGGTACACAATCAACTGTCATGATCGTATGATGAGGTTCATGGATTGTTCTTGCATGGTGTTATCGTTCTTGTCTATGACGAAGTACATGAGCTGAGGACTGAAATATTGGTTGTGATGTTTTTGGAGTAAGATTCTACGTATTTTATTTGTTCCATTACATAATCTATGTATATATCACTTATTTTATTCTAATATATACATTGTAACATGTTAATGAATTTCATTATTATTGAATTGTTATTATCTGTCAATTTATCTATTTTCTTATTTTTTTTGTAATTTATTCTATTATATTTATTACTGATCCAAAGGGTATTTTCTCCCCCAGGTACATATATTATACAATTTATTCTAGTCATAAACCTCTAGCATACAAAGAGGTGTGCCAGAGGCCATGTCGGCAATAGTCGTGGGGCATCGTTTTAGTGGCTCTCAGGTTGGGACCATACAAGTGTTATAAAATGTTTCTTTTCTTCTTTGGTATTATTATTTTTGGATGGTATATTAGAGAATAAGAATGTGTAGGAACTTAGTAAATATCTTGTGTTTTGGTCTGGTCAACAAACACATAAGGGAAAGATCGGGTTTCTAGGGATGTGATTATTGATTCTGCTGCTATTACAGTTGATTGTTATTTCACCTTGGTTGATTGTTGCATTTTTGGATACTAATTTATAGATTATTACCACATGAACTAGTATATAGAGATATGTGAGGTGTGTTAAAGCATCATTCTAGGAACACATAAATTCACATGTCATGCATATGCCATGCCACGTGGATTACATTTCTACGATGCTTGAGATTTTTTGATGTTCATTTAGTTTTTATTAACATTCCTATTTGAATACAATGTTATGAATTTTAGAAACATGTTTACATTTATATATTTTTAGGTATATTATTTTCATGGTTACATGTGTACCTTCCTATGTGGTTAATTTTCATGCATAGTTCTAAACCATGATTCTATAATTTATATGGCCATGGTTGAAATTATACCATGCATGGGTGTTTACAATCTTCCATAGCATCCTTCTAAGAGTAATTTCATATTTATTGGAAATATTGATGTATGATAGTATGGATTGTTAGGATTAAAATGATTAATTGGATATTAAAGTGTCTTCATCTACCTAAATGGTATTTTCACATATATCATGATGGCCACACCTTAAATAATCAATTAAGACAGCTTTGATTCATCGACCATTGGTGTAAGGGAATAAAAATGAATGGTTTCAATTAAAATGATGTTTGTTTTGAAACCTACAATGTTAATGCTCACCTTATAAAATTTTAATGGAAATTTTTATTATTGAACCATTATGAATATTTTTTATAGTTTAAAAATTCCAATTCAATCTTTTAGAGGAATGTACCTTTATAATTTTTGAATTCTGATTAATCTATCTAAACAAGGATTTATATATGATTAAATTTTGGATATCAATTTTTACAAAAACAAAACTCATTTCTTTTAAATAAAAGGTAAATTATGAATTATCATACCTATACCTCTATCATTCAGGCAAAATGACTTGTGTGATGTAATTATGAAAATGCACAACTAGACCCATGTAAGCCAGTTTTCGCTTTTCACATATGATATAACTAGAATCAAACCATGCAGGATGGCCATGATGTGATGTTATTAAGTGTAAATCGATTAAGGGTTTCCTAAAAACGAAGAATGAAATATTGGGACCCCTGTAGGCTAGTTAAACCTTATTATTACTTTTTTATATACCCCATGGGTGTGTTTTCATGATAAATGGGATGGTAATTTTAATTCTTCTCGAACCACTTATATAGAGTTACAAATAAACATATTGTCTCACCTTACATTACCGACCTCCCTTTAAAGGATAAACGATGGTTATAGTGGTATTTATTCCATTTTAGGTACCATTCACATGATAATTAAAATTCTAAATACAACCTAAAGGGTATTTCCTCTATAACATGTAAATTGTAATTTTCCGTTACGAAGAAAAGTGTGATAATTTATTGTTAAATAATTAAATCATTAAAAATAGTTGTGATATACTTATCCTATTTTTACGTAGTGTCAACCAGGTAAGATTATAAGTATATATGACTTCTTAACTGATACTTGATATCTCTTTGATAATAATTTTTATAATGTTTTATCAAATGGGAATTGACTAAATACCTTTACATAAATATTTAGAAGTGTATTTAGCTTGAAACTATTATATGGTATGGATCAAAATTTTTCCTTTCTGGATGATTGGTATGGGAATTCTTTTGTTAGTCGTGAATCCCAGTTGAATTTTACTAGGTTTTTTTTAACCTATATGTTAGGCAGTATGGCTTAGTGGACTCTTTTTTGGGCATGAATCACTTATCATGACCGATTCCTCAAATCAAACAAAGGGACTAGCCTAGAAATGGTGGCTCCCCCATAACCATTATTCATTTTTAATTTCATGTGATATGTTTTTTGATGAGAGGTGTTGTTTATGTGCTATTTTTCCTAAGTAGGAATTCTATTAAAAAAGAAGAAACTCATATAAAATGGTGATTGTTAAGAAATTTAATACATATTAATAGAATGAGAATTGTGTACTACTATAGTTCAGTAGGATAAACATGACTTAGGAATAATTTCCCACTTTATAGGTGATGTGAACTTCCTTATTTCTTATGGTATATTTTATTCTAGGATTTCATTGTTCTAGTTTCATTATTCCTGTATCATAGTATCATGAATCATAACAGATGGTACCTATTGATTTTAAAGTTATCAGTTAAATAAAATATTGTTTCAGTGACAAGGTCACCTAATACCATAAATTATTTGGTTACAAAAATTCTAGGATGGAGGGTTTTTGGTTCTTGATGTCAATGTTTAGTGGTAATCTCCAGAATAGAGTGTCCTTAAAATTTTGAGCTTGTTATGAGTGTCGTGCCTTTGACCAGGAAATAAAAATTTTACTTGTCCCGGTGGTTTAGGGTGATTTCATACAAAAGGGTTGGGTTTCAAGATATGAATGATCTAGTATTAAATTTGGGGTTTACATCTAATTTGGTTGATATATACGGAATTGACTCCGTAAGAGTGTATCATGTACCTCTATGGGGGAATCTCACCTTTTCCACATATGGGTAGCGGGTTTTCCCCTATTCTTGTGTTATACTTGATAAAATCATTTTGGCCACATATAGGAACCCGATTTGGTGGTTATGGAATGTGTTCTATCATATGTGTTTTTTTGAATTCTTGATAATGCAATGAATCAGACACTCCTATGGTGGGGAGTGTCACATCAGTCATGAAAATCATGCCCCTCAATGTGCAAGTAAAATGATCATAAATTTCAATTTAGAACTGTTTAGGATGGGTTTAAAACTATGGTATGATTATTAAAAATTTGAAACCATAAATTAATACCATGAGGTGGGTGTTCATTCAATACTTAATGGAACTGGCATATGCATTTTTTCCTGGTGAGTTACAAGGGAGATCCTACATTATTGAGACATATATGCCAAGTAGCACATCCATCTGGGGATAGATGATGAATGTACCAAAGGATCTTGAGTCAAGTATGGAACAAGGTGGTTCGGGGGTGTACACCCAATACGTAAGGCACGTTTGGTATACACCAGTTTCATGGGGTGTCGTTTATATAACCAATCAATGAGTATCCATGTGTGGGACGAGGTTTGGTTGTTCCTATTATGATGCTTTCGGGCATGGAGACTCATAAGTTGTGTAAATTAAAGGAATTACCCATTATGGGGGCTATCCTAATGAAATTGTGAGCATAATTAGATGATATTGAAAATATATTCCATCAAAAGGTCTAAAAAGTTAAAAAGGAACATTTTTTAGAAAAACGTGCAGAAAACAGATGAAGAAAATCAAGAATTGAAAAGGATTGAAAATTGGATCCCCTTACTCATGCCAAGGATCTTTCGGCATGAAATTTACTTGTGCACCCAATTTTGGAATGTAAGACACATGTATTCCCAACCACCATTTTTCCAAGGTCACTTATTTTCCAATAAATAGACCCTTGGGGCCTTCATTTGTATAGAAAAATTTCCATGAAGACTAATTGATGCTATGGTCTCCCAAGTGCTTCTCCCAAGTCATCTAAAACATTCAAGGAAGTTTTTTAAAACGTAGAGAGTCAGAATTGAAGGATGATCAAAGGAAATAAGTCCAATTTAGTGTGTTAAACCATAATACATTAACACTGAATGTTCCCAATGTCCCTGAATCAGAAACACTTGTGCGCCAACCATTCCTCTCTAATGGACTAGAGAGCCCCACTTCTGGGAATACATTTGAATGTTTCTAAAGGATGGAGTCAAGTATCACCCAATTAATAACATCCATTTTTATAATCAATTATGTGAACATTAGGTCACCCAATCTTACCTGTGTTCCCATAATTTCATGCTATATACGTACATGGGCGCCCTTCTTTGATTCGCATTCTTCCTTTAGTCTAAAATCCCTCAAGCCATCTTCAAAGCCATTCATGGAAATGATTCTTCTTTATTGGCTCCCTTATCTGAAAGTAATTATATTGAAATCTCCACCAAAACCCCTGACTTATCAATCCTTTAGGAAAGGCACATCAGAGTGTCTCTTATTTGAGATTGTATATCCTCAGTCAGAGGATTCCCACATTTGTTTCGCAATGGGGTTATGATTTGTAGAGTGTCTATGGGTGTTTATATCTACAGTCACATGGTCATTTCTCCGTAGAATAGTGTTGGGGAGTTCTTAGTTTTGAGGATTTGTTTTTGGGTTCTGTCCTCCCCTTTTTTCACTAAAACCCGAAACCTCAGGTCTCTGGTAGAGAATGATTGTTCACACCTACTTTTCCTTTTAAACAAAGGAGAAGTATCCCTCCCCTACTAGGACCTATTTTAGGGTATTTATACTAGTTTAATACCCTAACCATTCATGTAGGAGGTTTCATTCATTCTCCTCTCTACACCATTCAACATCACTCCTTCCATAAATTAGACCATTTTCCAATGTAAAGAGATCAGAGGGAAGGATCTTCGCCCCGACCTCTTCCCCGGTCTCCTCGCCCTCTTCCATGATCATCACAATATCCATGTCTCCTTCCACAAAAGGATGATGGAATGTGTGAGTACCTTGGATGTATATTTTATATCCACTTTTTTCTCACATCGATCAAGACTCGCATGGGCATACAGATTCATGATGATTAGAACATTTTCACAAACACCCAAGGTGAATGAACTATGAGAACTCTTATTCCTATAATAATTGGGATATGTATGAATAATTCTCAAGGACTGAGCTCATTGGATATCCTCTATAAGAATCCATCCCAAATTTCCTTAATCTGGGAATCGTCCTTAGGATTAAACCCCAAATTAAGTCCCCAAATCACCAAGGAATCCTTTTCTGGAAGTAGGCCCAAAATCATATCTCATGATGACTATACTCTCTTATGAGACTCATAGAACAATGTGGTCTTTGATTTCCATCCAAATGGGATACGTAAGAAACCTCTTTAAGGTTCAACCCAACACATTAATCCAATGTTGTTCTTCCTAGTCTATATTCCCAACATGGTCTCATTCAACATGGAAACCCATATTCTTTGCAAGTTCCTTGGGATGCTTAGGAATATGCCCCACAACCATCCATGAACAAGAACCATTAGCTAAGATGCCCTTACCATATTACGTTAAACTTTATGGATAGGTCCTTATCACATGACCTTAATCTGTATGATGTGTCCCATTAAGCGTCACCGAACTATGATGTTTTTCCTTACATTCTCAAAGATAAGTATGAAGCCTATTTATGGGTGCGATCTCAACAACAATACAACCCTTCGTTTCCCTATATGACAATAAATTCTAGAGTTCCCCATTGAGTATCGTAAAAAATTGTATCATAATAATGGTGGTCAAAAGAATCTTTAAATACAATATTAGATTATACCATTGATGGAGAACCTCGAATACATACTAATGATTCTAAATTTCACAGATGTTGATAATAGATTTCAAATTCCAAGGAAATCATATGTTATACTTGATGAATTAATAAGGATTCTTGAATATATATCAAATCTACGAAGATAGATTCGGAGTAGGCATTAATTCATCTAAAAAGGGTGTTATGAGTCCAATCTCCAATCCTATTTACAAAAGGCATGTGCTCATGTATCATAAGTTCCAACCCAATGAAAACTTACCTTTGGAAATAAGGTCCATTTTTCATAATGAACTGTTGGATGATTCCAGGTACCAGTATAAATCTAATGGTAACCGCCTTGAAGTAGTGATTCTTAATCAGAACACATGTTCCCTGGAAATATGAAATAGATGGAAGGCCCATTTATTGTAACTAGACTCTCCTAGTGGGGAGATGTGTTTTTTGATGTTTGATAAGTCTCTTATATCCTATTTTCAATATGAGTGTGAATCATAAATAGAATTACATGCGTAATGATAAAATCATGATGTAATCCTTTTTATAGGTGATTATGACCTCTATATTTACCTCATTCTATATACATGGAGATAGAATTAGTTATATGTTGAGTTTTAAAATAACTATGATCATTCTATTATGATGGATTGAATCCACAAATGTGATCTTAAGTAAAATTTTAAAGAATGACTTAGGTCGTGGATACCACCATAGGCCGTTAGCGATGAACCTTAAAAGAGAAGGGTATTTGTTGTTTTGAACTGGTAATTTTGGTAGTCATATTCCATTTGATAAAATTGAATATGAATGATTTCATTAGTATAAATTAGAGGAATTAGGTTACAAGATTTATTGAAATTGCTTGATGTGTTCTTTATGATCACACCCTTTTTGAAGATGTCTCATGCACATTTTTAGGTACTCTTTTGAACTTGTTTTTGTTATACTTTGGAAGGATTTTTATATGGATTTTTTTCAAGTGGAGATAGGTAAATTTTAAAGCACATTGGGTTATTAATGGTTGATTCATGGTTAAAGAAAACAATATGGATTCCCCCCGGAAATCGTGGTTCCCTATTTTGTAGTGATAGGTGGTGTAACATGGTTGGCACTTGGTTTGTCAAGAATGTGAAGCCAATATTACCAAAATATGCAACCTCTAACATATGATAATTTTACATATGGAACAAGAATTTTAAATCTATATTCCACTAACGAGAATCCTTGTGAACCCTAAGGAGAGGTTCAATGTTAAGGCAAATTATTGTACAAACTGTGCACCTCCTACCAGAAAAAGATGCATGTGCGTATTAATTCCCCCAAAAAAATATTAAATATTCATAACCACCCCAGGTTTTACCCCAAATCACCCCATATTGACCTTATGAGAAATCCATCAATTTAAGAATCTCTTAAGAGGATCCCAAGGATCCTCAAACCCCTTTCTTGATGAATTAGATATCTAATTGAAGGTTTCATGACTTTAAGGTATGTGATTTATTCCCGATTTGGTTTCCCATATCCATTTATATTTATTATGATGAATATGGATGATTATTTGTCTCTTGGGGATGGTTTATATAAATGTTTTTTTGGATCAGGTTCTTCTGGGTCTTGATCTTATGTATTATTCCAAGATCTTCTACCCTATGTTGATTTCAATTGTTCATCATCAAGTTTGGGATTTTAGTTTGTCAAACATTCATCTCTGATATTGATATAGGTTTTTTAATTTTCAATTCCCATTTACTTGTTTATAATTTCATTTCTGTTATTGTGAAATTTCTAATTTCCATGTTGGGAAATTTCAGGATAATTTAAGTTAATCAATTGGTTCAACATAGGATTATGAAATTAACAGATTAATGGGTTATAAAATTTATTGATTAATGTGTTATGAAATTGATTCATTAATTTCTGTTTAAACATTATGGGTACCCATGGTGTGTTTCGAATTATTTAATTGATGATTTATAATTTAGGTTTTGTTGATGAATTAAATTTTGAAATTGATGGAATATTTAGTTACAGAAATTAGAGATATATGGGTTGAGAATGGGGAATCATGTGATATGATATTTTTGACTTGGTTGTGGGATTGTGACCACAATTCTAAATTCCAATGGAGTTTCAGACTCTCTCTTTTGGCCCTTAATCTATCTATATGTATTTTATGTGATCATTGTGTTATGGAATAGGGATTTCTACTCAAAATAACCATAGGGTTCCAGATTGTTTCTATAGGTCCGCATTGTTTGAATGTAAAATTGGAATTAAATGAATAATGTAAACCCATGATGAAATGAAATGTTATATCCCGTTTTTGGGTGATTTAGACGCATACATGGGCCAAATAATGTTTTGTTGGTTCGGGTGTCACCGTGAACCCATGAACCCATGGATTATATGATTAAATAAAGAATATTTAAAATGAAGAAACTATTTACATTTTCATTTGTATTTTATTATTTATATAATTTCATTAATTGATATAGACAGGATACTATTTTATACACTGTTAATCGTGGCCTACTATGTAGTACTCACACTCTACTGGGGCTAGTGTTGACTGATCGTTACCCGAATAGACTTCATGTTTTCATTGAAAGGTAAGGGAAAGAGCCATATGTTAGATGGATAAGTTGGGATTTGGGATCAAGAATGGAAGAAGGAACCAGATGAGATGTTGGGACCCACTTGGAGTGTTTTCTATGTGTCCTTATTTTGGGTTTTTAGTTGACACATGATAATTGAATAGATAAAATATCTACTATTTTGGATATAGTCATTTGTCATTGTTTTTAGATAATCATGTGATGTTGGTATTTATTGACTATCTTATTATCCGGCTTATTGTTTTTATCTTTTGGGTATCATTTATTTATTCAGACTATATTTATACTTTTATTAAGAGGTTATCATCTCCCCATATCTTAATTAGACCCATGATATTAGTTGAAATCCTTTAGAATATGAGAATGTTCGCCAAAGGTCACGTAACCAACCATATTAGGGGACCTACATGTGTAAGATAGGTCGAGAAATTATAATGTGGTACCAAAGGAGTTTTATTTTATTTTATTTTCATTTTTTATACATTTATGGAGAGGTAGGAAGAGTATTCAGATTAGTTGGGCCTTTCTCATGAGCTCATGCATGGGGGTAACTAACCCATACACTAGGGTAAAAAAGTACCTAGGGTGGGATTGTTGTTGATGATGTTTGTTGGTATAATTTAATTATATTTCACCTATAGTAATGAAATTGTCGTGTGATGTTTTCAGTTTTATAAGACATTTCTACTTGGTCCGTATTGTATAATAGTTGAGTATACAATCATAATTCGAGAAACTACAGATTTATGGGTACATTAATCATTTTATGCATGCATAGAAAAGTAGTTTATGGGTGAATTAATAAAATGGAATTATTTTAATTGTATAAATAATTTATGAAAAAAAGATCATAATTTGAAATTGGAAATTGTTAATGATGTGAAAATATGGTAAATTTAAGTGATTAAATGGTTTTATAATGAAAACATGGAATCACGGAAGAGCTTGAATAATCTCAACTATGACCTAGGTGTGGGTTGTTTGAGGGTTGTATAGTGCCTTGGTTTTGACAATGTAGTGGTGTATGGAGTGGCTTGTTATGGATTTATGTGAATGCATGTGATGTAAATGTGATAATCATGTGTTGTTTGTCCTAAAATGTGTGACTAGAATTGTAGATATACCACTTCATGATGAAGATTGTTGATAGGATGACATGAGGAAATTGATGGAAATGGTCCTCCAATAGTTGAACTAGAGGCTTTTATTGTTCTGGGAGAAGGATCCAGAGAGTAGTTCCATGAGAACATTTCTCTCTTTTTTGATTTTTTAAACACACACAGGGTGGGTTATACAAGATAATTTCGATCAAACATAATACTTCAAGTTGTGTCACTATTCAAAATTCACTAGAGTGGGTGGGCTAGAGGTTATTGGATGCAAAAGATAGACGATACTGATTGTAGTATCGTACGGATGATGCTCAATATACAAGAGGGGGGGGGGGGGTGAATTATACAATTTAAAAATTATTTAGAAATTATAAAGATGAAGGTGTTTAACAAGGTTAAAAAAGATAACTCACAAAACCTCTAGTTCTACACACTTTCTTAATTCCTGAAATAAGATTCTGGGAATGCAATTCCGGAAATTTGGTTCCAGAAATGAAATTAATCAAAAGTTTACAAAGATAATGATTCAACATTAAATCATATAGGATCTCACTAGATCAGAGTATACAAGTGTCAGAACGTATAAGATAGTTATAATTTTCACAACAAATAAAATGCATTGGAAAACGTGAAACAAACAAGTAATAAATAGTAAATCTTTGAACCCAAAGAGAAGGGTATCAAACAACCTTGCATAAAGGTCCCATGATTTATACTTTCAAGAAATTATTTCTTACCCACACCTGGGTAAGCCCTCGATACAAAGATCGGTGTCTACCTTGCTATCTCCGCAAGCCCTTAACTTCAAGGTAGTCAACACCTATGTCTTCCTCAGCAAGTAAGTACTCGAGCTTTAAGGTAGTCGCCACCTCTGTCTTTCTATCCCCAAAATCCCTCGAATGTACTCAACAACATTCAGAGTCGCACGAAGGAAATATGAACAAGGTGTTTTGTACGCAATAAGTATGAGAGTCAATATCTAGAAATCATTTCAAAAGAATGTAATATCTAGAGTCATAGAATATTATTGAGCTCGTTCAAATGAGCTCCTATTTATAGACATAACTCCAAAGGTCGGCTCTCTCCTCCAACGATTATATTTTTCCGTGAATTTCGGATGTGCTTGTACATGAGTCACTCAAACAACGGTTTGTTTGAAATAGAAATAATGACATTTCTTTGTAACCAAAACATGAGTAAGACAAAAACATGGTTACTTAACCAAAATTAATTATTTGGAAAGTAAGGAAATAAAATTTCAGAGTCTAAACAAACACTCATTCGGTGTCTATAATACAAGGATATTAGGATTCCGTCTTTAGAAAAATTCGGAACTTGAATTCTATAGAATTCTTGGAGTCTGAATTTCAAGGAAATATGAAGTCTTGGATTCTGTAGAATTTAGAGTCTAAATTCATAAGAGTTCGGAGTCTGAACATACAAAATATCGTAGTCTGAATTTATAAGAGTTAGAAGTCTGATAATAAAAAATTCGGAGTCTAAATTCCTAAGTGTTTGGAGTCTGAACATTCAAGGTTTAAAGCCTAAATTCAGAATAATTCAGAGTCCAAACTCAGAATGTTCAGAGTCTGAATTCAGAAAACTTGGAGTCAGAAAGTAATAGAGTTTGATGTATGAATTCATAGAACACGGAGTCAGAACTCAGAAGAGTTAAGAGTCTGAATTAATATAACTCGTAGGCAGAACCCAGAAGAGTTCAGAGTCTGAAATCATAGAACTCGGATTCAGAACTCAGAAGAGTTTGGAGTCTAAATTCAGTGAACTCGGAGTCAGAACTCAGAAGAGTTTGAAGTCTGATTTCAGAGAACTCGGAGTCAGAAGTCAGAAGAGTCCAGTGTCTGATTTTGGAGATCTCGGAGTCAGAACTCAGAAGAGTTCAGAGTCTGAATTCAGAGAGTTCGAAACCTTAATTCGGATCCTGAAAATAGAATACAATATATCTATATCTATATATATATATATATAATATTCAATGGTTTTAGATATTAAACCTAATTTTATACTTATTTTCAAATTTAACAATGAAAAACATGGTAAGGATAAATTTCCTTGGGGAAGGAAATTTTCATTAAGAATGTAAATGATATGGTAAAATGAAATTTTCCATAAGATAAGGTGTTTGTGATTTTCAATACATGATAGAATGGTAATTTCATAAGCAAACCTTATTGAATCAAAAATCTACCCCTTTTTGGAAAGCACAAACATCCTTAAGAAAAGGAACAAAAGGGATTTGAAAATAAAACATATCTCCCTTGACACATTAGCAAAGATGAATATGACTAACTCCCCCTTTGTCTATGGAACACTAAGGATCGTATTCTTGATTTTCAAGATGAGATTTAGCATTTAATTTCATACGGAAATCTTCTTGGATAAGAACTCCCCCTTAGATGAACAGTCCCTTAATGAAATTTCTTCTGTACATAGAATTATTTTTCCTTTCTCCCCCTTTGTGGTTTTCAAAAAGAGTTAAATTAAATGGAAAATATTATATGGTACCTAAAATATCAGTACTAAACCACCAAAATACAAGTAACCAAACATTTTATTAGAATTGGAAAAACATTTCAACAAGGAAAATACAAAAAATGATCAGATTTAAACAATGTTATTCTTCCTTTTACTTGGGAATCCGGATTTTCACAATTGTTTTGAGCTTCTTATGATCCTTGTGGTCTTCCTCTGCTTGTTCGAGAATCTGATCCTAATCCCCGGATTTCTTCTCGAGATCCTTGATTCTATCTTCCTGAGTCTTAAGAGACTCTGGCTGAGCCTTCATGACTTCTTCCTGCTTGACATGATTTTCTTATATCTAAATTTGAAGATCTCTTTTTCTATTCAAGATTTGGGGAACTGAATGAAGCTTTCCATTCAGTTATTTTACTTCTTGAATCTGGGTATTCTATTCTAGAGTCAAATTTTCTTCAAAACTGGTTGTGAGATCCTTGATCTTACGATCATCGATGTCCAAAGCCTCATTGAAACTATCTTGGAACTCATCAAGATCTCTCATGTCTCTAATGGTTTTCCATGACCAACTGGTCATCTTCCCGCATGATCTTTTATGGGTTCATAGTTAATGAAAAAATTCTTAAAATTAGCCTCCAGCTTGACACACTTGTCCATCACCATGGAAACTGAATCTGATTTCTGATATAGTGTGTGTTGAAGCATATGGCATCTGGAGTCTATGATTGGAAAAATCGGAATGGTCCCTGCAATATTTTTCAAAGAGTATACATTGAAATCATGTCTATGGGATGGTGATTCCGAATCTGGAACTTTTATTCGTGACGACTATTTCTCCGACTCAGCAACCTTCCTCTTTGATGATGCACCAGCTTCATTCTTCTTCACAACAGGTTTACTATGTGTATCAACAACCACTTGTTTAACATCATCAGCCTTCATAATAGATTCCTCATCTGGAGATTCATGTTCACTATCAGACAGCTGAACGATTTTATCTTCATCAATATCTTCTTTTCGAGTTGTTGTCTCAGCATCCTATGGGTGTATGAAATGATGATTATAGATATTTTCTTCAGACAAAATATTCATTTCTTCTTCATCTTTTTCATTTTCTCCTTTTTCATATTTCTCAAGGGTAGAAAGCATTAAGTATTCTTCCTCATAAATTCGGATTGAGAGCTTCTCGGATGGACTTTATTTCTTATGAAAATCTTTTACTTGCTTAATCAACTCAGCAGTGTCACCACTACGTTCTACTTCTTCTTCAACTTCTTCTATTTATTTTACATCTTTTAATTTTCCTGGAGTCAAAAATTTCTCCCCGGAGTTTCAGGTAAAGCTTCTAATAGGAAATATTCTGGTACCAGATTATTTTTGGAATCTTTCTCAGTATCCCTCAGAAGGGATTTCACAATCTTTACTTCATTTATATTCTTCTTTTGTTTCTTTTATTTCTCTTCGCTTTCAAGATACTCAGTTGTCTTCTCCTTCAATGACTTTTTATCAGCAGGGTCTAGTCCAAACATGGGCTCCCCTTCTTTCGTATTCTTCGTATCTTCCGTCCACTTAGCTACTACCTCATCTGAATAGGCTTTTTGATTTTCGGCTATAGGGGTGCAGACCAAACTTCTTTGGCCGAAGGAATTTTTTCATTTTCTTCCACATCCTTCACTTTCTTCTTCCTTGCACCCTTTTTGGAAGTCTCAGCCACCTTTTGTTTCTTTGGTATGGCTTCATCTTCTTCTTCTGGCAAGTCATAAAATTCTGCAGATTCTTTGGAAAATCCAACATTCCTCCTTCTCAAGGAATTATCACTAGCCAACATGACTTTACAATTCATAGGCGTTGAACAACAAGGAATTTTGAAATACTGTAAGCACAGAACAATCATATTTGAAGGAATGTATGGATACATAATGATCTATGCTTTCAAATTTCAATTAATTATATTCTCGATCGTAATCAAAATATGCTTAACCAAGTTGAACTTTATCAAGTTCACCAGAAATCCAAAATATACATATCACTTTTATTCATTGTTTCATTGTCACCTTTTCTCAAAATGATAAATCCCTGAACCCATTATTCAAGAATCCTAAAATTTTTGTTGATGTGAAAAATTTTTGGAGTCTTAACATCTGTAAGACCAAGGAACTCCATAGATTTCACCTCAACAAATCTTCATTGATCATCAGGCAACTTATGAGAACAAAATTCAGATTCTCCTTCATACAGAACTCCAATCAAATTTCCAGCCATGGTGTACGAGGGAGAATAAGTCATTCCATAGATTTTGAAAGAGAACTAATTTATGCCTTCTTCCTTGAAAAAACATGCTTTTTCATAAAATTCAACTAGAAAATCTAGATATACTAAATCTTGAGCACCTGACTTTGATACATAAACACTTTCCCATCCGTTCATTTTGATGTTATTTGAGATGAAAGAGTCACACTTGGTGAAGAAATTTGGATGCACCAGCATTTCTCTATAAACCTGCCACTTCATGATTGGCTTGACAGTTGACATGTCTTTATGAGAAGATTCTTTGACATACATTTGGATTTGAGAAAGATGTGAGAAGTTCAAGACGGGCTTATGTAGGAGGGTAGAACTTCAACACATGAAGGCGTGAGTTTCGATGTGGGACAACCATCAGGGGTCCATTATTTAGTTGTTTGATGTGATAGGTCTTCTTCCAAAGTCAATAAAATGGATAAAAAATTTTCTGATCAGATCTGACGGTTGATATGATAGCCACAACGTAAAATTCGAACAATCTTATCTTTTGAGGGTTTTAAGAAAAACATTCGTATTTAAGGAAAAGAGAATCCAGAAATTAAAAAAAACAAAAATACCAACAAGAAATAAACGATTATGAAAATTAAAGAAAGGAAATATACCTTTCCGATTTCCAGGTAGATTATTCGTAATGGGAAGATTTCAACATGAAGAACTTTAGATTCTAAAAATTTGATTATGAAAAATTTTGAAAAACAGACTACAAAAATTTTAGAAAATCTTTATTCCGATTTTTTTTTGCAAAATCATTATTACGAAAACAGAGAAAATCTTCATTACAAAAATTTAGAAAATATTCATTATGAAAATTTAGAAAATCGTCATTACGAAAATTTAGAAAATATTCATTACGGAAATTTAGAAAATCTTCATTACAAAAATTTATAAAATCATAATTATAGAAATTTAGAAATTCCTCATTACAAAAATTTAGAAAATCTTCATTACGAAAATTTTCATTACGAAAGAAAATTTGATCAAACTAAAAAGAAAATGTACTCCCCCTATGAAACGGAGTTATTTATTGTTTGGAAATTGATTTCAATAGGATGTAAATAAGAAATATTACCTTATAGTTATCATTCATAACTTTTGTTTAATATATTCAAATCTATTAGAGTTGTTAGTTTTTTTTGAATATATCAGAAAGTTGATCTTGTGTTCTGATAAATTGAAGAATGATATATCATTTTTGTGTGTGATCCCTAAGATATTGATGCCTAATATCTATGTGTTTTTCATGATAGTGATGTGAAAGGTTTTTTATTAATGCAATGTCACTAGTATTATCACCCAATTTGTTTTTGTAAAACCCATACCATAGTCTGTGTGTGTGTGTTGCATCAACAAAACATGAGCACAACAACTTCCTGCTACTACATATTCAGCTTCAGTAGTGGAAAGTGGTAGTGGGTGTTTCTTTTTGAATGACCAAGAAACTAATTAATCTCCTAAGAAATGACATGTTCTGGATGTACTCTTTCTATCCATTCTGCATCCACCAAAGTCGGCATCCGAAAAACTCATTAAAATAAAATCATTTACAAAAGAATAAAAGAGTCCTAAATCCATGGTTCCGTATAAGTAGTGAAAAATTCTTTTCACATTCTTTAAATGAAATTCCTTAGGATTGTATTAATATCTTGCACATAAGAATACTGAAAACATTAAGTTTGGGCGACTAGATGTCTTGTAAATAAGGCTTCCTATCATACCTCTAATAGATGTTTGATCTACCGGTTTCCTAGCATCATCAAGACCAAGTAAATTTGAGGTACTAATGGGAGTACATATACTCTTAGTGTTGTCATATCCATACTTTTTAAGAAGATATTTAATATAATTATATTGGGATATATAGATTCTTTCTGGTTTTTGAGAAATTTGGAAAACAAGGAAAAATGGTAACTCACCCATTATAATCATTTAAAACTCAGATTTCATTAGACCCACAAATTAATTGGTTAAAGATTGTTGAGTTGAACTAAGTATAATGTCATAAATTTTTTTTTGAACAATCAAAAAAATTTTCTTATCTTTCTTTATAAAAAGTGTTGGCTCTTCATTTCCCTTAAAATAATTATTTTGAAGAAAAAATCCTATAATCCTATCATACCAAGATCGAAGGGCTTGCTTAAGTCCATACGAAGATTTGGTAAGTTTATAAACATATACAGTATGTTTTGTATCTTCAAAAACAGGATGTCATTCAATGAAAAATTTCTCTTGAACAAAACCATTAAGGAAAGAAAATTTTGCATACATTTGAAAAAGTATGAAATTAATGAATGCATCAAAGGAAAGTAGAATAAAAATATATTCATGTCTAACTAATGGATCATAGATTTCTTCATAGTCTATTACTTCTTGTTGACTATAGACATTGGAAACAAATATAGCTTTATTTCATACTATGATTCCATTTTCATCACACTTATTTCTGAAGACCCATTTGACTCCAATAATAGAAGTTTACTTAGGTCATTCAACTAAGGTCCAGACATTGTTCCTTTCAAATTTATTTAGTTCATCTTGCATAGATTTTATACAATTATCACCACCTAAAGCATCATCAGTGCTTTTTGGTTTTAATTGGGAAAGGAATGTTAGATGTTCTACTTCATTACTTAAGAAACTTCTAGTCCTTAGTGGTCTATTTACATCACCAATGATAATGTAAGTGGGATGATTCTTAAGAAACATGTAATTTGGGTTTTGTAAAACATGTTCATCAACATAGGGTATGAAATATTCTGGGGTAAATGCTTCAGAAACATCTTCTAGGGCATTTTCCTTATCATAAATATCTTCTAACAATGGTTGATAATCAGTTTTTGAAAACACATCTGAAGATGTAGGTTGATGTTGTTTAAAAACTAAAGGACCGATTTTATCAAATTTGACATGTACCATCTCTTCAACAGTACAAGTGTTTTTATTGAAAACTCTATAAGCCTTAGAAGTCATGGAGTAACCTAAGAAAATTCCTTCATCATACTTTGATTCGAATTTCTGAAGAGTATCATTAGTATTCAGAAAGAATTCCTTGCAACCAAAAACCATAATGTAAGAAATTATAGGTTTTCTACCATAATATAACTCATAAAGAGTTTTATTGTGAAAAGGTATAATCAAAACATGATTTATAGGATAGCAAGAAGTACTTACAGCTTTAGCCCAAAAATGTTTCTCTATTGAATATTCACTCAACATGGATCTTATTTTCTATTGAAAAATTATATTTCTTCCTTCAACAACACCATTTGTTGAGGTGTTCTTGGTACTGAGATGTTATGAGTAGTTCATTTTCTACTAAAAAAGGTTTCAAAATTAGAATTTTGAAATTCTCCTCCATGATCACTATGAGTAGTTATCAAATGAAGGTTTTTCTCATTTTTAACTTGAACACTAAATCATTTGAAATAAGAGAAGGCTTCATATTTATTTACTAGAAAATATACCCACCTAAATCTAGTGTAATCATCCACTATGAAAAATATGTAATGTTTGCCTCCAATGCTTCCAGTTTTTTTTGGACCAAAATGATCTATATCCACTAACTGTAATTCATTAGTTTTTGAGACTTCACTAACTGATTTAAAAGTTGATTTATGTTTCTTTCCATATTTACTAGGATCACAAACATTTGATGAATAAAATCTATGCTCAGGTAGATCCTTAATTAGTCTTCTCTTTAAGAGTTTCCATAGGTTCCTATAGTTATTGTGTCATAACCTTCTATGCCATAACCATGAATGATCTTCCATTTCACTAAGACAAGGTATGTCTTGGCTCTTAAGGTCTTCTAAGTTTAGTGTGTATACATTCTCTTTCCTATGCACATAAAGAATAAAATCTTCCTTGGAATTGTGTACTAAGCATTTTTCATTCTTAAAATTCACAAGGTAACATTCATCTCATAATTGAATTATACTAATGAGGTTGTGCTTATGATCCTCAACAAATAAAACATTTGAAATCAATGTTTTTCCAAGAGGAATGATGTTATATATACCAATATTTTTTTACATAGCATTATCTATAAAAGTTACTTTCCTCCTTTTATCTTGATAATATTTTCAACGAAATTTTTTCTATTAGTCATATTCCAGGAACATCCACTATCTATATACCATGTATTCCTTTTGGAACTTTCTTTATTTTCCTAAAAGTAAGAATGTTAGACTTTCAAAACCCAACATTCTTGGATCCGGAATGTTTAGAAATCTAAATCTTGGGTATCCCCATTTTCATGGAAAAATAAGCTTTATGAAAACCTAATGACTGTGTTTTATTTAAGGAACAATTTTTTTCCCAATTCCCACCACACTGACACTTAGTGAAGAAAGGAGCACTTTGAGGAACAAAATAATGGTTTCTAAAAATTGGTTTAGAACTAGTATAACCAAATCTAGAATCATTATTTAGAGGTTGAATTTGGGAATATATTTTATCAAAATTTTCTTTACCTAGGGTAATGTTTGAAAAACACTTCCTTCAGGAAAATATTTTGGACTTCAGTCTAATAACTAAGTTCTTATCTTCAAAAACATAAGCTTTATAACTAGAGTTAGGCTTGAAAACATTTTTCATAGAAATTACTTTTTCTAGATCCTTAGAAAGTTTATTCCTCTTCGAATTTACTTCCTCATGGTTTTTTAAAATACTTTCAAAATCATGTTTTTTCTTATCAAGATCTTTAGAATGATCTGATATTTCTTTAGTAAGTATATAAATCCATGAATTTTCCTTATCATGATTTTTGTTGACTATTGAATTTTCATTCGAAAGAAGCTTAGAAAACCTAGAAACTTCTTCATAGGTAGGTAAAGTATTATCCCCAATAGAAAAAGATTGTGCATACAAGGATTCATAATATTTAGTATCAATAATATTAGAATTTAAAGATTCATTGGTCATAGATTTATCATTATGTACCATAGCCATTAAGCAATGATTTTCAATAGGTAGTCTGGCTATTAGACCCAGATTCTTCTATCTAGAAGATTCATAATCTAATGATTCCTCAGAAGAGTCTACACCACTGGCACTCCAGGTGTCATTATCTTTCAAAATGTTCATAGCTTTAGTCTTGTAGTACTTCTTTCTATTTCTCTTAGAATACTTCTATTTTATTTTTTTTCTCTTATGCATTGGACAACTAGGGCTTATATTTCTAGCTCTCTTGAATTCTTAACATGTGACTTAGGAATCGTTCTTATCTTTCCGTTATTTCTTCTTGTATCTGGATTGAATATTATTCTTTCTAACAATCTTTTTCATCCTTCGAGAAAGATTCGATAACTAATTTTCTGAAGATTCCCTTTGACAAGATTCAGATTGGATAACAACATTCTTATATTTGGATCTTGTAACTCTCTCAGGAGTCTTGGATTTCATATTATTTATAGTTGTAGAAAAAGAAACAATACCATTGTCATTCTTATTCTTAATTGTTTCAACATATCTCTTCATTCTAGTCGCATGTGGAAGAAGAGGTGCAAAAAGTTCATCAAGAGAAATCAGGGTAAAATTTCTATTTTCACCTGTCACTGCCCTCTTGGATTCCCACTCATTGGGCATGATGTCTATGACATTATCCACAAGAGCTTCATCATCTAATCCTTTCTCACCCATGTATTGTAAAGTATTAAAAAAATTCATGAATCTTTGTTTCACCTTACATATGGGTTCTCCACATGGAATGCAGAAACCATGATATTCATCTCTAAGCATAGATCTTATAGTTTGAATAGCTTTGGAAGTTCCAAAGTGAGTTACTTCAAGATTCTTCCAAATACAAATTATTTCTTCACAAGATGAGATTTGCCTATATATTTTTCTATTCATGGAACAATGCAATGTATTTCATACATTATAATTCCGTTGATATTCATGCTTTTCTTGGTCGGTGAAATTATTAACTTCCATGTTAGGAATTTTATATCCTCTAGTGAAAATAATAAAATTATCCAATTTAGTATTGATAATAAATTCCTTCATGTGATCTCTCCAATATTCATAATCATTCCCATGAAAAATAGTTGGTCTGGTTGGATTTAGGTTGTCAATGGAACCAACATTGACTCATGCCATCTTAAATAAAATCAATCCACACAAACATGTTAGTAATAAAAGTTTGTAAACAATGAAAATATTCCTCATTGAGGAAAATATAGAATAATGAAAAATGTGACAAAGGAAAACGTATATGTGAATATAAGTAGCTTAGATACCTCCTCTGATACCAATTTTTGGATTGGTATGGGGTACGAGGTCACTAGCCTTTGATACCAATTGTTGGATTGAATTGATAGACAATACTGATTATAGTATTGTAATAATGATTCTCGATATACAAGAGGGTGGGGGGGTGAATTGTAATCATTAAAAATACTTTTGAACTTTTAATTATTAAGGTTTTTAACAGGGTTGAATAAGAAAATTTACAAAACCTCTAGTTCACCACACTTGCTTAATTTCGGAAATACGATTCTGAGAATGCAATTCTGGAAATGTTGTTCTAAAAATAAAACTAAAAAAATGTTTTCAAATATAATGATTCTAACTTAAATAATATATAATCTCACTAGATCAGAGTATACAAGTGTATGAAAGTATAAGATAGTTATACTTTCCTCAAAAAACAAAATGAAGCAGAAAACATTAAACAATAAAGTAAAAAGTAGTAAATCTTTTAACCCAAATAAAATGGTATCCAACAACCTTGGATAAAGGTCCCTTGATTTATACTTTCAAGAATTTATATCTTACCCACAACAGGTTAAGCCCTTGATACGAAGATCTGAGTCTGTCTTGCTTTCCCCGCAAGCCCTCAACTTCAAGGTAGTCACACCTCTGTCTTCCTCATTAAGGAAGTCCTCGAGCTTTAAGGTTATCGGCACCTCTGTCTTCATATCCCCGAAATCCCTCAAATGTACTCAGCAAAATTTGTAGTCGCACTAAGAAAATATGAACAAGGTGTTCAGTACACACTAATCATGAGAGTCCCTCCCTAGAAATAACTTCAACAACATGTAATCTCTAGTGTCATAGAATATCATTGTGATCATTAAAATGAGCTCCTATTTATGGGCAAAACTCTAACGGTTGGCTCCCTCCTCCAACGGTCATATTTTTCCTTGAATTTCGGAGGGACCTGTACACGTGTCACTCAAACAACGGTTGGTAAGAAATAGAGAGCACGACATCGTTTTAAAACCAAAACATCAGTAAGGAAAAAATATGGATACATAACAAAAATTAATTATTCAGAATGTAAGGAAATAAAAGTTTAGAGTCTAACCAAAAACTCATTTGGTGTATATAATACAAGTATACATGAAATCTATATTCAGAGAAATTTGGAACCTTAATTCTATAGAAATCTGGAGTCTAAATTTCAAGAAAATTCAGAGTTTTGGGTTCAGTACAATTCAGAGTCTAAATTCATAAAAGTTTAGAGTCTGAACTTAAAAATGTTCAGAGTTTTAATTCATAAGAGTTTAGAGTATGAACATACAAAAGTTCTAAGTATGAATTCATAAATGTTTGAAGTCTAAACATAAAAATATCGGAGTCTAAATTCAGAAGAATTTTTAGTTAGAACTCAAGAAGTTTGGAGTCTAAATTCAGAGAACTCGATGTCAGAACCCAGAAGAGTTTGGAGTCTAATTCAAAGAACTCAGAGTCAAAACACAGAAGAGTTCGGAGTCTAAATTCAGAGAAATCGCTATCAGAACCCAGAAGTGTTCGGAGTCTAAAATCAGAGAACTCAAAATCAGAACTCAGAAGAGTTCGGAGTCTGAATTCAGAAAACTCAAATTCCGAACACAGAAGTGTTCGGAGTCTGATTTCAGAGAACTCGAAGTCAGAACTCCGAAGAGTTCAGAGTCTGGTTTTAGAAAACTCGGAGTCATACCTCCGAAGAGTTTGGAGTCTGAATTCAGAGAGTTCGAAACCTGAATACGGATCCTGAAAACATAATGCTTTATATCTAAGTATATATATGATTTTGAGGTTTTATATATGGATATGAATTTTATACTTAGAGAAAAAATGAACAATAAAAAACATAGTAAGGATAAATTTCCTTGGGGAAGAAAATTTTCCTTATTAAAGTAAAACATAGGGTAAAAATAAAATTTCCTTAATATAAGGTGTTTGTGATTTTCAAAAAATAAAGGAATGATGAATTCATAAGGAAATCATATTAACTCAACAGAGGTATCTTAGTTCTAGATTGAGTCTATCCATATGATCCATGGCCATTGAGACATTCCTAATAAGGATAGAGTCTTGTTGAAAACATATATGTAACATCATCAAGAGAAGGGTTGGTGGGATATACAGACTCCAGATATGCAGCTAGATAACACGGTGTGGAAGTTTTTCCAGGATACGTTCATGAAACATTTTATACTAAGATGCTCAGGATGGATAGAGAAGATTAGTGTATCTATTTGACCAAGGAGAATATGTCTATGATAAACTATGTTGGACACTTCACTAATCTAAAATCAATTGTCCTGGCATTGGAAGGAGATGAGTCAACTGTGAAAATATTATTTTCAATTTGGGTGTAAATGAGAGATTATCTCCTAGGTGAACATATTTCTGCTAAAAAATGTTTTATAATGTGGTGAATCAGGATCTATATTCTAAGGGGAACATGAAGGATACTTCTAGTGAGATATAGGTGGCTCTTACTAGATGACCATTAGTACTTCATTCAAGAGTATGAATTGTCACTACATAGACAAAAATTAGGGAAATGGGAAATAATGTGTCTAGGGACAAGGATTATTTTTGAAAGATTAGTACCTGAATACATTGCAACCATTTTGGTAGGACTTTTAACATTTGAAACTAGTGTTTCTAACCACCTGTCTAGTGCCTATAATGTGGTAGGATGGGTCACATGAGGATGTATTTCAGAAACCCTCAACTGATGGGTAATTAAAGAGGATCTATGTAGAGTCACAGTTATTGAAGGTGGTATTCCACCCCATATCAGTGGATTTATTGGGGTTATTCTAGGTATTTAAGTTGTGGTAGTGGACATTGTATTTCATAAAATGAGTTCTTACGTCAACAGAGTTTTGATGCTCAGGGGAATTAGATTGGAGTACTGGGAATAGGGGCATGACAGGTGTGTGTCATTCATCATTGAATTGTGGAATCTGAGGCTGGGACATCGATAATAAGAGGTAATATTCTTGTAGAATATATGATTTCTAGTGACTTATTTGATATATAAGTCTCTCATTATTTTCTATATGCACAAATTGTATATGTATTGATTCTAAAAGTGTATTTTTCAAGTGGAGTCATGATGATCGGCATATTGTTTGGAGCGAGGCTAAGGGACCTCTGTTTATGTAAGGGGTGTTCCCTCGAGGTTTGAAAGTATCATTTCAGTGGGGATATTTGTATACTTGAAATTTCAATCATTGACCATAGTTTTTTCATGGATTGGATAATATCGTATTGATCCCATATCAATTTTTACAAAAGGATACTGAACTTTATATCTCGAGGGAATAAAAATTATGTATATTGTGGAGAGTGGGATATCTAGTTAGGATATACAGGTCCAATTCATCCAGAACTGGGTGATCTCCCCACATAGGTTGAAAGTATTTTCATGATGATAGAGGTGTGAATTGTGATTTTTTTTTACCTGTAGTAGACCCCTTCCAATAATTGTTTCTTGAATAATTATTAGAGCTTCCACCTGAGACGGATTTTGAGTTTACAGTTGAGATCACAACTAAGGTTGAACCGGTTTCAATTCCAACTTATTGAATGAAACCAATAGAGCATTAAATGCTTAAAAATATGTTAGAAAAGTGGATCGATATGGGATTATCTATATGCGTCTTTCCTCTTGGGGTTATCAGGTCTATTTTTTCTAATAATGGTAATCAAAGATTTTGTTTTGGTGTACATTACAATATGTTTAATAAGATGACTATGAAGAATTGATATTCCCTTCCATGTATGGATGATTGACTTTACATGTTGAGAGGATATTATTTTCTATCTAATATTGACTTGAGGTTGGGGTATCATCAGTTGATGCTTTTTCCTTGTGATTTAAAAAGGATAGTTTTCAGAAGAAGTTATGGACTATATTTGTTTAAAAATATTTTTTATAGTCGATGAATGCACCAGCTATGTTTTTTTATTTGGTGATCAAAATCATCCACCCATACCTGGATCCTTTCATGTTTTTCTATGGTTGAAATATTGGTATAATCCAATACTCGGAAAGATCATTCCAATCATCTTGAAATCGTTATGAGTACACTGAGAGATTATTTTCTATATTCTAATCTATCTAAGTGTGAAATCTGGATTGATATGGTACATTTCATAGGTCACATCATCTTAGAGGAATATGTGTTAGTGGACCCAGAGAAGGTATAGGAAGTGGTTTCTTAGGAGAATCCAATGAATATTTTTGACATCTATAAATGTTTTGGTTTAGTGGGTTATTATCGAATGATTATCTCGGACTTTTCCCAATTTTCATCACCACATTCATGATTTACCAACAAGGGAACATTTTTGAATGATTTGGTGAATGTGAGAATGATTTCTAGGAGTTGAAGAATCATTTGACTACCAAACAAATTTTGATCATACATGAGTTTGGTGAAGAGTATACCATGTTTTTTATGCATATGGGGTTCTCAATGGATAAGTTTTGACTCACTCATGTTGGGGAATATGTTTCATGGAAGTTGGGGACATATGAATTGAATAACACTATGTGTGATCTTGAGTGAGCTATGTAAATTCATGAAGTATTAGTTTCATTACATATTAGGTGAAAAGTTTACTTTTTATACAAAATAAAAATCATAATGTATTTCTTGTCGTAGTGAGATTTTAATCTATGGAAGAGGAGATGGGTTGAGTATCAGTAGTATTTTGACTTTAACCTTGCATATACATCTTATAAGGGAAACACTATTACTGATTCATTGATTAGGAAGACATTATATCAGGCTATTTATGAGACTACATTTGAGTGGATAATGTTGATATTTATGGACTAGATGAATATTGTAGTTTATGAGTTATAGGAACAGATTACCCTCATATCAATATCAGTAGAGTCAACACTTTTGAGGTGGAACATTGAAAGAGAGTATGGGGATACAAAGTGATTGGACTTGAAGGAAATCCTTGAAGGATGGGAGTCATCTTCTGATTGAATTATAGATGAGGATGAGATAATCTCTGTTAGGAACCACAATATAGTGCCTATGAGTATGTGAGATGAGCTTATGCTTGAGTTTCATGCCTCGATGTTGGGGGTGAATCCTAGTTGGAACAAAATTTATCGTGACCTATGTCAATAGTATTGGTCTCTAGGCATGAAAAAGGAATTTTTATGTTTTTTTAATGATGCTACACCTATATGTAGGTGAATGTCGAGCATTAAAAAAAGTGGGTTTATTATAGACACTTCCCATTAAAAAATAAAAATGGGGCAACATTACCATGGATTTCATCATGATTTTTCTAAGAACACCCCAGTTAAATGAAACAATTAGGGTGATTATGATTTATTGAAAAACATTTCACATTGCTTTATTTTCCCTAATAATTTGTTAGGGGATCAGTAAGTGGTCTTGGAATTTTGAGAGACATTCCTTCTGTGAGGTGTTACATAGAGCACAGTTTCACACCATGACTCAGGTTTCACATAACACTTATAGAAAGTATTGAAGAAGGTTTTTGGTATGATAGTATTTATATATATGTTGTTCTATTGATTGAAATATGAGAATTCAGATTTTATTATATAGGTTTTGGAGGATATTCTATGGGATTCCATCCTACACTTTAGTAGGTCTTGGGAGAAGAACATATAACATCTTGAGTTTTCCGATAACAATAGTTATCATATGAATATTCATATAGAACCATGTGAGGGACTTTATGGTCTGCAATAAAGATTACCTGTATCCTGGATGGTGGTAAGCGAGTCTAAGATGTGAGGATTGTGACTCATGTAGGAGACATTGGAGCAGATATAGATGATTCTAAAAAATATGGTTACGGATCATAGTAGGAAGAATTCATATTTTGATCAATGACAAAGACACCATGTGTATAAGGTGGGTGATCAAGTATTCCTTTAGGTCTCACTATTATTGGGTAATTTTATGATTCATATGATGGGAATGTAGGTGTCCATGTTTGTTGGACCTTTTCATATTGTGGGGAGAAGCAGACTGGTGGAATACTGAATAGATCTTCCATAAAGGTATATAGCTACGAAAAATGTTTTTCAAAAGCCATTGATTCAACTATATCACCCTGACACTTCACATGTGATAGATTTTGATGCTAATGAGATTGAGTATAACACATCCTATGAGGAAAATCTAATTCATGCTGTAGATCACAGTGAGAATATTTTGTGGGGAATGATTTTGATGATATTTTGGGTGTTCTGGAAACATGACTGTGTTTATGTGGAATCCTAGGATAGGGAAGAAGATATTCAGGCTCAGTGGCCCAACCATTTTACCTTGGAAGCATAAAGATGATTATCTGTACAACTCGAGGATGGGTTTTTATAAGGTGAGTAGATTGTATGATCCTAAAAATTCTAGATATAAATCATGCTTTTTAGGGAACTTTTCTTGTTTTTTTTTGTTATACCATGGTTGGGATTGTATATGTTTATGTTTCAAGTGAATATGGAGAAATTTTGAGTCCCATGGGGTTGTGCACTATTGGCTTATGGTTAGGGAAAACCATACATATTTCCCCAAGAAACCATGCACTATATTTTTTTGAGGTAGTATGTGGCCCATAGTTGGGGCACAGTTGGCACAAACCATGAGACCTCCCTCTCAAACCAAGAACCCTCCAACAGAGGGGAGTTTCATGGTTAGCGTATGATTTTTCAAATCATGTGCCACATCGGATAAATCGTGAGACCCCTACGGATAAGCAATTTTTTATGTAATGTCGTTTGGAAAACATTTCACCTATGCAAAAAAACCATGTGCAATAGTTTTAATCTGCCCAAAAAAATATTTATAATTTTTGAACACACCGATTTTAACCCCAAATCGACTAAATTAGGTCAAAGAAAATTTCTTTTGATTTGGGAATCTTTCAAGAAGATTCTAAGTCTCCCTAAGCACCTTTCTTAATAAATAAAAGATATGATTTAAGTACTGTATCTACTATAGATTGTTATTTCTTCCGTGATTGGTTTCCCCTCTCTGCCATCTTTATTTCCTAACGAGGAGGATGATTTTTCCTCTCTTGGAGATGGTTTAGATCAAGGTTTTGATGGACCTTGTTCCACTGGATCATGATCTTATGTATTGGTCCAGGATATTATGCACCATTGTGATTTCAATTATTCATCATCATATTGGGGATTTTGGTTTAGTTAACATTTGTCAAATATGTTGAGGTTAGTTGTCTAATTGTCAACTCTCATATTATTGATTAAAATTGAGTGTATGTAATTGTGAAAATTTCAATTTTCACATTATAAATTTTATCCTAGTTTAAATTAATCAATTGGATCATCATGGGATTTTGAGATTAACAGAATAATTTTTTATGAACTAAATTGATTAATGGGTTATGAAGTTGATTGATTACCTTGTCTATGAAATTTATTGAAACCCATGGGTTGTTCAATATGATTTAATTGATTATTTATAAATTATGCATGGTTGATGAATGAAAATTTGAAATGGGTTGAATATTGAATTTTGAAAATTATTGATATGTGGGTGGTAATATATAATCATGTGATATTATGTTTGTAACTGAGCTTTGGTACATGGATTTTTGTCCAAATACCACCAGGGTTGCAAACTGCCACTCTAGGCCCCCGATATATCAATATATATTATATGTGATCACAGAGATGTGGGACATGTAATTCTTCTCTAAATACCGACAGGGTGGAATACCGCTACACATGTTCCCCATTATTTGAATGTGAAATTGTAATTAAATTAATAATGGAAACCCATGATTGAATTAAATGTGATATCATTTTGTGTGGATGGTTTAAACTCTAGCATGTGCCAAAGAACGTATTGTTGGTTTGGGTGTCACCATAAATCCAGGGATTATGTGATTAATTATAGAATAAATTATGTGTGGAAACTATTTACATTCTCAATTATATTTTATTCTTTATATCATTGCATATAATGTTATAGACTAGGTATTCTATTAGACTCTGTTGGTGGTAACTTAATAAGTTGTACTAACATCTTACTCAACATTCCTGATCAGTACCCGAATAGACTTCATGTTTGACGGAAAATATAAGGGAAATAGCTTTATGTTATATGGTTGAGTTGGGATTTGGGATGAAACATGGATAAGGGAATTGGACATGATGTTACAAACCCATTGGGTAGTTGTCATAATGTCTTTATATTGGGATTATATTTGACACTTGACAGTTTTATGGAATGAAATATCTACTATTTTGGATATTCAATTAGTAAATGTTTTTTATATTATCATGTTATGTTGGTATTTATTTATTATGGGATTATCCGAGTTGTTTTTTTATATTTTTACTGTCATTTATTGATTTTCAATACTTTTGCTTCTTTGGTAAAGAGCGTATAGTCTCCCCATGATCTATAATAGATGCTCGTTGTATGTCTGTTTCCACTGGTTTATGGGGAGGTGCACTTGAGGTCTTGTAACCAACCATCATAGAGAAATGACATGTAGAGCCTGAGTCACGATGTTACTTAATCTCAAGATTTATCCCCAAAAAAGAATTAGGACCTATTTTTTGAAATAAACTGACCATCTAAGATGAGTGTTTTTAAGAATAGATTTGGGGGTAGTTTTACATGAAAATCTCTTAAAATGTGATACGAAGTTGTTGTGGAACCATTAAATGAATGTTGTGTGTTGATATGAGTTCATTTTAAGGGTTTTTTGAGTCATTCAATGAAAGACAGAGCATCTAGTTTCTACTTTTTCAAATAGAGTTCTTAATTGAGATTGGAATGAAGACCATAGGTAGTTTCCTTCCCAATAATCAGGAGTATAATTTAGAGGAACATGTTAAGAGAATAGTTATAATGATAAAGATGTGATTTGGAAGTAAATTCCAATGGTTCGGGTTCCTTCACGTGGAATTGTATGTTCAAAGGTTAAGGCCAAAGGTTGGGAGTTCCTTTAGGCGATTGTTAAAATAGATTATAATGGGACTCTGTCTCGTGTTAAATGGGCTCAAGTAATCTCCATATAGGTGTTTCATCCTTGTTGAATAGTGTTATCTTATACTTAAATAACTTATATACCAAATTTTTGGAATGAATTGTAGTGGTGTGTTGGGTGTTTGGAGATGAAAATTGGTCATTTGAATGAAATATCAGAACTTAAACGATTATAGTGCTATTTTAATCATTTTACAAAGGATTATAGGGGGCGATAATTTATAAGGTAGGGAGACTATATCCTCCCATGTTTATACTGGGTCATAAATCCCATATGATTTTGAAATTTTCATTTAGTGGATGGGCTGAATCATAAATTGAGATTCATAATTTTAATTATAGATTAGGAACTCTTTAAAGTGATGGTTTTAGATTATGTTTAGGTCTTGGGAGGATTCTCATGAGTTCTCTTGAGTTTTGGTGGTTTCAGGATCCAAAATATATGGGTTTTAGGGAGGAATCTGGAGGATCATGGTTAGGTTGACTCTACTAGTCAACCGCATGACCCCATTTCATAAGGATAATGGTTTTAATTAACAAAATGATAGGGTTAGAAGGCCATGTGTCCTGGTGTAGGTGTCCTTGGTTTGACTTACGTAGAATGTTCCTGGTTTCCAAAAACCAAGAAATACGAATGAACCCTCTATTCCATATATATAGTATCAATTCATGGTTTGGAAAACTATTTTTCAAACACTGCATCTAGAATATGAGAGGTGCTTGTTCCATGGATAGTAGCACCACATGGTTGGTGCACGATTTTCCAAACAGTATGTCCCAACCAATTTGATTTTAAAAAGTGGGATGTATTTTATTTTCTCCAGCCTTCTTTAAGTGGATCTCCTCTATTATTCTTTCTCATCCATGTGGAACACAACCACCATTAGTGCGAGGTAGTCCTCCCACTAGCGTGGACGATTTTCTACTATTAATTTACCAAACAACAACTATCCGTAGAGTTAGAACCATATTGGTAATAACATGAATCCTCATTAATCTTTTCTTGATTTATATATGTATGTTTAATGATAAATATTTTTAAGCTAATTCACCATATTTTCTGGGAATTAGAGAATTCATCTGATGTCCCCCATTTATGCTCGAATCAGAGACCAATATTGGAATAGTGGACCATCATAAGCATAATGTTAGTTTTCTACTTCTTTTAAATTACACATTCACCATTTATAAATTATTATCATTGTATTGTATTCTATACCATCCATGTATTACACTAAAAACATCAACTAACATAAATTTAAATATTCAAACTGCAACCTAGTTGTCCCTTTGTCCACTTACATGGTTGTGGGTCAATGACCACAACCCAAGCCACCTATTTTGGTCAGTGTGATTTTATATTCCTTGTGTTGTGTTGGGAAAATGATTTAATAACCCCAGGGTTGGGTTTATAAATCCCTTGACAGGTTTATAAATGCCTTAATTAATTAAAATTATTTAGTTAAACCACTTAGTCATTGATGAATTAAATTACGGTGTGTCATTTGTTTTATTAATATATGATAGAATTATATTCATGGTTGATGTTATCATTATGTAATGTAAATTTATATGACCCACTCAATATTAATAAATGTGATGACACACTTGTTATTAATAAATGAAATGTCCTAAAAAGTGTATACTTGAATTTTTTTATGACATTATTTAGTAAAAGGCCTCTTAATTAGTCATATTGTAAATATAGAGTGGCATTTTTATTGACATGGACATCTTTATTACATCAAATTAAATAGTTAAATAATTTATGGTCATGTTGAGAAATAATCAGGTTCTTTCTTGTAGAACAACTTGGGAAGCTTTATAGGTTGTTGGAAATTATTTTTACCATTATAAACACTCGAGTTTTATTTTTTTATTGAATTCCATGGATGGGATCATAGGTCACATGAATTATCTTATGCATTGAGTGATACATGGGATTCATAATTATGTAACTACATGCATTGTTTTTTCCCACTCTTTATGTGATACTTGGGTTTCCACTTTTTGGAACACCTTATGTGAGCTGTTGCCTAAACTGGTGGAGACCAGGTCCACTAAGAAAAGGGGAAGTAAGGAAATCAAAGACCCGTATGGAGAGGAAAGTGGAGATCAATGCAGAAAACCAAGAGTGATGAAAGAAGAGGTAGGGGAATGTCTGAGGCTCATAATCCCCTCCAAGGAAGAAATTACTACAAAATTTCTTCGACCCAATGCTTTAAATGAATATATTCTAAGGATTTATGAAATAAGGTTGTAGGTTGAAGCCACTGGGGAGATAGATTCGTGGATCGACAAACAAGACCGAATCATCTCTCGGGGATTGAACCATGGAAAAATCACCCTAGAGGAATTCTTTCAGACAATGGAAATAATGGTTTCTCACCTCGAAGAACTCATCAAGGAGAATCCATACACCTAGGTTAGTACTGTATAAAGGGAATTATATAGAGTGTCTGATTTAAATAATCTTAGTCTGGTGTTTAATAATTTTGTGAGATATTTCAGCACGTAATGGTTCTTGTTTTTCAAACTATTGTTTCCCACATTCCCCTAAAGTGTCTTAATAAAAATTTATTTTTGGATGGATGGATGGTTTCCTCTTAATAAATCTCCTAGAACGTGTAATAGAATAAATGGAATAATATTACACCTTGATCAATACATGGGTTTCTATTTTTTGGAATTCCATGGATTTTCTCATAGGGAAAACGAATTATATCATTCTTTTTTATTATTACATAGGACTAATGTTACTTTCCTTATGATGTTTAGTATACTCTTTTATGGACACTTGGGATTATAGCCTTGGGTCCTAAGACAACATTAATACTACCATCGTTACTATAATTTGGACTCTTTAGATCCTCATATCTGAATGTATATCTCATCATATATATTATTACATATTCTTATATATACATGTGGGATTGTTCATAGAAAATATGGTTTATGTCGAAGTATTTGTGGTGGTCGGGCATCATTGAGGAACCTGATGCCAAATTTTTAACATTTAGTTATTTACTTCCATATTGAATTACCCATACAATACTTTAGTGGTATACATAGACTGGATAACAATAGACATCATTGGCGGATGCCTACTGAGTATATCTCACTGCGTGTTCAGGAAGCCATTGCATATGCATACCCAAATAGACCTCATGATGGAAGGATCATGTTTTGTGATTGTTTTTGCTTTCTATTATCCTTTGTGGATGTGATGGAGTGTGAAAGAAGATGATCAATATTGTTTTTGTGATCCAATTAGAGATATATTTTGGGTCTTTCATTTTATTAATTACATGTTATTTGTATGTATCACATATTGTATGTCTATTTATACATTGCATCATATTCATGTATGACTCTTTTATTCACATGTTACTATCATTCAATTTATCTTTTACCGTATTCTATTTTTTTATCCTTTTATATTTATTACTGATCTATATGATATATTCTCCCAAATGTACCTCCATTAAACAATCACTAGTAGTTAGCAGCCTCTGCTGTATGGGGAGGCACGCTTTGTGTCTTAGTGGCCAACCTGCACAAGGCACCATTTTAGTGGTTCTCGGGATAGGAAATTATATTTTTAAGTTGTATAAGACCCATCATGAGTGTCACATAGGACATTATTGATTAGGTTTCATGATCTCAACAGTCAATTGAAATGGAACTAGTGTAGTTAGGCATGGTGTTCATGTTTGCGCAATGAAAGTAATTTTTATGTTTAGAGATCGATCATGAATAGATAATTGTAAATTCTGGATTATGGTAGGTTAATATTGGTGTTTTTTGGTTTACCATGGTTTCTTGAGGGTGATAATAATTATAGTTGGGAGTTTTTAATGACCTGAATTATTACGGGTAGGAATCATACTGGGGGAATTTGAACTGTCCGCTCCGGAGTGGGGGTCATGTTTTGAACATCAATTACTAGAAGTAATACACGTCATGTGATTTATTTTATGAAGTTTTTTGGAAAGTAATAATGGTATTTGGTTGATGATGGTGACCAGGTTACCATCATAGGAGGCCCTAGGATTACCGAACTACTGTAAATATACAACAACATCGACTAGTTAGCCAGGGGCCTAGATAGTGTGTTGGAAAAAATTTCTTTACCAACCAGGACAATTATGGGGTAATCTATATTGTTAGTAGAATATGAAAAGAGATATTTAAGTGTTTGTTCTTTGGTTTTTTTATGGGGGTTATTATTTTTATTCAACTCAGGGTTTTCGTCATATGACCATATGAACAAATGGGGGAGAGACCCTTTTTCCTCTGACTTTCTTTCCCTAAGTGTGTCTCTAGTCATGGTGATTCTAGATATATTTGATGTGTGATTTCTTTCTCACCTATAATAATTTCTCCAAATTTTTCTCATCCACCATTCTTTAATAAATTTTATTTAGTTTTTCATGGGTATGGGTTGTTGATTTATCTGAAGCATGGAAAAATTGTTTCTCTTTGAGGGGACATCAAGCGTGACTTGGGGGGGATATCCCTAAATGTTGAAATTAAGTTAGTGACCACTTTTTGTTATAAGATATATTTCTATATGAGTTTCTAAATGATTACTAATTAATTTTAGATTATATGGCCTTCAATTAGTATTTATAAATTGTGGTTTTTCTTATTGTGGATTGGATGTGTGTTGGTACTGAAACGCGCATTGTTTTTTATTAGTACATTTTGGGAATCCCTCAGGTATTCTTTTCAATTTATTCCAATTTTAAATATTGGAATATATTAATTAATCAATTAATTTGATGAAATATATCAGGGAGGTAGGTTCTTGGGTATTTATTATATCATGACATGTACTTTTGATGAATTTATGTGATTACCATGTGAGATTTGTGTCATTAGGATTTCTTTTTCATGATTAATTAATTTTAAATCATTTTAATTAATTATTGGTGACTCATTATGTGATATAGGGACTTGGGAGTTGAGGTGGGGCTTGGTTTTACTATGAAGTGGTGGTTGGGAAGAAGAATAAAATGGGAAATTTATAGTTCATTGTATGATAATTGACCTTATTGAAGACCCTTGGTCTTTGATTATTTTATTTTTGGGTTCTTCATTGTTAATAAATTCCTACATAATTTCATGTATTTTTTGAGTTATAAAATATGGTTTCAATGGGCTCAGATTTAGTTTCAGTGGTCCTCATTATGATTTATGTGTTTTTCAAGAGTTGGATAATGAAAGAAAATAGGCTTTCTTTTCAAAATTAGAATTTAATAAGGGATTTGGTTAAAATTAAATTTTTATATAAAATTATAATTTTATACATGGGGGTGGAATGATATTTTAAAATGGGGATGTGTTTTCTAAGAGATTTGGTAAAATATTTTGGTCCAAGGGCTGGGAAACTATAAAGTGGTATGATATTCCTTTGGAAATGGGTTTTGAAAAGTGGAATTCTCTTGATGTTTCATTAGAATTACTAATTGTCATGGCATGAAATGATCTTGGCCCATTTGAAAAGAAGTAGAAAATTAAATATTTTAAAAAGAATGTGTTCCTTAGGGGTTCTCTTTAGTATGGATATTCTTGTCGTCTGTTTCAACTAATCCTATTTTATCCTTATATTAATGTGGATAGTTGATCTCGATGATATTGAAGTACCTATGGAGGGTTAAAATCTATCTGAGAGACTCAGGTGGATATTTGCACATAACACTGTACATAGAGGGACTAGTTCCCAAATGATGGGTTATTTAATTGTAAGATGGTTTTCTTATAAGGTTGTTATTTATATGTTTGTTTACCTCATGATTTTTTGTGACCTATTTGAGTGAAAAGGATGGTTTTGGGTACTTGATGATGGACTCCCCAGAACCTATAGGGATTGGACAATGCCATTGATTATCAACTCCCTATAACCTATGGGGATGCTCTAATGTGATTGATTATTGAATCTCTAAAAATTGGTATAATGTGTTTGTTCACTTTATAGTGGCATCCCTAGAGCCTATGGGGAGGTTTGGTGTTATTTATGGTGACATAACTAGAATATTTAGGGTTGGGTCATAATATTTTATGTCCTCCATAAAATATTTGAGGATGTTTTGGGTTGACTTGATGGACCACCTAATGTATATACGAATGGGTCTAGGAACTTTCTATGGTCATGATTTGAGTGAAACGAATGGGGCTTGGGATATATTTAATACATAGATCGTAAAATACATCCACACTATCTTGGTGCCGATGAAGGTATTTTTTGGGTTATGGTATGAGATAGATTCCAATATGGGGAAAAAGTGAGTATTGTACGTGTTGTGGTATAAGGTGGATCCTAACAGAGTTCAAAAGTAGGAATTATTGTGTGTTATGTTTTTATTTAGGCATGTTTAATGAACACATCTACATCACACACACACACATATATATATATTCATATTCAATAAAAATTAACTATTTCATAGTAGTAGGCAGTTTGGGTGGGGCCCCTTGGATTCCTACTGGCTCATTTGACTCATACCATATCAGTGTATTTGGTGTGACACATGGTATACTAGGTATACTCTCCCTTTTTCTCTCAAGAAAAATTTATCACATTGATATAAATTGAAAGTAAATGTTAGATGGGTGTGGATATCATAGATGCATAAGGATGGATTGTGAGATGGGCTAGAGTTCACGTATTGTGTATATAATCAATAGATCATACAATCCAATGCGCCTTTTTACTGTATATGTTGTCTAATTGTTATTATAAAATATTTTTACCCTATTTTTTTATTAAATCATCATACATATAGTCTCATAATATTATATTTTTCACATTGTGGGCCCATAGAGATCCCAACATTGTATATATGTATTTTTCAGATGTTCCTTATATAGATAGGTCATACAGAATATTTTGTAGAACATAGGCATGATCCCTCGCACTTATATCATGGGAATAATCTTTGAACGACTATGTTAGTCCCCCACCACTATTTATTACCCTCTGATAAACATAGAGGATTACCTAAGGTTATGCAATTCTCTCCTATTGGGCATCATTTGGGAATCATGGGTGGATGAATTACAAATTTGAGGTTTTTTTCTTCCCAAAATACTCGTCCAATGATCCTTAAATTTATTTTCTATAGAGGATCCCTAAAGAAGCGATATATGTTTATAATGATCCTTTTTTAGTTTATTTCATGATAAAGCTATTCTAAACGTTCTATAATCATCTTAACTTGATGTAATAAGTATGTTCATTATATTGAGATGTTTTCTATGTTAATAGTATATCTATTTCATATATATTTTCCATCCGTTGGTAAACAATAATGCCTCAAATGAATAAGTGTGGACTACTAAATCCATGGAGATTTGTTGTTTTTATTCATTTCCCTTTTACATGGTTATTTATAAGGGAATATTTAATTAATATATATAATATTTACGATATAATTATGATTCCATAAAGTTGAATTATTATATAACATTAACAACTTTAGATGTTGATATTTTTTTAAAAAAATGAATTTATTTTTTTCAATTATTTTTCACTACACCAAACATTGAGTTTAACTTTCATTACACATAACACTATGTTAATTTTACGATACACACTACACTGAGATTAAAAAAACATGAAATATTATCAAAATATAATTAATTAATGTGATACTTATCAACTACACATTGGAATGGTGGATGTGAATATGATAAACTAAATATTTAAATTATTTTCTTTACACATGACTATAAAATTAAATCATTTGTAACCATTCAATTAGAAAACGAAAAAAAAAACTATTTAAACATAAAGGAAATATTTTTATGAAAAATAATTTTTTTATAAGAAAAGAACATTTAAAAAAAAAATTAATCTATACATGTTTTCAGAATGAAATAAACTAATTTAATATATTATATATTCAATAAAATATTTATAACTCACTTTATGTGTTTTATAGACAATAGATAAAAACAAATCCCATTTTATACTAAAAGTATATATTTTTTAAAAATGTATTTTTATCACCATTTTTACAACACATATTAAAACTAATTTTTCAAAATATGATAAAATTTATTTTTAAAATTAATGTTAATTTTTGAAGTCCTCATTTCAAAATTATCTGTAGGTGAATTTAGAGGAATTTCGGAGAAGATTCATTTTACGATGAATAGTAAAAAAAATTTGTTTTATTTAGAATTTTTATTTCACTTAATGATTTTGAAAACATAAAAATAATTTTTAGATGATTTAAATATAAAAAATATTTTAATTATATATAAATTTATCCAAATTATTTCATTTTAATCATTTTTATATTAAATTGTTATATACAATGTTTTAAATTTTTGAACACTTTCTTCTCAAAAACCTGCTTACTTGGCGCGTCTTTGAATTAAAAAAATTCCACATACATTAATGGACTATGTCAAAATAGATTCCCTATTTTTAAATCAGAATAATTTATATTATCCTTTAATTTCAAGTTAATATTTTAACATAATTAAAAGTAAAATAGTAAAAACTATTTATCACGGTTTATGTAAAAATGGGTTTACCATGGTTTAAATTAAAAATATAAGGGTTACAAATTACCCAATGATTTTTGAATACCCCTATTATTGAAATATGAAGACAATATATATTAAATATTATATAATGGACCACTGTTTAGAGTTTTTTCATATAAAAACATGGGAACAATATTTTATTATTGAAAATTCCAAATGTGTCCCTCATCTCAATTATAAAAGGTCACCCCACTCCTCTCCCCTCAATACCTTAAAAACACATTGGTTCAACCAATGACTAAAAAAATATTTTTTTATACATTCTCTTGTCTAATGAGCCTTACTTATTTCAGCAATCCAACTTAATAAATCTTTTTCTACAAACCATAAGAAGTTGTTCGAAGAAGATGTAATGTCCCTAATCGAGGGTTTTGTTATAATTATTCCTAAAACTACTTAAATTATTATTAAACCACGATTATATATTAACATAATTATATTACTTAAAAATATATATTTTTATGATCATATCTTGACCTAAAACCGTCTCATATTCTGTCAAATGGGATATGAGATACTCTTTCTGGTGCACATAAGATTACAACCTCAGGAATTGATATCATTCATTTTCCATCACCAATTATCACTGATGGATATAATGATGTATTTAATGACTATATAAGAAATTTAATATATAACTATTCTTATATAATCATTATATCACATATTCAAAATAACATTTTATTCATTGGGAATATGATAACATTGTTCCTGTGTATGGAAGACTACTGCCTCACGAGGAGATCTGATTCATAAATGCTTAAAATTTAAGGTGATAAAGATGGTTTTACCTATAATATTTGATATATATTAAATAAAATAATTAAATTATGTCAACATAACATTTAAATGTTTTTATTCCACCCTTTGAGAAAAAGGAATCAACTTTCCTATGTACGTACGATATACTATCTTCATTAACGGTGTATGTTTTTTCTATCTATAACTTTTATGGACCACTATAAATACATTGATACAGAATATATATGATATTTATATCATTTTTAATTTTCTGGAAAGTATGAAACCATGATCAACTTAATATTACTGAAAACAATAAATCAAAACATACAAGAAAAACAAAACAGTTGTTACCCGAAACGTTGTTCTAATGAGGCATTCTTAATAAAAAAGTAATAATAGGTAATAGTTAAATATTAAATTTTTTAATATAAAAATAATTAATATTTTCTAACATATTTATTATAAACTTATATTTATTATTTTTGATGTTCAAACATCTACAGTGGATGTTTAGACTTAGGTTAAGGGATTTCCCTCTTACTTTTATTTTCTGTGAGAAACAAGCCATATTCACCTTGTGCTTAATTTATATAGCATATATACATCCCATTAATGTATTTTATGATTATTATACTTAAATTTCATTGAATTTACATATCCATTTTAGTGCCTTTCTTTCATGGAATTTAATATTCAAACGTTTCTAAAATAGTAAGGGATTTTTTGTCTCAAATTTCCTTAATTGGGACATAAGTTATGTAATGCGCCAATATAATTATATGATGTATATATACAACACATTTGAAATTTTACATCATGAATATCTTTATTTAAATCGTATTAGTAATTTTATTTTATATTTTTATTTCATTGGGATTACAATTCATAGATACCAATGTTGTAATGGTTTTATGTTATAATCTCACCGTTTATTAGAATTTTCTAAGAGTATTCTTCCAATGATGAAATATTAAGAAATATTTCTAAATAAACTTGTTATATTTATCAAAATATATTAATTTAATCAGAATTCATATTTTTGCTTCATTTTTTTCTATTTATTTACTATAGAGTTTAAAATAATGTTTTTAATAAAAATCATCTTTATTTCTCTCTTCAGTCAAAAATCCTTTTTATTCTAAAGTAGTTAACTAAAAATATGTTTTAAAAATGAAGTTAATATTCTTCAAATGATTTATTAATGAAATTTTAACCAATTTTTAATTTTTAAAGAATATTTTAAAAGTAAACTTCATTTTTTCCAAATAATACCCATTTGGCTTTGACCGAAATGTGAAGTGAATCCCTATTTTAACATGTACGTCATGAATGTAATTTTCCACCATCATGACCATTATTTTCAATGAGTCATACTTTATGTGTTATAAAATTAATTCTAAAAGAAAATGAATTTTAAAATGTTTTAGGTTTTAAAAAAAGTTTTTTAAATAAGAAAGTATATTTTCACCAAAAATGATTTAATATTTTTTTAGGATTCAGTTATATGGTTTAAATATTATTTTTATATAACAAGATTTTTAAAAATATATATGTTTTAAATTATTTTTTCTAATTGGAATGGATATTTTCCTTAAGAAATCTTTTAAATTATTTCAAATCTTCTTTTATAAAATTTCAAGTTTATTTTCAAGGAAAAGTATTTCCGAAAAGTTTTATATTTCAATTATTTTTTTCAAATTAAAAATATTATTTTAGTCAATATATGACTTAAATTATATTAAAATATTATGTTATAAATTTTCAATGAAATTTTCAAAGGAATTTAATTTATAAATATTTTATTTTTTATTTTTTAATGTAAAGAATTATATTTTCCTCCAAAAATATTTTAAATTATTTTTAAATATTCCATTAAAAGTTTTTAAGTTTATTTTTTAATAAAATTATTTCAAAAATATTTTATGTAGTTTTAGTTTTAAAATATTATTTTCGAAGAATACTTATCTACCTAACGAAATATTCCAAGCAATTTATCTTTCCAAATAATATTCAATCTATGATGAAATAATTTGATGTAACTTATGATTTACTAGGGTAATTAACCAAGGATACTGCTACTATACTTTAGATAAGTAGTTAATGATGAAAAGGTGTTTATGAAAGCTATTTATAATACATTGGTTATACCATGAAAAATGTAACACCCGAGACTTTTATAAGAAATATTTTGTTTAAATTTTATATAAATCATCAAAGGAATCTTTTAATACACAAAACACTATCTTGGCTTGCTTTACACGCAATTGGGACATTCCTTGATAGCTTTCATCGTACGCAATACTGAGTTTCACTAAACAACGGTATGCTTTTAAAATATTATTAAAACTAGCAGTTATGAATAGTAATAACCACTTTTTAAAATTTTGTAAATTTTATTTCACATAATGGACTTCGTTTTCGGATTCGGAATATCGAAATTAGCCTACGGTGAAATTTTGGTATTTTTCTGGAAACTTTCAATTTTTGATGAACAATGAAAATATTGGGTTACTATTTAAAAACCGAATTTTTATTTAAATAATTATTTATTTTATTTAAATATATTTTAGGTCAAAATTGATACATAATACCTATATAATTTCAATTTAATTCATTGGAGTAATTTTATAATAATTTTAGATATATAAAAATTTTATTGAACTTTTCACCATCTTTTACTCACCTCCTAGGAGAATTTGCAAATTTACATAAAACATAATTTTACCGCTTCTCTGAGTGGAATTTCAAAACTCCAAGAGACACAGTTGATGTCAGTAAGTAATATGTGGTTCAATGAGATGAAAATAATTTTTGGTGAATAGTAACTTTTTACTTTTATTTACCACTGTTAAAAGTAAATAGGGTAATTAAGGGTAAAAATGATATTATTTTTATCCTAACACATGTCCTAATTCTATTGGATAAGTGTAATTCGACCAAAAAAAACCTTAGGAATAAAATATGACCATTTAGGCCAACATGGATTAGATTAGGACATTTATTATTAATTTATTTAAAGAAGGGTTAAAATAGTTAAAATCAAAGTTTAATAAGTAAATAATTTTTAATATAGGTTTATAAATATGATAAATTCGACTATAAATATTCATTAGAAAGATAAAATCATTTCCAACATAATGGTATTTTTTTTGTAATTTTTAGACATTATATAATTTAATTTAATTATGACTCAATGATGATGCGGTAATTATCTTATTAATGAAATATTGACATAATTGATGTTATAAATACCCAAATAAATGTAATTTGACACTTTTTATGAATTCCACAAATTTTATAGGTTAATATGACATTTTAGTATTGATTTAATTAACTTTTTTCGAACTAATCATTCTATTATAAATTTTAAAAAAATCAATTACTAAATAGTGTCAAAATTGACATAAAATAGTTTTTTTTAAATATTATATTATTAATTGTTATTGTATTCCTAAAAATCTAAGAATAGGCCAAATGACTTAGATAAGGTTATATATATTAATAATAAACAACCTGGTGTTCTTTTTGCTTGTTATAGTATGTTTATTAAACTTATAGTGTAAGAACACAAAAAGACATGGTAAAACTAAAATTATCTAACTTAAAGTTATATCTAAATGATAAGGTTAAAATAGTAAACTAAACTTGTAAAATTTTTATTTTATGAGAGGATTTCGACCCATCCCCAACTTATCCTCTAAATAAATCAATTTGGAGCTACTTAAAACTGAATATGGCTTTATAATACAATAATATTTTTAGTTTTTTCAAAGGTTCCCCTCTCCTCCCTTATAAAAGGGCACCTCCTCCCTCTCTTCCTCACACCTCTTTGAGACTTCAAGCTGAGCCAGCCCATAAAAACGCCTCCTCTACAATTCCATAGAAACATCTAAAAGGTCCTGGTCTTCTTCAAAGTCCAATTTTAGTGCCATAAAAGGAGGTCTCAAAGAAGCGCTTCAAGGAAGAGATAATGTCTGTTACCAATTCATTCAACTTTATTTCTTCTTCCACTTATTCTTATTTAGTTGTTTCATTATGAATTAATAAAATCAGTATCACTCATATAATTATATGTTATTATAAGTATGAAACAACCCTATTTCACCATCTATCCACCATACGGAAAACAAAATCACCGTGCATGCGTACATACGGAATACCGTCTCCACGCCATGGTGTAATCTATTTTCCACCACCACCTTACTTGGATGGGTATAATGGTGAAAATAAATAACTATATATGATTATATTAAAGTGGTATTGATTCTTAAATAGTATACATAAACTCCAATACAATTCCATGATCATGGGAACGATATCATCGTTCGTGCGTACGTACGTAATACCGTCTCCACGATGTGAAGCGACTCGTTCTATATGATCTTCATTGGATAATGATTTTATATAAATGAATTTAATTAATTAATATGATATATATTACACTAATACCATTCTGTAAATGAGGTATCTATAACCTAAAAAGAAGAGTAAGAATTTATTCGACAAAACACGCATAAGAACAAAAAGCAATAAACACTTGAATAACAAGTAACAATGAAATATTACTAATAAGAAGCTAATAATATGACCATATATGATGTCATAAAAATTAGTATGATTCTGGAATACGTCAATTAAATTATTTAAATCATTATACAGGAGGTTCGGTCACTTACCAAGCAAATCGGACCTAAGGTAAGGGAAATATCACAATCTCATTTTTATCCGAGATTGTTTATACTTTGGAATTTACTGGGGAGTATTTTATCATCCACATAAATTTTTCCTCAATATGTAACATTATTTCCATCCACCTAAAATTGTTTAAATCCAATTTTACCCTTCGGTGAGTTTTTAGTAAAACATATGAAATGAATCTTTTATTGTTTTTCGTATGAGGTACTTTTTGACTTTTCCGAAAAAAGTACGAGAAGAATGTTTTTTTAACTTATACGACATGAATGGATTTTTAAAACATTATATCCAAGAATCTTCCTTTACAAGTTTTCAACATTATTTTTAATCAACTTATTTTAGTTTATAACTGTATGACATGTTAAGAAAGGAAAAGTGTTTTTGAAGTAGAAAGAATGTTTTCCTCAAGAATGGAGTTCAAGTGTTTTATCAAAATTATTTTCCATATAAGATAATATAGGGTTCTGTTTATACCCCTATTATTACATTTATTTTATTATGTTGTGATGGAATTATTTTTATTAATTCCTTTATCTTATATGAATTGTTTTATTAAGTCACGATGTTTAAGTATCCCATTTTTATTACATGGGTTATGCAATGATGTATGATTTTATGATTTTGTGGCACACATAAAAATGGTATCATTATGAGATGGCTCAGACCTATTACTATCTCCAATTCATTGGGTAAAGATTTTATATCTCATGAGATAGACATGGCTGGAACGGTAGGTTAAACTGGTTCAGTGAAACAGGACTGAAACGAGGAATGAACTCGGTTTAGAAATGGACATTGTCCACTAAGATAGTCTTGGAAATGAGTCTTGACTAATAAGAAATGATTCTATATGATTATGTGTGTATGAAAAAAATCTTCATGTTTTAATTTATGATCATTGTGAATACATTTCACTACCATGATTTATCCCATGTTATGAAATTTTGATCTCTTTTGCAGGGTAAGATTTCCAAAATGTTATGTTCTTATGAATATGATGTGATTGATATTTATTTTGTTTACCCTTACTGAGCATTGAGCTCACCCTTTTGTATGTTTTCTTTCCCTAGGTCATGAAGAAGGTTATTAAGTAATATATGCCAAAAGGGACTATAGATATGATGAAATAAATGGGAAACAATGTAGACACTTTACGAACCAGTTGTTTATGTTTCCCAGTTTCTAAAGACACTATACCTATACAGTCCTTTCATGGTTTTGTTATATGTTGTAATAAGTGAACTTAAATTTTGAATTACTAAAAATGTATGTAAAGTATGGGTCGTTATAGTTGGTATTAGAGGAAAGGTATAGTCAACCTTTGGAAAATAGGATCTGAAAGCCTTAGTATGAATCCAAAGAATAAGTCAAAGCATAGAACACAATGTTAGTTTTTTAGAAATGGCCATGAATAACCTAGGATAAGACCTTAAGTGTGAAATTTTATTCTTGATTATGTGGTTTTCCTTTTATAATTAGTGTTGCTCACACTATTCTTCTTGGTTTTAGTCAATGGCTGGAACCCAAAGGAACCGTGTTAATGCGGAATGTGACGGGCAATGCAATGATTGTCCCCATGAGGAACCAAACGTTATGGGAGCTGTATTGAAAAATCTTGTAGCCAGGCTCACACAACATTCTCATGCTATGAATCATGCAGGACTTCCAAATGACCAAAGTAAGGAGCAAAATTCTATTGAATCCTTCGTGAGACAGCGTCCACCTTCATTCAGTGAGTCTACTGATCCATTAGTTGCTGAACAATGGATCAGTACTACTGAAAAGATATTTTCAGTTCTTCAATATTCCGAACATGATAAAGTCATCTTAGCAGTGTATCGTTTGGAAGGTGATTCTGATCAATGGTGGAATCTTATCAAGAATACGAGGCCAAGAGATGAAATTGAGTCGATGGAATGGGACGAGTTCAAGAACTTATTTTTCAATAAGTACTTCCCTCGTATTCTCTGAAAAAAGATGGAGAAGGAGTTTCTTGAACAAAAACAAAAGGATGATGAATCTGTTGGAACCTATGAAGAAACTTTTACAAGACTTGCAAGGTACGCTTCTGTTATTATTATCCAACCTGATATTAAGATCTATCGATTCTTTAGTGGCATAAAACCAATTTTTCGAAGGGCGTTGTCCATAAGGGACATCAATAGCTACGAGGAAATCATTCGATGTGCTCTCAAAGTTGAGATGGAGATTGGAGTAACCCATCTGTCATATGGGTTTGGTAAGAAGAGGAAAATGGAATTCAAAGGAAAATCTAAAGAGCACACTAAAAAGAAGATGTGTTTTCCCTTATGCTCAAAGTGTGGAATGAAACATGGAGGGAGTTGTCTTAAAGGGATAAGTAAATGTTTTAAATGTGGAATGGATGGTCGTCGGGTAGTTGAATGCCGCAATGATGTGAAGAATATGTCTAGTGATGCGAACAATGAAAAGGCGACACAGAGTGCACCTCCTACACATCAATGTTATAAGTGCAAGGAAATGGGGAATTATCTCAATAAATTCCCTAATCCAAGGGTTGATGATGATGATCGACGTCAAAAAACTCTCAAGGCTAAAGACAAAGGAAAGTCACATGCAATTTCTATCAGTGATGTCGAGTATGATAACGAAGTGGTGAAAGGTACACTTACCATCCACTCTAAAGTAGAAAATGTTTTATTTGATTATGGATCCACACACTCCTTTATTTCTGAAGAATTTTCTGAGGGTATCACCGTATTACCTCAATAATTAGATGCTGAGTTAGCTGTGACAGCCCCTAATGGCACAACAGTCGCATCAAAAGATTATAATTCTTCTCCGATTGATGTTTATGGGAAAGTGCTTACTCAAAATCTTTTGATCCTCCCTATAGTGGAATTTTATGTGATTCTTTGCATGGATTGGATTTTTGTATATGGAGCTCATATCAATTTCCAATGAAGGGATGTCACATTTCATATTCCAGATCAATCTTTGATCATCTATCGATGCAAGGATGAACATAACCTTCTAGTGGAAATTTCTTCCATCTTATGGGTCTTGATTCCACTAAATGAAGGTTATTTATCTCAAATGGTTAGTGAGAAACTCGCGATTAAGAATATACCCATTGTACGGGAGTTTGATGATGTTTTTCTGGAGGAATTTCCGGGTCTTCCACCAAATCATGAAGTTGAGTTTCAATAGAACTCGTACGGGGTGCTTTACCTATTTCAAAGACACCTTATAGAATGGCCCCAATTGAGTTGCAGGAATTGAAGAAGCAACTCCAAAAGAATCTTGATAAGGGGTTCATACGCCCTAGTTTGTCACCTTGGGGAGACCCTGTTCTGTTTGTTAAGAAGAAAGATGGATTAATGAGACTCTGCAATTATTATCAAGAACTTAACAAGATCACTATCAAGAACAAATATCCTCTCCCACGCATTGATGAATTATTTGACCAACTATGTAGAGCTCAATACTTTTCCAAGATTGATATTCATTTGGGGTATCATCAATTAAAGTTAAAAAGGGAGGATATACCAAAGACGACTTTTCGTACAAGGTATGGACACTATGAATTTATAGTCATGCCATTTAGTCTTACTAAGGCCCATGTTATCTTCATGGATTCGATGAATAGAGTCTTTAGAGACTATCTTGATCAGTTTTTGGTAGTCATTATAGACGATATTCTTGTATATTCAAAGAGCAAGGAAGAACATGAAGATCACATGAGAATTATATTGAAGACCCTGAGAAAGGAGAAGCATTATGCCAAATTTACCAAGTGTGAATTTTGGCTTCAAAAAGTTTCATTTTTGGGTCACATAATCTCAAAAGAGGGGATATCTGTGGATCCAGCAAAAACAGAGGTTATCGAAAGATGGTCGAGACCAACAACAGTAACTGAGATCTGATGTTTTCTTGGTTTGGCTGGATATTATCGAAGTTTTGGGAAATACTTTTCACGATTATCTAATCCACTCACCAGGTTGACTTGGAAAGGAGTTAAGTTTGTTTGGATGGAGGAATGTGAAGAGAATTTCAAGGAGTTTAAAAGGAGGTTATCCATTGCACCTGTGCTCACACTTCCTTGTAGTGGAGAAAGGTTTGTGATCTACAGTGATGAATCCAAGAAGGGATTGGGGTGTGTTCTTATGAAAAATGATATGGTGATAGCTTATGCCTCACGACAGTTGAAAATCCATGAGTAAAATTACCCAACTCATGATTTGGAGTTAGCTGCGCTAATCTTTGCATTAAATATTTGGAGGCATTATCTTTATGGAGAAAGGTGTGACATTTATACTGATCATAAAAGTTTAATGTATATTTTCACACAAAAGGAGCTGAATATGCCCCAAAGAAGATGGTTGGAGCAGATTAAGGATTACGACTGCTCAATTCATTACCACCCTGGGAAAGCAAACAAGGTGGAAGATGCATTAAGTCGACAAGACCATGCCAGTTTATCCCTGATGAGGATCACAAAAGATCCAATATTTATGGATTTACAAAGGATGGATCTTGGAATTATAATGAAAGGGGAAAACTCGTATCTTTCTCAAATGAATGTTCAACTATATATACATGTTATGATTAAAGAGGCACCGAAAGAAGATGTAGAGTTACCATAGAAGGTGAGAAATGTTCCTGAATTCAACCTTGATTATGATGAGAAAATAAAGTTCATGAATCGGGTTTGTGTTCCTCCCATCCCCGAATTAAAGAAGGAGATGCTGGATGAGGCGCATAGTTCTTCATTATATATTCATCCTGGAAGCATGAAGTTGTATAGGGACCTGAAAGAGTACTTCTGGTGGGATGGAATGAAAAGATATGTTGCTGAATATGTCTCTCGATGCATGGTTTGTCAGCAAGTTAAGCCTGAGAGACAGAAGTCTAAGGGGATGTTACAACCATTACCCATACCCGAATGGAAATGGGAAAACATCACAATGGACTTTTTCACAGGACTTCCTAAAACATCCAAAGCAAATAATGCTATCTGGGTCATAGTTGATCGTCTTACAAAGTCTGCACACTTCATTGCTATTAGAGAGGATTTCTCTCTGGATCAGCTTTCCAGGATATATGTAAAGTAAGTGGTAAGATTGCATGGAGTACCACTTTCTATTATATCTGATCGGGATCCAAGGTTTACCTCAAAGTTCTGGCGATGTCTTCAGCATACTCTGGATACAGAGTTGAGTTTCAACAATTCTTATCATCCTCAGATAGACAGTCAGTCTGAGAGGACAATTCAAACTCTAGAAGATATGTTGAGAGCTTGCCCTATGGATTTGAAAGGTGGTTCGGATCAACACCTACCTTTGGTGTAATTTTCTTATAATAATATCTTTAACTACATTATTCAGATGGCTCCTTATGAAGCTCTCTATGGAATGAAATGCAGGACTCCAACTTGCTGGGATGTAGTTGGGGAAAGAAAACTATTAGGACCTGATCTTGTTGATGAGATGGCAGAAAAGGTCAGATCTATTCAACAACACATAAGAGCAAATCGGAGTCGACAAAAACGTTATGCCGATAACCGAAGAAAATAATTAGAGTTTGAAGTGGGTGATAAAGTGTTCTTATGAATATCTCCTTGGAAGAGAGTAATGATATTTGGAAAGAAGGGAAAGCTGAGCCCTAGGTATATCGGTCCTTTCGAAATACTAGATCGTGTTGGGAAGGTAGCTTACTGATTGGCGTTTCCACCGAATCTCTCTCAAGTTCACGTTGTGTTCCATGTATCTCTCTTGAGAAAGTACATACCTGATCTTTCACATGTACTCAGCTCAGAAGTTGTACCGCTGGAACAAGATCTTTTTTATGAAGAATAGCCGATAGAGATTCTCGATCGTAGTGAAAAAGTCCTACAGAACAAGACCACTCACTTGGTGAATGTTTTACGGAGGAACCACCAATTAGAAGAAGCTACATGGGAGCCTGAGGATATGATGATGGAGAGGTATCCTCATCTGTTTGTTACAAGTGACGAATTTCGTGGACGAAATTCATTTTAAGGGGGGTAGAATGTAACACCCGAGACTTTTATAAGAAATATTTTGTTTTTATTTTATATAAATCATCAAAGGAATCTCTCACTACACACAACACTAGCTTGGCTTGCTTTACACGCAATTGTAACCTTCCTTGATAGCTTGCATCGTACGCAATTCCGAGTTTCACTAAACAACGGTATGCTATTAAAATATTTTTAAAACTAGCCGTTATTAATAGTAATAACCACTCTTTGAAATTTTTTAAATTTTATTTTTCAAAATGGACTTCGTTTTTGGATTCGGAATATTGAAATTATCCTAGGGTGAAATTTTGGTATTTTTCTGGAAACATTCAATTTTTGATGAATAGTGAAAACACTAGGTTACTATTTAAAAACTGACTTTTTATTTAAATAATTATTTATTTTATTTAAATTTATTTTAGGTCAAAATTGATACATAATACCTATATAAGTTCAGTGTAATTCATTGGGGTAATTTTATAATAATTTTAGATATATAAAAATTTTATTGAACTTTTCACAGTCTTTTACCCACCTCCTAGGAGAATTTGCAAATTACATAAAACTTAATTTTACCGCTTCTATAAGTGGAATTTCAAAAATCCAAGAGACACGGTTGATGTCAGTAAGTAAAATGTGGTTCAATGAGATGAAAATAATGTTTTGGTGAATTGTAACTTTTTACTTTTATTAACCACGGTTAAAAGTAAATAGGGTAATTAAGGGTAACAATGATATTATTATTACCCTAACACATGTCCCCATTATATTGGATAAGTGTAATTCGACCAAAACCAACCTTAGGAATAAAATATGACCATTTAGGCCCACTTGGATTAGATTAGGACATTTATTATTAATTTATTTAAAGAAGGGTTAAAATAGTTAAAATCAATGTTTAATCAGTAAATAATTTTTAATATAGGATTTTACATAAGATAAATTCTACTATAAATATTCATTAGAAAGCTAAAAGTATTTATACATAATGTTATTTTATTTGTAATTTTTAGACCTTAAATAAGCTAATTTATTCATGACACAAATATGATGCAATAATTATCTTATTAATGAAATATTGACATAATTGATGTTATAAATACACAAATAAATGTAATTTGAAACTATTTATGAATTACACTAATTTTATAGGTTAATATGACATGTTAGTATTGATTTATTTAACTTTTTTCTAACTAATCATTCTATTATGATTTAAAAAAAATAAATTACTAAATAGTGTCAAAATTGACATAAAAAAGTTTTTTAAAAAAATATTATATTATTAATTGTTATTTTATTCCTAAAAATATAAGGTACGGCCAAATGACTTAGATAAGGTTATATATATTAATAATAAACAACTTGGGGTTCGTTTGGCTTGTTATAGTAAGTTTATTAACCTTATAGTGTAAGAATAGAAAAAAGACACGGTAAAAGTAAAATTATCTAACATAAAGTTAAATCTAAATGATAAGGTTAAAATAGTAAACTAGACTTTTCCAAATTCTAATAGATTCGAGGATTTCGACTCATCCACACCTTAGATTCGAAATAAATCTATTTGGAGCTATTTAAAACCGAATATGGCTTTATAATAAAATAATATTTTTAGTTTTTCCAAAGGTTCCCCTCTCCTCCCTTATAAAAGGGAACCTCCTCCCTCTCTTCCTCACACCACTTTGAGCCTTCAAGCTCGGCCAACCCTTGCCAATATCTCCTGTACACTTCCCTAGAAACATGTTAGAGGTCCTGGTCTTCTTCAAAGGCCAATTTTTGTGCCCTAAAAGGAGGTCTCAAAGAGGCGCTTCAAAGAAGAGGTAATGTTCGTTACCAATTCTTTCAACTTTATTTCTTCTTACACTTCTTCTTCTTTAGTTGTTTCATTGTGAATTAATAACATCAGTATCACTCATATACTGATATTTTATTATAAGTATGAAACAACCCTATTTCACCATCTATCCATCTTACGGAAAATGAAATCTCCGCGCGTGCGTACGTACGGAATACCGTCTCCACGCCGTGGTGTAATCTATTTTACACCACCACCTTATTTGGATGGGTATAATGATGCAAATAAATAAATATATATTATTATTGTAAAGTGGTATTGATTCTGAAATAGTATACATACACTCCAATACAATTCCACGATCATGGGAACGATATCATCACTCATGCGTATGTACGGAATACCGTCTCCACGATGTGGTGCGACTTGTTCTACATGATCTTCATTGCATAATGATTTTATATAAATTAATTGAATGAATTAATATGATATATATTACACTAATACCATTCTATAAATGAGGCATCTATAACCTAAAGAGAAGAATAGGAATTTATTCGACAAAACATGCATAAGAACAAAAAGCAATAAACACCCGAATAACAAGTAACAATGAAATATTAATAATAAGAAGCTAAGAATATGACCATATATGATATCATAAAAATATGTATGATTCTGGAATTAGTCAATAACATTATTTAAATCATTATACAGGAGGTTCAGACACTTACAAAGCAAATCGGACCTAAGGTAAGGGAAATATCACAATCTCATTTTTATCCGACATTGTTTATACTTTGGAATTTACTGGGGAGTATTTTATCACCCACATCCATGTTTCCTCAATATTTAATATTATTTACATCGACCTAAAATTTTTTAAATCCAATTTTACCCTTCGGTGTGTTTTTAGTAAAATATATGAAAAGAATCTTTTGTCATTTTTCGTATGAGGTACTTTTTGACTTTTCCGACAAAAGTACGAGAAGAATGTTTTTTTAACGTATACGAAATGAATGGATTTTTAAAAAATTATATCCAAGAAGCTTCCTTTACAAGTTTTCAACTTTATTTTTAATAAACTTATTTTAGTTTATAACTGTATGACATGTTAAGAAAGGAAAAGTGTTTTTGAAGTAGAAAGGATGTTTTCCTCAAGAATGGAGTTCAAGTGTTTTATCAAAATTATTTTCCATCTAAGATAATATAGGGTTCTGTTTATATCCCTATTATTACAGTGATTTTATTATGCTGTAATGAAATTATATTTATTAATTCCTTTATCTTATATGAATTGTTTTATTAAGTCACGATGTTTAAGTATCCCATTTTTATTACATGGGTTATGCAATGATGTATGATTTTATGATTTTGTGGCACACATAAGAATGGTATCATTATGAGATGGCTAGGACCTATAACTATCTCCAATTCATTGGGTAAATATTTCATATCTCATGATATAGACATGGCTGTAACGGTAGGCTAAACCGGTTCAGTGAAACAGGACTGAAACGTGGAATGAACTCGGTTTAGAAATGGACATTTTCCACTAAGATAGTCTTGGAAATGCGTCTTGACTAATAAGAATTGATTCTCTATGATTATGTGTGTATTCCAAAAAGCTTCATGTTTTAAGTTATGATCATTGTGACTACATTTCACGACCATGATTTATCCCATATTATGAAATTTTGATCTCTTTTGGAGGGTAAGATTTCCAAAATGTTATGTTCTTATGAATATGATGTGATTGATATTTCTTTTGTTTACCCTTATTGAGCATTGAGTACACCCTTTTGTATGTTTTCTTTCCCCAGGTCACGAAGTAGGTTATTATGTAAGATATGCCAAAAGGGACTATAGATATGATGAAATAAATGGGAGACAATGTAGATGCTTTATGAACCAGTTGTTTATGTTTCCCAGTTTCTAAAGACACTATACATATACGATCCTTTCATGGTTTTGTTATATGTTGTAATAAGTGTACATCAATTTTTAAGTACTATCAATGTATGTAAAGTATTGGTTGTTATAAAAAAATTCATATGAATACCACTTATTTATTATGTTTTATGTTGTGATGAAATGATATAATTTTTATGAAACCGATTTCTTTTATACAGGTTATGATATGATGATATGTTTATGAAAACCACTTTATTTCACTGGTTATGAAATATTTAACGGTTTATGATCTTGGGTCATATATATTTATGATTTTCATTGTGTGATGTGCATATATATCTCTCTCAAAAAAATTGGGTAATGATTTATATTTTGTGAGATAGGCATGACTGAAAGGGGGAGTGAACCTGGTTCAGTAGGGGACTTTGTTCGCTATGATGGTCTTGGGAGTGATCTGTGGCTACTCCATAGGTTTTTTATAGAACCCATTATACTATAATGAACCTAGAAATGATCCTCGACTAAAATGGAAATAATTTTATATTCATATGTATAGGACACAATTTCATATCTTAGGCCTATGTTATGATCTCATGGTATGTTAATAAAATGGGCGATGCCCTAACTTTTTGGGTATGACCTCCTGGATGTGTTATTTAATTCCTTTAGTATTTATGTCTTATGAATATCCAATATTTATTCCATGACTCATGATTCGGATTGTTGAAATATAAGGTATGGTTTTCACATGTCATGTTCATGGTCTCATACCCATATTATTACATTAGGTTTAGATATTTCCCCTTTTACCTTTTTTAAGAATCTATTATTACCCTTTCCTATTTTTCATTTTACCATGTTATGAATAATAGTTTTACGTTGGGTATTTTGTTTCAGAGTTTTAAAGGTGATGATATTTATTTGCGATTTTGTAGATAACTATTGAAAAAATAATATTATGTCTCATGTCTCTAAATAAAATAAACTATTACAGTTCTCAGGTGTGTGTTTATATAATGTATTAAACATTCGTAAAAAATATTTCATATACATCTTGAAACATTAGAGTTTTTAAAGTTGGTATTAAAATAATTTTATATTTAACCTTTTAAAACTAGGATGATAAAACATTAATGGGATTCCTAGGGATATTTATAAGGATATTTCTAGGGATGTATCTAAGGATAGATCTAAGAATGAGTAAATGTATATGAAATTATCGGGTAAATTTTGTAAAGGGTTGAAAAAGTGGTTTACAAAAAATCCCATATGTATCTGGATTCAATAAGTGGATATGGATTTGGAATAGGGATTCCACAGGGTAAAAACATAAAAAAGGAAGATTGAGCTGCACTCGATCATCATCTGGTTCATGTCAAAAGGCCTTGTTGCACACCTAGTTTGACACTCTTCAGGAATATGATTTATAAATTTACAAACTATTTATGAACCATCATGAAGGATTTAAATAGATGATTAATATAAATGGCCTAGTTTTAACCTAAGGCTTAATAGATTAAAACTATGGTGTCTTGATTTAAATATCAAATAATAATTTTTCATAACTATGTGGGTTCATATAATGAATATATTGACTCAAAAAATGATTTTTTCTTTTAGTCAATGACATGAACCAGAATGAACTAGATTAACATTTAATGTGACATGAAATGTGTTGATAAACAACTAAAAGGGATGAAATCTATAATGAACGATATTTTGATTATTCATTATCATTTATTTTAAAATATTATTTAAAACATAAAACTTAATAATGTATCTGAGAAAAGAAGATAATGATAGAGTTTGTTGAGATTTTTTAATTGAGACAATGGAAGAACGATTCATCAGTTTCTTATTTGTTGACAATGTGTGAAGATGCACTCTTAGGAATTTCTCATTGGGACAAAAAGTTTTTTTGTTGTGGAAAAGAATCAAAAAATTTATATAATATCAAAGTACAAATGAAAATATTAGATAAAAGTTTTGATGAGAATAATGATATCACTATGGTCTCACTGACTATCAGATTTTTTAAACATTGAATGTATGTGAATTATGAAAATTGATATCCTAAGTGGAATGATTCTGAATTTAATTAGTATGTTTTTATGGTCAATTAATTTAATATTGACTATGAAGAGACATTGAATGAAATATGGAAGTAAAGAGTTATTAAGGAATAAGTAGATGAAGCATAGTTAATGGTTTCAGAAGTAAGGGGGTTTATTGAAGTGTTTATGTATTTTAATTCGTGAATTATGTTATATGAATCATTTAATCTTGCAGTATAAGTTTTTCATTAAGGATGTTCAAAAATATGATTAATGGTGCTAATTTCTATGAAAATTGAATTAGTGGAAAGGTAATATTGCGATTAAGAGAAGATAACCCTTAATATGTTTCTCATGTTGATAAATGGTTTATAGTTCGGGTACATACATGATTTATATTAATATAGTAAATTGGATTGTATTGATGACCTTATAACTGATTAATGATTTTAGGAAGAAGTGGTTTGTGTTATCATGTATGGAGTTTACAAAATTATTTGTTTTATGGAATATGTTAAATAATCACTAGTATAATTTATGTAATGAGGATATATGTATGTTTTCATTAATGTTTTATGGTAATTCTGGTTGTTACAATGATTCATGAAAATTACAACTAAGGTAATCAAAAAAAATTATATGACAATCAAGAGATACTTTATGATATTTTGGGTAACAATGTTATGATTAATTTTAAAAAAAAATTGACCGAAATTGAAAATTAAAAATTATGTAAGGGTTATAAGGATAACTATTTATGGAATGGTGTAATTTAAATTTTGGATGATGTTTTAGATATTAATATATTGTTTCACCATATAAATAATTAGGGATATATTTTACTTACCTTTTGGTTTTGATAATGAAAAGAGATATAAGTAATGGATTATAATTATTTTATGGATCTTATTTAGTGATTTATACTTGAATCATTTATCTATTAGAGTAAGAGATGAACTGGGAATTGATCAAGGCCTGTCAAATGGAAGAGGTGGCCTGTAAGAAAAATAAATAAATAATGTATGTATATCATCTCATGAAAATTCCACAACATTAGGAAAATGATCTTGAAATAAAATGTTGTCTTATTATAATCATTTTTAATGATATCAATGGCCTTTTTCTTGCCTCTATGGTTTATGGATTTTTGGTCATTAACTTTCTCCTGATCATGTTCGTTATCACTCTTGGTTAGTATTTGGGTGTTAGTTTTCTCTTATATGTCCAAGCATTCACTTCTCACCTATGTTATATTATTTAGAAACCGAGTATTTGTTTTTTCATATGCCTTATCACATCCCTTATTCTCTTTTCAATAGGATGTTGATTAACATATTTTAGGAAGTGGTGTCTCTACAAAGGTATTTTTCAAATTTTAAACCCCTTATTTTAGAGTAAAAGTTTAAATTATGAGGATACAATTTATTTAAGGGGTATAATGTATCAACCCTAGATTTTTTGAAATATTTTTCTAAATGAATTTAATATTTTTGATATTTTTGTCACAAAGGTCACCATTTGTTTATTTGCTACACATAACATTGAGTTTATCATGGGTTACACACAAGACTGATAAATAATAACTAAATTTTATAAATATATGGTTAACACATGTTTATAATATGAATTATTTTATGGCCAATTAATTATAAATGATCATTAGAAATATTTGAATAAAAAGAAAATATTTTTCTAAAAAAACACATTAATTCAAATAATCTCATTTTATTCTAAATAATTTTACAAAAACAGTTTGATGAAATATTTTAATGAAATTTATTTATAATATATATTGTATCATATTTTTAAAATTCATAATTTATTTTTCCAAGATATGTGATAATATTAAATCCACTTTTACACTTAAAAAAATGTTTTTTTAGATATAGTTTTCCCCCTTTTCAACACTTACTTCAAAAATTATTTTTGAAATATTTGGAGAATTAATTTGAAAAAATAACTTTCTTTTTTTAAATCATCATGTCAAAACAATATTAGGGTGAAATTTTTATAATTTTACATGCGGTTATATTTTTCAATGATTGGTGAAAAATGATAGTTTTTATTAAGAATATTCATTTCATTTAAAGCATTAAAAAATAAAAAATATTTTAAGATGGTTTTAAAAGGAAAAACTAGATCAAATAAATATCTATAAATCTAATTATGGTCATTGGAATCGTTTTAATAATAAATTTTTATATAGAACATTTATAACTTTGGAACGTTTTCTGTTTAGAAATACGCATTATCGTCACATCTGAGGGATTAACTTTAAATTGATTTTTATTAAATTATGTGAATGGAATATGTAAAAAATGATTCCATTGTTGTATGAATAATATTTTATATTATATAATAAGGTCAACTTGATTTTTCACCACAATGAAGAGTAAAAATAGTTAAAATTATTCACCACAGTTATACTAAAAATGGGTTTACTGGTGTTAAATTAAAAATATAAGGGTTAAATATGAACTAAAAAAATTCCAAAACCAATTTTATTGATGTATTCAGACCTTATATATTATATATTTGATGATTTACAATTATGGATCATTCTTGCATATACAAAATGTAGACATAACTTTTTTTTTCAAAATGTACAAGTGTTCCACTCACCTCATATATAAAAGACACCACTATCCTATCCTATTCACACATTAAATACCCATTGGTTCATCAATTAATTACCCAAATGAAATATATAATACCATATTACCATCCTATATTATTTATTTGAGTAATAAATTCGATTTAATAAGCATTTTGGTGCAATCCAAAAGATGCTTCCTAAATAAGAGGAAACATCTGGAATAATGAATTTTAGATTATTTATTACTCAACCTCATTAAATTCTTATCAAAACATAATTATATTATAACTAATTTTATTACTTATACTGATATGTTTTTATGTTATGTTAATGACCTAAAAAATAATATATTCCATCAAATGGGATACTGAATCGACATTCTTGTGTGTAGCGGTCTACCGCCTCAGGAAACAATGTTATTCATTTTCCACAACCACATATAAATGATGGATACAAAGATAGATTTATTTTTTATATATTATATATATGATATTATTATTATTTAATAATTATATCACATATTCCCTCTTACATTCTATTCTGTGGGAATACGATAATGTCTTTTCTGTGTACACCTGACTACCACCTCACGAAGCGATGTGATTCATTCATGCTTTACATGGAAGGTTGTAAGGATGGGTTAAATGAACATATGTGAAATATATTACATAAAAATAAATCTTTAATGTTAATATTTTATTTATGTTTATTTCTTCCAACCCATCAAGAAAATGGAAACTTCTGTTATGTGTTTGTACAACCCACCATCTCCCTTAATGGTGTATTTCATTTTTTATCTATAACTTTTATGGAACCCCATAAATATATATATATGGAATATATATGATATTTATATCATCAATAAAATTATTTAAATAATTAATCCATGATCATATTAATAGTAATAAAAGTAAAAAGTAAAAAACATGCAATAAATACAAGGAAATTATTGCATGAAACATGATCATAACAAGAAATCAATAACAAATTGAGAATAAAATATCATAAGTATATAATATATTGTATGATATATATAATTTTAGATAATTAATATATTTCATAAAATTATATTTTTTATATAGGTGTTTCAAACATGTATTAAGGAAATCTCTACATAAGGTGTGATATTTTTGTCTCAATTTTATTTTCTATGAAACACAAGCCATATTAACCAGATGTTTCATTTATATAGAGTACATACAAACCCTGAATTTATTTTAAGATTTTTATTCCTAAATTTTCTGTTATTTACATATCCATTTAGGATATCTTCTTCATAGTATTTTTTGTTCAAATGCTTCCAAAGGGGAAGTAATAGTTTTGTCTCAAGTTTCTTTCTTTGGGGCATAAGTAATGTTATACACCAATCTTCTTCTATGAGGTGTACACATTACTCCACTTACATGTTATATCATCAATAATTTTTTTTAATGTTATTATATGTTTCATTTAATTTTATTTTTTAATGGGTTTTACAATTCATGGTTTAAAATGTGGTAATATTTTTTGTTGCGATCTCATCATTTATCAAGATTGTTTATAATTATGCTTGTAATGGTGAAATATTATGATATATCTCTCAAGAGACTCACGTATTTTATTTTCCTCTAGTTTTTTCATGACAATATATGTTTTCCCTTAATTTTACTCTATTTATGTAATCATGTGTTCAACTTAATTTTTTTATTAATAATTGTCTTTATTTCTCATTTCGATCAAAAACACTTTTTATTTTAAAACCATGTTTTCCAAAAATGGGTTAAATTTTTTTAAGTTTAAATATATGATTTATTAAATTCATTTTTACCCATTTTCAATTATTTTAAAATTTTTTTAAATGGTAACATTATATTGTCTTCAAAAGAATGAATGTTTCTATTTTAACAAAAATGTAATCATTATTCAAATAGTACGACATTAACTTCATTCCCTATCATGATGGATATTATTTTCCTTGAAGAATAAATAATAATTTTTTTGTTTGATTTAAAAAAAATTCAAAATGTATTAGGTTTTAAAATCTTTTTTTTAGAAAAAAATTATATATTCATCCTCAAATCTTTTAAATGATTTTTAAATATTCCTATATAAGAATTCAAATTTATTGAAATGAATCGGGTTTTCAAATTGAATTGTGTTTTAATTTTTTAAAGTGTAAAGGATACTTTAATCAAGATATGTTTTTAATAATTTTAAGGGTTCTTTTATTAGTTTTCAAGGTTATTTTTAAATAAAATGATTTTTAAATTTTTTAATTTTTTAAAATGTTTTTTCAAAGAAGAAATTATATTTTACTCCAAAAATTTTTTAAATTATTTTTAAATATTCCATTATAAATTTTCAAGTACATTTTCAAGGAATTTAATCTTGAAATTTTTTTATGTTTTAAAAATTATTATTCAAATAAAAAATGGTATTTTCATCAAGAATTGTTTTTAATGATTTTCAACATGTCCTTTTTATGTATTCATGTTTCTTTTCAATGAAAATGATTTAAAAAATACTTTATGTTTTTTTTAGTTTTAAAAAATGATTTTTAAAAAAAATATCTTCCTCGATAAATGTTCCATGTCATTTATCCTTAAAAATTATTTTCTATTTCGGATTAAATCATTTGATGTAACATATGATTTACTGGGGATATAAACCATGGATGCTATTATTATTATTTATATAAAGGATTTTTGATGATAGGATGTTTATGAAAGTCCTTTCACTTCTTTGGTTTATACTTTGAAAAAATTCTTATGAAACCCACATATCATTTCCATGAATTATTCAATGATGAAAAGATAGAATGATTATAAAACTTGTCTCTTTTACACATATTATGATATCAGAAAATTTTTATGAAACCCATTTCATTTCATGGGTTTTAATTTGATGAATTTATTATGATCTTGTCGAACACATATGTATGAATATCAATTTTTGATACGTGGGGTCTATATCTCCATAAAATAAATTATGGAATGATTTATATCTAATGAGATAGGAATAAATGGAACGGGGTGTGATCACAATTCATTTAGTGGATTTTTTCACTGTGACAGTATGGGGACTGAACCATATGTACAATTATGGCTTGGGGAGTGAAACCATTACACTATTATATCCCTATAAATAAACTTTTACTAATATATAACTGATTTTCTATGCTTATGTGTTTCCAAAAATACCATTTCATTTGCATAAGTTGTGATCTCATGGACTAATTTCCATGATTCCTTTAAGAATCATATGTTATTAACATCCATTATTTATTTCATGACTCATTATTTTTATCATTAATATGAAGGTTATGGTTTTCTTCAGTTATGATCTTGTTATAATACCCATATTCTCACGTTAAGTTTACTTTTATCCCCTTTTAACCTTAATGAGCATCTAACCTCTCCATTTCATATGTTTTCTTTCACCATGTCATGATTATTTTTTTAATTAGGGTTTATTTGTGAGGAGTATTAAAGGGGAATATATTTATATGATAGTTGAAGATCATTCTTGAATTAAGAACATTATGTATCTAGTATACAAATACACAAAACTATTTTTATTATTATGCTTGTTTTATTTTAATGTTTTGAATATTCATCTAAAAATATATAATAAATATTTTTTGGAAATAATTATTTTATAATTAATTTCTTTTCCTCCATCTACTAAAAAATTAAAACATATCACTTGTGTATGTGTTGACTACCACCTCCACAATGTGATGTAATTCATTTTTCATCAACACATTATATGAATTTTTTGAATAATTGTATATGATGAATAAACATAATGTTGTTTTCATAACTAATATTATAGGGATAATTAAATGTTGAAAATGGTTAAAGTATGGGTCCCATCAAACTAAAACATTAATGGAAATATAAATATTTTTATTCCTGGATTTTCATTTTAATGAATAATTATTAATATAATCGAAAATTGAGAATTCTAAATAAATGATATCTAAATAGTTTGTGTTTGTATATTGAAATTTAAAAGATAATTTATAAATATATATTAATTATATAGTAATTTTGAACAAATATGAAAACAGATGAAACATGAGGTCTGGGTTTATGATATAATCTCATTAAATTTTGGGTTTGTCTGTGAAAATTTTTGTTAATTGAAATTTCATGGATCTTATCTTTTAAACTAAAATTTATTTTCTTATAATATGGTTTTTTGTATAATTTTAAATTAATAATATGATATTCCAATATTTTTTACATAAAATAATTGAGAAGAACATGTTACAAAAAGTCTACCTTACTTAGTATATAGTTAGTGAATGTTTTCTTCATTGTCTATGTTCATTGAAATGTTTTCAAGAATGTTATCCTATCTGATAAAATGATTGTTTAAATTCATTTTAACTATATTTTAAATTATTTTTAAATTTTTAAATGGAATGTTCATATCTTTTTAAGAATGTGGAATTTTTATTTTTTACCAAAAGTGTGAGAGGATTCATTATTCTAACATTAATCTAAGGAACTAGTTTTTCCATTTTCATAATTAATCCATTATTTTATGTTCAATTTATATTCTTCCAAAGTTATTATAAAAGAAAATAATTTTTGAAAATTTAATGGATATTTTAGTTCTAATAAATAAGGAATAAAAAATGTACTTTCCCCGTATTCAAGAAATTTTCAATGTATCTTTTAAATGTATTTATTGAATATATCTATATCCTTTTTGGATTATTATGATCCATTGGGAATATGATATTACTATACCATCCACATTATATGTTCATATTTCATAAGATGATGATTAATCAAGGATGATTCTAGGTAACATTTTGCTTACCATGTGTTGATTAAGTGACGATGAAATATTTATAAAAACCATTTACTTTCAATGTGTAATCCCATGAACAAAATTTAAATGTATATAAAACCTATTTCGAATATATAGTTTATGATATAATATAATTTTGTATGTTTTTATGGTATTTTGACACCATTATTTATCGGCAACATTATTTGATGGCTGGGACTATTATTATATACCACTTCAATGCATTGGATAAATATTGATATATCCTGAAATAATAAGTACTAGAATGGAGACTGATACCGATTCACTATGGAAAATATTCCACTATAATAGTTTAGAGAGTGATATTTCCCAATGTAAATGAAGAAATAGGGTATGAACCCCATACACTCTAGTAATTTTTCCCCTATGATAGTCTTGGGAGTTAACAATAGCTAGGGAAAAGATGAAATGGATATTATGAAGGTTCAAGGCGTAACCGAAGCGTGGTTGGGACAACCCCCAATTTTGATTTTTATCATGATGAATGATAATTCTGGGTTCAACACGACGATGAAATCTAGTCTCCAATAAATACAATCAAATATTTAGATAATGAAAAAAGTGGCATGAAACCTTTAGAAAGAATCTTTCACATCATGTTTATAATTTATTTAATTAATTTCATAATGAAAAATAATACTTATGCCTTTGATATTTTTATTTTTGATAATGTTCATTATTCAGATTGACTCTTCCTGATTATCTCGTTAAGGTTGTAAGGATTTAAACAAGAATATATATAGTGGTGATCTACATGTGCTCTGATTGACTCTGATCGACACTGCACGTTCTCCAGCTGCTAGTACAACGAAGCGGGTGTCTTGTGTCGGTCGTTCTTGATCGGTTGTTCGTCAGCCTTGAAGAACATCTCTCATTCTTGAGAGGGGAGAGAAGAGGATTCGAGAGAGAAATTGTTTGGCTCAACAATTATCAATTCACCAGGCGTGTGGTGTGGTGTATGAAACAATAGGGGTACATTCCTATTTATATGCATGGGATTTCAGTTACAGTATTTAATTGCATAGTAACAATTAAATACATTAATGAACTTAAAGAAGACCCATGAAATTAATAATAATACCGTGTCTTTATTTATAGTGTGACAACTTGTGCAAAATGGAATTATAAATAAAATTCCGCATCACAAAATAATAGCATTGTTATTTTAATTTTACTAACAAGTTAAATAATTATTTACCATCTTGCAAATAATTATCTTACTTCCAGACCGACCTTCATCTGCTCGAACTCCACTTCCATTTACTGAACACCTGAATAAATAAATAAAACATTTATTATATTAAATAAATATTTTATTTAAAAACCAAAAAAATAAATATTTATTAAATGTTCAATAAAATAAATAAATATATTTTATTTAATTTATGTGATCATATTTATATAAATAAAATTACTCAAAAGTCTTGAAAATAATATTTATTTTATTAATTAAATTCAAATAGAATTTAACTGAGACCACCAAAAACACTTAGTGTGTGACCCTATAATATTCTTTCTTAATGGGATTAGGTGGGATTACCTAAAGTCCAAGAGTACTGTATTGCAATGGGTCAAGGATCCCTAGAGAAATGACATAAAGTTGCAACAATTACATCCACATATGAATGATCACTTTGTAATATAATCCCATTTTTGCACTATTTCATCAAGCAGGTTTCATGATTGTGTCATCAACTATAATGTTTGATATGATGTTCATTGACTACCTGAAATAAACAAGTCGTTACATCATGGCCATGGAATTTCATGGGATGGTTCTATTTCAATCAAAGGGTCACGAAATCAATTTACATAAATGGAAGGGAAAATTCATTCCTCGACTTATCCATTAATAACATGCCACTTGTGATGCACCCAACATAACCAACTTCCTGTCAACTGTCTGCGTGATGGTTTTCATCAGTAAATCAAAGTGCATATGTCATCACACATATTAATTATAATATTAAAGTCTAAGGATTATTACATGTAGTGGATGATATAAATATCTGATGACACCAAAACATGCATAATTCCTACTTTCGGGTTTGTTGTCATAATTTCATATCATGGAGATTACCAAGTGCGAACATCATAAGAGGAAGTATCATCTTCTTACAATTACTCACACCTAAAGGTTTGTATGCTATGTGTCCCATCATAGCATGTCATCTAACCGCAAATCTATATTTAAGAATATTGTTATAGCATTTCAAGGTCCTCATCATAGTGGGGAACTGCTATGACCATATCAATGCAACAAATACTCTATGACAATATTACATTATAGTCATGAAAAAACAATGAATAATATGTAATAATAAATTAAATATCTATGTAATCAATGTAAAATCAATTGATTCCAGGAAACCAACTTTAACAGACTCCCACTCAGATTATATCCAATTACCTATGACTTTCAGTCCGCTAGACCTCACATGATGATCATATTTCTGCTGAGTTAAGGACTTAGTCAAGGGGTCTACCACGTTGTCTTCCTTGGAAATACTGCTCACTATAACTTAACCTCTCTGAGAAAAATCCCCCAAGAGATGATACTTATGAAGTATGCGAGTCATCCTCTGATGTGGCCTTGGCTCTCTTTAGAGAGCCACCACTGTAGCATAATCACATTACAATGTGATGGGATCTTTTTTTTCTAGGTATCACATCTAGCTCCTGGAATAAGCTTCTCATCCAAACTGCTTTTTTAGATGCCTCAGAAGCTGCAATATACACGGACTCTGCTATAGAATATGTGACCACACTCTACTTTGAGCTCTTCCAGCTCACTACACCTCCATTCAAAGGGAAGATGTATCCCGTTTGTGACTTCATGTCATATTGATCAGTCTGTAAACTAGCATCTGCATATCCTCTGATGACTAGTTCCTCATCTCCACCATATAATAGGATCATATCCTTAGTACGCCTCAGATACTTTAGGATAGTCTTGAATTCTATCCAATGATAGTCACATAGGTAATATTGATACCATCCGACCACACTCAATGCGTAGGCGACATCTAGAATAGTACATAGCATGTCACACAAGACTGAACCAATAGTTGATCATATGGAATCCATGACATTATCTTTCATTCCTCATGTGTCTGAGGACACATTTTCAAGGAAAGATAAATGCCATGTGATGCTGGTTACAATCCCCTCTGGGATTGTTCCTTACTAAATCTCTTTAGTATCTTATCAATGTATGTAATTTGATTTAGGCCCATCAATCTCTTGGATCTATCAATGTGTATCTTGATCCCAAGAATATATGCTGCCTCGCCCAAGAAATTATTGGAAAAGCATTGATTAAACCATTCCTTAACAGACTGGAATAATGGTATCTCGTTTCCAATGTGTAATATTTCATCAAAATATACTATTAGGAAAATGACTGCACTCCCTCTATACCGTTTGTAGACACAAGGCTCATATTAATTTTTTATAAAATCAAATTCTACTATGGCTTCATCAAAACGAATTTTCCATGATCATTATGCTTTCTTTAATACATAAATGGATTTATGCAACATGTATACCTTATTGAAATCCTTTTGAGTCACAAACCCTTCAGGTTGTGTTATGTAGACATCTTTCTGAATGTTCCCATTAAGGAATGCTGTTATGAAATCAATTTTCTAAATCTCAAAGTCATGGTATGCCAAAATAGAAAATAGGATTATGATGGATTTCAGCATTGCCAGTAGTGAGAAGGTTTCCTCGTAGTCAATTCTGATACGCTATTTAAAACCTTTTGCAACCGGTAATGCCTTATAGGTACTGACTTGTCCTTCCATGTCCAGTTTCTACTTGAATACCCATTTGTAACTAACGGGCTTTACATCAACTAGAGGATCTACCAAAATCATGGATTTTTTGGGTACATAGAATCCATTTAAGAATTCATGGCTTCTTTCCACTTGGAAACAATTGTGCCCCTTACTGCATCCTTTTTGGTTAGAGGATCATTATTATCAAATAATAAGGAGTCACCATCCATGGTAACTAGAAAACCATATTGTTCTGATTCTATAACCTCTCTTGGACTCCTGCATAGTATTTGTGTCTCTGTAATAGATTATTCACCCATGGGGCATTGTGGAATCTGTTCTTATACCAACTTATGTGCACCTCGAGCCACGACTTCATCAAAGTCTATCTCGCTCCCACTATATCTTTTGGAGGTGTGCTTCCTCTCAAGGAATGTGGCATGTATTTCCACTATAATATTTTTTCTAAGTTTTTGTATATGTAATATCCCCTTGTTTCCTAGGGGTATCCAATAAAGGTACACTTTGTGCCTCGGGGTGTGAGTTTATTACCTGAAGAGGCCTTAACATACGCTTTGCTACCCCACACATGTAAATTTGATAACATAAATTTTCTTCCACTGTAGAACTCATATGGAATCCCATTTATCAATTTAGTTGGTAATGGGTTTAGTATGTGTGTTGTTTTTTGTAACGCATATCCACAAAATGATAATGGAAGACTTTCATGACTCATCATTGATCTAACCTTGTATAAAAAGGTGTGGTTCGTTCTTTCACATACACCATTCCATTGAGGTGTGTAAGGAGGAGTGAGTTGGGATAGGATCCCAAACTCTTGTATGTAATCAATGAAGTCATGATTAAGATATTCCCCACCTCGATCTAAGAAGAGTTTCTTAATCTTCTTACCAAGCTGGTTTTCAACTTCATTCTTGTATTCATTGATCTTATCAAAGGAATCCAACTTATACCACATCAATTAGATATATCCATATCAACTAAAATCATCAGTAAATGTTAGGAAATATGAGTACCAACCCCTTTCTTCAACTAGAAATGGTCCAAACAAATCGTTATGAACCAATTCAATAATCTCTTTAACCCTTTCACCTTTCCCACCAAATGGGGATTTGGTCATTTTCCCTTGAAAACTTGCATGACATACGCCAAGTGGTTTTAGTTCAAATGAATCTAAATATACATCCTGATGTAACTTTGAGAAGAATTTTTCATTAACGTGACCTAGCCAATGATGCCAAAGATATTTGTACTATGAGTCATGTGAAGTATCTTTGTCATCGATTTCCATTACTTGGTTTGTGTAATCCAACACATAAATACCATTGTATAAATGATCCCAACCAAAAAAATGCTATCCTTATAAAATAGGCAACATTCATTTCCAAACATGAAAACAAATCCATCAATATCTTGTCTGAACACAGAAATTTTGTTTTTGGATACTGAAGGCAAATAAAAATAACCCTTTAACACCAAGATCATCTCAGTTGGAAACATGATGTTGTAGTCCCCGACAGCTACAATAACAATTATGGCTCTGTTGGCTACTTGTAGATCTACCTCCCCTCGATCAGTCTTCCTGAATCAATGTGGTTCCTATTTTTGGATACATATGTGAGCACCACAAGCTATAACTAATACCCAATTTGTAGGAAGAGATAGACTGAATTCAATAACAAACCCACATGAAGATTCCCCTTGCTCCTCAGGCTGGGCGAAGTTCTTCTTCCAGTGACCCTTCTTTCCACATGCGAAACAAACATCCTCCTATTCCCTTGCCTCCCCTTTAATCATTCTTTTCATGGAAGGATATGAAGAATCTTTGGAATTAGAGCTCTTCACATTGCCTGTCCTCTTATTCACCATTAAGACAAGAGGCTTTCCACACTTCATATCTTTGTCCACATGGCTAATAAGGATAAAAATATCAAATAGAGTCTTCTCAATGTTGTTCATATTGAAATTGACAACAATGTTAGAGAAGCTCTAAGGGAGTGTTGTAAGAATGAGATCGGTTCCCAGTTCTTCGGGGAGTTTAAACCCAAGAAACCATAGGTGATCAATGTAGCCAATGAGCTTGACTACATGAGGCCCAGCTGAGGAACCTTCACCAAGCTTACTGTGAAAGACTTCCTTAGAGATCTCAAACCTTTTCTATCTTTCTCTGTCCTATTAAAGACCAAGGAGGTGCTCGAGCATGCTATAAGAATCCATGGTTTAATGGGACTTCTTGATCTCAATCGACATTGATGATAACATAAAACATTAAATGTCAATCACGTTGTAAATATTTTTCTCATAGACCAGGAAATCCTCATCTCTCGCCTCCTTGGAAGGCAGATCCGGTAATGCTGACTCCATTATGTGAGACTCTTTTTCATGGCGTAGGGTAACCCGAAGGAGTCTAAACCATTCAGGGAAGTTATTGTCGGTGAAGATGTTACCTTTATCCAAAATTGATTACAGGGATAGTGTGGTTGATTAGCTTGTCATTTTTATTCTACAATAAAAACTGTAGATCAATAGTACTTTCTTGATTACATATTACGAGAAATAATAAATTTTATTAAGTCTCCCACTATTTTATCAATTCACAATGGCCCTCACCATTGAATTAAGAATGTCCAATTTCCATGACATTCTAGTGTTAAGGATCCATATTCCCCTTCACATAACCTCAAAAATGGTTGGTCAAGCTATTAGAAGGTATTTAGGTAGGTATGTCTTTGCCAACTGTGGGCTTGCAGCTCCTTGATATGTTGAGTGGACTCCCCATTCCTGAAATCATGACATAGGATTTCCTCAACCCTTACCTCTAATATTACACCTTGTCTAGCAAGGGATACTCCTATTGATGTAATATGATTATGTTAACCTAAAAAATTTCATAAGGGCTTCAACAATAAAAGTAAGTGTCCCAACAAGGGTTGGTCAAACACATAGTTTTATTGTGTTTTTCCATTTAATCATGTAACATATGGCTTGTTCTGACATAATATTTTATTTGAGGTATTTTTATCACTTATGCATGAATTTTTTAGTATCCTTATCATATGATTTTTTTATTAAGTGGAACATACATATGTGATTAACCATGTCTTGATAATATTTATGCATAAGTTTTGTTTATTTTAGTACCATCTTGTATTCTTGTTTAATTTATTAATTATGTGATCGTGACAACACATCCATAATGATAAACAATGAAAATGACAGAAATAAAATAAACTAAATGGAAGGATCACGAAAATTTCTAATGGTATGATTATCTAGAGGTTGATAAACTAACCATGACCTAGGGGAGAAACAACTTGAACCACATGGGTTTATGTTTACACTTACCACCTATCCACCCCTATATCTCCAGGGATTCGTTTCGTCTTAGCTCCAGCTTGAACCACCTCCACTAGCTTGGGAGTTCCATCCATTACATTTTTCTTCTTTAACTCACATGTAGGTGAGGAGTAAAACGAATTTTTACCTAACATAATCATTGGGAATGTAGTCCCTACATATTAATGAGGATAAGGCTCGCATGCAAAAAAATTTAATTTAAATAAATAAATTAAAAGAAACCATCCACATACAAGGGTCTTGGTCTAGCTCATTATCATCTATACATGAAATGATGTTTACACATTAATAAAACTAGCATTCAATTATTTAATTGTATTCATTTAAGATAAATCATGCTCAAATCAATTAATTATAACCTTTAATTTATCAAACCTTTTATCATAAATCCTTTTATGAATATCTTGGGGATTCTCATACATAATAATTTTAATGAAATAAATTCGTTTAAAATAATCTTTGTACATAACTTGTACATTGGAGGAGACCTGGTGAATTTCTATTCATAACTACCCAATGAGTATAAATAAGCATTACATAGATGTTAAATTAAACACAGATATATAAAACACTTATCACATGTTATGGCACAGCTTTACGCTCGATAGTTGGTACACATATCAAGGGTTTGTATAATATAATAATAAATTTTAATAAATATTTGTAATTTAGATGAGTACACGATGTTTAGTTCTTACTACACGGTGTGTACTATTTTTCACCTTCAATTCTAAGTATATGCGTAGGGAAACAGTGTGTGAGTGAACTTCAGAAATATTCGGTGTACACTGCGTGTCCAGTGGGCCACACACCATCTAGTTCCTCATTACATAGTCTCCATCCGGGCAAGTCGTGTATGGGGTACATGGTCCAACCCTAACCTGAAGGGACTACACACCATGTCAATTGGGCCACATAGTGTGTAATACGGAAACCACATGCCACATGTTCCTGGTCAACATGTGGAGTTATTTAAGACATAGAAAGACTCCAACACATGACTTGGTATGGAGAATCGGTCTGATGTATTCAATATTGACTACACAGTGTGTACTTTCGAATACATTCCATGTGTTCTGGTGTTGTACGGCTAGGAAGCTTTGGAACCTCTGAATGAGATCCTCTATTTTATTTTAATCAAAATTAAAAAAATATCGATTCTGACAGGTGAAAGAGAAATGAAAGAGGAGGTATATATCTCAAGATTTAGATTTGCAGATTGATTAACTTGGATTGAAACAAATAATTTATCAGATGTGTAATTCATCAGCAAAATATTTAAATAATTATAAACTATGATGTATCCCCTCTGACAACACTTGAAGGTTCCAGGTGCAGCGGAAGCGTGGTTGGGACGACACCCAATTTTGATTTCTACTATGATCAATGATTATTCGGGGATCAATACGACGATGAATGACAGTCTCCACATAATATAATCAAATAATTAGATAAAGATAAAAAGAGTCCCAAAACCATTAGAGAGGATCTTGCACATCATGTTTATAATTAATTTAATTAATTTCATAAAGAAAAATAATACATGTGACAATGGTATTTATCTTTGTTGATGATGTTGATCATCCAGATTGACCCTTCTAGATTATCTCCTTTTAGTAGTAAGGATCCAAACTATAATCCCTCTAGAGGTGATCCACATGTGATCTGATGACATATGATCGACACCGCTCGTTATCCATGTTCTAGCATGAAGAAGCGAGTTTCTTGTGTTTGTCGTTCTTAATCACTTCTTCTTCAACCTTGATGAACCTATATTGTTCTTGAGAGGGGAGAGAAAAGGATTGGAGAGAGAAATTATTTTTCACAACAATTTTCAATTCACCAAGCGTTAGGTGTTGTGTATGTAACAATAGGGGTACTTGCCTATTTATATACTTTGAATTTTAGTTACAATATTTAATTACATAGAAAAAATTAAATACATTCATGAACATAGAGAAAACCCATGAATTTAATAAAAATACTAAGTCATTATTTATAGTGCGCCAACTTGCGCAAAATGGAATTATAAATAAAATTTCGCACCACAAAATATTAGAAGAGTTATTTTAATTTGTGCCAACAAGTTAAATTAATATTTATCATCCTACAAATAATTATTTTACTACCGGACTAACCTAGGTCTTCTTGAAGTCCACTTCCATTTATTGAACACCCGAAAAAAATAAATAAATAATTTAGTCTCTTAAATAAATATTTTATTTAAAAACTAGTAAATAAATATTTATTAAATGTTCAATATAATAAATAAATAGATTTTTTTAATTTATGTGATCATATTAACTTGATAAAATTATTCCACGGTCATAAGAATACTTTTTATTCCATTAATTAAATTAAAATAGAATTCAATAGAGATCACCAAAAACACATAGTGTGTGACCCTCTAGGATTCATTATAGTTGTCATTAGGTGGGATTAACTATAGTCCAAGAGTACTGTCTAGAAACAGGTCACGGAACCCAATAGAAAAAACCTAAAGTCACAACAATGACATCCACATACGGATGCTCACTATTTAATATGATCTCTCTATCACAATATCACATAAAGTAGGTTCCATGATTGTTTCATCAACATTTATGCTTGATACGTCATTCATTGACTACCTGAAATAAACTCGTCATTATAGCATGGTCATGGAATTTCGTGTGATAGTTCTATTTCAATCAATGGACCAAGTTATCAACTTCCATAAATGGAAGTGACAAATACTTCGTTGAATTATCCATTAAGAACAAGCCACTCGCGATGCCCCCAACATACCATACATCTTGCCAACTGTCTGCGTGAGCATTCTCGTCAGTAAGTCGAAGTGCGTAAGTCATGAAATGTATTAATGATAATATTAATGTCTAAGGATCATTACACACACATAGATAGAAATATCTGATGACACCAAAATAGGTGGAATTCCTACTAGCGGGTATGTTCTCATAATCTTCTATCTTGGAGATCACCAAGTGTGAACTTCATGACAGGAAGTATCATCTTCTTATGAGTACTCGCATCTGACAGTCTTCATGATATGTGTCCCATCATAGCATGTCATCTAACCATATAACTATATTTAAGAATATTGTTATAGTATTATAAGGATCTCATCATAGTGGGGAACTCCCATGACCTTATCAATGCAACAAAAACTCTAGGACATTATTATATTATAGTCATGATGAAAAATTAAAAATATGTAATAATAAAATAAATATCCATGTAATCAAACTAAAACCACTTGGTTAAAGGACACCAACTATTAAAAACTCCCTCTTGGAATAGATACAACTACCTACGACTTTTAGTCCTCTAGAACTCATATGATGATCATGTTTTTGTGGAGTTAAGCCTTTAGTAAAGGGGTCCACCACATTGCCTTTTGTGGAAATAGTACTCACTAAAACTTCACCTCTCTGAGAAAAATCCCTCAAGAGATGGTACTACCGAAGTTTGTGATTAGTCCGCTTATGTGACCTTGGCACTTTTGTGTGAGTCACTACTGTATTATTATCACAGTACAGTGTGATGTGATCTTTACTGCTAAGTATCAAATCCATATTCTGGATGAAGATTCACATCCTAACTACTTCTTTAGTACCCTCAGAATCTACTATATACTCTAAATCTACAATATAATCTAGGACCACACTCTACTTTGAGCTCTTCCAACTCACTACACCTCTATTAAAAGTGAATATGTATCCCTTTTGAGACTTCATTTCATCTTGATTTGTCTGGAAACAGGCATCTACATATCCTATGATGACTAGTTCCTCATCTTCTCCATAAATTTGGAACATATCCTTAGTACACCTCATATACTTTTGGAATGTATTGACTGCCATCCAATGGAGATCACCTGGGTCAGCTTGATATCTTCCTACTGTACTCAATGGGTAGGCGACATCCATCCTAGTATATAGCATGGCATATATGAATGTCTCAATCACTGATGCATATGTAGTCCTGTCCATTATCGTTCATTCCTCATGTGTCTAAGGATAGATATTCTTGGAAGGATGAATTCCATGTGATCTTATCAATGTATGTACTTTAAATTAGTCCCATCAATCTCTTTGTTCAATCATGATTATCTTGATACCAATAATATATGCAACCTCGCCCATGTATTTGATGGAGAAGCATTGATTCAACAATGAGTTAACAAACTGAATGATTGGTATTTTGTTTTCAATGAGTAATATGTCCTCAACATATACTATTAGGGAAACTACTACACTCCCACTAAACCATTTTTAGACACAATGCTCACATTCATTTTTGATAAAACCAAATTCTTCTATGGCTTCATAAAAATGAATGTTCCCTGACCTAGATGTTTTCTTTAATCCATAAATGGATTTTGGTAACTTGCAAGACTTATTGTCATTCTTTGGAGTCACAAACCCTTTAGGTTGTGTCATGTAGACATCTTTCTGAAGGTTTTATTTAAGGAATTCTATTTTTACATCCATTTTCCAAATCTCATAGTCATGGAAGCCTTAATAGCAAGTAGAATTCTGATGGATTTCAGTATTGCAACTGGTGAGTATAATTTATCGTAGTAAATTCCTTGAAGCTATTTAAATTATTTTACAACCAGTCATGCATTATAGGAACTGACTTGTCCATCCATGTCCAGTTTCTTCTAGAATACCAATTTTCAACCTATATCATTTAAATCAACTAGAGGATCTACCAATATCCAAACATGGTTTTGGTACATGGAATCCATTTTAGAATTCATGGCTTCTTTCCACTTGGTAGTGTTAGGGACACTTACTACTTCCTTTTTGGATAGTGTATCATTATTATCAACTAATAAGGAGTCACCATCCTCGATAACTAGAAAATAGTACCATTCTAGTTCTACAATGTCTGTTGTACTCCTATATAGTACATGTGTCTCTGGAATAGATTCTTCATCCAAGGGGCATTGTAGAATCCGTTCCTATACCAACTCTTGTGAACCTTGAGCATCAACTTCATTAGAGTATATCTCTCTCCCACTATCTCTTTTCGATATGTGCTCCTTCTCAAGGAATATGGAACGTATTTCCACTATAACCTTTTTTCTAAGGGGTTGTATAGATAATATCCCCTTGTTACCTTGGATTATCATATAAAGGTACACTTTGTGCCTCGGGGTGTGAGTATATTACCTGAAGAGGTCTTAACAAACACTTCACTACCCGACACATGTAAATTTAATAACATGGAATTTCATCAACTCCAAAACTCGTATAGAATTCCATTTATCAATTTATTTAGTATTTACATTAGTATGTGTGCCGTTTTGGATAACGCATATCCCCAGAAGGATAACAGAAGACTTCCATGACTCATCATTGATCTCCCCATTTCTAACAAGGTGTGTTTCCTCCTTGCACTTACACCATTCCATTGAGGTGTGTAAAGAAGAGTGAGTTGGGATAGGATCCCAAAAACTCTCTAGTAATTAAGGAAGTCTTGATTAAGATATTACCCACCTCTCTCTAAGGGGAGCCTATTAATCTTCCTTCCAAGATGGCTTTCAACTTCATTGTTGTATCACATGAACTTATCAAAGGAATCCGACTTATAGCTCATTATGTAGATATATCCATATATACTAAAATCAATAGTAAAAGTTATGAAATATGAGTACCCACCCATTGCTTCAACTGGAGATGGTCTCCACACATCAGTATGAACGAATTCAATAATCTCTTTAGACCTTTCACCTTTCCCACCAAATGGGGATTTGGTCATTTTTCCTTGTAAACATGAATGCATATGCCAAGTGGTTTTAGTTTAATAGAATCTAAATATCAATCTTTATGTAACATTGTCAATTGTTTATCATTTACATGACCTAGCCAATGAGTCCAATGTTGGGTGTGGTATGACTCATGCGAAGTATCTTTTTCATCGATTTCCATTACATGGTTTGTGTAATCCTACACAAAGAGACCATTGTATAAATGTGCCCTACAAAAAAATTCTATCTTTATAAAAGAAGCAACAATCATTTCAAAAATTTAAAATAAATCCATCTATAACTAGTCTGGATACATAAATTATGTTTTTGGTTACTGAAGTCACATAAAACAACCCTTTACCACCAAGATCATCCCAGTTGGAAATGTGAGGTTGTAGTCCCTGATATCTACTGTAGTAAGTCTGGCGTCTTTGGCTGCTCATAGATCTACCTACCCTCAATAAATCTTCATGAATATACTTGGATCTTGTATTTGGATACACATGTAAGGACCCGAAGCATTATCTAATTCCAAATTGTATAAATAGATAGATTGCATTTGATAACAAATGCTTCTGAAGCTTCCCCTTGCTTCTTAGGCTGGGTTCAGTTCTTCTTCTAGTGGCCCTTCTTGCCACATGTGAAACAAACATCATCGTGTTCCCTTTCATTCCCTTATATCTTCGTTTTCATGGAAGGCCATGAAGAATCTTTGGGATTAAAGATCTTCTCCCTCCTTTTTCTCTTATTCACCATAAGGATATAAGGATTTTTTCACTTCATATCTTTTTTCCACTAGGAGAATGAGGATAAGAAGATCAGATAGAGACTTCTCAAGTTAGTTCATATTGAAATTGACAACAAAGTTAGAGAATCACTAAGAGAGTGATGTGAGAATGAGATCAGTGCCCAGTTCTTAGAGGAGTTTAAACCCTAGATCCTCCAAGAACTCAATGTATCCAATGATATTGACTACATGAGAACCATCTAGGGCACCATCTCCAAGAATACTTTGAATGAGTGCCTTAGATATCTCAAACCTTTCATGTCTTTCTCACCTTGGTAAAGACCACGGAGGTGCCCAAGCATGCTATAAGCATCCATGTTTTCATGAGACTTCATGAGATCACTTGACATTGATGATAACATCAGACATTGAACATCGACCTTGTCATTCATATGTTTATCATAGACCCGGAAATATTCATCACTCACCACCTTGGCAGGCGGATCTGGTAATGCTGAATATAGTGTGTTAGACTTCTGTTCATAGAGTTGGATAACTCAAAGGCATATAAATTATTCTTGGAAGTTACTGCCAGTGAGGATGTTGAATTTATCCAAAATTGATCGCTGGGATAGTGTGGTTGAGGAGATTTTCATTTTTATTCCACAATTAAAAGAACATATCATTATTACATTCTTGATTACATTTTATGAGAAATAATAAATTTTATTATGCCTCCCACTATTTTATCAACCCTCAATAGTCCTCACCATTGAACACACGATGTACAGTTTTCATGACATTCTAGTGGAAATGATTTATATACCCCTTCACATAACCCCAACAAAGGTTTTTCAAGATATTAAATGGTATTTCGGTAGGTAGGGCTTTGCCAACTGCGGGCTTGCATCTCCTTGATTTGTTCAGTGGACTCCCCAATCCTGAAATCATGAATTTTGATTTCTTGAACTCTTGACTCTAATATTACACCAATTATAGCAAGGGATACTACTCTTGATGTAATATGGTCAAGTCACCCCACAAACATTCATAAGCGACTCCTTTATAAAAGTAAGTGTCCCAACAAGGGTTAGTCAAACACAAAGTTTTATTCAGTTTTACCCTTTAATCAAGTAACAAAAGGCTTGTTCTGAATTAATATATTATTTGAGGGATTTTTATCTCTTATGCCTGAATTTCTTATTATCATTATCACATGATTGTAAATATTAAGTGGATCTTTCTTAAGTGATTAACCATGTCTTGATAATATTAACGCTTAATTCTAGTTTATTTTAGTCTCATCTTAAATGCTTTTTTAATTAATTAATTTTGTGATCCTGACTACAAATACATAATGATAAACCATGAAACTAACAGAAATAAAATAAATTAAATGGTTTGATCAAGAGATTTTCTAAAGATTAGTTTGTCCAGCGGTTGATAAACTAACCCTGACCTATGGGAGAAACAACTTAAACCTTTTGGGTTCGTCTTTATAGCTTCCACCTATCCACCTCTGTATCTCCTAGTATTGGTTTCATCTCATCTACAGCTTGAACTGCCTCCACTATCTTGGGAGTTCTATCCATTACATATGAATTTTTTAACTCACATTTAGGGGACGGGTAAAAAGGGGTTTTACATAAAACAAACCTTGGGCATGCTTTCCCTATATATTATTGAGGAGAAGGCACATAGGCCAACAAATTTAATTTAAATATATAAATTAAAAGAAACAATTCACGTAAAAAGGACTTGTTCTTTGTCAAGATCATTCATACATGAAATTATGTTTACACATTAATAAAACTAGCTTTCAATCCTTTAATCGTTACCGTTTAAGATAAATCATGATCAAATCAATTAATTATAATCATTAATTAATCATTCCTTTTATCTTAAATCCTTTTCTGAATTTCCTTGAGATTATCATTCATAATAATTTTTTAAAAAAATAATTTAAAATTATCTCTGTATGTAACTTGTACCTTGGAGGCAACCCGATGAATTCCTATTCATAACTACCCAATGAGTAGAATTGAATATTACGCAGATGTTAAATTAAACACATATATATAAAACACCTATCTCATGTTGTGCCTCAGCTTTACGCACGCACGGTGGTACATGTCTCAAAAATTTGTATAATATAATAATAAATTTTAATAAATCTGTGTAGTTTGGATGACTACACGATGTGTAGTTATAACTACGCGTCATGTACTATTTTTCACCATCTATCCAAATTACATGCCTGGGGAAACAGTGTGTGAGTGTACTTTAGAAATATTTGGTGTAGATGGAATGTCCAATGGACCACACGTCATATAGTTTCTCGTTACATGGTCTCTTGTCGGGAAAGTCAGGTATTTGGTACATGGTCCAACCCTAACCCGAAGGGACTACACACTATTTCTATTGGGCCACATGGAGTGTAATCCAGAAACTGCATGCCATGTGTTACTGGTCAACAAATGAATTCATTTAAGAATTATAAAGACTACAACACATGACTTGGTTTGGCGGACCGATCTTATGCATTGAATCTTGACTACATGACGTGTATTGTCGAATACACACCGTGTGTTCTGGTGTTATACAACCATGAAGCTTTGGCACCTCCATTTGAGATCCTCTATTTTATTTTAATAAAAATTAAATGAAAAGATTTTTTTTGTATGGTGAACGAGAAACAAATGATGTGGAATAGCTCTCAAATTCATATTTTCAGAATGATTAATTGAATGGAAGCAACTAAATTTTTAAATGCGTAATTCATCAACGAAATATTTGAATAATTATAAACTATGATATAACCCCTCTAATATAACTTGATGGTTCTAGGCGCAGCAGAAGCGTGGTTGGGATGGCAACTAATTTTGAATTTTACGATGATCAATGATTATTCTAGGATCAATACTATGATGAATTCCAGTCTCCATGGAATATAATCAAATATTTAGATAAATAAAAAAAGAGGCTCAAAACCTTTAGAGAGGATCTTTCACATCATTTTTATAATTAATTTAATTAATTACATAAAGAAAAATAATACCTGTGTATTTGGTATTTTTCTTCGTTCATGAGGTTTATCGTCCTGATTGACCATTTTGGATTATCTCATTGCGGTTGTAAGGATCAAAACTAGAATACCTCTAGTGGTGATCCACACATGCTATAATGGCCTCTGGTTGATACCACTCATTCTCTAGGTGCTATCTTGGAGAAGCGAGTGTCTTGTGTTGGTCATTCTTGATCTCTTTTTCTTCAGACTTGAATAATATCTCTCGTTCTTGAGAGGGGAGAGAAGATGATTCAAGAGTGAAATTGTTTGGCTCAACAATTCACCAAGCGTGTGGTGTGTTTTATGGAACAATAGAGGTACATGCCTATTTATATACATGGAATTTCAGTTACAATATTTAATTGCATATGTAATGTCCCAGATTCAGGTGCCCCACAGTGGGTACCCAGAACCCGGTTGGTCACATGACCTTAAGCACATTTCCCCAAAATCCAAAGGCTGTCGACTAGCAGTGAGGGCCTAAAATTGATAGTGGGGAAATTATGCCCTCAATTGTCAATGTGTAGCAAAGTGGAAATAAATATAAACATACAAAAGTGAAATCAATAAACAATATAGACCTAAAATGGACAATAGAACTGATGTAAAAGATAACCAGTAGTCATATCTATGATGATGCAATATGCCTTTAATTCTAAAAAAGCAGCCAAAACTGGTTACACTACAATCTGATACAATATAGCACAAGGTACAATGTACAGAAAAACGAAACCAAAGTAGTGCAAAAGGAACACAGAAGCATCACAAGCCTATGCTCGGTCCCATGCTCTTCTAATCCTCTGTAACAATCATATACCTGTGTAAGGACCCTTTCACTTATCGACACCTGTAGAAATACAATATTTTTTGGGCCCAAGACATGACCCAAACAGGGTGTGAGAAATAAATCACAGTAGGAAAACACAAAAGGCGTGTTCCCAACTATCATTGAAAATGTGCAACAGCCATGTGAAATAATGGAAGGCAGTAAACTATGATGTACTAAAATGTTACCATTCATACCAGTTACATTATCATTTTAATAATCATTTAACAACTCGATATAATTGGATTCTTGGTTTTTCAATGACTCGGCCTTGACTGACAATATCCTATACTAGTGCCACAGTAGAAACCACAACAAGATTTCTAACAAGTAAAATATAATAATAATACCAATATCTTGCTTTATCTTGTCCGGTAAAACAAAAGAAATAACCTCAATGAATATTCAAAGTAAACTTGTCCTCAGTCATGAAAATCCTTAACCGTAGGAAAATAGAAACAAATACCTCATGTGACTGCCCTCAGGCATAACGAATATTTCCCTCAGGCATACCAGATATTTCCCTCAAGCACATAAGTTACTGCCCATAGACCTAAAAAACATTGCCCTCAGGCTAAACAAAACCTTGTTGTCAGGCTAAACAGAACCCTGCCCTCAGGATAAACAGAACCTTCCCCTCAGGCTAAACAAAACACTACCCTCATGCATCCCATAGGAAACACAAGTAACTGGGCCAATCCAAATGCATAAAAAAGGAATTTATATATGTTTCCTCTCAAGAAAACTAAAAACATTCTATAATCATGGCATACACACATGTATCTTGGCCAAATGGCTAAACTAGGGAAACACACCCTCAGGGTGGCCATGGATCAAAGCAACGATCCCAAACACCAGTTCATACTTATTAATTAGATTACTTATGCAATTATAAGTATCTCAACAGTCAATGTCTTAGCCATACGAATCCCCACACATGGGATGTGGAACAAAAGTACACAAAATCAACTCGACAGTTGGAATTAAACACAAGACCACCTACCTCGGTCTCCTCTGATCAATATATGCGAAAGGTGCCTCCTGAAACAACCTATAATGACGTAGTTCTGAGATGAACGATTAATCGTTCAAGCCTAAATTACTTCCCTTAGGGAAATAATTGGAAGGAGATAATTAAGGAGTGGGAAGACCTTACCCGTGCATTTCATATGAGATTAACGGTGGAAGAATCAGAGTCTCGGTGAGCAATCGGGAGCTCCTCCAAGTCTTGGAATCCTCTCTTGCAGCTCCTATTGATTCCTCTGCCTCCTCTGCCAAATGAGGAGTCTACTACTTGTTTTTAACAAAAAACCATTACTACATGGCGTGCACTCTCAAGTTCACAGCGTGTACTATTTTTTAACTATTCATATGGTGGCAACTTTGCATCGCCTCACTCTTCAAATATTGACTAATTACACGACATGTATTACTAAGTACATGTCGTGTAGTTAGTTTTTACACACTTAATCACTGATAAGCCTACAGACCATGTATTCTAATCCCACACAGCCAAAGTACACGGTGTGTAGTTAGTTTTTACACCAAATCCTACACGCCCTTTATTCTCATCCAACATAGCCAAAGTACACGACGTGTGTAAAAAATTAAACATTGAGTACCCATAAATTTGGGATTTTTTCCACATTTCCCATTCTTTCTCAAAAACACTAAAGGAAGAGGAAAAGAAGAAACTCGTACCTCAAGAATAATAACCGGGTTCTTACGTCATAACAACAATTAAATACATTCATGAATGTAGTGAAAACACATGAATTTAATAATAATATCCCATCATTATTTATAGTGCACCAACTTGCGCAAAACCGAATTATAAATAAAATTCTGCTTCACAAAATAATTGCAGTGATATTTTTATTTGTGCCAACTAGTTAAATATTTATTTACCATATGGAAAATAATTATTTTAATATCGGGCCAACCTTGGTCCACTCTAACTCCACTTCCATTTATTGAACACCCGAATAAATAAACAAATAATTTATTCTCTTAAATAAATATTTTATTTATAAATTGGTAAATAAATATTTATTAAATGTTCAATAAAATAAATAAATATATTTTATTTAAAATATTTGACCATCTTAACTTGAATAAAACTATCCCATGGTCTTGATAATAATATATATTTTATTAATTAAATTTAAAAATAATTTAACTGAGACCACAAAAAAGACTAAGTGTCTTAACCTCTACGAATCTTCCTCATTGGCGTTAAGTTGTCTTACCTAATGTCCAAGAGTACTGTCTAGTAATGGGTCAAGGGAAACAAGAGAAAGAACATAAATTCGCAAAAACGACATCCACAAACGAATGCTCATTGTGTAATATAATCCCTTGGTTGCAATATCTCATCAAGTAGGATTCATGATTGTGTCATCAACTTTTATGATTGATAAGTTATTCTTTGACTACCTAAAATAAACTCATCGTTACATCCTGGCCATGTAATTTCGCATGAAGATTCTACTTGAATCAAAGGGATGAGATATGAACTTCCATAAATGGAATGGAAAAATCCTTCCTCGACTTATCCATTAATAACATGCCACTCATGATGCACCAAACATACCTTACTTCCCACCAACTATCTATATGATAGTTTTTGTCAGAAAATCAGAGTGCGTAAGTCATGATAGGAATTAATGATAATCTTAAAGTATACAGATCATTACAAATGCTCACAGATAGAAATTATTGATGACACCAAAACAAGTTAAATTCCTACTAGCGAGTATGTTCTCATAATATTTTATATTGGAGAGTACCAAGTGTGAGCTTCATGAGACGAAGTCTATTCTACTTACGAGTACTCTCACCTGACGGTCTGCATGCTATGTGTCCTGTCATAGCTTGTCATATAACCGCAAACTATATTTAAAAATATTGTTATAGCATTTCAAGGATCTCATCATAGTGGGGAACTTCCATGAACTTATCAATGCAACAAATACTCTAGGACATTATTACATTATAGTCATGTTGAATAATGAAAATATGTAATAATAAATTAAATATCCATGTAATAAATGTAAAACCACTTTTTTCTAAGACACCAACTCTTACAAACTGCCACTTGGAATAGAGCCAACTACCTATGAATTTTAGTCTTTTAGACCTCACATGATGATCATGTTTCTACTGAGTGAAGGATTTAGTCAAGGGGTGGGCCACGTTGTCTTATGTGGATATACTACTCACTGAAACTTCACTTCTATGAGAAAAATCCCTCAAGAGATGACACATTTGAAGTATGTTATTTGTCCACTAATGTGACCTTTACTCTTTTCATAGAGCCACCATTGTAGTATTATCACAATACAGTGTGACGGGGTCATTACAGCTAGGTATCACAACTAGCTCTTTGATGAATCATCACATCCAATATTCTTCTTTAGCTACCTCAAAAGCTGTGATATACTCGGAATCTACTATATAATCTGCGACCACACTCTACTTTGAGCTCCTCCAGCTCACTACACCTCCATTCAATGTAAAGATGTGTCCTGTTTTTAACTTCATGTCATCTTGATTAGTCTGTAAACTAGCATCTGCATATCCTATGATGACTAGTTCCTCAGATACTTTAGGGTAGTCTTGACTGCCATTCAATGGCAGTCACCTAGGTTAGATTGATATATTCCTACCTCACTCAATGTGTAGGAAAAATCCAGGATAGTAAATAGCATGACATACTTGACTAACCCAATTGCTGATGCGCATGGTGTCTTTAACATTATCTTTCTTTCCTCATGTGTCTGAGGACACATTTTCATGGAATTATGAATTCCATATGACACAGACAACAATCCTCTCTTGGATTGTTCCATTCTAAATCTCTTTAGTATCTTATCAATGCATGTACTTTGACTTAGGCTGAGAAATATCTTGGATCTATCATTGTGTATCTTGATCCGAAGAATATATGCTACATTGCCCAAGTATTTCATGGAGAAGGATTGATTCTACCATGCCTTAATAGACTCCAAGACTGGTATCTTGTTTTCAATGAGTAATATGTCATCAACATATACTATTAGGAAAACGACTGCACTCCCACTAATCTGTTTTTAGACCCAAGGCTCACATTCGTGATTGATAAAACAAAATTAATTTATGGCCTCATCAAAATAAATGTTCCGTGACCAGGATTCTTGCTTTAATCCATAAATGGAGTTGTATAACTTATATACCTTATTGGCATCCTTTGGAGTCACAAACCCTTCAGGTTGTGTCAAGTAGACATCTTCTTGAAGGTTCCCATTAGGGATGGCAGTTTTGACATCCATTTTCTAAATCGCTCGTCATTGTAAGATGAATTAAGAAGTTTAATTCTGATGGATTTTAGCATTGCAACTGGTGAGAAGGTTTCTTCATACTCAATTATATGACGTTGTTTAAAACATTTTACAACCAATCGTACCTTATAGGTACTAACTTGTCCTTCAATATTCAATTTATTCTAGAATACCCATTTGTAAAAAATAGGCATTACATCAACTAGAGGATCTCCCAAAATCCAGACCTGGTTTTGGTACATGGAATCCATTTCAGAATTCATGGCTTCTTTCCACTTGGAAACATCTAATCCACTTACTACTTCCCTTTAGGTTATAGGATCATTATTATCAACTAATAAGGAATCAATAACCTTAGTAACTACAAACTCGTACTGTTACGGTTCTCTAACCTCTCTTGTTCTCCTACACAGTACTTGTGTCTCTAGAATAGATTCTAATTCCACATGGATTCGTGGAATATGTTCATGTAACAACACATGCACACCTTGATCCTCAACTTCATCGAAGTCTATCTCTCTCCCACTATAACTTTTGGAGATTTTCTCCCTCTCAAGTAATATGGCATATCTTTCCACTATAAACTTTTTGTCTAAGGGGTTGTATAGGTAATATCTCTTTGTTTCCTTGGGGTATCCTATAAAGGTAGACTTTGTGCCCCAGGGTGCGAGTTTATTACCTGACAATGCCTTAACAAATGCTTCTATACCCCACACATGTAAATTTGATAACATGGATTTTATTTCACTCCAAAACTTTTAGGGAATTCCGTTTATCGATTTAGTTGGTACTTGGTTTAATATGTGTGACGCTGTTTATAACACAAATCCCCAAAAGGATAATAGAAGAATTGCATGAATCCTAATTGATCACACTAAGTCTAATAAGGAGTGGTTCCTCCTTTCACTTACACCATTCCATAGAGGTGTGTAAGGAGAAGTGAGTTGGGATAGGATCCCAAACTCTCGTATGTAATTAATGAAGTCCTGATTAAGATATTGCCCACCTCGGTCTAAGAGGAGTTTGTCAATCGTCTTACCAAGCTGGTTCTCAACTTCATTCTTGTATTCCTTGAACTTATCAAAGGAATCTGACATATACCTCATCATGTAGATATATCCATATCTACTAAAACCATCACTAAAAGTTATGAAGTATGAGTACCCGCCCCTTGATTCAACTGGAAATGGTCCCCACACATCTGTATGAACCAATTCAAGAATCTCTTTAGCCCTTTAACATTTCCCACCAAATGGGGCTTTGGTCATTTTTCCGTGTAAAAATTCATGACATACACCAAGTGCTTTTAGTTGAAATGAATATAAATATCCATCTTGATGTAACATTTTCAAGTGTTTCAAATTTATATGACCTAGCCAGTGAGCCAATGTTGGGTGTGGTGTGAGTCATGTGAAGTATCTTTGTCATCAATTGCCATTACATGGTTTGTGTAATCCAACACATAAAGAGTGTTTTATAAATGTTCCCTACCCAAAAAAAATCTATCCTTATAAAAGAATAAACATTCATTTCCAAACATAAAAACAAATCCATCTATATCTAGTTTGGATACCTAAATTACGTTTTTGGTTACGAAAGGCACATAAAAATAGCTCTTTAACACCAAAATCATCCCAATTGGAAACATGAGGTGGTAGTCCACAATAACTGCAACAGCAAGTATGGCTCCGTTGGCTACTCGTATATCTACCTCCCCTCGATCAATCTTCATGAATCTACTTGCTTCCTATATTTGGATATATATGTGAGAACCAAAAGTTGTATCTAATACCCAATGTGTAGAAATAGATAGAATGCATTTGATAACAAATGCACTTGAAGCTTCCCCTTGCTTCTTAGGATGGGTGCAGTTCTTTTTTCTAGTGGCCCTTTTTACGACATGAAAAATAAACAACCTCCTTATCCCTTGCCTCCCCTATGATATTACTTTTCATAGAAGGTCATGAAAAGATTTGGGATTAAATCTCTTCGCCTTCCCTTTACACTTATTCACCATAAGGGCATATGTCTTTTCTCGATTCATATCTTTGTGCACTTGGAGAATGAGGATAAGAAGATCAGATAGATACTTCTCAATGTTTTTCATGATGAAATTAAAAACAAAGTTAGAGAATCTCTGAGGTAGTGATGCAAGAATGAGATCAATGCCCAGTTATTCGGAGAGTTTAAACCCAAGAACCTCCAGGAACTCAATGTAGCCAATGAGCTTGACTACATGAGGCCCACCTGGGGCACATCCTCTATGCTTACTCTGAATTAGTGCCTTAGAGATCTAAATCCTTTCTTGTCTTACTCTCTCCTAGTAATGACCACAGAGGTTTTCGAGCATGCTATCAGGATCCATGTATTCATGAGACTTCATGATCTCAATATACATTGATAATAACATCAAACATTGATCTTCGACCACATCATTCATAGGTCACTCATATACTAGGAAATCTTCATCACATGACACCTTGGAAGGTGGATCCAGTTATACTAACTCCAGCACATAAGAATTCTGTTCATGGTGTTGGATTACCCAAAGGCGTCTATATCATTCTAGGAAGATAGTGCTGGTGAGGATGTTGTATTTATCCATAATAGGTCTTAGGGATAGTGTGGTTGTAGAGCATTTCATTTTTATTCTTAAATTAAAATAGAATATCATTAGTAACTTCTTGATTACATTTAATGAGAAATTATATATTTTGTTAAGTCTAAAAATATTTTATCATGTCCCAATGGCTCTCACCATTGAGATCGGAATGTCTAGATTGCATGACATTCTAGTGGCAAGGATCAATATTCCCATTCACATACCCCAAAAGGGTTAGTCAAACTATTAAAAGGTATTTAGGTAGGCAGGCCTTTTCCACCTGTGGGCTTGCTGCTCCTTGATATGTTGAGTGGACTCTCCAATCTAGAAATCTTGACTTTGGATTTCTTCACCTCTTTCCTCTAATATTACAACAAGTCTAGAAAGGGATAATCCTCTTAATGTAATATGGTTAAGTCTACCTGAAACCTTTCATAAGGTATTTCTATATAAAAGCCTGTGTCCCAACATGTGTTGATCAAACATGTAGTGTTGTTGAGTTTTTTCCATTAATCAAGTAACAGAAGGGTTGTTCTGACATAATATTTTATTTTAGGTATTTTTATCACTTATGCATGAATTTATTATTATCATTATCACACACTTGTTAATATTAATAGGAACTTAATTAAGTGATTAACTGTGTCTTGATTATATTTACGCATAAGTCTAGTTTATTTTAGTTCCATCATGCATGCTTGTTTAATTCATAAATTATTTGATTGTGACAACACAACCATAACTATAAACCACACAACTGAAAAAAATAAAATAATGAAAATGGAATGATCATGATATTTTCTATTGGTTAGATTATCTAGTAGTTGATAAACTAACCCTGACCTAGGGGAGAAACAACTTGCACCTTTTGGGTTCGTGTTTACAGCTTCCACCAATCAACCTCTGTATATCCTGGGATTTGTTTCGTCTCGGATACATCTCGAACCACTTCCACTAGCTTGGGAGTTCCATCCATTACATATTTCTTTTTTAACTCAATTGTAGGTGAGGGGTAAAAAGGTTTTCTACATAAAATAAACCTTGAGCACACACGACCTACATATTAATGAGGGGAAGGCTCGCATACCAACAAATTAATTTAAATATATAAATTAAAATAAATCATCCATATAAAAAGGACATAATCTAGCTCATGATCACCCATACATGAAACGATGTTTACAAAAAAATAAGAATGGAATTCAATTCTTTAAACATTAACATTTTAGATAAATGACGCTCGAATCAATTAATTTTCCTCTTTAATTAATCAATCATTATATCTTAAATCATTTTCTGAATTTCCTTGATATTCTCATCTATAATAATTTGAAACAAATAAATTCATTTAAAAATATATTTTTACGTAAATTTTACCTTGGTGGCAACCCAGTGAAATCCTATTCATAACTACCCAATGAGAATAAATGAAAATTACACATATGTTGAATTAATCACATATATATAAAACACCTATCACTTGTTGCACATCATCTTTATGTTAGAATTATGGTACACATATCAAGGTTTTGTATAATATAATAATAAATTTTAATAAATCTGAGTGATTTAGATTAGTACACGATGTGTAGTTCTAACTACACGGCGTGTACTATTTTTCACCGTCTATCCGAAGTACATGCCCGGTAGAACGACATGTGAGTTTAATTCAGAAATCTTCAGAGTACATGGCCTGTCATGTGGGCCACATGCCCTATAGTTCCTCATTACATAGGTCTCCAGCTGGGAAATCCGTGTATGGGGTACACTGTCCCACCCTAACCTGAAGGGACTACACGTCGTGTCCATTGGGCAACACGGCGTGCAATCCGGAATCTACACGCCAACTATTCCTGGCCATCACATGGATTCATTTAAGACATAGAAAGACTCCCACACATGGCATGGTTTCGTGGACCGGTCTGATGCGTTGAATCTTGACTTCACAGTGTGTAATATCGAATACACACCATGTGTTCTGGTGTTGTATGGCCAGGATGCTTTGGAACCTCCAGATGAGATCCTCTATTGTATTTTAATCAAAATTAAAAGAAAAGATCTTTTCTGTAAGGTGAACGAAAAACAATAGAGGAGGAATAAATATAAAGATTCATATTTGCAGAATGATTAACTTGAAATGAAACAACTAAATTATTAAATGTGTAATTAATTAACGAAATATTTAAATAATTATAAACAACGAGGTAACCCCTCTGATACCACTTGAATGTTTCGGGCGCAACAGAAGTGTGGTTTGGATAACACCCAATTTTGATTTTTACCATGATCAATGATTATTCCGGGATCAATATGATGATAAAATCTAGTCTCCATGGAATATAATCAAAGATTTACATAAAGGAAAAAAGGGGCCCTAAACCTTTAGAGAGGATCTTGGACATCATGTTTATAATTAATTTAATTAATATCAAAAAGAAAAATAATACCTCTGTCTTTGTTATTTTTCTTCATATATGATGTTGGTCATCCGGATTGACCCTTCCAGATTATCTCGTTGCAGCTGTAAGGATCCAAACTACAATCCCTCTAGAGGTGATCCACACATGCTCTGATGGCCTCCGATTGACACCGCTCATTCTCAAGGTGCTAACACTGCAAAGTGAGTGTCTTGTGTTAGTTGTTCATGGTCTCTTGTTCTTCGACCTTGATGAACGTCACTGATTCTTGAGAGGGGAGAGAAATGGATTCAAGAGAGAAATTGTTTGGATCAAAAATTCTCATTTCACTAGGTGTGTGGTGTGGTGTATAGAACAATAGGGGTACATGCCTATTTATATACAAGAAATTTCAGTTACAATATTTAATTGCATAAAAAAAATTTAATACATTCATGAATGTAGAGAAAACCCATGCATTTAATAATAATACTGCACCATTATTTATATTGTGCCAACTTGTGCAAAATAGAATTATAAATAAAATTCCATATCACAAAACAATAGCAACGTCATTTTACTTTGTCGTAACTAGTTAAATAATTATTTACCATCTTTCAAATAATTATTTTACTACCGAACCAACCTTGTTCCTCTTGAACTCCACTTCCATTTATTGAAAACCTGAATAAATAAATAAATAATTTATTCTATAAAATAAATATTTTATTTAGAAACTAGTAAATAAATATTTATAAAATGTTCAATAAAATAATTAAATTTAATTTATTTAATTTATGTGATCATCATAACTTTAATAAAATTATTCCACGGTCTTGACAATAATATTTATTTCACTAATTAAATTCAAATATAATTTAACCGAGACCACTAAAAAAACTTTGTGTGTGACCCTCTAGGATACTATTTCATTGGCATTAGGTGGGATTACATAAATTCCAAGAGTACTATCTAGAAATGGTTCAATGCACCCAAGAGAAAGAACATAAAGTCGCAACAATGACATCCACGTATGAACGCTCACAGTGTAATATAACCCATTTGACACAATATTTCATCAAGAAGGTTTCATGAATGTGTCATCAACTTTTATGCTTGATACGTTGTTATTTGACTACCTGAAATAAACTCATCGTTGCATCATGGCCAACAAATTTTGCGTGATAGTTCTATTTCAATCAAAGGGCTGAGATATCATCTTCTATAAATGGAAGGGGAAAATCCTAACCCGACTTATCCATTAATAACATGCCCATCATGACGCACCCAACGTACCATACATCTCAGGAACTCTCTGCGAGACAATTTTTGTTAGAAAATCAAAGTGTGTAAGTCATGACACATATTAATTATAATCATATTGTCTAAGGATCATTACACATGCTTTCAAATAGAAATATCCAATCACTCCAAAACATGAGGAATTCCTACTAGCGGGTCTGTTCTCATAATCTCATATCTTAGAGATTATCAATTGAGAACATCCTAAGAGGAAGTCTCATCCGCTTAACAGTACTCGCAAATGACTGTATATATGCTATGTGTCTCATCATATCAAGTCATCTAACCGCATAACTATATTTGAGAATATTGTTATAGCATTCCAAGGTTCTCATCATTAATGAGAACTTCCATGACCTTATCAATTCAACAAATACTCTAGGACATTATTAAATTATAGTCAAGAAGAACATTGAACAATATGTAATAATTAATTAAATATCCATATAATCAAAGTAAAACCAAATGGTTCTTGGACACCAACTCTTACAAACTCCCACTTGGACTAGAGCCAACTACCTACAACATTCAGTTTGCTAGACCTCACTTGATGATCGTGTTTCTACTGAGTTAAGGCTTTAGTCAAGGAGTCTTCCATGTTGTCTTCCATTGAAATAATTCTCACTGCAACTTCACCTCTCTGAGAAAAATACCTCAACAGATGATACATCTGAAGTATGTGATTCGTCCGCTGATGTGACCTTGGCTATTTTGTGAGAGCCACTACTGCAGTATTATCATAGTATAATGTGATGAGATCTTTATTGATAGGTATCAAATCTAGCTTCTAGAGGAATATTCATATCCAAACAGCTTCTTTAGTTACCTCAGATTCAATGATATACTAAGACTCTATTGTAGAAAATGCAACCACACTCGTCTTTGAGCTCTTCCAGCTCACTGCACCACCATTCAAAGTGAAGATGTGTCCTGTTTGCGACTTCATGTCATCTTGATCAGTCTGGAAACTATCATCTGCATATCCTCTGATAACTAGTTCCTTATATCCTACATAAACATGGAACATATCCTAAGTACACATCAGATACTTTTGGATAGTCTTGAATACCTTCTAATGGAGGTCACCTGGGTCAACTTGATATCTGCCAACCACACTCAATGCGTAGGTGACATCCAACCTAGTACATAGCATGGCATACATGACTGACTGAATCACTGATGCGTATGGAGTCCATGAATTATATTTCTTTCCTCATGTGTCTGAGGACACATTTTCTAGGATAGATGAATTCCATTTGATGCTAGAAATAATTTCTTATTGGATTGTTCTATACTGAATCTCTTCAGAATCGTATCAATGTATGTACCTTGACTTAGGCCCAAAAATCTCTTGGATCTTTCAAGATGAATCTTTATCACAAGAATATATGCATCCTCACCCAAGTCTTTCATGGTAGAGCCTTGTTTCAAGCATGTCTTAATAGACTGCAAGACTGGTATCTCGTTTCCAATGAATAATATGTCATCAACATATACTATTATGAAAATGAATACACTCCCCCTAAACCGTTTGTAGACCCAAGGCACGCATTCATTTTTCACAAAACCAAATTCTTTTATGGATTCATCAAAATGAATGTTCCATGACTTGGATGCCTTCTTTAATCTATAAATGTATTTCTGCTACTTGCATACCTTATTGGCATCCTTTGGAATCACAAACCATCTAAGTTGTGTCATGTATACATCTTCCTAAAGTATCCCCTTAAGGAATGCTATTTTGACATACATTTTCCAAATCTCATAGTCATTTTAAGCTGCAATAGAATCTTTAATTCTGATGGATTTCAGCTTTGCAACTGGTGATAAGGTTTTATCGAAGTCAATTCTACGACACTGTTTATAAACTTCTGCAACTAGTCATGCCTTATAGGTACTGACTTTTCCTTCCTTGTCTTGTTTATTCTTGAATACCCATTTTCAACCAATAGGCTTTACATCAATTGGAGAATCTACCAAAATCCATACTTGGTTTTGGTAAATGGAATTCATTTTAGAATTCATGGATTCTTGCCACTTGGCAACGTCTGTTCTACTTACTGCTTCCTTTATGTTGGTGGATCATTATTATCCACTAATAAGGAGTCACCAGCCTTGGTAACTAGAAAACCATACCATTCAGATTCTCTAACATCTCTTGTACTCCAACACAGTACTTGTGTCTCTGGAATAGATTCTTCTTCCCTGGGGCTTTGTGGAATCTGTTCTTGTACCAACACTTGTGCACGTTGAGCCCTGAATTTATCGAAATCTATCTCACTCTCACTATCTCTTTTGAATATTTTCTCACTCTCAAGGAATATGGCATGAATTGCCACTATAACCTTTCTGTCTAAGGGGATGTGTAGGTAATATCCCTTTGTTTCGTTAGGGTATCTTACAAAGGTACACTTTTTCCCTCGAGGTGCGATTTTATAACAAGAAGAGGCCTTAACAAATGCTTTTCTACCCCACATGTGTAAATTAGATAACATCGATTTTCTTCCACTCCAGAAGTCGTATGTTATGCCATCTATCGATTTAGTTGGTACTTGGTTTATAATGTGTGTTGTTGTTTGTAACACATATCCCCAAAAGTATAACGGAAGACTTGCATGACTCATCGTTGATCTCACAATGTCTAACAAGGTGCATTTCCTCTTTTAACTTACACCATTACATTGTGGTGTGTAAGGAGGAGTGATTTGGGATTGGATCCGAAAATCTCATATGTAATCAATGAAGTCCTAATTATGCTATTCCCCACCTCATTCTGAGCTGAGATTTTTAATCTTATTACCAATCTTGTTTCCAAAATCATTATTGTATTCCAGAACCTATCAAAGGAACCCGACTTATACCTCATTAAGTAGATATATCCATATATACTAAAATCATCTGTAAAAGTTATGAAGTTTGAGTAGCCACCCCTTACTTCAACTGGAAATGTTCTACACAGATCGGTATGAAGCAATTAAAGAAGCTCTTTATCCCTTTCACCATTCCCACAAAATGGGGCTCTGGTCGTTTTTCCCTGTAAACATGCCTGACATATGCCATGTGTTTTTAATTCAAAAGAATATATATATACATCTTTATGTAACTTTGTCAATCATTTATCGATTACATGACCTAGATGCCGATGCCAATTTTTGGTGTGGTATGAGTCATGTGAGGTATCTTGGTCATTGATTTCCCTTACTTGGTTTGTGTAATCTAACACATAAAGACCGTTGTATAAATGTGACATACCAAAACAAATGCAATCTTTATAAAAGGAGAAACATTCATTTCCAAACATGAAAAAAATTAATCTATATCTTCTCTGGATAGAGAAATTAGGTTTTTGGTTATAGAAGGAACATAAAAACAAAACATTAATACCATGATCATCCTAGTTGGCAATGTGATGTGCTTTTCTCGAATAGCTACAACAGCAAGTTCGGCTCTGTTTTCTGCTCATAGATCTACCTCCCCTCGATCAATCTACCCAAATATTTATATTTCTTATATTTTGATACATATGTGAGCACCACAACATTTATCTAATACCCAATTTGTAGAAATAGATAGATTGCATTCGATAAAAAACACACCTGATGCTTCCCCTTTCTTCATAGACTGGGTGCAGTTCTTCTTCTAGTGTCCCTTCTTGCTATATACAAAACAAACAGCCTCTTCTTCCCTTACCCCCACATTGATCATTCTTTTCATGGAAGGCTGTGAAGAATATTTGGGCTTAAATCTCTTTATCTTCCCTTTCCTCTTATTCCCCGTAAGGATAAAAGGATTTTCGCGCTTCATAACATTGTCCTCAAGGTGAATGAGGATAAATAAGATCAGATAGATACTTATCAATGTTGTTCATATTGAAATTCACAACAATGTTATAGAATATTTATGGGAGTGATGCGAGAAGGAGATCGGTTCCTAGTTATTTAGGGAGTTTAGACCCAAGAACCTCCAGGCACTCAATGTAGCCAATGAGCTTGACTACATGAAGCCTAGATAGGGCACCTTCTCCAAGATTACTCTCGAAGAGAGACTTAGAGATCTCAAACCATTCTTGTCTTGCTTTCTCCTGGTAAAGGCCACAGAGGTGATCGATCATTCTATAAGAATCCATGTTTTCATGAGACTTCCTGAGCTCACTAGACATTTATGATAACATCAAAGATTGAACGTCGAACACGTCGTTAATATGTCTCTCATAGATTAGGACATCCTCATCACTCACCTCCTTGGATGGAAGATCAGGTAATGCTGACTCCAGTACGTAAGACTTCCATTCATGGCATAGGATAACCTGAAAGCGTAAAATCCATTCTTGTAAGTTACTGCTGGTGAGGTTGTTTTCATTATAAAAAATTTAATGCAGAGATAGTGTGGTTGATGAGCTTGCCAATTTTATTCAAAAATTAAAAGAGCAGATCATTTGTACTTTTTTTATTACATTTTATGAGAAATAATAAATTTTATTAAGTCACCAACTATTTTATCAAGTCCTGATGGCACCCACCATTGAACTTGGAATGTGAAGTTTCCATGAAATTCTTGTGGCAAGGATCCATATTCCCCTTCACAGTACCCCAACAAAGGTTGGTCAAGCTATTAGAAGTTATTTAGGTAGGGAGGTATTTTCCAACTATGGGCTTGCAACTCTTTGATATGTTGGTTGGACTGCCCAATCCTGAAATCATGTCTTTGGATTTCCTCAACTATTGCCTCAAATATTACACCAAGTCTAGTAAGGTCTACTACTCTTGATGTAATATGGTTAATTCAACAAGAAACCTTTCATAAGGGGTTCCTTTATCAAAGTATGGTTCCTAACAATATTTGGTCAAACACATAGTTTTATTGAGTTTTCCCCTTTAATCAATTAATGGAAGGCTTGTTCTAACTTATTATTTTATTTGAGGGATTTTAATCTCTTATGCGTGGATGGATTAATATCATTATCACATGCTTGTAAAAATTAAGTGGACTTACTTATGTGATTAACCATGTCTTGATAATATTTATGCATAAGTCTGGTTTATTTTAGTTCCATCATCTATTCTTGTTTAAATCATTAATTATGTGACCGTGACAACACATCCATAATGATAAACCATGAAAATGACAGAAATAAAATAAAGTAAATGTAATGATCATGAGATTTTATAATGTTTAGTTTATCTAGAGGTTGATAAAATAACCCTGACCTAGGGGAGAAATAACTTGAACCATTTGGGATAATGTTTACAGCTTCCACATCATGTTTATAATTAATTTAATTAATTTCATAATGAAAACTAATACCTGTGTATTTTGAACTTTTCTACATTGATGATGCTGATCGTCCATATTGACCCTTCCAGATTATCTCATTAGGGTTGTAGGGATCCAAACTAGAATCCCTCTGGTGGTGATCCACACGTACTCCAATGGCCTCTGATCAACACTTCTCATTTTGCAGGTGCTAGCACAATGAAGCATGTGTCTTGTGTCAGTTGTTCTTGATCACATGTTCTTTAGCCTTGAAGAAAATATCTCGTTCTTGAGAGGGGAGAGAAGAGGATTTGAGAGAGAAATTGTTTGGCTCAACAATTCTCAATTTACCAGGCGTGTGGTGTGGTGAATGACACAATAGATGTACTTTCCTATTTATATACATGTAATTTCAGTTAAAATTTTTATTTCATAGAAACAATTAAATACATTCATGAACTTATAGAAAACCAATGCATTTTATAATAATATTGCATAATTATTTATAGTGCGCCAACTTGTGCAAAATGGAATTATAAATAAAATTCCATGTCACAAAATAATAGCAATGTTATTTTAATTTTTTCGACTAGTTAAATAATTATTTACCATCTTGCAAATAATTATTTTACTATCGGACTGACCATGGTCCGCTCAAACTCCACTTCCATTTATTGAACACCTGAATAAATAAATAAATATTTTAATCTCTTAAATAAATATTTTATTTACAAACTAGTTAATAGATATTTATTAATTGTGCAATAAAATAAGTAAATATATTTTATTTAATTTGTTTGATCATCTTAAATTGAATAATATTATTCCACGATCTTGAGAATAATATTTATTTCATTAATTAAATTCAAATAGAATTTAACCAAGACCACCAAAAACACTTAGTGTGTGACCCTTTAAGAATCTTTCTCATTATCATTAGGTGGTTTTACCTAAAGTCCAAGAGTACTATCTAGCATTGGGTCATGACACCCAAGAGAATGAACGTAAAGTTACAACAACCACATCCACATACTAACACTCACTATATAATATAATCCCTTTGTCGCAATATCTAATCAAACAAGTTTCATGATTGTGACATCAACTATTATAATTGATACATTATTCTTTGACTATGGTAGTCTTAGGAGTGAACCCAATCCACTCTAGGACTTTTTCTACTATGGTAGACTTAGGAATGAGCCTTGACTATGAAAATTATTATCTATTCTTGTGGGTATACAAAAAATATCTTATTTTTATGATACATTCTAAAGGATAATTATTGATTATTTATTATTCACCACTCTTATGACTTATGTATTTTTTTATACCAAACCATATACAATTATTTATCATTAATAATATTTCACTGATTGGGTATTAGTTTCATAAGTTATAATCATATTCTCATACCGTATACTTATATTATTCCCACTTATGATCATTCATTCATTTTACATATCTTTTTACAATATTGAGTGTATGATCTCACCCTTTTATATATTTCCATTTCCTAGGTTATTATGAATGGTATTAAATACAGTATGCCTATGAAGTGTGATATGGGAGATGATCTTCGTTGGAGATGTTAATGATTATTCAAGAGAAAACATTATGGTATATATAGTCTTAAAATATGGTAAACCCTTACTGTTATTAGGTTTATGTTGTTATTATATGTATTGAATATTAATCTAAATTGTTTTAATATTTGGGTATGTAGTGATTGGGTCACCTAAGGTACCCATCTCACTATTTGATAAAAAAAATATCTGCTTTCAATACTTTGATGAGTCATTGATCGAGTTATACTCGTACTCAATACATTAAGAACCATAGATGTTATGTGATTTTAGTGACATTTAGAAGTAGTATGTAATTCCAACATTACATGTATGACTAAAAAATCTCCCAATAAAAATATGGGGAGAATATAGACACTTAAAAAACACTACAAAATAGGATAAGTGCAAGTAAAATATTGAAAATCATCCATATGATATGTCACCATAAATTTAATCAAGGATGTTCCAAACAAAAAAGGTAGTTAAGGAGTCTTTCAAGATGTATATTCTTGATAAGTTCAACAATGTGGAAATAAATATCCTACTTATATAGACATTAAATAAATTCCCCGGTATACAAAATTTCTAAAGGAAATTGGTACAAAGTGGAGGAATGTGAATGATAAATAATATGTATTTTTTGGTATCAATTTCACTCCCTTAATGCCCCCTCATCTTCCCATAGAAATCCAAGTATCGGGTTCTTTATATTTACCTTGCACTATTGACAAATCAACCTTCAAAAATGCATTGTGTGATATAAAGGATTCTATAAATGTCATGTATTATAGTATATACTCTAATTTTATATTTAACATCATGGACCTATAATTGTAGTCATTAATTGTATAATCAATAAACTATATTCCTTGTTGGAGTTTTAGAGTATTCCTAGGTTAAGGTGAAGGATATAATTTTCATAACTGATTTTTTTTTCCAACACATAGAAGATGAATGTGGAAATTATCATTATTATATTATTATTATAAGATCATTTATACATACTACATAGTCCGTAATAAATTTTTATATATTAAAACCTTCATTGAACTCTGATATAAAAATTCATTTTTATATTATACATTTAATTATGTTTCCTCTTAAATAACACTATATTATGTTTATTGAACATTACATTAAATATGGTGAAAATGTGTTGTTTGATATAATTATGAAAGTTGAAACTAAAATAATTTCTTCAAAATATTTATATTGAAATGAGTCTATTTTTTAAATAAATCGTAAATTTAAAAACATGAAGGTGATACTAGTTTTATTAAGGATTAGGGTGACGATTTAGATTTCTTATTTAATGTTGATGGTAAAATTAATTATATTATTCCTTGAATATATGTGGAACATATAGTAAAATAGAAATTGATATCCTTAAAAATAAAACCTCCAGGACTGGAATTTAAACCCTTCTATTAGACATAAAATATGGTGACCTATATGATAAAAATTAATGATCAATATTTATATGAATCATATTTCTTAAAAACTAGGGGATAAAACATAATGAAAAATTTAAACAATAAATCAAAAAAATTGGATGGAAACATGGAGAATAATATAGAATATTTATTACACTTTTCAAGCACCAAATTTTACTTGATAACGAATCTAAAGTGGCAAGACATCCCCGATGTTTAATTAACCTTGCACTGAACTATTTTGTAAAATTGAAATGGAAAACAAATATAAGCTGTGATTATTTATCCTATATCTAATTAAAATTTTTTGAGTCCAATATAATTTCCCCAAATAAAGGTTGACTAAAAATCAAAGAAAATAATGAAAATTAATTTGTTTCAGTGACGACTGAAAATAGTTGTAGGATGTTAATTTATTATAAGAATACAAACAAGTCACTCAAAAAGATAATTTCCCCATACTATAATTAGTTAAATGATAGTATGGTTTGGGAGGAAGAAAATTAGTGATTCCTAGATATATTTTATGTTTTTATATAGGTTTCAATTTCACAAAAGGATTAATAGAAAACCACTTTTTAATCTCCGTAATATATTTCCACTTATCAATATATATTGTATCAATTATTAAATGATCAAGGAACATTACAATGTTGAATTTTAAATATTATATTTAAATCAATAAAGGATAATTTATAGGTAATTTTAGATGAAATTGATGTTTTTGGAACTTTGTATGATTTTTTTCTATGAAAAGTAGATATTATTTTTGAGAATAAATAAATGGATGAATTTTGGTTTTAAATATCAAGTAATTACACACCATGGTTGAGAAATGTATTTTCATAAGAAAGGTTATTTTGGAAAATGGAATTGAAATAAATAAATATAAAATTGATATATATACTGCACTATAATTAGTTACTGATATATTTAATGTGTAATTATTTTTTGGCCATATGAGATTCTACCAAAGGTCTATTTAAGATGTTAATAAAATTGAATTACCTCATTCCAAAATATTAATAATGAAAATGTTTTTGGTTTTTATGATACAAATAAGGAGAACTTTTATGAGATAAAGTGGATACTCTACAAACAATCTACTTGTCAACTTCTATGATATTATTTTTAATTCAATGTTTTATGTGAGGCGTTAAATCCTGGAGTATGTGATGCTTTGTCTGAAAATTTGTAAGGGATATCATATGTTATCTGTTATGCGTTGAGTATTTTGGTTTTTGGTTATGTGAAGTACCTAAATTTAGATAAGTGGTTTCTATAAAGTAATTTTTCTCTTGAGAAGTGACATTCATATCAATTATGAACTAAATTAACTATGTTTTTTACCACTCTATAATGTATTACATACTGAAAAATTAATATGCGAAACCTTGGTTATAGATATTGATTCTCCTACTCTAAGAGTTAAATAAAAACGTCAAGGTTGAAAAGGACTAGAGAATCTTCTAGTTCATCACAAGAGTTGAATTCCATATACATCATAAATATAAAGACCAAATTTGACACTATTGCATGACTCTATTATGTGTGATAAAATCTAATTGGTTTAATGAAAAAAATACATGGTTTGTATACATACTGAATTTCGTTATTATTCCAAATGTTTCATCCCATATTACAAAACAAGAATCACACCATATAAATTAGAATGAAATCATATTGTTTGGGTCGATACATACCAATGGAATATTTTTAATGATCATGATAATGAGAGAATTAATCTTGATAGTGATCATTTCTCAATCCTTACATTTTTATACGCGCTCACATGTGGAATCCATTTATCATCCCAAGTAATAGTTACAAATATAATTGATTATATACATTATTGGCCATTCATTTTTAAATATTAAAATGTTTTTTTCTGTAAATTCTAAAAATTTCTATTCTTTATGAGTATTTACAACAATATAAGATATTCCATAATTAATAATTAGTTTATGTGAAACTTTTAATGTTTTGGAATATATTTTATGTGTCCAATTATAGTGTTTTTTGGATTTATTTTATATTTATTTGTAGATTAATACATTTCAATGTTGGAGGAAGAAGGCACATGTTGAACAATTAACTCATTGGTTATTATTTATTTTCTTATATAACATATTTTTAGACGGATTGCTGTACCCAAAGACATCGTAACATACAAGGGATCCACATTTTTAAATAGATTATATAAGACATTATGAGGTAGTATGGTGTATATCACAATAAAATAATGAAATCATATCCACTATAAGTATACAAATAATAGGATGGTTCAAGCTATGAACTAAAAACGATTTTTGAAAAAATACTTCATCTTAATCAAAATGCAAAAAATAGAGAAACTATAAGATTAATTATTGGAATATTAGACTCTATTGAATAAAATTTCTGAATTTACCAATATAGGAAAACTTTTTGAAAGAATATTTCATCTCCCTCTTGAACCCTTGCATAAATATTTCTATTTCATAAAACATGTGAACAATAGATGAAAAATAAAGGGACAATTTAAATTTAAGATTCTATAATTGGATGAGTTTTGGAAAGTGGATTATGAAATTTATAAACTATATAATGAACACACAAAATAATCACATGAATATCTTATCCTGATTAGGGATACAAAATTTAGTAACTAAGGTTTTTTTATTCACCTCAAGGATAAGTATTATACTAATTATGTTTTATTATAATTGGTTTGGACCTTATGTTGTTATTAATGTAATCCATTTTGGTGGAATTTAGTTTTTAGGAGGAAACTCATTGAGATATATAAAAGTTAATTGGCGGATATTAATGGTTTTTCAAGAGATCATTCTAAGGAAATATATGGGGGAGATTACTCTCTCCTTAATGACTATGAATAATTATATTATGTTATCATCTTATATTTTATTTTCTCTAGATATTTATATTATATGACTCATTACATTAGAATGGTCATCATTGAGATCATAAAGAGTGGTTTCATAGGCACGTGTTGGAGGGGGGATGGGTTTGATTAAGTTATAAATAGTTTTATTTGGTTTTTTTTGGACTCAGAAAGAAAAGTATTTTTTTTAATATTCATCCATCCCTTTTAAAATAATTAATAAGTGATAGTTGAAACCATTTATAGTTTTTTTTAATCTGGTATGGATTTGTTTAAAGATAAGACCATAATGGGATAATATTTTTAGCATGAGGGTACCTGAATTTTGAATCTCACCATGGGTAGCCAATACACATTAAATGATTAAATCCTCAAGAATCCTCACTAAATGAACTTTTGATAGTGAATATTAACTATAGTAAAATAATAATATTGGAACTAATCATTAAATACTCCTGTCGAAAAAAAACATGTGTGTGATTAATCCGTTAAATAAGAGTTTAAATATCAAAAAATTCGGTTTTACAAATTTTTCTTCTACGCCTAAACAATAATACATAGTATAGAGGGATTCATTCCAAAATGGGATGGTTTAGTTATAGGGTTTAGTTTGACTCATCTAATAAGTTCTTTTCACAACACAAGGATGTAAAAAATCAGATAAGTTCTAGTTGGAAATGGGGGTGGAAAGGATTGCATAATTTTGAACATTCATTAAAAAAGGGGAAGATTTTATATCAAAAATATTTTTTTGGAAGTATTATGGTAGAGTGAAAAGGTTTGGTGGAACAAGGATCATATGGGAGAGAGATAAATTATGGTTAAACATATTATTGTTTTTATTCACTTTTTTTATTTTGTTATTTCTGGGATCCAAAATTATTTCTAGAGAAGTAATGTGACCAATGAAAGTTTGAGGAAAAGTCATTGTTCAATTTTGTGGAAGTGATCAATCCACACATTCATATTATTTTGTTTTTTATTAATATTTTTATTAATATTATTTTCCAAAAAATATTAATAAATTGTTTTAATATTTATTTTGATTTCATAATTTATTCAATATATGAACCGTGTTTATGTTTTTTCATATATTTTATCACTTTAGAATTAATTTGAGGCATGCCTACAATTAATGTTTTTCCCTGATTTTTAGAAGAAATATATGGATCATACAAAATATTTTCTAGAATCATGAATGAATATGGAAGTTGAATGTTGTAGAAGATCATTAAATTTGAAAATGTAATATTATATGGTAGATTCCCTACACTAAAACATAAGAGTCCTTCCACTGAAGCCATTAAATAAATTTCATAATGTACTACAATACATAATTTTCAATAAGTTTATTTGTATGCAACACTTTTTTGAAGCCACACCATAAATTTCAAAAAAATTTAATAATGATTAATAGTTCCCATGTGGAAACATAAGAGTCATATAATGTTATATAAGACTCCTTCAGAGAGAAATATTGAAATTTTGAGAACTAAATATCTAATGGACTTTACTAATGAAACTCAACACATAAGGGAATCAAAGATAAAATGTAAAGATAAAACCTGAATACCTGAGTGATATATAATGGTACTTTAATTTACAATAAAGGAGGAATTTTTAACCAGTAAAGGATAGCAGAAAAATATTTAATAGTGACGCCCATAGATTAGGTGATGTGTAAGGGTTTATTGTTTTTCGAGTGGGATGAAATGAGTGACATGTAAGAGTATACAACCTAAATATAAGGACTTAGAAAGATAATTTTGGGTTATTATCCTTTGTAATGTCCACCCTTTCACAAAAATGGAATGTTATATAAGGGTTATCCCATTATTAAATCATCATGGGATATATATTCCTCTAACTTATACAATATAGATTTTCTTCTAAATCACTTGACTGGTTGATTTCCCACTATTCTTCTTCTTTGGGAGCACTAAAAATCTAAAACATAGAATGTATTGAGGTAATGAATATTGAACTATCAGACCAGGGTTAGTGATCACTCTATAAGTCATGATGAAATGAAAGGTGAAAAAAGATAAACAAATGATTAAACTATGTGCCACATGATCAATATAAATGGTGTATCCTAACAGATGATATATTATCATTCCTTTTTTCATGACCAAATTGTGTAATAAGTAAATGAATATTCCATGTGGCATTCATCTATGAACCCAATAAACCAAAAATAATTGATCGAAATTATAGAAACCTAATGAATATACAATAATGATTAGGGAACTTATTAAGGAGTGGTAAAGAATAAAATCCAAGCTTGAACTATTAAGAAGAGACATTTTTGAATGAATCAAAACCTATATAGGGGTGATCATGGGATTCAATATATAGTTTGATGTTATTGTGAGGTGATAAAAAAAGAAAAGGTGTCGTTTTAAAGTAGTTTGATATTGTTTTATATTTTTATTATTGTATATTTTCATCTCTCTAATGATAGAACATTGGTACATTTTTTCCGCAACTAGGGGAATTTCCCTTTCCATTACTTCCGAATTCTCATGAAAATACATTATCATTTAAATAAGGATTAATCACAAGATTATTTGTTTATATTTATGAGCTAGATAGTGGTTCTCATAATTTCTTTTTTTTATTTATGTTATCTTACTTTTTTTATTGGAATCCCATGGATATTTATTATTTACTCTTTAGTTAGGATTTGTGAAGTTGATTAAGGTGTAATCAAGGGATCTTGATCAATATTTTAAAAGTGGAATATGAATTCACAACGATAGTAGAAGTAAATTAGTATAGAGATGATTTATTGAATTATTTTCACTTAACTTTTAACCCATTTAAATATGTCACAGTGATAACTTATTAGGAATAATGGATCATGTATTTTCACTAACATATTCACACCACATTTATGACTAAAAGTAAGTAGAGCAAAAAACATGGTATTTTTTACATTTTTTGATCTCTATGTGGGCATGTAATCCTATTTTTGTTTGGGTCCAGTCTAACAAATAAATTTTCAAAAATTGTAAGAAATGATTTCATTTAATAGTGGAAAGTATAATAATTTACTCAAAAGTGATTCCCAACACATATGTCTCCTAAAAATATATTATAACGATTCACACAAATTTATATTATTACCATAAATTTTAATAAGAATGTTCAATTTATCTTCATATTTATTTCTCATCGATGAGCTGATCCTTCTGTAAGACATTACAATTTTTGATACAGTACATGATTTCTTTTTTAAAGATATTCTTGTTTTGGATCTTATATAGTGTATGGATAGATATACTTTCACATTTTAGTCATGTATCCTAACATCCAATTGTAATATAGGATGGGATTTTTTTTCAATTCTCACAATCTGTATAAATATTTATTTCTAGAATTGTATCTTTTTCATGTAAATTATTATTCAAAACATTTTAAGATTTTTATTGAACTATAGTATTTCTCACTAATGAATGATTTGTCAACATTTGGAATCCTCTCACAGATTCGTCAGAATATAATATTCTAAATCCTCAAATTCTCTCAGCAAAATAATAATCAAAACAATAAAGTATAACTCCAAACTATACAATAGTCTAAATATTTTAGCATAAATATCTAAATAAATTCTCCATTATATAGTCATTATTACTCTAATAAATATGGGGAGTGTTAACCCGATGTTTTTTTAATCTTCCACGATTATAAAATCAAATTTTCTTCACCTTTAAATCCTCCATATAATTTAGATTACAACATCATCAATACTCTTTAAATTAACACCATAATTAACATATAACGTTTCCATAAATCATGTTTAAAATAATATAATCAAAATTGGTATTTTATATCATTAATTTAAGTATAATATCTCCACCATGACATTTAATTCAAGTATTTTTTTTGCAAAATCCCTTGCAATATTCTGCCTAATTCACTTCAATAAACTGAATATAATTTTTTCTTTCATATCTATTTTCATAATCATATAGTCTTACATTTTATATTACATTAATTAATAAAATCAACCATTTATAAACATAATTTTGATCACTGAAATTAATAAAACATTACATTGACCTTCTGATGTTATTATTTTATAAACCAAGCACAACATTTGAACTTTATCTTATAATATATCACTTTATGGTTCACTTTCACAATTTCTTATCTTCTAGTCATATTGACTTCTAAATATCTATCATTTCTTAGTTTTCTAGTCTTCGAAATTTTTGATTATCTGAATATACACAGATTTATTATTGTTTAATTCCTTAAATTATTACATAATAAACTATAGCATTAATTGTTTCTTCTCATTTAGACTCTATTGATCTACATTAAACATTACTCCATCTATATTTTTAAATTGTACATGTTTTACGAGGATTTTTTTGAATACTATATTAACCAAAATGTATCCAAATTATTAACTTATATTTCTTATATAATTTAGATTCTATTTTCCTCAAATTCATCTTACAAACATACCTTATATTGGATAATACTACAATAGATACCTTAACATCCATTTCTTTAGCTTCTATATTAACTTTTATTATACACTAAACATCATCCTAATAATACTTTTTAATTTTTAATCCTTAATTTGAATCATATTTGATTCAAAAATAGAAATTATTCATATTATTTTAAAATATATTAAAAGAATCATTAGGCCTAATTAAATTTTAATATCATGTTTTAGAAAGCCCATTGAATTCTTAATATATTACTTAAATTAATTCACATAATTATATTTTCTATTTTTTTCATTTCCAGTAGCCACGATGGGAGAACTCTAATATATTCTCCAATTTAACCTTACATAAGTATTATGCTATTTCCAATTTATTAAATATACTTTGGAAATTATCTTTTATATTCATTTCAACTCATCATTTTTATCTCTATAAGTAACATTGGAAATTTCAATTGGATAATATTCATTGTATAAGTATTCTATAAATAGTTATTTTTAAATTTATTCTTATATATTCCTGAATATATAGTATTTATTTTTTATGGGTTTCATCTATGAGTATGAATTTTAAATACAGCTTATAGATTCACTCTACATTATTTTACTGATTCAACATTTTCTTACCCAAAGTAATATTCCAGGTTTTTTAAAATTGTACTTATATAATACATTCAGAAAACCACGATGGATACTAACTCTATAACTCAAGAAATCCTACATATGAGTACATAAATATCACAAATAGTTCATCATTTTTGAGAGAGTCTTATAGAAAAATTCCATTTTAAAATTCACAATTTCTCCATAAACTATTAATTATTGAAAATATATACCTTAATTCCTTCAACGTAACTCAAATATAGTTATCGTGGTACTAATTTATTATTTTTAATCTCATGTATTTCACAACATACATAACACATCTGAATGGAATTCAAATTCTGAAACTATAAATATCATTTCATTTAGAATAAACATTATTTTCTTTCAAAGGTAAACATTTTTTAAATAATACCCTCTCAATAATCATTAGATATTAATTTCTTCAAAAATATATAACTTCACATGGATATAGAAATATATTCATCCACAATCCTTACACAACATCATTAATCCCTAAAAAAATTTCCTTTTATTCATCTAGATAAAACATTTAGACCATTAATAACATTAAATATAACATTTTAGATATAGATCTAGACTCTACTTGTGTTATAGATCGTTAACTTATAAAACACCAATTTGAATTTCAATCCTACTTTATCATCTATATTTTTCTTTCACATATTAATTTTACCATTATTGAATTCTTGTTCTAATTGAATAAAATTCAACACTCTCCATAATAAACTACTAGGTTATTAAATATCCACAATTGAATTTATAATCAACACATAATTAAAATTAAATTTAATGATATATCCTATTTCCATCTCCCCATTATGGAAAATAAGATCAATTTTTCAATATCGAGGTTATGCCACACTCATTTCCTGCTCTATCCATGCCATTAAATTGAATGTAATTTATGTTTTTATTATGTTGATGAGCACCAGTCATGAAAAATTTTCATTGTAACTTAATACATATTTTTCAATATACTCAACATGTTAAGTGATATTGTTTCTTTAAATTACTTTTTAGACCATGATTTATCCTAATTATAAAATTACATCCCTATTTGTTTTTTCTCATCATGTAATTCCTTAATAAATGAATATATTTAAATTAAAACCTCAACTATTTTTTCAAATAAAACTTTACTTTAGATTATAAATATTTAATTCATTGAATAAACTCATACACTTCAAAACGTGAAAATTATTCTTGTTGTGTATTTTTCTAAATGAATTTATCAGAACAATTTCTAATTTAATTTTCTTTAATTAGTTGTGAATCCACTTTATTCTATTTATGATAAATTATATTCATTAACTTGTTTTCGTAATTTTTCATAATGGTTTTAAAATTTTTATTTGAATCAATATATATTTTGATATTGATAGAAATAACTTCAGTTTTCTTCAACCGAGGGATCTTAATTATTTCCTAAAATATGATATTTTGGTAAAGTACTTAAAAAGTATTGTAAAAAAAATAGATCAAAATATGGGAATCCTATATTAGCTCGAATACCAATTAAAATACATAGTGGATCTTGATGTAACACCAAGATGGGGTGAATCAGTACAAAAAAGATTTAGAAAATTATTTTCTCCTAACATTAACACCTTTAAATATTCTAACCTATGTGCCTAGTGGGACATATTTATCTCATAAAATCCCAAATGCATTAATACCACATGAAAGAAAAAAGGTGAATAGATAAAAACACATGATTATTTTACAATGTTTGATCCCAATGTGGGTATGTACACCATATTAGGTTTTTAAATATTATAAGACACCAAATGTAAAATATTGAAAACTAATATTACTAGTGGCGTGGGATGGTATTATCCATTACCAACATGTGATTTCAAACAATTATGTCTCTAAATAATTTATTATACTGGTTTCCACCGGTTTATAGTGGTACACTATTTTATAATAATAATGATCAATTTATTTTCATGTTTTTTTTCAATAAGTAGATGATATTTCTCAAAGACTTCAATAATTCAAATTCATCACAATCTCCCATTCATCATGATATTTATCTTATAAAATTTTAAAATATAGGAATAGATTTCCTTACTCAATTGATTAATTTTTATGAACATTAAAATCAGATAAAGGATATGGATTATTATTCTTTATCTCTATATTCAAAAATATATGTTCGCAAAACTCATTATTCTTCAAGAACATCAACATTCCTGACTTCTATAGATTCGTACAAAATTACGTTCTTTCTCACTAACTTTTGACTTATTAACTTCCATAATCCTCTCACAAAAACATTAGAATATCAACTCCCTAATCCACATATTATTAAAAAAATAATATTTATAACTAGAAAGTTTGTTTCCTTCTCGCTTCTCCGCCCTATATTTTTAAACATCGAACTTCGAATTAATTCCCCATTTATATAATTATTATTACAATGAAAAAAATGGGAAATGTGAGATAATTTTTTTTAATATTACTCCATTCTAAAAACTTATTTTCCCACTTTCTATGCCATCTAATATTTCATAATCTAACTCCATTAAAAATCTATAAATTCTTGACGTCAACCATCAACAAAGATTTAACAAATCTTAACTAAAATCACAACCTCAGTTTCATTTTTTATTTCATTATGTCCATAAGAACCATAAATTCACTTGGACTTCAGATAAATGTAATTTAAAATATATTTGAATCTTTTGTAATTTAAATTATATAAAAGTAGTATAATTATAACATGAACTCTATTATTATTCTTATTCTACATCATGTTATTCATTTTCCTCAACTTTACAAAGTCATTAGAATAATTTATATTCAACCTTTTTATCATAAAACATAATCTCGTATAGCTTATAAGATCATTATTTTCTTCCTCAATTGATCTAAGAAATAATTGGAACTCTATATTTTAGAATCTCAAATTTTAATTCAATATTTAATCTCCAAAACATCCAACCATCTTGTCTTAAATGCAGTAATGTTTACTTAGTCATCAGAACATCCTATCATTAAATCATCTGGTTTTGGGAATATTTGTTTCCATGAATTTATTTCTCGAATATCTTATAAAAATTTAAATTCATCTTCAACATACACTTTAGCTTTCATTAGTCTACATTAGTCTCGATAGATTTAGTAGTAATCTAATCCTTTTGAACAAGAAAGTTATTCTTCAATTATGCTAATATTTTTTGATATTATATTATCCAAAGCAATCAGTTTTACTAACTATGAAATATTCTAGAAGTTATTTTATATTCTCTCCATTTTTTATTTTTGAACATTCCAACTAGTGCATAATTCTTGAAGATAATCTTCAACATCTATTGATTTAACTTCTCGTTTCACCATTCAGACACAGAAATATTCGTCTTTAATTACTTGTTACGTAATATATTCTAAGCTTGAATCACTATTGATTATCAAAAATTTATGATGAATGTTACTTTTAAATATAAATATAGAATCATATATCATATTTAACCTCCAAAATTTTCATCATAAATTATTGGTTTATTCAAAATAGATTAATATTGTTTATTTATGTTATTTTTTTGATTTTCGTATATCTAATATCAATAGTGAAAAGTCTCTTCTGTGTTATCAAGTTGAAACTTAAATAAATTTTATTCAATTAAAAATTAAGTTTATATAATCTTCAAAATATAATTTATATGAACTTTTTTTCAGAATCCATAGCTGATCTGGAACATCAAAATTTAAAGCTAGAATATCTAAAATTTATATATCTCTCAGAAATAGTGCATCCAAACTAAATTTCAAAATTTCTCTATATCATAGAAAATTATTCAGAAAATATGACTTTCAAGTTTTTAACTTTTGAATATAGATTTCAAGACGAATCATCATTATTCAACAAATTCAACAAAATCATCCACAATTTAATGTTCTCAATTTTTATATATACTAATTTCTGAAAACCCCAAGGAACCAAGGATGGATTATCACATTGTAACACAACAAGACTCTTTCATATGCGTAAATGAATATACTTAATCATTATTTGTTTAAATTTGGATAATATATATATATATATATTCATTTATAAAATAATAAATTTTAGGTAACATTTGAATAATTCATATGAAATCTCAAACATCCTTTTGAGTATCTCAAACATAGTTATCATGACACTATTTATTTTTTTCTATCTCATGCATTCTTAAATGTATATATAATCTCTATCTAAAATACAAGTTCTATTTATGTAGTAGTCAATTAATCCAGAATAGCCTTTAATTTCTTTTATAACTCTACATTCTTAATGTACAACTCAATAATAATCATATATTTCGACTTCTATAAACATCCATATTCACAAGTTAATAGAATTATATTCATTATCAGCACATACTCAACTTCATTACTTCTCGAAACAAATTATCTTCACCCATATAAATAAATCATTTTTAAATTAATCGACTATCAATTTTACCTTCCTATGTGTATATTTTATTACCCTAATAGTTTATTTTATATTTTTATATGGATATTAATAATTCATTTGGTATCATTTAATACACGCAACACTGAATGTAAAGAACCATGAAATAATATTCTTTAAATATTATTTTGGAACGTATCCATCGAATAAGAAATTATAAATATGAGTTAATGAATTATTATATATATAATTCTCATACCAAATAAAAATTTATTGATAAATTCATAATAAATTTCTAATCAATTTTCAGTAATGAAAATTTTTCCTAAATAATATATTATCTTAAAAATAGTTTTTAATGTATTTTTTGCATGGATGTTAAAATTAATTTAAACCAATTTTATAATTTTTTACAAAAAATTACATCATTTTTGAAATTATAGTTTCAATGTAATTTTAGGGTTACTTTTTTATTTTTTCTAAAATGATTTATGTTTTAGTGAATAGTGAAAAATAAAAATTTTATTGAAGACTATTTTTCCTTTTATATATTTTTAAATAACCAATAGATTTGATCTATTTTGGAAATTCAATTAGTTATATTTTTTAATATAGAAACTATTAATTTAAATTTAATCATCATTTTCTATATTTTAAATAAAACGTTTTTATATATTAATATTTGCTTTTCAAAAACTGATTTCATCATATTTTTTATCATATTTTTAATTTAGTTTATCAAAACGATTTGAATATAATTTGATAAAATTAATTCTATAATTTGAAACAATAACTTCAAATTTGGTAAATATTTCATTTTTATTTCGGGTCATTATGAATTGTAACTGAAATAAAAATTTGATAACACATTAAAGGTAAAATGGGTTAATTATTGTAAAACTAATATCACAAGGATTTAAATTAATTTAGAATCATCCATTTTTATCATTGGTTGAATCTATTTCATCCACAATCATCTAAAAAACTAATATAAGACACTTTTTATTTTAAAATTTGAACAATTATTATATATTATGTTCAATAATTAATCACTAAAAAAGTCCCTTTCCTTACAATAATATATATAATATGTTTTCTTGGGGTTAAAAATAAATAAATTTTACTTCTTAATGGTTATCATAGAGATAATTTTTTTTTGTTTAAATAATTACCTTAAATTACTATGGAACACCGACAATGTGATTGTGCAAGCAATAAAAAAACCAGGTAAATGATTATAAAAACATTAAAATTAAAATAATTTATATGAATTTCAATGTTAATCCAATATTTGAAATTAATATATTATATTATTAATGTTTTATAAGTTTATATTCAAATTAAATTTCTATCTATAATTCAGTAAATTCAATCTAAATGAATAACTTCAAAATGACATTAATGATATTTTATAAAAAAAAATATGTAATTGAATTATTTACAAATCATAAAAATACTAGAAGAGGATAAGTGTGATTAAGAGTGGTCTACAATATTATAAATTATTAATTGTGAAAAAAAAATTATATTATAAATAAATCAATAATGCTTAAAATTGAAAAAGTCGTTGCTGGAGTTAATTTTAAAAATGGGAAATGAAGGGATTAATCCAATAAAGAAGTTTTAAAATGATTTCAAAACAATTATACATTTTATTGTATGATTAAATTAATTACATATACCACTTTTCATTTAATAAATTTAATTTTGGAAAAAAAATTCATGAGTTTGAAAAATATTATATTATAATATTTCATGTATTTCCAAATGTTCCCATCCCCTTAATTTTAAAAGGACACCCCTCTCTCTTCATTACAGAACATTGAGCCACATAGAATTACCAAACCCAACATATTTCTCTATTAAAATTTATATCCCTAATTTTTAACTCAAAGTCTCTTTTAAATAACATTTCAATCTCCCATAAAATGGGTTCTAGATGAGGTATATCAAAGTAGAGGTAATCGCCTTTATTGAAACTTCTAAATTCATTTCTTCTTCTACTTCCTAATAATATATTTTACACACCAAAAAATAATGAATATAGTATCATTAAAATATTTATATTTTATTATTATTATTATTATGGTAAAAAAAATTGTATACATCCCATCCATAATACAGAAAGGTAAAACATCACTTATGTGTATATTTGACTTGTTGTCTCCACATAGAGGTATAATTCATTTTTCATTTATATTTTACATGTATAGTTATAAAGATAGAACTAATGAATATATATGATTTTTATGAAATTATTATTTCCCTGTAAATATAATATTTAATTTACCCTTTTACCTATCAACTAATTAAAAATGTCATCGTCACTCGTGCGAACATGTGCACTACAAACTCCATAATGTGATGTGAATAATTTTTTATTTCCACCATTCATGGATAATAATAAATATTTATATAATGAATTTATTTTATATTAATATCATTTCTGTTATTGTATTGATGATATAATAATGTGAAATGTGATATAATGATACTATCTAATAGAAACATTTATGAAAAATGAAACAACACTCAGAAAAAATGATTTTAATAAATAATTTTTAATATACTTGTGTTGAAATGTTGTATGTTGATCAAATATGATATTTTAGGTATATATATGGATATGGTATATAAGTATAATAAATAAATTCTTTTTATATATCTAGTTAAAATATCATACAAATCATGTAATACCTAATGTAAAGGGTTTCTTAAATCACTTTTTCATTAGATTATATCAGTTCATTATTGATTATATTGTGCCAAGATTATATAGGAAATTACCTATTTTTTTATGTTTTTTTTTCAATTTTTTTTATGGATTTAAAATTTCTACACATAATTTTACAACTGACATATTCTCAATTAAATGATATGATCACTCTAAGTAATCTTCATCTCAAATTGTCTTCTTTAAAAAATATATTATGTTGTAAAAATATTTTCTTTTAGGAGAATTAATTAATACCCCATTGATATGTTATATTATGAATATATTTATATTCATTTCATTAAACATTTATTTTGATGTTATTTCAATTTTTGGGGTTATTATTTGAATGTTTCAAATATAGAAGGGGTTGATTTTAAAATTTAATCCTTATTGGGGATGGTTTAAGATTTAAGTTTCTATATTGGGAATTCTAAAATAATTCTATCTTAAATAAAAATTATTTTATTCTCATTTGATTATTTCAATAAATTTCATGTTTCCTTCTATTTTCATCAATTAATGTATTGAAGAGACTGAAGGAAGATTTTGGTGGGAACCTAGATATGTTTCTTCTATTTATTTAGAAATATTTTTCATACATGTCCATATTTTTTAAAATTTATTCAATAATGTTTTCACTACTCTTTCGTTACGTATTGAAGTCATTTTACGCTTTTGTTATTTTATTTTATTTTTTTGAATAAATTTATATTTATTTTCTAAATGATGTATTTTTTAACAAAGGTGTAAGCATAATCGTTATATTAATGAATACCATTCAAATGGATTTTCTTGCTATTAGGACTATTAAATTCCATGAATATTCATTTATAATTTTTTATTCTTATTTCAAAATTAAATTTTAACAAAATATTTTGGAAATTTTTAGATTCTCAGTAAGTGATTTCAAAATGAAGAGGGTATTTTTCTCAATAATGATTACTGTAATATTTTTATTTTTATTTTATTTATTTCAACTTCCTTTAGTAAATAATATTCTTCATCAGTGATGTAATATAATTATATAATCTACCATATTTTCTTTCATGGCCCATGATCTTTTTGAATGTGGAATTTATAAACATTTTTATGCATTTCATCAAATAAATACAAGTATTTACTATTCAGGGATATTGATTAAGTTTTAATGTTTATTCATATATTGAATGCACTGTACGTATTAAATCTTTAGTGGGGACTAGTTATATATATCCCCACGATGCATCTGTGGGTATCATGAGTGAAAAAATGATATAAATATGGCTAAAGACTTACCCATTTAAATATAATTATTTTATCATCCATTCTTCCAACAGCATTACACATTCCTTATTTATCCTATGATGGTTTTCATTGTATGAATTCCTTTATTGATTATATAATGTCACACTTTTATTATGTTATCATTCTCATGATTCTAAGAATTATAATATAAATAATATGAAAGTTTAAACTAGAGGTAATAATAATTTTCTAAAGGAAAATAAAATGTTTTAATTAATGTTTTTTAGTTTAATATGAGAAAAATTAAATTTGTGTAGTTGGGGTGATCAGTGACAAATATTTTACATCGATGAAAGATGTTACTACATAAAAGATCATTAATTAATGTAACACCATAAAAGTTTTAATGAATAAGGATTTTATTTTAAAATGTTATTAATATCTCAATAAAGTGATTATTTCATGGGTTTTCATACTAAGGGGAGAGAATATGTGGTTGTTTGATTAGTCATCAAGGACAATTTTGGATAGAGTGGGGGTTTTCTGGATAAGTAGATAACAACGATTCGACACTAGTTCTTTCATATCATTTTCTCGTCCGATTATTTAAATGTTGATAGATTAGTTTTTTGGATCGGTCATGATGAAAAAAGGTACACTCCTCATCCAGAAATGGGATCCATCTTTTATCCCCTTTGATGCTGGTAACTCTCTTTCTTAGTTATGTGTCAAAATAATTATGAATAGTTGGTTTTACTAGAATAATATGATTCTTATTGATGTTTATTCATTGATTTTAATCCCAATTCAAATTTATATAGAGGATGGAAAATCAAGATTTGGGAATAATTCTATGATTTTAATCCATTTTAATTTATCATCACCATTCGTTCAAAAAATTATTTTATATATTTGTGATAACAACTTTATGTTATGGGTGGAAAAAAACTCATGGTTGTTTTATTTTTTCAAAACTATTGGTAATTATGATAATTATCTTTGAATAAATAAAACTATTTTTTGGCCTTTTTTCATTTTTTTGGTCACGAGGAAGAAAAATGAAAATGGAAATTATAGATTAAAAATTAAAAGAAAGTAGAATATTTGTTAATCTCTGAAATGGAAAAAAATTAATCTCGAATGTAAAGAAGACTAATGAAATGTATGATTGTGGCCCCCCTAATGATTCAGGTTTATTTACCTTAGAATATTATGATCAGGAAGAGATCATGATCCCTCTATCTAGCCAGGGAGGCTCAAGTCTTTCATTAGAGGATGATAAAAAGAAAAAACCCAGTCCAAAAGATGGGAATGTTTTACAAGACTAGATTGATGGTATTTATTCTGTTGTTTATGATTAATATGGTGAGGTATAGTAAATATATGGAACCCCACTAGAGTAAAAAAGTGAATTTGATTCCAATTATGTTGTTTCAGATAAAGGATAATATTCTGATTGTAATAAGAAGAAAGTCCAATATTATTGATCTTATGAAACCAAGGGTAAAAATAAATTCTCAAATTTGGGAGGTTCATCCTCCTTGAAACTAAATAAATCTAAACCATGTAAGTAGTACTCAAGTATGGTGTAAAATGGATTTAATATCTTCTAAATAAGGATCTGTTATTTTTCAAAATATTTATAAAGAAGAAAAGATGGAGAAGTTGACCGGATCCTAGTTTTTTAAGGCTAATATCACTGATGAATTTATAAAATCTATTGATGAGAATATGAAAAAAACTAGAAAGATGAAAATGATATTATTAGTTTTGATATATATCTTGATACCTTGGACCAAATGGTCATAATTATTGAGAGTTATTTAACAAGTAATATGAATTTGAACTATAAGACCATAACCTGGTCATGGATAGTCACTTACTTCTCTTTTTCTGGTTTGGGTATTATTCCTGTCCTTTCTAACCTATATTGGAGAGATACTTTTTTTCAAGAAGTTGTCAAGTAAGATGGAATATATCCCATGAATATGTGATTTTATAATGTGTTTTCAAATAAATACAGCCACTTAGATATGATTATGGCGTGTTGAGGTAATTTTTGGAACCATCTATAGGATAAATTGTAATTATTTGTTATTTTTTACAGAGGATTATTTTTTTGGGAGAACATGTTCTGCAATGCTGTTGTGACCAGGCTGATGCATACTCTGATTTTTTCTAATTATTCTCCTCAAATGTTTCATGGGTATTGGAAGCACATTATAGTACACTGTGGATGCACAAATGCTACTAGAAATTTGATTATAACTGAATTGGGATGTAATAAAGATGGTTTCGAACAACATTCATTATTTTATATTATCACTAGATGTGTTTTAAACAAATTTTCATCATAATTTAGAAACTAATGTTCATTATAGACTTTCATTTTGTGTTATACTCTTTTTATATTGCACTATTAGACATGTAATACATTACCTTTTACTTGTTTTTTGGTATTCTAATAAATCAACTTGGAATGCGAGATTTGATTTTCCAAATCCATAGATCACACCTTCTGGTTATCCTCCTACATATCCAACCCAAATTGAATTTATTAACTATTTAATTTTTCATCTCACTTACAAAACATACAACCCTTATCAGACAAAACCATAGGTTTTTTAAGATCACATAGGAAAGGTAAAGGTTATTTCTTCAATAATTTTTACATGTTTTAGTTTGATATGAACATATAGAGGGAGGGAGAGTGGTTTAGGTTGTGTCTATTTAGTGAGGATATAGGGGAGTGATACTATGTTATTAATTATAAATATTTTATAAGGATGGGATAATTATCTAAGGTAGGCCTTATTTTCTCAATAGTTTTTAAATATCATTTAATATTTCTCAGATTTCTCACATGTAAATTAAACATCAAAAAGTTGTACCTAGGCAAACACTCTTCATATATTTATTCTCAATTTTTAGTTATTTTTTGGTCCAAGGGACAATAGTTGTTTTATATATTGTCAATGTCAATCAATTCTATGAATAGTATATTCATTGATTATCATGATAAATTAGTAGTGATATTTATTAATAATAACTTGATATTATACAAAATATATTAACATCATTACAACCATTTACAAATTCTTTTAGTTACTCTAAGAGAAAAGAAGATATGTGGAAAATTTAATATGTTTGAATATTGTATTTAAAAATATTATTTTATTATCCAAATTTTAAGAAATGATGGAATATATATTTTCACATTAAATAACATGGAAATAAAATAATATCCGAAAATAACGAAAAGAACTATGATATATATATTTTTTATTTAACATATTACCATCATTATATTGTTTAAATTTTTTTTCTAATTGGCCAACCCCATAACCAAGTTTACATTGAATGGGGTCAAACTCACCTGGTTAATATAATATTATAAATGTTTTTAGAACTCTCGATGGTATTATTCAGTGCACAAGTATTATATTTACAATTGGGGATTGAATGATTATTTTTATTTAGTGATACTTTAAATAAAGTAATTGGGTGTGTCCTTATATATGATTATAGATGATCAAACAAAAAATTATGAAATTTTTCTTTCACATTTCATATAATTTTCACATTGAATTAACAATAATATTTAATAAATGGATTAAAATTGAATATTTATGATCGATGGAATTTATTGGAAGAAATTAGGACTTCTGATTTTGGGTTGACTTAATCATTTTAATATGTTTTATAATCAATCATACATTGAAATCTGAAAAAAGGACTAGATGTAAGTATATGTAGAGTATAATTCATCTTTTAGAAGATAAAAATTGATAAAAATGGAAAAGGGGCTACTCCATATTTCATTTCATGTTTATCCTTTAGAAACTACTAAATGAAATTTATCTAAGTCATCAAAATTCTGAGGGTAACATTGAATATTATAAGGGTCAGTCCAAAATTTATAAAGGGTGGTCATTTAAAGAATATGGGTTATCCTTCCAAAATGTAAGATCCAACTAAGTTAAAGAGTGGAATTTTAAAAAATTTAGGATTTTTAATTGTTATTTTCTGAAAATGAATGATTTACTTAAGGTAAAAACTGAAATTTTTAGAAAGGATGGATCAATAAGTTTCATTTTATAAAAATGTGAGAATAATTTCTATGGATGAGTAAAATTTTGGAGTATTGGCTTTATAACATGTATCTTAATAATTTGGAATTCTGAAAATTTATTCTCCAATCGATTAACGAAATTTCATTATTTTGTTCTACTCAAATCGATAATTTGTCCACCAATAATTCCACATGAAACCCATCATTGGTTTAATTATTTCAACCATCATGGAAATAAAATAGAGTATATAAGGTTCATAGTATTTTTTCACTAAAATAAATCATTACCCTATTTTATGAATTTGGATGCAGATCTTTAATCGATCAAGAGACAGGGAGCTCAGTTTTTGAATTATAGGAGAAAGAATAGGAATAATATGATTAATGGGAACATATCTATCATTTGATCACTCATATGAAGTCTATTACATCAACATGGTTAAATCAAATTGATTGTAGTGTATGAAAATAGACCCATTAGTAAAAATTCTCAAACATTAACCTTGCCTCTATAAAATAGAAGATATATCTATATGGGTTGGTTAGATATGGTATGCTATTTTTTTCTTCTCTCAATAATTGTTATTTATCAAGTCATAGAAAAATAGATCCCTTTTTATTAGACCTTGGATATTTACTTCTCCCCTTGGTTATTAATTAGTTTATTTAATGATAAATTTATTTCTATTCAATCTTACAGTATGTGAATTATTATTGTATAAAGTGGAAATTTTACATTACTTACCATATTTTATTGTTTCCTTGTATTATTAATAAAATTATCACTAGGGTCCCTAGATCTACATCATTTTCTATAATGTAGGGTGAAATGCGGTTTAATCTAGGGGTGATCATATATTTTGGATAATATTAATAGGAATGGTAAAGGAGAGTAGTTACCATGGCATCAACATGATTGAACAAAAAATAGTGAGTGTGAGAAATAATTTGAGGCTTCAACCTGTTAGTTAGAGAGTATGAGAGTTTAAATTGAATAAATCATTATTTAATTGGTAAATGTAGAGAATATATCGAAAGTGACCACTCTTTAAAAATATATTTCATGATCTATTTTACTTTCAATAAAATATACTTCCTTTTTTATTTGATTTCTAATAAAAAAAGAACCAACAGACTCACGTTATGAATATAATAATAATAACACCAGTCTAGAGAAAACCTAAGTAAAAATATATTCAATTTATATTAGGTTTGAATTATTTTAGTTGAATCCTATAGTGGTCGACACATGATCCTTGCACCATTTTTTGAATAGGATAGCTAGTTTTAGTGATTTCTTTTTGTGTATTTGTTTTATTTGAAATATTTTCAACTCATGACCAAATCTAGTTTTGATAACCACGTTTTCTTTGATTCAAAGGATGAAATGATGTTTTTGGATAGATTCTATTATTTATGTATTATTTAGAAAATATATAAGGATTATTTAATCATTCATTTGATATATTTCATATCCTCTTATACATTATCGATAGTTATTATAAGAAGAGTAAATATATATTAAAATATAGCCCAATTAAATAGAAAACATATAGAACTATATGAACCTAATTTAAATCAACATAATAACCATTTTTACATTCGATAATTGATTTCGTTATAAATAAACAAAATATTTAGTTCTGATAGTACCTATGTTCCATAGATTTGCAGGACAAGAAACGAACAATCGCTTGAAAGAATTTAGAGTGGCGTGAAACACCTTCAATAAAATAATTTTTTAATAAAATATTAGTTAGATATAATTACAATTCTCTCTTTAATGATCATCCAAATAGTGGATTCTATACTTGAAAACTAGAGAGGTCACAAGCTAGGATGATCTCTACGAACCTATTAGAGTTAGTTAGCTAAAAATGACCACATCGAACATTGATTTACAAGTATATTTGTAGTCTCAAATATAAATGAATATATAATAATATGATTATTTTTATTATATGTAAAATTTAATGCAATAATATCTTTACAGTATCTTTCCCGTTAAAAGGTATTATAATCTCCCTACATTAAGTGGAATCTTGAAATATTATGAGGATATTCATAAATATATATCTTATTGTAGGATGAAATTATATAAATAGAAAAAAATTATATGATATATTAATGGTATGAGGCTCATAATTCCATGATAATTCTTAACATATAGTTCTATATTGGAAATCCCTAATATAGTTTTTATGTGAACTGAATTGCTCTTAGGAATTCCATGTGATATATGTTTTATTTTTTATTCTCATCTGTCAATTTGTTCACTATTCATTAGTCTTGAGATTATTATTAATTCATATATTGAGTCACAATCATTGTTTTATTGAAAAAAATATGTTTAAATATAATCACAATGAGGTATGATAGGTTACTTGTGTCATGAGTGATATGGTGCTAATTAATAAGTCCATAAATAGATTTTACCCTTCTGTGTTAGTGGAAGTAGATATCTCTAATCATCTTATAGAAATGAAACTATTTTATAAATCCATAAAAATTTTGCATATGTATAATTGTTCACTTCATAATTGAACGTAATATAAATCACAAAATATAGGTTGAAGACAAAAATTATGAAACCAAATTGATGAGATTTTTATATAAACAAATTTTATTACATTGTGAATTTTTTTAAGAGGAAATTTAAATTACAATATTAACTTCTTCATATTGGTGTTCCTTGGTGTGTTGTTAGATGATGATCATGGATTTTTTATAGTTATCAAAATTCTAATGAGAAAAAGTCCCAAAAGATTCACACACAAAGTGTATCAAGAACCAATGTTAAATACTATTTGAATTAATATTTTTGAATTAATACTATTCCAATTTTGGGGTTTAATAATTAATTGTGTATGTCTAATCTCATTATTTCATTACATATTATTTTGGGAGGATATATGTGTGTGTTACATATTTTATAAATATTTATTTATTCACATAATGAAAATATATTTTTTGTCACTTATTGAATATATAATTAAATGATATTTATTTATTTAAATAAATAATTAGTAATCAAGGATTGATAAATTTTTAGGAGTATTAATGGAAATAGTTAAGGGAATTATGGGAATGATGTAATAAATATCATTTATAAAAAATATAATTATATTATCCTCATGTGTTGTTCACATCACCGAATTAATAATAAAATTTTTTATTATTATATTATTATTATTAGATGTGGGGTTCACTGTGGATTAAGATATTTGATAAGGGTACATGTGTAATAACCTATTCTCTAACATAGATATATAATCATGTGTATATCATTTATTGGGATGAAAATTATTGTGCCGAAAAAATTCTATAAAAATAATCATATCATTCTTACATGGAATATAATATATAAATCCTTCATGATCAGAGAACATAAATCCTCATCAACCTACTCAAAATCATGAGAGAAGATGATCGAACCCTTCACACTCAGAAATTATTTTATTATCAATGAATAATTATTCAAGTGAATAGAATCATATTAACTAGATCTTAGTTATTTTAAAATGACTTTTTGAGATTCATAGAGAATGTGTGGACTAATTTTAGAGGTATTATTCCCTTGGATACATCACTGTGATAAAAAATGAAAAGTGTGTTCAAACAATTTAAAAACAAAAAATGAATTGGAACCTGATGAAATTATCAATCATATATTTATTATGTTCCTAGTGGGATATATTTTCTCATAAAATCCCAAATGCATTAACACCACATGAAGGAAAAAAGGTGAATAGATAAAAACATATGATTATTTTACAATGTTTGATCCCAATGTGGGTATGTACACCATATTAGGTTTTTAAATATTATGGGACACCAAATGTACACTATTGTCAACTAATATTACTAGTGATGTGGGATGGTATTATCCATTACCAACATGTGATTCCAAAAACATATGTCTCTGAATAATTTATTATATTGGTTGATACCAATTTATAGTGGTACACTATTTTATCATAGTAATGTTCAGTTTATTTTCATGTTTTTTTCAATAAGTAGATGATATTTCTCGAAGACTTCAATAATTCAAATTCATCACAAGCTCCCATTCATCTTGATATTTAACTTATCAATTTTAAAATATAGGAATAGTTGTCCTTACTCAATTGATTAATTTTTATGAACATTAAAAGCAGATAAAGGATATCGATTATTATCCTTTATCTCTATATTCAAAAATATATGTTCCCAAAACTAATTATTCTTCAATTACATCAACATTCCTAACTACTATAGATTCGTAAAAAATTATGTTCTTTCTCACTAACTTCTGACTTATTAACTTCCATAATCCTCTCACAAAAAAATTGGAACATCAACTCCCTAATCCACATATTATTAAAAAAATAATATTTATAACTAGAAATTTTGTTTCCCCCTCGCTTCTCGGCCCTATATTTTTAAACATCGATCTCCGAATGAATTCCCCATTTATATAATTATTATTACAATTAAAAACATGGGGAATGCGAGATAATTTTTTTGAATCTTACTCCATTCTAAAAACTTATTTACCCACATTTTATGCCTTCTAATATTTCAGAATCTAACCCCATTAAAAGTCTATAAATTCTTGATGTCAACCATCTACAAATATTTAAAAAATATTTACTATAATCACAACCTCAACTTCATTTTTATGTCATTATTTCCATATAGGAACCATAAATTCACTTGGACTTCAGATAAATGTAATTTAAAATATATTTGAATCTTTTGTAATTTAACATATATAAAAGTAGTATAATTATAATATGAGTTCTATTCTTCTTCTTCTTATACATCATGTTATTCATTTTCTTCAACATTACTCAGTCATTAGAATCATTTATATTCAACCTTTTTATCATAAAAAATAATCTCATGTAGCTTCTAAGATCAAAATTTTCTTCCTGAGTTGATCTAAGAAATAATTGGAACTCTATATTTTAGAATCTCAAATTTTAATTCATCATTTATTATCCAAAATATCCAACCATCTTGTCATAAATGCATTAATTTTTACTTAGTCATCCAAACATCCTGACATTCAATCGGCTGGTTTTGGGAATATTTGTTTCTATGAATTTATTTCCCTGATATCTTATAAAAATTTAAATTCATCTTGAATTTACACTTTATCTTTCATTGGTCTGCATCAGTCTCGATATATTTAGTAGTAATCAAATCCTTTTGAACAAGAAAGTTATTCTTCCATTACGCTAATATTTTTTGATATTATATTAAAAAAAGGAATCAGTTTTACTAACTATGAAATATTATAAAAGTTATCTTATATTATCCCCATTTTATACTTTTGAACATTCCAACTAGTGAATAATTATTGAATATAATGTTCAACATCCATTGATTTAACTTCTCGTTTCACCATTCAGACACAAAAATATTGGACTTCAATTACACGTTATATAATATATTACTAGCTTGAATCGCTATTGATTATCAAATATTTATGATGAATGTTAATTTTAAAGATAAATATAGAATCATATATGATATTTAACCTCCAAAATTTCCTTTATAAATTATCGGTTTATTCAAAATAGATTAATATTGTTTATTTATGTTATTTTTTTGAGTTTCATATATCTAATATCAATAGTGAAAAGTCTCTTATGTGTTATCAAGTTGAACCTTACATAAATTTTATTCAATTAAAAATTAAGTTAATATAATCTTCAAAATATCATTTATATGAACTTTTTCTCAGAATCCATAGCTAATCTGGAACATCCAAATTTAAATCTAGTATATCTGAAATTTATATATTTCCCATAAATAGTGCATCCAAACTAAATTTCAAAATTTAATTATATCATAGAATATTATTCAGAAAATTTTACTTTCATATTTTTAACTTTTTAATATAGATTTCAAGATGAATCATCATTATTCAACAAATTCAACAAAATCATCACCAATTTAATGTTCTCAATTTTTATAGATACTAATTTTTTAAAACCCCAAGGATCCAAGGATGGATTATCACATTGTAACATAACAAGACTCCTTCATATGAGTAAATGACTATTCTAAATAAATATGTATTTAAATTTGAATAATATATTTATATATATTCATTTATAAAATTATACATTTTAGGTAACATCTGAATAATTCATATGAAATCCCAAACATCATTTTGAGTATCTAAAATATAGTTATCATGACACTATTTATTTTTTTCTATCTCATGCATTCTTGAATGTATATATAGTCTCCATCTAAAATAAAAGTTATATTAATATAGTAGTCAATTAATCCAGAATAGCCTTTAATTTCCTTTATAACTCTACATTCTTAATGTACAAATCAATAATAATTATATATTTATACTTCTATAAACATCCATGTTTACAAGGTAATAGAATTATCTTCATCTTCAGCACATACTCAACATCATTACTTCTAGAAACAAATTATCTTCAAGCATATAAATAAATCATTTTTAAATTAATTAACCATCAATTTTACCTTCTTATGTGTATATTTTATTACCCTAATAGTTTATTTTATATTTTTATATGGATGTTAATAATACATTTGGTATCATTTAATACATGCAACACTGAATATAAAAAACAATGAAATAATATTCTTTAAATATCATTTTGGAACCTATCCATCGAATAAGAAATTATAAATATGAGTTAATGAATTATTATATATATAATTCTCATACCAAATAAAAATTTATTGACAAATTCACAATAAATGTGTAATCAATTTTTAGTAATGACAATTTTTCCTAAGAAATATCTTATCTTAAAAATGGATTTTAATGTATTTTATGCATGTATGTTATAATTAATTTCAACCAATTTTATAATTTTTTTTCAAAAAAATTACATCATTATTGAAATTATAGTTTCAATGTAATTTTAGGGTTAATTTTCTTATTTTTTCCGAAATGATTTACGTTTTAGTGAATAGTGAAAAATAAAAATTTTTTTGAAGACTATTTTTCTTTTTATATATTTTTAAATAACCAACAGATTAGAACTATTTTGGAAATATAATTAGTTCAATTTTTTAATATAAAAACTATTAATTTAAATTTAATCATCATTTTCTATATTTTAAATAAAACGTTTTTATTCTTTAATATTTGTTTTTCGAAAACAGATTTCATCATATTTTTTAACTTATTTTTAATTTAGTTTATCAAAATTATTTGAATATAATTTGATAAAATTAATTCTATAATTTCAAACAATAACTTCAAATTTGGTAAATATTTCATTTTTATTTCGGTTCATTATGAATTGTTACCCAAATAAAAATTTGTTAACACAGTAAAGGTAAAATGGGTTAATTAGTGTAAAACTAATATCACAAGGATTTAAATTCATTTAGAATCATTCATTTTTATCATTGGGTGAATCTATTTCATCCATAATCATCCAAAAATCTTATATAAGACACTTCTTTACTTTAAAATTTGAACAATTGTTTTATATTATGTTAAATAATTAATCACTAAAAAATTACATTTCATTTCATTAATATATATATTATGTTTTGGTGGGGTTAAAAATAAATAAATTTCACTTCTTAATGGTTATCAGAGAGATAATTGTTTTTGTTTAAATAATTACCTTAAATTCATATGAAACACTGACAATGTGATTGTGCAAGAAATAAAAAAACCAGGTAAATGATTTTAAAAACATTAAAATTAAAATAATTTATATGAATTTAAATGTTAATCCAGTATTTTAAATTAAAATGTTATATTATTAATGTTTTATAAGTTTATATTCAAATTAATTTTCAATCTATATTTCATTAAATTCAATGTAAATGAAATATTCAAAATGACATTAATGATTTTTAAAAAAAAATTATTTAATTGAATTATTTACAAATCATAAAAATACTAGAAGAGGATAAGTGCGATTAAGAGTGGTCTATAATATTATAAATTATGAATTGTGATAAAATTGTTACATTATAAATAAATCAATAATGCTTTAAAATTGAAAAAGTTGTTGCTGCAGTTAATGTTAAAAACGGGAAATGAAGGGATTAATTCGATAGAGAAGTTTTAAAATAATTTCAAAACATTTATACATTTTGTTGTATGATTAAATTAATTCCATATACCACTTTTCATGTAATAAATTTTATTTTGTAAAAATTTTTAATGAGTTTGAAAAATGTTATATTCTAATATTTCATGTATTTCCAAAAGTTCACATCCCCTTAATTTTAAAAGGACACCCCTCTCTATTCATTACAAAACATTGAGCCACATAGAATTACCAAACCCAACCCATTTCTCTATTAAAATTTATATCCCTAATTTTGATCTCAAAGTCTCTTTAAAATACCATTTCAATCTCCCATAACATTGGTTCCAGGCGAGGTATATCAAAGTTGAGGTAATCGTCTTTACTGAATCTTCCAAATTAATTTCTTCTTCTACTTCCTAATAATATATTTTACACACCAAAAAATAATTAATATAGTATCATTAATATATTTATATTTTATTATTATTTTTATTATGGTAATACAATTGTATACATCCCATCCATCCTACAGAAAGGTAAAACATCACTTATGTGTATATTTGACATGACGTCTCCACATAAGGGTATAATTCATTTTTCATTTATATTTTACATGTATAGTTATAAAGATAGAACTAATGAATATATATTATTTTTATGAAATTATTATTTCCCTGTAAATATAAGATTTAATTTACCCTTTTACCTATCCACTAATTAAAAATGTCATTGTCACTCGTGTGAACGTGTGCACTAAAAACTCCATGATGCAATGTGAAAATTTTTTTATTTCCACCATTCATGGATAATAATAAATATTTTTATAATGAATTTATATGATATTAATATCCTTTCTGTTATTATATTGATGATGTAATAATGTGAAATATGATATAATGGTACTATCTAATAGAAACATTTATGAAAAATGAAACAACACTCAGAAACAATGATTATAATAAATAATTTCTAATAAACGTGTGTTGGAATGTTGTATATTGATCAAATATGATATTTTAGGTATATATATGGCTATGGTATAGAAGTCTAATAAATAAATTCTTTTTAAATATCAGGTTAAAATCTCTTACAAAGCATGTAATACCTACGGTAAAGGGTTTCTGAAACCACTTTTTTTAGTAGGTTATATCAGTTCATTATTTATTATATTATGCCAAAATTATATAAGAAATTACCTATTTTGTTTATGTTTTTTTCAATTTTTTGTATGGATTTAAAATTTCTACACATAATTTTACCACTGACATATTCTCAATTAAATGATATGATCACTCTAAGGATTCCTCATCTCAAATTTTCCTCTTTCGAAAATATATTATGTTGTAAAAATATTATCTTTTAAGATCATTAATTAATACCCCATTGATATGTTATATTATGAATATATTTATATTCATTTAATTAAACATTCATTTTGATGTTATTTCATTGTTTGGGGTTATTATTTGAATGTTTCAAATATGGAAAGGGTTGATTTTACAATTTCATCCTTATTCGAGATCATTTAAGATTTAAGTTTCTATATTATGAGTTTTAAAATAATTCGATCTTAAATAAAAAATATTTTATTCTCATTTCATTATTTCTATAAATTTCTTTTTTCCTTCTATTTTCATCATTTAATGTACTAAAGAGTCAGAAGGATGATTTTGGTGGGAACCTAGATATGTTTTTTTTCTATTTATTCAGAAATATTTTCCTTACATGTCCATATTTTTTAAAATGTATTCAATAATGTTTTCACTACTCTTTAGTTACTTATTGATGTCTTTTACCCTTTTTTTATTTTATTTAATTTTTTTGAATAAATTTTTATTTATTTTCTATATGATGTAATATTTAACAAAGGTGTAAACATAATAGTTATTTTAATGACTACCATACAAATGGATTTTCCTGATATTAGGACTATTAAATTCCATGAATATTCATTTATAATTTTTTATTCTTATTTCGAAATTAAATTTTTACAAAATATTATGGAAATTTTTAGATTTTCAGTAAGTGATTTCAAAATGAAGAGGGTATTTTTCTCAATAATGTTTACAGTAATATTTTTATTCTTATATTATTTATTTCAACTACCTTTAGTAAATCTTATTCTTCATCAGCAATGTAATATAATTTTATAATCCACCATATTTCCTTTTATGGCCCATGATCTTTTTGAATGTGGAATTTATAGAATTTTTTTTCATTTCATCAAATACATAAAATTATTTACTATTAGGGGATATTTATAAAGTTTTATTGTTTATTCATATATTGAATGCATTGTACTTATAAATTTTTTAGTGGGGACTAGTTATAGATATCCCCACGATGCATCAGTTGGTATCATGAGTGAAAAAATGATATAAATTTGGCTAAGGAATTACCCTTTTAAATAGAATTATTTTATCATCCTTTATTCCAACATTATTACACATTAATTATTTATTCTACGATGGTTTTCATTTTATGCATCCCTTTATTGATCATATGATTTCACCCTTTTATTCTTTTATCATTATAATTATTCTAAGAAGTGTAATATAAATAATATGAACGTATAATCTAGAGGTAATAAAAATTTTCTAAAGGAAAATAAAATTTTTTATTTAACATTTTTTAGTTTAATATGAGAAACATTAATTTTGTGTGGTTGGGGTGATCAGTGACACATATTTTACATCTATGAAATATGTTACTACATTAAAGATATTTAATTAATGGAACACCATGGAAGTTGTTATGAATAAGGATTATATTTAAAAATGTTATTAATATATCAATAAATTGATTATTTAATGGGTTTTCATACTAAGGGGTGAGAATATGTGGTTGTTTGATTAGTCATCAAGGATAATTTTGGATAGAGTGGGGGTTTTCTGGATTAGTAGATAACAACGATTCGACACTAGTTCTTTCATATCATTTTCTCGTCCGATTATTTAAATGTTGATAGATTGGTTTTTTGGATCGATCATGATGAAAAAAGGTAAACTCCTCATCCAGAAATGGGATCCATCTTTTATCCCCTTTGATGCTTGTAACTCTCTTTCCTAGTTATGTGTCAAAATCATTATGAATAGTTGGTTTTACCAGCATATTATGATTCTTATTGATATTTATTAATTGATTTTAATCCCAATTAAAATTTATATGGAGGATGGAAACTCTAGATTTGGGAATAATTCTATGATTTTAATCCATTTTAATTTATCATCACCATTCGTTCAAAAAATTATTTTATATATTTTTTATAACAACATTATGTTATGGGTGGAAAAAAACTCAGGGTTTTGTGATTTTTTCAAAACTATTGGTAATTATGATAATTATTTTTAAATAAATAGAACTATTTTTTGGTTTTTTTAATTTTTTTTGGTCACGAGGAAGAAAAATGTAAAGGGAAATTATAGATTAAAAAATAAAGGAAAGTAGAATATTGTGGTAATGTCTGAAATTAAAAAAAATGATCTCGAATGTTAAGAGGACTAATGAAATATATGATTGTGTCCCCTCTAATGATTTATGTTTAATTACCTTAGAATATTATGATCAGGAACATATCATGATCCCTCTATCTATCAAGGGAGGCTCAAGACTTTCCTTAGAGGATGATAAAAATAAAAAACCCAGTCCAAAAGATGGGAATGTTTTACAAGTCTAGATTGATGGTATTTATTCTGTTTTTTAGGATTAATATGGAGAGGTATAGTAAATATAAGGTACCCCACTAGAGTAAAAAAGTGAATTTGATTCCAATGATGTTGTTTCAGATAAAAGAAATTATTCTGATTGTAATAAGAAGAAATTTCAATATTATCAATCTTATGAAACTAAGGGTAAAAATAAATTCTCAAATTTGGGCGGTTCTTCCTCCTTGAAACTAAATAAATCTAAACCATGTATGTAGTACTCAAGTATGGGGGAGAAAATTGATTCAATATATTCTAAATACGGATCTAGTATTTTTCAAAATATTTATAAAGAAGAAAAGGTGGAAAAGTTGATAGGATCCTAGTTTTTTAAGGATCATATCACTGATGACTTTATAAAATCTGTTGATGAGAAATATGAAAAAAACACTAGAAATATGAAAATTATATTATATGTTTTAATATATATCTTGATACCTAGGACCAAATGGTCATTATTATTGAGATTTATTTAACAAGTAATATGAATTTGAACTATAAGACCATAACCTGGTCATGGATAGTCACTTACTTCTCTTTTTCTGGTTGGGGTATTACTCCTATCCTTTCTAAAATATATTGGAGAGATCCTTTTTTTCAAGAAGTTGTCACGTAAGATGGAATTTATCCCATGAATATGTGATTTTATAATGTTTTTTCAAATAAATACAGCAACTCAGATCTGAGTATGGCGTGTTGAGGTAATGTATGGAACCATCTATAGGATAAATTTTGATTATTTATTATTTTTTTACATAGGATTATTTTTTTGTAGGAGAACATGTTCTGCAATGCTGTTGTGACTAGGATGATGCGTACTCTAATTTTTTCTGATGATTCTTCTCAAATGTTTCATGGGGATTGGAGGCACAATGTGGTATACTGTGGACGCACAAATACTACTGGAAATTCGATTATAAGTGAATTGGGATGTAATAAAGATGGTTTCAAACAAAATTAATTATTTTATATAATCAGTAGATGTGTTTTAAACTAATTATCATCATAATTTAGGCATTGATGTTCATTATAGCGTTTCATTTGGTGTTATACTCTTTATATATTGCACTATTAGAGATGTAATACATAACCGTTTTCTTGTTTTTTGGTATTCTAATAAATCAACTTGGAATGTGATATTTGATTTTCCAAATCAATGGATCACATCTTCTGGTTATCCTCCTACATATCCAACCAAATCTGAATTTATTAACTATTAAATTTTTATTCTCACTTACAAAACATACAACCCTTATCAACCAAAACCATAGGTTTTTTAGGATCACATAAGAAAGGTAAAGGTTGTGGCTTCAATAATTTTTTGCACGTTTTAGTTTCATATGAACATATTGAGGGAGGGAGAGTGGTTTAGGTTGTGTCTATTTAGTGAGGATATAGGGGAGTGATAATATGTTATTAATTATAAATATTTTATATGGATAGGATAATTATCTAATTTAGGCCTTATTTTCTCAATAGTTTTTAAATATCTTTTAATATTTCTTTGATTACTCACATGTAAATTAAACATCAAAAAGTGGTACATAGTCAAACACTCTTAGTATATTTATTCTAAATGTTTAGTTATTTTTTGGTCCAATGGACTATAGTTGTTTCATATACTGTCAATGTCAATAAATTCTATGAATAGAGTATTCATTTATTATCATGACAAATTAGTAGTGGTATTTATTAATAATAACTTGATATTCTACAAAATATATTAACATCACTAGAACCATTTAAAAATTCTTTTGGTTACTCTAAGAGAAAAGAAGATATGTGGAAAATTTAATATGCCTGAATATTGTCTTTAAAAATATTCTTTTATTATCCAAATTTTAATATATGATGGAATATATATTGTCAAATTAAATAACATGGAAATAAAATAATATATGACAATAACAAAAATAACTACAATACATATTTCCTTTATTTATCATATTACTATCGTTATATTTTTTTAAAAAATTTCTAATTGGTCAACCCCATAACCACGTTTACATTGACTGGGGTCAAACTCACCTGGTTAATATAATATTATAAATGTTTTTAGAACTGTCGATGGTATTAGTTTGTGCACTAGTATTATATTTACAATTGGGGATTGAATGATTATTTTTATTTAGTGAAACCTTAAATAAAGTAATTTGGTGTGTCCTTATATAAGATTATAGATGATCAAGCCACAAATTATGATATTCTACTTTCATGTTTTATATAATGTTCACATTGAATTAACATTAATATTAAATAAATGGATTAAAATTGAATATTTATGATCTTTATAATTTATTGGAAAAAATTTGGATTTTTGATTTTGGGATGACTTAATAATTTCAATATGTTTTTTACTCAAGAAGACATTGAAATCTTGTATTTAATGATTTTTTGGTAGCATTTGAAATCTGAAGAAAAGACTAGATGTAAGTATATGTAGAGTATAATTAATCTTTTAGGAGATAAAAATTTACAAAAATGGAAAAGGGGCTACTCCATATTTCATTTCATGTTTATCATTTAGAAACTACTAATTGAAATTTATCTAGGTCTTCATCATTGTGAGAGTAATATTGAATATTATAAGGGTCAGTCCAAAATTTATAAAGGGTGGTCATTCAAAGAATATGGGTTATCCTTCCAAAACCTATGTTCCAACTGAGTTAAAGTGTGGAATTTTAAAAAATGTAGGATTTTTAATTGTTATTTTCTGAAAACAAATGATTTACATAAGGTAAAAGCTGAAATTTTAAGAAAGGATGGATCAATAAGTTTCATTTTATAAAAATGTGAGAATCATTTCTATGGATGACTAAAATGTTGGAGTATTGGCTTTATAACATGTATCTTAATAATTTGGAATTCACAAAATTGATTCTACACTCGATTAACGAAATTTCATTATTTTGGTCTACTCAAATCGAGAACTTGTCCACCAATAATTCCACATGAAACCCATCATTTTTTAATTATTTCGACCATCATGGAAATAAAATATAGTATATACGATTCATAGTTTTGTATCACTAAAATAAATCATCACCCTATTTTATGAATTTGGATGCAGATCTATAATCGATCAAGAGACATGGAGCTCAGTTTTGGAATTATAGGATAAAGAATAGGAATAATAGTATTAATGGGAACATAGAAATCATTTGATCACTCATATGGAGTCTATTACATCAACATGGTTAAATAAAATTGATTTTATTGTATGAAAATAAACCCATTAATAAAAATTATCAAACATTAATCTTGCCTCTATAAAATAGGAGATATATCTATATGGGTTGGTTAGCTATGGTATGCTATTTTTTTCCTCTGTCACTAATTGTTATTTATCAAGTCATATAAAAATAGATCCCTTTTTATTAGACCTTGGAGATTTCCTTCTACCCTTGTTTATTAATTCGTTTATTTAATGATAAATTTATTTCTATTCAATCTTACAGTATGTGAATTATTATTATATAAAGTGGAAATTTTACATTACTTATCATATTTTATTGTTTCCTTGTATTTTTCATAGAATTATCACTAAGGCCCCTAGATCTACCTCAGTTTCTATAATGTAGAGTGAAATACGGTTCAATCTAGGGCTGATCATATATTCTGGATAATATTGATAGGAAAGGTAAAGGAGAGTAGTTACCATTGCATCAACATGGTTGAACCAAAAATACTGAGTGTGGGAAATTATTTGAGGATTCAACCAGTTAGTTAGATAGTATGAGAGTTTAAATTGAATAAATCATTATTTAATAGGTAAATTTAGATAATATATTGAAAGTGACCACTCTTTAAAAATATAGTTCAAGATCTATTTTACTTTCAATAAAATATATATCCTTTTTTATTTAATTTCTAATAAATAAAGAACCAACATACTCACATTATGAACAAAATAATAATAACACCAGCCTAGAGAAAACCTAAGTAAAAATATATTCAATTTATATTAGGTTTGAATTATTTTATTCAAATCCTATGGTGGTCGACACATGATCCTTGCACCATTTTTTGAAGATGCAAGCTAGTTTTAGTGACTTATTTTTGAGTATTTGTTTTATTTGAAATATTTTCAGCTCATGAAAAAATCTAGTTTTGATAACCAACTTTTCTTTGATTCAAAGGCTGAAATGATTTTTTTGGATAGATTCTAGAATTTATGTATTATTTAGAAAATATATAAGGAGTTTTTCATAATTCATTTGATATATTTCATATCCTCTTATACTTTATCGACAATTTTTATAAAAAGAGTAAATATATAATAAAATATATCCAAATTAAATAGAAAACATATAGAACTATGTGAACCTAATTTAAATCGACATAATAACCATTTCTACATTCAATAATTGATTTCTTTATAAATAAACAAAATATTTAGTTCTGATTGTACCTATGTTCCATAGATTTGTAGGATACGAAATGAACAATAACATGAAAGAATTTAGAGTGGTGTGAAACACCTTTAATTAAATAATTTTTTAATAAAAGATTAGTTAGATATAATTACAATTCTCTCTTTAGTGTTCATCCAAATAGTGGATTTTATACTTGAAAACTGGGGAGGTCACAATCTTGGATGAGCTTTACAAACCTGTTAGAGCTAGTTACCTAAAAATGACCAAATCGAACATTCATTTAAAAGTATATTTTTAGTCTCAAATATAAATTAATATGTAATAATATGATTTTTTTTATTATATGTAAAATTTAATGAAATAATATCTTTACAGTATCTTTCACATTACAAGGTATTATAACCTCCTTACTTTAATTAGAATCTTGAAATGTTATGAGGATATTCATAAATATATATCCTTTTGTAAGATGAAATTATATAAATAAGAATAAATTATATGATATATCAAGGGTATGAAGCTCATAATACAATGATAATTCTTAACATATAGTTCTCTATTGGTAATACCTAATATAGATTTTATGTGTACTGAAATGCTCTTAGGAATTCCATGTGATATATGTTTTCTTTTTTATTCTCATCTATCAATTTGTGCACTATTCAATAGTCTTGAGATTATTGTTAATACATATATTCAGTCACAAAAATTGTTTTATTAAAAAAAACATGTGGAAATATAATCACAATGAGGTATGATAGGTTGCTTGTGTCAAGAGTGATATGATGCTAATTAATAAGTCCATAAATAGATTTTACCCTTCTGTGTTAATGGAAGTATATATCTTTAATAATATTATAGAAATGAAACTATTTTATAAATCCATGAAAATTGTGTAATTTTCTAATTGTTCACTTCATAATTGAACGTAATATAAATCACAAATATATGATGAAGACACAAATTATGCAACAAAATTGATGAGATTTTTATATAAACAAATTTCATTACATTGTGAATTTTTTTGAGAGGTACTTTAAATTACAATATTAACTTCTTCATATTTGGGTTCCATAGTGTGTTGTTAGATGATGATCATGGATTTTATTCTAGTTATCAAAATTATAATGAGAAAAAGTCCCAAAAGGGTCACACACAAAGTGTATCAAGAACCAATGTGAAATACTACTTGAATTAATATTTCTGAATTAATAGTATTCCAATATTGGGGTTTAATAATTAATTGTGTATGTCTAATCTCATTATTTCATTACAGAGTATTTTTGGATGATATATGTGTGTGTTACATATATTATAAATATTTATTTATTCAATTAATTACAATATTTTGTTTGTCTCTTATTGAATATATTATTAAATGATATTTATTTATTAAAACAAATAATTAGTATTCAAGGATTGATAAATTTTTATGAGGATTAATGGACATAGGTAATGGAATTATGGGAATGATGTATTAAATATCATTTATAAAAATATAATTATATTATCCTCATGTGTTGTGCACATCAAGGAATTAATAATAATAATTATTATTATTTTTATATTCATTATATTATTATTATTAAATGCGGGGTTCACTGTGGATTAAGATATTGGATAAGGGTACATGTGTAATAACCTATTTTCTAACATAGATATATAATCATGTGTATATCATTTATAGGGATGCAAATTATTTTGACGAACAAATTCTATAAAAATTATCCTATCATTCTTACATGGAATATAATATATAAATCTTTCACGATCGGAGAGCATAAATCCTCATCCACCTACTCAAAATCACGAGAGAACATGATCGAACCCTTCACACTAAGAAGTTATTTTATTATCAATAAATAATTATTCAAGAGAATAGAATCATATTAACTAGATCTTAGTTATTTTACAATGATTGTTTGAGATTCATATAGCATGTGTGTACTACTTCTAGAGGTATTCTACCCTTTGATATATCATTGTGATAAAAGAATGAAAAGTGTGTTCAAATGATTTAAAAACAAAAAATTAATTGGAACTTGATGAAATTATCAATCATATATATTAACTATAAAATAATGTGATCCCCCTCTCTTCACATGGGGAACATTTCCATGCATAGGGACATCATTTCTACCTCATAAAATCAAACTAGTTCCCTGCATATTTTCATATCTAACCAAAAAATATTGTGGATGATTGACATGCATGGGTGGTAAAGAAGGTCCATTATACTAACATATATACACTAGATCCCGAAAGACATTTGTATAATAAGGATAATGTTGATAGTGTGGCTTGTGACATGCCTGATACCTTGGGATATGGAAGTGTAAACTACACCTATCACGGCACTGTCAAGGGATACTTCTTCCACTAAATTAGAAATAGAATTACTTATGAAGATGAAATTTGGGCCATAATCTAATCCATCAAGCATGATACCCACCATTAATGGAATTTTCAATGGATTGAACTAGACTAAAATTTTCCCACTATAACTATGAGGTTAAGAATAAGAAATATTCAATGTAATAAGTAATGTGAATGGATTAAATATCTTCATGCCACAACTAGCTCAATATGATGGTGTCACGTGCATGTAGGGATGACAACCAAGTGGAAGATGGGTTCTCAAAGAGGGTGATTATTGAGATAAGTTCGATGTGTTCCTTAGATCACAATTATTACTATTCTTCATTTATTGATGCAGACATGTAAGGTGTGAACCAATCCTACATTTTAAAATCCCATTTAATGCATTATCTATTTATTACATATGTCATAATAAATTTTTTTATTGGTTTTATACATATCCTAATCCATTTTAGTATAAATTATAGGTGAATATATCCTCTATTTGATTCACCAATTATTTTTTCGGATAAATATGAAGAAAATGATTAAAATCCACTATAGGGCATGGTCTTAATTGATTCTTCTCAATTCTGGAACATTTAAGTTTTATTATAGTAATCACATTATAATTATTTGTTAGTCATTAGTAAATTTATATATTTGATGTTATTTGATTTATTTTTGGATTATCCATTATTAATCGAAGAGTGAGAATATAATTTTCATCGAATTATAGAAGAATAAGAATAGGGTTATAAATAGTGGAATAATGTTTGATGATAACATATTGTAGAACCAAATACCTTTATTGGATAACATGGGATTATATGATGTCTAACTAAAAATTAAACTTAATGTACTATAATTCACTATGCCAAGAAATATTGTTAAAATAATAGAACATTATGTGGGGTATGAGTATTTGGAAACATTAAACATTAAAATTTTACAAGGACAGATTGAATGTACCTTAATGGGTAATATGGTGTATAGATAGCGTACACACTATATAAAACACACTATTTCACCCAATGAGAAACACTAAATCTCTTGATTAAATATACATGGAATATATCAATTAAACTCCCCAGGTTTTCTTCCATCCAATGTGAATGAGTTTTCATGGCATGTAGTTAGAGTAAACATCATGTAACTCATACATGTTCAAATATACTACACACAGAGTCTCTGTTTATGTTTCAAATATGTCAATATAATACATTACATGGATTGTCGAAGGGTATACATGCCATGTAACTCTTACCAATTTACATAGAGTACTCATTGAATAAGGAATTACAATATGTAAATTAATTATATTAAATTAAAATTAATTGCAGTGTTAAACTGAACGACATTACTTGTAGTTGTTTTAAATTTAATTTGATAGGATTTTATAATATATTATATTCTTAATTAATTTCCACATTAATTTTCATAAAATAGTAATTGTATGGTCCATGTACCCATTTTGTAATTCATGTATGTTAATAGTTGTCCACATTACATGAATTAATGCACAATGTGTGTCAAAATGTTAAAGATGAGTACTTGGCCAGACTCACAAGATTACACAGCATGTAATAATGTGACACACCTTGAATGATATGTGTCAACAATGTGTACCGAAAAAAAGGGTTGTTTGGGAAGATTTTTATCTGAAGGGTTTACATGTTGTGTTGCCTCTATGTACACACCATTAACAATATAACAATTAAATTAATTTAATTTATTTAAAATTATAAATGATAAGAACCTCTAGTAATGTTTGCATATAAAATTAAGAAAAATGAATGAATCAATTAATAATATATTTTATCTATTAATTTGAGTTGATAATATTAATAAAAATCAATTCAAATGAATTCCATCTTGACTTCTAAATTCTTTGATATTTCATGTGTGGATGACCATGAGATTGAATAACCAGTGTATATACTATGTTTCTATTTAATTTAATATTTATTTAATGGATTTATTATATGTTAACATTTTTCTAATTTAAATATTATGGTATCATATTCATCCCTACCAGCTATATAATGTATGAGCCTGTTTGTAAATGGTTTATATTATATAAACTTTTATCCCTGATTCCACTAACAAGCATGTGAGTAAATACATTTAATAGATTATTCAATAAGAATATGAGGCTATTTAAAACCTGAGTCAAGGGAAAACCAACTAATAAGATACATTTGATCCAGGTGGAATTCTTAAACTCAAACTAAACATTTTTTATAGGAGTTATTCTACTAAGGTCATGAAATAGATTCTCATCAATGTTGTAAGAACCTGGTTCATATTTTTGAGGTACGAGTTTCTATTTTTTCCTATTCCTTATGTGTTTTTGAGAAAATAAAAAAAATGAGGAAAAATCCTAAATTATGGAACTGCACGCCATGTCGTATTCCACACGCCGTGTACTTTGGCCATGTGGGATGAGTACACAGGGTGTGTAGCCATATCAGCGACAAAGGGTTTAAAACCGACTACACTCTGTGTAGTGGATATTTACACACCGTGTAGTCAGACGGCTGGAAAATTGTAAGGTAGTGGAAGCAGCCGCTAGAAGAGCGGCAGTACACGCCGTGTAATCAGAAATTCACATTGTGTACTCATGTCGATGGATGAACAGTGTGGTGGTGCCGCCAAAGGAATAGTTAAATGAGAACAGTACACGTCCTTTAGTCAATAGTACACACAGTGTAGTTTGTTTTTGTCACTTAAAATAGGCAGTAGCCTCCCCTATTCACAAGGAAGTCTTAGAACTAGAGGAAGGAGTCGGGAGAGGAGGCTGGACCTTGGAGGACCTCCAGATCGAGCGTCGGGAATCCGTTTCCGCCTTTGACGATCTTGTTAGAACCGTAGGGGTAAGCCCTCCACTCTCCTTAAGTTGTTATTTCCAATTCTTCATCTAAGGGACGTTATTTGAGTTTGAACAGGGATTTATTTCACCTAATATCTGCGTTTTTCATGGACGAATCAAGGATCGTTGTTTGCGTATACCATTCAGGGTCATTAAAGGTAGGGGTATTAGTGTTTAATTTTCCAATTGATGTGCATTTTTTTTACCACTATGATATGCGCCCATGAATAGGGTGTCGTATGGATGAGGCCTTGTTGAATTAAATACCTAGAATTGTACAGGTAATTTAAATGTGATAATAAATTGTTGTTTGGGATCACTTCTTGGATCCAGGACCACCCTGGTGGTGCGTTCCTCCGTTTAGCTATTTGTCCAGGATACCCGATTGTATGCCTTTATAACAATGATTATAGAATTGCCTTGAGAGTAATTTCATGTTTATTGCTTGTTACATATTTTTCATGGCTCGGTTACTTGTTTAGCCTAAGGGCAGTGTTGTGACTAGCATGTGGGCAATATACTACTTAGCCCGTGGGAAACTTATTCCGTGATTGTGGGCAATTGATTCTCTGTCTGTGGGCAACACCTCGTACGCCTGTGGGAAATATTCGAGATGCCCGTGGGCAGATTTCTGTGCTTGGATTCTCATTACATGAGGGTAAGGGTTTACATGTCTGAGGACACTGGCTATTTTACATAGAATATTAACTCTGTTGATATCTTAAATTGAATGATAAAAAGTATAATAAAATGGAAATATAACTGGTAAAGTTAGTTCCTTTTGAGTACTACTTAGTTTATTGAAATTTACTACTGCACAATGTTGTTGCATATTTCCACATAGTTGGGAACGAGCCTTTGGTGGGTGCCTACTGGTGTTTATTTCTCACAACCTGTTTGGGTCATAACTTCGGACCAAACTGATTACATTTCTGCAGGTGTGGATAAAGGAAAGAGTCCCTATACAGTTACTTGATTGTTGTTGGGAAGTAGGGGAGAATAGGACCGAGCTTTGGCTCACGATGTCGATGGCTGTTCTATTTTGCTTTTCTGTTCATGTACTTCCATTGTATTGTATTGTCATGTTACATGTTTTGGTTGTTTTATAAAATAGAGAAATGTTGCATTATCATCTATATACATGTTGGTTATCTTTTACTGTAGTTTTTTAAGTTAAATGTGCATGGTTTATTTATTTCGCTGTTGTTGTATACTTTTTATTTTATTCCACTGTGCTACACTTTGACAAATGAGGGCATAGTTTCCCAACTATCAGACTTGGGCCCTCGCTGCTAGTCGGTAGCCTCTGGCATTTGGGGAAATGCGCTTGAGGTCACGTGTCGAACCGGGTTCGAGGAACCCGTTGAGTGGCACCCAGAACTCGGACTTTACAAAGTGGTATCAGAGGGTGTTCTTTTCTTTGACATACTATTTGGAGCCTTAGTCCAGGATAGGACGAAAATAGTAGTTGGTAATAAGATATGTGTCGGCGTAGATAACTCGTGTACATGTAAAAGCTAGTCTATGTCGTATGTTTGAAATTTTATTGATTTTGAAATTTATAGTTGATTTGATTTCACCATTGGGTGACACACTTGTGATTGTGCTAATTATATTTAATCCATGGGGTCTACTTAGTTGCAACCAGATGAGATGAGGGTATGCCATCGCATGCGTCAATTAGGAACATGTTAGAAATCACAGCCCATGCATAGTTCCATGCCATGTAGGTGCATTAGGAATTTCTTGCTATTGTGAAAGTTGTTGTGCTAGTGAAGCATGCTGTTGTGATTTCTTCTTGATAAATACCAGCAATGTGATAGGGTATTTTCGTGGGAGGCTGATGATAGAGTAGACGCCAAACATTTGTTTTTGGGGAGTATGGGCCCTCATTGACCGGAATTTGGTGGACCATTGACTGTGTATTTTGTTATAACACATATAAGCTTCCAAACCTTGATTTGCGGGGAGTATGGGCCCTCACAGATCATATTTTGGCACTTAGGGACTGTTTTTCAGTGTTTTTTGGGCTCCGGAGTAGTTTCTGAGGCATAATGTCCGAAAAACCCAGGATACACGCCGTGTAGTTCCTTGGACACACGCCGTGTGATATTCTATTCAGGAAGAAAAGAAAAAATTTTAAGTACATGCCGTGTGCCCTCAGGACACTCCATGTAGTATCTTTCCGTGTCATAGACAGTGTGGACAGAGACATGGGGAAGGGGAATGTTTGCAGAAACACGCCGTGTACTGGATGTACTCGCCGTGTAGTGTTGACCCGGAGTCCGACCGTGTAACTAACAAACACGGATGGAGGAGACCATAATACATACACGTCGTGTCCACTATGGAACACGCCGTGTCGTCTGACCATGGATCTGGCTATATAACTAATAACAAGGGTCGGTCTAATCCTTTCTTGTACACTTCGTGTGTGTGTGTGTGTGTGTGTGTGTGTGTGTGTGTGTGTGTATGGAACACATCGTGTAGTGTGATCCGTGTATTCGGCCATGTAACTAACAACACAAGTCGGTGAATCTCATCTCGTACATGTCGTGTACCTGTGGGACACGTAGTGTAGTCTTATCTGAGGACAGACCGTGTGGACCAGACCGTGTGGACCTGACAATGTGGCTGGGAAATGGGGTGGTGTACACGCCATGTCTGGGTGTAACGTGTCGTGTTGTATCAAGACGAGTAGTTGGCACTGTCACAAACTACACAGGAAGTTGGAAAAATTACACCATGCACGCCGTGTTGTCAGTATACACGGCGTGTAGTTTTGTTCAATGGGAGTCATGTGGATTAGACGTGTAGAAGGACCCAGGCAGGTGAACATAAGTCAAGTACATACCATGTATTCTTGTTGTGAAATCTTGAATTACTTTTTCCTATTGTCCCACTTTTGTTCCCTTCATTTTTCAGATTGGGATAATCTTGATCTAAGGTGTCCATCTGACCTTGTAGAGTCATGCCACCAAGATGACCACACGTTGTTCACCAAGAGAGCGACAATGATTATACTCCAGATATGGTGGTCCATTGGCTACCAGTGGATCCTGCAGCAGAGTAAAATGTGGTGCCATCTGGTATACCAGACATAGGCGCATAGGCGCAGTTCCGTGAAGTCTTTATGCAGTTAATACAGACCTTTCAGGGAGCACCGCCGGCTACCACATCTATGGTCGAGCTGACTCGTATCTTCCACCAGAGCATCCGCCTACGTTCTCAGGGGATGGTGGACCACAGGCTATGGAGTCTTGTTTGGGGTCTATTTAGAATATTTTTGAGCATCTTGAGATGCCTCCAGGGTGGAGGGTCAATCTCGTGACATATATTCTCCTTGATTCCGCCAAGAGGTGGTGGGATGTTACCACTCAAGAAGAGCATCACGGAGACATGGAGTGGGAATATTTCTAGACATCCTTCAATGACTTCTTCTTCCCAGATACGCTAAGAGTAGATCGAGCATGAGAATTCATGAATCTGCAGTAGGGATCTATGTCGGTGATGGATTATTCTGCTCATTTTATCTAGCTTCAGTGTTTTCCACCCGTTATGGTGGGAAATGAGACACTGAGATCCAGAAGCTTTGAGGATGGTCTTCGCTATGACATCCGAGCACTGGTGAATGTTTTCAGGTTTCCTTCAGTATATGCTATTGTGAACCAGGCGCTGATTACAGAGAGGAACTTGTGGGAAGCAAGTGGTGCGTGCCAAGGCAGTTCAGTACCAGTTTCTGGTACTATTTCTACTGGATAGAGGAATTGATGGATGGAATTCTCTAAGGGTGGGAGTACCAGCCAGAATTATGTTTCAGGTGGCCTTGTAATGTGCTACCAGTGTGGTAAGGAGGGGCACATGAGACCTCAGTGCCCACATGACCCAGTGGAATGTCGGGCTTGCGGCAGAATGGGCCATCTGCAACGCTATTGTAGGGAGTTTCCACCAGTGCCTAATGAGAGGGGTTCTGTACAGACTCCGTGTCCGAGGGCAGAACCTGCAGCTTCTTACCAGTCGGGGAACTTGAATACATCATGGAGTGCAGGCAGGGATGGTGGACGTGGTCGTGGTATCCATACATCAGGATCTCAGAGGCAGCAGGGCGGGATAGCTCAGGGTAGCCAGGCTCTGTCGTAGGTCCGCAACACTGGGGCAAGCATATGCAGTGCGACATACCCAGTAGGAGCAGGATCCCAGGCCTTCTACTGTCAGAGGTACTATTCTATTAGCTTATATTTTATCTTCAGTGCTTTTCGATATGGGTGCTATACATAGCTTTGTATCTGTTCCCATTGTGGAGAGCCTTGGTCTCTCTGTTTCTTTTTCTTCTGCTGGTAGGATGTTGGACACTCCGTTGGGGTCTAGAATGACTGGTGTGCATCAGTGCAAGGAGTACCCCCTTGAGGTTGGTGGGTGTCACTTCCTTTGGGACCTCTATGTCTTGGAGATGACGAGTTATGATGCCATTCTCCGGATGGACTGGTTGATTCCCTTTTGATCCATTGTATATTTCTATTGTCGCGGGGTGCATTTCACGTCACCTGCGGGTGGAGAGTTTCTATACAGGGGTGAGTGGGATGTTCAGCCGAGTCGAGCGGGACCCGAGCATCGTGGGTGAGGTGGAGTCACTGCCTAGATTGCGAGTTTATATCTGGATGATCTGGGGACTTTTCAGATGGATTTCCCTCCATTGGTTGATCATTTCAGGGATGTCTTCCCAGATGACTTTTCGGGTCTACCTCCAGAGCATGAGGTGGATTTCTCTATTGAACTTGAGCCAGGAGTAGTAGGGCTGTTCATTCATCCTTATAGGATGGAAACACCAGAGTTTCAAGAGCTCTAGAAGAAGTTATATGAGTTATAGGAAAAGGGTTTCATCTCACCTAGTACTTCTCCTTGGGGTTCGCCTATCCTTTTTGCGAATAAGTCAAATGGTACCCTCAGACTCTGTGTGGATTATCTGAAGATGAACTGGTTAACGGTCAAGAACTGATATCCCTTTCCGAGGATTGATGATCTTTTTGATCAACTTCGAGGATCACGAGTGTTCTCAAATATTTAACTGAGATCCTGATATCATCAGTTGCGCTTGAGGCCATCGGATATACCACATACAGCTTTTCGGAGTAGATATGGTCTATACGAGTACATGGTTATGCAGTTCGGACTCACGAAAGCGCCATCAGTTTTCATGGCTCTGATGAATCGTGTGTTCCATCCTAATCTAGATTATTTTAGGGTAGTATTCTTGGATGAAATCTTGTTGTACTATCACAAATGACACGACCATGCCACCCATCTTGAGATCGTATTGAGTACTCTGAGAGATCATCGACTATATGCTACGTTCTCAAAGTGCCACTTTTGGATGGACCAGATTCACTTCCTGGGTCATATCATCTTAGAGGCAGGAGTTGAAATGGACCCAGAGAAGTTGAGAATAGTAGTTTCCTAGAAGATGCCTATGAACGTGTTTGAGATACAGAGTTTATTATAGCTAGCTGGTTACTATAGGCATTTTATACAGGACTTCTCCCGCTTAGTAGCACCGTTGACAGGTCTGACCAAGAAGGGTGTGATGTTTTCATGGTCAGAATCTTGCATTAAATCCTTTCAAGAGTTGAAGGAAAAGTTGACATCAGAACCAATCTTGATACTCCCAGAGCAGGGAAAGAGCTATACTGTTTACTATGATGCATGAGGAATTGGGTTGGGAGCTGTGTTGATGCAGGGCGACTGAGTTGTTGCGTACAGGTCTTGGCAGTTAAGGCCACATGAGGGAAATTACCCTACGCATGACCTCGAGTTAGCTGCAGTTGTTCATGCGTCGCGTTGATGGAGACATTACCTCTTGGGAGAGAATTTTTTGGTTTTCACCGAACACAAAAGTCTCATGTATATCTTTACTCAGCGTGAATTGAATCTGAGACAACGAACGTGGGTCGAATACCTTCAGTCCTTCAATTTTGAGCTCGCTTATACACCTGGTAAGGGTAATGCAGTTGCTTATGCACTGAGCAGGAAGACTCATACACATGCGGTTCATGAGGCCAGTGATAAATGGTATCTTATGGCTTCGTTCTCTGAGATTCATTTAGAGGTGCATGACAGTCAGGGGAAAACCTATCTTTTATCTTTAGTTGTGACATATACCCTCTTGGATCAAGTGAGGATGAGACAACTATATGATTCAGTAGTCCTAGTTCTATGGGAGTCAGTGGAAAGTAAGGACCCACATCCTCGTTGGACGATAGGCGATGACAAGGTACTGCGTTTCCATGGATGAGTGTGGGTTCCCAGGGATTTACGTGAGGATCTGATTCGGGATTTTCATGATTCAGCTTGGGATGTTCATCCCAGGGTTACCAAGATGTACCATGACTTGAGACGTCAGTACGGGTGGCCTGGTATGAAGCGGGAGATAGATGGTTTTGTTACTAGATGTTCCACATGAAAGCAGGTTAAGGCAGAGCATTAGAGGCCAGCTGAACTGCTACAGTAGTTACCCACCCCGGAGTTGAAATGGGATGATGTTGCGATGGTCTTCGTGACTGGGTTGCGAAGGTCACCTTGAGGCAATGATGGTGTATGGGTTCTTGTGGATAGACTCACGAAGGTAGCTCACTTTTTGCTGATCAAGGAGACCTTTGTTGTTGATGAGCTCAGAAAGTTTTATATCTGATAGATCGTACGTCTTCATAGGGTCCCTTGTTCTATCGTCTCAGATAGGGACACTCGTTTTACATCTCCTTTCTGGAAGAGTTTTCAGAGGGAACTGGGCACATCGGTTTTTCTTAACACAGCTTACCACCCTCAGACCGATGGTCAGTTAGAGCATACTATAACGGTGCTTGAGTACATGTTGTGGGCATGCATCCTAGACTCTAGGGGCTCTTTGGAGAAGCGCATACCCATAGTTGAGTTTGCCTATAATAATAGTTTTCAGGACACTATTGTTATGGAACCTTACAAAACTTCATATAGTAGGCCATGCTGATCACCTTTGTGCTGGATAGAGGCAGGTGAGACTACTTTACTAGTACCATCTCTCGTGCATGAGACTTATGAGAAGCTCCAGTTTATTTAGAAGTGGATGGCTACTACACAGTCTTTTCAGAAATCCTATGTTGATCTCCGTAGAAGACCTTTGGAGTTCGTGTTCAGGGATCAGGTTTTCTTGAGCATTTCACAGAGGTTCGGACACAGGTGAATCAGGAGACAGGGTAAACTTTCACCATGGTATGTGGGCCCATTTGATATTCTGGAGTGAGTCGGGCGGATTGCCTATCGGTTTAAGTTACCACATAGGTACCGATCCATGCACGACGTATTCTATGTATCTCAGTTTCATCTTTATCATTAATACTCATCTCACGTTTTCAGCTCGAGGAGGTTGAGATTGAGTTAGATGTGTCCTTTGAAGAGAATCTGATTTGTATCATTGATAGGAGCACGTAAGTTCTCTGAGGTTAGTCAGTTCCTCTCGTACAGGTGCTATGGCAGCACGGCCGAGTATAGGACGAAACCTGGGAGTGGGAGACCGATGTACGTGCTCAGTGGCCGGAGTTGTTCACGGCTATATCTTCACCACCTTTGGAAGGGAAATTCAGGGATGAATTTCTTTAAGGGGGGAAGTTAGTAACAACCCAATTCTTATTTTTGAGTTACGAGTTTCTTCTATTCTCTTTTCCTTAAGTGTTTTTGAGAAAATAAATAAAATGGGGAAAAATCCTAAATTCTGGAACTATACTCTGTGTGCTATTCCACATGCCTTGTACTTTGGCCGTGTGGGATGAGTACACAGGGTGTGGATCCATGTCGGTGACGAAGGGTGTAAACACCAACTACACGCCTTGTACTGGATATTTACACACCGTGTAGTCGGTCGGTAGGCAAATAGTAAGGCGGTGGTAGTACCCACCAGTTGAGCGGAAGTACATGCCGTGTAATCAGAAATACACGTCCTGTACTCATGTCGACAGATGAACAGTGCGGCGGTGCCACCAAAGGAACGGTTAAATGCGAAAAGTAAACTCCTGTGTAGTCAATATTTCACACCGTGTAGATTGTTTTTTTCACTTAAAAAGGGCAGTAGCCTCCCCTGTTCACAAGGAAGGCTTAAAACTAGAGGAAGGAGTCATAAGCGGAGGTTGGACCCTCGAGGATCTCCAGATCAAGCGTCGGGAATCTGTTCCCTCCTATGACGATCTCGTTGGAATTGCACAGGTAATCCCTCCATACTCCTTTAGCGATTCTTGCCAATTCTTCCTCTAATATAAGTTATTTGAGTTTGAACAAGGATTTATTTCACCTCTGATCTGTGTTGTTCTTGGAAGATTCGAGGATCACCGTTCGCGCATATCATTCAGGGGTGTTAAATGTAGGTGGCTTGGTGTTTAATTTTCAAACTGATGTGTGTTTTTTGTACCATTGTGATATGCCCCCATGAATGGGGTGTCATATAGCTGACGCCTTTTGAATTAAATACCTAGAGTTGTATAGTTAATTTAAATGTGATAATAAACAATTGTTTGGGATCGCTGATTGGATCCAGGACAACCCCGGGGTGCGTTCCTCTATTTAGCCATTTGGACAGGATACCCGAGGGTATGCCTTTATAACAATGATTATATAATTACCTTGAGAGGAACTGCATGTTTATTGCTTGTTACATGTTGGGCATGGACTGATTACTTGTTTAGACTGAGGGAAGTGGTATGATTATCCTTTGGGAAATGTACTACATAGCCTATGGGAAACTTCTTCCGTGCCTGTAGGAAATTGATTCTGTGCCTGTGGGTGACACCACGTATGCCTGTAAACAATATTTGATATGCCCATGGGTAGATTTCTATGTTTGGATTATCTTTAAATGAGGGTAAGGGTTTATATTTCTGAGGACACTGGCTGTTTTACTTAGAATATTCACTGTGGTGATATCTTAAATTGAATGATTAAAAGAGTAATAAAATGGAAAAATAACTGGTAAAGTTAGTTCCTTTTGAGTACTACTTTGTTTGTTGCATTTTACTACTGCACACTGTGGTTTCATATTTTCACACAGTTGGGCACGAGCCTTTGGTGGGTGCCTACTGGGATTTACTTCTCACACCCTGTTTGGATCATGTCTCCATCCCAAACAGATTACATTTCTGTATGTGTGGATAAGGGTAAGGGTCCCTATACAGGTACTTGATTATTGTTGGGATGTAGGGGAGCATGGGACTGAGCTTGGGCGCATGATGCCGATGGCTATTCTATTTTTCTTTTTTGTTCTTGTACTTCAGTTGTACAGTATTTCAATGTAACATGTTTTGGTTGTTTTATAGAATAGACACATGTTGCATTATTATATATATACCTGTTGGGTATCTTTTACTATAGTTGTTTATGTTAAATGTGTATGGTTTATTTCTTCCGCTGTTGTAGTATACTTTTTATTTTATTCCACTGTGATACACTTTAAAAAATGAGGGCATATTTTCCCCACTACTAGACCTAGGCCCTCGCTGCTAGTTGGCATTCTCTGGCATTCGGGGAAATGCTATTGAGGTCATCTGGCGAACCGGGTTCGGGGAACTCGTTGAGTGGCACCCGAAACTGGGATGTTACGGATGTGATAAAATAACAATGAAAATCTCATGATCAATCCAAATTTTTTTATAATGTATTTTTAATTATTTACCTTTATGGGATGAATTATCAGGATCAAATAAAATATAAAAATTAACTAAAATGTATAAATGAATAATTGAAATGGGTAATGTGTAAATTATTTTATCAACACATAGATAATCACATATATAGAATCTAAATAATATTACATGAATGTAAAATTATAATATGGTTTATTTTTTATACAAAAACATAATAAACCAATAAAATGAAATATAACTTTAGTTCTCAATTTATATTTCATGTTTTAGTTTGAAAACAATGATTTAAGAGTTAGTCTTTCCATTTATAGGACACTTCCATTTGTCGTGGAGTTCTATTGAATGTTTTGGGTTGACATTACAAATTTCAAATTAGGAAGTGAATAATTTCATAGAATTTGATATAATTGGATACAAGTTTTGTGGAAATATGAATTTTGAATTTTAGGATTGGGGAATCTGCTCAAAATATTATGGAGATGTGGGTTTATTTAGTTAGGAAGAACCTCCTACCTAAATAACATTAAATAATTGACCTCAACTTTTTTTGGGTTATAGGATGATAAATATATATCAATTCCATGAGAAGATCCATGTGATTGGATATTCTAAATTTAAAGATAAGGGATATTGGGATTCTATAAAATACTAGGAGACTAATAAATAAAATACATTACATCAAATTATTGAAAATCATAATAACGAATAAAAATATATTTTTTACATAAAATAGAAAATTAAATGTGAAACAATGATTACACTTTTATAATTTATAGAAGAAGACAATGTCCTAATTTTTTTTTAAAGTGGTATACTATTTCATACACTCCAATACTATAAGAAAATATGCATTATTTTATAGAGTTCCCTATACCTTTTTAGCCACCTCACTGAGAGAGAATAGGTGAAAAGGAAGTTAATGTAAGACGCACATATGATACTTCTACTATCTATTACATCAATTTATTTGGAATGTAAAAAAACTAAAGAAGAATAAAAAATGCATGGATAAATCTACCAAGGTATCTTATCTTGTATCTCTCAATATGGATAAATACAAGCTTATAATAAACGGTATCATCAAAACACTAAACCAATGAAAACTGGGATAGGGGTACCTCACTGGTAACTTTTCCTTCAAAACATTCCAGTACATTGATTGGTTAGTAAACATTGAAAACCTTATGGATATAAATTTTCCTTAAATATAATATTATAATACCTGCCATAAAAATATTAACCCCCAGTGAATTTAAATTGCATATATTTTCTTTAAAAATATAATAAGATTAGTAGCTTACTTCAAAGACAACACCCAAACAAAATAAACAGCATAATATTGGTTAATATTTATAATGAAGCTACATATATGGAAGGTAAAAATAGATCTAAGATAAAATAATAAATATATATAAATAATAAATAAATATTCTTTTTAATATTAATTAAAAATATAATAATTTAATTAGTTTACCTAAATAACTAATAAGGCGGAATTATACTTCAAAATCTGACCTTTATAATGATTTTTTTAATGTGTTTTATTTAAATAAAGTAAAACTATTATAGATAAAACATATTAATTAAAATTTATAATATATTAGTAAAAATTGTATTCCTAATTTATTGGAAATAATAATAATTATTATTAATATTTAGATAATATATTATTCTACAAAAACAATTTTAATTATTTTTTGGCTTTCATTTGAATGTTAAATTTTCAAATTTAATAATCTTAAATATTAAAAAATATAATTCACTTTTTTATATCCCAAAATTAACTTAATAAAAAATTTATATATTTTTCTTTAACAATTTATTTTTATGTGAATAGTGAAAATATAGTTTTTACCAAAACTGTAAAAAAATTTACTTTACAATAAAGACATAGATGTGTATAGAACCTTTTAGTTATTAAAATAATATTTTAATATGTAAATATGAGAATTTGAAAATTATATGTTAAATTTGAAAATCCAATGATTATCATTTTACCGACTAAAGTAATATTTACCAATAAAAAAAGATTTATTTGGATTTAATTTTTATTAAATATTATATTTGTTAATTTTATTTTTGAATTTTTTCTGAAATGAGAATAAATTTTATTTTCATTATAATAAATAAATTTCTATTATTAAGATCATATAAATTGATTATTTTACACTACACATAATGTTTATCTTTAAAATACAACTTTTCTAAAAACAGGTTTTACATGTTACATCTGCTGATATTAAAAATGTGATTTCATGCAACTAAAAATTTAATATGATGAAATGGATTAAATAAATGAAATTATTAATTTAAAATTATTTAATATGTTCAATTTTAACTTTAGTCAAAACAAATTATTTACATATGTATATTCTATTTTCAAAAGTAAAACAAAAAATCCTAAAAATAAAAATTCTCAGAATAATGGATATTAAAAAAGTTTAAAACATGTTTGTAAATGAATGGATGAGTTATGATAAACCTTATATGATATATACCTAAATTATTATCCATTTTTATGTGTTATTTACAAGTCAATCATGTTCTGTATTTATAATAAGTTGAAATATTTATAAAACAAAAATCTATTCTCACCACTTTTCACAGGGTCCTCCCACCAACCCTTAAAGACCACTGCCAAAATACTATTTCGTATTTAAAATATTCCCTTTACCATCCACTATAATCGTATTCTTTTTTCCTTTATCTTCATTTCATAGGATATTTTTCTAATACTTGTATTTCAAAAGAGTCATCCAAGTGAAATTTCAAGTCCTCAACTTGATTAATTATTTCCATAATGTATTTTATTTCATTCCTTACATTCCCAAATATAATTTTATAATTAAAATATAATGAAATAAGTATTTTTTATGCATTACTTTATTATTCTACAGTTTTATTATTACCACATTCCCCCTTTTCTATTAAGAAGAATAAAAAATGTTATTCATGTGTTGTCCGGACTACTTCCTCCATTAAGCAATGACATGCATTTTTTCACCAACCCCCGTATTAACAGGTTAAAAGGGTAAAAATATTGAATACATATCGAATATAAATATAATTATTATTATGAATTTAAAAATGAAAATATACCATCTTTCCCTCTCATTTCTCAAGCCATGAAAGCATTTTTCATTCGTTGGGTGGACTACCGCCTCCACAAAGTAACATATATCATTATTCACCAGGTTCATTTATTATTTATTAAAATCTCATAAAATCTAATTAAACACCATAAAAGTATCAAAATTTTATTCTTCTTCTTCTTTAATAAGGATATTATTCCAAATATTCCACTTTTATAGTTATAATCATTCCTTAATTATGCTATGTCCGGGTCCGAGTCGGTCTCACAACCTACTTGAACAATGTTATTAAATAATACGAGAGATTACTAGGATAAATTATTTATAGATAATATATGATATAATTTATAAAGTAATTATTTTATTTTCATTCAAAAATGATAAAATTATATTTAAAATGATTAATTATGATAGCAATATCTGTTTTGGAAAAATCATTGAAACATTCCCTTCGTCAATTTCATCATTAAGGATCATAAAAAAGTTAAATATAATTAAATTATAAAATTATAAATAATTATAAAACATCAATTTCACTATCTATTATGATCAAGTTATGAATAATTTTTTTGGCAATATAGATGAACAACAACACTATGATGAAACTTGTACAAAATGATCCATATTACTCATATCAGATATTGAAAATATATAATTTCTAACTAATATACTTTAGATAATTAAAATAAATTATGATTATAAAAGGATATATATATAGTGAAATTTCATAGATTATTAATATAATAATTTTTGTAATAGAGTATATTCAAGTGCTTTAGTGGAATTCATGAATTGAGGAAATGTTTTATTTTCCTCACATTCTAATAGATGAGGAATGTTTTATATTTTCCACCATAATATTGTATATTTCATATTAACATACCAATTACAATCAATTATAATTAATATCATTCATTTAATTCTGTTTTAATGTCCATTTCATTGCAACATATTATGTATTTTATTCTTATTTTTTAAATACTACAAGGGCTTTCCATATCAAATTATCTTATTTGAGATATGTTTTTAAATATATTCTTAATTTTATTTTGAAAGTGTGTATATCACATATTTGATATAATTTATCATGAAATTACATTATTCTTGGTATTTTATATTCAATTTCAAGATCTATCATTGGAATTTTTTGATTAAAATGAAAACTAATCCATAATGGATTTTTATAACTCACATCTTCATTCTTTAATTTATATTTCCTCTTCTAGAAGACCTTTTTTCAATGAATGGTTTCTTACAAACATAGAATTTTATCAATATATTAACTTATAGAACCACTGATATTAATATCTATTATGGGATTAATCTCAAAAAATATCCATCACTTCCTTTTTCTTTGCAAATAATCCTTTTATATTAGCATGAATTTTATTAAAATTTCTTTTTAATGTTACAAGATTAATTTTTTTTTTCTTATGAACGTTTTGTTCATATATGTGATCATGTTTTTAAATTACTTATTTTATAATTGGGATATGTATTTTATAACGATCCATAATCATTCTATGGATGTCTTGTGATTATTTATCGAAAGTGGGAACTATTGGAATCTCATGTATTATTATTCCTATATAGATTATTATGGATTTTTATAAAAATATAATTATATATTGATTAACAATACAACACATTTCATTAGTTATTTTATTTCTAAATTATCAAATTTATTGACTGGGAAAGTATTTGCATTATTTATTTTTGCATCACAATGTAGTTCTTATTGATTCCTAATGAAATTTGATTTTGAATCTCATTGGTATTAATCTCTTTTATATGGTGAATGCATTGGACGCAAAGAAGAATTTGGTGCGGCTCAGTATTATATTCATCTTTTATTCGTCAATAGGTATCATCTTGATATTTCTTTTATACCTACCCAATGAAATGTTGATGTCTTTGTTTGTGACTGGGATAGAAAGAATGATGTTTTGGATGTATCCATAATAGAAAGAATGGTATCTTGTTTATATCCTTGAATGTAAAATATGTATTGATTTACATATTCCATCTCTATGAATTTAATTACCTTTATCCACGCGTTGAATTATATTTTTTTCACTGGATTATTTCAAGATCACATGTTCAATTTTATATCATTATTTTACTCTTATTTATTTTTTTATATTATTTATACCATGATGGTTTTCGATATACATTATCCCTTACTATGAATTTTAGCTAACTCTTATTATGTTTCTATTTACAAGGGTTATCAGGAAATGTTTTAAACTTTATATTTCTTAACAAAATTACATGTGTTGATAATTTCTGGGTGATATAAATAATTTATTAGTAATTAAATAGTTTCTTATATAGTTGGAAAAAATAATTTAGTTTAAAGAAAAATGGGGTTTTCTAGTTAATGTTATATAGTAAATTTTGTAATGATTTAAACCTAAAAGGAAATTGAAATGTAAATAATTAAATATTTGAATTAATTTATGTAATTATAATGTTTTTTTGTACATGAATCTTCATTTATATCAATACATGTATGAAAATTATGTTTTTATGAGCTATAAATCAGAGAGTGTGGGTCCGGGGCTATGTGGATGGCATCTGAAAAAGGTTCAAATACCATTAAAGATTAATATGTCATCAATTTATGATGTTAGTGTCATTAAAGAGTGATAATTTTTTATATAACATAATTTAAAAGGAATACAAATCCATTTAGGTTAGTTCAGGTAATATTATGTATTTTAGGGATTATGAAAAAAAATCATAAAACCCCAATGGATAAATCTAAGATATAAGTATAAGTATATAATAACATCATCAAGTTAAGATAAAGTGTCATGACCCACCTTTACGAAGACAAGGAAAGGAATCGAGAACTTACAGACCCTTCCTTCTTCATGTTGAAGGAGAGATAATGACCCCTGAGTCCCACATTCAATAATCCCTGGTATGGCGAAAAGCACCAATGTTAATGAATCTCACATAAAAATGAAACAATTACAAATTTTATTAAATAGGATAAGGAGATAAGATGGAAAATCCAAAATAACATCAAAAAATGATGTTAAAAGTAAAGAAAAAAATCCACTCACATATGCATGTTCAAAATAAAATAATACAAGGTACAAGAAAACTCAAATGAAAAGTACCAAAATAAAGAAAAGCATTAACAACACATGAAGCAAAAACTAGTAATGTCCAGAATAATACTCACGGCCCAACTAGAAATATAAAATCCATTTTATATACATAGGGTGAGTATATAGGTATACTCAATTGGGAAAACTAAAATATCTCGTGCATAAGGGGGGATGCATTCTAATGCCCCGTGATAAATAGAGATAACCAAATCACCTAGCAAGGAAACATTCCTCTCAGCCTCACCAAGTCACACTCCCCAAATAACGCATGTTACGTAACGTGACAGTAATAACTCCTCAATATTTGGAAACCCCCACACTATTTTTCCACTAGTTATTTGGGACATCATAAGCCTCAGACCTCCCCCATATGTTCCAATACAGTCCCACATCCACCACAAAAATAACCTTATGGGCTTTGAAAACCAGAGATCCCACCTGCATACACCTGGTCCACTACAACCACACATGTCCCCACCCACAGACACATAGGCCACAATAAAAGCTACCATTCCTGAAGACACCAGGTCTAAAACAACCACTTCCATGCCCGAAGACACATTGGTCTCATCCTGAAGACACTTGTGAAACAAACCTGCATGCCGACACCTGGGCCACCCACCACAACACACCTTGCCCGAAGAGTCTTGGGCCATAATGAACCTTAGGTGGTCAAATCCTACCAGATGAATCTTGGTATACCTAGGAGAGAGAGCGGAAAGGATCTAATAACCATACACTCATAAGAATGTTTGAAAAAATACCCCCCCCCCGAAATGGGGGTGTTCGACCTAAAGTGCTCAACATGGGTGGGGTGTATATAAGAAACACAAAAACAAGGAATTATACATATAGGTAATCAAAAACTCATCCCAAACTAAGGGTTTTAAAATAGACAACTAGACCATACACAACAACTCTCATTACTATACCTATATGCACTAAAACACAACTGCCACAACTAGAGGAAAACCCATTTTTGGAAAAAAAAAAATCCCCCATTTTACCTCTTCTTGATACCATGTTCAATTGATTCCATTTAGAAATAAATCTCCACTACCAGGAAACTAATAGGCACACCCACAATTCTAAATAACTCTCAAATGAAGAAGAAAATGTCCAATCAGCAATTGAAGCATTCACACCCAGTTCTCTTGTAATGTTACAAGAAAAAAATGGATCCATGAGATCCCTTGACGTACTGGAACAAAACCAAGCCCCAAAAGGCCGCTCTGCATGGCCTCAAATTCCCAAACAAATAATAGAACATAAAGAGATCCAATTCCCATCCACATCACTCCACAATAATAAATGAGGTAAACTACACATATTACAAGAATAGGGAATAAAAGTTGTTAGATTTTTCGACACCTTTCATTAAGTTCCTTATTTTATTTGGTTAACTGGGGTGATCAATCATAGATTATTATTCACTAGGAATCAATTTTACTAACAAACATTACATGATTAAATAGTTTGTAGTTTATATACATTCAATAATAGGATTATCCAGAAAATAGAGTTGCATTAGTGTACATAAAAGGACCGCCAATGGACATTATTTTTTGTGTGGGAATAAGCCCATACAATTCACAACATAAAACAAGATGAAAAATGAATAAAAAAACATCATCATCATTCACACACCTTCATTATTTAGATGTATGTTTATTATCTTTTTTAAGGTTCGTTTTCATTTGCGTCCTGAGGGAAAAATTCTCACACCCACCCCGAATAATGCATAATAAATAGAAACGAAGGAATACCCTACTTGTATGATCAATGGTCGATGTTTTATCCTCACGTCATGAACTAAGGATGTGAAACATGAAGGAATGGAAAATTGGATGGCTTGAAGGATGAGTAGGAAGATCTCTATCATAGGATCACATAATTATCTCGGTGTATGCATAGAAACCGGATGGAAAAGGAATATAGGATCAGAGCTAAAGAAATGGATATATCCTAAAATTATGGTGATTATTTTGAAGTACGTAAAGTATGATTATGGATAGACCATGAGGTTTGGAATTTTCACATGTCGAGATTAATATTTATTTAATAATTCTCCTCAGATATGGTGGAGATAATGGTTGTGAGTTAATGGATATCTTCTACACAATGAAAAACCACATAATAGGGGCAATGTTGGAAAGCATGAGGAATGATGTGACATTGAATAAAAGGCCACACAGTTTGGTAATCGATGGTTCACCAGACCCTTGGGGGTTCAAAACATATTTTTTTGGATTTAAATGTATTTTAACAAGGTATTAAAACACTTTTACATCAAAATATACATTATTGGGGGTGGGAACTGAAAAAACATGGGGAAATGAGAAAAATGGAAAAGGGTGGGACACCATTCTATGATACATCATAACGGTGCCACCAGTTCGTTGAGACACTGTAAGAAGTGCCACTGTTTTGGTGTGTGGCCATGATAGTGTAACCTTGATGGTTCCACCGTGACCGGTTCCACCATTACGGTTCCTCCATTTTGGTGGAACTGTATGGTGGGATCGAGTTCTTGGAAAAATACTCAATGAGTGACTGATGGTCTGTAGGATACCCAAAACACCAGAAAATTGGAAATGTAATGGACCAGGATGGTCTGGGACATTACTTCAAATACCACTCAAACTATTCTCACCCTCGATAATTCATGAGTAAACCCGAAGAGAATAGGTTTGTCCAAACATCCACCTCATAAGATACCTCTACGGGACAACTTACCCTTGTGTTTTTTTTGAAATTTGGAACTACCTTGATATTATGAACACCTCTCCCACGTCTATCTTCTGAACAAATAAGTGTACAGTACTACCCTTCCCCACCAAGTAACCAAACAAATTTATAAAGGTCACATCACCTAGATGTATTAGTTAGGTAGTCTATTCCTCCATGTCGTGATACTATCCATTTTGGAAAATATTGACTCAATCTCTTAGGTTAAATCGCATCCACCTTAATGAGTACTGATTAGGGATTAGTTCCTCCCCTTCCCTCAGTGAGGACTTTTACAAAAATTCATAGAATATGGATAACATCCCATCTCGTAGAAAACATGGTCATGCATTACATCATTGAAATGCACAAGTAAAACACAATATCAAAACTCAAATTAGATCTAAGAATTGTGCAAGAATTTGTGCCTCCCATTCATAGGTACGCTCCTCGAGGCCACCATGCATCCATTATAGAAAAAATAGGGGAATGGTTCATCAGTGGTGCACCTTATCCTCATGATCCTTGATCCTCATTGGTGGATCCATGAACGTCACATCATCCTAGATATCCAATTCTCCCTAGTCGATGACGTGTGAATCATTGTGTAGATACCAAAAGAGATAAGACACATGGAAGACGTCGTGGAACCTCTGTAGAAGTGGTGGTAGTGCCAGCTGATAAGACACTTCGCTGACCTGCTGCAGCATTTTGAAGGGTCCGATGAACCTAAGAGAAAGCATACCCCCCCTTCCGAACCTTTACTACCCACACCGAGGGGAGAACGTTATGAAAATTTGGTTACCAACCACAAACTCCATGGGACTCTTCCTATGATCTACATATGACTTCTATCAGTCCGGATCCACCTTAATCCTTTCACACACAAGAAGAACCTTCTATGTTGTACTCTGCACTACCTATGGACCACTAACCCTTCCTTCCCCAACCTCAGTCTCACACATGGGAGACCAACACGGCCGTTAATACAATTATTCGAATAGATCCATACCAAATGTAGAGTGGTAGATATTATTATAGGAAAAAATTACCTATCACGACCCATCCTCGGGGCCCGTGCCGTGACTACCCCAAGCCCGCCTTCCATAGGCCAGGGGCTGGCGACTAGCACCAAGGCGTAAATCCCGGTAAAAAGGGAAGGCATTGCCTTTGTAAAATAAACAAGCGCCACAGAGTAAGAAAACGGAAAGGTAAACACTAAGTAAAAACAGAGTACAACTGAAAGTGTGGAAAAGTAAATGGGCCAGTATACAAACCAAAACTGAAAGTAAGTACAACTCGAAAGGGAAAACAGCAACTGTAAATTAAAAGCCGCTACACCGAGCTGTCTACTGGGAATCCCACCTGAAGGGTGGGTACAGATAGCTCCTCTACTCCTCGGGTCCCGCCGTCCACTCCGAGTACGTCCCGCCCAGTTTTCCACCTCCAGGTACCGTCCTGCTCTGCAAGCCTCAATCACGATCAACGTTGTCCGTCGTCTGCTACCAACACAACATAGTGCGGGCATAGCCCGTGCAGGGGTGAGTATAAGCTACTCAGTAGGGACCCCGAGACCCCTGAAGGTCTCCCAAAATCCACAAAGGATAAACCACAAAGTAGAGATATAAACACGAAGTAACAACCGACAATGCTTCGGTATATGCCCATACATATACCTAAGTCATCAATTCCAATACGTTCCAACCTCCGAGGCCAAGTACAACTCAGTCCACATAGGAAAGTATACGTATTCCACACAGGAAAGAAAAACGTAATCCACACAGGATTGCATAACACAATCCACAGAGGATGGTAAACAGGATTCCGCTCACACAGGTATACTTCATCGAAAGACGATAGAGATGATCACTGATCCATCTAAGTCGTCGGACACACAAAAGATCGATAGGTACTAACCCCCGCAAAGACCCACACAGGATCGGAACCACACAGGATCTGTAGGCGCTGGTTCACACAGGACCGCTGAGCGCTGACCCACACAGGATCGGACCCACACAGGATCGGTAGCACTGATCCACACTGGATCGCTGAGTGCTGTAGTCGTCGTCGTCGAATCCACTGAGGATCTCTGCACAGTCGTCGTCGCTGTCACAGTAGCAGTCGCATCCAGCACTAGGGTTCCCGCACACAGCAAGCTCGTTCGGGAGGGTCCGCTCCACGAGCCGAGAGGCTGATACATCAACTATCACATAGTCCAGAGTTGATGTATCCAAAAGTTTAGTATCGTCAACAGGAACTCAACGCAATAGACGGCGCGTCAATCGGACGCCCGGTCTGAGAGTTATTGGATTTTTCGTTCCAGGGGCCCGGTTGGTTTTTAAGGCAAAACAAACCCGACCGTACTCCACCTGCATCCAAACCTCGGGTGGAGTATGCCAAAAGATCCTTCTCACTAAGAGGAACTCAACAAAGCTGACGACACGTCATTCGGACGTCCGTAGCTCAAGATATGAGCGTTTCCGCTCCGAGGGCCCGGTTGGTTTCGTGTACGAACCATCCCGGCTGAACTCAAAGTATTCTGAAACCTTGAGTGCGATATACCGAAACGACCACCTCGATCCAAGGATCGCATCGCCGCTGACGGTGCATCGTTTGGAGGTCCGTAGCCCGAGTTATGGGCATTTGAACACAAACGGTTCGGTAACGAGGGTTTCGGGCCCGGGCCGACCTGGCCCGAGACCCCACGGTTGGCCCGAACCGGGTCGACCCGCCTCGGACAGGGTCTGCCCGGCCCGGAGTGGACCGGCGCGGTGCGGCCTGGCTGGGCTTGGCCCGGCCTGGCCGACCGGCTCAGCGCAGCGCGCCGGGCGCGCTGCCAGCTCGGCTTCGGCCGAGCTGATTGAAATAAAAGGGGGGTGCTTGCCCCCCATTTGTAACCACGCCCCCCCCCCCTCAATAATGGGGGGGGGGCATTCAACTTGCCGGGGGAATTTAATTCCCCCGGCCTTCCACATATCCAGCCGGCCCGACCTGGTCGGCCGACTCCTCCTCAACGGGACCAGCAGTGGCTGGTCCCTTTCCGGCTCCGACACCGGCGGCCCGACTGGCCGCCAGTCACCAAGCTCCGCCGCGGCCCGGAACCAACCGCGGCCCTTGTCGTCTGGCGCGGTGCGACGGCACCGCGCCCCTCCGCCGTGGCCCCGCTCCGGCCGCGGCGCCTTCTATTTCCTTTGACGTGGCGCGACGGCGTCGCGTTCTTGAATTTCTTTCCATGGCACGGCGCGACGGTGCCGCCCAATACTTGTCATGCGATTCCCGCGTTGTGCGATGGCACCACGACATCCCATTCCATCCGCAAGGAAACAAACATGAACATAGGAGGGGGGGGGGGGGTTCGGCCGTGTTTGTGCGGTCCGGCCCCCCTCTCGTTAAACGATAACATTTAGTCGTTTATCCTCGAAGTTCGACATGCTAGAATCAAGAACGGAAATAATTAAATAAAAAAAATAATCCCCTACCTCGGTTTCAAGAGCGGATCACGTCAACAAGCCCCGGAAGACAAGCGTCACGGAGGTCGGGCGTCGCGGTAATCGTACGTCGATTCCGTTTACGTCGACGTGCGTCAAAAGGGGTAACGTCGCTGGAGAAGCTTCGTAAGCTGACGGAGAAAGCCCGAGGAGGAAGCGGCGTCTCCATTCGTTGAAACGGGAAGAATATCGAAAGAAGTGGCGTCTTCGATCTTCAGAAATGCACCGGCTGCGAAGAAGAGAAGAGATGACACGTCTCTCTCTTCTTATGGTGATGTCGTTCTTCGTCGGAGCCTAAGAGTTCTTCGCGTTCTTCATCAAGGTTGAAGAAGATGAAGAATGCTTCCCTAAACCTCTCAAGGTGGAAAGAGAAAACTATACAAAATAAAATAAGTCTAAGCCTTATTTTATTTACACAACTTCAACTCTTTGAATTTTGAAAGTTTGAAATTAAATAACTCATCTCAATTAATAACTCAAGTTGTCAAAATTAAAAAGAAGAGGAGTTATTGGGAGTTTAAAGGGGAGTTGAAGAGTTAGGGTTCGTGTGGGCCCCACCACACTTAATCCTCTCCAGGGAGGTTAAGTGGATGTGGGTCGCACCTCTAACTCCATTTGGGAGGATATAACCAACATGGTTTAAAATAAATTGTGTTCCACAATTTATTTAACTACATCCAACTTTCCCCAAAACTAACTCTCAACACGCATAAAACGCAACTTCGGAAAAGGTCTCCTTAAGCGAAACTTGGCGCTGCGAGTTCATCGGTTCCCACAGAATTCGATTCTGGGAACCGGTTCAAAAGTTAGAAAAACCCACTCGTTCATTCACTGAACGTACCCGAGCCAAACTTCGGAAATTGATTCCGGGCACACTAGGCCTCGGAATCAGGTGCCGTCAGAAACCGAGCTCTTGTAAAATTCCAATGAAAATTAAGAAAAAAATTCCCTTGAATTTTACGGATCTTTACATTACTCCCACCTCAGGGCTTTACGTCCCAGTAAAGATACATCAAAACTAGGGAAATAAATGAGGGTACTGAGCACACATCTGAGCCTCCCGCTCCGAAGTGCTCTCTTGGAGATTCCCGTGCTGCCATCTGATGCGCACTAGAGGAATCGACCGTCCACATAGGACCCTCTTCTGTCGATCCTTGATCTCCACCGGGACCTCCGTAAAATTCACCCCATCATCAACGTCAAGCTCCCCATGGTCAATGATGTGCATCGGTTCGTGCACGTATCTCCTTAGCTGAGATACGTGGAAGACGTCGTGCACCCGGTGCAACTAAGGTGGTAGATCCAGACGATAAGCCACCTTGACAATCCTGCTGAGGACCTGGAATGGTCCGATGAAGCGCGGAGATAACTTGCCGCCTCGGCCAAATCTCTGTATACCATGTTGAGGTGAGACCCGCAAGAAGACGTGGTCGCAATCCTCGAACTCTAGTGGCCTCTACCTTCTGTCAGCGTATGACTTCTGTCGCCTCTGAGCTATCCACATCCGCTCCTGGATGACTTGGACCTTCTCTGTCGTGGCCTGGACAATCTCTGGTCCCACAAGTGTTGACTCCCCAGGGTCTGTCCAGCACAAAGGAGATCTGCAAGGTCGGTCGTACAACGCCTCGTACGGTGCCATCCCGATGGTGGAGTGGTAGCTGTTGTTGTACGCAAACTCCACCAAGGGTAAGTGGTCCTCCTAGCTACGACCAAAGTCGAGGACACATGCGCGGAGCATGTCCTCAAGAGTCTAAATGGTTATCTCCGTCTGAATATCCGTCTGAGGATGAAAGGCTGTGCTCAAACGTAGCTGCGTCCCAAACGCCTCCTGCAACCCCTTCCAAAGCTGGGAAGTAAAGCGAGCATCTCGATCGGAGATTATAGATGATGGAACATCATGAAGCCGCACAATCTCTTGAACGTAAAGGCGTCCCACGCTCTCCACTGAGCCCTACTCTCGGATGGGTAAGAAGTGAGCCGACATGGTGAGTCGGTCGACAATCACCTAGATGGAGTCGTGACCTCTGGAAGTGCGTGGAAGTCCAGTCACGAAGTCCATAGATATCCCGTCCCACTTCCACTCCGGGACCTCCATGGGATGTACCAAGCCTGCTGGTACCCGATGCTCAGCCTTCACCTGCTGGCAGGTGAGGCATCGAGAAACGAACTCTGCCACAACCTTATTCATGCTCGCCCACCAGTGCTGTCGTCTGAGATCCTGGTATATCTTCTCCACTCCAGGATGTACCTCCAAAGGAGAAGTGTGAAACTCTCTCAGCACCTCCTCCCGTAAAGAAACTGGTACCATGGTACATCCTCTGAAAAGTATTTCGTTCTCTACTCCAAAGGAGAAACCATCAGGTGCCTGTCTTGAAGATATATGTGCAAGCCGCGTCTCACAGTCAGCGTCCCCATGTTGTGCCTCTCTAACCCGCTGTAGAAGTGGAGGAGTGACTGTGAGTGACTGAAGGAAGGATGCTCCATCTCTATCCACGAAGGATATCTGCAAAGAGGCTAGCTGCTCCGTCGCCTCCTCAAGTAGATGAATGACCGTCCTCCTGCTGAGGGCATCGGCTACTACGTTCCCCTTCCCAGGGGTATAGACTATCTCTAAGTCATAGTCCTGGAGGAACTCGAGCCATCTCCACTGTCTCATATTCAGATCCTTCTGAGAGAAGATGTACCTGAGACTCTGGTAGTCAGAAAGGACTGTAAAGTGCTCGCCCATCAGATAGTGTCTCCATGTCTTCAGAGCGAAGACAACTGCTGCTAACTCCAGGTCATGGGTAGCGTAGTTCTGCTCATGCGGCCTCAACTGACGTGATCCATAGGCGATCACTGCCCGCTCCTGCATCAGGACACATCCGATTCCGGTCCCTGATGCATCACAATAGACTACGTACCCTACTCCCTCCTCAGGCAACCTCAAGATAAGTGCGTTGGTCAATATCTGTCTCAGCTCCTTGAAGCTCTACTGACATCTGTCAGACCACACGAAGGGTTTTCCATTCTTCGTCAAAGCTGAGAGTGGTGCCGCAACTCTGGAGAAGTCTAGCACGAATCTCCGGTAGTATCCATCTAGTCCCAAGAAACTCTGAACCTCCGCCACGCTCCTAGGTGGCTCCCAAGCTATCACTGCCTCAATCTTCGCCGGATCTACTGCCACTCACGCCTCAGAGATGACGTATCCCTAGAAGTGGACCTCACGTATCCAGAACTGGCACTTCGAGAGCTTACCATAAATCTGGTGCTCTCGGAGTGTTTCTAGTACAACCCGCAAGTGGTAGGCGTGCTCCTCCTCAGTCGTCGAGTATATCAAAATGTCGTCGATGAAGACCACGACAAATCGATCGAGGTATGGCTGAAAGATCCTGTTCATGAGGTCCATGAACACTGCTGGAGAATTGGTTACACCGAAGGGAATAACCAAGAACTCATAGTGGACATACCGACATCTGAAGGTCGTCTTCTGCACGTCCTCGTCTCTAACTCTGAGCTGATGATAGCCTGACCTGAGGTCTATCTTTGAGAACCAACATGCTCCCATCAGCTGATCAAAGAGGTCATCAATCCTTGGTAGCGGATACTTGTTCTTCACTGTCACCTGGTTCAGGCGACGATAGTCAACACAAAGTCGCATGCTCCCATCCGCCTTCTTGGCGAACAAAATCGGGGAAGCCCAGGGTGAAACACTGGGTCGAATGAACCCCTTGCCCTGCACGTCCTCCAAATGTACCCATAGCTCTCGAAGCTCGGCGGGGGCCATCCGATATGCTGGATTCGATATCGGGGATGTCCCGGGGTACAGGTCAATATAAAAGTATACTTATCTGCACGGAGGTAACCCTGGAACGTTGTCGGGGAAAACGTCCGCAAACTGATCCACCATTGCAGGAAAACCAGGACTCTGCACGTCGACTGCTCCTAGGATGAGGCTAGCCAACTGGTGAGTGATGGGTTGTACTCTCCTCTGCGGAAGTCCATCCTGTGCTGCAAAGGTTCCCTTCTCGCCGGTGAAGGTGAACCTGCTCCCGTCGGTGCGTACATATCGCACCTTGCGCCTAAAACAGTCAATTTGTGCATGGACCGTAGATAACCAATCCATGCCCAAGAAGACGTCGTAAGGCCTCGACGCTGCTACAAGAAGATCCCAGCCGAAGCTCTCGCCTCCTAGAGTAAGATCACACTGCTGGCCCCAGTGCGTAATCGTCGAGTCTGCTCCCGTAGGAGTCTCTAGCCGTAAGGAGCGAGCCAACGGCTCTGTCGGAATCTCCGAGCTCCGAACAAGGGCAGCGGCTATGAAAGAGTGAATCGCTCCTATGTCTATAAGTACTGGATAAAGGGTGGAATAGACACAGATAGTACCTCTAATCATCTCGGGCGTGCCGTGGTCGTAGGCCTCTGCTGCCTGGAGTTGTGCCTGTCTCTGCCCGCCAGCTCCCTGTGGTCGGGGTGGACCTCCTGGTGGTGGTGGTAGAGCCTCAAAGCGTCGCCCACCACCTGCTGCTCGGCCAGCTCCTCTGCCTCATCCACCTCCTCCCGGCGGACCGCCACGGTCGACCCTATGCCTCTGCCTCGGTGGTCCCTCAACCGTCTGCTGCTCCTCGGCACGGTGGGTCGGGCGGTCACGTGCCATGTGACCCTGCCCGCCGCACGAGTAGCACTGTCTGCCTCTCGAAAGACTGGCTCCGCGCTGTCTACCCCGCACTGCTGATCCAATGTCCTGAGGTCGTCTTCCTGAGGGTCTGGTCTTCCTGGACCACTGAGTCATCCGTCGACTGCCTGCTGCAGAAGACTCTGCTACGTGCCGCCCTGCGGTGGGTCTCGGCACTGGTGTAGACTCAGCAAGAAATCTCTCGATCAAAAGGGCCCGCTCCAGTACTCCCGTCTGAGTCGGTATGCTGAGGGAGATTAGCAATGCCCTGATCTCGTGTATCAATCCCTACTCAAAGGTCCGGGCCCGGAAGAATGGGTCCCGTACCATGTCGGTCGAGTAGCGCGAGAGATCTGTAAATCTCGCCGAGTACTGAGCAACCGTCATGCTACCCTGCCGCAGCTAAAGAAGCTCCTGAATGCGCACCACACGGAGGGTGGCTGGGACGAACTCCTAGGGGAAGAGGCTCTCAAAGTCCGTCCAAAGTAGAGATGCCTCATCGTGCACCTGGAGCATCAAGCTCCACCATCGGACCGCTGCTGCGTGCAGTAGGCTCGCAGCGAGGATCACCATGAGGTTTGTTGGTGTCCTCACTAGCCTGAAAACTCGTACGACTGCCTCCAGCTAGTCCTCGGCAGCCTGGGGGTCCGTCTCCCCATGAAACCTGGGCGGTCGCGGGTGGTGAAACTCATGCAGTGCGCTGAGGCGACGTGCATCGTCAGCGGCTGGCTCTGGAAGTATCGGTGGCTCGGCGGGTAGTGCTACTGCCGGTGCCACTCCTTACAAAGGGCCCTGCACCGAGGCCTCGTCACTCGGTGGGCTGTCATCACACTCGGCTCTCGGAACCCTAGCTGGCTGCCATCGTGGGGCCATCCTAAAAAGCAAACAGGTGCGCCACGGTCAGAAAAGTATACCTGGTGAGCTGATACAAAGTAATCACAAAGAAAACTTGAAACACACACGCAATCAATGTTTTCGTGCATTAAGTCGGAAATCAGAAGTCAGGGTCCTGGTGTACGGATACGTCCGCCGCCGCACCAACACTAGACTCCCTGGACTGATAACCACATCCAATACGCTAAACACTATTGCTTCACATAGAAAAGATCAGAGTTCGCGGTAGAACCGAACTCCTCTAATACCAATTTGTCACGACCTGTCCTCGGGGCCCGTGCTGTGACTACCCCAAGCCCGCCTTCCATAGGCCAGGGGCTGGTGACTAGCACCAAAGCGTAAATCCCGGAAAAAAGGGAAGGCATTGCCTTTGTAAAACAAACAAGCACCACAGAGTAAGCAAACAGAAAGGTAAACACTAAGTAAAAACAGAGTACAACTGAAAGTGCGGAAAAGTAAATGGGCAAGTATACAAACCCAAACTGAAAGTAAGTACAACTCGAAAGGGAAAACAGCAACTGTTAAGTAAAATCCTCTACACCGAGCTGTCCACAAAAAATCCCACTTGAAGGGTGGGTACAGATGGATCCTCTGCTCCTCGGGTCCCGTCGTCCGCTCCGAGTACATCCCGCCCAGTGGTCCACCTCCAGGTACCGTCCTGCTCTGCGAGCCTCAACCACGATCAACGATGTCCATCGTCTGTAACCAACACAACGTAGTGCGGGCATAGCCCGTGTAGGGGTGAGTATAAGCTACTCAGTAGGGACCCCGAGACCCCTGAAGGTCTCCCAAAATCCACAAAGGATAAACCACAAAGGAGAGATATAAAAACGAATTAACAACCGACACTGCTTAGGTTTATGCCTATACATATACCTAAGTCATCAATTCCAATACGTTCCAACCTCCGAGCCCAAGTACAACTCAGTCCACACAGGAAAGTATACGTATTCCACACATGAAAGCAAAAGGTAATCCAAACAGGATAGCACAACACAATCCACACAGGATGGTAAACAGGATTCAGCTCATACAGGTATACTTCTTCGAAAGACGATAGAGATGATCACTGGTCCATCTAAGTCATCGGACCCACAAAGGATCGATAGGTACTAACCCCCGCAAAGACCCACACAGGATCGGACCCACACAGGATCTGTATGCGCTGGTTCACACAGGACCGTTGAGCGCTGACCCACACAGGATCAGACCCACACAGGATCGGTAGCACTGATCCACACAGGATCGCTGAGTGTTGTAGTCATCATTGTTGAATCCACTGAGGATATCTGCACAGTCGTCGTCGCTGTCACAGTAGCAGTCGCAGCCAACTCTAGGGTTCCCGCACACAGCAAGCTCGTTCGGGAGGGTCCGCTCCACGAGCCGAGAGGCTGATACATCAACTATCACATAGTCCAGAGTTGATGTATCCAAAAGTTCTGTATCGTCAACAGGAACTCAACACAACAGACGTCGCGTCAATCGGACGCCCAGTCTGAGAGTGATTGGCCTTTTCCTTCCAGGGGCCCGGTTGGTTTTTAAGGCAAAACCAACCCGATCGTACTCCACCTGCGTCCAAACCTCAGTCGGAGTATGCCAAAAGATCTGTCTCACTAAGAGAAACTCAACAAAGCTGACGGCACGTCATTCGGACGTCCGTAGCTCAATATATGAGTGTTTCCGCTCCGAGGGCCCGGTTGGTTTCATGTACGAACCAACCTGGCCGAACTCAAAGTATTCCGAAACCTTGAGTGCGGTATACCGAAACGACCGTCTCGATCCAAGGATCACATCTCCATGGACGGCGCGTAGTTTGGAGGTCCGTAGCCCATGTTATGGGTCTTTGAACCCAAACAGTTTGGTAACAGGGGTTTCGGGCCCGGGCCGACCCGGCCCGAGACCCCCCGATTGGCCCGAACCGGGTCGACCCGCCCCGAACAGGGTCGGCCCGGCCCGGCCTGGCTGACCGGCCAGGCGCCGGTCCGGCTCAGCGCAACGCGTTGGGCGCGCTGCCAGCTCGGCTTCGGCCGAGCTGATTGAAAAAAACGGGGGGCGCTTGCCCCCCCTTTGTAACCGCGACCCCCTCAATAATTGGGGGCCGTTCAACTGGCGGGGGGAATTTAATTCCCCCGGCCTTCCCCATTTCCGGCCGGCCCGACCTGGCCTGCCGGCTCCTCCACAACGGGACCGGCAGTGGCCGGTCCCTTTCCGGCTCTCACACCGACGGCCCGGCTGGCCGCCAGTCCTCAAGCTCCACCGCGGCCCGAAACTGGCCACGACCCTTATCATCTGGCGCAGTGAAACGGCACCGTGCCCCTCTGCCGCGGCCCTGCTCCGGCCGCGGCGCCTTCGATTTCCTTTGACGCGGTGCGACGACGTCGCGTTCTTGAATTTCTTTCCATGGCATGGCACGATGGCGTCGCGCAATACTTGCCGTGTGATTCCCGCGTGGTGTGACGGCACCATGCCATCCCATTCCATCTGCAAGGAAACAAACATGAACATAGGAGGGGGGGTTCAGCCGTGTTTGTGCGGTCCGGACCCCCTCTCGTTAAAAGATAACATTTAGTCGTTTATCCTCGAAGTTCGACATGCTAGAATCAAGAACGGAAATAATTAAATAAAAACAATAATCCCCTACCTCGGTTTCAAGAGTGGAGCACGTCAGCAAGCCGTAGAAGACAAGCGTCGCGGAGGTCGGGAATCGTGGTAATCGTACGTCGATTCCGTTGACGCTGAGGTGCGTCCGAAGAGGTAACGTCGCTAGAGAAGCTTCGTAAGCTGACGGAGAAAGCCCGAGGAGGAAGCGGCTGTAGACGCCGGAAAAGTCCGTTGTTCCCAAACAAAGCTCCGGATGCGGAAAGCGAGGTCGTATTTGGTGTCAGAAGCACGTTTCGGAGGGCCCGAAGGCCTTGCGCGGAATTTCGGAGACCCGCGCGCAAAGTTGTAGTGTCGCGCGCAAACCTCCCGGGATGCGCGCAATGCGCTGGGCCGGCGCGCAATTTTGCGCGCCCGTGGCCCGCGCGACTCCCTTGTGCGCCGGGCCCGATTCCACGCCCGCGAAGGAAATTCCGCGCCTGCGAACCAGATTCCGTGCCCGGAGTTTCCTATAAATATAAGGCGACCCCGACGTTTTGAAGGTTGCCGGAATTCGAAGAGTCGCTCGTTCGCGCAATCCAACCCCCTCTGCGCGCAATGCCGATCTTCAGGTAACCTCCTTTCTTTCGCGCAAGAAAGCCTCGGGGTTCGCCTTCGCGCGCAATCCCTTTGGCTCCTTTCCTTTGAAACACCTCTTCACCCAAAGGCCTTCGCGCGCAAAAGAAGCCTCTTGCGCGCAATTGCCTCCGGGTGCGCCCAATCCAGCCCGATTGCATGCACCCCCCCTTTACTAAGAGGCCATTCGTTAAAGAATGGGCCGTTGCCCCCGCGCGCTATCCGAAGCCCGGTGCGCGCAATCTCCATCTTCCGCGCGCAAAGCGCTGGCCCAATTGCGCGCCAGCCTGCCCATTTGCGCGCCGACCCGCGGTATTGCGCGCCAAACTTCTCTTTTGCGCGCAATCTGCTGAGGTCACCCTATTTGACCCCCTGAGGGTACCCGCCTGCGTGGCGCCCGATGATCTTCAATGCCGGGTGCCCGCGTCGTGCGTTGTCTTCCTGTGCGGCCCTCCAGGCTCGCGCGAAGTGACACGAACCCATTGGCGGCATCACACTTTGCCCGCGCTGCAAGACGTTAAACTGCCAAGTGTTTCGTCCAACATGACATTAAACTGTACCACATCCAAGCTGCACGACGTTAAACTGCCTAGCATATCGTCCGAGCTACAAGACGTTAAACTGTTCAGCATTCGTCCTGCAAGACGCTAAACTGCACCACGTCCGCGCTGCAAGACGTTAAACTGCCAAGCACCTTCGTCCTCAACACACGACGTTAAACTGTACTTCGTCTGGCAAGACGTTAAACCGTCCGCGTCGCCCGATCTCGTGCCTCGCACGCAGGGTCCCCCTCCCGGTTTGGATGTGGACCCCACCCGCTCGTCTCTGCAGGGATGTCGGGATTAGAGTGGCCTTCGCCCACGGGGGTAGAGTGTTACAAACCGAACGAACTACGTGGACTTTGATCCTTGTCTCCTAAACAGGGTACGTAGGAAGCCTCTCCGAGGTTCAAGCCCACCACCTGGTCGTCCCGGTCGTTCACGTCGGTTCGGCCATCAGTGGACCCCTCCCGGGTTCACACTTGCGTCGATTCACCTATGAATCCGCCCTTGTGGGAGACTGCACGTGTGTATATCCATTGTGCTTCCCCACTGCCGAAGCCAGTAGAGGGCGTGACAGGGATCGAGGTCTCTTACCTTCGGCCCAAGTCCCTCTCCAACTGAGTTTTGCCGCATCCGGGCCGCCTCAGTGCGTAAGTCCTGACAGAACGAACTACGTGGACTTTGATCCCTGTCTCCTAAACAGGGTACGTAGGAAGCCTCTTCGAGGTTCAAGCCCACCACCTGGTTGTCCCGTTCGTATTCACGTTGGTTCGTCCATTAGTGGACCCCTCCCGGGTTCACACTTGCGTTGATTCACCTATGAATCCGCCCTTGTGGGAGACTGCACATGTGTATCTCCATTGTGCTTCCCCACTGCCTTTTTCTCCTTTCAGCGTCCAGCATGACGTGAAACTGTGACCCACCCGGCCGTTCTATCCCCCTCTGTGCGAGGTGGTTCGGTTCAATCCTCCGCCCGGCGGCCTCGACCTCTTCGTGAGTCGGCTTGCCGACGTCCAGCATGATGTTAAACTGTATATCCGAACTACGCTGACTTTGATCCGCACCAATGCGCGGTACGTAGGAAGCCCCTATGGGGTCCAAGCTCTTCACTCCATCATCCATCCTGATCTTTACCTGGGACGCCACATCCCGGTGGGGTCATGCCATTTCATTCCACTCCACTTCACTCGGGAAGCCGCCCATGTGCTGGCCCCAGCATCGGAGGTTCCCCGCAAGGGGTTCTGTCATCTGATCCACTTCTTGTGTTGATCAGCCCGATGCCGTCCCCGCTGGACGTTAAACTCGCGGTATACCCCGTGCTAAACACGGGAAGCTGAGGAAAACCTCAGGTAACACAGTTCCCCGCACCCAGCGCGGGATGCCTCAGGCCATCACGCCTTCAAGAAGCCCTATTAGGGATGGAAGGCAGACATGCAGGGTCGCAGTGTTAAGACACGCCCCCAGCACCCAGAGCTACCCGGTCTCCTCACCGCAGGTTGCTGTCCCGACCAGACCCCTTGGAGCACCCGGGCGGAAGCAGCGTAATTAACCGGTGTCCATGGAGACATGGCGCCGGGAACGAGATTCACGAGCACGTCTTAAATCTATGAGGGAGACCCGGATTAGGCAACGAGTTCCGAGGAGACGTCCACGGAAGGAGGAGCCGACATCCCATCATCCCAGTTTCGATCAAGGAGCAGACGCCCCTGAATAAGGGACGGATGCCACCCGCCTTTGGAAAGCGGGACTGCGGGGCCACAAGCCGCGCGCCCATCCGCTCGGGTCGATGGGCGCACGCGCGAACGCGTCCTGGAGGAACAGCGTCGGAACAGAAACCCGACGCACATCCGCACCGAAACAGAAAAATGGTGAACCCGACATGAATCTCTTCTCCTCAATACGAAGACCGATTGCTTTCAGAGGTGTTGGAAGACCAGCATGTTGCCCGGCCAAGCATTCAGCACTAGGGCACGGAACCCGCCAGGGACTGGGGAAGGGAAATCGGGCCCTCCGTCTCACGACGTCGAAGGCCTGGGTTCCCCCCACGGAAGGCATTGTGGCACTAATGGTTGGTTGTCGATTCCTTTTCCTGTCAGTGTTAATGGGTTTTTCTCCCTGCTTTCAGGAATCAAGTCGCCCAATCCAGTGCCCGATCGCCACCCGCCCACTGGCGCAGGGGTAGGGGAAACACCGACGCGGCTACTCCGCGCGGTCCCGCCCGTTCCACAGTCGTCCCAGCAGCCGCAACTGCGGGGCAACCACGCCCTCTCTCCCCCACGGAGGTCATCCAGAGAAGGATGATCAACAACTTGGTGCGGAGATATGAGGAAGGGGGAGTCATCCCCACCAGGGACATGGCTTGCCTAGACCTCGAGGAAGCTGCACCTCGCCACCAACGCCGCCCCCGAGGGCCGCGCAGGGAGGCACCGCTGCCTACCTCGGCGTCCAACCACTTCGGGAGTTTATCCCTGGAGCGCTCTGACAACTCCTTCCCCTATGCGGATGAGGTGGAAGATGTCCAGGACCACCCTATCCGAGATTCGCTCTAGGGATCCGCGATAAGGGCTCCTGTCAGGCCACGGCGACACCGCCGCCAGGCTTCTCAAGTCGAAGAACGAGCTCTCCACCTGCCTGCGCCGCTCATCCCGACTCGTTTGTTCCGATGACAACGTTGGGCATGAGCGGAAGAGGATGCCCACTTTGGGGCCCTAGAAACAGCGGCCGCGTTGGCTCAAGCCACTGCTGGCTCCAGTCACCAGGCCCCTGCGCATCCTGAGCAGGGGCACTTCTATGCCCGACCTGGATCGAGGCCCCGACCGCCCCAAAGGCAAGTTGGGTTGACTCTCCTGGTTACTGGTACAGGAAATAGCCACCGCGGACCACCTCGCGGTAGCGCTATTCACCAACAGGGTCTACTCCGTGTGGCCGATCCAAGAGGCATGGGTCACCCCACCTCCCGATCCCGGCCCGGAGGCCTGCCCGGAATCATCTCTCCCCGCGTCCCCTTTGATATCTGTCCCGGTGCTCCTCGCACCTTGGTTTCCAGTCCTCTTGGCCCCAGCACTGGTATGGCCAGAGGACGCCAGGACAGAGATCAGCCATGCCCCGAAGAACCACCCAGGGGCAGGAAGGCGAGGCGTCGACGTCGAGGGAAGAATGTTACGGAATTCTGGACGGAGATCCGACCGGTTCGTTTCTCTGATACAGAGGCGGAGTATGATTCGACGACGGAGCCCTCCCCTCGATCCCGCCAGTTAGGGGCAGGGGTAGGAATGCGGCACGTCAGCCTCGTACTTCCCGAGAGCGAGATCGATACGATCCCCGCTTCTCTCCGAAGGTATATCCGGAGTAGTGAGGACCTGGTAGACCCCCAAGGATCAAGCTTTCGGTTGGTACCGGCCCCTCTGGAAGCGCCTTCTTCCTCGATCGGAGAAGCCGGAGACTTTTTCTGGGGACCGACGGTCGAACCACGATCTAGTGCACCCTCGGCGAGCACCGACGCTACGGCAGGATGTTCGCTCGCCGGCCCGTCCTATCGTGATGTGGTAGCTGGGGCACCGCCACCCTCAGAGGGCGGCCCGGGATATGGAGGCCAATCGGCCTGCTCGCCGTATTCACCGCCGGCCAGCCCGTCGGCCCGGCGGCCCGCCTCGGCACCACTAACGGTTCCCCGTCCATTCCCAGTCATCGAAGAGGACCAAGGAGACCTGGGTCCCAAGTTTGAGTCGTGGAGCTTCTGGACCGTCCTTGCAGAGGGCCACTTCCCTGAGAAGTTTTGGCCAGTCGCAGGACCGGACCTTGATGCACCCGAATCACTCACCCCGGATGAGTTCGAATGCTTCCGCCGAACTCTCCGGGAGACTCACTCCCGTCTTCACTGCCTACAAATGCCATATCCCGGGAGTCAAGCACACCTGGAGGATATTGGTGAGCAGTGCCGTCAAATTGACCTGGCCACGCTCCCCGCGGTTCGGCACCCCGGGTCATTTGGGCACCACGAGGCCCTCCAACAACGATGCGTTGAGTGTTTTCAAGTACTCCGCATGGTTATCGAGGAAGCCACCCCCCACGTGTATATCCGTGGATGGGGGCAGTACGCTGCCCTACGCTTCAGTGCGATTCGCCGACAACCCGATTCGCTGGGTGGCCCTGAGGGTACATCCCCAGGGACGGAAACGGTCAATATGGCTGATCTGTCGGGAGAGGGGAACGACTTGGATCTTCTCGACGGGGGCTCTCCCCCCGAAGACAATCCATCGTTGGATCCGTCAGTGAGGGTTACTCGTCACCAAAGGAACCTCCTGGGTCTCCCCATGCCCACTGAAGCACTGACGTTGAGCCGGAACGTCAGCAAAGGTAAAGAGCACGGCGGGGCTATGAAGTCCGCCGACCCATCTGCCTCCATGCAGAGGGCGGATGAGGATCCCGAGAAGGCTATGCTACGTCAACAGCTCGCCGAGCAGAAGAAGTTAGTTGACCAGCTCCTCGCCGAGCGCGCTGCAGAGCAGCGGCCTGACTACGGTGATCCTAGGCCAGGACAGCAGGGACAGGAACAACCACCCCTCGATGAGGCTCTCCCGGGCAACCGTGATTATGCCGTGTTTTCCGACAGGGGAGAGGCCATTGCCTATGGAAAGAGGGCACGATATGTTTCACCGCACCCTCCAGAGCGGCGTGACTACCTGAGAGACCCCGCTCGGATTCCTCCCGCTGCCTGAAGGGCCGCTCCGCCCGCCATCCCACGAGCTGCCGAGTTCGACGACCCGGTCGACGACCCGATTGAAGGACCATGCAATGCGCTCGTGGTTAGAGATCCTCGCTAGGACTGGAACCCATGTCCAGATGATCCGATGGCGGCACTCATCGCCCGCTTGGAAGCCTTGGAGACTCGGCAAGTGGCGATCCCACCGGACGGCAAGCCATACCCAGCATGGGTGGATGACATGCCGGCGCCTCCGGGATTCGGGAATCCCACTTTCGCCTCCTTCAACGGGACTGGAGATCCGCCACAGCATTTGGCCCATTTCAACTCGAGGTGCGGGCCTATTTTGGGAACTCCGACGCAGAAGGAGGCCGCTAAGCTTCGCTTCTTTGTTCAGACATTGGAAGGGCCAGCATTTGTTTGGTACAGCCAGCTCCCCGTCGGGTCGATAACTAGCTGGGAGGACCTTCGTAGACAGTTCCTCTACCAGTTCAGTTCCACGACCCGGAAGACGAGTATCGCAGACCTCTTCAAGTGCAAGCAGAGGCCTGATGAGCGAGTCGCGGATTTCTTCACCCGATGGAAGGGTCTCACGTATTCCCTTGACATGCCATTGACTCAGGAGAAGTTGCTGACAATGTGCGTCGGGAACGTCAAGACCGAGCAGGTCCCTTCCTTGATCACTCAGAATTACCCCGGAGGGTTCAGGGACTTCTCAGACAAAGCTCAACGTCTTGAGGAAGCCCTGCAACAGGCCAGTCAGGCACACCCGCTGCCTCCTATGATTCCTGCACGGAGAGTCAGCAGGGCTGAGCCCGCTGCTGTTGCCCAGATAGAGGCCCCCAGGTAGTTGGAGTTGCTGCCGGTGAGGCCCGCTCCACAGCCTCACAGGAATCCGCCTCCATGGGCTCAGTTCCCGGCCCAGCAGCGGCAGCCCCAGAACCGGCTGGCCCCTCCGCGTAATGTACCGCCACAACCCAGGCGAGATAATCAGGGTCCACCTCCTCGGCAGGCCCCTCCATCCCCTCGTCAAGACCACGCTCCCAGGGGCCCGCGATACCTGACTTACTCATTTCACGAGGATCAGGTCCCCGGTTATTTCCGGAGCGCCCTGGAGCAGAGGATTGTGCGACTGTCTGAGTGTTGGAGGCCAGAGGAGGCACATCTCACGGATAACCCCCGCTACTGCCCTTACCATCGGGCCCTGGGGCACACCATCCGGCGGTGCTACGTGTTTAAGGACTAGCTCCAAGACCAGATTAACAACAATGTAATCAGGTTGGGCCCAGCTCCAGCACAAGTGGCGGGCGTGTTCGTGGGATCAGATGACGATAGCGGCAATGAGGACGAATGGCAGCTGGTCTCCGACCGCGGATCCCAGAAGTATAATAACTGGATGGCCCGCAAGACGATCATTCGCGCCCATGGAATCATCCGTGCGTGCTTGAATCAGACTGAGCCCCCAGAATCTGCGGGTGTTGCTTCGGCATCATCATCCCAACCTGCCTCTTCCGAGAAGAGCAAACGGCGGCGGCGCAAGAAGGAAGAGCGCGCCCCGCCAGTTCCGCCGCTATCCCGCACTCTCGGCGATTTCATGCCCCCGGAGATGGGGATACCTCCCCGGATCCGCCCAGTGGTGGATGATTCGTCCGATGATAGTGTTGGGTACGCTTCAGTTAATACCGTCGAGCTGGTAAATCCCTTTTCGGTTCCCGACGTTGAAGAACACCAGGTGGACCTCCCCAGTGTCCCCGGTCGTCGCCATCGTGGGAGGAACCGCAACAACAGAAGTCGTCGGGGCACAGCAGTTGGTACCTCCAGCCAGGCAGTGCACGCCACTGAGACTAGGCAGCAGGCTCAAAACTGAGCTCAGCGTGCGCAGCCCCCCCATCTGGGGATGACGGATTCGCCTCCGCCATTGTTTGTGGTGTGGGACCAGGCGGAACCACCTCAGCCGCGTCGCGATCAGCTCCGCCCTGCCACGAGTCCATCCCGGCCTCCTGACCCCAGTACGGTGACTACTTCCCGGGCTTCAACCGATGAACAGCGAGATGCGCCAAGCACCAGTCGGCCGCCGGTTCAACCGGCAAGGCCCGTCATGCCTCCAACCGCAGAGCAACCTCCTGCAACCAGGGGCTCGCGCTTGGCCAAAAAGTATGATGTCCTGAAGCACTTGGCCGACATCCTAGCAAGGCTCTCCATCCTTGAGGCTCTCCGCATGTCATCTGAGATGCGCGAGGCGCTCGCTGAATCCCTGAAGAGCCCCCTCCAGTTTGAGACGGAGGTTGTAGCTGTAGAGGCCTTTCACGCCGAAACGATTGAGGACGCCGAATGTCAGGCAGTTATCTCGTTCTCTGGTAAGGATGAAGACCCTCCTATACAGGGGCACATTCGTTCGCTGTATGTTACTGGCCAGTTCAATGGCCTTGATGTCCGGAGCTGTCTTGTCGACACGGGGTCCGGGATTAACCTGATTCCCACTCGGACGCTCCGGAGATTGGGGTTGTCTGAGGATGACTTGATTCCCTCCGACCTCAGGATCCAGGGGTATGACCGCACCGAGCAAACTCCGGTCGGCAAGATACGTTTGAAGACCCAGTTCGGTGACCTGGTTTCCAGCACCAAATTCATGGTAGTTTCTCAAGACACCGCGTATAACGCATTGATGGGCAGGCCATGGCTCCACCTTCATGCGGCGGTTCCCTCGTCATACCACCAATGCCTCAAATACTCCCTTAACGGTCGAGTAGGCGTGCTTCAGGGAGATGCCTCTCCTTTTGCCTCATGTGAAGCCCGCTATCTGGACGCGAACTATTACAAGATCAAGGATAAGCAGATCCTGGTAGGTGAGGTTGAGCCTATCGCTGTTGCAAGTGATCCCTGGGCAAGCTTGAATGACGCTTACGTCCTCCCGATTCAACGGTTGGACGTAGCCATGGTCTCGACGGCCTGTGAGTCTCCTGATGAGATGACCGCGACCGCCCGTGCCAGCACCAGCGGCCCAGCAGAATCTGGTAGCCCCAATGCAGTTTCCAACGCAGTCTCTCCCGTGGACGATCCCTCCCCGAGTGGAGAGGACGTGGAAGATGCACCCCCAGCCTTTGAGGAGGGCGTCTCCGCCACGGTCGATGAGTTAGTACAGGTGAACCTTGGAACCGAGGCAGATCCAAGACCCACATTGGTCAGTGCCGCCATGCCCTCTGAGGAGCGGCAGCAGTACGTGGACTTCCTCAGGCAGCACTGTGATGTGTTCTCTTGGTGCTATGACGAGATGCCGGGTCTAGATCCTCAGGTAGCCGTCCGCCGCCTTGGTCTCCCGGTGAACCATCGCGGGTTCAAGCAGCCTCCCAGGAAGATGCACTCATTCCACGGTGCCATGGTTGAGGCCGAAGTTGGCAAGCTTATCAAAGCCAACTTCGTGAGGGAAGTTCAGTACCCCAAATGGTTGTCCAACATTGTGTCAGTCAGGAAGAAGAACGAGCAGATCAGAGTCTGTATCGACTTCCGCGATCTCAACCGCCACTGTCCGAAGGATGAGTTTCCCCTTCCGGTGACAGAGCTGTTGATTAACGCCACAGCAGGGTTCCAAGCACTCTCCTTCATGGATGGATACTCCGGATACAACCAAATCCGGATGGCCCTTGAGGATGAGGAGTTCACTGCCTTCAGGGCCCCCCAAGGTATCTTTTGTTACCAGGTCATGCCCTTCGGCCTGAAGAATGCAGGTGCCACCTATGAACGGGCGATGCACCGCATATTCAAGCCAATCCTCGGCACACTGGTGGAATGCTACGTCAACGACTTGGTGGTCAAATCGTGCCAGCGTCAGGACCATCTCAAAGATCTTGAGAAAGTGTTCGGCTTCCTCCGGTTTCGCTGCCTGAAGATGAACCCGTTGAAGTGTGCCTTTGGGGTCACCTTCGGGAATTTCCTTGGATTCGTGGTAAGATACCGGGGTATTGAGATCGACCCAGAGAAGATCAGGGCGATTACCCAGATGCCTCCCCCAGGTAACATCCGGGAACCGCAAGGGTTCCAAGGCCACTTAGCCTATATACACCGATTCATCGCGAATCTGGCCGGCAAGTGTAAGCCCTTTTCTCGGCTCATGAAGAAAGGTGCCACCTATGTATGGGATAAAGAGTGTCAGACCGCTTTCGAGGAAATCAAGCAGTACCTGCTTCAACCTCCGGTTCTGACGCCGCCTGTATCCGGGAAGCCGCTGGTCCTTTATGTGACCGCCCTGGAACGGTCCCTTGGTGCCCTTATCGCCCAAAAGAACAACGAGGGAACAGAGAATAGCCTCTATTACCTCAGTCGCATGCTCCTCGATGCGGAAGTTAGGTATTCCCCCATCGAGAAGAGCTGCCTGGCGCTCGTATTTTCCGTATAGAAATTACGACACTACTTCCAGCACCACGAGGTACAGTTGGATTCTCGGGTAGACCCGTTGAAGTATATCCTGAGCCGGCCTATGTTGACTGGCCGTCTAGCGCGGTGGGCTGTGATTCTCCAGCAGTTCGACATCAGGTATGTGTCTCAGAAGGCCATCAAAGGGCAAGCATTGGCAGACTTTCTGGCTTCTCACCCGACCTCCGCGGATCAGCCGCTGGATCTAGGATTTCCTGATGAGGCCATTCTCTTGGTCGATCATGCCGATCCGTGCTGGCAGATTCACTTTGACGGTGCCTCCCGGAGCCCCACCGGTAGAAGGCTCGATAATCCCAAGCTCAACAGAGTGGGATTGGGTATCGTCTTCATTACCCCGGAGCAAGTCGTGCTACCATACTCTTTCCTGTTGTCAGAGGGCTGTACCAACAATGAGGCGGAATACCATGCCCTCATCACCGGCCTCGAGTTAGCTCTCGAGATCGACGTGCCCCATCTGTGTGTGAAAGGGGACTCCGAGCTGGTCGTTAAGCAGATCAATGGCGACTTTGTTGTCAGGAAGCCAGAACTTGTGCCATTGCTGGAGTGCACCCTCCTCCTGATGGCCCAGTTTCCTTCTCGGCCAGAAATTTTCCATATTCCCCGGTCGCAGAACGGTCGAGCAGATGCTTTGGCCAGCCTTGCTGCATCACTCGCGGAGCCTGAACAGGACAACCTGATCATCCGGGTGACGCACCGCAGGCTCATCGCTCCCGTTATCCCGGAGGGAGATCGCGGCCCGTCGGTAAGTAATCTCACCACGGTTGCCCCTATGCCCGGAGCCCCGAGTACCCCAGATATGGCAGTCGAATCAGCCTCTGATTGGAGGGCGCCTTTGGTTGAGTACCTCCAACATTGCATTCTCCCTTCAGATCGGGCCGAGCGCGAGCGAGTTCGACGCCGCGCATCGCAGTTTGTCCTCCAGAGCAGTCCCGGCCTGGAGCAAATCCTCTATAGGCGCAGATTTGATGGTGTTCTCCTCCGTTGCCTTCAAGGAGTTGAGATCCGACGAGTCATGCAAGAGGTTCATGCTGGTTCATGTGGTGCCCACCAGACTGGGCCGAAGCTGTCCCACCAGATTCGGAGGTTGGGATACTTCTGGCCCTCCATGATCCATGACTGCATCGAGTATGCCAGGAGGTGCCATGCGTGCCAGGTTCATGCGAACTTTGTGCATCAGCCGCCGGAGCCCCTCCATACAACTAGGTATTCCTGGCCCTTTGCAGTCTGGGGTCTGGACGTTGTGGGACCTTACCCGCCGGCGACGGCTCGCCAGTGCCGGTTCATTCTGACCGCCACAGACTTCTTCTCCAAATGGGCAGAGGCGATTCCGCTCAGAGAGGTCAAATCCTGTTCGATCGCTGACTTCGTGACCTCCAACATCATTTATCGATTTGGAGTGCCTCACGCTATCCTCACGGATAACGGAGCCAATTTCCGAGCAGCCGAGTTGAAGAAGTTGTACGACAAGTACAACATTCGCTCGAACCATACATCTCTCTATCATGCGCAGGCGAATGGACAGATTGAGGCGTTTAACAAAATCCTCTCTAACATTCTGCAAAAGATGGTTGGTCAAAACAAGAAGAGTTGGACGGACAAGCTCCCCAACTCCCTCTGGGCTTATCGGACGACGACTCGCAATTCCACTCAGATGACACCTTATTCCCTGGTGTATGGAGCTGAGGCCGTCCTGCCCATCGAGATCCAATTACCATCCTTGCGCACTGCGGTCTACGACCAGCAAGCGCCGGACAGAGCTGCTGAAGCCCGTCTAGTCGAGTTGGAAACACTGGATGAGAATAGGCTTCGCGCTTTGCACAACTTGGAGAGGCATCAAAGAAGAATGGCTCGAGCTTTCAATAAGAAGGTTCGCCTCCACTCCTTCCTGCAGGGTGACCCAGTACTGGCCCTAAGAGCGCCAATGATCCCTGGCAGGAAGCCACCCAAGTTGGAGCCCAAGTGGGAGGGACCTTTTATTTTCCACAAGGTCTATCCCAATGGCGCGTACTCCCTAGAAACTATGGATGGTGAGCGTGTCACTCCTCCCACCAACGCTAGGTTCCTCAAGCAGTACTTTTCCTGAGTGCACTCGTCCGCGCTGCAAGACGTTAAACTGCCAAGTGTTTCGTCCAACATGACGTTAAACTGTACCACGTCCAAGCTACAAGACGTTAAACTGTTCATCATTCGTCCAACATGACGTTAAACTGTACCTCGTCCGCGCTGCAAGACGTTAAACTGCCAAGTGTTTCGTCCAACATGACGCTAAACTGTACCACGTCCAAGCTACAAGACGTTAAACTGTTCAGCATTCGTCCAACATGACGTTAAACTGTACCTCGTCCGCGCTGCAAGACGTTAAATTGCCAAGTGTTTCGTCCAACATGACGTTAAATTGTACCACGTCCGCGCTGCAAGACATTAAACTGCCAAGCATATTCGTCCTACATGACGTTAAACTGTACCACGTCCGCGCTGCAAGACGTTAAACTGCCAAGCGTCTTCGTCCTGCATGACGTTAAACTGCCCCTCAAGAACTACGTGCGGCTTGATTCCCATCCTTATGGGATACGTAGGACCGCCTGAACATTCATGTTTCGGGCCCAGCCCCATCCTTCGGGAATTTCCATCCCATCTCGGGCCCTTGGCCTAGTTACCTCTGGGTATGCGGCGTATGGTGTGAACGCGGGGCTATGCCCTCATTCACATCGGTTTGCTCGCCACGCTGTACACCCCCACGTTTGGGGATGCCTTCCGCTCCCCCTTTTTTCTCTTTTCGTCCTGCATGACGTTAAACTGCACTTCAAGAACTACGTGCGGCTTGATTCCCATCCTTATGGGATACGTAGGACCGCATGGACGCTTGTGTTTCAGGTCCAGCCCCGTCTCTTGGTTGATCACGGGGATCTTCCATCTTTTGGTTGCTATCAGGGTGAGTCCTCCGACCCTTTCTGGTGATCTGTTAACATGTTTTGGGTACTTCGGTCTATGACCCGTAGTGTCGGATTCAATCCCAACAAGTCCTGTGTTGCTTGTGGGGCCTCACGCTTCCTCTTGTCCGAGCCTTCACTCAAAGGGATCCTCGTTAGCGGTTTGGGTACGATGCCTCAGTGCTCTCCTACCGCTCCGGGTCGATTTACCTACGGGTCCTGGGCCGCAAATCGATATGAATCCTACGCTTGAGCGGTTGATGCTCGTTTGCTTGCCCCGTCCTAGGCTGATGCGATCGGATGTTGTGTTGAGAATATGGTCAGCGACATCCTTGATGGCCATGTTGGCTCTTTCAGGCTCTGAACATTGGTTGTGCAGTCCTCATCACACTCCGCCTTTGTGTTTTGTAGTGGAATCTCGACACTCTCTTCATACTGACCTTCAGTACACCTTTACACGTTAGGCAGGCCGACCAGGGTAATGGTGTCTTTCGAGGCTCCCACGATCTGAGCACCAAGGATATATGATGATGTCCTCCCTAAGGGCCATGTGTAGCTGGACCCTCGTCCCCATAAAGAGGAAGGAGTCGCCCGAACAATCGCGTTATGGGCCCAGTATAGCTGGAGGCTAGCATCTCTACCCCTCGGGTGATGGACATGTGCATTCCCCTATCCCGGGATCCTTCTCCTGGAATTGTGCGTGACCGTAGGGCGGGGGTATGTTCCCACCTCCGCTGGGTCCGCCGTATCGCGATAAGCGGATTCCTCCATGGTCCGAACCACACGACCTTAAACTGTGTTGTCTGGTCCTACCACACGACCATAAACTGTGATCGTCTTGGCCGCCCGACGAGAAACGGCACTACATCGTGATGTTCTCCTCAGGGGACACTCACGTTGGGCACTGGTTAATAACCATGCCATTTATCAATGCCTTTCATGGCTTGATTATTGTGGCGACGCCAGGGATTCCTTAATCACAGGCATGTCGCTGCACAAAGAAAAACCATCCACCTTTAAGGACAAACAAGAAATATCAAATACCGCTTCTTCTGTGTGCGAGGGTCAGACCCGCACCCTTCCCCGCGCTGGTGCTCGATTGTGTTGCGCTGCGCTTCCAGAACTACGTGTGGCTTGATTCCCATCCTTATGGGATACGTAGGAATTCCCGGATGTTTGAAACTTCGGGTCTAGCCCCCCACCTCCTAGAGATTCCCCCTTCTCTGGGGAATCCGCCGCCTTCGGGTCACCCTCAAGGCGTGTCCCTCGACCCCTTACAATGGTCCACCAGTGTCAAGAGTACTCTGGTTTATTGCCAGGAGGGTCAGGATCAGCTTGGTCAGGTTCCTTCCACTTTTCAGTCTTCGTTCTCCCTTTCATTCGGACCCATCGCCTACGCCCTGGGTGGAACCCCCGTGAGCGGTTTGGACACAATGCCTCAGTGCTCTCCCACCGACTCGGGCTGGTACCCCCAAGGGCCTCGGGCAGCAAATCGATATGAATCCTGCTCTTGAGCGGTTGATGCTCGTTTGCTGCCTCATTCCATCAACGGTCAGTGCGATATTGATGCTGATTTTCCGCCACAGTCGGCAGTATTCTTATATCGTTACGCCGGTGCCCCCAGTCCTTGAGTGAATGTCCGCATGATTCACATTACATTTTCCACCTCCCATTCTGGCCAGGCGAAACCTCGACACTCTTGACACTATCCCTCAATGCATCTTTGCATATCCAGGGGATAGGACCACGATGTGGCGTACTTGAGGTTCTTATGGTCCGAGCTCTAAGACCTTAAACTAAGATCTGCCCCTTTGGTCCAAGCTCTATGACCTTAAACTAAGATCTCCCCAAACGGGGTTCTACGTCCTGCATGACGTTAAAACTGCACTTTCAGAACTACGTGTGGCTTGATCTCCAGCCCGATGGGGTACGTAGGAACGCCCGGGCATCTCGAATCGGGTCCAGCCACAGGGATCGCTATGTCCCGCCCCTCCTCGTCGCCGGTCCTTTGGCCTGGCTTCTGGTAGAGTGGTGCGATTGTGATATTCTCCCCGATTCAGCTCAGGATGCCCCATTGTAATGATGGGAAGCGACAGTTTCCTCGTCAAGGAGGTTCTGTCTGAGAATTGGGGTGATTCACGGCCAGATTAGTGCATCCGCCTAATATGCTTTCCCCACGGTGGCGCAATTTTGAGAGCGTTAGATTCTGTCCGAACAAATCGTCACTTCGCCACACGCTTCGCATGCCCTGTTGATCTGGATTTCAACCCTTGTGCCTGAAGGAACCCCCAAAGCGGCATTGATGATGACATGTGATCCGCCTCCTGCAATATGAATGATGACCTTCGGTCCGTCTATCGCAGTAGTATGGTCGATTGATCCATTGTCCGCTTGCCATCTTGGGCATTTCCTGGAAGGCCGACCGTCGTGGATTTCTGAATTCGGGACACGCGATTCACCCTTTCTCATTTTCCTATGTTCGGATAAAATCTCAATGCCCCTAGCGTTGTCCCGCTCGTGTGTCGGAACAAGTTGGGGGATGATACATTGATTAGGTCTGAGGTCTCCTTTCCTAGGAATGATCTCCCTATTTTCTTTAGAAATCCAGGCCCAATTACGGATGCCTGAAGCTTGGTTAACGCTCCCGCGAGACAATTTGTGGTTGAGCATGTTAATCCAAAAGATGCAGATAAATATATTGGTTCATACAAAAGGATCGAAATATTGAGTAGCGGAATCAAATTTTCTGGGAGTGGCAAAAACAAAGCCCCTAGGGATTAGCGTGCTGAATAAGTCTTTCTAATGTGGCTACCCTTTGGATGGCGGCCTCCAGAGCTGCTTCTCGCTCTCTGCGTGCCCTCTCCTCGTCGGTGGTCGCAGCACGCAGTTCGTCGATTCTGGCCTGTGCACGCTCCCGCTCGACTTGAAGTGTGACCATCTGTTGGCCCGCCTCCGCCAGCTGTACCTGGGCGTCAACCAGATGGGCCGTTAGTTGCTCCACAAGCTCAGTGCACGCTGCGACGAAGGCCTCCTTCTCTGCCGCTTGCCCTTCGAGGCGCCGGACATCCTGCTCCGCCACGAGGAGCGCCCGCGTGTTCTCCGACATGTCCCGACATTGTGCGACGTCGGCACGCCGGCGGCTCTCGCGCATCTTTTCGGCCATGAAATCACGGACCGTCAGATGGAGGCGTTGAGCATCAGCTCCCCCGGCACACAGGAAGCGCAGCCAGGTTTGAAGGGATCCCATGCGCCCCAGCCACTCCGATGGGTCCCGCTTGAGGAAGCGCTGGATGCACTTCCACCCCCTGCGTCGCGTTATCCGGCTCTCCTCGACCGCCTCCGCGTCCGAGTCGTCCATCTCCTCAGGGTCGGCATGCCGGTAGGCAGGGAAGGCAGCCAGCAGGTCTGCTGCAGGGTCCACCCCTGGGGTGTCCTCACGGGGGATAGGTTCCCCAACATCTGGGCGACCTTCTTCTCCCGCCCCAGCGGCGTTGACACCCTCGTCAGCCCCCGACCTCTCTCCGATGGCAGCACCGCCGGCGTCCGCTTCGCCCTGATCAACAGTTGGTGGGTCCGGCTCGGTGTGAGAAGTCTGTTCCGGATCAGGCGGCATGTCTGCTACTGCTCCACTCGTGGATGGCCCGGGTTTGGTAGCCCGACGAGCCTCCAGTACTGAGATCACTGCGCGGGGCATGCCATGGTTAGTCACGGAGCGTCAACGGCAAGCACCAACAGTAAATTAAGGAGACTTACGGGAGTCCAAAGCGTCATCTTCCGCTGTCCCAGCCGCCGCAGGAGCAATTGCAGCAGGGGACCCCTCAGCGCTTGTCAATTCAATGATGGGCGTCTGGCCCCCACCTTGTCCTGCTGGCGCCTCTCCTACTCCTACTGAGGACGCCTGACCAACATCCGTGCACTCCTGAGAAAGGTGGAGAAATGGGTTAGAAGCTGCACAAGAGAGTGGACGAAGCAGGTTGAGTAGGGATAGAAGCGGACCTCGAGGAGCTCGGTGATATCGACATCGTCTGAGCCGGCCACCTCGCCTCTCTCCCACGGGCTCCCCGGATAGGACCTTCCCTCCGAGCCTTCATCCTCCCCCGTCTCCTCCTCTTCCTCGGAGTCGTCGTTACTGTCATCTTCCTCCGACGGCATCTGTTCTGGAGCAGGCTCTAGACCGAGCATCACCTTCACCAGAAGGGACGGCTCCGCACGCCGACCACGTTGGCGTGCGTACTCATCCATGGCCGTCATATACGCATACCGCCGGTGGAAGTTCACCCTGTCGGCGACCTGAAGGCGCCCGACCTTTGGCAGGTGGATTCCTTCGCTGGTTATCTTCTGCCAGATGATTTCGGTCCCCAGCGACTGTCGCAGGGTCATCCAGGCCGACCACAGCGCCGGGAAGACTGCATCGTTGGAGGGTTTGAGCAGACGCCTTACCTGCTTCCCGGGCCGCTCTTCGACCACCGCAAGTGCCCCCTCTCTGGGCGCCGAGGTCGTATCGGCAGCCTGCGATGTGCCCGCCGCCGAAGTCCCTGCTTGCGCCGGCTCCACTACTAGGCGCGCCTCCGTTCTCCCCCGCGTAACGGCGCCTCGCCTCCTTCCTTGACACCCGGTCTCCGCACGGGTGACCTCGAGCCGCCGAACTGGTTTCCGTAGAATCCCCTCGGGGTACGCGATGGCCCAGTGTTCAGCGTACTCGGTTGCCAAGCCTGCGTCGACCCCGGTAGGAGGGAGAGTGATGACCTCGCCAGAGCCGAAAACGGCGAACATTAGCCACATCTGGCGAAGGACGCCAGGGTTCGCCTCCTCCCGGACAGCAGTGAATACCCTCTTCGGCATCCGTTGAAGGCACCTGAACTGCCTGGCGAACCGGGTTGGCATGTAGGGCTCGCAGATCACCTTCCCGTCGATCCGAGCCACGAGCACCCCGCCCCGCATGTTCAGGAAGTATTCGTGCTGGTCCAGCGGACCCTGCCCATTGTCGATCATCTGGCCAACGGGAGTGGGGAATGCGCTGAAGATGAAATTGGAATGATTTCCAATCCGAATCCTCGCGCCCTCCTCATTTAGGGTCATCGGAGCGACCCCCGCGATGTTCAGCAGGGAGGGTCGCATGCCGTTGCCCGGAGGAATGATGGCGTTTGGAAACGTGTACCCACCGAGGTGAGTAGCCACCCAGCCGTGGAAGAATTGAAAGGGCCCACAGATCCTTCGTGGCGACCCCCCTCGCGAGATGCGTCCCAGGATGGCGTACAACTTAGCCAGCACTAGGACCCCGAGGTTGTATCTTTTGTTGGCGGCCATGGCGCCTGCCATCGCCAGTGTCTCCGGGCGGACGCCCATTCTCGCGTCCCGCACTGGAAGGAGCCACCCACTCAGAAAGGCGGCCAGGAACGCCGCGTACCGGACATTAGGGTCCCGGGCCTCGATGACGCGGTACCCCCATGAGCGGTAGTCGCCCGTCTCCAGGACCCGCCAGTACGACCCGTTCCGGCTCCTGTGAGCCGCGGTCGGGCACCGCTTCTCCCTGCCTGGCATCTTGACCGCTGGGTCATGCTCCAAGAACTGGCCGAACCACTCCTTGTAGGCTATGTCCTTGTAGAAGTCCATGATCCCGAGCCGCTGTGTAGCCAGGTCAAGTAGATGCCATGTCAGGATGGGAGTCCGTGACCTGTCTTCCCAGGTGTTCTTCGAGGGCAGGAACTCATCATATTGGTAACCCTCCAACGAGATACCTCTGATGCAGTGGATGTCCCAGAGACCGATGCTAACCTCCCCATGGTGAAGATGGAAGGTGTTGGTATCCGGGGACCAGCGGGTGAACAGCTCCGGCCCGAGCTCGGACTACTGGTAGAAGTGGAACTGCGACGTCCACACCGCCTCAAACAGGCCGATGTACCACAGCTCCTCCGCGAAGTGATCGCAAGTGTGGCGTACCCAGAACGCCCAGGCCCACTCACTGGTGAAATTGCCCCCAGACCGCAAGTCCCAGTCCTTCAGCCAGCCCTTGGTGTCGTCGGTGACACTCTGGCGATATGTGCTTGAGTAGAGGGCTGGAGAGTTCTCCGTAGTAGGCTCACTTCCGACGATGGTTCGCGTCCTCGGGTTCAGGACATAGACATCTAAGTGCCTGGTATCCCTGGCAGGATTCCCATTGTTGGTGATGTTATAGCGGGGAAGCTCGTCCTCCCGAGTCACCCAGGTCCGTGGCGCATCAACCTCGAACCCTGGCACCAGAACCTCATCTAGGATGCCAAAGTTCCAGAGCGGCAGGTTGTCCGACAGAGGATATGTCTTCTGGGCCGGCGTCAGCAAGTCGAACAAGGATTGATTGTTGGAAACAATCTCCTTGGCTCCGTAGACCTCCTCGTTCGCCGCCATATCAGCTCTGCGAATGGCGGCATCCCCCTCATTCCCTTGATTCGCGGCCATCTTAGAAGCTCCGGGAGTCGTGTGGGTTAAGGGATGAGGCGTGCAGAATCGAAAGAGGCTGGTAAAGAAGTTTGAGATTTGGCACGCAATCCGAGTGGACGGAGCGCAATTGGGAAGTCTGTCGTGTAAAACCCCGGGTGTTCGCGCAAAAACAGGCCGAAATCCGGAAAGGTTTACGCGACGAACGGGTGAATTCCGCGCCGGAAAGGGCAATTTCGCGCACGAGAGCTTGAAAGCTTGTCGCGCGGAAGGCCGGTGTACGGTGCGGGGGACCCAGGGCCCCTATTTATAGGCGAGGCCGGGTGTCCGCGCTGCGCGGAAAGTGCTTTGCGCGACCGAGACAGCGAATTTCGCGCCCGACGCCCTTTTTGCGCGCCTCAGTCCCGTGCCACCCAGGACTTCGGCATTCCGGCGTCTCCCTCGGAACCCGATCGTTGCGACCTCTCGCGGATCAGATTCCGAGGGGGGGCTTTTGTAGACGCCGGAAAAGTCCGTTGTTCCCAAACAAAGATCCGGATGCGGAAAGCGAGGTCATATTTGGAATCAGAAGCACGTTTCGGAGGGCTCGGAGGCCTTGCGCGGAATTTTGGAGACCTGCGCGCAAAGTTGTAGTGCCGCGCGCAAACCTCCCGGGATGCGCGTAATGCGCTGGGCCGGCGCACAATTTTTCACGCCCGTGGCCCGCGCGACTCCCTTGCACGCCGAGCCCGATTCCGCGGCCGCGAAGGAAATTCCGCGCCCGCGAACCAGATTCCGCGCCCGGGTTTGCCTATAAATATAAGGCGACCCCCGACATTTTGAAGGTTGCCGGAATTTGAAGAGTCGCTCGTTCGTTCAATCCAACCCCCTCCGCGCGCAATGCCGATCTTCAGGTAACCTCCTTTCTTTCGCGCAAGAAAGCCTCAGGGTTCGCCTTCGCGCGCAATCCCTTTGGCTCCTTTCCTTTGAAACAACTCTTCACCCAAAGGCCTTCGCGCGCAAAAGAAGCCTCTTGCACGCAATTGCCTCCGGGTGTGCGCAATCCATCCCGATTGCGCGCACCCCCCCTTTACTAAGAGGTCATTCGTTATAGAATGGGTCGTTGCCCCCGCACGCTATCTGAAGCCCGGTGCGCGCAATCTCCATCTTCCGCGCGCAAAGCGCTGGCCCAATTGCGCGCCAGCCTTCCCATTTGCGCGCCGACCCGCAATATTGCGCGCCAAACTTCTCTTTTGCGCGCAATCCGCCGAGGTCTCCCCCTTTGACCCCCTGAGGGTACCCGCCTGCATGGCGCCCGATGATCTTCAATCCCGGGTGCCCGCGCCGTGCGTTGTCTTCCCGTGCGGCCCTCCAGGCTCGCGCGAAGTGACACGAACCCATTGGAGGCATCACACTTCGTCCGCGCTGCAAGACGTTAAACTGCCAAGTGTTTCATCCAACATGACCTTAAACTGTACCATGTCCAAGCTGCACGACGTTAAACTGCCTAGCATATCGTCTGAGCTACAAGACGTTAAACTGTTCAGCATTCGTCCTGCAAGACGCTAAACTGCACCACGTCCGCGCTGCAAGACGTTAAAATGCCAAGCACCTTCGTCCTCAACACACGACGTTAAACTGTACTTCGTCCGGCAAGACGTTAAACCGTCCGCGTCGCCCGATCCCGTGCCTCGCACACAGGGTCCCCCTCCCGGTTTGGATGTGGCCCCCACCCGCTCGTCTCTGCAGGGATGTCGGGATTGGAGTGGCCTTCGCCCACGGGGGTAGAGTGTTACAAACCGAACGAACTACGTGGACTTTGATCCCTGTCTCCTAAACAGGGTACGTAGGAAGCCTCTCCGAGGTTCAAGACAACCACCTGGTCATCCCGGTCGTTCACGTCGGTTCATCCATCAGTGGACCCCTCCCGGGTTCACACTTGCGTTGATTCACCTATGAATCCGCCCTTGTGGGAGACTGCACGTGTGTATCTCCATTGTGCTTCCCCACTGCCGAAGCCAGTAGAGGGCGTGACAGGGATCGAGGTCTCTTACTTTCGGCCTAAGTCCCTCTCCAACTGAGTTTTGCCGCATCCGGGCCGCCTCAGTGCGTAAGTCCTGACAGAACGAACTACGTGGACATTGATCCCTGTCTCCTAAACAGTGTACGTATGAAGCCTCTCCGAGGTTCAAACCCACCACCTGGTCGTCCCGGTCGTATTCACGTCGGTTCGTACATCAGTGGACCCCTCCTGGGTTCACACTTGCGTTGATTCACCTATGAATCCGCCTTTGTGGGAGACTGCACATGTGTATCTCCATTGTGCTTCGCCACTGCCTTTTTCTCCTTTCAGCGTCCAGCATGACGTGAAACTGTGACCCACCCGGCCGTTCTATCCCCCTCTGTGCGAGGTGGTTCGGTTCAATCCTCCGCCCGGCGGCCTCGACCTCTTCGTGAGTCGGCTTGCCGACGTCCAGCATGACGTTAAACTGTATATCCGAACTACGCTGACTTTGATCAGCGCCAATGCGCGGTACGTAGGAAGCCCCTACGGGGTCCATGCTCTTTACTCCATCATCCATCCTGATCCTTACCCGGGCCGCCACATCCCGGTGGGGTCATGCCATTTCATTACACTCCACTTCACTCGGGAAGCCGCCCATGTGCTGGCCCCAACATCGGAGGTTCCCCGCAAGGGGTTCTGTCATCTGATCCACTTCTCGTGTTGATCAGCCCGATGCCATCCCCGCTGGACGTTAAACTCGCGGCATACCCCGTGTTAAACACGGGAAGCTGAGGAAAACCTCAGGTAACACAGTTCCCCGCACCCAGCGCGGGATGCCTCAGGCCATCACACCTTCGAGAAGCCCTATTAGGGATGGAAGGCAGACATGCAGGGCCGCAGTGTTAAGACACGCCCCTAGCACCCAGAGCTACCCGGTCTCCTCACCACAGGTTGCTGCCCCGACCAGACCCCTTGGAGCGCCCGGGCGGAAGCAGCGTAATTAACCGGTGTCCATGGAGACATGGCGCCGGGAACGAGATTCACGAGCACGTCTTAAATCTATGAGGGAGACACGGATTAGGCAACGAGTTCCGAGGAGACGTCCACGGAAGGAGGAGCCGACATCCCATCATCCCGGTTTCGATCAAGGAGCAGACGCCCCTGAATAAGGGACGGATGCCGCCCGCCTTTGGAAAGCGGGACTGCGGGGCCACAAGCCGCGCGCCCATCCCCTCGGGTCGACGGGCACATGCGCGAACGCGTCCTGGCGGAACAGCGTCGGAACAGAAACCCGACTCACATCCGCACCGAAACAGCGGAGTCTCCTTTCGATGACACGGGAAGAAGATAGAATGAAGCAGTGTCTTCAATCTTCGGAAACACACCGGCTGCGAAGAAGAGAAGAGACGACACGTCTTTCTCTTCTTATGGTGACGACGTTCTTCGTCGGAGCCTAAGAGTTCTTCGCGTTCTTCGTCAAGGTTGAAGAAGATGAAGAATGCTTCCCAAAACCTCTCAAGGTGGCAAGAGAAAACTAACCAAAATAAAATAAGTCTAAGCCTTATTTTATTTACACAACTTCACCTCTCTGAATTTCGAATGTTTGAAATTAAATAAATCATCTCAATTAATAACTCAAGTTGTCAAAATTAAAAAGAAGAGGAGTTATTGGGAGTTTAAAGGGGATTTGAAGAGTTAGGGTTCGTGTGGGCCCCACCACACTTAATCCTCTCAAGGGAGGTTAAGTGGATGTGGGTACCACCTCTAACTCCCTTTGGGAGGATATAACCGACATGGTTTAAAATAAATTGTGTTCCACAATTTATTTAACTACATCCAACTTTCCCCAAAACTAACTCTCAACCCGAAAAAAACGCAACCTCGGAAAAGGTCTCCTTAAGCGAAAATCGGTGCTGCGAGTTCATCGGTGCCCTTGGAATTCGATTCCGGGCACCGGTTCAAAAGTTAGAAAAACCCGCTCGTTCGTTCACTGAACGTACCCGAGCCAAACTTTGAAAATTGATTCCGGGCACACCGGTCCTCGGAATCCGGTGCTGTCAGAAACCGCGCTCTTGTAAAATTCCAAAGAAAATTAAGAAAAATTTTCCCTTGAATTTTACGGGTCTTTACATTACCAGAGGCAAGTGTTGTGCCCATGATTCCCTAAATTCTAAAACAAATGGCCATACAATATCCTCCAATGTCTGGATGGTCCTCTTTGTTTCCACATCTGTTTGAGGATAGAAAGCAGTGATATGAAATAAATGGTTTCCAAAAGTAGGGTTCAATTTTTTCCAGACTCATGAGGTAAACCATACATCCTGATCCGAGACTATGGAACTCATAAATCCATGCAACGGCACCACCTCATATAAATACCTTTGTGTTAAGGCATCCACTGCACTCGACTACTTAATTTTCATGAGGTGAGCTTATTTCATCATCCAGTCTACCACCAACCAGATAGCATCGAAGCCTCCTTTAACCTTGGGTAGTCTTATGACGAAATAAATTGAGATTTTCCCCCTTCCACTTTGGTACATCTAAAGGCTACAACAAACCGCCCAAAACATGGTGCTCAGCCTTCACCTGATGGATCATGATACACTTTTCCATAAACTCTATGACTATCCTCTTCACTCCAAGACACCAAAACTATTCCATTAGGACTTGGAACATCTTGAAAACTCTTAGGTTTACCACTAGGGGGAGTTATGGAACTCACCAACAAAACTATAATGCATCATCTCTGGAATAAACTACTTCCCATGGAAGAGGATCTCATTATGACTATCCTCCGACCATTCTTCTAGATCATTGACATGGATATCATGATCACGCTTCACTTCAACCTCTATGTCCCCCCACTGAGACTCCTCCACTTTCTTTACCAAGGAAGACAACACAATCATTTGGAGAAAATAGAATCCACCAAGCTCCATTTTCATGCTCATATGTAAAGAAACCAATTCCACTCTTTCATTCCAAGCATTAACTGACTCCCAAAATACATCATGCTGTGGCTTCCTGCTCAAGGAATCGGCCAACACGTTCTCCTTTCCGAAGGTGTTGGAGTTCTTGAAGTCGTAGTCCTAATGAAAATCCATCCACCTCTGATGCTGCATGTTCAGGTCTCACTGGGAGAATACATACCACAAGTTCTTTTGGTCCATGAAGTCCATGAAGCTTTCCCAAATGAGCTAATTCCACCATAACATCAACGTGAACACAACTGATGTAGGTTCCAAGTTATGGGTGGCATAGTTACATTTGTTAGGACATAACTACATAGATGCATAGTAGATCATATCCCAACGTAGAATCCTCACACACCCCAAGCCTAGAACACAAGAATCAAATAACACATCAAACGTCACCCCTTCTTCTAGAATCCTATGTACAAGGGAACTAACCACTTTCCCCTTCAGATACCTGAAGGCTTCTTTGCTCTGCTCACTCTAAATAAAAGCTTGGTGTTTCTTTGTCAAGGCTATCAACGGAATTGAAACTCGATGGAAGTTGGGAATAAACCTCTAATAGTAACATGATAGACCCGGAGAACTACGATCCTATTCCACATTCATTCATGCTACCTATGAAAAAGTCACTTTTACCTTCAATGGGTCTACTTCTATTACATGCTAAGACACCACGTATCTAAGGGAGTGAACCTATCGTGCCCATAACTTTCACTTGGACAACTTCTTGTAGAGATGGGGGGTTGTACGAAATCCAAAACCGTCCTTTGGGGCTCAGTTTGATACTCAACTGATATTGATTCGATCAGGATATCATCAATAAACACAACTACAAATCGATCCAGATACTCGTGGAAAATGGATTTCATGAGCCCAATGAACACATCTAGGTCGTTCGTAACGCCGAACGTCATGACCACGAACTCAAGGTTCCCAAATCTACACCTGAAAGAAGTCTTTGAGATTTCACCCTCCCTCACCTACAACTGGAGATATCCCGATTGTAGTCCGATCATAGAGAACCAACATGCACCCTTTAGCTAGTCCAAATGATCTTTGATCCTTAGGAGAGGGTAACAGTTATGGAAAGTTACCTGATTCAGCCTTCAGTACCCTATAAAAATCCCTAGGCCACTATTTTCCCTATTTGTGAACAAGACTGGAGCACCCCATGGTGATGCACTTAGTCAGATAAAACACTTCTTCATCAAGTCATCAAACTGGATCTGAAACCCCCATAACTCATATGGTGCCACCTGTTAGGGAGCCATCAAAATCAGATAGGAACTGGGTTGTAAGTCTGTCATGAACTCAACATCAATTCAAGGTGGTAGAATCACCATATATCTAGGGAAGATATCCATTAACTCAAAGATGACCCCTGATACTTTCACCATCATTGTGTCTATCGACACCCATGACAGCTTGGATCACTTGGAAAGAAGGGGCTCTACTCGGAGGCTTCCCTCTTGACAACCTTTCTCACTAATGAAAGTTACATTCTAGCCATAGATATTTGAGAACATGAATAATCTAAAAAATAAGGCGATAATTTCATGTATGAAAAAAATATATTCAATTCCCAGGATGACATTGTATGGATGAATTTTCAGTAGAAAGTGATCCCCATTGGATTGATGTTGCCCTAGAATCAGCCTGCATCATCGACAAATGTCAAAGAGGTTAGTCCATTCTACAACTATCTTACTAAACACCTGGGACATAGAGAGTCTCTCTACATCTATTCCCAATGAAGGGGATATAAAAGGTGAAATAAAGGAGTGTGATCCTACTGAAACAATCAAGGAACATGAAAGAGTACTAAACAAGTTGATCGTACAATGAACGGCCTTCATCCCTGCCAGAACAGCTCCCACCGCAGTGTGTAACTGTCCAAGCCCAAATTATCTTCCACTCGACTATCAGTTGCCTCTTTGAACATGCCTCTATCTAAGTCCCTAAATAGAACCATGAGGTCAGCCTCCTTTGGCACCGTCCACCCTTAGTGGAGTGGGATCTCATTTCCCCTGCTGCTGCTGCTATTGATATTGCTGAAGTGGTCAGACAAGAAACTAATGCTGCTGAGGGGGGCACTAAGTTTTCCAAGCAATAATATACTGCACTCGGTCTAAGAACTTATTCTAGGGATGTCCACACCTACCGCCAATAAAGAACATCAATACTAGGCTCATAGAGAAAGTGCGAGGACTTAGAGATCCAAATTCGAACTACTAGGGATAGCTCCCCACCATACTAAACCTATATGGCCCTATTGCTGGAGGCATGTTGCTAACGGCCTTCCCCTTTGACGAGTTCTACTGGATCCCCTCTCGCCACACACCTCCCAACATGTGCATCCTCTCCACCACCATTGCATTATTTTGAACATTCATGTACATCAATAGAGGGAAGGGAGTTACAACATACTAAAGGGAAGGTCAGAGTGCCTCCTCTAAGCGCCTTGCCTACGACTCCACATCCAAGGAGTGGTTTGGAGAGAAAATAAGGAGATCCTTGAACTTTATCCCTAACTCCCCCACTAACAAACTACCCTATAGGAGGGAGACTAACTCTTTCATCTTTTCATCATTCATTGTAGAATAATGGAATTTCTCTTGGAACACCATCTCAATTTTGGGATACAAAACCTCAGCCTCCTTCTTCGCCCTGAGGTAGTGCATCCACCAATAATGTTCTGCTCCCCACATCTAGTTTATAGCATGATGGACATAATATTCTAACAGATCTTGGATCAAGATGTTATCAATCCCCAGGTCTTCGAGCCAGCTCTCTGTCTCCCTATCCAAGATGCTTCCCTCATACTTTGTGAGGTTTTTCCTCTAAATGGCATGAAGCGTTTTCTACAACTTTTATCCTACTCCTCTGGATTAGCACTCTGCAGATCATCCAAATCAGCCTCATAGGCCTCGATCGCCCTCAATACTCATTGATGTCATCTAGGTTCCATTCATGCAAGGTCACACTACCACAAAAACAGTTTTTCACAGCGGCAACCTTTATCAGTGCTAACAAAAAAGTGCTGATAAAGGGGGGTTCCTTTATCAGTGCTCTAAATAGAACTGATAATGGGTCCTTTTATAAGCACTAAAAAAATCGCTGATAAAATCACCCCTTTATCAGTACTTTTTTCTAGCTCTGATAAAGGTACCACCTTTATCAGCGATTATTTTAGTGCTGATAAAGGGACCCCCTTTATCAGCGCTTCTTTAGTAGCGCTGATAGGGGGCCTTTATCAGCTGTTTTAAAAGTGCTGATAAAGGGTCGACTTCCGGAAAAATTAATTAAATATAATATATTAATATATAAATATATAAATATAGTTATATTGATATAAATATAATATATAATTTTTAAATATATTTTAGATAAGTATAAATATACATTTACACTTAATATACTTAATATATAAGATATTTAGTGAAAATTTCTTATAAAAAAATTTAAAAAATATTTTTAATTCGTAATTTGAAAATTTATATGTAGTAGTAGTCATTTAATAACAATTTTAAGATTAAAAAAATTAAAAAAATTAAAAAAATCCAAAATATGTTGAAAACGCAACTCGAACTTCAAACGACCATAACTTTTGATCTGGGTGTCCGTTTGGGCACTACCACATATCAAATCAAATCTTGCGATGAGCTTGATGCGTTAATAATTAAGGAAAAGCCCTTGTTACATTTTTTGAGGCCAAAAACGGCCCATAAGACCTCCAAAACTGAGTTTTTAGTTGGGGTACCCGGATTTTTTTACATTTTGTTGATTTTCAACATCGTTTAAGGGGGTATTATTGGATTTTTTATTTGGGGACTGAATTTATTCCAAGTTATTACATTCATATTAAAATTATGCCTTGGAAATTTTATTTTTTTATATAATGAAATTCTATTTATAATCAAATATATAACAATATATACATATTTTTTATATATTCACACATACAAATTTAATTTTAAATAATAAAATATATTTACATATAAAATATATTATCTTTATCTAAATAATAACTAATCTCCATTTTATTTAAAATAAAAATATATTAATATTTATATACCTATATATTAATCTAACTATATATATATATATATTAATTTAACTATATATATATTAATATAACTACATATATATATTAATATTACTATAAATATATATATTAATATCGCAATAAATATATATATTAATATCACAAAATATATATATGTTAATATAACTATATATATATTAATATAAATATATATTACTGTCCAAATAAATATAACTATATATATATTAATATATCAATATTTATATTATAATATAACTATATATATATATATATTATAATATAACTATATATTACTATATGAATAAATATAACTAAATATATAAATATATATATATAGAGATATATATTAATATAACTATATATATATATTATAATATAACTATATAATAATATACAAAAAAATATAACTAAATATATAAATATATATATTGACATATCATGAATTGGAAATCAAATCAAAATAGAGGAGTGGTAAGGGCTTCTGCGCATAGGGGGAGGTCTCGAGTTCAAATCTTGGTGGGGGCAGGGGCGCGCACGCATGGTGGAATAAGGGAAAAAGCGCTATTAAAGGGTGGAGGGGGTGTATGGGGCACTATAGAGGGGCAGAAAAGCGATGTAAAGGGGGGGGGGGGTTCAAGCGCTACAGAATCCCCCCCGATAGGCATTATTTTTTATTTTTTTTATTATTATTTTTTTTTATTTTTTAATTGTTTAATTTTTCTTTAATTTTTTTATTTTTGTTACCTTTTATCAACGCTTTTAAAAAAGAGCTGATAAAGGAAGCTCTAATAAAGGGGTCTTTTATCAGCGCTAAAACAAAGTGCTGAAAAAAGACCCTTTTATCATCACTTTTTTGAGCGCTGATAAAGAGGACCGCTCCTTTATCTTCACCGGCTTTAACATCGCTTTTCTAGCGCTGTTAAAGGCCATTTTTAGTGCTTATAAAAGCTGTATTTGTAGTAGTGTAAACATGGAATGACTAACCTGGGTAGTGTAAAATATATCTTTTAGTTTTTTCTTAAACTTGTTATTAATATTAAACTCTCAAAATACAATGAACACACAAGAACACAAGTCATTTTGATACATGCACCTTTCCTGGGGTCTCTAACCTACAATCAATGGAGCCTCATTTGGTTGTTTGGTAAGCCTAGAGTCCTTGCATCAGATTATGAGGCCCCTATAATCTGGTTTCCTAGACGGTCTTCTCTGGCCTATTTCTCACACCATGATTTACTTACAATATTTCCCTAACATCCCATGCAATTATCACTATTTCTAACCCCAAACTCGACCCTATATCTCATCCAATGCCCTCTAATACCATTCTATCATGACCCACCTTCACGATGATGAGGAGAGGGACAAAAAACTGCAAGACCCTTACTTCTTTGACATGAAGGATTGATAATGACCTCAGAGTCCCACCATCAATAGGCCGTAGAGTGGCAACTAGAAACAAGGGTATAGAATCTCATAAGAAATGGATAGAATTTACCTTTTTATTAAATAGGATCCGGAGATAAGATGGTAAATCCCATACAACTCCAAAAAATGAATGTAAAAGTAAAGCCAAAAATCCACTCCCATATGCATGTTGAAAATAAACTGAAACAAGGTACAAGAAAAATCTAATGAAAAGTAACAAAATAAAGAAAATCATCAACAACTCCAAAAGACTAAGCTAGTAATGTCTCAGACAGCTATCAAGGTCCTCCTGGAAACCTGATTGCAGTTTTAAATACGTAGGGTGAGTATACAGGTATACTCAGTATGTAAAACCAAAATCTCTCATGCATAAGTGGGGAGGAATTCTAATGCCCCGTGAGAAATAGAGATAACCAAATCACCTAGGAAAGAAACTATCCACCCAGCCTCACATTGTCACACTCCCAAAATAACACAAGTCATGTAATGTATTCGTAATAGAAAATCGTTATTTGGGTACCCCACACATCTTTCCAACTATTTATTTAGGAAATCCTATGCATCTGAACTCCCCCAAATGTTCCACTACAGTCCCACTACTGCCCCAACAACAACTTTATGGGATATCACATACACACATCCCACCTAAAGAAACACGGGACACTACAACCACACACATCCATACCGGTAGAAGCCTAGGCCACAACCACAACTACCACACTCGAAGACACGTGGTCCAGAATAACTATTTCCACGCTCGAAGACACTTGGGCCAGAATAACCACTACCATGCCTGAAGACACCCGTGTCTCATCCTGACGACTCTTTGGAAAAAAACCTGCCATCACACACTTAGTCCAACCACCAAAACACACCCTTCCCGAAGTGTCTTTGGCTATAATGAACCTTAGGTTATAATATCCTACCTGATAGATTTTGTTCTACCTAAGAGATGGAGGAGAAGGGAGATAATAACCATCCACTCATAAGAATGTTCGAGAAAACACCCTCCCCCATGAAACAGGGGTGTTTGGCATGAAGTGACCAATATGGGTGTGCTTCATATAAGAAACACAAGAACTAAGAATTATAAATATAGGTAATAAAACACTCATCCCAACCTAAGGGTTTCAAAACAGACCACCAACCCATACACAACCACATTCGTTACTATCCCCACATGCCCAAACATACAACATCCATAATAATAGTACAACCCCATTCTAGAAAAACAAATCCCCCATTGTACCCGTTCATATTACCATGTTCAATTGATTATTTTGAAAAATAATTCACCACTAATGGGAAACCAACATTCACAACCACAAGTCAAAACAATAATAGACTGAAGAAGAAAATTTCCAAGCAGATATTGAAGCATTCACACAGTTCTCTTGTAATGCCCCAATAATAAAAGGGATCTATGAGATCCCTGAAATTACTGGAACCAAACTATGACCCAACATAGCGGCTCCACATGACCTCAAATCCACAAACCACCAACCTAAATATAAGATATCTCATCCCCATCTATCTCACTCTATAAGAATCAACGAGAAAAACCAAAAATATTACATGAACATGAAAAGGATGTTTTAAGATTGATCTACACCATTCATTATATAATTTATTCCCATTTCGTTAACAGGGTTGATCACACTAGGATTATTAATCTATGGGTATCCAATTTATCAACCAACGTTACATGATCAACCAGTTTCTATGCTTGACCATTTAATTATAGGATTATCCAGAAAAAAGAGGTTTATTAGTGCACAAGAATGGACTACTAATGACCACTATTTTCAGTCGGCATAAACACAAAAAATTCACATCATAAAAACAATGATAAAAGAATACATCATCATTATAATCATTCATACCCCTTGATTATATAAAAGTCTATTTATTATCTTCATTAAGGTTAGGATTCTTCTATGTCCTGAGGGAAACATTATAGCACCCACACCAAATGATGCAAAATAAAGAGAGACAAAAGAATAACCTTATTGGGATGATCAAGGATAATTATTTTATCCTTGTGTAATGAACTGAGGATGCATGACTTTCAGGAAGGGAATAGATGAGGGATTTAAGGATGAATGAGTAATGCTCCATCATGGGTGCACGTAAGTCTCTAGATGTACTTATAGAAACTAGAAGGAAAAAGGAAGAGAGGATCTAAGCATAAGAAAAGGCCATATCCTAAAATTAGGGAGATGATTTTGAAGTACTTGATGTCTGATCATGGATTGACCATGAAGTTAGACATTTTCACATGTTAGGAATATTTTTTATTTAATAATTCTCCTCGGAGATGGTAGAGAAAATGTTTGTGTGTTAATATAAATATACTAAATAGAAAAAACAATGTTACATGGGTGAAGATGGAAAGAATGGGTAAATGTTCGACATAGAGGAAAAATGCCACATAGTTTGTTAACTGAAGGGTTCCTCGACTCTTGGGGGTTCCGAAAATATTTTACTGGATTTTAATGTCATTGATAAGGTTATTAAAAAAACTTTTACATCAAAACATATGTTACCGGGGGTGGAAATGAAATAACATGGGTAATTGGGGAAAATTGAAAAGTGATGCACACCGTTCAATGAGACACCATAACGACACCTCCGTAATGGTGCCAAAAGTTTGGAGAGACACCATATGGTGTTCCACTGTTTTAGTGGAATAGTTTGGTGGGACCAATTTTTTGGAAAAATCCTCAATGTGTGACTGATAGTCCCTAGAAAACCCCAAACACCAGAAATTTGGAAAAGTAATGGACCAGGAGGGTCCTGACCATTACATAATGTATATACTGTGTTGTTCTTTTAGAAATTAAATCCATGGTCGGATAGTATCATTTGAAATTTATTAGCACACAGATTCAGCAATGTATAATCATCCCAAAAAATGATAGTTGAGTTTTACCTAAATCATCACTCACGTTAACAATTATCCCTCCAAATACTAAATACCTATATAGACTCTCCCATGGGATATTATTTGGTTAATCACCTTCTATATAAAAATCACTTATAAAGGATTTATTACACTAATATTTAAGGATATGAAATATTGGAGAATCCAACTTAGAGAAACCTAGATTGAACCAAGAATGATTTAAATTGAACTAAATGATAATATAGTAATTTTGAAGAAGAAATCATTTTGCGGTTGAATTTTTAATTTAATTATCTTACAGTAATCATATTTTCTTATTTATTAGTCACTTTAATGCATCTTGGTTTTATTAATATTTTATTTATGAAGGAATAAAGTTAAAAAATGGATTTCATCAACAATACAAATATTTCTCTAGTGAATAAAATTAACAAGAAAAGATATAATGAAATAAATAATATCATTATACCAAACTAGGATTAATGAATTATGATTTCCATCATCAATATAATTGCGTTTTAAGAACCCCAATAAACATAATGATACAACGTCAAGAATGTTTGGTTGAAAAGATGATAAATGAAAGAGAGATTATTTTTTTAACATTTAAAATATATGTGACAAAACAACCAGGGGAATGACTCAAAGGAACTACAATATTTTTCTTCTATGTCAAATGAGTGAATATCGAAATATTTTTTGTATTAAAAATAATCCTATTGGTTAAAATTATGCACGGGAAATATTTTTTCCTTAGTTGTAGTGGATATATTTAAGTTGATTCCTCATTTGAAAATATATCCTAAGTTAGATATTATATTAAATACCCTTGATTAATTATTTTGTAATTGGTAATTAGAATAATAATGATTCAATTTATTTAATTTTGGATAATGTAACACCCTCTAGAATTTAAATTAAATTTATATTCTTTTGAAATGTAATGTATTTAATAACTTCATTCACACTTGACACCAAAAGAAATAAAATTAAATAATTTTATATAATCATTAAAATATATCAATGTAATTGGAGGGGATAGTAGATCTAAAAAAAGTAGGTAATATATGCACAAAAAAATATATTTCATTATTAATACTCAATCATTGATAAAAATTCATGATGTGCAGTCAAATAAAAATTGAAATGGATTTATTCTTTAAAATTAAACTTTTTTAAAAACTTCCATTTTATGTTTATTTAATGAAACTAAATATGTTAACTAAAAAATATATATTTGATATAAAAAATATGTTAACACAAATTTTATTATTAATTGATCAAGAATAATAATAAAAATACTAGATATTTTTATAAGGTTGTTTTCCTATGAATATATTTTTCATTATATTTTTAGGTTTTATTTAAAAGATAAATTTCTATATTTTTTAAAATTAATTTGAAATATTAAGCTTAGTCATTAAATTAAGAATGTTAATATCAAATTACGTATAATATTTTGGTCAATTTTTTAATAATTTATTTTTAGGTAAATTTTTAAAAATATTGTTTTTTTCAAAATTATGAATTTTATGACTTTATGTAATATAAATAAAATATTATAAACCCATTAAACTGTAATAATATATATCGAATAAGTAAAACTAAATTTTATAAGTACAATATATCTAATTTAGTATTCCTATTATTAAAATTTTATAGAATTATATAATATTTTCTATTAAAAACTATTTTTAATTTTTTTAATTAAATATAAATTAAGTAAAATAATGTTTTTTCATTTTTTTAAAGGAACATAAATTTGTTTTTAATAAATAAATAATTTATATCATTAAAATCAAATACATTGGTAAATTTACCTTACACAGAAATTTAATCCAAAAATAGACTTCTCCTTAATATAGGTTTTTATGTGATATGTTTACGAATATGAAAACTGAGTTTTCATTGAAATAGATATTTTCTCACAAAAATTTTATTTAATATATTTAATAAATATTAATAAATTATGAAATAGAATAAATTTTGTTTTTATGTATAAAAAATAATTTTCAAAGGTAAATAGCTAGTTTCCACAATAAAACAAAAAATGGTACAAGTGAAAATTCTAATAGTAATGTAATTAAAAAAAGTTTAAAACATGTTTGAAAATTGATTTTTGAGGTATTTATTACTTTATATCATCCCTATATCCATTATTTTTCATTTTTTAGTCTTACTAACTTATAAAGCATGTGCACTCTTAATATTAAGAGAATGTTTTACAAAAAATTCATTTTCACCAATTATAGAAGGGGCCTCTCAACAACCCTTCTTGACCACTCCCAAAAAATATTATAATCAATAAAATATAATATTTTATATTCCCCAAGAAACATAATACATTTACTTGATCTCCTGTGTAACATCCCAGGTAAATAAAGAATAAAACATTTCTTATTTATTAATATTTACGAATTAAATATTAATTTTACTTGAAAGGGGTTTCAATGTTCGATAGCGTACCTGATACGCAACAAAGAGTTTCTTTGAAATCTTACGTTGCACACTAGTAATAAAATAATATTATTTTAAAAGGTAGTTAACATGTAGCCGTTGTATTTGAGGGAATGAATAGAAATAACTAAAATATGATTATATATGTTTGTTAAATGTTTTTACATTTATACGATAAAGGATAAAGGCTTAAAATAAGAAAGGAATTCAATTTTAGGCATAGATACTCTAATATTCACTAAAATGTCAAACTATCACCTTTTGATGGAAAACCCTATTTAAATATATTTTTGGTTACTCTTATAAATTCTATTGGACAAAATAAAATTCTTCTTTAGACTCGGGACATCAAAATTTAATTTGTGTAATGTTTTGGTATTTTTCCGATAAAGTTCATTTTTAATGAATAATGAAAAATGTTGTATTTTAATTCAAACCCTCTTTCTAATCTAATTTACTTAAAAGACTAGATTATCTATTGAACTGAATTTAATGTGAAATTAGAATATATTTTTACCTTTTAATCCAATAGTGGTCGTTGGAATTAATTTCACTTTGAAATTGACTTAAACTAGTGTCAATCTATTGATATATATTATTTCATAAAAACACGCTATTTGTTCTGACTGCGGGAATTAATTATTAAATTTATTAATGTAAAATATATGATTTGAATTTTGTAAAATAGACACCATTTTTGAATTTGGAATATCAAATATAGCTTAGGGTGAAGATTTGGTATTTTTCTGAAAACCTTCAATTTTTTATGAATAGTGAAACCACTAAGTGGTACTTAAAAAACTAAATTTTTTTTAAATGAAAATTTACTACCTATGTGTTTTGAATTTCAAAAAATCCGACACACATGGTTGTAATTAAGAAGTAAAATGTGGTTCAATGGGATTAAAATATTTTTTTTGGTGAATAGTAACTTTTAAGTTTTTAATCACGATTAGAGGTAATTAGTTTAATTTAAGGTAAAAATAATGTTTTAATAACATGAAATGACCTTGACACATGTCCTACCCTTATTAGATGTGTCATGTCCAACCAAGACAATCAAAGGGTCAACATAGCGACCCCATGAAGCCACGTTGGTAGGAAAATGACATTAATAACTTTTTATTTAATGTTAAAATGAAAATGCCACAAACATGTGTTGTTTTACTAAAACAATTTTTACATGGGGTTATACAAGTCATATTTTTTTCTATAAAAATTAATTATAAATATAAAAATATTTACTACATCATTATTTTTTTTATAATTTTTAGACATTAACTAAATTAAATTATTTATGAAACCATGATGATGGAGCGATTACCTCATTATATAACGATTTAAATAAAATGAAAAGATAATGTAAAATCTAAGACCTACATTTGTCAAAACTTATTGGATGGGTGGATTTCGAACTCGTATCACCTTATCCTCGAAATATATAATTTTGGGACCTTTAAAATCTGAAAATCATTTTATAATGAAGTAACCTTTAAAACATTCCAAGAGTGCCCCTCCTATCCTCTTATAAAAGGCCCCCACCTCTACCACCTTACCCACACCTCTAGATCATTTGGATCGGCCAACCCCTACCAATATTTTCTTTCCACATCCCTCTATTATTCCTAGAAGCCTCACTTTGGGCAGAAGTCTTTCCAAGGAAGCCTTTGAGCTCAAATCAAAAAGTGTTACCTGATTTAAAGGTAGTGTCTTCTCTTGTGTTCGTATGTTTTATTTTGCCTCTCCATCCCCCTAACCTCTTTATATTACTTTATTTTGTAACAAAACCAGTATCTCAAATATACAAGGATGTTTTTATGTGAAGGATTTGAGCTACACTTACACACACCTTCGTCTAATGGTTAAAGAACATAATGTTTCTGTGGATGGTGAATTTCTGCCTCACGAAATGATGATTGTTCAATATTATTTTAACACCATTCATGGTGGCCATTAATATGTCACTCTATTTATATATGATATATATTATGTTTATGTTTTCCTTATGCTTCTGTATGTTTCATTTTTGGCATACCTTTATAGTTTCCATTGTGGGTAAACACGATAATTTCATTTTAGGAAGTGCGGACTTCCGCCCCCTCAAAGTGATTTGATTCGTTAATGCTATATGTGGGATGGTTAAAGGATGGAGTTAATGATATTATATATGAAATTATACTGGAATTATAATATACCTTTATTTCGTTATGATTCCATTCCATAAAATATGAAATTGAAATGAAAGTAGTGTTCATGCATACGTACGGCTTACCGTCTCCATGAACGGTGCATTTCATTTCTTACCTCTAAATGCTATGTACTATTATAAATACATGTATATTCTGTATATATATGAAATATATGATATTAAAATCATTAATATTATTCTCTATATAATGAACATTTCACCACATAAACAACATGTAATGGTAAGAAGTCCATTTTTGACATAAGTACCAAATATCGACAAAATGAACTTTATTAAATTAAATGATTACATAAAATTTATAACAATGAAATAAGTTATATAAGAGGAATAATAAACTAGAAAAATGTTCTTAAGAAAGTAGAAATTAACTTTAGTTTATTATTCCAGAGATTAAAGGGCAATCGAGTCACATCAGACACGAGGTGAGGGACATCGTCTCAATCTCCTTTCATTGAGGCATATTTTGTTTTACACACAACTTTCTTTTATACGGTGTATAAACCCCTTTTACTTTTACATTTATTCAATAGAAATCTTATTATACAAAGTGTTTACTAAATGACAAAAGGGAATGTTTTTTTGTCCTACAAATGCGTCGACAACGTCTTCTCCGCTGTCATGACCATTATTTGAGTTTCAGTTTCCTCTACAAGCCATAACATTTTTTGAATGAAAAATAAATAACATGTTTTAATTTTCTTTTATTTTGTTATTGAAAATGGTTTTCATAATGTTTTTATATCAATGTGTTGTATTGATATATTGTGATTGAAAAGTGGAAATGTTATGTTTCCTTTATTCATGTTTTATGTGATACGATTTTATTACGGTTCTTGGGCATTATTATGAAGACGGGTGGTTCCATGATAAAATAAGGGCAGGTGAGCCCGATATAGCTTTCCAATGCATTGGGTAACGTGAAGGATTTAAACGTTAAGGTTTCTCCGAAGAGATTTAGGGAATATACTGTGATGGGTATTCCAGACATAACCATGAGGGTTACTCCCTATGTACGATTGTTATGAATGCCGCAAGTTACCATTATGTCTTATGATTTCTATTATTTATTCATGATTTGATGAGGTATGTGATTATGTTTTATGAGTAAAGTATGATTCCATGCATGGACTAATGTTTTCATTTTGTACTTTTATATCCCTTACTGAGATTTTTATGCTCAACCCATGTTTTTGAAATGTTTTTCACGGGTCAATGGAAAGGTACATGATGTGATGATAGTGTCAAGGAAGTGTCAAGAAAGAATCCATGTTTTATTTTAAATATGATTCCGTTGATGGAAAAAATTATTATTATCTTTTATGTAACCACTTTGTTTAAATGTGGAATGTAATGCATGTTTTATGATCTAATTCTCTAAAACTCTAAACCTGAAAAGATCCTCATCATGTATTCTTTAAGTAACTCAAGATTAAGTAATGTTTAAGGCTGGGGCCTTATTGTTGGTATCAAAGGTCAGTTTAGATATCTTTAGGAGTTAGAATTCTATTAAATGATTATCCAAAAATATTTTTTTATGGTCAAATTTAAATGATATAGTATTTGAAGATTACCATGTTGCTTCATCTAAGACATGTTTGTTCATAATGGTTTTCTACAGAGGAAACAGGGAAGCAGTGCTAGGAAGGCATACAGAAGGAAATGACCTTCCGAATCAGCATCCTGAGATTGTAAGAATTGGAACTAAACAGTTTGTTGCAGTAATGGAATAGTTGACTCAAGAGATTAATGGTGGTGGTATCCATGCACGAGATCACCCAGATCAATCGCAGAGGAACATTTCAGTGGTGGAACATTTCATGAGGCAACATCCCCCATCATTCAAAGGATCATCTGACCCTTTTCTAGCTAAAGGGTGGATTAAAGCACTGGAGAAGATTTTAAATGTCATGGGGTGTTCAGACAATCAAAAGGTTAGTCTTGGTATTTACCATTTGGAGGGTGAAGCAGATCAGTGGTGGTCGATGGTTAAAAATATCATGGACGTTGATGAGATTGATGCTCTCGACTGGGGTGAATTCAAAGGTTTGTTTCCTGAGAAGTATTTTCCTAAGGCTGTTTGACTTAGGATGGAAAAACAATTCCGGGAATTGAGGCAAGAGGAAGACTCAGTGGTTTCCTATGATGAAAGGGTCACTCGATTGGAAAGGTATGCTCCGAATTTTATCCGAGACCTTGATATTAAAATCAATCATTTTTACTCAAGATTAAAGCCAAAATATCAAAGGTCTTTAGCTTCTCGTGAGTTCAAGAGTTATTAAAAGCTTGTTCTATGTGTTGGGAAGGTGTAAATGGAGTTTTTGGATGATCAAGTGTTCTATAACAACCAGCAGAATAAGAGACCTTGGTGGCGGGATAATGGAAAGCATTCTTCAAAAAGGTCTGACCGTAAGAAAACTAAGTTTCCAGTTTGTGATAAATGTCGTAAAAGGCATGATGGGGAATGTCTTCTGAATTCTAGAAAGTGCTACTGATGCGGTAAGATGGGACATAAGTCTCTTGATTGCACTGAAAAAGTTCAGGGTGATGGTAAGAGCAAATTTTATTAACAGTTAGTGAAATGTTTTAAGTGCAATGATATGGGTCACTATGCAAATGAGTGTCGAACAAAGAGCTCGAGTGATGGGAAGCAGTTAGACTACAAGAAGAAAGGTGTGGTGAAATCCTTTGGAACTTCTTCAACAGATGTCGGGCCATCAAATGATGTTGTATCAGGTACTTTGATTGTTTTTTCAGATTATGCCAGTGTGTTGTTTTATTCAGGGTCTACACATTCTTTCATCTCTGAAATATATTCTAGTAAAATGGGAATACCATCTCAAGAAATGACTCCTGAACTTGTCGTAAAAACACTTGGGGGAAATGTTGAGGAAAAAATAATTTATAAGAACCTTCCTATCCTTATCCATGGAATGAACCTACTTTCAAACATTATTGTTTTACCTCTAGTAGAGTTTGATGTTATCTTGGATATGGATTGGCTCTCTATTTACCATGCTAAGATTGACTGTAGAGCCAAAGAAGTTTCTTTTCAGAAAGACTTTCAGTTTGTGTACATAAATGAACCATTACTTTTGATAACATATCAAGAGGCTGAGAAACTTGTAAAATATGGAAATGCATGTTACCTTGCACATATCGTTGAAAACAAGGGAACTGTTCAGATTAATGATGTGTCAGTGGTAAATGAGTATCCTGATGTTTTTTCCTGATGCGTTTCCTGGAATAATACCAGATCAGGAATTTCAATTTACTGTTGACTTAGATCCTGATGCTAAGCCCATTTCAAAACCCTCTTATCAAATGGCTCAAATTGAACTTTTAGAGTTGAAGGAGAAATTGCAAGATTTATTAGAGAAAGGTTTCATTCGACCTAGCACATCACCATGGTGTGCTCCTATTTTATTTGTTAAAAAGAAAGATGGTTCTATGAGACTTTGCATTGATTATAGAACCATGAATAACATCACTGTTAAGAACAAATATCATTCGGCTCATATCGATGATTTGTTTGATCACCTTTAGGGAGCTTAGTTTTTTTTCAACGATTGACCTGAGATTGGGGTACCATCAGTTAAAGGTAAAGGAAGTAGATGTTCTGAAGACCGTGTTTCGTACAAGATATGGACATTATGAATTTGTATTAATGCTTTTTGGGCTAACCAATGCACCTGCTGTATTCATGGACCTTATGAATAGGATTTTCCATGAGTTCTTGGATATGTTTGTGGTTGTTTTCATTGATGATATTTTGGTGTTTTCCAAAAGTAAAGAGGAGCATGAAAGAAATTTAAGGGTTATTTTTCAAACCGTAAAAGAAAAGAAATAGTATGGGAAATTCATCAAGTGTGAGTTTTGTTTGCAATAATTTTCATTCCTTGGTCACATTGTTTCTAAAGATGGGATAACTGTTGATCCTGCAAAAACAAAGGTTGTTGAAGAATGGAAAAGACCCACAAATGTAACTGAGATTCGTAGCTTCCTTGGTTTGGCAGGCTATTACATAAGGTTTGTTATAAGTTTTTCACAGTTATCTAGTCCAATGACTAAGCTAACTCGGAAGGGTGTTATGTTTATGTGGAAAAAAGAATGTGATGATTGTTTTCAGGAACTGAAAAGAAGATTGGTGAATGCTCTAGTTTTTGCACTACCTTCCAGGAATGTTGACTATGTTATCTACAGTTATGCTTCATTGAAAGAAATTGGTTGTGTCCTAATGCAGAATGATCAGGTAATTGCTTATGCTTCTCGACAGTTGAAAAATAATGAGGTAAAATACCCTACACATGATTTGGAATTAGCTACTATTGTTTTCACTTTAAAAATTTAGAGGCATCTTTTGTATAGAGTAAAGTGTGAAATATATACCAATCACAAAAGTTTAAAGTATATATTCACTCAGAAATAATTGATCATGAGACAAAGGAGATGACTAGAATTAATCAAAAATTATGATTGTACAATTAATTACCATCTGGGATAAGCAAATAAAGTGGATGATGCTTTGATTCGAAAAAGTAATGATTCAGTAACAATTTTGCGTTTGGAAAGTTATCCTTTGGTTAAGGATTTGATGAAATTTGGCATAGAAGTTGTTGGTGCAAGAAGTTCTTCTGTTTTGTTTTAGGTATTAGTGATATCATCTCTATCAAACAGAATTAAGCAAGCACATAAGCAAGACAACGAGTTGTAGAAAAAGGTAGAGCTGGTTCAGAAGGATAAGTTGCCTGATTTCAACATTGATAATTATTTTGTTTTGAGATTTGGGAAGAGATTATGTGTGCCTGGTGATTCACATTTGAAGAGAGAGTTGTTATGTGAAGCTCATAGTTCTCCGTTTTAAGTTCATCCAGGCAGTACTAAGATGTATAGATATCTTCGAGAGTACTACTGGTGGGATTGAATAAAAAGGGATATTGCTGATTTTACTGTGAAGTGTTTGACTTGACAACAGGTAAAAGCAGAGCATCAGTTACCGAAAGGGATTCTTCAGCCTTTACAAGTACCAGAGTGGAAATGGGAGAATATATCCATGGACTTCATTGTGGGATTGCCGAAGACACCTAAAGGTAATAATGCAATGTGGGTTATTGTTGATCACTTGACTAAATCTGCTCATTTCATTGCTATATGTGATACGATTTCCCAAGATCAAATTTCCCGTTTGTATCTTAAAGAGATAGTCAGGTTACATATACTTTCTCTCTCCATTGTATCTGATCGTGATCCCAGGTTTACTTTTAACTTTTGAAAAAGCCTTCAGAAGTCATTGGGTACTGACTTAAATTTATTACTGCTTTTCATCCTCAATCAGATGGGTAGTCAGAAAGAATGATTCAGAATTTGGAGGATATTCTACGTGCTTGTTCGATGAATTATCAGGGAATTTGGGACCAACATCTTTATCTGGTTGAGTTTTCATATAATAACAGTTTTCATTCCAGTATACATATGGCTCAATTTGAGGCATTATATGGTAAACAGTGTCAAACTCCAGCTTTTTTGGGATGAAGTTGGTGAAAGGTAGCTGATGGGACCAGAATTGTTAGAATAGATGGTAGAAAAAGTTCAGTTGATTCAGAAACACATTAGAACAGCTCAGAGAAGGCAGAAGAGTTATACAGATAACCGGAGGAAGGATCTATCTTTTGAGGTAGGTGATCATGTTTTTCTCAAAGTTTCACCATGGAAAAGTGTGATGCAATTCGGTAAGAAAGGAAAGCTGAGTCCAAGGTTCATTGGACCATATGAAATTATGGAGAAAGTTGGATCAGTTACTTACCGAGTGGCTTGACCTCCGAGTTTATCTCAGGTACACAATGTTTTTCATGTTTCGATGTTGAGAATGTATATTCCAGATCCATCTCATGTTTTGAGCCCAGAGGTAGTTCAGTTGGAAGAGAATATTTCTTATGAAGAACAACCGGTCTAGATTTTTGACCGAACAGAGCAGGTGTTGTGAAATAAGGCAATTCACTAGGTAATAGTTTTGTGGAAAAACCATATGGTTTAAGAGGCAATGTGGGAATCTGAAAATGCTATGAGGGATAAATACCCCCACTTATTTTGATAAGTGAATAAAATTTCGAGGACGCAATTCCCAAAAGGGGGGAAGGATGTAACATCCAAGGTAAATAAATAATAAAAATTTTCATATTTATTAATATTTATGAATTAAATATTAATTTTATTTTAAAGGGGTTTCTATGTTCGATAGCGTACCCGATACGCAACAAAGAGTTTCTTTGAAATCTTACGTTGCACACTAGTAATAAAATAATATTATTTTAAATGGTAGTTAACACGTAGCCGTTGTATTGGAGGGAATGAATAGAAATAAATAAAATATTATTATATATGTTTGTTAAATGTTTTTACATTTATCCAATAAAGGATAAAGGATTAAAATATGAAAATAATTCAATTTTAGGCATAAATACTCTAAAATTAACTAAAATGTCGAACTATAGCCTTTTGATGGAGAAACCTCTTTTAACATAGTTTTGGTCACTCTTATACATTCTATTGGACAAAATAAAATTCTTATTTAGAATTGGGACATCAAAATTTACTTTGTGTAAATTTTTGGTATTTTTCCGATAAAGTTCATTTTTTAATGAATAGTGATAAATGTTGTATTTTAATTCAAAAAATCTTTTTAATATAATTAATTTATATGATTAGATTATCTATTAAAATGGTTTTAAAGGGAAATTAGAATATATTTTTACCTTTTAATCCAATAGTGGTCATTGGAATTAATTTTCACTTTGAAATTGGACGTAAACTAGTGTCAATCTTTTGATATATATTATTTCATAAAAACACGCTATTTATTCTGAAAGTGGGAGTTAATTATTAAATTAATTAATGTAACTTATATTATTTTAATTTTGTAAAATATGCATCATTTTTTAATTCACTCTATCAAATATAGCTTAGGGGATGTTTTGGTATTTTTCTGAAAAACATCAATTTTTAATGAATAGTGAAACCACTAAGTGGTACTTAAAAAACTGATATTTCGTTTAAACAGAATTTTACCACCTATATGTTTTGAATTTAAAAAATTCGACAAACATGGTTATCATTAATAAGTAATATGTGGTTCAATGGGATTAAAATAATTTTTTGTTGAATAGTATCTTTTAAGTTTTTAATCGCGATTAGAGGTAATTAGTTTAATTTAATGTAAAAATAATGTTTTAATAACATGAAATGTCCTTGACACATGTCCTACATTTATTGGATGTGTCTTGTCTGACCAAGAAAATCCATTGGTCAACTTGGGGACCCAATGGAGCCACTTTGGTAGGAAAATGACTTTAATAACTTTTTATTTAATGTTAAAATGAAAATGTCACAAACATGTGTTGTTTTACTAAAACAATTTTTACATGGGGTTATAGAAGTCATATTTTTACTATAAATATTCATTAGAAATATAAAGAGATTTCATACATCATGATATATTTTTTATAATTTTTAGACATTAAATAAATTAAATTATTTATGACACCATGATGATGCAGTGATTACCACATTATTTAACGATTTAAATAAAATGAAAAGATAATGTAAACTTTTAGACATAATCTTTTCAAAAACCAATTGAAGGGTGGATTTTTAACTCTTATCACCTTATCCTATAAATATATAATTTTTGGAGCTTTAAAATCCGAAATTCATTTTATAATAAAGTACATTTTTATAACATTCCAAGAGTGCCCCTCCTTTCCTCTTATAAAAGGCCCCCAACTCTACCACATTACCCACAACTCTCAATCCTTTGGCTCGGCCAACACCTACCCATTTTGTCTCTAAAAATCCCTATCTTACTCCCAGAAGCCTCAATTTGCGAATAAGTCTTTTCAAGGAAGCCTTATGGATCAAATCAAAAATAGTTACCTGATTTAATGGTAGTGTCTTCTCTTGTATTCTTATGTTTTATTTTGATTCTCTATCCCCCTAAACTCTTTCTATTAATTTCGTTTGTAACAACAAAATTATAATAAATATACTAGGATATTGTTATGTGATGGATTCTATCTACACTTACACACACCTTCATCTAATGGTTAAAGAACATAATGTTTCTGTGGATAGAGTATTTCTGCCTCACGAAACGATGATTGTTCAATATTATTTTAACACCATTCATGGTGGCCATTAAGATGTCACTATATTTTTATATGATATATATTATGTTTATGTATTCCTTATGCTTCTGTATTTTTCATTTGTGGCATACCTTTATTGTTTCCATTGTGGGTAAACATGATAATTTCATTTTAGGAAGTGCGGACTACCGCCCCCTCAAAGTGATTTGATTCGTTAATTCCATATGTGGGACACATAAAGTATGGAGTTAATGATAATATATATGAAATTATATTGGAATTATAATATACCTTTATTTAATTATGATTCCATTCCATAAAATACAAAATAGAAATGAAAGTAGCATTCATGCGTATGTACGGCTTACCGTCTCCATGAACGGTGCATTTCATTTCTTACCTCTAAATGTTATGTACTATTATAAATACATATATATTCTCGATATGTATGAAATATACGATATCCATGTCAGGAATATAATTCTGGATTTAATGAACCTTTGACCACATAAACAACATGTAATTGTAAGAAGTCCATTTTGACTTAAGTACCAAATATCGACAACACGAACTTTATTAATTAAATGATTACATAACGTTTATAACATGGAAATAAGTTATATAAAAGGAATAATAAACATAAAAATGTTTCTTAAGAAATTATAAATTAACTTTAGTTTTGTATTCAGGAGATTAAAAAGCAATCGAGCCACGTCGTACATGAGGTAAGGGACATCGTCTCAATCTCCTTTCATTGAGGCATATTTTGTTTTATACAGAACTTTCTTTTATACGATTTATAAACCCATTTGACTTTTACATTTATTAAAAAGGACGCTTTTTATATGAAGCATTTACTAAACGAGAAAAGGGAATGTTTTTTTGTCGTACGTATGCGGCGACAACGACTTCTCCACTGCCTTGACCATTATTTGAGTTTCGACTTCCTATAAAAGCCATAACTTTTTTTGAATGAAAAATAAATACCATGTTTTACTTTTATTTTATTTTGGTATTGAAAATGGTTTTCATAGTTTTTTTATATCAATGTGTTGTATTGATATCTTGTGATTGAAAAGTGGAAATGTTATGTTTCCTGTATGCATGTTTTATGTGATACGATTATGTTATGGTTCTTGGGCATTATTATGAAGACATGTGGTTATGTGATAAACTATGGGCGGGTGAGCCTGATATAGATCTCTAATGCATTGTGTGATGTGAAGGAGTTAAACGTTAAGGTTTCTCCAAATATATTTAGTGAGTATACTATGTTGGGTATTCCAAATTTAACCATGAGGGTTACTCCCTACCTAAGAATGTTATGAATGCCTCAAGTTACCTTTATGTCTTGTGATTTCTATGATTTATTCATGATTTGATGAGGTATGTGATTATGTTTTATGAGTAAATTATGATTCCGTGCATGGACTAATGTTTTCATTTTGTACTTTTATATCCCTTAATGATCTTTTTATGCTCATCCCAGGTTTTTGTAATGTTTTTCACAGGTCAAGGAAAAGGTACATGATGTGATGATAGTGTCAAGGAAGTGTCAAGAAAGAATCCATGTATTATTTTAAATATGATTCCATTGATGGGAAAAATCAGTATTATCTTTTATTTAACCACTTTGTTTAAATGCGGAATGTAATGCATGTTTTATGATCTAATTCTCTAAAACTCTAAACCTTAAAAGATCCTCAACGTGTATTCTTGAAGTAACTCAAGATTAAGTAATGTTTAAGTCTGGGGCCTTATACCCTGGTCATAATATATATCTTCTTGTGACCTCTATTTCAATAGAGACTTCTAAAATAAATCTCAAGTCCTCAATGGAAGTATTTATTTCCAAAATTAAAAAAAAAATCATACATTACGAAATTTAATTTTATTATTAACCTATAATTTCTTCTATATTTATTAATTTTTGTGTTCTATTATTCTAATGTTATATTTATTAACTAGCTTTCCTAATTTTTGATAAGAAAAATGAGAATTGTCCTTCATTCATTTTGTGGATTACTACCTCCAAAAGCGATGAATTTATATTTTCACCAATTATTATCTTCAATGATTATAGAGGGAAAATTTTAGAATAAAAGTGGAATATATGATATAATTAATAATATGAAGAGGGAAAATATATTACAACTTATTTTCCTCTTATTATTAAAGAAATCAATTCATTAATTGTGCATTTTGTGGACTAAATCCTCTGCGATATAACATATCTATTTTCCACTAGTTTATTTATTTATAATTAAAATTTAATCAAATCTGATTCAAGACCTTAATATTATATAAAAATTTCATTATTCTTATACCATAATTATATTATTCCAAAATAAACCACTTTTATAATCATAATCATCCATTAATTATGGTATGTTCGTTTTTGGGTCAGTATAACCACGTACTTAAACAATGCAATAAAATAATATCCTATATGACAATAAGAAATTAATTATTACTGAAATATGACATTAATTATGAAATTAATATATTATTATATATATTTAATGGTAAAATTAATTCTAAAATCCTTAATTCAGATATTAATGTCCATTCAAGAATAATCATCAAAATATTCTCATTACTGATTTTATCATAAAGGATCATTACGAAAACAACCATATAATGAAATTCTAACATTATAAATAATAGAAAACATATATTTGATTTTATTCTATGATCTATGAATGATAAGTTTTTAAATAATAATTAAGGAAAATATTTTTACTAGTAAATCAGTTCAAAACGATCAAGATAACTCACTTGGGTTTGAAAAATGATAATAACTAACAAACATACATGTTGGTAATATGGATAAATAATGTTTATAGAAGATCATAGATATGAATAATTTTTTAAGATAAAAGTTTAATATAAGATTTTTTCTACACATGATATTCAATCACGTTAGTGGAGGTCTAGAATAATTGTAAGGGTTTCTTTATCACATTTTCAAATCCATGAGACAAGTTTTATATTGTGTACCATAATTCTATTATATAGTGCATTAAACTTCCTTTTAATTCAGGTATAATGAATATCGTTCATATGATGAAATTTTAATATATATTACATGGTAATAAATTTATGTTATTTTAATTCTTATTCTTTCTTTAATGTAAGGGTTTTACATATATAATTATTTTCTTTGAGACATCTGTTGTATTGTAAATATAATTTTGATTTACATAGTATGCATACTACCTATTTCATGTATTATATCATGAAATTACATTACTCACGGATTTCAATGTTCAAATATAATCTCTCTCATTCAAGATATTTGGCTGAAATTTTACCTTCGTCATATGGGGTTTTCATAACACAAATATTCTTTATTGGATTTGTATTACCTCTTATCGAACTTTTTTATTTCATGGATGATTTCATCCAAAAAAATATTTTATTACATGTGACTTCTTATAAACACTTTCATTATATTTCAATCTCTGTATTATTATCAGATAAGATCCATAACTACTTTTTTCTTTCTAAATCATCCCCTAATATAAGCATTATTTTTCTACCAATTGCTTTATTATGTGAAACTATTAATAGTGTTCTTATTTTTAATGTGTTCTTCATCTATGATAATATATTTTTTGAAATTCCTTGTTTTACACTTGTCTATGAATTTATTAACCACACACCCTATTTCTCTATATCGATTTTGATACCTTAATAATAATTGGATTTCAAAATTTTAATCTTTCCATTTCCACATGTTACTAAGAAAAGAATAACAAAAGATATTTCGTGGAGAAAATTAATTTCTTGATATTTTTAGGTAGATTTTGAAGGCATGTTGATAATTATTTAATGTCTTATATAATGGGAAAAAATATTTCATTTGAAAAATACATTGGTTTTTAATTAATGTTTTAGAAAAAATTTATTAAATTTTCAAAACCTATGAGGTCATAGGACTTATTGAAATGAAATATTCAATTCAATTCATTTATCTACTTATTATTTCCCATGTGTTTTATTATACTTTTAAACATGTATCATTTCAATCTACTGTATTCACTTATCTCTTATTATTAGTCTATTATTTACTCATGTTATATTATTACTCTCATGGTATTTTTTATATCTATTTTCACTTACTATGAACTTGATCTCACCCTTTTCATTTTATATTTACATGGGTTATAAATAAGAAAATTGCACATAACATTTATTGAAAAAAAAAAATTCATTTTCTTGTAATTTATAGGTTATATTGATGATTTATTAGTGATTATGTATTTTTTATATAGTTGTAAATGTCATTTAGTTTAAAAAGACATGGGGTATTCTAGTTAGTGTTCTGTACTAATTCTCTAAAAATTTAAATCTATGAGGAAACGGTAGTGTAAATAATGATATATTTTCATTAATTCATGAAAATATAGGACATTTTTATCCCAGAATCTACATTTTATATTGATACTAATAGGATATGTATGTGTTTATGAGCACTAGATATGAGTGTGTGGGTCCAGAATTCTAGAATTGGTATAAGTTCAAGGTATAGATGTCTATTTTGATTAGTTGTGGTAATATTGAATATTTTAGGGATTTTGAAAAAAATAATTTGTAAAAAACCTAGGGATAAGTCTATGATATATTTAAAAGAATGTAATAAAATCATGATGTCTTTAGAATAATATATTATGTGGTTATCTAAGAACGTACATCAATGTCTGGATACTATCAAGTGGATTTGGTTATGAAACATATTCACCTAGGGGTAATCATCCCAAATAATTTTGGTTGAGTATAATCTCAATCATCACTCTATTGCATGATAAGTGGGCATAAGACTAATTTCATTGATATAATCACCCATGTAATATCATTGATTAATAAAATTTTTGTTAAAATTCATTTTTAATGATTTATTACTTTGATGAATATTTTTATTAAATATGGGATAATCAAATATATTTAAACCTAGATTGAATTTAGTGTGATTTAGTTTTAAATTAATTAAATTGTAATACTTTTGTATAAGAAGACATTATGAGGTTAAAATGTTCATATAATTATCTTAGATTAATTCTATTTTGTTATTTATCTCTGTTGATGACTATAATAAATTTTAATAATGGATGAACCTCAATGAAATCATGTCAATGATGGATTCCATTAACAATTCAGAGATTTCCCCAATGATAAAATCCTATAGGATAAGAATCGAAGTGAGAAAAAATATGGGAATAAATATCTTGTGAAATGTGTCAAAAGAAATGTAAGATCCCCTGTGTGTTTAAAATGAGTGCATATAGCATTAAGTTTTAGATTAATATTGAATTAATCGGTAAACCTAATGAAGGGAAAAAATCTGTTTCCAAGTTTTACCAAATATATTATGATATAATCCACATTTTAAAACATATTATGGGTTATGTCTATCTTTTAAATACCCTTAAATAATTTTTTAATAAGTGATAATTATAATTCTGAGGATTCAATTTATATAAAGTGGTATAAGATCATAGTATCTAGAACATAATATATATATATATACATTCTTTTAAAGGTTATTGTGTTTAATATCATTCTTCACACTTAACTCCAATCCAAAAGAAACAGAAAATATTGAAAATTATTTAGAATGTATCTATAAAGCTAGTTATAAAATTATAGCTAATCATATTTTAAAATATATGTAGAAATGAATAATAGATTTCATTGTTCATAAAAATCATTAATTAAATTTAATTAGTGTAGCTATATAACTAACAATATTGATTTATGTTTTGAAATGAAACACTTGTAAATATTATTGTTTATGTTCTTTATTTAATAAACATAAATATGGAATTTAAAAAAAAAATATTTTTTATATTAATGATATATTAATACCTATTTAATTAGAATTGAATATAAATAAGAATATGTATATGTCATATTTTTTTGAATTTATTTTCCAATGAAAATACTTTTCATTATATATTTATATTTTTAATTAAAAATTAAATTAACCACTTTTTATAATTTAAATAGAAATATTAAACTAATATTTACTACATATCATCTAAATATCAACTTGATATCATTTTTTTGGGTTTTTAATTCAATAATTGATATATAGGTGATGTGATTCGCATAACCTCATAGTTGTGGGGTTTTTCTAACTAGAAATGTGATTCTCCTGGTTGAGGATTTTTACATTGCCTTTTTCTGTCTGATGACTTGAAGCTTCATTTATGGAGCATTGGAACCCTATTTTTGAAACCTGGTTGGCATCATTTGCTTGAATAGTCTATGGATTTTAATGTCTCATGTGAAAGAAATGTATTTTATCAACTTTGGATTCGTCTTCGTGGACTCAATTGGGTCCTCTGGCATTCAAACTATTTTCATGACATTGGAATGGCCATTAGAACTCCGATTCGGCTTGACAAAGAGACTGAAAATGTTTGGTTTGGTCACTTTGCTAGGATGTTGGTGTAGGATGATCTTATATCTACATTTATTGACAAATTAACTATTTCTACCCCTTCTTATAACATTCAAATTGATGTCGAGTATAAAAAAGAGCCTCTTTTCTGCAATATATGTATTGCTATTGCTCACTCTTTAGAGCTATGTCGGAAGAATGTTTCTTGTGGGGAATTTGGGGTGAAAGGTAATTCAACATCCCTCTATCGTAGGAAGTAAATGGTGAAGGACTTGATGTTGTCACATCCTACTGCTCATGATGGTGATTCACGTAATGAGACAGTTCCTGAAACTTTGAAAGGGTTGAATATTGATGTTTCTCCAAAGAAGGCTCAGAGTGGCCCCTCATACACTCGTCCTGATTTGGTTGAGGATACCCATATACAGACCTCATAATTGGTGACCACTAATACTTATCAGGCCAATGTCTCTAATCATATTGATGTGAAACAATATGTGGATTGTAAACAAGAAATCCATAAGGGTTTTTAGGTATCTGAATTACATGAGAAATGGAGAAACGTTTCTCCGAATGAATAGGAGAATGTCGGTACCCCGATTAAGATCTCATGAAGTGGTTCTCATGCCACTTACAAGGATTCCATCTTAAGTGTCCATCCAAAGGTTCCTAATAGTGAGGGTCTCCTCTTTAGGAGGAGACCACTTAATGATTACTCTAATGTTCCTATAAATGTGTCTACCAGATCGTTGTCTAAGGTGTCAAGGAAAGTGGACTCCCAATATGAGTGGGAGACTGCTGTTGACTCTGATTATGGAAATGATATGTCTTATTATGATCTCTAGACATGTTATTGGTGGTTGGGGGTTTTTCTGTTGTTTGTCAACATTCACAGTATTATTGTACTTGTTTCATTCTTCTTAATAAATGGTTAAAATCTTTTCTTCTCGCTGGACTTGTCTGGTATAATGTTTTGAAAAGTTGTTTATATTGGGTATTTATAAGAAACACATAAAATAGTATAAAACCATTAAATTTGAATAATATATATATATATATATAATATGTAAATAAATATGTTCTAAAATAGAGTTTTGAATTTATGAAACCAATTACTAATATTATATTGACTTATATAAATTTTTTGAATATAAACTGTTTTTTATTTTTTTATATTAATTAAATACTATATTCATAAAATTTTGTTTTGTATTGATTTTAAGGACACATAAATTTAATTTCAAATATAATTAACCAATTAATATCATTAAAATACAATACATTAATAATTTTACAGTATATCTAACTTTTAATTTAAAATTTTTTTTTTTCTAAAAACAAACATTTACGTGTCATACACATTAATTTTAAAATAGACTTATCAAACACATAATTTTGTTTCATAAATATTTAATTAATCCAATAGAATAAATACTTATAAATTATTAAATGAGTTCCATTATTTTTACCATAAACAATAATTTACTTTAGTAAAAAGTAATTTCTACTGTAAGAACATAAATTGTAAAAGTAAAAATTCTAATAGTAAATTACTTAAAGACAAGTTTAGTTTATGTTTGAAAATTAATTTTTGATGTGTTTACGAACTTATCTCATCCTAAAATCCATAAGTGTTCATTTTGGATTATTTTTGACATTTGAAACATGTTTACTCTTTATATTAAGATGAAATATTTACAAAATGCCACCCTCACCACTTATAGAAGGGTCCTCCCACAAACACTTCATGACGACTCAAAATTATCAATTTACTATATCAAATCTACCATTTTTTACTTCAATTGGAATCATATTTTTTTCCATGATCTTCTTGTTACAACATATTGGCCTGAGACCTCTATTTCTATATAGTCTTCCAAAGGAAATCCCATGTCCTCAATGTGAGAACTTTTATTCCAAAATTATTTTATTTTATTTCAAACATTCAAATTTTTAATTTAATACATAACATATAATTAAATTTTTATTTTTTTATACTGAATTTTATTATTCTAATTTAATAGATATTAACCTCCATTTTTGTTTTCCATTTAAAAATGAAAACTATCATTCGTGCATTGTGTGGATAATGTCTCCTCAAAGAGATGACTTTCATGTATTACGAGTTCCATTATTAGATGATTATAATATATATATTTAAGAATATAATAATATTATAGAGTATAATTATTATTATGGAGATGAACATTTAAATATATCGACTTTCATTCACATTATTTGGGAAATGAAAATGGAAATCATGTGTTGCGTGGACTACCACCTCTTCGATATAATGTGTTTCATTTTTAATAAAGTTTATTTATTATTTATTAAAACCCATTCACATTTAATTCAAAACCATAATTTTATATAAATAATATCATTATTATTATATAACACTGATAATATTCTAAAATAATCCACTACTGCCATCATATTCATTCTTTAATTGTGGTATGTTCATGTTTGGGTCGGTTTATCCACCTACAAGTACAGTGTAATAAAATAATATATTGGATGAAAATGAGAAATTAATTACATATTAAATATGAAATATATTATTAAATAAATATTTTTTTATCTGTAATGGTGACATTAATTTTGAAGTCAATAATTCATATTCCAGTATCCATTCATGATAAATCACTGAAACATGATCATAATATATTTCATATTGATAGACCATAAAAAAATTCTATATAACGACATTATAACATTATAAATAATTTAAAAACATATATTATACTATCTTTTATGATATAATATTGATTAAATTTGGAATATATATGAATAAAAACACTACTACTTTGAAACTAGTTCCAAACGATGAAGATTACTCGCACTTGATATTGAAAAATGATAATAACTAACTAATAAACATGTGGAGAGTATTTATGAATAATTTTAATAAAATTTTATAGATATGATTATGGTTCTATGATATATGGATAATATTCATATTTTCAATATAGGATATTCAATCACATTGATGTATAATAGGAATTAATGTAAGGGTTTCTCTTGGACATTTTTAAATCCATGAGATATGTTTGATATTGTGAACCATCATTTTTTATATGTTGTATTAAATCCATGATTGACTTAAATTATAATAAAGATAATTTATTTCAGAAAATATTAATTTCCATTTCTTAGTAACCCTTTTATAATATTTTAATTCACATTCTTTCAATAATTTAAGGGTTTTATATATCAATTTTTTATTTGAGACATGTTTGTTTGTTATAATCCTGATTAAATTGTTTTTGGGTGAGTAATACATATTTCATGTATTATGCGGTAAAAATTTCAATTCATGTAATTAGAAGTTCAATTTTAATGTCTCTCTTTAATGGTATTTTGGTTGAAATTTTACGAAAGACGTATGGGATTATGATAACTCAAATCAACTTTATTTGTGTTATATTCACTCTTATTAAACTTCTTCCTATCATGAATTATTTATTCAAATATGTTATTAAATTCTATAGATTTTATTATAGATCCTGTCATTTTATTTTCTCTCTATGGATTAATCTCACAGAATATCCACCACTACCATTGACTTTCTAAATCAACTTCTGTTATAGGAGTGATTTTCCATCCAATAAATTTCTTATGTGAAACCATTCATAGTGTTTTTATTTGTAATTCTTGGTTCATCTATGTCAATATCATTTGGAATTGCCTATATAATGTTGGGTTTGTATTTATTTACCATACACCTCCTTTCTATAGATGTTTTTTGATACATTATTGACTATGTAAAATATTGACATATTCTATGTTGTTATTCCAATACAAATTCTTATGGGTTACTAATAAAAGTTTATTACATATTTATTAACCATCCATATTATTTATATAGATGGATTATGTCCAGGTTATCACATTTATTTACTAGGAATGTACCAAGGTTCAATATGTTTATATCTCAAAAAATATTTTCAGTGATCCCTAAGGAAATATGATTATGCATTGTATTGATATTCATATTATTCATACAGATACTAAATTGAAATTAATGTAGTGATGGGTGTGTCTATGTATTATATAGACCCTCAATTGATATTTGATCTCATGGGAATATTTCATAGGTATTTTTTGTATGCCTTCCCATTGTAAGAATGATGTCCTGGTTTCAACTATGACAGTATAACTAATATCATGGCTATGACCTCGATGTAAATATTGTTGTCTTAGTTGTGGCCATGATGGTATTGTATGTTTGAAATTTTTCCTTCCCATAACATAAATTCAATAATTGTTTTCAATGTATTTATTTATATATTTAACCATGGATTTTTTCCAGATTATATATTCAATTATATATAATTGTGTGAATCTTACTTATGAATGACATATTACTCATTCCAGGATAGTTATATATATATATATATATATATTAACTTACTGGTCATTTTATCTCACCATTATTATGTTACAATTTCCCTATGTTGTATGGAAAATTATAACCATGAATATATCTAGAAGAAAATTTATTCTATGGAGAAATTTTGGTAGATGTTAAATACTTATTAATGATTAATTAATTTATTATATAGTGGAAAAATAGAATTCAGTTGAAAAATACATGATTGGTTTAGTTAATGTTATGTTTTAATTCTTTATAATATCAAAACATAAAAGATAACTGGAATTCATGTGATGATATATTTTATTTAATGCATGTAATTATGGGATAGTTATGTTTGGGAATCTATAGATGGAATCAATGCCAAGATGTGAATTATATTTTTATGAGAACTAAATCCAGGAGTGTTGGTCTATATAATCACATAAAAATAAAATATTAATCTAAAATTATTTGATAAATTTTTTGGATAATTCATTTTGAAATAATTTTACTATATACCACCCAAAAGATATGGAATGGTGTTAATATGGTTCCCTACTACTTCTACTGAAACAAATATGAGATTTGGTTGAAAACACCATGGCCTGTTCAAATTCAATGTTAACATTAAATAATTATTCAAAGAGAAAAAATATTCATGGTCTACTATGGTACACATAAACATAGTTTCCTATTATGTGCCTATAAAGTTCATTGGAAGAGTAACTATAAAGAGTAAAAAAATAAGTATTAAGTTTTATGTAATTTAATTTTATTTATCATCAAATAATGTTCCCATAATGTGAATTAAATAAAACATATTTACTACACATTTATATTTAAATACAATAGCCAAGTATGTTAAAAAAATTATAATAACTAAGGTGAAATCTCATAACCATAGAGAATGAGTGATTTCTATGTCAGAAATGAGAATTATAAAACATCAATTTTATATGTGCATTGATTATTATGAAACTATTATATTGAATTTAATGCTAATGAAAATTTTATCTTATTTTCAACTTATATAAAATAATACTTTATTTCAATGTCACAATGATTTTTCTATGTTATTTCAAACTTGACTAATTATTTTGTAATTATTGAATCGTTAAAAGTAAAAGATTATTATAAAACATAGAACATATACCATATCATTCCGTGATAATTACTAGTAAAATAAAATAAATGTTAATCATAAAACCCCAATATTTCATAATTATTAGATTTTAGACAATAATCCAAAATTCTGTAATAGTTAGTTTAGCCATACAATATAAACTATTCTAAGTTGAATATGGTGGTAAATTCATATACCCCATGATATTCATATAACAAATTTTAGTGATTCATGGTGTAAAAATGTATTGAAATGCTATAAATATACAAAATCATTCAAGACATATTTTTAGTGTGTATCCTAAAAAGTATTCATCAATCATTAAAATATGGTTTCATGCTTTTCTTAAAATAAAATCATCGTATACAGATCATTATAGTGATGGCAGTATAAGAAGGATCGATGAGGATCCTTATATGCATTGTGTGTTTTCCATAATTCCTTTTGGAGACTTAATTCTCAAATAATAGTGTATCAACTAACTATATTAAAAAAATGATAGTTGGATACCATATGATTTATGATATGACGATAACCATGTATGGCATGACCTTAAGAGATCTATAAGAATCATTAAAGATGGCTAAAAATTAATAAAAACACAAAGTGTATCTCATTTGATAATCTATATCCTCTCAGAATAATAATTTCCACAAGATGAAAACATATCACTAAAGACCAACTATCCATCAAGGAGGTAATCACATCCATTTAAATATAGTGATAGAAATTTAGAATTTGGGGGAATATCATATCTATATGCACATAATTTGGTATAGGAACACTAAACGTCACATGTCTTATGTGGAGAAATTATTATAGAGTCACATATATCTTTTTAATGTTAAAAAAACCAGGAGATATTATATTCAATAAAATATATGATATATTATTTGATAATAGTTATAAATCCTACAGTGAGTTGTAACTTAAAACTCACTATGATTGAGAACTTTACACAAACTCAACGATGGATTACATAAACCAAAATTTAGTTCTGTATATTTTTAGTTTCCCCAATTAATAAAAACACATTAAAGGGTATTCAAGAAAAACTATACATTCGTGGTGTAAGAATAGTGCCAATAAAGATTGACTGGATATAGAAATTCTTTATCTGAAACCCCTTTTTTAATTCTACATGACATAATCATTTGATGTCAACTTCACCTTCAATAGAAGAAGACTTATTGAATATGTTCCTAATGAACAATAATATATGGTTGTTGACATTAACGAAATCCAAAAAGGAAATCATTTTAAATAGATACATTTATAGTTTAATGTATGAATCATTATAAAATAATATTTTTTGGAATGGAATGTTTCCCTGTGATTGAAAATGGATCGTGGAAGAGTGATAATTTTCTGAGAGAAATATGGATATTGAAATATAGAGAAGAAATTTAGTATTAGTTTTTTATAATAATCTAATATTATAATAGAACTCTATGTTTGATAGTATATAATACATGTAACATTACGCTTAACTAAACCACAAAATATTATTATATTATGACCATTATAAAATATTCTTTGAATTAGAGGGTGCGAATATATGTAAAAAATTATTAATTATATATAAAATTCATAGTAAATAAAAATTTACTGATAAATGTTTTGTTGATAATCATTCATTTTTTTGTAAATACATTATATGCTTCAAAAATATGTTTTCGTGAAAACAATTATTAATTTTTATGAGAAAATATTATAATTAAATTCAGAATCTTTTATAAATTATATTTATTAAATTTATTAAATTTATTAAATAATAATATAAAAAGTATATTGGGGTGAATTATTGGATTTTGATGAAAGATTGAATTTCCAAAGAATAGTTGGAAATACTAATTTTTATGGCAAGACACATTTTACTCTGAAGTATTTACAAAGTCCAATTCTATTTTTGATTATTTTTAAATTCCTTTTATATAAAAAATAATACAATAATTGTTATTTAAATAAAAATTATAATTTAATTTTGTATGAAAAAATATTTATACATTAATGATTTTTTATAGAACCTTCTTTCTTCACGTTTTGTGTGATTGTTTTTAAATTGAATTCTGCCACTTATATAAATTAAATTTGATAAATGGATTCCTTGTTTTCGATTAAAATTATTAATATAATTTAACTATTTCATATTTACTTTTTTAAAAAATTAAAATTATTTTTTTAACACATTTATGTTTAAAACCTCTTTTCACATGGTAAAACTAAAGAGATCAGGGTTATAATTATTAAAAAACATGACATTATCCTAATTTATGAGTTATTTTTAACCATGTATCTATTTATTTAGTTAAATAATTTATTTTAAAAAATTATTTTGAATTTTGAAACCCATGAATGGCTTTTTAAATGATAAGTTATATTTTATTCAAATGAAAAAAAATGTTCTAATAATTGGATTTAGTGGTAGGGTTGGAAGATTCCATTTTGTTTAGTCTTGTAATAGATTTCTAAAAAACTTGTTTTTATAATATTTAACCAAATAAAATGGAAACCAATTTATTACAATAAAAACATTTACTACACTTAAATGAATTATTTTCATAAAAAAAATTAATGCATTTTTTTATCATATTAAATATAACTTCTTAAATATTTATCTATTTAACCCAATAAAATTGAATAAAAATTTTAATATATCATTTTCAAATAAAAAAATATTATTTTTGTTCTTATAATTACATTATCTCGATAAAATATTGTGGTATCAAGGTTTAGGTTAAAATGAGTTTAAAGTTATTTAACTAAGAGATAAGGTTAAAAAAATTAAAAACTTGTATAAATGTGGTTGGGTGAGTTTATGTTTACCATATTAAATATTATGATTGTTTTTTGGTACCTTGGTTCCACAATATATGATTATAAAATATATATATTAATCTTTTATGTCATTCCATGTGTGTCATTCCACTCACCTGTAAATGGGCACTATATCTTCTCTCCTCCTCACGCATTTTAACACTCTATATCAGCCAAAAAATAAAAAAATTCATATAGATGCTCAAAAAATCCTACAGATCTTAGATTAAGAATAATACAAATATTAGAGGATTACGGTGTAAAGAAAATGAGGTTTTCAGAATAAGAGGTTTAGTTTTTGACCTAATGTTTTGGTTTTATTTCTTCTTCTACCACCTTAAAATATTTGTATAACATGATGAAATAATAACACCAGTACCTTAAAAAACTAATATTTTTTTATATTAATATAATAATATATATAACTATCCATTATCAATTAAATGTTAAATGAATCCCCTATTTGTGTGTGCAACATGACTACCGCCTCGCAAATCGAAGTATTTCATTTTCCATCACGTCCTTCATGAGTAGTTATAATGACAGATTCATTGTATGTATATGATATTTTTTGACATATTTAGTATTATATAAATATAATATATCTCTTATGTTCTTATAATTCTATCAATTAAAAAATGATAATTTTTTTTGTGTATACAAGTTGATTACCTTCTCCATAAAGCGATGTGATTTGTTTTTCATTGCACACCATAATGATGAAATATAAAATATTATTTAAAGAAAATATTATATTAATTATATAATCATAAATATAAAGAGGTAAAATAATAATAACCGTATATCCATCATGTTCTTTGAAATATGAAAACGTTACATGTACGCTCCTATGACCTACCGTCTCCCTGATTATAACGCAGTTCATTTTTTATAATCATGTTTCATGGTTTGTTTTGAAATTATAATTTATTTATAAAAATTATAAATTTTTATTTATTATTATTATGGAAATTAATTTATAGTGACTTAATTGAACATACTCAACTTACCAAAATCAATTTGGATATATGATCTGAATATTATCATAAAAACCAAAATGATTTTAATAGATTAAGTAATTTTATATACGATGGTAAAAATTTAAACAAATATAAATAATAGGCATGAAATATGTTAATAAGAAGTTATATAATAAACATTCTTTATTATTAACAAAATTATTTTACATGATGAGATAAACTCGAGGTAAGGGACACATTACCTTAAAACCCTTTTTTTAAATGTTTAAATGATTTATATTCTAAATATTTTTATTCAATGTAATTATTATTATAAATAATTATACTGGATATTTATGTCGATATAAATGATTTATAAATAAGATTGTTTGTCTCTTTTTTTAATTTCTTTTAATGGTTATGGAAACTTTTTACATAATTTATTCAAAACACTTGGACTTTGTTTTCAAATAGGGACAAGGGATAGTCTATTTTAAGGTATAAGACATTAATGACATTATTATATCACCATACCTAATAATTTATTCTTTTATTATTTCAAGATCCTTTATATTTTTTTAAAAAACATCATAGCCAATATTCAAACTATTTTCCAAAACAGTTTTAAATAGAATTGATATTTCGATATATGAATTTTTTTTCATATGGGTGAAAAAATATTTTTTTGAGTGTGATGATAAAAATGAATTAATTCATGTGATATGATTAGATTATTGTTTTTATGAATTTTTATGATGAGGAGTGATTCTGATATAACTCATGATCATGGATGGGCCCGTTATAACTCTCTAATGCATTGAGTAAGGGGACAGAGTTAACTGGTTATAGGTTTTTCCAAATAAATTATTGCAAGTTATCAGGTAGGATATTCTATTAGTAATAGTGATTGTAATATTGATATTAAAATGATGTCCCATGTTATGTACATGAATTTTCTATGGTTGATAAAGAGTTATCAAGGAAATATTTTTTACTTTACCTTGTAAAATAAAGATGATTTATTTCAAATGAAATATTAAACCCTTTTGGGTAAAAATTACACTTTTCATAAAATTTTCACTAATTATTTTCAATTTTCCTATAGAAAATCTCATCATTAATATTTTAACCCTTTGTTTTCTAATAACATTTTTTACAAAAAAACTATGGGTTGCACGAAAGATTTCCTGTGTTTGTAAATTATTAAATGAGCCCAATATTTATTATGTTAAATTTAAACTTGATTTTATGATATCATAGTTAAAAAATGGACTAAAATGTTTCATTCATTTTTTTATATGTCTCTTCTGGCTCATTTTTTATGATCCCCTATTTTTTAAATTTTATAGGGTTTACAGTTATGAAAAAATAGGAATTCTAGTTTAAAGTCATGAAAATTTTTAATGAACATAAAACAAGTTTCATTATGATGGTTTTATAGTATAGAAAAAGTAGATAGTAAGTGGAAGTTTCCACATTGTAATAGATGGGCGGTTTATTTAATATTTTGTTCTAATTTCCAAAACGATAACTTCAAATAGTCCTCGAAATGAGTAAAATTGAATCGTTTTATAATTAATAAATTTACGAATTGTTTAATGTTGGATTTTTATAGTTGGTATCTTAAGAAATACCTATATTAATATTGAAATTGGGATTATAAATGTTTTTTCTAACCTTGGGAATACGTCTACAAATATATATAACATCCTCAGGTTTTGATAAAGTATATATTGTGTGCATTCATAGAAATAAAGACATTGTTTGAATACTATAATTTTGATTTTGATATGCCATAGATTCACCTAGGGGAAATAACATAAAAGAAGTGGATTGTGTGTTAACTCGATTGACACTAGTGAACAATGAGTGGGGATAAATCTGTACACATGTCCCGACACTCTTGGGTGATAATTATTTGGCTAATTCACATCAATATAAATGAAGATTGAGATGATAGAACATATGGAAACCTATGATAACACCTGATGATATGGAATAACACGACATTCCATTGTGTTGATAAGTCTAAATTTGATCATATGCTTAAAGTAATAAATACATATTTTTAATTTTGATGTGAAAAGAATAATTTGGGAGGATTTATTATTTTTTGATAGTTATTTTATGTATATATATAACCCTAATGATTTTCAAGTGAAAAATATATTAGAGAAAATATTAATTTAAATTTTAAGTACATAATTTTAAAGGTATTGATATTCATTTGGGTTTATATGATCATCATTGATGATGTTTATTACGGGTCGTTATAATTTGGGAACATATGTTTTATAATATAGATTTTTATGGGATTGAGAAATCATTTGGGGATTAAATGTTTAATTTTATTTCATTTTAATATCAATATATTTTGGGGGAAGATTAAATGATTAATAAAATGTTAATATTACTAGATAGGGTGTGATTTTATTTGAGTAATAATGGTTGAATTATCTTTGTGAAGAAGAAATAAATTTATTGTTGTTTTATCATGATTCATGTTATTTATTTAAATTGTTATTTAATTTTATAGAATAAATGATTAGGTAATATATATTTTTGGTTATGTGATATTTTGAATGACTAATGTTTTTTTGAGATAAATTTATAATTAATTTCAAGAATATTTATGATGAAGTCCTATTTATTTGGTTATGAACATGGAGTAATTTGAAGAGTATATATAAAAATTTTAAAGATTAACTTTGGGTGTTATTATTGTGGCCTTTAAAATTAATGTAGAATTTCATAGTTTTGGATATTGTCTTACCTTTTCCTATCAATGTTGGTATTGGTTAATATATAAATGTAAGTGGAATAAAACACTATCCTTTTATGTTTTAGTGACCTGTTAGAAGTTTATTTCAGTGCTTCAGGTATGAAACATTTATCCTGAATATGAATATTTTGGAGTCAAAGATGAGTTGAAGGCGAAAACCGATTAAAACACATAATCAAATGAAGAAATTCCAGTTATGGATTTTAAAAAAATCATGTATTTATATTTCATAAAATAATTGATGGTAAGGAATCTCTTAAAATCTATGAGAATTATCTTGAAAAAAAGTTATCCAATTTTCCTCATTTTTTATAAATATATGGTCCTTTTCACAAATCATATATTTATGTTTCTATGTTCATTTATTTCTCATGGTCATTCACATTGTTTTGAATAATGTCTTCTATCACTATACATTATTATTTGGAAATTAATATTCCTCTCCATGAGGATATTTTAATTTATCACTAATTATCTCTACTTAGTACACCTAGTTGTGTATTATTATAGATGACCTCTATATTTTATTTTCCATATTTTGAACAGAAATTTTTATTAACCCTTTTTATATTTTGGGTTTATAAATAAAGAATTTCCAAATGTCAAACCATTTATTACCATTCACAAGTTCAAATTTTGAGGATGAAATTTATTATGCAGTGGTAAATTTGGTACCCATGTAATTTTAAAAAAACAATGATATATAGCGTGTAAAAAATGAACAATGAGATTAAACGAACAATAAAATATTATTATTTTATGTCAGTTATAACATAGTAATGAAATTTTCGAGTATGAAAATTTTTAAAAATTATTAAATATAAATAAAGGATCATATAAATAAAAATATAGTTATAAATTATTATTAAGTATTCACTCAAATTTCTATAATTTCATCATATTATTCAGAAATATATTTTAACTTACTGTCACGTTTTTTTATTTTTTTTGAAAATATTGATTTTTTAGTAAATAGTGAAAATACAGATTCTTATTCAAAAAATATCTTTTCTTTTCAAGAATTTACAAATTCACAAGATATTTTGACTTAATATTAAAATTTAATTAGTTATTGTTTATTAAAAAAACCCATAACTACCATTTTAATCAAAATTATACATTAATTTGGTATAAAATCAATTTTATACAGACAATAATTTTTTTCGCGAAAACAACTCTTTTTTGAGTTTTATGGGAATAATTTTAAAAAAAATCTCATTGAATTAATTAAATTTAATAAATCAGATTCCATATTTTATATTGGTATAATTAATAAAATATATTATGTTTAACTTAATTTTTTTCTTTAATAATAGTAAAAATAATATGAAGATGTTACTACAGTTAAGGTTAAAATAAGTTTAATGGGTTATTAAACTAGAGAGATATAGGTTGGAATTACATAAACTAAAAAATTTATCTTATTTTATGAGTGATGTTATACGAAATGACTATTTATAGATTTTAATACTATATTTAAAAATATTGTTTTGATTTTGGAAACTAAGTTTGAATTTAAAAAAAATTATTTATATTTTATTCAAATTAAAAAAACAATTTGTGTTGGGCCTTTAATAGAATGATTAGAAGATTATTTTTTTGGTTATCTAAGAAATTATAAAAACATAATTTTTAATAATTTATCCAAAAATATAATTTAAACAAATTTATTACAATATTTTAAGGTGAAATTATTTTTACACTTAAATTATGTATTTTCATAAAAAAATATCTTTCATTTATATTGTGTTATTATATTTAAATAAATTACATCAAACATTATAAATTGATCCTGATAAAATGGACTAATGTTTTTTAATGATCATGTAAATTTTTTTAGAATTTCCCATTTATTTTTAGTCTTATTATTACATTATCATTGTAAAAATATATGTTATCATGGTTAAGTATAAAATTAGTTTGATGTGGTTTAACTAGTAGATAAAAACTAAGATGTTTAAAAAAATATTATAAATGTGATTGGATAAGTTTATATTTATCCAATTAAATTTTTTTTATTTTCATATTGGATTCCCTGATTCCAGTTGACATGATTACGATATATAATATTTAATCATGTAAGTAATTACAAGACTGCCCTTCCCGTTAATTATAAAAGTGAACTTCATATATTCTCATCCTCGTACCATTTGAGTACTTTAAATCTGCAAAAATCTTGAACAACACAATTTCAAACATCCCTACCCGCTTCATATTGGTCTTATATGTGGCATTATATTATCCTTATAAAAATTAACGTGCAATATAAAAAAGGTTTTCTAAGGAAGAGGTGTAGATTTTAACCAATTGTTTCTATTTTATTTCTTTTTCTACCTTGATAAAATATTATTCAAACATGATTAAATAATAACACCAATATATTTCATATATTTATATTTTTTTAATGGAGTATCTTAAATCCATCTCCTTATTCCATAAATTTGGAAACAAAATAATCGATCGTGTGTGTGGCATGACTATCACCTCATCAACCCATGTTATCAATGATGGTTATATTGATATATTTAATGTATATATATTATATTCATGATATATTTATCATCTTATAAATATAATATGTCATTTAAGATTCTACATTTCAATCTATTGAAAATTTTTAACATCGTTAATGTGTACGTGTGGATTACCACCTCTATTAAGCGGTGTGATTCATTTTTTGATACTACATCTCACGGATGTAAAATATATATGTGTATTTTAGGAAATAAATTGATAATTATGATATAATAATTCATTTTTATAGATAATTTTATACTCACCTTTTTCCAATCCTATTATTTGAAAAATAGAATCATTACTCAAGTGTATATATGGCCTAACACCTCCATGATTGTTACCTAATTCAGATTTCATAAATATATATTGTGGTTGTTTTAAAAAATATAATTTATTTATAATAATAATTATTATTTAATGATTATTATTCTTTATATGATTTATTATTTATCATGTTGACCATACTCAACTTACCGAAGTCATTTTGGACAAATGAGTCGAACATCGTTAAAAGATCAAACTTTAACTTAATTGATTAAATAATTGTATATAGCATGGAAATAAATAAAATTAATGGAATAATTAACATGAAAAACGTAATCAATCAAGTAAATAATAATAATATTATAATTATTCAGAATGATAAAGAACATACGTTAAATTTAATACTCAATGTAATGGACACTTTAATTTAGAAACCTTTTTTGAATCTTAAAAATAATTATTTTCTAAATTTCTTTCTTATATTAACATATTCAAAAATATAAATTTTTACTCATTTTATGTAGTTAATGTAATTTGTTTTTAAATTTTATGTCACTTTTTTCATTCTTTTAATGGTTTTATAAAAGAAAATATTTAACAAAATTTAAACGAATCATTTTAAAGTACATTAAAAAGGGTAACAAGAATGTTATATTTCACGTATATAGAGTCAATGGATATTTCAATCCACCATAACCATTATTTTACTTTTGGAATTAATTTATATGATTTCATGTTTTTTCAATGAAAAATCGTCCTTCACTATATTCTTCATATTTTGAAAGAGGGTTTTAAATGTAATGGATATTTCGTTATATTAAAATGTTTTTTATGGGTGAAAATAATATTATTTGGATTGCGATAATGTTAATGAAATATTTCATGTGTTATGATTATATAATAGTTATTGGTTATTTTTATGATGAAGTGCGAGTTTAATATATCTCATGATGTTTTCAAATCCTGATTAAGCCCTCTAATGCATCGGGTAAGGGGATAGAGTTAACAGGTTTTTGGTTTCTCTTGAGAGAATATTAGAATTTATTTTCATAGGATATTTACTTTTAATAATTTATTTTAAGAGCGATATGAAAATTATATCCCAAGTACCAAAATGAAATTTCTATGATTTCAAATAAGTTATAAAGGAAAATATTTAACATCACAGGTTAAGCTAATGACCGTGTTTAATGAATAATTATTCACTTTTTGGGAAAAAAGATGTTTTTTTAATATTTTTTCATGGATTATTATGTTTTCTAAAGAAAACCGTATTATTAATATTTTTCGTTAATGTTATCTTATGAACTGTTTTATTAAAAACATTGGTTAGTAAAGCTGATTTAATGTGTAAGTGAATGATTATTTGAGCTCAGTGTTTATTATGTTAATGGAAAAAATATATTTTATGATCTATGGTTTTTAAAATTGACTAAAATATTTCATTATCTATTTTTATATATCCAATACCATGTTTTTATATTCTAATACTGTGATTTTAATTATTTTCTCTAGGGTTTAAGGATATTTAATAACAAAACTAATTTAAGTTGAAATTTATGGATAATTTTCTTGTGAAGAAAATGTGCTTCATTAAAAAATTATTAATTTTATGGAATTAAATCTTGTTTTGAAATGTACACCTTTTAATATATGGGTTTTTTGTAAATGATTTTTACATAATTCAATATAACTCTAACCAATAAATGAACTCAAAAAAATGACTATGAATTACTTTATAAAGTTTCAATTTTTAAATTTTTTAAGGATCAGTCCTCATAGTTATTTAATACAAAGGATAAATTATACTACAATGAATTAATATAGTATCCCAGTTCAATGTGAATGTGATATATAAAGTCATATCTATAGTATTTATTAGTCTAAGACATAATACATGCATCGAAATGTTATTGAAAAATAAAATGTGGGACAATTCCACTAATTTATTTCTATTTCAACATGGCATGAAATATCTTCTGTATGATGAGGGAAAATGTTGGAGGAGATTCTCATTATGAATAAAAAATATGTGCTTCAAAGTAAATTAGAAATATATCTCCAATTACTATATATATACTAATGATGGATATTTCATATGGGTAAAGAATAATGATTAATATTAAAAATACTATAGTAGATTCAAATGTAGGTAGAAAAAATTATCTAACAATAATTAAGAATGTATAAGTGGATAAATTCAATGTATATAGAGAAATGAGAATACTATATTTCATAGATATATAAAACTATTTTTATAGATCAATTTATGTTTTTATCATATTAATTCTAATGTAAAATTGAAATGAATAGTTATAAAATTGAGGAGGTTCCATAATTATAGAGACATGTACATTGGAACTTTGGTTTCATCATAAGAAGAGGGTTTAGAAATGATCTCTTCAAAATAGTGAAATTATAAAAATATAATTAAGTTTAATAATATCGTGACGAACATTTGATTATTTTATTTTCCATGATGTCATCAATGATAAAGGAAAATAGGTGTATACTAGATTATATTATCAAATAAAATATTTTCTTATAGATTTAGAGTCACTTCAAGCACACCATCCATGAAAACCTGGTTGGATCAATTGATATAGTTATACATCAATATAATCAGTTTTTTTAATCTTTCCATTTTTTAAATTACTTATTGTTATACTGAAATTGTGAGTAAGTTCAAGTTGGTTCCCTTAAACTAAAATCTGCGTATGGTCAATTACTAATATATTAAATGGATTAAATATTCATGAATAATTTACCACATGATTATTATTCTTTTGTGTAACAATTAATGTTATAATTTTATTCATGAATCTTCTATAATTAAAGGTTGATATAGTTTCCCACTATGATATGAACCTGTAAATTATATGAAAATATTAAAAAATATATGTTCAATGGATGAATGAAATAATCTGATCTAACATAGAGGATATAATCTACCAAGGGTAGTATGTTTATAAAACATTGAGTCTTCTTCTCATGAATCATTCCCTTTGTATTCTCTAAGAGATGAGGTTATGAAAACAAAAATGCTAATAGTAATTATAGGTTCTATATGTGTCCTTGGTTATTACCATATATAGTTATATGTATTGGTCCTTAACTTTGATTTTTATTATTAATTCATATGATGATTTTCATACTATGATGTACTGATAAACACAATGATTGTATATGATTATGAAAAGGTTAGATACATTGGGTGCATCATGAGTGGAATGAAGTCTATGAATAAGTCAATAAAATAATGGATCTATATGGGATTTGTGGAAGTGGATATTTTGAGACGTTTTATAGATATTTAAATATTTATTAAATTCTAGGACATCATGTGTATATGCACAAGATCATTTATATAATTCAAAGGGTTTTTTCTTAAGAATTTAAGGACCATTAAGAAGGGGGAGAAGTAGTGGTGACATTTTATAGTTTTTTTTCTCTTGAAATTAACCATTGAAACTTGTATGTCTTTAGCAGTTGATTGAATCTTAACCAGGTAAATATCCATATTATTTTCCTCATTCATTTTTTTGGTATGAAAATATATGATTCGACTTCATCAGATAATGTATTCTTTTATTTAAATCACATTAAAATCCATTCAATTCTTTCTATACCAATCACACACAACGAGTGTGTCTTCATATAGTACATTAAACCATTAATATATGTACAATTCCTCAGTAAATCTATGATAAAGAATAGCATTTCAAAAATTATAATTAAATTTTTTTAATTTATTTATCTTTAATATAATTCCCTTCAATCACTATAGAACATTTTAGAAAAAATAATTTATAAAATTATCATCAAACTATGCATTGATAATCTCTACAAGATACCTCAGAATTTTGTACTATTTTTGACCATTTAAAGAACATCTCAAAATTATTATGGTTAAATACTATACATTTTAATTTAAATGTTATCAAAAATTATTTAGGTGAATTTCATCCTAATTGCTTCAAAATAAATCCTTTGTCTTATATATTTTTTTCAATGATTGTGTACATCTATCTATGGACATCATGTGTCTGCTAAAACATCATTGAGGGAAAAGTTTACAAAACTCAACCATGTAAATATTTATGGAATAATTCATTTGAAAAATATTTCTCTAATAAAATTAAATTGTAAAACACATTATAGATAATTAATCAATAAATCATAAATTTCCCAATCGTTTTTTTCTGATGGAATATATAAATATTTTTCTTTTGGGACATCAATAATTAACACGTATATCTATCTAATGTACCTCCAAATATTATTTCTGGTATACTGGTAAACTCTTCGACATTTCAATATTTCGTAAACCTTCTTTGTATTCACTTTAGTTTATAAATCCATTTTTTATGTAAATTCACAAATATCCATATTGCATGTTTTATATTTTTCATCTTCTTATAGTGGTATAAAATCAATAACAGCCTAGATGTTTTATGATGAAAACATTAAAAAAATACCATGTTCAGAAGGAACATCATGAGTTCTTAGCATTAATATTTTTATAGTTTAGAAGGTTTAAATTGTTATAAGAACATAAAAAACATTCACTTATTGGAAACTTCATGTGCTTTTTCAAATAAAATCATTATGTTGGCCTTCAATCTTGTATCCACGATCATTAGTTACATCATCACCACATTGACGATTGATATTTTTGCAATCACAAAATTTTCTTTTTAGTTTGAACTCGTACATCTCCCCCTTTATATGAACTTATATAAATTCATCTTGAATTATGAGAATCTTCCTGATATTTATTAAACTATAGATCCTTATACTGTTGTCCATCATAATGAAAAAAATTCCTTAAAATTCTTCGGAGAAATAAAATTAATTATCATAGAACATATTCAAATAAGGAAAGCTTCTTAAACATATTCAAAAACTCAATTTATCTTCAAATTACATAATATTTACATATAAAATATTGAAAACAAATAGAAAAATAATATCAAATAATCACAGAAATTTCCTCAATCTCCCCCTTTAGATTTATTTGAAATATTCAGAAAAAATAAATAAATATTTCATTAAAGTTATAAAGCTAAATACTTTATTATATACAATATAGTGACACCACACTGGAGATGAAAAAAAATATTGATGGAATTTTTTCCCTTTGTGACAAGAAATTTTGTAGCCATAATATTGATTTACTACCCATAAATCTTTTACTCCCCCTATAATGATAACACTGGATTCAGATCCACAAATAATATAGTACATAGTAGAACATCTTCATTATATATATTATCCGACTTTTACAATGTAATCCAATGAAAAGTGGCGTTAAATAAGAACAACCATAAGTAATTTATTGATGGTAAACATGTAGTTTTATCCTCCATTCATAAAAAATTCTAAAAGAAATAAATGTGGTAAAAACATCATCAATTTGATATTCTGATGGGATATATTTTAGTATGAAATCTTCACCAGTAAATTTGTTCTTAATGAAGTTGTATTTAATATGAACTTTATTTCATATAGAATGTTATGAAGTATTTTCAGTGAAATCAATGGAGATTCTATTATTAATGAGAATCTTAAATCATTTTTCATCATTCAGCCATAAATATACTATATGAAATTTCATCCAAATAGTTTTTTTAAATGATTTAATAGAGGAAATATATTCTTATATCACAATTCTCAATGTAATAGAACATTGTTTTTCATTACTCAACCTCAAAAAACATTATCCCTTTAAGAAAATTTCTCTAGATTTTTTTTGATCATTGAAATCCACACCCCATTAACTATTAGTAAACCCAAAAATGCACATCTCATTATTTTTTCAATACTTTGGGAAATAATTTGATGTAACTTTGTTATATCTGATCATTCTATTAGATACATGCTTATATGATTCCTTTGTACCACTTTGATATATTTCAGATAAGGTTATTACAAAATAAATATTTGGTCTTGAGGTAGTTGGATAGAGTATTCTTCTACTCAACTTCTGAAATTATTTCAAATTCACACTTTTTTATGTTTATATTTAATCATCTTCAGGCCAATAATAATCTATTAATAAACTAATTTATAAGCATTCATTTCAATCATTTTTTATAATTTCATATCATGATTTTCATGAAAGATCAATAGGCATCTTACCCTTTTCTAAACATGTATTTTATGAAATATGATTAAATCCCCATGAATTGAAATATAAAAATTTTCATTCACTTGTTCAGTACATTATTTAAATGTTTTATCCTTGTATTCTATAAAATATATAATATAAACATAAACTATTATAATTAGGTCACTTATTCTCATCTTCTTCACATATAAGTTGTTATCAACTTTTTTGTTATAAAACGTTTACTTCTTCAGGTGACAATCATGTTTCAAATACGTGAAAAGAAGAGTTTTCATCAACCTATAAAAGAATTTATTTAGCTTTGAAACCACTGTTTTTTGTTTAGTAAGAGTGAATGAATTGGGTTTCTTAATATAAACATCTCCATTAATTTCACAATTATAGAATGCAGACTTAACATCTACATGATATAAATTATTGTTTCAATGAGAAAACCAATCTAAGAATGTTTTAATAGTTTCTAATCATAGAGTAGGGGTAAAAAGATCTTCAAAATAAGAAAATTCCACTTATGTATAACCTTTACATGAAATACTAGATTTATTTCTAGATTTTTCTACGAGTTATTCGATCTTATTTTTGAATGCCGATGTTTTTCTATTAATTAATTCTCAAATGATTAAGGAATAATATCCCAGGTATTATTAATCTAAATTTCATCATACTTTTAATTTATTTTTTTGCTACTCTTTATGTTTAACTACCTCTAAAACAATTTTTGGTTATACCAGTGATATAATCAATATCTGGCTCTCAAATATAAATTTCTATATTCATTGTGCTACAGATTTATGATTTTAATGATGTTATCATATTAAAAATACATTTATATTGTTTAGATTTTTTTTTATTTTCTACCTTTTATAAATTCCCCATAACTAGAATGATCTAAATAAACTGGTACATGAGTATGTCTTTAGCCTTCTTGCATCTCATTATATTTTCTAGAATTTATCATTCTATCATTGATAACATATTTCTTATTATTTTTAATAACTTTTGTTGATATAAATGGATTTCCAAAAACATTAAAATCAATGGAATAGACAAACATATTGAATACTTTATCCCACATCTTGTTACTTCATCCATCAATGAAATATCACATGAAAATTACATATGTTTTTTCATCAATCTTCGCTAAATATAGATTTTTTATATTTAGTAAGAATAGAACCCAAGAAAATTAAGTACTTCACAATAGGAATTTTCTTTTACTACAAATCATATATAGACTTTTTTTATTTTAGTCAAAGTAAACTTTTTCATTGATCATCCACATTTACACTTAAATATTGTTTCTAGTGGAAATTTTTAAATCTTATGTTCAACAAGAAAGCCTTATTATATGTCAACTAAACCTATATTTTTTATTTTATTCACCATTTTTTATTAAGAAATTTATAAAGAACTACATTGGTTTTTGATTTGTTTAGTCTTCATATAGGACATGAAAAATTTACTTATGTACTCATTTTTATTATCTTTAATCATTTTCAAAAAATACACACCGTAATCTTTCTCAACATCCCATCTAAATGTTTTGAAAAAAAATGAATCCTATATTTTATAATTCATAAACATTATGTTATCAAACTAATTGAAGTAATCAATGAAGTCAATAAATTATAAATCACCTCATACTGACTTATGACTCATTGTATAAAATAGATTTTAGTGTTTGATATCAAGAGGTCTGCTTGATTGAATTTCAATATTATTATATCTTTCAATAACCATATTTCCTATATGGAAAGTTGTAAAAATAGAATCATGGTTTTTTTAGTTTTGGTAAAACTCTTATTGCATCATACATACATACTATGCTCATACATCTCTATCTAATATTCCCATGTATTCAGTTATATGGATTTTTTTATCCTTATTAATTAAATGAAAATAATTAAAAGTTTCTCCCATCTATAATTTTTTCTCTCTTTCTCCATTAGTAAAAACTTTATTTCCCTCAAATAACGAAACATGCATGAATATTTTCTAAAGATAACTTTCTTAACATCATCAAAATGTTGGATAAAATTTATTAATTATTTCATAATCCCAACAACTAACAAATCAACCTTTGACTTATGTATTTAATATTCAATATTTGGCATTTATATTCCTCTTATTAATAAGAAACTATCATTTAAAAAAGTTTCTTATCCCCCCTCTTGTATTTCTAAATTTTTCAATATTTTTACATAACAAGTAATTTATGAAGAACAACCATGACCACCAATGTAAGATTAATATTTTTCATAGATTTTAGAGAAATATAAATAACAAAATATTATCCACTAATAATATTCTTCCTATAGACCTTTTCGTTTTTGGTATAAGTAATTGTTATTGGATGTGTTCGCATAATTTTTTAAATATAGTGAATTGGATAATAACAGATTCCCAAAAACAACTCAAAGTAGTAAAATTGGATTTTCATGACTGATTGTTCACTTATGATGAATATTATTTTCCTTATTCCTAAAATAGTAAAGAGTTTTAGGATTTTCATCAATTATTTATTCCCCCAATTCGATTCCTAGACCTATGGAGAGACAAGTTGTGCCACAAATTAAACACCTTATTCCCATATAAACCTCAACAACAATAATATTCATTAAACCATCGTCTTCTTTATAATATAGTATCTATTTATGATGTGTTTTTAGGTTTAACATATCATTAAGTATCTATTATCACTTTGAATAGGGATTTATTATTCTAAATGTTATTTTTATCTATTATTGATGTGATAGGTTTATCATTTTTTTTATAACCCAATCTCTCAAATTCTTGATTCTAACACCTACATAGTTAGAAAAATCAATTGATATTTTTAGATTAGTGGGTGTAAATTTCACGTTATTCCTATTATTTCAACAATTTTAGATGTTTTTTAGTTTACCATTTATGCTAGGTTAAAATTATATTTCATTTTCATCTGGTTATATTCATTATGGAGACATATTGATTGACTCCTAAATAGATCTCCTTGATTAGCAGTAAGTTTTTTATTAGGATTTATTACCAACTTCCCTTGTTCTAAAACATTAATCTTTGGGTTTTTAATCTACTAAATATAATAATATTCCTTTTTAAGGAAATATTACTTTCATACATTCTTCTTCTTACATTCTGGCTTCAATATTTTATCTTCGTTCTTGAGTTTTTTTATTTCTATAATGAAACAACACATGTTCTTATGTCATATGATATTCCATATTATTTTCTTCCCATTATAATTATTCATTTCTTGATAGACCATATTTTATTTCAAAATAAGTAGATAAATTTATGATATTATTTATATTTTAATTTTTTGATCAACTATTTTCAGTTGAGTCATATATAACAATCTTAATCAATATACATATTTTATTTCTACTACTGAAATTTTCATTATTCTAAAAGCCTGGCTAACTTCCTTGGATGTTTTCCTCCACTACTTCAATAGAGTATTTCCTTCAAAATCATCATCATATTCTATATAGTTAATCTTAAGATATTTTGTAATAAAATTTATAATCCCTAAATTCTTGAAATAATTATGATGGAGTTTACATTGTATATTCATCTTCTCTTTGAGTAATTTTTAGTGATTAGTTCCACAGACTTATCATTCGATACAATGTTATATTTTTTATCATATTATTCACTAAGGACCACTACATCATGTTTAGATTCACAAATTTTTATATTCCTAGTAGCATTAAAAGATATCTCTTATTTAATTATCTTTTCAAATGCAGAAGAATTTCTTATTTTATATACAATAATAATGATATTTAATTCATCAATAGAAAACTCAACAATATATTATAAAGAATAGATTTTTGGGTTCAACCTTTAATGAACTAAACTTTTATAAAAAAAATTCCATTTGTGATTTAATTAAATGTTTTTTATTTATTATGGTTATTGAAAACACAAAAATATATTTAGATTTATTATATCATGTTCGATTAAAAAGACAATTAACAACCACAACTGTTAATAATATAGTCACTAAATAGTTGTCAAATGATTTGTATAATTATAGGGGGTTTACCAAACTAATTGACAGAGACAAAGTAAGTGACGACCTCAACCAGAAGGATAATACCATATAAAGACTAATAAATGTAGATTTTCATGGATATATCATCACTAGGCTTTGACCATGACCATGACCAAGAATATATCAGACAACTATATCATGATATAAATTGTTCGTAGGAAATGTTCAAGATCATCAAGATCACAGAACAAACCATGTAAGCAAAACCCCCCTTCAAATCTCACCATCATGCACTTTTTCCTTATGGATTATTCTGGTGTAATAACGAGATGTGTATCAAGACCCTAGTATTATGAATTTTCATATTTTATAGAGTATTTAATATATTTTCTCCTTATTGATACTTTGTAATAGATTTATTTTACAAACCAAAACAAAAACTTTTTTTTATGTAATATTAATTTTAAATTATGATATTTATTTTTAGGAATTAATTTAATTTTTAAATAAATAATATATTTATAAATTATTATTATCAAAAAAAATTATTAAATATAAATGATCATATAAATTTTATGTAGTCAAATGTAATTTTTATAAGCGTTTGAAAATTGATATTGGAAAAAGCACAACATTTTTTAATAAATGTATATTCTCTTTTAAAAGGGAAAATTCTAATATTTATAAATCTATTTAGATATGATGAATAATAATTTTGTAATTTTCATAATGAAATTATCGAAAACTTTAATTTTTCAAAATTTTCTAAGAGAGTCGTATTTTTGAGTAAAAATTTAATACGGTATAATAATTATGTGTGTATTATAACATCATAATGCACCAAATTTGATGTAAAAAATGATATAAAAGGTATTTTTCAATAAATAAATGTTTTCAATTTAAATTTATGTGTATTTTAGGTAATTGAATTATTTTTTTAATCCCTTTATTTCTCCTCCAAAACCTATATTATATTTTATGTTATTAAAATCATTTCTCTAAGATAATGACTCACTTCCACATCACCAAGAGTAATATTATATTATGTTCTTCCATGGTCCATAACAAATTATGGAAAAATACACTTTGGTAGAAATGATTGACAAACACCTTTGGATTTTTTTTGGTATCTATAACTTTATTATATAGAGTCAAAAAGATATGTTTTGGAAATAATAAATAACTTAGCGTTCATTCCCTTTATAAATCATCTCAATCTCTAATTCCACTTCAATAATAAATGATGGTGAATTTACATACTCTACCCTCCCCTCTATATAGTCCTCCAATAGTTCCTTTATTCTCTCATTAATCTTCTTCAAACTTTTGGAATCTCCCTATCAAGGTAAGGGGCCTCTCCTTTTTTTCAATTTTACAACCTTCTTTAAAATTGGAATTTCAAATATCAATGGGTTATATTGTATAGATTTTTAAAAATAAATTTTCTATCCAATTTATTTTGTTTTAATGTCACATCATTCATCCCCTTTCATTTTGACAATTTTCCCTGTTTTTATCATGGTGAGATTTAGTAAGGTGTAGTGTCCCTCTCTTCTTTATTCAAGCATCTTCATCATCTGATACCATTTATCTCTAATTCCAAATGATGGTATATATAATTTCATTTCCACGTAACATAAATTATGATTTAGAAGTATGTATAGGCTTCTTAAACTCTCATTAATCCTCCCCATTAACATTTTTCTACCAATGTCGTGAATTTGAAATTTCACAATTATTTTTCATTATAAACGATTGTCTAGAGAATACATATAATATTCTTTCTCTCAAGGTTGTTCTAATTTATGCCCATATAAAGAATTGATGTTGGTAAATACATTTTTTAAATAAAATAACATTATCATGGTGGAAAATATATGTATGAAATCTAAATTTTAATACATTATTAGATTAGTTTTATATTCCTCTCAATGACGCTTTCCGGGTTTTCCCAAGATTACTTTACTATTTTGAGACCCATATACTCCATATAAAATTTTTATTACAAGTAAATAAGAAATTATTTTGATACTTTATATCAAACACAATATTTATTTTGTCGAAAAATGTTATAGGGGAATATTTCAAAAATGGTGGAAACCCTACTATAATTGTATTTCCATGAAACAGAAGATATGGTATCATTATGTGTTTTTATCAATTAATTTTTTTACATTAATGGTTGGAATACCACTTATATTTACTAAGATGATATTATATATGATAGTAAAATAATGGATCATATCGAGGGAAGTTGGATGCTCTAATAAAATAAAAAGGTCCCAATCATGTAATGATGACTAAGAAGGGAGATTTCGATAAATGGTGACCTTTTACAATTTCTTTTACCATGAAATTAACCCATTAAATTTTTTTATATATCAAATTCACTCATATTCAAAGATAGTAATGTAATTTAGGGCTTACATTATTTACAATTATCACCCCTAAGGTGGGTGACTACATCATTATCATGTTGACTCAAGTCGGTCCCCAAAAATTCAATATAACATAATGTGAAAAAAATTGATTCAACTAACATCAATATAATTCTATCTCAAGATTGGTAATTATAATTAATAAAAATAGTTGTGATGTTTTATTATACAATATAGAAAATAAAAGAAAATATAATCTAAAAAAGATCATGAAAAATATATCTTAATATTCCCAATCTACTACACACTTAATCCAGTATGACCCTATCTGGGGTTCCTAAATCTCTTTCTAGGATAAATATGTATGGAGTAGATAAATATTCATTTATAATGACTCTATCTAATGCTTATTATTTAACCAATAACTTCATTTTTTTTGTAAACTCATGTTATAAGACCTTCACTTCTTTTCTCTCTACCACACATAAATAGTGTATCATTATATGGTTCTTTTACCCCTTTAAATAAGCACATCTAAATTTAAATTCCATGATAATTCATGTTATTCCAAAAAAAAATTAAATATAAATTATCCTTTAAAATTTTTCATTTAATGAACATTGTGCAAAACATCTATAATATTTGATAAAAAAACCTTAATGAAATTATCCTTAAAAATTGGCGTTGAAAAAATCAACAAATGTCATAAAATTTTGGAAAAAAATTATAATATTGAAAGGATGTATTGGCATAAATATGGTAACAGAATTTACCGAGTTTTTCAATGCTTCTAAAAACATAGTCCATTGAAGTTATGTCTGCTTCCGTCGCATAAATTAATTTATGTCATAATATTATATCAGATGAGTTGGAATATCTCAATTTGGTCATCTCCTGTCTGCTCAGACATCATATAGGGCTCGATTAAAAAAACAAAGTATAGAGTATCTCAAAAAATCATCCCTCTGATAAATCATTATTTGATAAACATGAATATCTAAACTCATCATTGGAACTTGCTCAGGAATTCGTAAACATTTCAAGACTTTGTTTGATAGAGAATTTTAATATTTCTCTATTGAAAATTCATTGATTAATACCCCAATAAATATAATTTACTCCTTACTTCTCTCTGTGGAAGACTCATTAACTCTCTGTTGTCTTGATCTTACATAAACCATTGTTATTTCAAATAGATTTTATAAATCTCCATTCAATGTAACTCAAAACCTATCTATATGATAACCATCATAGTTTTCTTTTTTTTATGGTGATGAAACATATATGTGTGACTATCCTTTGTATGATGTTAAATAAAGAGTATATATTTCATTTATCATGAACTTCTGGACTACATATATTCAAAGATTTTGTAGTTTATGAAATTATCATTGTAATTTGAACATCCTAAAAACTATCATTGTCCAAAAAATTCACGAGTGTATGCCTTGTAGACTAATTCAACTAGTCGTTGGTCTCGTTTATCTGATCATCAATTGCATCTTCACTACATCATATCTTGAAATTTGTATAACCTCAACTCTATCCCTAAAATTCAAACAATGACTTATCGACCGTTTTAAAAACACTTACATACTCATATAGATTCATTAGAATATTCATGATGTTAGGTACATTAATGATCACCATATCATCATTTATATTGTAAAAATAACTTCCAAAACATCATTAGTAATATATAAATAAATTCATTTAAATTTATTTTGATATTGAAAGTTTCTCAAACACTTTCAGTAACTCATTTTATCCCGACAAACAAAAGAATTTAGAAAAATGATGAAGAAAATATTTAAAATAATCAAAAATCAACCAAGAGGATCGTAAAAAATTTATATAGATCAATCACACAGGTTGTTGACAAAAAGTGTAAAAACTTCTTAAGGAGATATCCTGATAAAGTTATTATATTACATAGTTGTCATTTGTAGGATGTGATTTTCATGGTGACATTATCTAATTTCTCAATTAGTTCCTTGACATATTACTAGATACAGATCATGGACTTTAGGGTAGTTAGCATAACTCCACTACAAAATTGATATAGATAGTCACAAAAAAAGTATACTCAGAACCTTAAATATATTCTACTTGAATTTAATAATTAAGATAAGGATTATTCATATCTTGTTTAATAATTATTCAAGTATGGTTGATCAAATTAATTTAGTCACAGGTTTATCTAGAGAATTTATATGTGATTAAAATATTAAATAAATCATTAATCATGAACGTAGTGAATTATTATTTATTTATTTAATTGATGTGTAATTCAATGATGTTTATTTTAAAAAATAATTAATATTTATTCATGGTTTTATAAATTTAAGGGAGGATTAATGTACGTTGTTATGGGTCCAGGGGTAAAGACATATTGAATATATTTAAAATAATTTATATTTAAATTATTCATTAGTTTTTCACATGTCAATAAAATAGAAATATTATCATTATTATTATTAGATGTTGGGATGATGAGGATTAATGTATTAGTTAAGGGACATTTTGTAGTGCCATGTTCTCTATCCTCGCTATATAAAGATGTTTATACCATTTATAGGGTTAAAAATTATAGTTCATAATAAATAACATATTAATAAATATCTCAAACCTAGAGAGAACATTCTAAATAATTCTCTTAATAAGGGAGAACATAAGTCCTTCTCCTACCTCTCAAGAATATTAGAGAACTCAATAAAATCATACAAAAGTTGAGGGGTAAATTTTTATGACCAATAAAAATGATCCAAATAGTTAGAATCAAATACTCAAACATTATGATATTTTAGGGAAATATTTATAATTTTATAAAGAACTTTTGAATTATAGTTAGAGGGATTCTACAAATGGATCGTTCATTATAATGAAAATAAGGAATGATTAATGAACTAAATCGATAATGTAGAAATAATTATGAGCTAAGTTATTGATCAATTATATAAATAAATTATAATTTATATGTCAAAATATCCCTTTTTTATTAGGGTTTATATTATCTTTTTCTACAGAGAAACTAGATGATATCAATAAAAACTCATTATTGGGTATGTGCTTGACCACTTCCACTATGCCGCATAACCTTCTTGGATTTTATCTAAAAGTGTTTCCCTATTTAAAATAATAATTAGCAAGGGAAGAAAATATATATGACTAGAAAATCTACTTAATAAACCCTGTACGAGTTTTGTTAAAGGATTATGATGCTAATTACTAGTTTACCACATCAGCACTTTTGGTATCACCACATCTTTGTGTTTTTCATCCAATACTTGCATAAAAATGATTTCATTATACTAAATTATTCTTTAAGAGGAGACCATATATATAAATTTCTATATAAACCCAATGAGGTAAAAGAGAAATTTCATAGAACTGTAGAACGTTTGTTACTCAAACCACCATGTGAGGGGTACATGAGATAATGAGGTTGAAGTATTCATTGATTGAAATAAAAATTGAATTGTTAAACTATCATGTGATAAAGGTATCAATAAAAAAGGTTACTAAAAAACCGTGTACCCCAAAATTATTCTTCCAGATATTCCATTTTAGCATATGTATTTATATAATGTTTCATTCATGTGTTTGAAATCAAGAGTTGTGATGTCATCTACTAATGAAAAAACCCATAAAAATCAAAAAATCAAGGATTTAAAGAATAATCAATCATGGAATACAGATCTAGATATTAGAAACCCCAAATACCATCATTCTTGTAGATTTTTTTCTAATCATATCATCCAACAATATTACAATGTAATAATTCTCAACCCTTTTAAAAGTTACCGACCATAAGGATATATTCAATTTACCTCCACAAAGGACTTGTTATGATAATTAGAAGAGAATTAAGATAATCAATAATCCACCTTGAAAACACATGGATCTAAAATGAAGGAGTTAAAGGTACTGTATGAATGGATCCTTTCCACTCAAAATACTTGTTAATTTTATAGATTAAGTAAATTTCTTTTCCCAAACTATTCTTAACAAATAGATGTTTTGGACTCATTTATGATCATGTATATGGACATCCATATACTAAACACAACAAATCCTATTTTCATGTATATAATATATCTCAAGGAATTGCATATAAAGAATAAAATACTACATGGAGTTGAAAAAGTATTTCGGGGTAGGAATCTTTCTATCCTTAATATCTCAAAAAGTTCTAAAAAATGTTAGGAACCAAGTATTTTTATTATACAATTATTTATATTAAATAGTTGTTTCACCAATTCCTTATGTGGATTGGTAGAATCAATAAATTTAATGATTTTCCCAATTTATTCTTCACTACAGGTTGGAGAACACAATCCAACAAAGGATTCTGTATCGTTTTCCAACAAAAGTACAGTTTACACAATTTGACTTTTATAGGATTATTTGTTAAGGTTTAAAGGTATGTTATTACCTATAAAATATTATATAAAGAATATGGAAATATATATACATATTACTCATTCCCCAATTATCATAGGATGGATATTTTTTAAAACTACAAAAACAAAAATCGATATTGATACGGGATCCATTTCTATGGATTTTGGGGAAGATTATATACATTTAAATATTTTGGATAGTATAAATTACATAATGAAAATATATTCATTTTTTACTCTTTCTCGTCATTAAAACAATTTATGATCAAATGAAGATATGAATAACATATATGATATATTAAAAAATTAATAATATCAATAAATTAACCCAACCTTTTGGATAATTATGTTATTGAAAATGAGTTGAATCTTGAACCAAGTATGTGTAATGATCATTTAGAAGGAGAATTGGATGATGGTTTTTTTCTAATTTGCAGAAATCTATCACTAACATCTTTCATTTGATCATAGAGGTTGAATATTTGGTCGAGACTAAATAAAACCTATTCCTAAAAGAGCCATGTATTTGGGAGTTAAATAGATTCCATCCAATCAAAAATACACATACCTTTTGGAGGATAAAAAGATAACTGTGAACGATTCAAATAACCTAGCATCTAACCTAGAACATGAAATATTAACTATTATGTTATTGAAAACGAGTTAATTTATTATACATATTGTATGAAAAATATTTACTACCACAGAAGATTTATAATATTCATGCATTATTTCTTCTATAATATCTGTAGTAACCCAAAAATATCCATGGATTCACATGATATCATCCACATCAATGACCGAACCCGGGGACATGTCTGAACCTGAAACACTTACCCATTGAACCATGAATTCCAGATATAAATGTTACCTCATCATCAATCGATCCAAAAAGTAATAATTCCATTATTGTTCCTATATTAATATCCATCCATACAAATACTTTAACCTCCATATTCATATCATAAAATTGACTCATCAACTTCCTCTCACTACTTACCACCATAACATCTTATTTTTTGTGTCTTCTGTCTCAAAGAATCTTCCACAACATTACCATTCCTATGTGAATTAGAAGGTTAAAAATATAAATAATGAGGATATTGAAACTATATATATAGAATGTAAGAAACAATATTATAATCAACATGATTTATAATAAGATCATTAAATTAGTTCCCTCTATGATCCAAAATTGGGGTGTCTAAATTGGTAGTTGACAATTTTACCATTTCACATTTAAATATTATTGATTAGAAAATAGATTAGTTATTTGGTAAGTCCCACTATTATTTTCTTAATGGATTTTTTCTATTTTAAAATACCTATAGAACTAGAGGATAAATAAAAATTACATTTATTTGTACATATCATAAGTTTTCATACAAAAAGTATGCCTTTTGGCATATTAAGTTACCTAGTTACATTGAAATACCATACAATAATACCTCTTAGTACCTAGTTGAATGATTCTTATAGGTAATTATCTATGAATACTTATATTATGGACATAAATTTGAATTTTTTTTCATTATATTATTGAAATATTTTTTAAACTTTTCATTGAAATTAATTTGGTCATGAGTCATGCAAAATCACAGATTATACTAGAGAAAAGTAATGTTCTCGGTCACATTATTTACATAGAATGAATTTAAGTGAACAAGGACAATGCTAATGTCATATCTAGACTACCATAATTCACCACTGTAATACATATTAGGTAATTTCTAGAATATAATATTTTTTTATGGTTTATAATATACATTATCCTGAAATCTTAACCATTAAATAACCTATTTAATATGATATGTATTTTTTCTTTCATAAATCATGTTTGTAATCTTTATTTAGATAGAAGGAGACCCTAAAAACCCATCATGAGGCTATTAACCTGAGATATTCCATTTCATATATTGTTTTATGCCTCTAATAAAGAAGTATGATAAATGTTTCCTTACCAAGTCATTAAACATAAACATGTAATAGAATTTACTTCAAAACCCAATATTTAGCTCCTATTTAATACACTACCACTGAAAATGAGTTTCATTTGTAGTCCTGGCACTAGAAATTTTTTATTCATATCCATTGGGAAGTAAAATAATATTTTATTCTGATCATTCTTCTCTTAGGTACATAATATATAAATATAAATCAAATACAAGTATGAAAATTTGGATGGTTATTCTCTAGGAATTTAATTTCTGAAATCTATTACATGGAAGGTTTTGAGAACCAAGTTTCAGATCACATTATTATAATTCTCCACACTACTAGGGTTTAATTACATATAGAAAAAAACATAAATGATGAACTCCTCTATGATAAAAAAAATTTGAAATCACTATTATGGAACCAAGGTATAAGGGTTTGGTGAATTATATGGTCACCTCAAAGGTCCCTTAATTCATTTTTAAGAAAGATATTCATAAAATAAAGTATTAGTCAAAATATTGAGAAAGACCTTAAAGGTTTAATGTAATCCCTAAGAGGGGGATCAGGTGAATCATCGTTGTATTCTTATTTTTATGTTAAATTTTATAAGAACCATTACCTCTAGTTAAAGAAAGAAAACAAAAAAAACAAAAAAAACATATCCATAGGAATAAATGTATTTATAACGTTCACTACTCAATTAGGGTTTCTAATCCTTAGTATGGTTTTTAAATTATAAAATACCAAAAATTAATTTTATAAAAATCCTTTTTGTGAGGATAGAAGAAGAGGAATGTACGGTAAAAAATGCATAAAACTATGATCAATACATCATTTCATGCATTTATTTGAGCACAAGACATGTAAATATGATTTCAAAAATTTTCAAGAAACCTCAACCAATAGATTATGAATATTGCAATTATACATTTTTAATCAATTTCTCTTTTTTAATAATTCATAAAATGTTCAGATTCTTACCCAAGAGAAGTTAATATCATATTCTACTGACATGATAGGCAACTTAGTCATATTCCTCAATCTAATTCATCGGCCTTTTTCAACTATTCAAAAACAAGTCTAATTGGTTTTCTTTTAGAGAACCAGAACTCAAATATTTTTTACATTACATATTTTTTTGAATATGTCAGTATAATTGATTATTACAATTCGGTAAATACTAAGAACAACTTCTCTAACAAAATTTTATATCTAGAAACATTCCTCAGGAAATTCTGTCTGAAAACTTCTCTCTGAATATTCTATTTAAAAAACAGATCATAATCATGAACAATAATGATTTTTATTCTTACTCTTAAATATCATTAGATTATGTTTTACATGGACTCCTTTATTTAGGTTTCATTCAAAAAAATTCATGAATCCAAAATAGTTTTCTTGCTCAATAATATTCCAAATAACTAAAATTTATGTTCATTTAAACTTAATTAGAAAACATGACAATTCTTCCCAAATATTCTGGTGTCTTATCAAATATTGTTGAATTCTCAAAAAAGGTATTAATTATCATATTCAATTGAATATGAAATTAAAAGGTTCTATTTTTTGAAATTTATATTTTGGAAAATCTCAATTGGAAACTCTATTCGTCATTCCAGTTCTTTGTACCTAATTTAAAACACATAAACTAACATACTTCTCCCTCTGATGCCCCAAACCAACTGAAACAGTTTATCAACATCATTGAAACATTAAAACACATCACATCTATAGAATAAAAATATTATAGGAAACTTCTATATGTATCACTCTAGCATCAAATTTATTCATTTGATCAACAGCTCCTCATACTGATGAATCTTCTTATGATGGAATTCAACATCCAATGACACATAATTGTAAAATAGATCACCCAATGAATTTATATCAATCAGATTTTATGAGGAATTAGTTAAGATCTCCTATTGGATTAGTATATGAAGCTCCTATACTGGATGTAACTCCCCGACCCAAGTTACCCAGAGTCGGTGCATTATTACATAACATTGGCATGATCACAAAAGATCATGTCTCTAAAGACCGATCTATTTAGTAGCCTTTAAAATACTAGATACATTCATAAGTCTTAAATTTCATAATAGAGTGAAAAACTAAAACAAAATAGTCTCCATAGTACACACTCATATCCACTCAGACTATCCCTACATCTCAGTCATAATATACTTCTTCACATCCTGGGAAAAATAAAACATAGAAAGGGGTGAGCACAGATGCTCAGTAATGATAACAATATAGCAGAAACTCTCATAAATAAGCACAAACATTTAAGGAAATGTATAACTAAAACCTAATCCTTTTAAACATGAACTTCTGCATAATATGGTAGAAATAAAATTAAATAATTCCATTTACAAATTCACATGTATATTCTACTAGTCGAATAATCATATTCAATATCCATAACCACATTCAAAATGATGGAATGCATAATACCAGACTATCATAAACCCATATTCAAGGCCTTGTACCAAGACTAAAAATAAGATTTTGTCCTGTCCTTGTTCCAAGACACTTGTTTGTCTCATGAGACCTACTGATGCATCGAGCTGCTATAGTGGGCTCCACCCGTCACTTACTAAGTCCAATGCATTCCTCATATGAACAGGTTTAAACATTACATAAACATTCGTATTAAAACTACCATACGAAATGTTAATAATTTATCCATAAACCATTAATGGTATTAAAATAACACATCCACAGTCAAACATTTCACAAAAACTTCAATACAATATGGAAGTTTTTATCATAATAAATCAACTTCAAATAAACTTAAAATCCATCAAAGGATGTTGACAGAGATGAAATCAAAACTATTTGAGAGAAATATCTTTTTTTTTTAAATCATTGAAATGTCACATAATTATAATAGAAAACATTTACTTTGAAAATATTCTTATAAAAATGTAAGGGACTCTTAAATGATTTTATAATGGCATAAAATAGTCACACCCACCGTATAAGTTGAAAAAATACATTCTTACCTTAAATTTGGCGAAAAGGTTAAAAAGGACCTTGTTTGGAAAAAAACAGAAAGATTGCATTATAAAAATCTTATAAAGAGTCAAACAAGGGTATAAATGACTTTAAACCATAGTATATAAAATATTAATATTGTTCTGAAATACATTTTTAAGAAACATGGATGTGGATGATATAGAAGTCCCAGTAGATACTTACGTAAAAACAACCTCAGATAATAACAGGATTGTGAAATTAACACATACTGTGTAATTTTCCTTGGTCGAGGGCATGCCAACCTCCTTTATAATGGGTAAATAACTGTTATTAAATTATACAAGAATCATATACAGTAATATGATACCATATATGATATTTTAACATTTTTTTGCTAATAATATCATTGTATTATCGTCGTTTTAGGTTTTAATGGATTCGTTTTCCATTATATTCTTTGTTATGTGAGTAATATTGTTATGTATGGGGTGTATAATATTCATATCCAGAATGATATCATGTTTTTAAATTTTTTTTAATCATCTAATAAAAATTAGTCTTGAATGGATACGATGGGGAATGAATCTCATCGTGTTCGTGGAGACGGTAATCCATACATACGCACGAGCGAAAATATCATTATTTTGATATTAAAATAATATATAACAGGATGTTATATCATATATACATAATTATTATCATGTAATACATATTATTTACATGAATTACAAATCATTATTTTACCCATCCAGATAATAATTTATTGAATAACAATTACACCCTGACGTGGAGACGGTAATCCGCACGTACGCACGTATGGTGACATGTCATTCAAAGGAAGGATATAATAATGAATATGGATGTACCATATTTATAATAACATTAAATTATATATAATATACTGGAGTTGTTATTTTATAATGGAAATAACAAAGAAAGAAGATGTGGAAGAAGAAAATAACTTGAAAGTGGGTGGTGAAATTATTACCTCTTCTTAGGGTTATTCCTTTTGATTCGATCAAATGGGCTCATTAAGATGGATTTATGACTAAAGGAATGGCTCTAGGATGCATTGAGGGAAGTTGAGAGGATATTTGGTAGGGTTTGGCCGAGCCAAAAGTCTTTGATGTTGTGAATTAGAGAGAAGGGGGAGTTTCCTTTTATAAGAGGGGTGAGGGGCACCTTAGGAAAAGCTAGAAATATTATTTTATAGAAAACTCATTTTCGGTTTATAACGGACAAAAAAGAGATAATTTAAAGTATATGGTGGGGATGGGTTAAAAACCACCCAACCAATAGGTTTTAGATAGTTTTGTGTCATTATATTAACATTATCATTTAGATTTAACTCTTAGTTAAATAGTTTGACATTTACCATCTCTCTTTGTATTTTTATATTATATGGTTAGTAAAAATAATCTATACTTCCATGAGAACCCCAAGTGGTTCATTAATTAATAACCTTTCATTATATATGTTTATTGGTCGAACCATAGTTTTTAAGGAATATAATATCAATTAATAATATAATATTTGTTTTAAAAACACTTTCATGTCAATTTTGACACTATTTGTTATTTTGTTTTTGTTAAATTCATAAAAGAATTATTACATCGAAAAGAATTCATATATCCAACCCTCATATATCATAGTAACCTATAAAATTAGTGGAATTTATAAAAAGTCTCAAATTACATTTATGTGGATATTTATAATATAAATTATTTTAATATTTCATTAATTAGGTAATTACTGCATCAGCATCGAATATATCTTATGTATAACCCTGTATTAAATTTTTTTTTCTTATTAAACATTGATTTTAACTCTTTTAACAATTCCTTGAATTAAATAATAATAAATGTCCTAATCTAATCCATGTGGGCCAAAGAGGTTTGTATCTTATTACTAAGGTTATTTTGGTCGAATTATACTTTTCCAATAGAATTAGGACATGTGTTAGGGTAATATTAATATCATTTTTACCCATAATTACACTATTTAATTTTAACCGTGGTAAATAAAAGAAAAAAGATAATATTCCCCAAAAAAAACATTTTTATCTTATTGAACCACATTTTACTCCATGATATTAACCATGTTTCTAGGATTTTAAATTTTTCTCTCACAGAAGCGGTAAAATTTTGTTTTATGTGAATTTTCAAATTCTCCTAGGAGGTAGGTAAAAGGCGGTGAAAAGTTCAATAAAATTTATATATATATATAATTATTATAAACTGAATCCAATGAATTAAATTGAACATATATAGGTATTATCTATCTATTTTGACCAAAAATAAATTTATATAAAATAAATAATTATTTAAATATAAATTTAGTTTTAAACTATAACTCAGTATTTTTCACTATTCATCAAAAATTGATGTTTTTTAGAAAAATTTATAAAATTTCAAAAATTTAAAAAAAATGGGTATTACTATTCATACCAGCTAGTTGGATTGGTTGTGGTGTGTGTTAGAACTCCAAGATGCGTACAACACACGCTACTATATTATTCAAAGGGAAACATGTCGTGGAAGATTAGGGTGTTACATTCTCCCCTCCTTCAAATAATTTCATCCTTGAAATTTCTAGAGTATTACTACATAAAAGGACTCAGGTTGTTCTTTATCATAAGTTCCAGGAGTTCCCACGTTTCCACTTCCATCTTATGGTTTCTCCATAGAACTTTTACCAGACGAGTCGTCTGGTTTCATAGCACTTGTTCTTTTGTGTCAAGAATCATGAAAAGATCTTCACAATAAGACCGATCGGGTTCTAGTTCTAATTCCTCATAGGTGATTACTTGTGTTGGGTCAGGCATTTATTTTCCCAATAGTGATACGTGGAACACATTGGGAACATTGGAGAGATTTGGCGGCATTTCCAAATGGTAAGCTACAGCCTGAATTCGTTCTAGAATTTCAAAAGGTGTGATGTACCTAGGACTAAATTTTCCCTTATTACTAAAACGTATATCATCCTTCCCTGGATATAAATTTAAGAAAAAACGATATCCTACCTGAAATTCCAAATCCTTTCTTCGGTTATCAGCATAGATCTCCTGCCTACTTTGAGATGCTTTGATGTGGTTTTGAATTAACTTCAACTTTTCCAACATTTCCTCCACCAGTTCTAGGACTTCGAGTTTTCATTCACCAACATCATCCCAACAGGTTGGTGTACGACATCTCTTTCCATATAACGCTTCATATGGTGCCATCTGAATACTTGAATTGAAGCTATTGTAGTAAGAAAATTCTAACAGAGGTAAATATTTATCACACATACCCTGAAAGTCAAGTGAGAAAGATCTCAACATGTAATCTAAGGTTTGAATAGTCCCTTCTGATTGTCCATCAGTTTTGGGGTGGTAGGCAGTTCTCAAACGAAGCTCATTATCTAGGGATTTCTGAAGACTTTACCAGAATCATGAATTAATATTTGGATCACAATGAGAAACAATCGTTAAAGTTACTCCATAAAGTCTCACTAATTCATTAATATATAGTCTTATTATACGTTCAAGTGGTAAATCCTCCATTATAGCAAGAAAATGTGATGACATGGTAAGGCGATCAACAATGACCCATATTGCATCATTCCTTCTAGGAGTCTTTGGTAGTCCCATGACAAATTTCATCGTAATATTGTCCCATTTCTACTATAGTATGGGAAGAGGTTACATGACTCCTCCAGGATGTTTCCTTCCAGCTTTCACTTGTTGAAAAGCCATACATCTTGACCCAAAATCAGAAATTTCCCTCTTCATGTTATCCCACAAAAAATGTTCCATCAAATCTCTATACAAATTGGTTCTCCCAGGGTGTATAGAAAAATTGGAATTATGAGCATCATCTAACAATTCCCTTTTTGGATCAGGTATATCAGGAAAACAAAATCTCTTCCCAAATTTCAAAATTCCATCTTCATACACAATGTCACTCTATCTCCCATCATTCATAGCTTTAATATTCTTTTCAAACACTTCATCATTGGTTTGAGAACTCTTTATAATTTATAGTAATGATTTTTTGGAAACCATTTGAAAATTTATTGATGTTTCCCCATACATTGTTATTCCCATATCCATGTTTACTAGATTAAATAAAATAGGATCCCTTTCAACTCTCATCTTGTTCTAAACTCCATGATCCTTTCTGCTCAAAGCATCTACCACATTATCTGCCTTCACCTAGTGGTAGTGTATCATGCAATCATAATCCTTGAGTAGTTCAATCCATCTTCTTTGCCTCATGTTGAGTTCTTTCGGTGTGAAAATATACTTCAAACTCTTGTGATTAGTATAAATCTCACATTTTTCACCATAGAGATTGTGTAGTATCCAAATCTTCAATGAAAAATTACATCTGCTAACTCAAGATCATGATTATGATATTTTTTCTCATGTATTTTCAGATTTTGTGATGCATAAGCAATAACCCTATCATTCTTCATAACAACACAACCAAGTCCTTTCTTCGATGTATCACTATAAATAATGAACACATCATTCCCTGATGGTAGAGTCAATATAGAAGCACTAACTAATCTTATCTTCAGTTCTTCAAAACATTCTTCACACTCTTTTTTCCAAACAAATTTAACCCCATTTCGTGTGATCTTGGTTAATGGGTTAGCCAATCAGGCAAAATTCTGAACAAAATGTTGATAATAACCGGCTAAACCAATAAAAATGCATACCTAGGTTATACTCGTTGGTTCTGTCCATTATTGGATTGTTCTTTTTCCAGCAGGATCAACAGAGATTCCATCCTTAGAGAAAATATGGCCATGAAAAGAAATATCATGAAGACAGAATTCAGACTTTCTAAACATCTCAGATTATTCATGTCTTGTCAGCGTCTTCAAGATAATGTACAAGTGATTTTATTTATCTTCATAGCTTTTGGAGTATAACACGATGTCATCAATAAATACCACTACAAAGTCATCAAGATATTCCTTGAAAACCATGTTCATTAGATCCATGAAAACATAGGCTGCATTAGTCATCCCAAAAGGCATTACTGTAAATTCGTAATTCCTGTACCTGGTTCGAAATGCTGTTTTAGGATTGTCTTCAAAATTCACACACAACTGATGATATCCATATCGAAGTTCAATCATTGAAAAATATTGAGCTCGATGAAGTTGGTCGAATAAATAATCAATGTGAGGTAGGGGATTATTTTTCATTATTGTTATAGCATTGATCTCCCTGTAGTCAATGCACACCCTCATATATCCATCATTCTTCTTAACAAAAAGAACAGGGGCTCCCCATGAAAAAACACTAGGGTAAATCAATCACTTATTAATAAAATTCTTCTAGTTGTTTCTTTAGTTCCACTAATTACATAGTTGAAATTCTATGAGGGGTCTTCGATATAGGACTTGAACCAAGAATTAAATCAATGGAAAACTCAATTTCTCATTCTGGAAGATGTCCAGGTAAGTCTTCTTGAAACACATCAACATATTCTCTCACAATAGGTCCATATTATATTTGAACATTTCTTTCCTCACACACAGTCATTTTATTCTCTTCCTCCCCAATAATTGAATTTAGTTGAGCTATTGGGGGTGGATCTAGATAAAAATTAGGTGGTGATGATCTTGCTCTAAGGATATGGTGTTCTTTATCATCATCATCAAAAATCGTAACCTCCTTCTTCATATAATAAATCTTCGCATCATGTTAAGAAATCCAATACAAACCAAGTATTATATCAAATTCAATCTTGGGTATGATGATGAGATCAACAGAGAATTAACATTTATATTCCCTAATGGGAACTGATTCGGAGAACTTTGTAGCAATGATAATTCTCTAAGGAGTTTTGAATGATAAGTCCCATGTTAAATCAAATTGGAAATATCAAATTTTCTTAGCAAACTGGGAAGATATGAAATAATGCGATGATATTGAATCAATTAATGATTTGGAAAAACATGAGGAAACCATTAAATTACCTGCCACCACATCTTTCATAGCTTCAACCTCAGTAGTAGTGATCACATAAACTTGGCCTTGATCCCTTTTCCTTTTATGAGGTAAGTTTCCCTAACACTTATGACATTCATTTGAATAATGTCCCATCTCCCTGCAATTGTATCATTGAACATTGGTAGCCTCCTTCTTCCCCTTTCACCAAGAGCATGATGGCCTTTTTCACCACACTTGTAACATACTCCAATTCCCTTCAAGCATGTATCATGGTGTTTTTTCCCATATTTACTACTGGATGGATTTTCAACATTTCCCTTCTAACCCTTATTTCCATTTCTAGAGTGATCAGTAGATATCTTCTTCTCTTGCTTTTCTTTAAAATCGTAATACTGAGAGAATTATTTTTCTATCTTGATAGCACATGAGACAATATCTTTGTACGAAGAGAAGGATTGTGAGACTACTGTTGGACAGATAAATGGTTTTAACCCATCAAAAAATTATCAATCTTACTTCTTGGGTTACATATATAATCTACAACATGCATGGGTATCCTTGTAATGTTAGACTCATACATGGAAACATTCTTGTCCTCCTTTTTCCTCAGACTCAAAAATTTCCTTTCCATATCTGCTCAATAGTCATGAGGAATGTATTTATCTAAAAAAATATCATTAAACTCCCTCCATTACATATTTGAGACTTATTCATGTTCTTTTGTGTTTTGAATCAATGACCATCATTGATCAATATCTCCAGTGAGGCGGTAAACTGCCGTGATAACTTTTTCCCCTTCACTGCTCCCCAAGGCATGGAATATTTTCTCTAAGGAATTTATCCATTGCTCAGCCACTAATGGAATTGTAATATCATTGGATTTTGGTGGTTTTTACCTCATGAAGTGATCAAACATTTTTCCTCCACGCTGTGGATCAGGGTGCTCCATACGGGTAAGGTTATTATTCATAACCACAATGCGTTTTCCCAGTATAATGATAAGTTGATCAGCACCAGTTGTATCACCAGCTCCACTATAATTATCTAGAGCTGGAAGGAAATCCCAACATGGAGTGCGTTCATTGATACAATTTTCATTCCTTCCACTAGGTGACATTTATAGACAATAGCATAAACTAGATTAGTTTATGAATCGAAGTACATAATTCTAAACATGTAAAAAGCTTAACATGAATTGAACAGTTTATGGATATAATCCATAATCTTATGAAATGTCTTCTTTGAGGAAGTATATACTCATAAACCCTTCATAATGGTTTATATAGAAAATGAGAATTATCCTAAGAATATCCACCGGGAGTGTCATAACCAAGAGTGCAGCAAGGCCCGTTGTTGTGCACCAGTTCCCATTCGAGTCAAGCTCAAAGCAGTGTTGTTAGGTTTTACCCCTATGTACATTTGTGTCAGATCCACCTATACCTGCTCATATCCAGATAAGGTTGTATTGGTCGGAAAACTCACAAAATCTCTATCATACCAAAATTCAAAGAAGTTCTTATATACCAATCCTCAAAGTCTATATTATGTCTATCTTCTCTAATCAGAGTTTATCTAAATCTAGATTTCGAGGATTGTACTAAACTTCCTCTAATACCAACAATAAAACCTCGACCCTAGTTACACTGATTCGGTGCATTATTACATAACATTGGCATGATTGCAGAAGATCAAGTCTCGAATGATCTATTAGTTTAGTAGCCTTGGAAACACTAGAAACATTCATAAGTCTTACATTACAGGATAAAGTGAAATACTACAACAACATCGTCTCTATATTCCACACTCGTATCCCCTTAGACTATCCCTATAGTTCAGTCATAATATATACTTCTTCACATCCTTGGAAAAATAAAACATAGAAAGGGTTGAGCTCAAATGCTCAGTAAGGATAACAATATAGAAGAAACTTTCTTAAATAAGCATAAACATTTAAGGCAATGTATAACCAAAACAAAATCCTTTTAAACTTGAACATCAAAATAATATGGAAAATATAAAATAAAATAATTCCATTTATTTATTCACATGGATATTGTATTAGTCTAATAATCACATGCAATATCAATAACCACTTTCAAAATGATGGAATTCATAATGCTATACTATCAAAACCACATAGTCAAGGTCTTGTTCCAAGACTACAAATAATATTTTGTCAAGGCCATATGACAAGACACTAATTTGTCTCATAATACCTACAAATGCATCGAGGAGCTATAGCGGGCTCCACCCATCACTTACTAAGTCCAATGCATTCCTCATATGAACAGGTTTAAACATAACATAAACATTCACATTAAAACTAGCATACGAAATGTAAATAAATTCTCCATAAACCATGAATGGTATAAAAATAACACATCCACAGTCAAACATATCACCAAGACCTTCAACACAATATCTAATTTTTATATCAAAATAAATCAACTTCAAATAAGCATAAAATCCATCAACAGGTGTTAACATAGATGAAATCAAAATTATTTGAGAGAAATATCACTTTTTTTTAAATAATTTAAAAGTACCATAATTATAAAAAAAATTACCTTAAAAATATGATTATATTCTTTTAAGGGAATCATCGACGATTTTATAACGGCAGAAAATAGCCACACCCACCGTATAAGGTAAAAAAGACCTTCTTAGCTTAATTTTTTCGAAAAGCTTAAAAAGGATCTTATTTGGAAAACAACGAAAAGATTACTTTATAAACATAGTATAAAAATTAAAACAAGGGTATAAGTTACTTTAAACCATAGTCTATAAAATACTAATAATGTTTTGAAATACATTTTAAGAAACATGGATGTGGATGATAAAGATATCCTAGTAGATACTAATATAAAAAACAACCTCAGATAATAAAGAGATTGTGAAATTAACCCTTACCTTGTAATTTTCCTTGGTGGAGGGTTGGATAACCTCCTTTATAATGGTGAAATAATTTTTATTAAATTATACAATAATGATATACATTAATATGATATAATATATGATCTTTTATCATTGTTTTGTTAATAATATCTTGTTATTATCGTCGTTTCGGGTGTTAACAGATTCGTTTTCCTTTATATTCTTTGTTATGTGAGTCATATTTGTTATAGATCAGATGTATCATATTCATATACAGAATGATATCAAGTCTTTAAAAATTATTTTTAATAATATAATAAAAACTAGTCTTGAATGGATACGATGAGGAAAAATCTCATCGCGTTTGTGGAGACGGTAATCCATATGTACGCACGAGCGACAATATCATTATTTTGATATTAAAATAATATATATTTGGATAGTATATCTTATATATAGAATCATTATCATGTTATATTTTTTATTTACATGAATTACACATCATTATTATAAACATCCAAATAATAATGTATTGAATAACAATTACACCACGACATGGAGACGGTAATCCGTACGGACGCACGTATGGTGACATGTCATTAAAAGGATGGATAAAATAATAAATATGGAAGTAAATTGTTTATAATAACATTATAGTATATAGAAGATACTGGATTTATTATTTTAGAATGGAAATAAATAATAAATATGAAGTGGAAGAAGAAAAGAACTTGAAAGAGGGTGGTGAAATTATTACCTCTTCTTCGAGTTCTTCTTTTTTATTTGATCAAAAGGGATCCACAAGATGGATTTATGACTAAAGAAAGACATATAGGATAATGTGAGTAAAGTTTATAATATATTTTGGTAGGGTTTGTCTGTGCCAAAATGCTTTGAAGGTGTGAATTAGAGATAAGGGGGAGTGCCCTTTTATAAGAGGGGTGAGGGGCACCTTAGGAAAATCTTGATATAATATTTTATAATAAAATCATTTTTGGTTTCTAATGGCTAAAAATGGTTTATTTAAATTATATGGTGGGTATGGGTTGAAATACACCCAACCAATAGGCTTTAGATAGTTTTAGGTCACTATATTAACTTTATCTTTTAGATTTAACTCTTAATTTAATAGTTTTGACATTTACCATGTCTCTTTGGATTTTTATATTATATTTATAATAAACTTACAATATACTTCCAATAGAACCCAAAGTTGTTCAGTAATGATACATCTATAATTATATAAGTCTTTTGGCCTAACCTTAGATTTTTAGGAATATAATATCAATTAATAATAAAATATTTCTATTAAAAACTCTTTAATGTCAATTTTGACACTATTTGGAATTTTGTTTTTCCTAAATTAATAACAACATTATTTCTACTAAAGAAATTCATCTAACCAACCCTAATATGTCATATTAATCTATAAAATTAGTTTAATTCATAATAGTTTCAAATTACATTTATTTCGATTTTTATAATATCAATTATTTTAATATTTCATTAATTAGGTAATTACTACATCACCATTATGTCAAAAATAAAATAAATTATTTAATTTCTAAAAATTATAAATAAAATACCATTATTTAGGAAATATTTTTATATTTCTAATTAATATTTATCATCGAATTTATCTTATGTATAACCCTATATTAAATTTTTTTTAATTATTAAACATGGAATTTAACTCTTTTAACTCTTCTTTAAATTAAATAATAATAAATGTCCTAATCTAATCCATGTGGACCAAACAGGTTCATATTTTATTAATAAGGTTGTTTTTGGTCGAATTATACTTAGCCAATATAATTAGGACATGTTTTAGGGTAATGATAATATCATTTTAACCCTTAATTACTCTGTTAACTTTTAATTACGATAAATAAAAGTAAAAAGTTACTATTCACCAAAAATTATTTTTATCTTATTGATCCAAATTTTACTCCATGATATTAACCATGTCTCTTGGGTTTTCTAAATTCCACCCACAGAATTAGTAAAATTAATTTTTATGTGAATTTGAAAATTCTCCTTGGAGGTGGGTAAAAGACTGTGAAAAGTTCAATAAAATTTTTATATATCTAAAATTATTATAAACTGACTCCATTGAATTAAATTTAACATATATAGGTATTATGTATCTATTTTGATCTCAAATAAATTTATATAAAATACATAAGTATTTAAATAAAAATTCAGTTTAAAACTATAACTTAGTGTCTTTCACTATTCATCAAAATTGAATATTTTCAGAAAAATACAAAAAATTCACCCAAAGCTAATTTCAATAATATGAATCCAAAAATGAAGTCCATTTTGAAAGATAAAATTTATAAGATTTCAAAAATTTGGTATTACTATTCATAATGGCTAGTTTGATTGGTTTTGGTGTGTGTTAGAACTCCAAGTTGCATACAACACACGCTATTGTATTATTCAAAGGGAAACATACCATGGAAGCTTGGGGTGTTACAATATATCAATGTCATCAGCTCACATGATTGATCAGTGTCAATGAATTTTCAGATTTATCGGTTTTGACAAATTCTCGTTTGGAGCAGTATGACCAACTCTTCTCATTCACAATCAACAACTACGGTCCATACAATATAATTTGTGTACTTCAATGTTCTTCATTCGATGTGACTATGAATCTTACTCCTTATCTTTTTCAAACACTTTTATGATGTATTGACATGTACCTCTCCTCTTATTTATATGTATCAACAATTACTTGATTCTTTATATATCTTAGAAGCTGATGGTTCATTCGATGAATCAATCTATGTGATTAATTGGTTAATATTATCATCCAATAGATCATATGATCAGAAATATTGAAAATATACTCACTTCATCAAATTTAAACTTCCTGATTTTTTTAAAATACTCCATCCAATAAAACCCACACCTTGTGTCATGGTAATTATTCATGATTTAGTAACATTAAAATATCAAAAAATAATCCTTATATGTTTATTTTGAACCTTCATAAAAAATTATATTTCCAATACAACTTCCAAGTTTGTTCTGAAAAGTTCCAATCTAGAAAGGTAAGTCTCAAAACAAGATCACATATTAAACAATATTCAGAACAGAATAGTTTAATTGATTTATATTCATAAGAAAAATGTGTATTGTCATCTTTGTATGATACTCATTCATATGATCATCTTTTTATACCAATGTGAGGTTATTTTTTATAAATATAAGAAATGAATATACATCCTACATACTTCTTTAGAAAAACACCTCCATCCTTTATGGTCCAAAAATATCCCCCTTTGATTTTGTTTTTTGCTTAGATTCATAACTCACTAAAGCTTTGTAAACTCAACATTTTGACCACGTTAAATAAAAAACCCTCTCTATGTGAGGAAACTTGGTGTAGGATACATGAATCCTTGAATGGAAAAAATATACCATCTATATGAAAATACATAGGAATCCATTTCATTAACTTCTAAATCTCTATCTATTCATAACTTGAAAACATTCATATCTTCACTACTGTTGAAAGTTCCTATAAGAACAAGTATTTTACATTCACTTCAAGAAAACTAGTAAAACATTTCCAATTTACCCATGTTGAGATTATAACTTACCACTTTTAAAAACTCAACATATATAAATGGTTCCTTAAAGGGTTTAGAACATACCAATGGAAAGATTTATGAAACAACATTTCACCCCCCTTAAAACACTAACCATAGACAATATGATAGAGGGGTGGAAAGACATACCTGAACCTTTGAGAGAATGTGGTTGGATTCCCATGTTCAACATCAATTTATAAAAATATTCCATTTGTCATGTTTTTTTGAATATATCCAAAAATTATTCCATTCTATGAAAATATTCGAAATTGAGTTCATTGTTTACCACATATTCATTGATGATGTGATATTTTATATCAACATTCTTTGGAAGAGAACGGTTCAGTATATTTCTCGTAATATTTATAAAACATTTATTATCACAACCCAAGGGAACGGGTAACAATACTTCAACATTAAAATATTCTAACCAATTCTTCATGCATATAATCTCTATTATAGGTTGTGTGGAAAAAACATATTCATCTAGAAATGTTCTAAGAGTTTTATAATACTAATTTCTATAATTACAACCAACAAATATTTCACCTAAAAAAGACAACTCCTCTAGATATAGATCTTATGTCATCCACACATTTGACAGAATTTGCTTCTGTGTAACTAAATGAATTAATTATTCCTAGTATGTCTTATTTGAAACCAAAATATGTTGTTCATATGATATATCTGAGATATATTTTCTTTCTAAGAGTTGATTTTTTGTATCACTCGGTATCTTCATCATATAGTATCTACATATACAACATATCATCGTGAAGTATTTGTAACACCCCGAGATTTTATTCTTTTTATTTTATTTGATGTCATGTGTTTTATGCTACACCATGATTATCTTGTGCTATACGCAACACCGTATTAGCTTGCAGTATACGCAACACAATTCTTGGATCGTGTTATACAAAGTTTCCAGTTCGTTTGATAATAGTCATTCTACACAACATTGAGTGTATATATATATATATATGTTCAATGTATAAGTAAAATATGGTTGGATTTTGTTATACGCAACAAAAAAAGAGTCTTTCACAACACGCAACCCTAACTTGACTTTCATTATAAGCAATCACGACCTTCCTCGGTAGCGTGTGTAGTACGCAATACCGGGTTCCACTAAACAACGATATATGGTTATAATATTATTATAAAATAGCTGTTATGAATAGTATTAACTAAATTTTGAATTTTATAACATTATTATTCATCTTACACATTTTCTAGAACATGGTATGAGAACAAAATAAACTTTTTCAGGTAAAATAAGTATATTTTTCAAAAAATGCAGTTTTGCCGCCTTTTGATGGCGCACCCATTTTAAATATAATTTTTGAGACGTTTATAAGTTAAATTTTAAAAAATAAACTTATTATTTTGAACCATGATATGAAAATTTAAATTGGATAATGTTTTGATATTTTTCTGATAACTTTCATATTTTAATGAACAGTAAAAACACGCTATATTTTAATTAAAAACAACTTTTTTCATCGTAATAACTTATGTGGTTAAATTATAAAATTGAATGGTTTTAAAGTATAAATATAATATATTTTTACCATTTAATATAATTTATCTCATTATCATTGATTTTACATTGAATTCGTAGGTTAAATCAATTCAATATTTTGCAATGTTTTAAACAAAAACACGTTTTCATTCGACAACGAGATTAATTTTAATTTAATTTCGGCAACATCTGTGTATTGAATTTTAAAAAATGGACTCCATATTTGGAATCAGTGGGTCCAAATTATGTTAATAGGCTACTTTTGTTTTTGAGAATTATGAATAGTAACTACAGTAAATTTTATTTACCATATTAAAAGGTAAATCGGGTAATTAAGGGTAAATAAAATATTATAAAATTAACCTAACACATGAAAAAATTCTATTGGATGTCTAAAAGTTGACCCATATCACCTAAGGGTAGGATTAGAATCATTTAGTGGAATTTCTTCCATGAAAATAATTTAATTATTTTTAAAACCAAAGAAAGTGACAACATGTCACTCTCTTAAATCTTATAAGTATATTAATTTTAATTTAGTGATAAACTACATGGAACTTCGAATATGAATAGTCTCCAGAAATATAATAAAATTATCTACATAATATGAATTTATTTATATTTTTTAGGGATTAAATATTTCACATTAATTGTGACACAATAGTGATGCAGAAATTGTTTATGTAGTGACAAATCAAGAATATAGTTTTTATTAAACTAATAGTGACTGTAAAAGGCACAAAAACCTCACCAAAACTTATTGGTCATGTAATGTTAAACCATAATCATCCAAGGGTCGAATATTTTACCATTTTGAGCCTTATAAAATCTATTATGACACTTATATTAGTTTATTTTAAATGATGCCAAAGTTTTCTACTTCATAATTTAATAAATATAAAAATTTAAATATTGTGATTTTAAGATGTTAAATTCGAGTAAAAGTATTATTGTGAAAGGTAATAGATTTATATTAATCATAGGATTTTATTTTTAATTTTTATGCAACAGATAAGTATATGAAATAATTATACAAAAATGATGTAGTAGTTATTTTATTAAGAGATAATCCAAATAAATAGATTTAAAAATAATAAAATAAATATTATATGAACTATTTAATGTTATCCACTAATTTTTTAAATACATATGACCTTTTATGAATCTATTAAAGATTTTATTTCAAAAATATCTTCTGTATATATTTTATTTAAATTCAAATAAATGTATAGTGTCAAAATTGACACTATAGTTATTTTATAAAAATAACATATTATAAAATTGTTTAAAAATCACAAAAATATTTAAAAATTATAAATTTAAATTTATATGGTCTAAAATGTTATAAAGTATATAATTATGGACAATTCACAACAAATAAGTAATTTTTTGTTATAATTTAAAATTTAGAATTTTATTACCAGAAATAAAATTAAATTGATTAAGTAAGGATAAATCAAGTTGATAATGTTTAAAATAATTTCCTAACATGTCTAAATTTTATTGGATTATGATATTACAACCCTATCTCATCTTATATTATAATATGAGTCATTTTTGTATGTTTTTAAGTGGGGTTAGATTTATTATAAATTAATATTTGTAAGATTTCCAAAGGTGCCCCTCTCCTCCCTTATAAAAGGGAATCTCCTCCCTCTCTTCATCACACCAATTTGAGCCTTCCAGCTCGACCAACCCCTGCCAATTTCTCCTCTCCACTTCCATAGAAAAATCCTAGAGTTCCTGGTCTTCTGCAAATACCAATTTTAGTGACCTAAGACGAGGTCTCAAAGAGGCGCTTCAAAGAAGAGGTAATGTCCGTTACCGATTCTTTCAACTATATTTCTTCTTCTACTTATTCTTCTTTAGTTGTTTCATTATGAAGTAATAACATCAGTATCACTCATTTATTGATATGTTATTATGAGTATGAAACAACCCTATTTCACCATCTATCCATCCTACGGAAAACAAAATCACCGCGCGTGCGTACGTACGGAATACCGTCTCCACGGCGTGGTGTAATCTGTTTTTCCAACACCACCTTACATGGATGGGTATAATGGTGTAATGAATAACTATACATAGTTATTATAAAATCATGATTATTATGATATATTGTATCATCCTATCCAATTCAATTCAATAATTATGAGAATGATATCATCGCTCGTGCATACATATTGACTACTGTCTCCATGACGCGATGAGATTCATTCTCCATGTTAACCATTTAAGAATGATTATAAAGTATATATAAGAAATAGTAATGAAATATATGACATTATAAAGCTACTGGATTTATGTATATATATATATGTATGTCATCTACTTAATTCCATTCAACTCAATAAGGAAACGAAAACAGCGTTCATGCGTACGTATGACCTACCGTCTCCATGAACGATGTATTTTTTCCATTTATATATCTATTATATATATTTATATTCTGAATATATATTATATATAAATCATGTTTTATATTATGGAATTAATTAATCGTGGTCTAATTAATCATATGAATAACTAGTACTCGCCCGTGCATTCGCACGGTGATATAATAAAATTTATTGGTTATGCGTTCGCACGGTGACATGGTTCAATGCTTTTTTTAAGAAAAATACTACACTTCAATGTAACTAATGAACATGAATATTGAATTGTTTGAAATCATAATATTATGATTCTTATTAATAGAAAACAATTGAACAAAATATGATAAATTCGTTATGAATGTAGAATAACATTTGGATACATTTTAAAAGGTGAAGAAGAATCTATAAGAAATTAGAAATTATATTCCGCATGGAGATTTTATTTAAATGAATGAAAAGAATATTGAAATTGACATTTGTAATTATGTTAATTATGATAAAAAAATGTTGTAATTGAGTTCATTGTAATGTAAAAAACAAATCATGGAATAATTAATTAGATTGAAAGACATATTATGTTATAGTAAAATAGAATACATATAACTGAATGAAAATATTGAAAACAATAATCCAAATAATGAACAAAATTGCGCGATAACTCACATGGAAGTAAAGATGAGTATATAGATAAGCAATACTTTATACAAATTAGACCTACTGGTGAAAATATAGCCTTGACAAATGACTGTAAAAAAATCTAACATGTTCAATTACATGGGAGTACACCGTCACCATCATATAGATGTTGGTCAGGGTATCAATACGGCCATTGTATCCTACTTTGGGGTACGAAATAAGTAACAAGACCTTAACAATTGTAGATGTGAAAAAGAAAGAGTACCTTCTTTCGACCAAAAACATTATAGAGGTGTTCTTGATTATCTTGACGTATCAAGTAGATTTGAACAGAATCAACGATGAACCAGGGGAATTGTTAATTATTTCATTTTTATGTGTTTATGTGCCGTATAACCATGCGTGACATATGGAGATATTAATATTCAAGATAAAATTAAAGACAGTTCAAGAAAATATAGCTACTGTTTAACCTAGATACAACACAATTCTCCTATTATCTATCCGAAAAAATGGTTCAATGCATAATTTTAAAAAGACAATACAATATTTAAATATTAATAATATACATGAATTCTAAATACATAGAAATCAGATCTGTCAGCTCCCTGTACTCATACCACTCTCCCCCGCTCTTCCCTATCGGCATCGCAGGCCTAACAAAAACCTCCACTGGCCTCAGCAGCTGTAAAGTAAAATATATAGAAATCACAAAATTGTGGCAGCTGCTTGCAATTTCCCACTCCTGACAATCCAGAAACCATGACCCGTCACCCATATTCATGAACCTCTAGAAGAAAATCATTTAAATAAATGATAAAAATAGAAATCTACATCAGAGAATCTAGATTTTAGTGAAGTAACATTATCAATGAATCTATTTATTCAAAAAATATGATTTATAAGTTGAATCTACCAAGAAAAAGGAATGAACCAATTGAATGAAATCAGTTTGCAGATATATCAAACACACATGTCAAAACAACAATGAGAAATTCATTTAAAAAGAAGACAGATGATACTTCATTTGATAAAGCGCACAAACTGAATGGGATAAATACATTTCATAGCAATAGAATATGAAATTGATATAGTGGAAGAGTAAATTTATAAAAAATCTGTAAAATTTATTCACTATACTTACCATGGGAGATTCGAAAAGTATAACTGCCTAAATTTTGTTGTCAAAAGAAGAAACGTTGCCCTGAACACTCCAATAGAAAATGTTTTCAATGAGTAGAACCAACCCAAAACAATGCGTTGAAGGATTGAGGGTGCTTGAATACATTTTATGTAAAGAAACTGTATCAAATAGCATTCTGTTTTAATTAGGATATTGATAAAAGTTAAAAGGGGTATACTTTCAAAGATGACTATAATATGCATGTGCAAGATATGAAATATTCATGTGAAAGTATATAGTATTCAGAATAGAAATAACCAAAACATGCTCTATAGATTAGAAATTTTCATATACTAATGGATTTTTAAAATGAATAACCAAATGAAGATAAATGAGAAGAGAATACATCGCAACTTCTATGGAGATTTGTGGAAGAAGGTAGAACGAAAATTCCACAATGGTTAATTAAACACTAAAAACAGCACAAGAATGTATTCTCCATGAATGCTAGAAAGGTTAATTAACCACCCTTGAAAATCAGGCACTGGATGCCTATTCGAGTGTCTCATAATCCTTCCAATGAACCTAAAAAATCCAAACAGTGTTATATAATATTAACGGATCATATTAATAATATAAAGGAACTATCTATGAAGAATTAAGATATTTCAGTATATGTTCTTTGGATATTATACAGAAAAATAATCACAGGATCTATGTAATTTGATTTATATAAAAATTCATGTCTTGGGTTAAAGAAATCCCAGGATCTGGTGTCTTATATTTCAAAACACATTAATGATATGATCATTTCTCTGATGAGACATCATTATTCAAGTATAGTATATTGTGTTAAGTATTTTTCTCAGATAATTTATACTGTACAGGGAACCAATTCTACTATGTTTAATGTGGATTTAGCAACTAAAACCTGGTCAAATATTCCATCAGTCGCTCATAAATCATGAGGACGGAGCCTATTTGTATACAGCCTGTTTGTCATTTTGGTTATTAGGACATGGATAGGGTGACAGATTTTTTGTCACTATCCACTGTAGATGTATTCAATTTAGGAAAACGGGATAATGTTATATTTCAGGTTCCCAGGCAGTACCATGTTTTTTGCTTGCTAATGTTTTTGATTAAGGGTGTTTTGATTTTGGCTTATTTATTCCTACAGTAATGACTGTTCCTAGTTATGTTGACCTGTGAAACCCTACTACTGCTTCCCCAGGTTCGACAACATTGGTAGTTCCAAGTTATTATGAATTGGAAAAATATATTAGTCATTTCATAGTTCATGCATCTAACATTCTAATTAGACCACTTTCATATTCCATGGATGGGTAATGGTTGTTATTGAAAAAAATAGACAATCAAAGAGAAAGTAATACATGCTTTAGAAGTTGTTCAAGGAGTTATTTATTAGAAAAAATGATATATTTCAAGAATTCCATACAAAATTAGTTGGAATAGGTGACATTATTTGGGATGTAAACAGACTGCATAAATTCAGAAAAATCAACAACATTTAAAATAGTATACTAAAAAAAGGTCATATTTTGTTGTCATGCAAGCATGTATAAGGAGTAAACATACATGTATCTTCCACTCGATGTCTTCTTCATTGTACATATAACATATCTTCTCAAAAAAATTCCATGTTTTGTTCAATACAACCTGTGCAATGAATGATGGAAAATATATGAGAAATCAACATGTTCAATGTATCTCATTTTTCGACTGATTTGATCAACATGTGAAAATATAGGTAATACACTACGTGTGATGGCTGGTAAGATCAAAGGCTGGTTGATTTTACATATCACATTTATTCCACCAATAGGATCAACATCATTTGTCAATGAAAAAAAAAGTAATGCATCATGAGAAGTAATCGACCTGGAGAACATAAAACAAATAGTAGTGCATCATGTGAATTAAATGACAGGGAGATAATCTGGCCATAAAAAGTGGAAAACATAAAAAACATTGAAAACAGTGGAAAATTTTATTAAAAACATGCTGCAATACATTCCAAAACATACGATCCTGCATGTTGTACTTTGTTTTGGATGAGATAGTATTGCATGTTTGAAAAATTAGTGCATGTTTTCCCACTTGAGTAAGTAGTGCATGTTTTCCTAATTAAAAAAGTAGTGAATGATTCAATGAGTAGTTAGTGCATGATTTTTTACTTAAATTCAATGTAGTGTAGGGAGTGTCATATATATCACCCACTCAAGGAATCCAATATTTTTATCCTCTCCCCATATAGTATTTTAAAATAAAGGTGGACATTCGACAATACAGTAATAGTTCCCAGCATCCCTTATTCAATGAAAAATATTGAGACCCCCCTTGGTTTCACCTGCTTCCAGATAGAATGGGACCTTAAGAAATAGACTTCTAAAAAATCAGAAGATTGAAGTATTTGAAAAACAAATAAAATGAAAACCCAAATATTCAAGCTCTGCCCTTTTTTCCCAATCAATCTCGTGAGTACACACCTGACTTAGGAAATAGGAATCCCATGTTACACCATATGGGGTTTCAAAGGCATAGAGATCCATAAATGTTCCACTATGGGCCTTGCTAACATTATCAAGAGACAAAATGAAATTTTATGTCAATAACAGGGAAAAAATATGTATAGTTAAAACACATATACATTGTATTCCCACATAATTGGGAAGATATATAATTCACAAAGCCACCATTAACTGGTTCAATGTAATGAAAGTGAATACAAACACATAATAGTCAATAGAATATTATGTTAATAATGTTTCTAAAATTGTGATTTCAAATCGCCAAGACTGGAAAATGGATCATAAATAAAAAATGAAAATGGATTCGAACACATATACAAAAGGAATACAATATAAAACGCACACAGTCTAATTGGACCTCATTCATGTGCCATGGATGGGTAATGGTTGGAATTGAAAAAATAGATAATCAAACAGAAAGTAATACATGCTTTAGAAATTTTTCAAGGAGTTATGTATTAGAAAAAATGATATATTTCAAGAATTCCATACAACATAAGTTGGAATATGTGATGTTAATAGGGATGTAAACAGAATGCATATATTCGGAAAAATCAACAACATTAAAAAAAGTATACTAAAAAAGGGCATATTTTGTTGTCATGCATGTATATATAAGGGGTAAACATACATGTACCTTCTATTTGTAACCGTCTACATTATACATATGACATATATTCTCAAAAAAATTGACATGTTTCATTCAACACAACCTGTGCAATGAATGATGGAAACAAATGATAAATCAACATGTTCAATGTATCTCAATTTTCGACTGATATGTTCAGCATGTGAAAATATAGGTAATCCACTACCTGTGATGGCTGGTAAGATTGAAGGCTGGTAGATTTTACATATCCCATTTATCCCACCAATAGGATCATCATCATTTGTCAATGAAAAAAACAGTACTAAATCATGAGAAGTAATCGACCTGGAGAACATAAAAAAATAGTAGTGCATCATGTGAATTAAATGACAGGGAGAGAATTTGGCCACAAAAAGTGGAAAACATAAAAAACATTGACAACAGTGGAAAATGTTATTCAAAACATGCTGCAATATATTTCAAAACATACAATCCTGGATGTTGTACTTTGTTCTGAATGAGATAGTATTGCATGTTTGACAAAGTAGGTCATGTTTTCCCACTTGAGTAAGTAGTGCATGTTTTCATATTTGAGAAAGTAGTGAATGTTTCAATGAGAAAGTAGTGCATGGTTTTTTACTTGAAAACAAAGTAGTGCATCATGTGATTTTGAAAACGGTAGTGCATCATGAGAACTTAATTTGAAAACATACGAACCAAGATGTTTGTTTATGCTTCCAATAATAGTAGGAATTGAATATCAATAGGTTGATGGGTTGCTGGCCAGATTTTTTTCTGCCCAAAAAACTGAATAAAAACACAGGGAATTACATGCGAAGCCTACCCATTCTTCAACAGGTGCATGGGGTGTTGTACAGGAGTTGGTCAACCATGCCAAGCTTACACTTTGTTCAAAACTGAAACATCAAGAAGACATCGATGGACTGCCAGAAAGATGTCAAATTGGTAATCAGAAAATAGAGGGAATTCCAGTGGTGAAAGCAGCCCAGGAAAGAGGAAAAAAAATACCTACCATCAAAAAAATAGGGCTGCAAGTCTTGAATAACATCAAGTTCTCAAAGCAGATCAGTGAGCAGGGTAAAAAAAAGCCACTATCCAGCGCAAGCAAGCTAAGATATCCGAAAAACCATAAAAACAATGAATTCATGTAACACATCATCATGGAGGTAATACTCCAGAAGTCTTGAAATATAAGAATAAATCGAGTTCATAGAAAAACCTGTAAAGCCCTCAGGGACCTGCTAGCACAAGTAGACATTTCATTTCCATTGACTCACATCCCATAAGCCTGATAATCCATTGTGATTTATGCCACATGAGAGAAAAACCACACTCTTATCCAGTAATGACATATTACATACAGAAGAGACCTTTGTTGTAAAAAAAACAGTCCCTAAAAGTACACCTACAAATTCAGTGATTTCTGGGAGGGAGGGTTGACATCCTTGAAGTGGAAAAGACATTAAAAAACATGCTGGAATATGTCAAAACAATATCTGAAACTTATGAATTTGATTAATTTCAATAAAATTTACCTCTATAGGAAGTAGTCACGTATCTGCAGATAAGAAATTCTACCATGCTATGAAAGATTGAAATGAGAAAAAATGAAGTAGAACTGGATAAAAACATTAAATTACAAGGATAACATGATATAACTGAAGATAAAGATAAGTAAACAGACCAACATGTCCATTATAATATAATGATAAAATATAAACAGGTAAAGATGGAACGAATCATCCAATAGAGCATAGAGCATTATTGAAATGATATTCAAGAACACATTAAAAATGACTATAATATCTCAAAAAACCATCTGAGTTGAGCAGTGTGATGCATTAATTCAATTATACAGTCACCTTAAATAAAGGATAACCACAAAGTTGTTGAGTAGAGTGCTACATTAAATATGATTATTATATAATTTGTACACAAAAGATAGAACCAAACAAACCATGGTCCTCCAGCAGCCGAGAACATAATGAATTCTTACCAATCATAAGTCTTAGAAGGATTCAACCATACATTTGAGAAGACATCAAATCCTTTAGCCACAATAGTTAGTCATTATTGATGTTGCACCAAAAGGAATCCAAATTCAATGTTGTATAATTCCATATTCACCTACTATGTGCTCAAATAATTTCCATGACCATGGAGTTATATTTCTAGGAAGAACCCCAAAAGGAAAATGAAATAAACGTTGTATAATTTCATATTCACCTTCTGTGAAAGGCAGGATTGCTGTTATGAAGCATTTCATATATTTATTAAACCAAAGTTTAAATCAGAAAATGATAAAAACACAAAATGATAATAGGGATAATGGTATTTCAGTTTAGTAAAATTAAAAACCTGATTCGTACAAAATATTTCAACCAGGGTACATTGAACACATTGAGACCGTCCATGTTTACATCCAATCCTGCAAATTTGTAAAGCAGAGCCATATTAATTTATCAAAATTATAAGAAGCACCCAAAACACCCTATAGAACATGTATGTGAAAGTGGGGAAACAAATACAGAGTTAGCAAAACATTCCTTTAGGGAAGAAAAGATCTTTAGAATCCCAAACCTACAACCCAACTGCAAATAACACCATTAAGTCGTGAAACCAATCACATTCATGTCTCCATTCTGGAATGAGCTAAAAAAATTTCCATGAACATGACGTTATATACCCAAGAAAAACACCAAAAGGAAAACAAATTAAACGTTGTATAATACAATATTCACCTACTGGAAAGGAAGGATTGGTGTTATGATCCATTTTATAATTTGATTAAACCAAAGTTGAAATAAACAAATGATAAAAACAAAAAATGATAATTGGGTGAAAGGTATATGTGTTTGGTAAAATTAAAAGCCTGATTCATAAAAATCTGTTCAACCAGGGTACCTTGAACAAATTGAGACCCTCAAAGTTTACATACACTCCTACAAATTTGTAAAGGAGAGCCATCATTATTTAAAAATTTATAAGTATTCAAAGCCAACGACATTGAAATGTTATAATGGAACAAAATATTACAGAAAAATGATTTGTTTTTTCTATTTTATGTTCAAAATAATTACTACTGGAGAATAGCTTTCTAATGAAACTAAATTGAAGAAAACCTATGAAAAACAATTGGTAGTAAAAAAGGGTTTTCAAGTTAGTTTAAATGAATTAATAGAGAAATATTGGCCGCACAGTAGAAGTATAATCATTAATTGGTGAATCATAATAGGGGATAACTAAAATATATTCATATGAAACTGGAAGTACTGATTATTAGAGATAACTGAAAATAATTCCCGAAATTTATGAGAGAAAACCTGTAGAGAGTCACTATATTGCATTATAGCCTGCAAATTTCATTTGAATTAACTGAAATTAGAATCCTAAAATATGTGTAATATGATACAGATAGGCTACAAATGAGAAAATACCAACCTGATGACGAGATCTGCATAATAAAATAGGATGATAGATGAAGAAATAATCAAATCTGTTGTGGGTGGTAGAGCTCGGAGAGGAGGAATATTACCGGGAACCATTGGATGCAGTGGTTGGGGATCCGGAGGCAGACCAGGCAGAGACGGAGCAGCTGGAGATGGATGATCCTGATAAGGAGCATCCTGTGGTGTAGGAGTTGGATAGGGATCAGGAAGAGGGGGAGGATCCAAAGGTAGAGTAGGTATTCAGGGAGGAGGGCGGAGATGGAAACCTTAATCGGGGGAGCCGTGGGAGGAAGAAACTCATAGACAGAAACGTTAATCGGGGAGCCGCGGTAGGAAGAAGTTGGGAGAACGATCGTAGGCGCGCTGCGGGACGAAGAACCTCGGAGATGGAAACCGTAATCGGGGAGCCACGGGAGGAAGAAACAGGGAGTTCGAAAACCTAATGGAGGACCCGTGTGAGCAACCTGTTCAGTGGAAGAAACCTAATCGGGGCGTCGGGCACCGCGATATCGTATAGGATACGAGAGGATTTCTGCTGGAAGATGGATGGTATAATGGTATTTTGATATTGGGATTGGGTGATGTGGAAGTCTGGTTGAGTGACACCTAAGCTTGGTTATACCCAGATTTATTAAATATAGTGGATTAAAAGTCAAAACACGAACTACAAATGAAACGATTTTACCCAAAACGCTCTTTAACATGGAATTTACAAAGGAATGGGTAATATAAAGTCATATGTGAACCATATATGATATCATAACAATGAATATAATTCTATAATAAGTCAATGACATTATTTAAATCATTATATGGGAGTTTCAGATACATACGAAGCATATCATACATAAGGTAAGGGATAATTTTGAAAATCTCATTTTTATCCGAGATTGCTTATTCGTAAGTATTTACTGGAGTTATTTCTATCATCCATGTCCATGTTTTATAAAAGTGTTTTAATGTATTTTTAAAGTCCTTTTTACCCATTTTTGACTTTTACTACATGGTATGTATGGAATCTTACTATTACGAGGTACTTTTTGACTTTTCCGGCAAAAGTACGAGAAGAATGTTTTTTTAAACTTATACGGCACGAACGGATTTTTATGGTTTTATAAAGCCTTATTTTCGTGAAGATTCCTTCAAAAGATTTCATGACTATTTTCAACAAAATCTCTTTCTTTTAAAATAGCATGACGTTTTGTAAAAAGAATTTGATTTTGAAGAAGAAAGGATATTTTCCTCAAGAATTCATTTCAAATGTTTTATCAAAACCATTTTCCATCTAAGATGAAATTATTTCTTATGTGTATGTTTTAAGTTTAATGTATCTATAATTTACATGGTTCACTTTTCTTATGATGAAATGTCTATTTGTTTTATATGGATTATGAAATGATGGGATGATGTTTATGAAACCCATTTTATTCTTTGGGTTATAATGAATGTTTTAAGTTTATTTTGTGGCACAAGTAAGAATGATTTCATTATGAGATGGGTGGGACCTATATCTCCCTCTAATGAATTGGGTAATGATTTATATATCATGAGATAGTCATGGCTGGAACGGAAAGTTAAACTGGTTCAGTAATACAAGACTGGAACGAGGAGTGAACTCGATTCAGAAAGGGAGTTTATCCACTAAGATGGTCTTGGCAGCAATGCCATGGCTAATATGGAAATCATATCATGTGCTTAATGGTTTCCACAATCACATGATTTATTCCTATGCTATTTTATCATTCTTAATGTTTCTTTATGATCTATTCCTTACAGACTTCTATGTTTTATGTCTTTGCTCTACTCTTTGATGTTTAAACATTATGTTCATGTTTTTAGGTCCAAATGTATATGGTATGTTTTATTTTACCCTTGCATACCCTTACTGAGCATTTCAGCTCACCCTTTTTATGTTTTATTTTCCCCTGAATATAAAGAAAGGTTTTAGGTAAGAAAAAAAGGGAAGATCTTTATGGGAGATATTGATGATCTTTCACTACGATTATAAGATTATGTTCCATGTTTCCAAATACAGTAAACTATTACGGTCCTTGTGTGTCTGTTTATGTTATGTATTAATTATTTTGCAAAATTAATGTAATGTCCATGTACGTCAAGATTTGGGTCTCTATAGTTGGTATCAGAGGAAAGGATTAGTCAACCTTTAGAAACTAGGATGTGAGGACTTTAGTGAGATCCCTAGAGATATTTATAAGGTATGTCTAGGGATGTACCTAAGGTTAAGTATAAGTATTGGTTATAGTCCTAGAATTACAGTAACTATCTTAGAATTAAACCTAAGATCATAGATATTGAAGGTACTCCCCCTTTATTATGTTGTTTTCCCTATCCTGATTTTTGCCTCTCACACTATTCTTTTTGGGTTTTAGATGATGGCTAGAACCCCAAGGAACCGTGTTGATTAATGCAATGGACAATGCAATGATTGTACTCATGAACAAACAAATGTTATGGGATATGGAGTGAAAAATCTTATTTCTATACTTACACAAGCTATGAATCATTATGGAATTCCAAATGAGTGGAAAAGGGAACAATATTCTATTGAGTCCTTCATGAGGAAACACCTACCTTCTTTCAGTGGGTCTTCTGATCCACTTGTTTTTGAAAAATGGATCAGTACCACTGAAAAGATATTTTCAGTTCTTCAATGTTCTGAACATGATAAAGTCATCTTAGCAGTATATCGTTTGGAAGGTGAAGCTGATCAATGGTGGAATCTTATCGAGAATACGAGGCCAAGATATGAAATTGAGACCATGGAATGGGACGAGTGCAATAACTTATTTTTCAATAAGTACTTCCCTCGTATTCTTGGAACAAAGATGGAGAAGGAGTTTCTTGAACTAAAGAAAAAGGATGATGAATCTGTTGGTATATATGAAGCGAATTTTACAAGGCCTGCAAGGTATGCATCTGGATTTATCATCCAACCTAAAATAAAGTTGATCGATTCTTTAGTGGCTTAAAACCAAATCTTCTAAGGGCATTAACTATAAGAGACTTCAGTATATATAAAGAAATTTTGTGTTGTGCTATGAAGGTAGAAATGGAAGTTGGTGTTACTTATCCATCTCATAGTATTAACAAGAAATGAAAGATGGAGTTCTAGGAGAAATCTCAGAATAATGGTGAAAAGAAGATGATTGTTTCCTTATGCTCAAAGTGTGGAAAGGTAGCATGGTGGAGATTGTCTTAAAGGGACTAGAAAATGTTTTAAGTGTGGAAAAGAAGGTCATCGAGCAGCTGAGTGTCGAAGTAATGTAAAAATGGTTTCTAATGATTTGAATAAATAAAAGACTACAGAGAACGCACCACCAACACTTCAATGCTTCAAGTGCAAGGAGATGGGGCATTATGATAATAAATGCCCTAATCCAACGGTTAGTGATGATTGACATGAGAAACCACTTAAAGCAAATGACAAAGGGAAGTCACATGCGATCACTATTGGAAATGTTTAATATGAAAACGATGTGGTGGAATGATTAAGTGTTTATGTAATGGGATTCCAAAATAATGTTGTATATAGTATCGTGGAATATTGGAATATTTGTTAATTGGTCTATTGTGGTTTTCAATAATTTTATGGTACCGGTAACCATGGAAATTGATTGAGATATTTTTGGAAAAAATATGATATGCGCATAATGAATGGATAAGGAGAAAATGAAATGTTTTACAGTATTCATGAGCTCATGACTGCTATAAAGAAATAGTTATATCATGGTTTGAGGTTTTGGTATGTGAAAAGAGTTAACTTTTGACAGCACTCATGTTTTCACTAAGATTCAATGGGTATTCATTTTTCAAGAGAATACATGATTAAGGCCTTAGAATGTTTGGAATGTGACCAACAAGACATATCTCATGATATATGGGGATCAACGATGGTATCAGCATGCTTGTTGTATGAACACTTTGGTAATCGTTTTCACTATAATATGAGATGCGACAACAGTATTTTGGATAAGCCTAATGATTGGAAAGTATTATTTTGGACATAAGTTAGTATTGTTTAAGGATATAACTTTTCTTGATATTATTGATGGGATGTTATAGTAATGTAGTTTTAGAAAAATGACAACCTGCAGGACGAGCGACAACCCATCGCGTCGGACAAGGCTGTGGGAGTCGAACCCACAAACGAAGTGCGACATGCCTTTATCGCCTACCCATGGCCTACAGGAGGTCCCTGGTTAGTATAAACTACATTTACTTTATTAATTGGTATGATAGATGAAGTATATGTCCATTTTGGAATGATATACGATAGATGGACTTATGTATATAACTATTGATAACCTTTTGATTAAGACAGACGGAATGACCCATCATTCTATCACATGATCTGCTGACACTTCACGAATGAAAAATTCAACTTCATTTCATTAAGTAATGAAGTGTAAATTGTTCAAGGCACGGACAATGATGAGATTATGTCGAAATAAAGTAGGTATTTCTTCTAATTCAAAATTTTAAACTTTAAGAAAATGACATTGAAAACCAAAAATGTTGTCCTAGTGCTCTTATATCCGATGAATCTCACGGTACCTTAGATCATCGCAAATCTATGGCTTTGTTATTGTTGGCTATTTCATAGCCATGTTCTCTACCACTCTCCATCAGAACATGACGGTTAGATTTCTCTTCCATATCCATATTTTCACCTATGTTCTCCTACGTGGAAACACAATGATTAGTTAATTTGGGTAACAATTACATTTCATACATTAGTTTTTAAAGATAAGTTTTGTTATTCCTTTTTACGATGTGGGTTTCTATTAAAGAAACTTTCGAATAGTAAACCATGTATAACCCCAACGAATTTCGAGGGAAAAATTCATTTTAAGGGGGGTAGAATGTAACACCCCGAGATTTTATTCTTTTTAATTTATTTGATGTCATGTGTTTTATGATACACCATGATTATCTTTTTCTATATGCAACACCATATTAGCTTGCAGTATACGCAACACAATTCTTGGATCATGTTATACAAAATTTCAAGTTCGTTTGATAATAGTCATTCTACACAACATTGAGTTTATATATATATATGTTCAATGTATAAATGAAATATGGTTGGAAATTTTTATATGTAACAACAAAGGAGTCTTTCACAACACGCAACCCTAAATTGACTTTCATTATATGCAATCGCGACCTTCCTCGGTAGCGTGTGTAGTACGCAATACAGGGTTTCACTAAACAACAATATATGGTTATAATATTATTATAAACTAGCTGTTATGAATAGTATTAACTACATTTTTAATTTTATAACATTATTATTCATCTAACACATTTTCTAGAACATGGTATGAGAAAAAATAAATTTTTTCGGGTAATATAAGTATTTTTTTCAAAAAATGCAGTTTTGCCGCCTTTTGATGGCGATCCCATTTTAAATATAATTTTTGATAAGTTTATAAGTTAAATTTTACAAAATAAACTTATTATTTTGAATCATGATAAAAAAATTTACATTGGATAAAGATTTGATATTTTTCTGATAACTTTCATATTTTAATGAATAGTAAAATCACGGTATATTTTAATTGAAAACAACTTTTTTCATCACAATAACTTATGTGGTTAAATTATAATATTTAATGGTTTTAAAGTATAAATAGAATATATTTTTACCATTTAATATAATTTATGTCATTATCATTGATTTTACTTTGAATTCGTAGGTTAAATCAATTCAATCTTTTGCAATGTTCTAAAAAAAACCCCGTTTCCATTCGACAACGGGATTGATTTTAATTTAATTTCTGAAAATTATGTGTATTTAATTTTAAAAAATGGACTCCATATTTTGAATAAGTGGGTCCAAATTATGTTAATAGGCTACTTTTTATTTTTGGGAATTATGAATAGTAGATACGGTAAATTTTATTTATCATAGTTAAAGGTAAATCTGGTAATTAAGGGTAAATAAAATATTATAAAATTAATCGAATACATGAAAAAATTCTATTGGATGACTAAAAGGTTACCCATATCACCTAAGGGTCGGATTAGAATCATTTAATGGACTTTTTTCAATGAAAATAATTTAATTATTATTAAAACCAACGCAAGTGACAACATGTCACTCTCGTAAATCTTATAAGTATATTAATTTTCATTTAGTGATAAACATCATGAAACGTCAAACATGAATAGTCTCCAGAAATATAATGAAATTATCTACATAAGATTAATTTATTTATAATTTTTAGGGATTAAATAATTACCATTAATTGTGACACAATAGTGATGCAGAAATTGTTTATCTAGTGAAAAATCAAGAATATAGTATTTAATAAACTAATAGTGACAATAAAAGGCACGAAACCCTGACCTAAAATTATTTTTCATGTACATATAAACCATAATCATCCAATGTTAGAATAGTTAACCATTTGGAGCCTTATAAAAGCGATTATGACAGTTATATTATTTTATTTTAAATGATGCCAAAGTTGTCACCTTCATAATTTAATAAATATAACAATTTAAATATTGTGATTTTAATATGATAAATTCGAGTAAAAGTGTTATTGAGAAAGTTAATATATTTATATTCATCAGAAAATTTTATTTTAAATTTTAACGCAATAAATATGTATATTAAATAATTATACAAAAATGATGTAGTAATTATTTTATTAAGAGATAAACCAAATAAATGGTTTTAAAAATAATAAAATATATATTATATGAACTATTTAATGGGATCCACTAATTTTATAAATACATATGACCTTTTATGAATCTATTAAAGCATTTAGTTCTAACATATCTTCTGTATATATTTTATTTAAACTCAAATAAATGTATATTGTCAAAATTGACACTATTGTTATTTTATAAAAATAACATATTCTAAAATTGTTTAAAAATAACAAAAATATTTAAAAATTATAAATTTAAATTTATATGGTATAAAATGTTATAAAGTATCCAATTATGGACAATTCACAACAAATAAGTAATTGTTTGTTATAATTTACAATTTAGAATGTTATTACCACAAATAAAATAAAATTGATTAAGTAACGATAATATAAGTTGATAATGTTTAAAATAATTTCCTAACATGTCTAAATTTTATTTGTTGGTGATATTAAAACCCTATATCATCACATATTCAAATATGAGTAATTTTGTGATGTTTTTTAGTGGGGTTAGATTTATTATAAATTAATATTTTTAAGATTTTCCAAAGGTGCCCCTCTCCTCCCTTATAAAAAGATATATCTTCCCTCTCTTCCTCACACCAATTTGTGACTTCAAGATCGGCCAACCCCTGCCAATATCTCCTCTACACTTCCCTAGAATCATCCTAGAGGTCATGGTCTTCTTCAAAGACCAATATTAGTTCCCTAAGAGGAGGTCTCAAAGAGGCGCTTCAAAGAAGAGGTAATGTCCGTTACCGATTCTTTCAACTTAATTTCTTATTCTACTTCTTCTTATTTAGTTGTTTCATTATGAAGTAATAACATAATTATCAATAATATACTGATATACTATTATAAGTATTAAACAACCCTATTTCACCATCTATCCATCCTATGGAAAAAGAAATCACTGCGCGTGCGTACGTACGGAATACCGTCTCCATGCCGTGGTGTAATCTTTTTTTCCAACACAACCTTACTTGGATGGGTATAATGGTGTAAATAATAACTATAAATAGTTATTATAACATTATACTGATTATGATATATTTTATCATCCTATCCAATTCAATTCAATAATTATGGGAATGATATCATCGCTCTAGCGTACGTACGGACTACCGTCTCGATGACGTGATGAGATTCATTCTCCACGTTAACCATTTAAGAATGATTATAAAGTATATATAAGCAATAATAATGAAATATATGACATTATAAAGCTATTGTATTTATGTATATATATATATATTTATGTCATCTACTTAATTCCATTCAACTCAATAAGGAAACGAAAACAGCGTTCATGCATACGTACGGCCTACCATCTCCATGAACGGTATTTTTTTTCCATTTATCGATCTATTATATATATGTATATTCTGAATATATATTATATATAAATCATGTTTTATATTCTGTAATTAAGTAATCATGATCTAATTAATCATATGAATAATTAAAAGTCAAAACACGAACGACAAATGAAACGATTTTACCCAAAACGCTCTTTAACATGGAATTTACAATGGAATGGGTAATATAAAGTCATAAGTGAACCATATATGATATCATAACAATGAATATGATTCTGTAATAAGTCAATGATATTATTTAAATCATTATACAGGAGGTTCGGATACATACGAAGCATATCGGACATAAGGTAAGGGATAATTTTGCAAATCTCATTTTTATCCGAGATTGCTTATTCGTAAGTATTTACTGGGGATATTTCTATCATCCTTGGCCATGTTTTACAAAAGTGTTTTCATGTATGTTTAAAGTCCTTTTTACCCATTTTTGACTTTTACTACATGGTATGTATGAAATCTTACTATTAAGAGGTACTTTTTGACTTTTTCGGAAAATGTACGAGAAGAATGTTTTTTTAACTTATACGGCACGAACGGATTTTTACGGTTTTATAAAGCCTTATTTGTATGAAGCTTCCTTCAAAATATTTCATGACTATTTTAAAAAAAATATCTTTCTTTTAAAATAGAATGAAGTTTTGTGAAAAGAAATTGATTTTGAAGAAGAAAAGATATTTTCCTCAACAATTCATTTCAAATGTTTTATCAAAACCATTTTCCACCTAAGATGAAATTATTTAATATGTGTAGGTTTTAAGTTTAATGTCTCTATAATTTACAGGGTTCACTTTTCTTATGATGAAATGTCTGTTTGTTTTATATGGATTATGAAATGATGGGATGATGTTTATGAAACCCATTATATTCTTTGGGTTATGATGAATGTTTTAAGTTTATTTTGTGGCACAAGTAAGAATGATTTCATTATAAAATGGGTGGGACCTATATCTCCCTCCAATGCATTGAGTAAAGATTTATATCTCATGAGATATACATGGCTGGAATGGAAAGTTAAACCGTTTCAGTAATACAGGACTGGAACGAGGAGTGAACTCGATTCAAAAAGGGACTTTTTCCACAAAGATGGTCTTGGAAGCAATGCCTTGGCTAATATGGAAATCATATCATGTGCTTAATTGTTGCCACAATTACATGTTTTATTCCCATGCTATTTTATCATTCTTAATGTTTCTTTATGATCTATGCCTTACAAACTTCTATGTTTTATGTCTTTGCTCAAGTATTTTATGTTTAAACATTTTGTTCATGTTTTTAGGTTCAAATGTATACGGTATGTTTTATTTTACCCATGCTTACCCTTACTGAGAATTTCAGCTCACACTTTTTATGTTTTTTTCCCCAGGATTTAAAGAAAGGTTTTAGGTAAGAAAAAAGGGAAGATTTTTATGGGAGATGTTGAAGATCTTTCACCATGATTAGAATATTATGTTCCAAGTTTCCAAAGACACTAAACTATTACGGTCCTTGTGTGTCTGTTTTTGTTATGTATTAAGTATTCCACAAAATTAATGTAATGTCCATGTACGTCAAGCTTTGGGTCTCTATAGTATTAATATATAAACAACAACCTATCAGCTTCATAAATTCCTTATAATTCTATTAATTTCTTTCTATATATTTAGAAAGGTTGATTCCAACATAAATTGGTGTATAAATACGTTTTTAATTTTCCATTCCAAACATCTTAATACGTTCCCTAACATAATAATGATGAGATAGAAAAATATATTTCTTTTTTGGGATATTTACAAGTAAATATTATTTTTCATTTCACCAAGCATGGAAATTTTGAACAACATATTCATCCCATCAGTAAACATTTAAAAAATTATTTATCTATTTCAAAACAAGATAATAATAAAATGAAAACCATTACAAGGGTAGAGATCTACTAAATTTATTTTATGTAGAAATTACTATCAAACCCACCTTTCATAATGTTTAAAATCCTTAAGCAGGTATCAAATTTGGAATACCAATCTATTAGGTCTTGATTTAATCCATAAAAATATTTATTCAACATACAAACATAACTTCCATGTTTTCCAACAATGAATCCAAATGGGATTTCAATATAAACTACTTCATCAAGATCTTTATTAATAAAATCATACTTAACATCCATTTGGAGACTTTTATAACCTCACGGTGTAGCAATATCATGAATTAGTTTCTTTATTTCTAACCATTATATTGGAGGAAAAATGTTATCATAATAAATACCTTCAATTTATGAGTTACATTGGTAAACTTTTATTACTTTGTTTCTTACCACTTCACCATCGTCAATTATTTTTTTTGGGAACACCGAGTTTATAACTGTAACATTTTTGTTATTTGGTTTGGTTTTAAGTTCCCATGTATCATTATTCTAAATCTGATACAATTTTTCATTCATATAAATAATCTAAAACTAATTCTAAAAATATTTATCAACATCTCTTGGCTCAACTTCTAAATAGATGTTTGTCTGCGAAACAACATTCTTGTTCTTCTTGTTTGAACGTTTTTTTATTGATCACTAATTATAATTTATACTTCCACCTATTTCCTCATCCATGGATGAGATGTATGATGTTATTCACTATCAATAGAAATCCCTGAGTCCAAATATTTAATTTATATGGAATCATTATTGTAGGGATTCTTTTTATTTTAATCAATTATCTATTCTCCCCCATCTTGGTTATCTTCATATCTTATTGAAATTTATTCTTTACATTTTTAATAATGATTAAATTAGTATAATAAACTAATATCCCCATTTCACTATTGAAATTTATACACCCTCTACCAAAAAAATAATAGCCATGACAAATTCCATATTCACCACATTTATATAGTTTTCCAATATTACTACTTTTGTTTGTTATGATGTAGGGACTCCCAAAATCCCCAATGTGATTCAAACATGGAATTTAATTAATAATAATTTTATAAGGGGTCATATTACAAAATTTTATATTGAAACAAGGATTATGTATATAATCCACTATAATCGTGACTTGCCTCCCAAAGCAGTGAGAAATACCATGTTCGATCAATATTGAAAAACCAATATCCACCAAACTACTGTTATTTCATTTAGAAAGACAATATTTGAATGGTGTGTATGATTTAACATACTAATGAATATTACCATCATTATCATGATAATTTATGAATTCTTCAATTTTTTTATAAACCACCGTTATCAGTTTGAACCTTCATTATAGAATATCCACATTCGTTTTGTTCTCCACTCCTGAAACACTTAAGAGTGTTTAGAGCTTCTTGTTTATAATTCAATAAAAGATTACATGTAAGAAGAGTAAAAAAATAAATGAAATAAATAAATAAATTATCTGAAAAGGTAGATTGTTTTGTTATGGGGCCACAATTAAAAATAAATCATCTTTAGGGGATGATTTTAAAAATGTTCAACTATTTTATGTACTATTTTATAATTTATTTTTTCTAATATATAGGAAAACATGAATATATTATTCTTTTAAATTAGTAATATCATGAATAATTTCTCACTTTTTAACTTTATATTTTTTATTTGATACATATAACCAATCTTTTTATGCCACAATTTATTTTCTTCTACGGTTATTATATAACACGAATTTTTAGAATCACCAAATTGAAAAAAAGTTTCCCTTTGTATGTTGGTCTCTAGTAACAACTTTTCCCTCTTAATATATTTTAATAAACAAATCATATTTTATGAAAACAACGTTTTTACATTCATTTTAATGTTATAAAATAGTTTTGATGATTTTTTCATCCCATCAAAAAACAATCCATTTTGGATTTATGTTTTTCTTAGCCAAGAATAAAAGAACCAACAACATTGATTCTAAGAGATTCATCGTGAAAAAAGGTAAATTTTCCTTCCTTAAATATATTCCACATTATATAACATCTTTAGATCTTTTATCATATGTGAGGATCACCCACTAGGAAATATTCATAGTTGTTCTTCTTTTGTAGCATTGAGAGTAGTATCCGCAACAAGATTTTCTCTTTTCCTTTAACTTTCTTAATGTCTTGATTCTGAGAAATATTTTAGATTTAGTTTTGTGCTAATAAAAAAACACATCCTTTTGAATGATTTCTAGTATATCCAGATCATTCAAAAAAAGTATCTAAATGTTCGAATCTATTCTCAATATTCATAACAACTCTCTTATTGTTTTTTATTTGAGATCATTAACACCCCCTAAAACTATTCCTCCAGATACTCATGGGATTTTTGTATTGTTATTGATTTAACCAAAACATTTTTAAGTTTGAAAATATCCTCCACAATACTAGTAGTAGCCATAGAAAAAATATTTACCACAATAACATCCATACATCCTGAATTTGTAATCTCATTTTTCTAAAACTGTATTACATTCCATGTTAAGACATTTTGGTGTCAAAGATGTTATGATATAGTTCAAAATATTCTTCTTCAGCTTTTATTTCATCAAATATTTTACACAATCATTTTTTTTAGAAATTATGTATTCATATTTTGAAATTTATGAGTCTTCTTTAATTTTTTAATTTGTTGTTTATGTCTTTATACATTCATTTCTATGTTTTTATAATTATAGGAACAACTACATTTTCATTTAAACCATTGAATATTAATTTTTTTTATACTTATTACATTCAATATTCTCAAAACATTCAAAAATTTCCAAAATATAGTTTTTGAAACTTGTAACTCTATGCTATGTTTTAGTGAACTTTTGATGAACAAGTTCAATCTATTCCTTCATCAATTTTTTTGTACATAAAAATATTCAATCCAATTATTTTCATTTTCAAGAGTTATATTTAAATAATAAATAAATTACTACAATATAGACTTCTACTCAAGAAAATATTATTCACTATTTCATAAAAGACAATCCTTTTTTTTGACATACTGATTTCTCCCTCATGTCATAAAATCATTCCACGATGTTATTTAAACTCTATTTTCAGAGAATATTCCAACAAAGTATCTTCTTCATAATTTATTCTTCTATAAAAATTATTCATCATTTACCTTTTAAATAAATGTGTTTTCAATAGAATATTTGATGAGTTTTTAATTTTTAATTGCACTTTCAGCAACTTCATCATATTTAAACAAAAAACATCTCTTTTCATTATTTATATAAATTTTTATTTTTTCATTAGGAATAGGTTTTCAATTTTCAATATGTTTCCCAAAAGATATTCTTGACATTCTGTCATCTTCATCACTTTCTACATTATCCGTATATTGAGGTAAATCTATAGCAAATATCTCAATTTCTCCGTAGAAAAAGTATATTAGAGTAAACATCCATTTATATATTCAGGTAAATTTTTAAATATTTTATAAAATAAGGGAAATAATTCATAAATTTGATTTCTATGATATACCTCTACACACTTAGTTGTCTCCAACTCCATCTAGATAAATGAATAATGCTTTTATTAGCATGAATATTCTTTAATATTAATTCATCCAAAGGTTTCAAAATTATTACCTTACCTATCTTATATAATTTAGATTTTATTTTCCTCAACTTCCTCTTCTTGGATTTCTTTATAGTGCATAATACTCAAAGAGATACCTCATTAACCATTGATTTAGCATATTCATTCCATTTTCTAATAAACTCAAGACACTCCTTCTATTTCCTTTTCAATTTTTCAATCCCTAGTTTGATTCATAGTTGATTCCCAAAAAATTGGCATTCATGTTATTTTGAAAGATCAAAAAATCATCATTAGACTTAATTAATTTTTTAAATCTAATTTAAAAAACTAATTTAATTATAAATATATTAATCATATGTATTCAATTTTTTTTTAATTTTAGATATCCATTCTATCAAGACCCTTAAATATTCTCAAATTTACCCTTGCAAAATTATTACATTATTTCCAATTTATTCAATATACATAGAAATTTATCTTTTTCATTTATTTCAACACTCCATCTATTTCTCATTATGTAACTTTGGAATTTACTCTTGAATAATCATCATTATATTCATCATTTAAAAATATTGATTTTGATATTAATTCGTAGATATGTTTGAATATATTGTAATTATTTTGAATGTTTATCTTCCATGAGTAAAAAATTGGGTTACAACTTTCAGAATCACTGTTTATCATTCAAATCATTCAATAGTCTCATCCTTAGTTTAATGTTATCAATTTTAAAAATTATTACTTATATAATACATTTAGTATACATGGAATTATTCTCATTCTATAACTCACCAAGACTCTTATGTATGAGTAAATTAATCTCACACATCATTCATCTTTTTTGAGAGAATCCTAATTGAAATATCCTTTATCAAATTCTCAAAATATCTATAACGTTTTATTTATTCACAATTAATACATAAATTCCTTCATTGTATCCCAAATATAGTTCAAAAGATATTAAACTCTCATTTTAATCTCTTGTACTTCACTAAATATATACAATCTCTAAAAAAATGCATATTATGAAACTTTTGTAGTCAATGATTTTAGAAAAAACATTTGTGTCCTATTGTAGCTAACATTATTAAATCAATTTCATCTCATTAATAATCTGATATTATTATCTCAAAAATATATATTTCATTACATGCAAGAGAATTATATTTATCCTCAATATTCACCCAACTTTATTACTCCTGAGAACACATTCCCCTCCATTATCTTGATAAATCACTTATTAATTTAATCACATACAATGGAACCTTTTAAATGTACCTCTACACTCTACCTGTATTTTAAAGTATTAAAATATATTACAAAAATTTAACTTTAAGTACAACATCATTATCTATATTTTTCTTTATGTATTAATTTTACCAATATTGAATTTTACTTCTCATTGAAAAAGATTCTCCATCACATCCTACAAGGTTCTTCAAAACACCTAATTTAATTTACCATAAATACACAATAAAAAATAAATTCAATGATATATCATGTTTCTATCTCCCCCTAATTGGAAATAATTTCAAAGGATCAATATTGAGATAAATTAACACTCATCTCACGCTCTATCAATGACATTAAATTTAATCTTCTCCATTATATCATCAATTTTATGTAAAACCATTACTACTTTAGATAATTATAGATTCATTTTTATTAAATATAATGGTCCATAAATTAATATTATCTTTGTATATGTTAGAAATTTTTAGAGCAAAAAATAAGTTATATTAACATAGACAAAAATGTTTCCCAATAATAACTAAAAATATGATACCAATTCATAAATTTTATTTGAAGGGTGGTTCAAACTTTTTTCCAGTATCCTCTATACTCGTCTTAAAAAATATATTTAAATCATTCAATCCCAAGAATATTTCACTCATTTCATGAAATTTGTTTCATCCAATAATAAATCCCTCCAATTCTTTTATAAATTTATTTTTTCAAATAAGGATAGAAGTATATAATCTACATACCTCATCAATAGAAAACATCAATTAAAAAGGATACAATATCCATATACTCTTCATCATACAATAATTATATATCTAGAATCCCAAAATATGAATATACAACATTATTAATTTCAACACTATAGTATTTTATAATTTAATCACATTAATATCAATTTTTTTAATTTCCAAAATCACCAATTCCAGTTATTAAAAATGTTTTTTATTTTCATGTTAAAAGGATATTTTTTTCAACTCAATTATCTCTAGATGTGTAAAATATATGTATATTCCTTATCAAGGATGAATTCATAAGAAAATGTGTGGAATATATTAATTGAAATAATATACTCCATGATAGATATCACTTTTTGCTTTAAAGTGTTCGTAACCATTATGTCCTCTTTAATTTATCCCCGTGAATTTTATCTACTTAAATTCCATACACATTGATGAAAACAAAATTTTATAATGTGGTGGTTTATTATTTGAATCCTAGTTAGAGAAACAAGGTTGAGAGACATTTATCTTCCTACAAATTCTATTAAATCCAGCTCCATCTTTATGATAATTATTCATGAATGGATCCTTTTTAATTTTAGAAATAAGGGATTTTATGGAGAATCAGGAATTTTGGTAAACATTACCATTAAAGATTTGTGGATATTTCTTTTTTACATAATCTTGAAAGGCACGATCAATATTTTTTTTCCTCCATTGTCTTTACTGCTTCCTAATAAGCTATCCAAATATTGCCTCATACACTATAAATATTCTCAAATCATTATTTATGTAAAAATTTATTATTCAGAGAAACATTATTAGAATATGAATCCCTTGATGATTTTACACTATCATTCACCATAATCAATTATCTTGGTAAAAATTTCATGAAAATTTCATGAGTTTGAATAGTTTGTTTGTATCTTCCAAATTGTTTCTCAACATGATATATGTAATGTATATTATCCAATTTAATCTTTATTGATTTCTTCCCCAATATCCATAATTTTATTTATATCTTTTAATTATATATTTCATGATAAGTATTGAATCTATTAGTATTTATATTCATGTTTTTTATATAATTTTCCATGATGTGTAATTTTTTTCCAATGTATAAAAATACCTAGTTTATTGTAGAATCGTCCATTATATTATTATTAGGTGTGTTTTTCTTGAATCATCTTTTTCTGTACATCCCTTAGTAGACTCATAAACCTTATGTTTTTTACTTTTATTTTTATTTTTTGAATTTATTCCTTTAGTAGTAACGAAATCATGCCTAGTTAGTGAAAACCATAACTCATCAGCAACATCTCCACATGTATTATAACTTCTATATCTGTTCTGTAGATATTGGATTTTGTTACATATAAAAAATAATTAGCTTCTTCTGTTTAAATTTTTTACACACAACAAGATTGTTTTAAAATTCAAATTATATACTCCTAAATTAAGGAATTATTGTTATTTAGATATTATTAATATTATACCAATATTCAATGTCCCTTTGTCTGAACATTAAAAAGAATCAATAATATCCAATAAATCATCCTTCATTACTTTTAGTTACAATATGGTTGGAATTAACACTTTATTTTCATTAGTAATACTTCCTACATATTGGTTACCTTGAAGGGAAATTATTTTCTGAAATTTTATAAAATCATCCATTTTAGAATTAGAGGGTTTCTAAAAAATAATTCCTCTATGTTTCGTTTATAATTTGATTGGTTACTTGCATGACTCAAAGAAATCAGATTTTTGTAATGAAGTGTTTTGGATTTATGTCATACATTTTCCTTAAAACTTACAAAAGAAAAATTATTGGATTATTTAATGCCTTAAATTACACCAACTACATTATATTTTATAACATCACTACCATTATAAATATCCATCATTGAACTTAATATTTTACTTTTTTGGGAAGATAGAAGTTAAATATCTTCATCATTTCTTAGTTTAACCATAATATCAAAATACATTAAGTTAATGGTATTTTTGTAACACCCCAGGTAAATAAAGAATATGACATTTTCTTATTTATCCATATTTGTGAATAAAATATTAATATGACTTTAAAGGGGACGCTATGCTCGATGGCGTACCCAACACGCAACAACGAGTTTCTTGGGAATCTTACGTTGCACTCTAATAATAAAATAATATTATTTTAAATGGTAGTTAACATGTAGCCGTTGTATGGCGGGAATGGATAGAAATAACTAAAATATTATTATATATGTTTTTAAATGTTTTTACATTTATCCAATAAAAGATAGTGGCTTAAAATATGGAAAGAATTCAATTTTAGGCGTATATGCCCTAGTTTTCACTAAAGGATCACTTATCGCCTTTTGATGTTGAAATATCATTAAATATAGTTTTGTTAACTCTTAAACATTATTTTGGACCAAATAAAACTCTTATTAAGAATCGGGACATCAAAATTTACTTTGTGTAAATTTTTGGTATCTTTCCGATAAAGTTCATTTTTTTTGAATAGTGTAAAATGTTGTGTTTTAATTCAAAACCTCTTTTTAAACTAATTTATTTATATGATTAGATTATCATTTGAATTGGTTTTAAAGTGAAATTAGAAAATATTTTTACCATTAAATCCAATAGTGGTCGTTGGAATTAATTTCACTTTGAAATCGGACTTAAACTAGTGTCAATCTTTTGATACTTATTGCTTCATAAAAACACGCTATTTGTCATGACAGCGGGAATTAATTATTAAATTAATTAATGTGACTTATATGTTTTGAATTTTTTAAAATAGACTTCATTTTTGAAATCGGAATATCAAATATAGCTTAGGGTGAATTTTTGGGATTTTTCTGAAAAACTTCAATTTTTGATGAATAGTGAAACCACTAAGTGGTACTTATAAAAACTGATTTTTCCGTTTAAATGAAAATTTTCCATCATTGTGTTTTGAATTTCAAAAATCCTACATACATGGTTGTCATTAAGAAGTAAAATGTGGTTCAATGGGATAAAAATAATTTTTTGGTGAATAGTAACTTATTAAGTTTTTAATCGCGATTAGAGGTAATTAGTGTAGTTTAAGGTGAAAATAATGTTTTAATAATATAGAATGAACATGAAACATGTCCTAAACTCATTGGATGTGTAATGGCCGACCAAGAAAAGCCATGGGTCTACTTGGGGACCCCATGGAGCCACTTTGGTTGGGAAATGACATAAATAACTTTTTATTTATTGTAAAAGTAAAAATGACACAAACATGATATGTTTTACTAAAACAATTTTTAAGTGGGGTTATACAAGTCATATTTTTTATTATAAATAGTCATTGGAAATATAAAAAGCCTTCCTACATCATAGTAATTTTTTTATAATTTTTAGACATTAAATAAATTAAATTATTTATGACATCATAATGATGCAGTGATGACATCATTATCTGATGATTTAAATAAAATGAGAAGATAATGTAAACTCTATGACTTAAACATGTACAAAACTTATTGTATTGGTGGATTTAGAACCCCTATCACCTTATCCACTAATTATATCAATGTGTGACCTTTTAAAACCGAAAAACATTTTCAAATAAAGTAATATTTCTTACTTTCCAAAAGTGCCTCTCCTCTCCTCTTATAAAAGGCCCACACCTCTACCTCATTTAACACACTCCTCAAGCCACTGGATCGTCCAACCCCTGCCAATTTACTCTCTCCACATCCCTCTCCTCATCTTAGAGGATTCCCTTTGGGCAGAATCCTTTCAAAGGAAGCCTTTAGGCTCAAATCAAAAGGAGTTACACTTTTAAAGGTAATTCATTCTCTCATGTTCATTTGTTTTATTTTGCTTTTCCAACCCCCTAAACTCTTTTTATTTACTTATTTTGTAACAAAACCAGTATCGTTAATATACTAGGATGTTGTTATAAGATTTATTCGAGCTACACTCTCACACAACTACATCAAATGGTTAAAGAACATACGGTTTCCGTGGATGGAGAAATTCTGCCTCCCGAAACGATGATTGTTCAATACTCATTTAACACCTTAAAAGGTGGCAATTATGATGTCAATATTATTATATATGATATATAATATCTTTATGTTTTCCTTAAGCTTCTGTTTTTTTTTCATTTTGGGCATACCTTTATGGTTTCCATTATGGGTAAACGCGATATCTTCATTTAAGGAAGTGCAGACTACCACCCCCTCAAAGTGATTTGATTCGTTAAATACCATATGTGGGACGTATAAGGGATGGAACTATGATATATATATGATATTATACTGGAATTATAATATACCTTTATATCATTATCAGTCCATTCTATAAAATACGAAATAGAAATGAAAGTAGCGTTCATGCGTACGTACGGCTTACCGTCTCCATGAACGGTGCATTTCATTTCTTACCTCTAAATGATTATGTAATGTTATAAATGCATGAATGTACTGGATATATATGAAATATATGATATCTACATCATGAATAAAATTCTGGATATAATAAACCTTTGGCCACACGAACAACATGTAGTTGTAAGAAGTCCACTTTCGACTTAAGAACCAAATATCGGCAAAACAAATATTATTAACTCAAATGATTAAATAATGTTTATGAAATGGTAATAAGTGATATATAAGGAATAATGAACTTGAAAAAGGTTCTTAAGGAAGAAGAAATTAACTCAAGTTTATTATTCAGGAGATTAAAGAACGATCGAGTCAAGTCGGACCCGAGGTAAGGGATCCTACTCCTCTCTTTCTTTTTAAGTACACACTTTTATGTCATTCCTTTTAAAGCTCATATTTCTTGTTATTGGGATGGCCTTTTATATTAAAATTACTGTAATTTTTATGTTCATGTGATGAGAGACCCTATTCTCTCTCATCAATCCATTTTGGAAGTTTTGAGTGGCGCTGTTAGGCTACCGAACATTCGTAAGAGATCTAACCTCTCTCTTTCTTTTTAAGTACTCTCCTTTATGTCACTTCTTTTAAAGTTCTCCTTGAAATGTTGGGGGATTTTCTTTTATATTCCACTTGCTGTAAATTCTATTTTAATATGATGGGATACTCTATTTGATCTCATCAATCCATATTCGGAAGTTTTATGTGGCGCCGTTAGGCTGCCGAGTTTTCGTAAGGGATTTTTCATCTCACTTTTATTCCCGTGAGATTTATGCTACATTTGCCACAAATTTCATTGAGTGGTGTATGTACTGCCCATTATTCTCCTCTTTGTGTAATATATTTTCGTTTATATGTATTTACATCAATGATCTATTGTCCTTCTTTCATGGGGTGTATGTTTTGAAAGATACCCAAGTCGGTAAGGGAACCTTTCACCCTCCTCTTTTCTTAAAAGACTTCTTTTGTTGGGTCTTTTAATTTAAATATTGTTATGTTGGGATATGTTCTCATATATACTTATTGATGTAAATTTTATGTCCAAGTGATGAGATACAATTTTTATCTCTCATCAACTCATTTTGATGTGATGCCGTTAGGCTGTCAAGGGAACTTTTTTACCCAATTTCGATTTCTTTGGGTTCAACATGTAGTCATTGAATATGTCATCCATTGAATATGTGTGAATGACCTTTTATTGTTTTACACTTAATATCCACTTATATTGGGTTTATTTATATTTTTCACACATGTTTTTGAGATTTATTTGTCCTTAATTTAAGGATACCTTCTTTATAAGGGATTTCATCACATTTGACATTTATATTGAGGGTTCATTGTTGTTATGAACCAATTCACTCTTATATGGTGTATATACTATCCTTTGGTGTATTATATCATTATTCCATTTATTCTCATGATATTATAAAGTTCTGACTAAATGTTACTCCTTAATTATTGTATTCAAGTGTCTCTAATTTTGGTAAAACCCCTTTAACCAAAATATCGTTTTAAATGTTTTAATTATTTGTTCTTATTAATATCCATGTTTTCAAAATGGTTTTAAGGATTTATTTATATGGAGATTAATGGTTTACAATTTTAAGCTTCAAGGTTGTATGGGACACTTTGATTCCAAAATCTCTTTATTAAATGTTTTAAATGGTTTTAGAAATGGTTTCTTTTTGAATGGATTCATTATTTCAATATACTAAAATGTTATATTGTGATTGAAATGTGGAAATGTTATGTTTCCTTTATGCATGTTTTATGTGATACGTTTATGTTATGGTTCTTGGGCATTGTTATGAAAACGGGTGGTTCCGTGATAAACTAAGGGCGGGTGAGCCCGATATAGCTCTCCAATGCATTGGGTATCACGAAGGAGTGAAACGTTAAGGTTTCTCCGAAGAGATTTAGGGAATATAATATGATGGGTATTCCAAACGTAACCAAGAGGGTTACTCCCTACGTAAGATTGTTATGAATGACTCAATTTACCTTTATGTCTTATGTTTTCTATGATTTATTAATGATTTGATATGCCTATGTTTTATGGGTAATGTGTGATTTCATTCTAATGTATATATGAACTCATGTTTCCTTTCCATATTTTTATAACTCTTACTGAGCTTTTTATGCTCATCCCATGTTTTTGAAATGTTTTTCACAGGTCAAGGGAAAGGTACATGATGTGATGATAGTGTCAAGGATGTGTCAAGAAAGAATCCGTGTTATATTTTAAATATGTTTCCATTGATGGGAAGAACTAATACTGTCTTTTATGTAACCACTTTGTTTAAATGTGGAATGTAATGCAAGTTTCATGATCTAATTCTCTAAAACTCTAAACCTGAAAAGATCCTCAATGTTTAATCTTGTAATAACTCAATATTAAGTAAGGTTTAAGGCTGGGGCCTTATAGTTGGTATCAAAGGTCGGTTTAGATAACTTTAGAAGTTAGGGTATTCTTTAAGCATAAGTGACATTACCATAATGGTTAGGATTTCAGAAAGAGTCCTAGTTTTAGATAAAGTGAATGAGTAAGTATATCCTAGTGTTTATCTAACACATTAGTACATGATGGTTTTGTTGATATACTCACACTGACCTTTTTGGTTTTAGTAAATGGCTGGATCTAGCAGGCACCAAAGTGACAATGGGTTTGAAGGAAACTATGGTGGTTCTCTTATTAAGAGACTGGATGAGATGGGGGATTCAATGAGGAATATCATGGTTGTTCTAAACCAAATATCAAGAATTCATGATCAACCACTTCAACCTTGATGAGTTCTCTAATGCATCATGTACGAGATGGCCAACTCGATGTGGAAATTCAGGTAATAATTATTAAGGTAACCATTAGGGTTTATATGATCCTTACTTTTGAGGTAATTATGGGTTATTACATGTTATGATGGAAAGTGAAAGGCATGAGATAAACTTGAGGTTAAAATATGTTATGATCATCTTTGAAGATTTTATCTCATTTTGGGGGAATGTTTTAATAATTATATAGTTTTGGAAAAAGGACAACACGCAGACCGTGTGACATCCCGTCGCGTCGGACAAAGCTGCGGGAATCGAACCCACAACCAAAGTGTGACTGGTATTTATCACCTACCACTGGACTACGTGAAGTAACTGGTTAGTTTGACTGATTCATTCTAGTTATATGATTTTATGAATTAAAAGTTAGTTGATTTTGGGTTATTTATTAAAACGATTAACCTATCATGGAGGATATGTGATTAGGTTAATTACTTTTCAATACGAGACTTTAGGAGCAACTGATGTTGTTTGGAGATAAATGTTATGATTTAACTTGGAAGACTATGTGACTAAATCCTTCAAATATTTGGGTTTCAATCTTATATTGGTTTACGTTGAAGAATTTTATGGACAAATTGTTTATCGGATGGTCCTCATTGAACTTTGGGTTTTGTTGGACAAATTTTGGAGATTAAGCATGGATTTTCTTTTTAATGGGTTCTCCTTTTCTGGATTATCTGACCTTGTACTAACCTTTTTGGTTTTGGTTTTGGTTAAAGCCTAAAGAAATGGGATGTATATATTTCGCTTTTGTGGATTAGGTGATTCTCTAGAAGTTGATTATAGTACTCTTAATGCGAAAAAGTCTCCCTAAATACTCGTCTTTTGGAAAAAAATATGAGTTTGATTAAGGAATCTAGTAAAAGTTGAAATTCAACATGATAAGTGATTATGTTTCCTTATGAATAAATTCCTCAATAAAAAGTAACTTAAAACAAAAATTTTGTCTACTAACTTTTCCTACTGGGGAATCGAATACCGTTTAACCCATCACAAGTTTGTGATTTTCTCATGGTTAACTCTCTCCTAAACATGTTTTCTATCACTCTCCATCAGAACATGACCCTTTGTTTTTTCCTCCATGTCCATATTTTCATACTTGGAATCCTAGTATGGGTTAACTCGGGTGACCTTTGTACTTATCTTTCTTTATTTTAAAGTGATTGTTTTACCGACTCTTGTGCCGATGTGGGACTTTCAAGGATGTTTCCAAGCGCAATTTTAAAATTGCGAGGACGCAATTCCCAAAAGGGGGGAAGAATGTAACACCCCAGGTAAATAAAGAATATGAAATTTTCTTATTTATCCATATTTGTGAATAAAATATTAATATTACTTTAAAGGGGACGCTATGCTCGATGGCGTACCCAACACGCAACAACAAGTTTCTTGGGAATCTTACGTTGCACTCTAATAATAAAATAATATTATTTTAAATGGTAGTTAACATGTAGCCGTTGTATGGCGGGAATGGATAGAAATAACTAAAATATGATTATATATGTTTTTAAATGTTTTTACATTTATCCAATAAAGGATAGAGGCTTAAAATACGGAAAGAATTCAATTTTAGGCGTATATGCCCTAGTTTTCACTAAAGGTTCACTTATCACCTTTTGATGTTGAACCATCATTAAATATAGTTTTTTTCACTCATAAAAATTCTTTTGGACCAAATAAAACTCTTATTATGAATCGGGACATCAAAATTTACTTTGTGTAAATTTTTGGTATCTTTCTGATAAAGTTCATTTTTTTGAATAGTGTAAAATGTTGTGTTTTAATTCAAAACCTCTTTTTAATATAATTTATTTATATGGTGAGATTATCATTTCAATTGGTTTTAATGTTAAATTAGAAAATATTTTTACCATTAAATCCAATAGTGGTCGTTGGAATTAATTTCACTTTGAAATCGGACTTAAACTAGTGTCAATCTTTTAATACTTATTGTTTCATAAAAACACGCTATTTGTCATGACAGCGGGAATTAATTATTAAATTAATTAATGTGACTTATATGTTTTGAATTTTTTAAAATAGACTTCATTTTTGAAATCGAAATATCAAATATAGCTTAGGGTGAATTTTTGGGATTTTTCTGAAAAACTTCAATTTTTGATGAATAGTCAAACCACTAAGTGGTACTTATAAAAACTGATTTTTCCGTTTAAATGAAATTTTTCCATCATTGTGTTTTGAATTTCAAAAATCCGACATACATGGTTGTCATTAAGAAGTAAAATGTGGTTCAATGGGATAAAAATAATTTTTTGGTGAATAGTAACTTATTAAGTTTTTAATCGCGATTAGAGGTAATTAGTGTAGTTTAAGGTGAAAATAATGTTTTAATAATATAAAATGAACTTGAAACATGTCCTAACCTCATTGGATGTGTAGTGGCATACCAAGACAAGCCATGGGTCAACTTGGGGACCCCATGGAGCCACTTTGGTTGGGAAATGACATAAATAACTTTTTATTTAATGTAAAAGTAAAAATGACACAAACATGATATGTTTTACTAAAACAATTTTTATGTGGGGTTATACAAGTCAGATTTTTTATTATAAATAGTCATTGAAAATCTAAAAAGCTTCCCTACATCATAGTAATTTTATTATAATTTTTAGAGATTAAATAAATTAAATTATTTATGACATCATAATGATGCAGCGATGACATCATTATCTGACGATTTAAATAAAATGAGAAGATAATGTAAACTCTATGACCTAAACATTTCCAAAACTTATTGGATGGGTGTATTTCGAACCCCTATCACCGTTTCCACGAATTATATCAATGTGGGAACTTTTAAAACCGAAACACATTTTCAAATAAAGTAATATTTCTTACTTTCCAAAAGTGCCCCTTCTCTCCTCTTATAAAAGGCCCCCACCTCTACCTCATTTCACACACTCCTCAAGCCTTTGGGTCGGCCAAACCCTGCCCATTTACTCTCTCCACATCCCTCTCCTCATCCTAGAGGATTCCCTTTGGGCAGAATCCTTTCAGAGGAAGGCTTTAGGCTCAAATCAAAAGGAGTTACACTTTTAAAGGTAATTCATTCTCTCATGTTCATTTGTTTTATTTTGCTTCTCCAACCCCCTAAAATATTTTTATTTACTTCTTTTGTAACAAAACCAGTATGTTAAATATACTAGGATGTTGTTATAAGATTTATTCGAGCTACACTCTCACACAACTACATCAAATGTTTAAAGAACATACGGTTTCCGTAGATGGCGAAATTCTGCCTCCCGAAACGATGATTGTTCAATACTCATTTAACACCTTAAAAGGTGGCCATTATGATGTCACTATTTTTATATATGATATATAATATGTTTATGTTTTCCTTAAGCTTCTGTTTTTTTCATTTTGGGCATACCTTTATGGTTTCCATTATGGGTAAACGCGATATCTTCATTTAAGGAAGTGCGGACTACCGCCCCCTCAAAGTGATTTGATTCGTTAAATACCATATGTGGGACATATAAGGGATGGAACTATGATAAATATATGATATTATACTGTAATTATAATATACCTTTATATCATTATGATTCCATTCTATAAAATACGAAATAGAAAAGAAAGTAGCGTTCATGCGTACGTACGGCTTACCGTCTCCATGAACGGTGCATTTCATTTCTTACCTCTAAATGATTATGTAATGTTATAAATGCATGCATGTACTGGATATATATGACATATATGATATCTAAATCATGAATAATATTCTGGATATAATAAACATTTTTCCACACGAACAACATGTAATTGTAAGAAGTCAACTTTCGACTTAAGAACCAAATATCGGCAAAACAAATATTATTAACTCAAATGATTAAATAATGTTTATGACATGGTAATAAGTGATATAAAATGAATAATGAACTTGAAAATGTTCTTAAGGAATTAGAAATTAACTCAAGTTTATTATTCAGGAGATTAAAGAACGATCGAGTCAAGTCGGACCCGAGGTAAGGGATCCTACTCCTCTCTTTCTTTTTAAGTACACACTTTTATGTCATTCCTTTTAAAGCTCATATTTCTTGTTATTGGGATGACATTTTATATTACACTTACTGTAATTTTTATGTTCATGTGATGAGAGACCCTATTCTCTCTCATCAATCCATTTTGGAAGTTTTGATTGGCGCCGTTAGGCTGCCGAACTTTCGTAAGAGATCTAACATCTCTCTTTCTTTTTAAGTACTCTCCTTTATATCACTTCTTTTAAGCTCCTCTTTGTAATGTTGGGGGATGTTCTTTTATATTTTTCTTGCTTTAAATTTTATGGTAATGTGATGAGATACCCTATTTGATCTCATCAATCCATATTTGGAAGATTTATGTGGCGTCGTTAGGCTGCAGAGTTTTCGTAAGGGATTTTTCATCTCACTTTTATTCCCGTGAGATTTATGCTACATTTGCCACAAATTCCATTGAGTGGTGTATGTACTGCCCAATATTATACTCTTTGTGTAATATATTTTTGTTTATGAGTATTTACATCAATGATCTATTTTCCTTCTTTCATGGGGTGTATGTTTTGAAAGATACCCAAGTCGGTAAGGGAACCTTTCACCCTCCTCTTTTTTTAAAAGAGTTCTTTTGTTGGGTCTTTTAATTTACATATTTTTATGTTGGGATATGTTCTCATATATCCTTATTGATGTAAATTTTATTTCCATGTGATGAGATACACTTTTTATCTCTCATCAACTCATTTTGATGTGATGCCGTTAGGCTGTCAAGGGAACTTTTTAACCCAATTTCGATTTATTTGGGTTCAACATGTAGTCATTGAATATGTCATCCATTGAATATGTGTGAATGACCTTTTATTGTTTTACACTTAATATCCACTTATATTGGGTGTATTTATATTTTTCACACATGTTTTTGAGATTGATTTGTCCTTAATTTGAGGATACCTTCTTTATAAGGGATTTCATCACATTTGACATTTCTATTGAGGGTTCATTGTTGTTATGCACCAATTCAATATTATATGGTGTATATACTGTCCTTTGGTGTATTATATCATGAATCCATTTATTCTCATGATATTATAAATTTTTGACTAAATGTTATTCCTTAATTATTGTATTCAAGTGTCTCTAATTTTGGTAAAACCCCTTTAACCAAAATATCATTTTAAATGTTTTAATTATTTGTTCTTATTAATATCCATGTTTTCAAAATGGTTTTAAGGATTTATTTATATGGATATTAATGGATTAAAATTTTAAACTTCAAGGTGTTATGGGACAATTTGATTCCAAAATCTCTTTATTAAATGTTTTAAATGGTTTTGGAAATGTTTTCTTTTTGAATGGATTCATTATTTCAATATACTAAAATGTTATATTGTGATTGAAATGTGGAAATTTTATGTTTCCTTTATGCACGTTTTATGTGATACGTTTATGTTATGGTTCTTGGGAATTATTATGAAAATGGGTGGTTCCGTGATAAACTAAGGGAGGGTGAGCCCGATATAGCTCTCCAATGCATTGGGTAACGCGAAGGAGTGAAACGTTAAGGTTTCTCCAAAGAGATTTAGGGAATATACTGTGATGGGTATTCCAAACGTAACCAAGAGGGTTACTCCCTACGTAAGAATGTTATGAATGCCTCAAGTTACCTTTATGTCTTATGTTTTCTATGATTTATTCCTGATTTGATATGCCTATGTTTTATGGGTAAAGTGTGATTTCATTCTAATGTATATATGAACTCATGTTTCGTTTCCATATTTTTATAACTCTTAATGAGCTTTTTATGCTCATCCCAAGTTTTTGAAATGTTTTTCACAGGTCATGGGAAAGGTACATGATGTGATGATAGTGTCAAGGATGTGTCAAGAAAGAATCCGTGTTATATTTTAAATATGTTTCCATTGATGGGAAGAACGATTACTGTCTTTTATGTAACCACTTTGTTTAAATGTGGAATGTAATGCAAGTTTCATGATCTAATTCTCTAAAACTCTAACCCTGAAAAGATCCTCAATGTGTAATCTTGTAATAACTCAAGATTAAGTAAGGTTTAAGGCTGGGGCCTTATAATTTTTCTTGACAGAAAAAAAACTAATTCAGTAATACTATTAATTATTAATATTCTAAATATTATATTCATTTATATCACTATTATTTTTCAATGAATGATCAATATCTGTTATTCATTTTACCATGATCTTAACTTTTTTGTCCTTGAAATCGATGATAGCGCTGTGAAATTATTTTTTGGAATGAATCTTGTCCTAAAAACCTTATTACTAAAAATTGTGCATGAAAACTCAATTTAAATACTTCTTCATCCATAGAAAAATTTTAATTGTAGTGAAATACATATTTTTCTGTGGATAAAATATGTTTAGTGAGACTGTTTCACTTAAATAACATTTTTTCTCATGCTTTCTCCATATCATCAACTTATAACTCTAGATGTGGTTTAACATCATGTAGTTCCATGATAAACAAATATATGTAAATTAAAACCTAAAATGATTATTTTTTCAAATCATACATGACTTTAAGGGATATATTTTTAATTTATTAAACATTTTCATAGTCTTACCAGCTTGGAAAATATTTTTGTAGAGTATTTTGCAAAATGGATTTATTATAAAAATTGTCAATTTAATTTTATATAAGAAGTGGTGAGTCCCCTTTCTTATATTTCTAATAAACTAACTTCATTGAATTATATTCTTCCCTTTTCATCCTATATTTAATTATTTTAGTAGAAACACTATCCATGTTGGTATTTATAGATGTATCATTTTTATTTTATAACTGAGGGATATTTATAATTTCCTAAAAATAGAACATTATGTAGTGAAATTAAAAATGGATAGGAAAAGAAATAGATCTAATTAGATGAAACCTATATTAAATTTGATGCCAACTGAATTACCCAGTGGATCATGTAGTATCACCAAGAGGGGTTGAATCATTATACAAATGTTGTACAAAATAATTTTCACCTAACATTTAGCACCTTTTAATATTTTCTTCTAAGCGACTGGTGGGATAAATGTATCTCTTAAATTCAATAATACACTAACACCACATATATGAAAATAATTATATATATGAAAACATATATTTATGTTACAAAGTTTGATCACATTGTTTGTTTATAGTCCTTGTTGTGTTTTGGTCTTGTCTAACACATAAATTTCACACTATTATCAACTAATATTTAAAGTTGTGGGGGATGGTATTTTACATTACCCAAAATTATTTCCAAATTCTTAAGTATCCCAAAAATTTATTATAATATCTCTTGTTTGTTTAAAGTGTTATCCCATAACATAATTAAAATGTTCTATTTACTTTTAGATTGTTTGTTTAATATATAGATGATATTTTTCTAAGACAATAATAATTTAGATTGAGTACATTCTCCCTTTCTTTAGGATATAATACTTCTAAAACTCAAAAAATATATGAATAGTTTTCCTTACTCATTTCATTAACATTTCCAAACTTTTAACCCATATAAAGGATATGGATTATTATCATTTCCCTCTATATTCCAAAATATTTGTTACCAAAACTTCATATTCTTCAAGTACACCAACATTAAAATCATTTATAGATTGGTGGTGAATTTTGGTATTTCCCCTTAGCTTTTGAAATCTTAACATCCAGAATCCTCTATCTAAAATTTTTGAAACCAAATTTTTTAATCCTTATATTATTCAACTAAAATCATATTACTAACAGTGAATTTGGTTTTACATTCAATTTTATACTCTTAAATTTTCAACATCAATATCTGAATGTATTTCCTCTGTTATATAATCACTATTTCACTAAACTATATATGGAATGTAAGATAAAAAATTTATATCTACTTTCATCATCAAATATTAGTTCAAAATAATTAATTTTTTTTAATATTTCAGAATCTAACACTATAAAAACTCTATAAATTCATGGTGTCAACCATATTCAAATATTTCAAAAAGCTCAGATTGAATAAAAAATACAACAACATTTATTTTGTGTCTTAAAACACGATTAGGAATCATCAAATTTACTATTAATTCAAATATACATTTTTTAAATTTAAATTTAATATTTTTTATATTTAAATTCTATAAATATTATGTAATTATATAATGAACATTATTCTTTTTCTTCCTCCTCTTCATGTTCTTAAATTTTCTCAACATAACTCAATCATTAGAATTTGGAAAAAACATCCATTATATCTTGAAAAACAATCTCAAATGGATTCTACGATTCTTTTTTCTTTTTCCATAGACATAATAGACAATTTTAATTCTAAATTATAGAATCTCAACTTTTGATTCAAATTTTTATTCCTTTAACTTCTGATCATATCAGATTCTATAAATTTTACTTCCTTCGTCTTTGGGACATCCTAACATTCAAGAATCATGATCTGAGAAGATTTATTTCTAATAATTTATTTCTAGGATAAATCAAATAACATTAAAATAGTCTTCAACATAATTTTTATATTTAATTTGTTTACTTTAGCCTTTATAGATTTTTTATTCATAGTCTCGATTTAAAAAATATAATTATAAATTTATTACACAGTTGATTATAGATATCACATTAACGAAATGTATCATTATTATTAACTAATAATTATTTTAGAAATTCGGTTACATTATCCAAATTTTATACTTCCAAAAATTATATCTAATGAATAGTTCTCTAAATGATTACTCAACATTTGTTGCTTCAACATTTTCCTTCACCATTCAAACAAACTCAATATCAATATTGAGTTTCTTTTTTATTAATATACTATTTCCAAGATTCATAGTTTATTCTTAAACAATTACGATTTAAGTTACTTTTAAAGATCTATAAATAATCAACTATCTTAATTTTCCTCCAAAATATCCTTTTGGAAGTCTTATTTAATTCAAAATACATTAATATTATATATTTATGGAGGTTTTTTCCTTTATCATATTTTCAATATCTATTATGGAATGACTCTTATGTATTTTATATTTTACTCTTACAAAAGTTTTAGCCCATTAAAAATTTCATCAATATTCTATAAAAAATATATTTATTATTAATTTTATCTCATTATCCATAGATCAACATGGAACTTTAAGATTTAAGTCTATGTTTTATATAATTTATACATCTTCTAGAAATAGTGCATCTAAATATAATTCCTAGATGTATCTATAAACCTTGTAATTCTTCTATATTTTTTTCTTTCCTGATTATAAATTATAATTATATCTTGTATAATGACTCTTAATTATTCAACACATTCAACATAAAAATATTTTATAAAAAATATATTTATTGTTAATTTTATCTCATTATCCATATATTAATATGGAACTTCAATATTTCATTCTATATTGTCTATAATTTATACATCTTCCAGAAATAGCGCATCTAACCATCATTCCCAGATGTATATATAAACATAGTAATTATTCTATATTTTTATCCTTCATGATTATAAATTATAAATATATCTTATATAATGACACTTAATTATTCAACACATTCAACATAATGATCCACATTTCATTTATCTCATTTATCGAAATAGTTCTTTCAGAAAAACTCATTGATGCAATAATGGATTATCACTTTGTAACTCAACTCGACTCTTTTATGTAAGTATATGACTATTATGAATAATTATGAATTTCAAATTCATTCTTATATATTTAGTTCTTTATAGAATTGTTGACTTTTATGAATCCCATTTAGGCATCATAAAGAATTATCAACTTCCTTTTGAGTATCTCAAATAAATTTATGATTACTATACATCCTCATTTTAATCTCATGTATTTTGGAACGTATATAAAATATCCATATAAACTATTGGTTACTTAATTATTTTAATCAATATATCCATAATATACTTCCCTTACCTTTATAATTTATAATTCATAAATTATAACACAACCAATATCATATATTGCTACCTCTAGAAACATACGTCTTTATAGGGTAGTAAAATTCTCTTTAAATTCAATCCTTACTCCACTTCATTACATATAGAAACAAAATATCTACCATAATCCTAATTAATCATTCATCAATTTATAATCCTTAAATGTTATCCTAAAGAACTAGATAGTTTTATACCATTATATTTTATTTTATATTTTCGTTTGAAAAAATTGTTTTGATAATGTTTAACACATGCAACGCCAAGCCTAGAAAAACCAGGAAATAATATTCTCTAAATATGATTATAATAAAATATAAATTGAATTAGAAATAATAAATATGAGTAAAAATTTATTAAATATATATAAAATGTTCATACTGAAAACAAATATATTTATTAATTCATATTAAACAATTACTAAAATTGTAGAAATTTAATTTTATGCATAGAAAATATGTCATCATAAAAAATGATATTCATTTAATTATATTCATCTATAATATAATTAATTTATATCATGTTTACAAATTTTATTTGAAAAAATTAATACCATATTTGAAATAATAATTTCAATATTATCTTAGGGTAATATGTGGATTTCTTTCTAAAAAGATTGATTTTTTAATGAAAAATAAAATTTTGAATTTTATAAAAAATTTAATACATATATTTTAAAATAATCATTAGATTTGAATTAGTTTTATAACTTTATCAGTTCCATTTATTAGTAAAAACCAAATTAATTTCAACAGAATCATTATTTTTCTTAATTTTGATATAAACATAATTTTACACATAAAAATATTTTTTTTCCTAAAATCAATTTTTCATTAGGTTATGTTGTTTTAGTTTAAATTAATTTATTAAGATTATAAAAATTTAATTTCATAACATGAATTATATAATTGGAATAAATAAATTTAAATTAATTAAATATGTCCATTTTATGTTGGTTCATTATGATAGTAACCACGGAGAATATTGTTTACCACATTAAAGGTAAAATTGGTTAATTATGGATAAAACTAGTATGGAATGCCTCAAAATTCAATCAAACACTTGAATTTATTTCATTAGGGGTATTTATGAAATCCATAATCATCCAAAAATAAACAATATTACCCTTTTCCATTTAAATTTGATTGTGGGCATTTTATTATTTTAAATATTGAAAATATAAAAATTGTCATTTTCATACCATTAATATCAATAATATTTCATGAATGAGATAAAATAGAAAATATTTTTAGTTATAAATTTCTTTATATATAAAGGAACTATTTTTATGATCTAATTTTTTAAAATTATAGGGATTAAATAATTTCAATGAATATGTATGCCACACCAACAATGTGATTGTGAAACTAATAGAATTACTAGGTAAGTGATTTTAAAAACATTAAATGTAATATAACTTTTATAAATTAATATGGTACACTATTTTTTTAGAAAAATATATTATATTATTAATCTTTTGGAAAATTTTATTCAAATTTCATTTCTATCTTCGTTCCTTTAAAGTCAAATTAAATCAATAATAACAAAATGACATTAATAATATTTTAGAAAAAACAATATTTAATGAATTGCTTAAAAATAAAAAAAAACTTGCAATTGGAAAAGTTGTACTATGTGTGGTATGAAATAATATTTCTTATATATTTTAAAAAAATTAATTCATTATAAATAAATTTATAACCCTTTGATATTGAAAAAGTCGTTACTATGGTTAAGGTTAAATATGGTTAAGGAAGGGGTTATTATAATGGATAAGGTTTAAAATGATACCAAAACCCATATAAATTGGTTTGGATGATTATATTAATATAATTTAATAGTTATATTATAATATTTTTAATTTTTGAACCAATTTACATGAGTTAAGCACTTATTGTTTTATAACATTACATGTATTTTCAAAAGTAAACTTCCCCTCACAAATAAATGCACACCACCTATCTTTACACCACCTTAAGCCTCCAAGAATTACCAAAACCTACAAATTTATCTTAAAACCCTCTCTATCGATGATATATAGATTATTATATTCTTAATGGAAAATTCTTAGTGTTCATAAATTGGGATATAAATAAGTTCTCTCGAATTAGAGGTAATCATCTTTACTGACTCTTTCAAATTTATCTCTTCTTATAATTACAGTAAATATATTGTACCCATACTAAAATAATGAATAAATTATAATTAATATACTGATATGTTATTATGAATATGGTAAAAAAAATTAACATCTCATCAATCCTATGGAAAGTGAAAACTTCAATTGTGTGTATGTACAACTTGTCTTCTCCACATAATGGTGTAATTCATTTTTCATTGATATTTTACATGGATGGTTATAAAGGTAAAGTTAATAAATATATAATATATTTATTAAAAAATTAATGGTCCTATAAATATAATTTATCATTTACCTTCTTAACCATCCACTTGTAAAAAAATGATATTGTCGCTCGTGTTAATGTGTACACTGTTAACACTAGAAAGCAATGTAAATCATTTTTTCACAAACAACGTTCATAGATAATTATAAATATGTATATAATGAGTATATATTGATATATAATATTTATATCATTATTAACATTAAATATATGATTTACCTCTGATAAATATGAAATTACAAAACTATCAAATAAAAACATATATGAAAAATGAATCAATTTATACTCATAAAAGATAATTTTAATAACTAATTTTTAATAAACTTGTGTATAAATATTATAAGTGGATAATATAAGTTATTATAAATATATAGAAGGTTCATGTATAGAATTATAAAAAAAAATTATTATATATCAGTCTAAAATCTCTTACAATGCAACTAATACCCGAGTTTATAGTTTTCTGACTCAATTTTTGTTCATTTGGTTATAACCCATCTTCATTGATTACATTATGAAAATATTATATGAGAAATTACCTTTTATTGATTTATTATTTTTACTTTTATCTATGTATTTAAATTTTCTACACATAAATTCACCATTTACTTATTCCCAATTAAATGATATGATCATCATAAGGGTTCATTGTCTGAAAATAGCTTATTTGAGACATATGTTATATTATAAAACTATTTACATTTATATGATTTATCTATAACACTATTGATATGATATATCTTGAATATATATGTATTCATTGTATTTAATGTATCAGTTTATTTATTTCATCCATGGGGGTCATGATTTGAATGTCTTAAAAGTGATAATGGTTGAATTTTAAATCTCATCCTTAACCATGGTTTTTTATATTTTAAGATTACATTTAGAAAATTATATGATACTTATATATTGAACATGATTTATTTTCTTCTCAAATGTTTATTTTTGAAAAATAAAAATTTTTCATTAATTTTCTTCTTTTTATGTATTGAAGAGACCAAAGTGATGTTTTGAAAGAAACTTGACAATGTTTTTTCTATTCGGTCCAAAATATTTTTCATCCATGTTGATATATGATAAAATATTTTAAATTATTCATTTACAATTCACTAATGTTTTATTAAAGTCATTTTTACCCATTTATTATTTCTATAATCAATTTTAAAAGGAATCATTTTTTTTGTTTTACAAATGAGGAAATTTTTAACAATGGTGTGAAAATCATCCTTATTTTATTATTCACCATATGAATGTATTTTCATTCCATTGTGACTATTATATTCAATGAATTTTCATTTACTAGTTTTCATGGTTTTGAAAATTAATAATTTTCCATATTCGTTTGGAAGGTTTTAGATTTTTATTAATTGATTTCAAAAGTAAAAGAGTATTGTTCTCAATTATGTATCAAACAATATTTTTTCATATATTTCAGTATCATTTAATTTATATTAATATTTATTAAGGTTATAATCATTGAATATAATCCACCATATTTCCCTTGATTTCTTATGATCTTGTTGACTGGTGAAGTTATTGACATTCTATATTCCATTTCTTATAGTACATATTATTATATATAATTAAGTAAAGTTGATTAAGTTGTATTGTTTATTCCTATTATGAATACATATGACATATTATGTGATGGGTAAAGAGTAGTTATGGATAGCCCATGATTCATTGTTGGTCTCAGGAGATAAAAAAATATTCGTATTTTACTATGTCCATACACATTTATATAACATTATTTGGTCATCATTTATTCCTACCAGATTATTCATGCAATATGTATTATCTGATATCATGTATTTTATGTAGTCTCATACTAGTCATCTGAGCTCACCCTTTTATTTTATTTTCATTCCTAAGATTCCATAAACTGTAAAATGATTGATATTGAAGGAAAATATATAGTGTATAATAATGTTATTAATGAAAATACAATGTTTTTTTAATGTAATGTAAGAATAATTATCTGTGTGAGCCTAGGGAGATAAACAAAAGATCATTTAATTTGGTGAAATAAGTTTCTGTTCAAAAGATAATTAACATTGGTAATATTTTACATATTCTTATGAATTAGGATGTTATTCTTCAATGTTATTAATCTCTCATGTAATTGATTATTGAACAGGGTTTCAAATCATGGGGTGTGAATCTTTGGGAATTTGATGAGTTATTAATGAGAATTATCAATGGTTTGGGTTCTTCAAATTGGAAGATAACCTTGATAGGACATTGGTGCATTCATATCATTTTCTCATATACATTTTTAAAAGAAGATAGAATGGTTTTTTATCACGGTAAGGCTAAAATGATTTATGTTCCACATCTAGAAATGGGATCTAACTTTTAACCCCTTTCAATAATGGAACACACTTTCCTATATTTGGGTCAATTTTTATTGAATTGTTTTGTTTCAATAGCATCCTATGATTATATTTGATATTTCTTCATCTATTGGAGTCCCAATAAAAATTTACAAGGAGGCTGGAAAAGAATAAATCTAGAAAAATTCTAAAATTTATTCGAATTTGATTTATTATCACCCATGGTTCATCATTTTTTTTGTATATACTAATAATAATTTCCATAAGTTAGGGGTGGGGTGATATAAAAAACTCATTCTTTTGTGTTCTTTGAGAAACTTTTGTTAATTCTGATAATTCATATAAAAGAAATAGAACTATTTTTACCCCATTATTAATTTTTTTATGATGAGGTAGCCATATGTAGGTGTCAATTATATATTGAAACAAAGAAATGAAAATATACTCTTGAAAATAAGATCATAAATGGATATAAATTGATTTAAAATGTAAATATTGGTAATGAGATTCATGATTTTCCCCCTCAAAATATTTTCCTCCATATCACATATAATGTTACGGTCATGATGAGACAATGATCCCTATTTCTAACCCAGGATGCTTAAGGCTTCAATTAGAGGCTGAGAAAAAGTATAATCCCATTTCAAATGATGGATATGTTTTAGAAGACCAAGTAAAAGTTATTTATTCTGTTTTTTTTAAATATATGTAAAAATATAGTAAAAATAGTGTACCTAACTCTAGCACACAAGTGAATTTGATGCCAATGACGATGTGTCAGATAAAGGAATTCAATCTAATTATAATTAGAAGAAAAAAAATTATCACTCTTTCTACACCAAGGGAAATATTCAAATCACTGATGATAGAGTTTCATACTCCATGAAATGGAAAAATAAATTAAACAATGAAATTACTAATAATTTTTTTTAAGATAGTAGTTATTAGATCCATTAAATAAGGAACAATGATTTTTTCAAATTCTACATAATGATGAAATGGAGTAAAAGTGGAATGATACCTTATTACTTGAGGCTAAAATCACTCATTACATTATCAAATATATTGATGAGAAATATGAAAAAATCTCAAGAAATATGAGGAGAGATTAATTAGTTTTGATATATATCTAGAGACCTAGAACCGATTTTTTTAACAATTGAGACTAATTGTAATATTATTCTGAATTTGAACTATAAGGCCCTCACTTTTTCATGAATGGAAAATTACATCTCTTTTTCTATAAGGGTTTTAATACTAACCTTTATTGACTATATGGGAGTATAACCTTATTCCAAGATGGTGTTAGGTTTTATGGAAATCATCACATGAATATGTCATTATTTAATGTTTGTTCAAATAAATACAACTATATAGATCTGAAAATGAATGTTTAATGTTATGGTTGTCCCAAATTTCATGATTACATTTTATTCTCTTTGGTTTTTTTGTAGTGTATTATTGTTTTTGTAAGAAAAAAAGTTGTACAGATATGACATCACCAGGATCATAAGAACATTGATTCTATTCAATGATTCTTCTCAAATGTTTCATGGGGAGTAAATCCATAATGTGGTATATTGTGGATTTACCAATATAACTAATGGTTCATGGTATAAGTGAATTAAAATTAAATGTGTAAGGTTTCAAAAAAGCAATCATTATTCTATTTCACATGGATTTGATTCACAAAATTTACATCCTTCTTCAGGTAATGATGTTAGTTGTAGCCAGGATTGTGGTGTACTACTGTTTATGTATGGGGTTTTCAGCCTTGTAATCCTTTACAATGCACTTGTTTTGTGTGTTTTATAGTAAATATTCATGGGATAATTTATGTAGTCTCTAAGTCAATGGTTCACAATTTTCAGTTATCCTCCATCTTTTCCTTCAAATATTGAATTTATCAACTATATAATTATTCATCTCACTGATAAAAAATATAACACTTATTATAAAAACCCCATTGGGGTTTTAAGAACACTTATGAATGGTAAACGTAATTTATAAACTAGCTTTTACATTTTTTAGTTTGATATAAACACATTGAGGGATAGTGAGTATTTTAGGTTGTGTCTATTTAGTGGGTAAATATGAGAGTTATGATATGTGGGGAATTATTAAATTTTAATAAGGATGAGATAATTACCAAGGCAAGGCTTTATTATATATAAATATTTTAAAACTATATTTATAATTCATAGAATGAAAACAATTTAAACATTTGAAAGAGTTACTTCATTTTGAATAGGCCAAGCCACACCTTATTACAATATTTCTTCTCAAGTATTTAATTATAAATTTTTTTTGGATGAAGAAAGATAATATTAATGATGAATATTAGCAGTCTTACATAGGCAAAGCCAAGAAGGAAAATTTTCCAGCCATAGTTGGTTGATATCGAAGGGGCATGAGGCCTCCAGCTGATGGGTTGCATTGTTTCCTTCCCTTTTGGTAATGGAGAAGGTGCAGCAAGAGAAACCTTGGAACAGCGAGAAAATTCTCCTGATTATAAATCCAAAGGCCTGGAGTTCGGGGTCACTGTGGTTAATAGAATTGATAACAGAAAGGTAGTCAGACTCGATGACGATATCAGACCATCCATGTTCCATAGTGAGCATCATCCCTGCCAGTATGGCATAGGCTTTAGCAACTGCAGGTTCCCAGAAGGCATGATGTGGTTCATATTTTAGAGCAATGATTTTCCCCAGATGATTTCGAGCCAGCAGGCCCAGAGCAACATGCCCATCCTTAGAGAGAGAAGCATCCACATTAAGCTTAAGACTCCCTTCCTTGGGGGGGGGGGTCCAAGGAGGGGAACAGGAGGGGGGAACGCCTGGCATAATGTGTCCTTTGCGGTCCTTCCATCCCTCAATCTGGGAAGTGTCTCGTTCAATCCAGAATTCGGGAGGCTGATGAACACAGTGGAAAACCGAATTGTTATGTCGAACCCAAATGATCCAGGCCAGGGTGCAATGAGAGCTTGCATTAGACATCGAAAGAGAGGAACACCAGTGCATCAGAAGATTGGGGAGGTCAGAGGCAATGTCCAGTGAATCATCCGAAGCTGATCCCCATTTATTCCAAATTTCCCTGGCTCTCAGGCAGTGAATGATGGCGTTCCAAGGAGTCTCAAGAATATTTGGGTAGAAAGGGGAGGATTCAGTACTATACATATGTCGGTAAACAAGGAGGCTCATAGTAGGGAGAGTTCCCATGCACACCTGCCACCAAAAATGGCGTATTTTTTGGGGGGCCGTTGAGCTTCTAAAGCTCTTTCCACGATCCCTCATCACAGTCATGAGAGTGAATTCCAAGAGCCGTTCTGTACCCAGATATCACCGTGTAATCGCCTGAAGTATCATTGGTCCAAAAATGAAGGTCAGGGACCGCATTAGGGACCCAAGGGATGTTCAGAATAATTCTTTGGTTTCATTCATTAAACCATTCCTGGATATTTTCCACACACCATCCCGGGCCCTGGTCTGAAAAGAGGCAGTTGACAGTGGCTTCTTCAAGACCTGGTTGGGCGGGGGATGTGGCCCGCACACCATCCTTATCGATAAGCCAGGGATTACTCCAGATTTTGATAGATGATCCACTTAAAATCCTCCAACACAGTCCTTTTTCCTGTAGATTATGGGCCCCACAAATACTTCTCCATAGGAAGCTACGGCGGGGCCACGAATGGAGCCACGAATGTCCTGGTGGGGAAAGTACATGGCACGGAGTACCCGCACACATAAAGATAGAGGACGGTTAGGAAGGCACAATCCTTGCTTGGACAACAATGCATCATTGAACAGAAGAAGATTCTGGAATCCCATCCCTCCCTCCGACTTGGGTTTGCAGAGTTTCTCCCAGGCCAACAAGTGTGGTCGATTTCTTCCATCATTTTTCCCCCACCAGAAGTTGGCAGTATGTGAATGGATTAGGTTCACTATGGCCTCCAGGAGCATAAACATCGACAAAAATAGTTGGGGATATACTGAATGAAAACATTAATGAGGGTTCCTTTTCCAGCTTTGGAGATTCTTTTTGGGGTCCGACCTTGAATTTTTTTCTAAATCCTATCCACCAGAGCAGCAAAGATTTATTTTTTTGACTGTCCAATCACATTAGGGAGTCCGAGATACTTCTGGTGTTTATCGACCAAATGGATGCCTGTAGATGCACAAATCTCAGCTCTCTTGGAATGAGGCACCCCCACACTGAATAAGATTTCTAATTTTCCTTAATTTACAAATTGTCCAAACGCCCGCTCATATTGCTAGATCGCTTGGCTGATCACATGAAATTCATTAAAACTGGCTCTGGAGAAAAGGAGGCGGTCTTCAGTGAAGAAGATATGTGAAACTTGGGGGATCTCATGGCAGACCTTTGCACCATGAGTAGACTTAGAGGATACAGCCCTGGAGATAAGGTTAGAGAAAACATCAGCCACCAAAATAAAGAGAAAATGGGAGAGATGATCTCCCTGGCGTAGGCCTCGGGATGGGGTGAATCCTCTGGTGAGATCCCCATTGACCTTGATTCTGAAAGAGACGGTCGAGATGCAATCCATGACAATTTCGGTCCATTTAGTGCAGAATCCCATTCTCAGCATCACAGCTCTAAGGAACTGTCATTCCTCTTTATCATAGGCTTTGGTCATATCCAGTTTCCAGGACATGGTTCCTCTTTTCGCAGTGGATTTCATTTTCATAGAGCAGAACACTTCATAGGACACAATTGTATTATCAGTAATCAGCCGCTTGTACATGAAGGCAGTCTGGTTTTCAGTGATAATATTAAGAAACCAAAGACGCAGCCGATTGACAAGGATTTTTGAGAATATCTTTAAAGAAACATTTCTGAGGCTAATAGGTCTAAAATCAGGGATCTCCTGAGGTTTCTTGATTTTGGCGATGATGAAGATGACTATTTCAATGATGGCGGAAATACTTGTATTCCCTAACCAAATGTTTTTTATAATTTTGCAGATGTCGGGACCGATAATGTACCAGTATTGTTTAAAAATAGGGCGTGAAAACCATCTGGTCTTGGGGCCTTAGTGGGGTGGATATGCTTCATGGCAAGGATTATCTCATCATTCATCATATATTTTGTAAGTTACCGGTTAATCTCATCGATGATCACAGTTCTGATGCATTCTTCCACTTCAGCAAACATGAAAGGAGTCCATGTAGAGAATAGTTTCTAGAAATAGCCTACCAAAGCATCGTGAATGTCGTAGGTGTTAGAAACTTTGCTTCCAGTACGTTTTGAAAGGCTCCTGATAGAGTTTTTTTGGGGCCTAGTAGATGCTTTTAGGTGGAAATACCTTGTATTAGCGTCACCCTCTTTAATATGGATGTCACATGCCCACATAGCCCAAAAGCATTCCATAAAAGGAAGGGCCCCGTCTAGATCTCTTTGTGTGGAACCAATCTTGGAGATGTTTCCATTGGATGGGGGTTTCCTGAGTATGTATTGAAACATCTTTTCAAGGACATCACAATTCCTATGAGGTTGGTGGAATTTCATGTTGCTCCAAGCTCTCTGACCGGAAGAAACCTATTGGAGATTGAGGCCAACATCATCATGGGTACTCTTACAACTTGATCGTACCACCTCTTCGCATTCTAGGTGTTTTTCCCAGAAGCTCTAAAATCTGAAGGGTCTGCTGAGTTGTCGATTTCGTTCACCTTGGAGATAGTCAATGAGAATTGGGCAGTGATCCGAACACTTAAGGTCCATGTGGCCAACATGAAACGTATTGAACAGATTGATCTAATCTGTAGAACACAGAAATCTATTAAGATGCTCATTGATGCGAGTTCCTTTAGTATTGATGCGGAACCAGGTAAAAGGATTACCTGTGAACCCCAAATCAACTAGGTTCACCTTAGTGACCTCATCTTTGAAGTTAGACATCGAGGATGGGTACCGAAAACACCAGCCTCTCTTTTCCTTATGGAACATGATCTCATTAAAATCACCTCCAAAAAGAATAGGGCTAGGTAAATCATGTTGTAGATTTCATAGAAGGTCCCATGAATTCCCCTTATCAGAATGGGATGGCCAGCCATAGAATCCCACAATGGTCCAGGGTGGGTGCAAGTCAGTTTGAATAGTAACAACCACTTGGTGCATGGAGTAAGACAAAATATTAATGTTAATATTGTGCTTCCATAGGAGACAGAGGCCCCCAGGATGGCCTTGTCTAGTCACCAAAAAGTAGACATGGAAGGTACACTTCAGAGAAATACAATGGGTGTCCTTGTTTTCATGTATGGTTTCGGATAAGAAAACCATATCGGGGTGAATTTGAGCACAATTGCACTGAAGCATTCGAACTATTTTTGGTTTGCCAAGCCCACGATAGTTCCATAATAAGACAATAATTGTTCTAGGTGGGGCTGGGTCTCACTCGCCGCCGCCTTTGGATCCTCCAGACACGTTTCTCCACTTGTCATTTTCTATTTTTGGTGGGATTCCTCCTCGATTGGAATGTTTTAGTTTGACGTTTCCTAACCCCGGTGTTAGGGTCTTATACGTGACCATCACTTCTTCTATGTTGCACCCTTTCAACGTGCGATGAGTGATTGGGCCCAGCATTGGAGTTCCTATCATTACATGGGCCTCTAGTGGTGTTTTATCAATTACAAATGATTGTGGATCCGGATCTGGATCTGGTGGCTCGAACTGCATCTGCATTGGCAATGAGCATTGCCATGGTGGTTCTTTTTTCCTCGTCGCCAACCTTGTGGATGGTTTACTTTTGTCCTTCAAGTGGTTAGGATGACCTCCAGCTTCTCTCTGAGTGGGATAGACAGCATTGGAAAAATCTGGAGGTCCTAGCATAATGGCGTGTCCATGTGTAGGTTCCACCTAGCTGGTATGTGCCAATGTGAGACGGTCATGGTCCTTTTGTTTTTCTCTCTCTGGGATGAAAGAATATTTATTCGTTTTTTCATGGAGCAAAGGGCCGTATAGGAGGGTGATGTCACATGATCCACTATTGGGTTTTGTGGTACATGTTCTTTCCTGGTGTCCAAGATGACCACAAAAAAAGAAGAATAGTGGGAGTTTCTCAAATTCAAATGATATCCAGGTCTTGGCATCTTCGATTTTCTGGAACATACCCCTCATCAGGGGCTCTGACACCTTAATTGCTACCTTGATACGAACCTCAGAGCCCCATTGTATTGGTTATGAGCCGTCCCATTCAAGAAAGTGGCCTAGACTGCCCCCAATTTCCCTCATTATGCGTGTTGTTCTAGCATGGAAGGGGATTCCTTTAACTCGTATCCAGAAGGGGGACCGTGTTAAATTCACTCTCTGGATTTCATCTCCCACTTTGTATTCATCCATGATGATGAGTTGATTATTGAAGGACCATGGTCTGTTACACAAGATTTTGTCCCTATCGCTCTCGATAAAAAACTCTACGACGATGCGATTAGTCCCTGCCTCCCGAATAGCCACTCCTGCATCAAGTTTCAAGATGGACTGGAGAGTGTTTTTGAGAGCCCCCTTATTAACCGAAATGTTTTCATCATACTTTCCAACAATGAGCAGAGACATGTGCTTACTTAAGACACTACAAAATAATATATATTAATCATAGTGTATTAAATTTTTTTCAATAATATATATTTTAAAACATCCATCATTCCCCAATAAAATGGGATAGATCTTACTGTTGGTTGTCTAGTTATGGTCTATTATTTTTCCCATATCTATACTTTTTTACTTCTCCATTGATGGAACACTATGCCCCTTTAGATCAATCCAACGAGACCTCACCCACCTCTTGATAATTATTTTTTTCATTTAATGATACATTATTTTATTTTCAATCTTACTGGAATTATATTATTATTTTATTGTGAAATAAATATCCACTACTTATAATATTTTAATTAATCTTTATCTTATTCTATGATTTCACATTTAGTACCCTTAGATCAACATAATTTTCTATACATTATAGTAAAATTAGGTTGAATCTATGAGTAGTCACATATTTATAATTACTATGCTATTTAAGAGTAGGGAGTGTAGTTAGTATTTTACGTACTCATTTAAACCAAAAAATAATGATTGTGGAAATCATTTGTGGTTAAAAATAGTTAGTGATAGGATATAAGAGTTTATATTTACTGAATCATTATTCAATAGGTAATGATATGGAACATATAAGGTGGGACCATGCTTTAAAATTTTGTTTCAAACTCTCTTTTACATTATATTAAATATACATATAGGTTTCAAGCATAGAAGAAGCACAGGAAGGGATATAACCAACAATGAAAATTGTCACAATCATTGATTAATATAGGATCAACAAGATGATGAATGCCAATATCAATAGAATTAGATCAGCAATAAAAGTAAAAAGATAGAACCTAGAGCAGAGAAGATATGATTGAAATATTTTTAAAAATTAATTTAATTATATTATTGAATTAACTCAAAGGTTATTCTTTAATTATTGATGTGTTTGAACCTGAGCCTAAGGTGTTGTATCATTGTGATATAGAATCCAAGGAATGTAATCCTATAGAGGTGATCCACACGTGCTCCACAAATCTTTAGACATAGCGGAAAGAGTCTCCGAGTACTAGTGTGTACGATCCATGCTCTTATGATGTCCTCACTCGATCGCCCTGAGAATCACTTCCATAGAGTTCTCCTTGATCAGGTGGAGGAGAATCTATCTTGTTATTGAGAGCATTATTGGAGAGGGAAGATTTCCCTAGGCCCATGATCTTTTCTCCAAGGATTTTCTGCATCCAACGATTGGTTAGCCAGTCGAATAACCCCTTTTCTAATATAGAGAATAATAACATAATGGGGAATTTAATTCACAACACAATAAGAAATAATTAGCACATATGCCTTTACATAATTTGTTATTCTATGTGAAACCCCTAGTAAATAATAATTTAAATGCTATTATTTCCATGAAATGTTATTAACTTGTACATTATATTTAAATATAATTTAACCAAATAATATTTAATTATATTAATCAATATCCCCATAACATAGTCCACCAATCCTCCTTAATATTTTTTAGTCCTTGAATAATAAAAATTTATTTATTAGATAAATATAAATTCAGTATCCAATAATAATTAAGTATTCTATCTACGCTATATTCTCTCGAATATCTACCGAAAAAATAAATGTCACCATGCATGCTTGGATAATTATTATACCACAACCATGAATAATATTTCTTCAGTTTTATAAATATATAACTTATTTAACTAAGATACTGGAAAGAATTACATTGTGACCCCCTCAGCCTCTTTCCCATTATCATTAGGTAGAATTTCCTAATGTCCATGATTATTTTCTTCCAATGGGTCAATGAAACTAGGAGATAGTTGATTATATCGTAATGACATGTCACCTCAAACGAATGCTTACAGTGTAATATAATTATTTCGTCCCGAAATATCCAATCATTCAGGTTATGTGCGAGTTCCATCAACCAATTTTCTCGATTTTTCTTTCTTTGTCATACCATAATTGATCATTCCTAGAGAACACCATTGACATAGATTTAGTTAGGCTATATCATTTCCAACAAATGGACTGAGATATCTACTTCCTTTGAAGTGAAAAATCATTTCTCCCATTATTCATTAATGTAGTATTACCCCTGATGCACCGAACATATCATACCTCGCCAAAAATATTTTTAGGTTATAGTTTTCATCAACACATTTATGTTCGTGAGTCATAAAACCCATTAGTAATAATCAAAAAGTCTAAGGAAAAATACAAGAATATGTAGATTAAAACATCCCATGAAACTTACGAATATTGATTCTAAACTTGTGGGCAATGTTCCCATAATATCTTCCTGGATATAACAAAGGGCACAACATGATAAAGTGATTAAGTGTTTCATGAGTTCCCACCCCCAATAGCATGTATCATTTATGTATCCTCCAAGTATATCAACTGGATATAGAATATATATTTGATAATAGTGTCACAGAACTTTTTGGTTATCATCATAATAGGTATCTTCTCGAACCATTCAGTGTGATATCTTTTCACAAGACATTGTCACATACTATGTACTCTAGATTAACAATCCTGATGTGATAAAGAGTTTATAAATATTAATCCAATGAATCCAAGATTATCGTAAAATACAAAGAAGTTGGTTTCTAGGGAACCAAATCCGACAAACTCCAACATTCACTAAATCCAACTACAAAAAATAATTAGTCTTCTACCTCTCACATGATATTCATACTCCTGTTGATATAGGTCTTTATTCAAGGGGTCTGCCACAGTATCTTCCACAGGCACTCTACTCACTACAACTTCACCCTTTTGATTGAAATACCTCAAGATCTGATGCTTTTAGAGTATGCACTTCATCTGATTATGTAACCATGGCTTCATTTCTAGAGCCACTACTATAGTATTTTCATAATACAATATATTTTTATCCTTACTTCTAGGTACCACATCAAGATCCTGTACAACATTACGAAGATAAACGTCTTCCATGGCATCATTGGAAGCCATGATATATTCGGAATCTTTTGTAGAATTTATGACAACAGCGTGCATTGAAATATTCAATCTCACAGCTTCATCATTGAGACAGAAAACATTTCTTGATTGTAACATTAGATAATTATGATCTTTTTGAAAACTAGCATCAACATACCCTCTGATAACAAGCTGTTTGTATCATTCATTCACAGAAACATATCATTAGTTCTTCTCAAATACTTAAGGATAGTCATGAAAGTATTCCATTGTTATTCCACTAGATCTTCTTGATATCTTCCTTCTAAGATCATTTCATAGGAAACATCAAGTCTTGTACATAACATCACATTAATTGAATGATCTTATCACTGAAGCTTATAGAATTTTACTCATCCTATCATTATCATGTTATGTCTTGGGACACATTTACCTAGAATGATTTATAACATTTGACACTAGAACAAATCCCCTCTTAGATTGGCCAATACTAAATCTATTTACTATCTAGTAAATGTATGTAAATTAACATAGTCCATTCAGACTCTAGGATCTATCACAAATGATATTGATCTCTAGAATGTAGGTTACTTCACCGTAGTCTTTCATATAGAAGCACTTGTTCAACTATTCCTTGAATGACTACAAGTCTGGTATGTCATTTCCTATAGGCAATATGTCATCAACATACACTTCTAGGATATCAAATGAATTCCCATTAAACATATTGTAAACACAAGGCTCACATTCATTTTTAATGAAATAAAATTATCTTATGGAATTATCTAAACAAATGTTCCCTGATATAGATGCATTATTTAATCCTTAAATTGATCTCTATAACTTGAAAAACCTTTTAGCATCACCTGGTGTCACAAATCATTATGGTTGTGTCATATAAAGATCTTCTTAATGGTTACCATTATGGAATGCAGTTTTGACATCCAGATACAAAATATCATAGTAATGGAAACATTATTTGGAAAGTATGATTCTTATGGATTTAAAAATATAAACTGGTGAAAAGTTTTCATTATAGTCAACTAAAATTTGTTGTCTAAAAGATTTATCTAGTGGCCATTATTTATTTCTAATGTCTTGACCTTCCATTCCCAATTTCTTTTTGAATACGCATTTACATACAGTAGGCATTTCATTAAATGGTTCATCGAGAAGAACCCATACACTGTTTTGATACATGGAATCTGTCTTAGAATTCCTAGCTTCTTTCCATCACACAACTTTTGAGTTCTCTACTTCTCCCACGTAGGTGAGAGGTTCATCATTGTCCAACAATAAATCGTCACCTTAATCGGTGATAGGGAAACCATATCTCTATGGTTCCCTTACCTCTCTTGTTCCCCTATGCAGTACATGTGTTTTAGGACCTTTCTATTACACAGGGACCTATGTAACATGTTCCTTATGAACTCTTATGTATCATGAGCATTAATATCATCGAATCCAATAATTCTCACATTATCATTTTTGAGGATTAAACTCTGTCAAGAAATAAATCATATCTAGAAAAAATCACTATCTTTTATGAGGGGATGTATAGGTCATACACCTTTTCTTCCTTGGGATACACTATAAATATACAATACATTCCCTAGGGTGTCAGTGTGTTTCCTGAGAATGCCTTCAAAAATGCCTTTCATCCCAATACACGTGTATGCAACAATGTGGGGGTTTTTTCCACTCCATTACTCAAAGGGAATCCCAATTTTCTCCATAGTTGTTGCATGGTTTAATGTTTTTGTGGCAGTTTTCTATGAATATTCCCAAAAATATATTGGAAGATCTACATGACTCATTATCATCCTTACTAGGTCCAACAAGTTACGGTTCCACCTGACAATAACACCTTTCCACTCTGGGGAATAAGGTGGAGTGAGTTGAGATAGAATCCTGGACTCTTAAAAAAGGTTTATGAACCCTTGGTTAAGATATTATCCATCTCGATCTTATTAATGAAGCTTTATCTTCAAACTAGGATGATTCTCTAATTCATTAATGATCACTATTAACTTCTCAAAGGACTCTGAATTATACCTAATTAGATAAATATAGACAAATCCACTCAAGTCATAAATATAAGTAGTGAAGAATGAATATCCACCTCTAGCTTCTACTATAAATGGTCTACACATATCAGTTTTTACCAATCCTAGATTCTTTGTGGACCATTCACCCAATCCAAAAAAGGTGGTTTTCATTTTAACTTTTAAACAAGAATTAAATCATTCAAGTGGTTTTAGCTAGGAAGAATCTATATAACCATTTTGATATAGCTTCATCAAGTGATTCTCATTTACATTACCAAGGAATTGATTCCCCAAATTAGTGTTTTATGAGTCGTGTGAACTTTATTTGTCAACAATTTCCAACACTTGTTTCTCAAAATTTAATACATACAAACAGTTATTTAAATTCTCCATACCATAATATATGTTTTCTTTATAAATGTAACAACATTTATTTCTGAACATGAAAATAAATCCATATGTATATAAAATTGATATAGAAATTTTTTTCTTATCTACCCTCAGTACATAAAAAGAATGATGTCAAACCAAAATCATTCCAATATAGAATGTGATGTGGTAGTCACCAATGGAATGAGCAACCAACCTCACACCATTGGCAGCTCATAGATCCTCCTCTCATCTAGAAATTTTCCGGAATCAACTTGGTTCCAATGTTTGAATACAAATTTTATCCCCACAAGCAGTATCTAATAACCAATGTTTACAAATCGATAGATTGCACTCGATAACGAATACACCTTTGGCTTCCCCTTTCCTTGGGGTGCAGTTTCTCCTCCAGTGGACTTAAATTCAACATGAAAAGCTTAATATATCATTTTCCATGCCCTATCCTGGATCTTCTTCTTCATAGTCGGATGGTGCTTGGAGGTTTTAAGTTGTTTATAAATCTTTTTTCCTTTTCATTGTCCTTCTACTTCTTATTCACCAAAAGGACTATATGGTTTTCATTCCCATACAATTATAAACTTGTCGAATTGGGGTAAGAAACTATAATAGACTCTTCTCAAAATTTCTAATATTATAATTTACAATAAAACTAGAGAAGGTAATAGGTAGTGAAGAAATTATGAGATCCATACACAACACATCTGAGAATTTAATCCCTATGATGTCTTGATGCTCTATGTATCTAATAAGCTTAACTTCATATGGTCCAGTAGTCACGGACTATTAAATCTAAGTATTGAACAAACCATTGGAGATCTCACACCTCTCATATCTTTATTTCTCGTAATAGAGATCCCAAAGGTGATCAATCAAGATATAAACTTCCATTACCTCATGTTTCTTCAAGTGATCAACGTTCATCGATAGTAGAATGAGGAACTAAACATCTGTAGAATCATTCAAATTTTTACTGTACCCAATGAGTTCTTCATCACACACATCATGTCTAGGAGAAACTGGTAAATGCTATTCTAGAACATAAATATTCTTATCATGTAGAAGGGTAAACTAAAGGAACCTTTTCCACAAATAGAAATTAGTTCAAGTGAGAATATTTTCATTCTTTAGTATGGATCACAATGATATGTTTTATGTCATTTGGATTTCTATTTCCAAAAATTAATATGAACAGAGATTTATTAATTTATCTTGATAAATATAGAAAAAGAAAAATACTAATATCAATTAGTCTCCCTCTATTTTGTCGAATCCCAATATCCCTCACCACTTTCTTTGGAATATCCTATTTCATGGACATTCTAGTAGAAGTGATCCATATTTTCCATCATATTTCCCATTATATGGTTGGTAAATCAAATTTAATAGTTATATATAGGCATTCCAAATTCCATATTCATTAACTCGTGGCTACTTGATATGTTGAGGGGACTCCCCAATTTGATGTCCTTAATTAGGGATTTCATTGACCTTTGGATATTAAATAAACCATGTCCTTCTAGGGGAGTCAACCATGGATGTGAACTGTGTTAAGACATCCTAAAACATCGAATTATAATTCTCTGATAATTGATATCACCCCAAGTAGTGTTGGTCAAAAACTTTCAACTACGGTTCAAATATAACTCAAGTAGTGGAAGGTTGAACGAACATAATATTTAATTGAGAGATTTTATCATTCATGCCTAAATTCCCACTTATTATCTTTTCAAATGTTTTTTAATGTTATGTGGGATATAATTAAGTGATTAAACATGTGTATATAATATATATGCATAATACATTTTTATTATACTTAAATGTTGTATGCTTTTTAGTTCATTAATTATGTGATCACATGAAACATCAATAATGAATAACTATAAAACTGGAAGAAATAAAAAAACCACTAAAATCATGAGCTTTACTATTGGGTAATTATTATAATTGTTAATAAACTAACTCATTCCTTGGGTAGAAACACCTTGTACCATTTAAGGTTTGTGTTTATTGCATTCCACACGTTCTGATTTGTATCTCATTGGATTGGTTTCCCTTATGATCCTAACTTGAAACTCCTCTGCTAGCTTGGGATATCCAACCATTACATATGCTTTTAAATCACACAGAGGTGAGGGGTAAAATGGGGTTTACAAAAAGTAAAACACTGAAATGCAGGAACTACATATTGATGAGGAGAGTGTACGCATGCCAAAAAATATAATTTAACAAATAAATTAAAAGAGAACCAATAACATACAATGTTCTTCTCTAGCTCATGATAATCCACATACATTCAACAAATTAGTCATTTAATAATACTAAGATTCTCTTTTATAATGGTAATGTTTTTGAAAAATTATTATTCAATCAATTAATCATTATCTTTATTTAACTAATATTTTTTATCATAATACTTTTTTGAATTTCCATGTGATTCTCATTCATAACCTTGTACATAACTTGTACCTTGGAGGAAACATTGTGAATACTCGTAAAAACTACCCACCATGTATTTATATTATTATACACTTTATTATTTGGGACATGTATCATGCATACAGAAATATAATTTTTATACAACTCATACATGATGTGGAGATCGTTGAACATTACACCGATTTTAATTAAACACACACACACATATATATATATATATAACATCTATCACATGTTGTGTCCTATATTTATTTCCACAATAAGGTACATGTCTCAATGTTTTATATAATATAAGAATTTTTTAAAATCTATGTAATCTGTAATCAGTACATATTGTGAGGATCTGAGAACACAGCATGTACCCTCTTCACCATCCATCCAAAGTATACACCTTGGGAAATAGCCTATGAGGTATACTTTATAAGTCATCAGAGTACATGGCGTATCCACTAGGACACACATCCTGTAGACTCCACATTACATGGTCATCATCTAGACCAGCTGTGTATGAGATACATGACTTGGCCTAAACCCATTGGGACTACACATCATGTCTAGTTGGCCACACAATGTTTAGTCTATCTGACCGTGCTCCAGTCCATCCTGGTCAACATGCTGTGTAAGAATTAACTACAACGCATGTCATTAATGCATACATCTTGAATAATTTCCTAAATACTCCAAATGAATTGAACAAAAATACAAGGCATTTAGATCTGACAATAGGGTGTGTATTCTTGTGTGAACTAGAATGAAACATCAGTGACTCCTAATGACATCCTTGATATAATTTTAATCATAAAATTATTTGGTTCTATTAGATCTGCAAGAAATGAAATGAGAAGAAAAGATATCAGAATTTAGATTAAAAGAATGATTAAACATGAATTGAAAAAGTAAATTAGTAAAGAATATATAATCAAAAAATTATTTATTATAAATTAAAATATATTCAAATATGATTCAAAATATTAAAATTTTATTAATAGTATTATTATTCATCTATAATAAAATTATTATTCCAAAATTATCTACTTTGTAATCATAACTATCCATTATTTATGGTATGATCTTTTTTGGGTCGGTATAACCACCTACATGAACAATTATATAAAATAATATCATGGCTGAATATAAGAAATTATGTAAAAATAATATATGATATAAATTTTTAAATAGATATTTAATTTTACATCTTTAATGAAAATATTAATTTTTAGCACATTAATTTTGACAAGAATATTCGTTTCGAAAAAATCACAGAAATATTCAAAGGACTGATTTCATCTTGAATAGTCATAAAGAAAACATACATATATTGAAATAATAACTTTATAGATAATTAAAAATATATATTTTAATATATTTTATGATCTTGGAATGATTAAATTTGGATAAATAGTGAATAAAAACACCACTACTATGAAACTAGTTCAAAACGGTCAACATTAGTCACACCTCGTATTGAAAAGTGATAATAACTATCCAATATATATGTGGAGAATATTTATAAACAACTTATCTAAATGATTATATATATGAACAAGGTTCTTAAATATATGGTTTATATATATATAGTATATTCATGTGCTTTATTGGAGGTTGAGAATTCAGGTAATTATTTATTTTTCACATTTTCAATTCCATGTAAGATGTTTGATACTATAAACCATCATTTTTTTAGATGGTGTATTCACTTACCATTTTAATAAAATCATACTTACCAAAATTCAATTCATGAGATTTTGAAATCTGTTTCATGGTAACCCTATTATGTTCTTTTAATTATTATTCTTTCATTAATGTAAGGGTTTTACATCCCAAATTATTTTCATTGAGACATATTTTATATTATTAAAAAAATTTATTTACATAGTGTTCATATAACCTATTTCAGTTAATATATCATGAGATAACATTATTCATTGAATTGTATGTTCAATTTTAATCTGTCTCATTCAAGGTGTTTTTTTGGAATGTTATGTAAGTCGTATGGGATTTTGAAAACACAAATATTCTTTCTTTGACTCATAAAGACTTTTATTATATGTATTTACTTCATGAATTATTTATTCAACCCAAATATTTTATTCCATTTATTTATTTATAAAACCGGTCAATACATTTTCTACCTATGGATTATTCTCACAAATGATCCATCAATGTGTTTTCCTTCCAAATTAACCTCTATTATATGCCTGATTTTTCTTACTAATAATATCTCATATGACTCCATTCCAAGATTTATTATTTTGAATGTGTCATTCATATTTGTGAATATCTTTTGAAATCCCTTATTTTACACTTGGGTATGTATTTTTTAACCATACACCTCCTTTCTATGGATGGATTTTGATACATTACTAACTTTGTAAAATATTAACATCTCATATGTTGTTATTCCAATACGGAGGACTATGGGTTACTAAGGAAATCTGATTACATATTTTTTAACCATCAAACATCTTTATTTAGATGGATTATGTAAATGTTATCACATTTATTTACTAAGAAGGTGGAAATGTTCTGTAGATTTTTATCTAAATATAGATTTATTTTAATTCATAATGAAGATGACTATTCATTTTATAGATTTTCATATCTTTTATATAGTTAATGTATTGAAATTAAAGATGTGATGGGTGTGGCCTTGTATTATATAGACCCTTGATACATCGGATGATGTCATGGGACAATGCATTAGATTATTTGATGGATGTCTTCCCAATTTGAACATGATATCTTTATTTTGGATTTCACAGCAAGAATGATATCCTGACTATGGAAAATATGGAAATAATGATTTTTTAGTTGTGGCCTTTAAGGAAAATGATGTCTGAAATTATGCATTCCAACACTACAAATTCAATTATTTTTATCCTTGTGTTTAATTATATTATTAACCACATATTATTTCAAGATTTTGTCTAACTATATGACCCTTATTTATTCCTAACATACTACTCATGCCATCATAATTATATATATATATACATAATGTGTATTTTTGCTCACACTTCTTATGTTTCCATTTCTTGAGGTTATGCAGAATAGTAGAAAAAATGATATTTCTAGAATAAAATAGAATGTGTGGAGAATTTATGGAATATATTTGAGAGTTATTAATGATTGAGAAATTTTTTATATTATAAAAAATCCTTCAATTGAAAAATACATGGGTTTTTTACTTAATGTTTTGATATAATTAATTAAAATATCAAAATAGAAAAGTTATTGGGAATTCATGTGATAAAATGTTTTATTTAATTATTTTAATTATTGGATAGTTATGTTTGATGAATCAATATATGTTATCTATACTAATATATAAATTATGTTTTTATCAGCACTGAATGTTGGAATGTTTTTCTATGGAATCAAAAAAAGTACTTCATATTCATCTTTAACTATAAGATGAATCTTATAGATAAGTATCTATCAAAAAATTGACAATTTTATATTAATATGATAATTAATAGTGGTAATATGGTTCCTTAACCATTCTATTGAAAAAAATTAATGAATTGGAAAAAAAATCCCATAACCAGTTTATAGTTAGTGTTTCATTTACATAATTCTTCATATAGAAAAAAAATATTCTGTTAATGTGCAGTTAACATAAATTTATATTCTTCTTATGTGGACATAAAGTTTTTTAGAAAAGTAACTATAAAGATTAAAAAAATAAGTAATAATTTTTATATACTTTAATTATATTTATCATCAAAATTTTTTTAGCTAATTTGAATTAAATACAACATTATTTCTATACATTTATATTGAAATATATTTACACATTATTCTCAAAATAATTATATGAAGTCATGTGAAATATCATGACAGTAGGGTAAAGATTATTCATATGTCAATATAGAGAAGCTATATCAGTTTTATTTGTAGATTTATTGCAACAAAACTATTGTATTTTATTGGGTGTTAAAAAATATTTCTCTTATTCTCATGTTAAATTCAATGAGTAATTATTTAGTTACTGAAACAAATTTTTTATGGTATATAATACTTGAATAGTAGTTTTATAATACTTAAATAATCATAAATAAATGAAATTTTTCGAATATAATACTTATACACTTTTGTGTCAATATAATTATAAGTCAAATAAGACTAAAGGTAATCATAAATCCTTATTTTTTCATACATATTAAAAATTTTACATTTAAAAAAGTAGAAATAATTTCAATCCACAATTATTATAGAGATATTTTAACCATATTATATGGACTATTCTATAGATTATATGGAGGTAAATTTATATACCACATGATATTACATTAATAAAATTTAATGATTATTACAGGAAAAATGATTTCACGTGGTAAGAATATTCAAAATCCTTTGCTAAGGATTTTATGAGTGTACCCTAACCAAGTATCAATTGATCATTTAAATAGAGAGTGATGATTTTCCTAAAATCACATCATATTATACATATAATTATTGTGCTGGTAGTACAAGTAAGATTAATGATGAGTCTTATATGTGTTATATGTTTTCCATAATTCATTTTGGAGATATAGTTCTCAAATCACTATGTAACAACTAACCAAATTCCAACTAAATTGATTGTTTGATAAAATATGAGTTTTGATATGGTAAGCTTCCATTATGGAATGATCTTATGTGCTTTATAGTAGTCTTTAAAACTGGTTATGCATAAAAGGAAATACAATGGGTACTTATATTTCTAATTCTATATCCCCTATGGAAAATAATATCCTGATGATTATAATATATTTGTAGAGACCAACTATACTTTAATGAGGAAATCTCATCCCTTTAGATATAGTGGGAGAATGAAATAATTCAGTGGAATATCATCTCTAGATTAGCGTAATTTGGAGGAGGATCACTAAATTTCAAATGTCATAATAGGATGAAATAATCATGAGTCACATGTTTCATTGGAATGTTAAAACCAACCATGAAGTATTATATTCATCGAAATCGGTGACATTTTATTTGATAATAATGATAAATAATATAGTAAGTAGTATGTTACAACTTTCTAGGATTGATAATTTCAAATGAACTCAATCATATATTCCATGAACATAAATTTAGTCTAGTATGTTTTTACATTATAGAATTGATATAAAACCATCAGTGTTTATTGATGAGAAATTAGACATTTTTGGTTTAAGAACACTTCTAATAAGGATCAATTTGTTATACCAAGCCATTATAATAAAGTAATTTTAAAAACTAGTTGACAATGACACCTTATATGAGTATAACATTATGCATTGTATGTCAGTACCACATTTCATGGAGGACACATTATAGAATATGTCCATGAAGAATGACCATAAAGCGTTGGTGACTAAAAATAAATCAAATAAGGGATGTCTGTTATAGAGATCGATTTATTGATTAAAGTAAGAAACATGATTAAAATTTTTTTATTGGGAATGAAAATTTATTAAGTGTTTAAAAGTGGTTGGAGGAAGAGTTAAAGTTATCTGAGAGAAATATGTTTTTTAACATATAGAAAACAGATTATTAGCATTATAGTTACTGTAATCCCCTGATATTTTAAAAAAAGACTATGTTTGATAGCATATACCACACAGAGCATTAAATTTAAATGAACTGCAATATTTTATTATTTTATGAAAATTATAACATATTATTCAAATTTGAATGTTTTAATAGAAGTAAATAAACTAATTATTATATATAATGTTACAAATTAATAAAAATATATTTTTTAGTAAAAAAAGAACTCTATTTTTTCTAAAGTAATTATATTCATCAAAAATATGCTTTGATAAAAAGATAAATACTTTTTAAAAGAAAATACGATAATTAATTATATAAAATTTAATATATTATAATTTATAAAAATGATAAGTTTTTTAAATAATTATTTATTTAAATTTTCATAGGGATAATTTTTTATCTTTTTCTGAAAACATTTATTTTTCAATGAATAGTGAGAAAAACATTTTTTTAATGGGAAACAACAATTTTCATTTCTTGTATTTACAAATTTGTATCCTGTTTTGGATTAATTTTTAATTATTTTTATTTAAAATTAATTAATTATATTTTATTTAAATCTATATTATACATTAATTTTGTATAAAATCATATTTATATTTATAAGGCATGTTTTTAGAAAATAGCTTTACATCGTGTTTTTTGGGTTTAATTATATATTAAATCCTATCACTTCTACTGAATAATTTTGATAAGTTGGATTCCATATTTTTAATTCAAATAAATAATATAATTTCATAGATTCAACATATTTTTTCGTAATGAATAATAAAAATTTGTTGTGATGGTTAAGGTTAAAACATGTATATTAGGTTGTAAAACAAATTTTATAAGGGTTATAATTACATAAAAACTTAATATTATCATATTTTTTGAGTGATGTTCAACAAAATAACTTATTATGGATTTAAATGATGTATTTGGATGTATTATTTCTAATTTTGGAACCCAATATTTAATTTTTAATAAATAAGTTATATTTTACAGTTATGTAAAAAAATGTTATTTCCATTTGATAGAAAAGTAGGAAGATTCAATTTTGTTTTGGCTTTATAAAAAGTTAAAAACCATCTATTTATTTATTATCTAAACAAAAAACATAGCAGAAAAAATATTTTTTTATTCTATGGTAAAATGATTGTTTAGGCATAAACTAATCATTTTCATAATAACTATTTTCATGAAATTTATTTTATTATAATAAAATTTACTTCTTTAAAAATTATACATTATCCAAATTAATTGTATTATCAAATTGAAATAATTATGTACACATTAGTTTAAAATAAACCATTTATTGTTTAAGAAAATTATATTATCTTGGTAAAAAGTTGTGTTATCTTTTATAAGGTTAAAATGTTTTTAATGTGGTTTAATTAGAAAATGAGGCTTAAAATGTGTAAAAACATGTATAAATGTGAATAGTTGAGTAAATTTATACCATATCACATCTTATACTCTAATTTGGGGTTCCTTGGTACAATATTATCTAATTATAAAATATATATTTTTTAATATTTTGATTATTTCAAATTATGGAATTCCCCTATCTTATAAAAGGGAACCGAATCTCCTCTCATCCTAATACATTTTAATCACCCTTGATCAGCTAAAAAAATACAAACATTGATTCATAAAATCCAAACCCAAATCTTATAAGTCATATTTTGAGAATAATTCCAACATTATGGGATTAAGGTCTAATGAAATGGAGGTTTTATAAAGAAGAGGTATAGAATTCATGTGAATGATTTAGTTTTATTTATTCTTTTACATTGTTAAAATGGTCTTCAAACATGATGAAATAATAACCATTTTACCTTAAAAATAATAATATGTTGTTATATTAATACAATATAATATATAAATATAATTCTTCTAAAAAAGGTAAGTGAAATCATTGTGAATGTGTGGTACATGATTAATGTCTCACAAACTGAAGTAATTCATTTTCCATCACATCTATTCATAACTAGTAATAACGATAAATTTATTGTATATATCAGATATTTGTGACATATTTATAATTATATAAATATCATATATCATATATTTTCGTACCATTTTATGGATTACAAATAATAATGTTATTCGTGCAAACATGTTGATTACCTTCCCATAAAGCGATGTGATTCATTCTTCATCACCACATCACTTGGAAGAAATATATTATTGTATTTAAAAAAATATTATATTAATGATATAATAATAATTATAAAGTGTTTAAATAATAATGTCCTTCTAGTCATCATGGTGGTTGAAGAATGGAAATTTTACTCATTCGAATGTACAACCTACCATCTACATGATTGTAACACAGTTCATTTTTTATAACCACATTCCTTTGTTGGGTTTAAAATTATAATTCATTTATAAAAAATGTAACTGTTTCTTAACACTATTCTTGACATTTTTGAATTATGACATCTTCGACCATGGTAAACATAAAAAATTCATTTTAGATATATGAGTTGAACATTTTCAAAACATCTGACTTGATCTAAATTGATTAATAAATTATATATGACATGGTATTAAATAAATTTAGATAAATAATAAACCTGAATTGATTTTATAATAAGTTAAATTAGTGACATATTTTTGTTATTCAAGAATATAAATAATGTATATAATGATTCAAAATCATGTTAAAAGAGACTTTACATTAAAAACCCTTTTCTAAATATTATAAATATTTCAATTCAAATTATTTTTATTCTATGTTAAAATTCTTATAAAAATATCTATTACATATTAATATCGATATAAAAAAAGTATAAATGAAATTATTTGTCATTTTTTAAATGGTTTTAGTCATTTCAAAAGGGGAAATTTTTTAAAAATTTATAAAAACCGTTTTTTACTTTCATTACAAAAAGGAAAAACATGGGATGTTTAACTATAACATATAAGGCATCAAAGAATTTTTATAATCTTCGTAACCATTATTTGATGTTTGGATTATTTTACAAACCATCATATTTTTATCGAATAAAAGTCCCTTCCCAATATTGATTTTCAGAAACCTATTATTAACATTTTATATACTAATATAATATTTTCCATTAATAATTGTTTTTTTAAATAAATAATATTTTTGTAGAATTTGGTTTCTTGTTGATTTTAAGGCCACATTAAATTTTTTAAAAGAACTAGGTTATATCATTAAAATCAAATTCATTAATAATTTTACCCTATACATAAAGTTTATTCTTAAAAATCGGTTTTTTCAAAAAGTAGGTTTTTACTTGTTATGTGGACTACTATTAAAATATAGTTTTCATTAAAGTTAAACTTTTATCATAGAAATTGTATTTAATATAGTTAATTATTAGTTATAAATCATAAAATAACTTCTATTTAATTTATAAGCCTAAAAAATAATTTACATTGGTAAAAGATAGTTTCCACGGGGAAAAAAAAGGTAAAAGTGAAAATTCTAATAGTAATGTACTTAAAGTTTTTTAAAAAAATGTCGGAAAATGTATTTTTGAGGTATTTATGACCTTATATCATCCAAAAAATCCATTAGTTTTCCTTTTGGTGTTTTACTGGCATCTAAAACTCGTGCTCTCTTTATATTAGTGGACTTATTTACAAAAATGTCACACTCCCCACTAATAAACGAGGCATATCACGACCCCTTTATGACCACTCAATGAAAAATCACATTACTATAAAATATTCTATTTATACTTCCCCTATAGACATATTCTTTTTCCTTGAGCCTCTTGTCAGAATATATTATCCAAAAACATCTATTTCTGTAGAGTCTTCCAATGGAAATCACATGTCCTCAAATTGAGTACTTTTTCCAAATTTTATTTTATTTTTTTGTATACATTCACAAATATTATTTTTTAAAATAATATATAATAACATATGTATTGTTTTTATGGATTTTTATTATTTTATGGTTATAGATAATAACTACCTTTCCACTTTTCCCTTAATAAAAATTCAAAATGGAATTCGTGCATTGTTTGGACTAATGCCTCCACAAAGTGACGACTTTGTTTTATCCCCAATTCAACTCTTGGATGATTATAAGGTGGAAATATAAGACTAAAAGTTTAATATATAATATAATAAATATTATATAGAGGATAATTATAATCTATCTTCTTTCCATGTCCTTATTATAAAAAAGAAAACATTATTTGTTTGTTGTCCAATCTATAGCCTCTCAGATGTAACATGTATAATTTTGTTTGTTTTCTATATTATTTATCAAAAAATATTAAAATATGATTAAAAACATTAAAATTATATGAATAATATAATTATTATTTTTTAATAATGATATTATTCCAAAATAATCCACTTTCATAATTTCAATCATCCATTAATTATGAGATGTTCATGTTTATGTTCGTCCAACCATGTATATAAAAAAGGCTATATAAAATATCATGGAAGATTGTAAGAAATTAATTTCAGATAATAAATTTTATAAATTATTAAATAAATATTTTATATAAGATCTTTAATTGTAACATTAATTTTATACTAATTTATTCTGAAACCAATATTTATTCCTAAGAAATCATGAAAACATGCCCATTCCTGATTTCATATTGATGGATCATAAACAAAATTCCCATAAAATGATATTAAAAGATTATAAATAAGTCAAAAAAACATTTTTTTTTCTTTTATGATATATTATTGATAAAATTTGGAATAATAATTAATAAATATATTGTTACAATGAAACCAGTTCAAAGAAATCATGATTACTCATCCCATATAGTAAAAAATAATAATAACTATCTAATATTCAAGTGGGGGATATTTATAAATGAATTTTATAAAAGGTTATATATATTTAAAAAATTTCATGTATATTTTCTTAATTTATTAATTTTTCTATAATTAGTATTCAAGCACTTTAGTGGAGGATAATATTAAATGTAAGGGTTTATTTGTCACATATTTAAATCCATGAGCATTTTTGATATTAAGTACCATCATTTTTATAAGGTGTATTTACATACCTATTGAATTAGAGTATAATCAGAAACTTTCATTTCATGAAATTTTAATATTAATTTCTTAGTAACACACTTATGTTCTTTTAATTATTTTTCATTTATTAATGTTAGGGTTTTACATCTCCAATTATTATCATTAAGACATGTGTTGTATTATAAAACTAATTTGATTTACATAGTGTTCATACTACCTATTTCATGTATTATATCATTGAATATCTTTATTCATGTAATTTTATGGTAAAATTCAGTCCCTCTCATTGAAGGTGTTTTGGTTTAAATGTTTCCTTTGTCGTATCAAATTGTCATAACTGAAATATTATTTCATTGAGTTATATTAACTCTTATTGAACAACCTTAATTGATGGATGATTTATTATAGCCGTGGATTTTATTCAATTAATTCCCTTATAATACCTCTCATGTTATTCTCACTATGTGGAATAATCTCACATATGATCAATCCATTCCTTTTTCAATCCAAATCATCCCCTTTAATAGGCATAATTTTTCTTCTAATGACTTTGTAATGAAATGTATTTTCACCAAGGTGTGAATAACTCAATTATAAATTTTAATACATTTATTATCATTATAAAGGTGTACTAAATCCTAATGAACATCACATGAACAATTGAGGATTTTTTGGAGTTGAGAGTTTGAAATATCAGATAATGAACTAGGTCGCACTGTTTGTTTTAACCAGGCAATGCAGGCTGTAGAGATAGTTTTAACTGTGTGGTTGCAAACTGTGGGAAATAGTAGGTAGCACTATTTCTCAATAACCATGAGGGCCATGGTGCATGGTCATTTGGTTCTTCAGTGTATTTTTATAGTGTCTTATCACACAGTTTATGAATTATTTTCAAAGTGTGTGCCTAAACCATGCACCCCATAATTCTGGGGTCAATTTACATTTTTTCACTCTTTTAACATAATACCATATTTCATTTTTCTCTAATTACTCATGTGGATAAAACTAACTGTTGGTCGGAGTGGACACTCAAGAGGGGGGGTGAATTGAGTTCCAATTAAAATTTCTGCTAAAAACAATTTCTATTAAAATCCCCCAATTTCAAAAACAGATTAAACTGTAGTGAATTTATACAGATTATAAAGGTTCAATTAGTTTCTCAAAGATTGATTAGTTCTCAGTTAACTTAATCTTATGATTAATTTAACTTTTGAAACGAACTTACTGGTTTACAATAAATATAAACACTTGGGAGTTTAACTATCAAAGTAGCCTTGAAAATAAATTATATTTCAAAGTAATAGCAGCGGAATATGAAATAGATATGTATTGTATGTATATAAACTTTAACTAAAAATAGAGAAGAGTTAACCAAGAGGTTCAGTCTCAAGTTGAGACTTAGTCCTCTCAAAATTTTATATAAGGATGATCCACACCCTGGATCGGGGTTCAACAGTTTACAACTGTCCAGGTCCAAGACCTCTACCACTGTTATCCATGGGAAACAAAACAACAGCAACCAGCTTTCCAGGTCACACACAACCTCTACCACTATCCACTGTAGGAAAAATAATGAAAAGATAGTGAGTGAGGATTTTCAAATCCTCTAGTTAAGGTTTAGGAGACAGTGTGTGAGTAAAATACAACAGATAACACACACTGCTCGTAATTTAAAAAGTAAATCACAGAGATAACGATTTAGAGATTAGAAAAGGCTATAGTGATCTTCGTGCAGCTCTTGACTCCTTTTATTGATTAGAATTCGTTCTGAGTCTTCTTCTGGTTTTTGTCTGGAAAACAGAGTACCATCTGCTTCCTTGACTTCCAGGTTTAGCTTGTTTATAGGCTCAAAGAATGATGAGTTTTGTGTGGTTCTTCTTTAACATAGATTGCTCGATGTATGCTCTATGTTCTGGAGGCTGGTAGTAGTAGTCTCGTGAGTGCAAGTTTTCAAGTAGTTTTTCTTGGCACGTTTTGAGCTTGATCTCCAGTATGTTCTGTGTGCTTGATTTCATTTTGGTCTAGTGTCTCTCTCTCTCTCTTTGATACATACACAATGTCCTTTTTATGCCGCTTCTTTTTTTTCTGAGTAGGAATGATTATTCTTTTTTATCGTACTTGGTACGGTATCCTGAAATAACAACACAAATCATTTAATAACATTAAATGCATCAAAAGTAACAAATGTAACGGTTAGTATAATAAACAAATAGGGTCGAGGATATAGGATTTGACTCCGCAGTTCATTATAGGTAGCCGTTTGTTTGTAGACGTGTATGGTTGACTCGGTGTAGGGATCTTCCATCGGTAGCTCTTCAAACTCTTATCGGTGGCTCTTATCGGTAGCTCTTATCGGTAGCTCTCTGTGCATCGGTAGCTCTGTGTGCATGGTTAGCTCTTTGTGCATCGGTAGCTCTTTGTGCATCGGTAGCTCTTTGTGCATCGGTAGCTCTTTGTGCATCGGTAGCTCTTTGTGCATCGGTAGCTCTGGCTATCGGTAGCTCTGGCTATCGGTAGCTCTGGCTATCGGTAGCTCTGGCTATCGTGCAAACCACATCTAATTGACTAAGAATTGTTTCAAAGCTTGTATAAACAAAGATAATCGAGATTAACATAAATCGGATATTATTTAAACATTATTATTAACTTGATCACTGATTTGAAAGAATTAATATGTAAATCATCAGTAATTGAGAATAGCATAATATATGAACACATAATTGGGATTATCAAAATAGGTGAGGTCAACAATCTCCACCTTTTTGATAATCACAACTTATGATGTGACCAAAAATAGTGAGAATATAGTATAAGAGAATATAACGTTTATATATGAATTTCTCAAAGAAAGCAATTAGAGGAAATAGAGGAAATAGTGATAGAATGAAATAGATCAAAAATTATCATAGGAAGTATTAAATACAATAGTATCAGAGATAAGATTTGAAAGAATTGGTACTAAAGAAAGAAATGTAAGAATAGTAGCAAAGGCTCAAAATTTCTCCCCTTTGATATTTCCCCCCCTCTCTTTATATTTGCTCCCCCCCCTTTATAATTTTCCCTCCCTTTGTGATAATCAAAAAGTGGGAAAGCAGACAGAGAAGACTGAGAAACAGAGATAGTGTAAAGAAAAGCATTTGTATTAGACCAGAAAAAACTTACATAAACAGAATAGAAAAGAAGAAAAAAAAATTCCTATCAAACAGCCTGGCCACTTCAGCAATCCAGATCTTCAACATGAGATTTTCCTTTTGGATCAGAAGAGGAGGCAGGTGGTGTGGATGTGAGTGAGGGCTTTGGAATCCCAGAAATGATCACAGGAGGCTGAGTCACTGATACAGTGCCTGGCCTGAATTGGGAAGTTTGTTGAGTGATCATAGGTGTGAGCCTTAGGATCGCCTAAGCAGGAGTCATCTGGACTGGAGACTCAGTAGAGGTAGAGGCAGGAAAGGGAGGAGGGACAATAACTGGTCTGGCATCAACATGCAAAAAGGGCAGCAACAGATTTCTGAAATCTATAATGATTCCTCCCCCTCTTTCCATAGCAGATATAAAATCATCTTTGTTATCCATAAATTTTTCTAAGGCAGGAGTCAGCTGTCTTAGCTTGCTCTCTTGTTCTCGGAAGGCTTGAGTGACAGAGGGTAATTTCATGTTTTCCAACATCAGCTTGAAATGATGGGTGATTAGTTGCTTGGTAAAAATCCTTTGGAAATAATAATCCACCTTGTTCTTGATTTTCATCCTGAGAGGCAGAGGCCTCTTTCATATGGTTGTGGACGATTGTCAATATTTCCCTGACTGAATCTCTTGTAGAGAGCACTACTCGGCTTAGATCTGACGAGTCCACAGAGCCACTGGTTGAAATAGAACCAAGCTCCTCCTTCATCATAGCTCGTAATTGATTCAAATCAAATGCAGGTTTTGAAGCTAGAGGGCCAACCGAGAAAGATACAGTTTCTTTGAAACTTTTGGTTAACCCACTAATCAGAGTTTGCAGTTGAGAGTCCTGATTTTTAACATGATCCTTTATAGAAGATTTGAAATCTTCAAATACTGAGACCATTTGGCTTACAACACTTTTCACATAGGCTAAATCCTTATCAGCTTGAGGCTTTGAGCTCATGTAAGAATCTAAAGCAGTAACAGACATCTTTAAGGCTTCATGATCTTCTTCTATTCTAGAAGATTGGGTCTGGCACTCTTTGACTGCTTCCATTAGCTCACCCATAAAAGTTGACAGATTGAAACCAAGAGAAAGCTCAAGAGATTGTTCTAACAACTTCATTTCTTCACGAAAACAGTGCTTCATCTCAGTAACTGAGGCACTGAAGGATTATTTCAGCTCATCCTTCAGCGATTCAAGATCAGACTTTGTAACAAAATTAGTAGGAGCAACTATAGTAGATACTCTTGTAGAAGCTAAGCTGACTACTGAATCATTCATGACTGATTGAATCGAGGAAACTAAAAAAGATTCGATTGTCTTTACTTCTTCTACAAAACTAACTTTGATATTTTCTTTCAGCACATCTAAATCATGTACTCGGACCACATCATCAGGTAATAACTCAGAATTGATGTCATAGATGATCTTTGGTCTATTGAAGGATACTTCATTATCCGAATCAGGATAATCCAAACCACAGACTATAAAACCTGGGTCTTCTACCCAGTCTTCAATCTCAACAGCCACTGTAACATTTCCAAGATTGGAAAGATGCTCCCCCTCAATGGGTGCATTCTTATGTACAACAACTACATTCTCTGCTGGTCTTTATTCATCAGAATCTTCCACAACAACTTCCATCTCAGCAGTAGTAAGGAGATTTTCTGAAATAGGTACAACTTCTTCTCTTTCTTTTTCTACTTCATCAGTAGGCACAACTGAGTTTTCAATCAATGGACTCAGACTCAACCTAGCAGAATCAGACGATTCAGATACATTCTCTTTTTCTCCTTCTTGCTGAGGAACTGGCTGGTCTTCCTCATGAATAGATAACACTTCCTCTACTTTTCCTTTTCTTGATTATACAAACTCAGTAACAGGACTTGGGGGAAAGTCTGGATCTCCTCTAATATCCATAGGAGTTTCTTCCTCTTCTTCTTCTTCTTCTTATTCTTCTTCTGACTCATCACTGTAATCGGGTTCCACTTCATCAGATCGTAAACCTGGATCTCTTTTATCCTTTGGGCTTGAAGGATAATCCACAGGATTAAATTTATCATACACCTTCTGGTCATCACTGACCCATTCTCCTTTCCACGGGTTCCAATTGATTTTCATGTACTTACAAACTGTAGTAGTGATATAGAAGTTATTCTTAACTACAACTGTCTCATCCTGAGACTCAGCTATCCCTTTCACTTTTATCATCACAGAGATCATTTTGGCAAAGAATAAAGCATTAGTCTTTGATTTTGGCCTAATCATGTCTTCCATTTGACTCAACAGCAGTCTGTATAGATTAACTTTCACACCATGTCTTAACAGATGTAGAAGATAAATATCTTGATATCTCAGATTAGAAAAATCTCCTCTCCTCGGTATCAAAACATGTTGAACAAATTTGAAAAGCAGTCTGTTCTCTCCATCCAATTCAGTAGAAACCACTTGCCTTTGACTTCCATTACCCGTTAGTTCTTTTAAAGCGGTCTCATAGTCAAAGATGTTACTGTTAGGTGGAATTGCTCTTGAGACATACCCGGATACACCTTCATGTGGGACTTTTAAACATTCTTCCCACTCTACTGAAGAAAACGACATTTCTTTTCCATTTAAAAAAGAACTTACCCGATCCCCATTTTCAGACTTTTCGAAGCTTACGAATTTGTAGAACTGTTTCACTAACTTCAGGTAGTAGGGACCATTGTTATTTGAAAAACAATCTACCCATCTCTGATCTTCTAGAATTGAAAGCACCAACGACTTGCTTGGTAGCAGCCAATCTACGCATAGCTCCTTTTCAATCACAATATCTCTATTCTGCAAATGAGGGTTCATTGGTCGCTTTCCCGAACTAGTTCTGACATTACTTCCACGAGATTCTTGTTGCACTTTCTGCTTCTTTGTTTTAGGCTCTACACTGTCATCTCTGTTGGCAGGAATCTTGGTTTTTTCCATCGCGGATTTAGGGTTCTCAGTCGATTAGGGAGCTAGGATTCAATGGTGAAGGGTTTTGGGTCCGGTGGAGTGAGAAGCGGTTTAGGCTTAGTTTTATCATGTAGGAATCATAAATAAATGAATAAAGTAAAATAACAAAATAAAATGATTCATATTCTTGGTAGCAGACAGAAGTTTTAAAACATTGCATCGGTGAGAATTGAACATCGGTGAGAATTTCAACATCGGTGAGAATTGATCATCGGTGAGAATTTCAACATCGGTGAGAATTGATCATCGGTGAGAATTTCAATATCGGTGAGAATTGATCATCGGTGAGAATTTCAACATCGGTGAGAATTGATCATCGGTGAGAATTTCAACATCGGTGAGAATTGATCATCGGTGAGAATTTCAACATCGGTGAGAATTGATCATCCCCAGCTCATGCCTAATGTAACTTAACCTATCAGAACTTAAAGGTTTAGTGAAAATATCGGACAATTGATGTTCAGTGCCAATAAATTCAAGAGTAAAATCACCTTTTTGATAATGATCTCTCAGAAAATGATGTCTTACATCTATGTGTTTGGTTCTAGAGTGAGATACAGGGTTCTTAGATATGTTTATTGCACTAGTGTTGTCACAGTTAATTGAAACATGTTTAAACTCAAATCCATAGTCCAATAAAGTGTGTTTCATCCACAGAATTTGTGCACAGCAACTACCAGCAGCTATATACTCTGCTTCGGCAGTAGACAATGCAACTGAGTTCTGTTTCTTACTACACCATGACACTAGGGATTTCCCAAGTAAATGACATGTTCCAGATGTGCTCTTCCTTTCTAACTTACATCCAGCAAAGTCTGCATCTGAATAGCTAGTTAGGTCAAATGATTGTCCTTTTGGATAAAACAAACCTAAATGTACAGTATGCTTAAGATATTTAAAAATCCTTTTAACAGCCAGTAAGTGTGATTCTTTAGGATTAGCTTGAAATATAGCGCACATACATACACTGAACATAATGTCTGGTCGACTAGCAGTAAGATAAAGTAATCTCCCAATCATACCTCTGTAATTGGTTTGATCCACTGGTTTCCCAGCTTCATCTGTATCCAACTTACAGGTAGTACTCATAGGTGTATCATTTTTCTTTAATGCTATCCAATCCAAAACGTTTTAAAAGATCTTTTGTACATTTACTTTGATTTAAAATAATTCCATCTCTAGTTTGAAAAATTTGAAAACCAAGAAAATACTTAAGCTCTCCCATTAAGCTCATTTCAAATTCATTTTGCATACTTTTTGAAAAATCAGTACATAAAGAGTGTTTAGAAGATCCAAATATAATATCATCAACATAGATTTGTACAACTAAAACATCTTTAGAAATTCTTTTAATAAAAATAGTTGGATCAGTAATCCCTTTAGTAAAACCTTTTGAAATAAGAAAATTGATGAGTCTATCATACCAAGCTCTTGGAGCTTGTTTTAAACCATATAAAGCTTTATAAAGTTTAAAAACATGATTTGGAAAATGAGGGTTTGTAAATCTAGGTGGTTGTTCCACAAAAACATCTTCAATTATAAAACCATTTAGAAATGCACTTTTGAAATCCATTTGATATAACTTGAAATTCAGATGTGATGAATATGCAAGTAAGATCCTAATAGCTTCCAGTCAAGCTACAGGTGCAAAAGTTTCTCCATAGTCTATACCCTCTTCTTGACTATATCCCTGTGCAACTAGTCTAGCTTTGTTTCTAACTATGTTTCCTGATTCATCAACTTTATTTCTAAAACCCCATTTTGTGCCTATTGTCGAGGTGTCCTTGGGTCTGTCAACAAATTCCCAGACTTTGTTTCTTTCAAATTGATTCATCTCTTCTTGCATGGCTATTACCCAGAATTCATCATTGATAGCATCATTGATATTTTTGGGTTCTAGATCTGACAGAAAAGCTTGATGTTCAACCTGGTTCCTTAGAGAAGCTCTAGTTTGTGTTCCTCTATCAAGATTACCAACAATAGCATCTAAAGGATGATTCTTTAGAATCTTAGTCGATTTGGTAAAGGTTGGACTAGAAACTTCAGGTTCATCTACAGGTTCGGGTTCAACAGAAGCAGATTCTGGAGAAAGTCCAGAACTGGATGTTTTTATAACAGGTTCTTTAGATTTATCATTAAGGTCCAGAATAGACAATTCTTCTTCACGATTCTCAAGAGAGGTTTTAGGCTCATGTGGATCAGTTTCGTCGAATTTGATGTGAACAGATTCTTCCACACATTTGGTTCTCTTATTGAAAACTCTATAAGATTTACTTGAAATAGAGTAACCCAGAAAAATTCCTTCATCGCTTTTGGGAGCAATCTTATCCAGATTATCTTTAGTATTAAGTATAAAGACTTTGCAACCAAAAACTCGGAAGTAATTAACCTTAGGCTTTCTATTGTTCCACAACTCATAAGGGGTTTTCTTAAGAACAGGTCTGATCAAGACTCTATTGATAACATAACAATATGTATTAACAGCTTCAGCCCAAAAGTAAATAGGCAGTTCATATTCATTGAGCATGGTTCTAGCTATTTCTTGAAGGGTTCGGTTTCTCCTTTCTACTACACCATTTTGTTGGGGTGTCCTAGGGGCAGAAAAATTGTGACTATATCCATTGTGTGAGCAATAAGATTCAAACTCATGATTTTCAAACTCACGACCATGATCACTTCTTAGGGTTTTAATCTTAAGTCCACTAAGGTTCTCTACAGACTTGGAATATTTAATAAAGTATGGACAAGCTTCACTTTTGTGAGCTAGAAAGTATACCCAAGTATATCTAGAAAAGTCATCTACAAGGACATAGACATAATGCTTCCCATTTAAACTAGAAACTCTTGATGGTCCAAACAAATCCATGTGAACCAACTCAAGTGGTTGAGAAGTTTAGACTTCTTTGATTTAAAAGAAACTTTGTGTTGTTTTCCCTTTTGACAGGGATTACACACTTTGTCATTTGGGAATTCTAATTTAGGTAAGTCTCTAACTAAGTTTTTCCTAGCCAGTTTTCTAAGTAAGTGAATGTTGCGGTGTCCTAATCTTCTGTGCCATAGCCAAGATTATTTATGAAAAGCATTCAAACAAGAAATATTTTGGTTGGATAATGAATTTAAATCAACAACATAAACATTTTCATTCCTTAGAGTAGAAAATACTAAAGAGTTTTTGGAGTTAAAAACATCACATGAGTCATTTTCAAACTTGACATTGAAACCATCGTCCCATAATTGAGATATACAAAGAAAGTTATATTTAAGTCCATCAACGAATAAAACTTTAGAAATTAATACTGAGTCAGTGTTACCAATCTGGCCTAGGCTGATGATTTTTCCTTTAGAGTTGTCACCAAAGGTGACATGACCTCCATCAACCTTTATTATGCTCTTGAAGCAAGAATAATCTCCAGTCATGTGTCTTGAGCACCCACTATCTAAATACCATATCTTCTTGTGACAGCTCTTCAAGCAGGTCTCCTATAAAACAGATTTAAACAGGAAATGACTTTGGTACCCAGATTTTCTTGGGTCCAGATAGGTTAGCAATCAGGGCTTTAGGTACCCAAATTTGTTTTATGGGTCCCATACAATTAACAGAAACAACAGATTTTGAAATATAAACTTTATTTGGTCTATAACCATGTGAACAACCTGTTGAAGCATATGAATTTCCAAAACTGGAACTAGCAGAATTTTTTTCAGTCTTAGGAATAAATCGGGTTCTAGTGAACTGTCTCTGTCTAGGTTGGTATCCCAAACCAGTAGCATATCTAAGTGCAACTTGCTTTCCTAGCATTTGAGTTAAATCATCCTTTACATTTGTGAATTTTTCTAAGTCCTTTCTAAGTTTCTCATTTGACAGTTTCAGTTCTGTATTTTCCTTTAGTAGTTGAGCATTCTTTTCCTTTTCTATATCAAGATCAGATTTATGCTTAACACTTAAAGCATATTGTTTCTTTAAACCTTTGTATTTGTCTTTAAGATCATTACAGGTTTCTTCCAACATATCACAGTACTCAAATAGTTCAGATTTTGACATGTTTTCTGAATCAGAATCATCTCCAGAATAATATGAATTTAAAATATGAGTGTTAGATGTTACCTCAGAAGTATTTTTCAGGAAACACATGTTGGCTCGATTCCTTTCAGAGTCCGAAGATTCTGCTTCACTAGTGCTGTCTTCTGAAGCACTCCAAGTAGCCTTCATGGCATTCTTGTACTTCTTGTCTTTGTAATCATATTTATTTTTGAATTTTAACTTTGGACAGTCTACTTTGGTATGTCCTTTTCGCTTGAATTCATAGCATACAACTTCATCAGTCCTGTCATCCTTCTTCCAATCCTTTTTCCATTTGCCTTGTTGATCATACTTTCCTTTGTAATTCGTTTTCCTAAAGAACTTCTTTTTCCTATAAAACTTCTTGAATCTCCTGGCTATTTGAGCCATCTCGGCATCACTGTCAGATTCTGAATTTTCACTCATTGAACTCTCAGTCTCCATTTTTAGTTTATCCTTGTCTTTACTCTTAAAGGCAGTAGTTTTAAACCCTATAGATTTTCTTTTGGGTTCCTCATATTCTTCTTTATTTAATTTAATCTCTTCTTCATACATCATCAGCTTACCAATTAACTCCTTGACAGGCAGTGTTCCAATGTCACAGGATTCTATAATTGAAACGGATGTACCTCTCCATCTATCTAGAAAACATCTCAGTATTCTCATAATTTGTTCTTTTGCAGGAACAATCTTTCTGGGTGAGCTCATTGTGTTTACTATCTCATTTAACCTGAGATACATGTCAGAAATTGGTTCATCAGGCTTAATTTTGAAATTATCATATTTAATAGTATAAGTATTTAATCTCATTTCTTTAACATTGGTTGTTCCTTCGTGAGAAACAGCCAAAGTATCCCAAATTTCAAAAGCAGTTTTACATGCAGAAATTCTATTAAATTCTTCATCTCCTAGAGCACAGTACAGAGCATTCAAAGCATTACAATTATTATTGTAAGAAGTCTTTGTAGGTTCATCCCACGTAGATCTATCAGTAGTGGGAACTTTATATTCAGATTCAATAGCAGTCCAAATATCAAAACTCATGCTTTCTAGATGAATTTTCATTTTAAGTTTCCACTGAGCATAGTTATTTCCATTAAAGAAAGGTGGCCGGTTAGTAGCAGCACCCTCAAATCTATTATCCATTATAAACAAAATTTAAAGAGATAAAAATTTAGAAATAACATAAATTTTAAGAACTTTAAAATACAACTAAAATCACAGTTGAAAACAGAGTAATTTAGAAGGTATTAATAAACCCTATGATACCAAATGTTGGTCGGAGTGGACACTCAAGATGGGGGTGAATTGAGTTCCAATTAAAATTTCTTCTAAAAACAATTTCTATTAAAATCCCCCAATTTCAAAAACAGATTAAACTGTAGTGAATTTATAAAGATTATAAAGGTTCAATTAGTTTCTCAAAGATTGATTAGTTCTCAGTTAACTTAATATTATGATTAATTTAACTTTTGAAACTAACTTACTAGTTTACAATAAATATAAATACTTGCGAGTTTAACTATCAAAGTAGCCTTGACAATAAATTATATTTCAAAGTAATAGCAGCGGAATATGAAATAGATATGTATTGTATGGATATAAACTTTAACTAAAAACAGAGAAGAGTTAACCATGAGGTTCAGTCTCAAGTCAAGACTTAGTCCTCTCACAAGTTCATATAAAGATGATCCACACCCTGGATCGGGGTTCAACAGTTTACAACTGTCCAGGTCCAAGACCTCTGCCACTTTTATCCATGGGAAACAAAACAACAGAAACCAGCTGTCCAGGTCGCACACAACCTCTACCACTATCCACAGTGGGAAAAAAGAATGAAAAGATAGTGAGTGAGGATTTTCAAATTCTCCATTTAAGGTTCAGGAGACAGTGTGTGTAAAATACAACAGATAACACACACTGTTCGTAATGTAAAAAGTAAATCATAGAGATAATGATTTAGAGATTAGAAAATGCTCTAGTGATCTTCGTGTAGCTCTCGACTCCTTTTGTTGATTAGAATTCGTTCTGAGTCTTCTTCTGGTTTTTGTCTGGAAAACAGAGTACCATCTACTTCCTTGACTTCCAGGTTCATCTTGCTTGTAGGCTCAATGAATGATGAGTTTTGTGTGGTTCTTCTTTAGCATAGATTGCTCGATGTATGCTCTATGTTCTGGAGGCTGGTAGTAGTAGTCTCGTGAGTGCAAGTTCTCCAGAAGTTGTTCTTGGCACGTTTTGAGCTTGATCGCCAGTATGTTCTGTGTGCTTGATTTCTTTTTGGTCTAGTGTCTCTCTCTCTCTTTGATACATACACGATGTCCTTTTTATGCTGCTTCTTTTTGTTTTTCTGAGGAAGAATGATTATGCTTTTTGATCGTACTTGGTACGGTTTCCTGAAATGGAAACACAAATCATTTAATAACATTAAATGCATCAAAAGTAACAAATGTAACCATTAGTATAATAAACAAATAGGGCCGAGGATATAGGATTTGACTCCGCAGTTCATTATAGGTAGCCGTTTGTTTGTAGACGTGTACGGTTGACTCGGTGTAGGGATCTTCCATCGGTAGCTCTTCAAACTCTTATCGGTTTCTCTTATCGGTAGCTCTTATCGGTAGCTCTCTGTGCATCGGTAGCTCTTTGTGCATCAGTAGCTCTTTGTGCATCGGTAGCTCTTTGTGCATCGGTAGCTATTTGTGCATCGGTAGCTCTTTGTGCATCGGTAGCTCTTTGTGCATCGGTAGCTCTTTGTGCATCGGTAGCTCTTTGTGCATCGGTAGCTCTGGCTATCAGTAGCTCTGGCTATCGTGCAAACCACATCTAATTGACTTAGAATTGTTTCAAAGATTGTATAAACAAGGATAATCTAGATTAACATAAATCAGAGATTATTTAAACATTATTATTAACTTGATCACTGATTTGAAAGAATTAAAATGTAAATCATCAGTAATTGAGAATAGCATAATATATGAACACATAATTGGGATTATCAAAACAGGTGAGGTCAACACTAACATTTATCCTCCATTGGGATCAAAAAGCTCCATTAACCTAGGATCTCATTCAACTATTTATCCAATGTTGAACTTTTATCCATTAGAGGCATTGGATTTTTCTCAATAAGCTCCCTTAGTATCATAAATCTCATTCGTTTCTTCCTTCAAAACCATCACACTATTTGGGTGCAAGCTTAATTCCCATATTTTCAATTTGTTGAACCATTTCTTAGATCTATTCCAACCTACTCTAAATCTGAGTACAATATTGACTGAGAAGTCATCTATGATCTTGAGTTAGGCAGTTATGTTTTTTTCCTTTTGAGTTTTCTCATCTCATAGTTATGTTGTTGTGTCTCAATCCATCGTTTTCTGAGTACCCCAATTTTCATGATTTAATTATGTTTAATTGACCCTTTAACATTGTTACATGCTTATTGTTCCCTTTTTTGGTATATTAGAGGTTGTTCATACATTATATGGTCACCCCTTAGGTATTCCAAGTGGAATTTTCCATTATGGATATTGGGTCAAGACACCCTGAACTCATAATTAGCAAACGACTTAGTTAAAAAGTGGAATTAGAAATTAAATGTTGATGTTTAGAGAGCCTAAACCTCCTACTATATTTATGGCTCAACCTATTGTTGGAATTAACCATGTAAGATAGTTTCTTAATGGTCTTCTCACACTCTATGTGACCCCTTTATGCTTATAAACGGTTTTCCATGTTTTAGTAAATCAAATTAGATAAATTCAAATGAACACATGGGTTGGCATATGAATGATGGTATGTTCTTTTTTATATAAATTATATCATTTGAGTTTAATGTAATGACATCAAAGAATGGTAAGGCCATTCCATTTATTCATGCTTAATTGAATGATTTTAATGTAATGCCTTTCATTTTACATAATGAACACAACTAGTGAAATGTACAAGAGGTTATGACTTATGTATTATACTGTAAATGATTATGCCCTTCTATTTATATACACATGAGATTGGAAAGAGTTATTAATGGGAGGTATTTTCCATTCCCTATATAAATTATATTAATCCTTTATAGTGGTTGTGTACAATGGTAATGTGTGTTCAAAATAGAGGAAGATCACACTCCTTTATATCAGGTGTTGAGTATGGCTTCTCACACTAGTGAAAATATATGGATGTTGGGCTTTATGTACCATGTTCAATGATTAGAGTGATGAAATGATTGCTCACTCAACATCTCGAGTTTTTTTTTCATAACATTTCACACTCTTATCATGATGAAGGGAATGTAGCCTTTTTCTTGAGTTCTTATGCTGGTTAGACTGATCATATATGTCTGAGTTATACACAGTCTAGCCAAAAACAGGAATTATAGGTATATGGTCAAATACGTCTACATGTACTTGGTTCATATAGGTGGTTGGAATATATATCTAAGCATTATATTATTAATATATATAGTAACATTTTTAGATTATATTCTGACAATGATCTGAAGAAGTTATACCCACCAAGTGTCCTATAGGAACTTGAGTTGGATGGTTTTTTATTTCAACATTTATTTAAATATTTATTACACCATCACATTGTTTATTTACAAGGACTACTTGGATTACACATAGACACAGTTGTTGGTGGTTATTGATATTTTTATCTCACACCCTACTCGGGATGCCTTCAGTGCCAGATAAGGATATCATCATATAGGAATGAATAACGTAATGCACCCTTATAAAGGTCTTTGATATGATTACTTATAGTTGGAGATTAGTAAAAGAGGACTGTGAATTTTCTCGAGATGTTAGTGGAGCTATGTTTTCTATATTTTATTTTTGTATAGCATGTTTGTATTCATGTTTCCCATGTTCCCCTTTCACTACCATCATGCCATGCATCCATGTATCTTATATTACATAGTGGATATTGATATATTAATTAATTTGTTCTATTTATTTACACTTACACATTACTAAAATATACAAGTTGTATTTTTTCCACCACAACATTTTGGTTTTGATTTTTAATAGCATGCTTCTATTATTGATTATATCTAATTATATTTGTTTCCACACACTGATATTAGGGCATAGTCCCACCACAATACCACATTTACACCCCCACTAATAGTAGGAATCCTATGACATATGGGGAGGTCCACATGAGGCCATGTGACCCATCTCCTCGGGGAAATGTTAAATGGATCCAATGTAGGTACATTAAAAAGTTTTTACATTGTGGTTACTTTCTTATTTTGCTATTTAGTGACAATAAATTAGATATGGGAATGCCTGTAACTTCGACATAAGCCATTCTTTGGCATCATGAACCCATGTTTGGGGTAAGGGTCGAGTTTCCTGAATTGTAGTTATTTTTTTATTTTTCCTGCTAATTTAAATATCATTTCACCATTCCGTAATGAACATGTTGTTGAGTGGTTATTATTATTGTTTTGATTGAGGATTAATTTCATCCTTGGCCAGATGATATGAGGGAAAAGATCATTGTTACATGTATCGCCAATAGGCCCACTAGTACTAACATTCCTTTCTTTTTTCCATGTTACATCTATTTTTAGCATGCATTTTCTTGTTTCATATTTATAGTGCATTGAATATTTATTCAATTTCACTGAATCCTTTTTAAGGGTTTGGAAAACATAATTAATACATACAGTTCATGCCTTAACCTAACATTTTTTACTGAATAAGTTAATGTAGACCTCTTAAGAAATCAATTATGGTATATTGAGCCAAAGACCATTTGTTGGAGGAGCTCGAATGTTTTATAGTGTGACTTGAGTGCATATCATATTTTGGTTCATAAGAAGTATGGTCCCTTATGGATCTAAAGTGGCATACCATCTAATTGAACTATTTTTAAGTAATTTTTAAGACTAAAAAAATCACAAATTCAAAATGATTATGAAATATAATGTGAAATTGGTTGTCCTATACATGTGAAACAAAAGATTATACCTAAACACTACCTTAGTAGTGGGTAGTGTGGTATATATTATGTTCTTATGGCTATTTCTACCTCTTTTTATTGTCTAGATCTAGTTTACAAAACAAGAAAAAATGTTTAAATCTCTTATAAAAGACATTAATCATGTCTTATATTCATAAATCCAATCATTTAACTTAATTAAATCTAATATGAAGAGTGAATTTGACATTGTAGTATCATGTCTCCATGAATTCCTCATGTCGTATGCCTAGAAGGCGGGGACGACCATGCTCTAGAGGATGCAGGGCATGATCCTCAAGTGATCCCTCCTATAGTTCCATCTACGTAACCTCTTCTTATTTCAGATATGGGTACTAACTCCCATTATTCAATGGGTTTTCCATGTTTCCTTAATAATATGAAAGGCATAGTACAACTAATCCCAAGTGTCATAGAGATGACTCATGAGTTTCTGCAGCAGCATCCTCCCACCTTTTCTGAGGATGGAAGACCTCATTTTGTGGAGTATTATATATAAGTAATCATGTCTATACATTCCCATATAAGGACTCGTCTAGAGAATAGTTTCATTCTTTTGGATTATATTCTATGTTACTCAGCCAGGTAGTGGTGTGATGTTATCACCCAAGAGGATTGTTATAGAGGTATGATCTTGGAATATTTAAAAATTATTTTGTATGATTAATTTTTTTAATAGTCTTTGAGGGATGACACATACAGAGAATTTAATATCCTTTAGCAAGGGAGAATGTTTGTTATGGAATACTCTGCTTGTTTCACTAATCTACAATGGTTAACTCTTAATATGGAAGGTGATGATCTTATGACTTCTATGTGATTTGAGTATGGGATGAGTTACGACATCTAGCCATAGGTCAATGAGCTCAGGTAGGAGACTATTTATGAAATCGTCAACCAGGACCTTATTATATATAGAAATTTGGGGGAATATGATGTGTTGAGTTACAGTGTAACATCACTGAAATCGAGAAAAGATTCTTCTTATGGGAGTATTCATCGTTTCGAGGATTCTTGTGTGAGTAGAAGTATCCAGTCTTGTCATGTTGATTGCTTCTTGATTTTTCACCAGTGTGGGGAGTCAGGACACACAAAGCCTCAGTGATTGTCATCTCTAGTTGAGTTAAATGGTTATGGAAGGATGGAAAATATCCAACATTTTTATAGGAATTTTCAGATAGTTCTTTATTAGAAGAGATCTATGCATATTCCATGACTGAATTCAAGACCAGTAGGATCATGACCGATAGGTTGCTGGAATACCAATAGTCGATTAGGTCGAGTTGGAGATCAAGGAAGAATTGGCTTGACTTTTGATTCTTAGTTCTCGTAGAGCGGGCTTTCTTAGGGTAGTCCGGAAGTGAAAGAAGGCCATGATTCAGGCCAGTTACATACATTCCATCCAACACCTATGGATCCGAGTGCTAGAACTTCTATTGTATGAGGAATTATTCTAATAGATTCCACTTTAGTGTATTATTTATTTGAAACAAGTCTGTCTCACTAATTAATATCTCAGGCAATCATTGAGAGTATGAGCCTCAATATCGAGCACTACTATGGTGTTATAATGATGGACACCCTATTAGGTATCCAATTAGAGTTTGTTCACTGTAGTAAGAATTGTACTCTTGAGATAGTTGATTATCATTTCATATGGAATTTTTACCTCCTCGACAAGATAGGCTTTGACTTAATTGTTTGGATGTATTGGTTAGTGATTTATCAATCTCATGTTTACTACTATCATCATAGGGTGATATTTACATCACCATATGGAGTTAAGAATGTCCATAAAGGATGATAGGATGTCAATGTAAAATGACATGGACCCACGCAGTAGAGTCTTGGAAATAAGACAAATTAGATCTCTAAAATTTTTCTCGAACACCATGGGTTATCACCCAATATTTTTCTTCGTATAGTGGATAATATCACTGAATTATTTTACGATGAATTATCTAGTATAACTCTAGTGTGATAGGCAGATTTTACCATTGAGATAGCACTTTTAGTATCACAAGTAACCATTCCTCCTTATGGAATGGCACCTAAGGAGATTTTCGAGATCAATAAAAAATTAGAGGATATATAGGATAAAGGTTTCTTATGCCCCAACAATTCTACATGGGGTTCACTAGTCCATTTCACCATGAAGGTGTATGGTTCCCTTAGGCATTGTGTTGTTTAATGCTTTTTGAATCAGTTTACTATAAATAATATATATCATGTACCTAGAATAGATAACTTCTTTAATCAGTTTTAAGGCGAAAATGTGTTTTCAAAGATAGATCTGAGGTTGTGATATCATCAGGTGCATGTTAGGATTTCAAAAATACCTCACAAAACATTCAAGAGTAAGTATGGTCTACATGAGTACCTAGTTATGTCGTTCGTACTCATAAACACACCTACAATTTTCATGTCTCTTATGAATCATGTTTTCCACATTAATTTAGATTCATTAATTGTAGTATTTATTGAATATATCATAGTTTATTCACAATTTAAACATGACAAAACAACCCATCTTGACATAATATTGAATACACTGAGAGAGCATAATATCTATGTGGAGATTGATAAATTCCACTTTTGTGATGAGAAAGTTCACTTCCTGGGTCAGATCATCTCATATTTATGAGTCTCATAGCTCCCTAGAATGATGGATCAGTAGTTTCCTAAAACAATCCCATGAATTTATTTTACATTTGGAGTTTGGTGGGAATTTTTAGAAATTAAAAATACTTCATCTAGGACTTCTCACTCTTTTTTGAACCGCTTACAGGCTTGAAAAATAAGGGTGTAAAATTCATACAGTGACAAGATTATGAAGTATCCTTTTTGGAGTTGAAGGTTTGTTAAACTTCAATGCTAATAATGGAACATCCTGAGCTAAGAAATAGCTATATTGTATAATGTGATGCATTATGTATCAGGGTTGAAGCTATTTTGGTTCAGGATGAGTGATTCTTCATGTAGCGGTCTCCTCAGTTGAGGCCTCACAAGAAGAATTATCTAATGCATGACCTTTAGATCACTATGGTTGTACATTCCTTACTGTATTGGATACATTATCTGCTTTTAAATTGTTCTTTAGTGTCCACATATCACAAAATTCTCATGTATATGTTTACACAGTAGGATATTAATCTTAGAAAAAATAGGTTGGTTGAGTACCTACAATCATTTGATTTTGAGCTTCCCAACATTTCTGGATTGGGGAATTCACTAGCCGTTGATCTGATCCAAAAGGCTTAGACATAGGAAGTTCAAGAATCCAATTTTTATTGGAAGATTATGACCATATTATCTAATATTCATTTCGAGTTTTAGGAGTAACATGGTTTGACTAATCTCTCGGCCTTTGAAGTGACATCTACTCTTCTGGAATAGGTAATAATGAGACAGTTATCTGATACCAAAGGCATTACACTATAGGGAAATGTCTCTAATAATGATATATCTTCAGGTTGAACCATAAATTTCTATGATACCTTAATGTTCCATCGGTGATTCTAGGTCCCAGTAGATATCAATGAACAGATCATTATAGAATTCCACACCTCAGTATGGGTATTTCAACTTGGTGTCACCAAAATGTATTAGTATCATCCGCATTAGTTTTAGTTTCCTAGTATAAAATGTGATATTGTTGGATTCATCACTCGATATTCCACCTATCAGTAGGTGAAGGTAGAACATCAATGACCTAAAGTTGTTTTATAGCCATTTTCTATTCTTGAGTTGAAATGGGATGATATTTCGATGGGTTTCATGAATAGTAAACCTAGATCACCTCATTGAAATTGTATAGTATGGGTTGTTGTTGATCATCTAAATAAAGTCACAAAATTCATAACTATATGAGAGACCTTCTTGGTAGAAGAGGTAGGAATGATGTACATCATGGGGTTTTACATCTTCATTTATCTCCTTATTCTATTGTTTCTAAAAAAGATTCTTGTCTCACATCACAGTTTTGGAAGGGAATGCCAAAGGCCTTGGGTATGCAGGTACATTTGAGAAAGACCTATCACTCATGGACCAGTGGAAGGATGCATCATAAGATTTAGGTTATAGAGGACATGCTTCAGGAATGTGTTATTGATTTTTCGGTTCTTTGAAGAAAAACCTTTATCTTCAGGAGTTTTCTTATAATAACAAATTTTAAGAAATCAATGAGATGGATCCTTAAGAATCCTTATATTGTAGGTCTTTATGATAACATCAATACTAGGTAAAGGTAGGGGAATTAAATATTATTAGACAACGTCTATGGAAGCATACAATATATTAGGTCTTATAGATTAGAAAGTGCATGAAAATAGCTCTATCTAGACATTAGTTGTATGCCAACAAACATTAGATACCTCCCGATTTTGAGGTCTGAGACATAGTTTTTTTATTATTATCTCCCAAACTATGCTATCGACATATTGGAAAGTATGGTCATCTCTATCAATGGTTTGTTAGACCCTTATAGGTTGTGATATGGATTAGACTAGTGGATTATTAGTTGGAAGTTCCTTAGAGATACTGGTCCATGAATGACATCATTCATGTATCTCAGTTTCACCGATTATATCCATACTGAAAAATGTATTTTAGACTGATGAGATGGAATTGTATATTGATTCTTCATTCTAGGATTATCCAGTACATATAGTGCATTAGAGCATGGATATACTCTAAGGTAGGTTTGTTCCTTTGGAAAGAGTGTTATGGCCACACGGTTGGGTACATGATGAATCATGTGAGTGGGAAGATGATATATGAGCTCAATGGATGGTACACTTATCTCATAGTACAACTTTACCATCAGATATCCAACTCATGGATGATTTGTTTTAATGAGGGGAGGTTGTAACGAACCATCATTCCGTGAAGGTATTGCTCATTAATTCTTAAATTTGAATCATTGGAATAATCATGCTAGAGGTGTAATACAAATTAAGGAAGGTCCCAAGAGTATTAGATGATTGTTTGGAGGCTGAATATTTAGAAATAGGGATAATTAATATGGCTTCATGGTTTTTTTGAACAATGAAACCTTGGCCACATGATTAGTTTTAATAATGTTGTTATAGATAGTGGGAACCTATAGGTCGCATAGTTTGTATACATCCAAGTTGTCTTAGGGGAAGTTCCAAGCGGTGCCACTGTGTTTTTAGAAAGTTGGTTATCTCAAGGTTTTCACATGGTTCTCAAACCATACACCTAAACCATACACCCCCAAATTTAGGGGTGAATTTACTATTTTATCCCACTATTAACTCAAACCCCTATTTACTTTTCTATTCTTCCTAGGTATGTTTAATCTCCCATTTACCTTACTTTTATCTCTCCTTGGTGTCCGATATTATATCCTTTGGAAGAATTGTATCTCTCTCGGTAAGTTCCTATAGTCTCTTAACTCCAACTCACCATTTCCTTCTAATCCATCACACAATTTAAGTGAATTCTCATTTTCAATATTTTCGTGCCATGGGACTATTTCCTATATCTCTTACAACCTACTCTTAATCTGAGGCTGATATTGTGAAATGATTCATCTACGACCTCAGGGTATGTGGTCACACTGTTTACCCATTGATCCTTTTCGCCTCATTGCTATGTCCTTCTATCGCACACTGGCCTTTCCCAGAGACCCTTTATATTGAATTATTTATGATTAATTTATCATTTCCCCTGGATACATTCTTACGGATCATTGTTTGGTATATTATAGGTTGTATATACTGAATATAGTCACCCCTTGGGTGTTCCCAGTGGAATTGGCTATTAGGGCTAATGGGTAAAAATGCCATGAACATCAATTTATCTAATGGCTTCCTTTTAAAGTAGAATTACTAATGAAATTTGAATTCTTATAGAACATGATTAACCTAATAGGTGTTTGGATAAACATATATTTGAAATTTCCCTTGAAGAGAAGTTCCATAATGACCATGTCACCCTTTTAGTGACCCTTTTGAGATTAGAAACGACTTTTCCGTATTTTAGTAAATCAAAATAGATAAATTCAATAGATCACATGGTTTATTGTATGAATGATGGTATGTTATTATTTTTAAAAATAAATTAGTTGATTTAAATGGAATGACTTCAATGAATGGTATGGCCATGCTTTTAATTCATGCCTAACTGAATGCTTTTAATGGAATGCGATGCCTTTTTATAATGGAACATGGATAATTAAAAGAGTAAGAGGTTATTCCTTTTATATTAAATTATAAATGATAATTAATCATATATATATATATGGGATTGGTAAAAGTGAAGGATGTGAAGTAATTCACCATGTCAGTTTAAATTATGATATGCATGTATAGAGGCTTTATATGATGGTACGGGTATTGATCTTGATAAAAAATCACACTCCTTTACACTGAGTGTTGAGTATATCATCTCATACCGGTGATATTATAAGGGCATTGTGATTTATATTCCTTGTTACATGATTATATTGGTGACATGAATGATAAATTTCCATCTCGAGTGTTGTTACAAGATGTCTCACTCTATTCTTTATATATATGGAACATACCCTATTTCTTTTTATATTAGGATCATTAGACTAGAAAATAGATTTTTGAGTTATGTCTAGTCCATAATGAACTTGACTATGATGGTTATTTATTTCAGCATTGCTTTACTTGTTTTCTACACCTGGACACTATTTAGTTACAATCAATGTTTGGATTACACATAGACGCCATCGGTGGTGGCCTGGTGATATTTTTATCTCACACCCCACTCAGGATGCCTTATGCACCTCAGATGACTATTCACTTATAAATACGAATAAGGGAAAACACCCTTCAAAAGTTTTTTGATATTCTTACTTATAGATGGAGCATGGAGTTGAGGATCGATCATTTTCATCATATACTGCTGGAGCTATTTTTCTTTTTTTAATATTTTTGTTTAACTTGTTTTTATTCTTGTTTCCAATATTCCTCTTTTATTTCCATCATTACATGGGTCCATCTATCAGACACTGTATGATGAATTTTCATATATTTATTTATATATCCTATTTTAATAGGCTTCCAAACCTTACTATTATATCATTTATATTTATTATTATACTATATTGTTGTTCTAATTTATAATATTGTGCTTTTATTGATGATTGTATTAGTTTTTCCACTCTAATATGAGGGTATACACTTTTTTAATCTTTTTGTTTAACTTTTTTGTATTCATGTTTCCACTATTACCCTTTTATTTCTATCCTTACATGGGTCCATCTATCAGACACCATATAATGAATTTTCATATATTTATTTATATATTCTGTTTTATTACGCTTCCAAACCTTACTATTGTATCATTTGTATTTATTATTATACTACATTGTTGTTATAATTTTTAATATTGTGCTTTAATTTTTATTTTATTAGCTTTTCCACTCTTATATGAGGGTATAGTCTCCATACTGTAGCACTTTTACACCCTCACATCTAGTTAGTGGCTTCTAGTATACGGGGAGGTGTGCTTGAGGCCATGTGACCCACCAGATCGGATCACGGGTTAAGTGGATCCTGAGTTTGGATGTTAAAATTTTTATTATGAAACATCATTAATAGTGTTATTATTTTAAAATTATTGATCATCCATGAAAATATCTATTTAAATACCTTGTGTTAAACTTGGGTACGTATTTCTTAACCATACACATTCTTTCTCTAGATAGATTGTGATACATTATTGGCTATATAAAATTTTGACATCTTATATGTTGGTATTCAATTACATATGATTCTATGTTACTAAGGAAAGTTGGTTAAATATTGATTAACCATCCATCTTCTTTCCCTATTTGAAACATGTCCATATTATCGCAAATATTTACAAGGAAATGTACCAATGTACCATCTGTTTATATCATAATATGTATTTTTATTAATTCCAATGATAAGTTGATTATGCATTGTATTAATTTTCATATCATTCCTATGGTGAATGAATTGGAATAAAAGGATTGATGGGTGTTTCATGGTAAAATATATCTCCTCGATGCATTGATTGATCTCATTGTATAAAGGTTTTGGGTATTTGGTGGATGATTTATCAATGAAAGCATGATGTCATGGTCATGAAATCGATAGAATGAATAGTATCTGGGCAATGAACATGTGGAAAATAATGATATCATTGTTGGGCACTTGATGGTAAAGGATGTTTGAAAATTATTCATTTCATCACCATAAACTTAGTCATTATTTTCAGGGTCTTTATTTATATTGAAACTACAAATTATTTCAAGATTATGTGTTCAATAATATTTAATTATGTGACTCTTATTTATTTATTCTATTTTAATCATGCCACGACTATTATATATATATATATTCTAACAGATAATTTGAGATCATCCTTTTTATGCTTCCATTTCCCTAGGTTATGAAAAAAGAATAATATATAATTGGACGAGATAAAAATAGAATGTTTGGAGAATTTCTTGTATATTTTTTAGGCCTATTTACAATTAAGTAATTTCTAATATAGTGTGAAAAAATAATTTAGTTGAAAACTAAATGTGTTTTTCTAGAAACTTTTTTGTTCTTTTTATTTAAAATATCAAAACCTAAAAGGTCATGGGAATTCATGTAATGAAATATTTAATTAAATTCATGTATTTAGTTTTTACTATACAATTGTTTTATTATATTTTTAATCATGGATTATTCGATGCTCATGTGTTTAGTTATATGTTATTATTTGACTCTTATTTACTATTTTTATTTATTTAATGTCATGATAGTTTTTTATATCACTTTTTCCTAACTAAGTCTATGAGAACACCCTTTTTTTCCTTTACCTTATTTATAATGAAATGTATTGCACATTATTTTTATAAAATAAAATTTTCGGTGTGGTTAATTTTTGGGCGTCATTGAATATTTATTAGTGATGAAGTAGTTTCTAATATAGTGGCACAAATTCCTTTAGTTAAAACAACGTGGGTTTTGTAGATATTTTTCTATCATAAATATATAATGATTTAAACAAAAACAATAATGGTAATGTAAATAATGAAATTCTGTCATTAATTTAGTAAATAATATAATATTTGGGTCCATGAATCAACCTTTCGTATCAATTCCCATATGATATGTACGTGTTTATGATCACTAGATCTAGTAGAGCGGGTCTAGGGTGAATCTATTTGTAATAGATCACGGTTTAAATAACTATAGAGATCATGATGTTATTAGTTAATGATGTATGTTTTATTAAGGTGTCATAAGTTATGATTGACCATAATAACAAAGTTATAAAAATATATTTAGCAATTTTAGATAATATGGAATATTTTAGGGATTATGAAAAATAGCTTTAGTAAAATACCTAGGGATAATTATAAGTTATAATTAGAAGTATATAATAACGTATTTATGTTTTCATAAAGTATAGATTATGTATTTCTCTAAGAACATACATCCATGTATGGCTACTATCATGTGGATTTGGATATGATTCAAATTCACCTAGGAGAAATCATACTAAAATAGGATGGTTGAGTATCAACCCAAACATTACTCTAGTGCATGATGAGTGGGCCTATGGATACACCCCCTACTAGAACATCCGAAAGAATATGCTTTGTTTAATCATATTATAATTAAAATAAATAATTTTGTAATTTATTATTTTACTGAATTTGGATATGAAATGTGGGATAACACAACTTAAAAAATCTAGAATGAACTGAGAGTGGTTTAGGTTGACCTGAATGATAAAGTGATGATTATGAAGAAGAATAAATTTTGTGGTTTAATTTTTCATGTAATTTTAATACAATAAGTCTCATTTTATTCTTCGTGACTCACGTTGATGCCTCTTGGTTTTAATAATGGTTGAATACTGAAGAAATCAAGTTAACAATAGATTCTATTGACAATGCATTGATTTTACCAATAGAAAACTGAGTGATATATGAAACAAATTGATAAATCTTATCATTATTCCAAACCATGTTTCATGAATTATGATTAACACCATGAATATAATTTTTTTTATAAAACCGAAAACAAAATAATGGAATTTCGTGAATGTTTTGGTGATAAATATACTGATGGAAAGAGAGATTCATTTTTTAAAATGTAAAAAATATGGGATGAACGACCCAAGGAAATGTATAAAATTTAATATAATATCCCAAATTTGTGTTACACTAGTGAATTTAAAAATAAGTTTTAGATAATAAATTAAGCAATCAGTTAACACGAACATGGGAAAATATTTTTCCCTTGTTTTAGATATTTAGTTATACACATCATTTGAAAATATATCATGACTTGTGTCTATCTTTTAAATCCCCATGAATATTTTGAAGTAAGTGATAATTAGAATTCTGATGATTGAATTTTCTATAAGGGTGATAATGGCCCAGTCTCTATAATTCAAATTATATATATTCCTTTAAAAGATAATGTGTTTAATAGATTATTTCACACTGAACACCAAACCAAAAAAATAACAAAAAGTATAAAAATCCTTAAAATATATCTCATTGAATTGTAGAGAAAAATAGAACTATAATTAAATATATATATATATAATAGATTTCATTTTTAATTATCATGCAAGGTAAAAATTCGTTTTTAGCTAAATATCAAATAATATGGATTTATGCTTTAAAAAGTAACTCTTATAAATTTTCATTTTAATGTTTATTATTGAATGAAAATATATCTGTCTTTTATAAAATATTTTTTTTATATTACTAATATATTAATGAAATTATTAGTAATTTATTAGAAATAAGATTAATAATAGTACATATATTTCAGAAGTTATTTTCTAATGAAAATAGATTTCATTATATTTTTATGTATTTATATAAAATTTAAATTCCCAAAATTTTGAATTTTAATTAGAAAAATTGAACTACATTTTCCTATTTTTCATGTTAATATCAAATTAAGATTATTTTTTGGGTTCTTTTATAAATAATTGATTTTTATGTAAATTTTGAGAAATTCGTTTTTTCCAAAACATTAAATCATAAGAAATTATAACAAAGAAATAAGAGAGATTAAAACCTTTAAATTGTAATAATATTTATCTAAAAAAATAAACATTTAAAAAACACTATCTTGGTTTTAGGAAACCTATGATTAATATATTAAAGACTTATATTACATTTTCCAATAAAAACTATTATCTATTTTTTAATTTAATTTTATATTTTATTGGTAAAAAAAGGTTTTTACATGATTATAAAAATGCATAGTTTCTTTATAATGAATCAATTTATATCATTAAAATCCATGGAATTGATAATTTTACCCTACACATAATTTTTAATGTTAAAACTATGCTTTTTCTTATGACATGTTTTTGTGTGTTACATGCTCCAATGATAAAATACAATTTGCATAAAAATAGAAACTTTATCTTAAATATTGAATCTAACCTATTTAATAGATATTTATAAATTATTAAATAAGGTCTATTTTATTTTAAATCATAAAAATTAATATACTTTGGTAAAAAAACAAGTTTCAATGGTAAGACAAAAATTGGTAAAAGTGAACATTGTAAGAGTAAAGTACTTGAAAGAATGTTTTATGAATGTTTTAAAATGAATTTTTGATTAATTTACAACCTTATATAATCTTTAAATCTATTATTTTTATTTTTCAGGATTCTTGACATGTGAAACATGTGGTCTCTTTATACTAATTAGAAATATTTACAAAAAATGTCATTCTTACCACTTAAAAAGGGGCCAATCATGAGCCCTTCACGATCACTCCCAAAAATAATTTTGCCTTATAAAATATACTAATTCACCCACCAAAAGAGTAATATTACTTTTTCATTACCCATTCATTACAATATATTTGTCAATGACCTCTATTTATATTGAATCATAAAAAGGAAATCCTACGTCCTTGACTTGAGTGCTTTTCTCGTAACTCGTTTTATTTTATTAAAAAATTTGAAATATAATTTTAAAATTATCAGATAATTACATCTGTATAGTTTGTTTACAAAATGTTATTATGCTAAAGTTGAATGTATTAACTAGCATTCCCCTTTTCCATTAATAAAAATGAAAACGGCCATTCTTGCATTGTATAGACTACTGCCTCCACTATGGGATGACTTTCATTTTTTCCCTCTCATTCCTAGAGAAATGAAAAAGGTTAATAATGCGTTGTGTAGAATACCATCTCTATGATGTAACATGCCTCATTTTTTATGTATTTTATTTATTATTTATTAAAATATATTCACATGTGGTTCAAAAACATAGAATTATTTTAATAATATGACTATTATTCAATAATATTGATATTATTCCAAAATCAACCACTTTAGAATTCATAATCATTCATTAATTATTGTATTTTCATGTTTGGGTCGGTCTAAGCACATACATGAACAATGTTATAAAATGGTATCATGGAGGAACATAATAAATTAAATAAAAATATAATGTTATATGAATTATTAAATAAATATTTTATATTATATCGTTAATGGTATCATTAATTTTAAACTCATTATTTGCGAAAGAAATATTCATTCGTTAACAATCAATGAAACATGCTCATAATTGATTTCATCCTAAAGGATCATAACCAAAGAATCAATATAATTAAATTATAACATTATAAGTAATAATTGAACATATATTATAATATATTTTATGATCTATTATTTATTAAATTTAGTTAAATAATGAATATATACATTGCTAGTATGAAACCAGTTCAAAATAATCAAGATTACTCACACCTGATACTGAAAAATGACAAAAACTAACTAATATATATGTGGAGAATAATTATAAATAATGTTTATAAAATTTAATAGATATGATCATGTTTATGAAATATCTGGTTAAAATTGGTATTTTTTGTATAGTATATTCAATCATTTTAGTGTAGGAAAATAATTAAGGTCAGGGTTTCTTTGTTACTTTTTCAAATCCATGAGTCATTTTTTATATTGAGAACCATAATTTTATATATATGGTGTATTCATGTTACTATTGAATTCAAGTATAATAAATTTCATTCATTTCCTGAAATAATGTTATCTATTTCGTGGTAACCCTATTATTCTCTCTTAATTCTTATTCATTCTATAATGCAAGGGTTTGACATCTAAAATTGTTTCCATTCAATTATGTTTTTTTATAAATAATCTAATTTCATTTAAGGAGTTTGAATAATACTTATTTCATGTATTATTTCATTAAATACATTAATTCATTCAATTTTAATTTCAATTTTAATCTCCCTCATTCAAGGTGTTTTTTTGTGAAATTTTACATATGACGTATGGAATTTTGATAACTATAATATTAATTCATTGAGTTATATTTACTATTATTTAACTTATTTCACTCATGATTCATTTCATCCAACCTGATATTCTTTTCAATATATTTCCTTAAAAACCCTATTTGTATTTTCTCTTTGTGGATTAATCTCACAGAATATCCATCTATACCTTTGTATTTCCAAGTATACCTCAACTATAGGTGTGATTTTTCTCCTAATGAATTTCTTATGTGAAACCATTCATTGTTTTCTTATTTTGAAATTTTTTCTCATATACATGACTATATTTATAAATTCCTTATATTACACTTGGGAATATATTTCATTACCATACACCTTCTATCTCTATATCGATTTTGATGCTTTATTAACTGTGTAAAATATTAACATATCCTATATTTTTATTCCAATACAAATGATTATAGGTTACTAAAGAAATTTTATTACATATTGTCTCACCATCCATCCACTTTTTCTAGTTAGATTATGACCATTTTATCACATTTATTTACAAGAAAAGTACTAATGATCCATATGTTTGTATCTCAAAAGAGATACATATTTATTCCTATGTCATGTTAATTATGAATTATATTGATATTCATATCATTAATATGGTGAGTGCATTGGAATTAAATAATTGATATGTGTGGCCCGGTATTATATAACCCCTCATCGCATCTGTTGATATCATGGGACTAATGTTTTTGGTATTTGTTGGATGCCTTCCCAATGAAATCATGATCTCTTGGTTTTGACATTGATGGTAAGAATTTTATCATGACTATAGCCTTGATTTAAATCATGACGCGTTTATTATATCCATGAAGGAAAAGGATGAATGAAATTATGACTTCCAACACCATAAATTCAATAATATTTTTTTAATGTTTTTATTTTATTGTTAACCATGGATTATTTCATGGTTATGTGTTGAATTATATAGAATTCGGTGACTCTTATCGATATATTCCATTTTACTCATTCCATTATTGTTATATATATATATATATATATATATATATATATATATTTCCTTACTGAAATTTTTGATCACCCTTCTTGTGTTTCAATTTCCCAAGGATATAAATAAATGTATAAAAAGCATATGTCTATATAAAAATATTATGTGTAGAGAATATTTGTAAGATGTTTAAGTGTTATTATTGATTAATTAGGTTCTTATATAATAGAGAAAATATCATTCATTTGAAAAATACATTGGTTTTTTTAGTAAATTGTTTTTCTAATTATATAAAATATAAAAACATAAAATGACATGGTACCTTATGTAATGAAATATTTTCTTTAATTCATGTAATTATGGGATATTTATTCTTGGGAATATACATTTGGTGTGAATAAAAATGGTTTAATTATTTGTTTATAGTCACTAAATCTATGTTTTTGGGTCTCTATAATAACCAAAATACCACATATTCATATAAAATAATTTCACTACGCTTCACCCAAAATATAAGGACTGGTTTGAATATGGTTCATTTTCCTTATATTGAAAAAAGGTAGGATTTAGTTTAAAACACAATGACCTATTCAATGTTAATGTTTCCATTACATAAATATTCAAAGGGAAAAATATTAAGGGGTACTGTAGTGAGCATAAATTTGTTTTATTCTTATATGGATGAATATAATATTAGAATGATAACTATAGAGGGTTAATAAGATATAATCAGTTTTATGTACTTAAATTATATTTACATCAAATAAGTTTCACCTAATTTGAATTAAATACAAATATTTCCTTCATATTTATATTGAAATACAAGAAACTAGGATGTTCATAACAATTTTATGATGTATAGTGAAATATCTCAACTATAGAGAAAGGGACATTCTTATATTAGTTGACAGAATCACACAACATCAGTTTTCTATGTGGATTGATTATTAAGAAACTATAATATTGTATTATATCATAATAAAACATTTAACTTACTGCCATATTATATAAAATGAGAAATTATTTCTTTATCAAAATAAATGTTCTTAGCATATTTTATACTTGATTAGTAGTTTAATAATCCTTGAAGGATCATAAATAAATTATAATTATTAAATATAAGACTTATAATATATTAGGTCAAAATAATTATTAGTAAAATAAAATTAATTTTAATCATAAAACACTATATTTCTATACATTTTATGTTTTTAACAATAATATACAATTTATCTATAATTTTTTCATCCATAACGTATGGACTATGTAATGGATAATATTGAGGTAAATTCATATATCCCATATCATTCATTCAAGAAATTTAGTGATTCTTGGTGTAAAAACGAAATCACTTTGAATGAAAAAACAATATCTTTAAGGAAGGCTTTTAGAGAGTATCCTACACAATTATTCATCAATAATATCAATGTAAAGTGAATATTTTACTAAAGCCGCATCATCATGTACACATCATTATGGTGATTGTAGTACCCAGATGACCGATGAGATGTCATATATGTATTGTAGGTTCTCCATTATTCATTTTTGAATCATATTTATCAAATCACAGTGTAACAGATAAAAATATTCCAACTAAATTTATTGTCGGATACCATTGTGTTACGATGTGGTGAGAATACATTATGACGGGACCTTAGGAGTTTTATGGGAATTCGTAAATATGGTTATACGACAAAGGAAAAAATTGTATCTCAGCTGAAAATTATATATCCACATAGGATAATAATTTCACAAATAGAAATATATTTCAAAAGATCAATTATACATAAATCAGGGAATCAAATCCCTTTGGAGATAATGGAAGAAAGTTAGAATTCTGTTCAATTTTTCCATCAATGAACATAATTTTTGAGTAGGAACACTAAAATTCACATGTATTAATTAGAGGAATTATTTCTATGTTTCAGTTTGTGTTGGAATGTTAAACCCATTAAGGATGTATTGTATTTATGAAAATAGGTGAAAAATTATTTGATAAGAGTGAAAAATCTTACAGTGAGTCGTATGTTGCAACTCTCTATGATTGAGAATTTCGTATGAATTCAAATATGGAGTCCCCATAAAAAAAATTTGTTTTGTATACTTATAGATTCTCCAGTTAATATAAATCCATTGGTGTCTATTTAAAAAAAACTAGTCATTGCTGGTTTAATCATAGTGCCAATAAGGATTTATTGGATATACCAAATCATTATATTAAACTCCTCTTGAATTCTACCACACAAAGAAACCTTTTATGATCATTTCATTGGTCATCATATTAAAATTCCACCTTCCATGGAGAATACCCTGTTGAAGATGTCCATAAAACATAGCCATAAAGGGCTGGTGACATGAAATAATTCCAATAAGGTATGAATGTTATGGAGATCCATATATAGATTAGAGTAAGAATCATTACTATATAATATTTATTGGGAATGAAATGTTCCCAATTGTATAAAAGTGGATGGTAGAAGACTTACAGCTATCTTAGATAAATATATTTATTAGAATATAGTAAATAAATTTTCAGTATTACAATTATTTTAAAACCCTGATATTTTAAAAGAATTCTATGTTTGATAGGATATACAACATGCGGTATTGAGGTTAAGTGAACCACAAAATATTATTATCTTATGACCACTATAATATATTATTTTAATTGGAAGGTATGAATAGAAGTAAAAAATAATTATTTATATATAATTTTAAAAATAAATAATTTTTTTTTGTTAAATGTTTTATAAATAAAAACTTCATTTTTATTAAATTCATTATATTCCTCAAAATTCTGTTTTTTTCAAAAAAATGGTAATATTTATGATAAAATGATATAATTAATTTTTACCACTTTTAGAAATTATTTTTTAGAGAATTATAATTGTTTCAAAATTATCATATCAAAATTAAATTAATTTGATTTTTTTTATTTTTAAAAAATTCTTGATTTTTCAATGAATAATGAGAAATACTAATTTTTATAGAAAACTATCTTTTTCAGTTTATTGTATTTGAAAAGTCACATTATATTTTTTATTAGTTTTAAATTTATTTTAATAAAAATAATAATGTCAATGTTATTTAAATCAACATTATACATAAATTTTGTTTAAATGTTTTTTATATTTCCAAAGAATTTTTCTAGAATACTAGTTTTTAGAGTGTTGTGAGGGTTTAAATTTAAATATAATTTTACAAATTATGTGAATTAAATTTTATAAAATAGAATCAATATTTTTAATTGATAAAATTAATATAATTTAATAGAGTAAAATAATTATTTTCTTAATTAATAGTTAATTTTTTTCCACAGTTAAGGTTAAAAGATGTTTATGGGGTTATTTTACCAAAAAGATAAGGGTTTGAATTAGTTAAATTCACGGAATTATCCTATTTTATGTGTTTTCAAAAACCAAATATATATTTATAGAGTAAAAAATGTATTTGAAAATATTTTTTCTAATTTGGGAACCCAATACTGAATTTTGAAAATATACGTTATAATTTATTCAAATGAAAACTATTTTTGGATATTTGCATTTAATGTAATGGCTGGAAGATTAAATTCATTTTTGGCCTGTTAAAAATTATCAAAATATTTATTTGTATATTATTTTACAAAAATAATATTTAAATGAATTTATTACTTTATTTCATGGTAATATGAATTTTACTTTGAAATTACGTATTTTCATAGTAATTGTTTTCATGTGTTTTTTGATATTATATGAAAAGTAACTTCATAAAAAATTATAAATTGAAACTGATAAAATGAATTAATAATTTTAAATCATCATGTTCAATTTTTTTAATGAATGAATTTATTAATGGTATTAATATTACATTATATGGGAAATCATTTATGTTATCATGGTAAGGTTAAAATGAGTTTAAAGTGGTTTAACAAGATGATAAGAATCAAAATGTATAAAAAAACCTGAATAAATGTTATTTTTGAGATTTATTTAAACCATATCATATTTTATATTCAAATATGTTTTGTATTTGTTCTATATTATTTTGTTATTAAATATATATTACTTAATCATTTAAGTGATTTCAGTTGTGTCTTTCCCTTTACTTATAAAAGGGAACCTCTTCTCCACTCTTCTTCACACATTTTTAGCACTCCATATCATCGAAAAAAAATGGAAACTCATTCCTAAAATTCCACCCCAAATCCTATATGACTTATCTTTAGAATAGTTCCATCATTAGTGTATTAACGTGTAAAGAAAACAAGGTTGTCAAAATAAGTGGTGTGGTTTTTAACTAAATGTTTTAGATTTATCTCCTCTTCTAAATCTTTCAAATATTGTTCAATAATGATGAAAAAACAAACAAAGTACCTTAAAAATATTATCTTTTTATATTTATAGAATAACCTATAAAAATATCCTTCTTAGATAAAATCTTAAATGAAACCACTGTTTGGTTTTGTAGTATGTCTATCACCTGGAAATTAGAAGTATTTCATTTTCCCTCAAATCCATTCACAACTAGTTATAATGATATATTTATGGTAAATATATGATATTCATTAAATATTTATCATTATTTAATGATGAAATATCATATATGTTCTTACAATTAAATCCATAGAAAAATGATATTGACTTTCGTCCATATATGTGAATTACCTGCTCAATGAAGCGATGTGATTTGTTTTTTGTGACCACGTGACAAGGATGCAATATATTTATAATTTTATTTAAATAAAAATTATATTAATTATACAATAATTATTATAATGATGTAACATAGAAATTACCTTCTATCAATCATGTTCGTTGAAAAGTGGAAATGTTACTTATACGAGCTTACGACCAACCATTTCCACGATTGTAATGTAGCTAATTTTGTATAACTTTATTTCATACATGGATTTATAATTATAAATTATTTATAAAAATTATAATTTATTCTTGTTTATTATTCTGTAAATTATGGAACAGTTACCTCAATGACCATAGTCAACATAAAAATGCAATTTTGTGTACAAGAGTTGAATATTTCCAAAACATTCGACGTGAACTTAATTAATTAAGTAATTATTTATAACATGGAAATAAAAAGAACTAATAGAAATTATATACTCAAAATAGGTCCCTAAGAATTAATAATTAACATTATTTTATTAGTAAATAATATAATGATTGTACATGAGGATTCTTACTCAAGGGAAGATACATTTTACATTAAAACCCTTATTTTAATTTATTAAAGATTTATATTCTATTTTTTTATTCCATTTTTTATGTTATTATAAATACATTTTTTACATATTTATGCGGATATAAATTATATACAAATCATATTTTATGTATAATTTTTTACTTTTATTTAATGGGTTTTAAATTGTAAATTTTTAATTTATTTTATTAAAAATGATATGAGTTTATTTACAAAAGGGAAAAGGAATGTTATATCTTAATGGAAAACACATCAAATACATTATTTTATCTCCATAAAAATTAATTGGTGTTTGGATTACTTTAAAATCCTTCATGTTATTTTCTGAAAAAACCCAATTCCCTAAGTTGTATCCATTTTGAAATTTGGATCTAAATATATTCGATATATCAATATATGAAAATATTTTTCTTACCAGTGATTTTTGTAATGATTGTTATGATAAAGATGAATTATTTTATTTGATATGAATTTTTTATTATTTTTAGGAATTTTTTATGAGGATGTGTGATTCCAATATTACTCGTGATTATGGATGTGATTGATATAGCTCTCCATTGTATTGGGTAAAGGTACATATTTAACCGATTATGGGTTTAACCTAATAGATTATTGAAATTTACCAGGTTGGTTAATCTATTTTCACTCTTCTTTTAATATTGACATGAAAATGAAATTCCATGATTCTTAAATGACTTTTCTATGATTGATAATGAATTTTCATATAAATATTTAGATTTCAAAAGGTAAGTTAAAGATATTTTATTTTAAATGAATGATTATCCATTTTTGGATAAAAATTTAATATTTAATAAAATGTTTTTTAGGATTATTATGTTTTATTAATAAAAACTCAATATTAAACTTTTGACCATATGATTAATTATAAAGTTTTTTATTAAAAACATTGGGTAAAGTGGATGATTTCATGTGTAAGTAAATTATTATCCAAGATCAATGTTTATTATGTTAAGTAGAACCTATATTTTATGATCTCAGTGTTTAAAGATAGTCCAAAATTATTATTTCATTATTTTTTTATGTATCTTACTATACATTTTCTATCATCCTGTGTTTTTAAATATTATTATTAGGATTTACTAATGAGTATTTACAAATAATAATTCTAGTTAAAAGTAATGATTATGGGCCATGAAATGAAAATATGTTTCATTAGGTAAGAAATTTATAGACACTATTAGGTGATAATTATTTGATTAATTCACATAAACGAGTATGAATATGTATAGGATAACACTTATAGAATCCTTTGATAATGAATGTTTATATGGGATAACCCTAATGTCCCATGGATTAATATGTCTATGATTGATCAAAATCTTAAATTCATATATAACAATTCTATGTTCTAATGTGATGAGAATACTTTGGGAAGAATTTATTTTGTTTTGATAGTTATTTTTGGTTTATGTAACTCTTATGTTTAACATGTGAAAATTTTATTTGATAAATAATGCCATTAAATTTTTGGGGTATAATTTTAAAGGTATTGATTACCATTAATGATTATATGCTATTTTTTGTTGAGGTAATTATGGGTAATTATAATTTCTGAACAAATTTGTTATCTGAAATATGATGATGGGATTAAATGTAAATTGGTGAATAAGTGATTTATTCTATTTCATAGTAAGATCACTATATTTTGTATAATATTATATAATTAAGGTAAATAGAATATTGTTCGATAATATGGTATCTTATTTGAGGATTAAAGGATGAATTATGTTTTGTAAGAATGTATTATTTTAATTTTTTTATTACTCATTTTATTTATAGAAATTTTTATAAAATTTTAGATATTATTTGATAAGAGGATATAAATTTTTTGGTATATGAAATTTTTAGTTACTAATTTTGTTTGGTAATAAATGTTAAATTAAGCTCAAAAACATATGTGATCAGTTACTTATAATTTTGTGTTTTGATTATTAAGTAATTTGAAGAGTTAAATATGGAATGTTTAAAGTATAACATTGGGTGTTTTTATTGAGGCTTTTAATATTAAAGTATAATTTATTCATTTTTTATCATGGATTACCTTGTGATAACCATTTTTGTTTTTGTTAATGCACAATGATAATAGGAATAACTCATAATCCTTTAGAGGATTATGTGATCTGTTAGAAGTTATTTTTAGTGGTTTATCTATGAATAATGCATCTTGAATACTCATTATTTGTATTAAAATATAGGATAATATAGTAAATAGATTGAAACAAAAAACCAAAGGAGGAAATTTCATTCATTAATATCAATAAAATAAAGTATATTTATCAAATCACGTGATAGAAAGGTGACTCCTCACCTCTAGGAAAGGGATTTTGAAAAAGCATTATCCAATTATCTTTATTTTTTATGAACAGATGGCCTTTCTCACAACAAATTCATTTATGGTTTTGTGATCATTACCTCTCTCAAGGCCATTAGCTTTGTTGTGAAAGAAATTTTCAATCACTCTCCAATAATATTTGAACATTAATACTTTCCTCTATGTTGATATTTTCATTTTCCATTAATTTTCTCTTATTTGGACATGTAGGTATGTATTATTCTAGATAACCTCCATATTTGATTTCCCCTATTTTCAAGAGAATGTGTTATTCACCATTTTAATGACGTGGATTTACAATAAAGGTATTTTTAAATGTAAACCAATTGTTTACCAAAAGAATTCAAATAGTGAAGATGAAATTTATTATATTGGGGTGAATGTAACACCCCGATATTCTAATATAAAACTAGGTTATATAGCATATACAACATGTAACCCTCAGATGAAATAAACCATTAAATATTATTATTTATGAATGTTATAAAATAGTTATTAAATTTGTGTATATGAATAGAAGTAAAAAATATAATTAAATATCTGTAAAGGTTTTTATGAATAAAAATATATTCATAAATTCTTATCAAATTTTCTCTCAATTTTATGTAAAGTCATTATATGCATCAGAAATACATTTTAACCAAAATGATTTTTAATTGGTTTTTTTAGAAAATATACTAATTAATTTAAAAATTTATTTGAAATTGTATTTTTTAAAAATGGTAGAAAAAATTAATTATAATATCAAAATTATCTTACGATTATTCTTTCAGTTTTTCCTGAAAATGTTTATTTTTTAGTATATAGTGGAAAGTAATGTTTTTTATTGTAAATTGTCTGTCCCTTTCGTGAATATAAAAATTCAAATTATATTTTTATTTTTTTTAATTACAATATTTAATTATTATTAAACATATCATATACCTATCATTTTAATCAAAATTATAATTTAATTTGGAATAAAAACATTTTTATACATAAAAGGCATTTTGTTGGAAAACATATTTTTCATCGAGTTTGATGGGTTTAATGTTAAATTAAAATTAAAAAATTATGTGAATTAAATTTAATAAAACGTATTCTATATATTTAATATGTATAAATAATATAATTTAATATGTCCTACTTAATTATTAATCATAATGAATAGTAAAAACAATATAAAGTCAATACAATTGTTAATGTTAGAACATGTTTAAAGAGAGATTAAAATAAAAGGGCAAGGGTTGAAATTACACAAAGAGTTGAATTTATCCTATTTAAATAGTGTTATATTATAAAATAACTATTTATGTTGTAAAATATTTTATTTTAAACTATTATTTTGAATTTTGTAAAATAATATTGACTTTCGGAAAGATATGTTATATTTTATTCAAAATAAGAACTATTTTTAGGTTTTTTCATTTAATGGCATGGTTGGAAGATGAAATTTGGTTTTGGATTTATAATAAATTATAAAAAAATTCCATTTTAAATACATAACCAATAAAAATTTAAAATAAATTATTAATTTATTTTTAGGTAAATTTATTTTTACTCTCAAATAAAAAAATTTCTTAAAAATTTATTTTCATTGATTTTTTGTTATTACATTAAAATTTATTTGATAAACTTTTATTAATTGATCATTGTAAAATGGATTATATTTTTTTAATGATATTTTCCAAAAAAACTCGAATTCCCTTATTTTTTTAGTCTTATTCTTATGATGTTAGGTTAAAAATATGATTTATCATTGTTAAGTTGAAAAATAGTTTGATGTGGTTTAACAATTATTTAAGTATTAAAATGTATCCAAAAATAATATAAATTTGATTGGTTAAGTTTATATAGATTATATAACAAATTATTTTTTCTTATTGAGTTCCTTTGTTCAAATTTAAACGATTATGATATATATAAATATATTATTTTATATTGTAAGCAATTACAATGGTCCCCTTCCCCTTATTTATAAAAGGGAACATCCTATACTCTCTTCCTCCCACCATTTGATTACTCTACCTCATAAAAAAATAGCCCATATGACATTCAAAATTTCCTCTCATCATAATATATGTCTTATTTTTTTATTAATAATATATATTGATAAATTAATGTGTATTGTAAAAGAGGTTGTTTGAATTATAGGAATTGTTTTTAACCAATTGTTTTTGTTTTATTTTTTCATCTACATCCATTGATTATTCTCACAAATATACAAAATAATTACACCTATATGTGGAATATATTTATATTATGGTTTTCAAAGTAATAACTTATATATATCGTTTTATTCCATAAAATGACAAATAAATCAATCGGTAGTGTGTACGACATGACTGTTGCCTCGCAAACCAATGTAATTTTATTTCCTTCAACACATCTCATGGATGGTTATAATGATATATTTAATTTATATATATAATATTTAATAAATATTTATCATTTTTAATGATAATATATCATTAACTTTCTTATCATTCCACCTATTGAAAAATGCAAATCTTGTATGTGCATATGTATGGATTGCCACCTTCTTTAAGTGATATGAATAATTTTTAAGGCTACATATCTTATATGCAATATGTTACTGCATTTAATGAAATAAAATTATATTTATGATATAATAATAATAAATGAAATTTAATATAATACTTACCGTATTTCCATCACGTTCGTTGAAAAATGGAAACAATACTCATGTGTATATACAACATACCATCTCCATGATTGTAACATATATAATTTTTCATAAAAATATTTCATTATTGGTTTTAAAATTATAAATGATGCATAAAGATAATAATTATTTCATGATTATTTTTTAAGATAATTTAAAAATTAACCCTTTAACCATAGTCAAATTACCAAATTCATTTTTGATGAATGAACCAAATATTGTTAAAAAATCATACATGAACTCAATTGATTATGAAATTGTATATAACATTAATATAAATAAAATAAATGGAATAATAAATATTAAAATGTTTCTTATTCTAATAAATAATTATTATAATATTATTATTCATAATAATAATGAAGAAATGTTATTATTCAGACTTACCGTAAGGTGAACTTTACTTTTAATCCCACATTTTGAATGTTATAAAGATTTATTTTTTGGAAAAACAATTAATGTCCATATTGAAAAAAATACTCTTTATGTATTTATATGAATTTAAATGGATTATTAATTACATTTTATGTCTATTTTTACATTTTTTAACGTTTTTCAAAAGGAATAATTTTTATGTACATTATATGAAATGTGTTTACTTTCTATTCAATAGGAAAAAAAGAATATTCTATCTTTACATATATGGTGTTAATGTATTTTGGATTCCATCATAACCATTTTTTGGATTAATTTACTACACATGATGTTTTGTTCAAATAAAAAACCTCTTTCTCTTGGTTCTAGGTTTTTCTAAAAGAGTTTTTAAATGGGCTAGATATTATGGTATCTGAAAAAAAATTCATATGGGTGAAGGGAATTTCTTAAGAGTGTGATAATGAAAATGAAATATTTCCTATGTTATGATTATGTTATAGTTCTTGTTTACTAGTTATGACCAAGGGCGATCCCAATATATCTCTTTATGATGTGAGAGTAATATATAGATGTCCAATGTGTTAGGTAACAGGAAACAGTTAACTGATAATAAGATTCCCCTAATAGATTATTGGATTTTATTGGACTGTCTAATTCATTTTTATGATTTATTTTTAGAAATATATTTAAAGTATACCCCAATTCCACATCATGCGTTTTATATGCATTATATTGAGTTTTTAAAGAAAACATTGTATTTTACAAGTTATATTAATGGACTTTTTAAGGAATTATTATTCCCTCTTGGGTAAAAAGTAATGTTTTCAAGAAAATGTTTTTCATGAATTGTGATGTTTTATAAGAAAACCCTCATGATTGTGATTTTTCAATTATTTTTTTATAATTTATTTTATTAAAACCATTGGGAATTAAGGATGATTTCATGTGTAAGTAAACGATCATTTGATCTCAAAAATTATTATGTTAAAGGAAAAAATGTCTTTTTTAATCTCATGGATTTAAAAAAGACAAACATGTTTCTTTCTTTATTTTTTATATGACTCATAATATTACTTTTTATTATCGTACAATGGTTTTAAATGTTTCTATTGGTTTTAAGGATTATTAAGAACAAAGCCTAATTTATGTGGAATGTTATAAATATTTTCCAGGATAAAATTTGTTTCATTATAAAATTTTTATATTATAGAAAATTAAATATTGTGTACTGGTGAACACCATTTAATATATGGTTTTTATATAATATTTCATTTTAATTATCTAGAAACCTACACCAAAAAGGACCTAAAAATGAATGTGAATTGTTTTTTCTAAATTCAACTTTTGGATTGTTAAAGGCTGGGTCCTTATAGTTAGTTATGATGAAATATAATTTTTGTAAGAATGAATTGAATTGGTATCCCATCTCTAGTGGAATATGATCTACAAAGTTACATATATATTATTTCATAGTTTTAAAAATAGTTCATACATTAGCATAATTTCAAAAAATAAAAGGTGTGAAAATTCAACAAAATTGTTTCAATTTTCCCATGGCATTAAATCATTTCTATATGATGTTTTAAAATATAGGAGAAGATTATTATGAAGAATAGACTACATATGCATTAGTATACATTGTAAATATATCTCACATTCCAAGTTATATACTGGGGAATTATATCTTCCTATGGGTATTGAATAATGATGAATATGAGACAATACTATTATAGCTTCAAAGGAAAGGGAAATTTTTTTATGATGGTACATAAGAAATTATAACTGGATAAATTACAGGTATATTGAGAAATGATAATAATATATATCATATGTAAATAATACTAGTTTTTTAGATAAATTTTATGTAATATTATAGTAGCTATAAGAAAATAGGATAATATAAAAGGTATGAAAATCAGAGGATTCCATAATAATAGTTAGTGGGTACATTACAACATCTGAAGAATCTTAAGAAAAGATATTAGAAATTATTTATTCAAAATATTGAAATTATAAAAAGGTAGTAAATTGTAATCATATTATGATAAAAAAATCTATAGTATTATGTGTGATGTCTTGTATGATAAAGTAAAAAATGTATATACTCGAGTATTGTATTATTGGAGTGATATTATTAGAGATATAGAGTCACTATATGTATAAAATCCATGGGAAAATAGTGGTATATGTTGATATAGTTATACCTTAACATAATCATGTCTATTCTATCAGTACATTTTTTAAGTAACTCATTTCTATATAGAATGTGGGAGACTTTTATAATTGGTTTCCTCAAACCAACTACTTTATTATTTTAATTAATAATATATTCAATTGATTGAATATTCAATAAAATCTTATCATGTGATTATTATTCTTCTGTGTAACAATTAATGTGACTATTTTCTTGGAGTATCGTCTTAAATTAAAAGAAATGGTAGTTCCCCACTATGATGGGAAACTTGAAATTAAATATATATCAAATAAAATAACTGTTCAATTGAAGGATGGAAAACTTTTATTGTGCATAGATAATATAAGATATCATATGTAGGATGCACATAAAAAATTAAGGCTTATTATCATGATGTTATTCCTTTATAATCTCAAAGACTTTAGGTTAGGAGAACAAACCCGCTCATAGTAATTCCAAGTGCTATATGTGTCACTATTTATTAGCATATGTGTGTGTGTGTGTTTTTTTGTGTGGTTGTGTGTGTGTACATTGGTCTATAGAAATAATTCTATTACAAATTCAGGTTATGAGTTTCATACTGTGATGTATTAGTAAATTTTTTTATGATATATACTTGTGCTATGGTTGGATACATTGGGTGCATCATGAGTTGTATGATGTTAATTACTAAGTGAGTAAAATAAATTTTTCATATTGGATTAATATTAGTATATATTTTTGAACGTTTTATAGAAACATAAATATCTAATAAATCTATGTCTGTGGTGTAAACATGGAAATGTTTATTTCTATATGTCAATTGGCATTCCTAAGAATATAATTACCATTAAGAAGAGGGTGAATCAGTGGTAATATTTTATAGTTTATTTTCTCTTGAAATAAACCCTTGAATCATGTTAAACAATTGAACCTATTTAAATTAACATAAAAACGTCACTCTTATGAAATTATTAGTATATAAATCAAAGAAGACAAGATTTCCAAAGTTCCCCCTCAATGAGGGTGACGATATCTTTTATGTTTCGACTCTTTCGGGTCTATGATAATTCATTATGATATTAAGAGAAAAAAATCGATCCAACTCCTGTGAAGATTCTTATATCCCTTGATAGGTAATTATATTGTCTCACAGAAATTAAAATTTCTTCTTATACTTCATATCTAATAAAAGATAGAGACATAAAATGTAGATCAAAAAATCATTATCTATATATTATCCATATATTATGCTCTCTTTATTATATGATTCCATCTATAGATTCAATCCTCATCTAGTATAAATATTTCTTAATTTCTTCATTCTATATGTTGTATGACTGTCTAATTCCTCTTCTTCAACTAAAAGATTCCATTGTAGGAAAATAACAATAAAAAATCTTCAGTAATTTCCCTCTCTATCATGAACAAACAATTTATCTTCATATGGTTCTTTAAACACTTTATATAGGTCACTTCTTTAGAATATTGAAAATAAATCACGGACTTCCGAATATTAAAATTTGAATTTTCCAAACCTGCATAACTTTAAAATAATGCCTCTAAACACCTCTAGAAAATTTAAAACAACAAAATTCATCAAATTCCCCTAAAAAATGGGCATTGGATACTCTATAAACATGAACACAATTTAGTAATATTTAAGACCATTGAATCAAATCATGATCCTCATGGTTAGGGACTATACAATTTTTTATAAATCATATAAAAATTAATTTAACTAAATGTATTCCCGATTCAATTACAATAACTCCATTGTCAAGTATTTTTGATGATGATTTGGAACATCTCGGTACAACCGTCTTGTGTTTTCTAAATCTTTATTAGGCGCTCGGTTCACAAAACTCAATCAAGTACAAATTTATAGATTATTTCATTAAATAAATCTTCTTCAGATCAACTTTACCTATTAAACTCATCCTATATAATTATTTAAGTCATAATAAACATAGTAATAATTTTTTTATGGAATATATAAATATTTATCATTTGGAACAACATTAATCATCATATCTCATGTTTTCTGATGTACTCAACAAATCCATTTCAGGTAGACTGGAAAACACCCCTACACTGTGATCTTTCAAAATCCTTTATTCCTTACACTAGACTATATACATCCCTACTTTATGTAAATTCACACCTATCTATATGGTAAAAATTATATTTATCTTCTTCTTATAGTGATAAAAAATCATTATCTAAATAGCCTTTGTTTGATGACAGCTTCATATAATATCCTATGTTTAAAAGGAATATCATGACATCATATATTTAAATTTTTTATAGCTTATAACATTAAAATTAATACATGATCATCATTAAATTATTCCCTATCTAGAATCTTCATATGATTTTATCTTATACTACCATTATGTCGTCTTTTATACTTACAGGCATGGTCATTAGTTTCAACATCACCACATTGTAGATTGAACATTGTATGATTTCAATAGTAAATTTATATTTATAACTTTGAAATATCCCCCTTTATATGAACTCATAAAAACTCTTCTAGAATTCAGAGAATCTTCATGATATTTAGTACATTTAATAGCATTATATCATCTTCAAACATAGTAAGAAAACATTTTAAAAGATCTTCAGAGACACATATGGAAAGTTCTTCAAAATTACCCAGATAAAGAATGTTTCTTTAAAAAATTGAGCAACTCAATTTTGTTTGAAATATAGAATCATTTACAATAAAAATACTGAAAATTAATATAACTAACAATAGAAAGTCAAACCAAAGGATTTTCAATATCCCCCTTCCGATTTATTAACAATATTCGTAAAAAATATATAATTTTTTCATCAAATGTTATAAAACAAAATCCTATATCATATATAATGTACTATCACCACACTATTATTGTAATATATTTTCTATGGAATTTTATCCCTTAGTGACAAGATCTTTTGGGGCAATAATATTGATTAACTTCCCCTCAATATTTTACTCCCCTTTCAAGGATCACACTAGATTCATATCTAAAATATATATTGTATAGATTTTTACCTATTCTTTGTATGTCTTATCCCCATTTTACAAAAAAAAAACAAAAAAAGTGGTGGTCCACAATAACAATAATAAGTATGTTATGGAGGATAAATATGTTGTTTTAGCCTCAATTCGTCAAATATTTCCCATGGAATTGATTTCTAGAAAACAAAAATAATTTTTTATTTTGTTTCAATATATTCATATCTCCACCATTAACTTTATGCTTAATTAAGTGATATTTAATATAAATATGCGTTGATCATGAATTCTATAATGAAATATTAGAGAGATTAATTGAAATATAATTATTACAAATAATCATCAGTGGTTTTTTCAAAATTAATTATTTAATATTCTAGATTCACATTGATGCACATCAATTTTTTAAAAGTTTCGGTGGAGTGAATATATTATTCTTTAACAATTCTCAAAGTAATTGAACATTTTTTCTCACTATTCCATCTTACAAAACAATATCCCAATATGGAATTTCTACTTGGTGTTGATTTTTGATCATTGAAGTCCACAACCAAATCAGTATTACTGAAACCATGAAAGGTTGTATCATTACATGTTCTATAAATCATGATATAATTTGATGTTCCTTTAACATATTTAATAATTCTATTATCTACAATACTACATGATTTCTTTATATCTCTTTGATATATTTCATAAAAGGTTACTACATATGAAATTTATGGTCTTAATGACATAAGATTGAGAAATATTTTAGTCAACATAATAAATTATTTCTAAATCAGATATTTTCTAGGTTTATCTTTACTCATCATCATTCCAATAAAAATTGGGTAATAAACCTCTATAGAACATTTCACTCAATTTTTTTAATAATTTATTTCCATGATTTTATTGAATGAGGAATAATTATCAACTCTTTTTCTAAAAATAAATTCCCACAAATACATTTAAGTATCCAAAAATTGAAATCAAAAATTTCATATTCATTTTTTCAATAAATTAATCCCATGTTTTATCTGTGTATTCTACAAAAAAATTATTATAAACATAAATAACTATAATTAGGTTACGTATAATCATCTCCATCACACAAAAAATGTTGTCGAAATTTTCTTTAGAAAATTTTAATTGCATTACAGGACTTCATGTTTCAAATAAAAAATATAAAGATATTTGTTTCAACCTCTAAAAAAATCCTTTTTTTAAAAAACCATTGTTAGATCTTTACAAAGTATGAACCCCCTAGTTTTATCAATATAAACTTCTCCTTAAATTTCACAATTCAAGAAAGCTGAATAAAAATATTCCTAAAATAAATTACAGTTTCTAGGAGAAGAAACATCTATGAACATTCTGTTAATTTCTAGTATTGCAATAGGGGGAAACGTTTCATCAAAAAAATAACTTAAACCAATGTGTAACCTTTATAGACAATCTTGGATATATTTCATGAAAAGTTTCCATGTTCATTGAGAATATTTTTAAACAACCATTTTGTTTATAGAAAATTACTCGCCTATGGTTAAAGACCAAGATCCGTGGTTTTATTATTATCAATTTGTTCTCACTCTCAGTTTATTAGGTTTAACTAATCCTTATGTTCAAATGCCTCTAAAATAAAATATAGTTCTTCTTGTGAGATAAGAAACATATGATTCTCAAATATAAATTTCTAATTTTTTTTAAATTGAGATTCATGATCTCTAACAATTTTATAATATTCAAACTATTTTTATTAGTTTTATAATGTTTGTGATTTTACTCTATTCTTGACTTCCTCATTAAAAGACTGACCTAAATAAATTTGTACAGGTTTAGTCATGGACTCTTCTTACTTCTCATTATCTATTTTAGAATACATAATTATATATATTGTAAAATCTTCTTTATCATATTTAATAATAATGTTTCATATGAACTAGTTTTCAATAATATTTAAATTACAGGATTTATCCATCATATGCGCTCATTTCTTCAGGAACATGTAATATCATCCATAAACTTAATATCACATGAAACTTCGATATATTTTTTAACTAATCTTCCCAAAATCTATATTTTTTATATTTAATAAGAATGTGCCCCCCAAAAACAATGGTGTACATAATTATAGTTATTATATTATACCAAATATTATAGAGATCTATATTTTATTCTAGTAAAAGTAAACATTTTTTTTGATCATGAATATATACACTTATAGCTTCTCTCAATATATTTTTTTTAAATATTTTCTTCTTGTATTCATGCTTCTTCCCATATCAACTAAAATTATATTTTTTCATTATTCACATCCATTTTATTGAGATGTTTAGGAATCAATATTTTGGTGATTTATTCCATGTTTATACATATATTTCATGAAATATTTACTTCTGTACTCCATTAAATTATCCTTAATCATCTTCAAATGATATTCAACAAGATTTTTTCCAACACCCCTTCTAAATTTTTTGAACAATCGTAAAGCCTCTTATTTATATTTCATAATAATTAGGTTATCATACTGAGTGAATCCATAAATTAAGGTAATAAATTATAAATCACTTTTCATTATATATTCATCTTAAGTTCACATTGAACTTAGTGTTTGAGCTCAAGATGAGTGGTTGATTGGATTTAAAAATTATTATATCTTATACTAACCATTTTTTCCATTCTAGAAATCCTTAAAAATAGAATAATAATTTTTTAGTTGATTTAAACCTCGTATAGAATCATCTTTAGAAATTGATCCCATGTATATCTATCTATGCTTCCCATTTATTTTTTACCATTTAATTTTTTTATTACATATTAATTAATTTAAAATAGTTTAAATGATGTCCAATCAAGAAAACGTTTTCACCTTCTACCATAGTAAATTTTTTTATCTCTTAAACATTGGATAATGCGTGAATTTTTTCTAAAGAAGGATTTATTTTTGTAATCACAATGATGGATAGCACTTAATAATCTAATCTTAATCCAGACAAAAAATATATCATTCTTTAACTTCAGTTTCTATGATTCAATCTCAATCATGTATATTACTCTTATTTTTAAGGAAGTGTAATTTCCAAAAAGATAAATCTCATTCCTCATATTATTCAATATATGCAAGTTTTTTATATTACCTATCATTTCAGACGAACAAAAATGATCATGAATATAAGTAATGTTTTTGTTTCTAGATTTTAGAGAAACCTAAAAACCAAAACATTTATCTATATCATTATTCTTCATAGAAACCTTTTTTTTCTTGTATAAGGAAATTTTCCTAGAAGTGTTTCGAAACATTATTAATCATTGTGAATTGGTTGATAACAATTTACACAAATACCCTCCATGTAGTCCTATTGATTTTCCCGTGAGTGATTTTTCACTTCCGATGACTTTTATTTTCATTCTTCCTAAAAAATTAAAATATATCTATATTTTCATTAATAATTTCTTCCCATTAGTTTATTCCATGTTCTATAGAGAGGATTGTTATTCAAAAAATAATATACCTTATTTACGTATAAACCACAAAACCAAAAATATTTATTAAACCATGACATTCTATTAAAATATGGTCTCTATCTTTGGTGTATTGTTTTAGGTTCAACATATCTTTAAGTATATTTTATCTCTTTGAAAATGGAAAAATAATTCCTGATGTTATTTTTAACTTTAATTGTCGTCTCAACCTAGTCTCTCCAATTTTCTTCGCTTTCACCTATATGGATAGAAATATCGAATGAACTGTTCAGTTTAGTGGGTAATGATTTCTAACTATTATTTCTCTTCCAAAAGTTTTTGTATGTTTCATCATTTACCAACAATGCTTGGTTAAAAAATATTTCATTTCCATTATGTTATTTATAATCTTGATATATTTGGATTGGTTCATACAAAACATTATTCCATAGAATATAGTTATCTATTAACAGTTTTTACCATCATCCATTGTTCTAAAACATTCAATAATAGGTTTTTTAATGTCTTAAATGTACCATTATTTTTTTACAGAATTATTCCTTTAATAAATTATTATTCTCAACATAATTAATCAATATTATGTCTTATTTACTGTTTTTTTTCATAAGACACACCAAAAGTTCTAATCTCATCTGGAATTCACTATAGGTTTCTTCACAATCTTCTCCATAACTAATTAATGTTACTTCTTTTCATTAAAATTTATGTTAGGAAGTTATGAACATTTTCATATTTTCATATTCTGATGAACTGTTTTGAGTTATGTTTTACATAACATTCTTACACAATATACAAATTGTATTTCTACTAGTGATATTTTTCATTATTCAAGCAGACAACTTATCTTCTTTGGATGTTTTTTTCTGCTTATTTAATAGAGTATTTCCTTTATAATCAATATCTTGATCTATATATATATCATTTAGAAATTTTATAGTAAAATATACAATGCCTCAATAGATTAAATATTTAAAATGGAGTTTAATTAGTACATTCCACTTCATTTACAGTAATGTTTTGAGATGTGTTCCATAATATTTTCATTCACCAGAATATTATCTCTCTTATCTTCTGATTCACTAAGTCCCACTACGCCAGGCTTTGAATCTAAAATTTTTATCTTCCTTAAATCGTTAAAAGATATATCTTCTTTAATACTCTTTTTAATTCTATATATATTCTTATTTCATATACAATAAGAATACTGTGAAATTAATCCAGAGATAACCCATATTTATATTCAAAAGATGTTATTTTAGGATAAAACCAATAATGAACATAAAATTTGTATATAGAATTCGATTTAATTAAATTTATTACTTTGAATTATTTTTAAAACAAATTCACTTTATTGTTTATATTATATACTCTCAGATTTAAAAGACCATTAATCATAAAAACTATCAATAATATAGTCATTGAATATTGATCACAATATATGTATAAATATTGGATTTGGGAAAAACCAATTAACACAAATAAATGATGTGATGACCTGAACTCGTAGGATCATACCCTATGAGGCCCATTTATCCAAGAATATGAGGGTGAAAACATCCTTGGGATTTTCCCTTGACCATGACCAACCTGAGATCCTATAACTAAATCATGGGTTAAACCATTTATGGGAGAAGTTCAATCTCATCATGATCATGTCCCAAACCATGTATGTTGAACCACCTCATGAAATATCTAAATTGTTAACCATACCATTATGGATTTTGTTATTGTAATAATGTTCTATGTTTGAAAACCCTATTCATTTGAATATGTTTATTGAATAAAATAATGAACATATTTTCTTCTCATAGTTACATTAGAAAATACTATGATTTTGATATAACAAAACACAAAATGTATTTTTTGATAATACTCAAGATAAATTAAGACAATTATTTTGATAAATTAATGTATTTTTATTATACATTAGAGCCCATAAATGATAAGAAATTTTAAAAACATTCCATGAAATTTATTTCGAGAAATTATTCATCTGGTACACTCTTCATCTAGTATGACTCAATATAGAGTTCCATAATCACTTTTTAGAATAAATTCCTTTGGTTCACATCAATCATCATCTATAAAAAATATTTCTAATTCCCCTTCTTTAACCATGAGATTCCTTGGTCGAAAAATCATGTTACAAAAAATTCAATGCATTTTATCTCACACATACATAAATAGTGTATCTTATTATAGTTCCTTTTCCCCTTTGTATAGGACCACTTCCTCTAAAAAACTAGGATAATGAAAAAGATTTAAAAAAATTAAATATGAATTTTCTCACTAAATATAACTTTGAAAGAACAACTCAAAATAATTATTGTATATTTGAGACAACAACCTTAATCAATGTCTCCATGAATCTAGTTATTGAAATACTCTTCCATTTCCATAGATTTTAGAACAATTAAATAGTATTAAAAAATTTCATAGCATCATCAAAGTTAAAAAATTTATTATGTTTTTTAAATATTCATAAAACACATTCTGGTGACTTCATATCAGATTCTTTCATAGTAATTCCACTATTTGATAATGTTTGGTCTGATGAGTTTGTAAATCTCTATATGATCATCTCTTGTCTGGTCAGATTTCATACGGGGACCAGTTCACAACAACTATGTCTAGTACACCATCATAGAATTTGTTTTCTAAAATAAAATTTTCTAATCAGATTAACATTCTAAACTCAACCTAGGTACTTCTTTAGGATTTTTTGAACACTAAAAGAAATTTTTTGATAGACTATGTTCATATCTATCATTTGGAAATTCAATGATTAATGGCCCTATAAATTCGATGTAATCCCAACTTCCCTATCCAGTGAACCGATGAACTCACTGTTGCCTTGGTCGTTCATAAACATTCATTTCCATCCACTAAACATTATATATCTATATTCATTATAACTTTGTACCTATAAATTTGATAAAAATTAGAGATTTATTCTTCAGAAGGCGATGCAATATGAATGTGTGGTCATTCATTACCTGATGATAACTCTAGATTATATCTCTCAATAAGTAGGAACATCATGATTACATATTTTATAAAATTTTATAGTCGAAGACATTATATTTGTAACATGAACATCATACAAAATATAATTTTCCAATATATTGATATGCCTATGTCTTGTAGACTCATTCTGTTGGCCTTTATTATTTTTAATCCAATCATCATTTTCACCTTCACCAAATTGTATCATGAAATTTGTAAAACCATAACTCAATATTTGATGTTCTAAGAGTGACTAATCAACCTTGATAAAAATACATAAAAACTTACATAGAATCATGTGAATAATAATGATGTTTATTACATTAATTATTATCACAGCATCATCATAAAATGTAATAAAACCATCCAAAAATTCTTCAATAACACATAATTACTGTTCTTTAAATTTACTTAGATAAAGAAATTATCATAAACTCTATCAGTAACAAATTTAACAATAGAACACAAAAACATTGACAATAAAACTATTAAAAACAAATATAAAAATTAATAAATATCAACAAAGTGGATCATACCAAAGATATATAAATCAATAATACAGGTCCGTTACATAATGTATAAAAGATTATTAATGATATATCATGAATAAAAAATTGAATTATATAGAGAACATTTGTAAGAGGTTATTATCATTGAGACATTATATTGTATCTCAATCAGTTCTTGGACATATTGATAGATACTAATAATGGACTTTAGGTTATTTAGCCAAATGACACAAAGAAAGAGTCTCATATAGTCACACAATATGTTTATTCAGAGCCTTGGGTATATTATATTTAAATTTTTAGTTTGGATAAAGATTTTGAATTTCTTGTTTAATAATTATTCAAGTATGGTCGATCATATTAATTCGGTCACTTGTTATTTGAAAGAATATTTTTGTGAGGAAAATATTAAATAAATCATTATTAATGAGATTAGTGAATATTGTATTTGTTTATTTATTGGATTTATTAATCAATGATGTTTATTTAATTAAATAAATAATATTAATTCAAGGATTGATAAAAATTAGGGAGGGTTAATGTAAGAAGTTAAGGGTCTTTTCTGAATGATATATTAAATATCATTTAAATATATGATATTTAAATTACTCATTAGTTTTTAACATGTTATGTAAATAACATTATTATCATTATTATTATTAGATGTTGGGTTTTATAGTGATTAATGAATTAGAAAAATAATTATTTATAGTGGCATATTCTCTATCATATCTATATAAACAGAGTTAAAACATTTATAGGGTTGAAAATTATTGTTCATAATAATCATCTCAAAATATTTCTCTCAACCATTGAGAAAAAATTATCATTAATTCTCTCAATAATGGGAAGCATCAATCCATCTACTCCCTCTCAATAATGGGATAAAATTAGATACAATCATCCACAATTTTATGGGATTGTATTTGTGAAAAATGAAAATGATTCTATTAGTTAGAATCATCTATGTTATCACCAACATATTTTATAGGGTCATTTTCAGGATCATGGAGCACTTGTTGAATATGACAAGAGGGATTACACCATTGGATCCTTCATATGAATGAAAATAAGGAAATAATGGTCAAATAAATCAAAAATGTACAAATAATTACGAGCTAAGGAAATTATGTTTCAAATAAATTAATTATCAATTATATGCGAAAATATCATTTTTTATTCATTTGGGGATTCTATCATCTGGTATTAAGGACCAACTAGGGGAAATAGATGAAAGCCAATTATTGGGCCTGGTCCTGAATGCTTCCATTATTCCCCATTAAGGTTATGGACTTCTTCCAAATTGTTTACCCTATGTCAAAAAGTAATCAGCTATGGAAGGGGATATATAAGATCATAAAATCCATTTTAAAACCCAATATGAGTATTTTGGAAGTCTTATGAAGCTAATTACTAGTTTCCCACATGAACATTTTTGCTGTCACCAATATATGGTGTTGTTCTAACAAGGTTTTAAAGATAATGAATTAATAATATCAGATGATTCTTTAAGAAGATACATAATAGAAAAATTTCTAGACAAATATATGGAGATAATAGAGATGATCTCTTTTACCTCTAGAATTTTTGGAACTTGAACCACCACCTGAGGTGTATATGAGGTATGGAGTTTTAACTGTTATTTGATTGATATAAGAATTGAATATCTAACATATATTATGAGGTAATTATCACAGTGAAAAATTATATATAAAACATTTTCCACTAATGTTCTACAATATATTCCATTTTAGCTTATCATTTTATATAATTTTTTACAAAAGTTGGAGAAATTAAGAGATTTGATGTCATGTACCAGTGGTAGAGCAAATAAAAATAAAAAAAATCAATGATTAAAAGAATAATAAATAGTTAAATATTGATATAGATGTTAGAAACTCCAGATTCCACTATTCTCATTGAATTTTTAGTAATCATTCCATCTAACTCTATTCCATTGTAATAATTCTCAACCCTCTAAATGTAACCAACCATAATGATAGATTCCTCTTCCATCGATAAACAATGTATTAATATATTTATAAGATAATCCAGGGAATCAAGAATACACCATGAAAAATCATGGATATAAAATTATTGATTTGAATGTATTTTATAAACAGATATTTTCCACTCGAAACACTATTGTAATTATTGGTTTTTATAAATTTATTTCAAATATGTTCTTAACCCAAAGTGTAATGTGAGTTCTGTTTCATTGATGGGTGGAAAGGAAGTATAAGGTTTTGATGAAACACTAATAGAAGGTGAATCTACAAATGAAAACTCCAATTAAGAGGAACCAGAACCAATATAGGAAAAAGTGGATTCACCTTCTATGATGCTGAAATTGAAGAAGGAAAAAATAAAGGATAAGATAAAGGATCTACCTCATCCTCTACAAAAATTCCCCTAAAGTATTACACCAATAAATTAAAAAAATGTAGGTGTCTTATCAAATATATGTCTGTGACACATTTAAGACGGTGGATATTAACAATCGTCTACTTGATACAGCCAATAAGGTTTCCGGGTATATAATATTTGTCAAAGAAATTCATACTAAAAAGAAAAAATTGTGTAAGGATTAAAAGTTATGTCTGGGTTGGAATGCATTAACCTTAATATTTCAATAATTTTTAATAAAATGTTAGGATCAATGTATTTTTATTATACCATCCACTATAGGGACGATCTCTTTCACTAATAACTTATGTGATTTGGGAGCATCAATAATTTTCATGCATTTCTCAATGTATTCTTCACTACAGTTGATATATCTCAATCCATCAAAAAATGTAGTACAATTTTACAACCAAAGTATTTATTACCCTAATGGATTTTTAGAGGATTTTTTTGTAATGGTAAATGTTACATAAATCTCTATAGACTATTATATCATCAATATAGAAAAATATAGATTAATTTCGTATTCCCCTGTTATCAAAGGATTTCTATTTTTAAAAACTATAAAAATATAATTAATGTTCATAATGGAACAATTTCTATGGATTTTGGGAAATATTATATATATTTTAATCTTTTGGATACTATGAAAAAACCTAAATAAGAAAAATTACTTTTTACACAATCTCATCATGAAACCCTTTTCCACTCAAATGAAGATATAAATATATTAGATGAAGTAATAAAAAATTAGTAATATCGATATTTATCACAACCTTTTGGGTAATTTTTATTTTCAAAATGGGTTGAATTTTAAACAAAGTATGTGTAATTAAAACTTTAAATGATAATTGGTTAATGATTTTTTTAATATGTTCAAATCTATCACTGAAATCAATATTTTTCAAATTGGGGGTGCATGTTTTGGTGAGACTAAATAGTTGATATCCCAATAAGAACCAACTATTTTGGAGTTCAGTAGATTCAATCAAAACAAAAAAAACACTTACCTTTGCGAATGTGAAATTATAACTGTGATAATATAAAAAAACATAGCACCTAAACTAGAATAAGAAATGTTAACTATTTGTGGAAGAAACCGTTAAGGGTATAGGTTGGACACTAGGGAATAAACCAGGAATTAATCAAAATGAATGTATGCATTAGATTTTTTAGAGAGTGAATCAAAACCTAATATTCATCCTAAAACAAGATTGAACCTAAAACTAAGGGGATTGGTTAAAAAAATGAAGTACGTTCTTTTATGGGTTAGTCTCATATACAAAACTTTATACACTCAGTGGGTGACTTATATCTAGATTGCATAAAAAAGACTAAAAGCACAATGATTTATAATAAAATATGTAATTAGTACCCTATTGGATACAATAAAGGGTGCCATATTGGTTGTATAAAATCAGACCATGACTCCTATAAAGAAAACCTTCCCTTCCCTTTATAGATTTCATACTACGAAAGCTATCTAGGAATACCAAAAACTATTTTCTTAATAGATTTTATGGATATTTTAATATAAATTCTGAAACATTGTATAAATAAAAAAGTACATTAATTTGTAACTATATTACTTTTTCATACAAAATGATACATTTTTTTATCAAACTCCAAAGCTACATCCAGATAATATATAATAAGTACCTTATAAGACCTTATTGAAAACTTTTAATAGGTATTTCTTAATGATTACTAATATAATGGAAGTATTTTTGAATGTTTTTTTGAGATTATAGAAAGATTTTTGAAATATTACATTAAAAATAATTTGGTCATGAATTTAAAAAAATCACTTAATACTGGAGGAAATTAATGTTACAAGCCAAATTCTGTCAAAAAATAGGACTGAACACTACCATAACCCACCGCTACAAAACATGTTAGGTAATTTCTAGAAGATATTATATTCCATTTATGGTTTATTATATATTTTATCATGACGTTTTTATCTATAAAAATTATATTTAAAAGTATAATTATTTATATTTTATAATTCATTTAAGAAATATATAAATATACATAAGGAGACACAAAAAACAACACACATCATCCATACATTATCCCGAAATCTTCCCTATGACGTAAATTTTGATGCATCAAACTAATAATAAGGGAAATTGTTTTACTAAAATGTTTAGAGACATAAAAATGCAATATAATATACTTTAAAAAATCAAGATTCTGCTCATATTATCTATACTCTAACTGAAAAATGAATTTCTTATATAGTAGCTTCGTAGGAAAATTTTCATTCATATATACTAAGAATTAATTTAATAGATTATTCTGATCATAATTCTCTCTGGTACATATTAAATAAATATAACTTACAACTGAGTGTGACAAGTTGGACTCTTCATTTATATGAGTTTAAATTAGAAATCAAGGACAATAATTCTTTGAGAACCTATTTGCAGATTACATGAGTAGACATATCCACACTACAGAGGATGATGTACCTATAAGAAAAAACATAAATTATGAACTCATTTGTTTTAAAATTTATGAAATAACTAGTAAAGAACCATGGTAAAAGTATTTTTTGAGTTACATGGTGACCTCAAAGTTACCTTCCTTCATTTCTAAGCATAATTTTCATAAACTGAAATCTCAGTCAAAATATTGAAAATTCCCTTACATGTTTAATTTAATCCCCAATAGAGGGAGTGGAGAATGATGTAAAAAATTTAGTTCTATGTTAACATTCATAACATCCTTCACCTCCTGTAAAAGATTAAAAAAGTATCTAAAAATCATTATTTCAAATATACCCATTTGAACAACAATATTTACAAGGGTTGCAAATAAATAATACTATATAGTCCTTGGTATGGATTATAAATAATAAAATACCAAATAATCTACTAGAAAACAATCCTTTTGTAGGGATACGACAATTAGTAAATACACATACACTTTCATATCACTATAATCAATACAATAGTTCATGTGTTTATTCTATAAAGAAAGAGGAAAATAATATTTTTTAATTAGTTTATAAACCTCAACTAATAAGTTCTAATCATTGTCACAATCCTTATTTAATAAACTTATCTTTTATAATATTTCAAAAAACATCTTCACTCTCTTACCCATAAGAAGGTAAGAACGTATTCTATATAATTCATACAAAACAAATTCTTATCTCTAATTTTTCTGTCAGATTCATCTATCTCGAAACAAGTATAACTTTTTCCTATAGAGAACCATAAATCATATCTTTCTACATTATTTATTTTTTTGAGTATATTAAACCAATTGTTTAGTCCAATATAATAAATAATGACCACTAATTCTCTAATCACTTGTTCTATCCTGAAATATTCCCCTAAAAATTCTGTCTTGAAACTTTTCTTTGAAAATTATATATGGTAAATTGATCAAAACTAAAAACTCCAGTAATTTTTCTTCTTGTGTGTGAACAGTTTGAGAGTGAATTATACTTGGACCCCCTTTATATAGGTGTTCATGAAATAGAAAATGTGGGAATATGAAATAATTTCCCTACTAAATGAAATTATAGATCACTGAATTTAATGTTTATTTGAACTTCATTAGACCAATGATCAATACTTATAAACTCATCTGATGTCTTCTCAAATATTCATGAATTACTTATAAATTATTAAATCTCATAATTACTTGAATAAGAACATCACAAGTTATCTATTTGGAAAATTATATTCTGAAACATATTAGTTTGAATCTATATTCATCATTCTTGTTCTCTTGAACCGATTAAAATAGCATAAACCATAATACGTATCCCTTAGATGATCCAAACCAAATTACATTGTTTATCAAAATCATTGTGTCTTCAAAATAACTAAAAAAACTATAAAAATATATTAGTAAGAACCTATATAAATATCACCTTAGAATCTACATTCTTCATTTGTTTAACTTCTCATCAGACCAATGAATCGACATCCAATGAAACTCATCATCTGATGATCCATCTTCTTCAAATAGATAATCCACTAAAACTTTATCAATAATTTTGTATGATGAATTGGTATCTTATGATTACTATATGGATTGGTCTCTAAAGCTCATATAATGGATCAGTGTCATTATCTTTCAAAATTGATCAGTTTTAGTGATTTTTCTGATTCATCTCTACCAAGAACTTCTCTGGTAAATTAGTATGATAAAAAAATTTCATTCACAATCAATAACATTATCCCTCCAATAAAATTCTTGTATTTCTATGTTCTTACTTCATTGGAACTCTGCAACTAATGTTTTATTTTTTTTCTGACACTCATCTGTTTAATTGACATGTATATATCTTCTGACTGATCAGTTTCAACAGTGAATTAATACTTTCCATAACTCAGAAACTAATGGGTTATTTAATGAATTAGTTCATCAGATGAATTAGTGAGTCTGAAGGATCAGCCCTTCCAATGGATTAGTCAACCAGAACGTTCAAAAATCAACTAAATTCATAAAATTCAAACTTCTGGTTTTTTATAAAATATTTCATCCAATAAACTATGTCTATAATACTACTTCCTGGTTTTTCTGATAGAGTCTGCTTGGAAACCAAACCTCCACTTATTCTCTTAAATAACCCCAACTTGTGTCATGATACTTATTCGTGATTTAGTAACATTAATAGACTAGAAAATAAAACTTATATTTTTATTTCAAATCATCCAAACAACATTCTACTTCCAATACAACTTCATGGTATGTTCTAATAAGTTCCAATCCCAAATGATATGTAAAAAAAAGAAATAAAAGTAAACAAGCTTTAGAATAGAAAAAATCCATTAATGGTATTTCATAAGAAAACATTTTCCATTCATCTTTTTCTGATACTCATTTACCTGATCATTAAATTTTACTATAACGACCCAAACATTCATTAATGGAAATTCATCATGATATATTTAAATGTCTTATTATGGTTATATGAAATGTATACTTTATTTATTTTATGTTTTTAGATTTTAAAATACCATTATCAATTGTTACTATTGCTAAAATAGTTGATCAATAGTGATCACATGATTAGTATAAATATATAGATTTAACAAATCCAATTTACTCAGAAAAAGGAAGCGATGGACCCATATAGTAGGCTTTCCCTTTGCGAAGTACATTCATCATATCCCGAAAAGTAGGTGGCGTCATTGGGCTTCTCTTTTGGTGATTCCCAAGATGAACTTGAACATGTTAAGCTTGAGTGGAACTGACTACGGGAGAAGTGGATGTTAATAGAGATTACCACCTGAGCAATGCTATCCAAGACACCCCAAGAGTCTATCACCATCGCACATCTTACTCTTTGTTCTTATGTGGGTATTATAAGGGGTTATGTAATAAGACCCTAACACTATGACTATGCACATTATTTTTGTATAAAGAATGTGCATTCATTTTATTATTGTAACATTGTAAATAGTTTTTAAAGCACAAATAGTATTTTTTGTTAATATTTAACTAAGATTTATTTTTGGAAGAATTAATGAATTTATTAATTAAATAATTTTTTAATAAAATATTATTATTATTAAAGTACTTTTTAAAATATAAATGATCATATAATTATATGAATTCAATTGTAATTTTTATTAAGGATTCAAAGCCGTTTTTGTCAAAACCCATGAATTTTCGATAAATGTCGGTTTTTATTTTCATGTAAAAAAATCACATATTTAGAAAATATTTTAGATAAATTGAATATTATTTTTTGAATCAGGTCATAAAAATTATCCAATGGATAATTTTTCATAATTTTCTAAGACAATAAAATTTTTGGGTAAAAATTAAATACCGTTTAAATATATGATGTGTTTTATGACATCATAATGACCCCATAGTGATGTACTAAAAACGATAGACATTATGTTAGGCCAATATATGTTTTACCTTTATAATAATGTGATTTTGGATTTTTTTTATTTATTTTACAATGCTTTAGTGGACTCTTCAATTCATATAAAACATTTTGTTTTTTTAAATTTTATTCCTTGACAGTGTGACTCACAAACACATAATAAACCCTATTATTTTAAGAAGTTAGGTCATTGGACATATAAAATATTCTTTCCACTCCAATGTTTCAAAAACCATGGGCAAAAACCATAGTCTGGTTTGTGGTCTTAATTAGATTAATGTGTGGTGTCCCAAACCTAAATAATAAATAATTCTTCCTCGTTTCCTATATAAACACACAAAAGATCCCACTTCCTATTCACTAAAATCCTTTGGAGTTTGATCCACCCCTTCCCTCCTCTGTGTAGAATCCTTACATGGTGCCACAAGCTCACAAGAACCCTCTCTCAAGACTCTCCCAAGCTTTTGGGATCACACATCCAAGTAAGGGATTTATACTTTTCTCATTTGTTCTCTATTTCATTATGTTGTTATACCCATTTAATTTCAATTACAACTATTGGGGTACGATTTCAAAACATCCCCACACTTCTCACTTTATTTTTGAATTATGAGATACCCATTTCACTATCATTTAATGCCTCCCTTGCACAGTTTTTACCATGCTGAAATTCCGTAAGGAATTTCTCACTCCTCATTTACATTCAAGAAAATCCTATATATTATAAATCTAAATTACTTTACTTATATTGGGAAATGTATCTATATGACCCACTTTCTGTATATTTCATATACATATTATGATACACCCCTTTATCTCTCATCAACCATTTTATGGAATCCTTATGTCATATTGTTATGCTGTCAAAATTGCACCCTGTTTTTCCAAGCCAAGATCATTATGTAGTGAATACCATACCCAAATCACAATCAAGGATATTCACTTTTATTCACATATACATATTGAATGGTACATTCATGTATTTATTACACATTACTTAATCGTGAAATAACTTATTTTTTTGATTGATTCCATGTTATATGATCCATGTGGAACACTTATGCATTAAATGAAATTTTTAAGAATGGTGCACCCTGATAGCACTCCAATGAATTAGGTAAAGTACAGTATCATGATACATCATGTGTAATGAGTGTTGAACCATGATAATTCATGTTAAATTATGGTTTACTCATGGTTCATGTGCAATGAGGGTTTACTCATGCTCCATGTGCAATGATCCTAGGCTCTTGCTAATTCCATGTTAACAGTTGTTGCCACATTTCAATGTTTTGAATGTCATGCTTTATCATGCCTTTATGTTAATGAATCTCTTGTGCTCCATTGATATACCTATTTTGTAACATGTATTTTATTCCTCATTTTATTCTATGTTTATTCCATTACTGGTCTTTATAGCTCACCCTTTTCTTATGCATGTCCTTTTCTTATCCCATGCAATTCTAAGTATAGGGAAATGTAGTGGTCATGTAAAGGTAGTTTTCAAGAAAGATGTTGCGTGTTTTATATTCTAAGATATTATGTAATTTTCCTAAGCACCAAATACACTAAACCTCTTGATCTTCAATGTTGTATCAAGTTAATATTTTATGTAATAAATCAATTTTATGTATGTAATAAAGAGAAGGGTTGTTATAGTTGTTATCATAGGATAGGTTTAGTTATTTTCAGTATTTAGATTAGAAAACCCCAGTGAATACTTAGAGACAATAATAATTATAAAAAAACAACCCTAAGTATTGGTGAGTATTGATTAAGTGGTTTATCAAGCTAATACATCCCTGTCTAGATATGAGGAAGTCTAGGTGGCTCTAGCACATATGTATCGTAGGGGTAAAACCAAAAAACACTCCTTTGAGCTAGACTTGAATGACAATAGCTGCACGACCATTGGGCTTGATGCACTCTTTGTTATGAAACTCATGGGGGATACTCATTGGTATATTCAAGATCTTAGTAAAAACCCTTATTACGGGAATTAAGAAAAATGAACCTAAGAATATATGTTAGAAAGTAGATCATGGATAAAATATATTGAAGCCTATGGATTCATATGTTAAAGAAATAAAAGTTAATTATAAGTCCTTAGTTTTGTCCTCAGATTACCCTTTATGTGTTACCCCTAACATTACTTTTATTCTAGCCAATGGCCAGTAATAGGAGGACTCAGGCTAATAATATATTGAATATCAATGTGATGACTGTGCTATTGAGATGCCCAATCCGATTGGAGCGAGAATCACAAACATTTTCATGCTTCTCTATAAGTTAACTCATGATTTTAAAAGAAACATGGGTCAAGAGTAACGTTCAACACCCCTAAAAATAAACAAGTCCCTATAGAGAGCTTCATGAGACAAAGACCTCCTACTTATAATGTATCGTCTGATCTCTCAATCCCCGAACAGTGGATCAATTCCATTGAAAAGATCTTCTCCATCCTTAAATTTTCCAAACAAGAGAAGGTTCTTCTGGATTCTTATCGTATGGGGGGTGAAGTCGATCAATGGTGGATATTGATAAAAAATACGAAGCCTGGGGAGGATAATGGGGCATTGGAATTGAAGGATTTTTGGAATATATTTTATAATAAATATTTTCCGGGCACCCTCGGTCTTAAGATGGAAAGGTACTCTCTTTCCCTTAATCAAAAAGATGACGAATCTGTTAGAGCGTATGAAGAAAAAATTTACAATGCTTGCAAGATATGCCTCCGGCATTTTCATTACCCCCGGATTCAAGGTTGACCATTTATTTGGTGGGCTGAAACCTAGCCTATAAAAAGCGTTGGCGATCCGTGACTTCGACAGCTAGGAAGAAATTGTCTGATGTGCCTTCAAGGTCAAGATAGAGATCATAGAATCTCAGGGTTAGCATATGGATAAGAATAATAATGTGGAAAGAAATGTTGGTGGTATGCTGGATAAATCCAACGGTGCTAAGAAGATCCAGCACCCCACATGATAATGGTGGGGAAAAAATCACCCCAGAAATTGCCTGAAGGGGATGAAGAAATACTTTAGGTGTGGGAGAGAAGGGCACATAGCTGTTAACTACTGACTAGAAAAACCCACGGCTGCAACAGGGGAATGGAATGCTCTGTTTGATCCTCAATGCATTGTTCACTGCTACATCTTCAAAAAACGAGGGAATCTTGAAAATCAGTTCCCTACGGCAAGGGTTTTCAGAGGCAACCAACAACCTCAATGTTAGCAAGGGAGAGATTTTTCCATCACTACAGATGAAGTGAACCTCAACAACGAAGTAGTGACCAGTATGATAGTTATTAATTCAATAATAATGAAGGTTCTTTTTTGGTTCAGGTTCTAAGCATTATTTTATATCCCAAAAGATTAGTAGAACAATCCCAGTACCACCACAAATCATATAAGTAATGATATCGGTGAGTATGAAAAATGGGTAAATCATGGAATCCCATGAATATAACTCCTCCCCTGTCATAATATGTGGACTGAATTTCCCAGTGAACCATTTTCTGCAATTCATGGCATGGATTGTCTTTGCTTATATAGAGCCAACATAAATTTCCATGAGGATCAGTCTATTTGTGGGAAATCGACCCCTGATTCTATAAAAGTGCAACGAGAAAGATGGATCTTCTTTAGATTCATCACCTCACATGTGGATATTACTGCCCTATGAGAACATGTATTTGGCTCATGTGATTGAGTTTAAGGAGGCAATCATCCTAGAAGACATGACTATTGTGAGTGAATTCACTGTAGTATTTCCTGATGAATTGTATGGTCTTCCCTTTAGAAGAGATGTTGAATTCTCAATTGATATTATACCAGGGGAATTTCTAATATCCAAGTCACCATATAGAATTACTGTTGTGGAGCTTGAGGAGATAAAGAAACAACTATATGATAATCTGGATAAAGGGTTTATACACCCAAGTGCTTCACCTTGGGGTGCACTTGTCCTCTTTGTCATGAAGAAAGATGGGTCAATGTTCCATTGCATCAATTATCATGTGCTTTAAAAAATCATGATAAATAAAAAGTATCCTCTCCCAATAATCGATGACTTGTTAGATCAGATTTGTGGTGCACAATAATTCTCCAAGGTGGATTTTTGGTAAGGATGTTATCAAGTAGGGGTGAAAAAGGAAGATATCCCCAAGACTCCTTTTCGTATAGGATACGAGAACTATGAATTAATAGTACGTCCTTTCAGACTCACTAATTATCCAACAATCTTCATGAAATTAATTAATAGAGTATTTAGGGATTACCTAGAAAATATTTTGGTAGTCTTTATAGATGATATTCTGATATAATCCAAAACCAAGGTGGATCATAAGTACCATCTAATAACTATACTAGTGACCTTGAAGAAGTAGAATCTATATGAAAAGTATAGCAAGTGTGAGTTCGGGTTGAAGGAGGACTCATTCATGGGCTATATCCTCACAAGAAATGGGATATCTGTGGATCCCTCCAAAACGGATGGAATTAAGGATGGTCGAGGATAACATCAGAAACAAATATATGTACCTTATTGGGGTTAGCTGAATATTATCGACGATTTGGTAGAAATTTCTCATGATTGTCCAACACTCTTACCATGCTAACTCGGATGGGAGTAAAGTTTGCTTGGAGTGATGAATGTGAAGAATTCTTCATGGAGTTGAAAAGGATGATTATCCCGGCACACATGATCACCTTACACATAAGTGGATAACTTTTTGTGGTATTTATTGATTCATTGAAAAAGGGAATGGGTTGTGTGTTGATGAAAAATGACAAAGTCATTGCCTATGCTTCACGGTAATTGAATTTTCATTAGCAGAATTATTCAACACATGATCTGGAGTTGGATTCAGTAATCTTCACTTAAAAATTTTGGAAGCATTATGTATTTGGAGAGCAGTGTGAAATATATAAAGACCAAAAATCCTCAAGTATATATTCACAAAGAAAGAGTTGAACCTTTTCCAACAAAGATGGTTAGAGATGATCAAAGACTACGACTTCTCAATCTATGACCACCTTGGGAAAGCAAACAAGGTGTCATATGCTATAAGCGGAACGGACCCAGTGATTCTATCATAGATGACAATTGAGAAGGATCCAATCTTATTACAATTGATGAAGATGGACATGAGAATCATAAATAATGGAACATCATCAATCCTTTCACAAATGATTACGCAACTGTCTCATTTGGAAAAGTTAAAGGATTCTTGAAATGATGATGTGGGAATTCTAAATAAAGTGGAAGCTATAAGAAAATGGAAATCCATGGGGTTCAATATTAATGAAGAATGAATTGTGAGATTTGGGAAAAGACTATGTGTTCCATAAAGACCAGAGTTGAAGAAGGAACTTTTTAATGATGCACATAGTTCAACGTTCTCTATTCACCCTGGAAACTCAAAGATCTATAAAGATCTCCGAGAAAATTACTGGTGGAATAATATGAAGAATGAGATCATTGATTATACATCAGCGTGCCTAGTGTGTCAGCAAGTGGAGGCAAAGAGGATGAAGTCTAAGGGGATGATGCAACTATTTCCCATACCAACATAGAAATGGGAGATCATCACCATGGACTTTGTCACCAGACTTTTGAATACATCTAAAGTCAACAATGCAATCTGGGTTGTTGTGGATCTTCTTACAAATCTGCAAACGTTTTTTCAATTCAAAAATATTTCTCATCAAGTCAACTAGAACATATATATATCAGGGAAGTGGTAAGGCTGCATGGAGGACCACTATCTATTGTGTCTGATCAAGATACATGATTCACCTCTATGTTTTTGAAGAGTCTTCAACGTGCTCCGGATACAGAACTGAACTTCTGTACAGTCTATCATCCTCAAACTGATGCCCAATCTGAGCGAACTATTCAGACACTGGAGGATATGCTAATAATATGTTCAATGTAATTTAAAGGATGTTGCGATCAACATATTCCTCTAGTTGAATTCTCCTAAAATAACAGTTTCCACTCAAGCATCTGAATGGCACCTTATGAAGCCCTATTTGGGAAGTGGTGCAGAACACAGACATGTTGAGATGAAGTCAGTGAGTGTCAGCTTCTAGGACCATAAATGGTCGATGAAATGGTGGATAGGTGAAAACCATTCAGTAGCATATCAAGGAAGCATAGAGTCGACAGAAGAGTTATGCAGAGAACCATTGACGAGTCCTTGAGTTTAATGTTGGATACAAGGTATTTATATGCATATCTAATTGGAAGAAGGTCATGTGGTTTGGAAAGAAAGGGAAGTTAAGTCCTAGGTACATCGGCCCCTTCGAGATTCTCGATCCTGTCGGGGTTGTGGCCTATTGAATAGCACTTGCACCTACCATGTACAAAGAACATGATGTCTTTCATGTATCCCTCTTAAGGAAATAAATACAATACCCTTCACCTGTACTCTCTTCATAGGTAGCAAAACTAGAGGATGATCTTTCTTATGAGGTGAAATAATTTAAGATCATAGATCATAGAGAAAATGTTCTAAAAAATTATGCAATTCCCCTCTTCAAGGTGTTGTGGAGAGATAAAAAGTTTGGAGAAGAGATGTGGGAATCAAATGAAATGATAAAGCAGAGTTACCCACATATTATGAAGTGTGGGAAAAAGAAATTTTCAGGGAAAATTTTTTCAAGGGTGGTGATTGTAATGACCCAAACATTCATTAAGGAAAATTATTATTGATTATTTAAATGTATTATTATGGTTATATAAAATGTGAACTTCATTGGTTTTATGTTTCTATATTTTAAAATACCGCTATGAATTGTGACTATTGCTAATATAGCCATTGAATACTGATCAAATTATTAGTATAAATATAGGGCTTTAAAAAATTCAATTTACTCAGAAAAAGGAAGTGATGGACTCATCTAGTGGACTTTCAACTTATGAAGTCCGTTTTTTATAGAATGGAAAAGATGTGGCTTCATTGGGATTCACCCTTGACCAAACCCAAGCTAAGCATGGATACATTAAGCTTGATTGGAACTGATAATGGGAGAAGTGGAAGTTAATAGAGATTACCACCCGAGAAATGTTATCCGAGCTACCCAAAATGTCTATCACCAACGCACACCTTACTTTTCAGTATTATGTGGGTGTTATAAGGGGTTATGTAACAAGACCAAAGCACTATGACTATGCAAAATATTTTTTGTATAAATAATTTGCATTCATTTAATTTTTGTAACATTTTAAAAAGTTTTTAAAGCAAAAATAGTATTTTTGTTAATATTCATCTAAGAAATCTATTTTTTATAAATTAATGGATTTTTTTAACTAAATAATATTTCAATAAAATATTATTATTGTTAAATTAATTTTTATGAAATATAAATGATCATCTAGTTTTATGAATGCAAATGTAATTTTTATTATGCTTTGAAAGTTGTTTTTGTCAAAACCCATGAATTTTCAATAAATGTCTGTTTTTATTTTAAAATTAAAAAATCACATATTTAGAAAGATATATATATATAATTTCTATTTTATTTTAAAATCGGATGTTGAAATTATCCAATGGCGAATTTTTATAATTTTCTGAGATAGTCGAAGTTTTGGGTAAAAATTAAATATCTTTGAAATATATATTTTGTTTTATGGCATCATAATGACCCAATAGTGATGTAATAAAATACTATAAACATTATGGTCCACCAATATATGATTTAACATTAAAATAATGTAATTTTGGGTATGTTTGATTTGTTTTACAAAGCTTTAGTGGGCCCTTCAAGGCTTATAAAACATTTTTTCTTTTTAAATTGCTTTCTTTGAGAGTGTGACTCACCTATATATAAGAAACCATATTATTTTAAGATGTTCGTCCATTGGACTTAGAAAATATTTTTTTTTCCACTCCTCTTTGGCAAAAAACATTGGAAAAAACCATTGGTGGTTTTGTGGTTTTTATTAGTTTAATATGTGGTGTTCCAAACCTAAAAAAATAATTTCCTATCATTTCCTAGATAATCCCACCCAATCTCCCACTTCATCATTACTCAAATACTTTTGAGATCGACCAAACCCTACCATCCTATTTCTACTATCCTCCCAAGGTGCCCCAATCTCCCAAGAAGCCTCTCTCAAGCCTCTCCCAAGCTTTTGGTATCACACATCCAAGTAATGGATTTCCCCTTTTCTCATTTTTGTCTCAATTTCATTATCTTCATATACCATTTTAATTTCAATTAAAAATGTTGGGGTATGATTTCAACCCTCCCCCATACATCCCTATTTATGTTTGAAATATTAGAGACCCACTTCACTCTCATTTATGGCCTCTCATGCACACCCATTACCATGCCAAAATTCCGTATGAAATTTCGCACTCCTCATTAAAATTCAAGCAATTCGTTTGTATTATGATTCTAAATTCCTGTACATATGTTGGTAAATGTATATATATGACCCCATTACTGTCCATTTCAGTTAAATATGATGATACACCCTTTTCTCTCTCATCAACCATTTTCAAAAATCTTTAGGTCATGTCATTATGCTCCCGAAATTGCACTACATTTTTCCAAGCCAAGATCATTGGGTATTGAATACCATACCCATGTACCTTTCAAGGGTATTCAACTTTATTCACATATAAATATTGAATGGTACTTTCATGTATTTTTTCCAAATTAATTAATTGTGTAATAACTTATGATTTTGGTTGATTCCATGTTATATGATCCATGTGGCACACTTATGCAATAAATGAAAAGTTTAAGAAGGGTATTCCCTCATAGCACTCTAATTCATTGGGTAAAGTATAGTATCATGATACTTCATGTGAAATGGGTGATGAATCATGAATATTCACGTGAAATTAGGGTTTACTCGTGCTTCATGTGCAATGAGGGTTTACTCATGCTCCATGTGCAATGAGCCTTGGCTCATGCTAATTCAATGTTAAGTGTTGTTGCCACATTTCCATGTTATGATTATCATGATTTATCATGCCTTTATGTTCATGTTTCTATTTTTCTCCATTAATATTTCTATTGTCAAACATGTATTGTATTCCTCCTATTATTCCATGTTTATTCCCTTAATGGGATTTATAGCTCACACTTTTCTTATATATGTCCTCAAGTTATCGCATGCAATTCTAAGTACGAGGGAATGTAGTGGTCATGTAAATGATTTTTTCAAAATAGGTGTTGTGTGTTTTATGTTATAAGTTGTTATGTAATGTTCCTATTCCTGAACGACACTAGACCCTTTGATATTCTATGTCATATCAACTGAATATTTTAAGTAATAAATCAGGTTTAACTGTGTAATAAAGATCATGGTTGTTATATTTACAATGTTAGTTGATTTTTCAAAAAGAAAAAAAATAAAAAACATCCAGTAGACATCTTTCAAAAAAACATCCAGTGAATTCGATCACAAAAATATCCCCCTTTGGATTATATTATCAAACAAGATTCATAAATCACTAAAATTTTTAAACTCAATCTATGTACCACATTTAAAAAAATCTAAGCCTATGTGGGTGAACATAGTGTGGGAAACAATAATCATTAAATGAGAAAATTATGTTTCCCATATACAATTACTTAAATAAATCATGAACTTCAAACTATTTATCTATTCAAAACATGTCAACTTCTATATCTTCATTACATATCAAAATTCTTATAAGAGAAAATTTTCCATCATTAACCTCAAAAAACTATTAAAACATTTCATACATTTACATATTGAGATCATAGCTTACCCCTTTTAAAATTTACCCATAAATTAATGCTTCTTTTAAATGAATTAGAACATACCAATGTATAGATTAAGGACACATCATTTTTCTCCCCCTTACAACACTATCCAATGACAAGATGATATAGGGGATATAAATACATACCTCAACCTTGTCGATAAAAATTTTGGATGCCCATATTCAAACACAATTTATAAAAATATTTCTTTGGTAATGGTTTTGTGAATATATCAACAACATGAAACATTATAATAACATATTCCAACATTATTACATTATTATCCACATATCCTTTGATGATGTTATATTTTATATCATCATGATTTGAATGATAATATTTCACTATATTTTTGAGGATATTTATAGCACTTTGATTATTACAACCCAATAGAAGGTGTAACATTACTCTGTCTTGAAAATATTTCATCTGAGTCATCATACATATTAGTTGGGTTATATAATCTTTAGAGGAAACATATTTAGCTTCAAAAATTACACGATTTATAGAATTATTCTATTTATTATTTCAAATCACTCATATTTCCCCCACAAATAAAATTACACTAGACATACATCTTCTATCACCCACACTTCCTACCGAATTTGCATATATATAACCTAAATAATCAATTCTTCCTAAACTACATTATTTAATTCCTAAATCTCTTATGTATCTGATATATTAGAGAAGTTATTTAATGTCAAGATATAATATTCTTTTTGAGAACTATAAGATATTGAAAATAAATTAACAACATATAAAATATCTGGTCTTGAAGTATTCATATATAAACAATTTCCATTCATCTTCTAAAATTCCTTAAAATTCACATCATTTCCTTCTCCATATTTATAAAAAATAATTCCCACTGAAAATGGTGTGGAAATAGATTTTCAAATTTCCATTAAAAACATCTTAATAAGTTCTTTAGCATACTTCTCTTTGGATAAAAAAATATTTTTCTTCTTTTAAAAGATTTCTAATGCAAAAAAATATTTCATTTCACCAAGAGTGGAAATTTCAAACAACATTATTATCTCACCATCAAACATGTCACAAGTTAATTCAACATTATCGAATGGATAATATCACCAATGAAAAAAATTAAAATTATAGAGATCTCCTAATATTCTTTGATGTAGATTTTACTTTCATCCCCCCATTCTAAATGTTTAAATTTCTCGTTGAAGCATCCAATTTGGAATACCAATATATTAGATCTTGATTTGACCCATACAAACATTTATTTGAATTACACAAATAAATTTAATGTTTTACAATTATGAAGAAACATTGTATTTCAATAAAAACTTCTTAATCAGATTACACATTAAGTAAACCATACATAAAAACTGTTTGGATAATTTTATAACCTCATTGTATAGAAATTTAAATAATTAATATCATAGTCTCTAAACATTAAACAGGAGAAAAATGGTTATCAAAATAAATAACTTTAATTCATTAGTTACCTTTGATTACTATTCATGATTTTTTTCTTACCACTTCACCTTCATCATTGGGCATGTTTTATAACACCCAATTCATACCAATAAAATAAATATTATTTGGTTCATGTAAAAGTTCCAAAGTATCATTCTTCTAAATATGATCTATTTCTTTATTCATAGAATGTGTCCAATCCTGATTCTCAAAAGCATCATCTACATATTTTGGCTCAACATTATATAACAAGTATGTATATACAACATCCATTGATGTTCATCTTGTGTTAACATTCTATTAATGATCACTAATGAAGTTTTATACTTCCACTTGCTTCCTCATCCTAGGATAATATGTATGAAGTTATTCCCTATAAATAGAAATAACTGAGTACAAATCTTATGATTGTGTTGAATCACCTTCATTATAATTCTTTTCATGTTTCTTAATTATCTCATATCCCCCGTCTTTCTTATCTTAATGTGTTTTTGAAACATCATCTTCAACTTTTTCAAGAACATTTTCATCAGTTGAATCAACTAACTTCCCTGTTTTTTTATTGAAACATGTATACCCTCTTCCGATTGGAAATAATCCATGAAATGTTATATCCTCACCACTATGATAAAATATTCCTTGATTAGTATTTTTGTTCATTATGATGTAATGAATCTGAAAAACCCTAAAGTGTTTCAAACATTTATGTTCATTTTAAAAAATTTCTTACGGAGTTATCTCAGAACATAGTTTATATAAAAAATGGTTCTGAATATAAACCATTTTAATCCTCACATGTATGTATACGTAGTGAGAAATACCATGTTCAATAACCATTGTATGCCACATATCCATCCAAAATCTATTATTTCTTTCAATAACTCCATTTTTTGGTGTCTCAGGTGAAATGAACTCATGACAAATACCATGTTTTTAAAGATGATTTGCAAATTGTTCAGTATTATTCACCACCATTATCAGTTTACAACATCTTCAAAGAATATCAACATTCCTTTTTTTATCTTCTCCAGAAGCACTTAAGTAGTTTTAAATATTCTAGTTTTTGTTTGAATTTCATAATGCAGTTAATGTGGGTAAAATCATCAATTAAAGAAATAAAGTACATATCTATTGATGTTAGTTTTTTTTCTCATTGTACAATAAACAACAAATGAATCACCATCAGGGGATGAGTTTAATGTATTTAAACTTTATTATGTACGGGATTTTTAATTTTCCCTTTATAACAAGTGAAATAACATAAATCATTACATCTTATCATATCTGGTATATCACAAACAATGGATCATGTTGTTAACATTCTCATATTATTTTGATAGATATAACCCAAATTTATATGCAAAAATTTATTTTTTCCATCATTCTTATATAAAATGAATTGTGAAAATCATTAATTGAATCAACAATCAATTTATATATTGGCATTTATAACAACGTTTAAATCATCAACTCTCTTCAAAAAAAATATACCATAAATTTTTAAATAAATATATTACAATCATGTCAATGTTATAAAATATTCAATAAGATGTGTTTCATCCCATAAAAAAACAAGGCCATTTTAGTTTTATGTTTTTCTTCCCTAAAAATATCAGTTCCTGAACCTTTTATTTTGAGAGATAAATCATTTTGAAAAGTTCCTTTTCCTTCCTTAAAACCATTCAAATTCATCATTAGCTTGAGATATCCTACCATATGTGGTGATCACTAACTTTGATATCGACTCAAAAAACTTTTTTAAAGTGTTCTTTAAAATATTCTGAAGTAACTCCTATATTTATCTCAATAAATATTTTCAAATCTTTCAAACAAAATTATATTTATACACATTAAATTTAAATTTTTATCATTAAATAATCAATACATTCCCTTTTTTAAAAATTCCATTTTTTGCATAAGGATAGAAAATTATAATCAGCATACCTCATCAATGAAAAATATAAATTAAATCTTTTACAATATCTATACACTCATCATCACAAAAAAAATATCTCAAATACCAAAATATGAATATATAACATTCATAAATTAATTATAATATTTGTTTAGAATTTGATTTCCTTAATATCAATTTATTTAATTTCAAAAATCACCAGTTCCAGTACAGAAAAATATTCTGTATTTTCATGTGATATAAATATCTTTCATTTGTTCAAATCATTTTTCTCTAAAGGGGACATATCTTTCCATCTATGTTATAATGGATACAACTAAATTAAATATTGTGGTATATACTAGTTGAAATAATATTCACCATGATGGATATCAATTTTATCTATAAAGTGATCATAACTTCTATGACATATTTATGTTCTCCCTCTAAATATAATAACCTTAAATTCCATAAACAATGATTATAAACACTTATATATGGGTTTAATCAGGGTTCTTCTTTTCATCATTGTTAGATAAACAAGGTTGAGAGATATTTATTGACCTAGAAACTCCATTAAATACAAATACAACTTTTTGACAAGCCATCAATCTTAATTCATTTTATATTTTCTAAACCCCGACTTCCAGGGAGAAAATGGTTTTTGGTTACCTTTATCCTTCACATTTTATGGAACCTTTTTTTACAAAATCTTGGAAGGAAAAATTGTTATTTTTTGTTTCCTCTATTTTAACTAATACATCCAAATACGCTATCTAAATAGTTTCTCATATATTACAAACATACTCAACTCTTTTTTTATATGAAAATTTATTCTTCAAAGAAACCATTTTATAATATGAATCTAATAATAATTTCATACTATTATTCCTCAAAAAATTATCTTGGAAGAAATTTACTAATTTTTTCAAGCCTGTCAGTACATTGTATGTATCTTCTACATGATTTCTCCACAAGATTTATGTTACATACATTATCCAATTTCCTCTAAATTTTAATTCCCTCTTCAAATAATTATTTCACCAAATAAATGAATTTTTATTAATTTTAATTATTATATTTATTACTAATTCTGGAATCCTTTTAAATTCATAATCATGGATTAAATATATTTTTTGCATGATGTAGCCTTTACATCCACTATATATCCATATATTATTTGTTTTAGCATCTTTATTTTTATTCTTCATCAGTATATGTTTTATAAAAATTTCATTTCACTTAAACCCCTAATGTACTCATAAGAAATATTGTTTTTACTTATATTTATCTTATCTTCCTTATTCTATTAGTAGTAAATAAATAGTACTTAGTTGGTGTAAACTAGGACTCATAAATTTAATGAACACTTCTATTAATAATTTTATATAAGTTCTCATGATATTAAAATTTGTTAAATATAAATAAAATTACCTTCTTCTATTTATTTTTTTATTCTCAATGAGATTCAATTTAACTTCAAATTCTCTAACCCTTAATATAGGAATTTTTTTATTTCATTAATTAAAATGTTATACCAATATTAAATGTCCCTATGTGTGAACATTTAAAAAAACTAACAATATCCAATAAAGATTTCATTATTCATCTTTGTTATAAACGGTTTGGAATTAAAACATTATTTTATTTGTAAAACCACTATTATTTTTGACAACATGTGGATAACTTATTTTCTTACAAGTTATAAGATACACTATTTCTAAAGTGTAGGTTTTATCAATATCTTTTCCTACCAATTTAGTTAATAATTTTAATTGTAACCTAAAATGTTCAATGAAAAATGATTAGTGTGTAGAAAGATATTTGAACTATGTCTTAACTTTCAATTCAAAATTATTTAAGATAAATCATTGGATTATTAGAACCTTTTTTTATTATTTTAATATAAAATCATTTTAATGATTAAAATCTAAAAACACTACATAATGAGGATCCAAAGGTTTTGTGTGTTCAAATAACATGGACCATACGCAACTTTTAAAATATAAAATATATACAATTATTTAATACCTTCTTTCTCTAGCTTCTTATTATCCATTGTGTTATCCATAGTACATGTAGTCATCAAAGGATTTAGATCAAGAAGGAGTCAGCTAAAAATCCTAATAAAAGGATACATAATATAATGAAAATATATAACATTTAGTGAGAAAAATAAAAAATCATAATCATGAGAGGAATCATAAAATAATGTCCTGGAATGGGAAGTGCATGAAAAGGAAACATCATGTCTTAGTGGTCAACTGCCACACATTATTGTGGAAAAAGTTAGAATAATGTCCAGGAATAATTGACATTACTCATGAGAAACATAAAATTGCTCAATGAATTGGAAATCTATAGAATTCCCGGAGTACTAGTCACATTTTAACATATACTTTGGGCTATATAATTCGGGGTGTACCAATCACATCATACCATTTACTATTTCAGGAATTCCACATAGATCATTTGTCTATATTGTACATAAAGTATCTCATAGAAACAAATGGTTTTCATTTCATAAATAATAAATTTATAATAATTGGGGTCCCAAATTTAATAGGGAATAACATACTAGATATATGAATCTTTAACTTTGAGTGAAAAAGAAACAGCCTAAAAAAGGAAAAGGTTTGTTTTTTTGAAAGAAGTGTTCTTTTGGAAAACATTATGTTTGTAATTAACTCAATTCAAAAACATGTATATTTATTAAATTTGTGTTTTTTATTAAGAAATTATATTTAAGGAATATCTATACTGAAATTGTGATAAATGTGGTAAAACCCCCAAAGAAAGTGAGTTTTGTTTTATATTTCCCCTCACCATTCGTCTGAATGTTTTCTTCACTTTAATGTTATGTATAATTACATTAAATTCATTAATTACCTATTATATAACCATTTATAAAATTTTATAATTCATTATGGTTTCAATAAGTTCTTTTATGGTCCATATTTTTAGTTATGGAATTTAATTTCATTATTTGAGGGTGTATTATTTCATAGTTTTCTAGATCTATTCTTTTGTATAAATGAATGAATGTACGTTTCAAATGTGGAATAAAATACAGAATTTTTAGTATATGTTATTAATGATACTTCATGATAATAAATCATCTTAAATTTTTTTATATGTACTATGGGGATGATTCATTAGATGAAATTTGGTGATGATGGTTTAGGTTAATTTTGTTAGTTTTTTATCACAATGAACTCATTTTATTTTTTTCATTTTGTATTATGAGTATATTTTATATCCAGAGCCTCAAAATAGTTAAAAAATAAAATTTAAAACTTTTTTTAAACTATTTAATGTTCATATTAAAATCCATGATGTTTGTTATGGAAAATTAAGGTGCATCACCCACGATGTCGGTAAATTGACACACCACGAGCGATGATATTATTTTTAAAATAAAAGATAGAGAGGTAGAGGGAAGAGTTAGTTGTTGGATCTTTAATTAGCATTATATAATTTCACTATATCAATAATACAAGATTTATCATGCTTTTTGGATAACTTAAGGTGAGGAGAATAGAAAAAAATTGAAAAGGAATTAAAAGAATGAAGATGAGTGTTTTACCTCTTCGATTTAATCTCCTTGAGAACCTCCTTAGGGAAATGGTTTTGGTCTTTTGATGACAAAAAGAGATATTATACATTTTGGTTGATATATTAAAGAGTACACTATATAATTTAGGCAAGGATAATATATTGAGTAGTGTGTGTAGAAGAGGGAGAGCGGGGTGGTATTCATATGTGTGGAGAGAGGTGTTTTCTCAAAATTTTAATAATCATTTTTCCCTTTTTCTCATGAAAAGAAAGAGTGATGTTTATTGAGACTAAATATAGAAAATAGATCATAATAATTTGAACCAATAGTTCTTACATCATTATAAAATCATCTATTACTCCAAAATTCAAGTATTTATCTTTTGTGGTAAATTATCGTATTTAATTATTCATAAAAAATTCACGTTTTATAGAAAAATACCAAAAAATCAACCTAAGCATTTTTTTTAATTTGTGTAAATACTAAATGAAATCTATTTTATGAAGATTATTTTCTAAATATGAGTAATTTATTTTTTAATTAAAATCATCTTTTACTTGGAAAATACTGATTTTAAAATTATAACTAATTTTATAACACTTTGACAAATTACATAATGTATCATAAAATTTTCTTAAAATCATAAGGCATCAAAATATTAATTTATGAATACATTTTATGGAAATAAATTTTATTTTAAATTATTATATTATTTATAAAATTATAATTAGAAATTAATGACTTATAAAAATTACAACATTTAATTAATGATTTTTAAAATATATACTTACTTACAATATGATATAATTATATCATATTTTCACTTTTAAGATGCCTAATTGTTATTTATACTTTAATGGGTGAGGATGATATTCATTTGGATGGTTTACTATTCATAAGGTTTATATTACTATTGCTTAGGTCATATTGCTATTTCATCAGTATTAGTTCCATAACATCAAGGAACACTTCTCATTTCATTAATTAATCATTTATAAATAATTTTTTATGGTATTTAAATGATTGTATGAGATTTATGGTATATTAAATTTCTATAATAATGGTGAAATTCCATTGATAATTTTTGGGTCATTACATCCCCCCCCCCTTTTAATTTTCACCCTCTAAATTTCTTTTTACATAAACATGTGAGGGTACTTCTCCTTCATCTCCTCCTCTGGTTCTCAAGATTCTTATTCATACTCATGGTTACTCCACAACTCTTTGATAAGGTGGTTTTTATTTTTATGTTGAACCTTTTCTCTTGGGTCTAGAATCTTTATGGGCTTCTCCTCATTAGAGAGTTCTTATTCTAGTTATAAACTCTATGAGTTCAGTACACATGATAACCTTGAGAAATATTTTGTGGAAGTAAAATATGATAGGCCATGACTCTTATGAAATCAAAGATATCAAAGGGGAGAGTGTAAAATGGTCTTAGCTTTCATTCCAAACCACATGACCCTCTTCCATGGTGATATTTTGAAAAAGGATATATCTATGGCATTTAAATCCAAGTCCCTTTGATGGATTTTATTATTGCTCTATTTAGGACTTTGAGAAGATTTGATATGTTTTTGTATGACTTGACCCTTCTATTTCATCTCTAGAATAATATTAGGTCATGCTAGCTTTCTTTCTCAAACTACATCCCAACCAGTTGGGGCTCTACATTACTTTCCAAACAAAACAACATATGGAGCCATATAAATACAAGAGTAGAAGATATTGTTGTTTGAGAACTCTGCCAATGGGAGATAATGACCCCATCATCCTTTAAAATCTAAAGAACTAGATAATAGAATATCATCAAGCATCTGAATAGTATTTTCAAATTTTCCATTAGTTTGGGGGTGATAGGCCATGCGAAAATTTAATTTTACACTCAAAGAATATTGAAGACTACTCCATAATTTAGATGTGAACCGAGGGTATAAATCAATAGTAATATAGAGTTGAACCCCGTGTAGTCTCACAAAATCCTTCCCAAATATCATTTCATGTTTTTCATGTGAGAGATCATCCTAAGTAATGAAAAATGGGGATGTTATGGTGATTCGGTCCAAAATAACCCATATCGCATTATTTCCTCAAAATTAATCAAGAGCCTAGTGAAAAAGTACATTGTGAAATCCTCTCATTTCCATAATGTTATTGGTAATGGTTTCATCATCCTTTTGTACTTATATAACTCTTATTCAACCTGTTGACATATAAAACACCTTGAGATATATTCTACAACCTCTTTCATCATATAGTCCCAACAACAATGTTAACGGAGGGCACAATACATCTTGGTTCTACTCTGATGGTCAGAGAATGTTGAGATATGTTCATTATCCAATTGCTAATTCTTTATCCCCAGTGATGAAGGCACACAGAGCCTCATTCCAAACTGAATTACACCATCATCGTCGATTTGTAACTCTGGAATCTTTCATTCCTTACTGTATTCACCCTCTTTTTCCACTCAGTATCATCCCTTTGTGCCTCCTTAATATTCTCATTGATAGATGGTTGTGAAATAATTTTGGAAAGGTATGATTTATTTCCATCATTTATGATTTTTAAATTCGTCCTTAGAATATTCATGCAGATAATGTCTTTCTCAATCCACAGCATTGATTATGTAGCATGTTATTTTCAGCTAAGAGAATCACCTACCTTGTTTTCCTTTCCAGTGTGATAGTTAATATAAATATCATTGTCTTTTATTAGATCTAACCATTACCTTTGATGCATTTTGATCTCCTTTTTTGTGAATATATACTATAAGATCTTGTGATATGTATATATGTCAAGCTTCTCACCATAGAGGTATTTCCACCAAAGGTAAAAATCACAGTTGCAATATCTAGATAATGTCTCATGTAGTTATGATCATGGATGATAAACAATTGTGAGGTGTCAGCAATAACATTATGATTTTTCATGAGTACACAACTCAACTCATTCTTTGAAACATATTTGTATATCAAAAAACATTCTCAACAATTCAGTAATGTGAGTAGAGGTGCAGTGATCAGCCTTTTCTTTATATCTATGGTGATTTCCTCACATTATTCCATCCAGACATACTTTATCCATTCCCTTGTTAACATAGTTAGAGGACATGATAATCATATGGAATTTCTCACAAAATGTCGACAATGCACTAGTAATCCAAGAAAACTATGGATTATTGTGACACAAGAGGGTGTGTGTCATTCCTCTATTGCATTTTTTTATGGTTCCGTAGATATTCCCTCACATATGATCACATGTCTGAAGAATTTGACTTTCTACATCAAAAATTAAGACTTACTGAGCATGGAATACAAATTCGACTTCCTCAATGTCTCTAACAAAATCATTAGATATTATTCATTTTACTTATTTCTCTTAGAGTATATTGTAATGTCATCAATAAACATGACCGATAAAAGTTCAAGTCAATTTCTTAAGATTCTATTAACCAATCCATGATAATTTTAGCGGCATTAGTAAGTCCGGAGGTTATCACTAAAAACTAATAGTGACCATACCCTGTATGGATGTAATTCTTATGAATAAATTCTTTCATCACCTTTTGCTGATGTAATCCAGAACAAGTATCCACCTTTGATACATACTGATCTCCTATTAACAAATAGAATAACTCTTCAACCCTCAGAGGAGGATACTTGTTCTTTATGGTGATATTATTGAGTTCCCAATAATCTATAAGTTGCCACATTGATATGTATTTCCTCTTGAAAAAGTGTAATACCACATCCCAAGGTGATGCACTAGGGAATATCAACCCATTGTCCAAGTGCTCATGTAGCTACTTCTTTAACACCTCCAGTTCAAAAGGATCCATCGTATTGGAAAATTGTAAAGTAGGACTAGCTCCTGGTATGAGTTCTATTGAGAACTCTACCTCATTATTTGGTGCTAGTGTGGGTAACTCTTCTAGAAGTGCATCATTGTATTCCCTCACAATGGGAATTTCCCTTAGGTTAATACCTTCCATTGCCTCAATCATTTAATCAAGTAACAATTATTTATAGAGAATCAATAGCCACACCATTGAAGTATTTTTCAATGGTAATTTATGATCATCCTTACAATTTTAGAGGAGCATGGGATGGTTCAAAATATGAAAATATATTTCCTTTTCCAATAGTTAATATGTTATTTATATAACGAGAGCCATTCCATCCCCATTATAGAATCTAATACCACGATGGGATGTATTATGAGATTATTTAGGTGAATCTTTCCATATACGCCAATAGGAGAAGTGCCTAACACATCAGTTCCAATGATTTAACCACTTGGTATTTTTATATATAACTCTACTTCAAGGATTTGGGGATTCAATTTAATAGTACTATCACGCAGGAAAGATATAAAGTAATTAAAATAACAAGAATCATATAATGTGTTTTCCATTATTGAGTGAATAAAAAGTGTACCTTGTACAAATTCATTTTCTTGCTCCACTTTAGCAGTTGTGATGACATAAATCTTTCCTTGATCCTTTCTATTTGGTGGTTGATGACACTAAATTACTCTCAAGAACATGAGGGTTAGTTCACTAGCATGCATAGTGTTCTTGATCCCAATAGTTCATGAATTGAACCATGGGTGGTTCTCTCTGTTAATTCACTTCATTATCCTACTTCCTCATGTCATTTCGACATTCATGACCTTGGTGCCATTATCCCCACACATTAATCATTTTCATTTCCCTTGATTGAAATTCCCATGATGCTTCATCCAATATTTCTTACATGTGGGTGGTTTATTTTTCTTTTCTTGTTTCTCATTTGATCCACGAGTATTAAACTCTATCATTCCTTTGTTATCACCATAGCCATGGGACGATTCTAAATACTCCATCTCAACTATGAGAGAAAATAAAACAACTTCATCATAACTCCAAAACTCTCTACTTGAAAGATCCTTTCAAACAAGTGGTTTTAAACCACTAAAGGATGAATCAATTTTTCTATCATTGTTGATAACAAATCCCAAATCATACCTTTCAAGACATGTGAAATTTTATTTGTAGGGCATGACATATTTTCTATCCTTTTACATCAGCAATATAAATTATATCTCCATCTTTGTATGAATCATTTGAGGGGTATACTTATTAATAATCTTTATCTTACTTTCATCCCACTCCATCACTTCAATTTCATCCCTTGGGTTGGTGTTCTTAATCAATACCCACCATTTATCAGCCTATCAATGTAGAATATAAACAACCAATGTCATATTATCCATCTAAGAATAGCGAAGCATTGAAAATATCTTTTCTATCGAGTTGGCACATGGTTCCACAACTATTGGATTAGAAAATCCACTAAATGTTGGTGGTTGTTTCCTCTTAAAATAGTTGATATCCAGTTAATCCCTCTTTGGGGAAGGAGGATGTTCCAAATTATTCCAGATATTGTTCATAACCTAAGATAGCTGGTTATGTGTAATTGTGAAATTTTTTAACTCCACCTCCCAAAGCAATGGGGATGTCATTCGTGTAGTCACTGCATTGTCCCTCACATGGGTTGTTGGCCTAATTTCTCCTAGTTCAAACCATTTTATAAAATATAATAGTTTATAAGAAAATAGAAGTCAACAATTCATGAATAAATAATTAATTTCATTATGTAATTAAATATAATGGAAAGTATTTTGTGATCTATATGTTTAAAAAATCCTTTTTTGTGCTTACTTATACATATTCTCATAATATAGGTTTCACAAATGTTCTATAATCTTAATTCCCAAATGAAATAATTCATCCTTATATACCAACTATAGAGACCCTGATTTTTCTTACCTGAATATTATATCATTTTAATTATAAAAAATATAAAAAATTTCACAACGAGGATCCAAAGTTTTAGTGTATAGGAAAACTAGGAACATACAAAACTTTTACAATATAACAAATATTTATTTATTTTTTTCCTTATTCTCGAGTTTCTTATTTTCCCTTGTGTTCTTTTAATTACATGTTGTCACCTGAGAATATACATCTAAAATGGGTGAGATGAAAATATTAGTAAGAGTAAAGATATGATAATGAGACAATATAACATTGGGTGATCATAATAATAACATCATATTCATGAGAGGAAGAATTACATAAAGGTATCGAATGCAACAACACATAAAAATGAAACATCATGTCTTAGTGGTCTACTACCACACATAGTTGTGAAAAAAGATAGCATAATTTTCACATATATTTCACATTAATCATGATATAAATCACATTACCCAATTCATTAGAGATCTCTATAATTCATGGCACCCCCGTTATATCTTATCATTTACTTTGCACTGTATAATTCTGGGTGCACCCCTCACATCATAACATTTAATTTATCTTGGAGGCCTCATAGAACCTATATAAATATTGGACATAAAATAACCAATGGAATGAAATGGTTTTAATTTCTTAAATTATACATTCATAAACATTGGTTTCTCAAATTAATTATTGAATAACATACATGATATAAGAATAATCAACTTTTAGTGAAGAAGAAACAACCTTGAAAAGAAAAATGTGTGTTTTTTGGAAAGAATTGTTCTATTGGAAAACATTATGTTTGTCATAAAATCAATTATAATGTATGTATATTCAAAAAATTGTTATATACTTATTAATATATTATATTTATTTAATATCTATACTGAAATGGAATGAATGTGGGAAAAACCCAAAGAGTTTGTGTTTGGTTTGAGAATTCCCCTTACTATGTTTTTCAACACTTTCATCACTTTAATGTCTTTTATAATCACATTAGATTCATTAATTAAAAATTAAAGAAAAATTAATATATGAATTTAATTCATTATGGTTTTATTATATTCTTTAATGGTTCTTTGTATGAGTTATAGAGTTTAATTGTATCGCTCGTGAGTGTTTGTTTTTATAGATTTCATGATTTTTTCATTTGAACAAATGAATGGAAGTTCATTTAATATGAGGATTAACATTAAATAATTTCATTATATGTTATTAATGATCCAAGGTAATCTTAAATTATCTCAAAAATAATGGGGTATTATTACATGAGGATGATTCATTAGAAAAAAGTTAAAGATGATCGTTTTCGGTTAAATATGGTGGTTTTTCTATCACAATGAGCTCGATTTGTTTTATAATTTATTATTATGAGTATAAGTTAATTATAGAACATAATAGGATTATAAAATAAAATTTAAAATATTTTTAAACCATTTATTTATCTTATTAATATATTTTATTTTTTAAAATGAAAATGAAATTTCATCACCGACGATGTCAGTAAATTTATACATCATGGGCGACAATTTAATTTTGAAAATAAAAGATAGGGAGTGGGGAGAAGATTAATGTAGGATATTTTATTAACGTGATCTAATTCCATTATATAAAACATAATAGAGTCATAATTATATTTTTATAAGTTAATTTTAGGAGAATATAATAAAAAAACAAATTTAAAATAAATTAGAAGAAAGATCAATACTGTTTTACCTCTCGGATTTAACCTCCTTAGGGAAACAGTTTTGGTTTTCAAATGAGACCAAGAGATCTCGGAAGTGGGGGATGGGCTAGAGAAGATTATTGGGTAGAATTTTGGCAAGTTATAATTCTTTAGATGTGTAAGTTCAAGAGGGAGTGATGGGTTGTTTTTATAGTGAATGGGAGGGGTGTTTTCTCCATATTTTAGTCATTAGATTATTATTTTGCTCAAGACAAGTTATATTGCTAGTTATTTAGAAAAAATATAGTAACTGGATAATATGAATTAGATTCAATGCTGCTTACATTAGACAAATATAATTCATGAATCCAATGTTGAGGTATTTAGCTTTTATTATAAATTTTGGTATTTCTTTATTCATCAAAAAATAAAGTTTAATAGAAAAATCCAAAAAATTCATATGAACCATTTTAAATGTGTAGTATTAAAAAATGAATTCCATTTTATGAAAATAATTTTCTAAATATTATTAACCTGATTTTTAATTATACTCATCATTTACTTGGAAAATATATATTTTAAAATTATAAATTATTTTATAAAACTTTTAAATTTTGCTGAAGCTATAGTAAAATTATCATTAAATCCTAATACAATAAAATATTAATTTAGGAATACAATTTATGAAAATAAATTTTATTTTAATTTATTAAATTAATTAAAATATTTTAACTAAATATATATGACATATAAAAATACTAAAAATTAATTCATAATTTTTAAAATATTTTCTTACTTATACTATGATATAATTATATCATATTTTCACTTATAAGATGCCTAAATTTTTTTATTCTTTAATGGGTGAGGTTACTAATCATTTGGGTGGTTTAATATTCAAAAGGTTCATATTATGTTTCCAAAGTTCATGTTACTATTGCATATGTATAGGTTCCTTATATTATAGAAAGGGTTTATTTTTTCATTAATTACTCATTTATAACAACTTTATAATGGTCTCTTACTGATTTTACATGCTTTATACAATAAAACATTACTATAATAAAGGATAAATTCCATTGATAAATGTTTGGGATGTTAAATTTATTTCCACTAATATCATTATATTTTGTAAAATCACTAAATTTAGAAATATCCATCGTATAACTTATTCTTTATCTTTGTTGGGATGATTCATGTAAAATCTTTTCATGATTTCTTAATGTAACTATAAGTTTAAAAAACATTAAGATGAGGTTATTTTTCTCAAATCTATCTAAACTAATTCTATAATACTATTTTTATTTATATTCTAAATATAATATTCATGCATATTACTCTTCTCATTAAAGTAATGATTAATGTCTTTTATTCAATTTAACTTGATCTCAAATTGAGTATCCTTTAAATTAATGATAATTGTGTGAGTCTCCTCCTCAGAATGAAACATCTCATCAAAAACATTCTTAATGAGAATTTTCTCAGCAACATTCCCTTTCAATTCATAAAAAAACCCTAACAGATTTTTCATTGAAAATAAATATGGATTCTTCCTTTAATTAAGCAAGTTTAGTGAGAGTGTTTCAATTATATAACTTTTTAACTTTTGAATTCACCCTATCATAATCATAAATATAACATCATAAACATTTATGGTATGTTTATCTTAAATATATACTATTCATTAGATAATATATATTTCGTAAACCATAGGGTTTATTTGAAATAGAACATGGTTATTTAACTGATAGTCATAACGTAGCCTTTAAACATAAAATTTCTACGTTTTTGTTTTGTTTTTGAAAAAATGTACATTCATAGTTGTGATATGATGATATTTAGTGTCTAATAGAATTAACATAATTTTTTTTGAATAGTACATACCCTTAAGAATAGTAACTTACCCTTATTAATAGTAATATGACTCTTTGGAATGGATTCCATACCCATGAATGGATAAATAAATTGTGGCACCATAAAAATAAAGATGTATATTTGAGGTGTTTATATTTTTTTATTAAATAATGATTTTCATTAAAAATTTAATTTATAATATTTAGAATTTTTTTTGAAAAATAGAAATCATTTCTGGACTGAACAGTTCAAAAAATTATTAGGTTGAATTTTTGTTATTTTATTGAAATATTTGATTTTATTAAGAATAGTAAAATACAATAAATTACAATAAATTCTAAATACATAATTTATTGCATCATATGTGATTCAAGGATGATGTAACCCATATAGTTCGAACTCACGTTCCATTATTATTATTTCAGATCACATGAATCAGGAATATTCATAGTATTGAATAATAAAATTTAAATAATAATTTAAATAATGTAAAATCCCTCCGCCCCTGCCCTATATAAACCACCTGTCACCACCCTCTTCCCCCCACACCACTAATGATTCAATAAATGAATAAATTCTACCAAATAATCTACCCATGACCACTAACCACATATAAGGCCTTATGGTCTCACCAAAAGGCCTAAAACAATGGTCTTAAGGAGTTTCTCAAGGAGTACTCAAGAGGAGAACATCTCTTCCTTTTTCTTTCAATTTCTATTACAAGTTTTATTCCTTTGTTCTCCATTATCTCTTCACCTAATCCAAATTACATGATAATTATAGTATAGTATATGTACTGTATTTTCATTATTTTAATGGAATACTTCATTATCATCTCTATTTTCCACTCCTTTTATTCTAGAAATGAAAACAGCATCCGAGATGTGCTAATTTATCACACTCAAGGAAGACGGGTTTTAAATTTTCATTACTATCTTAAAGACAAGTCGTGAAACATTTTAATAGTTGACCCAAATCATTATGTATTTATTTTATCTTGATTAATTTTATATTATCCTTACACACATATAATACGGAATAATAATACAAAATACGTTCATTGTGAACAAAACTGCCAAGCTAAATCCAAGAATTTATCATTAACTTATCGAAAGATTCATCATCATGGTATATAAAAAAAATTCATATAAGATAATTTATATCACCTTAATTTCACTAATAATATATATTAATAATTATGGATGTTTTTCCAAATTTCAAATGAACTTCCATTCATGAATACAAGTAAACAGATAATGAAAATGAGGGAACAAAATGCTTCCAAAACAATAAAATTGAATCTCATAAACACATCAAAAAGGAAATTAATGAACCCAATATGGTTATACCATATAAATTAAAGCTTTAAGAGGTTCTTTATTACAAATTAATGAATCTAAATTTTATTATTCATGTCTTTATGAACAATCATGAGCACCTTCGAGCATAAGGTAAGGGATCCTCTCTCTCACATTTGTTCAGGAATTACCCCTATGTTATGGCCTTATATTTTTTATTCCTAATGATGGGGGTATGATATAAAACCTCCTCCATACTAACATTTGGATATATCAATTATTGAATACCCCATTACCTCTCTTTAATCCCTCACAAGAAACACCCATTTCATTACTAAAATGTTTGTAAGGGGTTTCTCATCTCACTTTCAATTCCATGGGATTTCCATTATTCACCTCTTATTTCTTATATGTGTTATATGTGTAATGTAATTCAGTATATGATATCATGATTCCCTTTATTTTTATTTTATTCAAATATTCATTTTATGTATATTAATTTTTGGTCACATGAAACGATTGATTATAATGTGGTAACGAGCTTTGTCTTATTTTTCCATTTTGTTGTGACTTTGATTGTCTTTTTCAGCATATAATTATTATGTGGTGTACCTAATAACCAGTTGAGATAAATTTTCAATTGAAATTATATTTCTATTAAATATCCATGTTCTCATATCATGGATATTATTATTTTCTAATTCATATATCATTTTACATATAGTACTTATTTTGAATGTTGTTTTTTACTTTTAAAGTGTTGATGAATGTGTATCCTCTATTGTATTATGATAATTTAATGAAATATTTATATTATATTGAGTCTATGTATAATGAATGATTTTTAAATGATGTGATGGTAGGGGCATACTATATCCCATCGATGCATTGATAGGTCTCATGAGACAATCAGTTGGCAACAAACCCTTCAAGTTTGTTTCCATAAAATCGGATGGGTTTCTGCCCACAGAAATAAACAATTTTAAAGGTATTATAGTATCATGTTCAAGATACATAATGTCCAATTAATAATCATTCTCTTTATTCAATATCTATTATTACAATCCATGAGTTTTTCACTATGACAAAATCTATTGATGTAGTTTCATTCTTAGTTTAGTATTGGTGTGATTTTTTCATTTGATCACTATATCATATTAGATACACCAAGTTATTTATTATTAAGTAATTATGGATAGATTATAACACTAGTTTTAACCCTTATAGATCATTTGAGCTCACCGTGTTCATTTTTACCTTCAATAGGTTATAAAGAGGAGATCATTTGATGGGTTTTCATGGAATCATTTTTTAGTTTTTGTTATGTATTGTATTTTGTAACCTTTCACAATGTAATTTGAGTTTCATCTATGTATCTAATTTCTTCAAGATAGAAAAAAACTAATAGTTAATTTAGGATTTCAATCCTTTTAACCAGGCCAATGTAATTAGTAATGCACTGGCTTCAATTTAAAGGGTTCGGGGTGTTGAAATAAAATTCTAGATATGTTATCTCATCATGTAGTTCATTGATAAACGAAAATATATTAATGAAAAACTCAAAAGATTTTTTTTCAAATAATACATGACATAAAAGTAGATATATTTAATTTATTTAATAGACTCATACTCTCCACAGCTTGAAAAATATTCTTATAGAGTATTTTCCTAAATATATTTATTAGATAAATTTCTAATTTATTGTTATTTAAGTAGTGGTGAATCCTCTTTCATCTATTTCTATTTAATTTACTACCTTAACTTCTTATATTCCCTTTTCTAACTATTTTGAAAATTTTTAACAAAAAATATCCAAGTTGGTATTGATAGAGATATCTTTTGTGTTCCTCAACTGAGGAATCTCAATAATTTCCTGACATATGAATTTTAGGTAAAGTACATAAAATATATGGGAAACTAAATAGATCTAATTAAAAGAGACCTATATTACCTTTGACACCAATTAAATAACCCATTATATAATTTAGTTATAGCAAGATGGTTTGAATTGGTAAAGAAATGTTTTACCAAATTATTTACAATTATCATTTAACTCTTTTTAATGTTCTATAGGGTTCATATTGTGGAAAAAATGTATCTCATATATTCACTAATGTATTAAAACCGCATGTAATAAAATAATAAAATAGAACAAAATACAAGGTTATTTTTCAATGTTCGATACCAATGTGCATATACACTCTTTTTTGCATTTAGTTCTCGTCTATGACATAGATTTTACACTATTATGAACTATGATTACAAGTGGTAGTGAAGGGTGTTATCCATTATCCAAAAGTGTTTCCCAACAATTATATTTCCCAATAATGTGTTATTTTTCTTCCAACCATCATATAGTGATACCCAATATCATCTTAATAATGTTCAATTTAATTTTAGATCGTTATTTAATAAATATTTGATATTTTTCTAAGAAATTAATAATTCAGATTTAGTAAAATCTCCCATTCTTAAATATATTAAACATATAAAATATATAAAATATATAAATAATTTTCCATGAACATTTTATTAAAATTTACTAACATCCAAATTATATTAATGACATGGATTATAACCTTTCACGCCATCTTTCAAAATATATGTTCCCAAAACTTCATATTTTTCATGTACTACAACATTCAAAACATTTAATCATTGATATGGAATATTGATCTTTCACATTAGATTTTTACATATTAACTTATAGAATATTCTCACCGAAACATTGGATTCACATGTTCCTTATAAGCATATATTTCAACTAAACTCATATTCAGAACATGAAAGTTGGTTTCCCCCTCACTTCTATATACTTAATTATTCAACATCGTTATTTGAAGGAATTCCACCCATTATATAATCACTCATACACTGAAACATTTTGGGAATGTGAGTTAAAAATGTCTAATTTTCCTCCATTCATAAATATTAGTTCATAACCATCAATTCAAGGTAATATTTTAGAATCTAACACCATAAAAAACCCTATAAAATTATAGTATCAACCATATTCAATGATTTCATAGATTTGTGTAAGAATATTAACGATAACATAATGTTTTTATGACTTTATGTCTATCTAGGAGTCATAAAATTGAATAGAAATTCAAATATATCTTATTTGAAATTTATTTTTATATTTTTGTAATTAAACATCAATAAAATCTGTATAATTATGAAACTAACTCCATTATTCTTCTTCTTTTAGTTCTTCATTTTCCTATACAAAACTAAATCATCAAAATAATTCTTACACAACCTTTTTATCATAAAACTAAATCTTTTATACATTAAAGTATTATAGTTTTATACTTCCATAAATCTAGTACATCATTGGGACTGTAGATTATGGAATCTGAACTTTTTATTAAATTTTTAATCTCCTCACCTTCTGATTATCCCATCTACTAGATATTTTTACTTCATTAATCTTTTGAATAACCGAAAATTTTATCAACTAGATTTGAGAATATCTATTTCCATCAATCTATTTCTAGGATAACATAATTAAAATCAACATTATCTTCAAATTTGGATTTCTCTTTCTTTAGTATAAATTATCCCCTATAGATTTTGTAGTCATTAACTTGATTTTCAAAAAGAAAATTATACTTTAATTAGAGTAATAATTTTGGATATTACATCAACTAAATGTATCAGTATTACTAACCACAAATTACTATAGAAATTATCTTCCATTATCATTATTTTCTACTTCAAAAACATTCATCCAATATATGGTTCTCAATGAAATTCCCTAACATTTATTGCTTCAACATCTTGCTTCACCTTTCAGGAACACTCAATATCTCTCTTTGATTAATTTTTTTAATATATTCTTACCTTGGATAAAATTTGATTCTCAAAATATTATGGTGTATGCTGCTTTTAAAGATCAATATAAAATTTTCAATCTTAATTAACTTTCAAAATCTCATTTTTAAGTCTTTTTTTATTCAAATTATATTAATATTTTATATTTATGTTAGTTTCTTTATCATATTTCCAATATCTATAGTGGAGAGACATTTATTTATTATCTATTGGACTCTTAAATTAGTTTTATTCCTTTTAAAATTTCATTTATATTCTCTAGAAAATATCTTTCATTTGAATTTTAGCTCAGCATCCATAGATCAATATGGAACTTTTATATTTACTTCTAGTTTATTAGCAATTTATACATGATCTAGAAATAGGTTCTCCAAACATCATTTTGAAAAACAACTATAACCATAGTAATTCTTCTAAGAATTTAGATTCCTTATTATAACATATGAATATAGATTTCGTAATGAATCTTAATTATTTAACTCATTCATAATAATCATCCACAATTTATTTTTCTCATTTTTTAGAAATACTGCTTTCAAAAAAACTCCAAGATCCAAGGATATATTATCACTTTTTAACTTAGGAAAACTCTTTCATATAATTAAATATCTTTTATAAATGATTTATTATTTCAAATTGAATCTTATATATAGATTTTTTTTTCAAATTATAAACATTTATGAGACCTCTGGATGCTTCATAAGTTATTCTCAGCTTCTTTTTTAGTATCTCAATCATAGTTATCATGACACCACTTCATCAGTTCTATCTCATATATTATGGAATGTATATATAATCTCTATCTAAAATAAATTTTCTATAAGAATATTAGTCAATATATCAAAATTAGACTTTCCATACCTTTATAACATGGAATTATTAAATTGTAAATCAAAGATAATTATATATTTCTACCTCTAGGAACATCTATCTTCACAGGGTGGTATCATTATCTTTAAATTCAATCATTACACAAATTCATTACGTCTAGAAACATATTATATTTCATCATCCAAATAAATCATATATACATCAATTTTCATCTTTGTAACCTTCTGTAACTATATATTTTAATACTGTATTATTTTAATTTATATTTTATTTTGAAATTAAAAATATTCGCGATAATGTTTAACACATGCAACTCTAACCTTAAACACACCCCGAAGTAATATTCAATTAATATGATTTTTATAACCTATACCTGAAATTGGAATTTATAAGTATGAGTATCTAAATTTTAATATATATATATATATATTTATTTGATTATTTAAATTTCATACTCAATAAAAATTTATTTATTTATTTATAGAAAATAATTACTCAATTTTATTTAAGGTCATTTTATGCATCATAAATATGTTATTATCAAATATGGGTTTTCTTTAATTTTGAGCATGGATATTGTAATTAATTTATACCGGAATTCTAAATTTTATTTGAAAAAAATAATATCATTTTTGAAATCAAAATTTCAATATTATCATAGGATTAATTGTTTTAATTTTTCTAAAAAGGAGTATTTTTTTGAATAAAGAAAAATATGGATTTTATAGAAAACTATTTTTATTTTTATATATTTATAAACACCCTCTAAATTTGAATTAGTTTTATAATTTAATTAGTTCCATTCATTAATAAAAACCCAAATAATTTCATTAGAATTGTTATTTTTCTTATTTTTGATATGAAAATATTTCTATACTTAAAATTTCATTTTTTATGGAAATCAAGTTTTCATCACATTTCCTGGATTATTTTTAAATTTATTTATTAAAATAACAAGAATTTATTTTTATCAAATGAATTATATCATTGTAATAAATAATTTCATCTTTTTTAAATATGTCCCTTTTATTTTTGGTCATTATGAATAGTAACCATAGTAAATATTTTTTACCATAGTAAAGATAAAATTTGTTCATTACGGTAAAACAAATATGAAAGGGTATCAAATTCATTCAAACACTTGCAATTATATCATTTGGGGTATCTATTTTATCCACAATCATCAAAAATTGAAAATATTACCCTTTTCATTTAAATTTTATTATGGCCTTTATGTAATTTTAAACAATGAATAAAAACAAAATGTCACTTTCATTACATTAATATCTATAATATGTTTGGATTAGGATAAATAAGATATTATTTTTAGTCCTAAATGGAAATTCTTGTGATAAAGGATATATGTTTTATGATGGTATTTTTGAAATTTTTAGTTTAAAATATTAACCATAAAAATGTATAAAACACATATAATGTAATTGTGCAATTAATAAATTAAATAGGCAAATGATATTAAAAACATTAAAAGTAATATAATATGGATAAATTTCTATGGTACACTAATTGTTTTGAAAAATATATTATATTATTAATTTTTTTGATTATTTTATTCAAATTCTATTTCTATACTAATGTATTTAAAGTCAAATTTAATGACTAGTGTCAAAATGATATTAATGATGTTTTGGGAAAAACAATATTTAACTGAATTATATAAAAATTATAAAAATACTATAAGAGGACACGTGGGATTAGTAGTGTTATAAAATATTTTACACTGTCATTTATGATCAAAATGTTACATTTTATGTAAATTTAAAACCCTTTAATATTGAAAAAGTTTTCACTATAGGTATGTTTTAAAAAGGTTAATAAAGGGTTTAATCCAAAATATTAGGATTAAAAATGAATATAAACACGAATAAATTTGAGTGGATTATTATATTAATACTATATACTTTTTATATTATAATCCATGTAATTTCTGAACCATTTTACTTGAGTTATTCTTGTAATATATTATTACATTTCTTGTACTTCCAAACATTCCCATCCACTCACTTATAAAAGGACACCCCCACTATTATTTACACCAACTTGAGTCACATAGAATTACCAAAACCTATCCATTTCTCTTATAAACTTCCCCATCCATAATATAAAACTAATTGTCTTCTAATAAGACCATTCCAATGGTCCTATATATGGGATCTATATGAGGTCTAGCGAAGAAGAGGAAATCGTCTTTACCGACTCATTCAATTTTATTTATTATTATAATTCCTATAAATATATTTTACCGCAACTAAAATAAAGACTCCAATATCATTAAAATATTGAGATTTTATTATGATTGTTTTATAAACCTTCTTTACCACTTCTCTATCCTATTTAAATAGAAAACATCACTCTTGTGTACATATAACATGGCGTCTCCACATTGCGGTGTAAATAAATTTTTATTTTTATTTTACATGGATAGTAATTAAGATAAAATTTAGGAATATATATGATATTTATGAAATAAATATGGTCCTGTAAATATAATATGTCATTTACCTTCTTACTCATCCACTCGTTATAAATTTTATCATTGATCGTATGAACATGTGCACTATCAAGACCATGTAATAATGTCAATCATTTTTAATGTAAATATTGCATGGATATTAATAAATATTTATATAACCAATATATATGACATTTATATCATTACTAACATTACATATATAATTTAACAATATTAAATATGAAATAATGAAACAACCAAATTTAAATTTATATGAAAAACGAAACAATTCACAATATGAAATGACTACTTTAATAAATAAATTTTATTAAAATTGTTATGAAATACTATATGTGGATAATATATGATATAATAAATATAAATATTGTTCTATTATAGAATTATAATAAATTTAAAAGTACTATATAGCATTCTAGAATCTTCTTATAAAGAAATTCATACCTATGGTATGGAATTTTATAATTCAATTTTCATTCATTGGGTTATATCACTTTTTATTGATTATATTTTTTAAATATTATAAATGATATTAAAATTAATTTATTTATTTTTCTACATTTTCTATGGATTTAAATTTTATACACGTAATTTCACCACTAAATTATTACCAATTCAATGATATGATCCTTATAAGGGTTCTTCACATCAAATTGTCTCCTTTAAGACATATGTTATATTATACAAGTATCTTGTTTTATGAGGTTTATCTTCTACCCCTTTACCATGTTATATGATATATATCCTCATATTCATTGTATTGAATGTTTCATTTGATGTTATTTCATTCATGGAGGTTGTGATTTGAATGTTTCAAAATTGGTAAGGCTTATTTTACAATATCATACTTATTCGGGATTATTTATATTTGAAGATTCCATTTAGGAAATTATATTATCAATTTATCTTCAACCACATTTATTTTCTTTTTGTGTTAGTAATTTTTGAAATTAAATGTTTTTCATTAATTTTTTTTATTTTTTAGTACTAAATAGGCTGATATAATTTTTTGAAGGAAAGCTGACAATGTTTTTCTATTTGGTTAGAAATATTTTTATTTCATGTCTATATTTTAAAAATGATTTAAATAATTTTATTACTATTATTAAATGATTTATTGAAGTTACTTTTCCCAATTTTCTAATTTCTATAAAATATTTTAAAACAAATCTTCTTGTCTTTTCTGAATGAGGTACATTTTAACCAAGATGTATAAAAAAAATTTATTTTAATGATAATCGTACAAATGGATTTTCCATCCATAATTACTATTATATTCCCCCAAGATTTATTTTAATATTTTCATCATTCTCTCTAGTAATTTGTTTGTTAATATTTTTTAATTTTTTATATATTTAAAAATTGATTTCAAAATGAAGATGGGATTTTTCTCAATAATGTTTCATGTAATTGTTTTATTTTTTTTATATATTTCAACGAAATCTAATAAATATTTTAAATTAATGGGTGTATAATCAAAGATTATAACCCATAATATTTCCCTAGATGTCTTATGATATTTTTGAATGGTGAAATTATTAACAATCTGTATTCCATGTCTTCCAATACATAAAATTATTTAATATTAAGGATCATTTATTGAGTTGTATTATTTTTTCATATAATTAATGAATTGAACTTATTAGGTGATGTGTGACATCCAGTAATAGATATCCCCATGATTCATTGATAGATCACATAATAAAAAAAGTTTGTGTTTTAGTCCAATTCTTACCTACTTATATGGTATTATTTGATCGTAATTTATTCCTACAATATTATCTATGCCTTTTGTATTCTATGACAGATTCTGTTATACCCATTCCATTACGATCCTCTAATCTCGCCTTTTTATTATGTTTCCTTTCCTAAAATTCTTTGAATTGTAGTATGATTGATATGAAAGGATAACATAGAAGGAATTATAATGTTATCAAATAAAGTGTTATGTTGTATTTTATGTTTTCGAATCTAATGTTAGAAACATTATTTGGGTGAGGTTAGGGAGATCGATGAAGGATATTTTACCTCAGTGAAAGATATTTCTCTTCAAAATATTATTATGAAATGTAATACAGTTCATATTTTTATGAAAATGGATTCTATTTCACAATGATATTAATATTTCATGTGATCGATTCTTAAATGGGTTTTCTTACTGAGGGGTTGGAATACATATGTTTTTGATGAGTTATCAAAGAGAATTATATATGCTATGAGGTTTCTCAAATTAGAATATAACCTCGATAGGACATTAGTTCTTTCAAATCATTTTATCATTTGAATATTTAAAATTGGATAGATTGGTTTAGTGGCTCGGTCATGCTGAGATGAGGTACTCTAATCATCTAAAAATGGGATATATATTTTAATCCCTTCGAGTCATTGAACACTTTTTACTGGGTATGGGTCAAAATATTATGAATTTTATGGCTTTTCTAGCATTATATGATTCCAGTTTTTGTTTCTTCATTGATTTGAGTCCTAATAAAATGTATAGAGAAGAAAAAAATCTAGAATAATCGATTATTAAATGATTCAAATAAAATTAAATTAACCATCACCCTTGGTTCATCAAGTTTCATTATGAAAGGATGATAATTACATTAACATATGGGTGGAGTGCTAAAATATTCATGGTTTTTTAGTCTTTGAAAAACTACTGTGCATTCTGAAAATTTATATCGGTTAAATTTAACTATTTTTGGCATTTATCAATGTTTATGGTCAGGAGTAATCTATATGAATGACGAAATCCGTCATTCAAAAAATTAATGCAACAATATTATTGAAACTAACATCTCAAATGGATAGAAATTGATCTTGAATGTAAATTTGAATAATGGGATGCATGATTTTGGCTATTCTAATGCTTTGGCTTCATAGATCTCAAACTTTTAAAGCTAAGATAAGCTCATGATCTATATTTATATCCTAAGAAGCTCAAGAATTATATTGGATGTTTTGAAAGAGTGAAAACCCATTTCTAATGAAGGTAATGTAATAAAACACTAGTTCAAGGGTATTTATTCTGATGTAGATGATAATTATAGTGACATATTGTAAAATTTTGGTACCAAAATCGAGTACACAATTGAAGTTGATGAAAATGATGATGTGTCAAATAAAGTAAATTGGACCAATTATAATAAGAAGAGAAACCCATATTAACTCTCCAGTGACACCAAGGGTAACAATAAAATACCTAATGTGAGAGGTTCTTTATAATGCCCCAACCTTAAACCCTACTTAATCTTGAGTTATTACAAGATTACACATTGAGGATATTTTCAGGTTTAGAGTTTTAGAGAATTAGAACATAAAACTTGCATTACATTCCACATATAAACAAAGTGGTTACATAAAGATAGTATTCATTTTTCCCATCAATGGAAACATATTTAATATAAGACATTGATTCATTCTTGACACTTCCTTGACACTATCATCATATCATGTACCTTTCCCTTGACCTGTGAAAAACATTTCAAAAAAAAACTTGGGATGAGCATAAAAAAGCTCATTATGGGCTATAAAAATATGGAAAGGAAACATAAGATCATATATACATAATAATGAAATAATACTTTACCCATAAAACATAAGCACTTTAACATACCTCATCAAATCTTGAATCAAACATAGAAATCATAAGACATAAAGGTAACTTGAGGCATTCATAACATTCTTACGTAGGGAGTAACCCTCTTGGTTACGTTTGGAATACCCATCACAGTATATTCCCTAAATCTCTTCGGAGAAACCTTAACGTTTCACTCCTTCGCGTTACCCAATTCATTGGAGAGCTATATCGGGCTCACCCGCCCTTAGTTTATCACGGAGCCCACCGTCTTCACAATAATGCCCAAGAACCATAACATAATCGTATCACATAAAACATGCATAAAGGAAACATAACATTTCCACATTTCAATCACAAGATATCAATACAACACATTGATATAATAAAAACATTATGAAAACCATTTTCAATACTAAAATAGATGAAAAGTAAAACATGGTATTTATATTTCTTTTAAAAAAGGTATGGCTTGTAGAGGAAGTCGAAACTCAAATAATGGTCACGGTGGCGGAGAAGTCGTTGTCGACGAATACGTACGACAAAAACATTCCCTTTTGTCGTTTAGTAAATGCTTCTTATAGAAAAGTTTCCTTTTGAATAAACGTAAAAGTAAAAGGGTTTTATACACCGTATAAAAGAAGGTTGTGTATAAAAAAATATGCATCAATGAAAGGAGATTGAGACGAAGTCCCATACCTCAGGTCCGACTTGACTCTGTAATTCTTTAATATCCTGAATAATAAACTTGATTTAGTTTCTAATTGTTGAAGAAAATTTTTAAAGTTCATTTTTCCTTTTATATCACTTATTTTCATGTCATGAACACTATGTAATTATTTAAGTTTGTAACGGTCGTTTTAACGATCATTGGAACTTGAGTAAAAAATAAACCCTTTAAAATTAAAAGTTTTTCATGTATCCATTATATCCATAATTATAATCATGATGTATATATCATATATATCATATATATCCAGTATATACATGCATTTATAATATTACATAATCATTTAGAGGTAAGAAATGAAATGCACCGTTCATGGAGACAGTAAGCCGTACGTACGAATGAACAGTAATTTCATTTATATTTCATATTTTATAAAATGGAATCATAATGATATAAAGGTATATTATAATTCCAGTTTAATATCATATATAATATCATAACTCCATCCTTTATACGTCCCACATATGGTATTAACGAATCAAAACACTTTGAGGGGGCGGTAGTCCGCACTTCCTTAAATGAAGATATCATGTTTACCCATAATGGAAACCATAAAGTTATGCCCAAAATGAAAAATACATAAGATTAAGGAAAACATAAACATATTATATATCATATATAAATTTTGTGTCATCTTAATGGCCACCTTTGAAGGTGTTAAAATAATGTTGAACAATCATCGTTTCAGGAGGCAGAAATTCGCCATCCATGGAAACAGTATGTTCTTTAACCATTAGATGTATGTGTGTGAAGGTGTAGCTCGAATCCATCTTATAACAACATCCTAGTATATTGAAGATACTATAGTTGTTACAAAAGAAATGAATAAAAAGATTTTAGGGGGTTGGAGAAGCAAAATAATACAAAAGGACTCAAGTGAAGACATTACCTTAAAATCGGGTAACTCCCTTTGGTTTGAGCTCAAATGATTCATTGCGAAGACATATGCCCAAAGTGAGGCTTCAAGGAGTAATAGAGGTATGTGGAGAGACAAAATGGGCAGGGTTTGTCCGAGCCAAAGGCTTTGAAAGTGTGGGTAAGGAGGTACAGGTGGAGGCCTTTTATAAGAGGAGAGGAGGGGCACTCTTGGTAGGTAAAGAAATGTTACTTTATTTTAAAATGATTTTAGGATTCAAAAGGACGCACATTGATAAAATTCAAGGCTAAGGTGATAAGGGTTCTAAATCCACCCATCCAGTAGGTTTTGGACATGTGTAGGTCATAGATGTTACATTATCATTTCATATTATTTAAATCCTTTATTAATGAGGTAATCGCTGCATCATCATGATGTCATAAATAATTTAATTTATTTAAAGTATAAAAATTTTAAAAAAATACTATGATGTAGGAAATATTTTTATCTTTCCAATGAATATTTATAATCAAAACTATGACTTGTATAACCCCATTTAAAAATTGTTTTAGTAAAACATCTAATGTTTGTGTCATTTTTACTTTAACACTAAATATAAAGTTATTTATGTCATTTCCCAACCAAAGTGGCTCCATGGTGTCCCCAAGTTGACACATGGATTGTATTGGTCGTCCATGACACATCCAATGATGGTAGTACATGTTTCAATCTCATCTCATATTATTAAAACATTATTTTTACCTTAAACTACACTAATTACCTCTAATCGCGATTAAGAAATTAAAAGTTACTATTCACCAAAAAATTATTTTAATCTCATTCAACCACATTTTACTTCTTAATGACAATCATGTATGTCAGATTTTTGAAAATCAAATCACAGAAGTGGCAAAGTTTCATTTAAACGAAAAATCAGTTTCTTTAACTACCACTTAGTGGTTTCACTATTCATCAAAAATTGATGTCTTTCAGAAAAATTCCAAAACTTCACCCTAAGCTATATTTGATATTCTGAATTCAAAAATGATGTCTATTTTTCAAAATTCAAGACATATAAGATGCATTAATTAATTTAATAATGAATTCCTGCTATCATGACAAATAACGTGTTTTAATGAAACAATAAGTATCAAAAGATTGACACTAGTTTAAGTCCAATTTTAAAGTGAAATTGATTCCAATGACCACCATTGGATTAAATGTTAAAAATATATTATAATTTCACTTCAAAACCAATTAAAAAGATAATATAATCATATAGATAAATTATATTAAAAAGAGGTTTTGGATTAAAATACAACATTTTCACTATTCATTAAAAAATGAACTTTATCGGAAAAATACCAAATATTCACACAAAGTAAATTTTGATGTCCCAATCATAAAGAATAAGTTTATTTTGACAAACATATCTTATTAAATTGTCCAAATATAGATTTAAAAAGGGATTTCCATTAAAAGGTAGTAAAACAATCTTTTAAAAATATTAGTGTATTCCATGCTTAGGATTGGATTTATTTTCATTTTAAGCCTCTAAAACACTATCTAATTCATTAATAGAAATAGATAAAAATATCTATTATTCATTACTTACTTGGGATGTTACATACTTCCCCCCTTTAGAAAATTGTGTCCTTGTAATTTATTTACTTATCAAATAAATGGGGGTACTTATCCCTCATTGCATTTTCAGATTCCCATGTTGCCTCTTCCATCATGTGGTTTTTCCAAAAAAAACCTTTACCTGATTAATCACCTTATTCCGTAACACTTACTCCATGTGTTCAAGAATCTGGACCAGTTGTTCCTCATATGATAGGTTCTCTTCCAGATGAACTACCTCTGGACTCACAACATGAGATTGATCTGGCATGTACTTTCTCAGCATCGAAACATGAAAAACATTGTGTACCTGAGATAAACTCGGAGTTAAAGGCACCTGGTATGCAACTGATCCAACTCTCTCCAGAATTTCATATGGTCCAATGAACCTTGGACTCAGCTTTCCTTTCTTACCAAATCGCATCACACTTGTCCATGGTGAGACATTGAGAAAAACATGATCACCTACCTCAAAAGATAGATCCTTCACCCTGTTGTCCGCATAACTCTTCTTCCTGCTCTGAGTTGTTCTCATGTGTTTCTGTATTAGATGAACTTTTTATACCAACTCTTCTACCAATTCTGGTCCCATCAACGTCCTTTCACCCAATTCATCCCAGAAAGCTGGAGTTCGACACCGCTTCCCATATAATGCCTAAAATGGTGCCATATGTATACTGGAATGAAAACTGTTATTATATGAAAATTCAACCAAAGAAATATGTTGGTCCCAACTTCCCTGATAATCCATCGAACAAGCTCGTAGAATATCCTCCATGGTCTGAATTGTTCATTCTGACTGCCCATCTGATTGAGGATGAAAAGTTGTACTAAAATTTAATTCAGTACCCAACGACTTCTGAAGGCCTTTCCAAAAGTTAGAAATGAACCTGGGATCACGGCCAGATACAATAGAGAGAGGAACTCCATGTAACCTGACTATCTCTTTAAGATACAAACGATAATGTTGATCTAGAGAGAAAGTATCTCTAATAGGAAGGAAATGAGAAGACTTGGTCAAGCGATCAACAATAACACAGATTGCATTATTACCTCGAGATGTATTCAGAAATCCCACAATGAAGTCCATGGATATATTCTAGCATTTCCACTCTGGAACTGGTAAAGGTTGAAGCATCCCTTTCGGTAACTACCTCTCTTCTTTAACCTGTTGACAATTCAAACACCTCACAGTAAAATCAACAATATCTCTTTTCATTCCATCCCACCAGTAATAATCCCGCAGATCTCTGTACATCTTTGTACTGCCAGGATGAACTGAAAATGGAGAACTATGAGCTTCACATAACAACTCTCTCTTCAACTGTGAATCACAAGGCACACACAATCTCTTCCAAAGTCTCAAAACACAATCATTATCAATGTTGAATTCGGGAAACTTACCTTTCTGAACCAGCTCTACGTTTTTCTGCAAATAACTGTCTTGCTTCTGTGCTTGCTTGATTCTGTCTGATAGAGAAGATTTCACTGATACCTAAAACAAAACAGAAGAACATCCTGCACCAACAACTTCTATGCCCAAGTTCATCAAATCCTTAACCAAATGATCACGTTCCAAACACAACATTTCTAATGAAGCATTACTTTTTCAACTCAAAGCATCATCCACTTTATTTGCTTTTCCCGGATGGTAATGGATTGTACAATCATAATCCTTGATTAATTCTAGCCATCTCATTTGTCTCATGTTTAACTCTTTCTGAGTGAATATATACTTTAAACATTTGTGATCAGTATATATTTCACACTTTACTCCATACAAATGATGCCTCCAAATTTTTAAAGCGAAAACAACAGTAGCTAATTCCAAATCATGTGTAGGGTAATTTACCTCATGAGTTATCAACTGTCGTGAAGCATAACAATTACCTGATCATTCTGCATTAGGACGCAACCAAGTCCTTTCAATGAAGCATCACTGTATATAACAAACTCACCATTCCTGGAAGGTAGTTCCAAAACTGGAGCATTCAGCAATCTTCTTTTCAATTCCTGAAAACAATCATCACATTCTTTTGTCCAGATAAACTTAACACCCTTCCAAGTTAGCTTAGTCATTGGACTAGATAACCGTGAAAAATTTCTAACTAAACTTCGGTAATAGACTTCCAAACCAAGGAAACTACGAATCTCTGTTACATTTTTGGATCTTGGTCATTCTTCAACAACCTTTGTTTTTACAGGATCAATAGCTATCCCATATTTAGAAACAATGTGACCAAGGAAAGAAATTTGTTGCAACCAAAACTCACATTTGCTGAATTTCCCATACAATTTATTTTCTTTTAAGGTTTTCAAAATAACCCTTGAATGTATTTCATGCTCCTCTTTACATTTATAAAACACCAAAATAACATCAATGAAAACCACCACAAACTTATCCAAGAACTCATGGAAAATTCTATTCATTAAGTCCATGAATACAGCAGGTGCATTGGTTAGCCCAAGAGGCATTACTACAAATTCATAATGGCCATATCTTGTTCGAAACGCAGTCTTCAGAACATCTGCCTCCTTTACCTTTAGCTGATGGTACCCTGATCTCAGGTCAATCATTGAAAAATACTGAGTTCCCTGGAGATGATCAAACAAATCATCGATATGAGGCAAAGAATATTTGTTCTTAATAGTGATGTTATTCATGGCTCTATAATCAATGCAAAGTCTCATAGAACCATATTTCTTTTTATCAAATAAAATAGGAGCACCCTATGGAGATGTGCTAGGTCGAATGAAACCTTTCTCTAATAAATCTTGCAATTTCTCCTTCAACTCTAAAAGTTCAATTTGATCCATTCGATAAGGGGGTTTTGAAATTGTCTTAGCATCAGGAACTAAGTCAACAGTAAATTCAACATCCCGATCTGGTATTATTCCAGGAAACTCATCAGGAAAAACATCAGGATACTCATTTACCACTAGCACATCATTAATCTGAACAGTTCCCTTGTTTTCAACAATATGTGCAAGGTAACATTCTTTTCCATATTTTACATGTTTCTCAGCCTCTTGATAAGTTATCAATAGTAAGGGTTCATTCTTGTACACAAACAGAAAGTATTTCTGAAAAGAAACTTCTTTAGCTCTATAGTCAATCTTAGCATGGTAAATAGAGAGCCAATCTATACCCAGGATAACATCAAACTCTGCTAGAGGTAGAATAATAAGGTTTGCAAGTAGGTTCTTTCCACAGATAAGGATAGGAAGATTCTTATAAATTCTTTTTGCCTCAACATTTCCCCCAGGTGTTTTTACCACAAGTTCAGGATTCATTTCTTGAGATGGTATTCCCCTTTTACTAGAAAAGGTTTCAGAGATGAAAGAATGTGTATACCCTGAATCAAACAACACACTGGCATAATCTGAAAAAATAAACAAAGTACCTGATACAACTTTATTTGATGGCCCGACATCTGCTGAAGTAGTTGAAAATGATTTCAACACCCCTTTTTTCTTGTAGTCTAACTTCTTCCCATCACTCGATCTCTTTCTCGGACACTCGTTTGCATAGTGACCCATCTCATTGCACTTAAAACATTTCACTAACTGTAAATCAAATTTGAACTTACCATCACCTTGATCGTTTTCAGTGCAATCACGAGCCTTATGTCCCATCTTACCACATTAGTAGCACTTTCCAGAATTCAGAAGACATTCCCCAGCATGCCTTTTTTCACATTTATCACAAACTTGAAACTTAGTTTTCTTACCATCAGACGTTTTTGAAGAATTATTCCCTTTCTCCTGCCACCTCGGTCTCTTCTTCTGTTTGTTCTTATAGAACACTTGATCTTAGGCAAACTCCATTTCCACCTTCTCATCACATCGAACAATCTTTTCATAACTTTTAAACTCATGAGAATCTAAAGCCCTTCAATATTTTGGCTTTAATCCTGAGTAAAAACGATTGATTTTACTATCAAGGTCTCAGATAAAATTTCGAGCATACCTTGCCAATCGAGTGAACCTCTCTTCATAGGCAGCCACTGAGTCTTCCTCTTGCCTCAATTCAAAGAATTTATTTTCCATCCTAAGTCGAACATCCATAGGAAAATACTTCTCAAGAAACATACCTTTAAATTCATCCCAGTAGAGAGTATCAATCTCATCAACGTCCCTGATATTTTTAACCATCGACCACCACTGATTTTCTTCACCCTCCAAACGGTAAATAGAAAGACTAACCTTTTGATTGTATGAACACCCCATGACATCGAAAATCTTCTCCAGTGCTTTAATCCACCCTTCATCTAACACAGGGTCAGATGATCCTCTGAATGATGGGGTATGTTGCCTCATTAAATGTTCCACCACTAACATGTTCCTCTACGGTTGATCTGGCTGATCTCATGCATTGATACCACCTCCATTTATCGCTTGAGTCAACTGCACCATTACTACAACAAACTATTTAGTTCCAATTCCGACCATCTCAGGATGCTGATTCGGAAGGTTATTTCCTTCTGTATTCCTTCCTAGCACTGATTCCATGTTTCCTCTATGGAAAACAATTCTGAACAAACATGTCTTAGATGAAGCAACATGGTAATCTTCAAATGGTATATCATTTCAAAAAAAAATATTTTTGGATAATCATTTAATAGAATTATAACTCCTAAAGTTATCTAAACCGACCTCTGATACCAACTATAAGGCCCCATCCTTAAACCATACTTAATCTTGAGTTATTACAAGATTACACATTGAGGATCTTTTCAGGTTTAGAGTTTTAGAGAATTAGAACATAAAACTTGCATTACATTCCACATATAAACAAAGTGGTTACATAAAGACAGTATTCATTTTTCCCATCAATGGAAACATATTTAAAATAAGACATGGATTCATTCTTGACACTTCCTTGACACTATCATCATATCATGTACCTTTCCCTTGACCTGTGAAAAAAATTTCAAAAAAAACATGGGATGAGCATAAAAAGCTCAGTATGGGTTATAAAAATATGGAAAGGAAACATAAGTTCATATATACATAAGAATGAAATCATAATTTACCCATAAAACATAAGAACTTTAACATAACTCATCAAATCATGAATAAATCATAGAAATCATAAGACATAAAGGTAACTTGAGGCATTCATAACATTCTTATGTAAGGAGTAACCCTCTTGGTTACGTTTGGAATACCCATCACAGTATATTCCCAAAATCTCTTCGGAGAAACCTTAACGTTTCACTCCTTCGCATTACCCAATGCATTGGAGAGATATATCGGGCTCACCCGCCCTTAGTTTATCATGGAACCACCCATCTTCATAATAATTCCCAAGAACCATAACATAACTGTATCACATAAAACATGCATAAAGGAAACATAACATTTCCACATTTCAATCACAAGATATCAATACAACACATTGATATAATAAAAACATTATGAAAACCATTTCCAATACAAAAATAGAAGAAAAGTAAAACATGGTAGTTATTTTTCTTTTAAAAAAAGGTATGGCTTGTAGAGGAAGCCGAAATTCAAATAATGGTCACGGTGGCGGAGAAGTCGTTGTTGCCGCATACGTACGACAAAAACATTACCGTTTGTCGTTTAGAAAATTATTCGTATAAAAAAGTTTCCTTTTGAATAAACGTAAAAGTCAAAGGGGTTTATACACCGTATAAAAGAAGTTTGTGTATAAAAAAAATATGCCTCAATGAAAGGAGATTGAGACGAAGTCCCATACCTTGGGTCCGACTTGACTTGGTCGTTCTTTAATCTCCTGAATAATAAACATGAGTTAATTTCTACTTGTTTAAGAACCTTTTTAAAGTTCGTTATTCCTTTTATATCACTTATTTCCATGTCATGAACACTATGTAATTATTTAATATAATAACGGTCGTTTTAACGAACATTGGTACTTGAGTCAAAAATAAACCCTTTATAATTACAAGTTGATCAGGTATACATTATATCCAGAAAAATAATCATGATGTATATATCATATATATCATATATATCTAGTTTATACATGCATTTATAATATTACATAATCAGTTAGAGGTAAGAAATGAAATGCACCGTTCATGGAGACGGTAAGCCGTACGTACGCATGAACGCTACCTTCATTTATATTTCGTATTTTATAGAATGGAATCATAATGATATAAAGGAATATTATAATTCCAGTGTAATATCATATATAATATCATAACTCCATCCTTTATACGTCCCAAATATGGAATTAACGAATCAAATCACTTTGAGGGGGCGGTAGTCCGCACTTTCTTAAATGAAGATATCGTGTTTACCCATAATGAAAACCATAAAGGTATGCCCAAAATGAAAAATACATAATCTTAAGAAAAATATAAACATATCATATATCATATATAAATATAGTGTAATCTTAATGGCCACCTTTAAAGGTGTTAAAATGATGTTGAACAATCATCGTTTCGGGAGGTAGAAATTCGACATCCACAGAAACAGTATGTTCTTTAACCATTAGATGTAGGTGTGTTTAGGTGTAGCTCGGATACTTCTTATACAAACATCCTAGTATATTGAAGATACTTGAGTTGTTACAAAATAAATGAATAAAAAGAGTTTAGGGGGTTGGAAAAACAAAATAAAACAAAAGGACTCAAGTGAAGACATTACCTTGAAATCGGGTAACTCCCTTTGGTTTAAGATAAAAGGCTTACTTGGGAAGACTTCTTCCCAATGTGAGGCTTCAAGGAGAAAGATAGGGATGTGTAGAGACAAAATGGGCAGGGTTTGGCCAAGCCAAAGGCTTTGGAAGTGTGGGTAAGGAGGTAGAGGTGGGGACCTTTTATAAGAGGAGAGGAGGGGCACTCTTGGAAAGTAAAGAAATGTTACTTTATTTTAAAATGATTTTCGGATTCAAAAGGTCCCAAATTGATAAAATTAGAGGGTAGGGTGATAAGGGTTCTAAATCCACCCATATAGTAGGTTTTGGACATGTTTAGGTCATAGATGTTACATTATCATTTAATTTTATTTAAATCCTTTTTAATGAGGTAATCGTTGCATCATCATGATGTCATAAATAATTTAATTTATTTAAAGTATAAAAATTATAAAAAAATACTATGATGTAGGAAATCATTTTATCATTCCAATGACTATTTATAATCAAAACTCTGACTTGTATAACCCCATGTAAAAATTGTTTTAGTAAAACATCTAATGTTTGTGTCATTTTTACTTTAACATTAAATAAAAAGTTATTTATGTCATTTCCCAACCAAAGTGGCTCCATGGGGTCCCCAAGTTGACCCATGGATTGTCTAGGTCGGCCATGACACATCCAATGATGGTAGGACATGTTTAAAGCTCATCTCATATTATTGAAACATTATTTTTACCTTAAACTACACTAATTACCTCTAATCGCGATTAAGAACTTAAAAGTTACTGTTCACCAAAAAATTATTTTAATCTCATTGAACCACATTTTACTTCTTAATGACAACCATGTATGTCATATTTTTGAAAATCAAATCACAGATGTGTCAAAGTTTCATTTAAACGAAAAATCGGTTTCTTTAACTACCACTTAGTGGTTTCACTATTCATCAAAAATTGAAGTTTTTCTAAAAAATTCCAAAACTTCACCCTAAGATATATTTGATATTCTGAATTAAAAAATGATGTCTAATTTAAAAAATTCAAAACATATAATATGCATTAATTAATTTAATAATTAATTCCCGCTGTCATGACAAATAGCGTGTTTTTATGAAACAATAAGTATCATAAGATTGACAATAGTTTAAGTCCAATTTCAAAGTGAAATTGATTCCAATGACCACCATTGGATTAAATTTTTAAAATATATTCTAATTTCACTTCAAAACTAATTCAAAAGATAATCTATTTATATGAATAAATGAGATTAAAAAGGGGTTTTGAATTAAAATACAACATTTTCACTATTCATTAAAAAATGAACTTTTTCGGAAAAATACCAAAAATTCACACAAAGTAAATTTTGATGTCCCAATAATAAATAATAAGTTTATTTTGACAAACATATCTTATAAAATTGTCAAAATATATATTTAATAATGGATTTCCATTAAAATACAGTAAAGCAATCTTTTAAAAATATCAGTGTATTCCATGCTTAAGATTGGATTTATTTTCATTTTAAGCCTCTAAAACACTATCTAATTCATTAATAGACATAGATAAAAATATCTATTTTTCATTACTTACTTGGGATGTTACATCCTTCCCCCCTTTAGAAAATTGCATCCTCGTAATTTATTTACTTATCGAATAAATGGGGGTACTTATCCCTCATTGTATTTTTAGATTCCCATATTGCCTCTTCCATCATGTGGTTTTTTCACAAAACCATTACCTGATTAATTACCTTATTCCGTAACACTTTCTCCCTGTGGTCAAGAATCCGGACCGATTGTTCCTCATATGATAGGTTCTCTTCCAGCTGAACTACCTCTGAACTCAAAACATAATATGGATCTGGCATGTACTTTCTCAGCATCGAAACATGAAAAACATTGTGTACCTGAGATAAACTCGGAGGTAAATCCACCTGGTATGCAACTGATCCAACTCTCTCCAGAATTTCATATGGTCCAATGAACCTTGGACTCGTCTTTCCTTTCTTACCAAATTGCATCACACTTTTCCATGGTGATACTTTGAGAAAAACATGATCACCTACCTCAAAAGATAGATCCTTCCTCCTGTTGTCCACATAACTCTTCTACCAGCTTTGAGCTATTCTCATGTGTTTCTGTATCAGCTGAACTTTTTCTGCCAACTCTTCTACCAATTCGGGTCCCATAAACTTCCTTTCACCCACTTCATCACAGAAAGTTGGAGTTCGACACCGTTTCCCATATAATGCCTGAAATGGTGCCATCTGTATACTGGAATGAAAACTATTATTATATGAAAATTCAACCAAAGAAAGATATTGGTCCCTACTTCCCTGATAATCCATCGAACAAGATCGTACCATATCCTCCATGGTCTGAATTGTTCGTTCTGACTTCCCATCTGATTGAGGATGAAAAGCTGTTCTAAAATTTAATTCCGTACCCATCGACTTCTGAAGGCCTTTCCAAAAGTTAGAAGTGAACCTGGGATCACGGTCAGATACAATGGAGAGAGGAACTCCATGTAACGTGACTATCTCTTTAAGATACAAATGGGAAAGTCGATCTAGAGAGAAAGTATCTCGAATAGGAAGGAAATGAGAAGACTTGGTCAAGCGATCAATAATAACCCAGATTGCATTATTACCTCGAGATGTCTTCAGCAATCCCACAACTAAGTCCATGGATATATATTTTCCCATTTCCACTCTGGCACTGGTAAAGGCTAAAGCATCCCTTTCGGTAACTGCCACTCTGCTTTAACCTGTTTACAAGTCAAACACTTCACAGTAAAATCAGTAATATTCCTTTTCATTCCATCCCACCAGTAATACTCCTGCAGATCTCTGCACATCTTAGTACTGCCAGGATGAACTGAAAATGGAGAACTATGAGCTTCACATAACAACTCTCTCTTCAACTGTGAATCACAAGGCACACACAATCTCTTCCCAAATCACAAACACAATCATTATCAATGTTGAATTCAGGCAACTTACCTTTCTGAACCAGCTCTACCTTTTTCTGCAACTCACTGTCTTGCTTCTGTGCTTGCTTGATTCTGTCTGATAGATAAGATTTCACTGATACCTGAAACAAAATAGAAGAACATCCTGCACCAAAAACTTCTATTCCCAAGTTCATAAAATCCTTAACCAAAGGATCACGTTCCAAACGCAACATTGCTAATGAAGCATTACTTTTTCAACTCAAAGCATCAGCCACTTTATTTGCTTTTCCCGGATGGTAATGAATTGTACAATCATAATCCTTGATTAATTCTAGAAATCTCCTTTGTCTCATGTTTAACTCTTTCTGAGTGAATATATACTTTAAACTTTTGTGATCGGTATATATTTCACACTTTACTCCATACAAATGATGCCTACAAATTTTTAAAGCGAAAACGACAGCAGCTAATTCCAAATCATGTGTAGGGTAATTTATATCATGAGTTTTCAACTGTCGTGAAGCATAAGAAATTACCTGATCATTCTGAATTAGGACACAACCAAGTCCTTTCAATGAAGCATCAATGTATATAACAAAGTCACCATTCCTAGAAGGTAGTGCCAAAACTGGAGCATTCACCAATATTCTTTTCAATTCCTGAAAACAATCATCACATTCTTTTGTCCAGATAAACTTAACACCCTTCCGATTTAGCTTAGTCATTGGACTAGATAACTGTGAAAAATTTCTAACAAACATTCGGTAATAGCCTGCCAAACCAAGGAAACTACGAATCTCTATTACATTTGTGGTTCTTGGTCATTCTTCAACAACCTTTGTTTTTTCAGGATCAACAGTTATCCCATCTTTAGAAACAATGTGACCAAGGAAAGAAATTTTTTGCAACCAAAACTCACACTTGCTGAATTTCCCATACAATTTCTTTTCTTTTAAGGTTTGAAAAATAACCCTTAAATGTCTTTCATGCTCCTCTTTACTTTTATAAAAAACCAAAATATAATCAATGAAAACCACCACAAACTTATCCAAGAACTCAAGGAAAATTCTATTTATTAAGTCCATGAATACAACATGTGCATTGGTTAGCCCAAAAGGCTTTACTACAAATTCATAATGGTCATATCTTGTACAAAACACAATATTCGGAACATCTTCCTCCTTTACCTTCAGCTGATGGTACCCCGATCTCAGGTCAATCTTTGAAAAATACTGAGCTCCCTGGAGCTGATCAAACAAATCATCAATATGAGGAAAAGGATATTTGTTCTTAACAGTGATGTTATTCAAGTCTCTATAATCAATGCAAAGTCTCATAGAACTGTATTTCTTTTTAACAAATAAAACAGGATCACCCCATGGTGATGTGCTAGGACGAATGAAACCTTTCTCTAATAAATCTTGCAATTGATTTTTCAACTCTAAAAGTTCAATTTGAGCCATTCGATAAGGGGGTTTCGAAATTGGCTTAGCATCATGAACTAAGTCAACAGTAAATTCAACTTCCCGATCTGGTATTATTCCAGGCAACTCATTAGGAAAAACATCAGGATACTCATTTACCACTGGCACATCATTAATCTAAACAGTTCCCTTGTTTTCAACAATATGTGCAAGGTAACATTCATTTCCATCTTTTAAAAGTTTATGGGCCTCTTGATAAGTTATCAAAAGTAAGGGTTCATTCTTGTACACAAACTGAAAGTCTATATGAAAAGAAACTTCTTTAGCTCTACAGTCAATCTTAGCATGGTAAATAGAGATCCAATCCATACCCAGGATAACATCAAACTCTACTAGAGGTAGAAAAATAAGGTTTTTAAGTAGGTTCATTCCACAGATAAGGATAGGATGATTCTTATAAATTCAATTTGCCTCAACATTTCCCCCAGGTGTTTTTACAACAAGTTCAGGAGTCATTTCTTGAGATGGTATTCCCCTATTACTAGAAAAGGATTCAGAGATGAAAGAATGTGTAGACCCCGAATCAAACAACACACTGGCATAATCTGAAAAAACAAACAAAGTACATGATACAACTTCATTTGATGGCCCGACATCTGCTGAAGTAGTTGCAAAGGCTTTCACCACCCCTTTCTGCTTGTAGTATAACTGTTTCCCATCACTTGAGATCTTTTCCAGACACTCGTTTGCATAGTGACCTATCTCATTGCACTTAAAACAGTTCACTAACTATAAATAAAATTTGAACTTACCCTTACCTTGATCTTTTTCAGTGCAATCACGAGCCTTATGTCCCATCTAACCACATCAGTAGCACTTTCCAGAATTCAATAAGACATTCCCCAGCATGACTTTTTCCAAATTTATCACAAATTGGAAACTTAGTTTTCTTACCATCAGAATTTTTTGAAGAATTCTTCCATTTCTTCTACCACCTTGGTCTATTCTTCTGTTGGTTGTTATAGAACACTTGATCATCATCAAACTCCATTTCCACCTTCTCAGCACATCGAACAATCTTTTCATAACTTTTAAACTCACGAGAAGCTAATTCCCTTCGATATTTTGGCTTTAATCCTGAGTAAAAATGATTTATTTTTCTATCAAGGTCTCGGATAAAATTTGGAGCATACCTTTCCAATCTAGTGAACCTCTCTTAATAGGAAGCCACTGAGTCTTCCTCTTGCCTCAATTACAATAATTTCTTTTCCATCCTAAGTCGAACAGCCTTAGGAAAATACTTCTCAAGAAACATACCTTTAAATTCATCCCAGCCAAGAGTATCAATCTCAATAGCATCCCTGATATTTTTAACCATCGACCACCACTGATCTGCTTCACCCTCCATACGGTAAATAGCAAGACTAACCTTTTGATTCTCTGAACACCCCATGACATCGAAAATCTTCTCCAGTTCTTTAATCCACCCTTCAGCTAACACAGGGTCAGATGATCCTCTGAATGATGGGGGATGTTGCCTCATGAAATGTTCCACCACTTACATGTTCCTCTGCGGTTGATCTGGTTGATCGCATGCATGGATACCACCTCCATTTATCGCTTGATTCAACTGCGCCATTACTGCAACAAACTGTTCAGTTCCAATTCCGACCATCTCAGGATGCTGATTAGGAAGGTTATTTCCTTCTGTATTCCTTCCTAGCACTGCTACCATGTTTCCTCTGCGGAAAACCATTCTGAACAAACATGTCATAGATGAAGCAACATGGTAATCTTCAAATGCTATATCATTTCAAAAAAAATATTTTTGGATAATCATTTAATAGAATTCTAACTCCTAAAGTTATCTAAACAGACCTCTGATACCAACTATAAGGCCCCAGCCTTAAACCCTACTTAATCTTGAGTTATTACAAGATTACACATTGAGGATCTTTTCATGTTTAGAGTTTTAGAGAATTAGAACATAAAACTTGCATTACATTCCACATATAAACAAAGTGGTTACATAAAGACAGTATTCATTTTTCCCATCAATGGAAACATATTTAAAATAAGACATGGATTCATTCTTGACACTTCCTTGACACTATCATCATATCATGTACCTTTCCCTTGTCCTGTGAAAAACATTTCAAAAAAAACATGGGATGAGCATAAAAAGCTCAGTATGGGTTATAAAAATATGGAAAGGAAACATAAGTTCATATATACATAAGAACGAAATCATAATTTACCCATAAAAAATAAGAACATTAACATACCTCATCAAATCATGAATAAATCATAGAAATCATAAGCCATAAAGGTAACTTGAGGCATTCATAACATTCTTACGTAGGGAGTAACCCTCTTGGTTATGTTTGGAATGCCCATCACAGTATATTCCCTAAATCTCTTCAGAGAAACCATAATGTTTCACTCCTTCATGTTACCCAATGCATTGGAGAGCTATATCGGGCTCACCCATCCTTAGTTTATCACGGAACCACCCGTCTTCATAATAATGCCCAAGAACCATAACATAATCCTATCACATAAAACATGCATAAAGGAAACATAACATTTCCACATTTCAATCACAAGATATCAATACAACACATTAATATAATTAAAACATTATGAAAACCATTTCCAATACCAAAATAGAAGAAAAGTAAAACTTGGTATTTATTTTTCTTTTGAAAAAAAGGTATGGCTTGTAGAGGAAGCCGAAACTCAAATAATGGTCACGGCAGCGGAGAAGTCGTTGTCGCCGCATACGTACGACAAAAACATTCCCTTTTGTCATTTAGTAAATGCTTCATATAAAAAAGTTTCCTTTTGAATAAACATAAAAGTCAAAGGGTTTTATACACCATATAAAAGAAGGTTGTGTATAAAACAAAATATGCCTCAATGAAAGGAGATGGAGACGAAGTCCCATACCTCGGGTCCGACTTGACTCAGTCGTTCTTTAATCTCCTGAATAATAATCTTGAGTTAATTTCTATGTGTTTAAGAACCTTTTTAAATTTCATTATTACTTTTATATCACTTATTTCCATGTCATGAACACTATACAATTATTTAAGTTAATAACGGTCGTTTTAACAATCATTGGTACTTGAGTAAAAAATAAACCATTTATAATTACAAGTTGTTCATGTATCCATTATATACAGAATTATAATCATGATTTATATATCATATATATCATATATATCCAGTATATACATGAATTTATAATATTACTTAATCATTTAGAGGTAAGAAATGAAATGCACTGTTCATGGAGACGGTAAGCCGTACGTACGCATGAACGCTACTTTCATTTCTATTTCGTATTTTATAGAAGGGAATAATAATGATATAAAGGTATATTACAATTCCAGTGTAATATAATATATAATATAATAACTCCATCCTTTATACATCCCACATATGTTATTAACGAATCAAATCACTTTGAGGGGGCGGTAGTCCGCACTTCCTTAAATAAAGATATCGTGTTTACCCATAATGGAAACCATAAAGGTATGGCTAAAATGAAAAATACAGAAGCTTAAGGAAATAGAAACATATTATATATCATATATAAATATAGCGTCATCTTAATGGCCACCTTTGAAGGTGTTAAAAGAATGTTGAACAATCATCGTTTCGGGAGGCAGAAATTCTCCATCCACGGAAACAGTATGTTCTTTAACCATTAGATGTAGGTGTGTGTAGTTGTAGCTCGAATACTTATAATAACAACATCCTAGTATATTGAAGATTCTGGAGTTGTTACAAAAGAAATTAATAAAAAGAGTTTAGGGGGATGGAGAATCAAAATAAAACAAAAGGACTCAAGTGAAGACATTACCTTAAAATCTGGTAACTCCCTTTGGTTTGAGCTCAAAGGCTTCCTTGGGTAGACTTCTACCCAAATTGAGGCTTCAAAGAGTAAGAGAGGGATGTGGAGAGACAAAATGGCAGGGGTTGGCCGAGCCAAAGGCTTTGGAAGTGTGGGTAAGGAGGTAGAGGTGGGGGCCTTTTATAAGAGGAGAGGAGGGGCACTCTTGGAAAGTAAAGAAATGTTACTTTATTTTAAAATGATTTTCGGATTCAAAAGGCCCACATTGATAACATTAGAGGTTAAGGTGATAAGGGTTCTAAATCTACCCATCCAATAGGTTTTGGACATGTGTATGGCATAGAGTTTACATTATCATTTCATTTTATTTAAATCCTTTATTAATGAGGTAATCGCTGCATCATCATGATGTCATAAATAATTTAATTTATTTAAAGTCTAAAAATTATACAAAAAACTACTATTATGTAGGAAATATGTTTATCTTTCCAATGACTATTTATAATCAAAAATCTTACTTGTATAACCCCATGTAAAAATTGTTTTAGTAAAATATCTCATGTTTGTGTCATTTTTACTTTAACATTAAATATAAAGTTATTTTTGTCATTTCCCAACCAATGTGGCTCCATGGGGTCCCCAAGTAGACCCATGGATTTTATTGGTCATCCATGACACATCCAATTATGGTAGGACATGTTTAAAGCTCATCTCATATTATTAAAACATTGTTTTTACCTTAAACTACACTAATTACCACTAATCGCGATTAAGAACTTAAAAGTTACTATTCACCAAAGAATTATTTTAATCTCATTGAACCACATTTTACTTCTTAATGACAACTATTTATGTCTGATTTTTGAAAATCAAATCACAGAAGTGGCAACGTTTCATTTAAACAAAAAATCAGTTTCTTTAACTACCACTTAGTGGTTTCACTATTCATCAAAAATTGCAGTTTTTCAGAAAGATTCTAAAAATTCACCCTAAGCTATATTTGATATTCTGATTTAAAAAATGATATCTATTTTACAAAATTCAAAACATATAAGATTCATTAATTAATTTAATAATTAATTCCCTCTATCATGACAAATAGAGCGCTTTAATGAAACAATAAGTATCAAAAGATTGACACTAGTTTAAGTCCAATTTCAAAGTGAAATTGATTCCAATGACCACCAATGAATTAAATGGTAAAAATATATTCTAATTTCACTTAAAACCAATTAAAAATATAATCTAATCATATAAATAAATTAGATTAAAAATATTTTTTGAATTAAAATACAACATTATCACTATTCATTAAAAAATGAACTTTATCAGAAAAATACCAAAAATTCACACAATGTAAATTTTGATGTCCCAATAATAAAGAATAAGTTTATTTTGACAAACATAGATTATATAATTGTCAAAAGATATATTTAAAAATGGTTTGCCATTAAAAGGAAGTAAAACAATCATTTAAAAATATTAGTGTATTCCATGCTTAAGATTGGATTTATTTTCATTTTAAGCCTCTAAAACACTAACTAATTCATTAATAGACATAGATAAATATATCAATTATTCATTACTTAATTGGGATGTTACATTCTTCCCCAATGAAAATAATGAAATATAAACCATGTATGGATTACTCAAATATATAAAAAAATGGTTAAAAGATCCTCTAAATAAGGAATTATGATTTTTCATATTATTTATAAAGAAGAAAAGGATGAAAAAATTGAAAGGATCATTGATCCTTGGTGCTGATATCATAGATGAATTTTATAAATGGATTGATGAAAAAGAAAAAATTTAAAGAAATATGAGGCTGGATTTATTTTTTTTAATAAATATAATTAAATCTAGAACTTTATGGTCTTCAATATTGTAAATGATTTTAAAATTAATCTGAATTTCAACTATAAGGCACTCACATGGGCTTGATTGGTTACATCCTTCTATTTTTCTGGTTGGGTTTTTACTACTCACCTTTCTGACATATAAGGGGGAGATCCCTTCATTCAATAATGTGCCAGGTCTTATGGAAATCATAACAAAAATATAAGACAATCTAGATATTGTTTAAATAAATGCAGCCAATAATATTTGACTATAGAATTTTTATGTAATGTATGGACCCTTTTGCAAGAAAAAATCGGATCATCTATGATTGTTTTTCTAGTGGTTTATTATTAGTATAGGAGAACATAGTATGAATATGTGCTATCAAAAAACTAATGATTACATTGATTCAATCTGATGTTTCTTCTCACGTGTTCCATGGGGAGTGGAGGAATATTGTGGTACATTGTGGATTCACTAATGTTATTCATGGTTTGAAGTATAAGTGAATTTTAATTAATTTTAGATGGATTCAGACATCATTCATTATTCTATATCACATAGTATGGGTTATAACCTAATTTTCACTCTACTTAAATTAATGACGTAGGTTGTACACTTTCTTTTGGTGTTTTACTATTTATATAGTAGGATTTTCCCATTTAACCTTTTACCTTGTACTTTTATTTTTGTTTTTTTTAAATAATTTTGGGATCATGGATCATGTTTCCAAATAAAAGGTTTACACATTTTGTTTATCCTCTTATTATTCATTCACATATGGAATTTAACCATTATTGAATTATTATTCTCATATAATATAAATTCAATACGTATAATCCAAATATACTGGGTTTCTAATATCATTTTGTTAAAGGTAAAGGTTATCTATTAAATAGGTTTTACATGTTTCATATTGATATGAACACATTGATATAGAGTGAGTGGTTTATGTTGGGTCTATTTAGTGAGGAGATGGGAGAGTGATACTATGTGAGGAATTATTATAATTTGATAAGTATGGTAGAATTACAATGGAATTTCTTTCATCTTACTATAGTTTTTAAAACTCTTTTAAAATTTCCTAAAACATTACACTCAGATTAAACATTTGAATGAGGTACCTCCTTGTGAAGTAGGCCAAGTCACACACTATTGGTGTATTTATTCTAATGTTTTTGATTGTTTTCAAGAGAAACCTACTACATTTGTGTCATACACTGTTAATGATTATCGATTTTTAGAATAGTGTATTCATGGATTATCTCGATAAATTAGTATTTTTATTTATTAATGACAAATTCATCTTCTATAAAATCTATTAAGATTTTTAGATCCATTTATTAATTATTTTGGGGACTCTATGGGAAAATTATATATATAAGAAAATTCCTTATGTGTGAATTTTGGATTCAAAATGATTCTATTCGTATCCATATTTTCACCAATTATGTAATATCTATTAAACAATTAATGTATATGGTAATAAATTAATATACCACACTAAAAAGTAAAACAATGATACATAGTTTCCTCGGTTTACCATATTACTATTTGTTTGATGTTCAAAAACATTCATTATTGGTCAAACCTTTAACCATGTTAACTTTTAAATGCGTCAAACTCACCTAGTTAAAATAATATGATGAATGTTTTATGGAACAAAATGAGGTATTTTTTAAGACACCATTATTTTATTTTCCATTTAGGATAGATAGATTTTGTATATTTAGTGATACATTAAATAAAGAAATTGGGTGTGACCGTATACAATATGGTATATGATCAAGACCAAAATTAAGATATTTTTTTTTGACAATTATATAATTTTCCATATTAATTAACTTTATTTTAAAAAAAATGGAATTAAAATTATTTTTTATTAATCTATAAAATTTTTAGGAAAAAATTTATATTTGTGATTTTGGGTTGACTTAATCATTCTGATGTTTTTTTAAATCAATATTACCTGGAATTCATGTCTTTTATGATTTATTGGTAGATATTAGATGACGAAAAATGGACAATATGTAATGATACATGAAGTAGAATTAAACTTTTTGAAGATAAAAATAGATTAAAATTTCAAACTTCCACCTCCCTAGGGAATGTCATAGTAATCATTCAGAATGTATGCATTGAATATTTTCTTAGATAAAAGATCATAAGACTAACTTTGAATTTCATAATGGTCATTCTACTTGATTTTAAGGGTGATCATTCATATAATATGCTTCATCTTACCAAATTATATGTTTCATCGAAGGTGAAGTGTTGAGTTTTTGAAACTTTTGGTATCATAATTTCATTTTTCGAGAAGGTATGATTCATTGGAGGTTAAATGTGGAATTTGGGAAATGGATGGATTCATAAGTGAAGTTTTCTAATAATATGGTGGTTATTTATACGGATGAGTAAAATTTATGAATGAATACATTACCACATGGAAATTAATAATATGGGATTCCCAAAATTGATTTAGAAAACGATTTAAAAACATTTCATTATTTTGGTCTAGCCAAATTGGGAATTACACCACAAACAGTTCCATATGAAACCCATCCAAATTTAAATTAATAAAATGATCATTGGAATAAAATATATCAGATAATATTCATAAAATAGGCCCACCAAATGAAATCCTCACCCTCAAGTTTTACATGTGGAAGCTTATTCATAGTTGATGTAGATGCTGGGAGATCCCTTTTAGAATTACAAAAGAATGAAGAGGAATCATATGCATAAAGTGAACATGAAATTATTTAGATCACTCAGAGGGATTATATTCCATCCACGTGGTTAAATAAATAGGATCATAGAGTAGGAAAATAAAACAAATAGTAATGATTCTCAAACATTTATCTTACCTCAATAAAATGGGATCGATCATACAATGGGCTTGATATCTCTATAGTTTGTAATTATTTTCCTATATCGATACATTTTATTTCCCCGGTGATAGAACACTATATTCTTTTTTATCAATCTGATGATACTTCCACCACCACTAGATAATTAATTCCTTCATTTAATGATATATTATTTATTATTTAATATTTCTAGAAGTATATTATTATTATATAAAGTGAAAAAATTACACTACTTGCCTTATTTTAATGATTCCTTATCTTTTTCTTATATTCCAAATATGGCCCCACCAGATCAACTTAAATTTCTAATCATTTTAGTGATATGAGGTTGAATCGTGAAGTGATCCAATATTTTATATTACTATTCTAGGTAAGAGTAGGGACTGATGTTAACAATTCAACTATATGTTTAAACTGAATATACTAATTTTGAGAAATCAGTTGAGGTCTCAAATAGTTATCTAGAGAGTATCAGAGGATAAATTTACTAGTCCATTATTTAATGGGTAGTGTGAGGGAACAAAGGATGTGTGACCGCAATTCAAAAATTTATTTAAAACTTCCTTTTTGATTCAATCAAATACACATTCATTATTCATTGTTTTCAAATACAAAATCAGCTAACACACTCACATCAAGAACACAATAAAATCCAACCTCTCTAGACACAACCTGATTCAGACTATATTGAATATATATTGAGTTTAATTTTTCTTCTAATGTGATTCTTATGGTGTTTGAAATAACACAATTGTACCAGTTTCGATGAGGATTGCTATTCTAGGTTTTTTTGTGTTTTTTATTTAAAATATCTTGAAATCATGGCCAAATCATGTTTTTTTACCCCATTATGTTTGATTCAAAGGATTAAATAATTTTTTCGAATAGAGTATAAAATCTAAGTATTATTGAGATAGTTTATTTTAAATTTTTCAGTATTCAATTGGAAGATTACATGTCCTCTTCTACATTATCTAGAGTTTTTTAATATAAAATAGGGAAAAACATATGTCCCAATTAAATAGAAAACATACAGAACTATATGTACCTAATTTCAATCAGCATAATACCATCAATTATAATAAAATAGTTTATTTCATTTTAAACATAATTTTTTTTCTTTTAGACACTACATGAGTTTTATAGATTGGTATGACATGACACAAACATGCACTTGAGGGATTTTAGAGTGGTACGAAACACATTCAATCCAATAAATGTTTCTTTATACTATATTAGTTATATATAGTTCCACATATAAAATGAATGGAAAACAAAATAATGGATGTACAACTTGAAATCTAGATAGGCTCCAAGCATAGATGTCATATATAGGTCTTGTTGGAGTTCGATCCCCAAAACCAACAACTTAGAACATTAATTTACTTGTATATTCAAGGTAACAAATATTAATGAATATCGTACCACATGATTATTTTTGTTCTAGGTAATATTTAATGTTATAATGACCTTGGAGTATCTGTCATATCAAAATGTCTTAGAAGTTCCCTATTATGATGAGAACCTTGAAATGTTATGAAGATATTCTTCAATATATATCTTATATTAGGATCAAATCATCTAACTAGAAATAAATAATATGGTCTATCATGTGTAGAAGGTTCAAAAAAACATTTAGACTTAAATATATATAGTTCATCCATTGTAATCTCGAAGATAGAAGGTTATGTGAATAGACAAACTCATAGGAATTCCAAATTATATATGTTTCATTTGATATTATCTTCAGTAGATGTGTGTATTAGTCCTTACTCTAGATATTGTTAATAATAAATATATTGAGTTGCATAATTTTTTTTTGACAAAAACCATGATGACATGTACTCAAAATGAGGAAGGATATGTTGGGTGTGTCAGGAGTGATATGACGTTAATGAATAAGTCAATAAAGGGGTTTGTCCCTTCTATGTTAATAGAAATCTTTATCTCTAGTCGTTTTATAGAAATGTACTATTTGATAAATCTATTTCCATTGTTCATATGTAAACTTGTTCATTTTTTTATTCAAATAAATATAAATTAGGAATATATGTTGAGGACACAAATTGTGAAATCTTCTATATGAGATTTTGAGGTAAACATATTTTATTACATAATGAATATTTTAATAAGGTTAATTTATTTACATGATTAAATTCATTCTATAAGGGTTCATTGGATTTTTTTAGATATCGATCATGGATTTGAGGCTAGTTAGCCTAATGATAATGATAAAAAAGTCTTCATGGGTCGCACATTACATGTATCCAGAACCCCAGTTTTTTTTTTGAATTTAAAAATATGAATATATATTATTGATATATTTTGGTTTACAAATTACTCAAATAAGAATGATCTCATTATTTCAATACCCTATTATTTGAGAGAATATATATATGTGAGTTTCATATTGAATAAATATTTATTCATTATTTTAATTTATTTATTTTTTAATCTTTTATTGAATGTATAATGAATTGATATTTATTGATTTAAATAAAGAGTCATTATTGAAGGATTGATCAGTGTTGAGGAGGATTAGTATACTGAGTTAAGGGAATGGTGGGAATGATATATAAAATATCACTTAAATATATGATATCGAAATTATCCACAAGTTTTTTTTTCACTTCATTGAAGTAATAAAAATAAAAAAAAATATTATTATTTTTAATATATCTGGGGTTAACTATGGATTTTATGATTCTCTAAGGAACTATGTGTAATAATATTTTATATAACATAGAAATATAAACCATGTTATATAAAATATAGTGTTGAATTTTTTTGTGAAATGAAAATTCTTTCAATGTAATTTTATCAATCCTTGAGACCACTTTATGTATAATTCTCCCAAGAATTTAGGGCATCAATCCCCCCACCCACTCAAGAACAAGATTTAACATGATAGAATTATTCACACTCATAAGTTAATTTTTTTCTTATAAACAAATTATTATTCAAGATAATATAATGATATTACCTAGTACATTGATATTTTATAGTGATGTAATGAGATTCATAGAGTATATGTGGATTGATACCAGTGGTATTATACCATTTGATTCTTCATCATGATGAAGGTATAACAGGAGTGTAGAAAAACATTGATAGTAAAGAAAAAATCAAAGCCAGATGTAATTATATATTTTATTTATTAACTATAAATTATATGTGATCACTATATCTTTACAAGGGGATCTTTTCAATGCATAGATACAACTTAACTGCCTCATGAATTCAGACCAGTTCAATGCATAATTGTTTTTCTCACCATAGAATATTGTGGAACTTAGTGTGAATATTTGGGTAAGAAGGTTGATTTAAAAAAATATCCTTTGGATCACCTGTGCAGTCCATATATTGAGCTAAATATTTATGGTGTGTCTTATGAAATTCTAGTTCCCATGTGGTATCATTGTGTAATCTACACATATCAGGGCTTCGTAAAGGGCTTATTCTCCTACTACATTTTTAATGGATTTACATATAAGGTAGTTATTTGGTCCATAATCAATGACTTCAACCATGATACCCTCCATGAATAGAATTTTATATGGATTGAATCATAATAAAATTTTTACATTAAATATCTAATGTCTAGAACAAGAAATGTTCCAGGGAATGTGCTATGTCATTGAAAAAATGTTTGTATTCCCCAAACCACCACAACCTGATAGTGTCACATGAATATAGGGTGTCTAACCAATTTATATATTATTTAAAGAGGAGGGTGATTACTAAGACGAAATCAATGTAGTTCTTCTAGATCCTAGATTACTATTCAATATTGATTGAAGTTGTCGTGTAGGGTATGAACCACTCATTCCTTTGCAAATACCCTTGAAAATTTTAACCCTTTAACACAAATTTTATCTCAGTAACCTTTACAATTGGTTTTTTACACATACTAACACTTTTCAGTATAAATTATATATGAAAAGATCCTCTCTTTGATTCTTATGGTTTTTTATCATACATTTTTTAGAATAAAGAAGAATAAATTGATTAAAATTCTTTATTGGACATAGTGGTGGCCACTTAATCTCTACCATGAAACCATCATGTTTTATCAGAGTGACCACGTAATAAATATTTATTAATAATTGTTCATTTTATATATTTTATATAATTATTATTAGTTCTAATTTGTTTATTATTAATCTAGAAGTCAAATAGACTATTCATTAACTTTTATATGAATAAGAATAGGGTTAAAAATAGTTGGATAATGTTGGATGATCCCATATTATCACGCGGAAGATTATGGTTGGACAACATGGGATTACACATTCTATATCTAAAAGTTATACACAATTTACTAAAACTCCCAATAGAAAGATTTGCGGTGAAAATCATGGAATGTCATGTGGGGTAAGAGTGTGAGGCATTATTAAATATTGAGTGTTGACTAGGCTAAATGGAACACATATATATGGGTTACATGGTGTATAGCTAGCATACATGATATATAAAAACACAATTTAACCCCACATGAATATCTGAATCTATGTGGGTAATATACTTTGAATATATTAATTACATAATGCATGTAGACTTCCATCTAAAAAACATGGTCCATATGAGATTCCATGGAATGTAGCTAGTGTACATGTCATGTAACTCAAAAAAATTCACACAGATTACACCCTGAGTCTCTAGTCATGTTTCAGATTTTTCAATATAATTTTTTTCAGGTCTTGTAGAGGGGAATAAATTTTTTTTACTCATAATAATTTACATGGAGAACACACCAGACCAAGTTGTACACCATGTTAGTTAATTGCATGGAATGAAAATTAATTCTGGCATTAAACTGAACCACATGACCAATTAATGTTTTACATTTCACGTGATTGGGTTTTTTCGAAATATTAAATTCATAATTAACATCCCCATTAATTTTTAAACTACATGACAAGTATGCTCCTTGTATATATTGTCTAATTCATGGGAATTAAAAGTGGTCCACATTTCATATATTAATTCACGGTGTGTGTTTACAATTCCAAGGTGAGTACTTTGCTTGACTCACATAATCACACATCATGTAATAATGTGATGTGCTGCGTATACTATATGTCAATTAAGTATACAGTAAAAAATAGTTGTTTTGGATGATGTATAGTTCAAGGGGGAACATGTTGGGTTTCCTTTAAGTACACAGCGTGTATTAAATTAATTTGACTTTAATTTAATTTTTTTATAATTATAGATGATGGGAATATCTAAAACTATTTTGATTTAAAATTTTGATAAATTAATAAATAAAGTAACAATATATTTGATTCATTAATTTAGGTTGATTTAAATACTAACAATGAATTTAAATGAATGATATCTTGATTATTAAATGCATAATTATTTTATGTGTGGATGGTCATGAGATTGACTAACCAATGTATGTGTTCTGTTTATATTAAATTTAGTATTTATTTCATTATATTATTAAATGATTAAAGTTTTATTAAATTAAATATGGTGTTCTGAGATTAATCCCTACCCCTATTTCTTCGTATGGGCCCTCATGTACATGGTTTATTTTTTATAACCATATACCCCCAGTTCCCCTCACTAGCGTGTTAGTAAATACATGTGAAGGATGACAACCTAAGAAGGGGAGGTTTTTAAAAACCTTCATCAAGGGGAAACCAAAAAATATATATATTGGGTTATGGTGGAATATTGTAACTCAAAATGAACTTTTGTTTCATGATTTCTTCCCCTAGGATTAAAAGATAGTTTATCATCCATGCGATAAACTGACATAGAAAAAATCGTGATCATGCCACATATTTTTTTATACTGCATGTTTATTTATATACCTGTACAGGATTCTTTATCATGATCAAATAAAATAAATGAAATCACTTACATGAAAGATATGAATAAAATAGATGGATTATGTGTGAATTATTTTATCAACACATAGTTAATCACATAAGTAATATTTAGATAATATTACAAGAATATAAGAGGATAATATTGTGTATATTTTATTCATTATGATATAAAACTCTCAAATAATTTTTCACGTCAATTATCACATTTTATTACTTATTTTAGTATGAACCCATAGATTGATGAGTGGGTTTTTTCCTTTTTAGGACAATTCCTTTTACCATGGAGTTCTAGTAATAGTTTTGGGTTGGCTAAAAAAATTTGAAATCAAGGAGAGTAGCATTTTCAAGACTTGGTTATAATTGGATATATATTTTGAGGAAATATAAATTAATAATGTTGGGATTGGGGAGTCTACACAATAGATAAATGGGGTGTGAGTTAATGTAGTTGGATATTCCCACCCACCTAAATACTATTGAAAAACATACTTAAACATTTTCTATGTTATGGGAATATAATTATATAACTTATTCACCAGAAGATCCATGTTATAAAATATTATAAATCTAATTATGACAGATATAGGAATGTGATAAAATAATGGGATACTGATGAATAAATTTCATTATATCCCATTTTTTGAAATCACGATAAAGTACACCGATCATATTTTAATTTACATAAAAAATTTAAAGTGAAATAATGAGTAAACATCGATCCTTTACAGATAAAAAGAATTCCTCACTAGAAAAAATATCCAAGAGTTGTATACTCACGTATACATTTCACTACAATGTAAAAATTGCATTATTTTCTAGAGTTCCCAATACCACTTCATCCACCTCATTGAGAGAGCATTGGTGAAAGGGACGATAATAAAAGACACACAGAGGAAACTTTACAATCTATTACATTGTGAAATTCAGAATTTTCGATGAACTGATGAAAAATAAAAAATACATGGATACATATTCCATGATATAATTACTCTTATCTCATAAAAAAGTGATATGTTGTATTATAATAAGGGGTATTGTTGTAGCACTATTCTAATGAAAATTGGGAGAGAGTTACCTAGCTAGTGACATTTCCTTCAAAAATATTGATGTACATTGATCAGTTAGAAATCTTGGGCATCAATGTGGATAATAAATTGTCTTTAAATCTTATATTATCATACTTATCACCCAGATTATAAGACCCAAAAAATTTAAGTTACATGTATTTTTCATTAAATCCTAATGTGTTCAATTACTTGATACACACAAAACACCAAACCAAAATGACCCATGGAACATTATTTAATCCTTATAATGTATCTATAGATTTGGATATTAAAAATAGAGAAAACAAAAATATGAAATAGAAATATAAATAAAAATAAAGGTGATTGTTAATATTCAGTTATATAAAAAAATAGTACTCCAAACTAACAAATTAGATGGATTTATAAATTAAAATTTAACCATTCTTAATATTACATTTTTATGTGATTTATTAATAAAAATCAATATATTATGGAAAAAATATATTATTTTAATTAATAATATAGTAATAAAAATTTTATTAGTAATTTATTAGAAATAAGAATAAAATTAGTTAATATTTTTTGAAGTCATCATCCTAAGAAAACAGTTTTCATTATATTTTTATGTTTTCATTTGAAAGTAAAATTATAAGAAATAATAATGTTAAATTGAAAAAGAAACATTATTTTTAGATATATGAAAGCAATATTGACCTAATTTTAATTTTTTGTATATTTCATAAAAAAATATTTTTAAATGAATAGTGATAACTATAGTTTTTACCAAACCTGTAAATTTTAATACTCCAAAGGACATAACTAGATACATATAAAAGCTTTTAAATAGTAAAATTAGTTTTTAATAAGAAAAATGTACATTTAATAAATATATGTTAAATTTAAAAATACTATGATTATCATTTTAAGGAATTAAGTAATATTTTTTAATAAAAATATTTTTTTTGTTTTTTATTTTAATTTATTATTAATTTTCTAAAATAAAATTTTGAATTTATTTCAAATAAATATATATTTAATTTGTTTTATATTTAAAAAAATATATATTTAAAATTAGATAAATTGATAAATTTACCTTACACATAAATTTAACCTTAAAATACATAATTTCTTAATACGAGTTTTTATGTGTTGCATACTCTATTGTTAAAATTGAGTTTTCATAAACATGGAGATTATTTATGATGAAATGGATTTAATAATTTTGTTTTTTTGTCCAAATTATTTAATAATATAAATTTTTATTTTATATATAAAAAATTATTAACTTAGGTATAAAATAGTTACACAGTAAATCAAAAAATCCTAAAATTGAAAATTTAATGATTAAAGGACCTAAAACAGGTTTATAACATGTCATAAAATAAATGGTTGAGTAATGATAAAAACATATATCAAAACCCAATCCATTATTTTATAATTTGTATTGTTATTGACCATTGAAACATTTTCCCTCATTACATTATGTTGAATGATTTACTAAACAATCATTTCCTTCAGTTTTCGAATAGGCCTCCCACTATCCATTAATGGTAACTGAAAAAACGTATCACTATATAAAATATTCCTTTTTTACATTATTTATAACCCTATTAATTTTTATTGAGCCTCTAATCATGGGATAATTCCTAATACCTCTATTTTCAATGATTCTTCCAATATAAAGCTCAAGTCCTCTACATGAGTACTTTTTTCCCTGTCTTCGTTTGTTTAATTTATTAATTTCAAAAAATTAACATTATAATTGAAATAAAATTACATAATTTTTTAATCAACTTTATTATTCTTAGGGTATCAATATTAACCACTTTTCTCCTTTCCAATTATGATAAAAACTTTATTTTTGTTTTGTATAGACTACCACGTCCACAAAGTGACGATATGCATTTTTCACCAACTCCTCCATTAACTCTTTATATAGGTTAAATTATAAAATAAATTTGTTTTATATAATATAATTATAATTATTAATGTAAAAATTATAATCTACGATATTTTCATCTTACTTAATCAGAAATGAATGTGTTAATCATGTGTTGTGAGGATTGTCACATCCATGGAGTAATATATCTCAGTCTTGATATTATTTATTTATTATTTACTAAAATATAATAAAATTTGATTCGCCTACTTAAATTTATATAATTTATATCATTATTATTACATAAAAAAAATATTATTAAAAAAAATCTATTTTCATTGTCATAATCATCCATTAATCATGGTATAATTTCGATTGGAATATTCTAACAACCAACTTGAACAATTTTATAAAATAATATCCGGGGTGGATATGGTAACAACATTATTGAAAATATATTATATAAATAATCATATAAGGATTTTATTTTTGTTCTATATTGGTAGTAGTAATTTTAAAATCATTAATTAAGATACAAATGTCTGATCATGCAGAATCACTGAAACATACTCATCATCAATTTCAGATATAAGTATTGTAACCAAAACGACTATGGATTGAAATTATAACATGATAAATAATATTAAAAAATAAATTTATTTTTATTTGATGATCTAGGGATTATTAAATTTTTAATAATAATTAATAACAACACCACTATGGTGAAACTATTTCAAAGTGATCCAAATTACTCACAAGAGGTATTGAAAATAGATAATTATTAATTAATATACATGTAATGAATTATTATAAATAAATTATATGAATGTTTATATATATGAATAAGGATATTTAATAGATTGTTATGATGTTTATTTTTTAAAAAAATAGATTCATGTTCTTTAGTGTAATTCTGTAATTAAGGTAAGGTTTTCTTTTCTCATTTTCAAATTCGTGATATATGATCGATATTGTGAACCATAATTGTTTCATATGTAAGATCAAAATCCCTATTACGATAAATTATAATGAATATATTTCATTTCAATAGATTTTAATTTCTATTTTAGGGTATCCTCATAGGTTTTTCAATACCTATGTTATCAATAATATAAGTGTTTCATATCTCAAAATCTCTTCTTTGAGACATGTTTTGTATTATACAACATATTTTACTTACATAGTGTTTATTTGTTTTCGTATACTATATCATGAAATTAATTTAGTGGTGGTATATAAAGTTAAATTTCAAGCTCTCTAATTCACTTTCTTTTCATTTAAATTTTATCTAACCCATTATGGATTTTGATTACTCAAATCTTCTTTTATTGAAATATGTTTCCTCTTCTAAGAAATTTTTATTAATTGAATGGTTTTATACAACATACTATTATATTCCATGGATTATCTTATAAAACCTATCATACTATTTTATCATTTTGTATTAATCTCATATAATATCCATAACATCCATTTTCTTTCCAAATCATCCCATGATATAGGCTTGATATTTCTTTCAATGTCTTTTTATGATAAGCCATTCAAAATATTCTTAATGATCATATAGGTGATCATATTCTTAATTTTCATATGTTATACTTGGTATATTTATTTTTTAAATATACATATTATTTCTATGGATGTCTTATGATTATTTATTAAAAGTGGAAAATATTTAAATCTCGTGTATTTTTATTCTAATATAGATGATTGTGGGTTTCTAACTAAATTTGTTTATATATTGTTTGGCAATACACATTGTTTAATTTGATGTTTTATTTCCACATTATCCCATTTATTGGCTAGGAATGTATTGGTATTTAGTAGGTTTGTATTTAAATTTATTTCTTATTGATTTCTAATGAATGATGATTATGCATTGGATTTATATTTATATCATTTATATGACAAATGCATTGTACTTAATGAAGAAGAAGGTGGGGCTCGGTACTACATATCTCATTGATTCATCAATATGTCTCGATTTTGTTGTATGCATAACTAATGAATGAATAATTTCTTAGTTTTAACCTTGATATTAATAAGAATCTCTAATACAGAACCCCGATTACAAGAATGATGTCCTCGTAGTGGACTTGATAGTAAATGTCAGATGAAATTATGAATTCCAAAATAATGAATTCAATTATTTTTATACTTATTTTTAATTATATTTTTAAAAATGTATTATTTAAAGAACATTTGTTCAGTTATATGTCAGTATTTTACTCTTATTTACTCCACATATATTATTAATGACATGATTACATTTAATATATATTTTCCCATACTAAAATTTTGAGATCACCCTTCTTATGTGTATATTTCCTTAGGTTATAAAGAAATTTATTACAAATGATATCTCTATAATGATGTTTCATGTGTGTATAAGTTTTGGATGATATTGTAGATTTTTTAGATATTTAGTAGTTTCTTAAATAGTGAGAAAATGTCATTAAGTTAAAAAAAGATAAGATTTTAACACTTAATGTTCTATACTAATTATCTAAATAATTCTACATAAATGTCAGTGGTAGTGTACATAATGTAGTATTTTCAATATTTCAGGTAATTATTAGAATATTATGACTAGAAATATACATTTTTTATCGATGTCAGTATGAAAATTATAAGGTTTTTAGCATTAGATCATAGAGTGTGAGTCTCAGGTTCCACAACTCATATTAGGGTAAGGTTTAAATAAATTTACAGATTAATATGTTATTAGTTGATAATATAAGTGTCATTAAATTTTTATAAGATAATATTAACCATAATTTAGAAGTTATATAAATACCAATTGGTTAGATTTGGTAAAATTGTATATTTTATGGATTTTGAATAAATAAAATTAATAACAACATAAGGATAAGTCTAATATTTAGTTTTAAGTATATAATAACATAAATAATTTTGATTAAAGTTTGTATTGATTGTTTTTCTAATAAATTTCATAATTTTATTTATAAAATAAATAGTATTTGGTGATAAAATAGATTCACCTAGGGATAATCATCCCAAAAAAAGATGGTTGAGAATCAACTTTATAATCTCTCTAGTGAACAATGGGTGGGCCTAAGATTACACACCCAGATAGAATCTTCTAATGGATATTATTGGGTTAATCACATTCAATTTAAAATATGTTATAATGGATTTATTATTTTAAGGGATTATTTTAATAAATATTGGAGAACCCAACATAATGAAACCTATATTGAACAAAGAATGGTTTTGGTTGAACAGAAATCTTATTTAACAATTTATAAGAAGAAGAAATTTGGAGTTTGTATTTTTCATGTAATTTTCTTAAAATAATTCTATTTTTTACTTCATCACTCACATTAAAGCCTCTTGTTTTAAAAAATGGATAATCCCCATTGGAGTCAATTAAACAATGGATTCCATCAGCAATGTAGATATTTCCCCAATGATAAACTAAATGATATGTGAATCAAAGAGAGAAATATTATCATTAATACAAACGAGGTTTCAAGAACTTTTATTAACAAAATGAATATAATTATTTTTTAAAAAAACAAAAGAATATATGTATTTAATGTCAGTAATTTTTGGGTGACTATGTTGATGAAGTAATGGGAGATTCAAATGAGAAGAAACACCTAGGGGATTGTTTCCAAGGAATTGTAAGATACTCCATGTGTATCAAATTAGTCCACATAGAAGGATGTTATAGATTAATAATAAAAAATCAGTTAACATGATGAAGGGAGAATATATATTTTCTAGTTATACCAGAGATAAAATGGTTGACACATTATTTAAATCTATATACATTGTTATATAAATATTTTAAATACCCATGAATAATTTTTTAGAATGTGAAAATGAAAATAATTAGGATTCTATTTATTTAAGGGGGGATAATGTAACACCATATATATTTTAAAATATATATATTTTACACTAACAACTATGATGTTTAATATATTTCTTAACACTTAAAACCAAACTAAAACAAACATCAGTATTTTATTTAATATTTATATTGTATCCATAGATTTTTTAGGAAAAATACATTCTAAAATATATGTAAAGTAAAACTATATTTCATTATTACATAAAAGGAATTGAAAAAATTCAATTAGTGTAACTGAATAACTAAAAAGATATATATATATATATATGATTTCAAATATAACTTTTTTAAATAATGACTTCTTATATTATTTATTTAATAAAACATAAAATGTAATTTATGAAATATATTTTTGATATTAATAATATTTTATCAACAATTTTATTAGTACTTAATCAGAAATAAAAATAAGAATAGTTTATATATTTAAGAAGTTATTTCCTATGAAAGTACATTGCATTTATTTTTTGTTTTTATTTAAAAGATAATTTACTAACATTTCAAATTTTAATTTGAAAAATTAAACTTCATTTTTTTATTCTGATTATGAATACCTATTTAAGATTAATTATTCAGAATTTTTTTTAAAATAGAGTTTCCATACACATACAAATTATTTCATAAAATGTGTAATTTATATATTGTATCAATTCTTCTAAATTATAAAATAAGTTCAATATTATTTTTAATCATAAAATTTAATTTACTCAGGTAAAAAACTAGTTTCCACTTTAAAATAATAAAGGATAAAAGTGAAAATTATAATAATAAAGTACCTAAAAACATGTTTGGAAATGTATTTTTGAGGGATTTATGACCTTATCTCATCTCCAAATCCATTTGTTAATTTTTTATTCTTCTCGACATCTGATAAATGTGATCTCGTTATATTAAGTGGATATATTTGTAGAAATTCCATTGTCACAACTTATAGAAGGGGTCTATAACCACTTTATCTTCACCACTCCCATTAATATATTTCCTATATATAAGATACTATTTTTCCTTCCCATAGAATCATATTAGTTTTCCTTAAGCCTATTGTCACAATATACTATCCTAAGACCTTTATTTCCATTGAGTCTTCCAAATGAAAGTCCAATTCTCCAACATCAGTACTTTTTCCTAACATATTTTATATTCATTCATACATTCACAAATATAATTTTCTAATTAATATATAATTATATATTTATGATTTTTCTTTGAAATTTATTACGATAACATAATAACTATTATCAACCTTTTCCATTTTCTATTAAGAAAATTTAAAAATGTTATTCGTGCTATGTGTTGACTATTGTCTCCATAAAGTGATGAATTTCATTTGTCTACAATTATAAGGACCCACTCTAAAACATAAAATAATATTGAAATAAGTTTATAATTCACATTTAGTATATTTTTAGGTTTATAGATTTATAGAATTATTTCATAACATTTACATAACAAATTAGATATTTCATATAGACACATTTACATAGTATCCATTTTTTCCTAAAACAAATACTCTTAAAAACATGTCTAATTCCATGTTTTAAATGTCATTGCTTTTCTTTGATCCCATAATTGATTGTATTCATCATTAAGTCACACAAAAAAATTAAAAACACGAGATGAGCATAAAAAGATCAGTAAGGGATACATAAAAAAGAAATCTGCTATTTTTTCAAAAAAAAACATGTTAACCATGAATATATTATCATAAAGAAATAATTTTCACCTTAATGAAGTATAAAAACACTTTACTAAAAAATTCTCATTGCATACCCTTTTTTTAATGAAAATATTACCATAAATCCTATAAAAAATAACATATATCATATAAATGTAATAAGGGTCATAAACATAATTAAATGAAATAACCATACAGTTGACTTCCATACATATCATTAAATGGAATATCCATATGGATGACTTCTATACCAAATGCATTGGAGGTTATAACGTAACCACTCATCCATAGTTTATCACAGAACCATCCATAATTTGGTTTATCATGTAACCAACCATCATCGGTTTATCACGTAACCACCCATAAAATATCCAAGTACCATTACATAATCATAACATATAAAATATTTCAAATATGAACATTTCAGTAATAACATTTAATTTTCAATCATAAGATATCATTTCAATATATTGAAATACTAAATTCATTTCAAAAAACATTTTCAATACCAAAACACCGAAAAAGGGAATAATGGATTTATTTTCCTTTTAAAAAAATTAAGGCTTATAGATGATTCCAAATAACGATTAGGGTAGTGGATAGGTTGTTATCGTCACATGCGTTAAAAATAATATTTTTTGTCATTTAGTAAAACGCTTTGTAGAAAAAATTATCCCTTTAAATGAAAGTAAAAGTAAAAGGTTTTAATTATAAAAATAATAAAATAAGTTGGTGTATATTGTCAAAAATTTCATCAATGAAAGAAAATTGAGACGAAGTCCCTTATTACATGAGAAAATACTTGAAAAAAGTAATTAATGAATAACATTAAACAAAACTTATAATATCATGAGTATAATAATATTCATAATATAATATTACAATTGGTAGTATATGAACCATATAATTAATGTATAAATACAAGATAATATATCAAAATTAACTTCTCACATAATCATAGAATGACATAATCAATATGTAGAAGATTAACCCAAAGAATTGAAATTAAGTTAAGATGTTCCCTGACCTCATGTCCGAATTTAATCGTTAGTTATTTAATTTAATGAATAATAGACAAAATTGATTTTTAGTTAATTTAAAAAAATTAAATTTTATTATTCATTTTATATCACTTATTATAACTTTATGAATATTACAAAATAATTTAAGTTAATATCAGTCCTTTGGTTGAGATTGGGCACTTGAGTCGAAAATGATCTAATTATAATTAAAATTTTACAATGTATTAAAAATATATTACCTCCAAAATATTATTCATATATATATATATCATGTATTTCCAATATATATATATATATATTTATAATATCCATAATATTTATTGATGTGAAATGAAATGTGCCATTCATGGAGATGTTAAGTCGTATGTATGCATGAACGTTAAATCCATTTCTATTTCATATTTAATGGAATGAAAACATAATGATACATAGGTATTTTATAATTAAATTATAATATCATATTTTATATATGTCACATATGTTCATGAACACTGTTCATTATTCGTTCCATGTATTTAATAAACGAGTTATATCTCTTTGAGGGGGTGGAAGCCCGCGCTTCCTCAGACGAAATTATTGTGTTTATACATCATGGAAATCATAAAATTACGATGTAAATAAAAATTACAGAAGAATAAATACTATATAAATATAATATATAACATATAAATACAGATAAATTATAATGGCCATCAAGAAAGGGGGTAGGAGATAATTGAACAATCATCATTTTGTGAGACAATAGTTCGTCGTCCAGAGAAACATTATGTTCTAAATCGATTTAATGGAGGTTTGTGTAAGTGTAGATTGAATCAATCACGTAAAAACATCCTAGTATATTGAGGATACTGGTTTTGTAAAGTAATAAAAGTATAATAATATAACAGGTGTTGGAGAAGTAGAATATTTGAAATGATCTTTAGAGAATACACTACCTCTAAAAACGGGTAACTCCCTTTGATTTGATCCAAAAGGCCTTATGGAATTTCTTTCTGACTAAGGGAAAGATTCTACGAGGAAGAGAGGGATTTTTTGTTCTTATTGGAGTAGATGATTCATGAGATGAGGTGTTTGAGAGGTGTTAGTAAAGGGATAGAGTTGGTGGGCTTTTATAAGAGGGAGGAGGGGATCTTTAGTAAAATTTGAAAGTATAGTATTTTTATTAATATATTTTCGAATTATCATAACTCCAAGGTAATATATTTCTAAAATAATATGACTATGGTTATATAAACTATAATATAATGATTTATAGAAATGTTTAGGTCAAAAATTAACCTTATATTTTAGCTTTAACCCTTAGTTATATAAATTAACTCTTCCCATGTGTTCTTGTATTTTAATAATATATAGTCATTATAGATACTATAGATTTACAAGAGACCCAAAATGGATAATTAATTATGTTTTTAACATCATATTTGTTAGTTTGATGAATCTTAGATTTTTAGGACTATTATATCATTTATTAAAGTATTATTTTATTTACAAACTCATTTATGTTAATTTTTATACTATTCATATAATGACTTAATAAAAATACATAAAAACATTATTAATTATAGAAAGCATCATCAATTAAAATATAATAAGTCATAATCAACACTAAAATTAGTTGGTGTCATAAAACGTTTCTAAATAAATTTATTTTTATATTTATAATCTCATTAATACAAATAAATCATTAATAAAGTAAACACTACATCATCATTGTGTCAGAGATAAATTTATTTATATGATGTTTAAAAATTATAAATAAAATAAAATGATGTTAGAAATAGTTTAGCTTTATAATTAATATTTAGAGTCAAATATGTCACTTATATAATTGTATATAAAAATTTATTTAGTAAACGATGCATTTTTAAGATATATTTTCCTTAACATTAAATTAAAAGTAATTAAATGTTATTTTCACAAAAAAATAGTCTCCATGGGGTCCTAAAATAGACCAACAGATACCAATGGCTGGAAATATCTCATAAATTTGGATTGGAAAATGTGGATTGATAATTTAATATTATTATAATATTATGTTTTCCCTTATTTATTAGATATACCCACAAACCATGGAAAATAAAATATTTAGCGATGTTACTATTCAAAATGTCTAAAAATAAAAGGTTCATGTTTAAAAAAATTGAAACTCTTGATTCCAAATATGAAATCAATTTTTCCTAATTCAAAACATAGAGGTTTCATTAATTAATATAAAATTAATTCCCATTTTCAAAACCAAAAAAAAGTATTTTTTAAAGAAGTAAAAAACTAGCAAAACATTGACATGTGTTTATGTCCAATTTCATAGTGTGAATACATCCAATGACCATAATTGTATTAAATGAGAAAAATAAAATCTAATTATACTTTAAAACCAATTAAAATTACAATAAAATAAAATAAATAAATTATATTAAATGGAATTTTTATATTATAATGCAGTATTTTTCACAATTCATTAACAAGTAAACTTTTGCAGAAAAAACCGAAAATTTTATCCAGTGTTAATTTTTATGTTTCTATTATAAATAAACAGTATAAGTTTTCAAATAAAACATATAAAATTGTCAAGAATAATATTTAAAAATGGTTCACCATCAATAGGCGATAAAACTGCATTTTTATAAAAATACTTCATATATCTAAAAAAATGAATTTATTATTATATAGAATTTAGAAAACATATAATATGAATTTAAAACATTACATTGAATATATATCATATATTCTCCATTAAAAACAAATCCATAATGTGTGATATTATAATACAATTATTCTCTTTTAAATTGGTTTTCATAAAAACACATGCATTATATTCAATTGGTTTTTTTCTATTTCTAATAAATTAGGAAACCAATGAATCATTATTTGAACTTGTGTAAAACATAATTGAAAATTCATTTGATTCTATTAATTTCCATTATTCCAACTATGAGGCATTAACAACCATTTAAAAATAATAATAATATTGTTGTATTATTTTTCTACAAAAATCAATGTATTGTGCGATGTAAGATTTTGGAGAATCTCATTGTTCCATGTCAAGTAAACTATTAGAAAAAAACGTCCTATTTAACATAAAATTAATATATTTTTAATATGAAGAAATTTAAATCAAAAATTATTTTTCTATAAATACTGGGTTCGTTACATCCTTCCCCATTTTGGAAATTGTGTCCAAGTCATTTTAAAATTGGTATTAGAATCTTCTTTGAAAGTCCCACATTAGAAAAAGAGTTAATAAAACAATTAATTTAAAAGAAATATAGATGAGTATAAAGGAAACTCGACCCATACTAATATTCCATGTATGAAAACCTCAACATGGAAGATAAACTAACCATCCAATTCTGAGGGAGAGTTATATAAAAATGATTAGGAGAAAGTTAACTACCAAAAAATGACAAACTTCTGATGGGTTGAACGGTATTTTATTCCTCAGTAGGAAAAGTAAACGGAAAACGTTTTTTTTTAAGTTTATTTTCATAATATTGATGAATTTGTTTTATGAGATTGACTAATAACAAATGGAAACATACTTACTGGTCATTTATACATTATTCCTTTACTAAATTTCTACCAAAAACTAATATTTTATCCAAACGATGAGTATTAAAGCTGTCTTGGTCAAATCAAAAGTGCTATAATCAACTTCTAGAGAATCACATAATCTAGAAAAAGATGAAAAATATATTAACTAAAACCAAAATGGTTAGTACGGGATCAGATAATACCCAAAAGGATATTCCTTTAAAAAGTAAATAATTCTTTTAATCTCTAAAAATGAACAAACAATAAACAAAGCTCAGCAAAGACCCTTAAATACACAATTATCTTTAAAATTATTCAATGTTAGCCAAACATTGTTTTAGAACCAAAATTCATAATTATTTGATCACAATGTCTTCCATAAAAAATCTTAACATTTATCTCCAAATGAAATTAGTTTCTCATAAATTCTCATACTGAAAAGTAATTAACCTAATGACATATTCTCTATTATAGGTTAATCATTTACATAAATAACTCAAATCACTAAATCTCTACAATAAAAACATAGATTCTTCTAAAATAAAATTTCAATCATTACTCAAAAATGAAATAACATAGAATTCTATTTTTTTACGCATGTAATGGTCCCCAAAAGAGAGTACACCATCAAAAATAGCAATTATCACATACACACCAAATCATTTTCCTATAATAAGGATTTCTATTTGGTAAATCAAATATTCCTAAATCCAACTTATTCTTGATCCGTAAAATCATTTATTAAAATATAATTTTTAATACTAACTAGGGACTTCAAATAGTCTAGTGGTAGGCATTAAATCACAGTCGCACTTTGGTTGTGGGTTTAATTCTTGAAGCATTTTTTGATGTGATGGGCTGTCACACTATCCACATGTTGTCCTTTTTCAAAAACAGAATAATTTTAATAACATTAACAAAATATGATAAAACCCTTAAAAATGTTCATAACATGTTTTAACCTCAAATTTTATTTCAAACCTAACACTTTGCATCCGAAAAACTAATAACCCATAATTTCCTCAAAAACAAAGGATCACATGAACCCCTAAGGTTATCCATTATTTCCACACAAGAAATGATAATTCTAATTTGATTAAAAATATCACATATCAATATTTAGGGTTATACATACTAGAAAAAGTATTCCAATGTAATCCTATCATTAAAATACACTTAATACTTTTAAGCATTTCATCATCCAAAAATCTATAATAAAATTTTAATCCCTTATATATATACTTCTTAAGCATTAAAAATTCATCATTTCCCATTAACCATTATTTTCAAACTTATTCCGTACTATTTCTTTTCTTTTAATCGGTCATTTTCAGTTTCCTCATCATCAATTGGAATGAAATTAGGTATTGGAAAACATATATTTGTATGGTCCTACTGATCCCACTCCCAAACCATCTTCATAAGACATCTATTTGTATAACTACCATGCACAAAACATTAGAAACTTTTATTTGATCCATTGGAAATAACTTCTATCCCTTTCCTAGGTTCAACTAGATGCTTCCTTTTTCCATGGAAGTTTCTTACGTTATGACCTTTGATACCACATCTGAAACATATTCTTGTCTATTTGAAAAACTTTTCTAAGTGTTTTTTTACACATCCAAGAAACATTGTGTTTTTTAATATACTTACCTTTATGATTATTACCTAAAACTCCATTGGGATTCATTTATCACATATACGATTACTTATAAAAAACACCATGGCTCTGGTGGTAAATCATTACTCTAGATAGTTGTTTAAGAATAACTACAAGAGCTCTCATTACAGCTCCAATTTCATTTGATTTATATTCAGAAAACCATCACAGTTTTCTTCACATCGATAGTTAATTTGGTGCCTTCTAGATCTATCTAATTACTAAAACAAAAAATTACAGTGTGAGTATATCAGTTAAATCATCATATAACATCTTATGAGGATGTTAAATACTATGATATACATATTCATGTTATCTAAAACTCATTTTATTTATCTAAAATAACTAATACTCTTTCTAATTTTCTATCCATTATAGTTATAAATGTTATTCTTAAATAACACCCTATCTTCTATAGTTATCTAAACAGACCTCTGATACTAATTGTAAGGCATTGACCTTAAACATTACATAATCTAGAATTATGTTAATAATTCACATTAAGTATTTTCTTAGGTCTAGAGATTTAGATAATTAGGTAATAACTTATAAATAACAACATGAATATTACATGTAGACACATATACTTAGTATCCATTTATTTATAAAACAAAAACACTTAAAAAAGAAACTTGTTGAATTACAAGTTTTAGACAGCATGAATTTTACTTGATCCTATCCATGACCCTATTCATCTTTAAGTCCTGTAAAATTTTTTCCAAAACATGGGATGAGCATAAAAATCTCATTAAAGGATACATAAATATTAAAAACTATTATTTTTTTCAAAAAAACATGTAAACCGTCAATACATCATCATAAAGTAATAATTTTCACCATAAAGAATTATAAAAACACGTCACTGAATATAAGCTCATTGCTTACCCTTTCTGTAACCAAAATATTAACATAAAGCACATATAAAATAATGTATATAATATAAAGGTAAATTGGGAAATAAATATTCTTAAATGTAATAACCATATGATCAACTTCCACACATATAACTAAATGGAATAGCCATATGGATGACTTATATACCCAATGCATTGGAAGTTATAATGCAACCACCCGTCCTTGGTTTATCATGGAACCACCTTTAATTTCGTTTATCAAGTAACCACCCATCATTGTTTTATCATGTAACCACCCATAAATTGTCCTATTATAATTACATAATCATAAATCATAATATATTACAAATATCAACATTTTTGTAATAATAAATAATTTTCAACCACAAGTTTTCATTCCAAGATATTGAAATACTAAATCCATTTAAAAACAATATCAATAAAAAACACCCAAAATTGGAACAAGGTATCTCATTCCATTTTAAAAACATTAAGTCTTATATAGGATGCAAAAAAACGATTACGACGGCAGATAGGTCATCGTCGCCGCATACGTTAAACTCATTTATTTTTCCATTTAGTAAAACACTTTGTAGAAAAAAGATTACCATTGAATGAAAGTCAAAGTAAAAGGGTTTTAATGTACACTATATAAAATAATGTGGTGTATATTATAAAAACATGAATCAATAAATGGATATTGAGATGAAGCCCCTTGCCACTTGAGAAAATACACGAATATAAATAATTAATGAATAACATTACACAATACTTATAATTACTTTAGAATAAGAATATTAATGATATAATATATCCAAGGGTAGTATATAAACCATATATAGAATTTATAAATACTAGATAAGATATCAAAAGTTATTTCACACATAGTCATTGAATTATATAATCAATAAGTGGAATATTAACCCAAAGAATAGAAATTGGGTTAAGAGGTTCCCTTACGTTGTGTCTGAATTGAAACACTAGTTCTTTAATTACCTCAATGATTAACTTATGTAAATTTCTTATTTCATCACAAACATTTCCAGGTTTATAAAAATTACATATTTATTTTAGATAATATCATCCATTTTTTCGATAATGGGTACTTGAGTCAAAAATGTTCTTATTATAATTAAAATTTTTCAATATGGTCAAAAGACCATTATCTCCAGAATATTATTCTGATATATATGAATAATATATATCCAGTATATATATATTTATATTTATAATATCCAATAACTTTTGGAAATAAGAAATGCAATGCACTATTCATGGAGACGGTATGTCGTACGTACACATGAACACTACTTTCATTTCTATTTCATATTTAATGGAATGAAAAATTAATGATAAATAGGTATAATATAATTAAAGTATTATATAATATTTTATATAAGTTAAATATGTTCATTAACTCCATCCTTTTTACATTCCATGTATGTCATGAACGAGTCATATCACTTTGATGGGGCGGTAGTCCGCTCTTCATAAAATGAAGTTATTGTGCTTACACATCATGAAAATACTAAAGGTATGTTTTAAATAAAAACTAAATAATAATAAAGAGAAAATAAACATAATATATAACATATATATACATTTACAACATAATGAAAACCATGAGAGGAAGTATGAGATAATTGAACAATCATCGTTTCGTGAGGCAGTAGTTCTCCGTCCATAGAAACATTATGTTCAAATTCCATTAGATGGAGGTGTGTGTAAGTGTAGTTAGAATCATTCTAATAAAATAATGTTAGTATATTGAGGATATGGTTGTTTTTATATATTAAATGAATAATAATATAATAGTGAGTGAAGAAGTAGAATATAAGAAATGAATTTAGAGAAGACGCTACCTCTTAAAATGTGAAACTCCCTTTGATTTGATCCAAACGCTTTCTTGAATTGTCTTCTACCTAAGTTAATGATTTTAAGAGGAAGAGAGGAATTTTTGGAGATTATTGGATATGATTTTTGATGAGACAATGGGATTGATGGGTGTGAGTATGGTTTTAGAGTTGGTGTCCTTTTATAAGAGGGAGGAGGGGCACTTTATGAATGTTTGAAAGTATTATTTTATTATTAATTGGTTTTCAAATTCTAATAACACAAAAGTGATATATTTCAAATATAATATGATAATGGGTATAAATAATCTCATCTAATGGGTTTTAGACATGTTTCGGTCACAAAATTAACCTTACCATTTTTCTTTAACCCATAGTTAAATAAATTAACTCTTCCCACATCTTCTTGTATATTCATAATATATAGTTACTAAAGTTACAATAAACATACAAGTGACCCAAAATGAATCATTAATTAAATTTAAGACATAATATATGTTATTTTTCAAATTCATAGATTTCTAGGACTATTATATCGTTTAATAAAATATTAATTGATTTAAAAACTAATTTAGGTCAATGTCTATACTATTCAGATCATTAATTTTTAAAAATCCATAATAACTTGATTAATTTGAAAAAACATCCTTATTTAAAATATAACATGTCATAATTAGACCTAAAATTAGTTTTTGGAATAAAATGTTTCAAAATAAATTAATTTTAATATTTATAATCTCATTTTTTTTAAATGATTCATTAATTATGTAATCACTACATCATCATTGTTTCGAAGATAAATTTATTTATTTGAGGTCTAAATATTATAAATAAAATACCATGATGTATTAAATATGTTTTGATTTCTAATTACTATTTATAGTCTAATATATCACTTATATAACCCCATATAAAAAATTTATTAAATGACACATATTTAGTTTATATTTTCCTTAACATTAAATTAAAAGTAATTAAATTTCATTTTCAAACACAAGTGGCTCCATGGGGTCCTAAGTTATACTCAATGATGACCATGGTCGGAAATATCGATTCTAATATGGCTAAGACATGTGTTAGGGTAATTTTATATTATTAAAATATTATTTGTTACCCTTATTTACAATATTTACCCTTTAACCATGGTAAATAAAATATTTACGGATGTAACTATTAATAATATCCAAAAATAAAAGGCACCTATTTACAAAATTTGTTCCTCCTGATTCCAAATCTCAAATCCATTTTTTTAAATTCAAAACACATAAGTTTTATAAATTAATTTAAAATAAATTCCAATTTTCAAAACCAGAAATCTTGTTTTTTAAGAAGTAAAAACAACTAAAAGAATAACATGTGTTTATGTCCAACATCAAAGTGAAATTACATCCAATTACCAAAATTATATTAATTGATAAAATAAATATTTTAATTATACTATAAATCCAATTAAATTTACTATCAAATCATATAAATTAACTAGATTAAAAGGCATTTGTAAATTAAAATGCATTATTTTTCACTATTCATTAAAAAATGAACTTGAGCAGAAAAATAACAATATTTCATCCAAACTAAATTTTGATGTTCTAATTATAAATAAAAAGTTTATTTTTTCAAATAAAATATATAAAGGTCTCAAAAAATAGTCTTAAAAATAGTTCTCCATCAAAAGGTGGTAAAACTACATATTTTAAAAAATACATCTTTTTTCTGAAAAAAATGAATTTATTCTTATATATTATATAGAAAACATTTAAGATGGATTTAAAACATTACATTGAATATATTTTATATATTTTTCATTAAATACAAATCCATAAATATTAATATTAAAACACATTTATTCCCTTATAAAAAAGGTTTTCTGAAAAAACACATCCATTATATTCAAAATGTTTTTTTTTCATTTATAATAAATTTTGTAAACAATGAATCACTATTTAACCATGTGTAAACTATATTTTAAAATTATATTGATACTATTCATTTCCTCTATTTTAACGTCTATGCATTAATTACTATTTAAATATAATAATATTATGATTGTATTATTTTTCAGTATAACTCAATGTTTTTTGCAATGGAATATTTTGGAGATACCCATTGTTTTGTATCAAGTAAGCTAAAACTAAAAGATGTCCCATTTAACTTAAAATTTATGTCTTATAAATAAGTATTAATAGAAATAAAAATGTATTATTAAATAAATAAATGGTTCATTACAACAATACATATCATAGATTATTATATATGGAATAAATTTGAGAAAAAAAGTGGAATAAATATTATAATTATGATTATGGAGTGTAAGATTATAATCCAACTACTTTCCCTCTAATCATTAGTGAAATAATAAATTAATCCTACATTGTGAGAACCACCTCCTATAAGATATAACATGTCTATTTTTTCATCTATTTTATCTATTATCTATTAAAATCTATTCATATCATATTCAAAACTATAAAATAATATAAATAATATAAATAATATCATTATTCACATATAATAATTATAATATTCCAAAATAAATAATTATTTGAATGGTAATTATACATTAATTATGAAACGTTTATGTTTATGTCGGTCTAATAACCTACTTGAACAATGCTATAAAAATATCATGGATGAATATAAGAAATTAATTATGGATAATATATTATATAAATTATTATATAATATTTTTTATATCTTTAATGGAAATATTAAATTTCAACCCATTCGTTCTGATACTAATATTTGTTTGTGAAAAAATCAACGAAACATGCTCATCATAGATTTTACATTTGATGATCAAAATAAAAACGTCCAAATAATTAAATTATAATATTATGAATAATTAAAAAACATATATTCTACAAACTATTATGATCTACAATTATTAAGTTTGTATGAATTAGGAATAAAAATAATTCTAATATGAAACTAGTTCTAAATGATTACGATTACTCACACGTGATATTTAAAAATTATAATAACTGACTGATTTACATGTAGATAATATTTGTAGATATTTTTTTAAAGGTTATATATATGAATGGTTCTGAATATATGGTCAATATATTTCACGTTTTATGTAGGGTATTCAAGTGATTTAGACGATGTCAAAAATTAAGGTAAAGGTTTATTTTTCGCATTTTCAAATTTATGAGAGGTGTTTGATAATACGCACAATAATTTTTTTATATGGTTTATTAAATTACATATTAACATCATTTGCAATGATTATCTTCATTTTATGAAATTCTAATATCCATTTTGTTCTAACCCTGTAATGTTCTATTAATTCTTATTCTCTCATTAATGTAAGGGGTTTAAATATCATATTATTATTTGAGACATGTTTTTTATTATATACATAATTCAAATTAGATATTAGGCATAATAACTATTTAATATATTATATCATCAACCCATTTATTAATGTAATTTGATGTTCAATTAAAATATCTTTCATTAAAGGTTTTTAGTTGAAATTTTACCTATTTCATATAGGAATTTGATAACTCAAATCATCTTTATATTACTTATATTGTTTCTTATTAATATTCATTATTTCATGAATTATTACGTAAAAATTAATATTTGATTCCATGTATTTCAATATAATACCACTCGTAATATTTTCAATCTGTGGATTAATCTCACAGCTGAGCCATCACTACCATTGTGTTTCTAAATCACCCCTTATTATGCATGTGAATTTTCATACACTAAATTTTTTATATGACACCATTAAAAGTATTCGTATTTTAAAAGTGTTGTTCATATCTGTGAATATATCTTGAAATTTCATTTCTTACACTTGAGTATACATTTCATAACTATACACCTTATTTATCTAGATAGATTTTGATTATTTAATGACTTTGTAAAATATTGACATCTCGTATGTAATTATTCCAAAATGAATGATTATGTGTTACTGAGGAAATTTGATTGAATATTGTTTAAACATCCATATTATTTCTTTATATGGATTATATACAAGTTATCAAATTTATTAATTAGGAAATTACCGATGATCCTTTTTATTTTATCTCAATACAAATGATTATTAATTCATAAGTCAAGTTGATTATTCATCGTATTGATATTGATATCTGTTATACGGGGAATGCATTGAAATTAAATATGTGATGTGTGTGGTCTTGTATTGTATAGCCCCATGATACTTCGTTTGATCTCACTGGGAAACAAATTTGGTATTTGGTGGATGACTTCCCAATTAAATCATGATTTCATGGTTGTGACATTGAATTAAATAATGGTATCTTGGATATGGCCTTGATGAAATGAATGATATATTGTTTTTTGCCTTAATGTCAAATGATATATGAAAATATGCATTCCAACATCATGTATCTTGTTATTATTTTAAAATTTTGTATTTTTATTTTTATCCATGGAATATTTTATGTTTATATATTCAAGTAAGTGGAATTGTGCGACTCTTATTTATTCCTACTATATTACTCATGCCATGGTAGTTTGCTTTATATTTTTACTTACTAAGAATTTGATCAAAACCTTATTTTGTTTCAATTTCTCGAGGTTAATTTAAAAAGTAAAAAAATATATTTCTAGAATAAAATATCATGTGCATAAAATTTTTGGAAGATATTTATGAATTATTAATGATCACGTAATTTATTATATAGTGGAAAATACATCCTTCACTTCAAAAATTCATGGTTTTTTAGTTAATGTTTTTTTAATTATGTAAAATATAAAAACATAAAAGGAAATGGTAATTCCTGTAATGATATTTTTTATTTATAGAACTAATTATGTGATATTTATGTTCGTCATTCTACAAATGGTATCAATACCAATAATAAATTATGTTTTTATGATAACTGATTATAGGATTGTGGGTCCAAGGAATCACAAAAATACTACATATTAATCTAGAACTATATGATTAATTTTATATATAACTCTCTCCGGAAAAAATTTACAATGATTCACTAAGAAGATAATAATTAGTTGAAATATGGTTCATTACCCCTTCTATTGAACAAAATGAAAGGTTACTTGAAAACCACATGACTTGTTAAAATTAAATGTTTCCTTTACATTAATTTTCATGGTGAAAAAATACTCAGGGAATGTGTGGTGAATATAAATTTATTTACTTCTTATGTGTATATAATGTTTATTATAAAAGTAACTATAATGAATTAAAAAAATGAGTTTTATATACATTAATTATATTTATCACCAAATAAGTTTCATGCAATTTTTGTTCAATACAACATCTTTTTAACACATTTATATTGAAATAAAAGAACTAATAATGTTCAAAATCCTTACATGGATTAAGGGGAAATATCTCAAATGTAGATAAAGGGTGATTACTATGTTAGAATAGAGAATCCTGAAACATTAGTTTTGTATGTGGATTGATTATTATGAAACTATTATATTTTAGTGAGTTCTAATAAAACATTTATCTTATTATAATATTATATTAAATGGGAAATTATTTTTTTATTTAAATAAATTTGGTCATGGTATTTAATAATTATTCATAGTTTAAAAATTCTTAAATCACCATAAATAAATTATAATTATAAAATATAAGTCTTATACCCTATTGGTTCCTGATAATTATTAGTGAAATAATACTATTGGTAATATTAAAACCATATTATTACATATCTATTAAATTGTAGGAAAACAAACCTTTATAAATAAATTCAATACAAACTTCATCTAGAGTTATTTAAACCATATTGTATGGGCTATTCTAAGGAGAATATTAAGGTATATTCTTATACCAAAAGAAATTACATTATGACATGTTCTCCATGATTGGTGTAAAAAATAATTAACATATTAAGAAGATTAAATATCATTTAGGACTTATTTCTAGAGTATATCCTAACAAATTAATCATTGATAATTTAATTATAGTGGAAATTTTCTTAAACATTCATTATAATATACACATCATTCTAGAGATGGTAGTAAAAATAATATTGATGAGGTTTATTATATGTATTGTAGGTTTTCCAAAATTCATTTTAGAGACATAATTCTATAATAATAGTGTTATAGCATACCAGATTCCAACTAAGTTGATACATGGATAACATAATAGATAAGATATTATGAGAGTCAATAATGGGACGTCCTCACGTATTTGATGGGAATATTTAAAGATGGTCATACATCAAAGGAAACAAAAATTGTATCCTAGTGGAAAATTCTATATCCACTCAGGATAATAATTCCACCATGATTGAAATATATTGGTAGAGAACATCTATAATTCAATTAGGGTAGATCATCCCTTTGGAGATAGTTGGGGAAAAATCAGCTTCATTTATATCACTGCTCTAGATTCACATAATTTTCAGTTGGAACACTAAAATTCACACGTCGTAATAGGTGGAATTATTCCACATTCACATGCTGAATTGAAATTTAAAAACAAACCAGGAGGTATTACATTCCCCAAAATATGTGATATTTTATTAGATAATAATGGAAAATCCTATAGTGAGTAGTCAGTTGCATCTTTTTATGATAGAGAATTTCAAATTAACTCAATGATGGATTCCATTTACCAAAATAAGTTATATATTATATTAGTTTCTCCAATTTATAAAAAACAATTGGTGAGAATTTAAGATAAACTAAATATGGTTGGTTTAATTATTGTGTCAATAATGATCAATTGTATAACCAAATTATTATACTAAACTATTTTTGAATTCTACTTGACATAAAAACCTTTTATGATCATTACATTATCTATATTATGTCAATGACACCTAACTTTTAGGAAACATTATAGAATATGTATATAGAGAAGGACCATAAAGGGTTGGTGACAACAAATAAATCAGAAATGGGATTCATGATATGGATATCCATTTATTCATTAATGTCGTAATCATGTCTCTAGAATATTTATTGAAAATGCGATGTTTCTAAGTGTTTAAAAGTGGTTAGTGGAAGAGTAATAGTTTTTTGAGAGAAATATGTTTATTAACATATAATAAAAAATTATTATTCTTATAGTTATATTAAAACCTTGATATTTTAAAATAATACTATGTTTTATATCATATACGACACACAACATTGAGTTTAAATAAGCTACAAAAGTTTTTTATTTTATGGTCATCATAAAAAATTCATCGAATTAGATGGAATATTTAGAAGAAAAAAATTATAAATTACATATAATTATTCTAATTAATAAAAATTTATTGATAAAGTTTTTGAAAATAAGTACACAATTTTTTAATGTAATTATATGATTCAAAAATAAAATTTCATCAAAACAATTATTAATTTAATTGAAAAAATATATTATTAATTTCAGACTCTTTTATAAATTATATTTTAGAAAAATTATTCAATTCATGGAATGATAATATTTATAATATCTTAGGGAGAATGTTTGATATTTTTCTAAAAATATTGATTTTTTAGTAAATAGTCTGTAATATTGGTTTTTATGGAAAATTACCATTCTTCATTTCAAGTATCTACAAAGTTTCATTATATTTTGTATTTATTTTAATTACTTTCAATAAAAAATAATCCCAGAAATTTTATTTAAATCATAATTATTCATTATTTTTAAATAAAATCATATTTATACATTAATGGTGTCTTTATAGAAAATATAGTTTCATCGTATTTTTCAGGTTTGATATTATATTAAATATTACCTCAATTAAATTTTATAAAATGTATTCTTTATATATAATTAAAAAAATAGTATAATTTATTAGGCTCATATTTTTTCATAATGAATAGTAAAAAAATATATTACCACAGTTAAGGTCACAACACGTTTATCGGGTGGTTAAACTGATGAGATAAGGGTAAAAATTACCTAAAAACATTAATTAATCCTATTTTATGAGTGTTTTTTAACCAAATATCTATTCCTTGAGTTGATAATTTATTTTAAAATATTTTTTCAATTTGGGAAACTAATATTAACTTTTGAAAATATAAGTTGTATTTTATTCATATTTTTTAAAAAATGAATCTTGGCATTTTATAGAATAGTTGGAAGATTCGATTCAGTTATGGATTACTGTAAAAGACTAAAAATCATTATGTGTTTGTTATTTAACCAAAAAATAGGTAAACCGATGTATTACACTATTCTATGGAAAAATGAATTTTATGATAAAATTATTTATTTTCTTAATAATTGTTTTTCATGGGTTTTCAATTATTATAATAAAAGTAAAATCATACAGCTTTATAAATTGAACACTGTAAAATGAATTAAAAATATGAAATCATAATGTAAAAGTTTAGTTAAAAATAACCATTTTTTTCTTATTATTAAATTATCTTGGAAAACTGTTATGATATCCTGGTTAAGGATAAAATGAGTTCTAAGGGGTTTAACAATATTATAATGCTTAAAACATAAATAAAAGATATATAAATGTGATTATTTGACTTTATTTTTTTTTGTATCGCATATTATATTATAATTTTGTGTGCCTTGGTTATACATGATATGATTATAAAATATATATAATTTAATCTCTTACGTAAATCTCATTATGTCATTCCACTCACATATAAAAGGTAACCTCCTCTCCTCCTTTCCTCTAAATGTTTAGCACTCTAGATATGCAAAAAAAATACCGAAATATAATCCTAAAATACCTTCAAAACACTTATATGTCTATGTTTTGAAATAATACCAAAATTATAGAATTAATGTGTAATGAAAATGAGGTTTTGATTAGAACTGGTATATCTTTCAACCGAATGTCTTTTTATATAATCATCTACATTTAAAAATATTCTTCATACTCGATGAGATAATAACACCCTTGCCTTAAAAATACTATAATGTTGTTATTCTAATCGAATAACATATATATAAATCATTATTTTATAAAATTATAAATGAAACCATTGTTCATGTGTGCAACATGAATACCAGCTCGCAATTGAAGTAATTCGTTTTCCATCACCTCTTTTTTGGAATAGTAATAATGTTGGATTTATTATATATATGTGATATTTTTAAAATATTTGTAATTTTATAAATATAATTTCTCATTTATTTTCCAACCATTTTTTCCATTAAAAAATGATAACATCATTCGTGCATGCATGTGTATTACATCCTCCTCGAAGCGATGTGGTCCATTTTTTGTGAACACAACACAAGGATGAAATATATATATGTATTTAGGTAAAATATTATATTAATTATATCATAATAATTATTATAAATAGGTAAAATAATAATTACCATATATACATCATGTTCATTGAAAAATGGAAACATTACTAAGACATCTGTACGACCTACCATCTTCCTTTTGTAACATAGTTCATTTTAAATAACCATATTCCCTTGACTAATGAATTCTCTGACCATAGTGAACTAACCAAATTCATTTTTTATATACAAGTTAAATATCATCAAAACATACAACATGAAATTAATTTATTAAGTAGGTATACCTAACACAGAAATAAATAAAATAATAAAAATAATAAGCATGAAATAGGTTAATAATATAGTAGATAATTGACATAATTTTATTATTCAATTATATAAATAATTTACATGATTAGTCAGACTCAAGGTAAGTGGAAATTTACTTTAAAAACCCAGTTTTGAATGTTTTAAAGATTTATATTCTAGATATTTTTATTATATGTGAATATTCTTATAAAAACATCTATTACATATAAATATGAAGATAAATGTATTGTAAATAAAAATTTTTGTCTCTTTTTTACTTTCTTTTAATGTGTTTTAAAAGGGAATTTTTTATAGATTTTATACAAAATGATTTCACATTCATTAAAAAAGTGAAAAATGAATGATCTATTTTAACACATAAAGAATCAATGATTTTATTTCATCATCATAATAATTATTTGATGTTTTAATTCCTTTAATTTACATTTTTTTGCAAATAAAACCCCCTTTTTATGTAATAGATAATTTCAAAAATGTATTTAAATATAATTAAAATTTTAATTTCTGAAAATGATTTTATTATTGGTAAAAATAATATTTTTATACGTGTGATGATAAAAACTGAATTATTTTAGGTGATATGAGTATGTTATTATTTTTATGAATTTTTTATGCTTATGGGTGAGTATTGTATAACTCAATATGATGGGTGAGCCCAATATAACTCTCCAATTCATTGTGTAAATGGAATAATTTATTCAGACATAGGTTTCTCCTTAGGAATTATTTGAATTTACCAGGTAGTTTATTCCATTTGTAAGAGTGATATTAATATTTAAATGAAAATGATGCCCCATGTAACCTACATTACTTTAATATTATTGATAGTTAATTTTCATTGAAATATATTGATTTCACAAGGTAGGATAATGATATTATATTTTAATGGATAGATTATACCCTTTAGGTAAAACATTAATAATTTAATGAAATGTTTTTCAAGGATTATCATGTTTTATAATGAAATACTATGGATTGTTATTTTGAGTATATTTTTTTATATGTTGTTATGTAAAACATTGGGTATTACAGCTGATTTCATGCATAAGTAAATGATTCTCTAATCTCAATGTTTAATATATTAAATGAAAACCCTCTTTTATGATTTCATGGTTTAAAATGGATTAATTGGTTTATTTATTTATTTTTATATGTCAATAAATACATATCTTTTTCTCATCACATATTCCTAAAAATAATTCATTATATTAAATTGATAGTAATAACATGGATTATTTTTGTTTGAATGTCATAGTTGTTTTCCATGAAAAGAAAACTTGTTTCATTGTCAATGTTTTTAATTATAGAAAAAATTGATACTAAGTGGAATTGTCCACATTGTAATTGATGGGTTTTTATGTTTGATTTTTTTTCCAAATTCTATAAAATGATAACATCAAAAGGTCCTTGAAATAAAATAATGAAAATCTTTTTCTAAAGATTCAATTTATATTTTGTTCAAATATGAGCCCTTATAGTTCGTATCAGAGGAAATAATTAGATAACTGTTGATATTTTTATTAGAATGTGATTATGATAACATTTAAGATAAGTCTAAAAGAAGGCTAATATAATCAAGTGTTGGTAATGTATTGATTGTGTGGTTTCCTTGCATTGCAACACATTTCATAATACTAGAATGTGGATGTTGATATTGTATATATTAATTATGGCGTAAAAATAATAAAAGATATATATTGGTTTTTAAATCGATTTTTTTCTGGTGAATAATTAGTGGTATTATGTTTTCACACATGTCTATAAAATCTTGGGTGATAATTATTTGCATAATTCACAAAAAGCCATTATGAAGACTGAGAGGATAGAACCTATGGAAACCTATGATAACCCATGGTGATATGGGAAAACCCTAAATTATCTTGGGTTGATAAGTCTATGGTTGATTATAAGAATAATGAAGTATATACCAATTTTGAGGTTTTATGTTATGGGAATACATTGGGGGAAATTTATTAAGTTTTGATAGTTATTTTATGTAGATGTAACCCTTAATTTTGACATGTAAAAATGTTATTTGAGAAAGAATGCCTTTATATTTTTTTGACATAATTTTAAAGGTATTGATAACCATTATGTTTTATAAGATCTATCATGTTGAGAAAATTATGGGATATTAAAATTTTGGTAGATATTATTTATCCTATATATGATTATTTTAATGAAATTTCATTTAGTGCTTAAGTGATTAATGGTATTTCAGAATAAGAGAACTATTTTTTGGGGAAACATTATATGATTAAGGTCAAGAAAATATTATTAGATGAGATTGTATTTTTTTAGGAGTAAATTTTAAATTATCTTTTAGAGGAATAAATTATTTCAATTTTTTATTTGGATTTAGGTTATTAACAGAAATTATTAAAAAAATATTAGATTATTAAAACATATTCATTTTTGGTATATGAAATTTTTAGTGGCTAATGTTTTTTGGAGCTAAATGTTAAATTAATATTCAAATCATATATGATCATTTCCTTCTCATTTTTGAGAAATGAATAAGGATTAATTTAGAGAGTCTTATATGGAATGCCTAAATTTAATCTTGGGTATTATTTTTGATTCTTTTAAGATTGATATAATATTTCTTCATTTCAAATATTGTCTTACATTGTGATTAACATTTCTGTTTTATATAATATTTAAAGAAACCAGTAATAACTCTATATCCTTTTATGGATTAAGTGATATATTAGAATTTTATTTTCATTCTTTAGGTATAAAAAAATCATCCATACTCATCATTTGGAGTAAAATATGAGAAAAATGTGGAAAATTATTGAAAAAAATAACCATTGGATGAGATTTCATATATGGATTTGAAAAAAAAATTATATATATTTCATCTAACACTTAATGTTAATGGAACTCTATAGATTTTTGAAAATGACCATAATAATAATTATGTAGGTATCTTCATTTTTTTTTGAATCGATGGTATTTCTCACCCCTGATTGAATTATGGTTTTTTGATCTCTGGCTTTCTCATAGCGATTCAATTTATTGTGAACAATTTTTTCATTCACTGCCCATTATTATTTGGACATTAATATTGTCCTCTATGTTAATATATATATATCCCACTAATTTTATCCTACTTCGACACTGGGGTATGTATTATTCCAGATGAATTCCATATTTCATTTTCTCACATTTCAATAGATATTTTTATTACTCATTTTTATGATAATGATTTACAAAAAATGTATTTTAAAATTTCAAACCATTGATTACTAATTACATTATCAATTTTTGGATGAGATTTATTATATGGGGTGAATGTAATAACCTAATATTTTAAAATTCCACAATGATATATATCTTATATGATATGCAACTCCAAGATTAAATGAACCATGAAATATTATTATTTTATGTCCACTATAAAACAAGCATTTAATTTCTAGGTATTAATAGAAGTAAAAAAATTATCAAATATATATAAATTTACTATTACATAAAAAATTATTGATAACATTTTATGACATATGGACTCAATTTTCAATAAATCTAGTATATGCTTTAAATATATATTTTCTTCAAAATTGATTTTAATTTATTTTTGTGAGAAAATATAATAATTAATTACTGGGAAAAATCCCTAAAGGTAGCATTTTATTATTTTTTGGTTGATTGGGTTTGTTGAAAAAGTGTGTTTTCAAGGTATGTTGTAGAGTTATAGAGAGATTGTTAAAATTATATTTTGAAAAAGACCCATGAAAAAGAATGGATTCCATTGAAGTGGTACAAAAAATTTCATACACAAAGGATGGGATTCACAATGGGAGTTTATCAAAGCTATGGATCATCACTTATGAATAATTATGAAGTCGCAAAATATTTAATGTAATCTCCATGAAAATTAGAAGTTTCATGAATGGTAAATTCACACAGTACTTCATGAGGACAAGGACCATTATAAATGAAGTGAGAGGGCATTGTGAAATGGTGATGAGGTGGATGGAGTTTTTTGGAATTGGAGGAAACACCGATAAATAGAACACTCACCCCTTCAAAAAAGAGATGAAAACATAACAATGATTCTATGGATCTCAATTCATGAAGGTGATTTGAGAATGGTGTTCTTAAAAATGTTTAAGAATACAGATGATTCAAGAAGGATATTAAAGTATAGAAAAATTTAAGAGAATCATGAATGTTTGGAGTTCACGAAGGCTAACTGAGATTTCTTAATTTTGTGTGCATCACATTGGATAATTGAGATTATTAAATGGACATTACTTCATGAAGGCTATTTTGTCATCACAAAAGAGGTGAGATTTTCAAAGGTAGTGAGCATCATGAAGGTGTTCAGAACAGATTTCCCAGTGAATCTATTGTAACGTGAAATTCATCAATTGGATGAAAGTGGGTCATCAATAGAGAATATATCTATAACTAAGGATGTGTTCATTTTTTATAATGTAGGGACCTACATTTCCATAACAACTATGAGGAGCCTTTTGAGAGTACAAATATAAAGTAAGATCAAGAAGGTGATCCTTTCCATCAATATGGAGCAATCAAAATAGAGTTAAGGAGTGACCCTTTTGAAATCTATTAGATGACCCTAAACATTGTAAAGTTAGTGAGCCTGGGTATATATGTGATTTATCCCAAAACATGGTTTTGATGTGACACATAATAAATTTGGAACAAAGTCACATTACATTTTTATAATCCTTTTGTGTATCTTATTGTGGGTGAACTAAGTATAATCTATTTGTAAATGTTCATCACTTCAAACCTTACCTTCAATACATCATCATCAAATAAAGTAGGAAAGGAAAAGAGAAATATAAACACTAAAGAGAAAAAAAGTTACACTTATAATAAAAAGTTCTATATGTAGTGAAATAAGAAAAATTTTGAAATTATTTTCCATATCCAAATTCACCTGCTCCCCTATCAAGGTATTTAGGACCCTTTTGGACCGAACAATTGTTATCAAAAGTAGTCTTTTATTAGATCAGATTTGTTTCCTATTACTTGGTACAATAGTTTTTTTGAAATTAATTTTTCAATTTTCTATTACCTCAAAGCACCATTTCAAAGAGAATAACTTCAAAGAAGAAGAAAAAGTATGGAGGTATTCTTCAATATTAAAATTTCTACGGAATGAGTGGGATTTAGTTTAAGGAAACAAATAGTGTACTGAATAATGGTTTGGCTAAATCATACCATGAAAATATTTACCTATTCAATGATGTTGAATGAATGAGAAATTAACCTGATATTCTAAGTGTTTTTAAAACTACCGATGATGAATAAATTACAAGATGAACAAAAGTGAATGTTTTCCACCAAACAAAGGAATTGGATCCGAAATTGGATTAAGAAAACAAATCAAAAGTTATATGGATCCAGGTGAAGTAAATTGAATTCAAAAATCTAAAATTATTAAATAAAAGTCTTGTTTAAGTTCCGATAGATCTAATGTATCAGAATGATTCCCAAGTTGATGAATAGAAAAAGAGTAATAAAAATACATAAAAACTCAAATCTATTGAAAATTGAAAGAATCTGAACTCGGATAAAATTTAGAATCTTAATCCCGAGAATGATGCTCTTACTACACAATTATGTGATCTAGTTTAGGAGAACCAGTGGATTTAATAAGATAATATATGTTGTACTAATTTTGAGGCTCAGTAGAAATTTAAATTAAAGGATCAAAGTGACATGGTGGATAATCTCACAAGAGAATAGAAATATGTGGTGAGTAATGGGATGAATTTCAATAGAGAACTTAACTCTCAACTTAAATCAAGGGATATGATGATTAAACAATTTGGAGATGACCTAGAATCAGTGAGTAAAGAATAGGATAAATCTAATACCAATGGAATTCCCAAATTAATGTATGATTTTTATTTATTGTTTGAAATACATAAGAAGGTAATAGTGAAATGAAGAGAAAATATTATATTTAAGGTGGAAAACATGAAATGATTGACTAATCCCAAAGGCCATCATGTTTGGGAAGACCAAGTATTATATATGATGAACCCCGAATAATTCATGATTGTAAGAGAGTTTTGAACAGTTCTAGAAATAATAAATATCATGTAAGGCATCGAGTTAGACCAAAAAATGTTTTTACTCTTTGAAGATATAACATGATATATTGTTGTGGGATTAATTTCCATACGTAAGGTTTTTTTGAGGATCCTAAACATATATCATTCTATAAAGGTATAAACATTTCTAAATCTAAGAATAAGAAGAGTAGTTTTGATAAATTTGAAAAAGAAGTCTCTTAGAAGAAAGTTTCCATGAAGTTATACTATTTTGGAATAATAGGACACACCATGAGTATGTGTCAAGATTCCCATTATCTCATTGTTCAAGAAAAACTATTGGAGGGAAAGAAGTACAATTAATATATATAATAATTAATTATTTTTTTCTAAAAATATAGTACCATATGACTATTTTCAGGTTATGATGAAGCTACTAGAGAACATTAAAAGGGTTCCCAACAAGTGGTCTTCTCACATTGAAGAGTAATTCAAATGGGTATTTCTCAAAAAGATGACTTAATATGTAATAGTGATTTGAATCAAAGCATGATTATTCTGAAAATGGTACTCCTAGATAAAGGGTATTGATGTTGATCATACATTGGAAAATGTTCTGAGGATAGATACAATCAGATTACACTTGGGCATATTTTTGAAAAAAGGTTTAAAGCATTCCAGATGGACATCATGTTAGAGTTTCTGAATGGGGTTCTAGAATAAGAAGTTTATATTGAACAACCATATGGTTTTCTAATTCCATAAGATGAGAAAAGTGTTTTTGAGATGAATAAGGTACTACATGGGTTAAAGAAATCACCAAGGGCGTGGTATTAAATAATTGATCATTTTTTGAAGTAGCTTAGTTTTTAGTGTGGTAAAGTTGATTACAATATACATGTCAAAAATGAAAATAATCAAAGGATAATAGATCTAGTATATATCGATGACACAATGTTTGTTGGGTAAGAATAATCACAGTTTAATCAGTTCATGTAAATCATGAAAAGTGAATTTGAAATTTCAATGATTGGTGAACTGGTGTTTTTATTATCTTACATGTGAGAAAATGAAATAATGGACCATTTATTTATCAATATAAATATCCCATATAATGTTTTAGAAGATTTTGAATGAATAATTACTAGGATAGGATGACTCTAGTGGCTACCCTGATGAAACTATAATGGGATTATAAAGGAAATAATGTTAATGTCAGATGTTGGACTCTCCATGATACTGTAGTGGACCCTCCATGGTATTATTGTTTTCATAATCACAAAAAATTTAAATATACAGATTCTACTCTTACACGACAGTTTAATATCTCTCAGTAAATCAATTATGTCATACAACAACATATACATACATAAGTCAATAAACTATATTCCTGAATAAATATGTTTACAAGTGTAATTTTACGTGTACTTTTGATTAACACTTCTTCTTTTAATGTTATATGTAAGAAAGACTCTTCATATCCTTTTTGGTATCACTGACACCCATGTCGACACACCAAAACCGAAGTCGACACACCGAAACTGAAGTCGACACCCCGAAAGAGAAGTAGACACACCAAAATTGAAGTCGACACACCGAAACTAATTTCAACACAACAAAACTGAAGTCAACAAACCAAAACCGCAGTCAACACACTAAAACCGATGTATGACACACTGAAGTCGACAGACTAAATGTCACGGCCCGTCCTCGAGGCTCGTGCCGTGACTACCCCAAGCTCGCCTTCCATAGGATAGGGGTTGTCGACTAGAACCAAGGCGTAAATTCATGTAACAAGGGAAGGCATTTCCTTTGTAAAGTAAAAAAACACCACAGAGAAAGAAATCAGAAGAAGTAAACACTAAGTAAAAACTGGGGACAACAGTAAATGCAGAAAAGTAAGTGGGCCAGAATACAAACCCAATCTGAAAGTAAAGTACAATTTGAAAGGGAAAACAACAACTGAATGTAACGCTGCATCGTCGATCCACCCACTGGAAGTACCACCTGAAGGGTGGGCACATATAGCCTCCACAGCTCCTCGGGTCTAACTGTCTGCTCTGAGTACGTCCCGCCCAGTGGTCCACCTCCAGGTATCGTCCTGCTCCGCAAGCCTCAACCATGATCAGCGCTATCTGTCGTCTGCAACCAACACAACGTAGTGCGGGTATAGCCCATGCAGGGGTGAGTATAAACTACTTAGTAGGGAACCCAAGACCCCCGAAGGTCTCCAGAATCCACAAAGGATAATTCACAAAGGAAAGATACAATCACGAAGTAACATCCGACACTTCTTAGGTATATGCCAATACATATACCTAAGTCACCAATTCAAGTTCGCTCCATCCTCTGAGCCCAAGTACAGCCCTGTCCACACAGGAAAGAAAAACCTAATCCACACAGGATAGCACAACACAATCCAAAAAGGAAAGCAAAACATGATTCAGCTCACATAGGTATACTTCTTCGTAAGATGATAGAGATGAGAAGATATAGCCACTGATTTATCTAAGTCGTCGGACCCACAAAGGATCGATAGGTACTAACCCCCGCAATGACCCACAAAGGATCTGACCCACATAGGATCTATAGGTAACTAACCCCCGCAATGACCCACAAAGGATCTGACCCACAAAGGATCATTAGGTAACTAACCCCCGCAAAGACACACATAGGATCGGACCCACACAGGATCTGTAGGCGCTGGCCCACACAAGACCGATGAGCGCTGACCCACAAAGGATTGGACCCACACAAGAACGGTAGCACTGATCCACGTAGGATCACTGAGTTCTGTAGTCGTCGTCGTTGAATCCCCTGAGGCTCTCTGTACAGTTCTCGTCGTCGTCGTAGTCGCAGCCAGCTCTAGGGTTCCCGCACACAGCAAGCTCATTCGTGAGGGTCCGCTCCACGAGCCGAGAGGATGATACATCAACTGACACATAGTCCAGAGTTGATGTATCCAAAAGTTCTATATCGTCAACATGAACTCAACGCCACAGACGGCGCGTCAATCGGACGCCCGGTCTGAGAGTTATTGGCTTTTTCATCCTAGGGGCCCGGTTGGTTTTTAAGTCAAAACCAACCCGACCGTACTCCACCTACGTCCAAAACTTGGGCGGAGTAAGCCAAAAGATTCATCTCACTTAGAGTAATCCAAAATAGTCGACGGCACTTCAATCGAACATTCGGAGCTCATGTTATAAGCGTTTCCGCTCTGAGGGCCCGATTGGTTTCGTGTACGAACCAACCCGACCAAACCAATGGTCCTCCGAAACCTTGAGTGCGATATACCAAAAGGACCATGTCGATCCAAGGATCGCATCGCAAATGAATATGCGTCGATCGGAGGCATGTAGCTCATGTTATGGGAAACGGACCGAAAAAGGTTCGGTAATAAGGGGTTTGGGCCCAGTCCGACCCGGCCCGCTACCCCTAGGGTCGGCCCAAACCGGTTCGACCCGCACCGAGTCTGGGTCCGGCCTGCTTGGTCGCGGCCCGGCCCAGCCCGGCCTGGCCATGGCCCGGTCTGGCGGATCGGCCAGGCAGGCGGCCCGGCACGGGGCGCGCTGGCCAGGGGCTCGGCCGAACGGCCGAGCCGTTTTGAGAGCGGGGGGCGATGCCCCCGCGTGCCGCAACCGCGGCCCTATTATTGGGCCGCTCTGTCCGGCGCGGCCGAGGGTTTTCGAACCTCCGGTTCCTCCATGGTCTGGCCGGCCGGCTTCTGCCGCCACAGGACTGGCAAGGCCGGTCCCCTTACTCCGACGTCGGCGGCCCGATGCCGGCCACCGGTTCCCCTGCATCGTCGCAGCCCCAGAACAGGCCACGGCCTTGGTTAATCTGGTGCGGCGCGACGGCGTCGCTCCCTTACGCCGCGGCCCTGCTTTGGCCGCAGTGCTTCTGAGGTCCTCTGGTGCGGAGCGACGGCGCCGCGTCCTTTGTTCATCTTCTATGGCGTGGCGCGATGGCGCCGCAGATTTATTGCTTCCAACGTTGCGGTGCGGCGGCGCCGCGCTCCTCCGCTCTCCCTTTTTGCAATGTCTGTGCTGTTCTTCGGCACCGCGTTGCCTTGCTCGCCGCATCAAAATTCAACAACCAAAAAAAGGGAGGACTGTCGGCTATGTTCGTGTGGTCCGACCTCCTCCCATTATCACGATAACAGGCGGATCAATGAAGGGAAGATAACAATGGATGAAAACACAAAAGGGAAATGCATAAAACCCCTACCACAACGCTATCGTCGAACGATCGTTCGTCACAAAATTAATCTTCGTGGAAGAAGATGGTCTCCGTGGAAGAAGAGGATCACCGCGGAAGAAGAGGATCGTCTTAGGTGTTAGGTGATCTCCGAGGAAGGCATCTTTCGTCGTCGTCCGCCGTCAGAGGTTGGCGTTCTTCGTTGGTGGTGGAGCGTTCTTCGCGTTCTTCGTCGAAGAACGAAGAATCCTCTCTTTTTCTCCCAAATTTTAACACAACAAAAACCCCAAAAATAATAAAATAAGTCTGTATGGTCCTCTCCGTCTGACCATCTGTCTGAGGGTGAAAGGCGGTGCTCAGACATAGCTGCGTCCCGAACGCCTCCTGCAACCCCTTCCAAAGCCGGGAAGTAAAGAAAGCATCTCAATCGGAGACAATAGATGATGGAACACCGTGAATCCGTACAATCTCATGAATGTAGAGACGTCCCAAGATCTCCACTGAGCCCTGCTCTCTGATGGGTAAGAAGTGAGCCGACTTGGTGAGTGGGTCGACAATCACCCAAATGGAGTCCTGACCTCTGGAAGTGCATGGAAGTCAAGTCACGAAGTCCATAGATATCCCGTCCCACTTCCACTCTGGGACCTCCAAGGGTTGTACCAAGCCCGCTAGTACCTGATGCTCTGCCTTCACCTACTGGCAGGTGAGGCACCGAGAAACGAACTCTGCCACAACCTTCATCATGCCCGGCCACCAGTGCTATCGTCTGAGATCTTGGATCATCTTCGCCACTCCAGGATGTACCGCCAAAGGAGAAGTGTGAAACTCTCTCATCACCTCCTCTCGTAAAGCAACTGGTACCTAGGTACGTCCTCTGAAAAGGACGTCGTGCTCTCCTACTATGGAGAAACCATCAGGTGCCTGACCTGAGGATATCTGCGCACGCCACGTCTCATACTCAGCGTCCCCACACTATGCCTCTCTGACCCGCTGCAGTAGTGGAGGACTGACTGTGAGTGACTGAAGTAAGGTTGACCTATCTCTATCCCTGAAAGATATCTGCAAAGCGGCTAGCTGCACTGTCGCCTCCTCATGTAGCTGAATGCCCGTCCTCCTGCAAAGAGCATCAGCTACCATGTTCCCCTTACCAGGATTATAGACTATCTTAAAGTCATAGTCCTGGAGGAACTCGATCGATCGATGTTGTCTCGGGTTCAGTTCCTTCTGAGAGAAGATGTACCTAAGAGTCCGATGGTCAGAAAAGACTGTAAAGCGCTCGCCCATCAGGTAGTGCCGCCATGTATTTAGATCGAATACCACTGCTCCTAACTCCAAGTCATGGGTAGCATAGTTCTGCTCATGCAGCCTCAAATGAAGTGATCCATAGGCGATCACTTCCCACTCTTGAATCAGGACACATCTGATTCCGGTCCCTAATGCATCGCAGTAAACTACATACACTACTCCTTCCTCCGGCAACCTCAAGATAGGCGCGCTGGTCAATCTCTGTCTCAGCTCCTGGAAGCTCTGCTGACATCTTTCTGACCACAAAAAGTTTTTCCCTTTCTTCGTAAGAGTTGAGAGTGCTGTCGGAACTCTGGAAATGTCTGGCACAAATCTCTGATAGTATCCAGCTAGTCCCAACAAACTCTGCACCTCTGTCACGCTCCTGGGTGTCTCCCAAGCTAGCACTGCCTCGATCTTTGCAAGATCCACCGCAACTCCCACCTCAGTGATGAAGTGTCCCAAGAAGTGGACCTCACGTATCTAGAACTGACACTTCGAGAGCTTTCCAAAAAGCTGGTGCTCTCGGAGTGTGTCAAGTAAAACCCGCAAGTGGAAGGTGTGCTCCTCCTCAGTCGTCGAGTATATCAAAATGTCGTCGATGAAGACCACGAAAAATCGATCGAGGTATGGCTTGAAAGATCATGTTCATGAGTCCCCTGAACACTGCGGGAGCATTGGTTACACCGAAGGGCATAACAAAAAACTCATAGTGGCCATACCGACATCTGAAGGTCGTCTTCTGCACGTCCTCGTCCCGAACTATGAGCTGATGATAGCCTGACCTGAGGTCTATCTTTGAGAACCATTGTGCTCCCTTGAGCTGGTCGAAGAGGTCATCAATCCTTGGTAGCGGATACTTGTTCCTCACTATCACCTAGTTCGGGCGACGATAGTCGACACAATGTTTCAAGCTCCTATTCGGCTTCTTGGAGAACAATATCGTGGAAGCCCAGGGTGAAACACTGGGTCGGATGAATCCCTTACCCTGTAAGTCCTCCAACTGTACCCGTAGCTCTCGATGCTCGGTGGGAGCCATCCAATATGCTGGGGTGGATATCGGGGTTGTCCCGGGGTACAGATCAATATAAAAGTATACCTCTCTGAGAGGAGGTAGTCCTGGAACATCGTCGAGAAAGACGTCTGCATACTGATCCACCACTACAAGAAAACTACGGCTCCACACGTCAACTGCTCCTAGGATGAGGTTATCCAACTGATGAGTGATGGGTTTTCCTCTCCTCTGTGGAAGTCCATCCTACGCTGCAAAGGCTCTCATCTCTCCGGTGAAGGTGAAACTGCTCCTGTTGGTGCGTACACATCGCACCTTGCGCCTAATACAGTTGATCTGATCATGGACTGTAGATAATCTATCCTTGCACAAGATGACGTCGTAAGGCCTCGACGCCACTACAAGAAGATCCCAGCTGATTCTCTGGCCTCCTAGAGTAAGCTCACACTACCGGCACCAGTGCGTAATCGTCGAGTCTGCTCCTGTAGGAGTCTCTAGCCGTAAGGATCGAGCCAACGGCTCTGTCGGATCCTCTGAGCTCCGAACAAGGGAAGCGGCTACGAAAGAGTGACTCGCTCCTGTGTCTATAAGAACTGCAGAAAAGGTTGAATAGAAACAGATAGTACCTAGAATCATCTCGGGCACGCCGTGGTCATAGGTCTCCATTGCCTGGAGTCGTGCTTGTCTCTGCCCGCCAGCTCCCTGTGGTCGGGGTGGACCTCCTGGTGGTGGTGGTGGTGGTAGAGCCTCAAAGAGATGCCCACCACCTGCTGCTTGGCCAGCTCCTCTGCCTCGTCCGCCTGCTCCCTGCAAACCACCATGGTCGACCCTCTGCCTCTGCCTAGGTGGCCCCTGAACCATCTGATGTTCCTCGGCACGGTGGGTCAGGTAGTCACGAGCCATGTTGCCCTGCCCGCCGCATGTGTAGCATTGTCTGCCTCTCGAAAGACTGGCTCCGCACTGTGTGCCCTGCACAGTTGAGCCAGTGTTCTGAGGTCATCTTCCTGAGGGTATGGTCTGCCTGGATTCATGAGTCATCCGTCGACTGCCTGCTGCAGAAGACTCTGCTACATGCCGCCCTACGGTGGGTCTCGCTGCTGATGTAGACTCAGCAACAAAGCTCTCGATTAGAAGAGCTCGCTCCAGTACTCCTGCCTGAGTCGGAATGCGGAGGGAGATCAGCGATGCCCTGATCTCATGCCTCAATCCCTGCTCAAAGGTCCGGGCCCGGAAGAATAGGTCACATACCATGTCTGTCGAGTAGCGCGAGAGATCGGTAAATCTCGCCGAGTACTGGGCGACCATCAAGCTGCCCTGCCGCAGCTGTAGAAGCTCCTGGATGTGCACCGCACGGAGGGTGGATAGGACGAACTCTGAGCTAAAGAGCCTCTCAAAGTCTATCTAGAGGAGAGATGCCTCATCGTGCATATGGATCATTAAGCTCCACCATCTGCCTGCTGCCGCATGCAGTAGGCTCGCTGCGAGGATCACCATGAGGTCTGCTGGTGTCCTCACTAACCTGAAAACTCGTACCACAGCCTCCAGCCAATCCTCGGGAGCCTGGGGGTCCGTCTCCCCGCAGAACCTGGGCGGTCGCTGGCGCTGAAACTCGTGCAGTGCACTAAGGCGACGTGCATCGTCAGCGGCTGGGGCTGGTAGCATCGGTGGCTCGACGGGTAGAGGTACCGCCGGTGCCTCTACTGTCAAAGGGCCCTGTACCGAGGCCTCGTTGCTCGATGGGCTATCGTCACGCAAAACTCTCAGAACCCAAGATTGCTGCCTTCGTGGGGCCATCCTGAAAAGAGACAGGTGCGCCATGGTCAGAACAGTATACCTGGTGAGCTGACACAAAGTAATCACAAAGAAAACATGAAACACACATGCAATCAATGTTTTCGTGGATTAAGTCGGAAATCAGAAGTCAGGGTCCAGGTGTTCGGATACGTCGGCCGCCGCACCAACACTAGACTCCCTGGACTGATAACCACACCCAATATGCATAACACTATTGCTTCATTTAGAAAGAAAAGATCAGATTCCAATGTTTTGTGGTAGAACCAAACTCCTTTGATACCAATTTGTCACGACCCGTACTCGGGGCCCGTACCGTGACTACCCCAAGCCCGCCTTCCATAGGCCAGGTGCTGACGACTAGGACCAAGGTGTAAATTCTGGTAACAAGGGAAGGCATTTCCTTCGTAAAGTAAACAGACCCCACAGAGCAAGAAAGCAGTAGAAGTAAACACTAAGTAAAACTGGGTACAACAGCAAGTGCGGAAAAGTAAGTGGGCCAGAATACAAACCCAAACTAAAAGTAAAGTACAACTCGAAAGGGAAAACAACAACTGAAAGTAAAGCCGCAACGTCGAGCCGCCCACTAGAAGTCCCACCTGAAGGGTGAGCACCGATAGCCTCCATAGCTCCTCGGGTCCAACCGTCAGCTCCGAGTACGTCCCGCCCAGTGGTCCACCTCCAGGTACCGTCCTACTCCGCAAGCCTCAACCACGATCAGTGATGTCCCTCGTCTGCAACCAACACAATGTAGTGCGAGCATACCCCGTGCAGGGGTGAGTATAAGCTACTCAGTAGGGACCCCGATACCCCCAAAGGTCTCCCAGAATCCACAATGGATAATCCACAAAGGAAAGATACAATCACGAACTATCATCCGAAACTACTTAGGTATATGACCATACATATACCTAAGTCACCAATTCCTGTTCGCTCCAACCTCCGAGCCTAAGTACAACCCATTCCAGATAGAAAAGAAAAACGTAATCCACACAGGATAGCACAACACAATCCATAAAGGAAAGAAAAACCGGATTCAGCTCACATAGGTATACTTCTTCATATGACTATAGAGATGATCAGATATAGCCACTGATTCATCTAAGTCGTTGGACTCACAAATGATCGATAGGTACTAACCCCCACAATGTCCCACAAAGAATCTAACCCACACAGGATTGATAAATAACTAACCCCCGCAATGTCCCACAAAGGATCTGACCCACAAAGGATTGTTAGGTAACTAACCCCCGCAAAGACCCACACAGGATCGGACCCACACAGGATCTGTAGGCGCTGGCCCACACAGGCCTGCTGAGCGCTGACCCACATAGGATCGGACCCACACAGGATCGGTAGCACTGATCCACGTAGGATCGCTGAGTGATGTAGTCGTCGCCATCGAATCCACTGAGGATATCTGTACAGTCGTCGTCGTCGTCGTAGTCGCAGCCAGCTCTAGGGTTCCCGCACACAGCAAGCTCGTTCGGGAGGGTCCGCTCCACGAGCCGAGAGTCTGATACATCAACTAACACATAGTCCAGTGTTTATGTATCCAAAATTTCTGTATCATCAACAGGAACTCAACTCCACAGACGGCGCGTCAAAAGGACGCCCGGTCTGAGAGTTATTTGTTTTTTCGTCCTAGGGGCCCGGATGGTTTTTATGTCAAAACCAACCCGACCGAACTCCACCTACATCCAAACCTCAGGCGGAGTAAGTCAAAAGATCCGTTTCACTTAGAGGAATCCAACAAAGTTGACGGCACGTCAATCGGACGTCCGGAGCTCAAGTTATAAGTGTTTCCACTCCGAGGGCCCGGTTGGTTTCGTATACGAACCAACCCGGCCAAACCAAAGGTGCCCCAAAACCTTGAGTGTGATATACCGAAACGACTATCTCGATCCAAGGATTTCATCTCAACTAACGGTGTGTCTATCGGAGGCCCATAGCTCATGTTATGGGCAACAGACCGAAAAAGGTTCGGTAATAAGGGGTTCGGGCCTGGTCTGACCCGGCCCGATACCCCCAGGTCGGCCCAAACGGGACGACCCGAACCGGTTCTGGGTCCGGCCCGCTTGGGCGCATCCCGGCCTGGCCCGGCCTGGGCGTGGCCCGGCCCAGCGTGCGGTGCGCTGGGCGTGCTGGCCAGGGGCTCGGCCAAACGACCAAGCCGTTTCGGGAGCGGGGGGCGTTGCCCCCGCGTGCAGCAACCGCGACCCCATTATGGGTCCGCTCGATCTGGCGCGACCGAGGGTTTTCAAACCCCCAGTTCCTCCATGGTCCGGCCGGCCCGCTTCGGCCGGCCGACTTCTGTCGCCACGGGACCAGCAAGGTCAGTCCCCTTGCTCGGACGCCGGTGGCCCGACACCGGCCGCCGGTTCCCCTGCATCGCCGCGGCCCCAGAACCGGCCGTGGCCTTTGTTCTTCCGGCGCCGCGCGACGGCGCCGCGCCCTTCCACCGCGGCCCCGCTCCGGCCGCGGTGCTTCTGAGGTCCTCTGGTGCGGCGTGACGGCGCCACGTCCTTTGTTAATCTTCTATGGCGTGGCGCGATGGCGCCGCGGAATTATTGCTTCCAACGACGTGGTGCGGCGGCACCGCGCTCCTCTGCACTCCCTTTTTACAATGTATGTGCGGTGCTTCGGCACCGCGTTGCCTTGCTCACCGCATCAAAAAACAACAACCAAAAAAGGGGAGGAGTGTCGGTTGTGTTCGTGCGGTCCGACCTCCTCCCGTGATCACGATAACAGGCGGCTCAAGGAAGGGAAGATAACGATGGAAGAAAACACAAAATAGAAACGCATAAAAACCCTACCTCAACGCTGTCGTCGAACAAGCGTTCGTCGCGGAATTAACCATCGTGGAAGAAGAGGGTCATCGCGGAAGAAGAGGATCACTGCGGAAGAAGAGGATCGCCGTTGGCGTTAGGTGATCTCTGAGGAAGGTGTCTCCCATCATCGTCCACCGTCGAAGATTGGCGATGGAGCGTTCTTCGCGTTCTTCGTCGAAGAACGAAGAATCCTCTCTTTTTCTCCCAAAATTTAACACAACACAAACACGAAAAATAATAAAATAAGTCCTCCTCTTATTTTATTATCAACATAAGAATTTGAAAATCGAAAGAATAGAAATGAACAATTAATTCAAAAAATTAATTGTAACGATTTAACTGCCCAATTTAATGGGGTTTTTCTTAACCAGAAAAACATAAGGTTTGACTTTCATTAAAAGGGGGTTGCGGGTACGTTAATTATGAGGGAAGAAACGGTGGGGCTCGTGCGGGGCCCACCTCACAAATATCCTACCAAGTGGGTAGGATATTGTGGGTTCCACCTTATCCGCTTAACTTAGCTTAAGTGTCTTTAAGTGAAATAAAATAAAGTGTCGCACCACTTTTATTTTATTTATTAACTTAACCCCAAAAATTAAAAACCACACTCGAGAAAATGAAACTCCAGAAAAGGAATTTCTAAGCAAATACCGGCGCTGCAATTCCATTGGTGCCCTCAGAATTCGATTCCGAACACCGGTTCAAAAGTCAGAAAAACCCACTCGTTCGTTCACTGAACGTACCCGAGCTAAACTTTGGAAAATTATTCCGGGCACACCGGGCCTCGGAATCAGGTGCCTTCAGAAACTGTATTCTTGTAAAATTCAAAGAAAATTAAGAAAAAAAAATTCATTGAATTTTATGGGTCTTTACACTAAAGATCGACAAACCAATTTTTCATTAACTGAAGTTGAAAAATTGAAGATGACACACCGAAATCAACATACTAAAGATAACAGACCGAGGTTATCAAGATGAAGACAACAGACCGAAGATGACTCACCGATTGTTATAAATAACTATTTTGATTTTATTAACCCAAATTTATTTCTAACAGTCAAAATTAGACAAATTAATGTTTCTGACATTTTTTAATGTATTCTATAGGAAAATCCGTAGACAGTACAAGGTACATGAATGTGTCGAGATCTTCATGTCCAGTGGATCTTGATTTATAAAAGGGATAAATTATCTATGTAAAAAGTGGTTCTCTTTTTTAATTAAAAAACAGCGAAGAACATGCTAAGACATAGACTGTGCGAATACTAAAAGAGAGGAACTAATCGCTTGAGATTACAAGAAGATTGTAACATGAAACTTTCTTCTAATGCTAACTGTACATTGATCCCTTGAAGAGATGAACATTTTCACTCTTCGAAGCTGGATTACAGAAACTGCGATACTCTGTTCTAAAGACAACATCCGGAAGAAGACTCAAATACCATTTTCTCAATAATCAATCAGTCCACAGATTTATTGCACAACACATAGAGATTTCTGAACTATATTTTTTTTAAAAATCTCTTTTGTGTTCTTCTATTACAATTTTAGTAGGGTGTATGTATGTTTTTCTCACACACACACTGTCTCCTAAGCATAACTGGAGGATATCAAAAATACTCACTCTTAATTTTTTCCTACACATATATCCCATGTAGAATTGAGGAACAGATCATGTGTGATCTTTTTATATGTTTTTCCCACTAACAATTGTGGTACAGGTCAATTTTGACCTAGACAGTCTGTATGCTATTGTGAACTGAGATCCTTGGTGTGGATCAATAGTTTATTAATATAAAATACTTGTTGTTAGGTGATCACCAGGTGGAAAGGAATAGGTATCTACTTATGATTGAACCTTTTGTCTTATCCGATGTTCTTTCTATCTTATGTTTTTTTTGTGTTATGCATTTCCAGCATTAAGATAAACTAATCTTTGATAGTTAGATTAGCAAGTTTTTACATCTGTTTTGGATCAGTAGGTTTGTTTAGAATGTTTTTATAATCTTTAGATTGGTAAAGGTGAGAACTAATTAATCTTATGATAACCAAATTGAACCTTCAAGACATTTATAAATTCACTAAAAACTGAGTTTGTGTTTATTTTTATAAGAGGATTTTATTTTGTTAAGAATCCTTTTAACAGAAATTTTTATAGATACTTAATTCACCCCCCCCCCCCTCTTGATTTATCTACTCTGCCCAAAATTTGGTATCAGAGGATTTTTTGAAAGCTTTTTTATATACACATTGATTATAGTTGTGTTTGAAATATCTTCAAATTTCTATTTTTTCTAAATTTTTACCTCTTTGAAATTTGTTTACATCCATTATCATGGAAAATAGACTAGAAGGGGATGATACTAATAGAAAACCTTCCCTTAATGGAACTCACTATGCTTAGTGGAAAATTAAATTGACGATACATCTACAAAGTATGGGATTTGAAATCTGGACTGCTATTGAAAGTAAATATACAATCCCTGAAACTGCTAGAAGCACCCGGGATGAACCTACCAAATCTGCCTCTAACAATAACTATAAAGAAATGAATGCTTTGTACTGTTCCATGGGGGATTAAGAATTTAACTGTATTTCTGTATGTAGAACTGCATATGAAATTTGGGATACTTTATCTATCTCTCTTGAGGGAATAAATAATGTTAGCGAAATGAGATTAAATTAATACACTATTAAATGTGATAATTTTAAAATGATTCTTGATGAAACTATCTATGAAATGTATCTCAGGTTAAATGAAATAGTGAACACCATGAGTCTTCTTGGGAAACTAGTGGACAACAAGGAACAAATCATGAGACTGCTTCGATGCCAAGCTGACAGATGGAGAGAAACTTCTGTTTCTATCCGAGAGTCTTGGGACATAGGAAAACTTCCAGTGAAAGAACTAATAGGAAAGCTTATGATGTATGAACAATAACATAAAGTAAATCCAAAATTATATGTGGAACCAAGGAAGAAATCAGTAGTGTTCAAGACATAAACTTCAAAGATAAATGAAAATATAATGATTCAAGTTCTTATAGATAGTTCCACTAGTGAAGTGTCAGATTCAGAAACTGATGAGGAAATGGATTATCCTCCTAGAAGCTTCAAAAAGTTCTACCAAAATAAGATATTATTCAGAAATCCTAACTTCATGGGAAAATATGACCAAAAAGGAAATTGGAAGAAGGACATGAAAGGAAGTGACAAGGCTAGTTAAATTGTCTGCTATGAGTGTAAGTGCAAAGGACATATCAAGGATGATCATCCCAAGCTCAAGTACAAAAAGAAATATGAGGACAAGGAAAAGAAGTATAAAAAGGTAATGAAATAAACCTGGAGTTATTTTGAGGATAGTTCAAGTGACTTAGAAACATAAAATGATGAACATGAAAATAAAGCCAATATGTGTTTTATGAAAAACACATCTAAGGAATCATTGCATTCTCCTGTACATAATTTGTACTATTCTAATGATGAGAGTGACTCTGAAAATATAACTAATGAAGAGATGTTTGAATACTGAAACATGCTTGAAGAAACATGCAATGAACTAAAAGACAAATATAAATCATTAAAGAAACAACATTCTCTCATTGTGACTATTAAATCTGAACTTACAACTGATAAAGAGAAAAATTCTAAACTGCTTAAAGAAAACAATGAGCTAAAAATTTCTACTGAACAAATGAAGAAAAACTTAGAAAATCTTTCTAATGGGAAACCACTCTTACTCAAATGCTTGGTAAAAAAATATCTCGTAAGTGTTCTTTTAGGATAAGATATCAACCAGGTCATTATAATTTATCTAAATCCCATTTTGTATCCAAATCTAGAAAATCTACTACTATTTATAAAAACCAGAATGCTACTGCAAGTTCCCACTCCTCAAATTCTTTTACTGTATCCACTTCTACAGGACCAAATAAAATGTATTTTTAAAATACTTTATATTCTGAATATAGTAAACCCATAAGATTGTTTTGGGTTACTAAATCTTATATTAATATTGTTTTTGGACCCAGACAAATATGGGTACCAAATTCGTTTCTTGGTTATATTGTTTTGTATGTAAACTGCCTAAAGAGTTCCTGTAAAAAGATGTGGTACATGGAAAGTGGATGTTAAACATATATGACTGCGGATTTTTAAATATTTAAAAGTCTTATCAAGATTGATGGAGGACATGTCACATTTAGTGATAATGGTAAAGTAAAAATCATCATCCTAGTCCAGATTGGTAACCATAACTCTATTTCAATTTCTAAAGTATTATATGTTGGTGGAATGAAGTATAACCTACATAGAATATCCCAATTGTGTTATTATGGATTTAATGTTAAGTTTAAAAATGATTCCTACCTTGTTTGTTATGCCAATAACAATTGGGTCTTTACTTCTTTTAGAAATGATAATGTATATGCTATAAATTTAGACACACTAGCCTCACCGAATGTCTCTTGTCTAAATTCCTTTCACAAAGAGTCTTGGCTTTGGCATATAAGACTAGGAAATTGTAATATACACTCTCTTAGGATGTTAACTAGAAAAGTCTTAGTACGAGACTTACCCAAATTAGATTTTCTATACAATAAAGTATATAATCCTTATCAAAAATGAAAGAAACAAAAAATATCTTTCAAACCAAAAAAAAGAAGTAACTACTTCTCAACCTCTCGAGTTGGTTCACATGGACTTGTTTCGACCATATAGAATTTATAGTCTTAATGGGAAGCTCTATGTTTATGTTCTTGTAGATGATTTCTCTAAGTATACCTAGTCCTTTTTCCTAGCTCATAAAAGTGAAGCCTGTTTTCACTTTACCATGTATGTTAGGATTGTAGAAACTTTTAGTGGACAAAAGATTAAATCCTTAAGAACTGATCAATGCCGTGAGTTTGAGAATCACGATTTTGAAGTCTTTTGCTCACAAAATGGCTATAATCATAACATATATCCACTTAGAACACCTCAAAAGAATGGTGTGGTAGAAAGAAGGAAAAGAACCTTACAACAAATTTCCCAGAATATGCTCAATGAATATGATCTACCCATTTATTTCTGGGCTGAAGCTGTTAATACATCTTGCTACATAATAAACAAAGTCTTAATTAGACCCATTCTTAAGAAAACTTTTTATGAGTTGTGGAATAATAGGAAACCCAATGTAGATTATTTTAAAGTGTAAGGATGTAATGTTTATATTCTGAATACTAATGATAATTTAGATAAATTTTCATCTAAAAGTGATGAAGGAATATTTCATAGATATACTACATCATGTAAAGCCTATAGAGTCTTTAACATGAAGAAAAAATGTGTGGAGGAATATGTACACATCATGTTTGATGAAGAAGATCCACATGATCCCATGACCTCACCAGAAAATATTGAAGAGGATACATACAATCTGGACATTAATGATAAAATTGCAAATAATCATGTGAATGAATCTGGGAAAAAATCCAGTTCTAAAATTTCTCCTCACCTTAACTGTAGTGATCCAGATCAACCTATAAACTTTAAATATCGAGTCCTACATTCACTAGACCAACGAGAACCCTTAAAAATCATCCCTTAGATGTTGTTGTTGGAGATTTAGATAGAGGAACACAAACTAGAGCATCCTTGAGAAACCAAGTTGAACAAAAAGGCTTCTTGTCCTAGATTGAACCTAAAAATATCAATGATGCTATGAATGATGAATTTTGGTTAATTTCCATGCATGAAGAACTTAATCAGTTTGAATGAAATAATGTTTGGAAACATGTAGATAGACCTAAGGATACTTTGACAATAAGAACCAAATGGGTTTTTAGAAATAAGGTAGATGAATGTGTAAATATAGTTAGAAACAAATTTAGACTAGTTTCTCTAGGATATAATCAAGAAGAAGGAATTGATCACAAAGAAACCATTTCTACTCTAGCTAGACTTGAGGGAATTAGGATCTTACTTTCCTATGCAGTGCACTTGGATTTTAAACTTTATTAAATGGATGTCAAAAGTTCATTCCTAAAATGTTATATAATTGAGGATGTTTTTGTTAAAAAACCCTCAGGTTTTACAAATCCACATTTTAAAAATCATATGTTCAAATTATCAGAAGCATTATATGGTTTGAAACATGCTCCAATATCTGGGTATGAAAGGTTGAGTAACTTTGTTATTTCTTAAGGTTTTACAAAAGGACTTGTAGATCCAACTTTATTTATAAAAATAATTTCAAATGAAGTTCTAATAGCCCTAATATATGTAGATGATATTATTTTTGGATCTTCAAAAAATTATTTATGTAATAAATTTTCAAACATAATGCAAAGTGAGTTGGAACTGAGTATAATTGGTGAACATAAATATTTTCTTGGATTTCTAATATTTCAAAATTAATAAGTTATTATTATAAATAAAAGTAATTATTCAAATGATCTTTTGAAAAGATATGGATTTGATAACTTTAAGAGTAGTGAAACTCCTATGAGTTCTACTTGTATGTTAGATCTTGATGAAAATGGAAAATCAGTTGATCAAACGTCTTACTGAGGAATGATTTGAAGTTTGTTGTAATTAAATGCTACTAGGCCAGATATTATGTTGAGTGTGTGTATGTGTGTGAGATTTCAAGAAAACCCAAAGGAGTCACACCTAAATACTGTTAAAAGAATTTTCAAATACCTCATGTATACAAATAATTTTGGATTGTTCTATCCTAAAGGACAACCTTTTGATTTAGTTAGCAATTCAGATGCTGATTTTGGTGGATGTGAATTAGATAGAAAGAGTATGTTTGGAACATGTCACTTTTTTGGAAAGTCATTAATTTCATAGTGTAGTAAAAAGAAAAATTCAGTTCCATTATCTACTACTGAAGTAGATTACATTGATGTTGGTAGTTATTGTGAAAAAATTTGTGGTTGAAACACACTTTAATAGACTATAGATTTCAATTTAGACACATTCCCATAAATTGTGACAACAAAAGTTCTATTAATATTTCTAAGAATCAAATTACTCATTCTAGAACAAAACATATTGATGTAAGACATCACTTTTTGAGAGGTCATTATTGAAAAGATGATATAACACTTGAGTTTATTGGGAATGAACATCAGCATGCTGTTATATTCACTAAACAATTAAATTATAAGAGAATGAATTACATCAGACATGAAATGGGAATGATAAATCAGTAGGATATCTTCTTGAAACCAATCCTGTAAAACTGATCTTCTTAAAAACGATCATGTTAAACTGATCCTGTGAAACCGATCTTCTTGAAACTGATCTTGTGAAACTAATCTTCTTGAAACTGATCTTTCTGAAACCGATCTTCTTGAAACCGATCTTTTTAAAATTGATCATATTGAAACTGGTCTTTCTAAACCGGTCTTCTTGGAACCGATATTTCTGAAACTGATCTTTCTGAAACCTATCTTTCTAAAACCGATCTTCTTGAAACCGATCTTTCTAAAACTGATCTTCTAGAAACCGATTCTTTGACACCATTATATTAAAGGACTTTTTTGAAAATTTTGTCTACATTAAATAAAATGACATTGATTTGTATTATTCATTTTACCGTGTTTAAATTTCTATGTTTTACTATTTATAATCTCTAAATGATATATTAAGTCCAATCCATCCCAGCCTATAACCTTCTCCACATCCGTAAAGCCTTCTACCTTTTGTCACACTCTCTCTCGACTCTCGACCTCTCAACAAAATTGGAATCAGATGCTTTGTCATGGCTAGGACTAATCGCGCAGTGGTAGAACCTAGAAAATCTCATTCTGATAAGCGTCAGAAAGGTGAGACTAGTGGGACTACGAAACCGATCTTGTAAAGCCGAGTAGTTATAGCTGAAAAGGAGGTGTTTGCTAAGTGGATTATGTAAAGTAAATCATTTTTATTAAAGGTAATGGAATCTCAAGGGTGGATCAGTTGGTTCACCCACAATGAAAGGACCTATTATCCCCATATTGTGCATGAATTCTATCAACATTTGAGTGTATCACTGGATGAAGCTGAGGAAGCAAAGATGAAATCCATGGTAATGGGAAAGAAAGTGGGTTTTTTGTCTAAGTAATGGGATGAATGCTTAAAGGTGCCTCATGAAGTTGTGTATGCTTACAATCCTGGTAATATTCCACCTTCTTCAAATTTGTTTTCCAATGAAGATTCTATAAAGGAGATGAATGAAAATGAAGAGTCTAGGTGGTCTTTTGCAGATGAATTTGATGGAGAAGTAAGGCTTCTTTTTAAGTCCATACAATATCAAATCTGCCCAAGGAATTGAGATTTCTCTACTGTGAAATATAAGGATTTTTTCTTGATCTTTTTGTTGAAACATAGAATAAAAGTGAGTATGTGAAGATATCTTATAGTGCATATATATGATTTGATTAATCCATCCAAGAAGGAAACCTGTTTATTTTATTCGAGGATGATTTCTGCAATGTTGAAAAAATTAGATTGTGTAGAAGTTGGAGATGAAGTGATAAGTGCCTCCAGTGGCTTTTGTCTTTAGAAATACATTTGTAAAAAATGAAAATCATCTGAAACCCATGGAAAAGATTTTGGTTAGGAGATGAAGAATGGATGTATGAAAATTTCAATTCATTTGATCACCCTTGTAGACAAAAGGACCAAGTTGATTCAGGTCTCAAACCAGGCGAGGTTCCAGTTCATTCTGATAATTATACTAAACCTGATGTGCCAAGGGAAGAAGGATATCCTTTTTATGATAGGAGTGATCCTGATATTGCTGAAAGTCCTAAAAATAAGACTTATGGACCCGCTAGTCCGCCTATGGAATTTCCATGTAGATAATCTTTATTAGGTGATGAATATGTGGAAGAAACTAAAGTTACTGGAATTGAAGGTAATGTTAGAAAATCATAGGAGGAATCTAATGATGACGATGATAATAATGATGATTGTGATGATGGTGATGGTGGAGGAAGTGTTGATCAAGTGAGTGATTCTCTAAAAAATAGACAATAAGTGGTTTATAGATCTAGTGAGGAATCTATTCATGGAGATGGTGATGTAATTGATCCTGCATATCAACAGTCTGATGGTCATAGAGGTGATGAACATGAGGACAGACCACTCCATTCTAATGCTGAAAACCAAGAGCACATTCAGGAATTGAATGATCTTATGGCCGATGGCCAAGAGGAAGAAGATGTAGTTCCAGTGCCTCAAATGGAGGAAATACTTGGTGAATCTGAAGTATCTACAGCTCAAGTAGAACATAAAATTCAGTTGGATCTAGTTCCCAAACACGTTTTTATGGCCAGAGACCAAGACGAAGTAGTTAATGAAATTGATGTTATTATTGAGAAACAGGGGAGAAGAATTATAAGTGATACTGTTCAGCCAAGATATTGGACCTGTATTAGAGAGCGGAATAATGATTTCGGATACATTCTTTTCAGTTTAGAATTTTACTCAGATGGGGAAAGGGTACCTCCTCCTCCTTTTTCACAAGTTTATGATGAGCCAGAACATTTTTCACTTGTTCCACTAGCTAAACCCCCACCTCTAGAACCTATAGCTCAATCAGTGCACAGTGACTATGTCACTAAAAATGATTTGGAAATTTTTAAGAGTGATCTATCTGAGTGTATGATAGCTTCAGTGGGATCTAGAAATAAAGCCTCCGCCTCCATAAGTATCTTGGATGCTGATGCAACAAAGATTACAAGAACGATGATTCAGGATATTCAACTAAATCTCATTAATACAGAAGAAACCATTATTAGACTAAATATATTAATGAGAGAAGAAGTAAGAAATATGATAAATGAGTTTAGTTCCTTAACCTCTAAATTCAATACTTCTTTTAGTGGTGTTCCTAAAGTTATTAGGAACTTTGTAACTCATCTACTCAGTGTAGATCTGAGAAAGTTGAAAGAAATGTTTGGATAAATTTTAACTTGCCCATCCAGTTCTAGGAGTGGGACAAGTGTTGTTGACTTTTTGGAGTCTCTCAAGGTTTTTAAGAGAGAGTAAATTCAGAAAAATCAGAGTGCTTCAGACAAAGAAACTCTTGAAAAAGTTCATTGAAATATAGATCTTGTGTATAATATGGTCAGACAGTGCACAAATGCAGCCTCTTCCACTCAGAAAGATATTCGGGAAAATGTGGATATGTATTTCACTATGATTTATACCAATCATGACCTCATCAATTGTTTCATGTTTCTGGCAGAAAATCTTAGAATTCATCCAGTCACAAAAGCATTCAAAAAATAATGTTCTTAAATTGAAGGAGTTTACAACTTTGCTGAGTATATTTATAGAAAATAAGGATGACTTTGAGAAAATCATGAAATATGGTGCTGAAATCATTAATGACTTTATCAACCTACTCAAACCTTATCTGCATGTTCAGGCCGAGTGTATTGTGGTCCCTACAGCTTCTTCAATTGGTACAACCTCTCGGCCTCCTGCTCTAATTAATGTCTCTCAGGATCTTCCCCAAATCCGACCGATTATTACGGACTAGTCTCTATGTAATGTTCTTTTAGATATAAGGCCTAGACTTTCAGCTACATTACCTACTGGTGTTTCCCTACCTGGTGTTATCCTCAGATCACCTCCTTCCTCTGCCACTCCCAAACCTTCTCCTCCTCCTTTGGATCCTTCTGACAATGGAAATTCTCCTCAGCATCCGAACCCTTAATTATGTATTGCAGCTTTTGAAAGGGATTTGATCTTATTGGTTGCCTTTTACTCTTCAATCTTTTAATAAAAATCCTTATGGCGTTGTTCTTCTCTTTTTCTCTCTCTTCACCTTTTGAAAATCCCAAAAGGGGGAGAAAAATAAGAAGCATACTTTATATTTATGAATAGCTTATTTACCTAAGGGGGAGTTTTTATGGTTTAGGGCACATAGAATATACTCACCATAATCCATTTAGTGAGGGGGTGTTTGTTTAAAATAAATTCTAGAAATGAAAAACTTTATTTATATAGGACAATTACATTCATCTATGTCAAAGCTATCTTTATTCTCTATATTTGTATGAATGTCGTAATTTGTGATTATCAAAAAGGGGGAAATTTTTGTACCCTCAGTGATACTGTAGTGGACCCTCCATGATATTGTAGTTTTCATAATCACAAATAATATCAATACACAGATTCTACACTTTCAGGAAATTTCAATATCTATCATCAAATCAATTATGTCATACAATAACATATACTTACATAATTCAGTAACCTATATTAATGAATAAATATGTTTACAAGTGTAATTTTACATTTAATTTTGATTAACACTTTGTCTTGTAATGTTATATGTAAGAAAGAATCTGCATAACCTTTTTGGATTCGATGACACCGAAGTCGACACACCGAAATCGAAGTCGACACACCGAAATTGAAGTCGACACACCAAAACTGAAGTAGACACACCGAAATTGAAGCTGACACACCGAAACCAAAGTCGACACACCAAAACCGATGTCTACAGACCAAAACAGAAGATGACACACGGAAACTGAAGTCGGAAAACCAAAACTGATGTATGACACACTGAAGTTGACAGACCGATGTTCGACAGACCGATGTTCGACAGACCAAAGTTCGACAGACCAAAGATGACCGATCAAAGACAACACACTGAAATCTACACACTGAAGATAATAGATTGATGTTATAAAACTGAAGACAAAATACTAAAGGTGACTCACCGATTATTATAAATAACTGTTTCGATTTTATTAATAAAAATTTATTTCTGACTGTCATATTTAGACAAATTAATGTTTGTATCATTTTTTCATGATTTCTGTTGGACAATCCGTAGACCGTATGAGGTACATTCACATGCCGAGATCTTTATGTCAGGTGGATATTGAATTATAAAAGGGCTACAATCTCTATGTAAATGGTGGCTCTCTTTTTGGATCAAAAAAGTGTGAAGAACACACTGTGACATAGACTGTGCGAATATGAAAATAGAGGAACTAAGACTTTGAGATTACAAGAATAATGTAACAAGAATCATTCTCCTAAATCTCAGGGTGCATCAAGACCTTTAAGAGTTGAACCTTTTCAGTCCCCGAAGCAGTATTACAAGAACTATGATTTTTTGTTATGAAGACAACTTCCAGAAGAGAACTCAAATACCATTTTCTCAACATTCAATCAGTCCAGAGCTTTATTGAACAACACACAGAGATTCTTAAACTCTTTTCTTTTTAATATCTCTTTTGTGTTCTTTTGTTTCTATTTAAGCAGCGTGATTGTCTGTTTGTATCACACACAATGCCTCTTGAGCATAACTAGAGGATATCAAAAATCCTCACTCTTAAATATCTCCTACACATGTATCCCATGTAGAATTGTGGAATAGAACCTATGTGATCTGTTTATTTGTTTTTCCCATGAATAATTGTGGTAGAGGTCTAGTGTGACCTAGACAGTCTGTATGCTATTGTGATCCCGGATCCTGGGTGTGGTTCAAAAGTTTATTAATATAATCTACTTGGTGGCAGGTGATCACCAGGTGGAGAGGACTAAGTCTCTTCTTGAGACTGAACTGCTTGTCTTGACCGCTATGCAATGTATCTTATATTTTTTGTGTGTTATGAATTTACTACATTAATATAAACTGATCTCTGATAGTTAGTTTACCCAGTGTTTAAATCTATTTTGGATCAGTAGTTTTGTTTCGAATGTTTTTCTAATCTTTAGATTAGTAAAGCTGAGAACTAATCAATATTCTGAGTACCAAATTGAACCTTCAAGACATTTATAAATTCACTATAAACTGAATTTATGTTTATTTTTATTGGGTGATTTTATTTTGTTAAGAATATTTTTAGTCGAAATTTTTATAGATACTCAATTCACCCCCCTCTTGAGTCATCTACTCCAACCAACATCACTGAATATAGAAAAATAATTGGAAACCTATTGCACTTGACAATGAAAAGACCTGATATATTTTTTCCCACATGCCATGTAACATGGTATAAAATAAATCCCATGTTAATCGGCTTTCTTATATGGAATAGAATACTTCGGTATATCAGGTTATGGAGGATTTCAATTTTAATTAAAATGAAAAATCCTAGCAAGATTTATTGGGGTATACATATGAAAATTGGACCGAATTAGTAGATGTTATAAAATCATAATCTGGTGGTGCATTATATCATGAAGGATTGTTTATTTCATGTCTAATAAATAAAAAAGAATTAATTTTGTTGAGAACCATATAAGCTGAATTTATTATATCTACTCAATCATGCATGTAGTTACTATGGATGAAGAAGCGGCTTAATGATATAATAGTTTAATTAAAGTATATACTCTAAATCCATTATCATAATTCAAGTTCTAAAAATATCTGAAAAAATAAATTATACCACTCAAGGACTAAAAAAATTGAAATATTGTATTATTTTATCAAGGATAAAGTGGATAAAGGGATTGTGATGTTGTAATATGTGATTATAGAACTATTGGATTCAGAAATTTTGACAAAGGCTTTACCCAAATATGTTTATGAATGGAAGAAATTATATCTTATAGTAATGCCTACTCCCCACACATGAAAATGTGTGGAAGTGGTACCCCCTATCCATGAGGTTTGATGTATTTTTACTTAATATATTGATATGGGTTATATTCCCTATTATATAAAACAACAATGTAACCTTCAGGTTTTTTCAAGTGGGGGTAAATTGTGGCTATTAAAGTGGATAATTTTTTTTATCAAGATAATAGGACAAGAAAATTATGGGATCAGTGATGTAGAGAGAGATTTAAGTCATACGATGATAATGGTGATCAATCAATGGTTATATATCCTGGAAGATTGTGTTTATGATAAAATCATATGAGTGGTTTTTGAGTGATGTGATTCAATTATGAACATTGCATTATTCTCTTATTCTCACTCCAAGGATGACTTGTGTTGGAATATAGTGTGTGTTGGGTAAATCAATGGTAAATATTAGATTCAAAATAATATAATGTTGCATGAATATGGAAGAAGCTTTAATGAGGTATAAATATGTTAAGAGTTTTCAAAAAAAACCAAAGGGGGAGATTGATGGGAAAAAGTCCCTCAAGGTACCATAGTGGTATTTATTAATTGACTATGTTTGTTGAAAAAGAGGTTTTCTAAGGTATGTTGTGGAGTTCCCAAGAGATTGTTTTCACTATTTATTGATATATATCGATGAAAAAATAATCGATTCTATAGAATTAGTACACAAAATTCTGTATACAAGGTGATTTTGTTTATAGTGTTTTCTAAAATTTTAGGGTCTAAATTTCAATGATGGATTGCATCGATAAAATGGATTTATTAAATGTCCTTTTAAAATAAGGTAAATGAATGAATTTTTTAATGATTGGGTTTCATGAAGCTATGGATTATCGCAAGAAGAACATCGTGAAGCAGGAATGGTATGATGATAATCACAACAAATATGTGTAAAGAACAAATGAAGAGGAATAAAGTGATCCATTCCACTTGTTGTTAGCCAAAGAAATAGAGTTACAGAATGACTCTTGGGAAAGTAGTGAGCTAACCCTAAACATTATAAAGGTAGTGATCATTGGTATAGAAGTGATAAACCCCATAACTTGGTTTAGAATTGATCGATAGTAAATTTTGAACATCGACACAATGTAATTGTATCCCCCATTGACATATCTGAGTGAGGGTGAACCATGTAAACTTCATGTGTTATTTTTCTTGATTTCATATATTTCATTTTATGCATCGTCATCAGATAATGTTGGAATGGAAGAGATTAATATAAATAGTAAATTAAAAAAGTGACACTTATGATAAATAGGTCAATATCCAATCAGGCGGGATGAATTTTGAAAAGATTATACATACTCTAATTCCCCCCCTCCTCATTGTATCTAGGCCCTGTTTGGTCTTAACATTAATTTATACAAATTTTACAAATTTTATTTTATATAAATTATATCATTTTTAAATTATAACATCGAAATTATATTAGGGTGATATTTTTTGATTTTGTTTTAAAAATAATGAATTTTTAGGGAAAAGTGAAAAATACTTATTCTTATTGAAATTTATCATCTATTTTCTAGAATTTGAAAAGTCCAATTATATTTTTATTTAGTTTTAAAAATTCATTATATCTTTTTTATTAAAAATTTCCCATAAATGTCATTATAATCAATATTATAATTGAATTTGGTATATTTTTTTTAAAAAAATGATGATTTCTTCTAAAAAATTGTTTTTCATTGGGTTTTGTGGGTAAAATTATAAATTAAAAGTTTTCATTTATATAATGTAAATTTATTAAAATGTATTCCATATTTGTAGTCGGTATTAAGAATATAATATAATATGGACAACTTATTTTTTGATCATAATGTATAGTAAAAATATAAAATGTTGTTTCTATGGTTAAGATTAAAACATATTTAATGGGGAATTAAACTAAAGAAACATTGGTTATAATTAACTAAAAACGTTAATTTACCCTATTAAATGAGTTATTTTTAGTCCAATTTAATATTTATGGTGTTAAATAATGTATTTTAAAATATTATTTTAAATTTTGTAACAAAAGACTGACTTCTAAAAAATAAGTTATATTTTCTTCAGATTAAAAAATATTTTTGGGTTTGTGCATTTAATGCAATCATTGGATGATACTATTTTGTTTTTGATTTTTTAAAAAGTATAAAAATCTTAATTTTTTAAATATTTAATTTAAATATTATTTAAATTAATTTATTGCTTTATTTTGATGTAAAATTATTTTTACTCTTAAATCATATATTTTCTGGAAAATTTTTTCATTAAATTATTATCATTGAATTAATTTTAATTTCTAACAACTTTATAAATTATCCATATAAAATTGGTTTAAAAATTTTAACAATCATTTAATTTTTTTTGAATTCTCCATTTATTTTTAGTTTTATAATTAAGTTATCATGGTAAAATGATAAGTTATCATGTCTAAGGTTAAAATATGTTTGACATTGCTTAACTAGTAGATGAGGATTAAAATGTATCAAAATTAGTATAAATGTGATTTGATGAGTTTATATAGGTCCTATAAACTATTATATTTCTATATTGGGTTCTATGGTTCCACTGGACATGATTATGATATAAATATTATTTAAATTTTTATGTAATCTTAAGCATTCCCTACCACTTAGTTATAAAAGGGAACATATTCTCCACTCTTCATAACACCTTTTGAGAACTATAAATCTTATAAAACAATACCGAATATCCTTAAAAATATTTAACAACATCATGTAGGTCTTATTAAAGGGAATAATATCATCCTTAAATAGATTAATGTGTAATTTAATGGTGTTTTCTTAAAGAAGATGTATATCTTTTAACTCAATGGTTTAGTTTTATTTGTTCTTATAACTCCATAAAATATTTTTCAAACATGATCAAATAATAAAAACTATATATTTAATATCTTAAGATTTTTTAATGTAATAAAATATATACATATAGTTATTTCAAAAAATTGGAAATGAAATAACCATTCGTGTGTACAACATGACTACCTTCTCACAAACCAATGTAATTTGACTTCTATCATCACATCTCACTGCTAGATATAATGGAAAATATAATGTTAATAGAAGATATTAATGAAATTTTTATAATTTTTTATATACAATATATAATCTACTCTCTTTTGTTTCCATCCATTGAAAAATGATAACATTCTTCGTGTGTACCAGTGGATTTCCACCTTTATTAAGGAATATGATTCATTTTTTGAGACTACATCTCATGGATTTAATACATACATGTATTTAATAAAACAATATGATCTTAAAGATATAATAATATATATGGAAATCTAATATAGTATATACCTTCTTTCTATAATGCCCGTTGAAAAATGGAAACATTACTCATGCATATATATGGCATACCATATCCATAATTGTAATGTAATTAATTTTTCATAAAATATTTCTTTGTAGGTTTTAAAAATATACATTCTACCTAAAAATAATAAGTATTAAATTATTATTATTTTATATATTATTTAACAATTACAACATTGAATATTGTCACCTTATCAATGTCATCTTGAAAATATGAGGCGAATATCATCATGACATCAAAAATGATGTTATTTGATTTAGTAATTTTATATAAAATTGAAATAAATAAAAGAAAATAAATAATAAACATGAAAATGATTCTTAATATAGTAAATAATTAACATTTTCAAATTATTTGGTAATATATACAACATATATTATGATTCATACTCAAGGTAATGGACAAATTACTTTAACACCATATTTTTAATGTTTTGAAGATTTTTTTTCAAAATATATTTCTTCCTTGTTCATGTTATTAAAAATAATTTTTTATGTATTTATATGGAAATAAATTTATTTCTTAGTAAACTTTATGCCTCTTTTTTACTTTTTTTAATGTTTTTCTAAAGGAAACGTTTATATATATTATTTAGAAAATGTTTTGACATTCATTATAAGAGGTAAAAAGGATGTTCTATTTTAAAATCTATGGGGTCAATAAATTTTAATTCCATTGTAACTATTATTTGATTTCTGGATTAATTTTAAATTATTCATGTTTGTTTCCTAAATAAAACCCTATCCCTTTTGTTTTGGGTATTTTCAAAAAGGGTTTTTGATGGAATGGATATTTCAATATATGAAAATGTTTTTATTAGGGGTGAAAACATGACAATTAAAATGAAATATTTAATATATTATTATAATTTCATAGTTATTGGTTAATATTTATGATGAAGGGAGATCTTAATATATATCATGATGATGGTAGATCCATATGTAGCTCACCAATGCATTAGGTAAAGGGACGGAGTAAACAGGTTATAGGTTTCTCCTAATAGATAATTGGAAATTATTTGAAAGGTTATTAAATTATTATGTGTGGTTTTAAGACTGATATTCAATTTATATCCAATGTAACCATAATTACATTTCATTTCTTTCTAATTAGTTTTCATGTTAAAATTGTGTTCCATAATATAATATAATTATCATTTTTAAGGTATTGTTATTCTATTATTGGATAAAATTTACATTTTATAGAAAATGTTTTTGAAGGATTCTCATGTTTTTTAAAGAAACCCTCATGATTTTTTATTTTACATTATGTTATTTTAAAATATTTTTATCAAAAAAATGGTATTATAGTTGATTTCATGTGTATGTAAATAATTATTTGAGCTCATGGTTTATTATGTAAAAGGAAATATCTATTTTAAGATCTAATAGTTTTAAAGTAAATTAATTGGTTTCATTATTTCTTCTAATATTATCTTACTGGGAATTCTTGTTCTTATACATTGGTTTTAATTATTTTTCATAGGGGTTAAGGATGAGTAAGAAAAAATTATAATTTTGGTCGAATGTCATGAATATTTTTCATGAAAATTAAAAATGTTTCATTTTAACGTTTTATGTTATAGAAAAAATAGATAATTAGTTTGTGTTTCCACCATGTAATATATGCATTTTTTATATAATATTTTTTCTTAATTCCCCAGAACCATATATAAAAAAATTCCCTTAAAATATATGAAAATCAATTTTTTTTCTAAATATTAAATTTAGGGATTTTTTAAGGCTGGATCCTTATTGTTATTTAATAAAAATGATAATTTCTCCAAGAATTAATTAATTTATCATCCTAGTTCTAAGGGAATATGATCAACATTGTTAGATATGTATGATCACATAGTCCAATACAAATTACATACATCGCATTAATGTTGATAAACACAATGTGTAAAATTCCACTAAATTTTTTCCCTTTTCACATGGCATGGAATATCTTCATTATGATGTGTAAAAATGTAGGAGTATGTTATTTTTTTTGAATAGACTATATATTCATAAGATTCATATGTAAACCTATATCAAATTCATAAATATATAACGAGGCTTCATATTTACTATGTGTAAATAAATATGATTAATTTCAAAAAAATATTAATGTATCTTCAATTAAAGGGGGAAATCTTTTAGAATGGCACATAAGAATGGATAATTTGAGAATTTTGGGTATATGGATAAATGAGAATAACATATATCAAAGGTATATAAAACAAGTTTTTTTAGATAAATTTGATGTTGTATCATAGTAATTCTCTAGTAATAGGAAAAACAATAGTAATGAAAACCAAGGCTTTACATAATTATAGAGGTTTAGAAAATTCCAACTTATGATTCATCTTAAGAAAGGTGTTTGGAAATTATTTCTCCCAAATTTTGAAATTATTCCATGATAATAAATTTTAATCATCTTATGATGAACCTTAGCCTATGGTATTTTGGATGAGGTCATGAATGATATTGGATTAAAGGTATATACTTGATTATTTATTCTCTTGGGTATGTTTCTAATAGATACAGAGTTCAAATAAACAAAACAATAGTGGAAATATTTTGGGATATGTCGATATAGTTATACCTTATAAGAATCTTGTTTATTATTTCAATCTAACCAATTTGGAAGTTAATCATTGGTCTACAAAAATTAGGAGTCTATTAGAGTGGTTTCCCTAAACCTGTCTGCTTCATAATTTTATTGTCTAATATATTCAATATCTTGAATCTTCATGAATGTATTATCAGGTGATTATTTTTCTTCATTGTAAAATTTAATGTGATAATTTTCATAGATTATCTTCTATAATTAAAGGTCATTGTATCTACCCATATAATGGTAACCTTGAAATTATATGAAGTTATTATAAAATATATGTTCTATGGATGGATAAAATAATATGATGGAACATATAGGATATATTATATCATGGGTTGGATAATAATAAAACATTTAGTCTTCTTATCCTAATGTTTTGCATTTTTATTCTCCACGAGAATAGGTTATGAGGATAAACCCACTCAGAGTACTTCTAGGTGACATATGTGTCGTAGAATATTCCCATATATAAAAGTGTTTATTGGTCCATATAAATGTTATTATTACTAATAAATTTCATGATTTTCATACTATGATGTTTTGACAAAAATTATGATGAAATATACTTTCTCTAAGGTAGGATACATTGGGTACATCATGTGTGAAATTAAATTAACGAATAATTAAATAAACTAACATATCCATCTTCTATAATGGAATTAGATATTTTTTTACCTTTAATAGAAATTGAAATATCTTATAAATCCATGGAAATAATGTATATATTGACATGTTCATTTCTATACGTCAATATGAAGTTCCCAATAATAAGAGGACAACAAATAAGGAAGTGAATGAGTAATGATGTGTTAAAGTTTGTTTTTATTGAAATTAACCCTTAAAAATTGTTAGAGTTTTACAGCTCTTAAGTTTTATATAACAAACTCACTCATATGAGAACACAATTATTTAAATCAAGGCACAAAATATTTACAAGGATTTCCCAAAATGCGGGTGAGTACATCCATTATGTTTCAACTCTTGTTGGTCTTTGATATGCCACAATGATATGAATATAACATAACTAATCCTACTCCCATAAATATCCTTCTATATCATGATACATAATTATACATTCTACAACCAATTAAAATGTTTTATTATACTTCAGATTCAAAAAATGGTAGAATAATTACAAATACATTACAAAAACATCATCTAGAAATTATCTATCCAGCACACTCTCAATTTGGAATGACTATATCTGGTGCTTCTATCTTCATCCAATATAAATCCATTTTATGTGCCTCAATATTTTCCTAGTATGAATTTATATGACTCCTTTTATTCAACCAATATATTAATTTGATAGAATAATACATTGATAAACAATTAGTTCATTACCACTCTATCACACACAAACAATGTATCTTCATATGGGACCTTTAAATCTTTATATAGGTACACAGACTATGAAAATATAAGATGAAGAAAGGGATTCAAGAAATTAAAATTTGAATTTTCTTACCGAATTTCACATTAAAATAAGTTCTCTAAATCTTGATGAAAATTTGACACAAAAAACATTCATAAAATTCTCCTCAAAACACTGATTGAAAAACTATGCAACCATCCTGATATTTTAAAACTTATTCAAAAATTAAATAAAATTCTAATAATTTTTCAAATCGTTTATTTAAATATTTTTATTTTTTAAAATAATTAATAAAAAACTATATCAATTTCATGTACTTTCCAATTCCATTTTTGGAACACTAGTAAATTATAGTCTATTTTTGTCATGCATAAACCATAATTATATCCAATAGACTTTATACATCTCAGTTTTATGTAAATTCAAACCAATATGTATGATAAAAATTATATTATGATTCTAATTCTTATGACAAAATATATCTATCAGACCATCCTTTTTTTATAGAAACATCATAGAACAACATATGTTCACTAGGAAGATCATAACATTATATCTTCATACTTTGTATATTTGGACCACTTAAATCATTACATTAACTTAATAAAAATTGTCCCTATCTATAAATATCATATTAGTTTTTCCGAAATAATCATTTTGTTAGCCTTTATTAATGGATTCCGGATCAATAGAGGAAACTTCACCATATGGTAGATGGAAGTTCATATGGTCTCAACAATAACATTATAGTTCTAACATTGAAATATATCCCTTTATATGAACTCATACAAGTCATCGAGAATTATATGAATCTTCATGATATGATTTTCATTGAATATCATTATTTCATCATATTACATAGTAGGAAAACATTCATAAACATCTAATAGAAACACATAAGGAATGTTCCATAGAATTCATCAGATAAGGAATGTTTTTAGTGTTATTAATCATTCCAATTTATCTTGAAACAAAAAAATTACAAAAAAAATATAGAAAAAAAATATAAAAAACAGTACAAAATAAATTCAGAGGATCATAAATCACTACATTTAGATTTATTTGAAATATTCGTATCAAATAAATAAATATTTCTTCCAAAATTATCAAACTGATTCGATTATCATATATATTGTTTTGAAACCACAATACTGGAGAAAGGGAATCTTTTGAAGAATTTTTATCCCATGGGGAGAAGAGATTTCGTGGTCATAATATTTATTAAATTACCCAAAATATTTTACTACACTATTAATGATAACACATTCTTCAAATATAAAAATATAGTGTACATATGTTTTTACTTCTTATTCTTATGTCTTATCATATTTTTACAACAAAATACAATGAAAAGTAGGGGTACACAATAACATTCTTAAGTATTTTAGAGAGTATAAACATGTATTTTTATCTTCTATTCTTCAAATATTTCACATGGAATACCTTTTGAGAATGTATCAAAAAATTTATATTATTTTGGGTAATATATTCATGAATTAAACCTCCGCTAGTAACATTATATGTAATTATGTGATATTTATTATCAATTCTCGTTTATATATAATGTTGCAAATTATATTTTGAGAGATCAATGGATGTTTGATTATTACAACGAATTTTTAATGGGTTTGCATCATTTAGACATCAATATTTTAGAAACACATTCATCCACATCATTTGTGTACAGGATTTGGTAGAGCCAATATATTATTATTTAACAATTGTCAAAGAAATAGAAAATTGTTTCTCATTATGATAGCTCAAAAAACATTATAAAAAACTATGTTCCTCTTGATGATGATTTTTAATCAATTAAATCCCCACCCCAATTAGAATTAGTGAACCTAATGGTCATATATTTTCATGTTCTATAAATTAGGATATAATTTAATGTTCTTTTAGCTTACATGATCATTCTATTAGCTGACATCCTACTTAATTCCTTTGGATAACTTTCATATCATGGACATATGGTTGTAACATAATAAATTCATGATCTTTAAGTAATAAGAGAGTGTGATATTCAAATCAACTTCCAAAATTATTTCTAATTCACACTTTTTTTAAGTTAATATTTCCACAACTTCATTCCAATAAAAATAAGTAGAGAAACAACTTTTTAATCTATCATGCCAAACATTCATCATAATTTCATGGAATTGTTTTCTTGATAGATGAATAAGTATGTTACATTTTCCTAAACATGTAATTCAATATATAAATTTTAAATCCAAAATAATTTAAATATAAAATAATATTTACATTTTTTCAGTAAATTATTCACATGTTGTATCCCTATATCCTGTAAAAATTGTATTATAAACCTAAAAAACTATTTTTAGGGTACAAGTGTTAATAAATTTTACATACAATTTGTTATAAATATTTTTCATTAGAAAATTGTATCTTTTTTAAGACATTAGAATGTCTTGATGACCATAAATGAGTATATTTTCTTCTACCTCTAAAAATATTTCATTGCTTAACAGATCATTGATTGATATTTAGAAAATGTAAACATAGTGGGTTTCTCAATAGAAAGTCCTCCATCAATTTCACCTTTAAAGAAAGCTATCTTAACATCTATCTGATATAAATTTTTGTTTTTTTGAGAAGTAACATCCTATAAAATTATTATAGTTTTTAGTCTTGCAATCAGGGTAATTGATTCTTCAAAATAAATAATTTCCACCTATGAGTAACCGTTATATACAATCCTGGCATTATTTCTCAAAATTTTTCTTGATTTCTTAAGCATACTTTTGAACACCAATTTTTTCCCTATAAAATTATTCACTTTTGGTCATGGAACCGGATCCCAAGTATTATTATTATCAATTTTATCTTTCTCTTCATTTGTTATGTTTAACTAAACATTATGTTAAAATACCTCTTAAAAAACTGTGGTTCTACCATTGAGATTAGAAACATCTGATTATTGAATAAAATTTTGTATATTCTTTGAACTAGAGCTTCATGGTTTCTGATGACGTCATCATTTTAACCAAATTTATACTATTTAAAATGTATATTATTTTCGTCTGTTCTTACATTCATTATCACTAGAATAATTTGAATAAACTAGTACAAGATTAGGATCACAAAATTCTCCCTTATCAATTTCTTTTATAGAATTCAGTATTCTATATTTTGTAACATCATCATTATAATATTTATTTAATTTTGTGGAGATGATAAAAAATTTTATAACATTTATATCAATGGGTTCAACCATCATATGATATCATTTTTTTCTAAACTTGTATCTTTTTCTATTATCAGAATATCAAATGAAAATTCCATCATTTTTTTCATAAATCGTTTTGAATTATATATATTTTATATTTTGTAAGAATGGACTCCCAAAAACATTGAAGTAATTCACTACATGAACCCTATTATACCACATATCATAGGGAGTTGTTTTTAATCCATTAAATGTAAAAAATGGTTTCAAATAGGCACAACTGTAATTATACATTCTCTATAGATGATTTATTGAAATTTTATATTCAGCAAGCATGCTTCTTCTTATTTCAACTAAACACACTCATTTTTCATTTATTCACCTCAATTTTATTGAGATGTTTATGAAGTACTGTATTGGTTTCTGATTATATTTTTCTTCATGTAGGACTTGAAAGATTCACATGTGGACTCCATTACCGTATCATACATCCTGATTTGAACATCTACACCCAAATATTTGTAAATATCCATTCTTAATGTTTTTTTTTAAAAAAACTAATCCTCTAATTTATGTATCATAATCATGATGTTATTGAACAGATTTAAATAATTAATTAAAGTAATAACGTATAAATTACATTTGGTTTATTGATATCTCATCAGTCCACATAGATCTTAGTGAATTATCTCCTGATGTATGGTAGATTGAATTTCAAAACTCTTATATCTTCCATTAACCATATTTTATTTTAGGAACATTCTAAAAAAACCATCATATTTTCTTTTTATTTGTGATAAACCTCTTATAGAATATTCCATAAAAACATTTATAATATATATCTATATATGACTCCCATGTATTTGATTCAATGGATATTTTTAATCCTTACTAATTAAGTAACAAGTATTATAAGGATATATAATATAGAAAAAAATTTCACCTTGTCCCTTAGTTACAAATTTTTTACTTCTCAATCATCGAATAATGTATGAAAATTTAATAAAGAAAACTTCTTAACCATCATAAAAAATTTATATAATACTCAAAAAAAATTTCTTAAGCCCATCTATAAATATAAAATAGTTTGACTTCAATTTCTATGCATCAATATTATTCAAGTCTATTACTCTAATTTTTAAGTAACTATCATTTCAAAAATTCTCTTCTCTGCCCTAATATTCTTTATCAGTTTTCAATATTTTCAAATCACATAAAAATTATTAGGGTCAACAATTATCATGATATACGGAATATTATTGTTTCATGCTTTTACATAAATCTATATAAAAAAGGGTTTGCCTCTAAATGTATTCTTTCCAACATCCTTTTCTTTTCTAGAATAATGATTTTTTCCCCAATGATTCTGTATAAATTGTAAAGCATATTGACCTGGTTGATAACATCTCCCACAAACATCCTCCAAGTAGTCAAATAGATTTTTACATGAAATATTTTTCACTTCTCATGATTTTTCATTATTTTCTTCTTACAAATTTTGAGAGTAAGTGATTTTCTCCCATTATTACATCCAGTTAGTTCATTCTGATTCCTAGGGAGAGACATGTTATGCTAGAAAGTTTACACATTATTCCAGTATAAAACATAACTCAAACAGTATTCGTTGAACCTCGATATCTTATAGAAATATGGTTTCAAACTTTAATGAGTTTCTTGAGTTTCATCATATATTTAAGTATTTAATTTCCCTTGGATTAGGGAAACATTCTTCTAGATCTTATTTCTTAATTCTATTATTTGGATATGTTTTACATATTCTATCAGCACTCAATCTCTCACATTGTTGATTCTTACACCTATATTATTAGAAAATAAAATTTACTTTTGTGATTAGTGGGTATAGTATTCACATGTTTCTAGTGATATATACTTCTAACAGCTTGGGATGTTTTATCCTTTAACTTTTGTATGAGTTAAAACTATATTTCATTTTCATCAATATATTTTCTTCCTTGATACATCTTGATTGATTCGTACATAAATCTTCTTCCATAGTAGTTTTTTTCTATCAAGATCTTCCACCATATTCCCTTATTAAAAAACATTCATGTTTTGTTTTTTTGAATCTCCTAAATGTACACAGATTTCTTTTTATTGAATTATTCTCTTACTATATTCATCTTCTCACTTTACTTCATCAATATTATGTATTCTTAATTCAGTTTTCTATTTTTCTAAAGACATTCGACAAGGTATAATATCATCTGAAATTCCCTATAGGTTTCTCCACCTTTTCATTATTCACTATTTAAAGTAACATCATTTTATTCAAAATTAATATAGAACTTTGTAAACTTCTTCATATTTTCATCTTCTTATGAAATGTTATTAGTCAAATCATAATAAATATTCTTACTCAATGTACATATTTTATTTCCTCCTGTGAAATTATTATTTCTTCTGGTGGACTTATTTCCTTCTTTGGATTTTTTTACTGCTTCAGTATAATATTTCTTTCATAATATTCATTATATTATCTATATATCTTATTTAGATAGTTCATAGTAAAATGACCAATTCCATATTATTTGAAAGATTTTTTTGTTCTTCACTTTGAAAATTCCTCTACAAATCTGGTAATTTTTAGATATTAGTTCATTATATTTTAATTCCCTATAGCATTATCTTTCTAATCATCTTATTCACTGAGGACCACTACCTCATATTCATATTCTCGTATTTTTTTGACTCTTTATAGGTTACAAAGATATTTCTTCTTTAATATTACTTTTTAATGTTAAATATTTTATTATTTCATAAACAAAAATAATCTTATTAAATTCATCAAAAGATAACACATATGTATATTTTTTGGAAGCCGTTTTAGTATTAAACCTATAAAAACTCTATCTTTTAAAAAACAAATTTCCTTTTTTGGTTTCATTAAATTTCTTATTTTGAATTATGGTTGTAGAAAACACATAAAATTAATTAGTTTTCTAATATCCAATCAATTTAGAGAATCGTTATCCATCATAAACCTTGGTAATGTATCCATTGATCTATGATCAAATGATTTGTGTAAATATATGGATATCAAAAAACCAATTGACATATATTGAGGATGTGATAGCCTCAACCAGTATGATTGTACCCTATGAAGCCCAATTATATTATTTTATGATATTGATAGGATCACTTGTATTTTCCCTTATCTTGTCCCAATACTAGATCCAAAAACTAAAGCATGAGAGAAAGCTTTTATGGGAGAAGTTCAATCTCATCGAGATCACAGACCAAACTATTTATGCTGAACCACCCCATGAAAATGTCACCACTTATAACCTATCCCTTAGAGAGTGTTATAGTTTAATAAATGGATATTTATCATAACCCTAAGAAAATGAATATATATTTTATATAATAATTAATATATTTTCTTTTTATTTTTACATTAAATTTATATATATTGATACATTAAAACATAAATTGTATTTTCTGGTCATATTCAATTTCATTTAATAAATTTATTTTTAAGAATTACAAGAATTTTGAAATAAATATTATTTTAATAAAATATTATTATTAAATAATTTTTATAAAATATGAATGACCATATAATTTTTATTTTGTCAAATTTAATTTTTATAAGGGTTCTAATACTCTTATTGTCAAAAAAACACAAACATTTATAAATAAAATTTTTATTCTATTTTAAATGTGCAAATTCATATATTTAGAATATTATGTTGATGAATTTTATATTATTTTTTGAATTAGCATTTAAAAGATATCCAATTTTGAATTTTTCAAAATTGTTTGAGACAGTCGAATTTTCGGGTAAAAATTATATACGGTATAAATAAATAGTGTGAATTGTGACATCATAGAGACTGAAAAAATTATATAACGAATTATATAAAAGGTATAAATGACCAAATATTTTCTACCACTTTAAATTAATTTTTTTTAAATTAATTTTTTATTTTTATAAATCAATTATGAAATTCATGATCCCTACATTATATTTTATGATTTTAAAATCATTTCGTTAAGAGAATGACTGAATTTCACATATGAAAGGGTGATATTTTAATAATTTTGGACCATGATATTATAAAATAATAAAAATCACATCTATTTTGAATAAACCATTCGAAAACATGGTATGGTTTGCATTTTTAATGATATTATTATATAGAGTCCAAACCCTATGTTTAGGAAATAATAAATAACTCCCCTCTCGTTTATTTTATAAACCCACCCAATATTTGAATAATTTTAACTGAAAAACATGGAAAACATCATTAATCTAACATAAAAATTATATATTCCTCCAAAGTATCCCCAAAACACTTAAGATCCTCCTACCAATCTTTTGGAATCACCCACTCGTGGTATGTGACCTCTCTCTCCATCATTTCAATTCAAACAATTTATTTGATATTAGAATTTTGAATCTAAATTGGTTATATTTTCATGAATTTAAATGCATAATTTTACAATTCAGTTCATTTAATTTAATTATCTATCATTTATCCCCTCCCAGTTTGACATTTACCTAAGTCTTTACCATGCTGAAATTTAGTCATGGATCCTCTCCTTCTCCTCTTTACTCAATCATCTTCACTATACTATGTCTTTTATATCAAATTAAAAATAATTTGATCTATCATTCCATATCCCAATTAATTACAATATGATGTAAAATTTAGGATAGAAACCCTTTGACACTCATATGACCCTCCCATGAACATTTATGTTCCCCGATTATGTTGCCAAACTTTCAAAACAATTTTCCATTCCGAACAATTACTTAGTAAATAATCGTACCCATTTATTATCAAGGGTGTTTAAAATTATATTATTATACTTCCTTGGTTTGGGAAATACAGGTTTTTATTAAATAATCACTTATCTTGGGATTATATTTTATGAAATTTGATTTTAATTTATATAATATATATGGCACACATATACATGTTCATGATATTATTATGATGAAAGGATATATATATAGAACTTAAATTCATTGGGTAATGTTTTAGTCTTATGATATTCCATTTATGGTGTGTGGTAGGATATCTTAAGATTATTACGTTATGTTTTTTGGTTTTTAACCATGATTTATTTTTACATGTCTTGTTTAATATTGTCACTGCCTTCCTTTGTTGAATTTCTGTTATCATGCTATATCTTTCCTCGTCATTCATGTTTATAATTATCACCCATTTTATTTCCCATTTATATGCCTATTTTGTGACATGTAATTCCTTCTACATGTTATTATTTTCTCTTTCCCTTATTGTTCATTATAGATCACCCGTTTTTGATGAATTTCCCTAAGTTATCCCATGAGTTTTTTTAAATGATGTAATAATATGATCATGTTAGTGATGTTTTAAATAATTACAATGTATCCCCTATTTTTAGTTGTTAGGTAATATAACTAATTCAAAAAAACAAAAGACTTGTTGATATGTTAGGTTGTATTATGTGTATTCTTAAGTAATAAATCATAGATTAATGTGTAATAAAGACATGGGTGGTCATAAAACATTTGTAGAAATATTATCATTAGTTTTTTAATAATCGTTGAATCTTCCAAGATATCTCGAAATACTTTGATGTTTCTGAAATTTTCAATTTCTCTCGTGAGTTACTCATCAATAGTTTCATCATATCCCAATATTCTACCTTCAAAATTTATCTCCAAATTTTATGATCTTCTTCCTTGGCTTTTATATTTATCTGATATATGCATTCCAGTTTATTAGAAGTTTCATTTTCTATTTTGAGACCAATATTCTTCGTGTAATAATATTCTTATTGGAACATATAAATATTATTATAATCCATTACATCAACCTCAATATTTATTTTTTTCAAAAATTATCTTATGAGAATGTATCTCAATTGGTGGAATCCCAACTGTAGTTCCATTAATCACTCTATTCCAAGAGGCGGAATATAGGGTATCATTCAATTTTTCCATTCATTATATTTTTTTCTATTTAAGGTAGGAATACCTCTTCTATTAACTAATATGATATTATTTATTATTATAAAATTATGGATCTTATTTAGGGATCCCAGATTCTCTAATACATTTTAATGTTCCCAGTAATGTAAGGATCATTGAGAAGGGATATTTGAATAAATGGTAACCTTTCACAATTTATTTTAACTTGAAATTAACCCTTGAAAATTGTTTATATAACGTCATCACTCATATTAAATGATAATAATGTAATGTAAGGAATGCTAGATTTACAGAGTTCACCCCCAATATGGGTGAATACATCCTAATCGTGTCTACTCTCAATGGTCTACATAAAATCGTTATGATATTAAGTGGACTCAATTGAGCCAACTCACATCAATCTCATTTTACCTATATATAGGTAATTATAATGTATTCAACTAGATACAATGTTTTATTATACATTCACACTGATTAAAGGTATGAAAATTTAAAAATAGGTGATCAAAACTTCCTCTAGAAATTATCCATCCAGCACACTCTTCACCCAGTATCTCTATGTCTGGTGTTACACAATCTATATATGTCATAAATATGTCTGTTTAACCTCAATATTCATCTTGAATGAATATATCAGATGCCTCTTCATTAACCCAGATGTGTATTGGTTAAAAATTCATGTTGTAAAACAATCAAGACCCTTTATCTCTCTCATGCATAAATAGTCCGTCTAAATAAGGTTCCTTCACCCCTCTTTATAGACACACTTACACTAAAAATCCAGAAGAATTCATGTGATTCCAAAAATTTAAATATCAATTTTATGATAAATTCACCTTTGAATGAATGCCTCCCAAAACATATTGAATATTGAACACAACAAATGTCATCAAAGTCTCCTCATAATTCAGTGTTGAAAACCCCTTTCATGATCCTATGGGTTCTGAAATATTTAACGTTATTTAACGAATGAATTAACGACAGCATGGTTAAGTAATTTATAATGTTTTGTAATCCCTCCCAAAATATAGTCTGGTGAATGTATATCTAATTCCTTCATAAAAATTCCACTTTCTCATATATTTATATCTGATGAGTATGAACATCACCATCCGACCATCTCTTATACAACCAGACTTAATATAGGGCCTAGTTAATAGAAACACAGTCTACTACTTCATTATAGATTTTTTCCTCTAGAATATATTTATATAATACAATTGACTTCCTAAACTCATCCTACAGACATCCTCGCAAATTTTTAAACATCATAAGAATTTGTTCTATATACTTTTTCAATATCATTAAATTTTAAATTCATTGATTAGTAGTTATATCTATCTGATTTACTACGTACATCTCTATCTGGTAGAATAGAGAACATTACACTGTTTTGATCTTTCATAAAGATTGATTCTATCCACTAGAAATTATACATCACTATTCAATTTAACTTTTTACCTATCCATCTGGTATCCTTTAGAGTTTTATTTTTCTAATGGTGATACAACATCGGGGTTTGATCATCCTTTTTTTGGATGACAACTCTAGTGTACATCCTTCTTTCAATAGTAACATCATGACTACATATCATTGAAATTTTTATTGTTTATGAATTTATCATTGTAACCTGAATATCATAAAAACCATCATTCTACATCAAAATCATGTGCCTATATCAGGTAGACTGATTTTGTTTTTCCTTTATTCTCATTTATTTGATCATATATTGTAACTTCACTTCAATATATCATGAAATTTGTAAAACCTCAACTCTAACATACAATATCAAATAGTGAATTATCCACCGTTATAAAAACAAGTAAAAAAATATATAGAATCATGAGAATATTCATGATGATTTTTACATTAATGATCGGTATATAATCATGATACTTTGTAATAAAACCATCCAAAACATATTTTGTAACACAAAAGATAAGTACCTTAAATATTCATAGATATAGAACGTTTCATAAACTCATCTAGTAACTCTTTTTATCATGAAACACAAATAAATTTACAAACATAATGTCAACAACAATTACTAAAAATAAAAAAAAAATCAACCAAGAGGATCTTCCCATGGATATATAATCCAAGAATACAAGTTGATAACACAAAGTATGAAACCTTCATGATGAGATATCGTAAAAAAGTAATTATCTTACATAGTGAACATTCTCATGATGTTATTTTCCATTGGTATATTATATTATTTATCTATGATTTCTTGAAATATTTATAGATACTTATCTTCTATTTTAGGCTTGTTAGCCTAATGCCATTATGAAAGAGTCTCAAAAAGTCACACAATATGTATATTCAGAACCTAATTGATATTATATTTGAATTAAATAGTTTCCAAAATGATTATTACAATATTGTTTAGTAATAATTCATTTATCGTTTAACAAATTAATTTAGTCACTCTTTATATGATATAATGTATATGTGGGTTAAATATTAATTAAATAATTAAGAATGAGTACAAGGAATATATTATTTATTTATTTATTGGATTTAAAATTCAATGTTGTTAATTTTTTAAATAAATTGAAATTATTCAATGTTCAATAAATGTAGGGGAGGATTAACGGACTGATTTTAGGGTCTAGTGGGAATGATATATTAAATATCATTTAAATAAATGATATATTAAATATCATTTAAATAAATGATATATTAAATATCATTTAAATGAATGATATTTAAATTCTTAGTGATTTTTTGACAAGTCCTATAAATAATAACATTATCATTATTATTATTATATGTTAGGTTCACTAATGATTAAGGGATTAGTTAAGGGACTATTTGTAGTAACCTATTCTATAACAAAAAAAATATAAACCCATTTATATTATTTATATTTTTGAAAATTATTTTTCATAATAAATCATATCTTAAGAATTATATAAACCATAGAGATACATTCTCAAAAACGATCTCACAAATAGAGAGAGTAAATCCACCTCCTCTATCTTAAAAGTACGAGAGAACTCAATAGAATCTTCCATAATTGTAATGGAATCATGTTGTGATCAATTAAAAAAATTTCAAGTAGTTAGAATCATCTTCGATAGAACTGATATATTTTATAAAGACATTTCAAGGTACTTGGAGAGCTTGTGGATAACCACCAGAGGGATTATACCATTTAAACCTTCATCAAAATGACAATAATAAAATAATGGTCAACTGAATTGATAATGTAGAAATAATTTTGATCCAATTAAATTATAAATTATTTAAATTAATTATAAATTATTTTTTAATAGATACCCTTTTATTATTTTTTTAGTTTCTATCATCTAGTTCTGTAGAGAAACATGAATAAATCGATGAAATCCCATTATTTGGCATGGAATAACAACTTACATTGTTCCATATAACCATTTGGGCCATACTATGGAATTTTTCCCATATATCTAGAAAACATTAGTTAAGGAAGAAGATATATAGGATTATACAATCTATTTCAGAAACCCAATATGATATTTCAGAATGTATTGTGAATCTAATTACAAGTTTCCAACATAAAAATTATTGGCTACACAACTACATGGTGTTTTTCTAGCAAGGATTTCGAGAAAATTATTGAATACTAATAGATGATTATTTAAGAGGATACCTAACATATAATTTTCTAGTTATATACAATGTGGTAATAGATAATATCTCATATAATGCTATAAATTTTGGTACTGAACCATCACCTAAGGTTTACATGAGGTAATGAGTTCTACCTATACATTGATTGAAATTAGAATTATAGAGTTAAAATATGTGGTGATATATTTTTCACTACAAAAGTTTACCAAAACACCTTTTCCCCTTAAATAATGTTCCATATATTACATTTCATAAAATATTTGTATATAATGTTTTACTCAATTTTGAGAAATTTATAGGTATGATGTCACTTACTAATAGAATAACCAATAAACTTCTAAAAATCATTGATTAAATGAATACTCAATTGTTAAATGTGGATCAAGATGTTAGAAGTTACAAAATATACTATTCCAATAGAATTTTCAGTAATCAAACCATCCACCACTATTCTAATGTAATAATTCCCAAACCTCTAAAATTTATTAACCATAAGGATAGATTCATGTTCCCTCCATGAATGATTTGTTAGGTTTGTTAGTAGATCATCAAGGGAAACAAAAATCCACCTTGAAAACTCACAAATCATAATTAAGGGGTTGAATTTATTCATTGAATAGATCCCCTCCACTGTAATTTTTTTTAATTCATGGTTTAGGAAAATTGTTTACCCAAAATATTCATAATCGAAATAGTATTGTTAGATTTATTTCTGTGATTGGTGGCAGGGATGTGTCAGTTTTTTGTGAAATTCCACTGGAATTTGACTAAAGAAATGAATGACCTAAGAAAGAGGAACCAAAATGTATATAAAAAATTTTATTCACCTTCCAAGGAATTTATATTGAAAAAGGATAAACTAAATGCTATTATAGTGGATCTACCTCATCATCTACCAACATTTCCTTTAAGGATGACACCCCTAAATAAAAATACTGAGGAGTCTTAACAAAAAGATGATTTGAGCTCATTTTAGATGATGGAGATCGACATCCATCTTCTGTATATAGCCAATAAATTTTCCAGGTATATAAATTTTCATAAATAAATGTGTACTAATAAGAAAGGACTATATAGACATGGCACGGTAATTCTGGAAAGGAATGTTTCTACATTAATCTCTCAATAATTTTTATGAAAATTTTAGGATCCAATTATTTTTCAAATACAATGAAATATATGGATGATCTATTTCATTAATTCCTAATGTTGTATGGTAGAATCAATAAATTTCTTACCCCACTCAATTTATTGTTTATTATAGGTGAAAAATATCAATCTAATCAAGGTTGTAGAATAGTTAGACAACTAATGAATAGATTGAATTATTGGAGTTATCGAGGATGTATTGGTAAGGGTAAAATGATTGTAACTACATATAGACTATTATATATTGAATATAGAAAAATAGTGAGGTATTACCCATTCCCCTATTATCTTAGGAAGAGTATTTTTTAAAACTAAAAAAACTATAATGAACATTCATAAGAGAACTATTTCTATTGATTTGGGGGATTATTATGTATAATCAAATAATATGAATTCTTTGAAATTCCCTATAGAAAAAATTATGTTTTTACTCATCATGATTATGGAACCTCTTTATACTCAAATGAATGTATTCATATCAAAGTTGAAATAACAAAAATTTAATAATATTTATAAATTAACCCAACCTTTTGGGTAATTGTTTTGATACTTTATTGAATCATAGACTAAGTATGTGTAATGATAGATTGGAAGGAAAATTTTAGGACTACATTTTCTAATATAATGAAATATATAAATTAATTCTATATTTTACCCATGGAGGTTACATGTTTGGGTGATACTAAATAGACATTACCCCTGGAAGAACCATCTATTTTGGAGTTAAATAGATGCCATATGATGAAAAATACACTTACCTTTGTGAAGATGAAATGATTCATGTGATAGTTTCAAATACCTTATTACCTATTTTATAATAAAAAATAATAACTATAATAGGGGAAAATGTTAAGTATATAGGTTGGATACTAAAGGATATTCTCCAAAATAATCACACTATGTGTAGGCAAGTCACAAACTAGGCCGAGTTGACCCTGATCTGGTCACCCTGGCCAACACACAATAAGTTCTAAGAGGGGTTCCCAATCCCTCTATGATGTGGACAAAAATTGAGTGCACAAATAGAGTAAAAAGGGTTATTATTTCCCCTGAATATAAACAATAATTAAAATAGTAGAAACAATCCTCAACCCAATACACATTCATTTAAAATTTTAATCGACACCATTTATACGACAAAACTAAAAGTAAAACTAAATGATTCAACTAAACCAACTAGTCCTTTTGACCAACTAACTACATGTGACCTATTTGGTCACTCTCCAACACAATGATCCCAGTTCTCTCAAGCCGACCAAACTCAAGCAGAAACTGGCCTAATGGCTAAATAATAGAACAAAACAATAGGCGTGAGTATTAAAACCTAGTAGGTTATCCCGATATTATATTCCCACTGCACTTCCTTTAATATAAAATAAAATTCAATTCAATTTTTGAAATAAAATATATTAATGTATGTTTTCAGAATATGCTTCCATGCTATAATAACGATAAAATATACTGGTTGCAAGTTTTCATAACCAAGAAATTATATTAAAAATTTTCAAAGAGAGGAAACATCAAAATAAAATCATTTTTCAAGAGGGTTTATTTAAATAATGTACACTTTTTTTAAAAACAATCATTCTTTTGAATTTATGATCCAAACACTCTGTATGAAGACAGCGAGTACAAAATAGTTGCTGGTCACAAGTCATGGGAACCACCCTCAGCACTAGTTCGTTGTGGTCCCAATGTACCTCGTATCTCGGTGTAAAAGTAAACCTAAAAAATATATGGAATAGTGGATGATCCACTAGGAGGGAACAAATAACCATAACCCAGTAGACACCAATGTTATCTTCATATTTTAGTTAGTTTTTTCATCGTCAATCTTGCTACATGAAATAGGGATGAAACCACTCTCGATCACTAGAATACTAGTACATGTATACCCACCTAGATACCTAGGTCTCCCTTTAGTACTAAATTTAGTCCCTCATATTATCAAATACCCTTTTCACATGAAAATTTCATTCCCAAATCATACACACACGAATATCCCACAAACATGCTTTAAATGTCTTTCACAGATCAATAAACCACTTAAAATATTCATAAAATAATTTCAAGAATTCTAACAAGGATTTTCACATAAAATATATTCAAAAATGGACTTTTAAAGGAAAACATACACCATTACCATATCAAGCTATATTTCTCATCCACAACACCATTTAATAAATCAATTTACTGGACAATAAAATGGATCCAAATTCTAAAACATGAAGTACACATGAAAACAATATTTATAATAAAAATTTCAAACAGACCATTACGAATTCTTCAGAAAAACCTCATTTATCAAATAAAAAAATTATACTATTCATAAATAGGTTTAAAAACACCATTTTAAGAAATATAAAATTTAATTAAACCCCTAAAAAATATGGTTATAGATTCAAAACCCATCAATTTCTATAATGGTGTGAAACATGCCTTTTACCGAGAACACATGCCAAAACACCCTAAAAATAGATTATCACTTCATTATAAAACCCAAAAACTGATTAAAACCCACATAAGGAACCCAATAACATTGATTCTCATACTACCAATATTTTTATTTAGCCAAAACTATCATTTTATATCACATTGGGCACACAAAATCATGCAGGCACCTTCCAAAAAATAGGGCATGCAACAATTAATAAAACAAACTATATTTAACCGTAAAAATGTTATAAAACCAAATATTCATGCCAAATATTTATTTATATATCTAAACAATGTTCTAAAAAATATATTTTAGGTAACAATGCAAATAGAGAATTTATAAAAACACTATGTGCGCACTCTAACGGAAACAACTCAATTTTCACAAAACAAGGCCTACTATACAGTTCTTGAAAATTAAATAATTAGTCCAAAAGGGTGAAAATTAATACCTAGAATACATATACTTTGAAAAAACAAATAAATATATAACTCTTTAATTATAAAGGTAGTGCTTTGGATATCCTACCTCAAAACTAAGGCGGAATGGAAAAACAAACCTGATAACAACTTCCATGGTTTTATAAACCATAAACCTCTCGATAATAGCCCCAAATAAAAGAAAAACCAATAAAAATCATTTAATAACATATACCTAGGACTTTAATGACATGTGGATAGGATTGATCCAAGAAAACATGGAAGGATCCGGAGGAAGGCGGAGAAATGAGAAGGAAACTCACCTCGATTTATAGAGAACTCTTTATCTTCCCTTATATTAACACCATTAGAGGAGTGTTATTGGATTGGAACTAAATGGATATTTTCCTTAGGTCGGAGAGATCTAGGGAATGAATAGTTGGTGGAATAGTGTAAAAAATAAATGATTTATGAAATAAACAAATTACCTCTTCAAATCTAGAAGATTTGAGAAAACTTGAGGAAGATCCCCCTAATAACCAATGAATATTAGGTCCAAAGAGGAAAAATTGAACATGGGGGTGCTCCTATGCTTTTTGGGATTGAGTGAGGGGTGTAATTACTAAAAACTATTAAACAATTAATAATATATTAAATATGAAAAATAATTCTTAGAACATGAAATGGGATCACATGATGGCCTTATACCAGAATAAATAACCCAAATCGACCAGGATTATGAATTCATATGGGGTCAAAATGGATACGGTGGTTTAGATGCATATTTGGAGGCTAATTGTGAATTGTAATGGGTGATAATGTAAAAAAAATTGGAGTTATAAAATAAAAAAATTGTTTTTAGATCTAGAAAAGGGCTCACAGTTTGGACCAAATCATTAACTATCCACCCTTTATCCACCCCCCCAAAGGCTATGGGGAACCCATGGTAAGATGATTATACATATATTGAAATTAAAAACTCAACATTAATATAACCCAAAATCTAATAAAAGGATCCTGATTGTCAATGAACTAGATCAAAACCAAGACATGAAACACGAGGTGGTAAAATTCTCCCCACAGTTAAAGGTTTACGCCCCCAGAAATCCATAACACATTACAATTGGTTGATCAATGCCTAAGGATTCTTCATCAGCACAATCCATCCTCTTAACCCAAGGAAAATTCCCCCACCAAAATTTAAATTAAGCCTCTTTCCTGAAATAAAACAATAACTCACAATCACTTCTCAAGAATCTATTGAAGGATCAATCCACTCATCCACAACAAATCGAAGACTATATTGTTGGGATTACTCCAAAATATCCAAATGGACACATATAACACCCTGACCATAGTTACCCATAGTCAGTGAATTATTATATAACATCGGCATGATCACAAGAGATCAAGTCTCGAAAAACGGATTAGTTTAGTATCCTTGTAAGTACTAGATACAAACATAAGTATTACATTACATCATGAAATAAAAAAACAAAATTGTGATCCCATTGATCACACTCATATCCATTTTCCTATCCCTACAGGTTAATCATAATATAATTTTTTCATATCCTAGGAAAAATAAAACATTGAAAGGGGGGAGCTTAGATGCTCAGTACGGATAACAATGTAGCGAAAACATTCATAAATAAACTTAAACATTTAAGGCAATGTTTATGACTAAAACTGAACCCTTTAAAACTGAAATTTCAGCATAATATAGAAAATATAGATCAAATAATTCGATTTACTTATTCACATGGATATTCTACTCGTCGAATAATCACATGTAATATCAATAGCTAATTTCATAACGATAGAATGCATAATGCCAGACATCATAACCCCATAGTCAAGGCCTTATTCCAAGACTACAAATAAGACTTGATCAAGGCCTTGTTCCAAGACAGTAGATTGTCTCATTAGAACTATTGATGCATTGATGAGTTATAGCAGGCTCCACCCATCACATACTGACATCAATTCATTCCTCATATGAAAATGTTGAAACATATTATAAATATTTATATTAAAACTAGCATACAAAATTTCAATACTTTAACCATAAACCATGAATGGTATAAAAATAACAAATCCACCATCAAACATACGACCAAACCTTCAATATAGTATAAAAGATTGTATCATATTAAATCAACTTCAAACATGTATAGAATCCATCAAAGGATAATAACATAGATGAAATAAAAACTATTTCAGAGAAATATCTCTTTTTTATTTTGAAATCATTTAAAGGTCACATAATTATGAAAGAAAAAATTTATTTTGAAATTATTATTATATGCTTGTAAGGGATTATTCTAAGGTGTTATAATGGTGAAAACTAGCCACACCCTCCATATATTTTAAAAACATTCTTAACTTAATTTGTCGAAAAGGTCATAAAGTAACTTGTTTGAAAAATGACGGAAAGATTCTTTTCAAAACATTTTATAAAAATTAAAAAAGGGTATAAATTAATTTAACCCATATTCTAGGAAATATAAAAAAAAATTTGAAATACATTTTTATGAAGCATGGATGTGGATGATAATGAATTCCGAGTAGATTCATACATATTGACAACCTCACATAATATAGAGATTGTAAAATTAATGCTTACCTTGTAATTTTCCTTAGTCACGGGTACGTTAACCTATTTTATAATAGTTAATAAATTTTCATTAAATCATAAAAGAACCACATGCGTCAATATGATATCATATAAGATCCTCTAATATTTCTTTAATAATAATCTTTTAGTAGTATCATTATTTTGGGTGTTAACTGATTTATTTTCTTTTATATTTTTTTGTTACATAAGTCATGTTTGTTATGGATGGCATATATTTGATTCATATCCAGAAGGATATTATGTTAATTGAAAATTATTTGTAATCATCCAATATAAATTATTCTTGAATGGTTATAATGCGGGATGAAATCTCATCGCATCATGGAGAGGGTAAGTCGTACATATGCACGAGAAACAATATCATTCTTTTAACCGTGAAATCGTATGTAATTTAATGGTATATTATATAGACAGAATTATTAAAATTTTAATATTTATTTTTTCTATCCATTATACTCATTATTATACACATCCTAATAATGAAACGTTGAATACCAAACTATACTACGACGTGGAGATAGTTAGCCGTACGTATGCGCGTATGGTGACTTTTTCATTAATATGATGGATATAATAATGAATATAGTTTTACCATATTTATAATAACATATTAGTTTGTAGAAGGTTCTATATTTATTATTTTGGTAAGGAGGCAACACAGAAAGATTAAGTTGAAGATGAAAAGAACTTTGACAGACGTGATGAAATAATTATCTCTTCTGTGGGTTCTTCCATTTGATTTGAACAAAACCGATCCCTAAGTTAGGTTTTGGATCATATTAAGGCCTCTATGTTGAAGTGAGGTTTTTTGGAAGGATATTTTAGTAGGGTTTTGTCCAAGACAAATGGATTTGGAGGTTTGAATTTGAGAGAAGGTGAAGTACCCTTTTATAAGAGATGTGAGGAGGACTTTAAGAAAAGCATGAAATATTAAATTATTCTAAAATAATTGTTGGTTAATAATGGATAAAAATGGATTTATTTCTAGGATACAGTAGTGATGGGTCAAAAACCTTGCAAACAATAGGTTTTAGCTATTTTTAGGTCACCATATTATCTTTATCTTTTGGATTTAACTCTAAATTATGTAGTTTAACTTTTACCATGTTTTCTGGTATTATTATAATATGTGGTTAATAAACATACAATAAAATAACAATATATCCTCAAGTGGTTCATTAATGACATATATATCATTATATTAGTCCTTTAGAAGAACCTTTTATTTTGAGGACTGTTATATAATATAATAAAATATGATTGGTTTTAAAAACTCATTTTTTTAAATTTTGATAGTATTTAGTATTTGGTTTTGCTGAAAGTAATCACTAAATGATTTCCAAGAAAAAAATACATTGAATCGACCCTAAAATGTCATATTAACATAAAAATTCGTGGATGGAATCAAAACTGTCGAATTATATTTATTTTAATATTTAAAATATCATTTATTTGATTCTTTCCTTAATTAGAAAAATACTTCATCATTATTGGGTCATAATTAATAATACTTATTTTGTGTTTAAATATTATAAATAAAATACCATGAAGTAGGAAATATTTTTAGTTGTCTGATTACTATTTATAGTCTAAAATATCACTTATATAATGCCTTATAAAATTTTTTATACTAAAAGATATATGTTAAAGTTACATTTTCCTTAACTTTAATAAATTTTTTATAAAGTGTCATTTTCACTTACAAATGGCTCCATTGGGACCACAAATCGACCCAAGGATGGCCATGGTAGGACTTGTATTCGAAAATAGGGCTAGGACTCATGTTAGGGTAATTTAATATTTTTATAATACTATTTTTTTACCCTTATTTACCAGATTTACCCTTTAAGCATGATAAATAAAATATTTATTGATGTTATAATTAAAAATCTATATAAACAAAAGTTAGCTATTTAAACAATTTGGTACTTATGGTTGCAAATATGGAATCTATTTTTCCAAATTCAAAACACATAAGTTGAAAAAATTATTTAAAATTAATTCTCGTTGTCAAAACCAACAAGCATGTTTTAATGAAGTAAAAACTATTAACAGATCTACAAGTGTTTTTGTACAATTTAAATGTGATATTTCATAAAATGAAAAAAATAATATTAAATGATAAAAATATAATCTAATGATAATTTGAAACTACTCAAATGTATAATCTAACTCTTCAAATTTTTTTATTAAAAAAGTTATTTCTAATTAAAATTTAGTATTTTACACTATTCATCAAAATATTAAAGTTATCATAAAAATACGAAAAATTCACCCTAAGGTAATTTTGATATTCCAAATCCAAAAATTAATTAAATTTTGAAAAATAATATTTATAAAATTTCAAAAAGTGGGTATTACTATTCATAACTACTTCTAAAATGACTAGTTTGGTTGGTTGTGGTGTGATATAACTCGAAGTTTTGTACATTGCAAAATTATTTTATTATTAAAAGAGACACATACCGTGGAATCTTTGGGTGTTACACTCTCCCCTCCTTCAAATAATTTCTTCCTCAAAATTTCTAAAATATTACTACAAAAAAAGAATCTGGTGGTTTTTCATGATACGTTCTTCAAGTTCCAATGTTGCCTCTTCCATTTTATAGTTTCTCCAAAGAAATTTTACCAGATGATTCATCGGGTATTTCAAATTTGTTCTCTGGTATCAAGAATCTTGGCAGGCTCTTCATAATAAGATAGATCTGCTTGCAGTTCTATTTCTTCAAAGGTGAGTAAATGCATTGTGTTAGGAACGTATTTTCTCAACAGTGATACGTGGCACAAATCATGAACTTTGGAGAGAATTGGAGGCATTTCCAAATGGTAAGCTACAACTCCAATTCGTTCTAAAATTTCTAAAGGTCTGATGTACCTGGGACCTAATTTACCCTTCTTATTGAATCATATGACACCCTTTCATGGCGATACTATCAAGAAAACATGATCTCCAACTTGAAATTACAAATCCTTCCTTCTTTTATCGGCATATCCCTTCTTCCTACTTTGAGCTGCTTTGACTTTGATTTGGATAATCTCAACCTTTTCCATTGTTTCGTCAACAATTTCAATGCCTAGAAATTTTCTTTCACCAACATCATACCAACAAGTTCATGTGCGGCATCTCTTTCCATATAACGATTCATATGGTGCCATCTGAATATTTCAATGGAATCTATTGTTGTAGGAAAATTATACCAGAAGTAAATATTGATCTGACATACCTTAAAAGTCATTTGAGAAAGATCTCAACATGTCTTCTATGGTTTGAATAGTCTTTTTTTGTGCATCATTTTGAGGGTGGAAGGATTTTCTCAAATTAATTTCAGTGTCTAGGGATTTATGAATTCTTTTCTAGAATCTGGATGTAAAACTTGGATCATGATCAGAAACAATTGTTATGGGAACACCATGAAGACTTACAAATTCACTAATATATATTCTTTCTAAACGTTCAAGGGATAAATCTTCCCTTATAGAAGGAAAATTTGCTGAATTGGTAAGACGATCTACAATGACACGTATTACATCATTCCTTTTATGTGTCTTTTGTAGCCCCGTGACAAGGTCCATCATAATATCATCCCATTTCCACTCAGGTATCAGAATAGGTTGCACGAGTCTTCAAGGATGTGGTCTTCCAACATTCTCCTATTGAAAAACCATGCATCTTAACAAATAATCATCAATATCTTTATTTATGTTGTCCCACCAAAAATTTTCCTTCACATCTCTATACATCTCACTACTACCATGGTGTATAGAGAAATTAGAGCATTGGGCATCATAAGACAATTCCCTTTTTAAATATGGTATATCAGGAACACATATCCCTTTCCCAAATTTCGAAATTCCATCTTCATATACAAATTTGATCAATATACCATCATTCAGTGCTTTAACTTTCTTTTGAAACTCCTCATCATCAGTCTGAGAACATTCTATCCTTTATATTAAATATGGTTAGACAACCATTTGAAAAATTATTGATGTTTCACCAACCCTGATTATTCCAATTTCCATATTTACTAAATCCATGAACATCAGATCCCTTTCAACTCTCAACTTGTTTAGAACTCCATGATCCTTTCTTCTCAAAGAATCTTCCACTTTATTTTCCTTCCCCAAGTGGTAGTGTATAGTGAAATCATAATTTTTGAGTAGTTTAAGACATCACATTTGCCTCATGTTGAGTTCTTTCTATGGAAAAATATACTTCAAACTCTTTCGGTCAGTATATATCCCACATTTTTTACTATAGATATAGTGTCTCCATATATTCAAATAAAGGATTACAACTACTAACTCAAGATCATGAGTGGGATAGTTTTGTTCATTAATTTTTAGTTTTCATGATGAATAATAAGTAACTCTATCTTTCTGTATAAAGAAACAAGAAAGTCCTTTCTTTGAAGCATCGCTATAAATAAAAAACCCATAATTCCCCAATGGTAGAGTAATGATTTGGAGAATTGACTAATATTTTTCATCAATTTATCCAAATATTATTCACAATCATTTTTACAAACAAATTTAACCCCTTTATGTTTAGGCTTGGTTAATGGGTTAGCCAATCGAGCATAATTATAGACGAAATGTAGATAATAACCTGTTAACAAAATAAAACTGTGTACCCCAGTTATACTCATCAGAGCTGGAATTTCTTGGATTTCCTTTGTCTTTGAAGGATCAACAGAGATTCTATCCTTAGTGAAAATATGGCCCTGAAAGTAAATCTAATAAATCCATAATTTACACTTGTAACACTTCCCATATAATTCATTTCTTCTAAGAGTATTTATAATAGTTTTCATGTGATTTTCTGAATATTAATTACTTTTAGAGTATACCTAGATATAATCAATAAATACCACTACAAAGTCATCAAGATATTCCATAAAAACTCTAATCATTAGATCATGGAAAATAGAGGCTGCATTAGTCATTCCAAAAGGCATTATTGTAAACTCATAATGTTCATACCTAGTTCGAAATACAGTCTTTGGAATGTATTCATTTTTCACTCAAAAATAATGGTATCTAGACTGAAGGACTATATTTGAAAAATATTGAGCTCCATGAATTTGATCAAATTTATCTTCAATGTAAGGTATGTGATACGTTTTCTTTATTGTTATAGCATTGATCTCCCTGTAGTCAAAGCACTACCTCCTAGATCTATATTTCTTCTTAACAAAATGAACAGGGGATCCCCATGGAGAAACACTAGGGATAATAAATTCTTTATTACTCAATTCCTATAGTAGTTTCTTTAGTTCCACTAATTCTACAGTGGCCATTATATAAGGGGTCTTAGATATGTGCCTTGAACGTGGAATTAAATCGATAGAGAGCTCAATTTCCTGTTCTAGACGATATCTAGGTAAATCCTCTAGCAACATGTCAATGTATTCTTGAACAATAGGAACATCCTCTATTTGAACATTACTTTCCTCACCCATAGTTATTTCAGTCCCTTTCCGCCCAATAATTGAATTTAGTAGAGCTACTAGGGGTGGATCATGATAACAATTATATGGTGACATTTATTCTCTAATGATAAGGTATTCTTTATCTTCATATAAAATTGTAACCTCCTTCTTCTTACAAAAATTTCATTGAATAATGATAAAAAATCCAATCCATATTGAGGATTATATAAAATTCAATCATGTGTATGACAATAAGATTAGTAGATAAAGCACTTTTATATGCAATATTGTTAACAGAAAGACTACACATTGTCACAATGATACTTCCCTTAAGAGTTTTCAATGAAAACTCCCTTGTTATGTCAAATTGAAAATATCTAATTTTCTTGGAAAATTGGGAAGATATGAAAAATTATGATGATCTATAATCAAATAAAGCATTGACTAATTTTGAGGAAACAATTAATGTACCTGCCACCACATCATTCCGAGCTTTCACCTCAGCAGTAGTGATCACAAAAGCTTGGTCTTTCTCTGTTGGTCTTTTTTTAGGTTAGTTGCCTTGAATCTTAAGACATTCATTTTCTTAATTCCCCATTTATTTACAACTGAAGCATTCCATATTGACATCCTTTTTCTTGTCTTTGATACCAAAAGTTGTTTTCCTTTTTCTCCACACATCTAACAGACTCCCATTACCATATGGAATGTACAATGGTGTTTCTTCCTACATTTACTATATGATAAAAATTCATCATTTCCATTATTCCACTTATTTCCATTTAAATACTATTTAACATATCTCTTCTTCTCTTTATTTTCATTAATGTCGTAAGACTTGGAGAATTTATTTTCTGTATTGATAGAAAATGAGTAAATATATTCGTATGATGAGATGGATTTTGAATCTAATTCTAGATGAATAAATGGTTTTAACCGATCAAATAATCGATTAATATTACTCCTTGGGATATGTAAAAAATCTACAACATGTGTTTCTAACCTTGTAATGTTAGCCTCATACTTTGCGACATTCTCACCCTCCTTTTTCCTTAGACTCAGAAGTTGTATTTCCATATCTTCTCAAAGGTCATAAGGAATGTATTTTCCTAAGAAAATATCTTTAAAATTCCCCCATTCCATATTTTCTACTTCTAATTCCTCTTTTGTGGTTTGATGTTTATGACCACCATTTATCTGTATCTCCTGTGAGGTGATAAACTGCCAGGATATCATTTTCCCTTTCTATAATCCCCAAAGCATTAAATATTTTCTTTAAGGTACTTATCCATTACTCAGCAACAAATGGATTTGTAATTCCATTGAATGTCAGTGATTGTCTCTTCATGAAGTGGAATAACATTTATCCTCCACATTGTGGGTCACGGTGCTCCATACGGGTAATGTTATTATTCAAAACCTGAGTGAGTGTTCCATATATGGTTATAAGCTGTAGAACACCAGTTTCGTCACCTACTCCACTATAATTATATTTAGTAGGAGGTAAATACCAAAAGGGATTATGTGCATTGATACGATTTCAATTCCATCCACTAGGCACCGTTTTTAAATAATAGCATACACTGGATTAGTTTATGAATCGCAGTATATAATTCTAACCTAGTAAAAAACCTAAAAAAAATATAACAGTTTATGCATATAATCCATAATCATACAAAAATGTTTACTTTGAGGAGGTATTTACTCATAAATACTTCATAATGGTTTGTAAATACAATTTGAATTATCCTAAGCATATCCCCTGGGAGTATCATAACCAAGAGTGAAGATAGCCCCATTTTTGTGTACCAGGATAGATTGGGTCAATCCCGACACTCATTGTTGGAGTTTTCACTCCTATGGTGCATCTATGATAGAGCCTCCTATACCTACTCATATTCAGACAGGTATGTATTAAATTGAATATTCTCAAAATCTCCATATTACAAAAATTCTAGGATGTTCTTCTATATACTAATCCACAAATTCTATCTTAGGGTAATGTTATCTAATCAGTGTTTTTCTAAATCTACTTTCTAATGATAGTAATAAACATCCCATGATACCAACTATAATGCCCAATCCAAGTTACCCATAGTTAGTACATTACTACATAACACTGGGATGATCACAAGATATTATGTCTTGAATGACCGATTAGTTTAGTGTCCTTGGAAGTTCTAGATACATACATAAGTTTTACATTAAATCATGGAATAAATAAAAAACATTATGTCCCATTTGAACACACTCGTATCCTTTGGCCTATCCCTGGAGGTTAATCATAATGTACTTTTTCACAACCTGGGAAAAATAAAACATAGAATTGGGTGAGCTCATATTCTTAGTAATGACAAAAATATAGCGGAAACTATCTTAAATAAGAATAAAAATTTAACACAATGTATAAGACTAAATGACAATCATTTTAATCCTCAAAATCAGAATAATATATAAAATATAAATCAAATAATTCCATTTAATTATTCACATGGATATTCTATTATTCTAATATTAACATGTAATATCAATATCTAATTTTATAATAATTGAATGCATAATGTCAGACATCATAACCCCATAGTCAAGGCCTCATGTGATGACTACAAATAATATTTTGTCAAGGCCTTGTGCGAAGACACTAGTTTGTCACATGAGACCTACCTATTCATTGAGGATCTATAGTGGGATCCACCTGTCCCCAACTAAGTCCAATTTATTCCTCAAAAGAAAGTATTGAATCATAATATAAACATTCGTATTAAAACTAGCATAAAAAATGTCAATACATTAACCATAAACCATGATTAGTATAAAAATAACACATCTGCAGTCAACCATATCACTAAATCATCAATACAATATGGAATATTGTATAAAATTAAATCAACTCCAAACAAGTGTAAAATCCATCAAAGGATGATGACATAGATGATATGAATACTACTTGAGAGAAATGTGTCTTTATACTTTGAAATCATTTAAAAGTAAATGTATTATAATAGAAAACATTTATTTTGAAAATATTTTTATAATATTATAAGGGATGATTCAAAGGATTTATAATGGGGTAAAATATTCTCACCAGTCGTATAAGATAAAAACATTCTTACCTTAATTTGTCGAAAAGATCATAAAGTACCTTGTTTGTTAAAAGAGAGAAAGATTATTTTCAAAACATTTTATTACAAAGTCAAAAAGGATATAAATTATATTAACCCATATTCTAGGAAAGAGTAAAAAATTATTTGAAAGACATTTTTAAGAAACATCGATGTGGATGATAAAGAATTCTCAGTAGATTCTTATGTATAAACATCCTCAGATAATAAATAGATTGTAAAATTAACCCTTAATTTGTACTTCTCCTTCATCAAGGGTATGTTAACCTCTTGTGTAATGGTTAAAGTAATTTTATTTAATTATAAAATAACTACATACATAAATATGATATCATATAATATCCTCTAATATTTCATTGTAAGTAATATTTTAGCAGTATCATTGCTTTGGGTGTTAACTGATTCATTTTTCTTTATATTTTTGGTTTCATTAGTTTGGTTTGATATGGCTAGGAATTATTTTATTCATACACAAAATGATATTAAGTTCATTAAACATTTTTTTATTCCCCAGATGTAAATTATTCTTGAATGGTTAGGATGGGGGATTAAATCGCATCGGGTCTTGGAGACGATAACCCATACGTACTCACAAGAGACAATATCATTTTAATGAAGGTGAAATAGTATGTAATTGGATTGTATATTAAATATAAATAATAATTAAAATGTTATATTTTTTATTTAAATCAATTATACTAATTATTATTCTCTTCTAAATAATGAAGTGTTGAATAATAAACTACACCATGACATGGAGACGGTAAGCTGTACGTTTCCACATATGATGAATTTTTCATTCATATGATGTATAGAATAATTTATACGGTAGTACCATATTTATAATGACATATAATTATGTGGACGGTAATGTAGTTGTTATTTTGGTATGGAAACCAAAAATAAAGAGGATGTGGAAGAAGAAAAGAACATTGAAAGAGGTGATGAAATAATTACATCTTCTTCGGGTTCTACCTTTTGATATGAAAAAAGGGCTCCTTGCGTTGGATTTTTTATCAAAGTGTGGTCTCTAGGTTGATTTTAGGGTAGTTTTGATTTTATTTTAGTAGGGTTTGGCCGATCCAAATGGCTTTGATGGTGTGAATTAGAGATAAGGGGATGTACCCTTTTATAAGAGAGGTGAGGGTTATATTTGGAAAAACATGAAATATTAATTTATTCTAAAGTCATTTTCTGTTTATAATTGATAAAAAATTATTTCTTTTGATTAAATGTCGATAATTGGTCTAAAACGCTTCAAAATGTTGGTTTAAGTCATGTTTATGACACCATATTTACCTTATCCTTTAGATTTAACTCTTAGTTAAATAGTTTATGTTTTTCCATGTCTTCTTGTATTATTATAATACATGGTTATCAACATAACTATAAAATTTCAAGATAAACTCAAGTGGTTCATTAATGACATATATATCATTATATAATCCCTTTGGACAAACCTTATATTTTTTTGAAAATTATATAATTTAATAAAATAGTATTGGTTTTAAAAACTCATTTATGTCAATTTTGACACTAGTTATTATTAGGGTTTTGTGAAAGTCATCACAACATGATTACTTCAAAAAAATACATTTAATCAACCCTAACAAGTCTTATTTACCTAAATAATTCGTGTATGGCCTCAATATATTCTATTTATATTTATTTTAATATTTATAATATCATTTATTTGATTCTTTCATTAATAAGGAAAATACTGCATCATTATTGTGTCATAATTAAATATATATATTTTAGGTCTAAAATTCTAAATAAAATTCAATAATTTAGGGAATATTTTTAGATTTCTAATTACTATTTATAGTCTAAAATATCAATTATATAAATCCTTATAAAAATTGTTTTACTAAAAGATATATTTTTATGTTATATTTTTCTGTAACATTAATTTAATTTTTATAAAGTGTCAATTTCCCTTACAAGTGAGTCCATGGGGTCAACAAATCGACCCAAGGATGCCCATGGATGGACATGTTTAATGCAATAGGGTTAGTACATGTGTTAGGGTAAGTTAATAATATTATAATATTATTTTGATACCCTTATTTATCAGATTTTCCTTTTAACCATAGTAAATGAAATATTTACTGAAGTTACAATTCAAAATTTCAAAAAATAAAAGATACCTATTTACAAAATTTATACCTTTGGATTCCAAATATGGAATCTATTTTTCCAAATTCAAAACACAGAAGTTTGAAAAATTAATTTAAAATTAATTCCCATTGTCAAAACAAACAAATGGGTTTTTAAGAAGCAAAAACTATCAAAAGATCAACTTTTGTTAATGTACAATTTAAATGTGAAATGATATACAATGACCTAAAATATATTAAATCATAAATATATAATCTCATGATGCTTTAAATCTATCCAAATATATAATCTACGACTTCAAATTATTTCTATTAAAAAGTTGTTTTTGATTAAAATTTAGTATTTTTCACTATTCATCAATATATGAAAGTTGTCATAATAATACCAAAAAGTCACCCTAAGCTAGTTTTTATATTCCAAATCCAAAAATAAAGTCCATTTTGGAAAATCATCTTTATAAATTTTTAAAAAGTGGTTATTACTATTCATAACTTTTTTTAAAATTACTTGTTTGATTGGTCATGGTGTGCTAGAACTCGAAGTTGTGTACAATGTAAGTTGTTGTATTATTCAAAGAAAAGTGTAAAATGAAAGATTGGGGTGTTAAAAAAGCCCAGAAAAAATAACATCATGAAATCAAATGATTTCAAATGAGGCCAGAATAGACTCCCCACTATTATGAATCAACCACTAGGGACCAAACAATACTAGAAATTTAGGCCACAACCATGGTTCTAAAACGTGGATGTAGGCCCAAAAATCGTGTCTATAGGTTATAGACCTAGTTTCATGAACCGTGGATGGTATTGGAATGACTTTCATTAAGAGCCTATAGCCACGACTCCAACAGTGGCTATAGGGCTATATCCATGGTTTCAAATTGTGGCTATAGGGTCGGCCCTATAGCCATGACAATAATAGCCATGGTTCATAAAAATGTGGCTATAGTCCTATTACCACGGTTCAAAGCATGGATATAATCCTTTCCACAACATAAAAAATAGCTTGGTTCATCGTGATAGTTTTTGGGAGGACACTACCAACTCCCCTCCCCCCACCCACACCCCCACCCTACAATAGCACCCCCACCCCTACTCTTGCACACCTCCCCAACCCCAATCCCCTACACCCTTCCCCCTACACCTTGCACCCCATGCCCCACCCCCTAAACCCTTCCCCATAGACCTTGAACCCCCTTCCCCCTCCTCACATCACACCCCATACCCCTGGACACCCCCTCCCTCCCCCTAGACATCCCTCTGATTCCCCCTTGACAGCCCCGACACCACCACTCCAACTGAAGCCACTTCACCTTCCCCCTAAACACCCCCACTCACCCTACAGAAACCCACCCTTTCCTTGGATATCCCCCTGCTTCCCCCTCCCTTTCCCTAGATACCCCCACCAAAACCACCACCACTACACCTGTTTCCCCCCTCCCTCCCCTTTGACACCCCTCTCCCCCAATAATCCCCCTACAGCCCCCATCCATTTCCCTAGACCCCCCCCCCACTACCGCTCCCCCTGTAGCCCCTCCCTTTCCCTAGACATCCCCCTCCCCCTAGAGCTCCCCTCCCCACAATCCACCTATACCCCCCCTCCAATTCCCTGGAAAGTAACACCCCCACCCCCCTGCATCCCCTCGTCCTCCCTTCCTAGACAGAACCCCCCAGACAGGCCCCCACCCTACACCCCCATCCTACCCAACACACCAGTCAATTGAATTGAGATAACCAAAAAACCTGCTAATATGGCTATTATAAAAAATAATCAATTCAAATGAACTACACTAATCAAAATCATTCTAATATTATTAGATATAAATCAAACATCGTCAATCCAAATTGAGTAGAGTCAAACCAAACCAGATGGTTTTGAAAAAGATGAAACTAATCCAAACTGAATATAATGTAACCAAACTGACTCAAACCAATCAAAACTGACTTCAATGAATCATAATTGAGTAAGAAAACAATGATACTAATGAAACATACCTCGTTGAATCTAAAATTAATTTAATTTAACTAAATAGACCAAAATCGAACAAAATGAACCTGTTAAAATTTTAATAAACCAATACAAATAAAAACTAAAAGATACCTAGCTAACTAAACCTGACCCAAAATGAACCAAGGAGTCAGGCAATGTGATGAAATTTTAGAAGGCCTCAAGCCCACAGGTTGAGAGGAAATCCTAGTCATGTGGATCTTAACTATCCTAAAAAAGATCCAAAATGCCCTGCAAAAAGATAGGGAACCCAAAAATCACAAAAAACCCCAAATTAAGATTGATCCAAAGAATAAAATGGAAGATACCTTGCCTGAATCCGATGTTGAACTCATTGCCTTCTATGTTGGTGGGTAGAAAGGACCACATCATAAGTAACCACTTGTAAGTATATAATTGGAATGTAAGTGAGATATAAAAACTTATTATATATATTTATATATATATATATGATTAGTGTTTCAATTGTACATGATAAATGATACATAACTCCATAACCAAAAATGAACAATGAATATTGAAATTGATATGTAAATCCCAATACTGTATAACATGATCATATATAAAGGATTTTTATTCAACTAAAATATTATTTCATTCAATACATACACCACATAAGTGTTAGAGTAATATTATTCCAAATATGGTGTGTATTCCATAATGGAGTAGGTTTCTCCACTATTAATGGAAAACATGAAGGATATGAGGGGACTATGATACAGTTTGACACCCCTTGGGTTGTGTTGTGTTTTCTGAAAAAATGTGTGGGAGTTTTCCTAAGATGATTTTTTGAAAATATGGAGAGATTAATGGACACCCCTAAAGTGAGTTTGAGTTAGACATGTTGACAAGGTGGTTGAGGAGGAAACTTCAGATCCCATCAATAGGCAGATAAATGCTCCATGTCTCCAACTCCCTCTAATATAGGGTATATATGAAATCTATAGGGATGAAAAACTAGAAATATATCTCGGTAGCTTGTGTTGTGGGGAGGTAACCACTATTTTAATGGGTCATTTCTAGAATCATTAATATTTTCATCTACATTTCATAAATTAGATGATTACTTTGTGAAATACCATTTACCTACCTTATTACCTCATTTTCTGAATCCTTATCCCCCTTCATCCCCTTCCACCTAAAAATCCCCCCTGGACAATTCCCCCCCAGACAGACCCCCCATTTACCGGCCTTATTACTTCATAGCACTCACATCATTCTTCCTATACCTCGACTAGTCCTACGCTGAACACAATGACTAAAATGATTGTAAATTCACACTTCATTTCCAAGATACTACCAATTATTGTATACACCGAGATTACCTTGAACAAAACATACTACATTCAATGATTGACATGAGTTCTAACTTTTAGTAACCCAGGTGTGGGATATGAATTTTGACCTAGATAGTTTTTATACCCTCATGAATTCTCCTACTTCGAGCCATAGTATTTCTAAAAATGAAAATCTCCGGTCAATGGTACAATGATACATAGATTTGTCATAAATTTTGTCTTACACCATGGAGACATCTCCACACACACACTCCTTTGGGATACCAAGCACTATCATATTCACATTAAACACATCAGTTTCAAACTATATGGGTGATCCTAAACTAAATTCCCTAGTGACCCACTATCACGACCTCCTTGGAGATCATCCACATAAACAGAGACATTCTCAATGGTCTACTCACCACCTCACTCTATCATTTCAATGGACACCGCATGAAACCACGATGTGAATTCTCATTCACCAATTCATTCTGATCATGACATTATTACAATACTCTTTACTGTAACATAGTGATTTCTCTATGAGTCAAGGACCTCCAAGCCTTGACACACATTCCATCACATTTTTCCCATTATTGCATCCTTAAAAACACCACCAACTGTCTCAGATTCTTGTATCTAATATTGATCATTTTTTCTATCATATTAATCTTCCCAAAAAACATAATAAAAAGACTTTCCTTTCTACTAATTATATTTAACTTATAGATCTACAGTCAATTTTGGAGCAAACATAAATGTCCTTACCTCTTCCATATATTTATTTGATTTACTAGAAGATCTGGTATCAAAGGGAATCGATAAATATGAAAAATACTTACGATGCATTATTCTTTTCCTTTACTGACTGGATAATTCCATGACTAACATATGTATTTATTCCAATTCCTTAAGCCAAACCAAAATGGAACAATCGTTTTATTATCCTACTCATAGTCTAATGAAAATAATAAATCTACTTATTTATCACTCGGATCTGGTTCTGCATAGATATTTGAACCAACCTGCTTCATTTTTCACCTAGGAATGACTATATTCCACCCATAACGTTCTTTATCACCCACTAAATTTTCATTCATATCTTTGAAATGGTTGTGAATATGAATTGAGTTAGGGGGCTCACATATTAGAAGACAAATACATTTCCTAATCACTTGAATATAGACCATAAAATGTTAGAGGATTCAGTTCTACCAAATTGTTTTCCAAAACAATTCTATAATAATTCTAGAAATACCATCCTAGAATGTTGAAATATGAACTGAATCTAATGGAATCGGCCTAAAGTCATTCAAAATTCTGAAACTAGTGATTGGAAAAACACCATCATCAATCTCCTTCCCTTTGCACCCATTTATAGAAGTTGTGCATTGGTAATAGCTGGATATAGCCATGAAAGATCTTAGCACTTCCTCTCCCATGACTTTCATATCTTAGATGGATATTTCCATGTCTTTTATAAAACTAACAAAGATATATGTGACCATTAGTTCTAGTTGCAGTGACCTCACCCCATTCTGGTAAGAATCATTTATTATGCTACCTTTGATTTATGAGTTACCTATTGAATGGACTATATGATGTTAAACATTCTCCCCATGCAAAAAGTTGGATAGATCATGACCCTTGTGTCTACATGATGAACCAAAGTCATCACATGATCCATAGCATACCTTCTGCTTCCAACAAAGCCCCCCTTCAACATCAATGTAGATAAAATCCATCGTTACTTTTGATACATTGACCTCAATACATTTTTTAGGATAAACAAGGTGGAATAAAGTTATGTTGTGATTATTAGTACATAAGAAGTGGCCCAACATATTACCAATCATTTTAAGAATCACCAAATTCTAAAATGGGGGATATAGGTTAGGGACGGAAATCCAAATCACCATAGAGGGAAGATCCTATTTAGAGGGAACTTGAAAACCCAATAGAAAATAGATAAGTTTAAGCTAGTGAAATCAAGCGGGGCATTCAATCAGAAAGATATAAGGGCATCTACAGGTCAAAAATGAATCAAAATATTCAACAGATGCATAATACCGACAATCACCCATTCAAGAAAACCACATGAATCAAAAATAAATCTATCAAAAGTTTCCATCGGGGGAGACACATGCTGAAGAGAGCCAATAATATGAGATTCAATAGCAAAGAATAAATTAAAAAATATCATGGGAAACTACAGTAATAATATTTTCATTATCTCATGAATGAATTTTAGGGCTAATTTCAATTTTGGAAGGTTGGGTAATAGGCTAGGGTAGATAAAGGGGGATAATGTTCAGTACATTGAATCCCGAGTGGTCGGGATGAATCTCCCCCCCTTCCCAAGAGAGGGGGGATAGAGGGGTATCCATGAGGCCTACAACATTATCAAAGGGAGACACATGATTATAATAGGTTTATCCTTAAAAGTAGATACGCATAAGAGTTCAGTCAAAATAATTTCATCAAAAAATCATATTAGTGCTTGCTCCACTCTAAGCCTAACATCTCAATCATTCCAAGTATTATCACACAACCACCCATGAATTAACATCTTCTCAAACCATGAGTGTATACCTGTACTCTATCCATCCATGATCAGAGTATTTAGGATCATTATCATCTACCTCATTTGTATTCATACCCAAAAATTGTCAGGCAAAGTAACCTACCAATCCCTCCCTTTGAAATGCAGACTTCAATACTGAAATGCCTAAAGTGATTTTCATCATGGAAGCCTAAAGATTCCCCATGCCTATACCACATACTTTATAGTACCTATAATGCACCAATATCCAAATTTAAATCATCTACCCATAATTTTGTCTCTAAAGGAACTAAGAATCCCAGGCTAACGCCTCTATTAGGTTACTATCATATACCATATCTCATCTCATTCATAGTACCTGAATAACCAATATCATGAGTTATTTCTCAAGGTAATTAGCCCCCCCCCCCCACCCCACCTAGCTCAATAACCACATCTCACATAGGTGAATTCTCATAGGAAAACATCTATTTTTTACCATTTGAAATATCTTGATGCAACTACGGTGCTAACACCCACTCTAAATTTCTCAAATATATGCATATCATGCATTACATGAAAATCCATGTCCTACTAGGGAAATGATCCTAAACAAAGGTTCTACTATCATCAATAATCCTCACCTCATCACAAATTTCAATATCATCTAAGATACCTCATTCAATCATGAAACTATATGCTTCTTCCCTACTAGAACCTATGATTAGTGAATAATTATCAGGTACCCAAGCATCATGGACACCTAAAAAGTGTTTGAGTACAACTATGTAAAGAACCGCCAATGGGGTACTTGGAATAACTAGAAAATATAGTGTATGGTTAGATGATATGATAAGTTTAATAAATAAATAAATTGTGGAAGCATAAATAAATACCCATCATTGATCCTTGGGCTATAACATGACACTCAGTATTAGTTATACCTATCTTGGTTAGTGTCAGAGTTTTCTTAGAATGTCACATGATTATTCCAACTTGTATGAATCCCAATATAAATATATTATAAGGTGAAATCATCGATTCCAAGGAGGTAATTCTAGTAAATCTAATTTTATCAAGCCCGTGCCTAAATACAAGGGCATTGATCTAGGAAATCTTGTAGTATCGAGCATATAAAATATTCCTAGTGGGACATGCCTATGAAATCTAGTAGTATCGTAAATAGAATCGATTCCTTGGGGGATTACCTTAGGTAATCATATTGACCAAATTATGGAATCCCAATATCCTCGAAATTCTATATAAACCAAAATATTGAATATAAGGGTATTTTCCAAGGCATTCATATTGTATCAGGATCAACAGTCATAGCCTTGGAGCACATCTCAGGCATCCTCTTTTGACCAAATCGCTGAATCCGAGGTAGCCTCTTAGGTAATCCACATAAATCACTGATTGTAGTGTGTCCCTACTCTAATATCTCATATAATACATTATATACAGGTTGTCAATCTTCTCAAACTCATCTAAAAAAAAGGGTTTCCCTCTCAAGTGCACGAACTATCCTCAAAACTAATTGTATATCATCATCACTAATGCCATATTTGACTCCCACACAATTGATTTGGGTACCAAAGTGAATACCAAAATCATCTATAATCCTTTGTTCATGAACCCTCACAAGGTTCAAAATAACTAAGGCATCCTCATGGGATCCCTAGGATTCATTATAGCATGAACACCCTATGTGGTTTCCTTTATCAAATTTACATCTATCATGTCAACACCCACCACTTTAAAGAAATCAGGTCCCTCAAAATAGTCATAAACATCTCATGACTTCACTATACTCATAAGTAAATCCTCAAATGCATATGTCTAAAGAGATAGAAACCTTCCCATATTACTTTTAATATCAAACTATGTTGGTCCTCTCACCAAACCTATCTTCAATTTAGCTAATTTATACCCACCAAGGTATCTAAACCTCATTGGGGGAGGAAAACATTTATGCTCTCATCACTACCATAGTGAATGTTTTAAGGAATATTAAGGATCTTTCATGGCCTACTAGGTATAATAACTATATATCATCACATTTTTTCACATGGAGGTCACCCAGGAACCTACACTAAGGTCCACTACTCTTATATAATTAACTTTATTTTATATACACCCCATATGGGGTTTATGTTTTATAAGTCATACAATTATACTTATACTCTTACACATATGGTCGGGATATATATCTAGTTCACAATGGTCCTTAATGGACCTTGGCACAATCAACATTTAATTAAAATATATTCCCTTATAATTAAACTAATTAATTATTTTATAAAGGTTAATATCTTGAGGTGGTGAAACTGTACACATTAAATTTCACATAAATCATGTATAAACCAAATGGTTATTCCCAGGAAACCACTGAACATAATTGATGTTATTTCCTTTAAAGAAGATCGTTGACCTTCTAAGCTTGTATAAGATATAACATTAACTGAGGCTCCTAAATTGGCCCCAAAATTAAAAATAATCAATTATATCATTTTATAATTAATTATCTTATCCAATTAAATTAATTATATTGATTATAATTAATTTTATAATTTAAAAAAAGACATAAATTCTTAATCAATCACTAGGATTACTCAAGGCACCGAAACCATGAACAAACACACAAGTAGGATCCATGGAATACACTTGATGCTGTCATAGGAAAATCCAAAGAAAGGTATCTATTTAATAGGTGATTTCAGTAAATTTAGCTGAAAACCATTAATAAAATCATTAGGTGATGTACATTTGATGAAACATCATTAAATATCTTACAATGGTTATCTCAAGACATTCTCTATCTACACCAAGAAAAATCCCCATCATGTGGGACAATATCCACCATCCTTCGGTAGAAATTTCAAATAAACCCCAACATAAATTTTCAAAAATTATATACTATGTATGTAAAGCTAAAAAAAAGAACATTGATGGAATAACTCACTATAAATAATCATCGAATATTGCCAGAAATTGATCCCCTCTCAAGGTGGATCAAAGGAAGGACAAAGTGAGGTAGAACCATCATGAACATGGCCTATCCTAATTTTCAAAACCCTTTAAACCCAAATAAATATGATTTATAAAAAATAGGACTACCCCAATGTAAAAAAGAAATTTTGGCTCCATTCATGGCTTGAATAGGGGGTTCATGGAATGATTTACCTCTCTCTTGAGCAGCTATCATGAAGGAGTTACTGCAGAAATATTCACAGAAAGTGTAGGGTCCATCTCGGGCGGATACCACTCATGGAAGGTCTTAGTTCGGCCGATTCATTGATAGGAGGAGGAACGCATGATGAAGGGGGTTTAGGAGTAGAGTAATTCATCATGAAGGGGATGGGAGGGATCAGGTGGGGTAGGGGTGAACTGAGTGGAGAATCCAACGAGGATCAGCCGAGGGGGAATTGACCAGTTGGCAATGAGGAAGAATGGTTTTGAGGGTGGGAGATAAGTCCCAATGAGGGAGGAGATGTGGGGGGGTGTATGAATCATGATGGAGTTAAAACCAATTGAGGATTCGTTTCCACATGAAATGTTTAACAGTAGGTTTATCTATTAGAAATCCATTGTTTTCAAACAATTGGTGCTATATTTAAATCTATATCCATTGATGAATAAAATTGTGGCTATAGGTCCATGGGTATAGATAATTTTTCTAGTAGTGAAACATGATTTCAACATGATCTAGAATTGGGACTATCCCATCGACGCAACCCAAAAATCCCTTAAAATGTCCTACAACCTTGGACAAAAATAACACAACATGATCATTTAAACGGTTTTCTCTTGAATGGAATGAACCAGAACATAGCCAAAACTTCTCACACAGATCAATAAAAACCACCACATAGGGAGGGGATGGAAGGTGCCTAATAATTTGACCACATAAACCAATGCTGAAAACCACCCACCACTCTCAACCTATGGATAGATAAAATAAAATACCACACCTGATTCACATGGGTGGACCACACAAAACACCGACCATAAGCTCTCTTTCAGGATGTTATAACCATAGACACAACATGAGGGGTATGTCCACCAAGATCATTGAGAATGAAGTAAAATCGCAGAGATGAGAAACCAAAATTAAAACATAGAAACTACCTTATCATGATGGGGAATTCATAAGATTATTAGATCTCCTGACACCTCTATAGATTTCTGGACTGCGTGAAAAGCATATCTCTGAGGCCAATGGCTAGAGCCCTGCTGGTTGAGCCATCTGATGCATCGTAGACAAGAGGTATGGATCACAACACCCCACAAAACTCAATTTCTCAACAACACACTGTCCTCTAAATATGTACTCATAGATACATAGAACTATTATCCCTCACTCCGAACGAGGAGTATAATGGACAAGGAATACGATGAAATGCATCAACATCACCGAACACAACCACTTTATCCAAAAGAGTTATCACAATAGGGAAAAATCTTATGGAAAACCCAAATAGCTCAATATTAAGTTAAATGTTTTGAGGAATCATATGAATATGTGGATTTAATGTTTGGAACAAATCCTTAGGCTGATTAACTAGATTTTTTTGCAATGATGAACCATTCATGGCCACATCACAACACCAGACATATCCTTAGAAATACACTAAACTTTCTTCCAATATCGAGAAACCAATAAGTTATCATCTCAAGACACACCAAGAGTATCACATACAGATCATGAGGAAGCATACTAAACAAAAAACACTTCTAAAACATAGAAAAGATACCCACATAAAACCGGTTTAAAAAACAAAACAAATATTCTGCTGAAATTATATTGGAAAAACAAAATAACATGGTATATTTGTACATCGATGAAGTTATTTGATCAATTCTCACTCACATGCACATTCATGTCCCACCATGGGCACCCAAACACTATGACATATTAGGCATCCATAAACATATCTATACCAAACCATGCATGCGAGAACCCAAGAAAACACTAAAGGATAAAATAAAAATCCTCATTTTACTAGACAAATCATTCAACCAATTTAAAAGAATAATGTACAATCCATAGGCACAATACCCACCAAGTCAAAACATATTTTATTTTTCCCTAGAAAAAATAATTTTACCAAGCATGAAAATGAATCCCCATCTGTCTCCTTAAAAATCTTCTCCCTTTATCAAACCATTTTTCAACATCTCAACACAAAACACGTTTTCAAGAACCATTTGATTTAAATCACATTACATTTTATTTAATTCAACTTCAAATCAATAATGATATTCTAAAAGACCCTTTCCCATTTAAACAATTCATCAAGGTAGTTTTTTATAATCTGATAGACACAAAGTCCAAAACCCTTTTTTAGAAAAACACCAATCATTCAAAACTGATTCCCAACCCCAATTCATTAGATTTATACTCTATTCAACATCCCACCAGAAACCATTTAATTATTTTCAAAATCAATTTAAAATAATAAATGATTTCCAAAAATTTTATTTCATCAAAGCATAAGTTTAGATTAATAAATTTTAATCCCATTAAATATTTTCCATTTTCTCCCAAATATTTCATTCAAAAAAACCAAAAAATTCCAAACCCTTTCCCATGTTAAACATTGAAAACCCATATTCCACTTTTTAAATTATATCCATTACATGATACAAAATTTCCACAATTCTCAGAGAAAGATTTTCAAAATAAAAATCAGAATTCGAGAGTGGTCCAAGGGACGCACAAAAGTGAATTGTAACGGTGAGGGACTTGACCATATGGTTGGTAGCCGTATTTCAAACACACCACTAACAAAGAGAGCCTTCGTAAGACCATCCCCTGACTCCACATGGCTTTCTCAGCCTTGTGAGCTCATAAAGGCCATTAGTCCAACTCCCTATGTCATATCCCAATCTCAAAACAATCTCTATGAACCACAGAAACTAAAAAAACCATAATTACCATGGACACCTGAGGATCAAAATGAGCAAGATTTTTGGACACTCTTCTTGAAGCTACCCATCAAGTTATGAAAATCCTACTCTATCTACCATGACAACCACCAAATAAAAATGGATCTCTAAAAATAAAGGTCTGCTAAGATCTGACCTCCTCTAATACAGTTTTTGTCATGAACCAGCGCACAAACTATATCACGAGGAATTCTGGATCCTCACGGGATGGCGACAAGAACCTAGGGAATCAACATGGTAATCAAGGGAATGATTTGTCCCAAATATAATCAATAAAGAAAAATGTGGAAATAATGGAAAACCCAATACTCATTTATATAAAAATAGATCTGTCATCATTTATACAACATAACTGAAAGTACAACTGAACGATACAACTAAACAAACTAGACCTGATGTCCAACTAATACCATGTTAATTATTCTATTAGTCACCAATAAAATGATCCCATGTATCTCAAGGTGACCAAACTCAAGCAACAGAATTCACAAGGGATTAAAAAATAGAAAGAAAAAAACTATAGGTGTGAGTTTTAAAACAAAGTAGGTTAGTCCGATATTCTATTCCAAATGCACTTCCATTATTTTAAAAGAAACAACAATTCCATATTTGAAATAAAATTTATAAAATTTTGATTTTTCGACATGGTCCCATTCTATAATCATTATAAAATTAAATAGATGCAAGTTTTCATAACCAGGAAATGCTAGTAACCAATTTCAAAGAGATACAACATCAAAATAAAAACAGATTTCAAGAGGGATACATTAAAGAACATAATCTATTAAATAATACAATTGAACTACTGAATTTAGGAACCAAACACACCATTTTATAATGGTGAGTATAAAATTGACAATGAGCACAAGTCCGGGGAACACCCCTAGGAACTAGTTCGTTGAGGGCCCTATGTAACAAGTATCTTACTGTAAAAGTAACCATAAAAATTATCAATTCTCATATACGAGCCACTAGTAGGTACTAAATACCCATAACCTAGTAGTCTCCAACATTATCATCATAGTTTATTTATTTTTTTAATCTGCAAACTATCTACGTGAAATAGGGATGAAACCACTCCAGATCACGAACATACTTGTACACTTGCACCCACCTAGATACCCAGGTATGATTTTAGTGCTCAATCATGTAACACATGTTATAAAATAATCTTCTCACCTGAAAATATCATTAAAAATCATACAAACACAAACATCCTACAAACACAATTTACATATCTTTCATGATTAATGAACCAATTAACATTTTCAAAAATCATTTTCAAGAATTATAACGAAGCATTGTACATAAAATCCATTGAAAAAATTATATATTATGGAAAACACCCATAATTACCATATAAAACCATATTTTGTATCCCAAAAATCATTCAATTAATAAATTTCATATACCATAAATTTTCTCTAAATGATACAACATGAAGTACACATGAAAACCATTTTTACACGATTAATACCTAATGGGCCTTTAAGCATTCTTCATATATACAAAATTTATCTAAATAAACAATTAAAATATTCATAAATATGTGTAAACACACAATTATAAGAAATATAACAATTTAATAAACCCATCAAAATCATAGGTTACACGTTCAAATCCCATCCATTTCTATAAAGATGCCAAACATGCCATTTACAAAAAAACCCATGCCCAAACACCAAAAAAATCGATAATCTCATCATTATAAAACCCAAAAAGAGATTGAAAACCACTTACTGAATCCACAAACAATGATTTAAATGGTGCCAATATTTTTCCTATGCCAAAATAATCATTAAATATCACCTTGAGCACACAAAATACAACTAAGAACTTTCTCAAAAATAAGGCATGCAACAATTAATAATAAAACCCTATTTATCACGAAAAAAAATGTTATAGAACCAAATATTCATGAAAAACAACTATTTAAATAGATAAACTAGGTTCTAAATGTAATGTGTTAGGTGAGAAATAAAATGGATCATTTAAACAGACACTTAGTGTTCATAGTCTAACCAAAACAAAAAAAATCACAAAACAAGAAATTGACTACCACTCTTTCAAAATAAGTATTTAAACCAAAGATTGAGAGAAAATACATAGAATACATATAATGTTAAAATAGAAAAAAAATGAATCTGGAATTATGAAAGATGTTTTTCAGATAACATACCTTAAAATCAAAGTGGAATGGAAACTCTTACCCAATAACACCTTCTGAGGATTTATAAACCCTAAACCTATGAATACCCACCCCAAACATAGAAACACCCCCAAAAGAGAGCGTGGGATTACATAAAACTACATCTTATGAGACCAGGGTATTAGGTATACCCATTAAGAATATCTATTAGGAGGTTGAAGGAATAGAATGAGAAGGAAAATCACCTTGATAACTAGAAAACATTTCAACTCCCCTTATATCAACACCCATATATGTGATGGAATATATTTGAACTCAATTTAGAATATCCTTAGCTTTGGAAGAATATGGGAAATAATATTTGTGGGAAAATTGTAAATAATGACTGATTTTAGAAGAAAACAAATTAACTTTAAGAATATGTATGATTTGAGAAACCTTGATGAATTTCACCCAAATCCGTGATGAGGATGAGGTCCAAAGTGGGAAAATGGAACATGGTCTTACACCTAGGGTTTGTGGGATCAATTAAGATGTGTAATTACTAAAACATATAAACCAAATTGAAATAATATAAAGGAAAAAAATAAAATTTGAAATGGGATCAAGGGATGTCTTAATTAATAACACAAATCCACCATGATTATGAATTAATAAGGGGTCTAAATGGATATGGTGGTTTGGATAGGTCCAGGGAGGCCAAGTGGAAAGTGGAATGGCTGAAAAATGTTTAAAAAGGGTTTAAAAGAAACAAATTTAGTTTTTGAATCATCCAATGGGCTCAATGTTTGGCCCAAATCATTAACTAACCACGTTTTTCTCCAAAAACCCACCAAACACGCTCTTTGGAACCCATTGTAGTATGATTGTACATAGATGGAACTTAAAAAATCAACATTAATATCACCCACATCATAGGAAAAGGATCGGTATTTAGAATGATCCTTATCAAAACCAATACATGAAAGACAGGGTGTGACAATGCAATAGAGTTTTCAAGAGAGTGAATAAAAACCTATGAGGTAACCTAAAAGCATGGTAAACCCAACAATAATTGAATTGGTTAAAATAGATAAAAAATCCTTTTGAGGGGCGGAATAATATACAAAATTTAATTCTATCAATGGTTGAGTTCCATATGTATTGTACCAAAAAATAATCGAATCACCATTAATTATAATAAAATGTTGAACTACTTCCCTATCAAATCTAAAATAAGGGGGTCCATATTGGTAGTATAAAATTGAACGATTTCGTGTACAATGACCACTTTCCCATTTATTTTTTAGATTAGATACTATAAACCTTTGTGGGAAGGCACACTACTATTTTCTTAATGTATTTTTTTGCTATTTTTATATACTTGTTGAACTATAAGGTGAAGAAAGAACTGTATTCATTTGTATGTATAGTATATTTTCATACTAATGGATGAATTTTGGAATAGGAAATTCCCTATGTACATCCAAATACCATATGATAAGTCCCACTGATGACCATTTTGAAATATTCTTGTAGATATATCTTAATGAACAAATATATTATAGAACTAATTTTGAATTTATTCCTAAGATTATAGAAATTTTTTTAAAATAGTGCATTGAACGTGATTTGGTCATGAATTTTTAAAAATGTCACTTTATGCTGGAGAAAATTATTTTTCTAGGCTGCATTATTTTCTAAGAGGGGATTTAATTGAACAATGAAAATGTTGATACCATCTATTCACAACCATAACCCACCACTATGAAACATGTTAGGTAATATATAGGATATAATTTATTTTTTATAATGGCCCGAAGGACTTCATTTTTTTATTTTTGATAATCCACCTTTCAAGGTGTGAGTTGGATCCCTTTTAAGCCCCAACGACATAGAGAAAATTACATGACTCAATGGTTTAGATTTAATCACATAGAAAAGAGAACATAGACCTACTTCACCCAAGAACATGTCATGATATTATCAATCCAACTTTGTAGGACTGGTCTTATATTTTTCAGGTACAAAGCTGCACATGCCTGGTACCAATGGAAATGTCATTCCCTCTCATTCTTTCAATTATGGTTAACTCTAATATGGTGAATCTGTATGTTTTGAATCCTAATCTGATTCCCTATCCCTTATAGTCTGACTGGTACATTTATAGAATCTTGTGTCCTGAAGGTCTTAGGGTGGACCGAAGGCCTATAGGTGGCCCAAAGGCCTTGATAGAAAATTGGCCAAAAGGCCTTGGGTGGCCTGAAAGACTTGCAGGACACGAGGAAAAAGACAGTGGCCCAAAGGCCTAGATGTATGAATACATCCAGCTGCAATATTACAAAATAACACCTGCAACAATATGTACTACAGTTCTAGCTATAGTAATGCTACAGTAATAAATTTGGTTTTTGGTAAATCATGTATGAAATATTTTAATAGACTTATGAAGACCCTAACAATAACACCAATCATTCGGTCATTGGTAGAGGATATTCCCTTTGATGCACTGTGTGATGCCTCTTATCCTGATTTAGGATGAGTTTTTACTAAATGGTTGATATATATCCACATGAAATATAATATACTACACAAACCATAGATTCATCTTAGATTAACTACAATACCACTGAATAATGGTTTCTTCTATAGTTGTTGTAGAAGAAACATTTCTTTCATTTCTACTAGGAGGTAAAATAATAGTTTATTCTAATCATATTCCTCTCATGTAAATAATAAATAAATAAAATTTGATAACAGTTCTAATAAGTTGAATGTTTCTTCTTTATGAAATTAAATATGCAATCATTTACATTAAAGGCTTTGAGTATTTGGTTACAGATCACATGAGTACACTTCTCAAAGTAACTGATGTTGATGCACCTATAGAAAATTTCATAAAGGATGAACTCCATTATGAGAAGGTCTATGAAATAACTACTAAGGAACCCTGGTATATGAATTTGATGAATTACATGCTCACTTAAAAGGTACATTCCAACTTTTCTATGTATACTTTTCATAAACAAAATTCTTTGTCAAAATAATGAGAATGACCACGTAGGATCAACGTAATAACTAAGAGGTGCAGAGTTGATTCAATGATATTTTCCTTTTTATGTTAAAATTATTAAAATCCATCAATCTTGTTAAATAGATACACCTTTTATAAAAAAATAACTATTATACATAACTATAGGAACACAAGTGTTTACAAGATTCACTACTCAATAAGATTAGCTATTACTTATCATGATTTGTAAATAATAATATAACACACAATCCACTAGAAAACAATCCTTTTGTGTGGATAAAATAATTAGACAATACCCTTTCACTTTCATATCACAATGATAAATACAGCAGGGCATATTCATCATCCAGCACAAAAAATGTAAATATGATTTTTTATCAGGTTTAGAAAACCTTATTCGATAGATTTTGAATGTTTTCACTGTCCTACTTTAACAAATTTTACATTTTTTAGTCGTTAAACAATAATTCTCCACTTTCTTACCCAATATAAGGTAATAAACACTTCTTTAAAATTCATAAAAAACTAAATCTGGTTCCTCTATCCAATTCTTCAGTCTGATTCATATATTCGGAAACAAGTACGATTGGTTTTCCAACAGAGAATCAAAACTTGACTCTTTCTTTCTAATTTTTTTAAGAATTTGTTAGTCTGATTGTTAATTCCAATTTAATAAATCCTAACTACCACTTCTTTGATCACTTCTTCTATTCAGAAACATTCCTCCTGAAATTTTGTCCAATAACATTTTTCCAAAAAACATTCTGGTACACTGAACGAAAAAAAAATCTAGTTCTAATACTTCCTATACATGAATAGTGTCGATGAATGTTTTATTTGGAACCATTTATAAAGGTTTTCATCGAATCAAAATGTTAATAATCTTAAAGAATTTTCTTATATTAAAAAATTATATATCTCTAAAATTTATGTTCTTCTGAATATCATTATACATCTTTTCAATTCTTATCAACTCTATTGGAGTCTCCTTGAACCTTCTTAAATTACATAGTGATTCTTAATTCTCATCATCACTTAAATAATTACTTTACATGTTTTCTGTTCTAAAAATTTTAGTTTGGATCATATTAGGGTAATACTCTATTCAATATTCCAATTCTCTTAACCCAATTAAAATCACATAAAAAACTATTTCTCAATCTGATGATCCAAACCAACAGAAATGTTTCATCAACAGAATTGAAACTCTTAGAGAAATAAAAACGCTTGAATGGTAGATTAGTAGAATATTCTGTATATATCTCCATAGAATTCACTATCTTCATTTTCCTAACTAATCCTCAAATCGGTGAATCTTCATCTGAAGAAACTCAGAATCTCATTACTCATCGGTGTCAAATAGATCATCCACTATATAGATATAAATCAGCATTTTAAGTGAATTGGTATTTGAAGATCGCATGATGGATCAGTCTCTAAAACTTCTCTAATTGATCAGTGTCATCATCTCACCTTATTGATCAATCTCAATGAATTTTTGCTTGACCTGTGTCAAAATACCCTCAGATGGATCGGTATCAATAAATCGTCTAATTCATAATCATCCACTCTGGTTCATCAGATACAATTTGTGTATTCTAATGTTCATAATTCAATGGAACTCCTCATATGATGCCTTATCAGTTCCAAACACTCATATAATGGATCATATATTACATCTCATCCAATCAGTACCAATGAAAACATCTTACATTTTATAAATTAGATACTAAAGGTTCATTTGGTTAATCTGTTCACCTGCTGAATTGGTTAGTCTAATGGATTGACCAGTTCAATGGATCAGATGATCAGAAGTTTTGAAAACCTTCAAGCTTCATAAAAAACGTTGTTCCATTTTTCTATAAAATACTCTATCATATAAATTAATTTCGAAAACTAATTTCTGGATTGTCTAATAGAGTCAGTTTGGAAACCAAATATCAAATTATTCTCCTATAAAATCAACATCATATATCATGCGACTTATTAATGATTTATTAAAATTAAATGATAAAAATTTAATACAAATTTTTTATGTTTAACCTTCTTAATGGAATTATTTTTCTTATATAATTTATTGGTCTATTCCAAAATGTTCAATTCTAGAAAGATAAGCCTGAAAACAAGAACATTTAGTAAAAAACATTCAGAACACGATACATCAACTGATGAAATTACCTATGAAAACAATGTAAAATAATCTACATCTGATATAATATCATTCGATCATCATATTATACAATTTGATACTATTTTTTGTGAAGTCAATAAAAGATAAAACTTACAACATACTTCTTTTAAAAAAACATCCATTCTAATTGGTCCCAACAATATCCCCCATTTGATTTTGTTATCAACCATGACTCATATGTCACTAAAACATTGTAAAATAAATTATGGACCACATATTAACAATTCTAATCCAACATGACTGAGCTCAATGTTGAAAACAGGAATCATTAGATAGAAAAACAATGTTTTCCATATGAAATGTCTTAAGAAACCAATTCTTTAAAATCATACATTCTAGTTCTTAAAAACATGTCATCTTTTAACTTTTCACTACCTTTGAAATTTGTTGTCATAATAGTACTTCCTAAATTCACATCAACAAAATGTTAAAATAGTTCAAAAATTTACATGATGAGATCATTGCCTACCAAGTTTTCATAGTCTTGTTAAATAAATGCTTCCTTAAAAGGATTTGAACAGACCAATAGGCAGATTTATGAAACATAAATTTTCTCCCCCTTGAAAATATTATCTAGAGAAAACATGATATATCGGAGAGAAACACACCCCTAAACCTTTGAAGAGAAAGAGGATGGATTCCAATGATCAACCTTGTTTTATAAAAAATTTACTTAGAAAATGGTTTGGTGTATATACCATAAACGTTTTCCATTGTATGAAAATATTCCAACTAGGAATCATTATTCTCCAAATTTTATTTGATTCAGTGATATTAAATATAAATATTCATTGAAAGAGAATATTAAACTAGATTTCTAGAGATATTTTTAGTACATTGATTATGATAATCTAGTATATGGATAAAATGTACTTCAACAATGAAATATTCTAACAAAATATTCATCAACATAAGTTGTGTTACACCTTGAGTGGTTAAAACATATTCAAATTTAGACATGAAAAGAGTTAAAAAAAATTATTCTCTTTATTATTCCAACTTACACAACATTATCATAGAATGAAAAATACACCAGATTTAAATAAATTATCATCCCCACTTTTTATCCAATCAGAATCTGTAAAAACAAACAAATCAATTCTTCCTAAGCTATCATATTTTATAGAAAAATCATTTATGCCTCTAATATATCTGGTAATTATTTTACTACTATGTGATGAGATTATTTTGGAGAAACATTGAAACTTGAATATAAATTAATTGAGTATACAATACCTTTCCTTGAATTAGATGATATATAAAAAATTTTAATCGTCTTATGACATTCTATAGAATTTAATTTTTTTCCTTCTACATCATTAGATAACATGGATCAGACAAAAACTTTTGTGTAGGCATGTTTTGAATTTTCAATTCCATACAAATTAAAAAGTTCATTATCATACTTTTCATGAGATATAAAAATATATTACTTCTTTTGGGATATTTTTATTCCAAGAAAATATTTAATTTCCACTAGATTTTTAATTTCAAATAACTTCTTCTCTACTGAAAAAATTTCACAAGCACCTTCATTGTTTCCAACAAAGATAATATCATCAACGAAAACAATTACTATGAGAGATATCATATTATTTTATTTTATCTATATATTTTTATCCAATCCCACTTTATTAAATTTAAACTTCCTTTAGAAGGAATCCAATTTTCAATTCAAAGATTATGGATATTGATTTAACCCATTTAATAATTTATTTAACTTACATAAAAAACATTCTTATTTCCAAATTATGAAGGCACATGGTTGTTCAAAATAAACTTTCTAAAAAATATATCCCTTAAAAAATCATTCATAACATGCATATGGGAAATTTTATAAACTCATTGTGTAGTAATTGCAAGAAATATTTTGATTATTTCAAACCTTTCTACATGGGTAGAATCCTTTCAAAATCAATAACATCAAATTTTGAGTAAACATTTCAAACCATTCTTATTTGTTTCTTATCACTTCACAATCTGCATTCAACATGTTTTAACATTCACACTCTGTAAAAATAATTTTTTTTATTATTCAGTTTGGGTATAAGTTCCCAATTATCTTTCATCTCAATCGGATCTAATTCTTTATTCATATAATAAATCCAATCCTAATGCTGAAAGCTTAATCATTATTTTAGGGTCATTTTTTAGTTTAATTAAGTGTGTGGAACAACCATTGATTTCATTCTTATTATGAATTTTTTGTTACTAATAACCAATGAAGCTTTATAATTCCACCTATTTCCACATCCTTACATGACATGTATGAATTTATTACTTATCAATAAAAATATCTGATTCCAAATATTCTTTTTTTTTGAATCACCATTATTTTAATTATTTTAATGTTTCTCAATTATCTCCTCTCCCCCATATTCCTTATCTGAATGTGTTTATAAAACATGTTCTTTAGATTTTTCAATTAATAATACATAAATACATTCAACAGCCTTACCTGTTTCTTTTTTGAAACATCAAAAACATCTACCATTAGAATATTAGAAAATAAAAAACAACATATTCACTTCTTTGATCAAATTTTACATGATTACTAATTTATTTACGATGGAGGGACATATGGAAACCATTAAGGGTTTCATACATTGAATTTCAATGTAGAACATTTCATAATGAGTCATATCAAAACATAGTCTATAAAAACACTATTTCTAAATATAAACCACTATAATCATCACCTTTCACTAAAATTATTGAGGAATACCTAGTTCAATCAACATTTTATGCCCCATCCCCACTAAACATGTAATATTTTTTTTCATAAAGGCCATTTTTTTATTGTGTGAATGGTGCACTAAATAAATGGAGAATAGAATTTTTTTCAGATAATTTCTTAATTATTATTTATTTATTCACCATGATTATTACATCCCAAATTCATCATAGAATATCAAAATTCTTTTTCTTCTCTTATCTTGAAACACTTTTATTTTTTTATAACATATGATTTCCATTTCAAATAAATAATTAATGTAGTGATGGTAAAATCATCAATGAAATAAATAATTAGTTATCTTAAAATGTAGAATATTTTCTCATTGACCCATAAATATTAGAATGAATCATCTCTATCATATGATTTAAATGAATTTCAAAATTATTATGTAATTAGTTTGTAATTTTTCATTTCTAACATATAGAACAACATGAATCTCTTATTCTAGTCATATCACGAATATCATGAACAATGTCTCAGTTTGTAAACATTTTCATATTCCTCTGACACATATGACCCAAATTTTTATTCTAAAATATATCTTATTCTATAATTCAAACATAACATGTATTTTTAAGATCACTGACTTGATACAAGTTTACCATTTTATGATGGCCTCTAGTAAAAAAAAATTCATCTACATCTCTTTAAAAAAAAATATCTCTGAAAGAATAATTATTACCTTAATAACAATTTTGTAAAACTACTAACATGATGTGTTTCGTCCAATCAATAAACAAGGGATTTTTGGATTTTTTTTCTTCTTCCCCAATAATAGCATAACTTACACCATATATTTTATGAGATTCATCATTTAAAAAAGTCATTGATTCATTTTAAAAATCATTAACATTCTTCAAAAACATCAGATATCCAATCATATATGACAATAACCCAATATCTAAAATCTAGTTTAATTCTCATTTTATATATTGGAGAGAAATTTCTAAAAAAAATAACTATATATTTTCCTTTATCTTTCTTCACATCCTTATTTTGGGGAATTTTAATAGAAATTCTCTTATGTAGATAAAAAAGGCATCCTTTTACAAGAGGTCCATGTTGTTCACAACATTATCAAATAGTATACAAAGGATGGAATCTATTTTTATGTTTCATAAAAACTCTCTCAGTGTTCCATCTTAAATAGTATTGAATACCCCTCAAACATTCCTTTTAGGTACTCATGAAATTATTTTAGTGTTATTGATTGAACCAACACATATTTTCTATATGAAAAAAATCCTCCACAATACTTGTAGTATCCATAAAAATAATTTTTTCCTCTACAATATCCATAATTCGTAGAGTTGGAATCTTTTTTTTAATATTTATTAAATTATATGTTATGATATTTTCGTGACCCATAAGATCCTCTAACTCTTGAAGCCTTCTTCTTACACAATCTTTTATTCCCATATTTAAGAGAATCACCAATTGTGACATTATTTTACTCATATTTTAAAATTTTTGCAACATATAAATTTTTAATATTGTTGGTTTTGGATACATACATGGTTTTCTCATATTTCATAATCATAAGAACAAATTAATTTTTTAGACATTAATGATTCATTTTGTTCATCATTCTTAGGTTCACACTTCTTCGAACATTTTCCAATTTCATAAACATAGTTTTTGAAACTTGTAACTCCCTACTAAATTTTGGAGACCTATTTTGAAACTATTCCATCTCTTATTTATTCACTTTTATCATTACATCAATCTTTTAAATATTATTCTTATTTATTTAAAGATATTTATTCAAATTTTCAATCTCTTATAACAATATATATTTCTCTTAAAAAAAACATTTTGGACTATTTTTTGTAGAATGTTTCATTTTCAACATCTTTATTTCTCATTAAAGTATTAAAATCATTCAAAGACTTTATTTCACCCCTTTTTTATATAATATTTCATTTTATTCTCTTTTGTTGATCTATTACTTTTATAACCAACTAATTTTTCTTCATTTCATGTTTCAATAAATATGTTTTCTCTAGAAATGTCAGTGAATTTTTCATTTATTATTTAACTATCATTATATTATTCATCCATAAACAAAAAATTATTATTTTGGAATTTGGAGAAAATTTTATATTTTCCCACAGGATAGGTTTTTAAATTTTTAAAATGTTCTTTAAAGGATATTCTTGAATTCCTATCATCTTCATCACTTTATTATCCATCCTTTTTAGGGGTAAATTGGAAGAAAAAATACCAATATAATTGTATCCAAATAAATTTAGAGTTAACTTCCATTTGTACATTATTGTAGCACATTTTATATTTTTAGAAAACAAGTAGAATAATTCATCAAAACTTTTACTAACCTGGTCTTAGTTAATGGATTCTCCAAAAACTTCAGCTATTAGAATATTCTTAGAATTTCTTTAATTTTTATATTTGATTCATATTTCATGGTCAATATTTCTTTTCTATTCTTATATTTATCTTTTATTATCTCATGTGAAATTAGAGTTCTATGTATGTAATCCAAATATATAGTTTTAGGATCTATAGATTCCAAATATAAAAAATTAACATCCTATATTCCATGAATAATTTTTATAATCTATTCAAATTTAGTTGAATAATACAACTTCTCACTAAGACATTATATAATTCTTACAATATCAGTTACCATTTTATGGAAGTCACAACAGATTCATAATCTATCATTTTGATATCTTCATACATCAGCATCCATATTTGAATCATTTACTTCTTCACCTTCATATTGCCTTTATATATACTTTTCAACTTTTCCCAAATACGTTTGGTGGTTTCAAATCCATTTAATCTAATAAATTAACTTTTATATTGTTAGAGATTAAATCATTTTTTCTTTCCATTATTCTGTAGATTTTTCTTATCAACAAATATAAGAGGAAATTTTCAATAATAGGGGTAAATACATCTGTACAGTCCTGTATAACTTCATAACCAAGGTTCATAAGATATGAAAACATTATTTTTATTCTGATGTGATATTTATTTCAATCAAAAATTGGAATCCTCTTACTATTCCCAAAATTAAAACTATCCATTATAAATTATCTTCAAAATAAAACAAAGAGTAGTTGAAGGGACCATCGCTTTTATACCAATTTAGAATGCCAATGTTGGATCAATGTAGGTACTAAGAGTAGGAGGGGGTGAATAAATGATATATTTTTCTTTTTAGGTTATTTTATTTACAACCATTTCCTCCTATTATAGTGTACCGTTGTTGAAAAAAAAAACTTCTAAAAAAATCCATAGGAACAAAATTATTTACATGGTTTACTTGTTAATAAGAGTAGTTATCCCATGGAATGGTTTGGAAATAATTAAATAGTTCACTATCATTTATAAAATAATCCTATTTGTGTGGAAACAGTAATTATGAAATTTCCTTACACTAGTTTAGAACTATGATAAATATAGGAGTGAATATTCTTCTTCTATCATAAAAAATGTAAATAAGATTTTTTAACAAGATTAGAATCCTTAAAATTTTGGATCTGAAAATTGTTACAGTGATTCTTTAAAAAAATTATATTTTTTAAATCCTTCAAAAATGATTCCTCATATATTTACCCAGCAGTAGGGAAGAATTTACTCATTGGAATTCATACAAAACTTATTCGGATTCCTCTATCTCATTCATCGGTCATATTCATAAATCTGGAAACAAGTATGATTGTTTTTAGTGATGAGAATCAGAAATCTATGCTTTAATTCATATTTTTTTAGAATATGTGAGTTGGAATTTTCAGTTTGATCTGATTATTCTGAAAACAGTTCTCTAAAAACATCTTTTATCTTGAATCATTTCTCTTGAAAGTCTATCTTTATACATTACTTGAAAAATAAATTTTAAACAAATCAAAACCAAAAACTACACTACGATGAATTAATTTACAAAAACAATGTCATATTACATTTTAGATGGACCCCTTTATATAGATTCACTTGAAGCAGGAAATAAAGGAACCCAAAAAATATTCCAAATAAATAGAATTCTAGAACTCCTAAATTTTTGTTCATTTTACCATCATTTAAACAGTTCCCAATTATTCTAAAATCTTCTATACTATTCTCAAATCATTATGAATTCTCTAGAATTTGTAAATTCTCAACTTCACTTCAATAAGGAATACATAAGATCTCTTCCTAAAAAAATGATAGTCTAGAAAATCTTAGTCCAAAGATCTATTTATCATTCCAATTTTCTTGACACGATAAGAGCTCGTAAACCAAAATTCATCACATTCAAATGATCCAATCAAACTAAATATATTTTTAAACATGTTTTAAAAATTATAATGAATTTTTACACAAAAAACATAGATATGTATAAATTCAATATTTCTCCCATTAGCATCCACTTTCATCATTTATTAAACATCTACTCAGACCGATGAATCTGCATCTGAAGAAACTGAGACTCCAATGAATCATTGGTGTCATGTAGAATATCCACCTAATCAGTATTAATAAGATTTTCTGTGGAATCCGTTTATGAACTTTTCCCCATGGATATATCTATGATGCTTGTCTAATGGATCGATGTCGTCAACTCACCCAATTGATTAGTGTCAATGACTTGTCTGATTGATAGGTCTCAACAACATATCTGATTGATCAGTGTCAAAAAATCATCTCATTCACAGTCAATAATTATGGTCCATATAATACATTTTTTGGAGTCTAAAATTATGCATCCAATAGAAATCTTCATCCAATGAATTATCAGTGTTAAACACTAATCAAATGGATTGACATGTCTATATTTCCCGATTGATCATTATCAATAGTGAATTTTTACATTATATGACACAACAAAGGATGGGTCATTTTATGAATAAATTTCTCTTCTGATGGATTGTCTGATCAGAACATTTTAAATTATTTTTACTTTAGTAGATTCAAAAATCAGTTTTTTATCGAATAATTTATCTACTACACTACGTCTGAAAAACTACATCCTGCTTTGTATTATAGGGTCTGTTCGAAATCCAAATCTATACTTATTCTCTTATACAAAATCCAGGTTATATCATGAGACTTATGAATGATTTAGTACTATTAAACGATCAAAATAGTATCATTATATTTTTATGTTGAACCTTTTTAATGACATTCTGTATCTGAAACAACGTTTATCCCATTCCAAAAAGATCCATTCTTTAGAGATATATTTGAAAACAAAATCACAAAGTAATCATCATTCATAATAGAAAACATCAATTGATATACATTCATAATAAAACTATGTTTGTCAATATATTTTCAATACTCATTCTAATTATCATATTTTTAAAATTGAAGTGATTTTTCATAAATATAATAAAAGAAAAAAATTATTGGATACTTCTTTTAAATTAAACCTCTAACCAACGTGTTACTAATAAATAATATATCTTTGGAGGATCCATACTTGTGGAATATATATTTTCAAGTTGTTAGTAGGTGTATTAATGATGGGGAGTTATATTTTTTTCTTAAATTATTCTGCACAATTTAATTAAGAGGCCACTTCTGACCTCGTCACACCAGTTGGAAAATATTAGTGGTTAGAATACATGGACAATATATTTTAAGGATCAAAATAATTTTTTCAAATAATATAAAACTACTAGTTCATTGGAGGGATTTGAAAAATTCATGAAATTCCCTAAAAAAATTTATGTTAAATATTGGATTTATATTTATGAGACTTCAAGGGGATATTTCATTTTTCTTTTGGATTTACCTGTATTCTCTTAATAGAGTATTATGTTTCTAAATGGGCTAAGGTCCAAACTACTAAAATTGATTATTAAATGGTAGTTATAAATTTTCTGAGATCACACATTATTATAGGTATACAATACCTTACAAAATAATCACTGACTAAATCACAAACATCTATAATAGAATCATATACACCATTTTGTAGAAGAATGGAGTATAACTCATAACCTATACTACCAACCACCCATGCATAAATAGGTGGAAGGAGGTTTCCAATAAGAATGTAAATGGTGTCCTACTGAATATATTATAGACTAATAAAATGTACTAGAGATAGAAGATAGAGAATTAAATATAGTCATTCAAAACTATCTTCAAGACATCCCTTGTATGCCCCCAATTAGAATAATTTATGGTTAATTTTGTCACCTTCCAGTTCAACTATTGTACACAGCTTACATGGATGTGAAACAAATAATCTTAGAATTGATTAAATATTGAAGGAAACTAATGTTTCAGATGATGAATATTGAGGAACTGAATAGAATAATCATATGAAAACTAATTTTATAAGGAAACCCCAAATCTATTCCAGACTCTCTAATTTAGTGAAAAGGCACATAAATTGATCATATAGTGCTAATTTTATCTTCCTCGATGAAACACCTCGCAGGAAATATTCTTCCTAATTGTATTTGGATATTCACTATGACTATGGTAATTTAGTTTAGTTTAATTTTAATTAATGGAGAATAATAAGACAAAATCTTCAAAGTGAATGGGGAGTAGGTAAATAAATTTCATCAAAAAATTTAGGAAACAACCCTTGGAGGAGTCTATGCTACTCACTACAACATATATATAGGTAATCTCAGATTTATCTTTATTTTATATATTTCTAGACCCATGCATAATATGTATTCAACTCATTGATAATTACATTTCAAAATTCATTGAAGTTATTGTCTAAGGGAATGGTTGGGAAGGGGATAAGAAGCTTAGGTCTTAAATTTTCATTCTTTGTTTTTTATTGAAGCGTTTTTAGCCTTGAAAATCTAATTGAAAATCTAATTTTTATTTTCAGTTCCCACTAAATGAAAATAATTATACAATTCATATCAAAAAACATTGAAATATTTCTTTTAGTACTGGGAAAGTGATTTGAAATTTAAAATAGATATATCAACACAAAATTATAACATTAAAAACAATAATTTTGAACTTTCTCAAGGTAACCTATCTACTGTGAATGATAAAAACCTTCCAAATCCTCGCAAAATTAAATTTGGTTATATCTATGAAATTGATTAAACCTTGTTGATGGTAATTGTTCTATAGGTACTATAAAGTCAATAACTAACTTTTTTGAATGATTTTGTCATTAAATTAGGGTTATAGTGTCCTATGTGTTGGAATCCCCAACATTGAATCAATTCATTTTTTTTAAAATTTCGTATTAGGGTATTAATTTTATATTATGATGGTTTAGATATAGGTTTCATGGTACTAATCTAATAATTTCATTACACAAACATGGATGGGAAAAATCAAACATTCCATAAATAGAAAAAGGGATAAAAAGGTTTTATGAATTCAAGACTAGGATCAAGAATTAGAAAATGATAGATGAAAATATTATATATGAAGTACCAAGGAAGATTTTAAAGGATCATTATAATAGTGAAATTAGGGTGAGGAATAAATGAATGTGTGACTTGTTAAAATTTTAATCCAACGAATTAAATTCATTTTATAATCGTAGAAATAAAATATCTATCATTGTCAGTGAGTGGGATTCATGTGAAATTGGGGAAAAATTCTTTTTCAATTTTGGGTGATTCGTAAAGACACAATTTTGGAATATTTTTGGGATTTCATATCATTTTTTTAATTTAATCTAATTATATGTATATACCATTCTATTGTATTTCATTATGATATTTGAATAAAATAGACCACCCATACCCTAATATTTTCTTCTTTGGGCCTCTTACACATTAGTTTTTTTAATAAATAATATTCCCCAAACCTTCTCTTGAAAATATTCCATGATGGATAAGGTATCCAGGCCACCTTATATAGGGGTAGTTTTTCCCCAACATCTCCGATGTGGGATCTTTCTAAGTGAATCCCCAATCCATAAGGTCCTCATATCCCTAATTTTATATTGGTGGTCCTTGTCTCTGATACTAATTATAATAGACCACCAATATCATTATATTATTTACCTTAGCCATCACCCTCATAGGATTATTTTTCATAAGATATGGGTCAATCCTCCTTGGGAAATCACGTCATAATGGATGAGGTATCTACACCACCATATAAATAGGGTTTGTCATTATCCCCCTCATAAAATTTTTGATTCTACATCAATACATTCATATTCCAATAGGATGATCCCACCTAACAGATGGTGTAGAACAAAGGACCCCTTTATAATGATGTTCATATGCCTCATCCATAATTATTCATTTTTAAGAGGATTCTAATCCCAAATCCTACGAAAAGAAATCCAATAAGGGAAAGTCTCAAAATGGATAATATCATGCTATGGGTGGTCTGTTGTAGTTAGTGTCATAGTTATGTCCCATTTAGTGTGCCCATGAGGATGTCTGATCATGTAGGTTGGTGGGGTGAGCCTGAGGGTGGATCCCATAATGGAGGAGTAGGATTGAGAATCACACCTTAATAAGGTGGTATGGAGACCACTCACATCATTGGGAATTATATGAAGGTTCATAAACAAATAAAACAATGTGGCCTAATGGTACTAAAATAGTACCATATTATGATCATAGAATTGGGATATTATAAATGGTATCAGATGAAACTATTATCCAATGTTCAAAAATGTATATATGGAAATAATGTAGTGTGGAGGCTCATAATGTAATCCCACATCAAAGATAGTAGTAAATAAATCACAACTTTATATGTTAGTGTGTATACCTAATTCACCATGATTTGTTTTTATAGGATTTATGCCATATATATAATGAAAAAACATGTTATGGAATGTAAAAATTGCTAAATATCACAGTTCTAGTGACATATTATAAATGGTATTAGATATAGGTCATAAGTGATGTGATAGTGAGGACACAAGTCCCCTAGGGGTTGGGATAATGTTGAGGGTGAATCCCATATTATATGATGAGGAGAAAACGAAAACCTTTTAAGGTGGCATTGACATATCTCCTATCACTCCTAATTTTCTAGGAGTTCCCGATAAAAATATATAAGTGACGGTGGGACCCAATCACTAAAATATTGTGATTGTTGGATTGGATTGTTAATCAATTCTTTCTAAAAAATAGATGAGTGTGAGGCACAAATAAGACAATAACATGGTGTAGATGGTCAATTACATTGTATGTTTTTTAAAATAGGCTTCATATTAGTGATTTTGGGATGATTTTATCTTTTTTAATTTTAGTGTGAATCATGAATATAAATAAATCATGTGCATCATAATTTTTTTATAACATTTGAATTATAGGATAAATGAATTTATATAAGGGAGAATATAGAAAATTTTAACCTGTAGAAGCTATATGTTAATAAAATTTAATGTGGACTATCTACAGAGGGAACCCTGTAATATTTATTCATAATATTCAAGTTTAAATTTATCTCTATTTCCATGAATTAAAGAGTAAAATTTTATTTCATAAAGGCATGTTTTCCCAAAAAAATGGGTGATAATTCTAAGCATACAATTGATCTCGCTAAAACATAATATTCATCTATTGTGTGAAGTAGAATTTTGGAAAAGGATAGATTCATAAGTGTTGTTTTTTTTGAAATGTAAAAATCATGTGAGGTCTGTAGTGGAATTTTAACTATGGAATATATTATAAGAGTCGTTTTTAGAAAAAAAAAGTTTTATTTCTACAACTATGTAAAACATAAGAGTAAATAAATTTCTATATGGAATATAAAAATATGAAATTCCAAGAATATATTTAGAGATGGATTTGAAAACATTTCATTATTATGGTGTACCCAAATCGAGAAGTTATCCTTCAAATATTCCATGTGGCACCCATCCACCATTTATGGGATAAAATGATAATGGGAAGAAAATAGAGTTGAGAATACTCCTGAGATGGTCTCAAATAAAGAAATAAAAACCCCCTAGTTGTACATGTAGAAAAATATCCAAAATAGGTCCATAGATTTAGAGCTCAGTACTGAAATTCCTGGATAAATAATAACAAATCAGATGCATCAAAGAAACATTGAATTAGTTTTAGAATTAATAGGGGGTATATAACATTCATGTTGGAAAATAATGATAATCAAATCACACAAAGACCATCATAGTTTTTGAGGTTCCTTAAAACTCATCATTTCCTATTATAAGGGATGGAGCATATTATGGATCAATTGCTTATTGATTGTTATCCCCCTTCATTACATTTTATTTCTGCAGTAAAGATGCACTAATGCATTTTGGTTAAAGCTAACGAGACTTCCCCCACCCTCTACTAATTAATTATTCCATTTAATGATTCCTTTATTTCATCGGGATCTAACTGTAAGTATTTTACGGTTACAAAAGCTAGAATATTTCCACTTTTTTCTGTATTTTATTTCTCTTATTTTATAATGGAACACGCAATCCACCTCGATCCACTTCAATTTCCATATGGTGTAATGAAGTGGGGTTGAATATGGGAGTGACTATAGAATTTTAATTCCTATTCAATGTATGAGTGGGGAATACAATGATAATTTCTCCTCCTTTTTAACCAAAATAAATATGAGTTAGGAAAATCAATTGAGGTATCATCTAGTCAGTGAGGGATAATCAGAGTTTAAATTAAATAAATCATGTTTTAATTGATATAGTGTTAAAATAACTAAAGTGAAAGAATTATTAAAAAAGTAATTTTAAAAACCCCATTACTTTCATTGAAATATAAAAACATTGTTCTATATTTTCAAATATAAATTGAACCAACACACTAATATTAATAAAAAACTAAAAAGTATACATCTTTAAAGAAAACTAGGGTATCAGTACACGATGTTTATATAGGATGAAAAAAAATTATCTTGAGGCCCCAAACAACCACCATAACAATATAAGCGATCAATCCAAAAAAAAAATTAACAAACACATAGAATCTATCATGGTTAATTATAGATTACAACATAAAACCTACAATACCTACCAACAATAAAAAAAATTTGAAGTCTTTGGTATATAATAATGAAGTACAGAGATCATTGAAAAGATAGGACATCCCAAATGAATGGATTGGATCTCGAAGCTAGAGGATGTACTGTAGGAATATAAAACTACCATTTAGACCCACCATTGAATGTTTCCTTACATACCAATTTATGTGAAATATTTCCATATTCTTATTGATATTGAAATCAAAGAATATGGGGCTATAAAAAATCAACCAAGATTTGAGTAAATATATACTGTATTGAATGTTTAGAATAATAGAACATCAAAAAATCAGGAGATAATAATACAAAAATACCGTGTTTTCCATTGAAATTAGAATATATATATTTATGGAAAAATCATTCTGAGGAAATATTTTCAATTTGATTATAAAATTATAATATCATCTTCCTAGTGTTAGAACCATGGTCATCTTTGCATGAATTAAAGTATGGTTTGTGTTTGTTGTAAATCCTCGGAGGAAGTTCAGAATGTGTGCTAGAAAATTTCTCATATAGGTCAAGAAGATTACAGTATTGAAGGTGGCACCATTTTCCAGTGTTTTCAAAAAAATTGGGTCTGAAAATCAACAAATGGAGAAAAGTTTTTTTAGCAAAGAGACATGTCAGCCATATACTTGAAGGAGAGGAAACTTGCGCACCATAAGTTTTTCAAGATAATAACATGGATAAATGACAAAGGGATAAGGGATGCGCATGTTTTGGGCTGGTTTCTCAAGTGACCTACGCACCGTGAGAGGCCTTGCACGTCGATGCCTATGAGGTTGGAAAGTTTCACGCCTATTGTTCTTCAAGATCAGAGCTTCAAAATATGTAAATGGAAAGAGGGTCATGCGATTATTGGTGTGGTTGCACAAGTGAGTTGCACGACCGAGGCTAAGGTAGTTGGAGCTGCGTGCTAGGACTTGCCCGCCGTGAGGACACTTGCGTGCCACCGCGCAGGGGTTCCAGTTTTCCTATAAATAGATGATCACCCCTCTTAATTTGTAACTAAGTTTAAGACTTAAAGATTTTTAGAGCTCTCGTCGTGCAATTGGTTGATCCGCACTAGTGGTAGTTGGGTCGTGCAAGTAGAGGCTGCACACCGGTTGTTGGATGCACGCCCAAGGTGGTTAGTGGGTTAAAGGTAAAGACTCGTTCAAGTTTGGAGTTTAAGGAGGCAGTGTCGCACAAGTGGGTTGGTGTCACATGTGCGCCGAATTTGTTCCGCGCAAGTGAGTTGTGCGCCGTGATTGAAACTTGTGCGCCGGGCTTGGAGAAGCGCGTTAGGTGAGGATGAACTATGTCGGTCTTTTTGGAGCTGTAAGAAAGCTGGATGATTGACCGATACCTTTGATGCAAAGTGAGATTGGTCTACAAGTGATAGTTGCACTTCAACAGAGATTCTACATACAACAGAGGATGTATTATTTATCAGCGATGAGGAGACCTTCACGTCCATAAACTGAGTGGGACTTCACCAAAGTCAGTGAGCCAGGGGGAGTCAACGGGAGTGACCCAAGGGACCCTGTGATCTATCCCTGAACCTTTTGTAAAGGGAGTGAGCCTGGGACAGAGTGACTTTACCCAAACCTTTGTAATCCACAACTAGTGAAGTTTAGTGGAATTTAGTATGACCAATAACCTATCGGCGTATGATCCTTGGACGTAGCCCTTAGTGGTGAATCAAGTAAAAAGTGGTGTGTCGTCTCTCTACATGTGAATGTTTGGTTTCTGTTAATATCCATCATAGAGGTTTAATAAGTTTATACCAACGTGGGAACAAGATCCATCACATTAAAATAAAAAGTCGACACCCTGATTCCCCCCTCCCCTCTCAGGGTGTCCCGTGGTCCACCAAGTGGTATCAGAGGGAGGTTGTTGGTGTTGAATCTATCCTTTTTCGTCATGGATAATGCCGTTAATGTCAGGGGTGTCCCTCCCTTCAATAGAAGTAATTTTTAGATCTGGAAGAACAAAATGAGATCTCATATAAGATCCCTTGGAATGGAAGTTATTTTTTCCACTGTGCAAGGTATTAATGTTTCTTCTTGAACAGGGTTGGCAATGACTGATACAGATAGAAAAAATCATGATACAGATGCTAAATCATAGAATATTCTCACCGCATCACTTTATGATCAGATTTATCTAAAAGTGATGAGTTTCACCTCAGCAAAGTCCATGTGGGATAAACTTGAAAATATTTATGAAGGTTATATCAAAGTGAAGGAGGTGAAACTACAAGTGCTACACAATAGGCTCGATGATCTGAAGATGCATCATAATGATAATGCAGACTCCATCTTCAATCGAATTACTGATGTGGTTGGAGAAATTCGGGGTCGATGAGAAGAAATCAAAGACTTTTATATTGTGAGGAAAATACTGATAAGACTACCACCCCTGTACAATTAAAAGGTGTCAGCCCTTGAGGAAAGAGATCTTTACCAACTTTATTTCGATGATCTGTTGAGAATCTTGGTGGCATATGAAATGAGAGTCAATCCAGAAGATGCTACTATACGAGTAAGGAAGGAAATTGAGTTCAAATCCATAGAGAAACTGAAAATATAAAAATATAGTAGTGGTGAAGATGATGATAAAAAATAAATTCTCTCTCTCATTGCCAAGATATTCCAGAAGGTAAAAGGGATATTCAAAGGGAAGTTACCTCTAGATTACTTTCGTTGTGGAAAATTTGGGCACATTGCTTCTCAGTGATTAGGAAAGATCGATGATGATGATAGCGATGCTGAAAACATTGATAAGCCTTAGAAAATGTTTTTCAAGAAAGGAGACTTCAAATCTAGAAAGAAAGTTCTAAAGAAGAGTTTTTTCTGTGAAGAGGAAGAAGATGATAATGAATTCTGTGATGAAGAAAAACCAGAATTTAAAACTGTGAATCATGCTTCCATGATGGCCACTATTAATAAATCAGAAGATACTGGTGGAGAAAATCAGTTAAAAACTAGTGCAAATCCCGAGTTGCAACTTAAGGATGTTGTTAGCAAGCTTAAGATTAAATGTAAGAGTTGAAATAAGTGGAAATCAATGATAGAAGAATCAACTGAATATGTTGATCAACTTGAAGCTTAAATTGAACGAATGGAAGAATTTGTGAAAGTACAGTATAAAATTCTTGAAAGCAATGATGATGTTGTGGATCTGAAGCTGAGAATTGAAGAGAAGGAAAAGGTCATCAATGAACTCACCTCCAGACTAGAAGAAAAATCCAAGACTGTTGAGGGTATAGAGGAGGAAGTTGTTACTCTTAAGGGTAAACTTGAGACATAATCAATTTCAAAAGAATCAAGGAAGAAAATACAGTTTGGAAGATTCTCAGATGCAGAATTATTGGAAGGAGAAAAGAGTGGTTCAGATGGGGGAGGAAAAATCTTGAGTGATCAAAGAACCATAATCATGAGAAAGAGTGGAATTGGTGTGAATCTGAGACATCAACTGGTGGAAGTAAAGAGAGCCAAAATAAAGACAAGATAAAAGTTGGACATGTTAAAACGTTTCCTGAAGTGCTGAAAAAGAAACCATCAATCCAAACTAAAAGGATAACTGAAAATTACCCTCAAACATTCCAAAATGACAGTAAGTCAAACTATTCTCCCAATGAAAAGAGTATGAGGATACATTCATGTGAGAAGACATTTCCTCTCATGAAGTGTGAGTTCTTTGGCTATCTAGGACATACCATGTCATATTTCAAAGAGGCATGGAGCTATCTGAATGGGGAAGATCTGGGACATCAAAAAAGGAGACTGAATTAATATCCTCCGTCTTATTGAAGAAATAGTTTCTATGGATACTATTTTTATTTCTCTAACTTTGGTCATAAGGCTGTTAATTTGAGGAAGAGAAGGGACATGGACACCTCATACCAGAATTCCAGAAAAGTCTGATCTCATTGACAAGACAGTGTTGCTCATTCAAACATGTTTTCTCCTCTCAAAGAAGACTTCAACTATGAAGAACCAATGTACACAGATGAGATAATTGAAATTCCATATGTGCTCTATAATCATTCCAATTTCTCATGGAAAGAAAGGAAGAAAATTGAGAAATACAACCTTGTAGAGGTGGCCCTCAAAGCTATGAAAAGCAATAGTACTTGGATTCTGGATAGCGATTGTTCATCCCATATAACAGGTAATGTTGGACTGTTGATAGATATCAAAAGTAAGGTTGATGGACAAGTTCGATTTGGTAATGAAGTAGCTATGAAAATCAAAGGCAGTGGAAGTATAGAATTAACTAATGGAGAGCTGAAGAAGACTGAATTCCTTTATGTAGATGGCCTACGTCATTATCTACTCAACGTGATTCAACTCTATGACTTGGGAATTATTGTTATTTTTAATCAGAAAGGCTTCCTTGTCAAGGGAATGACAGGAAATTCACTTATGAAAGGATGTTTAATAGAAGGAAACATGTATTAGGATTATAGTAAAAAAAATGTTTGCTACATGACTGTTGAAGATGAAAACAATTTATGGCATAGGAGACTAGGTCACATCAATCAAAAAGAGATGGAGAAAATATCAAAATTGAGGATTGTCATGGACATTCCTAACCTGAAGTGTGAGTGTGAAAAATCTTGTGATGCTTGCATTTGTGGAAAGCTGGTCTGCAGTTCATATCGGCCAAAGAAGAAAAGGGAATTTTTCCTTCTTCACCTAAATCATATAGATGTATGTGGGCCAATAAATGTTTCCAAAACTCATGGAGAAAGGTACTTTGACCTTCTTTTCATTGATGATTACAGTAGAATGGCATGTGTTATGGTCATTCACAGGAAACGACAAGTGCTTAATTTCATGAAAACATATCAACGAATCGCCAACAATGATACTGGATTGACAATAAATGTTTTGACATCTGAAAATGGATGGGAATACACATCCATTGAGTTTGAGAATTACCTTGAAAAACATGGAATACAACATGAGGTAGCTGTTGTGAGAACTCCACATCAAAATGGAGTTGTTGATCAATGGAATCGACAGGTCAACAACATGGCCAGGACTATGCTGATTGAGAGTGGTATCTCTCGCCATTACTGGAAGGATGTTTTTGAAGCTGTAATGAAAATTCAGAATCGAACAGGGCTTTATATGGGAGAAATGAAGACACCATATGAATTGTGGCATGTAAGGAATCCATTATTGAGATACTTTCACGTTTTCGGAATAAAATGTTTCATCCGGAACAAAGAAGGAAATCAAGGAATTCTTGGTGGAAATGCTGATGAATGAATTTTTCTTGGGTATCCAATGAATAGCAAAGCCTACAAGTGTTTCAACAAGAGATTAGGAAGGATTGTGGTAAGAAGTTATGTTAAGATTATTGAAGAGAAAACCAAAAATTCATCAAGGAAGTCATATGCTGATGTGATAGAAAGTGAGTAAGAAAGTGAACATGGAGAAAATACAACTACAAAAATAGAGGAAGATGTAAAAAACACTCACTAGTCACATCATGATGTTGACTAAGAAGAAGAATCAAAAGAATAAACTATAGATGGAGAGAATCTGACTGAACTGCACAGGAGAAATCCTTGAACTAAGATTGATCCATCTAACATAATTTGGGATAGGAGTTCACCCAATCAAAAAAGGAGTATGTGTAATAACACTCAATCTGTATTTCTATCAGTTGTGAAGCCATCCTCATTCGAAGAAGCTGGAAAGGATGAATCTTGGGTGAAATCCATGAATGAAGAGTTAGATCAGATTGTCTAGAATCAGACATTGGGTCTTATCTAGAGACCCGAAGGTCACAATGTGATTGGTACAAAATGGATCTTCAAGAACATGTTTGATGAGCATGTAAGTGTCATCAGAAAGAGGGCTTGAGTGGTATGTAATGGATATTCCCAGATTGAATGTGTTGATGTTGAAGAAACTTTTTCTCGAGTTGCTATATTGGAGTAAATCAGTTTGTTCCTTGACATGGATATCCAAATAAAATATAAAGTATATCAAATTGATGTCAAGACTTCATTATTGAATGGCGTTCTCGAAGAAGAAGTCAACATTGAACAACCAGTGTGTTTTGTTCAGGGTACTGATGAAACAAAGGTATGCAAACTAAAGAAAGCACTTTATGGATTGAAACAGGCACCATGGGCGTGGTGCCCCAGGCTGGATTCTCATCTCAAGAAGACAGAATTCAAAAGATGAGTAGATCACAATATATATGTGAAGAATTCTCCAAAAGATCAATTCATGGTTCAAGTCTACATTGATGATATCATATTTGGTGGTAGCAGGCTGAAATTAGTGGATGAATTTTCCAATCACATGAAATCAGAATTTGAAATTTCTATGATTGGGGAGCTCACATATTTCTTGTGGCTGCAGGTGATTCAAAATATGGTTTACACTTTCATTTCACAATAAAATTATGCAAGAGAGTTACTGAAGAAGTTTAATATTCAAGACTCCAAACCAATATCAACTCTGATTGCAGTTTGAACCAAATGTGGAAAGCATGAGGATGGGGCATCTATAGACCCCACTATGTATAAGAGGATAATTTCGAGCCTACTGTATCTAACAGCGACACGGGTAGATATTGTTTTTGCAAGCTGTCTTGCAGCCCGCATTCATAGTAATCCAAAGGAGGAACATATGACAGTAGTAAAAAGAATCATGAGGTATATTCAAGGTACTCACAATTGTGGTTTATAGTTTGCTGATGGAAAAAATAGTGAATTATCAGCATTTTCTGATACTGACTGGGCTAAAGATGTGGTTGACAGAAAGTCCACCAGTAGTGGAGCATTCTATATTGGTAATAAATGTGCTGTCAAGTTGAGAAAGAAAGAAGAAAGTACTTCTCTTAGTACTTCTGAAGCGAAGTATATCTCTACCACAAAGTAATACACTCAACTACTATGGATGAAGCAACAATTAACATATATTGGTGATGAGGTGAAGTAACCAATGGAGATTTACTGTGATAACAATAGCGCAATTGATCTTATGAAGAATCTGGTACAGCACTATCGTACAAAACATATTGAAATCAGGCATCACCTTATCAAAGAAAAAGTTAAAAAAGGGGTGATTAGAATGGATAATGTGGGAACTAATGATCAAGTGGATAATATACTAACCAAGCCACTATCAGCGGCTGTGGTTGAGAAGCATCAGTTGAACCTCAGTGCTCAGCCACTCCCAGTGCATAAGGAGGTTACGCAATTCCCCTCGCCCTGTTTACGATAACTTTTTTTATCTATTTATGGATGTGATGCAGGTTTATGGGAGAGATACTATCCAAGGGGAGTATGATTTGAGATGAACAATGAACAAATTATCGATATTTTTTTTATTGTTAATGGGGGAGAAAGGAATAAATTCAGTCATGTTCAGTCATGTAATGCTTCTGTGACACGATGTGAATTCAGTGTCAGTGATAGGATGAGAAGGAATACATTGGTCATGTAATGCTTCTAGGGCGTCCTTGAGAATTCCAAAACACGTGAACCCAATTCAAGATTCCTCTCATGTTTTCTACACTGAGCATTTCTCACATAGACATAGAGTGTTGGCTGAGTTGATTCTTGAGTTTTTTGTGTACAAGTGGATGGGGATCTATTGAATTTATTTTCTGATTGGCAACAAACCCAAAGGGGGATATTGTTGGAACCATGGTCATATTTTCATGAATTGGAGTATGGTTTGTGTTTTTGTCAATCCTCGGAGGATGTTTATAATGTGTGCCAGCAAAGCTCACATATAGGTCAAGCAGATTATAGTATTCAAGGTGGCACTAATTTCCAGTGTTTGCCAAATTTTTGGGCCTGAAAATCGACAAATGGAGAAAAGTGTTTTTGGAAAAGAGACATGTGCGCCGTGTACTTGTAGGAGAGAAAAATTGCATGCCATGTGTTTTTCAAGATCATAACATGAAAAAATGGCAATGGGATATGGTCCGCGCAAGTTTTCAGCTGGTCGCGCAAGTGACCTGCACGCTATGAAAGGACTTGCGCGCTGACGCCTAGGAAGTTGGAAAGTTTTGTGAATTTTTTCTTCAAGATCAGTGCTTCAAAATATGGAAAAGGAAATAGGGTCGCACGAGTATTGTTTGGTCGCACAGGTGAGTTTCGCGACAGAGTCTAGGGCAGTTGGAGCTTCACGCTGAGACTTGCGCGATGTGAGGACACTTGCGCGCCACCGCGCAGGGGGTCCAGTTTGCCTATAAATAGAGGACCACCCCTCCTCATTTATAACAAAGGTCAAGACTTAGATATTTTTCAAGATCTTTTCATGCAAGTGGTTGATCCGCACAAGTGGTAGTTGGGTCGCACAAGTAGAGGTTGTGCGCCAGTTGTTGGTTGTGTGCCCAAGGTGGTTTGGGGGTTAAAGGTGAAGAGTCGTGCAAGTTTGGAGTTGAAGGAAGAAGTGCCGCGTAGGTGGGTTGGTGTGACCTACGTGCCAAAGTTTTGCCACGCAAGTGACTTGTGCGCCTTGAATGAAACTTGTGTGTCGGGCTTGTAGAAGTTCTCCAGGTGAGGTTGAAGTACTCCAGTCTTTTTGGAGCTCCACGAAAGCTGGAAGATTACCCGATACCTTCGGTGCAATGTGACATTGGTCTACAAGTGAAAGTTGGACATCAACAGAGCATCTACATACAACAGAGGATGCATTCTTTTGAAACAATGAGGAGACCATCACATCTATAAACTGAGTGGGACTTCACCAAAGGTAGTGAGCTGGGGGAAGCCAACGGGAGTAACCCGGGGGACGTTGTGACCTATCCCTGAGCCTTTTGTAAAGGCAGTGAGCTTGGGACAGAGTGACTATGCCCGAACCTTTGTAATCAACATCTAGTGAAGTTTATTGGAATTTTGTATGACCGAAAACCTGTCTACGTATGATCCTTGGACGTAGCCCTTAGTGGTGAATCAAGTAAAAACTGATGTGTTGTCTCTCTGCATGTGAATGTTTGAATTCTGTTCATATCTATCATACAGGTTTAACAAGTTCCTACCAACGTGGGAACAAGATCCATCACTTTAAAAGAAAAATTCGACACCCTTATTCACCCCTCCCCTCTCAAGGTGTCTCGTGGTCCATCAAGTGGTATCATAGGGAGGTAGATGGTGTTGAATCCGTCCTTTGTCATCATGGAGAATGCAGTCAACGTCAGGGGAGTACCTCTCTTCAATGGAAGTATATTCCAGATCTGGAAGAACATAATGAGATCTCATCTAATATCCCTTGGAATTGATGTTCTATTTTACACTATGCATGGTATTAATGATTCTGATCCAACAGGGTGAGCTATGACTGATATAGATAGAAACATTTATGATGCAGATGTAAAAGCACAGAATTCTCTCACTGTAGAACTTTCTGATCAAATTTATCTAAAAGTGATGAGTTACACCTCAGTAAAGTCCATGTGGGATAAACTTGAAAACATTTATAAAGGTGATAGAAAAGTGAAGGAGGTGAAACTACAAGTGCTACACAATAGGTTCGATGATCTGAAGATACTTCTTGATGAGAATGCAGACTCCTTCTTCAAGCGAATTACTGAAGTGGTTGGAGAAATTTGGGGCCTAGGAGAAGAAATCAGAGACATTGATATTGTAATGAAAATACTAAGAAGACTACCCCCCATGTATAATGCAAAGGTGTTATCCCTTGAGGAAAGAGATCATTCCAAACATTCTTTGCATGAACTGGTGAGAAGTTTGGCGGCATACGAAATGAGAGTCAAACCAGAAAATTATACTACATGAGTAAGGAAGGAAATGGTGTTCAAATCAATGGAGAAACTAAAAATCTCAAAAGGTAGTAGTGGTTAAGATGATGAGAAAAAAGAAATTCTCTCCCTCATTTCCAAGACATTCTAGAAGGGAAAAGGGAAATTCAAAGGGAAGTTACCTCTAGCTTGCTTTCATTGGGGAAAATTCAGGAACATTGCTTCTCAGTGATTAAGAATGATCGATGATGATAGCGATGCTGAAAACATTGAGAAGCCTCAGAAATGGTTTTTCAAGAAAGGATACTTCAAATCTATAAATAAATTTCTGAAGAAGAGTTTTGTATGTGAAGAGGATGAAGATGATAATCAATTATGTGATGAAGAAGAACCAGAATTTAAAACTGGGAAGCATGCTTCCATGATGGCCACTATTGAAATATCAGAAGATACTGGTGGAGAAAATTTGTTAAAAACTAGTGGAGATCCCGAGTTGCTACATAAGGATGATGTTATCAAGCTTAAGATTAAATGTAAGAGTTGAAATAAGTGGAAATCAATGGTACAGGAATCAACATAATATGTTGATCAACTTGAAGATTAAATTGAACGACTGGAAGAATTTGTGAAAGTACAGTCTAAAATTCTTGAATGCAATGATGATGTTGTGGATCTGAAGCTGAGAATTGAAGAGCATGAAACGTTCACCAATGACCTCTCCTCTGGACTAGAAGAAAAATCCAAGACTGTTGAGTGTCTTGAGGAGTAAGTTTTTACTCTTAGGAATAAACATGAGACTAAATAAATTTCAAAATAATCATGGAAGAAAATACTGTTTGGGAGATTCTCAGATGGAAAATTTCAGTCAAGAGCCTAGAGTGGTTCAGATAGGGTAGGAAAAATCTTGAGTGATCAAAGACCTGCATTCATGGGAAAGAGTGGAATTGGCTGTGAAGCTGAGACATCAACTGTTTGAAGTAAAGAGATCCAAAATAAATACAAGATGAATGTTGGAATGTTGAAACATTTCCTGAAGTTCTGAAAAATAAACCCTTAATCCAAACTAAAAGGAGAACGGACAATTAGCCTCAAACATTCTAAAATGATAGGCAGTCCAACTATTCTCCAAAGGAAGAGAGTATAAGGATAAATTAAAGTGAGAAGACATTTCCTCTTATGATGTGTCATCTCTCTGGTTATCTGGTCTATATGATGTCATATTTCTAAGAGGAATGGAGCAATATGAATGGGGAAGATCTGGTACATCAACAAAGGAGACTGACTTCATATCCTCCATCTTATCGAATAATTAGTTTCTAGGGATACTATTTATATTGCTATAACTTTGGTCATAAGGCTGTTAATTGCAGGCAGAGAATGTAGATGGACACCTCTTACCGAAATTCAAGGCAAGTCATATCTCATCAACAATATAGTGTATCTATTTCAAACAGGTTTTCTCCTCTCGAAGAAGACGTAAACTATGAAGAACCAATGTACACAGGTGAGATAATTGAAAGGACATTAGTGCTCTATACTAAATCCAAAATCTCATGGAAAGAAAGGAAGAAAATTGAGAAATCCAACCTTACAGAGGTGGCCCTCAAAGCTACGAAAAGCAATAGTAATTGGATTCTGGAAAGCGATTGTTCATCCCATATGATAGGTAATGCTGACCTGTTGACAGATATCAAAAGGAAGGTTGGTAAATCGGTTCTATTTGGTAATGATGGAGCATTGAAAATCAAAGGTAGTGGAAGTACTGAATTAGCTAATGGGGAGCTGAAGAAGACTGAAGTCCTTTACGTAGATGACCTATGTCATAATCTACTTAGTGTGATTCAACTCTGTGACTCGGGACTTATTGTTACTTTTAATCAGAAAGGCTGCACTATCAAGGGAAAGAAATGAAATTCACTTATGAAAGGATGCTAAATAGAAGGAAACTTGTATCAGGTTTATTTTAATGAAAATATTTTCTACATGACTGTTGAAGAAGAAAATAATTTGTGGCATAAGAGACTGGTTCACATCAATCAACAAGACATAGAGAAAATATCAAAATTGAGGATTGTCATGGACATTCATAACCTGAAGCGTGAGAGTGAAAAATCATGTGATGCTTGCATTCGTGGAAAGCTAGTCTGCAGTTCATATTGGCCAAAGAAGAAAAGGGCATCTCATCTTATTGACCTAATTCATACAGATGTATGCGGGCCAATAAATGTTGCTGGAACTCATGGAGAATGGTAATTTTTCCTTTTCATTGATGATTACAGTAGAATGGCATGTTTTATGGAAATTCACAGGAAATGACAAGTGCTTGACTACATGAAAACATATCGGTGAATCACTGAAAATGATACTGGACGAAAAATCAATGTTTTGAGATCTAATAATGGAGGGGAATACACGTCAATTGTGTTTGAGAATTACCTTAAAAAACATCGAATTCAATATGATGTAGCTGCTATGAGAACTCCACAGCAAAATGGAGTTGTTAAGAACCAGAATCAAAAGGTCAACAACATGGCCAGGACTATACTAATTGAGTGTGGTATCTCTCGCCATTACTAAAAGGAAGTTGTTGAAGCTGTAGTGCACATTTATAATCCAATAGGGCTTCGTATGGGAGAAATGAAGGCACCATATGAATAATGGCACAGAAGGATGCCTTCGTTGAAATAATTTCATGTTTTCGGAAGAAAATGTTTCTTCCGGAACAAAGAAGGAAATCAAGGGATGTTCGGTGACAATGTTGATGAAGGAATTTTCCTTGGGTTTCCAATGAACAATAAAGCCTAAAAGTGTTTCATCAAGCGATTAGGAAGGATTGTGGTAAGAAGTGATGTTGATATTATTGAAGAGAAAACCACAAATGTTTCAAGGACATCATATGTTGATGTGATAGAAAGTGAGGAAGGAAGTGAACCTAGAGAAAATACAACTATATAAATAGAGGATGATGTACAAAACACTCAGCATTCACATCATGATGTTGACTCAGAAGAATAATCTAAAGAAGAAACTGTGGTTGGAGAGAATGCGACTGAACCACATAGGAGAAATCGTAGAACTGAGATTGATCCATCAAACATAATTTGGGATAGGAGGGAACCCACTCAAACAAGGAGGATGAGTAATAACACACAATCTTCATTTTTGTCAGTTGTGGAGCCATCCTCATTCGAAAATGCTACAAATGATGAATCGTGGGTGAAATCCATGAATGAAGTGTTAGATTAGATTGAAAAGAACCAGACATGGGATCTTGTCTAGATACCCGAAGGTCACAATGTGATTGGTACAAAATGGATCTTCAAGAACAAGTTTGATGAGCATGGAAGTTATATCAGAAACAGGGCTTGACTGGTATGTAATGGATATTCCCAGATTGAAGGTGTTGATGTTGAAGAAACATTTTCTATAGTGGATAGACTGAAGTAAATCAGGTTGTTCCTTGCCATGGCTCTCCAAAGAAAATATAAAGTATATCAAATGGATGTCAAGACATTATTCTTGAATGGCGTACTCGAATAAGAAGCCTACATTGATCAACTAGTGGATTTTTTTCAGGGTACTGATGAAACAAAGGTCTGCAAACTAAAGAAAGCACTTTATGGCTTGAAACAGGCACCACAGGCGTGGTACTCCTGGCTAGATTCTTATCTCTAGAGGCTGGAATTCAAAAGAGGAGGAGTAGATCACAATCTATATATGAAGAATTCTCCAAAATATCAATTCATGGTTCTAGTATACGTTGATGATATCATATTTGGTGGCAGCAGGCTGAAATCAGTGGATGAATTTTCCAATCACATGAAATCAGAATTTGAAATGTCTATGATTGGGGACATCACAAATTTCATGGGACTACAGGTGATTCAAAAGAAGGTTTACACATTCATTTCACAAGAAAATTATGCAAGAGAGCTGCTGAAGAAGTTTAATATGCAAGACTCCAAACCAATATCAACTATGATTGCGGTTGGAACCAAACGTGGAAAGCATGAGGATGGGGCATCTATAGACCCCACTATGTATAAGAGGATAATTGGGAGCCTAATGTATCTGACAGCGACACAGCCAGATATTGTTTTTTCAACCTGTCTTGTGGCCCGCATGCAGAGTAATCCAAATGAGGAACATATGACAGCAGTAAAAATAATCATGAGGTATATTCAAGGTACTCACAATTGTGGTTTATACTTTTCTACTAGAATAAATAGTGAATTATCAGCATTTTCTGACACTGACTGGGAGGGATATGTGGTTGAGAAAAAGTCCACCAGTGGTGGAGCACTCTATATTGGCAATAAATGTGCTAGAAAGTTGAGCAAGAATCATTAAATTAGTTCTATTAGTACTGCTGAAGCCGAGTATATCTTCGCCACAAAGGCATGCACTCCACTGCTATGTATGTAGAAACAATTAGCATATATTAGTGATGAGTTGATGCAACCAATGGTGATTTATTGTGATAACAAGAGTGCAATTGATCGTATGAAGAATCTGATACAACACTATTGTACAAAACATATTGAAATCAGGCATCACCTTATCAAAGAAAAAGTTGAGCAAGGGGTGATTAGAATGGATAATGTGGGAACTAATGATCAAGTGGCTAATATCTAAACCAAGCCACTGTCAGCGGCTGTGCTTGAGAAGCATCGGTTGAACCTCAGTGTTCAGCCACCTCCCAGTGCATAAGGAGGTTACACAATTCCCCTCTCCCCGTTTATGATAACTTTTTTTATATGTTTATGGATGTGATGAGGGTTTGTGGGAGAGATACTATCTAGGGGGAGTATGATTTGAGATGAACAATGATCAAATTAGCGTTCTTTTTTGTTTATTGTCAATGGGGGAGAAAGGAATAAATTCAGGCATGTTCAGGCATGTAATGCTTCTGTGACACCATGTGAATTCAGTGTCAGTGATAGGATGAGAAGGAATACATTGGTCATGTAATGCTTCTAGGGAGTTATTGAGACTTACAAAACACGTAAACCCAATTCAATCTTCCTCTCCTATTTTCTACAGCGATCATTGCTCACGTAGACTTAGAGTGTTGGATGATTTGATTCTTGAGTTTTTGGTGTACATGTTGATGGGGATCTATTGAATTTATTTTCTGATTGCCAACAAACCCAAAGGGGGATATTTTTGGAACCATTGTAATCTTTGCATAAATTGTATTATGTTATGTGTTTATTGTCAATCCGTAGAGTATGTTTAGAATGTGTGCTAGCAATGTTCACATATAGGTCAAGAAGATACCAGTATTCAAGGTGGTACTAATTTCCAGTGTTTTCCAAATTTTTGGGCCTAAAAATCGACAAATGGAGAAAAGTTTTTTTGGAAAAGAGACATGGGTGCCATGTACATGTAGGAGAGGAATGTTGGGTGAAATGTGTTTTTCAAGATCAGAACATGGAAAAATTGCAATGGGATACGTTCCGCGCAAGTTTTGGGCTGGTCGCGCAAGTGAGCTGCATGCCATGAAAGGACTTGCACGCTGACACCTAGGAGGTTTGAAAGTTGTGTGCCTATTGTTCTTCAAGATCAGAGATTCAAAATATGGAAAAGGAAAGAGGGTCTCAAGAGTATTTTGTGGTCACACAAGTGAGTTGCGCGACAGAGGCTAGGGCAGTTGGAGCTGCACGTCAAGACTTGCGCACTGTGAGGAGACTTGCGTGCCACCACGCAGGGGGTCCTATTTGCCTATAAATAGAGTACCACCCCTCCTAATTTATAATAAAGTTCAAGACATAGAGATTTTTAGAGCTCTCTTCGCTCAAGGGGTTGAGCCGCACAAGTGGTAGTTGGGTCGCACAAGTAGAGGTTGTGCGCCGGTTGTTGGTTGTGTGCCCAAGGTGGTTTGGGGTTTAAGGTTAAGAGTCGTGCAAGTTTGGAGTTGAAGGAGGCAGTGTCGTGTAAGTGGGTTGGTGTCACCTGCACGCCGAATTTTTTCCGCGCAAGTGACTTGTGCGTCGTGATTGAAACATGCACGTCGGGCATGGAGAAGTGTTCCAGGTGAGGTTGAAGTACGCCGGTCTTTTTGGATCAGCACAAAAGCCGGAAGATTGTCTGATACCTTCGGTACAAAGTGAGATTGGTCTACAAGTGAATGTTGGACTTCAATAGAGCATCTACATACAACAGAGGATGCATTATTTGGAAAAGATGAGGAGACCTTCACATCTATAAACTGAGTGGGACTTCACCAAAGGTAGTGAGCCGGGGGGAGTAAACGGGAGTGACCTAGGGGATGCTGTGAGCTATCCTTGAGCCTTTTGTAAAGGAAGTGATCTTGGGATAGAGTGAATGTGCCCGAACCTTTGTAATCAACATCTAGTGACGTTTATTGGAATTTGGTACGACCGAAAACCTATTGACATATTCTCCTTGGACGTAGTCCTTAGTAGTGAACCAAGTAAAAAGTGATTTGTTGTATCTCTGCATGTGAATGTTTGCATTCTGTTCATATCCATCATACAGTTTTAACAAGTTCCTACCAACGTGGGAACAAGATCCATCACTTTAAAAGAAAAAGTCGACACCCTGATTCACCCCTCCCCTATCAGGGTGTCCTCTGGTCCTTCAAGTGGTATTAGAGGTAGGTTGCTGGTGTTGAATCTATCCTTTGTCGTCATGGAGAATGCTGTCAGTGTCAGGGGAGTCCCTCTATTCAATGGAAGTAATTTCCAGATATGGAATAATAGAATGATATATCATCTAAGATCCCTTGGAATGGATGTTCTATTTTCCACTGTGCAAGGTATTAATGTTTCTAATCCAACAGGGCTGGCTATGACTGATATAGATAGAAACATTCATGATGCAGATGCAAAATCATAGAATACTCTCACCATAGAACTTTCTGATCAGGTTTATCTAAAAGTAATGAGTTTCACCTAAGAAAATTACATGTGGGATAAACTTGAAAATATTTATAAAGGTGATATAAAAGTGAAGGAGGCGAAACTAAAAGTGCTACACAATAGGTTCGATGATCTGGAGATGCTTCTTGATGAGAATGCAGGCTCATTCTTCAATCGAATTACTAAAGTGGTTGGAGCAATTTGGGGCCTAGGAGAAGAAATCTGAGACATTGATATTGTGATGAAAATACTGAGAAGACTACCACCCCTATATAATGCAAAGGTTCCAGGCCTTGACGAAATAGATCTTTCCAAACTTTCATTGGATGTTCTGGTGAGAAGCTTGGTGGCATATGAAATGAGAGACAAACCATAAGATTCTACTACATGAGTAAAGAAGAGAATCGTGTTAAAATACATGGAGAAAATGAAAATATCAAAATATATTAGTGGTGAAGATGATGAGAAAAAAGAAATTCTCTCCCTCATTTCCAAGAAGTTCCTGAAGGGAAAAGGGAAATTCAAAGGGAAGCTACCTCTAGCTTACTTTCGTTGGGGCAAAGACAGGAACATTGATTCTCAGTGATTAAGAAAGATCGATGATGATGATACCGATGATGAAAACATTTAGAACCCTCAGAAAAGGTTTTTCAAGAAATGATACTTCAATCTAGAAAGAAAGTTCTGAAGAAGAGTTTTTTCTATGAAGAGGAAGAAGATGATAATGAATTCTCTGATGAAGAAGAACCAGAATTTAAAACTGGGAAACAAGTTTCCATGATGGACACTATTGAAAAATCAGAAGATACTGGTGGAGAAAATTAGTTAAAAACTAGTGCAGATCCTGAGTTTCTACTTAAGGATGTTGTTAGAATGCTTAATATTAAATGTAAGAGTTGCAAAAAGTGGAAATCAATGGAAGAGGAATCAAATGAATATTTTGATAAATGTGAATTTTAAATTGAACGACTGGAAGAATTCGTGAAAGTACAGTCTAAAATTATTGACTGCAATGATGATGTTGTGGATCTAAAGCAGAGAATTGAAGAGCATGCAAAGGTCATCAATGACCTCTCCTCCGGACTAGAATAAAAAACCAAGACTGTTGAGTGTCTTGAGGAGGAAGTTGTTACTCTTAGGAGTAAACTTGAGAAAAATCAATTTCAAAAGAATCAAGGAAGAAAATATAGTTTGGAAGATTCTCAGATGCAGAATTTCTTGCAAGAGCCTAGATTGGTTCAGATGGGGTAGGAAAAATCTTGAGTTATCAAAGAAACACATTCATGGGAAAGAGTGGAATTGGCTGTGAATCTGAGACATCAACTGGTGGAAGTAAAGAGAGAAAAAAAATAAAACATGAATGTTGGAATGTTCATACGTTTCCTGAAGTGCTGAAAAAGAAACCCTCAATCTAAACTAAAAGGAGAAATGAAAATTAGCCTCAAACATTCTAAAATGACAGGCAGTCCAACTATTCTCCCAAGGAAGAGAGAATGAGTAGAAATTAAAGTGAGAAGACATTTCCTCTCATGAAGTGTCAGCTCTCTGGCTATCTAGGCCATACGATGTCATTTTTCGAAGAGGAAAGGCGCTATCTGAATGGGGAAGATCTGGTACATCATCAAAGGAAGCTGACTTCATATCCTCCATCTTATCGCAGAAATAGTTTCTAGGGATACTATTTTTATTGCTCTAACTTTGGTCATAAGGCTGTTAATTGGAGGCAGAGAATGGACATGGACACATCTTACCAAAATTCAAGGAAAGTAATATCTCATCGATAAGATAGTGTTTCTATTTCAAACAGGTTTTCACCTCTCGAAGAAGACTTAAACTATAAAGAACCAATGTACACATATTAGATAATTGAAAGGACATCAGTGCTCTATACTCAATCCAAAATCTCATGGAAATAATGGAAGAAAATTGAGAAATCCAACCTTATAGAGGTGGCCCTCAAAGCTACGAAAAGCAATAGTAATTTGATTCTGGATAAAGATTGTTCATCCCATATGACAGGTAATGTTGGCCTGTTGACAGATATCAAAAGGAAGGTTGGTAAATCAGTCCTATTTGGTAATGATGGAGTCTTTAAAATCAATGGTAGTGGAAGTACTGAATTAGCTAATGTGGAGCTGAAGAAGATTTAAGTCCTTTACGTAGATGGCAGACTTCATAATATACATAGAATGATTCAACTCTGTGACTCGGGACTTATTGTTACTTTTAATCAGAAAGGCTGCACTATCAAGGGAAAGAAAGGAAATTCACTTATGAAAGGATTTTAAACAGAAGGAAATATGTTTCAGGTTGATTGTAAAGAAAGTATTTGCTACATGGTTGTTGAAGAAGAAAAAAATTGTGGCATAGGAGACTAGGTCACATCAATCAACAATACATAGAGAAAATGTCAAATTTAAAGATTATCATGGACATTCCTAACCTGAAGCGTGAGTGTGAAAAATCTTGTGATGCTTGCATTTGTGGAAAGTTAGTATGCAGTTCATATCGACCAAAGAAGAAAAGGGCATCTCATCTTCTTGACCTAATTCATACAGATGTATGTGGACTAATAAATGTTTCCGGAACTCATAGAGAAAGGTACGTTTTCATTTTCATTGATGATTATAGTAAAATGGCATGTGTTACTGAAATTCAGAGGAAATATAAAGTGCTTGACTACATGAACGTATATCGGTGAATCACTAAAAATGATACTGGACGAACAATCAATGTTTTCAGATCTGATAATGGAGGGGAATACACGTCAATTGAATTTGAGAATTACCTTGAAAAACATGGAATTTATCATGAGGTAGCTGTTGTGATAACTCCACAGCAAAATGGAGTTGTTGAGCACCGGAATCGACAGGTCAACAACATGTACAGGACTATGCTAATTGAGAGTGGTATCTCTTGCCATTACTGGAAGGAACTTTTCGAAGCTGCATTGCACGTTTAGAATCCAATGGTAATTTATATGGGAGAAACGAAGATTCCATATTAATTGTGGCACAGAAGGAAGCCTTCGTTGAAATACTTTCATGTTTTCAGAAGAAAATGTTTCATCCAGAACAAAGAAGAAAGTCAAGGGATGTTTTGTGACAATGATGATGAAGGAATTTTTCATGGGTATCCAATGAACATAAAAGACTACAAGTGTCTCATCAAGCGATTAGGAAGTATTGTGGTAAGCAGTGATGTTGAGATTATTGAAGAGAAAACCACAAATGCTTCAAGAACATCATATGCTGATGCGACAGAAAGTGAGGAAAAAGTGAACATGGAGAAAATACAACTATAGAAAAAGAGGATGATGTACAAAACACTCAGTAGTCACATCATGATGTTGACTCAGAAGAAGAATCTAAAGAATAAACTGTGGATGGAGAGAATGCGTCTAAACCGCACAAGAGAAATCTTAGAACTGAGATTGATCCATCAAACATAATTTGGGATAGGAGTGCACGCACTCAAATAAGGAGGATGAGTAATAACACACAATCTGCATTTCTATCAGTTGTGGAACCATCCTCATTCGAAGAAGCTACATATGATGAATCGTGGGTGACATCCATGAATGAATAGTTAGATTAGATTGACAAGAATCAGGCATGGGATCATGTCTAGAGACCCGAAGGTCACAATGTGAATGGTAAAAAATGAATCTTAAAGAACAATTTTGACGAGCATGGAAGTTATATCAGAAACTGGTCTTGACTGGTATGTAATGGATATTCCCAGATTGAAGGTGTTGATGTTGAAGAAACTTTTTCTCCAGTGGCTAGACTGGATTAAATCAGGTTGTTCCTTTCCATGGCTCTCCAAAGAAAATATAATGTATATCAAATGGATGTCAAGACAACATTCTTGAATGGCGTACTTGAAGAATAATTCTACATTGAACAACCAATGGTTTTTGTTCAGGGTACTGATGAAACAAAGGTCTGCAAACTAAAGAAATCACTTTATGGATTGAAATATGCATCGCGGGTGTGGTACTCCTGGCTGGATTCTCATCTCAAGAAGATTGAATTCAAAAGAGGAGAAGTATATCACAATCTATATGTGAAGAATTCTCTAAAATATCAATTCATGGTTCTAGTCTACGTTGATGATATCATATTTGGTGGAAGGAGGCCGAAATCAGTGGATGAATTTTCCAATCACATGAAATCAAAATTTTAAATGTCTATGATTGGGGAGCTCACATATTTCTTGGGGCTACAGGTGATTCAAAAGAAGGTTTACACTTTCATTTCACAAGAAAATTATGCATGAGAGCTTTTGAACAAGTTTAATACAAAAGACTACAAACCAATATCAACTCTGATTGCAGTTGGAACCAAACGTGGAAAGCATGAGGATGAGGAATCTATAGACCTGACTATGTATAGGAGGATAATTGGGAGCCTACTATATCTGATAGCCACATGGCCAGATATTGTTTTTGCAACCTGTCTTGCGGCCTGCACTCAAAGTAATCTAAAGGAGGAACATATGACAGCAGTAAAAAGAATCATGAGGTATATTGAAGGTACTCACAATTGTGGTTTATACTTTGTTGCTGGAAGAAATAGTGAATTATCAGCATTTTATGACACTGACTGGGCTGGAGATGTGGTTGATAGAAAGTCCACCAGTGGTGGGGCATTCTATATTGGCTATAAATTTGCTGGAAAGTTGAGCAAGAAACCAGAAAGTACTTATCTTAGTACTGCTGAAGCCAAGTATATCTCTACCACAAAGGCATGCACTCAACATCTAGGGATGAAGCAACAATTAACATATATTGGTGATGAGGTGAAGCAGCCAATGGTGATTTACTATGATAACAAGAGCGCAATTGATCTTATGAAGAATCTGGTATAGCAATATCGTACAAAACATATTGAAATCCGGTATCACCTTATCAAAGAAAAAGTTGAGAAAGGGGTGATTAGAATGGATAATGTGGGAACTAATGATCAAGTGGGTAATATCCTAACCAAGCCACTGTCAGCGGCTGTGTTTGAGAAGCATCGGTTGAACCTCGGTGTTCAGCCAGCTCCCAGTTCATAATGAGGTTACAGAATTCACCTCTTCCCATTTATGATAACTTTTTTTATCTGTTTATGGATGGGATGCAGGTTTGTGGGAGAGATACTATCCAGGGGGAGTATGATTTGAGCTGAATAATGAACAAATTAGAGATCTTTTGTTATTTTCAATGGGGGAGAAAGGAATTAATTCAGGCATGTTTAGGCATGTAATTCTTCTATGACATGATGCGAATTCAGTGTCAGTGAAAGGATGAGAAGGAATACATTGGTTATGTAATGCTTCAAGGGCATCATTGAGAATTCCAAAACACGTGAACCCAATTCAAGATTCCTCTCTTGTTTTCTACACCGAGCATTGCTCACGTAGACTTAGAGTGTTCACTGAGTTGATTCTTGAGTTTTTGGTGTACATGTGAATGGGGATCTATTGAATTTATTTTCTGATTGAAAACAAACCCAAAGGGGGAGATTGTTGGAACCATGGTCATCATTGCATGAATTGGAGTATGGTTTGTGTTTTTTGTCAATCCTCAGCGGAAGTTCAGAATGTGTGCTAACAATGTTCTCGTACAGGTCAAGAATATTACAATATTGAAGGTGGCACTAATTTCCAGTGTTTTCCAAATTTTTGGGCCTGAAAATCGACAAATGGAGAGAAGTGTTTTTGTTAAAGAGACATGCGCGATGTGTACTTGTAGGAGAGGAAACTTGCCCGACATGTGTTTTTCAACATTAGAACATGGAAAAATGGGAATGGTATATGTTCCGTGCAAGTTTTGGGATGGTCGCGCAAGTGACCTGCACGCCATGAAAGGACTTGCACGCTGACGCCTAGGAGGTTGGAAAGTTGTGTGCCTATTGTTCTTCAAGATCAGAGCATCAAAATATGGAAAAGGAAAGAGGGTTGCATGAGTATTGTGTGGTCGCAGAAGTGAGTTGTGCGAAAGAGGCTAGGGAAGTTGGAGCTGCATGCCGAGACGTGCGCGCTGTGAGGACACTTGCGCGACACCGCGCAGGGGATCCAGTTTGATAGAAAGTCCACCAGTGGTGGAGAATTCTATATTGGAAATAAATGTGCGGGAAAGTGGTGCAATAAACAAGAAAGTACTTCTCTTAGTACTACTGAAGTCGAGTATATCTCTGCCACAAAGTCATGCACTAAACTGCTATTGATGAAGCAACAATTAACAAATATTGCTAATTAGGTGAAGCAACCAATGGTTATTTACTATGATAAAAAGAGCGTAATTGATCTCATGAAGAATCTGGTGCAACACTATTGTACAAAACATATTGAAATTAGGCATCACCTTATCAAAGAAAAAGTTGATCAAGGGGTGATTAGAATGGATAATGTGAGAACTAATTATCAAGTGGCTAATATCCTATCCAAGCCACTGTCAGTGGCTATGTTTGAGAAGAATCGGTTGAACCTCGGTGTTCAGCCACCTCCCAGTGCATAAGGAGGTTACGCAATTCCCCTCTCCCCATTTATGTTAACATTTTTTATATGTTTATGGATGTGATGCGGGTTTGTGGGAGTGATACTATCCAGAGGGAGTATAATTTCAGCTGATCAATGAACAAATTAGCATTTTTTTGTTTATTGTCAATGGGGGAGAATGGAATAAATTCAGGCATGTTCAGGCATGTAATGCTTTTGTGACACGATGCGAATTCAGTGTCAGTGATAGGATGAGAAGGAATACATTGGTCATGTAATGCTTCTAGGGAGTTATTGAGAATTCCAAAACATGTAAACCCAATTCAAGCTTCCTCTCCGATTTTCTACACCGAGCATTTCCCACGTAGACTTAGAGTTTTGGATGAGCTGATTCTTGAGTTTTTGGTGTGCATGTGGATGGGGATCTATTGAATTTATTTTCCGATTGCCAACAAACCCAAAGGGGGAGATTGTTGGAACCATTTTCATCTTTGCATGAATTAGAGTATGGTTTGTGTTTGTTGTCAATCCTTAGAGGATGTTTAGAATGTGTGCCAGCAAAGTTCACATATAGGTCAAGCAGATTACAGTATTCAAGGTGGAACTAATTTCCAGTGTTCACCAAATTTTTGGGCCTGAAAATCGACAAATGGAGAAAAATGTTTTTTTAAAAGAGACTTCTGCACCGTGAACTTGTAGGAGAGGAAACTTGCGTGAAATGTGTTTTTCAAGATCAGAACATGTAAAAATGGAAATGGGATATGTCCCGCGCAAGTATTGGGCTTGTCGCGCAAGTGACCTGCACGCCATGAATGGACTTGTACACCGATGCCTGGGAGGTTGGAAAGTTGTGTGCATGTTGTTCTTCAATATCAGAGCTTCAAAATATGGAAAAGGAAAGAGGGTCGCATGAGTATCGTGTGGTCGCCCAAGTGAGTTGCGCGACAGTGGCTAGGGCAGTTGGAGCTGCGCGCCGAAACTTGGGCACTGTGAGGACACTTGCGTGCCACCATACAGGGGGTCTAGTTTGCCTATAAATAGAGGACCACCCCTCCTCATTTATAACGAAGTTCAAGACTTAGAGATTTTTTGATCTCTCCTCGCACATGTGGTTGAGCCTCAGAAGTGGTAGTTGGGTCGCACAAGTAGAGGTTGTGTGCCGGTTGTTGGTTGTGTGCCCAAGGTGGTTTGTGGGTTAAAGGTTAAGAGTCGCGCAAGTTTGGAGTTGAAGGAGGCAGTGTCACACAATTGGGTTGGTGTCAACTACACGCCAAATTTTTTCTGTGCAAGTGACTTGTGCGCCGTGATTGAAACTTGCACATCGGGATTGGAGAATTGTTTCAGGTGAAGTTGAAGTATGCCGGACTTTTTGGAGCTTCATGAAAGCTAGAAGATTGTCCGACACCTTCGGTGCAAAGTGAGATTAGTCTACAAGTGAAAGTTGGACTTCAACAGAGCATCTACATACAACAGAGGATGCATTCTTTTGCAACGATGAGGAGACCTTCATGTATATAAACTGAGTGGGGCTTCACCAAAGGTAGTGAGCTAGGGGGAGTCAACGGAAGTGACCCAGGGGATGCTGTGAGCTATCCCTGAGCCTTTTGTAAAGGCAGTGATCATGGGAAGAGTGACTGTTCCCGAACCTTTGTAATTAACATCTAGTGAAGTTTATTGGAATTTGGTATGACCGACAACCTATCAACGTATGCTCCTTGGATGTAGTCCTTAGTGGTGAACCAAGTAAAAAGTGATTTGTTGTCTCTCTCCATGTGAATGTTTTCATTCTGTTCATATCCATCATACAGGTTTAACAAGTTCCTACCAACGTGGGAACAAGATCCATCACTTTAAAAGAAAAAGTCGACACCCTGATTCACCCCTCCCCTATCAGGGTGTCTCGTGGTCCTTCAAGTGGTATCAGAGGGAGGTTGCTGGTGTTGAATATGTCAGTTGTCGTCATGGAGAATGCAGTCAAAGTAAGGGGAGTCCCTCTCTTCGATGGAAGTAATTTCTATATCTGGAATAATAGAATGAGATCTCATCTAAGATCCCTTGGAATGGATGTTCTATCTTAGACTGTGCAAGGTATTAATGTTTTTGATTCAACATGGCTGGCTAGGACTGATATAGATAGAAACAATCATGATGTAGATGCAAAAGCACAGAATTATCTCACCATAAAACATTCTGATAAGGTTTATCTAAAAGTGATGAGTTTCACCTCAGAAAAGTCCATGTGGGATAAACTTGAAGATATTTTTAAAGGTGATATGAAAGTGAAGGAGGCGATACTAAAAGTGCTACACAATAGGTTCGATGATCTGAAGATGCTTCTTGATGAGAATGCAGACTCCTTCTTCAATCGAATTACTGAAGTGGTTGGAGCAATTCAGGGCCTGGGAGAAGAAATCAGAGACATTGATATTGTGATGAAAATAATTAGAAGATCTATCACCCCTGTATAATACAAAGGTGTCAGCCCTTGAGGAAATAGATCTTTCAAAACATTCTTTGGATGATTAGGTGAGCATCTTGGTGGCATATGAAATGAAAGTCAAACCAGAAGATTCTACTACACGAGTAAAGAAGTAAATGGCGTTCAAATCCATAGAGAAAATGAAAATATCAAAATATAGTAGTGGTGAATATGATGAGAAAAAATAAATTCTCTTCCTCATTTCCAAGAAGTTCAAGAAGGGAAAACGGAAATTCAAAGGGAAGATACCTCTAGCTTGATTTCGTTAGGGAAAAGTCAGGAACATTGCTTCTCAGTGATTAAGAATGATCGATGATGATGATAGCGATGATGAAAGCATTGAGAATCCTTGGAAAAGGTTTTTCGAGAAAGGATACATTAAATCTAGAAAGAATGTTCTGAAGAATAGTTTTTTCTATGAAGAGGGTGAAGATGATAATGAATTCTCTGATTAAGATGAACCAGAATTTAAAACTGGGAAACATATTTCCATGATGGCCACTGTTGAAAAATCAGAAGATACTCGTGGAGAAAATTAGTTAAAAACTAGTGCAGATCCTAAGTTGCTACTTAATGAAGTTGTTAGCAAGCTTAATATTAGATGTAAGAGATGAAAAAAGTGGAAATCAATGGCAGAAGAATCAACTGAATATTTTGATCAACATGAAGCTTAAATTGAACGACTGGAAGAATATTTGAAAGTAAAGTCTAAAATTATTTAATGAAATGATGATGTTGTGGATCTGAAGTTGAGAATTGAAGAGCATGCAAAGGTCATCAATGACCTCTCCTCTAGACTAGAATAAAAATCCAAGACTGTTGAGTGTCTTGAGGAGTAAGTTGTTACTCATTAGAGTAAACTTGAGACTAAATCAATTTCAAAAGAATCACGGAAGAAAATACAGTTTGGAAGATTCTCAGATGCAGAATTTCTTGCAAGAGCCTAGTGTGGTTCATATGGGGTAGGAAAAATCTTGAGTGATCAAAGAACTGCATTCATGGGAAATAGTGGAATTGGATGTGAAGCTGAGACATCAACTACTGGAAGTAAAGGGATACAAAATAAATACAAGATGAATGTTGGAATGTTGAAATGTTTTTTGAAGTTCTGAAAAAGAAACCCCCAATCTAAACTAAAAGGAGAACTGAAAATTTGCCTCAAACATTCTAAAATGACAAGCAGTCTAACAATTCTCCCAAGGAAGAGAGTATGAGTAGAAATTAAAGTGAGAAGACATTTCGTCTCATGAAGTGTCATCTCTCTGGCTATCTGGGCCATACGATGTCATTTTTCGAAGAGGAAAGGAGCTATCTGAATGGGGAATATCTGGTACATCAACAAAAGTGACTGACTATATATCCTCCATCTTATCAAAGAAATAGTTTCTAGGGACACTATTTGTATTGCTCTAACTTTTGTCATAAGGATGCTAATTGCATGCAGAGAAGGGACATGGACACATCTTACCGAAATTCAAGGCAAGTCATATCTCATCGACAAGATAGTGTTTATATTTCAAATAGGTTTTCTCCTCTCTATGAGGACTTCAACTATGAAGAACCAATGTACATATATTAGATAATGAAAAGGACATTTGTGCTCTATACTCAATCCAAAATCTCATGGAAAGAAAGGAAGAAAATTGAGAAATCCAGCCTTATAGAGGTGGCCCTCAAAGCTACAAAAAGAATCATTAATTAGATTATGGATTGCGATTGTTCATCCCATATGATAGGTAATGTTGGCCTGTTGACAGATATCAAAAGGAAGGTTCGTAAATCGGTTCTATTTGGTAATGATGGAGCTTGGAAAATCAATGGTAGTGGAAGTACTGAATTAGATAATGGGGCGCTGAAGAAGACTGAAGTCCTTTACGTAGATGGCCTACATCATAATCTACTTAGAGTGATTCAACTCTATGACTCAGGACTTATTGTTACTTTTAATACGAAATTCTGCACTATCAAGGGAAAGAAAAGAAAATTCACTTAGGAAAGGATTCTAAACAGAAGGAAACCTGTTTCAGGTTGATTGTAAAGAAAATATTTGATACTTTACTGTTGAAGAAGAAAAAAATTTGTGGCATTGGAGACTGGGTCACATCAATCAACAAGACATAGAGAAAATGTCAAATTTGAGGATTGTCATGGACATTCCTATCCTGAAGCGTGAGTGTGAAAAATCTTGTGATGCTTGCATTCATGGAATGTTAGTCTGCAGTTCATATCAGCCAATTAAGAAAAGGGCATCTCATCTTCTTGACCTAATTCATACAGATGTATTCGGTCCAATAAATGTTGTCGGAATTCATAGACGAAGGTACTTTTTCCTTTTCATTGATGATTACAGTAGAATGGCTTGTGTTACAGAATTTCACAGGAAAAGAAAAGTGCTTGACTACATGAAAATATATCGATGAATCGCTAAAAATGATATTGGACAACCAATCAATGTTTTGAGATCTGATAATTGAGGGGAATACACGTCAATTGAGTTTGAGAATTACCATGAAAAACATTGAATACATCATGGGGTAGCTGTTGTGATAACTCCCTAGCAAAACGGAGTTGTTGAGCACTGGAATCGATAGGTCAACAACCTGGCCAGGACTATGCTGATTGAGAGTGGTATCTCTCACCATTATTGGAATGAAGTTTTTGAAGCTTCAGTGCACATTTAGAAACCAATAGGGCTTTATATGGGAGAAACAAAGATTCCATATGAATTGTGGCAGGGAAGGAATCCTTCATTGAAATACTTTCGTGTTTTCGGAAGAAAATGTTTCATCCGGAACAATTAAGGAAGTCAAGGGAAGTTAGGTGACAATGATGATGAATGAATTTTTCATGGGTATCCAATGAACAACAAAGCCTACAAGTGTTTCATCAAGCGATTAGGAAGGATTGTGGTAAGCAGTGATGTTGAGATTATTGAAGATAAAACCAAAAATTCTTCAAGAACATCATATTTTTATGTGATAGAAAGTGAGGAAAAAGTGAACATGGAAAAAATACCACTATAGAAATAGAGGATGATGTAAAAAACACTCAACATTCACATCATGATGTTGACTCAGAAGAAGAATCTAAAAAAGAAACTGTGGCTGGAGAGAATGCGACTGAACCGCACAGGAGAAATCTTAGAACTGAGATTGATCCATCAAACATTATTTGGGATAAGAGTGCACACACTCAAACAAGGAGGATGAGTAATAACACACAATATGCATTTCTGTCAGTTCTGGATCCATCCTCATTCGAAGAAGCTACATATGATGAATCATGGGTGAAATCCATGAATGAAGAGTTAGATTAGATTGACAAGAATCAGACATGGGATCATGTCAAGAGACCCTAAGGTCACAATGTGATTGGTAAAAAATGGATCTTAAAGAAAAAGATTGACGAGAATGGATGTTATATCAAAAACTGGGCTTGACTAGTATGTAATGGATATTCCCAGATTGAAGGTGTTGATGTTGAAGAAAATTTTGCTCTGGTGGCTAGAATGGAGTAAATCAGGTTGTTCCTTGCCATGGCTATCCAATGAAAATATAAAGTATATCAAATGGATGTCAAGACAACATTCTTGAATGGCGTACTCGAAGAAGAAGTCTACATTGAACAACCAGTGGGTTTTGTTTAGGTTATTGATGAAACAATGGTCTGCAAAATAAAGAAATCACTTTATGGCTTGAAACTGGCACCACGGGCGTGGTACTCCCGGCTGGATTCTCATCTCAAGAAGCTAGAATTAAAAAGAGGACGAGTAGATCAGAATCTATATGTGAAGAATTATCCAAAATATCAATTCATGGTTCTAGTCTTCGTTGATGATATCATATTTGGTGGCATCATGCTGAAATCAGTGGATGAATTTTCCAATCACATGAAATCAAAATTTGAAATGTCTATTATTGGGGAGCTCACATATTTCTCGGGGTTGCAGGTAATTAAAAAGAAGGTTTACACTTTCATTTCACAAGAAAATTATTCATGAGAGATACTGGAGAAGTTTAATATGCAAGACTACAAACCAATATCAACTCTGATTGCAGTAGGAACCAAACGTGCAAATCATGAGGATGTGGAATCTATAGACCCCACTATGTATAGGAGGATAATTGGGAGCCTACTGTATCTAACATCCTCATGGCCAGATATTTTTTTTGCAACCTTTCTTATGGCCCTCATTCAGAGTAATCTAAAGGAGGAACATATGATAGCAGTAAAAAGAATCATGGGGTATATTAAAGCTACTCACAATTGTGGTTTATACTTTGCTACTAGAAGAAATAGTGAATTATCAGCATTTTTTGATACTGAATGGTCTGGAGATGTGGTTGATAGAAAGTCCACCAGTGGTGGAGCATTCTATATTGGCAATAAATGTGATGGAAATTTGAGCAAGAAACAAGAAAGTACATCTCTTAGTACTGCTGAAGCCAAGTATATCTCTGACACAAAGTCATGCAATCAACTGCTATGGATGAAGCAACAATTAACATATATTGGTGATGAGGTGAAGCAACCAATAGTGATTTACTGTGATAACAAGAGCGCAATTGATCTTATGAAGAATCTGGTACAGCACTATCGTACAAAACATTTTGAAATCAGGCACCACCTTATCAAAGAAAAAGTTGAGCAAGGGGTGATTAGAATGGATAATGTGGGAACTAATGATCAAGTGGCTAATATCCTAACTAATCCACTGTCAGTGGCTGTGTTTGAGAATCATCAGTTGAACCATGGTGTTCAGCCACCTCCTAGTGCATAATGAGGTTACACAATTCCCCTCTTCCCATTTATGATAACTTTTTATATCTGTTTATGGATGTGATGCAGGTTTATGGGAGAGATACTATCAAGGGGGAGTATGATTTGAGCTGAACAATGAACAAATTAGTGGTATTTTTGTTTATTGTCAATGGGGGAGAAAGGAATTAATTTAGGCATGTTCAGGCATGTAATGCTTTTGTGACACGATGCGAATTCAGTGTCAGTGATAGGATGAGAATGAATACATTGGTCATGTAATGCTTCTAGGGTGTCATTGAGAATTCCAAAACACGTGAACCCAATTCAAGATTCCTCTCTTGTTTTCTACACCGAGCATTGCTCACGTAGACTTAGAGTGTTGGCTGAGTTGATTCTTGAGTTTTTGGTGTACATGTGAATGGGGATATATTGAATTTATTTTCTGATTGACAACAAACCCAAAGGGGGAGATTGTTGGAACCATGGTCATCTTTGCATGAATTGGAGTATGGTTTGTGTTTTTTGTCAATCCTCAGAGGAAGTTCATAATGTGTGCCAAAAAGTGCTCATAAAGGTCAAGCATATTACAGTATTGATGGTGGCACCATTTTCCATTGTTTTCCAAATTTTTGGGCCTGAAAATAGACAAATGGAGAAAAGTGTTTTTGGCAAAGAGACATGCGCACTCTGTACTTGAAGGAGAGAAAAATTGCACGCCATATGTTTTTCAAGATCAGAACATGGAAAAATGGAAAATGGATAAGGGTCGCGCAAGTTTTGGGATGGTCGCTCAAGTGACCTGCATGCCGTGAAAGGGCTTGCACGCCGATGTCTAGGAGGTCGGAACATTGTGCTCTGTGAGGACAATTGCGCACCACCGAGCAGGGGTCCAATTTTCCTATAAATAAGGGACAACCCCTCCTCATTTGTAATGAAGTTCAAGACTTCTAATTTTTCGAGCTCTCGTCGTGCAAGTGGTTGAGCCGCACAAGTGGTAGTTGGGTCGCGCAAGTAGAGGTTGTGTGCCGGTTGTTGGCTACGTGCCCAAGGTGGTTTTGGGGTTAAATGTGAAGAGTCGTGCATGTTTGGAGTTGAAGGAGGCAGTGTCGCGCAAGTGGGTTGGTGTCACCTGACGCCGAATTTGTGTCGTGCAAGTGACTTGTGCATCGTGATTGAAAATTGTGCGTCGGGCTTGGAGAAGCGCGCTAGGTAAGGTTGAAGTACGCAGGTCTTTTTAGAGCTGTACGAAAGATGGAAGATTGACTGATACCTTCGGTGAAAAGTGAGATTGGTCTAAAAGTGAAATTTGGACTTCAACAGTGCATCTAAATACAACATAGAATGCATTCTTTTTCAACTATGAGGAGACCTTCACGTCTATAAACTGAGTGGGACTTCACCAAAGGTAGTGAGCCAGGGGGAGTCAACGAGAGTGACCTGAGAGATGTTGTGAGCTATCCCTGATCCTTTTTTAAAGGCAGTGAGCTTGGGACTGAGTGATTGTGCCCAAACCTTTGGAATTTGGTAGGACTGACAACTTTTCGGCATATGCTCCTCAGACATAGCCCTTAGTGGTGAACCAAGTAAAATGCGATGTGTCGTCTCTCTACATGTGAATATTTTCTTTCTGTTCATATCCATCATACAAGTTTAACAAGTTCCTACCAACGTGGGAACAAGATCCATCACTTTAAAAGAAAAAGTCGACACCCTGATTCACCCCTCCCCTCTCAGGGGGTCCTGGGGTCCTTAACCTAGATGAAACCCATCATATGTAATGTTCATTATAAATGGATTTTGATTTTTACTATGATTAAAAAAAATTATTTGTTCATGTTGAGATCAGATGAGAGGACTCACCAAAACCATTAATGAATTATTGGAACCTGCTAAAAAATCATGATAGTTTTTAGAAATAACCATCATTGGATTCAACACTCTTCCCTACTATACATAATTGGATACATTAGGTTTTATATTTATATTACATTTTTCAAATAACATATATCATATTTTCATTATTATTTAATAATTACATGCCAAAATTCTTTATAGGTAGTATCAAAGATTAGTGTGTGGGAGGAGGATTGTAGCATAAGATGTAAATATTTTTCCATTTATTTATTTTTTTTAAGTGTTTTATCCTGGAAAATAGAATTTAAAATCTAATTGTGAATTTCACTTCCCACTAACTAAAAAAATAAATCATATTGTATTGATAATGAAATCAATTTTTTAGAACTGTACAATTACATGTTAATGAAAAAGAATTTTGTGGAATCAAAACTATTACATCAATAATGTGAATATCCAAAATGACCTTAGGAAACCTATCCATTATAGGTGATTAACAACTCAAGGATCCTCCAAAACTAAAATTTTGATATATCATACGAATTTATGTAAAATATTCATATTGGAACTAATCTATAAGACTTCAGACGTTAATGAAGTACCATTGTGAGTGATTTATTCAGTAAACAAGGGCCAGAAATACCTGATATTCATCTTGAAAGGTGATTATTTATTTCATTGACATTTAAAATTATTCATGGGGAATTATTTTTATGTGGTATGGTATATTTTGTGAATTATCTTCACTCATATAATAGGTTCTTCATAAAAAAAACTTGGATAGAAAAATATAATTAGTGCTAATTGACAAATGGGAAGACATATTTTGGGTAATTATAATCATGGATTAAGAGGGTGTAGATTATATATCTAAATTATATATTTTAATTATAAAATAAGTGTGTAATGCATTTTTATAAATAGTATCTTTGGAAGATAAACTGACGAAAGTGTCACTTTTTAAAAAATTAATCACACTAAATGTTATTATATTTACAATATTTTAACTAGGAATTTTGATTAAGAGGAAGTGGGACCCTAGTGAACTTGGTTAATAGTTTTTATTTAAGTATGGGGGAGTTACCAAACCTTATATTTTCAATTTTTTTAAGATTTTATATAATTTAATAGAATTTTCAAATTGAGTTTCATTTAATTATAAATAAATGTTTTTAAATATAATTTATAAGGATAATGAATTGTTATTCTAAATTGAATTAATCATTTTTATTGTGGGTAAATTTAATAATTTTGACATTCTTTTGAATTAATATTGCACTGAATGAATTCTTTTCAAGTAACATTGAAAATAACTGGAAAATGAATAGAAGTTAATATGAGTAATGTAGAATTTATATTCTGAAAGCATCAAACTAATTCAAATGTAAAAGAAAAAATTCTAATGGAAATTTTTCAATAGTTATTCAGAAGAATAATTTTGAAATTTGGTGTAGTCATTAGGAATGTAAGGGTAACATTACATTTTAGAATGATCTATCTTCCAAATCACAAGGGTCTTTATTCTAAAAATATGGGTCATCTTTACAAAATACAAGATTCATCAAAGGTAAAATGTTGAATTTTGGAAGTATGGAATTGAAGTTTCATTTTATAAAAATATTAAGAGTCATCCAAGGTGTCTTGTATAGTTATAGAAATGGTTGGATTTATCTGAATTATTTTTAGGACCCCGAGATTCCATTATATGTATAATTAAAATGTAAGAGGAAAAAATTCCTATATATAACATAAAAGTATAAATTCCAATAATTTATTTTTTTATGATTTAAAAATATTTCATTATTCTAGAATTTTCCAATTAGGGATTGCACCTCCAATAGTTTCATGTGACAGTAATCTAGTTTTTAAGAGAGATGTTTATCATGAGAGGAAAATGAAAATGAGAATATTGGAAGTATGATGTCATATGAATATATTATCACCCATGGCCTTTACATGTGGAGGATAATCCAAAAGTGATCTAGAGATAAGGTTCTCAACCTTAAAATTATTATATAAACTAGAAGGAATAATATGAAACAAGAAGGCATCCTTTTGGGAATTTAAAGTGCATTTATACTATCCAAATTTGAAGATCTAGCTAATAAATGTTTGTGAAGACTATCCGAGAAGGAAATATTCTTAAACATTCGTCTTACCCCTATAAGAAAATAGAGTTCATTGGGCGTTAGTTGGATATTTAATGTTATATTTCCCTCTTTTAGTACTTTTTATTTTCCAAATAATGTAACACTAGAAACATTATGGTTGATCCAATGATACGTCCCCCACACCTTCTAATTAATTCATACATTTAATGATGAATGTATATTTAATTAATCTTATAGGAATAATTTTATTATATTAAATAGTAATATATTTCCACTATTTATTTTATTTTTTTCTCACCTATCATATTCTCATATTTCACAATATGTTCCCCAAGATATAATTAATTTTTAATATGATGGAAGGAAGTGTGGTTGAATTCAGTAGTGATTATAGATTTATAATTACTATTATTGGTATGTGTTGCTAGGTCAGTGATCTTTTAACCACTATTTTTAAACAAAAACGACTAAATGAGGTAAATCAATTGGGTTTTCTGTTAGTTAGTGAGAGGGTATGAGGGTTTAAATTTAATTAATACTTACTTAAAATTTAAGGTGAAAGAATATCTACGGTGAGACTACACTTTAAAATTTAATTCAAACACCCTTTTACTTTTATTCAAATACAAAAACACAGTTCTTTATTTCCCAATACAAACTAAACCTTCCCCCTCACATTAATAACACACATAAATTCTTACCACTTAAAAGGCAACCTAATTCAAACAATATTGTATTTATATGGGGTTAAAAAAATTGTTACGTGGCCCAAAATATTAACCACATCAATGTAGTTTGTTCTTAGGCTTCAAGAAAATTAAATACCCATGAATCAAACTATCAAAATCTTGATCTAAGGTAGTTTCCTGTAAGATTTTACAATTAAATATATAAGAAATACCACTATAGTGAAGTAAATAATATATAAATTGATCATGATAGTTTAAGGTACATATTTATATTATAGATATCAATATGATACGAAGGATATTTATGGAACTACTCAAGTATGATGACAACATGATACACTGCCTCCCAAGGAAGGAAAATAAGGTGGATGGTACATTATGTAGGGAGGACCATAAAGTTTTATCCATGGTAAAATTTAAAATTGTCCAATATTCCTATAGTTAGTAATATTGGATATAAAATTACTAGGTAAGGGTAAACATAATAATTGTTCCTTACAATTTCAAAAAAATATAAATTGTAGAATATAAGGAAATACCAATATGATGAATCAGTTTTACAAAATTAGATCAATGAAATGAATGATGGGAAATTAATAGAATTCACCTATGAATATGTTTTATTAATGTTTTAAAATATTATATGTGTTATATTATAATCTATGCTAAATAGAGAGTTTTTATATGAATCTTATAGGTCAAATTTCATTATACCCCCTCACAATAGCATGATGAATTTTTATTTAAGAGACAATTTCTTATAGGGTAGCATGAATGTTGAAAATGATAACTATGATTCTAGATAATGGGTGTGAAACATATTAAATGATACGAGAAAACACCCTACGTGTATAATGAAACCACTTCCTACAACAATTTTAATGTTGGAAAATATTATAATGGATTTTATAATGGGAATTTGGAAAACCTCTAAGAGAAATTATGGGGTTTAGGTTATTCTTAATCACCTTACATATTTGGAACATTTCCAAGAAATAATGGAGGATCTATACCTTGATCATCTAGAATAAAACTTCTTTAATGAACTTTTGATACATTATATTGTACCACTATTAATTGAATCTTATTGTAACCATCGTCTCATTCAAAAATTATAGGGGTCTTTAAAAATACTAGAATATTGATGTGTATTTGATCACCTCTTGTCATCATCAAAAATTTTTGAAGTGAAAAAGGTCTATCCAAAAATAATAAGATATGATTATATCATAATAACATTATTTCCAAAGAATATGGTACCATTTCAAACATTTGGTGGAATTTTAATATTATATTAGTTACCATTCAAGCATTTAAATGGCACTATATAAATCCATATATGGTAAAATATTTCCAATTCCAAATAATTTGAATCATGTTATCAAAAGGAAAAGGGTTGGTTCAAAATATTTTTAGGAGAAAACGAAGAATGTTTGTTCCATTAATAATAATATCATGCAATCTGATATTATATAGAATATTTGTACAAATAATCCCTGGATGGAATAATAATTTCATGTTGTGGACCATTCCTTATTGAACTATCATAAGCTTAGGGAGGTATATGGTTTGGTTAGAAGGGTGAAATAACACTAAAATACATTAGCCTTTTGAGATTTAATAGATAATTGAAGTCATGATTTGTGATATAGCTATACCAAAACCTGTCTAAAGTGTATGATGTCATAAATGTCTCATTGTTGTGAAATTACATTCTATACCCAAACCATATACTCACCATTGAGTAAAGAGAGTTGGATCCTAGCTTTTTTTATAATAAATAGTCTCTATATATTCTTAAAACAAGATAGAAATTGATTCTGAATTAGAACACTCAACTGGTGAAAGTACATTGGATTAATTACATGTTAGAGGAAGAAAAATGGGGACTTAAGGAGGAAATGGTTAATAATTACCCACATTTATTTATAGATATATATATATATATAGAAATTTAGTGGGTGAAATTAGGTATGGATGAAGAATCTTTTATAGTAAATAAACAATCCTTAAGAACAACTATTAAAAAATGACCATTATATTATTTTAATATAATATTTAAAAATGTATTTTACAATAAAAAAAGAAAATTAAATTCATGATAATGGTCAAGACTAGTACTACAAGACAAGTAAAAATATTGGGTAAAATTTTCATATTCAAATCAACGGAATCATACTCTAAAAAGTATGATAAATATTTGAGATTATTTAATATTATGAATTAAAATTATGTAACAAAATATACATAGTAAAAAAACTAAGAGAAGGACATAAATGATTTTAGATATTATAATTAATTGTATATATAAATATTAATATAGATTCTGAAATGGTAAGGTGACCATTGGAATCTGGATATTGGGAAGAAAACCATTATAATAGTAACATTCCATTACGGTTTATGAAAAAATAATTTAAACCTTTATAAAAATAAGCTTATAATAAAATAATTAAAATATTTTCATATTAATATAATTACTAATTATTAATAATTTATATTTATTGACGAATAATAACATAATTACCCATATATATCTTAGAATAAAAACATGATTCACTAAAGATATTGTTTTAATATGATTACACTAATTTCATGGTTTTAGAATACACTGTGTTTTTATATAAAATAATATTTAATATATATGTATATAATTATTTTCATAAAAAATTCTAATTTAGAATCATCACATCAAAAATAACCAATGGTTATTTTTTCATAATTTTCTGAGATAGTATAATTTGTGAGTAAATAATAAAATATGGCATTAATATACACTGTCTATTATGAAATAATAATCACATAAGACTGATTTGATAAATAATATAATATTTTTATTAACTAGAAATATTCTTATTCATTAAATTATTATATTTTAAAATAAAAAAAATTATTTTCCAAACCTATCAAAAAAATTCCGAAATATTAAAGTATATTTTATGATTTTAAAAACAATTATTTAGTAAAAAGTAACATTTTCATGTCAAAAATTATATAATTTAGATTTATTAATTTCTTATTATTTTAAAAGCCATGAATCTTAACTTAAATATAAAATACCATGGTTATATCCAAGAGAAGAAAAATTGTTTTAAATTTTTCTATAACCAAAATTTCATGACCTATATTTAGAAATAAATAAACAATCCCCCAATATTTTCTATAAATACCCACCCATTATACCATTCCTCTCCACCGTAAACCCATTTACAATGGTTTTTCACCCATTTCCACACTCATAAATATTTGGGATGAGACTTACGTTGGTAATGTTTTAAAAATATATCTCTATTTATCTCTCGAAATCAGTCCTAAGTATGTTTCTTAGGAGGAATATAGTGGTCAAGGTTCCCCAAACACTTATCTACATTTATTTTTCAAATTCCCAAGTATTAGGGATATAAGGGGTTCATTCTCATTATTTTTTTAATATTTTTATAATATTAAGGGTTTCAATACCTTTATCTTCATTCTCTTTCCAAATTCATTAAATTCGGTCAAATTTCCTTATATAATGATGTTATATCTCATTATTACAAATCCATGATTGTATAGATAAATTATCCTTTCAAATTATTAAACCTCCTTACTAAGACTTTAAATTTATATAATAACTATTTATATTTTAAAAATAATAATTTTTATCATTTCTTTGGTATCCAACCATTATCGTAATGGATACCTATTGACACTCTTATATGAATAATGTATACCACCTGGGTACATAATTATCAATGATTCCTTCCATTAAATTTTTAATATCCACTAATTACTATTATATTGACTGATATTTTCCTATATATCCATTTAATACAACTTTTTTGTGAACCCTTGGAAATCTATATACCTGTTACTTCTGTAAAGATAAATATTGATTACTGGGACGCGGGTTTGTAAGTTTTCCATTTTTAGTGTTATGATATGTATTATTAGCCAATCTATTTTATATGAAAGATTCAATAAAACTTTTATAAAAAATATGGGCCCCAGAATTATATATCCTTTAAATACATTGGTAGGACTCCTGAGATTACTATTTTGGGAGTTTTTTGTATACCTTACACATTTCTATATGATGTCTTGGCATAAGGACTTGACGGTATGCTTATTATGTCTAGAATATTGTATTCCATCTCTATGAAATCATTTACTATAATCCAAATGATTATTTATTTTCATTATAATGTTTTCAATAGTAAAAATCCATGGTCATGTTACGAGTTATATAGAATTATTTGACTATTATTTATTCATTAAATATTACTTAAAACTTTTATATTCTACGATAGCTTCTATTATATGTTATCTAATATTGATCATGTAAACTCACCACCTTATTTTGTTTCCTTTTTATCCTAGGTAACCAATAAGAGTTATATGAATAATACAAGGGTATTTTAGGTGGAATATAAATTTTTTAATAGATTTTTTATGATAAATCTTAATTTTTAAAATTTAATGTTAATATCGTGTATGTTTCTAGTCTTCTATGACTAATAAACTTTTGGATCATTTATAATTTGTTATATCTTATTTTATACCAATGAAATAAAATTACAATTGATGATGGGATACTTGTCTGGGGTTATTGAAATTGTTTAATTGGATGACCAGACTCGTGAATGTTCTTTGAATGTAATGCATATTAGAGGAACCAACATGGGAGCCTAAAGAAATGTTGATTAAGAAGTACCCAGTGTGATTTTATGAATAGAAAATAGTTTGATCCTTCAAGGTTAAATTTTTTATTAGTGATATAATTTAATTACTGAGAGATTATATATATTATTCACTTAATTCTTATAGACTTATTAATTATGTCGATATTTATATAGATACATTATTAAAATTAATTAATCATAAATCACAACAAATAATTGTTATATTACTTTAAAATGAAATATTACCAATCAAGGAAACAATATTTTATATAAATATATAAAATAAAATTAATTAATTAACCTATAATATTATCTTGACTAAATGTTAGAAATATCTGAGATCACGGTATCTCATGAATATTATAGTTAAAAGAACTATACTATACAGAAAGAAAAAAACTAGAAATCGAATATGTATTCCTTTAATCTCATAAGATAATTCATGGGATCTGTATCATATCAAATAAAACAACCCTATCTTGATACCTGATATAGCCCATGACAATTAATAAAACATGTTCCTAAACACCATAGTCTTGTGACAAGTTCCAAGGGAATCATTTTTATCATTTGGAAAATATTTTTCCTAGTTAAAAAAATACAAGAGAAATGGTCCACCTAAAAATTCTTCATAACAATTAATTATTTTGGATAGGTCACTAATATAAAAAAAGACAACTCAGAATAAAAAATATCAAAAAATGTTATAATATCACAAAAACATCAATAAAACCATCAATCATATGAACATAGAGTATATCATTAATTAGAAAACTTATACACATCCCAACATTATATAAAATAATAAATAATCAACCCAAAATAATGAATAAAAGAAGATGTTAATCATAATATGCTAAATAAGGTTACTGAATTTCACAATAAAAATAAACAAAGATCCATGCATATCCATGTGGAAATTATGTGTAATCTGCCTATAACCTCCACCAAATCCTAAAAATTTTATATAATAATATACAATATTAATTTAAAGAACATGTTTTACCTAAATTAAATGAAATAAAGACTATATGTACTTAAATTTTATATGTAGATTAGGAGAAATAATCCTAGTATGATACAACAATGTTTTTCATAAATCCTTTTAGAAAAAAATTATTATATTCTAGGTTTAAAATTATACAATATAAAATACACTTATTATGTTATTAATTGAAATTACGAGAGAAAATAACATTAGTTTCTTTATTTTAAATAAGTTTATGTTTTTAGGTTAGATAAAAACATTCCATCGGTATATATAAAATTAAAAATTAAAAACATTCCTCTCACAAATATTTCATAGTAAACTTTTTGTTATGGGATACTGCATTTGGGTCTGAGATAATATTTTAGGATCCTTATACACAATAATAATAGAATAAATTCCCCAATATAGAGCATAATCCAAAACAAGTGGGAAATACACTAGGCATAGGATAAACGAAAACTAAATGAATCCCCCACTGTAAACCTAGATCGACTGCAATCCGAAGCTACTCCAATATATCTACAGAATAATTATAACTATATTATTAAAGAGTTGGAAAATCATATTTTTAACACAGAAATGTAGTTGTAACTAAAATACCCCTCAGTTACCCATGGATACCCATGATGTGTTTCTAAAAAACATCTGTAGATTAAATTAAGCATTCAATAAACTCAAATGTCACCATTAAAAATCTTTTAAAAATACTCATTCGCCAATGATATAATAATATTTATACCAACATTTCATATTTCCATAACATTGGAATGTTCCTAATAACAAATGATTGAGTGAAAAATAATATTCTTCAACCAATACAAAAAAACTCATTATTATTTGAAAAACATTCCTAAAATTATGATATATTACATTAATAATTGATAATAAATCATTATAAATATATAATCAATTATATAAAAATAATATTATTCTTAAAATATCATCAAGACCCTTTTTTGAAACATGTTCTTAAATGAAGAATTTATACATTTCTTAGAAGCCAATTTTTTTTCAAATGAAATTAAAACAGAAATACCGAAAATAAAACACAAAATTATCATAATTATTTAATTTATAAATTATTTCAAAAATATATTAATAATTTTAAACTAAAGAAAAATTCAACAAATAGAGTTTTATAAGAGCACTTATCAACAATGAATTTAATTGATGTCATTTAGATTTATTCCCCCCTGAAATGTGAGATAAAATCCTTATATTGAGGTTGATTTCCCTAAAATAATGAAATCATAAATATATTTTAATCAATGATGAACAACAAGATAACATAGAAAAAAATTTAATGGGGACAAAAGAACAATAGATGAGGAAAAAAAGAAGAAATTAGGAGATGATTTAGAAACTTATACTTAAAATATTCAACCGAACATGATGAAGAATCACTAAATTAATTCTTGGAGAAGAGAAAAATACAAGGGGTTAATATATAGAAGAATCTTGAATATAAGTGTGAATAATGTGTTCTTGAATTGGAACATTTCAAATTAAAAAATAAAAAAATTATAAATTATAATTGGATACATAATTAATATGAATGGTTAGAAAAACTATTCATCTAACCATGAAGATAGACCTATAAAGGTATTAGGCCACTATGGATCTTTTACTTGATTCGGGAGAATGTTTTCCCTCACTATTTAACCTATATAAAACATCAAAAAAACTCCACTGAAAGTAAATAAATAATAATTACTCAAACTACATACCCAATATGACATCATAGGTTCCACAATTCCCCAAAAAAATTACACATTCTCCGATAAGAAAGTCCACATGATGTTCCTTAATTGAAAAAGAGGTAATATCAATGCTCCCCCATTTTAGGTTTTCATTCCCACATCCTTTGAGACAGATTACCATTATTATAAATAATAAACATTAAAGTAATATGATAACCCCAAAATAATTTATTTTTATGATTAAGAATCTGAAATAGATGTTATATTAATGAACCATTATGTTCTAATTCAAAAATTTTCCAATCTAAAACATTAGATAGTTTCGGTTAATAATTCTTCAATAGGGAAATGTGAAAACAATTATGAATGGATATAATATAGGAAGGTAATATTATCAAGTATGTGACATTTTTAATTTATTATACAACCTTAAATGGCTTAATAATTCTCAAAAAAATTCTATATTGATTTCCTAGTTGAATTGAAATTTTCAAAAACAGTTAAACTCTAATTTATAAGTTAAATGTCCTATTATTATTTTTATTGTAATATTTTAAGTGACTTTGAACCATTTACAAACATTTGAAAATTATTTGAATTTTCTTGATCATATTTTGGGCATTCATCAGTCCCATTAAAGATATTTCACCAATTTTAGAAAAATATATTATAGATTCCATAACAGGAATCAAAATTATCCACCTTTCAAAAATATTTAATTAATATATAAAAACTCACACAAAAAAAAATTTTTATCATAAGAAAATATAAAATATAATTTGAAAAAAAAATCATATCATCGAAATTACAAATCCCCCAATATTTTTTACCATATGATTTGGGTGATATATCATACTAAAATTCAATTGAGTTCACATGGACACTAGAATACCTCTTCATAATTTATAAGTAATGTGGGGATCACTGTATGAAACAATTGGTGATGCAAATTTATACAACATTTTAATCTCTTTCATATATAGAATCCTAAAATAATTGATGGCCAAACTATCATTAATCAGATACAAATGAGATATTTTTTTAGTAATTTTTATGAGAACATAAACTTTATTATTAAATTTATGTTTTTGTGTAAATAAAAAGATAAATTAAAATAATACATCATCCCAAATCTAGGTAAGAATGATTAAGGGATGAAGTATACCATCATAATTTTAATATTCTGCCTTCACTTTTTGACAAGTGAAGTAACAAGAAAAAAATAATAAATTTACATATTTATCATAGGATATAAATATTGAAATATCATGATAGAATATATCACTATTTCACCTAGATAAAAATCTTATAATAAATGAGTGAAATCATTCATCACTACTTTACAAAGGGATAGATGAACTATGCCCCACTTTTTTTAAAAAAAAAACATCATTGCAGGAAATTGAGTATTCACTAGAGACCTCACTCCCATTTAGAATTCCTATAATAAATTAAAATTTTGGATATTGGGTTTTCTCCTAATAAATTGAATAATGAACCAAAGTTAAAATCTATAAATTTGAAAACAACATTATATCACTCTCCACATTCACTATAAGGTACTTGTTTTTAAATAGACTCATCGATTACCACTAATCACTAATTTCCATCACATCCTGAGATGGAAACATCCAACTTAGGGCTTCATGAAAAACTATTCCTTTTTGATAGTATAAAAAACGTAAAAATATAACATATGATTACATTACACCAAATTACATAGTCTGAAATGATGAAAATATGAAAATAATATATTAATGGTCAAGTTAAAATATAAATGTTTCATTGAAGAAGTGATTCCACCTCTAGTTCAAAGCATTAATAACCACATCAATTTCAAGATAATCAGTTGGATGGTTTTTCTAATTTAGAAAAAATTAGTGAGAACCATATTCCATCTTATGATTTTTTTCATAAAAAAACATAAAACCTTACCAAATTAAAAAAAATAGAAAATGCTACCAGCTCTGGTTTTAGAAAAAATTAAAACATGTGTTTCTATAAATATCTTCTTATGCACATCATAATATGCGTAATATTTACGATTCTAGGAAAACTACACACATTTATGAGTGATAGATGTCAAATGCAATGCCAGTTTTGATACAACCTTTTACTTAGTTATTTTCTAATTTTAACTATAGAATATATGTTAATATAAATGGACTTTGGGGAATAAAAACTAGTAAGAATCAATTCACTTGTAGAGGGACAGAGAAATTGAAATTCTACTGATTTGCTTATATATAAGGAATGGAAATGAAAATGAATAATGTGATTAAGTGTACCATGATTATAATATAAATTTTATTGGTATCTTTCTATTATTATATATGTGTATAATTCATAATAGTAGTTTTAAGGAAGACTTTAGTTTGAGATTATTATAGCATAGTAGGTAATTATAATTGTAACAATACATTAAAAATAAGGTTTGTTAAATTACCAATATAATAGGGTAAGAAACATCACTCATTCGTATTATTTCCCTCTTAGACTAATCGAAGACATAATATTAAGATCAACCATCCCATTGAGATTTCTTATAGCTCATATATATAGTGACTGAACCAATGTTTTCTGATTATGATTTCATTAAATTTTTTATAAATTGTATTACTCATAAGAATATATCTTAAACTATAACATAAGTATTAGGTTTTCACATTATTTCTATTATTATGTCCATGTTTCATATAAATATTTATTTGGTAGTTAAATTATTAAGTCTGAGTAGTTTAAAATAAATAAAATAATTAATATATTTACTATCCCATTACTCCCCACAATAAATACTTAACAAATCATGTTTAATGCAGATTAAAATAAAGATTAATGTTGTTTCTCCAATATATATATTAATATGTAATTCTATTCCTCAAAAATACCTACTCTAAATGGGGATGATCTCTTTTCCAAATTGAAAAACTTCTTTACTATGGTCCTCCTTATCCACTATTAATAAATATCCCTATATTCAAGATCCTTAACATTATGATTTTTTCACATGCACCTTCAATAATAAATCCCTTTCATTTATAATTATCTTAATCAATATCATTATATCTTAGAATTGCTTCAATTTTATCCCGATTAATATTTCTATAATCCTCAAAAAGTTTTGTATCTATCTTTAGAAAATTTCTACCTATACAATTAAAAAGGAAATTACTCGAATAAGGAAAAAATTTTATCAATAATATTTCTTAAAACTATATTAAAACCACACATACTCTATAATTTATAAATTTATACCAAATATTCATCTTGGGTTATATCCTTATGGATCATTCTTCCATATTTATGAATTGATTTTGATCATCCAGAGTCATTAGGTGGTGAAATGTTTCTACTATAATTAATTCATACTAAGATATATAGCATTATGATATAGAATATAATTAATCAAAATAAATATTTATACCATTTAATTAAATATGGTTCTACTTATGTCATAATATAAACATGTATCAATCCATTGATATTAGTCGTTCACCCATTTCGAATATAATTTCAAATGACTATAGTTATCCAAAACAGGGTATCATAAACCTGTAATGATATCCAATTATTGTAAGATTTTATTTAATCATACCGGTGATATCCTTACATCAACTCTAACGATATTAGGGCATTCCTTTCCAAATATAATGCTTTTCATGTTGTATTTTTTTCCTTTATCTAATAAATCATCATCATCAGTAATATCAACATGTCATATAAAAAAAACTATCCTAGCCTATGAAATCAACAAATCATTTTCATGACATATATCTCTTTAATGAATGGAACTACATCATATAATAGATTAAACATATTTTCTATAACTCTTTATATGATTTCAAAAACACATCCTTTTCTAAATTATGATCTAATTATACATTATTCATTCTTAAGATTGTGGTATATCAATATAAATGTCTATGGTATCTAGTCTATTCATCCATTGAGTAGATATCTAATGATTATTTTCAAATGTCTCCAAATATGAAACCTCTACACTATTTATTTGTAATTTATGTTAAATTATCATACTTATTTACTAATCATCCTTATTCGTATAATTCATTAATTGAAATTAGAAATAAAATATTAATATGTCAAATTAATTTGGAAATGTTAATGAAATTTAATAATAAATATTTATCTAGATAATGCATGAATTTTATAACATAAATTAAATATATTATTAATTAATATTTTACTCCAATCATCATAATATTTAATAACTATGAGAGAAGTCACTAATTTAAATTAATTCAAACTAATAAAAAAAATTAAATAATCACACCCTCATACTAAAATTCTTACACTCATGGAAAAGAGTAGAATATGAATATATGTCAGGTTAAAAATAATAAAACGTAATGAATAAATATTATCATACCTCAAGTGTAACATGATTCCATATTTATATCCTATGTAGTTCATTTTTTCATTACTCTTTGTATCTACCCTTTCTCACATGTATTTTCCTTCCAGTTTTTTGTTTCGTACTTCAGTCTATGGAGTCTTAAGTAAGGTATTTGTCTAATCAAACTCATGAATGATTTTACATATGGTATGTGATCCTCTAAATTTTTGAAAACTAAGTCACTAATTTATAATAATCTCATGGGATTTCAAGGCTATTCATGGGTTGAGGGTGGGTATGTAATTATGGAAAATAAAGGATTAAAAGAGGAGGTTTATTCTCTTTTAAATTAAAAGTCATGATAAATAGTGGAATAATAATATGATGTACACCTCAATTATTTTGAAATAAATTTTACCACACATTTCATTCATACAATACTTTATAAGATTAATGCTTAAATATTTCTTGAATAAAATTGATTATCTTTCCCCTATCTAGGTATATTTTCTCATTTTCAATGAAAGTTTTCATTTAAAAGGTTTTTTAATTATATTAGTGATTCAGGATAATTTTTTCATTTCTATTTATGCTGTTAAATGCATTATTTGATTTATAGAAAAACAATCAACATATTTTAATAAGTGATACCTTCCCTGAAAACTATGAGAAACGTTTCTCCACGCTTCTTCTAATATAGAGTAATTCAATTCACCTTAAAGAGGGTTAGGTGATTATTAAGTCTATTAAGATTGTTTTTTATATAGGTTTTTTATCTCTCTTAAATGCATAAAATGCCATAAAAAATTAGGGATATAGTTTTAACAGTCCCACATCTTGATTTTAGGATCCTATAGTGCTGCTAGTGAGGCTACATCATATCATCTGTTCCTAAAACATGGCTACTTTGGTTGTGCAATGTTATCTTCACCTTGAGTATAAAATCGGATGTGGCGTAGTGTTATGAATATATTATTAGTCCTTCGAATCTTCCTCCTATCATAATTCCTTTTTAGAGTATAGTGGGTAGTTAGACCTGCTGAAAGAATGACTGTGTATGAGGAATCCAAAAGAAGAGAATATTATGGTGAAGGTCCGAAAGGGAATAATTGGAAATATAAGTTGGAAGGTGAAGCTTCATATCCATAAAATGTTTCTTAGGTATTATTTTTAGTATCACTGATATATGAAACATACACTAATGGATTTGAGATATAGGTTTAACAAAATCACGACCTGATTATTGGTTTTTGCAGCATGACCAGTGAGGTTATGTAATAATGTATGGTTATACGGTGTGTCTAGTGTGCCTTCTTTAGGGTATCATCACCCGATTACCACATCATGTATGGAGGGGTGTTAGTAATTTAGGATAAGAATTTTAAATCCACCCACCCATTATAAATCATTTCCAGAGTGTAGTGGGTAGTTATCTATTTTAAAAGAAAAACCATATAGGATAAACCCTCGTGGAAATAATATTTTGATGTAGGGGTGTACTCGAAATGGAATCAATAGTTTTGCATTGAATCTTAAATGATAAAATAATTATATATTTCATGATTGGTTTAATAAAATTTAAAAAATGAATGATAATAATAATTTCATTGATCAATTTTACACTATTATTAATATAAAAAATCTATTAAAAATGGCTTAAAAATATCTTCTTCTAGAAGTCGTGGTTTAATCTCCCATGAAAGTCAGTATTGTAGGAATATGTAAATAAATCCAAAATAATATTATGAATATGAAATTAATATGACATAATATTTAAGTATTTTTTTCATAATTTTTTAATTCCATTCATTCTTCATAAAAAACATTGAACATTTATTATGTAATTGTTAGTATTTATCTTCATTTGGTTATCTAGATTAAATCATAACATTAAAAATGATCTCATAAATCATATAAACTTGATATAAAAATTCATATCATCCAAAAAAAATATCTTAGTCCTATCCCCCCATGGATGAGTAAAATTTTGTAGCTTTAAGTTTAATGATATGTTTTGAATGTCTAAATTAAATGAAAAAAAATGCAATGGTTTTTTCAATTAATTATGGTGTGATATGACTTAATTTTGATCTCATATAGGTTAAATTAGTTAGTTTTGTTAATGTTTTTTTTAACTATTAAATATTATACAATCTAAAAGTGATCAAAATTAGCAAGGAATATATATATTAATTATTAGACTATAGAAACAAAAACAAAACCTATAGAATATGATTTCCTCAATAAGTGATTTTATTACATTTAGCTCATTCGTGATAAGTAAATAAAATTATACCCTCTTCAAATAATTATAAAATATATGGTTTTATAGGTAAACCATTGAAATAAATATATTTCCTTCAGATCACATAATCTCAATAGATCCATTAGCATGTATCAATTTTATTCTAAATTTCCCTAAACATATCTAAGCGTCCTTGGGAATATGTTAAAAATTGATTTGTATAGAATAACATTTATTCCCTCCATTAATTTTATTTTATTTATAATGGTATCTAGAAATTCATTAGTTTTATATTTTAATATCAAACCATTCTCAAAATATTCCCCCATCAGCTCCCGAACTTTATTAAATTGTAATAACTTATTCATCTAAGATTCATTAAGTTTTTTTTTGCTTATTTAATAGTACATGATTCTTTATTTTCTAATTCTTTATGTATGTGGTGGTAAAACCAAAATATATATTTCTATGATAAAATAAATATTAATGTTTTTTAATCTTTTCCACAATCCCACAATTCATTATTTAACTGTAATAAAAAACATTTCATGATTTTCTAATAGTTTTCTACAAAATGAATTTAATATAATTATTTGAAACCTCATATTTACATTAGTTTGTAGGCTATTTATTGTCCAATTAATATATTTTAATCCATATTTCTATATCAATACATTAATCAAATGATTTTTAAAATGAAACTATTTTAACTAATTATGCTTCTTAGAACCCTAAATCGAATGAAGATGCTTTTCCATAATAATTTTGACTAAATTTGTTTCTTAGTAGTGTGGAAGTGAAATTAATTCAATCAATTTGGATATATAATCAATGATCAGAAATATAAATGAATTGTTATATGATTTATGAAATGTTCCTATAAAATAAAGTCCCCAAACATCACACACCTCCACTTAATATACTAAATTATTGGATTTATTTCATTTATACAATTTTTTCTTCCTTCTAACAATTATCAAAAGAAAAAAATCTCATATATAATTGAATTTGAAGGCTAATAAAATTCACATTTGATAATTCTTATTATTTTAATTTCACTCCAATAATGACATCTAAAAAGCACTATATAATAATAATTATAGATAAAATCTATCTCCTCAAATGGAAGTCACATCTAAATAATTCCATAACCTCTCCCATTAAGGATTTATTGAACATACTAATAGTATTGATTAATAACTTCTAGTAATATGTTTGTTACATTATATAAATGTTTTATTATAATTACTCCTTAATCCAAATAAGTCCCCAATTCATAATACCATGACATCTTGTGAGTCATTATAATAAATAATTATTCTTATGGTAATGGTATTTTAATAGTTACAAGATAAAAATTACTTATCTTTTCAATTATTGAAAAATAATTTCAACAACTTTTTCAGCTACCTTATAGTCTTTAATTTCTAAATAAAACTCTTAAATAAGAAACAAATATTGGTTTTGAATCCTTCTTTGACATTAAATATATTAATGTTGACTAGTTAGTGAAATCCAAAATGTTTTTACTAGTATAGTAATGTATTTAATTTTCGATAGCTTTTACAAAATCATGAATCACCTTCTCAATGATTAAATAATTTAACTATTCTCTATTCAACAATTGTGTTGGGTAATTGATGACATGATACTTATATTTATTTATTTCCCCAAGAACATCACCGACGTAAATTTCATTGTAATCACACAAAACCTCCAAAAGAATGATTTAATATAATAATTTTTTATAGGTGATTTGATCAAACTCTCATAAAGAAATTAAAATGAATAAGTTCCTTTTTTATTAAATTTTTATTCCATACCCTTCTCTAGAAAATATTACATTGGTATTAAATTTTTTAAAAATTATTAAACAAAAATTATATAGATTAACAATGGACTAAAAATAATGTTACTTCATTAATTTTGGTGGATGTTAATACAATATCAATGACCTCAATCTTATATTTATCAAATTATATCCCTAAATAAGAGATCATGTACCCAATATCAATACCTCATTTCACCATAAATTTACTTTTTTCCTTGTTTATGTTCTAATTTATCTACTCATATCTCTCTAAATGTATATAAATAATCTATAAGAACTCCATAAAAAATAACAATAAATATTAGAATGGTTTCAATGAATGTTTAAATATATTTATACACAAAAAAAATAATATTTCCATCAAACATATCTAGAAGGATTTTTGGAGTTAACGCAATTCAAAAAAAACATATATATATTTTATATATATATATATATAGTTTACTGTTTTCATCACATTATATTTAGATCTTATAAACACTTGGTTTTGGTTTTGAGTAACCATCCTCGAAATAATGGAGTTCATTTCCTTTCATCCTCTCTAGTACTTGATCAATGAATGATAATATAAAATGATCATTCCTAGTTATGGAATTAATCTTCTAGTAATAAATACACAACCTTAATCTAGGTACATTGCTTATTGGAAATAGATCCTTTTTATAAATGGTCATGACTTTTATTCCACTATTCGTAGGCACCACCTAAATTGAATTATCCTAGGAACCCTAAAATGGGATACACTCTTACCACATAAATAAGAATAATCACCTTATCCTCCACCAATTCTATTATGAAAGTATTCATCCTTCTTTTTAATTCAACTATTATCATAGCATTTGGTTTCATAATGATGTTATAAAGATACACATATGGACGAACTCCATGTATATCTGTAAAAGGAAAATATATAGTTGTATTGTATATATTAAGCACTATATATATTCTCTTCCTACTATTAATCTAGAATTTATGATATTTTCATTGGAAATATGTTATTATTTTCCATTAATTTATATCTTGGGGTGAAATGAAGTTTCATAAATTGAATGTTAGGTTCATCCTCTATTAAAGGGTTAAAATATTCCATCATGTTTCCTTTATTCTCATCCATTTTATTAAAACATCCTTCCTTAATTTTATATTTAAATTTATAGATTTTTTCATTCACTAATAATATCATCATCTTCAATCAAAGAATCATTTATTGGATTTTGTTTCATCACATCATTCTCAGTTTTAGTAAAAAAATCATCAAGGACATCAATCATACAACAATAGTATATGAATGAAGGATTTATAATATCTTAAAACACATACAAATATTCTTTTTCTCCACCCACTCTGAATGTGAGTCCCCCTTGGGGTAGATTAATTACATATCCTCATGTGGTTGACAATATATAGATTAAAAAAATTTGTTTTCTATCATTATTAAAAACCATCAATAAGAATCTTGCAGGAAATATTAGATTTCCAATGCTAATTTGCACATATTGAATGACTTTTTTTATTTGTAATCAATATTTCAAATAAATTTAATTCAAATAGGGTATTATTTATCTAAATAATACCTATATCCTTGAATATTATTAGTCTACAAAGGTTTATACTCACCCCTAAGTCAATGAGATAAGTTTATTCCTTGTTCCCAACAAAGTAACAAATGATTTAAAATAGTCTAGGATCTTTGAAATTATCAATGAAATTTATTTGAATGGATGAATAAAATTTATCAATGATAAGAACTGTAAGTTTTTATTCAAGTCTCCTCTACATAGATATAATTTTATTCATTTAATTAGTTTCATAAAGAATCTTTTCCAACACTTCTACAAAAGTTATGGTAATGTGAATCTTTTGGAAAAGAAGAAAGAATTCTACAAACTTTTTATCCTGTTTTTTATCCTCATTTTCATCCATCACTAAGTATCCTATTATGTATGGAATGTGGGCCATGTATATATCTAATTCATTATTCAAGTATTCCACCATCTCTTTTCCCATTTATTTACATAGCTACAGACTGCTTTTCTACCAATTCGTTATTAAAACTAGTCAGTCAATCTTTATTGTCCACAATACCTTTCTTTTCCTTCTATAATTAGTCCTCAATAACTTTTGTTGTAATTCCTTCAAAAACGTTTATTCTTATTATTCTAATTTTTAGAACTCCTTCTCTTGGATTGATTTTAGTAGTAGTAGTAACTTTTCTCTTATCTATTATATTTTTTGTGTATAAACAACAACCCTACTTCCATGTGAAGATTATAGATACATTTTTGAGTACCTTGAACTAGTTAATCATTCCATAAAATTTCATATTTGGTACTTTCAAAAACCCATTTATCTTTATTTTAATTTTGAAATTTCTTGTTCATCGCCTAAAATTCATGCAATCTTCTTATTATATTGATTTACACGTGATGTTTATTGCCTGTAATTTCCTTGTATGATATTTACTCAGTGTCCATTGTGTTACACTTCTTATAATTTGGTAGGACAGAATTATTTAAAACTTCTTTTCTCCTACCAAGATAGTTTATGATGGTTATTTTATCCATGATAATTAGTGTTAGAGCATTTTAAATAGGTTTTTTCCTATAATTTCCAGTGTAAATCATTCCCTCCACTTCTGATGATCATACCACTGCAAAAATATGAAAACGTTTTCAATTTATAAAATTGTACCAATAAATTCAATAACATTAACATTTATCCTTTTTCACTTCATCCTCTAAAAACATATTTCATTATTGTGTTTGATGATTATATATTAATAATTTAATATTATATCTGATAATTATCTTATTCATTATTTCTCTACTCCCACTCACTACCATTTTTTGTGAGTACATTTATTGAATATTGAAAATGTTTTTCTATTATTAATTTTTATTATCCTAATAGAATCCCTCTGTAAATTAATCAATCAAATTCAAACATATAACATTCAATACATCCTAAAATAATTGTACGATCAATGATGGTGGAAATTGACTATGAGGAAATTTCTATAATAGTTCTTAAATCATTCATAAGCATAATGGATTGGTTCATTATCATTTTTTAAAAAGTTTAAAATTATTTATCATCAATTTAATAGTTCTTTGAGTGTGATTAAACAACCTTAATTGTAAATATTTTACCAAAATCCAAAAAACTTCTTACTGAAAAATATATTTTCTTATGTATCCCTTCATATAATTAGGAAAAAAACAACATAATTTAATCCTATGAAACATCATAAAAGTTATATATTATACTATTGTCCAAAATAACTGATAAAATATAGTTCATCCACTATTGTAATCCCATATAATTTTTTGAGATGAAAAAAAATTAGTGATGTTTTAATTTTGAATTCCTAGAATTTGGTGTTAATTTAATACATGATTGAATACAAAGAAGTCTTGGAACATGAAAATTAATTAGGATTTTTGAGCCTTTATTATTCAACATTAACTCGTCATGAACGTGTGTAACCCCATTTTCTTGTTATATTCTCAATAAGTGATATTATTTAATTTTATCTATAGTTTTTTTTAAACATTGGTGAATAAATGTCTTATTTTAAAAGATTAATTTTAACATTCATGTCCAAGATATAAAAACAAAACATGAATCAGTTCATTATAACACCTCGTGTACATATTCAAATCATTAATGGAAAGAGTCAACACATAGGGATGATATATATAAAACCAAGTGGGAATTGGTTTCCCTCTTTTAAATATAATTATAAATCATGGAATCATTTAAAAATCACTATATCCTTAGTAGATCACAGACATGATAACAATGTAAACCAATATATTAGGGATACATGATCACCATAAATACTTATGGAGCCTAAAATATATATATATATATAACATAATAATATGAAAAAAAAACTACAAAGATTCATAATTCAAAAATACCAGTACAAACCAAAAATAAAGTTGAACTGCATAATAGTAGTATAAAAAACTCTGTAAACCAAATAAACCCTGATAGATATTAAATAATGTCCCATGTGATGGATAACCCCTATAAAAATACAAAGGATGTCCATCATATATCTGAATGTACCTTCCAAAAAAATAATAAAAACGTTTCCTGTGACTTCACACATTGTTTCCTATAAACCACCCAACTCTAGTACTTTTAATTCACTTGGGTCATGCGAATCAACTTCTACACACATCCCAAAGGTACATTTATGTTTTGAGTTCATTGTATCCAATAAGTTCTCACCACTAAACAGCTAACGACCACTTATAAAACAAGGTGAATACATTATTAATATAAAAATAATCAATAATGAAAATTTATTAATTAAAAATAGTTAATAAGTTAAATTTATAATCTAAAATTTAAATAGGTTTGGTTATGGGTGTTAAACAAGCCAATACAAACATCAGCCATAGTTTCATCAAGCGTCACTTGAAATCCATAATGATAATTTTTTTAATAATGTTATACCAATCAATAGTTTTTTAAAATTCCAAAATAAATTAGACATAAATGTAAGTTTCCTTAATAAAAAAAGAGGTTGTGAAATGTCATGGAAAACCCCATAAAATTAATTAATCCATATAAAGATGTGGTATGAGACATCATGTTTCATGCTGGATCATGATGTGTGGGGATTTTTCATGGATCCCTGATCAATAGTTTATTTTCCAATGCATGCAATATAGTGTACACCAATGGTTGGTCAAGAGGAGGTAACCTATACAACACTGACATTTCATTGTCAGTATTTAAATTCTATATAATATAAAAACTAAATAATATAATTTCACTATTTATAATGATGTATGTAATATATATATATAATTTAATGAAAATAGAATGAATAAATATAGAATGATGGTAGAAATAAAAGAGATCATCCCAGGAGAAACAAAAGAGTAAACATTCATTGTCTCCTTATTAGTTTCAAATATACTAAATAAAAATTTTCTATTATATATATGAACATTCGTTAATTATGATTTTATGAATATATGGTTCACTCAATGGTCACTGAGAGACTACACATCCACCTCCTTGATCGAGGGATAATATTGAAGAAGGGAAAGCTAAACCTTGAGTGGAAAGTGAAGATAAAAAGGAACCTTTCCCACTAAGATCCCCCTAGACTAACTCTATGTAAATTATAATGATAAAAAATTATATCTCAAAAACAATGGTTCAGTTCTAGATTTCTCCTCTAGGAGCTCCTTGGGGTTGGTTACTCATTATCATGAGTGTATGAAATCAAAGTGGAGAAGAATGAGTTGTTAAAACAAAATATGAAAATAAAATAATGATAGGAAGAAGATGATGAATAGATATTAAAAAATCAATACCCTGTTTTATAAAAATAAAAAACTATAAATATACTAAAAATGGACAATTATTGTTTCCATCCCTTTTGAAATGAGAGGGGATAATTTTTTATGACCAAAATGGATGAAAATTTTCAGTCCAAATATTGATACCAAAACTATTGACATGGTAAAGCCATTTAATGAAAAAAAAAATTGGGAAATATGCATTCATTGAGGTTTTTACCATATGTATATTTTTTCTAAATATGAGATTTATTCTTTTTTTATATATTTGGATATATTTATATCCATGTTAATTAAGAAATTTATTACAGACAACTAGACTCTTTTTATTCACAAAGTCTAATTTCAAATGCATGTGTGGCCTTAAAAGAGGATAAATATAGTTTTTTAAACTTCATAAAAAATTTCCAATAATATCCTCTAATTATACAATATGTATTTCAAGTCATTTGGATAATCCATTTATGAGGTATGGTCCCATCTTTGCAAGTATCAATTTTTGTGATCATATTTTGAGGACTAGTTTTTTAGCTAGTTTTGGGATTTCAAATGATGGAATGAGATTGGGGGAAAATATAATGTAATTAATCCTAATATATTTTTAATCCTAAATAATAATAATTTTACAATTTTGATCAGCATGTAAAACATTATATAAAAAATAAATAAATAATTTAAAACAGTTAAAAATCCAAAATTAGGCCATTTCGAAAATTATGCTCAGAATGATACTAAAACCAAAAAAATGACAATTTACCTTCAAATAAAAATAGTGTGACATTAAATGAATTACATTTATTTGAAAAATAAATAATTTTTTTCTCTATCAATTTTCCCACACATAAACATTTCACTCCTAGGAAATCATCTGATAACATGGTACAAATGAGAATCACAATCAATAAGACTCCAATAAGGGTTAGAAACCTCTCAATTTGGGAAATATTTCAATTTACATTGTACATGTACACATGAGTATCACAATAAATCAGAATTCATAAAGGGGTAATATTGTAATAAAAGAAAAAAAATTCATTCATCAACCATTTAAATCATAAAAAACATTAAAATAATGAAATGTTCCCAAAATACCAATATGTTTTTAATTTTGAAAAGTATTCGATTCAACTGAAGAATCATAAAAATACACTAATAATGAAATGAAAAACATGAAAAATTCAGAAATGATATGAAAAATAAATGGAATCAAAAAAATAAAATCCTAAAAAATGATTGAAATCCCTCCCCCAAATATATATCACTTACTACCCTATATTTAGTTTAATATAGATCAATAATTTTTTGTATATATAATTTTAATTTTGTAATAAGTAAAATAGGGAAACAAAAAAGACACAACTACATTTATTTTTTATTGGAAACATGAGCTAACCTCTTAGTTTATAAAATTTTAAAACTATAAGAAAGAAAAAAAGAATAATAATTAAAATAAATAGAAATAAATATAAGGGGGAATGAAAATTGATAGTTCTTGGTTTAGATCCCCAAGTGGGTGATAGGTTTTTATTTTCTATATTCTGGTAGTTGTGGTGAATTATCTGCAATCCTAATGTGGATGTTGTTTCATTGAAATGAAACACCACATATCAGTTTTGATGGTATCCATGAGTAGAATCAAGAATGGAGAATCCTAAAAAAAATAGAAAATTATCAACCCTAAAGAAACAATAAAGATATAATTGGAAGTCTAGAGTGGGAGGGAAATGAAGATAGGGATGACCCCTGTTGGCTATCATGGTGTCCTACACTATATGGTATACATGTTTTGTAGAGGAGTTATTAGTATCACCACATTCTACAACAAATATTCTTCTTCAATCACCACTTGAATTGATTCTTCCATAACATCAAATACATGTTCCAATTGTTTCATGTTAGAAATTTCAGAAAAGGAGAGGTAAAAAAATAATTCATCTCGAATAAGATTAAAACATGATGATTCAATAAAGATATCTTCCCTTTCATGTATGTTAGGATGGGAATTCATCTATTACGGAAACATCGTTGGAAACACAATCTAAACAAGTGCATCATTATCTCCATCTTCCAAATTAATATAGAGGTATAAAGGTGTTATTTTTCATTATTAAGGGTGGGAAGATCAACTTTCTCAATATCTTCAATATTTTTATTCTAGGATTCTTCCCAAAAAATTGATCTCCCATAGGTGAATCATCTTCCACATTTTTTTCAAGGACCTCCTTGGGAAATGTTTTAGTGAGAGTGGATTTTAGTAAATAATTTATTAACTCTTTCTCAATAACCTCATATTCATATCATAAAAAATTATTGGTGAAATCTCTTTCACCACTCATTTGGGTTATGGCTAATGTTCTAGTTCTACATTCTGTAGAAGTTAAAGATTATATTTTCTAACCTTATATCATTTCTCTTAATTTTTCTTATTTCATAATTATGTTATTGTATCTAGGATTCATGATCAACTGGAACATATTCATTTAACTGAGATTTTTATCCCATGCATAGTAATTTGATTTGAAATTAATCATGAATAAATAATTTTTTTTCTGTTTTTTAAAATTTATAATTTTTTTGTAATTTTTTGAAAAGCGTTGGGTGAATGTTTTGTCCCTCCCAAGAAAAGGAATCAATTTGATACATGGTAATTTTTTGTGGGTACCTAATCAATACTTTATTTACAAAAGCATGAAATATATTTCACACTAAGGGTCGGTCTTGAGGAGGCAACTTACACAACACTAACATTATTTTTTCAATATTGAATTTTTTAATAATATAAAAATAAATAATATAAATCAACATGCCTGAAATATTATTGTAATATAAATATAGACATATATATATAAAGCAATGAAAATATAATGAAAAAATATATAATGATGTTATATTGAAAGAATATCCTCCAAGGAAAACATCCAGAGTAAACCTTCATCATCTCATTATTAGTTTCAAATATACTTAATGAACATGATCCATTATTTGGATGAAAATAATATAATTCATGTCTATTGAATATAATATTCGCTTAAAAATAATTGAGTGACTTTACTTCCACCTCTATAATCAATGTAGATTATTATATAAGGAAAATCTAAGTCTCATGTGGAAAGTACATACATAAAGGAACCTTAACCACTATGGTCCCTCTTGGCATAACTAAAAGAAAATAAGAAACATAAAAAATGATAGCTTACAAACATAGTTTTAAAATTGGTTTTATCCTTTGGTTACATTCTTTGTTTAGTTACTCATGATCACGAGTATAAGAAATCGAAGTATAGAAGAACAGAGTGGAAACACAAAAGATAAAAATAGGAGAATGAGAGGAATAAGACGTCTAATATATATTAAAAATACATAATAATATTTAAAAATGATAAAACCATAAAAAACTACAAAAGATAAAAAACTAATGTTTCCAACACAGTAGAAAAGATAAGGGATGCATTTTTATAGGAAAAATGTGTGAAACGTTCCACTAAAAATCTTTCCACTGAAAGAATGTACACGGTAGATCCATTTAGTGATTGAATTAGTGAAATGTTACATTTTTAATGTGGTTTACATATTTCTCCTATGTGTTCCCATGAAATTTCAAATTCATTGGTTGTAATGACCTGAGAATTCCATGTAATTGTTTTAAATTATTTTGGATTTTTAAGAGTCTGTGAAAGTTGACGGTGCTTGATTCTGAGGACCAGTGTGCCCAGAATGAATTTCTGAACTTTTTTATGGTACGTTCAGTAAACGTACGGGCAACGTTTTCTATCTATTGAACAGGTGCTCAGATTAAAAATCGGTGGTATCCTTTGAATTTGGAATGGTGGGATTCACTTAAGAGAATATCAATTTCAACCTAAGAATGTTAGGACAAAAAGGTAAAGCGTGGACATTACAGAGAAATAATAAAATAACATAACAAGTTATTTTATTTCTTTTTCTACGGAGGATGAGCGGTGGTGGTGGGGACCGGTAACATGTCAAACCAATTAATTTCTTGACTCATCTATTGTGTAACTACACCATTGTGAAGTAAAAGAGGTTCATTAATTCATTTACTGAACCTCATTAATTCCTCAACATGTTACTCACCATTCCCCCACCTTTTTAAATGGAGCTTGGAGTGGGGTTTTGGCACATCTTCTCTATGTGAGGAAACATTGGCGAAGTTCTCTGGAAACATCCACCGATGAAGGATGGAAGCATGGGAAGTAATGATCTGGGATTGAAGAATGTTTATGACTCCATCCAACGAGGACATCCTCCTGCCACAACTACAATACCTCCAACAGATCATGAGGTAGGGGTAGTCTTTTATTAATTTAATAAATTCCCTTGATTCTATTCTTTGTTCATAATTTTTTGGGAGGTTTTTATGAGAGATTTTAATGGGGTTTCAATAATATCTATGTGAGTTATAATTAACCGATTTTTATAAAGCTAATGCATAGTATATGGGCCAAACAAACAAGGTCCATACCCTATGCCACATGTTTTTCATTGCATTCTTCAGAGGAGAGTTTTTCCGACTTGATGAAACCCTGAAACTGGGAGGCGCGCAAGGACAGAGAAATTTCAAGAAGACCATAGGATTTACCAGAAGGAAGAACAAACCATCGGGGCTCACCCAGTGGCCTGCGGAAGAAGCGCTAGCATAGTAGGGCCGGCGAATGGGGTTGAAGAATGGGGGCGGTGGATGGAAACCACCAGTCGTTATGGAAGAGCGGCATCGCTCGAAGTTGCGGGGGGCTGGGCAAGCATCTGAAAGTGGTACATCCATGGCGACGGCGGCGGCGTACTATCACCTTCCATGTTAAAGTGTTGCGGTGGTGGAAAAGTATGGGACCCGCTCCATGTGGGTCCATCCCGTGATAAGGTGGCCCCACCTGGTGTCACCCATTATGGTGCTTAAAGTCTCCTTTGAGCCATTCGGTAGCAGCACACCATGCGACCCCCATGGGCTACGCCAACCGGCAGGCTGGACCTCCCGACAGGCCAGGTCTATCCCGGATAGGGTGAGGTTGGTTCAGGCTGGGTCGGGCTTGGTTGGTCCGAACTGGTCACACCGGACCTGGACCCCTCTCAGGCCCAAAAATGCTTAGAAGGCCTTATCAGGTAAACCAGCAGTCCATTTCATAAACCATCTATATTGCTAGGATCCATGGAGTGATACGGTACTTTTGAGATAATCCATGAGAGTATTGGAAAAAATTGGAGAAGGTTCGGGTTGGAATAAATATGAATCCAACTGCCAATAACATACAGAATAGACATCTGACTGACATGCTGTCTATTGAGTTGAAAACCTTATGATGTGATAGAGCATTAGGTTACTTCTTCATAGGACTTCGTGTAGGTTGAAATAATACCAAGGGATTGAGGAGCGGTTCTCCTAGAATCAAGCATGTAATGAGCATGAATCCAGTGGCTGGTACTGAGGCGGAGGATGGAGACATATCATACAGAGATTTTTACCTAGAAATCCTATGTGTATTAGCAGCAATTCTATGTGGGTAATATCCTATGTGGGTCAGTGCTTAGTGATCCTATGTGGGTCAGTGCATACCAATCCTGTGTGAGTCATATCCAATGAGGGTCAGCGCTCGGCAATCCTGTGTTTGTTAGTGCATACCGATCATGTGTGGGTCAAATATTTTGTGGGTCAGCGAGAGTTAGTACCTATCATTCTTGGGATGGTTGGATCCTATGTCGATCAATGGGGGTTAGTGCCAATCGATCTTTTTTGGGTCAGTCTCCGTATGGTTAGCAGCAGTGCCTCTCGAAAAAATATGATGAACTAGCATCTTGACCAATCTTGTGTACTTTTGTTCATTAATTATACATGGTTTGAGCTATGTCTATTTCTTTGTACATTGTGATTGAGATCATTCATTGTTCTTTTTTCCTTTATAGTGTTCTTAGAGACCTTCGGAGGTCTCAGAGTCACTACTGAGTGTTGTTATACTCACCCCTGCACGGGCTTCGCCTTCACCATGTTGTGTTTTGTGCAGATGACAAGTGGCTCAGCTGAGACTGTAGGATCTAAGACTAGTCATTACACATAGCTGATAGTTACGGGTGACGTGGAGTGCTAAGAGATTATCTGTACCTAACCATCAGGTAGGATTTATGGTGGATGATCTCAGGTGATATTTGTTGATTCATTTGTGGTTGTATCTATTTAGTTGGTCTTGTATTCCAAACCCTTTACACTCATTTCTTACTATTACACTTAGTTATGGATGCTAGTTATGGTTGCATCTTACTCTTATGTTCGGTTTTACTTTTCATAGTGTACCCTTTTAGTTTCTTTATTGATTTTTAGGCAATGCCTTCCCATTTTTGGGAAATTCCTTCCCAGTGATAGTTGCCAACCCCAGGATTTTGGAAGAAATGCTAGGGGTAGTCAGGATATGGGCCCCGAGGGGACGGGTTGTGACAAACTGGTATTAGTGGGGTTTGGTCCACCGAAAAACTAGAACTATGAATTTTAATGGAGAAATAGTGTTAATTGTTTTTAGTATGGTTTTTAGTTCTGGGAGTTTAGTGTTGGTGCGGCAGCCGACATATCCAACACTAGGACCCTAAATTCTAATTTCTAACTTGGTGCATGAAAAAACTGATTGCATGTGTTTTGGAAAGATTTTTTACTTTGATATCTTTTGAGTCATCTCACTATGTATAACTCTTTGATTGTGGAATGCCTGTTTCTTTTCTCGATGCCACCATATATATTTCTGGCCATTATTCTTGATAGAGTACAAGATGACGGCCCACCAAGTGACGATACTTTGGTGTGGGGCCATTTTACTATGTCATCCCCTTGGGGTGATGCACCTACATCACCACCACCCATTGGTAAGCATATGCCACCAGCCCCACTGGAAAACCATGCACGCTGACTAATCACATTCCAAAAGTTCCTGAGACAGAGGCCTCTGATGTTTCGAAGACAGAAAAGTCCACATGACGTTGTGTACTGGCTGGAGGTTGTGGCTAGAGTTTTTCTCTTGGTTGAGACAACATTATAGTAGATGGTTATCCTAGCTTCTAGCCTTTTCCATGGCATGATAAGGATATGGTGGAGCCTGACACTCCAGACACATGACGAGATAACCCTCACCTGGGTAGACTTTGAGAGCCTCTTTAGAGTGGTGTTTGTTCCAGCAATACTATGCTCAATGCGTATCCAGAAGCTGCTGCACATTCAGTATGACAGATTATCAGGGGCCCGTTACTCGGATAGATTCACTAATCACTCGAACTACTCCACTGTCATGGTACATAACCCATTCTTTAGGGCCTCGACCATTGAGATGGGTCTTCGGTAGGAGACCAGAGTGTCAATGATATCACTACATATCTCAATGCAGGGTGGAGTGGTCATGCAAGAATTGTTAGTGGAGATCTTCAAAGTTGATTATGAACCTATGGTGAGAGCCACCACTAGATAATATGTGGCTGAGTAATTTTTAGGACGCAGTATACAGATGACGCAGAGGTCCAAGCAGGCCTGACCCACCGGTGGACGACCCCAGGATGCAGGGTTAGAGGTTCGGACCTCGCGAGGTAGAGAAGGTCAGCTGGGAGGTAGACTATGCTTTATGTAGGGTGGGTAGAGCCACATGGCTTGTGACTACCTGGCCCACTATACTGATGACTAGCTGATGGTCAAGGGACCACCATGGCAGAGGCAGAGATTCTAGAAGGAAGGTCCGTAGGGTAGCGGATGAGGCAGAGGAGCAAGCTGTGTAGCTGGTGGTGGGCATCGATTTGAGGTTCTACTAACACCACCACCATGAGGTCCACCCCGACCATATAGAGCATGTTGACAGGGGTGATCAAAACTACAGGAAGCATAGGCCTATGACCATGATGCTCTAGAGATTATTAGAGGTTTGATATGTGTCTATTGCTCCCTAGTTGTAGTAATTATAGACATGCGTTCCATTCACTATTTCATTTACAAAACACTCATTCGGAGCTCAGAGATTCCACTGGATATGTTATCTCGATCCTTGCGATTGTAGACTCCTAAAAGATAAGTTTCGACGATTACACATAGGTGAAAGATGTGTGAGCTCACTCTAGGAGGTGAGAGCTTCTGCTGGGATCTCTTAGTAGTTGTGTTGAGTCCTTATGATGTCATCACGGGAATGGAATGGATATTCATAGTCCATGCTTAGATTGTTTGTTTTAGGCACCTAGTGCGGTGTGTCTGTGAGGATGGTATTAGTTTTACCTTCACTCATGAAGAGGAAACCATCACTACGCAAGATATACTATCTCCAAGGATGGTGCAACCAATTATTCATCAATTGTATAGCCTCATCCTCTGAGAATTTGACATGTGGAGTTTGCGTTATTCTATAGGGGTGCACCAGTATGCTGATTTATTCCCTGATGATGTTCTGGGACTACCTCCTCATAGATAGTTAGACTTTTACATCGAATTGTACCCAAGGATGACACTGATATCTACACCAGCATATCAGGTGGATATCATGGAGCTTCAGGTGTTGTGGGTAAAACATGAGGATTTGTAGGGAAATGGGTTCATAAGGCCTAGTGTTTCTCCATTAGCATCCTTGATCTTGTTTTCCAAGAAGGCATATGGGAGTTTAATATTTTTGTGGACTATCGTCGCCTGAACTAGGAGACTGTGAAGAAAAAGTATCCACTCACAAGGATTTATTATCTCTTCGACATACTGTGTGGAGATCGATGGTTTTCGATGATAGACGTAATATCAGGCTATCATTAGCTTAGAGTACGGGACGCGGGCGTACCGAAGATAGCCTTTAGATGTCGGTATTTCCATTACGAGTTCTTGGTGATGCCTTTAGGAGTGACCAACTCTATAGTAGTGTTTATGGGGATCTGGTATAGGATCATTTAGCTATACCTTGATCTCATTTTGGTGGTCTTCATTGATGAAATCTTGATATACTCAATGTCGGAGGATAATCACATCATGCACCACCAGATAGTTCTAGATAAACTCTGAGAGAACTACCATTATGGGATGCTATAGAAGTTCCATTTTTGGATATGGGAAGTCCACCTCCTTAGGCATGTTATCTCAGAGGATAGACTCATAGTAGATTTGGCTAAGATATAGGCAGTGCATTCTTGGGAGCCACCTAGGAGTGTGATAGAGGTGCGGAGTTTCCTAGGATTGGTTGGGTACTACAGGACATTTATACCTGACTGCTCCAGGGTAGTGGCAACCTTGTCAGATTCAACAAAGAAGGGGTAGCCTTTCTTGTGGTCAGAGAAGTACCATCTGATTTTCTAGGAGCTGAGGTAGGACTGAAGAGTGACCCCATATTGAGGCTAATAGAAGATGGTGTCAGGTATGTAGTCTGATGCGATGCATTAGGGGCCGGAATAGGTTGTGTCCTAATGTAGGAGCGATAAGGTATCACCTATAGCTCACAAAAATTGAGACAAAACAAGAAGAACTACACAACCCATTATTTGGAGTTATCAGTAGTGGTCTTTGTGCTGAAGATGTGGCAGCACTACTTGATGGGTGAACATATTACTATTTACTCTGATCACAATAGTATGAGGTATATCTTTTCAAAGAAGGATATGAACCTAATACATCAAAAATGGTGAGAGTTCATCCCATACTATAACATGGAGGTAGTCTATACTCCTGGGAATGGGAATGTAGTGGCAGACACACTCAGCAGGAGGTCGGGTCTCAACTGGTGGGTGAGGTGACAGAGCAGATAGCCATGTTGCAGATATCCTTTGAGGATAGAGATGGAGTACCTTACCTATTGTCTATGACATTCAATCCCCCACTTCTTCAGTGTGTTCAGGAGGCACAGCTTGGGGATGTAGACTGCGAGGACAAATGTGATCAGATATCCTTTGGATAGGCTCCTGATCGATTTTATGAATGCGGGGAGCACATCGTCCTCTTCAGAGGACGCACTATGGTGCCCGTGATTCTACGAGAGGAGGTGATGTGAGAGTTCAATACAACCCCTTTGGCGGTACATCATGGGGTGACAATGTTATACAAGGATCTATGTAGTATATACTAGTGGTCAGGGATGAAGAAAGCAATGGAACAGTTTGTATCATGATGCATCACTTGTCAGCAAGTGATGTACGGGCATTAGGTACCATCAAGCTTAGCTCCGCCACTTGAGGTACCAGAGTGAATGTGGGATGGTATATCCATGTACTTTATGAAAGGGCTACCACGTATGTCTATGGACCATTATTCCATCTGGGTGATCGTTTACCGACTCACCAAGTCGGCCCAATTCCTACCCATCCGAGAGCAGGGATTAGTAGAGGGATTGGGACGCCTCTATGTATAGGAGATTGTATGACTTCATACGGTTCCATCAATGATCGTCTCAGATTACGGAACTCGTTTTACATCCCTCTTGTGGAAGTGATTATAGGAGGTTTTCAGAACTTGGCTACTCATGAGCACCACCTTTCACCCTCATACATATGGTCAGATAGAGTAGACTGTACAAAAACATGAGTACATACTTCATCCTTGTGTCCTCAATTTTGGTTGTAGTTTGGAGGACCACCTGCCACTAGTGGATTTTGAATACAACAACATTTATCACTCTACCATTGGAATGGAACATTTTGAGGCCTTGTATGGGTGACCAAGCTGATCAACTCCTTGGTGGACAGACCCAAGGTGGTCAGCACTTATATGTCCAGAGATGGTACAAGCTACCATAGAGAAGGTGTAGGTCATAAATGATTAGATGAAGACTACACAGATCTGGCAGAACTCTTATGCTGATAAGAGACAGAGACCCTTGCAGTTTGAGGAGTGATACCATGTATTTTTATGGGTCTCATCCCAATGAGAATTATAGAGGTTATGTTGGGGCAGTAAGCTATCTTCGAGGTTCTTCAGACCTTTCCAGATCCTCAGCAGAGTAGGTTAGGTGGAGTACCATCTATCTCATCCACCATAGATGCACCAGATGCATAATGTTTTCCATGTGTTGCAGTTGAGGAGATATGTGCATGATCCATCACATGTTATAGACTAGGGGTGAGCTAGACATTGATGATGTGGTGAAGTTTTCAGTGTTCTGGGTGGAGATATAGGATCGATAGGAGCGGGTCCTCCATCAGTGGTTGATCCCTCTGGTGGGAGTTCATTGAAATCATAGGAACCTCTAGGATAGAGCATGAGAGAGGGAGGCTCATATACGTTCTCATTACCCCCACTTGTTCCCCTAGTTTTGTTATAGCTTTTGAGGATGAAAATACCTAAGGTGGGACGAATTTAAAGACACTAAAATTCCATGTAACTTTGTTTAAATTATTTGGGCATTTTATGAGACTGCAAAAATTAACGATGCTTGATTCCAAGGCTCGGAGTGCCTGGAATAAATTTCTGAACTTTTTAAAGGTACATTCATTATAGCAATGAGCGACATTTTCTATCTTTTTAATTGGTGATCGGATTAAAAATATGAGGGCACCGTTGAATCCTCAATGTCGTGATTCGCGTAAGGGAATAATCATTTCAACCGTAGAAGTTCGAGAGAAAAAGATAAATTTTATACATTACAGAAAAATAATAAAATAACTGTAGACACAGAAAAGTGCTTAAGAGCCGAAGAAAGTTTTGAAATGACGAAGCAAAGTCATACTCGGACCCGGAGTCCCGGTCCGGAGGGCTAGGAAGTGCTGCGCAAAATAAAGGAGGATGTGCGCGGAAAAATGTGGGCTGCGTGAAAGGCGTCCAGGATTCGCAAAAGGTCCCCGGTGCTGGTGTGCAATTTTTGGGTGCCTGCGCCCGTGAGGTTAACATTTCACGTCACCTGGATTCCGTGACTCCGGAGGCCTATAAATATAAGGGGTGATCTTTCATTTTGGGGATGTGTAATTTGAAGCAGCTCTCGTGCACTAAATAGGACTTTCGCGCACGTAAGATGACTTTCAGGTACTAACCCTTTTTGCGCAACCTCGCCCCAGGATCCACCATTGTGCGCAATCCCACTAGCCTAATTAATATTCCAAACCCTTCAGGGTTCCTCCCTTGCGTGCAATTCCTTCCATTGCGGGCAAAAAGGTTCATCTGTGTGCAATCCCTTCATTGGGTGTGGCCTTTCCTTAGGGTTTGGCCTTTGCCACTCGCGCGCAATTCACCCACCTTGCGCGCAATTTCCTTAGCTGCGCACAATTCTTCTGCCCTAATTGTGTGCCATCCCGACGTTTTGTGCGCAAACCATTTCTTTTCATGCAATCCTTGGGACCCCTTACCTTGATGCCCCCTCGGGTGCCTCTCTGTGTAGGCGCCCGATGTCCTCCATACCGGGAATGCACGCCATGCACTATTTTCCCATATGGACTTCCAGGCTCGTATGATGTAACCTCAAGGTCCCTTGGGAGGTGTTTCCAATTGTGTTGCTTTGCCTTATGCTTCTTTGCATAGGCACGCTAACGGCTATTGCTTCTTCGCATAGACAGGCTAATGTGGACCCCTCGATGGTTCGCTTTCAAACACCCCTTCACCACGGCCTTGCCGATTCCTTCCCTCCCTCAAGGGGTAGAGGGTGCTTGTTATTTAAGTCCTAGGGGTGTGGAGTGAACCCACCTCATCCGAGATGCAGGACACTAAACTGAGAAGCACCTCATCCTCATCACATGACGTTAAACTATGATTCAGCCCCGTGCTTCGCACATAGGGTTCCCCAGATCGGACATTCTTTACGCCCACTCATCTCCAAGGGAGTGGAATCTTCCTCACATTGAATGGTATACTCCATCTCGGAGCGGCGTTTGTCCATGGGGGAAGGTCATCCACCCTGGTGTAAGACCCTAGCCTCTCTTGAAGAAGGTAGCACTCATGCACCTCCGTACTTCCCCACTGCCAAGGCCAGTGGAGGCCGTGATAGGGAACGAGGCATCTCCATTAGTCAGTCCCATTTCCCTCTCCCTCTGCACTTTGTCGCAATTTGGTCCTCCATCCTAGAGTAAGTCTCGGCACCCTAGTCTGTTCAATGCATAATCCCCTCTTCGCTTATCACGGACGCACCCCTTGCGACGTGATCATCAGGTCCCTGAAACCTCTTGTTTCTCACACCGAAAATGACTCACGTGAGCTTAGAGTGAGCACTGACACTGACCCCACCTCCAGTTAACTAAGAGGACTTGGATCCGTGCTAAGGCATGGTACGTAGGAATCCTCCACGAGGTTCAAGCCAATCACCTGGTCGTTTCGACCCCATCGCATCGGTTCACCAACCATTATGGGCCGCCTCAAAGCGTAGGCCCCATACCCACCATGGGTCACCACAGAGCATACTCCCCATACCCACCGTGGGCCACCTCAGAGGGTAAGCCCCATACCCACCATGGTCCGCCTGAGAGCGTAAGCCCCATACCCACCATGGGCCACCTCAAAGCGTAATCCCCATACCCACCATTGGCCACCTCATAGCGTAAGACCCATATCCACCTTGGGCCACCTTAGAGCGTAAGCCCCATATCCACCATGGGTTGTCTCAGAGTATAAGCCCCATATCCCCCATCCCGTATGACGTTAAACTGTATGCCTTAACTATGGGGACTTTGATCTGTGCTAAGGCATGGTGCGTAAGAAGCCTCGATGAGATTAAATCCCAACAACCACGCTTCATACTAACCTCTACCTCAAGACCATGAGCCTCGAGAAGCTCATGCACTAGCCCGGGGGCCTTACTCCCTCTGGGTTCCATCCATGCGTCCATTCTAACATGTCTCTTTTTCAGGCGTCCCACTGTATGATCGAACTACGTGGACTTTGATTCCCTGTAACGGGGATACTTAGGAAACCTATATAAGGTTCAATCCCCTCTTCAATCCATCACCCATATTGATTCTTACCCAGGCCTCCACGTCCCATTGGGATCATGCCACTCCATTGCACTCCACAGTTTCTAGGAAGTTGGCCTCGCACTGGCCCCAACATCGGTGTTCCCTCCAGGGGTTCTTCAATCTGATCCACTCTCAGTGTCCCGATAAGTCCGATCTCTCTCCGATGGACGTTAAACTCGTGGAATACCCTGTGTTAAACATGGGAAGATGAGGAAAACCTCAGATACATGCCTATGGAATGAAATTCCCCGCATTTGATGTGGGATGCCTCGGGCTTCCGCGCCCTCAAGAAGCCCTATAATAAGAGAATGAAGACTGACATGCCAATCCCCCAGTATCAAGGCACGCCAATGATGCCTCAGCGTAACCAATCTCCTATATGAAGGTTTCTTCCCCGAACAGACCCCTTGGATCATCTCTATGGAAGCAGCATAATTAACTGGTGTCATTGAAGATATGGAACTGGGAGCGAGATTCATGAATACATCTTCAATCTAAGAGGGAGACCCAGACTAGGTGATGATCTCCAAGGATGAATCCACGGAAGGAAGAACTGACATCCCATCATCCCAGTTTCTATCAAGGAGTAGACGTCCCTGAATAAGGAACGGATGTCGCCCGCCTTTGGAAAGAGGGAATGTGGGGCAACAAGCAGTGTGTCCTCTGCATGACGGATGCGCGTGCGCCCCAGCGGAAAGCATCGAAAACAAAAAAAATGGTGAACCCGATGTGAATCTCTTCTCCTCAATATGGAGGTTGGTAGCGTTTGAGGCTTCAGAATATTAGAATGTCACCAGGTCCGTGCACCCAACACTAGAACGTGAACCCCTCCAGGGGTTGGGGCAGTCAGGACATTGAGCACTCCATTCTGCGACGTTGTCAGTGTAAATACCTCTTACCGGCCATGGAAGACAGAATGTCGTTGGGCTACTGGTTTTCAATTTCTTTTCCTATTAGTGTTAATGGGTCCATCTCCCTACTTTCGTGAATTAGATCGCTGCATCCGAAACTCGATCGCCACCTACCCACCAGTGCAAGGGCAGGGGTAGTACCGACGTGGCCACCCTGTGTGGTTCCGCCTTTTCCATGGCTTCTCTGACCACTGCGACTTTCGGGCACTCACACCCCTCCCCATCAGAGATTATCCAACGAAGGGTGATCAGCGACCTCGTACGTAGGTATGTGGAAGAAGGGATCATCCCCACCAAGGATATGGCCCGTTTGGATCTCGAGGAAACTACACCTCACCACTGTCATCGTCCCCAAGGGCCGATAAAGGAGCCACTTCTCCCCACCCCGACGTTCAACCGTTTCGGGAGTTTATCCCCGGAACTCCTCGACGCCTCCCTTCCATACACCGATGAGGTAGGGGATATCCGGGTTGGCCTACTCGGAGACCCTCTTCAAGGGTTAATGGAAAGGGCCCCCGCCAGGCCGCGTCGACGCTGCCGCCCAACTCCCCATGCTGAGGAGCAGGCAATCCATGTGCCTGCACCGCCAGCTCCAACCCACCTGACCTAATGCCAGCGTCATGCACGAGAGGAAGATAATGCCCGCCCCAGAGCATCAACATCAACAACCACTGTGGCCCGATCCACTATTGACTCCTATCATCAAACCCTCGCACATGTGGAGCAGGGAAAGTTACATGCCTGACCCGAATTGAGGCCTCGACCGCCCCACGGGCAGGTGGGGTCAACTCTCTAGGTCGATGGCACATGAAATGGCCGCTGCAGACCAATTCGCGGTAGTTCCGTCCTGCGTGAAGGCCTACTCTATGCCACCGCTCTGGAAGGTATGGGTCCTCCCTGCTTCCAACCTTGGCCCAGAGGACTGCCTAGAACCACCCTCGCCATAGGTTAGGGGCTTCCCCGTGATTGTTATGCTCCGGGTGGGGCTCTATCCAGCACTCACTACAAGGGGTATGGGGTCACTTCCCCTACCACAGACCGCAAGTATGGAGCCATTGTATATCCAGTCACTCGCCCACATGGAGGTCCTCCCCATGTCCCTTTCGACAGCTGCCCAGGTGCTCCTCACACCCCAGCCTTCAATCCTCTCTGCCCCAGCACCAGTGTGGTCAGAGGACTCCACGACCGAAATCAGCCTTTCCCCGAGAAGCCACCCAAGGGAAAGAAGGCGGGACGTTGTCGCTGTGAGAGAAAAGGTAGGGAACTCCGGATAGAAATCATACTAGTCTGTTTCTCAGACTCAGAGGTAGGGTATGACTCGGCGATGGAGCCCTCTCCTCAGTCCTTTGAGTCGAGGCCTAGGATAAGAACACGGTGCGTCAGCCTCGTACTCCTCGAATGCAAGATCCATGCGATCCCCACCTCCCTCCAAAGGTATATACAGGAGAACCAGGACTAGTCGTACCCCCAAGGATCAAACATGAAGTCACCATCGGCCTCTCCAAAAGCACCTTCCTCCTCGGTCAGAGATGACGACGAAATTTTTTGGGGTTCGACGGTGGAAGAGTCGTGACACGGCACACCATCAGCAGGCAGCGACACTATGACAGGAGGACTATTTTCCGGTCCATCCTATCGTGACATCGTGACCAGTACACTGCAACCCTTGGAGGACAACTTAGGATTCGGTGGCCAATCGTCCTGCTCTCCGTATTCTCTACCGGCCAGCCCATCAGCCCAGCGGCCTGCCTCGCCACCGCTGCCAATTCCCCGATCACTCCCAGTTGATGATCGGGGATATCACGGGTTGGATCCTGAACCTAAGCCATGAAGCTTCTGGACCATCCTCACAGTAAGACACTTCCCCGAGAAGTTTTGTCCAGTCACAGGTTCGGATTTTGATACACCAGAATCGCCCACCCTGAGAGCGTTTGAATGTTTCCGCCAGACCCTCTGGGTGACTCACTTTATCTATGCCACTAGAAAGTACCCTATCCCAGGATCAATGTACACCTTGAATATATTGTCGAGCAATGTCGTCAGGTTGACCTGGCCACGCTCCCCACAGTTTGGCACCCCGAATCACTTGGCCATCGCAGGACCATCCAAAACCAGCGCATTCAGAGTTTTCATGTACTCCGCAAAGTTATCGAGGAGGCCACCCCCCACGCGCACGTTCGTGGATGGGGGTAGTATGATGCCCTTATCTTTAGTGGTATTCTCTGCCAGCCCAACTCACTGGGTGGCTCTGAGGACATGCCCCTGAGGGTAGCGGCGGTCAACATGGCCAATCTATCAGGAGAGAGGAACGGTCTGGAACTTCTTGATGGGGACTCACCCCCTGAGGAAAAGCCTCTACTTGACCCATCAGGGAAGAATAATCGTCAATAGAGGGACCTCCTAGGTCTCTCTTCACCCATTGAGGCGTCAACACTGAGATGGAATACCGACAAGGGTAAAGAGTGCGTTGGGGTTGTCAAGCTCTCTAACCCATCTGCCTCAGTGTGGAAGGTAGAGAAAGATCCTGAGAAAGCCACGTTGCACCAACAGATTGCTGAGCAGAAGAGGTTAGTCGATGATCGTATTGCTGAATTCATTGTAGAGTGGCGACCCAATTACTGTGATCTTAGGCCCGATAATCAGGGACAGGAACAACTACACCTCAGCGAGATTCTCCCAAGCAGCCTCGATCATGTCGTGTTCACTGACAGAGGAGAGGCCGGAGCTCACGGAAAGAGGGTGCGATACATTTATCCAAACCCTCATGAGAGGCGTGGTCACCCAAGAGACCCCGCTTCAGTTCCTCCCGCCACACCAAGGGTATCTCTATCAGCTGATCCATAAGATGCTGAGCTCGTATACCAAATTAAAGATCCCGACAATGAGATTGTGGTTAGGGATCTTCTTCAGGACAGGAATCTGTGTCCAGCCAACCAGATGGCAGCTCTCATCACCTGATTAGAGGCTTTGGAAACTCTGAAGGTGGAAATCCCCTTAGACGGCATGTCATATCTAGCATGGGTGATGATATGTCAGCACCTCCAGGATTTGTAAATCCCACTTTCGCCCCCTTTAATGGGACTGGAGACCTGCCACAACACCTGGCATTCTTCAACTCAAGGTGTGGGCCTATGTTAGGGACTCCAGCATAGTAGGAGGCCGCCAAGATCTGTTGCTTTGTTAAGACACTGGAAGGGTCGGTGTTCATCTAGTATAGCTATTTCCCTGTCGGATCTGTGACTAGCTAGGCGGACCTTCGTGGACAATTCCTCTACCAATTCAGTTCCACAACCCAGAAGAACAACATCATAGACCTCTTCAGGTGCACGCAAAGGCCCGATGAGTGAGTCACGGACTTCGTCGCCCAGTGGAAAGGGCTCACATACTACCTTTAAATTCCACTAACTCATGAGAAATTACTGAAAATGTGCGTAGTGAATGTCAAGGCAGAGCAGGTTCCTTCTCTGATCACTCCAAATTACCTCGTAGGGTTCCAGGACTTCTCAGACAAGGCTCAACACCTCGAAGAAGCCCTGCAATAGGCCAGTCAGGCATGCCCACTGCCCCCTGTAATCCATGCAAGGAGAGTCACCATGGTCGAGCCCGTTGTTGTGGCCCAGATAGAGGCCCCCATGCAGCTAGAATTGCTGCCAGCGAGGCCAGCTCTATAGCCCCATAGTGGTCCGCCCCCACGGGCACAGCCTCTAGCCGAACAGCTACTGCCTCAAAATCGGCACGCGCCTCTGCGTAACGCGCTGCCACAACCTTGGCGATATAATCAGGTTCCGCCTCCTCAACATGCTCCCCCCCCCCCCGTCAGGGTCAGCCTCCTAGAGACCCCTTTTCAGACAGAAGGAATCGGGCCTACACGTTTGACGAGGCTCAGGTCCCCGGTTACTTCCGCAGTTCCTTGGATTATAGAATTGTACATCTGCCTGAGTGCCGAAAACTAGAAGAGGCGCATCTCACCGATCACCCCAACTACTGCCCTTATCACCTGACCCTAAGTCACACCATCCAGCGATGCTACCTATTCGAGGACTGGCTCCAATTATAGATTGACAACAATATATTCAGGTTCGGCTCATCCCCATCACAAGTTGTAGGTGTCTTTGTGAGATCGGATGATAGTAGTGGCAACGAAGGTGGATGGCAGCAGGTTCCCGAACGTCGTACCCAGAATTATAATGACTGGATGGCCAGAAAGACGGTCGCCCATGCCCATGGCATCATCCGTGCACGCCTGAATCTGCTAGAACCTTTAGAAGCTATGGTTACTACTTTGGAATCATCATCTCAGCCAGCCTCTTCCTAGAAGAGCAAACAGCGGGGGCGCAAGAAGAAGCAACGTGCTCCACCACTGTCGTCGTCATCCCGCACTCTTGGAAACTTTATGCCCCCGGAGATGGGCATCCCCCCTATAATCCGCCCAATGGTGGATGATTCATCAAGTGACAGTATGGGGTACGCTTCGATTAACACCATAGATTTGGTAAATCCCTTTTTGACTCCTGACAATGAGGAACACTGGGTACACCTTCCCAATGTCCCCAGCCATCGCCAGAGTCATCAGAGCTGGGGTCACATGAATCACTGGGGCACTACAGTTGGCTCCTCCAGCTAGGTCGTGCACACCGCTGAGACTAGACAGCATGCCAAGTGCAGAGCTCAGCACACACAACCCCTTCATCCGGTGTCGATGGGTTCCCCTCCACCACTGTTTGTGTTGCTGGATCAGGCAGAACCACATCGGTCGAGCCGCGACCACCTCCGCCCTTCCACCAGCCGACCCCAGCCTTCCGGTCCCCATCCGGCAGCCACTGTCCAGGATTTGGCTAGTGAACAGCAAGATATGTCTAATACCAGTCAGCCGCCGGCCCAGCCGGTAGGACCTGTTGTACCCCAAATCGCAGAGCGGCATCCTGTAAGCAGAAACTCGCATCTGGCCCAAAAGTATGATGTTCTGAACCACCTGGCCAGCATTCATGTGAGGCTTTCTATCCTTGAGGCTCTTTGCCTGTCGTCTGAAATGCTTGAGGTTCTCACCAAGGCCCTAAGTATCCCCCTCCAGTTCGAGACAGAGGTAGCAGCTGCAGAATCCTTCCACGTCGAGGCAGTTGATAATGTCAAATGGCAGGCATTTATCTCATTATATGGTGAGACGAAGACCCCCTCCCCCAAACCAAGGCACATTCACTCATTGTACATCACTGGCCAGTTCAATGGCGTGGAAGTCTGCTGCTGTCTTGTTGACACAGGTTCTGGGATTAACCTAATCCTGACTCAGAAACTGTGAAAGCTGTGTTTGTATGAGGATGATTTATCTCCCTCCGACCTCAGAATCCAGGGGTATGACAGGACCGAGCAGACTCCAGTCAGTAAGAACTGCTTGAAGTCCGAGTTCGGTGGACTAATTTCCATCAACGAATTCATGGTTGTCTCTCAGGACACCGCATACAACACATTGATGGGCAGGTTGTGGCTCCACCTTCACACGGCAGTCCCCTCATTGTATCATGAATGCCTCAAATACTCCCTTAATGGTCGAGTAGGAATGCTCCAAGGAGATGTGTCTCCTTTTGCCTCTTGTGAAGCCCATTATCTGGACGCCAAATATTAGAAGAGCAAGGATAAGCAGATTCAGGCAGGTGAGATTGAGCCTTCCACTATCACAATTAATCCCTGAAAAGGTCTAAATGATGCTTACGTCTTCCCGATCCATCGATTCGAGGCCATGAACCCCAACATGGGGAAATTCTTTGTCGTTTTGGGTACAAGAGGAAGGCATATTCCCATGTCCAAGCGACAGTGGAAAATCACCTCGTACTCATACACCAACCAGGCTCATGTGATCCCAGAACCTCCTACCCCCGTATGGTATCGGGATGTCAGGATCATGGTAATAGCGGTCCGCCATACGTGTCTGTTTCATTGGGCTGGAGTTGACCGGCTCAAGCTGACGCGCCATTATTTCTTTGATGTTATCAAGCGTGGCCCTTTGTGCCGAAGGCCATATGGGATTAGATCGACTGCCTTCATCATTATGGTCTCAGTGGCGCATGAATCTCCTGATATGATGCCCATTTCCACTCAAGTCGGCACCAGCCGCCCATCAAGGTTTGATAGATTAAAATCATCTCCCCCTACAGATGATCCCTCCACAAGTGGACATGAGGACATGGAAGATTCTCTCCCCGCCTTTGGGGAGGGCATCTCCACCACAGTCGACGAGTTGGTACAGGTGAACCTGGTAGCGAGGAAGACCTGAGACCCACAATGGTTAGCACTGCTATGCCCCTGAGGAGTAGCAGCGTTATGTGGAATTCCCCAGACAGCACCGTGACGTGTTCTCTTGGAGTTACGACGAGATGCCAGGACTAGATCCTCAGGTAGTCGTCCACCGCCTTGGTCTCCCGGTAAACCATCGTGGTTTCAAGAAGCCTCCTTGAAAGATGCACCCTTATCATGGTGCCACGTTTGAGGCCGAAGTTGACAAGATTATCGAGTCCAACTTCATCAAGGATGTTTAGTACCCCCGGTGTCTAGCAAAAATTGTGCCGATCCGGAAGAAAAACAGAGAGATTAGAGTCTGCATCGACTTCTACGATATCAATCATCATTGTTCGAAGGATGATTTTCCCCTTCCAGTGACGAAATTGTTGATTGATTCCATGGCTGGGTTCCAAGACCTATATTTCATGGATGGATATTTCGGGTATAACCAGGGCCTAATGGCCCCCAAGGACGAGCAGTCCACTGCCTTCAGGGAACCCCAAGGTACTTTCTGTTACCAGGTTATGCCCTTTTTCCTGAAGAATGCAGGTACCACCTATTAGCGGGCCATGCATTGCATATTCAAGCCGCTTCTGGGAACATTGGTGGAATGCTACAAGGATGATCTAGTGGTCAAATCTCGCCAGTTCCAAGACCAGCTCAAGGACCTTGAAAAAGTGTTCGGCTTCCTCTGTTCCAGTCACCTGAAGATGAACCCGTTGAAGTGTTATTTCAGGGTTACCTCCGGCAAGTTCCTTGGCTTTGTTGTCAGGTACAGAGATATTGAGATAGACCCTAAGAATATCAATGTCATCAGCAAGATGCATCCCCCGAGCAATATTTGGGAGCTTCGAGGTCTCCAAGGCCACATAGCCTACATATGCTTATTCATTGCGAATCTGACCAGAAAGTGTAAGCCACTTTCTAGGCTCATGAAGAAAGGTTCCACCTATGAATGGGATGAAGAGTGTCAGACCGCCTTCAAGGAAATCAAGAAATATTTTCTCCAGTATCCGGTCTTGATGCCACCCGTCTCCGGGAAGCCGCTGGTCCTTTACGTGACCACCCTAGAATGATCCCTTGGCACACTTCTTTCCCAAAAGAACAATGAGGGAACCGAGAAAAACCTATACTACCTCACCCACATTCTCCTCGATATATAAATTATATATTCTCCCATCAAGAAGAGCTATTTGGCGCTCGAATTTGTTGTACAATAATTGTGACACTACTTGCAGCACCACGAGGTATAGTTGGTCTCTCGGGTAGACCCGTTGAAGTACATCCTGAACTGACCTATGTTGACTGGACGACTAGCACGGTGGGCGGTGATCCTCCAGAAATTCATCATCAGTTCCGTGCCTTAGAAGGATATCAAAGGATAGGCATTGGAAGACTTTCTAGCTGCCCACCCAACCTCCATGGACCAGTCGCTGGACTTAGGATTTCCTGATGAGGAAATCCTCTCAGTCGATCATGTCGTTCCATGTTCGCAAATATACTTTGACGGTGCCTCCCGGAGCCCCACCAGTAGGAGACTCAATTATCCTAGGCTCAATAGAGTGCGTCTGGTTATCGTCTTCATCACCCCGGAGTAAGCCATTCTATTATACTTGTTCCTGTTGTCAGAGGGGTTCACCAACAACGAGGTAGAGTATCATTCCCTCATTACTAGCATCGAGCTAGCCCTCGAGAACAATGCTCCCCATCTATATGTGAAGTGGGACTCCGAGCAGGTCATCATGTATGTCAAAGGTGACTATGTTGTCAGAAATCCAGAACTCGTGCCATTGTTGGAGCGCACCATCCATCTAATAGCCCAGTTCCCTTCTTGGCCGAAGTTCGTTCATATTCCCCAGTCACAGAACGGTTGAGCAAAAGATTTGGCCATTTTGGCTGCATCGCTTGCAGAGCCCGAACATGATGACCTGATTATACATGTGGCACACTGGAGATTCATCGCTCCCGTTACCCTGGAGGGTAGTCGTGGCCCACGGGTAAACCACCTTACCACTGGTGCTCCTACATTAGGAGCCTCGGGTACTTTAGATACAGTTATTGAAATTGTTCCCTATTGGAAGACACCCTTTGTTGAATACCTCAAACATGGTAATCTTCCGGCAGACCATGCTGAGCGCGACCGAATCCGGCGTCGCGCGCTACAGTTTACCCTTCAGAGCGGTCCCAGGCTTGAGCAGGTCCTTTAAAAACGTGTATTTGATGATGTTCTCCTCTGTTGCCTTCAAGGAGTTGAGATTATACAAGTCATGCAAGAGGTTCATGCTGGTTCCTGTGGCACCCATCAGGCTGGGTCAAAGTTGTCTCACTAGATTTGGAGACTGGGATACTTCTAGCTCTCCATGATCCATGACTGCATCGAGTTCTCCAAGTAGTTCTATGTGTGTCAAGTTCATGCTAACTTCATGCATCGGCCACCGAAGCCTCTCCACACTACCAATTATTCTTGGCCCGTTGCAGTATGGGGGTTGGATGTCGTCAGACCTTACCCACCGGCAATGGCTCGCCAGTTCCAGTTCATTCTGACCGGTACTGATTTATTTTCCAAATGGGTAGAGGAAATTCCTCTCAAGGAAGTCAAAGCCCATTCTATCACCGCATTTGTGAGTTCCAACATCATCTATTGATTTATATTACCTCACGCAATCCTCACTGATAATGGAACCAACTTCCGAGCGACCGAGCTGAAGAAATATTATGCCAAGTACAAAATTCTCTCTAACCATACCTCTCGCTATCATGCATAAGAAAATGGGAAGATTGAGGCACTTAACAAAACACTCTCTAACATTTTCAAAAGATGTTTGGTCAGAACAAGAAAAGGTGGCCGAATAAACTCCCCAACACCCTCTGGGCTTATCAGACAACGACTTGTAATTCCACCTAGGTGACCCTGTATTCCCTGGTGTACGGAACTGAGGCCGTCATGCCCGTCAAGATTTAGTTTCCCTCATTAAGAACAATGTTCTTTGACCATCAAGTGCCTGATAGAGTTGCCGAAATCCGTCTAGACGAATTGGAAGCAATGGTCGAGAATAGGCTTCCTTCTTTGCACAACTTGGAAAGGCGTCAGAGTAGGATGGCTCGAGCATTCAATAAGAAGTTTTGCATCCGCTCTTTCCTACAAGGTGATTTATTCTTGGAACTCAGGGCGCCAATGATCCCCTACAAGAAACCACTCTTGTTGGAGGCCAAATGGGAAAAAACTTTCATTGTTCATAAGGTATAGACCAATGGTGAGTACTTACTAGTGACCATGAATGGTGAGCATGTAACTACTCCAAAAAAATTCCATGTTTCTTAAGCAGTATTTTGCCTAACCTTATGGGGTCCCCCACGACCTTAAACTGGATTTCGGTCCCGCATGACCCTAAACTACATCTGGTCCAACATGACCTTAAATTACATTTTTCCCTACATTTGGGCCCCTATGGTCCCCCATGACCTTAAACTGACCCACAGTCCCGCATGACCTTAAATTGCACCCTCGTCCTCACTAAAAGACGCTAAACTGCAAGCTGGTCAACCTTCCTGACCGAGGCCCAGCCTCAGGCCCTTTGGCCTTCTCGGGCCCCTTAGCCCAAGTTCTTACCCAGAGTATATGATGTGCTTTGGGGTTATGTCCACATTCAAGTTGGATTATTAGTTGTGATGTACACATTATCGGATGAAATGACTCTAATCATCCTACATGACGTTAAACTATGCTTTTAGAACTACTGTTTCGCGCGGAATCCGGGGATGACCTCCTGGACGGGAGATTCAAACGTTCCGATCGGTTTCTAACGGGTTTGTTCGTAGAACCGGAAACATCCAATGATTCCACATTCGTTTGGACCTACTTTCCAAAGGCAGGCGCTCATTATCTTGTGGGCTAATGAGGCTTAGGAATTTGCATTGGTCGAGAGGATGGGAGGTCGGACTCATCACATCTTTTTGAGGGGAATTATTGTCTACTCCGGGACTCTCTTTATAGATTTAAGTTAAGTTCGTGAATCCTTATTACATTACCAAGTATAAAATGAGCTTTCCTTTAGTTTTAACAATCAATGATTAAATATGCAAGAAATTTAGAGAATCTTTTATATGTATTCGAGGTTCTTCATCAATATAGAATCATCTATATTTGTTTAGAGATTCTTGGTCAATGGTATCCTTCAAAACATTTATATAAAAGTCTCTTGGTCATTTTGATGACCAGGCTGGTTTTAAAGCCACTCAGTGGGGCACTTGAAGTTTATCGCCATTCAGAAGGACAGAGATTATTTCAATGTTGGGATCGAACCCATGAATGGGCTACCTATGTATCCTTTGTTTTTGAAAAAAAAAGGAATCAGAACCCACGTAGTTCGAGGAATGGGATATGATGTTTTATGATTGATGACTCAAAGATGAATGTCATAATTACTTTTACACTCTAAGCTCACGTGAGTCATTCTCGGTGTGAGAAACAAGAGGTATTGGTAAAATTCAGACAATTGTGCCATAAAAGATGCAATCATAAGAATTTGTTTTGGGGCTTATGTATAGATGACTGCCCAGATAGACGAAAGTTTAGGATTTACTTTTAGGGAGAAAATCCAAGAACAGGGTCCACAAAGTTATATGTGCTTCATGGAGATTTGAATACTCTAATCTTGGGGCTTACTCCTAAGGAGGATGCCCAAGTTAGGAGGGGACTTATGATTGGGTTTTATTCCTAAAGAGGAAACCCAAATCAAAGGTAATTTATGACTGGTTAAGAGAAATTTTAAGAGACTTGGGGCTTACTCCTGAAAAGGAAGCCCAAGGTTATGACTGAGTCTTATTCCTGAAAAGGAGACCCAGGTTAGGGGACTTGGGGCTTACTCCTGAAAAGGAATCCCAAGGTTATGACTGAGTCTTATTCCTGAAAAGGAGACCCAGGTTAGGGGACTTGGGGATTACTCCTGAAAAGGAAGCCCAAGGTTATGACTGAGTCTTATTCCTGAAAAGGAGACCCAGGTTAGGGATTAAGGTTTGGGGCTTACTCCTGAGGAGGATGCCCAAGTTTGGGAACTTGATTGGGGCTTATTCTTAAGAAAGATGCCCAAGATTTATGACTAGGACTTATTCCTGAGAAGGAAGCCTAGGTTAGGGGACTTGGGGCTTACTCCTAAAAAGGAAGCCCCAAGGTTATGATTGAGTCTTATTCCTGAAAAGGAGACCCAGGTTGGGGGACTTGGGGCTTACTCCTGAAAAGGAAGCCCAAGGTTATGACTGAGTCTTATTCCTGAAAAGGAGACCCAGGTTAGGATTCTCTCATCTTAAAGGATGAGGTTGAAATGAATGAACTCTCAATCTTTGGTGACATAAAGATGTTTAAATCACTGGGTGTTTGAGAGGTATTTCACAGAATTCCTTTCAGATAAGGATGTCAAATCAAGAAATCATGCCATAAATGGCTTTTGAAGAGTATCTTGAAGACTGAATCTTGAATAGGAAGGGTGAAATGGCTTAAGAGGGGTAAAAATGGGCAAGATGGGCACCCAAAAAGCTAGGGGCGCGCAAGTCTTGAAGGTCGCGCAAGTCCTGCGTCGGCGCGCAAGTGTTGGTCGCGCAAGTATACTTGCGCGACATGAGGGATACTTGCGCGATTTTCAACCAGAGTTGAATTACTTGAGAGACTCTTTATTAAACCCTTTCCCATCCTCTTGAGGTTCTTCCAGAGAAGGGACGCGCAAGTTATATTGAAGGAATTAAGTTGGCGCGCAAGTGTTTGATAAGTTTCAACACTTGGGCCTTCCTTCTTCTCTTTAGATCTTCCATTCTAGGTAAGAAATTACCTTAGAAGTGTTCTGGAAGCTTTGAGAAGAGACTTGAGCGTCGGGAGATTTGATCCGAGTTTCTGGAAAGAGATCCTCTCGAATGGGGGGCCCACAGGGTCTATTTATAGGCAAAATAAGGCCCTGGGCGGTTACCGAGCGGTTACCGAGCGGTTACCACTTAGGTCGCGCAAGTCACTTGCACGACCATAAGGTGTCGCGCAAGTACTTGCACGACCACTAGGCGGCGCGCAAGTGTACTTGCGCGACCATGAGGGAACTTGCGCGACCTATGGGCAATGTTCTCCTTGTTCATCCCTTTGTCGATTTTTGATGTTTCTTCAAAGGATGAATCACTTTGAGATCAGATATTCCCTTTTCCGACCTTTAGATTCTGTGACGAAAGGAGCGTCAACAAAAGTCCCCCCTCAGAGTTGGATCCGGAAAGAAATGAGGATTTGACTCTGAGGAAATTGAATCCCTCCAAAGGAAATGGGAGTGCGCGCAAGTCTTTCAAGGCACAGAGGGCAGCGCACAAGTGTGCTGGAACTTGACTTTTATTCAGATTTCCTTTGTCTTTTGTGTGGGCAGTTTAAAGTCATGCAAGCCGGACAAAAAGAGGCTAATGTTTAAGGTCGAAATAGCTTTGACCGAAAAATGGATTAAAATGGATTCAATTCCTTGATAATTTATCTGAAAACAAATTACCATACTCAAGTATGAGAGAAAATATGTAAACTATGACTTAAGAATATTTGAATCTGAGGAATGATATGAAAAAGAGCTCAAAGGGCATTAGAAAAAGTAGTTTCCAAGAATGAAGTTACTATTATTTAACAAAACCCGTTAGGGGGTTGAAATATGCAGGGCCACCTATGGGCATTGGCTGCATAGTCAAATAAAATAGCATCTTTTGGCTGACAAGTCTATTATGTGGACTGTTTATGCAAGGCCACCTATGGGCACGTGCTGCATAGTCAGGCAAAAGAACTCTCAGAAATTTACTTTCCTAGTGCTAAAAGCCAGTGAAAGTTTATGGAGATTCAAATTTTCTAAAGCATAGAGTTTGTTGTATGGAAAGAGGTACTTGAATATGGAAAGGATATTTCCGAACAAGAATATCGAAGAACTGGATGAATATCACTCCTACGAAGGTCTGACCCAAACGTAGGGAAGGAGAATAAACCATAGACTTGAATACTTTCAGATCATGAAAAAGGATATGGGACAAATATGTTAAGGATGGCTATTTTTGCGGATCCCTACATACTGTCGTTTAAGACAAATAAGGACAAAAGAGGCATTCTTCCCAAGAATGAAGTTACTATTATTTAACAAACCCGTTAGGGGGTTGAAAACATGCAGGGCCACCTATGGGCATTGGCTGCATGGTCAAATAAATAGCATCTCTTGGCTGACAAGTCTGTTATGTGGACTGTTTATGCAAGGCCACCTATGGGCACGTGCTGCATAGTCAGGCAAAAGAATTCTCAGAAGTTTGACATTTTTGTGACCATAAGTCATGAAAAAGGGTTATGAAGATCTGAAAATATTTAAGGTTAGGATTATAATACATAAAGATGGGTATTTTCCAATGTATATAGAGATACATAGGTCAATGAAAACCATAATAATGTTGTGGCTGGGTCCTGAATTGAAACTTGGACTTCACTACGTATCTCATAAGAATGAGAATCAAGCCATACGTAGTTCTTGAAATGCAGTTTAACGTCGTGCAGGACGAAAGGATGAGTGATCTTAGTTTTTGGGGTCATAGAATTCGGACCATAATAATGAATACACAGTGTGTGTTTTCATGAGGACTTTTCAGCCAAGGGACTGAAAGTGAAATTTGGGGTTAGGCCCAAAAGACTTGGGACTGGATTCGAGGGACACTCGAATGTTCCTACGTATCCCATAAAGATGGGAATCAAGTCCACGTAGTTCTAGAAACTACCCTTTGTACAAATTTGGTTCGTACATGTGAAGGGTGAAAAGGGACTTTAGTGCAATGATGGTTTTAACCTAAGATAAAAAGTTTAGGCATTACCATGTATGTACGTAGTCTTTTTGAAAATGAAAACCATGATTGAAAATAATCAATGTTAATAATGGTTCCTTCTCAAATGAGGAAATCAAAGAATATTGTAGTTTATTGTCGTACTGGACAAAAGTGTTGTATAGTTTAACGTCATATAACAAGGACGAAAGTGAATCAATGTAAAGATATTGATTCCAAGGGTGGTTTCACAAATCATCATCATATGAGATTGTGGTGAACCAATGTGAAAAGATTGTTTTTGGGCTTGAACCTTTGGGAGGTTGCCTACATACCCAGCCTGGAGGGCAAGGATCAAAGTCTGTGTAGTTCAATTAAAGAATGAATTAATGATCAAGTTGTTCTTGTGGACAATGATCTAAAAAAAATGTTGTTGGGACTTACACATGGTTAGTGGCCCAAAGGGAGTGTTATGGTTGATGTTCGCTCTAAGCTCACGTGAGTCATACTCGGTGTGAGAAACAAGAGGTAATAACAACCTTAACGATGTACAGTTTAATGTCATGTAGGACATAAAAAAGGGACTTTCTGTACAGTTTAGCGTCATGTAGTTAAGACGATGGGGACAATATGGTTTAACGTCATATTGGACGAAAGGGGGATTGTGCAGTTTTAATGTCATGCTGGACTTTTGATGATTATATAGTTTAACGTCTTTCCGGACGTGAGGGACTTTTATACAGTTTAGCGTCATGTAGTTAGGACGTCACAGTTTAACGTCTTGCTGGACATATTTGCAAATAGTTTATGGTCGTATACATGGACCAGGAATGATGCAGTTTTAAGGTCATGCTGGACTGTTTATGGAACTTTTTCATAGTTTAATGTCGTGTGGGACGAAGTTGCAGTTTAAATTCATACTGGACCATTGCTGTATAGTTTTAGCGTCATATAGAAAGGACGAACTGATGCTGTACAGTTTAAAGTCATGTAGCTAAGACTAAGGCGAATCAATATGAGGATATCAGTTCTGATCTTTTTACAGTTTATCGTCATGCTGGACGTTGGAAGTGCCACACAGTTTAATGTCATGTTGCTAGGACATAATATAGTTTAATGTCATCTCGGACAGAATACAGTTTAGTGTCATGTAGGACAATAAGGGATTTAACACAGTTTAACGTCATGTTGGACGTTGGAAGTGCCACACAGTTTAATGTCATGTCGCTAGGACAAAATATAGTTTAATGTCATCTCGGACAAAATATAGGAACTTCTATACAGTTTATTGTCATGTAGGACAAAATCAGGGACTATGCAGTTTAAAGACTTGCAGTTAGGACTATTGGTGCTGCACAGTTTAATGTCATGTTGCAGGGACAAAATTTAGTTTAATGTCATCTCGGACATTGAAGGTGACACAGTTTAACGTCATGTTGGACGAAGTTGTAGTTTAAGGTCATACCGGACCTTGGTGTAGTTTAAGGTCATACCGGACCTTGGTGTAGTTTAAGGTCATACCGGACCTTGGTGTAGTTTAAGGTCATACCGGACCTTGGTGTAGTTTAAGGTCATACCGGACCTTTGTGTAGTTTAAGGTCATACCGGACCTTGGTGTAGTTTAAGGTCATACCGGACCTTGGTGTAGTTTAAGGTCATACCGGACCTTTGTGTAGTTTAAGGTCATACCGGACCTTGGTGTAGTTTAAGGTCATACCGGACCTTGGTGTAGTTTAAGGTCATACCGGACCTTTGTGTATTTTAAGGTCATACCGGACCTTGGTGTAGTTTAAGGTCATACCGGACCTTGGTGTAGTTTAAGGTCATACCGGACCTTGGTGTATGAACCAATTGTAAGAGTCTTGGTTCTGGGAACAATATTTTGTGTTTATACAAAATACTTCTTCAGAAATCTGGCATTAGTTGGAGTCGTGATGTCTTCTCCATCTATTGAGATTAAACAGAACCAAAGATTAACTCTTCGTCTGATAAAGACTCTGCCTGATTAGCCTGTTTTAGGCTGTGCCGTTTGGTGGGACGGTGCCCGTTGCTTTGAAGTAGATGGCATGAAATCTGCCAGAGTCAAAGACAATTTAGGCTTTGATACATACTCATCTTCTTCTGATTCCTCTTTCTTCTTTGAATTGCTCTGCCCTTTTGAGGATTTGTCTTTTGATGGAGGCTTTACTGCAGCTTTTGTAGGAGACACAATTGGCTTCTTCAATTGTGTTCGCAAAATGGAATGGGTCCGATTGATTGTCTTTCTGACCATCCAATCATCATATTTTTTCGCAGTTTTGCTTTTGACTTCCTGCCACTCGCCTCCTTCCTCTGGATCTGTAGCGGTAATACACGCTACATGAGCTGAAGAACCTTTCAATTTGACTTGTCCCAAGTCGACCATCTTTTGTAGGAGGTCTTTAAAGACAAAACACTCCTGGATGGGATGCCCCAACATTTGATGAAGGGGACAATAATTGGGACGGTCTTCATCTCCTTCCTTGTTTGGTCTCTTCGGCACTGGTAATTGAACCAAATTATTTTCCAGAGCTGAAATGAAGTAACCAGGAACTTGCTCACTTCAGAAAGAGTATGTTTTACTCTTCATATCCTCAAATTGTTTTCGTCGTTGATCTTTTTGATCATTTGGACGAAACAGCCTTTGTTGTTGGCGCTCAGGAGGTGGAGCCCTTCGAGAAGATGAAGGTTTTGAAGTAGAAATAGGTATAGGTGCCTGTTTAAGCATAACTGTAGCAGTTTCTGCTTTACCTATTCTTCTTCCTGGAGCTGATGGAATTACACGAGATTTAACCTTAGCCTGCATAAGGGAATCTTCAATCTGTTGAGCGATTGAAGTAAGGTCTCGAAACCCTCCTGTGTATTTCACAGGGATCAATGGCGTGCGTAATTCGTCACGCAAATTTGCCACACAGATTGGCAATAATTCCTCCTGAGGGAGTGATAAACTCAAGGAATACGTTAATCCCTTCCAACGAGCAATGAAATCAGAGACTCTTTCATTCTCCCTTTGCTTGCAGTTTGTAAGATCAAAAACTGTCGTTTTTTGCAAAGTTGAGCTTAACTGAAGAAGGAATTTTTGACGAAGATCCTCCCATCTGATGACTGACCGGGATTGCAAGCTTGTATACCAGACAAAAGCTGGTCCTTGCAAGGTTCGCACGAAGCATCTGAGTTTCACTGCTTCTTGTTGTTCTGGAGTTCCCATCATAGGATCACAACAAGACACGTAATGTGTCAAATGTTGTTCAGGGTCGCCTGATCCATTGAAAGTAGGGAAAATAGGGTTTCCAAAACTGGATGGAGGAGAAATTGAATCTACCCATTCAGGGTAAACTTTCTTTTTAGGTTGAACTTGCGCCCGTTTCCCTTCCATAGTTTCTAACCGAGCTGTTAATGACTCAATAGTAGTTATTAACTTTTGAGAAACGTCAGGTTGAACTTGGTTTTGGGTAGGTGCAATGAATGGAGCTTGGACAGCCGTGGAGGTTGGTGCTGCAACTAATGGTAGTGCTGCCAACCGTTGTTGCGTTTGACCCGTAGGATTAGACCTCTGTGGGTGTACTGATAAAGGAGGATATTCCTGATCCATCTCAATAGTTACAACAAATTCCTTCGGCTGTCGGACTTCAGCATTCTTAAGAAGAAGACTACTCTGAAGTAGTTCTGCATTCAACCTTCTTAATTCTTTCATTTCTTCCTCCTGTTGTGCAAGCCTTTTCTCTAATGAGAGCGATTGACCTCCTTCAGAGGAAGGGTGAGAAGTAACCTGATTCTTTCCTTTCCCCTTATTGGATCCTTTTCGGAGAGGGGGAAGTGGGTTACTTGAAGGAATACCCAAATTTTGGGTAAGCCTTTGATTACGTGTGCGCACACCTTCTTCATTTAGGTCTGTGTGCGCAACTTCTTGAGCAGGAACCTCTTCATCTGATCCCTCTGATTGAGCCTCATCTGGTGAATCAGCAGCAACGGCAGTGATGACATTAATGGATGCATATTTCATGGAATCCTTTCTATCAGCATTTCTGTGATATTGTCTCCTTTTATGTCCATGATAAGACATGGCATTCCGTTGACTTGACCCCTCAGGAATTTCTTTGTGAACCGTCACTTGGAGAGAATCTCCTGACATCTTGGCTCTTCGTTCCTCTTGAGGTTTATTCCCTAATCGAGAGAATACTGACTTTCTCTGAGGGGGGATTGAAGATTTGAAAAAGTCCCCAGTCCGGTGGAATGGGGATGTTCCTGTTGCTTCCGCTCAACTCCTCGAATCCCATTTGTTGATTCTAAGGGTTGGTTTAGAGAAGTCCCCAGTCTGGCAAGCTGGGGTGTCTCTTGACATGCTATGTCTGAGATCTTCTTGAAATCTCTCTTGATCTTGCGGATCTTAGTTCGGAAATTAGCTGGATGCATTAACCTGTATCCACTTTTATCACCTGGTTCAACAGACCGTTGGATGATTTCCGAAACTTCTGTCATTTGATGACGTGTTTGCTCCAGATGAGAGGCTTGTGCAATATTCTCGCCTGCTTGGTGTAGGATAAATTCAACAACCTGTTCTCTATATACTTGATTTTGAGAGGAACTAGTTGAAGCTTGATCTCGAGCAAGATTTTGATTATGAACAAAGCCCATTGACTGTGGCCGGCCATGGGCAATAACATTGCATGAGACCATTTTCAGCGGGCTTTGCTGACCGGAAAGCACTGTGAAATGTAGTGCTCCGTGAATACCCCATCCTCTGATATGAACATTAGATGGAGCATTGGAAATTAACTGACGCAATCTTCTTAGTGCGCCAAGGCATGAACGTTGAAGGGTTCTCTGTTGCTTTTCAGCCTTCGGATACCGAGAGACTGATAGAGATGCCAAATCAATCTGGCGTTGTAACCCTTCTATTATCTTAAGATGATTTTCATATTCATCGTAAGATAATACCTTCTTCTTTAATTGACAAAGAGTTTTCCATATGTTAAGACGAATATCATGGATTCCATCATCCGTCAACATCTTTGGAATGTCATACTGTGAATCAGCCAAAGGCCAAAACATGACTGGTACTTCACCTTTTGCCAGTTTTTTCCTCATGTTCAGCATTTCCTCTTTATCATTAAATGAATATTCTTCTACCTGTTTGGACCAGAGTTGGTGTTTCCTTGTTGCTTCATCGGATTCAACAAGATTGGTAGAGGAATCACTATTCATGCTGGAAGATGAATGACCCAGGGAAGGTTCGGAGAATAACCTGAACCCCAAGCTATCTTCTGATGGAGAAAGAGTTTCACCTGCCGATAGTAAAACTTCAGACATGACTGGTTTTACGTTTGCAAGTGCCTCGAGATAGGAGGGCTTTCTCGTCACTACATTGCCTTCTGAAGAATTTTCGAGACAATGTGAATCACTACTGCGGAGAGGACTTTCGCAGCGAAGTTCATCACCATGAGGAGGACCTTCATGATGGGTTACAGCAAAAGATGAGATCTCTTGCTCCTTGGTCTTCTGACCACACAGAGGGTTCCTGTGGTTCTCATCTGAAGAAGAAACTTCAAGATTGACCGAATTTTCATGAAGCAAGTCTTCATGAGGAAGTGTCTGTTGAAGACCTTCGGGATTAATGTTCCTGTTATTGGGAACTGAGGGAGTAGAATCTTGAATTCCGACAGATAAATGTCTGAGGGCTTCAAGAACTCCAGCATTGAGCAAGGCCTTGTTGCAGATTGGCCTTTGATCTCCTGACTGTGCTGGGCGGATCTTTTTCTTAGATGCCTTCTTACTCGCTTTAGAAATCACTTGATGACGAAAGTGATTGCTCTGAGCAGGTGTATGTGCCTGATCAGGAAAGATGGTCAGGTTAGGCTGACGATCATCGCTCAAATCAGGTGTATGTGCCTGACTTGGTTGTCCATATGATATGGGGGAGTAGGCCCCACAACCCTCTTGGACTGGAACAGATGTGTGTGTCTGTTCCGGAGTGAATTGTTGATGTGTCACTCCACTGCTAGGGATAGATTTATGTGTCTGTCCCTGAGATGATGCTGAAGCTGTTATGATATCCTGGCAAGCATCCAGAATATGAGCAGGAATTTGCTTCTGCTCTTTCACCATTGACAAAATATGTTTGGTGACTTCAGCCACCGGAACAGGGATATACGTCCATTCCGGGCTTGGAGTAGGTGTATGTGCCTGCTCCTGTCCTCCTTTTCCTGTCAGTGAATCCTGACAGTACTCAAGTGTGGAGGCAGAGAGTTTAGTCTGCCTCCTGTTTGTCGTCGGGGCTTTCCGACTGACTTCTCCGTGCGCTACCAAACGAGACTGTTGGTAGGCTTGATTAGTATTAGCAGGTGTATGTGCCTGCTGATTACACTTCGCCAAACGCTGTTGACGAGATCCATCATATGTAGTCAGACGAGCCTGCTGACTAACTGCTGATGTATAAGCAGGTGTATGTTCCTGCCTATGGTACTCCGCCGGAATTGCCTGGCGGGATCGGCTTGATGCTGCCAGACGAGTCTGTTGGACAGCGGGATTAAAACGAACAGGTGTGTATGCCTGCTCGTTATTTGCCACCAAGTTATGTTGGTGGACTTCTCCGGAGATGGCAGGGATGACAACCTGCCTATTATTAACCGGATTCCGTCTCTGGTGATTCATCTTGCCTGCTCGGGTTCGAGGAACCTGAGCTGAATGCCTGGAGCCGGTACCCTCATCATGTTGAGGGCGCACTACCGCACGAGTCTGGCGGCGATTGTTGATGGGAGCCCTTGAGAAGGACTCCTGTCTTTTTGAATTAAGGTCCTGCGGGACCTGCTCATTCACTTCCTCGGAGTAAGGGAGTGAATGGAAATTGCGTTCCGGGGATAACGACCCGAAACGGTTGGAGACGGTAGTCAGCACCGCCTGCTTCTTGATTGCTGGTCGCCTTTGTCCGGACAACCAGGTAGAATTGTTAACTTGGAGGGCTTGACGAGCGGCCTCCAGAGTTGGGATAGTACCGTTGCAACGGTACTCCTTAACCAGTGCATTAGAAACACAGCGTTGAAGACGCTGAGTTGGTGATGTCATCCTTAGAGCGGATGACGTTCCAGCAGGAGTAGCAGCATTGGTTTTCACAGCAGCAGACCTCACAGTAGAGGTGTTCCCAGCAGCAGTATTCACAGGGGTGAATTTAAGGAAAGCCATTTTTGTAGAAGATCTTGAAAAAAAGAGTGCTTGTTCCATGTAACAGACATAATCAAGATGAATCCGGCCACTGCATCTTTTGGATGAGCACATGTCAATGATTGCCTTGTTGGCCCAAAGGGCCTAACAGATAAGAAGAACATCACTTTAACTTGGTTAAGGATTCACGTCGGGTTCACCATTTTTGTTTCGCGCGGAATCCGGGGATGACCTCCTGGACGGGAGATTCAAACGTTCCGATCGGTTTCTAACGGGTTTGTTCGTAGAACCGGAAACATCCAATGATTCCACATCCGTTTGGACCTACTTTCCAAAGGCAGGCGCTCATTAGCTTGTGGGCTAATGAGGCTTAGGAATTTGCATTGGTCGAGAGGATGGGAGGTCGGACTCATCACATCTTTTTGAGGGGAATTATTGTCTACTCCGGGACTCTCTTTATAGATTTAAGTTAAGTTCGTGAATCCTTATTACATTACCAAGTATAAAATGAGCTTTCCTTTAGTTTTAACAATCAATGATTAAATATGCAAGAAATTTAGAGAATCTTTTATATGTATTCGAGGTTCTTCATCAATATAGAATCATCTATATTTGTTTAGAGATTCTTGGTCAATGGTATCCTTCAAAACATTTATATAAAAGTCTCTTGGTCATTTTGATGACCAGGCTGGTTTTAAAGCCACTCAGTGGGGCACTTGAAGTTTATCGTCATTCAGAAGGACAGAGATTATTTCAATGTTGGGATCGAACCCATGAATGGGCTACCTACGTATCCTTTGTTTTTGAAAAAAAAGGAATCAGAACCCACGTAGTTCGAGGAATGGGATATGATGTTTTATGATTGATGACTCAAAGATGAATGTCATAATTACTTTTACACTCTAAGCTCACGTGAGTCATGCTCGGTGTGAGAAACAAGAGGTATTGGTAAAATTCAGACAATTGTGCCATAAAAGATGCAATCATAAGAATTTGTTTTGGGGCTTATGTATAGATGACTGCCCAGATAGACGAAAGTTTAGGATTTACTTTTAGGGAGAAAATCCAAGAACAGGGTCCACAAAGTTATATGTGCTTCATGGAGATTTGAATACTCTAATCTTGGGGCTTACTCCTAAGGAGGATGCCCAAGTTAGGAGGGGACTTATGATTGGGTTTTATTCCTAAAGAGGAAACCCAAATCAAAGGTAATTTATGACTGGTTAAGAGAAATTTTAAGAGACTTGGGGCTTACTCCTGAAAAGGAAGCCCAAGGTTATGACTGAGTCTTATTCCTGAAAAGGAGACCCAGGTTAGGGGACTTGGGGCTTACTCCTGAAAAGGAAGCCCAAGGTTATGACTGAGTCTTATTCCTGAAAAGGAGACCCAGGTTAGGGGACTTGGGGCTTACTCCTGAAAAGGAAGCCCAAGGTTATGACTGAGTCTTATTCCTGAAAAGGAGACCCAGGTTAGGGATTAAGGTTTGGGGCTTACTCCTGAGGAGGATGCCCAAGTTTGGGAACTTGATTGGGGCTTATTCTTAAGAAAGATGCCCAAGATTTATGACTAGGACTTATTCCTGAGAAGGAAGCCTAGGTTAGGGGACTTGGGGTTTACTCCTAAAAAGGAAGCCCCAAGGTTATGACTGAGTCTTATTCCTGAAAAGGAGACCCAGGTTAGGGGACTTGGGGCTTACTCTTGAAAAGGAAGCCCAAGGTTATGACTGAGTCTTATTCCTGAAAAGGAGACCCAGGTTAGGATTCTCTCATCTTAAAGGATGAGGTTGAAATGAATGAACTCTCAATCTTTGGTGACATAAAGATGTTTAAATCACTGGGTGTTTGAGAGGTATTTCACATAATTCCTTTCAGATAAGGATGTCAAATCAAGAAATCATGCCATAAATGGCTTTTGAAGAGTATCTTGAAGACTGAATCTTGAATAGGAAGGGTGAAATGGCTTAAGAGGGGTAAAAATGGGCAAGATGGGCACCCAAAAAGCTAGGGGCGCGCAAGTCTTGAAGGTCGCGCAAGTCCTGCGTCGGCGCGCAAGTGTTGGTCGCGCAAGTATACTTGCGCGACATGAGGGATACTTGCGCGATTTTCAACCAGAGTTGAATTACTTGAGCGACTCTTTATTAAACCCTTTCCCATCCTCTTGAGGTTCTTCCAGAGAAGGGACGCGCAAGTTATATTGAAGGAATTAAGTTGGCGCGCAAGTGTTTGATAAGTTTCAACACTTGGGCCTTCCTTCTTCTCTTTAGATCTTCCATTCTAGGTAAGAAATTACCTTAGAAGTGTTCTGGAAGCTTTGAGAAGAGACTTGAGCGTCGGGAGCTTTGATCCGAGTTTCTGGAAAGAGATCCTCTCGAATGGGGGGCCCACAGGGTCTATTTATAGGCAAAATAAGGCCCTGGGCGGTTACCGAGCGGTTACCGAGCGGTTACCACTTAGGTCGTGCAAGTCACTTGCACGACCATAAGGTGTCGCGCAAGTACTTGCACGACCACTAGGCGGCGCACAAGTGTACTTGCGCGACCATGAGGGAACTTGCGCGACCTATGGGCAATGTTCTCCTTGTTCATCCCTTTGTCGATTTTTGATGTTTCTTCAAAGGATGAATCACTTTGAGATCAGATATTCCCTTTTCCGACCTTTAGATTCTGTGACGAAAGGAGCGTCAACAACTACGTATGGCTTGATTCCAATCTATATGGGATACGTAGGACCGCCTGAACACCTAGATTTCAGGACCAGCCCCATTTCTCAAGAGATCCCATAGTCTCCCGGTCACTGCGGCCTCTTGGATTGTCCCTCTCCGCATGGGGGATATATAGGTGTGGTATAGGGTTTTGGCGCCAAGCCCCCTTCTCCTTGGGATCTGCCATCTTTCAGCCATTCTCAAACGGATCCCTTCGACCCTATTCAGTGGTCCACTAATGTGTTCAGAGTACTCTAGTCTAGGACTTGGAGTGTCAGATTCATCTTAGGCAAGTTTCGTCCACTTGTAAAGCTCCGTGCTCCGCTTCATTCGGGCCCCCATTATCCTTCACACCCAAAGGGTCCTCTAAAAACCGCCTGGATACAACGCCTAAGGTCTCTCCTACCATCACGGGCCAACGCCCCCAAGGGTTTTGGATAACAAATTGATACAAATCCTGCGTTGCGAATATGGTCAGCGGTCGATGCTAATTTGTTTGTCCCCATTTTAGGCTAACACGGTAGGATGATTTATTGCGAACATGGTCAGCAGTGATCCCCTGCCGTCACGCTTACCTCTCCATTCCCTGAATGTTGGTTTCATGATTCACATTATGTTCCACCCCATCGTGTAAAGGTGGAATCTCGGGACTACTTTCACTAACCCTCAGTGCACTTCCACACGTCAGGAAGACAAAGCTGTGTTACAGCATCTCTTGGGGCTCCTACGATCCGAGCTCTACGATTATAAGCATGGGTCTTCTCTAAGATCCATTCACAGCTTGACCCTCATCCCCACGGGATACGAGGGGTCTTCCAGACATTGTGTTTCGGGCCCAGCTCAGCTAGAAGCTAGTGTCTCTTTTCCCTTGATTTTTAAACCCTCACCGGCCCTTTGGCTCAAGGATCCTCTCCCGAGATTTCATGCAGATATGGTATGGGATTATGTCTTCATCAGCATTGGGTATGCCTTATCGAATCGAGAACATTCCCCCAGGTCCAAGCCATATGACCTTAAACTGTGTTGGTTGGTCCTACCACATGACCATAAACTGTGATGATATCATCCCGGCTGCATGACGAAAAATAGCACTTCATTGTGATGACCTATCCATAGGGGACATCGCGTTGGGTATTGGTCAATTACCATACCATTTTTAAATTCCTTTATATGGCTTGATTATTGTGGTTATGCCAGGAATTTCTACCCTAGGTCAGTCATTCCACAAAAGAAAAACCCTTCACCTTCATGGACAAATAAGATACATCAAATGATGCTTCTTTTGGTGTGAGGGCTAGACCCACACACCCCTTTCATCCTTTTCACATGTACCATGTCGTTTTGTGACACCCTTTCCAAGAACTACGTATGGCTTTATCCCCATTCTTATGGGGTATGTAGGAATGCCCAGACCTCTTGTCTTAGGGTCCATCTTGAGGTCTGCTAATTCATCATGTATGTACCGCCTTTGGGACCTTGACTATAGGACCATGTGGCATAGTGTGGGATTATGTCCTCATTCATGTCGGGTTTTCACTAGCCACCCCGCGTGCACCCTGTTATAAGAATTATCCCTCCTATTCCTTGTCCTGCACGATGCTAAAAGGCACTCCCAAGAACTACATATGGTTTGATTCCCATCCTTATGGGATATATAGGAGTGCCCGGGTACTTCCCCATACTCCCAGACTGACTTTCGTGTTCGTTCCCTTGATCGGAAAACTTTTCCAAGGAACACATGGTGAGAAGGACATCGTATTCATTCATGTCGGGCTTCTTAAATCACATTACCATGTGTCTCCCACCTTCCTAACCGATCCGTGGTCTGAGTTCTAAGACCTTAAACTAAGACCTCTTTCTAGAACTACGTGTGGCTTGATTCTCATCCTTATGAGATACGTAGGAACACCTGGACATTTCATCTTGGGTCCAGCCCTAGGGATAACCAAATCCCATCCCTCCTCACTGTCGGCCCCTTGGACTGACTTCTTGGGGAGTTCTGTAACTACAGCATGAGCCCCGAATAGGTTCGGGGTGCCCTATAGTAATGTTGGGAAGCGACAGTTCTCTCGCCAGAGAGGTCCTATCTAAAAGTAGGGATGATCCTGGAGCAGACTAATACGTCTGCCTAATGTGCCTCCACCACGGTGGCATAATTTTGGGAGTGTTGGATTCTGTTTGAACAAACCACCACTTCACCTTCCGTGATTTGCGTGACCCTTTATTCAGATCTTCATCCTATTTCATGTTTGATGGGACCCCTTAACAGTATGGATGCTTGTCATGTGGTCTACCTGCTGTAAAAATATGGATGATAGACCTCTGGTCCGCCTGTTGTAACAGTATGGACGATCGAACTTTGGTCCACCTGTTGTCTTGGGCCAACGTTCTGGAAGACTGATTATGTTTGATGGGACCCCCTAATAGTATGGATGCTCAACCTATGGTCCTCCTGCTATAATAATATGGATGATAGACCTCTGGTCCTCCTGTTGTAACAGTATAGATGATTGACCTATGGTCTGACTGTTGTCCTAGGCCAACGTTCCAGAAGACTGATCGACAATATTTGAGTTAGGCCCTGTGTTTCAAACATGGTCAGTGGTCAGCCCTCATTTGTTTTCCCCACTTTAGGAAAATGCGATGTGGATGCGGTGTTTCTGCCACGGTCAATAGCTATCATCCACCGTTATGCCCCCATAGTGTTCCGAATTTGGGTAACGTGATTCACTTTTTTCAACTCCCTATGTTCGGATTGATTCCAATGCCCCCGGAACTGCCCCGATCGAGTGTTAGATCACGTTGAGGAGACGATACATCGATCGTTCTATGGTCCCCTCCCTTTGTCTAGGCCTCCCTCTCCTCCTTAGAATTCCATGCCCAATTTCGAATGCCCAAAGCTTGGTTAGTGCTCCCACAATAAAACAAAGTAATAGTGCGAGCATCCTTTGTTTCTCACGGTATACGTAAGCTTAGATATGGATTGATATTTATTTTGGAATTTTGGTTGACCATATTAAAACAAGTTAAATGTATGTTAAGAAAGGGGGACCTACGAAGCCTTGCATTTCGGCGTTTCCCACAGAATCCGATCATTGTGACCCCTCACCGATCCAATTCCGATGGGGGAATTTGTAGATGCCGAAAAGTGCTTAAGTGCCAGAGGAAGTTTTGAAATGATAAAGAGAAGTAATATTCGGACCCGAAGGCCCGGTCCGGAGGGCCTAGAAGCGTTGCGTGAAATTAAGGAGGTTGCGCGCAGAAAAATGTGGGCTGTGTGAAAGGCGTCTGGGATTCGCCAAAGGTCCTCGGCGTCGGTGTGCAATTTTTTCGTGCTCGCGCTCACCCGGTTATCTTTTTGCGCCACCGTCTCTAGCGCACAAAATTTCACATGACACCTGGATTCCGCGATGTCGGAGGTCTATAAATAGAAGGAGAGCTCTTCCATTTTGGGGTTGTAGAATTTGAAGTGGCTCTTGTGCGTGAAATAGGACTTCCGCACACGCAAGATGAATTTCAGGTACTGACCCTTTTCGCGGAACCTCGCCCCGGGATCCGCCTTTGCGTGAAATCCCACTGGCCTAAATAAAATTCCAAACCCTTTAGGGTTCCTCCATTGCACGCAATTTCTTCTATTGCACGCAAAAAGGTTCAAGTGCGAGAAATCCCTTCGTTGGGTGTGGCCTTTCCTTAGTGTTCGTCCTTTTCCACTCTCGCGCAATTCACCCACCTTGCGCGCAATTTCATTAGCTGGTGCAATTCTTCTACCCCAATTATGCGCTATCCCAGTGTTTTTCACTCAAACCCTTTCTTTGTGCGCAATCCCCAGGACCCCTTACCTTGATGCCCCTGGGTGCCTCTCTATGTAAGCATCTGATGTCCTCCATACCGGGCATGCAATCCATGCACGGTTTTCTCGTACGTTCTTCCAGGTTAGTACGAAGTAACCTCAAGGTCCCTTGGGAGGTTTTTCCTATTGTGTTTCTTTGCATTATGCTTTTTCGCATAGGCACGCTAACAGCTATTGTTTCTTCGCATATCCATGCAAACGTGGACCCCTCGATGGTTCGCTCTGTGACCCCCCTTCACCACGGACTTGCCGATGCCTTCCCTCCCATAAGGGGTAGAGGGTTCTGGTTATTTCAGTCCTAGGGGTGTAGAGAGAAGCCACCTCATACGAGCTGCAGGACATTAAACTGCCGAGCACCTCATCCTCAACACATGACGTTAAACTGTGATTCGGCCCTGTGCTTCACATGCAGGGTCCCCCCAACTCGGACATTATTTACTCCCACTCGTCTCCATGGGAGTGGAATCTTCCTCACATGGAATGATATCCTCCCCCTTAGAGCAGCGTTTGTCCACGGTGGAAGGTCAGCCACCCTGGTGTAAGCCCCTAGCCTTTCTTGCGGCAGGTAGCACTCATGCACCTCCGTACTTCCCCACTACCAAGGCCAGTGGAGTGTGTGATAGGGAATGAGGCATCTCCTTTGTTGAGTCCTAAATCTCTCTCCCTCTGTGCTTTGTCACAATTCAGGCCTCAATCCTAGAGTAAGTCCCGGCACCATGGGCCGCTCAACATGTAAGCCCCTCTTCGCTGCTCACGGACGCACCCCTTGCGACGTGATCATCAGGTCCCTAAAACCTCTTGTTTCTTACAACGAGCATGACTCACATGAGCTTAGAGTGAACAATGACCCTGACCCCACCTCCAGCAAACTACAAAGACTTTGATCCATGCTAAGGCATTGTATATAGGAATCTTACACGAGGTTCAAGCCCATCACCCGGTCGTTCCGACCCCATCGCGTCGGTTCACCAACCATTATGGGCCGCCTCAGAGCATAAGCCCCATACCCACCATGGGCCACCTCAGACCGTAAGCCTCATACCCACTTTCGGCTGCCTCAGATCATAATCTCCATATCCACCATGGTCCTCCTCAGAGCGCAAGCCCCATACCCACCATGGGCTGCCTCAAAGCATAAGCCCCATACCCACCATGGTCCGCATCAGAGCATAATACCCATATCCACCTTGGGCTGCCTTAGAGCATAATCCCCATATCAACCATGGGCTGCCTCAGAGCATAAGCCCCATATGCCCCTGTCCCGCATGACGTTAAACTGTATACCCGAAATACGAGGACTTTGATCCGTTCTAAGGCATGGTAAGTAGGAAGCCTCCACGAGGTTCAAGACCAACACCCACGTCTCATCCTGACCACTCCCTCGAGACCACGTGCCTCAGAAAGCTCATGCCCTAGCCCAGAGGCCTTACTCGCTCTGGGTTCCATCCTTGCTTCCATTCTCACGGGTCGCCTTTTCAGGTGTCCCACCGTATGATCGAACTACGCGGACTTTGATTCCCTGTAACGGGGATACTTATGAAACCTCCATGAGGTTCAAGCCCCTCTTCACTCCATCACCCATCTTAATTTTTACCCAGTCCTCCATGTCCTGGTGGGATCATGCCACTCCATTCCACTCCACAGTTTCTGGGAAGCTGCCCATGCATTGGCCCTAACATCGGTGTTCCCTCCAGGGGGTTCTTCAATCTGATCCACTCTCAGTGTTCTGATCCGTCTGATCCATCTCCGCTGGACGTTAAACTCATGGCATAACCTATGATAAACATGGTAAGTTGAGGAAAACCACAAATACATGAATATGGCATGAAATTACCTGCATTCGATGTAGGATGCCTCGGGCTTCTGTGCCCTCGAGAAGACCTATAATAAGGGACAGAAGCCTGACATGTCAATCCCCCGGTGTCAAGACACGCCAATGATGCCTCATCATGACCACTCTCCTAACCGAAGGTTGCTTCCCTGACCAAACCCCTTGGAGCGTCTCGACGGAAGTAGCTTAATTAGCTGGTGTCTAGGAAGACATGGCACTGGGAGCGAGATTCACGAATACGTCTTAAATCTATGAGGGAGACCCGTACTAGTTGACGAGCTCCGAGGAGGAATCCACGGAAGGAAGAACCGACATCCCATCATCTCGGTTTTGATCAAGGATAAGACATTCCTGAATAAGGAATGGATGTCACCCGCCTTTGGAAAGCAGGAATGCGGGGCAACAAGCAGCGTGTCCTCTAAGTGACGGATGCACGCGCTCCCCTGTGGAAAGCGTCGGAAACAATAACTTACCTTGTTTTTTTATTTCTTTTTCTCCAGCGGATGAGCAGCGGTGGTGGGGACCGGTGACTTGTCAATCCAATTAATGACTTGATTCAGCAACTGTGTAACTCCACCATTGTGAGTTAAAAAAAGTTTCATTAATTCATTTAATGAGCCTAATTAATTCCTCAATGCATTACTCACCTATCCCACTTATATTTAAATGGATCTCGGGGTGGCATTTTGAATGGAATATCCAAGTGAGGAATCTCTAGAAAAGTTCTACAACTACATCCACCAACGATGTATGGATGCTCAGGCATCAATGATCTGAGAGCAACGAATTTTGAAGACTCCATCCAACGTGGAAGCTCCTCCTGCCACAACTGTGACACCTCCAATGGATCTTGAGGTAGGGTTTGTCCTTTATTAATAAAATAAATTCCCTCCATTATTTTCCTCAATCTTAAATTTAATGGAGGTTTTTGTAGGCGATTTGAACGGGGTTTAAACAACATATATGTGATGTATAGTTCCCTCTTGTAGTAAAGCTACCGTGGAGGGTGTGGGCCAAACGAACAAGGCATGGACCCTCCATCACTTGTTTTTCATTGCATTATTTAGAGGTGAGATTTTCAAACTTGAAGGAACCCTATAATCGGTAGGAACCACTACTACGAAAACGGGCTTTAACGGCGCTAAAAACGGGCTTTAATAATGCTAAAAAAGAAATGTAAAGCTCAGAACTCATAAAGGGGGTACCCTTTATCAGCACTTACTGAGCGCTGATAAAGGGGTACTTTATCAGCGAAAAAAAAGCGATGATAAATGAAACCATTATCAGTGCTAAAAACGCGCTGGTAAAGGTAGAATTTATCTTCGCTAAAAGAGAATTGATAAAACAACCCTTTATCAGCACTAAAAGAGCACTGATAAATGAGTGTTTTATCAGCGCTCATTTAGCGTTGATAAACAGATCCTTTATCAGCCCTTTTTTAGCACTGATAAATTCCATGTCTCCTGCTATGAAAAAATCTTCAACAGCACACCCGAACACCTGCAAAACAAATCAGCATCTCAATAAGCTAATTAAAGCAAGTATAACCATACACAATTAACACATAAATCATAATCTAATTAGACCAAGTATACCCATACCACAGGTATACCCTTACACCATTAACACTTAATTCATATGTTAATTATGTACATAAAGAATTCAATTCAGAATTCAGGGGGTTGATGGTTGTTCAAGGGTTTGGGGTGGTTGTCCATGTGGGGGTTGGGGTTGTCTGGGGGGCTTTCCAGGGGGTGGGCTGGTGTCCAAGGTGTCGGGGGGCTTTACAGGGGGTGGGGGTTTCCAGAGGGGTGGGGGTGTCCAGGGGGTGGATTGGTGTCCAAGGGGGGTGGGGGAAGTCCAGGGGGTTAGTGGGGTTGACTCATACACATCACCAAGGACCCTTGGATCATTCTCAAAAAAGATAAAGGCAATCTGAATGCGTTTTGTCAGATTTCCATAGGTCAGTTGTTGTTTTCAATTAAAATTGTGTCCATTTTAAAAAAAAGAGATATCCTTTGAGTGCTAAAGGCCGCAATGTGCCTCAGATTGAGGCAGGGCTGACTCGTACACGTCACACAGGACCCTTTGATCATCCTCCTAAAGTATCAAGACAATCCTAATGCGTTTGGTAGGATTTTCATAGGTCTGTTTTTGTTTTCAATTAAAATTGTGTCCATTTTAAACAAAAGAGAGACCCTTTGAGTGCTAGCAGTCACACCGTGCCTCAAATTGAGGCAAGGATGACTTGTACATGTCCCAAAAGACATTTGTATCATTCTCCTAAAGGATCAACTCAATCCAAATGCGTTTGGTCGAATTTTTGTAGGTCAGTTGTGGTTTTCACATAAAATCGTGTCCATTTTAAACAAAATAGAGACCCTTTTAGTGGTAGCAACCACACCGTGCATCGTATGGAGGAAAGGTTGACTCTTACATGTCACCAGGGACCCTTGGATCATTCTTATAAATGATCAAGGCAATCCGAATGTGTTTGGTCGAATTTCCATAGGTCAGTTGTTGTTTTCACTTATAATCGTGTCCATTTTTAAAAACAAATAGAGACCCTTTTGAGTGGTATCAGCCACACCATGCCTTTTATTGAGACAATTTTAACTCATAAAATTCACCAAGGACCCTTGTAAAATTCTTATAAAAGATCAAGGCAATCCGAATGTGTTTGGTCGTATTTTCATAGGCCAATTTTGGTTTTCAATTAAAATTGTGTCCATTTTAAACAAAAGAGAGACCCTTTGAGTGATAGCGGCCACACCGTGCCTTGGATTGAGGCGGGGTTGACTTTTACACTTCAAAAAGGACTATTGTATCATTATAATAAAGGATCAAGACAATAAAAATGTGTTTGGTCAGATTTTCATTGGTCGGTTGTTGTTTTCAATTAAAATTATGTCCATTTTAAACAAAAGAGAGACCCTTTGAGTGATAGCAGCCACACTGTGCCTGGGATTGAAGTGGGGATAACTCGTACCAGTCACAAAGGACCATTGGATCGTTATCCTAAAGGATCAACACAATCCGAATGCGTTTGGTCGGATTTCTATAGGTCAGTTGTTGTTTTCACTTAAAATTGTGTCCATTCTAAACAAAAGAGACACACTTTGAGTGCTAGCAGCCACACTGTGCCTTATATTGAGGCGGGGTTGACTCTTACATGTCACAAAGGACCCTTGGATCGTTCTCCTAAAAGATCAAGACAATCCTAATGCGTTTGATTGGATTTTCATAGGCCAGTTGTTGCTTTCAATTAAAATTGTGTCCATTTTAAACAAAAGAGAGACCCTTTGAGTGATAGCATCCACACCGTGCGTCGGATTGAGGCGAGGATGACTCTTACACGTCATCAAGGACTATTGGACCGTTCTCCTAAATAATCAACCCAATCCGAATGCATTTGGTTGGATTTACATAGGTCAGTCGTTGTTTTCACTTAAAATTGTGTCCATTTTAAACAAAAGTGATACCCTTTGAGTGCTAGCGGCCACACCGTACCTCAGATTGTGGCGGGGTTGAATTTTAGAAGTCTCAAAATACTCGTGGATCATTATTCTAATGTATCAAGACAATACAAATGCGTTTGGTCGGATTTTCATAGGTCAGTTGTTGTTTTTAATTAAAATTGTGTCCATTTTAAACAAAAGTGAGACCCTTTGAATGCTAGCAGCCACACCGTGTCTCAGATTGATTTAGGTATGACATTTATAGGTCAAAAAGGTACTATGTATCTTTCTACTAAAGGATAAACACAATCCAAAAGCATTTGTTCTAATTTTTGTAGGTCAGTTGTTATTTTCACTTAAAATCGTGTCCATTTTAAACAAAATAGAGACCCTTTGAGTGGTATCAGCCACACCGTGCCTCGGAATGAGGTGAGGTTGACTCGTACACATCTCCAAGGACCCTTGGATCGTTATCATAAATGATCAAGGAAATTCAAATGCGTTTGATCAGATTTCCATAGGTCAGTTTTGGTTTTCACTTAAAATTGTTTCCATTTTAAACAAAAGAGAGACCCTTTGAGTGCTAGCGGCCACACCGTGCCTCGGATTGAGGCAGGGATGACTCGTATGCATCCAAAACGACCCATGGATCATTCTTATAAAGTATCAGGACAATCTGAATTCTATTGGTTGGATTTTCATAGGTCAGTTGTTGTTTTGAATTAAAATTGTGTCCATTTTAAATAAAAGAGAGACCGTTTGAGTGATAACGGCCACACTGTGCCTCGGATTGAGGCGAGGATGACTCGTACACATCATAAAGGACCCTTGGATCATTCTTTTAAAGGATCAACACAATCCAAATCCTTTTCGTAGAATTTCCGTAGGTCAGTTGTTGTTTTCACATAAAATCGTGTCCATTTTAAACAAAATAGAGACCCTTTGAGTAGTAGCATCCACACTGTGCATCAGATTGAGGCGGTTATGACTCGTACATGTCACAAAGTACTATTTGATCATTCTACTAAAGTATCAACATAATCCGAATTCGTTTGGTCAGATTTCCATAGGTCAGTTGTTGTTTTCACTTAAAATCGTGTCCATTTTAATCAAAAGAGAGACAATTTGAGTGATAGCGGCCACACCATGACTCGGATTGATGCAGGGATGACTCATACACGTCAAAAATGTCCTTTGGATCATTCTCCTAAAGGATCAAGACAATCTGAATGTGTGTGGTTGGATTTTCATAGGTCAGTTGCTGTTTGCAATTAAAATTTTGTCCATTTTAAACAAAAGATAGACCATTTGAGTTCTAGCTGCCACACCATGCCTCTGATTGAGGTGGGGATGAATCTTAAACGTCACAAAGGACCCTCAGATCGTTCTCCTAAAGGATCAACACAATAAAAATGTTTTTGGTCGAATTTCCGTAGGTCAGTTGTTGTTTTCACTTAAAATCGTGTCCATTTTAAACAAAATAGAGACCCTTGGAGTGGTAGAAGCAACACCATGCCTTGGATTGAGGCGGGGTTGACTCCTACACGTCACAAACGACTCGTGTATATTTCTCCGAAAATTTAAACACAATCCAAATGCGTTTGATCCAATTTTCATAGGTCGATTTTGGTGTTCAATTAAAATCGTGTCCATTTTAAACAAAAGAGAGACCCTTTGAGTGCTAGCGGTAACACCATGCCTCAGATAGAGGCAGGGTTGACTCCTAAACGTCACAAAGGACCCATGGATAGTTATCCTAAAGGATCAAGACAATCCGAATGTGTTTGGTTGGATTTTCGTACCTCAATTATTGTTTTCAATTAAAATGGTGTCAATTTTAAACAAGAGAGAGACCATTTGTGTGGTAGCAGTCACATCGTGCCTCAGATTAAGGCAGGGATGACTCGGACATGTCAAAAAGGACCATTGGATCATTCTCTTAAAGGATCCACAAAATCCAAATGCGTTTGTTCAGATTTCCGTAGGTCAGTTGTTGTTTTCACTTAAAATCGTGTCCATTTTAAACAAAAGAGAGACCCTTTGTGTTCTAGCAGCCACACCGTGACTCGGATTGAGGATAGGATTCCTCGTACACATCACCAAGGACCCTTGGATCGTTCTCCTAATATATCAAGTCAATTAGAATAATTTTGGTCAGATTTTCATCGGTCAGTTGTTGTTTTCAATTAAAATGGTGTCCATTTTAAACAAAAGAGAGACCCTTTGAGTGATAGCGGCCACACTGTGCCTCGGATTGAGGCGGGGATGACTGTTAAACTTCACCAAGGACCCTTGAATCAATCTCCTAAAGTATCAACACAATCCAAATTCATTTGGTTGAATTTCCATAGCTCAGTTGTTGTTTTCACTTAAAATCGTGTCCATTTTAAACAAAATAGAGACCCTTTGAGTGGTAGGAGACACACAGTGCCTCGTATTGAGGCAATGTTGACTCATACACATCACCAAGGACCCTTTTATTTTTCTTATAAATGATCAAGGAAATATGAATCCTTTTGGTCAGATTTCCATAGGTCAGATGTTGTTTTCACTTAAAATTGTGTCCATTTTAAACAAAATAGAGACCCTTTGAGTGGTACCGGCCACACCGTGCCTCGGATTGAGGAGGGGTTGACTCTTATACGTCCCAAAGGATCCTTGGATCATTATGATGAATGATCAAGGCAATCCGAATGCATTTGTTCATATTTTCATATTTCTGTTGTTCTTTTCAATTAAAATTGTTACTATTTTAAACATAAGAGAGACCCTTTGAGTGCTAGTGGCCACACTGTGCCTCGGATTGTAGTTGGGTTGACTCGTACACGTCGCAAAGGACCCTTGGATCGTTCTCATAAAGGATCAAGAAAATATGAATGCTTTTGGTCAGATTTTCGTACGTCAGTTGTTGTTTTCAATTAAAATTGTGTCTGTTTTAAACAAAAGAGAGACCTTTTGAGTGGTAGCAGTCACACCGTGCTTTGGATTGAGGCAGGGATGACTCGTACACATCACAAAGGACCATTGGATCATTCTCCTAAAGGATGAACACAATCCTAATGCGTTTGGTCAGATTTACGTAGGTCAGTTGTAGTTTTCAGTTAAAATCGTGTCCATTTTAAACAAAAGAGAGACCCTTTGAGTGGTAGTGGCCACACCGTGGCTCTGATTGAAGTGGGGATGACTCATACACGTCCCCAAGGACCCTTGTATTGTTCTCCTAAATGATCAAGGAAATCCGAATGTGTTTGGTAGGATTTTCATAGATCTGTTGTTGTTTTCAATTAAAATGGTGTCCATTTTAAACAAAAGAGAGACCCTTTGAGTGCTAGCGACCACATCGTGCCTCATATTGAGGTGGGGTTGACTTTTACATGTCAACAAGGATCCATAGATCGTTAAAATAAAGGATCAAGAAAATAATAATGCGTTTGGTTGGATTTGCATACGTCATTTGTTGTTTTCACTTAAAATCGTGTCCATTTTAAACAAAATAGAGACCCTTTGAGTGGTATCGGTCACTCCGTGCCTTGGATTGAGGCGGGGTTGACTCGTAAACATCACAAAGGACCCAATGATTTTTATCCTAAAGGATCAAGAAAATATGAATGTGTTTGGTCAGATTTTGTACGTCATTTGTTGTTTTCACTTAAAATTGTGTCCATTTTAAACAAAATAAAGACCCTTTAAGTGGTATCGGCCACATCATTCCTCTAATTGAGGAGGTGATAACTCGTACATGTCACCAAGGATCCTTGGATCATTCTCATAAAATATCAAAGAAATATGAATGCGTTTGGTCGAATTTTCATTGGTCATTTGTTGTTTTCAATTACAATTGTTTCCATTTAAAAACAAAGAGACCATTTGAGTGCTAGCGGCCATATTGTAGCTCAGATTAAGGCGTAGAAGACTCGTACACGTCAAAATGGACTCATGGATCATTCTCCTAAAGGATAACCACAATCCAAATGTGTTTATTTGGACTTCCATAGGTCATTTGTTGTCTTCACTTAAAATCATGTCCATTTTAAACAAAACAGATACCCTTTGAGTGGTTCAGCATTCTTTCATGTTGCTGGTGCATATCATCTGTTAAAATGGGAAAATGACTCATTGCAGAAAGGACGTTTTGTTTAATAACAATTACAATTTTTCTACAAATATTTACATACAACAAAGTTTCATCTTCTGATCCCCTTAATCCCTCTCAAAAATGACCACCAATTATACATGCCCCAAGTCCGATCTTCGTTGTTTTTGTGTACAATCTTCCATCAGGTTTGCGGCCCACTTTTTTCAAAACACATCTATATCATCTTATGAGTATGAGGCTTTTCAGCAGTCAGAGTACTGCTGAAAAATATAAAAATAAATAATTAATAAATTACTTAAACAAACTAGTAGTTGTTTTTGAAAATACCTCTTTAGGGATGCTAGTTTGTTGATGAAAAACACTTTATTTCATAAATTTACAAACATAATAACTAAAATCATCATTGTTTGTTTGTTTTGGACACTGCAAAAAAAATTGATCATTAGGAGAATAAGTAACTTGTGTTGAGATGTGTTTGGATAGTGAAATTTTATTATATATACCCTGATATTTGTCCAGATGTAGTACTTGGTCACCTCCTTATGCTTAGCCCCTGTCCTTATTCCTTTTTTTAGACAATAATGATACACTTCCCTATCATAACAAAATCCTCAGTAAAAGATAATAAAAATTATATTACATGATGTTTAGACCTAAAACGTAAGATGTAGTGTTTTACATATTCACAAACTCCCTCATGTGTGGTCGGTTTGATGGATATCCTTGCTTAGAATTCAGAAAATAAATCTTTGGATTATCCAAGTTCACCGCAATTAGTAACCAATGTTGCCTAAAAACGCAAAAAGGAATAAGTAATAAAAGAAGTGAAAATATATTTGATATGATTTAATCATAGAGTATTACCCCTGCATGGTTGGTATTAGGAAAATTCTATCATCTGTAATCCTGCTTTCAAATGTTTTCAAGAAGCCATTCACTATTGCATCTCTTTTTGATGGCTCTATTTTTGTTAGGTGTGTATATGTGATATGAGGACTAACGATTCCAAATCATGGCTCATGGGAAAATTCCTTCAACTTTTTTTCATAAATGCATCTGTCAACAATATAAAATGCATTTAGTCATAATTTTCACATTAGATCATCTTTTAGAAAATCAATTCCTTGAAACATACCTCATATTTACATTTACAACTGTGGCGCCTAGCCAACAGTTTTCTAGGCTCTCATTTACAATTTCAGATGCAATGAAATCTTGAATTTCCTCTCCATATATATTCTCTTCGAAAACCACTATATTATTATTAACATCTTTTAGCTTCATATCCACATGAGTCTTCAGTGCTAGTAAATGTGGATAGAGAACAGGTGGTGCAATTGTGCTTTCAGTAGCACCTTGGGATTGGTTGGTCGATCCTTTGGATGGTTTTGAGCCGACGTTTATCACCCCCTTCCCTTTATCCATCTATAAAAACAATCATTGTTTCAGACACTTTTTTCATTAATTGTTAAGGGTTTAGCTTGAAAGAAAAGGAAATAAATACCTCTTTGTCTGCAAGTACTCTTACGAGTTGTGACGACCATGAAATGAATGTCCTAATAGCCTTTTTGACTGTATGAATATCATCATCATAAAGTGGAATAGGTAGCTCTACATTTGGCTCATGATCTATAGTAATCATCACTTTCAAATGATCTTTCAGAAGTGGTTTCTTATACGGTGTGGAATCTGGGATATTGAACATTGTATCCCTCACTAAAAGGTGATAGGTGGGTGTTGAAAGATATAAATCACAATCATTATCACCCTTTAGAAGATCAGTACAGAAAAATTATCGGTGTTTGTCTGATTCACATTTCATGGGAATAATTATTTGAATATTGATTTCCACGTCTAAGACAATTCTTTGAGGCTAATGGATCGCCTCAATGCTCTTGGAGGGTGGGGAAGGATGTTCACGCACTGGTTGTTCCTAAGTTGTGTCTTCCCTTTGCTTCCCACCCATAAAATTTTCTAGAAACTCTCCTGGCCATTGCAATCGTTCTTCAAGGGTTGCTATTTTTTTGCTCATTTGTTCCAATTTTTCATCTGTATCATCCGTTTTTTTCTTCTTCTCAAAATATACTCAGGGTATCAACCCAAACCTTGCACCTCTGACACGACTATATTTTTCTGGCTGCTTCAAAGCCGTCGATAATAGGTTTGTATCTGCTACAGGAGTAGCTGATTCCTGTGACTGTTGGATAGAGGAAAATAACTAATTATTTTTATGTAATATCGATTTAAAACAAATATTTTTATGGTCGTGTCATAATTACACATATTTCCCGCACTTTCTATGTGTTCTCATCTACCAACTTCCCTTCTTTGTTCACACGTGCCTCCTTCCACAATACATGACGTGGGATGGATGTTCATTTGGTATTAGACTCATCAATCTACATATAAACATAGAAATATAATTATGATGTTGTTTATTGACACCTAACAATATTACTGTAAATTTAAAATATGTACCATTTTCTTTTCTAATGAAGCGTACCACATCCTTGCTTTACGATAGGGGTATGTTGGTTTTGATGCACGTTCCTTACTTTCAGTACAGAGTTTTTGTTTCATAAATGAAATATTGACAATTAAAGTGATGAAAACATGTATCCTCAAACAACATATTATCACCCTTAATGTACCTGAAACTTTTCATCCCCACGGCGGCCAATAAATTCATCAAATGCTTCTTGGGATATCAGGTGAGCATAGAAAATGGGTGGGTGTGGGTTTATTTTACCATTGGAATTTGTAGGTGATATATTGTTAAAATAGTTCGAAAACCTCAATGAATCCTTCCTTCAAGCCTTAGTATATAATCCTTGTGTCAATCTTCTACTATATATGTACTATATAAGAGATTGAGAAGAGTAAGAATTTTTTTTATTATTTTATTTACTAGTAAATTAATGAAATAAATTCATAATATTACTGTGATTTCTTCCCATATCATAGCCTTCACCCCGAACACAACATGGTGTCATGAATCTATGTCAATCGTCACGCGTTGCTGAGTGAAAAATCTAATGTAGCTTCTAAACATAGCCATGTTGGGATTCACATGTTGGCCTCGTGCATTCCATCCAACTTCAAATTTGATGCCTTTTCTTTTCGCCTTAAGAATTTTGGCTGACACCGACAAACTACGACACACCTGTGTTTTCTGTGATGTTAGTCCTTCATTCCCGACCATTTCATCGATATCAACATCATCTATATGTTCATCTAAAATGGTATCAACAAAATGTACTGATGGTTGTTGGACCTCAACACTAGGAGTAGCAGGAGCCGCAGCAGCAGGATCAGCAATAGCCGTAGCAGCAGCCGTAGCAGGAGGAGCAGCAGGAGCAACAGGAGCCGCAGCAGGAGCATCAGCTGGAGTAGCAGGAGCTGTAGGAGAAGTAGGAGCAGCAGCATCAGCTTGAGAGACTTGTTCAGTCCCATGTTTATGAGAACTAGAATGTGAAGAAGTCATTATCTGCAAAAGTGGTTGAACAGCTAATTTAGAATACATAAATTCAGTAATGATAAGATAATAACATGAGATAACAACATCTATATTAAAAACAAAATATAACATGTTTACTGATCTCTCTTTCTTTTTTTAAAAGGTTGAGGGGATTTGACACCTCTAACGATTATCCAAATCCCTTCATTGTGGTCTCGTCTAACAAACAAAACATCATCTTCATTGGGACTACTCTGAAATGATTGCGACGTACCACTAAAAGGATCATCCTCAACTGAATCTTAATCGGAACCTTCAGTAGTTTTGGAAGATAACTGAACAATCTACCACATTCGGTTTTCGGGATCTAGAACATACAAAACATGTACTGCTTGTGATTCCATTATAAATTGTTTGTCTTTGTACCCTTCTTTACTAAAATCAACTTTCACAGATCCCCATTCATCTATTTTAACACCACTGTTGTTATTAACCCATTTTCATTGAATAATCGACAATTGGAATGTTGTATAATCCAACTCCCATATTAGTTTGGTAATGCCAAAGTATGACATATTTTCATAAATTGGATTTATGTCCTTACTACCAGAAACATGCATCACATCACCCACGAGTGTAACTCCACTATTTTTCATGGTACTATATTCATCAAGTTCATCTGTATAGAATGTATAACCATTAATTACATAACCATTGTAAGATAATACATACACACTTGGTCCAACGGCTTTCCATCAAAGTCGTTCTGACATTGAATTCATATTTTCATCCAACTGCTTATAAATATGGTCCTAAAACCATACTATAAACCGATGATTATGTGTATCTGATAACCATTTTTCCATCCTTGATGGATTCAAATGCCTACGAATTTTTTTTGAGTTTCAATATATGGAGCAACCTCCCAAGTGTTATGAAAAAAATAAAGATTGTCCTGCTCCCGATCTGTAATACTGATTTTCACAACTTCTCTTCCAGAAATTCCGTCACCCTCAATGCATCCAGTGTGATGAGATTTCGGGAGACCAATGCTTTCCACATCAGATATGTATTCAGTACAAAATTCAATGACTTCCTCAACAATATATCGCTCTACTATACAACCCTCTGGCCGACTTCGATTTTTGACATACCCTTTCAAAATCATTATATACCGTTCAATAGGACACATCCATATATAGTGCACAGGACCACAAAGTCGAATCTCTCTCACCAAGTGAATCCTCAAATGAACTATCATATCAAATAATGTTTGCAGGAAGAAAATTTCTAATTCACATAATATGATGACAATTTATTTTTCCATAGCTGGCAATTTCACCGGGTCTAAAAAATTGCTACATATAGCTTTGAAAACAAAACAAAGTTTGGTTAACGTATGACGAACATTCTTGGGAAAAATGAAACGTAAAGCTATAGGAATTAGATCCTACATCAAAACATGGAAATCATGTGATTTCGAAACATTTAACTTCAAATCATTCATTGACAAAATGTTCTTGATATTTTATGAGTCCCCATATAGAACCTTTACATTATTGAAGAAGTTGAAAAACCGTTATCTCTCCTCCCTAGAAAGAGTATAAGGAGCTGGAGGAAGAAACATTCGATTTTCACCCTTCACGGGAGCCAACTCTTCTCGTATTCCCATGTCAACCATGTAACACCCGAGACTTTTATGTTATATAAATCATCAAAGGAATCTTTTTCTACACAACACTTGCTTGGCTTGCTTTACACGCAATCGCGACCTTCCTCGATAGCTTGCGTCGTACGCAATACCGAGTTTCACTAAACAACAATATGCTATTAAAACTAGCCGTTATGAATACTAATAACCACTTTTTAAAATTTTATAAATTTTATTTTTCAAAATGGACTTCATTTTTGGACTCAGAATATCGAAATTAGCCTAGGGTGAAATTTTGGTATTTTTCTGAAAACTTTCAATTTTTGATGAATAGTGAAACCACTAAGTGGTAGGTTAAAAAATGAATTTTGCATAAAACTTAATTTTACCGCTTCTGTGAATGGAATTTCAAAAATCCGACAAACACGGTTGATATCAGTAAGTAAATTGTGGTTCAATGAGATAAAAATAATTTTTTGGAGAATAGTAACTTTTTACTTTTTTTACCGCGGTTAATAGTAAATAGGGTAACTAAGGGTAAATATGATATTACTATTACCCTAACACATGTCCTAATTATATTGGACAAGTTTAATTCGACCAAAAACAAACTTAGGAATAAAATATGACCATTTAGGCCCACTTGGATTAGATTAGGACATTTATTATTAATTTATTTAAAGAAGGGTTAAAATAGTTAAAATCAAAGTGTAATAAGTAAATCATTTTTAATATGGGGTTATACATAAGATAAATTCGACTATAAATATTCATTAAAAAGCTAAAAATATTTCCTACATAATGGTATTTTATTTGTAATTTTTAGACATTAAATAATTAAATTTATTTATGACACAATGATGATGCAGTAATTATCTTATTAATGAAATATTGACATAATTGATGTTATAAACACCAAAATAAATATAATTTGAGACTTTTTATGAATTCCACTAATTTTCTAGGTTACTATGATATATTAGTGTTGATTTAATAAACTTGGTTAGAACATATAATTTTTTTATGACTTTCACAAAAATCATATATCAAATAGTGTCAAAATTGACACAAAATAGTTTTTAAATAAAATATTATATTATTAATTGTTATTTTATTCCTAAAAATCTAAGGTTCGGCCAAATGAATTAGATAAGGATATATATATTAATAATAAATAATTCGGGGTTCGTTTGGCATGTTATAGTAAGTGTATTAACCATATAGTGAAAGAAAACAAAAAGACACGGTAAAAGTTAAATTAATTAACTTAGAGTTAAATCTAATTGATAAGGTTACAATAATACCCTAAACTTGCCTAAATCCTATTGGTTGATAGGATTTCGACCCATCCCCACTTTAGCTTCGAAATAGGACCCTTGGGAACCATTATAAACCGATTTTGACTTTAATATAAAATAATATTTTGAGATATTCCTAAGGTGCCCCTCTCCTCCCTTATAAAAGGGCACCTCCTCCCCCTCCTCCTCACACCAATTTGAGCACTCAAGCTCGGCCAACCCCTGACATATTCTCCTCTCCACTTCCCTAGAATAATCCTAGAGGTCCTGGTCTTCTTCAAAGACCGATCTTAGTTCCCTTAGTGGAGGATTCAAAGAGGTGTTCCAAAGAAGAGGTAATATCCATTACCGATCTTTTCAATTTCTTTCTTCTTCAACTTCTTCTCCTTTAGTTGTTTCATGATAAAGTAATAACATCAGTATTACTTACATACTGATATGTTATTATAAATATGAAACAACCCTAATTAATCTTCTATCCATCCTACGGAAAAATGAAATCACCGCGCGTGCGTACGTACGGAATACCGTCTCCACGCCGTGGTGTAATCTATTTTCCACCATCACCTTACAAGGATGGGTATAATGGTGTAATGAGTAACTATATATGATTATTATGAAGTAATATTGATACTGAAATAATATATATATACTCCAATACAATTCCACGATCATAGGAATGATATCATCACTCGTGCGTACGTACGGAATACCGTCTCCACGATGTGATGCGACTCGTTCTACATGATCTTCATTTCATAATGATTATATAAATGAATTGAATGAATGAATATGGTATATACTACACTAATACCATTCTGTAAATGAATTATCTATAACCTAAAGATAAGAATAATAATTTATTCGACAAAACACGCATAAGAACAAAAATTTATAAAGACCCGAGTAACAAGTAACAATGAAATATTACTAACAAGAAGCTAATAATATGACCATATATGATATCATATCAATATGTATGATTCTGGAATAAGTCAATAACATTATTTAAACCATTATACAGGAGCTTCGGACACGAACAAAGCAAATCGGACCTAAGGTAAGGGAAATATCACAATCTCATTTTTATCCGAGATTGTTTATTCGTAAGTATTTACTAGGGTGTATTTTATCATCCACATCCATGTTTCGTCAATATGTAATATTATTTACATCCACCTACAATTGTTTAAATCAATTTTTACCCTTCGGTGAGTTTTTAGTAATATCTATGAAAGGAATCTTTTGTCGTACGAGGTACTTTTTGACTTTTCCGACAAAAGTACGAAGAATGTTTTTTTTAACTTATACGGCATGAATGGATTTCTAAAAAATTATTTCCAAGAAGATTCCTTTACAAGTATTCAAGTTTATTTTTAATCAACCTCTTTTAGTTTAAAATTTTATGACATGTTAAGAAAGGAAAAGTGTTTTTGAAGTAGAAAGGATATTTTCCTCAAGAATGAAGTTCAAGTATTTTATCAAAATTATTTTCCATCTAAGATAATAAAAGGGTTCTGTTTTTATCCCTATTATTACATGGATTTGATTATGTTGTGATGGAAATATTTTTATGAATTCCTTTATCTTATATGAATTGTTTTATGATGTCATGTTGTTTAAGAATCCCATTTTTATTACATGGGTTACGCTATGATGTATGGTTTATGATTATGTGGCACACATAAGAAAGGATTCATTATAAGATGGGTGGGACCTATATCTCCCTTCAATGCATTGGGTAAAGATTTTATATCTCATGAGATAGACATGGCTGGAACGGAAGGTTATTTCGGTTCAGTAATAAAGGACTGAAACGAGGAGTGAACTCGGTTCAGAAAGGGACTTTGTCCACTAAGATAGTCTTGGCAATGAGTCATGACTAACAAGAAATGATTTTCCATGATTATGTGTGCATGCCACAAAGTTTCAAGTTTTATGGGGATCTCATTTTCACTTCTATGATTTATTCCATGTTAAGATATTATGATCTCTTTTGAAGGTTTTTATTTTCAAAATGATATGATATGATTTTTATTTCCTTTATTTTCCCTTGCTGAGCATTTGAGCTCACCCTTTTATGTTTTCTTTTCCCCAGGTCAGGAAGATGGATATTAAGTAGAATATGCTAAAAGGGACCCTAGATATGATGAAATAAATGGGAGACACTGTAGAAGATTTATGAACCAGTTGTTTATGTTTCCCAGTTTCTAAAGACACTATACCTATACGGTCCTTTGTGGTTTTATCATATGTTGTAATAAGTGTGCTTCAATTTTTGAAGTATTAAAAATGTATGTAAAGTATGGGTCGTTATAGTTGGTATCAGAGGAAAGGTATAGTCAACCTTTGGAAACTAGGATGTGAAAGCCTTAGTAAAAACCCTAAGGATATGTCTAAGCATAGAACACAATCTTAGAAATAGCCATGAATAACCTAGGATAAGACCATAAGCATGAAAATTTTATTCTTGAATTATGTGGTTTCCTATTATAATTAGTGTTGCTCACACTATTCTTCTTGGTTTTAGTCAATGGCTGGAACCCGAAGGAACCGTGTTAATGCGGAATGCGATGGGAAATGCAATGATTGTCCCCCTGAGCAACCAAACGATATGGGAGCTGGAATGAAAAATCTTGTAGCCATGCTCACAAAACTTTCTCAAGATATGAATCATGCAGGATTTCCAAACGAGCAAAGGAGGGAGCAACATTCTGTTGAATCCTTCATGAGGCAGCGTCCACCTTCTTTCAGCGGGTCTACTGATCCATTAGTTGCTGAACAATGGATTAATACTACTGAAAAGATATTTTCAGTTCTTCAATGTTCTGAGCATGATAAATTCATCCTAGCAGTGTATCGTTTGGAAGGAGATGCGGATCAATGGTGGAATCTTGTTAAGAATACGAGGCAAAGGGATGAAATTGAGTCTATGGAATGGGACGAGTTCAAGAACTTATTTTTCAATAAGTACTTCCCTCATATTCTCCGAACAAACATGGAGAAAGAGTTTCTTGAACTGAATCAAAGGGATGATGAATCTGTTGGTACCTATGAAGCAAATTTTACCAGACTTGCAAGGCACGCTTCTGGTATTATTATCCAACCTGAGAGTAAGATCGATCGATTATTTAGTGGCTTAAAACCAAGTCTTCGAAGGGCGTTAGCCATAATGGACTTCAATAGCTACGAGGAAATCGTTCGATGTGCTCTCAAAGTCGAGATGGAGATTGGAGTAACCCATCAGTCACATGGGTTTGATAAGAAGAGGAAGATGGAATTCAAAGAAAAATCTAAAGAGCACACGGAAAAGAAGATGATCTTTTCCTTATGCTCAAAGTGTGGAAAGAAACATGGAGGGAGTTGTCTTAAAGGGACAGGTAAATGTTTTAAATGTGGAAAAGAAGGTCATCGGGCATTTGAATGCCGTGATAATGGGAAGAAGATGTCTAATGACGCAAACAAAGGAAGGGATACACAGAATGAACCTACTACACTTCAATGTTTCAAGTGCAAGGAGATGGGTCATTATGCCAATCAATGCCCAAATCCAAGGGTTGATGATGATGGTCGACGTCAACAAACTCTTAAGGCTAAAGACAAAGGAAAGTCACATGCAATTTCTATCAGCGATGTGGAGTACGATAACGATGTGGTGAAAGGTACACTTACCATCCACTCTAAAGTAGCAAATGTTTTATTTGATTCTGGATCCACCCACTCTTTTATTTCTGAAACATTTTCTAAGGGTATCACCGTATTACCTCAACAGTTAGATGTTGAGTTAGCTGTGACAACACCTAATGGCACATCAATCGCATCAAAAGTTTATAATTCTTCTCCGATCGAAGTTTGTGGGAAAGTGCTTCCTGCAAATCTTGTGATCCTTCCTTTAGTGGAATTTGATGTGATTCTTGGCATGGATTGGCTTTCTCTACATGGAGCTCATATCAATTGCCAAAGAAGGGAAGTCACATTTCATATTCCAGATCAATCTACGATCGTCTATCAATACAAGGATGAACATAACCTTCCAGTGGGAATTTCTTCCATCTTATGGGTATTGATTCCACTAAATGAAGGTTATTTATCTCAAATGGTTGGTGAGAAACTCACGATTAAGAATATTCCCATTGTACGGGAGTTTGATGATGTCTTTCCGGAGGAATTACCAGGTCTTCCACCAAATCGTGAAGTTGAGTTTTCAATAGAACTCGTACCGGGTGCTTTGCCTATTTCAAAGACACCTTATAGAATGGCCCCAATTGAGTTGCAGGAATTGAAGAAGCAACTCCAAGAGAATCTTGATAAGGGATTCATACGCCCTAGTGCGTCACCTTGGGGAGCACCTGTTCTATTTGTTAAGAAGAAAGATGGATCAATGAGACTCTGCATTGATTATCGAGAACTTAACAAGATCACTATCAAGAACAAATATCCTCTCCCATGCATTGATGACTTATTTGACCAACTACGCGGAGCTCAATACTTTTCCAAGATAGATCTTCGTTTAGGGTATCATCAATTAAGGGTCAAAAGGGAGGATATACCAAAGACGGCTTTCCGTACAAGGTATGGACACTATGAATTTATAGTGATTCCATTTGGTCTTACTAATGCCCCTTCTATCTTCATGGATCTAATGAATAGAGTCTTTAGAGACTATCTTGATCAATTTGTGGTAGTCTTTATAGATGATATTCTTGTCTATTCAAAGAGCAAGGAAGAGCATGAAGATCACTTGAGAATTATATTGAAGACCCTGAGAAAGGAGAAGCTTTATTCCAAATTTACCAAGTGTGAATTTTGGCTTCAAAAAGTTGCATTTTTGGGTCACATAATCTCAAAAGAGGGGATATCTGTGGATCCAGCAAAAACAGAGGTTATCGAAAGATGGTCAAGACCAACAACAGTAACTGAGATCCGAAGTTTTCTTGGTTTGGCTGGATATTATCGACGTTTTGTAAAAGATTTTTCACGATTATCTAATCCACTCACCAAGTTGACTCGGAAATGAGTTAAGTTTGTCTGGACAGAGGAATGTGAAGAGAATTTCAAGGAGTTGAAAAGAAGGTTATCCAGTGCACCTGTGCTCACACTGCCTTGTAGTGGAGAAAGGTTTGTGATCTACAGTGATGCATCCAAGAAGGGATTGGGGTGTGTTCTTATGCAAAATGTTATGGTGATAGCTTATGCCTCACGACAGTTGAAAATCCATGAGCAAAATTACCCAACACATGATTTGGAGTTGGCTGCGGTAATCTTTGCATTAAAGATTTGGAGGCATTACCTTTATGGTGAAAGGTGTGATATTTATACTGATCATAAAAGTTTAAAGTATATTTTCACACAAAAGGAGCTGAATATGCGCCAAAGAAGATGGTTGGAGCTGATTAAGGATTATGACTGCTCAATCCATTACCACCCTGGGAAAGAAAACAAGGTGGCAGATGCATTAAGTCGACAAGACCATGCTAGTTTATCCATGATGAGGATCACAAAAGATCCAATATTTATGGATTTACAAAGGATGGATCTTGGAATTATAATGGAAGGGGAAAAATCTTATCTTTCTCAAATGAATGTTCAACCATCTATACATGTGAAGATTAAAGAGGCACAGAAAGAAGATGCCGAGTTACAAAAGAAGGTGAGAAATGTTCCTGAATTCAACCTTGATTGTGATGGGATAATAAAGTTCAGGAATCGGGTTTGTGTTCCTCCCATCCCCGAATTAAAGAAGGAGCTGCTGGATGAGGCTCATAGTTCTTCATTCTCTATTCATCCTGGAAGCACGAAGATGTATAGGGACCTGAAAGAGTACTTCTGGTGGGATGGCATGAAAAGAGATGTTGCTGAATATGTCTCTCGATGCTTGGTTTGTCAACAAGTTAAAGCTGAGAGACAGAAGTCTAAGGGGATGTTACAACCATTACCCATACCCGAATGGAAATGGGAAAACATCACTATGGACTTTGTCACAGGACTTCCTAAAACATCCAAAGGCAATAATGCTATCTGGGTCATAGTTGATCGTCTTACAAAGTCTGCACACTTCATTCCTATTAGAGAGGATTTCTCTCTAGATCAGCTTGCCAGGATATATGTAAAGGAAGTGGTAAGATTGCATGGAGTACCACTTTCTATTATATCTGATCGGGATCCGAGATTTACCTCGAAGTTCTGGCGAAGTCTTCAGTATACTCTGGATACAGAGTTGAGTTTCAGCACTGCTTATCATCCCCAGACAGACGGTCAGTTTGAGAGAACAATTCAAACCCTAGAAGATATGTTGAGAGCTTTCTCTATGGATTTCAAAGGAGGTTGGGATAAACACCTACCTTTGGTGGAATTTTCTTATAATAATAGCTTTCACTCCAGTATTCAGATGGCTCCTTATGAAGCTCTCTATGGAAAGAAATGCAGGACTCCAACTTGCTGGGATGAAGTTGGGGAAAGAAAGCTATTAGGACCTTATCTCGTTGATGAAATGGCAGAAAAGGTTAGATCTATTCAACAACACATAAGAGCAGCTCAGAGTCGACAGAAAAGTTATACCGACAACCGAAGAAAAGACCTAGAGTTTGAAGTGGGTGATAAAGTGTTCTTACGAATATCTCCCTGGAAGAGGGTTATGAGATTTGGAAAGAAGGGGAAGTTGAGCCCTAGATATATCGGTCCTTTCGAAATACCGGATCGTGTTGGGAAGGTAGCTTACCGATTGGCGCTTCCACCGAATCTCTCTCAAGTTCACGATGTGTTCCACGTATCTCTCCTGAGAAAGTACATACCAGATCCTTCACATGTACTCAGCTCAGAAGTTGTACCGCTGGAGCAAGATCTTTCTTATGAAGAACAGCCGATAGAGATTCTGGATCGTAGCGAAAAAGTCCTACGAAACAAGACCACTCGCTTGGTGAAGGATTTATGGAGGAACCACCAACTTGAAGAATCTACATGGGAGCTTGAGGATATGATGAGGGAGAATTATCCTCATCTGTTTGTTACAATGTGACGAATTTTGAGGGCGAAATTATTTTTAAGGGGGGTAGAATGTAACACCCGAGACTTTTATGTTATATAAATCATCAAAGGAATATTTTTCTACACAACACTTGCTTGGCTTGCTTTACACGCAATCGCGACCTTCCTCGATAGCTTGCGTCGTACGCAATACCGAGTTTCACTAAACAACAATATGCTATTAAAACTAGACGTTATGAATAGTAATAACCACTTTTTGAAATTTTATAAATTTTATTTTTCAAAATGGACTTCATTTTTGGACTCAGAATATCGAAATTAGCCTAGGGTGAAATTTTGGTATTTTTCTGAAAACTTTCAATTTTTGATGAATAGTGAAACCACTAAGTGGTAGGTTAAAAACTGAATTTTGCATAAAACGTAATTTTACCGCTTCTGTGAATGGAATTTCAAAAATCCGACAGACACGGTTGATATCAGTAAGTAAAATGTGGTTCAATGAGATGAAAATAATTTTTTGGTGAATAGTAACTTTTTACTTTTTTTACCGCGGTTAATAGTAAATAGGGTAACTAAGGGTAAATATGATATTACTATTACCCTAAAACATGTCCTAATTCTATTGGACAAGTTTAATTCGACCGAAAACAAACTTAGGAATAAAATATGACCATTTAGGCCCACTTGGATTAGATTAGGACATTTATTATTAATTTATTTAGAGAAGGGTTAAAATAGTTAAAATCAAAGTTTAATAAGTAAATCATTTTTAATATGGGGTTATACATAAGATAAATTCGACTATAAATATTCATTAGAAATCTAAAACGATTTCCTACATAATTTTATTTTATTTGTAATTTTTAGACATTAAATAAATTAATTTATTTATGACACAATGATGATGCAGTAATTATCTTATTAATGAAATATTGACATAATTGATGTTATAAACACCAAAATAAATATAATTTGAGACTTTTTATTAATTCCACTAATTTTCTAGGTTACTATGATATATTAGTGTTGATTTAATCAACTTTTTTCGAACATATAATTCTGTTATGACTTTCACAAAAATCATATATCAAATAGTGTCAAAATTGACACAAAATAGTTTTTAAATCAAATATTATATTATTAATTGTTATTTTATTCCTAAAAATCTAAGGTTCGGCCAAATGACTTAGATAAGGATATATATATTAATAATAAACAATTTGGGGTTCGTTTGGCATGTTATAGTAAGTGTATTAACCATATAGTGAAAGAAGACAAAAAGACACGGTAAAAGTTAAATTAATTAACTTAGAGTTAAATCTAATTGATAAGGTTAAAATAATACCCTAAACTTGTCTAAATCCTATTGGTTGTTAGGATTTCGACCCATCCCCACTTTAGCTTCGAAATAAGACCCTTTGGAACCATTATAAACCGATTTTGACTTTAATATAAAATAATATTTTGAGATATTCCTAAGGTTCCCATCTCCTCCCTTATAAAAGGGCACCTCCTCCCCCTCCTCCTCACACCAATTTGAGCACTCAAGCTCGGCCAACCCCTGCCATGTTCTCCTCTCCACTTCCCTAGTATAATCCTAGAGGTCCTGGTCTTCTTCAAAGACCGATCTTAGTTCCCTTAGTGGAGGATTCAAAGAGGTGTTCCAAAGAAGAGGTAATATCCATTACCGATCTTTTCAATTTCATTCTTCTTCAACTTCTTCTCCTTTAGTTGTTTCATGATAAAGTAATAACATCAGTATTACTTACATACTGATATGTTATTATAAATATGAAACAACCCTAATTAATCTTCTATCCATCCTACGGAAAAATGAAATCACCGCGCGTGCGTACGTACGGAATACCGTCTCCACGCCGTGGTGTAATCTATTTTCCACCATCACCTTACAAGGATGGGTATAATGGTGTAATGAGTAACTATATATGATTATTATGAAGTAATATTGATACTGAAATAATATATATATACTCCAATACAATTCCACGATCATAGGAACGATATCATCACTCGTGCGTACGTACGGAATACCGTCTCCACGATGTGATGCGACTCGTTCTACATGATCTTCATTTCATAATGATTATATAAATGAATTGAATGAATGAATATGGTATATACTACACTAATACCATTCTGGAAATGAATTATATATAACCTAAAGATAAGAATAAGAATTTATTTGACAAAACACGCATAAGAACAAAAAGTTATAAAGACCCGAGTAACAAGTAACAATGAAATATTACTAACAAGAAGCTAATAATATGACCATATATGATATCATATCAATATGTATGATTCTGGAATAAGTCAATAACATTATTTAAACCATTATACAGGAGCTTCGGACACGAACAAAGCAAATCGTACCTAAGGTAAGGGAAATATCACAATCTCATTTTTATCCGAGATTGTTTATTCGTAAGTATTTACTGGGGTGTATTTTATCATCCACATCCATGTTTCATCAATATGTAATATTATTTACATCCACCTACAATTGTTTAAATCAATTTTTACCCTTCGGTGAGTTTTTAGTAATATCTATGAAAGGAATCTTTTGTCGTACGAGGTACTTTTTGACTTTTCCGACAAAAGTACGAAGAATGTTTTTTTTAACTTATACGGCATGAATGGATTTCTAAAAAATTATTTCCAAGAAGCTTCCTTTACAAGTATTCAAGTTTATTTTTAATCAACCTCTTTTAGTTTAAAATTTTATGACATGTTAAGAAAGGAAAATTGTTTTTGAAGTAGAAAGGATATTTTCCTCAAGAATGAAGTTCAAGTATTTTATCAAAATTATTTTCCATCTAAGATAATAAAAGGGTTCTGTTTTTATCCCGATTATTACATGGATTTGATTATGTTGTGATGGAAATATTTTTATGAATTCCTTTATCTTATATGAATTGTTTTATGATGTCATGTTGTTTAAGAATCCCATTTTTATTACATGGGTTACGCTATGATGTATGGTTTATGATTATGTGGCACACATAAGAAAGGATTCATTATAAGATGGGTGGGACCTATATCTCCCTCCAATGCATTGGGTAAAGATTTTATATCTCATGAGATAGACATGGCTGGAACGGAAGGTTATTTCGGTTCAGTAATACAGGACTGAAACGAGGAGTGAACTCGCTTCAAAAAGGGACTTTGTCCACTAAGATAGTCTTGGCAATGAGTCATGACTAACAAGAAATGATTTTCCATGATTATGTGTGCATGGCACAAAGTTTCAAGTTTTATGGGGATCTCATTTTCACTTCTATGATTTATTCCATGTTAAGATATTATGATCTCTTTTGCAGGTTTTGATTTTCAAAAAGATATGATATGATTTTTATTTCCTTTATTTTCCCTTGCTGAGCATTTGAGCTCACCCTTTTATGTTTTCTGTTCCCCAGGTCAGGAAGATGGATATTAAGTAGAATATGCTAAAAGGGACCCTAGATATGATGAAATAAATGGGAGACACTGTAGAAGATTTATGAACCAGTTGTTTATGTTTCCCAGTTTCTAAAGACACTATACCTATACGGTCCTTTGTGGTTTTATCATATGTTGTAATAAGTGTGCTTCAATTTTTGAAGTATTAAAAATGTATGTAAAGTATGGGTCGTTATAAACCATGTCCAACCTTGCCTTAATTCCATCATTTGTTTTGTCAGGGGAATTTAGCAGCGTTCTGATAACACTATCCCATACATTTTTTTCCACATGCATCACACCAAGAAAATGTCTGACGTACAAACAATTCCAGTATGGTAATTCAAAAAAACTGATATATTTTTCCAACCGATTTTTTTAAGGTTTTTCAAAAATGGTTTACCAAAAATAGTATTCAGATCTTTTACTTTTCAAACAACTGATCACCTGTTAGTGGAGACGGTGTTGCACGTTGTTCTGAACTTCCATTGAATGATGTCGACCAAGATCGGTACTTATGCCGATTAAGTAGAAATCTACGATGTCCTAGAAACAAAAATTTCGATGAATGTTCCAGCCTAATTGATTCTGTATATTCTTCGCACATGGGACACCCTTGAGTTCATTTAATGCTATAGCCTGACAAATTTCCATAAGCAGGGAAATCATTTATTGTCCCATACAATATTGCTCTCAATGTGAAGTATTCACTTTTTTAAGCATCATACAACATTACACCTGAATCCCACAATAACATCAAATCCTTGATCAAAGGAGCCAGATAAACATCAATATCCTTACTTGGTTGTTTTGGTCCTGATATAAGAATAGATAACATGATGAATTTCCTCTTCACGCATAACCAGAGTGGAAAGTTATAATTTACCAACATAACAGGCCATGTACTATGAGTGCAGGTTTGAAAACCAAAAGGATTCACTCCATCTGTAGATAACGCAAGACGAATGTTTCTCGGCTCTTTTCCATATTGAAGATACTCATGATCAATTTTCATTCATTGAGGAGAGTCGGTCAGAAGACATAATTTCCCATATCTATTTCTTTTATCTACATTCCACGACAATTGTCTCGCAGTTTCTTCACTTCCATATAGACGCCTAAACTTTAGAATGATTGGAAAGTACCATAAAACTTTCATAGGATTAGATTTATCTTTATTGTATCTAGAAGCACCACACTTTGGGCATTCTGGAATTGATTTTTTCTCCTTGCGAAACAATATACAGTCTTTCAGAAAGGCATGTATTCTTTCAGAAATCATACCCATCGAGTGTAGCATTCTTCTAGCTTCATATGTGTGGATTGGGAGCTAATTATCTTCCGGGGTCATGTCATTCACGAGAGAATGTAGTTCTATAAAACTGACATCACTCCATCCATTTCCTGCTTTCAATTTATATAACTTCAGTATAGATGACATTGTTGTATACTTAGTGCAAGCAGCATACAATAGTGTCTTTTCACAACTCTTTAACTACTCAAACAATTTTGGGCAATCACGGAGTTCATCTTCAATTGTCTTAGTCATTTACATAATACGATCTTCATCATCACTGACATCTATAATCCCATCCTCCATATGGTCTTCTACATTATCCATATTTTTATTCATAGTTGATGATCCAAAAAACACAGTTTTTTCCCAACTAGGAGCTACATTCTCTTTTTCTCCGTGTTTATTCCAACAATTATAAATCTGATCTATTCCATGACATATCAAATTTTCTTCCAACTCCTCTATAGTATGTATTCTAGAATAACAACAACGTAAACACAGACAAAGGATTTGAGAAGGATCATTTGCGTGATACTTTGAAAACTTGATGGACTCTTTCACTCCATTCTCATACTATATTGTAAAACTATTATCATTCATACAATCTTTATTCGTCTTCATCTTATTTGAATATCAAATATTAGTATTTATGGTTCACGTACACAAAAAAAGACTTCCAAATACAGTGTAAGAGAACCAATTATAAAAATAGAGATTAATAGAGCCTAACCATTAGTATTTATTCATCTTCATTAAATATAATTACTCTAGATTTATTATAGTTTCCACAAATCACCCTAGACCAAACACAAGAATAATAAAGAATGATACATCTACCACTCCTTGGTCTCTGCACTAAATTCAATATCATCATGCCTAAATACCCATATATCCACACATATACATGTCACACACACATAAAAAACCATATCCACATCAGAACCAAAGTACCAATATGGATTTCAATCAGGTTACTCGACTCAAGTGCTGGTGTGTAAGAAATAATAAGAAAATATAATAAGTATATAGTCAAACATAAATCTCAAACTGGTGTTAATAATCCAATAAACCAATGGTATCATTCCATCTATCAAAATACTCTGAAGGAGCCCATATGCGATAGTAGTCCCATGTAGTGAAGGTTCCTGAGGAGGAAGGGGCGAACACTCACCTATTAGGGTTCGAGGTCAGGTCACTGAGGTTGAAGTTGTCCTGATAGTCCTACAAGGGTTCATTCCATATTTCACAAACCATGTCCAGGTACCCTAGGATGTTAACCCACTACTGGTGGAAGTGAAACCGTTCCTGATGATCATTCCAAGAAGAAATGGAAACCAATAGGGGGAGTGAATAAAAATACCTCAAGCAAGATGGAAAAACATGGTATTTGAGAATAACTTAGTGGCTTTGATGTTGGATAGACACATATCCAATAGACTCCACAAGCAGTGATGGCCCCTGCAGTTGTTGCACCAGTTGAAACTGTCACCTGAGAAGCAGAGATCAATGAGGCCCTTCCCAACCATGAACTGAACAAAATCCATGATGGTCTTCCTCTGGAATGGGATTCTACCTTTCCTTTCCTTTGGGTTGGAAATGACATTAAAGTCACCCACAAAAAACAATGGATGGTGGCTAGGATCGAAGGTATTTTGTTCAAAAGGATAATCAATCCCCCTCAATTTTTTAAAATTCTAATACCATAAACCATTTAAAAACAAGACATTTTAATTTATTTTGGAAATCATTCCCAAATAAATTATATAAACAAACACATTCCAAACCATTTGGAATTCTATTTAAAGAATCAAATTATCTTTATTTTAAACCATGATTTTCATTTATAATATCAAATTTACCAACGGTAGAAGGAAACCTAATTTATTTCAAATAAAAAGGTTAATTCACAACAAGATACCATCCATTCCATATATTATTTTCATTAATAGGGTTATTTTGTGCTTCAAAATGATCAAAACATGTCTAACCAACTTCAAATGGATAAAATATGAATTCATGAAACACATGAATCCCAAAAAGAATATATAGTATAGAAACACTCACTTGGAATATTTGGGATCAAAACACAATGAATCTGAATGAGTCTACTCAAATGAAGAACATTGAATCAAATAAAAGGGATCTCAATAAAAGGTAAAAGAGGTACTATAACCATAATTCACCATAAAAATTATAGGTCTAGTAAATACCAAGGATTATATAGCCCCCAAGAACAAAGAATCAAGTGATGGAGTGAGATTTATGTTCAAGAAATGAAATAAATTCCAAAAGAGGATAACCATTTCTAATGAAGCTTCAATCCACTAAGTGATGAGTATTGAAGAGCCAAACTATCCAAAGGGGCTCCCAAGGCTTCAGTGGGTTGAGTTAAACTTGAGGGGGAAGATAAAATAAATAAATGGGGGTATCAGGGTGAAATTAACCTACTACATCGATGATTCCTCATATACAATGACACCACTGGCTAGATAGTGTCCCTCACCTGTTAGACAGTGGTTATAGTATAAATGTTATAACCATAGGTTATCCCACTAGCTTGTCACTACAGACCCACCAACTAGATGATGGCTAGAAAATTTTTCTGTTTCCATTTTGAATCCCATTGCCTAGCCAATTACCCTCACCGGCCATTCGGTGGACCACATGAATCTTTTCAACCTACATGTTCACATCCACACCTTCTATGATAGTCTGGTACATCCTATGACCCCTCAATAAATCCAAAAAAACTCAAAGAACATTGCTTTGATGAAAGAGATACTGAGATGTTACAATTCTCCCCATCTTTCCTCTTTTTATCCGAATAAATATTCTAGTACGAAGGATAGAAAATTATGAGACAAAAATAAATTTCACACAACAATTATTTTTTTGACAATTCACAAAATATAAGAAGATTCACTGAATGGAGGACCACTATGAAATAATTAAAATGAATAGATAACCAATATTCCCAAGAACCCTTAATTTATATCCTCCAAGAACATCATACATGTCCAAATGACATGTTTACATCACTAAGAAGAGATAAAATACCAATAATGTCCAGAGACCTATCATAGGTCACCCAACCATTTCAATTTTCACTAAAATGGTGGGACATAAGATGGAAATATACTAAGAACACATCCCTTCACACAAAGAAGAGACTACAACCACTAACCATGAAGAACCACTAAGAGCATAATTAGAAACCTAAGGAATGATACACCCAAAACATACCAATGAATCCAAATGAAATAAATAAATCAATATCCATCAATGATTCAACCAAAAACAAGAAAGTAAAAAACTAAAAAGCATTTATTCCTCGATCAAGTACTCGATGGAATCATTGAATTTCCACTATAGAGTGCCACCCATCGACGGTCTCATTGAAGTAGACACCAACGCCTCCCAGTGCCTGGTCTGTCAAGAGACTTCATAATCCTAGTCATTTGAGTACACACCAAAATCCTATATATGTCCAACCATAAATAGATCATATAAAATGGTTTTTTCACAAAGATGGAAAACTAATCTCATATAAAATGGTTCATTCCAAATCAACATATGGTTATGTGTGATGGGAGAGGAGAACAATATTAAAAATATTATTTGGAAAACATGCCTTAAAGGGAGGTCCGGAAAACCGAAGCTTGGGGGCGGAAGGGGTCCGGCAATGCGAACTCAGCGGGCGGAAGAGGGGAGTCGTAGGGTTCCAGTACCATGAGAGATTTGGGTCGTGATAAAACGAGGGCACTGTGTGACCAAATTTATAAAAAAATGGACTAAGGTTTTATCAGCACTAACAACGCACTGATAAAGACTACCTTTATCAGTGCTAACATTTTAGAGTCGATAAAGGTATCATTTATCAGTGCCTTTTTAGCACTGATAAATCCTTCTTGTATTAGCGATAAAAGTTTTGTGCTGATATATGGATTCTTTATCAGCACTTTTCTAGGGCTGATAAAGGTTTGTTTTATCAGCGCTTGTTTAGCACTGATAAAGGGATTCTTTATCAGCTCTTTTCTAGCGCTCATAGAGGGCCTCATTATCAGCGCTAGAAAAGCATTGATAAAGAATCCCTATATCATCGCTAAAATTGTAGCGCTGATAAAGTGGGCCTCTATCAGTGATAGAAAAGCGCTGATAAAGGGTAACCTTTACCAGCAGTTTTGCTTAGCGCTAATATAAGGGGGGCGCTTCCCTTTCCTATTTTTGTAGTAGTGCACGCAACGATGACAGCATCCCAGGAAGACCATAGGTGCGCCCAGATGGAATAATGGACCATCGGGGCTCACCTGGTGGCCCACGTAAGAAGCGCTAGTGCATCAAAGGTGTGGCGGCACCAGAAACTGACACTGGAGGATGAGGTAAGGGGCTAGAAACCACTGAATATGATGGAAGACCAGTGCCTCTCGGCACCGCAGTGTCCAGACAGGAAGCTGGAAGTGGGCGGACCATGGAGGCGGAGGTGGCACATCGTCGCGTGCGACGTTGAAGGTTCACGACTTTGAAGTCGCGATAGTGGCGAAGGCCAGGAACTGCTCCCTATGGGTGACAAGGTGGAGCCACCTGATGCTGACTTTAATGGAGCCAATCATCTCCTTTGAATCGTTTGGGAGCAACGGACCACGCGTCCCCCGCGGGTTTTGCCAGCCAGCAGGTCGGACCACTCGGCGGGCCGCGCCCGACCGGTGGGTCCGACCGGTCTGCAGCCGCGCCGGACTGAGCCAAGCTAGGTAGAACCGGACAACGTCAAGTCGTCCCTGGTTGGGATAGGCCGGGTCAGTCCAACCGTTTCGGACCGGACCCAGACCCCTCTCAGGACCATAAATGCTTAAAGAGTCATATCTTGATAACTGGACGTTCGTTTGATGAACCGTCTACAGTGTTGGGATCCTTGGAGTGAGACAGATCTTTTGAGATACTCCACAAAATTTTAATAGAATATAGGAGTATGTCTAGTTTGGATTGACTCTGAATCCTACCAGGACCTCGGCACTAAAATTTCAGTAACATACAGGTCGGGAGTCTGATTTACGTGTCGTATGCTGCGTTGGAACTCTAATGACATGACGATTCATCAGGTTAATTATTCATGGGACTATGTGCCAGTTTAAATATGACCAATGGCTTGAGGGGTGGTTCTCCCATAATCAAGCATGTTATGATCAGGAATCTAGTGTTTGGCAGTGAGGTGGAGGTTGGAGACAGATTATATGGAGGTTAGTACCTAGATATCATGTGTTGTTCTGATCCTGTGTGGGTCAGTGCTCATCGATCTTGTGTTGGTCAGCGCATACCGATCCTATATGGTTCAGATCCTGTGTGGGTCGGTGATGGTCAGTACCATTCAATCCTAGGTTGGTCAGGTCCTATGTGGTTCAACGGGGGTTAGTACCTATTGATCATGTCTGGTTAAGACTCTATATGGTCAGAAGCAGTTCCTCTTGATATAATAATGAAAATCCAGCATCTCGTGTAATCATCTGTATTTTTGTGCTTTACTTATACCTGAATTGATATTTGTATTTTGTTTTGTGCTCTTTGATTGAGATCATGCATTGTTCTTTTTCTTCTGTGGAATTCTGAGAGACCTTTTGGGGTCTTGGGGTCCCTACTGAGTATTGGTATACTCAACCATGTACGGGATTTGCCTACACATTTTGGTGTATTGTGCAGATGACAAGAGGCTCAGCTAAGACTGTAGGATCTAGGACAAGGTGGTACACATAGGTGACAGTGAGGGTTGACGTGGAGAGCTGAGGAGATGAGCTATACCTACCCTTCAAGTTGGATTCCTAGTGGATGATCTCAAGAGCTATTTTTCTATTTCATTTGTAGTTGTATCTTTTCAATTGGGCTTGTATTCTGGCCCCTTTACTTTCAGTACTTAGTAATACACATAGTTGTGGTTTCTAGTTGTTGTCGCACATTAATCTTCCTTTTTGTTTTACTTTGTTTAGTGTACCCTTCTTGTGTATGTACAGGTTTTGAGGAAATGCCTTCCCATTTTTGGAAAAATCCATTCTGGTGCTAGTATCCAACCCCTATCCTATGGAAAGTGGGATTGGTGTAGTCAATATACGAGCCCCGGGGGATGGGTCGTGACATTGGCGATGTATGGAGTTATCAATACCCAATTTACACCAAAAACATATTCTATCTAGACAAAATCGTTTTATTCCCCAAATCTAATTTAATGTGAATTTATTGCCACGAATGAGGGTGAAAACATAATATAAAACATTATAAAATAATTTCATTAATATACTATAACGTTACATGTTTAATTTCATATCCTTTGAATATGCCATTCATGAGACACAATCCTATCATAAAAAGTATCTACATATGTTCATAGATTTTGAGTCCTGATTGTGATCTTGTTTTGGGCATTTAAATGATCAAATGAGCAATGGTTACTGCAGAATGAACCGAATCCCAAGTTGTTTCCAAGCCTAAGAAAGAACAAATTTTCAAATGGAAATATTGTATAAAAATTAATTTTGGAAATACATAAATAAATTAAAATAGTTAAAATCTAAAATTTGGTTATTTTTTATGCTCAAAATGCTATTAAACCCATGAAATTTGATAATTTCCTTTAAAATTAATCACTTGTGGGATTAAAAATTTTGAAATTATATGTAAAATAATTGAAAAATATTTTCTCTCTCATAACACCATAGAAATATGCTACCCATAACAACTAAAACAGTATAGATTAACTTCCATGATATATTCTAGACATTATCACGTTATTCCCTGGCATGTTTCTAACATATATATTACATATTCTGAATATATTAGCAACCCAAAACATAACATAATATCACAATTCATCATAAACATTTCATTTGTAACATAATACATAGACATGGATCATGGGTAGGAATAAAGGTAAACAAAACTTTAAACATCAACCAATAGTTAAAACATGTAATTTATGAATTCAAACTGAAATCATTCATCAATTTCATTCTAATAAAATCATTTATTATTATAATTTAAATTGTTTTGGTTAATTTTAACTCTACCACATCACTATTATACCCTGCATATTTCAATAATATGAGACTATGGAATGGGTTAACTACCGAAAACATGATTCACAAGATTCCTAAGATCATTGAATGAGAAGGATTCCACCAATTCTAGATGTTGACTATACTTAGATATGAAATCAAGGGATTAGTCTCTTTACTAACTATTAATTTAAAATTAATGATAAAAATAAGTGTTTTATTTTTAATTTACCTAGGTCCATATTTTAAGACAACTCAATTGAATAACAACCCTAAAAAAATTAATCAATACATAAGTCTAAAAAATGATGATTAAGTGTTTTTATACTACCACGAATTTAGTAGGAAATAGAAATTGAAGAGAGATCCTATGAATTTCAATGGATGGACACTAATAATTTCATTATATTAGAATCAATCCAGACACGAAATTATTCTTATATACCCTAGAGAGGTATTATGGATGACAATTAATTTTGAGGGAGGGAAATGAGTTCCAAATTAATGAAAACTTATAATTATATTGTAAATAGTTGTTCAATCATGGAGTTAAAAAAACTGTTTTTCTATTTTAAAAAGAAAACACGTTGCTTTTAAACTGATCCCCTCGTATAATTCCATTGAGTACCCAATGACCCTACCAATTAATTAAATAATACTAATAGGCATTACCATGTACCCAACACTCCCCTAATGGGTACCCAGTTTTACTACAACACCTACATCCAACACCCTTTACTCACTCTTCTTACTATTATCCATCAAGGTATCTCATGTATATATTAACACAATATTAACACTTAAAGTAACTTAAATTATAGATAATTATGAGAAAGAAATATGGGGTTCATTAGAAAATATCCTCTATTAGTATTATTATGCCTATGAAACTTTAAAAGTACTTCTATGAAAATAATAAAAGAAGATAAGTACTCATTTTAGTGTTTCCCACACAAGATTAATTTTTAGTATTCCATCATTCCATAGAATATTTTCTATAGGAATAACATTCCCTTTAAATACCTCATCTATTTAGTCAATGATAAATATAGGTGGATCTACATAAGAAAAAATCAACTCTATCATGATACCATTTAGTCAAATCACATGAGGGTCAGGTATTTATTATCTTAATTATGATACATATAAATCATAATATATTGCATTGAATTTAGTTTGCATATAATGTTTATAGACCATATTCAAAATCATCTCTAAGATATCAAACTAGACAACAAAACTCAATGATAACTTAATGTTCTTACACATGTATAGATGAAATAATCAAGAAGAAACTCATAAGAAGTCATAATCACCCACAGGAAATTTTAGGGGTCATCGCCATCAATCAGTAAACAATTTCTCATGTCTCGGAGTGATGACTAACCATTTTTTAATCATCTTCATCTATTTTTTATTCTAAAATATGGTAATCCCAACTAAATTTTATTTTACAATTTCATACAAAAATAAATGAGTGATACGAATACTACAATAGTGGGTCTGAAAATTCATTTGAATACATGAATGATAACAATTATTATTGGGAAAATCTTCTAATAGTAAGTGATCTTTCCATGATACACAAAATATATGAATATAATCTCGCAAAATATCATTGAGTATATGAATGGTCCCATAAGATATTACATTAGTCTGGGGTGATGATTTGTACTAAAATTAACTTCAGTACTAAGTGCCTTTTGAAATGTGAACATTCGGACCTAATCGGATACAATGATATATGTTACCCTATGATACTTTGATAGATTTAAAACTTTTAAATATCCCGATTCATTTAAAAATGATGATTCCTATATATGTTGGAAAGGGGATTTCGTCATCAGGTGATCAACAATCACCCTCATTATATCTCAACCCTTCAAAGATCTGGGAAATCATGTCATGAAGACTATTGTAATTTCATCCAATATACAAACTAGTAAATAAATAACTATAAAAAATTATAATTTTTCGGGTCTCCACAATCACCAATTGTAAATTGAAACAACTAGAAACAAACCTAGTGATTTCTCACTTCATACAATGGTATAAAAATTATCTATAGGTATTGTGATACATATTCATGGTAGACTACATAGATGACTTATACAATATTAAAAATTACCCTTCATACTAGTAGGAACTTTTGGTTTTCCAGAAACAAAGTGAAAATAATGATAGTTATAATCCCATCCATGAATGATATACCCATCATCAAGTGTGATCGAGTTGAGACCAAGGTCATTAGCTAGACTCAGTTCAAATTAATTATTTATTAATCTCCATAAATCATGTTTAGTGATGATCTAGGGTTGATCCATATGGTGGGACTCACATATGTTTGTTTGTGTGTGACCAAGGTTACATGTAAATAAAAAAATGTAATAATAAAATAGTTTGATAAAAATGGATTTAATAATGAAATGGAATGAATTTAATGAATTTTTTTAGTGAATATTTGAATATATGGAAATAAAAATAATGAATTGGAAAAATAGAGGCTTGCAATAAAAATAAACTGATAAAGAATTGGAAATCTAGAGGACGGTTACAAAAAATATTTCCCTTCATTCATTCATTTGAATTAATCTTCTTGGAACTAAATAAAAGAGGATGACTAGATTTTTATAGTTCAAACTATGAATTAATGATTCCTACATCTTATCACCTATAGAAAAAAACCAATCAAAAAATGATAAATAAGTTATCAATAAGTAAAATTTTTTAGTTGAACTCATTTTCAAACTCTGTTGATCATCTATTTAAAAAAATCCCCATATGAAAGAATTGTTTGAAATGAAGTTCAATCAAGATTTGTTTTCATTGATACACAATTTTTTAAAAAAATTATTATCTCAAAATATTTTGAGGGTGTTATCAAATTAAATTGATGTAATAAAGAAGTGGAAGAAGTCAAAAGTTCAACCTCATTCCCCAAATTGAATTTAGCCAAAAAAACACTATTCAATTAATCATATTATGAATTTTGATTATCAGATATTTCAGGATGATAAATAAAATAATGGATGTAATGATATAATTCTTCTCTATCCAGTAGATCCTACTCCTACTTGATTCTCTCTAGTGGTCTTTTGTTTCCCCTATATCAAAAATCAACAGTCTCTAAGTCTCTCTTTTTCATAAGATTTATAGGTCTCTATTCTCTTCCTGAGATCAATTCTTATTCTACTAATAATCATATTTTGTTCCCATCCCTACCTCAATATGTTAATCATCGTTCTGAATGTACCTCTCCGGATTCTATTTGGAAGATTTTCTTCTATATTTCATCCTCAATAGTGATATAATCCATGATCCTAAAACTGAATATACTCCTACGAATGTGGGAATGTCCCCAATCCTTCAAAAATCTCCATAATAATCCCATACACTACTACATGTATTGGATGTTACCTTTATGTAGGTCAAATTTTATGGTTCTTATTTGTTAAATGAAATATAGATTTTTGGAGTGGAATCCCAGATAGGCTCAATGTACCCTCATATAGGTGTACCTTTATGGGGTATAAATTCATCGAAATTCAGATAGGAATGGGATTGGATTCTCTTTTTAGTGGTAGTACTGAGTTCACCCTATTTCGACACTGGGTGGTTTGGTGAATCTCCTTCTTTCATAAGTACATTTTAATATGTGTCATTTATGTGGAGATTTAACAATTAAAGTGAGATATTTAACCAGCATACCGAGCATCATCTTCAGAATCTTCATTAAGCTTCATCTAGGGATATTCATTTCATTTCTGGTTGAGCATAGTAATATTACACCCCATGTTATAAAACAAGATTAAATTACAAATCTATACACATCAATCATTTTTAGATTAGGGGTTTTACTTCTTCAATTTTCTCTCTTCAATGTATTTTATTCAGATGTTAGATATCCTCAATATATTTTATTGATGACATTGTTTCTTAGCATCAACGTCTACATTCACTAAGGATTCATCTATGGCTATCCTGGTTTTCATCACCAATGGATTAGTCGAACCCTGGTTCATCTTCAATCTCTACTAATAGGTATGTTTTCATTAGATGGTTACTTCATCTACAGGCTTTAGATGTTTCTTCATACCCCTAGATCAAATGTTTATTCAGATTTCAGTTGGCCATTGATTCACACTTGACTCACCTTCTTCAGTATGGAATATATTATGACAAAATCTGTGGATGTTTTTCCCCCAACCAGGGTCTCATATTATCCATTCATCAATCTTCATCTTGAATTAGAGATTCTCTTGATAACAAAGAATAGGAATGGAAATTGTATTTTGAGCAATGGTAGTGGCTGATATGAGCATTAGTTGGCAGATAATTGTATGTTGGAAATGATCCATTGAGCAACACCCACGAAACATAAGTGAACAACTTGTTAGAGGACAATAGAAAAAATATTTAACATGAGAGATGTTTGGTACACCACCAAGAGTGATGGTTTTTTGGATAATTTTTCATTACATTATATACACAAATAAAATCTAGGTGTAATTACAATGTAATTAAAACAACATGGTATCCTTTAAAAGTTCAACATGAATTGATCCATAATTAATAGAAAATAATAAAGAGGGAGGAAAAAATAAAGTTTGAATTAATCCCCTTTATCATCATTATTCAACAATCACCTACTCCCCCTTAATTTCTATTATGTTCAATGGATCTCAGTGACGTCAAACATTATGTACAGCTACAGAAACATGTCTCGCCAAAGTGAAATCATGAATATTTCAATGAACTATTCCACCCATAAATCCTTCATCATTTTCCTCCTTCTCTATAATGACTGTGGAATGTAGGAAGGTAGTTATGGAGGCCAATGCATCATCAGGTTTTTCCATGGTGGACACTCACATACTATTGGTTCTATGATGGAATGTGTTCATTTTCCCATGTCTAGGGTTAAATGTTGGATTTATATGTTTAACCATTCACTCAACGTCTTTTACTCCTCAATCATTTTCTTATGCCAGCACAAATGATTTTATACTTCACCAAAGGAGGATGTCTTGTTGAATATAGTAAAATATAACTCTCCATACAAGATATTGTGTAGTGCAAACCAAGGTGGAGTTTTAAGCCTAATAATTTTGTTTGTGGTGAAAAATAGAATCATGGTGTCACCCTGATCGATGTATAGTGCTTCTTCTATGTCTGATGGCAGTGACGGGAACTCAATTACAATTTGCTGGTGCAGGCATCACATTTATGATGTCGAGTGTTGCATCATCTATAGAGCATGCTCTAATGGGTGTGGATGATGATCTTTCGTCCTCGATAGTGCTTCCAGTCTTTGAAATCCCTGGTAAACATGTCTTTGTGATCTCTACAATGAATGTATCCTCACTAAACAACATACATTTTTCATCATGAACACTATAATACAATTGAACTGCCTCATCAAAGATCACATCTGGAATTACATGCACCAACTTTCTGATGGGGTTGTACACACTGTATTATTCAGACCCAAACACATACCCAAGGATTATATTTAGCGTAATCTGGTCATCTAACTTCTCCAGGTGAAGATTCATGTTCTAGAAATGTGTGATTCATCCATATGTGCATAGAAAGTGAAATGACGGTTGGTTACCATGCCAGTCCTCATATGACATCATCTTGTCAAGGATATGTGTCAGCACTCAATTAAGGATTGAGACAGAGGTGTAGATGGAATCACCACAAAACATACCCAGAAGGAACTTAGACATCACCAATCTTTTAGTCAAGGAATCCATGTTCTAGTTGAGTTGATAAACATCCCCATTTTTTGGTTTTGAATAGGAAGATGTGAGTTTTATGCCACAATCCATAAAAAATTAATTTAATTTCAATGAATTGAAAATTTCACCATGGTTGGTGTAAATAACATTCATCATGTGTTCGGTCTCCACCTCCATTTGTGAACTGAATGCATCATATTTCCCCTATAGCTTGTTCATTTCCTACATGTATATGGAAACACATGTAGTGGATCATAACGTTTGCATGAAGAAGAATGTAGTGACTCCCTCATGGCATCGGTGGCATCATTATCCTACAAAGGTCACCATGGGAACAGTTGAGGACTTTATCCTTGTAATGAATCACTTTCTCTGGGAAAGACACTCACTACTACTTCACTGGGATGTAGTTATCATAGACTTCATCCACCTGATCAATATGTGGAACCCTCACACCGTATAACATTGAGTGAGATTTCACAGAGCCTGGAAATTAAAGGGTATTTACCATGCAATACAATTCCATGTATCCTATGATTCCCTTATAGACAAGAATATAGGTAGTTCAATGATGAGCCTTGGTTTGTACAATATACCAAGGAAGTGTTGTTCCATGTCTGGGAGGGTCAATTAATGGTCTCAGTTCATCATGATTCTTCCATTTATTAGAACCTAAATACAATTCTCACCAATATTTACAATGAAACTAATATGGATGGTGAGCCTTGGGATAAAGTAATCCGCCATGGGCACATTTTTTCTCACTGAACAAAGAGGTGGACACAATTTTCCAGCACCCCTTGATATTGGTGAATTATCTTTATCCAAAAATTATGGTTTCATAGATCCCAATGTCATTCCTGGATAAGATAGAAGGTAAAATGATAATGTATTTTATTTTACTGGTCTTATTGTACCATAGGTCTTTGCCGCATGCCTCCTCCTATTCCTTTTGTGAAAAATACTTCTCCTTGACCAAGCAGAATGGATAGAAATGTGATGGCAGACAATTGGGAGTGGAAGATCATGATGATGGGGTATCTATAACCGCAGTGCACTCTGTCTCTATAATGATTGTGAGATCATCGTCAACACCTTGGGTTAAAAAGTAATCATCCATTTTTTTCTCACTGCAGAAATATTTTTCCCAATGGCCCATTATTTCACATTTATTTCCCTTTTCCCTTTATAAATCATGACAACAGCTATATCCCAAGCCATCCCCTCCATTTCCACAGTTTTCGCCATGTATTTCCTCCATGCTTGTTGATGGTTCCTATTATAGGACATGGATTTGTTGATGTTTCCCTCTCCATACACTCCTCCTCATTGAGGAGTAACTTCCCTCCATAGTCGGTGGAGATCTCTAGCTCAAAATGGTCCTCTATCACATTTAGTCTCCATGTTACCTCCTCCAAAAAGAGCATCGACATATTGAGAAGAGTATCAATTGAAAGAAAACATTGAGGGATCCTGATTGAGATGATGTGTAAGTACTTATTAGTGACCTTGTATTGAGGATCTAGATCATCGAGGATTGTGAGTTGGTTGAGAGACCTGGTGAGGATCACTTAGAAATCATACACATATTCATTATTGTGAAATGAAATTCCTTCATACTCCATGAAGTGCTTATATTCATTGGACTTTCACAATCAATCGATGATGATGCGCATGGTCTTGATAATGTCCCATGAATCCATGTCACATAACTTGACAGTGGTTACAGAGATCGTCTCTCGTGGGACAACACATAAGTTTCTCTCCAGTGCCATCTTATCTTCCAAGAATTCAAAATTGTCGGTATCGACAGTGTCCAAGAGCTTGTGTTCATGGAGAATAACCTTCACTATAAAGGGAAATTTTTTATAGTTTCTATTAATGATTATTATATACATCATCGATCCCCATATCTCCTTTACCAAATAATGTACCAAAAAATTTCCATTGATTCTTTCAAAAGGTGTTATGCTACATGTCGATAATGTTTGAGAGTCCAAGGGTGATGAAGGCTCAGAGTCTAGCAACATGGATCAAATCAAATTTTCCCTATGATACTAAATGTTTGAAATTACCAATACATCAACACCTAAGAAACACCACTGTACATCTTGGGAGGATAGTTTAAAAACCTAGAAGATGATATATGTTCTGCACACAACAATTTGGAATGATTTTCTTGAGGGTTTTTCATTACTTTATATACACAAAAAATGATAAGTTAAATTACAATGTAATTAAAACAATTTGGCATCCTTAAAAAGGTCAAACCATGTTGATAAATAATTGAGGGAGAATAATGATGGGGAGGGAAAATAATTGTGGAATTAATCCCTATTGATGAAATTAGTCAAACTGTATCAGTGTTTTTAAACTAATGGTAACAATGTAATAGAAAATGATGGTAGAAAAATGAAATAATTTCAGTGGGGACATAGCGATACTATAATTTGGATTTCGATAATAACATTAGTGTGGAGGTAGAAATTTAGAATCAAGTGAGGTGTGGTAGGGAAATTATCTAAAGTAGTAAGGTATTGATGGTAGGTATTGGTGGTAGTAGATGGGGTATTTTCATCTGACAGTGGCATATCATTTTTTATATCAGTAGAAGAGTATAAGTGACAATTTATAGTAAATTAACATATTTAAAAATTAATAGTCATTCAAAATGAAAAAAAAAATCTTAATAAAAACATCAATGAAGTAATGCCCCGACCCCAGTTACCCAGATTCAGTGCATTATTACAGAATATTGGCATGATCACAAAATATCAAGTCTCAGAAGACCGATTAGTTTAATAGCCTTGGAAAAACTAGATATATTCATAAGTCCTACATTAAATCATAAAGTGAAAAACTACAACAAAATTTTGTCTCCATATACCACACTCATATCCCCTCATACTATACCTTCAGGTCATTCATAAAATACTCATTCACATCGTAAGAAAAATAAAACATAGAAAGGGGTGAGCTTAGATTCTCAGTAAGGATAACAATATAGCAGAAAATTTCATAAATTTAAATAAACATTTAAGGAAATGTATAACTAAAACAAAATCCTTTTAAAATTGAAATTCAAAATAATATGTCAAAGAAAAAATGAAATAATTCCATTTACTTATTCACATGGCTATTCTACTAGTAGAATAATCACATGCAATATCAATAACCACTTTCATAATGATAGAATGCATAATTCCATACTATCATAACCACATAGTCAAGGCCTTGTGCCAAGACTACAAATAAGATTTTGTAAAGGACTAGAGCCAATACAGTAGTTTTTCTCATGAGACCTACTGATGCATTGAGGAGCTATAGCGGGCTCCACCCGTCTCTTACTAAGTCCAGTGCATTCCTCATATGAAAAGGTTTAAACATAACATAAACATTCATATTGAAACTAGCATATGAAATGTCAATACTTTCTCCATAAACCATGAATGGTATAAAAATAACACATCCACATTCAAACATATCACATAACCATCAATACAATATGGATGTTTTGTATCATAATAAATCAACTTCAAATAAGTTTAAAATTCATCAAAGGATGTGGACATAGATGAAATCAAAACTATTTGAGAGAAATATCTCCTTTTTTGAAATCATTCAAAAGTCGCATAATTATTAAATAAAAAATTTACTTTGAAAATATTCGTATAAGCTTGTAAGGGAAGCTTCGAGGATTTTATTATGGCATAAAATAGTCACACCCTCCGTATAAGTTAAAAAAATACATTCTTACCTTAATTCTGTCGAAAAGGTTAAAAAGGACATTATTTGGAAAACGACGGAAAGATTCCTTTATAATAATATTATAAAACATAAGAAGGGTATAAATGACTTTAACCCATAGTCTATAAAATAGTAAGAATTATTTGAAATACAATTTTAAGAAACATGGATGTGGATGTTAAAGGGGTCCGAGTTGATAATTATGTATAAACAACATCGGATAATGAAGAGATTGTGAAATAAACCATTACCTTGTACATTTACTTGGTCGAGGGTAGGTTAACCTCTTATATAATTGTTAAATCATTTTTATTAAATTATACAAGAATAATGTACATAAAAAAGATATCATATATGATCTTTTAATATTGATTTCTTAATAATATTTCAATATTATCGTCGTTTCGGGTGTTAACTGATTCGTTTTCCTTTATATGCTTTGTTACGTAAGTCGTGTTTGTTATGGATAGGTTTTATATTATTCATATCCAGAATGATATCAAGTACTTAAAAATTAATTTTAATCATTAAATGAGAATTAGTCTTGAATGGATACGATGGGGGATGAATCTTATCACGTTCGTGGAGACGGTAGTCCGTACATACGCACAAGAGACAATATCATTCTTTTTATATTAAAATTGTATATAATTGAATGGTATATCATATATACATAGTAATTATAATGTTATATTTATTATTTACTTCAATTACACATCATTATTATACCAATTCAAATAATAATGTTTTGAATAACAATTACACCACAATGTGGAGACGGTAAGTCGTACGTACACACGTATGGTGACATGTCATTCAAAGGATGGATAGAATAATGAAAATGGTTGTACCATATTTATAATAACATTAAATTATATAGAATATACTGGAGTTATTTTTTTAGAATGGAAATAACAAAGAAAGATGAAGTGGAAGAAGAAAGGATCTTGAAAGAGGGTGGTGAAAACATTCCCTCTTCTTGGGGTTCATCCTTTTTATTTGATCAAAAGGGATTCTTAAGTTGGCTTTCTAAATAAAGTAAGGACTCTAGGATGAAGTGATTGAAGTTGAGAGAATATTTGGTCAGGGGTTGGCCGATCCAAAAGGCTTTGATGGTGTGAATTAAAGAGAAGGGTGAGTGCCCTTTTATAAGATGGGTGAGGGGCACCTTAGGAAAAGCTAGAAATATTATTTTATAATAAATTGATATTCAGATTATAATAGATCCAAAGTAGATTATTTTAATGTTAAGGTGGGGATATGTCTAAAACCACTCATCTAATAGGCATTATAGAGGTTTGGGTTACCATATGAACCTTATATTTTAGTTTTAACTCTTAGTTAATTAGTTTGACATTTACCACGTCTCTTTGTATTTTTATATTATATAGTTAATAAACAAAATATATACTACCAAGAGAACCCCAAGTGGTTAATTAATGATAAACCTATAATTATATAAGTCACCTGGCCTAACCTTATATTTTTAGTAATTGAATTTCAATTAATAATATAATATTTGTTTTAAAAACTCTTTTATGTAAATTTTGACACTATTTGGTATTTTGTTTTTTCTAAATTTATAACAGCATTATTACTTCAAACCAAATTCATTTAATCAAATATAAAATTTCATATTAGCCTATAAAATTCGTGGAATTAATTAAAAGTCTCAAATTATATTTATTTTGGTATTTATAATATCATTTATTTTAATATTTCACTAATAAGGTAATTACTGCATCATCAATGTGTCATAAATAAATTAAATTATTTAATGGATAAAAATTATAAATAAAATACCATTATGTAGGAAATATTTTTATATTTCTAATGAACATTTTTAATTGAATTTATCTTATGTATAACCTTATATTAAAAATGTTTTATTTATTGAACTTTGATTTTAACTCTTTTAAATTGTCTTTGAATTAAATAATAATAAATGTCCTAATCTAATCCATGTGGACCAAAAAGGTTACTATTTTATTATTAAGGTTGTTTTTGGTCGAATTATACTTATCCAATAGAATTAGTACATGTTTTAGGGTAATAATAATATCATTTTTACCCTTAATTTCCTTATTTACATTTAACCGTGGTAAATAAAAGTAAAAAGTTACAATTCACCAAAAATTATTTTTATCTTATTGACCAAATTTTACTCCATTATATTAACCATGTCTCTTGGATTTTTGAAATTCCACAAATAGAAGCGCTAAAATTTTGTTTTATGTGAATTTGCAAATTCTCCAAGGAGATGGGTAAAAGACGGTGAAAAGTTCAATAAAATTTTTATATATCTAAAATTATTATAAACTAACTCCAATTAATTACATTGAACTTATATAAGTATTATATATCTATTTTGACCTAAAATAAATTTAAATAAAATAAATAATTATTTAAATAAATATTTTGTTTTAAACTATAACTCAGTGTTTTTCACTATTCATAAAAAATTGAAAGTTTTCAGAAAAATACAAAAAATTCACCCTTGGCTAATTTTGATATTCCGAATCAAAAACTGAAATCCATTTTAAAAAAATAAAATTTATATAATTTAAAAAAGTTGGTATTACTATTATTAACGTCTAGTTTGATTGGTTGTGGTGTGTGTTGGAACTCGAAGTTGCGTACAACACATGCTACTATATTATTCAAAGAGAAGCGTATAGTGGAAGCTTGGGGTGTTACATTTTTCCCTCCTTCAAATAATTTCATCCTCGAAATTTCTAGAATATTACTTTATAAAAAGACTTGGGTGGTTCTTCATCATAAGTTCCTCGGGCTCCCACATTGCCTCATCCATCTTATGGTTTCTCCATAGAACTTTTACCAAACGAGTCGTACGGTTTCTCAGCACTTGTTCTCGCGTATCAAGAATCCTAATGGGCTCTTCGCAATAGGATAGAACGGGTTCCAGTTCTACTTCCTCATAGGTGAGTACATGCATTGGGTTAGGCATGTATTTTCTCAACAGTGATACGTGGAACACATCGTGAAATTTGGAGAGACTTGGCCATTTCCAAATGGTAAGCTACAACCCCAATTCGTTCTAGAATTTCGAAAGGTCCGATGTACCTAGGACTCAATATTCCCTTCTTACCGAAACATATAAAACCCTTCCATGGAGATAACTTCAAGAAAACATGATCTCCTACCTGAAATTCCAAATCCTTCCTTCGGTTATATGCATAGCTCTTCTGCCTACTTTGAGCTGATTTGATGTGGTTTTGGATTACCTTCACATTTTCAATCATTTCTTCCACCAGTTCTGGGCATACGAGTTTTCTTTTACCAACATCATCCCAACATGTTGCTGTGTGACATCTCGTTCCATATAATACTTCTTATGGTGCCATCTGAATACTTGAATGAAAGCTATTGTTATAGTAAAATTCTACCGAAGGTAAATATTGATCCCACATACCCTGAAAGTCAAGTGAGAAAGATCTCAACATCTCTTCTATGGTTTGAATAGTCAGTTCTGATTTTCCATCAGTTTGGGGGTGGTAAGCAGTGCTCAAAAGAAGTTCAGTATCCAGGGATTTCTGATGACTTTTCCAGAATCTTGAACTAAAACGGGGATCATGATTCGAAACATTCGATAGGGATACTCCATGAAGTCTTACAACTTCCTTAATATGCAGTCTTTCTAGATGTTCAAGTGGTAAATATTCTCTTATAGCAAGAAAATGTGCTGACTTGGTAAGATGATCAACAATGACCTATATTGCATCGTTCCTTCTAGGAGTCTTTGGTAGTCCCATGACAAATTCCATCGTGATATTATCCCATTTCCAATCTGGTATGGGAAGAGGTTTCATGACTCATCCTGGCTATTTCCTTCTAGCTTACACCTATTGACAAATCATAAATCATGAAAAAAAATCAGCAATCTCCCTCTTCATGTTGTCCCACCAAAAATGTTCCTTCAAATATTTATACATTTTCGTGCTCCTAGGGTGTATAGAGAAATTCAAATGATGAGAATCATCCAAAAATTACATTTTTATATCAGGTGTATTGGGAACACAAAGTCTATCCCCAAATTTCAAAATTCCTTCTTCATACACAATGACACTCAATCTCTCATCATTCACATCTTTAATCTTCTTTTGAAACTCCTCATCATCGGTCTGATAATTCTTTATCATTTATAGTAAAGATGGTTTGGCAACCATTTGAAAAAGTATTGATTTTTCACCTTCCATGGTGATTCCCATATCCATCATTACTTGATCCATGAAAATAGGATCCCTTTCAATTCTCATATTGTTCAAAACTCCATGATCTTTTCTTCTCAAAGCATCTGCCACCTTATTTTCCATCCCCGGGTGGTAGTGTATAGTATAATCATAATCCTTGTGTAGTTAAACACATCACCTATGCCTCATGTTGAGTTCTTTCTATGAGAAAATATAGTTCAAACTCTTGTGAATATTATAAATCTCACAGTTCTCACAATAGAGATAGTGCCTCCAAATCTTTAAAGCAAAGATTACAGTTGCTAACTCAAGATCAGGAGTAGGATAGTTTTTCTCATGAATTTTTAGCTGTCATGATGCATAGGCAATAACCCTATCGTTCTGCATAAGGACACAACCAAGTCCTTTTTTTGATGCATTGTTATAAATAACAAACCCATCATTCCCCGATGGTAGAGTCAATATAGAATCATTGACTAATATTTTATTCAGTTCATCGAAAAATTCTTCACACTCTTTTGTCCAAACAAATTTAAAGCCTTTACGTGTTGAATTTGTTAATGGGTTAGGCAACTGAGAAAAATTCTGGATGAAACATCAATAATAACCTGCTAAACCAATAAAATTGCATACCTCAGTTATACTTGTCGGTGCTGGCCATTCGTGGATTGCTCTTGTCTTAGAAGGATCAACAGATATTCCATCCATAGAGACAATATGGCCAAGAAAAGAAATCTCTTTAATCCTACATTCACACATTCTAAACTTCCTATATAATTCGTGTCTTCTCAGAGTCTTCAATATAATGCTCAAGTGATTTTCCTGATCTTTGAAGCTTTTGGAGTATACCAAGATATCATCAATAAAAACAAATAAAAGTCATCAAGATATTCCTTTAAAACTCTATTCATTAGATCCATGAAAACAGAGGGTGAAATAGTCATCCCAAAAGGCATTACTGTAAACTCGTAATGCTCTTACCTGGTTCGAAATGCTGTTTTCGAAATGTCATCCTTCTTCACACACAAAAAATAATATCCAGATCGAAGGTCAATCATTAAAAAATATTGATCTCTATGAAGTTGGTTGAATAAATCTTTAATGAGAGGTAGGGGATACTTGTTCTTTATTGTTATAGAATTGATCTCCCTGTAGTCGATACATAACCTCATAGATCCATCTTTCTTCTTAACAAAAAGGACATGGGTTCTCCATGGAGAAACACTATGGAGAATAAATCCCTCATTACTCAATTCCTCTTGTTGTTTCTTTAGTTCCACTAATTCCACAGTTTCCATTCTGTAAGGGGTCTTTGATATGGGGATTGATCCAGGAATTAAATCAATGGAAAAATCAATTTCCCATTTTGAAGGATGTCCAGGTAAATCTTCTGGAAACACGTCAACATATTCTCTCACAATAGGTACATCCTCTATTTGAACATTCCTTTCCTCACCCACAGTCATTTAATTCTCTTCCTCCCCAATAATTGAATTTAGTTGAGCTACTGGGGTGGATCTAGATAAGAATTAGGTGTTGATGATTATGCTCTAAAGATAAGGTGTTCCTTAACATCATCATCAAAAAATCGTAACCTCCTTCTTCTTACATTAAATATTTGCATCATGGTCCAAAATCCAATCCATACAGAAGATTATATCAAACTCAATCATAGGTATGCCAATGAGATCAGCATATAAAGAACATGTATATGCTCTAATGGGAACAGATTCACAAAACTTTTTTATGATGATACTTCCCTTTGGAGTTTTAACTGACAACTCCCTTATTAAATCAAATTGGAAATATCTAATTTTCTTAGCAAGCTGGGAATATATGAAACAATGTAATGATCCAAAATCAAATAATGCATTTTCTAAACTTGAGGAAACCATTAAATTACATGCCACCACGTCTTTCAGAGCTTCTACCTCAACAGTAGTGATATAATAAGCTTGGCCTTGATCCCTTTGAATTTTCTATGGTAATTTTCCTTGAAACTTAGGACATTCATTTGCATAATTTCTCATCTCCCTGTAATTGTATCATTGAACATCGGTAGCTTCTTTCTTCCCCTTGCAATCACGAGCTTGGTGTCCTTTTTCATGACACTTGTAACAGTATCTCATTCCTTTTAAGCAAGTACTGGGGTGTTTCTTCCCACATTTACTGCAGGATGGATATTCAACTTTTCCCTTCTTCCCCTTATTTCCATTTCAAGAGTGATCAGTAGATCTTTTCTTTAAAGTCATAAGACTTGGAGAATTCCTTTTCTATCTTAATAGGACATGAGACAATATCATTGTATGATGAGAAGGATTGTGAGACTAATTCTAGACGTGGATTTGGTTTTAACCCATCAAAAAATGATCAATCTTACTTCATGGATTACGTATATAATTATCAATATGCCTTGCTAACCTTGTAAAGATAGACTCATAGTTTGCAACATTCTCATCCTCCTTTTGCCTCAGACTGAGAAATTTTCTTTCCATATCCACTCGATGGACATGAGGAATATATTTTTCTATGAAAATATCTTTAAACTCACTCCATTCCATATTTTATACTTTATCATCTTCCATCGTGTTTTGAATCAATGACCACCATTGATCAGCATCTCCAGTGAGGCGGTAAACTGTCGTGACAACTTTTTCCCTTTCACTACTCCCCAAGGCGTGGAATATTTTCTCTAATGAATTTATCCATTGCTCACCTACTAGTGGATTTGTACCCCCACTGAATGTTGGTGGTTGTTTCCTCATGAAGCGATCTAACATTGATCCTCCACGCTACGGATTAGGGTGCTCCATATGGGTAAGGTTAATATTCATAACCTATGTAAGTTGTCCCAGTATGGTGATTAGCTGATCAGCACCAGTTGCATCACTAGATACACTATAATTATCTTGCAAAGGATGTAAATCCCTACATGTAGTGCTTTCATTGATATGGTTTACATTTCTTCCACTAAGCACCATTTCTAAACAATGACATAAACTAGATCAGTTTATTAATCGAAATACATAATTCCAAACTTGTAAAACACTTAACATAAATTGAACAGTTTATGGATATAATCCATAATCATAAAAATGTTTTCTTTGAGAAAGTATATATTCATAAACCCTTCATAATGGTTTGTAATGAAAATGAGAATTATCCTAAGCATATCCCCTGGGAGTTTCGTAACCAAGAGTGCGACAAGGCCCGTTGTCGTGCACCAGTTCCTATTCGAGTCTAGCTCAAAGTTGTGTTTTCGTGTTTTAACCCTAGGTACATATGTTCTAGAGCCGCCTCTACCTACTTGTATCCAGACAGGAATGTATTTCTCATAAAACTCACAAAATTTCTACGATACCAAAATTCTAGGAAATTCATCTATACTAATCCTCAATGTTTATCTTAGGACTATGTGCTCTAATCAAAGTTTATCTAAATCTAGCTTCCAAGGTTATTACTAAACTTCCTCTGATACCAACTACAATGCCCCAAACCTAGTTACCCATAGTCGGTGCATTATTATATAATATTGGCTTTATCACAAAAGATCAAGTCTCGAAAGGCCGATTAGTTTAGTAGCCTTGGAAACACTAGATATATTCATAAGTCTTACATTACAACATAAAGTGAAAAAAGTACAACAACATCTTGTCTCTATATACCACACTCATATCCCCTCATACAATCCCTGTAAGTCATTTATAAAATACTACTTCACATCATGGGAAAAATAAAACATAGAAAGGGGTGATCTCAGATGATCAGTACGGATAAAAATATAGCAGAAAATTTCATAAATAAACATAAACATTTAAGGAAATGTATAACTAAAACAAAAGCCTTTTAAACTTGAACTTCATCATAATATAGAAATGATAAATTGAAATTATTCCATTTACTTATTCACATGGATATTCTACTAGTCGAATAATCACATGCAATATCAATAACCACTTTCATAATGATGGAATGCATAATGCCAGACTCTCATAACCACATAGTCAAGGCCTTGTTCCAAGACTACAAATAAGATTTTGTCAATCCCTTTTGTCAAGACACTAGTTTTTTTCATGATACCTACTGATTCATCGATGATCCATAGCGGGCTCCACCCGTCACTTACTAAGTCCAATGCATTCCTCATATGAAAAGGTTTAAACAGAACATAAACATTCATATTGAAACTAGCATACGAAATTTCAATACTTTCTCCATAAACCATGAATGGTATAAAACTAACAGATCTACAGTATAATATATCACAAAACCTTCAATACAATATGGAAGTTTTGTATCATAATAAATCAACTTCATATGATCTTAAAATCCATCAAAGGATGTTGACATAGATGAAATCAAAACTATTTGAGAGAAATATATCTTTTTTGAAATCATTTAAAATTCACATAATTATAAAATAAAACATTTAGATTGAAAATATTCTTATAATATTGTAAGGTAATCTTCGACGATTTTATAATGGCGAAAAATAGTTGTCCCTGCAATATATGTTAAAAAAAGACATTCTTACCTTAATTCTGTCGAAAATGTTAAAAAAGACCTTGTTTGGAAAACGACGGAAAGATTACTCTATAAAAAACTTATATAAAGTCAAAAAAGGTATAAATGACTCTAACCCATAGTCTGTAAAATAGTAAGAATTATTTGAAATACATTTTTAAGAAACATGGATGTGGATGATAAAGAGGTCTCAGTAGATAATTACGTATAAACAACCTCAGATAATGAAGAGATTGTGAAATAAACCCTTACCTTTTAAATTTCCTTGGTCGAGGGTAGGTTAACCTCCTATATAATAGTTATATAATTTTTATTAAATTATACAAGAATCATTTACATATATATGATATCATATGTGATCTTTTAAAATTTATTTATTAATAATATTTTAGTATTATCATTGTTTTGGTTGTTAACTGATTCGTTTTCCTTTATATGCATTATTACGTAATCCGTGTTTTTTATGGATATATTGTATCTTATTAATATCCAGAATTACATCAAGTCATTAAACATTACTTTTAATCATAAAATGATAATTATTCTTGAATGGATATGATGGGGAATGAATCTCGTCGCATTTGTGGAGACGGTAGTTCGTACGTACGCACGAGCGACAATATAATTCTTTTGATATTATAATCGTATATAATTGGATGGTATATCATATATACAGAATCATTATAATGTTATATTTATTATTTACTTCAATTACACATCATTATCATACCCATCCTAATAGTAATGTTTTGAATAACAATTACACCACAACGTGGAGACGGTAAGTCGTACGTATGCACGTATGGTGACATGTCATTCAAAGGATGGATGGAATACTGAATATGGTTGTACAATATTTATAATAACATCACAGTATATATAAGATACTGTAATTATTATTTTATAATGGAAATAAAAATGAAAGTATAAGTGGAATAAGAAAGGAACTTGAAAGAGGGTGGTGAAAACATTACCTCTTCTTCGGGTTCTTCCTTTTGATTTGATCCAAAGGGCTCTTTAAGTTGGATTTCTGACTAAAGGAAGGACTCTAAGATGAATTGAGGGAAGTTTAGAGAATATTTGGGTAGGGTTTGGCCGTTCCAAATGGCTTTGAAGGTGTGAATTAGAGAGAAGGGTGAGTGCCCTTTTATAAGAGGGGTGAGGGGCACCTTAGGAAAAGCTAGAAATATTATTTTATAATAAATTCATATTCAGTTTATAATGGCTCCATAGTGGATTATTTAAAGTTTAAGGTGGGGATAGGTCGAAAAAGACCCAACCAATAGTCTTTAGATAGGTTTGGGTCCTTATATTAACCTTATATTTTAGTTATAACTCTTAGTTAATTAGATTGACATTTACCATGTCTCTTTGTATTTTCATATTATGTAGTTATTAGACTTACTATATACTTTTAAGCGAACCCCAAGTGGTTCATTAATGATACAATTATCATTATATAAGTCTCGTGTCCAAACCTTATATTTTTATGAATTGAATATCAATTAATAATATAATATTTGTTTTAAAAACTCTTTTATGTCAATTTTGACTCTATTTGGTATTTTGTTTTTGCTAAATTCATAACAGAATTATTATGTCAAAAATAATTGATTTAATCAACCTTGAAATATCATATTAACCTATAAAATTCGTGTAATTCATTAAAAGTCTCAAATTATATTTATTTGGGTATTTATAATACCAATTATTTTAAAATTTCACTAATAAGGTAATTACTACATAATTATTGTGTCATATATAAATTAAATTATATAGGGTCTAAAAATTATAAATAAAATACCATTATTTAGAAACTCTTTTTATATTTCTAATGAATATTTAAAATCTATTTTATCTTATGTATAATCATATATTAAAAAAATTAGTTATTATACTTTTATTTTAACTCTTTTAACTCTTCTTTGAATTAAATAATTATAAATGTCCTAATCTAATCCATGTGGACCAAAGAGGTTCATATCTTATTCCTAAGGTATTTTTGGTCGAATTATATTCAACCCATAGAACTAGGACATGTGTTAGGGTAATAATAATATCATTTTTACCCTTAATTACCCTATTTACATTTAACCGTGGTAAATAAAAGTAAAAACGTTACTGTTCACCAAAAAAAAATTATCTTATTGAACCACATTTTACTCCTTGATATTAACTGTGTCTCTTGGATTTTCAAAATTCCACTCACAGAACTGGTAAAATTAAGTTTTATATGAATTAGAAAATTCTCCTAGGAGATGGGTAAAAGACGGTGAAATGTTCAATAAAATTTTTATATATCTAAAATTATTATAGACCGACTCAAATGTATTGCATTGAACTTATATAGGTATTATGTATCTATTTTGACCTAAAATAAATTGAAATAAAATAAATAATTATTTAAATAAAAATTCAGTTTTAAACTATAACTCAGTGTTTTTCACAATTCATCAAAAATTGAATTTTTTCAGAAAAATACCAAAAATTCACCCTAGGATAATTTCGATATTCCGAATCAAAAAATGAAGTCCATTTTAAAATATAGAAATTATATAATTTCAAAAGGATGGCATTACTATTCATAAAAACTAGATTGATTGGATGTGGTGTGTGTTAGAACTCGAAATGCGTACAACACACACTATTGTATTATTCAAAGAGAAGTGTATCGTGGAAGCTTGGGGTGTTACAAATGAATTAACTCAGTTATTAAAATCCATAAAGAAAATCATAAAACAATTATTGAACCTTCTTTTAATAATCGTAAATATCATTTGTTTTTTATTATAGTTTTTTAAGTGGACTTTCAAATGTTACCTAGCAGAGTCATGGGGGCCATGAGGGTGGATAGGGCATGTTTGGAGCATAGAACCCTGGATATTTTGAAAATAGACTAGTTTACAAGGATAATATAAACTATGCAACAAAACCTAAATGGTTTCTCAAAAACATGTGGGGTGTGATAGATAATAATATGGCTATTAATATTTTTAAAAAAAATAAGAGACCCTAGGTGTATGCCCCTGAAAAATATTATAGCACATTGAAAGAGACATTTCATACAATTTTCACATGCTCAGGGAAACCACGCACCTTAAATGTGCGGGGTCTCTCCATGGACAGCACTCTTGGCACTACTTGTTCATGGTTTGGAAACACTATGTTGACAAAAAAAATATCCCTTTTTTGGGTGAATTTACCATTTTTCCCTTAATAAAATTATAAACATAATTTTTCCTTTCATCCCAATTAATTTTAGTAGATGAGTAGCCTCCCTCCCCCCATGGGAACATTTATTCTCCCACCTAGTTTCTTCGTTCACTCGGTTCCAAATTCTAGATCTAGTTTCAATTTTTTTTCATTGGATATATATATATATATGATCTAGCGTCCTCTCCCTTCCATTATAACTTTATCTTTAGATCATTTGTCCTATTTACGTGCAAGATCATTTTCCATATTTTGATGGAGTTGGACTTTTTCATCCACTTATCCCAATTAACTTTAAATATGAGTCCTCCATATGTTGAGGAGTCATAAAAATCCGTAAGGTACGTTTTCAAGTTGTTTTCCATAAAATTTGAGTTTTTTTCATAGTTGTGTTTTTGTGCCGCATAACAGCCTCTAACATGTGTTGTCCTAAAATTGATTTCTTCATTCTTAACTGATATATGTACCATTCTATACTATTGATGATCAATTTTTATCTATTAGAGGATGTTAACTTCATCGTGGAAACCCCATGGGTGTGTCATATTGAATTTCCCCTTTATTATTAATGATTTAATGTCTGGACACCTTTTATGAGTAATTCTTGGATTATAAATGGAATTGAACATTGATAAATTAATGTCTATTGATCCTTATACACGTCCTAAGTGCTTGGTTTAACTTATAAATTGATTACCCATGCATTTAATTAAAAAAATGATAATGGAACCTTCTAAGTGCCTCATTGAACTTTAAAATTGAATATCTAGGTTTTGAAAAATTAAATGTATTGTATTTAATTGAATGCCTTGCTTCGTGACCATTTGGTGTTCATAAATGAAATAAATGGACTAATGGATTAAATTTTAATGAGTGTAAATGCCACACCTCTTGTTATGTTTTTATTCTATGTGAATTTAATTTTCCTTGGTTATATAAGGGCATGATGGATATAATTCATGAGAGGTTATGCCTCATGAATATTATTAAAAATATAATTATGACATTGATATTAGATGCAGTATCATGGTAAAGAGATTTTTTTTCATGAAAATTCATTCTCCCTTACACCAGGTGTTGTGCATGATATCTCACACCACTGACACAATTTAGATTTTGGGAATGATACACCACATCCCTTGTTCTTGTTTTTGGAATAAAGACACACCCACCATCTCAAGTGATGAGAATGAAAACTCTAAAACATTATGACATACAGGCCATGTACCTTTTATCATGATCTTATAGGACTGTTTAGAATGTTTATTGATGACTATGTTATTCCTCAGTCCAACCATCACCTAGTATTACCGGTATATCAGTAATTACATATGCATGTACACAGACCATAGAGGTGTATGAAATATATAACCATAATACATATATACTATTTCTATATATATATATATATATGTATGTATAGTTACTATTCAGGTCATCATTACAACCATGATTTGAAGTAGGTAGAGCTGCCAGATGTCTTTGTGGAACCAAAGAAGACTGGTTATATATTCATCATTGTTTTCTTATTAATTTTATACCTACACACTATTGTTCTTATGTTCACAACTTGGATTAATTCTAGACACTATTGGTGTGGTTCTATTGGGAATTTATCTCACACCCTACTCATGTCACCCTTAGTACCTAAGTTGATTACTTTCCTTTAGGAATGGTTAACGGAAAGAACCATGCTATAGATATTTAATATGATTTACATATAGATGAAACATAAGAGAAGATGACTGATAATATGCTTGACATTCTAGTGTAGTAGCCTTTTTCCTTTTGTAGTTTTCATGTATCTTAATTGTATATGCTTTTCCCCTATTAATTTTTTTATCTACATTCCATGAATTCATGTATATAACAATGCCTTGTGAATTTTGATATTATTATACATTTTTTCAATTATTTTAGCTTCTAAAATATTTTAATATATTATTTATATTATTCAATCCATTATGGCATGTTTCTTGTCTACTCATTACTATGTCTGGTTATATATATGCTTAGGCTATTGTTTGGTATGTATTGTTTCTGTTATCCCACTTTGATATGTTGGTATATTCAACCATGTATATCACCATTACACCCTCACTACAAGTCTAAAACCTCTATAATATGGGGTGGCATGCTTGAGAACATCTAACCCACCAACTCGGGAAACATGTTCAGTGGATACCATGTTGGGATGTTACAATGTGGTATCAAAGAGGTTATTTTTCCTTTGTCTTAATATTTCAGAAATAGGATGGAAACCAGGACGTAATGGAATTTAGAAATGAACCTATTCTTGGACGTAGCTAACCCATGTATAGGGGAAACCTATATTACTTGGGATGTGAAATTGAAGTTATTGATTATTCAATCTATAGTTGATACTACTTCACCATTTGGTGACACACATGTCTTGTGATAATATTGATATTTTAATTATTAAAAAGAGATTTGTATTACCTTATAGCAACTAAATGAGTCTGTTTCATTACAAGAATCATTATTTGCACAATAGGACTAATACGAAATGTGTTTTTCCTTTCTATGTCTCATTTTAGAATGTATCTTCCTATTTAATATTATTATATCATTGATTATGGATTGAAATGTGTTGACATTCCATTCAGGGGATTTGAAAACATAAGTGACACTTAAAGTGTATGCCTTAACCTAGACATGTTTTTTAAATTGGTTAAAGAAGACACCATAATCACTCAGCTATGGAATGTTGATCCATGGATGATTTGTCACATGGTATAGAATGAGTTATGTTAGGGATTAAGATGATATCATAATTCTGTTCTGGAGGAGTTTGGGACCTTCTGGACTAGAAATGACAATCTATTAAATTCAACCATTAAAATATATCTAAATTCATAAATAATAGAATATTTAAAAGGAATATCACATTTAGAATTAAATTATAATCTCATACATGTAAAATAGAGAAATATACCCAAACCCGGCCCCAATAGTGGGTAGTGGGGAATCGTTATATTCTTATGGCCATTATGTTCTCTTCTAATACGTAGACCTATATTTTGGAGCAATCATACTGGTGTGATCTACTAATATGAAGGATATTCTCATGTCCTAGTTTTCTATATGCAATATTTTAAATTGTTAAGATATCTTATGAAGATTTAATGTGAAGTTGTAGCATCATCACTCCACGATGTCTTCGATTCCTATTCCCTAGAGGTGGTGAAGACCTTGCACCAACAGAGACAAGCCTTGAGCCACCAGTGATTCCTCCTATAATTCCACCTATAGAACCTCCTTATATTTTTTATATGGTCACTGACACCCATTTCATTGAGTTCTTTATACAGATATTTCATTCTATGCATGGTGTTGCTCGAACTTCCACGATTATGGTAGAGTTGACTCGGGATTTCCAATAGGTGCATCCTCCCACATTGTTTAAGGATGGAAGTCCTATAGCTATTAAGTCATGGATCAAATATATTCTATCTATATTTTTTCATCTAGAGATGACACCGGAGAAGAGGGTCAATCATTCTACATATATTCCATGTGATTCTTTAAATTGATGGTGGGATGTTATTACTAATGTAAATCGATATCATGATAAATTTTCGGTGGATTTCCATATTATCTTCTATGACTATTTCATTCACGTACTCTAATGGAGGAAAATTGTATATAGATTATGATCCTATTGAAGGGAGTCGTGTCTATCATGGATTATTCTTCTCACATTGCGGAGTTGTTATGTTTTTCTCCTAATCTAGAGGGTGATGATTCATGGCCTCCATAAGATTCAAGGATGGGATAGTATACACAATTCAGTCACATGAAAATTTCTTTCGGTTAATAGCCATATATGAGATAGTCAACCGAGACCTTATTATAATGTGGAATTTTAAAAATGAAGATGGTGAAAATTATGGAATTTCATTAAATAAATCTATTAATTCATCTTCTAGAATATGAATGCATTGATTTGATGTTTCTGGAAGGGTAGAAGTAGTTAGGCTCCTCATACAGATAGTTTTCTGATATGTCACACGTGTGGGAAGCCTCAGAAAAATGAAACCTAAATGGTTACAAGACCTAGTGAAATAGATATTCTTCAGTATGATGGGGAACATCTAGTGCTTCTACAAGATATTTCCATCATTTCCAAGTGAGCGAGGATATATTTCTACCCCACATTCCAGAGCGGGGGTAGTGGGATCACTCCATGAAGGTAAATGGAATACCACTAGCTACTCAATTCGAGGTGGTGGCCAAGTAATAGGTAATCCAACTCGTGATTTTAAGTGTTATAAGAGAGGGATATCTCAGGGAAGTCAGGAAGTGACTTAGGATTGTGACACAAGCCAGTTACATGATGTCTAGCCTATGTCAATAGAGAAGAGTTCTATACATTCTAAAATTTGATGAACTATTCTTGTATCCTCAATTTTAGTGTCTAATTTGTTTGACATGAGAACATATCACTCATTTATATCTAAGGTAATCACAGAGACTCTTGGCCTCATGATCCAACACTTATATAGAATCCTGATTCTTAAATCCCTATTAGGTATTTGATCAGAGGATTTTCACAATTATACAGATTTTCTCATTAAGAGAGGTGGATACCTATTCGTATGTAATATTTTCTTCCATTACATGATGAGATTTTATGTAATCAATGTGATTTAGTTGTTAGTTCCTTATTGATAACATTTTGACATATATCATCATATGGTGTTGTTTACATCACTAGAGGTTTGTAGGAACTTGCATAAGGGATAATGTGGTGTTTATTCTTCTTGAGATAGACCAAAGTAGTAGAGGTTGGGTAGTGTGATAACACATATTTATAGTCTTTTATAAGATGACCACGGGTTCTGACCCACTACTTTACCTCTTGTAGGGGAGTTTTTCAAGGATATCTTTTATGAATACCTCTTTGTTCTTCCTCTAGTGTGATTGGTAGATTTACCCATTGAACTGGTTCCAAGAGCCATACCAATGACCATTCCTCCTTATATGATGGAAGTATTGAACTTCTAGAGCCCAAGAAATAATTGGAGGATCTAGAGGAAAAAGGATTTATCTTCCCCTATACTTTTACTAATGGTTTAGCTGTCCTTTTTTCATGTCGGTGGATGGTATCCATAGTAATTGCTTCGATTATAGATGTTTTAACCAATATACGATCAAGGAAAGATATCCACTGCCTGGAATAAACAACTCTTCGATTAGCTTCGATGAGATTGAGTGTTTACAAAGATAGATTTGATAACGATCTATCATTATGTGTTTTTCAAGTCATCAGACATACCTCACATAGAATTATAGAGCAGGTATGGTATATAAGAGTCCCTGGTCATGTCGTTCTATCCCATGAGCACACATATAGTCTTCATGGATCTAATGAATCAATTATTTCACCCATATATGGACTCATTTGTGGTAGTATTTTTTGAACACATCGTAGTTTATTCACACTCCATTACTGACCATGAAAACCATGTTGAGATCATACAAAATACAAAAAGATATAATAATCTCTATGTTTATCTTAGTAAATAAAAATTTTGGATTTAAAATGTACAATTCTTGGTTCAAATTATCTCAAAGTTAGGAGTTTCAATTGTCCTAGATAAAGTGGGATCTGTAGTTTCAAGGGACCATCCCAAGAACCTATTTGACATATGTGGTTTCCTTGGGCTAGAAATTTATTATAGACTCTTCTTATATTATTTATGATGTCTAGCAGGGCCAGTTATGGGCTTCAAAAATAATGGTATGGAATTCATATGGTCAAAATATTGTAAAAAATCAATTTCATAATTGAATAGAATATTAAATTTAGCACCAATACTAATTCTAATTTATCAATGAATGAGTTTTATATTCCAGTACATTGCATCATGTATCGGCCTTGGAGATGTTCTAATGCAGAACAAGAGATTCATTGCACATGTGTCTCGTTGGTTGATTCCTCATGAGCGAAATTACTACATGCATGACCACATGCCAGTTATAGTTGTTCATTCCCTATACTGTTTGATACAATATCTACTTTTTGATCATTTTTTGGTGTTCACTAATACTATAATCCTTATGTACTTATTTTCACAGTGGGACCTGAATCGTAGAATGTATAAGTTGGTTTAGAACTTACAACTGTTTGATTTTAAGCTTTCTTTGACACATGGTAATTGAAATGTCGTAGTTGATGCCTTGTGCTAGAAGACGTTGGTACAAGAAGTTCATGAGTCCATTGGAGAATGGATTTTCATGGAATTATTCTCGTTGATGCACATTGAGGTTTAGGAGGATCATAGCCAGTCAGTCCTCATAGCCTATGCAGTGATATATACTCATTTGGAATGGGTAAGAATGAGGCAACTATTTGATTTTTTGGAATTGTCCTATGGGAATGTATCTCAGATGATGTTACATCATTGGGTCACACCATGGATTTAGATAATACTATATTATTTCAAGGACTTTTATGTGTCCTAGAAGACATCAGAGTGGGGATGATGAAGGAATTTCATGCATATGATTGGTAATTTTGTCCCAGTGTCACGAAGATGTATCGAGGTTTACATCATCAATATTGGTGTCCTGATATAATACAAGATATATCCTTCTTTATCACTCATTGTTTCACCAATCGTCAGGTGAATGTGGAACATAACTGACTGGACTGGATTTTAAAACCATTTCTCATTCCCATGTTTAAATGGGATGACATTTCTATGGATTTTGGGGCTGCTATACCCATCACCTCATAGAAATATTAAAGGGTTGGTTTTCATTGATTTTTTTGATGAAGGTATCAACCTTATTACATGTGTGATAAACCTTCTAGGAAGATGCGTTGGAGAGGATAGAATTTTGGTAGGTCATATGACTTCTTGGATCTCCTCGTTATATCATTTTTGGCATAGATTCTTTTCTTTACTTCATGGTTCTGAAAGGGGTAGCTTAAGGCCTTGGGTATAAACGTGATTTTGAGGACAAATAATCAACCAAAGACTAATGGATTGAAAGATAAAATGATATACATGTTATATGAAATTCTTCAGGCTAGTGTCCATGACATTGGAGGTTCCTGTGAGAAAAAAATTCCCCTTGTTGAGTCCGTTTATAACAATAGATTTTAGGATACCATTCATATGGATCCTTATAACACCTTATATGGTAGGCTTTATCAATCACCTTTGTGTTGGTTATGTATAGTGGAGGGATCCTTCCATGGATGTCATCTCGTTTCGGAGACTACAGAGTTGGTCAATTTTATCACAATGTGCATGATGACAGATCAGTCCAGAAAATAATCATATTCCAATAGACACTGAAAACCTCTTGAGTTCAATGATGGAAATCATATTTTATTTCATGTATCACCAATATTGGTCAATAGATATACTGAAGATTAGTTTCAGATCTCACCTAGATTTGTTAGTCTCGTTGAGGTCCTAAAAGGGATCAAACCATTGGCATACTAGAAATCAATTCCTTGGAGATATCGGTCAATGCATGGTGTCTTTAATGTATCTCATCTTCTCCATTATTATCTAGACCAATTACATTTCTATCAGTATAATTATGTTTATCTTGATAAGGATTCCCCATTTGATGATTATCTAGTTTGTATTGTGTATCAGAGTGAGAAGTCATTCTGAGGCATGTTAGTTCCTTTGATATGGGTGCTATGAAGGTATGGCTTAGGAGAGGATGAAACCTAGGAATTAGAAGTTGATATACGAGCTTAGTGGCTAGAACTCATTGTTGGTGATACCCTTTTACCCTCATAAGTATAAATCAGGGAATAGTCTTTTTAAGTAGAGTAGGTTGAACTGACCCGTTTTTTAGGAAGGTACAAACCATTTGTCTAACGAATCAAACTATTATGAATAAAATCCCCCTTTTTTATTTAATGAAACAACATTTGTTTATATAAAACACATGAACTTATTTTTTTATTATATCTGATTGTATTTATATGACCACTATGTACTTTTACCATGGATAATATAGATGTTGAAAAGTGATCATATGACTAGTATAAATATGGGGTTTTTTAAAATGGTTTCAGCATAGACAAAGGAAGTGATGTCCTCAACTAGTAGGACCGTGCCCTAGGAACCAATTTATCAATGATTATGATGGAGATATTTTAGAGGATTTACCCATGATAATGATCAATCTATGATCTCGAAACATAATCATGAGTGAAACTGTTTATGGGATAAGTTCATGCTCATCGTGATCACAACCCAAACCATGTTCCCCGGACAACCCCATGAAAGCCAAACTGTCACCCACCATACTCTTAGGGTGTGTGCTGGTGTAATAACGGGATATGTATCAATACACTTGATATAATAACATTTACCATATTTTTCTCTAAAATAATTAATATATTTTCATCATATTATTATAACTTTGTAAATGATTTTTAAAGCAAAAATTGTATTTTTGGTTAATATTAAAATTCAATTAAGATATATTTTTTTATGAATTATTGGTTTTTTGATATTAATATTATTTTAATGGAATGTTGTTTTTAAATAATATTTATCAAATATAAATGATCATATAATTTTTATGATTTCCAATGTAATTTTTATAAGGTTCCAAAAACAATTATTTGTCAAAAACCTATAATTTTCAATAAATGAAGGTTTTATTATGAAAGTGAAAATAAAAATATTTAGAAAATTATTTCTATAGAATTAATATTATTTTTGGAACAATTTTTTCAAAATTATCTAACAGTGAATTTTTCATAATTTTTTGAGCTAGTCATATTTTGGTGTTAAAATTAAATAACATGTATCTTATGACATCGTAATTGTCCGATAGTGATTTAATAAATACTATAAAAGGTTTTATCAGCCAAATATATGTTAAAAAAATTAGAATAATTTTATTTTATGAATATTTGTTTTATTTTATTAATATTTAGTGAATCCTCCAAGACTTATGATTTATTTTTAGATTTTAAAATCATTTATTTGAATATGTAAATCACCTCCACATAAGTAAGGGAAATATTTTATTATCATTATCCCTTGGCCTTATAAAATGATTTAATACACTCCCCTTTTCTATAAGCAATTCTCCAAAACAATTGGATTATTTTTTCTATTGAATATTTTATTTTCCAGTGTCCAAAACAAAAATAATAATTAAAGCACCATTCTTTCCAATATAAACCAACCCAATCTCCCATTTCCCTTAACTAAAACTCTTAGTATCATGACCAAACAATGAACCCCATCCACTAGAATTTTCATATGGTTACCCTAATATTTTAATGAGAACCTCCCAAGCCTTTGGAGTTACATATTCAAGTAATGGATTCTCTCACTCCTCTTTTTATAAAGTATTTCATTTATGATATGCCTTTTAATTTCTATTTTCTTAAGATGGGATACCTTCTAAACTATCCCCATTACATTTAATTTTATTTTTAAATGATGTAATCCCCATTCATTATCATTTTACCCTCTTATGAACCCTTATATACACATGTTACTATGCTGAAATTCCGTAAGGAATCTTCCACCATCATGTTTTATCAAGAATTCCTTTCATGTAATGTATTTTAATTTAATTTTTACTTTATTGAGATATGTTATAAAATATACCACTTACATTAATGTTTATGTATAAAATATGAGAGCCATATTCACTCTCATTTGACACTCATAAGAACCTTTATGTACACTCATTACAATACTAAAAGTTTATAAGGGTTCTTTCCATGGTCCTATATCTTTAAGTTTCATTATTATGTTAGGCCTTCTATTTCTAATTAATTTGGATGTGGAATGTATTACATTTGACCTATTATTATCCATTTTATGTGTAAATAATGACATACCCCTTCCTCTTTCATCAACCCATTTTTATTAATTTCTATATGATGCAATTGTGCTGCTGAAATTACTCCATGATAATCCACACAAAAATAATTGGGTAGTGAATACTATACCCATTTCTCTCTCAAGGGTATTTATCTTTACATAAATATAAATATTTATTGGATAATTACATTAATGTATTCAATATTCCTTGATTGGGGAATAAATTATGATGTTGAATGAATCCATGTAACATGATCTACGTGGTGCACATAAGCATGAGATTAAAATGATTATGAAGGGTGCGCTCTAATTGCGCTCCAAAGCCTTGGGTAATGTTTAGTATTATAAAAAATATTATTGGTATATGGAGGTTTACTTGATTACTTTTGGGAAATTCTTTACAAAATAATTCCTTTCTGGATTTTTCTTGATTTATGTTTGTTATGCAGTGTTTCTAAGTTGTTCCCACATTTCCTATGTTATGATTATCATGTAATATCATACCTTATTATTAATGTTCCTTTTATGATCCATTGATATTACTATTGTCTATAATGTGTTTTCTTCCTCATGTTATACCATTTCTATTCCCTTAGTGAACTTTATAGGTCACCCCTTATATATGTCTGTATGTTATCCCATGCTTTGTTAAGTATGAAGGGGTGTTTTTGTCATGTTGATGAAGTTTTCAAAACAGTTAATGCATTTCATTTTTTATGTTGTTATGTAATGTACCTTATTCCCCAAATACACTATACCTATTGATCTTATGAGTTGTATTATGTTTAATTTTATGTAATAAATCTTGTTTAAATATGAAATAATATGCATGATTGTTATAGTTGGTATTTGAGGAAAATATTCGTTATTTTTGAAATTAGGATTTGAAAAACCTATTGAAAATAATCAAGGATGAGATTAAGTGTAAGAAAACATCCCTAGCCTTTGTAATTTGTAGATTAAGTGTTTTATAAAAAAACAATACATCCATATATGGAAACTACAAGTTGTTGTGGTTCTGGCACAAATATACCTAGGATAAATACCTCTGATATGGTGTTCTGAGCCTAACTCGGGGTATCCTGGTACACAACATCAAGCCTTACTACACAGCTGTTTTGACACTCTAGAGGGATATTCTTTGATAAATTCATAATATTATTACAAATCATTAATATGGGAATAAAAAATGCCCATAGGAATATATGAATGGATGTATATTATGAATGACATAGAATGAAGCCTAGGAACTCCTACGATAAGAACAGAAATGTAATTTATAACTTATCCCATTAATTTCATTATATTTTACTTTATGTGTTTAACTATTTAAGTTAGTCATCCCCAGATTTACTTTTATTCTATACAAGGTATGTAAATAGGAATAATCGTGCTAATAACTTATGTGATGGGTAGTGTGATGATTTCCCCAATGAGATGTGCATCCTGATGGAAGCAAGAATTGAAAACATTATCATGATACTATCTCATCTAACTCAAATTCATAATTGAAACATGGAATAAGAGGAGTATACAAACCCCCATAAGAGATATTAACTTGTAATTGAGAGATTTATATGACCAAAACCTTCAAATGTTAATAGATAATATAATCTCATAATTGGGGATAAATGAATTGACACAATTGAAATGATCTTCTCCATCCTTGAATGTTCCAACAAATGGAAGGTTTTTCACTCTATTTATCATATTGGGTGTGATAATGACTAGTGGTGGAAATTAATTAAGAATATGTAGCCTATGGATGATATCTATGTAATGTAGTGGATCTTATTCTATAAAATTTGTTTGATTAATATTGTTCATGCACCCTCCATCTTGAAATGGAAAGAGATTTTCTGGCACTCGAGAAAAATGAAGATGAATCTGTTAAATCGTATGAGGAAAAAAAATCAAAAGACTTTCACGATACATGACTTGTTTTGTTATTACCCCCGAATTCATGGTTGACCACTTTTTCGGTGGGCTAAAGCCTAGTATATTAAAATTTGTGTCAATATATGTCTTTGATAGCTATGAGATTTATTTTTTATTTTACCTCAAAGTTGATATGGAGATCTGTGAATCTCTTGGGTATCATAGAGATAATAATATGAAATTTTAGATTAATTTGGGAGGTTCAAGGGATAAATCTTATGGTGATATGAAATTTCTGCATCACACTTGTCAACGGTGCAGGAAGAAGAACACCGAAAATTTCCTAAGGGGAATAATGAAATGATTTAATTGTAGAAGAGAAGGGAACATGTCCAAAGATTGTTGATAGGGGAAACCCACCAACTTGAAAGAGGAAAGGAACTCTATGGTCCACCATCAATGCATGGTTAACTTTAAACTACAACGAACCGGGACACTTTTCAAACTAGTGAACTAAGAAATTGGTTTTTTTGGGGCAACCAATAACATCCAATGTAGAAAGGGTGATCATTGTCCATCACTACCACCGAAGTGAATCAATAAAATTAATTGGTGAAAAGTAAATTAGTTATCCATAAAATAATAAAGAATATACATTTGTATAATATCTCTACACAGTCATTTATATCAAAAACGCTTAGTAAAATAATCCAAACTCCACCACAACGCATGGATGTATAGATGCTTGTGAAAATGGAAAATGGGGATCTTGTTTCATCTAAAGAATATATCTCCTCCCCTGTCAATATTTGTGGGACAGACTTCTCAAAAAACCTTTTCATACATCCCTTGGTAAAATTTAATGAAATTCTAGGTATCTATTGGATTTACCTATATAGAGCAAACATAAATTTCCAAGAGAGGAAAATCACTCTCCATATGGAGAATCAACCCTTGATTCTATACCAGTGCAAGGTGGAGGATCAATCTTCTATAGCACCATCATCTTAATAATTGATATTAATTCCCTATTAGAAACTATATATAGCTCAAATGATTGATTATAAATAAATTATCATCCATTAAGACATTATGTTTGTGAGGGGATAAGCTAATGCGTTTCTTGTGGAATTTTTTGGTCCTCTTACAAGCCGAGTGGTTGAATTGTCAATCAAACCTCTACATGGTAAATTTCTAATATCCAAGAATCCTGATAAGATGGATGTTGTGGAACTTGAGGAACTAAAGAAACAACTATTGGAGAATCTATATAAGGAATTAATACACCCATGTGCTTCACCATGGGGTTCACCAGTCCTCTTCGTCAAGAATAATTATGGTTCAATGTTCCTTTGAATTGTTAATCATGAACTTCATAAGATTAAGATAAATAAAAAGTATTTTTTACATGAATTAAGGAATTTTTTGATCATCTATGTGGAGATCAATACTTCTCAAAGTTGGATCTGTGGTTGGGATATTAGCATCCTAGGGAAAGGGTGTATATCCCCAAGAAATATTTCTGTACAAGGTACTAAAACTATGAGTTAATAGTGATTCCTTTCGGAATCAATAATGATCCAGTAATCTTCATGAACAGGATTAATAGAGTTTTTAGAGATTACCTTCACAATTTTGTGATAGTATTTATAGATGATATTCTAATATACTCCAAAACCAAGGAGTGTCATGAGACACATCCAAGGATTGGGCTAAAGACCTTGAAAAAGGATTAGCTCTATGAAATGTATTGAAATTGTGAGTTATGGTAGAATGAAGTCTCATTTGTGGGTAATGTCATAACAAGGAATGGTATATTTTTCAACCTTTAATGGGAAAACAAATTGATGGATCGATGTGGCCAAAATCTGTGACAGATATCCATAGTTTCCTTAGGTTGACTGGATGTTATTTGTGATTCGTGGGAAAATCATCACAATTTTTAGACACTCTAACAAAGCTAACTCGAAATAGATTCAATTTTTTTGGAAGTATGAATGTGAAGAAAGCCGCATGTAGTTGAAAATGAGGCCTTTCACTACCCTTGTTCTCACACTACCCTCATGTGGATAGTGTTTCATATTTTTCAGTGATGCTTCGAAGAAGGTATTGGGATGTGTATTGTTGAAAAATGTCAAATTCAAAACCAAAAAATAAAGGAAGTTGAAAATTCATGAGAAAAATTATCCAATGAATGATCTAAATTTGGAAGTGGTGATATTCTCTTTAAACATTTTGATATTTTATCTCTTTGGGGAGAAGTGTGAAACATATATGAATCATAAAATTCTTAAATATATATTCACACAATAAGATATTATTATGCGACAATGAATATGGTTAGAACTCATCAATGATTATAACATACCAAAACACTACCATCATGGGGAAGAAAAAATGTAGAAAGTTTTATGTATAAAGGATCAATAAATTCTATCATCATTGATAATTGAGAAGGATATGATATTCATAGATTTTAAGAGGATGGACATGGGAATCATATCGGAAGGATCATCATCAACCATTTCGGAAATGATTTCTCAATATTCTCCACATGAAAGGTTAAAGGATTCTCAAAAAGATGATGTGGGAATTCAGAAGCTAGTTGAAACTATAAGAAATGGGAAATCCTAAGAGTTCAATTTTAATGAAGAAGGAATTGTGAGATTTGGGTCAAGATTATGTGTTCCATAAAATCATTATTTTTAGAGGAAACTATTAGATGATTTACATAGTTTCAATTTCTCCATTCAACCAGGAAAAAATGATGTATCAAGATCATAAAGAGAACTATTGGTGGGATAACACAAATAAAAAGATTTCTGATTATACATAAAAGTTCATAGTATGTTAGAAAGTGAAGGTTGAAATGAATAAGTTCAAGGGGGATGATGAATCCATTACCCATACCAACATAGAAATGGTAAAAATAACCATGGAATTTATCACAAGAATTCTAAAGACATCAAAAGGAAACACTGTTATCTAGGTTTTTGTGGAATCTCTTACAAAGACTACATAATGAATTGCAATTTGAGAGGATTTCTCAGTAGATCGACTTTCACAGATATACATCAAAGAAGTGGTAAATTTGTATTGAGTACGAATATCAATTTTATCTGATCAAGACACAATATTCCCTTCCATGTTCTGTAAAAGTCTTCAGTATACTCTAAACTCTATGACGTATTTTAGTATAGCCTACCATCGTAAAACTGATGGACAATCTGAGTGAACTATTCAAACAATGGAAGAAATGTCGTGAGAATGTTCTATGGAATTTAAAGGAGGATGGGACCATCATTTTCTATTCGATGAGTTTTATTACAAAAAAGGTTTCCAATCGAGCATCCAAATGGCTCCCTTTGAAGCCCTTTATGGGAAGAGGTGTAGAACATTGACATAATGGGATGAAGTTGGGTAACAAAAACATCTAGGTCTTGAAATGGAAATGATGGTTGAAACCATAAGAATCGCATCAATGTTGCTCAGATTCAAAAAAAAAGAGATATGCTGACAATATTAAACATGGAATAGAGTTTGATGTTGGAGATATGGTATTCCTCTGTAAATCTACTTGGAAAAATTCCATAAGATTTGGGAATAAGGTAATGTATAGTCCATAGTACATAATCCCTTTTATGATCCTTGATTGCCTTATATCAGTGGCCTATGGACCTATACTCCCACCAAACCAATATCTATTTCATGATGTATTCCATGTATCCATATTAAGAAAGTACATACCATACCCATCACAAGTACTCAATCCAGTGGTGGTACCATTGGAGAATGACCTTTTCTATGAGGAGTAGCCAAAAAAGATCTTTGATCATAGATCAAAAGTTCCACGATGTAAGACACCGCCCCTTCTGAAATTATTATAGTGAAACAATAAGTTTTAATAAACAATATGGGAAACGGAGGAATTGATGAAGAATAGTCACCCTAATCTATTTTAATTGTTGGAATTAGGAAATTTCAAGGTTGAAATTTATAAAGGGGGGGATATTATAACAACCCAAACTATTATGAATAAAATTCTCTTTTTTGATGTAATTAAATGTCTTATGGTTATATCAAACACGTGAAATTATTTTGTTTCTTTATATCTAATTTGGATTTAAATGACCATTAATTAACGCTTCCATTTATAATGATGATGTTTAATAGTGATCTCATGAAAATTTTTAATATAGGGTTTTATCAAAACCTTTTGGCATAGAAAAATGATGTGATGACTTCAACCAGTATGAATGTACCCTATGATCCCATTTATTTGAGCTCTAAGGGAGACAACATTTATGGAAATTGTCTTATATAAACCCCAAAATTATATCCAACAAAATAATCACGAGAAAAACCATTTACAGGGGTAGTTCAAGATCATCGAGATCACAACCCAAACCATGTTAACTTAATGAAACCATGAAATCCCAACCATCGTGAACCCTATACTTAAGACATATACTGGTGTAATACAAATTTGTGCATCAATAACCCAACAATATGAATATTTACATTATTTTCTTATAAAATGAATAAAATTATTTCATTCTATTATTATTACATTTTAAATGATTTTTAAAGAACATATTATATTTTTTGGTTAATATTAAATTCAACTAAGAAATTTATTTTTATAAATTATTGAATTTTTCAAATAAATAATATTTTAATATAATATTATTAATAAATAATATTTATTAAATAAAAATGATCATATAATTTTTATGTTATAAAATTTAATTTTTATGAGGATTCAAAAACTATTATTTTTCAAATACCCATCATTTTTACAAAACCTTATGTTTTTTTAAATAAAAATTAATAGATTTAGAACATTATTTAGATAAAATGAATATTTTTTTTAAAATAGAGACTTCATAATTATCAAAAGTTAATTTTTTTGTAATTTTTTTATATAGTTAAATTTTTGGTTAAAAATTAAATAATATGTATTTTATGACATAATAATGGTCAAATAGTGTTATAATAAATACTATAAAATGTATCTTCAGCCAGATATATGTTTTCCATTTAAGATAATGTTATTTTAAGTTAATTTAATTTATTTTAAAAATCATTAGTGAATCCTCTAGACTTAAAATATTTTTTAAAATTTTAAAATAAAACATTTGAAAGTATGACTCTCCTCCATATAATAAAGTGAAATATTTTATTATCTTTGACCCTTGTCCTTATAAAATAACATAAATCACTCCCCTTTTCCAAAAAAACATGGGAATAACCTACCCATTCTCCCATTTATCTCCACTAAAACACTTTTTGGAACAACCAATTTCTTCCCTATACTCCCTAATGACCTCCTAAGGCACCCCCATGATATTTAGAATCCTTTCCTAAGCCTTTGGGGTCATAGAGTCAACTACGGTATTATGTCACTCTTCTTTTTATTAAGAATTTCATTTATTATAGGCCCTTTTTATATCCATTTTTATAAGTTGGGATACATTATTACCTATCCCCATTACTATCCATATGATATTTAAATGATTGGATCCCCCTTCACTCTCATGTATCCATATCATTAACCCTTATGTACACCTTTTACTTTGCCAAAATTTGGTATGAAATCTTCCACCCTCCACTTTTACCAACCATTCCTTTTATGTTATCACTTTTAATTTCAATTTTTCCTATATTGGGATAAGTTATTAAATATCCTCCTTAATATAAATTTTATCAATAAATGATGACATCCCTTTTCAAACTCATTTAACCCTCATAAGAACCTTTATGTACACTCGTTACCATATGAAACTTTTGTAAGGTTTCTATCCTTTTTATTTTTCCTTAAAGTTTTGTTATTATGTTACATATTATATTTTCAAATACATATTTTGGGGAATGTCTTTCCATGTCCCTTTTACTATCTATTTTATGTTTAAATGATGAGAAACCCCTATCTCTCTCATCAACTGATTTTATGAATTTCAATATGACATCGTTATGCAACCAAAATTTCACCATGATTTCCATTCCAAAATGATTGTGTAGTGAATACCAAACCCATTTCTCTATTATGGATATTCTCATTTATGCACATAAACAAATTGATTGGGTACTTACATGTATTTATTCCACATTTTTTAATAATGGAATAAATTATTTTATTGAATAAATTCATGTTATATGATATTTGTGTCACACATAAACATGATAATGAAATGATTATGAAGGGTTCACCCTAGTAGTTCTCTAATGCATTGGGTAATGCTTAGTATCACGATAATTCTTTTTGAGATATGGGTATTACCTGATTCCTTTTTGGGAATTTTATCCACCATGATGTATTTGTGGATTTATACTTGATTAATGTTTATGATGAAATTTTTTTAAGTTGTTGACACATTTCCCATATTACAATTATCAAGATATATCTTGCCTTATTATTTAGGTTCCTTTTAAGCTATATTTATTTTCAAATTTTCTAACATGAATTGTATTCTTCATGTTATTCCTTTTTATTACCTTACTAGTACTTATAGCTCACCTCACCCTTATGTATGTCCTCAGGATATCACATGTAGTGTTAAATAAGAAGGGATGTTTTTGTTATATAAATGATGTTTTAATAAAGATTATGTGTTTATTGTTTTATTTTGTTTTTTAATGTACCTAATTTCCAAAATAAATTGGACCTATCGATCCTATGAGTTGTATTAAGTGAAATTTTATACAAATAATCATGTTTAAATATTAAATAAAGCTAAAGGTTCTTGTAATTGTTTTATTTAAATTCCTTTAAAATGCCCTTAAAATGTTACTTAATGAAGTCACATGGAACATAGAGATGTATAGGGCTTGTTCAGATCCTAAAACCCCAAATAATTGTAACATATACTCGGCTGCAGGGTACTATGCAGCCCAACCCGCATGCTTTCTCCTATCCATGTGGGGCTGTGACAGAGGTGAAATGGGAGACACATGGTTTTTTTAGAACCATGTGACCCCATATGCATTCCTATGAAAAAAACTACATATGTTGGAAAAAATAATTTTTCACTTTTGAACTTGTTTAATAAAACCATGTGCCTTACCCATGCAAAGTCTCTCCTTGTCAAATTGGATTAGCGTGGTTTTGCATGGTTTGGCCAAACCATGTATCCAAACAATGAACCCATGTTTTTCCTGGTGAATTTTTCTTTTTGACATTAATTAAATTTTTAACTTAAATTTTTTTCATTCCTCCCTCTTTATTCAAATAGATTAGAAGGCTCCCTCCTCCTATAAGAACTTTTCTTCTCCCACCTTGGATCTTTGATTTCTTGTGGATCCAATGTTAGAAGTCAATTCTGAAGGAATCATTCAATAGCTATATGTATGCTTTTATGTCCTATGTCTTCCATTCTATGATTATATTCATATCCATTGTGATATTTATGTCAAATCTATATTGCCTTATTTTTAGCGTGTTGGAACATTTTTTCAATTTCTCCCAATATACATTTAATATGATGTCTCCACCATAAAAGGAGTCGTTGCGGAACTTAAGGTATGGGTTCAAGTTGTTTTACAAAAAAACTGAGTCATTACTATAGCTTCTCCAGTATTCCACCTACTGATCTTTTCCTTAGGTCATCTTCAAAATAGATTTATTCATTGTAAATTTATATGAACACCATTATATAGTCTCAAGGATAACTGTTTAGTAATTAAGGGATGTCAATATAATTTTTGACACCCCTTGGGTGTGCCATATTGAATTCCACCATCATAATTAAATGATGTAATGCCGAGAATTCATTCAAAAAAATTATCTTAGATTATGAATGGATTTTTAAATAGTTACATGAATTTTTATTGTACCCAAGGAACCTCCTAAATGCTTAGTCCGACTTATAATTGGAATTCCCATGTAGTTTTTTCACAAATGACAATGGTACATTCTAAGTGCCTCATTGATACTTGATATTTAATTTCAATGTTATTGTTAATTAATTGTCTTGTATTAAATTGAATGGATTTCTTAATGACGGTTGGCCTTACCAAAATGGATTAAATAGAATAATTGATTAAATGTTAAGGGGTAGCAATGACATCTCTCTTTTCCTTATTTATTAAATGTCAATTGAATTACTCTATGTTATATTTTTTAATGATGGATATAATGAATGAGAGGTGATTCCTCATGGATATCAATATAAATATGATTACACAATTGATATTGTCCATGTACGGTGGTTAAGGGAATTGTTGAGCATGATGATTCACTCTACCTTACATAGAGTTTTGATCATGATGTCTCACACCATTGACATAGTTTGTATGGTGGGCATGATGCACCATATTCCTTGTTTCGATTGTTGGCAAGACTACACACCTACCATCTCGAGTGATTAGAATGAAATATCTTATTTATTATGATATGTAGGGAATATATCATTTTACATGAGCGTATTCACTTGTTTGGACTGGTTATGGATGACTAAATTATGCCCCAAACTAGACATAACTTATTATTCTGGATATATGGATACTTACATATGAATATACATAGTCCATATATTTTTTTTAAATATATATATATTGTATTATTATATATATAGTTACTATTAATGTCCTCATTCTAGACATGAGCCGAAGAAGGTCGGGCTGGTAGGATTCCTTGAGTAACCTAAATAGTTTAGTAAATTATTCAGTATTGTTTTCTTTTTCTATTTATACTTTCACACTAGTACATCTATGTGCACTTCATGGATTACTTCTAGACATCGTTGGCCGTGGTCAACTATGATTTTATCTCACTCGAGACATGAGTTCCCTTTGGTACCAAAGTTGATTACATGTCTTTATGTATTGATAAGGGAATGTCACCAGCTATATATATTTGATATGTTTTACTTATAGATAGATAATAGTAGCAGAGGACCAAACATATGATCAAGATTCTAGTGGAACAACTTTTTTCCCTTTTTCAATTTTTAAATATCTTGATTGTATATGTGTTTCACCAGTTTACCTTTTTTATATTATCATTCCATGAATTTATGTATATGAAACTACCTTGTGGATTTTGATATTATTATACATTTTTTCCATTATTTATTCTTCCTCACTAGTTTACAGTTCTTATATTCCTCTTTCTGCTATGGTGGGTTATTGGTCCCTTCATTATTGTGTCTTCTTATAGATTTACTTTCCCTGTTTCTTATTATCTATTGTATCCTTTATGAAAATCTAATTTGAGGGTATATTCACCCCACTATATCACATTTACACCTTCAATGATATTAGGAATCCAATTCTTTACAGGGAGGCACGCTTGAGGATTTTTTTACCCACCAGCTTGGGGAACGGGTTAAGTGGATATTGGGTCGGAATGTTACAAAAAAATTTCAAAATCTAACATAAATGGGAATCCATAAATTTTGGTTCAAATAAAATATGAGAATAAGAGTGATAAAAAATATGTTTAATTAATATTTAAAATACATTTTAATAATATTTTCATAGAATTTATATTTTAATACAAAATCATAAAAATTCAATGTATTCCCCAATTAATGCTCATATTAATTTCAAAAACATAATGATTCCATAAAAATGGTTTCAGAAATGTTTGATAAAATAAATCATATCAAACCCCCCCCCCCCCCCACAATTAAATGTTTGTTTACACTTAATCAATTCTAATATTTTTCATAAAAAGAAACCATAAAGACTTTTACAATCATAAAATAATGAAACATGTCAAAAAAAAATTGAAAGGAATTTTATATTTGGTGGGTTAGGATCTTCATATAATTTTTAAATAAAGCATGTCTTAAATTCAAGTAAAGAATTGAAATTATGGGAATATAGATTCATTATCTATTGAAAATTTCCAGCCACCTATATACACCACTCAAATTCTTACTTCAACTCTAATTCATGTTTTAATTATAAGATTGATGTAAGGATAGATTTAAGTAGAAAAAACAAAACAAGAGACACCTTAAATTATCACTCTCTCCATTGTTCAAAATATCAATGTTCCATTTATCAAATAATTTATACAACTCAAATTATTTTTCTTATATTTAAATTATCTCGTTTTTCATTTTGGATCATCATTACCCTCACATTAATGAAATCATTTTTGATAATTGGAAAAATTATTTATAAAAATTTCCTAGATAAAGCTTTTAACATAGAATCGTGTAATGAACTTATTGAGTTTGAATTTTAATTTTTTACACAATGCATCCAGTGACCTTTTTCTAGGAGATTTTATGTGAGATAAAAATTTCAAAATTAATTTGGGTTCAATGTAATTATATTATAATCTTTTTATTTGTATCCATAGGGTGTTTTATATTCAAAAGGATGAGCCCTTAGGATCATGTTTAAATTTAATGTTTCCAGATGTTATATTAACAATTACACAAAGATCTATCATATCATACACCCATACTCAGTTCCTAAATAAATTCTCCATAAAATCCCAACATTGTCCCACATTTTTAATATTATGATGAGAGAACTTTTTACTCCCAAAATATTGACAATTCAATAGTCCAATGAAGTTTGAAGGTGTTATAAGAAAGTTCAATGATCTATTTTTCAATATTTCAACATTTCAAAATAAATTTAAATAGGAAAAAATTAATTATTCATTAAAAATTCATGGTTCTGGGTGGTCATAAATAAATAAAATAATTTCAACTTGGATCCAAATGAATCATGATAATAAAAATTTTGTGGTATTAGGTGAATGAAAGGGATACTTTTGGGTAAAAGTATGATTCAAAAATATATATCACCTTAATTTAATGCTCTATATGTATTAGAAATGTATCCCCCAAATAAGAAATTGATTCATAATTTTGAAACATTCATGGAAAAGTCCCCCATACTTAGTTCCCATCCCAATACAGTGATTGTTGAGTAGATATTAAAAAAATAAAAAAAAACATCTCTGAATTTTGGATATTTGATCATTCAAGTTCATTCAATAGTATCTCTCATGATTCCTTGACTGATGTCCCCCGGATGAACCTTTCATTTTTTTCATGATTTAGACAGTTATACATCACAGTCTATAATTAAGATATCAATAAAAATTTCAACCAAAATATTATTTTATGTGGTTATATCCAAGGAATCTAGTGTGTTACTCCCTTGGATTACTTTTGATAAATTTTTGGTAATGGTAGCAAGTCAACAGTATCACCATGGTTGTAGAATCTTGGAGATACCATCATACACATAACAAGTTTGTTACCATGAGAATTTGATGAAGTCCTATGTGTAATACCAAGTTGATCACCAAGATAAAAATTTCAAGGATTATAGATTTTTGAAACAAAGAGTTATCATTATTGAATAATTAAAATAATGAATAAATAAATATAATAACCATGGGTTATTTCCCATGAAACACTGAGTTTATAGTCCTCATTTGAACACAATTGGTGTATATCTTTCAAGAAAATATAAGGAAACCAAACCCTTTGGTTTCCCCTAAAATAAGTGTTTAACCCTCTGAACATAAAATAGTAATGGTCTCTTCTCCTCTCCAACTATCTCTAATTACACTATTCATAAGCACTCTAATAATAGTAATGGGCCATTCCCAAATAGTTTTGAGAATAAGAGGGAAAAATAATAATCTGTGGGGTTGAAAAGAAGTAGTTTCTTACCTAATTTACAGTGCATATTTTTGAATTATAAAATTATGGAAATAATTTGTTGTTTCTTTATAAATCTCAACAATATCATAGTATTCTCTCATAATTTCATCCAAATCACTCAAAAAATAAAATTTGTTTCTCTATCACATTTGAAATCAGAGTTCAGGTCCATAACTGCCCAAAATGGCTTATGATGTAATTCCATATTCAGATGAAAATACATTAAAAAAGAATCATATAAAGGGACATCCATATTGGAGTCTTGTCGTTAGTCCTGTAGGCCTACAAATCTTTATCCAATTTGACTGGCCAATCCTTCCTTGAATTTGACACTATCTTCTCCATTATTGTTTATGCTATATATTATAAATTTCATTCTACCCACTCAACTTTGGGTGATAGGTTGTTCCCATTCTGTGAGAACACTCATTCATATCCATTGAAGATTTTAACATAAAATTCTTGAATAGGTAGTCATTATCTTTGTTTATTTCCTTATGAACTCTGAATCATGATAAGATATATATCTAGATAAAACTGCTTTCATTGGAATAAATATTTTCTAGAAGAGAAACAGCCTGGACCACTTGGATAGATATTCCACATCTATTAGTATGTTCTCATTCCCATAATAATATACAAATGGTCCCATGAATACCAAACTACTGACATAAAAAATATAAACTTCCAAAATTTATTTTTAGGAAACTAATACTTTCCACCAAAATTACCTAGACTCTAGTTCTTTTTAAAGATTATTAAATGACTCCTAGAATCTATAAATATAGTGGGATATTAGAAACCAACATGTAAGACTTTTTTTAATTTTTTTCTCCATCATGGTGTTCACGCCAAGGGCATTAATGAAAACACTCTAAATTAGATATTGTCTCTTACTCAAGCCCACATCTCCTCAATATTTCATCTGAATATCTATTAGATAGAAAAAAATCATCCCAAAAATAAAACTTATATTCATAAATAAATTTTCATCCATGGTTCTTTGAAATTTCCTTAGGCACAATTCTTTTATCTAAGAAGTTAACTAAATTAGAATACCATATAGATTTTACTATGAAAATATTAATCAATGTTTCATCTAGAAATGATGAATTAATCACTCTAGGGTCCTCATTTAGACTATATGGAATCCTAGATAGGTGATCAAAAATAAAATTATTATCCCATTTCTTATCCTTGATTACCAATTCAAATTATTTAAATTATAATACCCATATAATAAGTCTTGTTTGGAACTGTTTTTCGGACCACATGTATTTAATGGCTAACTGATTAGTTAAAACAGTGAAATTTAACCTTATCAAATATTGCCAAAACATTTTCTAATGAAAAAACCACGGAAAAAATTTTCTTCTCTATTGTGGTACAACCACATAGAGCTTCATCAAGAAGTATACCTAAATAGTATTCTATATTTGACTTCATATCCTTGTTTTGGCTTAAAAAAATTCCTAAAACAAGCCTACTAGAATCTCATATTGCCTAAAAAAGAAATATTCTAATCTAGAGTTGTGGTAATGGTGGAATGTGTGTGCTTGTATTTAATAAAATTAATGGACTCTAGGAATTTCTCATCAAAAACAAAGGGTCTATCTTTAATAATAAATTAACACAAGGCCCAAGTAATTTTGGAATAGTCCTTGATGAATCTCCTATAAAATTCGGTATGGCATAAAAATATTTTAAACCCTTTGAAATTATAAGGTGGTGGGAGAATTTGGATTACTGTAATCTAATAATAATTGTCCTATAATCCATTATTAGAAACTATGTGACCCAAAACTATTCCTTTAATATCCATGAACTAACACTTTTTACAAATTTAAAATAATATTTGTTTCTCATCATCATTCAAAAACAGCTTCTTGATCAGGTAAACTATTTTCAAATTTACTTTTAACAACATAATTATTTTCCAAAAACACTTCAATTATCCTTTAAATTATGTCATATAAAATATCATTCATGAATCCTTAACTAGTGGAAGGAGCACTATAGTAGACACCATGAAATATTTTCCTTACAGATTTTTGCAAAATATCCTCAATCGAGTTCATGATGTTCATGGTGTGACTCTGCATTTTTCATGGGGGTTAGTGACAGTAGCAAAGGCACTGACCCAAAGGGCCGAGACTATAGCCAGCACTGATCCCAAATAGGGGTTTCGGGGTGCAGGCCCCGCAATATGGGGTAGTTATTTTACATAAGTCATCAAAGAGGCGCCTAAGATACCTACGCACAAACACCTCTATGACACCATGCTGGATCTGAATATTGAATTTATTTTTCGCTAAGTCCTCAATGTGGAACCCCGGTTCTGCAAAAACACTAGCTGCACACAAGCCAACTTGGGTTCCACCCATCTGGTGCGCAGACACTTGTATGCCAAAAATCTAGAGTGCAAACATACAAGAGAAATCAGTCTTATTTCTCCCATGGTCACTTATATTCCTATTAATAGACCCTTGGGGCCTTCATTTATATGGACATATTTCTATGAATCCTTATTGTTTCTCTGGTCTCCCTAGTGCTTTTCCCATGTCATCTGGAACCTTCATTGTAGTTCTTCTACACCTAATGCGGTGGAATTAAAAGAGGATCATATGACTTAAGAACTTTTAGTGTTTGAAATTCACAACATGTGCGCGCCTAAAGCTCCAAACCTCCCAAAATCAGAAACACATTCACACCACCTATTATTCTCATAAGATGTTGAGCGCACCACTTTAGGGAATAGTTGTGGATTCTCTTGAATTCATGATTTATGTCTCTCCCATGTATTAACATCCAGTTTTTTTATCCCGCGAGTGAATATTAGGTCACCCATGCCTACTTACATGCCCATAATTTTGTGCCGGTACCTACTTGGGCACCCATATTTGATTAATCAAATCTCTTTTGTCTATAAGCTATTAAGACCTCTTCAAATCCATTCATGGAATGGATTTTTCTTTATTGACTCCCTTGTCTGAATGGGATTCTTTTGAGACCTCCAACAAGTCCTCATGACTTATCAAACCATAGGTAAAGTCACTTAAACATGTCTCTTATTTGGATTTGTATATTTGTAGTCACAGTCTTCCCAAATTTGTTTCACAATGGGTTTAGTATTGATGGAGTGTCTTTGGGTTTGTATATCAATAGTCACATTGACCTTTCTACCAGGAACAGTGTTGGGAAGTACCCAGTTTGGAGGACTAGGGTTTTGGTTCTATCCTCCCATTTACAGCTCAAAGTCTCAGAACCCCAGGACTCTGGTAGGTAAGGTACGGTTCACACAAGATTTTCCATGAAAGAAAAGGAGAATTCTCCCACCCCTACTGAGATCCACTAGGGAAACCATCCTGGTGTTAGCCCCTAAACTTTCATATAAGAGGTTGAAGTCTGGATCCTCTCTACTGACTTCACATTAACTTCTTCCTAACATTGGACCCTTTTCCAATGTAATTAGAATAGAAGGAAGGCCCATCACCTTGACCTATTCCCCAGTAACCTTGACCTCATCCACCCTCACCGCCTTAGGCACGCCCTCTTTGACTGGTAGAAGAACAAAAATGTGGGGGCCTTTTTTGAATTTTTGACAAACTCTTATTTCTCCAAATGAGCATGAATCACATTGGATTATATTTTTGTCATGATATAATCATTTTCCCAGGAAATATTGAACTACGAGAACTCTAATCCCTGTTCAAACTCGGATATGTAGGATGCCTACTTGAAAGCCCGAGCTCAAAAGGGTGACCTTCCAAAAATGGTTCACCCAATCATGTCCCCTAAAATGGGAATATCTCATTCATAAACCACAACTCAATGAATAAACTATGAGAACTCTGATTCCTATTATAATTGGGATATGTATAACGCCTTCTCAAGGCACGATCTCACAGGATATCTTCGTTATGAATCTAAGACTAATTCTCTTAAACTGGGCATCCTCTATAAAAATAAGCCCCAAATTAATACCCCAAATAATCAAGGAATCCTTTTTAGGAAGTAATTCCAAAATCATATCTCTCATAGTACTATACTCTCCTATGAGACACATCAAACTATATAGAATTTTATTCCCATCCAAATGGTATACATAGGATACATCCTTGTGTTTCAAACCCAACACTTCAAATCAACCATATTCTCCTCATGCCATATTCTTGACATGGTCTAATCTTACTTGGAAACCCATATTCATTCCATGTTCCTCAGGCTTCATAGGTATAATTCCTATAACAAACCTAGAAAAATCACATTTCTCTTAGAAGTAATTATCACATGACCTTAAAAGGTATGATGTGTCCCATTAAGTGGCACCGAACTATGAGGGTTCTGATTCCTTTCACAAGGATATGTAGGTAGCCAATTTGATGGGTAAGATCCCAATATCAAAACAAACCTTTGTCTCCCTGGATGAAAATAAATTTCAAAGTGCCCCCTTGAGTGGCTTAAAACCCAGTATCATCATAATGATGATTAATAAAATCTCTAAATAGTTTATGAGAGGATATCGTTGATGCAGAACCTCGAATACATAGGGAAATCTACATTAATAAAGAACATTGAAGACAACAGATTATTTTAAATTTCACACATGTTAATAAGTGATTGAAATTTCTAAGGGATAACTATGTTATGCATGGTGAATTAATAAGGATTCCTGAAAATATCATCAATTTATAAAGAGAGTCCTGAAGTAGATAATAATTCCTCCCAATAGGGTGTGATGAGTCTAACCTCCCATCTTCTCGACCAATGCATGTTCTTAAGTATCATAATGTTCATACATAATGAATTACTACCTTTAGAAAGCGGGTCCCTTTTGTATATAGAACTATTGGATGTTTCATGTTCTTTGAATACATCTAATGGAAACCACTTGGAAGTAGTGATTCATAAACTATAAAACATGTTTCATGGATCAATGAAACAACTATATAAGAAAAATGTCATTCTTTGGTTGGAAAATTCCCCTAATTGAAAAGTGAATGTGGTATTCTTTTGATCATCAAGAGGTATGTGAGTCTATTAGTAACTATAGTAGCCATTAAGAATGAAAAATAATTAATTTTCATCCCTCTAATCAAGAATTTGGTCCAAAATGGACTTGGGAAATTTTAATTCCTAGTGGAATCATTGATATTAATATATTCTATGTAGAACCTCCATTTTTTGGTGTCCTATCCTGAACATGTTAATTTTTTTTATTTTTAATAACAATGACTCCACTCTTCTTACGAACTACTAAAACATCACTCATACATGAAATGTATGAAATGGAAAACCTTATTCTAATTTAATAAACCTAATAAAATCCCCTCATACCACTTATTTATGTTATGAAATAAGTATTCTCTTAACCACAAATATTGGTTTACACTTCAGTACCATGTGGATTTTATTCAAATAGTATGATGGACTTATACCATTAATATCCTCATTGTACTAGAAAATAATTGATTTTAACTTCATTAAGATACCAAACTGACCTTATTATTTATTTTCCTTTAAACTAGAAGATATGAAAATGTGAAACATAGATCACTCAGCCACAAAATAATACTTCAAATGAGCTAGCGTGGGCATAAGCTCAAAAGTAGTTTCTTATTCACTTAATAAAAGATACTTGGATTTGAGAGGTCTAAGGTACTCATTTGTATCATAAATAATCTACTATAGAAATATTTTCCTACATCATTATTTTTCCAAAAAAGTTCCCATGACATCCAAATTCTTTTATTGGGGTCAAAACGTGTTCTAAAGAAAACACATTTTGGTTTTACATGATTTCCCCATCAAAAAATATAAAGGGTAATTATCATTTCTAAAAATACTTTTATGAAGGTTTCAAAAAGGATCTTAGGTGGAAAAAAATATATTCTATCATTATTAAAATCCCATATTCCTCCTCATTAATAGATTATTCGACTCGTAAAACCTCATATCTAGATTACATTCGGTCTTCGGTGGGTTTTTAAATTTTTTTGAGAACATTAAATTCTTCTTTTTATTCAAATGAATTAAAATTTATGTTATCCATAAACACATCAATTACAGCTCCTCTTATGGCTTGAAAGGTCCTACAAAGATGATAGGTACATCTAGGTCACATTCAATATCCGATATATAAAATCAATTTGAAAAATGATCTTTCTTAATCTTTCTAACATGTTTTACACAATACCAATTTTGTGAGTAATGGAATGATCTATAATCTTTAAAACAATAGTGGTGGGATATAGTACTCCCATTATCCAGTGTTGGAACAAATAAAAAAAATAAAATTAATGGTTTCTATAAGATAAAATATATAATTAAATTTGAAACCACTATCTTCAAAGCTGAAAGGGATAATAAAGCTCCATAAGTCTTGATGTTTGGGATGTATTCTATTTTGGAAGGTTGTACTATATTCCACTATTAGATTATAACTAACATATTATTCCAAGGTTTAATTGTCTATACAGATTTTCATAAGTGATTTTAGATAATATGGGCTATGAATTAAGGTATCAAGGAAGGGAATGTCAGTTTTCAGTTTTTTTTAATCCTTGAAAATTTTAAATAGATAATAATTATCCTTTATTTTTACTCTTTGTGTAAGTGGAATTATTTGAATAAATTTCCTCACAATTTTAGGCATCCCTTTTACTTCCTATTCAAAAAAATATTCCCCTTATTTTATTTTATTTTCAGACATTTTATTACTATATTTCAGTTATAAAATAAATATTCAAGGTGGTTTTAGTGTTTCAATACCGAATTAGATATTAAATATTTTCAGATTCAAATTTCCAATTTCATCCTATTGATCTCTTTTAATGAAATTGTGCTCTTTCCTAGCTTCCTTGTGGGTTTAAATACCACTTCTAAATGTCATAGCAATTTAATTTTCATTATGGTTCACTACAATTGTTCTTTTATGTACAGGTTTGTCTCTAACACTAAAATCTCTAGATAAATTACCCAATGGTATTTAATGATTTTTCTTCTTAACATCTACTTTTACTTTATCAAAATCATTTTTGGCCATCGGTTTACAAAACCTCCCTGTCACCTATTTTAACATGCCTCTTACTTTTTCTTGGGAGTTAGATGATTCGACATTTAGTTGGGGTTGGAATTCTTAACTTGGTTGTCGCTAAAAACTTGGGGAGCCATCTCTCCAAGCACTCCCTTCTTTTTTCAGGAGGGATTTACATTTTTTCTATACACCTGATTGTAGGTAATTGATAATGAATCTCCACTATAATGAATTCTATGAAAATATCGAGAACAAAATACATTTTTTAGGAGCTTGGGGAGGAATATCCAAATTGGGACAAAATTATTGTTAATGCTCAAGCATTCCAAAGTTGTGGAATTTCCCCCTAAGAGTGTGATGAGTGTTTACATTATAGGAAACAAAATATTTAACCTCGTCTTGTTGGACATGACAAGTTTATTTTCTTAATATTGTTCTTATTCTTGAATTTTTTTTGGGAGTTTTGTTCCAATGGATAAATTTTTTCATCTCATATGATGTTTTATTAGACTAATACCCTCCAGATAACTGATCAACTGGTGTTTAATGTTAATGTGTAAAACTATTTAAAATGTATACATGAAAATTTATGGGGTGCACTGGTCATTTAGGAAGTACCTAAGAAGCCCTTTTGATTTTTCTAAAGATTTATGGAACAATTCACCCTCATCTTGGATGGATCCAATGATTTTTTTTCTAATCTCAGAAGACATAATTCAAGATTGAATTTCAGGATTAAGGCATTATTCAATGTTTCCATGAGTCAAATATAGATTCATCCATCTTTTGGAACAAAGTTTTATTCGTCCACTTCAAAATAAATAGGAATTTTATCCATTTTAACTCCTCACTCAATTCCCTATGCATCATTTGTTTCATTATCCCATATATGACCTTAATTAAGTCTAAATAGTGTTAATGGGGAATTCTATTGAATGTTTGTAGTTGAGACTAGCATTATTTCTTAATCTCATAGTTTTGAGACCTATGGGTTTAAATAATTTATAATGGGTTCTTTGACACCATAGGCACCTAAATATCCCTAATCATGACTGTATCTATTAGCTCATTTCTATGTTGATTTTGATTATCAATTTTATTTTTTTATTTTGATTTTCAAGAATATTTTCCAATTCATGTTTCTATTTCATTTTTAGAGCACTCAAATTTTTGTTAATTTTATACATTAATGGATTTGTGTTTTTACAATCAAATGTTGTGTATGTCAACATATTCAATGGATTTTTTTTTGTCTAGTTTTTTTAAATAGAACTATTGTTATATTTATATTATATTTTTGTTTTTTTGGTAACTTGGATTCATGTTCCTTTCCATGGAAACGATGCTAAAATTGACTATACTGATACCTATATCTTTGACAAGGATATTTTCATGTTAATTATTTATAACCATACTTAAAATAAGTTTAGTGAAAAGTAGGGTTTCATCTAAATAGAAGAACTCAATTATGAGTGTTTGCGTCTAACCATGGTTACAATTGATCAAGATAAAGAGAAATAACAATATAGGGTGATTAAAATGTGTTTTCTAATGAAACAGTAATAATAGTGATGAATTTGTGTGAGTGGAATTTTCAATAATGTAATCTGACATGAAAAGAATCCAAACATAATCGGGCAATAACAATCAGTATATAAATCATGGGAATTAGTATTTTTTTATAATGATTTTTTTTAATTCATTAATTTAAATTAAACATCATGGAACTTATTATAAGTGGATAACCAAATTTTTCCTTGGGACAACAAGTGAATTAATGATACATACATTTTTTTAAATACGTAATTAATTCGATCAGAAAATTATAAATCAACTATCACTAAGATAATTTTGATTGTTGAACTTAATGTACAATTATCTTGTTCATCTTTTTAGAAAAATACTCATAAGAAATATTAGTTTTTAATGATGATCGATAAATATTAGTTTTCAAAAATACTATATGTTTTGAAAAATTATTTCCTAAAAGAAATTTTTATAGTATCATCCACTCATATTGATGCATAAATGAAGTAGAATTAACCAGTCCAATCTCATTCCCTAACACGAATTTAGAAAAAAATCATATTCTCAATAAAAATATTCACTATTTTCAATATAAGAGAGGTCATCATAAAATCAAAATGAAACGAAGGGAATGATATGAGACATTTCTATCTATAATCTCTAAATACTGCTTGGTTATCCCGAGTAATCTCCAGTTCTTCCCTATCTCTAATACATTCATCTACTGTTCTCTCTCCTCTATAAAATCCTTAGTTATACATCCTTATGTATATGTCATCTTATTTCTCTATATTCTTATTCTTCGATTAAGAAACATGTTTCATATCAATCACCACATCAACCTTATAGGAAGTATTCCCAAATTACCTTCAAGGAATCCATGTGGCAGGTGTGTCTCTGTACTTCATCATGAAAAGTGATCAAAGTCCATCTCCCAAAAACAGAATCTTCTCCATTACATGTCGAAATATTCCCAATCCTTTAACAATTTCCAAAATATTCCCTTATGAAGCAATATATAGTGGGTGAAAGCCTTACACATGCCTACTATGATGGTTCATCTTCAAAATTGGATCCAGTTTAGGCTCAATGTAGCCATACGCACGTGTACCTTTAAGACCCTTAGAGTATCCTTCACTATTGTGCACCCTTATGTGACTACCTCTACTTATCCTCCCTTACACGGAACTTACAAAGCCTCATAATAATTTTCTAGTAATGCTAAACCCCATACTTGTTTTTCCCATTGAGAAGCATCATCGGATACAACCTCCTTTGATGATGGACAATCGGGTGAATCTTCTTCATCAGCAAGTCCCAATTCTCATGTATTGGTTCGGAGGGGCTTCAGTTGTTTGAGTAAATGTTTCCATAATCATACCTTGTGTCGTATTTCCGATCTACATCATGATTCTTCCTGAAATCTTCATTTCATTTTGAGCTGAACTTGGTCATCTTCCTCCCCTGTGATCACACCATCTTTGATCGGGAGTTTCTGCATCTCAATCGAAGTTCAACTAGGGGAGGTCCTTTTTCAATTTGGAACCTTTAGTGTATTTTAGTAAGAATTCGTAAATACTCATCATCTTCTTTAGCTGACTAGGTTTCATGGTTCCAAAATCTTCCTCAGTAAAGGATTCATCTTCAGCTATCCTAGTTATCTTCACCACTGGTTCAGAATTGTTTGGAGTCACAATTACGAAAATTTAATAATTCAAAGATTAGTAAAAGGAAAAAAAAGAATTAGATGACAAGTATTTACGTGGTTAAAAAAATCACTATATCGCCAGAGTGGAAGAATAACTTCACTATGAAAATTCAAAGAGAATAAATTTATAGGAGTTCCTCAAAGAAACACACTATGAAATCGTATCCCAAGATAATTAATAGGAAGAAGCATTATTCACTCAACAATAAAAATTCCACATCTCTAGAGTGAAAGGAAACCTCATAAGTGAAAAGTGTTATAGTGCCTACCATCTCTAAGTTCTAGAAGCTATAGTGAATTGCGCCTAGATGTTTATGTCGCTATAGTGCCTTGTCAGTGTTGGTCAGTTATCTCTACTGTAGTGGTCAGAGTTTCTATAGTTCCCCAAAATTTGGCAAGGGGGCCTTCGGACCTCGGATTAGGGGCGTGTTTCACCCTGAAACCCCCAATGGGATGACTGCAAAGGTAAACCCATGGATGATGTATACCGGTGCGAAGTATTGGCCAAAATAATTCGACCCAACTAGATCGAGCTACACCAATCAAACAATATCACACATGGAGTCTAATACCCTACGTTGTTACGCTTCGATTCCACTAATTATGAAAACTTACATTGTTTGAGATATCCCTCTTCTTCAATCACCAGTGGCCTGCTTTCCATTCACAACTTCAATTTCAACCCGACGATTCATGAAATATAAGTTTTTTCCATCTTGTGATCCCACAGTGTGATCCCTAATTCTGCATCTCATCCTCTATCATTAGTGGAGACCAATAGAGGCACAACAATGCCTCAACATCTGTATTACCATGGGCTTCATCAACATGTCTACTATATTATTGGTTTCACCAATCTTCTACAATGTCAGCAACCTATCCTTTATCAAACATCTGATGAAATGATACTTTAACTGAATATGATTCATCCAGGCATGAAACACTAGGTTCATTGCATGATATATAGTTCTATGACTATCACAGTGCAATTAATTATCCTCATTCATTCTTCCCAACTCATCCAAGAAGTTCATTATCTTCACCTTCTCCTTCACAACTTATCTTACAACAATTAATTTTTCCTGTATGATGGATAAAGCCACTACCTTCAACAATTTTGATATCTATCTTATTACAGTTCTTACATATGTAGAAACATATAATGCGGTACACATCCTTCTATTGAAATCACCTCCAAGGTCATCATCCTGGTACCCCTACAATAAATTTCCTTTCCCAAATAATAAAGATAACTCATTGCAACCCTTAAAATGACTCTGTATCCACATCACAGCTTCCCAATATTTCTTTCCAGGGTTAGCCTTGTACCACCTCACAAATCCCACTATATGAGTTATGTCAGGTTTTTGAAGACCATGGAATGCAACAATATTCGAACAGCTTTTGCATATGGAAACTTTTCCATGTTCTCATCCTCCTCTACTATCTTCGGAGATTTATCCTTTGTGTTTTTGAAATTTCACACCATGGGAATAAAGACTAAATTTTCATCCAATATGCTGAATCTTCTCAGAACCTTCCCAATGTATTTATCTTGGGATAACATTATGGTTTAAGCCGCAATTTATCTCTTTATCTTCATCTATAAAAATTTTCTAGCTTCTCCAAGATCCTTCATTTGGAAATCCATAGCCAACTGCCCTTTAGAATCATCAATCGTCAGTATACACGATTCTGTAACAAGCATAGAATCAACATAGAGAAGCAATATAATATATTCATCACCAAATAACTTGATATTGAAACATTGATCCATTCCATGTCATTTATATTCATTTTTAGACATAAATAAATCAAACTTTTTGTTCCATTGCTTGGGTGCCTGCTTTAATCAATATAAGCTCTTTCTGGAGTTTTCACACCAAGTCATCCTTTCGAGACTCAACATATCCCTTTGGATGCTACATGTAGATTTCCTCCTCCAAATATCCATGAGGAAAATCAGTTTTTACATCAATATTATCAAGATTCAAGTCTTCTAATTCCATAATGCTGAGAATAACCATGATGGTGTTATGATTCACTATGAGTGAGAATGCTCAGTGAAATAATCTCATTCCTTCTACTGGAAGACTTTCACCATTAGCATTTCCATGTACCTCCTATTTTTATTATTTCTTCCTTGACCTAGTATACCAATTTTTTCTTCAATTCTCTATTTTATTTTGGTAGAGGTGTCAACTCCCATGTTTTATTGTCATATAATGATGAAATATCCACCTTCATTGCCATCTCCCACTTCCTTGAGTCCTTTGCCGGTATGGCCTCTTCAAAGAATTATAGTTTTCCACCATCAGTCAATAATAGATAATGTGAGAATGGTGAATACCTTTCACTGGGCCTCCTAACCATTTTTGATCTCCAAAACACCACTAGAGTAGTAGGTTCCATCGGTTCTAATGTCTCATGATCTTCTACTCCTTCAAGATCCACGTTCTATTTTCGCTCTGAATCATTGTTCTGATTTTCATCTTCAACTGTATGATGATCCTTATATGTAAAACCTTCATTAAATACCATGTTCTGGCTCCTAATAAAAATATTATTGATATCATCCCAAAAGTGGTAACCAAAATCCCCATCACCATATTTAAAAAAGAAACACGGCTTGGACATACCATCATTCTTTTCCCTTGAGTAAGCATCAATATGTACATAAGACAAAATTCCAAAGACTCATAAATGTAAGATTCTTACCTCAATACCAGAACATAGATTCTCTGGTATAAATTCTCCCATTTGTATAGATAGACTTATATTGATGAGATATGCTTCCATATTTACTACATTATCCCAAAAGGTCTTGGGAAACCCAGAGTGTAACCTCATAATTTTGTAAAATTCATTCAATTTCATATTCATCCTCTCTACCACATCATTCTATTGTAGTGTACCTGTTATTTTTTTCTCTTACCAAATTCCATTTTCAGTATAGAATTATTTGAACTCATTATTGTATTAATCACAACTATAGTATGACATTAATCATTTCAGTCACTTCTTCTGACTCATTCTCCACCAAGACCTTCCACTTCTAAAGAATCTTAAACACATCGTATTTTCATGTTAGAAACAAAACACATAACTTCCATTTAGAGTTATCAATGAATGTCACATAATATTGTGACCCTCTAACAGAATGTACTCGTGCCTTCCCCCAAACATCAGTGTAAACTTGGTCAAGATTCTTAGCCTATAGTGTTCTACCTCTTTTGAAAATGATACCATCTTCCTCTTTCAACCTACACAATATTCATATAAACCAAACTCCACTGATTTTAGCATTATTATTAGCCTTTTGCTGCATGTACCTTCATCCATTTCTCACTCATGTTGGCTAAAATATAGTGCCATAGTTGATAATCCCCGGTCTAATTTACCGATGCCCCCATGTTCATGAAAGTCTCTGTCATGTTGTCAGTAGTACAATTTTTTGGTCCTTGATCTCTGATCATAGCTCCCTTAGTAATCTTTCATTATCCACCAGTAAACATGGGGCTAAATCCCGCATCATCTAGTTTCCAAATAAAGACGTGAATTCTTCTTAAACTATGGATATACCTCACATTTTTATAACTAGAAAACTCACACTAATGGTCATTATTCGTGTATCTCCTTTTACTACAATCTACAAGGTTTCATCATCATCAACATATAACTTTCCCAAATATCAAAAAAAATTCAAGAAACCCTTCACCGATGATGAATAGAAAGATGCCCCATTGTCTAAAATAAAAACCTCCATTGGGTTATCCATGCTTTTCAGAAGCACAACATCAGTTCCTTAGGACTCCATGTTTTCTACACTTGTTGGAGGAACCTTCCATTTATCTCTACTCTCCTTCTTGACATGTCCATTTTTCCCACAAGTCCACCAGGTTGGGAAAGACCCCTTTTCCTTATCTTATAATTTTCCTCTTGACTTCGATCACACTGTCAAATTGTCTCATTGTGAGTATCTTCCACTTCGACCAATGTTTAGAGCAGTACTATAGAATCTTCTAGACTCTCTACTACACATATCCTCGGTAAGGATCAAGTCACATAAATATTTTACAGCCAACATTTAATTCCCCAAATAACTACTTACAACTATTATAGTTTCATCCCAACTATCTGGTAAAGAGGACTGTAAGACCAGTGCACATACCTCATCACCAAGATCAATTTTCACTGATGGTGGATGACTTATGATGGTGTTGACATCATTCATGGGGTCTAACACAATTCTCCTCTTAAACATTTTTAGGTTGAGAAATAATCGCATAATATGAACCTTGTTTTTTGTTGAAGGCTTCTTGATATATATTTTTGAATGATTTTATCAGATCAATCATCATATTCTCATATTTGATTTTGAAAACCATGTATTTTTCCAACATAAGGTGCACAATGGCCAAAACCTACTGATCGAGTACCTCCCACTCCGAATGCTCCAAGTTTTTTAGATTTAGACCCATAAGTGGAAAATGAATATTTTATGATTAAGATAATCCTTGATCTTCATCATAAAAAAACTGATGTTAGTTCCATCAAACTAATCAATATTTAACTTTCCTTCTTCTATGGACATTGTTGGAGAATCCCACACACAAACAATGATTCCATCATTTTTGGAAACATTGGGAGTCACAACAACAGAAAAGAAATGATTTGGAGAAGAGTAAAATGACAAAACAATATAATGAGAATACAAGGATTTATATGGTTCGAGAAAAATCACAACATCCATGAAGAGGTAGAATAACCTCACTATGAAATATCATGGAGGAAAAATTTACAAGAGTTCCTCACACACACACTAAGACACCATAGACCGAAAATGGTCTAATGTCACCAACCATCAGAAACTCTACAACACTCTAGTGAAAGACTGCCACCCATGTAAAAAGTGATAAGATCATGGTTTCTTCATATGGGGGCCTCATATATAGGCTCTGGATGATTCTTCTATCCCCTATGATTGACTGTTTTATAATATTTCATTCGGTTGTTGATTCAAACTCACTCATTATCTTCGATCTGGCATGGATTGTGGCGTGATCAGTGGAATAGTTTCCCCCAATTAGGGTCTGAGATTAACCTTCCTTCAATATGTTAGTTCAATTCAGGTGGATGGTAGTAGTAAAGAATATGAATAGTAGAAATCTGAGAATCCTTAACTTTATCAACATTATTATTTGAAATCAATACGATATTGGTGTATACCTTCTCCATCTATAAAGCCATTTCAATGATATTCCTCTATCATATACATTAACACCCACTCCACTTATTCCTATTACACTTCTGAAGGTTGTGTGACTATAAAACCCTGAGATTTGAAAAATTATTTTCATTAAAAAATATTTTTTTATAGATTATGTTATAAAGAAAAACAAAAAATTAAATGACTAATACATTATTAATTTTAATGGAAAACATACCAACATTATTAATATACAATTTCCAAAAAATAAATTTTACACTCCTGGGTAATTGAAATTAAATAAGGTCAAGAAAACATAAATTTTAATGGGTATATTTTTATATAAATGGTTTTTTCTATATATTATTATTAACTTTTAACAAAATAATTTATAAATTTTAAATATGAATTTGATGAAATTACCTTCATTTTTATGCCTCATGCTTTGATTATGACATTTGAAAATCAAAATAAAATTTAATTTTTTCACAAAAAATGCCCTAATCCATCTAAAAACATTATATAACACATTACCAAGCCACTTTTGTGACTATAAACCATTCATTTAAGGGACATAAGTTCAATCGAAATGAGGATATCAAAATAAGATGTATAAGTCTTAGCAAAATTCTTTCATGTTTATTTATTCATCTACCTCCTTCAAATATGTTCTGTCCATCCAAAAATAACCCCATAAATATCTTCACTATACTAAAATGTTATATTATTGATATAAAACTATTTTATACCACCTTTCAATCTAATAGAAAATAATAACTTCACTCATGTTTAAGTCGGAGCTACAATCTCCACGAAGCGGTTTTTTTGTTTTTCATCACCACCTATCATAGATGGTTATAAAGATAGAGTTAATGAATATATATATGAAATTTATTTCATTATTATAATTATTTAATTATAACATATTATCAAAATTCTTACTCTCCCATTCATTTCAAAATTATAACGTCTCTCAAGCATATATGTGGACTACAGACTCCATAAAGCAATGTGATACATTATCTATTTATGTCTCACATGGAAGTCCATAAGGATGAATTTAATTAATGAATATGATAATTATAAAATAAATATGATTAATTAGGGGTAAACCTTTATTAGTTTAATTTCCTTTCTATACCATATAAAATTGACCATGTCTCTTGTGTGGACGTGCAAACTAGCACCTCCATGAAACGACATGTTTCATTTTTCATAAATGCTTTGCATAGATGGTTCTAAAAGTTTATTTAATTTTTACAAATTATAATTGTGATATGATTAATATTATTTGACATTATGGGACAATGACCCCTTTAACCATGGTCAACCAACCAACATCATTTTGGAATGGAAAAACTGAATGAATCAAACAATGACCACCAGAAACTATACTGATTTTGTAAATAAATGAAATGAGATAATAAATGTAATAAAAGGAATCATAATAAGGGAAAAAATTAAAAAAAAATTAAATCAAATAAAAAATAAAATTAATTTTATTAATCCGAAAGGTAGACGATCATACAAATCAATTTTGGATTCAATGTAAAGGATTTCTCATCTCAATTCCTTTTATCGATAATTGTTCCATCTTCACAACATTTCTTCATTTTTGTGGTGTGTAAACATCTATATAGATGTCTTGTATCATTAATTACTAAATCATTAGTTGGTTTGAATATATATTTCAATTTTTCTTCTTCAATTTACTTTTAATTCAAAATTTACAAAAGTGGTAAGGGTTTTTTGTTTAAATTTTGGTTCAGATATTAAAAACTTTTTCTATTCTATATCCATATTATATTAAATGATGTAAAAATGTTCTTATTTACATATCAATTATTGTTAAAGTTTCTTTTCCATTATGTTTTACTTTTTTACAATGTTATAAAATTGAATCCATTCAACATTTTCCATTTGGGTTATTTTTTAATATTTTATAGAATTGGAAGAAGAATATTTTTTTACATTTATAGTTTGATCCCCTTTTCAATCTCTATATTCGTTATTATTTTTCAATATTTACCTATAAATGTTAATTTTTTTCAAATAATATCATATTTTAATTTTTGGGGATTTATTTAATTTTTTCAACAGAACAGGGTATTTCTTCACATTTTTTGAGATAACTGAGTGTACTTTTTCTTATGGGTTCTAATGAAATATTTTATGAGTTTTATGATATAAATTAAATATTTTACGTTTTTCCCATGATATGGTTCTACGAAACATTATTTAATGTCCGGTGAGTATGATATATCACTGATGATGGATTATCCTAATATATATCTCCAATACATTTGGTAATGTGACAGATTTCACTGAATATAATTTACTCTTAATTTTTTGGAATTAACCATGGAGGTTATTATTTTTAAAGTATTATCTTAAGGGTGATTGTAAGGATAATTTCAGTAAATTATTCCCTAATTTTTCTATGCATGCTATGTGATTTTAAGTAAATGTTGTGATTTCAATAGGTATGTGATTAAACTCTATGATTAAAGTAATTTTTATGACCTTTTAAGGGTAAAATTTTGTTTTCAATGAAAATTTTGAATGATTTATCATGTTCCATGTGAATCCTAAAAGTTAATACATTTATTTTTATGTGTTTTAAAATATTTTCTTTGAGGAAACTTTTATTTTTATATGTTGTTATGATTTACTTATATGCTCAAAGATTTATTGTGATAAATCATAATGATTTTAATGGGATTTGATTTTTTCCAATCGACTAATTGGTTCCTTTTATTTTATATCGTATGTTCATAATTCTTTTCTCATCCAACATTTTTAAATGTTTTCTCATAGGATCTAAGGATCAGCATGCACTTTAAAAAGTAAAACATTCTTCTATTGGCTCACCTGAAATAAATAAAATGTTTTTGGAATAAAACATGGGTATAAATTTAAGAATCCCATTTTTTGGAAATAATAGACACTATTTATCAATGATCCCTATGTAGTATAATTGTTATCAAAGTCCTATAAACCTATAAACCTAATTGTTAATCATCATGTAAAAATATAAAATCCTTATTATTAAATTAATAGAAATGGTCTTTTTAATATTTATGTTATCATTATTGTTATTGGAGAAATGGTTTATATATCATTAGAGGTTATGATTTTATTAAAGGATTTAGAGAACGTTGTGTGTTTGGTATTGTTACATATCGACCCTAGAAGCCCAAATTTGGTGCCTTAAGTTATTAAATTTGTAAAAGATATATGAAATCACATCCAAAATGACCAAATAGTTTGGTAGTATAGTTAAAATAAATAGATATTTCATATTGAAATTATATTTTGGGACATAAAATTAATAAAGTGTTTTCTTGTAGATCACCATTATTAAACATAACATAACACTACATATCAATCATCGTAAACTCGTATAAAACCTAGAGAAAATAATAAATGAGAAAGGGGTGATCTCCAATGCTCTATAAGTATTAAATACAGTGGAATAAATAATTAATCCATGATCGTAATCAACATATCTATGTATATAACTAAACATTCAAGTTTTTTAATCAATAAACTGAGAATGAAAAGCATCCATCAATAATTTCAATGAAAAATGTAATGGATTATAATAATAATAATTAAATTCTAAATAATGAAAATGCATAATTATTGGATGAAATGTTTCCTATATACGTGGTACCTTTACTATCAAGACCTTTAATAAGATTATTTAGCATGTCATGAAGAAATATATCTAATGTTTCCAATGAATTCATCTCTTGAGACTATCGATGCATCAAAGGGATTCAACTGGTCCCCAACCCAAGTTTTACCAGTCCAAATCAATATTCATATATCTAATAATCGATTTAAAATATAATTTTTAGATAAAAGTGTCTAATATAAATTTGATACACTTCAATTACTAGCACAATTAAGGATAAACATTTAACAAGTCAAATAAAACCCTAAGTAGTGAATAAATCATGATATGACATTTCAAAGGAAAAATATATACACCACATAGAGAGTCATATGTTAATTCCAGAAAATTATTTTTTGGAAAACCCACATAGTAAATATGTTTAATAAATCAACCCCTTAATAAGAGGGATATTGAAATGTGAATGTACCAAAAATCATGGTCTTTCAAATATGATAACATTACTATGAAGTGAAAATCAGGACATAGAAGAAAAATACAACAATGAGGTTCCAATGGAGAGTGATAAGGAACACAATCATCATAACATCTACCATTATAAAACAATAAATAATTGATGAGTTAAAGAGTCCATTTATTTTTTTATTAATAAAATTAAATGAATTAATTTTCCATTGAAAATTCATTTCTTAGAGTTGAGAGATAAATTTTATATCCAAATAATAACATTAAAAAATATACTTAATTTATTAATTTCTGTGAAATAAGAATAATATTATCCTTTCATTGTGTTTTGATCTATTCCCATAGAATCTATTATGCATGTAAATATATATTCAAAATGAATTTTCATACCTAAATATCTTTAATGGAACAATAAGATCCCATGTAAATCCTTATGTCAATAAATATTTATTGAATCCAAAATGGTTTGAATACGATAAGATAATTCCTCGATAAGAAAAAACCTTCACATAAAGAAAATAATTTAATCTCCCAATGTTTAAAATTAATACCAAAAATTCAACTAAGACCATTAAATATATTAGTATCCTAAAATGTTGACAAATATATTCTAGACTAATATTGAAACCCAAAAATAAAAAGGATTTTATCATATAGTCTACCAAGGTAAATTTAATTTATATCTCCAAAAATGGGTATTACCTACACACATAATCTAAAAGATATGAAAACTATTTCCATTAACAACTTGAATCTCCATAAATCTGTAATAAAATTCATATATTCAAAAAAATAAAATTGTAACCTTTATTCCTCAAAAAACATCAATGAAATTATATTGAACTTATTCATATAGGGATCCCAAAATGAAATTATCCTTTTTACATCAAATAATTTGACTAAAAAGTTAATTTCATACCTATCTAGACTTCATGTGAGTCAGTGGTAGGAGCTACACCTTATCGCCCTTAGGTTGTGGGTTAAATCCTTATGGCCATGCCAGATGTGATGAGTTATCACCTGACTTTCCAATATGACTTTTTATTAAAATATATTAATATAATCCATACACAATTCCCAAAACAAATGTGTTAATTTTTTAATTAACATTGCTATATTCATCATTAACGAAATGCTTTCCCACCGAATGTTATCTAATACGTTTTATTTTTTCATTCTGAGAATATAATTACCCCTAATTACCTTAAAATCAAATATCATATAAACCCTAAATGTTATCCTTACCTTTAAATATATTTCAACATAAATTAAAGTCATTTTTTCTCAATAACCCTTTTTCACTTGATAAACTTAATTGTTATATGAACCTCAAACATTTTTCAAAACTCAATAAATTTATCCCACATATTATTACTTTTCCACCACACCACTTTTCAATGGTATTGATTTAATCTTACATATGTTTCTATATTTAAAGAAAAAAACCTACTACATAATATCATTTATGTGTTTCATGATTCTCATTACATTTAGTATATATCAGAATATTATTGATAAAAAATCCTTCACTCAACATCCTTCACAAACCATTTACAATTCATTTTTTTTCTCTCTCCATATATTAATATATGATATGAAATATAAAATTATAAATCATCTTCCACAAAAATTCTTAATTTTATCATAATAAAATAATTTATATCTTAAATCTAGACATCAGTGTCTTCCATTATGAAATTGAGGTCTACTTTATCTTCCAGTGTGTAGTCCATATCTCAAGAAAATAAATAGTTAAGTCATTGGATATATTTCACATGTAATATTAGATAGAAAAATATATATTTTGAAATCAGAAAAAATATACTCCATGAACCATTGAAATTTTGAAGAAATGAAAATGTATTTGATATGTTAAATTGATTCTTGCATGTGATTTGTATGTTGAAAAATATTTAAAAATCATTTGAACATTATCCCACTATGATAGTGATTATTAAATCTTATAGTTGGGATCAGAAATTCAGCTGATACATTTCCCTCCTATCTGGATAAAAAATTATTTATTTTTAAAAAATAAAATCATTAAAGTATGAAATTAATTATTATGTGTTAGATTGAAAATAAGTTTTCCCTTAAATAATCCATAATACATTAGCCTTCCAATATTATATACCAAAATAGTTTACCCCTATAAATAAAATCTCAAAAATTATTATTAATTACCTCAAAACCATCACATAAGTATTAAAAGGGTGTTTATGAATTTAAACTCATGATCAACATTAAAATCATAAAACCATGATGTGTCTATAAATATTATGTTAATGAACACAATTCCTTATATATTTTGTGATTCCTATAACAATAATACCATGTGTGAAATAATTATCTAAAACATTTTATATTTAACAATTTCCTTTTGGTTCCACCATTGACTAAAACTGAAATTCAATGTGTATGTATCAAACTAAAATTCATAGAGTGAGCGATAACATAATCATGAGATATTATTCATAGTATTTCTAATTCATGATACCTTCTTCTCAAACTATGAGTCCATAGGTTTAAAGTAGGTTGTCCATGGTCATTATCAATACTTATATGATGTTATCATGTGCTTATACTTACCCTTAAATTCATTCACAGGGTTTTGTTACCTAATCCATGTTTTTTTGAAATCTAAACTCCAGGGTTTCTACTAAACATTTTGAAGTGCACTGTGTTGCATTTGCTGTCAATGAGGCATGATGTTGTCATGGAATGAATGGATGTCAAGGAATGTCAAGATGTGAATGACAAAGGATGTGATGGTGTTGGTGATGAAGGATAATGGCCATGGTACTTAGAGACATGTCACTTAGGAGATTCACTAAGTGACATAGGATGTTGTGGTTGAAACATTCTCTATGTAAATCAGACGATTGTTGAGTTGTTCATTAAGTTCCAAGAACTTGTATCAACTGGATACAAAGTCACAACAATGATAGAAGACCATGCATTGTTAAGACAATGCATGATGAGTTGAAGTGATCCATCCACAATCACTAAGTGGATGAATTGGTGCTAATGAAGTCCATGTACTAATTCTTAGTGCATGATGAATTGAAGTTGATCCAACTTGATCTCTGATTGGATCAATGAAGCACATTGAAGAATTTAAGTGATTCAGGAGTTCGGTTGATGAAGAACCTTCGGGAATTCCATTCCTAAGTAATGATTAAATGTTGAGGACATTTGTGGAATTCTTAAGAAGAAGAGAAGAGAAGAAATGAAGAAGGGAGAAGTGGCATTTGGCATATTACACTTGGTACTTTGTTTTTATACAAAGTTACTTAGTGTTTTACACTAGCAAAAAATATGGCCACCAAGGAGGCCAGCCGAGGGATCACCCAAGGCACATATGGGCCTAAGGCGCCACGCCCATGGGGAACCCTCAAGGCCAAAGCGCTCCCTGAGGCAGAAGGGCGGGGCCGTGTATAAGCCCCGAGCTACGCGGTGGTGAAGCCCGCGCAGCACGCGCGCCCGAAGGGTGCATAGTGGGCGCCAGTGGCGCGCCCGCAGGGAGCAGGGGTGGGCGCAAGAGCGCGCCCGCAGAGAACACGGTGCGGGGCGGCACCGTGGAGGGAGAAGATTCAATCGAGGGGTTGTGGCAGCGCTTGGGTGAAAAACCGCGGCAAAACCGCTCGGCGTTTCGATGTGGGATGCGGAAATTTCACCGGGAGCGAATCACAGCCGCACGATTGATCGCGCGGACGATCTAAGCCGCGCATCTGATCCACGGTGAGATGATCTGATCCAGGCCGTCCGAGATCAATTGAATCGCCGATCCAACGGCTGCGAGACCGTCTTCAACCCCGAGCTCGGCTGAGGCCTCCCCGCGCAATCCCGCAGCCACCTTCAAACCAGGCGCCTCCCGAGTGATGTTTTTGAGATTCCGGCCACCTCTGAATAAGCCGAAGACACCAATGAGTTCGTATGGATCTAACGAACACAACCATTCTTAAAAACGTGCTTGCATGCGACGAATGAGGATTTCGAAGTTCGGCCGAGGCAAGCAACGCTGCCGAGGCCATGAAGGGTTCGTGCTTTGCATGCATGGGCCTAAACAGAGGAATGCACACGTTCCATGCACGTAGAGGTGAAAGGAAAAGAGGAAAATAAAAAGAATATAGAACCCGCGTGAAACAGATGAGAAACGAGATTTGAAAAAATATTTAAAGAACCGAAATCTTCGGGGTTTCGAAAGATATCTCACGCGGAGGACAGAGGCTGCTACTGCCTATAAAAAGAGAGGCTGAACTCTCGTTTTTGCTTGCTGATGCGCTGAATTTTTGATGTCCCGTGACTGCTCTCTGCCTCACGAAGAAAGAAGCCCCATGCAAATTACTTGCACGGCTGAAGATCTCGGTGCCATCCTTGGCCCGAAGGAGTCCCTTGCGCGCAACTTCTTTGCGCGACAAGAAGAAGAAGGAGGAGGAGATCCCCTGCGCGCCTACTCCTTGCATGGCAGGAAGTACCCGGGGCAGTAGCACTTGCGTTCCCCATGGTTGAGGTGCCTTGCACCTGAGGCCTTGCGCGGCCCTTGCGGCTTGGTACCTTGTGCGGCTGTTGGAGAAGGGGTTGGTCGCGGCTCAAGCATACCCTTGCGCGCCTCCTTTGAGATCAAGTGAAGAAGACCACCTACGGACAGTGGGTGTGTTCCAAGTGGAGAAGAGGACCCGAGGCTTTCATGCCTTGTGTGTGCACCAAGTGAAGACACATTTTGTGTGTGCAAAATTGAAGAACAACCTACGGGTTAAGGGTGTGAAACAAGAAGTGGGAAGAGGCCGAGGCCTTAGTGCCTTGTGTGCAATTTGAAGAAGAAGGCCGTAGCCCTTATATGGGTGCACACATTGAAAGAACAAATTAAAGAACACTTTGTGTGTGTGCAAGAAGAAGTGAAAGGCCAAGCTCAAGTGTGTGCAAAAGTGAAAAAAAAAGTTTGTGTGAAAAAAGACAAATAGGTCGAACCTTAGTGTGTGTGCAAACTGAAATTACACACTAAGAAGAAGGAGAAGAGGATTCCCACACTAAAGAACAACACACATTTAAGTGTGTGAACAAATTGGATAAAGTGTGTGAATAATTGAGAAGCTGGTGTGTGCTTAAAGATACTACACCCTTTGTGGGTTTATTGCACCAAGAGAAGAAAGAGGGAAGTGCATGCTTGCATGCATGCACATGCGCACGTAATCAAAGTTCAAATCTGCTTGTGTGCATTTGAGTTGACCAAGACCAGAGGATCTTGAAGAAATTGAGAAGGCCATGCAGTCAATGCCTGAGGAAGCAGAGATGCCATGCACTCAGTGCATGAAGTTGATGTGAAGTGAGACTGAGCCAGACTGAAGTGAATGATATTGTTTGTCTGAGTTTTTCTGTAATTGAGAAGACCCTGATCAACAGAAGTGATCAGAAGTTGTGAGCAAGACCAGCAGACCTTATCAGAGGCTGTTGAATATTCTTGAAGAGAGAGGCCAGGTCATCCTTGGAAGAAGGTGATAAAGCCTGAGCAAGACGAGAAGACCTGATTAACTCAAGTGATCAGAGGTATAGAGCAAGGCCAGCAGTCTTTATCCCAGACTGCTGAAGATACTTGAAGAAGCTTAAAGAGAAGAAGAGCTACTCGTGTGACTCGAGGAGCCAGGAGAAGACCCTGTGGGACTCAGGGAGAAGAAGTCTTCAGTGGGATTCTGGAGCAGGCCAGTGGGACTCTGGTAACACTGTGGGACGCAGTATAAAGACCCCCCTGTGAGACTCAGGGTGGAAGAAGTCTTCAGTGGGATTCTGGAGCAGGCCAGTGGGACTCTGGTAACACTGTGGGACGCAGTATAAAGACCCTCCTGTGGGACTCAGGAGAGATACAGTGGGATGCTGTATCGACCATTGTAATACTAACCGATTATAATAGAGAAACCATGTTGGGGTGTATAACCAACATGGCAAGGACGTAGGCCTTTGGTGCCGAACCTTGTAAATCCTTGTGTCCAGTGCCTTTACATTTACTGCATCATTCGAGGAAAGGCTGAGAGATACAAGAAGAGTGGATCGAGGATTTAACCATCCATAGAGGTTTAATTGATAAGAATCAATTAGTAAAAGTTTTAAGGGATCACTGATTCACCCTCTCCCCCTCTCAGTGATTCACACTGATCTGGGCACTTCAATTGGTATCACAGGGAAGGTTGCCTCTAAAAGATCCAAGGGAGTCTTTACTAAGTGCAGATTTGAGGAAATGAGTGACCAGCCTCAAATGGAGATATCTTCCAAGACTCAGAAGAACAGAAAGAAGAAACAGGCCAAGAAGATGAAGAAGATGGTTTCTACAAACATAGAAACACCTTCTATGGAAGGTACTGTGAAAGTCACATCAGGTGACAATTCCTTCTATCATTCTTCTGATGAAGCCTGCTCTAGCTGTGATGAAGTTCGAACATACGATGATCTTCTAAATGCACTCAAATATCTTCAGAAGAGAGTCCCCAAGGAAGTGGCAATGTGTATAGCTACAGGCCTCCTTGATCTTCAAGAAGAAAAATTACAGCTAGAAGATGAAGCCAATTCTCTGGAAGTCCAATTGGCTAAAAGGGTTGGCATAACCAACACTCTCAGAAATCTGGTGAAGGCTAAGGATGAAACAGTTTCTCTTTGCAATGAAAGATATGAAGACACTGCTGAAGAATTGCAAAGAAGCCTTTCTGAGAAAGAATTATTTAAAATAATAATCAAAGATGTTTTCCATGCACTGGAAAAGAGGCACAAAGTTTCAATGAATGTCAGAGATGCTCAACTTGAAGACAAAGTAAACAGGGTAAAGGAGCTTGAAAATTCATTACAAGAAATGAAGAAGGTGCATGAAGACCAGTTAGAACAGCTGAAAGAAAATTGGGAAGGAAGGCTAAGAACTGTTGAGGATGAGAAGAACTCCCTTAACATGAAATGCTTAGAACTAGAGGTGATATTGAAAAATCAGCAGTCACCCAAAGCCAAAGACTCCCAGTCAGCTGAAAGGAGAAATGTTGCTACTCAAGTATGCATTGAGCAGGATGATTCTAAAAGAAATACATCCTCTAATAAAAGGGAAACAACTTCTAAAAAGAAGGTACCATCCATACCATCTTGTACTCATTCTTCTAATTGTGTTTCCAAAAAAAGTGCAGGATGGAAGAATAATTCCAAACAAGTATGGATGAAGAAGATGAAGAAAGAGAGCTCTCCTGAAACAGCACAACAGGTCAAGAAAAGTACCCTACAATCAGAAGGACTGAAGAGGTCAAGATTCGTGGGACAATGCTGGTGTTGTAACAAGTATGGGCATTGTGCAAAGGATTGTTGGTACAATCCACTGAATGCCAAAGCACAGAGGAAGCCCATGCCAAGGGGGAGCAATCCAGAAGGAAGGAAGCAACATCCACAGGTCCAGAGACATCTGTTTACTGCAAATAGATTTGGATTACTTGACAACATCTGGGATAGTTGCAAAAGTGGTCAAAGAGTTGATACATATCAATCTCCGAATGTATCCGAAGCTGGAATGAAGAGAAGATCACTGAACCTGGCTAAGAGAGATTCCTTGGGAAGCAAGTAGAAGAAAGTGGAAGATGCTCCCAAGAAGAGTTTGAAGAATGAATAGAAGTCCTTGGAATTGAAATCCAAGAAGGGTGATGCATCCAGAAGGACCACCAAGAAAACATGCTTCTACTGTGGAAAGAAAGGACATATCATGGACCTTTGTAAAGAAGCCATGAAACTAAATAGAAGCAGACTTAACTCCAAAAGACAATCAATCCATAAGAAGAAGGGATTGATTGAAAATAAGTTGCCGAAGAGAGGTAGCTTAGCAGCATCCAAAGAACCATGTGGAACTTCCAAAACTGAGGCCACTTTTCCAAATGATTTACTAGTCATATGGCCAAATCAGTTGCAACTTGCCAAAGATCTGCAAAAAGCTAAAGATAAAGTTCTGGCAATTGCTAAGGCAAAAGGGAAGAAGAAGATTTCACATGAAGATGTGTTGAGATCCACACCAGCACAAACATCATTTAAGATCAAATGTGCAAGTGTGAAGAATGGTGAAAATGGGACATCTCGGTTGAGAGAATCTTCTCAACCTTGTTGTTCACATTGATGAACCAAGGAGGTTACATCTTATTCCCTTATACTTCTGGTATTTACATGTGCTAACATTACAGGTAATTGAAGATGATGATCATTCTCAACTGGAGGATGGTTTAGAAATAATGGAGTGCACCCCTTGAGGGGGAGCCAATCAGAAGAAGATGGGATTCTAAGATTTAATACCATCTTGAGAAAAGTGAAGGTATTCCAATCATACTTTCATCCCTTGTTTCTTAATTGAGTTTATCTTTTCAATTAAGGGGGAGTATGGATTGAAGACAAATGGATGAAAGGGGGAGCTTTATCTTTGCACCTAAACTTTCTAATGAGTTTTGTGAAGTTGTGCAGGATTTAGCAAATTCATTGTTATATCTGAAAAATTTCAAACCCCTAAGCATGATCTCACATGTGTAGAGAATTATGGACAGCTTTGAATTCCTTGGTCATATCACTCTTGTTTTCTACACCGGGTTAGCCCAAGTAGACTTAGAGCTGATTTACTAAAGGTTCTTTGCTAAAGAGAACATGTGACATCATCCCTCTCTTAGTGCTTTTCAAGAAGATGCTATTCGAAGGGAGGAAGAGATATTTTTGAAAGTGAACAACACCACACCTTTTCATTTGATTTCCAATAAGGGGGAGAAAATATTGGCACACATATTGACCCATTCATCTGTGCTGAAGTTGTGTATTGACAACAAATACAAAGGGGGAGATTGAAGTGCACTGTGTTGCATTTGTTGTCAATGAGGCATGATGTTGTCATGGAATGAATGGATGTCAAGGAATGTCAAGATGTGAATGAAAAAGGATGTGATGGTGTTGGTGATGAAGGAGAATGGACATGGTACTTAGAGACATGTCACTTAGGAGATTCACTAAGTGACATAGGAGGTTGTGGTTGAAACATTCTCTATGTAAATCAGACGATTGTTGAGCTGTTCATTAAGTTCCAAGAACTTGTATCAACTGGATACAAAGTCACAACAATGATAGAAGACCATGCATTGTTAAGACAATGCATGATGAGTTGAAGTGATCCATCCACAATCACTAAGTGGATGAATTGGTGCTAATGAAGTCCATGTACTAATTCTTAGTGCATGATGAATTGAAGTTGATCCAACTTGATCTCTGATTGGATCAATGAAGCACATTGAAGAATTTAAGTGATTTAGGAGTTCAGTTGATGAAGAACCTTCGGGAATTCCATTCCTAAGTAATGATTAAATGTTGAGGAAATTTGTGGAATTCTTAAGAATAAGAGAAGAGAAGAAATGAAGAAGGGAGAAGTGGCATTTGGCATATTACACTTGGTACTTTGTTTTTATACAAATTTACTTAGTGTTTTACACTAGCAAAAAATATGGCCACCAAGGAGGCCAGCTGAGGGATCACCCAAGGCACATATGGGCCTAAGGCGCCACGCCCATGGGGAACCCTCAAGGACAAAGCGCTCCCTGAGGCAGAAGGGTGGGGCCGTGTATAAACCCCGAGCTATGCGGTGGTGAAGCCCGCGCAGCGTGCGCGCCCGAAGGGTGCATAGTGGGCGCCAGTGGCGTGCCCGCAGGGAGCAGGGGTGGGCGCAAGAGCGCGCCCGCAGAGAACACGGTGCGGGGCGGCACCGTGGAGGGAGAAGATTCAATCGAGGGGTTGTGGCAGTGCTTGGGTGATAAACCGCGGCAAAACCGCTCGGCGTTTCGATGTGGGACGCGGAAATTTCACTGGGAGAGAATCACAGCCGCACGATTGATCGCGCGGACGATCTAAGCCGCACATCTGATCCGCGGCGAGATGATCTGATCCAGGCCGTCCGAGATCAATTGAATCGCCGATCCAACGACTGCGAGACCGTCTTCAACCCCGAGCTCGGCTGAGGCCTCCCCGCGCATTCCCGCAGCCACCTTCAAACCAGGCGCCTCCCGAGTGATGTTTTTGAGATTCCGGCCACCTCTGAAGAAGCCGAAGACACCAATGAGTTCGTATGGATCTAACAAACACAACCATTCTTAAAAACGTGCTTGCATGCGACGAATGAGGATTTCGAAGTTCGGCTGAGGCAAGCAACGCTGCCGAGGCCATGAAGGGTTCGTGCTTTGCATGCATGGGCCTAAACAGAGGCATTCACACGTTCCATGCACGTAGAGGTGAAAGAAAAAGAGGAAAATAAAAAGAAGAGAGAACCCGCGTGAAATAGATGAGAAACAAGATTTGAAAAAATCTTTAAAGAACCGAAATCTTCGGGGTTTCGAAAGATATCTCATGCGGAGGACAGAGGCTTCTACTGCCTATAAAAAGAGAGGCTGAACTCTCGTTTTTGCTTGCTGATGCGCTGAATTTTTGAAGTCCCGTGAGTGCTCTCTACCTCACGAAGAAAGAAGCCCCGCGCAAATTACTTGCGCGGCTGAAGATCTCAGTGCCATCCTTGGCCCGAAGGAGTCCTTTGCGTGCAAATTCTTTGCGCGACAAGAAGAAGGAGGAGGAGGAGATCCCATGCGCGCCTACTCCTTGCACGGCAGGAAGTACCCAGGGCAGTAGCACTTGCGCGCCCCGTGGTTGAGGTGCCTTTCACCCCAGGCCTTGCGCGGCCCTTGCGGCTTGGTACCTTGTGCGGCTGTTGGAGAAGGGGTTGGCCGTGGCTCAAGCATACCCTTGCGCGCCTCCTTTGAGATCAAGTGAAGAAGACCACCTACGGACAGTGGGTGTGTGCCAAGTGGAGAAGAGGACCCGAGGCTTTCATGCCTTGTGTGTGCACCAAGTGAAGACACATTTTGTGTGTGCAAAATTGAAGAACAACCTACGGGTTAAGGGTGTGCAACAAGAAGTGGGAAGAGGCCAAGGCCTTAGAGCCTTGTGTGCAATTTGAAGAAGAAGGTCGTAGCCCTTATATGGGTGCAAACATTGAAAGAACAAATTAAAGAACACTTTGTGTGTGTGCAAGAAGAAGTGAAAGGCCAAGCTCAAGTGTGTGAAAAAGTGAAAAACAAAGTTTGTGTGCAAAAAGACAAATAGGCCGAACCTTAGTGTTTGTGCAAACTGAAAGTACACACTAAGAAGAAGGAGAAGAGGATTCCCACACTAAAGAACAACACACATTTAAGTGTGTGAACAAATTGGGTAAAGTGTGTGAATAATTGAGAAGCTGGTGTGTGCTTAAAGATACTACACCCTTTGTGGGTTTATTGCACCAAGAGAAGAAAGAGGGAAGTGCATGCTTGCATGCATGCACATGCGCACGTAATCAAAGTTCAAATCTACTTGTGTGCATTTGAGTTGACCAAGACCAGAGGATCTTGAAGAAATTGAGAAGGCCATGCAGTCAGTGCATGAGGAAGCAGAGATGCCATGCACTCAGTGCATGAAGTTGATGTGAAGTGAGACTGAGCCAGACTGAAGTGAATGATATTGTTTGTCTGAGTTTTTCAGTAATTGAGAAGACCCTGATCAACAGAAGTGATCAGAAGTTGTGAGCAAGACCAGCAGACCTTATCAGAGGTTGTTGAAGATTCTTGAAGAGAGAGGCCAGGTCATCCTTGGAAGAAGGTGATAAAGCCTGAGCAAGACGAGAAGACCTGATCAACTCAAGTGATCAGAGGTACAGAGCAAGGCCAGCAGTCTTTATCCCAGACTGCTGAAGATACTTGAAGAAGCTTAAAGAGAAGAAGAGCTACTCGTGTGACTCGAGGAGCCAGGAGAAGACCCTGTGGGACTCAGGGAGAAGAAGTCTTCAGTGGGATTCTGGAGCAGGCCAGTGGGACTCTGGTAACCCTGTGGGACGCAGTATAAAGACCCCCCTGTGAGACTCAGGGTGGAAGAAGTCTTCAGTGGGATTCTGGAGCAGGCCAGTGGGACTCTGGTAACACTGTGGGACGCAGTATAAAGACCCTCCTATGGGACCCAGGAGTGATACAGTGGGATGCTGTATCGACCATTGTAATACTAACCTATTAGAATGGAGAAACCATGTTGGGGTGTATAACCAACATGGCAAGGACGTAGGCCTTTGGTGCCGAACCTTGTAAATCCTTGTGTCCAGTGCCTTTACATTTACTGCATCATTCGAGGAAAGGCTGAGAGATACAAGAAGAGTGGATCGAGGCTTTAACCATCCATAGAGGTTTAATTGATAAGAATCAATTAGTAAAAGTTTTAAGGGATCACTGATTCACCCCCTCCCCCTCTCAGTGATTCACACTGATCTGGGCACTTCACATTGTTTGACACCAACTTTAACACCTAAATCCAAAAATCACGGATCATATACATTAATTTATTACATTGGCATATTATACATGAAATCACATCTCAAAGGTTTGATTATATTGGTAGTATTAATAAACTAAATACATATCTGAAATTCAAATTTCATTTCAGACATAAAATTAAAAAGTATTTTATTTGAGAATACTATTACTTCAATTGTAATAACCCAACATATAAATCATTGTAAACATATTGGAAACCTAGGTAAAATAAAAAATGAGAATGTGTTGACGTCAAATTCAAAAGGACGATGAATTTAAATGGAAGTAATAATGAATTAATGAGCATAATTAACATTGAATGGTAGATAACTAAACATGCAGGCCATTAGATAAAAAAATTGAGAATGGAATGTATCCATATATAATTTCAAAAAAAATACCATTCATAATAATAATAATAATTTAATTATCAATAAATGAAATGCTTTGTTTTTTGGATTCCATTTTCCCTAGGTACATCATACCTTTACCGTCAGGACCATACACAAGAGAGTTTAGCATATCAGGTAGAAAGTCATCGGATTTGGATAACTAATTCATCTCATGAAACTACCAATGCATTTAAGGGATTACTTTAAATTGTTCCCAACCCAGTCATACCAGTCTAAATGATTCTTTATATATTTAATTGTTTATTTAAAAAGTAATTTTTAAATAAATGTCTCCCATTACACTTTAATGTATTTGAATTATGAGCACCATGAAGAAAAAATATTTATAAAAACATAAAATACCATGATTAATTAATAAATAATGATATTAAATGTTAGATACATATTATATACACTAACTGGAATTGATTTGTTAATAATAACAAGGAATACTCAATAGAATATAATTTGAGACGGAATCCCCTACCGCTTGTAATCAGTTAAATCGCATTCCCCATAAAATTAATAATTATAAAATTAAACATTTAACACAATATATATAATGATATTAATGATATGATATATCAAATTTCATTATACATACACCACAAATAAGAAAAAAGTGGTGAATAAGGAATATATCTCACATAAGAAAGTGAGATGAGAAAATTCTTACCTCACGCTTCACATTAGAGAAGCATTCTTTAACCTTGTGTATAATGGTTTAAATATTTTTATTGAATCATTATAGAAATATATTAATATTAAAAATACGTTATGTGATCATTTTATAACATCTTACAACCCATTCATTAATAATATATAATTTTTTCGTTGTTTTTGGTTCCTTATTTTCATGGTTTAATGATAGGTTCGTTTGGATATGACTGTGGACTATCTTTTAAAATGGGAATATAACTATTGAAGTGGAATTAAATTGTATTAATTATATTATAGAAGTATAAATGGTCCCATTTATAATTTTTTTCTAAAATTATGATGATTCATATGATAAAATGTTTCTAATAGTGGTTAGTTTGTTTTGGCATTTTTTCTAAACACCTCAAACTACATTCATTTGGTTTACTATTATGTGTACATATTACATCCAAAACATAAAAATAGATATAATTTAATTATTAAAATATTTTTTATCAATAATAATACTTTTTTACCATCCATGAAGGAATTAATGGAAGAAAAAGAATAACATTATTCACATGGGTTATTATTTAGCATAACTTGGATAATTGTTTTATTTCTATGAATAAGGGGAGGTAATAAAAGGGAAGAATATAATTTATTACATTATCAAAAAATACAATATTTTCATTATTTTATAATTTTTTTCCTGGATATATGAAATATGTGATGAGAAAGTAGAAGAATAAATTAAAATAAATATATTTTGAGAAAATTACCTCTTGAATATCACCTCTTTGAGAGACCCTTGAGGACCATGTATTTTTTTTTTTGGTTGAGACCAGATAGAATTGTATGTGGGGATAGTGGGGAGGATATTTTTGGGTAGATGTTTGTGGAGATACAAGGCATGTGGGTCGAAATGGTGTTGTATTTATATTTGGGGAGATGTGGATTTAAGTGATTAGAATAATGATTATTTTATATTTAAGGCCAACCACATTGAGGGGGAATTAATTTCCATGAAATTGTTTGGAAATTAATATTTTATATTTCGTTTAGAGTAGATATATACATAAAAAACCATTAAATGTGTTATTTGTTAGCCACTTTAAGCCTTTAAATTTTTAACTTTAACCTTTTTTTTAGATACTATGGGAAATAACTTATTTACCATGGTAAAATATTCATGTATAAAAATGAAAATAACCTTATAACCTAAATTGGCCATTATAATTCCAAATATTTGATCCATTTTACCAAATTAAATTCACATAATTGTAAAAATTATATTTAAAATCAATTATATCGACACAACGAATGAGCAGTTTTTAATGTAAAAAAGCCCAAATGATTGAAATGTTGTTATATCAAATTTCATTGTTAATTTGATTCCAATGAAAAAATTTGTTTTAATTGATGTATAATTGAAATAATTATTATTTAGAAATATTAATATATAATTTTACTATTTAAATAAACTAGATTAAAAAATATTTTTTAATCTAAATTCAATATTTTCACAATTATAAAAAAAATCTCCCAATATTAGCAAAATTTTATCCTAACATGACTTTGAAAACAAAATTTAAAAAATGAACATTATTTTATCCAGTAAAACATATAAATCTTTCAAAATATTGATTGAAAATTGGTGTGGCATCAAAAGGTGGAGAATTTTCCATTCAGAACAGTATATTATTTATGCTTCGAACTTGATTTATTTCTTATCTTAAGCCTATAAAACTCATTTAATGAATTTTAAATTAATTTTATTGAATAGATGTATATTATTTAAATTATAATGGCCCCTATGATATATATATATATATATTAATTCAACATTGAAGAATATTTATTAGATAACATAACCAAAAACACGCCAGGACCGTATAGGTTTAGTGTCTTTAGAAACATGGAAACATATAAACCAGTTCTTAGAACAACTACATTATCTTCCGCATATTTCATTATATCTGTACTCATTTTTGACAAATATTACATAATACCATTCATAATGACATGGGGAAAATAAATATATTAATGGGTGATCTCAAATCCTCCGTAAGGTTAAAAAAGAAAATAATAATAACATAATAATCGTTAGAACGTAATTTTTGAAAATCTAATCATGCATAAAAAGAACATAATATAATGTCATGAGATAATTCATAAATGTGAAATTTAATCCTAATATTCATAACATAAGACATAAAATTTAGTTTCATATACACATAATCATTGAAAATCATTTCATATTAGTCAAGGCTCATGGCCAAGACCATAATAGCGGACAAAGTCCATTTCTAAACAGAGTTCACTCATCGTTCCATCAATGTATTATTGAACAAGATTTACTTTTCATTACATTCATATCTATCTAATGACATATAAATATTTAGACAATGAATTGGAGGGAGATATAGGTCCCACCCATCTTATAATGAAACCATTCTAACATGTACCACAAAAACAGTAAGACATTCACCATAGAATAACCCATGAAATCAAATGTGTTTCTTAAACATCATTCCATCATAATTAAAATAAAACAAATAGATTACCTAATTTTAATTCCATCATAAGAAAAATCATATCATTTTATTTATAGGGTTTGAAATATAAACATATTTAATTACATTCATCATAATTGGAAAATAATTTTAATAAAACAAAAGAATTTAATTCTTGCGGAAAATATTATTTCTTCTTAAAAACCTTTTTCCTTCCTCAAACATCCACACAAATAGAGATGAAATAATTTTTTTTAAACATGAATTATTGATGGGGATGATTTAAAGAAATAAGGGATTATGAAAACATAAAAATCTTCTCATGCTGAACAATTTAAAGAAACATTTTTCACGTACTTTTTCTGAAAAATTCAAAATGTAACTCGAACTGAAAACAACAAAAGATTTCATTCATACCATTTAGTAAAAATTATCCAATTCATAATATTGACGTTAAAAAATTATAGAATGATATAAATAATATTTTTAAGTACATATTTAGGAAACATTGATGTGGATGATAAATATACCATAGTAAGTACTTACAAATAATCAATCTCGGATAAAAATGAGTTTTTCAAAGTTGCCGCTTACCTTTGGTACGATATGAATCATATGTATCTGAACCCCATGTATAAGGATTTAAACAATGTTACTAATTTATTAAATAATAATAATCCTTTTTATTATAAAATTTATGATCATATTTTCATCCTTCTATTAGTAACATTTCACTGTTACTCGTTATTTAGGTATTAACTACTTTATGTTCTTATTAATTTTTTGTCAGATAAGTTCTTATTAAATTTTTTATGAAATAGTTATATCATTTTATGAATGGTATTAGTAAAATATATATGAAATTTTTAGAGACCCAATCTTGAAGTAGATGGATATTACATTAATTTTGAAGAATACTTAATACATAACAAAAATAGACGCCCAAAGACCGTATTAGTTTAGAGTCTTTGGAAACTCAGAACATAAACTACAAATCATGGTGATTGATTTTCAACATCTCCCATAAATATATTATACTTTTGTTTTATTATCTAAAACCCTTATCTAAATCCTGGGTAAAAGAAAACATATAAAGGGGTGATCTAAAATGCTGAGTAAGGATATGCATGGGGAAAATAAAACAAACCATATACATTTGAACATAAATAGATGAACATAAAGTTTAAAAATTAAAATCTTGAGTCGTGAAATAAATCATGGTTGTACTTAAGTCATAGATCATAAAGAAAAGTCAATTATGATAAAAGTTAATGGAAAAAACATGTAATTGTGGAAAACCATTAAGCACATGATATGATTTCTATAGTAGCCAAGGCATTGCTGCCAAGACCATCATAGTGGACAAAGTCTATTACTGAACTGGGTTTACCTGTCGTTCCATCCATGTAGTGCTGAATCATATTTACTTTATGTCCCATCCATGCCTATCTCATGAGATCTAAATCATTACCCAATGCATTGAAAGGAGATATAGGTCCCAACCATCTCATAATGAAACCATTCTTTCATGTGCGACAAAATATACATAAATCATTCATCATAACACAACGAATAAAATGGGTTTCATAAACATCACTTCATCATATCATAATCCATATAAAATAATGGATATAATTTCATTATAAAAACAATCAAACCATGTAAATAATAGAGACATTATACTTTAAACATAACCATATTAAATAAATTCATCATAGATGAAAAATAGTTTTGAAAAAACAATTGAAATAAATTCTTGAGGAAAATATCCTTTCTTATTTCAAATCATTTTCTTTTCCCAAAGTGATGTGCAATTTTAAAAGAAAATAATTTTGTAGAAAATAATAATGAAATATTATAGAGGAATATTTATGTAAATAAGGTGTTATGAAATTGTAAATATCTATTCTCGTCGTATAAGCTAAAAAACATGCTCCTTGTACTTATGCCTGAAAAGTAAAAAAGTACCTTGTATGGTAAACAAAAGAAAGATTCCTTCCATACCACATAGTAAAAGCCAAAAGGAGGTAAATAGTACTTTAAACATACATGGAAGAATTTTAGAGACTTTATGAAAACATTTGTTTATAAAACATGTACATTGATGATAAATATAACCCTAGTAAATACTTACGAATAGACAATCTCTTATAAGAACGAGATTGGAATAATTATCCCTTAACTTAGGTATGATTTATTTGTACATATCCAAAACTCCTATATAATGATTTAAATAATGTCATTGAATTATTTTAGAATAATAATCATTTTTATGATATCATATATGGTCATATTCTTATCGATTTATTAGTAACATTTCATTGTTACTCCTTATTCGGGTGTTAACTACTTTATGTTATTATGCATGTTTTGTAAAATAAATTGTTATTAATTTTTTTAGATTATATTTATATCACTTACATAATTTTATTAGTATAATATTTAGCAAATTAATTCATTAAATTCATTTATATAATCATTATTCAATGAATATCATGCAGAACGCATCACATCACATCGTGGAGACGGTAGACTGTACGTACACACAAGCGACGATATCATTCCCATGATTGTGGAATTGTATTGAAGTGTATAGTGTATAATATTTTAGATTCTGTATAATTTTACAATAATCACATATAGTTTTTTCTTCCATCATTATACACATCCATGTTTGTTGGTGATGAAAAACAGATTACACCACAGCGTGGAGATGGTAAGTCGTACGTACGCACGTTTGGGGATTTTATTTTTCATATGACAGATAAAAGATTTAATAATGTAGTTTCATATTCATAATAAAATATTATTATACATGTGATACTGGATTTATTACTTAATAATGAAACAACTCATATTGAGGAAGTATTAGAAGAAATATGTTTGAAAGAATTGGTAAAGGATATTACCTCTTTTTCGATGTGCCTCTTCTAAACCTCCTTATATGACACTAAAGTTGGTCTTTCAAGAATACCAGGACCTCTAGTATGTTTATAGGGAAGAGGATAAGGTAAATTTATAGGTTTTGGCCAAATTTTAATGCTCAAAATTGTGTGAAAATAAGAGAGAGGAGGTTCCCTTTTATAAGAGATGAGAGGGGAACTTTTGGAAACCTCTTAAAAATTAATTTATAATCAACTAAAAACCCACTTAAAAACCTCCTAAATTGACTCAAATTAGAATATGTGATGATATAGGGTTGTAATATCATAAAAAAATAAAATTTAAACATTTTTGGAATTTATTTTAAACCTTATCGTCTTTATTTATCCTTATTTAATCAATTTTATTTTATTTGTGGTAATAATATTCTAAATTCTAAATGGTTATAAATACTTACTTATGTGTATTGAATTTTATATAATTGGATAATTTATGAAATTTTAGACCATATAATGTTCAATTTTTAATTTTAATTAATTTTTTTATTTTTATGAAATTTAAAAATATGTTATTTTTATAAAATATAAATACTGTCAAATTTGACACTACTCATTTATTTGAATTTAAATAAAATCCAATAATATGATAGAGTCAAAAAAAATATTTATTAGATTACTAACATGTCATATGAATGTAGATATTTCGTGGAGCACATTAATTAGTTCATATAATATTTATTTTAATATTTGTAAAACCATTTATTTGATATTTCTCTTAATAAAATAATTACTACAACATTTTTTATAATTAATTAATATATTTATTTGTTTCATAAAAATTTAAAATAATATACTATGATGGATATAAATATAATATATTTCATAATAATACTTTTAGTCGAATTTATCTTCTAAAACACACATCTTTTAAAATGTTATGTTTATTAAATTATGAAGATGACATCTTTGACATCATTTAAAATAAAACAATATAAATTTAATAATCTTTTTTATAAGGTTCAAAATGGTCCTCAAGTAGACACATAGATGATTATGGTGTATATATACTCGTCCTATAAGTTTTGTTCAAGGGTTTGGGCCTTTTGATGGGTATTATTATTTTAATAAAAACTATATTGTTGATTTTTCCTTGAATAAATAATTTCTGCATCATTAATATATAAGCTATTAAAGTAATTATATATTTCTCAAAAATTACAAAAAAAATCCAATGATAAAAAAACATTTTAGCTTTCCAATTAGTATTTCTAATCATATTTATATTCCATTTAACCATATATTAAAAATATTTTATTTATTAAAGTTTGAGTGAATCATATTTCACATTACTTTAAATAAAATAAATTAAAGGTCTTAATCTCATCCGAGTGGGTTCCAATAGATAACCATTTGACCAAATTATATTTTAGGACGAAATATAATCATCCAATTATATTAAGACAAGTGTTAGGGTAATTGTATAATATTATATTTACCCTTAATTACCCGATTTACCTTTAACTATGGTAATTAAAATTTACCGTAGTTACTATTCCTAATTGAAAAAAATGAAAGTATCATATTAACATAATTTAGAAATAATTATTCCAAATATGTAATACATTTTTCCAAATTCAAAACATATAAGTTGCAGTAATTAATTTAAAATTAATCCCGTTGTTGAGAAAATGGGTTTTAAATTTTAAAACATTGAAAAAGATGGAAATGTTTTTACCTTTGATTTCAATGTAAAATTAATGATAATGACATAAATTATATTAAATGGTAAAAATATATTTTATTTTTACTTTAAAACCATTCAATATTATAATTTAACTATATAAATTATCTCGATGAAAAAAGATGTTTTTAATTAAAATTTAGCATATTTTTACTATTCATCAAAATATGAAGGTTGTCAGAATAGTGTCAAAACTTTATCCAAGGTAAATCTTTATATAATGATTCAAAAGAAAAATTTTATGTAATTATATTAAATTCATAAACTTTTCAAAAATAATATTCAAATTGGGTGTGCCATCAAAAGGCGACAAAACAGTATTTTTTGAAATATAATTGTTTTGTACAAACAAATTAATTTTGTTCTCATAACAGGTACTAGAAAATATGTATGATGAATTATAATGTTATAAAATTAAAAATATGGTTAATACTATTCATAACATCTAGTTCATAACAATATTATATTAATGTATTGTTGTTTAGTGAAACTCGTTATTGCATACAACACAAGCCATCGAGGAAGGTTGATTTTCCATGTAACACAAGCCAAGTTAATGTTGCATGAAATATTACTTTGGTTTTGCATATAACATAGTCTAATATTATTTCATTGTATAAAATCTATATTCAGTGTTGAATTCTATCAAAAGAACATGAAATTGTGCATAAAACAAGCCAATAATAGCATTGTGTATACTACAAGCTAATACGGTGTTGTATATAGTGCAAGATAATATTGGTCTAGTATTCAATAGAAGATGTCAATAAAAGTAAAAAGAATCATTCTCATAAAATTTCGGGGAGTTACATTCTACGCCCCTTAAAATGAATTTGGCCCTCAAAATTCGTCAGGGTTATAAATGGGTTTATACATGGAAGTTTCATTTATAGAAATCCACATCGTAAAAAGGAATACTAAACCTTGCTTTTAAAAAGTAAAGTAAGAAATATAATGGTTACCCAAATTAACTCATCACCGGGTTTCCACATAGGAAAACATAGGTGAAACATGGATAAGGAAGCGAAATCTAACCATCAAGTTTTGATGGAGAGTGGTAGAGACATGGCTATGAAAAAGACAACAATCACAAAGCTATAAAATTGTGATGATCTAAGGTACCATCTGATTCATCAGATATGAGGGTACTATGACAACGTTTTTGGTTTCCCAGATCATTTCCCTAAAGTCGGTGAATTTTTGCATGAGGAGCAATACTTACTTGATTTTAGTGTAATATCATCATTGGTCATTCCGTGAACAATTTCCACTTCATCTCTTATTTAAATAAATGATGTTGAATTTGTCATTTTTGAAATGTTAGCAGATCATTCTATAGAATGATAGGTCATTCCATCCTTCTTTATTACAAAAAGGTTATGACAAATTATTAAATATACATAAGTCCATCTATGGTGAGATTAACCATATATGATTCCAAAAATGGACTTATAGTTCATCTATCAAACCACTTAATAAAATAAAACTAATTTCTACTAACCAGGGACTTCCTGTAGGCCAGTGGTTGGCGATTAAGGCATGTCGCACTTTGGTTGTGGGTTAGATTCCCGCAACCTTTTCTGACACAACAGGTTTTAGTTGGTCCTGAAGGTTTTCCTTTTTCAAAAACTATACTATTATAACATTCTAGAAAAAAATTCCTTAAACAATACTATCTGATGTCCATCTTAATCCATCCCAACCTTTAGGCTTATCGAAAATACATCTGTCCAATATCATAGTATAAAGAAAATGATTACTAGAAATGTCATCTGCTGAGAATGAGAATACCATCATTTACCCCTGTATATCATAAGATATATTTTGTTGGTCACCTTCCAAACATGTGAAAACCTTAATCATGTATTCTCTTGAAAAAATGAGTTACCATAGAACCTTAGTGAAAACATGAATTCTGTCAAAATTTAACTATTTACACATACTAAAATACCAAAAAAAAATATATACTCAAATCATGATATTACTTTGTCCTTATACCAGTCATGAGCTCATTAATTACTATCAATCATCTCATTATCTCCTTATCCCTTTGTTATGCACATATCATCTACTTTCCAAAAATATCTTAATATCCTTTCGTGGTCACCAGTACCATTCAATGTATACTTTCAAATACATTAAAAAAATAGTGCAACAATCCTTAGATGTTTCTGTATTGCATCATACCATCAAATTACCTATACAACATTACTCTTGGTAATCATACAATCATTCCACAAGAGACTACGATGTCATTGCCATGATTGTGGAAACGGTAGACCGTACGTACGCACAAGAGACGATATCATTCCCATGATTGTGAAATTGTATTGAAGTGCATGGTGTATAATATTTCAGAATAGGTATAATTTTACAATAATCACATATAGTTATTTCTTCCATCATTATACACATCCATGTATATTGGTGATGAAAAACATTTTACACCACGGCGTGGAGACGGTAAGCTATACGTACACATGTGTGGTGATTTTATTTTTCATTGGATGGATAAAAGATGGAATATGGTAGTTTAATATTCATAAGAACATACCAGTATAAAATTAATACCAGAGTTATTACTTAATAATGAAACAACTCATATAGAGGAATTATAAGAAGAAATAATTTTGAAAGAATCGGTAAAAGATATTACCTCTTCTTTGACGTGCCTCTTCTAAACATCCTCTTAGGACACTAACATTGGCTTTTGAAGAAGACCAAGACCTCTAGTGTGTTTCTAGGGAAGCGCATAAGGGAAATGGATAGGGTTTGTCCGAGTTTAAAAGCTCAAAATGGAGTGAAGAGAAGAGTGAGGAGGTTCCCTTTTATAAGAGAGAAGAGGGGCACATTTGGAAACCTCCAAAATTTTAATTTATAATAAACTCAAAACCCCACTTAAAAACCAAAAAAAATGAATCAAATTTGAATATGAGATATGATAGGATTGTATCTCATCAATCAATAAAATGTAAACATGTATGGAATTTATTTTAAACCTACTCATTTTGATTTATCCGTATATAATCTATTTAATTTTATTTGTGGTAATAATATTCTAAATTTTAAATGGTTTTAAATAGTTACATTGGTGTTATTAATTGTCCATAATTGGATAATGTATGACCTTTTAGAACATATAAATTTAAATTTTTTATTTTTAAATATTTTTTTGATTTTTAAACAATTTAATAATATGTTATTTTTATAAAATATCAATATTTTCAATTTTGACACTATTCATTTATTTGAATTTAAATAAAATCCAAACATATGATAGAGTCGAAACAAAAATTTTAATAGATTTCTAACATGAAATATGCATCTATAAAATTCATGGATAACATTAATTAGTTCATATAATATTTATTTTAATATTTTTATAACCATTTAGTTGATATTTCTCTTAATTAAATAATTACTACAACATTTTTGTATAATTATTTAACATAAATATTTTTGAATAAAAATTAAAAATAAAATAATATGATGAAGATAAATCTAATTGATTTTATAAGAATACCATTAGTCAACTTTACCTTCTAAAAACCCCATCTTTTAAAATGTTTTGTTTATTAAATTATGAATGTGAAAACTTTGAAATAATTTCAAATAAAATAATATTCATTTTATAATCTCTTTTATAAGGCTCTAAATGGTCCAAGGGTCCACACTTCGATGATTATGGTATAGATATTCTTGACCAATATGTTTTGGTCAAGTGTTTGGGCCTTTTGATGGGTATTATTATTTTAATAAAAACTATATTATTGATTTTTCACTGAATAAATAATGTATGCATCATTAATGTATAAGATATTAAGGTAATTATATATTTCATAAAAATTACAAATAAATTACTATGATAAAGAAAAACATTTTATCTTTAAAATGAGTATTGATAATCGAATTTATATTCCATTAAACCTTATATTAAAATACTTTAATTATTAAAGTTTGAGTGAGACATATTTCACTTTATTTTAAATAAAATAAACTGAATGTCTTAGTCTCATCCAAGTGGGTTCCATTAGATAATATTTCAACACAATTATATTTTAGGAAGAAATAAAATCATCCAATTATATTAAGAAAAGTGTTAGGTTTGTTTTATAATATTATTGTTACCCTTAATTACCGTATTTACCTTTAACTATAGGAAATAAAATTTACCATAGTTACTATTCATAATGGCCAAAAATATAAGTAGTTTATTACCATAATTTGGACCTATTGATTCTAAATATGGAATCCATTTTTCCAAATTCAAATGATATAATTTTCAGTAATTAACTTAAAATTAATCCCATTATTGAGAAAATTGGTTTTAAAATTTAATGCTATGAAAAAGAATGAAATGTTTTTACCTATGAATTCAATGTAAAATTAATGATAATGAAATAAATTATATTAAAATGTAAAAATATATACTATTTATACTTTAAAAACATTTAATATTATAATTTATCTATATAAAGTATCTCGATAAAAAGATGTTTTTAATTAAAATTTAGCTAATTTTTACTATTAATCAAGATATGAAGGTTATCATAATAATGTCAAAATTTTAACCAAGGTAAATTTTTATATCCTAATTCAAAAAAAGAAGTCTAAATTGTCAAATTTAACTTAAAAATTTGTCAAAAATTATATTTTAAATGAGTGCACCATCAGAAGGAGACAAAACTGCATTTTTAGAGGATTACTTCTTTTATCCAAAAAATTAATTTGGTTCTCATACCTTGTTCTAGAAAATATGTAAGATAAATGATGATGTTATAAATTTAAAAATTTTGATAATACTATTCATAATGGCTATTTCATAACAATATTATAATAATATATTGTTTTTTAGTGAAACATGGTATTGCGTACAACGCAGGCCATCGAGGAAGGTCGCTTTTGCATGTAACGCAAACAAAGTCAGTTCTGTGTGAAAGATTCCTTTGGTGTTGCGTATAACATAATCTAATATTATTTTATTGAAAAAAATCTATATTCAATGTTGAATTCTATCAAAATAACTTGAAATTGTGCGTAAAACAATCCAATAATAGTGTTGTGTATACTGTAAGCTAATACGGTGTTGTGTATAGCGCAAAATAGTATTGGTGTAGCGTACAACACATGAGATAAATAAATTAAAAAGAATATCTCTCATAAAATTTTTGGGTGTTACATTCTATCCCTCTTAAAATGAATATCACCCTCAAAATTCATCGGGGTTATAAATGGTTTAATACATGATAGTTTCTTTCATAAATACCCACGTCGTAAAAAGGAATACTAAAACATAATTTTAATAAGTAAAGTAAGAAATATAAATGTTACCCAAATTAACTCATCACTGGGATTCCACATAGAAGAACATAGGTGAAAACATGGATACAGAGGAGATATCTAACCATCATGTTCTGATGGAGAGTGGTAGAAAACATGGCTATGAAAAATCCAAAAATCACAATGTCATAAATTTGTGATGATCTAAGGTACCATCTGATTCATCGGATATGAGGGTACTAGGACAACCTTATTGGTTTTCAAGATCATTTCCCAAAAGTTGATTAATTTTTTCATGAGAAGAAATACTAAATTGATTTTAGTGTAATATCATCGTTTGTCATTCCATGAACAAATTCCACTTCATCTCTTGTTTAATTAAATGAAGTTGAATTTGTAATTCATGAAGTGTTAGTAGATCATGCGATAGAATGATAGGTCATTACATTTATCTTTATCACAAAAATTTTAGCACAAATTATTAAATATACATAAGTCCATCTATGGCGAGATTAACCCTATATGATTCCAAAAATGTACTTATACATCATCTATCAAACAACATAATAAAATAATACTAATTTATTCTAACCAGGGACTTTCTATAGGCCAATGGTAGGTGATAAAGGCAGGTCGCACCTCAGTTGTTGGTTTGATTCCCACAAACTATTCCGACGCAACGGGTTGTCACTCGTCCTGCAGGTTGTCCTTTTTCTAAAACAATACTATTATAACATTCTAGAAAAAAGTTTATCCTTAAAAAATACTATATGATGTCCAACATAATCCATTCCAACCTTTAGGCTCATCAAAAATACTTCTGTCCAATCTCATTGTATAAAGAAAATGATTACTAGAATGGTCATCTACCAAGCATGTGAATACCAACATTTACCCCCTGTATATCATAAGATATATCTTTTTGGTCACATTCAAAACATGTGAATACCTTAATCATTTATTCTCTTGAAACATGAGTTATCATATAACCTTAGTGAAAACATGAATTCTATCAAAAGATAAATCTTTACACGTACCAAAATCCCAAAAAAAATATCTATATACTCAAAATATGATATCACATTGTACTTATACCATTCATGAGATCACTAATTCTATCAAATATCTAATTATCTTCTTATCCCTTCATTATGCGCATATCATCTACTTCCCAGAAATATATGAATAACCTTTCTTGGTTACTGGAACCATTAAACATATGCATTCAAATAATTTACAAAAAACAATAGTGTAACAATCCTTAGATGTTTCTTTATTCCATAGTACCACTAAATTACCTAATCAACGTTACTCTTGATAAACATACAATCATTCCACTACATTCTTAAACCATTGACTGAGCTTCCTCATTTTATTCCTCAACACTTCTTTCATCTCATATATCATTTGTAGTCTCTTTGTTATGAGCAACATAAAAACTACCCATACGACCATGCTGATTATCCTCATGAGATTTTCCCTTAGGTAATCGATTTGTATAATGCCCATACATTCCAAATTTAAAAAATTTAACCATTGTTGATGTCTTAGCTATACTATTATCCTTATCTGTTGTGTTAAATGAACCATTTCCATTGTAATTATTGGCTTTGTGTCCTTGTTTTCCACACCCAAAACATATTCTAGTTCCTTTGAAATGTTCACCTTGATGCCTCTTCCCACAAGATTTACATGGGGGAAATTGAACTTTTCTTCTTCTATAATCATCATGAAACTCTATCTTTATCTTATTAGTTGGGTCATGAAATTTACCAAAGTTGTGATTATTGATCATATTATGAGATTGATGATTAAGAATAATAATGATGTTTAGACTTCCAAATCCCATTTAATTTGGTTTCTCATGAATAATATCATTCCATTGTACATCATATTCTCCATTAACATGAATCCTCTTGTTTCCTTCCATTTCCTAAAACCCAAAAAGAATAGTATGAGAGGCAGAACTCATACTCGGAAAACAACATAATCAAGAGGGATTTATTTCAATCTCTAACATATTAGGATTATTCCTAGTATATTAAAGATCGTTATCATAATTCTAGGATTGTAACTTATACTTGTACTTAACTATATAGACATCCCTAGACATACCTTAGATATATCTATAGCGATCTCACTAAAGTTTTCATATCCTAGTTTCTAAAGGTTAACTAAACCTTTGCTCTGATACCAATGAAATAGAGCCAATCATGATGTACATGGATATTACAATAATTTTTTGAAGTACTTAATACATAACAAAATCAAACACCCAATGACCATATTAGTTTAGTGTCTTTGGAAACTCATAACATAATCTTCTAATCCTGATGAAAGATCTTCCATATCTACCATAAATATCTTCTCCTTTTTTTTTACCTAAAACATTTCTTTAAATACTAGGGAAAATAAAATATATATAGAGGTGAGCTCAAATATTTATTAAGGGTAAGCACAGAGAAAGTAAAACAAACCATACACATTTGAACATAAAAAAATGAACATAATGTAAAAAAAATCAGAATCTTGAGTCCTGAAATAAATCATGGCAGTACATGAGGCATAGATCATAAAAACATATCAATTATGAAAAAACATAATGGGAATAAAACATGTAATTGTGGAAAACCATTAAGCACGTGATATGATTTTCATAGTAGTCAGGGCATTGCTGCCAAGAAAATCATAGTGGACAAAGTCCATTTCTGAACCAGGTTTACCTGTCGTTCCATCCATGTATTACTGAACTGTATTTACTTTTAGTTTTACCCATGTCTGTCTCATGAGATATAAATCATTAAACGATTGATTGGAGGTAGATATAGTTCCCACCCATCTCATAATGAATCCATTCTTTCGTGTGCCAAAAAATTAACATAAATAATTCATCATAACCCAATGAATAAAATTGGTTTCATAAACATTATCCCATCATTACATAATCCATATAAACTAATGGATATAATTTCATCATAAATAAAACCAAACCATGAAAATAATAGTTACATTATACCTGAAACATTAACACGTTAAAGAATGTAATCATTGATGGAAAATAGTTTTGATAAAACACTTGAAATGAATTTTTGAGGAAAATATCCTTTCTTATTTCAAATCATTTTCTATTCTCAAAATGACGTGCAATTTTAAAAGAAAATACTTTTGTTATAATTAATCATGACAAATTGTAGAGGAAGATTCATGTAAATAAGGTGTTATGAAATAGTAAAAATCCATTCACGCCATATAAGTTAAAAAAACATTATCCTCGTACTTTTGTTGAAAAGTCAAGAAGATCCTCATATGGTAAAAAAAAGAAAGATTCATTCCATACAACATAGTAAAATACAAAAAGGAGAAAAACAAATTTAAACATACATGGAAGAATAGTAACAAATTTATGAAAATATGTTTTTATAAAAAATGGACAAGGACGATAAATATAACCCCAGTAAATACATACAAGTAGACAATCTTGGATAAGAACGAGGTTAGAAAAATTATCCCTTACCTTAGGTCTGATTGCTTTATACATATCCAAACCTCCATTATAGTGATTTAAATATTTTCATTGAATTATTAAAGAATAATATTCATTGTTATGATATCATATATGTTCATATTCTTATTGGTATATTATTAAAATTTTACAGTTACTCATTATTCGGGTGTTAACTACTTTATGTTATTAAGCATGTTTTGTCAAATAAATTCTTATTCCTATTTTATGTTTATAGTTATATAATTTACAGAATTTTATTACTATAATATATATCATATTAATTCATTAAATTCATTCAATTTATTTATATAATCATTATTCAATGAATATCATGTAGAACGAATAACATTACATCGTGGAGACGGTAGACAGTACGTACGCACGAACAATGATATCATTCCCATGATTGTGGAATTGTATTGAATTTTATGGTGTATAATATTTAATAATTAGTATAATTTTAAAATAATCACATATAGTTATTTCTTCCATCATTATACACATCCATGTATGTTGGTGATGAAAACAGATTACACCACGGCGTGGATACGGTAAGCCATACGTACGCATGTGTGGTGATTTTAGTTTTCATAGGATGGATATAAGGTGGTATATTGTAGTTTTAAATTCATAATAACATATAAGTATACATATGATACTGGAGTTATTACCTAATAATGAAACAACTCATATATAGGGAGTAGAAGAAGAAAGAAGTTTGAAATAATCGGTAAAGGATATTTCCTCTTCTTCGATGTGCCTCTTCTAAACCTCTTATTAGGACACTAAATTTGGTCTTTGAAGAAGACCAAGACATCTAGTATGTTTCAAGGGAAGTGGATAAAATAAATTTACATGTTTTGGCCAAGTTTTATCACTCCAAATTGAGTGAAGAGAAGAGGGAGGAGGATCCCTTTTATAAGAGAGGAGAGGGGCACTTTTTGAAACTTCAAAAATATTAATTTATAATAAACTCAAACCCCACATAAAAACCTAAAAAATGACTCAAATGAAAATATGGGATAATATATGGTTGTAATATCATCCATTAATAAAATTTAACCATGTTTGGAAATTATTTTAAACCTTATCATTTTGATTTATCCTTATTTAATCTATTAAATTTTATTTGTGGTAATAATATTCTAAATTTTAAATGGTTTTAAATACTTACTTATGTGTTGTGAATTATCCATAATGGGATACTTCATGACATGTTTGACCATATAAATTTCAATTTGTAATTTTTAAATTTTTTTGTGATTTTTAAAAAATTTAATAATATGTTATTTTTATAAAATATCAATAGTGTCAATTTTGACACTATTCATTTATTTGAATTTAAATATAATCCAAACATATGATAGAGTTGAAAAAAATATTTAATAGATTTAAAACATTTAATATTCGTCTATAAATTTAGTGGAGAACATTAATTAGTTCATATAATATTTATTGTAATATTTTTAAAACCATTTATTTGATATTTCTCTTAATAAAATAATTACTACAAAATTTTTGTATGATTATTTAATATATTTATTTGTTTTATAAAAATTAAATATAAAATAATATGATGAATATAAATCTAATATATTTCATAATAATACTTTTAGTAGAATTCATCTTCTAAAACACCCAACTTTTTAAATGTTTTGTTTATTAACTTATGAAGGTGAAAACTTTGACATCATTTAACATAAAAATATATAAATGTCATAATCTATTTTATAAGGATCCAAATGGTCTAAAAGTAGACACTTGGATGATTATGGTATATATATAGTCTACCAATAAGTTTTGGTCAAGTGTTTGGGCCTTTAGATGGGTATTATTATTTTAATAAAAACTATATTATCGATTTTGCACTAAATAAATAATTTCTGCTTCATTAATTTATAAGCTATTAAAATAATTATATATTTTTTAAAAATTAAAAATAAATTACCATGATAAATAAAAAAAATTTATATTTCAAATGAGTTTTTTTAATTGAATCTATATACCATTTATACATATATTAAAAATAATTTAATTATTATAGTTTGAGTGGACATATTTCACTTTCATTAAATAAAATAAATTAATGGTCATAATCTCATCCAAGTGGGTTCCAATAGATAATATTTCAACCCAAGTAAATTTTCTAACGAAATATAATCATCCAATTATATTAAGTCAAGTGTTAGGATAATTTTATAATATTATTGTTACCCTTAATTACCCGATTTACCTTTAACTATAGTAAATAAAATTTACCATAGTTACTATTCATAATGGAAAAAAATAAAAGTATCCATTAAAAATAATTTGGACCAACTGATTCTAAATATGTAATATATTTTTTCAAATTAAAAACATATAAGTTGCAGTAATTAATTTAAAATTAATCTCGTTGTTGAGAAAGCGGGTTTTAAAAATTAAAACATTGAAAAAGATTGAAATGTTTTTACCAGTGAATTCAATTTAAAATTAATTATAATTACATAAATTATATTAAATGGTAAAAATATATTCTATTTATACTTTAAAACCATTAAATATTATAATTTAACTATATAAATTATCTCACTAAAAAAGTTGTTTTTAATTAAAATTTAGCATATTTTTACTATTCATCAAAATATGAAGGTTATCATAATAATGTAAAAATTTTATCCAACGTAAATTATTATATATTGATTCAAAATAAAAATTTTTATTTGTCAAATTGAACATACGAACATTTAGAAAATTAGATTAAAATGGGTGCTCCATCAAATGGCGACAAAAAAACATTTTTTGAAAAATATTTCTTTTATCCGAAAAATTAATTTTGTTCTCATCCCATGTTCTATAAAATATGTAAGATGAATGATAAAGTTATAAAATTAAAAAAAAACTTTACCTCTATAAATAACTTCTAATTCATAACAATATTATAATAATATATTTTTGTTTAATGAAACTCGGTATTGCGTACAATGCAAGCCATCGAGGAAGGTCTGTTTTGCATGTAACGCAAGCCAAGTCTGTGTTGCGTGAATGATTTTTTAAGTGATGCATATAACACAATATAATATAATTTATTGAACAAAATCTATATTCAGTGTTGAATTTTATCAAAAGAACTTGAAATTGTTCGTAAAACAAGCCAATAATAGTGTTGTGTATACTGCAAGCTAATGCAGAGTTCTGAATAAGGTAATCTAGTATTAGTGTAGCGTACAACCCAAGACATCAATAAAATAAAAATGAATATTTCTCATAACATTTCGGGGTGTTAAAATATTTATTTTTTTAATTCATTTATATAATCATTCTTTAATGAATGTTATGTAAAACGAACCACATTGTACTGTGGAGACGGTAAGCTGTACATATGCACGAGTGACAATATCATTCCCATAATTGTATAATGGTAGCAAAGTGGATAGTGTATAGTATCTTAGAATAAATATCATTTTATATAAATCAAATATCTTTTTTTTAATTCCATCATTATACCCATCCTTGTAAGGTGGTGGTGAAAAATAGATTACACCCCGACATGGAGACGGTAAGTCGTGCGCACGCACGCATGGTGATTTCATCTTTCATAGGATGGGTAGAAAGTGGAATATTGTTGTTTCATAATCTTAATAACCTCTCAGTATATAATTAATACTGATTTTTTTAATTTATAATTAAATAACTCATGTGGTGGAAGTAGTAGAAGAAATATGTTTGAAACAGTTGGTAAAGGATATTACCTCTTCTTCGACATGCCTCCTCAAAAACGCATTTTAAATCACTAGAGTTTCTATTTAAAAAATATCTATAACACTAAATATTTTATAGGTATGTTTATTATTGAAATGGGTAGGGTATTTTGATGTTGAATTCTCAAATTGAAGTGAAGAGTTGATGGAGGAAGTTCCCTTTTATAATTGAGGTGAGGGGCCCTTTTGTAAACCTCAAACATATTAATTTATAATAAAATCAAACCACACTTAAAAAAATCCAAACATACCCAATTCTGAATAATATATGATATAGGGTTATAATAGAATCAACAAATAAATTTTATACAAGTATATATATAAATTTAAGGATTATCATTTTAATTAACACATAGTAATTTTATTTAATTTTTAACTACTATAACTAATATTTCATAAGTAAAAGAATAAAAAATTTACTTATTTGAAGTAAATTAGACCATAAATAAATACTTTAGAACATTTTATACCGTTTTATAATTATTCTATATTTTTAATCATGTTTATTCATTTTTATATAATTTATTAATAACTTATTCTGTCAAAATTGTAAAGACCCGCAAATTTCAAGGAAATTTTTTTCTTAATTTTCTTGGAATTTTACAAGAGCGCAGCTTCAGACGGCACCTGATTCCGAGGCCCGGTGTGCCCGGAATCAATTTCCGAAGTTTGGCTCGGGTACGTTCAGTGAACGGACGAGCGGGTTTTTCTATCTTTTGAACCGGTGCCCGGAATCGAATTCTGAGGGCACCGATGAAATCGCAGCGCCGGTATTTGCTTAGATACGCCTCTTCCGGAGTTGCGTTTGCTCAGACGTGGTTTTTAAATTTTGCGGCTTCAAGTCAGAAATAAAATAAAGTTTGTGCGACAACTTTATTTTATTTCACTTAAGCTGCTTGGAAGCCACTTGAAGCCACTTAAAGGCGGCTTGAACTGAGTTGAACTGGATAGGATGCTATCCAGAAATATCCTATCCCCTTGGTAGGATATTTGTGAGGCAGGGCCCGCCCGAGCCCCGCCGTTTCTTTCGCTAAGTAACGCACCCGCGAAAACCCGTCAAAGTAATTGAAAAGTCAACCGATGCGTTTTCTTTAATTCTTAACAGACCAATTAATTGGGCGGTTTATTTCGTGAATTAAATGGGCTGTTTCGCTCGTTGAATTAATTCAACGAACTGATGGGTCGTTACTTACGCTTTTGCGTTTGTTGGCATGTTTATAAAATAAGACCAACCTAAAAATCCTTTGAAAGGATTTGAGAGGATCTCTGATTCTCCACCCTCCCCGCGAAGAACGCGAAGAACGCGAAGAACGCGAAGAACGCGAAGAACGCCGGCGACCGGAATTCGACGACGCACGCCGTGATCTGCGACGTCGACGAGCTCTACCCGCGACGTTCTTCGGCGACGCCTCTTCTTCCGCGGCCGATCCTCGTTCGGCAACTAAGGTGAGAATCAGATCGTTTAAATTCTCCCTTTTTAAATTTCATGGCAACGGATTTAATTAATTAAATCCGTTTGTTCTTGATCCGGAGATTGGCGACGCGACGCCGGATACCGCGACGACGCGACGATCTCCTTCATCCGCGACGAGCGATTCCGCGACGACCTCTCGTCCGACGACGACGACAAAGTAAGGGTTGATTGGAATATTTTGTTTTCCCCGTGTTTATTCTTTTAAAGTAAAGAACATGATCTCCGACAATTTTAATTTATTTAAAATTGTTGTTGATTATTCCTCCCGTGGTTTATGACTAACGCGGAGGGTGCGGGTCTAACGAACAAGACCCGGCAACCCTCCGCCGATCTCTTTTGTTGTGCGGATATGGCGGACGATGACGAACCGCGCGGCAAGGGCGATCCGTTGATCCCGCAGTGAAGATCGGCCCCCGGGAGGAGCAACGGCGCAGACGGGAGGCAAAACGGGCCACCGGAGCAACACCGGCGGCCCGCGGAAGGCGGCGGCGGCGCGGGTCGCCGGCAAGGCGGCGCCGGCGACCGGAGGCGGCGGCGCCCGGCGCGCCGCCGTGGAGAAGATCCGCCGCGGCTGAAGCCGCGGCGGCGGCGGCCGGTTCCGTGGCCGCGCGGAACCGGGAAGGGACGCGGCGGCCCGGCCGCGTCCGCGTGACAGGCGGCCCCCCCGCGGGGCCGCGTTTCCTTCAAGCCGCGGGTCAAACCCGCGGCGGCGGCTCCTTCGGCCGCTTGGCCGAAGCCGAGCCGGCCGGTCCGGTCGGTCGGGCCGCGCCCAGGCCGGACCGGACCCGGCCTAGCCGGGTCGGGCCGGGTCGGGCCGACCCGGTTCGGCCGACCCAGGGGGGGGGGGGTTCGGGCCGGGTCGCCCCGGGCCCAGAACCCCCGTTTCGGGCCCTCTTCGGTCTTTTGCCCATATCTTGGGCCTGAGACCTCCGATTGACGAACCGTCAGCGGCTACGCGATCCTTGGATCGAGACGGTCGTTTCGGTATATTATATTCAAGGTTTCGGAAGACTTTGGGTTCGGCCGGGTTGGTTCGTACACGAAACCAACTGGGCCCTCGGAGCGGAAACGCTCATAACTTGAGCTACGGACGTCCGATCGACGTACCGTCAGCTGTGGTAGTTTCCTCTAAGTGAGACGGAACTTCTGGCATACTGCGCCCGAGGATCGGATACAGGCGGAGTACGGTCGGGTTGGTTTTGCTCTAAAAACCAACCGGGCCCCTGGGACGAAAATGCCAATAACTCTCAGACCGGGCGTCCGATTGACGCGCCGTCTGTTGCGTTGAGATCCTGTTGTCGATACGGAACTTTTGGATACATCAACTTCGGACTACGTGTCAGTTGATGTATCAGCCTCTCGGCTCGTGGAGCGGACCCTCCTAAACGAGCTCGCTATGTGCGGGAACCCTAGCGCTGGCTGTGACTTCGACGACAGAGCAGAGATCCTCCGTGGACTGCGACGACGACAGAGCAGAGATCCTCCGTGGACTGCGACGACGGCAGAGCAGAGATCCTCAGTGGACTGCGACGACGGCAGAGCAGAGATCCTTCGTGGACTGCGGCGACGACTGTGCAGAGATCCTCAGTGGACTGCGTCGACTACTGCACTCAGCGATCCTACGTGGATCAGTGCTACAGGTTCTGTGTGAGCCCGATCCTATGTGGGTCCTTACTACCGGTTCTGTGTGAGCCACTGCCTACAGGTTCTGTGTGAGCCCGATCCTGTGTGGGTCTTCTGCGGGGGTTAGTACCTATCGATCCTTCGTGGGTCCGACGACTTAGATGGATCAGTGATCATCTTTGACGTCATCTGAAAAGTATACCTGGTTGAGCTGAATCTTATGTTACTCTCCTTTGTGGATTGTGTTGAACTATCCTTTGTGGATTTACTGTTTACTCTCCTTTGTGGATTTGAGTCTTGCTTTCCTTTGTGGATTGAGTTGTTCTTGAGCTCGTGAGCAGAGCTAGAATTGGGGACTTAGGTATATGTATGGGCATATACCTAAGTCGAGTCAGATGTTACTTCGTGATTGCATCTTTCTTTCGTGCTATATCCTTTGTGGATTTCGGGAGACCTTCGGGGGTCTCGGGGTCCTTACTGAGTAACTTATACTCACCCCTGCACGGGCTATGCCCGCACCTTGTTGTGTTGGATGCAGACGACGGACAGCGCTGATCACGGTTGGGGCGTGGAGCAGGACAGTACCTGGAGGTGGACCACTGGACGGGACGTGCTCGGAGCGGACGCGGGACCCGAGGAGCCTGGTGGCTATCTGTACCCACCCTTCAGGTGGGATTGCCAGTGGACGACACGAGGCCGCCGTCTTTTCTTCAGTTGTTGTACTTTACTTTTCAGTTGTACTTTACAGTTGGGCTTGTATTTCCGACCCCCTTTACTTTTCCGCACTTGGTAGTTACTTTCCGCTTGCTGACTCTGTGGTGGTTGTTACTTATAAAGGCAATGCCTTCCCTGTTTACTGGGATTTTACGCCTTGATTCTAGTCACCAGCCCCTGGCCTATGGAAGGCGGGCTTGGGGTAGTCACGGCACGGGCCCCGAGGACGGGTCGTGACAAAAATATTTATAGTGTCAATTTTGAAATTATTTATTCCATGCATTTTTTAAAATATAACAATAAAAATAGAATCTATATCAAAATATTTTATTATATCCCTAATAATTTAATTTAATCTATAAAATTCAATTTACATAATAATTATTCAAAATTATATTTATTAAAATATTTTTAATAACATTAATTTGATCTCTTCCTTAATAAAAATAATTACTACCTCAATTTTGTATAATTATTTAATATTCTAATTTTCTAAATAAAAATTGAAAATAAAATAATATGATGAAGAGAAATTAATTATATTTTATAATAATACCTGTAGTATTCATTTTATTCTAAAAAACATAACATTAAAAATGTTATACTCTTTTAAAACATGAATGTGGCAAATTTATCATCACTTTAAATAAAATAATATAAGTGTCATAATATCTTCTATGTTCCTCCATGTGGTCAACAAGTCGAACCTTGGATTCTTATGGTCGATATACACATGACCAATATGGTTTTGTCATGTGTTTGGTTATTTTAATTATTATTAATATTTTAATAAAAATTGTCTTATTTATTTCTCATCAATTAATTAATTTTTTCGTCATCCATGTATAAGTCCATAAAGTAATTATTTTCTTCTTAAAAATTAAAAATAAATTGTAATGATAAATAAAATATATTTTTCATTCATATGAGTATTTATAATCAAATTTATCTTCTATATAGCACTATATTAAAAATAATTTAATTATTAATGACTGAGTGAGATATATTTATTTTTTCTTTCAATTAAATAAATTAAATATCCTAATCTCATCCAAGTGGGTTGTAATGGATACCATATATAATCAATTATATTTTAGGAAAAATCATAATAATTAAATCATATTTATGAAAATTTTCAAGTAATTTTATAAAATTATATTTAATCTTAAAAACCTGATTTACACTTTTACCGTGTTAATAAAATTTACCGATGTTACTATGCATATTGCCAAAAACAAAATAAACCTATTTAAATATTTTTGACCTATTTATTCCAAATATGGAAGCCAATTTTTCAAAATTCAAAACATAGAAGTTTCATTAATTAATTTAAAATTTTTCTCGTTGTTGAAATGAGAAAATGGGTTTTAAATGTTGAAATTTTGCAAAAAAATCGAAATGTTTTTAAATTTGAATTTAATGTAAAATTAATTCCAATGACCAAATATATATTAAATGGTAAAAATATACACTATTAATAATTTTAAACCCTACAAAAATATAATTTAACCATAAAAATTATTTCAATGAAAAAAAGGTATTTTCAATTTAAATTTAGCTTATTTTTACTATTCAGCAAAACATGAAAGTTATCATAATAATAACCAAAATCCATTACCTCTTAATATTTATCTCCCAATTAAAAATAACATGTTTATATTTTTATACAAAAATTATTAATGGTCAAAATTGTAGTTTAAAAGGGGTTCTACATTCGAAGGTGTAAAAATAACCTTTTAAAAAATTAGCTTTTTATACATCTAATAAGTTTCAGTTGATACCCCAATGACTAAAATATATATTGGATTAATATAAAAAAATATTAAGTATATAACACATATATATCTCATTAATCTAATTATAAAATGTAATTCACTCAAAAAAACAAATAACTAATTGATTTATAGTTTTCATAAATAATTCATTGCCAATTAATTCACAACGCAATTTCATAAGTTAGTTATAATTATTCCTACTAACCTAATGGATAGGATATAGTGGTAATTTTACAATAAGGTACTCTTTCAGTAAATTTAAACTCATTATTGCATGTAAATAAATATTTTAATGAATAAAAAATATTTAATGAAAATATTTCATAAAACACATCGGTGTGGTAAATTCTACCCCCCTTAGACTGAATTCTGCCCTCAAAATTTGTCACATGGAAACAAATATATGATCATACCTATTCCTCATCATATCCTAAAGCTACCGTGTAGCTTCATCAAATTAGTGTTTCTTCCATAAAATTTTAATCAGTCGAGTTATCTTTTTTCATATAACATTTCTGTTATGATCCAGAATTTCTATTAGTTGTTCATAATGAGAAAGATCTTGCTCCAGTGGTATGACTTCTAAACTTAGTGCATGTGAAGGATCGGGTATGTACATTCTCACGAGAGATACTTTTAATACATCATGAACTTGAGAGAGATTCATTGGAAGTTCCAATCAGTAATCTACCTTCCTAACACGACCAAGAATTTCAAAATGACATATATACCTGGGGCTCAATTTTCCCTTCTTTCCAAATCCCATTAATCATATCTAGGGAGATATTTGTAGGAACACCTTATCCCCCACATCAAACTCTAGGTAATTTCTTCGGTTGATAACATAACTTTTTATACGTCTCTAAGATTATATTATGTGTTGTTGAATAGATCTGACATTTTCGTCCATTTCATCAACAACATCAGGTCCTAATAGCTTTCATTCCCCAACTTCAGTAGAGTAAGATGGAGTTCTACACTTCTCTCTATAGAAGGATTCATACGGATCCGTCTGAATAATGGAGTGAAGGATATTTTTTATATAAAATTCCACCAAAGGTAGGTGTTTATCCCAACCAACTTTAAAATACAAAGAGCATGCTCTCTACATTTCTTCTATAGTTTAAATTGTCCTCTAAGACTGACTGACTGTCTAAGTATAATAAGAAGTGTTGAAACTGAACTCTGTATCCAGAGCATGCTGAAGACTTCACTAGAACTTCATGGAAAACCACATATTCTAATTAAGGATAATGTAAATTGTACTCCATGAAATTTTACCACTTTCTTTAGATATATCATGGCATGTTGATCCAAAAAAATCCTCTATAATTGAAATTAAGTTTTCTGACTTCGTAAAACGATCATATATAACCCGTATATCATTATGTCCTTTAGATATTTTGGGAAGACTAACATTAAAGTAAATAGTGATGTTTTCCCATTTCCATTAAGGTATGGGTAATGTTTGTAACATCCCCGTAGAATTATATATCTCACCTTTATCTTCTAGACAAACGAATCATCAAAAGACATATTCCGCAATATATCTTTTCATGCCTTCCCATCAGAAGTATTGTTTTAGGTCATTGTACAGCTCTTTTATTCTAAGATGAATAGGGAATCAAGAACTATGAGCCTCATCCAATAACTCATTCTTTAATTCTGGTAAGGGAGTAATACAAACCCTATACATGAAACTTATTATTTCATCAATATCAAAGTTGAATTCAGGAACATTTCTAACCTTCTTTTGTAGGTTAGAATCCTTCTTTTGCACCTCCGTAATCATAACTTTTATATATGATTGTGCATTCATTGGAGAAAGAAAATATTTTGACCCTTAATTTAAAATTTCAAGATCTATCCTTTAAAAAACCATAAATATTTTCTCTTTTGTGATCTATATTGTGGATAGGATAGCATGGTCCGGTCGACTCAATGAATTTCTCACCTTGTTCGCTTTCCCATGGGTGGTAATGTATTGAGAAGTCGTAATAATTAATCAACTCCAACCATCTTATTTGGTGTATATTCAACTCATTTTTCATGAAAATATACATTAAACATTAATGATCAGTATCAACATCACACCATTCACTATAAAGATAATGCCTACAATTCTTTAATGCAAATATTACTGCATCAAACTCTAAATTATGAGTTGAGTAATTTTTCTCATAAATTTTCAACTAAAATGAGGTATAATCCAACACTATATAATTTTTCATGGGAGCACATCTCATCCCCTTCTTCGATGCATCACTATTTATCACAAGCATTTCTCTACTACAAGGAAGTGTGAGTATAGGTAGACCAGATAACAATATTTTTAGCTCTTTGAAATTCTCTTCCCATTCCTCTATCCAATCAAATGTAACTCCATTCCGAGTCATCATGGGGAGTGGATTGTATATTATTGTAAAATAATTTAGAAAACATCGATAATATCCATCCAAGTCAAGAAAAATTTGTATCTTAGTTACCATTTTTGTTCTCTCCCAACATTCAATAACTTCTATTTTGAAGGGATCCATAGATTTCCCTTCTCAGGAGATTATGTGAACCAAGAATGATACTTTCTAAATCCAAAATTCAAACTTGGTAAATTTCTCATAAAGCTTCTCATTTTTCATTGTCTTTGGAATAATTATATAGTGTTCTTCGTTTTCTACCATTCTCTATGAATAGACAAGAATATCATATATAAAGACTACCAAAAATTGATTAAGATAGTATCTAAATACTCTATTAATTAGATCCAAGAAGATTGCGGGGGAATTAGTAAGACCAAAACACATCACTATAAATTTATAGTGTCCATATATTGTACAAAATGTCGTCTTTGCTATATCCTCTTTTCTGAACCATAATTGATGATATTGTGAATGAAGATTAATCTTGGAAGCATATTGACCTCCACCTAGTTGGTTAAATAATTCATCAATGCAGGGAAGAGGATATTTTTTCTTAATAGTGATCTTGTTAAGTTATCAATAATCAATGTTGGATCTCAGTGAGCCATATTTATTCTTAGAAAACAGAACAGGTGCTCCAAAAGGGAATGCACTAGGGTATATGATTCACATATTAAGATTCTCTCAGATTTTCTTCTTCAATTACAGTAACTCAATTAGGTTTATTCTATAAGTTTTCTTTGAAATATACATAGAACCCGGTATAAGTTCTATTCAAAACTCAACATCAAGATTTGGTGGAACAACTCACAATTCCTCTAGAAAGACATCATCATACTATCACACAATGGGAATATTCTTAATCGTTAGTTTCTCTCCAACCATATTAGATAAATAACATTCAATTATTTGAATCATGACCCCCAAGATGGAAGAAATTTATACTATATGTTTATATTCATCCTTACATTGATAGATTCTCATAGATTGATCTGGAATATGAAATGTGACTTCCCTTACATGATAATAGATTTGAGATCTATATAGAGAAATCCAATCTATGATAAGAATCACATAAAATTACACTATATGAGGGATCAGAATATTTTCAGGAAGCACTTTCCCACAAACATCAACTGGAGAAAAATTATAAAATTTTGAAGCGACCATTGTGCCATTAAGAGTTGTCACAACTAAGTCAATGTCTAAATTTTGAGTTAATACCATGATAACCATAAATAATATTCAGAAATAAAATAGTAGGTGGATCCAAAATCAAATAAAACAATATCTACTATAGAGTGGATGTTATTTTCACCATTCACCACTTCATTATCATACTCAATGTCACTAATAGAGATTGAATGTGACATTCCATTGTCTTTTCCCTTAAGTGTTTGTTGATGTTGATCTTCATCAGTAACCCTTGTATTAGGGCATTGATTGGAATAATCCCCCATTTCATTACTCTTGTTGTATTGAAGTGTAGAAGGTGACTTCAATGTAGCATTTTCTTTGTTCTCATCAATAGACATGGTTTTCCCATCACTTTGGCTTTCAACTACCCGATGACCTTTTTCCATAGTATAATCATGTACATGTCCCTTTAAGGAAATTCCCTCCATGTTTCTTTCCACAATTTGAGAAAAAGAGAAAACTCCTCTTCTTTCTAGTGTGGTCTTAGGATTTTCTTTTGATTCTATATTTATCATCTTGAAAAAATTGTATGACTTATGGGGTACTACAATCTCTATCTCAACCTTGAGAGCACATCGAAAAATTTCCTCATAACTATTGATGTCCTCTATGACAGATGCCCTTTGGAGACTTGGTTTTAAGGCACATAAGAATCAAACAATTTTACTCTCATGTTAGATAATAATTCTAGAAGTAAACCTTTCAAGTCATGTAAGATTTTCTCCATCGGTACCAACAGATTCATCATAATTTTTCTTATGGTCAAGGAACTCCTTCTCCTTCATTGTTTGAAGAATGCGAGGAATGTACTTATTTAAAATAAATAAGTCCCTGAACTCATCTCATCCCATAGACTCAATTTCATATCCTTTACTTGTATTCCTGATAATATTCCACCATTGATAAGCTTCACCTTCCAAATGATATATTGCTAAGATAACATTATCATGTTTAGAACATTGTAGAACTTAAAATATCCATTTAGTGGTAATGATCCATTTTTCAGCTACTAAGGGATCTGAAGACCTGCGGAATGAAGGTGCACATTACCTCATGATGGATTAGACAGAATTTTGCTCCATCCTTTACATATTTGGATTTTTAGAATGATTCATTCCTTGAGGAAGTAGTGTGATCATGGTGACATGATTTTCCATTCCAACTCTCATAACATTTGGTTACTCAGGGAGACAATCATTGCATTGACCATCACATTCATCATTAATGTGGTTCCTTCGGGATCATTCCATTGGCTAAAACCAAGAAGTAGACTGTCAGAAACACTAATAAAAATGGGAAAACCACATAGCTCAAGAATAAAATTTCAATTTTTGACACTTTATGTTTTATCCATGGTTATTAATGAACATCTATAAACAGTTGGATAGGATTGTAACCTATACTTTGAAATATCCTTAGTGATTTTAATAAGGTTCCATCATCCTATTTTCCAATGGTTAACTATACCATTTCACTATAAGAGCCCATACATTACATAGAGATATCATTGGTCATGTATCATTTCAACAATGCTCTATATTTTATGATGACTTTGATTCCCAAAAAATACCCTTTTTTGTTTTTATAATGATTTTACTCTAACTGTATTTTTGAAAATTAATTTTATTTATATTCATAATTTTTCAATTATTTTAAAGCTTACTATTTGAATGTAATATTTTCCAAAGTGTTTGGGAAATATTTTTTAGCGTGTTCTGAAAACACTGTTCTTGTCGTACATTTAAGAAAGTAACAAAATAAATAAACCTTATGTACTTTTTATATCTATAATCAAAAGATTGGTATATATGGTTATTCAACCATACATTAACACAAAAGTATGGAATACGAACCATACATTTGGATGGAACCTTACTTTCTATATATGAGAAAAGTATCAATGAAGAACCCTATGTAGGTATGGAACCATATGTTTGATAAATAAACATATGGATAATCAAATTTAATTTTATAATGAACCTTACCTTATAAATAGAAGTGTATGGATCACATACCTTACATTTGAAATTAAAAGAAGTATGGATCATCAAACTTACATTTTTTATCAACCATGCGTTATGATGTCTTATTAGATAATGAAAATAAACCTATGTTTGACATCTTCAAGCAATGGAGATTTGAATTTGTGACTTTATCAGATATTTTGTTAAACGACCTTTTACAGAATATCAAGATGATTTCAAGATCAATAGAAATCCATATTTTAAATCTTTTATTTCACTGATTTAAAGCCAATTTTATTTGATTCAAATGATCGATTTAAGAGGAGAATTATTTCTTATTATTAAGGGATGTTACGACTAATCAATTTTCAAAATTGAATTATTGCGATATTTGTGGATATAGATTTGTGAAACTAGAGATCATATTTATTATATATATAAATATCTGTGTGTGTGTGTGTGTTATTTAAAAAAAATATACTCATAAACATCTTCATACATACAGTAGAACACATACTATTCTAAGATATTCATTTTCTTGTGAAGATATTTTTTAGATATATTGCGATGAAAATGTAAAGACACTACTTTCTATAGATGAAGAGTAATATTGAAGATGTACTTGTTCTACATCAAAGATCTATTTTATGTCTACTTATGGTTTATTGATGAGAATATTTCAAGATCTCTTACAATCAGATCATTTCAGAACTATATCTTCTTAAAGAAACCCTTTTTTAAAGACGACGATCTATCAACTTTTCGTATCATGTTGTTGCAACTATAAAGAAAGATAAAAATAATTTTAAAGACAATACCATTTTCTTATAAGAAGTACCATTTTATTGATCTATGATGTTTTTGAGAACTTCTAGGATTGAGAACCTGAAGGCTCTGTTTTTTAAGCCTTACTTTTTAAATGTGTAAACTACCTGCTCTAAGTTGTAGATAGTCCTATGACAAGAGGACTGATTAGTGAAAATCACCAAGCTCGTGAAGAATAGAGTTTTTGGAGAGGACTGGGGGATTGTTGTGCCCCAAACCACTATATATCCTCATGTCATATACACTATTTATTCCCGATTCATAATTCATATTTAACAGAGTTAAAAGAAATAATTATTTTTAAAAAAAAAATTCTCGAGATGTTATTAAAGTCACAATTCACTCCCACCCCCACCTCCCACACCCTCTATTGGTAATCTCTTATATTCTGACCTAACAATTAGTATCAATGGAATTTTTTTTAGAAATCTATAATAAGATAAAATCATTATGGTCTATATGGATTGATATCAATGGATTATACTCGAGAAGGAATGTCAATGGTTCATGCTCCTTATTTCAACTGTGAAAACTATGGATGATGGAAAGGAAAAAATATTATCTATTTGTAGAATATTGGGTTCAGAGTCTACTCAAAGATTACATCTCCCTTTAAAATTTATGAAAAAACTAGAAATATGGGATGCTGGAATAGGAACTAAATATGAAATTAATTCAAAAGCAATAAATACTATTATCTGTGGTCGTGGACCAGAAAAATTAAACTAAGTTTCATAGAGTCCAACATCGTAATAGATATGATAGAATATATAAGTTTCCAATGAAGGAACTAACAAAGATAGATAGATGATTTATGAAAAATAAAAATTAAGATTTGGTACTTTTATAATGTTTGATGGAGAAATCATTACCTAGATGAATGGATGGATTAAAGAAATTTTCAACAACATAACAGCCTTTGGTGATCTAATCAAACAATCAGATCAAGCCTTGAAAGGTTTAATAGTACTCCCTACCAAATAGAATTTACTATCAGCTACCATTAGACAATCTTCACCGGTTAAGGATTTAACAATGATAAAATTTATTGGAACTCAAATGATATATAAAGAAGAAATGCAAGAGGAAAATAACGATCACAAATCATTAGTGAAAAGGGATAAAAAATATTTAAAGGTAAATTCTTAGAAGAAAATCAGAAAGATGAAATACAATGTCAAGAAATAATGAAATTATGATTCATATGATTATAAAATAGAAATGTAACAGTTATAAAAAATATTTATAAAGTTGTATAAGAAAAATAAAGGATTAAGAAATCCCTTCAAGAAGGATGATATGGACTCAAGAGATGTAAGACGCTTTTAGTGTAGGAAAATGGGTCTTATAAGTCCTATATCTCCTCTGTTAAAAGGTGAAAAAAATATTTTTTAAAAATACTGACTATGAGAAGAAAAATAAAAGATAAATGAAAGCCAAGTTGAGTGTTTCTGAAGACTCCAACATCTATTATAAATTTGACTTAGAAAAGGAAGAATTTGGCCTAAAAGAAAACATGTGCTTCGTGGCTGAAGACGATCATGTACAATCCTCTTACTCCTTTAATTCTAATTATGATTCAATATATTCAAATAACAAACATGCATCCTATTTCAAAATACTAGAAGAAAGATTTTATTCTCTATTAAAGAATCATAAATCACTAATGAATATTCAAAATGCGGTTTTAAAAGATAGATACACTTAACTAAAATAACCCCATGAGTTAATTGATAGTTTTAACTCATCATCCACAAACAGTGATGAACATGAAAATAATATTAAGACACTACAAGATGAACAAGAAACTTATACAATTTAATTTATCTTCATTAGAAAAGGAGAAAAACATTAAATTAAATTCATGGTAAAAATGTTATTTAAAATGAATGATATAGTATAGGAAGTAAAAGTGGAAAACCTAAACTATATAAAAACTATTTTATTCCCAATTCAAAAAGTGAAACTGGTCATTACTGTGGAAAAAAGGAAATTTACCAAAAAAAATTTATCTAAGAAATCCCAAAATAAGTGGAATTAAAATGGATTTGGTTTCAAATAGTAAATTTGATTCAAATAAATTGAGTTATGGAAAAAAAAAGCAAATTTGGGTTCCTAGATCTCTTCTATATAACACTATTGGACCCAAGAGAATATGTGTCCCAAAAAAACTCTTATTTAATATATATTTACAAAAGGCAGGTTACAGTAGTAGAAAAGCAATATGGTACATGGATAGAGTTTTCTCCAAGAATATGAGTGGAAACTCATCCAACTTCAAATCATAAACACAAAATGATGGTGTATTAGTCCCTTTTGGTGATAATGCCAATGGAATAATTATGGGTATTGGAATAGTTGGAGATCCAAAAATAGTCTCAATAAAAAAAGTACTATATGTACAAGGACTAAAAAAACCCTGATAACTATCTCTCAACTCTATTATGATAGATATTATGTTGAATTTTCTAAAAATTCTGGTTCTGTATTTAAAGATAAGCTACTTAAATTTAGAGCAAACATAACAGACAATGTTTATACTTTTGACCAAAATTTCTTGTGTAAATAGATGTGAATTGTATAACTGCTAAGATAAATGAATCATGGATCTGGAATAGAATATTGGACATTTAAATATTTTTAAATTACATAAATTATATAAGAAAAAGTTAGTTTCAAATTTTCCAAGTATTAAGTTTGAAAGTGACAGATTCTGTGATGTATGTCAAGTTGGAAAACAACACAAATCATCTATTAAAACTATTAACATAATTGCTCCATCAGAACCATTAGAATATATCCACATGTATTTTTTTGAACTATCAAGAGTAGCATTTTAGGATGGTATGTTATATGTATATGTTTTAGTTGATGAATATTATTGATTTACATGGATATATTTTCTAAAATAAAAAAACTAAATGTTTTACAGTATTTGAATATTTTTGAAAAAAACATCAAAGTGAAAAATGTTTTAAACTAATTTCATTAAGAAGTTATAATGGTATGGAATTTTAGAATCATGAATTTAATTCCTTTTTCTTAGATATGGGTATAAAAAACATCTTCTCTATAGCAAGAACAACTCAACAAAATGTAATTTTTGAAAAAATAAATAGAAATATTAAGGGAATGGTAGGGAGTATGCTAAATGAATACAGTATTCCTATAAATTTCGAGGCAGAAGATGTAAGAACAGCTTACTATATAATGAAAAGACTTTTAATTAGACCAATTTAAAAAAACATCCTTTGAACTTCAGAATAATAGAAAAACAAAATTAATTTAATGTTTTTGGATGAAAGGTATATATCTAGAATACCAAGGATAAAGTTGTTATGTTTGATTGAAAATCTCAAAAATTAATATTCATAGGATATTCTGCTACTTCCAATGCCTATATAGTTTTTAATAAAAATTCAAGAATTTTTGAAGAATCAATTTATGTGAAATTTAATGAATTTTACCCTTTATCAAAATAAAAGATCAAATTAATAATGTTGACTCAAATGATAACATGATAGTTGAGGCCTTGAAATATGTGTTTGATAATGATATAAAAAAATTATCCAAGTACAGAAGAACATGAAACTAATAAACCTTATAGTTTTTTACCACGACAGTGTGGAAACTGAAAGAAAATCCTCATTTAGAAACTGTTATATGAGTCCTAGAAACAAGAATAAAAACTAGAATAAATATAAGAAATATAGTTGAGTTATATGCATTTCTATCCCAATTAAAACCTATGTCTATATAAGAACCCTTTAATTATGTGAGTTTGATGATTGAAATGCAAAAATAACTAAACCAATTAAACCTAAATGATGTTTGGGAATTATTTGAAAGACCAAAAATCTATCCTCTTATAAGAACTAAATGGGTCTTTAGAAATAAAAAATATGATCAAAGAATTATAACTAGAAATAAAGAATGACTAGTGGATAAAGTATATAATTAGGAAGAATTTTCAGATTATGATTAATCCTTTTCCCCTATAGGTAGAGTAGAATCCATTTGAATCCTTTTAGCCTATTCATCTTATATGCATTTCAAATTATTTAAGATGGATTTTATGTCTGTCTTTTTAAATGGTTTTTTAATGGAGGACGTCTAATTTGAATAACCTCCATGTTTTGAAAATTCTCAAAAACTACATTTTGTTTTTAAACATACTAAATCTCTTTATGTCCTTAAATAAGCACCTAGATCTTTATATGAAAGATTAAGTTATTTTCTTTTGAAATTTTATTTCATTGTTGGTATAGTAGATCCAACACTTTTCAAGAAAATAGTATATTATAATATTTTATTAGTTCAAATTTATGTTCATGATGTAATTTTTGGGTCAATAAATGAAAAGCTTCGTCATGAGTTTTCGAATCTAATTAAATATAATTTAAAATGAGTATTATTGGAGAACTAAATTTATTTTTTGGACAAAATTTATCCAAAATATTTTGGAAATGTTTTGAATCAAATCAAATACCTTGTTCATTTACTAAAGATGATTGGACCTGAAAATAGTAATACATATGCAACTCCTTTGTGTACAAATATAAAACATGATTTGGAGGAAGCTGAAAAACTAGTGGACAACAAGCTATGTAGAGGTACGATTGGTAGTTTATTATATCTTACTTCTATAAGGAAAGATATTATGTATTTTGTATTTATTTGTGAAATAATTCAAAAAAATAATAAAACAATCTCATCTTAATGTTGTCTAAATAATTTTCAGATATTAAAAATGAACTAATTTTCATTCAATAATTTTTCCAAAACTTATAATTTTAATTTAATTTCACACTCACGTTCTGATTTTGGATGTTTTACATTATATATAAAACGTACATTGGGGACATGTCACTTTTTAAGAAAACTATTAGATTCATGGTCTAGTAAGAAACAACACTCAGTTGTATTGTCGACTACCAAGGAAGAATATGTGTCTGTAGGAATTTGAGGTGCACAAAGTTTGTGGATGAAAAACACACTTATTGACATTGGACTAGACTTTAATAGTACACCTATTTTTCAAAATAATAGTAGTGAAGTATATATATCAAAAAAATCATATATGTCATTCTAGAACTAAACATGTTTATATAAGGAATCACATTTCAAGAGACCGTTTTCTTAAAAAATACATATTTTTTGAATTTTTAAATATTGAATATCAATTAGCTAATATTTTAACTAAACCACTTCCCAATAAATGTTTTCAGTTTATTAAGGGGGATCTAGGTTTATTTAATTTTAAATATGTTTTAATTGATTCTAATTATAATTTAATTTATCAGATTATTTTTTATCTTTGTTATTTTAACATTTTAAATATATATTTACTTTAATTAGTTGACTTTAACAATTAAACTAATTTCTCTGCTTATTTTACATAAATTGGTTTTATTATTATTATTATTATGTATTAATTTTAATACTCTATATATGGTTTGTTTAATTTATTTTTGTATTGATTATCGTACATAATGGCATGAGAATCATGGTTCTGACAGAAAACAATTTGAATTGCATACCCTCTTTTATCTCAAACCATTTTGAATACCTACACCTTCATCTCTTTCAACTTCCTTGGTTTTCCCTTTAAAACGATAGAAACCATTAAAACTCAAATCCTCAGAGATTTCATGTCTATTTTGACAGCAATGACAATGACTAAGAGAGTCTAGGAGGGAGAAGCAAGTAATATCATGCCCAAGTGCTCAATGTGCAAAAAAATCATTCAAGGAAAAGTGGTGAATCTAGAGTTTCTTTAAAAGATGAACTAGTTATTGAAGCAACAGATTTAATTTAAAGTTATCAAGATGAAATTCAATGAAGATTACACTAAATTTATTCATGAGGTAACATTGGAATGCTTTTCTAAATCTGTTTTGTTTAGCATGGCAGTCGTCGAAGATTTAATAACCTCTAAAATTGAGGATATGTATTTCATTATTTATTTAGTTGAGATTGGGAAGATTCTTGAACTTCCCTCATGAGGGATTTTTTCATTTAAACTTTAAATCAATAGGTTATTAGAACCAAAAATTAGAAAATTTTATTACTTTTCTATTTGGATCAACAAACATTAAGAATTTGTTTGAAAGACTTGGAAGCTGACCTAATAATTTTAGTTAAGTTTATTCCAACTGGCTAGCACCCTGGATAGAGTAAATGGATAAAATTACATACCCCAACATGTATGTCATGTTTCTATTTCTAAGTGAAATTATGTTTAATTTCCCATGATATCTTGAATTATATTTGAACTATTTTTTTCAGCCTGAAGCAAGGATGAATGTTTATCTGTATGGGAATATAATTTCCAAAAAGAAATTTTAAAAAATACATGATCAGAATGACCAATGAGAGGGTGACATGTAATAACAGCAATGTAATAAATGATGGAACCCTCAAGAAGTTATGATTTTTATGTAGCATAGTCTAAGGGAAGATTATAACTATGAGATTATATAAGGACAAGATCTCTTCTCAGGGGATAAAAATTGATAAATCAAAATATAGATTTATAGAATATAGGATTGTAGAAGTTTTAAAAAAGACAAGGATATTACCTATTGTACCTAAAGATGGAGGAAGTCAAAAAAATATTTATAAGGTTAAGAAATAGAGTTATTCTAGAGAAACCTCATCATAAAAATATTCAATGTTCAGAAAAACCTATTGGTTATAAAAAAATTTATGTTCCTATTCAAGAGGATACAGAGGAGATATAGGAACAAAGGAATGAAGAAGTATTTACATAAGATAATATAAATCCTCCTGAAGAAGTGATTTCTCAAACAAAAGTGGTTTCTAGAATAAAATAATTTTCTCAAGAAAAATCTCAAGTGATGGAACTATCAATAAATTTGTAGATTAAATTGGGAGTGACCATCACGAAGATCCAATTCAATGTTATATTTCTCACATGGAGAAACAGGCAATAAAAAATGTGAATAAAGAAGCAGAAAATTTATTTGGAGTTCAAACAAAATATTTTAATGAATCTATATCTATTGAACAATAAAAAGAGAAGTATATTGAAAAATAGGTAGATAAGGCTTATGAAATTAAATCTTATTCTCAATCATTACACTAGTAACTAGTATAAAAACACTTGAATCAAGCATATGATTTGTATGACTCACTATTTGATCATGTGGAAGAGCTAGTTTTGATTTTCAAAAAAGATGAGGATGAAAATTCTTTTTTTTAAATGAGATGGAAAAATAAAAATATAAATTGGAAGCTCCGAAAGAAAGTATTGTTTCCAAAAGTAAATTTGATGCATTCAAGAGGGAAATGTTGAATGAAATTATAAATCTGATGTGAGAAGGTGTTTCAAAAGTAGAATTGGTGGATTTTAAAAGATACATGGGACAATAGTTTGAGTCTGTAAAAGAAAATCAAGTAAGTACATATGATACTTATCAAGATCTGATAAGGAGATTTCCAGCCATTACATCTTTAATGAGAAATATGAATGACATAGTGCAAGACTTTCATTGTAATAGTGCCCCTTTTTCCTATTTTTGGACAATTAGAAACATCCTGTTGAGAACCTCACTTCTATTGAACTAAGTATGAGATACCTTCTAAAAATATTTACAGATAATATGAATGTGTTTAGGGAAAAAGAGGAATTTATGCATGATTTTTTCTTGGTAAATCTAATCAAAGATCTTCATGTGAGTCCGGAATCAAGTGATTTAGTTATCGATCTGAGAGATGCATTAATGAAGAAGTTGAGGTTGCAGTTGGTAGAATTAAAGCAAATGTTTTAGAATCACAGAAATCCCTTATCCAACCCTTAAGCCAAATTCCATGAATTGTTATCATTATGTATCTATACACTGTATGGTGAATGACATATGTTTTATTCTTATTTTTTGAGTTTAATTTATTTACTTTTTATGTCTTTGTTAAATGTCTAGCAACCCAGATTATATTATTAACAAATAGCTTATCATAACATTTACTTATTATTCCGTGTAACATTTAATGTTATTTATTCCTTATTATATACTTTATTTTTGATGTCACTAAAAGGGGGAGGAAATTGGATTAACACACAATTTATACTCTTATATATTTGAAAATTTATTTAAGATATTTTTTTTGGACATATATTTGTATTAAAAAAGGGGAGAAAATTTGATAAAGGAATAAACATATCATTTTATTATTTTAAGATATGAGATGGAGAAATATGGATAAACATATTTTTTATAATGGTATAAATTAACATTGAAATACTTTTGTTGAATGTAAAAAAAATTATACATTTGGAAAATTATAAATTTATGAAAATAATTTTATGGTTTTTGTTATCATCAAAAAGGGGGAGATAGTTGGGAATTAATTGTTGCAACAATACTATATATTTTATTATGACTTTTATGCTCACAAATAACCTTTTTTTTACTAATGATTTTAATTTAAGTGTATTTAAATAAATTAATGTTCTTTATATTCATAATTTTGGTATTATTTTAAATCTTGGTATTTGCATGTGATATTTGTCAAAGTGTTTGGAAGAGAATTTTTATAATGTTTTTGAAACACTATTCATATGATATGTTGAATACTATGATGTAAGAAATAAACACTACGTTCTTTTTATATCTATAGTCATAGGATTGACATGTATGGTTAATCAACCTTACTTTGACACAAAAGTATGGTAAAATAACCTTTCATTTTGATGGATCATTACATTTGAATGATGAGAAAAAATATGGATGATGAACCCTACGTATGTATGGAACCATACATTTAAGAAGAAAATGTATGGATCATCAACATTAATTTTGTAATGAAACTTACATTATGAAGACAAAAGTATGGATCGCATACCTTATATTTTGAAGTTAAATAATTATGGATCATAAATATTACATTTTTGATCAACCTTACATTATAATGTTTGATTAGCTTATTAAAAGAACAATACATTTTACTTCTTTAAGGGTTGGATATTTTAATTTGTGACTTTATTGGATATTCTATGTAATGGTCATTTTTGGAATACCAGGAAGATTTCAAGATCGATTCAAATCTGGAGTTTAAAGCTTGTCTTTGAATGATTTAAATCTGATTCTATTTTATTCAATGAATCGATTTAAGAGGAGAAATTATTGCCTATTTTTAAGGGAAGTTATTAGTTCTCTATTTTCAAATTTGAATTATCGCAATCTTTGTGGATCAAGATTTATAAATAAGAATCTTGTATTTATTATATATATATATGTGTGAATATGATTTATAAAAAAATATAGATTCATACACATCCACAAACATACAGAAAAACACAGAATGATCTAAGAAATTAATTTTCTTGAGAAGATCTTTTTTAGATCTATTGCAATGAAAATGTTGAGAATCTGTTTTCTAAAGAATAAGAGAAACATTAAAGATTTAATTGTTATAAATTAAATATTTATTGTATGTATTCTTCTAGTTTATTTCTGAGAATATTTCATGACCTATTGTAATCAGATCATTTTAGAACTATATTTTCTTGAAGAAACCCTTTTCTGAAGACGGTGATCCATCTACTATCATTTGTGTGCTACTACTACATTGAAGAACAATTGTAAGCATTTTAAACAAAATGCCATTTTATTTTAAGGATTCATATATTCTCGATATAAGATATGTTTTTACAGTTATCAGTTTGAGAACCCTAAGGATTTGTTTTTAAAACTATACTTTTTAATGGTGTCAACAACCTGCACTCAGCTGTGGATAGTCCTGTAATAACAGGACTGACTAGACAAAATCACCAAGCTTGGGGAGAAGATTGTGTGTGGAGTTGACTAGGAGATTTTTTCCCTGAACCACTATATATCCTAATATCCTATGATTTATTTATTTCCGTCGTACAAATCATATTCTTTATAGTAAAAAGAAAGAATATTCTCTGTTCATGATTCTCGAGAACTGTTTAAAGTCACTATTCACCCCCCCCCCCTCCTCTTGTGGTTATCTCACATATTCTAACCTAATATATATTACTACAATATTGAAGAATATTTACTACATAACATAACACAAACCATTCTAGGACAATATAAGTTTAGTGTCATCGGAAACTGGGAAACATAAACAACTAGTTCATAAAACATCAACATTATCTCCCACTTATATTTTCATGAGTAGACTACTTTTTGAAATATCATACATAATACCCTTATTCATGACCTTTGTAAAATAATATTAAAGTATAAGAGAAAATGATCAAAAATGGTAAATTAGTGAAATAAAAATCATATCAAAACCATAAGAACATAACATTTTAAAATCTCATCCTGCATATAAAAGATCCAAATATCATGTCATGGGATAAATCATAAAAGTGAACTTTAATCCAAATAGTCAAAACATGAGATATGAAATTTCATGTAATACTAAAATAATCATATAAAATCATTTCATATTATTCAAGGATCATTTTCAATACAGTCATAGAGGAAAAATTCCTTTTTTGAACCATGTTCTCTCCTCATTCCAACCCTATATTACTGAATCAGATTTACTTGTTTTTTCAGTCATGTCTATCTCATGAGATAAAAATATTTTCCCAATGAATTTGAGGAAGATATATGTCCCACCAAGCCTATAATTAAACCATTCTTATGTGTTCTACAAAAACATAAAAACATTCACTATAGCAAAACCCATGAAATAAAATGGGTTTCTTAAACATTATTCCATTATAATTTATATAAAAAAAATGGATTTACTAATTAAAATAACATCATAATCACAAAAAATCACAGTAATAATAGGGTAAGAAATATTACCCTATTTAAATAGTTTAATCTTATATGGAAAATAATTTTGATAAAACATAAGAAATTAATTCTTGAGGAAAATATCATTTCTTCTTCAAAATCGTTTTCCTTCCTCAAAAAGCCACACAATATTAGAAAAACTAATTTTATTTGAAAATAACCTTGTAATATTGTAGGTGAATATTTAATTAAATAAGGCATTATGTATTCATAAAAATACATTAATGATGTACCATCCCAAAAAAACATTCTGCACGTAATTTTTCTAGAAAAGTCAAAAAGTACATCTTACCGAAAATGAATAACGATTCCATTAAAATCATTTAGTAAAAAATAATCAATGGGTAATATAGACATTTAAAAATTTTATAAGGATATAGAATATAGTTTTAAATAATTATTTAGTAACCATGGATGGGGATGATAAATGTACCGCGGTAAATTCTTACAAATAAACAATCTTGGATAAAAACGAGATTTTCAAATTCATCCCTTACCTTAGGTATGATATACTACGTATGTATCCGAAACTCCTATATAATTCTTTAATTAATGTTAATAATTTATGATATAATTATAATAATTTCTATGATAACATTCATTCTCATATTTTCATCTGATTGTTATTAACATTTCATTACTACTTGTTATTCAGATATAAACTGCTTTATATTCTAATTCATGTTTTGTCTGATAAGTTCTTATTCATCTATTTTAGGTTATAGTTATATCATTTAAAATAGGTTATTAGTATAATATATATCATATTTATTCATTCAATTAATTTATATAATCATTTTTAATGAAGAATATGTAGAACAAATCACATCGCAATGTGGAGACGGTAAGCCATACAAACACACGAGTGACGATATTGTTCCCAAATTTTTTGAATGGTATTGAAGAGGATGGTGTATAGTATTTCAGAATAAATATAATTTTATATTAATAATATATATATACATATCAATTCTATGATTATACCCATCCATGTAATGTGGTGGTGAAAAATGGATTAGACCATGACGTTGAGATGGTAAGCCGTAAGTATCCACTCGTGGTGATTTTATTTTTCATATGATGGGTTCAAGGTGGAGTATGGTTGTTTCATAATCATAATATACTGTAAATATTTATGTACTACTGGAGTTATTACTTTATAATGAATCAACTCATGAGGTGTAATTAGAAGAAGAAATAAGTTTGAAGTAATGTTAAATGATATTAGTTCTTCTTCGAGGTACCTTTGGTAGGCATCCTCTTAGAGCACTAGATATTGTATCTGAAGAAGCACAGTTATTCTAAAATGAATAAAGAGATGTCTTTAAGGTAAAGTGGAAGGTGGTGGTCGGTCTTTAAGGCTCAAAATTATTTCAAATTTTGGGGAAGAAGTTTCCTTTTATAATTGAGGTGAGGTGCACTTTTGGAAACCTTAAAAATATTAATTTATAATAAAATAAAAACCCATATAAAAACATCCAAAATGTCCCAATTTTTAATATTATATTATATATGTTTGTAATCCCATTAAAAAATAAATTTTAGTCATTTTTTATGTTAATTTAATCATTATCATTTTAATTAACACTTAGTTATTCTATTTATTTTCTAACTATGTAAAAAATTATTTCAACATTATAATGGTGAAATATTTACTTATTTCAAGTCAATTAGTCCATAAATGAAATTTTTTAATATTTTAGACCATATCATAATTATTATATTTTTTTTAAATTATAATTTTTAAATAATTTATGAAAATCATATTTTGAAAAAATACCAATAGTGTCAATTATGACAATATATATTTCGTGGATTTTCTAAAATATAAAAATAAAAAGTTAACCACGAAAAAAAATTTATTATATCCCTATGGGGTCAAATTAGTAAATAAAAGTTATTTGAAAAAATAATTATTCCAAAATATATTTATTAAAAAAATTAATAACATTTATTTGATCACTTCATTAAAAAAATAATTACTACCTAAATAAGGTGTAATTATTTAATATAGATATATGTTGAATAAAAATTCAAAATAAAATAATATGGTGAAGATAAATCCATTATCATTTAAAATAATACTCATATTTGAATTTATCTTATGAAAAATATGTCATCAGAAATGTTATACTCTTTTAAAACAAGATTGTGACAAATTTATCTTCACTTTAAATAAAATAATATAGGTATCATAATATATTATATAAGACTCCAAATGGTCAATAAGTTGAACCATGGATCTTTATAGTCGTGATATAATCGACCAATAAAATTTTTTCAAGTGTTTGTGCCTTTGGATTGTTATTAAAATTTATTAAAAACGGTTTTACTGATTTCTCATCTATTAATTAATTTTTTCATCATCCAAGTATAGTCTTTTTGGTAATTATTTATTTCATAAAAATGAAAAATAAGTTTTCATGATAAATAAAAATATGTTAGATTTAAAATTATTATTTATAATCAAATTTATCCTCTTTATAACTTTATATCAAGAATAATTTAATTATTAATGTTTGAGTGAGACATATTTCACTTTTCATTAAATAAAAAAAACTGAAAAACCTAATCTCATCCAAGTGGGTTCCAATTCATATAATTTCTATAGAAGTATGTTTTAAGAAAAATTCTAATCATCAAATTATATTAATACAAGTGTTAAGGTAATTTTATAATAGTATTTTCCCTTAATTACCGAATTTACCCTTTTACCATGTTAATAAAATGTACCATAGTTTCTATTCTTGTTGCCCAAAAATAAAATAAATGTATTTTAATAATTATGACCTAATTATTAAAAATATAAAATCCATTTTTTAGAATTATCAACACCTAATTTCCAGTATTTAATTTAAAATCAATCTCATTTTTGAGGTGAGCAAACAGATTTAAAGTTAAAATATTATAAAAGATAGAAATGTTTTTACATCTGAATTTAATATAAAATTAATTACAACATTATAAATTATATTAAATGGTAAACCAATATTCTATTTATACATTGAAACCATTAAATAATTTAATTTAACTATATAAATAATTTCAATGAAAAAAATTATTTACAATTAAAATATATTTTATTTCATATATTCAAGAAAACATGAAAGTTATCAGAAAAAATATTTGAAATCCATCCAAAGATAATTTTTATATCTGACATCAAAAAAATGTTTATTTTATCATATAAAATATATTAATGAGTCCAAATCATGATTTAAAATGGGTTTTCCATTCGAAGGTGTAAAATTATCCATTTAAAAGAAATTAGTTTTTATACATAAAATAGGGTTTTACTCAAACACTATGACTAAAATATCTATCAGATGAATATCAACAGTATTTAATTAAATATATAACACATATATATATCTCATTAATTTCATTAACAAAATTAATTCACTCAAAAATAGAAATATATAATTGATTTATATTTTTTATAAATAATTGATAGCCAATGAATTCACAATTCATTTTCATAAGTTAGATATAATTTATCCCACTAACCGAACAGCTAGGCCATAACTGTAATATTATAATAAGGACTTCTCGTGGTTCATTTAAGACCATAATTTCATGCAAAGAAAGCTAGTAAATTATAAAAATCATTTAAAGAATATATTTCATAAAAACATCCTATATAGTGTTACCTATATTTCATTAATATCTTTCAATAATAGTGATTAATTCAATTTATTAAGATATAATTCCATTTTGGGCATAAAAAAATTTCATTATGGTCAATTGGATTTTATTTTAATTTCTAATTTATTTTAAACTAAGAAATTAATTTTATATGTAATTTTAAACTATATTTTCATAATTTAGTTAATATCATTCATTTCCCACATTACAACATCTAGGTGATAACTATCATAGTTAAATATTAATGACTACTCATTTGTTTAAGCTTGGTGTTCTCTATAATGTAAGTTATTAAAGTGATTTATTTAAAAAATAATAATACTTTCAAATATTGGGGTATTACATTATCCCCTCATTCAGTAAATTATGTCCCTAAAATTTGAAATTGTATATTAAAAAAACCAAGGTTATTCTTAAAATTATTTGTGGGTAAACCACATCATAAATAAGGTTACTACACCATTATTTTAATAAGAGTTAAAGTTAAATGTGTTGGTCACCAACAAAATAGGATTTTGAATATGATAACAATATTGTGATGTGAAAACTAGGACATGGAAGTAAAATAAAACTATCATGTTCTGATTAAGAGTGATAGAAAAGATAGTCATAAGAAATCCAACTATCATAAACCCATAAATCCTTGATGGGATAAATAGGTCATTTATTTCTGGTTAAGAAAATTAAAAGACTACAATTTACATTCCAAATTACATTCATAGATTAGAGGGATTATTTTTCTATCATTATACACAGTTTATAATATAAACTTACATGATTTATTTAAATGTCATAAGAATAAACATATTTTTTTGTTTTTTGACCTATTTTTACTTCATCTCCCACACTAGAAAATGGATATTCAACTTGAATTTTTCATTCCTAAATCTCTTTAATGTATCATAATATCCACAATTCATTTCTTTAGACTTTAAATATTTATTGAAACCAAAATGGTTATAATATCATAAGATAATTCTTAAAAAATAACAATCCTTCATATGAAGAAAGATACATTAATATCCCAAAAGTTAACAATAATACCCTAAATTCAACTTAGACCATTTATAAATTAGAATATTTAAATATTAATATATATATTTTATAGCCTATGATTGAAACCCACAAAAATAATTACATATCATAGTCTCCCAAGATAAATTTATTATTTACCTCCAAAAATGTACATGTCCTAAACGTATATTCTCCAAGACATGTATACTATTTGTGTAAATAACATGGATCTCCATAACTCCATAATAAAATAAGTATTCATAGAAATACCATTAACCTTATATTACTCAAATAATCTTCTATAACATTATATTTACCTTAATTATATAGGTTTCTCAGAATAAAATTATCATTTATCAATAAAAACATTTAACTAAAAAGAAAATATCATACTTATTAGGATATCATGTGGGTCAGTGGTATGTGCAAAGACCTCGTATCCCTTTTGGTTGTGGGTGCAGACCATGCTACCTTTCTAGACACGATGAGTTATTTCCCTACCTATGGGTTGTCCTTTTTCTAAAACAATATTAAAATAATCCTTACACAATTCCCAAAATATTTTGATAATATTTTTTTAAATTACCATAATATATTAATTATTAATGAAATGTTTTAACCTCAATGGTTAACTAATATATTACATTTTGAATTTCAATAATATAATAAACTCTAATTGCCTTAAAAATTGAAGATCATATAAACCCTAAATATTATCCTTGACGTTGAACATATGTCTACATAAATTAAATTAATTCTTACACATATAACCCTTTTTCACTTTTCAAACATAAGGGTTATATAGACCTCGAACAATTTTCAAAACTCAATAAATGTATCCCAAAAGTAATCACCATCACACTACGCCACTTTTCAATGGTATTGATTTCATCTAACATATGTTTTCAAATTTAGACAAAAAACCAACTATATAATATCCTTTAGGTATTTCTTTATTATCATGATAATTAAGATATTTCATAATATCAATGATAAAACATCATTCACTCTACATTAATTATAACTCATTAACCTTGATTTGTTTTTATCCATCTATAAAACAATTATATGAAGTTAGTCATTTTTATTCATCAACCCAAAATTTTTCATACTAATATAATAATAAAATAATTCATACCTTAAATCTAGAAATCAATTAATTACTTTATTGCATTGATGACGCCTTTATCTTCGAGCATGGATTCCATATCTCCAGAAAATAAATAGTCAGGTCCTTGATGGTATTTCCATTGTCAGATGAGATGGATAAATTGATATTTTGAAATCATATAAAATATACTATGTGATCCATTAAAACTTTGACGAAAAGAAAATTTATTAGATTGTTTGAAATAGTTTTTTGGATGTAATTTGGATGTGCAATAATATTTAAAAATCATTTAGAAAATCTCTTTATATTATAGTGATGCTTAAATCATCTTGTATGGATATGAAATTTATTTGAGATCATTTACCTTTCATATGGATGAACGATAGTTAATATGTTGAGAATAAAATCATTAAAACGTGAAATGAATTATTAAATGTTAGAATGGAAATATTTTTTTACTCTTAAAAACTATATAATACTTTAATATTCAAATAATTTATACCAAAACAAATTAATCATCTAAATTAAATATCCCAAACTAAAATTAATTACCTCAAAATCCATCACATAAATAATAAAATGGTGCTTGTCAATTTAATCTTGAAATCAACATTAAACTAATATACCCATGATGATTTCTATAACTCTTACATTAATTGGAACAATTTAGACTTTATATAAATCCTACAACCATAATACCATTGGTTAAATAATTATTTAAGGAATTTTATATTCAACCACTTCCTTTTGTTTCCGCCATTGTCTAAAACCAAAATTCAATGAATAAGAATCAATATAAAATAATTAGAGACATATATAAATTAATCATGAAATATTACTCATAATTTGTCTATGTGATGACACCTTCTCTCAAACTATGAATTATTAGTTTTAACCAAGGTTTTAAATGGTCATTATCAAAATTTATTGGTTGTGATTATATAATTATACTTATTCTCAAAGTTATCCATAAGGTATTTTTCCCCAATCAATTGTATTTATAAATTTATATTCTAAAGTTTCTAATAATCTCCCAATGATACCTACATTAATGTGCCGACCCTAGAAGCCCAAATCAATAGCGTTACATTATTAAATTGTCATAAGATACATGAAATCACTTCCCAAAGGACTAAATATTTTAGATATCATGGTAATCATAATACTTATTTGAAATTAAAATTTCATTTGGGACAAAAAATTTAAAAAATGTTTTCTTGGAGAACATCACTATTCCCCTTAGCATAGCACTACATATGAATTATATTAAACTTGTTTCAAACCTAGGGAAAACAAAACATGAGATATGGATGAGCTTAAATGCACAGTAAGGGTTATTTACAACAGAAACAATAATGAATCTTTGTGTATAATCGACAAAGTAATGTAGATAAGAGAACATGAATGCCATTTAATCATAAAAATGATAATCAAATTCATCCATAGATAATGTAAACAAAAAAATCACATGGATAATAACAATCATAACTGAATTCTAAATAATTGGAATTCATAATTATTAGATGCCATGTTTCTTAGGTACATGGGACCTTTACTGTCCTGACTTTTCATAAGACGGTTTAGAATATTGGGTAGAAACCCATCTGGTTTGGATAAATGATTCATCTCATGAAACAAATGATACATTTATGGTATTAAGTTTTTCTGTACCCAATCCATGTCTTACCATTCCAAATAATTATTCTTATATTGAATAATTGATTTGAAATGTAATTTTTAAATCAAAATGTCACAAACCAGTTTGATACATTTGAATTGTAATCACTAAGAAGGAAAATAATTTAAAAAAATGTAAAATACCATTAGGAATAAATAAATCATGATATTAAATGTAAAATTTGTGGCTCATACACTGCATATAAGTGAATTGGTTTATAATAAAAAATACGATTCAATGGAATGTAAATTGGTTCAGAATCCATTTCTACATGCAACCATTCGAATTGTGTTCCCCATAAAAGTAATAATTATAAAATTATTAATTTAATACCAATAATATAATTATATTAATTATACGATATATCAAAGGGAAGTATACACAAACTATACAAAATAAATAAGTGGTGAATTAGGCATATGCCTCTCATAAGAAAAATGAGATGTGAACATCCTTACCTCACACTTCCCTTTGGTGTAGCATTATTTAACCTCTTGTATAATGGTTTAAATAATATAATTAACTCCTTAAATGACAATATTAATATTTATTAAACATTTTTTAATTCTTTTATATCAACTTACAACCCATTCATTAATAATATTTTATTATTTCTAGTGTTTTGGGTTCATTCGTTTCATGGTTCCCTGATTGATTCATTTTTATATAACTATAGATTAAATTTTAAAATGGGAATAAATATTTATGATTCAAATTAAATGGTATTAGTGATATTATATGAGTATAATTGGTCCAATATGTCATTTTTTCTTACATTAAGATAAATATTTTGAAAAATGATAATGATAAACATTTAGTTTATTTTGGATGTTTTTTCAAACACCATGATATAGATTCATTTTATTTACTATTAAGAGTATATATTAGTTAAATAACATAAAATAAGATATTATTTATTTATAAAAGTATTATATAACTAAAATAACATTTTTATGACTATCCATGAAGGTCGTAATGGAAATCGAACCAAAAACTTATTCACGGAGGTGAGTAACCGTCATAACATGGGAAACAGTTTCACTTCATTGAATTAGAGGAGGAAATAAAACAGATGGATATAATATATTCACCTTTAAACATAAATCATATTATATAAATTATTTTTTTAATTATTATTACTTTATGGATGAAATATGTGAGGTGAAATTAGAAAAAGAAATTAAATTAAGAGAGGTGTTTTGAGAAATGTTCCTCTTGCACATCACCTCCTTCAGAGAACCTTAAGGTCATTGGATTTCATATTTTTATTTGATTAGTTAAACAATTAATTTTTTAGAGTGAGTAGGATAATTCTTTTTAGATATTTTAGTATAATCCATGCTTTTAAGTTGAAATGGGGTGTTAAGGAATGATATTTATACTTGAGGATAGGTGGGTTTGAGTGATTACAATAATGACTATTATATTTTTAATTCCAACCACATTGAGGTTGAATTAATTTCCATGAATTTGGATGGAAATTTATATTTTAAAAGCGGGTAAGGGTTGATAAACACCTTTTCCAACCATACAATTTTATAGTTATTAGGTATATTAATCTTTTACCTTTTTAACTTTACCCATTTAATTGTTTTTCCAATACCACGGTAAATAATTGTTTTTACCATGAAATCCTTTTCTTTTATAAATATAAAATTTACATAAAAAATAATTTTTTACTTATGATTCCAAATATTTTATCCATTATACCAAATTAAATTCAAAAAATTTAAAAAATTGGATTAAAAATTTATTCTGCAGACACACTGAGAGAGATTGTTTTTTATGCAAAAACATAAAATGTTTGAAATGTTTTTATATCAAATTTCATTGTTAAATTAATTATTATGACCTAAATTGTTTTTTTTTGATTTTTAATTAAATTAATTATACTTTAAAACAAATTTAAAATATAATTATCTATTTAAATAAAGTTGATGACAAGAAAGTTTCTAATTAAAATTCTTTATTTTTTATTATTCATCCAAATAATGAATCTCCTCTGAAATATAAAAAAATTTCTCCTAAAAAAATTTAATATTATAATTTCTAAAATAAATTTTTTTTTAAAATAAAACTTTTTAAATTTTCAAAATTTATATTTAAAATATGGATTCCTTCAAATTCTTATAAAATTTCTATTTAAAAAATACATTATTGTATTCTTAATACTGTATTTATTTCATATGTTTTGGCCATGAAACTCATTTATTGAATTTTAAAAAAAAAATTAATATAAATAAGATATATATTTCACTAATATCTTTAATTAATAGGTATTAATTAAAATTATTAAGATAAAATACCATTTTAGTTAACAAATAGTTTCTTTATAGAAACACATCCTTTATACTCAAATAGATTTTATTTTCATTTATAATTAATTTTAAACAAGTAATATAATTTTATAATTATATGTAAACTATATTTTCATAATATAGTTGATTTCATTCATTGCCAACATTCCAAAGGATAGTCGATAACTATCACAATTAAATAATTATGTTTTATCATTTGTTTAAGCTTAATTATCTTTTTAATGTAATGTAACAAAGATATTGAATTTAAAAATACGAATTCTGCAAAACAAATTGAGTTATTAGATGTATCATTAGTCATATGTATTTTATAACCTTAATTTTTTGTATAATAATGATAAGTATGGTAATTTTTATGGATTAGAGGATAAACTGAAAGAGTTTATCAGACCGTTATAGGGTTAAGGACATCATAGTATTTATTTTATTCATAAAATGGTTTAATAATACTTTATGTAATCACACTAACCATTTTGGTTTTATTAAATGTATATAATCGGGATAAAATAAGTTAACTACGGTTGTGAAGGATACTAATGTGGGTTTTCGAGAAAGAAACTGAACAAGACAGTTGCTAAAGTGGTAAATATTATGGTTAGGACTAACAAACTATCATGAGTTATGATTGACAACATAAACCAAGGAAAGTATCATAATAAAAAAATTACGATAAAAATAATGTGTTAGGGTAATTTTGATGACAACGGCCATGAGGGAAACATTGTTCAATTTTATACATGTTCATAATGCCGAATGAAACTAAAACAACCTGATATTTTATAAATAAAATTACATTTGTAATTGATTTAAATGCCATATTATGTATTATGGTTATAGAAAACACACGAACTTATTTGGATTTATTATATCTTATATAATTTTAAAGGCCATTAAGTATCATAATTGTTGATAATGTAATTGGTGAATAGTGATCATATTATTATAATAAATATATTGTTTTGATATATCCAATTAACACAGACAATGAAAGTGTTGACATCAACCAACATGATTATACCCTATGAATCTCACTTATCACAGCTTCTGAGGAAGATAGTATCATTGGGATTTTCCATTTCCAATTCCAAGCACGGATCCAAAAACATAAGAATGAGAAAAACTGTTTATGGTAGAAGTTAATGATCATCAAAATCATGACCCAAACTATGTACGTTGAACCACACCATGAAAACTCACCATCAGGCACCTTACCCTTAGGGTGTTTTCTGGTGTAATAATAGGATATGTATGAAGATCCTAATAATATGAATATGTATATTCTATGTAATAATGAATATTTTTACTCTTTACTATCGCTAGTTTGTTAATAATATTTATTTTGATATGATAAAACACAAATCATATTTCTATGTAATAAAAATTTTAATTATGATATTACATTTATGATTTCAATATTTTTTTTAAAATAAATTATATATATATATAAAATAATAACAAAAAAATTATATTTATCAAATATAAATTTTATGAATTAAATTATAATTTTTATAAGGGTCTGAACACTATAATTGTCAAAAAAACAAAACAATTCTCAATAAATTTTGATTCAGGTTCTAAAATAGAAAAATAACATATTTAAAAAATTAGATTGATAAAATAAATATTATTTTTTGAATCAACACATAAAAGTTATCCAATTGTGAATTTTAATAATTTTTTGAGCTCGTAAAATTTTTGGGTAAAAATTAAATAATGTATAAATATACATTGTGAATTATGACATCATAATGACCCAAAAGTGTTGTAATAAATTCTATAAATATCATCCATAAACAAATATATGTTTTCCCTTAATATAATGTGATTTTTAGGTCATTTAATTAATTTTATAAGGCCTTTGTGAATCCTTGAAAACCAATATTATATTTTAGTGTTTTTAGATAAATTATTTAAACACATCAGTCACATCCATATAACCAAAAGTAATATTTTATTGAGTTAATCACTAGAATATATAACATAATTAAAACCCCTCCACATTGGTTGTTACCATGGCATGATTTATGGATTTTAATAATTTATTATATAGAATCCCCGGCCTAAATTTGGGAAATAGTAAAGAACCCCATCTCTTTTCCTATATAAACACAAAAAAAGATCCCCTTTTGATTCCATAAAAACATTGAAACACATCCTTACTCCAACCATTATTTTATATATTCATACCAAGGTTCCCCCTTTTTTCAAGAATCTCTTCCCAGTCATTTTGAATCACCCTATTAGTGTAAGGGACCTCTCTCTCTTCTTTTCAATTCAAGATCATGTTTCTATATTTTGACATTTCAATATCAATTGGTTCTATTTTGAAGACTTTATAAAGATTACAATACAATACAATTTAGTTCCTAATAACTGGATATCATTTATCCCCTCTCTTTATAACATTTAATTAAACTGTTATTGTACTCAAATTTAGTAAGTTATCCTCTTATTCTCCTATTAATTCAAGCACTTTATTTATGTAATATATCTTCTTCCAATTACTATTGATTTGATATAATTTTACATATATATCATACTACCAATATCATTGTTATGTGATGACTTACCCAATTCACTCTCAATAATCCCACCTATGATTCATTATGTATCCATGTTTAGCTACTAAAATTATCCTATTATTTTTTGATGCCATGTTATTATTTAAGAACCGTCATTGTATTATAACTATTAATTACAAATTTTTTATTTTTTATTAGGTTATATAATTTCCATTATTCTTTATATTTTACTTAAACTTTATTATAAACACCTTTATCTCCCATTAAATAATTTAATGGGTCATTATGTATTATTTTGATGCTACGAAATGTCACTATGATTTTCCATTATGAAGATTTGTGACGTGTATACCCATACCCATTTCTACTCAAAGGTATTCAACGTGTTGTAACTATAAATAATTTATTAGGTACTTCATGTTTGTAACCCACAATGCTTAATAATGGGATTAAATGTGATGAAATATGTTCTTATGTTATATAATCTATGAGGTACACATATTCATGTACATGATATGATTATTATGGGTGTTCCCATATAGCGCTCCAATGAATTGTTTAATGTTCTATCATTATGTGATGGAATGTATGGTTTATAGAAGGTTTTCATAATAACATTATTTTATTATTTCTTCATGGTTAACCTTCAATTCTTCTTATGATGTCATTTGAAATGTTGTTTCTATGTTCTCATGTAGTCTTTATGTTATCTTGATATACTTTTCCTCATTGTTCTTGTTTATGATTCTCACCACTTTTATGTCCCATTGAAATTCCTATTGTATAAAATCTAACAACTTATTTATGTTATTAATTATGTATTCCCTTATCGTGCATTATTTCACGTCCCTGTATTATGTTTATTCCATTGTTATCCCATGTAGTTTTAATTATGACGTAAAATTATGAGCATGTTCAGTATTTTTTCAATAATACCAATGTCCCTCCTCTTTTATATTGTTATATAATGTACCAATTTACCCATATATAGTATAATTATTGATCTTATAGGATTCTTTTTGTGTATTCATATATTTTAAATCATTAATTAATGTGTAAAAATACAAGGGTAGTTATAGTTGGTATCAAAGGAAAGTCTCATTATTTTTTGGATAGGGATTAGAAAAAAATATCAAAATCCTTATGGATGATACAAAATATATGAAAATTTCCCTAAATTTTGGTAAATTATGTTGTATGTATATTCCAAGTAAATAAAATCATTTCTGGATACTACAAGTCGATGAGGCTCTCGGATTAATGTACCTAGGGTTAATTTCCATGAAAATAACTAATTGATCTAGACTCGTTTAGGAAATGGTGCATGAACATATTTTTGCATCACACCTGGTTTGAAACTCCCATTTTATATTCTTTGGTAAATTCATTATCTCATTGAGAACCATTTTTAGGGGGGACATTTCCACAGGATTCTATTTTAAGAAATAGATCATGGATAACACAGATTGAAGCCTAAAAATTCATCATTTAAAGAAATACATGTAATTTATAAATTATCTCGTTTATGTAATTGGATTCTCATTTTTTGCTTAATAGTGTAAAAGTACCCATCATAAATTTCCATATATTCTAGAAAATGGTCGGATATTAGAGGAACAAAGTAAACAACCAAATGTGACTAGAAATGTGATGATTTTTCAAATGAGATACCTAACATGATGGGAACTCAATTAAGACATCATGTGATTATACCACACCAGCAATCAAAAATCATGATTAATAATTTGAACATATTTGAATTCCCAAAAACATCAAAGAAGAAGAGTATAGAGTCTCATGGTAGTTCATCTGATAAAGTTGGAAATTGATATAAATCCAAATTTATTGTGTGTAAAATATTTGGAAAGAGGAATTGAGGGAAACTTCATGAAGGAAATAGGATATGTTTTAATTGTGGTAAAATAAGGCATATATCATATAATTTCTAGGTAAAAATTAAAAACATGTTATATGAGAATAAATATTAATTTAAGTCGCCTTATATATTTCTATTTCATAAATGTATAGATGATGGGCATTATCTAAGACAATTATCTATTCAATGGGCTAACATACATTATGGGAAAAAATAATATTCATGACTAGGAAAATACGTATAGTCATATGTTGGAATGGATCATGATGACTGAATTAAATGTAACCTCTAATTTAGAGTAGCGTATGTCAAATTGTATTCCAATTATAACCCTATTATCAAATCTTGTAAGCTTTCTATCAAAATCTAGTAACCACCCGAAATGATTTCATATCATCAGGAAGAACTTATATGATTAATTTATTTCATGTTGAAGTTTTTGGTAATGTTATTATTGAAAATATTATAAGTTTACCAGCAGTTTAATTTGGTGTTATCCAAGTTAAGTAATTGTTTTTCTTTTATGAATCAAATTTAAATTATTGGGTGAATTAATTCACCCTTCGTAACATGAATCACCCTTCTATTCTATTAAAGTGAAAGGAGGATGATAGATCATGTTTGGTATCATCATCACAAGAATTTATATTATTTGGAACAAATAGATACATGAGTGGGTATCCTCGACTATTCATTCTATCATCAATAGATCCAAAAAATTGCTCACTGAAATGGTAAGGCTCCTGAGAAACTAGTTGGAGGCCCCATCATTATAGAAAATAAAAACACGGTCCCATGTTCCTCATTTTAGTAGAAGGTCCACAATGGGAAGCTGGGTGTACTGGAATACTCGATCTAAGGGATTGAATCTTAAATCGGATGGATATTATTCCTTAGGGGTTATGCGTGGTGGGGTTGTTGTTCATGATGGTAATGGGTTGGTCATTTTGGCCTTTATTGTCTGGCTAGGTCTGGTCTCATCTGTCAAAGCAGAGGTAATGGCCATGCTCACGAGGATATGTGTTGTAGTCATCAAATGTTTTATATCATAGAAGTAGAATCAAACTCAATTGGTTTTCACAATGATCTACATAGTCTGGGTTTCACACCCCGGTTGATTGATTATATCATCAGAAAAGTTTCAGTCACTATATATAGAAAGGATTCTAAAATATTAACATTTATGATAATTGAGAAGGATCTGATATTATTATACATGGGAATCATAAAGGATGGAACATCATCAATCATTTTAAAAATGATTTCTCTACTATCCCTTATAGAGAAGATAAAATATTCTCAATGTGGATAAGAAGATGGAAGCTATCTTAAAAGGGAAATCCTATGAGTTCAAAATTAATGAAGTTGGAGTTGTATGTTTGTGTCATGATTATGTGTACCATTAAATCATGTATCAAAGGAGTTATTGGATGATACCAATAGGTCATCCTACTCCATCCATCTAGAGAGCATAATGATATATTGGGATCTATATGAGAACTATTGGTGACACAATGTTTTTAAGGAGATAATAGAACAAATATCTACGTGAATTTTATGTTATCAGGTAATGGTTCAATGGAAAATATCCAAGGGGATAATACAACCATTACCCATACCTATATAGAAATGAGAAATCATAGATATGGACTTTTTAATTTGAATTCCAAATATATCCAGAGGAAATAATTATATATGGTTTGTGGTGGAATATCTTTCAAAAAATTATCAATTCATTTTAATCTAATAAGACTTCTCACTCGATCAACTCACAAGAAAATACATAAAATAATTCTAGAGGCTACATAGAACACCACTATAAATTTTATCTAATCAATATCCAAGATTTACCAAATATTTCATGAAGTGTATCCAACATTCTCTAAAAACTAAGCTAATATTTATTCTAGATTAGCACCCCCAAACAAAATTCCAATCTGAGAAGACTATCCAGACACTAAAGGATATGTTGAGAGCATGATTGATGGGATTAAATGGAGTGCGGAATCATTCTCTCCCTCTAATCAAGTTCATGTAAAATAATAGTTTCCAATCAAGGATAAAAATGGATACCTATGAATCCCCTTATGGGATGTGATGAAAAACACTTACATGCTGGGATGATTTTTGGGAACAAAAACAATTGGGTCCTAAAAAGGTCGAGGAAATGGTCGAAAAGGGCAAGACCATTTAGTACCACATCAGGGATACTTAGAGTCAATAAAATATCCATGATGAAAATAGTCAATGAGACATGTAGTTTGAGGTTTGAGGTTTGTCATTCCTTCATATATCTCTATGGAATAAATTCAACATATTTGGGAATAATGGAATTCTTAGTCACAAATACATCAGTCCATTGAAAATCCTTAGTCGAATTGGATCAGTGGTATATCAATTATAACTCCAACCTAACCTATCTCATGTGTATGACGTGTTCCATCTATCATTTTTGAGGAAGTACATAACAAGCCCCTAAGATGTTCTAAATCTATAGGTGGTGCCATTGGATAAAGATCATTCTATGAAGATCAGATGATGAAGATATTAGATCATAGATACAAAGGTCTCTAAAATATGAAAATTCACCTAGTCAATGTGATATGGAGAAACAAAATGTTTGAAGAAGTATCATTGCGGAAAGAGGAGATTATTTAACATAAGTTATATTATCTATTTTAGTGTGTGAAATGATAATTTCAAGGGATAAATTTCTGAACAGGGGGAGTGTAATGGCCCAAACTCTAATAAACAAATACTCTTTGTGACTGAATTAAATTACCTATTATGTATTATGGTTATAGAAACCACATTCACTTATTTTGTTTTATAATAAATTATGGGATTTAAAATATTTTTGAGCATCCAAACTATTGAAAATATATCCATTGAATAGTGTTCATTTTATTAGCATAAATATAGGGTTTTTATATATCCAATTATCACAGACAAAGGAATTGATGACCTCAACCAACATCATCATACCATATGAAGCCCTTTTATCAGAGCTTCTGAGAGATATATTATCACTAGTATTTTACCTTAACCAAACACAAGTTTATATCCAACAAGTTAAGCCTGAACGAAACTATTTATGGGAGAATTTCAATCTCATCAAGATCATGACCCAAACTATTTTTACAAAACCACCCCATGAATATCTCATCATTGTTCACCTTACCCTTTGGGAATTTGTTAATTTAATAAATCTATGTTAATCATTAACCTAATAAACTTAATATGTATATTGAATAGAATTATTTATATATCAAGTTCATATTGTTGTTACTTTCTAAATGATTTGATTTTTGTATGATAAAACACAAATCGTATTTTTGTGTAATAAGAAATTTCATTTAAGATACTCCTTTTAATGAATTAATTATTTTTTATAAATCAATTATATATTAATAAAATAATAAAAAATAATATTTATTAAATATAAATGATAATATAAATTTTATGAATTCAAATGTAATTTGTATAAGGGTTCAAAAAATGTTATTGTTAAAAAACCCAGCATTTTTTAATAAATGTCTATACTTATTATAAAATTGAGTATTCTCGTATTTAGGAAACTATTTTGGTTATATATATTTTATTTTTTATATATTCAGGCCAAATTTATCCAAATAATAACTTTTCATAATTTTTAGAGATAGTTGAATTTTTAGGTAAAAAAGTTATGCGGTATAAATATACAGTGTGTGTTATGACATCATTATGACCCAGAATTCAAGTAATAAATGGTATTAATGGGATATGAGACCAAATATATGATTCCGATTTAAAATAATTGAATTTTATTTTCTTTAATTATTTTTATAAATCATATATGAATCCATGAAACTCTATATTATATTTTATGTTTTTTAAATCAATTCATTAAAAACATGAGTCACTGCCACATCACCAAGAGTAATATTTTATTGAGTTCATTCATTTAACAATTAAAATAATTAAAATCTATCCTCCTTGGAATAATCTATAGTAAATACCACATGATGGTATGTGGTGTTCATTATATTATTATATAAAGTCCAAAACCTATATTTGAGAAATAATAAAGAATTCCCATCTATTCTACTATATAAACCCAACCAATATCCTCTTAATATTCACTCAAAAACCATTTAGGACTTCCTTAATATTCGTTAACATCTCTATAGTCCTCCCATGTTTCTTTCAATATCTCAATAGGCTCTTTCCATACTTTTTCAATCACCCACTCATGGTAATGGACCTCTCTCTCTTCATTTCAATTCAAGAACATTCTTTGTATTTAGAATTTTGAATCTCAACTAGTTATGTTGTTAATATTTTATAAAGATACCTATATTTTAAAATTTATTTAATATTTCTGATATATCATTCATCTCATATTATTATAACATTTACAAAAATTATTACTATGATGAAATGTAATAAGGGATCCTCTCCTTCTCCTATTAATTCAATCACTTTATTTATGTAATGACTTTTTATTTGAATTACTATCGATGTGATATTAGTTCCCAAATCAATTTAACATAGCTTATTATTTTAGAGTGACTATTTAACCCCATTAACTCTCAGTAATCTGTAAAATTATTCATTGGTTCCCCCATCACACTTTCAAAATTATCCTCTGATTATTCCATGTAAATGTTTACCCAAGAAACCACATAATCTTATGGCTATTAATTTACAAATATTAATTTTTTATTATTTTCATAAATATACCTTGTACATTATTTTTTTATATCCATGTGATTATATACCCATTTATCTCTCATTGAACTATTTTATGAATTTTATGTATGATTGTTATCTTTCCGAAATGTCATAGTGATTTTCCTTGCCATACATTTGTGAGGTGTATACACGTACTCATTTCCACTAATAGGTATTCAACTAGTTATACCTATAATTATGGTATTTTTAATCCCATATATTTAACCCAAAATCATTAATCCTAGGATTAAATGTGATGAAATATTTTCATAAGTTATATGATCTTTGTTGCACACATATGAATTTAAATGATATGATTATGATGGTTTCACCTTTATAGATCTTTAATGATTTGGGTAATGTTTTAGTCTCATGATATTTCATGTATGGTGTATGATTGGTTATCCTATGCACATTACGTCACGATGTCTTCGTGTGTATCCTTGACTTATTTTAATTATGTCATGTTTAAAGTTGTTGTCACCTTCATATGTTGCCTTTATGCTATCATGATATATCATTCCTCGTTTTTCATTTTTTTAATTATCACCCTTTTTATGTCCCTTATAAATGTCTATTGTAAAAATTTTAATACCTTATCCATGTTATAAATTTGTTGTTCCCTTACCAGGCTTTATATCTCACCCCTTCCGTATGTATGTCCTTAGGTTATCCCATGAAATTTAAAGAACGATGGAAATTTGTGTGCATATTAAAAAAATCGATAATGTCGATGTAACCCCTAGATTTAGTTGTTAGATAATTTACCTAACTACATAAATACATTAGAATTATTAATCTTATGGATTTTATTATTTGTATTATTCTGTAATAAATCATGAATTAATGTGTAAGCAAGAAAAGATTTATCATATAAAAACTGTAGAGATATTCGTAATGTAAGATAAATTTGTTTCATATATAGAAATGAAAGAAATAGAGTAATAAAAAACTGAGGAAAAAATTAAAAGTATATATAGTATAATTAAGGGTAATAATTTTCTTTATATGGTATCATTATCAATTAATTTTTCTAAATTTGGATAGTATGATTATTTGAAAAATCGATGTCCTAGGTGTGGAATCTCGATAAGGGGATCGAAAAGTTCAGGAAAATAATGTTTTACAGCTAAATATGAAGAAACTATGAATAAAATATAAATGGATTGAAATATTTTTCTTTTGTTAGGTAGGAATCTTGATTAGATTGATAATTATGAATCTTAATATATAATTACTATATTGATTATATGAACGAAGTATTAAGAAATAAGATAAAAAATCATGGTTAATAGTTTTTGTAGAATGTTAAATGATTAAAGTTAATTAAATAGGGATTCGAGAGTTCTGAAATAGTGGTATTTTATTTAATTATTGATAATTTTATGAATAATAATAATTTTAAATGTATAGACACCCTATAGAGGTTTTATTTGATTTCATCCAAACATGACTAATAATATTTTGAGAGATGTTTATTAGGTATAGGAACAATACCTGATTAAGGTATAGATAACTATCTAGCTTTATTTTTTATTCTATATAGAGGTAATTGGGTCAATGAGGTAATTGGGTCAATGAGTTAATTTTTTTTAGAATATATAGTGAGTTAACTGTGGGGATTGAAAATTGAATTGGAGACTGTGTGGTTAAAGTTGTTTTTTAACAATTTCTCTATAATGGGTTATAATAGATCATTCAAAAATAATACCACTTAGGTTTAGCCTTATATTTAGTATTATGGTTATTTTGGGAAGAATAATATTATATTCATGGGATATAATTTGAATGGAATGGATATCATTTTCTTTTAATCGATTAATTATGTTAAATTAATTATATTTTATTAAGATAAATGATTGTCATATTTTTTACAATGTTATAGGATTTATGTGATGGTAGTGTCTTTGTTTAATAAGATATTTTATGTCAAAATGGTTAATATTATTTGTGGAATACAAAATGAGTAATATTTTTGAAGAATAGATGTTTTTTTCGTATTTTTATATCATAGTGGTTAATTTTATTTTGAGAAAAGATTATTATATTTTAAAGGATATATGATTTGGGAAATTAAATTTTGGTAGGTATATTTAGGATTGGTTAAAGTTGTTTGGAATAAAATGTTATTTTGATTTTTGGAATATTATGTGGTATAATATTTCTTATTTTTTGGTTTAGTTATTTTTCGAAGTATTTATGTAAAAATTTTGGAGTTATTGTTTATTTTTTTATATTAATATATTACCACTACATATAATAGTGTGTTTATATTTAATTTCATATAATATTCACATGGGATTGCCATTTTTTAGTCTTGGTAAATATCTAGTGAAATGAGGAATATGTTTCCATCACTTTTAAGGAATTTATGATCCTTAAAAAGTGGATTTTTCTGTTTGAAGCCTTAAAAATACTTCATAAATATTTATCATTTATAATAATAGATAAAGGAGTGGTGGAAAACTACATGAAACACAATAGAAGAATGAAATTTACTAAATAAATATAGTATGTTTATTTTCCAATATTCTCTATCTTGATGGTAAAATAAAAACTGAACTAATAAAAGAAGAAGATAAATCTATCGAATCTTTTCACTCATCTATCTGGGTCTGAATTTAGAAAACTCAATAACTAGTATGGTTTTGAAAATATTTAATCAATTAAGAAACTGTTTTTCATGATAAAATATATATTTGATATCATTATTATGTCATTATAATGTTTTTTAGTAAAAGGAATAAAATTTGGGGATGAAATTTATTTATAAAAAGAGAATAAAGCACACTATTATTTTAGAATATATTTTATTAAAAAATATTATGTTTTATATCTTATGTTATACGCACCACTGAAAATAAAATGACTAATAATTCATTAAATCATAAGGTAAACAGTAATAAATTATGAATATAAAATTTCCAAAAAAAAATTAAACACTCATTATCAATTGAAATGAAATAAGGTTAAGAACCCATAATGTTTAGAAGGATTATTTTTGTATCAAATAATTTTTTTAATAATATTTTTCATTTTAATTTAAATACTAAATTTATGTGTTGTAAAATTTTAATTCGATGAAATTAACGACAATTTTTCATATCAATATTTTAAAAATTGATCAGGGTAATTTTTGGGGATTCTTCAAAAGAAAATGTTTTTTTTGGGTTAACAGTGAAAACCCCATTTTATAGAAAACTATACCATTTATGAAAACCTAATTGTGTAATATTAAATTAAATTTATAAAATATTTTTCCAGAAAATAGATTTATTTTTGAATTAAAATAAATCTTTTGAAATAAAATTTAATTTGAATTCTGAAAGTCATGCTTGAATTTTTGGATCATAAGTATTCATTAATTATAATTAAAAACAATTTTTTGATATTTTCATTTAATTATATGTTTCGAAGATTCCATTCTGTTTTGGAATGATATAAATATAATATAATTTTTTTTAATTATAATCTTATTTAATTCATGGCAATCAATAATACACATAATTTTAGCGTCAAATCATTTTTCTGCTTAACACATGCATTTTTATAAAAAATATTTTCCGCTTGATTTTCATAATTATATTAAAATAATATTTTCCCCATTATAAATTTAATAGGATTAAATTAATTACCTATTTTGAATTAAAAATTTCTAATTTTAAAAATAGTTCAATTTGACTCTTGGCTGTAAAGAATAGGTTCCACGATAAAAAATTTTCACCACGATAAATGATAAAATTTTTAAAAAGGGGTTAAACTAAGAGATCAAGAAACAAGTATCAATAATATTATTAAAAAATAAATTTTATGAGTGGATTTAGACCCTCTATTATCCTATCGTTGATGCTTTTCCATTTTGTGTCGTATTCTTCGATTATGACGTTGATTTTATATTATAAAATTAATAAAAAATGTCACTCTCACTCACATTATACATTATGTTTATAATTATAAGGGAAAAATAAGTTAAGAATAAAAATATATAACTATAATTAATGTTAATAAATTTTAATTATGATTTTATTTATTTTTTATTAATGGTATTATTTCCTAAAACGCTTCTGCAACACAAACATTTCCCTTGTGAATATAGTAGAAAAATCTTGTTAATGATTTTAAGAACATAAAAATTAAAATGTTTTGAATTAATTATGGTGTTCAAATAAATTTATATATAATTATAAATATTAAATTATATTTAAATTGGTTTTATTGGAATTAATGTTTTATCTTTATGTATTTAAATTTAAATTATACGAATAGTCCCGAAAATTACTATAAAGATATTTTATGTCAAATAGTATTATATAAATTTATTTGAAAATAATAAAAATATTATATCATATAAATATTGTGAAAAAATTTAACCAAACCATAAATGTTTGATTTATGAGCCACATTTTTCTTTTAAAATTGGCATTTATGACCCTTAAATATTGAAAGTATTGAAAATACCATCGATTATTCATTATAAATATGGACACACATCAACCATTTAAAAACACATTTGCAGTTCATTATAATTTAAAACTTATCACAAAATACCTTATTAAACTTCAAATACCCCATTATTAAGCCTCTATTGTTACCATAAACCTCTCTTGTAAAGTCTTTATGTTTAATTGATATGGGGGTATCAAAAGAAGAGGTATAAGTAATAATCAAATACATTCATGTTTATTTCTTCTTCTACCTCCTTAGAATCTATTATAACCATCAAAACATTATGAAATCTATATTTTCACTATATGAAAATGTTATTACATTAATGTAACATAAATTTAATATCTCCCATTAATCTCATCGAAAACGAAAATGTCACACATGTGTAAGTGAATACTATCATCTACATGAGACGATGTGATTTTCTTTTCATTATTTCCACTCATTAAACATTATAAAGATTGAATTAATAAATATATATGATATTTTTTAAATTATTATCATATTTTAAATAAAATATATTATCCACATTCTTTCCCTGAAATCTATTATTAAATTGTAATGACACTCATGTGTATGTGTGGACTACCACCCCTATGAGGATTGGTGATTAATTTTTTATTTATACCTTATATGGATAGTAATAATAATGGATTTAATGAATTAATATAATAATTCTAACATAAAAAAGATTATATATGGTAAAAATTAATTTATTTTACTTCTTTTTTATCCCTTAGACAAATTAAAATTCTAATCGTGTGTACATGTGGACTACCACCTCCATGAAATGATGTGTTTCATTTTTCATGATCTTTTTTCATGGTTGGTTCTAAAATCATATGTAATATATAAAAATAATTATTATTATATTATTAATATTATATAAAATATGAAACCATTACCCCTTTGGCCATGATCAAACAATCAATGTTGTTATGGAAGTTAAGAACATAACGAAATAAAAATAACCAACATAAACTATATTGATTTAGTAAATAAATTAAGAATGATAATAAATAAAATAAAATTAATAAGGATAAAGGAATAAAAATTAAAATGGTTATGAATAAATTAAAAAATAAAAATAATTTTCTACTCTAGAAGTTAGAAAAATTTAAGAAATGAGTCAAAAATCAACGTAAGAGAAGTATGGTCTCAATTTCATTCCATTGAGACTTATGTCAACTTCACTATGTTTTTTCTTTGTGTTGTGTATAAACACCCATATGGAAGTTTTTTATCATTATTTAGTAAAAATTCAAGTGCTTTAAATATACATTTCATATTTTATTGTTCAAATTTTTGTCATTCAAAATTTACCAGAGTGATAAGGGATTTTTCTTAAAATCATTCACTACTAAAAAATGGGTCTATCACAATGCATCTATACCCAAAGTTTACAGAAACTACGGTTATATATGGCATGACTAAAGATATACCAATAGTTCAAAAAATCATTGGTATATCATAATCTATACCAACTATTTATTGATAACCATGGGAATATCACTTTGAAATATTCTCCTTCCCTCAGCCCCCTACTCATTTTTGAAGCCATGTTCCCCTCCCCTCGTGTGAGTTTTACATACCCCCTCCTCTCATATGGAGAATATTATCCCCTTAAAAAGGTGATATTCATCCATTTATAGAGTTTTTTTAAAATCTGTAAGCTTTGTTGACGTACGGTTATTTCTTCTCCCCTCACCCGACTGATGACCAGTTTTATTCTCTAGAATTGTTCACTAATTCAATGATATTTATTCAATATTAATTGACATCAGATTAGTGAGGCATGAATCCATAATATCTTTTGTTGTTTTTTATTTTCAATTTTTTATTCATGTGATTCCACTAAGTTCTTTTAGTGATGTTGAATATGTATTCTAATTATTTCATTACCTTTATTTTTTTATTACTAATAAATGAGTTTTGGATTTTGTTGATGATTCCATAGGATCAAAAACTATTTTTGTAACATGATTCGTACTTTAATTAATTGAATCATTCTATTCCATTATGAACCAATGGTATATTTTTAGGTCTTGGTTATATTTGATTTTTATTCAACATTCCATGCTCTAATGCTTATAAACATTATTTTCATTAACTCAAAACACATAAATAAATTAATTTGATAAAAATATGTGTGTGTTGTGATAATTAAAAAATATCATTTTAAATGATTTGAATTTTGGTTTTTTGAGAATGAACCAACTATATCCCCTATTTTATGATAATAATGGATGAAATATTGTTATATTAAAATGAAAATTATAATAAACATTTATTGTTTTTTGATCATAAATAATCATAATTATGAAGGGTATAGATAAATTAGTATCTTAATGATGGACTAAAAAACATCTCCATTTTTTATGATCAAGTAATGGTATAATAAAATTTTGTCTATATAAAAAATTTCAATGAGAATTTATTTGTTATTTTATATATCATTTGAAACAAGGATGATAAATTATATTGATGTACATTTAACTTTTATTAGATAAATCATTGGGTATTATATGGGAATGATGTGTGTAAGACTTATATAACCCATTAATCCACTTTTTTTTCCCACATGGAAATAAAAATATGGTAAAGGGTGTGACCATGAGATATATTATTGTCTTCCATGAACTGGGCCTCAATTATATGTTTATGACATATTATATTTTACATTTCCATAATTATGTAATGGTTATTTTCAAATTTTCGTGTAATAAGTTAAATCATCTGTTCCTGAATTTTATTTATGCCAAAATAATGTCATTATGGATGTATTTTATGTGATTTGTTTTCACATACTAAGGATCCATGCCAAAACATTTCTTATATTTTCCTATTTCCCTAGTAAATTTTCTTAGAAACAATGTGAAATTTAATATAAGGATATCTTGAAGGTGTAATACTTGTTTTCATATGTATAGTGAACTATATAATTATTGTAAGTTTTAGGTATACAATTTATCCTTTGAAATATACTAATTATTTCACCTAATTTATACCTTCATGTTATATATTTCCTTGTGTTTGAATAATATAAGTAATGTTAACCTCAAATTAAATCATTTCATGACTAAACTTTATCCTCAATTATGTTTTCAAATGAGAATACCTCTATGGATTCAAAATACGCATTTTCATACTATTATTATATAGTTTTTAATTATTTTAACACATGCACCTTTTTTGGATTTCTATAAGACTACCTTGGGTTTTCCATATGATATTCATTATTATTTTTTGGAAAAAATTGTAGAGTATTCTATAATGGTCACTTACATCATGCATTGTATTCAATTTGGTTTCTAATTAGTGTTATTTAATTTCATCTACACTACAGTTCAAATTTGTATTTGAATTTGGATATCATTTTATTTTTGGTTTACATTATTTATTGAAACATAATTTTTTTCCCTATAGTAGGATTCATAGAATCTATATGTATCATATTGATAAAATTTTAACAGTGTTTCATGTGAATTTTGAAATTTTTTTAGTTTTTAAATTTAACAATTCTTTATATGGAGGTTGTATATAGTGTCCATGTTATAATTTTGATGGAAGACCATGGTTAACCTGGGAAGAAGTTATCTACCCTATAACTAATGATAGATTAAAAAATATTATATTTGGTATAAAAATGGAAAAATCATACAATACTCTACTATTAATGATTGGAATGATAGATTTTGTATGCAGAATTTGATATTTGATTGGTTTCAATTTTTTCATCATCATTATATAGATAATATGTCATTGAAATAAGGAAATGATATCAATACACACAACTAATATATTGAAGATGATGATGTTGAGAGAGTGAAAATATTAATTGATTGTTCTATAACTCTTATTTATCAATATTGTAATAAAATAATAATGTTTTAATTTTTAATGTAGTTATATCATAGAAAAACCATGTATGTAATTTATAATACAACCATTGATTGTATTCATAATTTTTTGAAGGAAATTATTCCTGTTGATAAAGATATTCCCTCAAGTCATTATAAAAAATGAATGTTAATTAAGTTTCTTAGATCTTATAGGAATAAAATTCATGATTTTCTAAAAGATTAAAGTTTATTTAGTGAGAAAACAATTGACCTTAATGACTGTAAAGAAACTAGAAAATCTCAATGGAATCCAAATAGAGATAAAACACCATCTTATGTTCCAAATAATGTCATGTTGCACTTTCCATTGATTTCAATGCTTCCAAAATTTCTTATTGTCTATAGAAATATCACCTAATATGAAATGGATTAATGATGAGAGAATTAATGTTAATGATTAGTTGTTTCATCCTGTATATGGATTATCTTGGAAGGAATTTGATTCATAAAATGTTTATTTTGTATCTGAGGTGCATAATGTTTGGTTAGGTCTATCTTGTTATGATTTTAATCTATTTCGTTAGATGCTTAGAGCTCATAGAACGTGGATAGTTTTCATTCACATTTATAATATTCCTATATATATTTATATGAAAATACCTTTCACTTTCTTGATTATACTAATATCTATACCTTATCATCCTGGAAATGATGTAGATGTCTACTTTCAACCATTAATAAGAGAGTTTAAGAATAATTATTATATGGGTGTGTGAATCTTAGATTCTTTTTAAAAAAATATTTCATATGTGTGATTCCCTTCAATGGACTATAAATGATTTCTCTATCTATGAAATAATTTTTTGATAGAGAATGAATGAAAAACTGTCATGCCCTTTTTTTATGAAGAATACATGATCAAAAAGGCTTAAATATCATCGTAGTTTTAGTTTCATGGGGAATCTATGATTTTTTCAAATGGTTTGTCAATATAGAAATAATTGTTGGAGTTTTTATAATAATATTGACATTGATCATCCACCTCAACTTATGTCATGAACTGATTCTCTTAATGAATTGAATGATTTTAATTTTTCATTTGGGAAAGGACAAATGAATTTAAAAATTGGAAAATTTTGACATTGAATCCACATAAAATTGTAAAAATAGATGTATCTTTTTTGTGTTTCTATAGCGGTCTAATGATTTGTTACATCATTGTTTATATGTAATGCACATTGAAAAAAAATCTGAAATTTTTCCTTCAATTCTTCTAAATATGAAGGGGAATACAAAAGATAAAAATTGATCTCACCAAGACTTGTTGGATTGTGGTATTCTACAAAAAAACACAACCTTTGTGTATTAGTGAGAAAATGGAATGTTATTTTGATTTTTATGTGATGGAAAATTTAGAGAAAAATCAATTAATGTACGTATTGTAGATTATCATGGTTCCTAATGGTGATTCCAACAAAATTACTAAATGGTTTTGTAGAAGGGATTTGAAACTAAAATCCCTAAAAACTCATGATTATCTCACACCTCTTCATGAATTGATTCTTATAGAAATCTGAAATTTTCAATCCACTAATAAATGTTTGAAAAGGATTCAATTGATCCATTTTTTGTGAACTTTTTTCTAAATGTTTATCTAATTTTTTCTTGATAAAAATGCAACAAGAGACACCATTAATTTTTTGTAAAATGGAAAAAAAACATACCTCCATCATTTTCCCCTGCATGCTGCATTTAACTATTCATCATCCAATTAAAAAACATCTTGGGGGAACCATTTCCTTTGAGTGGATGTATCCTACTAAAAAATATGTAAACAATGAAATTATATGTTTGAAATAAGAATAATCCTAAGTCTTCCATTGTGATAGGTTATCTAACTCCAGAATGTATAGATTTGTTTAATGTATTTGTCTGAAGTGAGAAAAAAATTTAGTTGGACAATGAGAAATGAAGATGAGAATTATGGGGAATTGAGACCTTGTTTCCATATCTTTCCCAAACATGATGAATTCCTAGGTCATATAAATTTGCTACATCAATCCTTGAGGATAGTCATATGAATCATTGCACAGTCTTCCTTAACTTTGGTTTTTTTGATGACTATATCAAGTATATAATTTGAATATTTATATGTTGATTCATAATATTTCATTTCAAATATAAATAAAAATTTTATTATCATTTTATTAAGGGAACATAAACAAATTAGAAGTAGAGCTCATCAATATTTTCCTTTAATAAGGAGAGAGGATTTTCATAGCTAAGAGTTTCCTACCTGATTGAAATTAACGATGTGATTGTTACATTAATTAACATAAAATATAAGTATTCATTTAATTATACTATTCATATATATTTTAGGTTTTGAGTTTACCCATTGACATCATTTCTCCAAAATTGAGGGTGTTGGATTTTGGTCCAAATTCTTTGGTTCATGAATGGAAATATTTAATAATCAATGGTTATAAATTTTTTATAATTGATTAATTGGTGAAAACGAGAAAAAAACATGATGGTGTTATGCTAATTACTATAATGAATTGTTTTTTCAGTGCATCTGATAGTTATCCCCAATATGAAAATGTCTCTTATTATGGGATTTTTGAGAAAAAAATTTAATTGGGTTACTACTATCAAGGTTGAGTCACTATGATGAAATGTAAATGTTTTGATTCAATGACATGACATGGTGTATTTATTGATGATTTTTGATTCAGTGTTATGGACATGATTAAATTCTTTGATACTGATGAACCATACATTTTTTCATCAATGAAAAACATGTATTTTATGTAAAAGAACACCTAAGATGTTATTACAGTTTCATTAATGAAGTAAATCCATGAAATATTTTTTTATTATACAAGGGATGAAATTGAAACCATTGAATCCCGTATTGGCATTGACCAAAATATTACATTTGTTGACCAAAATTTTCCTATTGTGAGAGTTGATATGGAACCTGATGTAGTGGTGGGTAATATATAGAAGCATCCATATATGTTCATAGTTCATTTTATTTACCATGACATGCATTTCTCATGTTGGTATTAATATAATTTATTTAATTTATTTTTATTTTGGAATTATATTTTTTTATTATTTTTTGTTTTCATTGTATTTAATTAAATTTATTTCAATTTAGAAAACATGGGTTAAAATGGGTTTTAAAAAATTTATAAATTGGTTTTAATTTATTGATAATGAAACATATTATGAAATTGATTTTGAAAACCATGACTTATAATTTGTTTAAATGAATTTTAAATACTATTTCAAAAAGAAATTCATTTCATTATTATGCAGATTATGAGAAATACTATATAAGTTTGAAGGAAGAAATTATTTGATGTTGATTGGCATACTTTAAATCATGGGTTTCCTCCTTTTATTACCATATTTAGAATAATGATTTTAACATTTTTCCTCTTCATTACATATAATTTCATGTTCGTATTCATTATCAAATTGTTTTAAGGACATTCTAATGAACCAGATTTGACTCCTCCACATCCTACTAGCATAGGTACAAATGGAGATGCTTTTATACCAATGTAGAGCACCAATCATAACCATTCCTTCCATGAACCACTTGTGGGCACCATGTTTACTACATCGTTCCACCCTCAACATGATCCTCTAGTGATAATCCTAGCCATGCATCTATAATCATTTCATTTAGTCTCTTATTCTCATACCATGTCCACACAGCTTCTAGGGATGTTTCCACATTTACCGTAGTCATATCCTTCGATGTTTCCCCATCCCAACTACCCATACCCTTCCTTGAAAACACCACCTCCATTTCCTACTATCCATACCGGATCAGATGAATCTTTTCTTTTATCTTCTACTCTAATGGTTGTTGGTCACCCAGAGCATGAATTGGAAAAGACACATCATTCCAAGGCATCTAATCCAGGTTATCTCATGGATCCAGCAGATCCAATGGAGTTGACATTGTTAGTTTGTTTATTTTAAGCATTTAAAATTATATCATATAATTTTTTTTCCTGCGGTATCGTATCTTAATTCATCTTTTTTTCCTTTTATCTTATTCGTTGAGATATTCTAGTAGGCGATGTGGGCACACAAATATGCAGGAATCATGGAATCTCCAAACATAAATAATGATGGATTTTAATACAAAAAAACATACAATAGGTCAAAATGTCAGGCAATTTATATGTTTTTTGGAAATGTTAGACAAGTACCATGATATCTTTCTTGTGGAACCAGTCTTATGGAGGAATGTTTGTAATGACATCATGTAAATATCTTGGGAGGAGATATGTGTATGAAACTTTTTTAAATTTATATTTATATTATGTTTTTTATATTAATTAACATGTTTTTTGTAGAATTGGATTAACTTTCTAGATAGTGATACTATTAAGGATTCAAGGTTGATGGATCTTGAAGAGTTCTGGTGATCATATCAGAATGATTTATATATTGGTTAGAAGAGTAGATTCAGTATTTATTTAGAGGGTTTAACCATATTCCCTGATATCCCAATAACACGATATCAAAAAATTATGTAATTTTGTAAGATTTATGGGATTAAAGAATTCCCAATCATTAATGGTTTTCATATAAAATTTAATTCTTGTAGCTTGTATTGAATTTTTTGTTTTTTGGATGCGTAAGGAAAACAAGAGAAAATATTCAATGATATTTGTACACACACTGGGGTGCACTACAATGCCTAAGCATTAGAATCTCTATGTAATTTAATATGAATAGAAATAATATCTATATTTATATTGTTACTTATTTATATATTCATTCCAAAATTTATGTTTTATTATCATTAATCCCTTTAATATAAGGTGAAAAATACCCCTTTCAAACAACCTGACGGCCTAATGTCCTAACGAACAATTGTTCAATTGGACTAACGTCCTAATGGACGAATGGATAATTAGAAAATTGGCCTAATGTCCCAACAGACTAATGTTCTAACGTTTTAATGGCAACTTTTCCTAATGGCCTAGTGGCCAATTAGCCTACCAGCCAAATGGCTAATGGGACTAATGACATAATGTATAAGTTTCCTAATAGCGTAATGGCCTAATTTGCTAATTTCCCTAATGTCCTAATTATCTAATGGCCAATTAGCCTATTTTCCCATGGCGCATAAGAAAAATGACCAATCTTTAAATTTTTCAAATGCCCTAAAATCCTAATGGCCAATTGGACAATTGGTTTATTATCCCATCAACCTAATTGAAATTTGGCATAATAATCTTATGGCCAATTGTAAAAATTGTCAAAATGGACAAACATCCAACTTTCCTAATGGCCTAACTGCATAATCCCAGATTACACTAATGGCCTAATGTCCTAACAGCCAATTGGAATAATATTATATTGGCTGATTGGACAATTGACCTATTAGCCTAAGGGCTAATTTTCAAATTGGTGTAATGACCTAGCAGCCTAATAGCCAGTTGTCCAATTGGACTAATGACCTAATAACTTAATTATAAATCATCCTAATGGCCTAATTTGAAATTATCCAATTGTTTTAACGGATTAAAGGAATTATTAGCAATTATAAAATTGTCCTGACAGCCTAATAATTAATTGGCCTAACATCATGATGGATAATTTTCCCAACAACCTCATGGTCAATTGGCCAAACAACCTAATGTTAAATTATCCTAATGGCCTAATAACCTAAAATAATATTTTCCAATTAAAAAATTGGCATAATTTTCTAATGAAAAATGTACCAATTGGCATAATTTCCAAATATCCAATTGGTCTAATGACGTAGTTTCTAATTAACCAATTGGCCAATTAGCCTATAATGGCATGATGGCCAATCAATATATTGGACTAATTCCCTAATGGATGATTTGTCTAATGGATGAATTAGACCATTCTAAAAATTTCCTAATGACTTAATGGAAAATTGGACAATTAGCCTAACATCCTAATGGCCAATAGTCCTAATTGTCCTAATGGACTAATGACCTAATGGACAATTGGCCAAATGGCCAAATGTCCAATTGGCCAATTAGACAAATGGTCTAATTGAACAATAACTAATTTTCCTAATGCTCTAATGGTAATTTTTCTTAAAGGCATAATGGTCAATTTTAATAATGACCTAATGGCCTAATGTCCCATTAGCATAAGGGAATAATGCCCAATTTTTCAACTGGCTTAATGGAAAATTTTCCTAACGGCCTAATTCCCAATTGGCCTAAAAACCTAATGGGTAACTGAAATAGCATCATAATGTCCAATTGGGAAAATGTCCTAGTAACCTAATGGACAAACAAGTAATGACCTAAGGGCTTAATAGCCAACTAACCAATTGATCAATTGGCATATTGGCCTAATGGACTAATGGATAGTTTTAAAATTGACCTGCTAAGCTAATGGCCAAATGTCCAAATGGAATAGTGGACTAACGGAAAATTGACCAATTTTCTAATTGGACTAAAGGAAAATTTCCAATTGGACAATTGGAATTCTGTCTTAATGGGATAATGACTAATTGTCTAGTTAGACAAATGGCCCAATGACCAATTGGTCCAACGACCAACAGGCTAAATGGTATAATGGTCTAATGGGCAATTTTTCTAATGGACATTTGTCCTAATGGCCTAATGTCTAATTGAATATTTGGACTAATGGACTAATGGACAATTGAACAAATGGTTTAATGGGAAATTTTCCTAATTAGCCAAATATTATAATGGTCAGTTGGCCTAATTAGTCAAATTGCCTAATGACTAATTGGAAAATTTTCCTAATGTTCGTTAAGCCATTAGACAATTGGAATTAATCAGGAAATATAAATAAATTATTTATATTTAAATATTATTAATTTTTCATAAATACATAATTTAAATTATTAAAATTTGGGACCTTAATTTGATTTTATTAAAACCACATAAAAATATTTTTTATGACTAATTAGATTAATGATTAGATATAATTAACTATGTGAAATATAGATTTTATCAAAGGTTTGTATAATACAAATATAAAATAATAATATTTAATAATAATTATATATATATAAAGTAATATTATATAATGAATAATATGAAAAAGTTAATTTAATGAAATGAATATAACGCATTTAGATTCAAGATTATGGAATGTTCTGAATGACTATAAAATTATATAGTGTTTATGATTAGTTTTATTTATGATTTTTTCTTGAATGATTATCACATGATTAAATTTATGAATTGTTCATCCATTTAAAATTTATTCACTGTTATTATTATTTAAGATTATAAAATGGATATATTTTGAAAATGTGTATACTAAAAAACTTCATTTGCAGCAATCAAAATTGGACATCGAAGGTTGTGTACCTTGAGAAAAAATATTTAGCTCGAGTAGGACAAAAAGGATGGAAGTTAAGTAAATAAAAAAACAATAAAAGGTTGTATGTTTTTTATTAATATTTCAAATATTTATATGAAATTATTAATTAAATATCTTTTTTATATTATTAACATATTACCCTAGATTCCCTTGTGATAAAGACGATAAGAAATTCATGTCAAATGACCATATGAGTAAGCTATTAGGTGAGGAGAAACAGGCGATAGTCTGATGTAAAACTGAAAAACACATCACCCCTGCTAGGTATTGGTCCTCATCGGGCTCCTCTCATACATATTTGTCCAATGAGAATCAAAGCACTCATAAAAAGGCAGTTGAGGAAAAAAATCTCAGTATGAGCATGAAATATGTAAACTGATCATCATACACTTCTTAAAATATATGTCATTTATAGGTCAATCACTTCCATTAGAGGATTATTGTACTATTCATTCATATATGACATAAATTCTCTATTTAAATGTTTCATCTAGTGATTCCAATGATGGCCCTAGTGGTGGTTGAGATGAAGGTGGTGGTAATGATGATGATGGTGATGATGTTACTACTTATCTAGATGATGTTTTTGGTGAGGAGGACGCAGTAGATTATGATGAGGATGAGGAAGTTAGTGATGGGGGATATATTGATCCCCTCTATTTTTTACTTTGCAGTAAAGATACATGTGGATGTTGTTGGATAACATAAATTTATTGGATTTGTGGATTTATATGTATGTAATAGTATTGAAACTGTTTTCAAATTTTTTTACATGAAGTTGGTTTAATGCTAAATATATAGTACATGTATTTCATTGATTGTGTACTATGTTTTTTATTTTATTTAAAAGTTCAAGGTCTACAAGTGATGTAGTTGTTTCCAAATGGGTATAGCTACTTATAATCAAGGATTGAAGAATCATGGTTATATGTTTTCTACCAAGAAAAGAAATATCAAATGTTTGGAGAACCGTGGGTAGAGATACATACCCATTATTTGGGTTAAACCATTGGTATGATAAACTCTTTAATTCTATCAAAATAATTCATATATAAATTATGGGTATAGGTCTATATTGATGGTTTCATATTCCATAAGTTTAAACATTGTTGGTAGAGGCTATACCCTTGGTTTTAAGGGCTATACCCATGATTCTAAACCTTTGTTATATAGTGTTTTATTAGTATTAACTATTGTAGATTTTTAAAAGTATTTTTCTTCCATATCCATGTTCTTTTAAATGTATTAAATTTATTATTATTTATATATATCATATTTTTTAAGGTTATTTTTAAATATCTAAGACATTTTTATAATATTTTATAAAATAAATCTTTTTAATTGTTTTTGTAAGGTATATTTTTGATTCTTTTACGAAAAATTCAAAAATATTTTCTTTATAATTCAAGGTAAAACTACTTTCATCCATCATATTTTCCATTATTTTTTATCAATATTAATCTATATTTTTTCATAATTTTTAAAATAATATCATATTTCCGTTTGTTTTGGAATATTTAATTTTTAAATGTTTTAAAAAGAAAATGATATTTCTTATCAATTAATCGGATAACTATAATTTCCATTTCTCAAGGGCTTTAACTCCAAATTTTATGATTTCCGTGATGTAATTTAATCTTTTTTTTGTTTTTCTCGTGATATTTTTCTTGATTATTTTATATGATGATGAGTGGTCCTAATATAGATCTAATGAATGGTGATCATGATATAGCTCTCTAATGCATTGAGTAACCTGACAGAGTTATATAGATAGAAGTTACTCCTAAGAGATTTGAACTAAACTTAAAGGTTATTCTATTGTTAGTGTACGTGTATGGGTGATTGTAAGGAAAATGTCCCAATATTTTTATTTGATTTTATGTGTTTTCTATGGGTTTTTATTGATATATTTTTATTTAAAAAGGAAAGTTAATACACATTAATATTAGAAGAAATTTTATGATCATTTGAAGGTGAAAACATTTTATTTCAATTATATATTTTCATGAGTTATCATGCGCCTCATGAAGCCTTCAAGGTATTCCTATACTAGATATATGTTTTCAAATAATTTATTTGAGAAATGGTTGATTTTTATATGTGTTTTTGATTTACTTTTAAGATATTTTTTATTATGAAAAAGGGGAACATTTCCATTATTATTCAGGTTTTTCAGTGGACTAACTAGTTTCTTTTATTTTTATAGCACATATAGATCCCTTCTTGGTCATCCCACATTTTCAAAAAAAATTCATAATATCCAATGATAAGGAGGTACTATAATATGGAAAAACTTTTTATTATGGATTTAGTGACTCTGTGTTTACCTTGTAAAACAATTAAATATATTAATGAATAATTTCAGAGATAGGTATTGAGACTAGTGAGATTTAGTGTCCTGATGAGCTCAAAGATAATATGTTATAAAAGTTAAATATTATATATCACAAACACATTGTTTTGATAGAAATGTTGAATAACATCCAAATGGTTACTTGGATCAGAAATCCAAGACCCCAATTGAGTCCAAATGTGGGTTTACTATAGGTGCATCCTAAAGATAGTCACCAATAGATGTACTGTTAATGAGTTTGTTGGAAATGTGATTTAAATAAATAAATTATTTTATCATTAAATCCCCAATATACCTAATTTATTTTATTTAAATGTTTGTTATAAGATTTCATCTTGGTTAGCTTCATAACCCTAGCGGGACTCAGAAGATGAGATTCATCATTCTTCATTGGTGGATCACATTAGAGGATAACAATAGATCAGTTTGAGGTGGATTAGAAGGCAGAAAATATAGTGGGATCCCCACATCACTGGTAAATGTGTTATTAACTAATGATCAATCTAAATTGAGGTAGAGATCAGAAATTATAGATTTCACTATTTTATTAAAATATTGAGAATGAATATTTTATTTTATATTGATTTTCATTTTTTGCATCCATCACATGTACCTGCTAAAACTTATTTATAATAATTATTCTAGATATTCCATGATTATCACACTAGATATCACCATTCCATGATTACAGGCCATGAACAATTGGTTAACCAATATATTTTCTTTATTCTTATTCATTCCCCCAACCAATTTTCATGTTCTTCACTATTAGCCTACGGGGTCACAACATGACATTTTCTGGGTAGGATCAAGAATAATTTCACCCCCAAAATCATGGTATCTTGGTGAATGATAAATGGATCATTGTTTTTAAGATGAATCATGATGGATCATGAGTTTTGGTTTATACTTTGTGGATCGGGGATCCAGAGTAGTGACATGTGATAGGAGACACTCAGTACAGATGATGGATCTTCGTGTGGTTGGAAAGTTTCTATTTTCCAACCACTAGAGTGAAAAAATTAAAAATAGAGGTCATACCCATATGTTCCTAGTGGTTGATAAATCATGAAAGTAGTGGTGAAGATTGATATGAATATCTATGTGAAAAATCTAGATATTTTTGTGAAAAGAAACTATACAACATGTATCTCGGATGAAGATATTGTCTGTAACCCCCTTTCTATGATTCTTGGGTTTTTTATAAAATGTTAATGATCACATGTTATGTGGCCAAACCCACCAACAGTGTTTCCCTCCACAGGTGGCTAAGTCATGTGAGAGCTACTCATAGCCAGGATCCCATGCGGGGGGACAAATTATGTACTTCGAGAGTACATGGACATGGATCAATACCCTGGAATGACTCGATATACGATCAGGTACATGATCAGGTACACATGCATGACTCGAAAAATACAAGCACAACTAGGATCACATGGGGAGGTCCTTGGTGGATGAGACACACCGTGTGGTTCCCATACGTACCATGTACATATATATGGCCATTGAGTCATGTCTATATGAGAACACATCCAGGTAATATAGTGATACCACACACTATGTGGACCCCATAAATATTGTGTATCCCTATGAGAAATTTCCACCATGAATATCTCCCTCATTAGGACTCAGATTATGACCTGTGAGTAGCCTATACTATGAATTTTCCTACATAGAACATTATTGTAGCCTTCAATGTGGCTTTTTAGAAATGATTTTGAATTTTTTGAGAATTTCTTAATTATGACAGTGGTCATGATGGATCATCAGAGATATTCTGGTGTCAATACTCCCCTCAAATAATTGGACACGTGTTCCTCTTTTTATTTAATATTTTTTGTGGTAAATACTCCCCTATTACACCACTAAATCCTTCTCCCATATTCATTCTAAAGATAGAGATGGAACTTCCCTACACAAGTTCAGGTCCTTTATATATGGAGTGGTACTCCCTCGTCTTCAAGCTCTGACACAGTGTGGGTCAAGCATGGGAGTTTTGGCTCCCTTAGATATGGTGCACAATTAAGAGGATTTGGCCCCTCCACACATATTATGGTGTGGTTTCTGGTAATGTTTGGCATCATTGTTGGAATTTTTTAGCTCGAGGACAAATCATTAACTTTTCATATGTTGAGATTTTAAGATCACTTTTCTCTCTCATTTGGGTTTCTTGATGAGTGTATATATATATATATATATCAATTTTGTTTTGTTTCCCTCTTGCATTAGGTTGAGATGACATTTTTTAATCTCTGTCTCTCCCTTTTAGTTTTTAAGGAATCCTATATGGTATGTAAATACTCACAGGTACATGGGATTTTCCTATAGGTGATGTGTCCTATATAGATGACAGATAGATTGGTGGTGATTATGGCGGGGAATAGTGAAAACTAGGTTCATTGACCATGTACAGTGGTTGATTGTGGAGATCAGGTGTTGGTCCCTCTAAACATTCTTTAATTCTAGTTTGTTTCTAGTTGGCACCTTATTTCTGGGTGGGTGTGTACTTTTCCCATTTTTAAAATGATTTTATTTTGTTATACTCTGATTTATTCCCTATATTTTATTTCATGCATGTTTTATCTATAGATTTTATGATATTTAGTTTATATTCCTTTACACTTCCTCATGGATTTGGTTGGTTGTGTGTGTATATGAACATTAGTCAAAATTATAGCATTATAACTATTCCATATTGGTTCTTGTTGATAACTCATGGCCTATTGGAGGTGGGTAGAGGGTTGTGACATGTCATGCTTTGATAGGCCAAGTGTTCTATAGTGGTTTGGGTCATTAAAAAGTGGTATGAGATCAGTTTATTACTTGGGATGTTGTTTCAAGTTTTCCTCAATAGGGATTCGATGGGACTTAGGAAAATAGTTTCAATGTCTCTCAAATGAAGATTTAATCCTAGGGATCCCATTTTTTGTGTATCAGATGACGTATCCATAAATCAAGACTCAGACTGATATTTTGTTGACTAATAATAGAAATAAATTTTTTGTAGGGAACATTGGTAGATGAATCATACAGGATTGAGTCCTTTAACTATCACTCTTGATTCATCTCACCATATATATATGCTCATCAGATTATGATATGTCTTGATTTCTTTCACAATGCCTCCATTAAGACAGCCATCTGGGTTACCAATTTCGGATCATAATGATGATCTAATCGGTGATGGGGTCATAGTCTATGGACTATCTCATGATGTGTTTCCATTAGGATAGTGTTAGGTCAACTAGGTCGAGTACCCTGAGAGGGGGGGTGAATCAGGGTATGGTATATTTAAACCTTCTCCATTTTTAAACCTTGTTTTTTTGTTAGAAAAAAATCAATTCTCTCTTACTCCCATAGAAATATACATATTGATATTATATCATGTACAATACACAGTGATTTTTACTTGGTTCACCATCACTGATCTATGTCCAAGGAGCATACAATTTCAATTTTCCAATGTACTAAATTCACTCTGGATCACAACCAATAATGATTAAAATGTTTGGGCTAGATAGTATGTTCCCATGCTCACTACCTTTATAAGGTTTAGGGTCTTCTCACTGCATTCCCAAGGGTTACTCCCTTTGCCTCTTTCTCTGGCTCACTGCCGGTGGAAATAGTCCTCACCTTCCTATTCATTTTCTCACTTCTCTTGGAAAGGAATCCCCACATATTTTATTGAATTTGAGGTTAAACATTGTTTATAGACATGTAGGTCCCTTTATTTGCATGAATTCTTGCATCCTAAACTATAGTTAGATGCTCTGTTGATGTTCTTTTTCACCCGAAGATGAATTCCACCTTCCCGAGTACTATTAAGTACCGGAAAATACTTTTGCAACTTATATTGAATATTTCACATGCTTAGTTGAGAAAATCATGTACCACCTCATTTCACCGCGTACTATGTCATGATTTTGGTATGTCTTCACCTTCTTTAAGTACTAATGTTGCCGCTGTGAACCACCCTTCGTTTGTAGACTGCCTCCACCTTCGTGATCGCGTACCGCAACTACATATACATTCCGCAAACCTCTTCTATGAATCACCCTATGTCCACAAACTATTTGATTTTCATGGACTGCCTTCACTTCCGTGTACCGAATCTCTCCTTCTGCCTACCGCTTATGGAGTTCACTATCTTGCATGCTAGAGATTCAGCCTCTATATATCAAGTCTTAAGCGGATACAACTTTCCTCTTAAAACCTTCAACATAAATTCTTTCATGCGAACCACTCTATCCTTCATGTCATTATCCCTTTGCAAACCACCTTTGGACATTTCTGAAATCCTTGATCAAAAAGATGTTCCAATGATATTCGATCTCCAAAGTAATCAGTATGGTAAGCAATTCTTGTATAGGAAAAGTTACACTCTTAATTTGTTAAATTGAGATTTACCAAATCATCAATTCGGCCTCAACCGCCTACCAATCTTTCTACTTCCGTGAACATAAAGCCATCCACATATCATTTTTCCAACCAGTCTTCATACTGCCTTCACTCTTATGTGGTTGATCTCCTCGGCCGCCAACACGCCATCTGCATACCGCACCTCCATCCACTAGGAACTGTTGACACGACCATCTATGGTTTCACAAGCTGTTCTCGTGAATCATTCCCACCGCTCCATGTACTGTTCCCAGAAAATGGTACACGGCCCATGAAGTATGGTATTTGATTCTCATCCATCACCAAATTTCTTCAGCAATCTTCATATTGTTCACTCCTATAAAGAAATCATTTCTTGCCAACAACAAATTCCCGATTTTGAGGCCCAAAAATTTGGAAATCACTGGGAAACTACACCACCCTAAAAACATATTTTTGGTAAAAACCATTCATACTCACTTGCAGTCATTTGGCATTGTTTACAAATACAACTTCACCCAAAACATACAGAGAGAAATCCTTGAGGAATTGATTCCCAACAATATCCCCCTTTGGGTATTTTGAAGACTCTTCTCAAAATAGTTCTAGAATATTTAGATACCTCATTAAAACTTCATCCATATTCAACCCCCATTATCTTTATGTGATTAAGATAGTTATCAAGGATTTACTCAACACACACTCTAATCCAACATTAGTAATGATATGTTTGATAAACAAGAGTAAATGAAAAGTTCATTAAAGAATTACTTCATTTCTCACACAAATTATTGATACCAAACTGATACCAATTGTTTAGTGATGGAAGCCTTATGACACCATTCCAACACCACTTGTCTTCTTTTATCTCAATCCTCAGCTATCGTGAGATCTATTCATTAATCAATCACTTCTAGAATCGTCAGATTTAATGCTCCCCTTATCTTATAGAACTTCCAAATAGCTTCATCTCAACTTCAACTCCCCTTTCTCAATACTCCACTTAATAGGTTCTCCTAGTGTCTTTTCGCCCCCTAAATGTCACAATTTTCTCCCTTTTTCAATGAACCCAAAGGGAACATCAATGTTGTCTGAAATACGGTAAAGAACACAAATCAGCATAATTGGGAAGGACACATCATACCTTGGGAAAAGGGGGCCCACATCAATGATTTTTCAAGTGCGGAAAGTCGACTAGACTCCCCGTGGCAATTGATGCCTTTCAAATGCTTCTTTGGGTAAGGCCTTCTTGATATTGTCTGCAACCTTTTATTTTGTAGACACATGTTCCAACTTCATAGGCCCTTGTTCTACCCACTCCTTGATAAAATGGTATTTTATTTCAATGTGCTTTGTCCATGAGTGATAGAATGGATTGTTTCTAAGATTTATAGCACATAAATTATTAAAATGGATTCTGATTGGAGATTTCACTTCAATTCTCATATCATCAAATTGTTGCTTCATCCACAATAGATGTGTTCAAGATTGAGTAGCCGCAATGTATTTAGCTTATATGGTTCTCAATGAAATTCAATCTTGTTTCTTACTTAACCAAGTAACAAACAACTCTATAATATAAAAGGCACCTCCTGATGTTGATTTTATATCATCTTATAAACCATCCCAATCCACATCTATATATCCCAATAACTCTAGATGAGATTTGTCTTTATACATTATGCCAAAATCCAAAGTTCCCATGATATACAGTAGAATTCTATTTTCTACATTCTAGTGGCTCTCCATGGAATTGAATTGATACCTCACATCTTTTCTTGTGGAAAATACAATATTAGGACTTGTCAATATCAGGTACAACAAAATTCCATTGATCTGCCTTTATTTGGTGATATTCACTATCATTCCATCATCATCTCGTGAAAATTTCAACCGAGTGGAAACTGGAGTCTTTATCTCATTTGAATTATCTATTCCAAACCTTCTCAAAACCTCCATGTAATATTTATATTGAAAAATAAAAGTTTCATTCCTTCCTTTTGTCACTTTTAATCCAAGGAAAAATGTTAGCTATCCAATAATCGATATTTCGAACTCACTTTTCAGGAATTCAGAAAATTTTCTATATTGTGCATCATCTAATCCACCAAATATTATGTAATCAATATAAAGAATCACCATCATTCTTTGAATATTTTCATTTTTGTAATAAAAATTGTAATAAACTCCATCATGTTGAAAATTGAGCTTCTTTAGAAACTAATCTAGCCTTGAATAACATCCTCTTAGTGCTTGATTCAAACCCTATAAAGACGTCTTCAGTCGACAAAGTTTGTTCTCATCTTCATGAATGAGAAAACCATCTGGTTGCTCAATGTAGACTTCTTCTTTCAGAACTCCATTCAGAAATGATGAATTGACATCCATCTTGAAAACATTAAACATTTATTGCATGATTATGGACAAGAATAATCTAATTGTATCAAGCCTTGCAACAAGTTCAAATGATTAATCGACATTTATACCCTCTATCTGGGAGTACCCTTTGCACACAAGTCGTTCTTTTCTTCAAATCACAACATCGCCTTTTTTCATTTGGTTTCAAAATACCCATTTTATCCCTATTACATTCTTTTCATTTGGTCTCGAAACAATTTCTCACATTTTATTCTTTTCAATTTGGTCAATCTCTTCATTCATTGTCTGAACCCAACTATCTTCTCTAGGTGCTTCCTCAAAGCATTAAGCTCCACTTGTGATAAGTATGATGCGTTATGTAGAGATTTCAACCTTATTGTCTGAACTAGTGTTGTATGATCATCAATTTTGTTATTCCTATTAATTTCATATCTTCTTGTTGGTCTCCAGGAAGACACTAATTTATTCTCATCATCTAAGTCTTCTTCGGAATCAATCTCTAGAGCTGGAGTGTCTCTTGATCTTCTCATCTCTTTATCACAATCCTCCTTATTCTAATCATGTTTTTACTGAGGATTCTGTTCATTTTCTACAATATTCACATCATGACTCTCTACTATATTTCCCAACCACTTATTGAAGCATTGATATGCTTTGTCTTTCATTGAGTAGCCAATAAATATCCCTTCATCCCCATGGGATTCAAATTTACTATGTTTTTTCTTATTTAAAATGAAACATTTAATTCTGAATATTCGAAATTATGTTAATGACGCCTTATTTCCATACCACAAATCATATGGAGTCTTCTCCACTTTTGAAAAATGCAAATCCCTATTGGAATTTTTAACTGTTTTCATCACTGCTCCTTTCCAAAATTTATCTAGAAGGTATTTCTCAATGAGAATTATTCTGGCCATATTGTGGACAATCCTATTACTTCTCTCAACTACTCCATTCTACTATGGAGTTCTTACAACTGAACCTTGATGCATTATCCCATGTTTTTTGAGATAATCCTCCACTTCGCTATTTGTATACTCTATTCCATTATTTGTTTAATCGTTCGGATTTTATGACCAGGAAAATTTTCACATTCCCATCGATATCTTGTAATGAAACTGAAAAATTCATATTTGTGACTATGTATTGAAACCCATTCCATTATACTATAGTCATCAATTAATGGAACATAATATTTCATCCCATAAATATCCCTTGGAGAAATTGTTCCACACACATCAATATGCACCAAATCAAGCAATCCTGTTGACATTTTCTCCTTTTGATTATATGTCTTTCGAATGATCTTCCCTTGTGGGAAGGAATCACAAGTATGAGTATGATCACATGAAGATCTAAGATAAATTTGAGATGCATCATATTTTAACCTTGGATAATGTGTCCAAGATGCATATGCCACAATTGTTTTTCTTCATCCTTGGATAGAAAGCACAAATCTTTTTCTTTACTTATGAGGTAGAGATTCTCTTTCATACGCTTTCCTTGCAACACAACAGCACGATCTTTTTCCTTGATGATAAATAAATTCATAGAAAAACATACGAAATGTATTGAGTCACACAAATGACTAATACTATACAAGTTGTGACTATGTCCCCCAAAAACCAATACATCTGCACGTCTCATGTATTTTCTTCCAAACACAGAATTTACTGAACCAACAATTTTCAAGCCCTAATCATTTTCAAATAATACAATACCTTCATTATCCTACCTAATTATGGTTACTATATTCTTATTTCCCTTCATATTGGAATTTCATACACTATCAATTATCCATATCCAAGTCTGATTTCATTCCATGAACGCAATTTCTACAACTATGGACAGCTCATCCCTTTTCTTTTTGAACCATGCCTTTGAATTTTTAACTGACCTGGAATGATAATCCTGATCTTCCTTAGTATATGATGGGTATGCTTCAACCTGCAAATCTAGAAATTTATTTTAAATTTTCATCTCACTTGATGATTCTTTTGGCGGCATCTTAGGAACAAATTCAGTTTTCCATGGCATATTCTTATACAATGTGGAAATCCAATATGATAACATAATTGTGAGACCATTACACCTAAAACAATTACTATCAAATGATGACCTATAATTTTGAACTCTATATGACCACCTCTATTGGTCTTGTTCCTTTTGGTACCTCTTTTCTATGGAACATAACTTTTGAGTGTCTCGTCTTACCATAACAATAGAATCTTATGTGAGGTACATTCCTGTGTGGTAATGATGCACCATTAGTTGTTCCTTGGGTTATTTGAATCTTCTAATTTTTCTTCATACCCGAATCAGTCATTAATCATGGAGTGGGTGCTTGTGGTATGACTTGAACCATAACTGCTACCTATTTTATATAAATCCCTTTCTGTTCTGATGGACTATTCTCCTCAAATATCATCTTGTCTATTTCTTGTATGGTCTTTTTTCTTGATGTCGAACCGAGGGTTAGCAGTTTCTCCTAATATTTAATTGTTCATCGCAGACTGATGAAATCTTCTTCTAGATTCATGATACATTTGATTTGATATTTAAAAAAATCAAACTATGAATTTCAATTCCCTATTCTTTAATTTTGAGTTTGTACTCAACCAATTTTTCAGAGATTTATGGCCTTGAAGACCTCAGCTTTTAAATTTCTTCATTCATATTAGAATTATATTCTTCCTGTTTTTGCATAAAGTGTTTGGAATCAAGAGTATCTTTGTTATCTTTCTTCATTTTGGCTCTCAAAATATTTATATCATCAAGGGTAGATTCTAATTTAGCTTGATGATCAACTCTTCCATCTATTTCTTCTTCTCCATCATCACTTTCTTCTCTCATTATAAAATTTCTAGTAACTGCCACCGAAGAATCTACTTTATGATCTATGCAATTCTGCAACTCTTGTAACTTAGATTCTTTTGAACTTTCATCCTCTCTTGAAATATGATTCTTTTTATTGAAGAACTTTCCCCTATTACTTCTCCTCCCTTTCTCATTTGATGAATAACACTTTTGTGTAATTTCATCATTTTATTTATTTTCATCATCAAACTTCCTTGGAAATTTTGATGCAAAATGCCCAATCTTTCTACATCAAAACCATGAAAATGTAATTTTACCATTGAACTTTCTTTTTACTATTTACATATTAGAGGATAGAAATGATATGACAACATCCATATTGTCTTCCTCTATACTATCTTCAATTGAGAGATTCCTCATGGCCTTGAATTCCACTTCCTTTTACATCCCCATTTCCACCACATCATTGTAATCGTTTATCATTTCATATTCTATAAAGGTACTATGAAGGTTATCATGTGTCACCTCTTTTGGTTTGTTTTATTCCAACACTAAAACATTTATATTAACTCATAGTGGAAGTTTCCTCAATATACGTTTCACAATATTTATATCTTCAACGAATTATCCAAGACCTTTCATGTCTTCTAGAATAATATTTATCTAGTAAAATAATGCAACAAAAGTTTCATTGAGATCCATTCTGAGATCCTCATACTTGTTCCACAGAACATGCAGCTTTGTATTTCAAACTTTTGTGTCACCCTCATAATTTGTCAACAATTTTTCCCACATTTCATGTGATGTCTTATGGGACATCACCATCAGATATATTTCTTTCGATAGGGCACCCCTAAAGCATTGAACTCTTTAGCATCAGCATCCAATTCTCTTCTTTCAGCATCTGATAAAGAAGAACTATTAATGTCAGCTGATATTCCATGCATTGCTGTTGTGAAAACATCCATACCTATTGATTGGAAGTAGTTTTGTATTCTATTATTCTATAGTTGAAAATTATTTCTGTCAAAAAATAAAATTCCTTTATTATTTACCACCTCCATTTCATCTTCTGAGAGATAAACCCTGACTTTCAACCATTCCATTTGATACCAATTGTTAGTTTCACTATGATGAATACCATGAGAGGGGGTGAATTAGGGTATGGTAGATTAAAACTTTCTCTCTTTTGGATCATGATCTTTCATTAGAAAAAAAACTCTATTATTTCTTCCTCCCATAGAAATATACAGACAAATATGAAATCAAGCACATGACACAACGATTTTTAATTAGTTCACCCACATTGGGAAACGTCCAATGAGAACACGAAAATAATGTGCCAATGTACCAAATTCACTAACGCTCATAGCCAATAATGAGTACAATGTTCAGGCTAGATCCTTTATGCCCAGGCTCACTGCCTTTACAAGGTTTTGGGTCTTCTCACTGAATTCCCAGGGGTCACTCCCTATGCCTCTATCTCCAGCTCACTGCTGGTGGAAAGGATCACCGCCTTCCTCTTCCTTTGCTCACTCCTCTTGGAAGGGACTCCACACAAAGTTTATTGAATTGTAGGTCAAAAACAGTTTACGGACATGTAGGTCCCTTCATTTTTATGAATTCTTGTATCCTGACTATTGGTAGATGCTCTATTGAAGTTCCTTTTTCTCCCATAGATGAAATCCACATTCCTGATTAATGTTAGGTTCCAAAAAAAACATTCACAAACTGTATTGAAGATTTCGCAAGATTCCTTGTAAAAATCGCAAACCACCTCATTCTACCGTGTACTGTGTAGTGGGTTTGGTATGCAGTAACCTCCTCCGCATACTGATGTCGCCACTATGAAGTTCCCTTCATCTACGGGATGTCTCTAGCTTCGTGATTTCGTACCACTACCACATACCGATTCTGGGAACCTCCTCCACGAATCACCCTATGTCTGAGAACCATTATTTATTCGTGGACTGCCTTTGATTCTGCATACCGAAGATCTCTCTCTGCGTACCACTTATAGTATTCACTCTCTCGCATACCAAAGATTCCTCCCCTGCATACCAAGTCTTAAGAGGATAAAACATTCCTCCTAAAGCCATCGGTGGAAATTCTTCTGCATGAACCGCTCTAGCTTTCGCGGGATTATCCTATCATGAACCACCTATAGAGATTGACGAAATCTCGGATCAAAAAAGTGTTCTAATGATATTTGATCTCCATAGTAATCGGTGTGGTTATATATTATTATATAGAAAAATATACACACTTAATTGGCTAAATTGAGATTTACCAAATCTTCAATTTGGCCTCCACCGACTACCGATCTTTCTACTACCATGAATCAATCCCACCCACTAACCATGTTTCCTACCTGGTCCTTATACTGCCTTCGCTCTTATGTTTTCAATCTCCTCCTCCGTCAACACACCATCCTCTTACCGCACTGCAATCCACCACAAACCATTTACGTGACCATCTCTACTTTGGAGAACCATTTTCACGAACTATTATTGCTGCTCTGTGTACCATTTCCAGAACATGGTACGTGGCCCATGAATTATGGTACATGATTCTCACCCTTCGCCAAATTTTTTCAACGTTATTAATATTGTTCCCTCCTATGAAGAAAACCTACCTTGAAAACATAAAAATCCCAATTTTGAGGCCCAACAATTTGGAAATCATTGGGAAACTGTGCCACCATAAAAACATGTCTTCAGCAAACACCAGACATGCTCACTTGTGGTCATTTGGCTTTTTCAACAAACACAACTACACCAAAAGCATAACCAGAGACCACCATGAGGGATTTTTTCCCAATAGTGGGTATGTATAATCACCCTTTCCTATCAATCAGTAGTCAGTAATTGTGGTTTCGTTCAAGGATATGTGGACACTTAGAACACACTACACGTTCCAACATCAGTGACCGTTGAGGTTCTACATAGAACTAGGTCCCTAGAAGGTGGAGGATCTTCTTGAGTTGGCGGTTTGAGACATCAAGATATTTAAGAGACCATATGATCATATATTTTTTGGAAAATGTACAATAATTTCAATGACGTATTTGGCTATTGGTGTAGTTTTGTTACACAGACCCATGATGAGACAATTCTATCATGGTTCAACTTCTAGCGACTGCATTGAGAAGACTATTACTCTGAGTGATTTCACTTAGTTCAGATCTAGGAAATTATTGAAATACATAAGGGTGATATGTTAGTGGATGATTATACCCTAAGGTTTATGGAAAATTCATGGTAATCCCATGATATGGTATGAGATATCTTCTTTTAGGATAGGAATTTTGAGTAGGGTCCCCGTAGAGACATTTAATCCATTGTAGTTTCCTTATGATGGAGTGATAAAGTGGGTTCTGGTGAATTATATATTACTAGTAGAGGGGAATTGAGAAATTAGAGACAGTGGTGGGCATATTATGGTTGATTTTTCAACATCAGGAAAAAAGAGTCAGACGTTAAGATCCTAGAATAAGAGGCATTCTCATTATGTAACTCCAATGTGAGTATCTATAGATCATGTATTGTGTAGGTAATCCAATCATCCTATAAAGGAGAGATGTTGTGATTTCAATGGGTGAGGAAACTTATATCATGATTTCCTAACCCATTGTGATGAGTAGGATATGCAGATAGTATGTGGACCTCCACAACAGAGGTTGTGCCATGATCATGGATCTCCCGGAAAAGGTCTATGTATCAATCAGCGATGTGGTTCTGAAAGATGAGTAGAAGAAGTTTTACTGGAATTATTAGTGGGTGTATGATAAAATTTTGTGCTCCTACCACCAACACCACCTGGTGGCCCGTGTCAGGATCAGAGATCCAATAGATATGGATGTGGATAGTTGCAAGCTGTGGGAGGTTATGACCAAGCTCCAGACAAAATCATATCAGGTATCATAAGTGGAAATTTTACTCATGTATTAGTTCTAATATATAAAATATATTTTTGTTAATTCATCTCCTTATTCCTAGTGTGAGACATAGAGCATCTATTTAAGACTTTAGCCCAATAGATTTTGCTAGTGGATCTAAATTGGCCAGATTCTTTGATATCTATTATCTACTAGTAGTGTGATATATCACGTAGTAGATATAATTTCACCTAGGTCTATGTTATCATAATGAGTATACCTTATAAAATCATCTTGGGAATAGACCAGTTGTCCACGATTCAATACCAGATTGACTATCATCAGAGGAAACTTGTATGTTTTCAGATATATGAGACATGCTTCTCCTTTTCAGACGAGAGATATCTCATGGATAGGTCAGTGATCCTTATATATAGAATATAACATCCCATAACCTATTAGTTGGTGATTTTATACCTTGGTGTAGCTGGATCCTTAGGCAAATATATTCCTTGAATAGTGTAGGACGTTTTGGTCATCTTCCATGAGGAGGTTTTGGGAATACCTTCGAGGTGGGAGATAGAATTCTGCATTGACGTATGGCCCCTAATAAGCTCTAAGAGATACATGTATTGTTGGAGGAACTTTGGGAGGAGGGTTTTATCAGACCTAATGTGCCCCACTGGGAAGCTCTGACATTTTTCATGAAAACTTTTGATGAGATATTACTCAATAAATGATAGATAAAGAATCCCTAAGACCATTAATTTAAGACCTCTTTTATCATATGTAAGGTGTGTGTTGGTTCTCGAAGATCAATCTCAGGTCCAAAAACCACTATTTGATGGTCCATAAGGGTAATATTATGAGGTTGGCATTCGAATGTCTCTACAAAAATAATGATTTATGAGTGATTCCTTTCATTGTGATGAATTCTCCCACTTTGTTTATGAATATGTTTGAACCAAATATTTTTGTCATACATTGATAGATTTATAGTTTTCGTCATTGATAGCGTACTCATGAAACCAGTATTATAGGAGGAGAATTTAAATCACTTTATGATGGTCATAGAATAGAACTATCTTTATGGTAATATCCTAAAAGTTACAGTTAAGGTTTAACAAGGTTCACTTCCAAGAGCATTTCATTTTGACCATAGATATGTTGTGGACCAATTGAGGATTGATTAAGTTATTTATTGGGAACCAACCAAGTTAATTTCATAGTTTTTGAGTTTCCATGTATTGTTAGGGTAGTATAGGAGATTCTGGGTAGACTTCTCCTTGATATCATCCCATTTTAACACCCTTACATGGAAAGGGAAACTGTTTACCAGGATTGATCAGTGTTAAAGATCCTTTGAGAAGTTGAGGCTGAGGCTGACTAGTGATCTAGTTTTGAGACTTCCAGAGGAGGGATTGAAGTACATAGTGTAATAAAATTCATTTAGAGTTAGGATCAATTATGTATTGACTTATAGGTAGATAGTGATCACATATGGGTAGAGGAAGTAGATATTCCATGAGAATAACTATGTGAATCATGACTTCGATTTGGCAGTACATATCTTTTCTCTAATTACATGGATGCACTATATTTTGGAAGGGTACCTTTTTGTTTACTAATACCATCATAGAACTAAAAATATATTAATTTCCAGAGATATGAACCTGAAATAGAGGCATTGTTTTGAGTTCCTGTAGGGATATGATTTTATGATAGTGTACACTCTTGGGAAGGGTAAAGTTGTTCAATATTCCCTTAGTAGGAAATCCCATTCTCATTAGGTGTAGGAGGTGTCTAAGCAGTTGGATTCATTAAAATTAACATATTGGAGGAGAGTGTTGTAACTTATCTTAAGTCCATGGTGTTAACTCCTCTACTTTTACATTGTGTGAGGGAATATTTGGGGGGAGACATCAACTATGAGGTTCTTCATGATGATATATCTCCTTGATATATATATATATATACATATATATTATGAAGGAGGGGAACACATCATATTTTTTTAGTGGTGAATGATGGTTCCAGTTCTGATGAGGGAGGTATTGTTGAGGGACATTCAATATTATCCTTTGGATATACATCACGGTGCTAGGATGATATATAAGAAACTTCATTGATATTTTTTCTTGGATTGAATGTGGAAGAGTTTCACTAAGTTCATCTCCTGATGTTTCACATGGTAGCAGGTCAAGGATGAGAACAAGGTTATGATAGGTTTGATATAATGTATTCAACTCATATAGTTGAATTTAGATAGTATTTATATTGATTTTTTTGTAGGAATTCATCGAATTTTGTGATGTCACAATATTATTTGGGTGATAGTTGACCAACATAAAAATTTAGAACAGTTCCTTGACTTAAAGGAGTGGTGTTTTGTAGAGAGTTTGAGGTAGTTGTATATACGAGAGATCATTTGTCTCCATGGTGTTGTCTAATGTATTCTCTCTAAATAAGATACATGGTTTAAATCAAGGTCATGGGGTTGAATGTAGGTGGAATTAAGAACCCAATTGCATATGAGTACAATGTTTCACTGCTAGAAGAATGGGAAAACTGAGCTCGCTATCTGCATGGTGGAGGATATTCATAGATATTGTGTTTTAGACTTGGGATAAATTTGGGAGGATTACTTTACACTATTATTGTTTTCCGATAATAAAATTTATCACTCTACGATCATCATGGAGCATATTGAGGCCTTGTAAAAGAGACCCTATAAGTCTCCCTTGTGTTAGACTAGGATCGATGAGGCATCACTAGTTTGGATGGAGATGGTTCAGAAGATGATAGGGAATGTTTAGGTTATCCATAATCATATGAGGAAATCCCAGAACTAATAGAAATTTTAGGCATATTGATGTCACATTCCCTTGATGTTTGTGTAGATAGACCATTTTGTCCTATTATTCTCCCCATGATGAATATTGAAGAGGTTTGGAGAAGAAAGAAAGTTATCCCTATGGTTCATTGGGCAATTTAAGATCTTATGGAGGATTAGAGTGACCCACATAGTTGAAGTGAGTTCATGAAATATTCTATTTTTTTCAATTGAGGAGATACATACATGATCCTAATCACTTCTTTGACTAGGGACAGCTGGTCATCAAGGATTGAGCCACCTATGTAGAGTACCCAATGATAATCTATGATTGATATGAGATGATCATGCATGGGTGGATCATTGCCTTGATTCATGTTTTGTGGTAGTATCGTATCTTACAGGAGAGATCCTGGGATTGGGAGATACAGATCTGGGCTCAGTATCCCCACATTTTTTATTAGCTTGTGATTTTTGGCAATAATAATCATTGAAGGAATAGTGTAGTGAACCTATTTTTACCATGTATATATTAAATTATATTTTTAGTGTCATGTTATGTGACAATTCTAGATAAAGAAACTTGGTAATCCATAAATTTTTATTTTCTAAATATTAAATATCTTAATGTCGCAAAAGAATAGTTTTCCTGATAAAGTGAAATTTAATAAAAAAAAGAGTCTCATGTTGGAAAAAAGATACCATGGTTATTTACAGAACATGGGGAATACCCTAGGTGCATCCTAAAGTTGGTTGGTGCCCGACATTCAGTTAAGGAAATCATTAGCAGTGATTTTAAATAAAATAAATAAATAAATAATTTATTTTTCATTATATTCCCAAAAAACCAAATTTACTCTATTCAAAAACTATTATAGTATTTCTCCTAGGTTAACCACATTATCATGGGATATCTTAAAAGAAGAGATTCATTATTCTTCATTGGAGGATCACATTGGAAGATGATGTGAGATAAGATCAAGGTATATTGGTAGAAAGTGAAAATAGAGGGATCCCTACACCACTGGTGACCACATTTATCACCAATAATTGATAAAAATTGAGGCAGAGCTCATTAATTATATATTGAACACTCTGTATTAAACTATTGAGCATATATATTTTATTTTATTTTTATTTACATTTGATCTCCCTTCACATAAGTCTGATAAAAATTGTTAATTAATGTTATTCTTGATATTCCATGCTTTTCATCCTTGATACCCACAGTCTATGATTATTGGATAATATCATTTTAATTCCTTTTATTGCTCCCTTACCCCACCTGTTATTCACATTCTTCACCATTTTCCAGCATGGCCACTATTTTACATTTTTAGTGTGGGTACAAGTGTGATTGAACCAAAATATTCATGGAATTTTGGAAAAAGATGAATTGATTTGGGTTTTACAGATGGATTAGGATGAATTGTGAGTTTTATGAAATACATTGTGGATATGTGATCTAGAGTGATGAAAATAGATTGGAGGTGCATGGTAAACATGAAAAAGGTTCATGTGGTATTCCAGTTATCGATTCCCTGCCACAAAAGGTTCGAAATCAACATCTAGAGGCAATTCCAACCAGTTTTGGGTGCCTGATAGACAATGAATGTGGTGTTGAAGGTGAATATAGAGATCCACAAGAAGTATATATAATTTCTATAAGAAACCTAACTACACTCCATGCCTCCCAAAAGAACACACGGTGTATATCCCCTGGGTTTTTTCGCTTGGGTTTTCAGGAAATGTTAAGGATCAGACACTATGTGGTTAGACCCACATGCCATGCGACCCTCACCATTTGGAAGATATGTGTGTTAGAGGCACATGAATTGTAACACATGAGGGAGGAATTGTGGTTTAATCATAGATTACATAGGCAAAATCTTGTACATGAGCACAACCAAGAACACAACAAGATACAGAGGCATGACCTAACAAACAAAGGTCTCGCCATTAGTATATGTGTTTTCTGTGCGTGGCTAATATATTTTGCGTAGTCTCCTTATACGCCAGGTATATTAAAATTTTCCATATACCTTTTTCAATTGGAGAACACAACCAAGAAGTACATCATGACCCCTTTTTTGTGTGGAACCCATATATGTTGTGCATCGCTTTGAGAAACATCCACCTTTCATATCTCTTTTATTTGGACTTGAATTATGGCCCAAGAACAAGATTTAATCATAATGTTTTTCATTTAGAACCCAATGGTATCCTTTATAGTGTATTTTGAGATATTGAATGGAATTTTATGAGTATCATACTTATTTAGGTGATGCTTGACAATGGTAGTAAACATGTAGGATCATTAGAGATATGTTGGGTTCAGTAGTCTCCTGTTAAACCGAGGTATGGTTTTTCCATTCTATTGAAGAGATGTTGGGGTATGTACTCCCAAATAACACTAGGTTGTATGTTCCACATATTATTTATACAGATAAATATGGTACACCCCTACACGAGCATATGTACACTATCTATATAGTTTTACTCCTCAATCATTGAGCTCCAGCGGGGTGAGGTTCCTTCATTTGAGTTGTGGATCCGTTAGACAAAGAACATATTTCTGAGGAGAAATATTTACAAAAATATTATAGAGAGGTTTAATTTTATGATGTTCATCAATGACAGTCATTTGGAGTTATAGGCTTACTCGTTAACTTTGTCTAGTTTTTTAGATGGAGAGCCCCTTTCTCTCTCATTTAGGTTTCTTGATATGTGTGTGTGTGTGTGTGTGTCCCTATGTGTGTGTGTTTCTATCAGGTTTTGTTTCCCTCTTGTTTCTAGATGATCTAACATTTATTATATCTCTCTATCACTCCATTTCGATTTTAAGGGAATCCTACTAGGTATGTATATAGTCACCTATGCATGGCCTTTTCTTGGACATGTCACATCTTATATAGAAGATGAACATATCAACAGTGGTTATGGTTGATCATAGTGATACCTTGGTGCGTTGACAAAATATGGAGGTCGGTCTTGGAGATAAGGAGTTGGGCTCTTTCATCATTATTCATTTCCATTTGTTGTCAGGTTAGGAATTCATTTCTATGTGGGTGTGTATTTTTTCCATTTTCACATTGATTGTATTTTTGTTACTTTGATTTACACCATAAAGATTATTTCTAGATTTTTTTATCTATAGATGTTATAGTATTTAGTTTATATCACTCTATGCTACTTCATGAATATAGTTTGGTACATATATTCTATTACATTAAATAAAGGCCTCCCATTAGAGTTATGCATTCTCATTGAGTGTCGCCAACCCTTAGCCTATTATAGATAGACTTGGTGTTGCAATGGATCAACCTTCAATAGTCCAAGAGGTCCCTGGTGGGTTAGTTAATCATAATAGGATCATCTTAATTATAGAAGATGTGTCTTGAATAAACCAATGTGTAAATTTAAGATTCATATTTTTTTGGAAAAAACAGACATTGTGTATCTGTTTTCCCTACATAATGAAATGATTTTATAAATTCTATAAAACTAGAAACCAAAAAGGACTTAATGATGTGAAAATGTAAAATAATTTCTATTAAACGCATAATTATGTTTTATTTAAGATATATATTTTCATAGTAATGAACTAACTCAGGTAGACCCATTACACAACTAGACTGGGATCACCATATTCCCTAAGGCCATTACCAATCCCTATGGGCGAGAAACAAGTGTTTGGGTATCAATAATATGCCCATTTGAGAACTGATTTACCCTCTAAATAAAAATAACCTCCATACATAATCCTCCCAATAATCTGTAATCATGAATCTATATATTGGATGACCATGAACAAAGTTATTTTTAATAATATAAATGAAGAAATAAAATAAATAATAAAGCAATAGTAAATATTATGAATAACTCATAAATGGGAACAAAGAATTAAAAATAATCAACCAATGAAATCTAAGGCCAACAAGGAAAATAAATAATATCCTATAAAGAAAATGAACCCAAACCACTCTAAACCACTTTCATATGACCCACAGTTACTCACAACATCTCATACCATCCATCATCAGACCAACTGAAATGTCAAATTTGAAAGAGACCAAATCTAGGGAACCTGAAAGAAAATACTATGGTTTTATACAACCAATGTTTTATATAGTGTGTGAAAAAAAAACCTAGTTAGTTTTCACCAAAGAGTTTGTGAAATTATTTTCAAAAGTATCTCATAAATTTTATATTTAAATATAAATGAAAAATTGGGGTTTCACATGTAAGTATAAATAATCCAAATAACATGTTCTAACCACTTTTTTTCAAACTCACACATTCTTATAGTATGAAAGAAAATATTTATAACCTTCTTATAAAAAAATTATAAACCAAGAAAAATATCCATTGTTTTGTTTATGAAAACCATCCAATATCATTCATCTTTGGAAAATATAACTCAAAATTCATTTTTATATACACACCACTTTTATTTTTAAATACATTTCTATACATTTTATAAATATATTTGAATGTAAAGAAATCCATAATTGTAATGAAATAGAATCAAAAAAAATTCAAAATTACCCAAAATAATATAATAACAACAACTGATCAAGAAATGGTTCCACATAATGGATTCAAAAGTTAGTGTACACAAATAATGTATAGAACATGGTCCCCTAATTGATCCTCAACATAACAAAGGCATCATGGGAAACTTCCTATGAATCTTTTTAAATGAAAATTAAATTAGAAACAAGGAACCCATTGCTGACCTAAAATAACTTATCTATTTTCACAATAATCCAATTAGACTATCCATACCACATAATCCACCTTAGATGTTCCCACATTCCTTAGTCTAAAATATATCATTGTATAGCTTATCATTCATTGGACATACCCCCTATCTAAATCACAATATAAACAAGTGGTTCACTAACATTTTTCATCAATTAATTTCCATGTATTCTTATGAAAAAACTAAAATAGAGATAGGATAACATGCAAGTCACATGATCATTCCATGAATCAATAATGAAACAAAACAAATATTCATACCCTATATCTCCCATCTAATATCCTCACATGAAAAAAATTGTTTCACATACATAAGAATAACTAATAATAATTCGATTAATATTCCATTAAAGGCTCAAATACCTACACAATTCATTCCTAGGGATCAATTTCTTTGTGTATAATTACCAACAACTAAATTTATAAAAATTCCTATCATGCATTTATAGAAAATCATCTCAATATGTAAATTCAATTTTAAACCATTTTAAATTCCACTTATGTATTATTTGAAATCATATCATAAAGGTAACACATAAAAAACCTTTTAAATGAAAACCCTTTTTTCAAAACTATTAAATAAATATAATCAATTACTTGTTTTCAAACAATTTCATGTAAAACCATAATATCATTTTTTCAAGTTCCCAAAAAGGTGAAATAAATTTAGTCTTCACAAATCCCTTTCAAATGATTCCACAAATAGATATCATTCCAACAATATTTCAATGATTAAAAAACAGTTGAAATACTATTTATTCCAAAAGATCAAACCCTAAAAATCATTATAAAACCCATATTGTCTTCGGTATAAATTTTTAATTTAATAATGTACATAATTAAAACCATAAATCATTCGATGAAAAGAAATATAAAGGAATCGAACAAAATAACCTACATCAAACTAAATGGAAATGAGTCTCAATGTGTCACGTTTTTCATAGAACACCCAAAATGCATTAAATCCCCCTTAATAAGCCCTAAACCATTATAACCCTTGGTTAGAATCAACCTTAATCCATTAATACCCATGATCAATGATTAGTGTTTTATGAGTAATGAAACCCTATGTGGAAATATAAGGGAAATTAAATGAGAATAGAATTGGGTAAAATTATGGAAATTATATTGAAAAATAAAATCAAATCCAGAGGACTTGAGCTAAGAATAAAAGAGGGGGAATTGGGGATCCTTCTCTACAGATCAATGGGATTCAACCATATAGAATGGGAAAACATAAGAGAGGAAACGTTATAGAATCAAATATGTGAATTATTCTCATTTTATAATTAAAAAAATGGAAAACATTCTCGATGATGTGACCTTTCAAGATATAGGGTGGTTTACCTCTCTAGGAACCCTTACAATATGGCACATTGATTTGGGGTATCAACATGTCTAAATTGAATGGGTAAAGGATATTGATGACCAAAAATACTATAACACAACCCTCTATGTTTTATCATGGATCTATCCCACAAAAACCATCCATATGGTATCCCTCGAAGTTATTCCATAGATCACCTAGATCTGGATGAACCAATGACTATGAGGCCGACCATTATGGCATTACTACCTTAGGTTAAGGTGAAGGCTACTGTAGCACATACATAAAGTCCCCAAAGCCTCCTAAATGACCTAGAAAACATAAATACTCTAGTAAAACATAAAATAATCAAACAATATTGTACAAATAAAGTAAATAATGAATGTAGATTTCAAAATTCTCACTAATATGCAACTTTTTCAATTATAAATTATTTAATAAAAAGTATAAGGTAACAGAGAAATAAATAATTCCCACCCCAATATAAAAATTTAGTTGTATATGGAAGAAAAAAATGAAATTATATTGGAAATGATCATTGGAAAAAGAACAGAAAACATCAAATAAAAAAACCCATCTGTAAACATCATTGAGACATCTCCAAAACAATCCAAGTCACTACCATTAGACAAAGTCCTCTAAGAAGAAGGATACCTTCTATAGGTTTCACCACTATCTTGAATTTGCATTAAATGGTTAAATTAGAGGAAACAACTCCCCAAGGGAAGCACATATGAAAGTAAATTCAAAAAAATCACAAAGCATTCTTATTTAATTAACTACAACCCATATCACCAAAATGGGAAGATTTGCAACCACTAAAAGCATGAATCAATGAGAAATGATATGGGAATAATCGATGGGTAACAAAGATTTGTTGAAGGGGTTATCTATAACCCCATATCTGGATCTACATATCATAGTGAACCCAAATAAATATAAACTATATCTATCCAGTTCATAATATCAACATGTTTCACATTCTCTCTAACTTGAAAAAACATTCACCTAAGTAATTTTCATGTGAAAACCATTGAAATAACCCATAGAAAATGCCACAAAAAAACTGATGAAATGAGATCAATCATCATGTTTTAAGCCCAAACAAAATAATCAGTACATCATAAGGAGTAATTAAAAAATAATAATGGAATACATACAATGATAATAAAATAAAGAACATATGTCCTATATAAACTCAATAAGCACATATCCTAAAATAACATTAACCATGATCTGGGAAACACTCCAGATCACTCTATATGATTTAATATACAAGATATCTGAAAATTATCTAACTACTTAAAAACAACATGGGGACATTGATCATTGTGTAATGTAGGATGGGGAATTAAGAAATTATAGATGATGGGAGGTTTTGGACCCAAAAATTGATTCATATGATGGGAAATTTCAACAAACATATAGGATAACACTTAAATGAAATTGGGAAACACCATAAGTTCCGGTCCAAAAAGAATCCCTTGTATATTCCATCAAAACATATTTGGGAGGAATATCCAAGATAATTCATGGATTAAAATCAAATAAAACATTCGATTAATAAACTGAGGGAAAAATACATAACAAAAAATTTGCATTATTACCTTTTAAAAACATAATTTATATATTCAAACATGCATTAAAACAATCCAACCCATGAAAACACTTTCATTTTTTTAGACAGATTATAAAATTTTATTTTTCATCCTTATCCCAAAACAATACTCAAACTCCCCAATATATGAATCTTAAACATTTAAAAAAACACCCTCTTAAAACATTTTAAAATACTCCCCATTTTTTCATTTAAAATCTTCATCCTCTAAAAACATTAACCAAGGAGAAAATTCATCTCATAAATTTTCATGAAATTCATTTCTCAAAACAAACCTATATCATAAAATCCTCCTTCCACATAAAATATATTCTGATTTTATCTATAAAATCCTGCATTTCCAAAACACTTGAAATAATCATAGTTCTATTCACAAACAACCGACAAGATCTAGTTTTATTTTAAAATCATTAAAACCTTATGGTGTCCTTTCTAACAGGAATCATTTCTATTATGAAACTCCTTTAAAACCCAAATTTATTACACCTTCATTGATAAAACCATACCAAAACATTCAAACGAAAATCCAAACCATAATATCAATGCATCACTAAACCTCCCGTAATTCATTCACCACCACTATTATTTACATAAGATCAGTATAAATATTAAATTTAACGGGTTATATAACCATGATTGAAATATTGTATTGGGTTTATGGACCATGCACCATTCAAGAAACAACCTCTGAAATGGTTCTGGAATCATACGGACAACATATATAGGGTTTTTTGGTCATGTGATCCAATAGTGTGCCACTAACACATTATCAATCGACATCTGAAAATGAAATGTAACCTGTAAGGAAGCTCATGAAATTCCAATAAAGATTAAAAACAATTAATAATAACCAAAATAATACTTGAATTAAAATTCAATCCCCAAATAACCCTAGTTACTCAAGGATTATAATGAAAATTATTTATCCAAAAATATATTTCTATGAGAATATTGGACCTTTTAAAAATATATCCTCTTATACCATTAAAAACAATAACCCAATAAGGTCCCTCAACTCACCCAAAATGTCTCTCCACAAGAAGGAAATGGAATTCCTGATCCTGAAGGGCTGGAAAATAGTGCCTCATTATAAAGAATATGCACATTTTGAAATTATTTCACCCTCTAAATCCAAATAATTATAATATTAAATCAACTTAGAAATATTGAATGACCAATCCATATATCAGATACCCATTAACTAAATAAATAGAACACAAAACCCAAGTAAATATTTAATATGTAATCCAAATAGAGTAGAACACAATAGTAAATATTAACAACATATCATAAAAAAATAATTCATAAAAACCCCAAGGAAGTACAGGGATAATAAGGACAATACATAATATCCCATACACAAATTAAGAGCATGTCTTAATTGTTATAATCTTCCTCCATATGACCCCTGGTCACTCACCACATCCCATACCATCAATTACAAGACCAACGTGGATGTAAACCTAAATAACAGCAAATACTAGGAAACTGAATGAAAATATGATGTTCTTATACACCCAATTGTGTTTGTAGGGTGGTAGATAAACAATACTAATAAGTTTTAACCAATATCATTGTTCAATTCCTTTAAAATACATCTCATAAATGATATATTGATATATGCATAAAATTGTTTTTACAATATAGTTATAAACACACCAAATAATATTCTATAGAAACATTCTAAATAAATATCCCATCTTATAATATGTATTTTAATATAAACAACCTTATTAAAACAAAATTATATCTTGTAATATGATCCATTATTATGTTTATTATAAAAATAAAAATATCCTTCCCCTTAAAATCATATTACTCAAACTTCATTTTGAAATTCACAGCACATTTTTTTAAAATAACTTTACAACCCATTTTATAATCCAATTTGAATGTAATATAGAAAACAATAGAAAAAAAATTGAAAAAAAATAGGAACCAATATTTCAAAGGAATATAATAAAAAATGATATAAAGAAATGGTTCTATATAACATAGTCTAATTTGGATGGAAAAATATAAATTACATATCAGGATCCCATAAATTATCCTTAATAGGAACAAGGAATCATGGGAATCTCCATAGGATTCAAGAAACAAGAACATGAACATGGTAACTCGGGACGCCAACCTATCCTAAAAGAAACTATGTAATATATTTGTAGTATAATTAGACTATCTAGGAAACATAATCCCTCTCATTAATGCAACATATACACCCCATAATTTATACTAGGATCCCTCAATATCCACAGGACATACCCCCTAGCCATAGTGAAATCCAAACTAGTTGTCCCCTCATTTAGGTTATCTACCATATTCCTAGGATTCCCACAAAAAATATCAAAAAGATGTCTGAATAAAATAAAGGAATTTACATGACCATTTTATGAATCAATAATGAAATAAAATAAATAAATTGATTGTATATATCACCTCCAATACAGTCACACAGGACATACACTTATACATGAATAAACATCACAATAATAATTCAATTAATATTATATAAAATGATAAAAATCTAATCAAAGGAATAACATGGGATAAAAGTAGAGATGTATAATTACAAACAAAACACTTTATAAAAATATAATAAAACATTTCTTTCAAGGTAGATTTTGATTTCAACCCACTTTTCTACAATTTTAATTCCCAAAATAAACATTCTTTGAAAACAAACCATGTATGGACGCACATAAAAACTAGTTAATACTAAAACCCTATTTCATTAAAAACCATTAGATAAATCCAATTAAATATTTATTTTCAAATTATTACATTTAAATAATAGTTTACCTTTTTTAAGACCCATATAGGGTCAAATAAATTCAATAATTGATATCCCTTTGAAACGAGAAACATAAACCTTTTCAAAAAACATGACATTCTAACCAGTTTTCAAAGAATATAAAACACATGAGAAATCCATTATTCCAAATAATATAACCCTTTAAATGATAATAAATTTTATATTAACTATCACATATGGATTTCATGTAACCAAATAAAGCATTAAAACCATTAATCCTTCTATGGAATGTCATTTAATGGAATAAAATCAAATCTCCTACCTCAAACAAAAAGAAAACAAGACACAAATTTCTACCTTCCTCAAAAAACTCCCAAAATAGAATGTAATCCCCTTATATGAGACCTAAAATACAGAAAACATAGTTTAGAATCAACCTGAAACCATAAATACCCATGCACAATGATTATATTTCTTGTTGGACACAAACCGTCATTGAAAATGGATGGGGAAAGGAAAGAGAATTGAAATGATGAAAAAGAAAAAAATTACCTTGAAAATGCATAAAATACAATTAAAATGAGAAAATAATTAAGGAGGAAGAAGGAGGGTGTTCTTCCTAGGGCACCAAGGGAGTTGGTCATGTGGAATTGGATAAAAAGTTAAAGGAAATCCATTAAAAATTCAGTACAATATTAGGTTCAGTTTAGGATTTTAAAAACATGGTAGTATTCTACACTGAATTGACCTACAAGATACAAAATTGTCTACCTCTCTAGGAAATCATATGGAATGGTCCAAGAGGACATGTATTATAGACGCATGTATTGGTAGGGATAAGGCTCTTGATCCACAAAGGCACTATGGCATAACTCTGAATACTATAGTGTGGAGCCCCCAACTAAACACCCTCCATGGAATATCCCCCTAGGCTATAACATGGAGATCCTTGATCAAGAAAACCCAGGGACCCTAATTCCAATCATAGTGGAATAACCTCCCTAGGATGCGGTGTGGAATATGACATCACTAGCATGAAGCCCTCCCCCCTGGACCTCCCAAAACACTAGAAAAACATCATGAAAACATAAAATATCACAAAATTATTTAATAACCTAATAAATAGGGACTCAAAGTATTCAAAAGTGAAGTATTTATACTATGGAAATCAACAACAATGTTTCGCATTTCAGGTGCATATAAGTGTTAAAAATCAAATAATTATAGATACTCTACCCAATGACATAGTCATAGGTTTATGTTACATTGTGAGAAAATAAACATGATTCTTTTATTCTCGGTGTAAATTATGAATCAATCACTAAAAAAATTTCCTCCAACACCTTAAATCATATTACATTTCATGTTTTGTTTAACATTTAACTTTTATGGGTACATTATTTTGGTTTTTTCTTCTTTATTTTTATATTTTTTGGTGGTTTTTAGAAAACAATTGGGAATGAGATCATTATATTGAACACCCATGCATTGGTATATATTTACTCAATAAAAAATTTAAATCTTGATTTTTTTCATGAAGATTCAATAACTTTTGGATTAATTTTGGATTATATAGAGAAGGTTTTAAAAGAAGTAACATAAGTAGAAGAAAGATTATTTCAATTATAATTTTGGGTTTGATTATATATTACAAAAAAATGTAAGCTATGTTAGAAATCTCAATATTGAATCACTCATTCAATATAGTTTTGGATTAGTACTTGATATTATGTCCAAAAACCAATGTAATGTTGGATCTTATCTCAAGAGGGTGCCAGGGTGCCAACATAGAACCCTCGTAAACAATGAGAGTATTTAAAGGCCAATAATTCCTCACATTAGATCTTTTACAGTATGTTGGCACTCCAAAAAATCCCATGTATATCACTATGAGGCTATGTGTTCTAATCAATGGATGTTGTGTTAACTTAATGAGACTAAACCAGCAACAACATATCATATGTGTAAGAATTGAGATATTATTTCCAACAATTATTTCTTGTATAAGCTAATAAAAAATACACATAATAATAAATTTAAAATAAGCGGATAATATAGGCTACAAAATCATGGAAACACCCTCTATATAATGATTCTCTACTTCTAATAATTTAGTATTTTAAGAAATTAATGTTATGTAGTATAGATAAAATGACCCATGTCACATATTGAGGCTACATATGTAACAATGAAACCTACATTACATAAAAAATGAATAAAAATTAGAAAATGCACAATACAAAACCGGGAAGAAGACCAAAACAATGATGAACGAGTTGAATCATTGTAGGTTGTCAATGTAGGAACACCGATGAATGGAATTTATCCTAGGGTAATCTTTTCCATGTTTAATGTTAAGAATATGATGGTTTTTTCATTCCTTTTCATTGATCTTTATGATTTTTTTGTGGTTTTTGGGTTTCTTACTCAACAATAATTACATCAATTGGTGAGGATGCTTCAGCTCATTTATAATGGAATTTTGGTTTTGTTTTTTCTATTTATGATCGATATAATTGTTTTCAGTTTAGTATAGTCTCTAATGATATTAAAGAGAGGTTAATGGATGGTCATTTCCAATATACTTATATTATATCATGTTTCAATTCATAATTTTTTTACGAAGATAAAATTTTATGATATTCAATTTGATTTCATACTATGGTCAAAGATGGTAGTACAAAAATTTTTGGTGTTAGAATTAATGGTTGTGATTGGTTTCATGATGACACTTGAATACGTTGTCACATTAGATAAAAAGTGTATATTAAATCTCAAGGCCTCTTTGAGTTTTATATTTTGGGGAACATGCTGTGAATTTTGTTATCAATTTTATATTTTCAATCTTACTAATTTTGGGTCTTCTAGGTTCCCTATTAGGTTTAATGTTATTCATTTAAAAAAATATAGTTTGGTGTAGGTGGATGAAATCCTCCAAAAATAACTAGATTCATACAACTTGATACTACCTTGAGAAGACCATGCAATAATGTTCCATTATACAAGATACATTGATTCTAACAAATCCTTAGAGAACAAATTTTTAAAAATAATGCAATTAAATATGTAAAATTTAAGAAGTGTATACAAGCTCTCGTGTGGCCTCAAATCATTGAAAAATAACTTTTAATTATTAATTAAGATTTAATGAAAATATTTTGATAATTTTGTTTTTTATACCAATGAATTTCCAACCATGGGTGAATGCACCCATTTTTGGACCAACAATATCCCTATAAATTTCAATCTAACCATATAAATTAAATATATAATATGTAAGACAGATAGAATCAATCCAAGGGAGATAGAAGTTAGTCCATGTTGGAAATATAGTTATGGTTAACCAAAATTAATATATGTTGTTATGCATAGGGACAGTTTTCATTACATGTAGTGGAATGATTATAGAATATGAGGGGAATTATATAATGAAAATACTTGGAACAGATGAAGGAGTTTGAAATTTTCAGAAGAGAATAAGGATATAATCACTTTTCTAGAAAGAGTAAGAAATTAATGATCCATCCATTAAATGGAGTTATGATCAGGTTAACTATTACAGAATGGTTTTCATTAAAATATATAATACGATTATAATTCCATGATCAGGATTGGTTAAACACCTATTGGAGTAGGGGAGAGGTGTAGTTATATATTGTTACGAAAATATTGAATTAATCATATCCTAACAATAGTTTTTTTCAATATTTATTTCATTCTTATATTGATCAACTAGTAGAAGGCCTTATGGGATTTGGTGAAGAAACCTGGGTTGAAATCAAATCTGATGCACATAATCTTGGAACATATTTCATGGAATCATGAAAGTGAATTAATAGTATAAGTAACACATTAATCATAGTCGAAAATGAACTCAATACACTTAGTACAGTTAGTATCGAAAACCTTATGTAGATCTATAATTATAATAAGAATCTGAAGAGTGACTTGAGAACCCACAAGGGATGGTATATTGGGTGTGCTAGATAAAAACATAGGAATTCATGCCAAATAAATATATAGAAATGAATCCAATCCTAAAACCCCCATTTATTATCATTTTATTCTCTAATAGTTATACTCATTATTCTTATGATCATTTAATCTATATACATTTCTATTGTTTTTCCTTCTATTACCAAATTCCATACAACGATATGCACCTCAACACTTATCATTCACCTGATCACACAAGTTGACCTTATTTATGAATTTCACATGTCTTACTTATGGATATGCAATGGGATAACTCTATGTTAATGAGCTATAATACACTATCACTTGTTGGGGGATGTGTAGAAACCACTATACAGTATTAAATAAAACATTTTATGAACCATTTCTTTGAAATATAATGCCAATACGCTTTTATTTTTACAATATATATAATTCACAAAAAAAATAGATAAAATTGACCCCTTATTTTATAAATTAACAATTTTCATCTATTTGAAATATCATTGAATTATTATATACAACTCTTTTTTTAGGTATATGCACACTATGTGTTTGAGTGTATACTTTCTTCCTCTAATTCCTAAACATTAATGATAATTTCATGGAAGTATTACTAGGAAAAAATAATAAATAGATGACGCTCAACTATAATAGAGGAATAAGTGAAAATAAGAATAAAAAAATATTGATAAAAATATCTAGAATGAACATGGTCCTCCTACAAGAAATAATTTATAATTCCCCAAATTATTTGACAATACTTATTGAATTAATCTAACATAGAATGAAAAACATATATGACAAATAATTATCACATCAAACACTTAAAAATATTCAATAGTTTAACTTTATATGATGATCTATAATTCAATAAGGAATATTTATCAATTATCCATTAAATTTAACTCAATAATTTGAGTGAGGATAAACAGAGAATGAAATATTTTTCTTTACTATTTAAAAAATAAATCTGCATTGGTTGTTTCGAAAATTTTAGAATTAATTTAACACATTATAAAATATATAAAATCATATTAGAAAGATATTTAACCACACAAAAAGGATAATGGATATACACACTTGGATCACAAAATTTTTATAGAAATAACATGGTTATTTTCATGAGATGTTGGAAAGTTTCAAAGACCACTACCAATAATTTTCTCCTCAGTAGTTCCCTCTTTCTATTTTTATGAAATACTTATATTATGGTATTAATTTAATTGTATATACCATAGTATCCACTATGATAAGAGGCTACTATAGTTAAAAGATTGCAGATAAATATTAGAATCTCATTAACATGCTTATTTCCCAAACACAACAAAAATAAATTGAGGAATAGTGGTTGTTGTCGGTGTGGTGATAGTAAAGATTGATATTAGTGCATAAATTGTTTACTTAAAAAGAAAAATGGAGACTCTAGGTTCCAAAATTAAATAGTAATGGAATAATGAAATTGATAGGGTATGTTTTTCCATAGTTCTATTAAATGAATTAACATTGAGATTCCAGCATAGGGTTCATCAATAGTTGAAGTGGAAGAGTCTACCAATATGGGAAAATATGAGAGATATATTATAGTAAATCGTCCATTCTAAAATACTTAAAATCCTGGATATAAGGATATCTCAAAATTATTAAGAATGGAGTACGGAAGATTAAAATAAGTAAAATAGAAGGAAATGTATGGGAACAAATAATTTTGATACCATTATATAAATAACCAAGTAGTTTATGAATTTCTTGATTTCATATAAAAATAATCTTATTCTGGTACAAATAATATTTTTTGGAGAAATAGAGTTATTAGTGAACATAAATTAATGATGAGTGTTTTTCTATTAAGAAAATAATCATACTTATCATTAATTTAGAATCTAATATAATGGAATTAAACTAGTATTCACTACATGGAAATTCATATTGGAAAATGTTTCTTGAAATAGGCAATGAGAAAAAACGAAATTTTCATAGGACCATTGAATCCAAACCAAGGGAATGACGTATTGAATACACTACAAGAGGAGGTAATACTATCAAAGGAAAAGATTAAAAGTAATTTTATAAACCGAAATTACAAAACTAACAGGAGAGTGAAGTTTATTTTTAAGAATAAAAGAATAAAAGTGAGAACAAATAATAAAATTTGGAAGAATAAATGGCTTCAGAAAATAAGAAAAATGGAATGATATTATGGAAGAAAGAACCTCGAGCTTTTTGAAAAAGATGTAAAATATTATGAATCACCACCAAACTCCTTGAAAGTGAAATATATTTTTAAAAGAACATAGAAAAATAATGTAATAGATTCATATTAATTTTTTAAAATATAAATGTTGATACGTCAATTGTAGATGTAATTTACAAAAATTCCATCTTATATATATTTAATCAATAATATAATCTCCAAAATAAATGAAATATTTAAACATAGTTCAACTCGCTGAAGAGAGTGTTACTTTTATACAAAATAGTATATATCAAAATCTCATGAATCTGAGGAGAATTAAGATTCCACCTGAGTTCGAAGGCAAGCGAACATTCACTGGAACAATGAATTTAGGATAAATTATCAACATGATTCCATTGGAAGTATAAAAATAACATGGAATTGGAGTGATCAAGACAAAAATTATGGAATTATAATTTTAAAAAATATCAATTGCGTATCCAGTGGTTTTTATTGAATAATTTCTAGTTAAAGTTGGAAAAAACATCTTACCAATTGATTTCATAGTGTTATACATGGAAATTGATATGGATTTTATAGTTATCTTGGGAAAACAATTTTTAGCCATTGGGGTACTATAATAAATTAGACTCATTGAAAAATCACTTTTAATATGGGTGAGGAAAAATAAAGATTGATTTTAATTCCTTATTTAAAGAGTCTATATATCGTAATTTTTTTTGTATATATCAATAATTAGGAGTTGAAGGATAAGTTATAGATTCAAGGTGATTGTAAAAGACCTAAACTAGAAAAGTGAAATAATGAAAAGGCGTAGTCAATAATGGATTTTAAGAAATATTGAACCATAAATGAATAATACTATCATATTGATGTATTTTAATGGTTATAACAGGATTCAAGTAAAGAAAAACTTATTGGTCAAAGATCTATATAGAATAAACACAGTCTAAAATGGAAGGTAATTATTTCCCAACATGAATATTCAAGTTTATCTTTAATTCATCCATTACCTGTAATGGTCTCCGCTTAATTGGTGACTCAACATAAATAACAGTCTCTTTATGTTTTCAGAATGCATATGAAACATTGAGATTCAAATAATACTCAATTCAGGATGATGTTATGATAGCATATGTATGAATGTTGAAGGATGCATATCAAATAAGACCTGATGAAGTTTGTTTAAGTGTGGAACATATAAGATATCAATGTAATTATTCTAACCATAAGTATATATATAATTTTCTTGTAGCATGAGGATAATACAACATTTGAGTTTCAAATAATACTCGATAAAATTGTGTGAGTAGTCGTTAAGGAAAACATAATAAAATTTCATGATATAATAATAGTTTATCTTGTTTACGAAGTGTTGATATATTTTTTAAGTTTTTAAGGATATGAAACATTGATTTAAGTGTCAATAAAAAATAATACTATTATTTACGAGACTATAATAGACAGAAAAGGAATTAGTCTTACTATATTCATAAAAAAATATCCATGGAGGATGGATTTAAGGAATATTTTTAGGGTTAAAAGAGACTCATCCAAATTATGTGATAACTAGTTAAGTATAATAAAATCAAATTACATGATCTAATTATAATATATCCCCATTTTGATAGAGATTAGGTAAAACTTATACCTAATATTCCAAATAATATCGTTTGGATAATGATTATAAATACAAGTAATAGGTAGATTTCAACAAGAACATTAATTGGATGGAGAGTTTGTATACACTATAGGATGATTAAAAGGTCAATAAGAAAATATATATTCCATCAATTATTTCTTGACCAGATAATTAAAATGAAAACAAGACACTCTCATTTTTTTGGATGGATTTTATAATTGGAACAAAGTTTCAATCGAACTTTCTAATCTAGATATGACTATATTCACATGTCCATATGGTGAATTTTCATACATGATCATTCCTTCTAGTAAATGTAGAGCATAAGGAACATTTTAATGATTTATCTTGAAAATTTTATAAAACATGGTAGAAATTATCATTGAAGTGTTTATGGATGTATTTTGTATCATTGGGATGAAATTTTAAGATTGATTGAAAAATTTGGAATTTGAATTTACAGGTATGAGGAGAAAATCTAGGAACTCAATTGGGAGAAATACCATTTTATTGTTAAAGAAGGAATTATGTTTTTTCATAGAATATACATGGACATAATTCAAGTATATAAGGTCAACATTGAAGTGAATTCATCACCACAGGAAAAAATATCCGTTAAGAAAGTTAGAAGTTTTTTTAGACATTTGGGTTTATTAAAAGATTTATATAGGAATTATCAAATATAGTCAAGACCATTATGGAAAATATTATAAATTTTACAATGTTAAATACATATAAGGAATTACTAGAATGAATCAATTGATTGAATAATGAGATATCCTTATCACTTATCATCACAACACCTATTTGATTATACCCTTTGAATTCATGTGTGATACCATTGTTATTGATGTGGGAGTAGTTTTGGGGTTGAATATATAAATAAAGAAATATGTGATATTCTATAGAAGTAATATATTAAATAGAGAAAAATCATTTAAACAATAATAGAAAAGGTGATACTAGATATTATTTTTTAATATAAAAAATTACATTGTATCTCTTTAGAAACAAGGAGATTGTGTATATACACCACCCAAATTTGATATTTTAGTTATCAAATAAGGAAGATATGTAAAGATGTATCATATTATTATTTCTTATATTATATTATCATCATGGGATAAAATAAAATAATGGAGGTGATAATTACAATGTTTATCATCAATTTATATTGTATGTCTTAGAGGAAGATACTATTAATCCTATTTTTTCGACGCTTTCACTAAGGTGTGCACGTTCGTCTGCTTGAGTGTGACGGGCACAACTTTTGTTACCCCACATTCCCGCTTTCCAAAGGCGGGAAGCATTCGCTCCTTATTCAGGGACGTCTTCTCCATGATCGAAAAGGGATGATGGGATGACGGCTCTTCCTTCTGTGGATACCTAATCAGAACTTTTCACCTAGTCAGGGTCTCCCTCATAGATTAATCCAATGTTCATGAAACTCTTCCCGGTGCCATATCTTTATGGACACTAGTTAATTACGCTACTTCTGTCAGGACATTCCAAGGGGTCTATTCAGGGAAGCAACCTTCGGTTAGGGGAGTAGTCACACTGGGGCATCACAGACGTGTCTGGATGCTGGGGATTGGTGTGTGTCTCTTTTGTCCCTTATTATAGGGCTTCTCGAGGGCACTGAAGCCCAAGTAATCCCACATCGAACGCGGGGAATGATATGCCATAGGCATGTATCTGAGGTTTTCCTCGGCTTCCTATGTTTAACACGGGATAAGCCACAAGTTTAACGTCCAGTGGAGATGGATCGGACTGATTGTAAAACTGGTTATAGTGGATCAGATGGAGGAATCCCCCGGAGGGGACACCAATATTGAGGCCAGTACATGGGTGGATTTTCTAATGCTGTGGAGAGGAATGAGGTGGCATGATCTCACCGGGATGTGGCGGACCGGGTAATAATCATGATGGATGATGGTATTGGGGTTGGGCCTCAAAGAGACTTCGTGCATACCTTTCCTTGACATGGATCAAATTCCTCGTAGTTCGGGTTGGGGTGTTGGAGAACCTAATTGAATAATGAACTTGGTCTGATGGATGGTGGGCTTGAAACTCACGAGGCTTCCTACGTACTATGCATTGACATGGATCAAAGTCATCGTAGTTCGAGATGGATGTTGGTGAACCAAAGTGAATAAGGTCGTAACGACCGGGTGGGGGGCTTGAACCTCAGGGAGGCTTCTTACGTACCATTCCTTGACATGGATCAAAGACCTCGTAGTTCAAGTGCACAGTTTTATGTCATACGGGATGAGGGTGGTGAATACAGTTTAACGTCATGCAGGGCGGGGGAAAATGACGTGAAGGGGGGCCGGTACGACCGAGTGATGGGGGGATTGAACCTTAGGGAGGATTCCTACGTACCATGCCTTGACATAGATAAAATTACTCATATTTCGGGAAGGGGCATGTCGGCGAACCGGTCTGAAGATGGACTGGTGGTGCGATGGGTGTTGGGCTTGAACCTAGTGAGGCTTCCTACGTACCATGTCTTGACATGGATCAAAGTCATCATAGTTTATAAAGGATATGTGGATTACACTCTAGGCTACCCAGGGTGTTAGTGAACCAACGTGAAGGGGGTCGGAGAGACCAATGGGTGGTGGGATTGAACCTCATGATGCTTCCTATGTACCATTCCTTGACATGGATCAAAGTCCCCGTTGTTCGGGACGGTTTGGGGCTTACACTATAGGCTGACCAAGGTGTTGGTTAACTGCCATGAATGGGGTCGGAGTGACCAATGGTGGTGGACTTGAACCTCAGGGAGGCTTCCTACGTACGATGCCTTAACATGGATCAATGTCCATGTAGTTTGGGTGTACAGTTTAACGTCATGCGGGACGAGGGTGTTATCATGGTCGATGCTTACTCTAAGCCCATGTGAGTCATGCTCGGTGTGAGAAACAAGAGGCGGCGGAGACCTGATGATCACATCATGAAGGGTGTGTCCATGGGAAATGAGGAGGGGCTTATGTGTTGATAGGCCCATGGTATCAGAACTTACTCCAGGATGGAGGCCCGAGGGTGACAAAGCGCAACCGGAGGGGGATTTGGGACCGAAGAAAGGAGGATCCCCATTCCCTATCACACCCTCCGTTGGACATGGCACCGAGGAAGTGAGGAGGAGGAGGGGTGCTTCCTCCTTCTTGAAAAGATTGTAGCTTACACCAATGTGGCTTCCCTTCCCTCGTAGACAATTATCACTCCATGAAGGATGATATCATCCCCTGTGGAGACCAAGGGGCATGGAGAACGTCCAAGGCTGGGGGGTCCTTACGTGAGAGGCACTGGGTTAGGTCACCGTTTAACGTCATGTGTTGGGGACGATGGTGCTTGGCAGTTTAACTTCCTGCATCTTGGATGAGGTGGGTTCGTTCCACACCCCTAGGACATACATAACTGGTACCCTCTGCTCTTTTTGCGAGGGAAGGCATCAGCAAGGCCGTGGTGAAGGGGGTTCATAGTGCGAACCATCTAGGGGTCCATGATAGCGTGGCTATGCGAAGAAGAAATAGCAATTAGTGTGCCTATGCGAAGATTAATTAGGTAAAGCAACGCAACGGCCAGTATCTTCAAGGGTACTTTAAAGCCACATCGTGCAAACCTAGAGGGTTGCACAGGAAAAGGATTTTCCAAGTAGAGGGGTCCATTGGTAGGGGCCTTGTGGAGCTCTGTTGCTCTGTGTGGTAGAGGGAACTTGCGAAGGGGTGTGCTTCGCGAAGTGGGGTGCCTTAGCATTAGCATGGGGTGGAGGTGAAAATGGTAGTTACTTCGCGAAGTGGAAAGGAATTCAAATAGCACAGCCTCGCGGAGCAAAGGTGCCTTGCGAAGTAGGATGTCGGTAAGCAATGTGCTTCGTGAAATACAGTGATCCTACCTTAGAAAATGGAAAAAGTGTACATGAAGGGTGTTTTGTGAAGCATAAATGCTCTGCGATAACCCGAGTCCCCTTGGGGTCCACTTCCTTCGCGAAATCCCTTAGGCTTTGTTTCCTATGGAATTGTGGATGACCTCATTGATTTAAGTTTCAAACATTCTAAGTGGTTTATAATGGGTTTTTTCGTAGAACAAGAAACATCCAATGATTCCATTTCCATTCAGACCTACTTTCCAAAGGTAGGTGCTCATTAGTTGTGAACTAATGAGGATTAAGAATTTTAATTGGTCAAGTTGATGTGATGTTGGACTCATCACACCCTTTTGGGGGGGAGTTATTGTCTACTTCGGGACTCTCTTTATAGATTTAAGTTATGTTCATGAATCCTTATTACATTACCAAGTATAAAATGAGCTTTCCTTTAGACCTGGCAATCAATGATTAGATATGTAGAAAATTTAGAGAATATTTTATATATATTCGAGGTTCTTCATCAATATAGAATCATATGTATTTGTTAGAGATTCTAAGTCAATGGTATCCTTCAATACATAAAATTTTGTTGGTCATTATGATGACCATACTGGTTTTAAACCCACACAGTGGGGCACTTGAAGTTTATTTTCATTCAGAAGGACATGGATTCTTTCACAGTTGGGATCGTACCCATAGATGGGCTACCTACGTATCCTTTGTTTAGAAAAGGAATCAAAACCCACATATTTAGAGTAAGGGACTATGATGTTTATGCATGATTGATGGCTCAAAGAAAGATTTCATGATTACTTTTACACTCTAAGCTCACGTGAGTCATGCTCGGTGTGAGAAACAAGAGGTATTGGTGAAACCAGAAAATTGTGCCACGAAATATGAATTGATGTGGGGATTATGTATGTATGAATTCCCAAAATAGATGAATATTGGGTTTTACTTTAGGGAAGAAACCCAGGAACATGGTCCATAAAGTTATATGTTCTTTATGGAGATTTAGATACTCTAACTTGGGGATTACTCCTGAGGAAGTTTCCCAAATTAGGAGGGTACTTGTGATTGGATTTTACTCGTGAGAAGGAATCCCAAATCAAAAGTAAATTAAGACTGGTTAAGAGAAATTATGACTGGGTCTTATTCCTGAGAAGGAGGCCCAGGTTAAAAGGTGTTGAGAACTGAGGCTTACTCCTAAGGAGGAGGCCCAGGTTAAGGGGATTGGGGCTTGGGGATTAAATATAAGGAGGATGCCTATATTTTTAGACATTGAGACTGGGGATTACTTCTGAAAAGGAAGCACAGGTTAATATAACCATGTTTGGGGCTTACTCCTGAGGAGGATTCCCATATTTGGGAACTTGGGGCTTATTCTTGAGGAGGATTCCCAGGTTAGAGAACTTGGACTGGGGCTTACTCCTGAAAAGGAGGCCCAGGTTAAGGATTCTCTCATCTTAAAATATGAGATTGAATGAAGTAAATCACTGACTTTAGTGACATAAGGATATGTAAATCACTAGATTTTAAGAGATGTTCCACAGAATTCCTTTCAGATAAGGAATCCAAAAAGGAAATCATGCCATAGATGGAATTGGAGAGAGTTATGAAGGCTTAATCTTGAATAGGATAGGTGGATAGACATAGGAGAGGTGAAATAGGCAGGAGGGGCACCCAAAATGAGGGTGGTGCGCAAGTCCTAGTCACGCAAGTATACTTGCGCGACAAAGGGGTACTTGCGCGATGGTCAATCCTTAAAGAAATACTTGGGCGATACTTGGCTCAAGCCCTTAGTATTATCCCTAGGGGCTTCTAGAAGAGAGGCACCCTAGTTCTGTTGAAGGGGTAAGGCGGCGTGCAAGTGTGGCCATTTCCCTTAAGGGCTGGCCACTTAGGTGTGCAAGTGTTGATGAGGTTCAACCCTTAGGCCATACTCCCCCTCTTTGGATCATCCGTTCTAGGTAAGAAATTACCTTAGAAGTGTTTAGAATATTTGAGAAGAGACTAGGGTGTCGGGAGCTCAAATCTGAGTTTCTGGAATTTTTCCTCCTTTAAATGGGGGGCCCACAAGGGTATTTATATGCTGGATAAGACCTTGGGAGAAATTCAAAGATGGTGTGCAAGTCACCTGCGTGACGAATGGGAAGAATGCAAGTATACTTGTGCGACCTTGGTGGAACATGCACGACCAAAGTGCATTTGAACCTTTGTTCATGCCTTTGTCGATTTTTGATGTTTCTCCAAAGGATGAATCACTTTGGACTAAGGTATTCCCCTTTTTCAGTCATTAGACTCTGTGACGGAAAGGAGCGTCAACAAAAGTCCACCCTCAGAGTTGGATCTGGAGAGAAAAGAGGATCTGAATATGAAGTGAGAAGAAATAAGAAATCTGGCAGTTTAAAGTCATGCATGTTAGACTATAAAAAGTCAAATGTTTAAGGTTGAAATAGCTTTGACCGAATGGATTAACATTGACTCAATTCCTTGATAATTTATCTGAAAATATATTACCATGTTCAAGTATGAGGGAAAATATGTAAATGATGACTTAAGAAAATTTGAATCGGAGGAATGATATGAAAAATGGCTGAAAGGAATTAGAAGAACTAGTTCACAAGAATGAAGATACCACTACTTAACAAACCTGTTAGGGGGTTGAATTATGCAGGGCCGCTTAAGGGAATTGGCTGCCTTGTCAAATAATAGCATCTTTTGGCTGACAGGTCCGTTATGTATACAACTTATGCAAGGCCGCCTAAGGGTGTTGTACCTCTCGTATCCCCTCGTGGTTTAATTTTCATGATCACAATCACTTTCATGTTTCTAACATTGTTTCAAGTGTTTTTGATTGATAGGCATTCATTTAAGGTGCCAAGGATTTGGGCCAAGAAGGCCAAGAAGGCAAAAAGGCCAAACTGGACTGAAATGCAGTCCACCGGCCAACCGGTGGCTTCACCACCGGCCAGCCGGTGGCACCTGCACTCGAAGGGAAGCCACTGCTTCCACACCGGCCAACCGGTGGCCTTGTACCGGCCAGCCGGTGGCACTCAGCCCCAATAGTGAAGGCTACTGCCTCACCACCGGCCAGCCGGTGGCTCAGGCACCGGTCGACCGGTGGTGCCTGGAAAAGAAGACTCAGCCTCTGTCAAGGCACCGGCCAGCCGGTGGACCTGCACCGGCCAGCCGGTGGACACAGTCAAACTAGCCGTTGGGCTGTTGACCAGCCTGTCCACTTGACTCCCAACGGCTCCGAAGACCTCTCCAATGGCTCCGAAGCCTCCCCAAGGGTTCCTAGCCTATAAATAAAGGCTGAGGAAGCCCCGGACACCCACCGGAACATAAACAAAGCCAACGGACATATTTTGGATCATTTGGCGTACCTCCGGCAAGCCACCTCAAGGAACCCCAAGTGCTCCATCCAATTCCACATCCAAGGAGCACCTCCAAAGAAGCTTGGAAGCGGCCTTCAACATCTCCAACCAATCAAAGGCGCCCAAGACTTCCTCATATACGGTTTTTATTGTTTTATTCTTTTTGAGCTTAACTTTGAGTTTGTGCCTACAAACTCCCAATTTTCTCATCCCCTCTTTTCTTTGGGTTTCACATCACCACTAAGGTGTGAAAAGGTTGCCAAGCATTGCTTTAAATAGCTTGAGAAAAAGGTGAGCTATCCTTCACCTGTAAGAAGGATAGTGGGTTCTTGCTAAACCATCAAAAGCAAGTGGGTTCTTGCTAAACCACAAAAGCAAGATGTAATAGGTCCTAGTGCTACCTCAAAGCCTAGTGGGTTTCTTGCTAAAACCATTGAAAAGCAAGCGGTAGGAATCTCTCAACGGTTGAGTTGGGAGTGGAGACGTAGGCCGGGTTTTGGCCGAACTCCGTTATCAATTTCTTGTGTCTTGCCTCTTTTATTTTCCGCTGCATTCTTAACTTTGATTTTTAAATTGTTAATCTTTTTTAAAAGGCAATTCACCCCCCTCTTGCCATCATTCCCTCCTTGGGGTGTTCTTCCGACCCAACATTTGGTATCAGAGGAAGTATTTGAATAATTCCTTACCCGGTTTCAAATTAAAGATCCTATTTTTTGATGGCTTCTACCGCTTCTTCTTCTCAAACTCTCGAAGGACATTCTTTGGATCGTGCTCCATTCTTTGATGGAGCCGATTATACTTTTTGGAAAACCCGCATGTCAACCTTTTTAAAAAGCATTGGTTATCCAATTTTTAAAATTGTTATGCAAGGATTTTCCCTCTCCTCTCCCGATGAGTCTAAATGGACTCCCAATGACATTGCTTATTTTGAGCTTGATGGCAAAGCCATGAACGCTCTTCATTGTGGTCTTGACCGTAATGTTTTTCATTGCATTTCTTCTTGCACTACCTCTTATGATATTTGGAAATTGTTAGAACTAACCTATGAAGGTACTAGCGAGGCTCCAAAGCAAGAATCCGATCAAAAGCGAGAACTCGTCAAAAAGCAAGAACCCGACGAAAAGTTCAAGCCCGTTTGCCCACTTCACAAGAAAAGGGACAAGAAAAAGAAGGGAAAGAAGAAGGCTTCAAAGGCAACATGGAGTGATAGCTCCACCTCTTCATTCTCCTCCTTTTCCTCGAGCGACCAAGGTAATAATTGCCTAATGGAAAAACATGAGGTATCTTCCTCCTCTTCCTCCTCTTCCTCTTCTAGTTCTTCTAATTCATTTAATCATCTTTCTTATGAAGAACTCCAACATGCTAGAGACCAACTTGAAAATGGTTTTCATGAACTTTCTTCAAAATTTGTCGCTTTAAAAAAGAATTTCAAAAAACTTTCCTCCGAAAAAGACCAACTTCTCAAAGAGAAGGAGGAACTGTCCCTCAAAATCCAAAATTTCCCAAATGTTGATTCCATGGAATCAACCATCAAGGATCTAAGAGAATCCCTAGCCAAGTTCACCCAAGGTGAACAAAATTTGAACAATCTCCTAGGTTCCCAACGAATTTCTAGGACCACTCAAGGACTTGGCTACACCAACCAAGCCTCCTCCTCTCATGCACCCACTGTTTTTGTAAGGGGGAGCTCCGAATTTAAATTTTGTAATTATTGTAAAAAACCCGGGCACCTTATTTATGAATGTAATTGTAAAAATGCCCGGTATGGTCAACCCAAAAGTTTTTTCTTTTCCGATGAGTTTTATAGAAGAAGACCCGCTATGAGACAAGTATGGATTGAAAAATCCCTTCTTGCGAGTCTCTCCGGGCCCAAAATTGTCTCTTTTCAAAATCCCTCTCCCCGGTGACTTTTTGTTTTTATTTAGGGGGAGAACTTTCTAAATTGTTTTCAAACTTTGTTTCAAAACTTTCAATTTCAAATTAAGCCCTTTTGATTTCAATTTCAAAATTTTCGATTCCAACTTTCAATTTCAACACTTGGTTTCCAAATTTTCATTTCAAAGTATTCAATTCGAATTTTGATTCAAAACTTTCAATTCAAACTGTTATTCAATTTTTCAATCTTTCAATTTCAAAAATCTCAATTGATTTTTCAAATCTCCATCTTGTTTTTCAACTCTTTCCCTCAATCAAGTTTTATGCCCCATTCTATTTTGATAATCACAAAGGGGGAGAAAATTCTTGATTGATTGGGGGAGAATCCTTTTCATCATGCTTTGATTTATTTTCAAATTATCCTTTAAGAATGTCTTTAATTTCAGTATTTTACTTTGATTGTTTCGGTGATTGTGATCATCAAAATAGGGGGAGATTGTTGTACCTCTCGTATCCCCTCGTGGTTTAATTTTCATGATCACAATCACTTTCATGTTTCTAACATTGTTTCAAGTGTTTTTGATTGATAGGCATTCATTTAAGGTGCCAAGGATTTGGGCCAAGAAGGCCAAGAAGGCAAAAAGGCCAAACTGGACTGAAATGCAGTCCACCGGCCAACCGGTGGCTTCACCACCGGCCAGCCGGTGGCACCTGCACTCGAAGGGAAGCCACTGCTTCCACACCGGCCAACCGGTGGCCTTGTACCGGCCAGCCGGTGGCACTCAGCCCCAATAGTGAAGGCTACTGCCTCACCACCGGCCAGCCGGTGGCTCAGGCACCGGTCGACCGGTGGTGCCTGGAAAAGAAGACTCAGCCTCTGTCAAGGCACCGGCCAGCCGGTGGACCTGCACCGGCCAGCCGGTGGACACAGTCAAACTAGCCGTTGGGCTGTTGACCAGCCTGTCCACTTGACTCCCAACGGCTCCGAAGACCTCTCCAACGGATCCGAAGCCTCCCCAAGGGTTCCTAGCCTATAAATAAAGGCTGAGGAATCCCCGGACACCCACCGGAACATAAACAAAGCCAACGGACATATTTTGGATCATTTGGCGTACCTCCGGCAAGCCACCTCAAGGAACCCCAAGTGCTCCATCCAATTCCACATCCAAGGAGAACCTCCAAAGAAGCTTGGAAGCGGCCTTCAACATCTCCAACCAATCAAAGGCGCCCAAGACTTCCTCATATACGGTTTTTATTGTTTTATTCTTTTTGAGCTTAACTTTGAGTTTGTGCCTACAAACTCCCAATTTTCTCATCCCCTCTTTTCTTTGGGTTTCACATCACCACTAAGGTGTGAAAAGGTTGCCAAGCATTGCTTTAAATAGCTTGAGAAAAAGGTGAGATATCCTTCACCTGTAAGAAGGATAGTGGGTTCTTGCTAAACCATCAAAAGCAAGTGGGTTCTTGCTAAACCACAAAAGCAAGCTGTAATAGGTCCTAGTGCTACCTCAAAGCCTAGTGGGTTTCTTGCTAAAACCATTGAAAAGCAAGCGGTAGGAATCTCTCAACGGTTGAGTTGGGAGCGGAGACGTAGGCCGGGTTTTGGCCGAACTCCGTTATCAATTTCTTGTGTCTTGCCTCTTTTATTTTCCGCTGCATTCTTAACTTTGATTTTTAAATTGTTAATCTTTTTTAAAAGGCAATTCACCCCCCCTCTTGCCATCATTCCCTCCTTGGGGTGTTCTTCCGACCCAACAAAGGGCACGTGCTGTATATTCAGGAAAAAGAACTCTCATAAATTTACTTTTCTACTGCTAAAAATCCAGAGGAAGTTTATGGGGATTCAAATTTTCCAAATCATATAGTTTGTTGCATGGAGAGAGGTACTTGAATATGGAGAAGATATTTCTAAACAAGATTGTATAAGAACTGGATGAATGTCACTCCTATGAAGGTTTGACCCAAATGTAGGGAAGGGAAATATAAACCATAGACTTGAATACTTTCATATCATGAAAAAGAACATGGGAAAAATATGTTAAGGATGGCTATTATCTGCGGATCCTTACATATTGTCGATAAGGCCAGTAAGGACAAAAGAGGTTTTTATCCCAAGAATGAAGTTACCATTATTTAACAAACCTGTTAGGGGGGTGAATTATGCAGGTCCACCTAAGGGAATTGGCTGCATAGTCAAATAATAGCATCTTTTGGATGAAAAGTCTGTTATGTAGATTGTTTATGCAAGGCCGCCTAAGGGCACAGCTGCATAGTCAGGAAAAAGAACTCTCAGAAATTGGACATTTTGTGACCAGAAGTCAAGAAAAGGGTTATGGAGATCTGGAAGTATTTAAGGTTAGGAGTATGACACATGAAAATGGGTATTGTCCAATGCATGAAAGAGATACGTAGATCAATGCTAATCATAATCATGTTGTGGTTGGGTCCTGAATTGAAATGTTGGACTTCACTACGTATCCCATAAGTATGGGAATCAATCCATACGTAGTTCTTGAAATACAGTTTAATGTCATGTGGGACGAAAGTGTAGGAAATCTTAGTTTTGGTTCATAGAGCTCGGACCATAATATTGAATACACCGTGTGTGTTTTCACAGGGACATTCAGCCAGGGGACTGAAAATGGAATTTGGGGTTAGGCCCAAAAGACTTGGGGCTAGATTCGAGGGATACTCAAACGTTCCTACATAACCCATAAGGATGTGAATCAAGCCACATGTAGTTCTAGAAATACCCTCTGTATAGATTTGGTTTGTACATATGAAGCGTGAAAAGGGGAATTTAGTGCAATGATTGTTTGACCCAAGAAAAAAGGTTCAGGCATTGCCATTTATGCACGTAGTTTTTAGAATATAACATGATCAGAGATCAATGTAAATAATGATTCCCTCTTAGGTGAGGGTATCAAAGAATTTTGTAGTTTATTGTCTTACAGGGCAAAAGTGCGAATATTTTAAGGTCATATGCATGGACCGGTGGTGAAACAATGTAAAAAGTATTGGTTTCAGGGATGCTTCACATATCAACATCATATGAGATGGAGGTAAACCGATGTGAAGAGATTGGTTTTGGTCTTGAACCTTAGGCGGTTGCCTACGTAACTAGTGTAGAAGGAAAGGATCAATGTCTGCATAGTTAAATTGAAGAATGAATTGGTGATCAAGTTGTTTTTGAGAACAACGACCTAAAAAATGGTGTTTGGACTTACGCATGGTTAGCGGCCCAGAGATGGTGTTATGGATGAAGTTTACTCTAAGCTCACGTGAATCATACTCAGTGTGAGAAACAAGAGGTAGAAACAACCTTAACGATGCACAATTTAATTTCATGTAGGACATATGAAGGGACTATGCAGTTTAAAGTCTTGTAGTGAGGACTATTGGTGCTGCACAGTTTAATGTCATGTAGTAGGGACAAAATACTGTTTAACGTCTTGTAGGACATATTAAGGGACTTTGTTCAGTTTTACGTCATGTAGGACGAATGAGAAGTATTGTTTAATGTCATGTAGGACAAATATAGGGACATCGTTTAACATCATGTTGGATGTGAACATAGTTTTGCGTCATGTTGGACAATAAGGGTGATGTATAGTTTAACGTCCTGTAGCTAAGATGATGGGGACAATACAGTTTAATGTCATGTTGGATGAAAGGGGGACTGTGCAGTTTAATGTCTTGTAGTAATGAAAAAAGAGACATAGTTTAACATAATGTTGAATGTAATAGGGAATTTTTCACAGTTTAACATCATGTTGGATGTAAGGGATTTCTGTATAGTTTAGTGTCATGTAGTTAGGACGTCACATTTTAATGTCATGTTGGACGATATGGATGAAAATAGTTTTAGGTCACATGCATGGACTGTGGATGATGATGCAGTTTAACATCTTGCTGGATAATAGAAATGCCAATGGTTTAAGGTTGTATGCATTGACCGTTGGTTATGCAGTTTAATGTCTTGCTGGATGTAAGGGACTTCTGTACAGTTTAGTGTCATGTAGTTAGGACGTCACATTTTAACGTCATGTTTGATGTAAGTAATACAAATAGTTTAAGGTCATATGCACGGACCGTAACTGATGATGCAGTTTAACATCTTGGTGGTTAAGAGAAATTCCAATAGTTTAAGGTTGTATGCATGGACCCCTGGTGTATTTTTTGTTTATACGAAATACTTCTTTAGAAATCTGGCATTGGTTGGAGTAGTGATGAGTTCTCCATCCATTGAGATTAAATAATAAGCTTCATTGGAGTAGACCTTATGTATTGAATAAGGTCCCTCCCATTTTGGATCAAGATTGGGAGGTTTATTTCCTGGTATCATTTGAGTTCTGAGAACTAATACCAATTCTCCCTGAATGAATGAACGAAGACGAACTTTTTTGTTGAAAGATTGTGTTATTCGATTCTGATAGACTTCCAAGTGGTGCAGGGTGCACAATATTTTCTCATATAACCATTCCAATTCATCCAATCACTTTTGAGATTGTTCATCAGTAGATGACTGATCACAAATGGCTACTCTGAGAGACGGTAGTTGAACCTCAATTTGCAAGACTGCTTCCATTCCATATACCAATGAATATGGATTTGACCGCATTGTAGTGCGGGTGGTGGTCCGATAAGCCCATAAATCATGAAAGAGTTTATCATGCCATGACTTCTTATCTTTATCCACCATATTTTGCAGTATATTTGACAGAGTCTTGTTGAAAGCTTCTATCTGGACATTGTCCGTTTCATGGTACCGAGATGAATGATTGGATTTGATGTTTTATTCTTGATATAGCTTCCTCACCTTGGATGAACAGAAGTTGGTGCCATTGTCTGTCAATATGGTATGAGGGACACCAAATCTTGTAATGATGTTAGACTTGATGAAGCTAACAATTCATTTAGAACTTAATTCTTTGAGAGGTATTTCCTCTCCCCATTGGGAAAAAAAGTCAGTAGTAGTAAGAATACACTTCAACTGCTTGGATGTAGCCGAAGGATAAGGTCCCACTACATCCATTCCCCATGTGGAAAATGGCCACGACTATTTAGTTGTATGAAGCAACTGTGGGGGATGATGAATGAAGTTGGCATGTACATGGAATGAATGAAACTTCTTCGTGAAATCAACACAATCTTGTATCATTGAAGGCCAAAAGTATCCAAGCCTTCAAACTTGATCAGATAGTCTATGTACAGACTGATGGGCACCACAGACTCATGCATTTACTTCTTTCATAAAAGACATTGTTTCTTCACCATCAATGCATCTGAAGAGAACTCCATCAAAACCACGCTTGTATAGAATTTTCTCAGGGTGATCTGGGCTATCATAAAGAGTAAATTTGACCACACGTCTCCAGATTTGTTCTTTCTCAGCTCTATCAGGTGGAAGTGTTCCATTTTGAAGGTATTCCCAGATAGGTGTCATCTATACTTTAGTATGACCATATGGTTTAGGAATGGGACTAATTTCATTGATTTCCTCTATTCTGGTTTGAACATAAGGTGAAATTGTACGAAGGTGGGAAGTACTGATGGTTGTCTCGTCCCGATTTGGATCTTCCAGAGTTGTGGCTATATTAGCCAGGGCATCAGCTTGGGCATTTTGTGATCTCGGGACATAAGAAAATGTCGGTTCCGTAGGAAATTTCTCCATTAATTCTCTGACATAATCATACAAAGGTATTAGTTCTTCTTTTATGATGTCATAATCCTCATTGACTTGTTTGATTACCAGGTCTGAATCACCTTTCACCTTTACGTGATTCTCTTGTGCTTGAATCGCCAACTTCAATCCTACGATGAGAGCTTGGTATTCTGCTTCATTATTTTTACCGCCTCCCAAAAATGAAAAGGAATAGGGTAACACTGCCTTTTCTAGAGAAATGAGGCCAATTCCTAAGAATTTTTTTTTGAATTTAGGATTTTCCATTTTCCTCCTTGTTGGACTTCTGGAAGCACCATCGAAGTACATTTCCCATGTTTGAAGACTATCTTGAATAAAGAAGAATTCCTCATCAAGAAGTTCAATGTATATAGATGTATCTTCCACTGAAGGGTGTTTAGCAAGGAAATCATCCAGAGCTTCTCCCTTTATTACCTTTTGAGACACATATTGAATATCAAATTTCTGTAAAATAATTGCCCACCTTTCCAATCGTCCTATGAGCATTGGAAAGCTAAGTATGAATTTGAGCGGGTTATTGTGAGATACCAACTAGACCTCGTGATGTCACAGGTAGTGTCTAAACTTCTGAACTGCAAATATTAATGCTAGGAAGCACTTCATAATACTTGAATATTGGGTTTCTTCTTGAAACATAGTCTGACTGAGATAATAGAGGTTGTTTTCATTCCCAGCATCATTCTTCTGAGCAAGAAAGGCACCCAATGATCGCTCTAAAGTTGTCACATAAAGGATTAGTGGTATTCCTTCAATAAGTGGAATTAATACTGGTGTAATCAAGAGATACTTCTTGAGAACATTGAATGCTTCTTGACATTCTTCAGTCCACAGGTAAGTGACTCCCTTCTTCATCAATTTGGTGAACGGTAAACTTTTTCCTGCCAAATTGGCAATGAAACGCCGAATATAGGCTAAGGGTCCTTGAATTCCTCTCAATTGTTTCAGATTTCGAGGAGGTGACATACCAAGGATTGAAGTTGTCTTCTCAGGATCAACTTCGATACCATGATGGCATATAACAAAGCCGAGAAATTTTCCTAAGGTTACCCCAAAAGCACATTTTAAGGGGTTCATCTTCAAATTATGTTGACAAAGTTTGTGGAATATAACTTCTAAATCAGCCAAGTGATTAGAACATTTCCTGGATTTAACCACCAAATTTTCCACATAACATTCAACAAACTTCCCTAAAAAGGGTTTGAAGATACGATGCATGGCATGCTGATATGTTGTGCCTTCATTCTTCAGGCCAAAGGGCATTACCCGATAGCAGAACACGCCCTAAGGGGATCTGAAGTCTGTATATTCCTCATCTTCTGGAGCCATTCAGATTTTATTATATCCCGAATATCCATCCATGAACGAAAGTGCTTCATAGAAAGATGTTTCATCAATTAATAGTTCTGTAATCGGAACTGGAAAATCATCCCTAGGACAATGCCGATTAAGATTTCTGAAATCAATGCAAACTCTAATTTGTCCATTCTTCTTCTTCACAGGGATAATATTAGCCAACCATTTGGGATATTGAACTTCTTGGAAAAGGTTATCTTTGATAATATTATCCACTTCAGCTTCAATTTTGGATGCATAGGTTGGGTGTGTTCTTCTGGAAGCTTTCTTGAATCCTCGATGTTCTTCTGGAAAACCCAAACGATGAGTGGAAACATCAGGATCAAGCCCTGAAATCTCTTTATAGTTCCAAGCAAATATATCTCGATTTTTCTTTAAAAAAGAAATATACATCTCTTGCTCTTCAAGAGTCATGGACGCACTAATTAAAGTGGGGAGTGGATCTTCTTTTGTACCCAGATTTATTTCTCTGAGTTCATACATGGTGGTAGAGATACCCTCTTCAAATGCTGGAGGAGCATCCCTGAGATCTTCCTCTTCTTCATCAACATGTGTTATTTCTTCTATTTCTACTTGCATAGTAGATGATGAAGTAGAATTTTCCTGATCAGAATAGATTTTAAAATTTGCACATCTTGAAGAAGAAGGTTCCATTTTTGACCCAATTGATGATGAAGGGTCTTCCCTGGGTAATAAAGAGGAGATGATGGATTGAGAATCAACATCATCATTCACCTCTGGCATTTCTATAACTTCCTCTAGCCTGGTTGGCGAAGTATAGATTTGCTGAATTTCAGCGGATGAACTGAAGACATCCCCATTTGAGCTTTCATCATTTCTTGGTGAATCACTAATTTCTCCTATGCTATCTGGCTTGACTTCCGTAATTGAAATTATGGAAGTTTCCATAAGAGTGTTTTTATTTGAGTCTATCCTATCAATTTTACTGATATGAAACACATAATCTGTACTCACATGTGTAAATGGGTTTACTGGAACCTTTTCAAAACCATATGGAGCAATAACGTTGGTAACCTCCCTTGTTGTGGATTTCTTCTTTCCCTTAATGTGATAGAATTCCACCTCAATGTATTGAGATTCACATGTCTTGACTGGGGAATTATCACCATACAATGTCCCAATTTTACCATGGAAACAATATTTGAGACATTGATGATATGATGAAGGGATAGCCACATGTTGATGTAGCCAGGGTCATCCAAGCAAGATGTTTAAGGATGAATCTTAATCAACAACCATGAAATATGAATTAGATACAAGATCTCCAAATGGAGTTCTGAGTGTAATCTCTCCCATTGTTTCTTTTTCATTTTTATCATATCCTTGTAACATCATAATAGAAGAGGATAAATCAGATTCCGTGAGGCCCAATCGACGAAGTGTACGAATGGGGATGAGGTTGACTCCTGAACCATTATCAATGACAGATCTTCAGATGTTTATACCATTGACCTTTCCAGATAAATACAAAGGTCTAATATGTCCATGCACGACATCATCTTCATCTTCATCTGTGAAAGATATCACTGCATGGCATTCTGCATGCTTATTCTCAACATGGTAGGCTTCAGCCGCAGCAATTTCAGTTTCAAACTCTTGGAGACTTGACAAATCCTCAATGAGTGCCTCCCAAAGATCCTTTGATAGATTCAAGGCATCCAAAATTGATAACTTGGCTGGTACTTGGGCCAGGTGTTTCAATACATCATATTTTTGATCCAAAGGTCTACATTTTCCAACAAGAACATGTGGTTTCGCAGGTGCCTTAGAAGTTGATGTTTTGGAAGTTGATGCATCTTGTACCAATATAGGAGTTGGAAATACTTCTGGATTTGGATGATTAGACTGATTAGGTCTATTTATGTTTTGAGAGGAAGAAGGTGTATCCTCCAACCGAATTTCCAGAATAACTGTGCCATGACTAAATCTGGCCTGTGTGGAAGAACTTGCTTGTTCTTGTTGAGCTCGTTGAAGGGATATTCCATGAGTTTCTTCCACATACACAGTTCTAGCAGGGGTAGAATTGGAATAGTGGCCTCTGAAAGATCCATGTCTTCCTCTGTATCCCAGACCTCTAGAACTCCCTCTAATTCCTCGGTTTGATACAGGGAACCCAGGTTCATCGAGTTCAAAACTGTGACTGGAATAAGGATCTATTAAGTGAATCATATTTACAGAATCGAAGATTAACTCTTCTTCCGATGAAGACACTGCCTGAATAGCCAATTTAGGCTATTCCATTTGGTGGGGTGGTGCCCGTAATTTCGAAGTATATGGCATAAAATCTGCCATAGTGAAGGACAACTTGGGCTTTGACACAATTTCATCTTCTTCTGATTGTTCCTATTTCATTGAATTATGCCATTTCTTTGAGGATTTCCCCTCTAATGAAGAGGTTTTTTCTGTGGTACTCATGGTAGAAGACACAATTGGTTTCTTCAATTGTGTTCTCAAAATAGCATGAGTTCGGAGGATCATTTTTCAAACCATCCAATCATCATATTTTTTTGCATTTTTGATCATGAATTCTTTCCAATCGCCCTCTGCCTATGGATTTTTAGTAGTTACACATGCTACCTGAGCTGAAGAACCTTTCAATTTGACTTGTCCTAAGTCGACCATTTTTTGCATGAGGTATTTAAAGACAAAACACTCTTTAATGGGATGAACCAACATCTGATGAAAGGGGAAATAATTGGGGTGGTCTTCATCTCCTTCCTTATTTGGCCTTTTCGGCCTTGACGATTGGACAAAATTATTTTTCAGAGCCGAAATTAGGTAACCAGGAACTTGTTTATTTCGGAAAGAGTGAACTTTGATTTTCAAATCCTCAAATTGTTTTCGTCTTTGATCTCTTTGATCATCTTGATGAAACGAATTTTGTTTTTTGCACTCAGGAGGCGGAGCCCTTCGAGAAGATGATGGTTTTGAAGTAGAATAAGGTACAGGTTCTTGTTTAAGCATAACTGTAGCAATCTATGCTTTACCCATTCTCCTTCCTGGAGCTGATGGAATTACATGAGTTTTATCCTTAGTCTTCATAAAATAATATTCAATTTGTTGAGCGATTGAAGTAAGGTCTCGAAACCCTCTTGTGTGTTTCATAGGGACCAATGGTGTGTGTAATTCATCACGCAGATTTGCCACACATATTGGCAACAATTCTTTTTGAGGGAGTTCTAAGCTCAGTGAATATGTTAATCCCTTCCAGTGAGCAATTAAATCTAAAACCCTTTCATTTTCCCTTTGCTTACAATTTGTAGGATCAAAAACTCTTGTCTTTGGAAACATTGAACTGAATTGTAGAAGGAATATTTGGCAGAGATCCTCCCATCTAGTAATTGACCAGGATTGCAAGCATGTTTACCAAACAAAGGCAGGACCTTGTAATGACTGTACAAAACACATGAGCTTAACTACCTCTTGTTGCTGAGGGGTTCCCATCATAGGATTTCTAAGGGAAACAAAATGTGTTTGGTGTTGCTCTGGGTCTCCCGAACCATTAAAGATTGGGAATGTGGTACATGAAAAATTTGATGGGGGTGGAATTGCATCAACCCATTCAGGATAAGCTCTCTTTTCTGGTTGAATTTGAGCTCATTTTCCCTCCATAGATTCCAACCAAGCTGTTAATGACTCAATAGTACTTATTATCTTTTGAGAAACATCCGTTTGAGCTTCGACCTGAGCCGGTGCAATAACTAGAGCTTGGACAGATGTGGTGGCTGGTTCCGCAACTGATGGTAGCACCGCCAATTGTTGTTGCAATTGACCCATAGGATTAGACCTTTGAGGTTTTAATAGTAGAGAAGGATATTCTTGATCCATATCTGTAGCTGCAATAAATTACCTTGGCTGACTGACTCTAGAATGCTTAGGAGGAAGACAACCTTGAAGTAGTTCTGCATTCAATCTCCTTTATTCCTTCATTTCTTCTTTTTGTTGTGAAAATATTTTCTCTAGTGAGAGTGATTGGACTTATCCAAAGTAAGGGTATGTAACCTGATTTTTTCATTTCCCCTTGTTGGATCCCTTTCGGAGAGGGGGAAGTGGGTTACCTGAAGGATTACCCATATTCTCGGTAAGCCTTTGATTTCGTGTACGCACGCCTTTTTCATTTGTGTCTGTGCATACAACTTCTTCACCAGGAACCTCGTCACATAATCCCTCTGAGTGAACCTCATCTGGTGGATCATAAAAAAATTCATTAATGAAATTAATTGATGTATAATGCATTGCATCCCTTCAATCGGTATTTCTGCGATAATGACTTTTTCCATCTCCCTGATGAGACATTTCCTTTTATCGATTTGATCCCTCAGGAACTTATTAGACGCCTTCTTACTCACTTTAGGAACCAATTTTTGACGAAAGTGGTCATTATGGGCAAGCGTATTTTCCTACTCAGGAGAAATGATCAGGTTAGGCTGATTGTCTCCACTTATATCAGGTGTATGTGCCTGACTTGGTTGTCTGTATGATATGCTGGAGTACGCCCCACAACCCTCTTGGACTGGAACAGATGTGTGTGTCTCTTATAAAGTGAACTGTTGATGTGTCACTCCACTGGTAGGGATAGATTTATGTGTCTTTCCCTAAGATGCTGCTGAAGTTGTTATAATATCCTAGCAGGCATCCAGAATTTGAGTAGGGATTTACTTCTGCTCTTTCACCATTGACAGAATGTGCTTGGTGACTTCAGTGGCTGTAACGGGGAGATACATCCATTCCGTGATTGGAGTAGGTGTATGTGCCTACTCTTGTCCTCCTTTTCCTGTTATTGAATTCTGAAAGTACTAATGTGTGGGGGCAGAAAGTTGAGTCTGCCTCCTGTTTGTCATCGGAGCTTTCCGACTGACTTCTCCGAATAATACCAAACGATACTGTTGGTAGGCATGACCAATACTAGCAGGTGTATGTGCCTTCTAATTGCACTCTGTCGAACGTGGATGACGAGATTCCTTCATTACTGACAGATGAGGCTGTTGGAAGGACTGATGAGTGTAAGCAGGTGTATGTGCTTGTTTACCAATTGTCAACACATTGGGTTGGCAGGCTCCATCATATGTAGTCAGACGAGCCTACTGACTATCTTATGATTTATAAAAAGGTGTATGTTCTTATCTATATTACTCCACCAGAATTTCCTGGTGGGATTGGCATGCTGCTACCAGACGAGTCTGCTGGACAACGGAATTAAAACGGACGAGTGTGTATGCCCACTCGTTGATTGCCACCAAGTTAAATTGGTGGACTTCTCCGGAGATGGAAGAGATGAGAAACTGCTCACTATTGACTGGATTTCGCCTCTGGGGGTTCTTCTTGCCTTCTTGGGTTCGAGGAACCTTATCTGAATGCCTGGAGACGATACCCTCATCATGTTGAGGGCGCACTGCCACACGAGTCTGGTGGCGATTGTTGATTGGAGCCCTTGGGGAAGACTCATGTCTCCAAGACTTAGGGCCCTGAGGGACCAGCTCATTTACCTCCCTAGAATGTGGGAGTGAATGGTGATTGAGTTTTGGGGATAACGACCCGGAACGGTTGGAGGCGGTGGTTGGCACCACCAGCTTCTTAATCGCTGGTCATCGCTGTCCAGACGACCAGGGTGAATTATTAACTTGGAGGGTTTGTCGAGCAGCCTCCAGAGTTGGAATAGTATCATTTTGACGGTACTCCATAACCAGTGCATTAGATACCCAGTGTTGAAGAAGTTGAGTAGGTGACATCTTCCTTAGAGCGGATGACGATCTAGTAGGAGTAGCATCAGAGGCCTTCACGGAAGAAGTATTCACAGCAGAAGTGTTCACGGGTGTGAACATAAGAGAATCCATTTCTGTAATGTAAAATATCTTGGAAAAGAGTGCTTGTTTGATATAACAGACGTAATCAAGATAAGTTCAGACACTAAATCTTTTGGATAAGCACATATGTTATTGATTTTTTTGTTGGCCCTCTCATTGACTTTAAATGGGGCCTAACAAATAAGTAAAACATCATTTTAACTTGTTTAAGGATTCTCATCGGGTTCACCATTTTTTTTCCTCTGGAATTTGGGATGACCTCATTGATTTATGGTTCAAACATTCCAAACAGTTTCTAACGGGTTGTTCGTAAAACCGGAATCATCCAATGATTCCATATCCATTTGGACCTACTTTCCAAAGGTAGGTGCACATTAGTTATGAACTGATGAGGCTTAAGAATTTTCATTGGTTGAGAGGATGATAGGTTGGACTCATCGCTCCCTTTTGGGGAGAATTATTGTCTACTATGGGACTCTCTTTATAGATTTAAGTTATTTTCTTGAATCTTTATTACATTACCAAGTATAAAATGAGCTTTCCATTAGACCTGACAATCAATGATTAGATATGTAGGAAATTTAGAGAATATTTTTTAAGTATTCAAGGTTCTTCATCGATAGAGAATCATCTGTATTTGTTAGAGATTCTTAGTTAATGGTATAATTTAATACATAAAAGTCTCTTGGTCATTATGATGAATATACTGGTTTTAAAGCCACTCAGTGGGGTACTTGAAGTTTATTTTCATTCAGAAGGACATGTATTATTTCAGAGTTGGGATCGTACCTGCAGATGGGCTACATATGTTTCCTTTTTTTAGAAAAGGAATCAGAACCCATGTAGTTCGAGTAAGGGAGTATGATGTTTATGCATGATTGATGGATCAAAGAAAGATAGCATGATTACTTTTACACTCTAAGATCACGTGATTCATGCTCGGTGTGAGAAACAAGAGGTATTGGTGAAACAAGACAATTGTTCCATGAAAGATGCAATGATGTGGGGATTATGTATATATGACTTCCCAAAATAGATGAATATTGGATTATACTTCTGGGAAGAAACCAAGGAACAAGGTCCATAAAAGTATATGTGCTTTATGGAGATTTGGATAATCTAACATGGGGATTACTCCTGAGGAAGATGCAAAAATTAAGAGGGGACTTGTGATTAGGTTTTACTTATGAGAAAGAAGCCCAAATCAAAAGTAAATTAAGACTGGTTAAGAGAAATTATGACTGGGTCTTATTGCTGAGAAGGAGGGCCTGGTTAAAAGGTTTTGAGAACTGGGGCTTACTACTAAGGAGGAGGCCCAGTTTAACGGACTTGGGGCATACTCCTAAGGAGGATGCCCATATTTGTAGACTTTGAGACTAGGGATTACTCCAGAAAAGGAAGCCCAGGTTAAGAGAACCAGGGTTGGGGCTTACTCCTAAGAAGGATGCCCATATTTGGGAACTTGGGGCTTATTCCTGAGGAGGATGCCCAGGTTAGGGAACTTGGACTGGGGCTTACTCCTGAAAAGGAGGCCCAGGTTAAGGATTCTTTCATATTAAAGGATGAGGTTGAATTAATTAAATCTCTGACCTTAGTGACATAAAGATATGTAAATAACTAGATTTTAAGATATGTTCCACAGAATTACTTTCAGATAAGGAATCCAACAAGGAAATCATGCCATATATGGATTTGGAGAGAGTTTTGAAGGCTTAATCTAGAAGAGGATAGGTGGATAGGCATAGGAGAGGTGAAATAGGCAGGAGGGGCACCCAAAAAAAGGGTGGAACGAAAGTCTTGCGTGGGTGTGCAAGTCTGGTCGCGCAAGTATACATGAGCGACAAAGGGGTACTTGCACGACGGTCAATCCTTAAGGAAATACTTGGGCGAGACTTGGCTCAATCCCTTAGTATTATCCCTAGGGGCTTCTAGAAGAGAGGCTCACAAGTTCTGTTGAAGGGGTAAGGTAGCGCGCAAGGGTTTTCATTTCCCATAAGGGCTGGCCACTTAGGCATGCAAGTGTTGATGAGTTTCAACCCTTAGGCTTTACTACCCATCTTTAGATCTTCCATTCTAGGTAAGAAATTACCGTATAAGTGTTCAGAATCTTTGAGAAGAGACTAGGGCACCGAGAGCTCAAATCTGAGTTTCTAGAATTTTTTGTCCTTTAAATAGGGAGCCCACAAGGGTATTTATAGGCTGGAGAAGACCCTGGGAGAAATTCAAAGACGGACCGCAAGTCACATGCGCGACCAATGGGCGGCACACAAGTATGCTTGTGCGACCTTGGTGGAACTTTCACGACCCAAGTGCATTTGAACATTTGTTCATGCCTTTGTCAATTTTTTATGTTTCTTCAAAGGATGAATCACTTTGGACTAAGGTATTTCCCTTTTTCAGTTTTTAGACTCTGTGACGGAAAGGAGTGTCAACAGGCTTCTCGAAAGGCATCCCTCTCAGAATAGGGGATCAGAACGAGACAATGGAGAGGCACTTCATGAAGTTGAAGTACCTCACGCAGCTCATGGTACACTGAGCGGAAGAGTGCTTTGTGATTCGGGAGTCGAGAAGTCGAATGGTCGGATTGTCAATCCAGAGAGCTCAGGGGGAGGCCAGTATTTATATGCAAGAGGCACCGTGGAGCGGAACTCACACAGCGTGAAGAAGGGCTTGGTGGCTTCGTGGTGATCTCATGAACGTCAAATGGGTTCGTGGAGCATCCCTCCTCCTTCGCTTCGCAGTGGGTTTGAGAACATCAAATAAGTTCGCCGAGCCTCCAACCTTCATTGCTTCGTGGTGGGTTTGCGAACGTCAAATGCGTTTGCGGAGCCTCCTGCCTTCTTTTCTTCGCGGCGGCCGCGGTGCTGGGGGACTCCATGAAGGGGCTTCACGAGGCCGTCTGTGGGGCCATCTTGGGGCATTTTCTTCGTTACGAATTTTGGCACCAACAAATTCCCCCCCCCCCTCATACTTGAAGCCACGGAGGGATCAACGGTTGAAGTCTGAGGGAAATCGCCAAAATCCTCATCCATTCATGGTGCTGACTCACGGAGAGGGCTAGCGAGGTGGACAGGGGATGTGCGAGCCTGGCGCGCCGCGAAGCTCCGCGTGGAGTGGACACGCCACGACGCTCCGAAGGTCGTCGCCTATAAATAGGGGGATTTCCATCTAATTTTTCCTTTCCCTTCTCCATGATCTTGTCTTCTTCTACTCTCGATTCACGAAGCTCTATGTACTATGCGGGTGATCTCAACAAATCGGGTCTTCACGGCACACATTGAGTATTTGACTCCACATTTGCACTATGTGATCCAGATTTGAATGCCGAGGCAGTGCCCCCACGAACTGTCTTTGTGAGCGGGCTTCGCAAAAGTGCTTTGCGAACGATCTTCACAAACTAGCCAACCAAACTTCCACGTTCCAGAATCTAATGGATCACCAAGAAGCTTCCCAAGGGGTCCTTGCGGGTGCCACCCGGAGGGATGAAATAACAAACAGTCTGGGGAAAGGAGAGCTAGTTCGAAGCCACTCTGACCATAGTTCTTTAGTGGAGCTGCTTTCAGAGAGCTATAAGAACTAACCACTATGCAAGAGGTTGCCTCTATATGGATTCGGGCTAAGGGGTGCCGTCTTCATCCCTGCAACAGTTAAGGATGAGCCAGCTTACTGGTTCCGAAGCACACTGTGTCAGCACCGATGGTTCAGGGCGCCTGACGGTCATGCCTAGGAGGACATCATGTCGGTCATGAACGACTGCCTATAAAATCATCTGATCAATGTTGATGGGGGGTAATTGCATCCAGAGACGTCCCCTCCACTTTTCCAAACCATCTTTAAGGCAGCGTTGGGGAACCCGAAGAAGGGGTGGTCGGAGGAATGGGACTTGCACCATGGCTGCAACTTTACAGACGATTGGGCTTGGGCCTACTTGGTAGACGCCTCATGTGAGGAGTTCGCGGAAGAGCTGAGGAGTGTGGGCTGGTATGAGGCAGCATGGGCTTCCCAGTTCCATATCTACCAGCCGAAGTAGTTAATACTGGATCTGTTGAACCGGTGGTCACCGGGGACCAATACCATTCACCTAAATCATGGGGAGGTCGGCATCAGCCTATGGGATGTGCATTAGATCTCATGGGTCCTGATACTAGAGGTGATGTACGATGAATTCGTCCCGGCTATTGGTGCATGGGAGGAACTGGAGAAGATGCCAGGTCTGGCGATGGCTCTGAGGGATCTCGTTCATGGGGAGGATAGGGAGGCGGTGATTGATGCCCATTTCAAGAACTGGTTCAAGAAGTTCTTAAAAATCCCAAAAAACGGGCATTTCTCAGCGAGGCCTCGAACTTGCCTGAGGGGCGCCCGGAGTATGGAAAACTCATACTGGAGGCTGATAGAGGATAGCCCGTGGAAGACCCGGGGGTTCAGTGTCAGCACAGAACAACGACCAACAGTCAGGCTGGCAGCATTTATCGTAGCCCTCATCTCTGGTTGGATCCCGCCGGTGAGGGACACAAACAGGGGAGTGCGGCCAAGCACTTTCGTCATGGAATCCACTTTGGCGACAGGAGGGCGGGTCAACCTGGGGATCCCGATGCTCACCAAGTTGTACAGAATTTTGTGGCACATCAGCGAGGGGAAACGGCCATAGAGGGTATGTGGACCGTTCTACCTCCTGTACGTATGGATTTCAGCGCACATTAGGGGGGTCTATGAGTATTATAACCCCATATCACCTCTGGGGTCGAACTTTCATCCCTTAATCTTGAATGTCGTGGGGAGATTTCCGACCAAGCTGGCCACGCCATCGGTTCTAAACCAGGTGTGGAAGGTGGACGAATTAAATTTCCACCCATTCTCATTTCCAATGGGGGCCTTCACGGATGATGGCTCAGGAATGGAAGAGCACCGAGCCTACCTCCTTTCATTTCGAGGTGTAGTCCTGGTGGCTAGGGTGGACCGTGTGTGTCTCTGCGAGCCGTACACCCCACATCAGTTCGCCCGGAAATTCTGGTGCCTGAAACGGCTTACCCCGCAGGTCTATCTAGGGGTGCACTATGAGGAGCACCCGTGTGTGATGAGGAAGATGTGGCTCATGTTCACATGGGAAGACGGGAAGATGCAGAATGTATTTCCTCCACTGACTGCCATTAATGGGAAGATAAAAGAATACAGCTAGAGTTAGGAGGTGTCCTATCCAGGGGAGATGCTGAAGCAGCCAACAATCTTGGTCGTTGAGGGTGAGCTTCCTCAATCTCAAGGTCGAGGCTGGAAGGCGACAATGGAATCTCATAGTGGCGGGGCTACTGTTGCGGCAACACCCACACCAGTTGAGGAGGGAGCACCAGCAGCAGATCCGACAGTGGCAGCGGAGCCGGTTGTCCCAAGAGAATAGAGTCATCTAGAGGGGCGGCCACCGAGGGGATCCCGCAGGATTTCCATGCAGGCCCCGGGGAAATGGATACCCCATATTGACATGCCCGAGAATTTTGTCTTCACGGAGGCCAGGGACATCTGGTAAGTCTACCGACAATTCCTTGGTCCATCCAAATTATGGTAGCACCTTAACCGACTCAGGATCGACTTGCCGGGAATTGGACCTATTAGAGTCGGCTTTATAGTATCCCAGGGAAAGGTAGAGCAATACATAGCTGAGCTGGATGACTTCATCCATTCCTTGTGGTCTCTGCAACTAATGACAGACCGATTCAGGGTGTTGTTGGGTTGCAAGGTCCCTCTGTAGCGGTTATCTGCTGATCTGAGGGAGCTCTTCCCCCTCCGGACGAATCAAACGAGTCCTCCTGGGGAGACGAGGTTGGTAGAGAAAGTCCACTGGAGGAGGGTGAAGTCGGCGACCAATCCTCGGATCTTGAAGATTTCTTTGTGGCCCTCGAGGTAAAATATCAAGTTCCTTCTTCGGATTCTGCCCTTAGGTTACTCTGGATTCCTCATCAGTGCTTGAACTGTGCAGGAGGACCTTGTGCATAGACCTCATTCTTCCCCCTCAGCGGGTGTCGACGCGGGACCTTTAGGATCCCCGCCCATGGCTGCATCAATATCCGTGTCTTGTGGGGCTGGGATAGTCGAGGCGGCTCCCCTGGAGTCTTTAGACCTTCCAACCATATACGGGGGACTGCGTCTCGGGGTTCCGACGACATCATCCCAAGAGCGAGACCATGGATTTGACCTTTATGAGTCTTCTCTACCGCATTCAAAACTTCCATCCTCTGACCACATTAACTGAAATCCACGTCCCTTTCATGGAATTTACAGTCCTTCAATTGGCCTGGGATGCTACGGAAAAGTTAGTGGGGGATTCTGGTAGCACCCTTCCTAGGGGCATGCCGATGGTTGTGGAGGTGAACAACCAACCTGACCGAACTCCAGTGCTTCTGATAACCGACTGGGGCGCCAGAGGGACCGCACCTGATATTATCAAGGTGGGATCTGATTATGAGGATCAACCAGAAAATTTAGGCCCCACCACGCCCGATCCGATGCTAGACGTGGACCTGTCCGAGGAGTTCTTGGGGGCATTCCCTACATACGATCCCATCAATCGCACCGACTAGGATGAGATGGCCACTGATGAGGAGGACAGAAAAATAGTACATCGCCGATCGTGGAAGCTAATTTTGTGCTTCATCAATGACACCCCCCAAGCACTATGGTTGAATGAGATGGAAAGACCACACTCGAGACTGTGTGAACTGTGCGCTGGGGTAGTGGATGCCCGACTTCTTCACATGCTCATCTGAGATCTTATGGAAGAAAATATTTGGGAGTATGATCGTGGCCTTGGTGTGGGCTGGTAGTGGAGGACGATGATAAGCATCAAGATGCTCCAAAAGGCTGAAGATGAGGTCCAGCGACTGCATAATTGGGTGGGAGAGCACTTGACCTCCCTCAATGCGCAATCTAAGCTGATATCACGACTGAAGGATCTTGTGCACGAACGATGTAATGCCAGGGGCGCTGAAATCGATCCGAACAGATGAGCATGAGAAGTGTGAATCACAATACCCAGGATTCAGAACATTGTGGGGGTGGTGTGACAATAAAGAATAATTTTTGATCGCATTCAAAACATAGTATTCTTATTTTATTAGTATGAAGTGGGGATAGAAAATGAGGGTTGACCATTGACCATGTTTGAAACATAGGAAATGTCACAAATTCCATCAATTAGTCTTCTGGAACTTTGGCCTAGGATAGTAGGTGGGCCATAGGCCGAGCATCCATACTATTAGGGGGTCCATCCAGACATTAATGATGATGTGGGTCCAAATAAGGTGCACAAAATGAGTGGAATGTGGAGTGAGGGTTTGTTCAAATAGAATCCAACACTCTTGAAATTATGCCACAGTGGTGGAAGCACACTGTTTGGACGCATCATTTTGATCATGGATCATTCCTTCTGTCAGATAGGGCCTCTCTTGTTCGGGGGGGGGGGGGGGGTTGTCGCTTCTCAAAGCCATCGTGGGTCATCCCAAACTTGTTCGGGAAAAAATTTCAGTTACATGGTTCCCCACGAGGGGTCAGGCCAGGAGGCCGGAAATGTGGAGGAACCTGACTTTACGATTCCTGGGGTTGTACCCTAGGAAAAATACTGGGATGTCTCTACATATCCCTTAAGGATGGGAATCAGGCCATACATAGTTCTAGAATCACAGTTTAACATCATGCAGGATGATGATAAGCCTGGTTGCGTCGGTGTACATCCTACCAAAACTACTAACCCCTTGTGAGTCGTGCTTGATGTAGGAAACAAGAAGTAGTGGTGGGACTTTCCCAATATAGGAAGGGACATGTTAGGGAGAATGGATGCTCGGTGAATGCCAGCCTGATGATGCTAACTTGTCCGTGTAGCGCACCTAGACGAGCGAAGAGATAAAGCTGAGTATGTTGGAATTACACTAGAACATGAGTAAGTGGAAATGTGTGAACCATGACACTCGAAATTTGGACCACAATGATGGAGGCATGATGATGGGGGTAACTGTTGATCGTGGTGGAAACACAGCATCCACATCGCATTAGACTAGAATGGGGACAGAAAAATGAGGGTTGACCATTGACCATGTTTGAGACATGGGACCTATCACAAATGTCGTCAGAGATCCTTAAGGGCATTGGCCTTGGATAGTAGGTGAGCTGATGTGGCATTGGACCAAGCCATTAGGGTTCCCTTCTGATGTGGAAAAGGATGAGGATCCAAACAGTGAGCTCACGAAGCTTGGTCATGGAACAAGGGGAATGTCCCCATGAAAATTCCACACATCGGTATCTTTGTCAAACGGATAAAAATACAACAAAGAGACATATTAGATAGAGGGGGTCGAGCCCCTTCCCAAAGGGATATATTAGTTTAGGGTCGTATAACTTGGACCATAGATGGTAGGAAATAGGGGAGTCACATGGTGGGGTAACTTAAAATACCCAATGTGAATGGGAACCGGGGGTCGGACCACCATGTGTTCTTCAAAGAGGTTTTAGGTCGAGGGAACAAAAACAAGAGTCGAGTTGGGATTGAGGAAAAGTGCACAGGCGTTCCTATGTACCCCATGAGGATGGGGATTAAGCTGCATGTAGTTCTTGAGGTGGCATGCTAAGGTACTAGTTCTATGGAAAATGGGGCGTGCGGTCGTGGGGCTCGCGCCAAGAGAAGGGGTATTTGACAAATCTTGTTTTTCCTTTAAGGTGAGTGGTTTTTTTGTGAAGTGACGGGCCTAGGGTAATAGGCCCTGGCGTCGCCACAAGAATCAAGCTGTATACAGGAGTTGACTAATAGTATGGTAAATGACCGATACCCAACGTGATGTCCTCTATGATGAGGTAATCACAATGCAGTTTCATTTTTCATCGTGCGTCCAGGATGATAATGTCACAATTTAGGGTCATGTGATAGGACTAAGCATGCATTTTAACGTCGTGCAGCGCAGACGTAGTAGAGACGGTGCTAGGCGGGGAATGTGTACCGTGTAATAAATCATCCTCAACCTGAATGGGGACATGGTCCTATATCACACCATATGCAATTTAGATAGGGGAACCTCACACCAAGGGGACTACATAGAGGTAAGAGGGAAAAGGGGGAGGAGAAATTAGCTACCAAATGAGCTGGACTCAAAAACGAGATGTCCGGGTGGTCCTACGTAACCCATAAGAATTTGAATCAAGCCATATGTATTTCTAGGCGAGATCTTAGTTTATGGTCTTAGAGCTCGGACCATAGATGATGTGAAAACCCTCCAAGTAAGTGCAGACCTCAACCCGATCTCTAAGCCCACGTGAGTTAAACTCGGTGTGGGAAACAAGAGAGGATGATGTCTTTTGCAACACCTAGAATGCATGCCAAAGGGAAATTGGTGCAGAGACCTGAATGAAATCCCTATCATGGCTTTGGTCCTCCAAACGTGTGGATGTGCACTGAGGAATAATACCAAGAGTTCCGAAGATCTACTTGGACAAGAGAAGGTGGTGAAGGATGTGAATCATGTAACTGACATTTGCGCTTAATGGGGGTGGCGTGGCGATAGAGTATAACTGTTAACCATGTTCGAAACAAAGTATCCATATCGCATTATCCTAACGTGGGACAAAAAATGACCTTCAACCAGTAACCATATTCACAACACGGGATTTGTATCGGCTTGTTGTCCGCGACCCTCGGGGGCATTTGCCCGTAATGGTAGGAGAGCCCTTACGCCTAGCATCCATGCCATTCAGGGGTCCCTTTGGATGTGAGAGGTGATGGAAGACCTAATGAAGGGGAACACGTATCCTAAAAAGCAGGTGGTAGCATGTCCAAGAAGAGTCTGACATTCCAGGTACTAAACCAGAGTACAATTAGGCACATTGGTGAACTGCCGAAAAGGGTTGACGAGAGTGATCAAGAGGGATAGGTACATGGAGTGGTCGTTACAATCCCGACATGAACAAGTAAATAATCTCATGCCATTCCATACACTCCCCTCCTCTGGGAATGGAAGGCCAAGGGGCCAAGGTGCGATGGAGATTTGTGGGAGATAGGGCTGGACCTGAAGTATGGACATTCTGGTGGTCCTACGTATCCCATAAGGATTGTAATCAAGACACGCGTATTTCTTAAAGTCACCCAGGGGTATGATACCCCCATGAGGGGGGTGTACGGCACAGTGAATAACACGACGTGAATGAGGACATAATCACGCATCACACCGTGCATTCCCATAAGAGAGAAGCTGGGTCGGGGCCCGAGAAGGCCACGGGGCCTGAGGCAGGGCCTTGGTCAGGAAGGCCTGACCAATGTTCAGTTTAACGTATTGCAGTGAGGATGAGGAGGGGAGTAGGATTCCCTATAAAAGGTATTTGTACGGAACGGTGAGTAAGCTGACGTGAATGAGGACATAATCTCACACCGCACGGTACACTCCCATAAGAGAACCTGGGCCAGGGTCCTGAAAGGCCAAGGGGCCTGAGGGTGGGCCTCGGTCAGGATGGCCTGAACAACTTGTAGTTTGAAGTTTTGAAATGTGGACGGGGAGAGGATAAGGTGTCTCATCCGAGGATGTGTACGGCGTGGTGAACAACCCAACGTGAATGCGGACGTAATCCCATCCACACCGCACAATCCCATAAGAGAGAACCTCGGCCGAGGGCCCGAAAAGGCCAAGAGGCCTGATAGTTGGCATCGCCTAGAGGGAGTTCGTCGCTTGGAGATACAATGGGGCAGAATGAACCACTACACTCGATGTTTGGGGAATCGTGGGGTGGCTCTAATGATCCAGGACAACTTCTAACCATGTTCGAAACATAGCGTCCCAATAGTGACCTGAAATGGGAGAAACAAATGAGCATCGACCACTAACCATATTCAAAATGCGGGACTTGTATCGACTTGTTTCTCAACATCCATGAGGGAATTGGCCCGAAGTGGTAAGAGAACCCTTAGTCTTAGCATCCATACTATTCAGGGGCCCTTCTAGATAGGGGAGGTGATGGAATCCTAGTCAAGGAGTGGGTGAAGCATAGTTATACCCATATCAAAAAGAGGCGAACGTCTCCAGGGAGTGAGACGTATGGATGGATCGAGATTAGATCGATGTGAATTGGGGAAAACGTTTACACCCTTTTCATACATCTTGACCTAGGCAGAAGATTCTAGCATTTGGGCTGGGCTAAAGGAAGAAATGTCCTGGAAATCCTACGTATCCCATGAGGATGGGAATCAAGCCATACGTAGTTATTTAAGGCCATGCAGTTTAACATCTTGCGGTGAGGACGTGGGAGGATAGAAGAATGGGAGTGGGCACATGGTGCGACCATTATAACCCATGTATGAGTGGGACTGAGGAAGCCCATATCATGCAAGGATCCTCCGAGAGAGCTATACCCAGGGGGGATATTCGAAGAGAAGAGTTTGGGGATGGGCTCAAAACGAGGCATTTGAGCATTCCTATATATGCCATAAGGATTTCAATCAAACCACATGTAGTTCTCAAGATGCAGTTTAACGTCATGTAGGACGATGCACAGTTTAATGTCATGCAGAACTCGACAGTTTAAGGTCATGCGGGACCATCGTGTAGTTTAGGGTCATGCGGGACCATCTAGTTTAAGGTCGTGAAGGACCAATGTGCAATTTAGGGTCATGAGGGACCATCCAGTTTAAGGTCGTGTAGGACCAATGTGCAGTTTAGGGTCATGTGGGACCGTCCAATTTAACGTTGTTTAGGACCAAGGGGCTCATGAAAAGTATTGCTTGAAGAATTTGGCATTGGTGGGAGGAGTTATACACTCACCATCCATGGTCACCAAGGAATATGCTCTATTGGGGTAAACCTAGTGGACTATGTAAGGTCCTCCCCATTTGGGCTCCAACTTGGGTGGTTTCCTGCCGGGGATCATTGGTGCTCGGAGGTCCAATACCAGGTCGCCTTGCTGAAAAGTGCGGAGGAGAACCTTCTTGTTGAAGGCTCTAGCCATCTTGTTCTGGTGCCTTTACAGATTGTGTAGGGCACAGAGCCTACTCTCGTTAAGTGCTTACAATTCATCTAGACGGATTTCGGCTACCTTATCTGGCATCTGCCGGTTATAGACCGCAGTGAATAATGAAGGCAGCTGGATCTCGATGGGTAGGACAGCCTCAGCTCCGTACACATGGGAATATGGGGTCACCTGGGTGGAATTGCGAGTCATCATCCGATAGGCCCAGAGGGTGTTGGGGAGCTTGTCCAGCCAACTCTTCTTGTTCTGACCAACCATTTTCTGGAAAATGTTAGAGAGGGTTTTGTTGAATGCCTCGATCTACCCATTTTCATGCGCGCGATAGCGGGAGGTATGGTTCAAACGGATATTGTACTTGGAATACAATTTCTTCATCTCGGTTGCTTGGAAGTTAGTGTCGTTATCGGTGAGGACAGCGTGAGGGACTCCAAACCGGTGGATGATATTGGAGCTCACGAAGTCAATGATGGAATGAGTCTTGACCTCCTTGAGTGGAACTACCTCTGGCTACTTGGAAAAGAAATATGTGTCAGTCATGATGAACCTACATTCTTGAGCTGTCACTGATGGGTATGGTCCCACGACATCCATCCCCCACACCACAAATTTCCAAGAGTACTTGGTGGAGTGGATAGGTTCTGGCGGCTAAGGAAGGAAGTTAGTATGAACTTGGAATGTGTGACATCTCTTGGAAAAATTGATACAATCATGGATCATAAAGAGCCAAAAGTACCCCAGTCTACGGATTTCATGGGACAGTTTCGGCCCAGCCTGGTGAGTACCACAGGAACCGGCATGAACCTCTTGCATGACCTATGGAATCTCGACTCCTTGGATACAATGGAGGAGAACACCATCGAAATCACGCTTATAGAGGATCTTCTCAAGACTGGGACCACTCTGGAGGGTAAACTACAACACGCAGTGTCAGATTCGCTCGTGTTCCGCCCGATTAACAGGGAGGCAACCATTTTGGAGATACTCAACAAAATATGGATCTCTAGTCGGGATTCCCTTGAACTACTGCATCTGAAGGACCTATTGGTACTAACATGGAGGATTCGGTGGTAAGATGGATTACTCGCAGGACATCGTCTTCCTCTGGGGTGACGGGGGCAATGAATCTCTGGTGGGCCACATGTATAATCAAATCATCCTACTCGGGCACTGAAAGTGATGCAGCGAAGCTGGCCAAAGTGTCCGCTCAACCATTCTGTGACCGAGGGACATGGGTAACCTCCAGTTGAGAATGAAACTGGTCAATTAGATGGAGGGTGCGCACCAACAAAGGTGCGAGTTCTGTCTTTCTTACAACATAGTCGTCGTTGACTAGATTGATGACTAGTTTAGAATCCCCCTTTACATGCAAATGGGGCACATCGATCTCATGGGCCTGCTTGAGGACAGTGATGAGGGCCTGATACTCTACCTCATTGTTGGTTCAGCCTTCTGATAACATGAATGAGTATGGAAAAATGGCTTGTTCCGGTTTGATAAAGATGATGTCCAGGCCTAATCTGTTGAGCCTAGGATCATTGAGCCTCCTGCCGGTAGGGCTTTGGGAGGCACCATAAAAATGCATCTACCCACATAGGATGGCTTGATCTACCGAGAGGATTTCCTCATTATGAAATTCCAAGTCCAGGGACTGGTCCACGGAGGTTGGATGGGTAGCTAGAAAGCCTACCAATGCATGCCCCTTAATAGCCTTCTAAGGCACGAACATGATATCGAACTACTGGAGGATCACCGCCCACCGCACTAGTCAGCCAGTCAACATGGGGTGATTCAAAATTTACTTCAGTGGTTCTACCCGAGAGACCATATGTACCTCATGGTGATGTAGGTAATGTCACAACTTCTGCATAGAAAATACGTGCACAATGCAGCTCTTCTCAATGGGGGAGTATCTGGTCTCCGTATCAAGGATCATGTGGCTGAGGTAGTAGAGGTTGTTTTATGTCACCTCATGGTTCTTCTAGGCGAGAAGGGCATCGAGAGATCGATCCAGGGCAGTGACATAGAGAATCAACGGATTTCCATAGATAGGTGTCATCAGGACTGGAGGCTAGAGCAGATACTGGTTGATTTCCTCGAAGGCGTCCTGGAACTCTTCTTCCCAGTCATAGACGAAGCCATTCTTCATTAGCTGAGAAAATGTCTTACACTTTCCATCAAGATTCAAAATGAATCGGCGTTTTTAGGCTTAGTGTCCTTGAAAACCTTGAAGCTCTCAGATATTTCTCAGAGGAGGCTTCTGGCTGATCTCTATGACCTTCTCTGGGTCGATCTTGATGCCTCAGTACCGGACAATAAATCCAAGAAAATTCTTGTAAATGACCCTGAAGGCACACTTCAACGGTTCATCTTCAAGTGGAGGGAACGGAGGAATCCAAACACTTTCTCAAGGACCTTGAGATGGTCCTGGAACTGGCTATAACGACCCGAAATTTTAAATAAATCATGTTTCCTAATTTTGTGTCTTATTTTATTTTTATACTCAACAAAACTGTTTCATTTGATAACATGAGTATAATTAAAATGAGACTGTTGGGTTTTGACTCTTATATGACCATGGGTCAATATGAACGTTCGAAACTAAATGTTGCGATTATTGTCTCTAAATACAAGTGATCTTGTTTAATTAATATAGAGAGAAAATTGGATGGCCCCATCCAGTAGTCTCGGGCCGATCGAAGCCCATCTGACGGAACTCGGGAAGGAGGTAGCACCTTTGGGCTTTGCTATGGACCATCCCAAGCCGAAATTCATCTTGTGAAGCTGGAATGAAATCGCCTTCACGAGAAGTTCAAACAGAAAGAAATCACTACTCGAGCAATGTTGGCCGAGCCACCCCAAGATTCAATCACACTAGCACACCTTACTCTTAGGTCCTATGCTGGTGTTATAAGGGGTTATGTAACGAGACCATACCTGCCTTGTGTAATCCTTTCATTTAAATAAAAATTCTGATTTCTTCTTATGGTGAAGTTTGTGAATTTGAAAATTTCCGGATAAATATAGTACGTATATTATTGATGAATTTTAGAAGAATATTTTTTTAAAATATTTATGAAAACATTAAATAATTAATAATGTGTAATTATTTTAAAAAAATTGTCCTCTACAGTTATGTTCAGTAAGAAATTTAGAGTCTAATAAGATCAACTTAAATTTTGATGAATAGTAATGTATGAATGGTGATTTTACGCTTAGGATTAGTAATGTGACCAAATGGACTAGTAATCTCACTTAAATAAAGTATTAATATAATTTAGGTACCTTCATTAAGTAATGTGATTTAATAAAATAGGTAAAAAAATATTTCAGAAATTATTAGTCAAGTATTAGTGTTTTCGAGTGAATAGTGTTTTTTAAGTAAAAATTAAATTAAAAATATTTAGAAAATTATTTTTATTAAATGGAGTTCATTTTGGAATTTAGAGCATCAATATTAGGTTATGGTGATTTTTGGTGTTTTTTCTGAAAAAAATGAATTTTCAATGAATAGTGTTTTTCTATAAAAGTTAAATTAAAAATATTTATAAAATTATTTTCATAAAATGGAGTTCATTTTTGAAATCAGAGCATCGATATTTGGTTAAGGTGAAATTTTGGGATTTTTCTGAAAAAGTTGAATTTTCGGTGAATAGTGAATTTTCAGTTTAGAGTTTCGGGTGTTTAATGACATCATTAAGGATGTAATAATTATGTAGTAATTCTAGTAGACTTATGAATAGTAATATAGGGTATGAGGTGTCCCAAATGGCCAATAACATGGTAAAATACCATGGGAAAGCCCATGGTTTTTCCAATACCACCAATGACGTGTCCCTTGGTCATTAATGCCTTGTCCCCTCACTTCCCCTATAAATACCAAGTCATTCTCTCATACTTTCCATTCCAAAATCATCCTCAACTAATTTCGGATCCCCTTACCTCCAAAGGAGTCCTCCCAAGGTGCCCTCATACTTCCAAGGTCCCGACCATTGAGTTTTAGGACTTACGTTTTAAGGTAAGGGATCCTACCTCTCTCTTTCTTTTCATGTATTCTCTTTTATGTCATTTATTTTAAGCTTTGTATTCTTATGTTGGGGATTTTCTTTTATATTCATCCTACTTTCCTTTTCATGTTCATATTATGAGATACCCCCTCTTTCTCTCATCAATTCATTTTAATAATGTTTAAGTGGCGTCGTTAGGCTGCCGAATTTTTGTAAGGGATTCTTTCACCCTTCTAATTTTAAAGTTCTATTTTAATGTCAAGACTTTAAAGTTTCTTTTTATTATGTGAGGGTATGATCTATATATCCATCATACTTTTCTTTTATGTTCATATTATTAGAGTCACTATTTGATCTCATCAATTCAATTTTTTATGTTTTAAGTGACGATGTTCGGCTGCCGAATTATCATAAGATAAATCTTATTTTTGTCTTCCTTACATGTTTTTCATTTCATATGGTATTTCATTCAAATTTCATTACCATGTTCTTATATACTTTATATTATATCCCTCTACTATTTTATGGATCATTTATGATTGGGTGACCCATGTCCCCTCTCTTTTCAATATTTTCTAACACCCTGTAACATAGTCGTTATGCTATAGAATTTTCTTTTCAAAATGTCTTTCTATTTTTCTCAAATTCTTTTATTTTATTAAGTGAATACTCAAAGATCATTATTATATAGGTGTATTCACATATATATCAAAATTTTCTATTTTAATACTTGGATTTACATACATGAAACCCACTTTCCTTTTCCGTGGGTTTAATGTGACATAAAGATCATGTCTTTAAAGCAGTTTTTAAAACGTTATGATTATGAAATGACACCCATTTCTTTTATTCTATATGGGTTATTTATGAAATTTTTGATGAGTATATATATGGATCACATGATAATAAATAAAAATTAAGGTTGCGCCCTGATAGTTCTCCAATTCATTAGGTAATGATGTAATCTCTAGGGATTACAATTTTAATGATACCTTGGTGAATAACCTTGGTAATTTTTTTAAATGACACCATGGGGATGGACCTTGGTGATATGTTCATGATTGTCTAAGTTAAATTTTTTAGCCACATCTTCAAGTTATTAAACACTTTATTTTTTTATGATATGCCTCATGATCTCTTTCTCATGCCTTAATGTTATTTATTATGACTTTATTGATGTATCTCAAGTTCACATGTAAAATGTTTCTCTTGCTTCCCTTACTGGGCCTTCTGCTCACCCTTTCCTTCGATGTATGCTCCCAAGTTATGAGATGTTGTAATGAATTTAGGATGAACAATGAATAATCCTTTCAAGTGTTTAAGAAGAATTTTTTATGTTGTATTCACGTTTTTTGTTTCTGATTTCCAAGACACCAGACTTTAAAGATCCTCTGTATGTAAAATGTAATGAAAAGTTATGTAATAAAAAGGAGGGATGCTATACTAGTGAGATTTTACCACCAGATTATCCACATAGTATTCCATCCATGTTCCCATGACTGGATTGAATATGCGATGCATGGCCCGCTGATAGGTGGGACATGCATTCTTCAGGAAGAAGGGCATGAACTGGTAATAGAAATTACCTTGGGGCACCCTGAAAGTGGTAGAATCCTCATCCTAGGGGGCTATACAGATCTGATTATATCCAGACTAACCATCCATGAAGGATAGGTCTTGGAACCTAGCCATATCATTGATCAACTATTCTGTCACTATAAGGGGAAAATCATCTTTCAGATAGTGACGGTGGAGATATCGGATGTTGATGCAGACTCTAATCTGTCTGTTCTTCTTCCTGAATGGCATGATGTTGGCTAGCCACTTGGGGTACTGGACCTCTTTGAAGAAGATAGCTCTAATGAGCATGTAAACTTCGGCCTCAACCATGGCACCGTGAGACGGATGCATATTTCTGGGAGGCTGCTTGAACTCGCAATGATTTGTCGGGAGACCGAGGCTGTGGATGGCTACCTAAGGATCTAGTCCTGGTATCTCATCGTAACTCTAGGAAAACATGTCACAGTGCTGTTTAAGGAAGTCCATGTACCGCTGTTTCTCTTCAAGGGACATGGCGGCACTAATCAATATAGGTCTTGGATCTTCCTCGCTACCAAGGTTCACCTGTACTAGTTCATCGACCATGGAAGAGATGCCTTCTTCTATGGTGGGGGGAGCATCCTCTAGATCCTCTTCTTCTCTTGTGGAGGAGGGATTCTCAGTGGTTGAGGCTTCCCCTTTGTCTGAGGAACCTGAAGGGAGGCTGATACCAGCCTGGACAGCAGTGGGTAGCGCATCAAGAGATTCACACGCCGCTGAGACCATAGCGATGAAGGCAGTTGACCCAATCCCATCTATCCTTCGGCCAAAGGGGCCACGCTTGAAGATATAAAAGAAATAGTGGCGCGTCGGCTTGAGCTGGTTAATTCCACCCTATCTTAATAGACATGTATGACATACTACCGTCTCCATGGGGTGGACATCCTGGTACCGTATGGGAGTAGTAGGCTCCGGGATCACCTGAGCCTGGTTTGTGTAGGAGTACGATGTTATTTTTCATCGTCGCTTGGACTTGGGAATATGCCTTCCTCTTGTACCAGAGACAACAAATCATTGCCCCATGTCAGGGGTCGTGGCCTCCAACTGATGGATTTAGAAGATGTAGGTGTCATCCAGTCCTTCCCAAGGGTCACTTGTGACCAGGGTGGGCTCAACCTCACTTTCCATAATCTGCTTATCCTTGCTCTTGTAATAGTCAGCATCCAGATAACGAGCTTCCCAAGATGCAAAAGGAGATGCATCACCTTGGAGTGTGCCTACTCCACCATTAAGGGAGTACTTGAGGCATTGGTGATACGATGAGGGGACCTCCGCGCGCAGGTGGATCCATGGCATGCCCATCAATACATTGTACGTGGGGTCCTAGGAGACAACCATGAACTCAGTGCTGGAAAATAGAACACTAAACTAAGTCTTCAAATGGATCTTGCCGACTGGGGTCTGTTCTATCCTATCATATCCCTGGTTCCTTAAATCGGAGGGAGTCAGGTCATCCTCGGATAACCCCAGCTTTCGCTGCATCCACGTCGGGATAAGGATGATATCGGAGCTAGTGTCAATGAGACAGCAGTGAACCTCAACGTCGTTGAATTGGCCAGTGATGTACAGCGGGTGGATGTTCCCCTATATGGGAGAGCCCTCATCTTCTCTTGAGAACGAAATGATGTCCTGGCATTCTGAAGTCTCAACTGCTTCAGCGTGAAAGGCTTCTGCAGCTGCTACCTCCATCTCAAATTGGAGGGGGGTCTATAAAGCCTCAGTGAGGGCCTCACAGATGTCTGACGACAGGTGGAGGGCTTCATGGATGGAAAGCCTCACTGGGATCCCGGCGAGATGCTTGAGAACATCATACTTCCATGACAGATGTGAACTTCTGCTTACTGGAGGCAGCTCTGTGGTTGGAGGCATGGCGGGCCCTATCGGTTGGACCAGCGGCTGGCTGGTGCTGGGCATGTACTGCTATTCACTAGTTGAGGCCTGAAGAGTAGCTACTGGATGAGGTCCAGACGGCTGAGTTCAGCCTCTAGTGGGGAAAATATGGCCGCGGTATGGCCAAAGTAGCTCTTCCTGATCCAGTAGCACAAACGGTGGTGGAGGTGGTCCTGAAGACACCAGATGAAGAGGCTGTGTGTGCTAAGCTATGTGTTGGACCTGCTATTTGGTCTCGGTGGCATGCACGGCCTGGCTAGAGGTTCTGACTGATGCGCCTAGATGACCCATATAGCCATGGCTCCGCCAACGCTGATGTCGGCTAGGGATGTTGGGGAGGTTCGCCTGGCGTCCCCCCTCATCGGGGGTCCTATAGAGGTTTACCAACTCAATGGTATTAACTGAGACATACCCATGAATGTCACTTTACGAATCATCCACCACTGGGCGGATTCTGGGAGGGATCCCCATCTTAGGTGGCATGAAGTCGCTGAAAGTGTGGGAAGACAAAGGAAATGGCGGGGCACGTTGATTCTTCTTGTGTCATCGATGCTTTCTCTTCTGGGAAGAGTCCGGCTACGATGATGATGCAGAAGTGGTGTACATAGATTCTGAAGGCTCTAGATGATTCAAGAGTGCGTGGATAATTCCATGGGTTTGAGAAACCATTTTATGATCCATCCAGTCATCGTACTTCTGTGATCTGTAGCTGGGAACCTGCTGCCACTCACCTTCGTCGTCGCTACCACTTTATGACCACACAAAGAAACCCGCCACCTATGTCGGGGTCAGGCCCAGCCTGAATATGTTGTTATCGACCTGTTCATGGATCCATTACTTAAACACATAGCACTTCTTGATGGTGTGACCTATAATCCGATGATAGGGTAGTAGTTTGGGTGATCAGTGAGATTCACCTCTGCTGGCCTTCTACACTCAGGCAAGCGTACAATCCCCTGCTCTAGGGAACTACAGAAGTAACTGGGGACCAGATTCTCACTGAACGAGTAAGTTTGGTGTCTTATTTCAGGATAGGGAGCCCTTGGAGCTTGGCCTTGACGAGGAGTCGTAGGGGCCTGTCGAGGAGGTGGACCCTAATTGTCCCGCATATGTGGTGGTTGCGCATTACACGGAGGCGCCGGCTGATTATGAGGATGCTGCGGAGCCAGAGGCTATGCCGGAGGTGGAGGGCCTCAACAGGGCGGCGGGGCTGGTGCTACTGGTAGCAACTCTAGCTTCCTAGGGGCCTCTATCTGGCCCACTGCGGTAGGATCAGCTCTGGAAGATCTCCTTGCTGGGATTTCAGGGGGGTAACAGACATGCCTTCCTGGCCTGTTGTAGGGATTCTTCGAGGCGCTAGTCCTTAACTGAGAAGTCTCAGAACCCTCTGGGATAATTCTGAGTAATCAGGGAGAGAACCAGTTCAATCTTGACATTCCCTACACACATTTTCTGTAATTGCTCTTGAGTAAGTGGCATGTCAATGAAGTATGTGAGCCCCTTCCATCAAGCGATAAATTACGTGACTCACTCATCAGGCCTTTGCTTTCACTTGAAGAGGTATGTGATGCTCGTTTTCCGAGTGGTAGAGATGAACTGGTAGAGGAACTGCCTGCGAAGCTCCTCCCACCTGGTCACAGATCCGACGGGGAGCTGGCTGTACCAGACGAAGGCTGGCCTTTCCAGTGTTTGAAAAAAACAACAGAGCTTAGCGGCCTCCTACTGTGCTGGATTCCCCAACATAGGCCCACACCTTTAGTTGAAGTGGGCCAGATGTTGTGGCGGGTCCCCTGTCCCATTAATGGGGGAAAATTTGGGATTCCTAAAACCCAGAGGAGCCAGCATATCATCCACCCAGGTCAGGTATGGCTTGCCATCTAGTGTGATTGCTACCTTCTACGTCTCCAATGCCTCAAGGTGGGAAATGAGTGCCGCAACAGGATCATCCAGGTTGGGGTCCCTATCTTGACGGGGATCCCTAATCACGAGTTCGTTGCCTGGCTCCTCGACATGGTAGATGGGTTCAGCGGCTTGTAGAGAGACTGGGGGGACGGCATGCGGGGCATCTCGGGGAACCTGGTCCAGATTCCTTAGATGTCCACGCCTCTCAGGAGGGTTCAGTGAGACATATTGCGCCCTCTTACCATGAGTTCCGGATTCAGCCCTATTAGTGGGAGCAATGTGATCAGGGTTGCCCTGAGGCATCTCACCGGGGGGAAGTAGTTCCTGCCCCTGCTGCCCCAGCCTTGGATCACCATAGTCAGGTCATCGCTCTACCGTGTGTTTGGCTAGGAGTTCGTCAACCAACCTATTTTTCTTATCCAGTTGTTGGCATAATGTGGCCTTATTGGGGTCTTCCTCCATCTTCTGCACTAAGGCAGATGGGTTGGAGTTCTTGACAGCTCTGATAAGCTCTTTTCCCTTACCAGCATTCCGGCTGAGTACCAACGACTCGGTGGGCGCAGGGAGACCTATGAGGTTTTTCTACTGATGAGTAATTATTCCTGATGGGTCCAACAGTGGTGGCACACCCTCAGGGGGTATTTCTCCCTCAAGAAACTCCAGCTCTTCATCCTTGTCCACGGCGTCGTCCTTGTAGACCACGACCCTTCCCATGGGAATGTCCTAAATATCGCATAGCGTGTCGGGATGCCATCAGATAGGGCTGAAGAGGAGGGCATCATACTGCCCCCATCCACGGATATGCACGTGGGGGGTTTCTTCCCTAATACTTTTGCAGAGATCCTTGATACTCTGAACGCACTACTATTGGAGGGCCTCATGAAGACCTGGTGACTAGGGGCTTTGGGCCACAGGGAGTGCAGCTAGATCGACTAGACGACATTACTCGCTAATTTCTTCAAAATGCGCTTGGCTCCTTAGATATACCATGAGCTGATGACAGATACTGAAATGCGTCAGCCAGATGGTGTAACGGAGACACTCAACTTCCTTTAGGGTGAGGGACTTGGGTATTCAAAAATCTTGTGATGCTGCGGGCTAGAACTTCTCTATGAAGTCATCCACTACAAGGATTATACATAGCTCATTGACTCAAATTTAGGGTTTGTCCCTTGAATGTCCCATTTTCCAACTGGGGTGGTTGAGGAACTGGCAATGGTATTGAGGAAGACCATTGGGATGGTAGTTTGGCTTGTGGGGAATACAGTGAGTGAGCTGACTGGACACTGATTCCTAGGATCTCGTCTGAAGAGTGGAGAAACTTGGCCGCTACGTCGCGGTAAGAGGGGCTGACGACCTCTGTTCCTGGATCTGGTGCCAGGGTTGTTGGGGGTGGGTCGCATTGCGTATTTCCCTCCATTGATCCCCAGAATAGATATTTGTGATCTCTTGTGGAGGTATAAAGTGCTCCTGGGGATGATGGTGGTGACTGCATGACCGTAACCCGCAGGGTCGTAATATTTTCATCCTCCTGGATAAACCTACAGGGGGAAGAAAGAATCTTGTGAACCTCACACTCTAGGAGCACCGGGATGATGCGCCTCATCCCTGCCCCGGCCCTCGACTCGGATGAGCGAGGGGAGGGTTCCTGAGCTGAGTCACACTCCACTTCAGAGTCTGATAAGTGGACCGGTTTGATGTCTGTTCGGGCCTTCCTAGGATTCTTCTTGTGGCGAGGAAGACCCGCCCTCTAGCCCTAGGTTGGCCCCTCGGTACAGGGCTGATTTCGGATATGTGGCCCTTCATCCACATAGATTCCAGGGTGGAGAGGGTTTCCACTTGATACAATTGAGTTGTGAGTAGCACCAGGACAAATGTCAAAGGGGACATGGGGAGGAACTCCATGAATAGCACTAGAGTGTGAAAAAACTCCGTTGGAACCGACGGGAGCATGGGTAGGACCTCCATGATTGGTGTGGGTAGAGCGAGGCTGGCCTTCACCCCTACGGTTGTCGGGGAGAAGAGGAACTTCACCAAATGCAGAGAGAACGTAGGGAGGATCCCCATGTTGGAGAGGGACCATATGGGTAATGTCTCCACATCGACGGTCAGGGGCAGGAGGAAGAACACCATACCCAGTTGTGATGGGCATGGGAGAGGCTTATGTACCAAACATCACTACTACGGGGCAGACCTTCATTCATATTGGGGGTAGTATGGGGCAGACCTCCTTGCCGAGCTTCAAAGTGGGGAGGACCCACGCTCTTAGAGGTAGTGTTATGGGGAGGACCTCCGTACGGTGTGGCTTTGCAGCGGGTTGGTTCGCGGCGACCTCCGTTCGTGCATGTGGCCCGGAGAGTCGACCCATCCTGCCCGTGGGGTGGTTGGGGCCTCGATCCCAGTTGGGCGTATATGAACCCCTGCTTAGTTTGTGCAGGGACTTGATGATATGAGTTGGTGGTAGCTCAGGCCACAGTAGTCATCGACGTTGACTCCCCTTGGAGGGCATCCTCAGCTCGTGCCCGACACTGGCGTTGGGTTAGATGAGCTGGTGCTGGTGGTGCAGGCTCATATCCTACCTTCTCCTTTGGCAAGTCCGGGTGGCGGCGTTGACGTGGCTGGGTGGGGGCCCTCACTAGGAGTCCCTGGACTGAGACTCGAACTGGGTTGGGCCGAACGTCACCCACCTCATCAGCGTTAGGCAGGGAGTCGTCAAAGCACTCTAGGGACAGGATCCCGAAATGATTGAATGTTGGGGTGGGGAGAAGCGTCTTCCTACGTGGCCCATGAGGGTGGTGTTGATGGAGTGTCCTAGATGCCTCCAAGTCAAGGCGGTCCATATCCCGGGTTGGGATTATGCTCTCCTCCTCATAACGATGTACGATGTCATTAATCACCCTTTGTTGGATGACTTCTGATGGGGAGATGGGGCGTGGGCGGCCCATGGTCATGGACGCAGACGCCATTGCTGAAGTAGTGGATTCATGTTGAGTGGTTGTGCTGGTGTTGCCCCTGCACCTACGTAGGTGGGCGGGCGGTGATCACATCCCTATGGAAGCAACCTGATTCCTGAGAAATAGGGAGACTGACTCATTAACACTGCTAGGAAAAGAAATCGACAACCAGTTCCCCAGTGCCATTCTGTCCTTCGTGGCTGGTAAGAGGGATCCACGCTGACAACATCGCAGAACGAGATGCCCAACATTCTACTTCCCTAACTTCTGGTGAGTTTCATGCCAGACCCGCTATTTTCTTGGCAGAACCCGGTGCCAGATAGCTGGATCCGGTGACACGTCAATCCATGGATGCCCCGAGCGTTACTGATATCCTTTTTTAGGAGAAGATATTCATGTCGGGTTCACCATTCCTGTTTCTGACGCTTTCGTCGGGGTGCATGCATCCATCTTCTTTCATGCAACGAGCATGGATTTTGTTACCCCACGTTCCCTCTTTCCAATGGCAGGTGACATTCACTCCTTATTCAGGGACATTTGCTCCTTGATCGAAATGGGATGATGGGATGTCGTTACTTCCTTCCATGGATTCCTCCTCGGAACTCGTCACCTAGTCTGGTGCTCCCTCATAGATTTAATACGTTGTTCGTGAAACTCTTCCCAGCGCCATATCTTCATGGACACCAGTTAATTATGCTGCTTCTCTCAAGACATTCCAAGGGGTCTGGTCAGGGCCGCAACCTTTGGTTAGGGGAGTATTCACGCTGGGGAATCACTGACGTTTCTAGACGATGGGTATTGGTGTGACTCTCTTATGTCCCTTATTATAGGGCTTCTCGAGGGTACGAAAGCTAGAGGAATCCCACATCGAATACGGGGAATCATATGTCATTGGCATTTATCTGAGGTTTTCCTTATCTTCTTGTGTTTAACACGGGGTATGCCGCAAGTTTAACTTCCAGCAGAGATGGATCAGACTGATCAGAACACTTATTATAGTGGATCAGACGGAGGAATCCCCTGGAGGGAACACCAATATTGGGGCAATCAAGTGGTTGGATTCCTAAATGCTATGGAGGGGAATGAGGTAGCATGATCTCACAGGGATGTGGTTGCCCAGGTAAGGATTAGGATGAACGATGGTCTTGGGCTTGAGCCTCGAAGAGACTTCTTACGTACCATGACTTAACATGGATCAAAGTCCCCGTAGTTCGAGTTGGGGTGTTGGAGAACCAACGTGAATAAGGACCTTGGTCTGATGGATGGTGGGATTGAACCTCATGAGGCTTCCTACGTACCATGCATTGACAAAGTTCAAAGTTCTTGTAGTTTGGGATGGATGCTGGTGAACCGACATGAATAAGGTTGGAACAACCTGGAGGTTGGATTGAACCTCAGGGAGGCTTCTGACGTACCATTCCTTGACATGGATCAAAGTCCTCGTAGTTCGAGGGTATAGTTTAACGTCATGCAGGACGAGGGTGGTGAATACAGTTTAACGTCATGTGGGATGGGGGCGAACCGATGTGAAGGGGGGATGGTACAACCATGTGGTGGTGGGATTGAACCTTAGGGAGGCTTCCTACATACCATGCCTTGACATGGATCAAATTCCTCGTAGTTCGGTATGGGGCGTGTCGGAGAACCGGCGTGAATATGGACCGGGGGTCTGATGGGTGTTGGGATTGAACCTCTTGAGGCTTCCTACATACCATTCCTTGTCATGGATCAAAGTCCCCATAGTTCGGAATGGATGTGGGGCTTACACTCTAGGATTCCCTGGGTGTTGGTGAACCGATGTGAAGGGGGTCAGATCGACCAATGGGTGGTGGGATTGAACCTCATGAGTCTTCCTACGTACCATGCCTTGACATGGATCAAAGTCCCCGTAGTTTGGGATGGTTTGGGGCTTACACTTTTGAAGCCCAAGGTGTTGGTGAACCAACATGAATGGGTTCGGAGCGACCAATGGTGGTTGGCTTGATCCTCAGGGAGGCTTCCTACGTACCATGCCTTGACAGGGATCAAAGTCCCCGTAGTTTGGGTGTACAGTTTAACTTCATGTGGGACGAGGGTGTTTTCATGGTTGATGCTTACTTTAATCCCATGTGAGTCATGCTCGGTGTGAGAAACAAGAGGTGGTAGAGACCTGACAATCACGTCGCGAAGGGTGCGTCTATGGGATTCGCGATTGGTGAGTCTGTGGGAAATGAGGAGGGGCTTACGCTTTGAGCGGCCCATGGTGGTGGGGATTATGCGTTGAGCGGCCCATTGTGTCGGGACTTACTCTAGGATGGAGGGCTGAGGGGGACTAAGCACAGTGGTAGGGGGACTTGGGACCAAATAAAGGAGGATCCTCGTTCCCTATCACACCCTCCACTGGGCATGGCACTGAGGAAGTGAGGAGGAAATGGGGTTCTGCCTCCTGCAAGAAAATCTAGGGGCTTACCCCAAGGTGGCTTCCCTTCCCCATGGACAAACACCACTCCAAGAACGAGGATATCATCCCCTGTGGAGACCAGGGGGCATGGAGAACGTCCAAGGTGGGGGGTCCCTATGTGCGAGGCACAGGGCCAGGTCACAGTTTAACGTCATGTGTTGGGGATGATGTTTCTTGACAGTTTAGCGTCTTGCAACTCGGATGAGGTGGGTTCGTTCCTCACCCATAGGACTTACATAATTGGTACCCTCTGCTCCTTGTGGGAGGGAAGGCATTAGCAAGGCCGTGGTGAAGGGGGGTCACAGAGCGAACCATCGAGGGGTCCACATTAGGATGGCTATGCGAAAAATAAATAGCCATTAGCATGTCTATGTGAAGAAGAATTAAGAGAAGAAACACAACGGGCAGTATCGTCTAGGGTAATTTGAAGTCACATCGTGCAAGCCAGGAGGGTTGCACGGGAAAAGGATTTTCCGAGTAGAGGGGTCCATATGCAGGGGCCTTGTGGAGCTTTGTTGCTCTGTGTGGTGAAGGGCACTTACGAAGGGGTGTGCTTCGTGAAGTGGGGTGCCTTAGCCTTAGCATGAGGTAGAGGTGCAAATGGGAAGTGCTTCGCGAAGTGGAAAGGAATTCACGGAGCACAGACTCACAAAGAAAAGGTGCCTCGTGAAGTAGGATGTCGGGAAGAAATGTGCTTCACGAAGTACAGTGATCTTCCCTTAGCAAATGGATCAAGTGTATATGAAGGCTGTTTCGCAAAGCATAAACGATCCGTGACAACCTGGGTCCCCTTGGGGATCCCTTTACTTCACAAAAGCCCTTAGGCTTTGAGAAAGGCATCCCTCTCAGAAGAGGGGATAAGAACGAGACAATGGGGAGGCACTCCACAAAGTAGAAGTACCTCGCGCAACTCATGGTTCACCGAGCAGAAGAGTGCTTTGTGATTCGAAAGATGAGAATCCAAAACGTCGGATTGTCCATCCAGAGAGCTCAGGGGGAGCCCAGTATTTATAGGCAATAGGCACCGCGGAGCAGAGCTCACGCGGTGCGAAGAGGGTCTCAGTGGCTTCGTGACAAGCTCACGAACGTCAAATGGGTTCACGGAGCATCCATCCTCCTTCGATTCGTGGCGGGTTCACGATCGTCAAATGCGTTCGCGGATCCTACCGCCTTCTTTGCTTCATGGTGGGTTCATGAACGTCAAATTTGTTTGTGGAGCCTCCTTCCTTATTTTCTTCGCAGCGGTCGCGGTGTTAGGGGTCTCCGCGAAGGGGCTTCGCGAGGCAGTCTGTGGGGCCATCTTGGGGCCTTTTCATCATTCCTAATTTTGGCACCAACACCTATCAAGGATGAATTATATAATGAACAACTTTTTATATTTACTATCTTATGTATGATAAGGTATTATAAATTTTTAAATTAGTTATCTACTTGGAAGACTCTATATGGAATGAAATAGAATTAGAGGAAAAGGTTTGATGATTATCTTGATTATTATATCTACAAAGATGCTTTTCAATACAAGAATGGGGTGGTGGAATTATTAGTATATGTGTTCTCGAAGTATAGATAATGTAAATAATTAACCCCTACCATAATAACGAACTAAAAAATTATTTTTTATTAAAACAAGAACATTAGTTCCAAAAACATAGTTTAAGGGGGACTAAAATGAGGGATGTTGAGAGAATCCTTTATTATTTTAGTCTTATAATCTAAGGGTAGGGATCAAAGATAAAAACAACTATTGAGATCGAGGGATAAATCACTTTTTTCATCCTCTCAGTTTACTGATATGTTTTCTTCATTCCATTTATGCATGATTTAAGCCCACTAGTGAACCATTAATTTGAATTCCAAGATCATATATGTGATGTACTAGTGATCCAAACATATTTTTTATATGAAACTGATTACAAGTGTGGATTCGTATTCTATCACAGATAGAAGAATACCTATTCATTTTCAATCAAAATGACTAGTATGTAGCTTCCTATTTTCGTCCCAAATTGAATATATCTCTTTATATTATATATTAAAGGAAATAATAACCTCTATGCATACTTTAAAAATGATCTTTGAACATAAAATAATACCATTAAAGTACATGCCATCAGTATTGATCACGTAATGTAAGTTATGAGGGATCAAATGGACCCAATGTTTGATTCCCCTACTACACATGTTTCTATGATTGGCCATGGTATTATCATGAAGGAGTTTGAAAAAAAAGATACGAAATTACACCCTTAAGCATTATTATCCATGTCACTTGTAGTTCCCTAGATCCATGATCCTGAATATGTTTCTATAAATACAACCTTTACATACTATCTTTTATACCAAGTGTTATAGCCTAGACATATCCATCCTTAATTAAAAATAAAATAATGATTATCTAATCTCTTATATCCCAAATATCATTTTAGGTTTGGAGATTTGGAGATTTACTAAACGTTATTAACTGATAAACCCAATCAATATATTATGAACTAGATAATCTCTATTAATTCCTAAACATCTCTAACACAATTATACAATGCATGATATCCTAAAAACATCATCTGTAATAATTTTCTTCATTACCTAGGGTATATGATACATAAGAAGGGTTGATCCGAAACACACATTTAGGTAAATATAAAATGAAATATTTCAAACAATAATCCCACAATAAATAATATGGTTAGAGTGAGTAATTACAAGAAATCCACAATTAACTAAATCATATAAAATTATATATTTATAATAATAAATGAAAAATGTATAATAATCATTACTCATCACATACATATGAAATGTATAATTTCGAACATCAAAAAAACTTTCCAATGCATCGTATCAATATATTATACTAATATGGGGAGAGATATACACTAAACACCAAGATGATTTTTCTCATGAGTTATATTTATTTGTTGAGGGGATATACAATATTGGGGACCACTTTTCACATGATTAAGACCAATGAATCTAGAAAATGATTAAATGATTAAATCCACATTCCAATAATAATATATATAGATATAAAAATAATATGGAATTTTAATATACCCCCAATCATGAATGTGGAATGTTAACACAAAATCAACTTGCCTTTGTAGTTAATAATCCTAAAAAATATGAATATATCCCAATATAAAAAATAAACTATATTTCTAACATCCTCCAACATGAATTATGTAAACATTCAAGTTCACAACAAATTGGGTAATGAGTATATGACTAAGTCAATAGTGGAATAACAATATAAAAATCTATCAATATAAGTAAGGTGGATGGTTTTAAAATAATGTAACTTGATCATAAAAAATGAATCATAAAAGCACCTTGACATAGATGAAGACATCCTTTCAAAAGAATACTTGAATGATACAATCCACGAATTGTAGAGACCCGAAACTTGACGTACATGAACATTACATTACTTTTTCGGAATACTTAATACATAACAGAAACAGACACACAAGGACCATAATATTTTAGTGTCTTTGGAAACTTGGAACGTAATCTTCTAATCATGGTGAAAGATCTTCAACATCTCCCATAAAGATCTTCCCCTTTTTTTTCTTACCTAAAACATTTCTTTATATCCTGGGGAAAAGAAAACATAAAAAGGGTGAGCTCAAATGCTCAGTAAGGGTAAGCATGGATAAAATAAAACATACCATATACATTTGAACTTAAAAACATGAACATAATGTTTAAACATCAAAATCTTGAGAAATGACATAAAACATGGAAGTACGTAAGGCATAGATCATAAAGAAACATTAAGAATGATAAAATAGCATGGGAATAAAACATGTAATTCTGGAAACAATTAAGCACATGATATGATTTCCATATTAGCCAAGGCATTTCTGCCAAGACCATCTTAGTGGATAAAGTCCCTTTCTAAATCGAGTTCACTCCTCGTTCCAGTCCTGTATTACTGAACCGGTTTAACTTGTCGTTCCAGCCATGTCTGTCTCATGAGATATAAATCATTACCCAATTCATTGGAGGGAGATATAGGTCACACCCATCTCATAATGAAATCATTCTTACTTGTGCCACAAAATAAACTTAAAACATTCATCATAACCCAAAGAATAAAATGGGTTTCATAAACATCATTACATCATAACATAATCCATATAAAACAAATGGATATCATTTCATCATAAGAAAAGTGAAACCATGTAAATCATAGAGACATTATACTTGAAACATACACATATGAAATAATGTCATCTTAGATGGAAAATGTTTTTGATAAAACACTTGAAATAAATTATTGAGGAAAATATACTTTCTTCTTCAAAATAATTCTCCATTTACAAAATGTCATGCAATTTTAAAATAAAAGGATTTTGTTGAAAATAGTCATGAAATATTTTGGAGGAGGATTCATAAAAATAAGGCTTTATAAAACCGTAAAAATCCATTTGTGCCGTATAAGTTTAAAAAACATTCTTCTCGTACTTTTATCGGAAAAGTCAAAAAGTACCTCGTAACGTAAACAAAAGAAAGATTCCTTACATACCATGTAGTAAAAGTAAAAATGGGTAAAAAGGACATTAAACATACATAAAAACACTTTCATAAAACATGGACATGGATGATAACAATAACCCTAGTAAATACTTACGTATAAGCAATCTCGGATAAAAAAATGAGATTTGCAAAATTATCCTTTACCTTAGGTCTGATATGCTTCGTACGTATCAAAACCTCCTGTATAATGATTTACATAATGTCATTGACTTATTACAGAATCATATTCATTGTTATTATATCATATATGGTTCACTTATGACTTTATATTACCCGTTCTTTTGTAAATTCCATGTTATAGAGTGTTTTGGGTAAAATCGTTTCATTTGTCATCCGTGTTTTGAATTGTAATTATTCATATGATTACTTAGATCATGATTACTTAATTACAAAATATAAAACATGATTTATATATAATATATATTCATAATATACATATATATAATAGATCGATAAATGGAATGAAATACACCATTCATGGAGACGGTAGGTCGTACGTACGCATGAACGTTGTTTTCGTTTCCTTATTGAATTGAATGGAATTAAGTAGATGAAATAAATATATATATACATAAATACAGTAGAATTATTATGTCATATATTGTATTATTACTTATTATATATACTTTATAATCATTCTTGAATGGTTATCATGGAGAGTGAATCTCATCGCGTCGTGGAGACGGTATTCCGTACGTACGCACGAGCGATGATATCATTCCCATGATCGTATAATTGTATTAAAGTGTATGTATAATATTACAGAATCAATATCACTTTAAAATAATCATATATATTCATTACTTTCACCATTATACCCATCCAAGTAATGTGGTGGTGGAAAATAGATTACACCACGGCGTGGAGACGGTATTCTGTACGTACGCACACGTGGTGATTTCATTTTCCATAGGCTGTATAGATGGTGAAATATGGTTGTTTCATACTTATAATAAAATATCAGTATATTAGTGATACTGATGATATTACTTTATAATTAAAAAACAAGAGAAGAAGAAGTTGAAGAAGAAATAAAATTGAAAGAATCAGTAACGGATATTACCTCTTCTTTGACACGCCTCTTTGAATCCTCCTCTTAGGGTACTAACATTGGTCTTTGAAGAAGACCAGGACCTATAGGATGTTTATAGGGAAGTTGATAAGGGAAATGGTCAGGGTTTTTCCTACATTAAAGGCTCAAATTTGTGTGAGGAAGAGAGGGAGGAGGTGCCCTTTTATAAGGGAGGAGAGGGTCACCTTTGGAAATCTTAAACATATTAATTTATAATAAATCTAACCCAACTTAAAAACCTCCAAAAATGACTCATATTAGAATATAAGATGACATATGGTTGTAATATCATCAACCAATAAAATTTATACATGTTTGGAAATTATTTTAAACATTGTTAACTTGATTTATCCTTACTTAATCAATTTAAATTTATTTGTGGTAATAACATTCTAAATATTAAATTATAACAAAAAATTACTTATTTGTTGTGAATTGTTCATAATTGTATACTTTATAACATTTAAACCATATAAATTTAAATTTATAATTTTTAAATATTTTTGTGATTTTTAAATAATTTTATAATATGTTATTTTTATAAAATAACAATAGTGTCAATTTTGACACTATTCATTTATATGAATTTCAATAAAATATATACAGAAGATATGTTCAAACTAAAAAGCTTTAATAGATTTATAAAAGGCCATATGTATCTAGAAAATTATTGGATCACATTAAATAGTTCATATAATATTTATTTTATTATTTTTAAAACCATTAATTTGGTTTATCTCTTAATAAAATAATTACTACAACATTTTTGTATAATTATTTAATATAATTATTTGTTGAATAAAAATTAAAAATAAAATCCTATGATGAAGATAAATATATTAACTTTCACAATAATACTTTTACTCGAATTTATCATCTTAAAATCACAATATTTAAATTGTTATATTTATTAAATTATGAAGGTGACAACTTTGGCATCATTTAAAATAAAATAATATAAGTGTCATAATCACTTTTATAAGACCCCAAACGGTTATATATTAGGTAATTGGATGATTATGGTATAGCTATACACTAAAAATAAGTTTTGGTCAGGTTTTTGGGCCTTTTAATGGGTATTATTATTTCAATAAAAACTATATTATTGATTTTTTTCACTTAATAAATAATTTTTGCATCATTAATGTATCACCATTAATGAGAGTTATTTAATCCCTAAAAATTATAAATAAATTCATATTATTTAGATAATATTATTATTTTTCTGGAGACTATTCATGTTCGAAGATTCATGAAGTTTATCACTAAATTAAAATTAATATACTTATAAGATTTAAGAGAGTGACATGTTGTCACTTTCTTTGGTTTTAATAATAATTAAGTTATTTTCATGGACAAAAGTCCATTAAATGATTCTAATCCGACCCTTAGGTGATATGGGTAGTCTTTTAGTCATCCAATAGGATTTTGACAGGTGTTAGGGTAATTGTATAATCATATATTTACCCTTAATTACCTGATTTACCTTTAACTATGGTAAATAAAATTTACCGTAGTTACTATTCATAATGCCCAAAAATAAAAGGTAGTTTTTAATTTGGACCCACTGATTCCAAATATGGAATCCATTTTTCCAAATTCAATACACAAAAGTTGCAGAAATGAAATTAAAATTAATCTCGTTGTCGAAAGAAAACGGGTTTTTGTTTAAAACATTGCAAAAGATTGAATTGATTTAACCTACGAATTCATGGTAAAATCAATGCTAATGACATAAATTATATTAAATGGTAAAAATATATTCTATTTATACTTTAAAACCATTCAATATTATAATTTAACCACATAAGTTATTACGATGAAAAAAGTTGTTTTTAATTAAAATATAGCGTGTATTTACTATTCATTAAAATATGAAAGTTATCAGAATAATATGAAACATTTATCCAAGGTAAAATTTTATATACTGATTCCAAAGAATAATTTTATTTTGTAAAATTGAACTTATAAACATTTCAAAAACTATATTTAAAGTGGGTGCGCCATCAAAAGGCGGCAAAACTGCATTTTTTTAAAAATACTTATTTTATCCAAAAAATTTATTTTGTTCTTATACCATTTTCTAGAAAATGTGTAAGATGAATAACAATGTTATAAAATTGAAAATTTAGTTAGTACTATTCATAACGGCTAGTTCATAATAATATTATAATAATATACCGTTGTTTAGTAAAACCCGATATTGCGTACAACACACGCTATCGAGGAAGGTCACGATTGCGTGTAATGAAAGCCAAGTCAGGGTTGCGTGTTGTGCAAGATTCCTTTGTTTTTTCATATAACAGAATCCAACCATATTTCATTTATACATTGAATATATATATATATATATACACTCAATGTTGCGTAGAATGACTATTATCAAACGAACTTGAAATTGTGTGTAACACAATCTAAGAATAGTGTTGCGTATACTGCAAGCTAATACGGTGTTGCGTATAGCAACAGATAATATTTTTGTAGCATAAAACACGTGACATCAAATAAATTAAAAAGAATACTTATCCTAAAATATCGGGTTGTTACATTCTACCCCCCTTACAATGTATTTCGCCCTCGAAATTTGTCGGGGTTATGCATGGTTTTCTACTTGAAAGTTTCTTTAATTAAAACCCACATCGTAAAATGAAATACCAAAACTTAACTTTCAAAACTAAAGTATGAAACGTAATGGTTACCCAAATAAACTAATCACTGGGTTTCCACATAGGAGAACATAGGTGAAAATATGGATATAGAAGAGAAATCTAACCATCATGTTCTGATAGAGAGTGGTAGAGAACATGGCTATGAAAAAACCAACAATCACAAAGCCATAGATTTGTGATGATCTAAGGTACCATCTGATTCATCGGATATAAGGTCACTAGGAGAACATTTTTGGTTTTCAAGATCATTTCCCTAAATTTGATGAAATAAAAGAAATACTTACATGATTTTGGTACAATATCACTATTGTTCATGAATTGAACAATTTCCACTTCATCCCTTAAATAAATGAAGTTGAATTTGTTATTTGTGATGTGTTAGAAGATCATGTGATAGAATGATGGGTCATTCCATCTGTTTCAAACAAAAGGTTAGCAAAAGTTATAAGTCCATCATATGGTTAGATTAATCGTATATGGTTCCAAAAATGAAATTATACTTCATATATCATACCGCTTAATAAAATAAAACTAGTTTATACTAACCAGGGACTTCTTGTAGGCCAGTGGTATGCGATAAAGGCCAGTTGCACTTTGGTTGTGGGTTCAATTCCCACAGTCTTGTCCGACGTGATGGGTTGTCTTCAGTCCTACAGGTTGTCCTTTTTCTAAAACTACATTACTATAACATCCCATCAATAATATCGAAAAAATTTCTATCCTTAAACAATAATAACTTATGTCCAACATAATCCATTCCAATCTTTAGGATTAACTAAAATACTTCGGTCCAAGATCATAGTATAAAGAAAATGATTACTTGAAATGTCGCATAACAATCACGTGAATGCCATCATTTACCCCCCATATATCATAAGATATATCTTGTTGGTCAAATTACAAACATGTGAATACCTTAATCATGTATTCTCTTGAAAAATGAATACCCATTTAACCTTAGTGAAAACATGAATGCTGTCAAAAGTTAACTCTTTCCACATACCAAAATCCCAAAATTTCTATATAATCAAACCATAATATCACTTAGTCGTTATATTAGTCATGAGCTCATGAATACAATCAAACATCTCATTATCTTCTTATCCCTTCATTATGCGCATATCATCTACTTTCCAAAAATATCTGAATAACCTTCCATGGTTATTGGTACCATTCAACATATACTTTCATATACTTTAGGAAAAACAATAGTGTAACAATCCTTAGATGATTCTTTATTCCATAGTACCATACATTATTCTTTATAAACATACAATCATTCCACTAACTTATTAAACCACTAGCTGAGCTTCATCATTTATTTCATCTCATATTTCATTTGTAGTCTCTTCATCATCATCCACATAAATACTACCCGTATGACCATACTGATTCTCTTCATGAGATTTTCCCTTAGGGCATTGGTTTGCATAATGCCCATACATTCCACATTTAAAACATCTAATCATTGTTGATGTCGTAGCAATACCATTATCCTTGTCCATGGTGTTAACTGAACCTTTTCCTTTGCACTTACTGGCTTTGTGTCCTTCTTTTCCACACCCAAAGCATCTTCCAGTTCCTTTGAAACAATCTCCCTGATGCCTCTTCCCACATGATTTACATGAGGGAAATTGAACTTTCTTTCCTCTATGATCATCATGAAACTCCATCTTTCTCTTATTATCTGAGTCGGGAAACTTACCAAAGTTGAGATTATTGATCATATTATGAGATTTCTGATTAGGAATAATAATTATGTTTGGACTTCCAAATCCCGTTTCATTTGGTTGCTCGTGAAGAATATCATTCTATTGTCTGTCATATCCTCCATTATTGTGAATCTTCCTATTTCCAGCCATTTTCTAAAACCCAAAAAGAATAGTGTGAGAGGCAAAAATCATGCTAGGGAAAACAACATAGTAAAGGGGAATTACCCTCAATATCTAACATCTTAGGTTAAATTGTATGATCGTTACCATAGTTCTAGGACTATATCCTATACGTATACTTATCCTTAGGGATATCCCTAGACATACCTTAGAAATAACTCTAGGGATCTCACTAACGTTTTCTAATCCTAGTTTCCAAAGGTTGACTAAACCTTTCCTCTGATACCAAATTTAGAGACCTAAAGCTTGAAGTACATGAACATTACATTACTTTTGCAGAATACTTAATACATAACAAAAACAGACACATAAGGACCGTAATAGTTTAGTGTCTTTGGAAACTTGGAACGTAATCTTCTAATCATGGTGAAAGATCTTCAACATCTCCCATAAAGATATTCCCCTTTTTTCTTACCTAAAACCTTTCATTATATCCTGGGGAAAAGAAAACATAAAAAGGGTGAGCTCAAATGCTCCGTAAGGGTAAGCATGGATAAAATAAAACATACCATATACATTTGAACTTAAAAACATGAACATAATGTTTTAACTTCAAAAGCTTGAGCAATGGCATAAAACATGGAAGTATGTAAGGCATAGATCATAAAAAAAATTAAGGATGATAAAATAGCATGCGAATAAAACATGTAACTATGGAAACCATTAAGCACATGATATGATTTCCATATTAGCCAAGGCATTTCTTCCAAGACCATCTTAGTGGACAAAGTCCCTTTCTGAATCGAGTTCACTCCTCGTTCCAGTCCTGTATTACTGAACCGGTTTAACTTGCCGTTCCAGCCATGTCTATATCATGAGATATAAATCTTTACCTAATGCATTGGAGGGAGATATAGGTCAGACCCATCTCATAATTAAATCATTCTTATTTGTGCCACAAAATAAACATAAAACATTCCTCATAACCCAAAGAATAAAATGGGTTTCATAAAAATCATTCCATCATAACATAATCCATATAAAACAAATGGATATCATTTCATCATAAGAAAAGTGAAACCATGTAAATAATAGAGACATTATACTTTAAACATACACATATTAAATAATGTCATCTTATATGGAAAATGGTTTTGATAAAACACTTGAAATGAATTCTTGAGGAAAATATCCTTTCTTCTTCAAAATCATTCTCTTTTTACAAAATGTCATGCAATTTTAAAAGAAAAGGATTTTGTTGAAAATATTCATGAAATATTTTGGAGGAGGCTTCATAAAAATAATTCTTTATAAAACCGTAAAAATCCATTCGTGTCGTATAAGTTAAAAAAAACATTCTTCTCGTACTTTTACTGGAAAAGTCAAAAAGTACCTCGTAACGTAAAACAAAAGAAATATTCCTTACATACCATGTAGTAAAAGTAAAAATGGGTAAAAAGGACATTAAAAATACATTATAACACTTTTATAAAACATGTACATGGATGATAACAATAACCCCAGTAAATACTTACATATAAGCAATCTCGGATAAAAAAATGAGATTTGCAAAATTATCTCTTACCTTAGGTCTGATGTGCTTCGTACGTATCCAAAACTCCTATATAATGACTTAAATAATGTCATTGACTTATTAAAGAATCATATTCATTGTTATTATATCATATAGGGTTCACTTATGACTTTATATTACCCGTTCTTTTGTAAATTCCATGTTAAAGAGTGTTTTGGGTAAAATCGTTTCATTTGTTGTCCGTGTTTTGACTTGTAATTATTCATATGATTACATAGATCATGATTACTTAATTCCAGAATATAAAACATGATTTATATATAATATTTATTCATAATATATATATATATATATAATAGATCGATAAATGGAAAGAAATACACCGTTCATGGAGAAGGTAGGCCGTACGTACGCATGAACGCTGTTTTCGTTTCCATATTGAATTGAATGGAATTAAGTAGATGAAATAAATATATATATACATAAATCCAGTAGCATTATTATGTCATATATTTTATTATTACTTATTATATATACTTTATAATCATTCTTGAATGGTTATCATGGAGAGTGAATCTCATCGCGTTGTGGAGACGGTATTCCGTGCGTACGCACGAGCGATGATATCATTCCCATGATCATATAATTGTATTAAAGTGTATGTATAATATTAAAGAATCAATATCACTTTAAAATAATCATATATATTCATTACTTTCACCATTATACCCATCCAAGTAAGGTGGTGGTAGAAAATAGATTACACCACGGCGTGGAGACGGTATTTCGTAGGTACGCACGCGCGGTGATTTCATTTTCCATAGGATGGATAGATGGTGAAATATGGTTGTTTCATACTTATAATAAAATATTAGTATATTAGTGATACTGATGTTATTACATCATAATGAAACAACTAAATAAGAAGAATTTGAAGAAGAAAGAAAATTGAAAGAATCTGTAACGGATATTAACTCTTCTTTGACATGCCTCTTTGAATCCTCCTATTAGGGTACTAAAATTGGTCTTTGAAGAATACCAGGACCTCTAATATGTTTCTATGGAAGTTTATAAGGGAAATGGGCAGGTTTTGGCCGAGCTTAAAGGCTCAAACTGGTGTGAGGAAGAGAGGGAGGAGGTGCCCTTTTATAAGGGAGGAGAGGGGCACCTTTGGAAATCTTAAAAATATTAATTTATAATAAATCTAACCCCACTTAAAATCCTCCAAAAATGACTCATATTCGAATATAAGATGATATAGAGTTTTAATATCATCAAAAAATAAAATTTAGACATGTTAGGAAATTATTTTAAACATTATCAACTTGATTTATCCTTACTTAATAAATTTAATTTTATTTGTGGTAATAACATTCTAAATTTTAAATTATAACAAAAAATTACTTATTTGTTGTGAATTGTCCATAATTGGATACTTTATAACATTTTAGACCATATAAATTTAAATTTATAATTTTGAAATATTTTTTTGATTTTTCAACAATTTTATAATATGTTATTTTTATAAAATAACAAGTGTCAATTTTGACACTATTCATTTATATGAATTTAAATAAAATATATACAGAAGATATATTCGAACTAAAAGCTTTAATAGATTCATAAAATCCCATATGTATCTATAAAATTAGTTTATCACATTAAATAGTTCATATAATATTTATTTTATTATTTTTAAAACCATTTATTTGGTTTATCTCTTAATAAAATAATCACTACAACATTTTTGTATAATTATTTAATATACATATTTGTTTCATAAAAATTAAAAATAAAATTCTATGATAAATATAAATATATTACCTTTCACAATAATACATTTACTAGAATTTATCATCTTAAAATCACAATATTTAAATTGTTATATTTATTAAATTATAAAGGTGACAACTTTGGCATCATTTAAAATAAAATAATATAAGTGTCATAATAACTTTTATAAGACTCCAAATGGTTATATATTAGGTCAATTGGATGATAATGGTATATATATACACTACCAATAAGTTTTGGTCAGGTTTGTGGGCCTTTTAATGGGTATTATTATTTCAATAAAAACTATACTACTTATTTTTTCACTTAATAAATAATTTCTGCATCATTAATGTATCACCATTAATGACAGTTATTTAATCCCTAAAAATTATAAATAAATTCATATGATGTATATAATGTTATTATATTTCTGTATACTATTCATGTTTGAAGTGTCACGAAGTTTATCACTAAATTAAAATTAATATACTTATAATATTTAAGAGAGTGACATGTTGTCACTTTCTTTGGTTTTAATAATAATTAAGTTATTTTCCTGGGAAAAAGTCCATTAAATGATTCTAATCCGACCCTTATGTGATATGGGTATACTTTTAGTCATCCAATAGGATTTTGACAGGTTTTAGGGTAATTTTATAATAATATATTTACCCTTAATTACCCGATTTACCTTTACCTATGGTAAATAAAATTTACCGTAGTTACTATTCATAATGCCCAAAAATAAAAAGTAGTTTATAATTTGGACCCACTGATTCCAAATATGGAATCCATTTTTCCAAATTCAATACACAAAATTTTCAGAAATTAAATTAAAATTAATCCCGTTGTCGAAAGAAAACGGTTTTTTTAAAAACATTGCAAAAGATTGAATTGATTTAACCTACGAATTCAAGGTAAAATCAATGCTGATGACATACATTATATTAAATGGTAAAAATATATTCTATTTATAATTTAAAACCATTCAATATTATAATTTAACCACATAAGTTATTACGATGAAAAAAGTTGTTTTTAATTAAAATATAGCGTGTTTTTACTATTCATTAAAATATGAAAGTTATCAGAATAATATGAAAAATTTATCCAAGGTAAAATTTTATATCCTGATTCAAAAGAATAATTTTATTTTGTAAAATTGAACTTATAAACATTTCAAAAACTAGATTTAAAGTGGGTGCGCCATCAAAAGGCGGCAAAACAGCATTTTTTGAAAAATACTTATTTTACCCGAAAAATTTATTTTGTTCTTATACCATGTTCTAGAAAATGTGTAAGATGAATGTAGACGCCGGAAAAGTCCGTTGTTCCCAAACGAAGCTCCGGATGCGGAAAGTGAAGTGATATTTGGAGTCGGAAGAACGTTTCGGAGGGCCCGGAGGCCTTGCGCGGAATTTCAGAGGCCCGCACGCAAAGGTGATGTTCCGCGCGCAAACCCCCCGGGATGCGCGCAATGCGCCGGTCCGGCGCGCAATTTTGCGCGCCGCGGGTCCGCGCGACTCCCTTGCGCGCCGCGCCCGATTCCGCGCCCGCGGGGGGAATTTCGCGCTCGCACCCTGGATTCCGCGCCCGGGGTTGCCTATAAATACAAGGCGACCCCCAACGTTTCAAAGGTTGCTGGAAGTCGAAACGTCTCCCGTGCGCGCAATTCAACCCCTTCCGCGCGCAATGACGAACTTCAGGTAACCTCCTTTCTTTCGCGCAAGAAAGCCTCGGGGTCCGCCTTCGCGCGCAATCCCCGCTGGCTCCTTTCATTTGAATAAAAACTCACCCTAAGGCCTTTGCGCGCAAAAGAACCCGCTTGCACGCAATTGCCCCCGGGGTGCGCGCAATCCGGCCTGATTGCGCGCACCCCCCCTTCTTTCAAGTGGCCATTCGTTAAAGAATGAGCCGTTGCCCCCGCGCGCTATCCGAAGCCCGGTGTGAGCAATCTCAAGCATCCGCGCGCAAGGCGCTGGCCCAATTGCGCGCCAGCCGCCCCGATTGCGCGCCGGCCCGCAGTATTGCGCGCAAAGCTTCCTTTTTGCGCGCAATCTGCCAGGGTCGTCCCCGTTGACCTCCTAAGGGTACCCGCCTGTGTGGCACCCGATGATTCTCATCCCGGGTGCCCGCACCGTGCGTTGTCTTCCCGTGCGGCCCTCCAGGCTTGCGCGAAGTGACACGCACCTATGTCCAGCATGACGTTAAACTGCACACTCGTCCAGCATGACGTTAAACTGCATATACGTCCTGCACGACGTTAAACTGTACATCGTCCGCGCTGCAAGACGTTAAACTGCCAAGTGCTTCGTCCGGCAACCTATGCCCAGCATGACGTTAAACTGCACACCCGTCCAAGCTGCACGACGTTAAACTGCCTAGCCCCCATCGTCTGTGCTGCAAGACGTTAAACTGCCAAGTGCCTCGTCCTCAACACATGACGTTAAACTGTACTTCGTCCGGCAAGACGTTAAACCGTCCGCTTCGTCCTCAACACATGACGTTAAACTGTACTTCGTCTGGCAAGACGCTAAACCGTCCGCAACCTGATCCCGTGCTCCGCACGCAGGGTCTCCCCCGGTTTGGACGTGGCCCCCACCCGCTCGTCTCTGCAGGGATGTCGGGATTGTCCCCCTTTTGGGACGATTTAATGGGAGTGGCTTTTCCCTACGGGGGCAGGGTATTACAAACCCCTAATTTCTCGTGGGAGGCTGCACATGTGTATCTCCATTGCACCTCCCCACTGCCGAAGCCAGTAGAGGGTCTGACTGGGATCGAGGTGTCTTTTGCTTTCGGTCCAAGTCCCTTCCAACTGAGTTTTGCAGTATCCGGGCTGCCCCAAGTGCGTAAGTCCTGACAGAATGAACTACGTGGACTTTGATCCCTGTCTTCTATACAGGGTACGTAGGAAGCCTCCCTGAGGCCCAAGCCCACCACCTGGTCGTTCCGGTCGTATTTACGTCCGTTCGTCCATCAGTGGACCCCTCCAGGGTTCACGCTTGCGTTGATTCACCTATGAATCCGCCCCTGTGGGAGACTGCCCGTGTGTATCTCCACGGTGCCTCCCCACAGCCCCCCTTTTCCATTTCCCCTTTTATCGTCCAGCATGACGTGAAACTGTGATCCACCCGGCCGTTCCATCCCCCTCCGTGCGAGGTGGTTCGGTTCAATCCTCCGCCCGGCGGCCTCGACCTCTTCGTGAGTCGGCTTGCCGACGTCCATCATGACGTTAAACTGTATGCCCGAACTACGTTGACTTTGATCCGTGTTAACGCGCGGTACGTAGGAAGCCCCTCTGGGGTCCAAGCTCTTTACTCCATCATCCACCCTGATCCTTACCCGGGCCGCCACATCCCGGTGGGGTCATGCCACTTCACTTCACTCCACGTTACTTGGGAAGCCGCCCATGTGCTGGCCCCAGCGTCGGAGGTTCCCCGCAAGGGGTTCTGTCATCTGATCCACTTTTCGTGTTGATCGGTCCGATGCCGTCCCCGCTGGACGTTAAACTCGCGGCATACCCCGTGTTAAACACGGGAAGCTGAGGAAAACCTCAGGTGACACAGTTCCCCGCACCTAGTACGGGATGCCTCAGGCCATCGTGCCTTCGAGAAGCCCTATTAGGGACGGAAGACAGACGTGCAGAGCCGCAGTGTTACGACACGCCCCCAGCACCCAGAGCCACCCGGCCTTCTCACCGCAGGTTGCTGCCCCGCCCAGACTCCTTGGAACGTTCGGGCGGAAGCAGCGTAATTAACCGGTGTCCATGAAGATATGGCGCCGGGAACGAGATTCACGAACATTCTTAAGTCTATGAGGGAGACCCGGATTAGGCGACAAGTTCCGAGGAGACGTCCAAGGAAGGAGAAGCCGACATCCCATCATCCCGGTTTCGATCAAGGAGCAGACGCCCCTGAATAAGGGACGGATGCCGCCCGCCCTTGGAAAGCGGGACTGCGGGACCACAAGCCGCGCGCCCATCCCCTCGGGTTGACGGGTGCACGCGCGAACGCGTCCTGGCGGAACAGCGTAACCCGACGCACATCCGCACCGAAACAGAAAAATGGTGAACCCGACGTGAATCTCTTCTCCTCGACACGAAGACCGATGGCTTTCCGAGGTGTTGGAAGACCGGCGTGTTGCCCGGCCAAGCATTCAGTCTTACCCGCCAGGGGCTGGGGAAGGGACATCGGGCACTCCGTCTCGCAACGTCGAGGGCCTGGGTTCCCCCCACGGAAGGCGTCGTGGCGCTAATGGTTGGTTGTCGATTCCTTTTTCCTGTCAGTATTAATGGGTCATTCTCCCTGCTTGCAGAAATCAGGTCGCCCGATCTAGTGCCCGAACGCCACCCGCCCACTGGCGCAGGGACAGGGGAGACACCGACGCGGCTGCTCCGCGCGGTCCCGCCCGTTCCGCAGCCGTCCCAGCAGCCGCAATTGCGGGACGACCACGCCCTCTCTCCCCCTCGGAGGTCATCCAGAGAAGGGTGATCAACACCCTGGTGCGGAGATACGAGGAAGAGGGAGTCATCCCCACTAGGGAAATGGCTCGCCTGGACCTTGAGGAGGCTGCGCCTCGCCACCACCGCCGCCCCCGAGGGCCGCGCAGGGAGGCACCGCTGCCTACCTCAACGTCCAATCGCTTCGGGAGTTTATCCCCGGAGCGCTCTGACAGTTCCCTTCCTTATGCGGATGAGGTGGGAGATGCCCAGGATCACCCTATCCAAGGTCCGCTCCAGGGATCCACGATAAGGGCTCCCGCCAGGCCACGACGACATCGCCGCCAGGCCCCTCAAGTCGAGGAACAGGCTCTCCACCTGCCCGCGCCGCTCATCCCGGCTCGTCTGTCTCGACGCCAACGTCGGGCACGAGCGGAAGAGGATGCCCACCTTGGGGCTCTAGCAACAGCGGCCGCATTGGCCCAAGCCACTGCTGGCTCCAGTCGCCAGGCCTCTGTGCATCCTGAGCGGGGGAACTCCTATGCCCGACCCGGATCGAGGCCCCGACCGCCCCAAAGGCAGGTTGGGTTGACTCTCCCGGTTGCTGGCACTGGCAGTAGCCACCGCGGACCACCTCGCGGCAGCGCTATTCACCGGCAGGATCTACTCTGTGTGGCCGATCCAGGAGGCGTGGGTCATCCCACCTTCCGATCCCGACCCGGAGGCCTGCCCGGAATCATCTCTCCCCGCGTCCCCTTTGATATCTGTCCCGGTGCCCCTCGCACCTTGGTTCCCAGTCCTCTCGGCCCCAGCACCAGTGCGGCCGGAGGACGCCAGGACAGAGATCAGCCCTGCCCCGAAGAACCACCCAGGGGCAGGAAGGCAAGGCGTCGACGCCGAGGGAAGAATGTTGCGGAGTTTCGGACAGAGATCCGACCGGTTTGCTTCTCTGACTCAGAGGCAGAGTACGATTCGGCGACAGAGCCCCTTCCCCAATCCCGCCAGTCAAGGGCAGGGGTAGGAATGCGGCACGTCAGCCTCGTGCTCCCCGAGAGCGAGATCGATGTGATCCCCGCGTCTCTCCGAAGGTATATCCGGAGTAACGAGGGCCTGGTAGACCCCCAAGGATCAAACTTGCGGTTGGTACCGGCCCCTCCGGAAGTGCCTTCCGTCTCGATCAGAGAAGCCGGAGACTTTTTCTGGGGACCGACGGTCGAACCACGATCTGGTGCGCCCTCGGCGAGCACCGATGCTACGGCAGGATGTTCGCTCGCCGGCCCGTCCTATCGTGATGTGGTAGCTGGGGCACCGCCACCCTCAGGGGGAGGCCCGGGATATGGAGGCCAATCGGCCTGCTCGCCGTATTCACCGCCGGCCAGCCCGTCGGCCCGACGGCCCGCCTCGGCACCACTACCAGTTCCCCGTCCGTTCCCAGCCATGGAAGAGGACCGAGGAGATCTGGGTCCCGAGTTTGAGTCGTGGAGCTTCTGGACCGTCCTTGCAGAGGGCCACTTCCCTGAGAAGTTTTGGCCAGTCGCAGGACCGGGCTTTGATGCACCCGAATCGCTCACCCCGGATGAGTTCGAGTGCTTCCGCCGAACTCTCCGGGAGACTCACTCCCGTCTTCACTGCCTACAAATGCCATACCCCGGGAGTCAACTACACCTGGAGGATATTGGTGAGCAGTGCCGTCAAATTGACCTGGCCATGCTCCCCGCGGTTCGGCACCCCGGGTCATTTGGGCACCACGAGGCCCTCCAACAACGATGCGTTGAGTGCTTTCAAGTACTCCGCAAAGTTATCGAGGAAGCCACTCCCCACGTGTATATCCGTGGATGGGGGCAGTACGCTGCCCTACGCTTCAGTGTGATTCGCCGACAACCCGATTCGTTGGGTGGCCCTGAGGGTATATCCCCAGGGACAGGAACAGTCAATATGGCTGACCTGTCGGGAGAGGGGAACGACTTGGAACTTCTCGACGGGGGCTTCCCCCCCGAAGACAAGCCGTCGTCAGACCCATCAGTGAGAGTTACTCGTCATCAGAGGAACCTCCTGGGGCTCCCCGCACCCACTGAAGCACTGACGTTGAGCCGAAACGTCAGCAAAGGAAAAGAGCACAGCGAGGCTATAAGGCCCGCCGACCCATCTGCCTCCATGCGGAAGGCAGAGGAGGATCCCGAGAAGGCTACGCTACGTCAGCAGCTCGCCGAACAGAAGAGGCTGGTTGACCAGCTCCTCGCCGAGCGCGCTGCAGAACGGCGGCCTGACTACGGTGATCCCAGGCCAGGGCAGCAGGGACCGGAACAACCACCCCTCGATGAGACTCTCCCGGGCAACCGTGATTACGCCGTGTTCGCCGACAGGAGAGAGGCCATTGCCTACGGCAAGAGGGCGCGGTATGTTTCGCCACACCCTCCCGAGCGGCGCGACTACCCGAGAGATCCCGCTCGGATTCCTCCCGCTGCCCCAAGGGCCGCTCCGCCAGCCATCCCACGAGCTGCCGAGTTCGACGATCCGGTCGACGACCCGATTGAAGGGCCATGCAATGCGCTCGTGGTTAGAGATCCTCGCCAGGACTGGAACCCATGTCCGGACGATCCGATGGCGGCACTCATTGCCCGCTTGGAAGCCTTGGAGACTCGGCAGGTGGCGATCCCACCGGACGGCAAGCCATACCCAGCATGGGTGGATGACATGTCGGCGCCTCCGGGATTCGGGAATCCCACTTTCGCCCCCTTCAACGGGACCGGAGATCCGCCACAACATTTGGCCCATTTCAACTCGAGGTGCGGGCCTATGTTGGGGACTCCGGCGCAGCAAGAGGCCGCTAAGCTTCGCTGCTTTGTCCAGACACTGGAAGGGCCAGCATTTGTCTGGTACAGCCAGCTCCCCGTCGGGTCGGTAACCAGCTGGGAGGACCTCCGTAGACAGTTCCTCTACCAGTTCAGTTCCACGACCCGGAAGACGAGTATCGCAGACCTCTTCAAGTGCAAGCAGAGGCCTGATGAGCGAGTCGCGGACTTCGTCGCCCGATGGAAGGGTCTCACGTATTCCCTTGACATGCCATTGACTCAGGAGCAGTTGCTGACAATGTGCGTCGGGAACGTCAAGACCGAGCTGGTCCCTTCCCTGATCACTCAGAATTACCCCGGAGGGTTCAGGGACTTCTCAGACAAAGCTCAACGTCTTGAGGAAGCCCTGCAACAGGCCAGCCAGGCACACCCGCTGCCTCCTATGATTCCTGCAAGGAGAGCCAGCAGGGCTGAGCCCGCTGCTGTGGCCCAGATAGAGGCTCCCAGGCCGTTGGAGCTGCTGCCGGTGAGGCCAGCTCCGCAGCCTCACAGGAATCCGCCTCCACGGGCTCAGTTCCCGGCCCAGCAACGGCAGCCTCAGAACCGGCCGGCCCCTCCGCGTAATGTACCGCCACAACCCAGGCGAGATAATCAGGGTCCACCTCCTCGGCAGGCCCCTCCAGCCCCTCGTCAAGACCGCGCTCCCAGGGGCCCGCGACACCTGACGTACTCATTCCATGAGGATCAGGTCCCCGGTTATTTCCGGAGCGCCCTGGAGCAGAGGATTGTGCGATTGCCTGAGTGCTGGAGGCCAGAGGAGGCACATCTCACGGATAACCCCCGCTACTGCCCCTACCATCGGGCCCTGGGGCACACCATCCAGCGGTGCTATGTGTTTAAGGACTGGCTCCAAGACCAGATTAACAACAATGTAATCAGGTTGGGCCCAGCTCCAGCACAGGTAGCGGGCGTGTTCGTGGGATCAGATGACGATAGTGGCAACGAGGACGAATGGCAGCTGGTCTCCGACTGCGGGTCCCAGAAGTATAATAACTGGATGGCCCGCAAGACGACCATTCGCGCCCAGGGAATAATCCGTGCGCGCTTGAATCAGCCTGAGCCCCCAGAACCTGCGGGTGCTGCTTCGGCATCGTCGTCCCAGTCTGCCTCCTCCAAGAGGAGCAAACGGCGGCAGCGCAAGAAGGAAGAGCGCGCCCCGCCAGTTCCGCCACTATCCCGTACTCTCGGCGATTTCATGCCCCCGGAGATGGGGGTCCCTCCTCGGATCCGCCCGGTGATGGATGATTCGTCCGATGACGGTATTGGGTACGCTTCGGTTAACACCGTCGAGCTGGTAAATCCCTTTTCGGTTCCCGACGTTGAAGAACACCAGGTGGACCTCCCTAGTGTCCCCGGTCGTCGCCACCGTCGGAAGAACCACAGCAGCAGGAGTCGCCGGGGCACAGCCGTCGGTACCTCCGGCTAGGCCGTGCACGCCACTGAGACTAGGCGGCAGGCTCAAGATCGAGCTCAACGTGCGCAGGCTCCCCATCCGGGGATGACGGATTCGCCTCCGCCACTGTTTGTGGTATGGGACCGGGCAGAACCGCCTCAGCCGCGTCGCGACCAGCTCCGCCCTGCCACAAGTCCATCCCGGCCTCCTGACTCCAGTACGGTGACCATTTCCCGGACTGCGACCAGTGAACAGCGAGATGCGCCAAGTACCAGTCGGCCGCCGATCCAACCGGTAAGGCCCGTCATGCCACCAACCGCAGAGCAATCTCCTGCAACCAGGAGCTCGCGCTTGGCCAAAAAGTATGATGTCCTGAAGCACTTGGCCGACATCCCAGCAAGGCTCTCCATCCTTGAGGCTCTGCGCATGTCATCTGAGATGCGCGAGGCACTCGCTGAAGCCCTGAAGAGCCCCCTCCAGTTCGAGACAGAGGTTGCGGCTGCAGAGGCCTTCCACGCCGAAACGATCGAGGACGCCGAATGTCAGGCAGTTATCTCGTTCTCTGGTAAGGATGAGGACCCTCCTATACAGGGACACATCCGTCCGCTGTATGTCACTGGCCAGTTCAATGGCCTTGAAGTCCGGCGTTGTCTTGTCGACACGGGGTCTGGGATTAATCTGATTCCAACTCGGACGCTCCGGAGATTGGGGTTGTCTGAGGATGACTTGATTCCCTCCGACCTCAGGATCCAGGGGTACGACCGCACCGAGCAAACCCCGGTCGGCAAGATACGTTTGAAGACCCAGTTCGGTGACTTGGTTGCCAACACCGAATTCATGGTAGTCTCTCAGGACACTGCGTATAACGCATTGATGGGCAGGCCATGGCTTCACCTTCATGCGGCGGTTCCCTCGTCATACCACCAATGCCTCAAATACTCCCTTAATGGTCGAGTAGGCGTGCTTCAAGGAGATGCCTCTCCTTTTGCCTCATGTGAAGCCCGCTATCTGGACGCGGACTATTACAAGAGCAAGGATAAGCAGATCCTGGCAGGTGAGGTTGAGCCTGTCGCTGTTGCAAGCGATCCCTGGGCAAGTATGGATGACGCTTACGTCCTCCCGATTCACCGGTTGGACGTCGCCATGGTCTTGACGGTCCGCGAGTCTCCTGATGAGACGGCCGCGACCGCCCGCGCCAGCACCAGTGGCCCAGCAGGATCTGGTGGCCCCAATGCAGTTTCCAACGCAGTCTCTCCCGTGGATGATCCCTCCCCGAGTGGAGAGGGTATGGAAGACGCACCCCCAGCCTTTGAGGAGGGCGTCCCCGCCACGGTCGATGAGTTAATACAGGTGAACCTTGGAACCGAGGCCGATCCAAGACCCACGTTGGTTAGTGCCGCCATGCCCTCTGAGGAGCGGCAGCAGTACGTGGACTTTCTCAGGCAGCACCGTGATGTGTTCGCTTGGGGCTATGACGAGATGCCGGGGCTAGATCCTCAGGTAGCCGTCCACCGCCTTGGTCTCCCGGCGAACCATCGCGGGTTCAAGCAGCCTCCCAGGAAAATGCACCCATCCCATGGTGCCATGGTTGAGGCCGAAGTTGACAAGCTTATCAAAGCCAACTTCGTGAGGGAAGTTCAGTACCCCAAATGGCTGGCCAACATTGTGCCGGTCAGGAAGAAGAACGGGCAGATTAGAGTCTGCATCGACTTCCGCGATCTCAACCGCCACTGTCCGAAGGATGATTTTCCCCTTCCAGTGACAGAGCTGTTGATTGATGCCACAGCAGGGTTCCAAGCCCTCTCCTTCATGGATGGATACTCCGGATACAACCAAATTCGGATGGCCCCTGAGGATGAGGAGTTCACTGCCTTCAGGGCCCCCCAAGGTACCTTTTGCTACCGGGTCATGCCCTTCGGCCTGAAGAATGCAGGTGCCACCTACCAACGGGCGATGCACCGCATATTCAAGCCAATCCTCGGCACACTGGTGGAATGCTACGTCGACGACTTGGTTGTCAAATCGCGCCAGCGTCAGGACCATCTCAAAGATCTTGAGAAAGTGTTCAGCTTCCTCCGGTCTCGCTGCCTGAAGATGAACCCGTTGAAGTGTGCCTTTGGGGTCACCTCCGGAAAGTTCCTTGGATTTGTGGTAAGATACCGGGGTATTGAGATCGACCCAGAGAAAATCAGGGCGATTAGCCAGATGCCTCCCCCGGGTACCGTCCGGGAACTGCAAGGGTTCCAAGGCCACTTAGCCTATATACGCCGATTCATCGCGAATCTGGCCGGCAAGTGTAAGCCCTTTTCTCGGCTTATGAAGAAGGGTGCCACCTATGTATGGGATAAAGAGTGTCAGACCGCTTTCGAGGAAATCAAGCAGTACCTGCTTCAACCTCCGGTCCTGATGCCGCCCGTATCCGGAAAGCCGCTGGTCCTTTATGTGACCGCCCTGGAACGGTCCCTGGGTGCCCTTCTCGCCCAGAAGAACAACGAGGGAACAGAGAATAGCCTCTATTACCTCAGTCGCATGCTCCTCGATGTGGAGGTTAGGTATTCCCCCATCGAGAAGAGCTGCCTGGCGCTCGTATTTGCCGTACAGAAATTACGGCACTACTTGCAGCACCATGAGGTACAGTTGGTTTCTCGGGTAGACCCGTTGAAATATATCCTGAGCCGACCTATGTTGACTGGCCGTCTAGCGCGGTGGGCTGTGATTCTCCAGCAGTTCGACATCAGGTATGTGTCTCAGAAGGCCATCAAAGGGCAAGCGTTGGCAGACTTTCTGGCCGCTCACCCGACCTCCGCGGATCAGCCGCTGGATCTAGGCTTTCCTGATGAGACCATTCTCTCGGTTGATCGAGCCGATCCATGCTGGCAGATGCACTTTGACGGTGCCTCCCGGAGCCCCACCGGTAGAAGACTCGATAATCCTAAGCTCAATAGAGTGGGCTTGGGCATCGTCTTCATTACCCCGGAGCGAGCCGTGCTGCCATACTCTTTCCTGTTGTCAGAGGGCTGTACCAACAATGAGGCGGAATACCATGCCCTCATCACCGGCCTCGAGTTAGCTCTCGAGATCGACGTGCCCCGTCTGTGCGTGAAAGGGGACTCCGAGCTGGTCGTTAAGCAGATCAATGGCGACTACGTTGTCAGGAAGCCGGAACTTGTGCCATTGTTGGAGTGCACCCTCCTTCTGATGGCCCGGTTCCCTTCTCGGCCAGAAATTGTCCATATTCCCCGGTCGCAGAACGGTCGAGCAGATGCTTTGGCCAGCCTGGCTGCGTCACTTGCGGAACCTGAACAGGACAACCTGATCGTCCGCGTGACGCGCCGCAGGCTCATCGCTCCCGTTATCCCGGAAGAAGATCGCGGCCCGTTGGTAAGTAATCTCACCACGGTTGCCCCTATGCCCGGAGCCCCGAGTACCCCGGATATAGCAGTCGAATCAGCCCGTGATTGGAGGGCGCCTTTGGTTGAGTACCTCCAACATGGCATTCTTCCGTCAGATCGGGCCGAGCGCGAGCGAGTTCGACGCCGCGCATCGCAGTTCGTCCTCCAGAGCAGTCCCGGCCTGGAGCAGATCCTCTACAAACGCGGATTTGATGGTGTTCTCCTCTGTTGCCTTCAGGGATTTGAGATCCCACGAGTCATGCAAGAGGTTCATGCTGGTTCATGCGGCGCCCACCAAACTGGGCCGAAGCTGTCCCACCAGATTCGGAGGTTGGGATACTTCTGGCCCTCTATGATCCATGACTGCATCGAGTACGCCAGAAGGTGCCATGCGTGCCAGGTTCATGCGAACTTTGTGCATCGGCCGCCGGAGCCTCTCCATACCACAAGGTATTCCTGGCCCTTTGCAGTCTGGGGACTGGACGTCGTGGGACCTTACCCGCCGGCGACAGCTCGCCAGTGCCGGTTCATTCTGACCGCCACGGACTTCTTCTCCAAATGGGCAGAAGCGATTCCGCTCAGAGAGGTCAAATCCTGTTCGATCGCTGACTTCGTGACCTCCAACATCATCTATCGATTTGGAGTGCCTCACGCTATCCTCACGGATAACGGAACCAATTTCCGAGCAGCCGAGTTGAAGAAGTTGTACGCCAAGTATAACATCCGCTCGAACCATACATCTCGCTATCATGCGCAGGCGAATGGACAGATCGAGGCGTTTAACAAAACCCTCTCTAACATTCTGCAAAAGATGGTTGGTCAGAACAAGAAGAGTTGGCCGGACAAGCTCCCCAACGCCCTCTGGGCTTATCGGACGACGACTCGCAATTCCACCCAGATGACCCCTTATTCCCTGGTGTATGGAGCTGAGGCCGTCCTGCCCATCGAGATCCAGTTACCATCCTTGCGCACTGCGGTCTACGACCAGCAAGCGCCGGGCAGAGTTGCTGAAGCCCGTCTAGTCGAGTTGGAAGCACTGGATGAGAATAGACTTCGCGCTTTGCACAACTTGGAGAGACATCAAAGCAGGATGGCTCGAGCTTTCAACAAGAAGGTTCGCCTCCGCTCCTTCCTGCAGGGTGATCTAGTGCTAGCCCTAAGAGCACCGATGATCCCCGGCAGGAAGCCGCCCAAGTTGGAGCCCAAGTGGGAGGGACCTTTTGTTGTCCACAAGGTCTATCCCAATGGCGCGTACTCCCTAGCGACTATGGATGGTGAGCGTGTCACTCCTCCCACCAACGCTAGGTTCCTCAAGCAATACTTTGCCTGAGTGTCACCACGTCCTGCACGACGTTAAACTGCATTCGTCCAGGCTACAAGACATTAAACTGTTCGGCATTCGTCCGCGCTGCAAGACGTTAAACTGCCAAGTGCTTCGTCCCGCATGACGCTAAACTGCACTACGTCCGAGCTACAAGACGTTAAACTGTTCAGCATTCGTCCTGCATGACGTAAAACTGCCACTCGAGAACTACGTGCGGCTTGATTCCCATCCTTATGGGATACGTAGGACCGCCTGAACCCTCGTGTTTCAGGCCCAGCCCCATCCTTCGGGAATTTCCATCCCATCTCGGGCCCTTGGCCCAGTTGCCCCGGGGTGTGCGGCGTATGGTGTGAGTGCGGGGCTATGCCCTCATTCACGTCGGTTTGTTCGTCACGCTGTACGCCCCCCTCCACGTTTGGGGATGCCTTCTGCTCCCCCCTTCTTTTTTCCTCATCGTCCTGCATGACGTTAAACTGCACTTCAAGAACTACGTATGGCTTGATTCCCATCCTTGTGGGATACGTAGGACCGCCTGGACATTCATGTTTCAGGCCCAGCCCCATTTCCCGGGAATCCCTATCCCGCGTTGGGCCTCTGGCCCCAGTTCCCCTCCTTTTTGTGCGAGGCGTATCGCGTGAGCAAGGGATTATGTCCTCATTCACGTCGGTCTACTGGCCGCGCCGTACGCCTCCCCCGTGTGTGGGACTACCTCACACCCCTCATCGTCCTGCATGACGTTAAACTGCCTTTCCAGAACTACGTATGGCTTGATTCCCATCCTTATGGGATACGTAGGACCGCCTGGACGCTTGTGTCTCAGGTCCAGCCCCGTCTCTTGGTTGATCGCGGGGATCTGCCCCCCTTCGGTTGCTCTCGGGGTGAGTCCTCCGACCCTTTCCGGAGATCTGTTAACATGTTTTGGGGTGCTTCGGTCTATGACTCGTAGTGTCAGATTCAATCCCGACAAGTCCTGTGTTGCTTGTCAGGCCTCGCGCTTCCTCTTGTTCGAGCCTTCACTCAAAGGGATCCTCGTTAGCGGTTTGGGTACGATGCCTCAGTGCTCTCCCACCGCTCCGGGTCGATTTACCGGTGGGTCTTGGGCCGCAAATCGATATGAATCCTGCGATTGAGCGGTTGATTCTCGTTTGCTTGCCCCGTCTTAGGCTGACGCGATCGGATGTTGTGTTGCGAATGCGTCAGCAACGTCCTTGATCGCCATGTCAGCTCTCTCGGGCTCTGAACATTGGTTGCGCAGTCCTCATCACACTCCGCCTTTGTGCGTTGTAGTGGGATCTTGACACTCTCTTCATACCGACCTCCGGTACGCCTCTACACGTTAGGCAGACCAACCAGGGTAATGATGTCGTTCGAGGCTCCCATGATCTGAGCACCAAGGATATATGCAGATATCCTCCCTAAGGGCCATGCGTAGCTGGACCCTCGTCCCCATAAGGAGGAGGGAGTCGCCCGAACAATTGCGTTCTGGGCCCAGTATATCTGGAGGCTAGCATCTCTGCCCCTCGGGTGATGGACATACGCAGACCCCTATCCCAAGACTCTTTTCCTGGAATCGTGCGTGACCGCAGGGCTGGGTATGTTCCCACCTCCGCCGTGTCCGCCGTACCGCGATAAGCGGGTTCCTCCATGGTCCGAACCACACGACCTTAAACTGTGTTGTCTGGTCCTACCACACGACCGTAAACTGTGATCGTCTTGGCCGCCCGACGAGAAACGGCACTGCATCGTGATGTCCTCCTCAGGGGACACTCATGTTGGGCGCTGGTTAATGACCACGCCATTCATCAATGCCTTCCATGGCTTGATTATTGTGGCGACGCCAGAGATTTCTCAATCACGGGCATGTCGCCGCACAAAGAAAAACCATTCATCTTTAAGGACAAACAAGAAATATCAAATGCCGCTCCTTTTGTGTGCGAGGGTCAGACCCGCACTCTTCCCCGCGCTGGTGCCCGATTGTGTTGCACCGCGCTTCAAGAACTACGTGCGGCTTGATTCCCATCCTTATGGGATACGTAGGAACGCCCGGATGTTTGAAACTTCGGGTCCAGCCCCCCACCTCTTAGAGATTCCCCCTTCTCTGGGGAATCCGCCGCCTTCAGGTCACCCTCAAGGCGTGTTCCCCGACCCCTTTCCGTGGTCCACCGGTGTCAAGAGTACTCTGGTTTATTGCCAGGAGGGTCAGGATCCGCTTGGTCAGGTTTCCTCCACTTTTCAGGCTTCGTGCTCCCTTTCATTCGGACCCATCGTCTACGCCCTGGGTGGAGCCCCCGTGAACGGTTCGGACACAATGCCTCAGTGCTCTCCCACCGACTCGGGCCGGTACCCCCAATGGCCTCGGGCAGCAAATCGATATAAATCCTGCGATTGAGCGGTCGATGCTCGTTTGCTGCCTCATTCCACCAACGGTTGGTGCGATGTTGATGCTGCTTTTCCGCCACGGTCGGCAGTATTCTCATATCGTCACGCCGGTGCTCCCGGTCCTCGAGTGAATGGCCGCATGATTCACATTTTCCACCTCCCATTCTGACCAGGCGAAACCTCGACACTCTTGACACTATCCCTCAGTGCATCTTCGCATATCCAGGGGATATGACCACGATGTGGCGTGCTTTGAGCCCTTATGGTCCGAGCTCTAAGACCTTAAACTAAGATCTAGCCCTTATGGTCCGAGCTCTAAGACCTTAAACTAAGATCTCTCCTTTCTGGTCCGAGCTCTAAGACCTTAAACTAAGATCTCTCCTTTCTGGTCCGAGCTCTAAGACCTTAAACTAAGATCCCCCCCTTTCTGGTCCGAGCTCTAAGACCTTAAACTAAGATCTCTCCTTATGGTCCGAGCTCTAAGACCTTAAACTAAGATCCCCCCTTTATGGTCCGAGCTCTAAGACCTTAAACTAAGATCCCCCCTTTATGGTCCGAGCTCTAAGACCTTAAACTAAGATCCCCCCTTTATGGTCCGAGCTCTAAGACCTTAAACTAAGATCCCCCCTTTATGGTCCGAGCTCTAAGACCTTAAACTAAGATCTCCCCTTTATGGTCCGAGCTCTAAGACCTTAAACTAAGATCCCCCCCTTTTTGGTCCGAGCTCTAAGACCTTAAACTAAGATCTCTCCTTATGGTCCGAGCTCTAAGACCTTAAACTAAGATCTCCCCTTCTGGTCCGAGCTCTAAGACCTTAAACTAAGATCTAGCCCTTATGGTCCGAGCTCTAAGACCTTAAACTAAGATCCTCTAGCCCTTATGGTCCGAGCTCTAAGACCTTAAACTAAGATCCTCTAGCCCTTATGGTCCGAGCTCTAAGACCTTAAACTAAGATCCTCTAGCCCTTATGGTCCGAGCTCTAAGACCTTAAACTAAGATCCTCTAGCCCTATGGTCCGAGCTCTAAGACCTTAAACTAAGATCCTCCACCTTTATGGTCCGAGCTCTAAGACCTTAAACTAAGATCCAGCCCTTATGGTCCGAGCTCTAAGACCCTAAACTAAGATCTACCCCAAATGGGGTCCTACGTCCTGCATGACGTTAAAATGCACTCACAGAACTACGTGTGGCTTGATCTCCAGCCTGATGGAGTACGTAGGAACGCCCGGGCATTTCGACTCGGGTCCAGCCTCAGGGATCGATAAGTCCCGCCCCTCCTCGTCGCCGGCCGTCTGGCCTGACTTCGGGTAGAGTGGTGCAGTTGTGATATTCTCCCCGATTCAGCTCGGGATGCCCCATCGCAATGATGGGAAGCGACAGTTTCCTCGTCAGAGAGGTGCTGTCTGAGAATTGAGGTGACTCACAGCCAGATTAGTGCATCCGCCCAATACGCTTTCCCCACGGTGGCGCAATTTTGAGAGCGTTGGATTCTGTCCGAACAAATCGTCACTTCGCCCCACGCTTCGCATGCCCTGTTGATCTGGATTTTCCACCCTTGTGTCTGAAGGAACCCCAAAGCGGTATTCATGATGACATGTGGTCCGCCTCCTGCAATATGAATGATGGCCTTTTTCGGTCCGTCTATTGCAGTTGTTATGGTCGATCCACTGTCCGCCTACCGTCTTGGGCATTTCCTGGAAGGCCGATCGTTGTGGATGTCTGGATTCGGGACACGCGATTCACCTTTTCTCATTTCCCTATGTTCGGATAAAATCTCAACGCCCCTAGCGTTGTCCCGCTCGTGTGTTGGAACAAGTTGGGGGATGATACATTGGTTAGGTCTGAGGTCTCCTTTCCTAGGAATGACCTCCCTCTTTTCTCCAGAAACCCAGCGCCCCTATTTATAGGCGAGGCCGGGCCCGCGCTGCGCGGAAAGCGCTTTGCGCGACCGCAGCGGCGAATTTCGCGACCGACGCCCCTTTTTGCGCGCCTAAGTCCCGCGCCGCCCAGGACTTCGGCATTCCGGCGTCTCCCTCGGAACCCGATCGTTGCGACCTCTCGCCGATCAGATTCCGAGGGGGGGCTTTTGTAGACGCCGGAAAAGTCCGTTGTTCCCAAACGAAGCTCCGGATGCGGAAAGTGAAGTGATATTTGGAGTCGGAAGAACGTTTCGGAGGGCCCGGAGGCCTTGCGCGGAATTTCAGAGGCCCGCGCGCAAAGGTGATGTTCCGCGCGCAAACCCCCCGGGATGCGCGCAATGCGCCGGTCCGGCGCGCAATTTTGCGCGCCGCGGGTCCGCGCGACTCCCTTGCGCGCCGCGCCCGATTCCGCGCCCGCGGGGGGAATTTCGCGCTCGCACCCTGGATTCCGCGCCCGGGGTTGCCTATAAATACAAGGCGACCCCCAACGTTTCAAAGGTTGCTGGAAGTCGAAACGTCTCCCGTGCGCGCAATTCAACCCCTTCCGCGCGCAATGACGAACTTCAGGTAACCTCCTTTCTTTCGCGCAAGAAAGCCTCGGGGTCCGCCTTCGCGCGCAATCCCCGCTGGCTCCTTTCATTTGAATAAAAACTCACCCTAAGGCCTTTGCGCGCAAAAGAACCCGCTTGCGCGCAATTGCCCCCGGGGTGCGCGCAATCCGGCCTGATTGCGCGCACCCCCCCTTCTTTCAAGTGTCCATTCGTTAAAGAATGAGCCGTTGCCCCCGCGCGCTATCCGAAGCCCGGTGTGAGCAATCTCAAGCATCCGCGCGCAAGGCGCTGGCCCAATTGCGCGCCAGCCGCCCCGATTGCGCGCCGGCCCGCAGTATTGCGCGCAAAGCTTCCTTTTTGCGCGCAATCTGCCAGGGTCGTCCCCGTTGACCTCCTAAGGGTACCCGCCTGTGTGGCACCCGATGATTCTCATCCCGGGTGCCCGCACCGTGCGTTGTCTTCCCGTGCGGCCCTCCAGGCTTGCGCGAAGTGACACGCACCTATGTCCAGCATGACGTTAAACTGCACACTCGTCCAGCATGACGTTAAACTGCATATACGTCCTGCACGACGTTAAACTGTACATCGTCCGCGCTGCAAGACGTTAAACTGCCAAGTGCTTCGTCCGGCAACCTATGCCCAGCATGACGTTAAACTGCACACCCGTCCAAGCTGCACGACGTTAAACTGCCTAGCCCCCATCGTCTGTGCTGCAAGACGTTAAACTGCCAAGTGCCTCGTCCTCAACACATGACGTTAAACTGTACTTCGTCCGGCAAGACGTTAAACCGTCCGCTTCGTCCTCAACACATGACGTTAAACTGTACTTCGTCTGGCAAGACGCTAAACCGTCCGCAACCTGATCCCGTGCTCCGCACGCAGGGTCTCCCCCGGTTTGGACGTGGCCCCCACCCGCTCGTCTCTGCAGGGATGTCGGGATTGTCCCCCTTTTGGGACGATTTAATGGGAGTGGCTTTTCCCTACGGGGGCAGGGTATTACAAACCCCTAATTTCTCGTGGGAGGCTGCACATGTGTATCTCCATTGCACCTCCCCACTGCCGAAGCCAGTAGAGGGTCTGACTGGGATCGAGGTGTCTTTTGCTTTCGGTCCAAGTCCCTTCCAACTGAGTTTTGCAGTATCCGGGCTGCCCCAAGTGCGTAAGTCCTGACAGAATGAACTACGTGGACTTTGATCCCTGTCTTCTATACAGGGTACGTAGGAAGCCTCCCTGAGGCCCAAGCCCACCACCTGGTCGTTCCGGTCGTATTTACGTCCGTTCGTCCATCAGTGGACCCCTCCAGGGTTCACGCTTGCGTTGATTCACCTATGAATCCGCCCCTGTGGGAGACTGCCCGTGTGTATCTCCACGGTGCCTCCCCACAGCCCCCCTTTTCCATTTCCCCTTTTATCGTCCAGCATGACGTGAAACTGTGATCCACCCGGCCGTTCCATCCCCCTCCGTGCGAGGTGGTTCGGTTCAATCCTCCGCCCGGCGGCCTCGACCTCTTCGTGAGTCGGCTTGCCGACGTCCAGCATGACGTTAAACTGTATGCCCGAACTACGTTGACTTTGATCCGTGTTAACGCGCGGTACGTAGGAAGCCCCTCTGGGGTCCAAGCTCTTTACTCCATCATCCACCCTGATCCTTACCCGGGCCGCCACATCCCGGTGGGGTCATGCCACTTCACTTCACTCCACGTTACTTGGGAAGCCGCCCATGTGCTGGCCCCAGCGTCGGAGGTTCCCCGCAAGGGGTTCTGTCATCTGATCCACTTTTCGTGTTGATCGGTCCGATGCCGTCCCCGCTGGACGTTAAACTCGCGGCATACCCCGTGTTAAACACGGGAAGCTGAGGAAAACCTCAGGTGACACAGTTCCCCGCACCTAGTACGGGATGCCTCAGGCCATCGTGCCTTCGAGAAGCCCTATTAGGGACGGAAGACAGACGTGCAGAGCCGCAGTGTTACGACACGCCCCCAGCACCCAGAGCCACCCGGCCTTCTCACCGCAGGTTGCTGCCCCGCCCAGACTCCTTGGAACGTTCGGGCGGAAGCAGCGTAATTAACCGGTGTCCATGAAGATATGGCGCCGGGAACGAGATTCACGAACATTCTTAAGTCTATGAGGGAGACCCGGATTAGGCGACAAGTTCCGAGGAGACGTCCAAGGAAGGAGAAGCCGACATCCCATCATCCCGGTTTCGATCAAGGAGCAGACGCCCCTGAATAAGGGACGGATGCCGCCCGCCCTTGGAAAGCGGGACTGCGGGACCACAAGCCGCGCGCCCATCCCCTCGGGTTGACGGGTGCACGCGCGAACGCGTCCTGGCGGAACAGCGTAACCCGACGCACATCCGCACCGAAACAATGAATAATAATTTTATAAAATTCAAATTTTAGTTAGTACTATTCATAACGGCTAGTTCATAATAATATTATAATAATATACCGTTGTTTAGTAAAACCCGATATTGCGTACAACACACGCTATCGAGGAAGGTCACGATTGCGTGTAATGAAAGCCAGGTCAGGGTTGCGTGTTGTGTAAGACTCCTTTGTTGTTTCATATAACAGAATCCTACCATATTTCATTTATACATTGAATATATATATATATACACTCAATGTTGCGTAGAATTACTATTATCAAACGAACATGAAATTGTGTGTAACACAATCTAAGAATAGTGTTGTGTATACTGCAAGCTAATACGGTGTTGCGTATAGCACAAGATAATCTTGTTGTAGCATAAAACACATGACATCAAATAAATTAAAAAGAATACTTATCATAAAATATCGGGTTGTTACACGAATGGATTAAAAAATGAATTGTTTGGTACTATGAGTTTAATATATTAAAATATAAATATAAATAAATGGGTATATCATGAAAAATAAACACATAAAAATTAAATCCTTTTTCAATTTAAATTTTAAATGGATGTGAAAAAATTATAGTTTTTAGATTTGCTTTATCATTTTTATAAATTATGAAGTTACATGTCACTTTCATAAGTATTTTTTAAAAGGTGAAGTGAAAAATCATTGAAAAAAGTAATTTTAATATTAATATTTAATATTAGGTCCTTCAAAATAATATATTTTATCCTGTAAAAATATAAAGAGGAAGAAAAAAATATATGAAAGTGAAAGTAAAATACTTTTTACTATTTTGATAAATACATTTGTTGATAACCTGCATAGTAAAAAGTGGTATAAATTATTATTTTTGTTAAAAAATAAAAAATAAAATCATAACATATCATATAATATAATATTAGGAAGGGAAAATATAATCATGTAAGAATAATTTTCGAGATAAAGCGTTACAACTCAAGGGAATGTTATTTAATTGATTAATATCCCTTATAGAAAACATACACAATAAGGTAAGAAATATTCAATAAGGTTTTATGTGGTAGGAATTTAAATCCATAGAAACAATGAGATAATACCACATAATATAGTCAAGGGAATAATTTTCCCATGTTTTATGAAATATGTTCAAAAGAATGATCATAACTCAATGAAAGAATGTTCAGTTAACAAAATTTCTTACTAATGGGGTAATAATTGAATCAATATACCGTTGAAAAATGGAATATGATTTCAACTAGTATATCCCATGAAATAAAAAAAATCATGATAAAAATACCTTCATCAGTAGTAAATATACTATACAAGAAAAACATGGTGCACAAAATGTATTATGTCTCCAAGAATCATAATTGCACTAAGAAAACACTTGTGGAGTTAAAAACATTTAAATAAAATAAATTTAAGGGCAGAATTTAAAATGGAATATAAAATACCATGAATAATTATATAATAATTATTTAAAATATTAATGGGGTTCTATGTTTACAATACAATATAAAATATAGTGCAGAACATAAACATGCCTTGAGGAATTGAAATTTGAGACAAATAATCCCTTACAACTTTATAAAATATCAAGTCAAAACCACTCAAAGAACATGAATTCAATATAAAATTAAATACTAAAAATAATGATAGGACCATGATACAAAATATTAAGAGGGAATTGTATATACAATTATAAAAATTACATGATGTAAAATAAGAATTCTGTATCATGGGTTAAAAATTGAGATAAGAAACCCTTCCCTCAGTCTAGATTCATTTTGGATAATTAAAATTAGCTTATTAAAAAAGACCAAATAAAATTATTTATAGACATATATATTTACAATCCCCATTTATAATCATTCTATAAATATATATTATATAGTTTTTAACTATTTTCAATCTTCGATGTTTATGGTTTTGATCGTCTGCACTTGTTTCATAAGAGTATTTTAAATATTAATTATTCTTCCAAATTAAATCATTATTATATGATTTAAGTAACAAGAATATAAGTTCCTATATATTTTTTATATCTATAATTTCATTCCATGGGAGTTTTATTACAATCCTTAATATTTGTTTGGTAATGATCATGTTTCAGTGACTTTAAATGAACAATTGTTTTTAACAATCATTGAGTTTTATAAAAATGTTAGAATTATAGACCAATTAAATAATTATTTTCCTAATTATATCACAATATAAAAGTAAGTAAGTTCTCATAGTCATCGTTGATTAGTATTGTTCATGTTTATGTTTAAATAGACCCAAACATGAACATGCCATGATTAATGGAATATTATTAGGTGAATTAGATGTAAAACCATTATACCAGATGGATAATGATATTATTTTTTGATTATTATATTGATATATCTGAATTATAAATAATTCTAAGAATAATATTATATATATATGGTCATTACAATAAAATAGGAAATCATTTTCTTCTTAGTGTTGTTGTTTAAGACAATTAATTTTATAATAAATCTATATTGTTGATAACATTAATAGATTTCTCAGTTTTCCTTAAAAACAATTAATAGTTAAATGGAAAACTTATATATTATTTAATCTCATTCTTATAGTGATCCATTATTTTTCAAAGTGAATGAAATATTTCATTATTCCATAGAGGCTTTAATTTTCACACATGCATGGATGATGATTTTATTTTCATAAAATGGGAGGGAGGAGTGTTTTTTTTTAGCGTTACTACACTGTGAATGATGTAGGGTGTGAATTATGTTATTAAAATTTTTATTCTATTATAAAATCACCCTTTTATGATATAATTATCTCAGATATTTTACTTAATATAAGATATATAGGAAATAATGAAACAACAAAATTAAATTAGGAAAAATGGATTATAGTGGTTTAGGGAACAAAAATTGCCATATTCCACACCACCAATGAGAAAATCAATGATCTTTGTAATTTTAACTAGTCAATTCCTTTTTTGGGGATTTCTAGTCCATTTCTAAGGGTCTTAATGATTGAGTGAAAGTAGTACACACATGGTACCATAGCATTAGGATCTTTTAAACATGCTCCAATTATTCTTTCAAAACAACATCCTTTAAGGTTCTTTTACTAAGAACCTTTAAAATGAATGAGATAATTAATAGACTATTTAAAGGTTTATTTCATAGCTAAAAAATTAAGTAGATTGATAAAATAACTCTCTAGGAGATATGATAAGAATACAAATAATCTTAAGGTGAGCCTTCTAAACATAAAAAAGGATGATCATGATAACATGAATTTAGGTCTTGAATCTTATTATTCTTTTAAATTAAAATAGAGCATAGAATAAGATCTTCGAGATATAAAGATATAGATAGAGTTTATAGATAACTGTGCATGCACTTATCTTCTTCTCAATATTATGTTTTTTCACACACATAAACCACCCATGTAAATCAATTGACCCATGAATATGATTGATCTATGTAGCAGAATTTTCATAGGACATCTTCATCTAGTCAATATACTTCATGTATGCTTCTTACTCATGTATTAAAAATATTACATAGATGAATTTAATTATGTATCCTTTTTGAACTGTGTAGTTTATTTAACTACTTATCTAAATTCTTTAATTATAACCCCATGTAACTGATTTACCTATCTTATTAATCTACGCATATGATTTATCACATAGGCAATTTCCACGTAGCGATTTATGCAATGTATCCATTCCATGTAGTTTCATCCTTCAATAAGGATATTGAAGTATCCAATTCCTCAATTTTTTCATTAATTATTATATCCAAATGTATCACGTACCTGATTTTCCAAAATTATTAAAATTTCATCCTAAATTTCCATAATTATAGAATTAATTTTTTTAATAGAACAATGTTTCAAAATAATGATAAAACGCAATGAACACACTTAAAAAAATATATATATGGATGGTATTAAATCTCATAAAAAATAAAATACATTGGATATGATGGAACAACATTAGTATTCCAAAACATATCCCCTTTTGATGATCACAAAACCCATAAGATATCAAAGACAACGTATAAAAAGGTTTTATGGAATTTTGTAGAAAACAAAGAAATATATATGTGACACTATTTTTTTTATCCTTTACGTATCCTAAAAAATTAGACACTTTCCCCTTTTTATTACTTTAGTAATTATCTCCCTTTTATTAAAATTATTTTAACATTCTCTAACTTCTCCCTATTTTGTACAATTAAAAATGAAGGTAATATGATCAGAAAAAAAAAAGCAATTAATTTTTCACATATAGGTATGACCTAATTAAGGATGTTTCTAAAATGTAATGTAGAATTAGAGAAAGAATTTAATTTAGTAATCAAACTAATGATATTAAAATCATTAAATTAATACAACCTCTAAGAAAATAACATAAGAAATAAATAATGTGAACTTCCCTAAATTTCCAATTCTTAGTATAAAAAACTTCTACTAAAAACCCAAAAAAATACATATCTAACATAATAGTTATTAGACCAATGGTTAAAGTTAAGTTCAAAATGATAAGGTGATTTAGGGTTAGTTAAGTAAAATCTAGGAGTGATTCTAGAGGTAGTAAGTGGATCTATTTCTGGTCGAAACATAAACTTCCCAATATCAGTAGTAGCTCAGTGTACAGAGCCAACAATTGATCTATCTCTGGGATCTTATCTAGTTGGATTGAGAATTCATTCCAGTTTTCCTTCAACTACATAGAAAACCTAAGACCCAATATCTAAAAAACATAACTTCATTAAAGGGTTTGAGGAGAAAGCTTATTTTCTAGGTATGTTATAAGAGAAGACTACATCCACCATAAATATCTCTATCTGGTAGATCTTGGATGAATCATAAATTATATACAATCATTTTTAGGAATCTCAAAAGGTATCTAGAGTTGTAGGTGTGAGAGTCCTTCTACATTTATGATAATATAAATCATCTATACGCATATATAATCTCTTAATGATATTAGACCTACATATCTCAATTATAATAGAAAATCATCCATGTACGTTTGAGAAACATAGGAGAATCCATTTACCATAATTCCTTTAAAAGAAACAAGTTGTTCTGAGGTGAAGTTCAAAGAAAAACTGGACAAGGGAATTGGTCTAGGAATAGATGAAGTAGATGGATGGTCATGATATAACTTCTTCAAAATCTAGTACATTGATACTTGGATACTAATGACTGTTCCATTCATTGATTTTACCTCCCTCTCAATATTTTCAATCAGATCTTCTAAACCTTGAGATATTTCCTTAATAGAATTGGAAGGATGGTGAGACATGGGAGTAATATTATCAACAACAGAAGGATAAGGTAAGGCTGGGGAAGGATAAACTAATTCTGTTGTTGTCATTTTACAAAGATGAATGTAAACAACAAGAACATTCCATGTAACAAAAATTGAAACTGGGGAACATTATCAAATTCAGAGGAACTAGAATCATCTTCAAGGGAATGTAGGCATTCAAATTCTCTATAAAAGTTAACTATAATTAATATTAATCAATAATTATTTTTTATCAACGGATGAAGTTTCATTGAGACAAAACCATGGATTTCTTTAGAAATATCAAATATAACTTTTATCATTTCACAAAAATATTATTTAATATAACCTATGGTGTCATTCAATGACATATCTCCAACTCCATGATTTATTACAGCTACTATTGTTTATTGGAACTAACCCATGATATATTTTTTGAAATATTTCATCAGGAGAGGTGTGAAAATATCACTCTAGACAGATGGAATTTGAGAAGACAAAGAATTTATCACCAAAATCCTCTTATAAGACACATTTTAAAAATAATATACTACTGAATTTATAGAGTAAGAGGATGTGTTAGTTGGTTAAAACCTATTATGGAACTACAAATGACTGATCACATCAATGTATGTAGACATTCATTTAACATAGACATAATACATTAAATTTCACCAATAGCCTCTTGAGATATTTCAAATTGAACCATATAAATATTTTTTATCATGTATCTCAACCATGTAATTAGGATACTAAGTTCATTGAAAATAAATTGTAGCATAAATATTTCTTAGTCCACTCACAAGAGATTTTATCTACCCAATCACTTTTGAAATTATTTCATAGGAAACTGATGGCACATGAGGAAATGATTGAAGGGTGTAAATCATCTCTTCCAGGGTATCCATTATCTCAACCTACTTATCAAAATCCAATTTTATTGGAGAACTATCCTTATTTTATCTGATCTCATACTTTGAGGAACTCATATCCAATTTAATCTCATTGTAATCTCTTATGAGATTATCAAAATTAGTTAGAAGATCAAAAAATTATTCTATATTAGTATTGTCTGATATATATCTTACTAAGGGTTTATCCTCAAGAAATGGAGGAGGTGATTCCACATTAGGTGTACGAGAATGTTCAATAGTATTCATAACCACATAATTATTATATATTTAATAGCATGTGATATAGGATTGGATCAATTATTTGTGCCTTAAATTCGGCCTTATGTATTCATTCATTAACTGAAGTACCAGTCAAAATAACAACTAACCATTCCTTAGGAAAAACAATAGTTTTCTCAAAAATGAGATAATGATTTTAACTACTTAGAAGCTCCAAAACTGATCTTTGGAAACTGATATTCTATTAGGACCACTTTTTACTCCAATACCTCTATATCAAGCACCATCTCCATAGTTTTTTATCCCTATGTGGTGAGGTTTGTGATAGATTCCACTGAGCCACAATTTCTTATCCAAAATTATTAAATGATTTTTTCACTCTAGTATCACTCGTAGTCAATAGTTTTCAAAAGAACTCAAGAAATAGTTTTAATCATATAGATTTTTTTTGGAATCTGCCTCATTTAGACCCACTTACTTTTTCTACATAACTAGAGAGATAAGCTTACCATAAGGTAAATAATTGAAATTTCCTTTTACATTATAGCATTGATTCATAAACCAAATAATTTACCTTATAATATTAAGCTTTAAATTTTTAATCATAACATATAACAGTTACATATCATGAAATTACACTTTAACCATTTCACCAGCTCTTTTGGAAATCCCATTCTTGAAAATTATACAAAGGGTCTTCCACTAAAATTCTAAATCCTTAATAGGCATGTTCTCAAATTAAAAGGTTCCAAACAAGAATTGGAAATATTATTTTGGTCACACTAATGTTGTATAAGTCACCATTTATCAAAATTTTAACTCCTTCTCATGAGAACAATGAAATGTTTCATCCAACTCCACTAATGTAACCAGTACAACCTTTCCATTTACATTTGAAGAAAAAACATCCTATTTTCCACCAAAATTAAACTTTACATTCTTCATAAACTCATTATATTCTTATTTTAAAAAATAAACCATGTATATTTTCATTAAAAACAAATTCCCAATAATTAAACTGAAGGACCTTATTCTGCAGAATTTTGGTAGGCTTCAGCCAACCCATATCGATGTACTTACTAATTAGAACTCTCCATGATGTACAACTTACTTTTTATTTCTTGTATGAACTATAGGTTCCATCAACTTTAGACGTGTTTTTTTCCATAGAAGATAGGTTGGTTTGGGTTGATGTGATGATGGAGAGGTAAAAAACATATGATTTAAATTTTTTATGAAGGATCGTAGGTGAAAGAAGAAGGAATCAAGGGTCGATTTGTATTTAAGGAATATACATAATTTGAAATACGGTCTCATAGATGATTTAAAATTTTAGGATTATTCTAAATCATAAATAAATAAAATAAAACTCATAAAACTATTTATTTATTTAATAAAATTAGTAATATAATTAAAAAAATTAAATACATGAAAAAATTACGTTAACTTTTATAAAATCATTTAAATAATAATTAGTAAAATAATTCATAAACTAAAATATAAAAAAGGATAAATCACACTAATATAAACTCTAATAATAACAATTATCTTTTAATAAAATCAAAATAATCCCGCAAAATCGGATTAGTAAAAAAAATATTCAAACTAATTTTATATAGAGATAGAATAAAGAGTTATATCACCTATTTGGGAACGATCTCTTAAGAAATTATACCTTAAATATATTGTATTCATCTTAAAATGACATATGGATTCATTTAAATATTGATATAACTAATTTTATAACATTTTATTAACAGTATATTATAATTGAATCAAAAATACATAAAGGTGTGATTCAGCCACAAAACTTGGGCACAATAACTACCTTAGGAAATATATTCTACTGTAGAAATATAAGATGCAATTGAAAGTTGATTATAAGAATATTAGGATAGGAAAAAATTACTATAAAATGGTATGTTCTGGATGTATAGTGACCGGGTATTTTCATTTATAAATATTAAATTTGTTTAGATGAATTTTCAAAACATTTCACAAATACATGTTTGAGGACCATAAATATATAGTGTCATTAGATAGTAGACTCACAATCTTCTATTTACGTGAAATATAATCAACACATCCAATAATGATATTTCTATATAGTAAACTACATATATATACCTACTTAAAAATTTATTCATAATATGGGGAAAGGAACCATAATAATGGGTGATCTCAAAACAATTCTAAGGGTAAACATGGTGTATATCAATCGATGATCATCAGAAGACATAAAATAAGAATAAGGGCCTAAGATCATGAATATAACTTGCAAGGTTTATACCCAATGTTTCAAAGATAATTAACATGATCCATGTCACAATATATTATTATTTCAAAGACATTCATTAAAAAAGTGATAAATAATGATAAATCAATATTGAACCATAAGTTCATGTCATATAAGTGTGGCACCATCATAATTATAAAAACCATTTCATATGTCAATGTTAAATAGCGATATGTCAAATCATATTTGATATGTAATACCTATCTATTTGCATACCATAACATATTAGGCATCATCACTTGTCTCCCATAGTGGATCATTCACATTGACTTGTTTCCCATAGTAGATCACGCACATCAGGCTATTTTCTACAAAAGATCAAGCACATCAGCTTGTTTCCCATCATTATTTCAGATTATATTTTTACAAGATGAATTTTAGGGATATATTGGTCCCATCACTCATATTAACCATACATGTTTCTCTAAATAGATCATAAAAACATTCATCATATCATAAACCATTTAAAAGAAATAGGCTCCATAAAACGTTCATTATAGTATAACCCTTAAAAATGAAATTGGTATTATAAACATATCCTCATCCTAATCATAACGATAAACCTTCTAGGAAATGAATAGGGATGGTTCCATTAGATCATATCCTTAGGAAAATATAATAAATATGAAAGGTTTTTGTTATTATTGTATATAAACTCTATAAAATATCATTAAAACATTCTTGATGAAAATATAATTTTCATTTTAAAATCACTTCTCTAAAATATAAAAAGTTAAAAAATATTAATAAAAACATTATTTAAAAAAACTTAGAAACAGTAATGTAATCATTAATTAGTTTAATGATGATGATGGGGTAAAATTCTAATTATTCTTACATGATACAATAAAAATTCTTCTCACAATTATTTTTATTTGAACGTATAAATTAACTAATTTATAAAACAAAAAAAATATTATTTGTTGATTTTTTAAAAAAATTCAATACATGTGATGAAATGTAATTAAAAAATAATTTTATAATAATAATAACTTCTGTTAAAACATTTTCTTAAATCATGGACATGTAAGAAAAATAATTTTCAACCGAAGAGTGAAATGAGGCCTCTTGTTTCTAAAAACATTATTTAGTTCAATTTAGTTCATAAAGAGTGAAAAATTAAATGATAACATTTATTCTCCCAAAATAACTAGAGGTGAATAAAATAAATGAGTTTCTTGTGATTTATACCATAACATTTCATCATCTGAAACATAATCATAAACAATACTGATAAACAATGTGATTGTAACATATATTTTTTTACCAATTTGGTAAATTATTATTTGTAAACCCATGAAATAAATAACATTATATTGATATGAAAATACCCATTTTGTCGTAATAATAATCATAAAGGATATTAATTGTAAGTATATAAACCACATAAAATAAACACTTAATGAATATGGATTGTGTCTCATATAAATAAAAGTGAGATGAAAATTCCCTTACCACTTTAGAAAAATTTGAATCATAAGTTCCATTAAATAATAACATAAAATGAAACATAAAATATCATTACAATTTGGTATTATCGATATAAAATTTTAAATATGTAGTATATACATTACCCAAAATAAATGAGTGGTGAATATGGAATATGTCTCCTGGAAATAAAAGAGAGACTGGAAATCCCAAACCTCGAGCCTCAATTTTCTTCATACACATTGGGATCTCCTATATAATAAATATTTATTGTTATATATATATATATATATATATATGTATATGTTATATTAATGTACTCATATATATAATACCATATATGATTTTCTAATGGCCTTTTATTATATATTTATTAATAATTCCTTGTTAAAATCATATTTTTAGATATAACTACTTCATTTTTCATGTATGTTTTGGTTTGGTATTTTCTGCGCTTTTAGTTTAATCATGGTTTCATCATATCCAAAATACTAAACATGATATAAATATCATATATATTAATAATATATTTATTTGGTATAATCTATAAAATTTAGAGATATAAATGAATTACATGATTCATGGAGATGGTAGGTCGTACAAACAGATGAACACCAATTCAATTTTCTCCACATATAAAATGAAAGAAAGGTGAATATTAATTAAAATTAAAAAATAATTTTCATATCTTATATATCATATATATATTCATTTAATATATCCTTTTTACCATAAATGTCAAAATAAAATAAAAAACATATCACATCACATCGTGGAGGAGATAGTCCACACGAAATCATAAGAGATGATATCATTTTCTAATGAATTTGAAGTTAATAAGGTATTTATTATATTATAATATCTTAAAATCATCATTATATCCATCTATTATAGGTGGTGTGGGAAAATGAGTTACATCGGTTCTTGAGGTAATAGTCCTCTGTGGGCACGATTGGCAGTTCTGTTTCCCATTTGATGGTAGAGGATACAGATATGGGTTATGTAATTCTCATAATTACATAACAGTATATGTTAGATTTGGATATTAATATATAATAATATTGGGAGAATATTTTAATGATGTGGAACAAAAAATAAAACAAAAACACTCGGTTAAGAAAAATAACTATTCATCAGTCAACATCCTTAGGATTGCATCCAAATCCTTAGTAGGATGGATTATTAATACAAATAGTCCCCTGGGATGTGGGGAGTGAAGTATGGAAGATATTTTGGTAGTTTCTGGCTAAAATAATGTGTTCTTGGTGTAGTAAGTGGAGAGTAGTGGGGGGTTCCTTTTTAAATTGTAATGGAGGACACAATTGGATGGTTTGAAAATAAAAACATATATACATGTTTTACACATGAAACAATGTTACCAAATGGATCATTAGAGAATATTAGAGTATATAATGTCGAAATTTGGCCATAAAATATGAATTTTATAATTTTTTAGTTCATTTTAAACATTTTATTTTTAGTTTCGCCTCTTGGTAAACCAATTTTAACCTCAAATATTGAAATTAATATTTACTATTTTTTGAAAAAAAAACATATGTTGAAATTATTATATAATATTGATTATTATTATTCCAAATATTGAATCCATTTTTTCATATTCAATTCACATATATTTCATAATTTAATTAAAAATTAATCCTACTGACGTGATAAAAAAGAATGTTTCCTAAGAAAACGTTTTCTAAAATGTAGAAAGTTAAATTATCAAAATTAAATATAAAATTGATTTAAATGAACTATATTTTATTAATAAATATATAATTTTTCATATTTTAATTTTTAAACAATCTTAAAATGAAATATATCCTCTAAATTCTATATACTAAATAAATGTTTTAAATAAAAAATCATTTTTAGTATTCATGGAAAAATAATATTGTTTGAAAATTCTCGAAAAATCACTTAAAGATAATTTTGACATGTATATTTAAAAAAAGAAGTTATTTTTCAAATAAATTTTATTTAATTGGAAACTATTATTTTACTATTTGTTCAAAAAAATAGTAAAATCATTATTTTTAGAAAAAGGTATTTTCAAAGGATATAACGTCTTTGTAAATAATTAAGTACTATTTTATGAATATGTTTTATTTATATAAACCCATTTTAATTAATTTCCAAAGAAATTATATTTATACCACTATTTTTAAAAACTATGTTTCAACTATTCTGTTTAAATAATAATATTAATAATATATCATGGTTCTTTATAACTAGATGTTGTGAGTAAGGAATGATATCAACGAAATTGAATTTCTTTGAATAAAATAATATTTCATAAAGAATCATAGTGTTAAATTATACCCCCCATAAAATATATTTCACCCTTTAAATTTATCACTATGATACAAATAAATGAGAATACTCCAGCCTCATCATATCCTTAGGTTCTCATGTAGCATCCTCAATTTGGTGGTTTCACCGCAAAACTTCGACAGGGAGAGTGGTCTGGTTTCATATAACTTTCTTTCATTGATCAAGATTCTATAAAAAATATTATTTATAGGAAATATCATGATCTATTGGTATGACCTCTATGTTTAGTACATGTGAAGGATCGGGTTTTTACTTTCTCAAAAGGGATACATGGAACACATCATTGACTTGAGAGAGGTTTGGTGGAAATGCTAAGATATAAGAAAACATCCCAACTCAATAAAGAATATTTAATGGGAAAACATACCAATGGATCATATTTCCTTTATTTATGTATCTCATAACCATCTTCCAGGAAAAAAATCATATAAACACCTTCTCACCGACTTCAAATTTTAGATCACATCAAATATTATCATTATATCTTTTCTATAGACATTTTTCCACCATTATTTGTTGCTAAATTGATCTAGAATTATCTACAATTTATATATCCCTATCAGTTCCCAATAGCTTTCCTTCCCAGTCTTTAGCCCAAAATGTTAGAGTTCTAAACCACTTTCTATAAAGGGCTTCATATGGATCCATTCGAATTATCTAGTGAAAGATATTATTGTAATAAATCTCAACTAGAAGAAGGTATTGATCCCAATCACATTTTAATTATATATAAAAATATTTTAAAATGTCCTATAAGGTTTTAATTGTTCTCTTGGACTGACCATCAATATTATTTGGATAATTATTTGTTGAAACACAACTCTGTATACAAATCCTATTGAAGACTTGTCTTGAGTATCAAGGTAAATATAAAATTTCAATCAAATACAATATAATGTTATAATAAAAGAAAACTTACCACTTAATTAATGTATATTTTATAAATATTATCTTGTAAAAAATATTATCTAATATTAATGAAGTGTGTTAACTTTTAAAGGTGATCAACTATTACCAAAACAACATTATGCCCTTTTGATTTTTTATGGAGTCTGATCAGCAAATCCATGGTAATTTTTTACCATTTCCATTCTCATATGGGAAATGGATTTAAAATCCCCTTAAAATTTACTCTCTAAAAATTAACATCATGACATAAAATTCATCGAGATACAAAATTTTAAATATATCTCTCTATTATATCCATATAGAAATAATCATTCAAATCTTTATACATCTTTGTACCTCCTGGATGAATCGAGAATGAAGAACTTTGAGATTCCTCTAATATATCCTTCTTCAAATCTAGTATGGAAGGAACATAAACACAACTCATTAAACTTATTATTCCATAATAATTAGGGTTAAACTAGGAATATTTTTAACCATGTTCTATAACTCTACATCATTGTTATGTGCCACATTAATCTTCAATTGGATAGATGGTTGAACACTTATTTGGGAAAGGTAAGATTTATCCCCTTTGTAATTTCCAGATCCATCCTTTTAAAATACATAAATATTGGATATTTTAATATCCTCATCATAGATAAGATATCATGATCCTTTTGACTCATAGAATCAACCACCTTGTTTGTTTTACCGGGGTGGTGATTAATTGAGCATTCATAATATTTAATCAGTTCCAACCATCTTATCTAGAGAATTTTCAACTATTTATATATGAATATATACATTAAAATTTTATTATCCGCATATATCACACCTTTCTTCATAATGACAATGCATCTATATAATTAACAACACAATTATCACAACTATATCTAAATCATAATTTTTGGTAATTTTTCTTGTGAATATTCAATTATTATGGGGAATGATCTACCATCATATCATTTTTAAATCTCTGGTTTATCTCTATGATAATCATATGTTCACAAAATCAATATAATATTTATCTATCACATAATTTAAAAAATGTCATAATAACTAGAACATCTCATAGGCTAGTGGTAAGTGTTTTAACCTTATTTCCATTTAGTTGTGGGATCATTCCCCACGGCTTTTCCAAATGTGATAGGTTATCCTTTTTTACTAAAAATATCATAATATAATTCTAATAACATCCCCAAAAATATGATGAACTTGCTTGAAAATAAATTTACTCATCGAAGATCTTATAAATATTGATGATTATCAATACAGTTAATCTTATTAAAAGAGAATTCATTTCAAATAGTAATTCATGTTAAATGTAAGGGTTGCATATACGATATATTAATAAAACATCTACTATAATTTCATTAATCTCATCAAAATACCTCCAAAAAAAACTTCAAAATAAGTGTTTAAAACTTTGAACTTTTGACCAACCTTGAACTCATAAAACCATGGTGGTATCCATAACTATTAAGTCAATCATACATGAGCACATATATGCTTCAAAAAATTAACTTTATCCATAGGTGTTTCATAATTCTTATTACCAGAATACCATTAGTAAAAAAATTCTACAACATAAATCATAAATCCAAATACATACACACGTCAATCCACTTCGTTATTAAACCATTAAATAGGCTTCATCATCTTGTTCCTTAATACTTATTTCCTTTTATATGTTATTTTTATTCAATTTGTTATCAACAAAAGTTCATTTATTCATACAACCCTATTGATACTCTACTTGAGATTTCCCCTAGTACATAGATTTTTATAATGCTCATACTTTCCACATTTAAAATATTCAATAATTGATGATTCTATAAGAAAACCATTATTATCATCAATTACGTTAAACAAGCATTTCATTTTCCCTTACCAATTACTTATTCCATTCCCTAATTCTCCACACATTTAACGTCTTCTTATTCATTTGATAAATTCCCTTCAGTTCTTCTTCCCACATTCTTGACATATAAAAAAATAAATATTCATTTCTCTATGGTCTCCACCACCAGATCTCCGTAAAAACTATATTCATCTACTTTTTATTGAGTCATATAGTTTGTTATGGAAATATTTGTTGATAATATATTGTGATAACTAATTAGGAATAATACAAATATATTTTACACAAGTCATCAACCCAATTGTTTTCTTATTAAAACATCATCAATCAAATTCCATATTAACCCAATTATTTTTTGTTCTTACCTCTATCTAAAACAGAAAAGCATAGTGTGAGAAACTATATTTATTGTGGAAAACAACACAAGCATGTAAAATAATTTATATAATTTCTAAATAAAGATAACATATTTTCAATATATGTTTCTATAGGTTTAAACTAGGAAATTCATGGTCATCTTCTATTAAAATACTTCATGATCATTCATAAAGAGTTTTGGGAATTTCAAAGACTTATTCCCCCATACATTCAAATTAGGTGTGCAGAAAGGATCATTTTCATACACGTGGTAATGATCAAGTAAAATCCCAATGAGCCAATTTAAGATTTATTACCCCTAGGTACAACTATATTAGATTCACATCAACATGCAGTATCTAGATAGGGATTTAATTATATTCAAATCACTCATTAAATCATTTTAAAAAATTCTAGGATACTTTCTTAAACAGTGATTTGTCCGTAGTCTTACCCTTAAGGTTCCCACAAATATTTTCTTATTCTAGTTCCAAAGTTTAACTACTTCTTTCGTCTGATACCAACTATAGTGTTTGAGGCCTTTCATATATAAATATAACATATTTTTAGATTAATATTCAATAAATTTCACAAATACACACCAAAGTACTATAAAGGTTTAGTGTTTTTAGAGACTAGATATATAGTATTATTATTTTATAAAATATGTTTAACATCTCTAATAAATATTTTCCCATTTATTACGCTTCGTATAGATACCCTACTTAAACCATTATTCATAACCCATGGAAATGAAACATAATAAAGAGTTATATTAGATGATCAGTAAGGGTAATCATAGAAGTATCTATCGATGATCACAATAAAGAATACAATAAACATGATGATATCAAATCAAGAACATAATTTACATGGTTCAAAAACAATTTTTTAGACATCATAAACATGATTCATGGAATAAACCATTATCATTTCAAAGACATGCATTATAAGAGTGGGAAACCATCATAAATTAATCATGAACAATACATTAATTTCATATAAGTGTGAATCCATTATAAGTGTATGTTGATGCAAAAAAATTGAGAAGTCAAAGAACAAGAGGGATGCCTCCCAGTTTTCCTCACGGAGCCCTTTCATGGAGCCCCATGGCTCCACGCCCAGCATAGAACAATGAGGTAGTAACACTCTGTAAGCCATTTTGATGTCCGCGGACTACCGCAGAGCAAGGAGGTGGTAACCCTCCGCGACCGCATTTGACATTCGCGACCCACCTCGTAGCAAGGAGGCGGTAACACTCCACGACTGCCTTTGATGTTCGCGATCCTCTGAGGATCTAACTCCATCTTCACGTAGAGCGATCTCTGTGAACCATTTGTTCTTCAATGTACTTCTGTTTTGAAAAGTGCCTCCCCCTTTTCCTTAATTGAGACACTCTTATGAGAGGAATTCCTTTCATGAATCCCACGGGCCTTCGCGAAGGAAGAAGATCCCCACAGGGACTTGGGTTGTCACGAAGTGTTTATTCTTCACGAAACACCGACCAGAACCACATGACATTTATGCTAAGGTAGGGTCATTTTGCTTTGCGAAGAACATTTCTTCACAACACCATGCATCGCAAGGCACCCCTACTTCGCAAGGAATTTCTTCGCGAATACATTTTCACATCATAAATCACCATCCATATTCACCTATGTCATATGCCTATCCTAAGAAACATTACTTCAGGAAGCACAACCCTTAACAAATCCCCTCCATTCATGGATCACCAGATCTTGAAAAGGATTCTATATATGAACCCCTCTACTCTGCAACTCCTTTTCCTATGCATCCCTTTAGGTTTTCATGAAACATTTTCAAAGTACCTTGGATGATACAACACATTGTGTTGCATTGCCTCATGCTTCTTTGCATGAGAACGCTAAGGTCTATTTCTTCTTCTCATAGACACGCTAACATGGACCCCCCCCCCCCCAATGGTTCGCTCTATAAAACCCCCCAACCATGGTGTTGCCTATCCCCTATCTTCACCAAGTGGTAGAGGGTACCGATTTTGTAATTCTTACAGGTGCGGAGTAAACCCACCTCGTCCGAGCTTCAGGACACTAAAATGCCAAGAACCTTCATCCTCACCACATGACATTAAAATGTGACCTCATCATGCATTGTGTACGCGAGGTTCCCCATATCAGACATTCTCTATGCTCACTAGTCTCTACGGGAGTGAGATCATTCCTCACATGGAATGAAATCCTCTTTATCGGAGTGGTGTCCGTCCTTGAGGAAAATGCATCCACCCTGGTGTAAACCCCTAGCTTTCCTTGCAGGAGGTAGCAACCCTACTCCTCCTCTCTTCCAGGGTGCCAAATCCCTCTCACGCTAGGCTTTGTCACCACCAGGGCCTCCACCCTGGAGTAAGTCCCAATCTCCATCACCATAGGCCATTATCCATGCGTAAGCACCGGTTTCCTCTTTGGTCCGCTAACCATGTGTAAGACCCACTATACATCACACGGATGCACCTTTCATGATGTGATCATAACATATTTGTTGTCTCTTGTTTCTCACACCGAGCATGACTCACGTGGTCTTAGAGCAAGCATCGACCATGAAATCCTCTCAGGGCAGCCTAGAGTGTAAGCCCCATCCCAACCTGAACTATGTGGTCTTTGATCCTTGCCAAGGAAGGGTACATAGGAAGCCTCCCTGAGGTTCAAGCCCACCACCCATTGGTTCCGACATCCTTCACTTCGGTTCACCAACACCTCGGGAAACCTAGAGGGTAATCCCCACACCCATACCTGAACTACGAGGTCTTTGATCCTTGCCAAGTTAAGGTACGTAGGAATCCTACATGAAGTTCAAGCCCACCATCTATCTGAGCCCCAGGTCCTCCTTCATGTTGGTTCACCCCCGTCCTATATGACGTCAAACTATGAGTCTCAATTAGCAGTTAGTCATTATCTCCCCTGATCAGCGGTAAGCCATTGTTTCCCCTAGTCAGTGGTAAGTCATTTCACCCACCTAAACTACATGGAATTTGATCCTCGCCAAGGCAAGGTATGTAGGAAGCCTCCCTGAGGTTCAATCCCACCACCCATTGCTTCTAAACCCCCTCCACATTGGTTCACCAAACTTCTCCATGAACTAAGAGGTATTTCATCCTTGCCAAGGCATGGTGCGAATGAAGCCTCCACGATGTTCATGACCACAATACATTTAGACCCCAGGTCCCCGTTTGTGTCGGTCCACCGACCCTCATCCCATATGAACAATGTGGGTTTGATCCTTGTCTCCTAGATAAGGTACGTAGGAAGCCTCCATGAGGTTTGACCCTGTCCAGCGGTAAGGAATTGCAACTCCATCCAGTGGTAAGCCGTCCTGACCCTATCCAGTGGTAAATCATTCTGACCTCAATCAGCGGTATGCCATTGCGTTCGTGACTCAGCATCAAGCCATTATAATCCCATTTGTTGGGAACCTCATCTTTGGTCCATCCTAGTGGCATCATACCAACATGGTCTGATAACCATGAGTAGGCCCCAAACACATCATCGGGTTTTCTTCCTATGTGTATGCCCCCAATTCAAGTCCATTGCCTGGTCTTCCCTTCGATCCTATGTGTTTCGGGAAGGTCATTCCCCAACCTAGAGGTTCCATTTCCTCTAGTTCCAATACATGTTCCCATTCTCACGGGCCACCTCCTTAGGCATCCCTTTGCCCTACCGAACTACGCGGACATTTATTCCCTACTAAAGGGATACATAGGAAGTCTCCTCGGGACTCAAGCCCAACATTACCATCATCCTCACGGCGGTTCAATCCCATCCTCCATCCACTTCATTCAAACAATCTAACATCCATCTTGAGTCTTACTCGGGCCGACACATCCTGGTGAGTTCATGACAACTCACCCCCCAACATCAGTGTTCCCTCCAGAGGTTTCACCCATCTAATCCACTTTAACTAGTGTTCTGATCATTCTGATCCATCTCCTCCGGACGTTAAACCTGCGGCATGCCCTCTGTTAAACATGGGAAGCTGTGAAAAACCTCATATACATGCCTATGAAATAGGATTCCCTGAATTAGACATGGGATGGCTCCGGCTTCCGCGCCATCAAGAAGCCCTATAATATGGGGAAGGAACCCAGACGCGCCAGTGTTCCACTTTCCAGACATTCTTGTGATTTCCAATGTGACTACTCCCTTGATCAAAGGTTTCTGCCCTGACCAGACCCTTCGGAATATCTTGATAGAAGCAGTGTAACTAACTAGTGTCCATGAAGATATGGTACTAGGAAGAGTTTCACGAAAAATGCATAAATCTATAAGGGAGACCCAGACAAGTTCACGAGTTATGAGGATAAATCCATTGAAGGAAGAACCGATATCCCATCATCCCATTTCAATAAACGAGAAAACGTCCCCGAACAAGGAACGGATGTCGCCCACCTTTGGAAAGCGAGAATGTGGGGCAACGAAACCGTGCCTTCCGTACTCAAGCAGACGGGCACACGCGCCCAGGCTATAGCATCAGAAATAGAAATGGTGAACCCGACGTGAATATCATCTCCTAAATATAGAGATTAGTAGTGTTCAGGACATCAATGGATTAGCATGTCACCGGATCCAGTTCTCTGTCACCGGGTCCCACCAAGGAAATAGTGGGCCTGGTGTGAAACTCACCAGAAGTTGGGGTAGTAGAACATTGGACGTCTCGGTCTGTGACGTTGTCAATGTGGATCCATCTTACCAGCCATAGAATATTGAATGGCACTGGGACATTAGTCATCAATTTTATTTTTCTTTCAGCACTTATGAGTTAATCTCCCTACATTCAGAAACCAAGTTCCTCCACCCAGAACTCGGTCAATGCCTACCCACCGATGTAGGGGTAGGGGTGGTGCCAACGCAGTTGTCCCAAACTGTTCCACCTCTTTCTAAATGGCCTCTAAACCAACGACCATAGGGTGCCCACGCCCCATCTCCCCGTCAGAGGTCATCCAACGAAGGGTGATCAATGACCTCATACGCCTGTATGATGAGGGGGGAACTATCCTGACTTGGGATATGACCCACCTGGATTTAGAGGCGTCTACGCCTCGTCGTCAATGCTGCCCCCGAGGGCTACGCAGGGAGTCAGTTATCCCCACTCAAACATATAACCGTTTCGGGAGCCTATACCTAGAACACTTCGACGTCTCCCCGCCCTACTCCCATAAGGTATCGAGATGTCCACCCCATGGAAATAGTGATACATCATACTTGCCTGTTTCACTGGGCTGGAATCAACTAGCTCAAGACAACATGCCACTATTTCTTTTATATCATCAAGTGTGGCCCCTTGGACTGAATACCATATGGGATTAGGTATACAACTTTCATTGAAATGGTTTTGGTTGTACCGGAATCTCTTGATATGGTGACCACTACTACTTAGGCTGGTACCAGCCTCCCTTTGGAATATGCTGACCTAGAGGAAGCTTTTCCCACTGGGGATCCCTTATCTACAAGAGAAGAAGAGAATTTGGAGGATGCTCCCCCTGCCTTTGAAGAGGGCGTTTCCGCCACGGTCGATGAGTTGTTACAGGTAATCCTTAGTAGCAAGGCAGATCCGAGACCTAAATTAATCAGTGTCGCCATGTCCTTTGAGGAGCAGCAGCGGTACATAGAATTCCTGAAACAACCACGTGATGTATTCTCCTAATGTTACAATGAGATGTCATGACTAGATCCTCAGGTAGTCATCCATCGTCTCAGTCTCCCTGATAATCATCATGTGTTCAAACAGCCTCCCAGGGAAGATGCACCCTTCTCATGGTGCCATGGTTGAGGTAGATGTTAATAAGATCATCTGCGCCAATTTTGTTAAGGAGGTCCAATACCGCAAATGGCTAGCCAAAAATGTGCCAGTTAGGAAGAAGAACGGACAGACCATAGTCTGCATCGACTTCTGGGATCTCAATTGTCACTATCTAAAGGATGATATTCCCCTTCCTGTGACGGAGTTGCCGATTGATGCTATAGCTAGGTTCCAAGCCCTCTCCTTCATGGATGGTTACTCCGAATACAACCAGATCCGAAGGGTACCCTAGGGAGAGGAGTCCACAACCTTCAAGGTGCCACATGGTACATTTTGCTACCAGGTCATCCCATTCATCTTAAATAATTCAGGTGCCATCTATCAGCGGGCCATTCATCACATGTTCAATCCAATCTCCAAAACATTGGTGGAATGCTATATGGATGATCTGTTGGTCAAATATCACCAGTTCCAGGACTATATCAAGCACCTTGAGAAAGTGTTAGGCTTCCTCCATTCCCACCACCTGACGATGAACCCATGGAAATGTGCCTTCAAGGTCACCTTTGGAAAGTTCCTTCACTTTTTTTAGGTACCAGGGAATCAATATCGACCCAGAGAAGATCAAGGCCATCATTCAGATGCCTCCCCCAAGAAATATTTGGGATCTTAAAGGTTTTCAAGGACACTTAACCTACATACACTGATTCATTATGAATATTTATGGAAAGTGTATGCCCTTTTCTTAGATCATGAAGAAAGGCATCGCCTATGAATAGGATGAATAGTGATAGACCGCATTTGAGAAAATAAAGCAGTATATGCTCCAGCATCTGGTCTTGATTCCACCCATCTCCAGAAAGCCATTGGTTTTTTATGTGACTGCCCTGGAATGATCTCTTGGTGCCCTTCTCAGACAGAAGAACAATTAGGGGACAGAAAAAAACCTCTACTACCTCAGTCATTTTCTCATCGATATGGATACCAGATACTCCCCATTCAAAAAGATCTTCCCTGTGTTGGTATTCACAGTACAGAAATTGTCACATTACTTGCAGCACCATGAGGTACAACTTGTGTCTCGGGTAGACCCACTGAAGTACATTCTGAACCGCCCCATGTTGATAGGTCGTCTAGCTCGGTGGGCTGTGATTATTCAGCAATTCGATATCTGGTTTGTCTCTTATAATGCTATTAAGGGGAAAGCATTGGAATACTTTTTTGCTGCCCATTCGGCTCCTACTGAATAGTCCTTGGATCTTGATTTTCCTAATGATAAAATACTCTAAGTAGATCATTCCATCCCTTGTTGGCATTTTCATTTCGATTGTGCTTCCCGACGTTCCACCGACAAGAGGCTCAATGGCCCCTTGCTTAAAAGGGTAGGCTTGGGTATCAACTTTATTACCCTGGAACAAGACATTCTGTTGTACTCATTCCTATTGTAAGAAGGTTGCACCAACAATGAGGCAGATTATCAGGCTCTTATCACTGGCCTCTAGCTGGCCTTAGAGATTGATGTGCCCCATTTTCTTGTGAAAGGGGATTCTGAACTAGTCATTAAAAAGATCAATGGTGACTACGTCATCAGAAAGATGGAGCTCGTTCCATTGTTGGAGTGCACTCTCCATCTAATGGCCTAGTTCCCATATCGGCCAGAAGTTACTCATGTCCCTCAATCTTATAACGTTCGAGCTGATGTCGTGGTCGTCTAGGTTGCATCACTTGCAAAACTTGAGCAGGATGATCTGATTATCCATGTGGCACATCGGAGAGTCATTGTTCTCGTCACCCTAGGTGACAAAAATGGCCTGCAAGTGATCCATTTTACCGCCAGATCCTCCACGTCAGGACCCCTTGGTTCCTCAGATGTAGTGGTTGAAGTGACCCTCGACTGGATAGACCCCTTTTTCGAGTATCTCCACAATGGTTACCTCCCAACTGATTGGGATGAGCGTGAGAAAATCTGACATCACGCGCTGCAGTTTACCATCTAGAGTGGTCCCAGTCTTGAGAAGATCCTTTACAAGTGCGGGTTCAATGGTGTTATCGTTTGTTGCATTCAAGGAGTCGAGATTTCTTAGGTCATGAAGGAGGTTCACGCTGGTTCATGTGGGGCTCATCAGACCGGGCCAAAGCTATCTCACTATATCCAGAGACTGGGGTATTTTTGGCCCTCCATGATCCATTATTTCCTCGAGTTCGCCAATAGATGTCATGCGTTCCAAGTTCATTCCAACATCGTGCATCAGACACCAGATCCTCTCCACACTACCAAGTACTCTTGGACCCTCATAGTCTGGGGACTGGATTTCATGGAACTATGTCCACCGGTTATAGCTCACCAATGCAGGTTCATCCTGACCGCTACAGATTTCTTTTCCATGTGGACAAAGGGAGTTCTGCTCAAGGATTTCAAGGCTGGTTCTATCGTTGACTTCATGAGCTCCAATATCATTTACTAATTTTGAGTCCCTTACGTTGTGATCACTGATGATGACACCAACTTTCGAGAAGCCGAGTTGAAGAAATTGTGTGCCAAGTACTCCATTTGTTCTAACCATACCTCCCACTACCACATGCAAGCAAATGGGCTGATCGAGGCATTCAACAAGACCCTCTCTAACATTTTGCAGAAAATGGTTGGTCAGAACAAGAAGAGTTGGTCAGACAAGCACCCCAATTCCCTCTGGGATTATCGGATGATGACTCGTAATTCTACACAGGTGACCCCATATTCCATGGTATATGGAACAAAAGTTGTCCTGCCTATCAAGACTCGGTTTCCTTCATTACTCACAACGGTCTATAACCAGCAGGTGCCAGATAAGGTAGCTGAAATTTTTCTAGATGAATTGGAAGCACTTGATGAGAATAGTCTTTGTGCCCTGCACAACCTGGAAAGACACCAGAACAAGATGTCCATAGCCTCCAACAAGAAGGTCCTCCTCTGCTCTTTCCTACAAGGTAATCTGGTATTGGCCCTCTAGACACCAATGATACCTGGTAGAAAACCACCAATGTTGGTGCCCAAATGGGAAGGACCTTTCGTTGTTCACATGGTTTACCCCAATGGAGTGTACTCATCGGTGACCATGGATGGTGAGCGTATAATTCCTCCCACCAGTTCCAAATTCCTCAAGAAAACATTTTCCTGAGCCAAGTGGTCTGGCATGACCCTAAACTATTTGGTCCCATAAGACCCTAAACTGCATGTTCCTACATGAATTTAAACTATGAAACGTCCCTCATGGGGTTAAATTGTATTTCTTCCTACAAGACATTGAACGGCACCCATAAAACTATGTATGGCTTGATTCCCATCCACATGGGATACATAAGAACACTCATATTCTCGGTCCTGAGTCCATCCCCCAGACTCTTCTCTTTGACTATCCCCCCTGGGTATAGTTCTATCAGAGGGTCCTTCCATAGTATAGTGTAGGATTCTTTAGCCCCACTCATGTTAGGATTAGGACGGCTGCACCATGGGCCCCCTCCCCATTCTTCTATCCTTCCACTTCCTCATCGCACGACATTAAACTACATGGTCTTTAAGAACTATGTATGGCTTGATTCCCATCCCTATGGTATACGTAGGAACGCCCAGACATTTTGTCTATTGGCCTGTCCCAAACTTCAGAATCTCCCCTCGGGTCAATACCTATGGTATGGTATATGCTTTTCTCCAATTCACATCGATCTCATCTTGATCTCGCCATACGTCTTGCTCCTAGGATATATTCTTCACTTTCACTACCCTGGTTGACGTTTAAATGATTGGGCACAGCTATGCTTCACCCACTCCTCTAATTGGGACTCCATCATCTTTCACATCCAAAAGGACCCCCGACTAGAATGTTTGCTCGGGCTAAGGGATCTTTTACCACTTTGGTCCAATGCCCTCGAGGATGATGATCAAAAAATTGATACAAGTCCCGCGTTGCGAATATGTTCAGCGATTGATGCTCATTTTTTTGTTCCCATTTCTGGTCACACTATAATGAAGTTGGGTTTCGAACATGGTTAGTGGGTAACTGTTGTTGTTGTCACCATGCCCATAGATCTAAAACATTGAGTGTAGTGGTTCGTCCTGCCTGCTGCATTGTCAAGTTGTGACTCCCTTCTTGCGATGCCAGCTATCATACCCTTATATGATAAAGAATTCTGAATATGGCTCCTTTTTTCCCACACCGAGCACTTATCAAGTGAGATTAGGAGCTGTGATGAGGCTATAACCGCACAAGAGGTCATATGGCTATAGTTGGCCAGGATGACCAGCCTCAGGTCCTTCGACCCCTTCGGGGCCCTCACCCAAGTTCTCAGTTAGAATTGTGTGGTGCGGTGTGGACACATTTCCTCATTCACGTCCGGCTATTTCACCATGCCACACATATCCCCTTGAGATATCCCTTCCTCCATTTATCATCTTTTCTGTGAGCACAGGCGCTTCCATGCTCGACATGACCCATCATTTGGGTTTCAATCACCCTCTATATCTAGAAGGGCCCTGGAATAGCATGGATACTCTGCCTAAGGGATCCCCTACCGTTATGAGATAACACCCTCGAGGATTATGAGTGACAAGTTTATGCAAGTCCCATGTTGTGAATATGGTCAATGGTCAATGCTCAATTGTTTACCCCCTTTGGATCATATAAGGGTGGATACTGTGTTGAGAACCTGGTCAAAAGTTGTCCTCAATCATCGTTGTTTATTTGTGTTCTTCCATAAGAATGATGATTCTCCCTTTATATCCAATGAATATGACATTAAACTAGAGTTATACGGTTTGAGTTCTATGACACTAAACTAAGATCACTTCCATCCTCACTACAAGACCTTAAACTGTAAGTTGGACATGATGCTTTGTCCATGGCCCAGCATCAGGCCCTTGGCCTTTTCGGGCCCCTGGCCCAAGTTCTCACTTAGGGTTGTATGGTATGGTGTGGGATTATTTCCTCATTCACAACAGGTTACTCTACACACCGTACACCTCCATTGTTTGAGGTATCTTACCCCTTTATTTTTCCTCACTGCAAGAAGGTAAACTGCAAGCTGGCTGGGACTTTCCGTCCGAGGCGCATCCTCAGGCCCCTTGGCCTTTTTAGGCCTCTGGCCCATGTTCTCACTTAGTGTTTTGTGGGGTGGTGTGGGATTATGTACTCATTCACATCAGGTTACTCACCACGCCGTACACCTCATTCGTGTGTTGTATCTTACCCATTTGTGCCCTTGCTTCATGATGGTAAACTGCACATTAACCTCTTCTATAACTACGTGTGGCTTGATTCCCATTCTCTTGGGATATGTAGAAACACCCAGCTATTTCTGTTGTTGGCCCAGCCCCATCTCATGGAGATCTCCCTGTTATCTAGGCCCTTTGGCCTGCATTCTTCCATGAGAGGGGTATATGGTGCTGTATAGGATTATGTCTTCATTCACATCGGGTTTGTAACTACCACGCCATGTATCTATTTCTCCTAAGATCTCTTTGTATCTATGTTCTATACTCATATTTTCAAATTGGATTCTCTTAGGTTGATCCCCTCGACCCTCTATAGTGGTTCACCAATGTGCCCATGAGTACTCTGGTTCAGCGTTTGGAATGTCGGATTTTACCTGGACATGAATTCCCCCCTTTTCCAGGCTTCGTGTTCCCCCTTATTTCGGATTCCATAATCTTTCACACCCAAAGGGACCCCCCAAATGGAATGGATGCCTAAGGGCTCTCCTACCATTACAGGCCAATGACCTATAGGTTTTCAGACAACAAATCAATACAAGTACCATGTTGCGAATACAGTCAGCAGTCGACACTCATTTTTTTTCCCATTTCAGGAAACATGATATGGATGTTTTGTTTCAAATACTTTCAATAGTTATCCTCCATCACCATGCCATCCCCTTTAAGCCTTGAATGTTGGTTACATGATTCATAATATTTTCCACCCCATCATGTCCAAATGGAATTTTGAAACTCCTAGTTTTATCCCTTAGTGTGCATTTCCACGTTAAGAGGACACAAGTCACTGTAAATGCATTATTCGGGGCTCCACACTGATTTCCCTTTGGCGTGTGTTCTAGGTATTGCAAAAACCTCTTCCGCCCTTGTTTCCCACACCGAGTTTGGCTCACGTGAGATTTGGAATCATTTTGAGGTCCGCACTTACTTGGATGGAATTCGCTCCTCTATGGTCCAAGCTCTATGACCAAAAACTATGATCTCTTTTAGAACTACATACAGCTTGATTCTTATTACTATGGGATACGTAGGAATGCCTAGACCTCATGTATTTGGGTCCAGCTTGAGTTCCACTAATTTATCTCTTCTGTTCTGCCTTCTGGGATTTAACTCTTACAAGACTGTGTGGTATGGTGTGGGATTATGTCCTCATTCACGTTGGGTTTTCATTGGATGCACCACACAATCCCATTTCTTGGAGTTATCCCCCTACGTCCTGTCACTCATGACATTAAACAGTATTTTGTCCCACATAATGTTAAAAGGCGCCTTGGAGAACTGTGTGTGGATTGATTCCCATTCTCATGGGATACGTAGGAACACTCATCCATCTCATCATTAGGTCCAGGTCAATTGGGAACTAGTTTCTCCTGCCCCTTATTCTCTAATATTTTATGGACCCTCAGCCCAAGGATTCCTCCTCGAAATCGCGCATGGTATGGTTTGGACCTCATCGTCATTCACGTCGAGTATGCTTCATCATATCGTGTGCATCCCCTCTGGAACCTCATCTCTCTTTTATAACTCTGAGCCATATGACTTTAAACTATGATGCTTAGTCCCACACAACTTTAAATTATTGTGTCTATCCTGCACGACGTTAAAAATGCATGGTTGGTCCAGTCACATGACCCTAAACTGTGACATTATCATCCTGGCCGCATGACAAAAAACGGAACTACACTATGATATCCTCACATGAGGAGGCATCATGTTTGGTATTGTTCATACACCATACCATTTTTCAACTCTTTTACATGGCTTCATTTTTGTGGCGATTCCTGGAATTTCTATCCTAGGTCCATCGCTACACCAAAAAAACACTCATTCATCCTAAATGACAAATAAGATCTATCAAATACCACTTCTTTCAGTTCAAGGGACATACCTGCACGACTTTTTAGAACTATGTGTGGCTTAATTACCACTCGTATGGGATATGTAAGAATGCCCGTGCACTTTTCCTTAGTCCCAACCTAGCTTACTTTTTCGGTCCCTCAACCTGAAACCTCCCCCAAGAAGTTCATGGTGATTCGGACCATGTCCTCATTCACGTTGGGTTGTGAAATTATATCATCATGTGTCCCTTATTTCCAATCATCCGCGGTCCAAGCTCTATGAATATAAACTAAGACCACTACACATCTTTTCCGCAAGACGTTAAACTGCATGACATCTTCCAAAACTACGTATGGTTGATCCCCATCCTCATGGGATACGTAGGAATGCCCATGAATTTTTGTCTCAAGCCCCAGCCCCAAGAATCTACCAATCCCGCCCCTTATTTTTCGGCCCCTTGGCCCGAACCCATTTGAGAACATGTGTTGTGGCGAGTACCTCTTAGGCTCTCATTCACGTCGGTTTTTTCAACAGTCGCACCATGTGTTTCCCATATCTTTTCCCAGCGTGGACTGAGTTCTATGACGCAAAACTAAGATCTCCCTATAGGAACTGTGCGTCAGATTTGGCTATTTCACATCCCTGTCCACAATCCATTAATTCAATCCCCCCTTAATGGTCCACCCTAGGACCTTAAGTTGAAAGTGTGTGACCCCATGACCCTTCTCCTTGGGAAGGGACTCAACTCCCTCTATTTTATACATCTTATAGTCGTATTCAGATGCATTTTGACAGAGATCCTAAAGTGTGGAATGTTCACGGGGACATTCCCCTCGTTCCATGTCCAAGCTTTGTGAGACTGTTATCTAGATCCTCATCCTCGTCTATGTCTGAAGGGACCCACTTTGTTGCATGGTATCATGAAACACTGGCTTACCTACCATCTGGGTCCAACAACCCCGAAGATCCCAGACGACATTTTCGACAGGTCCTGTGTTTCGAACATATTCAACAGCCGACCCTCATTTTTTTGTCCCCATTTTAGGATAACGTGATATTGATGCTATGTTTCGAACATGGTCAAAAACTATCCCTATCATCATGCCACCATCATTGTGGTCCAGAACTCGAGCATCATGATTCACATATTTCCACTTCCTTATGTTCCAGTGGAATTTCTACATACACAGCTTTACTCCTCAGCGCATATAGGTGCGCTATATAGGCGGGTCAATGTCAGTGGGACGTCATTCACCTCGTGTCCCATCATCCCTAACCTGTGACTCCTTGTTCTAGGAAAGTCCCATCACTACTTCTTGTTTCCCAAATCATGAACGAATCACGTGGGATTAGTAGTTATGGTTGGATGTGTACTAGTATAGTCATGCCACATGTACCTTTCCTTGTCCTGCTTGACGTTAAACAACACTTTCAGAACTACGTATGGCTTGATTCCCATATACATAGGGTACGTAGGAATGCCTGACCACTTTGTTTTGGTCCTAGCCTAATTTTCAGTTTTGGTCCCTTGACCTGAAGAGTTTTTTATGAGGATATGTGGTGTGATCCAGACTCCAAGTCCTCATTCACATCGGGTTTATAGCTACCGCAACACATACTCCCTTCCTGAGATCATCCCTTTCACTCCATGTCCTATCTTATGATGTTAAACTGCATGAGTCCATATGTCCTCAACACATGACACTAAACTATGCTTCTACCCTGAACACATATGGGATGCCCTATGTTAATCAGGGGATGCATCAGTTTCCTCTCTAGAGAGGATTCTCCCTACCAATGTTGGTCTTTAATGACATTGTTCCCCAAGAACTACATTTGTCTTGATTCCCATTCCCATGGTATATGTGGGAACCCCTAGACATCCTATCTCTAGGTCCATCCCCCGGAATCTTAATTCATGTTCCCCCTCGTTTTCTGGTCCCTTGACCTCAGCTCTTTTGGGGAACCATTAAATTGCAGCTTTACCTAAACAAGTTTGGGATGCCCCATAATAACAATGGGAGGTGACATTTTCCTCATTAGAGAAGTCGTGTTTGGAAGTATTTTTAATACCAAATCAGAACGGTGTACCCACCTAATGATTTCCCACCATGGTGGCGTAATTTCAAGAGTGTTGGACTCCAGTCGAACAAACCCATCACTCCACTCTCCTCGCTTTGGGTGCCCTTTTTTTAGATTCTCTCCCTCTTTCACATCTTGAGGAACCCCCTAACAGTATGGATGCATGGCATATGGATCTCCTACTATCATGGGCTAACATTCCAATAGACTAATGGATACCATTCTATGTCAGCCCCTGTGTTTCGAACAAGGTCAGTGGTCGGCCCTCATTTGTTATCCCCATTTTCGGCTAAAAAAATAATGTTACTATGTTTCAAACACGTTAAATAGTCTTTCTTAATTATCATTCCATCACTAAAGTGTTCTAAATATTTGGTATTGTGATTCACACCTTCCATTCCCCCTTGTTCGGGTTTATTCCAGTGCCCCTGGCGTCACCCCATTCGTGCATAAGAGAACACTAGGAAAATAGTAATTTGACTTTTCTGAGAGCTTCATTCTCTAGTCAAGTCTCTCCCTTCTCTTCCCGAGCATCTGGATTGGTTGTTCAGACCCCGGATACCCAAATCATGGTCAGCACTCTTATGTTCAGGAGGAATAACATAGCGATCATCCGTTGTTTCTCACATTTGGCTTGACCCGTGTGAGCTTAGGTATTGATCACTGGGAATTTTGTGAATATAAAAGATGTCTATAAAACCAATACTAATAATAGGACTCATGCATGCTATGGAATCCAAATAATCAAAGCATGAAAGTGTGTTAGATGGTTTGTGATCTTTACAGCACCCGAGGGTCTACCCCTCCCATGGACGGGGTAATCCTGTCAAAATAAAGTTGCAGCTCCACCAATGAAATGAGGTCTGAATGGATCCATATTAACTCCCATATGCCCAAGAAATTCTCCATCTACTCCCTTTGTGTAGCGTCTTCGAGGACCCCCCCTAAAAGCCTCCTGATGAGCCATTCAATTTTAAGTTAGTGAGTTTTTTGTGTCAGGTTCACGAAACCCTTTCACAGAGCAATGTCACGGAGCTCGTTCATAAAGAATTATGTGGAGCCCTTCCCCGAACTTCCAAAATAAAGTCTCTAGGTGTTATCTCAGAGTCGGAGACTCACTATGCACTACGAAGTAGAAACTCTGATTCGCGGAGAGAAATAGCGAAGTACGTGGATCTTCGCAAATCGAGAGTTCTATGAGCTGAAGACGCGAATGAAAGAAAGGCAAAAATAGGGTTCAGCTACCCTATTTATAGGTGACAACCTTTGTAACTGCATAGGATGTCCATGCCATGCCGAGCTTTGCGGTGCACCCACCCGGCACGTTGCCTATCCACTTCGGGAGACCTCTTCGTGGAATAGCTTTGCGGACGGTAAGATATTTTGGTGATTGACCCTCATCCTTTGACCTTTGATTTCTACTCAGCTCCATGTCTGGGGGGCGGGGGGATTTTTTGATTCCAAAAAATTGAGAAGATGAAGAGCAAGTGGAATGCTTCCCAGTTTTCCCCGTAGAGACCTTTTGCGGAGCCCCATGTCCCCATGCCCGGCACGGAGCAAGGTTGGGGTAATGCTCCATAATCCATTTTGACATTCATGAAATGCCGCGGAGTAAGGAGTCAGTAAACCTCTATGACCACATTTGATGTTCATGACCCGCCACCTAGTAAGGATGCGGTAATTCTCCACGACCGTATTTGATGTTCGCGATCTACCACGGAGCTAACTCCATCTTCCCGCCAAACAATCTCTACTTCCCAGTGCCTCTTGCCTATAAATACAGGGATCCCCTCAAGAACAAAGGAAGGAGCATCCAACCTTTCACCTTATGAGTTCTTAAATCACAAAGAACCTCTTGCTCTTCAAGGTACCTCCACTTTGCTTAGTGCCTCCCCCTTTTTATTAATTGAGCCCCTCTTCCGAGAGGGATCCCTTTCACGAATCCCATGGGACTTCTAAAAGGAATGAGATACCCATGGGGATGTGGGTTGTCGCGAATCATTAATGCTACCCAAAACACCCAACACACTCACATGGCCTGTATGCTAAGGCATGGTCACTTTTCCACCCAAAGCACATTACATCACGACACCCTTCTTCTCAAGGCACCCCTACATCATGAGGCATTTCTTCCCCAATACCTTTACACTTCGAGAATCTCCTCTCATATGCACCTATTCCCTATTCCTATCCTAGGAAACTTCACTTCACAAAGAACATCCCCTCATGAAGCCCCTCTACTTCATGGAGCATCATAGCTTTACAGGGCTTCAACATATGAGCCCCTCTGCTCTGCAACTCCTTTTCCCATGTATCCCTTCAATTTTGCACGAAGAAATTTCAAAGTCCTTTGGACGATACTACCTGTTGCATTGCATCGACTCATGCTTCTTCGCATAGGCATGTTAATGGCTATTGAATCTTCGCATAGCCACGCTAATGTGGACCCCCCAATGGTTCGCTCCATAACACCCCCAACCATGGTGTTGCATGTCCCCTATCTTCACTAAGGTGTAGAGGGTGACCGTTATGTAAGTCCTAGGGGTGTAGAGTAAACCCACCTCGTCTGAGCTATATGACATTAAACTGCCAAGAGCCTTCGTCCTCAGCACATGACGTTAAACTGTGACCTCACCTTGCACCGTGCGTCGTGAGGTGCGCTATCTCATATATTCACTATGCCCACTAGTCTCCACGAGAGTGAGATCATTCCTCACATGGAATTAAATCCTTTTTATCATAGTGGTGTCTTTCCATAGGGAAAGGGAAACCACCCTCGTGTAATCCCCTGGCTTTCCTTGTAGGAGGCAGCACCCCGGCTCCTCCTCTCTTTCTCGGTGCCAAATCCCTCTCCCACTGGGCTATGTCACCACTTGGGCCTCCACCCTGGAGTACTTCCCAATCTCAATCACCATGGGCCACTAGCCACATGTAAGCCCTTGTTTCCTCTTTGGGCCTCTAACCACATGTAATCCCTACTCTACTTCCCATGAACAAAACTTTCATGACGTGATCGTCAGGTCTTTACTGCCTCTTGTTTCTGACACTGAGCATGACTCATGTGGGCTTAGAGAAATCATCTACCATGACATCCTCTTTGGGCAGCCTAGGGTGTAAGCCCCAACCCAAACTGATCTACACGGTCTTTGATCCATGCCAAGGAAGGGTATGTAGGAAGCCTACATGACGATCAAGCCCCCCACCCATTGGTTCCGACCTCCTTCACGTCGGTTCACCAACACCTCAGGCATCCTAGAGTGTAATCCCCACACCCATACTTAAAATATGAGGTCCTTGATCCTTTCCAAGGCAAGGTATGAAGGAAGACTCCACGAGGTTCAATCCCACCATCTATCTGGGCCCTAGGTCCTCCTTCACATCCATTCACCCCCATCCTTCATGACGTTAAACTGTGATCCTCAATTTTCGGTAAGCTGTTATCTCCCTCGATCAGCGATAAGTCGTTGTTTCCCCCAGTCAGCGGTAAGCCATTGCACCCACCTGAACTATGTGGACTTTGATCATCACCATGGCAAGGTATGTAGGAAGCCTCCCTGAGGTTCAAGCCCACCACCCATTGGTTCCAACCCCCATTCATATCATTTTACCAAACTCCTCCATGAACTACGATGTCTTTGATCCTTACCAAGGCTTGGTACATAGGAAGCCTCCATGAGGTTCAATACCACCATCCATTTGGACCCCAGGCCCCCCTTCGCGTTGGTCCACCGACCCTCATCCCATATGAAATACGTTTTTTTGATCATTTTCTCCTAGATAAGGTACATAGGAAGCCTCCCTGAGGTTTGACCCCGTCCAGTGGTAAGCCGTTGCAACTCCATCCAGCAGTAAGCCATTGTGACCCTATCCAACGATAAGTCATTGTGACCTCAATCAGTTGTAAGTAATTACGTCCCCTACTCAATGGAAATTTGTTGTAATACCATTTATTTGGACCCTCACATTTCGTCTATCCTAGTGGCGTCAGACCAACTTGGTCTGCTAACCATGTATGGTCCCCACACACATCATCAGGTTATTGTCCTACGTGTAAGCCCCCAATTCAATTCTATTGCATGGTCTTCCCTTTGAGCCTATGTGTTTTGAGATGGTCATTCCCCAACCCAGAGGTTCCATTTCCTATGGGTCCAATACATGCTCACATTCTCACGGGCCACCTCCTTAGGTGTCCCTTCACCCAACCAAACTATGCGGACATTGATTCCCTACCATGTGGATACGTAGGATGTCTCCTTGAGACTCAAGCCCAACATTATCGTCTTCATCATGGTGGTTCCATCCCATCCACTATCCACTTCATTCAAACACTAAATCATCCATCTTGATTCTTACTCGGGCTGCCACATCCTGGCGAGGTCAGGACAACTCACCCCCCAACATCAGTGTTCCCTCCAGAGGTTTCACCCATCTGATCCACTTTAACCAGTGTTCTGATCAGTCCGATCCATTTTTTCCAAATGTTAAACCTGAGGCATACCCTATGTTAAACATGGGATGCTGAGGAAAACCTCATATACATCCCTATGGAAAATGATTCCCCGCATTCGATGTGGGATGCCTTAGGATTCTGTGCCCTCGAGAAGCCCTATAATAAGGGGAAGAAACCCTGACGTTCCAATGTTCTAGCATCCAGACACGCCAGTGATGTCCAACGTGACTACTACCCTGATCGAAGGGTGCTTCCCTAACCAGACCCTTCAGAATGTCCTGATAGAAGCAGTGTAATTAACTGGTGTCCATGAAGATATAGAACAAGAAAAAGTTTCATGAACAACATCTTAAATATATAAGGGAGACTCGGACTAGGTGACGAGTTCTGAGGAGGAATCCAAGGAAGGGAGAACCAACATCCCATTATCCCATTTCAATCAAAGAGAAAACATACTTGAACAAGAAATAGATGTCTCCCACCTTTGGAAAGTAGGAATGTGGTGCAACGAAACCACGCCTTTAGTACTCAAGCAGACGGATGCGCTCACCCCGGCGAAAGTGTTAAAAACAGTGTAGAAACAATTTCACATTTCTAGGTTAACTATTGAGAACATAAAATCATATTTGGTCATGAATCCATACATGTCTTCCATAACATAATAGATCTGGAATCATCACATGATTATTATAGTGGATGAAACACATTGACTTGTTTCCCATAGTGGATCAAGAATACTGACATGGTTTACATTGAGGGTCAATAACATCATCTTATATCCCATGATTATTTCATATGATATAAATCTATTTCCAAATAATTAGAGGTAGATATGTCAAGACCCCCTCCCCACAAAGTGTACCCCCTCCTGGGCTGGAAATGTGAGAAGGGAGATAATGACCCCCGAGTCCTACCTCCAGTAGGCCCCAGGTTGGCAACTAGCACTGAGGGAATAGTAAACACACAAATGGGAGGCATTACTCTCTCAGATAACACATGAGAAAGAGATAGATAAGACAGAGACCAACCAACTCTAACTTAAAAAACAATATAAATGAAATCCCAGGTACACATATGTAATGTCATGCAAAAATACTACAATTGAAAGGGGAAAACTGCTAGTACCCAAAAGAAAATAAAAACATCAGTGACCACGAATCTCACATAGCTCTTGCAACCTCAATCTAGTAGTAACTAGCCTCATCTACAACCTAGTTCAAGTTACCTGAAAAATAGTTTATATAATCATTGGGTGATTATAACAATATACTCATAATGATCCTCCCCCATTGACTCTCATGCAAAAGTAAAGAAATCATGCTAAAGAACAGTGAATAACAAGAGAAACTAACTCATCACCTAAACATGTATACAATGTTCCCAGACTCACCATGGATACTCTCACCATGTAACACATACAAGAGAATATAATATAATAGAGAATATCAAGGGCACTCCACTACTACTCCCCATATTGTTTTCTGCTTTTCCCCAACGTCGGACGTCCTCAGAATATCTCTCCAAAAGGCTTTCCCACAGACACCTGAGCGAAACACCAAAACATGCACCTCGTGAAACAAAACCACTGAAGGTCCCGGGCGCAGCGAAAGCTCATGGGTGGAAGTTCCCACTAGACTTTTTTTTCATTATCAATGATTAATCCGTTATCAATACGATGATAAACACCAGACTCCATAGATCGAATCACATAAATAGACAAAGAAGAAGAATAGTCCTAGAACCACAAAAGAGGATCATCACAGTTTGATTATAAATAATTTAATTAATTGACAAGAAGTACCTTTTATAGCATTCTTTCTTCATTGATATTTTTTATCACGTTCTGAGGTGATTCGTCATTGCGTCACAAAATCCAAGTATATACTTCCTCTAGTCATGATTCACATGTGCACCAAGTATCTCTGGATGTCACCAAAGGAATCTCCGGGTGATATCTTGGAGAAGTATTGTCTTGCATTTTCCAGCATAGATCGCCTTGATCCGATGGAGGAGGATCTCTCTCGGTCTTGAGAGCATTCTTGGAGGAATGAGTTCTTTCAGCCTTAAGATTATTCTCCAAAATTATTGTGCACAATGTTTAGGGAAATGTGTTGGGGTTGTGAGGATATTTATAATCAGGTTTGAGGTTATAGAGTTATGATAATAAATAAATGTGTTACACATTTTATTTATTTCATTAACCCTTATTGAAAACCCCCATGTTGAATCATTAATTCTTTAACATGCGCCCACACTGCTTATAATAAATATCATTTAATAAAACGATATTATTTTCTCAAAATCCCGACCAGAAAAACTAAACGGCATGTAATCATTAATACATGTTGTGTGCTCGTTTTTCATTTCCTTTCCAAAATGAAAACTACACGATGTGTACATTCATTTTACACAACATGTATATCTTTTTTTCATTTTACTCTTCCCCCAACAATAAAATGATTTAGGATAACTTGAATAATTATTAAACCACATACGAGAATAATCTTTATTCTACCTGTGATACTTGGATACACTTAGTGTGTGGCCCACTATGCCTCTTTCTTGTTGGCATTAGGCTGGCTTGCCTAAAGTCCAAGATTTCGGTCTAGTAACGAGTCAAGGAACCCAAGAGAAAGAAGTTGACGCCGCATTGACGTGTCACCTCATACGAATGATTATAGTGTAATTTAATCCCTTTGTCTAAATATATCATCATGTAGGTTTCTTGGTAGTGTCATAAACCTATATGCATGATCTTTCATTCTTTCACTTCAAGAAATAAACTCGTTGTGACACCATGGCCATGGAATTTGGGAGACAGTTCTATTTCAATCAAAGGGCCCGAGAAATCTACATTCATAATAATGGGAGGGACAAATCCTTCCTCGACTTATCCATTAAGAACATGTCATTTGTGATGCACCCAATGTACCCTACTCCCCGCCAATTGTCTTCATGATGGTTTTCGTCATCAAATCTAAGTGTGGGGGTCATGAAATGAGTTAATGATAATCTTCCAGTCTAAGGACAATTATGCATGCTCGTAGATAGAAATGTCTGATGACGCCAAGACATGCGAAATTACTATCGGTGGGTATATTATCATAATCTCCCATCATAGAGATTACCAAGTGTGTACTCCATGAGAGAGAGTCTCATCTTCTTACAATTACTCGCACATGACGATCTGTATACTATGTGTCCTATCATAGTATGTCAACCAACTGTAGAACATTATTTAAGAATATGTTTATATTATTTCAAGGTTCTCATCATAGTGGGGATCTTCCATGACCTTATTAATGAAAGAAATATTCCAGGACATTATTATATTATAGTCATATAGAACAATGAACAATATAAAATAAGTGTACATTCAGGTAATCAAATTATAAATAGTTGGTTCTCAGGGCACCAAATCTAAAAAACTCCCACTTGGACTTGACCCAACAACCTACGACTTTTAGTCCACTAGACCTCACATGATGATCATGTTTCTACTGAGTCAAAGCTTTAGTGAAGGTGTCTTTCAGGTTTTTTTCTGTGGAAATACTGCTCACTACAACTTCACCTCTCTGAGAAAAATCCCTCAAGAGATTATACTTCTGAACTTTGTGCTTTTTCCACTGATGTGACCTTGGATCTTTTGAAAGTTCCACCACTACATTATTATCACAATAGAGTGTGATAGGATCTTTACTACCAGGTACTACATCCTTCTCTTGGACAAAGATTCACATCCATACTGCTTCTTTAGCTACCTCAGAAGATGGGATATACTCGGACTCTGCTGTACAATCTGCGACTACACCTTGCTTTGAGCTCTTCCAGCTTAATGCACCTCCATTCAAATTGAATATATATCCAGACTGCGACTTCATGTCATCTTGATCTGTCTGGAATCTAGCATCTACATGTCCTCTAATGACTAGTTCCTCATCTCCTCCATCAACCAGGAACATATCTTTAGTACACCTCTGATACATAAGGATAATCTTGACTACCATCCAATGGAAGTATCCTAGATTTTCTTGATATCTTCATACCACATTTAATGTGTAAGAAACATCTAGCCTTGTACATAGAATAGCATACATTCCTGGCCTAATCGTGAATGCGTAAGGTATCCTTATTTTATCTCTTCTGACATGTGTCTGAGGACACATTTTCATAGAAAGATGAATGCCATGTGACACAGGAAACAATCCCCTCTTGGAATATTCCATACTGAATCTCTTCATTATCTTGTCAATGTATGTAATTTGACTCAGGTCAAGCATTCTCTTGGATCTGTCATGATGGATCTTGATCCCAAGAATATATGATGCCTCACCCAAGTCTTTCATAGTGAAGCATTTATCCAACCATTCTTTAACTAATTATAAGATAGGTACTTCATTTCCAATTAGTAATATGTCATCAACATGTACTATTAAGAAAATGACCGCACTACCTGTAAACCTTTTGTAGACCCAAGCCTCACATTCATTCTTAATAAAGCCAAATCCTACTACGGCTTCATCAAAATGAATGTTCCATGACCTTTATGCTTGCTTTAATCCATAAATGGATTTCTGCAACTTGCATACCTTGTTGGCATCCTTTGGAGTCAAAAACCCTTCAGGTTGTGTCATGTAGACATCTTCCTAGAGGATCCCATTATGGAATGTTGTTTTGACATCCATTTTCAAAATTTCATAGTCATGGTAAGCGGAAATGGCCAATAAGATTTTGATGGATTTGAGCATCGCAACTGGTGAAAAGGATTCATTATAGTCAATTCATTGACATTCTCTAAAACCATTTTCAACCAGTCATGCCATATAGGTGATGACTTGTCTATCCATGTCCAGTTTCTTCTTGAATACCCATTTATTACCAAAATGCTTTACATCAACTGGAGGATCTACCAAAATCCAGACTTAGTTTTGGTACATGGAATCCATTTCAGAATTCATGGATTCTTGCCACTTGGAAATGTTTGTGCATTCAACTGCTTCTTTGTAGGTAAGAGGATCATCATTGTCAACCAATAATGAGTCACCATCCTCAATGACAATAAAGCCATATCATTTTGGTTCTCTCAGCTCTCTCATGCTCCTACATAGTTCTTGTGTCTCTCGAACAAATTGTTCTTCCACGGGGCTTTGTGGAATCTATTATTATACCAACTCCTGTGTATATTTATCCTCAACTTCATTGAATTATATCTCACTCCCACTATATCTTTTGGATATATGCTCCATCTCATGGAATATGAATTGCCTTGTCACTGTAACCTTTTTATCTAAGGTGTTGTATAGGTAATATCCCCTTGTTTCCTTGGGATATCCTATAAAGGTACACTTTATTCCTCAGGGTGAAATTTTGTTACCTGAAGAGGCCTTAACAAATTTTTCGCTACCCCACACATGTAAATTTGATAACATGGCTTTGCGTCCACTCCATAACTTGTATGGAATACCATTTATCGATTTAGTTGGTACTTGGTTTACTATGTGTGATGTTGTTTGTAATGCATATCCGCAAAAGGATAATGGAATAATCGCATGACTCATCATTGATCTCACCATGTCCAACAGGGTGTGGTTCCTCCTTTCACTTACACCATTCCAAGGAGGCTTGTAAGGAGGAGTGAGTTCAGATAGAATCCAAAAGTCCCGTAAGAAATCAATGAAGTCCTGATTAAGATATTCTCCTCCTTTTTCTGAGTGAAGTTTCTTAATCTTCTTACCATGATGGTTCTCAACTTAATTCTTGTATTCTTTGAACCGATCATAATAATTTGACTTATTCATCATTAAGTAAATATATCCATATCTACTAAAATCATCAGTAATAGTTTTGAAGTACAAGAACTCACCCCTTAATTGAACTGGAAATGGGCCACACACATCTGTGTGAAATAATTCTAGAAGATCTTTAGCCCTTTCACCTTTCCAACTAAATGGGGCTTTGTTCATTTGGCCTTGTAGACACACATGACATACACCAAGTGGTTTTAGTTCGAATGAATCTAAATACCTATCTTGATGTAATTTTTGTCAAATGTTTCTCATTGACACGACCTTGCCGGTGATGCCAAAATTGGGTGTGGTATGAGTCATGTGAAATAAATTTTTCATCGATTGTCATTACTTGATTTGTGTAGTCTAACACATAAAGGTCGTAATGTAAATGTTCCCTACCAAAACAAATGTTATCCTTACAAAAGTAGCAGCATTAATTTCCAATCATGAAGATGAATCCATCAGTATCTAATCTAGATACTAAAATAATGTTTTTGGTTACAGAGGGTACATAATAACATCCTATTAATACCAAGACCATCCTAGTAGGAAATGTGAAGTGGTAGTCTCTGACAGCTACAACAGTGAATCTGGATTCGTTGGCTGCTCGCAGATCCACCTCACCTCGGACAATCTTTCTGAATCTACATGGTTCCTGAATTTGGATATAGATGTGAGCCCCAAAAATAGTATCTAATACAAAATTGGTAGAAATTGATAGATTACATTCGATAACAAACGCACCTGAATCTTCCCCTTGCTTCCTTGGCTGGGTGTAGTTTTTCTTCCAATGGCCCTTCTTGCCACATACGAAACAAACAGCCTCTTGTTCTCTTGCCTCCAAATTGATCATCCTATTCTTGGAAGTCCTTGAACAAGCTTTGGGATTAAATATATTCGCCTTACCTTTCCTTTTATTCACCATAAGTACATAAGTCTTTTCACGCTTCATATCATTGTCCACTTTGTGAATAAGGATAAGAAGATCAGATAGAGACTTCTCAATGTTGTTCATGATGAAATTTACAACAAAGTTAGAGATGCTCTGGGGGAGTGAGGCAAGAATGAGATCGGTACCCAGTTCTTCGGGGAGTTTAAACCCTAGAACCTCCATGTTCTCAATGTATCCAATGAGCTTGAATACCTGAGGCCCAACTTGGGAACCCTCTCCATGCTTGCTCAGAAATAGAGCCTTGGAGATAAAAAACCATTCTTATCTTTCTCTCTACTGTTATAGACCACAGAGGTTCTCGAGAATGTTATAGGCATCCATGTCTTCATGAGACTTCATGAGCTCACTATAAATTGATGACAACATCAAAAATTTAATATCTAGTTCATTGTTCATATGTTGATCATAGACCAGGAAATCTTCATCACTCGCCCCTTGGGTAGGCAAATTAGGAAGTGAGGACTCCTGCACATAAAACTTACGTTCATGGCATAGGATAACCCGAAGGCACCTAAACCATTCTTGAAAGATACTTCCACTGATGATATTTTCTTTATCCATAATTGATCGCAGGGAAAATATAGTCAACGAGTTTTTTATATTGATTCTACAAATTAAAAGAGTAGATTAATAAGTGCCGTTTGATTACATTTTATGAAAAATAATAAATGAATTTATTAATTCTCCCACTATTTTATCATGTCCCAACGTCCCCCGCCATTGAACATGGAATGCCTATTTTCTATGACATTGTAGTGGAATGGATCCATATTCCCCTTCACATAACCCCAAAAAGGGTTGGTCAAGCTATTTAAAGGTATGTAGGTACATAGGTCTTTTCCAACTGTGAGCTTACAGTTTCTTGATCTATTGAGTGGTCTCCCCAATCCTAAAATCCGGACTTGGATTTTTTCAACACTTGCCTCAATTTTGAAAAAAGTATATCAAGGGCTACTCCTCTTTATTCAAAATGTTTAAATCAACCAGAAACATTCATAAGAGCCACCTTTATAAAAGTAAGTGTCCCAACAAGGTTTGGTCAAACACATGGTTTTATTGAGTCTCACCCTTAATCATGTAACGGAAGGCTTGGTCTGACTTAATATGGTATTTGAGGGATTTCAATCCTTGATTCATTGTTTCGCATTATCACATGCTTGTTAATATTAAGTGATTCTTGCTTAAGTGATTAACCATATTCTGATAATGTTTACACATAGTTCGGTTTTTATTTTATTGGCTCTTTGCATGCTTGTTTATTTCCTTAACTATGTGATCACGACAAAACATACATAATAAATAAACCATGAAATTAAAAATAAATAAAATAAGATGGAATAATCATGAGCTTCTATCGGTTAGCTTATCTAGTGGTTTTGATAAGCTAACCCTGACCTAGGGAAAAACACCTTGAACCCGATGGTTCGTGTTTTGAAGCTCCCACCTGTCCACCTTTTTATTTTTTTGGGTTGGTTTCACCTCAACATCAGATTCTGAACCGTCTCCTTTAGCTTGGTAGATCCTCCATTACATGGGGTTTACATTAAAGAAACCACGAGAATGAATGCCCTACATTTTATAAGAAGAAGGCTCACAGGCCAAAAAATTTAAATTAAATAAATTTAAATTAAACCATACACTCACAAAGGGTCTTTAGTCTAGATCATTATTATCCATATCATGCAACAACATTTACGCATATTTAGTAATAAAAATCATTTAATCTTTCTTTTATTCAAGATAAGTCGCATTTGAATTCAATTAATTATTATCTTATAATTAATCAATTCTTTATCTTAAATTCCTTTATAAATTTATTTTAGATTCTTCTCATCCATATTCCTTGTATGGGTCTTTTTACTTTGGAGGAATCCTAGTGAAATTCCATTTCTATAAAGTACACGGCATGTAGGCTATATTACACAGTGTGTATTTGTTTTCACCTGTTATCTAAATTACACGTCAGGGGATTTTGGCGTGTTTTCTGTAATTTGTAAATTTTGGAGTACATGGTGTATAGATTAATATAACATGGAATGTACTTCCTTGTTACGTAGTTACTGGCCTGGAAAGCCCGTGTACGCAGTTACACGGGTTCTCCTTGTACATGGTTTCACCTGGGCCAGATCGGACTACACGGTGTGTTGATTCAAGATACACACTGTGTATTCTGGTTTCCACCAGCCGTTCAGTTCTGGTCAACACGGTGTATTAAAAAAAATAGGTATGCTCAATTCACACATCATGGTTTGGCTAACCAGTACCTGTTCATTGAACCTAAGTACACGGCGTGTAGATTTCACTATGCATCGTGTATTCTTGTGTTATACAGATAGAATGAGTGACTCCTCCTGATGAGTTCATCATTTTTATTTTAATCATAATTAAAATTAAAAGGTCATTTCAGTGATGTGAATCTATAAATGAAGGAAAAAAGAATAGATCTCAGTCATTCATTTTTATAGAATGATTTATCTTGAATTGAATCAAATATAAATTCATAAATTATCAATGAAAATTAAACAACTATAATAAATGTTGTGACCCCTCTGATACCACTTTAAGGTCTCGGGTTCAGCGGAAGCTCATGGGTGGATGTGCCCACTTGACTTTTCTTTCATTGGAAATGATCAATCTGGGATCAATACGATGATAAACGCCAGACTCCACGGATCGAATCACAGAAATAGACAATGAATAAGAATAGTTCTGGAACCAAAAAAGAGGATCATCACATATTGATTATAATTAATTGACAATAAGTACCATTTATGGTGTTATTTCTTCGTTGATATTTCGGATCACGTTCTGATGTGATTCGTCGTTGAATCACAAAATCCATGTGTAGACTTCCTCTAGTGGTGTTCCACACGTGCACCATGTATCTCTGCACATCGCCAAAGGAATATCTGAGTGATAGAGTGGATAATCCTTTTCTTGCATTGTCTGCCTTAGATCACCTTGATCCGATGGAGGAGGATCTCTCTCAGTCTTGAGAGCGTTCTTGGAGGAAGGAGTTCTTTTGGCCTCGAGAATATTCTCCAAGATTTTTGTGCACAACGATTAGGGAAGATTTTTGGGGTTGTGAGGATATTTATAATCGGGTTTGAGGTTATAGAGTTATGAAAATAAATAAATTCATTACGTGTTTTATTTATTTCATTATCCCTTATTAAAAATCCCCATGTTGAATCATTAATTACATGGAATGCACCCACGCTGATTATAATAAATATCATTTAATAAAACGATATTATTTCCTCAAAATCCTGACTGGAAAAACTACACGGCTTGTAATCATTAATACATGGCGTGTACTCGTTTTTCATTTCCTATCGAAAATTAAAACTACACGGCGTGTACATTCAATTTACATGGAGTGTATATATTGTTTTCATTTTATTATTCCTCAAAAATTAAAAATATTTAGGCTTACTTGAATAATTATCAAACCACATATGGGAATAATCTTTATTCTACTTGAGATACTTGGATACATATAGTGTGTGACCCTCTAGGCCTCTTTCTTGTTGGTATTAGGTGGGCTTGTCTAAAGTCCAAGATTATTATCTAGCAACGGGTCCATGCACCCAAGAGAAAGAAGTTGATGTCGCATTTATGTGTTACCTCATATGAATGTTTTCCATTTAATTTAATACTTTTGTATCAATATATCATCAAGAAGGTTTCATGCAAGTGTCATAAACCTATATGCCTTTTTTGTTATTCTTTGACTTCTCAAAATAAACTCGTCGTGACACCATGAACATAGAATTTGAGTGACAGTTCTATTTCAATAAAAGGTCCTGATATATATACTTCGGTAAATATTGAAGATAAAAATCCTTCCTCGACTTATCCATTAACAACATGTCACTTGTGCCACACCTAACGTGCCCTACTTCCCACCAATTATCTTCGTGACGGTTTTCATCCGAAAATCTAAGTGCGCGAGTCATGACATGAGTTAATGATAATATTCCTGTTTAATGACCATTACACATGCGTGTAGATAGCAATGTCCGATGACACCAGGACATGCGGAATTACTACTGGCGGGTCTATTATCATAACCCCCCATCTTGGAGATTTCCAAGTGCGAACTTCATGAGAGAGAGTCTCGTCTTCTTACGAGTACTCACATATGATAGTCTGTATACTATGTGTCATATCATAGTATGTCATAAAACAATAGAACTTAATTTAATAATATTGTTATAGCATTTCAATGTTCTCATCATAGCAAGGATTTTCCATGACCTTATTAATGTAACAAATATTCCAGAACATTATTATATTATAGTCATACAGAATAATGAACAATATATAATAAGTGTACATTCATGTAATAAAAGTATAAAAAGTTAGTTCTTAGGACAACAACTCTAACAACCACCATGTCTACAGAAGAAAAGTAAACTGGTAGTTTCTGGGAGCCACCACAGCTCGCATAACATGTATCATACGTTGGGTGTTAAACCTAAATCCATTATATCCCATACACTGAGTAAGGATCCTCAATCCATAATAGCCTATACACATTACACTAATAGTAGTCCATAAGAAACTATATCCATAATATATTTGTGTGAATAACCACAAGCCATTACAACCCTCTACACACATATATGGGAAAAACTAAATGTTGTGCCTACCATCACAAGTAACTACCAAGATAAGAGAGTGGGGCCAAAGGGGGTATTCAGCCTTCCATCCGCCCATCAAAATGTTAGGGAAAACATCTCTTAGGTCGTAGGGTCCCTGGATTGTCAGTTTCCCTAACTGGTAGGGTGGAGTAGTGTATTAAAAAACAAAAAAAAGTATAGAATACAATATATCTCACAACCACACTATATGAATAACCTAGTCTTAGACACAACTATAGCCAATATCTCTCGGACTCCCAACAACCAATTCTAAGACTAGGTATCCTATAACCACACAACCATTTAAAGATCTTAATTATATTACTTCATTTTCTTCTTATCAGTTGCAATTTTTTAAAATTAATTCATTAAACATAAATTAACCATTAACAATTTAACATTATATTTCAATAGCATCACACCCAAAGTTCACTATCCCTTTAAATTGTAACCTCGGAATTGTGTCCTAGCTAGCTCCAACCTCTTGGGATATAATCTTTTTTTAATAATTTATTAACAACATTATTACATTCCCATATTCCCAGAAATTCTACAACAGTATTCTAATCTACTAAACACAAGGGGGCTCAATTCAGTGAGTAGATGAACTACCCGTCATGTCTTTTCCACCAATAGAAAGATCATAGACCCATCATCCCTCAAGAAGATATACACAAAAATCACGTGGAATATCTCGCATGTATTTTCCCACTTTGTAAAGGATGGTAAGAAAACTAGCTCGCTTGAGTAGTGGGGAAAGTTAATATGATAAACAACCAATAAGAATCAGCAAGCATCCAAACATTCACGTCCAACTCATTTCATCATCCCTGGTTTCCTCCCCAACACCCACATGAATAAACTAATGCATCTCACCACTCTGGGTGTCAACTACTGCCACAACCAATAGGCCTCCCGGCCCACACATATTACAACAGCCTTCCAGTCTCACATCACAACACAAGCAGCCGGAAAACAACCATCATATCAATTAGTCTCTTGGCCCTTAAATAAGCCAGAGGGTAACTCATAAACCTAAAAGGAATTACCTTTTATTAAAAAACAAATTCTTTAATCAATCTTGGATTTACTGATTTATTATTCGTAGTTTCCAAATTCAGGAAATCTAAATAGTAAACTATCACAAATTGATTAAACATGCTTACTGCATCAATTTGATTAGCATCAAATTATAGCAACAACAATCAGATTCATTCACATGACTCTTTATCTTTATCCAAACAATTATCAATTTATTGAGTCTTTACATTCTTTACCAATTTCCATCAAGAACAAAAATCTAAACAAAGAAAGAATAAATATCACAATATCTTGAAGACCAAGAGGAAATAACACAAGATCGATATAAATTTATTAATCAGGTTCAAATATTTATTATGTCAATTCAATTCTGATCTAGTGGGATAAAACATGATCACTATACAGTTTCATGTAAAAGAAAATAGGATCAATGAATCCCCTACCTCAAAGGGTTCTTGACGTTCTTTATACGAGAACAAGCCACACAATGGGTTACGATTTCCTCCCCCGTGACAACTATGTCCACCCGAGGATGTCAAGACACGACCACACCATTCAACACCCAATAAAATCCCACTAGGAACATGGAGATAGCATTCCATAAAAGTTAAAGGAGAAACATAAGGAGATGAACCCAAAATAATTATGATTGATCATAACTTATATCAAATATTGATTGATACTGCTCGGTTGCATCAAAATAGAAGGGAACCAATCCAAGGAGGAAAGTTTGATTTCAAAACTCCTAAGAGATGGAATTAAATGTTCAAGCAACTCACAGATGAGAATAAGGATGATGAATTAGGGAGGAAGATATATCATCCCTTTAGAAGATTTAACGGAGCAGTGGTTTAAGATACGGTGGATTTTCCATTAAAAGAGAATCGTATTAAACCGTGTATTTTGAACAAGTAAAAGACTCCTGAGCCTTATGAGGAGTTAGTATAGAAGTTACTACATTTCAATCATCCTTATAGTCCTTAAAAAATTCTTTAAATTCATTTTATGTCAAAGGAAACGTCAAAGGGTGAACTGTAGGAAGTTGGAAACACTATTCAGAAAGTCGAAATTTGGCAAAGAAAAGAGGCTACCATTGGAACCTCACCATTCTGGAAACACTATTCATGAACGCAAAATTTGAAATAGGAAAGAGGCTAACTTGGAGACCTCACCATTCTAGAAACACTGGTCATGAACTCAAAATATGGAAAAGGAAAGAGGCTACTATTGGAACCTCACCGTTCTGGAAATACTGTTCATGAACTCAAAATTTAGCAAAGGAAAGAGGCTACCATTGGAACCTCACCGTACTAGAAACACCATTCATGAACTCAAAATTTTGAAAATAAAGGAGGCTTCCATTTGAACCCCAAAATTCTGGAATCGATTTTCACATAAGTCTACCGTTCCGCTGTTCGCTTAAGGCTACCAATGTCTCTGTTCACATAAAGTTAGTATTGTACTGTGCACATAAGGCTACTGATGGCACTATTCACATAAGGTTACCATTGCACTATTCACCTAAGGATACTGATGACACATTTCACATAAGAATACCGATGACAATGTTCACATAAGGTTTCCATGGCACTGTTCAAATAAGGCTACTGATGACACTATTCAAATAAGGTTATCGTTGCACTATTCACCTAAGGCTACTAATGGCACTGTTCACATTACTGTAAATTTGGAAAAGTGTGGGGGATAAGTCACCTTGACCACCCATAACACCTCAGACACCTGATTTCAGCAAATTGATGGACTAGAGAGGTCTGGGACATTACATCATATACCTCTCAAAACATTCTCATCCTCAAGAATTCAAAACCAACCAAAAGGGGAATAGAAAAGAATTCTGAACAACTACTAATCAAGATACCTCTCAAAAGATAGAATGCCACAAGAAGCAACCAAAGAAATCCATATCATAAACATGAAAGTTCTATAACCACCAAGGGAAATCATTACATGAAAAGAGTCAAACATCAACAACTCTGGGTATTGAGCACATATTTGTGTTTCATGTTCCCACTTAATCTCCTCCATGCCACCATGTCACCATAAGACACGAACCAAGTGGATAGAATGCCCATGAAACAACTTATATTTGTAGTCATGGATCTCCACAGGTCACTCCTCAAAGGTCGCATCCATATCAACATCGATCTCTTCCCAGTCGATGGAATGAGAGTCATCATTATGATAACGACAGAGCTGTGACACTTGAAAAACATCATGTATCCAGCTCATCTATGGGGGGGGACTTCTACTCGATACGCCACAACTTCAACAAGAGATAACACCTTGAAAGGCCCAACAAATCAGGGAGAAAGCTTACTCCCATGACCAAAACATCGTTTCACACTACAGGGAGTCACCTTCAGAAACATGTGATCCCAAAAATAAAATTCTATGGGTCTCCTACTTTGATCAACATATGATTTTTTATGATGTCTCGCTATCTTGATCCTCTCACAAATCACTTGAACCATCTCTGTTGTATTCTTCACTTGTTCCGGTCTGAGAATTGCTAACTCCCCAACCCCAGTCAATCACAATGGAGATCGGAAAGGTTGGCCATAAATGGCTTCAAACGGCTCCATACATATGGTGGTATGAAAACTATTGTTGTATGAAAATTCCACCAAGGCTAAGCACCTCAACCATGAACCTCCAAAATCCAGGACACTAGAGCGTAACATGTCTTCAAGATTCTGGATGGTCCTATCTGTCTGGCCATCCATCTGAAGATGAAAAGAAGTGCTAAGGTATATCTGAGAACCAAAAGAATGCCGGAGACCTTTCCACACCCTAGAGGAAAATGAGGATCTCGATCATAAATGATCTCCCTTGGGAATTCATGAAGTCTCAACACCTCCCCTAGATACTGCGTCGACAAAACATCCACTGAGATTAACTAGTTGATTTCTATAAAGTGGATTGATTTTGTTAAACGATCCACTACCACCTAAACAGTGTCTTGTTCTCCCTGAGCTCGAGGTAAACCAATAAAAAATTACATTCATATTTCCTCCCATTTACATAGTGGAACATTTAACGACTGAAGCACACCACCAAGAACACGGTGTTTGGCCTTCAGCTTCTGGAAAACCAAACATTAAGACACAAACTCTGCAACTACATTCTTTAGCCCAAGCCACCAAAATTAGCTCCTCAAGTATCGGTACATATTTTTCATTCCAAGATTCACTACTAAAGGTTATCTATGGAACTATTTTAGAACATTATCACATATCGCCAAAGGAACAAAAAGCCTTCAGTGATACAACACATGGTGTTGTTCATCCTCAGAAAAACCATAAGGGGTCTCCCCATAAACAACTCGGTCTCTCCAGACCTCCATCTCTAGATCCCCCAACTGGGACTCTTCAACATGTTGCACCAAAATTACTTCACCATCATTTATAAAAGACAACCTATTCCCCCCAACTTCTACCATATTGAGATGTAATACTGACAGTTCTCCCATAACTCTCCAGGAATCACCATATTCATGCACTACATCACTACGTGACTTCTGACTCGGCGCATCAACTACAAAATTCCCCATTCCAGGTGTATACGATATTTCGATGTTGTATTCCTGTAATAACTCCATCCACTGACGTGGTCATAAATTCAAGTCACACTTGGAGAAAACATACCTCAAACTCTTATGTTTGGTGAAAAACAAAAATCGCTCACCAATGTGGTAATGTATCCACATCTTCAGAGAAAACACCACGACTTCCAACTCAAGATCATTGGTGGAATTATTACGTTCATGGGGACACAACTGCCTAGACCCATAAGAAACAACTAATATTTGTCGCATCCGAACAAAGCCTAACCCTAGATGTGATGCATCACTGAAAACATCAAACTGAACTCCCTCTGCTGGAAGACAATGAACTGGATCACTTACTAACTTATCTTTTAGATACTCGAATGCTACTTGACCCTGATCAGTCCATATAAATTTCATATCCTTCCTTGTCAAAGTTTTCAAAGGATTCACAAATTGAGAAAAATTGGCTACGAACCTCCTGTAGTAGCCTTTGAGACAAAGGAAACTTCTCAACTCTGAAACTGTCTTCGGGTCTTCCTAAGACACAATTCCTTCTATCTTTGATGGATCCACATATAGTCCCTGTTGGGACACAACATTCCCTAAAGAAAGGACTTAACGAGCCAAAAATTCACACTTCTACAACTTCCCAAATAGCTGATGTTGACGAAGAACTCCCAAAATGGTGTGTATATTCTCTTCAGCCTCCTCCTCACATGTGGAGTACACATGGATTTCATCAATTAAAACCACCATGAACATGTCTATGAACTCATAGAAAACAGCATTCATCAATCCAATGAACAATGTTGGAGAATTTTTCATGCCGAACGGCATTACAACGAACTCATAATTCCCATGATGATAACTGAAAGCATTCTTCGGGATATCCTCATCCTTCAAGAACATCTGATGATATCTTGACCACAAGTTGATCTTTGAGAACCAACATTCTCCATTTAGTTGATCGAATAAATCATCAGTCCATCGAAGAGGATAGTGATTCTTTATTGTCACTTTGTTTAAGCGACGACAATCAACACAAAACCACAAACTGTAGTAAACCTTCTTCACGAACAAAACTGGTGCACCCCAAGGTGACACACTAAGCCAAAACAAACACACTGTAATAGACCATCAATCAATATACCTAGCTCTTTTAATTCATAAGGGTCCATCCTATATGGATACATAGTTATAGGAGATGCTCAAGGTTGTATCTTGATCCAAAACGTGATCTCTCATCGAGGGGGTAATGATACAACAACTTCTACAAAGTCATTAGGGTACTCCTTTATGACCCTAGGAAACACCAACTATTGATCCTCTAAAGAACTCAGCATTAGATCATCCGTAATGGATGTTAAGGATGGAACACACCATTGACCCATCTGAGGGTATTGCTCGCTAAAAAACACCACTGGCTCTCCATCTGCATCGAATAACACAACCTGCCTCCTAAAGTAATCCACGATAGCCTACACCAAATACAACCAATCCATGCTGAGGATGACATCATTTGGTTTTATTCATAAAAATACGAAATATCCCCAATAGATGTGTTTCCCCAACACTAGATCACAGTCTCTACATACTTCAAACAAGTCAGATCGACCTCCAAGTGGCACAGTCAATGCAAAATACACTAGAAGACTCTCTACCTCAAGTCCCAAAGCATGGAAATGGGTGGGTGATATGAAGTTATGTCCCACATGAATCAAAAAAGGCATACACCTTGGTAGAATACAATAAAATTTTACTTCGAACGACGTTTGTTTCACATGGTGCTGGCAATGATAAAGCATGCAGCTATCTATGACCTCCTCCACAACCTCCCTGACCCTGATGATGACCACCACCATGGACGCGCTCTACTCTCTGAGGATGAGGGAATCACATGGCTGTCTTTTTCCTACACCATCAACCCTCTGCAGATCTAAAGCTGGTACAACCTGCTGTTGCGGCCTCAGCTAGAACTGCCTCAACGGAGGAACGAGGAGCAGAACATTTGGTGCACGAGGACTACTCTGAAATTTCAGGCACTCTGGATGTTGATGACCTTGACCACCATGAGAAAAAAAGTGCTTGATCCCTTGGAATAGTCTTAATAGCTACCTCCCTCAGTGAAACAAGAGGCTGAGGGCTGGGACCTACCGCCAGCCAAAGGAAAACTCTTCTACCCTGAAAACCGGGAACCCTAGAACACAGCTCTGCTTTGTGAGGAATCATGAAAACTCCCCTCTTGTGATGATCTGGTTCTTTATAATTTCCTCTTAGTGAAATATACCCTTTCGAGCACATCAATATATGTCTTCAGCATAAATGGGGTGACCTAGTGCTGGATCTTTGGATGTAAAGCCTCCTCGAAATGCCTCGCCCTGGCCTCCTCATCTGGAAATAGGTCTGAAGCATATTGTAAAAGGTTCATGAAACAGATTCCAAACTCTTGTACACTAGAGCTCCTCTATCGAAGGGTAAAGAGTTCCTTGGTGACGGGATGCCTTTGCGGCGAAGAAAGAAACTCGACTGTAAATTTATCTTAGAACTCCTCCCATGAGATTGATGACTCCTAAAGATCCCTGAGGAACAAGAACCACCACTGCCTCGCAGCTCCATGCAACATTTTCACAACCAAGGACACCCAGTGATCCATCCAAGCATAGATCAAACTGAAGCCTATCTCGACCTCATCCAACCAGTCTTCCATGACTACATCTAAAATAGAGGCCTCGTACTTCTGCAGACTCTAGGACTAAAACTCTTGGAGTGTCCTCCTCTAAGTTTCGTCATCGTCAACCATTACCCTACGGTGATCTGCTGGCACAGCCTACAGGACATCCTCTATGTGATCCTAACGAGGACATTGACCTAGAGCCATACCTAAAAAATAACAAATACTGAGTGCTCCAAAACCTGGAATATAGAAGACTCAGCATTAATTAATTAATTGTTTTCTTTTATTCATGTTAGGTTAACCAATCCAATGGTCTACCCATTTAAACATAGACACAAAGAAGAATGATACATAATCCTTTCCTAGGCATCTACCCTGAAACTAGTATCACCTCATTTAGTAACCATTGTAAACATAATGGTCCATACAGCAAATCATAGGGGGCCCTAAACACCTATGTCTCAACCGGTCTCCAATGTTCACATCACTTGCTAAACATGACTGGCACTATTTCCCTACCAACCAATGCAACCTCACATGTGCCTAACACCAAACTTCATCCTATATCTCGACCAAACATGCCATTGATACCACTCTATCATAACCCCCTCCCCAAAATGTGTATCCCTCATGGATAACAATGTGAGAAGGGAGATAATGACCCCTGAGTCCCTCCTCTATTAGGCCCTGGGTTGGAGACTAGCACTGAGGGTATAGTAAACACACCAATGGGAGACATTACCCTCTAAGAGAACACATGCAAAAGAGAAAGATAATACAGACACCAACCCACTCCAACTTAGACAACAATATAAATGAAAACCCATGTACACATATATAATGTCATGAAAAACTACTAAAACTGAAAGGAGAAAATTTCAAGTACCCCAAAGAAAATAAAAACAGCACCGACCACGAAGCCTGAATAGATCCCGCAACCCCAAGCTAGTATTAACCACCCTGATCTCCAACCTACTCCAAGTGACCTGAAAACAATTTATATAAACATAGGGTGAGTATAATTGTATACTCAGAAGGATCATTCCCAGATCCTCTCGTTCAAAAGTAAAGAAATCATGTTAAATCACAGTGAACAACAAGTGAAACTAACTCATACCCTAAATAGGTATACTAAGTTCCTAGACTCTCCATGGATACTCTCACCATGTAACACATTAAATAGTATATAATATAATAAATAATATCAAGAGTACCCCACTACTACTTCCCAACTAGTTTGTCGCTATACCCTAATGTTGCACGTCCTAAGCATCACTCTCCAAAATGGCTTTCCCGCAGACACCAGGACGAAGCAACACAACTTGCACCTCGTGCAACAAAACCACCATGTCCACGTAAGAAATGTAACACAGTTGTTATGGGAATCCACCATATCTCGTGTAACGTGTATCATACATCGAGTATTAAACCTCAATTCATTATAGCCAATACATCGTGTAAGGATCCTCAATCAATCATAGCCTATACACATTACACCTATAGTAGTCTATATGATACTACATCCAGAATATGTGTGTGTGAATAACCACAAGCCAATACAGAACTCTATAAACATATATGGGGGAAACTAAAAGCTATGCCAACCAGTACAAGTAACTACTAAGAGAAGAGAGCAGGCCCAAAGGGGTAGTCAGCTATCCATCCTCCCACCATAATGTTGGGGAAAACACCCCTAGGGATCAGAATCCCTAGGGTGTCAGTTGCCCAAACTGATGGGGGTGGAGTAGCTTATAGAAACAAAAAAAGTACAGAATATACTATAGCTCACAACCACACAATGGGAAAAAACTAGTCTTAGTCACAACTATAGCTAACGTCTCTTGGACTCCCGTCTTCCACTTCTAAGACTAGCTATCCTATAAGCAGAAAAGGTGGAATAATTGGGGAGGAAGATATCTCATCCTTTTAGAAGATTTAACAGAGTAGAGGTTTAAGATACATTGGATTTTCCATTAAAATTGGATCGCATTAAACCACATTGTTTGACCAAGTAAAAGAATTCTGTGCTTTATGAAAAATTAATATAGGAGTTACGGCCTTTGATTCGGCCTTTGAGTCCTTAAAACAAGGCCTTAAATGCATTTTACATCAAAGAAAACATCAAAAGGGAGAAACTATAGGAATCTGGAAACACTATTCACAAACTCAAAATTTGGAATAGGAAAGAGGCTATCGTTTGAACCTCACCATTCTAGAAACATAGTTCACGAACTCAAAATTTGGCAATGGAAAGATGCAACTGTTGGAACCTCACCATTATGGAAACACTGTTCATGAACTCAATATTTGGAAAAGGAAAGAGGCTACTGTTAGAACCTCACTGTTCTAGAAACATAGTTCATGAACTCAAAATTTAGCAAAGGAAAGAGGCTACTGTAGGAACCTCACCATTCTGGAAGCATTTTTCATGATATAAAATTTTGGCAAAGGAAAGAGGCTACCGTTGGAAACTCACCATTCTAGAAACACTGTTCGCATAAGGCTACCACTGCACTGTTCATTTATGGCTACCAATGACACTGTTCACATAAGGTTACCATTGCACTGTTCACCTATGGCTACTGAAGACACTGTTCACATATGGTTACCATTAAACTGTTCACCTAAGGCTAATGACAACATTGTTCGCATAAGGCTCCCAATGACACTGTTCACATAAGGTTACCATTGTACTGTTCAAATAAAGTTACCGATGACACTGTTCACATAAGGACACCATTGCACCGTTCACCTAAGTCTATCGATGACACTGTTCACATAATGGGAAATTTGGAAAAATTTTGGGGATGAGTCACCTTGACCTCTCGGAACACCTCAGACACCAGATTTCAGCAAAGTAATGGACAAGAAAGGTCTGGCCCATTATAAGATATATGTCCCACCCATAAACTAATATATACATTTTATATATATGTTATCCTAAAAAGTTTATCACATCATAACATGTTGAAATGAGATGGGTTTCATAAACATTTTATCATAGTATAACTCATGGTAATGAAATTGTTTCATAGACATCCCTTCATCATAATAACAAACATAAATCATACACACAATGAATAAATATGGTTTCATTTTATCATAAACCAATTAGAACATAATAATAACTAAATGTTTTTTTCTATGATTAATATAAATTCCCTAAATCGATAATTGAAACATTCTTGGGGAAATATCATCTTAATTCTAAAAATAACTTATTTATTATAAAAAAAATCCCAAATTTTAAAGAAGAAAATTTATTTTAAGAGAGAACTAAAAACATTTATTGGATGATTCAAATAATTGAGTTGTCATGATTTTGGATAATTTCATTCATGTCATACACATTAAAAAACATTTTTTGTAAAAATTCAAATCCACCACATTTGTGAAATGATAAGAAAATAATATTAAAATAATTTTAACAAATTCAATCATAGGTAAAAAAATTTAGAAAAAGAAATGTATAATAGAAAAAAACATTCTTTTGATAAATTTTATAAAATATAGGCATGGAAAAAAAAATTGAACGATGAGAAAAATAATGTTTTTTTTCATAAAAATATTATTTTGTTTTCTTTAGTACTTAATGAGAGGATAATTAGTTGAAAACAAGTATTCTACAGAAATAAATAGAGTAGAATAGTATACATAATTTTCGTGAGAGTTATATCATAAGATTTTATCATCAAAAATTTAATCTTAAACAACTTCGAAAAACAATGAGATTGTAACATAAAATTTTACCACTTTTGTAACATTGAATCAAGAGAACCATGAAATTAAAAAACATATATGTATATTTCAATCCCCATATTTTTTATAAGAAAAATCCTAAAATAAATTCATGTGTTGTATATACACTACATAAAACATGCAAGTGTTGAATATGGCATGTGTCTCATATAATAAAATTGAGATAAAAATTTCTTACCACAATAGAAATTTTTTAAAAATAAGACCCATTAAAGAATAATATCAAATGAAAAATTAAATATAATTAAATGAAATATATTTATAATATAAAATTTCAAATGGGAAGTATATACACCAGAAAAAAATAAATGAGTGTGGAATATAGAATATGTCTTCGATAATTAAAAGAGAGACTAGAAATCCATTACCTCAATTGTCCAATTTCGCTATATTATTTAGACCTGCAATATAATTAATATATTTTTATTATAAATATATTCCAAAAAATCATATATATATATATATCATACCATATATTATTTACTTATGATCTTTTATTACCTATTTATTAACAATTTCTGGATGAAGACACTTTTTGAGAAATTACTGCTCCGTTATTCATGTATGTTTTTGTATGTTTCTTTGAATTATTTTACATTGATCACAGTTTAATAATATCTAGAATATAAAAAAATGAAACAATATAATATATATTTATTATATATTTATTTATTTTAATGCATAAATGATAGAGAATGAAAATTAATTATACTTTTCAAATTGATGTTAGGTCGTACATACACATAAACATTGTTTCAATTTTCTCGAAAGATGAAACAAAAAAAGCTATATATAAATTCACCATTCAATGTTTATTTTTATTTAATTGATATAATATATATAAATTAAATATATTTGTGTTACCATACATTTGAAATTAAAATAAAAACATATCACATTGCTTTGTGGAGGCGGTAGTCCACACGTATGCATGAGAGATGTTATCATTTTTTTATTGATTTGAATTTAAGAAGGTATTTGTGATATTATAAATGTAGAAGTAAAATTATATCATAAATATCATATATATATATATATTGTGTTAAATTCACCATTATATCAATCGGTGAGAGGTGGTGATGAAAAATGAATTGCATTAGTTCTTAACGAGGGAGTTCTTCGTACACAAGATCAATGAATTCATTTCAAATTTTTCAGAAGAGAATATGGTTATGGGTTATGAAATTTATAATAAAAAAATATGATTATATATTATATAGTAATTTTATCATATCATCTTAGTTGGAAAATATTTTAAGGAGTTGAAAAAGAAATAAATAAAAAATGCTCTGTTAAGAACAATAAAACTTCTTCGGGAAACCTCCATTGGTATGCACCAATATCAATTATATGTGGGATTAATAAAAAAACTAAATGACTATAGTATGTGTATATGTAAAAAATAAATATATTTGGCTATGTTTCGTCTGAACTGATTGGCTTTGTTAGTCTTAGTAAAAGAGGATTGGTGGTTCCCTTTTATATGTGGGGGAGAGGACACACATGGAATATTTTAAAAGAAAAATGTATAACCATGTTTTAAACCAGTAAAGTCTCTAAAATAGATCATTAAATAACTTTAATTTATATAAGTCCTATTTATGACCCTAAAATAGTAATTTGACAGGTTTTATGACATTTTATATATTATCATTTTAGTTTAACTCCCTGATAAACCCATTTTAACCGTAACTGCATTAATTAAGTTTTGTAGTTTTTATTATTCATTATTTAAAAAATAAGTTAAAGTTATTATAAAATTTTAATTATTATTATTATTAAAAATATTAAATCCATTTATAAAAAATAAATTCATATAATTTCCTGATTTTAATTTAAAATTAATATGGAAAACACGATGAGAATGTGGTTTTCTAAATAAAACGTTTTCCTTTGTGTGGAAAGTTTTCATATAAAAATTAAATAAAAATGTTATGTAAATGAATAAAATTGGATTAATATATATATATATATAATTGAACGAATTTTTATTTTTAACATTTTAAAATAAAATTCATCTAATAAGTTCTTTAAACAAAAGACTATTATTTAATTAAAAGTATTATCTTTTTATCATTCATCGAAAAATTAATCCTTTCAGAAAAATTATTAAAAAATAACTCAATGATAATTTTGATATATATATTTAAAAAATTAAGGTTTATTTCTAAAAGAATTTATAAATGTGTAAAAAATTACTTTTATTTTTTCACAAAAAGAAATTAATAAATTGTTTTGAGAAAACGGTATTTTCATAGCATAAAAAGACTTTATTAAAAATTAAGTACTTTTTATAATTATATTTATAAAATCATTTTAATAATTTTTATAATTTTGGTAACTACTATTAATTCTACTAATATTAATATCTAGGTTATAATGGTCTTGTTTAAATTATAGTATTAATAGTATATTGCGGTTTGTTAAAACTCAGTGTTGCGTATAACAAAAACTATCAAAGAATTAAAATTTATTTGAAAAAAAAAATCATAAACATTAAGGGTGTTCCATGATTTACTCTTCCAATATATTATTCAATCACCAAAAGCTGGCATCTGAATATGATGATAAATTAAAATCATAAGTTTTTGGAAAAAAAATAAGGTAATAGAAATTGTTCGATTTAAATATCTTACAATTATTTTATTATCTTTTAAATGATATTCCAAATGATTTTCATGAAATATGAAAAATAATAATATTGTAAACATAATTTGTCATATACTAGTTTTAAAATACTGTAGACTCCCAAATTGTTCCTCTATATATATTTTTTCAACAGGTTTCATAGCCTTTTTAAAGTTAATCTGTTCTATTTACCTCATATGAGTTTTATTTACTTTACCACTTACATGTATTAAACATTTATGTAAGAAAATAATGTATTTTATCTAATTTATCACTTTTCCATAGTCTTTTTGATAAATATTAAATCCAATAAAATAATTTAACTCACCCATCATGCTTATTTAAAATCATTCTAAATGTATTTTAAAACATCATTACATAATATTTTATTTGTAGAACGAAAAATCACATCATCAATACATATCCAAAATATAAAAAAAATATCTAATGATGAATCTTTATTAAATATAGTAGGATGTTCATTTAAAACTAAGAATCCATTTGATAAAACAAAACAAATCATTTATAAAAAGATTTATGTGCTCATTTAATCCCATAATGAATATTCGTATGTTTGAAAAATGCATTTGGACGAACAGGATTTTCAAAACAAGGAGGATGTTCAACATCAAGTTCCTGCATAATAAAACTAATAAAGAAAAAATATTTTACATATATGTGATATAATTTTTAGAATCATACTAGATTCATAAGCTAAGATAATCCTAATGGATTCTTATCTAGTTAAAGGTGAAAAGTTCTCTCCATCATCTGTAACTTCTTCATGGTTATACACTCTGACAACATGTTCTGAATTATTCCTAGTGATCACACCATGATCATCCTATTTATTTCTAAAGAATAATTTTTTTATATTACAAGATATTTATATGGTCTATTAACTAATTATCATACCTTATTTTTATTGAAAAGGATTAATTCTTCTTTCATTTCTCAGACCAGTCTCTCATTAAATAAGGAATCATCTATAGACCTAAGTTCTAGTTGAGATATAAAAGAATAAAATTATATATGATTCCCTACACTCCATGCATGATAAAAACCATTATATAATCTTCCTATAACTATTTCTATGGGAAGATTCTTAAGGGGTCTATGTTGTCTTGGCAATAAACATTCTGGTACACTAGTATCCATCCTCTTAGGATTTTGTTCTAGAAGATCAAGTCCCAAATCATCATCCATTTTATTGTCAATAATAGGTTCAAGTATTATGTTTTCAAAATAATCACATAACTCATCAATTTAGTCATTTTGGGATCAAAAGGACCAATTTTTTTATATTTTACATATAAGGCACTGGCCTTAAACATTACTTATTATTTAATTAAATGAATAATTCACATTGAGGATCATTTCAGGTTTAGAGTTTTAGAGAATTAGGACATAACTATTACATCTCAATGATTACAAAGTAGAAACATCTACTCAGCTTCAATTTTTTTCACGAAATAAAAACTCTTGAACATAAGAGTCATGTCTAGTTCCTTGTTTTAGACAGCCTGACATTTCCTTGATCACATCCTTGACCTTATTCATCTTTATGTCCTATGAAAAACATTTCAAAAAACCATGGGATGGGCATAAAAAGATCAGTAAGGGTTATAACAATACGGAAAGAAAACATTAGTCCATGTATACACAAGAATCAATGAAATCATACTTTACTCATAAAACATAAGCAATTTAACATACCTCATGAAATCACAAGATTTATGCATAACTTAATAAAAATCATAAGGCATAAAGGTAACTTCAGGAATTTATAACATTCTTACGTAGGGAGTAACCCTCATGGTTACATTTGGAATACCCATCACAATATATTCCTTAAATCTATTTGGATAAACCTTAACGTTTAACTCATTTGTGTTACCCAATGCATTGGAGAGCTATATCAGGCTCACCCGCCCTTAGTTTATCACGGAACCACCTGTCTTCATAAACAATGCCCAAGAACATAACATAATCATACCACATAACTTAATCATAAAGGAAAGATAACATTCCCACATTGAAATAACAATATAACATTTTAAGATATTGAAATAATGAATCCATTCTAAAAACCATTTTCAAAACCATTTAAAAATTTAAATAAAGAGATTTTTGAATCAAAGTGTCCCATACCACTTTTTAGTTTTTATAATTTTAAACCATTAAAATAGATATATATAAATCCTTAACACCATTTTGAAAACATGGATATTAATGAGAAATATTTATAATAATAAATCATTAAAACATTTAAACGATATTTTAGTTAAAGGGTTTTTAACAAAATGAGAGACACTTGAATACAATAATTGAGGAATAAAATCTAATCAGAACTTTATAATATCATGAGAATAAAGGTATTCATGATATTATATTACAAAGGACAATATATACACCATATATGAGTGAATTGGTGCATAACAACAATGAAGTCTCAATAGAAATGTAAAATGAGATGAAATCCCTTATAAAGAAGGTATCCTTAAATTAAGGATAAATCAATCTCATAATTATGTGTGACAAATATAAATACACACAATATAATTGGATATTAAGTTTAAAACAATAAAAGGTCATTCAAACATATTCAAATTATGACATATTCAATAACTATATGTTGAACCCAAATAAATCGAAATTTGGTTAAGAAGTTCCCTTGGTAAAATTTGACAGCCTAACGGCGTCACTTTAAAATTCATAAAATTAGTTGATGAGAGAGAAAATGGTATCTCATCACTTTTACATATAATTTACATCAATAAGGATATAGAAGAACATATCCCATCATAAAAAAGATGTAAATTAAAAGACGTAACAAAATAAGTCTTTTAAAAAGAGGAGTGTGAAAGGTTCCCTTACCGATTTGGGAAACTTTCGAAACGTACACCCCATGAAAGAAGGGTCATACAATGAAGATGTAAATACCCATAAATGAGAGTTAATTATACAAATATTAAAATATTGGGCATTACATACACCACACAAAAGGAAATAGTGTCAAATGTAGCATGAATCTCACGGGAATAAAAAGTGAGATGAAAATCCCCTTATGAAAATTCGGCAGCCTAACGACACCACAAAAAACTTCCAAAAATGGATTGATGAGATAAAATAGGGTATCTCATAATATTAACATTAAATTTACAGATATAGTAATATAAAAGAACATCCCCCAACATAAGAAAGAGGAGCTGAAAATAAGTTACATAAAAGAGAGTACTTTAAAAGAAAGAGAGAGGTTGGATCTCTTACCTCAAGTCCGACTTGTCTTGTTCGTTTCTTTATATTCGTGAATAATAAACTTTGGTCAATTTATAATTTCTTAAGATCCTAATTTAAATATTATTATTCATTTCATATCACATATTATAATGTTATAATAATTGGTTAATAATGTGAGTTCATATCAGACGTTTTTGTGGATGTTTGGTACATGAGTCAAAAATGAACTTGTTTTAAAATGATTGTCCATGTAGTTGTAAGTAAATAATCTCCAGAATAGTATTAGTGATTTAAATATCATATATATCCAGTACATATTCATTTTATACTATTCCATAACATTTGGAGATAAAAATAAATGAAATGCACCATTCATGGAGACGGCAGGTCGTACGTACGCATGAACGCTACTTTCATTTCATTGTCATATTATTAGAATTAAAACTAAATGAGATATATATATATATATATTATAATTACAGAATTATATCCATAATTTATATGTAATAAATGACATATATATCCATTATATATATGTACTTATAATAGTACATAACATTTGGAGATAAGAAATGAAATTTACCATTCATGGAGACGGTAAGTCGTACGTACGCATGAACGCTACTTTCATTTCTTTGGAAAATTAATGGAATTAAAACTAGATGAGATATATATATATATATATTATAATTCCATTATAATATATATGTTATATAGATCACATAATTTCATCAATTTCATTCTTTATACATTCCATGTATTGAATGAACGAGTCACGTCACTTGAGGGGGCAGTAGTCCACACTTCCTCAAATGAAATTATCGCATTTGCACAACATGAAAAGCATAAAGTTATATATTAAATATAAAATAAAGAAGAATAGAGAGGAAATAAATATAATATATATCATAAATAATTATATTTCCATCATAATGGCCACCATGAGAGGTGGTATGAGAAGATAGAACAATCATCGTTTTGTGAGGCAGTAATTCACCATCCACGGAAACAGTATGTTCTTTAACCATTAGACGGAGGTGTGTGTTAGTGTAGATAGAATAATCCCCATAACAACATCCTAGTATATTTAATATACTTTTTTTGTTACAAAAGAAATAAATAAAAAGAGTTTAGGGGGTTGGAGAAGCAAAATAAAACAAAAGAACACTAGGGAAGACATTACCTTTAAATCGGGTAACTCTTTTTGATTTGAGATCGAAGGATACCTTGGAAAGTATTATGCCAAAATTTAGGCTTCTAGAAGTTAGATAGGGATTTTTAGAGACAAAATGAGTAGATTTTGGCAGATCCAGTGGCTTGCGAGGTGTGGGTAAGGAGGTAGAGGTGGGGGCCTTTTATAAGAGGGAGGAGGGGCACTCTTGGAAAGTCAAGAAAGGTTACTTTATATTAAAATGAGTTTCGGATTCTTAAGGTCCCAAATTGATATCTTTCTAGGGTAAGGTGATAATGGTTCGAAATATACTCATACAATAAGTTTTTTACAAGTGTAGGTCTTATATTTTACATTATCTTTTCATTTTATTTAAATTGTTAAATAATGAGGTAATCGCTGCATCATAATGGTGTCATAAATAATTTAATTTATTTAATGTATAAAAAATATAAAACAATTATCATGATGTATTAAATAGTTTTATATTTCCAATGAATATTTATATTCAAAATTATGACTTGTATAACCCCATGTAAAAATTGTTTTAGCAAAACAATACATGTTTGTGAAATTTTTATTTTAACTTTAAATAAAAAGTTATTAATGTCATTTTCCTACCAAAGTGGCTCCATGGGGTCCCCAAGTTGACTCATGGATTTTCTTGGTAGGACATGACTCATCCAATAAGGTTAATACATGTGTCATGGTCATTTAATATCATTATAACATTATCGTTACCATAAATTACACTAATTAGCTTTAATCGTGATTAATAAAATTTAAAAGTTACTATTCACCAAAAAAATTATTTTAATCTCATTTAACAACATTTTACTTCCTAATGACAACCAAGTATGTTATATTTTTAAAAATAAAATCACAGAAGTGGTAAAATTTCATTTAAATGAAAAATCAGTTTCTTTAACTACCACTTAGTGGTTTCACTATTCATCAAAAATTGAAGTTTTTCAGAAAAATACCAAAAATTCACCCTAAGCTATATTTGATATTCTGAATTAAAAAATGATGTCTATTTTACAAAATTCAGAAAATATAAGTTGCATTAATTAATTTAATAATTAATTCCCGCTGTCAAAACAAATAGCGTGTTTTTAAGAAACAATATCTATTAAAAGATTGACACTAGTTTAAGTCCAATTTCAAAGTGAAATTAATTCCAATGAACACCATTGGATTAAATGGTAAAAATATATTCTAAATACACTTTAATATCAATTAAAAATATAATATATCCATATAAATAAATCATATTAAAAGGAGTTTTTGAATTAAAATGCAACATTTTCACTAAAAATGATCTTTATCGAAAAAATAACAAAAATTTACACAAAGTAAATTTTGATGTCCAGATTCTAAAGAATTATTTTATTTTTTCAAATACAACATATAAAATTTTCAAAATTATATTTAAAAAGGGTTCTCCATCAAAAGGCGGTTAATCGACCTTTTAAAGAATATTAGATGATTTATGCTGAAAATTGGATTCATTTTCATTTTAAGCCTCTAACATTTATTGGATAAAAGTAAAAATATTTGACAAAAATATATAATAATTTTGTAGTTAGTTCCGTTAATTCCCACCATTACAACGGCTAGGCATTAACTACCATTTAAAATAATATTATTTTATTATTAGAGTGCAACGTAAGATTTTAAAGATACTCGTTGTTGCGTATTGGGTACGGCATCGAGCATAGTGTTCCCTTTAAAGTAATATTAATATTTTATTCACAAATATGGATAAATATTAAAATTTAATATTCTTTATTTACCTGGGGTGTTACATCCAATGTGTTGGTTCTTCAAAAATATTTGACATTTTTTAAAAAACACTATATGCTTTGGAGGTAGTAGATTATCCAAGGATGATTCAACCATCAGCCTTTAGATTAAATTTACCAAGATTATCATTGGTGTTTGTAATATAAATATTTCATCTAACCAATTTAAAAATTAGACCTTTGGATTTTATTTTATTATGTATATCATATCTCATTTTCATCAAAATATTAATAATTGGAACTATCATTATTACATAGCAAGTTGTATCTATTGTATCCTTCCAAAATGAGTATGCAAGTTATATTCACATAAAATTGTTCTATAAATATCATACAATTTATAATTCCCCCTTTCAACAACACCAACCATTTGAGGTGTCCTGGTGAAAGAAAATTTTTGGATGATACCATGTTTTGAACAATAGGAATTGAACCCAAGGTTATAAAATTTTATTTCATGGTCACATCTTAAATAAATAATTTTGGCTTCATTATATTTTCGAACTAATTTAAAAAAACATATAAAAATAGAAGATTCATCATTCTTAATACTCAAAAATAAAACCCATGTAATTCTAGAAAAATCAACAAAAAACATATGAAAAAATATTTTTTTTCTAAGGGTTGCAATTCTAGATGGCCCAGAAAATCCATATGAATAAGTTATAGGGGTATAGTAGTAGAAACTATTTAATTGGTTAAAAATATGACTTGTGTGGCTTCCCATTTTTCATTCATCCCATAGTTTCATTTTATTAAATTTATGTTGAGGTAAATCTAAAATTAAATCCATTTTATAAACTTTTCTTAAAGAATAAATGTTACAATGTGGTAGTATTCTTTTCAAAATCAAAAATTCTTATTCTTTAACATTAAAAAATTTCACTTTTTATCTACTCAACTAATTATGATCTAGAGTAAGCACATTATCCATTTTAGTTTAATTAATTTAATAAATTTATCTTTAAAAATAGAACAAGAATTATTATAAAAAACTATAAAATAACCATCATCACAAAGTTCTGAAAAAATTATCATATCGTGACTTAATCTTTATGTATAAAGAATATTGTAGATGAATATTGATCTTGGTTTTCCCACTAATCTAACTCTTTTAGTTTATTCTTTAGCATTTTCAGAAAAAGTGACAAAGCCTCTATCAATTTTTTATAAGGATTTATATTCATAGAAATATCCACTCATATGCCTTGATCATCCACTGTCTAAATCCCATTTCCATTTTTCTCTTATACCTGTTTTCCCAAAAAAATAAATCATGAAAGAAATCATTTTAGTACCCATATTCATTTGGGTCCATCAATGTTAGTAACCAAATATTGGGGAACCAAAATATATTTCCATTGTCAAAAAATTCCAGAACTAACTTTTGAAAACCTTTTTGATATAAAATCATGCATGAAAGAATATAATTGAAGATTTTTTAAAATAAAAAAAAAATTATCATATCGACCTAATTCTCTACAGTGAAAAAAAATTGGAGAGAGTTTTTTTCTTAGAAATCGGAAAAAATAGTCTCTATAAATATTTGGTTTTGCACCTTGATTTCTTATACCAAAATTATTTTTATGATATTTATTGTTTATAATAAATTGATTCGGGTAATTATTTCATTTTTTTATAACACGTGCAGTATCTTTAAATTCATAAAAATATTTTTACATTTTTTCTATCATATTATCATGTTAAAAAAATGATATAGAAAAATCATTCAAATTAGTTTTCAAATAAAAAATGTTTTTATTTATGTCCACTTTTTCATTAAAAATAACATCATTGGATTTTCTTAGAGTATAATTATTCTTTTTAAATTATTAATATTTTGTTCCTATTATGGTAGAATATTCATTTAATTCATCATAGGAGAAATTTTCATTTTTAGATTTAGATTCTTGCTCAGATTAGTAATAAGAGTGTACCTATTCTAGGTATTCCAAAAAAATAATTTTGAATTTTTATTAGAATTTATAGATTCTCATTTTGAATATGTGGAATTGCTAGAATCCTATAAATAACTCCATATTAAATTCATCAAATTCTAGTATTTTTTATTATAGAAATCCTTTTGATATATTTTTTCTCTTATGTTTTGATGTCCCACAATTGTGGAGAATATTTTATAATGTCTCCAGGATTACTTCCTTCATAGAATATCATGTATTTAGAGTTTAAATAATGTTTATTAAACTTATTGAAGTGTTTATTTAAATATATTTTTTAGTTATATGACTTTTTGAATTTTATTGAAAAATGATCAAGATCACTACATTAATCATAACTATTTGAGGTTCCCTCATTTGATGACTTGGCCATTTTTATCTGTTTACTTTCCATCTCATAATTTTTAAGATGAGACTTTTATAGTAGCATTATTCATCTTAACAAATCTATGATCTCAAACATCAGGTTCTATATCATACTCATACCTCATAAAAGTTCCAATAAAATATTTTATTTTAAATTTATTTACCTTTTTAAATTACCTAATAGAATTCATGATTCGACACCAAATTTTTTGTAGAATTATAAGGATTCTCAAATATTTATCTAGTTCTAGAATGGGTGTTCCTAAAGCAGCAACATTATTTACCACCAAAATAAGAATATCATTCAACTGAGTGATTCTATCACCTTCCGTCATTCTAAAATATCAAACATAATATTTTAAGGATTATATCTGAGAGCTTATATACTGTTCAGACCATAATAAGCTACTAAAGTATTAGTCCACATTTCATGAGATGTTGAAATTGTGAAACCCAGTTGAACTCATTTGGGCCTACTCCACATATTATAGAATTCATAGATTTTGATTTTAGATCATAACTATCTTCAATATTATCATCCCATGGTTCTTGTTCTATCGATGGAATTTCATAAGGCTTATTGGCTTCAAGATATACCTTCAGACTATGGTTATTTAAATATATTATAATCTATGCCTTCCAGAAATCATATTTTCACCATTAAAGTATTATGATCTTAGCATTGACAAATATACCCTATTGTTCGTTATACCAACAATCTTGATGAAAAAATTTATACTTCATCCTTTTAAATTTGGTAAGTCCAAACATATATTCTTTGATACAAATTTTTTTCCTCAAAGTTACTACACTATGAATTAATTGGGACTGAATTGAGTTATTTGAAAATTTCTTCACTTATAAAACCACCATATTTAAGATATGATTATCATATAATATTTTCCATAACACAATAAGTATTGTAAATAAATTAAAAATTAAAATTGATTATACACTTTGATTTGTAGTGTCTAGGGAAACAAAAATCCCCTAGTCAACTCCAATAATGCTCAACTACAAGATATATTGATTTTTATAGACTAGTACTTTTGTAGGGGTATACCAATACAATTACAAGGGACATCATGACTGAGTGAAATGAGAAAAATATTACTCTTTATAGGTTTACTAATATTTTAGTTCATTTACTCTTCTATTTTTTTAATCTCGCCATTTTTTCTTTTATTGCGGTAACTAGTTTTTACCTAAGTAACTTATATTTTATGATTAAAAATAAAATGATCCTTATTAAAAACTTTGGACCTATTTATTTATGATTTAAAATGTATTATTTTTTATTAAATATTAAACATTATTAAAATTAATTTCTGAATACTAATTGTATAATGTATTAAAACAAATTTCATAGAAAAAGTTTCTTATGTTCGAAAATATAAAATATATGTATATAACTTAAACGTTATATTTTAAAACAAATAATGATATTTATAAAACTTATATATTTTTTATGAAATTTTTTTAACAAAATTCTGTGTCATACTTATATACCAATAATGTTATAAAATCATGGTGTTTTACAAAAATGTTATATTGCACTATTAACAAAAAAATAAATTTTCTCATGAAAATACCAAAAATAAATTTGAAGAAAATATTACTATACTAAATCTTGAAATTATTTTCATTTTTTATAAGTGTAATTTTAAATTTTAGAAATTCATATTTTAGATAAAAATAAGATATATAATGAAAAAAAATTCTATAGGAAAATGTCATTTTAAAATATAAACTATTATTATTCCTATTTCCAGTCATTTACAAATAGAATTAGTTTTAACCAATTATTCATGAAAAATATTTTATTTAATCATTAATTATATGCTTCTTGAAATAAATGTTCATATCACATGAAAAGACAATTTTTAGAAAAATATATCTTATGTATAATGTCCCGACCTGACCCAACAGGGCTCAAGCCGCAACTCCCCAAGCCCGCCTCCAATAGGCCAGGGGCTGAAGACTAGCACCGAGTAAGCTATCACACACATGGGAGGCGTTAGCCTAAGGTACCAGTACACACACACCCACACACACCTCCAGGAAATAGTACACATATATATATATAAAAACTAAGAAGGAAATTCATGCATACATCTATCCCAAACCAGAGTGCAATAGAAGTACACAAGGGAAAAACAGGGCCCACCAAAGGAAAACTACAAAAGCATCCAACCCGCTCAAAAGGAGGGAAAACACTGCCAAATACACCCGTCGGTAAGCTCCTCATCATAGCTCTGGTAAAATCCCTGGTCATTCATGATCACTAAGCTCCGCCTACTCCGGGTCCTCATGGAACTCCATCGAAATTCATGTGGTTTGTACAAGACAAAAACTTGAGTGGGAAAATCCCATGCAGGGTTGAGTATATAAAATACTCAGTAGGCACCCCAAAAACCCTAAAATTAAAGGGAGGAACTGAAATTCAATAGTCATCTCATCCCAGCCAAAGGGAACCCAAACGAGATTGAAACTTCATCTTGAGACCATCCTCAGTTAACATGACTAGTCAGCTTAGCTCAGGTGTATGCCCATAAATACACCATGAACATCTGCTCAGTTATATGCCCATACATATACAATGAGTCACCAGATATACTCATTCCACGCACCAAGCCTCACGTTGTTCGACCCACAACACATGTGATTGGTAGATAACAAGGAGAACACACTCCACAAGCTCTATCATCCAAAACAACACTCGTTCGAGAGATACACTCCATCGGGTCTCACACCAACATCCCAAATGCCCATCAGAGAGATCACGCTTGTCAGATATCATCACTGAGAACATCACCCTAAAACAGCAGAAAAATAAACTTCTCAGATAGGGGATCACTCCTAGGGTCAGCTAGGGGATACAAGAACCCACTATGGTATCTCTAAGATCTCAAAGATAGGGGATCACTCCTAGGATCCGCTGGGGGGTACCAGAACCTGATCTTGACGTTTTATAGTTCACATGACTCAGATAGAGGATTTTTACCCATGTGAATATAGTCACGACGATGTTGGAAACCCTATATGGTATAACTCATGATGTAGGGGATCGAATTGACGATGCACCAACCCTACTAAAAACCACATGCTGAGTAGGGGATCGTATAACCAAAGATTCTGTAACCCTAATGAAACCATGAGCTGAGTAGGGGATCATATACCTGATGATACCTCAACCCTATAATAAACCACATGCTGAGTAGGGGATTGTATACTCGACGATGCCACAACCCTACTATGCATGGACCACTATGTAGAGGATCATATTACCGATCATGCCTCAATCCCTACGGGATTAACCAGCTAGATAGGGGATCGTCGCCCGTGGATAAGCGGTAATAGCGATACCATGAACCCAATCTAGGGAAGTGAAACTAGAGGATCCCACTCCAAACCCACTATAGGGATGCCACAACTCTATCAGAAAACATCATATCGAGGGGTTCACAAACCTATACTAAGGTTGTAAACCCACACGAACCCTCATAGGAATAAACCAAGGGATTACACTCAACCACTACTAGTCTAAGTGTCGCTAACCCGAGCGACCTACAACATCACCACACAGAGCACCTCCTAGGCCTATACCGAGGCCACCAACACAATCTATGCGGAAAAAACACACATTATAGAATATTTACTCACACAAAATGGACAACCCGTGAAAAAGGTACTATTCACCATAGCTAGCTCACGTGGGGCCCACACCTCAATCACAAAACATGTCAAACGGAGTGCACCATTGTGATCCCTTCAGAAAAAACATCTGAGATCAACTACTCATTCATCCAAAACAGGCACACCACAAAAAAAAATCACTTTTCTCCATAAACGCCCAAAAGCATCCTTGTGGGGCCCTCATCCTAATTTTCATCCCAACACTCGGAAGATATCCTAAAAACTATTCCTTACTATCAGGATCACAACGTCACTAACGACACGTCAATCGGACACTTCGTGAAGAAGTTACGGCGTGTCAATGATGAATAATAAACAAATATTATTATAATTTTAAAATTTTGTAGACCTGTACCATGAACCCAACAAATAAAATTTCCAAAGTGAGATCCAAAGATCTGTCTCGATGCAAAGAACGCGTCTCCATAAACAGTTCACAAATCCGAGTTACGGTTTGTGAGTTATGGGTGTTTAATGAACCCCCGAAAAATCCTGCCCGGACCACCGCCTGCCTCGACTAAAACCACCATGCCGGAGCCATAATCCATCGCGTCGCCGCCGCCATTGCCGGAATTTTCCATAGATGCCGCCAGAAACTGGTTTTCCACCAGAAAACTTTTGGGAGCCCCTGGAAGCACCCGGGTACACCAAATTCAGATCCGAAACAAGTTCTAGAATGATCGGGACCCAAACTACACAACCCTTATGTTGATTGGAATAAAAAATGAATAAAAATGATCCAAGATTTTAAAACTCAACCAACTAACTTTTATTGTATCTTTGATGCTTTGTGCGCTGCACTGATGCAAGATCCGGGAATGTCCGCCGTCAAGATCCAAGTCTGATGGCACCTCATTCGCTCGATTTTTGCAGTTCGTTGAGGGGGTAGGGAGGAGGAGCTCTTGGTCGTGGCTTCCTCGTGGAGTGAGAATCAAAGGTGGGGGGAGGAGATTTATTTATTTTTGTTTTAATTAATTCCTCTCCATCCAGCTTTTCGGATCCCAAATCATCTCCAACCCCGCGTTCGGTGTAGACAAGGTTTAGGGTTCCCTTACGGTAAACACACTGTTCTGAACGTAACAGCACACTCCGAATTGCGGTATGAGACTCCATTCAGTAGTTATTTGAGCTTCTGCTCATAAAGAAACTAGTCCATTTAATTATGAAAATTCCCACGGTGGATTTTTCCACAACATGCCCACATCCACAAATTTTACACCCCGCCTAGGGTAAACAACATGCTCTGGACACAACCGTGCCCTTGGATTTCAGATCCGAGAAATTGTTTAAGAGAAAAAAACCCTCTGCATGCATAGTATAAAAATACTTACTATTTTGATAAAATTAATCTCAGACACACCGGGCCTCGGAATCACACGCCGTCTTTTCTTTAGCTCTGGATTTATTCATAGGAATATTCCAAAGTTTGACGGTGCCAAAACTTGAGTCGCTACATCCTACCCACCTTAGAATATTTTGTCCCCAAAAATCCATAAGCATAATGAAATCAACTGAACTCTCAACTGGATATCCCACACTATCAATTTCACCAACACACACCCCTGCCTGAATGCATATGTCAGAGGGACCTGTCCACCACACCTCAACACTATCCGCATTGGGCGGCACTGACTCACCCACACGGTTTTAATTGCATCACAAAAACACGTCTCAGTGGGGGAAGGATCCCTCTTCCTCATGCATTTGAATCACACTGAATAACACCCACACATGGTCCTACCAACACCCTAAACAAAACTCAAGAAAGCAATGGAAAGGAATGAGTACCGCTAAAAAATGTCTATTAAAACTACTATAGAAAGTATAAAAGACACAAGGCCTACCTCTATACATCCGTGGAGCCTCTGGGTCAATAGCCTATAAGGCCTGCAGTTGTCCTTGACCTCACCCTTCATCTCCCAGAGCTCAACGTGGACCACCTGAGGGTGGTGTGGGTGGCATATGATACCTTCTACCGCCTCCTGTTGTTGCACCCACTCTGTCGCCACATCTGCCACCATGCGGAACTTCATACTCAAGATGTTGCCACTGCCAAGGCGGCCTGTCGACCGGATCCCTCTCAGTAGCATGATTGGTCGGACAATCTCTATTAAGATTTCCCCGACCATCGCAAACGTAACACCGCCTCTCCTGTGGCTGACCAAAATTTTCCTGCGAGCCCTGTGAGCCTTGAGCCTCATATCCTCCATCCTAGGGTCACCTCCTGAAACGTTGGCCACGTCCAGACCCCTGTGCATGTCGTCGGCTAACATTTGTTGACGTCTTAGCTGCCACGTAACCAATACTGATATGATGAATCTACTCAGCGAGAAATCTCTCCACCACCAAGGCTCGCTCTAGTGCTCCATCATAGGTGGGTAGGCACAAGGAAACCACACTTGACTGGATGTCCCTGCGTAGCCCTTGCTCAAAGGACGGAACCCTAAAGAACAGGTCTCAAACCATATCCAGGGAGTAGCATGACATGTCTGAAAACCTCATTGAGTACTCCAACACAGTCATGCCCTTCTGTAGAAGCTGCAGAAGCTTTTGAATCCACACTGACCACAGCGTCACCGGATTGAACTCTTCTCGGAAGAGTTGCTCAAACTATGTCTACATGAGCATTTCCTCATCATGGGATTGTGTCACTGAACTCCACCAATGCCCAGCTAAACCATGCAGAAGGCTCACCGCTAGAACCACGATCTGATCTGGAGTCTTCACCAGGTGGAAAAGTCGGGTGACTGCTTCAAGCTAGTCATCAGCTGCCTGAGGGTCTGGATCACCCCAGAACCTCAAAGGTCACTGCATCTAGAACTCGTGCAGCGCACTCAGCCTGTATGCAACCTCGTCCTGCACTACCCACACAAGTAGTTGCTCGATAGGTGGTGGCTCAACTGGCAGACCACCTGGAGGTCCTACCTCAGAATCTGCACCCTGGTCAACAACCTCTGCACGGGGTGGATCGTCACCACAATCTCACTGCGGAACTCTCACTGGTTGTCATCATGGAGGCATCCTAAAATACAATCCGGATGCACCATGGTCAAAGAGTATATCTCAGGAGATAACTCAAGAAGAACAAGGGAAACCCAAAACCCAGTCCTAGATGATGCATGTACCGTTATGTCCCTGCGACTATTGTCTAAATGTCCCGAGTCGAAAGGCAGGTTATCAGAGTCCTAGTGAATGGATTTTTCAGTCCCAGTTCCATATATATTACATAAAATTGTTACTCTTGTGAATTATCTATAATTATATTCATTGTTTATAAGATTAATACTTTAATATTTGTATTTTATCTAAATATATTATGGTTTCATTTAATTTCAGTGTTCTGTGTGGTGAAATATATCAAATAAATTTACATTATTAAAGGTAATCATTTTTTAAAATATAATGGTGTTACATTCTACCACCAATAAATAAATTGTATCCTAAAAATATTAATTATTACTCACTAATGAAAGTGGGATCAAGTGTTCTTGACATGTATTTCATTCAATATATAACATCTAATATGGAATCTACCTTACTCTTATGATATATTAGGTTTCATATATTTCCTCAAACAAAAGTAATCATTTTTCCAATTATATAAAAAATTATGTATGCACCCAAATTTAATGGATTATCTAGTGAGTGTGGGTGTCACATTATGGAACCACTCTCATAGGTGACACAATGTCGTCTAGGGTGTCTGATCATCGATAATGGATTCTCAATTGGTCGATGTCGTTGAAACGAAAAATCTACATGTGGTTGGATGTGTTCTTTCTAAAAAATAAAAAACATGAGAAGAATGGGGATTAGTGATTAAGGTTCCAACTCTCAAAGGTAAATACCATATTCATAGGCTTTTCTCCTCGAATCAATGTTCTTAAAATGGTAGTTTTGTCAAAAAGGTTAACATCGCTCAGGTTGTTTCAAGGAATGTGGCGATTAGGAAAATCATTGAGTCATGTTTCCAATTCATATTCACTAAAATAATACATTCAGGGTAAGATTACATTTGGAAGACCCTATAGATGATTTGAAGGATTTCCATGAAATGGGGTTTCTCAAAATGGAATTTCTTTCCTTAAAGAAGTGGTTTCTTTAATATTATCTTCACAAATAAATAATTTAAAAGATGCTCTTGGGGATTCACCATGGTCTCCATAAAGACTAGCTCTATGTGAATATTTTATTGGAACTTCTATTTTAATCTCTTTGATAAAATGAACTCATTCTCTAATGTCTATGTTATGATTTTTGTGCTGAACTGGATCTTGTGGCACCCTTATATCATTTGGAATATCGCCTCAGTAATCCAAACTCTTATTTAAATGGACAATGAAACAGAGATGGCACTCTATGGTTAGTTTTATCTAGTTATTGTTGTGGTAAATGTTTTCTATATAATAACCGACAAGGTAATTCCATCCACTAACACTGATGAATTGGATCTTTGAAATGCATATGTGAATTTATTATATTTATATATTGAATTAAAGATCAGTATATAGTCTTTGAAATACAACACAAGGGACGTGGTTTGTTATTTTTCTCTAAAAATGGGCATGATCACTCTACCTGTAGAAAGAAGTAGAGGAATGATGTTGAATGCACTGATGACACTATAGTTGAGAAGCAACACTCCACTATGAATATTCCCATTTCTGGGTTTCCAATAGGAGACCATGATTAAAATGTCATTATTAAGTATCAATTGTCTGATCAGAGGGAAACTAATTACTATTCAACATAGGATAGACATGACAAGGATTGAATGCCTAAATCATGTGTGAAGGAGGGTTCTCTTTCCAAGATTCCATAGACATGATTCCTTTGGCCAAGGGCACTAGCCGCCCATCTCTACTAACTCTTGAAAATTAATCCAATGTCATAGTTGTGGAATATTTATTGACAAATAATTTTCAATTTTTGTGTGATATAGATATAAATCTTGTTTATAAGGTTGGAAATATCCAATATGTAGTGATGGGAATCATTGGGATGGATCTTCTAGATGTGAAAGATCTCAATGAAATAGATATTTAAGAGGTGGTTGGTGAATAGATCACATAGGAAATGTTGATTACAAAAAAAACTATAATGGTAAGTAGATTATTGATTCTACTATGAGGTTGAATTTCAATGAGAAAGAAACTATGTATCAACCTAATTCTAATTTGTCTATAATTATAATGTCTATGTAGGAGAATGAAAAGTAATGGGGTTCATCCCCCCATGAAACACTAAAATCAGTTTTCACTGGTATGGTAGAGGATTCTAATCCCAATAAACTCTCATCCAATACTATTACATTATATGTTGAAAAATTATAGATGGTCTCATATTAAAAGACTAAATAATCTTCTGTATTATATCTACCATTGATGCATTCTCTAATAGAGTCTCCATCACACATTCAAAATGAAGGAAAAGCTATAGCATAGAACATTCATCCTCAGTTTACTAGGATTATGAGGAATGTTTATGTCTACATCGGTTTGGTATATAATCATTATTGTGATACCAGGATAAACAAAAATATCAAAATTAATATTCTAGTTTTGATCATGAGTGGGGAATTCTTTCCAATTAGTTTTCCATAAGAAGATGATGGGTGGTTTGACTCAAATATTGAATTACTTCTACCCAAAATGGAACCAGATATCACGTGATTCATAGATTACTTGTAGTGGTGTAATTTTTAATCACCAATTTGGAGGAATCCCTACGATTTAATCCGAGGTTGAATTTATGTGAGCTTTCTTCGAAGTAAAATCTTTTCTCTATCTCAGTAGATGATACATATTTATCTTTAGAGGATGAACTAAAGACACCCTAGGAACCCATATCATGGAGGTGAGGATTTCATCCTCGAAGAAAAGGAATGTTTCCTAGGAACATGGGTTCCAGATTGAGCCATTGGTCTTTTTTTCAGATCTTCATTTTGGATTTTTAGGTCCCTTTGTACTCACCACACTTATTTTAATTTTTTCATAGTTTATCTAAAGGTCATTCCTCATCTTTATAAAAAAAATGTATATACCCTAATCATATGTTCTCTATACCGTATCTTTACCAAAACTATTTGAGTGCCCCAGAAATAAAACCACATTGAAAAAATATATTCTATACAAAAATTAACATTATATTTAACCCTAAAATTTATATCCACTAATTCATAAAGTCAAAAAATAGTCAATATATATCATAATCCAAAAAATGTGATAAACCACACCAAAAATTTCCTGCATTATATTTTCATTAAATTAATAAGAAATTCTAATGCTATAAACAATATCTAACTCACTTTTCTCAAAATCAATCAGACTTTTAAACTTAATATTTATTCACCCATCAATCATGTGTTCTTCAACAGTTATCCCTAAAAACATGATCTTATTGTAAAATCACATTTTAATGTTATGGATATCATTTAATATATTTTTCCAAACCTATAAAGTGGAACTATTAAATAACAATCCTTCAATATCTCACATAATCTTCGTAACTTTTATAATATACCTGAATATCATTGATATATATCGATCAAAAAGAAAAATAGATAAAGTGTCTGTAACACCTCGAGATTTTATGAGAATTATTATTTTTAATTTTTTTAATTTATTTTGTTGTACGCTTCACCAAGATTAGCTTGCACTATACGCAACACTGTATTAGCTTGTAGTATACACAACACTATTCTTGGCTTGTGATGCACACAATTTCAAGTTATTTCAAATAAAATTAATTTTACACAACACCAAGTATAGATTTTGATCAATGTATAACTGAAATATATTTTAATTATGTTATATGAAACACCAAAGGAAGCCTTCCCTACACGCAACCTTGACTTGGATTGCATTACACGCAAGAGAGACCTTCCTCAATAGCATGTGTTGTACCCAATACCCAGTTTCACTAAACAATGATACATTGTTATAATATTATGAACTAGCCATTTATAATTGTATTAACTTCATTTTTAATTTTATAAAATTATAATTCATCTTACAAATTTTCTAGAATGATGTATGAGAAAAAAATCAATTTTTCGGATAAAAGAAATATTTTTCAAAAAATACAGTTTTGTCGTCTTTTGATGGAACACCCATTTTAAATACAATTTTTGACAAGTTTATATGTTAAATTTTACAAAATAAACTTCTACTTTTGAATCAGGATACAAAAATTTACATTTGATAATGTTTTGATATTTTTCTGACAACATTCTTATTTTGATGAATAGTAAAAAAATGCTAAATTTTACTAAAAAACAACTTTTTCATTGAGATAATTTATATGGTTAAATTATAATAGTAAATTGTTTTAAAGTATAAATAGAATATATTTTTAAAAATTAATATTATTTATGTCATTAACATTGATTTTACATTGAATTCATAGGTAAAATCAATTCAATCTTTTTCAATGTTTTAAACAAAAACCCTTTTTTCTAACAATAGGATTAATTTTAGATTAATTACTGCATCTTCTATGTTTTGAATCTGTAAAAATTGATTCTGTATTTGGAATCAAGAGGTTCAAATTATGTTAATAGGCTACTTTTTTATTTTTGGGCATTATGAATAGTGACTATGGTAAATTTTATTTACCACATATAAAGGTAAATTATGTAATTAAGGGTAAAAATAATATTATAAAATTACCCTAAAAATTGTATTAATATAATTGGATGATTTTATTTCGTCCTAAAATATACTTGGGTCGAAATTTTATCTATTAGAACCCACCTGTATGTGATTAAGACCTTTAAGTTATTTTATTTAAATGAAAGTGAATTATGTATCACTCAAACTATAATAATTAAATTATTTTTAATATAAGTTTATACAGAATATAAATTCGGTTATAAATAATCATTTGAAATCTAAATTTTTTTTTATTTATCATGGTAATTTATTTGTAATTTTTAAGAAATATATAATTACCTTAATAGCTTAAACATTAATGATGCATAAATTATTTATTTAGTGAAAAATAAATAATATTGTTTTTATTAAACTAATAATACCCATAAAAAGCCCCAAAACCTGAGCAAAACTTATTGTTCGTGTATATATAAACCATAAGCATCCAAAGTTCTAATTTTTGACCATTTAGATCCTCATAAAATCAATTATGACACTTCTATTATTTTATTTTAAATGATGTCAAAGTTGTCACCTTCATAATTTAATAAACATAACATTTTAAAAGTTTGGTGTTTTAGAAGATAAATTTGACTAAAAGTATTATTAAGAAATATATTATATTTATGTTCATCATAGTATTTTATTTTTAATTTTTATGAAACAAATACGTATATTAAATAATTATACAAAAATATTTTAGTAATTATTTAATTAAGGGAAATATCAATTAAATTGTTTTAAAAATATTAAAATAAATATTATATGAACTATTTAATGCTCTCCATGAATGTTATAGATAACTAAGACATGTTATTAATATATTAAATATTTTGGTTCGAATATATCCTATGTGTGGAGTTTATTTAAATTAAAATAAACGAATAGTGTCAAAATTGACACTATTGTTATTTTATAAAACTATCATATTATTCAATTGTTTAAAAATCACAAAAATATTTAAAATTTATAAATTGTAATTTATATTGTCTAAAATGTCATAAAGTGTCCACTTATGGACAATTCATAGCACATAAGTAATTATTTATAGCAATTTAAAATTTAGAATATTATTACCACAAATAAAATTAAATGGATTAAATAAGGATAAATCAAGTAGATAAGGTTTAAAATAAATTCCCAATCAGTCTAAATTTGATTGGATGATGCAATTAAAACCCTATATTACCTCATATCCTAATTTGAGTCACATTTAAAGTTTTTATGTCAGGTTTGAGTTTATTATAAATTAATATTTTGGAGGATTCCAAAAGTGCCCCTCTCCTCTCTTATAAAAGGGAACATCCTCCCTCTCCACTTCACACCATTTTGAGATTTCAAATTCGTCCAAACCCTACCCATTTCACTTTTACACTTCCCTATAAACCTATTAGAAGTTCTGGTATTCTTCAAAGACCAACTTTAGTTCCCTAAGAGGAGGTTAAGAGGAGGCGCGTTGTAGAAGACGTAATATACTTTACCGGTTATTTCAAACTTATTTCTTCTCCTACTTCATCTATATGAGTTGTTTCATTATAAATTAACAACTCTAGTATCACTTGTATACTGATATGTTATTATTAATATGAAAAAAACATATTCTATATTCTATCCATCCTATGAAAAAATTAAATCACCACGCATGCGTACGTACAACTTACCGTCTCCAAGTCGTGGTGTAATCTTTTATTTCATCACTAACATACATGGATGGGTATAACGATGGAAGAAATAACTATATGTTATTATTGTAAATTGATATGTTTTCTGAAATATTATACACCAAACACTTCAATACAATTCAACAATCATGGGAATGATATCATCGCTCGTGCGAACGTATGGCCTACCATCTCCACGATGTGATGCGACTCATTCTACATGATCTTCATTGAATAATGATTATATAAATTGAATGAATAAATATGATATATATTACACAAATACCATTTTTTAATGATTTATCTATAACCTAAAAAGAGTAATTACAATTTATTTGACAAAACACACATAAGAACATAAAGCAATGAACACATGAATAACAAGTAGCAATGAAATATTACTAATAAGAAGATAAGAATATGACCATATGTGATATCATAAAAATGAATATTATTCTAGAATAATTCAATGACATTATTTAAATCATTATAAAAAAGGTTTAGATACGTACAAAGCATATCGAACCTAAGGTAAGAGGTAATTATTCCAATCTCGTTCTTATCAAGATTGTTTATTCCTATGTATTTAATGGGGTTGTATTTATCATCAATGTCCATGTTTTATATAAATGAATTCATAAAGTTTTTACTATTCTTCCATGTATGGTTCAAGTCATTTTTATCCTTTTTTTTACTTTTACCACATGGTATGGAAGGAATCTTCCTTTTTTTACCATATGAGGTACTTTTTTACTTTTCCGGAAAAAGTACGAGGATAATGTTTTCTTAACTTATACAGAATGAATGGATTTTTAAGGTTTTATAACGCATTATTTTCATGAAGATTCCTATACAATATTTCATGATTATTTTCAATAAAATTATTTTCTTTTAAAATTGCATGCCATTTTGGGAAAATAAAATGATTTGGAAGAAGAAAGGATATTTTCCTCAAGAATTCATTTCTAGTGTTTTATCAAAACTATTCTCCATCTAAGATGAAATTATTTAGTATGTTTATGTTTCAAGTATAATGTATCTATTATTTAAATGGTTTTATTTTTCTTATGATGAAATGATATCCATTTGTTATATATGGATTATGTTATGATGTGATGATATTTATGAAACCCATTTTATTCTATGGGTTATGATGAATGATTTATGATTGTATTGTGGCATACGTAAAAATGATTTCAATATGAGATGGGTGGGACCTATATCTACCTCTAATGAATTGAGTAAAGATTTATATCTCATGAGATAGACATGGCTGGAACGACCAGTAAATCTAGTTCAGTAATACTTTGCTAGAATGACATGTAAACCCGGTTCAGTAACGGGCATTGTCCACTATCATGGTCTTTCCAGAAATGCCTTGGATACAATGGAAATAATATCATGTGATTAATGGTTTTCCACAATTCCATGTTTTATTCCCATGCCATTTTATTATGATTAATGTTTCTGTATGGTCTATGCCTTGTGTACTTCCAAGATTTATTTCAATACCCGTGATTTTGATGTTTTATGTTCATGGTTTTACGTTCAAATGTTTTTGGGTTGTTTTATGTTCTCCATGTTTTCCCTTACGGAAAATTTGAGCTCACTATTTATATGTTTTCTTTCCCTAGGATTTATAGAAGGGTTTTTAGGTTAGAAAACAAAAGGGGAAGATCTTTATGGGAGATGTTGAAGAACTTTTACCATGATTAGAAGACTATGTTTTGAGTTTCCAAAGACACTAAAATAAAATGGTCATTGGGAGTATATTTTTTTCTTGTATTAAGTATTTCGTAAAAGTAATGTAATGTCCATGTACTTCAAGATTTAGGTCTCTACAGTTGGTATCAGAGCTATGGTTTAGTTAAACATTGGAAACTAGGATGCAAAAACTTTAGTGAGATCCCTATAGATATTTCTAAGGTATGTCTAGGGATGTCCCTAAGGATAAGTATAAATATAGGTTACAGTCCTTGATTTATTATAACGATCATGAATAACCCAAGATTAAACCTAAGATGTTAGAGATTGAAAATACTCCCCTTAATTATGTTGTTTTCCTAGTGTGATTTTTCCCTCTCACACTATTCTTTTTGGGTTTTAGAAAATGGATGGAAACAAAAAGATTCATTTTAATAGAGAATATGATGGAAAATGGAATGATATTCATCATGAGAAACCAAATGAAACAGTTTTTGGAAGGCGAAACATCATTATCATGCCTAATCAGTAATCTTATAATATGATCAATAATCTCAACTTTGGTAAGTTTCCTGACTGGGCTAATAAGAGGAAGAGGGAGTTTCATGATGATCATAGAGGAAAGAAAGTTAAATTTCCCTCATGTAAATCATGTGGGAATAGGAATCAAGGATAATGTTTCAAAGGAATTGGAAGATGCTTTGGGTGTGGAAAAGAAGGAAACAAATCCAACAATTGCAAAGTAAAAGGTTCAGTTAACTCCATAGACAAGGATAATGGTTTTTCTAAGACATCAACAATGGTTAAATGTTTTAAATGTAGAATGTATGGGCATTATGAAAACCAATTCCCTAAGGGAAAATTTCATGAAGAGAATAACCATGGTCGTATTGGTGGTATTTATGTTGATGATGATGAAGAGACTACAAATGATATATGAGATGAAAAAAGTGTAGAGGAATAAAATGACGAAGCTCGGACCGTGGTTTAAGAAGGTAGTTGAATGATTGTATGTTTATCAAGAATAATGTATGGTACTATGGAATAAATAAAAATATAAGGATTTTTACACTATTGTTTTTCCTTGAGTATGTGAAAGTATATGTTAAATAGTACCAGTAACCATGAAAAGTGATTGAAATATTTTTGGAAAGCAGATGATATGTGCATAATGAAGGGAAAAGAAGAAAATAATATGTTTGATAGTATTGATGACCTCATGAATGATATAAGGACAAAGTGACATCATGGTTTGAGTATATAGAAATTTTGGGATTTTGGTATGTGGAAAGAGTTAACTTTTGACAGAAATCATGTTTTCAATAAGGTTATATGGTAATTCATGTTTCAAGAGAATACATGATTAAGGTCTTCACATTTTTGTAATATGACAAACAATATATATCTTATGATATATGGGGGATAAATGATGGTATTTACATGCTTGGTAGACGACCTTTCTGGTAATCATTTTCATTATACTATGAGATTAGACCGAAGTATTTCCGATAAGCCTAAATGTTGGAATGGATTAATTTAGACATCAGATTGTATTTCTTAAGGCTATAACTTTTTTATTTTATTTTTGAAAATTTATAATAGTATAGTTTTAGAAAAATGCCAACCCGTGGGATGGGCGATAACTCGTCGCGTCGAATAGTGTTGTGGGAATCAAACCCACAACCGAAGTGTGATAGGCCTTTATCGCCTAACACTGGCCTACAAGATGTCTCTGGTTTGTAGAAATTATTTTTATGGTATGATAGAATAATTATAAGTCTATTTTTAGAACCATATACGATTAAACTCACCATAGATGGACTTATGTATATTTAATATCTTGTGATAACCTTTTTGTGATAGAGATAGATGGAATGACATATCATTATATCTCATGATCTGTTAATACTTCAAGAATGAAAAATTCAACCTCATTTCTTTAAATAAGAGATGATTTGGAAAATGTTCATGGAATGACCAACAATGATATTACACTAAAATCAAGTAAGTATTTATCCTTATGCAAAAATTCATCAACATTAGGGAAATGATCTTGAAATGAAAAAATGTTCTCCTACTACCCTCAGATCTGATGAATTTGATGGTACCTTAGATCATCAAAAATTTATGGCTTTGTGATTGTTGGATTTTTCATAGCCATGTTCTCTACCACTCTCCATCAAAACATGATGGTTAGATTTCTCTTCCATATCCATATTTTCACCTATATTCTCCTATGTGGAAACCCAGTGATGAGTTACATTGGCTATCCATTATGTTTCTAATATTCCTTTTTGAAAATGATGTTTTATTATTCCTTTTTATGATGTGGGTTTCTATGAAATAAACTTTCAAGAAGAAAACCATTTATAACCCCCGACAAATTTCGAGGGTAAAATTCATTTTAAGGGGGGTAGAATGTAACACCCTAAGATTTTATGACAATTATTATTTTTAATTTCTCTTATTTCTTTTGTTGTAAGCTTCACCAATATTATCTTGCGCTATATGAAACACGGTATTAGCTTGTAGTATACACAACACTATTCTTGGCTTGTGATGCACACAATTTCAAGTTCTTTCGAATAAGATTAATTTTACACAACACCAAGTATAGATTTTGATCAATTTATAACTGAACTATATTTTTATTATGTTATACGCTACACCAAAGGAAGTTTTCCCTACATGCAACACTAACTTGCCTTATATTACATGCAAGAGCGACCTTCCTCAATAGCGTGTGTTGTACGCAATATCAAGTTTCATTAAACAATGATATATTATTATAATATTATGAACAAGACATTATGAATAGTAATAATTGAATTTTTAATTTTATAAAATTATTATTCATCTTACACATTTTCTAGAATGAGGTATGAGAACAAAATCAATTTTTCGGATAAAAGATGTATTTTTTTTAAAATGCCGTTTTGTCACCTTTTGATGGCACACCCATTTTAAATCTAATTTTTGACAAGTTTATAAGTTTAATTTTACGAAATAATCTTATTATTTTGAATCATGATATTAAAATTTACATTGGATTAATCTTTGATATTTTTCTGACAACGTTCTTATTTTGATGAATAGTAAAAACAGACTAAATTTTACTTAAAAACAACTTTTTTCATCGATATAATTTATATGGTTATGTTATAATAGAAAATTGTTTTAAAGTATAAATAGAATATATTTTTACTATTTAATATAATCTATGTCATTATCATTGATTTTACATTGAATTCTTAGGTAAAGTCAATCCAATCTTTTGCAATGTTTTAAACAACAACTCGTGTTTTTTTTCCGACAATAGGATTAATATTAAATTAATTACTGCATATTTTGTGTTTTTAATTTGTAAAAATGAATTCCATATTTGTAATCATGAGGTTAAAATTATGTTAATAGGCTAATTTTTATTTTTGGGCATTATGAATAGTAACTACGGTAAATTTTATTTATCACAGTTAAAGGTAAATTAGGAAATTAAGGGTAAAAATAATATTATAAATTACCCTAAAACATGTCTTAATATAATTATATGATTATAATTCGTCCTAAAATATACTTGGGTCGAAATGGTATCTATTAGAACCCACTTGTATGTGATTAAGACCTTTAATTTATTTTATTTAAATGAAAGTGAATTATGTATCACTCCAACTTTAATAATTAAATTGTTTTTAATATAAGGTGATGTAGAATATAAATTCGGTTATAAAAAATAATTTGAAAGATTAAATTATTTTCTTTATCATGGTAATTTATTTGTAATTTTTAAGAAATATATAATTACCTTAATATATTATACATTAATGATGCAGAAATTATTTATTTAGTGAAAACTAAAGAATATTGTTTTTATTAAACTAATAATACCCATAAAAGGCCAAAACACTGGACCAAAACTTATTGGTCGTATACACATAAACCATAAGCATCCAGAGGTCTAATTGTTGACCATTTGGAGCCTTATAAAAGCTATTATGAAATTTATATTATATTATTTTAAATGATGTCAAAGTTGTCACCTTTATAATTTTATAAACATAACAATTTAAAAGTTGGGTTTTTTAGAAGATAAATTTTACTAAAATTATTCTTATGAAATATATTAGATTTATGTTCATCATAGTATTTTATTTTTAATTTTTATGAATCAAAAATGTATATTAAATAATTATACAAAAATATTGTAGTAATTATTTAATTAAGGGAAATATCAAATAAATGGTTTTAAAAATATTAAAATAAATATTATATGAACTATTTAATGTGCTCCATGAATTTTTTAGACAAATATGACATGTTATGAATATATTAAATATTTGGTTTTGAATATATCTAATGTGTGGAGTTTATTTAAATTAAAATAAATGATTAGTGTCAAAATTGACACTATTGTTATTTTATAAAACTAACATATTATTAAATTGTTTAGAAATCACAAAAATATTTAAAATTTATAAATTGAAATTTATATGGTATAGAATGTAATAAAGTGTCCACTTATGGACAATTCACAACATGTAAGTAATTATTTATAACAATTTAAAATTTCGAATATTATTACAAAAAATAAAATTAAATGGATTAAATAAAGATAAATCAAATTGATAAGGTTTAAAATAAATTCCCAACTTTCTAAATTTGATTTGTTGATGCGATTACAACCCTATCTTACCTCATATCTGAATTTGAGTCACTTTGCAAGTTTTTATGTCAGGTTTGAGTTTATTATAAATTAATATTTTGGAGGATTCTAAAAGTGCCCCTCTCCTCTCTTATGAAAGGGAACCTCCTCCCTCTCCACTTCACACCATTTTTGATCTTTCAAATTCATCCAAACCCTGCCCATTTCACTTCTACATGTAACGACCCGAATCTGAAGCCATATAACCGGGTCCCCATACCCGGTTCGCCACATGACCTCAAGTGTGTTTCCCCAAATGCCAGAGGCTGCCGACTAGCAGCGAGGGCCTTGGTGAGTCACTGGGGAAACTATGCCCTCATTTGGTAAAGTATGCAGCGGAAGAATAAACATAATCAATAACGGAAGCAGTAAACAGCACACGACAACTGAACTAAAAGTAGAAGCAATGTTTGATATTATAATGACGCAGTACGGTACATGTATATATGGAAAGCAGTAAACAAATCAATGTGCTGAAATACAACTGAAACCAAAGTACTAAACGTAAATAGAAAATCCAATAGCATCGCGAGCCAAAGCCTGATCCCATGCTCTCCATCTCCAACCAGCAATCAAGTACCTGAGGTAGAAGGGCCACAATCCCTCTCTACACTTGCAGCCATATAATCTATTTGGGTCGAAAAGAAGGACCCAAACAGGGTGTGAGACTAATCCAAGTAGGCAACCACCACAAGATTTGTGCCCTACTGTCAGTGAGTAATATAGCAAAAGTAAAGGAAAGTAAATACAGTAATGAACTAGGAGTAAACCAGTAACAATCATACCAATTACCATTCACATTAATTTAACTAAATGACCAAGGAAGACTAGCAAAGCATTCTATTCCAAGGTAAGAAAGTAACACAACAGGTATCAAAAAAGGCTACCAAAACACAAGGGGTACAGAACCCAAGCTTGTTCTTTGGCTTCGTGGACTCATCACAACCAACCAAAAAATAGAAAAAAACTGACTCTCTTGGTGGCTCCTACTAGCAGACCCCTCTATTCAAAAGATCATACAAGGCACAGACACTCTGGGAAGCTCTCACCGTCAATTCCCCTATGATCTTGGAACGATAGCTACAGACTCTTTGTGGAAGAACTTACGTCTAATTCCTCATGTGGTCTCGATACGTGCATAAACTAAGGACACTATTGGGAAGCACAAAGACCAAGTCCTATAGGTCCTGTGTATGAAACTAATTTATAACAGACTCTCTAGGGAAGCCCTTAATCGACAATTCCCTCTTTAGTCTACCGCAACAGGTTCACACAGCCCTGAGCAGTCTAGTCATGTGTAATCGACTTCCAGCAGCCCTAAGTAAGTTCACAACTACTTGGCTAATAGCTACAATGCATCAAAAGCTTATAAACAGTAGGAAACACATGAAAACTTTTATAACAAGTAAACTATCCATTGCAATAGGGTTTTCCTCATAGGCAAACGGTGCCAAACGACGATAAACATACAAACAGGAGGAGAAACACCCATGGGGTGATCCTCAAACATGCAACCAAGCATATATTAGAAATAATTTATCATAAGATAACAAGAAATCTAGGGAAATTAAACAATAGGATCAAAATCCTAAACCCGAGATACCCGATACATGGGTATCCGACACTTTTGCAACCAAAACTCAAAGAACTTCAAAGTAGAGCAACAAACCACCTACGCCGATCCTCGATGATCGATATACTTGAACCTCGGCCTGTGAATCGGCCTAGAATGGAGTATATCGTTGTGATTCTTTTGCAATCGATGGAGTTTGATTCGGAAAACCAGTTACGGATTGGTGGCTCAGAGAATAATCGGCCTCCTCGGACGCTCTAGACGGAAATAGGCAGAGAAGAAGACGTTAATGACCATTAGGCATGACCTTGGTCCGATTAATGAAATAAAAAGAAAAGTACACGGCGTGTACTTTTAAAGTACACGGCGTGTAGTGGGTTTTTCTGTACTCCGCCAAAATCGGCCTCTACGTCACCCCTACACACCATGTGTGTGGCCTGGACATGGCCAGCACATGGCTTCAAGTGGGAAAATAGTACACGGCGTGTACTCAGAAAGTACACTGTGTGTACTTCAAAAATTTCCAGAAACATTATTTTTCCCAAAAACTACAGAAAATGAAAACATACCTGAAACGATGATCCAAGTTCTTACAAACTTCCCCCCTTAAAGAAATTCATCCCTGAATTTCCCTAACAAGGCGTAAAAGAAGAAACCTCAAACAACTTTGGCCACTGTGATCGCACATCAGTCTCCCTCTCCCAAGTATCGTCTTGTATATGGCTGTGCTGCCATAGCACCCGTACTAGAGGAACAGACCGGCCACGGAGAACTTTCGAACTATGATCAAAAATCCTAATATGATGCTTCTCGAAAGATGAATCCTGCTCCAACTCAACCTCCTCAGGTTGAAAAACATGAGACGGGTTTGAGAAATACCGTCGAAGCTGGGAAACATGAAAGACATCGTGCATGGCTTGGTACCTCTGAGGTAACTGCAACCTATAAGCAACCAGCCCGACTCTCTCCAGAATATCAAACGGCCCGACATATCCCGGTGAGAGTTTCCCCTGCCTCTTAATCCTATTATATCCCAACCTCAGGGTAACACGCAGGAAAACCTGATCTCCGACCTTGAACTCCAGAGGTCGTCTCCGCTGATCAGCATAATACTTCTGTCAAGACTGTGTAGTCTCCATTCTCTTCCATATCAACTCTATCTACTCTGAGGTCTCCTGAATGAGACAAGGTCCCAGCAAGGCTGCCTCTCCTGCCTCTAGCCAGCATTAAGGTGATCGGCATGGCCTACCGTACAAAGACACGTAAGGTGCCATCTGAATAGTCTCATGAAAAATATTGTTGTAGGCGAACTCCACCATAGGGATATGCTTATCCCAAGTGTCTCCAAAGTCTAGAATTCAAGCTCGGAGCATATCCTCAAGCACCTGGATTGTACGCTCGGACTGTCCATGAGTCTGAGGATGGTATGTTGTACTCAAAAGTACCTGTGTACCCAAAGCCCTCTGTAGCCTCTGCCAGAAGTGCGAAGTAAAATGTACATCTATGTTTGAAACAATGGAGTGTGGAACTCCATGAAGACAAACAATATCTCGGATGTACAACCGTCCCAGATCATCAACACTGAAGGTCTCCTTGATCGGAAAGAAGTGTGCAGCCTTCGTGATCCTATCCACTACAACCCAAACTGCATCATTTCCTCGATGCGATCCTGGAAATCCTATCACGAAGTCCATCACGACATTATTCCATTTCCATTCAAGAATGGGTAACTACTGTAAAAGCCCTACTGGTCGCTGATGCTTTGCCTTCACCTGCTGACAGGTGGAACACTGCATAACAAAACTAGCCACATCCTTCTTCATACATGGAAACCAGTACTGATGTTGTAAGTCTTGGTACATCTTGGTGACACCAGGATGAACTGCCCAAGATGAAGCATGAAACTCCCACATCATCTCCTCATGTATGTCCACTGAAACCCATACGCGGCCATGAAAACGTAGCACCTCATCATCGCCCACTATCCACCCCAGAGTAGGGTCTCCATTTAACACACCCTCTCGTAGGAATAGGCCTTCTGGATCTGAGAGCTTCCTCATTTGAACTCGATCTAAAAGAGTAGAGGTAATAGCTATAGAAGAAAGAACTGCATGTCCCTGTCTTTCGTGCTCCTCCAAATGCATCTCAGAGAATAGATCTATTAGCTAACACTTGCTGCTAGACTCATGAACTTCCTGTAACTGATTCCTCTTGCTCAATGCGTCTGCCACAGTATTTTCTTTCCCAGGCGTATAAGCAAGCTCGAAGTCGAAATACTGTAGGTACTCGACCCACCTCTGCTGTCTCAGATTCAAGTCACGCTGCGTGAATATATACATGAGGCTATTGTGTTCAGTATATACCACGAAATGCTCTACCATGAGATAGTGTCTCCAACAATGCAAGACATGAACTACTGCATCCAACTCCAGTTCGTGCATAGGATAGTTCTTCTCATGTGGCCTCAACTGCCAAGATCCATACGCAACAACATGATCTTCCTAAATAAGAAATGCTCCAAGCCCAATGTTAGATTCATCACAGAAAACTGTATAACTCTTGCCCGGCTCTGGTCGGACTAGAATCGGTGCTGAATTCAATCTACCCTTCAGCTCTTGGAAGGCTGAATCGCAAGATTCTAACTAAACGTACTTCACACCGTTCTTAGTCAATCCCGTCAACGGCGCTTCTAAGCGTGTGAATTCCTATATAAACCGCCTGTAGTAACTATCCAGTCCCATGAAACTACATACCTCGAAGACATTCTTCGGCTGCTCCCAGGTGACTACTGCTCTCACCATCTCTGGGTCTACTGATACTATTGTCTCTGAGATGACATGGCCCAAGAAGTGAATCTCGTCTATATAGAAGTGGCACTTTGAGATCTTAGCATATAACTGATTCTCTCTTAGTGTACTCAATACGATCTCAAGATGGGTGGCATGGTCGTGTCGAGTGTGATAGTACACCAAGATATCGTCCAAAAAGACAATGAAAAAAGAATCCAATTAAGGACGGAAAACTCTATTCATCGGCACCATGAAAACTACCGGTTTATTCATGAGACCGAACGGCATAACCAGATACTCATAAAGACCATACCTGCTTCGAAAAGCTATGAGGGGTATATCAGATGGTCTGACCCGCAACTGATGATAGCCGGATCTCAAGTCGATCTTCGAGAATACCCTGGATCCTCGAAGTTGATCAAAAAGATCATCAATACTTGGAAATGGATATTTGTTCTCAACTTTCAATTGGTTTAGCTTTCGATAGTCCACACAAAGTCATATGGTACCATCTGCCTTCTTCACAAACAACAGAGGTGAACCCCAAGGGGAAGTACTGGGTCGGATAAAACCCTTCACCTACAACTCCTCCAACTGCTTCTTGGGCTATTTCAAATCAGGCGTAGCCATCCTATAAGGAGGTATGGATACCGGTGCTACTCCTGGCACAAGCTCAATAGAGAAGTCTACTTCACGCTCCAGAGGCAACCCTGAAAAGTATTCTGGAAAGACATCCGGAAAATGGTCAACTACCAGAGGGAAGTCCATCTAAGAAGTACCCTGATCATCTAGATATAAACTAGCAATCTGGGTTGTAACACTGCCCAACCCATGATTCTCTAGTCCAGCTCTTCTTGCCTGGACATCGCATTCACCCTTGTGAAGAAAAGACCCACCCTCTGGTGACGTGAAACTCACCATGCGGCGATAACAATCAAAAAAGGCCTAAAAAGGAACTAGCCAATCTATTTTGAGAATGACATAATAACCCATCATCTCAAGGACATAACGATCACACAAGAAGTGACACCCACCAACCTCAAGGGGGTACTCCTTGCACTGACGCACACTAGTAGTTCTATGTCCCAAAGGAATGTCTAGTGTCAAAGTATCCTCATAAGTAAAGAGAGTAAGTCTAAGGATCTCCACAATGTGCATAGAAATAAATATATGAGAAGATACGGTATCGAAAAGTGCATAAGATAAAACTGAGGCTACTAGGATCGTACCTTGAACTGTGGAAGGTCCAGGATCCTTCTCCCGATGAATCTGCTCTACCGCAAACGTCTAGCCAGTATCGCGGATCTGTGTGGCAGCCTGATATCCCTGACCTGATCCTACCTGAGCATGACCACTGCGTTCGCGACCTCTACCTTGGCCTGAACGACCTGAAGAACTCCATCCCCCATTCTGCTGTGGAACTGGTAATACTGCTCCTGTACGAGGAGTAGAAACCGATCCTCCTTCACTAGCTGCTGGAAGAAGAACCCTGCAAAAACTCTAGAGATAACCCATTTTTTCCACAAGCTCGGCACTCCACTAGATCTCTCACGCACTGAGGATTCTTATGCCTACTCTTTCCACACTAATATCACACCACCTGGTTGCCAGAAGGAAGATCTCGTTTACCAGAAGAAATACCTCGCTTCCTCGAGTCACCTAGAGTAGACTCTCGGTGGCGCTTCCTGCTGTCAGTATGAAATGAATCAGCCTTGGATGCTGAACCTCCCTAGTCAAGAGCTCCAGTATCCCTCATATTATGTTCAGTTATCTTCGCCTGGTTGACTACTAGGGTAATAGAAGTCAACTGGAAGATGTTCACCTGCGATCTGATCTCTGGTTTGAGAATTTCCTCAAACTTCCTTGCCAAAAACAGCTCGTCATTTCCTAGAATGGGAGTGAAATGCTGCAACATTGTGAAGAGAGAGGAAAAATCCATAACCAAAAGAGTACCCTACTACAGGTTCATAAACTCTCTGGCTCTGTCAGCCCTCAGCGTGGCCGGATAGAAGTAGTCGTAGAATGTATGCTAGAACTCGTCCCAATACATAGTCCGTTGGCGCCCTGCCTGCGAGACTACATCCCACCATCTCTTGGCAGAATCTCACAGCATGTAAGTCACGAGCTTCACCCTTCTGTCTGGGGGTGTCTCCAAATGCTCGAAGATTGAAAGCATGGTTTCTATCCATGACTATACAGCCTTAGGTCCTCCATCCCTTGTGAAAGTGGGAGGATGCTACTGCTAGAAGACTCGCGTCAGCTCTACCAAAGACAGGGCAGGATGCTGAGCTCCCTGTAAGGTATGCATGGACCTCATGAAACCCTCTCTGAACTGAGCATTGGCACCAGTGTCTGGAATCACTATAGTTTCCATGTCCGGAACGATCGGTGGAACTACTGGTAGACCCTGGTCTGCCATATCAGGCATACGGTCACTGCATGGTTCCTATCATGCAATGAGAGGACATCTTGGTGCCATAGCCCTGAAAGGTCAAAAGCACACCTCATATTTAGGATTAACAGGGATAGAAAACACAAGAGTACAAAACGGGAATAGGAGAGAGAAACACTTGAGTTTGCAAGACAGTACTACACGATATGTATTTAAACTACACGGCATGTTTGCTAAGTCTTCCACATGGGCGTGTAACTCTGCCCCCACTGGTCGTGTAACATCCCAGACTACATGAAGTGTTGTCCCAAAACACAGTGTGTACTTGAACTCCACTCCCCTGCCCAAGTCTATTTACACATCTAACCTACATGGTCCTCCTAATTCTAAACTACACGGTGTGTTCACTAAGGACACGGCGTGTACCAGACAGGCTTCGGTGACCCGTGTAGTGGTTATACGGCTGGCTACACGGTTGACCCTTAAATGGTGTGTTACAAACAAACACATCGTGTATAAGAATAGATAACACTGACCCGTGCTATTCGTGACACGACTGGGTACCTAGAAGACAACTACACGGCGTGTTCGTACAAAACACGGCATGTACTACCTGAGTTTCCTTGACCTGTGTTGTTCGTGAAACGGCTGGGTACACGGTTGACCACTACACGGCGTGTACTTTTAGTACACGGCGTGTCCCCAAAGACTCTCCGAAACCCCGTGTTTTTGTTCACATAGTCAGTAACACGGTTTAAAAACTACACGGCGTGTATTAATAAAGTGCACGCCGTGTATTCTAGGTTTTTCCGGGCAGTTGCTCTGAACTTCACCGAATTCCAGAAACACTGAAAAAAATTATATATGTGCCAAATTCTGATCTGGGTGGGCCCATACTCTCTGTGAATCAAATCTTGGCATCATAATAATACATATATCAAGTGAAATAGCATGACAAGTACGTCTGTCACAACAACTATCACAACAACATGCATAATTTATCACGACATCTATCACAACTACATGAAATTATAATGCACCCTAGATGGCATGGTAAAATTCATGACATGTGATTTCCTACCCAGTGCCTATATGATGCATGAGATGGAACACCCTCATATCATCGGGTTGCAACAAAATATAACCACAATCATATAAACCGTAATAGCACAAAACATGTGCATCACCCAACGGTGAAATATAATTAACTGTAACACTTGTAAAAACTGAAAATTTCAATTATGAGGTAATATAGATTTTCCCTTTACATGGGTTAGTTAATCCCAGGCATAGTGAAGTACTAACTACCCATTTCTTCCAATCCCTGTTTATTGTCTCAAAACAGTAAGGAAATATAAAATAAGAAAACCACTTTGATACCACTTTGTAATGACCCGAATTCGGAGCCACATAACCGAGGCCTTGTACCAAGTTCGCCACATAACCTCAAGCGTGTTTCCCCAGATTCTAGAGGCTGCCTACTAGCAGAGAGGTCCTTGGTGAGTCAGTGGGGAAACTACGCCCTCATTTGGTAAAGTATGAACCAGAAGAATAAACGTAATCAATAGCAGAAGCAGTAAACATCATACGACAACTGAACTAAAAGTAGAAGAAATGACTGATATAATAATGATGCAGTACAGTACATGTATCTATGGAAAGTAGTAAAAAAATCAACATGATGAAATACAACTGAAACCAAAGTACTAAATATAAACAGCAACTCCAACAGCATCGCGAGCCAAATCCCGGTCCCATGCTCTCCAGCTCCAACCAGCAATCAAGTACCTGAGGTAGAAGGGCCACAATCCCTATATACACTTGTAACCATATAATCTGTTTGGGTCGAAAAGTAGGACCCAAACAGGGTGTGAGACTAATCCCAATAGGCAACCACCACAAGATTTGTGCCCTACTGTCAGTGAGGAATATAGAAAAAGTAATTAAAAATAAATACAGTAATGAACTAGGAGTACACCAGTAACAATCCTACCAATTACCATTCACATTCATTCAACTAACCAACCTAGGAAGACTAGAAAATCATTCTATTCCAAGGTAAGCAAGTAACACAGCAGGTATCACAAAAGAATACCAAAACACAAGCAGTACAGAACCCAAGCTTGTTCTTTGGCTTGGTGGATTCATCACAACCAACCAACAAATAGAAAAAAAAACTGACTCTCTGGGTGGCTCCTACTGGCAGACCCCTCTAGTCAAAAGATCATACAAGGCATACACACTCTGGGAATCTCTCATTGTCAATTCCCCTATGGTCTTGCAATGATAACTATAGACTCTCTGAGGAAGCACTTACGTTTAATTCCTCCTGTGGTATCGATAAGTGCATAAACTAAGGACACTCTTGGGAAGCAGAAAGTACAATTCCTATAGGTCCTTAGTACGAAACTAATTTATAACAGACTCTCTAGGGAAGCCCTTAATCGTCAATTCCCTCTTTAGTCTACCTCACCAGGTTCACACAGCCCTGAGCAGTCTAGTCGTGCGTAATCGACTGTCAACAGCTCTAAGTATGTTCACAACTACTTGGCTAATAGCTATAGTGCATCAAAAGAATATAAACAGTAGGAAACACATGAAAACTGTTATAACAGGTAAACTAGCCATTGCAATAGGGTTTGCCTCACAGGAAAACGGTGTACAATGGCGATAAACATCCAAACAGGAGGAGAAACACCTGTTGGGTGATCCTCAAACATGAAACCAAGTATATATTAGCAATAATTTATCATAAGATAACAAGAAATCTAGGGAAATTAAACAATAGGATCAAAATCCTAAACCTAGGATACCCGATACATGGGTATCCGGCACTTTTGCAACCAAAACTAAAAGATCATCAACATAGAGCAACAAACCACCTACCTTGATCCTTGATGATTGATATACTTGAACCTCATCCTGTGAATCAGCCTAGAATAGAGTAGATCGATGTGATTCTTTTGCAATGAACAGAGATTGATTCGGACAACCTGTGGTGGATCGGTGGCTCGGAAAAGAATCAGCATCCTCGAACGCTCTAGATGGAAATAGGTGGAGAAGAAGACGTTAATGAGCATTAGGCACAACCCCGGTCTGATTAATGAAATAAAAAGAAAAGTAAACGGTGTGTACTTTTAAAGTACATGGTGTGTAATGGGTTTTTCTGTAATCCGCCAAAATCGGCCTCCACATCACCCCTATACACCGTGTGTGTGGCCCGGACACGGAAAGCACACGACTTTGAGCAGGAAAAGAGTACACATCGTGTACTCAGAAATTACACGGCGTGTACTTCAAAAATTTCCAAAAACATTATTTTTTCTAAAAAAACTCCAGAAAAGGAAAACTCATCGTTTCAGGTATGTTTTCCTTTTCCGGAGTTTTTGGGGAAAATAATTTTTCTGGAAATTTTTGAAGTACACGTCGTGTACTTTCTGAGTACACGTCGTGTACTCTTTTCCTGCTCGAAGTTGTGTGTTGGACATATCTGGGCCACACACACGGTGTGTAGGGGTGACGTGGAGGAAATTTTTGGCGGAGTACAGAAAAACCCAATACACGTTGTGTACTTTAAAAGTACATGTCGTGTACTTTTATTTTTATTTCATTAATCAGACTAGGGTCGTTCCTAATGCTCATTAACATCTTCTTCTCTACCTATGTCCGTCCAGAGCGTCTGAGGAGGCCGATTCTTCTCTGAGCCACCAATCTATCACCAGTTTTCCTAATCATGTTCCGTCGATTGCAAAAGAATCACAGTGGTGAGCTCTTGGTTCTTCTTTATCCTCATTTTGTGTTTCCTCCTCTCGTGTGGGTTATCTGAGGTTGAACGTTTTAGACTTTTTTGCAGATCTACTCTGTTATAGGCCGATTCATAGGTTGAGGATCAAGTATATCGATCATCAAGGATCGAGGTAGATGGTTTGTTGCTCTACGTTGAAGTTCGTTGAGTTTTGGTTGCAAAAGTGTAGGATACCCATGTATCGGGTATCCCGGGTTTATGATTTTGATACTATTGTTTAATTTCCCAAGATTTCTTGTTATCTTATGATAAATTGTTGATAATATATGCTTGGTTTCATGTTTTAGGATCACCCCACGGGTGTTTCTCCTTCTGTTTGGTTGTTTATTGCCGTTTGGCACCGTTTACCTGTGAGGAAAACCCTATTGCAATGGCTAGTTTACTTTTTATAACAGTTTGCATGTGTTGCCTAGTGTTTATATGCTTTTGATGCATTGTATATTTTATCCAAGTAGTTGTGAACTTACTTAGGGTTGCTGACAGTCGACTGCGCACGACTAGACTACTCTGGGTTGTGTGAACCTGGTGCGGTAGACTAAAGAGGGAATTGAAGATTAAGGGATTCCCTATAGAGTCTATTATAAATTAGTTTCATATGCAAGACCTACATGAATTGGACTTTGTGCTTCCCAAGAGTGTCCTTAGTTTACGCACTTATCGAGACCACAAGAGGAATTAGACGTAAGTACTTCCTCATAGAGTCTGTAGCTATCGTTGCAAGACCATATGGGAATTGACAGTGAGATCTTCCCAGAGTGTTTGTGCTTTGTATGATCTTTTGACTAGATGGGTCTACAAGTAGGAGCCACACAGAGAGTCAGTTTTTTTTCTATTTGTTGGTTGGTTTTGATGAGTCCTCCAAGCCAAAGAACTAGCTTGGGTTCTGTACTGCTTGTGTTTTTGTAGCCTTTTGTGATACCTGTTGTGTTACTTTCTTACCTTGGAATAGAATGCTTTTCTAGTCTTACTTGGTCATTTAGTTAAATGAATGTGAATGGTAATTGTTAGTATTGTTAATGGTGTACTCCTAGTTCATTACTTTATTTATTTTCCTTTACTTTTTCTATATTACTCACTGACAGTAGGGCACAAATCTTATGGTGGTTTCCTACTGGGATTAGTCTCACACCCTGTTTGGGTCCTGCTTTTTGACCCAAACAGATTATATGGTTGCAGGTGTAGATATGGATTGTGGCCCTTCTACCTCAGGTACATGATTGCTGGTTGGAGCTGGAGAGCATGGGACCGGGTTTTCGCTCGCGATGCTGTTGGAGTTGTTATTCACGTTTAGTACTTTGGTTTTAGTTGAATTTTAGCATGTTGATTTTTTTACTGCTTTCCATAGATACATGTACCATACTTCATCATTATTATATCAGACATTGCTTCTACTTTTAGTTTAGTTGTCGTATGTTGTTTACTGCTTCCGCTATTGATTATGTTTATTATTCCGCTGCATACTTTACCAAATGAGGGCATAGTTTCCCCACTAACTCCCCAAGGCCCTCGCTGCTAGTCGGCAGCCTCTGGCCTTTGGGGAAACGTGCTTGAGGTCATGTGGTGAACCAGGTACGGGGCCCTGGTTATGTGGCTCCGGATTCGGGTCGTTACAAAGTGGTATCAAATAAGGTTTTCTTATTTTCTATTGCCTTACTATTTTGTGACAATAGACATGGATAGGAAGAAATGGGTAGTTAGTACTTAACTGTGCCCGGGATTAATTAACCCATGTACAGGGAAAAGCTATATTACCTCGTAATTGAAATTTTCAGTCTTTAAAAGTGTTACAGTTTATTATATTTCATTGTTGGGTGATGCACATGTTTTGTGTTGTTACGGTTTATATGATTGTGGTTCTATTTTGTTGAAACCCGATGAGATGAGGGGCTTCCATCTCATGAATCATATAGGAACTAGGTAGGAAATCACATGTCATGCATTTTACCATGCCATCTAGGATGCATTAGAATTTCATGCTGTTGTGATAGATGTCCTGATAAATTATGCATGTTTTTGTGATAGTTGTTGTGACAGACATACTTGTCATGCTGTTTTATTTGATATATGCATTATTATAATGCCAAGATTTGATTCACGGGGAGTATGGGCCCCCACGGATCGGAATTTGGCACATAGATGTTTGTTTTTCAGTGTTTCTGGAATTCGGTGCAGTTCTGAGCTACTGCCCGGAAAAACCTAGAATACAGGGCGTGTACTTTATTAATACACATCGTGTAGTTTTTAAACTGTTTTACTGACTGTGTGAACAAAAACACGGGGTTTTGGAGAGTCTTTGAGGACACACCATGTACTAAAAGTACACACCATGTAGTGGTCAACTGTGTACCCAGCCGTGTCACGAACAACACGGGTCGAGGAAACTCAGGTAGTACACGCCGTGTTTTGTACGAACACGTCGTGTAGTTTTCTTCTAGGTACCCGGTCATGTCATAAACAACACGGGTTGGTGTTATATATTGTTATACACGTCTTCTTTGTTCGGAACACGCCGTGTAAGGGTCAGCTGTGTAGCTGGATGTATAACCGCTACAAAGGTCATTGAAGCCTCACATGGGATGGAGGACCTCAGGCTGCAGAGTCATGGCTAGAAACCATGCTTTCCATCTTTGAGAATTTTGAGACACTCCCATACAGAATGGTGAAGCTCTCGACTTACATGCTGTGAGATTATCCCAAGAGATGGTGGGATGTATTCTCGTAGGCAGGGCGCCAACGGACTATAGCTTGGGATGAGTTCCAGCGTACGTTCTACGACTACTTCTATCCGGTGATGCTGAGGGCTGATAGAGCCAGAGAGTTTATGAACCTGTAGCAGGGTACTCTTTTGGTTATGAATTATTCCTCCCACTTCACTAAGTTGCAGCATTTCACTCCCGTTCTGGGAAATGACGAGCTGTTTTTGGCAAGGAAGTTTGAGGAAGGCCTCAGACCAGAGATCAGATCGCAGGTGAACGTCTTCCAGTTGACTTATATTACACTAATAGTCAACCAGGTGATGATATCCAAACATAATATGAGGGATACTATATCTCTTGACTAGGGCAATTCAGCATCCAAGGCTCATTCATTTCATACTGACAGCAGGAAGCGCCATCGAGAGTCTACTCGAGGTGACTTGAGGAAGCGAGCTATTTCTTCTAGTAAATGGGATCTTCCTTCTGGAAAATAGGTGGTGTTCTATCAGTGTGGAAAGAGTAGGCATAAGAATCTTTTTTTCCCGAGAGATCTAGTGGAGTGCCGAGCTTGCGGCAAGATGGGTCATCTGCAGCGTTTTTGCAGGGTTATTCTTCCAGCAGCTAATGAAGGAGGATCGGTTTCTACTCCTTGTACAGGAGTAGGATTATCAGTTCCACAGCAGACTGGGGTCTGGAGTTCTTCTGGTCGTTCAGGCTAGGGTAGAGTTCACGGACGCAGTGGTCAGGCTCAGGGAGGATCAGCTCAGGGATATCATGCTGCCACACAGGGCCGTGGTTCTGGCTAGACGTTTGCGGTAGAGAAGATTCATCAAGAGTAGGATCCTGGACCTTCCACAGTTCGAGGTATGATCCTAGTAGCCTCAGTTTTATCTTCTGCACTTTTCGATACCAGAGCTTCTCATATCTTTATTTCTGTGCACATTGTGGAGAGCCTTAGACTTACTGTCTTTACTTCTGAGGATACTTTAGCACTAGACACTCCTTTGGGACATAGAACTACTAGTGTGCGTCAGTGCAAGGAGTGCCCCATTGAGGGTGGTGGGTGTCACTTCTTGTGGGATCTTTATGTCCTTGAGATGATGGGTTATTATGTAATTCTCTAAATGGACTGACTAGTTCCTTTTTAGGCCTTTGTCGATTGTTATCGCCGCAGGGTGAGTTTCACGTCACCAGAGGGTGGGTCCTTTCTTCAAAAGGGAGAATGGGATGTCCAGGAAAGCAAATCTGGATTGGAGCATCATGGGTTGGACAATATTATAGCCCAGATTGCTAGTTTATATCTGAATGATCAAGGGACTTCTTAGATAGAATTCCCTCCGGTAGTTGACCTTTTTTCGGATGTCTTTCTAGAAGACTTTTTTGGGTTGTCTCTAGATCGTGAGGTATACTTTTCTACTGAGCTTGTTCCAGGAGTAGCACCGGTATCCATACCTCATTATAGTATGGCTACACCTGAGTTTCAATAGCTCAAGAAGCAGTTGGAGGAGTTTCAGGCAAATGGTTTTATCCAACCCAGTACTTCCCCTTGGGGTTTTCCTGTGTTGTTTGCGATGAAGGTAGATGGTACCTTATGGATTTGTGTGGACTATCGAAAGCTGAACCAATTGATGGCCAAGAACCAATATCCATTACCAAGGATTGATGATCTTTTTTATCATCTTTGAGGAGCCAGGGTATTCTCGAAGATCTACTTGATATTCATCTATCATCAGTTGCTGGTCAGACCATCTAATATACCCCTCACAGCTTTTCGAAGTAGGTATGGTCTTTAAGAGTATCTGGATATGCCATTCGGTCTGATGAATGCGCCGATAGTTTTCATGGTTCTGATGAATAGAGTTTTTAATCCTTACTTGGATTCTTTTTTCGTTGTCTTTTTGGACGATATCTTGGTGTACTCTCACACTCGACACGACCATTCCACCCATCTTTAGATCGTATTGAGTACACTGAGAGAGAATCAGTTATATGCTAAGATCTCAAAGTGACACTTCTAGATATACGAGATTCACTTCCTCGGCCATGTCATCTCAGACACAAGAGTATCAGTAGACCCAGAGAAGGTGAGAGAAGTAGTCACCTAGGAGCAGCTGAAGAATGTCTTTGAGGTATGTAGTTTCTTGGGACTGGCTGGTTACTATATATGGTTTATACAGGAATTCTCATGATTAGAAGCGCCATTGATGGGATTGACTAAGAAAGGTTTGAATTACGTTTGGTCAGAAGCTATCGATTCAGCCTTCTAAGAGATGAAGGGGAGATTTACTTCAGCACTGATTCTAGTCCTGCCAGAGTTGGGAAAGAGTTATACAGTTTTCTGTGATGCATCTGGAATTGGGATTGGAGCAGTTCTTATTTAGGAAGATAGTGTTGTTGCGTATGGATCTCGGTAGTTGAGGCCACATGAGAAGAATTATCCTACGCACGACCTGGAGTTGGCTACAGTTGTTCATGCCTTGAATTGTTGGAGACACTATCTCATGGGAGATAATTTTTTGGTATATACTGACCACAGGTGCCTCATTATATATTCACACAGTGTGACTTGAATCTGAGATAGCAGAGGTGGGTTGAGTACCTACAGTATTTCGACTTCAAGCTTTCTTATACGCCTGAGAAAGGCAATGTTGTGGCAGACGCATTGAGAAGGAGGACTCAGTTACAGGAATTTTAGGAGGCCAGCAGCGAGTAGCAGCTAATGGCTCTATTCTCTTAGATGCATTTGGAGGTGAACGACTGACAGGGACAGGCGGTTCTTTCTTCTGTAGCTGTTACCTCTACTCTTTTAGATCGAGTTCGAATGAGGACCCTATCAGACCCAGAAGGCCTAGTCCTACGGGAGGGTGTGTCAGATGGAGACCTTACTCTAGGGTGGACAGTGGGCGATGATGAGGTGCTACGTTTTCATGGTCGTGTATGGGTTTCAGCGGACATACATGAGGAGATGATGTGGGAGTTTCATGCTTCAGCTTGGGCAGTTCATCCTGGTGTCACCAAGATGTACCGAGACTTACAAAATCCGTACTAGTGTCCAGGTATGAAGAAGGATGTGGATGGTTTTTTAATACGGTGTTCCACCTGTTAGCAGGTGAAGGCATAACATCAGCGACCAGCAGGGCTTTTATAGTAGGTATCCATTCCTGAATGGAAATGGAATGATGTCTCAATGGACTTCGTGACAGTATTTTTGGGATCGCATCGAGGAAATGATGTGGTTTGGGTTTTAGTGGACAAGATCACGAAGGCTACACACTTCTTGCCGATCAAGGAGACCTTCAATGTTGATGAGCTGGGACAGTTGTACATCCAAGAGATTGTACGTCTGCATGGAGTTCCATAGTTCATTGTTTCAGACAGAGATGTGTGTTTTACTTCGCACTTCTGTCAGGGGCTACAGAGGGCTTTGGGTACACAGGTACTTTTGAGTACAGCATACCATCCCCAGACCGATGGCTAGTCCGAGCGTACAATCCAGGTGCTTGAGGATATGCTCTGAGCTTGTATTCTATACTTTTGCGGCTCTTGGGAGAAGCATATCCCTCTGGTGGAGTTCTCCTACAACAACAGTTTTCCGGTGACTATTCAGGTGGTACCTTACCAGGATTTGTACGGTAGGTCATGCTGATCACCTTTATGCTGACTAGAGGCAGGAGAGGCAACCTTGTTGGGACCTCGTCTCGTTCAGGAGACCTTAGAGAAGATAGAGTTGATTCGGAATAGAATGTAGATTGCACAGTCTCGAAAGAAGTCTTATGCTGGTCAGCAGAGACGACCTCTGGAGTTCAAGGTCGGATATTAGGTTTTCCTGCGTGTTACCCCGAGGTTGGGACATAAGAGGATTAGGAGGTAGGGGAAACTCTCACCATGATACGTCGGGCCATTTGAGATTCTGGAGAGAGTCAGGCTGGTTTATTACATGTTGTAGTTACCTCAGAGGCACCATACCATGCACGACGTCTTTCATGTTTCCCAACTTCTACGGTATTTCTTAGACATGTCTCATGTTTTTCAACCCGAGGAGGTTGATTTGGAGTAGGATTCTTCTTTCGAGGAGCATCCTATCTGGATTGTTGATCATAGTGCGAAAGTTCTTCATGGACGGTATGTTCCTCTGGTACGGGTGCTATGACGGCATGACCATATACAGGACGAGACTTGGTAGAGGGAGGCTGATGTGTGATCATAGTGGCCAGAGTTGTTCGAGGTTTCTTCTTCTATGCCTCGTTAGGGAAATTCAGGGATGAATTTCTTTAAGGGGGGAAGTTTGTAAGAACCCGGATCATCGTTTCAGTTATGTTTTCCTTTTCTGGAGTTTTTGGGAAAAATAATGTTTCTGGAAATTTTCGAAGTACACACCGTGTAATTTTTGAGTACACATCGTGTACTCTTTTCCCGCTCGAATCCGTGTGATGTCCATGTCCGAGACACACACACAGTGTGTAGGGGTGACGTGGAGGCCATTTTTGGTGGAGTACGGAAAAACCCACTACACGCCGTGTACTTTAAAATTACATTCCATGTACTTTTATTTTTATTTCATTAATCAGACTGGGGTTGTGCCCAATGCTCATTAACTTCTTCTTCTCCGCCTATTTCCGTCCAGAGCATCCGAGGAGGTCGATTCTTCTCCGAGCCACCGATCCGTCACCGGTTTTCAGAATCAAACTTCATCGATTGAAGAAGAATCACAGTGGTGAGCTCTTGGTTCTTCTTTAGTCTCGTTTTCTGATTCCTCCTCTCGTGTGGGTTATCTAAGGTTGAACATTTTATATGTTTTGCAGATCTACTCTGTTCTAGGCCGATTCATAGGCTGAGGTTCAAGTATATTGATCTTCAAGGATTGAGGTAGGTGGTTTGTTTCTCTACGTTGATGTTCTTTGAGTTTTGGTTGCAAAAGTGCTAGATACCCATGTATCGGGTATCCCGGGTTTACGATTTTGATCCAATTGTTTTATTTCCCTAGATTTCTTGTTAGCTTATGATAAATTGTTTCTAATATATGCTTGGTTTCATGTTTGAGGATCACCCCATGGGTGTTTCTCCTCCTATTTGGATGTTTATCGCCGTTTGGCACCATTTTCCTATGAGGCAAACCCTATTGCAATGGCTAGTTTACTTGTTATAACAGTTAGCATGTGTTTCCTACTATTTATATGCTTTTGATTCATTGAATATTTTAGCCAAGTAGTTGTGAACTTACTTAGTGTGCTGACAGTTGATTATGCACGACTAGACTGCTCAGGGTTGTGTGAACCTAGTGTGGTAGACTAAAGAGGGAATTGATGATTAAGGGCTTCCCTAGAAAGTCTGTTATAAATTAGTTTCGTACACATGACCTACAGGAATTGGAATTTGTGCTTCCCAATAGTGTCCTTAGTTTACACATGTATCGATACCACAGGAGGAATTAGATGTAAGTGATTCCTCGGAGATTCTGTAGCTATCGTTGCAAGACCATAGGGGAATTGATGGTGAGAGCTTCCGAGAGTGTTTGTGCCTTGTATGATCTTTTGACTAGAGGGGTCTGCCAGTAGGATCCACCTAGAGAGTCAGTTTTTTTTCTATTTTTTGGTTGGTTGTGATGAGTCCACCAAGCCAAGAATAATCTTGGGTTCTGTACTGCTTGTGTTTTGGTAGTATTTTGTGATAACTACTGTGTTACTTGCTTACCTTGGAATAGAATGTTTTTCTAGTCTTCCTTGGTTATTTAGTTAAATGAATGTGAATGTTAATTGGTAGGATTGTTACTGGTGTACTCCTAGTTCATTACTGTATTTATTTTCCTTTACTTTTTCTATATTACTCACTGATAGTAGGGCACAAAACTTGTGGTGGTTGCCTACTGGGATTAGTCTCACACCCTGTTTGGGTCCTTCTTTTTAACCCAAATAGATTATATGGTTGCAGGTGTAGATAGGGATTGTGGCCCTTCTACCTTAGGTACTTGATTTCTGGTTGGAGCTTGAGAGCATGGGATCGGGTTTTGGATCGCGATGTTATTGGAGTTACTATTTACGTTTAGTACGTTGGTTTCAGTTGTATTTCAGCACGTTTATTTGTTTACTACTTTCCATAGATACAAGTACTGTGCTGCATCATTATTACATTAGACATTACTTCTACTTTTAGTTCAGTTTTCGTATGTTTTTTACTAATTCTGTTATTGATTATTTTTATTCTTCTTTTGTATACTTTACCAAATGAGGGCATAGTTTCCCCACTGACTTACCAAGGCCCTCTCTGATAGTCAATCTCCTCTGCCAGTGTACTAAATTTTCTCCTACATAGTCAATCCCCTCCTCTAGTGTCAAGTCATCTGCGTACCCCATCACCTTCAGTCGTGAACCGATTTCTATTTAGCGAACCTCTCTAGCATATTGTTCCTATTGACGGGTATGCGGCTATGTACCCTTTCCGAACTTGGTACGCAATCCATGTCCTGGGATATAAATTTCAATTACTTTAATAATTTGATTTTTTTTCTTCATACCGTTCACTACTGTGAAAAAATGATTCCTTTTTCAACATCGAACTCCCGATTTTGAGGCCCAAAAATATGGAAAACACTGGGAAATTGTGCCACCATAAAAATCTATCTTCATTAAATACCAACCATACTCATTTTCTATAATCTGGGTTTGTCAACAAACACAACAACACCCAAAACATACCGTGAAAACACATTGAGATATTTTTTTCCCATCACATATTTTATATGTTATATCATGAATCTATTTAAATTCAAGTTATTTAAGATCCATTTTATGTTATTTATTTCATGGGGATTATGATTCAAATGTTATTAAAGTGGTAGGTGTTTATTTCATCATCTCAATATTATTCAGGATTACTTATGTTTATGTATCCCTTTTCTGGAATTATTTTTTATTTCTATCTAAAAAATATTTCATTATCCAATAGTTATTCATTTACTTTTGAATTATTAGTACCATTTTTCAACTCTTTGGTACACAAATTGATTGATAATTTTTTTTAATAAAATCCAACTTAATTTCTCTCTTCGGAAAGAAATTATTTTTCTTCCAAAACTATGTTTTTTAAATATTTTTTCAAAAAATATTTTTACATTCCAAAATGGTATTTATTTTCACAAAAATAATTAAATGGAATCTTCTTTCCATTTAAAAAAATGACACAATTTGAATTTTTACAAAGAATCTGAAAGGAAACATTATTTTAACATACTCATCATGTATTAAATTTTCCACCATCCTAAAAAATAATTGTTTTTATTCCAAATTTATATGTTTACATTTTTCTTTTTAAAGAATTTTTTTCTTAATATTCTATAATTATTTTGTTTTTAATAGTGATTTTCATAGTGGAATGGATATTTTCCTCGAGAAATTTTTCAATGGAATTATTATGGTTTATTTATTCATAAATGAACAAAACACTCATTATACTTATGATCTACTAGGAATATGTTGTAATGATACCATCATTAATATTTTTCTATATGTGTTATGTTTAGTTAAACTAGGATGTACTATTTTGATACCATTCGCCATATTATTTTGAATGGATTGTGACTATGTTTATTGATTATGGAAAGTTTTAACATTTCATATGGTATATTTTCAATATGAATGTTTATGTTGATTTTGTTTCACCCTTATCATATTAGGAATTCATTGGACTTAGTACATAATGGATAGGGTTTGTTATAGCCCCTCGATGCATTTATCGGTTGCATGAGACAAACTATCTTGCATATTTGGTCGAGCCCTTACCCATTTATGTAAGATGTATTTGGAAAATATATTGATAGTATATATTTCTTGGAATAAATCCTTGACATAATGTTTCAGATGTCTAAAATTATGCATTATATCATTGTGAAATCTGTTATTAATGTCCCATGTGATTATTCATTTAGTGAGAGTATCCATGGAAAAGTATCAAGATCATGAGATTATGTGTATCAAATTATTTTACCACTTTTTATTTCAGCCATACCATTATCCATGTTAATGTTATTGATTATTGGAATGTGTCTCAATTATTAACCTTTCCATATAGATTATGAATTATTTATGCAATATAGCTTATGTTGTATGGAAACCCTTATAGAGCATTAGAATTCAACCCTTTTATATGTTTCCTATCTCCAGGATGCCATCAAATTTTTTAGGATTGATATGTATGGATATCATATAGGGGATACATGTGATAACATATAAAATATGTTTTTATATTTTATTTTTTCAAATGTATAAGAAATTCAAGTATGTATCTAGTTTACCATGACTAATAAACTATTCTATCATTCTAGATGTGATTCCTTGTATCTTATGCCAATATAATAAGGAAAAATTGGCTCTAGGTTATTATGATCGAGGTCATTGTAGCTGGTATCAGGATAATTTTATTAGAAACTTTGGGAACTAGATTTAGTAAAATATTGATCATAAATATAATCCTATGAATTACATTAAGGATAAGTCTATGTATACGATAAAATCATAATATTTTTGGAAAGGAATATATTTCTGTTGTTTTCCTAAAAAATAATCTATTTTTAGATACTATAACCAGACATGGTTCTAGAACAGATGTACCTTGGGGTAATTACTCCAAAAAAGGAACATTAGGCTTCATACGAGCATTACATGGTACACGACAATAAGATTATTATGCACCTAGTTTGACAGTCCTAAGAAACATACTTGTATTAATTTAAATTTTATATACAAACCATTATTGAGGATTTTGAAAATATTTTAATAATTTGAAAAATTTCCCAAATAAACCATGTTTATGATTATGAGATTATCTGTGCATACGGTTTTGTTATATTTAGGATTATACAGTTTGTTTCATAATATTATATTCTAATCTAGTGTATTACATCGTTTAGAAATATCACCTAGAGGAAGGAATGGAATGTCATGACCCGTCCCTCAGGGCCCGTGCCATGACTACCCCAAGCCCACCTTCCATTGGCCAGGGGCTGGGGACTAACACCAAAGGCATAAATCCTTAAAATGGGGAGGAATTTCCTTTACAACTGTAAACACACACAACTGAGCACACAACTGAATACAAAACACTAAGTTAAATTGTACAACAAGAGAGTGTTGAAAGGTAAAGGGGGATGGAAATACAAGCCCAACAGTAAAGTACAAGTACAACTGAAAAAGACAAAACAATTGAAAGGTGAAGAGCATCTCCTGGATTGTCCACCATGTATCCTACCTGAAGGGTAGTTACATATATCCTTATCAGCAATCCACGTATGTCGGTCTCCCCCTTGTACCAACACATCATATAGTCCACCTCTGGGAACCGTCCAGTCCTGGTACTCTCAGCCTCAGTCAGTGTTGTCTGTCATCTACAACCAACACAACGAGGTGCGGGCATAGCCCGTATAGGGGTGAGTATAACGATACTTTGTAGGGACCTTGAGACCCTCAAGGTCTCACCAATCCAACAAGTATAAACCAAAAATTATAAATTCAACATAAAACCCCACTTAGGTATATTCTCATACATATTACTAAGTTAACTAGTAATCCATCTCAATCATGAGGTAAATACAAAAGTTACTAACTCAACTCAAACCAGGATTTTTATTATCGAAACCACAGTTGTTGGAGAACTCCTCCTCAATCGAGTATAGTGGGCCTTCCGCGACACCAAGGCACTTACCACTAACCTTGGACTACAAAGGTACTCCTCCTATCGAGTACTGTGGGTCTGTTGTGTCACCAAGGTGCTCCCCAACATGGGTATGCCACGTCACCAATGTGATCCCCCTCGTAGCCTACTGAGGTACTCCTCCTATCGAGTACCGTGGGTCTGCTGCAACACCAAGTCACTCCTCACTGTGGGTATTCCGCGACACCCTGGCGCTCCTCGCTGGGCTAGTAGAGTCACTTTGAGTCAAAACGTTTAGTAGCCGTCAGGTCTCAGCCAGCTACTAGGTCTCCACACTCTACTCGCTCGTCGCTGAAAGGATCCTCTCCAAAAGCTATTGGTAGATACTCCAACTATTATTAAGTAACAAAAATAAGTATCTCAATGGTCTGTCACGTAACAGGGGTCTCAACACAATAGACGGTGTGTCGATCGGATGCCCGGTCTGTAAGTTGTAACCATTTTGGTCTTGGGGGCCCGGTTGGATTCGTGCATGAACCAACCTGACCGTATCTCAAATCTACACCAAACTACAGTGAGGTATACTCAAAGGAAGCATCATGCTCCAAGATTACCATCACCACTGACGGTTCGCCAAACGGTCATTTGGTGCCAACGATATGTCCAAAGAAAGCAAAGGGTCGGTAGTGGACCTGGGTCTGGTCTGACCCGGTCCGACCCGATCTGGACCGACCCTGTCTGGGTTGACCCAATCAGACCTGTTGGATCTAGCCCGGACCATTGAGAGGGCCATCCTGCTAGGTTCGGCCCGACACACTGGGCTTAGCCCAGCAGGCCGCGTGGGCGGTTCGGCCTGGGATCGGGTCCGGTTCGGCCCGGAGCGTCACAAGGGCGTGGCCCAGCGCGGCTTGGCCTAAAGGGAGTGTCTGGTCCAGTTTGGACAGGGCACCATGAGGGGGGTTGCAGGCCGGCTCGAGAGGCTGGCGCAACCAGGGCGCCAGTTTGGTCGAGTAGCGACCGGGATTGCGGTCCAGCGGGCGGCTGGGCACACGGGAAGGCAGCCGGGTAGGGCACCAGGAAGGCCAGTGGGAGGCCGGGTAGGGCACCAGGCGGGCCAGTGTGGGGCCGGGAAGGGCACCAGGTGGGCCGACAGGCAGCCGGGCAGGGCCCCAGGTGGGCCGGCGGGCGGCCGGGAAGGGCGCCAGGCGAGCCGGCAGGCTGCTGGGTAGGGCGCAGCCAGGCATGCCTATAGGCAGCTGGGCAGGGCGCGGCTAGGCCGGGAGGTATCCAGGAGTTAGGTGGCATGGGCCGACGGCAGTGCGGCCGGGGTGGCTCGGCCGGAGGTTCGTGGTTCGGCCCGGAGCACGGGAGCACCGTGGGAGTGGTGTGATTAGTGGAGGTCACGAGTAGCGTGTCCTTTGTCGTCACTACCTTCTTCGTTCCGTCAACTCATCTCCATGCCAAAAAATCATCACAAACAAGAACAACGGAGGGGTTCGGACATATTGGTTTGGCCTGCGCCCTCCACATTTCAGTTGGTAAAAATCCATTCAACATGATAGAAGTATGATGAACATATAATCATTCGCAACATTTCCTTTCCAACTGAATAAGATGATTCAAGGAAAGAATCAACATGTAATAAACCCCTTACCATTGTTCGTCATTCATGGTTCGTTGACAGAGTCTCAGAAAGTAGACGAAGAAGATCATCGTTCGTCGCGTCCTCTACAAGCTTCCAGTCCAGAGTTGTGTCGGTTCGTTGATGATGATGCGGAAGGTAGGTTGGTTGAAGACGTCCCACATCGGTAGAATCTTAGAGGAAGAAGTTAAAGAAGTTCGGCATTCTTCGTTCATCGTTGGGAGAGTTCTTCCCTCTTCTCCCAAGTTTCCACCAAGATTCCAAAGAGAATAATAATAGATAAGTTTATCTATAATTTTGTTCGTACAGAATTCAAAAAGGCGAAATAAATTAATTGGATCCACCTAATTAATATAGAGGATTGGCACAAGTTAATTAGGGTAGTTGGAACAATTTAATTAAAGGGATGGTGTCACCATAAATAAGGGAGGGTTTGGAGAGACTCTCCCTCATTAATGAGGGGAGTTGAGAGGTCTTCCACTACCACCATTATTATGGGAGTTTATCCCTATGCAGTCCCCAAGTCATAACCTCTTGTGGGAGGTTAGGTTCAGGTGGGAACTACCACCATAACATCTCATGGGAGGTTAAGGTGTGGTGGTCCCACCTCTAACTTCCAAGAGGAGATTTTAACCATCAAATAAATATAAAGACACACACTTTATTTTTATTTAATTAAATCCCTAAAATCCCCAAAAACTAACTTTTATTCTTGACCCACTACCGTTGAAGTGAAAGTCTCCTTATGCGAATACTGGCACTGCGTGTTCAACAGTGCCCTCAGATTTCAATTTCAAGCACCAGTTCAAAAGTTATAAAAACTCACTCGTATGTTAATTGAACGTACCTGAACAAAACTTCGGGAATTGATTCCGAGCACACCGGGCCTCAGAATCATGCGCCATAAATTTTCGCGGACTCATAAAATTCCCATGTATTTAAGAAAAAAAATTTCCATGGAATTTCCGAGTCTTTACATTCATCCCACCTTAGGGATTTATGTCCCCGTAAGCTACAACTCGAACTAAGGGAACAAGTGGGGGTACTGAGCATGCATCTGATCCTCCCGCTCCCATGTTCTCTAATGGAGGTTACCATGCTGCCAGCGAACGCACACCAGAGGTATTGAGCATCCACGTAGGACCCGCTCCTGTCAATCCCCAATCTCCACTGGAACCTCCGTGAAAGTCGCCCCATCGTCGATGTCCAACTCTCCATGGTCGATGATGTGGGAAGGGTCGTGCATGTATCTCCTCAACTGAGATACGTGGAAGATGTCGTGAACTCGGGGCAATTGAGGTGGAAGAGTCAGGCGGTAAGCCACCTCGCCTACTCAACTGAGGACCTAGAAATGTCTGATGAATCTCCAAGATAACTTGTCACCTTGGCCAAATCTCCATTGTCCTCGTTGAAGTGAGACCCATAGAAAGATGTGGTCTCCATCCTCAAATTCCAGAGGTCTCTATCTCTTGTCATTATACGACTTCTACCTACTCTGTGCAGTCTTAATCCACTCCTAGATGATCTTTACCTTATTTGTGATATCTCACACCATCTCTTGTCCCACGAGTGCTGACTCCCTTGGGTCTATTCAGCTCAAGGGTGATCTGAAAGGTTGCCTGTATAATGCCTCAAAAGGTGTCATCCCTATGGTGGATTGGTAGTTGTTTTTGTATGGAAACTCCACCAAAGGTAAGTGATCCTCCAAGCTGCGACCGAAGTCGAGGACACAAGAACGAAGCATGTCCATAGGGGTCTGAATGGTCCGCTTTGTCTGGACATCCGTCTGAGGATGGAAGGCGGTGCTCAGACAGAGCTGCATCCCGAAAGCCTCCCGCAACCCCTTCCATATCCGGGAACTAAACCATGCATCACGATCAGAGATAATAGATGAAGTTACACCATTTAACTTCACAATATCATAAGCATAGAATCATCCCAATCTCTCTACTGAACCCTACTCTCTGCACCATAGGAAGTGGGCCGACTTGGTGCGTCGGTCAACGATCACCCAAATCGAGTCATGAACCTTGGATATACATGGATGTCCTATCACGAAGTCCATGGATATCCCATACCACTTCTACTCTGGGACCTCTAAAATCTAAACCAAGCCTGCTGGTACCTGGTGATCTACCTTTACTAGCTGACTAGTGAGGCATCGAGAGACAAACTATGCTACTGCCTTCTTCATACCTGGCCACCAGTGCTATCGTCAGAGATCCTAGTACATCTCTTCTACTCCTGGATGTACCTCTAAAGGGTATGTGTGGAAATCCCTCAACACTTCCTCTTGAAGTGACACTGGCATCATTTTATATCCTCTGGAGAGGATGACGTGTTCCCCACCTTCATAAAATCCATCAGGTGCCTTCCCTATGGATATCTGAGCACGTCGTGTCTCGCAGTCAGCGTCTCCACATGGTTCCTCCTTGAATCACTGAAGAAGTCGGGGAGTGATTTTAAGACACTGTATAATGGTTTCTCAGTATCTATCCACAAAGGATACCTGTAAGAAATCCAGCTACTATGTCTCCTCACTTAGCCGTTGTATACCAGATCTCCTGCTGAGTGCATCGGTTACAATGTTCCCCTTTCCAGGATTATAGACTATCTTGAAGTCATAGTCCTGGAGTAACTCAAGACTTCTCCATTTTCTCAGGTTCATGTCCTTCTGAGAGAAGATATACTTGAGACTCTTGTGATTATAGTACATGATAAAACATTTTCCCATTAGATAGTTTTGCCACATCTTCAAGGTGAAGACCACTTCTTCTAACTCCATATCATGGGTAAAATAGTTATACTCATGTTGTCTCAGTTGTCGAGAACCATATGTGATCACTGCTATCTCTTGCATAAGGACACACCCATGCCTGGTACCTGATGCATCTCAGTTGACTTCACACCATACGCCTTCCTATGGAAGCCTCAAAATGGGGGCATTAGTCAGCCTCTGCCTCAGCTCTTGAAATCTCTACTAGCATCTCACCGACCACACGAAGGGTTTACCCTTCTTCGTCGAGGCTGATAGTGGGGTTGTAACTCAGGAGAAGTATGGAAAAAAACTCTGGTAGTATCCATCCAACCCTAGAAAACTCCGTACCTCTGTAACACTCCTGGGTGGCTCCCAAGAAAATACCACCTCAATCTTCACTGGATCCACTGCAACTCCAGCCTCCAAGATGAAGTGTCCCAAGAAGTGAACCTCTTGGATCCAAAACTGGGACTTCGAGAGCTTACCATAAAGGTGGTTCTCTCAGAGTGTGTCTAGTACTACCCGCAAATGGAAATCATGCTCCTCCTCATTAGTCAAGTAGATCAGTATGTCGTTGATGAAGACTACGAAAAATCGAACGCGGTATGGCTAGAAAATCATGTTCATGAGTCCCATTAACACTGTTGGAGCGTTGGTTATGCTGAAAGGCATAACCAAGAACTCGTAGTGACCGTACCGACATATGAAGGTCGTCTTCTACACATCCTCGTCTCGAACTCTGAAATGTTGATAGCCTAATCTGAGGTCTATCTTCGAGAACCGTCGTGCTCCCTTCAGCTGATCAAAGAGGTCGCCAATCATCGGGAGTGGGTAATTATTCTTCATGGTCACCTAGTTCAGGCGATGGTAGTCGACATAAAGCTTCAAGCTCCCATCCTCCTTCTTGGCGAATAGAATCGGGGCTTCCCAGGGAGAAACACTGGTTTGGATGAATCCCTTCTCCTGCAATCCCCCTAGCTATACCCGCTTCTTGTAAAGATCCACAGAAGCCATCCAATATGATGGTGTAGATATCAGTGATGTCTCGGGGTACAAGTAAATGTATAAGTCCACCTCTCTAAGAGGTGGTAGTCCTGGAACATTGTCAGGGAAAAACATCCTCCTATTAGTCCACCACTACAGGATAAGTCAGACTTTCCACATCAACTACTCCGAGGGTAAGGCAGGCCAACTGATGAGTGATCGGTTACACCCTCCTCTGTGTAAGTCTACCCTGTGATACAGAGGATCCCTTCTCGCTAGTAACCTTGTCCCATCCATGAGGACACACTACCCTTTGGTCCAAATACAGTGGATCTGAGCATGGACTTTAGATAACCATTCCATACCCAAGATGACATCGTAAGGCCTCGACACCACTATTACAAGATTCCAGCTGAATCTCTCGCCTCCTAGAGTAATCTCACACTGCCGGAACCAGTGTGTAATCATCAAGTCTCCTCAGGTAGGAGTCTCTAGATGTAGGGATCGATCCAATGGCTCCGTCAGAATCTCTGAACTCCAAACGAGGGAAGTGGAAATGAAAGAGTGACTGAAACCTATGTCTATAAGAACTTCAGCTAAGGTGGAGTAGACACAGACCGTACCTCAAATAATCTCTGGAGCGCCATGATCGTAATCCTCATCTGCCAGCAGCTGAGCTCTCCAATTTCCACCTGCTCCCTACGGTTGGGGTGTACCTCTTGGTGGTGGTGGCGGTAACACCTCAAAACATCGTCCACCGCCAGCAGCACTACCATCTCCTCTTCCACATCCACCCACTCCTCGTGGACTGCCTCGATCGAATCTCTTCCTCTGCATGAGAGGTCCTTCAACTATCTCCTGATCATCTGAATGGTGGGTCGAATAGTCATGATCTATGTGACCCTACCCACCGCGTGTGAAACACTGCCTTCTCCTGTCATTTGTGTCTCTGCTCCGAGTGCCCCGCACAACCAATCCTGAGTCATGCGGTCTTCCACCTGTGGGTCTGGTCGTCTTGGACATCTGTGACATATGTATTCTTCTATCTATAGAATACTCCATTGCATGTCGACCAGTGGTGGGTCTCACTTTTAGAAACTGCTAAGAAAAGAAACTCTCCACTAAGAGGGTTCGCTCCAACACCCCTGCCTGCGTCGGGATGCTGAGGAGATCACTGAAGCTCTGATCTCTCGCCTGAGTCCCTGCTCAAAGGTACGGGCCCTGAAAAATGGGTATCATACCATATCTGTGGAGTAGCACGAGAGGTCGGTGAACCTCACTAAGTACTAAACTACAATCATGCTACCCTGCTTCAGATGAAGTAGCTCCAGTATGTGCACTGTACGGAGAGTCGCTGGGACAAACTCTGCCTGAAATAGGCTCTCAAAGTCTGCCCAGAGTAGTGCCACCTCATCTTGCACCTAAAGAATCTGGCTCCACCATCTGCCCACTTCTACCTATAGAAGGCTGGCTACAAGTATCACCATGAGGTCAGCTGGTGTCCCTAACTGTCGGAACACACTCACCATAGCCTCCAGCCAATCCTCAGCCACCTGTGGGTCCGTCTCTCACCTGAACCCGGGTGGCCTTTGGCGCTGGAACTCATGCAATGCGCTCAAGAAGTGTACATCGTCTATTGTTGGGGTTGGTGGAATTAGTGGCCCAACAAGGTGTGGTACCATTGATTTCTCTATTGTGATATGGACCTGTACCGAGGCATCGTTGCTCGGTGGGCTATCTGTGCGTACAACTCTCGGGGCTCTAGATGGTCATCCGCGGGGAGGCATCCTGAAAGAAAAAAAATGTGACACAATCAAAGATTATATCTAGTGAGCTGACTTGCTTGAGCTGATATAAAGAAAACTTTTGAAAACAAACATGCAATCAGTGTTTTTGTGAACTGAGTCAGAAATCAGTATTCAGGGTCCTGGTGTATGGATACGTCAGCCACCACACCAACACTAGACTCCTTGAACTGAAAACTACACTTAGTACTCATAAAACTATTTCTTCATAGAAATGATCAGAGTATTAAGTTATATGGTAGAACCAACTGCTCTGATACCAATTTTTCACGACCCGTCCCTCGGGGCTCATGCCCTGAATACCCCAAGCCTTCCTTCCATAGGCCAGGGGCTGGCAACTAGCATCAAAGATATAAATCCCTAAACTGGGAAGCAATTTCCTTTAAAAATGTAAACACACACAACAGAGCACCCAACTTAATACAAAACACTAAGTAAAACTATACAACAAGAGAGTGTTGAAAAGTAAAGGGGGCCATAAATACAAGCCTAACTATAAAGTAAAAGTACAAATGAAAAATAAAAAACAGCTTAAAGTTGAAGAGCATCTCCTGGATTGTCCACCATGGATCCTACCTGAAGGGTAGGTACAGATAGCCTCCTCATCACTCCACATCTATCGGTCTCTTCTGTGTATTGACACATCGTATGGTCAACCTGCAGGTACCGTACAGTCCTGATACTCTCTACCTCAGTCAGTGATGTTCGTCGTCTGCAACCAACACAATGAGGTGCTGGCATAGTCCATGCAGGGGTGAGTATAATGATACTCAGTAGCAACCCCAAGACCCTAAAGGTCTCACAAATCCAAAAAGGATAAACCACAAAGTATAAATTCAACCTATAACCCCACTTAGGTATATGCCCATACATATACCTAAGTTAACAAGTAATCCATCTCAACCATGAGGTAAACAAAAAAGTTTCTGACACATCTCAAACCAGTATTTTTATTATCGAAAACACAGATGCTGGAGAAATCTTTCCCAATTGAGTAAAGTGGGCCTGCCATGACACCAAGGTGCTTCCCACTAACCTCGGGCTGTTGAGGAACTCCTCTTGTCGAGTACCGTGGGTCGGCTACGTCACCAAGGTGCTTCCCATCATGGGCTTACCGCGTCACCAAGGCGCTCCCCCTCATAGCATGCTCAGGTACTCTTCTAGTGGAGTGTTGTGGGTCTGTCGTGACACCAAGGCGCTCCCCACTATGGGTCTTCTGCAACACCATGGCACACCCCGTTGGTCTATTAGAGTCGCTTCGAGTCAAAAGAGTCAGTAGTTGTCAGGTATCAGCCAGCTACTAGGTCTCCACACTCTGCTCGCTCGTCAGTAGAAGGATCCACTCCATGAGCTACTGGTTGATACTCCAACTGTCAGTAAGTACCATGAAGAAGTATTTCAAAGTTCCACCATGTCACATGGGTCTCAACGCAACAGAAAGTCTGTCAATCGGATGCTCAGTCTGTGAGTTATTGGCCTTTTAGTCCTAGGGACCGGTTGGATTCGTGTATGAACCACCCTGGCCGTATCTCTACTATACCCCAAACTCTAGAGGGGTATATTCAAACCGACCATCATGCTTCATGTTTTCCAGTGCTGCTGACGGTTCATCAAAGGGTCATCCAGTGCCAAAGATATGGCCACAGAAAGTAAAGGGGCGGTAGTTGACTCGGTCGGACCAACCCGGTCCAACCCGATCTGGGTCGACCCGATCAAACCCGTTGGGTCTAGACCGACCCATTGGGCGGGCCAGCCTGTTAGGTTCTTCCCCGCCATCTGGGATCATCCCAGCCGGCCGCGTGGGCAGTTTGGCCCGGGCTAGGGGCCAGTTCGGCCTAGAGCATCGTGAGGGCACGGCCCGGCGCAGCTCGGCCTAGAGGGTGCGGTCAGGCCAGTTCGGACAGGGCACCATGAGGGGAGCTACGGGCCGGCTCGGGAGGTCAGTGTAGCAAGGGTGCCAGTTTGGTTGGGTGGTGATTGGGCAGGCTGGTAGGCGGCCAGGAGGCAGTCGGGAAGGTCGACAGGCAACCGGGCATGCCGGCAGGTGGGGCAGCGGGCGGCCGGATAGGACGGCAGGTGGTCGGGCAGGGCACCCGGCGGGCCGGAGGGTGTTCAGTAAGGGCGCCATGTGGGTCGGTGAGTGGCCGTTCAGGGCACCAAGCGCGCCGGTGGGTGGTCGGGCAGGGCGTGGCCAGGCCGAGAGGCAGTCGAGATCCGGGTGGCGCAGGTCGGCGGCAGTGCGGCCGGGGTGGCTCGCCCGGAGGTCCATCATTCATCCTGGAGCATGGGAGCACCGCGGGGGCAGGGCAGTTTGCGGAGGCCGCGGGTAGCACGACCTTTGTCGTTGCTGCTTTCTTCATTCTTTCTCCTCATCTCCATGCCAAAAAATCATCACAAACAAGAAAGGTGGAGGGGTCGGGCCATGTGGGTTTGGTCTGTGCCCTCCACGTTTAAGGTGGTGACAATCAGTTCATCATGATATAAGTATGATGAATAAAAATTCACCAGCAACATTTCCTTTCCAACTAAAGAAGAATATTCAAGGAAAGCATAAATATGTAATAAACCCCCTACCTTTTTTCATCATTCATCGTTCGATGATGGAGTCACGGAAAATATACAATGAAGATCATCGTTCGCTGCATCTGCTGCACGCTTCCAATCCCGAGCTGCGTCAGCTTGTTAATAATGATGCGGAGGGTAGGTCGTTTGAAGACGTCCCACGTCAGTAGAAGCTCCGAGGAAGAAGTCAAAGAAGTTCAACGTTCATCATTCTTCGTTGGGATAGTTCTTCCCTCTTCTCCCAAGTTTCCACCAAGATTCCAAAGAAAATAATAATAGATAGGTTTATCTATTTTTTATTTGGCACAAAATTCAGAAAGGTGAAATAAATTAATTGGTTCCACCTAATTAATGTGGAGGATTGGCACAAGATAATTTGGGGAGTCCACATAATTTAATTAAAGGGATGGTGGAACCATAAAGGAGGGGGGATTGGAGAGACTCTCCCTCATTAATGAGGGTAGTTGAGAAGTTTTCCGCTCCCGCCATTATTAGGGGAGTTTAGCCCTGTGTGGTCCCCACAGCATAACCACTCGCGGGAGGTTAGGTTCGGGTGGGCCCTACTATGATAACCTCTCATGGGAGGTTAAGGTGTGGTTGTCCCACCTCTAACTTCCATGAGGAGATTTTAACCATCATATAAAAAAAATCCACACACTTTATTTTTATTTAATTCAATCTCTAAAAACCCCAAAAACTAACTTTTATTCTCGACCCACAACCATCGAAGTGAAAGTCTCCTTAAGCGAATATTGGCGTTGCGAGTTCAACAGTGCCCTCATATTTCAATTCCGAGAAACTGTTCAAAAGTTATAAAAACCCGCTTCTACGTTTACTGAACGTACCTGAACAAACCTTCAAAAATTGATTCTGGACACCCCGGGCCTCGGAATCATGCACGGTCAATTTTCACGGAATCTTAAAATTCCCATGTATTTTAGGAAAAACAATTTCCATGGAATTTTCGGTTCTTTACACGGAAACCTTATCAATTCACCTACCACATGTAGGTATTTCCCTCTATGGAAATATTTTGAAGCTGGAGATGGAGCTACAATTGGAACTGAGGAATATAAAACCATATTGGGGGGGGAGATAAATCAGGTTTTGAGTAATAACCTTTCCCATGTGGATAAGAATGTTTTTTCACCATAACAATGTTTGACTACATTAAGCCTCAACAACCTCTTTTTTTTAATGTGACTAGAAATACATTTTTAAAAAATCAATTTATTAGTTCATTAGATAATATACTTCTCTATTTGTGAAGAATTGAATGGGGGAAATTTTTCAGGGCAGTGTATCATCTCTTAAAAGATATGGTTTTGTTGTGGTAATTGATTCAAAATATGAAGGATGAATAATAAATAGTAAAAACTGAATGGAAGGATTTTATGGTACTTTTCTTGGAAAAGAATTTTCAATGTGGGCAGTGAAAGAATATTTAGAGAAATTCCTAAGCCTAAGACAATAGGAAGATGAAAATAAATCTATGTATCTAAATCACTTTATGAGGTTACCATGTAATTATAAAAACTATATATGTATTCCAAAGTGTAAAATTGACTACTTCTTTGAAGGGTTCAAGAAAAATATCTTAAGGGAACTAGTCTCCTAAAATTTCTCATCATAAAATGACATAGTATCATGTTGTACCAAGATAGTGAAAGAATTATCCAAGTCATATGCCTTTTAATGGATTAAAGAGTAGAAGAGGATGGTAGAGAAAAATATGGATAAATGGATGGAGGGAAATAATGATTTCTCCCATGTGATGATTGTGGAAATAAATGTAACAACCTCACCAACTGAAGACCACTTGTTCAGTGAAAGGTCGGGTTATAACAACCCCAATACCACCACCAATAGGCTCAAGGTTGTAAATGTTCATCAAGAATAAATAAAATTAATGGGAGACCTCTTACTAGTGTGCCTATATGTATGGACACTTCTATCTCCATGAAACAATGAAGAGGTATAATATTAAATGGAACTAACATATATAGTAAACCATGCATGCAATACCTCATGGGATTACATCAGAGGATGAAAAAATATAACCAAATAGATTAGGGGAAAACACATGCCCACCATGAATTTTTGTCCCAACATTCCAAAAATGATAATTGAAAATAACTAAGAGATTTAAACTCCTCATCTTCAATTCCAACCACCATATGTGGCCTATGCACCAGAGTATCCCTATGCACCACTGAAATCATCATTTATATGCATGTATTCTATACAATACATGAAAAATGTGGGGAAAATCATGAAGGGGTGAGTATATACACACCTAGCAGGATTCTCTAAAAATCGAATAGGGAGAAATAAAATATATGATAGAAGTTGTCATCTCAACCCAAATATAGAGGGAAATGAAACCCAATAATATATATATATATATATATATTCTCAAAAATAAACTCATTCGAGAGAGAATGGGGATCTCTATCACACAACCCATCCTAGGATGATGATTCAACCTGAAGCTCCAAAGATTCATCACCGATGAATGACATGGTGAATGTATATCCAAAGAAGTAATGGATAAGACCCTAACCTCACCACTACTCTATAACCTAATGGGGGTTTAATATCAAATAGAATGAGTAAATGAACCTTACAATGTTAGGGGGATTTGACTTAGAAAATAGATAGAGAAACTATGACCTGGTATGTGAGGGGGATTCTACTTAGTAGGTTAATAAAGGACCCATACCCTGCTACATTATTGGGATTCCAATCTGTTGATAGATAGAAGGAACATGCCCTGGTATATCTTTAGGATCCCACTAAAGAATTGGAGGACACATTCCCTATTAATATAGGTGTGTAACATTCAGTAGGTATATGTAGAGGATCCATTCCCTTTACATCAGGGTGGGTACCACTTAGTGAGTAGAGGACCCATTCCCTAGTACATTAGGGGGTTCCAATTAGTGGGTAGAGGACCAATTCCCTATTAAGATAGGTGGTTCCACTCAAATAGTGTAAGGATTATGGGGGGCTCGTACCCAAGTACGATTGGGGGTTGACAACCTTAGTCTCTCTCACTAATGATCCTGCATGATCTCTAGCATCGTAATGAATCACCTAATGAATAATCATTCTCAAAAAATTCCACATCATTTCTAAAAACTATGATGGATACCATCGTGTTCTATGTGAAAAAAATACTCAAGATAGGATATGCTTGGGCCAAAATTTGAGTATAAATGAAGGAGATACACCAGGTGGAAGTTTCTCAAAGGGGTACATACTGTGTATGGGGTCCAAATTTCATTTTTTTCTCCTAAAATACATTTTCATGTTGAAATATAGACATGGATCAGAGGCCATGTCACTGTACATGGTCTTTCGCATCCACCTAAGGCATGCCTCTGTGTTCCTGTTCATGCCCACGTTTGTCGGGCCACACCTGGGTACCTAGTCCTACTCAGATATCGGTCCATGAACGTGTACTCCCAGAGTACATGATGTTCTCTCCTACATGGGATCCTAGGTTTGTTCCAATTATCTCATGTCTTGGTCACTAGAGGAGGGTAACACCATGTGTAGGTCCCACCAAAAAGAATGTGATCCTTATCTTCCCCGAAACCCTAGCACAACAGCCATAGGGGCTATATAGCATGTGTTTCTAGACTACATGTTGTGTAACCAGGTTTTCAATATAAACCCATGTTCCTTCACATTTCATCACCACATCACCACTACTACTTCCATGAAAAATATTGTTGAGGAGTGTGGATCTAGGGCCACTCGTCCTTGATCAGTTTTTGATGGCCATATTCCAAACACCACTATGCTAGTGGGGCTCTCCCTCCATGAAAAGATACATCCACATCCGGATGATATCAAATCCAACATTCAATCAGTGTCACCATAACCCATAACCCATGAAACATCCCAATTAATCAGTTAATCAATAAATCATTCATTGTTCATGCTACCACAATAAATTTGGGATTTTGATCGCACTTGAACCCGCCATGACAATGTTAAACCACGACCCTCTAGGATAGTGACAAAGAATTATATGAACGGGGACGGAGTAAAGAAAAATAATAAAGTGGACCTTTATTATCCAAGATTACTTGTCCAATGATCATATAAATGTGGTGATGTCAAGGAAAAAATGTGGTTTAATGGTTGAATTATACAATAAGGAAGTAGGAATCATGTGATGGAATAAATAAATCATAGATTGAAAGCATATAATTAACAAATTCTAAATATTTTAATCAAAATGGTGAAATAAAAAATTAACAAGCCCTACATAAATTATGTATCATTTTTTGGTTCATATTTCAATCACCAGTGATGTAGAAAACTCACTCTATTCGATTCCTCTCAATCCACCTCGATTTGATCATTGTTCATCGTCTGATATCGATCCGCCAATGAAGAACACCCTCCTATTCCTCCCATGTCTAGAAAGTTTTATGATGAAATCATTGGAAAATTATCATAATGAAATATTTATAGAGACATGGTTTGGATAGGTTTATTAAATAAATAAATAAATTAAATTAATTATTCTCTTAACGCACGTATTAATGGTTGCCTCAACCAAATGTCCAGTTCTAACCAGTCTTATATAATGCCAAGGAAAAACTCTCTGTTCTGAAATAAAATGTGGTATAGGTTTTACAATTCTATGATCTTATTTGGATATGCTATATTATTTTTGAAAAAATGATCACATGTGATATTAATATATTTAATATATTAATAATATTTATTTTGGAATCACTAGGCCATATAATTTCACATCGTCTCAGTGCCTAGCTTCAAAAATATTTCTTAATATATTTTAAAATCTCATAAGATTAAAATATGGTCACTATATTATTCCCCCCTTCAATGATTTACCTGAAAAAAAAAATAAAAATGTAAAAATGATGGGGATAATAAGACCACACCTAGCTCTCTCAATCCCAAGAGCTCCCTTGCATGCCTTTCTGCTTCTAGAACACACAGACCATGGGATTGTTCCATCCTCATAGAATCCTCTTGTGTCAATCCTAGAATTCAATTGGGTACTCAGAAAAGGTGGATCTATCATATATGTCTATCCCAATGTTGTCAAATAAATTCATAAGATCATGCATGTATCTCCTCAGCTACGAAATTTGGAAGACATCATGTACTCACTCCAACTGTGGGGTATGTCTAGGGGGTAAGAAACTTCACTAACCATCTAAAGGATCACAAATGGCCTGAAGAACCTTGGGGATATCTTTCCTCCCTAGACAAACCTACAAAATCATCATCAAGGGATACTTTCAGGGAAAAAGGTCTCCTTGATCAATCTCGAAGGAACTATAACATTAATTTCAATAATATTTTAGTCAGATATTGGTGTTCCTTATATTCTCATGGTCAATAGAACATTATATGTCATCACATGAATTATCTCCATCCCAACAATAGATGACTCCCTAATCTCAGTCTAGTGTAAGGGTGACCTGTAGGGTTTCCTATATCAATGTTCAGAAAGTTCCATGCATATCATATAGTGATAACTCCTATTATAACTAAAATATACCAATGGAAAGTTATCCTACCAACTCAGGGAAAAATCCAAAACACATGATCTCATCATATCATAAAACACATAGTTAATTTCCCCAGTATTCCCATCCATCTAGAGGTGAAACTCTGTAATAATCCACAATTAGGCCCCAAATTACTCTTATAAGCCTATCTAAAACCTTGATGTAAACCACACATCATAGTTAAAGACAATACTAGATAGTACCCCAGGGTTCTTGATGATATCTCTCACATAAAATTTTTAGGACTCTCCATGGAACATTTCTCCTTGATGGAAAGGAAGTGTTCCATAGTTTTGAGTTGGTTAATAATCACACAAACATCATTGTGGCCCCACATTTTCTATGAAAGAATTATCTAAAATTCCATGGATATCTCATCCCACATACACTATTGGATCTCAAGATGTTGTGTCCAACCTATTAGAATGTGTTACTCAGACATCACATGCTAATATTTGAGACACTGAGAGTTGAACTTTGCTATACTCTACCTAATTCCATCCCACCAAAACTTCCACTGAAGATCCTAGTACATCTTAACTACTCAAGAGTATATATATAAAGGGTATGTGTGAATGTCCCTCATCAACCCTTCAAACATCATGACTAGAACCATCATCCATCCCTGGAAAGGATGATGTGTTTTTCTCTATTTAAAACCCCATCCGGGGAACTTCCTAAAGATATTTGATCATGAAGAACCTCATAGTCTATGTCTACCAACTGAACCCACCTCACATGATGGAGAATTTTAGGAGTCGATTCCATTAAAAATAGATATGATTCACCCCTCTCATCCTCTAGGTCTGATAGAAAGGAATCCAATTTCTCAGCCCATTCCTCTACCAAATGAGAATAGGAATTCCAGCAATGATAACCTGTCACCACATTTTCTTTCACAATAACATAAACAATATTGAATTCATAGTCTTATTGGAAATCCAACCAGTGCCTCTTTGTTTGGTTTAGGTATATCTATATGAAGATATACCTGAGACCCTATTGGTCTAAGTAAACAATAATGTGCTCTCCCAGAAGATAGTTCCTCAACCTATTTAATGTAAATTATACCATTCTTATCTCTAGGTCACGAGTTGTGTCATTCTGATATTGGGGTATAAACTCCATCAACGCATATGTAATCACCTCCTTCTTATGAATTAACACGTATCCAAGAATACCTCCTGAGGAATTTAAATACCCTACATACTCAACACCCTCTACTGGTACTCTCCACATTTGTGCACTAGTCAACCTCAGCCTCATCTTCTTGAATGCTCTATGAGAAATATCAGTCTAGGTAAATAGTTTCTCCTTCCACATTTGGGAGTTAAATGAAGATGAAATATTAGATATGTCTAACACAAACCTCTTGTTGTTCCCTACCAAGATAATAAGTCACTACATCTTTTGAATGCACTTGTGTGATTCCCCAACAATCACATCATCAGTCATCACTATGTCCATAAATAAACTATGGTCAGAAATGAAATTCCCTAAAAAAGTGATCCAAATAGATCTAGAACTAGAACATTAAGATCTTACCATAAATAAGGTTCTCTTAGATTAAGTCTAGTACCATCCTTAGATGCATTTCATGCTCCTCCTCTAAGACAGATTATATGAGTTTGTGATCAGTGAAGATGAACAAAAACCAATATAAGTATGCATGAATGGTCTGGTTCATCATGGACATAAACATAGTCGGGGTATTTTTCACACTAAAAGGAATAAAAATGATATCATAGTGTACATAGTGACATTGGAATGCCACCTTTAGAATATCAGCCTTGTGAACCCACAACTAGTGGTATCCAAACTAGAGATTAGTCTCCTAGAGCCATCTTGCAACTCACAGCTGATCAAAAAAGTCAAAAATCCATAAAATGTGTACTTTTTCATTATCAATACCCATTTTAGGTGATGATAATAAACACAAATTCACACCAAAACATCCCCCTTTTCATAAGAAAAATAAGAGCTACACAGGGGGACACACTGGGCCAGATAAAACCCTTCTCATTAAGATCCTCCAACCACACCATTATCTCCCAGATATTGGTATGGGGAATCTTATATACCAAAAAAATATCATTATAAACCTAGGGTTCAAGTTAAAACATAAGTCCATCTCAAACCATTAAGGTAGACCTGAAACATCCATTGGGGAACACATCCATAAACTCCTCCACAATCGAAGGAATCTTGATGCCGGAAGATACCACTACAATAAAGGATAATCATTCTACATGATTAGAGATGGGGTGTAGCCTCCTAATCACAAGTTCCACTCTCTCATCCTTGACATATCTCTCACCCAAAAGGATAATCTCATCCCATATATCCAAAGGCCTCTGACCTACCTATGATGAGAATTGATCTAGGATCAAACCACATACACCCTATTAATACCCAATATTAATTGATAAGGTTGCACTTTGATTTCCCAGAGGTCCAATGAGAAACTATCTCCAACTAGTGATAACATGTACTACTAGTAGAAAAGTAATATCAAATAGTCGCACCAAATTGCAACCTCAGAAAAAAACTGTTATTCTATGGTCACAATGGGGAGTTTTAGATATTGAAAATGTGATAAAAAATAAATTAGTGACAGACACTCGTGTTTATAATGTTAAGTAAAAGGTCTTATTTTGACTTTTCTATTATTTTTTTTGGAAATCATGAACTCTCTTTTCATATGAATTAATATTTTTTATTTTACTTTAAGGATTTTTTTTATTTTACATTTTTTCATTATAATTTTTCCATATAAATATGATAATTTTCATACCCCTGATTATAGTTATGATTATATATATGATTTACATCGTACTCACCAATTATGGTTCACATCATACTCACTGAATATGATTTTCATCAGACAGACTGATTATGATTTCCATCGTACACACCAACCAGTGTTATACTGACAAGATAAATTGTATTCGCTATTTTAAAAAAACGTTGTACTAATTTAAGGTTCACATTTGGTTTTATTGAAGGAGTTAATTTATTTTTTGAATCCCTTTATCATACCCAAACAAAAATATCATATAGAAAATAAAAATATTTTATTCAAAAAAATGACAGGTATTCTATTTTCATAATCATTATAAAATGCTTTTTTTGTTTCAATTAAAAAATGACTATTGGAGTGCTAGGTTTCCATTTCCCTCCAAATTTTCAGTAAAAATCTGACATTTGGAGGAAAATATGTCTTTTAAAGAAAATTACTATAAAAACCAGGTTATTTGGATGAGATCACAACTTTTGGAAGAATTGATACTCTATGAGAACTCATCCAAAATATATTTGTGTGAGATACTTGAATTGATAAAGTTATGAACCACTCATTCTAAAAACTTGTTAAATTCAAGAGTTTTGTTTTTCTTCATGCAAGATTGTTCATTTATGATTATGATCGAGGGCTTCAGGGATAAGAAAACAGACATGTTTTTGTTTTGTGGATTGAGGGCTTCTGAAGTTAGGAAGACATAGGTACCAATTAGCTGCATAATCGAGGGTTGTCAATGATAGAAAGATAGACAGAAGCTGATCATTGTATTGAGTGATTTCCCTTGTGTGGGTATCACAGACTTTCCTGAAAGAATAAATCAAGGGATCTATTCTAATAGCATATTATCAATATGTTTAATTCCCTTATGGAGAACCTGTTTGTAAGGTAAAATAATATTTTATGAAAATTATGAATATTTTATAACCCATGGTACAATATGTTGAAACCCTTGTTGATAAGATCATAAACATCATTCCCAACGAGTGGAAATTATAAAAGAAATGTTGTTGATGAATCATGAATGGTAAAATGTATTATTATTGATGAGTTTTTTTGGGAATCTTTTGCATCAAAAAATATATTGTAAATAGATTCATAAAAATCTATGAAAAATAATGGAGGTGTTTCTTTCACTACTAATTCAAATCCGATCAAATCTAAGAATAATGAGAATATTATTATGTCTATAAAGCCAAAGAAAGTAGTTTTTCAATCACATTCAAGTGAATAAGAGCATTCAAATAATGTGTTGGCCAATCTTTCTTGAATAATGAACAATATTATTTTAATGATGGATTTTCAATAAAAATATCTAAAAAGAAATAAATATATGAATGATTCTAAATATAATTTTTATGAATGAAATAAATTTGGAAACAGAAGATCATATTGAAAATGACTCATGAATTTCTAGTGGATGAGACTCTTCAGATTATTCTTAAGACAATGAAAAAACCAGAAATAAGAATTTTGGACTTATTTCTCAAATACATATTGAAAATTAATGTTTCAAGGAAAAGGTACACACCATTTAATCTTGAATAAAATATCCTTAATTGATAATTATCTTTATTATAATAATTCCTCATCATTAAATGATGAATCATGCCCATCTAGTGATAATAATGCATTACCCTCATATGAAGAGGTTTCTAGATTTGAAAAATTACATGGAAATGAAAACTACAATGTTAGTAAGAATAATGAAAAAGAAAATGATAGAATAAATGTTTTGACAAAATAAGTATCATATCATTCTAAGGATATTGATAATATAATATTTGAAACTGATTCTAATTCAAAACAACATTAGGAATATAATTTTGAGATTGATAAGATTCATAAATACTTTTAAAAAGTAATTTCTAAAAAAAATTACATTCAAAACTGACTTTTGAATCTCATACTAATGTGGATAAGGATTTAGTTATAAGATTAAAGTCTAAAATATTTTAATTAAATAAACTATTATCAAATTTTACCATCGGTATGGATTTATTTTATAAAATATATAATCAACTTCTTCCATTAGGTAATTTTTCAAGAATGGGATATACTCCTTCAAACCCATTTTTAGTAACAATTATTTTTTTTCCTGAAAATGCCCCCATTTTAAACCAAATGTCAATGTAGTGGTCATTAGATTAAAGCTGATCCTTAAATAAACTTCAATCATTGGGATTACAAAAATCTAATTTTTCAAAAAAAAAAGTGGGTACACAAAATTTTTCTTTCTAACATTTCTTGATATAAGAATGATTGAATTCCAAAAAATATAAATTTTTTGTTATCAAGAAAACAAGGATATATAATTTTATTATTTTTTGGAATATAAGAACAACATGATGATATATCTACAAAACCATGACTCTATGATAGATTTTAATACATTAAACAGATGATAGGAATTATAACAATAAATTAATCATTAATATATGGTTATTATTTAAACCATATCCTTAAATTAAGTTACTCCTCCTTAAAAGGGGAGTACATATTTTTTTCTCTTTTATAATAAAAATTTCAAAAAAAATGGTGCAACAAACTTTTTCAGTACTGCACACTTTTTTAGCACCAAAAACAAATTCTGCACTAAAAAAAAATTTAGTACCAAATATTTTTTTGGCAACAATTTTTTTTCGTCATTAAATTTTTTTTCATCAAAAAAACTTTCTTCATCACCAAATTTTTCTTTATTTCCATAGAATTATATTTCCTCATCAAATTATTTTTCTCTTTAATGTTTTATTTTCATTTGTAGAACTATTTATTAAAACCAACAGATCTATCCTGAGATTCCGAATGGTAAAATTCTTTATATGTTTAACATTTTATTCAATACATTTATATTTGTTTTTATTTATTTTGAAAATATTATAGGATTCACTTAAAATACATTTTTTTTAAAAGATCAATAGTTTATTTTTTCCAACTGTTGGATCTACTAGATCTTATCTAAACTATTGAAGTTCCACAGTCATATTTCTTTCTGTTATATAAAAAGATCTGCCTCCCTATCCCACAATTTGTTTTCTCATTTCTATGTCGAATCTCTAATTCTCTAAGAATAGTTAAGTATGATAATCATCAAACTCATTGTATTCGATCGTACTCATGTCTCAGTTTTCAAAAACATCTCCAAAGGAAATGACACTGAAATATTCCACAAAAATAAAATTCTTCCCCGAAATATTTCTTACTAGAGAGCTCAATGACATGTATGATTCTTCTATTAAAAGGATCATTCAATTTCAAGGATGGGAGTCAGTATGTGTTGGGAAACCTAAAATTCAAGATCTGATCAATGTGGATGAAGTTATACAATTCTAAAAATTTATGATGGATGATGAATAAAACTTGAAGGTATCCTTCCATATTTACCATAGTGAAATTAGTATGTCATCAAACCAATAAAAACATTTCCTAAATGTTCCATTTGAAGGAGATGCATTTTCTATCACATAAATTACCAAAATTAATGTGAACATTTGTAAAGGAAAGGGAAAAAATATGTTTCTTAGATCCATGAAGATAAAAGTGAAAACACTCATCTTTCATCAGACAATATGTTATCTGCACTCTGGATGAAAGGTTTTTTAATCCCTAGAAGTAGAGATATAGAAACTATAAATGTTTCAGATGTCTTTACACTTGACTATCTTCTAAATATGAGGAATATCAACTTAATGGGTTACATCTTCGTAACCATAAATAATCTCAAGTCTGGTACAATCATGTCCCAGTTAATCATGTTTACATTTATCCTCAGTAAATTCATTCATGATAGTTTGATTTTTTTCAATATTACTCCTCAGTAATTACTAAAATACTTGATAATTAATTTGATTAGTGATGAGAATGCATGGAGAATGAAAATTCATTTTGATCTGGAATCAAAAACATTGTTAAATATGTTAATGTAAACGAACCAAAAGAAATAGCTACATAAACTCAAGATGTTTCTAAATAATCAGTACATATTGATACAGGGAAACAAAGGAAATAATACTTTGATACTATTTTTAAAAATAAAAATAAAGTTTTTACCCTTAATGAATTTCTACAAAGTGGATAAAGTAACATGATGAAAGGAAAGAAAGATATTTATAGTTCGGCCTCAACCATACTTAATCCCTTACTAAATATATTCAGACTCAGATACCCTTAAATAACAAAAAAAGAAAAATAATTCAAAAAGATAATGGTTATCAGTATTTATATTGATAGTTTTCAAAAAAGTGTTGAAAAAGATTTAACCTGGGAACTGATTCCAAAAGAAAAAGTTACCCCATCTATAAAAGATAAAGGGAATGGTAAGAAAATAATTAGTAAATAAGATCCACCAAAAGGCTCTTCAGAAAATATCTCAGAATAACAAGAGGATTCTGAAATTAGATAGATAGAAAATATCTCGAAGAAGAAGATGATATAGATAATGAAGAAAATTCTCAATCCGATATATTTTCTATGAAATCCTTATATGAGACTTCTTATAAGATACCTTCCTTAGAAGGAGAAAACTCAAAAATAGTCACAATAGTTAAACTCATTCAAATCTCGAATAAGGGGGAATAACCCAAATCTAATATCAATCAGAATTACAATTCACATAATAAGGATAAATAAATTCATATTTTAGAGCATCCCAATTATGATGAAGAGGCTAACTCATATCAGACCATCTCTTTGAAAATAGATAAATATGTTGTTCAAGAACATCGATGAATTTAAAATTAAATCCCGTATTTACCAATAATATAAGGGAATACTGATTTTGTTGCAGATAATAAAAACAAAAGATTGGACTCTCCCATGATTTAGAGAACAAAAGTTTTGAAACTTGAGGGTGAATTCAAAATATTGGAAGAAATCTCCAAGGAGCACAAGATGGATTGTAAGAAAGTTGTCAAGTGGTTTAACAAGACCATGTAAAGTATCAAATCATATGAATAATCAATAGAAGATATCAGAAAGTGTGTGAATAAACTCTCTATTGAATTCAAAATGTTAAAAAGTGATACAACTCAGAAATTAAAAGCGGTCAGAGGGCCAGATGAAATCCACTCATAATATTTAAAAGTGATAGAAAAGAGTATGTATGTTGTTCAATAAAATATATTGTTTTATAAGGATGATATTATTGGTTTGAAAAATAAACTTGTATTGATTAATGATAGGGTTTAATTTTAAGAATAGGAAAACAAATCCCAGGAAGAAAATATCCTTTCTTAGGAATTTTAGATTCATTATCTAAAAGAAAATTTTAAATCCCAGTAAGAGTCGATTCACTACTAGGAATAATTTTTTGAATACCAAGAACAAAAATTCTGATCTCAACAATAATATCATGGAAATATCATGGAAGATAGGATTGAGTTAATGAAAATTAAGGCAGATGTTTTGGATCTTATGAAGAAGTACAAGTAGAAAGAGAGGTAAAAGAAATGAAAATTTTGAACGCTTGTTGTATTGTTTAAAAAACATGATTGAATTTTTCTGTCATCTAAATACTTTTGATTGAATATTTTCCATTTTTTGTATGAATGTTCTTTCATCATTTTTTAGAATATAAAATACTTTATCTCTTTGTATATTTTCTCACTTTGTACATTTTTTATGCATTAGAAAAACATCAGTATTCCTCTTTGTGAGAAAAAAGGGGTTGAATGTTTTATAAATGGGAAGAATGACTTATATAGGGGGAGAATTTAATTGAAAGGGAAGAAATTATTAAAATAAGAACACTACTATTAAGGGGAAGAATTCATTATAGAATACAATCCTTAGGTATTTTATTATCCTAAAGGGGGAGTTTAGTAATATTCAAATTTTATTTAGATGTGTTTTAAAACACAAAAGAAGATAAGTATAAGTGTTCACTTCTGAATACGAAATCAATCTTCTTTTTTAATTATCTAATTGTTTTAACTTGTGGTTTGTGCTTTCCAAAAAGTGGGATATTTTTGCGTCCAAAGTATTTTTTTCAAATTTCTATTCCATTTTGTTTTTGGAAATGAGAAAAACTATTTTCAAATGAATTTATATATTTTATCTTACTTTATGGATTTTTTTATCGTTTATCATTACTATTTTTCATATGCATACGACAATTATTGTACCCATGACTACAGTTATAATTCCAGATATGATTTACATCATACTCTTCAATTAATATTTATATCATACTCACAAAATAATATTTTCATTAGAACTGTTGATTATGATTTCCATCATACACACCGATTAGTGTCATAATGAATAGATAAATCATATTCACTGTTTTAACAAAAAACATCATACTCATTTACTGTTAACATTGTATTTTATTTGATGAATTAAATTATTTTTGGAATCACATTATCATACCCAAAAAAACAACATTGTATCTAAAGGAAAATCTTTTAATAAAAATGATGTCGTGTATTCTATTTTGATATGCCTTGTAGATGGATTTTATTGTTTTAGTTACAAAATGACCATTGGAATGTCAGGTGTCCAAGTCCCTCAAAATTTTCAATGTAAAATCCAACCGTTGGAGGAAAATATGGCCATTGGGGCTAACAACTGTAAATATTATGTCATTTTGATGAGGTAAAAATATTTTTAAGAACATATAATCTTTGAGCGCTCTTCCAAAATTTCATTATGCGAAAGACATTAATTGATCAATTTGTGAACTCCTCATTCTACATACTTGTTACTTTCAAGAGTTTTATTTTTCTTCATTTGAATATGATCATTGGTGGTTATGATCGAGGGATTCTAGGGGTAGGATGATATATGTACTGATATTATTAGAATTATGGGCTTCTGAATGAAGGAATACAAAGGTATCGATTAACTGCTAAATTAAGGGCTGTCGGGGATGGGTATATAAACTGAAGTCGATCATCTTATCAAGGTCTTACCCTAGTGTGGGTATGATAGAATTGCATAAAAGTATAAATCAAGGGACCTAGATCTTGGGTTAAATGATACCCTTCTCTTTGGGTTAAAATAAGTGTAACCTTTTATATATATGGTACATTTAAATAGAATGTAAATTGCTTATATATATTTATTTTCTATTCAATATTTTGTTTACCGTGACCATTTTGGATAGGATAACTCTATAATACTCTGATTACAATATTTTTTAATTACAATAATTTCAATTAATCTGTATGATTTTTTATGATTTATGATGGAATTTATGATTTTTTTTACTATGTTTATCTTAACCATTGTGATTATTATATTTTACAGGCTTACTATGTTTTTATTGTTGCTATCGTGAATACGATTAATTTCTTTTACGACCTGTAGATTACATTCTCAAAATCATCCCGATTATGATAATTTTATAATTAGAACTAGGACTTAGTTTGATATGTATTTTAATACATTAACAGGTATTTTTAATTGAATTGGTTTAAATTATTTTAAACTAAATTCCTTTTGTGATAAAAACAGTATTTTCAAACAAAAATTCACCCCCACCTCCCCTCCTATATTGTTCCATCTAACTATACATTAATATTCAACATATAAATAATGGAGATTGTATATAATACACACATATCATACCTTATAACATTTTGCGAGCTACTGGGTCATAACCCACTAGGTCCTATTACTACCACGGCCACCATTACCATCTTCCTGATCCTGTAATGGTTTTCCTAGTGGTGGTGTTGGAAGTATCTCATAGAATATCCATCAACCAGATTCTCCTCCCCATGGAGCACCACCTACTCCGCATCTAGTACTGTCACCCTATAGTCCACTTTGACTAAATTGTGGGGACCCCTAATTATGATGGGTCATCTATTGTGGAGGTCCATCCGATGTTCGCCTACCCTCCCCTTTACTTTAAGTTAGGAAATCACATGTCATGTGACCTCACCCATCACATGCATAACATCACCCCTCTCTGGGATGACTTGGTCCTTTATGTGAACCATGAGTATAAGTCCCCAGCCTTAAACATTACTTAATCTTGAGTTACTTCAAGAATACACATTGAGGATATTTTTAGGTTTAGAGTTTTAGAGAATTAGATCATAAATCATGCATTACATTCCACATTTAAACAAAGTGATTACATAAAAGATAATACTCATTTTTTCCATCAATGGAATAATATTTAAAATAAAACATGTATTCTTTCTTGACACTTCCTTGACACTATCATCACATCATGTACCTTTCCCTTGACCTGTGAAAAACATTTGAAAAACTTGGGATGAGCATAAAAAGCTCCATAAATGATATAAAAGTACGAAATGAAAACATTATTCCATGCATGGAATCATACTTTACTCATAAAACATAATCACATACCTCATCAAATCATGAATAAATCATATAAATCATAAGACATAAAGGTAACTTGAGGCATTCATAACATTCTTACGTAGGGAGTAACCCTCATGGTTACATTTGGAATACCCATCACACTATATTCCCTAAATCTCTTCAGAGAAACCTTGACGTTTAACTCCTTCGCGTTACCCAATGCATTGGAGACCTATATCGGGCACACCTGCCCTTAGTTTATCACAGAACCACCCATCTTCATAACAATGCCCAAGAACCATAACATAATCGTATCACATAAAACATGCATAAAGAAAACATAACATTTCCACTTTTCAATCACAAGATATCAATACAACACATTGATATAAAAACATTATGAAAACTATTTTCAATACCAAAATAAAATAAAAGTAAAACATGGTATTTATTTTTCATTCAAAAAAAGTTATGGCTTGTAGAGGAAGTCGAAACTCAAATAATGGTCACGGCGGTGGAGAAGTCGTTGTCACCGCATACGTATGAGAAAAAAAACATTCCCTTTTGTCATTTAGTAAATGAATCATATAAAAGGATTCCTTTTGAATAAACGTAAAAGTCAAAAGGGTTTATACACCGTATAAAAGAAAGTTGTGTATAAAACAAAATATGCCTCAATGAAAGGAGATTGAGACGATGTCCCTTACCTCGTGTCCAACGTGACTCGATTGCTCTTTAATCTCCTGGATAATAAACTAAAGTTAATTTATACTTGCTTAAGAACCTTTTTCATGTTTATTATTCCTTTTATATAACTTATTTCCATGTTATAAACGTTATGTAATCATTTAATTTAATAAAGTTCGTTTTGTCGATATTTGGTACTTAAGTCAAAAATGGACTTCTTACAATTACATGTTGTTTATGTGGTCAAAGGTTCATTATATCCAGAATGATATTCATGATTTGGATATCATATATTTCATATATATCCAGCATATACATGTATTTATAATAGTACATAACATTTAGAGGTAAGAAATGAAATGCACCGTTCATGGAGACGGTAAGTCGTACGTACGCATGAACGCTACTTTCATTTCTATTTTGTATTTTATGGAATGGAATCATAATGAAATAAAGGTATATGATAATTCCAGTATAATTTAATATATAATATCATTAACTCCATCCTCTATACGTCCCACATATGGCATTAACGAATCAAATCACTTTGAGGGGGCGGTAGTCCGCACTTCCTAAAATGAAATTATCGTGTTTACCCACAATGGAAACCATAAAGTTATGCCAAAAATAAAAAATACAGAAGCATAAGGAAAACATAAAAATAATATATATCATATATAAATAGATTTACATCTTAATGGCCACCATGAATGGTGTTAAAATAATATTGAACAATCATCATTTCGTGAGGCATAAATTCGCCACCCACAGAAACATTATGTTCCTTAACCATTAGACGAAGGAGTGTGTAAGTGTAGCTCGAATACATTACAAAACAACATACTAGTATATTGAATATACTTTTGTTGTTACAAAATAAAGGAATTGAAAGATTTTATGGGGTTGGAGAAGCAAAATAAAACATAAGAACACAAGAGAAGACACTACCTTTAAATCGGGAAACTCTTTTGGATTTGAGCTCAAATGCTTCCTTGGAAAGACTTCTGCCCAATGTGAGGCTTCTATAAGTAAGATAGGGATGTGGAAAGACAAAATGGTCCGGGGTTGGATGATCCAAATGCTTGAGAGGTGTGGGTAAGGTGGTAGAGGTGCAGGTCCTTTTATAAGAGGAGAGGAGGGGCACTCTTGGAAAGTTATAAAAGGTTACTTTATTATAAAATGATTTTCAGATTTTAAAGGTCCCAAAATTATATATTTCAAGTATAAGATGATAAGAGTACGAAATCCACCCATAAAATAGGTTTTTGACAAGTGTAGGTCTTAGATTTGACATTATCTTTTCATTTTATTTAAATCGTTAAATAATGAGGTAATCACCGCATCATCATGGTGTCATAAATAATTTAATTTATTTAATTTCTAAAAATTATAAAACAAATATCATGATGTAGGATATATTTTTAGATTTCTAATGAATATTTAGAGTAAAAAATATGACTTGTATTACACCATGTAAAAATTGTTTTAGTAAAACAACACATGTTTGTGACATTTTCATTTTAACATTAAATAAAAAGTTATTAATGTCATTTTCCTACCAAAGTGGATCCATGGGGTCCCCAAGAAAACCCATGGATTGTCTTGGTTGTCCATGACACATCCAATAAGGTTAGTACATGTTTCAAGGTCATTTCATATTATTAAAACATTATTTTTACCTTAAATTACACTACTTACCTCTAATCGCGATTAAAAACTTAAAAGTTACTATTCACAAAAAAAATGATTTTAATCCCATTGAACCACATTTTACTTATTAATGAAAACCATTTATGTCGGATTTTTGAAATTCAAAACACAGAGGTGGTAAATTTTCATTTAAATGAAAAATCAGTTTTTAAGTACCACTTAGTGGTTTCACTATTCATTAAAAATTGAAGTTTTTCAGAAAAATACAAAAACTTCAACCTAAGATATATTTGATATTTAGAATTCAAAAATGATTTATATTTTACAAAATTTGAATCATATAAGTTACATTATTTAATTTAATAATTAATTCCGCTGTCAGAACAAATAGCGTGTTTTTATGAAATAATATATATCAAAAGATTGACACTAGTTTAAGTCCAATTTCAAAGTGAAATTAATTCCAACGACCACTATTGGATTAAATGGTAAAAATATATTCTAATTTCACTTTAAAACCAATTAAAAAGATAATGTAATAATATAAATAAATTATATTAAAAAGAGTTTTTGAATTAAAATACAACATTTTTCACTATTCATTAAAAAATGAACTTTATCGGAAAAATACCAAAAATTTACACAAAGTAAATTTTGATGTCCCGATTCTAAAGAAAAAATTTATTTGGTCCAATAGAATTTATAAGAGTGACCAAAACTATATTTAAAGAGGGTTCGCCATCGAAAGGCGATAGTTCGACCTTTTAGTGAATATTAGAGTATTTATGCCTAAAATTGAATTCTTTTCGTATTTTAAGACTTTATCCTTTATTGGATAAATGTAAAAACATTTAACAAACATATATAATCATATTTTAGTTATTTCTATTCATTCCCACCAATACAATGGCTACGTGCTAATTACCATTTAAAATAATATTATTTTATTACTAGTGTGCAACATAAGATTTCAAAGAAACTCTTTGTTGCGTATTGGGTACGTTATCGAACATAGAAACCCCTTTAAAGTAAAATTAATATTTAATTCGTAAATGTTAAAAAAATATGAAAATGTTTTATTCTTTATTTACCTGGGATGTTACATCCTTCCCCCCTTTTGGGAATTGCGTCCTCGCAATTTTATTCATTTATCAAAATAAGTGGGGGTATTTATCCCTCATAGCATTTTCAGATTCCCACGTTGCCTCTTCAACCATATGGTTTTTCTACAAAACCTTTACCTGGTGAATTACCTTATTTCGCAACACTTGCTCTCTTCGGTCAAGAATCTGGACTGGTTGTTCTTCATAAGAGAGATTATCTTCCAACTGAACTACCTCTGGGCTCAAAACATGAGATGGATCTGGAATAAACTTTCTCAACATCGAAACATGAAAAACATTGTGTACCTGAGATAAAGTCGGAGGTAAATCCACTCGGTAAGCAACTGATCCAACTTTATCCAGAATTTCATATGGTGCAATGAACCTTGGACTCAGCTTTCATTTCTTACCAAATCACATCACACTTTTCCATGGTGAAACTTTGAGAAAAACATGATCACCTACCTCGAAAGATAGATCCTTCCTCCGGTTATCCGCATAACTCTTCTGCCTGCTCTGTACTGTTCTCATGTGTTTCTGAATCAACTGAACTTTTTCTGTCATCTCTTCTACCAATTCTGGTCCCATCAGCTTCCTTTCACCCCCTTCATCCCAAAAATATGGAGTTCGACACCGTTTACCATATAATGCCTCAAATGGAGCCATCTGTATACTGGAATGAAAACTGTTATTATAATAAAACTCAACCAAAGAAAGATGTTGGTCCCAACTTCCCTGATAATCCATCAAACAAGCACGTAGAATATCCTCCAAAGTCTGAATTGTTCTTTCTGACTGCCCATCTGATTGAGGATGAAAAGCTGTACTAAAATTTAATTCAGTACCCAATGACTTCTGAAGGTCTTTCCAAAAGATAGAAGTAAACCTGGGATCACGATTAGATACAATGGAGATAGGAACTCCATGTAACCTGACTATCTCTTTAAGATACAAACAGGAAAGTTGATCTAGGGAAAAATTATCCTACATAGTAAGGAAATGAGCAAATTTAGTCAAGCGGTCAACAATAACCCAGATTGCATTATTACCTCGAGGTGTCTTCAGCAATCCCACAATGAAGTCCATGGATATATTCTCCCATTTCCACTCTGGTACTGGTAAAGGCTAAAGCATCCCTTTTGGTAACTTCCTCTCTTATTTTATCTGTTGACAAGTCAAACATTTCACAGTAAAATCAGCAATATCCCTTTTCATTCCGTCCCACCAGTAATACTCTCGAAGATCTCTTTACATCTTAGTACTGCCTGGATGAACTGGAAACGGAGAACTATGAGCTTCACATAACAACTCTCTCTTCAACTATGAATTACAAGGCACACACAATCTCTTACCAAATCTCAATACACAATCATTATCAATGTTGAATTCAAGCAACTTACCCTTCTGAACCAGCTCTACCTTTTTCTGCAACTCGCTGTATTACTTCTGTGCTTGCTTAATTCTGTCTGATAGAGATGATCTCAGTGATACCTGAAACAAAACAGAAGAACTTCCTGCACCGACAACTTCTATTCCAAATTTCATTAAATCCTTAACCAAAGGATCACGTTCCAAACGCAACATTGTCAATGAAGTATTACTTTTTTGACTCAAAGCATCAGCTACTTTATTTTTTTTCCCGGATGGTAATGAATTGTACAATCATAATCCTTGATTAATCCTATCTATCTCCTCTCTCTCATGTTCAATTCTTTCAGAGTGAATATATACTTTAAACTTTTGTGATCGGTATATATTTCAAACTTTACTCCATACAAATGATGCCTCCAAATTTTTAAATTGAAAACAACAGCAGCTAATTCCAAATCATGTGTAGGGTAATTTACCTCATGAGTTTTCAACTGTCGTGAAGCATAAGCAATTACCTGATAATTATGCATTTGGACGCAACCAAGTCCTTTCAATGAAGAATCACTGTAGATAACAAACTCACCATTCCTGGAAGGTAGTGCCAAAACTGGATCATTCACCAATCATCTTTTCAGTTCCTGAAAACAATCATCACATTCTTTTGTCCATATAAACTTAACACCCTTCCGAGTTAGCTTATTCATTGGACTAGATAACTGTGAAAAATTTCTAACAATCCTTTGGTAATAGCCTTCCAAACCAAGGAATCTACGAATCTCAGTTACATTTGTGGGTCTTAGCCATTCTTCAACAACCATTGTTTTTGCAGAATCAACAGTTATCCAATCTTTAGAAACAATGTGACCAAGGAAAGAAATTTTTTGCAAACAAAACTCACACTTGCTGAATTTCCCATACAATTTATTTTCTTTTAAGTTTTGAAAAATAAACCTTAAATGTCTTACATGCTCCTCTTTACTTTTAGAAAATACCAAAATATCATCAATGAAAACAACCAAAAACTGATCCCAAAACTCATGGAAAATTCTATTCATAAGGTCCATGAATATAGCAGGTGCATTGGTTAGCCCAAAAGGCATTACTAAAAATTCATAATGGCCATTTCTTCTTCGAAACGCAGTCTTCGGAATATCTTCTTCATTTAGCTTCAACTGATGGTACCCCGATCTCAGGTCAATCTTTGAAAAAAACTGAGCTCCTTGGAGCAGATCAAACAAATCATCGATATGAGGCAAAGGATACTTGTTCTTAACAGTGATATTATTCAAGGCACTATAATCAATGCAAAGTCTCATAGAACCATCTTTATTTTTAACAAATAAAATAGGAGAACCCCATTGTGATGTGCTAGGTCGAATGAAACCTTTCTATAATAAATCTTGAAATTTCTCCTTCAACTCTAAAAGTTCAGTTTGAGCCATTGAATAAGGGGGTTTTGAAATGGGCTTAGCATCAGGAACTAAGTCAACAGTAAATTAAACATCCCGATCTGGTATTATTCCAGGAAACTCATCAGGAAAAACATCAGGATACTCATTTAACACTGGCACGTCATTAATCTGAACAATTCCCTTGTTTTCAACGATATGTGCAAGGTAACATTCTTTTCCATATTTTACAAGTTTCTTGGCCTCTTGATATGTTATCAACAGTAAGGGTTTATTCTTGTACACAAACTGAAAGTATTTCTGAAAAGAAAATTATTTATCTCTACAGTCAATCTTAGCATGGTAAATAGAGATCCAATCTATACCCAGGATAACATCAAACTCTACTAGAGGTAAAACAATAAGGTTTGCAAGTAGGTTCTTTCCACGGATAAGGATAGGAAGATTCTTATATATTCTTTTTTCCACAACATTTCCCTCAGGTGTTTTTACCACAAGTTCAGGAGTCATTTCTTGAGATGGTATTCCCATTTTACTAGAAAAGTTTTTAGATATAAAAGAATGTGTAGACCCCGAATCAAACAACACACTGGCATAATCTGAAAAAACAAACAAAGTACCTGATACAACTTCATTTGATGGCCCGACATCTGCTGATGTAGTTGTAAAGGATTTCACCACCCCTTTCTGCTTGTAGTCTAACTGCTTCCCATCACTCGAGCTCTTTTTCGGACACTAATTTGTATAGTGACCCATCTCATTGCACTTAAAACATTTCACTAACTGTAAAACAAATTTGGTCTTACCATCACCCTGATCTTTTTCAGTGCAATCACGAGCCTTATGTCCCATCTTACCGCATCGGTAGCACTTTCCAAAATTCAGAAGACATTCCCCAGCATGCCTTTTACCACATTTATCACAAACTGGAAACTTGGTTTTCTTACTATCAGACCTTTTTGAATAATTCTTTCCTTTATCCTGCCACCTCAGTCTCTTCTTCTGCTCGTTGTTATAGAACACTTGATTATAGGAAAACTCCATTTCCACCTTCTCAGCACATCGAACAAGCTTTTCATAACTCTTGAACTCGTGAGAAGCTAAATCCCTTCGATATTTTGGATTTAATCATGAGTAAAAATGATTGATTTTACTATGAAGGTCTCGGATAAACTTTGGAGCATACCTTGCCAATCGAGTGAACCTTTATTCATATGAATCCACTGAGTCTTCATCTTGCCTCAATTCCTAGAATTGTTTTTCCATCCTAAGTCGAACAGCCTTAGGAAAATACTTCTCATGAAACATACCTTTGAATTCATCCCAGTCGAGAGCATAAATATCATCAGCGTCCTTGATATTTTTAACCGTAGACCACCACTGATCTGCTTCACCCTCCAAACGGTAAATAGCAAGACTAACCTTATGATTTTCTGAACACCCCATGACATCGAAAATCTTCTCCAGTGCTTTAATCCACCCTTTAGCTAGAATAGGGTTAGATGATCCCCTGAATGATGGGGTATGTTTCCTCATGAAATGTTCCACCACTGACATGTTCATCTACGGTTGATCTGGATGATCTCATGCATGGATACCACCACCATTTATCTCTCGAGTCAACTACACCATTACTGCAAAAAAATGTTCAGTTCCAATTCCGACCATCTCAGGATGCTAATTCGGAAGGTCATTTCCTTCTGTATGCCTTCGTAGAACTGCTTCCCTATTTCCTCTACAGAAAACCATTCTGAACAAACATGACTTAGATTAAGCAACATGGTAATCTTCAAATGCTATATCATTTAAATTTTACCATAAAAAAATATTTCTCGATAATCATTTAATATATTTCTAACTCCTAAAGTTATCTAAACCGACCTATGATGCCAACTATAAGGCCCCAACCTTAAACATTACTTAATCTTGAGTTACTTTAAGAATACACGTTGAGGATCTTTTCAGGTTTATAGTTTTATAGAATTACATCATAAAACATGCATTACATTCCACATTTAAAAAAAGTGGTTACATAAAAGATAATAATCATTTTTTCCATCAACGGAATCATATTTAAAATAAAACATGGATTCTTTCTTGACACTTCCTTGACACTATCATCACATCATGTACCTTTCCCTTGACCCGTGAAAAACATTTCAAAAAATTGGGATGAGCATAAAAAGCTCAGTAAGGGATATAAAAGTATGAAATCAAAACATTAGTCCATGCATGGAATCATAATTTACTCATAAAACATAATCACATACCTCATCAAATCATGAATAAATCATAGAAATCATAATACATAAAGGTAACTTGAGGCATTCATAACATTCTTACGTAGGGACTAACCCTCATGGTTACGTTTGGAATACCCATCACAGTATATTCCCTAAATATCTTCAGAGAAACCTTAACGTTTAACTCCTTCGCGTTACCCAATGCATTGGAGAGCTATATCGGGCTCACCCGCCCTTATTTTATCACAGAACCACCCGTCTTCATAACAATTCCCATGAACCATAACATAATCGTATAACATAAAACATGCATAAAGGAAACATAACATTTCCACTTTTCAATCACAAGATATCAATACAACACATTGATATAAAAACATTATGAAAACCATTTTCAATACCAAAATAATATAAAAGTAAAACATGGTATTTATTTTTCATTCAAAAAAATTTATGGCTTGTAGAGGAATTCGAAACTCAAATAATGGTCACGGCGACGGAGAAGTCGTTGTCGCCGCATACGTACGACAAAAAAAATTCCCTTTTGTCATTTAGTAAACGCTTCATATAAAAAGATTACTTTTGAATAAATGTAAAAGTCAAAGGGTTTTATACACCATATAAAATAAAGTTGTGTATAAAACAAAATATGCCTCAATGAAGGAAGTTTGAGACGATGTCCCTTACCTCGTGTCCGATGTGATTCGATTGCTCTTTAATCTCTTGAATAATAAACTAAAGTTAATTTCTACTTTCTTTAGAACCTTTTTCAAGTTTATTATTCCTTTTATTTCCATGTTATAAATGTTATGTAATCATTTAATTTAATAAAGTCTGTTTTGTCGATATTTGGTACTTAAGTCAAAAATGGACTTATTACAATTACATGTTGTTTATGTGGTCAAAGGTTCTTTATATCCAGAATGATATTCATGATTTGGATATCATATATTTCATATATATCCAGCATATACATGTATTTATAATAGTACCTAACATTTAGAGGTAAGAAATGAAATGCACCGTTCATGGAGGCGGTAAGCCGTACGTACGCATGAATGCTAATTTCATTTCTATTTAGTATTTTATGGAATGAAATCATAATGAAATAAAGGTATATTATAATTCCAGTATAAGTTCATATATAATATCATTAACTCTATCCTTTATACGTCCCACATATGGCATTAATGAATCAAATCACTTTGAGGGGGCGGTAGTCCGCAGTTCCTAAAATGAAATTATCGTGTTTACCCACAATGGAAACCATAAAGGTATGACACAAATGAAAAATACAGAAGCATAAGGAAAACATAAAAATAATATATATCATATATAAATAGAGTGAAATCTTAATGGCCACCATGAATGGTGTTAAAAAAATATTGAACAATCATCGTTTTGTGAGGCAGAAATTCGCCATCCACAGAAACATTATGTTCTTTAACCATTAGACGAAGGTGTGTGCAAGTGTAGCTCGAATACTTCACATAAAAACATCCTAGTATATTGAAGATACTGGTGTTGTTACAAAATAAAGTAATAGAAATTGTTTAGGGGGTTGTAGAAGCAAAATAAAACATAAGAACACAAGAGAAGACACTACCTTTAAATCAGGTAAATCTTTTTTATTTGAGCTCAAAGGCTTCCTTGGAAAGACTTTTTCCCAAAGTGAGGCTTCTAAGAGTAAGAGAGGGATGTGGAGAGACAAAATCGGCAGGGGTTGGAAGATCCAAAGGCTTGAGAGCTGTGGGTAAGGTAGTAGAGGTGGGGGGATTTTATAAGAGTAGAGGAGGGGCACTCTTGGAAAGTTATAAAAGGTTACTTAATTATAAAATGATTTTCAGATTTTAAAGGTCCCAAAATTATATATTTCTAGTATAAGGTGATAATAGTTCTAAATCCACCCATCCAATAGGTTTTTGACAAGTTTAGGTCTTAGAGTGTACATTATCTTTTCATTTTATTTAAATCGTTAAATAATGAGGTAATCGCTGCATCATCATGGTGTCATAAATAATTTAATTTATTTAATGTCTAAAAAATTTAAAAAAATATCATGATGTATGAAATATTTTTATCTTTTTAATGAATGTTTATAGTCAAATATATGACTTTTATAACACCATGTAAAAGTTTTTTTAGTAAAACAGTACATGTTTGTGACATTTTCATTTTAACATTAAATAAAAAGTTATTAATGTCATTTTCCTACTAAAGTGGCTCCATGGGGTCCCCAAGTTGACCCATGGATTTTCTTGGTTGTCCATGACACATAAAATAAGGGTAGGACATGTGTCAAGGTCATTTCATATTATTAAAACATTATTTTTACCTTAAATTACACTAATTACCTCTAATCGCGATTAAAAACTTAAAAGTTACTATTCACCAAAAAAATATTTTAATCCCATTGAACAACATTTTACTTCTTAATGAAAACCATGTATGTCGGATTTTTGAAATTCAAAACACAGAGGTGGTAATATTTCATTTAAATGAAAAATCAGTTTTTTTAAGTACCACTTAGTGGTTTCACTATTCATTAAAAATTGATTTTTTTCAGAAAATACCAAAACTTCACCCTAAGATATATTTGATATTCATAATTCAAAAAAGATGTCTATTTTAAAAAATTCAAATCATATAAGTTACATTAATTAATTTAATAATTAATTCCCACTGTCAGAACAAATAGCGTATTTTTATGAAATAATATATATCAAAATATTGACACTAGTTTAAGTCCAATTTCAAAGTGAAATTAATTCCAACAACCACTATTGGATTAAATGGTAAAAATATATTCTAATTTCACTTTAAAACCAATTCAAAAGATAATCTAATCATATAAATAAATTAGATTAAAAAGAGGTTTTGAATTAAAATACAACATTTTTCACTATTCATTAAAAAATGAACTTTATCGGAAAAATACCAAAAATTTACACATAGTAAATTTTGATGTCCCGATTCTAAATAAGAATTTTCTTCGGTCCAATAGAATGTATATGAGTGACCAAAACTATATTTAAAGAGGTTTCTCCTTCAAAAGGTGATAGTTTGACCTTTTAGTGAATATTAGAGTATCTATGCCTAAAATTGAATTATTTTCGTATTTTAAGCCTTTATCATTTATTGGATAAATGTAAAAACATTTCACAAACATATATAATCATATTTTAGTTATTTCCATTCATTCCTGCCAATACAACGGCTACGTGTTAACTACCATTTAGAATAATATTATTTTATTACTAGTGTGCAACGTAAGATTTCAAAGAAACTCTTTATTGCGTATCGGGTACGCTATCGAACATAGCAACCCCTTTAAAGTAAAATTAATATTTAATTAGTAAATATTAATAAATATGAAAATGTTTTATTCTTTATTTACCTGGGATGTTACAATGCGCCACATGTCTGTGATTTTGAGACCTTCCATGAGGTGGTCTCCAACACCAATAGCCAAATGAAAAGAACAAGGTTTCTAAATTCAACAAGTCATCCCAATGACACCCAATTCTTGCTCCAACTACCTATTTTCCCACTGAAAGACATTATACATCACCAGTTACCTCTTTTGGCATGCCAGTATAGGTGGAAATTCATAAAGAAACAAAAAGGGAATGGATGTATCTCTAGTGACCCTTCTTGAACTTCCACGTGTGAAAGTAACCATTCCACACAACATCGAAGGAGTTCCATGTTAGATTGGTGAACCTTTTCAAATTCTAACCAGCCATCATAATAACATACTTCATATGTAGAAGCTCTTAAATCTAAATTGAGATCAATCATGAGGGGTAATACTCCTCATGAAATAGATATTGAAAGTCATACTATCATTTTTTCATCTCATCATGTGTCTATATGGATATACTTCACCAGTTCCAGGCTTCTATATAGACAATATTGTCTTCTAGTGTCACAATATGATAAATTGGGGTTGAAACGAGCCTGAGGACTCACATCATCGACACTATCCAATCCACTAGTGTCTGGGAATATTGCTCACCATGAAACCTCAGTGGCCTTTGGAACAGGAACTCACATAGAGTGATAAGACTTCACACATCCTTATCCTACTTTACTAGTAAAAATTACTTCTCAAAAGGAGGGGGAGCTACTATCTTTCAACTCATACAAATATACTCATGATATGGCCACTGAACTGAGGATTCATTTTTCATAGTATCAGTATCACTATCTAAAATTAGTAAATTGGAAATATATCTTTGGGATGGAATACTGAAATTGATCAAGGCATACCATGGTAAGATGATCATATATATATATATATATATATATATTATGTGTGTGTGTGTGTGTGTTTATCTATGTGTGGGGGGGGGGGGTAACTGACCAAAGAAGAAAAGTCAAATGAGTCAATCTTATATGATGCATGTTCCATTGATACATGCAACCAATGTCTTGGTATGATAAGTTTACAAGAAGGTAGTCAGTGTCCTAGTATATGGATATATCAGTAGTTGCACCAACACTGGGTTCTCTACGATAAAATCCACACTCGAGACACATTTACATTGTTTATCTAAATTCCAAAAAAAATCACCATTTGTACATCTCTACATAAACCCAAGGAAACTCCACCTCTAATACTACTCTTTTTAGACTATAACCACTAGGGCCCTCCTGACCAGTGCAAGGCCAATCCATTACAACCCCAAGGCTTCCTCTAATAGGCCATCGGGTTGTTGACAAGCACTGAAAAGGAATAACATAAATAAAAGGTATTTTACTAGTGTACTTATACCCATGTACCCAACCACCCCCATTAAATAGTTTAGGGGTATAATAAGAAAGGAATGTAACATATAGAGTAAAAAATGAATTAAATACCTATATAGAATACATTAGAGTTTGAAAAATACAAGAAATGTGTAAAGGGTAAAAATACATTCCCAACAAAAAATGAAGTCCCAACATGAAAAAAATTTGGAATAGAAAATATCAGAGAGATCATACCTCCTAATATAAAAGATATACCACTATATGTGTCCTATGTACATGATTATCCCTATGCTCCACCAAATTTATTGTTGGTATATCTCTCATTTTAATAAGACATGACAAGTGTGGAATCAACCCATACATGGGTGAGTATATACATACCCAGTAGGATTCCCCAAGAACTAAAGATGGGTCAAAAGAAGATATGATTGAAGAAGTCATCTAGATGGAAACAAAAACCACAAATATATATATATATATATATATTATAAAAATAAAAATAATACAAGAGATAAATGAGATCTCCATATCACAACCCATCTTAATATAATTAGTATGGCTTCAGCTCTAAAGGTTCATCATTGATGCCCATCATCTTGTGTGTTTTTTAGAAGAAATCATAAGGAGGGCCAACACTTCTCCGCGACTCAACGACCCAAGTGGGTGAAATCTAAAATAGAAATATTACTTGCGTTTTATTATGTCAAGGGGGATGACACTCAAAAAATGGATAGAGGACCCATTCCTTGATACGTCAGGGAGGTTCCACTCATTATAAAGAAAGAAAACGTACACCATGGTATGTTAGGGTGATTCCACTCAGTAAATAGATAGAGGACCCATTCCCTAGTTAATTAGTGGGATGACACTCAAGGCATATAGAGGACCCACAACCTATTATGATTGGGGATCCCACTCGATAGGTATCAATAAAGTATCTATACCATAGTAAGTTTGGCATGCCACTCAGAGGGTATTGGACTCTCTACCTAGTACATTAGGGGGGGTTCCACTCAGAGTGTAGAAGACCCAAACCCTATTACATTATGGGGTTTCCCTAAAATATTGCAAGGAGTATGGTGGACCCACACCAAGGTAGATTAGGTGGTTTCCAACCCCCATCCTCTCTCTCTAAGGATCCTACCTAATCATTTTCATCTCCAAGATTCACCTAAAGAAAATCCATGAATAGAAAATTCCATGTAATATCTTCAAATTCACTTAAAAGGATACAATCACTTTATATATGGAATGATTCTCATGATAGGCTACTCTTGGGAAAAAAAAATTAGTTCATTAGAAGGATATATGCAAGGTGGATGTTCATCATCGGATTACATAAGGGGTATGGGGTCTACATGGTGTGTGGTCCCACTACACTATCTAGATTTGTTCTTCCATAGACATTGATAAGAGTCCATTTCACCATAAATGACATATATGGGATACCACAAAACATGTATCAACCACTGAGGGAATATTCGTGTGCTCCTGGTCATTCTTGCGTTTGTTTGGTTGTGCCCATGTAATTTGGGGTGTACCAAGCCATGCATGTGAACTGTCTTGTGCCTATGTTCTACCAGAGTACACAACTTTTCCTCCCTTAGGGGAACCTAGGCGTGGTCCAGCTGGCACATGACTTGGCCACCCGTTGAGGGTCACATAGTGTTTGGTCCCGACCACACAACAAGAGAACCTTATGTTCCCTAAAACCCCTGCATCACAGCTAATGGGGATATATAATTTTTATTCTTCAAATACACATTGTGTAGTGTGATTTTCCATAGAAATACATATTCAATCACACATTTTGGTTAGGCCACCCAATTTTACACTGATTTAACTTCAAATAATGATCCTGAGTGTGGATATCAAGCCAATCACACTAGATCATTTTCTGATTGTTGGATTCTAGCCACTGTACGGTCGTGGCACTATCCTGCTACACTAAGATACTTCCATATCCATAGGATATTTAATCTGACCATCAATCTATTTTCCCATCACCAGAAACCCATGAAACAACCTAAACCATTTTTCAAGCACTAAATACTTTTTTTGTTTGCACAACCACAACAAACTTGGGGGACCAATAGCACTCAAACACGCCCTAAAAATTTTGATCCATGACCTTGTGGGCCAATAGTGAGTAATGTGATGAATAAAGAGGGGAAAAGCACAATAAAAAATTGATCCATCATTGGCCAAAAATTCATGGGCATTGATAATATAAACAAGATAATATCAAGGGAATCTAGGGTTTTAGTGAATAAATTATCTAACAAGTAAGCATGGCTTATGCGAAGGAATAAATAAATCACATATTGGAAGTAGATAATTGATCCATGCTCAATAATTTAATCAAAGGGGTGAAATATATAATTTAATATCCCATCCTCAATTATGGATTGATCATTGGTGAATAAAATTATATCTAGTGATGGAGATGACCCACTGCATTCACTTCCTCTCAATCCACCTAGATCAAATCACTATTTTCATCCAATTTCGATTCTCAAATGATGAACCCTCACCACCTCCCATAATATCTATTAAGGGTTATATAGTTAACCCTAAAATTTCATCATAATAACCTATTTATACATTGTGATTTATTTTAGGTTTATTTAATTAAAAAATTAATTATTTTAATTAATTCACTTAACGCACCTGCCAATGGCTTCTTTAATAGAACATCCAGTGTTGACCAACCTTTGGTCACACATCAAGTAAATCCCATGTTCCAGATTTAACCGTTGTCTTGAATTTATGATCTATGACATTACTAAAGAGATATTAAATTACTTTTGAAAACTAAATGTACATGAAATTAATATAATTAATGTTTTTATAATGTCAATTTTGGGCTCACCAGTCCTTATAATCTCACTTCATCTTATTTCTTGGCTATAAAATTTTTTATTAATATATTTAAAAGTCTTACAAGGTAAAATTAGTGTCACTACACTAAACCCCTAGGATATTACTTGAATGTAATGGGAGTTTACTAAGTGTGGGGAAAACGGAAACAATTCCCATTATTTCAAGGGTAAGAAAGAGGTTTCAATGTTTAATTCTTTAACTATAAGGATATGGTGAATTATTCAAATGAATTTCTCCAAGAACAAAAGAATATACGCCTGAATAATATAATGGATGAATTTGACTATTACGCTATTACTATAGTTGAAGAGGAATAATTAAAGTGATTGCGTATTTGGATTCATGAATTATATTGTATAAGAATTTTATCAATGATATTCTCTATATATGTATAAAAAATAATACAAGAATTGTATTGTAGTTGTTTTTTAATAAAGATTTTAAGACCTATAGTTGAATGGTACCAATGAAAAAGAGAAGTGATAGAGTGGAAACTTGATCATTTTGTAAAAAACATGATTTAGGGGGGATAAAACCTAATATATGCTTGATGTGGTGAAAAAAATTATAAATAAATGATTAGGAGATAGTATTGGTGACCATGATATTGGTGAGTGATTCGAGGGTTTATGTTATTTTTTTTAGAGTTTGCTACAATTTTGGAATAATGGAATAAATTTGATAACTGGAGATTTTATTTATGGAATGAGGAGAAAAATAATTTTTGGAAGCACTCGTGTCTTAATTATGTTTTTCTGGTGATTACTGTATTTACATATTTGGTATGTGATAATAATATATACATTATGTTGTTTGGGGAATCTATTGTTGAGTTTATTTGGAACATTTAGTGACCTTCCTTCTAAATTTATGGATGTTAAATTTTAAGAAACATATTTTAGATGATCCATAAGGTTAAATACCTATATAAAATGTTGATATTTGGGGTTATAGTTGAGGTTTTAGGAATTAATGTATCATAGGATAACTCATACTAACCATTTTGTTATTGGAATATATCTAGAGATGGTACGAATGGATTTAAATTTTTTTACCATTAAAATTTAATTTTAATGATTTATTTATAGAAAATAATTTTGGATATTCATTTCTGGAAGTAATAAATGAATTGAGAATTGATCTAAGCATCAAAAAATAAATAAATTGTTCCTATAAAATAGTAATAAATCTAGTAAGTATAATTTTTTATGTTTTCATCCTAGATGTTAAATGAATTCATCCACGCTTGGAAATGGATCTTGAAAATAAATTATCCAAATACATTTAATTCCATGTAATGAAATGGTATTTTAAATCATAAAAAAATTGTGGTTTTTTGGTCATTAAATTTTATAGATCATTAACTTTCTTATGATCAATGATCTCTATCACTCTCCGTAATTATTTATGTTTTTCTTTCGTGTTAATATATCCATTCCCACCAATGATTTCCTATTTTAAAACCCACAAATGTGTTATCCAAGATGTGAAGCATAATTCCATTTATATATTATAAAGTGGATGTTTTATTAACTATTTTTATGATGTTGGTTTCTAAAAACTATAGTTTCAAATGTTAAACCCTATATTATTGAGATTGATATTAAATTGTGAGGACACAATTCATTTAAATAGATCCAATGTAACAACACGGGATATTAAAAGAGGAACTCCATGTTCAATAACATTATGAAACACAACACCAATACTATAAGATAGTTTAACACCCTGAGACATTATAATACATTACTCTAAATAGCTAGTGATTTATGTAACACCAGGTTTAAATAAAACATGATACTTTATTAAAATATTATTATTTAAAAATGACCATTATAAACTAGTCAATAAGTTTGTAGTTATAAATAAAACTAATTAAATAATGAAATTTTTTGACACTATTGTAAATTCAAATAAATTTTTATCTATTGATTTAAATTAAAATAATAATAATTTTAAATAAAAAAGAAATGTTTTTTGAGGCAAATTTATTTTAAGAAAAAAGTCTATTCACACTTGGCAGACATAATTTACTATAAAATTTTACCACTTCTAAAAAATTATTTGAAAACATATTCTTTATTTTTGAAATATACCAGTAAAAATTATTTTTGTGTGAAATATTTAGAATTTTCTAAAATGGTAATTTATTTGATGTATAGGGAAAAATGCTGATTTTTATTATAATATTACTTTCAGTGTAAATTATTTTAAAAGTAAATTTATATTGTAAGATTTTTTTAAAGTAAAATTACTTTAAATATTCTTCAATTTATCTGATTTAGGACATTTTAATGTATTTAATATAGAATTATGGAATAAAAACCATTTAAAAACTATTGAAATATTTTCCTTGTAAAACTCATTTTTTCGATGCATATGTGGGTTTACTTTTAATTTGAATTCTTCAAAATATATGAATTTAATTTACAAAAATTGATTTAATGTTATTAATCATAATAAATGATGTTATATAATAACCTTAACTTAATTTTTTGTCATAATTAATATTAAAAACAGTAAAAATTATTTACATTGGTTAAGGTCAAAATCGATTTACTAGGGGTTATAATATAATGACAAGGGTAAATAGTAACAAAAAACTTTTATAATTAATATTTTATGGTCATATTGTGACTATATAACATCTAAAACTTGATAATGACCCGTTATGGAGACTTTTGGGATGATAAAAATGGGGATATGACTATCTTTTCTAAAACTCCAAGTGTGTCCTCTCCACCACTTATAAATGTCCACCACCTATCCCCCCTCTTCACACTTCCAAATAAATTTGATTCAAACACTCCCTATGCATATTTTTTGTACATATCTAATAATACACTACATATATTTTTTATCATAAATCCAATCTAGGATATCTTTTGGTGAAACCCTAAAGAAGTTTTCTAATGAAGAGGTAACATTCATAAATGTGTGTTTTTATTTTCATTATTCTTAAACCTTCATAAAATAGTATTGAACAATAATTATATAATAAAATAAGCATACTAAATATATTTTAATGTTATTTTGTTAACTAGGTGACCTATATCCGTCTTTTCTTCCATCAAATGGGAAATAAAACTATCTATTGTGTGTATGACAGAGTACAGCTACACGAACCAATTTAACTAGTTTTCCATAACCACCAATCATGGTTGGATATAATGGTGTATATATAATTTTTATATGAAAATTTTAAAATATTTATACTTCTTTAATTATGATATCATATATAATTTCGTACTTTATATTATTTGGGGAGATAAGATAACATTGATAGTGTGTATGGTGGACTACCACCTTGGGAAGAAATGTAATTTATTTTTCACCTACACTTTATATGGAAGTAATTATGGATACATTTAATGAATATATGTGATATATATGACATAAATTTATTCAATAACTATAATATCACATATTACGTGTTAAATAAATATCGATTAGAAAATAATATCTCTTGTGCGTACATGTAGACTACCCCCTCCAGGAAGTTATGTGAATTGTTTATCATTTTATTTTTACATGGATGGTAATAAGGATGGATTTTATTTATTTAAGTTCTATATATAAAATACTAATGATTATATAAAGGTGAAATAATATTTATTTTCCTTTTTTCCATCATTTGAGAAAACGGAAACAACGTTCATGTGTTTGTACGACCCATTATATCCTTGAACGGTGTAATGCATTTTCCATCTTTAAAATTTATAAATTAAAATAAATACATATATAATGTTCATATATAATATTTATATCTTTTTTTAAATTCTTGATATGATTTAACCATGATAAAAATAAGAGTACCAAAATTACCTAACCAAAACAAACATGAAAATCAAAGCAATTATCACCTAAAACAATGATTTCAACAAATAATTGTTAATAAAATATTTAAAAAAGACTATTTGAAAATACTATAGGGTATTATATTTATGATTATATATCTATAATAGATTTATAAGATACCTATATTTATTATACATGATGTTTAGACACAAATAAGGAAGTTGAACTTAAGGTAAGGGCTTATCTTTTCAGTTTTACTTCTGTGAGACATATGCCATATTCACCACTTATTCCATTATCTGGTGTATATAATACCCCATTAAATATGTTATATTATGAATATATTTATCTTCATGGTATTTAAATTTTAACTTGATGTTATTTATTTCATTAGGAATATGATTCAAAAGTCACCAAAGTTGTAAGGGTTTATTTCACAATCTCATCGTTATTTGGGATTATTTATGCTTAAGTATCCATTGGGATATTTGTTTTGGTATATATATCTTTAAAAATATCTATTTTCTTATACACTGGTTGTTAATTAACTTTTAAATTATTTGTAAAATTATTTATCTCTTTGGTACTTAAAATGGCCGAGAATTGTTTTAAGAAAATCTAACTTTATTTATCTCTTCCATTGAAAATACTTTTCTTAAAAAACCATGTTTTCTAGAAATGAATTCAAGAAATGATTTAACATTATAAAACATTATTATTAAATAAATTTTCACACATGATTGGATATTAACAGAAAAATAAAATGAATTTTTCGATTGGTTTCCGAACAAGGTGTTTTTTGACTTTTTACCAAAAATGTTAATGGAATATTTGTTTTAACAAACTAAAAATGTATAGAATTTCCTATCATCATCACCACTCATTGACATTATTCTTCCATTAATAGATTAAAATATTTGTTTTTAAAAAATATTTTTATGAATACTTTGGGTATTTTTAGCTTTTAAAAGTGATTTTATATGCGAAAAGAATATTTTCCTCAAGAATATTTTTAACATAATTTTTATGGTATTTCTATTCATAAACTACAAAACCCATAATTTTATTTATGATACATTGAAAATTTATTTTAAGGATACCATCTTTATTATTTATCTTGATGGTTTATGATCTATTTTACTGGGATGTAATCATTAGATATTATTCCCCATATTACTCTAAATGGATAATATTTATGTTTATCTATTGGTGAATGTATTAAGATTTCATATGCTAGTATTTCAATATGAATTTTTATATTAATTATTATTCACACATTTATTATTAGTAATTAATTGGACTTATGTGATGGTATGTGCCTGATGTATCCCATTGATGCATCAATATGTCTCATGAGATAATCTAGCGTGGGTTTTTTGGATGAGGTATTACCCATTTATGTAAGATTTCATATAACGAGGCCTTGATTTTATAGAGTTCTTGACACAAGGCCTTAAAGAGATGTTTATTATATCCCTAATTATGAATTCCATCCTTATGATATTAGTTGTTGATGTTACTTGTGATTATTCATTTAGTTATAATATGCATGGGAATTTTACAATCTTATGTGTTTATGTATATGTAATTATTTTATAATTATTTATTCCTACCACATTGTTCTACATGCTGACGTTATTGATTAAATAGAATGTCTTTTAGATAATTACCTGCCCATATTGATTACAACTTATTTATTCATGATTGCTTCCATTGTACACATACCCTTACTATGAATTAGAGATCACCCCTTTATTGTTTTCTTTTCCCAGAGATGCAATGAAATGTTTTCTGATTTATATACATGGACATGGTAGAGTGAATAAATATTGTCTCAAAGAAAATAAATTATTGTTTTTTAGGTTTTAAAATGTATGTAAAATCCATGTTTTTATCTACTTTACCAATACTACAAAACTATTCAAACCTTTGGGATATGATTCCTTGTAATTTATGACAGTTTAATAAAGTAACCACTTCCTATGGGTTACTAGGGTCTGTTTATTTATAGTTTTTTAGGAAAATGGTATTTTTAAAAAGTAACTATTTATATTTTTATTTCCTATCATTTTCTAAAATTATTTATATTAACCAATTATTCATATATTTTACAATCATTAATCACATGTTTCTTGAAATTAGAAATGAGTATGCCATAAAAATAATTTTTTTTAATTATTTAAGGCATAAAATGATTTTATTAATTGAATTTCATTTATATTAAAAGTTTCCTTTATTTTAATTGTATTTTATTTTCGTTATATTTTATTTTCATAAAGAGGTTACTACTAATGAATACAACTAATTAAATGGATAAGTTTTAATAGTCATACGTAAATACTTATATTTTATTTAAATAAAAACCATTTTTATTTAATTTTAGTATTGTGTGTGGAGCAAGATATCCAATCCATTGATATTATTAAAGGTAATTATATTTTTTAACCACATGGTTTTTTATCAATTATCACAAAAATAATAATAATTCCAATAATTTTTAAACTATGATGTAAAACTATATTTTTGGAGTTATTTTGGCTCACCCATATAGTCCAACAACCATTAATAAATAAAATATTTTATGCCCACCCAGTGTTGGAAGAAGAACTCCCACCATCACACCATGTTAAAATAAAGTGCTCAAATGAGCTGAGTTTGATGGATATATTCATCTAAGCCACAGAGGGATAATAGATGCTCATAAGTAATTAACACAAAAATAGTTGATCTAATGACTTAGTTTTTGGGTGAATATAGCTTTGGAATCATGATGTAATTTTAACACCTCACCATTGGATATAAATATTTTTGGGTAATTCTTTGAGGTTCACATAAAAAACCAAGAAACAAAACTTAGAGGGGATTCATTTATTCTAAGTGTTTCCCCATTTTTCATTCACCTATTATGTATTAATATGTAGTAGTTTTCAATAATCCTTCAAGATGAATCTACATAAATAAGTTGAGTAAAAAACACAATGACCAAGCACCTTATCCCTGTTGATACATATATATAAATCATTCCCTATTCAATCAGAATATTTCTGTAAAAATGGGAAGCACTATGACCTATTTAAAGGTAATCTACGGGATAGGTTAGTAATGAAAGTATAAAGTATTTCCCAACTAGTTTTCCATCAAAAATGAAACCTATACTCCACCAATGATCTACAATGATCACCCAATGAGAGTATAAATATATCATTTAGTATTACCACAAATTGTATTATCTATTAAGTTCATATTTTTTGTGATAGATGTCCATTTATCATTTTTTATAGTGTATTATTCCTAAAATGATCATCCATAAATAAATTATGAACCCACTTTGGCTTGAATTTTCTTCTTGGTTTCATCAAAACTTCTAATATTAATCAATAATTTTTTAACGGGTTTCACCAGTCACATGTATCTCGCCCAGTGGAAGATACCATCCAAAAAATAATCCAAAATTATGGAATTAATATTGTTCTCAATGCTTATAATGACTCTTTTCAGAGCTCTAATGACCGAATGGATATGAATGGGTATCGATGTATTGACACTGTTATCCAAATTCAATAAACCTATAAAAGAGAGGAGATGGATCACCCAATTGGTAATGTGTCCTATAGTTCCTCTAATCTAGTTTTCAAAGTGACAAATTCAGATTTTACAAATAGATAATCAAGTCTCATGAAACACCATGGGAAACGTATTATTGAAAATAAAATATCATCCTTAATCTCTTTAATATTACTACTTCAAAAAATTGTAGAAATAAAGAAAAATTTTAGATATATTAACTATTTACTCACTCCAGTTATAATATCTATTCACTATTTACTTGAAACCTATAATGTAACTATTCATACCATTATAAAAAAATATTGTGTCTTCAGTAAAGCACAATATGGAAAATTCCAACAGATTTGTATCAACATTTAAAGGGAGAGATTAATCCAATATTGATCTCATGATGTATAACTTTGACAAGGGATTATTGCACTATCATGAACAAAATATTAAAAAAGGGGTTATCATGAATACTAGCTCATATTCATTTTAATGTTTAAAAAACTAATTCCCATATGTGTTGTCAATAATTACAAAGTTGTATAAAAATGGTAAGAATGGTTGTAGAACCACTCAAAAAGAAAACAAATACTACAGAACATAAATAATGATGCTCAATTATAATATATTATAGGATTTTTTCATGTCATATTTGTTCATAATGTTAGATTATATATCTTTCGTGTTGTGTTCATGCATAATTTATTACGATTGGTCAATTGGTGTGTATCTTGAGAAAAACTATATTGGGTTTTGGACGAGACCTTACCCATTTTTATAGATGTATAGTGTCATGAACCAGACCATATACCTTGTTACCCTAATACCTAATATGACATCGACATAGCCTGAATAGTATTCTCGATCCCTAAGGGTTGTAGAACTGCACCTGAAATCATACAAGACAAAAGTGGGAGCATTGTTTCAATGAGAACAACATAAGAATTAGATACATATCTATATGAACAAATAAAACACCCCAAAGGGACAGTACCAGAAGTCAAATAGGTATATCAAAACCCAAACATTGCATCACTAAAGTACTATAAAAACTAGATAAAACTCAAATATCCTAAAGGTATCCATGCTCCAAGCCTAATGGTCAAGGATATCCAAGAGTCACCTTCCCTTTCCTCAAACCTAGTCTTATAAGATCTACAAACTCTTAAAATTAAAAGGTATGATGTGTGATAAAAATCCCATTAGGGTATCACAAAGTTCTCCATAATAAGATTATATACTAACTAATCCCAATTGTGATTTCAATTTCAAATAAAGTTGGCATGCATGTATAATTTCATATTTAAACAAAACATTATTTATATTTCAAATGATAGAAACATTTCAAACTATGGCTTAGGTAAGAATTTTATAAAAAATTATTTAAAAATATCATGGAGAAAGAGTAAAGAAGATTCATAATCAATGGCCTATATATTAAAATAATCACAATAAGCAACATGGTCATCATCTTTATAGTATGATATTTCTTGGTTGGGGTATACTCACACTCTCAATCTTTATAGTATGATATTTCTTGGTTGGATTATCCTTACACTCTCATTTCAACGATCACAATAATACCAACTCCGAATTAAGGGTGATTTGCAATCATACATTCCCTCTTAAGGGATAATTACTACTTGAAGAAGGTTTAGTATGTGTTGTAATATTAAATTACTCACTAGGTAATTTACCTCATACATTTATTATCCAAAATAACCCACTAACTAAACAATATTTTAAGTGCTCAATCAGTTAATAATGGGTAATTTATTTCAATATATTTTCAAATACAGTAGACCCCTTTCCAGTTTCAATATTCTAATTTTCAATTCAATACCAAATCATGGGTTTTTCATCACCTTATTCATTTTCAAAATAAAACCAATTCATCATTTTATTAAATTAAATTAAATCTAATTTCTAAAATTAATTCAAATGAATTTCAATTTTTATTGATTTCAAAAATACCCCCTAATTAAAATTATTTGGAATTGGGGGTTTTCCCAAAATTAATTCCAAATCACATTCATTTCCAATTTTCATCAACATGGTTTTTCATTGTTCAATTTAAAGTAATTCAAATTCAATAAATCAAATCAAGTCTTTATAAAACATAAAATCTCAATCTGACCAACTACCTTTAATCACGGTATCACGTATCACAAAGCAAACAATGATATTTTTAAAGGAAGAAAAATGATAAAAAGAGGTCTGGGAATCAAACCTAGATTCAATATCAAATATAATAGAGTTTAGATCCATAAAAAATATGATGATCTAAAAGCCCTATGTAGTAATGAAAGAGATTGTGGGAGATAAAAAATCAGAGAAGATCACATACCGAAGAGGGACCAAACATTTTTCACCAAGATTAGATCTTCCTAGGAAGAGGTTTGGAGGTGCCAAAAATGGTTCATGAGAGATCAAATGTCTTAGTAAATTATGATATTGTAAGTTATAGACAATAGGGAGGTAAAAAGCAGGTTCATCATTTTATAATAATTTTAAAAAAAATATTGCATGCACAATTAGCTAGGCAGCCCGTACGGTTTGTGAAACCTTGTTCCCTAACCATTCACTCATCTAATGGTGTTACGGGTTCCCCTATGGGGGAAAACAATCTTCAAAATTTGTGACAATCGTGAAAAATCCAACTATCTATGTTTTCATGGTTTACACTGGGTGGGGCACAGTTTGGAAAAAAATTGCGCTAATCATAAACAACCTAGAAATTTCAAAAAATTTCAAATTCCATCTGGAAACAACCTAAGATGAACCCCTACTAATGAATGATAAAAAATAAGGTTCAAGGAGTAAATAAATAGAGTAACATAATTTTATCATCTCCCCATCATAGAAACTTTTTTCCCCTAAAATATCAATCAATAAGTTTCCATATCAAAAATATGTCGCCGATTCTCTATCACTAGTGCCTCTCTCTCCCACATATCATTAATGTCATAACAGTGCTTCCATAGAACTCAAACGAAAGGTATAATCCTCCCATAAAATACCTTGGTTTGAAAATCTACTATTTTGACTAGATGCTCAATCCTGGATAAATCAGGCTCGACATCAAGATATCTCTTGTATAGAATATGATATGGATCAGAAAGATACATTCATAGCTACGATATGTGGAACACATTATGTATCAATATTAACTGTGGTATAAGTGATAAATTGTAATCCACATTCCCCACCTTTCTCAAAAACATCAAAATGTCCCACCACATTCAAAAGAAATTCCCTTAACTCCCAATCCATTGATTAATTAATTTTGGTGAAACATTCAAGAACATTGGATCACCAACTAGGAACTCCAACATTCTATGATGATGGTCAACATAATATTTATATATGATCTATGTTGTTAACTTTCACTAATGAATCAACTAAATCATTTTTTCATCTCAGGGTCCAAGCTTGTTCTAACTAGAGAACATTCAATGATCTTTAACCAACACAATAGATATTTAAAATTCTATCCATATAAGGCCTCAGAAAGAGACATTTTGATTTTGAACTACTAAATATTGTTATAAGAAAACTCAACAAGTCCCAAATGTGCATCCCAATATCTACCAACAATTGAGACATAGGCATGAATCATATCCTCACAAATCTATATATCCCTCTATGTCTGGCCATCCATCTAGGGATGGCATTCCATACTCAAAAAAACCTAAGTCCCCAATGCCTTCTAAGTTCCTCTATCGAGGATAAAAGTATAATAGATATCCCTATCAGTGACTATAAGAGATTGAACTCCGTGAAAATTAACTATCTCTCTCATGTAGAGATTTCCTAGCTCCTCAACTTTAGTTTTATATTAAATAGGTATAAAGTGATCCTATTTGGTCGCCCTATCGACCACAAACCATATCACATTATACTTTCTATGGGTACACGGTAACCTAACCACAATGTCTATAGAAATTTTATCCAACATACAAGCCGACATTGGGAGTTGTTGAAGAAAACTTGAAGGTCTCTGGTGCTCATCCCTAACCTGTTGAAACATATAACAATGAGATAAAAAATAAGAAATATCTTATCTCATACCTAGCCACTAGAATAATCACTGCATGACATAGAAAACCATTATGGTTACAAGGTGAAAATCCCACTTGGAATTATGGAAATCCCCCACCACATATTTTCACATTGATAATGGCATAACATATTTATTTTAAAAACATAGAAAACCCTCTGTAGATAATGAACACACAATAAAGGTAACACCACTATAAATATTCTCTAACACTAAAAAATTCATCATCACGCTACTGTTCCTGAAGAATAATCTTGAGAATACTAGAGGTCAACTGAGCACTAGCTAAGATATCCCCAAACCCTAAATATGTAAGTCCAAAATGCAACTATGAAAAAACAGTGGTCAAGTTCCACTCTTCTGATGATTATTTCACATCATAATTCATATGTTTGCTACTCAAACCATAAATAACAAAATTTATTTTCCCCTGGGTAAAGGTGATGTCAATGCCAAAGTATTTTAGGTACTCCACCCAATTTCACTAGTAAAGATTCAATTCTTTTTTTCAAGAAGATGTAATTCAAGGTCTTCTAGTCAGGATACATGGTAAAATTTTCTCCAAAAAATGTAATGTTTCCAACTCTTAGGTGAATACATCACAATTGAAATTTCAATGTCATGGATTGGATAATTCCTCTCATGTGTCCTATGCTACCAAGATCCATTGGAAACTAATTGATCACCCTAAAAAAGAACACAAAAAACCCAAACCTAATTATTTAATGAAGACAACTTAGCCATGCTCGGCCTCTAGAAGATTTAACACTAGCATAGTAATAAAAATACTTTTAAACTCAACAAAATAACTCTAACATTTATCATCCCTAAAAAATTTTACTCCCTTTGGAGTTATAGAGATCATCAGAGAATACAACTATAAGAAATCATTTAAAAAATGATGATAATATCCATCTAAACCCAATAAGATCTGAATCTCAATACATTACATGGTTGTTCATGTGTCATAATAGTTTTCACCATATCTATATCAATTGAGATACCATGTTACAAAACAATGTTTTCTAATAAATTCATTTTCTGAACTCAGAAATCACATTTCGATAGCTTGGCATAATGTTGGTTATTTCTCAAAAATTCTAGAACTTCACTCAAATTATGCACCTAATCCTATTCAAACTTAGAGTAATCTAGGATTTCATCCAAAAATACCACAATGAATGTATCAAGATACTCAGGGAAGATCTTCTTCATCAAATCCATAAAGTTCACATGATCCTTGGTTAGTCCAAATGGAATGATTGGATGATTAGGAAAATGATCAACTGAACTCATTCTATTCTATGAACACAGTTGAAACAATTGATTGTGTCTTCTTCCACTTCTATAAAAACAAAACCACCTTCATCAAAAGATAAGTCCTCCAAAGTTAAACCCTCAAAGAAGTAATGTGATCAAAAGTACACGCAGAAGTCAAAAAAAGATGATCTCGTGTCAAGGCCAATGTTGACTTTCACTCTAGAAGATTTCATGCCATCTGTTTCTAAAGCCTGAGAACCTCCCTCACAAACAACACAACTAAAATGAACATGTCAAAGAGAATCTTCATCAGATGAAGAATTGATATTTGGTTCCTTCAATTTTATCCACTTAATGGATCCCTGTGTCGATGGTGAATCTGGGTATAACGAGCCTGAGTTCCCTATACCTAATTGGGGAACTTAAGAAAGAATAAATGGTCAAGCATATAGGGGAAGACATGGGTATTCTAAAAGCCACTATTTTAACTCAACCCCTAATCAAGCAGTATATGCGGAAGGAACTCATGGGAGATCCCTTCAGCCGGCTCAACATGAACAATGAGATTCTTCCACGCATGACAGGTTCAGTCCTGAAATGATTATTTTGGAGGACCGATTATAGGTCACACCTTCTATCTCTCAGTAAGTATATATACCTAGTCAGTCTAATCTACCAAAACCTAGAGAAATTCCAGCTTCATATTGGATATAGTGTACATCTACATCTGGAGCAACAACTTCCAAGTCCCCTGCAAAACTGCATCTCCGTGCTAGGAAATGCAAACCTCCGGACCAAAATTATGATGTTTTGCAAAATTTAGCCCATGTAATGGCCAAGTTTTTGATTTTGGATGCCTTTAATCAGTCAAAAGATCTTCAAGAATCACTTATTGAGGGTTTTTCAAGTCCTCAAGAGTTTGAAACCGAATTTGATGCTGATGAGGTTTACCGTATAAATAATGATACTACAGAATGTCATGCAGTTATATATTTTATGGATAAAGATGAATATGATGTTGTACATGGACATATCTTGCTCTTTTCTCTATCTGGCAGGGTCAATGGCATATACATATAATGAACCTTCATTGATAATGGCTCAGGAGTCACCATCACTCTTATTCATACACTTCTTCAATTGGGCCTCACCGAATATGACTTATCTCCTACAAATTTTATATTTCATGGTTATGAAAAGAATGAGAAAGAACTTTTGGGTGAGATTACACTCAGAACATAGTTTGGTGATCTTGTATCTAATTCAGATTTCTTGGTTGTCAGTCAGGACACAGCCTTTAACATTCATCTTGGTAGGCCTTGGCTACATCAACATGAATCCATTCCTTCATCATACCACCAATGTTTCAAGTACTATTTCAATGGTCAACTTGGAAAATTTTATGGTGAAAAGGATCTGTTAAGAATGTGTAATATTAGTATATTGTGGCAGAATATTATCACACAAAGGGAACTAGGTCAGTGAGAAAGAATGTAACTTGAATCAATTCTCTGAATGGATTGGAAAAGATCCCAAGAAACCCATTCATAAATTTGAGTACTGATTATGTTTTTCATATCAATCAAATGGAAAGGTTAAACCCAAATCTGAGCACTCATCCAGTGACATCCATAATGTCAATAGCAGAAATCAAGCCTGATATCATGGGATAAATTTTTGATTCACCATGAAGTGGTGAAATCTTAAATAGAGGTGTCTTCATTTCATCCACTGAAATTCAGTAATCCTCTTCTTCATCAGTCTAAATATAAGAAGTTGTAGAAATACTAGACAAAGACAAGGATGTTGATTCCCAACCCATTATATCCTCTTCAATGATCTATGAAGACCCAACATCATTAGTAGGGTCAGAAATGGTGGATTCTTCTTCAGGATGTTCAAATACTGACTCCTCCCCTAGAATTGAATGTTTTTCTTCATCATCAACAATGAAAGTAGAAACAAAAGAATTGACATGTATGGAAGAATAAGAAGGTAGTAAGAAGAACACACCCAACTCATTACTCTAAAATTGAATGTCACGACCCGTCCTCGGGGCCCATGTTGTGAATTCCACATTCCCGCCTTCTATAGGCCATGGGCTAGCGACTAGCACTAAAGGTGTAAATCCCGATAACTGGGAAGGAATTTCCTTTAAAAAAGTAAAAAAAACGCCACAGAGTACAAGCGGAAGTAATACACTAAGTACAAAAGAAAGTTCTGAAAAGTAAATGGTCCATAATAAAAACCCAACTGAAAAGTATAGATACAACTGAATGGAAGTACAACAGAAAATACAAGCAGCTGGAAAAAAAGAAAAGCTCTTGGGTCGTCCACCACGGATCCTACCTGAAGGGTAGGTACAGATAGCGCAGCTCCTGGATCGTCCACAATGCTCTCGCCTGTCAACCTCCTCCTAGTATCGTCTCATAATGAAGTCCACATTCGGGTATCGTCCAGTCCTTGAACACTCGGCCTCTATCAACACTGCTCGTCATCTGCAATGAACACAACGAGGTGCGGGCATAGGCCTTGCAGGGGTGAGTATAAAGATACTCAGTAGGGACCCCGAGACCCTCAAGGTATCACTAAATCCAACAAGGATAACCACAAAGAAATATCTCAACAGATAACCTCTACTTAGGTATATTCCCATACATATACCTAAGTTATCAGATAACACATCTCAATCATGAGGAAAACACAATGGTTATTGACTCAGCTCAAACCAGGATTTTATTCATGATGTCGAAACCACGACTACTGGAGAACTCCTCCTCTGTCGAGTATAGTGGGACTGCCACTACAACCAAGCACGCCCCACTAACCTTGGACTGCTGAAGTACTCCACCTGTCGAGTACTGTGGGCCTACCACTACAACCAAGTGCATCCCACCATGGGTCTGCCGCTACAACCAAGCACACCCCCTCATAGCCTACAGAGGTACTCCTTCTGTCGAGTACCTTGGTTCTGCCGCTACAACCAAGCGCACCTCCTCCGTGGGTATGCTACTACAACCAAGCGCACCCCACCGGGCTATCCAAATCACTCTGAGATGATTGATCAGCAGTCGTCAAGTCTCAGCCAGCTACTAGGTCCCTGCACTCTGCTAGCTCATCACCAGGAGGGTCCACTCCATGAGATACTGGTCGATACTCTAAGTATCACTAAGTATCACGAATAAGTATCAAAAAATACCGCCTCGTCATAGGGGTCTCAACGCAATAGACGGCACGTCAATCGGACGTCCGGTCTGTGAGTTATTAACCTTTTCGTCCTAGGGGCCCGGTTGGTTTCGTGTACAAACCAATCCGACCGTATCTCAACTATACCCCGAACTCACATAGGGTATACTCATAGGTACTGTTTCTCAACGTGATCACCACCGCCGCTGACGGTTCGTCAAACGGACTTCCGTTCTAAAAGTTATCAGCTTTTCCATTCTAAGGTCCCGGTTGGATTTCGGGTTCAATATAACCCGGCCACTATCCAACTACGTCCAAACCTCAGGCGAAGTATGCCAACAGATCCGTCTCATCAATAGGAATCCAACAAAGTCGACATCATGTCTATCGGACGTCTGGAGCTCAAGTTATAAGCATTTCCGCTCCCAGAGCCTGGTTGGTTTCGTGCTCGATCCAACCCAACCATACCCAAAGTTCTCCAAAACCTTGAGTGTAATATACCGAAATGACCGTCTCGATCCAAGAATCGCATCGCAATTGAAGGTGCATCTATCGGAGGTTCATATCCCATGTTATGGGCTTTTAAGCGAACCTGTCTAGTTTTAGGGGGTTTTGGGCCCGGACCGACCCGGCCCGAGACCCCCTGGGTCGGCCCGAACCGGGTCGACCCGACCCGAGTCCGGGTTCGGCCCATTAGGGAATGGCCCAGCCCTATCCAATGCGGCTAGTTGGCCTGGCGCAGGCGCAGCCCAGTGTGGCCAGCTCGGCACTGGAAGAGCCGAGCGGAGGGGGGGGGCATTGCCCCCCTGATTGAAAATTCCCCCCCCCCCCCCCGCATGGGGGGCCCTCCCTTTGCCAGTCGGGGGTTACGACCACCGGATTTCTCAGAAACCGGCCAAACCAGTCGGCTGGTGTGTCACCGCGGGACCCCCCGCCAGTCCCGCCCTCCTTGATCTGGCGGCCGCCAGTTACAGCCGCCGCTCCCCCCACCACTGCGGCCATAGGTTGTGATCTTGTCCGACCGGCGCGGCGCCCCTCCGCCGCGGCCCCGCTCCAGCCGCGGCCTCTTCGAGGTTCTCCTGCGCGGCGCGATGGCGCCGCGCTTCTTCTCCCATTCCTCTTGCTTCCGCACGGTGTCGTTGCACCGCACTGCCTTTTCTCGTGCCGCATCAAGTGCAACATCAAAGGGGGAGGAGGGTCAGCCGTGTTCGTGCGGTCTGACCTCCTCCCTTTAATCCGATATCAAGCGGCTAAAAAGATTGACGTTGGACGGCAAATAATATTTATGAAAAAAATCAACCCCTACCTCGATGTTGACGTCGCACGTCGTTGAGTCGCGGAAGTCGAACGTCGCGGTAGAACGGTATCGATTCCGTTGAGGTCAGAAGAAGAAGATGAATGTTGTTGTTGTTGGTGTCGGTCTCCACAGTCGGCGTCTCATTCTTCGTCGAGGAAGGGTGTCGTTCTTCGACGAGGAGGAAATCTCTCCCTCCTCTCCTTCTCCTCCTTAGCTCTTCACCATGAAAATAAGCCCCCCAAAATAATAGAGTTTTCCCTCTATTATTTTTGTGGCACTAAACCCAAGGATTATCCCTCATAAAGTGACAACACATAGATTAAATGTGGAGAGATGAATTCAAAAAGATTTGAATCAATTAATTCACCTCATTAATGAGGGAGAGTGGGTGAGTTACAATTTAATGGGAATTAAGGGGAGTTGGCACATTAAGTGCAAGGGAGTTTAATGGGGTTATAATAAGTTCAAGGGGTTATGGTCACGTGTGGGCCCCACCACACTAAACTCTCCCATGGGAGGTGAGGTGGGTGTGGTCCCCACCTCCCACATATTCACACATGGGAAGTTGGGTGGTTGTGGACCCCACCAAAAACTTCCCATGGTAGATTTTAACTTCCTTGAATATCAAAAATAAAATTGTTCACAATTTTATTTATTTCTTCCTTAAACCCCAAAATTAAACTTCTTTCCCCGAACAAATGCACCTACGGTAAAAGTCCTCCTAAGAAAATATCGGCGTTGAGGTTTCATCGGTGCCCTCAGATTTCGATTCCGAGCACTAATTCAAAAGTTAGAAAAACCCTCTCCTTCGTTTACTGAATGTACCCGAGCTAAACTTTGGAAATTGATTCCAGACACAACGGGCCTCATAATCAGGTGCCGTTAGAATCCATAGACTCGTAAAATTTCAAAGAAATTAAGAAAAAAAATTCCTTGAAATTTTCAGGTCTTTACATTGAAGTTGAATTCGATAATATTATCTAGGATAACATTATCAAGGAGTTTCAATATCCAAAAACGGCTATACAAAATTGTACTAGTGAAAAAAATGTGAAAATTAGAGTTTGCATTGATTTCAGGGACCATAACTAGAATAGTCCTAATGATGACTTTCCAATTCCAATCACAGAGCTTTTAACTGATTCAACAACTAGCTATGAATCTCTTTACTTTATGGATGGGTACTCTGGGTACAATCAAATCTACATGTCCCCAGAGGATGAAGAGTCTACAACCTTCAGATCCCCTCAAGGTTTGTTTTTCTATTGGATAATGCCCTTTGTCTTAAAGAATACAGGTGCAACATATCAATGTGCCATGAACCATATCTTTAAATCATTTTTAGAAAAATTTGTCAAATGTTATGTGGATTATTTGGGGGTTAATTCCATAAAATCTTCTAATAATTAGGCTGATATGGAGACCATATTTAATAAAGTTCAGCAACATAATTTGAAGATGAACCCCTTGAAATGTTCTTTTGGGGTAACATATGGAAAATTCCTTAAAATAGTTTTATACCATTGTTGCATAGAATTTGATCCTAATAAAACAAGAGAAATTCTTGGCATGTCATATCCATGCAATTTTAAATAATTAAGAATAATTCAAGGACACATAGCCTAAATTCAGCGCTTTATCACAAATTTAGCAGGAAAGTGTTTTCCATTCACTATATCAATGAAGAAGGAGTCACCTATCAATGTACTAAAGACTGCTAAGAGGCATTTTATACCCTCAAGAAATATCTCTTGAGTCCACTGGTATTAATGCCACATGTTGAAAGAAGACCACTTGTTCTCTATGTGACAGCTTTAGAGTGATCACTGGGTGCCTTCCTTTCACAAATGAATGATGATGGGAATGAAAAATTGACTTTACTATCTGAGTAGAACTATTATTGACACAAAGACTCGATATTCAAGTATATAGAAGTGCTACCTGGAATTAATCTTTGTAATTTATAAATTGAGGCAATACCTACAATATCATGAGGTCCAATTGGTGTCTCGCAATTACCCGCTCAAATTCATCCCCAGTCATCCTATTCTTACAGGGAATTTGGTAGAGTGGGTAGTTATTTTTCAATAGTTTGAAATCATGTTTGTTCCTTACAAGGAAATAAATGGACAAGCATTGGTCGAATTCCTTGTTGAACATCCATCTGTAGAAGATACATCATTAACAGCAGAACTTTCCAATGAAGAGGTCTTCTCTATTCAAGATAATCCTCAGTCAAGGGGAAAATACATTAATGGTGCCTCTAGAAGTCCAGCAGGGAATAGAATAGAAAAAAATAAACACAACACAGATGAGTTAATAATTGTACTTATCTCCCTAGAAATGTTTGTGTTTATATATTCCTTCCAATTGTCAGAATGCGGTTCCAAAAATGAAGTAGAATATCAAGCTCTTATCACAGGCCAGAAATTGGCACTCCATGTAAAAGTGAATCACCTGAATGTGAAAGGTGATTAAGAGTTGGTAATAAAAAACTAAATGGAGATTATGCTATCAAAAAAGAAGAGTTAATCACACTATGTGATTACTTCAGAGGGTTAATGGATGAATTTCCCTCATAGCTGACATTCTTCTATGTCCTGCGATCATAAAATGCCTAAGTTGATGCAATATCTAATGTAGCTACAGCCCTGAAAGATCCAAATCAGGATAAAACAATTATTTATATATCCCATAGTTGCGTGTTCACATATTTCATTCAAACTAGAATGGTGGAAATTAATTAAGTTAGCTTTATTTCTGATCTATATGGTTATACCATGGGATAGATGACACCCATTATGGAATACCTTCAAAACGGACTACTTCCACCTGATATAGTTAAAAAATAACATATCCGGTGATGATTGGACAATTTTACTCTTTTTGATAGTCCAAATAACCTAAAGATTCTCTAAAAATTAGGATTTGAAGGCATCCTCATTAGGTGTATTGATGGAGAAGAAACTGCAGCTGTTATGAAAGAATAACATTCAAGAGCTTGTGGTACTCACCAGTCTGGGCATAGGCTTTCAGATCAAATCTGAAGGATTGGATACTTTTGGACATCAATGATGCAGTATTGAATAGATTTCACTAAGAAATGTCATACATGCCAAGTGAATTCCTACTTCATTCATCAACTCTCGGTGTTGCTACATATAGCTAAATACTACTGGTCATTTTCCACATTGGGAATGGATATAGTATGGCCTTATCCTCTAGCTACGGATAACTAGTTCAACTATATTATTACTTCTACTAACATACTTTCCAAATGGGATAAGGAAATACCTCTCAAAAGAAATCGGAGCCAAAATTATTTTTAGTTTTTTCAAAAATAACATCATCACCCGATTTGGTGTTTCTCATACTATTTTGAAAGACAATGACACCAGTTTCTATTCTATTGAGGAAAATAAGTTATATATAGATCACAATATAAAATCCAACCATTCATCTAGCTATCATTTAGTGGAAAATGGAGTTATAGAGGCCTTCAATAAGACCTTATCAAATATTCTCCAAAAGATGGTGGATAAAAATAATAAATCATGTTATGATATACTTTTTCATGTTTTATGGGCTTCTCAAACTACTACCCGTACCGCCACTAAGTAAACCCCTTATTCATTTTTTAATAGAATATAATTAGTGTTTCCAATTGAAATTCAAGTTCCTTCACTTTGAGTTACAATCTGTGATCATTTTTCTAAAAATGAGATGTTTTAGAAAGAATTTGATGAGTTGGAATGATTAGATGAAAAAATATTTCATATTTTTCATGATTTAGAAGCCTATTAGAACAGAATAGAAAGAACCTTTAACAAGAAATCTCACCCCCAATCATTCTATTAAGAAGTATTGGTATTGGTCCTCAGGACTCCAATGATACTAGGAAAGAAACCTCCAAAGTTTGATCCAAAGTGGGGAGGACCTTATTCTATAAATATGGTTTACTCAAATGAAGCTTATTCCCTAATATAAATGGATGGGGAGTTTATTACAAATCCCACCAATGTGAGATTATTAAAGAAATACTATGTGTAACTGTACAAAATGTCCTCGTTGTATGACTCTAAACAGCACAACACAAATTTCTAGTTGGAAGACATTAAACTGCATAAAAACCATAAGCATTCGTTTTGCACGATGATAAAATTCATACCATATTTTTCCTTGTCACGTGACATTAAACTGTGTGGTATCATTTGTCCTTGTTACATGACAATAAACTGTATAGTTAACATCTTCTTTATTTTGATGTTAAGAACGTCCATGTGCAAGCATCATTCATATCATTACTTATCCTTATTATTACATGAGTTCTATTTCTACCAATGTTTGAATTAGATCTACATAGGGGCCTTGTTTCAAGAACTATGTGTGGATTGATTCGCATTTTCAATGAGATATGTATAGACACCTAGATCTCCAATATTGGGCCTAGCTGCAACCACAATTTTTTTCCCCTTTTCTCCACTTGTATATGAACTAGATCTATACAGATCTATCTTTTAAGATACATGATTGTATTTTCATACCAACTTGTGTCTTAAATTTAATCATTCTTCTAGAATGTGTTAAAACCCTTGTCTCCCACATTAAACTCATTTGGTGTTGGAAATGATTTTTTTTGAACTATGTTCAGCTTGATTATCATTCATATGAGATATATAGATATTCTTAGATCCCCATTCTTGGGCCCATCAATGATAAAAGAAACCATTTTTCTCCCGATATATGAACCAAACCTCCCTAGGGAATATTAAAATAAATATTTATGGATTGATTCACATCCATATAACACTCGTAGTGACACCTAGGTTTAATTCCTTGGCCTATCCATGATATTCTTTTTTTACATCGGAATCAGTTCATGTCATCGTTTCATGACTCTAAACTGCACATCATAATATTGATTCAAAGGAAATAATGAAAGTATCAATTTTACATGTGAGTCAAATCATTATAAAGGAATCCAAAACCATGGCCAATATTGGTTCAAATATTTCTCATGTGCATTGATCATTACCCCTTCCATACTTCACACTATTAATTTGAATACTTTTCAGATATTTATAATCTTTCTTACATTTTTCGGTGACAAAGTTTCTAATATTTGAGATCTCTTTTTCTTAACTCTGCAGTACGTGCCTTTACGTGGCCTTGCATATGTTTCCAACAAAACAGGATTGTTAGTCAAAAGATATCATTATTTTTCTCTGCAACATATTCCCTAGTTGGATCTACACAATACAAACTCCATAATTGTCTTGTCAAATAGTGGTAATTTTGTTCTTGGTTAAAGTGTATTTATTCCACTTTAAACATTCATAACAATATACAAGTATCTGTATTTTAATGCAGTCATTAATTTATATTTATAACATTACCCTTATCTCAATATGAAAGTCTTCAATACCATTGTTTACACATTTCCCTCTCCATGTGTTCAAAGAAATATGAAATAACCTTGGTCCACTTGACCACATATCATATACTATTTTCCTTTTTGGTACTAGTCATATGACCTAAAATTTATAGACACCCTACTTCCTACATTTGGGTCACACCTTCATAGAAATATGATTCCTACAATTCTTTTTAAATCAAGATTAGAAATATTCTCTCTATATTCATGTACCTTTCTTCAAGAACAAAACTATGTGCTTTGGAAAATATGAGTCTTCATAATCTGTCTTCTACTTTTAAAAATTGAATGTCAAACCCATGAGAGCTCTTTTTCTTGACTATTCAGTACATTCCCCTAGAGGTATTACATAAATATTTCTTATATAATAGTCCTATCAGTCAAAAAGATTCCACTATTTGGATATTCAGCATATCTCCTAGTTGTCCCAGTATAATACAGCCCCCATAACAAATTTTTCGAATAATGGTAATTTTATTAAGAATAAATATTTTCTCTAATTATTTTAGACATTTTCTCATATCATTAATAATATCAACAAATTCTCAAATCATATTTTACAATTCTTCCCTTAAATAATTTAACATGGTATTATGTTTCCAAACAAATTATCAAGAAACTGGGAGAGTCTCAAACCTTTGGTTAGAGATAAAGACTTTAAATTAAAGTATTTCAATGTATTCACTGCATGATGTAAAACTACATAGTATAACATTCTCACTACATTACTTAAAATTGAATTGAATAATATCATAAATTTATCTTTCTGACAAATTTTAACAATTCCTCATACACAAAACTTGTGTAGAAGTGGTTTTCCTATTCATGACATATGTCATCATATAAATCCATTTATTCTTAAAATCCATTTCCTTGGAAAACCCACCCAATGTGGTCTTGAGTAACCCAAATATTTTTTCCCTTTTCAATCAATGGTAATGTGTTAAATTCCTAAGATCTCTTTTTCTATACTATGCAATGCATTCCCCTAGAGGCCATGCATAAAATTTTCCTACAAAACAGGCCTTTCAGTCAAATGATTATACTATATGGATATGAATCATATTACCTAGTTGACCATACATAATAAATCCCCCATAACATGTTTGTCAAATAATGGTAACCTTGATCATAGAAGAGACTCCCTTTATGTTTATAAAAGTTTTAGATTTGGTGACCATAAAAATAATGACTCAATATTACTCTTGGAAATATTTAAAGAATATTAGAGAAATTCATAGCTATTGAGTCTTGTTTGGGATCTAATTTCAAAATTTATGGTCAAGGATGTTCAACCTTAAACACTATCCCTTTCTAGTATAATATGCATTACTCTAAACTGCCAAAAACAGAAGGTGTGCTACTCACTAGACTGGTAACCCGAAATAGGAACTGTAGAAAAAAGCCATGTCTCAACTCACTAGACCTACATTTTGAATGGTTTAGGCAATATTGAGAAATAAAAAGTCAAAATACACAATTTTTGTAGGTTTATCTAAATGACCATAGTAAAAATTAAACTATGCTTGCTTGGCCCAATCAATTAGGAAAAAATTAGAGCATCCTTCCAAACATGACATAGATCCAAATCTGACCAAATGATGTTGGAATGTGTTAAAGTGTCCTATATTTACCTTAGAATAAGATTATTTTCATTCTAAACGAATTAATTTCTGGGGGAATTGTAGACCCAATTAAATGTGTTCCATGTACATCTCCACAAAATGTCTTCAATGGGGCTCTAAAAGTTCTAGGTGGGACTCTAAATTTTTTAGGGTTTTCAGTGAAGGTAGTGAAGCCACCATGATGGAGGATAATGACGAAATTATTTTGGGTTATTCCTCAAAGAGACACCCTAGTTAGGCCAAATCATCGACGACATGAAAGTATTCTTGGGAGCCACCCATCCAACATGTAGCCACTTGTGCACTAAAATTCTTCTACACAACATACTGGCATGACCAATCTCCTTTCACCCAGGGTCCAATTTTTTCATATAAATATTCCCTTGTGGCCTTCATTTGAATAGATGAATTTCCATGAAGCCTAATTGTTGCTATGGTTTCCCTAGTGCTTTACCCAAGTCTTCTAAAACATTCAAGGTAGTTATTTAACATCTAATATGGAGGAATTAAAGGAGGATCATAGGACATAAGTCATTTTAGTGTTTTAAATTAATAACACTTGTGTTCTTGAAGTGCCCAAACTCCCTAAATCAGAAACACTTGTGTGCCACCTATTCCTCTAACAAGAACTTAAGATCCCCACCTCTAAGAATACCAGTGGTTACTCTTGAAGGATTGAGTCTGGTATCTCCCATGTATTAACATCCATGTTTTTTATCACTCAAGTGAACATCAGGTCTCCCAACTCTACTTGCATGCCCATACTTGCACGCCAGTACCTACTTGGGATTTCCTCTTTGATTCACCTACTCTCTTCAGTCTACAAGCCATTAATCCCTCTTCAAAGTCTTTCATGGAAATGATTCTTATTCATTGGATTCCTTGTCTAAAGGGGATTCAGATGAAACCTCCAACAAAACCTTATGAATTATCAAACCATTGTGAAAGTCACATCAATGTGTCTCCTTTTTTATTTTGTATATCTACAGTCAAAGGATTCCCACATTTGTTTCAAAATGGGGTTATGATTCATAGATTGTCTGTGGGTTTTTATATCTGCAATCACATGGACCTTTCTCTCAGGAACAATGTTGGGAAGTTCTCGGTTTGGGGAATTTGGGTTTGGGTTCCGACCTCCACTTATATTCTCTAAAACTCGGAACTGTAGGTCTCGGGTAAGGAAGTTATGGCTCATGATTTATTTTCCATGCAGGAAAAGTTTAAGTCCCCATCCCCTACTGAGATCCATAAGGTAATCCATCCTGGTGTAAGCCCATAACCTTTGAAGTAAAAGATTGTAGTCTTGCTCCTCTCTACTTCCTTCACCTTCACTCCTTCATTACATTGGACATTTTTCCAATGTAAATTGAATATAGGGAAGGCTCATCGCCTTTCCCTCTTCCCAGGTTGCCTCACCCCCACCACCACATCCATAGGTTCCCCCTTTTCCACTAGTGGAGGAGGAAATGTGTGGGTGCCTTTGTTGAATATTTGAAATCCTCTTTATTATCAAATGGATCATGACTCACTTGGGATTAGATATTTGTCCTGATCACAACATTTTCACAAAGTCTTGAACTACAAGAAATCTGATTCCTTTTCAAACTGGGATATGTAGGATTCCTTATTGAAGGCCCACAATCAAAAGGATTCCCTTTCAAAAAAGGGTTCACCCAATCATTTCCCCTAAAATGGGAATCTCTTATGCATAACCCCCAAAAAAATAAATGAACTGCGAGGAATCTGATTCCCATCATAATTGGGATACGTTGGAAGCCCTCTCAGGGCCCGAGCTCACCGGATATCCTCTTCCAGAATCCAACCCCAATTCCCTTAATTTAGTCATCCTCCTTAGGAATAATCCCCAAATTAAACCCCCAAATCATCAAGGCATCCTTTTCCCAATGTAATACCATACTCATTTCACTTAAATGACTATACTCTCCTATGAAACTCATCAAACTACATGGTCTTTGATTTCCATCCAAATAGGCTAAGTAGTAAGCCCCATTAAGGTTGAAACCCAACACTTCAAATAAACCATGTTCCCCTTGGGCCATATTCCCAATATGGCCTAATCTATCATGGAAACCCATATTATTTCCATGTTCCTTGGGATGCATAGGCATAAGTCCCACATCAAATCATGACTAACCAACTTTTTCTTAGAGGTCCATATCACGTGACCTTAAATGGAATGATGAGTTCCATTAAGTGGAATCGTACTATGAGGATTATGATTCATTTTACAAGGATACGTAGGTAGCCCATTTTATGGGTACGATCCCAATATCAAAACAATCCTTCGTTTCCCTGGAAGACAATAAATTCCAGAGTACACCACTAAGTGGATAAAAAATAGTATCATCATAACGATGATTAAAAGAATATCTAAATAGTATATGAGAGGATAAAATGGATGGAGTAATATGAATACATACAGATATATCCATTAATTAATAACCTAGAATACATATGGATGATTCTAAATTTTACACTTCATAATAAGTTATTTCAAATTCCAAGGGAAACAGATGTTATACTTGGTGAATTAATAAGGATTCATGAAAATATCTTAAATTTATAAAGAGAGTCCCAGAGTACACAATAATTCCCCCCAAATGGGTGTGATGAGTCTGACCTTCCATCCTACCGACTAATTCATGTTCTTAAGTAATGAATAGTTCAAACATAATGAACGCATGCCTTTGGAAAGTAGGTCCCTTTTGGATACAGAACTATTGGATGTTTCCGGTTCCATGAATAAATCTAATGGAAACAACATGGAAGAATTGATTCTTATTCTATAACATATGTCTCTAGGAACAAAGAAACAATAACTATCATGTATAATAGGTAATGTAAAAACCAAATGACATCGGTTTGGAAGGCGGTATTCTTCCGTACACATGAATGATGATTTTGTAAACCATTTCATAGAAGTGGAGATGGTTGTAGGTCCTGACATTAACATAAAATATATTAGTATATAGAATATTTATTTATTATATTACCATAATGGTATAATAATAATTGTATTAGGTGTAGGAATAAATAAAATAAAAACGCTTGCTGATGAACGTTACCTCTTCTTCTTGTATCATCCTTAAGTTTTCCTAAAAATCCATACTAGGTTTGATTTAGTCCCAAAATAAGGTTTCTATGAAAATATTATAGATTTTGGTAAGTTATTTGGGTAGTAATATGCTGAGTGAAAGGGTCTAAAGGTGTTAATAAGATAGTAATGTGGTGGCCTTTTATAAGTGAGTTGAGCGGCACACTTGTCATTTATTGAATGAAAAAGGCGTACCCACATTTTTATCACCCCACAGGTTAAAAAATGCACCAATAATATGAATATAAATGTTATAGAAGAAATATTTCCATCCATTTTTTTTAATTTTTTTTATTTTTAACCGTTATCTTTTTAGTTTAAGAACCCAGTAAACCCATTTTTTACTTTAACCATGGAATATGATTTTTACGATTTTTACTATTAATTTTGATAAAAAAATTATGTTGACCATATTAGAAAATATAAATTACTATTATTAAAAATATTTAATTCATTTTTCAAATTATATTATTATATGTTTCAAAAAAATTAAAATTAATATCACAGACGAGACGAGAAATCAGTTTTTTAAAGAGAAAATTATCAAATTTTACAAAGCTTTTATATCAGAATTCAGTATCAAATTAATTAGAATGAAATAAATTGGATTAATTTATGTATAATTGAAATAATTAAATTTAAAACCAGTTTAAAATATAATTTAACTTTATATATAATTTATTCAAAGTATCAATCTTCAATTAAAATTCAATATTTATCATTATTCATCAAAAAATGAAACTTTTTAGAAAATCCAAAAAAATAACCCTAAGATAATCATGACCTAAAGATTTTGAAAAATAATTTTAATTTATAAAATTAATTTTATAAAAGTTTGAAAAATTAATTTTATTAATGTCCACAAAAATAAATAAAAACATTTTTGTTGGGAAATTGTATTTTCAAAACATATAAAGACTTTACTAAAAATTAAGTACTTTTTTATAAATACATTTCATTTATATAAAAACATTATAATTAATATTTAAGAATTATTTATTTGTATTCATATCCCTATGTTTAATGGTTAATTTATAAGTGTCTTGTTTAAATTACTATATTAATAATATATCACGGTTTTGTTAAAACTTAGTGTCGTGTTTAACAAAAGCTAACCCAATATTGTGTGTAGCACAAGATTAAATTAGTGTTGGGTATAATTCAAGATAACCTAGTGTTGTGTGTCTCATAGTATTAACATATTGTTTTGTGTAATGTAATCTATCAAATAAATTTAATTTATTCCAAAAATAAAAAAATTCAAAAAAACTCAAGGTATTACATGCCAAGTGAATCAAATTTTTTCCACTACTATATTTTTTAATTTGATGTAAATAGTTGCATGATCAGAAAAGGATATCTCTAAGTGAGAGACATAATAATTTTATAAACTGTTTTTCCCTTGTATGTTATCAACGAATCTATCTAGTCTTCCACAAACTATTTGATCCCTTAATTTTTTCTAAGAGTAAACTACAATCCCTCATAGAAAAGATCCAAAGGTTTGTATTCCTATAAGGAATACCTAAATTCATGAATGAATTTACTCAAGAAAAAATATCCTCATTTATTCTCATTTTGATCAATAATGTTTTTGAAATCTCCTCTGATGAACTATGTATGGGATCCCAGGTCAAAACTAGAGAGAGTTGACCAAAGATATTCTCTCCATACTACTTCATATTTGGAATATTCAAAGGGAAAAAGATCACTAGTATTATAATTTATATTTATAGTTATATATTGAGAAGATAAAATTATAATACCTATAGATATATATTTATTCCAAAAGATATATATTTGGTATTTTTCAGACTATCATACGTGAATAATTCATTTTGCATCTTGTTTTGTACTCTTGAATGGTTCACACACTATGTTTTGTTTCCAAGATGGATATGATTTCCAATGTAATATATATTAATTATTTATTAATATAATAACATTTTTTAGGATATTATAGATGTCTAAAATTCAATATGAAAATATATATAATAATTATAGGAGACTAGAAACCTTGATCCTAAGATTCCACCCCATATGAGAGTATAACTTCCATGAAGTATTTTTATTTAGATAAGATAGATATACTACTTGATCCCATTATATTAATATTTGTTTTAATCATACATATATTACTGGTAGACTCATCCATAGATATTTACTCCTTAGAATCCATTAAATCCTTAAAATATTTAAAGACACGTCTGGCACCTAATCCAACCTGTGTAAGGATCTGGGATGTCTGAGAGAGTAAAGGATACTATACTCAAAACTATCCCTAGAGGTATGGTTTCTAGAAATTGGCCCGTGGGAGTGGTATTGAAGAGATTCTAAACTATAAACCAATCTAGTATGACCAATAGGGTGGGGAGGAGGAGGGATCATTATTTATTCAATTTCAAATAGATCATGTTTAAAGAATGATAAGACCAACTATCCTTTGGTATGGAATGTGGTTCATGAAAATAATCATAGATGGATCAACCTTGTCCGAACTAGGATACAATATATCATGAAGGGGTTTATATTTATAGGATGGTTGGACCCTATGAATATCAAGATAAATAACTATAATTAAGGAATAAATTATGTAAGATCCCATAACGATCATGACAACCACTTCCAATTAGTGGACACTATAAAAATATAAACGGATAAATACTAATTTCAAATGTATTTGTTTCTATTGGTCTCCCATTTTCGAGGATATATGATATTTAAAGAATAATTGTGATAGAATCCAAAGGATATGAATTATTTTAAAAAGGAAATAGAAACCTCATATTGGAATATTAAAAGTAGATATTGATCATCTTTTCAGACTATAATTCATAGAACCATTACCAAAATCTCATTGGAATGACTATATATCGATGGTAGTTGATTTTGTATCAAAATTTATTGAACACATCACCCTGATAGAGAATTTGGGTTTCCTTGTGGTGAATATTTAATGGAAAAACATATTCTATAGATATATATTACAAAGGGTCATTATAAGTGATAATGGTGTCAACATTAAGAATTAGAAATTTAGAATGGAAATGGGGGAGTGTGGATAAATGAAATAGACTAGAATAGTATTTTACCCATAAACCCATGAAAAATAAGAAATTTACAATAATGATTTAAATGGGATTTTGGAAAATTCGTAAACATTCTTAGCTAAATATTTGACTTACCAGATAGAGGATACTCTTTTGATATATATAACATCTTACAAAACACACATTAGTATGTCTCCATACAAGATTATTTTTAGAAATACTTTCTATTTACTAGTTAATATTGAACACAAATCCTTTTGAATTGTGAAGGATGTAATCATGGATTAAATGAATGGTATTCTGAATATGATGTTTGATTTGAATGAAAAAGACTAAATTAGAAGCGATTCATTTGAGAAATAAATAATTTTGAAAGAAAAGGCCAAAAATTCCATGATATATTGGTTCAAAATAATTAATCTATGGATAGAAAATTATTACCTTTATTCAATTCAATGTTGAATATAATTCTAGGAAATATAAATTATATATGGTTTAAACCATTCATGATGTTTGAATTCAACCAAAATTGATTTATGAGGATGGTTGTAAAAGATAGAAAACCATTATCTATGAATGATAAAAGTATAATGTTGTATTTTATAGAAGAAAAGTTGGGGATATATACTAAATTAAGAACAAGAGATTTAAGGGAGTGAAGAGTCAGGCTAATGGATACAAACCAATCACTCTTGGTATGTATCCTTACTTTTCACTTGAGAAGTATCTCAATCATTTCACTTTTTTTATATTTGTTTTTTAAGAACCACAATGTAACTCACTGAGTATGTTTTGTAAATTATAAAATGTTGAAAAAAAATACATGTTCATGTGAAGTGGGAAACATTTAACACACGTGAATAGGTTTTAAGGAATTATAATAGTCTATTTTCTCCCTTTATTTCATTTATTGTTATTGTGGTATCATATTTGGGATCCCCAGTATCTATACATATTATTTTCTGAGTAAAAAACAATTTTGGGGGAGTCAATTAATTATTATGATATAAAATTACACTTGATAACTATTTCCATCAGTTCTCTAGGATATAGATCACATTAAAATCCTTTAGTCTTAAGATTTTGAACACATGTTGGATGTTTAAATGGAAAAGATTTTAGGGGATCATAGTGTAACTATCTCTTACTATAATTAGAAATTATATTTGTGGGAATTATATTTTATGAGGGAGTAAATACACAGGGATACAAATTAAAATATAATCTTATACGTACTATGAAGCTAGAGTAAAATGGGAAATTGGGATCCCATTTTAAATTAATAAGATGATTAAGAATAGGGTGTGGGGGGGGTGAATATGTAAATACATAAGTAAGAGTGAAATGGTATTTTAATAGATGGATTAAATTATCCATCATATATAACTATTTTATCTCAAATAACTATAGGGGATACCTACAATAAGGTATGTTTTAGTTTCAGAATAGTCACACCTAACCAACATGTTCTTAGAAAATTCCATACCATTAAAATAATAAATCAAATTTTTGTGTATGGTTCCTAAAAATAATGGATTGTGATGATTATTTATAACATATATGATAATTGGTAAATTATCTTATAATATTACCATTTATGTTATTTTTAAAGATGTAAGAAACTTAGCAGTCGATGATGAATTTGAAGAAAAATGATCTTTAAAAGTGCTTGATATTGGAATAATAATTCCATTTAATTTTATTTATTTTACCTTTTATGGACCATGAGTTGAACTTCATATAATTTAGTATATATGTGAAAATTATTGAAATAAATTACTTGACAACATGAGATCACTCAATTTTAGGGTAATATGTATTTCAAATTTTTGTAGTTTTTTTCTTTGGGATTGTTCATTTTTTGGTATTTTATTTTTAATTTTTACTTGTATTTAGGTAGTTTGTATGATATTTTTTGTTTTGGGAATAATATATTGATATTTAGTATCCATTTATTTATTTTTATTCATTGAAACAAAAATAGTAATCATGATATGTTTGGAGATGATTCATTGATTTTTGGATGTGTTTGGATACAAGGGAGAATGATGAAAAATATAGAGTGGGAGTTAAAGAATTATGCATTAAATTGGAATTTTTGGGCTAATAATACATTAGTGGAAAATGTAAGATGTGTTGGGAACCACTTAAATATTATCCCAAAACAAATATAAGATTATCTAAACACATTATATGTTGTTAGAAAACTAACAATACGTTATAATCTTTCCTAATATGGGCTTACGTCACCAACATTGCATTGTAAACAACCATGAGAGTACATATAGTCCAAAAAATCCACACAGGTACTACAATATCATTCTATGATCGTTATTTCTATGATATATCTACCCGTTAATAGATTCTACATGAACTTATTGAGACTACAACAGCCACAATGTAGTGTGAGGCAACACTTGAGATGATGTCTCCACCAATTTTTCCTGATAGAGGATATTTTTGGATACATCTAAGACTCCATATAGATTGAGGGGTCATAAAACTACAAACTTAAGTAAACTCCCTTCTTGTAGAGAAACATTAATTCATAGAATTTGAAAAGTCGTGACATTGAGAATATGTTTCCAAGAGAACATTATCTATGTAACATGTTTAAGCAACATCTGAAATATCGTGGCCTGTGTTATATCTTGAGAATGCATAAATACACTAATACTACCCAAAGTCCACTAACATGGGGCTATTTTTATGAGATAATGCAATGTTGGTCCACAACGTAAGATCCATTACATCCAACATATCTATAGGGATATAATTTCATAAAATGATACAATTAAAATTGTAAAATTTTATATGTGTATATAATCACTCGTGTATCATCGAATCATTAAAAAATGAAATTGAATTCTTAAAACATATGGAAAATAAGTAGATCAAGCATTGGGGTCATTGATTAATGAATATTTAATGTAGAAAATATCCAAATCTTTTGGGGACAAAGTTAATCCCTAAAAATTATGCCAAATCTAATTAGGTAAATATATAACAATATTAATAGATGGAAACCAATATAACGGGATCATAACTTAATCCACATGGGAAATATTTTGGATCCTAGTCAAAGGGAATGATAGTTTTTATTCACATAGAGGCATACTAGTACTTTTTTATCCACATAGAATGATCATAAAAAGTGATATAATGTTTTTTATTCACATACAGTCATACCATTACTCTTTTAATCACATATAATGATCATAGAAAGTGATATAAACTATATAGTGAAGATCCCATCCATAGAGGAAGGAGTTGACCATTCTAAGAGGGTAATAATGGTATCAACACATTGATGTAATAAATAATATATTAATGATATATACATTTAAGGGACATACACCCAATATAAAAATTAGATAATAAATTTCTTAATCTATCTATTTGGTTCATAATTACATGATTTGGTATGGATAAACACCTAGTTGGGTTAATGGGAGGTATAATTGTGGATTCACTCTAAAATTTTAAATGAATCAAATTATAACTATCTTCTTATTTTGTACTTAATTATTTTCAATTTTTATTAACATTAATATGAAAATAGGGTATTGGGGGTGAAATTAGTGTTGAAATCCAATATTGTGCAATTGATGTTGGGAACTATTTCTCAAAATATTGATAGTTATCTTAGATTCTATGTAACACACTAATAATAGGAAACATATGACTTAATTATCTTAATAGTGTTAGCATAGGAAACCATACATGGACCACAAATTTCACCCATAATCAAAATAATTACTCGAGGAATCATATGGAATGATAGAGTGGGGGTGATAGATAAAACATTTGAAATAATGTTCCCAACACCCTTTTTGATTATAATTTGATACTGAAATCCCTATATTCAATACTTTTATTCTAAATTTGATAATATTTATCTCTATTTTTATTTATTTTATAATAGAATAAATCCTTAACACATTTTATTAACATTCAAAAAAATGTAAACTGGATCTATGAATTGAATCTATTGTTCTTAAGGATACACACTAGTACAAAAACTATTTATCAAGTTAAATTGTTAACATTGGTTCTTTATAAAAAATGTGAAAATCCAAGAATATTTATTTTTGATGTTGGTTATATGATAACTTATGTGAAAAAGAAATATTTTCAGCCTATTCACATCGATTATTATATAACTGATGTGAAAAAAAGGAAATATTCAAGTATTTTTTCACATAAGTTATAAATAATTGATGTGAAAAACAATTTTCATAGATTTTTAACATCAATTAATATAGATGTAACATAAAAAATAAATATTAACTTCTTCTTCACATCACTTATTTAATAACTGACATTATATACTTTTTAAAAATTTATAAATCATTGGTTGAATTCATTTTGGTTTTTTTTCACATGAATGTATTATTATTTATCTCATTTGGAATCCATAACCCTTGTTTATTCGATCCATTAGACTCTAATATCATATTACCGTCTTCATACACCCTTATGAGTCATTAGACTTATTATTGAGTATCGAATATATATATCCCTCTCTCTCAAGTAAGTCTCACACATTATCATTGTTGGAGTTGGTGGTCTAGAACCAACTACTTTATACTTTATTCATTAAATAAAAGCCTTATCACATCTTGATTGTTCTTCTGCGTGACATGTCATGTGATAATGTCCTAAGGACAGCTGTTGCATTAAAGGGTCGTAGCGGATCCCTGCTATGATGAGAACCCGAAAGTGCCATAACACTGTTCTTGAATGTATGTTCTATGGCCGGATGATATTATTTAAGGGACACAAATAATACAGGTCATTAGGGGTGAGGACTCATAAAACTTTGAGGCACCTTCTCATGGTGTGCGCCCTTGGAAATATCCAGGAGGATATTATGAGAACGAGACCCGCCAGTAGGAAATCCACATTTCATAGTGTCATTGGATGTTCCTATCTACGGACGTGTGTATTGATCCTTATACTTTAATATTATTATTAATGGGTATTACAACTCGCGCACTTAGATATATTGACGAAAACTGTGACGACACACTATTCACAGCGAGGTAGGATACGTTGGGTGCATCACGAGTAATACCGCATTAATAGATAATGCGAGAAAGGATTTGTCCCTTCCATTCCATAACGGAAGTAGATATCTCAGGCCCTTTGATGGAATTGATATAGCCTAAATAAATCCATGGCCACGGTAAGGTATGGGAAAGTTCAATTCCGGGAAGTCAAAGAAAGAATAATCAAGCACATGGGTTAATGGCACTAGCATGCAACCTGCTTGATTGGAGATATCGAGACAAAGGGATTATATTACATGGTAAGCATTTTTAGGAGGTGACACGTCATTGCGGCGTTAACTTCTTTCTCTATGGGTGCCTTGGCGTGTTGCTAGACGCTAACCTTGGACTTTAGGCAGGCTCAGCCTAATGCCACTGAGAAAGAGGCCTAGAGGGTCGCACACTAAGTGTGTCCATGTATCTCAGTTAAATATTAATTTAACAAGTTAAATAAATATTATTCCCGACTGTGGTTTAATAATTATTTAAGGATGTCTGATCGCATTTATTTTGACACTAGTTATTCGAGAGAATATACTGTGGATAAAATAATATATTTATTAGTGAGTAATGCAGTTACATTTATTTAAGAAATAAATAGTCATTACTCAAGGTCTAATAAATGTGGTGGAGAAAAATGGAAAATAAAAGTACACGCCGTGTATATTAAATATACACGTTGTGTAGTTTTATGGAAAACAAGTACACGCCGTGTATTAATTATTACACGCCGTGTAGTTTTTCCAATTGGGATTTTGAGGATTTAATATTGTTTTATTAAATGATATTTATTATAATCAGCGTGGGCGCATGTCAAGGAATTAATAATTCGACATGGGGGTTTTCAATAAGAGTTAATGAAATAAATAAAATGTGTAACGCATTTATTTATTGTCATAACTCTATTAACCTCAAACTTGATTATAAATATCCTCGCAACCCCAACATTTTTTGTGAGCCATTGTTGTGCACAATGGATTTGGAAATACTCTCAATCCAAGAGAGAATTACCTTTCCACTAAGAATGCCCTCAAGTTACGAGAACAAGATCCTCCACCGGATCAAGGCGGTCGAAGGCGGATATCGCAAGCGAAGGTTCTTCCGCGCTAGCACCCGGAGATCTCTTCGGCGACGTCTGGAGATACGTGACACACGTGTGGATCACCTCTAGAGGAATCCTACACTTTGATTCTACGACGCAACGACGGATCACCGAATCGTGACCGGACACATCAACGAAGAAAGAATTCCAACAAGGTAATTCTTATGCATTAATTAAATTAGTTATAATCAACATATGATGATCCTCCTCAAGGGTTCTGGGACTCATCTTTTCTTTTCGTTCTTCGTTCTATTCCGAAGATTTGGTGTTTTATATCGTGACGGATCTCGGATTGAACATTGTTTAACGAAAAATTAAGTTGGGAAAACCCACCAACACGCTTCCGCTGCGCCCGGAACCTAAAAGTGGTATCAGAGCGGGTCATATCGTTGGTTATAATTATTTAGTTTTTTGTTGGTGATTTACGCATTTAATAATTTAGTTATTTCAATTCATTTTTAATCGTTCTGGAAATCTGAATATCGAGATATGTTCCTCCTCTCTCGTTTCTCGTTCACCTCACAGAGACAGATTTTTCTTTTAATTTTGATTAAAATAAAATAGAGGAACTCATCCGGAGGATCCAAATGTTTCTGGTCGTATAACACCAGAAGACACGGTGTGTATTTGGAAGTACACACCGTGTAGGCTAGGTTCAATGCATTGATTGATCCGCCAAATTAGGCCGTGTATTGGATTCTTTCTAAGAATTTAAGACACCGTGTGTTGACCAGAAACAGGTGGCACACGGTTTCCGGAATACATGCCGTGTGGTCCAATGAACACGGCGTGTAGTCCCTTCGGGTTAGGGTTGGGTCGTGTACTCCGTACATAGCATGCCCGGCTGGAAACCGTGTAATGTAGAAACTACACGGCGTGTGTCCCACTGTACACGCCGTGTACTCCGAAAATTTCCGAAGTACATTAACATGCCCTATCCCCGGGCGTGTACTTCGGATGGAAGGTGAAGAAAAAGTACACGTCATGTAGTCGGAACTACAAGCCGTGTACTCACCCAAATTACGCAGATTTATTAAAATTTATTATTATATTATACAAACCCTTGAGACGTGTACCATGGTGCAGGCGTAAATCTGAGGCACAACATGTGATAGGTGTTTTATATATATGTGTTTAATTTAACATCTGCGTAATAAATGGGAATTCGTCGGGTTGCCTCCAAGGTACAATTTGTGTACAAGGATAATTTTAAATGAATTTATTTGTTTAAAATTATGATAGATGAGAATCTAAAGGAAATTCAGAAAAGGGATTTAATATAAAAGGATTGATTAATTAAAGATAATTAATTGATTCGAGCATGATTTATCTTAAACAAGAATGATTAAAGAATTGAATGGTAGTTTTATTTATGCGTAAATATCGTTGCATGTATGGATGATCATGAGCTAGACCGAGACCTTTTAATGTGAATGGTTTCTTATATTTTATTTATTTAAATTAAATTTGTTGGCCTGCGAGCCATCTCCTCATTAATATGTAGGGCCTGCGCGCCTAAGGTTTCTTTTATGTAAAAACCCCTTTTTCCCCCCCACCTGCGTGTGAGATAAATGCATATGTAATTGATGGAGCTCCCAAGCTAGTGGAGGCGGCTCAAGTCAAGAGCCAAAATGAAACCAATCCAAGGAGATACAAAGGTGGACAGGTGGAAAGCTGTAAACACGAACCCGAAAGGTTCAAGGTGTATCTCCCCTAGGTCTTGGGTTAGTTTTTCAACCGCTAGATAAACTAACCAATAGAAAAGCTCATGATCATACCATTTATTTTATTTCTGTCAGTTGCATGGTTTATTTATTGTGGGTGTGTTGTCACGATCACACAATTAATGAATTAAACGAGCATGCAAGATGGAACTAAAATAAAATTGGCTTATACGTAAATATTATCTTAGACATGGTTAATCACTTAATTATATCCCACTTAATATTAACAAGTATGTAATCAAAGATAATAAAATGGAAATTTACGTATAAGGATAAAATCCCTCAAAATAAATATTAAGTCGGCATAGCCTTCCATAATCTTGGTTAGAATCGAACCATAGTTCAAAGTGCTTGACAAACCCTAGTTGGGGTGCTTTCAATTATCATGGAATTCTAATTCAAGGTTTTTGGTTGACTTGACTTGGTTCACATCAAGGGTTGACTTCCACAGCAGGACTTGGTGTGACCAAGAGGCAAAGGTTGAGGAAATCCAAAAAGGATTTCAGGATTGGGGAGTCCACTCAGTGGATCAAGGAACTGCGAGTTAATGCAGTTGGCATTTGGAATGCCTACCTAAAACCCTTCAAGTTGCTTGACCAACCCAAGTTGGGGTAATGCAAAGGGCAATATGGATCCTTGCCACTAGAATATTCACGCAATAGAATATTCTGAATTCAATGGTAAGGGCTATTGGATTTCGATAAAATAGTGGGAGACTAATAAGTATTAATTTATTTATTTGTCTCAATTTTTATAATAAAGTACTAAACATTTTCTTATCTTAAATTGTAGAAACGGCAAGAAAATGACTTCAAACATATCATTGTGCACCATACTCGAAAAAGAAAACCTTCTCACCGGCACCAATTTCCAAGAGTGGCAGAGGCGTTTACGCGTCTTCCTTCGCCACGAAAGGAAATTATATGTGCTGGAAGAGCCTATTCCAGTTGCGCCTGGGAAATAGGCTAGTGGTGAGGAATTATCTATATACATGAAACACATGGATGATGCCACATATGTCCAGTGTTTCATGATATCGGCCATGTCTAATGAGCTCTTGAAGCAACATGAAAACATGGATGCGTATAGCATGATGTCTCACCTTAAAGATCTCTACCAAGAGAAGGCGAGACAGGAGAGGTATGAGATCTCCAATACTTTGTTTACCACGAAGCTTGGAGAGTCTGCGCCAGCTGGGCCTCATGTGGTCAAGCTTATTGGCTACATTGAACGCTTGGACATCTTAGGGATTAAATTCCCAGATGAGTTGCGTACAGATCTCATCCTATCATCATTGCCCAAGACCTTATCTAGCTTCATTGTCAACTATAACATGAGCGGCAATGAGAAGAGTCTATCAGAGCTTCTGACCTTGATTCTCCAGGTAGATAATGACATGGGGTGTGACAAACCCGCGGTCCTTATGGTGAACAAGAAAAGGAAGGACAAGGCAAAGGGGCTAAAGACTTATAAACGGTCTGAAGCCCCCGAGCATTGTCCCTCCAAGAAGGGGAAGATCCAGAGGCAGGGCAAGGAAAGGGAAGCAGTGTGTTTTGCAAGTGGAAAGCAGGGCCACTGGAAGAGGAACTGCACCCAGAAGCATGGGGACGCTAAAGGTGCGTTCATTATCGAGTGCAATATTTCTATTTCTACACATTGGGTATTAGATACAGCTTGTGGGGCTCACATCTGTATTCAAATTCAAGAACCAAGTAGATTTAGAAAGATCGCCAGAGGAGAGGTGGATCTTCGAGCTGCCAATGGCGCAAGGCTGGCTGCGTTGGCTATTGGCGAATATCACCTCTCATTTCCAACTGGCATGATTTTGGTTTTACAAAACTGTTATTTTGTGCCTATTGTTACCAAGAACATAATTTTTGTATCTTGTTTGGATATGGATGGATTTATTTTCAAGTTTGGAAATAAGGGTTGTCTCTTTTATAAGAACAATGTATGTTATGGTATGGCACATTTGAATAATGGTTTGTATGTATTAAATTACGAAAACCAAGTGTTCGCAATCGATAACGAAAAAAACTCACATGACTCATACATCACCCAGTTATGGCATCACCGCCTTGGTCATGTGAACGAGAAGCGCTTGACAAAGCTCTGCCAAGATGGCTATTTAGACTCTACTGAGCTAAAACCACTTGATAGATGTCACGCTTGTTTAAAAGGAAAAATGACCAAGCCGCCTTTTGGTGGACAAGGTAAAAGGGCCACAGAGCTTCTAGGATTGGTACACATAGATGTGTGTGGACCATTTCCAGTAGAAGCTATATGTGGATATTCTTACTTTATTACTTTTACTGATGATTTGAGTAGATGTGGCTATGTCTACTTAATGAGGTGTAAGTCAGAGTCCTTAGAGAAATTTAAGGAATTCAAGAATGAAGTAGAGAATCAACTTGGTAAGAAGATAAAGAAGCTTCGATCGGATCGAGGTGGAGAATATCTGAACCAAGAGTTAATCGATCTTCTACGGGAGTCTGGGATTCTATCTCAGCTCACTCCTCCTTATACACCACAGTGGAATGGTGTTAGTGAAAGGAGGAACCGCACCTTGTTGGACATAGTGAGGTCGATGATGAGTCATACGGATCTTCCATTATCCTTTTGGGTATATGCATTACAAATTGCAGCATACACATTAAACCGATTACTAACTAAGGCGACAAATAGAATTCCATCCGAGTTATGGAATGGAAGGAAACCCACTTTGTCGCACACACGTGTATGGGGATGCGAGGAGTTTGTTAATGCCTTCTCAGGCAACAAACTAGCACCCCGGGGCACGAAGTGTATCTTTATAGGATATCCCAAGGAAACAAAAGGATATTACCTATATAACCCCCAAGACAAAAAAGTGACTGTCGCCAGACAAGCCGTCTTTCTTGAGAGGGATCACATCCTAAAGAAGGATAGTGGGAGCAAGATTGACTTCGAAGAAGTTGATGCTCAAGATACACAGGAGTTGGTACAGGAACAAGTTCCAAAGGTCCCCATGGAAGAGGTTCCAAAAACACAAGTACTGCGTAGGAGATCAAGAGAGGTAAGGGAACCAGAGAGATTTGGTTTCCTAGTCACCGAGGATGGTGAATCATTATTTTTGGACAATGATGAACCTCTCTCCTACAAGGAAGCAGTAGAAAGCTCAAAAGCTGCAAGATGGCTAGAAGCTATGAATTATGAGATGGATTCCATGTATCAGAACCAAGTTTGGGTTCTGGTCGATGATCCAGTTGATGTAAAGCCTGTTGGATGCAAATGGGTATTCAAAAGAAAGCTGGACATGGAAGGTCAAGTTAGCACCTATAAAGCAAGGCTAGTGGATAAAGGATTCAGACAGCGTCAAGGAATTGACTATGATGAAACCTTCTCGCCAGTTTCCATGTTTAAATCCATAAGAATCATACTTTCCATAGCAGCTTACCATGACTATGAGATTTGGCAGATGGATGTCAAAATAGCATTCCTTAACGGGAAACTTCAGGAAGATGTCTATATGACACAACCAGAAGGGTTTGTGACACCAGGTGAAGCCAAACAGGTTTGCAAGTTGCAGAAATCCATTTATGGATTAAAGCAAGCATCCAGGTCATGGAACATTCGATTTGATGAAGCCATAAAGGAATTTGGTTTCATTGAGAACGAATGTGAGCCATGTGTTTATAAGCGGTTTAATGGGAATGCGGTCGTCATCCTAGTGGTATATGTTGATGACATATTGCTTATTGGAAACGACGTACCAGCCTTACAGTCAGTTAAGGACTGGTTGAACAAGTGTTTCTCCATGAAGGACTTAGGAGAAGCAGCCTACATTCTAGGGATCAAGATCATTCGTGATAGATCAAAGAGGCTACTTGGACTAAGTCAGGGTACATACATTGACCAGATACTAAAGAGATTTAGTATGGAAAAATCCAAGAGGGGATTGGTTCCAGTGTCACATGGATTACATCTTTCTAAGAAAATGTGTCCCCAGACACAACAGGAGAAAGATAGGATGAGAAAGATCACATACACTTCGGCTATAGGATCCATCATGTATGCCATGTTATGTACTAGGCTTGATGTTGCCTATGTACTGAGCATGGTAGGCAGATATCAAGCAGATCCAGGAGAACAGCATTGGACTGTTGTTAAGACTATCCTTAAGTATCTGAAAAGAACTAAGGATATGTTCTAGGTGTATGGAGGAGACAAGGAGCTTGTCATCAGAGGGTATGCTGATGCTGGTTTTCAAACAGATCAGAATGATCTGAAGTCACAATCTGGATATGTTTTCTGTCTCAATGGAGGAGCTGTGAGCTGGAAGAGTTCAAAGCAGCCAGTTGTCACCGATTCTACAGTGGAGTCTGAGTATATAGTGGCTTCTGATGTAGCCAAAGAAGCCATTTGGATTCGGAACTTTGTCCAGGATCTTGATGTGGTTCCTAGTAGTAAAGATCCCATTACATTGTATTGTGATAATACTGCAGCGGTGACTCTTGCAAAAGAACCAAGGTCACATCAACAGACAAAGCACATACTCCAGAAGTATCACCTCTTGAGGGATTTCTATCAAAGGGGTGAAGTTGCAGTGAGCAGAGTGTCCACGGAAGAGAACGTGGTGGACCCCATGACAAAAGGCCTATCTCAACAGAAGCATGAATATCATGTGAGAGCTAGCGGGTTAAAGGTTGTTAGCAGTTGGCTCTAGTCCAAGTGGGAGTCTGTTGGAGTTGGTGGTCTAAAACCAACTACTTTGTACTTTATTCATTAAATAAAAGCCTTATCACATCTTGATTTTTCTTCTGCGTGACATGTCATGTGATAATGTCCTAAGGACAGCTGTTGCATTAAAGGGTCGTAGCGGATCCCTGCTATGATGAGAACCCGAAAGTGCCATAACACTGTTCTTGAATGTATGTTCTATGGCCGGATGATATTATTTGAGGGACACAAATAATACAGGTCATTAGGGGTGAGGACTCATAAAACTTTGAGGCACCTTCTCATGGTGTGCGCCCTTGGTAATATCCAGGAGGATATTATGAGAACGAGACCCGCCAGTAGGAAATCCACATTTCATAGTGTCATTGGATGTTCCTATCTACGGACGTGTGTATTGATCCTTAGACTTTAAGATTATTATTAATGGTTATTACAACTCGCACACTTAGATGTATTGACGAAAACTGTGATGACACACTGTTCGCAGCGATGTAGGATACGTTGGGTGCGTCACGAGTAATACCGCATTAATAGATAATGCGAGAAAGGATTTGTCCCTTCTGTTCCATAACAGAAGTAGATATCTCAGGCCCTTTGATGGAATTGATATATCCTAAATAAATCCATGGCCATGGTAAGGTATGGGCAAGTTCAATTCCGGGAAGTCAAAGAAAGAATAATCAAGCACATGGGTTGATGGAACTAGCATGCAACCCGCTTGATTGGAGATATCGAGACAAAGGGATTATATTACACGGTAAGCGTTCGTAGGAGGTGACACGTCATTGCGGCGTTAACTTCTTTCTCTATGGATGCCTTGGCGTGTTGCTAGACGCTAACCTTGGACTTTAGGCAAGCTCAGCCTAATGTCACTGAGAAATAGGCCTAGAGGGTCACACACTAAGTGTGTCCATGTATCTCAGTTAAATATTAATTTAACAAGTTAAATAAATATTATTCCCGACTGTGGTTTAATAATTATTTAAGGATGTCTGATCGCATTTATTTTGACACTAGTTATTCGAGAAAATATACTATGGATAAAATAATATATTTATTAGAGAGTAATGCAGTTACATTTATTTAAGAAATAAATAGTCATTACTCAAGGTCTAATAAATGTGGTGGAGAAAAATGGAAAATAAAAGTACACGTCGTGTATATTAAATATACACGCTGTGCAGTTTTATGGAAAACAAGTACACGTCATGTATTAATTATTACACGCCGTGTAGTTTTTCCAATTGGGATTTTGAGGATTTAATATTGTTTTATTAAATGATATTTATTATAATCAGTGTGGGCGCATGTCAAGGAATTAATAATTCGATATGGGGGTTTTCAATAAGAGTTAATGAAATAAATAAAAAGCGTAACGCATTTATTTATTGTCATAACTCTATTAACCCCAAACCTGATTATAAATATCCTTGCAACCCCAACATTTTTTGTGATCCATTATTGTGCACAACGGATTTGGAAATACTCTCAAGCCAAGAGAGAATTACCTTTCCACCAAGAACTCCCTCAAGTTACGAGAGCAAGATCCTCCACCGGATCAAGGTGGTCGAAGGCAGACATCGCAAGCGAAGGTTCTTCTATGCTAGCACCCGGAGATCTCTTCGGTGACGTCCGGAGATACGTGACACATGTGTGGATCACCGCTAGAGTAATCCTACACTTGGATTCTACAACGCAACAACGGATCACCGAATCGTGACCGGACACATCAACGAAGAAAGAATTCCAACGAGGTAATTCTTATGTATTAATTAAATTAATTATAATCAACATATGATGATCCTCCTCAAGGGTTCCGAGACTCATCTTTTCTTTTCGTTCTTCATTCTATTCCGAAGATTTGGCGTTTTATATCGTGATGGATCTCGGATTGAACATTGTTTAACGAAAAATTAAGTTGGGCAAACCCACCAACGCGCTTCCACTGCGCCCAGAACCTACAATCATTCCTCTATTTCATTCGTTCCATGGTGTTGAAACCCAAGCCCTTGTTTACTTGATCTGGTGGACTCCAATCTTACATTAACATCTTTATACACCCTTAGGATCTTCTATCTTTATCACTGTGTGTTCTAATATAGATTTTCTCCTCTCTCATGTAAGAAACGTTCATTGTTAGTCCTCTTTTTTCGTCAATCCAGGTATAATTCCATTTAAAATATATTCTCTACAATAATGTCAAAAACATTTAACGTTAATATTTGATTTAATTCCATTTATTTTGTTATTTGAATCCTTCCTTTTTTATATGTGAGGTTTATTTACATATTTCTTAATGATATCAGTTGAAGAAGCACTCTGTTGGAATTCCTAGCTCTTTGGGTTTGTGAAAAAATAGTTTGGATACTTGCATAAATTGGTTTCTTGGTTGGTTTGTTACTTTTTTTATATCTCATATTACAATTTTGAATCCCCTTATTTAAGAACTAAAATTAATTGTTTAATGTATTTAGAACCTTACTAATCTTATTATCTAATATAATAGTATTTCTTCTTCATGTTTATATTCCATGTATTGTTTTATAGATATCATTTCATATAATTTTATAATTTGATAATGTTACTTAATTTTTAATTTTACATTAAAGTTTTTTGAAAGGAATATATTTTTAAAAAAATATTATTGATGAATTTTATCATAAAACATTTATATTTTCCTTATAATGTTTCCCTTATTTGTTTTATATATTTTTCAATGTCATTTCTATTCTCAGTATTTTATAAATTACTCCCTTTCTAATAAAGGTTAATAAAAGAATTAAATGTAATGTCTTCTTATTAATCTATGTTAACTTATAATGTTATTATAATTTTAATTTTCTTCTATTTAAACACCCTTTAATTTTTTTTATTCTCTACTTTATATATACTCCAATGACGCCACCCAACATATTTTTTAGTATGGATTATGATCTAATGTTTGGAAATCTACTTTAACTCAATTTATTTGTCCTGTGTTTAATATGATAAGTTAGGATTATGATTATTTTTTTGATATCTTATAAAAATATGTAAATTTTATCATAATTTTATGGGTGGATGAATTATATCCCTCCAAATTATTTGAAATATATTAGATTATTTAAAACACTGTTTTATTTAATGTGAATGATAGAAACATTTACCTTCTATTACATTACAAAATTTATCATTTTGTTCAATGAAATATTTGTTTTTATAGGGTGAAGAGTATAAAAATCAAATACAAGAGTTATATTTTTAAAAAATTATATCATCTAATTTTAATATTTTCTTTCAAAAAATTTTATTATTCACTATGATTTGTGTTTGACATCTCAATAGAATTACTGTTACTGTAGGAAATGTTTTCTCAATGAGTGTCTTAACATCAACCTCCATTATATTTTGTGGTAAACAACTACTTATTAAAATATTTATATACATAATCCCATAAATTATTCAAATTAATTCTAGTCACTAATGATCCTATATTACTGTTCATTTTTTTTACTTTCAATTTCATTATATCATCGCATAAGATTTCTAGATATTTTGTCCCTCTTCCAAGGCATTCATTTGTTTCTTTTCCATTAAGAATTTATTTTACACTCTATTGATATAAATTCATTTAACTTATTTTATATTTGATTTTATTATTATTCCTATTAACATTTAATTTCATCTCCAGTTTTATTAAATCTTTAAAAATTGTATTCACTATCATATAAAATTAGAGAAATATTTTTATGAGAAATAATACTAGAAGTGTATCTTCTTGATTATCATTGAAATAATCTATTATTTACCCCTCTAAATCATTGTTATCACTAATATATTATTTTCACAAGATATTTATTTTCTATATTTTTTATAGATAATAATGATTCAAATATAGCTTACAACACTTTGAATAAGATATGATTATCAGGAAGGTATTGAATTATTTTTGGAATTTTCAAAAATAAATATTCCAAAAAATGAAAAAAAATTCTGTCCATTCCTTAAATGATTAAAAATGAAAAGGTTGAAAAGAATAGAGTTCAATGGATATTTAATTTTTAGTGGTTTTAATCGAAGTTACAACCCTTGGATTTGGAAGGGTGAAACTGGGTAGATTTTCATATCTATTGATGAGGATGATTTCTAAGATGATAAGTCCAATCGAATTGAATATATGATTCATGATATTGAAGTAGAAGAAATTGAGAAAGAACTAATAATTGAGTTTCTATATGGTAATGATGAAGAACCATTTTATCTAGGTTTTATAATATTTATGGTTTTATTAATGGTGTTAATATTGATTAATAAGAAGGTGATAAATGGATAGAGTGACATGATTTTTAAAGAGTTGTTATAATTATTGAATGAAATTGTTCTTGAAGACAATGATTATATATACTAACATTATAATATGAGGAAAATATTATGTCTTATGGGATTATGGTACAAGAAAATACATGAATTCCTAATGAAATATGTGATATATAGGAAGGAATGAGAGTTTCTGTTAGGATGCCCCAAATGTAGGATGCCACGGTATATGTTGAAAGAAAAATCACAGGCTTATTTAGCAGTTATATAGACCCCTACAAAGGAATTTTGGTATCTTCCTATAATTCCTCATTTTAAATGCGTATAATAAAATTTAGAAGATCAAATAAGGTTAGGATGGAATTCAGATGGGCGTATAGGTGTTGGAAAATTACAATATCATGTTGATTATTCATAGTTTATGAAAATTGTTCACCATTTTCTTAAATTTGTAAATAAAGTTAGAAATATCACACATGGATTGTGCTTCGATGGAATGAATCCATATCAAATCCTTAGTACCATACATCGTTCATGGATTTGTTATTATTAAAACATAACTTATCTTTTGAATTTTATATGAGTTGAAAATATCTTAGGTTGAGTTTAATGATCTCTTAACCAAAACAACCTTGAAATAATATTGATATTTCCTTTTCACCATTAATTTATGATTTGAAACATTTATGGGAGGAATTTATTATGGTGTGTGGTTCTTATAAAATGGATTATTTTCAACTACATGTAATGAATATGTTCGTTATAAATTACATTCTAGCATATAGAAATATTTCTATATATATTGTTAAGGGGCATAAATCTTGTACAATTTGTGAATAACAAACTTCATATTATCAATTGCATCATAGAAGAAAATTGTATACAATGCTTCTTGAATGTTTTTGTCAATGGATCACTATAATCGATGATTAAAAAATACATTAAATAGCTCATAAGAATTTTATATTTCTCCAAAATCTTTTTCCAATGATCATTATATTCAAAGGGTGAAAAAATTGATCTTACCTTCGCAAAGATACAAAAACTTGCTAATGATAAAAATACTTAGATGAAATGGTCAATATTTTTTGAGCTCCCATATAAGAGATATCCTGAGGTCAAACATAAAATTGATGTCATTCATGTGGAAAAGAATATATGAGATAGATTGATTGAAACATTGTTAAATTTTAACGGAAATACTAAATATAGGTTGAATGAAATATTGGACTTACTCTCAATAGAAATACATTTCGGGTAAGCTCTCATTCCCAATGGAAGGTGATAACTTCTACCCCCATCTTGTCATACATTATCAAAGAGGGAGGAAATTATCTTTTTTCAACATCTTAATGATATCAAATTTTCATAGGGTTATTCTTCAAATTAAAAAAAAATTGTGTATTTAAATAATTAAGAGTGGAAAAGTATGAAATCTCATGATTTTTGCATCATGATCCAACAACGCTTACCAGTTGCATTGTGTGGAATATTCCCCATCCATTTCAGAATGATTATCATGAAGGTGTATACACTTTTTAATTCAATTAATAATAAGGTGATTGATCTGAATTCATTGAACTATTTTTAGAAATAAGCAATTTCTATACTTTTTCAATTGGAAATTTACTTTCCACCAACTATTTTTATATCATGGATCATTGAATGGTTCATTTGGTGTGATAAATATAGATTTGTTGACCTGTATATCTGTGTTGGATGTCTCATTTAAAAAGTTATATGAAGCTATTGAATGGGTATGTTGAGAATCCATATCGACCTGAAGCATCCATTGTTAATAATTATATTTATGAGGGCATTACAAATTTTGGTAAAAGTTACTTATTTGTAGTGGATCACATTTCTTTTCCATATTACCATGAACGAGTCAATTTTGGGGGAATGGGATGTGTGGCTTGAAAGTAAAATCTTTGATAGGTGAATATATAAAGAAGGTGAATTTATACATCTTGACTAACGTAGTTAATGATTAATAATATATAACATTGAATATTAATATATTGAAATAATTTTATCCAAATAATAAATATAAGTGGATTTTGAATGAGCATAAAAAAAGTTTTTCCACTGTTTAAGGAGATCATTATTGGAATATCAAATGAATAGGAAACAATAAGATATTTATTGGGAGGTCCATGTTTAAATTTGACAACATGGTATGACTATGACGTTAATTGATATACATTTTATATGAAATATCAGGAAAATAGAATTTTAGTTCAAAATAGTAGTGTATTGGTGTTTACTAAAGTAATGCATTTTTCATGTTCCAAAGATGAAAAACCAATATCTACGTCATGTGCATATTTTGGAGTCATTGAAGAAGAATGGGAGGATGATTACATTTAATTTCATGTTATTGTGTCTAAAGGAAAATGGATTGTTAGTATCAATAGTTTTATAGATGATAAATGTGGAATGATAGTAGTTAATCTGAATACATTAGAATACACAACATATCCTTTTGTAGTGGAAATACATGGAAAAAAATTCTATGTTCTCGAACCATCTAATATGAAGTGGTCTATTGTTTTACATGGGAAAAGTATTTTTGTGATGTCAAATTTGATGAGGATTCTTTTTTATGTGATATCCCTTCTTGCATGAAAAAATATTAAAAAATAATTTTGATGAGCACGTCTTAGACTTGGGTTGTGCTATAATGAACTATCATGACAAATGAATTTTGGAAAAACCCTTTATTAAATTATTAATATTATAGGTAACATATGTTTTTTTTTCTGATTAACTTTTTTAAATTTCATAATATGTTTTATATTTTAATTTAATTTTCTTTATTAAAACATGTATTACAACTAATTGGTTAAATTGTTTGTTTATATTAGTTCAGTTTTTTTTATCTTTCCATGTTTACCCTTACATAACTTATCTATTATTTTATTTTGTTGAAAACCCATTATTTTAAATATAATATGTTAAATAAATAGAAAACTATTGTATAATATTACATTCAAAAAAATTGTGTAAAAAATGATTTATTAGGTTGGAACATTTTTACTATTCACACACCATTTTTGGATTTGTTTTCATTTTTTTATGTCATTTCATTTCTCATTCATGATTTTATAATTTTTGATAACTATAAAAAATATTAATAAAAACATGTGAAGTTTAGTTTTCTTTATTTTTAGTTTGATAAATTCTTCTTTTTTGTAAATTTGTATATAATAGTTCGATTTGAATATTTGTTTACTAATTGTGTGTTACTTTGATTTGTTGGATAATGATAGATCTATCATATAATCCCCCACATACTTATTGTGGTGATCATAATCATACCTCATAGGATGAAAGTTCAAATGCTCTTCTTAATGAGCCTCATAATCCTTCTCTATTGGTGTCATTTACTTCCATGGGGGAAAAGAGTTCAAGGGAGGGTAAACATGACATCACACATATTCCAAAATTATCAGTTTCCCATAGCTAGGACCAGAGGAAACTGGTATAATTGGTTGATAATGACATTTCAATATTTCAAAATTTAAAAAAAATATCAACTTTTATAACAGTTTAGGCTAAAAGAAATGTTAGTATTTTGATAGATGATTAAAGAAATGTTGATAAATTGATAATATCTCAATTGTGGGAGACCTTTTTGGTAATATAATTTTTTATTATTTTACTTATGTTGAAATTTTTTGTAGTAGTATATTTTTTATTCATCTATATAAGATGACATATGATATACCTAATACTGGAGGAGTTGTAAGGAAATGTTTATCATTGGATTCTAGGAGATGGAGAGATTTTAAATCAACACTCACATCAAATTCGATTTTTTGGAATATATAACATCTTAATACTTGTGATATATATCCATTAATAGATTAAAATACATTGATGAAAATTTTATAATTTAAATTATTAGAATCATTTTTGGTAAGTAAAATGTTACGTTTTAGTATTATTTATATATAAAAGATATTATTAAATATTTATTAATTATTAATTTATAGGAATTGAGGAGATCTTATATAGAGATTCAGTCTAGAAACGTATACCCCAAAACATTATCTCGTGGAGGGAATAAGTTATGGGAAGAATAATTTATAGCTTAACATTTTCAAAAACTGAGAGCTGAGTCCTTAGGCTCTACAGAGGTTGACCGTCTTTCTACCCACTAGACATGAAAAATTGAAGAAGGCTCGATTGTCCAAAAAAGGACAGTATTTTATAGAAGAGATAAGGGTTTTAGCTAAGAGGATTATAAGATGATTAATTTATTTACTTATTTTAGTAAAATAAATTCATTAAATATTGTGATTTATTATGGATTTTTTTAAATATTCTATACAAGATTCTCATGAGAAGCCGAGCACATAGGGGTCTTTATATCCATGGGTGGAAAGGATATTTTAACTACAACATTGTGAATTCCAAAACACTTGAGACATGTGTGAGGATACCCAATATGTGTGCCAGTAAAAAAAGAGTACCCATGTTCTAAATCTTCTTCAATTGAATATTTTTATAAATAATATCGAATATTTAGAAGATGAAGTCCATAATATTCATGTGACGATGGTTGATTTGATCAATGCGTCGGTATAATTGATAGTTGAAGACATGGAATAATAGTTTTCTACTACTGATCCCACTCCTCCACCTCCTCTAGCAGATCCAACTCCTCCACTTCCACCAAAATATCTCATTCCTCCTAAAAATCCTGCTCATACACCAATTCATATAGATGCTAATTATTCATATAATACTTTTACACCACCTCCTCCATAGCTTCCCAATTATTGTGAGTTATATTTTGATGATCCCTAATATCATATTGATTAATGTGGGATTATATTTTATATTGTTCATACCATTAATGATCAATAGATATAGATAGAGTATCATAGGTTCACTATACAATGTATTATAGGTAGGAAAACAATAATACCATTTCCTATATATGAGTTGAGTGCAGTTTGAATAATTATCATCCATTTTTTATTTTGTCCATATAGACTTGTTAGAAGAATTAACATAGAATTATGTATATATTTTGTCTTTTATTTCATTTTTCAATTATTTTTTTTCAAACATTTTAATGTTTGTATATTTATATATTTTTTATAGGAATACTTTAAAGGTAAGGAAACACTATATAAACAATAATAAATGAAATATATTATTAATTTAGATACATTTTCCATTATTCTTGATATATTGTAAACATATTAACTTTTTTTTGGATGTTTATGAAATTCCATTAGAATATTATGTTTTTAGGAATGAAATGATTTTGGTTATTTTGAAAAATAATTCCACAGAGCTTGTAATTATAGATTAGTTAGGAATCAACATAATGGAGGGTTTTTCTTGGTATGTCGATTAAAAAAACTATTCATTCGTTTAAATTATTAGAAATATATATTTGTTTTATATTAGCTAGAAATATATAATTTATATAAAAAATTATTAGAAAAATATATATATATTAATGGCCCCATTGTTTATTTTACATATAGATGGGACAATGACTGATGTGTAAAGAAGTGTTTATTTTGTTGAAAGATTTCAAAAGAATGCAAATATTCAGTGATGGATGTTTCATTATCTTCATGAGTATGAAAAATATAAATCACTAAGTGTTACATATCACTTAAAATAATAACCAATAACATTAAATTTTCATATATATAAATGTTAATTGGATGTTGGGTGATTTTTCTAATGGATAAGACACTTTACTGGCTATGGTCTATTTAAGGTGAAGTGAGATTAACCATTATGAATGTTTTGGATACGTGAGTTTGAATATTTATTGCATTTTTATATTATAATGACTCATAAATTTATTTTATTTATATTATATTAATAATAGAGAATGGAATTTATATTGAGAGACCACAAGAAAGAAGATTTTTGAGATCAGATGTGTAAAACGAAAGGTGAAATTTCATTTACAATTACTAAATATTGAATATATTACTGAAAATTATATTTTGAATTGAAAAAATCATTTAAATAAACTTTTAATAAAAAATATACAATAAATGAATGTGGATAATATGTTTTAAGATTTATATATGAAATAAATTCAATATGGATAGTAATGAAGCTCCGGATGGTTAGATTTTTTATAAAAGATTTGTTAATATTTCATTCAGTTAATTCGGAATACATGTTAAATGTTTCCATATTAATTTATACCTTTTTTGTGACCATCATCCTTATAGTGTAAATGATTTGATACACATAAAAATTAAATGATAGAATCATTCCACATATTTGATTATATTTTATTTTAATTATAATATATATTTTAAAATTGAATTTTCAAATTGTAAGTGTCTATTCCCCAGTTTTTCTGCTAGTGTTCTATTGTTTTTATGCTATTTTTGTTCTTTTTTATATTAGTAGGGTGATGGATCAAATGAATTTATTTTAAAAAATACTATTTTTGACATCATTTATGAAATAAATGACATTATAAATCTTGTGATTTTTTATTTTCACATCGGTTATAATATATTCGATGTGAAAAATGACTTTTCACCTCAGTTATTTCATAACTAAACTAAAAATACCATGATTATAGATTTTTTATGTTTTTTATCCTATAAATGAAGTGAAAAATCTTAAAATAAATGTTTTTCATGACCATTATGAAATAACTGACCATAAAACTCAAACAAAAAAATATTTTTTATTAACCTTCATTAAAAACTTATTTACAACGCCACCTCAAATATCTTCACATACTAACTAACATAAAAATGAAAAATAAACTAACATGAAAAATAATTGGTTTCACTAGTTATGGCCTAGGTTGACTCCCAACTAATATATTACAACACCATATGCACTTTCAGTGTGGCTATATAGAGAAAACTACACAATTTTCATGTATGTACATACACTAAAACATCTAATTTGATTCCATGATTCTGGTAGATCTTTTCATGATATTGGATATTCATAGACCAACTAGATACTAATTAGTTATCTTATATGAGGAAAAATCCAAACCATCTAAAGAATCATTACAACAGACTTATAATCCTTTACATAGCTATGTCTAAATCAATATAGAATTTATGGTAAATCTCTCCTTCAACTCTTGGGAGGTCACTTTATATTAATCTAACCACATAAACATAACCCCATTTTAATTATAATTTTGATGGAAACTATGATTTTTGATGTTTTTTGGATAAATAGATGTTTATATACTATAATAATAATAAAAAATATTAAAAAACGCATGGAATCCTCTAAAGACAAAACCACTTCAATATTATTAGGGTTTATTAGACCCCAACTTCTAAGACAGCATGACCAATAACTCCAATCTATCATGTCCTAAAATAATATTTAAATTATTTTTAAAAAAATAGATGTCTTCTCTTAATCTCTAAGATAATTCACTAATTTTAACTTTTCTAATTATGGTGTCTAGAATAAAATAGGATTATTCCATTAAAATCATGACAAATAAATAATGGAAATGATTAAATATTTGATTAATTAGAGACAGAATCACTATAGTACAATTTTTTTTAGATAATCATGAATAAATACTCATTATGTCTATAATATCTTTCAAAATATATTTTAGAAACATCATCTATTCTCACTCAAAGATGATGAAATCTAGAGAATAGATTTATCTTTTAAAACTACATTTCACCCTTTAACTAATTTAATAGATCGTTGATTATGGAAAAAGGATACAGATTCTTGATACTAACATTATTTAATCTTTATTATTCTACACATAACTATATAATTCCAAATGATTTAATCATCAAATGAACCTAAAGTACCCAATTTTATGTACTAGGTCTAATAGATCCCATTTCCTCAAGATATTCTAGAAATATTTTCTACTAACTATTATTTATTAAATCTGCAAAGCAATGTATAATAGAGATCAATTTGGTACCAATTAACAGTTCCATAGGGAATTATACTTCATATTTAGAAGGTATCCTAAAAATATATTGAGAGAAACCATCAAGGAAGGAATTACAAACAAGTTTCATGACCTTTGGATTTTCAACCTCAACTACTCCAAGTATCATAGTAGCCAACTCTGTGATAATAATCCAAATATTCCCTAAATTCAGTTATACTTTACCTATTTGAAAATTTCACTCTCTAATAAATATATAACAGATACCAATCAAAGAATTGAGATACAATCACCTTAAATAGTAATAAATGTGAGCTCATAACTGGATTAATTGATTCATACAAAATATACCATCAAAGGATTTAATTTCATGTGTTGAGAAATCCCACACACACACATATATATATATGACCATACCAGAATAGTTCAATTCAAACACATCATATTTATTTTTATCTATTATGTAAAATGAGATTTGTTGGTTATTATATTTAATTATTTATGAGTATTAAAATCCAAAATGTATGTTATATAATTGAATATAAAATAATAAGATACATTTATATATAATAATACACATTCAAGTGTAGATGATAAAAAAATAATACCTTAGCCAATCAAAGTTCCTTTCCAATATTGACTGAGGATTTCTCATTTCGATAAATCCAACCCATTCCCTCGGACAGTACATATATAAGTAAGACCTAATTAGAGTAAGGGGTGGTCAATTATCAGCTTTTTCTACCACATATAGTACCATAATATGACTACAAGGGGGTTTTTAACAACTATACCAATAAAAAACCTTAGATTCATTGTTTTAATTTGTTCATTAACTGATATTATCTAATGAATTATTGTATAATATTTTTTAATATACCTAAATATATCCACAATTGATGAATTTCATATCTTCATAAGTGTAGTTATATTTTTGTATATGTAGTCCACCCACACTAATAATTGAAAATCTAAAGTCTTATTTATCTAGGGTATAAGGATTGGTTATAACCAAAGTAATTTGATAACATCCACCCCCTATCATGACTTAATCACATCTCTTACACCCAATGAAAAACTTTTCACTCATTTCATCACATGTAATATAACAAACTACTTCCAATTTACAATTTGAACTACTTTCGTTCGATTATTGTTTCTTCTTGGCCTTAATAAATGTAGAGAGTTGAAACATCAGCACTTTCATTTCTAATAGTTCTCATAGACTAATCTAAAATTTCCCGTAGTTATCTTACATACCCCACTCATTTATGAGGGAAAAAATATGATTAGAAAATCATGAATCATATTCTTTTATTAACAATGTCCCCTAATTAAGGTCAAAAAATTCTTGATCTTTAACTCTATGGATACTATCTTGATGGAATTGTTCATAGAACAATTCTCGAAAACCATTCCATGTGAGACTCATATCCTTATTCATATCCACAAACACATCCCACTAGTGTAATCTAGATCCTCTATTTATAAAATTTCCTAGTCAAACTAGATATAGTTTTGGATTTTTAATCCTCTCGGATATATGATTGATGTGATCCACCCACTCCTTGATGTCATGAAATAAAACTACACCACTTAAGGTTGGGATGATGGAACTCAAAATCCTTAATAACATTAATCGTTGAAGGATAACACTATGGTTTTATCTATCATATTTCTTAGAGTATATGCGCTAAACCCTCATGAACATAATAATCAACAAGAGGATTAATTGGAAAAAATGTTTTTTAGTTCCTTCCTAGAAGATTTTTTGGTGGTTAACCTCGAGACATCCTATATATGTATGTAAATATCATATTTGATTCCTCCTATCAATGATGGAAAACTATGAATAATAATGTCATTGAAATAATGAGGTCATAGCCTCATCCACTATATCATTCTTTCCCTTTTTTCAATTCATTTCATCCATTGCATCTTGTCTTGGAAACATTTAAAAAATAGTTTAAACTAATGTGTGGAAGATTTTATTATCCATAATAACAATGGGAATTTCATGGTGAAATAAATTATCTATGTAATTAATGTTATCCTAACTATCACTAATAAATATTAAAAACAACTCTTTATTTATTACTGATATTTTAGTTAATATAAATATTCAATTGATTATAACCATATATTTAAAAAACATAGGCAAGAGAATGATATGTTATTTCATCCTATAATTGATTACTTATAAATATATACTCATTATGCATGAGACTGGATGGAAAATAACTAACTTATAAATAACAAAGCAATAGGGTACTCCCAGTAAATCAATCTTTTACCATTATTATTATGGATAGGCATATTTTTGGTCATGTCATGAATCTAAATATCCATATCACTTGACTAATCACACTTACACTAGCCCTTAATGATCTTTGAAACCATTTTGTAGTTAACATCACCTTGATTCCCAAACAGTACCTAAACAGGGTCATCAAAGCACCTTTAGCACACTTAAAAAACCTTTAGAGGAAGGATTAAATGCTAAGGGATGATATATACAACCAAGTGGGAAATGGTTTCCCCCATTAAAAAAGCAATTAGCAAGTATGAAATATGTTAAAATTTAGATGTGAACATAATGTTTATGTTGAGAATTACATTTCTATTCAATTATTTTGTAAAATTTAAAATGATTTTATTTAAAAATCATTATTCAAAATCATTTAATTTATAATCCCCATTTTTTGGATTCAAATTTCTAATGTTTTATTTTTTATGCTTTATAAATTTCAATTACATCACATTCTTTTTTATACTTGAAAAAAATATTTAATTTTTAGAAAGTCCGTATTTTATTAACATATGTTATTATTCTTTTTAATGTTATATTTTAAAATTTTATTTTTAGTATATTTTTTCCAATATTCAAATTGTATATCTTGTTAAAATTATATTTTTAAAATTCATTTTTTATAATCATTTTTTGGGTTATATATATACATATTCATATATATGAGTGCTTGTGTGTGTGTTTGTGTGTGTGTTTTTATATATTGGTCAATGTAGTATTCTTATATAAATCAACAATAAATATACATGCATATATATCTATACTACTGTTCATATTCTCCTTTAACAACGCATCCTCTTCTATAGCAGTAACGTGCATAGTTTCCCCACTCCAGTTTTCAGTTCATCTTATTCCTTCCGCATCTCCCATCTCAAGTTCTAAAAATTCCTTATCCTTGAACACATACCACCAGATTATTTATCTATGATAGTATAGTCACACCATCCTCCTCCATTAACTCTTATAATGTGCACCATATGAACTGCTAAAAATCCATGGTTTTGCCTCACTAATGGCACACTCACCTGGTTTGGCCAACTGTCATATATACTGAACCAAATCAGCTATAATTTTAGCAGTGGCCCCAATTTCATTTTCAGCTTAGCTAGTTCGACATTACCTCATCCATGAACCCACTCCTGATTGCTTGTTTCTCCAAGAATCACCATCTCTCAAGCGGACAATGGGAACCATTTCCATTCGAAAAGCATTACCCGGTTTTATAAATGAACCATAACGGTCGGCTTCTTCTCTTACACATATAATGTTATCACAGACGTCGGTAACTTCCATGCCGCTACACCATCGCTCTTGTCGAACCCTACTATTTCCACTCTTCCACTCTAACATAACTACACTTCCACAGCCCCACCGCACCACCGCTATTTTCAAACCACACTACTGCCACACGCATTTCTCCCCCATCTCCACTAACTCTATGCCACCAATTTACCACATTGTCACCCTACCACCATCCCTCCCTTCCCCAACACCATCTCCCCCTGCACTTCTGTCCTCCTCCTTTGTCTTCTTCATCACCATTTCTCCCTACCTTTTTCATCGTCTCTCTTGCCTCCATCACAGATATGGTTGTTGTCACTGGTTTCTAGCCTATTGTATTTTTAATTTGGTTATGTTGTTACCTCTATATTTTCATCATATTCATTATGCATTAATATGCCTCTAATATTATTTATCTTTCCCTTTTGTTTTGTTTTTCTACATCCATTCATACCCTGGTTTACAAATAATTATCTTTGTAGCCATATCTTACAAAAAAAAATTTTCATTGTAAGAAAACCAAGAATAGAAAATTATTATCATATATATTTTTGTTTCTCATTATAAATAATGTTCCTCTTTTCTATATAAAATATATTTCAGGTCCCATATTTACACAAAAATATCAAAAAATATTTTGTGTATTTCTTATTCCTTTTTATCACCATATTTAGTTTTTTTATTTTATTTTATATTTCTAAATGTAACCTTTTCCAAAAATTATATCATGGAGGTTTTTCCTCAACTATTTCTGATTTGTTCTTGTGATCATTACATAGGACATAATTTCATTTATCATGGAACCACTTTATAGGTATATATGTATGTACCCTCTATTTAGATTCATAATGTACCTCCTTTTTATCTTTTATAGCCCATGAACATGATCTTTCTTATTCTATTATGAGAGTCATAAGCCTTTCTTAATCATCACACATCGATAAAAACTTCCAAACATCAATATTCAGTTACTTTATTCTCTTTATTAGATCATTCAATAAACTATTTAGACCATAAATTATCCTGTAACATTCTTCATTAATGATCCATACCTCAACCACATCTCTAAAATTTTCATAAATTTTTTGTTTACGTTTTTCAAAAAAAAATTAGTATTTTTTTACTATATTTGTTATTGGATAAAGAACATAGATTATTTCAAGACTCAATTTGATTTCCTTTTCTTATCCCTATAAATGTTAATATCCTCATGGATACATTGAGTTCAATATCAAGATCGACTCTTCTCTCAATTCAAAAAAAATCTCCATCACAGTCTTCATCTTGTGGTTTATCTATAACTCCCACTATGACATTTTTTGGATTTGTTTACTGTCCATGACCTCACCAACTATTTCATCTGATTTTCCTAATAATTATTACCTCATGTTTGTAGTGAAATTTCATTGATCTAACATGGGTAGAACCAAAATTTAGAAAATTATTTCAGTAATGGAATTTTTTGAAAGTAGTTCTTTTATAGTGAATATTTTTTTATTCCATATTCTCATGAATTTCCAAAATATTCCTTTTTGATTTTACATCAATCATGTACATAATACTATTTTATTCAACCAATAATATATCTAATTCTCTATATTCTACATTTGTGGTGATGAAGACTTAAAAATATTCATATTTATCTACTTGATTCACCACTTTCATCAAGACAAATTGGACTTACTCTTCTACAATTTAAAAAATAAATTGTCCTAGATTAAAATTGGTGAATAACCTTCCCAGGGATATGAAATTTCTTCCAATTATTATTAGTATATATCATTATTCCATAGTTTCAAGAATAATAATATTAAAGGGAATGATTAATTTCCCTATATAGACTAAGACATCATCAAAAATTCCAATGACATACTAGATGGACTGGTCCCATAGTTAAAAAATAACATATATTTTATTTGGATAAATTTTCTTGAAAATATTTAGTTTCATCGGCCAGATAGCCCCCTATAAATAACAAATGGAATTCTATAAAGTTCAAACACTGATATTTCATGGAATAAAAAAGCTACATAGATGATAACGTTTTAGTGGAAGATTTCATCAAACAATAACTAGGAAATCCTCTCTTAGAAAAATCAATCATATATCTTCTAATATATTTTTATTATAAATGATTTCCTTAAGGAACATGGAACATGATGGCATTTGTGATATTTGAATGGTGAATGGGAAGTTGATTTCATATTACTTATATATTTACATTAATTTTTTATATTACTCTAATTACATTCCATGAAACATCCTATTTATAATGGGAATATGTGTTATTTGTGGATATATTGTGGTTGTATTTGATGTGTCATTCTCATTCCTTTCTACATCATCTAGTTTTTACTGTATTTCTAATATTCCATGTTCCTTTTATTTTTTTCTCCTTAATATTTTATTTATATTCAAATGATTTTTCTTTTGAAAGTGTTTCCTTATTATATTCATGCCTATATGAGTACCTGTGATGGATAAATGGTGTTTTACAAGTGTTTTTATCCTTTGTTATTTAGTGATGTTTAATAAAAAGTGTTTGAAAAAATTCCTAAATGGATTTTTTAAAAGAATTATTTTGGTTTTAAAATCTATGGTAATTACCAACATGATGTTTTAAAAATTATTCTTGTGTTAATTAGATTTCAAACCAATAGTTTTTGTGATTTTAATGTGTTAAAAATGTTGTAATGTTTTGTTTAAATTTTAAAGTGGTGAGTTAACCCTTGTGATTTCTATTAAAAACAACTTTTTTAGCCTTAGTTAATTTTTATATCAACATTTTGGGGTTGTTTAAAGCATTTAAAATTTACAAATGAGATGGATTATTTAAAAAGTGCGTTCTCTCCCATGTGGATTGTATTTTTAATCTTATTGTGTCTTTGAATGTTTTCAATGGATATTTAAAGGGTTGTCTATATTCCTATTATAGTTTCAAAGGTGTATGGATAAAATTTTTCCAAAGAGTATTTTGTGATTGATTTTACAAATGATAAAATGGATTGTAATTCGAAGAATGTTTTGAAAAGATAAAACCCATTTGAAATATTATAAAAACAATGAGTTTTCATAAAATGTGTGATACCCTCTTAATCCATTTTGATTCTAGTATGATCATTGTAGCTTGTGATCCAATGTAGGGATGTTTTTTATTGACAACTGTGTTTGTGATACTTGACATAGTGGTGCTTGACCATGTTTGTAAATTATTTTTTGAATGGTTTTCTTTTCATATTTTTTTATAAGAGATTGTGAAAAGGTTTTAAAGAATAAAAAAATTAATATGATATTTTGAACTTTTTTCAAACTATTTTAATGAGTTTTAAAAAATTTCTCAAATATTAAAAATTATAATGGATTGTATTTTATGCTCTAGGAATGTGTGAGTTTTGAAACTCACAATTTATTCCACCATGCCAAGTTTTATGTAAGTGGTTGGTTTTTAAACATGTTTTTGAAAACTATATCCTAGTTGGACAGATCATTGAGTTTTAAAATGTGTATTTCAAAAATGGGTGTTTGTGAAATATTTTAATGTCGTATTTTAAAATTTTTATTTGGACAAGAGGTATTTTACAATTAGAAATGTTTTCCAATTTATTTTTTTCATTTAATGGAAGTCATAGAAAAATGGATTTAACAATCATTTATGTGTTTCTACTTATTTGGTAAAATGTATTTAAAATGTTTATTTTTCTAATGTATTTCAATCTATATTTTTTAGGATGTAGTATGAAAGTGATCTATTATTATGAAATTTCAATATCTGGGCATTCTTGGTCATTAAAATTTATTAAAGAAAATAAAATGCCAAAAAACATAAAACAAAAGACATTTGGAAAATGATCCACCACCAAACACAAAAAGAAACACAATCACCACCCAAAAATATAGGTAGGTTGATATCTCTATCATTCCATCAGCCCAGGTACTCCAAAATAGGTCGAGTTGTCATCAACTTGGATGGAAAACCCATCATGTGATCATACAAAATCATAGACCGTACTAAAATCTTTGAAGATCTCCCCCCACCACCTACCAAAAGTGACCATGTAGCAATCCTATTGGAATATTGCCCCACAATCAAGGTCAGTAGTCATGTAATCCTAAGGACAGAATTCCCCACAACTGGAGGTCACCACTTACTACACCTGAAGTTGTCATTGGGTGTCGACACAAGAAGGTATATCATGTTCCATCACCAGAAGCTAGATATCTTCACCAACCATCAGCATAACCAATGGTCACTATTACAATGAGGGTTGTCATCCCAAATTGAAAGTAGGTGATCTTTTATATTTGGTATGTTGTGGTGACCAATTGGAATTTTAGATAACGCCTATATTTTTAAGCTTCAGGTTTTTTCTAGCTTGTTTTGCTTCCATTGAATCTTCTGAGAGGGATATATAGTTGGTTGATGACCCAATTTCAACTTCTTTTATGTATCTATTTTTTAAGTTATTAATATTACTGAATCAAATTGGATGGAAATGAAAAAAATATGGTTGGATTCCAATGGTCTGACAAAAGAATATGAAGATGGAGTGAAAGAGTTCATCAAATTTACAAAAGATCCTGCATATAACCCCTCTCAAATCAGTGGTCCGTGATTTTGCTGTTTTTATTCATGGTTAATTAATCTAGAGGATTTGGAAGAACACTGGATCTATTAGGGTATAGATTGAAGTTATAAATATTGGATTAACTATGTGAAAAAAGTGAATATATCTAGTGGCTGGGATAACACTGTATTTTATGGATCGTTTGATATGATTACAAGTATGTATAGTAAACAAGGGAATATTGAGGATGTGATTAAATATTTAAATGATGATAATGATCATATTGAGAAAATGAAAAGGAAAATTGGAGATGAACTTTATGATTTCCCAAAAAAAATGACTAGTTAAAGAGTTGTGTAATTGATGTGGCACACAAATACTAGAAATAAATAAGGGAAACTACATCATTTCAAAAAATCCCCTCAACGGAAAGAGTATTGATCAAGAGTATCTGAAATTTGGAAACGAGTCGAGAAACATCTACCTTGTGTTATCTATTGAGGGAGTGAATCCTTTTATTTTTCAACGTAACACTTATTGTACATGTATGGTTATGTTGGTATATTATAACTTTCCACTATGGTTATGCATGAAAGGAAAGTACATCATGTTATCTATGCTTATATATGGACCAAAACAACCAGGTAATGATATTTATGTTTATTTGGTTCCATTGATCATGGATTTAAAATTATTGTGGGAATCATGTTTTACGTAGTAAAATTATTAGGGAAATTAATAATTCGCATTGAGAACCATCTTTTACAGGATGATAAATTAATTTCCTACTTATGTATATTTAATAGGACATAGTATTAATAGAACTCATGGTTTTTCCATTTGTGAACAAGTTATACAATAAATTAGGTATAAAATTTCATTATAAACCATGCTACTAGGAAATCATATATTTCTACATGATGGCATATGTACAGATATTGGATGACTTCATTCGATGGAATTTCAAAAGAAAGTACTCCGTTGTCTCCACTGAAAGGAGATTGACTATTTATGAATGAAAAATATGTGGACACTGCTTTGGGAAACCATTTTTGAAAACCCTTATGAAAACCAATTGGAAAAAATAGATCTGTTTTTTGATTTAAAATAATGTTATTTGTTGTACATTAGGAATTATCTTGATGTTATGAATGTTCAAAAAATGTATGTTATAGTGCCCTCATCACATTGAAAAATGCACCCAAAAAAGATGCAATTAAGTATAGGATTGACATTGTTGACATGGAAATACGAGAAGTGTTGGTGCTATTTAAGGGTGTAAATGAAATTTTCTTCCTCAAACTACTTACACTATTTCCATGCATGAGATATATCAATTTTAAAACTTCTTGAATGATGTAATGGTTTTAGGGATGTATTCATCCAATATTAACAACATCGTGTTAAGGAATGGTTTAAATTTATGGGGTCTGAAGTAACATGAAATTCATGTTTTGATGAATGATCTAATTCCTATAACTTTATGTTGTTGTTTTCCCATGAATTTCCATTATACATTAACCATGATTTGTTTATTCTTAAAATCTATATGCAAAAAAGTGATAAAGCTGATGAAATTACCGATGATGGAAAGAGAATTTATCTTCATATTATGTGAATTGGAAATTTTCTCTCCACCAATATTCTTTAATATAATGGTTAATTTTATGGTACACCTAGTGAGAGAGATTCGACTTTGTTTTCCTATACAATATATATTGATGTACCCCAATGAATGGTATCTGAATATTTCTAAAGGGGGTATTTCAAAAATAAAAGTCAGCCAGAGGATTTTATTGCAAAACAATATATTATTGAGGAAGATATTGAATTCTGTACCGAATACATTTTTGGTGTGGAAAGAATGGGTTCAACAAACACTTGTCACACTTGGAAGCTTACATATGAAGGAATTTCTTGAGGAGATTTTGTCAAAATAAATATTAAAGATCAAGAGAATATATAGCTTTACTTTTTATATAATAGTTTAGTGTTTTCCCCATCTTTTTAAACCCATAAAGAAACTATTCAGCATTTTAATCAATAAAGGGATGAAATATGGATATCAAATCAACATAATAAAAAAATTAAAGGATGGTTTCAAGACCATATTTTTAAGGAGTTAGATGAAAATTGGGAATCAATTTCAGAACAAATTCAATGGATAGCTAGAGGACCATGTGGGTATGTATTATCTTACAGTTTTAATGTAATTAATGGTTATAAATTGTCAACAAATGAACATGATGAAGACAGTACCATGAAAAATAGTAGATTTACACTTATGGATGAAGTGACGCATGTTTCTTTTACTAAGGACAAAATCCTATTTAGGTAAATATTTCATACTTTGGAATCATCAAACAAATATGGGATTTAGATTATACAACATTCCGATTGTCAATTATTTAATGCAAGTGGGTTGATAATAGGGGTTCTATTAAAATTAATTAATTAAGATTTGTGAATGTTGATTTTAGTAAGGAAGGGTACTATAATGAATTGTTTATAATTGCATTATAGGTAGAACAAGTATTTTATGTTCCAGATTCTACAAACAGAAAGTGGTCAATTGTACTATTATCGACTAGAACCAATGAATTATTAGAATAAAATTAAACTGAGGATGACCCTATAATTGGTACATTGTAATAATTTCATAGATTCCCCTATATAGATGATGTTTTGTAAGTCATAGGAGACGACAATGAATATATTTTGATGGTCTATAGAGGGGTCAAATCCCTTCATGCTTTATAAAATAAAGTGTTTAATAACTAGGTTATATTTTTTTAATATACATCATTTCATCCCATGTTATTATCCATTTGTTGTTTCATTTATACACTCTAAACTAAATGTTAAACCACATCTACTTATAGTGAATTTTAAATGTGTTAGTTCCCCCAATCCCAAGAAATATTAGGTCTCTCAACATGTTGCTGCTCACAGTGCCAAAGACCAATAACCGTCTTCACATGATGGTGCTCCCATTCCTAAGGAACAACAGGTTTGTCAATATGTTTTTGCACCCAGTGTGTAAGTACGATGACCATCTTCACATGATGATGTTACCACTCCAGAGGAATATATTGACAATTTTGAATCTGAGGAAATTGTAGTTGGTGAAGGATCATCGACTTAGAAAAAATAGTAGTGTCGTAGTTTGACAATGTTATTAAGACTCATTAAAGTTAAAATAAAAGGCATCAAATACGAGCTTATATGGAATACGCAAGGTCATTATGTTAACCCCAATATGGTTATGTTCAATAGTTACATTGAAATTATTGCACGAAAACACATGCTGATTGATGTCGATTCATAGAACCATGTTTTCCCCACACTTAAGAAACTTATTTCATAATATATTATGGTAAAATTATCATATCTTTTATAAATTTTACTAAAAAAATAATAAATATTTACTTACTCTTCATCATCCCTTGAATAGTTCATTTATAATAGATGACTCACACAATAAATATGTATCAATGTTTGCTGGATGGATTACTAGAGGATTTCACGCAATTCTAATGAGACATAATATTAATGATATTGAACGCAAAATAAACCCACACCCACTGCTTATCTATGCACACCTGATAACATGAGAAGCATGTGATGTGTTTACTGGCCATCATGAAGATGTGTATTTTTAGGTACATTGAGGCTAGTAATATGTTTTTTAGGGGTATGTTTATTAATCAGTTTGATATAAATTTTTTTATATATGAAAAATCAAATGAGTTTTGAAAAGAAAGAATGGGTAGTAAAACCAACAAACTCTAACCTCAAAGAAAGGATGGGGTATTCTTCTCTTGAAAAAAAAAATAGTAAATTTTTTAAATCTACTGTAATACTTTTATGTGACATGAAACAATAGTATAATTATGTTATTCTATTTATATGAAGATTGATTCCTTCAAATCCAAGGATACTTCTATTCAACACCATGTTCTATTGAATAAGGCATGTGTAAATAATGATGTGATACAAATAGATGAATACACGCACAAAATGTGGGAAAATGTTAAATTATGACATAATAAAATTTATTTTTCCCTTTAAATTGATGTTAAATAACAATGATTATATATTTTACTATAATTTCTATCCAGCATAGTCACATGAATAATCAAAACATGTACAAGATAAACACGTACTGTTGGGGGCCTTGAGGCGACCAAAATAGTATGGTTGCGTCAGAGGTGTGGGTTTTTTGGGTGAAACCCCAAACATATTTTGAGAAAAAAACAAGAGGAGGATAAAGGTGAAAAAATGAAACATATGAGAGAATAAATAGCTAACCTTGGAGAATAATTCCAATAGAAGAGAGAGTTACTAGAAACTTTTATGGGTGGAAGCAAAGTGGAGAAACTATACAAGAACAAACATCATGTGAAGATCCCACCCCACCCCTACTAGCTTTGAGACGAGTGGTTCCCCTCAATTAGTTATCTTAGTTGTGGTAAGAAATTTTATTGAAACTCTTTCTATTAAATGTAAATTACAAATACATTGATACCTTTCTTGTACTAATATTCTATAGTGTTAAAATGACTGTGATTTATATCTATTAACACCCACCCATCGACTTGTAGTGGTGGAAATATTGTTCAATATTCAAGGTGATAGTCTACACAACACACCATTTTCAACAGGTCATGTGACAATGGTGATTGAAGTATCTCATGATATGATCATCAATCTACCAATTACACTTGATGGCAATGATATTAATATGGTCAACCGAGTGGTTGTATCCTTCATCACATGGCTGTCAAATATTTTAAAAAAAATGCAGACAAGGATGTATTAATTTCCAATTTATTTTTCAAACTAAAACATAAATAAATAATGAAAAAAAGGTCTGAACCGATGATTGTTATTACATAGGGACAAAGGCAAGGGGTGAAATGAATGACCAACTTGAAACCATCTAAAGGATCGACTAACCTCTTGAAAATATCTATCGAAAACACCTTTACCCCACATGTTCAATATCCAAATTTACAATCATTGATGGTTCATATTGATATAATGTTAATAAAAGGTAGTAGTCACATAGTTGATTTTGAAGAAAATATCTACAGAGAGTAAGGTTAAGACTACATTGGTGTTGGGAATGTAAATGAAATCTTTAACTATTATTGGATAATAACCTCAGTTGTAAATTTCTACATGAGGTATGTTTTCATGATTTTATTTTCCAAAAGTTGATATATTGTGTTAATTATAACTAAATACATTTATTATATTTGGTAGGTGTATATATTAATAACAGTTTAAGAGATTTCCCCATGAAAATAAATTGGGCTCGTAAGTCCTCACAACACCTTTACAGAACAACCAAAAATAGAATTCATAAAAATTATGACATAGTGGAAGGTCTGGTCAAATATTTTGATAAAAAACATTCATATGACCAAGTATTCTTAATACCAATAATGCAGTGGTAAAACACTACAATTTAATCATATCAAATATATTTTCATTTCGTTCATTACATATTCCTTTTTGTGTTTTTAAGAAAACTTGGGTTCTCATTTTATTAAATTTGAAAACTTAAAATATATATTCACATGATTCAATGCATGGATACCCAACAAAAAACACACATGATAGAATTTTTCATTTTTTTAATACACTACATCCAACGTTTCAGAAAAAAAAATCTAGCAATATAATTTATATTATCTTTCAATGAGTATTCTGTTATGATAGGGCGGTGCATCAATATCATGAAAAACAAGGAATGAGTATAGTGGCTATGCATGAGGACATAGAATATTTCTACAACTAGAAAAGTAGCAGGGTATATATAATAATAATTCACTATCCAAACCCATATCAAAAAAATTACTTATTATTCTCGATTTTTCTTCAGTGTCTGAAAGAAACAAATTCAAAAGATTGTGGTTGGGATGTTTCTAAATTTTTGAGATAGAGCATATTCCATGAAAAAAATACCATCCCTAATGAGGTATTTTCGAATGTAATTACTTTTTTATTTAAAATATTTATTAATCTTTTGTGTATTTATATTTTCCCATACCATTGTGACTATTGAAAAGACTTTTATTCACATGACAGTAAGATTTTCTTTGAAATGAATGGCCAGCATACTTGAAGAAATCATGTGCATAAATATCAAGAAGGTTTCAATTCTATAAAAGTGTTGGATTGTTTCATATTTATGTTTAATTTAATTATTATTAGTATTAATCATATAATATTTTTTTCTTATATTGGTGGATTCCTTTGTTCGAGTTGGGGTGGTTTTTTTGAAGATTATCATGCTAAAAATAAGTAATACTAAAATAATGTAAATTAAACATAAATATTAAACAATCCAATACTTATATGTAAGTCACATCTTCATGCAATTTTTGTTCATTATTCTATCAGGTATTCTCCCCATTAATTTCTATGAAAATTTATATTGTCTTTTGAGTATGACTCTTTTCGCTAGACATAGTATTACTATAAAAATATAAATACACAAACTATTAATAAATATTTTAATTTTTTTTTAATGAGAAAAGACAAGAAGGAACTTACAAAAGTCTAAAGATAGGAAATTTACATTTATCTTTTTGCAAAATAGTGACCAGATCACCTGTGATTCTTAAAATGTATGTTCGAGAGTGTGCAAAAATACCTATATTAGCAAGGCTATCTACAAGGCGATTGGATTCATGATAGACATGAGTTATGATGTATTGCTTTGAAGCAAGGATATCAAGGAATTTAATCCATTTGGATGTGAGTCTCCAATCTAGGTGAATTTTCCCCATTCTGACTGCTTGAACAATTGCGGATGAATCGATTTCAAAACAAATTCTATCCCAGTTGTTCTATTGTGCAACATCCACTACAGTAATAAAAGCCATCATTTCTACTTTCAGAGCAGTGACCTGTCCACAAGGTCCATAAATCCCTTCCACGAAATCACTATTAGAATCCATGAAAGCAATGCCATATCCAGCAGGTCTGGGGTTGCCTTGCGATGCACCATCCGAGTTGCATTTGATCCATCCTGTAAAAGGAGGAGTCCAGAATACTTCAAACGGGCAAAGTGGTTTAGGATAATTACCTTGAAGTTTCATTCTCCTTAAGACATCAAAATCTCTGATTATATTATTACAATGCACATCATGAAGTTTATTATACATTTTCATTGCCAATAAAATTCTTGAGAGAGAAGAATTAAGATTAAAAGGAGCATTATCAGGTCGACATTTGTTCCTGCCCATCCAAATAATATATATTGTTTCCGCACAAGCAACCAGGAAAAGCATTCAAATCTATTTTTAGAGAGGAACTTCTAAAATGTAATTAAGAAGGTTACTAATATTCTTGACCTGCATTAGATGAACCTCAAAGAAGGTGAAAACCGAAGTCCAGAGTGATGAATCCATCTTGCAGGACAGAAATAAGTGGTTGATATCGTCCCTATGATGATGACATAGTGAGCAGCTAGAGCACAAATAGATGCCCACTTTCTGTAGATTAACATCAATTGGAAGCTTACCCAGATGCAGCCTCCATAACAGTGTATAACGAGATGGATGAATCCACTATTTGTGAAAATTCAGAATTAGAGGGCTAGTTCTTGGGATAAGGTGATTGTAAAAAAGTTTGGAATACAGAATACCATTTCTTCTCAATTCCCAAATAATCATATCTTTAGTTTAAATGAAGTTACAATCCGAGACTTTCTATGCAATTTGAGATGGCAGAGAGTTGATCTGCTGAAGATGAACTTGTATGGAAGCATTATAATCAATGTCAAAATTAGTAATATCAATACTTTCAATCAAAGGAGAGCCCATCCAATTATCCTTCTAGAATTTCAGAGAAGAATTAACACTGACCATCCAATGTGAATGTGTATAAATCCTTTGAAAAATCATTCTAAGACTTGGCCATAATGAGGAATGCATGTGTGTAATCCTCCCCTCAAGAAGTTTTCCTAGAAATTTATCCCTAAGAAAGATAAGGGAGTAATATTTAATGTTAATGAGTCTCCAAATAAATTGATCCTAAAGGTATTGATTAAAAAGTTCAATGTTTTCAATCCCCAATCTCCCAAGCGCGTGTCGTAAACAACATTTCTTCTAAGGTGCGACAATAACTTTTCTTTCCAAAATACTACCCCTCCACACAAAATTCTTCATAAGAGAGTTAAGAGTTTTAATGTTGGAGGTAGGCCAAAGATACACCATGAAGGAGTAAACCAATTTTGAGACAATCACATGCTTAACAAGACAAATCCTTCCCGCCATTGATAGGGACTTTCCTTTCCAAGTAGAGAGGGTTCACCTAACCCCACTCACCACCTCGTTAAAGTAGGAGGAACGAGGTCGTCCTAGGAACATAGGGACCCCAAGAGATGATTCTATCAGAAATGTGAGCAATCCTATTGGCCAGAATTTTAGTAATGATCTTCTGAATAGTGTTTATGAGAGAAAATGGCCTGAACTGACTAATTTCGCTTGCATTATCAACCTTAGGAATTAAGACAATGAATTGAAAATTAAGACCTTGAATGTGAGAGCCGCCATTGAAAAAATGCTTCACAAATTTGTAAACATCATTCTGAATATCATTCTAATAAAATTGAAAGAAATCATTTGTGAAACCATCTAGTCCTGGAGAGATACCTTTTTGAAGTCCCATCACTACCTCTCTGATTTCAATAACCATAGGAATTTGAGTAAGGAGTGTTTTTTCATCTTCAGTGACAAGTTTCGGAATAATACCCTCCATAATTTGATCAGCATTACTAGGACCATTGAAAAGTGTTTTATAAAAGGAGACAATATAATTTGAGAGACTTTGTCTGTCATCCATAATAATATCCCCATATTTTAAGAGAGATATAGGTCTGCTAACCCTTTTGGCTCATTGAAGCGCATTATAGAATTTGGTATTTCTATCTCCATCAATGAGCCACCTTACTCTGCAAAGTTCTTTATTAATGTTGTCTCTAAGAACCAGCATATTGTTCAGTTGTAGGGAAACCTTAGCCTCTTTCTCATCCTCACTAGAGAAATCACTGATGGATTTTGATTGTTGTATATCATGTAAAGATATTTCAAGAGTATCAATTTCTTGATCTAGGGTGCTGAAACTTCTTTTACTCCTGTTCTTGAGTTTCAATTTTAGAGATCGCGGCTTGAAAATACAAGCTAGTGGATTATTATTGAAATATATGGTGGCCCAAGTGTCCCTCACAATTTTTGAGCATTATGGAATGGTTATCCAAGAATTATTGAACCGAAATGGTAAATTCTCTCTTTCACCTTTCCCAATAATGTTTTTCATAATTGGATGATGATCTGAGTTGTTCCTTGTAAGAGTGACACATGAAATAGTTTTCCATCTATCAAGCATGTTTCCATTTACAAAGGCTTGATAAAGCCTTCTAGATCTCATGTTGTGCAGATATTTTCTATACCAAGTATATTTATCCCCAAGAAGGTTAATTTCAGTAAGCTTTGATTCATCGATACAGGATCTGAAATCGTTCATTGACATGGAACCAGGAGCATTCCCAAGCCTTTCATCTGCATGTAGTATTTCATTGAAGTCACCCATAACCACCCAAGCATCAGAAATGGAAGTGGACAAATTCACTATGTGATTCCAGAGAGATATTTGAGTATAATAATAATTTTAGGCATAAACCATAGAACATACAGTATTATAACCAGAGATAGTAAACCTGTACGTAATTATCTGCTTGTCCAATGTGAGAATAACAGGATTAGTAACACTATTATGAACCAGAATCCATAATCTGTCAGGATCATAATCCTGGATAGAGCCAAGAATAGAATAGCCATGTCCAGAAAAAATATTAGAAGAGTTGGAACCCTTGGTTTTAGTTTCAAAAAGCCCAATTATATCTGGTTTATACTTACTTTCCAACAGCCTAAGGGAACATAAAGTTCTAGGGTTGTCTAAACCCTGACAGTTCCAGAAAATAATCCTCATTTTGGTTTCTTCTTGGGGGTGCGGCCCCCTTTTTCAATAGTTTCTAAAACTTTATTCCTACCAGATCGTCTCAGCTCTATCTTTAGAGAGTCATCAAAGGACAATGTCTTCCTTGGGGTGATTGTATTAAAATGAGCAACAGAATTCTCAGCAGTATTTCCAATTTCCTTTTTAGAGTGGGCATCCACATTCTGGTGTGAAATTACTTGTAAGATCAGAGCATTCTCCATTGGCCGCAGAGGTGATGTACAATCAATTATCCCCTCAGGATTCTCAGTTGTATTTCCAATTTCTTTTTTAGAGTGGTCATCCACATTCTGGTGTGAAATTCCTTGTAAGATCGGAGCATTCTCCATTGGCCGCGGAGGTGATGTACAATCAATTTTCCCCTTAGTATGTTTATCTAAGTCCCTCAGGATGTTTTCACTAATGAGATGAAGAGTGAACTCATCATATTGTATGTCAATCACTAGATGGAAAATGAAATTTGAGAAGATCTGTTGGTCAGTGCATTCATCTTGTTGAGGTATAATACTGAGTTGTTGGGATTATTTAATACTGCCTTTCTCTTCCTCTTCAACAAGATCATCCCAGGACCTGCTAGTGTCTCCTACTTGCAGTTCAACTTCCTTTAAGCTCCCAGTTTCATCTTTCCTTACATACTACTTAGAAGCAGCGGATGATTTTCTTGGTACCTCGTTCCATGCAGTATGTTTTCTTTTATCTTGTACCATCCTTTGAACAAAGCGGCATTTATCAATGACATGACCCACCATCCTGCAATGTTCACAATATTTAGGTAATTTTTCAAATTCAAACCTAACCTCAATAAGATTATTATTGACATCCAGTGAAACACGGTCAGGAGGTGAGGAATCCATATCAATCTCAATCAAGACTCTGGCATAGAGTCCCCGGTCTCCACTAATTTATTGCTTGTAAATCCTTAGGGGCATACCAATTCCAGATGCAAGATCACTAAGTATTTTAGGATGCCAATATATCCATGTAAGACCATGAATTCTTTCCCAAACTTGAGTAATAGATTTTTATTGAGTAAATGGATTAAAATTGGCTTCCCATTCTAAGAGATGAAAGACTCCTGGTTTATGATTCAGATTTCCATAGCACCATATACCATTCAGCTCCTTCTGTGTTTGTAGTATGACATGAAAGTATACTTTTCCTAAAGGAATTAGACACCAATTGCGAATATTCCAGCAATTCGAAATGTGTTGCTTGAGATCAGATATTGACCAAGGCATTGCACCTCTTTCATAGGATATACGACAAAGCACCAAAAATTTCCACACCTCCATCCTTTGTTTAACCACATCTTGATCCGCAACCACATTAATACCTCCATCTCCAGACCTCTTTATAATAGGAGTTTTTCCTTGAATGTGTGTGTCTGAACAAGAATTTGAGAGCACTTCTGTAAAAGAGATCCCTTTGCAGGGAAGAATAGTTGAAATGGGGTCAGCTATAGATTCTGCAATACTAGGAGGGAACAATCTCTCCCATTCTGGATTAAACGAGCCCATTTCTCATCATGATTAAGCCAGATCTTAAATGAAACAGTAACTATCTTCAAAAACACATCTTCCAGGATTATAGTTCTCTTAGGGAATATGATCTCTCTCGTAAATTTACAAACATTATAATTAAAATATTTTCCATTTTGTGTTTCGAACACAATATAAACATTGATAAATATAAATATTTATTTAATATCTTTTGGGATAGTGAAATCTTATTATATATACCATGACACTTTTCTAGTCGTAGAACATGTTTGGTTCCTTATTCATAGCTCCTAGAATCATTCCCTATTTTTCATGATATTGATGCACTTACCTATCATAAAATAATCCTCATTAAAAGATAATATAAATTATATAACTTTATTTTTAGTTTTAAGACGTTAGATTTATTGTATAACAAATTTAAAAACCCCATCATGTGTGGTTGGTTTGTTGTGTAAACGTGCATTGAATACCACAAATATATATTTGGAGTATCCGAATTGACCGTAATGATCATCCAATGAAACCTAAAAACACAAAAAATGAATAAGTAATTAAAGAAAATAAAATATTTTTCATATTATTAAATTATAGAGTTTTACCCCTATATCTCTGTTATTATGAATATTTTTTCATCCATAACATTTCTTTTGAACAGTTTGACCAGGCCTGCCATTAATTTGTTTTTCTTATTCTAGTTTCTTTTTGTTTTGTATAGGTGGTGTGCGGGATAACAAGTCCAGATTTGTTTTCATGGGTAAATACCTTCATTTATTTTTAATACATATGCCTTTATAAAACATGAAATTCATTTAGTCATAATTAACACATTATATCGGCTTTGGATAAACAACTCATGAAAACATAACTCATGTATAAATTTACAACTGAGATGATAAACAAATCATATTCAAGGAATTCAATTACATTCTCTACCCCAATGTAGTATTCACCTTCCTATCAATTCATATTTTCTTCAGATTCAACTATGTAACTACAGCCATTTTTTAACATTGTATCCACATAAACCTTAAATTTTAGTAAATTTGGATATAGAATGGGTGAGGTAATGTTTTTTTTTTGATAGATCCTTTTGATTGGTTGGTCGATCCATTAGATGGTTTTGAGTTGGTATTTCTTTTCAACTTCTTCCCTTGTACATCAATAAAAAATTTCAACGGTTCATACCATTTTTTTAGTTGTTAATGGTTTAGATTTAAAATTTAATTATAAATGAATACCTCTTTATCGATGGGTTTTTCTACAAGATGTGATGGAGATGAGATGAATGTTCGAATATCTCAGTTGGACATGTGAATATCATCATCATCAAGTGGAATATGTATCTTAGTTCTTAGCTCATGAGCTACATTGACAACCATGATCACATGACCTGTTGGAATTGGTCTATTTTGTAGACAATCACCTTGGATATTGAACATCATATCCCTTGTTACAAGGTGATGGGTGGGTGTTGATTGTGATAAATCACATTTATCTTTACCTTGTAGAAATTCATTATAAGAAAGGTATTACTATATATCTAATTCACATTTCATAGAAGAAATTATTATAATATTGATTACCATGACTAAGATAGCTCTTTGAGGGGAATGGATCATCTCAAAGATAGTGGGGGTGGGGCGGGATCATTACACGATTGTTGTTCTTGAGTTGTTTCTTCTCTTCTCTCCCTCATAAATTGTCCTAGAAACTCTCCCTGCCATTGGAATTATTCTTCAATGGTAGCTATTATTTCTCTCATTTGTCTTATTTATTCACCTTTATCATCCTCTTGTTTTTTCTAAAAATATATTATGGGTGTCACCCCAAATCCGCACCTCTAATGTGGCTATATAGTTCGGGCCACTTGAAGGACACTAATATTATGTGTTCATCCGGTAGAGGTGTTTCATATTCATGTGACAATGTCAAATTGAAAATATAGGAAAATAAGTAATTATGGTTATATAATAGTGATTTAAAGAAAAACAAATTTTTATTATTTCACATGTACACATGTTTCCAAACATTTTGTGTTTTCTTATATTAGTATCCCATCATTATTTATATGTTCCTCCTTCTATAGCACGTGGTGTGGGATGAATCTGTATTTGGATTTTGAGTCATCAATATTCATATAAATAGAGGAATATAATTATGATGTTGTTTCATGACACATAAAATTATTACGGTAGATTTAAAATACATACCAATTTTTTTGGAAGTGAAGTGTGGCACATCCTTGCTTCACGGTAGGGATACATTTGTTTTGTTGTCTATTCCTTATTTTTATCACTATGTTTTCATTTCATAAATAATAAAATTTACTCAAAGTGATTAATACACATATCATCAAACAATGTATTACTAGCTATAATTCACCTAAAAATTCACATCAATCCAACGACAAGTAAACACATCCATCACTTCTTGGGTTATTAGGTGTGCATACATAAGTGGTGGGTGCTTTTTTATTTTACATTCAGTGTCTTTTTGATGATGTCTCACTAAAATTGTGTGAATTACTCTATGAATCCTTCTAGAAAGAATTAATTCATATTTCTTGTGGAAGTCATCAAAAATAAATTCACTCTTTAAGGGATAATGAAGAGTAAGTAAATTTATCATTATATTTTTTTAGTAAAATAATGAAATGATATCATAATGTTACGGTTAGGTCCACAAGGCTGAATACTCTAAGAGGGGGGTGAATCAGGGTATGACTAATTTAAAATTAAATCTCATTCTGATCTTGTTTCGCAGTTAAAAAAACACTCTTCTCTCTCTTTCCAGTTGCACAATATAAATAGAAAGTAAAGAATGCACAGGACACATCAATTTTTACTTGGTTCACCCTCAATGGGCTACGTCCAAGGAGCATACACTGACAATGCGCCGATGTACCAAATTCACTATAAGCACGCTACTGTTTACAAGGTTTGGGATATATCACTTCTATTCTCAGGCTCACTGCGTTTACAATGTTTTCAGTCAGCTCACTGCTTTCCCAAGGGTCACTCCCTGTTTCTCTCTCTCTGGCTCACTGCCAGTGGAGAGGATCACCTTCTTCCTCTTACTTTGCTCACTGCACTGGAAAATATCCACTCACAGTTTATAGACCTCTAGGTATTTTCATTATCACTAATGAATACGTCCTCTATTTTATTTGGATTCTCTGTTGAAGTCCAACTTTCACCTATATATGAATATCATTTGCACCGAAGGTATCGGGCAATCTTCCAGCTTTCACGTAGCCCTGGATCTCTGTCGTGAATCAACCTTACCTCACGCCCTTCTCTAAGCCGGCGTGCAAGTCTCGGCGCGCAAGTCAAAACTGGCGTGCAAGTCCACCCTAACCACTTGTGCGACACAAGCTTCTCCAGCTCCAAACTTGCGCGATGCGCACCCTTTTACGCCCAAACCAATATTGGTGCGCAGCCAAAAACTTTCAAAATTCTTCAAAATCTGGCGTGCAAGTGTCACCAAACCACTTGCGCTATGCCTTCTTATTCAACTCAAAATTTACGTGACTCGCTTCCTTTCTCGGCCAAACCACCTTAGGCGTGCAACTATCACCTGGTGCACAACTTCTACTTGTGCGACCACACACCACTTGCGTGACCACCACACCTGCGCGACGGGAGCACTGATTTTTCTAAGTGTTGAACTCTACACCGAATGAGGAGGGTTGGACTTGTATTTATAAGCATTTGGACACCCTGCGTGATGGCGCACAAGTCTCCCCTCGGCACGAAAGTTTCAACATGCAAGTCACTGCCGCACAAATCACTTGTGCGACCAACCCTAAAACTTGGGCGCCCCTTATCCCTTTTCCATATTTTCATGCTCTGATCTTGAAAAAACATTAGGCACACAAGTTTCTTTGCCTCCAAAACCTCAGCGCTCAAGTCCCTTTTCCAAAACCCAATTTTCTCCATTTGTCAATTTTCAGACCCATAAATTTGGCAAACACTGGAAAACGGAACCACCTTTGTCTACTCTTTTTGTACAGCCTCCAGATCATCCATTCCTTTGTTGACATTATTGAATCAAACATGGATCGTTAACCATATCCCTTGAACTTGACATTTCACCATGAAACCCTCTTTGTCAACAAACTTATATTTCATGGTTTTCTTTGTCAATAATCACAACACAGATGTCCACTTTGTTAACAAACACAACCACCTCAAAAATGCTTCAATGATACCTTGAGGGATTTTTTCCCAATGGTTACCATAATATATTCCCACATTAGTATCTTATGTGTCAGCACAACATGGTTTAACAAATCTACGTCAACTGGTGTGTGTTTCCGAGTAGAAATTTATATGTAACTACTAAACATGACCTTGTTAAGGTTATCAATATTTCCATGCACATTCCATCTAACCTCATATTTCATGCATTTGGTTTTCACCTTAATGATTTTTTTATAACATTTTCAAACTAAGACTCTCTTATTTTTTTGTCCTTCGATCCTTCTTTTCCTACCATTTACTTGGATTCAATATACTCAATATGTTCCTATAGAGTGGTAGAATAGACAATTATCGATGGTCATTGTACCACTGCTCTGGGAGCAATAATAGGTTGAGAAACCAGTTGTTCCATATAATTTGAAGCACTAAAACATGAAAAAGGTTGTTGTTCCTCCACACTGTGAGTGGCAGTAGGTTGAGGGACCTGATTCTTCTCAGTATTGAGAGAACCAACACGTACAAAATTAATTATCTGTTAAAGGGTTTTGAAATTTAATTTAGAGTACATAAATATAGCAGTGAATAGATAGTACCATGAGGTACCAAAATGTATATTACAAAAAATATATATAAACTAATTATCGAACTCTATTTTATTAAAGTATAAAAGAATTTTAACCCTCTATCGACTATCCAAATCCCCTCATTTTGGTCTGCTCTGATATACTAAACCCTATCTGCATTGAGTTCGCTGTGAAATTATTGTGATGTCCCATAGAAAGGGTCATCCTTAGTTAAATTTTCATCTAACCCTTCAGTGTTTTTGGTCAATAACATAAAAATTGACCACTTTTGGTTTTTAGGATCTAAAACATAGAATAATTGTACTACCTATAATGCGATTATAAATGGTTCATCTTTATACCCTTCCTTACTAAAATCAACTTTCAAGAATACTAATTCTTCTATTTTAACATCACTCATGTTATCAACCCACATAAATTGAAAAAATTTCTCTTGGAATGTTGTATAATCAAACTGCCAAATTTTTTTATGGTGCCAAAGTATGATATGTTCACGTAAATTTGATTTCTATAATTAATACCATAAACATGCATCGCTTAATACACAAGTGTAACTTCACTTATTTTCATGGTACTATCTTAATGATGTTCATTTATATATAATTTATAACCATTAATTACAAATACATTCTAATATAATACATACACACTTGTGCCTTCGACTAACCATCGAAGTCATTCTAAAATTGAATCCATATTTTCATCTAACTCCTTAAAAATATGGTCTCAAAACCATTATATTAACTTTCTATTATGTGTATTTGATATCTCTATTTCATCTCTAGATGAATTCAAATTCCTAATAATTTATTTTTAGGTTTCATTATATGGAGAAACCTCTAAACTATTATGAAAAATATAAAGGTGGGCCTACTCCCGATCTGTAATATTGATTGTGACAGCAAATCTTCTTGAAATTTGTTCACCAGCAAGATGCCTAGCGTGAAGAGAGTTTTGTAGACTAATTTTTTTTCACCTTGTACATGTATTTGGAATAGACTTCAATGTCTTCTTCAATAATATATCACTCCAAAATACAACCCTATAACTGAATTTGATTTTTGAAATACCCTTTAAAAATATTCATATACCATTAAATGGGGGTACATCCATCTATAGTGCATATGACCACATATTAGAATATCTCTCACCAAGTGAACCATCAAATGAACAATCATATCAAAGAATGTTGGAAATAATAACATTTCCAATTAACATAATATGATGTAAATTTTTCTTTGTATAGTTAGAAATTTCATTAGGTCTATAACTTTGGTGCATGTACCTTCAAAGATGAAATAGATCTTGGTTAATATATGAAAAAATTTCTTAGAAAAAATGAACCTTAAAGCTATAGGAATTAGATCTTGCATCATAACATGGAATTCAAGTGATTTTAAACCATTTAACATTAAATAGGTCATTGACACAATGATCTTGATATTCAATGAATACCCCTATAGAACCATTACATCATTCAATAAGTTGAAAAACTGATATCTATCATACTTAGAAAAAGAAAAATTAACGGGAAGAATAAAAGTTTGTTTTAAACCCTTCATCGGTGCTAACTCATCTATTTTTCCCATGTCAATCATGACCAAACTAGCCTTAAATTCATCCTTTTTTTGTTAGGTGCATTTAACAATGTGCTAATGACACAAACACGTTCATTTTCTTCAACTTTCATAACATCAATAAAATGTTTGATGTACATGCAATTCCAATATAGTAATTCAAAAGAAACATATCTCTTTTTTCAACCAGTTTTCGTAAGGTTTTTTTAAAAGGGTTTACCAAAAGTGGTGTCCACATATATTAATTTCTCATACAGTTGATCTCTTATTAGTTAAGATGGTATTGTATGTTATCTTGAACATCCATCGAATTATCTCGTCCCTGATCGATACTTATTCCATCAGGGTAGAAATCTATGATTTTCAAGAAATATGGTTTTTGATGAATTTTTTTACCTAATTGATTGTGTACCTTGTTCCTAAACAAGTTACCCTTGAGTTAATTTAATTGCAACCAAAAAAATTCCATATGTATGAAATTTTATTTATCATCCTATAAAACATGGTTCTCAATTTTAAATCTTTGTTTCCTTAAGAATCATGCAACGCAACACTAGAATCCAACAACAATTTCAAATCCTCGATCAATGAATCCAAATAAACATCAATATCATAACCTGGTTTTTTTGTCATGATATAAGCATATATAACATGTTGTATTTTAGTGTCATGCATATCCATAGTGGTATGTTTTAATTTACCAACATAACTTTCCATGTAGTGTGAGTGCTACTTTGAAAACCAAAAGGATTCACTCCATATGTAGTTAACACAAGAAGAATGTTTCTAAACTAATTTAAAAATTTAATATACTCATGATCAATTCTCTTCCATCGAGGTTTTTCTATTGATTGATGTAGTTTTCCATATTAATTTCTTGTATCTACATGCCACCTAAATTTCACCAATCATTAACTTCTCAAACAAATTTTGGAAATCATGAAGATCAACTTCAACGGTACTTGTTATTTCCTCAATATTATATTCATCATCATTCACATCTATAATCACATCCTTGATATAGTCCTCTACATTCTACACAAATTAAATCATATTAGATGATCAATAAAATGTAGTGATATCCCTACCACTTTCTAAATTCTCTTTTTCCACATGTTTATTCCAACATTTATAACTTCGATCTATTCAGTGACTGATCAAGTGTTCTTACAATATATTTGGAATAATTATTCTTGAGTAACAATATTGAAATGATGAATAAATGAATTTATAAGGGTTATATTCATGATATTTTTCAAAATTGATGAACCCTTTTCCTCTATCTTCATACTATTTTTTCAGATGATCAGCATCCATCCATTATTTAGTCATATCCATCGTATTTGATATGGTAATATTAATATTTATCAAAATAAATAAACCAAATATGTCCATATATAGTCATGATACAACTATATATCCCTCTCAAATGATCCAAAGGAATCAAAACATGCCAAAAAACCTGAACTGATAAATTTACTTGTGATTAGATAGTCCAGTAGGTCCCCACAACCTACAAAATCTAGGAGAAAAATTTTGTAATATATCCTAAAAAATCTTGTTTGAAATAAATTAGGAAAAGAAAAAAATTATATAAAGGACTACCAAATATGTAGTAACACATAAATGTGTTTTAAAAACATTTTTCTATGATTTTTATTAAATGCAATCAATCATTTGGAAAAACTATCATCAGCCAATACCTCTTGGTCAAATCACATTTTTAAAATATGACTTTAAAATATTTCATAAACACCCATTTTTTGAAATGCACATTTCGAAACCCAAAGAGGATTCCAACAATCATACAGTTTTCGAACACACGTTATGAAACAAACCATTTCTATAAAGCTAGGTATAGTGGCCTAAAACCCCATTTTTAAAACTCCTTCATTTTTTAAGTTTTAAATAAAAACCATTCTAACTTTTCTAATTTGAGAAAAAAAAATCAAAATCACTATCAATATAGTTTGAAAAAATTTTAAAATCATGTTTTCCTATTTTCGGTAAGTAAAACCCTTTCAAAACCCCTATTAAAAAAACAGAAAATCCAACCTTACTATGAAGGAAGAATGAGGACGACCAATCACCACTATGTCAATCTCAAAAACTAGATTTTTAATAATAAAAATCCCCACATTAGATCACAATATACAATGGTCGTACAAGAATCAAAGGGGATTAAGAGGGTATCACACCTTTTATGAAAACTCATTTGTTTATAAAATTTCTAATGGGTTATCTCTTTTCAAAACATGCTTAGAATTCCAAGAAATTTTATCATTTTTAAAATACATCCCAATCTACTCTTAAAACCATTTTTATCCAAACACATTTAAAACTAAAATGGGAATTTATAATACCCTTTTAATAGGGAATTTAAAAACATTTAAAGACATAATAAGTATCAAAATACAATCCTCAATGGAAAACATATAGTTTTGAAATAATCCATCTCATTTGGAAATCATAAAATCTTAAAACACCCAAAAAATGGTAACAAAATTAACCAAGGATAAAAATGTGTTTTTAAATATAGATAATAAGTTTCAACTAACCAAAATAAAAATAAAACAACATTTTCCAACAATTTTAACACTTTAAAATCTCCAAAACAGTATCTTTGAAATCAAATTAAAAGAAGAATAATTTTTCAAACATCAAGTCAGTGGTATCATAGATTTTAAAACCAAAATAAATCTTTTAAAAAATCAATTTAGTCATTTTTGAATACACTTTTCATCAAATATCATTATATAAAACAGGATAAACCCACTTTGAAAACACCATCTATCCCTCACGGGAACTCATATAAGAATAATTATATTGAAGAAACACTTTCAAAACAACAATCATTTAAATATACATAAAATATGAAGGAGAAAGTAAAATAATGGGAACATGGTATATAAGAAAGCTAGTGAAAATAAGATGATGTTATAATGAATAAGAGGGACACATCAAATATAACCAATTTATATTTGTAAACGACACATAATCCCTTTATAAATATATTGATACATGGAATGGATTAAGATTAATATCATAAATTAATGGAAATATTCAATCAATAGTACATCAACATCCCATTCACCAACGAAATCTCACAAATGTTGTCATGTGACAAGTTCATTAAGGAACTCATTGTTAAAAAAATAAATTAGAAGATATAGGAGTTATTTTTATAAGAAAGGATTTATTAGTTATTATTCAATGAAAGATTCCACCAAAACTTCATGATCCATGTAGCTTTTATATTCCATGCAATATCATGGTTTGAAATTTCTAGAATGTCATTTTTGATTTATAGGGGGTATTCGGCCTACAATGGTAAATTTTTCATGAAAAGTAATCCAAATACAATAGATCTTATTCTTTGATTATAAGACCGTTACATAGATTACATAATTGGAATTTAAGATGATATCTTAGTCTATATAAGGATTTTAATCATTCCCTTTGATATTATCATTCGTGAAATTGTGGAATAATGATAAGTACTAATACTGAATTGATGAAATTTCATAGCCATGGAGAAGTTTTCTAGTAATTTTAATATAGTATAGTTTATTTTTTAAATTATAGAGGAGGAATTCCAATTTATGTTGATGAAATAGGTGAATAATATAGATGAACAGGAATATTTTCATGTCGTTATCACCACTAATAAAGATTATGGAGAATAAAAAAACATTGGTTTAAGAAAAATGTACGAAGTACTTGGACGATGTAAAATCCAAATGGAATACTATGGAAATTCATGAGAATATGTAATAATAAGAGAGACTCACTACAATAGAACTATATTCAAGGGATTCCTTTACTAAATTACTTTTCTAAATCGTGGTTTCACCCAAGTTAGAGCTATAGAAATTATTTCCCAAGATGATTTAATCATACTTAAAAAATCATAGGAAATAGTTGGGGAGGTTAGTGATTATAAATAAATATAAAAAATTGTCATTGTGGGAGTTATAGAAAAACCATGAGATGATGACCATAATGGGGACACTGTTTGAATTGAGAGAAGTGTTTACTTTGATATTGAACTAAATGTATCCTTTGAGGACATTAACATTTGGAGAGATAAAACAAAGAAACAAAATGGTGTTTTTAAATAATCCAAGTTCTTTATCAAATAACAAAAAAAAGTAAAAACCCAATAAAAAATAAATTTTGAAAAACATAAATTAAAAATTTATAAAAATTCTGGAAACGTTGTTGAGGTATGGCTCATGAATGATGAATAGTCTCGGATAATTGATGGCCTAAAAAATTTATTAAATTACTTACTAAATATAATAAAGAAACTCAAAATTGATGTTAGGAAGTTGTTATCAATGTGTGAGGATTCAGAGAGGATTATAACTCCTAGAATTGAATAATAGATTTCATGTTCATTGGCAATGAATAATGAAATGGAGGTTAATTAGGAATCTTCCTAGGGGTAGATACCAATAGACCAATAATGTGTCTCCAAGATAAACAAAACTTATAACTAAGTAATGATCATAAGAACAAATCAGAAATATTTGAAGAAAAACCCCAATGAAAAAATTTGGGGAAAATGTTACAATTAGCAACATGCAAAAGAATCAAAAACCCAAATTTGGTGATGAAAAGGCATTAAAATAGAATAAATATTTTGTCTTATTATTTTATAAATATGGGATAAAAATGTGTTTTGTAGAAAAGAGGAACTTTATGGCTAATGAGAATCCAAAATATAATATAATAGATTTATATTCATGATATTTTTACATTGACTATTTTTATTTTGTCTAGGATACGACAAAAAAACATATATTTTAAATCTATGGTATGAATGGATGTATGAAAAGAAAACAAAATGGGAGTATCACAATGGTTAGAAGTATTAAAAATAGGATGAAAATAATGAAAATATAGAAGTAAAATCATCAGTATATGGAAAATGTAATATTATAGAAACCAGTGATAACAACCTTATCTGCATAAGTGACCATTGAGATAGTGGAAATGTAGGGATAAATAGAGATAAAGACGTTGAAGGAGAAGGAGAGTGGTAGGGTAGGGAGAGAGGGAGGTGGGGCATGTAAAGATGACAATAAGGTGGTAGTGTGTTGGAGCGATGGCAGAGATGTAGTGTGGTTGGGGGAGAGTGGCGTGTGGTAGAAGCAGGAATTGGAAACAGTGCTATAGAGTATCGTGATGATGATATCTCTAAAGGTGGAACCATGATGGATTCAGAGACTGGGGAGGAATAGTTGTAAGGGTCCGTTAGATCATATTTTTATGTTGTTTCTTCCACTTTCCCTAATAGGTCACGAACTGAGATTGCAATAGAGGATGTTCATTCTGATGGCAACAAAGAGAATGTTACTAACCCTTGTTTTGGTAGTAATTACATTCTATTAGAGGAATATATGGAGATGAATACCTTAAATTAAAAGGATGTCAATGAATTTGAAATTCAAGAGTTGGTTGATGTAAATTTTTTGTATGAGCAAGGACTTGCTTCAATAAGTTGATATGGTAAAAAAATCAGAATTTGACTCCACAGTGATATATAATGGGGATGTTTCTGATAAGAATTCATCTAAAGGGAAGAAATATATTGACAGTTAAGGATTCCAAATGGTCTCCTATAGGAAAACAAAATCTCCTTCTAAGTCGAATTTAACTGATTTGCAGATACCTACTTCAAACACCTTTGAAGTGTTTGAATCTACCAACAAAGTGAAAATACAAGAGCATACAGATCCACTACAAGTGGATACAATTTTAAAAGGTTTTTTTAAAATCATTTATGATGCTTCTATGGGTATTTATATCCTTGGTAAGGAGGACCACCCTTTAGAGGCATTAAAAGCAACTTGTCAACAACCTAAATCCTGGAGATGGGGTTGCATTCCAAAAGGATGTGGCTGAGGGTGCAGACGAGATGACTGGGCTGTTACACTTTGGAATTGCCAAAATGTGTCTATCATGACTTATACAATGGAAGCTAATATTTAGCTCACTCCAGAGTAGGAACAAATCAAGGAGAAGTACTTTGTGATTTTCAATCAAAGAAACCCACAATTCGAGTGGGAATCTAATAATGAAAACTTCGAGTATGATTATGGTAACGACCCTGGACCTCTTGATCCATAGTCATTATTATGGATGAGGGCTTAACCCTTTGGTTGTTCTATGTCTGGACCACTTTCTGTTATGTCTTGATAAAGGATATGAATGACTTTTTTTCCCCACTCTTCTATTTTTGTGGTCATTTATGCTTTTCTAATGAATTTGATGTGTATGGATTGTCTTTCCAATTCATACTCAAACCTCTTTCAATACTAAATATATTTTTTATAATATTATAATTATATATATATTATAATTATAAATAAATAATTATTTATTAATAATTAAAATTTTATAAAAAATATATTTTTACTTATAGTTATAATTATAAATATATATATATATATATTCATTTAAATAATTATAAAATTATAAGAAATATATTTATTATATTTATAATTTTATTAATATTTATAATTAATATAATTTTATTATTTTTAAAATATATCTACATTTAATTATAATTATAATGATAATTATTTTTATTTTTATTTATTTATAATTATATTTATTTAATTTTATATATTTATAATATTATAAGTATAATAAATATATTTTTGAAGGAAAATATGAATAATAACCTATGCATGTAAATTATACTCACACACCATTATAGATCTTAAAAAAGGAGTCATCACATATTTGGAAAACATGAATAATAATAAGGGTGTAATGTACCAATGATCATTCATGATGAATACATAGAAAATCCCAGTCAATTGTACTCATGTGTCAATATATTTATTCACCAACGTCATTGGAAACATATATTTATTTAAATATATTATATTAGCTTCTTGGGGGGAAATTACATTTAAATAAACACACACTGCACACACACAACCCTGAAAGGCCAGTTATAGCCCCCCAAATTATAACCCTCTCAACCAGCCACTTAATTACATTATATATTTTTGGCCCGAAGGCCCAGTGGGATTAAAACCTATTACATAGCCCATAGGCCCAACACTGGATGGACCAAAGACCCTTCATGCATCATTCTTGTTTCACCACCTGCAGGCCATTCTTTCATCACTGCCCCTTTCATGGCCTGAAGGCCTAGTGGCCCGAAAACCCATTCTGGATGAATATTACTGTTTCTACATGTACCCACAACAGTACTGCTACAATACATGCGGAAATTCGTTCCCACCCGGATTTCAACTCGGGTCTGATGTAGGATTACGGGGACCCTTTACCACTCGGGGAAGCCCCAAACTACTTTATATAAATATATAAATATATATATAATTATAATTAGAAATATATACATTTTAAAATATTATTTATATACATTTATAAATATATAATTATAAATATATAATTATAAATATTTATTATTAAATATAGTAAATATATTTATTATATTCTAAAAATAATTATATTATTATAATTATTAAATATATAATTATTTAATTATAATCTTATAAATGCTTTTTTTAATGATTATATATATTTTAATTTTTAGAAAATATATATTAATTTTAAACATACATTTTATATTTAATGAATATAAATAAACATTATTTTTTAATATTAATATAATAATTTTATATAAATTAATAATATTTTTTTATTAAAAACCATTATCAGTGCTGATAATAGCACCAGTAAAGGCCCCCCTTTTATCAATGTGTTTTTCTTAGTGTGGATAAAGCCCAGTGTTGCCCTTGTGTCGATCTATAGTAGTGACAACTCGTATGGACAGCAGCACTGGTTGACCTCTCACAATAACACCCATGTTTTTGCATGATAGTGGCGATGTATTTGTAGAACTCCAAGAGAGTAGCACTACTTAGAGGTGGCACAATTTTTCATGGTTTAAAGTTCATAGTAGAGACCTCTTGCTACTGTTAGTCAATAATAATCCACCTCTATTTAAAAATTTATCTACCATGAGTCTAAATTATTTTTCTACTAGTAATTCAATATTGTGCGACTAAATATATTTCTCTAAACATACAAACATTATATTTAAATTAATTCATCATAACGAAACATTTGTTAATTAAAATTTCTATTTTATTTTTATGGATTAAATATTCTGAGCATATATTCTACATACACACAGGTAGTTTACATCCTACGATGCTCTATTTTAGCGGTAGTCTAATATTTTAATAAACAGATAGTTTATTCATATTATATTAACTATTTTATTGATTTTAAAAATGAAATTAATTTTGTAAATACTTTTTCATACATTTTTAATGAAAATTTATCATTGAAATTCCCATGAAAATAATAATTTTTCATTTTACTCATTTTACAATCCATTTTTTTAATTTTTGAGATATAGAATTTATACAAGTTTATATGAGTAATTTTAATCATTATAATTATTTTAATAATTATATTTTATTATAATGAATATATTAGAAAGTGTTTTAATATGTTTCTTGTAGAAATTGAAGACTGCGCAAACATTGTGATAATGAGCGCAGTGTATCAAAATATGAGTAATGATTCAATTAAGTCTTGTTATTCACTAACTCATGGAATGAAGTGACTGGGTAACTTGATGTTACTATAAGATTTAGGAATTAATAATGTTAGATTAATATGTTTTCATGATATCATGGGACTAAATAAGATTCATAATGTTTATTTGATAGAACTGGTTGTACACATTATTGATGCACATATGATCACAAACTTTTAAGGCCATTGTTCTGTTGCTACGATCACAAAAGATACTTTGACTATTTTACCCATTACTTCTTAAGTGATCAAGATCATCAAAATTCACATTTCTTATCATCTGATCATTATTAGTTTTAATTGATATCTATTTTTAATCATGTAATATTTTTGTAATCCATTTGTATTCATAACACCAGTTTATGATTTTTCCAATAAAAAGAATGTCTCTTCTTGGTTATTATGCCACACAAAAGAGCATTCTTAGGTTTTGACACATGAAGAGAAGTTTTGTCCATACCAGGTTGAGACTCTTATAAAATGTCCAGGTTTTCCTTCAAGTATTGTAAAAGGCTAAGACTGTAATTGATTATCAATCCTCTATAAGAGAGTTTGTATTAGTAGTTATAAATATCATCACTAAGTAGGGAATGTTGAAGAGAGGAAAATGATGTTGGTGACTTGAACCACTATAAAAATATAGATTTTATTGTATTAATTTCCCTTATATAGTATAGATTGAACACTATGCTCGTATAGCTTCTTTAATTAATAATCTCTTATTGATTTTTTGCTAAAAGTTTTAATTGATTATTCTCCCCCTCTTGTTTAATTTCCATTTAATATTGATCTTAAAATTGGTACCAAAGGTAGCTATCTAATTAGATAGTTGTACTCTTAAATATAGTTATATTTTTTATTTTTATCTACAATGTTAACCTGACCCTAGACCTTACAGTCTATGGAATAAAATATAAGTTTTGTAAGATGGAATATATGAATGAAATTGAGGGATAGATTCCACTGAAGACACCATTTGTTTATGGAATTGACTCAAACTACTGGAATGACTAAACACAAACCTAATTGAAGCATATGAGGGTGGATCATTGGACTATCACGAAGAAAGCATATGAGCTTCGCAAAGCTGATATAGAGACACGTATAGGAACCGACATGCTTATGTATGTTTTGAATTATTATGTTAATAATATTTTGTATTGTGAAATATGTAGAAGTGATTATAGTCATGTTTACATTTTTTAGACAACTCACAACATATTGAGAATACTTCAAGTCACTCACTATCCACAAAATTTATTTTTTTGATTTTTCATAAAAATCACTTTTTAGTTTAGTGAGAACCAAAAAATACCAAAAAATATAGAGAAACTGTAGACAAAAGTAGAGGAATACGTTAGGAACCACCCAGTCTCGCATGAGCCTGCATCACCGAACAACCTGCACGTTTAGACAGATCACCTAGAAGACACCATCCTCGATCCATGGCCCCTATCGTAGCAACACCACCACGAGGTCTGACATCATCGCTGACCTCCGGAGACCCATCCTTTCCCCGACCTGAAGTATCTGCCACCACCATGGACTGCCACTGGCCCATAACCCCCGCACCAACACACCATTGAGCACCTCCTCATTTCTGAACGGAACCCTGGGATGAAACATGATAAAAAACTGACCCAAATAAAGAGAAAAATGGATGTCAGCATGACAAAAGGTAGTCCTCAAACCACACCCAACAGCCTCTATGATCTGAACCGCCGTCATTGGATCCACCAACACCGTCCCAAATTTCCAATGAATCCTTCGAACCAGTCCATAGTTGGGACGTACGTGAAGGGAAAGGATAAAATTGGAGAGGAGAATCAGATAATGGTGGAACAAGACACTGGAACACAAAACCGGAACCCCAAAGGGCTAGACATCGCTGAAGGAGGGGAGAACATATGAGGGAACTCCTCAATCACTGCGTGTTCCTCAGGCCACCCTCTGTGACCTCATAATGGCTCGGGAATAATATGATGACCCTTCCTTGTTCCCACACCAGTAAAGGCAACCTGTGCATACCAACCATCATGCAGAAGGGAGGCTCCAACAGAGCCGGAATAGAAGAGGGTGAGGATACATCAGGGTCAAGAGAAAAGACCAGCATACTGGCCCCTCAAGTCACTCACTATGAGTGGAGGCTAGAAGGTAGGAGATGAGAAGGGGGAGGAAAGAATGGATAAGCCGGGGAAGGGAAACCCTAGGCTGTCGAGGCCGCTCCTGCTCGGGCTCCACCCCATACGGGCCCCTCAAGTCACTCACTATGAGACTGAAAATGTAAAATAACCACACTGGGAATGCTACGAGTAGAATACCATGATTTCATGACAGATGAAGATAGGTCATTTAACCATGTTCCACTAGTTTACAAGTATTTCAAATGATATGAGAGGACTTGGTTATGTATTATAAAAAATAACTCAAGTTGAACGAGTATTAGGATCTCTTCCTAAATTACGTAATGCAAAGAAATTATAAATCGATGATACCAAGAGTTTTAAAGAGTATACATTAGATGAACTAGTTAGTTATTAATTGTTGTATGAACTTGAGTTAAATAATGTTACTAATAAGGATACTAATAATATAAACGTTATTTATTTTATGCCTAATGTTAATGAATCACCTAAATCATATGAATCTGAGTACCATGAAATTTACAGGGAGAAAAAACATTTAGCAAGATGTATTTCAGTGTTATGAAAAATAATTGCAGTAAGATATGGTTCGATAGGAAATTACTAACTGAAAATTAAATTTTTTATTTCAAACACTTTTAGGAAAAGTGAGAAACCATGAGTCACTTTGAGGGAAAATGATAAACTGAACAAAATCACAACTGACACCAACCATAAACCAAGACAACAAAAACAAACCAGAAGAACATATCAGCACAACCACTACCAATCATAATATCCATACTAATCACCATACCCCACACAGGAGGCCTCCTCCGTCGTGGCTGATTCCCATTCAGAAGTTAGCTTATACTGCCTCAAGATATTATCTCATTTGTCCCGACTCCTCATTTGATCCAGTGAGAGATGCCCTGGACTAGATTGCTTGGACAAGCTGTCTTTTTTGAAAGCATGGATCACGCCACGACTCCACTTAGATGCAGCTCTGGTATTCACTAGTCGCGACAGGTAAGAATAATCTTTCCTTTTTTTCCATCTTGGGGGTAATCGACATCATTCCTTCATCCTCAATCCTCTTCTTTTCCCCACCTTGTACAATATCACTATAGGACCGGTTGGCCAAGCCACTCTTGTTTTCTTTATCACCCCTAGAAAAATACCCCCTCTTGTCAAAGCAATTCTCTGAAACAAGTTCTTTGAGCCCCTTGTCATTCCCCCTCCTCTGCTCAGGTGTGTTGCATTCAATCAACGATAGACACTTGACCGCAACTCCATTGTCTTAAGTGGTTTCTTTCCGCTCACCCTCCACCGCTATCCTTAGATCATCTTCTTTTCCTTGAAAGTTGTTGGTATCCAGATTAGGAGGCACCTCCACAGCCATAGAGGCCTCCTTGTGACCACAACCTTCATCAAAGTGGTTCCCCTGGTATCCCCCATCAACCTCTCCAGTTTCTGCAGGATCAGTGTTCAGTCCTGCTTCTAGGAGACCATCAAACCTATTAGTCAGCTGAAGCAAAGACCAGGCCGAAAGAGAAGGTTCCCCAACCTTCCTAGTACTGACTGGACTGGCAACATCCAAGGCAGAAATAACCCCCTCTCCTTCCACCAGTTCCTCCCTAACATCCGCAGCTCTATTCCTATGCTGATCCACCTGATCCTCCACACAATTCGGGCCGACATCCTTCAGAAAACACAGTTTGGAAGGGCCCTCCAAATCCTTCCTCAGCCATTTAAACACTTCGGATACCGTTGGGTTGTCTTTAGTCACTGTAGAATCCGTCATAACAGGACCATGAGCGCTCCCCTCAGACACCTTGTAAACACCCTCCAGGCCTTCCTGCTCCAAAAGACATGGTGACTGAAGACCCCCACCGCAGCCATCTGAACCAAAATCCACCTGATCCAGACCAGATCCCCTATGAACCTCTAGGGTTTTACCTTTTGAAACTTCCTCCCTCCTTGCTGAGACCTAAGAATCCCGACGACGAGTCTCCACCTCATGGGTTGAAGGTCTCCTTAGGCAAGCTTCCAGAGAATGTCCCAGGTGGTTGCATGACGAACAAAAATCTATCCAATCCTCATAAATCACCCGTTACTTGCATCTGTATTCCTCGTCAATAGTAATCCAAACAAAATTGAATGGTAACAGAGACACATCAACTTCTACCCAGATTCGGGGATTTACCGGATAGCACGCTGCCTCAGTGTGGCTATCAGCGCATAAGAACCCCCCGACTAGGTTACCCAACATTTTGATAAGATATGGATTTTGAAAAGGTAAAGGAATGTTGGGGATGCTAACCCAAACCGCCGCCGAAGGAAAATCGCGCTACATATAAAAATCAAAGGACCAGCATATGAGGAAAAAGAGAATCCTGTTGCATCTACGAGGGGCCCTCGACCAAGCTTTTATGAGGTCCACCTCTGATTAAAAGCAAATCATAACATGTTGGCTGTTAAGTAGGCCCACTGTCGCCAGTTCATGGAGGTCCCAAGAGGCAAATACAAATCTATCAAAAGCATCGGCGGAAGGTCTCCTCTGCTTAAATCGAGCAATCAGGGTGAGGTTCAGTAGCAATGATGTTTCCGTGAACTCAGAGGTCGACATCTGGAGGTTAGGGAGTCCATCAAGAAGGTTCAGGACTTTAGAGATTACCGAAGATTTTGGGAAAGGGGGAAGAAAATTAGGGTTGGAGAAGGGCCGGAATGTGAACCCTGCTCTCTCGAGAGACGACGAAGCCCCCTATCCTGCCAAGGGGGGAGGAGCCGGAGCTTTGGACGCCGTCTTCACCAACTGGAAGAGAGCATCGCGAGGGTTTCACCCGAGTGCCCCTTTTGGACAATTGAGTCAGGTCTTTCCTGCAGAAGAAAACACAACATGCCCAACTACCCAATCTTAAGCAATGATTAAATTAAATTCTTTTTGATATAAATTAATAAATATTATCAAAGAATATTTGATTTTGTCTTATATTATTTAACTAAAGATGAAAATGAATACGGGAAACAAAATCATAAAAAATAAAGAACTGAAAAATAAATCTTCTGGTTCCAATAAAAAGTTTTACACGAATTTATAAACTATGGATAATATGGATTTGAGAAAAGATATCGTTAATTTTAAGGAAAATTTATTCAATAGGATAATATGGATTTGAAAATGAAAATTTTAATCATAATGAAAATATATCAACATCTGTTCAAGGAAAATAGAAATATGATAAAATGATGTCTATGATGAAACTAAACTATAACAACAATGTTTTTGGTTACAAATCTTTATCACTAAACATAAATAAGACTAATTTTTTTAGATGTTAAAAATGGAGTATTTATAATATAAAATGATTTAAAAGAATAATTCGTGGTGCTTATGAGAATGAATTCCCATTGAGATTTACTCATTCATTTGGTTATAATAAAACTTGTTTCTCTAATAAATTATTTTCAAAAATACCCAAAATAGATGTTTGAAATCTATTTCTGTGGAAAGAAGATGTACTATAAATTTCGATGAATCTATGATAGAATGGGTAGAAAAAGGATGTCACTCAAATCCTTTTAGACATATGTTTATGAACTTGTAAAATTAATCATTTTCATTCATACGGAATGTAAATTATCTACTTTTATATAAACTGGTATACTAGCATGAAAATTTTCCAATATCTTTTTGATATTATTCTTTTTCCTATATTTTTAGGCATTTAAATTAACTTTGAATTTTGTTTTGGATAGTAAGCATGATGTTGCTTATTTAGAAAAAAAAACTAGCTTCATATATATTGATTATGTGTTTACATTTTCTATAAATCGAATGGATATTTTTTATAGAGAAGAATTAATTTAAGGGGGCTACCCCTTATAAATTAAATTAAATGATATAATGGTATATGGGTTTCTAAAAAGATAGTGTATAGAAACATCATATTCAATTAGTCTATTTGAACTGATTTTCAAAAACTAATTTTATGTTTTAGGAAAATAACTCATATTATGTTTATTATAATCGACCAATATGATTTTAAACAATAGTGTAGTATTTTTATTAACTTAGTTAACCACATACGGATTTAACAATTCATATGTTAGATTATTCTTTAAAACTCAATTTTGAACACTATTGAGCAAGGGAATTTTTCTATAAATGTCTAAATATTTATTTTTTTCATTATAGTTTTGTTTATTTTTTTATCGATTTTAAATATATTTAAACTTAAATATTTATCTCAAAGTATTTAATTATGTGAAGATTTGTCGGATTTTATAAATGTGAAATTTTATTTAGATATATTATATACATAACATAAGGGGAATTTTTTAAACTATTAAATTAAAACAACTTATCTTTTTTTTTTTGTGTTAGAAACATAATGTTTTATTTTTTATGTATTCATAAAATTTAAATTTTTTTTTCATCTTATAAATAATAAAAATAACACTCTATTTATTTAATTAATATAAAAGTATATTTGATATTATGTTTTAGGGAGAATACTTTAGAAATATATTTTTCTCATTTTGATAAATTTCAAAATTTGGGAGAACATTTGATGTATTTAAATAAGAAGTTTAGATTTGTAATTTACAACTAAGGGATTATTAGTTTTGGAAATATTATTTTTATTTTTTATTATACTAAATTGAAAATTCCATTATTTAGAAATTATTATTGAGAATAATTTAATTTATATACATCATTTTTGTTAGATTTAATTTTCTAATGTATTATTATTTATGTTTTAATAAATTTCAATTACCTCATATTCTTTTATATAATGGAAAATCATTTTTATTAATGGTTAGCATGTTTACTTTTTATTAAAAAAATTATTATATTTCTATTAAATGTTATATTTTGAAATATTATTATTATTATTTTTTTAATTTCTCGTTATACATATTTTATATCCTGTTAAAATTATATTTTTAAAATTCACTATTATTTAAAATTATATATATATATATATACATATTCATATGTGTATATATATATATATTGGTTTATATAATATTATTATATAAATAAATATTATATATATATATATATATTCATAAATAATTTCACTACAATTCAACTTCTCATTCGACATTACATCGTCCTCTATGGTAGTAGCATGCATGGAAGGTTTACTCCAGTTCACCGATTCATCTTATTCCTTCAGAATATCCCAACTCGGTTATCCTTCTCCTTGTGCATGGGCTACTAGATTATTTATCTATGATAGTTCAACAACACCAACTTCTTTTCTTCGTGCCTAGACAACACACCATCTTCACCACCATACATCCATGGAAGTACCTCACCAATAACACGTTCACCTGGTTTGGCTAGCTCTAATATCCAATGAACCTTCTCTTCCAGCATTTTAGCAGCTGCTGCAAGCTCATTTCCAACTCGAATTGTTTGACAATAACTCATTCATGCATTCAGCAGTGAGCATCGACTCCTCCATTAATCTTCATATCACGACCAACTGGTGAACACATTTTCAATGTGTTTGATCAACTCCACTTAGTGAGTTGTCTTTATATAGTAGTGCATCTCCACCTCCTTCATCAATAGAACCTTTACCACACATATCCATATTTCTTTATCCATGGAAATGTGAAACAATACCAATGTCCACTGCTCCTTCACATCTCTATCATCCTCAGTATATTGCTCTGGTGGATCCCTCTCCGGTTTGTGCATCCTTTGTGATAACGTTGGTTTGATTCATCTCTTAACACTGGATCATTTTCTTCGAACTAGTCCAACAGTACTTGTACATGAAATGAACTAAAAATAATTACATTGCGCACATCTAGTGATGCCCAACACTGTTTCCTACTACATTTGTACATGTGTGAAATCCCCGATTTTGAAGCTGTATTAGAATATTTCAACATTCATGGTAGAATCAGTTTAGAAAAAGTGCAATATCAGTTTCATGCTCTATGATGTGATGGTAGATCACCAATAATGGTTGAAAAACCTACCACTGGATGATGGCCGCATCATCTACCACTCAATAATGATAGATCATCTATGAATATAGATCCCCCACCCTTGTTTTAGAATGTAGAAGTTCTCCCTCAACTAAAATGGAAGAAAATTTACAAACAACTTAGTTGGAAGATTTCATCGCTCGACCTCTCATAGTAGCACCCCTTTTTTGGCATGACAGTAGAAATGTACCAATTATAGAGACCAAGGATTAAAATACATTGATTTTACATTATTCTATATTAATATTGAGAACATTATAAAAATACATTCCCAAGGACCATAATATTTTAGTGTCTTTAGAAACATGGAAACATGATATTCTAACTTGGTGAAATATCTTAAATATCTCTATTCATGATCTTCCCAATTATTAATCCAAACTAAATCCTTTTTTCATAACCTAGGGAAGGGAAATAGAAGAAAGGGGTGACCTCAAATACTCTGTAAGGGTAAAAAATGGAGATATGTCATCATAACACGTGCATAAATATATTGGAATATGATCTAAACATTAGAATATCCTTACATGTATGTCAAAGATAATAATCAATATTCATGGAATAAATATTATCAGTTCATAAGAAATTAATCATAAGGGTGAGAAATAATTATAAATAAATCATGAACAATAATATCATGTCATATAAGTGTGGAATTATTAGAACTATAGAAAACCATTTCACGTGTCAAGGTTAATGACCAATACCATCAACATAGAAGATAAGGACACACCCATTCCCCCTTTCAAAATCAGGACTCACCCATTTCCCATAGAAGATCAGGACACACCTACTTACTATATTGGATCAAGACACACCTATTTCCCATTTTAGATTAGGAAACACCTATTTCCCATTTGTGGATCAGGACACACATCCTTCCCCTGGTGGATCAATCCTATAAACTAGTTTACCATCATTATCGTATGCGATATAAATCATTAACCAATGCACTGGAGGTAGATATAGGTCCCACCCATCACATAATAAAATAGTATATACATCTTCCACAAGAAAATAAAACTTTCATCATATCATGAACCATAAAAAGTGATGGGAATCATAAACATCATATCATAACCCATCAAATGAAATGGGAATCATAAATATTTTATCATATTATTACCTAGGGAAATGATATAGGATTAAGAATCATTTCATCAAACCATAACCTGTGAAAAGATTTGGATTTCAAAAGAATACTCATGGAAGAGAAACGAGTTTCATAAACATCATGCCCTTAATGCATAAATCATTCCATAAAGAAAACGAATGGTATTCTTGGAATATATCCCCAATAAATCATATACTATAACAATATATTTCATATTATATAGAGAAATATTTATAAAGATGAAATGGAACATTTCATAAGGAAAATAACATTTATTTGAAAATCCCTTTCATAAAACCATTTCAGAAATCCTTTTTTATAAATAGATCTTTACAATTTTATTTAAAACATGTATTGGGGAAAATAAATTTTCCACATTGAAAAATTATTTTTTCAACAAAAATAATTTTGAAAAATGTTTTTTAAAATATTGATTTAAAAACATATAAATGAAACATGAAAATATTTTGAAAACCTTTTTCTTCTATAAAACATTTAAAACATAAAAATAAGTATTGATATCATTTTAAAATTCATTTTATAGAAATTGAATTAGAAAACTTATAAATAAATTTTACATTCATTGAAAACAATTTCATTGAAAATAAACCTTTGAAAACATATAAGGGTAGTTTTGAAAATCCATTAAAATACTTTTTTTAACTTAACACGTTTTTGAAATTATTTTCCTTGTAAATGAGATAACAATATCGATTAAAAAAAATTAAAATATTTTTATAAAGCATCCTTTTTGAATAAAAAAATGTCGACCAAAGAGAGAATGCAATAACGTCAGATATTCTTAAAAAAATGTTCTTAATTATCTTAAGCACCAAAGAGTATAAAAATAGTTGTAATACATGGAGATATCATGGATAACTAGAGAATATGAAAATTCATGAGTTTTTTATAGATATAGATCATAATATTCTATCAATGGAAGCATAATCATAAAAAATATTGATAAATTATGATATTGTAGCACTAAACTGTTACCAATTTGTTAACATTAAATTATTATAATATGGAAACAATAATATTGAATAAAGATCAAAAATCATGAAAATTATTAAATTAATGATATATCATGTCATAAGAATGAATACTCAACTTAAATAAAAATATCGTTTCATAACATGACACATGTATCAATTAAAGGAAATTAAGAAAAAATTACTTTTCCGAATTGGTAACTTTTGAACAATAAATCCTTTGATATAAATATTATCAAAGGGATTTATCAATACCCATAAATTTAGGTGTAAGAATCATAAAATAAATTCATGAGAAATATATTCACCACACAAAAAAATGTGTGGTGAATAAATTATAATCCATTCAAAAAAATTTAGATGAGAAAACCCATACTACTTGATTGAATTTTTAGTCATGATCCCCATGAAATAATAACATCAATTGAAACATATAATATCATTAAATGAAGGAAATTCAAGATATAACATGTCATATGTAAGTGAGTGGGAGTGTAGGTTGAAAACATAATATAATAATATTTAGGTATATTCAGAATAATGAGGTTATTGTGTAAGAATGGAATAACATTATTTGATGGGGAGGAGAAAGAAATAAAAAACAATGTGATAGTTGAAGGATGTTGCCTATATTTTGGGTAACTCCTTTTGTATTTCACCAATCAGATTCCTTGGTTGGATTTCTTCCCAAATGGGTGGTTTTAAGATAAAGGTAGGGATGTTGGAAGTTGATTTTGGAAAGGGTTGGAAGATCCAAAAGTTATTGAGAGGTGTGATTTGAGGAGGAGGGTATAAGGTCTTTTATGAGTAGTGAAATGGACACATTGGGAATTATTGAAAATAGTTGGGTGTTCCCTGCGTTTTACATGTCCCCAAGTGTTCCAAATAAACCATTATTGATTATTATTGGTGGAATGGTGGAAATATGGAAGGAATATACTTTTTAAACAAGTTTAGAGTCATTTTTAAAGCGAATATTCTATGTTTAATCATTATGTAAGCTTTTTTTACTTTAATCACTATAATTAATTTTAATTACTTTCATTAATGTTTTTTGTCAAAAAATAAGTCGACATTATTAAAATTAAAATATTATGATTATTAAAAATATTGAATCCATTTTTTCTAAATTATAATCTCATTAGTGGAAGAAATTATTTATAAATTAATCCCAATTATGGGATGATATAATTGGGTATTTATGTGAACAAGTTCAAATGTTTGAAATGTTTTTATATCCAATTTCAATGTGAAATTGGTTCCAAGGAACTAAATTAAATTTATGTATGTATAATTGATCTGAATATACTATAAAAACAATTTAAATTATAATTTAACTATATAAATAAATTAGATGTAAAAGTATATTTCAATTAAAATTTTGTGTTTTTTCACTATTAATAAAAAATAAAAATTCTCATAAAAATACCTAAAAATCAGCAGAAGTAAATTTATATATTATGATTTTAAAATTAAGTCCTTTTTTCAAAAAAAAATTATAAATGTTTCAAAAATTGTATATAAAATAAACATGTCATTAAAATGTCGAAAAATTGCCTTTTTGAAAAAAATCATATTTTTATTCATAAAACTGAATTTATTCATTTCTTAAACCTATAAAATATATTGGATGAGTTTCATAAAAAATATTGAATATATAATATAAGAAATTTATTATAAACACTCATCAATAGTGGTTTGTCTAATTTAATGATAAAAAAATATTGTTTGTACAAAAAAAAATACTTTTCTTTTAAATGGAATTTCTTTATTACCAATTAGTTCATAGTTTCATTTATATCTAATTGATAACCACAATATTAATTATATATATATGTGTATACTATATTTTCATAATTTCATCAATATAATTCATATCTTCCATTCGAGAAGCTATGTGATTATTATTATAATATTATTATAATAATATAAATAGTATATTGTAGTTCAGTAAAACCTGGTCATGCATGTAACACAAGTTGTCAAAGGGACACAGTATTGTGTGTAACACAATATAAACATAGTTTTTTTTCCACAAGATAATCCAATTTTTTTGAATAGTATAATAATAACTTGGTGTTGTGTATAATTCAAGCCAAACATAGTGCTCTTATATAAAAAATATATATTTAATGTGGTGTGAAATGAAAAATATCAAAAGGATTAAATTAATTCAAGAAAATCATTTCAAAAAATCTTACGATATTACATTCTACCCCATTAAAATTAAAATTTACTTTTAATATCTACTTTTAAAATTTTTTGGGTTATAAAATGTTTAATACTTGAAAGTTCCATTCATATAATCCCACATCGTAAAAATAAATACTAAAATATCCTTTAAAAAATCTAAAACCATAAAAGTTACCTAGAGTAACTCATAACTTGGTTTCCAAATAGAAGAAAATAGGATGGGAGTGAATATTTGACAAGTAATAAAAGAATAAATAACAAAATATAGTGATAAAGATCGTTGATCATCAGTAAGTGACCAATCTACGGAAAATTAAGAACCCCCAGACCATAAATCTGTAATGATTTATAAGGCCATCAGTTAAACATAAATGAAGGTATTAGGATAAATATTTTTTAATATAATTTTCAAAGAGTTGAGGAATTATTTTACTATCTAATAACATAATGAATAATACATACTTGATTTTATTCATTTTTATACGCACATTATCACAGATTGGTTGGGCCTTATTTGATTTCTATTTCATCTATTATTATAATAAATGAAGGATACCTTTTCAACCCTGAAATAATAAAAAGCGATTAGGTATAATGATAATTCCTTCCACCTATATTTAGTTATAATAACCAAAAAATGGTTAGCACAAGTTATTCAATATTCTAAAATCCTCATATGGTGAGATAATAATTTAATCTGAAAAAATTCATTAGATGTTTAACCAAAAAATCCCATAAATATTTAACAACATAAAAATTTTCAAGTCTAAAATTCTAAAACAATATAAATAATGTACCTAAATCGATATAACATTTATCCCCCATATATCATCAGGATTCTCTTTGTTTTCACATTCTAAATATGTGAATACCTTAATCATATATTCTCTCATAATGCGGTAATAATCTGAATTACTATAATTCATTATAAAAAACATACATGATTTCTTATTCTAAAGATTATTGGATATATTGCATAAATCTAAAAATGTCACAAACAACATCCATGATATCATAAAATAATTTTTCATCAAATATTTTATGATTTCTGAGGTCATTGATACTAAATATATACTATCAATCATCTCTTTTTCCAAGATAAAAAAGAATCTTCTCAACATCAGGAACACATTAAGGGTTACCTTACCTTAATCAAAATATATCTTTTCTGTTAAACCAAATTCATATATCATTAGAAAAATTCAAAATATTTTTTTCAAATCCTAATTGGAAATGAAATATTTCATGATTCATGTAACATAATTCCTGAATTCCAATACATATGCACTTCAATCATCCAACATTGTTATTAATCAATTTATTAGGCATCAAATATTATTCCTTAATACCCCTTTCCTTGAATATAAAATATGAATCATGTATTAGGATTCATTAAAAAGAATTTAATCATGATTATTAAATTTAATGTAAATAATACTGTTAAAAGATCCCTTACCTTTCCCATGTTAGTCACAGTCTCTTTATCTTCAACAGTATAACCAATACTCAAACCAACATTCCGACTCTCTTCATGATATTTCAATTTAAGAATTTTTTTTTCATTAAGCACATACCTTCAATATCTAAAAAAATACAATGTTAACTTAGTCCCCTCTAGTTACTTCCATTGACTAGAAATAAAAAACATTGTTTGAGAAATATTTATCTTATAGGGAAGCCAAAAAATCATGAAACATTACTTATAGGATGCATAAATCACGATACATACTTTTAAATCTATAACACCTTATCCTGATCCTTAGATACATCCTTAGAGACATCATTATAAATATCCATAGAGATCTCACTAATGTTTTCTCATCCGATTTACACAATTTTTACTAAACCATTCCATTGATAAAAACAATAGTGACCCATGATTAACATACATGGATATTATATCATTTCAGATGAATATTCCTCACATTAAATAATACATGCCCAAGCACAATAATAGTTTAGTTTCTTTGGAAACATGGAAACATAATCTCCTAACATGGTGAATGATCTTAAATATCTCCTTTAATGATCATCCCCTTTAGTACATCTACTTGAAACCATTCTTCATAACCTGGGGAAAAGAAAACCTAAGAATGGGGTGAGCAAAGAGATTTAGTAAGGGTAAACAAGGGAGATATATAATCATAACATGATCATAAGTGTATACAAAAATGATCTTAACATAGAAGACCACACCCTACATATCAATGATCATAATAAATAGTTATAACATAAATATTAGAATTTCATAAGACATGAATAATAAGGGTGGTAAATCGTCATAAATCAATCATGATACATAAGATCATGTTAGATAAGTGGGGAACCATTATAACTATAAAAACCCATTTCATGTGTCAAGGTTATTTATCGAAACCATCAACATAGTTGACAATAACACTCTTATATCTACTATTTGGATTAGGAAACACTTGTTTCACATAGTGGATCAGGACTCACTTGTTTTCCATTTTGGATCATGACACAACCACTTCCCATTTTGGATCTAGAAACACTTCATTCCCATTTTGGAAGAGGACACACCTATTTCCCATTGTTGATTAGGCCACACCTATTTCCCCTTATGGATCAATCTCATCAACTTCTTTCCAATCATTATATCATGATATTTAAATCGTTACCTAGTACATTGGAGGGAGATATAGGTCCCACCGATCCAAAAATAAAATCATATGTACATGTTCTACAAGATAATAAAACATTTATCATATCATGACCCATAAAAATAGATGGTTTTCATAAACAACATATCATAACCCATGAAATGAAATGGGTATAATATACATTTCATCATATAATTAGCAATGGAAACAAGATAAGTTTCATAATAATTTAACTAAATAATAACCTGTGAAAATAAATTGGTTTTGAAAGCATATAACATGTGGAAGATGAAAATAGGTGTCATAAACATCATTCCATCAAGACATAAACCATTCATGAAATAATATATGTGGTATTCTTAGATCATATCCCCATTAAAGAATATCCTACAACAAAGCATTTCATCTTAGATGTAGAATGATTTTGAATGAGCACATAGATCATTTCTTAAGTAAAATAGGTTTTTAAAAAAAATCTCTTTTATAAACCCTTTTAAAAAATCATTTTCCTATAAATACGAGTTTACAATTTCATTTAAAACATTTCTTGAAAAAAAACATCTATTGTTTGTTGAAAGATTCTTTTTAATACATAAAACATTTTGAAAAACATATTCTTTAAAAATATATTTGAAAACATATAAAGGAACATGGAAAATATTTTGTAACACATTTTCTTTGAAAATAAATTGAAAATTTAAAAAGAAGTTTTAGAACCATTTGAAAAACCATTTTTTGTCATGACCCCCTCCCTACAAAGATACCTCTCTTGGGCTGGCAATGAAGAAAGGGACATAATAACCTCACATCCTTCCATCAGTAGGCCATGGGATGGAGACCAACACCAAAGGTATATAGTCTCATAAAATGGAAGGATTTTCCCTTTTTTATGGAAACAAGATCGAGAGATAAAATAGTAAATCCTAAGAAATTATAAATATTAAAGATAAAAGTAAAGCCAAAATCCATCCCACGTGAATGTTAAAAATGTAACCTTGTACAAGTATAGTAAATCTCCAATTTAATTACCAATAAAAATCTATGCAGCAACAAATCAGTTGTCCCAATGGTCTGGGCTAGTAAGCTCTATCACAGTCTACATAGCCCTCCCAGAAACCTGAAAATATTTTTATATACATAGGGTGAGAATAAAAGTTTACTCAAAAGTAAATAAATCCAATGTCACTCATGCACATGTGGGAAGACATTCTTATTCCCCCGTGAGAAAATAGTAGAAACCAATAACACCTATTAAAGAATACTAACCAACACATCCTCACCAAGGCACACTCACCAAATAATGCAATTCAAGTAATGTAATATAATAATAATATCTATATTTCAGTACCTCACACCACTTCCTAATGGTTAATGGATAATCCCTAATGGAGAACATCCTGACACTACGACTCTCTTCCACAATTCGCACTATCAAAACCTTCCCTCACACACCTAGGCCACATACCCGATCCCGCCTGCGAACACATTGGACACAAACTAAATCACATACCTCCAAAAAACACCTTGGATAAATCACCCAACCTCATCTCAAAGAAACCTAGTAAATAACAATATTTCTCATCCTGGACACACCTAAAAACCACACATCACCTGCAGACAACTGGGCCTCACAACCACACCACATCCTACCTGAATAATCTTGAGCAACCAATGCGTAGAAGAGGGAGAAGAGAAGATCCAATTACCATTCATCCATCCTCCCACTAGGTTGATGGTAAAGGACGCCACCCCCCATAATAATGGGGGTGTACAACATGTAGTACTCTACACAGGTGCGGTGTGAAAATAATATCACAAGGATCTATATGTATATATATATGTGTGTGTGTGTGTGTAGGTACCAGACAATTAACTCCACCTATGGGTTCTCAAAAAAACAACCAACACACACATTACTACCACCTCTAATGTCTAACCACACAACTAGACACAAACTCAATTCACAACCCCAAATAATTAATTAAACAAATTGTTATTATTTATTTAACAAGAAGATATTATTGATCCCATCCCTAACTAGGAAACTACCAAAAACTACACATGTTATAAGCAGAAGAAATCATACCAACCACTTATAATGAAAAATAGAGAAAGAAGGACTAGGGTATAGCAATACACTCTAACACTCATTCCAAATATACCAGTCTCTGGAAACATCAGACAACCCACACAAGGTAACATCATACTTCTTCAAAATCATCCCTCCCAAACCACCCTCAGCATCCATGCTGCACTAAAATCACCAAATCACACAACAACAACAAAACTTGACCAGGTTGTAGTCCCACCGCAAAAATACCATTCTCAACAACCATGACACAACCCAGATGCAAACCCACTGTTCAAAAAGTTCACCTATTCCACAATCAATCAATCTCTCAACATGATATACCATTTCACCATCAAACCATCCACACACATCGTCATTCTCTCAATATCATCACCACATTGTATGTACAAAGTACATGATAGAAAATATCAACACACAACACATAACCACACAAAATAAGAAAAAAGGTATTCTGATTTAATAAATTCTTTCTTTAATTCCACTTTGATAAAACATGGATTATCATAGAAATTTTTTGATCATGGGGAATCAATTTATTTAAACGGTTATACATGGTTAATAAATTCCCCAATCCTAGAATTCAATAGGGGATACATAACAAGTGTAATGCATCACCTTTGCACAAACAAATACCACCAATGGCCATTAATTTCTTAAGAAATACAACTCAAAATATTGATCAAAGATAACAGATAAACAACCCAAGCATCATCATCATATTCCCAGCCCCTCATTTATTACTAAGGTAGTGAAACATGTAATTGTATGAGGCTCGTTTATCTTCATAAAAACCTTTATTAAGATTTGGATTTGAGCATGTTTTCAAAGAGACATGAGTTTACCTACCTCGCATGGTATATAATTTAAAGAGAGATGGATGAATTCCTACCTCGAAAAACCAATGATCAACAACTCATCCTTGAGTCAGCATAGAGGGTCTCACAAGTAGCATGAATGACTCCATAGAAAATAGTATTTAAATCCCACAAAAAAAAACAAAAATCCTTGAGGACGAACAGCTCTGGGCACACCAAGAGAAAAATAAAACACAGTGAGAAAAGAAGAACTTGGATAAGAAGAGACATATCCTATATCAATAGAAGGGAGCGATTTCAAGGGCCATTAAAGTCAGTTTGTGATAAATACTATGTGATTTGAATGATTAAAAGTTCAGAGATTTCTAGGATATTCAATATTTAATTAATATCCATTGAAACAACTTTAGATATGCTCAAAAAAACTTTTAAACTTGATTTACGTCACATAAAATGTAAGAGGGGCGAAACTGGAAAAACTGAAAAAAGTTGGGAATGACTCACCGATGGGTGAGTCACCGACATGAGTCACCAATGTGAGTCACTGAAAATGAGTCACCAACACCTGACTCACCAACATGAGTCATCAATGTGACTCAGCAACACGAGTCACTAACATGACCCACCAATAGAGAGTCACTAACACCACTCACTAAAGCCCAAACTACTCACACCCAAACCTATCGATGCCCTGACCTACCAACTTCCTATGTCATTGAATCCCTAACATACCAACTCCCTAACCTACTGAAACCTTGATCCACTGATTCCCTGACTTATAAACTTCATGTACTACCAATGCTCTGAGTCACTGACACCCTGAGTCACCGACGTCCTGAAATAAAGATGGAAAAACTGTAATTTTAGTATACTATTAAAATGTGATATTGTTGCCTTCCCAAGAAACCTAAACACTGGATTTTGACTAATTAATAGTCAGGAGAGTCCCAATACATTACATCAGATACCTATTAAACTATTATTTACCTCGAGAAATCAAAAAAAAACCCAGAAGAAAGAGTGGTCTGAGCAACCACTTTTTAAGATACCTCTCAAGGATAAACCACGATCTGTTGTTCAAAAGATGGATTGAAACCTCAATATCCAAGAACACCTCCAGTAAAATATTATACCCAAAACATCCATAAGATAACCTACACAAGAACCAACTGTCTGGACACATGAATTAGAAAATTTCTTCCTCCATGTCAAGATATTATCCACTCTAGATGGAACTGACACACCCTCACGAGTTTAATCACATCTCAATTAAGGCGTCACAGTTAGGAATCAGGTCTTATCCATTCCAAATGTCAGTACATAATCACACATTACTAAACAAGGAATCAACTCATCTCATATAAAATAGTTTTCGATCACTACATCATAATGAAAACACAAAAGCCAAACTCAAAAAAACTATGGGTACTAGTCGCACATCTGAGTCTCCCATTCCCAAGTAATCTCTTCCAAGACACCATGACTTCATAGCACACAAACCAAGTGAATGGTCCATCCCCACAACAACATCTCCCAATGATCTTAGATCCCCATTGGTTGCTCCATGAACGTTGTATCATCTTTGATGTCCAACTCTCCCTAGTCAATGACAAAGGAGTCCTTGTGAAGATACTAACGAAGCTGGGATACATGAAATATGTCGTGGATCCTACCAAAATGCAGTGGAAATAAAAACTAGTATTCCACATCTCTAAATCATCCCTACACCTCGAAAGTTATGATGAACCTGGTATAAAGTTTTCTCACCTTACAATAACACCACTACCCGTGTCGAGGGGAAACCTTCAAGAACATAAGGTCTCCAACCTTGATATCCAAAGGCCTTATCTTGTGATCAGTATAAGTTTTCTATAGGTCTTTATATACATTCATCCTCTCATGAACAAGATGAACTTTCTCCATCGTTCTCTGAACTCCCTCCGGACCAAGAACATATATTTCCCCAACCTCTAACCAAAACAATGGTGAACGACACAGTCTTATATAAAAGGCTCAAATTGGATCCATGGTGATGATAGAGTGATGTATATTGTTTTAAAACAGCTACACCGATGTAAAGTGTCTAACCCACATTCCTCAAAACTCTAGAACACATGCCCTCCAAATTTCCTCCTATTCTTAGATGGCCTACTCTGTCTGCCCATCTGTTTAAGGGTGGAATGCAGTGCTAAGGAATAACTGAGTTCCAAAGTCATGTTGTAATCCCCTCCAGAATCATGAGGTAAACCGTGTATCCTAGTCCAAGATAATTGATCTCAGAAATCCATGCAGCTAAACTACCTCATCTACAAACCTCTTTTCCAAGTAATCCACTATGTCTAACACATTGATTTCCATGAAGTGTTCCAATTTTGTCAGTTGATCCACAACTACCGAGATAGCATCACAACCTCCCAAATCCCTAGGTATCCATGTGAATAAATCCATAGAGATCTAAACCCACATTCACTAGGGGACATCTAAGGGATGCAACAAACCTTCAGGAACATGGTACTCATCCTTCACCTATTTGAACAATAGGCACTTTGCCAAAAACATCGCTACTACCCCCTCCATCCTTAGCCACCAAAACGGTTCCCTCAAGCCCAGTACATCTTGTAAACTCTAGGTTGTACCACCAAGGGTGAGTTATGAAACTCACAATTAACTCCCTCATGCATCTCCATTTTAACAAACAACTTCTCACGGAACAACATCTCATTCTAACCATTCTCTGTCCATCTATCCGGAGCATCACTATGGTTAATGTGATCACACATCACATCTCCCTCTAAATCTCCCCACTGAGATTCCTACACCTTCCACATCAGAGATGACTGCAATTTCATCTAGAATAAAAAACCTCTTTAACACCCCGACCTGAGTTACCCAGAGTCGGTGCATTATTACATAACATTGGTATGATCACAATAAAGATCAAATCTCGAAAGACCGATTAGTTTAGTAGCCTTGGAAACACTAGATATATTCATAAAGTTTTACATTACATCATAAAAATGAAAACTACAACAACATAGTATCCATAGTCTATACTCTTATCCCCTCATACTATCCCTGCAGGTCATTCATAATTTACTTATTCACATCTTGGGAAAAATAAAACATAGAAAAGGGGTGAGATCAAATGCCCAGTAAGGATAACAATATAGCAGAAACTTTCATAAATAAGAATAAACATTTAAGGAAATGTATAACTAAAACAAAAGACTTTTAAACCTAAACTTCAACATAGTATGGAAACAATAAAATTAAATAATGCCATTTACTTATTCACATGGATATTCTACTAATCGAATAATCACATGCAATATCAATAACCACTTTCATAATGATGGAATTCATAATGCTAGACTATCATAACCACATAGCCAAGGCCTCGTTCGAAGACTACAAATAAGATTTTCCAAGGCCTTGTGCCAAGACACTAGTTTGTCTCATGAGACCTACCGATGCATCGAGGAGCTATAGCGGGCTCCACCCGTCACATATTAAGTCCAATGCATTCCCATATGAAAAGGTTTAAACATAACATAAACATTCGTATTAAAACTAGTAGACGAAATGTAAAATCTTTCACTATAAACCATGAAGGGTATAAAAATAACATTTCCATAGTCAAACATATCACAAATCATTCAATACAATATGGATGTTTTGTTTCATAATAAATCAGCTTCAAATAAGCTTAAATTCCATCAAAGGATGTTGATATATATGAGATCAAAACTATTTTTAGAGAAATATCTCTTTTTATTTTGAAATAATTTAAGATTCATATAAAATAAAACATTTTATTTGAAAATATTTCTATAATCTTGTAAGGGAAGCTTCAATGATTTTATAATGGCGGAAAATAGCCGCACCCACCGTATAAGTTAAAAAAAACATTCTTACCTTAATTCTGTCGAAAAGGTTAAAAAGAACCTTGTTTGGAAAATGACGGAAAGATTCCTTTATAAACCTCTTATAAAAAGTAAAACAAGGGTATAAATGACTTTAAACCATATTCTGTACAATAGTAATAATTTTTTGAAAATCGTTTTTAAGAAACATGGATGTGGATGATAAAGAGATCCTAGTAGATTATTACGTATAAACAACCTCAGATAATGAAGAGATTGCGAAATAAACCCTTAAAAATTTGGTAACATATGAAACACACACCCATGAAAGAAGGATAATAAAAATGATGATGTAGATATCTAAAAATTAAAGTATATTACACAATGAATACAATCATGGGCAGTACACACACCACATACAATAAATAAGTGGTGAACAATGGAAATCTCACAGAATTAAAAGTGAGATAAGAAACCCCTTACCTTGTACTTTCCTTAGGTTGGGGGTAGGTTAAACTCATGTATAATGGTTAAATAATTGTTATTAAATTATAGAAGAATCATATACATTAATATGATATCATATATGATCTTTTAACATTGATTTGTTAATAGTATCTTAGTATTATCGTTGTTTCGAGTGTTAACTTACTCATTTTCTTTTATATATTTTGTTACGTAAGACATGTTTGTCATGGATAGGTTATATCTTATTCATATCCATAATGATATCAAGTCCTTAAACATTATTTTTAAATTATCAAATAATAATTATACTTGTATGGATACGATGGAGAATGAATCTCATCGCGTTCGTGGAGACGGTAGTCCGTACGTACGCACAGGCGACAATATCATTCTTTTGATATTAAAATAATATATAATTGGATGTTATATCATATATAAAGAATCATTATCATGTTATATTTATTATTTAAATGAATTAAAAATCATTATTATACCCATCCAAATAATAATATATTGAATAACAATTACACCACGACGTGGAGATGGTAAGCCGTACGTACACACGTATGGTGACATGTCATTTAAAGGATGTATATAATACTGAATATGGTTGTACAATATTTATAATAATGTTACAGTATATAGGAGATACTGGATTCATTATTTTATAATGGTAATAACAAAGAAAGAAGAAGTTGAAGAAGAAATGAATTTGAAAAAGGGTGGTGAAAACATTACCTCTTCTTCGGGTTCTTCCTTTTGATTTGATCAAAAGGGATCCTTAGGTTGGCATTCTCATCAAAATAAGGCCTCTAGGTTGAATTTATGGAAGTTGATAGAGTATTTGGGTAGAGTTTGGCCGATCCAAAAGGCTTTGAATGTGTGAATTAGTGAGAAGGGTGAGTGCCGTTTTATAAGAGGGGTGAGGGGCACCTTTGGAAAAGCAAAAACTATTATTTTATAATAAATTCATATTCGGTTTATAATGGCTCCAAAGTGTATTATTTAACGGTTAAGGTGGGTATGGGTCTACAACCACTCAACCAATAGAATTTAGACAGGTTTGGGTCATTATATTAACCTCATCTTTTAGTTTTAACTCTTAGTTAATTAGTTTGACACTTACCATGTCACTTTGTATTTTTATATTTTATAGTTAATAAACATACTATATACATCCAAGAAACCCCCAAGTGGTCCATTAATGATACACCTATCATTATATAAGTCTCTTGGCCGAGCCCTATATTTTTAGGAATTTAATATCAATTAATAATATAATATTTTTTTTAAAAACTCTTTTATGTCAATTTTGACACTATTTGGAAAATTGATTTTTGTGAAACTCATAAGAGAATGATTACTTCGAAAAATATTACTTAACTCAATACTAACATGTCATATTAACCTATAAAATTAGTTTAATTCATAAAAAATCTCTAATTATATTTATTTTGGTATTTATAATATCAATTATTTTAATTTTTCACTATTATGCTAATTACGACATCATCATTGTGTCAGAAAAATATTAAATTATTTAATGTCTAAAAATTATAAAAAAATATCATTATGTAGGAAATATTTTTATATTTTTAATTAATATTTAAAATCTAATTTATCTTATGTATAAACCCATATTAAAAATGTTTTAGTAAATAAACTTTGATTTTAACTCTTTTAACTCTTCTTTGAATTAAATAATAATAAATGTCCTAATCTAATACAAGTGGAACTAAATGATAATTTTTTACTCCTAAGGTTGTTTTTGGTCTAGATACACTTGTCCAATAGAATTGGGACATGTTTTAGGGTAATATTAAAATCATTTTTACCCTTAATTACTCTATTTACTTTTAACCGTGGTAAATAAAAGTAAAAAGTTACTATTCACCAAAAATTATTTTCATCTCATTGAACCAAATTTTACTCCTTGATATTAACCGTGTCTCCCAGATTTTTTAAATTCCACTCACAGAAGTGGTAAAATTAAGTTTTCTGAAAAATTCAATTTTTTTAACTACCACTTAGTGGTTTCACTATTCATGAAAAAATGAAAGTTTCTAGAAAAATACCAAAAATTAGGCCTAAGATATATTTGATATTATGAATTCAAAAATGATTTCTATTTTACCAAATTCAAAACATATCAGTTGCATTAATTAATTTAAAAATTAATTCCCGTCTTCAAAATGAATAGCATGTTTTTAAGAGATAATAACTATCAAAAGATTGACACTTGTTTATGTCTGGTTTTAATGTGAAATTACATCCAATGACCAACATTGTATTAAATGGTAAAAATATATTCTAAATATACTTTATAACCACTCAAATTAATAATTTATCACTATTAATTATTTCAATTTAAAAAGTTGTTTTTAATTAAAATTTAGTAATTTTCACTATTCATCAAAATATGAAAGTTATCTGAAAAGTACCAAAATTTCACCCTAATCTAATTTCGATATTATGAATCCAAAAATGGAGTCCATTTCAAAAGATAAAATTTATAAAATTTCAAAAATTAGGTATTACTATTCATAACGTCTAGTTTGATTGGTTGTGGTGTGTTAGAATCTCGAAGTTGCGTACAACACACGCTACAATATTATTCAAAGGAAAGCGTACCGTGGAAGCTTGGGATGTTTCATAGTAAATTTTTGATTTCTCCATTCTAAAAAGTAAATTTATTTAGTCAAATTGAATATATAAAAGTTTAAAATATTGGATTTAAAAAGGGTTCACTATTAAAATTTTGTAAAAGTGTAATACTGAAAATGAATTTGTTCTTACATTATGTCTAAGAAACTCATAATATGGATTCTAAAATTATAAGGATTATATAAAGTTTAAAATTTAGTTAATACTATTCATAACCTGTTTTGAACGGCTTGTTTAGTAAGTCATGGTGATCTTGAACTCGGTGTTGCGTGTAGTGCAAGTTATTGAATTATTTTGAAGAAGTAACACACTATGAAATCTTGGGGTGTTACATTCTCCCCTCCTTCAATAAATTGCATCCTCTCAATTTGAAATTGTTCTTCGAAAATAAAAGGTTGAATATAGAAAATATCTTTGTGGGAAAACCCACATCGGAAATTGGGTTAATAAAATTTAGTCTTAATAAGAGGAAAAGAGAAATGAAAGGGTCACCACAAAATTATGATATCTGTTTGGAGAACGTTGGTGGAAATTAGAGACATATAATTGGAGGAAAAACTTAAATATTTATAGGTAGTGATTTAGGTCATCAATCACAAATAAGTGTAAAATCGAGGGCCTTAAATTCATCAATCTATGATGATTTAAAATACCATCGGTTCAGCAAAACATATGGTATTAGGATAACACATTTTTTGTTTTAAGATCCCTTCACTACAATATAAGAATTAATTTCTTCATTGAATAAGAGAAGAAGAAAAATATATAATTGACAAGTAGATTCTCATCCTTTAACTAAGTTCTACCACAAACTCATCTTTCACTCTAAAAGATAATAGAACTTAAAAATATTATTCTATTTATCCTATTCGTATAGGGTTAAAAAATGAATTTATAATTCATCTTGGAGAACCATAAAAAAACGACATTATTCAATCCAGGACATCACGTGGGTCAGTGGTAGTTGATACACCCTTTTTTCCCTTCGGTTGTGGGTTCAAGTCTCACGGCCTTGCCGGACGCGACGGGTTGCCGCCCGACCTCCGGGTTGTCCTTTTATGGCAATCCAAAATAATCCAAACTAGAACTATCCAAAATACTTCAGTTCAAAATTAATACGGAAGGTAAACACAATGAAGATCTTTTTTTCCGCATAATAACATGTGATCACCTTCATCATGTATTCTTTTAAAACACTACAACATCCTGAAATACCATAAAACCTTATTGATTACATTCATGATCCCTTATTCCTTAAAGAATAATAGATATACTCCTTCAATCCAAAAATGTTGTAAACCCAAAAAATGATAGAATATACAAATCATTAATCAGTTTCAAGGTAGTCAAGAATATCCAATATAATTTATCCAAATCAATCATGTATTATTCTAAAATCACTACCTCAGTATCAGAACCACATTATGGTTTATCTTTATCTCAACCATATATTTTCCAAATATTTAACCTGCTATTGAGTCACTTTTCTTTGTTCCACACAATCTCAAGTCCTTAATGAAATATTACTACAGTACAATCCTTATATACTCCATAATTATTATAACAAGTACATTGTTGAAAAAAATACTCAAATGACATAATCAACATAAGAACTCTAATCATTCGTCTTCATCTGTGGTAGTATCATAATTTGATTATTATCCAATAGCATCATTTGCGGCATAGTCTAATGACTGGGACATAGGTTCGCGTAGTGTCCAAACTCCTTGCAAATGAAGCATTGTACATTTGAAACCATTTTCTTACCCTTGCAGTCACGTACTTTGTGCCCTTTTTCTCCACACTTATAACAAACTCCCATTCCTTTCAGGCAGGTTCCAGGGTGTTTCTTCCCACAGTTATCACATATGGGAAAATTATTGTTTTCCCTCTTCCCTTTATCCATCTTTCTCTCTTCCATCCTTTTCTTTTCTTACTTCCCTTCAAATCCATAGGACTCAGTAAACTCTTTACTTATCTTATCAACACATGATATTATTTCTTCGTATGATGATAATACATGGGAGACTATTTCTCTTATAAATTCTGGCTTAAGACCATGAAAGATATGATCCTTCTTTCTCTTTGGATCATGTTCATTGCTGGAGTTGTCATTCCTTCTACTGGGCGCCATTTCTAAACAATGGCATACACTAATATGAATAACAATACCTAATCCCAAACTTGTAAAACACATAACATAAATTAAATAGTTTATGGATATAATCCATAATCATAAAAATGTCTCCTTTGAGGAAGTATATACTCATAAACCCTTCATAATGGTTTGTAAAGAAAATGAGAATTATCCTAAACATATCCCCCAGGAGTGTCGTAACCAAGAGTGCATCAAGGCCTGTTGTTGTGCACCAGTTCCAGTTCGAGTCTAGCTCAAAGAGGTGTTTTCGGGTTTTACCCCTAGGTACATCTGTGCTAGAGCTGCCTCTACCTGCTCGTATCTAGACAGGGATGTATTGCTCGGAAAACTCACAAAATCTCTACAATACCAAAATTCAAGGAAGTTCTTCTATACTAATTCTCAAAGTTCATCTTAGGTCTACGTGCTCTAATCAGAGTTTATCTAAATCTAGCTTCCAAGGTTTGTACTAAACTTCCTCTGATACCAACTGTAACGCCCTGACCCCAATTACCCTGAGTTGGTGCATTATTACATAGCATTGGCATGATCACAAGAAAGATCAAATCTCGAAAGACCGATTAGTTTAGTAGCCTTGGAAACACTAGATATATTCATAAAGTTTTACATTACATCATAAAAATGAAAACTACAACAACATAGTATCCATAGTCTATACTCTTATCCCCTCATACTATCCCCACAGGTCATTCATAATTTACTTTTTCACATCCTGGGAAAAATAAAACATAGAAAAGGGGTGAGCTCAAATGCCCAGTAAGGATAACAATATAGCGGAAACTTTCATAAATAAGAATAAACATTTAAGGCAATGCATAACTAAAACAAAAGACTTTTAAACTTGAACTTCAATATAGCATGGAAAAAATAAAATGAAATAATTCCATTTACTTATTCACATGGATATTCTACTAATCGAATAATCACATGCAATATCAATAACGACTTTCATAATGATGGAATGCATAATGCCAGACTATCATAACCACATAGCCAAGGCCTTGTTCCAAGACTACAAATATTATTTTTCCAAGGCCTTGTGCCAAGACACTAGTTTGTCTCATGAGACCTACCGATGCATCGAGGAGCTATAACGGGCTCCACCCATCACATATTAAGTCCAATGCATTCCCATATGAAAAGTTTTAAACATAACATAAACATTCGTATTAAAACTAGCATACAAAATGTCAAATATTTCACCATAAACCATGAAGGGTATAAAAATAAAATATCCATAGTCAAACATATCACAAAACCTTAAATACAATATGGAAGTTTTGTTTCATAATAAATCAGCTTCAAATAAGCTTAAATTCCATCAAAGGATGTTGACATAGATGAGATCAAAACTCTTTTTAGAGAAATATCTATTTTTATTTTAAAATCATTTAAGAGTCATATAAAATAAAAAAATTTCTTTGAAAATATTCTTATAATCTTGTAAGGGAAGCTTTGATGATTTTATAACGGCGGAAAATAGCCACACCCACCGTATAAGTTAAAAAAAAATTCTTACCTTAATTCTGTCAAAAAGGTTAAAAAACACCTTGTTTGGAAAACGACGGAAAGATTCCTTTATAAACCTCTTATAAAAAGTCAAAAAAGGGTTTAAATGACTTTAAACCATATTCTGTAAAATAGTAATAATGTTTTGAAAAACGTTTTTAAGAAACATGGATGTGGATGATAAAAAGATCCCAGTAGATTATTACGTATAAACAACCTCGGATAATGAAGAGATTGAAAAATAAACCCTTACAAATTAGGTAACATATGAAATACAAACCCATGAAATAAGGATCATAAAAATTATGATGTAGATATCTACAAATTAAATTATATTAAACAATGAATACAATCATGGGCAGTACACACACCACATGCAATAAATAAGTGGTGAACAATGAAAATATCACAGAATTAAAAGTGAGATAAGAAACCCCTTACCTTGTACTTTACCTTGGTTAGGGGTAGGTTAAACTCCTATATAATGGTTAAATTATTTTTATTAAATTATAAAAGAATCATATACATTAATATGATATCATATATAATCTTTTAACATTGATTTGTTAGTAGTATCTTAATATTATCGTTGTTTCGGGTGTTAACTTACTCGTTTTATTTTATATATTTTGTTATGTAAGACATATTTGTCATGGATAGGTTTTATATTATTCATATCCATAATGATATAAAGTACTTAAACATTATTTTTAAATCATAAAATGATAATTATACTTGAATGGATACGATGGAGAATGAATCTCATCCTGTTCGTGGAGACGGTAGTCCGTACGTACGCACGAGCGACAATATCATTCTTTTGATATTAAAATAATATATAATTGGATGGTATATCATATATAAAGAATAATTATCATGTTATATTTATTATTTACATGAATTAAAAATCATTATTATACCCATCCAAATAATAATATATTGAATAACAATTACACTACGATGTGGAGACGGTAAGCCGTACGTACGTACGTATGGTGACATGTCATTAAAAGAATGGATAAAATACTGAATATGGTTGTACCATATTTATAATAATGTTACAGTATATAGGAGATACTGGATTCATTATTTTATAATGGTAATAACAAATAAAGAAGAAGTTTAAGAAGAAATGAATTTGAAAAAGTGTGGTGAAAACATTATCTCTTCTTCGGGTTCTTCCTTTTTATTTGATCAAAAGGGATCCTTAGGTTGGATTTCTGATCAAAATAAGGCCTCTAGGTTGAATTGAGGGAAGTTGAGAGAGTATTTGGGTAGATTTTGGCCGATCCAAAAGAATTTGAATGTGTGAATTAGTGAGAAGGGGGAGTGCCGTTTTATAAGAGGGGTGAGGGGCACCTTTGGAAAAGCTAAAAATATTATTTTACAATAAATTCATATTCAGTTTCTAATGACTCCAAAGTGTATTATTTAAAGTTAAAGGTGGGTATGGGTCGAAAACCACTCAAACAATAGAATTTATACTGGTTTGGGTCATTATATTAACTTCATCTTTTAGTTTTAACTCTTAGTTAATTGGTTTGACACTTACCATGTCACTTTGTATTTTTATATTATATAGTTAATAAAATTACTATATACATCCAAGAGACCCCCAAGTGGTCCATTAATGATAAACCTATCATGATATAAGTCTCTTTGCCAAACTTTATATTTTTAGGAATTTAATATCAATTAATAATATAATATTTGTTTTAAAAACTCTTTTATATCAATTTTGACACTATTTGGAAAATTGATTTTTGTGAAAATCATAACAGAATGATCACTTCAAAAAAAGTTAATTAAATAAATCCTAACATGTCATATTAACCTATAAAATTAGTTTAATTCATAAAAAGTCTCTAATTATATTTATTTGGGTATTTAGAATATCAATTATTTTAATTTTTCACTATTATGGTAATTACTGCATCATCATTGTGTCATAAATATATCAAATTATTTAAGGTCTAAAAATTATAAATAAAATATATTTATGTAGGAAATATTTTTATATTTTTAATGAATATTTACAATCTAATTTATCTTATTTATAACCCTATATTAAAAATGTTTTAGTAAATAAACATTGATTTTAACTCTTTTAACTCTTCTTTGAATTAAATAATAATAAATGTCCTAATCTAATACAAGTGGACCTAAATGATAATTTTTTACTCCTAAGGTTGTTTTTGGTCGACATACAATTGTCCAATAGAATTAGGATATGTTTTAGGATAATATTAATATCATTTTTTCCCTTAATTACTCTATTTACTTTTAACCATGGTAAATAAAAGTAAAAAGTTACTATTCACCAAAAAATATTTTCATCTCATTGAACCAAATTTTACTCCTTGATATTAACCGTGTCTCCCAGATTTTCTAAATTCCACTCACAGAAGCGGTAAAATTACGTTTTATGAAAAATTTAATTTTTTTAACTACCACTCAGTGGTTTCACTATTCATCAAAAAATGAAAGTTTCTAGAAAAATACCAAAAATTAGGCCTAAGATATATTTGATATTATGAATTAAAAAATGATTTCTATTTTACCAAATTCAAAACATATCAGTTGCATTAATTAATTTAAAAATTAATTCCTGTCGTCAAAACAAATAGCGTGTTTTTAAGAGATAATAACTATCAAAAGATTGACACTTGTTTGTATCTGGTTTAAAAGTGAAATTACATCCAATGACCAACATTGTATTAAATGGTAAAAATATATTCTAAATATAATTTAAAACCACTCAAATTAATAATTTATCACTATTAATTATTTCAATTTAAAAAGTTGTTTTTAATTAAAATTTAGTAATTTTCTCTATTCATCAAAATATGAAAGTTATCCGAAAAGTACCAAAATTTCACTCTAAGCTAAATTCGATATTATGAATCCAAAAATGAAGTCCATTTTGAAAGATAAAATTTATAAAATTTCAAAAAGTAGGTATTACTATTCATAACGGCTAGTTTGATTGGTTGTGGTGTGTTAGAATCTCGAAGTTGCGTACAACACACGCTACAGTATTATTCAAAGGAAAGCGTACCATGGAAGCTTGGGATGTTTCATTGTAAATTTTTGATGTCCCCATTCAAAAAAGTAAATTTATTTAGTCAAATTGAATATATAAAAGTATAAAATATTGGATTTAAAAAGGGTTCACTATTAAAAGTTTGTAAAAGTGAAATACTGAAAATGAATTTGTTCTTACAATATGTCTAAGAAACTCATAATATGGATTCTAAAATTATAAGGATTATATAAAGTTTAAAATTTAGTTAATACTATTCATAACCTCTTTTGAACGGCTTGTTTAGTAAGTCATGGTGCGCTTGAACTCGGTGTTGCGTGTAGTGCAAGTTATTGAATTATTTTGAAGAAGTAACACACTATGAAATATTGGGGTGTTACATTCTACCCTCCTTCAATAAATTGCTTCCTCACAATTTGAAATTGTTCTTTGAAAATAAAAGGTTGAATATAGAAAATATATTTGTGGGAAAACCCACATCGAAAATTGGGTTAATAAAATTTAGTCTTAATAAGAGGAAAAGAGAAATGAAAGGGTCACCACCAAATTATGATCTCTATTTGGAGAACATTGGTGGAAATTAGAGACATATAATTGGAGGAAAAATGTAAATATTTATAGGTAGTGATTGAGGTCATCAATCACAAATAAGTGTAAAATTGAGGTCTTTAAATTCATCAATCAATGATGATTTAAAATACCATCGGTTCAGAAAAACATATGGTATTAGGATAACATATTTTTTGTTTTAAGATCCCTTCACTACAATATAAGAATTAATTTCTTCATTGAATAAGAGAAGAAGAAAAATATATACTTGAAAAGTAGATTCTCATCCTTTAACTAAGTTCTACCACAAACTCATCTTTCACTCTAAAAGATAATAGAACTTAAAAATAATATTCTATTTATCCTATTCGTATATGGTTAAGAAAATGAAGTTATAATTCATCTAGAAGAACCATGAAAAAACGACATTATTCAATCCAGGAAATCACATGGGTCAGTGGTAGGTGATACACCCTTGTCGCCCTTCGGTTGTGGGTTCAAGTCTCACGGCCTTGCCGGACGTGACGGGTTGCCGCCCAACCTCCGAGTTGTCCTTTTATGGAAATCCAAAATAATCCAAACTAGAACTATCCAAAATACTTCAGTTCAAAATTTATAAGGAAGGTAAACACAATGAAGATCCTTTTTGCCGCGTAATAACATGCGATCACGTTCATCATGTATTCATTTAAAACACTGCAACATCCTGAAATACCATAAAACCTTATTGATTACATTCATGATCCCTTATTACTTAAATAATAGTAGATATACTCCTTCAAACCAAAAATGTTGTAAACCCAAAAAATGATAGAATATACAAATCATTAATCAGTTTCAAGATAGTTAAGAATATCCAATATAATTTATCCAAATCAATCATGTATTATTCTAAAATCACTACCTCAGTATCAGAACCATATTATGGTTTATCTTTCTCTAAACCATATATTTTCCAAAAATTTAACCTGCTATTGAGTCACTTTTCTTTGTTCCACACAATCTCAAGTCCTTAATAAAATAGTACAATAGTACAATCCTTATATACTCCATAATTATTATAACAAGTACATTGTTGATACAAAACTCAAATGAAATAATCAACATAAGAACTCTAATAATTCCTCTTCATCTGTGGTAGTATCATAATTTGATTATTATCCAATAGCATCATTTGCGGCATAGTCTGATAACTGGGACATAGGTTCGCGTAGTGTCCAAACTCCTTGCAAATGGAGCGTTGTACATTTGAAACCATTTTCTTACCCCTGCAGTCACGTACTTTGTGCCCTTTTTCTCCACACTTATAACAAACTCCCATTCCTTTCAGGCAGGTTCCAGGGTGTTTCTTCCCACAGTTATCACATATGGGAAAATTATTCTTTTACCTCTTCTCTTTATCCATCTTTCTCTCTTCCATCCTTTTCTTCTCTTACTTCCCTTCAATTCCATAGGACTCAGTAAACTCTTTACTTATCTTATCAACACATTATATTCTTTCTTCGTATGATAATAATACATGGGAGACTATTTCTCTTATAAATTCTGGCTTAAGACCATGAAAGATATGATCCTTCTTTCTCTTTGGATCATGTTCATTGCTAGAGTTCTCATTACTTCTACTGGGCACCACTTCTAAACAATGGCATACACTAAATTAGTTTATGAATAACAATACCTAATCCCAAACTTGTAAAACACATAACATAAATTAAATAGTTTATGGATATAATAAAAAATCATAAAAATGTATCCTTTGAGGAATTATATACTCATAAACCCTTCATAATGATTTGTAAAGAAAATGAGAATTATCCTAAGCATATCCCCCGAGAGTGTCATAACCAAGAGTGCAGCAAGACCCATTGTCGTGCACCAGTTCCCGTTCGAGTCTAGTTCAAAGCGGTGTTTTTGGGTTTTACCCTTAGGTACATCTGTGCCAGAGCCGCCTCTACCTGCTCGTATCCAGACAGGGATGTATTTCTCGGAAAACTCAAAAAATCTCTACAATACCAAAATTCTAGGAAGTTCTTCTATACTAATTCTCAAAGTTCATCTTAGGTCTACGTGCTCTAATCAGAGTTTATCTAAATCTAACTTCCAAGGTTTGTACTAAAATTCCTCTGATACCAACTGTAACACCCCGACCCTAGTTACCCAGAGTCGGTGCATTATTACATAACATTGGCATGATCACAAGAAAGATCAAATCTCGAAAGTCCGATTAGTTTAGTAGCATTGGAAACACTAGATATATTCATAAAGTTTTACATTACATCATAAAAATGAAAACTACAACAACATAGTATCCATAGTCTATACTCTTATCCCCTCATACTATCCCTGTAGGTCATTCATAATTTACTTCTTCACATCCTGGGAAAAATAAAACATAGAAAAGGGGTGATCTCAAATGCCCAGTAAGGATAACAATATAGCGGAAACTTTCATAAATTAGAATAAACATTTAAGGCAATGTATAACTAAAACAAAAGCCTTTTAAACTTGAACTTCAACATAGTATGGAAAAAATAAAATGAAATAATTCCATTTACTTATTCACATGGATATTCTACTAATATAATAATCACATGCAATATCAATAACCACTTTCATAATGATGGAATGCATAATTCCAGACTATCATAACCACATAGACAAGGCCTTGTGCCAAGACTACAAATATGATTTTTCCAAGGCCTTGTGCCAAGACACTATTTTGTCTCATGAGACCTATCGATGCATCGAGAAGCTATAGCGGGCTCCACCCATCACATATTAAGTCCAATGCATTCCCATATGAAAAGTTTTAAACATAACATAAACATTCGTATTAAAACTAGCATACGAAATGCCAAATCTTTCACCATAAACAATGAAGGGTATAAAAATAAAATATCCATAGTCAAACATATCACAAAACCTTAAATACAATATGGAAGTTTTGTTTCATAATAAATCAACTTCAAATAAGCTTAAATTCCATCAAAGGATGTTGACATAGATGAGATCAAAACTCCTTTTAGAGAAATATCTCTTTTTATTTTGAAATAATTTAAGAGTCATATAAAATAAAACATTTTGTTTGAAAATATTCTTATAATCTTGTAAGGGAAACTTCGATGATTTTATAATGGTAGAAAATATCCGCACCCGCTATATAAGTTAAAAAAAACATTCTTACCTTAATTCTGTCGAAAAGGTTAAAAAGCACCTTGTTTAGAAAATGACGGAAATATTCCTTTATAAACCTCTTATAAAAAGTAAAACAAGGGTATAAATGACTTTAACCCATATTCAGTAAAATAGTAATAATGTTTTGAAAAACGTTTTTAAGAAGCATGGATGTGGATGATAAAGAGATCCCAGTAGATTATTACGTATAAACAATCTCGGATAATGAAGAGATTGCGAAATAAAACCTTACAAATTTGGTAACATACGAAACACACACCCGTGAAAGAAGGATCATAAAAATGATGATGTAGATATATAAAAATTAAAGTATATTACACAATGAATACAATCATGGGCAGTACACACACCACATGCAATAAATAAGTGGTGAACAATGGAAATCTCACAGAATTAAAAGTGAGATAAGAAACCCCTTACCTTGTACTTTCCCTTGGTTGGGGGAAGGTTAAACTCATGTATAATGGTTAAATAATTGTTATTAAATTATAAAATAATCATATACATTAATATGATATCATATATGATCTTTTAACATTGATTTGTTAATAGTATCTTAGTATTATTGTTGTTTCGGGTGTTAACTTACTCGTTTTCTTTTATATATTTTGTTACGTAAGACATGTTTGTCATATATAGGTTGTATCTTATTGATATCCATAATTATATCAAGTCCTTAAACATTATTTTTAAATCATAAAATGATAAATATACTTAAATGGATACGATGGAGAACAAATCTCATCGCGTTCGTGGAGACGGTAGTCCGTACGTACGGACGAGCGACAATATCATTATTTTGATATTAAAATAATATATAATTGGATGGTATATGATATATACAGAATAATTATCATGTTATATTTATTATTTACATGAATTAAAAATCATTATTATACCCGTCCAAATAATAATATATTGAATAACAATTACACCACGACGTGGAGACGGTAAGCCGTACGTACGCACGTATGGTGACATGTCATTCAAAGGATGAATAGAATACTGAATATGGTTGTACCATATTTATAATAATGTTACAGTATATATGAGATACTGGATTCAATATTTTATAATGGTAATAACAAATAAAGAAGAAGTTGAAGAAGAAATGAATTTGAAAAAGTGTGGTGAAAACATTACCTCTTCTTCGGGTTCTTCCTTTTGATTTGATCAAAAGGGATCCTTAGGTTGGATTTATTATCAAAATAAGGCCTCTAGGTTGAATTTATGGAAGTTGATAGAGTATTTGGGCAGATTTTTTCCGAGCCAAAAGGCTTTGAATGTGTGAATTAGTGAAAAGGGGGAGTGCCGTTTTATAAGAGGTGTGAGGGGCACCTTTGGAAAATCTAAAAATATTATTTTATAATAAATTCATATTCAGTTTATAATGGCTCCAAAGTGTATTATTTAAAGTTTAAGGTTGGGATGGGTCTAAAAACACTCAACCAATAGAATTTAGACAGGTTTGGGTCATTATATAAACCTCATATTTTAGTTTTAACTCTTAGTTAATTAGTTTGACACTTACCATGTCACTTTGTATTTTTATATTATATAGTTAATAAAATTACTATATACATGCAAGAGACCCCCTAGTGGTCCATTAATGATACACCTATCATGATATAAGTCTCTTGGCTGAACCTTAGATTTTTAGGAATTTAATATCAATTAATAATATAATATTTGTTTTAAAACTCTTTTATGTCAATTTTGACACTATTTGGAAAATTGATTTTTGTGAAAATCATAACAGAATGATTACTTCTAAGAAAGTTAATTAAATCAATCCTAACATGTCATATCAACCTATAAGATTAGTTTAATTCATAAAAAGTCTCTAATTATATTTATCTGGGTATTTATAATATCAATTATTTTAATTTTTCACTATTATGGTAATTACTGCATCATCATTGTGTCATAAATAAATTAAACTATTTAATGTATAAAAATTATAAATAAAATATAATTATGTAGGAAATAGTTTTATATTTCTAATGAATATTTACAATCTAATTTATCTTATGTATAACCCTATATTAAAAATGTTTTAGTAAATAAACTTTGATTTTAACTCTTTTAACTCTTCTTTGAATTAAATAATAATAAATGGCCTAATCTAATACAAGTGGACCTAAATGACAATTTTTTACTCCTAAGGTTGTTTTTGGTCTAGATAAACTTTTCCAATAGAATTAGGACATGTGTTAGGGTAATATTAATATCATTTTTACCCTTAATTACTCTATTTACTTTTAACCGTGGTAAATAAAAGTAAAAAGTTACTATTCATAAAAAATTATTTTCATCTCATTGAACCAAATTTTACTCCTTGATATTAACCATGTCTCCCAGATTTTCGAAATTCCACTCACAGAAGCGGTAAGATTAAGTTTTATGAAAAATTCAATTTTTTAACTACCACTTAGTGGTTTCACTATTCATCAAAAAATGAAAGTTTCTAGAAAAATACCATAAATTAGGCCTAACATATATTTGATAGTATGAATTCAAAAATGATGTCTATTTTACCAAATTCAAAACATATCAGTTGAATTAATTAATTTAAAAATTAATTCTCGTCGTCAAAACAAATAGCGTGTTTTTAAGAGATAATAACTATCAAAAGATTGACACTTGTTTATGTCTGGTTTAAATGTGAAGTTACATCCAATGACCAACATTGTATTAAATTGTAAAAATATATTCTAAATATACTTTAAAACCACTCAAATTAATAATTTATCACTATTAATTATTTCAATTTAAAAAGTTGTTTTTAATTAAAATTTAGTAATTTTCACTATTCATCAATGTATGAAAGTTATCCGAAAAGTACCAAAATTTCACCCTAAGATAATTTCGATATTATGAATCCAAAAATGAAGACCCTTTCGAAAGATAAAATTTATAAAATTTGAAAAAGTAGGTATTACTATTCAAAACGGCTAGTTTGATTAGTTGTGGTGTGTTAGAATCTCGAAGTTGCGTACAACACACGCTACAATATTATTCAAAGGAAAGCGTACCGTGGAAGCTTGGGATGTTTCATTGTAAATTTTTGATGTCCCCATTCTAAAAAGTAAATTTATTTAGTCAAATTGAATATATAAAAGTTTAAAATATTGGATTTAAAAAGGGTTCACTATTAAAAGTTTGTAAAAGTGCAATACTGAAAATGAATTTGTTCTTACATTATGTCTAAGAAACTCATAATATGGATTATAAAATTATAAGGATTATATAAAGTTTAAAATATAGTTAATACTATTCATAACCTCTTTTGAACGGCTTGTTTAGTAAGTCATGATGCGCTTGAACTCGGTGTTGCGTGTAGTGCAAGTTATTGAATTATTTTGAAGAAGTAACACACTATGAAATCTTGGGGTGTTACAGCCTCTACCACCATCCACTCATACATCTAGGTGAAAAGTATTCATGTCCTCCATCTCCTCCCAAGAATCCACAAATTCCTAAACTACTTTCTTCTATGACTTCCTACTCAAGGGATCAGCCATGATGTTCACCTTTCATGAGGCGTTTGAGATCTCTAAATCATAGTCCTAAAGAAACACCATCCACTACTACTACTTAAAGATCAAATCTCACTGGGAAATGATCTACCTCAAGATATTATAATATGTGAACACCAGATTGTTCTCCCCAATAAGGTAATGTCTCTATAACTTTAGTGTGAACATTACCGCCGATAACTCCAGATCATGGGTGGCATAGTTACGTTTGTGAGTATGTAACTACATAGACCCATAAGATATCCCTCATTTCTAATTCATCTGAACACACCGTAATCCAAGATGAGAAGCATTAAAAACACATAAAACATCACCCCTTCATCTGGAAACTGAAGTAATAGAGAAAATGCCAACTTCTCCTTTAGGTAGCTGAAAGCTAACTGACACTGCTCACTCCACACAGATTCCTAGTTCTTTCTGGTCAAATCCTTCAACCAAGCTACAACTTGAGAGGAATTGGGTACAAATCTCTAGTAATATCCCTCTAGAAATAGAAAATTGTGAACCTATGAAACATTCTTGGGTGATTTTCAAGAAACAACTGATAAACATTTGATGGGTCCACTCCTACACCCTAGTGAGACACCACATTTCCATGGAAGTGGACCTCCCATGTAAAAAACATGCAGTTCTACAACATTCTGTAGATATTGATTCATCAAAGAACTTCCATGATTTTCTTGAGATTATCGGTACTCTCCCATTATGAATTTGAGAATATTAGGATTCTATTGATGAATATGATGAAGAAATGGTCTAGGAACTCACAGAAAACAAAGTTTATGAGTCCCATGGACACAAAGGGTGTGTTCATCACACAAAGTGTAATAACCATGAAATCGATGTGACAATACTTAAATTTGATAGAATTCTTCAGGATGTCACCCTTTTTCACCCTCAAATGGTGATACCCATACCACATATCGGTTTTATAGAAGTAACTTTCTCCCCTAAACTAGTCAAAAAAATCGTCTATCCTCAGGACTGGGTAATGGATCTTGACTGTCACCTGATTCAACCTCCAATAGTCTATGCACAACCCAATACCACTATCTGGAATCTTTGAGAATATCATGGGAGCACCCCATGGTTAAACATTGGGCTATATGAATCCCTACTTCATCAGATTTTCAATCTAAATCCACAAATCCCACATCTTATAAGGTTCCATCATATAGGGATCCATCGAAATTGGACAGGCACATGGCTGAAAGTCTATCCCAAACTCAACGTCACGTAGAGAGGGTAGAGTCCCAATATCCTCTGAAAAAACATCCAAGAACTCCCCAAAAACATTGTGAATTCACACCATCTCAGCATCCACCAATTCCACTGACATGTTGGAAAACATGGAATGAATCGGCTCCATATGCCAGCTTACCACCTAATAACTCTGATCGCTTACGAAAGCTACATGCAAACCATCCATTTCTAAAAAAATGACTCTCATCCAGAAGCAGTTGATGATAGAATGAATGGAAAGAGCCTGTTAATGCCAATGATGACATCTTATGTATGAATCTATAGTATAAAGAGATCCACACTGGATTGATGCAGCCCCAACACCATATTGCACCCCGGGAAAACATTAAACAACCTGGTCTGACCTCCGACTTGAATACTCAACACCAAGGGCATGAAAAGTATCTCTACGTCTAGTCCCAATACATGGGATAGAGTTGGTGTAACTAAAGAGTGTGAAGCACCCAAATAAAAAAATAACAAAAAAGAGTACTAAACACATTGATAGTAGCTCGAATGATCTCTAGCCCTGTTGTGTCTGCTACATCCATGGAGGGCCACTGACCACGCCCATCTCCCCTACCCCTATATTTTCGACCACCTCATCGACCATGTCCAGGTCAAATTCTTTATGGAACACCCTGAGTTCAGACTCTACCTGCTCTATCTCCCCTCAGTGGAGTAGGATCCTATTATCTGTACTGCTGAAATAAATTTTCAAAGCTTCCTTTTATTTGAAATTAAAACTTTGAAAACATATAAATAAATATTTTAAAATATTTTTAAATACTTTTTTGAAATGTAATAAATTATTGAAATATTATTATTTGTAAATAATATTAAAATTTCACTTATAATATTTTTTAATCAATTTTAGAAAACATGGTTTTTGAATAATTCAAATTTCTGACCATAGAGATAAATAATATCAGATATTCTAAAAACCAGTTAATTATTTATCTTAAATACCAACAAGTAAAAAATTGGAACCAATACATGGAGATATCATGGATAACCTTAGTACAAAAAAATCATTTTATTTATTGAATATTTATCATAATATTTCATCAATGGAATCATAATCATAAACAATCTTGATAAACGATGTGATTTTTTTCACTAAACTGCTACAGATTTTCTAACTAGGAATAATAATAATATGAAAAAATTACATTACATGAAACATAAAATATCATTAAAATATGTATATTAATAATATAACATGTCAAAGGGTAGTATAAATACCTCATAGAAAAATACAGGTGCATAACATGACATGTGTCTCAAAGAAGGAAAAGTGAGACCAAATTACTCTACCGATTTGGTAACTTTTAAACCATAAATCCCATGAAAGAAATATATTAAAAGGGATATTTAAATACCAAAAATTTAATTATAATAATCCTAAAATACATTCATGGGTAGTATATACAACACACAAAATAAATGAGTTTCTAATAAAGTATAAGTCTCACAGAAATAAAAGTGATACGAGAAAACCATTACTATTTGAGTAACTTTTGAATAATGATACCCATAAAATAATCACAAAAATTGAAACATATAATATCATTAAATAATTTTAATTAATGATATAACATGTCATATGACAGTATATACACCACATAGAAGAAATTGGTGGTGACTAAGGCATGGATCTCATAAATATAAAAAGGTGAGATGAAATTCCATTACCTTACGAATTTACATTCTCTGTACTTGTTGAAATATCCTGTATAATAAACATAATATTATTATAAATATAACATAGAACCATACTATATCACCCTAAGACTTCATGGAGTGTTATCATCAATACCTTTTGTTGCACACAACACTGAGTTTGAGTGCACCACAACCTATCAAAAAGACATTTAAAAAGTGGTTATGAATAGAATTAACCACATTATGAAATTTATAAATTCATTTTTCAAAATAGAATTCATTATTGAATTAATTATATCAAAATAATCATAAGGTGAATTTTTTCATTTTTAGGTAAAGTTTCAATTTTTGATGAATAGTGAAAAATACTACATTATTGTTAAAAAAAAACTCTAAATAATAATTTTACTGTAAATATATTTTAATGTCATAAAAGGTAAATATTAAATATATTAATGAAATATATTTCATTGGAATCATTTTATAATTTAATTAAATGTAAAAAATTCAATGAACATTTGAAAGTCTCTTTTACTCGGCTTCTAACCACATTTGTGGGTTACCAATAAATGTAATGTTACTGCTTCATTGAATTGAATTTTAAAAAATAGAAATAAAAGGTTGTAATCAGTATGAAAAATTTGGTCTAATATGATCAAAGAAATTTTTTATGGATAGTAACTTTTTTATATTATTTACCACAAGTAAAGATAAGTATTGAAATTAAAGGTAAAAATAATATCATGATAATATAAAATTACAATATTTTTTCCATTGTAAAAGTTTTTCTCATCCAAAATAAACCTTATGTTGAATATATTATCCTTTTTAATCAACTTGTGTTAGAATATGCCATTTATTATATTTTATTTAATGAAGTGTTAAAAATGTCATATTCAAATTTTAATCACTATATCATTTTTCATTTGAGTTTATATAAGTGATATGGTAGAAAATAAATTTTCATTATAAATATAAAATATTTATTTACATAATTATAATTTATTTAAAATTTTATAAAATAAATAATTAAATTCAATGGTGACACAATGATGATGTAGTGATTGATTTATTAAGGGATGAATCCATTAAATGATATTAATAATAGTAAAATAAATATAATATGAAATACTTGATTCCATACATGAATTTTTTGGATTACATTTACATGTAAGGGTTGAGTTAATTTAGTTTTCTCAATGTAATCATGTTTTTCAAACATTAAAAAATCATGTATTAAATAGTGTCAAAATTGAAATAAATGAGATTTTAAAATAAATAATATTTTATTAAATGATATAGAAGTCATATAAAATATAAGGATCTATCAACTAACATATATTATTTTAAATATTTTATAAATTGTCCATTTGGGTTTCATTTTTCATTTCGTAGTAGCAATATTAACCATATAGTATAAAAACACACGTAGAAAATTATAAGAGTTAAATTGTTTGACTATAGGTTAAACCCAAAATATAAGGTTATTTTTGTGATGTAAATTTGTATAAAAATAAATGGTTAATAGGATTTAGAACCATCCTCATAATATCCTCTAAATTACTCACTTTATAGATATTTGAAGTAGAAAATCAATTTATATTAAATTAATGGTTTTGAAGTTTCCAAAGGATCCCCTCACATCTCTTATAAAAGGGCAGATATCCTTCTAAATTATTCACTCCTCTAAAGCCCATTTTATTGGAAACAAACTGCCCAATTATCCTCCCAAATTCACTCACATCATCATAGAGGCCATACATTGGTCATAAAAAAAACCTATAGAGTCCTTTTGTGAAAAATTAAAAGGAGATTCTCAAAGAAGAGGTAATTGTTTTACCAATTAAATTCAATTTCTTTTCTTCTTATACATCCTCTTCCTATGTTATTTCTATACTAAAGTAAAACACCTATTAAAATATACATGAAATTATGTTATTATGACTATGGGACACCATATTCCTCTATTTATCTATCTTAAAAATAATAATATCACCTAGAATGCGTATGTATGACACACCATATCCACATCATGGTGTATTTTTTTATGCAAAGTAACTTTATTTTTATTAATATAACTGATAAAAATAATGCATATTAAATGATAATGATTCTTTATAGTTAAAATACCATCCAATTTTAAACCAGTTAACCATCAAGGTAATGATAACTTCGCTCGTGCATACGTATGACCTACCGTCTCCACGACGTGGTGAGATTCGTTCTACATATTAACCACTAATGAATTATAATAAAACTTATATTATTATTAAATATAATATTTATGAACATAATATAATTCTTGATATTAATAAAATATATCCCATTCATAAGTAACATGACTTACATAAAAAAACATGCATAGGAAAATGAAGTTGTTAACTATCAGAATAATGGAAATACCGAGATATTGTAAAAAAAAGTATATAAGATGATCCTATATGATATCATAAATATGTATATGGTCCTAGAATAATTTAATAAAATTCATGAACCATTCTTCAATAGTTTAACTCACCTTCTACTAGAGGAAATTACAAGGTAATGGTTAATTTTACAATCCCGTTATTATCTAATTTTGTTTGTACATAAATATCTACTAGGAAATCATTATCATTAATGTCCATGTTTTGTAAAATGTAATTAAAATATTATTTAAAATTGATTAAATTTAATATTATCCATTTTTAACTTTTACAAAACATTTTTAAAGGAATCTTTTCGAAGTTTTCTAAATGAGGTACTTTATGACCATTTCAAAAAATTAACGAAAGAATGTCTTTATTAACTTATATGTAAGGAGAGGATATTTTACACCATTATGAATCCCTAATATTTCGAAGCATCCCTTATATGCTAAAATTTTATTTTCAAAAAAATGTTTTATTTTATAACTGAGGGACTTTTTAAATATTTCAAGGAAAAAAGAAGATATTTCTCTCAAGGACTTTTAATGATTTTATTATACTATTTTAATTTATGTAAACATCCATTGTTGGATTCTATTCTTAATTAAGGTTGACTTATTATAAAATATCCCATGTTGTGTTGAAGTATTTATGATATTTTCTATTGTGTATATGCTATATTGATACCATTCATGGTTTATAGTTGATGTACTAACATTTAGTATGCTAGTTTTAATAAAAATGTTAATTTTATGCTTCACACTTTTAATATGAGGAATGAATTATACTTAGTAAGTGAAGGGAAGGTCCCGCTATAGCCCCTCGATGCATATGTAGGTCTCATAAGACAAACTAGTTTAGGGTTTTTAGCTGTTTAATTTTGTTCTTAGCACGAGTCCTAAATGGTAAGGTTATGATTTCCATCCTTATGAATTCCCTCATTATGAGAATAGTTATTGATGTTACATGTGACTGTTCGACTAGTAGAATATCCATATGAATATTTAAATCAAATTATTTGATTTATTCTTTCCATATCGCGATGATGTTTATGTTTTTAAAGGTTTTTGTTTTTGTTTTATACCATGCCTTAAACTTTTATTTTTCTTTAATATAGCTTCTTCTTTATTGTTATATTTACTGAGAATCTGAGATCACCCCATTCTTGTGTTTAATTTTTCCCCATGATGTCAAGAAGTATATTATGACTTACTGGTATGTATATTCTATGGGATATTAGGTTTTCCAAATAATATACTATATTTTTCTTCATTTCATTATATAATGTAAAAAATATATCTGTATCTAGTTTTTCCAAGGCTACTAAAATGATCGGACCTTTGAGATTTGTTTTCTTGTTATCATTCCAATTTAATAAAATAATGCTCAAACTCTAGGCAATTAGGGTTGGGGAATTATAGTTGGTATCAAAGGATGTTTAGTATAAGCCTTGGAAACTAGATTTATAAAAACATTGATTGGGGAACATTACCCTAAGATTGGCTTTGATAATGAGTATAGAAGAACATACTAGAATTTTAGTAAAATAGAGATTATGTGGGTTTTCCATGTAATACATCAGTGTCTGGATAATACAAGTGGACATGGTTTGGCACATATGTAACTAAAATCAACAACTCTAACAAGGTGTTCTAGGCCTAACTCGGGTTAACCCAATATATGAAAACATGCCTTACAGTACACTTGGTTTGACACTACCTATGGACATTCATAGGATAATAAACATTTTATTTACCAACCATTATAAAGTATTTATGAGTAAATATGTTTCCAAGGAAACCATTTTTATTACTATGGATTATATATTCATAAAATATTCAATTTTCCTAACGTATTTTACTATTTTTTAATTATGAATTATGATTCATAACATATTCTAGTGTATTTCATTGTTTATAAATGGTGCCTAGTATATGGAATGGAAACCGTATCAATGCACATAATCCAGGTAGGGATTGGCCAACTATGAAGGATAATGATAGTGGAGCTGGTGATACAACTATTGTTGAATAGATTATAAGCATACCGGGATCCCTAAATCAGGTTATGAATAATAATATTACCTATATGGAGCACCCATATCCACAATGCGGAGGATCAATTCTAGAACAATTCATGAGACAACAACCTCCAAAATTAATTGGGACTACAAATCCATTTTTGGCAGAACAATGTATAAGTTACTTAGAGAAAATATTTCTTACTTTGGGAAGCAACAAGAGGGAAAAGGTTACGATGGCAGTTTATCATGTCTCAGGACATGAGGATCAATGTTGGTCATTAATTCAAAACACAAATGAAGATGAAGAAGTAGAAATTATAGAATAGAGGGAGTATAAATAACTCTTATTAGAAAAATACTTTCCTCGTGAATAAGGGGATGATATGGAAAGGTAATTTCAAATTCTAAGGAATAAGGAGGATGATAATGTTTCAAAGTATGAGGATAACTTCACAAGGTTATCAAGTCATGATGTAGACTACATAGGTAACCCAATAAGTAATATTGGTTGATTATTTGATGGGGTTAAACCATTCCTATAAAGGGCACTGGTCTCACAATCATTCTAATATATGATGATATAGTCTCATGTGCTATAAAGACATAAATGTAATTCCATTTTTCATATAACTTTAATGTAAATAAAGTTAAGAATAGGGATGTCAATCACTTTAGAAATGGAAATATGCTGAATAATAGAAAAGTTACCTTTCCACCCTGCAATAATTGTGGGTAGAAACACACTGGTACTTGCATAAAATGAATGATAATTTGATATAAGTGTGGAGAAAAGGCCACCAAGCATGTGATTATAAGGGGAAGAATGAAGATATCATTTTTAAATGTTACAATTGTAAATAAATTTTCTATAATGAAAATTAATTTCTTAAGAATCATGGAAATTTTCCCTATAAAAGGCCAAGGGAGAAAGGCAAAGCTTATATGATCACAACTACTATGCTAAAATTCCCAATGTTGTGTTCACATGTACATTAATTATTTCCTCAAATTTAGCTAAAAATTTATTTCATTCTGGATCATCACATTCATTTATATATTCCTAGTTTTCTTTGAAAATTATATATTTCCAATTCACATTAACAAGAGAGTTTTTAGTTAAAACCTATAAGGGAAGTTTCATTGCAAAAAAATATGTATTAGACAGTTCCCATTATGGCATATAAATGTTATTTATCTATTTACATTATTTTCATACCTATGGTTAAATTTAATATAATCATTTTATAGGCTGGATATGAAAATATGATGTGAAAATTAATTTAAATAAGAATGAAGTTACAATTTTTGCGAAAGATGTAGAATCTATTATCTTAAGAGTAGAAACTTCATGATTAGATTCTTATCTAGATCCACCCCTAGTATCTCTTTTGATTGTAATTCATGGAGAGGAATAGAAAACATCATTGATGTGTGAGTATATAAATATAGATATTAATAAAGTACCTATTTTACAAGAATACATTGATGTATTTCCATATTATTTACCTGGACATCCTCTATAATGGGAGGTTGAGTTTTTAATTGAGTTAATCCCTGATGCAAGACCAATATCAAATACTCCTTATATATTTTCCACTGTGAAATTAGTAGATCTAAAGAAGCAACTGTAGGAGTTCAGTAATAATGTATTTATTTTCCCTAGTGTTTCTCCATGGGGAGCCCTAGTTCTTTTTGTTTTGAAGAATGATAGATCAACGAGGTTGTGCATTGACTATGGAGAAATATATTATATTACAATAAAATAAAATGTTTCTTTTTTCCTTGCATTAATTATTTGAATGATAAACATCATAGAGATCAATATTTTTCTATGATTGACCTTATTTGTAGATATCATCAATTGTGTGTAAAGAAGGAAGATATTTTAAAGACAACTTTTTGAACCATGTATGGGCATTACGAGTTTAGAGTAATGTCATTCATACTAACTAATACACCATCAATTTTCATGGATCTAATGAACTAAGTTTTGAAGGAATATCTTGATAATATTTACATCGTATTTATTGATGGTATCTTGTTATAATCCAAAAGCTAGAAAGACAATAAAATCCACTAGAATATTGTTCTGATAACGCATATAAGAAATGATCTATATAGGAAGTTTAACAAGTGGGATTTTTGGATTCAAGAAAATTATTACCATAGAAGTTTTATCTCCAAGGATGGAAAATATATTGATCCTACAAAGACAGCAGAAATCTAAGAACATCCAAGGGTGATGAACATAACTGAGGTATGCATTTTTATTGGTTTAGAAGGTTACTATCGACATTTCATCAAGAATATTTTCTGACTGCCTAACCCGTTAACCAAGATCACACATAAAGGGGTTAAATAATTTTGAAATAAGGAGTCTGAAGAATGTTTTGAATAATTGAATAGAATATTAGTCAAGGATCCTATCTTTACTTTACTATCTTTAAATTACTTATTTGTGATTTATAGTGATGCATAAAGGAAAGGACATGGTTATGTTCTTATGTAGAATGTTAGGGTTTTTTCTCATGCATAAAGGAAATTAAAAATTCCTAAATAAAACAAGCCAATTCACGACCTTGAGTAAGAAAAAGTAATCATTGATATGATGACATGGAGACACAATCTATATGATGAAAGATGTGATATATATACTAATAACTAGAGTTTCAAATATTTTTTCACATCGAAAGAACTCATCATGAGACAAAGAACGTGGCTTGATATACTAAAGGATTATGATTGTACAATAAAATAACACCCATAAAAGCAAAATAAGGTGGAAGATTCTTTGATCAGGAATGACCATAGAGTTCTGAACAAAATGAGTGTTGAGAGGTATCCTATTTTCATGTATCTAGTAAATATGAATATGATAATTATCATGGAAGGAGAAACATCACTAATTTTTCAAATGGTTTCCAAAACATCTTTTATGGAAAGGATAAAATGTTCTCAGTATGATGATGATGAGTTTCAGGTGAAAATTAAATTTGTAAATGATGAGAGATTTACATACATCTTATATTAATATGGAATTTTAAAATTTTGGAACAGGCTCTTTGTTCCTGCAATACCTAATATAAAAATGGATTTATTGGATTATGACCATAGCTCCAATTTCTCTATAAACCGTAGTTTCACTAATATGTATAGATATTTTAAATAACATTTTTGGTGGGACAACATGAAGAGGGAGTTTTTTGATTATGTGTCGAGATGTTTGGTTTGTTAAGAGGTATAGGCTGGAAGACAACATCCTAGTGGAGTCATGCAACATCTTTCTTACTTGTGTAGAAATGGGATGATATTATGATTGGAATTGTCATGGGAATTCCAAAGACACCTAGAATAAATGATGCGACATGGGTTATTGTTGATTTCTAACCAAATCATCTCATTTTATTTCTTTAAGAGAATATTTACCACTTGAAATTACAACAAGACTTTACATTAATTATGTTGTAAGACATCATGGTGTACCCCTATTGATTTTTTCTGATTTTGATCCATATTTAAAATAAATATTCTACAAACAAATCCCCACATATTGAGCTTTATTAGAGAACTACTTACCCCCATCAAATCAAACTGATGAAAAATTATAAAGGATAGTTAAATATTGAGAAGACATGTTGAGATATTTCTTACATGACTTTCAATGTATGAGGGATCAGTATTTAGCTCTAGTATAATTCTCCTATAACAATATATTCCATTATAGTATTTAGATGGAACCATATAAATCATTATATAAAAAGATCTTTTGTACACTAACTTATTGGGATGATGTTGGGGAAAGAAAACTCATAGATCTAGAACTTTTTGATGAAATAAAAGAAAAGGTGAAAATTATTCAAACCCATATCAAAGAAGATCAATGTAAGAAAAAAATAAATACTGATAATCATATAAAGGATTTGGAATTTAAAATAATAGATCATGTTTTGTTGAAGGTATATCCATGGAAGGGTGTAATGCGATTTGGAATAAAAAGTAAAATGAGCCCAAGATTCATTGGACCTTTTGATGTTCTGGAACGAATTGGAGCTGTATCTTACCTTTTAGTAATGCTACCGAGTCTATCCAAAGATCATGATGTATTCCACATATCACTAATAAGGATATACATGTCATACCCAATTCATGTACTAACCTATGATGATGTAGAACTAGAACCTGATCTTTCTTATTTTGAAGAGCCTTTCGCAATTCCAGGCAGTAGAGAACAAGTGTTGAGGAATCGAAAGACAATAATGGTAAAGTTACTTTGGAGAAACTTTATAATGTAAGAGGTAATGTGGGAACGAGAAGAAATTATGACAAAGAACCAACAAAATATTTTTATGAGATTTCATTCTAGAAATTTCAAGGATGAAATTATTTAAAGTGTGGAAGAATGTAACATCCCAAGATTTCATGGTACGTTATCTTCAAAAGCTTGTGTTTCATGCAACACTGAGTTTAAGCGTATCATAACCTATCAGACAAGATGTTTGAAAAGAGTTTATGAAACGTATTACCCACATTACCAAATTTATAAATTTTATTTTTCAAAATATACTTCATTTCTAAATTTGGAATATAAAAATTATCTTATGGTACATTTTTTCTATTTTTCTAAAAAGTATCAATCTTTGATGAATTGTGAAAAATAATGCATTGTTCTCAAAAATAGACTTTAAATGATTATTTTACTATAAATTGATTTTAAAGTTTCAATTGATAAATAATACATATATTAATCTAGTAGAGTTCATTGGAATAATTTTTTAATAGACTTAGATATAAATATTTACTAAACTTTTAAACGTCTCATTTACCTGCCTTCTAGAAATATTTACGGGATTAACATTAAATGTAAATTTACCACTTCTGTGAATTGAGTTTTTAAAAATTCACATACATGGATTAACTAATTATGAAAATTTTTGTCTAATATGATCAAAATAATTTTTGGTGAATAGCAACGTTTTGATTTTATTTACCATATTTAAAGGCAAATAGAGTTATTGAAGGTAAAAATAATATTATAATAATATAAAATTACAGTAAAACATGTCATAATTTTATTAGATAACTGTTTCTAGATTTAAATCAAACTTTGGTAGAAAAAAGATTCCTTTGAAGACACTAGAGTAAGATAAGGATATTTATTATATTTTATTTAAAGAATAGTAAAAAAATGTCATATTCAAGTTTTAACAACAATATAATTTTTAATATGATGTAATATAAGTTATATGGTAGTCTATAAATAATATTTAAAAATATAAAATATTTATCTACGTAATGGTAATTTATATAATAGTTTAGGAAATATGTAATTAAATTAAATGGTGACACAATGTTGATGCAATAGTTGAATTATTAAAGGAAATATCAATTAAATGATATGAATAATACTAAAATAAATATAATTTGAAATAATTGATTCTATACTCAAAGTTTCATAAATTAAATTTAAAGTTACTGATGATTTAATGTAGTTTTTCCTAAGTTATTTAGTTTTTATTAATTTGAAATATATCATGTATTAAAGTGTTAGAAATTACATAAATGAAATTTTAAAATAAGTACTATTTTATTAAATGATATGAACGTCATAAAAATATAAGGTTTCGAAAAATAACTTTTATAATTTTAATGATTCCATAAATGATTCAATATGGTATTTTGGTGTTTTATAGTAACTATATTAACCCAATAGTAAAAAATACATACAGACATTATAAGAGTTAAATTGTTTAACTAAGGGTTAAACAGAAAATATAAGGTTAATTTTGTGCCCTAAACTTATGTCAAAATAATATTTTGAGAGTATTTATACCCACCCTCATATTATCCTACAAATAAAACACTTTTTATCTATTTTAAATAGAAAAATCAATTTATATTAAATTAATAGTTTGGGAGTTTCCAAAAGTTCCCCCCTCTCTTATAAAGGGAACTTGTCCTTCACTTTTATTCACACCAATAAATCCTCTAGTCTTGGTCGAAAAATAACAAATTATTTTAACATATTATCTCAATTCATCCTAGAGTCCATAATGTTGGTATAAATCCAACCTAAGGAGTCATTTTATGCAAATAAAAATGAGACACTTGAAGAAGATGTAATTGTTTTACCTTTTCTATTCAATTTATTTTCTTCTTCTACTTCCTCTTCCTGTGTTGTTTCCATACAAAAGTAAAAAATAAAATACCATATAAATAATTAGATGTTATTATTACCATGGGACAATAATATTAATCCTTTTATTCATCCTACAATTAAAAATATGACCATGTGTGCATACGTACAACTTTCTGTTTCAACGTTGTAGTTTAATTTATTATTCAACAGTACATTATTTGGATGGGTATAATAATGAATATAATAGATAAAAATAATTAATATTACGTTTTAATTATTATTTATAATTAATATTCCATCCAATTCCAAACCATTTAACCATCATGGGGATGATATAGTCATTTGTGCATACGTACGACCTACCATCTCCACGATGCGGTGCGATTCATTATCCACATTAACCATTCAAGAATGATATTAAAATTTATAATATGAGAAAATTTAATATTTATGAACTTAATATAATTATGGACATTTAAAAAATATATCCTATTGATAATAAACAGGAATTACATTTATAGCATGCATTGGAAAACGAATGAGTTAACACCCGAAACAATGGTAATATTGAGATATTATTAAAGAATGAAAAAAAAGATCATATATGATATCAAAAACATATAAATAGTCTTTTTATAATTTAATAACATTGTTTAACCATTATAAACAAGTTAAAATAAACTTGACTAAAGGAAATTACATGTTAAGGGTTGAGTTCACAATCTCATTATTATTCAAGGTTGTTTATACGTAATTATATAATGGGAATATTTATCATCCATATCCATGTTTCATAAAATGTAATTAAAGATATTATAAAAAATTGTTTAAATTAATTTTAACCATTTTTTACTTTTAAAAAAATATTTTGAAAAGGATATTTCTACCATTATTCAAACAAGTTACTTTATAAATTTTTGACAAACTATGGAATGAATGTTTTATTTAACTTATATAGAACATGCGACAATTTTATGCCATTATGATGCCTAAAATGTTTAAATATTTCCTTACAATATACATGGTTATTTTTAAAATAAATGTTTTCTTTTATAATTGAGTGACTTTTAAATTATTTCGATGTAAAAAAGGGATATTTCTCTCAAAGAGTTTTAATGATTTTATTAGACTATTTTCATGCACCCTTTATTGAATTTTATGCTCAATTTTGGTTGATTTATTATAAAATATTGGGTATTTTACTAATTGTTTTGTTAGATGTTTGACTATACATGTGCTATTTTGAAACCATTCATGTTTTACGGTTAATGTATTAACATTTAATATTCTAATTTTAATATTAATGTTTAGGTTATATTTCACCCTTTTCATATGAGGAATGAATTATAGTTAGTATGTGACTGGTGGGTACCTCTACAGCCCCTCGAAGCATTGGTAGGTCTCATTAGAGAAACTATTTTGGGGTTTTACTTGTTTATGTATGGTCTTGGAATGAGGCCTTAACGGTAAGTTTTTGATGTCCATCATTATGCTTTCCCTCATTATGATATTAGTTACTAATATTACATGTGATTATTTTACTAGTAGAATATCTATGTGAATGTTTAAATGAAATGGTTTTTGTTATGTCCAGTAGGTTAGATACCTTGAGAGGGGTGAATTAGGGTATGATATATTAAATAAACTGCCCCTATTGATCTTGTTTTGTTGTTAGAAAAAAAAATCCCTTCTCTCTCTTTCTCATCATATAGTTTGAACAAATATTAATGCAATAACAGGAAATAGGAAATTTAATGGGTTCACCCTCACTTGGATACATAAAAGGAGTATACACTGGATATGTGATGATGTACCAAATCCACTAAAATTACACTGTTGTTTACAAATTTTGGAGAGGACTCATTGTCCCTCCTAGTTTATAACCAATCACAATTTGAAAGCTCACTACTATCAAAACTCAAGTGTTCCTACAACTTCTTTAGAAGATCCACAAATAGTTTAAATACTTTTAGGTCCGTTCATTATCATAAATGAATGCATATTTATCTATATGTAGATGCTCTATTTAAGTTATACTTTCATTCACTAATGAATACAATTTTACCATCGGTGTATTGGGCTATCTTACAACTTTCACACAACCCTATGTAGACGAGCACACTTCTCCAAGACTAGAACAAAATTGCCACCACAAACCATGCACGACACACCCTTATAAAACTCAAAACATGAAAAAATCACACCCTTTTACTCCCAAATCAATATCGGCATGCAACTATCAATTGGCGCACAACTTTGTAATATCTATATACTTGTACACCCAAACCACCACTTGCACTCCCAAACCTACTCGCACGACTGGAGCTCAAATTATCTATAAGTGTTATGCATTGTATGAAATGAGGAGGTGTATCCCTATATTTATAGGCATTTTGGTCACCCTGAGCGATGTTCACAATTTTGCTCCTTGCACGCAAGTCCATCTGCCTTAGCCTCTGTCTCCCTAGTCACCTTACATGCCCAAACCAAAACATGGGCTCCCCTTTTTCATTTTTCCATATTTTCATGTTCTAATATTTAAAAAATTTGGTTTAAAAAATTCCAGGCCTCTATGAGCCTGGTGCGTAATTCACATTTCCAAAAACACTTTTCTCCTTTTGTCAACTTGGAGGCCCAAAAAGTTAGCAAACATTGGAAAAAGGCACCACCTTGTATCTGCTCTTTTTGTATCACCTCCAAATCATCCATTCCATTATAGAAATTCTTCTTTCAATCATGGATTGTCGAAAAAACCTATTGAACTCTACCACTCACCATGTAAACCCCCTTTTTCAACAAATTGAATCTCATAGTCTGTTTTGTCAACAAAAACAACATGGGGGACCACTTTTTCAACAAACACAATCACTTCAAAATGCTTCAATGATATCTTGATGGATTTTGGTATAATAGTTTGATTTATTATTTAAAATTTATGCTAAATATTATACTTTAGAAGGATTTTGTTTCAATTTTATACCTTACCTTAAATATTTATACTTATTTATAATAGCATCCGCTATATTGTTATCCTTACTGAGCATCTGAGCTCACCCATTCCATATGGTTCATCTTTCCCAGGATGGGAAAACGTATATAATGGCCAACCTATACTAATAGTATAAGGTAAATTATTGTTTCCAAAGGAGATAATATGATGTTTTTTTATTTCAAGATGCAATGTAAAACTTTTATTCGCATATACTTTTTCCAAGGCTACTAAACTGATCAGTCCTTCAGGATTTTATTTCTTACGATAATGCCAATGTAATAAAATAATGGACAAACTCTAGGAATATAGGTATAGGTTGTTATACATATTCTTATATATAATATAATATATTATTTTCTTATTACCTTTTATTACACATTTATTAACAATTCCATGTTAATGTTACTATTTTGTTTTTATTATACGTTTTATCTTGTTATCCATTATCCTCGTGATTATATCAGGATTTAATTATTTCATGAATTTAAAGAATGATACAAATATCATATATATATTCATATTATAATTATTTTTAATAATATATATAAGGTATAAATATAAAATGGAATAAATCGTTCATGGGGACGGTAGGTCGTATGTACACATGAACATTGTTTCTATTTTCTTATTGTATTGAAAGAAAGGAAGTAAATGAATTATATATATATAAATTATCATTCATGTATAATTATTATTTCATAAATATCATATAAATTTATTAAACCCATCCTTAATAAATTTCATGTAATTTGTGAACAAATCACAGCGCTTTGAGGATGCGACAGTTCACACATCTACAAACAAAGTTATCATATTTATATAAAATGGAAAGTAAGAAGGTATGTGGTATATAAAAATTAAAAAAGTATAAATAAATAAATAAAATTATTTATATAACATATAAAAAAATAATTTTCATAATTATTCCCATACTTGAATGGTGGAAATGGAAGAATAAATTCCAACAGTTCGCAAGACAGTATTCCTCCATACACACAAATGATGATTGTGTATCCCATTTGATGGATGTGTGTGTGAGTGTAGGTCAAACCATTAACAAAAAAATATAAGTATATTGAGTATAGTTAGGTTATTATTTAATCATTTAATATTAATATTTTAGGGTTGTATAAATAAATGAAAAATAATGTTCTTGTCGAAGGATGTTACCACTTCTTTGGGTAACTCCTTTTGGTTTACACCAAAGGGATTCCTTGGATGGAATTCTGCCCAAATGGAGACTTCTATGATACATGGAGGGGTTTTTGGAGATGATTTGTGAAGGTTTTGGTAATTCCAAAATGTATTGAGAGGTGTGATTATAGGAGTAATATATGAGGCCTTTTATCAGTGGGTAAGCAGACACATTGGGTATTATTGAAAGAATTTTAGTGACCTTTGCATTTTACTTGTCCTCCAAGGGGTAATAATTTAATATTACAGATCTGTAGAGGTTAAATGGTCGAAATATGTCCAGAAAACTATTTTATAGATGTTCAGGATCATTTTTACCCTTATATTCTATGTTTAATCATTATGTAAGTTAGTTTTTACCTTAATCACTATAAATAATTTTAGTTACTTTCAGTAATATTTTTGGTAAAAAACTAATTAGGATTTATTTGATATTATAAAAAATTATTATAACAAATATTGAATATATTTATCCAAATTTTAAACAAATAATTGGCATAAATTAATTTAAAATAAATCTCGTTGACGAGATGAGATGACGAGTTTTCAATGGGAAGAGGTAAAAATGTTTGAACAGTTTTCAAAGCCAATTTTAATGTAAAATTGGTTCTAATTACTTATATTAGAATGATTAATTTATATTTTATTCCAAAATACATTAAAACAAATTTAAAATATAATTTTCATATATAAATAAATTAAATGAAAAAGAATATTTCAATTAAAATTCAATTTTTTTCATTGTTCATCAAAAAACATGAACTTCTCAGGAAAATACAAAAAATTTACCTAATGTCAATTTTGATATTATTATTTCATAATTTTAGATTATGTGTTAAATGAAGTGTTCTGAAAGTCTCAAAAATTAGATTTAAAATAGGTGTTCCATTAAAAGGTAGTAAAATTACCATTTAGAAAAATACATCTTTTTATTCATAAAAATTGATTTATTCTCATCTTATACCTATCAAATCTATTTTATGAGAGTAAAAAAATTTTATTCAATATATAATATATAAATTTTATTAAAAATATCATCAATATTGTTTTGTGTAATTTAATAAGTTAAAATAGAGTTTCTATTTAAAAAATTATTTTTCATAGAAATTGTATTTCATTACATTCAAATATTTTTTACATTAATTTCTAACTAATTTATAACCATATGATTAATTTAATATACATGTGTAAACTGTTGTTCTATAATTAATCAATATCATTCATATCATCCATTCGAGTGGCTAGGTGATAATAATAATAATATTTATAGTATATTGTAGTTCGGTACAACTCATTCTTGCATGTAACAAATGTTATCTATGGGATACAATATTGTCTGTAAAAAAAATCAAAACATAGTGATACATGTACTAAAATCTAAAATAAGTGTTTCATGATGTGAGAGATTATCCTGGCATTGTGTATAATGCAAGCCAAACTTAGTGTTTTCATATAACAAAAACTATATTTAGTGTTTTTTGAAATAAAAAACATTGAAAAAAATAAATTAATTCAAAAATTTATATTTCACCAAACCTCTAGTTGTTACATCAGTAACACTCTATAGTAGTAGCAGTACTTAGTGGTAGCACAACTATTAATGGTATCATGTATGTGGTATAAACCTAATGCTACTTACAGGTAATAATATTCTAATGCCATTTAAAAATTTATCCACCTTTGGTCAAAATTATTTTTATACTGCTAATTAAATTTTCTGAAACTTACTATAATATTCAAATTATATAATGGTTATTTTTAAATTAATTCATCTAAAAGAAAAAAAAATTATTTTTTTATTTATTATTTTCATATTGATTGAATATTTTGAGCTTATATTATACAGGCACACATACAATTTAGATTCTATGATACATTGTTTTAGTTGTATTTTAATTTTTCACAAAAAAAAGTCTATTCATATAATTTTATCTATTTTATTTATTTGATAAATAAATAAATAATTTAACACTATTCCATAATTTGTTAAAATAAAAATTATCAGGAATGTTTTATAAAAATAGTAATTTTACTTTTATTTCTTTTACACTCTATTTTTATAATTTTTGAGATATTGAATTTATATATGGTAATGAGAGTAATTTTTATCATTATAATAATGTTAATAATTCTCTATTTTCCTAAATAATATATTAAAAATGGTTTTACTAGGTTTCTTGTAGAAACAGAATACCACAAAACTCTATGATATTGAGTTTGATATTTCAAAATAAAGGTAACAGTAATATTAGGTTTTTTATTCCCTAACTCATGGAAATAAGTGGTTGGATAACTTGATGTGCCTAAAAGATCTTGCAACTAATCGTGCATGATCAATATATTTTCACGTGATCAATGGATTAAGTAAATTTTAGACATTTTATTTGATATAACTAATGATACACATTATTTTTGCACAAACAATCAAGAATATCTATGACTATTTTTCCATTACTACAATAGAAAAAGTTACATTGAATTTTTTCATCCATTACTTCTGACATGATCTAGATCATCGTACTTCATCAGCCTCATCATTTGATATCTTCTAGTTTAAAATTTTAATTATTTTTCTTCATGTAATATTTTTATAATATGTCTATATTAATTATATAAGTTTATGATTTTCCCAATCAAAAATAGGTTGCATCTTGGTTTTTCTACAACCTGAAAATATTTTCTTATGGTGTTTCTCATGACGGAAATTCTATTCTAAAAAACATTGAGACTCGAGTAAATATTATCTATTTTTCCTCAAAATATTATAAAAGTAAATTTTTTTAACATATTATCATGCCTTTAAAAGTGATTTTTAGTGAGTACCAATTTTATCACTATATATTGAAGTTCGAAGAGTGGAATAGGATCTTGGCGATCTTAACCACATAAAAAAATTGGTTTTATTATTTTAATTTTTTTCTATACTGTATTACTTGAACACTTCACTCATTATAGTTTTATTAATTAAAAAATTAGTATCTATTTTTTTCAATTTTTTAATAAACTACCAAACCCTAGCCTATTTTTCAATTAATATACATTAAACACTTAAAAATTTTGGGAATAAGAAAAATAATGGCTTATCTTTTAGGGGTACCAGTGATAAACCCATGAAGGATCTATGAGATCACTAAGAGGGGGATGGGGTGAATCAGTTATCTATTTTTATTTTAAGATTTATTTCTCATTAAACAACATTAACCTCCTCTAAAATATTTATATATATGTTGGAAAAAATCCCAACAAGAACCACATGATCACTATAATTTACAAGGTTCACTACTCAAAAAGAGTTTCTAGTCCATGGAATTGTTTGGAAATAATTAAATAGCATACAATACAATAGAAAAAAAATCATTTTATGTGAATAAAAAAAGCAGGGAATATCCTTATATTTATGTTAAACTTTTATCAAAATAAAATCACATATTATTTTCCCATAGGTAAAAGATATATCAAAGATTAGATAAAAAACTTTGAAAACCTTCATCCATAGGCTCAGAATGTTGTCACTGTTTTTTATACAAAATTCAATTTTTATATTCTTAGAAAAACTTGTTCTTCAGTTTCTTACCTTTAAGTAGTAAAAAACATTCATAAATATTCTATATCTCAATGTTTTACTTGTATAATTCATTCTTTTGTAAATTTTCAATCTGTTCATATCCATCCAAATCATTCCATCTGGTGTAAGTTCATTGGAACCATTTTATTCTATTGAAAAAACTAAAATCTACACTTCCTTTATTCTTCCTCCATCAATAATTTGTCTATATAATTTTTACTGTCTGATCCTTCTAAAAAAATATGCAAATTCTTTTTTCATAGTTCATTTGATTTTTCTTGATATGTTGAACCTTGATTAAAACATCTATATTCGTTAAAAATAATTTCTTCACTTCAACTAAGAGATTGATTGGATGGAAACATCATTCTCAAAATATTATCCAACATAATTTCATTGGGTTTCCATATATGAAACCAATTCTTAAGCACTTCAATTTTTTTCATGTGTAAATAGTACACACATACATTTTACATTCACACCATCATATAGGTTCACTTGAAAAAGAAAAGTTGGAAACTCCAATTTATCTTCCCACTCAATGAAAACTCATTATTCAAAAACAACACTCAACTAGATTTCTTGAAATCATATCAATGCTTATAGAATAGTCTTGAAACTTCATGAAATATTTATAAACCACTTTATTCTTTGAATTTACATGAATTCAGTGTTAATGAACATGAAACAACACCCTTCTCATTTTAAGCATAAAAAAATCTTTTTGTGTTTTTTTTGAATATTAAATGATCCAGTCATCATCAATAAATTTTATATCATAATTAAAACATCATAAATAAAATTTATTCAATTTGTTTAGAAAATGTTCATCAATAAAACCTCCATATAATTTATTTATATTGAATATTTTGTCCAATATTCTCTATATATCATACTTTGTTTGAGGAAAATGTATGTTCTTTCTTCCTTAACTAATCTTAATAAATATTTTTCATAATAAAAAAGTTTTGTAACTGATATGATTATCCATACATTCATGAAATAGTTTTTGTAATAAAATCCATTTCTTCACCATCATACATCATAACATACTAGTAATTTTTTTTCCATAATCTCAAATTTTGATCATATTTTAATGTTTATCTAGAATAAACTTCACATCTACACACTTCCATAACATTTATCTTTATTCCATCTAATCATCAAATTTTCAAAAACATTTATTCTTATGAAAACTCCATCCACAAATATCTATTATGGAAAATACCGCTCTTTGTTCGTCCAATTATCTTGTGAATATTTCAGATAATTTTCAGTCACATATTTCTTACATTTTCCTTTTCCAATAATCCGCATCATTTTAAATCTATAAATATATCTATTTGTTTTCATTTATATCTTCTCCATTAGTTCATCTGATACATCATCAGTAAAGGTTTGTCCAGAAATGTTTTTCTCAAATATCCATATTTCACACATCTAATTAGTTTCTTCTATCTTCCCATTGAACATACTTAATCTCGGATAATGACATATTCATGATGTTAGGATCATTGAGATCATCATATCATAATTTTACTTATGTTGTATAACATTTTTTGTTTGATGACAAAATGAAACACATATAAAACATTCATCATTTAAACATTAATTTGTGGTTTTTTGGAAAACATTTCCTTCTCTTTCCATACGATCCCAAATTTTTGTGATCACAATATTTGGAAACTTTTTCAATGTTAGGAGATTTATATAGATGCAAAAAGATAAAATTATTCAAAAAAACATATTACATATTGCACCTTTAAAAACACCTTCATCTAACATTGTCTGAACAACATCCCCCACTATATTGTTTATCAATCAAGAATTATAAGTCCATAAAACTTTTTAACTCATGATATAGATTACTAATATTACAATTATAAGCCTACATGAGAAAAATATATGTTTAAAACAAGAATCATTTTACAGAGAATATATTTTTTCTATATGTAATGACTTGAGAATCTTCTTTCACACATCCTCATTATCATTTTCCTTAAACATTTATTTTTTACAAAATATTTTGTAATAATAGAGTTTCTTGCATCCAATTCAAAAATCTATTAAAATAGACCATGCATTATAAAATCACAACTTACCCCTTTTAGAAACTCCACCATTATATTTTCCCAATTCAAAATATTTAAACACATACCAATAGATAGATTTATGTTATATCATTTTTATCCACCTTGAAAACACTATCAAAAGACAAGATGTGAGAGTTTTGGGAACAGATACCTTAACCTTGGAGTGAGGGAGGCTATATTCCCATGTTCAAACCTAGAATATAAAACATTTCCTTTAGAAATGATTTAGTGAATATTTTAGCAAATTTATCTATTTTTGGAATATACTTCTACTTCAGTTCCATCTACTTTATATTCTCTTTGGTGAAGTGATATTATATATAAATATTCATTTAATTATAATGTTTTAGCATATATTTTGTGAGATTTATAGTACTTTTATTACCACAATCAAAGAGTAGTAGAAACATCACTTTCACTAAAAAATCATCCAATTGAGTTTTCATACACATAAGTTTTGATGCAGCTTGAGTGGAAGAAACATACTTAGCTTTAGTCATACTGAAATTTAAAGAATATTCATTCTTTTTATGAAAACATAAACATCTTTTCACAAAAAATAAATCATGACCATATTTGTATCTTATGTCATCGACACATCCTTCCCAAACAACATTTTTATAACCAAAAAAATCATTCTTCCCTGAGCTATCATATTTTATACCAAATTTTTTTATTCCTTGGATATATATGAGAATTGATTTCACTACTAAAATATGATATTACTTTAGAGAACTTTGAAATCATGCACATAAGTCACAACATATACAATATATTTCCTTGAAATCATTCGATAAAGAATGTATCCAACCAACATCCCAAATTCTTTATGATAAACTTCCATGAATTATCCATATTTTGAAAACATGGTTACCACAAAATTGTTTTGGAAACAATTCATGAATATTCCATGAAAAATATTCATAGATTTTCATTTGCAAGATTTTTATGAGAATGAAAAATATATAAATTTTTTTCTAAAATTTATAACCTAAGAAAATACAACATTTATATGAGAAAGTAAATTTTCAATAACTTATTCCTATTCTCAAGAAAATTATCACAAGTTTATTCATAATTCATAAAAAAGATACCATCTTTAAAATAAAAAATAATAATAGGCTAAAACACAACATTATATTAGATGTATGGATCACTATCTTCTCTTCCTTTCTTGAAGATAAATTTCTTTAAGTAGGTATCCAGTTTGAAATACCAATATCTCCAAGATTTCTTCTACCTGTATAAGACATTCTTCAACTTACACACCTAAATTTCATCTTTACAATCATCTAAGACATGTGGTTGTTCAATATATACTTATTCATCATGTTATCTATTTATAAAGGCATACATTACATCCCTGTGAAAATTTTTATAACCTTGCAGTGTAGTAATAAAAATTAATCTTATGATTACTTCTTGTATTTACACTATTGAAAAAGTCTTATAAAAATAAATTCCATTAATTAATGAGTAACATTTACCAACTATTCAAGATTTTTTTCTTATTAATTCACCACATTTATTAAAATTGTTATGAAAGATCCAATTTATACCAATATCATTTTAATTATTTGGTTTTTTATATGTTCCCAAGTATCATTATTCTCAATTTTACCCATCTATTCTTTTATATCATCAATCTACTCTTTATACTGAAATGATTCATTACCCTATTTTGGGTTAACATTTGAGTATAATTTAGTATGGAAAACTCAAATTTGGTTTGAAACTATTATTTTTTATCAACAATGATGTTTTGAACTTCCTTATGTTTTCCCATCTAGGGATGAGATGTACAAAGTTGTTCCTCCTCTCTAGAAAAAGATGTGTTAAAATCTTGATTTTGAGTAACTTTTTCACTTTGATCAACTTTAAAAACCTTATCTTCCCAATCTACCATCTATTTATAAATAATTATTACTAATATTTTCCTGAAATTTTACATATATTGATCAAACTATATTTCTTGTTTCATTATTATAACACATGTATCCTTCGCTATTGGGAGGATATCCAAGTAGGATTCCATCAACTTAGCTTTGATCAAATTTTATAATATTTCCACCCAAGATATTTATAATTAAGGAAAATACAAATACCGTTAGGTGTATTAAAACTATAGTTTCACTAAATTAAATTTCATTGGGAGTCACAAGTTAGTTTGGCCAATGGAAACATCAATTATTAATATAATTTGTTGTATTGAAATCCTAGCTACAAAAATAATGAGAATTATCATGTTCAATCAACATTATTCATATCATCATCACTAAAATTATATTTTTTCTTTCTATAACACTATTTTTTATAGTGTGTATGGTTCACTAAAATCATAAAGAATAAAGAAATAATCCACTAATATCTGTGTATTTTCCACAATTATCAATTCATATCTTCTTTAATTAATATTCATATTATTTCTCTAAACTTCTCCTGAAATTATTAAACAATATAAGAACCTCTAATTTATGTTTCAAAAACATAATACCTCTCACACATGTAATGTAATCCATGAAAGAAAAAAAGTACTTATCTCCATGCATTGATTATTTACTCATCATCCCATAAATATCAAATTGTATCAGATTCAGAGGATGAGTTGAATGAATTTCATCTTTTATATATACTGAGTTTGAATGATTCCCTTTATAAAAAATATATAAACACCAATCTCTTATTCTATTCATTTTATGAATATCGTGAAACTATCTCTCTTTATTAGTTTTTTCATCTTCCCCCAACACATATTTCCTGTACTTTGTTCCACAACATTTTCCCTCCATCATGATCATATGAAATGATCTTTTTTCAATATGAACATATAATAAGTTTCTATTGGTTTTTTGGCCTATCATAAAACCTATTACAAATTCTAATATTAAAAAAAAACATTATTACTTTAATAAAAAACGTTTCTTAACACTAAATAAGATGTGTTTTAGCCCTAAGAAAACAAGGCCCGTTTGTATTTCATTTTTTATTACCCATTAATAATAGATCCAAGACCTTTGATTGTAATTAACATATCATTTACAAAATTCTTTTTCCCTACTTTAAAATCTTTCAAATAATTTAATAGCTTCCAATATCCAATCATATATGAATATTAACCACTATGAAACATGCATGGTTATTCTCCTTTTTTAGATTTGAGATAATTTTCAATAACAAGATATGTTTTCTTGGCATTATCATTCTTCACATCTATATTTTTTGAATTTTTATAAACACATTTTCATGTGAAAAAAATAACAATAAATCCTTTTTCAAGGTTTCAAGTTCATTCCCGTCATTCAATAATAGTTTCTAAAGGATGGAATCTAATTTCATTTTCACACCATCCTTCTCATGTTTTCTATTTTTAATGTGTTCAATCCCCTTGAAAATACATTTTTAGTATCCCTTTATATTAATGTAATGTTGTTGATTAAACCAAAACACAGTCATTTTATCAATATACCCACTATAATATCATTCGAAACCATATAATGAATATTTTCTATTGTAACATTCATACTTTCTAGAGTTGTAAATTTAATTTTCATCGAATTTCATACTTCCCACTTTGAAACATTATTTAACATCAAAAAATTTATCATATTATGAAAATTTATCCTTTAGTTTAGGCTTTTTCTTAGGCTCAATATAACCACCTGCTGAAGAAATTTCAGGTTCGTACATTAAAATATTAGAAATTCCATATTTTTGAACATTTTAGATTTTGACTATATAAATAATTTTTTCAACATTTATATATTTATAAAAATATTTATTTTTCTTATCAAACATTGGGGATAATTTTTTTAATCCTTATTCATTTTACATATCATAGAACATTCACCATATTCTATAAATGATTTTTTAAAATTTCAAATTCCCTTTTAAAATTTAGTTAGTTGTTGTTGAAAATGATTTAACTCTTAATCATTTACCTTAATTTTTTCTAGAAGTTATAAATTTTAATTTTTATGAGAATCAACCAGTTTTCAAGATTATAAATCTCTTGTAGTAACATTTATTTTAACTAAAGAATATTTATTATCTTCTAAAATATTTCTTTCTTTAATTTATTGATCCCTCCTTATAGTCTTGAAATATTCCAAAACACTTTATTCAATAATCATTTAAAAGAAAATTCCAAATGAGTCCCTTATTTTTTAAAACTACTACTTTCATCACTGGTCAAATTTTCATCATTTACTTTTGTGGTAATAGTTTTTAAAGAAGTTTAACCATTGAAATTTTCATCTTATACTTAATAGTTATCATATTCATCACTTTTAGACAAAAAGCTTCTATTTTTTGATTAAGAAATCACTTTTTTATTTTTCCTTAGAATAGGAATTTGAACAAATTCCATTTTTTAAGTGATCATATTTAATTTATTTCATCTTTATCACTTTATTCATGATTTTTTCTTGAAGGGAAATTTTTATCTAAATTCCAAATAGATCCGCAGCCAAATAACTTAAACAGTAATGTGCCATTATAAATTTTTGTCCCTCTTTCCACCATTTTAGAAAAAAGGGACATAAATTCACCAAAATTATTACTATCCCAATATACAGTGTCAAATTCAGAAACTTATTTATCTTTGAGAAGTATTTTATATTTTCCTTTCATGACAACATTGACTGAAATTTCTTCATCGTCCTTTTCTTTTATTTTCACAACATTGTCAATTCTCATTTCCCATGCGATGATAGTTCTATATAAATCATCAAGGGAGAGAGTTTTATGATCTCTTATTTCCAATTATGAAACATTGGTATCAAAAGTTTTAGGAATAATTCTTAAGATCTATTAAATAATAGTTGAATCTTATATCTTATCATCATGGAAGCTTATAGTGATTACAATGTCATTCACATTTATATTGAAATTACAAACAGATTCATAATCACCTATTTTAGATCCTCATACTTTTACCTAAAAATATGTAACTTCACTTTCTTAAATATTATATTTAATTCATAGATGTTACTCATATTTCCCTAAATGCCTTTAGTTGTACAAAATTTTTCAAATCTATAAAACTCACTTTTAGAGAGTAAAAAATGTTTAAAATTTCTAGATGTCCTTTAAGTATCTAAATTCTTTTTATCAGTGTATTTTAGGGGAATTACCTTATTATTTTTTAGGAAACCATTTTTAGAAACTTTTGGAACATCACTATCAAGAGACAAATGTAAAGACCTGGAAATTTCAAGGGATTTTTTTTTCATAATTCTTTGGAATTTTATGAGTATGTAGTTTCTTACAACGCTTGATTCTGAGGCACGGTGTGCCCAGAATCAATTTCTAAAGTTTTTTTTGGGTACGTTTAGTAAATGTACATGCAGGTTTTTCTATCTTTTGAACTGGTGCTCAGAATTGAAATATGAGGATACCGATGAACTCCCAACGCCGGTATTCTCTTAAGGGTACCTTTATCGCAGTTGTGTTTTATGCGGGTTGAGAGTTAATTTTTGGGGATTTAGGATAAAATAAATAAAATTTGTAGTACACAATTTTATTTATGGATGTTAGTTATTTCCTCCATGAGGAAGTTAGGGGTGGGGCCCACATCTCACATAACCTCCCATGTGAGGATTTAGTGTGGCAGGGCCCACATGAGCCCCTAACCCTTCAACTCCCTTGAACCCCCCATTAACACTCCCCTTATTTTATTTCTTTGACAACTCCCCCTCATTTAATAAGAGGAGCCTCTCCACCTTCCCCAATTAAGATTTCCAACACATTTTAATTAATTAAATGCAATTCTCCACTTAATTAATTAGAGTGTTTGAATTTTGTAATTGGTGTGTGAATAAAATAATAGCATTAGCTATAATTTTCGGGAGGCTTTTGTTGTGTTGGGGAAAAATGGGAAAGCTTTGGAGAATTATAAAAGAAAAGTGTTATTCTCCAAATAAAGAACACTTACGTCGAAGAATGTTATACTATCTCGGTGAAGAACACTCCACAACTTCTCCTACCTCCTTCTTCCTCCGCGGCAAGGGAGAAGACACCGCTTGTGAGAGGCATCACTTGCGACAACAACTCCTCCTCCAATGTTGGTGGGACGACACCGTTCTTCTGCGTCGCTCGACTACCGCGACGCTCACCTTCCACGGCTCGACGACGTTCGATTTCAATTTCGAGGTAGGGGTTTTTTTGTATAATTTAATTTATGTGATTTATACCCACGAACTTGGGTGATTATTTGTTGAATAATTGTTTGAGCCTCTAAAGCGGTGGGTATGGGGTAACGAACAAGTCCGGACCCATCGCCATATCGTTCTTGATGCGCGAAATATTTGGCGATGGATGAATGGATGGGAAACATTGATTTGAGGTCGTCGTAGTGAAGAGCGGGAACCGAGGAGGCCGTAGGCGTAGACGAGAGCTAAAACGGACCACCGGAATGACTCTGGTGGCCTGCGGAAGGTCGCAGCGGCGTCAAGGACCGGAGGCGGCGACACCCTAGCGCGCCGCGGAGGTGGTGGAGTGGAACCCGCGCCGCGCGTGTTTTGGGGAAGCTGGGCGGTGCCAGCCTGGCGCCGCCGTTAAGTGGAACCGGGGGGCCTCGCCCCCCCCCCCCCCCCCCCCCACGCTCGGCCAGCCGGGCTGAACCGCGGCCAGATGCGGGCTGAGCTGCGCCAGCCACATGCCTGGCCATGCCTAATCGGGTAGCACCCGGACCTGGGTTGGGTTGACCCAGTTCGGGTGGGACCGGGTCGGACCGGGCCCAGACCCCCCTCTTCGAAAAGTTATCGGTTATTTGCCCATAACATGAGCTACGGACCTCCGATCAATGCACCATCAGTTGCATAGGAATCCTTGTATCGAGATGGTCGTTTCATTATATTACACTCTAGGTTTTGGCGAAGTTTGGGTATGGCCAGGTTGGTTCGAACCCAAAACCAACCGGGCCCTCCGAGCGGAAACACTTATAACTTAAGGACTGTACGCCCGATTGATGTATCGTCAACTACATTGGTTTCCTTTTGATGATACAGTTATTTTGTAATACTCCACATGGGATTCAGATGAGATTGGAGTACGGCCGGGTTTGGAAAGAGAGTAATTTCAACCGGGCCCCTAGAACGGAAAAGCCAATATCTTTCAGACTAGACGTCCGATTAACGCGCCGTCTATCGCGTTAGGTTTCTTTTGACGAGACGGAACTTCGGGATACATCAACTATTGAGTTCATGATAGTTGATGTATCGACCCCTTGACTCGAGGAGAAGACCCTCTCAGAATCGAGCATGTTGTGTGCGGGAACCCTAGAGCTGGCTGCGACTTCGACGACTACCATACTTGGATCCTCCGTAGGTTCGATGATGATGACTAATGTACATGGATCCTCTGTGGGTTAGGCATCGATGACTACTGTACTTGGATCCTCCATGGGTTCGATAGTGATTACTACTAAACTTGGATCCTCCATGGGTTCGACAACGACGATTACTGTACTAGGATCCTCCGTTGGTTCGACAACGATGACTTCTGTACTAGGATCATACGTGGGTTCGACAGAGGAGATGATTCAGAGGCTACATCTAATCATCTACACCACTCTACGTGAGTTGAATACCTGTGTGAGATGAGTCTTGACTTTCAATCATTGTCATCAATGTGATTGACTTTACTTCCTGTGTGGACAGGGTTGTGGGGGTCTCGGGGTCCCTACTGAGTATTGATATACTCACCCCTGCACAGGCTATGCCCACACTATGTTGTGTTGGATGCAGATGACAGACATCATTGATCTAGGTAGAGACTTGTGGACATGGATGGTACTGGGAGGTGGACCACTCGGTGGGATGTACACAGAGTAGACAGATGGACCCGAGGTGCCGAGGAGACCATATTTACCCACCCTTCAGGTGGGATTCCCATAGGATGACTCAGTGGTTGCTGATTTACTTTACTATTGTTGTACTAGACTTTCAGTTGTACTGTACTTACTATTGGGTTTATATTTCCGACCCCTTTATTTTCAGCACTTACTTTTGTATACAGTTTTACTTCATGCTTACTTCTGTTGCGTACTCTGTCGTGTTTGTTTAATATATAAAGGCAATGCATTCCCTTTTTATCAAGATGTATGCCTTTGGTGCTAGTCGCCATCCCCTGGCCTATGGAAGGTGGGCATGGGTTAGTCACGACACATGCCCTGAGGACGGGTCGTGACAACACAAGTAATGGAAACATTCTATCTTTCCAGATATGATAGTTATTTCCTTTAAAAACTAGAATCCACTTATTGTTCATAAATTTATGAACATCCATATAAAATAATAATTTTTAAAAAATTAGATAACAATTCAATGAAGAAAATATTCAATTTAATACCAATTTAAATGATCAATAAGAATATATGAGATCACTGAGAGGGTGAGTGTGCGAATCACTGATATCTTTTTCTTTTATGACTACTTTGTAATGAATGAACCATCAACTCCTATTAAATAGTTATAACTTTTTTTTAAAACAAATTCACCTGAATGAACACACAAATAAAATAATTTTCAATGTCCACCACTCAATAAGGGTAGTAAATCCATAATTTTTTTTGGAAATAATCCAATACAACACAATTCACTAGAAAAAAATTCCTTTTTGTGGTTATAACAAGTAGGGAATATCATTAGACATGCCTTACAGTTTTATAAAAAAATAGTGCATGGTATTTTTTCACAATTAAATTATGTAAAAAATATTTCATAATAATTTTAGAAACCATAACCAAGAGGATTATAATATTTTCAATTTTATTCAGGTACAAACATCAACTTTTCTCTTCTTTCAAAAAAAATATTCCTTACTTTATTACCTTGAATCAGGTAATAACATAATTCTTTATTATTAATATTGTATATCTATATCCAATTTTTTTATTTGGTCATTTCCATTCGAATCATCCCATATAGTGTCAGTTTGATGGAACTTTTTCTTCTTTACAACAAAATGAAGGTATCACTTCATCTGTTGTTCTTTCTTCTGAAATTTGTCAATCCTAAATTATTTCACTCCAATCATTCTGAAAAACTATGTAACTCTTTTATAATCAATACATCCGATTTCACATGATATAAAAGTTAATCTAGTGAATCGTGATCAAAACTTATCTTTTCATTATAATATTTTTCTTCACTACAACTAAGAAATTCTCTATTTGGAAATATTGTGGAAGAAACTCTATCCAATAGAAGTTTATATATTGTCCCTATAAGAAGATAATTTTTTAGCACTTCAACCTTTTCACATGCATAAAATAGTATAGAAAAAATGATTACTTTCTCCACTTTATATAGGAGTTCTCGATGAAGATAAGGTGGGAACTCCAATATATTTTCCCACTCAATGAAATCTCAAAATTCAAAACACCCTCTCAACCAAATTTTGTACAATCTTCCCAATGTTTCAATAATTTTCTTTAAGCTTTGTGAAATCTCCTACAAGAACATTATTATTAAAATTTTATTAACTTTAGTGTTAATTAAATTTAACAAATTTACCTCTCATTACAAAAATAAAAAACATCATTTTTTATTTTTTTAAGGCTGAACGATCAAGTCCGCATCATAATATTTAATTTTTTAATGAATAATTCATAAAGAAATTATCTTCACAAAAAAATAATCTTGAAGAACACATTCCCAAAAAAATCATAGTATTTATTTTGACATAATTTGTTTTCTAATCCTCAATATCTAGATAAATATATTATAAGAAATTTTGTGTTCTCTGTACCTTAGATTTCTTTGACTAATATTATTTAAATTAACAGTCTGTCCAAATAATCAATGTCACCATACCATCTGAAAATAGTTTCTCTAAAGGATTATATTTATTTAACTTCATACATTATAAATTCTTAAAAAAATTTATTTTGAAATCTTTCATTTTGTTCATCTGATAATGTTTTTCCAGAACTCACTTCACTTCTCTTCATTTCCACAAACATCGACTCAGGTTCATCTAATCAGCAATATGGCAATGGAAGTTTTTCAGATGAGAACTCCATCCAAAAATGAATGCTCTATTAATTCCTACACTTTTAATTTCTAATTCCCTTAAAAAACATCAGTGATTTATTATTCATAGATTTCTTTGATTTTCTCTATCTGATTATTTGAATCTTTGTGATTTAAACAATTATGTGGTCATCTAGGTTTTGAGATTCTCTCCTAGTTCGTCCATATCACATTGAAATGATCTTCCAAAAATATTTATCTAGAATATTAAAAATTCACACAACCAATCTATTTATATTTTATTCCCTTTGTAGAAAATTCATATTTAATCGTGAAACCTTCATAATACTAGGAACCATGAGAGTAGAATAACATCATCTAACTTACTCTCTCCAAACACCATTTCTTTGATGAAAAATGTAATATTGATAAATCAATCAGTATGAAAACTTCAACTAATGGAATTTGTTTTGAAAATATCAACTGATATTTTCCTAGTATTTCAAATCTATCTGATCACAATTTTTAGAAACATTATCAAATTGATTTGATTTCATCAAAGATAGAAAAATACAATTCTTCCACCAAACATCTTACATCCTACAATAATAATAATAACCTTCAGAAAACTTGGTCCCAATAACCTCTATTTCATGGATACCTATTATACTTGGACAATAATATATATGAAACAATAAAAATTAACCTGAAAATCCATACATATATAATCCAAAAAAAACCCATTTTGACAAATAATCAATTTTAAATATACAAATATATCATATAAAAAATTAGGTAAAAAAATATACCATAATGGGTATTGGAAGAAGTCCCATGAATATAATAACCCCAACAAAAAACCAAGGGAAATACTCATATATCAACCTGGATTTTTCACCAATAATACCAGAAAAGTTCCCATGAATCCATGCTTTGTGTCCTATGAACCACCCTACCCTAGTAAATTTCCTTTCTCTGGGTTATGGAAAATAAAAATCTAAATGCATCCCAAAAGTACTTGTATAGGGTGTGAGCACATAAAACTGAGTAATCAATCAACACCCGAACCCCTACCATCCTATCACAAAAATGGGTGCATGAAGTTCCAATATAAAGTAAATAGTGAATATAATATAACACTAGAATAATAGTTTAAAACAAAGAAGGATGCATTTAATAGAAAATAATTAAATATGTTTGGTTTTATGTACTCAATAATCCTCCAAGGACTCTGACCATACCTAATTCAATCCTTTGTCATAATCCATTAATAAATATTTTATATGTCAGGGTATAGAAATCAATATCCATATAAAATTAACATGTAAATTCCTAAAGTAATGAAGTAGACATAATCCATAAATAAATAACATGGAATGTTGTACCCTTAACCAGAATAATCCTCACTATATATGATAATATAGTAAGGAACGACATGTCTCACATCGGAATTATATGACCATATCCCAGTACATATATACACAAAAATATATTATTTATCTAAATTACAAATTATTGGGGGTAGTTAAAGTATCTATGTCCATCCATTATTCATTATTAATGACATGTAACAAAGTATAGTAAATCTCAACAATCTAATGCATACCGTATAACATTAGTCATAGAATGTGTCTAACATAGGTAATTTATATTATGTATTCTTGACTAACAATATACATAACATGAATATCACAGTTCTACATAAAAAATCTATTACCTCATTTTACTTATACATCAATCACAATTAAGAATAAATATATACAAGATATGCAATTACAATCGACAATCAGAAGCATGAAACATTAAAAATTCCAACCAAACTCATTTCCCAATTTAGTTATATGAGATTAAAATATTATAAAAATAAAAATGGTTTAGATTCCTTTTCATTTTACCCTATTCCATCTCTTCCCAATACTATTCAATGGTTTTATATTGAGGAAGGGGACACCTATAAAAATATTATTGTACTTGATTTTTATGATTAAAGGAGGAAGTGGAAGCCACCAATTCAAGAATTGGACCATCTTAACATATGAAATTAAGGGGTAAGACATTCCTCCTAAGAATAGATTACATCAAAAGAATGGAATATGGTATTGACATTGATTTATTATGGTTTAGCTTCAATAATAGATCAATTGAAAAAAACACCCAAAATAATTGAGTATTTCATAAGTCCTTGACAAAATAAGATTGGTTATTTTTTTACCACCTTGATGGTAATAGGAATCAATAAAGATGAAGAGCACAACTACCTTTTATTGATTAAGACAAGACCTTTGGTTTCATTTGAATAAATTTCGACCAACCTTGATTCCTACAACTCTTCAAAAGGAAATAAAGATAAATAAGAATCATTAGGAAGAGAAATGAGATCAAAATGATTTTGAAAAATAGAAACCCTTGTAAAAGGGGTTATAATATTTGAGTTAAAAAGTAAATTTTTCCCTTAATGATAAATAACGTATGTTTTACACTATATAATTGATATAAGTCCACTAATTATAATTAGTATCTTACATAACGCTGTATAGAAACACTAGACACCACTAAGTACTTGATACCCCTCCACCAGGTACCTAATGCTACGACAACATCTACACCCATCTCCCTTTCTTCTCCCTTCTGTCCCTATGATACTTTTTCCACAAGATTAAATTAACACTAGTTTAACACTTAAAGAAATTGAAATTAAATGAAATTACTTAACATAAATATGAGGTTTATTACATGAATGTGGGTATATCCCCACTCAATGATCACATTGAGAACATGAGCTACAACTAAAATTCAAATATCAAAAGTTAACAAACAAGGTATATGAATCAATATAATAGTTAAACTCATTTATAAAATATATTTAATTTTTTATTATAAAATTTAAATTAATTTAAATTATTTATTCGACTACACATATGCCTAGAAATGAATCAAATAACATTCTTAGATAATTTTTATAGCGTGAAGTACAAAATTCATGAAACAACCAAGGGTCCTTGGTTCGCAACCATTACTATAGATTTTGATTTTAAAATCATTAGAATTTATTTTATGAGTCCAAAAATTTCTATTAAGCTAAGTATCGATAAATATTGGCCTTTACTAGTTCTTGGAAGAAGCGTTGATAAATGGTGATTTTGTCAGTGCAAAAACACAAGGGATGTTAACAGAACACTTTAATAGTGCTGAAAAAGGAACCCTTTATTGTCTGTTTTTTTCATCGATAAAATATGATAAAAATTGAGCACTATCCCACCACACCCCCAGTTTACCCTCACTCCCACTCTCATGAACACCATTTGTCAACTACTATAATTTCACTTTGATAGATCCTTTCAAATTCCATGATTCCTATTCACCTTTGTGTATGGTTGGACTCGATCCTATGAACTCCCTTCTGCATTTTGAGCCCCTTTACCACTACCCCAAACTTGTTTTGTTCTATATTTTAAGATATTTATATTTATTTATATATGTTTACATATATCTTTTTTATTCCTACATTTATATATATATATATATATTAATATCAATATTTTCAAATACAATTATAAAATATATGTTTCCATGTGTCAGTATGATATATATATAAACATATATTTATTTACATATATTTTGTATTAATTTTAATTTATATAAATTAGAATATAAATATAAATATAAATATATATCCATTTATTAATACACTCACATATGTATATATAAAAAATATATATGCATTTTTATAAATTTATATATATTCATATATTTTTATAATATAAAAACAATGGTTAGATATTTTTTTGGATAAAATGGTTAAAAATTATTTCTATATGATTTATATAATTATTTTTAAATACATTTTTAAAATATGTCAATATTTTTTATATTTTGATATATATTTTTTACATTACATATATAATTCTTTTCTATATGTTTACACATATATTTATAGATATTTACATGTAAATGAAGATATAGATATAAATTTTTAAAATGTATTTATAAATATTTATTGTAAACATGTTTATATACTTGATTTTATGATAATGATATTATTATAAAGATACAAAGATATATATATATATATATATTGTATCTACACAATGTTTACACACACACAAATATATATATATATATATATATTTATACACATATGTACACATTTCTATTTCATGCACACACATAGAAATATTTACATTTATTAGAATATAAATATATATATATATATATTTTGTTGACACACAAATATTTTTATATAAATATTACTTATATAGATATAGATATATATATAAATATATATTATTTCATTTTAATAAAGAAAAAATGGTTATTTTGATATTTAAAAATAATAATAAATATTTACTCCCATAAGTTTTATATATTTAAAAATACATTCTTTTGTGAACATGTTCAAATATTTATTGGTAAAATAGAATTATTATATGTAAAATATGAAAATATGTATATATTTAATTATAAATAAAACTAAAACATGAAAATTGATAAAATTACCATACTATAGTATTTAATGAATGTAATACTTACAAATAAATTTTCTCTACACTAAAAATAAATACTAGAAGACCCACTTTAAAAAAAGTGAAATCCCATCGAATACTAAAAAATTTAGGTATTCCAACTAAAACTTCAGTTTTATAAGCCTTCTAGGCCATTTTAAACCTGAAAAACTATTCCCCAAAGTCCCCTCAGCCAACATAGTGTAGATCTCTTCATGGGATTTGATTTGAGATACGGTTGATCGTAAAAAGACACCTAGATCAAAATCCATGTTCATTTCATGCTAAGTAAATTTTTAAACTTATCATAGTTATTTCATTAATTTATTAAATTTTTATGTCATCCAGTTTTATTAAATGGAAATTACTCATTAATAATTATCAAATTACTAATTAATATATTTTTTTAAAATATTTTAGAATCCAATTTCACTAAATATCTTATATATTGATTTAAATTAAACTTTTAGTCTTATATAAATATTATTTAATAAAAAAATTATATATATATATATATCAATATAAATAAATTTATATATTAATATATGTTTTCTAACGATGTATATTTTTTTTATAAAATATACCATTTATTAGCACTAACAAAAAATGTGTATATAGTGAGGTTTTATGAATTCTAAAATAGAAGTGCTAAAAAGGGACACTATCAGTGTTTTTTTTATTAACATTGATAAAGGGAGACTTTATCACTTAGAATTTATAAAGTAACCCTTTATAAGAGCTATAAAAACCCTAATAAAGGGTTCCTTTATCATCACTAACACAAAAGCACTGATAATTGGTTCCTTTAATTGTTCATTAGTTTTTTCTACTAATAAAAGCTCACTTTATTAATGCATATTTCTAGCACTACTAAAAACCCCATTTATCGGGGATTTTTCATAGTAGTAATAAATTCTAGCGCATAATTTCACATAATCTATAGTAGTGAAAAATGATTAATAACTAAGAGATATCTATAAGTATAGGAAAATGGTTGTTCCACTATTTTATTTATATATATAAAGTATGAATGGACATGAATGAGTTTTGTGTATGTATCAGGATTATAATTTAATTTCTCGTGGTGTATTTTTATAATTGTGTGAGTGGGTGATTAACCTTGATAGTAAAAACAAATTTTGGTGTTTGATTCTATGGGAGGATAGTGGGTAGATCCAAGTAATAACAATACTTTTTCGATCATATTAGAAAAATAAAAAATATATTTTTCTAAATATTATCACTAAATATTATGACTAACCTCTTAGACTAATATAAGGATAACTTATAAGAACTAGAGTGATACTTATATTTCATGAATACATTTTTTTGTATTAAATACATTTAATTTAATGATATAATTGATTAATTATAATCGTATATTAATTACATTGTTTTTTATGGTAGGGTACAAGTATAAATTTTCCCAAGGAAGAAACAACTAGAAGGGAGTTGAAATTCATGATGAAAACGATTCTTTCAAATGAGGTATTGGTTACAACTAATGTTTGAAGATTATAATTGAAGAATAATGAATAATTGAGGTTGAACACATTGGGAAATGGATACTCACATTGTGAATAGTATTCACAGTGTTAAAAGAACTCATGACATGAATATATATGTGAAAAACCCATGCCTAGAGGCATGTAATGAAAAGTCACAATGTGACACTATGGTTCATTCCATGACACATGACAAAGAAACACATAAATTCAAATGGGAACCATGCCATTTTGACCTAGAACATCTACACATGCCCACGATTTAAGTAGATTATTAATATAAATATGTTAATGAAGATTAAAGCCGCCATATTCAATATTTCCTCCTATAAATAACATGATTAGACTACTACTTCTTGGAACATTTATTTGGTCACCAAAACCTAGTGCGAGGTCTTGTGCTACATAGTCTTTCATTGGTTCCTCATCCCTATATTCTTTATACATTCCATTTCATTTCCCCTCCCCTCTCACTCCATAATGTCTAGCACGAGGGGAAGCACTTGATCTATAATGGGTGATGGAGATAAATGGGGACGGTGCTGTGTATTTTTATCTTCATTTTGGTGAATGTTTAGAGTTTTTGTAGTATTCATTTTATTTTTCTATTTTTTTAATTTTCTACTAGCATGACAATTCACCTAAGAAAATGGAATGTAATATTTAAAATTTTAAACCAATTATCCAACAATAGAAATATCCATTGAATGATTTTGGGTAATTATGTTTAAAAACTGTATTGGAAAAAACTTTATTCATTCATTCCCTAAAGTTCCTATCCATGGGAAAAGGTAGATTTTATATTAAAGAGCAGATACTAAGACAAAGAATCATCCTCTTCTCGAATCCAACAACAATCGTAAAAAATCGATTTAATTTCTAAATTTATCAGTACCCAAGACCAAAATCTACAAAGACCAACATTCTTTCCAAACATGATATCCAAAACCGCCCTTCTTTATTTTATATCCTTATTTAAAAATCCAATCAAATCACTTTTTAATCCCAAAAATATATTTTTTCATCTTTTGGGTTTGAACTTTAACATTCCAATTTCTATATTTAATTAGTTAGTCTCACGTGATTTCATTTTTATAAATTCTTAAATTTTCTTACCTTCATAGTAAACTAACTCTTCTTTGTGGGATATAAAAATTATGTAACCATTCCTAGGGATGATAATCATGTCTATTAGGATTTTTTATTTTTTTATTACTTTTTTTAATTTAACTATTTACAAATTGTGATTATGTTTTCCAGTTTCAGATCTGAATAATTAATGCATGAACACCACATGTGGTCTAAAGTAAAAGAGATCCTTGAGTTTGACCCTAATCATGAAAAATGCGTAAATTGGAAAAACAAATCAACAACCATGGGTGGTGTAGAGAAAAATCAATATGTTGTCAAAGTAATACCAATAGATCTTGGGCTATAAACACTCAATAACTACTTGTGAACATTAAACATAGGGAGAAAAATGGGAATCCAAGTTCCTACCATTGTATCCAAAAATTTTAAGATTAAATAAGCAATAATACATGTGATCTTGAACACCATAAATTATGAATAACCAACACATGAAGATATAAACACACACTTAGGAAGCTTTCATCAAATCTGTGAAACATTTCAACATAAATATATTTCATGAAATGTGATAATACTTCAACTATTTAGATTCCCATTAAAGGAAAAATGAACTCGAGTGGATTTAGAGCTTTTCATCCTATTCCATCACTATCTGAGATAAGTTCGCAAGGAATATCTTAATCAATTTCATCCCACCCTCAAAATCCATAGATATCCAATTAAAAATTTTAAATTTAAATTAGCATCGAAATGAATCAATTTAAACTATATGTGAAGGTTTTGAGAAATTTTTTGAGGAAATTTTCCACATAATATAATAATGATCTTTCATTTAATTAAAACAATTTATTAAAGGTTTTCACAACGGGAGACGTCAATCGTTGATGATATAGCACATAGATCATTGAGGGTAAATCAACCAAGGAGGGATATAACCTATTAGATGACATGGCCAGTAATAACATTCAATGTCATTTAGAAGAAACCCAATGTCATGGGGTGATCATAGTGGACAACAACTAGATGGTTTCCCAAATCGAATGTATAATAAGAAATATGGATGCAATGATGTCTCTCCAAAACCTCTAAGGTAACAACACTGAAGATGAAAATAATGTTGATTATAATAGAAAATTTAAATTTAGGTAGAGACCAAAAAACCACAAGTGAACTCATACCATACAAGGACAAAGGGATACATCAAAACAAGCTCCTCAAGGTCCTTCACTTTTAATCCAAATCCAATTATTGGAATTGATATTGGCTGAATTCGTAACAAATATTGGGGTTATAATAAAACAGACAATTTAAGAATAAATGAACCAGAATATTGTACTATAAAATATGGATATTCATGTTCTCCAAAATTATTAATATCTTAGAGATTTGTTGAGTGGAGTTTTACTTGGAAATTCAGAAGCGAACCCATGAGGAGATATGAAATGTATAACCATGAGAGGTTGAAATTTCACTCTATACAATCATATTTCAAGAAATAAATAGAAATAATAATATTCCAAAAATAAATTTTAAGATCTAAAAAAGAAGAAGTATATATATGAATAATAACAAGTAAGGGAGAAATCTATACCACTGTACATTCCACGACCACCATTTCAAAATACAGTGGAGCCAAAAAAGTTGGAAGCATAGATATGTATTCTTAAATAAATTAAAGAGTTACATATTAATATTTATTTTGAATAATATATTTACAATATTCCAACACAAATTAATTTTATAAAAGAATGAGTGAAAAATAATAGAAATGGGGACAACATTCTAATGATCCCTCTCAAGAGAGTGTTCTCTATTTTTGTGTCAAAGTATCTACCAAAAAAAGAATAAAGGCCCATAAATATTTTCTATTCCTATTTACTTTGGATCCAAAAAACATGGTTAAGATTTATGTGATTTAGGTTTTTGTTTTAATATAATTTCTTACACCACGTTCAAAATCCTAGGACTGGAGTGTCTAAAGCCCATAAGAGTCATCTCATAACTATAAGATTAAATAGTGAAATAACCACTAGGACTGATCCATGAAATTATAATCAACGTTGAAAATTTGATCTTCCTTCTGGAATTCATTATGCTATATATAGAAGAGATGTAAACACCTCTTATTTTAGGAAGATCATTTTGAACAACTGGAAGTGCATTGATCGATGTTCAAAGTTATCATCTCTTACTGAGAGTGGGATCTGAGAAAATTAGTTTCAACATAAACCAAGAAATGAAAAACAAAAAATATTAAGGATAATAACATTAAATAATATGGAATGTATCAATTTGAAGGATTTTTTATTTTAGAAGGAAATTTAAAGATATTTACTACCCACAATGTCGAAGAAGAAACAAATGTTAAGGATAAAAGTGGAAAGCTAAGGGATAACATCATTATCAGTAGATAAACACCTTATACAAAAAAATTAAAGAAGGATAGTGGGTTTGGATAGATCATGACCTAAATAATGGATTTTATAGTCTAAAAAGAATTTATGGATTTCTCTGATATAGGTTAAAAAGGTTCAACCTAAGTAGTAATGAAGCTATTTTCAGAGTAATGAAGAATGCTAATATTCAGTGATAGATCATAAAAAAAACTGATTTTATACACCAATTGGAAAATAAAATTCAATAATCCCTTTCCCAAGATAAAACTGGTATGTTTTATCCAATGATGTTAAAAACACTTCTGGGAGGCAACCAATTTTTTTAATGATTTATTCTATTTTTTGGTAAATGAACCCTCCCAAAAATATTTTATGTTCCCATAAAAAGGTATATTGTTTCACTTGAATTGTATAATTTTTAGGTCTAAGACAATGGGTTTGGTAAGCATCAGGAAGAAATTGAAGAGGTAGAATATATAGGATTCATGATATAATAAAAGAATTGATGATGTGTGATATAGATTCATGATGTAAAATTCTAGTTCATGACATGAACTATTACAGCTAGAACCTGTAAACCCCTTTTTATAGTGTCAATGGATGGGGAGTATGGGTTTCCATTACATTATTTTATTATTCCTATAAAATTATTTTTTCTTCTAGAACATTAGTGATATCAATTTCATGAACTTCCTTTGATCTTTATTTAATCATTTATTAAAGAGATATAAGCTTCTTGTAATAATCACCATGCCATTTTTTGAATTTCATTGTCAATAAATTTGAATGAAAAAATGGGAGAACTAGTAAGTAGATATAAACATTTTGATTTGGATTTTACAATAAATTATTTATATAGACTAGTTAATGTTTGGAAATGTATCTTTTATGAGTTTTCTCATGTTTTCAAAATTTGATATTTTTTAATTGATTTTATTACTCTTATAAATGTTTATGAGTAATTTCCTCAACCATTTGTTCTCATTATTGAGACATTTATGAGCCTAATATTTCCCTTTATTTATTTAGTAAATTTCTTGAGTGAAAATCAAGAATTATTGATTCTAGAACATGATTTTTATATTATCTAATTTATGATTGTACAAATTCTCATTTAATATCACTGATGTAAATTTTCTATTAGCTGTTATCATACAAACTACCCACACATTAATCCTTCGTAAGCCCTTATAATACTTCAATAAAATTTTTAGGGAAGAGAAACATTACAAGACTATTTTCTGCCTTCTTAATCCACACTAAATATTTTTCATGATTATAATAAAATAAGTATGGGGGAGATGATGTCATGCTGGAAGGGATGCACATTCAAAACGGGTAAGTCTGTGCATACTTTCAATGCATTTTGGGAGAGGCTAATAATTTTTATATATTTTACTTTTTTCTCACCCAATATTTAAAAAAAATTGAAAAATGCATCATGTATTGAGAAATTATAAAAAAATCATTTCTTTACTGGTGATATTGAAATAATTATTAAAAATATGGTCATGAGGAGGTTACTTGGGGTTGGGTGATGGATGTGAGATTTTTCCCAAAAATAACATTAAGAGAATATAGAAAAAAATGAAAATAATATATATAGACACACACACACACACACAAGATAGTGTTTCATTCTTTATACTTCACTAATTCCTAATACTACATCGAGTTACTGGGGAAAAGGGATGGTGAATTTTGTAAAGGGAGAATTTTTCACTATGTATCATTTTGATTACCATGAAAAGTGCCTTAGAGATAGCCACATTTTTTAGATATATTTTGTTTCACGTAATTTAACTACCTTAAATAAATATACACTTTAATTTCAACCTAATTATAAATCCCTCATGATTATTTTCAATTTTGTATCTACAATGTGAAGAATTAATATGCCTTGAAAGCCTATTGTACGAAGCATGATTCAAGGTAGCTGATGAGCTCCATTTAAATTTGTTCTTTTATGGTGAGTGGAAAAAATTAAAATTTTGGTAAATTATAACTAGAATTCATATTGATAATGAATGAAAAAATTTAAAGGGAATAATAAATATTAATGGTAAATTCAAAATAAGAAAAGTAAAATACAAGGTTGTCTTGTTTCTCTAAAAATCTAGGAGTTAATTAAATTTTTTAAACCAATACTCGAACATTTAATTCACCATTTAATGAATTGATTTTATAAAAATTGATTTTAAATTTCTATTAGGTCTTTGTCCTTTTTATAAGCTAATCATACTTTATAGTATGTTGAGGTATCATTCTTTATCAAAGTCCTGAATTCATGTGGGGGGGGGGGGGGTTTCCCAATTACATTTCAGGCATGAATTGTTTGTATTAAATACATTATTTTTACAATTTAATTGTCTATTATTTCATAGATATTAATTTATTTTTATGGTAGGTTACATGTTGAATTTTTTATAAGGGATAACTAGTAGAACAAGGATTAAACTCATGATGAAAATGACTCCCATGTATGACTAATAGGTCAATGTTGAAGTTTGAGGCTTATAATTAAATAATCTATAAGAATTGAGTCTGAATGGACTGGAAAATGGCCATTCACATAGTGAATAGTATTCTGGACATTAAAATCAGTCCAAACATGAATATGTATGTGAAAACCCACACCCATAGTTTATTCATTAAAATTCATAGTCAGAAATAATGTGTCGTTCCTTGAAACATGCTCAGTATACTAAAATAGATTCATTAATAGTAAAATTAAAATGGGGACTATTTTTTTACCTGGTACATTCACATATTAATAATATTATCCAATAAAAAATTTATAATCACATTAAAAATGAATAAAGAATCCATGTTCAATGTTTACGACTATAAATAAGAGGCTTAAGATTCTACTCCAGGGAAAATTAATCTGGAAACTAAATACTAGGGTGAGGTGACGCATTGTAGAGTCCTTCACTAATTAAACCTATCTATTTTTATGCATTAATTTTATTTTCTAATTCCCTATCACTCCCTCATGAATATAATAATGGGGTATCTTTCAATATATATATTGGGTTATGTGAATTATGTGGGATGGTGTTGTGGTATTTAATCTTTTTTTCATGTTTTGTGTTTCCACAATATTCAATTTATATTTCTATTTCTATTCCATTATTTTTCCTTTGGTATGAAAATTTTACATAGAATATATAAATTAACATTTAAAATTGGAAAATAATTACCCTAAATTAAGAATGACAATTTAATTGTTCAGAGTAATTATTTTTAAAATTGATATCGGGACAAACATAGTTCATTAATGCCCTAAAGTGTTTAACCATATGAAAAGGTAGATTTCTATGTTAAATAGGGGATAAAAAGAATAATTATCTCCCTTTTATCTATCTCTACAACAATAATTATAGACCAATTTCATTTCAAATTTTTCAAAACCTAAACCTAAAAATCTACAAATATCTGGTACAATTTCCAAACTTGATTCCCAAAACCACAATGATTTATTTTACCTTAATTAAATTATTTAATAAAATAAGTTTTTAATTCCTAATATCTACCAACATCATCTTTTGGGTTTTTCCTCAAACTCAACCCGTTTTATATGAAAATATATTTCCATACATTATTGAATTTTTTTAATTACTAAATTTTCTTAGCCCTATAAGAATCTAACAATTCCCTATGGGCTATCAAGAGTCCTTGTGTGGTTACATTTATCTCATAGAAGTAGTTATTCAAAGAATGTTATATAATTATTTTATCACTGAAATTATATGAACTCTCATTCCATAGAATACAATTTTCAAAACTATAATTCATGTATCAGGTTTCCACTTTAATTTTATCACCTTTAACAAGAGTTTATCTAACTATTGATTCAGTAGTTAAATCACTATATATAAGATGCTAAATAAAAAACCATGGTACAACTAAATACAATACTATATACAATTAAATCTCATTTATTCCACACTACAATGATATACACACCAATACTAAATGGAAAATAATAATAGTAATGAATATTCCACCATATGTAGCTTTATCTCCATTCCCCTACGTTCTATATGTCTTCCTCTAAAACTTGATGATCTCCCTTTAAATTTTTGATCCCCATTGACCATGGTCATTATTATCATTTATCATTTAATCCCTATATACATGATCAATGTCTCTATGTGAAGTTTATATGAGAACCTTTATTGGAATATCATTTCCACATATACTTGTCTTCTTACAAATCATTCCATTTTAGCTTCCCTTTACTTCCATCTCAACTACTAATTCCATGATCCATATCCAAATTCCTTTATTCTTGGTTGATTTTCACATGTATAATTCATTAAGGAATTACCTTATATGGTCCAATAGATAATATTAGAATATTATCTACATATTTATTCATTTCATGTGTCCTCTATCATTTATCAACGACTACCCAATAATGCACTTTATTTTTATGGATAATTCATCATTTTTTTTATAAAGTATTTTTTATCATTTAAAAAAATAAAGAAATGCAATTTTTGATTTATAAATAATTAATACTAAAATAGATAAAATTAATATATAGACTATCATAAATAACAATACACTTTCAAATAATATCATTGATGATGATTGTAATTATAACATAATAGTGAAATCTCTTCAGCCTACAATATCAGATAGCCTCCCATGATGATATATCTATTTTGACATACCAAATTATATGAATTATCATTATATATATATGATTGGGTTTCATAAGAAATAATATTTTCTTATCGCCAATAATATTTAATGATGCTTCTTTATCATAGCCACTCGTCAAATTAAATTCCTCAATCCTGATCACCAACATCCAGATATCCCAGAATAGAACTAAAATTGATAATATTTTTCTAAAACAAGGTTTACTATACCTATCATGATATCCTCATGTTGTAAGTTCTGATTTAATGATAACTATGATATGAAATGGCATGACCTATCAGGGAGCCACCTATATTGAAAATTAGACTAAGTGTAAAACCCCAAGCCCACCTCCAATATATTAAGGGATAGTGACTCACACTATTAAAGCATGCCACACATCAGAGGTCTTATCCCATATCAAAAATTAAATTGATATATATATATATAATATATATATATAGTAACCAACAACTACCCAGGATAAAAAAAGATAATCTAACAAAATGAAAAATTAATGAATGAAATAACAATAATTAAGTAACATTTCTCATAGATAGACCCAAAAATAAGTATATAAAAAAGATAATATATCCAAGTGTGATAAATTATATAAATGGTACACACAACCTCACCTCAAGTACATATACTAAGAATTATCCACAATAAAAAAACAAAGTTCTACTAGACATCAATTACATCAACATCAAGACCATTGAGGTCACCTACAATGTTCATGTTGTCTACATAGACACAACCCATATGGGAACAAAAACCCACATATTGGTGAGTTCAAAAATAACTCTTAGGATGATCCAAAAATTAAAATAAAATATTATAATAACATATCATCTCAAAACCATGAAATATTTGAGAAACCAAAAATTCTAGATAACATTTTATAGATGAAAAAGCATAGGGACAAAGAGAATTCTTGGACATTATTGCTAAACTCTACTATGTTTTTTCATCTAATATATAACCAATTATTCTTTGAATAGTGTAATATATACAAAATACCAATATTAATTGCTCAGATATATATCATATATTTAATATAATAAATTTATTCTAAATATATTGGAACACTAATAGCACCTCAACTAACCAACAATCAATCCACATTTATAAAAATAATGTGTGGGATTGTGCCTCATCAAGGGATGTGTTTGTCAATCCGGGGATTATTTGAACACTAAGGAAGATCACACCCTAAAACACAAATGATTGTGGACTATATGGATATAAGAATATACCCCATCACATGATGGACTTTATGAATGCCATAAATTTGGGTCCCATAATTTCTATGATACCTCTCTAAAACTTATGGGGAACCACACTTCATTAAGGGTGTTTTTGTATAAATCAAGGGAGTCCCAAATCCTATATATTGAAGAACCTTCCTCAACATATGGAGGAGTAACTGAAATTCATTTATCATATTGGGACCCTCTTCCTATCACGAGTGTGTCACCGGGGGAGTACTTGAATCCAATGTATGGAAAATTGTACCCTGCCACATGAAACAGTACAAAAACTCCATATTTTCTCTATAAATATCACCTTAAATCAATTATCATATCTATAGAGTTAATATCATTTAACATTCCAAAAATTCCCACTCACAACCTTTGGTGAAAAATACGAGAACCCCATTATGCTGTATATGTAAAAATGATTAGAATATTCAATTAATGTGTCCAATTATAACACCCATGTGAGAATATATATAGACTACAAATTAACACATAACTCTTGAAATATACTCTTATAAAGATGTATTGTGAGTGTTGGTTAGTGGTGAGTCTTTTATACCACCTTCCTTTTAGGTGGAATCAATATACATGGTGTGACTTAGGGGGAGCACAGAGTGTGAGACTTGTGGGTTTAACAATGATTGTACCAATGTTTCATGAGTCATCTCATTTATTAGAAATTATGTTTATCCCAATACAATATAGAATGTGAATCCTTAGGGGTTAGTCAGTTGGTACATCCATGGAATTGATTTTTATGGATCATATTACTTGTCATGTTCACATGGCCACATGGTGTATGGAACCAAAGGGATGGCCAGGGCATGTACAGAAACCCATGTCATTTAATGTAATCAATCATTGAGTGTTCTTATAAAATATACTCCAATTCTTATTAAACAAGATGGTTGGGAGTATACTCTACCACAACCCAAGTCTAATGCCTTAATACTAAACACAGTGTGTGACTATGAACAATAAACTATATGATATTTAACTCCACTATGAAATCTTATCATCCTAATAAAAGTAGGATATGGTGGCTGATTCAACAAATATTTATCATGTGATCACAAACTCAAACTTATGAATCCCAGTCCATCATTTCTAATTAATCAACCATTGATCAACTATTTCCACCACCTTCACCAAAACTATGCCTTGGATAGTGATAGACTCTTGCACACTATTGAGCTTGAGACCTATCATACAATGGTATCCACCCTATTGAAATTTCATATTTTTTTCAAAGCATCTTTATAACAAAAATCATATCACTATCCCTCACACTATTGATCATACACCTATGACCTTCTACCAGTTTCCCTCAATATCTCCCCTATTTGAACTACTAATACATAACCACCAAGCCATATATCCTAACTAAGATTAAATTACTTAAAACTCCACCATTCTAGTATTGTTCTTCAATTCCACCACTGGCTATTTCGAAGGCCGGTGGTTTCTTATTATTTCCATTCAAGGCGAGAAAGATAGGGGAGATGATGTCTGAGGCTGATGTGGTTCCATCTACCAAAAAAATTCATTCATGACATGTTCATCCTAAATCATGAATAATAAAGGTTAAATAATAATAATAAAAAAGGATATATGAGATTATAAATTTTTGATATCAAGGATAATTGATAATCAAAATCAAAATCAAAACGAATAAGTAATTTATCATAATTCAACCATCAAAATCCTGCCTTAGAGTGATTCAATAATATTTTATGTTTCATCACCAAGGTCCCATGAATCCACCTCTATTTTATTAATCCCAATCGTCCCTATTGAAATGAGATCCCTCAAAATAACTAAGCCTCGTATTACTTCCTATGGTTTCATCATCATTGTTTTTGGCTAAACCTAGAATAAGAATAAAACATGAATATATATAGTGATGTGTTGAACAACCAAGTAAATATTTTAAAGCCCCTAATTTACCCAAATTAGGGAATGAAACCCAAGAACATAAATTATACCTCTCATTTCTAATGCAAGCTATTATAAAAAAATATATTATCAAAATTTCTATCCAGGGCTTTGTTTGAGGGATATAATTTTTTTCATGTGTGGTATAAATAAATATTTATTAAATATAATGTAAATATTGAGTAGCTCTAAATTCTATTGAAACACTACCCAAAGGAAAGAAACATGTTTTAAGATCAATGGAATGATCAAAAAATATTTTTGATTTTGTTAACCAATTTACAATTACCATTATGTCATTTTTATTAGTTTGATCCTTCAAAACACAAGAATGGGCTATGATTGGCCCATCGTCGGGATTTAGATAGAGAAAATCTAAAATGGGGGGGGGGAATCAAGTTATGGAACTCATTATAATTATAATATGTTTCTTGTGAACTCTCACTAACATAATGATATTGAACTATTAGAAATATATGTCACATATTTCACTCTTTTTAATTCATTATTTTGATTTTCATTTAACATGACTAACCCATTACGTAATATTTAATATGAATTTTTATCCCACATATCAGTATTACGATGTGTAGAATATATAAATAAAATCCCATGCAAAACATTGACTTTTACTTGGATCACCACTATCTTTAACCCAAATATCACACAATAAAAAATGTGTTGATGTACTAATTCACTAAATCCTACTATGTTAGATTTAGTCTTAGTGCCTCCTTCTTATGATCATTTTCCATAAAAAAATGTATAGATTGGTTCATTTGATATCCTCTTTATACTTCATACCCTGGTATACATATCTCCTTGGGAGGCTTTTACTTTCTATGAGACGTCTTGGAACCACCTTTCTTCATATTTCTATAACATACCAAGAATTACTCTTTTTCACTACCCAATAATGTTACCATATCATCCTTATTATTTGGAAATGCATTCAGTGAGTGTGAAGAAATATCATTCATTATTTACTCTGTAGTAGTAAATTTATTATATCTCTAAAATTCATATATCTAATATTTCTATATTCAAATCTGCATTATTATTTTTAGAAGTACTACTGGAAATATTATAATCTTGTATCCCTTATTCTGATGGGTAATATTAATACTCTTTCTTCTTATCTTCTATAGATTTCAAAAGGTGAATAATATAATTACTGTTTCCATTTATTTCAATTCAAACTTAGATATGACCTAAAATATTAATTAATAACATCCTTTTTTAATTTATTTGTTATCTTGATTACTAATTAACTATAGTGTAATAGATGATTCTATAGTGTATTCATCATCTTTCATGCGTTCACCATGGGGTAGAACATTCCAATACAATGAGAAAATGTGAGCTCAAAAAAACATTTCAGTTTTCATGGATTCACTAATGACATATCCTCTTGTTGATCAAATCCATAGATATCATTTATTTAACCTCCTCATAACTCAATCATGACAAGAGAATGATCTTCTCAAAATTTTCAAACAATGGAATTCCTATGGAATAATTTATTCATAGTGGCATGGAAACCTATAGAATTCGGAATCATTAGATCTTATCCACTTTCTAAATCACCTTCCCCCTTGTTTCAGGGCATTAAATTTCATAAACATAACTTTTCATCATGGCTGAGTTGTGGACCTTTCTATTATGGAATAATCAACTATAGACTTAGACAAATATAAATCATCTATTGTGCTAGATAACAACCTCCACATCATAATATATTTATATGGAATGTATATATCATCATCTGTAAGATATTACATGAGGGGATTATTTTACCATTATACACACTCCACCACAACCTTACCATTACATCAACTCCACCAATTCAGGTTCACCCTTACATGGATATATGATAACAGTAACATTAAACATTCCTTTCAAAACTGAATTTTTTCTCCACAGAATAGGAATACATTTACCTTTCATACCTAGTGAAAGTTTTCGATGACCATTACACAAGGCCTGAGTTACCATCATGAACCCTCCAATATAAAATGGCTCTAACTTCTATAATGTGGTCTACTCCTATACTCTTACACAAGTCAAGGAACACATTCATTACTCATTTGTATATCCTCATTTAGAAACCTTATATTACAACTCATAGAACTATGGAATAAAAAATTCGTCATTACCTTGAAAAAATATTTTACATGATGTAGAAAACTTCAATATTCTAGAGACGAACCTCTAAATAAACTTTTTATATGAAAAAACCCAAGGGCGTTTCATCGTATAGTCTATATCTGTCAATATTAATCTCAAACAACCTTCTCCAAACATAACTTTTTTCAACTCCAACATGTATTTTCAATAAGGCACCTTGGACCACCTTCCACATATATTTTCAACAAATTATATTAGTCTATTATTCTATATTTATTCCATTTTCCATTAATATTCCACTTATATTATTAAAATATATAACACCATATATTTTAGACTAATCCAATAAAACCCCTTAGGGGTTAATCAATTGTTATTCTTGAAAAAAATCACATTCACTACATTCTCCCAATCGTCATCTTTGAAAAAAAACATCTAGGATTGTTAAACCAAGTAGCCCATAAAATAAACTAAGGTGGAAATATCATGTTCCTTTCACATACTCTTTATCCTCTAGAGGCCCAAAATCATATGGGTTTGGGAACAAGTAAAATGTTTGTGTCACTTTCTCCCTAAAAAACTCTATTTGAACTTTTACATCCAATAATTACACCTCTTTGTCTCAATAATCATCTCATATATGATTCAGTGAAATACCCCAACATAAGAATAAGCTCTCATTATATAAATATTTCTAAGATTTATCACCTAGAAAATTTCCCATCAAAAATTCACCCAAAGTTTCAACATTTATACAAATAACATACCATAAACATCAAATTTTATGTGGTTCATTAAAAAGGCGTATCCTATGGGAGAATTATTCTCCAGGACATTATTGAAGTACCCAAAGGACTTCCACGTGAAGAAAATATATCTTTATTATGTTCTATGACTAGGAAAAAGAAATAATATTTTTCACTAGCATGAGAATATATCTAAAATAACATGATTCCAAATTTCTACTATAGTTTTATGAAATCTAAAAAATCATGCATACAAACATTGTAGGCATAAATCATAAGGATAAATCAAAACGTTTTCATGATACTTTTTATAACTTTAGTGGAACCACATAGCTACACTAACAACACTAGAAAATATTGGATCTAACACTAAAAAAATTTTGTGTTATTTTCACTCTTTTTTGAAAAATACTAATGATAATATCAATAAATTTCACAAGATGACTCAAACCATCTAGTAAATAATCTATACTCATTTATAAAATCTTCCAACATAAAAGAAATATAGAGACCTGATTATTCAAATGACCATTCTCTATCGGCACTAGAATCCATGATAATACTTTTCAAAACATCATTAGTTAAAAATATAATGTATGTTGTATCATCCTATACCATGTATCTAAGGTTTTTAATTGATGCAGATTATTGAAATATTATTAGTCTTACAACACCACAGATCTATTATCTTCTAGAATAAATCTCATTAAATAATTTATCTCATGAAAATAAATACAAACCTTAAGGGAATACAATTATTCTACCCCAATATAGTATTTCATACACCCCAACTTTAGAAAATATTTCTGGTGCATCACTTGATAATATATAATAATTTAATATTTAATAGTCAATGTTTCTAATATAGTACTTACTCTCTTGAAGAAATAGAATCCATATACAACTATCAATAAATAGGTAGTGTGGAATCCATATCTCATAAAAACCAACCACCTGAGGGATAGTTGATCAATCATGTCATATATCATATCATCATTGAATTTCTTACTAAGGACATCGACCACCATTCCACTATTGTGTTACTATGATTTCACTATCCATTGAAGAAAAAAACATTAATTCTAAATACCACCACTCATTCCATGATCTAATTCCTTAATGAAAAAATATTTCACAAATTTTAAACTACCGTTATAAGGTTTCAATATAAATATATTACTCTTAAGGTAAGATGGGGGACAATCCCTGAATTCTTGGAATAGTCATCTTTATCTTAGAAAATTTGGTGTTTCCATTACTGATGAGAACTACGACCTAGTCAAAAAATAATCTAGTACATGTGGCCCTTTAATAAAAAAATGTTGTTCATTACTCAGTATGGAATTAATGAGAACATAAAATGACCATAGAGATATCTGAAAACCATCCCCTTTACTCATGTTAATAAATGGGATGATCTCTCAATGAGATAAAACCTGGGGATTTCCTTTGAAAAAAATCCACACATTCCACTGCAAACATGAAAATTTGGTACTCATATGAACATAGATTATATAAATATAATATTACCAACTGACTATTAGTTAGATACAACTTCATGGGGGTTGTACCTACTAATCCTTCCTTAAACCCATTACCATTGAAGAAAAATATCAAACCATATTTTTAACAAAATAATACCCTGATAGAAATCCATCCATGACCAAAATACCAATAAAAATACATACTAATATTGGAAACATAAATCCAAATATCCCCCCATAATGATATTACAAGAAAAACTCAATGTTCTATCTGATTTATCACTATCACTAATATTATCTTTGTAATGAAGTTAATAAATAAATCTAATAAAATTGATAATCCTCAAAAAAATGTGATAAAAATATAATGGAAAATTCTATTGTTAATGTATACAAGTGCCAAATTATAATGTAGATGGATTATACCCTGTACCATACATGAAAATTCATGATAGAGGCAAAGAAACCTCTAGAGGTGATGGTGGAAGTGGATCAATTCATCATCAACCTCTAGTTCCTTCCACATCCCCATCTCCTTTACCCAAACCATTACCTCAAGGTATAACCTATTGACCACAGAGATAGGCCTAATATTAAAACTTCCTATATCAAGGAAGCCTAACCATGACACTACCCTAATTTTTTTATACTATATTTAAGGTCTAACACACACTGAACAAATTTCCTTTTCCCCGATTCTCTCTAGAAGTAACACTTTCTCAAGGGATATAACATAGGGAGTGATGTAGAAGATCAATATACCAATATTTTATGTTTCTCTGATGGCCATAGTCTTTATTCTAATATTGAATAAATCCATCAATGATCATTCCATGGGCGTAACAATTGAGGTTCAAGAACCTGGATACACACTTGAGCATGGCCACAACATCCAGGTGATAGTCCAACAACTCCAAGACTCCAACCATTCACTACATTGATTTATTGAACTCTACTCTATACAGAAGATCAAACTCCATCCATGGTAAAGTAACTTTGTCCTGAGTTTTTTTCTATAATATCCACTATTAATTTAATATAATGTGAAGGAAATTTGACATAAGAATCATCACCTAGTCAGTAGGGGTCCAAACTAGATGGAATACAATAATCACTCACTCCAACCATTAATTTTTCCCTCATATATCCAACATTGATTTTATTCTAGGAGGCCTTTATCATTAAAACTCATTTTTAATACTTATCATATAAGAAATATTTTCCTACTCGGTTCAAAAAAAAATTATATATGATGGTATGGTTTATAAACAATGGGGTTGATCTTTTCTACATGTGCAGAAAATAACTCTCAATCATTTCCTTGAATAGATACATACTTGATAACCAGATTATTGAGTGTGGATATATTTATTTATATAATATGGATATATATTTTCATAGTCCATATTCAAATATATATGATGGAATAATGGTTATTAATAAATAACTACTCGAGATAACTTGGTTAAAAAACTACAGATAATTATTGACATTTGTATGATTCACGTACCATCATGAATCTACAGAGAATTTATTTATACATTAAATTTGATTAATATATTATAAATTTTTTAGTGAATGAATTCTGTAGCCACCAAATAAATTATTTAATTCTCTATTTTGATTATAAATCTCAAGACTCCTGATAATCATTTCCCAAAATTCTCTCAAAAGAAATGTCGTGTAACTCCTATTTCAAAACATTATTCCTATGACTGACCCACTCTAATACCACTCTATCATGACCTAGTCCACTCATAACCCACTTGTATATTTATTTTGATAGAGTGAACCACCTCATTTACACCTCTAATTGGCTAGGGGTGGGTGACAAGAACTATGAAGGAAAATCACCCATGTGAGGCCTTATAATATATGAAACCTATATTTGATAAACATGTATATATTATATAATAACTATAACAACCTATGATATATAAACATAACAAAATTTTATGAAATAAACATGAAATAAACAATGATAATATTGTATAGAACCATGTATGAAAACCCTTAAATATGTAAGTCAAAAAGAGAATGTCTATAAATATTATTACATTAATTAATGGGGACATACAAACTCACTATAATTACTTCTATAAAAATGTCCCAAAAATAAACAACCATCATAAAAAACCATTAACCACTAATATGAATTAACTCCTCCAGCTCCCCAATGAAAAATGTATTCTATGAATTGTGTGTTTACTTTACAAAAAAAACTTATGTATCCATAAATCATTCTTCAAGGATGGCTATTAAAATACATAGTAGGTTCCCTATAAACATAAATAAAATATAATAATAATAATTAAACTCAAAACTGATGAATAATACAGAAACTAAAAATCCATATATTCTTAAATAGATAGAAATACCCTCAGACACAAACAATTCCATTTTATCTTAACTTATATCCACTAAATATTAAATCTAAAAAAAATTATTGACACTTGAAATGATGGAATACCCAAAATCTTAAATTTTATTTCTTAGTTGTATACCATATCTCAATAGAAAAAATTAATCTCAAGGTATTAAAAGACATATATAACCTTATCTTCCAAAATTAAAAAATTACCATTCCACATTTCTGTAATTTTATTGTGGGACAATGCCTCATTGAGGGATGTGAAATTAAATTTAGGGAGTACTTACCCCCTTTAAGACCATTTCCCCAACACATGTGGGAGTATTTAATCCATGGATAGAGTATTATACCCCATCATAGAATGGAGTTTACTAAATCTATCTATTTTTCTACAAAAAAATAAATTTTACCACCATGATTCTTATTGGTGACCTTGTATTTTATAGGTAATTTTTTATCTATCAAGTGAGTATATGATCCCAAAAATATGGTACTATTCTCCAACACATGTTAGGGTTATAAACTCTATTTTTCATGTGGTGGAACACACACTATCATGAGTGTTTCTCTATGGGAATACATGAACCCCATTCTTAGGGAAAGATTATCCAAAACATGGAGTACAAAAAATCCGTTTCTACTCTTAACATCTTGCTCAAAACTTGTAACAATATCTATAAATATAATATAATAAAACTCTCCAAAATTAATTACTAAAATCTTTTGATGAATTTTTTCACATTTTCTCTCTATATGAAAAAATACTTATAGAAGACTATTCACGTGTCTAATTATGGAACTTTTCCAAGAAGATATGTATAATAACAAAACATCACAATAAAAAGTATGTACTCTACTAGATATGTAATGTGAGCCTCAATTAGAAGAAATAAATGTACTTCCATCATTCTATCACGTGTGGTCAACATACATACCCATCCCTAGGGGGGAACATAATGAATGAGACCTATCAGTTTAAGGGATCATTTAACATAGCAGCTTTATTCATTCCATTAATTTAGACATAGTGTTTCTTGTTATATAATATAGTGTGTGATACTTGAGTGGATAATTGGTGTGTATCACAAAGTACCCAAGTCATTTGGTCATATATTACATGGAATATTCACTATAACACATGATGTGTTGAAGCAAAGGGATGACCGATGGCTGTTTTGTGGCCCATGTCAAGTCATATAATTGGACATGGAATATTATTTAATGTAACAAACTATGTAAATAAAATAGGTGGTTGGGAGTATACTCAACCATACCCCAAGGCATGTACCCTAAGACTAAACATAACGAATGTCTATAAATTGCACAATGTGTGATATTTAACTCCACTAAGAAACTATTGTCACCAATCAAATGGGGGACATAGTGTGTTCTTAATCCACTATAGACCATGTGATTATAATCTCAATCCCAATAAACCATAACCACTAATTATGATCAATCCATAATTTATTCATTTTTTCTTACAACTTCACTACACCTATAGTGCAATAGATTATTGAACTGAGACCACTATTGATCCCAAGTCCATACATATCCCACAAAAATGCCCTTCTATGATAACTATTTCATTTTAACAATAATTTTCAAACCCAATATCATTTATGGATTCTTATTTCTGTTAACACCCTATTAGTTGTCTTCCACTAACCTATTATTATCTATCTTTAAATACAATGACTCACCGAACCGCCATTCCACAAAAACCAAAAATACTCACCTCACCAAATTTTTTTGGTTGAAAACCCCACCCACCTTTACTATTATTCTAATCCACCATTTTTAGTGCCTTTCTAGTTCGTTCTATGGTGATAAAGAAATGGGAAGATAGTGTTTGTGTAAGATGTGATTATTTTATCCCTATATTTTCTTTTGTTACATGTTCATCATTAAACATGAAAAATGAAATTATAATAATGATAATAAAAAATTATTCGTAAAATAAAAAAAAATATTACTGTAAGGATAATCCGAAATCAACATCCAAATCAAAATCAACAAGGGTTGGAGAATAATTTAATAATAAATGTCTTACCTTAGAGAGATTCACAAATGATTCGGGTTTTATCAAAAAATGGAATATGAATCTATCTCTATTTCACTTATCTCGATCACTATTCTAATAATGTGGACCCCCAAAACATAAAAAAACCAATTCATATCTAGGGTTAAATTGTTTAAATTGGTGTATAACACTAGATAATTGAATAATAAGAAAATATAGAGGGTGAAATTATGGTCAAATGGGTAAATATTTTAAATACCTAAAATGGCCATGTTCAGGGTATGAAACCAGGATATATAAATTATACATATCCTGGATAAAACATATCTTTTTGGACATAGCTATTGTTACAAACTATCTTGGGTCAACATGACATATTTCCTGTGCCATCCCATGATAATTCCTAAAGCACGTTTCTAATCCTCACATGCTGGAAACTAGGGTTGGGCATCAAAATGTGAACTTATGGGAATCATTTCACCTAATAAAACAATTATAATCAAGAATTTCCCACAAGTTATTTCATAATTGAATCTTTGTAAGTTAAAGGATCACAACAATTATAATTACATAGTAAAAAAATTGGAATCAACCAAATAATACATAATTTAGAAAAATAAATAAATAATCCATAATAGTATCAAATTATCAGAACCAATATAAACATAACATATATTTAATATAGTAACTAACATTTGACCAATAAAGGTTATCAAGGAAATAATCTCGCAGTGTCCCATATACACAAGATGATACCCAACACAAAATATGTACAAAATACCATAATAAAACAAATAAAATAGCTATCCATAAGTTTAAACACCATATGATAAGTAATTTACTTAACCCACCACCTCCACAACACATGGACTTTTCTATCCAAAGATCATTAACTATAACCAATTCAAACCTATAGAGAACTAGTAATGTGATAGGCATGAGAAAATAATACACATTAGGTATCCTCCCCATGTACCGTGAATTTATTTTAAAATTAAATACATTTATACCAATTTTAAATACAACTATAAAGTTAATAATTTCATTTCAAAAAAAAAAAAAATAAGTTGCATGATACCATCACATAAATTAATACTTTCAAAGGGAAAAATGTTACACAATTCAAAAATAAACACCCTAGGAAGCTTAAATATCATTACCACATTTGAAATAAGGGTAATAGTTATAAATATTTCTTGGGAAATATCCATGTACATAAAAAATAACTTAAGATTAAATAAAACATTAAAATTAATTAAATAAATGCAACTATAAAATATGTAGGATTTTAGAAAAAAAATAATTCCATAAAAATAATTTATAGAGAAATGAAATAATTTTATAACTGAAACATCCATTTCCCATTTAAACAAATCATTTTTAGTAATTGAAGGAATAAATAGTTTAGAATTATATTAAATCCATATCAACAAATATAACATAATAAGAAGGGGAACATCAGTGATAATAAATACCAATATAATAATAATAATAATGGAAAGAGAATATCTTGAAAGTTTCCATAAGTTAATAGTCATAGGAGTTTTCAAATCAAAATCATTATAGGAATACCTATGATATCTATAGATTGTCTTGGAAAATAACCAAAATAAAACCCATATAAATGGGTCCTTATGTGATTCAACATTCTAAACACATTGTTTAACCCTACCCAGCATGACCAAGAGGGAAATCTCTTAAGCATAGTGTAGTCCTACTTGGGGCCACCAATAATTCCCTGACCTAGGAGCCACAAAAAAATCCATTCGCTAGGATTAAATACCACTAGACCATAGGGTCAACTTCATATATGCCAAATATTACATCCCACGTTTTTTAATTGGGTTGGAACCCTCATTATTTTTTATGTTTTTTTAATTTGTGAGTATGCCAATAACAATCAGAAATTGGAACTCAATTTGGTGCGTTTCCTCAATCCAACAACCTTATTTTGTTTGGGTTTAGAGGTTTATCAAAATAATAAGGTTTTTGTCGGCTTTTAATAGGATCATAGGCACAAATACCATGTTTTAGAGTGGAAGGTTAAGCCACATGGTGTGGGGAAAACTATATAGCCTTTTCCAGCTAACTATGCAACCCCTTTTTCATTAAACATGGTTTGGGGAAAACTGTGGAAGTGGGGTATAAGGTTTTTCATCCATGAATACAATTTTTGTAGAGTCTTCTTTAAGGTTTGTTCATGGGTAGGGAAAATTGTGTGGCAAGTTACATGGGTGGTGTCACATAGGCAGTACCTATGCATTGTAGCCTACATGGTTTGAATAAGGTTTGGAAAACCATGCGAGTTAACTGTGTAGCATCATTAAAGAGTTAAATTAAATTTCTAACCTCCATCTTTCTCATTTTTCTCCTTCCATTTTTCACTTTCTTATCTCATGTGTCATGCATAGCAGTAGTAACCCCCCCATTTTTTTCCTCCTCTTAAATTTCTATACCTCCTTAATCGATACTCTGTTTTTAGATCTTTCTGGTGAATTGGAACTTTTTTAGTGATTCTTATCACATCCATGTGTCTTATTCTCTTTCCCCCACCTCATATAGCACTAAATCTACTTGAGCCATTTTTTTCAATTTTTAGGGTGTTCTATAGAATCATCGATTTCTTCCAAATCACATTGATTTATAGGCTAATACCAGACATACCAATGCCAATTAGTCCATGGTAGGTGGGTCATGTCATTTATTTTTTATTCGAGGCTATTTTGGGGTTCTGGATTTTAGCACACCTTATTGTAAATGGGAGAGACACTTTTTAATTTGATTACATTATTTTAAGTTGAATGTGTGACCTTATTGGAAGAATTTATGAATAAACTATCCCAATTCATATGTGCAAGGATATATTAGAGTCTATTGAAGACCTTGGGTAAATATGATGGTATGAGTTCTTAGTTTAATTTGAGTTTTTTTTAGTTGGGATGGTACAATAAAATTATATTTAATTTTTATGTTCGATTAAATTTCACAATTAAATCATATCAAATTTAATTGATTATTTCAATTGAATTGATTTATATATATAAATCAATGGTAATGTGATCCATGGGATTGTGATAGGAATGGACCTAAATAATTGCATTGACATGGCCATCTGGATTGAGGCGACGTGGTAATTCTATTAGAATTGGCTCAGATTACATTAGTGCTATTGACTATTGGTTAGGTATCATGGATGTCAGATGAGGTGGATAAGCCATTAGGTTGAGGGAATGGATTGAGATATTGGAAAGTAGGGACATCAAAGTTGAGAGACATGGTCATAGGGGCATAATGTTTTAGTTGGATGTGGATTAGGTACTATATTAGTTATTTTTGATCACCTATGATGGCCAATGATCCGATTAGAGTCGTTTAAAAACTGGTTGACTCGGGGATTATGGTTTTATTACCACTCATGTGGGTAGAGACCCCTATAATGCAGCTTAAGAAATTTTGATTGGGGTTCTTTTTGTAGAATTCCATGGGGAAGGTGATGAGCCTTCAGATGATAGCATTGAAGATATCAGTTGGGGGATGATGATCTCACTATTGAGTACATTAAGACAAGACAATTTTGGGAGGATGGGGAACTTCATTCCTCATGACATCATTCTATGGGCTGATGGTGAATTTATTTGGGGAAAGATATCCATGTGCCTCTAGAAGTTGGGCTTTGATCTCAAAGGTTCTTTCGAGCAAGGGTTTGAGGGACCATGGTTATATTTTCGTGGGCATCTGATCAGGACATCATTTATTCATTGATACACTAGGTTTTAGGAGTCATGTGGTGCTGGGATAATATATAATAGGTGGAACCTAATGATTCATCTGGAATTTTTGACATTATGTGATTCCTTGGGCCATGGGATAAGGATCAACTCCTCTTTAATTATTCCAGAGTTGGCCGAGGTAGGTGGTAGCTTCTTGGTGACTATTGATCACTAGGAACGATATTGTTTAATTTAATTTCACCGTGTTTCTTTATTTATTATTTATATTTCACACCTTATTAAACACATGTTTTTGTTATGAAAATATTGGTGGTATCCTAATGAGACTCATTCTCATTCCCTACATGGGACCTTTAAGATGTGTATATACTTTATTATTTTTTGTTCATGTAAGGGTTCGAGATCTGGACCAAGATCCAAGTTGAGTTGGCATGTGATGTTGGCAAGGGACCTTATGGTAACACTTAAACTAAAGTAACATTTTTTGTTTATATATCTTTTTCAACATTTTATATATGTATTCAGCTATAGTGGTTATCCATTATCCACCCATTTTCTAGATATTGACATGTATGACATGATATGTATGCATGTTTTGTTCGGTATTTTCAAGTGGTATGTTTCCCATTTATTTATTTCTGATACTTATTTAATTATGCTGTTGTTCTCTCTTATTATTGAATGTGCTTCTACCATTAGAAGGAATTGTTCAAGTAATCCGAGTCTTCCTTCCATGGATTGATAATATATATATACTCACACCATTATTATATCTTTACCTTAAGGGTATATTCTCCCCTATATTACTCATTAAACACTCACTGCTAGTTGGCATCCTTTGGTGTACGGATAGACAAGACTATGACCAATGGCACACTACCCGATATCACCGTTTGAGTGACTATTCAGGTCATGGATATTATAGGTGGTATTAGAGTAGTTCTTAATTGTGATTTTGTAGAATTGTAAAGTTGGATACTAATTAAATCAATATTTATTCCACTTTTCCATTCTACTGGTATTTTTATTTTTGTTATGGTAGATTAGAGATTAGGACATTGTTAAAAATACATTCGTAGCTCATTCTTGGGTTCCTGAAACCCTAGGTATGTGGGAAAGTCTAAGTTACCATGGGTGATAATTACTACTCTATTGTTATTGATTTATAATTTATATGATTTCCAAATTGAGTAGTGTTCTTGGAATGTGACTGCTATCTTTTATAACACGTGACCTTGTCCTAGTGATGTTAGTGATGAGATATGATACCATTGGCTCAGTATGGAATTAGGGTGTTGTAATGTATGTTTTTATCTTGTTAGAAACATATTAGGTTTGTTATATATAATCATAAACATGTGAAAATTTATTATGAAATTTGAAATTCTTTATGAATGTTATATGCAATGTGATATATATAAATATAGTTCTTGTGACGTGAAAATTGGGCCTAGCTCTTATAAGATCTAGTGTGTAATATGGTTTGTAGTGATGTTGATCACTAGTTTTGGAGACATGGTCTTAAGATTAAGTAAACAATGGTTGTCATGATGGGCATGTCCTAGGGTATAATTGATACTTGGTTTTATTGAGGGGGAGGGGGTAAGGAGACTTTGGGGGTTGGATGCCCTATGGAATGGTTACAATATGAAAGAGTAAGAGCAGTGAGGATGAACTACCTATTAATTCTTTCCATATATAATATATATATGGGCTATCTGACCATATTTATGGTATTCAATGGGTTCCCACATAGATAGATCAGATGGAGCATTATGCAGGTGAGGGAAAGGTGCCACTAGAGAATGAGAAGGTTGTTGACCATGTTGGTTAGGGAGAGTATCTAGAGGCTTAGGATTAGGTATTGGTTCTAGGGACAGTGGAGTAACCACTAGAGTTGATGGATTTTGGTACATGGATCGATGAGAAGCTCATAGGAAGCCTGGTTCGATTGGTCTCAGGCATCAACAGGTGTGCTCGGGGAGCAGATCCTTCGATGGCATATCTTACTCGGGTGTTCTATACACATCACCCACCACTTTATCCGAGAGAGAGCATTCTAAAGGTAGTTGAGAACTTGATCAAGTTCATTTAGATGATCTTTGAGTAGCTATATATGCCTCCAGGGAGGAGGGTAAAGCTGGTGGCATACATGTTCAAAGGATTGACTAAGCACTGGTGGTACATGCAGTTGAAAGAAGGAATACACGAGGGATTAGACTGGAATGACCTTGAGGCCATGTTCTTTAATTAATTTTTCACAGAGAAACTAAGGGTGGATGGGATCATGAGTTCTTGTGCCTTCAGTAGAAAAACATTTCTATGATGGACAATGCAGTGTCGTTCACTAGGCTATCTCACATGCATCTGACATGGTGAGGGATGAATCATCAAGGGTGAGGATCTTTAAGGATGTTATACAAAACACTATTTAGGAGTAGTTGAACATATTTAGGTTGTCTTCATTCTCATAGGCAGTTAACTAGGCACTCATATATGAGGTATTCTTGACTAATATGTTGTATTCGAGGTGAGCAGTGGATTCAGGTGATTTCATTAGTGATGATTCAATTGGGAGAAAGTGAGTTTTAGATGAGTTCCAGTAATTAATTTAGAAGAATGACTCAAGAAGGCCACTTCAAAGAGGGTCTTTGATGGTTTTTTTCAACGTGGGTAGCCAGGGCATGTCAAGAATCAATTTGAGCGGGCTGTAAAGGAGTGTCAGACTTGTGGGTATGTCAGACACCTCGATAGCTTATGTGGGAAGCCTTCTCAAACACCTGGTAGTCACAGATCAGGAAGGAGTGAGGGATCTAATATTAGTCAGGGATTGGGACCATGTGAGGGTATATGAGATTTATCTACATGTGTAGGTTGGGGTAGAGATAGTGGGACCCAAAAGTGGGGTGAGTGGAAGGTGGTTGGGGTTTCATTATAGGGAGGTTATGCTTCATGAAGTTTGGATTCAGGTTAGGTGGACATCGTAGAGTTGGTAGGGTCAGAGAAGGTTGGTGAACCAATGATAGTCATAGGTACACTGTGGGCATAGCCACTCCTTTAATTTTTTCGGATTGTTTTGTTGTGGCATGTCTATTTCGGGTGCACTGGGTTCATAGCCTTTATTTATGGACTAACCAGATGTTGGTTAGTCGGTTGGAACCTATAATGACCCAAAAATATATCAATGGAATTTATACCTTCTTATATAATCTTCATATAGTATAAATCACATAATATCACTTATATCCCATAATAAAAACATCATAAATAAAGAATTAATGATATAAGAGTTTTTTCTAGAAGTTAAGAAACCCATATATAAGGAATAATAACTTGATCTTTGGAATAGTAACATGACCCTTATGAATAGTAATCCATCCAATAGAATAGTAACTTATCCTTTGAAAGTAAAAATAAAATGTAGGCATCTGAAAAATGAAATTATGGTATAACTATATTATATTCGATGTAAATAAATAATTTTAAAATTACTAATTAAGTATTGGTTCTTTTGAAAGTCATAATCATTTAATTACAATTTTATGAATAATTTAATAATTTATAAGAAAAATTATTTTCATAAAATGTATTCATAAATTTTCATGTCTTATTTTTTAATATAGTTTTATGAGACCTTATGTAATTTTTAAATGTGTTATAAAATTAGTTAAAATTTCAAATGCTGTATTCTCAAAGTAAATGATGATTTTAAATAAAAATACCATTACTCATATTTAGAAAAATATTTTCTAAAAATGGATTTTATTTTTGAATTCTACAAATTGAAAAATGGTTATGGTGAAGTTTTGGTATTTTTCTTAAATACTTGAATTTTTTATAAATAGTAAAATAAGATAATTTATGATAAAAGCTAAATACATGAAATATGGAGTCATAGATGTTGTATGGATGGTGTAAGAAAAAGTATGGAAAACTTATTCATTATTTTAATATATATGGTGATAATTATCAAACTATTAATAGTCTTTCTCCAAAATAATAAACTAATGAAAATAATAATGAGAAAACACTACTCTCCACCACTATAAGTACCACCCCACCACCTCTATTCCTCACATATCTAAAGCTTTGGCCCTTTTCAAAATTCTTCCCAATATTGTTCTCCATCCTCTCCCCCATGTTCAAGATCTCTTTTTCTCATCAAAATACCAAAACATTTTCTCTAAGGAGGTTCCCAACTGTGAGATATTTAAGAGGTAAAATCCTCTTCCTTTTTCTTTTAATTTCTTTTTAATTTCAATTATTTTATTATCTTATCCACACCATTGCTTATCCAAAGTGATTTAAAACTCTATTATGTTTGATATAATTTAATTATATCATGTTATAGTTTCATTCATCATCAAACTCATCTCTCTCTCTCTCTGTCTTATTCTAAAAATTAAATCATCACTAGTGGTGTGACAATTTACAGAAATCATGGACGATGCACTTTAATATTTCTTTAATGCCTTAAAGGTTGTTATTAAAAACATATAATAATTGAAAAATATTATAATATTTATGTTACAACCTTATTTAGGTTCTGTAACTAACATATATACATAATACTAAAAGATAAAACCAAACAAGTTCGTTGTGATAATAAAACTTCCAAAATTAACCTAAAAATATCATCATTAACTATTATCAAATGAATCATCCACATAACATATATAAAAAAATCATTATAATAAAATTTAAAATTATGTAAGATCATTAATAAAATATAAAAAAAAATTCTTCATATTTATCCACATTTTACAAAGACATCTCTTCATGTATACAAGTGAACCGATCATAAAACAAAGAAAACAAACACTCTTGAATGATGAAGTTAAGATATATAACTCATATAAAATCACATAAATAGAATTAATAAAACTATAATGAATAAAATTCTTGTATGAAAGTTTTTTTTATTTTTTAATTAATCAATATACTGTTATTATATATGATATTAATGTGAATAAAACATTATGAGATTTCTCAATTCAAACTCTCTTCCTTTAGGGTTTTCCCTCTTTAACTCCATTTATAGTGAGGATATTCTTTTAATGTTCTTTAAATATCATTTATTTATCATTATCTTGTCTTTTCTAGGATATACATGTTACCAATCTTGTTTTATGAAAAATTCAATTATTTTTCCAAAATAACTCTTCTTTATAAAACACATCTTCTAATTATTGAAAGATTATATTTTCTTCACTCAAAATTGATGATTATTATACCATGTTTATTATTACTTATTTCACTTAGAAACCCTAATTTCTATTCATGAATGTATGATTTATTAAATTAAACCCATTTCTTCTTGTGGTTTATTTTATGTCAAAGATTGATATATGTTCTATGTGGCATGCATGATAATGTAAATGTTTTGATGTAAAAGGTGCATAGGAAATTATTAAGCGCAATATAAATGTATGGTGGTATGACGACACCCGAAATTATATATCTCTATAATGAATTGGGTAATGTAATTAATCTCATGTAAAAAGTGACATATTCAAGAATATTATGGTAGCTTTGTTCACAACTATGTGTGGTAGTTGACCACTAAGACATGATGTTTCATTTTTATGAATTGACACATTCCAAGTAAATTCATAATGATTCCTCTCAAGATTATGATCCTATGACTATGTAATTATGCTTAAGAATATGGTCATCCATCTTATATTGATTCATGTTCTTATCTATCCTCTTACTGGGATTTTATCTCACCCCATTCTTTGATGTATATCCTATTGTGATTACTTGTTCTAAGGAGAACACGAGGACCAATAAGATTATAGAGAAAAAGGAATTAAATAAATTTTTACATTTTTTTAAAATTTCATGTATGGTCTTAATTTTCGCAAGACATTAAATCTTTTGATCCTATTTATGTGATTCATATATGATTTTTTTCTATAAAATGATGTAATAAATTATGTATGAAAAATAAGGGCCGCTATAGTAGGTCTTAGAGCATATTTTAGTTAAATTGGGAATTAGGATTAGAGAACCTTAGTGAAAACTCTTAGTATGACACTATGTATAAGAAATAACCCAATAAGATTTTTTAAATAAAATTATTAACATAGGGATACCACAATTTATTCCTTTTGAATTAATTTTACAAAGGAATAGATTATTTATTCACGACTTATTGAATTATGTTTTATTCTATCCATTTATATTTTAATAAATGGTGGGAACTAAGAGATACTCGTCCAATAAATTCTATGAGGGACAATGTATTTATTTTCAGAAAGACATCCCCAATGCCTTGGGAGGTGGAGTAAAAAATTTCATATTTATTCTTACGTAGCTATCTTTGGTTATGAACAATAAGTTGAATATTGTGGAACAACCACCACCACCTAAGAGAGAGAAACTAGATATTGATTCCTTTATGTAGAAACAACCACCAATGTTTTGTTGATCATCTAATCCACTAGTCATGGAAACATGGGTAAACTCAATAGAGAAGATATTTTCTATACTTAACTATTATTAGATGGAGAAGGTGACTCTTATTGTTTATCATTTAGATGTAAAAGCCAACCAATGTTGGGTGTGAATTAAAAAAAAAAGCCTAAGGAAGAAATTGAAGAGATTCAGTGTGAATAATTTAATATAATGTTTCCTAACAAGTATTTTCATCGATCGATTCATACAATAAGGGAGATAGAATTCATAGATCTCATGTAAAAGGAATGATAATCTATAACAACCTATAAAGTAAATTTCACAAGGCTTCAATGTAACACTTCGAGTTCTTTTGTCAATAATGATATAAAAATTGATATAATCTACAGTTGTTTAAAACCACAACTTCTAAAGGATATAGAAATTTGAACATTAAAAATTATGAAGATGTTGTTCATTATGCTCTAAATATGGAGATATATTTTGGAGAATGGTCCCATGGCTTTGTTGATAAGAAACGAAAGATATATTTCAGGTTGGAGGATCTAATGATGAAGGTGAAAATAAAAATCAACAAAACACATGTCAAAATTGTGGGAAGAATCATAATGGGAACTTCCTCAAAGGGATAGGGAAATTATTCAATTGTGGTAGAGAAGGCCACTAATCTCATGAATGTCGAAAATAGATGAGGAAGTAGGAAACTGTGGTGGAGGAAAGGAGAGAACTACCCATGATCCAATGCTACAACTATAGGGAGAGAGGGCACTATGCAATTGAATATACTACACCTCGAGTCCTTGAGTGAAATCAGTGACATCATCCACAAGATCCAAATGATCAAGTCAAGGCTTATTACCTCACTATTACTGAAGTAGAGAAACAAAACAATGTTGTATATGGAACAATTCTTATTCACTAAAGAATTGAAAAAAGTCTTATTTGACACTCTCTCTATGTGTTCATTTATCTCTTGCATGTTTTCTAGAAATATTGAATTGATTTCCCCAAAACATTGAAGTTGATATATATGTAAAAACACATAGTGGTAAAATAATTACAAACCAAGTGTTGGACTATTATCCTATTGGAATATTTGGAATTATTATTCTACCAATTTTTTTGATATTTACTTTTGTGGAATTTGACGCTTTGATGGGACTGGATTGTCTGTCATTATATAGAGAACATATAAACTGTCATAAAAAGGAAATATTGTCTCATATTCTGAAACATACCATGCTCTTCTACAAATCCAAGGATGATCTTGAATGTTATTTGGAAAATCCTTCAATGGTGCATGAGTTAATTCCCTATAAATAAGCTTACCTGACACAAATGGTTGATTCAAAGGAACGTATGAACCTAGGGGAAATTCCCATTGTGAGGGAATGTAGTGATGCATTTCTTGAAGAGATACCCATGCTTCCACCGTATTAAGAGGTATAGTTGTCAATAGAAATCATACGCAGAGCTACTGCTATCTCAAATTGACTCTATAGGATGGATCCTATTGAACTGAAGGAGTTAAAGAAGGAAAAATAAGATCATTTGGTCAAAGGGTTCATACTCCCTAGTGTATCACCTTGGGGTTCATTTGTGCTCATTGTCAAGAAGAAGGATGGAACAATGAAGATGTCTATCAAGGTATCGTCACTATGAGTTTCTTGTGATTCCCTTCAGAATTACTAATTCCCCTAAAATATTAATGGATTTGATGAATAGATTCTTTATACATTTTCTCAACAAATATTTGGTAGTTTTTATCAGTGATATTCTCATATACTCTAATAGTAATGAGGAAAATGAATATCATCTGTGGATTGTGTGGGTGACATTAATGAAGTAGAAGTTTCATGAAAAGTTCATCAAGTGTGACTTTTAAATGCAGTAAGTCACATTTCGATGATATGTGGTCACAAGTTAGTGAATCTCTATGTTCCCTTAAAAGTAAAAAGTAATTAAGAAATAGGATAGAACCTCTAGTTTCACAAAAATCAATAGTTTCCATGTCTTATTAGGGCACTATCGATGTTTTTATGAGACATTTATAACGATGGTCTAGCATGCTAACTAAGATAACAAGGAAATGGGTAAAGTATGTCTGGATGAAAAATGTGAGTAAGTATTAAGGATTTAATGAAAAGGATGATAACTGCACCTATACTCACATTTCCAAAAAAAGTGGAGAATGTTTTTCCTATATAGTGATGATTACAATAAAGGAAAGGATTGTGTACTGATGAAAAATGATAATGTAATAGCATAAACCTCACGAAAATCATTGATCCATAATTAGAACTACCCTACATGTGATCTGGACCTTGAATCTATGATTTTTGCATTGAAAATATGGAGGCACTACCTCTATGGTGATAAGTGTGACATATATTCTAATCAAAAGAGCCTAATGTATATATTTAGATAAAAGGAGTTCAACATATATCAAATGAGATGGTTGGAGCTAATTAAGGACTATGTTTTCACTATTCACTATCATCTGAGTAAGGAAAAATAGGTAACAGATTCTCTTAGCAGAAAAGAACCTGCTACTCTATCCAAGTTGATGATTGAGAAAGACCCTATCCTTCTAGATATGACAAGGATATATTTTAAAATCCTAATGGTAGGGAATACATCCTACCTCTCCCAAATTATTTCCAAAAAATATATCCAATATGAGAATAAGGAGGCACAATGGTATGATCTAGGGTTAAAAAATATGGTTAAAGTATTAAATGAAGGTAAGTTGAAAGAGGTCCACATCGATGATGATGTTGTGATTTAGTTTGGAATGGGGCTTTGTGTTCCTTCACCACCTGGGATAAAGAAATAGGTATTGGATAATTCACATGGCTCAACTTTCTCTATCCAACCTGGGAGTACCAAGATGTAACATGATATTTGAGGACACATTTGGTGGGACAACATGAAAAAGGAGATTTCAGACTATATCTATTGACACTCCATATCACCACACAGATGAAAAAGTAAGAAATGAAAATTTCATAGAAAAAGGAGGCAAAAATAGATGGAGAATATCAAGATTTTCAAAGGATAAAAAGGTAGTTCATCCAAGGTAGTTGTAATCAACAACAACATGTGAGTACTTGTGCACCACCCACTTGCGCAACCAGTATCCTTCACCTAGGGTACCATATTTTCCTATAAATAGACGCTGGGGCCTTCATATGTAGGGATGAATTTCCCTGAAGACCGATTGATGATCTGATAGCCCTGGTGCTTCACTCAATTCCTCTGAAACCTCCAAAGTAGTTTCACAACACCAAAAGAGAGGGAATTAAATAGGGTTAATGATATTTAAGTCCATTATGTGTTAAAAATAAATAAAAATTGTGTGAACAGTTCTCCCAACCCCCCAAATTTAAGAACACATGCGTGACCGCCCTTCCTCAAATATGAATTTGTGCACCTCAGATATGGGAATACCTGTAAATACCCTCAATGATTTGAACCATGTATCACCCAAGTGTAGTCATCCATGTTCTTTGTCACATAATTTTAAACACGTTTTCCTAAGCCTACTTGTTCACCACCCCATGTGTAGTGCACCCCATATGCAATCCTCATCAGTTCACCTCATTCCATCAGCCTGTTTGAGCCTTTCATGAAGCCTCCTTCCAAGAAACTCAATATAGGGATTTTCTTTAATTGGATCCATTATTTGAATCAGATCATTTTGAAAATTCCACCAAGACTTCTGGATTTACAAAGCGTTAGGGAAAGGCACATCAACATTTCTCCAATTTGGGTTTCTATTTCTATGGTCAGAGGTTTCTCACACTTCTCATTCCATAAGGTCTGGATCCTTGGGACGTCTGTAGGTTAGTATATCTATGGTCACATGGAACATTACCCTAGAGACAATGTTGAAAAGCTTATAGTATTATATTCTGAGGATAAGACTATGTCCTCCCCTTCTCATCTTTAAGATTATGAGCCTGCAGTTCCTCGTAGATTGGATAACGGTTCACTCTTTTTTTTTCCATTTGAAAAATGAGAAGTCTCCCTCCTATTCTAGGACCAGTAAATGGAACATCTCTTAAGGTAGTCCCCTAGCCTTTCACGTAGGAGGATTCAATATTGATCCTCTCTATGTCATTCATTTTCACTAATTCCATACATTGGAACCTCGTCTAATTTAGAGTGAAGGGAGAGAAATTCCATATCCACAACATATTCTGTCACAGCCATGACTTATTCCATCACAGGCCTAGACTCTTCCACCAACATAGGATAAAGTGTCTGTGGTTTGTTGAATCTTTCACATCTTCTTGTTTGCCACACTAAGCATGAATCATGTGGTATTATATGTTAGTGATGATTTTGAAACTCTTACAATACACCTAAATAAATGAACTATGAGAATTATGATTCTAGCCTTAACCAAGATACATAGAAATCCTTCTCAATATCTGAGTTCCATGTCATTGCATCCATTAAATGAGAAATCATTCCCCCCTCATTATATACCCTCCTTAAGAGTCTAGTCATAATTCCCATAATTTGGTCATTCTTTTTAATAGTAAGCCCAGAATTAAGCCCTCATAAACCTCCATGAGTTAATGCATCTCTCATGGACCCTGTAACAAGTACACCCTCTTTAGAAGTAAGCACCAATCTATCTATCAAAGGGAAATATTTCCATGTGAGACATACCGAACTACATGGTATTTGATTCACATCCAAGTCTGATATGTTGGAAGGATCCATAATGTTAAAACCCAACAAACCAAATCAAATATGTTTTCTTTGGGACACATTCCCAGTGGGGTCTAATCCATATTGGAAACTCATATCATTACCAGGTTCCTTGGTCTGTTTCCATATAAGTCTCATGCCAAACTTTGACTAGGTCACTTCTGGATAAATGTCTTTTCCACATGACATTAAATTGTATGGTTTGGTCTATATCACATGACATTAATAATTATGATGTGTCCCATTAATCAGAACAATACAATAAGTGTTTTATTCTATTCACAAGGATACATAGTAATCCCATTTATGGGTTCGATCCCAACTTCAAAACCACCTCCATCTCCCGAGATGGAAAAAATACAGAGTGAATTTTGTCTACCTAGATGACCATAACTTCCAGAGTTCCCCACATAGTGGATTAAAAACCAACATTGTTGTATTAATGACCTATGAATATCTATGTAGTATATTATAGGATGACATGGATGGAGAATCTTGTGTACATTCACATATCTCTATTGATGAAGAACCTTGAATACACACAAATGATTCTGATTTCCATAACAAGCTAATAATTGATTTCTAGTGTTGGGATTACCTACCTCGTGTTTGAGAATTAATGAAGGATGCACAAAAATATCTAAAATCTATAAGGGAGTCCTTAATTAGTAAATAATTCCCCCCCAAATGGGAGTTATGATCCCAACCTCCCATTCTCTTGACCAATGCGAGTTCTACCAATTCATAGTTCAAAATACATAACGAACACCTACCTTTGGAAGATAGGTCCCTTTGGATATAGAACCTTTTATTGTTTATGATTCCATAAACAAATCTATTGAATTTTTTTCATAAATAATGATTCATAACCAAGACACACATTCCAAGGGAAAAAAGAATGGGGAACCGGATGTGTATCCTTAACCAATATGATAGTATTACCCATATATCACACCCAAATAAATTGATAAAATATGGTTATACAAGGAAATAAGTCATGCATTCATTCATAAAAAAATATTCTACTTTAACAAAGTTCATTTTTGGTATTTTTTATATATACAGAAATTTCCTTTAAGAACTCCTTTCATTCCAAATAGTTTCCTTCCTATTTTCACCCATGAATGCACCAACTACTAATCAATATGGATCTTCATCCGATCGAAGGATGCCATCACCGACTCAGTATCTTCACCATTGGATCTCTAATGCACTCGTTTAAGAGTACCGTCAATATGGTACTATTCTAACCTTGGAAGATTTCAAAAAATCCTTCCAGATCAAGAACAATCTCTGATCATCTGGTCAGCAAAGAATAGTTTTCTATAAGAAGATATTTACAATCATTTTATCCTACTATTTCAGGTGCTTATACCTAGAACACAATTACCCATCCCTCCTATATTTCAATGAGGTCGACCAAGAGGCCACCTATGGCCTCATCCGGAATACATATGGTCTTTCCCAAGGGATCTTACCTATAATTTCCACTACTAGAACTATGTGACTATAATCCCTCAACATGATGAAGGTGTTTCCTTTAGCTATCAAGCCCCGGTCCCTTAGACCCAGGAATGAAAGATAGCCCATTGAGGACAAAAAATGAATAATAGGGAGTAAGGTTCTACCTTTTAATCATATTGAGAAGCCCACCAACCTAGTTTGGTGACAAATAGCGAGCATCCACACACACCCATCCACATTCATTCTATCGGCCAACAGACTCGTCTGGTAGCGAACAACCAATCCAACCATTCAAATCTAGGGGAGCACCATATGCAAGAATATACACTAGCTTAAAATCATCATGCCTTCCATCAGACTCATCTGGAAGCGTTCAATGATACCCACCAACTCAATTTGGTCTCAACCCTCAAGTAGGATCATACACCTACCTGCACTCATCATGTCAGCCAACAACCTCGTTTGGTGGATCCTAGAGGAGTCAATCAGAAAGACCATATGATATGCATAGGGATTACTCAACACTCTACCCCAACAAACAAGTACTTGCAGTATCTACTAGATGGAATGTGAGTATAAGAGGATATATATACGCATACTTGAGATATGGAATGGACTTATATTCTCATTATACCCACTTCAGTAACTAAGAACATCTAAGAAATGATGACAGGGTAGACACAAATTTCTTCCCATATCCTAGGGACGTTCCAGGATATCATCACGGAGGAAAAAACAATACCTGAGGGACAAAATCATAACTCTATCCCGCCAAGCATGGAGGCTCATCAACATGTCACCCAAGGGAAGATGCATACCTTTATTCCAATCCAAGAGGGTTATGGGACATACTATCCCATATCATATGAACTACCAGATTGGGAATGTACACCCAATCTAATTAGAGATAATCAACCTATTATGACAGCCACTATGAGGTAGGCACATACACATTCCCATGATAACCACTTTTCCCAGCAAGTGGCCCCGATTTCTTGTAAGAAGATTTTTAAAACGATGTCTTATCAAACGAAATTGAAAAATCAAGAGCTGGTTTGTGATTTGGATCTGATTAATGCTTCAGTTTTTGATACCCACAGACATTTATCTGTTGGAACTCAAGACCCTACCCTCCCATTACCAAATTATGGGTGCAATTGCGGTAATTATGAAGGTACTCACCAGACATTTCCTCATAAATTATTTATTCATGACAATTTGGTCAATGTAGATAACCTATTTCAGGATGAGTGCAATGTAAACCATCCATGTGGAAGAAGACCAAGGAGAAGAAGGGTCTACCCCTTACTGTAATTCATCCTGATGGCCCTCCCCATGATCGAATTTACTACGAAAGTTATCTCCATGGTTGTTATTTATGTTGTTAAGAGAATTCTACTACTGAAAATGTAGTGAAGAGAAATCCCTCTTATATTGTGGCACTTGAAAATACAAGGCCAGTTATGTTTGGTGCCTTGTCACTGGTGGGTGAAATTATTTCTCAAACAAAAGATAACCCAAGGAGATGGTCATTCTCTGAACCACCCATGGGCCATTTATATTATGATGCAATAAAGGAACTCCCTATCGAACCTGCTGATTTGGGTAAAGCTGTAAGAAGATACCAACTTCAGTCCCATCATGTATAGAATCCTCTAGAAAATGGAAAAGAGGATATGCCAAAAACAACTTGATAAGGGTGAAATACTAGTCATGTTCTATCCTTTGGCCACCTCCCAATATAGTATTCCAGAGATATTGGTGGAAGATTATATTTATGATATCCACCTCAACATATGGAATACTCTTAATCACCCGAAATCTAATGTATTACAATATGGATAATATCAAATTCATTTCAAGGTAATATAACGGTTGCAACACCGAATTGAATTCGCATCTCTTCAAGTTTCCTAACATCAAAATTTTGAGAAGCAACATGGACCCCTTCAATGTGCATGGCTCAATGCCTTAATGTGATTGTGAAGAATCATCACAGATGCCCCATATGAGGTCTATATTATAGGATGTGGTGCACATGGATCATTGAATATCAATATTGTCCAAAGCCAGCAAAGACCACCAAAAGTGGTTTCATGAAATTTTATTGCACTAGGATGAATACAAAAAAAAATCCTATTAATGACCAAAGATATGCTCAGTAAGAACAGAACTTGACCTAATTTTACCAAAGTAATTCCCAATGAGATTAATCTATTGAGATACTTTTTCATCAAGAATATGAGATGATTGAGCAGGCCCCCCGTTTAGAGGATGTAAGCCATCAAATTGTGAAAATTTATGAAATATTACAACGTTCCTCCAAAGTAGGAAATTTAATTGAGTGCCAGATAATGCACCCATCCAACTTTTTTACCATAATTAATAAAATTAGAAGAGTTTTTGCAGTGATATAATTCATTTTAGTTCAGAAGAAACCCCATCAAGCAAGGGACGGTTATTTGTTAACTTATATCGCGGATCCACCAAACAGATCCTGAAGGGTTGATAAAGAATAATAGGAATATCCCCATCTCTGAAGGTTTTGGGAGTTTTCACATTCACAATCCCCTCCTTAGTGGATGTCAGTTTTTTCCTGATTAGAAAAGAAACCACAGAATTAAGGCATAATAGAACTATCAAAGGATTTCTTTAGGATTATTGTTCATCATATAGTACCTAGGGAACCAAAAAATAGGAGAAAAAAGTCTCATGGATGGTGTATAAGAAGGTGACCTTATAAAGGTATCTATCAAATTCCAGCAATGAATTGTACATTGGTGAATGTCATCAATGCCATCATGTAATATCCTCCAAAAAATGATTCCAGTTCTGGGGGGGAATAAGATGATTTTCATTGTCATTATATTGTCCAGACCAAGGAAAATGAAGGAGGCGTGTGTACCCAAAATTGTATTATTACCAAAAATTTAGGTATTCCCTTGAATAATCAACATCCACATCTTCGAACAAAACCTAATAAGAAAAAAGGTAATGCTCAAACCATGTACAACTACTTCCCACAGAGAAAATAAATCCATTTCCCTCGAGGAATGATTTTTCTAGCAAGGGAATGAGATAAAAGAGTTTTATAAGACTCAATTCCGAGTTAATATGAAGCATCATTACTACCAGCCATGCCCCATAAGAAGATCCCCATCTTAAAATTTTAATAGGATCACCTCAACAAAGAGGATTTTTTGTTACTACTAATATGAAAAATGAATTCCATCCATTGAAAGTACAAGAAGAGAAGGGTGAGGAAAATCCTTACAAGACTTTCCCCATGGGTTATCTAAGGAAAATACCAGCACCAACACCACTAGTTGTCCGACCAGTTTCCGAACCAGTTCAGGCTCCAGCTGTTGTACCTATTCAAGTCCCGGCTCAACCGAATGTTTCATGAATTCTTATGAACATAATTGAGTCACTGATGACTCAAATGGAATATATGGAAGGATGGTGTGCACCAATAAATATAAAAAATAATGATTATACCGAATGGGTAGATATGAATCCTACTACACCAATTTTTTTGAACCACTCATTTCCAATTCTCAATATATATGGAGATCGCGAGCATCACATGATGTATTTCATCTCTCACTGTGATCTGATGATGGGGATCCTCGAGCAAGATGAATCATTGAATCTTAGATGCTTCAGGCAATCATTGCAAGGCCCGACCTTTGTATATTACATGAGTTTGTAGTCTCGATTGATCACAGGATGGGAATATCTCCGTTAGAAGATACTTTTCCAGTTCATCTAAACACTAAAAAATATGGCTTTATTTGATATCATAAACTGCAAGTAATGGGAGAATGAAAGAGTTTTATATTTCATTTCTCATTAGAAAGTATTATCATACTTCATGAATATGCTACTACCTCAAAAATATTTTCTTCGCATTTTTGTAGAAAATCTATGTGATGAGTTATGGACACCATAATCTTTGTGAAATACATAGGATGTTTTTTTGATCTGGAATCGATTTCACAATAAGACCAAAACTCAATAATAGAGACTTGATCCAAATACAGAGTAATCCCATCAGCTATGTTAGGGACAATAGGGGCCTATATACCCTGAGAGGGGGGGGGGGGGGGGTGAATCAGGGTATGGATATTCTTTTTCAAAGTTCTTCCTACCCCACTGGATCTTGACCTCTTTATTACAAGGGTCACTTTGTTTTCTCTTGTGTGTAAACTATGATCACGTCTTTACTTCTTTATCTAATGATGATGCTTTGAATGCAATGCAGGGAAGCAAACAGGCAGGCACAAAGATTTTTACTTGGTTCACCCTCACTGGGCTACGTCCAAGGAGCATACGCCGACAAGTTGCCGGTCGTACCAAATTCCACTAATCTTCACTAGCTGTGGATACAAAGTTCGGACTAGATCACTTCTATGCCCAGGCTCACTGCCTTTACAAGTTTAGGGTCAGCTCACTGCTTTCCCAAGGGTCACTCCCTGTTTCTCTCTCTCTGGCTCACTGCCGGTGGAGAGGATCACCTTCTTCCTCTTCCTAAGCTCACTGCTCTTGGAAGGAATCCACTCACAGTTTATAGACCTGTAGGTCTCTTTATTTGCATGAATGAATGCATCTTCCTCTATGTGTAGATGCTCTGTTGAAGTACAAATTTCACCCTTAGATGAATATCTCTTTGCACCGAAGGTATCGGGCAACGTACCAACTTCCACGCAGTTCGAGAAGCACCACTGGAACAAAACCTTACTTGGTGCGTAAGTCAATCTCGGCGTGCAAGTATCGGCGCACAAGTCACAACGGGCGCGCAAGTCCTCCTCAGACACTTGCGCGACTCAAGCTTCCTCAACTCCAAACTTGCGCGACTCTCTTCCTTTTACGCCCAAACCAATATTGGCGTGCAACTGCCAACCAACGCGCAACTTCTAACACCGGCGCACAACTTCAACTCCTGGCGCACAAATTCACCTGTGCGACCCACACTCACCACTTGCGCGACCACCACACCTGCGCGACGGGAGCTCTAATTTCTCAAAGTGTTGAACTCCGTTTGGAATGAGGAGGGGTGGTCCAGTATTTATAGGCAATCTTACCACCCTGCGCGACGGCGCGCAAGTCACCTGCGCGACCCAGTTTCGGCGCGCAAGTCTTCTGCCCTTTTGGACACTTGCGCGACCAACTACCAAACTTACGCGAACCTACTTCCTTTGCCATATTTTGATCTTCTGATCTTGAAAAACATATGGCACACAAGTTTTCAATTCCTTAAGTCCTCGGCGCGCAAGTACCTTTTCCAAAAACACTTTTCTTCATTTGCCGATTTTCAGGCCCAAAAATTTGGCAAACACTGGAAAATAGCGCCACCTTGTATCTGTTCTTTTGTACCGCCTCCAGATAATCCATTCCTTTTATCGACGTTATTGAATCAAACATGGATCATTGACCTTAGCTCTTGAACTCGACATTCCACCATGAAATCCTCTTTGTCAACAAATTTGTATGTCATTGTTTTTCTTTGTCAACAATCACAACTCAGATGTCCACTTTGTCAACAAACACAATCACCTCAACAATGCTTCAATGATACCTTGAGGGATTTTTGCCCAACAAGATACATGTAGAAGATATGGAAATGTATATTCCACTACAATTACACTTAATTAGGACCATGTACCGACTTCTACCTAAATTCTCTCATCATACCATATGGCTCTATCTCCAAAGAGTTAGAAAAAATTACTACCTCATCCGGATGATCAAAAATATCAATGGCATAGACAGTTTGATGGTTTTTTAAAAAAGGTCTATTATTTACAAAATAACCAAGTCCCAGACTACACTATCTCAGCTTTCGAAAACAACCCAGTTCAGTTACCATGGACAATGAAACCAAAAAAAATAATGGAGATGAAGACCTACCATATTATTTAACCTTCCATCAAATTTTGGGGCACCCCATCTAGGAGTATATTTTTAAATACCTCCTACAAATGATGGTGGACTTTGGGAAAATGAAACTGAAAAATTCACCAACACAGGTAGAATGTGTTACAACTACTGACCCAGAGGAAGAAGGACAATGGCAGGAAGTCAAAAGTAATATTTCTATGAAATTTAATGATTGGAAGGTCATGAAAACAATCAACCAAACTCATTCCATTCTATAAGCACAGTTGAAACAATATAATGTGTCTCCTACTGCTTCTATTATAGAAAATTCATCTTCATTAAAATATCATTCCTTTGAAATCCAATCCTTAAATAAGAAACTTTTCTTGAATAATAAGCAGGAAATGGAAGAAGATGAGTTTGTGTTATGGAAAATCTTTTCCTTGACCTTATAAGATTTTATGTGAACAATCTGAAAAGTTTAAGCACCACACCACCAAACGGTAAAATAAGATCCAACCCCCCATGTAGAATCTTTATCATATGAGGGGTTGATCTCAGGCTATATTAATGTTATTCTTTTAACAGATCCCTATGAAAATGATGATTCAGATTATGAACCTATGTTCCCCACACTTGATTGGGGAACTGGGGGAAGATTTCACAAAGGTTGAGGATACAGGGGAAGGCGTTGGCATGATAGAAGACACTACATCAATTACACACCATACTCGAACCCTTTCTATGGAAAAAATTAGGGGAGAGACCACCATTAGGAATAGAAGGAACAAAGGAATTCTCCCACACATGATAGGGTCTTCTCTGGAAGGATCATCTTGGAAGACGGGTTAGGGGCTATGCGACCACCACCTCGGCAAGTGGAAAAACTATCCAGCCTAATCCACCAAGAGAAGAAGTACATCCATATTCTACATCGAGGGATGTCCATCCACATCAAGAGCATCAGCATCCAAGAAACCCAAAAAATATAATTTTCATGATGGAAAACAAAAACCAATGGATCAAAAGTATGATTTTTGAAGCAAATGGCCCAAGTAATATCCAAGATATAAATCCTGTATAAACTACATCTATGAAAGGATCTCCACAGGGACCATGTTGAGGATTTTTCAAGCCCTCGTGAGTTTTAAATCTAGGTTTATTCTATGGAGGTTTACTATATAGAGAATGACCCAGCAGAATGCCATGCAATCATATCATTCATGGACCAGGATGAGGATGTTGTTGTACATGGACACATCAAACCCTAGTATCTATCTAGTAAGATCATTTATTCTAATATCTGACGAGCATTCATTGACAATGGATCGGGAGTCAACCCCATTCCCATTCAGACATTATGCCAATTGGGCCTCAACAGATCCCACTTGTCTCTCCCCATATTGTTGTTGAAAATTTAAAACATGAACAAGCAATAACCCCTCAACAAGATTACGCCCAGAAATCAGTTTGGGGATATCATATTTGATTCAGAGTTCATGGTTTTCTTGTAGGACCCAACATTCAACATTTTTTAGGGAGACCATGGATACATCCGCATACAGGTATTCTTTCATCATACAATCAATGATTGAAATATTGCCATAATGGTAATGTTGGGACACTTCACAATGATAAATCCCCATTATAAACTGGTGAATCTTAGTACATTTGAGAAAAGTTATATCACAAAAATAGAAAATAAATTGATGGAAATTGATGTTACTAGAATAAATTCTCTGAATGGTTTGTAAGAGATCCCAGATAACCCATTCAAGTATATCCAAATAGATTATTTGTTACCCATTATCCAAATTGAAAGGGATGGCCCAAATCCAAGCCCTTCAGAGTGGATTCTATAAGGTTAGTTGTTGTAACTAAACAAAATATCACAAGAGAAGTCATTTATTCACCAAGCAGTGATGAAATACTGGAAAGAGATGTCTACATTCCATCCAATGAGATTCATAAAGTCTATACATCATCATCTAGTCTAGAATATTCTTTCTCACTCATGAAAAAATACTCAGATGCTGATTCATGTCCCATAATATTCCCCTCATAACATCAAAAACACCTTTCATGATCACTTGGGACGGAGATGGTTGCTTCGTCTTCTGGATGTCCAAATACCAAAACCTCCCTTAGCTCTGGAAATATTACATTATCACCTACCCCTATGTATAGAAATAATAAGTAGCACATAAAGAAGAAGAAGAAGAGGAAGACCTCAGAGATACCCTTCAATCATTTGAGGAAGGCATCTCTACCACTATAGATGAATTCAGAGAAATAAATCTCTGTGAAAAAGAAGAAATATGCCCCACTATGATTAGTGGAGCCATGAATTTTGAAGAGAAAGAGGTTTATAATTCCTTCATAAAGAATCACCAGTATGGGTTTCCTTGGAATTCCATAGAAATGGATGGTCTTAACCCCTGAGTGGCCACCTATCATTTGGGCTTACTATAAGATAATCTGGGAAACAAACTTGCAGCAAGAAGAACACACCCGAATCATGCCTCCAAAATTGAGGCTAATGTTGAAAAAATTATCAAATAAGACTTCATATGAGAGGGGAAATATCCAATGTTGTTATCCATTGTATAATTGGAGAAAAATATGAATTGGAAAGTCATATTTTCATTGATATTGGATATCTCAATCAGCATTGTCTTAAAGATGACTTCTTTGTTCAGATCACATTGATCTTGATTGATGAAACAACTGGCTACAAAAATCTTTCATTCTTGGATGGCTACTTTGGGTTGAACTAAATACGGATGGCCCTAGAATATGAGGAATCAATAGCCTTCAGATCCTCTTAAGGTGTATTTTTCTATCAGGTAATTTCCATTGGCTTGAAAAATGTTGTTGCAACATACCAAGGTGAAATGAACAACATCTTAAAACCCATCATGTAGAAATATTTTTAATTCTATAATGATAATATAGTGGTCATGTATAGAAAATTTTCTTGATCACCTCACTGACTTGGAGACCATATTCTGCATGCTTCGACAACATAGTCTGAAGTTGAACCCCATAATATGTGATTTTGAGGCAACCACTAGATTTTTTTGTGTTTTTGTGCACCATCGTGGCATCAAAGTTGATACTAAGAAAACTAAATCTATCCTTATCATTTAAACTACTCAAAACATATAGAATTGGAGAGGACTTCAAGGTCACTTATCCTATATCTGGTGATTCATAGCCAATATGGATGAAAAGTGTTTTCCCTTAACCAAATTAATGAATAAGGTGGTCACATATCAATGGACCAACCATTTCCAAGAGGAATTTCATAACATAGAAAAATACCTCTTTAGTCCATCGATATGGATGCCACTTGTAGATGGAAAACACAAATTATTTATGTGATAATCTTAGAGTGATCGCTGTGCACCTTCTTGGAACAAAAGTATGGTGTTGAAAATGAAAACAATAATTATTATCTTAGTTGAAACATGATTGATGTTGATACTCGATATTGGGATATTGAGAAAAGATTCCTAGAATTAATCATTGCAGTTCAGAAGTTGAGGCACTACCTGCTACATCACGAGGTCCACATAGTCTCTCACAAAAACCCTCTCAAATCTATCCATAGTCTTTCTATGTTGATATGACATCTGGTATGGTGGAAAATTATTCAGTAGTATATGGATATAGAAAATTTTCCTCAGAATTTAGTGAAAGGACAAGCTTTGGAAGACATCCTATCTAAGCACCCATCTGTGGAAGAAACATCCTTAAATGTTGATATACTTGATGAAGAAGTATTCACGATTCAAAATATCCCCCAGACAAGAGAAATGTATTTTGATGTTGCTTCAGAATTCTAATAGAGAAGAGAATTCAAGAACCTAAGCTCAGAAAATTTGGGTAAGGAATTGTGCTTATCTCCCTAGAAAATGAATTTTTTCCTTACTCCTTGGTGTTATGAAAAGGTAGTACCAACAACGAAGTAGAATATTAGGCTCTCATCATGGGTCTAGAATTGGTACTCCAAGTATAAGTGGATCACCTAGATATAAAGGGTGATTCATAATTAGTAATAAAACAAATCAACGGGGATTACCGCAGCAAAAAAGTGAGAACAAATCCTCATATAAGATTATGTCTGAGGTTAAATGGTTGAATTTTACTCTGATCCCACATTATCTTATGTATTTCTATCAAAAAAATCCCAGTTTTATAAATTTGAAAATGCAGCCACATTCTTGGATGATCTGAACTAAGAAAAACCAATCCTCATCATTGATCATCGTCACATGAATTCACATTTTATTCAAATTAAAATAGAGGAAATCAATGATATCATTCTCATTCCCAAACATGTTGGACCTACCATGGGATAGATGGCCCCCATAAAGGAATATCTCCAATATGGAGTACTTATACCAAATTTATTTGGAAGAGAGAAGATATGGTGATGAGAAATTAATTTCACTCTTTATGATGGCCCAAATTTGTAAAAGATACTCTAAAATTGTGGTTTCGACCAAATCCTCTATAGATGTATTAATGGGGAGGAGACTGTGGATATCATGAAAGAAGTACATATATGAGCCTATGGTTCCAACTATTATAAGAACAATATTTATGATAATATCTGAAGGAAATCCTTCAATGACACGGGACTGAAAATATAACACTAAGAAGTGTCATCTCTACCATGTTCTGGCCCACTTCATTCATGAACCCCCAGAGTTTCTATATACAGCTAAGTACTCCTAGCTATTTTCAATATGGGGAATGGATGTAGTGCCACTTTATGCTTCAACTATGGATAATTTGTTGAAGTACATCCTTACTTATACATATTTCCCCTCTAAATGGTTTGGGGAAAACATCTCAAAGAAGTCGGGGATAAAAGAATTGTTAGCATTTTCAAAGCTAATATCATCACGAGATTTGGTGTCCCTCATACCATATTGATGAAAGAAGAAACTAATTTATTTTCTGTTGAGTTAGGGAAGTTATATCATGAATACAATAGAAAATACAACCATTCATACCACTATCATTCAGTGTAAAATAGGCAGATAGATTCTTTCAATAAAACCTTTTTTTAATATACATTAGACAATGGAAGATAATGATAATAAATATTGGCCTCATAAACTCTTGTATACCTTATGGGAATATAGGACTACTACTCGTACTACCACACAGTCAACCCCATACTCATTGGTATACGGGACTGAAGATTTTATGCCCATTAAATTCAGTTTCTATCACTCTATGTTTCCATTTGATATCAATTATCTACCAATGAGAAATCCTAGAAACTTCTCGATGATTCAGAGCCACTGTATGAAAATAGATTGAATAACTTGCATCAAATTGAAGTCTATCTGAACTGAATAGAGTGGTCCTTTAACAAGAAGGTCCAAATCGATTTATTCTTCTAAGGAGAGTTGGTTATGGTACTTAAAAATCCAATAATAATAGGAAATAAGCCTCTAAATCTTAAGAAAAAGTGGGAATGGCCTTATTCCCTACATATGGTCTACTCTAATGGAGATTATTCCTTAATATCAATGGATGGATAACTTAGTACAATTCCAACCAATGAAAGGATCCTAAATAATTACTTTTTACAATCATAAATATTACGTTCTAGTTGCATGATGAGAAACTACGTAACAACCAATATCCTAGTTGCATTATGTTAAACTGCATAACACTATATATATACTAGTTTCCTGATGTTAAACTATGTAACAACATTTACATCTGTGATGTATGATGTTAAACTTCAAAACACCATTTTCTATCACCACATGATAATAAAAAATATGATTAAAATCTCCTTTATTTAACGTTAATAAATTTCCCAAGACACCAAAAATTTTCATTTCTTATTATCCTTTAAATGATTATCAGCTTCCATGCATAAGATTTACTCACATCAGTGATACTCCATAGTGGAACTTGAACCCCATTTTCCCTTATTTTTGAATTATATCTTCATAGAAACCCCTTTTCAATAAACTAAGTATGTCTTGATTATCATTCCAATGAGATACGTAGAGACATCCAGGTCTCCAATCTCGGCCCTAGTCACGAAAAAAACCCCTTCGTCGCATTAACATCCAGTTGGTGTGGGGAATTATATTCAAGAACTATATATGATGTGATTACAATCCTAATGAGATACGTAGTGAATCCAAAATATCTATTCTTGGGTCCAATCATGATAAAAATAGAGGTCCTTCACTCAATTTGTGCATGAGTGAAATTTGAACATGGAATATTTCTGCATGAACTAGATGTTTCCTGATTCTCATTCTAATGGGATACATAGTGACACATAGATCTTCTATCTTGGGTCCAGCCATAAATAAAATAAAATTCCATTTTTGTTGTGTGTATGAATAAAACCTAAATAGGGAAGATTTTAAGAAATACATGTGGATTGATTCTCAACCAAATGAGATATGTAGTGATTCCCAGATCTCCAAATATGGACGCAACCATAGTTTTGGAAGAGAAAACCCCATTCCTTTTCCCAATGCATGATTAAGATTTGTGTAGGTATACATTATAGGATTTTGTTAATTGATTTTTCTACAATGAGATACATGGTGATATCTTGAATTCATTCTTTAGGCCCAATCATCTTCTTGGAAGTTATAAAAAATCCTTTTCCCCATGTCAAAACCTGATTGATATGGGGAATAATATCAAGAACAATGTGTGGCATGATTCTTGTTCCAAAAATATACATAGTGGTTCCTAGGGCCTATACCCTACCTCATCCACCACATAATAATTATACCCCAGTCATTCACTTGTGTCACCCTTATATTGCAGAATAACCTCTACCACTCGTTATTTCTCTTATCAAGCATAACACTTTTGTGGTTAGGAATTGGGTAAAAAGATTCTATGCATAAATAAGGTGTCTCAATTACTTTTGTGGATATTAATGGTATTGTCTATAAGACCTGAAAAGACACACTATATGTCCCCATTTCATGATTATAAAATATATGGACCTTCATTCAAGAATAACGTGTGACTTGATTCTCACCCATGTGAATTTAAAATATGAGTTGTTACTTTACCCTTGAACTTTTATATGTTCGAAAAACTTGTGGCTTGATTATTGCACATACAATATATGTATTCAAACATAGACCCATTACCTAGTTAAACTGCATTATCTTTTGACATTTCTTTTCAAGACACCTGATTCTTTACTACAAGATGTTAAACTGCATGGATGCATGACATAAAACTACATGGATCCACCCTTTCTCTTGACATTAAGTAATTCATAATCCTCACTCCATGATGTTTAAATGAAAGCTATTAGATTTTTTTGGACCTCTTCTTAGAGAACACATCAAGGAAAAATGATATTTCCTATATATGAGTCGGATCACTACAGGGGACTCCAAAATCATGGCCATTATCGGTACAAACACTTCTTTTATGAATTGTACAATGCCCTATCACATGTCATACTTTTAATCTTGAAATAAATTTATATATTCATAATATTTATTTGGTTTCTGGTGGCAGAATGTCTGATACCTAAGAGATCATTCTCTTGACTATGCAATAGGTTCCCAAGATTTACATTCATAAAATTCACCTATATAATAGGTCAACAAGCCAAAATATTCCATTGTTTGGATATGCATCACATTCTATAGTTGGTCCTACATAATACAACCTCCATAATGGGTTTTTCAATTAGTGATTTCTTTGTTCATTGGATAAGATTCTTCTGTCCCTTTATGATTAAATGATGGTACACAAGAACCTGCAATTTAAACCGGTCAACCTTTGTGTATCTGTCTCATACCCTTTCATTCAACCTGAAAGTCTACAATAATGTGGTTTATATTTTCCCTCTTTATATGTTCGAATGATATTGTAATGACCTTGGTCCATTTTACAACATATCCTCTTTTGTTTCTATAATATTATTCTTCTAGTTGTATGACCTAAAACTATAGGCATCATACTTCCAATGTTTGGGTCAGACCTTCACAGAGAACCTATTCATCTAATTCTTTGGAAATCATGACTGGAAATATTCATTCAGTATTATGGTACTTTTCTCCATAGAAGAAACTATGTGATTATGGAATTCTGAATCTCCATGAACATTCATTGGCTTTTAGAAAACAAAATTTCAAAAGTATCAAGAGATCCTTTATCTGACTATGCAGTACATGCCCTAGTTGGCCTTGCATGATGTTGCCTACATAACATGATTTTATTTTAATGGATGACATTGTATTGTTGTGAAACACATTCCCTATTTGGCCTTACATAATACAACCCCATAATAGGTTTTTCAAATACTAGTAACAACATTCTTGGAAGAGACCTCCTCTAATGCCATTTACTCCTCTATATCACTCTTCAGATTTAAGGTACCCCAAATCACAGCTTACAATTCCCCCTTTCTAAACCAGAATATTGTTTCACATTACTATAAAAATTACCAAGAATTAGAAAACCATCAAATATTTTCTTAAAGGTAAATAACTTATATTAAGTCCCTACAAACTATCCTTGTTGAATGACTTTGAACTACACAACCTAATTTCTATACTGTATGAATTTAAAAAGAACAACATAATGTCCTTGCCGCATGACATTAAACTACACAGCCTTTAATGTCCTCATTGCATGAATTTAAACTACACAACATAATTTCCTTGATGAGTGACTTTAAACTGCAAAATATATTATCACAAATATCCTTTTCTAACATAATATACCCTCCTTCACACACACAATTGATGTAGAAGTGGTTTCTCATTCATGGAATATGTCCTTATAGATGGTTCTTTTTATTCTCAGATACCTTCCCTCAATAAATCCACCCACTATGGTCGTAATATATCAAAATATTAAACCCAATTTTATATATGTAATAGAATGAAAAAATTATTAATAACTTCTTAACCTGATTATGCAGTACGTGCCCCCAGTTGGACTTGCGTAACATCTATAGTGACCATGCATTTTCTTCCATTACTATTACATCATTATAAAGATAAAAAACATCATTGTATTACACTAAGAGGATCCATATGTTTAGTGTCATGGGAAAAATAAGAATAAACACAACATTTACAGAATCAAACATAAACTTTTATTTAATTCATTCTTCTCCAGCTTCTTAATGACCCTTGAAATCTCTTTGGTACAAATAATCAAAAGAGGATATACATAAAAAGGGGTGAGATAAAATCCCAAAAAATATGATATATAAGAACAATATATCATGAGGTGTGGATAATCATAACATCATCATCAGAATCATGATATGAATAATTAGATAAAGGCAAGGAATGTGTTAATGCAAGAAAATGAAACATCATGTCTTAGTGGTCAACTACCACTCATAGTTGTGAACAAAGCTAGAACCATGTTCATGCATCCTTTAACATTAACACATGTGATTCATCACTTTACCCAATGAATTGGAGAACTGTATAATTCTGGGCATACCCATAACATTCAGACATTCATATGGTTCTATATAATTCCAGGCGCACCCATCTCATCACATCATTTACATTGTCATGCATGCCACATTTAAAACATGTAAAACATGAACACAAAATAACCCATCAAAAGAAATGGGTTTCAAAACACAAATAATATATTCATAAACATTTGTTTTCGAAAATAAATAGGGAATATCATTCTTGACATATAATCATTAACCTTCAGCGAATAGTAAAACAATCTTCAAGAAGTTAAAAGGGTGTGTTTATTTGAAAGAAGAGTTCTTTTGGAAAACATTGGGTTTTTTATAAAATAAATTGGAGAAAATTATATCCCATAAAATATAATATAATTATTATTATATTATTGTTAATTCATTTCGATAGTGAAAATGGTTGAAGAGGGAAAACCCAAATAAAGAGAGTTGGGTTTGAGAATTTACCCTTACCTCATATCGGAACACTTTCATCACATTAATGTACTATATAATTACATTAGATTCATTAATTAACAATTATATAACCTTTTATAAAATAATATGGTATACTATGGTTTCTTTAAGTTCTTTTATGGGCCTTTGGATGAGTTTTAAAGGTTAAATTCATTGTTAGGGATTGTTACTTTTCTTAGCTTTTATGAATATTTCACTTGTATTCATGAATGAATGTTAATTTGGAATGTGGTTGAACTTAAAAAAATTTTAATATATATTATTAGTTACATTAATAATATATAAATTATCTTATAATAAATTTTCTTATGTACCATGAGGATGAATCATTAGATAAAATTTAATGATGGTAATTTTTGGTTAATTTCTGTGGTTTTCTTATCACAATGAAATTGTTTTATTTTATCACTGAGTGTCATGTAAATAAGTTAGTACCAATATATAAAAGGTGTCAAAATAGAAATATTAAAAAAAATTCATCCATTTAATGCTTTTATTTATAGCCTTGAAGGTGTTGAAGGAAAATGTAAATGCAACGCCCATAATTAACAACACAAGTGCGACGATTTCATCTATTAAAAAAGAAAGCGAGGGATGAGTTTAATGATTAATATTACATTAATATGATATCATACCAATATAAAATACATACTGGAGTTATCATTCCACTTGTATGGAAGGAGATATGGAGGAAACAATAAAATTAAATAACTTGAATGGAAAATTAAAGGAAAAAAGCCTGAGGATTTTCATCTTGAATTATCATCTTGAGATCCTCCTCAAAGAACCTAGTCCTAGTCTTTTGATGAGGCTTAGAGATCCTAGTCATGGGTGATGTGATAGGGAAGATATTTGGGATGTATTTGGACAAGTCTTGTGGTTTGAGAGGTGTGAAGAAATGAGAGTGTGAGGGGTGGTTTTAATAGTATAGGGGAGGAGGGTTTCCATAATATTTTATTCATTAGTTCATTAACTTCCCTCAAAACTAGAAATATTGATAATTCCATGACCAAAAATAGTAACTTGATCATGTGAGATAGAACCAATTGGAATTATGTCATCCATGACATTAGGAATAGTTTATTTAACATCAAATGTTTATAGATTCATTATCAGGAGATGGAGACCCGACAGGAAGACGAGTAGTGCCCTCCGCGACAGAACCCTACCTCTCGATCTTACGCTGAAGTGGTCAGAGGGAAATCAAATGCAAATCACAACTCACATGATGCAATGACTCCAGATCTACAGATTCTTCCTAAATACTTTCGACATCGAGGGAATCTGGCAATTTCTTTCTCAGCTGATGAGGTAAATCTTCTTTCATCGGACCTCCGATTTCTTTTAGTTGGGAAATTTCCACACCGAAGACCTTCCATGAAGTATCTTAGAACTTCTCTTGAAGCTATAGGTTTTGTGGGTTTTCAAATAGGTCTCCTGAATCCCACCCACATCATGTTTCGTTTAAATTATGAAGAGGATTACTATCGACTATGGGTTAAACGTTCATGGTCCTTTGGAGGTTGTTTAATGAAAATTTTAAAGTGGAAACCGGATTTTAGTCCCTACTCTGAACCTCTGATTGTCCCTATTTGGGTAGGATTTCCGGAACTTCCCTTGCACTTGTTCAAACAGGAAGCCCTTTTTCCTAGTTCCAGACTCATTGGCAATCCTCTGAGGCTAGATTCAGCTACAAAAGCTCTTTCAAGACATTCAATAGCCAGGATATGCATTGAGATTGATGTTTCAAAATCATTGCCCTCGAATATTTGGATTCAGAGTGGCGACTTAGGATTATTACAAGAGGATGTTTATGAGAGGGTTACAGACTATTGCATGAAGTGTTTTAGGCTGGGACATGATTCTCTCAGCTGTGGAAATCATGAATTAGGTCCTAAAAACTTGAAATACAAATGGATTGAAAAGGTTAAAGTTAGTCACAAGGAGGCTAGCCCCTCTGGTTGCTCTAATCAAGCAAATGTTAGTGTAGACCAGACCATACAAGCCCCTGGGAATCAATTATCGGATTTTATCAACACAGTCATTGCTGAGATTGATAACACCACTGCTCTTAAGGATGAAGTTCAACATCATGAGGCTCATGAAATTATTCAAAAAGATTATAACCTTCCAATCAGTACTTCTGAAGTTAAAAGAGATGATTCACTTGAGGATAGGCGCACTAATGAGGAGGTTTCAGAAGATATTTATGCTTCAATGATAGTTCGAAAAGGAAAAAAAATTATTGTTGACTCTGATGGTTTTATCACTTCACATCCCAGGAAAGCCCGAAAATATCAGGGCAATTCCAATAGTGAGAGGACTATTATCACAAGATCTTTTGCTGCCAAAACTATTGAGATTGAGGTCCCTCTACAACCTGCACCTATTGAACAATTACCTGAACCATCACAATCCTCTGAATGTTCTAATTCAGAATCATCCTCAAGTGAGGATAATAATGATCCTGCACTTAGGGATGCCTATCAGCTTGAGGAGTCTTTGAAATTCCTAGAGGAGCTTGACTCCTGGACTATATCACATGATGCAACTTCCTTTAGAAGTTACCAAAATGGTGAAATGACTGCCGAGGATTATCTTGATATTAGAAAAAGAATGCTTATCAAAGTGGCCGATGAATTTGAGAAAAATAAAAATTTTGAATTTAAGAACATAACATGGTAGTGATTCATGATGATGACTTTCTTATCTGATTCAGAGATTTCTTCTTGGATCTGAATCTGATCTGTTCAGTGGGTTTTCAAATGGTCTTTGCTTTGAAGGAGCTTCTATGTCCTGTTTCAACTCTTCTTGGCTTCCTTTCTGATTCTGTCATTTTCTGATCACCTTGGATTGGCTTGATTCTTGTGGCTGTTTGAAATCTACTTGCTATGAACAAGAGATGATCTCTTCGCCATGGGATGATGCTAAGCTTATGGAGTCTTCTGCTGCCATTGCAAAGGAACTGCAACTTTGGAGTGAGGTTGCTGACAAGTACAGAAGGGCGTCTAAGTTGTATATAGAGTGCAGCAGATCACAACCTACATCTGATGCTCTTGCAAAAGGTGCTCGCACGAAGATCATCCTTACGAGATGGAGTGCTGATTGGAGGAGTGCTGCTGTTCTATACGAGCAGGCTGCCAATTCATTTAGACTTGCTAGAGATTATGAAAAAGCAAAAGAGGCATTTGAGAAGGCTTCAAGTTTCTGTTTGATTTGAATGACAGAATCTTCTTCATTTTTCCTGCACTCTTGATCTGATTTTTTAGGTTCCCTCTGGACTCTGGAAAAATTTTTATTTAGAGAGCAGCATGATATTTCTTTGTTGGAGAACCCCTCATGCTACTTGGCTGTTTGTGTTGCTGAAGATTCTGAGGTATTCATTCTGGACGGTTCTTTCTATTTACGCGCTTGATGTGCAAATCATGGAGGGCTGTATCTAGATTTCTTCTTCACTCTTATAGAGGTTGGATGACACTTCTCCTTGAAGTAGTTCACCACGATAGATATGTTTCTTTGTTTTTGTTTATTTTTCATGATTTCCATTGTTCTCTCTTTAAATCCCCGCTGGTGTAAACACATTACACCTCGTGCTTGTACTGCAAATTTTTGATTTTAATAAATTCCCTTGATAAAATGAACCAAGAAACTGGTTCATGTCATCACTTAAAAAAAATCAAATGTTTATATAAGGTAAATTATAGTATTTCACTATTCATTAAAAATTCAAGTATTTTAGAAAAACTCTAAAAAATTCACCCTAACAATTTTTTGATGTGTAGAGTTAAAAAATTATGTCTTTAAAAATAATTTCCTAAATATGATTAATTTAATTTTTAATTAGAATTACATTTTACTTTAAAAATACAGTTTTTAAAACATTTATTTATTATTCCAAACCATAGGGGCATCATACTTTAACTTAAATCCTATATATATATATATACTACAATAGGTTAGGTTAATATTAATAAGGGTATAGAAATATTCATAATGGTAACATTACTATTCAAAAGGGTATGTTACTATTCAAAAAAATTTTGTTTGTTCTATTAGACTCAAAAAATCACCCTGAACACAACCGTGCATGTCAGATTTTTGAAATTCGAAACAGAGAAGTAGAAAAAACATTAATGGTCACATAGTATTTAGTATTATAATATTTCATTTGGATTCCCAATTTTATTATACTATAAGGAATAATTATAATAATTTAATTCCATTGATAAAACATTGGGTCATTACATTTTTTCCTCCTTAGGAAATTTCACCCTTGAAATTTCGTTTTACATAAATAGGTGAGGGTACTTCTCCTTAATCACCTCCTCTGGTTCCCAAGTTTCTTTTTGAAACATATGGTTTCTAGAAAACACTTTTATAAGGTGGGGTGTCTTGTTTTGTAGAACCTTATCTCTCCAATCTAGAATATTCACCATTTCCTCCTCATAAGAGAGATCATATTCAAGTTGTACCACCTCAGAGATTAGTACAAGTGAGGGATCTAGTATGTACTTCCTCAAGAGTGTTATGTGAAACACATCATGAACCTGGGAAATATCTGGTGGAAGTGCAAGCTGATAGGCCACTACTCCTATGCGGTCATGGACCTCAAAGGTTCCAATGTACCGTGAATTTAGCTTCTATTTCTCCTTAAAACACATCAAACTCTTATATAGTGATATTCTAAGGAATACCTTATATCAAATGTCAAACTTGAAGTCCCTTCGATGGTTGTAAGCATAGCTCTTTTTCAGAATCTGGGCATCTTGGATATGTTTTTGGATATCTTGAACTTTATTTATTATCTCATGTACAATATCAGGTCTAAGTAATTTTTTTTTCTCCAACTTCATCCCAACAAGTTGGAGTTCTACATGTCTTTCCTTATAGAGCGTCATATGGAGCCATTTGAATACATTAGTGGAAGCTATTTTTGTATGGGAATTCCAACGATCGTAGATGCTGATCCCATACACCTTTTAATTATAAATATTAGGCAATTAGAAAATTTTGGAGTGTCTAAATATCCTTTTCAGATTGGACCTCAGTTTGGGAGTGATAAGGCATGCTGAAATTCAATTAAATACTCAAGGAATGTTGAAGACTCCTCCAGAATTTATATGAGAACCTGGGATCATGATCAAATACAATTGAGATTAGAACCCAGTGTAGTCTCACCACTTCTTCCACATATATCATAGCAAGTTTTTCAATCATGATATATTTCCTAATAGAAATAAAGTGGGAAGTCTTGGTGAGTTTCTCAACCACAACCCATATCACATTATTTCCCTTGGATATCATTGGGAGACCCATGATAAAGTGCATAGTGACATTTTCCCATTTCCACATGTGTATAGAGAATGGATACACCATCCCTTTGGACTTTTGTTGTTATACATTAACTTTATAACATATCAAGCACCATGAGATAGAATCATAAATATATTTCTTCATGTTGTCTCACCATAAGTGTTCTCAGAGATCATAGTACATCTTGGTACTCCCAGGATGGATAGATAATGTTGAGCTATGTGCATTATCAAATATCTCCTTCTTTATCTCAGGCGATGAAGGCACACAAAGACTCATTCCAAATAGAATAACACCATCATTGTTGTTATGGAACTCTTGTAGATTAACTTTCTTTTATGCATTCACCTTCTTTTGTAACTACGAATCAACCCTTTGTACCTCCTTAACCAAAAATTTGATAGATGGTTGAGAAAACATTTTGGATAGGTAGGATGTATTCCTTGCCCTTATTATTTAGAAATCCATCCTTTTCATATCCATAAATATAGGGTATTTCTCAATCAATATCATGGATATAGTAGCAGTTTCTTTTCTACATAGAGCATCAACTACATTGTTCACCTTGCCGAGATGAGAGTGAATAGAGCAATAATAGTCCTTGATTATCAATAACCATCGCCTTGTATGCATGATGATATCCTTTTGTTTGAATATATTCTTTAATCTATTGTGATCAATATATATATATATCACACATCTCACCATAAAGGTTGTGGCGCTATATTTTCAAGTCAAAATTCACAGCTGCTAGCTCCAGATCATGCGTCAGGTAGTTTTTCTCATGGATCTTCAACTATCGTGAGGCATTGGCTATCAAATTATCATCTTGCATGAGTAAATAACTAAATACTTTCATTGACGCATCACTGTATATCACAAAACATTCTCCACTCTTTGGTAATGCGAGTACAGGTGCAGTGTTGAGCATTTTCTTTAGTTCCTTAAAGAATTCCTCACATTCTTCCATCCAGACATACTTTACCCCTTTCCTTGTAAACATAGTTAGTGGGATAGAAAATGATGATAAATTTCCCTCAAAAAATCAGTAGTACCTATCTAATCCAAGAAACCTACGGATTTTTATGAAAATAGAGGGTTTGGGCCATTCCCCAATCGTCATTTTTTATGAATGGTCCACAAAAATTCCCACACATGTGATCACATATCTCAAGAAAGTGACCTGATTCATGTAAAAGTAACACTTGCTTAACTTGGTGTACAAGTTATCCTTTTTCAATGTCACCAACACAATTCATAGATGTTATTCATGTCCCTCTATCCTCTTGGATTATTTTAGAATATCCCTAATAAACACTACCAAAAATTTATTGAGGTAATGTCTAAAGACTGTATTCATCAAATCCATGAAGATTATAGGTGATTTAGTGTGTCTAATAGAAATCAATAGAAACTCATAGGCCCCATAAATTGTATGGAAGTAAGTATTCTAAATATCTTCCTTCTTCACCTTTAGCTAATGATATCTAGAATGAAGATCCACCTCTGAGATCTATTAAGGTCCTCTTAACCGACTGAATAAGTCTAAAATCCTTTAGAGAGGATACTTTTTCTTTATGGTGATATTGTTGAGTTCTTGATAATCGATACACTGCTACATTGATCCCTCATTATTATTCACAAATAGAACTATCACACCCCAAGGTGATGCACTAGGGAGTATGAACCCTTTATCCAAATTCTTTTACAGCTTCTTCTTTAACTCCTCCAGTTCAGTAGGATCCATCCTATATGGACAATTTGAGATAGGAGTAGCTCTGGGTATTAGTTATTTTGATAACTCTACCTCACGATCTGGGGGATTTCTATGTCACTCTATGGGAAGTGCATCATTGTATTCTCTCATGATGAGAATTTCTGCAAGGTTGGAACTTTATTTTGACTCAACCATTTGGGAGAGGTATGATTATTCATAGGGAATCAACACCTACATCATTGAAGGGTTTTCTAAAGGATATTCATGACCATATTGGTATTTGTAGAGTAGTATGGGATGGTTAAGAATATGAATAGATATACCCTTTTAGAAAAATATTATATGTTCTTTATATTGCTAGATCCAATTCATTCCCATTATAGCATCAAATTCCACTAAGGGAAATATCATGAGCTTCACTAGAAGAATCTTACCACATACACCAATAGGAGAAGATTCAAACACTTAGGTTGGAATTATTCCACCACATGGTGTTTTAAAAAATATTTCTACCTCAGGGTTTTAGGGATTAAATTATATAGTTCTATAAAACATGAATGATATACTGGAATGCGTAGAACCAAAATCAAATAATAATTTTTTCATTCTTGAGTGAATAAGAAGTACATCTTATAAGACTGCATTATCTTACTCCAATTCTTCAATAGTGATGGCATAAGACATCTCATGTTCCTTTGTTATGGGTGGCTACTGACACTGATTACCCTTGAGGAATAGAGGTTTATTGCAATGTCTTTCATAGTTTCCTTTTCCCCCTATAGTTGTAGCATTGGACCATGGGTGGTTCTCTTCATTCTTCTACCACATTCTCATTCCTTATCATGTCTTTTTAACACTATTGGGAATGATTTACTTCATTCCCACACGTTTATCTTTTACCCATCCATTTGAGGTAGTTCCCATGATGCATCTTCCAACATTTTTTTCATGTGGGTTGTTCAGTTTTCTTCCCACCATTGTCATTAGATCCTCGATCATGAAATTCCATCTTTCATTTCTTATCAACATAGCCATGAGACCATTTGAAAAAATCAATCTCCACTTTGGGATCACATTGAAAAATTTATTCATAACACTCAATGTCTCAAATTGAAAGATCCTTCTGAAGGTGTGGTTTTAATCCACTAAAAAATCTATCAATTTTTCTATGATTTTAGATAAAAAAACCTGAAGCATACACTGAAAGCATTTTGAAAATTTCTTCGTAGGTTGTGAAAGATTCTCCTTGATTTTTCTTGAACTCTATAAATTCCCTCTCAATATTTTAATTAAGATTTCATGGGGAATAATTATTAATAAACATGATCTTAAAGCCTTCCCATTTCATCTCTTCAATATAGTCCCTTGGATTGGTGTTCATAATCAAATCCTACCATTGATCGACCTCTCCATCTAGATGATAAACGACTAGAGAAACCTTTTCTGTCTCATAATATTGAAATATATAAAAGATCTTATCTATAGAGTTGAGAGACTATTCCTCAACCAGTGGATAATAAGTTCCACTAACCATCGGTGGTCATTGTCGTATAAAACACTCGATAGCCAACTTCCCCTTCTTCAGTAAAGGATGATATTCCCTATTATTCAGGTTATTATTCATAACCTGAGATAGCTAGGTAATAAACACCATGGTGTTTTGAACTACACCTCCCATGTATTTGGGGATGTAATCTATAAAATCACTACATTGTCCCCCACACGCGTTACTGTCCTGGTTTCTCTTGGTTCCCACCATTTTCTAAAATAGAAATAGTTAGAATAAAACATAAGTCAATCAGTAAGGATTCAATTATTCATTTGTGAAATTTTAAGTAAAATAATATCTTATGGAATCCCTATTTTTAACAAATATTTATGTTTGTTATTATAAATATTGTCATACTAGATGTTTTCTCTAAGGTTCGCTATTCCTATTTCCCAAATTAACTAAACAGTACCTCTAATACCAACTATAGAAACCCTACCTTTTCTGACATTACTATTACATTCTTTTAATGATAATAAACCATAAAAATATTTCACCATGAAGATCCATATACACAGTGTCTTGGGAAAATTAGGACCAAACATAACATTTACAACATCAAACATAAACATTTATTTAATTCATTATTCTCCAAAATCTTATTGTCCCTTGAAAGCTCCTTATTACACACAATCACTTGAGGATATACATCAAAATTGTGTGAGATAAAATCCCAGTAATAGGATATATAAGAACATTATATCATGGGGTGATCATAATCATAAAATAATCATCAAAATCATGAGGTAAATCATTAGATACAGGCTTGAAATGTGGCAATTCATAAAAATGAAACATCCTGTCTTAGTTTTCAACTACCACTTGTAGTTGTAAACAAATATAGCACCATTTACACTAATTCATTCACTTTAAATCATGAGATTAATCACTTTACCCAAACAATTTGAGATCCGTATAATTCTTGGCTCACCCATCACATTCAAACATTTATATGGCGCTTTATAATTCTAGTAACACCCGTCTCATCATAACATTTACATTATCATGCATGCCACATTGAAAATATGTCAAAATTGAATATAAAATAATCCATGTAAGGAAATGGGTTTCACATCATAAATAATATTTTCATAAAAAATTGGTTCCCAATATAATGTAGGAGTATCATTCTTGACATTGAACCATTAACCTTGAGTGAAGAGTGAAACAATCTTTGAGATGTAAAAAGGGTGTGTTTATATGAAAGAAGTGTTATTTTGGAAAACACTGGGTTATTCATAAAATAAATATTAAAAAATTTATATATTCAAAATGTTAATATAATTAGGAATCAATGATTTTAAGGAAAATCCATACTGAAAATGGGTTGAAGAGGGAATACCTAAAGAAAGAGAGTTGGGATCGAGAATTTCGCATTACCTCGTATCAGAATGCATTATTCACATTAATGTCCTATATAATGTAATTATATTAATTAATTAACAATTGAATAAAATTTTATACATGAAAATGGTTTACTATAGTTTCATTAAGCTCTTTTATGGGCCTTTGGATGAGTTTTAAACCTTTAAATCATTATTCAGGAGTGTTAATTTTATTAGATTTTAGGAATATTTAACTTGTATTCATGAACAAATGTTCATTAGGAATGGGGTAGAACATCCATAATTGTTAATATATATTATTAGTTACATTATAGATATATAAGTGATCTTATAATGAATTTGATTATGGACCACAAGGATGAATCATTAGGTAAAATTTAATGATGATAATTTTTGGTTAATTTTTCTGTTCTTTTTATCACAACAAACTTGTTTTATTTTATCACTTTTTTTTTCATGTGAATAAGATAGTTATAGAACATAAAAGGGGAGAAATAATGTTCTTTAAAATATGTTTTTAATCATTTTTTGGTTTTATTGACAACCTTGAAGGAGTTGAAGGAAAATGGGAATGCATCACCCATGATTGACACAACACGGGAGACGAATTCATCTTAAAAAAGAGGGGGGGGGATGATTTTAATGATGAATATTCCATTAACATGATATCATACCATAATATAATACATACTGGATTTATCATGCCATTAATATCTATGAACGTGAGGAGGAAAAAATAAAATAAAAGAACATGAATGGAAAATGAAAAGAAAAAAGAGAGAGGATTTACCTCTTGAATTCTACTCTTGAGATCCTCCTAAAAGAACATAGTCCTTGTATTTTGAAGAGGCCAAGAGATCCTAGACATGGGGGAGGGGATTGGTAAGATCATTCTATAGAATTTTGACATGGATGTAATCTTGATAGGTGTGAATAAATGATAGTGTGAGGGGTTGTTTTTATAGTGGAGGGGAGGAGGTTTTTCATAATATTTAAGACATTAGTTTATTAATTTCCCTCAAGTCCGTAAATATTGATAATTACATAACCAAAAATTTTATATTGAGCATGTGAGTTTGAACCAATTGGGATTATATTATCCATGAATTCAGGAATAGTGTATTTAACATAAAATGTTTTTTAAGGAAAATTATCATATTTCACTATTCATCAAAAATTAAATTATTTCTGAAAAATCCCAAAAATTCACCCTAACATTTTTTCAACGTGTAGAATCCCAAAATGAAGTTCATTTTTCAGAAATAAATCTTTTAATTATGATTAATTTATTTTTTAATAAAAATCATAATATAATTGAAAAATATAGTTTTTTAAACATTTATATACTTATTCCAAAACATTGGTACATCATACTTTCTCTTAAATATTATATGTATACTATCATAGGTGAGGCTACTATTCATAAGGGTGTTTTACTATTCATAATGGAAACATTAATACTCATAAGGGTATGTTACTATTCACTAAAAAAATAAGTTTGTTCTATTTTACTCTAAAAAACACCCTGAACACAACCGTGTATGTCAGATTTTTGAAATTCAAAACACAGAAGTTGAAAAATTATGTTTAATGGTCACACAGTATTTAGTATCATGATATATCATTGTGCTTCCCAATGTAATTATAATATAAGTAACAATTATTAGAATGCCATTATATTGATAAAATGATTGGTCGTTACAACATCACCACTATAATGGGTCTGTCAGCCAAAGGATTCCACTGTTTGGTTATAAAGCATATTTGCTAGCTATCCCTTCATAATAAAACTCTGATAAAGGGTTTTTAAAAAAGAGGTAACTTCTATATTGGAATAGACATTCTATATTCTAATACATCAAATTTTAGATTTGATGACCATAAAAATCATGAATCAATATTCCCTGTGGAAATATCTAAAATATAAGATATCGGGAGATTCATAGCCATCAATCCTGGTTTTCATTCTTATTTCAAAATTCATGGTCAATTCTATTCAACTTAAAATATTAGTTTTATTAGTCAGAGATGCATGACTTTAAACTACCCACCAAAAGATAAATAATACTATACAAGATGAAAAACGCATAGGGAAATCTGGACCAAAGTAGAGTTGCAGCTCGCTAGACCTACACATTGTACATTTTAGGAAATATCAAGCAATAAAATGTTAAAAGTAAAAAAATTGGTTGAAAATATAAAAATAAATGGCTAAGAAAAATAAAAGTTTCACCCACTAATCCCCTATATATTGGGATTAGGAAAAAATAGGGTAATAACCCAAAAGACACAATGTTTATTGGGATGTCCATATGTCCCTAGAAATAGACAAACTATGATCACTGGGAACATTATATTAGGTAAATATTATAGTGCATCCATTCATATCATTATAGTTATGATTAAATGATGTGAAAAACTCATTCTATGAAAATTGGTTTGACATAATAGTTATAATAAACAATAGGTATGAATACATCGATGATTAGAAACAAAATTATTTTCATTTATAAGAAAACAAACCCTAGAGGAACATTCACAAAATAGAGTCTATCTATCAAAAGTAAAAAGAGGCCATCAACATAACAATTCATTTTTCGAATAGCCTCCTGAGCTCCGTCAACCACCTATTGAAGTTCCATCAGTTGACTAAACCCAGTCTCCTCATCTTGATGAAGCACATCCTTCATGGTTGCAATGACATTGTCCCATTTATTTTTGAGCTTCTCCCTTTGTGTAGTGAATTTGTTTAATTTCCTCTGTAGAAGTATCCATCTCTTGCTGAAGATGTGACACTAGAACTTTCTTCTCTTTGATCTTCCTGCTAAATGTTGCTAACTTTGTGCTATGAATGACCTCATATTGAGATAATACCATGATAAATCCAACAATGTTAACAATAAGTCTATTTATTATTAGTTAATTCTGATGTTTGTGCTCTTGATCCCTCCACTAAATGGTTTCTTTCACCACATTTTGGATTACATGATAATAGAAACCTCTAAATCCAAATATATGGCATAATGATGTATTCCAAGGAATTCAAGAAGGTATTTACTTAACTTATTTCTTAGATATATCTCACCAATCATTGTGATGTGAAATACAGAGAGCACCCTATAACTTCAGGTCCACTTAAGAATCACTTTCATAAAGAGGGATGTACTCTGGGATTAATTCACATAAAGAAGTGCCCTATTTTTCACCCTCCCTAAAAATGGTTTCCTAGAATCCTGATTTTGTTTGAGCTGACGTGGAATCATCTCTCTAAGACCTATCTATATAAGCTGATAGTTCTACATGATGTCTCAAAATCTTTGGTTAGATTCAAAATAATGGAAAGAGTGTGGGAAATCATAATGGATGGTAACCCTTACCCAACAGTAGGTCAAAAACATGAGAAGACACCTCCCCAACATTCCTAGCCTCTTTAGTTTTGGTGGGAACCTCTTGGTGAGGAGTATTTTCTTGATTCTTCTTGGGATTCTCCAGATGAAACTTAAGAAGTTTTTCCATTTCAAGGGTTACCTAAGAAATATCCTCCTCAATAGTAGGATTGACAGTGATATCAATGCCTCTTTCAGGCACTATAACTATAGTAGCTCTGGTAGATAGAGCTCCACATTCATATAAATATTTATTATTGAATTATACATAAGAGGATGGATTTGATAGAAAATAAAAAACTCATGTATATTTGGTTCTATATATAGTGCCCCGATTTCTTCTAAAGTAGTGTGCATGTAAACTTGTTCTAGTACTTAATAAAAAGCTATTCCATGATTTATCATAGCTTCCAATGACATCCCATGACCTGTGTAAGTATCACCCATGGGAAAACCTAGAATGGTTGGTTTATAACCCTCCTCTGATGAATTTACACCATTAACATCCACCTCAGTGATAGTCACCGGGTCATCATCTATCGTCAAATGATTTTACAGTGCATGAAACAAAACTGAAATATTACATAAATAAACATTATTATTTGTTATATAGCTTCTAATAAACAATTTACAACATACCATATTCCTCCTCTCTACAAATGGTAGGGATAAGAGCAGTGTGAATAGTATATGTTTTTTTTCACTAGCCAAGATTCCTCTTCAGTCAAAGGATCTGCTTCCTTGGTAGGGATCTATGCTTGATCAGAATCCCCCCCATGGTTCCTAGAGGATCATCAGTACCTTCCTTAATGGAACAAATAGACTAATTTCCTACAATTATAAAAAGTTTAAATATTTTCTTTATACAAAGTCAAAATTTATAAGGCAAGAACGAATTACCGCATATAATAAAGCGCTTAACCAAAAATTTATTTTTTCGTTGTGCCTTCATTTTCATTTTATTTAAAGGAGAACTAGAATATTCATCTCCAAACATTGGTACTATAGATGGGAAACCTCCCTCATTCTCTTCCTCCATGGTCTGTCAGCCTATTGAAAATTCTTCAGATACAAGGGGTAATCAATAAATGCCAAGTGCAGTACCACCAGGTCATAACCATGGTAATAGAATTTCAATTGATTTTCTGTTAATCAACTTAAAATTATAATGTTATTTAACTTAAGAAATAATAATTTGACTAAAATATAAAGACAAATTAAAAAATAATATGATAAAAGGAAATGTACATCTTTGGGATTGACAAAATCACACTATTCCTCAAACGATGAATGGTTAATCCCTTCATCAACACTGTGATCTATAATTTCCTTCAATCATTTTGTGGTTGGGATAGAATTTATTTTTGTGTATATGAGAATTTCCAGTTCTCAGATGTAAATTCTTACTTCAGAAGGATTATTCTCATAGTGAATATTACATGAGGCTCAGAGATATCTTATCCTTGGAATAATCAATCAATAACGCAGAATATCCCACATAGTTTCAGCATCACAAAATAGATTCTACTAGGATTGAACCTCTATAGTCCTAAATAATCCAAATACATTCCAACCTACGATAAAGATAATCCTACTTCCTTATACCAGACAATCGTCCCAATTCTTTCCATCAAAGATGGTGAATGAGAAAATGGAATCTGATTTTATTCTTGGTGACGATGACTAAATCTATTATGTGCAATCTTAGTTGGTGATGATGGTGTATCCCTCTTAATTATGGAAGATGGAATATATCTAGTATAATGACTTTTTGGTGATCTATAAGCCTCTTTATCTTCACCCTCTAACATTGATGACTCATCCTATGAAGGAGATGAGGAACCTTCCAAACAAGAGGATTATTTCGTTATCTTCCTCTTTACTCCAATTTGAGGAACAATATTGTTCAACACACATTCAGGGTATGATTCTATCCATGTATCAGCATACCAGATAGTCAATCATCTTTTTGCATCAGCCATAGAGAGATTGATCAGTTCACCTTTAATTTCAATGGCGGTCAACAACCATAGCTGTCAAGCCCCCATTGGATCATGTTCTAGTATAATGTGCACTTGAGGGGATTTAGTAATCTGTTTCAAGCATCTTAATTGGAGTGAAAATTTTTTATGGATCATAGGCCTCACATGTTATTTCATTGCCTATCCTAGTTGCCAATACACTATCCTTACAAGCTATAATAAATGACCTCATCTCTACACTGGTCGTCCCAACATCAAAAAACCTTCTCGTTGGTGAATTCTAGTAAGGAAAAAAATAAAATTCCATTAACACAATCAACCTTATCTAGACAGAAAGATGTGTCAATGATAAAGGTGGAATACTGTAGAATTCATGTAAAAAATTTCGGACTGAACTTCCAAGGACCTAAATCATACTATGTATAGAATATGTCCTAAAATGAGTCACTATTCATCCCCATAAAACATGGAATGGTCCTATTATCCTGAAAGGAGTCTTCCCTCCATGAATATGCAACATGTCCATTTGGAGCTTTTCCTGAATAGGGGTGTCCAAACCCACCATCTTCTTCTCATCTAGCTTATCCTCTATGAAAAACGTTCTAGGCCTTACACCACCTTTAGAGTCAAGAACTAAAAATAAATAAACAATAAGACATATGGCCAAAAATCCCACAAGAGATGTCTTGGTAGGAATATGGGAGTAAATTTCATAACCCCAAATTTCAAACACTTCTTTCACTAACTGTGGCCAAGAAATTAATGGGTAGACCTCTTTTTTCCACATGGGGATAGCTTGTCGGATGGTTACAATGGGGGACTTTATCCTTATAATTTATCAAGAATATTTCCATCCACCCCATCAGATGAATATCCCCATTTTCTCTGTAATTTTACTCCATTAATTTTTGAGCAATTTTCAATAGATCATGTTCCAAATATGGTGTCCAATCAGCTCCATTCTTAGTTGTCTTTGGATGGATGAATTCATCATGCAAATCTACAAGGACAGAAGCCCCAAATATCTTGTATAGTTTCAAAAAACTTATACACATCCATGAATCAACTAGAAATAATTCATCTATGGAAGCCACTGACTCATAAGTTCTGTCATAAAATCACTATTCCTATATACATAGGTTTTTCCTTCCCATACTTCCTCATAAATACTAGCTCCCTTGAAACCATATTTTAACTCTGTACATTTTTTTCACACCTAGTATGCCCACATCCATGCGAGATTAACACCCCCTCTTTAGAGAAAGTCCCAAATTTTCTTCTAACCTTTCAATTGATCTATTTGTGAGTCTCGAAAAATGGACGAATAACAATGTCCCTTTAGTTTGGGTGTTTGTTCATTCAAATCTGGAGCACATGGGATGTAATACATAAGATAGACATTGAATTCTATCCCATCATTAATATATGTTCCCCCTAGAAATTTTAAAAGATGAGAAACTCTTGTGTTCTTGATACCAAGAGTCTGGGTTTCTTTTCTTTAGATTCAGTATATTGACTTCTCATAGATGGTCATAACTATAAAGTGGAAAATAGTGAATCCTCATAAAATCCTTACGACCTTTCTTTAGATGCTCTTCTAGTCCAAAAGGGGTGGTTTCATAGACATTGTATTAATAATTCCCTATGATCTTTATCAAATCCTAGGTTCACTTTCTATCCAATTAATTAGTAGTTTTGATCCTTTTGAGATCCATTGAACCTACAAAGAAATATAAATTTTATTTCAGAGTAGGTTCATTTTTTTAAAAATAAAGAAAATTTGAGAAAGGAATTAATGTGTGAAAGTGTTTATCTCAAAATTCCTTTACACAAGTGTTTCTCCCAACTTTCAGAGTGCAAGTACATCGCTCAACTTTTGGTGGGAAGCTCATATACATATAGAATATGCGTGACTAAATTTTTTGTAAGATCTTCTGAGCATAAATCCTTGGGCACAGAGAGCTGATAAATATGAGACTTGGGTGATTTTCTCTAAAATAAAGAGACCATATATAGTAGAGTAATGTGACTTTCATGCCACCCCTTGCATGAACACTCATAACAAGTTCCAACCATATTCCTTTTTCAACCCTTTTCCTTAGGATTAGACCCTTTCTTCATTCAGATTGAATACTAGGGGGGTTATTTTTTTTGACACATCATCTCATCACAAGGATGAAAATGTTATAAAGGAAAATTCCTTTGAAAAAAGTGTAGAAAATAGATAATGAATATAAAGATTTTGAAAGGATAAAAAGGGTGATCACCCAAGGTAGTCCAAATCACTGACAATGTATAAGTAATTTCATGCCACCCCACTTCTACGACCAGTTTCATTTCCCTAGGGTACCATATTTTCCAATAAATATACCCATGAGGCTTCATTTTTACAGATGAAATTCCCCGAAGGATGATTGCTTCTATAATCACCCTAGTGCTTTGCTCATGTTCTACAAAACCTCCAAGGTAGTTTCATAACACGTAAAGACAAGGAATTAAAGGGGAATAATTAGACATAAATTCATTTAGGGTTGAAAATAAATGACACATATGTGACCAGCTCACCCAACCCCCCTGATTTAAGGGCACTCGCAAGACCTCCCTTCCTCAAACCAGAATTTTCACTTCTCACTTTTGGGAATACCTTGGAAGACCCTTGAAGGCTTGAGCAAACTGTCACCCAAGGTTAGTCATCCTGGTTGTTTGTCACCTAAGGTGAAACCAGTTCGCCCAAGACAACTTGCGTTCCACCCCTTGCATGGTGCACCCCCTATGTGATCCTCCTTGGTTCACCTTATGCCATCATCATGTTTGAACCTTTCTTGAACCCTCCTTCAAATCAACTCATGATAGAGATTCTATTTTATTGGATTCCTTTTCTAAAAGGGGTCTTTTTAAAACCTCCAACAAGTCCTCCAAGTTTAAAAAACCTTAGGTAAATACATATCAACATGTCCCCAATTTGGGTTTGTATTTCTACGGTCATAGGTTTCCCTCACTTGTCTTAACATAAGGTTAGGTTCATCAGAAAATATTTAGATTTATATATATATGATCATATAGATCTATACACTGGGGACAATGTTTCAGAGTTCTTGGTCATGGATTCTATGGATAGGAATATATCATCCCCTTATCATCTATAAGACTTGGTGCCTCAGGTTTATAGTAGAGAGGATAAGGGATCACAAATGCTTTTCCCTTTGACAAAGGAGATGTATCCCTCCTCTTCCAGGACCAATCAAGGGATCTACTCTTGAGGTAATCTCCTAAACATTCATGTAGTAGGTTGAAGTAATTATCTTCTCCACATCCTTCACCTTCACTCCTTCCTTACACTGGACCCTAAGAAAATATAAATTGAAGATAGGGAAGTTTCATAGTCGTGACCTATTCTGTCGTAGCCATGACCTCATACCCCGTAGGCCCGACCTCTTTGAATAGGGGAGGAGAAAGTGTGTGTGATTTGTTAAATATTTCACATCCTCTTTTTTCTCACACTGAGCATGAGTCGTGTGGGAATACAGGTTAGTGATGATTCTGATTCCCACAAAATCAACATGAATGAATGAACTTTGAGAACTATGATTATTACCTTAACCATGATATTTATGAAGCCTTTTCAAGGCCTCTTTCCTATTTCATATCATCTATGAAATGAGAAATCATGCCCCCTCATTAGATATCCTCCACATAATTCTAGTCCTAATTCTTCTAATCTAGGACTTTCTTTAAGAGTATGTGCTGAATTAAGCCCTCCAAAACCCCCATTATTTATGACATCGCTAATGAATAGTAATATAAGGGACTCCTTTTTTTGTGTAGAACCTAATATTTTTCTCTCAAAGGTCCATATTTCCCTAAAAGATTAAACAAACTATGTGGCCTTTGATTCCCATCCATTTCAGATACATAATAATCCTCTCTAAGGTTCAAACCCAACATCCCAAATCAACCATGTTCTCTCTAGCCCATATTCCTAGCAGGTTCTAATCCAAAATGGAAACTCATATCCTTTATAGGTTCCTTGGGATGCTTCAGTATATTTATTATGATAAACATTGACTAGGCACCTTCCGCCTGGAAATATTTTCCACAAGATGTTAACATTTATGTTTTTGTCCTTATCACATGACCTTAAAAAGTGTGATATGTCCCTTTAAGCGGAACCAAACAATGTGGGATCTAATTCCATTCACAAGTAAATGCAGGAATTCTATATATTGGTTCAATCACAACATCAAAAAGATTCTTCTCCTGATATGAAAATAAACTCTATAGTGACTTTCATCTACCTAGATGACCATAAATTCTAGAGTACCCCAAATAGTGGATTAAAAACTAGAATTTTCATAATAAATACTAAATAATATAAAGATAGTATATGAGAGGATACCTTTGATGTAGAACCTCTAATATATAGAGATATCTTCATTGATGAAGAAACTCAAATACATAAAAATGATTATGATTTTGAAACATGCTAAAAATTAATTACCTATGTTCGGATGACCTACCTTATACTTGGGAAGTAATGAAGGATTAACAATCATATCTTAAATCAATGAGAGTCCCGTAGAGGGAAATAATTCCCCCCAAAAGGTTATGATGAGCCCAACCTCAAATCCTCTCAACCAATGTGAGTTATTAAGAGTCAGAGGTCAAAATACCTAATGAACACCTAATATTGAAAAACATATATCTTTAGATACAATACCATTTGGTTTTTTTGGTTCCATAAAATATTCTTTAGACGTGTTTAGAAATAGTGATTCTTAACGAGGAAGAACATTCTAAGGAAACAAATATCTCCTGGTGATTGATATGTAAACAAGTTAAAGAATAGAGACTAAATTACAAATGGATAGTGCAACCATTTCCTATACCCATGTGGAAATGGGATAATATCTCTATGAAAAGTTTGATGGGTCTCCCAAAAACATTCAAAGGAAATAATTCAATGTGGTATGTGGTCGATTGAATCACCAAGACATCCCACTTTATTGCTATTCAAGAAGATCTATCACTAGGATAACTTGATAAGATATATGTGAAGGAATTGGTAAGACTACATGGGTTTCCACTCTTGATTATCTGTAATCATGATCCCAGGTTCACCGATAAATTCTTGAGGAGTATTCAACATGAATTGAGTATTGAATTAAATTTTAGCATGACCTATCATGCTGAAATAGATATCCAATCTAAAAGGACTAATAAAACACTCAATTATATTTTAAGAGCCAACTCTTTAGAATTAAAAGGTTGATACTATCTACAAGTCCGATTGGATGAGTTCTCATACAACAATAGCTTCCACTTGAGTATTTAGATCGCTCTATATTAAGCTTTATATGGAAAGCAATGTTGAACTCCAACCTGTTGGGATGAATTTGGTGAATGAAAACTACTATGATCTAATCATATGCAAGATATGACAGATAAGGTTCATTTTAACGGACACCATATCAATATTGAAAAAAGATAGAAAGAGAGAAATGTTGACAACCATCGAAGGTACATGGAGTTCATCATTGGAGATAATGATTACCTTATAATATCACCAAGGAAGATATTCAAGTGGTTTGGAAAGAAAGGGAAGATAAAATGTTATATACCAAAAGAAAAACCTATTTTTAAATGTATTGTAGAGGAACCATATGTATGATAAATCAGCTTGGGAATTAGTGGACGCAATGAAGGAGAAGTACCCTCCCCTGTTTTTGTAAAACAAAATTTCAGGGGTGAAATTTCAAAAGGGGGGAAGAATGTAACGACCCAAAATTTTATCAATGGAATTTCTCTCTTATTATAAAATTTTCATATAGTATAAATCACATAAAATTAATTATAGATCATAATAAAAACTTTATTACGGAAATATTAATTAAAGAAGAGGTATTTTAAGAACATAAGAAACCCATACCGACAGAATAGTATCTTGATCTTCGGAATAGAAACATGGCTCATATAAATAGTAAACCATCCAATAGATAGTAACATAACCTTTGAAAGTATAAATAAAATTTAGATATATTATAAATGAATGTATGGTATAACTATACCATAGTCTAAGTAAATAAAAGATTTCGAAATTACTAATTAAGTGTTGGTATTTTGAAATTCATTAATAATAAATTAAACTTTTATGAATAATTTAGTAATTTAAAAGCAACTGTATTTTCATAAAATTTATTCATAAATTAAAATTATTTTTTTATTATTTTACGATAATTTAATGAGACATTAGGTAATTATTCTATAAAACCAGTTATAATTTTAAAATTTATATTTTACAAGAAAATGATGATTTTAATTTAAAAATAAATTAATCATATTTATAAAAAAATTCATAATATTGAGTTCATTTTTGAATTCAACACATTGAAAAATGGTTAGGGTTATTTTTGGGTATTTTCTAAAATACCTGAAATTTTTATGAATAGTAAAGTACAATAATTTACGATAAAAGAAAAATACATGAAATATGAAGTCATAGATGATATAGGGATGATATAAGCCAACAATATAATTTCTAATTCATTATTTTAATATATTTAGAGATACTTCTCAAACTATTCACTGTATTGAGCAAAAATAATAAACTAATGAAAATAATAATGAGGAAAAACCCCTCCCCTCCCCAATAAATAACACCCCTCACCACCTGTTTCACTCACACCTCTCAAGATTTGAGCCTTGTAAAAATACTACCCAATAATCTTCCCTATCCCCTCCCACATGTATAAGAGATCTTGGTATCATCAAAATACCAAAACCTTTCCCTTATGTTGTTGTCAAGGAGGATAGATGTAAGAGGTAAAATACATTTCCTTTTTTTTAATTTCTTTTCAATTTCATTTATTTTCTTCTCTTACCCTTGCCTTTTTCTTATAATAATGGCATGATAGCTCCATTATGTTTAATATACTGGAATTATATCATTTTATGGAATATACCTCATCATTTTCCTTTCTCTCTTTTTTTTATCTATCTTATTCTAAAAATGAAATTGTCTCATGTGATCTATCAATTTATTGACAACGTGGGCGATGCACATTCATTTTCCATAAATTCCTTCATGTATGTTAATAAAACCAATATAATGTTTGAAACATATTGTAAATTTTTTGTTATTACCCTCTTTACATTATGTAACAAACATATACATATAATAAATGATAAAACAAATTGTGTTCATTGTGATCAAACAACCACAAAATTTAACATAAAACTATCTTCATTAACTTTTAACTAATTATTTATATTAATAACAAATAAAAAAATTCTTTATAAGATCATATAATATTATTTAATTTCATTAATGACCAATAATAAAAACTATGGATATTTATCTGCATTTTACTCAAACTTCCATTCATGTATACAGGTGGACTTGTCAAGGAAACTAAGAAAATGAATCATTCACAATGATGAAATTAAACACTATAACTCATATAAAGGAATATAAATGAAATTAATAAAACCATAATGAATCAAATTCATGTATTAAAGGTTATTTATTTTTTTAATTAATGAATGTAATTTTATTATATAGGATATTAAAGTGAAGACATCTGTCAACCATAAGGTCTGGGGAAATCTCGAACCCAACTCTCTTCCATTGGGTTTCCCAATTTCACTCAATTGTTTTGTAGGGATATTCCTTTAATGTTTCTTGAATATCATTTTTTCATCATTATCTTATCTTTTCTGGGATATAAATCTTACCAATCTAGTTTTATGACAAATGCAATTATTTTTTCAAAAGAACTCTTGTTTCTAAAAAAACATCTTTTAATTCTCATGAGATTGTTTATTACTCCCTAAAAATTGATGATTCTTATACAAAGTATGTTATTCCATATTTATTTTTGAAACCCAAATGTTTTTTCATGAATGTATGATTTATGAAATTAAACCCATTTCTTTCCAGGGTTTATTTTATGTCCTATATTGATATACATTCTATGTGGCATGATTAATAATGTAAATGTTATGATGCTATGGGTGCACCCAGAATTATATGGAACAGTGTAAATGTTTGTGGTGATAGTTGTGCCTATAATTATATAAAACTACAATTCATTGGGTAATGTTATTTATCTCATCATAGAAAGTGAAATATATGGGAACATGATTCTATATTTTTTTACAACTATGTGGGGTAGTTGACCACTAAGACATGATGTTTCATTTTTATGGATTTCCACATTCCATGTCTATTTTTATTTACTCCTCTCAGAATTATTATCGCATGCCTATGTAATGATGTTGATGATTATTCTCACCCATGTAATATTTTTTTATGTTATTCCCTATCCTCTTACTGTAATGTTAGCTCACCTCATTCTTTGATGTATATCTTCAAGTGACTACATGTACTAAGGATAACAAAAGGGCCAATGAGAAGCTAGAGAATATAAAAATAAATAAATGTTTGTGTTTTATTTTTTAAATTTCATGTGTGGTTCTAATTTTACCGTGACACTAAACCTTTGGATCTTGGTTGTGTAATGCTTATATTTATTTTTCTATAAAATGGTGTAATAAGTTATGTATGAAAATGCTAAAACGATATAGAAGTTTCATAAGTGCGTGATATATATATATATATATATATATGAGTTTAATGGAACTAGGTTATATACTTGAGAACCATTGGGTGCATGATTAATGAGGTGATTGGCATCAGGGCATTGAGGAGATGTAGGTTTCTTGAGGTTCTTAGGCATCTTAGAACCATTTTGATTTGTTACTTGATTGAGGTTCAAGGCAATAGGATTACTTTTGGAATCTGTAAAGATGTAGGACCTAATTGATTCCATGTGTGACATGGGCATGAGGAGGGCACTGATGTAGTGTAAGATTCTAATGGGTTTCTGATATGACATAGGAGAATCTGATGAGGTGCTGGAGTGACGATGCATCACAATATCACTTTTAAGTCCAGGGATGTAGAGACCAAAAGCTTGACGTACATGAATATTACATTACTTTTGCGGAATAATTAATACATTACAAAACAAATGCCCAATGACCATATTAGTTTAGTGTATTTGGAAACACAGAACATAATCTTCTAATCATGGTGAAAGATCTTCAACATCTCCCATAAAGATATTCTTCTTTTTTCCTATATGAAACCTTTATTTATATCCTGGGGGAAAATAAAACATAAAAAGGGTGAGCTCAAATGATCAGTAAGGGCAAGAATGGATAAAATAAAACAACCCATATACATTTGAACTTAAAAACATGAAAATAAAGTTTAAACATCAAAATCTTGAGCAATGACATTAAACATGGTAGTACGTAATGAATAGATCATAATGGAACATCAATTATGATAAAATATAATGGGAATAAAACATGTAATTTTGTAAAAACGATTATTCACATGATATGATTTCCATTGTAGCCAAGACATGGCTTCCAAGACCATCATAGCGGGAAAAGACCATTACGGAATCGGGTTTACCTGCCGTTCCGGCCCTCTATTACTGTTCTATTTTTACTTTCCATTATAGCCATGTATATCTCATGAGATATAAATATTTACCCAATTTATTTGAAGTATATATAGGTCCCACCCATCTCATAATGAAATCATTCTTACGTGTTCCACAACATAAACATAAATCATTCATCATAACCCAAAGATTAAAATTGGTTTCATAAACATCATCCCATCATAACATAATCCATATAAAACAATTGGATATAATTTCATCATAAGAAAAGTGAAACCATGTAATTCATAGATATATTATACTTGAAACATACAAATATGAAATAATGTAATCTTAGATAGAAAATGGTTTTGATGAAACACTTGAAATGAATTCTTGAAGAAAATATCATTTCTTCTTTAAAATTATTTTCTTTTCACAAAATGCCATGAAATTTTAAAAGAAAATGATTTTTTAGAAAATAGTCATGAAATCTTGTAGAGTAAGCTTCATGAAAATAAGGCATTATTAATCCATAAAAATTCATTCATGCCGTATAAGTTAAAAAAACATTCTCCTCGTACTTTTAGCGGAAAAGTCAAAAAGTACCACATATGGTAAACAAAAGAAAGATTCCTTCCATAACACAAAGTCAAAGTCAAAGAGGGGTAAAAATGACTTTAAACATACATGGAATAATAATAAACACTTTATGAAAAACATTTTTATGGACATGGATGAAAAATATAACCCCAGTAAATACTTACGAATAAGCAATCTCGGATAAAAATGAGATTAGAAAATTATCCCTTACCTTATGTACAATTTCTTCCATATGTGTCCGAGACTCCAGTATAGTAGGTTTAAAAATATTATTAACTTGTAATAGAACCATAATATTATTTATGATATCATATATGATTCACTTATGACTTTATATTACCAGTAAATTTGTTAATTCTATGTTAAAGCAGTGTTTTGGGTAAAATCATTTCATTTATCGTACGTGTTTTAGATTGTTGTTCATGATATTATTACTTATATCCAGATTTACTTAATTACAGAATTTAAAACATTATTTATATTTTATATATATTTATTATATAAATATAAATGATAGATTGATAAATGGAATGAAATATGCCCTTCATGGAGACGGTAGGCCGTACGTACGCATGAATGCAGTTTTTGTTTCCTTATTTAACTGAATGGAATTAAATAAATGAAACATATATGTACATAAATACAGTATCATTATTATGTAATATATTTCATGATTATTTATTATATATCCATTACAAGCATACTTGAATGGTTAATCATGGAAAATGAATCTCATCGCGTTCGTGGAGATGGCAGTCCGTACGTACGCACGAGTGACAATATCTTTCTTTTATATTAAAATAATATATAATTGGATGGTATATACTATATACATAATTATAATAATGTTATATTTATTATTTATATAATTTATACTAATTATTATACCCATGTAAATGATGAAATGTTTGAATAACAAACTATACCACGATGTGGAGACGGTAAGCCGTATGTACACATGTTGGGTGACTTTTTCATTCATAGGATAGATAAAATAAATAATATGGTTATAAATTTTTTATAATAACATCAAATTATATAGAATATACTGAATATATTATTTTAGAATGGAAACAACAAAGAATGAGGAAGTGTAAGAATAAAGTAACTTGAAATAGGTTGTGAGATATTTACCTCTTCTTCGGGTTCTTTCTTTTGATTTGATCAAAAGGGCTCCTTAGGTTGGATTTATGAATAAATTAAGGCCTCTAGAATGAAGGTAGAAAGTTTTTTAGGGTATTTGGGTAGGTTTTATCCGATCCGAATGGATTTGGGGTGTGAATTAGAGAGAAGGGGGAATGCCCTTTTATAAGAGGGGTGATGGGCACCTTAGAAAAAACATAAAATATTATTTTATAATAAATTCATATACGATTTATAATGGCTCCAAAGTGTATTATTTCGAGGATAGGGTGTGGATGGGTTGAAATACTCTCAACCAATAGGTTTTAGACAAGTTTAGGTTACCATTTTAACCTTATCATTTATATTTAACTCTAAGTTAAATAATTTAACTTTTACCTGGTCTTCTTGTATTCTTACACTATATAGATAATAAACATACTATAAAATGATAATCGAACCCTTATTGGTTCATTAATGTCATATATATTATTATATATGTCTTTTTGTGGAACCATATATTTTTAGGACCATTATATCACTTAATAATATAATATTTGTTTTAAAAACTCTTTTATGTCAATTTTGACACTATTTGGTATTTTGTTTTTTCTAAATTCATAACAACATTATTATTTCAATAACAATTCATATACCAACCCTAATATGTTATATTAACATATAAATATAATTTAATTCATAAAAACTCTCAAATTAAATTTATTTGGTTATTTATAATATCAATTATGTCAATATTTCGTTAATAAGGTAATTACTACATCAATATTTTTTCATAAATAAATTAAATTATTTAATGTCTAAAAAATATAAATAAAATACCATTATGTAGGAATTTATTTATATTTATAATTAATATTTATATTCTAATTTTTCTAAGATATAATCCTATATGAAAAATGTTTTAGTTATTAATCTTTAATTTTAACTATTTTAACTCTTCTTTAAATAAAATAATAATAAATGTCCTAATCAAATACATGTGAATATAAAGGGTAATATTATATTACTAATGTTTTTTTTGGTCGAATTACATTTATCCAATAGAATTAGTACATGTGTTAGGGTAATAATAATATCATTTTTACCCTTAATTACCCTATTTACTTGTAACCGTGGTAAATAAAAGTTAAAACTTACTATTCACCAAAAATTATTTTTATCTTATTGAACTAAATTTTACTCCATGATATTAACCATGTTTTTTGGATTTTCTAAATTCAACTCACATAAGCGGTAAAATTATGTTTTATGTAAATTTGCAAATTCTCCTACGAGGTGGGTAAAAGACGGTAAAAAGTTCAATAAAAATTTTATATATCTAAAATTATTTTAAAATGACTCCAATGAATTACATTGAACTTATATAGGTATTATGTATCTATTTTGACCTAAAATAAACTTAAATAAAATAAATTATTATTTAAATAAAAATTTGGTTTAAACCAATTACTCAGAGTTTTCACTATTCATGAAAAATTGAAAGTTTTCAGAAAAATACCAAAACTTCACCATAAGCTAATTTCAATATTTCTAATCCAAAAATGAAGTCCATTTTTAAAGATAAAATTTATAAAATTTCAAAAAATGGGTATTACTATTCAAAAATGGCTAGTTTATATAATATTTCAAGAACATATCGTTGTTTAGTGAAAATCAGTATTGCATACAACACAAGCTATCGAGGAAGTTCACTCTTGTGTGTAATGAAAGGAAAGTCAGGGTTTCCTGTAGATAAAGCTTCCTTTGGTGTTGCGTATAACATAATCAAAATATAGTTCAGTTATACATTGATCAAAATCTATACTTGTTGTTCTGTAAAATGAATTTTATTCAGAAGAACATGAAATTGTGTGCATCACAAGCCAAGAATAGTGTTGTGTATACTAAAAGCTAATACAATGTTGTATATAGTGCAAGATAATATTGTTAATGCATACAAAAAAATACATCAATGAAATTAAAAAGAATAATTCTCATAAAATCTATGGGTGTTACATTTTACCCCCCTTAAAATGAATTTCACCCTCGAAATTCATCAAGGTTATAAATCGTTTTCTACTTGAAAGATTCTTTCATAGAAACCAACATCGTAAAAAGGAATACTAAATCATCATTTTAAAAAGCAAAGTTAGAAACATAATGGATACCCAATGTAACTCATCACTGGGTTTCCACATAGGAGAATATAGGTGAAAATATGGATATAGAAGAGAAATCTAACCGTCATGTTTGGAAGAAGGGTGGTAGAGAACATGGATATAAAAAATCCAACAATCACAAATCCATAAATTTGTGATGATATAAGGTACCATCTGATTCATCAGATATGAGGGATCTAGGACAACATTTTCGGTTTTCAATATCATTTCCCTAATGTTGAAGAATTTTTGAATTAAAAGAAATAGTTACATGATTTTGGTATAATTTCACTGTTGTTTGTGCCATGAATAATTTCCCACCATCTCTTAAAGAAATGAATTTGAATTTGTCTTATGTGAAGTTTTATCAGATCATGTGATTGAATGATAGGTCATTCCATCTGTCTCAAACATAATGTTATAAAAAGTTATATAAATAAGTCCATCTATGCTGATATTAATCATACATGGTTACTAAAATAGACTTAAACTTCATCTATCATACATATTAATAAAATAAAACTAGTTTCTACTAACCAGGGACTTCATGTAAGACAGTGGTAGGTGATAAAGTCCCATCGCACTTTGGTTGTGGGTTCGATTCCTGCAACCTTGTCCGACATGACAGGTTGTCACCGGTCCTGTAAGTTGTCCCTTTTTCTAAAACTACATTATTATAACATTCCTACAATAATATGGAAAAAATTTCTAGCCTTAAACAATAGTATCTTATGTATAACTTAATTCATTCAAATATTTAGGCTTATCCAAAATACTTCGGTCCAAGATCATAGTATAAAGAAAATGATTACTTCAAAGGTCACGTAACAAGAATGTGAATACCATCATTTATCCCCCATATATCATAAGATATATCTTGTTGGTCACTTTCCAAAAATGTGAATACCTTAATCATGTATTCTTTTGAAAGATTAATTACCATAGAACCATAGTGAAAACATGAATGCTATCAAAAGTTATCTCTTTCCACATACCAAAATCCCACAATTTCTATATGCTCAAAACATGATATCACTTTGTCCTTATATCAGTCATGAGCTCATAAATACTATAAAAATTTCATTTTCTCCTTATCCCTTCATTATGCTCATATCATCTGCTTTCCAAAAATATTTCAATCACTTTTCATGGTTACCAGTACCATAAAATTACTGAAATCCACAATAGACCAATACATAAATATTCAAATATTCCACGATACTATATACAAAATTATTTTGGAATACCATTACATAAACACTTAATAATTCTACTACATCATTGTCATATTCAACATCGCCAATAGTGATCGCATGTGACTTCCCTTTTTCCTTTTCCTTAAGAGGTTGTTGATGGTGATCATCATTAACCCTTGGATTAGGGAATTGATTAGCATAATGCTCCATTTCCTTGCATTTGTAGCATTGAAGTGTTGGTGGTGCGTTCTATGTAGTCTTTTCACTATTCACATAATTAGCTACCCATTTTCTATTACTTCGACACTCAGCTGCTCGATGACCTTATTTTCCACACGTAAAACATTTTATAGTCCCTTTAAGACAATCTCCACCATGATTCTTTCCACACTTTGAGCATAAAGAGACATCCATCTTCTTTTCACCATTGTTTTGAAATTTTTCCTTAAACTCAATATTTCTTTTCTTGTCAAAAACATGAGATGGATATGTACCACTAACTTCCAGTTCTACCTTGATAGAACATCACACAATTTCTTCATAGCTACTGAAGTCTCTTATAGCTAATGCCCTTCAACGACTTGGTTTTAATCCACCGAAGAATCGATCAACTTTATTTTCAGGTTGGATGATAATGCCAAATGAATACCTTGCAAGCCTTGTAAAATTTTCCTCATATATACCAACAGATTCATCATCCTTTTTCTTAAGCTCAAGGAAATCCTTTTCCATATTTGTTTGAAGAATACAAGGTAAGTAATTATTGAAAAATAAGTTCATGAACTCGTCCCATTCCATGGATTCAATTTCACCTTGGGGACTTGTATTCTTAATTAGAGTCAACCATTGGTATGCTTCACCTTATAAATGATAAATAGCCAGGACAACTTTTTTATGTTCCAAACAAAAATGTATGGAAAATATCTTTTCAATGGTACTGATTCATTGTTCAACAAAAAATGGATTAGAAGACCCACTAAAAGAAGGTGGACATTGCCTTATAAAGGACTCAATAGAATATTGTGGCCTTCTCTACTCAATTGGAAGTCCAGAGTGATTCATATCTTCTGTAAGTATAGCAATAAGATGTTTCACTCCATGTCCCATAACATTGGTTTGTTCAGGAGGACAATCATTGCATTGTCCATTACATTGATCAACACGGTTCCTTCGAGTTCCAACCATCGTCTAAAATCCAAAAAGAATAGTGTAAGAGGAAAAAATCATGCTAGGAAAAAAACATAATGAAGGGGGAGTACCTTCAATATATAAAATCTAAAGTTTAATTCTATGATCGTTACCATAATTCTAGGACTAGAACATATACTTATACTTAACCATAGGGACATCCCTAGACATACCATAGAAATATATCTAAGGATCTCACTAAAGTTTTCGCATCCTAGTTTCCAATGGTTGACTAAACCATTTCTCAGATACCAACTGTATAGACCCAAAGCTTGATGTACATGGACATTACATTACTTTTTCAGAATACTTAATACATTACAAAACAAACTCCTAATGACTGTATTAGTTTATTTTCTTTGGAAACTCGGAACATAATCTTCTAATCATGGTGAAAGATCTTCAACATCTCCCATAAAGATCTTCTTTTTTTCCTACCTAAAACCTTCCTTTATATCCTGGGGAAAAAGAAAACATAAAAAGGGTGAGATCAAATGCTCAGTAAAGGTAAGCATGGAGAAAATAAAACAACACATATACATTTGAACTTAAAAACATGAACATAAAGTTTAAACATCAAAATCTTGATCAATGAAATTAAACATGGTAGTTTTGAAGGCATAGATAATAATGGAACACCAATCATTATAAAATAGCATTGGAATAAAACATGTAATTGTGGAAACCCATTGAGCACATGATATGATTTCCATAGTAGCCAAGGCATTACTGCCATGACCATCATAGTGGAAAAAGTCTATTACTGAATCAGGTTTACTTGCCATTCCAGCCCTGTATTATTGTACTAGATTTACATGCCGTTATAGCCATGTCTATTGCATGAGATATAAATATTTACCCAATACATTGGAGGGAGATATATGTCCCACCCATCTCATTATGAAATCATTCTTACGTGTGCCACAACATAAACATAAATCATTCATCATAACCCAAGGAATAAAATGGGTTTCATAAACATCATCCCATCATAACATAATCCATATAAAACAAATGAATATCATTTCATCATAAGAAAAGTGAAACCATGTAAATCATAGAGATATTATACTTGAAACATACACATATGAAATAATTTCATCGTAGATGGAAAATGGTTTTGACAAAACACTTGAAATGAATTCTTGAGGAATATATCCTTTCTTCTTCAAAATCATTTTCTTTTCACAAAATGCCATGCAATTTTAAAAGAAAATTATTTTGTTGAAAATATTCATGAAATATTATAGAGTAATCTTCATGAAAATAATGTGTTATGAAACCGTAAAAATTCTTTCATGATGTATAAGTTAAAAAAACATTCTCCTCTTACTTTTAACGGAAAAGTAAAAAAGTACCACATATGGTAAAAAAAGAATGATTCCTTCCATAACACAAAGTAAAAGTCAAATAGGGGTAAACATGACTTTAAACATAAATGGAAGAATATTAAACACTTTATGAGAATCCTTTTTATAGACATGGATGAAAAATATAACCCCAGTAAATACTTACGTATAAGAAATCTCGGATAAAAATGAGATTGCAAAATTATCCCTTACCATATGTCGAATTTCTTCCGTATGTGTCTGATACTCCTGTATAGTGGGTGTAAAAATATTATTAACTTGAAATAGAACCGTAATAATATTTATGATGTCATATATGATTCACTTACAACTTTATATTAACCGTTCATTTGTCAATTCAATGTTAAAGCCGCATTTTGGGTAAAATCGTTTCATTTATCGTATGTGTTTTGACTTGTTGTTCTTGATATTATTAATCATATCCTGATTTACATAATTACAGAATGTAAAACATTATTTATATATAATATATATTCATAATATAAATATATATGATAGATAGATAAATGGAATGAAATACACCGTTCATGGAGACGGTTGGCCGTACGTACGCATGAACGCTGTTTTCGTTTCCTCATTGAATTGAATGGAATTAAGTAAATGAAACATATCTATACATAAATCCAGTATAATTATTATTTAATATCATTCATTATTATTTATAATATATAATTTATAACCATACTTGAATGGTTAATCAAGAATAATGAATCTCATCACGTTTGTGGAGACGGTAGTTTGTACGTACGCACGAGCGACAATATCATTCTTTTGATATTAAAATTGTATATAATTGGATGGTATATCATATATACAGAAATATTAAAATGTTATATTTATTATTTATATCATTTATACTCATTATTATACCCATCCAAATGATTAAATGTTTGAATAACAAACTACACCATGACGTGGAGACGGTAAGTCGTACGTACGCACGTGTGGTAAATTTTTCATTCATAGGATGCATAAAATAACTAATATGGTTTTACATGTTTTATAATAACATCAAAGTATATAGAAGATACTGGATTTATTATTTTAGAATGGAAACAACAAAGAAGGAGGCAGTGGAAGAAGAAAGGAACTTGAAATAGGTGGTGAGATATTTACCTCTTCTGCGGGTTCTTCCTTTTTATTTGATCAAAAGGGCTACATAGGTTGGATTTATGACTAAAGGAAGGCCTCTTGGATTAAGTGAGAACATTTTAGAGGGTATTTGGGAAGGTGTTGGATGAGAAAAATGTCTTTGTTGGTGTGAATTAGAGAGAAGGGGGAGTGCCCTTTTATAAGAGGGGTGAGGGGCACCTTTGGAAAATATTAAAATATTATTTTATAATAAATTAATATTCGGTTTATAATGGATCCAAAATGTCTTATTTCGAGACTAGTGTGCCGATGGGTTGAAATACTGTCAAAAAATTGGTTTTAGACAAGTTTATTTTACCATTTTAACCTTATCATTTTGATTTAACTATAAGTTAAATAATTTAACTTTTACTGTGTCTTCTTGTATTCTTACACTATATGGTTAATAAACTTACTATAACATACCAATAGAACCCTAATTGGTTCATTAATGTTATATATATTATTTTATAAGTCTATTGTCAGAATATTATATTTTTGAGACCATTATATCAATTAATAATATAATATTTTGTTAAAAAACTCTTTTATGTCAATTTTGACACTATTTGGTAGTTTGTTTTTTTTTCTAAAATCATAAATTCATTATTATTTCGAAAATAATTCATCTAACCAACCCTAATATGTTATAGTAACCTATAAAATTAGTTTAATTCAAAAAAAATCTCAAATAACATTTATATGAGTATTTATAATATCAATTATGTTAATATTTTGTTAATAAGGCAATTACTGCATCATCATTGTGTCATAAATAAATTAAATTATTTAATATTTAAAAACTATAAATAAAATATAATTATGTTTGAAATGTTTTTATCTTTCTAATGAATACTTATAGTCGAATTTATCTTATGTATAACCCTATATTAAAAATGTTTTAGTTATTAAACATTGATTTCAAAAAATTTAATTCTTCTTTAAATAAAATAACAATAAATGTCCTAATCTAATACAAGTGGACCTAAAGGGTAATATTTTATTCCTAAGGTTTTTTGGTCGAATTACACTTATCCAATAGAATTATTACATGTTTTAGGGTAATAATAATATCATTTTTACCCTTATTTACCATATTTACTTTTAACCATGGTAAATAAAAGTTAAAAGTTACTATTCTTAAAAAATTATTTTTATCTTATTGAACCAAATTTTACTCCTTGATATTAACCGTGTCTCCTGGATTTTCAAAATTAAACTCACAGAAGTGGTAAAATTAAGTTTTATATAATTTGCAAATTCTCCTTGGAGGTGGGTAAAAGACGGTAAAAAGTTCAATAAAAATTTTATATATCTAAAATCATTATAAATTTAATCTAATGAATTAAATTGAACTTATATAGATATTATGTATCTATTTTGACGTAAAATTAATTTAAATAAAATAAATTATTATTTAAATAAAAAGTCGGGTTTAATCAAGAACTCAGTTTTTTCACTATTCATAAAAAATTGACAGTTTTCAGCAATATACCAAAAATTCACCCTAAGCTAATTTCGATATTTTGAATCAAAAAATTAAGTCCATTTTTAAAGATAAGATTTATACAATCTTAAAAATTGGTTATTACTATTCATAAAATCTAGTTTAAATAAAATTTCAATAACATATCGTTGTTTAGTGAAACTCGGTATTGCGTACAACGCAAGATTTCGAGGAAGGATGCTCTTGCGTGTAATGAAAAGAAAGTCAGAGTTGCGTGTAGGGAAAGATTTCTTTGGTGTTGAATATAACATACTCAAAATGTAGTTCAGTTATACATTGATCAAAATATGTACTTGGTGTTGTGTAAAATAAATTTTATTCGAAAGAACTTGAAATTGTGTGCATCACAAGCCAATAATAGTGTTGTGTATACTACAAGCTAATACAGTGTTGCATAAAGAGAAAGATAATATTGGTGAAGCATACAAAAAAAATACATCAATGAAATCAAAAAGAATAATTTTCATAAAATCTCTGGGTGTTAAATTCTACCCCCCTTAAAATGAATTTCACCCTCGAAATTCGTCAGGGTTATAAATGGTTTTCTATTTGAATGTTTCTTTCATAGAAAACCACATCGTAAAAAGTAATTCTAAATCATCATTTTAAAAATGAACGTTAGAAACATAACGGATAACCAAAGTAACTCATCACTGGGTTTCCACACAGGAGAATATAGGTGAAAATATGGATATGGAAGAGAAATATAACCATCATGTTTGGATGAAGAGTGGTAGAAAACATGGATATGAAAAATAAAACAATCACAAAGCCATAAATTTGTGATGATCTAAGGTACCATCTGATTCATCAGATATGAGAGCACTAGGAAAAATTTTTTGGTCTTCAAGATCATTTCCCTAATGTTGAAGAATTTTTGAATTAAAAGAAATACTTAATTTATATTGGTACAATCTCACTGTTGTGTGTGCCTTGAACTATTTCCACATAATCTCTTAAAGAAATGAAGTTGAATTTGTCTTCCGTGTATTGTTAGAAGATCATGCAATAGAATGATAGGTCATTCCATCTGTCTCAAACATAAGGTTAGAAAAAGTTATATACATATGTCCATCTTTGGTGAGATTAATTGTATATGGTTCCTAAAATGGACTTATACATCATCTATCATACCTATTAATAAAATAAAACTAGTTTCTACTTAATAGGGACTTCCTGTAGGCCAGTGGTAGGTGATAAAGATCTATCTCACTTTGGTTGTGGGTTTGATTCCCGCAACCTTGTCCGACGCGATGGGTTTTTGCCCGTCCTGTATGTTGTCCCTTTTTCTAAAACTACATTATTATAACATTCCTGCAATAATATCTAAAAAAGGTGTATCCTTAAACAATACTATCTTATGTCTAACTTAATTCATTCTAATCTTTAGGCTTATCCAAAATACTTCGGTCCATGCACAAAGTATAAAGAAAACGATTACTTAAAAGGTCACATAACAAGCACGTGAATACCATCATTTATCCCCCATATATCATAAGATATATCTTGTTTTTCACATTCCAAACATGTGAATACCTTAATCATGTATTATTTTGAAACATTAATTACCATAGAACCTTAGTGAAAACATGAATGCTGTCAAAAGTTAACTCTTTTGACATACCAAAATTCCAAAATTTCTATATACTCAAACCATGATATCACTTTGTCCTTATATTAGTCACGAGCTCTTGAATACTATCAAAAATTTCATTTTCTCCTTATCCCTTCATTATGCGCATATCATCTACTTTCCAAAAATATTTCAATCACTTTTCATGGTTACCTGTACCATAAAATTATTGAAAACCACAATAGACCAATACATAAATATTCAAATATTCCACGATACTATATACAAAATTGTTTTATAATCCCATTATATAAACACTTAATCATTCCACCACATCGTTGTCATATTCAACATCGCCAATAGTGATCACATATGACTTCCCTTTGTCCTTTTCCTTAATAGGTTGTTGATGTCGATCATCGTTAACCCTTGGATTAGGGCATTGATTAGAATAATGCCCCATTTCCTTGCACTTGTAGCATTGAAGTGTTGGTGTCTGTTCTCTGTAGTCTTTTCTCTATTCACATCATTAAATACCATTTTTCCATTACTTTGACACTCAACTACCCGATGACCTTCTTTTCCAAACTTAAAACACTTTCTAGTCCCTTTATGAAAATCTCCACCATGCTTCTTTCCACAATTTGAGCATAAAGAAACATTCGTCTTCTTTTCACCATTATTTTGATATTTTTCCTTGAACTCCATATTTAATTTCATGTCAAAACCATGAGATGGATATGTAACACCAACTTCCAATTCTACCTTCATAGCACATCACACAATTTATTTATAGCTACTGAAGTCTCTTATAACTAATTCCCTTAGAAAACATGGTTTTAAGAAACTGAAGAATCCATCAACTTTACTTTCAGGTTGGATGATAAAGCCAGATGCATAACTTGAATTCCTTGTAAAATTCTCCTCATATATACCAACAGATTCATCATCCTTTTTCTTAACCTCAAGGAACTCCTTTTTAATCTTTGTTCAAAGAATATGAGGGAAGTACTTATTGAAAAATATGTTCTTGAACTCATCCCATTCCATGGATTCAATTTCACCTTGAGGCCTTGTATTCTTAATTAGGGTCCACTATTGGTCTGCTTCACCTTAGAAATGGTAAATATCTAGAATAACCTTTTCATGTTCCGGACATTGAAGTATTGAAAATATGTTTTCAATGGTACTGATCCATTGTTCAGCAATAATTGGATCAGAAGACCCACTAAAAGAAGGTGGACGTAGCCTCATGAAGGACTCAATAGAATATTGTTCCCTTCTATGCTCATTGGAAATTCTAGAGTGATTCATAGCTTCTGTAAGTATAGAAATAATATTTTCCACTCTATCTCCCATAAAACTGGTTTGTACAAGAGGAAAATCATTGTATTTTCCATTACATTGATCAACACAGTTCCTTCGGGTTCCAGCCATCATCTAAAACCCAAAAAGAATAGTGTAAGAGGAAAAAATCATGCTAGGAAAACAACATAATAAAGGGGGAGTACCTTCAATATATAACATATTAGGTTTAGTTATATTATCATTATCATAATTATAGGAATGTAACCTATACTTATACTTAACCTTAGGGACATCCCTAGACATTCCTTAGAAATATCTCTAGGGATCTCACTGAAGTTTTCACATCCTAGTTTCCAAATCTTGATTAAACCTTCTCTCTGATACCAACTTTGGAGACCCAAAGCTTTACGTACACGGAAATTACATTACTTTTTCGGAATACTTAACACATTACAAAACAAACTTCTAATGACCGTATTAGTTTAGTGTCTTTGTAAACTCGGAACAGAATATTCTAATCATGGTGAAAAATCTTCAACATCTCCAATAAAGATCTTCTTTTTTCCTACCTAAAACCTTCCTTTATATCCCAGGGAAAAGAAAACATAAAAAGGGTGAGCTCAAATTCTTAGTAAGGGTAATCATGGAGAAAATAAAACAACTCATTTACATTTGAACTTAAAAACATGAACATAAAGTCTAAACATCAAAATTATGAGCAATGACATTAAACATGGTAGTACGTAAGTCATATATCATAATAGAACATCAATCATGATAAAATAGCATGGGAATAAAACTTGTTATTGTGGAAAACCATTAAGAACATGATATTATTTCAATAGTATCCAAGGTATTACTTCCAAGACCATCATAGTGGACAAAGTCCATTACTGAATCGGGTTTACCTGCCATTCCATCCCTGTATTACTGTACCAGATTTACTTTCTGTTATAGCCATGTATATCTCATGACATATAAATCTTTACCCAATGCATTTGAGGGAGATATAGGTCCCACCCATCTCAAAATTAAATAATTTTTATGTGTGCCACAACATAAACATAAATCATTCATCATAACCCAAATAATATAATGGGTTACATAAACATCATCCCATCATAACATAATCAACATAAAACAAATGGATATCATTTCATCATAAGAAAAGTTAAACCATGTAAATAATAGAGATATTATACTTGAAACATAGACATATGAAATAATTTCAGCTTAGATGGAAAATGGTTTTGATAAAACACTTGAAATTAATTCTTGAGGAAAATATCCTTTCTTCTTCAAAATAATTTTCTTTTCACAAAATTCCATGAAATTTTAAAAGAAAATGATTTTGTTGAAAATATTAATGAAATCTTGTAGAGTTATCTTCATGATAATAAGGCATTATAAAACAATAAAAATCCGTTCATGCCGTATAAGTTAAAAAAACATTCTCCTCGTACTTTTAACGGAAAAGTCAAAAAGTACCACATATGGTAAACAAAGGAATGATTCCTTCCATAACACAAAGTAAAAGACAAGGAGGGGTAAAAATGACTTTAAACGTACATGGAATAATATTAAACACTTTATGAAAAACATTTTTATGGACATGGATGAAAAATATAACCCCAGTAAATACTTACGTATAAGCAACCTCGGATAAAAATGAGATTTGCAAAATTATCCCTTACCTTATGTCCAATGTCTTGCGTATGTGTCCAAGACTCTTTTATAGTGGGTTTAAACATATTATTAACTTGTAACAAAACTATTATAATATTTATGATATCATATATGATTCACTTATGACTTTATATTATCCGTTCATTTGTCAATTCCATGTTAAAGAAGCGTTTTGGGTAAAATTGTTTCATTTATCGTTCGTGTTTCGACTTGTTGATCTTGATATTAATAATTATATCTTGATTTTAATAATTACATAATTTAAAACATGATTTATATATAATATATATTCATCATATAAACATATATTATAGATCGATAAATGGAATGAAATACACCATTTATGGAGACGGTAGGCCGTACGTACGCATGAACACAGTTTTCATTTCCTTATTGAATTGAATGGAATTAAGTAAATGAAACATATATGTACATAAATCCCATATGGTTATTATGTAATATATTTCATTATTATTTATTATATAACTTTATAACCATACTTTAATGGTTAATCATGGAAAATGAATCTCATCACGTTCGTGGAGACGGTAGTCCGTACGTACGCAAGAGTGACCATATCATTCTTTTGATATTATAATCGGATATAATTGGATGGTATATCATATATAAAGAATAATAATAATGTTATATTTATTATTTATATCATTTATACTCATTATTATACCTATCCAAATGATGAAATGTTTGAATAACAAACTACACCACAACGTGGAGACAGTAAGCCGTACGTACGCACATGTGGTGACTTATTCTTTTATAGGATGGATAAAATAACTAATATGGCTGTAATTTTTTTTAATAACATAAAATTATATAGAATATACTGGATTTATTATTTTATAATGGAAACAACAAAGAAGGAGGAAGTGGAAGAAGAAATGAACTTGAAATAGGAGGTGAGATATTTACCTCTTCTTCAGGTTTTTCCTTTTGATGTGATCAAAAGGGATCCTTAGGATGGATTTATGACAAAAGTAATGACTCTAGGATGAAGTTAGGACGGTTTATATGGTATTTGGGCAGGGGTTTTCTGGGCCAAATGGGTTTGTAGGTGTGAATTAGAGAGAAGGGGGAGTGCCCTTTTATAAGAGGGGTGAGGGGAACCTTAGGAAAAACATAAAATATAATTTTATAATAAATGAATATTCTGTTTATAATGGATCCAAAGTGTCTTATTTTGAGGATATTGTAGGTATGGGTTGAAATACTCTTAACCAATAGGTTTCAGACAAGTTTATTTTACCATTTTAACCTTATCATTTATATTTCACTCTAAGTTAAATAAATTAACTTTTACTGTGTCTTCTTGTATTCTTACACTATATGGTTAATAAACTTACTATAAACTACCAATCTAACCCTAATTGGTTTATTAATGTCATTTAGATTATTATATAAGTATTTTGGCCGAAACATAGATTTTTAAGTCCATTATATAAATTAATAATATAATACTTGTTTTAAAAACACTTTTATGTCAATTTTGACACTATTTGGTATTTTGTTTTTTATAAATTCATAACAGAATTATTATTTAAAAAATAATAATCTAACAAACCCTAACATGTGATATTAACCTATATAATTATTTTAATGCATAAAAAGTCTCAAATTAAATTTACTTGGGTATTTATAATATCAATTATGTTAATATTCCGTTAATAAGGGAATTAATGCATCATCATTGTGTCACAAATAAATTAAATTATTTAATGTATAAAAAATAAAAATAAAATAAAATTATGTGGTAACTTGTTTTAGCTTTCTAATGAATATTTTTAGTTGAATTTATCTTATGTATAACCCTATATTAAAAATTTTGTAGTTATTAAACTTTGATTTTAACTATTTTAACTCTTCTTTAAATAAAATAATAATAAATGTCTAATATAATCTATGTGGACCTAAAGGGTAAATTTTTATTCCTAAGGTTGTTTTTAGTCGAATTACACTTATCCAATAGAATTAGGACACGTGTTAGGGTAATAATAATACCATTTTTACCCTTAATTTTCCTATTTACTTTTAACCGTGGTAAATAAAAGTTAAAAGTTACTATTCACCAACAAATATTTTTATCTTATTGAACCACATTTTACTCCTTGATATTAACTGTGTCTCTCAGATTTTCGAAATTCAACTAAAAGAAGCAGTAACATTATGTTTTATGTAAGTTTACAAATTCTCCTAGGAGGTGGGTAAAAGACGGTAAAAAGATCAATAAAAATTTTATATGTCTAATATTATTATAAAATGAATCCAATGAATTACATTGAACTTATATAGGCATCATGTATCTATTTTTACCTAAAATAAATTTAAATAAAATAAATGATTATTTAAATAAAAAGTCGGTTTTAACCAATAACTTAGTGTTTTCACTATTCATCCAAAATTCAAATTTTTAGAAAAATAAAAAAATTCACCCTAAGCTAATTTCGATATTCTGAATCCAAAAATGAAGTCCATTTTGAAAGAAAAAATTTATAAAATTTCAAAAAGTGGGTATTACTATTCATAACAGCTAGTTTATATAATATTTCAATAACATATCGTTGTTTAGTGAAACTCAGTATTGCGTACAATGCAAGCTATCACGGAAGGTCGCTCTTGAGTGTAATGCAAGGAAAATGAGGGTTTTCATGTAGGGAAATCATCCTTTGGTGTTGCGTATAACATACTCAAAATATATTTCTGTTATACATTGATCAAAATCAATACATGGTGTTGTGTAAAATTAATTTTATTCAAAAGAAGTTGAAATTGTGTGCATCATATGCCAAGAATAGTGTTGCATATAATACAAGCTAATACAGTGTTGTATATTGCACAAGCTAGTATTGGTGAAGCATAAAAAAAAGACAATAAATAAATTAAAAAGAATAATTATCATAAAATCACGGGGTGTTACAAGGGAATATGTCAATAGGCCATTTTTTGACTTGAGTTCTACGTCAGGATGCAACCAGGGATAGTCACTCGTAAGGTGGGGATCTGCATTGAGGTATTTGACATGTACTCTTGAGACATGGGTAGTCCGAGTTATTTTAATTGGGATAGGTATGTTCATAACCATATCTGTGTTTTGTTTGATAGCTCAGGGATAAGCTATATGAATATGAGGAGATTCTAATGTCTCGAGTTTTTGAATCAGGTCAAAAACCTATTCAGTTTTGATTTTTTTAGAATTTTTCAGTATTCCAAATTCGTTTTCTAGCATTGAAACTCAATTACAATAGTTTCATCAATCTTTTATACTTATTTTTGATCGGTTTACATGTTTATCTATATCCTCAAGTGTTCGTAAAGGGTTTAGGAGCATCAGAGGCCCGAAGATCCTATTTTGGAGTTGCAGGTCAAGGCATAAAGTTTGGGGAAAACTTCAGCAATCTTCCAGCTAACCATGCAGATACATTTTTTGCTGAGCATAGTTTGGGGAAAACCATTTTTATGGGGTATACAAACGTGCCACCATGCCTGCAGTTTTTGCAGAGGCTTCTTCAGGGTTTGTGCACAGTTAGGGAGAATCATGTGGAAAGACAAACGGGTAGTGCCACATAGAAGGTACCTCTGAACTGTAGCATGAAAATTTTGGGAATGGTTTGTAAAACTCAGTGATCTAACTATGAGGACTCACTATGTTGTGAAATTATATTTATACCCTGACCACTTTTTCATTTTTCTCCACCCTCTTTCCTCATTATCTTGTGGGTTACATACAACATGAGGAAACCTTCCATTTTTCGGCCTCCTCTTGGATTTCTCTCCCTACTTCATCATTGATTAGTTGTTATATCCTTTGGGTGCATTGAAACCATAGAGGTGAGTCTTATCACACACATCCCTCTTATTATCTTTTTTTCTCTCCTCATGGAGTGCTACAACCATCTGATCTGCTTTTCCCTATTTTCAATGACTTCGATAGAATCATAAATTTCATATAAACTTATTTGAGTTAGAGGCTAATACTATACATACCAACATATATGTGTTCTAGTTATGTGTTCCATGCCATTGATTTTGCTTTTTATTTTTTATTTTTGGGGTTCATATTCTACCATGCCATGGGGCAATTGAGACAGACCCTTTTAAATTTGATTTTGTGGTGTTGAATTTAACGTGTGACCTTATGGAAGGAATTTAGGAATGAAATTTACCAAATCATACATTCCAATCTAGGTTAAAGGATATTGAACAGCTTGGGTGGTAAGGATAGGGTGAGTTCTTCATCTAATTTGTGTTGTTTGTTTAATTAGGCATGTACAATTAAACTATATTAAATTATTATGTTTAATTAAATTATTCAATTCAAGATTATTAAACTAAATTTATTATTTTAAGTTAATTGGTTAATATATATAAAATTTATGTAATGTTATTTGTGGGATTGTGGTGAAATTACCCCTAGAAATTGAGGTGGCATGGCCATTAAAAATGAGGCAACGTAGACATCTGGTTGGGCTAGTCCTGAATTACATCAGTGGTGTTGACCATCATTTGGGAATCATGGATATTTTTTGAGGTGGTGAGACCGTTAGGTTGAGTGAATGACCTATGATATTTGATTTAATGACCATTAGACTTGAGATAAATGGTCTCAGGGGAACGAGGTGCTGTTTGGGGGAGTCTTAGGTACTGTATTGGTGATTTCTGCTCACCCGTGATGCCCAAAGAGCTGATTGGAGACATTTATATATAAGATGACTCAATGATCAGGTGGTTCTGACCACTCATGTAGGTTGATTCCCCCTATAGTATGGTTTATGAAATTATGTTGGGGGTGCTTTCCATAGATATCCATAGGGAATGTGAGGAGCCTTATGATGATATCATGGAGGCTATTGATTTGGGCCCGAGGCTCACCTTATTGAGTATGTTGGGCCTATAATATTTTGGGAGGATGAAGAAATTAATTCCTCATGATGTTGTGCTATTATCCAAAAATTATTTTATTTGATGACAGATATTGTTGTGCCTCTAGAAGTCAGGATTCGAGCTGATGGGTGATTTGTAGTACTGGTCTGAGGGCCTAGGGTTCTATTTGCTTGGGTGTGCCATCGAGATGTTAGTGATTCATTAAGACATGATGTGTCATGTGGAATGTGATGTTTGGTTACTCTACCAAATGTGGAACCTAATGGTTCACATGTGTGTTTTGAAATCATGTGATACCTTGGACCATGGGGAATGGATCCTCTCCTCTTTAGTGATTCTGGTGTTAGTTGATGTAGGAGATTAACTCTTGGTGGCTTTTGAGCACCAGGGAAGTTTTTGTTTAATAGAATTGCATTCTAATACTTTATTTATTTTTTATAGTTCACACCTTCTTAAAAACATAGATTGGGTATTCACACGTTGGTGGTAACCTACAAGGACTCATTATCACACCTTAAACACATCCTTTGAGACACGTATAAACTTTATGATTTTACATTAAGGTAAGGGTTACGACTCTGGAGTTGGATCCTATATCAGTTGGCATGGGGTATAAGAAAGTGATGTTTAGGTCATGAATCATCAAGATATTTCATTTTTTTTAATCTTTTTGTTTCAGCATTCTCTATATGTATGTAGCTATGATGGTCTTCCATTAGTGACCATTTTTAGGGATATTGACACGTTTGACCTGATATGTATGCATTTTCTATTTGGTACAAGTAGGTGGTTTATTGACTATTTATTTAATTCCACGGTTTATTTAATTATACTTCCTCTATCACTTATTGTTGATTGTATGTAACATCCCATGTTTAATGAAATAACCACTATGTTCAATAGCATAAATGATACTCTACATTGAGCTTAAACGAAAAACTAGATATTTTTATACAATTTTTATTATTATAACTATCTGTTGGAATGGTGAGAATTAATAATATCACCTGAATTATCAAAATATGGTTTATGAATGTTTAAATAATGATTCATTGGTTACCAAATTTATTATAAATGGAAATATAAACCAATAGAATATAAAGGATGTGTTTTTAGGAAAACCTATTTAAAAAGAGAATAATTGTGTTTATAAAATCAGGTCACACTTTATGGATTTTCATTTAATTAAAAATCTATGTTATATATTAAATGTGATGTTTCAAACTCATCATATGTGTTTTCTAGATATGATATAATAACAACTTCAATTTTTCAGATAAAAGAATTATTTTTCTAAAAATGCGGTTTTACCACCTTTTGATGGAGAACCGTTTTTAAATTTAGTATTTGTCACTTTTATATGTTCTATTTGAAAAAATAAACTACTTTATTAGAATAGTTACATCAAAATTTACTTTGGATGAATATTTGATATTTTTTAGATAACTATCTCGTTTTGATAAATAGTAAAAATATGATAAATTTAAATTGAAAGAAAAATTTTCCATTGAGATACTTTATATGGTTAAATTATATTATTTAATGATTTTGAAGAATAAATTTCATATATTTTTATCATTTAATCATATTTTCTTCATTGGATGAAATTTTACATTGAAATTAGATATAATTGCATGTCAATCCTTTTATGGTTATTACTTTTTAAAAACTTGTTTCATCATTTTGACAATAAGAATTCATTTTAAATTATTTAATAAAACTTCTATGTTTTAAATTTAGAAAAATTTAATCCATATTTGGAATCATATGGTTCATTTTTTGTATATAGTTATCTTTTATTTTTGAAAATTATGACTAATAACTTCAGGTTTTATTTTTAATTACCACGGTTGAGGGTAAATTAGGTAATTAAGGGTAAACATTAAATTATCAAATTACCCTAACACATGTCATAATTTTATTAGATGAGATAGTTTAAATATTATCATAGAGTCTTCTTAAATTAAATTAATAAATATTCTCATGGAATCTGGTATAATGCTTCTCATAGAATCCTTCTTAATTAAAAGTGTAACACTTCCCATATAAGCTAGTATAAAGCTTCTCATAGAATCTTGTTAAATTAGAAGAACTAAAATTCCCGTGGAATTAATTTTAAATATTATCATATTATATTCATTAATTAAATTTACAAATCTTCCTATAGAATAAATTATAATTCTTCTCAAGCAAGATTCTTTAATTATAAGGACATAACTTCACATGGAAACTAGTTTAATGCCTCTCTCGCACTCATGTTTTTAATAAGTATTAAATTTCTAATATCGGATAATATAAATGATATCATAGACTATAAATTTTCATCAGAAATCTAAAAATATTTCCTACATCTTTTTATTTTATTTATAATTTTTATACATTAAATAAATAATTTTATTTATGACACAATGATGATGCAGAGATTAACTTATTAATTATTGGTTCAAATAAATGATATTATAAATACTAAAATAAATGTAATTTAAATTTTTTGATTTCATATACATATTTATGGATGATTATGACATTTATATTTGAGTTAATGTAGTTTTTACGAATGAAAAAATTTGTTATGATTTTAACAAAAATAAATTAATAAATAGTGTCAAAAATGACAAAAAAGAGTTTATAAAACAAATAAAAATTTATTACATGATATAACAGTAATAAAAATATATGATTCGGAAAACTAACTTAGATAATGACAAAAATTTCATTAATGATCCACTTGAGGTTCAATTGTCATTTTTTATTAACTATATTAACCATATTGTATGAAAACATAAGATGATAGGGTAAGAGTTAAATTATTTAACTATGGGTTAAAGCTAAATGATAAGGTTAATTTTGAAACTAAAATTCTTATAAAACCTATTAGTTGAGAAGATTTAGACCCATACTTATCTTTTCCTCAAAATATATTATAATTACCTAAACCCAGTTACCCAGATTTGGTGCATTATTATATAACATTGGCACGATACAATGAAATCATGTCCCGAAAGACCGATCTGTTTTGTATCCTTGTAAATAATAGATACATTCATAAGTTTTACATTACATTATAAAATGAAAAACTACAATAACATTGTTTCAATAGACCACACTCATATCCCCTCAGACTATCCTTGCAGGTCAGTTATAAAATACATCTTCGTATCCTGAGAAAAATAAAACATAGAAAGGGGTGAGCTCAGATGCTCAGTAAGGAGAACAATATAGCGGAAACTTTCATAAATAAGCATAAATATTTAAGGCAATGTAAAAGACTAAAAAAAAATACTTTTAAACTTGAACTTCAGTATAATATGGAAAAGATAAAATCAAATAATTCCATTTACTTATTCACATGGATATTCTACTATTATAATAATCACATTCAATATCAATAGACACTTTCATAATGATGGAATGCATAATGCCAGATTTCATAACCATATAGACAAGGCCTTGTACCAAGACTACAGATAAGATTTTGTCATGGTCTTGTACCAAGACAATAGTTTTTCTAATGAGACCTACCGATGTATCGAGGAGCTATAGCGGGCTCCACCCGTCACTTACTAAGTCCAATGCATTCCTCATATAAAAATGTTTAAACATAACATAATCATTCGTATCAAAACTATCATATGAAACATCAATAATTTTTCTATAAATCATAAATGGTATAAAATAACACATCCACAGTCAAAAATATCACAAAACCTTCAATACAATATGGAAGTTCAGTATCATAATAAATCAACATCAAATAAGCTTAAAATCCATCAATGTATGTTGACATTGATGAAATCAAAACATTTTTTTTGAGAAACATCTCTTTCTATTTTGAAAGCATTTAAAATTAATATAATTATAAAAGAAAACAATTATTTTGTAAATATTATTATAAGCTTGTATGGGAACCATTGACGATGTTATAATGGTGGAAAATAGCTACACCCACCATATAAGTTAAAAAAACATTCTTACCTTAATTTTGTCGAAAAGGTCATAAAGTACCTTGTTTGGAAAACAACGAAAAGATTCCTTTTAGAACATATACGGTCAAATAAGGGTATAAATTAATTTAACCCATTTTCTAGTAAATAGTAAAAATGTTTTGAAATAAATTTTTAAGATGCATGGATGTGGATGATAATGAGGTCCCAGTAGATAAATACGTATAAACATCTCTGATAATGAAGAGATTGTTAAATTAACCCTTACCTTATAAATTTCCTTGGTTGAGGGTATGGTAACCTCCTGTATAATAGTTAAATATTTTTTATTAAATTATACAAGAACCATATACATAAATATGATATCATATATGATCTTCTAATATTGCTTTGTTAATAATATTTTAGTATTATCGTTGTTTCAGGGGTTAACTGATTCGTTTTCCTTTATATGATTTATTATGTGAGTCATATTGTTTATGGATGGGATGTATCTTATTTATATCCATAATTATATCAAGTATATAAAAATTATTTTTAATTATCAAATGAAAATTAGTCTTCAATGGATACAATGGGAAATGAACCTCATCGCGTTCTAGGAGATGATAAGCTGTACGTACGCACGAGTGACAATATCATTATTTTGATATTAAAATAGTATATAATTGGATGGAATATCATATATAAAGAATAATTATCATGTTTTATTTATTATTTTCATAATTTATACTCATTATTATACCCATCTAAATAAAGAAGTGTTTTAATAAAAAACTACACCACGACGTGTAGATGGTAAGCCGTATGTACACACGTATGGTGACATGTCATTAATAGGATGGATAAAATAATGAATATGGTTGTAACATTTTTATAATAACATCAAAGTATATAGGAGATAATTTAGTTATTATTTTATAATGGAAACAACAAAGAAAGAGGATGTGGAAGATGAAAAGAACTTGAAAGAGGTGATGATATATTTACCTCTTCTTCAGGTTCTTCCTTTTGATTTGATCAAAAAAAGTCCATAGTTTGGTTTTATGACTAAAGTAACGCCTCTAGGATGAGGGTAGGATATTTTATAGGATATTTGGGCAGGTTTTGGACAAGCCAAATGGCTTTGAAGGTGTGAATTTGAGATAAGGGGAAGTGCCCTTTTATAAGAGGGGGGAGGGGCACCTTAGAAAAAGATTATAATATTATTTTATAATAAAATAATTATTGGTTTCTAATGGATCCAAAATGGTCTATTTAGAGGATAAGTTGGGTATGGGTTGAAAACAAATAAACAAATAGGTTTTGGATAGGTTTTAGTCACTATATTAACCATATCTTCTAGATTTAACTCTAAGTTAATTTGTTTGACATTTACCATGTCTCTTTGTATGTTTATATTAGATAGTTAATAAAAATACTATAAACTTAAAAAAGAACCTCAAGTTGTCATTAATGACATATATGACATTATTTAAGAAATTTGGATGAACCTTATAATTTTATTAATAGAATATCAATTAATAATATAATTTTTGTTTTATAAACTTTTTTATTTCAATTTTGACACTATTGGATATTTTTTTTTAAATTCTTAACAACATTATTAATTAGAAAAAAATTAATTAATCAATACTAACATGTCACATTAACCTATAAAATTGGTTTATGGCATAAAAACCTTCAAATTATATTTATTGTAACATCTGAAATACCATTTATTTGATTCTTTTGTTAATAAGGAAAATACTGCATCATCATTGTGTCATAAATAAATTTAATTGTTCAATGTATAAAAACTATAAATAAAATAACATTATGTAGGGAATAAATTTATATTTATAATTAATATTTATAGTTGAAAAGATAACATATATAACCCTATGTAAAAATTGTTTTACTAAAAGATATATGATTATGTCATTTTTTGAATTTACTTTAACATAATTAATATAGAGTGTCATTATCACTTACAAGTGGAACCATGGGGTCCTCAAATCGACCCAAGGATGCCCATGGTAAGACATGTACCATACAATAGGGTTATAACACGTGTTATTGTAGGTTAGTATTATTATAATATCATTTTCTTACCCTTATTTACCGGATTTACCTTTTAACCATGGTAAATAAAATATTTACCGATGTAATTATTCAAAATGTCTACAAAAAAAGTTACCTATTTACACAATTTGGACCTCATGATTCTAAATATGGAATAAATTTTTCTAAATTCAAAACATAGAAGTGGCTGAAATTAATTTAAAATTAAATCCCGTTGTCAAAACAAAAAGAATGTTTTTAAGAAATAATAACTATCAAAAGATTGAGACATGCTTATGTCCAGTTTAAATTTGAAATTACATACAATGACCAAAATTGGATTAAATGGTATAAATATAATCTAATTATACTTAAAAACCACTCAATATTATAATTTATCACTATAAATAATTTTTATTAAAAAAGTTGTTTTTAATTAAAATTTAGTATTTTCAGTATTCATCAAAAACTGAATGTTTTCAGAAAAATTATAAAAATTCACTTTAAGATAAATTCGATATTCAAAACTCAATAATGAAGTCCATTTTGAAAGACAAAATTGATAAAATTTCAAAAAGTGGGTATTACTATTCATAACAGCTAGTTTGATTAGTTGCAATGTGTTAGAATCTTGAAGTTGCATACAATGCAAGTTGTTGCATTATTCAAAGGGAAACACACTGTTGAAGCTTGGGGGGTTACATTATCCCCTTCTTCAAATAATTTTTTCCTCTAAATTTCTAGAATATTACTGCATAAAAAGATTCAGGTGGTTCTTCATCATAAGTTCCTTGGGTTCCCACATTGCCTCGTCCATCTTATGGTTTCTTCATAGAACTTTCACCAGATGAGTCGTCTGGTTTCTCAACACTTGTTCTCTTGTATCAAGAACCTTGATCTGATCTTTGAAATAAGAAAGACCATGTTTTAGTTCCAATTCCTCATAGGTAAGTACATGCGTTGGGTCAGACATGTATTTTCTCAACAGTGATACGTGGAACACATCATGAACTTTGGAGAGACTTGGCGGTATTGCCAAACGGTAATCTACAACCCCAATTTGTTCTAGAATTTCAAAAGGTTCGATGTACCTGGGACTCAATTTACCCTTCTTACCAAATCATATAATTCCATTCCATGGAGATACATTCCAGAAAACATGATCTCCTACCTGAAATTCCAAATCCTTCCTTCAGTTATCAGCATAGCACTTCAACCTACTTTGAGCTGCTTTGATATGGGTTTGGAATAACTTCACCTTTTACATCGTTTCCTCAACATGTTTTGGGCCTACGTGTTTTCTTTCACCAACATCATCTCATCAAGTTGGTGTACGACATCTCTTTCTATATAATGCTTCATATGGTTCCATCTGAATACTTGAATGGAAGCTATTGTTATAGGAATGTTCCACTAGAGGTAAATATTGATCCCTCATACATTGAAAGTCAAGTGAGAAAGATCTCAACATATCTTGTAAGGTTTTAATAGTCCGTTCTGATTGTCCATCAGTTTGAGGGTGGTAGGCACTGCTCAAACAAAGTTCAGTATCTGGGGCTTTCTGAAGACTTTTCCAGAATCTTGATGTAAAATGGGGATCACGATCAGAATAAATCATTAGGGGTACTCCATGAAGTCTTACAACTTCATTACTATACAGTCTTGCTAAACGTTCAAGTGCAAAATATTCCCTTATATCAAAAAAATGTGCTAACTTGGAAAGGCGATCAACAATGAACCATATTTCATTGTCCCTTCTAGGAGTCTTTGGTAGTCCCATGAAAAATTCCATCGTAATATTATCACATTTCCACTCAGGTATGGGAAGAGGTCGCAAGACTCCTCCAGGTTGTTGCCTTCTAGCTTTCACTTGTTGACAAACCATACATCATGACAAAAAATCAGTAATCTCCCACTTCATGTTGTCCCACCGAAAATGTTCCTTCAAATCTCTATACATTTTGGTACTCCCATGGTGTATAGATAAATTAGAGCTATGAGCATCATCCAATAATTCTATTTTTAGATCAGGTATATCAGGAACACAAAGTCTCTTCCCAAATTTGAAAATTCCATCTTCATATACAAAGTCACTCAATCTTCTATTATTCACAGCTTTAATATTTTTTTGAAACTCGTCATCATCAGACTGAGAACTTTTTATCCTTTTTAGTAAAGATTATTTGGAAACCATTTGAAAAAAATGGTGTTTCACCTTCCATGATTATTCCCATATCCACATTTACTAGATCCATGTATATAGGATTCTTTTCAATGCTCATCTTGTTCAAAAATCCAGGATCCTTTCTACTCAAAGCATCTGCCACCTTATTTTCCTTCCCCGGGTGGTAGTGTATAGTGCCATCATAATCCTTGAGTAGTTTATTCCATCACATTTGCCTCATGTTGAGTTCTTTTTCTGAGAAAATATAATTCAAACTCTTGTGATCAATATAAATCCCACATTTTTCACCATATAGATAATGTCTCTATATCATCAAAGAAAATATTATAGCTCGTAACTCAAGATCATGAGTAGGATAGTTTTGTTCATGAATATTTAGGAATCGTGATGCATAAACAATAACCTTATCATTCTACATAAAGACACAACCAAGTCCTTTCATTGAAGCATCACTATAAATAACAAACTCATCATTCCCTGATGGTAGAGTCAATATAGGAGAACTGACTAATATTCTAAGTAGTTCTTCAAAACATTATTCACACTCTTTTTTCCAAACAAATTGATCCCCTTTATGTGTGAGCCTGGTAAATTAGTTAGCCAATCAGGCAAAATTCTGAATGAAATGCCGATAATAACTTGCTAAACCAATAAAACTATGTACCTCAGTTATACACATCGGTGCTGGCCATTATTGGATTTCCTTGGTCTTGTAAGGATCAATAGAGATTCCATCATTAGAGACAATATGGACAAGAAAAGAAATCTCTTGAAGCCATAATTCACTCTTGCTAAATTTCCTATATAATTCATTTCTTCTAAGATTCTTTAGAATAATGTGCAAGTGATTTTTATGATCTTCTTATATTTTGGAGTATACTAAGATATCATCAATAAATACCACTACAAAGTCATAAAGATATTCATAGAAAACCCTATTCATTAGATTCATGAAAACAGAGGGTGCATTAGTCAGCCCAAATGGCATTACTATAAACTCCTAATGCCCGTAACTGGTTTGAAATGCTATCTTCGTAATGTCTTCATTATTCATGCACAAATTATGGTATCCAGATTGAAGGTCAATCTTTGAAAAATATTGAGCTCCATGAAGTTGGTCAAATAAATCATCAATGCGAGGTAGGGGATACTTGTTCTCTGTTGTTATAGCATTGATCTACCTGTAGTCAATGCACAACCTTGTATATTCATCTTTCTTTATAACAAAAAGGACATGGGATCCCCATGGAGAAACACTAGGCTGAATAAACCCCTTATTATTAAATTCCTCTAGTTTTTTATTTTGTTCCACTAATTCTACATAGGAAATTCTATAAGGGTTCATCGATATGGGTCTTGAACCAGGAATTAAATCAATGGAAAACTCAATTTCTCATTCTGGAGTATGTACATGTAAATCCTATTGAAATACAACAAGTTACTCTTACACAATAGGTACATCCTCTATTTGAACAATATTTTACTCACCCATAGTTATTTCATATTCTTCCTCCCCAATATTTTAATTTAGTTGAGCAACTAGGGGTGGATCTGGATAAGAATATGGAGGTGACATTTCTTCTCTAAAGAAAAGGTGTTCTTTATCATCATCATCAAAAATTGTAACCCCCTTATTCTTATAATAAATTCTTGCATCATGGTCCAAAATCCAATCCCTACCGATAATTATATCAAATTAAATCATGGGTATGATGATGAGATCTGCAGATAAATAACATTTATGTGCCTTAATGGGAACTGATTCACAAAACATTGTTGCAATGAAACTTCCCTTAGGAGTTTTTACTGACAACTCCCTTATTAAATAAAATTGGAAATATCTAATTTTCTTAGCAAAATGGGAATATATGAAAAAATTATATGATCCGGAATCAAATAAAGCATTGTCTAAACTTGAGGAAACCATTAAATTACCTACTACCACGACTTTCAAAGCTTCAACCAAAGCAGTAGTGATCACATAAGCTTGGCCTTGATACCTTGGCCTTTTCTGAGGTAAATTTCTTTGGCGCTTAGGACAATCATTTTCATAATGCCCCTTTTCGCTAAAATTGTAGCATTCAACATTGATAGTCTCTTTCTTCACCTTATAATCACGAGCTTGGTGGCCTTTTTCACCACACTTGTAACAGACTCCCATTCCCTTCAAATAAGTAACATGGTGTTTCTTCCCACATTTACTGTAGAATGGATATTCAACTTTTCCCTTTATCCCCTTATTTATATTTCCATAGTGTTCAACAGATCTCTTCTTCCCTTTCTTTTATTTAAAGTCAAAATACTTAGAGAATTCCTTCTTTGTCTTGATAGCACATGAGACAATATCTTCGTAAGATGAGAAGGATTGTGAGACTAATTCTCTATGGGGAAATGGTTTTATCCCATAAAATAAACGATCAATATTACTTCTTGAGTTACATATATAATCTGCATCATTCCTCGAAAACCTTGTAAAGTTATTATCATACTTTACAACATTCTCATCCTCCTTTTATCATAGACTCATAAATTGTCTTTCCATATCTGCTTGATGGTCATGGGGAAAGTATTTTTGTCTGAAAATAACTTTAAACTCCCGAAATTCCATATTTGATACTTCATAATAATCCTTTTTGTTTTGAATAAATGACCACCATTGATCAGCATCTCCAGTGAGGCGGTAAACTTCCATGACACATTTTTCCCTTCCGCTACTCCCCAAGGGGTGGAATATTTTCACTAAGAAATTTATCCATTTATTAGCTACTAATGGATTTTTTACTCCCATTGAATGTTAGTGGTTGTCACCTCATGAAGCGATCTAACATTGATCCTCCACGATGTGGATCAGGGTGCTCCATATGGGTTAATTTATTATTCATAACCTGAGTGACTTGTCCCAGTATGGTGATAAGCTGATCATCACCTGTTGCTTCACCAGATCCACTATAATTATCTTGAATAGGAGGTAAATCCCTACATGGATTACTGTGTTGATACGATTTCCATTCCTTCCACTAGTAACCATTTTGAAACAATGGCATAAACTAGTTTAGTTTATGAATGGAAATACATAATTCCAAACTTGTAAAACACTTAAAATGAACTGAATAGTTTATGGATATAATCCATAATCATAAAAATGTTTTCATTGAGGAATTATATACTCATAAACTCTTTATAATGATTTTTAAAGAAAATCATAATTTTCTTAAGCATATCCATCGGGAGTGTCATAACCAAGAGTGCAGCAAGGCCCGTTGTCGTGCACCAGATCCCATTCGAGTCAAGCTCCAAGGGGTGTTTTATGATTTTACCCCTAGGTACATCTATGCCAGAGCTGCCTCTACCTGCTCGTATCTAGAAAAGGATGTATTTCTTGGAAAACTCACAAAATCTCTACAATACCAAAATTCTAGAAAATTCTTCTATACTAATCCTCAAAGTCTATCTTAGGGTATTATTATCTAACCAGAGTTTATCTAAATCTAGATTCCATGGTTTGTACTAAACTTACTATGATACCAAATGTAATGTCCCGACCCTAGTTACCCACAGTCGGTGAATTATTACATAACATTTTCATGATACAAGGAAATCATGTCCCGAAAAAACCGATCAGTTTAGTAGCCTTGGAAATACTAGATACAATCATATGTTTTACATTACATTATAAAATGAATAAGTACAATAAATTTTTTTCCATATACCACACTCATATCCCCTCATACTATCCCTACAGGTCAGTCATAACACAATTCTTCCCATCCAGGAAAAGATAAAACATAGAAAGGGGTGATCACAGATGCTCAGTAAGGATGAAAATATAGCAAAAATTTTCATAAATAAGAATAAACATTCATGTCAAAGTATAAGACTAGAAAAAAGCCTTTTAAACATGAACTTCATCATAATATGGTAAATATAAAATCAAATAATTCTATTTACTTATTCACGTGGATATTATATTAGTTGAAAAATCACATGAAATATCAATAGCCACTTTCATAATGATGGAATGCATAATTCCAAACATCTTAACCACATTGTCCAGGACATGTGCCAAGAATACAAATAATATTTTTTCGAGGCCTTGTGCCAAGACACTAGTTTGTCTTATGATACCTACCGATGCATCAAGGAGCTATAGCCAGCTCCACCCCTCACTTACTATGTCCAATGCATTCCTCATATGAAAAGGTTTAAACATAACATAAACATTTGTTTTAAAACTAGCATACGAAATGTCAATAATTTCTCCAGAAACCATGAACAGGATAAAATAACACACCCACAATCAAACATATCACAAAACCTTCAATATAATATGGAAGTTTTGTATCATAACAAATCAACTTCAATTAAGATTAATATCCATCGAAGGATGTGGACATAGATGAAATAAAAACCTTTTTTAGAGAAATATCACTTTCTATTTTGAAATCATTTAAAATTTATATAATTATAAAAGAAAAAATTTATTTTATAAATATTCTTATAATCTTTTAAGGGAATATTTGACGATGTTATAACAGCAAAAAATAGCCGCCCCCACCGTATATGATAAAAAAACATTCTTACCTTAATTTTTTCGAAAAGGTCATAAAGTACCATGATTGGAAAATGACGAAAAGATTCCTTTCAGAACATATAAGGTCAAATAAGGGTATAAATGACTTTAACTGACTATCAAGTAAATAGTAAAAATGTTCTGAAATATTTTTTTAAGCATGGATGTGGATGAAAATGAGTTCCCAGTAGATAATTACATATAAAAAACATCAGATAATGAAAAGATTATGAAATTAACCCTTACCTTATACTTTTCCTTGGACGAAGGTATGTTAACCTCATGTATAATAGTTAAATAATTGTTATTAAATTATACAAGAACCATATACATAAATATGATATCATATATTATCTTCTAATATTTCTTTGTTAATAATATTTTAGTATTATCGTTGTTTCGGGTGTTAACTGAATCGTTTTCCTTTATATTTTTTGTTATGTGAGTCATATTTTTTATGGATGGGATGTATCTTATTTATATATAGAATGATATCAAGTCTTTAAGCATTATTTTTAATCATCAAATGAAAATTAGTCTTGAATGGATACAATGGAGAATGAATCTAATCGCGTTCGTGGAGACGGTAAGCCATACGTACGCACGAGCGACAACATCATTATTTTGATATTAAAATAGTATATAATTGGATGTAATATCATATATACAGAATAATTATCTTTTTATATTTATTATTTTCATCATTTATACTCATTATTATACCCATCCAAATGATGAAGTGGTTGAATAACAAACTACCCCACGAAGTGGAGACGACAAGCCGTACGTACGCACGTATGGTGACATGTCATTCATAGAATGGATAAAATAATGAATATGGATGAAACATTTTTATAATAACATCACAGTATATAGAATATACTGGATTTATTATTTTAGAATGGAAACAACAAAGAAAGATGAAGTGGAAGAATAAAAGAACATGAAAGACGTGATGAAATATTTACCTCTTCTTCGGGTTCATTCTATTGATTTGATCAAAAGGGATCCTTAGGTTTGATTTATGACTAACATAAGGAATATAGGATGAATTTATTATAGTTGAGAGGATATTTTGATAGGGTTTGGATGAGCCAAATGGATTTGATGGTGTGAATTTGAGAGAAGGGGAAGTTCCCTTTTATAAGAGGGGTGAGGGGCACCTTAGGAAAAGATTGAAATATTATTTTATAATAAAATAATTTTCGGTCTCTAATGGATAAAAAATGATTTATTTCAAGTCTAAGGTATGGATGGGTTGAAAAACACTCAAAAAATAGGTTTTAGACAGGTTTGGGTCACTATATTAACCTTATCTTCTATATTTAACTCTTAGTTAATTAGTTTGACATTTACCATGTCTCTTTGTATTTTTATATTATATGGTTAATAATGTTACTATAAACATAAAAGCGAACAATAAGTGGTTCAGTAATGAAAAATATAATATTATTTAAGACCTATGGCTGAACCTTAGATTTTTAGGAATAGAATATCAATTAATAATATAATATTTGTTTTAAAAACTGTTTTATGTCAATTTTGACACTATTTGCTATTTCATTTTTGTTAAATTCATAACAGCATTATTACTTCAATTTTTTTTAATCAATCCTAACATATCAAATTAAACTATAAAATTAGTAGATGGAATCAAAACTTTTAAATTATATTTATTTTAACATCTATAATACCATTTATTTGATTATTTCATTAATAAGGAAAATACTGCATCATCATTGTGTCATAAATAAAATTAATTATTAAATGTTTAAAAATTATATATAAAATACCATTATGTAGGGAATATTTTTATATTTATAATTAATATTTATAGTTTAATATAAAACATATATAACCCTATTTAAATATTGTTTTACTAAAAGATATATACTTATGTCATTTTTGTATTTACTTTAACATAATTACTATAATGTGTTATTATCACTTACAAGTGGCTCCATGGGGTCCCGAAATCGACGCAAGGATTCCCATGGTCGGAATTGTATTAGAAAATAGGCTTAGAACACGTGTTAGAATAATTTAATATTATTATAATATAATTTTTACCCTAATTTAAAGGATTTACCCTTTAACCATGGTAAAAAAAGTATTTACCGAAGTAATTATTCGAAATGTATAAAAATTAAAGTTAACTATTCACACAATTTGGACCTCCTGATTCTAAATATGGAACTAATTTTTATAAATTCAAAACAAATAAGTGGAATAAATTAATTTAAAATTTATTCCCGTTGTCAAAACAAAAAGCCTGTTTTTAAGAAATAATAACTATCAAAAGATTGACACTTGCTTATGTCTAGTTTAAATGTAAAATTACATCTGATAACCAAAATTGGATTAAATGGTAAAAATATAATATAATTATACTTAAAAACTACTCAATATTATAATTTATCACTATAAATTATTGTGATTAAAAAATTTGTTTTTAATTAAAATTTAGTATTTTTCACTATTAATCGAAAATTGAATGTTTTTAGAAAAATACAAAAAATTCACCCTAATATAATTTTGATATTACTAAATCAAAACTTAATTTCATATTGAAATATAAAATTGACAAAATTTCAAAAAGTGGGTATTACTATTCATAACGGCTAGTTTGATTGGTCGCGATGTGTTAGAATCTTGAAGTTGCGTACAACAAAAGCTAATTCATTATTCAAAGGGAAACGTACCATGGAATCTTGGGGTGTTACATATATCGCTTTTAAAATATTATAAATCTAAAATCAATTTATAAAAAAATAATATTTAAAGACCTTTTTAAATTACCCTCATTCCTCTTATAAAAGGCCACCACCTCTACCAACTTCCACACACCTCCCAAGCCCCATGTCTCACCCTACCTTTGATAAAATAAGCTGCCAACATCCCTCCCACACTTTTGTAAGACTTAACTTGGGAATAAGGAAACTCAAATAATCCTTTTGTCTCAAATGAAAATTAGTTACCCGATTAAGTGGAAGATTAAGAATGAACGAGATAAGTCAGACTCAAGGTAAGAGACTTCGTCTCAATCTCCTTTATTTTGGGAATAACTTGATGTTATGCACCATTATTTTTCTATAATGTGTACATACATCCATTTGAGTCATTATATAATTAATTACTATATTTTAATGATATGTACAATTTTGTATAATGTAATTATTTAATTATGTGCATTCAAGCATTTCTTATGTGGTAAGGGAATTCTCAAACTTCTCTTTCCTTTCAATTTATCTTTTATGTGGTTTGTATTATAAATTTTCCTATGATGTTCATATTTTAATATTATAATAACCCTCTAATATATTATGAGTCATTTATAAATGGGAGTTCATTGTCCCCTCTCTTTTTAATGTTTTCTAAAACCATGTTTCATAGTTGTTATAGTGTAGAATATTCTTCTCAAAGTCTCTCTCTTTTTATCAAGAAATTATCTTATTTTATTTATGTTAATAAAAATACCTATTTCATTTCAAAGGGTATTAATAATGACATAAAAATGATTAATTTTATTCTAGAAGTGACATACATAAAACTCTCATTCATTTTTATAGGTTTTAAATGACATTATTATCATGTTTTTGAGTGCTTTTTAATCCACCATAATTTTGATATGAAACCCATATATTTAATTTTCTATTTTTTATTTATGAATTTTTTTATTATAATCTATGTGTATCACATGAAAATAAATATATATTAGGGGAATTACCTGATAGTACTCCAATGCATTGGGTAATAAAATTAATCTCTAAAGATGACATCTTTTACGATACCTGGGTGGATAACCTTGGTAATTTTTACGATATCTTGGTGAATACCCTTGGTAATCTTTATGATACCCTAGTGAATTACCTTTTTAATTTTTATTATATCTTGGTGAATAACCTTGTTGATTTTTATGGCACCTTATGGATAGACCTTGGTAATTTGGCACCTTAGGGATGGACCTTGGTGATATGATTAGGATTGTCTAAATTAAATGTTTTAGGCACATTTTCTAGTTCTGATCGAAGTTCTTATTGTTATGATAATCCTCTTCCTCATTCCTTTATGAAAGTTCTCATGTTATTATTTATATCTTTCAAGATCACATGTAAACTGTTTCCCTTAGTTTTCCTTATTGATATTTTTGTGCTCATCCCATGTTTTTAAAAAAATTTCACAGGTGATAAGATTTATAAGGAAAAGGAAGATGCTATGATGAAAGTATTTGAATATTTATATTAAAAATAAAACCTATTTCATTTTAATAGTTTTTTAATAAAAAAGGGACGACTTGTAGACTTAGATTTTTTGTAATATTGAATGTTTATGTAATATTTTTTCCTAATTATCTAAAACTATAATCCTAAAAGATATTTGGGAATGAATGAAAATAAATTCTTGTCAAGTCACTTGAATAAGTTTGGTTTAAGTTCGTGTCCTTATAATGTGCTTCCCATATAGGCAGGTCTGGTTTGAATCTATTGACTATTCCTTCTACTGCGTATTTGTATATATGTACTAAGACCATTATTAAATCCTTCCAATAAGGGTATACACTCCAAACTATTACTCATTACACCCTAAATACAATTCAAAAACCTTTGGTGTATGGATAGGCTCACCTAAGGCCAATGGAACACAACTCGATATCACCGGTCGAGTGGCTAATCGGGTTTAGGATGCTACAACCAAAGTCTTCCAACTAGTAAGAAGGGCCAGATTTTATGACAGTGGTGATGATAATATTAATGGTCATATAATAATAAAACAATATGGGAGAAGAAATACCAAACTTAGTGGCGGAAATAATCAAAAACATTAGTAAAAGTAATCCCAAGGAATTAATCCATTATAGATAAGAACACATGTCATTACAATAATACAAAAAAGACAAAAATATTTCATGTGTCTGATGATAGAAGAACGTATTCAAAATCCACAAATAGGAATTCCAACTCGATCCAAGGAACCAAATTTTTTTATATTCCATCTATACCATAAACCTTTGTATACCTAATTACTATGATGTAGAGTAAAAACATGGTCTCTAACCTGATCTCAAAACCATAAAGGCTACATAAATCTAGAGGGGCCCATGTAGGGTCTGAGTATAAACTCAGCATGCCACCACCAACATGTACCCGTCATACAAATATAATTATATAGTGTGTTCATAAGAAAATAAATAGAAACTAAATTCATGAATAAATTTAATAACATTATTTACTCATGAACAATAGCAATGAAAAAGCTTTTAATTGCCTTGGTCAACACCAGAGTAGAATATTATATCCACCGTCAGTCATACTAAATAACCTCAACATTTCTTCCACAAAAAAGTATCACAGTACCTTGTACCAAATAATACCACATACATCCTGACATTGAGTACAACCAGAGTTCTTACGACAAGCCCAAAAAACATGTCACAAGTCCCATGAGCATCCATTCGAAAATAAACTATTGAAAAAACGGACAGACATCCTGAGTTATGGGGATATCTGTCCTACAATATATAATAAAACACTTGGCTCAAAAGCCCACCAACCCAAGGAATTGAAATATAAACCCTTAATTAATCTCATTCCATTGGCCTCAAATAGAAACGACGAGCCTCAACCCCATCAATGGTCTAAAACAAAATCTCTTGTCACTTTCTCAGTTGAGAACCTCCTCCATAACTAATAGTCTAAACCATCTACCAACCCACTATAACTACAAATGCATCCACCCATAAATAGTAATCAAAATCACCTCAACTAATTCCTATCATGCTGAACATGACTCCAAATAAATCTTTGACCCAAAAATATCTGTGGAAATCCCCAATAATTCTTATGAAATGATAACCGCAAACCTCATTACTGTCACGACCCATCCCAGTGGGGCCCGAGCCACAACTCCCCAAGCCCGCCTCTAATAGGTCAGGGGCTGGTGACTGGCACCGAGTAGGCATGCTAGTAACATGGGAGGCATTGACTATAAACCTATACACATGCACACACATCTCCAATCCCACAAAGCTTAAAAGTAAAAACTATAAAAATGAAAAATGCATGCATACACTAAAACCCAACCAACATTGTTAGACAGGGAAGTAAAGTACAGTAAAGTAAAACCCTGGGCCAAAAGTACAAGCCCACCAAAAAAAAGTCTGCAACAAATCCAACGTGTAGAGAAAGGTACTGGGACTGTAATCCGCCGTCAAAGGAACACACTTCGGCCTGTCTGATCTCACTGAGCACCGTCCGGTCCTGGTCCGCCTAGAATCCTGTCAAAGGATCTCTCGTCTGCACAAGACACGACACGTGCGGGAAAAGCCCGTGCAGGGGTGAGTATAAAAATACCCAATAGGACACCCCGAAAACCACAAAGGAAAAACATCACAAAGAAAAGGCACCATCATCTCTACACAGTATATGTCTACGGAACATATAACAAGAATATCCAGATATACTCATACACAAACGACCTTCGCGATACCGCCCCTAGATCCAGCTCGATGATCCCACTAAGCTTACTATCGGGAGAACACACTTCTAGGTTTGAAGAGAGAGATATGAAGTACTCGTTCCAGTAGAACACACTCCACAATTACCTTGGGAACAAGATGCTCAGATGAGGATCACAGCCACGTCATGGGGTGATTCTGACAACTCAGTCTGAGCTAATCTCCTAAGTAGAGGATCGGTGCCCGAGTAAAGTTGGTCACGTCGATACCAAGAACTCTACCTAGGGTTCCAAGAATGAATAGAGGATCCGGATCAGAGGGGATTCCAACAACTCTATTTAGGGAGTTCTGCTGAAGGGATCATACTCTTATATAAAGGAATCGATACCAGAACCTTCAGGGAATTACCAAGGGTATGAACCCTAAGAACTAGTCCAAGTCACATAAGGAAAGTGGCTCAAGACTTGATAAATTTATTACATGGCATGTAGTATGGTTACACGCCGTGTTCCTTGACTCCGGGTAATGCCCGTGTAAACGGCCCGTTTCCTCCGCTCAAGCCGTGAAAAACCAAACTACACGACGTGTAGAAAAGTACACGTGGTGTTCCTTGACCATGAGTACTCCTATTTACACGGCTCGTGTCCTTCACCTTTGCTGGATAGAAAACAACTACACGGCATGTGGAAGAAAATCACATGCCGTGTTCGTACGCCTGGGCTCGCTCCATGTACGCTGGCCATGTTACTGTACACGGTCTATGCCCGTGTCATGTCGCCTTCCCGTGTACCAGTACACGGGGAATCCCGTGTACCAGTTCACAGGGAATCCCGTGTATCTGGCCGGGTCTGGCTGGGGAGGGGTATACATGGTATGTCCATGGCCGTGTATCCTGCCCGTGTCCGTGTACTCCCAGAGTACACGCCAGGTAACCCTACTGACGAACACACGCCGTGTAGCCCATACTACATAGCATGTAGTTGGGATTTTTCCAGAAACATCATCTTCTTCCCCACGCTTCGGCCGATCCTTTGGATCTTCGTTATCTCATCCGTTCGTCACAATACTCTAGGGTTCGGTTCGCCTTATCACATGAACACTGAAACATGTGTTTTCGATCTTTAAATCGTATCATAAACCTCAATCGATCCTCTCGAAGAAAAATGCCCAAAAATATGAATCTCCTAAACCACTCCGAATCGCTCGCTGAAACCATCGTCGCACCTCCGTGGGATTGCTTCAGGGTTGGATCTTGAATCTTGGAATTTTGCGCCAACAAACGAATGTGCAACGATCGATTTCCTCCATGAACGTGTAGAACACAACGAAGAACGCGAGGGAGAAAAGAAATAAGAATTAAACAGGGGGGATGAACCTCGATCTTTGTTCATGAAGATCTGAGATCTTCGTCGTTAGATCAAAAACCACAAAAATAAAAAGATTATAATTCTCTAGTATTTGATCTCCCAATATAACCCCAAATTGCACCCGCCCGCAAAAAGATCGATCCACGGGCTAATCTGTTCGTGGATTAGCCCACGTTCGTCATAGAAAACAAAAACAGGGAATGGTGAAATCAATAACAATCATCCAACCTGGATTCTCTGCATTTGCCGGTAAAGAACCGCTCGCCACATCATCGTCGCCGTCGAAATCCGTCAAGAACGTCGTTGCCGCCGCATTGGGGGTCCCCTCCAGAGCCGTCAAAGGTCTTCAAGGTTATGGGGTTGTAACCCTGGACCCTGGCGCAAGCCTCTTTTTAAATATGATAAAATATATGAGATTTTAAAAGATCTTACTTCTGGAATAAAATATTATTATAAAATATTTTATTACTTTTGCGTCCAAAAACCAGATTTCACCACCGACCTACACCGGCCGATGTTAAGCCTCGCCTAAGGTAAAATCGTTGTTCTTAACGCAACGGTTCTATAATATTTCTAATCCAAGAACCCGTTCGGGAGTTATTCCACTTTTTTAGGAAAACTGCACGCGCGCATAATTTAATTATTAAATTAAATTCAACATTTGTCCCGGGCTCACCGGGCCTTGGAACTGCACGCCGTCTCAGAGACTGGTCTCGAAATAATTACCATATAATATTAAAATAATAAATGGAAAATTCGGGACATTACATCACACCCACCTTAGGGATTTTACGTCCCCGAAAAGCCAAAACAAGGGATACTCAAAAAGATGTGGGTACTGCACGTGAATCTGAGCCTCCCGATCCCACGTGCTCTCCTGGAGATTCTCGTACTGCCACCAAACACACACCAAGGGAATGGCTCATACACAAAGGATCTTCTCCTGCCGATCCTCGATCTCCACTGGGTACTCAGCAAAGGTCGCTCCGTCATCGATGTCCAGCTCACCCTAGTCGATGACGTGTGATGGATCAAGCACGTACCTTCGTAGCTGCGACACATTGAAGACGTTGTGTACCCGGTCCAACTGAGGAGGTAGAGCCAACCGATATGCCACCTCATCAAATCTACTCAGAATCTGAAAAGGGCCAACGAACTTCCAAGATAGCTTGCCGCCTCGGCTAAATCTCTGTAATCCCCATCAAGGTGAGACCCGAAGAAACACATGGTCTCCCTCCTCGAACTCCAAGGGCCTCCGCCTCCTGTAGGAATATGACTTCTGCCGACTCTGTGCAGTCTTTATCTTATCCTAGATGACATGCACCTTCTCTGTAGTAGCTCTCACCATCTCTAGGCCCATGAGTGCTGACACTCTCGGGTCAGTCCAGCAAAGTGGCGACCTCCAGGGTCACCCTTACAGAGCCTCGAATGGTGACATACCAATAGTGGAATATAACTGTTGTTATAAGAAAATTCCACCAGTGGTAGGTGATCCTCCCAGCTACAACCGAAGTCAAGAATGAAAGCTCGTATCATATCCTCCAGGTCCTGGATGTTCCGCTCTGTCTGACCATCTGTCTGGGGATGAAATGATGTGGTCAAGCATATCGGAGTCCCAAAAGCTTCCTGCAATCCCTTCCATAATCGAGATGTGAAATGATCATCATGATCTGAGACGATCGTGGATGTTACTCCATGATGTCAAACTATCTCCCGCACGTAGAGGCGTCCCAAGATCTCTACTGAACTCTGCTCTTGTATGGCTAGGAAGTGGGCTGACTTGGTGAGTCGATCAATGACCACCCATATGGAATCTTGTCCCCTGGACGTGTGTGGTAAACCTATCATGAAGTCCATGGATATCCCATCCCACTCTACTCTGGCACCTCAAGGGGCTGAGTCAAACCTACTGGAACCTGGTGCTCAGCCTTTACTTGCTGACAAGTAAGGCACCGAGAAACAAACTTTGCCAAACACTTCTTCATCCCTGGCCACCAGAACTGACGTCAGAGGTCCTGGTACATCTTTTCCATGCCTGGATGCACCATCAAAGGGGATGTATGGAACTCCCTCAAAACCTCCTCCTGCAACGTCACTGGTACTACCGTGCGCCCTCTAAAAAGGACAACGTGCACCTCTCCTGAAAATCCATCAGCAGCATCACCTGTGGATATCTGAGCATGTATAGTCTCACAGCTAGCATCCTCGCACTGTGCTTCCCTGACTCGCTGTAAGAGTGGAGGGGTAACAACCATCGACTGAAGGTAAGCTCCCTCATCTCTATCCATGAAGGACAACTAAAAAGAGTCCAACTTCCTTGTCGCCTCATCCAGCAACTGCTAACTGGATTTAATATTGAGAGCATCTTCCACCACGTTCCCCTTCCCAGGAGTATAAATGATCTCAAACTCGTAATCCTGGAGGAACTCAAGCCATCACCTTTGTCTCAAATTCAGATCCTTTTGAGAAAAGATATATCTGAGACTCTTGTGATCAGAGTAGATGGTAAACCGTTCACCCATCAGGTAGTGCCGCCACATCTTCAATGCGAAGAATAACGCTGCCAACTCAAGATCATGGGTCGCGTAGTTCTGCTCATGTGGCCTCAACTGACGTGAACCATAGGCTATCACCACTTGCCTCAACATCAGGACACAACCAAGCCCAGTTTCTGATGCATCGCATAACACCATGTACTCAACACCCTCCTCCAGTAATCTCAAGATCGGAGCACTCGTCAGACTCTGTCTCAACTGCTGGAAAGCCTCCTGGAATTTCTTGGTCCACACGAATGGTTGTCCCTTTCGGGTAAAATCTGTAATGGGTGCTGCAATCCTGGAGAAATCATGGATGAATCTCCGATAGTATCCTGCCAACCCAAGGAAACTCTGCACCCCCTTCACGCTCCGGTGTGGCTACCATGTTAGCACTGCCTCCACCTTTGCTGGGTCCACTGCTACACCATCCGCTGAGATAACATGCCCCCGAAAGTGGACCTCCTATAACTAGAACTGACACTTCAAGAGTTTCCCATACAACTGGTTCTCTCGGAGTGTGTTCGGAACCATCCTTAGGTGTCTCGTGTGCTCCTCCTCGGACGCAGAGTACACAAGGATATCATCGATGAAGACCACTACAAACCAGTCTAGATAGGGCAGAAAAATCCAGTTCATGATTCCCATGAACACTTCCGGGGAGTTCGTCACACCGAAGGGAATCACCAAGTACTCATAGTGACCGTAGTGACATCTGAAAGCAGTCTTTGGTATATCCTCCTCCCGTACTCGAAACTCGTGATAGCCTGATCATAGTTCAACCTTCGAGAACCATCGTTCCCCTCTCAACTGGTCGAAGAGGTCATCGATCCTCGGTAGTAGATACCGGTTATTCACGGTCACCTAATTTAAGCACCGGTAATCCACACACAACCTCAATCTCCCATCCTCCTTCTTGGCAAATAGCACTGGGGCTGCCCAGGGTGAAACGCCAGGTCTCACAAAGCCCTTCTTCTACAAGTCATCTAGCTGCATCCTCAGCTCACAAAGCTCTGCAGGAGCCATCTGATAAGATGATGCTGATATCAGGGTCATCCCGAGTTGCAACTCAATGCAGAAATCTATCTCCCGACGGAGAGGTAGCCCGATGAAGTCCTCCGGAAAGACGCCCTCGTATTCAGCCACCACTGCTGGAAACTAGAAACTCGTAACATCTGCCGCACCAAGGGATATGCTTGCTAACTGATGTGAAATCAGTTGTGCCCTCCTATGCACAAGTCCATCCTGCGCTGCCTAGGTCTCTCTTTCACCGACAAAAGAGAACCTCATTCCATCACTGCAGACACACCGCACCCTTCGCCTAAAACAATCAATCTGGGCATGAACTGTGGATAACCAATCCATGCCAAGAATGACATCGTAAGGCCTCGACGCTACCACCGAGAGGTTCCAACCAAAACTCTTGCCTCCAAGGGTCAGGTCACACTGCCTGCAAAGGTGTGTGATCTCTGAATCTTCTCCAGTCGGTGTTTCTAAGCGTAAGGGTCAAGTCAACGGCTCAACTGGAATATCAAGGTCTCAAACAAGATAAACAGCCAGAAAGGAATGACTAGCACCTGTGTCTATCAATACGGAATCCAAAGTAGAAAAGACACAGATAGTACCTCTAATCATTCCGAGAGTACCTGGGTCAAAATCCGTTGCCGCCTGCAGCTATCCATGTCTCTGTCCACCATCTCCCTGAGCCTGGGGTGGACCTCCTGGGGGTGGTGGTGGTAAAGGGTCGAAACACTGACAACCTCCAGCTTCTCTCCCAGCTCCTCTACCATGTCCTCCGCCTCACGGATCTTCCTTCTCCACACGTTGCCTCTATCGCGGTGGTCCATCCACTACTCCCGTGTCAGTAGCACGGCGGGTTGGAAAATATCGAGTGAGATGTCCCATTCCATCACATGAGTAACATCGCCTCTATCAAGGCTGGCTGGAAGCGCCCTGTGAACCCTGTACGGCTAATCCCATGTCCTGGGATCTCCTCTGGAAACGTCTCCCACGCCTGGGTCCCTGACGTCGGCTCCCTGTCCCCGAGGTCTCTGCTCTAGCTCGCCCACTGCTGACAACTGTCGGTTGTCCCTGCTCTGCCAGGAATCTCTTGACCACCAAAGCCCGCTCGAGCACCCCAACATAAATAGGAATGCTCATAGGGATGATTCTAGCTCAGATATATCTGCACAAGCCCCACTCAAAAGTCCGAGCTCTGAAGTACTGATCTCTGACCATATCCATCGAGTATCTCAGGAGGTCGGTAAACCTCGATGAATAGTCAGCCACCGACATGGTTCCCTGCTGGAGCTGAAGAAGCTCCTGTATACATACTACTCTCAGGGTAATCGGTGAAAAATACTCTCTGAAGAGACGCTCAAACTCCGACAATGAAAGAGTCGCCTCATCACGAGTCTGGATGACCAAACTCCACCATCGCCCTGCCGAGCCCTGTAGAAGGCTCGCTGCCAGGATCACCATCTAGTCTGTTGGTGTCCTGACCAAACGGATGACTCTGGTCACTACCTCAAGCCAGTCCTCTACTACCTGAGGGTCAGGCTCACCTCAAAACCTGAGGGGTCTCTGTCTTTGAAACTCATGGAGTGCGCTCAGCCTGCACTCCTCCACTGGTATAGTAGGTGCCAAACACTGACCCTCAGGTGGTGGAATAACTGGCACGCTACCTGGTGGTAGAACTGGGGGATCTAGTCCCTGTATCGAAGCTTCATCACTGAGGGGGTCATCCTCGTGTACGATCTGCCGGATCCTAGAGGGTGAACGTCGTGGAGGCATCCTATTTAAGAAACATGATGTATCACAGTCAGTGAGTATATCTGGAGAGCTGACTCAAGAAGGAAATAGAAACCACAACCCATTCCTATATGATTCATGTACCATTACCTTTCCCTGTACAACTAGTGTTTTCATGTTCCGAGTCAAAATACAAGTTATCAGAGCCCTGGTGTATGGATACGTCGGCCGCCGCACCAACACTGGGGTCCCTGGCCTGAGATCCGAACTCGAAACACTTAACACTGTTTCCCCAGACCAACTCACAGACTCTCGGTCCTAAGGTAGAACCGAACACCACTGATACCACTCTGTCACGGCCTGTCCCAGTGGTGCCCGAGCCACAACTCCCCAAGCCCGCATCCAATATGATAGGGGCTGGTGACTAGCACCAAGTAGGAATTCTAGTAACATGGGAGGAATTTCCTATAAACCTATACACACACACACACACACATCTCCAATCCCAAAAAGCTAAAAATTAAAAACTACAAAAAGGAAAAATGCATGCATACACTAAAACCCAACCAACAGAGTATGAAAGGAAAGTAGAGTACATTAAAGTAAAACCCTGGGCCAGAAGTACAAGCCCACCAAAATAAAGTCTGAAATAAGTCCAACCTGTAGAGAAAGGTACTGGAACTGCAATCCGCCGCCGAAGGAACACACCTCAGCCTGTCTGATCTCACTGAGCATTGTCTGGTCCTGGTCCACCAAGAATCCTATCAAAGGCTCACTCGTCTGCACAAGACACAAAATGTGTGGGCAAAGCCCGTTCAGGGGTGAGTATAACAATACCCAGTAAGAAACCCCGAAAATCACAAAGGAAAAACACCACAAAGAAGAGGTACAGTTAGCTCTACACAGTATATGTCTACGAAACATATAACAAGAATATCCAGATATACTCATACACAAACGACCTTCACGATACCACCACTAGATCCAGCTCGATGATCCCACTAAGCTTACTATCGGGAGAACACACTCCTAGGTATGAAGAGAGAGATACGGAGTACTCGTTCTAGGAGAACACACTCAAAAAGTACCTTGGGAACAATATGCTCAGATGAGAATCACAACCAAGTCATGGGGTGATTCCGACAACTCAGTCTGAGCTAATCCGCTAAGCAAAGGATCGGCGCCCGGGTAAAGTTGGTCACGTCGATACCAAGAACTCTACCTAGGGTTCCAAGAATGAATAGAGGATCTGGCTCAGAAGGGATTCCAACAACTCTATTCCGGGAGTTCTGCTGAAGGGATCATACTCTTGTATAAAGGAATTGATACCAGAACCATCAAGGAATTACCAAGGGTACGAACCCTAAGAACTAGTCCAAGTCCTAGAAGGCAAGGGGCTCAAGCCTTGAAGAATTTATTACACGACATGTTTTACAGTTACACGCTGTGTTCCTTGACTCTAGGTACTGCCCGTGTAATCCTCATGTGTCCTCCGCTCAAGCCGTGAAAAACCAAACTACATGGCATGTAGAAAAGTACACGCCGTGTTCCTTGACCATGAGTACTCCCGTGTAAATGGCTTGTGTCCTTCAGCTTTTCTGGATAGAAAATAATTACACGACCTGTAGAAGAAAATCACACGCCGTGTTCGAGCGCCTGGGCTCACTCCATGTACGCTGGCCATGTGACCGTACATGTTCTCTGCCCATGTTTGTGTCGCCTGCCCGTGTACCAGTACACGGGGTACCCCGTGTATCTGGATGGGTCTGGCTGGGGAGGGGTATACATGGTGTGTTCGTGGCCGTGTATCCTGCACGTGTCCGTGTACTCCCGGAGTACACGACAGGTAACCCCACCGACGAACACACGCCGTGTAGCCCATACTACACGGCATGTAGTTGGGATTTTTCCAGAAACGACGTCTTCTTCCCCGCACTTCGGCCGATCCTTCAGATCTTTTTTTTCTTGTCCGTTCATCACGATACTCCAGGGTTTCATTTTCCTTATCACACGAACACCGAAACAGGTGTTTTCGGTCTTCAAATCGAATCATAAACCTCAATCGATCCGCTCGAAGAAAAACGCCCAAAAATCTGAATCTCCCAAACCGCTCCGAATCGCTCGCCGAAACCATCGTTGCACCTCCGTGGGATTGCTTTGGGGTTGGATCTTGAATCTTGGATTGTTGCGCCAACAAACGAATCCGCAACGATCAATTTCCTCCAAGAACACGTAGAACACAATGAAGAATGCGAGGGAAAAAAGAAACATGAATTAAACAAGGGGGACAAACCTCGATCATTGTTCGTGATGATCCGGGTTCGTCGCAATTAGATCAAAAACCACAAAAATCAAAAGATTATAATTCTATAGTATTTGATCTCCCGATATAACTTGAAATCTCACCCGCCCACAAAATGATCGATCCATGGGCTAATCTGTTCGTGGATTAGCCCTCGTTTGTCGTAGAAAACAAAAACCGGGAAAGGAGAAATCAATAACAATCATCCTACCTGGATTCGCTGCGTTTTCTAGCGAAGAACCATTCTCCGCGTCGTCGTCACCATCGATATCTGTCAAGAATGTCATTGCCGCCACGTTGGGGGTCCCCTCCAGAGCTGCCAAGAGTTTTCAGGGTTATGGGGTTGTAACCCTGGACCTTGGCGCAAGACTCTTTTTAAAGAGGATAAAAGATTTGAGATTTTAAAAGATCTTATTTCAGGAATAAAATATTTTTATAAAATATTTTATTACTGTTGCGTCCAAAAACCATATTTCACCACCGACCTACGCCGGCCGATGTTAGGCCTCACCTAAGGTAAAATTGCTGTTCTGAACGCAAAGGTGCCCTCTGATTTCTAATCCGAGCACCCGTTCGGGAGTTATTCCACTTTTTCAGGAAAAATGCATGCGTGCATAATTTAATTATTAAATTAAATTCAACATTTGCCCCAGGCTCACCGGGCCTCAAAACTGCACGCTGTCTCAGAGCCTGGTCTCGAAATAATTCCTATTTAATATTAAAATAATACATGGAAAAGTCCGGGACATTACAATTACCACATGTGAACTCATTCTCCCATCGTGGCATTGTCATTATCATATTCCTCAACCTGAAAATCATTTCGCCTCAATTCTGATGGTCAAAAGCATCCCATATATCTTTTTCTGTGCCCTAATCTTGATGAACCTCATTATCTCAGTCCTAGTGATCAATATCAGATCAATATCTTTGGTCATGCTTGTCACATACCAATGGAACGTATTTCATCATTTCACATTTAATTAATTTAAAAAATTAACACAATTGAAATAACCAACCTAATCAAATACTACCCCTATACATGTCTTAGTATATTTAAATAGTGTAGAGTATTACCATCAAAAAATCATAACATCAATTAAACATTTTAAGCACAAACATTAATTTATTAAGGTTCTCACCTGGACAACCCACATGTGTGAAACTAATAACTCCCCCAATAATGCATGTATATTTAAGAATAAATCTAGGAACAACATACATTATAATTATAGGTTCTCACTGATTTAATTTTGACCTATAATCTGAGCCAATATGATATAAATCAATATTTTGGTAAAATTCCTCAAAAATTGGGAATTTGATATCAGATAAAAATAGAAATCCAAATAGTGAAGTAAAATAAGAAAAGAAGCAATATGATTCAAATGATTTTCACTATACTTCCAATGAACCTGATGATGTGTAAATCATAGCTCAAAAGGAAGAGTATAATAAATCATTGAGTTGGAGAAATGGGAGCTACATGAATGGAGCGAGGTACATGAAGGGGATAAGAATAAAATTTGAGAAAAGAAATAGAAGGTAGGCATAGAAATGTTATTCCACACCCATTAATGAACCGTGTGGTTTGGATGAATGGTTTCTCTAATAGTGTGACATCCATGGGGTGCCACTATCCAAAGGCACCCAACCTCGCAGGGCTAGGTGCCCGTTTTGTAAAACTATGTACAGATTGTGTGGGTATACTATACTAAAAAATGAAGGTTTATCAGATGTCCATGTTCCTCACCCACACACAGTTTGTCTAACCATGCTCCAGTTGAAATGGGAGATACTGTTTTGGCTGTAGGTTAGCACTAACCATACTCCAAGTGTTGTCTCTCCTAGAATTTTCTAATTGAAGCCTGATGATCTTGAAACCAAAACAAACCTCCAAGACACTATTCATTCCTTAAACCTCATATAAAAAAACATGCTAATTCATTTTTACTATTGAAATTATGCCTCAAATACCACTTTAAAATTTCACCTATCCATCAAACATAAAATTCAAATTTACCTGTAGAAATGACCTTTCTAAAACCTAGGATATTACACTACTAGATTGAGTGGAATCATATACTAGTGCAATACTCATAACTACATTTATCACCTATATTCCTATTTCCTCCCATGACAAATAAATGTTGGTTCTTAATAAAAAAGTTACATATAGTCAAAAATATGATATAAAATAATTATAACACACCATCAACCATTATCACTCTTCAAAAAAGTGTCCCCTCTATCAAGAATAACATATAATATTGATATCCTATATCATTTATAAATTCATCAATTTTACACAACATTAATAGTATTATTACTCTTTCAGAAACACACAAGGGGATCATATCAAGGGTGTACATTAAATAAGTATATATGTTTATGAAGTTAAAACCAAGACTTAGAAACATCATTACGAAAATAAAGTCATAATATCATCTTTTTAAAACCCAACCATGAAAACATCATTTGGAAAACCATATCCAAACATATAATATTTTTAATTAATAATACTAAATAATTTTAGTTTAAAACATTTATTTATAAACATGATATTTCCCCATATAAATTTATTAAGAGTCAAAAAACCCCTTTAATTATCAAAATACCTTCTAAAAGAGTCTTATAATAATTTCAACAAACACATGGTGTGAATAATTTATATTAAAATATATTCTATGAATTGAAACATGAGAAATAAATTTTATAGAAATTTATTATCGAGGGAGTAACCAAATCCCTTTGGAAAAAAATTAATATATAGACTTGATATAATTTTGTAAAATGTAAAAAATCATTGGTTAGAAATATTAAAGAACTCATGTGTTTATGATTAAAATAATATACATGGGAGAAACTATATCAAATTGTTTAATTTAATATTAACAAATTTAATCCACCACAAAAGGTCCAACAAATCACTTATAATACAATTTTTATCCCTAAATAAAGAAAAAAACACAATAAATTTTAGTACTACTAAATCATAGGTTATCAGAAGAAAATAAAAATAGAATCAAACAGAATAAATCTTAAAGAATAATAAGAGAACACATTACTTGTGAAAATATTTAAGTTAAGATGCTAAAATCTCAAGGAATCAAATCCAAGTTGAGTCCAAGAGATTTTCTATGGATATTTTTTTGCACATGAAGAATAAAGAGACCATGGATGATTGTTTTTACCCAAGGATAATTTTTTGAGATTTGGAGTTGAAGTAGTTCCCTATAGATTATGGTATTTTTTCTAAAGAACTAAATCTAAGGAATAATATATCAATGTATTTTTTGTGATTTATTTTGTTATAAATACATAAATCACAATCAAACTCGAATAAAATAATATAAACTATGTGAGTTGATAGGTTTTAAAATTTTTGGAGTGATTTGGAAATGGTTTGGAGAAGTTTTAAAGTAAAGTGTAAATATTTTTGTGGTTGCGATGGTCTGGATTAAAAAATTTACTATGATCCAAAATTATCAACATCGTTATACTCTAATCATAATGTTCAATTAGTATAGAGAACCAAAAATCATCAAATGTAACATAACCTCCTTATATTCATAAGATTAATTATGATATCATCAGTGAAAATATGACAAATTTTGAGATTCATTAGAATAAACTTATCGAATAATAATTGTAACTCTAAATATTAGATCGAGAAATTTGGTAATGTCCAAATTTGATAATATTCATGACCAATATTGTTTAATATTCATGTTTTGAAACACATATGTGGAACTTCAGAAGTAAATAGAAAACATAGGAGTAATTTATCTGCTTTTATAAGATTCACCTTAAGAAAAATAGAAATTCTTATAGTCCAAAAGTTATAAAAAAAACTCTATGTTTTCATATGTTTCATCTATGATAAAACATAATTTCATAAGAGTCACTAAATTTTTAAAAAATATCCAATATCAGTTTTGTAAGAGTAATCCATGAGTAGAAATACATAAAAGTGATGTGTCTATCTAATACTTGTTATAGTCATTTGATATTTTATAAGGGTCACTACTAGAATTTGTAAGGGTAATTTGGAAGTCCATATTAGAAATTTGAAAATGTCCTCACAATTTTATTAAACTATAAAAGTTATTCTTAAATGATTTTTATTTTTCATTATATTCTAGTCCCTAATTTTGTAATGGTTACAGAATTAATCAAATTTGGGATTTATATAATTTAAAAAAGAATTATTTTCTAGAATAAACAACGAATACTGAAAATAAATATTGTAAAAAAATTAATGAGTGTTCAAGTGATTAAATTATACGAAGATTAAGTTAATCTATCATGATTTAAATATCCCCATGGTAATTTTAGATTCAAATATTGTATAAAATAGTTCATGTAATGGAAATTATTATTGCGTTGTGACCATACAGTTGAGGGTAAAATAATAATATCCTTGCACCATAATGAGTAACCATGAGAATTAAAGTTTGAGTTGTACTAAAGGTGAAAAATGGTTTATGTCATGAATAATTTAGTTTCATCAAGAATTAATAATATGTTCCATTTTGGTTAAAAGAAATATGGTTTCCCATTCCATGAATCATCCAGTCACACCATGAAGTATAAGAATGTCCACCTTGATAGATCCATAAACTAATAATGAAGAATAAAAATATGGATATGTTTAAAAAGAAGTTAGAGTGGTTGAATGAATTTTTTTTGAATTTTAGTATTAAATCAAAATTTTAATAATAGTATATTGGTGTTGTGTCTGAGATATATAAACAAGGTCTTTTATGTATTAGATATATGAGTGTTTCACATAGGAAATAGAAATAATATTCAAGTACAATATACTGGAGTGAATGATCAAAAAGGATTATTTAGGAGAAAGATATTATAATAATACTTTTTTTGTAGTGCAATTTACTCAATTAAGAAGATACATGAATTAGGGTGAGTATGACAAGAAGAAGACAAAGAGATCACACATTTTTATGTGTAAATCATCCCATTTTTTTTCTGTGGATATGTAGAAGGTAGTCACAGGTGATATAAATAGTAAATAAGTGTGGGATGAAATTAATATATTTTTATGAGATAATTATCAGAGGAAGAAGGATAATCAATTCATTGAAAATACAGGACAAAGGTGTATTTTTTGGATACTTTCCTAAAATGCTATTGTTATTTTCTTCTACCAAAAGAAAATTAAATACCCTACTCATTTGTATTTATGATTGTTACTATATTATATCACATGTTATTGGTTGAATTTGGATCATCCATTGGATTAAATTTTCATTTTGAGTAGTGTACCATATCAATCAAGTGTCATTGTTTCACTCCTCAGTGTTTGTGACTTAGGAAATGAGTTCTCTCATTATAATAAGTAAGAGAGGTTTATTTTAGAATAATTCATAAACAATGTATTAATATTCACTAATTCACCCCTAGTGATCTACAACATGAATAGGGCCACAATAATTATTATCATACCATCACGTTTTCCTACCTAGATAAATATTTTTTTGATTTCTTCTTTGTAGGTTTTTTTACATTGTTTTTGTTTGAAATTTTTAATAAAATAATGCTTTATGGTTAAAGATTTGGTCATTAAATTTTTTATGAAGATATAAAGAACTCTAATTTAGTGAATTGTAATGGGGTCCAACATTTTATGGGATGAATTGTTACATTTGGAAATGTTTTATGTTTCCATATATTTTTTCAACCAGTCATATTTTTTTAGGAAGCCAATGATGGATTTATTCCTTATATTGAAGTTACTTTTATGATAGAATTTGGGAGGATGAACTTAGATAATTATGACCAAGCATGGAATTCTATATTTTTATCACTATCAGAGAATGATTTTCTCAAGGTAAAAATTAGATAAATTCAAATAAATTTATAAAGGAAATTCAAATGTAAATAAAGAAAAGATACATATTTAGGGATCAATATATAAATATCTATATATGAACTATGATGAGACAATGGATAAATTAGTCACTAGAGTAATTGAAATTGTGATTCCCATTAGAGGTTTTGGTGATTATTAGTATAATTTATTTATTATTGAGAAGATAATATATATATATGGATAAGTTTGATGAAAAATATTTAGCACTCTAATATTAGGATACAGTTATACTTCCATTGGATGATTTGTATAGTATTCCAATTACGTATGAAATATGAAAGTTTTGTGTTTCTAAGAAGAAAAACATGGATGAAATGGAAATACAATTATAATAATTAAATAATGTAGTGTTTAAGAAAGGTGTAAAGGTTGATGAGGAATATTTATATTTAGATAAATATTTTTCTGTGATGTTTAACGAACTCATGTCCTCATCTCAAAAGGTGTTTGATAAAATGTTAAATTCCATGATAATTTTCCTATGAAGTGTTTCAACTATTGGGGTATTATACAATTTTTTCTAACTATACATGGCTATAAAAAGATGAATTTGAAAAGAGTGAAAATGAGGACGATAATCCATGATGGTTGTTAAATAATAATGAATAAAAATATTATTTGAAGGGGAAAGGGAAGGATATATCTAAATTTCAGAAGAAAATTTATAATCTAAGATTAGTGGTCCTGCTAGCTGTGATGTCAATGAAGAGTTGAGTCATCCAGTGAACATGGTGAATGGATTATTAAAATAAAGGATAATGAATAAAAAATAACAAGTCATGAGATACATAATTATGAATGTGAGTAAAAGTTAATGATAGAGTTTATGCTAAAATTTGAACTGAGAGAGAGTTTCATTAAGATCTCTCACTTTTAAAATATAAAAAATAGTGATGAATAATTGTCACTTATATTCCAAAAAAGATAGCTCATATTATGAAAACTTTTCCAGCTTGAAAATTGAAATTAACAAGTTTAATAATTCAATTGATAAAAACAAGATGTGATTTATTGAAATGTGAATTAATTGCAAATAAATTGGGAAGAGGTTTGAGATTTTACAAAATAAATTAATCATTATATAAAAACAATTAATTATGTTTTAATATTATATTTAAAATTGAAGTCATAAACCTAAATAAAGGTACATAATGAAAATATTCAAATAAGTTGAATTGTCATAAAATTATGTGATTTTAGTTTTTAAAAAAAATATCATATTAAAATAGTTTAAAATATCATAAAATTATTGTTAAAATTTTTGACTTAAATAAATAAGTAAATATATTTAAGGTTATAATAAAACAAGACAATTCTCAGAAATCATGAATTTATAGGAACACAAATTTGGAGGAAAAAACTATTTTTAATGGTGATTTTAAAATAAAAATAAATAATTATAAATTAAAGTGTAATGTATTAGAGTTCACCAAAATTTTATTTCAAGAAAAGGTCCAAGAATAATGTTTATGGGAAGGATGAATAAAAAGTGTCAAAGTATAGACATAGTGTTTTTTAGATGTAAGTAATACTTATTTGGATATTGTTGGAACTATAGAGATTTTCTAGACATGGAAATGGGATTTATATTTAACAAAAAAACAATGATCCTATAAATTGTTTTAGAATATATTAAGGGATATTTATCCCACTAAAAGGATACAAATTAATAATCAATATAGATATATTGGACTAGATATTAAGATAAAAAATGACCCAACCTTCAAAAGTTTTTTATGGAATATGTGACCCATTGGGTTACCTTTCTGAATATTATCTTACCATTTTTCCTACCCAACTGAGTATGTGTAATAATACTCAAAATTATTAGAAGATAAAAATTAAATTAATGTAGAAGGATTTTTGTAAGTTTCACTTGTAACATCACAAAGGAAACATCCATGGATTTTAGACAGTGTCTTCTCAAATAATATGATGTTTTATTAGAAATTATTCAAAGATGTTAAGAAGTTTGTGAAAAGGTTATGAACATAGATAAGGGTTTTTCACATGAAATTATAGGAATTAGTTCATCAATCATCAGAGAATGCAAGCTGGAATTAAAGAGAACATTTTTAGTGAATAGATTGAAACAAAATTTAATAAGTTTATATCAACTCCATGATAAAGAATAAAAATTATTATTATAGAAGAATAATTTTTTTGAAGTAAGTAAAAAAATAAAGTGTTGTGATGAAAGTGAAACACACTCAAGATAACAATTTTCAAATTTGTAATGATGTGAACAAGAATACACCTTATGTGTGGGATAGGAAATATTCTATGAATTCAATTGATATTTTTATACCAAACTAGGTGGATAAACATATATTATTCAAAATATTGTTTAAGGTTTTATTTGAGTGAGAATATAGTAGATAAATTGAAAAAGAAAATTGTGTTTTTATTTCATGAAAACAATGTAAATGATCTGAACATTAATAAGTCAATATTAGTAAGAAATAAATGTTAACATGTCATTTTTATGATTTTAAGATGAATATGTGTTTTCCTAATGTAAAATGGCATTTGAAGAAGAAAATGGATGATCAAAGTGGTTTTCAATCAATGAAGGATTTAAATACTAAGCATAGTGATTAAATAAGAATTTCCAACCTTCTTCATCAAGGGATAATGTATGATGAATTTTTTCCCTCTTAAACTTGTTCATTAAATTGTTGTTTTAAGGCTGGGATAATGAAAAAATAAATATCATAAGTTTTTATCCTATAATTGATTCACACAAGTTATACAAATATATAGGGGAAATTTTTTTAAACAAATTTTGGAGAGATATATTATTTTAGGGGAGAATTAATTTAAGGAGATATTGTAAATTGGGTAAGTTGTGATGTTAGCTTGTGAATTCATTTATCTTGTTTAGTTGGAGTATTATTAAGAAATTATCATACATGAGTTTAGAGGATAAATTTATGAAGTTGAAAATGATTTATTCTGATTTGGTATTAAGTGATATAAAAGGATATTAAAGAGTTCATTCTTGTCACTATTTAGGGATGGTATGATTTAATTATACAATATTCTTGTCTCCTATATCGATTATACTCAAGTGGGATTAAAATTACTGAGTAATGATTCATTGATAATTATGATGATTTTGAACGTTATTTATGTTCCTTAGTTTAAAAATTAAATCTAATTTGGGATATTATTTACTCTAATATATATTTTGGGGATATTATTATGATTATGAAGACAAAGGTTCCCTTTGGGATATCATTGAGACACAAAGAGAATTTTCTATGATTTCATGTTGAATAAGATTCCTCTAGAATACTGTATTTGTTTTCTAGAGAATTATATTTATCATATAATATATAAATATGTATATTATGGTGGATTTTTTTAATACATAAATCTTATTAAAACTCACATGAAATAGTATTCATCATATTAGGTAAAGGTTTTTAAGGATTTTTTAGGTGTTTTGAAAATCAATGATGTATTTGGGAAGTATTATGGAAAAATTTTGGGGTTAAAAATATAAGGATAAGAAAATTGTTCATGTCAAAATTTCTTAAGAGTAATTGCACTCTAATCATAAGGGTCCATTTGAGACAGAGTTTGAGAAATTAGAGATGAAAATAGATTCCCCAATAAAAATCAATAGTGGAAAGATAACCCTCCCTTAATATTTATAAGATTTATTATGAGAATATAAATGTATATATAAAAAATATAAGATCTCATAAGATCAATATTACTTAATCATAAGAGTAACTCTTGATACTAATTCCTGAAATTTGTTAATGTAATGATTTTTTAATATTAATACTGATAGTTTAATAAGAGTCACATTGAACAATTTTTAAGAGCCATTTCAGAAGTAAAATAATAACATAAGATCCTTTTGGGGACTTTTGTAAGAGTCATCTTGAGTGGAATATAAGTTATAACAATCCAAATTTTCTAAGAGTAATAATGAGTGTATATTTAATTATTCCTAAAGAAAAATTTATTTCATAAAAGTAACTTAAAGTGTTTATAACATTCAATACATCTTTCATAAGAATCATTGATGAGTGAAAATATAGAAAAGGGAGTAGTCTTATTATAACAAGTAAGAGGAATTTTAAATTTCATAAGGCTCACTCATAGAATTCATGAAGGTAAATATGAATACTAGAATGGAAATTTTACAATGTCCTTAGTATTCATTGAAAACATATGATTTATTTTTCAATGATTCATAAAGGTCATTCTGAAGTGGTCTTTAAATTCCAAATTGTTCTAGACATAGAAATATTTTTTCTTTCTATAATTTAAAATGATTTTTTTAAAAAATTTACAGGGAATTTCTAGAATAACTATTTCTAGAAAATTTTAAGTTTTAAAAATATTAAAGAAGAAAATTATTAAGACAATATATCAATATATAAATATTTTAACAAAATTTTGATTCAAGCGAAGGAGAAAATGGATTTTACTCTGAAAATTATTTTTTCACTATGACTGTGAAGTTAAGGAGGAAAGAAGAAGAACCATTAGACACAAATAACCTTGAGAATTAAATATTAGGTTATTCTTGGGGATAAATATGATTAAGTTTTAAAATAATCTCTGTTGACCAAAAAGGAATAAGAAATTTCATTTCAATTTAATGAAAACTATTTGGACATATTACGAAACATATAGTCATGCTATAATGTATATCAAAGTTTACTTAGATAGATCCATCAACTGAATTTGGAGAATAAGAAATGTGATAAATTGATAAAATAAGTCATATTAGTTTATGTAAGTTATTTGTTTGAATTATAATTTGAAATTAAAATTATATTGATTATATTTTTTCATTTTGTACATGATATATGGATAGGGTCTTGCGTGCATGATAAAAAATGAGCATTGTGCATATAAAACAATAAGAATGCTCATGTATATTATATATGAGGGATTAATTGGAAAGTATTATTCTAGATAGAGAGATAGAAAGAGGAATAAAAATTCGTGTTCATTGAAATGTATACAAGTAATAATATACTTATAGTGGTGTGAGTGGAATAATATGAAGAGAAAGATCACACACTAGTTTTTGTGAAAATCATCAAAAATATTTTTAAATAGATAATTAGAAAGTTGTAAATCATCTTAAAAATAATAAATAAGTATATTAGTAATTTAATATATTTTCTAAAGATAATTATTATAGGAAGAATGACTTGCCACAATACTACATGGTTGCGGGAAAATTTTCAGGATATCTATCAAGAGATAATTTTCACATATTCATTCATCATAAGTAAAATAGAAACCCTTTTTATTTGTATCTAATTTGGTTATTCTCCACGATTTTATGGTTATGGGTGAATTTGGATCATGTAAAGGATTAGTTACTCATTTTCATTGTAACTCATGTATATTTAGTGTCCCTAGATTATCTAATTCCCCATTATGTTCCAGTTAAGTATTGACATTGATCACTCCCATAAGTGTTGGAGGGTGATTTAAAAAAAATCATGAAAGAGGTAAATAGATTAATATTCACTAATTGACCCCTTCCCCAATCAGTGATTCATTCCATTGTTGAGGCCATTAAAAACCAAGATTGATGGAGGTGAATGATGGGTAAGAGCTATAAATATTTAATGATAGAATAAATAAAGAATAATGGGTTTATAATCGAGGTAGGTGAAAACTACAAATTCACTAATTTTAATTTTATGGAGTCTCACATGGTTTGTAAAATTTGATCTTAACATGAAATAGACACTGGATTCAAGTTATACATATCACATGGTTAGGTTTAATGATTACTCCAATACTTGTACAAACCATATGGCATCTAGTGAAATGGAGCCCCATGTATAATTAGTTCACATTGGTACTCATTTCCATGTGCCAACTATACAGATCAACTTGAATAAAAATTCCCCACATAAGGATAAATTTCATGGTTTCTACTAACTGTGGTAAACCATGTACCAATCATTTGAAATGTTATAGAACCAATCTATAGGATCATATATATACCCCTATCCATATAGGATTAATCCATATGGTTACTTCTATTTTCCCCTAATAATGTACCTGTAACTAAATTGGAAGTCACATATGTATGATTTAACCACACGGTTTATAATAACCATTCAATGACAATGAGATACATAAAAATTTCCAATCCTTTGGAATATTAGAAATCAGACTTCTCCAAGTCCATGGAAAGTTATAATAACCAATTATTAAATACTTTATCATCCACATGATTTTTGAGTGTATAATCCAGAGAAAACATTCTCGTATATGGATAAACTCATGAGACTCTATATTAGATTACATAAAAAGATTGAATATTAATGAATTAGAATATTATCATAAAATAGGGCCTGGTCAAGAAAATAAATACCTCACCCAATAAACTAATATCACTACCCTCTAAAGGAACAAAGGAAATTAATTACAATATCTACTTACCATTATTGGATTTCACTTACGATGATATTCCCAACATTTTAATGATACGTATAATAATCTGATTATCAAAATAAATAAATTACTCCAAAAGGATTGATAAAAAATAGTAAGACTCATATTAGTCCCACTAACTAGGTGTTTTCATCCTTTAGGTAAGAAACCACTATTTATGTTCAATTCTTAAGAACATCCCCTTAAGGATGTTTAAATACAATAATAAATAACTACTAAGAATAGGACTTAATTATTTTATCAGAATTAGATACCTAGAATTTTTGTGATTAATAAGGAACACTATCTTAAATAAAATAAAACATAGGAAACCCAATATTGATGAAATCAAAATATCAATGGGTGTACCTCAAGTAGTCATTATATTGGAATCAGGTTCAACAGGTTGAACGTAGTGATCTTATGAAAGGAAAGATCTGACTCTACCAATTTCATGAATTTTATTCTATATAACCTTTATGGGTGACCTAAATGACCATAGTTTTTTATTTTTTTACTATATTTTTGATATATATTCTTCTTATAACCCGACTTACCGCAATACAAAAATATTAAGAACTTACATTCAGAATAAGATAATGAGAGTAAATTATATGGACTTTTAATGAAACCACCTACCTAACTAGACAAAATTAACTTCCCCTTTACACTATTTGAGTTTACTTTTATTGTCTCCAAGAATAACATAAATAAAAATAAATTTAAGTAATATAATCATTTTTTCCTAAAAAATGATTGTCTTCATTACTACTTCTACATGAGAGGTTTGGGAAAATAAAGACACCCATAATTGAAGATCAGAATTAATAACCATTATAATGTATAGGTATTATAAATAATCATCAAAGGAATGTTTATTTAGTTTGTGGTTTTCTACAAATAAAATACTTCCACCACTTCCTTCTCATACCTTCAAGCATAAGCATTGTGAATTTGAGCTTATGTGAATTAGTGAGTTTTTGAAGGTTGAATATTTTCTCAATACTATCTATCCACTCTTCTACTTCAGGGGAACCATGATACTCAAAAAATAAAGGTATATATGTCATAAACACTTACAAAATATCTTTGTTATTATTGGATAGAAATAACACTATAATTCAAAGATTAATAAATAAGTAAATCTATCTTTATTATATACTTATCAACTAGAGGGTTCACTTATGAAAGATCAATTATTGTCCCCACTTGAAATTATATAAAGGATTTATTGGGACATACTCTAAAATAATGAAAAGTATAAAATTTAATAAAAATAATTATTAATGTTAGAAATTATGAAAACCAAATATGTACAGTTTATTCAAAGAAACAATAACAACAAATATCTTTTTTGATATTCAAAAAATTTAATATAAAGGTTTTTAATGAATCATTTTGATAGATATATTTTTCTAAGTTCCTTAATCAAAAAATAATAATTTAATGCGTAAAAAATTTAATACTTTTATGCATCCACAAATAAAATATTTTAAATAAACCCAATAGAGTTTTATAAAACCCCATATTAGAATTCATAAAGCAGTTTACAAAACCCATTTTCCAAAAAAAACATGGTATTGGTAATTTAAAACCTCCAATTAATATCAAAACATTTATTAATTTCCTTTAAATTATAATAATTAACCTATTAAAAGGACAAACCTAAGGATTTAATCCTATAAACCCCAATGAAAGCAACATTTACAACATTAATAACAAATATTGAAAAAATCAAATAATATTAAATAATCCATTAAAAATATAAGAAAATTTTAGAATCTTTAAAAATATAAATATTGACAAAATAAATTTTGAATGATTTGGCCACATAATCTGGAATACTTGTTCTAACAAAGTTAATCCTAATAGAGGTTTCCTAGAATGGCTGGAACATTTGTGCATGGTTTCACTGATCATGAAAAATAACCATACGGACTTGGGTTTCTTCCCATTTTTATATAAACCATAGTGTTTCAAAAAAATAATATTTAATCAATTTAAAACATAACTACTGAAATAGAAACTAAATTACTTTAATAAAATATGAAAAAAAATCAAATTTTGGACACACACACCTCGAACAACACTGGTAACTCAAGGTTCATTATAAAAAGTGTTGTCAAAACACTTAGTATTATATAAAATTTAGGTTCTATAAAAATTATCTCTACTCAAACATGAATCCCCAATTAACAATTTGGATATACTACTAATTTTTCATGGACCAATCTAGGTCAACCTTACAATTACAAGGGTCATCCCCCCAAAAAATACAAAATTGTGTCCATGGTCACCACTGGTCAGAAACTTGTGTTAGTGAATAAAAATATAAATTTATTGGACTAATGTATCCTAATAAAATGATAATAGAAAAGGAAAAAACACCTGAGATTTCATAATTACACGTCTTTATGTCATATGATAACACAAATGAGAATTAAAAAAATTTAAAATAAAAACTTACTAAATAATTCAAAAATGGAATAAAATTAATAAAAAACCCACAATAATATCAAATTACTAAAACCAACATAAAAATTATTAGTATTTAATATAGAAACAAACATGAGGATGAAAAGGGGTAACATGGATTATACTTTTAAGTGTCTAAAATAAACCAGATGATCCCCCATACATAATGTATAAAAATTTAAAAAATAATACAAAGACCACAAATACCCTTAAATTCATCACCATGGGACAAGACAACAACCTCACATCCCACCTTCATAACACCAAAAAAATGATATAAAAATAATATCTACTAAATCCAAGTGAAACCTTTATCAATCATGTAATGTGATAGGATTGTGAAAATAATTTTCAGTAGGTATCCTACCCACTATCCATGTATATCCTTCAAAAGTAAATCCATTTTATGCATGTTTAAAACACAATAATAATTTTAATACTGGTATTTTAAATAAAACAAGTAATATGGGGAGGTCACTTAATTTCATTAATCAAATCTTAACCTTGATAAATAATTCAAAAATACAAATATTTCTGGAAAATGAAACATATGAAAGAAGGGAAATAGTTCTGAAGCTTTCTTTGTAAATTTGGAAGTAGAGAAAAAAGAAATATACTATGATTTAAAAAACAATTAAAAATATTTAAATAAACTAAAGTGATAAAGTGTGCATAATTTTAAAAAGAAAAAATATTCTATGAAAATTTACACATGAAAGAAACAAATATTTAACTGAAATAACAATTTCTTATTTAAAAGTATTATTTTTATAATAAAGTACGGAATAATTATTCTATATATTTATAAAAAAATAAAAACATATTTACTATAATAAGAGTCGAAAACATCAAGGATAATAACCATTAACTTAATAATAATAATGATAGTTATAAGAGACTATCATGAATGTAACCACAAATTAACTATCATAGTTTTATCCAAATCTTAGTCCTCATTGGGACACCTAGGATCATCGAGATAATCACGTACAAACCCAAAATGGAATCCATATAATTGGTTCCTAATAAAATTCAACTTTCTAAATACTTATTTTTAACCGAATTGTACTGAATGGGATTTAAAATATCATAACCTGAGTATAGTCTAAATAGGGGGAACTAGCTAAAGAATATTCATAAACTAGTACAATACTGCAACCTATATTTCTTATATAGCTGCCTATAACACCCTATGAAATATAAAAGGAGATGAGAAATAAAAAAAGTGATATGTTTTAAGAAATATGAAAAATGATAATCATAATATAACCTTACCCATGATCAAACATAATATAATTAGTCCCACTGTCAAGAATAAAAAATAATAATTCCATTCACTAACCAAGATATATTGATCAATATTACACAACATCAAGATCATCATTTCCTTTTTTGGAAACACACAATATGACCAATTTAAGGGTGTATATGTTCCAAGGATACCTTTTTATAATTTCTCAACTAGGTATTTGAATTATCTTTGTGAAAAAAAGTTATAAGATCATTTTTTTAAAACAAACACTGAAACCCTTATTTGGAAAACCATCTAGAACACATATCAATTTTTGAAATATCATCTAGAAACAACCATAGATTAAAATAAACAATTTATAAACATGGTTTTCCCCACTGAGGAATAGATTTAGAGATAAAACACCCCTTTAATGATTAAATTAATTTAGAAATATCCTCCTATGCATTTAAAAAAACACTTGGATTTTATAGTTTATATGAAAAGATATTTCAATCATTGAAACATGATAATTATATTTTGTACTAAATGAAAACTGATAGAATAACCAAATAAATTTATAAATTTGTTAATATATGCACTTGATATATATTTTTGATAATAAAAAACTCATGTTTTAGAAAAAATCAGTAAGTCATGACATTATGTTTTATGAATAGGGAATCCTACCTAAAAATGTGGAATTAGGTAGGAATAATATTAATCCACCACAAAGGTAAAAAATCAAATCAAAGAAAATTTTGAAATCAGAATCAAGGAATTACACAAGTAGAGTTTGGTAAAACTAAACCCTAGGTCTCTAAAAACATATTTGGGTACAAAACATAGTATAACAGGTAGAAAATTCCAAAGATGAATAAATGAGCCACATAAATGGGAAAACTCCTGAATTTAGGGTGATAAAATATCATAGAATTAAAGCCCAAATAGATAGGGGTGGAGGAGGATGGAAATTGGGTCCTAGAAATATTGAATGAATGAAGATATAGAGATTAAAGGGGTTAAAATATAGTGAATGGGAAATGATAAATTCATGAATTTTAATTTAGGTCATCTCATTCTGATCAGAAAACCATGCAGTGACCACTAATTTTAAACATTACAACCTACACGATTTGGTTTCATCATATGTTCTAAATATTTTTAATCCATGTGGTAGCCCCTATAATGGAACTCCACATATGATTAAACCACATTATTACTCATAAATACTCACCAAACATGCAACTCCACTTGAACTGGAATACCTCGTTCACGGCTAAACAAACCAATTTATACTAAGCATGGTAAATAACACCCCAAAAATGTAAATAGTTCTAGAACCAATCTCCCAGCATACATAGGTACAACTTAACATATATGATTAATTCTCACGGTTACCCATAATCAATCACTAACAGGCCTCCTTCAACAAAAATGAAAACCTCTTATATATGATATAACTAGATGATTTTTAATAACAATGTGTTAAATGTGTGATGACTACAGAAACAAAAAATTCATGACTCTAAAATTTTAATGCAAAGATACTTTAGGACCATGAAAATTAGTAAATATATACAATAAAAAGAAAATGTGATACTGAAATTTGACAACCAGGGATTCAAATTTTCAATCTAAGTCTCTATCTAGGAGATATCATTACTCGCATGTGTTGGTTAAATATTTATTTATTTAATTAATATCAACTAACAATAAAAAAATAAATTTAAATAGAATGAAAACTCAACCCAATATTAGAAAAATTTACTTGAGATCAAAAAATAGACCATAAAAATCTTTATGAGGTCATTAAACATGGTATATTAACCATTTTATAATGTTTTAACGGCTCAGGACATCAAAACTATGTAATGATCTAAGTCATACACGAAGAAAAACATTAGTCATTTCATTATATACATAAATTAGCTCTGATGTTATGCTTGACTTCCTTTACAAATATTACATTTCTTCCTTTAATATGTGTTTCCAATATCTAGAATTTCAGTTTCTTTCAACAAAACCAATGTGACTGGCAGCATCAATACCACCAATGATATTACAATGTTTAGAAATTATATATAATTGATCATTATTGAACTACTATTTAATAGAATAGTGAATGTTTAAGATCAATCTAATGAGGAAAACAAATTATCCTTGTAATATTTATTTATATTATTTTTAACCGAAATTTTTGAATAAAAATGGATAAAAAAACTAAAATAGAAGGTCTGAAAGATAATAAATTAAGAATAAAGGGAAAAATAAATATTAACAGATAGTTTACAAAAGATAACTATCACCTTTATTCATAAATTAATTATTTCTAGTGGAAATATTATTATTTTAATGTAATCAACTTCTTTATGGTCAAACTTCACAATTTTCCTTAATCCAAATTAAATTTAAAGATTAGAGAAGCAAATCAAATAAGGTCTATTAGGTTCAATATTAAACACAAAATTAAATTAAAAAATACTCCCCAATGTTAACTTTTCTAAACCAATTTATATTTCATATACTAAAAGTCAACTTTTTCAATGGTTTATTAAGGAATGATATGAGAAAGGTAATCTCAATGTCATTCTTAAAAAACGTGATCGTTTTGTAAATAATCTTAATAGAGAAATTAATTAACCATCCACCTACTATCAATACCTCACTATTTAAGAGACTATTCACTCCTGAAAGAAGAAAATTCAATCATGGATTAATTTTTCATCATAATATAGTTTGGAAAAAAAATTAATAGAATAGTAATTAAACTAGAAAACAAATGGACAAATAAATGAAATTAATTTTTTTGATAGATTAATTGATAAAAAATATATTGAATGAAACTAATCCTCATATAACTAAATAATACTTATGATATTTGAAAAGAAAAGGAAAATTTTACTCCCCCATACTTTACAATTATAAAATAGTATCTATTTATTAAACTTAACTACAACACATTCCAATGCTACCCATTTCAACATGATGAGTTATATATAAAATATAAATTCCTATCAATTAACCGCAATATTACTCCATAATGATGTCAATATTATCGTGTTTATATTAAGTTCCTATCTATTATCTTTTTACATACTATCTACTAGAAATTTTGGTGATGTTCCAGGCCATTTTTTTCATGGTAAGAGTTTAAAATATTCTTCTACATTACATTGAATCGTGAATGGTGCATAGTTTATGGCATGATATTTTCATGAAACTCTAGATATATCCTCTTCTTTAGATCATGTAATGAAGGAAAGTGTCACTTCATAATTGTCTTTAATTACTTAAAAGGTATTCACATATAAGGTTGTTTCAGTGTGATGTTGGTACTCAAGGTGTAATGATACCTTTATCCCTAAATCATACTAAAACGTTTCTGACAACATTATTTAACAATGACTGTATCCTTATTTATATATGTGGATTCATCATGCTTATTCAATGGTTCTCTTTGTATTTCCCTATAGTATGCCTACCTTTACTCCTTCTGTAATGTTGTTGAGTTTTCCTACACTACAGTTTTTACTTCTTAGTCATGTTATTCCTCCACTGTGTTTTTTCAAATATAGTGAATAAATACAAATGTGGTGTGAGTTAACAAACAAGATAGGCAGATGGAATTTTTTTCTTATTTCTTCTTAAATATTCTATTATAATTTCTCTCTAATATCCGTTATGGTGAATAGAATAGGTTGTGTCATAATTGTTTTTAATTAATCTTATATATCACCACTTCAACTCTTTTATAGTGTGGGGGAGTCTACTATAGTGTATTTTCCATTGAGTACTCTATTCTCATATCTTTTCAAGATTAGATTCACCATGATGGACCTAGTAGTGTTGTGATTTTTTATAGCTTTATTAGATTCATCCAAAAATTTATTTCTGATATCCTCTAGTTTAAACGTTCCATAAATCATAAAAATATCACAACATTATACAATTTTAAAGATTGTAACCCCACTATCCCAGACATTGTTGTTACTTTTTTACATTGGCATATGATACAAGGAATCATATCCTGAAGGACCAAATAGTTTTGTAGTCATAGTAAAATAGATACATATGTTAATTTACATTACATTTTAATCCATAAAATATATAATTTTTTTTCATTGGGAACACCATTATACACCTTATTTTATCCCTATAATTAAATCCCATAACACTTCCTGGTATCCTTTGAAAAAATTAATCCTAAGATATAGGTGAGCTCAAATGCTCAATAAGGGTATGTGTAAAATGGGAGATATCATTAATAAATATATATAATCAAATTGAAATAATAAATAACAAAAACTCAATCCATTTAAATAATAATTTGAGAATAATATGGAAATAATATTGGATGATCAAATAAATCCAAGAAAAATAAAATGAGATTGAAAATTATCCTTGTATATTTTAACTAACATAATAATCATATGGACATCAATAAATGGTCTCATAATATAGGAATTCATAATACCAGACATCCTAAACAACTCAAAAGACCATTCAAAATAAATATTAAATTTTTGGGAATAAATCCATCTAGTTTCGAAAATCTATTTGTCTCATAAGTCATGTCGACGCATCGAGGTGATATCTATAGAGGGTCCCCAACTATCACTTAATAATTCCAATTCATTCCTAAAATTAAATGGGTTAATCATGATCAAAATAAAAAATCATATTGAAAATAAAATATATTAAATGTTATTATATACCCCAATCGAAATAAAAATAATAACAAATCATTCATATTAATATAGTGAATGGTAAAAAACTCATACATTCTCATTCAAACTGATGATAAACCATAAAAAGAAATAATAAGGATGATATCAATACAGAATATCCCCTATGGATAAAATGTACAATAAAGGGTTGATATCACTAATTAATATAATTACCAAAAAAATGTCAAGTAAAAACATTTTTGAGGAAATAAACTTGTTCACATCGAAAATATTTTTAAAACAAAATGTTCTCAAAATAAATTTTAATTAATTTTCATTGAAAATAACCCCTAAAAATAAGTAAAACACCTCTTAAAAAATTTATTAGTCATGATAGTAGAAAATTTTGTTCATTACATATATTTTAAAAAAATTAATCCTTTCACATTTTTGGTAAAAGTCAAACAGGCATTGTTCGGAAAATGACATGATGATTCATTTCAGATAATTTTGAAAAAAAGTAAAACATGGGTAAAAATGTATTTAAATAATAATTATCAGACTTTTGAAAACATTTTTTAAAATATTTTTATAAAATATGGTTTTGGTAGAAAACATATTTTTTACCAAAGAGAGAAATAAAGATTGATTTTCTTAAGAGCATTTCATGAATCATTTTAATAACAAAGAGAGTAAAATGGTGCTATTACTTTAAAATATTAATGAATAACTAGAGGATAATAAAACTAATTGATTTTAATTAATATAAAATACCACATCCCCCAAGGATACATAAACACAAACAATCCTGAATAATGATGGGATGGTGACATACACCGTTACAACTTTGGTAACATTTGAATCAAAATAAACATGAAATAAATAACTTTGAATGAATATTTAAATACCATGAAGATAAATATATTCATTATATAACATATGTTAGTTATATAAACAACACAAAAGGAATAAGTGGTTAATATGGAAGATGTCTCACGAAATTAAAAGTGAGATGATAAACTCTTTCATGAAATTTGAATTCCTTCATATGTGCTTAACCTCCTATAATATAAAAATATTTTTATTATAAATTTATTAAAGAACCATAATCATATATATCATACCATATATAATTTATTTATATTCTTATTTCTCCTTTTTTAACGATTCTTTGTTAAAATCACTGTTTTGGGTGATAATTGCTTCAGTTTTCATGTATGTTTTGGTTTGTTAATTTCTTTAATTTTACATTAACCATGAAAATATAATCTTTAGAATGTAAATAAATATATAAATTTCATATATTTTTTTATATATTTATTTATAGTAATCCATGTTAGTTAATTATATAAAATTAATCACACCGTTCATGGAGATGTAAAGTCGTATGTAAGAATGAACGTTGTTTCCATTTTATCGATGGATAGAATTAATGGAAATTAAATAACACTTCAACTTTATAAAGAAATTATAATTATATATATATATGATTTATATTTATAAGATACATCCTTATTTACATCCATGTAAAAATAAAATAAGAAACATTTGATATCACTACGTGGAGGCGGTAGTCAACACGTATACATTAACGATGATAGATTTTTTTCCAAGGGATTAGAAGATAAGTATTTAGAATTTGTATCATATTTAAATAATTATTTTTAAATCATAAAAAATAATATATTAATTATCATTATCCTTACTACCTTCCCTTTAATGTGCATGTGAAAAATGGATCACATCGCTTCCCGAGGCAGTAGTCTGTCATACATACGAGCGACGTTATCATATCCCCCACAAAAGAAAAAATAAGAAGATATATGTGATTTCAAATCTCAAAAAGTATAATATTATCATAAATATCATATAAATATTTTAAATACTTGATTATAACCTTACTTTAATTGTGGTGAATAAAAATGAATTATATTGTTTCATGAGTAGGTAGTCCCCCATACACACGATTGACGATTTCAATTTTCATTTTAGAGAAGCATAGGTGGATACATGTTATGGAATTAACATAAAATCATATCATTATATAGAATATACTATTTTTATTACTTTATAACATTTAGATATGATGTTAAAGAGTTATAATAAGTTGTATAATTAAAATGTATAGTTAGAAACATTACATATAATTCAAGAAACCTCATCAGATTTAACCTAATGACTTAATAGATTGGATGTTTTATAATGAAAGGAGTATAATACATTGTGATGTATTTGTATAGTATATTTGGGATGTTATTTTATAAACCATTTATTTTTTGTGTTTTTTATTAGAGAGGGGATGTGGTGGCCTTTTATAAGTGTGGGAGAGGACACACATGGAATTTTTAAAAGGAAAGATTGATACCCATGTTTGTTTAATGTAAAATAACCTCTAAAATGGTTAATTATCGAACCATATAGGTGATAAGGTCTATATATGTCCATATAATTACTTTTGGAAAACTTTTTGATCATTGTAACCCATATCTTCTTAGTTTAACCTCCCATAAACCGATTTTTACCTTAACCGGTAATTATATTTTACTTTTTTCACTATTCATTATGGTAAAAAAGTATTTTGAAATTATTTTATAATATAAATAATTCTAATTAAAAGCATCGAATCCATTTTCCAAATTCAATTCACATAGGTGGAAGAATTAAATTTAGAATTATGCCCACACATAGGATGAAAAAAATGGGTTTCCAAGGAGACAATTCTCATAAGTATAGAATGTTTTAATATCAAAATTAAATATGATATTGACTATTCTTAACAAAATTGAATTCATAAAAATATAATCTAATTCATTTTATTTTAAAACCAATTTAAAATATACTTTAAATTTTAAAATAATTTATATTAAAAGAGAGTTTTCAATAAAAATCAGCAATTTCCACTATTCATCAAAAAAATATTCTTTTTTGAAAATTCTCAAATATTCACATAATGATATTTTCTACAATTATATTTCAAAAATTAATTTTATTTTTTAAAATAAATTTTCAAAATTTGGTAAAAATTAAATTTTAAATCATGTGTTCAAAGCTCAAAAAAACCACCTTTTAGAAAATCTCAGTTTTCAAAAATCAAATTCTTTTACTATCAAATGATAATTATTTATATTTATAATCACTATAATAACTATGAACATGTATAATTTTTTTTTCATAATTTATTTAGTTTTATTCATACCATCCAATTTAACACCTAGGTTATAATGGTCATGTTTAAATAATATTTCTATAGAGTATAGTCTTTTTTAAACCATTGTTTCATTCATCATAAGCTCTCAAAGATATTTTATTTATAAAATATATATATATAATAACGTATATGTGTTATATTATCTTTAAATATTTTTTTTCATGTTATACATGCTATCGAGCATGATTTTCCTCATTTAAAATATTAGGGTCTCACAGTATACACCCTTAAATAAATTGAGTATTCATAATTTAATCATGATTTCAGTAGTCAAGGGTTTACCAGTTTAGAATATGCTTCTTGAAACCCAAAATTATAAAAAAGGATAATAAAAAATCTCCTTGATAAGAGAGCAAGGGAATTATGATGGTCATTTGGAATAACACATACTAGGTTTCTAAATAGTAGAACATTTGTGGGATGTAAAGATATGGATATGGCAGAAAACCATAAATTTTGGGAAAATTTCTCAAGGTCTCCTGATAGTATGTTTTGGTTGTGATTTAGTTTGTTGAAAATTCTATATGACCACAAATAATTATGGTTGGTGTTTTATGAACTAGGTGTCTAAGGTGGTGCAGTTTCCCAGTGCTTGCCAAATTTTGGGCCTCAAAATCAGGAGTTTGGGTTTTGTAAAGGGTGATTTACACATATGAGTACACAATAAATGGACCATGAAGCACAATTTTTGGATTTCAAATGAGGTATGTGGTGATGGTTTGTGAAAGGAAAACGGTATGTGAACCATGTGTGAGGAATGGTTGGCAGAGCGAATGTGGTTTCTAGGAAGGCCTATGGTTTATGGAAGAAAAATGGTTCATAGGATGGCATATCATTCATGAAAACAAGATGTTGATTTTGATGGTTTTGAAGGAAATGGTGGTACACAGACCTCTTAGGGAAGAACGGTTTACAAGATAAATGTACGTGGTGGAGATTTGGATAAATCATAGATTATTTTATTTTAAAGATAAATTTTCAAATATAAGGAGTAATAATCCTATCATTAATGTGACATTGATATTCATAAGAAAACATATTTTATTAGGGAATTTGGTGAAGTCCGAAAGTGGTTTTCAAGCATGAATTCCATGAAGGTTCACATAGTTCATGACGAGGATTCTATGAAAGGAGAAGGAGTTCGCTGCAACAGTTCAAAACAAGGTTTTTTAGGGTGTTGTAACTCACAATGGAAAACAATATGCATAGCTGAAGTGGTTCACAGAGGAAAAGTGGTCTGTGAAAGAGGTAGTCCACAGAAAAAGGGAGTCTAGTAAATAGATGTGGTATGTAGAAGCAGTACGTAGAGGAAGTTTGTGGAAGAGGTGTTCCATGAAACATATGCACTACACAGTCTGGGGAAAAATTAGGTGGTTCGAGAAGGGACATAAATATTTTTAGAAAGTGATTTCCATTAACTAACAGTATATGGAAAATTGGATTTCATATATGGGTGAAAATGTGACTTCAACTGAGCATCTACCTATAGTTAAGGATGTGTGATTTCATGAAAATGTTGGTACCTACAAGTCCATAAATTGTTAGTGGATCCCTTACATGATAAATGAGTGAAGCAAGAGGAAGACAATGATTTTTTGCACCAACAATGAGCTAGAAAAATAGACATAGGGCATGACACATTGGAATGCAGTGGGAAGACCCTAAGTCTTGTAATGGAAATAAAACATAGCATAGAATTGATCAATCTAGAACCTTTCAATTTTTAAGGAGATTTAGTGGATGTGTTACATTAAAACATTGTCATTACATGCTCCTTGAACGTATCCTAGTGAGGGTGAACCATGTAAAATTGATGTGTCCTATGGATGATATCATTTCTGATCATATATTTCTATGGGAGAAAGAGGGATGCGTTATTTGTTTATAAAGAAATAAGATCCAAAGCATAAGTAGTTTTAAATTTCCATACCTTGATTCACTCCCACCCCGCTCTTAGGGTATTTGAACTGGTAGACCTAACAATTGGCATCAAAGGGAAATGTTAAAAGTTAGTGGTTCTCTCTTATTGGAAGAAATAGTGGTGGTTAATCAAAAATGAGTTCTGATATTTGACATAAATAATTATAAACTATGGAAGAATCCTATGAAGCGCTACTTCTATTCATTATGAATGGATGTCTTCACATTTTCTGTGTTTGGAATATCAGCCAATATCAATAGTGGTGTTTTATCAGAAGCTGAAGGAAGATAATTGGATATCGAGGATACCGGGATCAATTCCCTTGGGGTAGCCCTATAAAATTCAATTTATATGAAGGTTATTCTAGGTAAAACATCACATTCCATGTCATAAAGACTATTGAATATCAATGATGGAGATTCAATGGTCATAGAGGAAAAGATACATGTTTTCTAAAACAAGTATGGGTATATGAGAATGAACCCAAATGAATCTTTTAATGCATTATTTGATAAGGTGAATGTTCTAACAGAATACGTCAGTGGTCATAGAGAATTAGTTGAAGATATAATGAATGTGAACTGTATCATAAGAAAACTCCTACCTTAGTTTCATCCAAATGTTTTAGTATTTGAAGATAATGATCTAAAGGAGATAACATTGGATAACTTTCATAGTAGCCTTGTTGCATATTAAATTAGAAACGATGATAGGGATGATGTGGAAAAGGGGAATTCCACTTAAGTGGAATTCAAGGAAATAAAGAATATCTATATTAAATATAGTCTAGAAAAAGACAATTTGAATGATGTTAGTTCATTTATCCCTTAAAACCTAAAAAGTGTAAGATAAATGTTCAAAGGAAAACATCCATTTGCCTACTTTTAATCTGGAAATATTGGATTTTTTTAGTAAAGTGTCTTAATAATTTTGAAGATGAATATGAAGACAATGATGAAATTAATCCGAATATGTGTTCATTCAATGTAAAATATAGGAGAAGTGTGGAGAAAAATTTCTTAAAAAAGAAGAATCATATTTAAAAAGAAGAAGAAAGATCCAAAGAATCTAAGGTAGAAGATATGGAGGACTACAAGGATCATAAAAAAGATGGTATGGTGGAAGTTCTAGGAAATTCCCAAAAAATAAAAAAAGGTGACTGTGATGATAGAGAAGTAGACGAAATAGTTTATTTTCAAGTGGAATTAAAATATTCTCTTGAAGGGATTTATTTGTGGAAATACAAAATAATGGAATATAACAATGTGGTTTGAGATTACGAACTATATATATAGTAGATGAAAGAAGAGATGTATGAGAAGAATAAAGAAATTGAAAAATTAAAGTCTTCAATAGTAGAATGATAAGGAATGGTGGTTGAGTATACACTCAAAATTGAAGAAAATAAAAGGGAAATCAATAATTTGATAGACAATGGAAAGGATAAAATCAAATTTATCGAAGAACCTGGAGGAATTTGACAGTGTATGACAAAGTGTTAATAATAAAGAAAAATTGTGGACTCACATAACAACACTGGGAAAATAGAAAATTGAGGAAATAGAAAAGAAGAATATGGATCATGGTTATCTAGAAAAATAGAAGCAATAGTCAAATTAAAATGATAAGGCTAGTATGGGGCTTGATAGAAATCTGAAATCACAAACGGTTGTAGTCAAACTACAATCTCATACTCTGAGATTGAGGATTGATTTTGATACAAAGTAGAATCATAAGATGCAGAGAACCCAAGGGATAACTAGTGGTGCAGTATTTCCACAAAAGAATATACCCTTCATAAGATGATATTGTTGTCTAAATATGGGACATGTACAACTTGATTGTTCCATAGAAAATAGGTATAAGAGGGAACATGACCAACTGAGGCAGTCACACAAAGGTCAAATTTTCATGTCATCATTTGATGGTCCCTGTTTTAGGTGTGTAGGAATCAAACTCATGTAATGATATTTCTCATCAACATAGAGGAACGTGCCTTAGAAACCCGAGGCTAGTTATAAGATGAAGACATATATATATCAGCAAATGATCTGAAAATGAAAATTCGATTTATAGATCTACATGATGAAGTATTTCCATCATATATCAAATTATTTCAAGAGTATAAATCCATACATGGTATGAAGTCAGAAACATTGATCAAAAACGAAAATATCTACGTAGTTAGTAGTTTTAGAAATTGCGTTCAAGGCATCAAATCACATAGGGATATGGATTATTAATAGTGTTTGTAGCTACCATATGATAGGAAACACGAATATAGTGATGAAAATCATGTATTTCAAAGAGGGTGTCGTAATATTAGGTAATAATGAAGAGATGAAAATAATTGTCTCTAGAAAAGAAATGTTTGGGGGAAGATATATAAGACATGACGATGTCTTGCTTTTTTATGGTCATAGTCATAACTTATTTAGTGTATGTCAATTATCTGACTGAGGACATGCCATAAAATTTTTCAATAAATTATGGTTAATCAAGGAAAAATATGGGGTTGTTTTATTTTAAGGAAAGTGTACCAAAGGGAATCTATACCTTGTGAGTGGATACAGAGATATGTGTTTTCATTCCATGGATGAAGAAAATATGTATGGAATAAACGTCTTGGACACATGAGCCAAACATCCTTGGAATATTTGGTGAAATATGATGCTTCTCAAGATCTCCCATGATTATCATGTGATTGTACACATATGTGAAATGCCTGGAAATAATGGAAGATCATTTAAAATACATATAAGGAAAAAGTGAAAAGGTCCACTAGATTTCTTGACATGGTTTATATTGTTGTGGGTGGACAAATTTGACTAAGATATATTAATGGAAGGAGATATTATGATTTATTAATTGATGATTATAGTAGAATAGAATGGGTTTCAATCATCACCAACAATTCTGTGGTATTTAGTTGCATAAAAACATATTGAAGGGAATTTGATAAGATGTTCATTCAAACAATCCAGATGATCTGAACTGATAATATAATAGAGTTCAAAAATTTCCAAGTAGAGTATTATCTCAAGAAAAATTGGATAAGGCATCATGTTTTTGTAGTAAGAACAAAATAGAATAAATAATTAGCTGAGAGAGGAAATTAGACTGTCAACAACATGGCCAGAATAATGCTCATTGAGAAATACCTTCTAGATTTTTTTTGAAAATAAGTAGTGATTACATAAATCTACATATCAAATAGAGTGTTACTCTATTTGAAAAAAATAGATGACTTCTTATGAGATATGGTATGGAAAGAAACCATCATTGAAATACTTTCAAATCATCATAAGTAAGTGTTTTAGTATCAATAAGGAGAAACAAAGGAAATTTAAATCTTGTGGAGATGATGGGATATTTCTTGGATACTCAAAGAAAAAAAAGCATATAAATGATTCAACAAGAGTCTAGGAAATATTGTTAAATCTATGATGTAACCATAGTAGAGAATGAGTAGAATCTTCATCAAATACATGATCAGTCTTAAGAGGATAGTGATGACGAATAATCAAATCATGCGATGCCCTAGTTCTAGGGGAAGATTCTGAAGAAGACTTAGAGAATGAGAGGTATGAGGATAAATCAATATATGCACAGAGACTAGTGATAAGAGCTAAAGTTGATAGAAAAAAATTGGTGATCAAATAGTACCCGTGCAGAAAAGTAGGATGAAGAATCTGTAGTAAGCATCATACTTATCACTTGTTGAGTATAAATGTTTTAGTAAAGTATCTAGATATGTGATTTGGGTTCAAGATGTGAATTAAGATCATAAAAACATTGATAAGAATCAAACATTAGATAATGTTTCATGGGAAACAGATAAGAATTTCATTGGGGGGGGGGAATTGAGTTTTTCATAACAAAAATAATGAATATTGTGTTTTTATTCGAAACAAAGCACAATTAGTGTGCAAGGGGTACTCTTAGATAGAGGGTATCAATGATGATGAATCATTTTCACCTATTGTATGGATAGATAAAATTCTCATATTCATGGCCAGAGAAGTGCAAAGGAAGTTCGACGTTTTCCCAATGTATTTCAAGTAAGCATTTCTTAATGGGGCATTAGAAGAAGAAGTTTATACTGAGAATCTAGAAGGTTTTCCCATTCATGAAGATGAGAATTGATTTTTATGATGAAGAAGGCTTTATATGATTTGAATCAAGCGCCAAGAGCATGCTATTAAAGGCTAGATCAGTTACTGAAAATGATCAGTTTTCAGTATGGTGGGGTTTATTACAATCTATATTTTAACCTTGATAGTAATCGAAGGATGATGGTGTTGGTTAATGTCTATGAAATAATATTCGGTGGATCATATGGAGCACAATGTCGAAAATTTTCCAAATTCATTAAAAGTGAGTTTGAAATATCAATGACTAGTGAACTGACATTTTTCTAGGTTTGCTGGTGGCACAAGGAAAGAATGCCCCATTCATTTCTCAATAAAAATATGCTATAATGGTTCTGAAAATAATTGTAATGGATAATTCAAAGGAGATAAAGACTCTGGTGGCTACTCAGATGAAATTTTCCTAGGATGATGAAGTCAATGCAGTTAATATCATAGAATACAAGAAAGTCATTAGTAGTCTATTGTAAATGATAGTGAAAAGACCTGATATTTTTTTTCTGCATTCCATGCAGTAAGATATCAAGGAAAGCCCAAGGAAACCCACTTGCTTGCAGTGAAAATAATACTTTAGTATATCAATGGGATGGGAGATTTCTCTTTGATATATAATGATAAATCCCATCAAGAGTTATTGGGATATAAATATGCATATTTGTTAGGATTAATAGATGATAAAATATCAGCATCTGGTTGTGCATTATATCTTGGAAGATTTCTTATTTCATGGATAATCAAGAAACAAGACTTCATTTCACTGATCACCGCAAATGGAGAATATATTCCAGATACTCAAGAAGGCACAATGTTATTGTGGATGAAATAGCAGCATGAGAATATGTGAATTGAAGTGAAGTATCCAATCAAAATCCATTTGGAAAATTCATGTTCTATAAATCTTAGAAATAATTATGTCCATCACTCAAGGAAAAGGAAAATTGAAATCAAGTTTCATTTAATCAAGGAGATGGTGGATCAAGGACATGTGATGTTGGATTATGTGCCTAAATACCTACATGTTGGATACATTCTGATAAAGTCCTTACCCAAAGAATCATTTGAAAGGCATCAGCTGGCTCTGGTAGTTCAGTCAGCTCTCCGCAGTTGAAAAGTTTGGGTACAGGTCCCTCTCCCTAAGCTATGGTGTGTTTTCCCTAATGTGATAATCTATGATCTTTACCCTCTTGCAGGCATCAAAGGAATGACTTTCATGTTAATTAATAACTGGAGTATAAATAGTGTCTATATAAGAGATAAAATGTCTTATCCAATACATGGGGAGGATATTCAAGGTGGAGTAGTGAGATGGGGGAGTTGATATTGTTAAGGGGAGCATTAAATTGGGAGAGTTTTGTAATTTTATGGTTCATGAACTGATCAATCAAAGGATATATATAACTATAACCGAGGTTGATGATGAAAGCAGAAGAATGGTTTTGGAATTGAATGAAGTGATTCATTGATGAAATTTTCATTATAATCTTATTTCTCACTCGGAGCATGGATCACGTGTGTTTAGAGTATGTGTTTATTAATTCCTTGATCTATATCTTAATCGGAAGAAGAAGATGCTGGAAGATGTTTGATGAAGCTTTAATGAGATAGTTATTTTTTAGGCTGTGAAGGAAAAAGTGGCACACATACCACATAGGGTGGAACAGTTCGCGGGAACACGGTACACAGTGAAGATTAGGGTAAATATAATATTAAAAGATTTGTGGATATGTTTTCCTATATAAGTAGAACTAAACCCATTATTAAGGTGAGGGAATTTTTCATAAGAAAACAACTTTTCCCCATGAATATGGTGAAGTATGAAAGTGGTCCGCGAGGGAGAATTTTGTGAAGGGTGAAGTAGTTCACAAGGAGGATTCTGTGAAATGAGAAGGAGTTTTTGGTAATAGATCATGAAGAGATTTTTTTAGGGTTTTGTATCCCATAAAATAAAATAGTATCTTGAGGTGAAGTGGTTCTTAGAGGAAAAGTGGTCCGTGAAAGAGGAAGTCCACAAAAGAAGGGTGTCTGGTACATAGAAGTAGTACATTGGTGTAATACATGATGGTAGTTATTGGAAAAGTTTTTTCATGAAGCATAAGTTCTACGTAGTTTGCAGATGAGGTGGGTGGTTCATGAAGGGACATAAATAATTATCAAAATAATTTACACTAACTAAAAGTACACATAAAATTGTATTTCATCTACATTTGAAAAAGGGACTTCAATAGAGTATCTACCTATAGTTGATGATTCTTTATTTCATGAAAATGAATAGCCCTGCAAGTCCATAAATTGTGTGTGGATCACTTCTAAGACTAGTGAGTGAAGGAAGAGGAAGAAAGTAATTATCTACACAGGTAGTTAGCCAGAGAAAGAAATATAGTGTGTTACCCTTGGGAATTCAATGAGCAGTCCCTAAATCTTGTAAAGGTAGTAGGCCTCTGTATAGAAGTGATGTAGCATGAGACTTGTAATTAGTAGGGAGATTTAGTGGACTTGGTACAACATCATGTAACCATTGTATTCTTATAGTATGTAGCACAATGAGGTTGAACCAGGAAAAATTATTGTTTCCTATGCATGATTTTATTTTTGTTCATATATTTCTATGGGATAAAAACGGAAGTTGGATTTTTAACGAAGAAACAACATATTAATGGATTGTAGTTTTAATCTGTTATACCCTGATTCTCCCCCCTCTCAGGGGATTTGACTTTGTGCACCTAATAGTAAATAATTAAGGAGACTAATGGGGATCATTGATCATGATAAATTTAATGATCTAGAAAATTAAATAACAAAAAAAAACATAAATCATTTATTAGTTAAGAGATCATTTTATTCATTGAAAATGAATATTCTTGGATAAAATTTCAATTTCAAGATCCTTTTCCTATAATTGAGCAATTTTTTTACCATCTAGACTCAGAGCATAATAAAATATACTTACATGAAATCTCATTATTTTATATGCAAGATTTCTTTTTTTCATTGTTCTTTGACATATTCCTACATCATCTATTAATATAAGAAATTATTATTCAATATGAATTTTTTCCCTAAATCACTAAAATTAACATTCAACATATTATTAGATCAATAAATGAATAACAAGTTATTCCTCCCATTACTGGTTATTTTCCAAAACCAAACTAGTTATCATAATTTATCCAATATAATAGATTATTATCTAATTCATAAATAGTGACTCACCAAATAAAACGTAATCCAATTCATAAATGGTTAACCATACGACTTGTCTGAAGTATGCCTGACCAAATTCAATGTCGAAAAATTTATAAGGAAGGTCACAAAATCAGCATTATATTCCATAGACAATATAAAGTGGATCTTAATGTCACATTCCAGATATGTCAATTCCTTTATCACTATAAAACCTTAATGAAAACATGTATGCTTCCAAAAATAAAATATCAGTTTTTTAAATATGTTTCATAAATCCAAACATTCAAATAACACCATCAAGTATGACTTAAACCATAAAATAAGTAACCAAATTCAAAGTCACCAATACTATCCCATAAAAATAAACTAATCATCATTATCTCAACATAGATCACATATTAAGGGTTATGATCCCCTAGTCTTGTGTTTTATGATAATTAAATATTTCCATTGAATTACTTTTTTTGATCATCGATACTATTTATCATATGCTATCAAATCTTTAAAAAAAGTATTGTTAATAAATCCTTGTACATTTCATTATTATTATAAACATAATATCAACAATAAAATTCTCCTACAACATAATTCTTGAATAAAAATTCACAATCTCTAAAATCATTCCAATTTTTCTTTATTATTAACATAAGCTTGACCACGATCCCATAGCTTCTTCTAGATTATATTCCATTGACACTTGGGGTATTCATTTGTATAGCACCCCATCTCATTATAGTTGAAACAATAGACATACTATGTTTATTCGTTACCCTTTAAATCAAGACCATGGTGTTGAGTCAATAAGGTTTCCTTAGGACTTTTCCATTCCACTATGTTTTGAAAATTACAAACACATTTTCTTAAAGAAATTTGTTTTCTCTTAAAATTGTTTTCATAAAGAAATTTTTTTTCTCTAAGGAATTTTTTACCCTTACTTTGGATTTTGATGTTTTATTCCAAGTCTTATCATAACCAATTATATTTCTTCTCTATGTCAAAAATTAGGATCATTATCAAAAACCTCATAATCTTACATTTCCCTTAGGTACCAAGTCTTACTGTTCTTAGACTCTGAATTCTATGAAATTAAAACATTGAATTATCTAACATTTAGACACTTAATTATTGGATATTCAGACTCTAAATTATATAAAATGCAGACTCCAAATTCTATAAAATTCATACAATGAATTATTTAAATTTTAGACTCTGAATTCCCTAAAATTCAGACTCTGGATTCTTGGAAATTTAAACTCAAAATTTGCTGAAATTCAAACTCCAAATTATTTAATATTTAGACTCCGAATTCTATGAAATTCAAAATCTGGATTCTCTAAAATTCATAATCATAATTCCTCATAATTCAGACTTCCAGTTCATCAAAAAAGACCCTGAATTCCTAATAATTTATAATATGAATTCATTTTAAACTAGAATATGAACATTCATGTTTCTATAATTCAATGTATCATATAAAGAGATTATAAATTCCATTATTATTTAGATTCTGGATATTCAGATTTCGTAAATCAACTTCATTTTCCTTACATATTATTTTGTAACTAAAAAATGATGTTGTGAAATTTTTTTCTTACTAACTATTGGTTGAGTGACACGTGTATGATTTCTTTAGCCATAAACATCTTGTTAATGTTTCTTTGTGTGAATCTGATTGTTGCAGATTATAATCAAGGGATTATAGGGATTTTAAGATAGAGGTGACAAATACATTAAAGTTTTAGGGCTTGTGGGGATAGAAAGATAGACTCTGGTATTCTTATCGAGGGACTACCCTGGTGTGGGTAAGAAAGAATTTCTTGAAAGTATAAATCATGGTACCATTATCCTAGGTTGTTGGATACCCTACTCTAGTGGTTAAAAGATTTCTTACTTGTTACTTGTTCTTGTTTCAAGAGTTATTTCTGTTGTATTATGATAAAGAAAGAAAGTATAGTTTTCTTATACTTTCTTGTAATTTTACTTACTCTAATAAATAATATTTTATCTAATTTAAGGTAGAATGTTTCTCTTTGTAAATTTTTCTTTATTTTCTTTTCAGTATTCATATTTTTGGAACCTATGAATGTTTTTTTCATAGTTATGAACAAAATAGGGTTTGTGAATATACCTTGTTTAACTTTGTTAAACATAAACTTCCTTAAGGATAAAAAGTATGTTTTTAAACCTATAATTCATCCCCCTCTTGTAATTGAGCATCTACCTACGCTATTTAGATCATACAAAAGGTGTCAGAGGAAGGTCTCTAAAATACTTATACTTGCATATAAGTTTTCTTGCTCAAGTTTTCCTTGTTAATTTTTCTTGCTTAAATTTTCTTATTCAATATTTTCATAAAGATTTTTATATTTGTTTATAAATTTTCTCTTTTACTAAGTCCTGTGGAAATGTATTTTCTTATAGAATGGTAGGTATTAACGTTAACTACATTGAAATCCCTAATCCTTCGAGACCACATTTTTTTAATGGTAATGATTATGAGTATTTCAGAGATAGGATGAAGAAATTTTTTATTAACACTAGAGTAGAAACCTTTTTCATGCTTACTGGAGAATAAAAACTTCTAGACTAGGAAGTCAGAACATTCACCATCCAAGAAAAACTAGAATATCAACAAAATTACATGGGAAACAATACTTTGTTGTGTTCTATGACCATTAATATATATAGTCATATATATTCTTGCCAAGATGCTAACTACATTTGGATGATACTTGAAGTCACACATTTTGGTACTTCTAAAGTGATGGAAACTATAAGAGCAATGTTAAAAGCTAAATATCATGGATTCATATTTCCTTGTGGAGAACATGTTTGCAATGTCTAACATAGATTTATGAACAATGTAAAAAGTCTTAAATCTATGGGAGATAAAGGTCTTGATGATGAAGTTCTTGTGGATTAGATAATTGGAATCATTCCTAATGAGTTGCAATATAAAAGGATAACTATTTATGAGAACAGAAAATTATCTAACATTACTCTTGATGAGTTATTTAGAACTATTCTTTAGTATTAAACAAGAATAAAGAGAGATACTAATTTCAGTAAAAATAAAAATGGTAATGGATGTGTATATTTCACTACTACATATAAATCCAAGACTCCAGAAAGGGTAAATAGATCCAATGATAAGAAATCTGTTGTTATTTCATAATCATGTGGCAGTGAATAATATGAAAATGAATGATCCAATCATTAATGAAGGATGAACAATATTATTGGAAACAAATATTTTTAGTAAATATATAAGAAAAAAGATAGATAGGACAAGAAAGATTCAGAAGATACCTATTATGAATGTAAACGTGTTGGGCATATCACACCTGATCATTATATGCTTAAGAGAAAATACAAGAAAGAAAATCATTCTGAAAGAAATAGAAGGAAATATTATAAATCTATGTCTAAGAAACTCATAAATGAAAATGAAACTTGGAGTGCCAGTGGTGGTATGTTTTCAGATGAATCTTTAGAATATGAATCTTCTGGTCAGAATAATATTGGTCTTATAACTATAGTACCTATTGAAAATTATTTATATATGGATAAGGATTACAATGCTGAATCCTTAACAAATATTTCTTTAAATGAAAATTTTCCAAATGTAGGATATTAAAAATCATCAGATGATGAATCTTCCTCCTCGGAATAAAATACCATACCTTTATTTGAATAAGTTTCTATATTTTCAAAACTTATTGGGAATGAAAATTGTAATATATAAAATAATTTAGAGAAAGAAATTATATATATATATATATATATTTGAAAAATGACTTATCATATCCTTCTTAGATCTTGATCAGGAATCTTTTGATTTTGAATGTTTTTCTAAAAACCTTAAGGAAGTTAATTTTGACAAGGATAAACTTCATAAGGATCATGAAAATATTATTTCTAATAAAAATATTTTAGGGAATAACCCAAGTACTAAAACTAATGACTTTTAGGATAAATATTTATTCATTAGACTAAAATCTGAAATTTTTTCCTTAATGAAACATTTTTAAAAATTTTCTTAAGGAAGGACGAAATTTGATAAAATGTATTCACAACATTTTCCTCTAAGGAAAAGTTATAGATTTGGTTATACTCACTCAAAACCATTTTTTAGTAATAATTATTTTGTTCCCCAAAGTTATCCCTTTTGTACTAAATGTCAATGTGTTGGACATTGGGAAAGAAATTGTTCTATAAATAAAACCCAATCCTTAGGTTTTCAAAAGCATATTTTTTATATGAAAATGTGGATTCCTAAGATCTAACTTTCTAAAATTTATGGATCTAATAAATATTGGATCCCAAAAGTCTACCACTTTTATTTAAATTGAATTAAAGAAATTACTAACAAGAATACATGGTACATAGATAGTGGTTGTTCCTGGGACATGACTAGTAATAGAAAATTATTTTAAAAGATTATCAAGACAAAAGGAGGAAAAGTAAATTTTAGAGATAATGCTCAGGGAAAATATTTTGGTATAGGTATCATTTGTTTCATGAAAAAAAAATTGATTTCAAAAGTTTTATTTGTTAAAGGTATTAAGGAAAACTTTATTATCATAAGTCAATTATGTGAGGAAGGTTACCTTGTGAATTTTATAAATGATAAATGCTTTGTACACAATTCCAAGGAAGAGTCTATTCTTTCATCCCATAGGCTTGAGAGTGTTTATACACTAAACATAGAAGACCTTAGGATCCAAGATCTACCTTACCATAGTGAAATGGAAGATCAATCTTTGTTATGGAATAGAATGTTAGGACAATGTAACCTTAGGAACCTATGAAAACTTTCAAAAAATATACTTATTAAGGATCTACCAGATCTTAGATTTGATTTTTCAAAAGATGGTGATCCTTGTCTATATGGAAAGAAACATAAATCAATTTTTAAATTAATTAGTGAAGTATCAACATCTGATGCATTAAAGCTATTGTATATGGATATTTTGGTTCCAATACAAATTGGACGTATTGAAGGAAAATACCATGTTTTTGTTTTAATTGATGATTACACCAGATTTACATGGGATTATTTTCTAACAAAGAAATCTCAAGATTTTTCTTATTACTTTTTTTAGATCCCATGTAAAAAAAGAGAAAACCCTTCGATTGAAAACTATTTATAGTGATCATGGAGGAGAATATCAAAATTCATATTTTGAATCTTTTTGAAGTAAGAAAGGAATAACTTATAATTTATCAGCTCCAAGAACTCCTCCACAGAATAGTGTTGTTGAAAGTAGAAATCAAATCTTTCAAGATATTACTATAACCATGTTATGAGAATATTATATTGCTAAAAAGTTTTGGGCTGAAGCTATTAGTACTTCTTATTATACTATAAATGGAGTTTTAATCATACCTTTTCATAACAAAAATACATAAAAATTATGGACTAGTAAAAAACCAATACATTCTTACATTAAATTATTTGGATTCAAATTATTCATTAGGAATAATAAAGATAATTCACATAAATTCCCTCCCAAATTTGATGAATGAATTTTACTAGAAAACTCCACCACTTCTAATTCTTATAGAGCTTTAAAAAAATACTTGTATTGTTCAAAAAATAGTGCATGATAAATATGACAAAAATGATGATTTTTTTAAACAACAACAACTTACATCCTCAAATGTGCTTTCAGAAACTGATTATCAAACATTGATACAAGATTATTATAATAAGGATAATGTTCAAGGAGATTTTTCAGATGTATTTATTCTAGAATATTTCCTATCATATGTTGATGAATAGGTTTTACAAAACCCAAATTAGTTGTTTATGAAAAATCATCCCAGTGATAGTATCACTAATGATGTAAATAAACCTATAAGTACTAGATGTTATTTATGAAATAGAATAGAACATCTATAATTCCTTTACCAATTAGAACAAAAAACTATTGATGAAGCTTTTGGTGATGATGATTTTATTAAAGCCATGCAAGATGAGATAAATGAATTTGAATGGAACAATGTCTTGAACTTTGTTGAAAGACCTAAGGAAAATTATATAATTGGAGTAAAATGGGTCTTTATAGATAAATGTGATGAAAATGGAATCATAGTAAGAAAAAATGAAACATTTTATTCTGAAGGCTATAATCAATAAGAAGTAATATACTATTAAGAAACATATGCTCTAGTAGCTAGACTTTAATCTATTCGTATTTTACTTACATTGTAGAATTCATTAATTTCAAAATTTTAAAATGGATGTTAAGTGTTATCTTCTTAATGGATATGTTTAAGAGGATGTTTATATTGAACAACCTCCTGGATTTGAAGAGCCAAAATATCCTGAACATGTTTTCAAACATACCAAAGATTTATACAGACTTAAATAATCCCCTAAAGCCCAGTATGATAGACTTAAATGATTTTTTGTTACAAACCCAATAAGTAATGTGAACTACTAATCCAACTCTTTCTATAAATTAATATAATAAAAATGTTTTGATTGTTCATAAATATGTTGATGACATTGAATTTAGGTTAACTCTACAACCATTAATTGATTTGTTTTTGAATCAGATGAAATAAGATTTTGAGATGAGTATAATGGGTGAGTTAAATTTTTTCCTTGGTTTTGAAATTTATCAAAAACTAGTAGGAACTTATATATCTCAACATATTTATATTTATTATCTTTCTGAAAAATATGGATATGACAACACTAAAAGTATATGTACTCCAATCGATACCTAAAATTCTCTTGATTTTGATGAATTTGGAAAACCGTAGATCAACCATCTTTTATAGGTATGATAAGAATCTTACTATACTTGATAGCTAGTCATCAATACATAATGTTTTCAGAATTTGTTTGTGAAAAATATCAATATAATCCAATGGAATCTCAATAAAAAGCAGTGAAACAAATTTTTCATTATTTAAGGGACCCCTAGATTTAGGACTATTATATTCTTTTGGAAATGATTTTGTTTTAAAAAGTTTTTCAAATGATGATTTTTTGAATGTAGAAAGGATAAAAAAAATAAATCCCTAACTTTTTCATTTATTTGTAGATTAATTGGTTTCTTCTTCATGTAAGAAGAAACACACAATATCACTTTCCACAGCTAAAGATGAATATGTTGTAGATGGAAGTTATTGTGATCAATTATTGTGGATGCAACACACACTCACCGACAATGGAATGAGTTTTACCAAAACACAAATATTTTGTGATAGTACATTTTTTTTACCTAAGAAAAAACCCTTCACAACCATCTTGTGAAAAATTAATACATATTAGGCATCATTTTCTTGGCGACCACACACTAAAAAGAGATATTATTCATCAATTTATCGGAACACAATATCAAATTGTTGATATTTTTACAAAATCTTTACCCTTTGATAGATTTTAATAAATTAAACAAATGTAAAGAATTATAACTGTACTGTAATCTTCTATCTTAACTTTTTTTTTCTGAAACATATCTTATTACATTAAGAAACACTTTTTCATAGGAGGAGTACATTTTTTTAAAAAAATGTTTTCTTAATAAATTTGTTACCAAATATTTTTTCCTGTCTTTTCATTCTTAATATTTTTTTTTTCATAACTCAAATTTCTGGAACCTAAAATATCTATTATTTAAAAAAAATTGGAATCAAAAGTACTTCAAGAAGAACATTTTTCATCACAAACATTTTTTTGGGAAATCCTGAATATATGTTTCTTTACATAATTTTTTTAATTACTTTTTTTTTACCAATTTGTATTTTTATCTTGTTTTAAGAAAACTCTATTAGATTCACATTCCTTAAACCCAATATTTTCTTATAACCTCAAAAGATCAGAACCTTCCAAATCCTTCTTTGCCAATCAAATCAGCCATCAGTTCATATTGTAATTATTTCAACCATTGGATCAAATCGGGAATTTGAACCACCACTTGGAAGCCTAAATAAAGGGACCCCTAATTCATGTCCCATGTCATTTTTCAAGGCATTGTACGCCGATGATCTACTCCTCTTCAAAAAGGATGTTCATTTTTCATAGTTTTTTTACACTTCAGATGTCACTAGAAGCTTCCCCACAGAAACAAATGTCTTTAACTAAGGAAATCGAGGATTGGAAAATATATAAGGAAAGGTTGGTTGACCCAAATTTCATTTCCAAATATAATTCATTGATTACAAGAAATATCAAGGTGAATAGATGAGATAGTTTGTGTGTTGCTAAGACAGAAACTCAGGATGTAGTTTATGCTAACTTTCATATAGAATTCTATGATACAGTAAGTTTTTATGAGGAAGGTGGAAGGGAAATGTTTTCATTCAATATCTATGGGAAAAGCTATTCTCTTTTTTTCAATATGGCAGAAAATATTCTTAATATCCCTTATGTTGGTGAGGCAATATATTTCTCTCACAAGTTTCCAGATCAGTCAGGATGTTTTGAGAAGGGAAAGGTAATAGGGTGCCTCAGACTCGAAGGGGTAAAGTCACCTAAGATCAACCACCTTTCAAAAAATTTTAGGATGTTATCCTTGTTGGTACAAGGCTTCCTCATTTCGAGAATGGGTAACAAATACTTTTTAAATAAAAGTGATATTTTTATATTGGACTACTTAGTTAACCTCGGAAAGGTAAACTTCGAAAAGTATATTATTCTCACAATCCCCATCATTATGAATGGATCCCTAAAGCCATGGATTATCATGTACCCAATTATCATATCAAATATCATTGTACAATTCTTAGAATAAATTAAATTTCCCTAGAGTTCTAAACCCAGATCCTTCAACATCATGTTGCTGAGTGATGAAACTATATAGAGAATGAGTGTCAGATTCAGTACCAAATCAATATAAATTTATGACTTATTTAAGACTGAGATTGAAGATTTTATTAAGAAAGTGTAAATAAGAGAAACTTAAATGAAGCCTCGGAAGAGAAAAACATAAAGAACTGGAAACCAAATAAAAATATGCAATTTTGGAAATCCTGTCATCTCTACCAAAGAGGAAACAAAAAAAATCTCTGATGAAGTGGTAGAAAAATAGAGAGAGAAAAAGAAGATGAAGAACAAAAGAGATCGAATCTTTGGGCTAGATCCTACTTAGGGAAAAGGCCTTATAAATTTAGGTTTTGGAAGAACATGAATGGCAAGAAAAAGTGAATAAGCTGACGAATAAAATTTCAGAAGATGAAATTTTCCAAGCCTTACTCAAAGATATAGAAAAGGGCTCTGAACAGATTCAGGTAGCTAAATCCTTTCTCCAAGAACCAGTACCTGTAAATACCCCAGGAAAGAAAATTATTTTTCTGGAACCTGTTTATGGAAGAATGAATAATTCACGAATAAAAGGTAGAAATTGAACAATAGGAAGAAGAATATGAAAGTGCTGATGTGATTAATAAAGTGAAAGAATACCATCATAAGGAAAGTCCTTTGGAAAATATTTCAATCTGAACTTCCCTAGATGAGTCAACCAAAAATGTTTCTAAAGGAAAAGAGGATGATGGATAAGAAGAGGTCGACAAACCTACTGATGATGAGAGTAGAAACCATGATTTAATCTAACCCAATTATTTTACTAAAGATGATATGAAAAAGAGTTTGATGAAGACAAGATAGTCCAACTCTCTAATTTTGAGAATGGGTCTCCAAGGAATGAAAAAGTTATTTCCAAAGTAGATAAAGGAAAACAGGTGTTTAATGATACACCTAAAAATGTTGTGATTATTATGGACAACAAGGATTTTGGTGCACAATCTAAGTGTAGAGATAAAGATATAGACAAAGAATCATCTCCTGTAAGGGAATTAGATTCTGAATCATCATTATTGACAGGTCATGATTTTATTGTTTAGTCTCTGATGATGTTAGTAAAAAAATACCTTTTATCCCTAGTATTGATTAGAGATGTCAGTCGCATCAACCTTCTTTCAATCAGAAGTCATATTCGGTAATATTGATAATGGAAACATTCATCAATCTTGAGGATGATTTCAAATCATTTCATATTGGTTATGATTCTCATAGGAGAATATGTATTGAAATAACAAAATGGTATAAATGAACAATTGAAGACATGAGAATCTTTGATGCCTTCCAACATTCAAAAAAAGATGATTTTTATAAGACAGATGACAAAATCAAAAACTGTTCAACAAGTTTTTCAAAAAAGATAAATCTTGAAAAAGTAGCTCGGAAGCAAGAGGATAATGATCTGAATGGGAAGTCAAATTTAATTTCTTTAAATTTGAAGATAAAAAGGGAACTCAAGGGTGATTTTCAAGAAATGTTCAATCAGTAAGAAGAATTAGTGAAGTCTCATAGAGTAATCCTAAAGTCTCAACTTAAAAAATCTGGGCTCTGGAAAAGACAAATTTGGATTAGGAATAGTTGATCAATTTGTTTGAGGGTGATCAAAAATATCTTAAGATATTAAAGGTCACCTTAATAAAGATCAAGCCGAAGGAAAATAATCATGAATAATGTTCCTATCAAATCTGATATGTTGTTTTATTTTTTACCCTGTAACAATTTTTTCTATCATAATGAAAATTTTGTTATCCTTCAATTGTTTTGTTTTTTATAGTTATAATATTTTAGTTACTGTTGTTTTCATTCCCTCTATTCCTTTTTGAAAATCACAAAGTGGGAGAAAATAATGATCAATGGAATACTCAGTATAAAGGAGATAATTCTCTTTGTAAGGGGCAGTTTGTGTATGGGCGATACTACTTAAAGAATAAATTCTTTTGTAATAAAAATCCACTTCTCTAAGAAAGGAAACAATACAAAACTTAGGGACTTCAAAACCTAAGGGGGAGTTAGTCAAATTCATCATAGTACATAAATAAATAGAGATAAGTATTTCATTTAAAACATAAAAGAAATATCTTTATTTGTTATATTCATTTTTGAAAGGATATTTGTACTTTTCGAAAAAGGGGAGATTGTTGAGTCAATAAGGTTCCCTTAGGAATTTTCCATTCCTCTATGTTTTGAAAATTACAAACACATCTTCTTGAGTAAAATTATTTTCTCTATGAATTGTTTTCTTAAGGAATGTTTCCTTTCTTAAAGGAATGTTGTACCCTTACCTTGGTTTTTGATGTTTTATTCCAGGTCTTCTCAAAACAAATTCTATTTTTTTAAGTCATAAATTAGGATCCATATAAATAACCATGGAATCTAATTGTTCCTTTAGAAACCAAGTCATACTATTTTTAGACTCAGAATAATCTGAAATTTAGACTCTGAATTCTATAATATTAAGACACTGAATTATATGAAATTCCAAGTCCAAATTCATGGAAATTAAGACTCCGAATTCTATGAAATTCAAACTCTGAATTAATTTAAATTTAGACTCCAAATTATCTGAAATTTAGACTCTGAATTATCTAAAATTCAGACACTGAATTTCTCAGAATTCAGACTCTGAATTAATCAGAAATCAGACATCAAATTCCACATAATTTATACTAATAATTATTTGTAAAATATAATTTGAATATTATTGTTTCAAAAATTCAACTGCTCATATAAATATATTATAAATTCTATTTTTCCTTAGATTCTGGATATTCAGATGTAGTTTCGATAATTAATTTTCCTTACACATTCTATTGTAACTATAAAACAACATCATACAATTTTTTTCCAACTAACTGTTGGTTCAGTGACATGTGTACAAATCCCTTTGAAATTCGAGGAAAAATAGGAATTTTGGATGAGGTAGCCGACTGTTAACATTTTTCCTATAACTAGGAAATTGTTTGAACGAGATCAAAATCCATCTATTGACTGATTATCCTTGAGATTAGAAGATGTGAATTGATTTCTAGAGAGAGAAAGACTCTCATACCTTGTTCGTTTTATGCAAATATTTTCCAGTCGTGAACATTTTGTTCATCTTTCTTTGTGAGAAATTTATTGTTCTTGAGTACAATCTAGGGCTTCTAGGGATAAGAAGATAGAGGTTTAGACAACCTTAATGTTCATGGTCTTGTAGTGATATCAAGATAGAATCTTATATTATTATCAAGGGCTTACCCTAGTGTGGGTAACATAGAAATTCAAGAAAGTATAAATCAAGGGACCTTTATCCAAGGTTGTTCGATACCCTACTCTTTGGGTTAAAAGATTTCCTACTTGTCACATGTTCTTGTGTCAAGTTTTATTTCTATTGTATTTTGATAAATAAAGAAATTATATTGTTCTTATACATTCTTGTACTTTTCCTTACATTGATAAATAAGATTATGTACACTTTAAGGTAGAATATTTTTCTAAGTAAATTATTCTTATGATTCTTTTCCGACTTCATATTTCTGAACCCTAATTATGTTTGTTTTCTAGTTAAGAATAAAAGAGGGTTTGTGAGTTTACCCTGTTTAACTTTGTTATATATAAATTTACTTAAGGTTAAAAATGAATATTTTTAAACCTAAAATTCACCCCCATATTTTAAATGTGAATCTTCTTATACTATTTTGATCCTACACATGGTTTCTTTTTCATGCCTTCTTATATAAAACATTCCTTCCCATCAAGTAATAACCAGGGTCTTTCTTTCCACAATTATCATATAGGGAAAATATGTATTCCCTTCTATCCATTATTTATATTTTTCTCTATCATCCACTTATTCTTTTACTTCTTTTAGAAGACATAAGACTTATAGAATTGTTTCTCTTTCTTTATAACACCTGATATTATTCCCTCATACGATGAGGATGTTTGGTATATTAATTCCCTTTGAAACAATGGACTAATCCCATTCAAGAAATGATCAATATTAATATTTAGATCATATGAATTAATATGAATCCCATTCCAAATACTAAATTCTATTTATAAATAATGGTGTACAATAGATTATATCATAACATTTTGTATCATAATGAATATCCCCAAAACTAGTGAAACACATAACATAAATTAAAAAATTTATTCTTGATTAATCTCATAGTCATAAACATGGTTTCTTTGTAAATGTTCTCAAATCATAAAAATATTTTCAAATCCTTCATAATTTTTGGAAAATAATATTTGAATTTACCAATGCATATCCCTAAAGAGTTTCAAACTAGTATTTTAGTAAGGCTTATTATCATGTACAAGGTAATGCTCGTGTCTAGATCATCATTCCTTTTTTGGAGTTATTACCCCTAGGTACATATGCTACAGTACCATGCCAACTTATAGTATCAGAACATAGATTTATTTCTATTAAAATAAAATAATATCAACCTTACCCAAAATTTAGGATGTTATCCTATAATTGGACTTATTCTAAAGGTATGTTATAGGGTTATATTCCAAAATATATTTTTCTTAAATCTAGTTCCCAAGGTTTCTACTAAACATCCTCTAATACCAACTGTAAAGACCCAAAAATCAGTAGCCTAGAGTTAGTGTTTACTTAATTAAATTGCCATAAGATACAAGGAATCCCATATCAAAGGACCAAATAGTTTATTAGTCTTGGTAAACTGGATATACACTTGAGATCTTAATAAATTTTAAAACTAAAAATACACAAATTTTTTTCTAAGATAATTCCATTATTCCCCTTATCGTATCCATGTATATAAATTTCAAAACATATCCTGGTATCCTAGGAAAAAATAAAACATTATAAATATGTAAGATAAAATTCTCAGTAAGTGTATTCATACAAAATAATCTATCATGGAAATATATGAATAATTACTATGGAATGTTAAGTAACTGAAACACATTTCATTTAAAAAATTACCCAACCATAGTGTGGATGGAGTAAAGGATGATCAATTAAATTAACACAAAAAATAACATGAGATTAAACCTTATTCATGGATACTTTCACTAATCAAATAATCACATGGATAACTTCAACTGATCTCATAACGAGGGAATTAATAATTATATATGCACAAGAGCCTCAACCCTGTTTGTGAGGAATTGGAAAGTGCATCCAAGAGACCCAAGTTCAAAATCAGGTAGAGACATATTTTCATTTACTGTAGCAGTAATGTAGTAGTAGTATTGTAGTGCTATAGTAGGCACTTTTTTGTACTATATCAACCAAGACTATTCATCATATTGGGCTTTTGGGCCACCGGTTTTGGAATCGGGTCCTCCATGGCCTTCGGGCCACCTCAAGGTCTTAGGGCCACCTAAAATTAGGCTTAAAGACTAGTCATAGTATATAAGGAGAATACTCCATATGAGTATTCAGAGTAGGCACATTCTCCAAATCAGAAGCTTAAGAGGATTTCTTAAAAAAAGAGAGTATCACATTTTCCATCAGGAAAAGCATGTTCTTGCATGAGAAGCCTTGCCAAACTAGCCTTGCAAAGGTGGAGAGCTGACATTATGATGAAGAAGATGGGGAGGATTGGTTCCATGTAGTTATAGCCTGTATATTTCATATGACCTATAGGTCATGTATTCTATATGCCTACAGGGCTTGTATGGGTTCCCCCTCATCCCTTTAAAGGGGGGTTATAAAATATAAATAAAAAAGAATGTATTCAGTCTATTAGGGATAATAATTCTATACATATAAAATAGACATTAAACACCTTTCACATGACAGTTTAAATCTTTGGATAAAATCCTATCTAAATTTTAAAAAACATTTATCTCATTAAAATGGTTGATGCATTAAGGGGATGTCTATAACAAGGACCCACCCAACACTTACAAAGTCCAACACATTATTTATATGAATGTTATGATACCAAATCAGCGTAAACATTTATACTGAGAAAATGAAATATACAATGGTAATACTTACCCCAATCAAATATACAAAATTATAAACCATGAAGAGTAATATGGTGAAGGGTTATAAAATTTTATAGCCTTTGTCAAACTTATCATAAAACATCAAATGAAATAATTATTATTTTATCAATAGAACTTATCCCTATGGGAGCATGTATAAAATAAAGTGATGATGTAATTGATGAATAGAAATACCATAAAATTGTCACTAAAACTTTTTTTTTTTGAAAAATAACCATTTCACATTTAAAATAGTTTTTATGAAAAAAGGTCAAAAAATATTTTGAAAACAATTTTAATTGAAAATATCCTTTTAAAAATTTTACAATATTTCTTAAACATTTAGTGGTCATGATATAATAAAATTCCATTCATGTTGTACACATTAAAAAAACATTCCTTTCACATTTGTGATAAAAGACAAATTGGAATTCTTCAGAAAATGACATGAAGATTCCTTTGAAAAAATGGAAAAATATATTTCATGGGTAAAATTTACATTATTAACTAATTTTGATAATATTAAAAAAATTTAAATTTTTTATAAAACATGGTTTTATAATAAAAATGTTTTTTGACCGAAAATAGAAATATTGTTGGATTTTATTAAAAATATTTTCTCAATAATTTTAAGTAACAAAGAGAAGTAAAATGGTACTATTACATGAAAAGGTTCATCTATAACCACAGGATAAGAAAATAGATTGATTTTATTAAATATCATGTAAATCCCTCCAAGGGATACTTAAACATATGAAATCATGAGTAAATATGACATTTTGAAATACACCCTTACCACATTGGTAACATTTGAATAATAAGACACATTAAAGAAATAAATTAAAATAATACAATAATATCATGATGATAAATATATTCGTGATATCAAATATCAAATGGGAAGTATATATTATACACAAAATGTATGAGTGGTGATTATGGAATGTGTCTCACAAAAGTAAATGTGAGATGAGAATCCCATACCTCAGGTTTGACTACGTTCATATGTATCCAAAACTCACGTATAATAAATATAGGTTTATTGTAAATATATTACATAACACTAATCATATATATCATACCATATATGATTTACTTGTAGTATTTTATCTCCAGTTTATTAATGATTCTTTATTAAAATCACTGTTTTAGTTGATAATTTCTTCATTTTTCATGTATGTTTTTTTTAATTTAAACTATTTTACTTTGATCATGGTTATATCATCTATATAATATAAAAAATGATTTAAATATCATATATATTCATTATATAGGTATTTAGAGTAATCCATATAAGTTAATAATAAAAAATGAATAACACTGTTCATGGAGATGGTAATTTGTACGTACGAATGAACGTTGAATCCATTTTCATATGGAAAGAAACAAAAGGAAAATAAATACTAATTCACATTTATAGAATATTTTTTATTTTTTATATATAATTATTATTTATAAACCCCTTCATTTTAAAAATTCACGTAATAATAAAATAGAAAACATTTTATATTTCTACGTGGAGGTGTTAGTCCACACATACACATTAGTGATGGTATTTTTTTCAAATGTTTTGTAAAGAAAGAAATTATATTTAATAATATATTTCTACAATAATTTTTTGTAATAATAATAACATATTTTTATTAATCATATCTCATCTACCTTCCATGAAAATCATAAGTGAAAATGAATCATATCATCTCGCGAGGCGGTAGACCGTCGTACACATGAGTGTGTTATCGTATCCCCAACAGAATGGAAAGTAATAAAGTATATATAATTTAATATTTAAATAAGTATAATAATTTATTAAATATCATATTCATATATTAAATATATAATTATAACCATCTTTCAAATTTTTTTATGGAAAAAAATTACATCTATTCATGAGGTTGTAGTCACACAAACACACAATCGACAATTTCGTTTCCCATTTGATGGAATTTAAGATGGATATAGGTTATGAAATAAAAAAAATTAAGTATATAGGATATGATAATATTATTATCATTTTTTATATTTGGAAAATATTATAAGGATTAAATGAATAAGTTAAATGAAAATTCACATTTAAAAACATTACCTCTTCTTCAAGAAACCTCATCTGGTTTAACACGAACACTTCATAGATTGAATTTATAATAAAAAAGGACTCTAGGATGTTGGGATGGAATTAAGTAATAGTTTTTATCTGGTATATTTTAATCCAAATTTATTTTTTTAGTGTTATGAGGAGAGGATTGGGGTGGTCTTTTATAAGTAGGGGGGAGGATACATAAAGAAGTTTTGAAAAGGTGAAGTGATACTGATGTTTTTTCTATCCACAAGAATAAAAATGGGTAATTATAGACCCTTAGATAATATATGGTCATATTATGTCTATTTAATTGATGTTTTACATTTTTTAGATCATTTTAGACCCTTTTCATCTTAGTTTAAACCCCAATAGGCCCATTTGTACCTTAATTGTGTCATATTTTTTTACTATATTCACTATTCCATATAGTAAATAATTAAGTTGTCCTTACTAGATCATATAAATAATGATGATTAGAAATATGAAATTAATTCTTCCAATTAATCAAAATTTTAAAAACTATATATAAAATTATACCTACTGACACGATGAAAATGAGGGTTTTCAATGGGAAATTTATCACATGTTTAAAAGGTTTTAATATCAAATTTTTATATGGAATTTATTCAAATAACCAATATTGAATGTATTATAAAATGATTTAACTAATTTTACTTTAAATCTAATTTAAAATATAATTTAACTTCTCAAAGGATTTAAATGAAATTGTAGTTTTCAATAAAAATCAGTACTTTCACTATTCATCCAAGAATTAATATTTTAAAAATATTCACAAAACATAACTAAAATTTAAATTTGAAAATATAGATTTAAAAAATTAAGTTTATTTTTTAAAATAAATTTTTAATGAAGTGGTAAATAATAATTTTAAATTGTGTTCACAAATTAGGACTAAACAAGTTTTTAGAAAAATATTGTTCTTCCAAAAAAACATTTATTTTACTTTCAAATGATTAATATTTTTTTATAATAAATATGTAAACATTGAACTTATGTAAACTATATAATTTTAAAAATTTATTTCTTCCAATTTATACCCACTAATTAAATGGATCAGTTATAACGGTTTTCTTTAAATAATATTTTAATATAATATCACGTTTTGTTTAAACTCATTTTTTCTTACATCACATTCATCAATAGTGATTGAATCCATTTAAAAATAATTATTCTATAATGTCTCGGGGTGTTATATTCTATTTAAATATAGGTTTTTTTATCATACATTTTATCAAACATGATGTTCTTATTTTAAAATCTCAGGGTGTTATAATAATATTAAGACTATTTAATAATAAAAATCTTTACAAAAACATATTCATAGATTTTATTTTTAAAATTATCCCACACAGGACTATTTTTGCATCCTTAAGAAAAATATCTCAACAATGATGCTAAGGAATAATAATCCTTAATCAATATTAAGGCAGTACCAAATGTGTTAATAAAATAAAGAAATAATAAAAACATCATCTAATTTCCACATACACATTCTCATTATGATCTAAATCATGCCTCATTATTTAATTTAAAATCAAATTCCTCTTCTATTCCATTATTATTTTCAACTATTCCTTATACATCCATGATCATATTGTTATGTACCTTTCGAGAATATTTATCACTCAACACATAAAAATAACATAAATCTAGAGTTATTCTAAATATCAAGTGCCTGAATTATATACACAATCTTTCCAAATATCTTAATATATACATTATATAAATCAAATAACACCAATGAAAGGAAAATAATCAAAAAAAATTGTAATTTCTTGTTGGTGGAAGGTGTGCAATTCATGATGTAGTTTTTAAAAGTTCTGATTAATAAAGGGGGAAAGATTTTCTATATAAAGAATGATATTCAATATAATCCCAATGAAAAATATTCCTCCTTATCGTCATTAAAATATAACATCTCCCATCAATATTCTCTTCTCTAAATGATTCTTGACTTGAGCATTCAAAATCAATGACAATATTTTACTTCCCCTTTTTTTTATTTTTCTTAGTGCAATTTTTATAATGAAAAATCTCAAATCCATCAAGAAACCATTACATTATCTTTTACTGAAAAATATTTTAATAGTAATAACAATATCATAGGTTGAGTATGGGATATCATCACAATATCCATACAATTTCCATCTAGAATAAAATAGGAACAAATTCAGTATGATGTAAAATTCCATGGAAGTGAACTATTAATCAGAAATGGGATCCCCACATCCTCCCTTAAATAGTATTCTCAATCAGTAGTTATATAAATCACTAATAACCGTAATAAAAACTAAATGAAATATCAGTGTTTTATACCAAATAATTTAGGGTATAAATGAAATTCTTCCTGAAATATGGCCTCCTGATTCAAGATTTTCTTTGACTCGCAAAGATTAAAATGAGGTTAAAATTAAGGTCAGTCCAATGGTAAAAAGGTTTTAAAAATTGTCTTTTATCATATAAATGTCTTCTAAAAAGTCTTAATGGTTTGAATAGATAAAATTGAATGTTATAGTAGTTATGCATGCCTTGATTTTTCATAATAATGTGTTTATTATAAAAAATGTTAAATATTTGTTTAGAATACCTCATGGGAAGAAGATTTAATGCATTAAAAAATCACTCATAACAAGAGTGTTGAGTAATCATCAAATAAACAAAAACATCATAAAATTAAAATATAGGGGAAAATTAACAATCATCTTTGCTCCCAAACTAACAATGACAAATTAAATGATTTTCAGTTATTGTATCATAAAAGACTTACTTTTAATTCAATTATAGTTTAGATTATTTTCAATTCAACGAATCTCTCTAAAAATGACTTTTAAAATATTTATTTTAAGGAAAAATTTGTGTTTTTTGAGGAATTACTCCCCCACACTTAATATCAAACTATGAAATTGGTATTTAAAACTATGGTGAGAGAGTTGTTTGTATATAAACATGTAAATATAGTTAAGTAAGTGATCAAAAAAAGGATGTGATATATTATTTGATTGAATCAATTTACATTCCTAGATCCTTGGCTAGAACTAATTTCCTTTAAGTTGTATATGTTAGTGTAGTGATTTCATTGGTTTCCTAAAATTTATTTTCAATACTTGACAATGTGTTTTATTGAAATAATAAAGCAATGGATTTCAAATTGGCAGTCCATCAGAAAATATGTATTTCATTTATTCCATAAAAATATTATAGAAAAGATTTACTATGATATAAAAAATAATGAAAATAGATTAAAAAATTCCAAAAGATGAGACAAAATACAGAAAATATGATCAACACATAAAAAATAGATTGGAAGGAAAATCTTATCAATCCTAAGTTATATCCCTCATATCCCAACTGATATCCTCTTCTTATATGGTTATGGTTGTAGATGGTGTTAACTCCTTAAGATAGTACTTCCTTTATCATTGAACTTCCTCAATCTCCTCTTGAATGATTACCTTAGTGAATGGAATCTATAAATAATGGAATTTATGTGTTACTGGTGTACTTGTAATGGTAGCCTAGGTGAAAGTCAGTTGTTACATTGATAAATACTCGATTAACGTGCTGAAAATTTTAATAACAAAAAGGGTTGTTTATAGAACCACCATAATAAGGGGGAAAATTATTTTTCTCTATAGATATGTTGGTATCTTCACAATGGCCATACCTATAGTCTGTTGAATACCAATATCTATGATTAGTTTCTCATTGGGTGGGTTTGTAGTAGTGTTTTTAACATTAATGGTTGATGTTGTATTCTTAGTGAACTGTAGAATTTGTTTCCCCTTGATCAAGAAGAAGATAATATTTCTATATATTGGATCAATTAATGGTATATCCTTGGTTTTATTAGTTATAATTTCTATGAACATCATCAGTGAATCATGATTTTACTATTTATGAGTTTCATAATCGTCTAAAATATCATTTTTCTCAGGGGGAGAATACCTAGAATTTGTATGATGTCTCTGATTAGAATGATCAAAAGGGGTTGGTTGAGGGATAAAATAGGTGGTGGAGGTTGATGAGTGGGTAGTATAAAAATGAGGAGTAGGTATGAATCATGATGATGTCACCTATGATGGTTGTGTGTAAATTAACATTTTAGGTGAAATAGGAGGTGCCATGAATTGTAATTGTGTTGATGAGAATATCGTATATTTCAAATCAATGATGTACTAAAATTGATCATGAAAATATATATTCCACTCCTTAAATAAAATGGAGTGTGGTGGTGCCCCAATAAGAGTAGTAATGATAGGGGATCTATATATAGGATCAAAACAAGAATGTGATTTAACCAAGAAATTTCCATCAATAGTTGCATACTCCACTAAACAATTAGTATAATCCTCACACCATTCATATTTATATCCCACCTTTCATAAAAATTCCATATTTTCTAAGCTTGTTAAGTCAATTATGTGTAGTTTTACAAATTAAGAAAGAGAAAAGGAGGAACCAATGACATCTAAATGTTTATCAAAATGGGTGATGAAGTTACCACTAATATTGGTTCCCTTATCTTTCCTTTGTCAGACCTTGAAATAAAATTTGAATTTTCATGTAATTTTAGACTCTTGATCTGAAATAAAAATGTTTGAATGTAAAATAATGCCTATTTATCGTACCAAAACCAAGTAATCACCTTTGGTGTCAAGACCCATCCTACTGGGTTCCAACCTATGTCTACCCTAATCCCACCTTCAATAGGCTAGTGGGTGGGGACCAACACTATGTAAGAATATACCACTAATGGGAGGCATTATCCAAATGTATCTTCATGTATTTACACATCTCTAATCCCACATAATGTTGAATTATGAAACAACTAAAACAATGCATGCATACATCTAACATCCTACAACTAAGTACAAAAGTAAAGTATCAAAAGTTGAAAATAGGGTCTAAATGCAATCCCAACCAAAAAATGTAAATATTTCAACCTACCCCAAGGGAGAGGAAAACTTAAAATGCAAACTTATTGTATACACCTTAGTCTTGAAAAGCTCCAGCTATGCTCCACCCACTCCCTATCCTCCTAGGACATCGTCAATAGGGTCATAGTTTTCATAAGACATGACATGTGTTGGTAAAGCCCATACAAGGGTGAGTATAACAATACCTAGAAAGACAACCTAAAAAAACTAAACATGAAGTAACAATTATATTAAGCTCAATTTAATATACAAAAATCAATGTATAGTAGAAACACCCACAAATACTAAAGAAATAAACCACATAACCAAGTAGTCATAACCAACTACTTTCTAGATAATTATTCTTACAAAAATGATCATTATACGAAAATACACTCCACAATACATACTATCATTGGAGACACTCAACAAATAGGTCTAGATCATTGGGCCCTTCCTAAGAAAACTCACTTCTCTAGGAGGACCCAAGTACTAAGATAGGGGGTCATGCCCAGAACTATTGGGGGATACCATGAAACTAATCTAGATCAACCCTCTATATCTGGGATTGTATTCAAATGATACCATAAACCCTACTAATATGTACTTATAGATGGTGGATCATCACCCAACTTAGATAGGTTATATTTATTCAAAAAATTATATAATGAGAATAATGTATGATAGAGAATCACGGTCAAGTCTCATGGAGGGACACCACAACTCTATCTGAGACTCGACCTCTATATGGGATCACAAGACTGTGATGTAGATGTAATGTCACATTTTACCCTTAAGAGAATAAACCAAGGGAATATGCTTATCCTAGAATGGTATAAACTAAGGAAATAAATAATTAAAAACACTCTTTAATGGGGTACATGATGTGTAACCGGGGGTACATAGTGTATCCAGTTTTCCCTAAGTATACCCATGGGAAAAATAATCACATTAAAGTTGAGTATCCACATAATATGCATGTAGGGTTTGTAAATGGCATATAAAGACACACGAATTCCGGCCTATGTCTCCTGGAAATGTCTATGTACCAGCCCATGAACACCTTGATGTGTTTATGTCCATGTACATGAAGAGTTACTGGATCTTTACATTTTCCCATTTTTATGTACTTTCTGAAGTATACCCCAAGACAACATGGAAGGGTTTACATGACATGTGTCTGAGTCACACCGTGTGTGATATTTTACTTCATTTAGAACCCTAGCGTCACAGCCAGGGGACCAGTATTACTTATAACACTATATTACACGTCATGTAACCCAAGATTTTCTAAATACCATGGGTTCTCATCCACATTTCCTGTACATACTTACACCATCATCGCCATTGTTGGATATTGTAGATTCATGGTTTTCCAATCCTTTCTATCAACACTGACTGAAATAAAGGCCCTTGATCTTCTCAAAAAATCATATATTGATTGATATGTCTTTGGAACTCAAAATAGGGAAGAACAGAACCCGTAAATCCATTATGATCCACCACTAATCATCCATCCCAATCATTACACCTCAACCACTCCAATGATCATGAAACAAATTTATGATACTGCTCTATTGTACAAAATAACAGTCTTGAAATGACCAAAGAGAGGGTATTCATCAAAATATGGTCCAAAATAAAATAGTTGGGAAGAACACACAAAGAATAGGGGAAGAAATCCAAAATCCAAAAAATGTGAGGAATGAACCTTGACCATTATCCATTTGGACACAACTTTTTGTCCTAGAAAGAGATAAATGAAGATGAAGAAATCAAAATGAACAAATAAACAATTCAAACTATTTACTTCTATATATGATGCACATATCAATTCTATTCATGGAATTGATTTATGTTCATTCATGACAAAAAACATTTGATGGGAATAACAAAAAACATTATACCTAGTGTTTGGATAGATTGTTGATGAAGAACTATTGTTCTTCCATCTTTGACAATATCCATAGACTCTGTTGGTGCTACAATCCATCATTTGATCCCAATCCATCATCATTTTCCATGAATGCTCCTCTAATGGCTTCTATGTCTCTAGGGTTTAGTGAGAAACCCAAAGACCAAATATATAGCTGAATATTTAAAGAGTAAGTATGTCTCTATATACAAATAAAATATTTAGTTAATTTGTTTTATTAATTATGATGTATGTGAAAATGTTTCCACAAACAGCCCATGCCTACAAAGATCATGTCATTCCTATAGTAAAACCCACACTCTAAAATCAATGTTTCCATCATTTTTTTCTGATACCCCTTTCGTAATTCATTTCTCACTATCATGAAAATGTTCATGTGTTCTATTTAATATATTAAATATATTTCAAACATTTATTCTGGGCACACATACCCGTGGAATAACACATTTTATCAATGCATATCTTCAAAATAATCCATATAATATCCAAATATAATACACAAGAAATCTAAGCCATTACATTATCCCCAAATTAGGTATTTCCATATCGAAATGTGAAAAAACCCACTCATAAAGTTGTTGAAATAGGTATGGCATTTGGGTCTCCTGCTCCCATGATCTCTCTTAATGATTCTTGTACTGCCACTGAACATGCATAAGGGTAATAAAAGTCCCATGAAGGATCCTTTACTTCTAATTCTAGATCTCCACTATGTACTCTACTAATGTATCTCCATATTTAATATCCAGATCACCCCATTTGATAAAATGTGATGAGTCATGCACATACCTCCTCAACTACGACATGTGGAAGACGTTGTGTACCCGGTACAACTACGGAGATAGAGATAAGTGGTACACCACCTCTCCAACTCTACAAAGTATCCAAAAGGGACCAATGAATCGTAGAGATAATTTTCCATCGTGGCTAAATCTCTTAAATACATGATTAGGTGATATCCTTAGGAATACATGGTCTCCATCCACTAAATCCATAGGGCTTTGTAGTTTGTCCACATAAGACCTCAGATGGATATGTGTAGTCCTCATATGCTCCATGATTATCTACACCTTCTCTATAGTAGCTCTCACCAACTCGGGGCTCATAATTACTAACTCACCTAGATCCATCCATCAAACTATTGACCTATAAGGTCACCCACAAAAAGACTCGATTGGTTATATACCAATGGTGGAATAGATTCTTTTGTTGTTCATAAACTCTACCAAAGGTACTTTTTCCTCCCAACTATGACCAAAGTCCAAAATCAAAGCCTATATCAAGTCCTCCATGACCGGAATGGTCCACTCTATCTGGTCATCATTCTGGTGGTGAAGCGTCATGCTTAAGCATAACTGAGTCCCAAAGGCCTCCTACAATTCCCACCATAATCGAGATGGGGTGTGAGAATCCCAATAAAAGATATCATTCAAGGTAACTCCATTGTGTTGGACATTCTTTTTCATGTATAGGAATCTTGAGATGTATACTGAACTCTAATCTTGAATTGATGGTATGTGGGATGCCATAGTGATTCGTTCTATTATCAACAAGATAGAATCATATCCCCTATATATTCATGTTAGGCCTATTACAAAGTCCATGTATATCACATCCCACATACACTCTAGTAGCTCAAGGAGTTGGGTTAAAGATGTTTGAACCTAGTGCTCCGCATTCACTTGCTAACAAGTGAGGTATTGAGAGACAAACTCTACAACTCCCTTCTTCATGTCTGGAAACAAAAACTAATATCGGATGTCCTGGTATATCTTTTTCATTCTAAGATGCACCACCAAAGGGGGTGTATGAAACTCCCGAAACACCTCTTCTGACAACATTAAATTTACAATCATCCATATTATGAAAATGATATATTTCTCCCCATCATGATAATATCCATCATGAGAATGTATAGTGGATATCTGAGTACGAAAGTTATCATAGTTGGTATCTCCTCACTGAGCATCCTTGACAAATTATAAAAGCAATGGGGTAACAACCATTGGATGAAGATATGAATCCCTATCATTGTCATTGAAGGACAACTACAATGAGAAACAACATTGTTGCCTCATACAACAATTGAGATCAAGATCTCCTACTGAGAGAATCTACCATCATGTTCCCCTTCATATGATTATAGGAAGTCTCAAAGTAAGAGTCATAGAGGAATACTATCCATCACCTCAATATCAAGTTAAATTATTTTATGAGAATATATACTTGGTACTTTTGTGGTCAGATTAAATGATAAACAACTCTCCAATTAGGTAGTGTCTCGACATCTTAAGAGTGAAGACTACCACTTCTAAATTAGGATTGTGGTTAATATCATTATATTCATGTGGTCTAAACTGATATGAGCCACATGCAATAACCTCTTTCCTATGCATCATAACACAACCAAGTCTAGACCCTGATGCATCACCGAACACTACATACTCAACACCATCCTCTAGTAATCTCAAGATGGGAGAACTCTTCAACCTATTCCACAAATCTTGAAATCACTATTAGAATTTTTAATTCACATGAATGCATGGATCTTTTGTGTTAAATCTATCAAGGGTTATGTTACTCTAAAGAATATTCATACAAGCCACTGATAGTACCCTAATAACCAATGAAAAATCCACACCTCATAAAAAATCTTGGGTAGATCTCATGAAATAACTATCTTAACCTTTTATAGATAGAATGAAACTACAGCCTCTGAGATTATGTGTCCTATAAATTGGACCTCTTGAATCCAAAACTAACATGTTGAGAGCATCCCATAAAGATGGAGCTATTAGTGATTGTCCAGGACCATCCTCAAGTGTCTCTTGTGCTCCTCCATGGATTCCGAATACACTAGGATGTCATCAATCTAGTATAATAAAGGCTAAAAGATCTAGTTCATGAGAACCATGAACACTTTTTGGGCATTCTTCATGGTTAATGATGTCACAAAGTACTCATAGTGACTATAACACAATCTGAATTTCTCCTTCGGTATATCTTCATCCCGTACTCGTGGCTGGTGATAGCCTGATCTAAGGTCAATATTATGGATCCATCGTTCCCCCCTCAACTGATCAAAGAGGTCATCATTCCTCGATAGTTGATTATTATGATTTACCGTAACCAAATTCAATCGTTGGTAATCCACACATAACCTCAAGCTCTGCCTTCTTATCAAACAATAATGGGGATGCCTAGGAGGAAATTTTGTATCTCATGAATCCATTCTCCTATAACCCCTCTAACTACAACCCCATCTCAAGAAACTCTTCATGATCTATTAGATATATTTGTGTAGATATCAGTTTCATCACTAAATTGAATTCAATGCATAAGTCTATTTTTCGGTTGGGAGGTAAACCTAGTACGTCCTCTGGAAAGGCATCCAAATACTCCACCCCCAATGTAAGAAAATGATAATACAAAAAATAAACTACTGCAAGATTCATGATATCCAACTGGTGAGTAATTAGTTTCACTCTCTTATTCCTAAGCTCATCATTCTCTACCAAGGTTTCCATTTCACCCCCAAAATAAAACCTCATTCTGTCACTGTGGAAACACTGCATCATCCACATAAAGTAGTAAACAAGGGAATGAACTATAGATAACCAGTTCATACCTTTGATTATTTTTTAGGTCCTCATTACTTCAATCTGGTTATATCATAAAAAACTCTCTCCTCAAAGCGTCAATTCTCACTGTCAGCACAAGTGCAATATCACTGATTCACCACATGTTGGAGTCTCTATTCGCAATGGTCGATCTAATGGATCAACTGGAATCTCTATGTCTTGAAAAAGGGAAGGGAAAATGTTGTAATAACTTTCAACTATATCCCTAAATACTACAAAAAAAGTATAAAATACATATATCATAACTCATATCATCCCTATAGACTTAGGGATATAGGCCCCTATAGCTTCTAGCTGGTTTCATCCCTATCCACTAGCTCCCTAAACATTGCACGAACCAACATGGGGTGATGGTGGTAATATGTAGAACCATTAACAACCTCATACATCCCAATCATACCGTCTGTCAAGTCTTCCACCCTATGGACCACCTTTCTCCGGACTCAATCTTTGTCTCAGGGGTCCCTCCCTTGTCTCCTGATCAGATGTATGACGGTTCAAAAAATCATGATCCATATTTCCCCAACCATCACAAGAGAAACACCACCTCTCCATTAGATGATTAAGGCCACCCAAAAATACCTTCACTATTGAACTTGTGTCCTTGGATATCATCCTAAAGTTTCTGACATGGTCAGATCCCAATTAATTCCATCAGCTTCTCACTGATGAGGTATCAGCTACTGTGTCTCTACTACTTGCTCCAACTATCGGTGTCTACTCTAACAGAAAGATATTCACCACCAAGGATCGCTCATTCACCCCAAAAAGTAGGCAACGAAAAGGGATTCCTGTAAATATCTGATGACCAGGTTCAAGCCTTGTGCAAAGGGTTGAGCTCTAAATAATTTATCTCACATCACATCCAAGGAATAACATGATAGATTAGTAAACCTCACTGAGTACTCCACCACAGTCAAGCTACCCTCCTATAGATATCAAATCACTTCTATGTGTATCAATCACAATGGGGCGAGATGAAACTTCCTTCTGAAGAGATACTCAATGTATGATTAGGAGAGAAATATATAATCATTTGATAGTGTCACTAACCTTCATCATCACCTAGTAGAGCATGGAATAAGACTTTACTGATGGAACTTCATAGGATCTTCATTCTTTCTCCCAAGGATGAAAACTTGAGTGACTAACTCTATCCAATCCTTATCTACATAGGGGTTTGGATCACCCTGAAACCTGGTAGTTCACTAACACTAAAAATTAGGAAACGCACTCACCTTGACTAAATCCTTAGCTGGTAATTCCAGCTCTAGCTTCTACTCCTTGGGTGGTGGTATAACTAGTAAACTACTTGGATGTTATATCTCTGGAACATGACAATGTACGAATGCCTCATAACTAGGTGAATCATCAACATGATCATGTAATGGAATCCTAGCTGGCTGTCTATGTGGAGTCATACTGAAAAAAAAACAAGATGTACCATGGTCAATGACTATATCTACGAAGCTAACTCAATAAGGAAAGAGAAAAAATAACCATTCTTATATGATTCATGTGTCAAAAAATTTCCTTGAAACCAATGTTTATATGTACTTAGTTAAAATGAAGGTGATTAGAGTGCTTTTGAACGACTAAGTTGTAACGACCCTAAAATCAATCAAAGATATTTTCCTTTTTTATGTTTATTTTATATATTATATATCACATAAAACCACTTATATAACATAATAGAACCTTTTTAAATGTTGAATTTATGAAATAAGAGGTATTTATAGAAGTTAATGAACCTATACTAATGAAATAGTATATTGACCATAGGAATAATAATCTGACCCTTATGAATAGTAAATCCACCTAATGAATAGTAACCTTATCCATGGAGGTATAAATAAAATTTAGGCACCTTATAAATGAAATTATGATATAATTATATCATAATATAAGTAAATAAATATTTTAAAAATTATTAATTATGTGTTCGAACTTTTGTAAGTCATAAATATTGAATTGATAATTTAATATTAATAAAATTATTTAAAATAAAATTCATTATCATAAAATTTATTCACAAATCAATGTTTTTTCCTATGATTTTAAGATAATTTAATGATACCATAGTTAATTTTTCAAAGTGTTATAAAATCAATTTTAATTTTAAAATATGTATTTTTCAGTAAATGATGATTTAAATAAATATTAAATTTATCATATTTAGAAAATTAGTTTCCTAATATTGATTCCATATCTTAATTCTAAATGTTTAAAAATTGTTATGGTGATTTTTTGATTTTTTTCTAAAATGCTTGAATTTTTGGGTAATAGTAAAATACGACAATTTACAATAATTGTTAAATATTTTAATTATTGAGTCATTATTGATGTGTGGATGATGTAAGAAAATAATAAAGAAATTAAATTAATTATTTAAATATATTTTATTATAATTATCATACTATTCATAGTATTGAGCCAAAATAATAAACAAATGAATAAAATATTCAAAAAATGCCTCTCTCCTCCAAAATAGATATCATCCCACACCACCCCTTCTCCTCACATCATACAAAAATTGGGACTTTTCAAATTTCATCCCAATAGTAATTTAAATCCCCTCTCACACTTTTAGGACCACTTAATCACAGGAAAATACTAAAACCAATCCTCTAATGGGAGTTCTAGAGGAGTATTGAAGTGGTAAAATCATCTTCCTTTTCCTTTTAATTTCTTTTCAAGTTCTTTATTTTATTACTATCACTTCACGTACACACATAAAAATATAATGATGAATCTATTACCTTACATATATTGTAATTTTATTATTCTAATGGAATAATATGTCATCAAGAACCTTCTCGCCTCCCTTTATTCTAAAAATGGTAACGTTGTTCGTAAGATGTTGTTTCATCGCCTTCAAGGATGATATGTTTTCATATTACTTAACTATATTAAAGTATGTTCATAAAACAATTTTTATTTTAAAAAAATTTAAAAATTTATTAAAATTTATTTATTTTCTTTATGTTACATGTTAATATAATAATAAATGATAAAAAAATGAGTTCGTTATGATCAATAACCACTGTAATAATCTAAATGATTGTCACTAAATATATTATCAAATGATTCATCATCATAACATATAACCAAATAATATATATAACCATTTACACTTCTATATCTTCTTAAATAACATATAATTCAAATTCTAGAGAATTTTACACAATTTACCTGAATTATGTTACTTATAAACAAGCGAACATATCATGAAAACCAACAAAATGAATGCTCTTAAATGGTGAAATTAAACTCAATAACTCGTCAATAAGGCCATATATGAACATAATAAAACTATATTCAGTCAAAAACCTGTATAAAAGTTTCTTAATTAATTAATTCATGGATTTAATATTATTATCCAGTACATTTGGGTCATGTGCAGAACACGTTCGGTCATAATGTAAGGGTTTTCTTCTCGAACCTCCATTTTCATTTGGGTTATGAATGTATCCTTTATAAAAAAATTTAATTCACAATTATTTTTATATAAACCTTATAAATTATATATATATTATCAAAAATCATATAACCATGTCAGTTTATAATTTGTATATGGGAGAATAAATGTTTTACAAGGCCCCCTTCTCACATCTTCCCGATACACATGCTTGAATAAAGGGAACACCTCAATTTTGTAACCACTTTAAAGTACCATACATATTATGTTTGAATACAATTTTATTTTTATAAAATAACTAATTATTTCATTAAAATATATAATTTTTTCATTTCTAGTTTTATATATACAATTATGAGAAATACAAATGATTTTTCTAAAATAACTCTTCTTTGAAAATTAGAAAGAGGTATTTTTATCAATAATTCCTCAATGATTTTATTATATTATTTTCATCTATTTCAAAAACTCTGTTGAATTTATTTTTTATTGATGTTTATCTCTTATTTTTACCATCCACCACATTTTATAAAATACATTATGATTAGTTTGATTGTGGATGTTCTATCTTGATACCGTTCACCATACTGCTCAGAATGGTTAGTAATTATGCTTACAGATTGAGGGAAGTTATTTATATGTGCCTTTTATGTTTATCTCTATTAGTATGAGGAATAAATTTTACTTAGTATTTGATGGGTGGGGCCCACTATATCCCCTATATGCAATGATAGGTCTCATGAGACAAACTAGATTGGGTTTTTACCCATTATGTATGGTATCTTGGAAAATTCAATGACAGTGTGTTCATGATTTATAGTTTTATGAATTCCATCATGATAAAACTTTTAAATGATAGTAAATGTGATTATTTTACTATTATAATATCCATGGTTATGTTTTTTGATGGAATTATTTAGTCATCTTTTATTCATGATATTTTTTGTTGAACATTATGTTTTGATGACATGTGTTTTTATTTATTCATTATACCTTATTGTTTATGCATATGATAACATCCACTATATTTATTAACCTTATTAACAATCTAAGATCTCCTCTTTATTATTTTTTATTTTTTGATTTGATTAAAAGATGAATATTTTGAAGGACCTTTAGGGATAATCTAAGAGTTTTGGATGATTCTAATGGAATCTCAATATTTTATTTGCTTTCAATGTTTTAATGTAAAACATATATTTGTATCTTATTTTTCAAAACTACTAAACAATTTAGTCATCCGAGATATATATTCCATTTTATATGCAATGTAATGAAGTAAGGCGTTGGCTCCAAGATACTGGTGTCAGGTTCTCTACATTTGGTTAGAGTATATTTTGTATAAACCATGGAAACTATATTTAGAAAACATATATATGGGAATATAACCCAAATTTGGACTTTGAGGATAAGGGTAGAAGAACATCCAAGAATTTTGGTATGGTAGATATTATGTGGATATTCCAAGAAATACATCCATGTTTGAATATTATAAGTGGGATCGGTTTTGGAACAAATGTTCCTAGGGGTAACAACTTCGAAAAGGTTTCACGGACATGAATAAGGGTAACCTAGTACATGAAAATGGTCCTTACTTCACACCTGGTTTGACACTAATAGGGGATAATCTTAGGATAAGTCACATTTATTTACAAACCATTATAAAGCATTTATAAATAAATATGTTCCCAAAGAAACCATGTTTATGATTATGTGAATAAATATTCATATAATTTAAATTTTTGTTAAATACTTCTATACATTCAGATTAAAAATTATAATTTATAAAATAATCTTGTGTATTCCATTATTTAGAAAAGGTTCCTAGTGAAAGAAATGGGAACCATATTAATGCATGTGTCCCATGTAGGTATTTCTCTCATTTGTAAGATAATGATGTTAATATTGGTTATGTGACTGGTGATGTGAAAATTATAACTATAATAAGATAGCTAACTCGGGATATGAATAATAACCTTACCCATATGGAGAATCCTAATGAAAAATGCAGAGAAGAAATGTCAGATCGCTTTATGAAATAATAGCCTTCATCATTTAATGGGACTACGAACCCATTTGTAGAAGAGCAGTAGATAAGTTCCTTAGAGAAGATATTTATCACTTTGGGATGTAACAAAAGAGATAATGTTTTCATGGTAGTTTATCATTTATTAGGTGATTCTGATCAATGTTGGTAATTAATTCAAAACAAAATTTGGAGGAAGAAATTACAAATATATAATGGGGTATTTTCTGAAAATTTTGATGAAAAAATATTTTCCATGTAAATAGTGAGAGGATATGTAGAGGGAATTCTTGAATACAAGATAGAAAGAGGATAAAAATGGTGCATAGTATTAAGACAACATTACAAGGTTAGTAAGACATGCCACATACTATATACATAATATAAGAAGTAAGATTGATAATTTCATTGATGGTTTAAATGATGGTCTCGGGCGTAGTGGAAGCTCGTGGGTGGATGTGACCAGTTGAATTTTTTTCATTAGAAATGATCAATCTGGGATCAATATGATGATAAATGCCAGACTCCATCGATCAAATCACAGAAATAGACAAAAAAGTAGAATAGTCCCATAACCACAAAGGAGGATCATCATAGGTTGAATATAATTAATTTAACTAATTAAAAAGAAGTACCTTTTATGGCGTTCTTTCTTCATTGATATTTCTGATCACGTTCTGATGTGATTCTTCATTGTGTCGCAGAAGCCAAGTGTAGGATTCCTCTTGTGCGGATCTATACGTGCACCATGTATATCGGGATGTCACATAAGGAATCTCAAGGTGCAAGTATGGAGAAGCATTTGCTTGCATTGTCCACCTTAGATCACTTTGATCTGATGGAGGAGGATCTCTCTCGGTCTTTAGATCATTATTGGTGGAAGGAGTTCTTTCGGCCTGGACAGAATTCTCTTGAATTTTTGTGCACAACGATTAGGGAAAAGTGTTGGGGTTGTGAGGATATTTATAATTGGGTTTTAGGTTATAGATTTATAATAATAAATAAACATGTTACATGATTTATTTATTACATTAACACTTATTTAAAACCCCCATGTTGAGTCATTAATTTCTAGACATGTTCCCACCCAGATTATAATAAATATCATTCAAAAAAATGATATTATTTCCCCAAAATCACGACTAGAAAATCTACACAGTGTGTAATCATTAATACACGGAATGTACTCGTTTTTCATTTCCTTTCCAAAATGAAAACTACACGGCGTGTACATTCAATGTAAAGGGCGTGTGTATTTTTTTTCCATTTTATTCTTCCTCCAAAATTAAAACGATTTAGGCTTCCTTGAATAATTATTAAACCACATACTGGAATAATAATTATTCTACTTGAGATACTTGGATACACATAGTGTGTGACCGTCTAGGCCTCTTTCTTGTTGGAATTAGGCGGGTTTTCCTAAATTCCATGATTACTGTCTACAAACGGGTCAATGCACTGAAGAGGAAGAAGTTGACGTTTCATTGAAATTTCACCTCATACGAACACTTATCGTTAAATTTAATCCCTTTGTCCCAATATCTTGTCAAGCAGGTTTCATGGTCATGTCATAAACCTATATGCTTGATCCTTTGTTCTTTGACTTCTAGAAATAAACTTTTTGTGACACCATGGCCATGGAATTTGGGCGATAGTTCTATTTCAATAAAAGGGCCCAAGATATCTTCTTACATAAATATGGGAGGGAAAAATCCTCCCTCGACATATCCATTAACAACATGTCATTTGTGAGGCACCCAACATACCCTACTTCCCACCAACTGTCTTCGTGACGGTTTTTGTCAGCAAATATAAGTGTGTGAGTCAAGACATGATTTAATGATAATATTCTAGTCTAAGGGACATCACTCACGCTCATAGATAGAAATGTTCGATGACACCAAGATATGGGGAATTACTACTGGCGGGTCTTTTCTCATAATCTACCATCTTAGAAATTACCAATTGTTAACTCAATGAGAGAGAGTATCATCTTCTTACAAGTATTTTCACATGATGGTCTTTATACTATGTGTCCCATCATAGTATGTAATCCAACAATAGAACTTTATTTAAGAATATTGTTATAGAATTTCAAGGTTCTCATCATAGCGGGGATCTGTCATGACCTTATTAATGAAACAAATATTCCATGACATTTTTATATTATAGTCATGAAGAACAATGAACAATATATAATAAGTGTACATTCATGTAATCAAAGTATAAGAAGTTGGTTCTTAGGACACCAACTCTAACAAACTCTCACTTGGAATAGATCCAACTACCTACGACTTTTAGTCCTCTAGACCTCACATGATGATCATGTTTCTGCTAAGTCAATGCTTTAGTCAAGGGTCTACCATGTTGTCTTCTGTGGAAATACAGCTCACTGAAACTTCACCTCTCTGAGAAAAATACCTCAAGAGATGATAATTTTGAATTATATTGTTTTCCGATGATGTGAACTTGTCTCTTTTTCCAGTGCCACCGCTGTAGTATTATCACAATAGAGTGTGATAGGATCTTTACCTCTAGGTACTACATCTATCTCTTGGACGAATCTTCACATCCATACTACTTCTTTAGCTTCCTCATAAGCTGCAATATACCAGGAATCTATTGTAGAATCTACGACTAGAACATTCTTTGAGCTCTTCTAGCTCACTGCACCTCTATTCAAACGGAAGATGTATCCAGTCTATGACTTCATGTCAACTTGATCAATCTGGAAACTAGTATCTACATTTATTCTGATGACTAGTTCCTTATCTCCTCCGTAAACTAGGAACATATCATCCGTATGCCTGGGATACTTAAGGACAGTCTTGACTACCATCCAATGGATGTCTCTTGGATCATCTTAATATCTTCCTACCATACTTAATGAATAAGAAACATATATCCTTTTACAAAGAATAACATACATGACTGACCTAATCATGGATGCATAAGTGATCCTTGACTTTTTATTTATTTACTCATGTGTCTGAGGACACATTTTGTTGGAATGATGAATGCCTCGTGACACTGGCAACAATACCCTCTAGGACTGTTCCATACTGAATCTCTTTAGTATCTTGTCAATGTATGCAATTTTACTCAGGCCCAACATTATTTTGGATCTATCACGATAGATCTTGATCCCAAGAATATATAACACCTCACCCATGTCTTTCATAGGGAAGCATTTATCCAACCATGCCTTAACTGAGAGTAAGACAGGTACTTCGTTTCTAATTAGTAATATGTCATCAACATATAATATTAGAGAGAATGACTACACTTCCTCTAAACCTTTTATATAAACAATGCTCACATTCATTCTTAACAAAGCCAAATTCTATTACAGCTTCATCAAAACAAATGTTCCATCACCATGATGCTTTCTATAATCCATAAATGTATATCTACAACTTGTATACATTGTTGGCATCCTTTGGTGTCACAAACCCTTCAGGTTGTGTCATGTAGACATCTTCCTGGAGGTTCCCATTATGGAATGCTGTTTTGACATCCATTTTCCAAATCTCATAGTCATGGTAAGTAGCAATGGACAATAGGATTCTTAAGGATTTTAGTATCGCAACCAGTGAAAAGGATTCATCATAGTCAATTCCTTGATGCTTTCTAAAACATTTTACAACCAGTCATGCCTTATAGGTGATGACTTGTCCCTCCATGTCCAGTTTTTTCATGAATATCCATTTATTACCAAAATGATTTACATTAACTGGAGGATCTACCAAAATATAGACATGGATTTGAGACATGGAATCCATATCAAAATTCATGGCTTCTTTCCACTTGGAAACGTATGTTCCTTCAAATGCTTCCTTGTAGGTAAGAGGGTCATCATTTTCAACCAATAATGAGTCACCATCCTCCGTGACAAGAAAACCATATTATTTTGGTTCTCTCACCTCTCTCGTACTCCTATGCAGTTCTTGTGTCTTTGAAATAGATTGTTCTTCCAAGGGGATTTGTGAAATCTGTTCTTGTACCAACTCATATGTATCTTGAGCCTCGACTTCATCAAAGTCTATCTCGCTCCCACTATCTCTTTTTGATATGTTCTCCCTCTCAAGGAATATGGCATGTCTTTCCACTGTAACCATTTTATCTGAGGGGTTGTATAGTTAATATCCCATTGTTTCCTTAGGATATCCTATAAAGGCATACTTTGTGCCTCATGGTGCAAGTTTGTTATCGGAAGAGGCTTTAACAAATGCTTTACTACCCCACACATGTAAATTTTATAACATGGCTTTGCGTCCACTCCATAAATCGTATGGAATACCATTTATCGATTTAGTTGGTACTTAGTATAGTATGTGTGCTTCTGTTTGTAATGTATATCCCCAAATGGATAATGGAAGACTCGCATGATTCATCATTGATCTCACCATGTCCAACAAGGTGTGGTTCCTCTTTCACTTACACCATTCCACTAAGGTGTGTAAGGAGGAGTGAGTTGAGATAGAATCCCAAACTCCCATAAGATATCAATGAATTCTTGATTAAGATATTATCCTCCTCTGTATAAGTGGAGTTTCTTAATCTTCTTAACAAGATGGTTCCAAACTTCATTTTTGTATTCTTTGAATCGATCGAATGAATCTGACTTATACCTCATTAAGTACAAATATCCATATCTACTAAAATCATCTGTAAAAGTTATGAAGTACAAGAACCCACCCATTTGTTCAACTATAAATGATCCACACAAATCTGTGTGAAGTAATTATAGAATCTCTTTAGCCCTTTCACCTTTCCTGATAAATGGTGCTTTGGTCATTTTAACTTGTAGACATGCATGACATACATCAAGTGGTTTTAGTTCTAAAGAATCTAAATACCCATCTTGATGTAATTTTGTCAAATGTTTCTCATTGACATGACCTAGCCGGTGATGCCAATGTTGGGTGTTGTATGATTCATGTGAATTAAATTTTTCATCGATTTCTATTACTTGGTTTTTGTAGTCAAACACATAAAGGCCATTATATAAATGTACCCTACCAAAAAAAATGCTATCTTTATAAAATTAGCAACATTCATTTCCAAACATTAAGATGAATCCATCAGTATCTAATATGGATACTGAAATAATGTTTTTTTTATATAGTGTAAATAATAACTTCTGTTTAATACCAAGACCATCCTAGTAGGCAATGTGAGGTAGTAGTCTCTAATAGCTACAACCGTGATTCTGGATCTGTTGGCTGCTCGCAGATCCACCTCACCTCGGTCAATATTTCTAAATATACTTGGTTCCTGTATTTGGATACAGATGTGAGCACCACAAGCAGTATCGAATAACCAATTGGTATAAATATATATATTGTGTTCGATAACAAATTCACCTGAAGCATCCCCTTACCTCCTTGGTTGGGTGCTGTTTTTTATTTCAATGGCCCTTGTTGCCACATGCGAAACGAATAGCCTTATTTTCTCTTTCCTCCCATTTTATCGTCATTTTCTTGGAAGGACTTGAAGAAGCTTTGGGCTTAAAGATCTTCACCTTCCCTTTCCTTTTATTCACCATAAGGAAAGAAGGATATTCACACTTCATATCATTTTCCACTTGGCGTTTGAGGACAAGAAGATCAGATAGAGACTTCTCAATGTAGTTCATGTTGAAATTTACAAAATGGTAGAGAATCTCTGGGGGAGTGATGAAAGAATGAGATCGATACCGGGTTCTTCGGGGAGTTTAAACCCAAGAACCTCTAAGCGCTCAATGTAGCCAATGAGCATGGCTACATGAGGCTCAGCTGGGGAACCCTCTACAAGATTGCTCTGAAATAGCGCCTTAGAGATCTCAAACCTTTCCTGTCTTGCTCTCTCATGGTATAGACCACAGAGGTTCTAGAGCATGCTATAGGCATCAACGTCTTCATGAGACTTCATGAGCAACCTAGATATTTATGACAACATCAAACATTGAACGTCGAGTGCATCGTTCAAATGTTGATCATAAACTAGGAAATCTTCATCACTCGCCCCTTGGGTAGGCGATTCTGGAAGTGAGGATTTCAGCATGTAAAAATTTTTTTCATGGAGTAGGATAACATGAAGGTGCCTAAACCATTCCTAAAATTTACTACTGGTGAGGATATTACCTTTATCCATAATTGATCACAGATAAAATGTCGTTGATGAGTTTTTCATATTGATTCTACAAATTAAAAGATCATATTTATCATTGCCTTTTGATTACATTTTATGAAAAATAAAAAATGAATTTACTAATTCTCCCACTATTTTATCATGTCCCAATGGCCCCACTATTGAACATGGAATGTCTAGTTTCTATGAAATTCTAGTGTAATGTATCCATATTACCTTTCTCATAACCCCAACAAGGGTTGGTCATGCTATTTAAAGGTATTTTGGTAGGCATGTCTTTTCCAACTGTGAGCTTACAGTTTCTTGATTTGTTGAGTGGACTCTCCAATCGTGAATTCCTGACATGGATTTCCTCAACACATTCCTCCATTTTACAATAAGTTTAGAAAGGGCTACTCCTGTTGATGTAAACTGTTTCTGTCAACCTGAAACTTTCATAAGAGCTTCCTTTATAAAAGTTAGTATCCCAACAAGGGTTGGTCAAACAAATAGTTTTATTGAGTCTTTCGCTTAATCAAGAAGTGGATGGATTAGTCTGACTTAATATGGTATTTGAGGGATTTCAATCCTTTGTGCATAGTTTCGCATTATCACATGCTTGTTAATATTAAGTGATGCTTTCTTTTGTGATTCACCTTATTATGATAATTTTTACTCAAAGTCCAGTTTTTATTTTATTCCATCTTTTCATGCTTGTTTATTTCATTAACTATGTGATTGCAACAACACAAATATAATAAATAAACCATGAAAACAGAAAGAAATAAAATAAGATGGCATGATCATTGAGCTTCTATTGGATAACTTATCTAGTGGTTTTGATAAGCTAACCCTGACCTAAGGAAAAACACCTTGAACCCGATGGTTTGTGTTTTTTAGCTCTCTCTTATCCACCTTTGTATCTTCTTTGGTTGGTTTCACCTCAACTTTAGATTTTGAACCGTCTCATCTAGCTTGGGAGATCCTCCATTACATGGGGTTTACATTAAAGAAACAATGGGCATGTATTCCCTACATTTTTTTTGGAAGAAGTCTTGCAGACCAACAAATTTAAATTAAATAAATTTAAATGAAACCATACACACAAAAAGGGTCTTTGGATTAGCTCATGATCATCCATAGCATGAAACGACATTTACGCATATTTAGTATTAAAATTCTTCTAATCATTCAAGATAGTTCTCTCTTGAATTCAATTAATTATGATCTTATAATTAATCAATTATTTATCTTAAATTCCTTTCTGAATTTCCTTGATATTATTCTCATCCATATTCCTTGTACGGGTTTTATTACTTTGGAGGAAACCTGGTGAAATTTCATTTCTGGAAAGTACACAGTGTGAATTTGTTTTCACTCTTTATCCAAAGTACACATCGGGGGATTTGGCGTGTTTTCTGTACTTCATAAATTTTTGAGGACACGACATGTAGATTAATATAACATGGCATGTACTTCCTTGTTACACAGTTACCGACCTATAAATCCCATGTATGTGGTTACATGGATTCTCCTTGTAAACAGTTTCACCTAGGCCAGATTGGACTACACGACTTGTTGATTCAACATACATGTCGTGTATTCTGGTTTCCACGTGCCGTTTATTTCTGGTCAACATGGTGTATCAAAAACTATAGGTATGCTCAATTCACATGGCATGGTTTGGAGGACTAGTACCGGTTTTTTGAACCTAAGTACACTGCGTGTAGATTTCACTACACACCGTGTATTCCTTTGTTGTACAGACAGAATGAGTGGCACCTCTGGTTGAGTTCCTCATTTGTTTTTTAATTAAAATTAAAATTAAAAGTTTGTTTCTATGATGTGATTCAGGAAATGAAGGAGGAAGAATAGATCTCAGTCATTCAATTTTATAGAACGATTTATCTTGAATTGAATAAAATATAAATTCAAAAATTATCAATGAAAATTAAATAACTATAATCAATGTTGTGACCGCTTTGATACCACTTGAAGGTCCCGGGTGCAGCGGAAGCTCGTGGGTGGATGTGCCCACTTGACTTTTTTTTCATTATGAATGATCAATCCAGGATAAATATGATGATAAATACCATACTCCATGGATCGAATCATAGAAACAGACAAATAAGAAGAATAGTCATGGAACCACAATGGAGGATCATCAGAAGTTGATTATGAATAATTTTATTAATTAAAAAGAAGTACCTTTTATAACATTCTTTCTTCACTGATATTTCTGATCATGTTCTGATGAGATTTGTTATTGTGTCACAGAAGCCAAGTGTAGACTTCCTCTACTGGTGAACCACACATGCACCACATATCTATGGATGTCGCCAAAGGAATATCTAAATGCTAGCATGGATAATCCTTTGCTTGCATTGTCTGCCTTTGATCGCCTTGATCTTATGGAGGAGGATCACTCTCGGTTGTGAGATAATTCTTAGAGGAAGGATTTCTTTCTTCCTTAAGATAATTCTCCAGAATTTTTGTGCACAATAATTAGGGAAAAATGTTGGGGTTGTAAGGATATTTATAATTGGGTTTGAGGTTAGAGAGTTTTGACAATAAATAAACACGTTACACATTATATTTATTTCGTTAAATATTATTGAAAACCCCCATGTCAAATCATTAATTCTTGACATGCGCCCACACAGATTATAATAAATATCATTTAATAAAATGATATTATTTCCTTAAAACCCCGGCTGGAAAAACTACATGGTGTGTAATCATTAATACATGGCGTGTAATCATTTTTTATTTCCTTTCCAAAATGAAAACTACACGGCATGCACATTCAATGTACACTGAGTGTATATCTTGTTTTCATTTTATTCTTCCAACAACATTAAATTATTTAGGATTACTTGAGTAATTATTAAACCACATATTAGAATAATCATTATTCTACTTGAGATACTTGAATACACTTATTGTGTGACCCTCTTGGCCTCTTTCTCGTTGGTATTAGGCTGTCTTGCCTAAATTACAAGATTACCATCTTGCAATAGGTCAAGGCACCCAATAGAAAGAAGTTGGAGCCCCATTGATGTTTCAACTAATATGAACTCTTACCATATAATTTAATCCCTTTGTCTCAATATCTCATCAAGTAGGTTTCATGGAAATGTCATAAACTTATATGCTTGATCTGTCATTCATTGACTTCCTGAAATAACTTGTTGTGACACCATGGAAATTGAATTTGGGCGATGGTTCTATTTCAATCAAGGGGCCTGAGATATCTACTTCCATAAATATGGAAGGGACCGATCCTTCCTCGACTTATCCATTAACAACATGTCATTCGTGACGCACCCAACACGCCCTACTTCCTTCCAAATGTTTTCGGGATGGTTTTGGTAAGAAAATATAAGTGCGCGAGTCATGACATGAGTTAATGATAATATTCCAGTCTAAGGACCATTACACACACCCATAGATAGAAATGTTCGATGTCACAAATACATGTGGAATTTCTACTGGATGGTATGTTCTCATAATCTCCCTTCTTGGAGATTTCCATGTGTGAACTCTGTGAGAGAGAGTCTCATCTTCTTATGAGTAATCTCACATGAAAGTCTATATATTATGTGTCCTATCATTGTATTTTATCTAACCGTAAGAACTTTGTTTAAGAATATTTTTATAGCATTTAAAGGTTCTCATCATAAAGGGGATCTTCCATGACCATAATAATGCAAAAAATATTCCAGGATATTATTATATTATAATCATACAGAACAATAAACAATATATAATAAGTTTACATTCATGTAATCAATGTATAACCAGTTGGTTCTCAAGAAACAAACTCTAACATTAAAACCATTCATCTGAAGGGAATTGGTCTCTCAAAATTTCTCATCATATGCTGATATAGTCTCATTTACTATCAAGACATAAAAATAATTATCTATGCCTTATAACTTTAAAATAAAAACAAGATATGAAGAGGGATGTTGAATACTATAGAAATGGAAATAAAGAAAATAAGAATAAGTGTGGAGTTTATTTTCTATCTTTTGGTAATTTTTGGAAGAAATACCCAGGTAATTACCTAAAGGGTATGATTTTTTGTTACACATGTATAGAAAAAGGCCCCCAATCCCATGATTTTATGGGAAATAAATATACGACCAATATTCAATGATATAATTGAAAATAGAAGGGATAATATGAAAAATATTTTCCTAATCATCAAGGAAACATTCCCCAAAGAAGGACAAGGGGTCAAAGGATAATCTTATGGGGTCACAACAGCCGAGGTTGAAGTATCTAATGATGTGGTTGAAGGTACTATAATCATTTAATTCAAGATATCCAATGCTTGGTTTAATTATGGACCATTTCATTATTTTATATATTCTCAGTTTTCTAAGAAAATTAGACATTTCCCTTTTCATTTAATAAATTAATTTTTAGTCAAAAATCCTATAGGGAAAATCATTCCAACAATAATGTATTGGTTAGTACCCTTTATAACACATAAAAGTTATTTAGTTTTTTAAATATTCATCATAACTATGACTAAATTTTACATAATATTAGGTATGGACTGGAATGAAAAATATTATTTGAAAATCATTTGCAAGAAGAAAGAAGTCACAATCTTTGAGGGAAATGTAGAATCCCTTATCTTTTGAGAAGAAAAATCATCATCTCATTCTTTTCTAGATCCATATTTAGTATCTATTAAAAATAAAATACTTAGGGAGGAATAGAGAAAATCATCTACAAGTCTTCAAATTGAATATGTACCTATTTTACAAGAATATGTTAATGTATTTCCAGAATATTTACCTGGACATCCTCCATAGCGGGGAAATTGAGTTCTCTATTGATTTCATTTTTGGTGCATGACCTATATTAAAGACTATTAATATAATGGCCATTGTTAAATTACTAGAGATTAAGAAACAACTAGAGGAATTGAGTGAAACAATATTTATTCACCGTTGTGTTTCTATAAAGGAATCCCATGTTCTTTTTGTTAAGAAGATAGATGGACCCCTAATACTGTGAATTGACTATAGGGTGATCAATGCTATCACATTAAATAACACGTGTTCTCTAACTCACATTGATGATTTATTTGATTAACTACCTGGAGATCTATCCTTTTAAAATATTGACCTTTGATCTAGAAATCACCAGTTTCTTGTGAGGAATGAAAATATTCCAAAGATATTATTTTGAACCTAGAATGGAAATTACGAGTTTAGAGTAATGCCACTTGGATTGACTAATTTACCCTCTGTTATCATGGATCTAATGAAAAATGTTTTCAAGAAATAGCATGATATCTTTTTTGTGGTATTTATTGATCATATATTAATATACTCCAAAATCTTCTAAGACCATGAGAATCACCTACATATTGTTATAAATTATCTTAGAAAAAATGAATTATATAGTATTTTTAGAAAGAGTGAATTTTTTATTCAATCAATTTCTTTTCATGTCCATTTTTACTCTAATGACGAAATCTCAATTGATTCTATGAAGACTAATGTTGTTCATGAATGGTCTACACCAATAAACATAACTGATGTACATATTTTTTTTGTCTAACAAGTTATTATCGTAATTTCATTCCGAACATCACCGTATTAGCTAACCTATTAACCAATCATACATGTAAAGGGGTTATGTTCATATGGAAAAAAGAATGAGAAGAGAATTTTGAAGAATTTAATTGGACATTAGTGAATTCTCTGACCCTGACAATACCGTTGATAAATGATTGATTTTTAATTTAAAGAGACACATAAAATAATGAAATTTTATGTGTACTGATGATGAATGATAGATTTATTGCCTATGAATCTAGGTAATTGAAAATTCATGAATAGAACTATAAAACTAATGATACTGAGTTGGCAGCTTTAGTATTTACTCTAAAGATACAGAGACATTATCTCTATAGATAAAGATTTGATATATATATATATATACAAATTACAAGAGAATGAAATATATTTTCTCATAGAAGGAACTCATTATGAGGAAATTTTTATGGATAAAAATACTAAAGGATTATGATAGATTAATAAACTATCACCTAGGAAAATAAAATATAGTTGTTGATGCCTTAATTAGGAAGGATCATAGAGTTATAAATAATGTGAGAATTGAAAGGGATCCTTTGTGTATGGATCAAGTAAATATTGGTATGGGAATCATTAAAGAAGTTGAAACATCAATAGTTTTTCAATTTATTTTCTAACCATATTTATTGAAAAGGATTAATAGTTCTCAGAAATATTAATTCCAAAGAAAATTAAATTTGTGAATGATGGGAAGTTGAAAGACATCATGTCTAAGGATGGAATTCTGAAATTTGGGAGGAGGATGTGTGTTCCCTCTATACCCATGCTAAAAGGGAGTTATTTGATGATTTCCATAGATAAAATTTCTCTATACACCCAGGTAGTAGTAAGATGTATAAATATTTGAAGGAACATTCTGGTTAGACAACAAGTAGTAGGAAATTGCTGATTATGTATCTAGATGTTTAATCTATCAGAAGGTTAAGAGAGAAAGACAACATCCTAGAGGGGTCATGAAACCTCTACCTATTCCCAAATGGAAATGGGATGAAATTACTATGGATTGTTTCACTCAATTATCAAAAACTCCAATAATGAATAATGCAATATGGGTTATTTTTTATCAACTTAACATATATTAACATTTCCTCAATATATGGGAGGATTTTCCACTTCAAATCCTTGCAAGAATCTATATAAATGATGTTTTAAGACGTAATGGAGGACCTCCCTCAATTGTGTTGGATCATGATCCAAAATTTATATCAAAATTCTGGAAAGGTATTTATAAATCTTTGGATATTGTGCTTCATTTGAGTAATTCTAATGACCCTATAACTGATGAATAGTTAAAAAGGATGATCCAAACATTAACTACTACAACTTGGCCTTTTATCAGTTTAAAAATCGACATTAAAAGTGCTAGAAAAGCGCTGTTAATGCCGGCGTAGATAAAGGGGGTCAACTTTATCAGTGCACCGAAAAGCGCTGATAAAGGCCACCTTTATCAGTGCTAAAAAAGCGCTGATAATGGGGGTCCTTTATCAGTGCTTTTTTAGCACTGATAAAGGGGGGAATTTATCAGCACTATCTTGAGGGATGATAATGGGGACCTTTATCAGTGCTCTTTTAGAGCTATTTAAAGAATCCTTTATCAGTGCTCAAAAAAACGTTGATAAAGGCACCTGCCCCTGCACCTGCAGAACCAGCACCTGCACACCTACACACCAGCACAAAATTGCACATGCGCACGAACCAATAACTGAAATATGGAACAACGCACACAATATTTTGACAAATAATGCTATATACATTTACTTAAAATCATGAATACAAAAAACCACACTGCTATATACATTTCAAAAAATGTTTTAAATTGTTACAATTACAATTATCCAACAATAGTTATAAACATTAATGTTTCATCCTTTGATATCAGTGATCCCCTCTCAAAAATTATCGTCCACCGTATTTGTTTCTGAAAAAAGAATCTGAACTCAAGGAAAGAAATTCACCTATATAAGAAAACAAATATTATGTTAGTAATACAATAATGAAATAAATTAAAACATTAATATGAAAGAATACATTAATATGGAAATGTGAAACTCAAATATGGAAATTATAAACTCAAATGTTTTCATTCTGATAACAATGAAATGGAATAATGTAAAATCAATATGTTTTTGGATGATTTATCTCATTTAATAAATCAAGATTCTTTATCTAATTAAAATATTTACCGGTCAAACCGTGCATTGGATTGAGGTGAGGTTGATTCATACATGTCACAAATGACTCAGGTATCATTGTCCTAAAGTATCAAAACAATACAAACACATTTTCTTGGTTTTCCATTTGTCAGTTGTGTTTGTTTTATATAGTTAATGTCAATTTGAAACTGATATCAGAAAATTTTTGCCATACCAGTCACACCATGCGTCAGATTGAGGTGCGGTTGATTCGTACTTGTCACAAATGACTCATGGATCAATTTCCTAAAGTATCACAATAATCCGAACATGTTTGCTCAGTTTTCCATTTTTCACTTGTGTTGTTTTCTAATGTTAATGTCAATTTAAAACTAATATCATACACTTTTAGCCATACTGGTCATACTATACATCAGATTGAGGTGGTGTTGATTCATACTCATCACAAATAACTCATGGATCGTTGTCCAAAAGTATCAAAAAAAATCCGAATGCGTTTTATTGGTTTCCATGTGTCTCTTGTGTTGTTTTCTAAAGTTATTGTCAATTTCAAACTGATATCAGACACTTTTAGCCATATCGGTAACACCATGCATCAGATTGAGGTGTAGTTGATTCGTACACGTCACAAATGACTAATTTATAGTTTTACTAAAGTATAAAAACACTCTGAACATGTTTTCTCGGTTTACCGTATGTCACTCGTGTTGTTTTCTAAAGTTAATGTCAATTTGAAACTGATATAAGACACTTTTAGCCATATCAATCACACTGTGCCTTGGATTGAGATGCGGTTGATTAGTACACATAAAAAATGACTCATGAATAGTTTTCCTAAAGTATCAAAACAATCCAAACGTGTTTTCATGCATTACCATTTGTCACTTGTGTTGTTTTCTAAAGTTAATGTCAATTTGAAACTGATATCAAACACTTTTATCCTTACCGGTCACATTGTGCATTGGATTGAGGTACGTTTGATTCTTACACTTCACAAATGACTCATGGATCATTTTACTAAAATAAAAAAACAATTCGAATGTGTTTTCTTGGTTTTCCTTATGTCACTTGTGATGTTTTCTAAGCGTAATGTCAATTTCAAACTGATATCAGAAACTTTTAGTCATACCAGTCACACCATGCGTCGAATTGAGGTGAGGTTGATTTGTAAACATCAAAAATGAATCATGGATCATTTTAAAAAAGTATCAAAACATTCCGAACACATTTTCTTAGTTTGTTGTATGTCACTTTTGTTGTTTTCTAAAGTTAATGTCAATTTCAAACTGATATCAAACACTTTTAGCCATACTGGTCACACCGTGCATTGGATTGAGGTTTGGTAGATTCTTAAATGTCAAAAATGAATCATGGATCGTTTTCCTATAGTATAAAAACAATTCGAATGCGTTTTTTTGATTTTCCGTATGTCACTTGTGTTGTTTTCTAAAGTTAATGTCAATTTGAAACTGATATCAGACACTTTTAGCCATATCGGTCACACTGTGCGTCTGATTGAGGTGCAGTTGATTTTTACACATAAAAAATTACTCATGGATCATTTTCCTAAAGTATAAAAACAATTCGAACACGTTTTCTCAGTTTTTCATTTTTCACTTGTGTTGTTTTCTAAAGTTAATGTCAATTTAAAAATGATATCATACACTTTTAGCCATACATGTCACACCATGCATCATATTGAGGGGCGGTTGATTTGTACATGTCAAAAATGACTCATGGATAATTTTCCTAAAGTATCAAAACAATCCAAACGCGTTATCTCGGTTTGCTGCATGTCACTTTTGTTGTTTTTTAAAGTTAATGTCAATTTGAAACTAATATCAGACACTTTTAGCCATATCGGTCACACTGTGCGTCAGATTGAGGTGTGGTTGATTCTAACACGTCAAAAATGACTCATGGATTGTTATCCTAAAGTATCAAAACAATCCAAATGCATTTGCTCGGTTTGACGTATGTCACTTTTGTTGTTTTCTAAAGTTAATGTCAATTTCAAACTGATATCAGACACTTTTAGTCACACCGATCACACCATGCATTGGATTGAGGTGTGGTTGATTCTTACGCATCAAAAAAGACTCATGGATCATTTTACTAAAGTATCAAAACAATCCGAATTCATTTTCTCAGTTTTCCATATGTCACTTGTGTTGCTTTCTAAAGTTAATGTCAATTTCAAACTGATATCAGACACTTTTAGCTATAACGGTCACACCATGCATCGGATTGAGGTGTGGTTGATTCGTACACGTCAAAAATGACTCATGGATTGTTTTCCTAAAGTATCAAAACAATCCGAATGTGTTTTCTTGGTTTTCTGTAAGTCACTTGTGTTGTTTTCTAAAGTTAATGTCAATTTCAAACTGATATCAGACACTTTTATCCATACCAGTCACACCATACATCATATTTAGGTGCGGTTGATCCGTACACGTCACAAATGACTCATGGATCATTTTCCTAAAGTATCAAAACAATACGAATGTGTATGGTCGGTATTTTGTATGTCAACAGTTCATAAGAGTCTCTCATTAAGTTATTCTTTACTAGAAAATAAAATCATTTTTAAAACCATTCTTCATAATCTAAGGATATGAAACATAAGAAAAGGTGATCATAAGTGCTCAATAAGTGTAAACAAGGGAGATATAAATGATCATATAAATATAACATAAGTAGTAGGAATTCATCTTCATTGTCCGATTTGTTTACATTCTTCCATCAGATACCATGCCCATTCATTTCTAAACACATCTAAATCATTTTGTGAATAGGAGTTTTTGCAATAGTCATAGTAGTACTGAAAAAATATAAATAGACAAAGGATTAATAATTATTTTAAATGAACTAGTAATTATTTTCAAAAATACCTCTTCAGGGATGCTAGTTTGTTCATGAAATATGATCTCTTTCATAAATTTACAAACATAATAACCGCAGTCCTTTCCATTAGTTTGTTTCAGAAACTTCAGAAACATCGAAAAAAATTAGTAACCTGTTTTGATATGTATTTGGATAGTGAAATATAATTATATCACTACAACATAAAACGCCTTTAACAGCGGTTTTTTAGTGGCGATTTACAAAACCACCTCTAAACCTTTCGTTAAAAAGATTTAGCGGTGGTTTATTAAAAACCACTGTGAAACCCATTTAGTTTATTACATCAACGACACTTCCCCCCCACCACCCGATCCATCATTCTTTCCCCCCGACCCCACGAGGCTTCTCAACTTGACGATCATGAACCCTAGCTCCGGTCCCCTCCGCTGCCCTCTCATGCCGCCGGTGACCTCGTCGCCAGTCACTGTTGACCCCACTTCTCCCCCTGACACCTGCGGTGCCGACTTCTCCCCCGACCCCATCGAGTTCATACCCTAGGTATGCTCCCCTCCCCTGCCATTGGTGGGATCATTCTGTTACTGTGGATTTTTTGTGTGTAATGGTTAGAGGAATATTGTGGAGGAAAAATGCATCAGGTTTTATGTAGTTTCATTATTGTTGATTCATTGCCATAATTTATTTTGGTTTATCATCAAATTTGGATGAATTCATTTAATGGATTGACTTCATATATTTGGGTTCTACTTAGAAATGAGGTCAGAAGTGTTCCAAGAGTGATCCATACCCCATTGCTTGAAGTTATAGCGAGGATACATAATTGATGAGATGTCCCTAAAGTATGACTAATTGGATTAATATGGATTAATTATCATAATTAATTATTATTGCTTTATAATATATGTTGTAATTTTATGAGTTAGGGGATTGAGATGGTGTTGGTTCCTAGAGATGGCTTTGATGAGGATGGAATGAGATTTCTTAAGGGGATAACTCTATGGTCAAAGTAGTTTATGACTAATATTACCATAGGATATGGTTATGCATTTATTGTGTGGATTTAAATTTCATGTAGGTGGGTATGTGACATGAATAGGATCCATGCGTTATTTACCTTATGATACATGAGGATAGAGATTCAGGTTGGGTTCATATAATTCCCATTAGTATGATTCATTGATTATACAACCATTTATGGCTATGTTATATATGTGAGAGGCTTAACTATAGGGAAATTAAAACCCCAATAGGGTGTCTATCATGTATTTATGGGTCAATTTATCTATACAAGTATTTTTTTAGGTAATTAATTCCCTCCTAAAGAGATGTCTAGGGGAGAGGTTATGGGATGGTATGGTAATGTTCATCTATGGTATGGTAATCTATGAGAACATATGAATGAACCAGTATAGAACCAAGTTAGGTTCCTTTGCTAGATGAGCAATCAATATGGACTATATGGATAATGATAGGTTCTCAAACCTTATGAGTTGGGAATGTAGCCCTTGACAGACATTTATCCCTTAGGTAGGGGTGAGATACCTAGGGAATAGAACCGTAAGCGGTGTATTTATCATCCACATTAATAAAATTGCACAATATCAATATAACTTCAAAATTAGATTTATCATGTCAATAAAAAATTACCAATCACACTGAAACCACACTAATTATAGTATGGGAATAACTACTTCCTCTAAATTTTTCTTCTTATTAGTGGTCTAATTCTACTAATTTTAGTGCTTGCTATCCCTTGTTATAAACCAGATTCAATATGACATCATTGATTCTCTTAGTTAAGACTTGGAAACCTATGTTTATTCTAGAATAATCCCTTTTTTATGTATTTCTAGATTAAACAAGTGACTTTACTTCAGCATGAAACTTCTAGATCATGTTTTGAAGAAAAAATGTGGTTTCTTAACACCACTTGTTGATTCATGATCAGCCATGACACGTTTTGATCATATTTAATATCAAATGAGACTTGAAATAATTATTACATCACTTATTTTTTGCATTTTTTTGGATTTAATCAGTTCTTCCTTTAGTTGAATAACATGTACTTTATTAGCACATCCACCCCATGGATCACATCTCCCCATAAATATTGGGCCACTTAAAGGAATAAAAAATGTTCAATGTCCACACTGAAGTCTGAATCTGTCTCTTAGTTCAACTCCATGGTCAGATCCTCGATCGTCCCATTTAACCATAATTCTTCACTGATGAGTAGTAACACATATATGATCCAAATCACCCTCATGTCACACTGCCACTCTTTTCTATGTGAATACACCAAATTGAGGTTTAGGAATTCAATCCACACAAGGTTTGTGGAACCTCAAAACCTAATCTCCCAAGTTATTTCATCATGCATTTCCATGAACACCACCACTTATCATACCTCAAGACTACCATCCCTCACGTGGTTCTTGTCACTCCAAATTAACAATGTGTTGAGTTTTGTAAGCATCATAAGGTTTTCCCTAAACATTATTTATAATAGATTTATTCGATATTAGAGTTTTATATGAAGACTCTATAGAGAACATAGGTTGGGGTTATTCCAAATTAACAATGTGCTTTGGTTTTCATGGTAATGTAGCTACCACATTGTTAAGACACTATTTATCTTTACCAAAGAAACTTCCCCTATCCCAAACACTAGTGGGTTCATATCTAAATCAGGGGATCGTCTTTATTATATCATATTTTTGTAATCTTATAATATCGTATATATGAATCTCTTTCTCCATTTAGTAGTAACTATGTGTTTTAATTTTTAATATTATTGCGTAGGCACATTGTGATATACATGGATAAAAGATGGATCACATTACCGAGGAACACACCTCAGTATTTTAAGGGATTGAATGAGTTTTTAGATTTTTCAATTTCTAATCGATCCGTTGAAGGGATAATAAAATGTCTATGTCCTAAAAGTAAATTTAGAACATGGTTGAAGAGAGATGAAGTTTATGAACATTTAATACTGAAGCAATTCCCTTGTCAGTATTTGTGTTGGATTTGGCATGGAGAATCAAACATTACAGAAATATTGAGCACTGATGTTAATGCACAGAATGAGGTCCCAAGTTAATCGACAATGGAAAATGAAATGTAAAACCTCATAAATGATGCATTCGGCACTACAAGACACCACTATCAGTATCAAAACATATCAGAACAACCAGAAGAGGCTGCTACAAATTACAACGTGACAAGTGATGTTTTTGAGACTGTAACATAGTTAAATCAAGATTGTAACATATCATTGGATCCTCTTCTCGATTATGTCATTCCAAATGTAAGAGAAAACTTCACTAAGGAAAATGTGTTTCATGATTTAGTTGATGATGGAAATCAAGAGTTGTATAGTGGGTGTTTTAAATATTCAAAGCTTTCAATTCTACAGAATTTGTACCATATCAAATGTCTATGTGGAATTAAAAATAAGGCAATTTCCATGATATTATAATTGATTCGTGATGCATTTACTCAAGAAAAAATCCTGGAATCTTTTTATGATATGAAAAAGTTGTTAACAAGCTTGGTCTGAATTATACAAAAATACATGTGTGTCCTAATGATTGTATGCTTTATTGGGGAGATGATTCAAGTAGAATGAATTGAAAGAAATATTATTCTTCTAGATGGTAGGAAAATGGTGATGTTAGAAGTCTGAATGAAGATAATTTCATGGAGAAGAAGAAAAAGAACACACCTGCAATGGTTTTGCATTACTTTCCTTTGAAGCCTTGATTGCAAAGATTATTCCTGTCATCAAAAACCACTGAATACATGAAGTGACATTCTATAGATAATAAAAATGAAGGGTTAATGAGACATCCATGAGATTCCCAATCATGGAATAAATTTTACTCATTACACCTATATTTCTCAGCTGATCCTAGGAATTTTCGATTGGGATTGGCTGCCGATGGATTCAACCCATTTGTGACTTTGAGTACCAGTTATAGCATTTGGCCAGCTATTTTGATCCATTATAATCTGCCTCAGTGGATGTGTATGAAACAAACAACTTTTATCCTTTCAATGATTATTCCTGGAAAACAAATTCCTGGAAATGATTATTGATTTATACTTGTAGTATTTGATTGACAAATTGTAGGAGTAATGGAGCAACGATGTTGAGACATTTGATGCTTCTTCTAAAACAATGTTCAAAATGCATGCTTCTTTAATGTGGACTATTAGTTACTTCCCTGTACTTGGGAATTTATCTGGTTGGAACACTTACATGGGTTTGTATTTTCCCGTTTGTAACATTGATTTTGAGCCCAGATGGCTACCTCATAGTAGAAAATGGTGCTTCTTGTGTCATCGAAGATTTCTCGATGCATCACATATATTTTGGCTGAACAGATCAAAATTTAATGGTTCTACTGATCGTAGACCACCTTCAAAGTTGTTAACTGGTTCTAAAATATTAACATATCTTGAAAATGTTGAAACGGAATTTGGGAAGGTTCATCATTTGAATGATAGTGGAAAACAGGTCCGAAGTGCATTGTCAAGCGAAATCGGAACGCAACAATGGAAGAAAAAAGTATATTCTTCAAACTTCTGTATTGGGAATTTAATTTGTTGTGGCATAATCTTGATGTGATGAATATTGAGAAGAATATATGTGACCATTTTATTTTCACATTGCTTAATGATCATGGAAAGTCGAAGGATCATCTCAATGCTCGTAAAGACTTACAAGAAATGAACATAAAATGTGATCTCTGGCTAGATGAGAATGAAAAGTATCCTCTGACAATTGTTTCCATGAAAAATAGGGTTAATGATACATTCCATAGAATTTTAAAGAATGTTAAGGTATCTGATGGGTATTCAAGTAACATCTTGAGGTTTGTTTAGTTGAAGAATCATAAGTTACATGGATTGAAAAGTCACGATTCACATATTTTGTTACAGCAGTTACTACCATTGGCATTGTGTACATTATTAACTGAAAAAATTACTGTTATTGTACTCCAGTTCTACACATTTTTCAGATAACTATGTGAGAAATCTCTACATCCATTTCAGCTTTACAGCCTCCAGGAGAGGTTTGTATTGACCCTTTTTTCAATGGAGATGATATTTCTTTCTCCATTTTTTACTGTAATGATGAATTTAACTGTGCATTTGGTTGAGGAAGCTAAATTTAGAGGCCATGTTCATTAGCGATGGATGTATCCAATTGAGAGGTACTTTATTTATATGTTTTTCTGTTATGTAAACAATTTTTGGTACTTAATTAAATGCATAATTATGTTTATTTTATTTCACAGATATCTGGGGAATTTGAAATCATACGTGAGAAATAAAGCTCAACTATAAGGCTCTATTACTGAAGGCTATATGGCTGAGGAGTGTCTTAACTTTTCTTCACGACACTTGGAAGTTATTGAGACAATATTTAATCGAGTTGGACATGTTGACGACACATAGACTCAATCTCAAATACATCAGAAATCCAAAATATTTCCAGCTATTGGACGATCAGTTGGGAGGACCTCAAATGTGACACTGACTGAATTGGAATTATTTCAGGCACATAGATATGTGAGGCTGAATAGTGAAATTTTAGTTCCATTTATTGAAGAGTTTTGGATACAAACAAAGAGACTAATGAGAGGCCAAACACGAAATGGGAAAGATAAAACGAAGGTTGTTAATAAGGAGCTTCTAGAATGGTTTTCACTACGTGTAAGTTCAAAAATATTGAAATAAGTACAAATATTAGTTTGACACATACATTTTGTAAATCTAATAAAGTATATTTCTTTTTTCAGATCATGAATACTGGTACTCAAGCAGAGGTGTCATAATATTTGAAGTTTTTTGCTAGAGGTCCTCTAAAAAAAGTTAGAAATTTCGACGCTTATAATGTGAATGACTTTAGATTTCGTACAGTCGATTAAGAAGTGGATTTGAAAACACAAAATAGTGGTATATTTACATTTGCTGAAGTGGAATACTATGGAAATATGCATGATACTGTTGAATTAAACTATAAAGAACACTTCTCTATTGTTTTATTCAAATGAAAATGGGTTGATATTATCAGAGGTGTTAAAAGAGATTCCTTGCAATTTACTTCTTTGAACTTCTCTCGCTTGATAGATGTTGGTGATCGTGAACTGCATGATCCATATATCATAGAATCATAAGCAAAAATGGTATATTATGTAAATGTTGTTGTCGATGAAGGGTGGAGTTTAGTTTCTCACATAATACAAAGAGATTTGTATGATATGGGTGATGAAGTGGAAAATTTGACCTCTGAAATTGAATTTAATCAAAAAACAGGAAGCAAAATTATTTTTCCATCATGATATTGAAAATATTAGTCTAGCAAGGATGAATGAAGTGGATGAAGTGATGGAGAAGGAAACCGACATGATTGAAGGGGAAAATTATTGTATGTACAATTATTTATTTATTCAGAAACCACTTGTTTCATTTTTGCAGTCATTCATTATCATTGTTATATATATTTTGTCTGTTATTGCTGGACATATATTATCATTTTTAATTTTTTTTGCATAATTTTTTTTGAAATATGTATTCTGAACATAATTTTATTTGATTAAATGACATGAATTCCAAGGAGGAAGTGGTACACTATTTCATCTAGTTCTGCGACAGATGACGATCCATCCAGTACCCTCCCCATGACATCTGAGGCACCAGCTGCCTACACCCCTATACCATCTCTCACACCATCTTTGGATGTCCCAATAGAGGCTAAGTCATCGACTCCCCCTTAAGGAGCCTCAGTAGTGGGGCAGTGACACACCCCTTTTAGTTCAACACGGGCATACTGAAGTGTCACTGTCATAGGTACAAATTTTAATTAAATAAATTTATTGCATTTTGTTTATACTAATTGTTTGATCATTGAAGATGAATAAAATGAAACCATGGAGAAAAAAATAAAAATTTCAGATGTTTATAATATGACTGGAGAAAAGATAGTTGTTCCATTTGATTCTTATGGGGTCCCTACAGATGACGCAGTGGGGTTACTTGGCCAGATTCTAGACCAGCTAGCAGCAAAGCCCATTTCCCTTCCTATTTCATATGATGATTGGAGACCTATTCCTCCAAGATAGAAACATTATGTTTTTGATTCTCAAATAAAGGTAAATTTATTACATTATGGTTTAATTGAATGTCATGTTAGTAATATGTTCAAAATGAATTTCTGTATACAGATGTTCTTCCACTTTACAGTTTCTGATGTGATAGCATGGAAGTGGATGTTGAAAAATCTAGGTAAGAAATGGAAAGATTTCAAAGGGAGATTGTGGTGTGATGTCAAAGATACTTTGTTGATTATGCAATAAATGTACGAGAAGCTACCCAGTGGGGTACCGAAATAAAAGTGGAATGTTTTTGTTGACAGACATCGTGATGAGAAGCGGATGGTATTTAAATATATATTATTATATTATCGTCATTTTACATTTATACATGTATATGAAGAGGAAATTACATTGAATACATTACTATTAAATTTCATTTTATTTATTTCAAGATCTCTCAAGATAGAATGCATCAAACCGGGCTAAGAAAGTCATCCCTCACACAGTGGGATCAAAAAGATTTTCTGAAAGCCGAACAACATTGGAAATCTTTTAATTAGTTTAACTATTTATAAGAAAGTATTATATATTTAATATATTGAATTTTTTATTTATGTTTTCTTAATGCAATCACAGAGTTTAGGGCATGAAGCATCCCGAACTGAACTATGGTTAGATGATCACAAGAAATCAGATGGAAGTTTTGTCAATGAGCCTGCTAAAGAAGTTGTGGTATGAAGTCAATTTTTTATTATAAAAACTTATTATCAGTTTCTACTGTGTTAATATATATTGATATTTGATTTATATGTAATAAATAAAGAACTATGGGATGTCAATCCTGCGTTTTCCTACTCAGTCTCCATGGATGACCCGGTTGCTAAAGTCCTTGGGAAGGATCATCCCGGTAGAGTGCGCAGGATGGGTTTGGGACCCATAACATCTGAGATTTTTAGCAAGCCACCAGGGATGTTAGCTGCATCTACTCCTGGATTTAGTCAGCCCATACCCGGAGATGCTCAAAAAGAGATTGTTTCTCTACGAAACACAGTTCACCAGCAGGGGGATCAGATATATGCTTTGCAGAAATAGTTGATTGAAATACATCATCATATGAGCAGATATGCCCCCGGTGGTAGTGCATCGACTGGTGGTATGTAGGTAAATCAAAAATAATCAAAATCATTCAGTTTTTTAACTTTCACTGGTTTTAAGTTTTAATATAAATATGCAACCGAATTTAATTTTCAATATAATGTTCTTACAGGTGACAACAGAAAGTGGAGATGAAGGTGACGAGGGTGACGGAGCATCATCAGACCATGAGTAGTTGTATTGTTTATGTGTTGAACAAATATGGGAACCATTGGTTTTTATATGTAACATTTGTGGCACATAGTTTCCACCAAACATTTTCATGTCCTATTTTTTTTGATTTCTCATGTTTCCTTTTATGAGTTTTATTGATTTCTGATATTTATTTTTATGTCTTGATATCTTGAGAGTGGTATACATCATTCCATTTAGGCCTGTGTTTGAATTGGTAGTCGAGATTTTGGATGAAAATGAGTTAAACCCATTGTTGATGTGTTGAACAAATTGGGTCATTTCATAGTGATCAAGGGGATAGTGTTGTGGACACTTTGGTGAGGCCCTTGAAATTTGTCTTACTGGGAGGACCTTGTGAGTGGTAATTGACTGCCGCTAAATGGCGTTTCTCTTGTAGTGAATCATTTATTTGTTCCAGGGAACCAAACATTGCAGCACATTGGTATTAAAAACACCTAATATACTTATATAGATCTATCATTATATCGAATATCAATAAGATGGAGGTTCCAAATATGGGTGGTATAAGATTTGAATCCACACACTCAAGATATGAATTCCAATAAGGTTGGTCTTATTCACATCAAAACTCAATGGAATCCATATGAGAAGTGAAGGAATCCACCGACTCCTAAGATACTACATCCTAAAATACCATTGAGATAATTTCATTATATTGATTGAGATATATACCTCATGAAGGTAACTATAGATAAAACATTAATGTTAGGGTAATTTGCATCAATTTATTTGATCCTAGTGAAGTTGGTAATCTCAGATAGACCTTTATTGATTGATTAATCTACTATTATTATAAAATATTAGATAAATGAGGTATAATTACATCAACCAAATCACCATACATAATTGGTTTTTCCCTATAGAAATTTAATATTGATTTTCACATGTTATACTATTTTGAATTTGAAGTAAGTAATATTCTCTTATATTGACATAGTTTTACTTTTTTTAGTGATGAGGGGGTAGTGGAATCATCCACACCTATTTCATACTCAATAGAATCATGTTTCCCAAAATCAATTGGGTTAACATTGATGATATATAATAATGTGTTACCACCAATAGGAAACACATATTTATATTTTAAGAGGGATATCATTAATTTGGGTGTGATCCCATAGTATTAATGATACTGGAGTTGACCCTGAGGAAAAAATGATAAAAAATTCCCCCACCCATGTGGGTTATGTTTTCCATTGTAATTTTATAGTTACAAAGGCCACTTAGGATAGATTCTGATTCTTTTAGATATTTGAGCATTGTAACCATCCCTAGTATATTATCTAGATATTCTAATGGGCCTCAAGGGTGTTTAAACTAGTAGGGGTATAAATATACTCTTGAGTGTCAGTGGTTGGATATCCCCAGTGGGATCAACTTTTAGACGCTTAAGTATGGACAGTTGGAAAAAACAACCTATATAAATTCTTGAGTACTAAAGGCCACATAGTTAGGAAATCATTCATTTTTTTCCATAAAAAAAAGTTTTAGGTGTTTACATTGTTGGGATTAGGCCAATGCAATGAGCATCATATGAATCTATATAAATAGAATCATAACACACATAGTTTATTAATGATTAGTGGGATACATCATACCAATTATGTTCAATTTAAATAGAAATATTTCTAGAATATTAACTTTTTGTGAAGGGGAACACTTTGTGAAAGGTACCTAGAAATAGATAGTGTTTGAATTTATCATGAGTTTCCATTTCAGTTTCATCTTGGTATTCAATGACTAATTTGGAGAAGGTATGGTTATGAATTACACCTATTAGAGCGCCCATATGTTATTTTAAATATCATATATGTTGGTATGATGATAATGGATGAATTATTAAGAGGCTGGGGCATACAACTTGAAGGTGGATATGATATTGCGATACAAGGAGGGGTATCTAAAATTAATGACTATATAAAGAATATAATACTAGAGTCTTTAACTATGGTATTTTGTAAAAGTGATTCATATTATTCTTATCGCATAAGAATAATAGCATGTTTCTTGATGTTGGGATTGAACCGCAGAGGTGAATATATTGTATCATAGTGAAGAGGAATAAAATACAATCACTACTGGAAAACTAACCTATACCAATGGTTTTGAACCGTTGGTATAGGCCTCCAAACTGTTGGTATAGCCTATACCAACGGTTTGGAGAACCGTAGGAAATTAAGTCGTTGGGATAGGTCTATACCAACGGTTTTGAAAACTGTTGGTATAAGTAATATGAAAATATATACCAACGGTTCCATAAAACCGTTGGTATATGTATTTCCAAAAAAAAAATTCGCTGGGATTAGATCCCAGGACCTCCAATTTATCATTGAACAACCTAACTACTAACCTAAAATGACTTTTGTGAACATAATTTTATAAATATATATATGTATTATCATAATTATTTTAAATTTTGATTTATATAATGTTCTAGTTAATAGGATCCAATCAAAAATCAAAGAACCTATACCAACGGTTGTCAAAACCGTTGGTATATTTCTATACCAACGGTTCTGAAAACCGTTGGAATAGGTCTCTGGAATTTGGGGAGTGATATTGATATATTGGAGACCTTTCCCAATGGTTTGGCCAAACTGTTGGGAAAGCCTACCCTTTCCCAACGGTTTTGGAAAACCGTTGGGAAAAGTGGCCACAAATTGGACCTTTCCCAATGGTTTGGCCAAACCATTGGGAAAGCCTACCCTTTCCCAACGGTTTTGGAAAACCATTGGGAAAAGTGGCCACAAAGTGGGATTTCCCAACATTTTGGCCAAATCGTTGGGAAAGGGGGTATAGAAGTGTTGGGAAAGTTCACATTTCCAGTAGTGAATATAATTGAAGGAATACATTTTAAGGTAATGTGACATGATTCATTATAGATTAAAATTGCGTTGAAAGGACATGTGTAATGAATTTTAGAGTTTTCCTACCAGGTTTAGAAGGTTATTACTATAATGTATGTCAATAATTATTTTAAATTATGATCAAATAGAACATAATGTTTTTGTGTATCATGATTTTTTTAAAATAAGTTATAGAAGATTATTTGTGTTACATAAAAGTGCACAATAAGGTATTGAGTGAGGCTAACACACGAGCTTCTCTAAGATACCTGGTATAGCAGATGTGTGTGGTGATGGTATATTTGGGGTATTAAACCAAGTAGGAGGCCCACACATGGTAAATCTAACTTTGTTTTACGCTCACTCCCTATATGGGAACACCGACAAACATGTAGATCTAATGTTTCATTTTCAAGTGATATATATTATGAGGGATCAAGAAGGATTCGATAGATGTATGTTTAGAGAGTAGTCAAATAATGGACCTATGTTTTATAGTTGATTCTATCATATATATTTTTTCAATTTATTATATACTGATTTCCAAGGTTGATGTTTCTTATTGTATGTTGGTATGTACAATAAGGTTCATTCTTATATAGCATGTCAATGTTTACTTTTTTTTTCAATTTATTCTATACTGATTTCCTAGGTTGATGTTTCTTGTTGTCTGTTGGTATGTACAATATGGTATTTCTGGTTTGATTTGTCTTTCAAGGCAGTGGTACAGCAGAAGTAATTTTTTTTTCTGGCCAGCTTTTAGCGGTGGTTAAAACCGCCGTGAAATGTAAATTGGAGGTGGTTTAAACCGCCACTGAATGGTAAAAAATGCCACAAAACATAAAAAAAATTACATTTCATGGTGGTTTTATCCGCCGCTACATAGTCGCATCGTAGCTGCCTCATTCAACGGAGGTTCTCGTGTCTTCAAAGATGGTTTTACAGCTGCTGGATTTGTGTTTATTCACGGTGGTTATAACCACCGCGAACAAACTGATATCAAGGGATCATCAAAAACTACTGCTAAACTTAGTAAAACCATAGAAAAATGAGGCCGCTACGACGCTTTCATTAAACTTTCACGAAATGGAAATAACTGCCACTAATAGATTGGCGACGCTGTATTAGGCGGCGATTTATAGAAACTGCTTCCAAGCCATGTAGCGGCGGTTTAAACGGCCACTGCACGCAAAAATAATGGCTGCTAAACGGCGTTTCTATTGTAGTGTATATACCCCGATACTTTTCCATTTGTAAATCTCATGTGCCTTGTTGTCCTTAGGCCCTGGATTCATTCCAGCCTTTAGAAGATATACATAAACTGCCCTATCATATCAGAATCCTCATTAAAAGATAATATATATTATATTACTAGATATTTAGTTCTAAAATTTTAGATCTAGTGTATTAAAAATTGACAATCTCCATCATGTGTTGTCGGTTTGTTGGATATCCATGCAGTGAATCCAGAAAATAAATCTTCGGAGTATCCAAATTGATTACAATGATCATCCAATGCTTCCTAAGATCACAAAAAATAATAATTAATGATATAAATGAAAATATAATTGATATGATTAAAATGTAGAGTTTTACCCCTGCAACATTGGTATTAAAAAGAGCCCGTCAGTCATAATTTTGCATTGAAAATTTCTTAGCATGTTTGAAATTAATTCAGCCTGATAATTGGAATCTATTTCTTTTTGTTCTGTAGACATGGTGTGAGGACTAACAAATCCAAATTTGTGTTCATGGGAAAATCCATTCAATTGTTTTCATATATACTCCTGTGAAAAATTTGAAATGTATTTAGCCATAATTATCATATTATATCAGCTTCTATAAAATCAAATCATGAAAACATACCTCATGTATACATTTATAACTGAGGCTCCTAGCCAGTCATATGTGATGATTTCAACTAAAACATCATCACTAAATAAATCTAACATTTCTTTCTTCTCTGTACATATATTTTTCACAAAAAATTCTGTGATTATTTCCACCTTTCATTTTCATATCCACATGAGATTGTAATGATATTAAATGTTGATATATAATGGGCGGGGTGAGGGTGCTCTCAGTAGATTGTTTTGATCGGTTGGTTGATCCTTTAGAGCATCTCTTTCATTTTAGCTCCTTCCTTTTGTCCTTCTGTGATAAAATTCATCAGTTTAGCCCTTTTCTAATTAAATATTAAAGGTTATTCTTGGAAAATGAATTGGAAATGATTACCTCCTGGCCGACATGTTTTTTTACAAGATTCAACGGCCATGAAATGAATTTTCCAACATATTTTTTCACTGTATAAATGTCGTCATCGTCATTAGGCATGGGTAGCTCAGCGCTCGGCTCATGAGCTACGTTAATCAATAGATTTAGTACGACTGAAAAAGCTGTATATTTAGTGCAACCATCATACAATGGCATCTTTGCACAACTTTTTAACTTCTCAAACAATTTTGGGTAATCACAAAGTTCATCTTCAACGTTCCATGTCATTTCCTCAATACAATCTTCATCATCATTGAAATATGTAATCACATCCTCCATATGGTCATCTTCATTTTTCATGCTTCTAATCATATCAGATGATCCATAAAACACTATGTTATCCCAGCCACTACCTACATTCGTTGTTTCCCAGTGTTTATTCCAACATGTATAACACTGATCTATTCTATGATAGATCAAGTGTTCTTCCAACTCCTCTAGACTAATCATTTTTGAATAACACCAATGTAAACACAGACAAAGGATTTGAGAAGGTTCATATGCATGATCTTTTTCAAACTTGATTAACTCTTTCACACCTTCTTCATACTTTCTTGTCAACCGATTGGCATTCATCCATTATTTATTTATATTCATCCTATTTGAAATCCAAAGGATGGGTATATATGTTAGGGGAGAAGGAATATGAGAATAATTTAGATAAACAACATGATACTTCAAAAATGGTGGGGGCATATTAATTAAAAATCATGGGTGGTTCTTGGGATTCATCCATTCTCTTCCTCTCTTCAATCTCCCCTAATGAGGGGTGGTTCTTGAGAGTTTTTTATAGCACGTTAGTGAGTTCTTCCCTCATACATTTTCTATTACAATTATCCTTTATTTCCCTATGATTTGGAAGGATTATAACTGGGATTTGTGTGATAATTTCACTATATCATCTTCAAATCAATTCAGATGATGTAGATTTTGTTTTTATTGGCTAGAGGTTATCCTCGTATGATGAACGCACCATGTTTTCTGTGATTTAGGTGGTGTTGTGTTTCCCAGTGAGTTTTTAAAATATTATTCCTAATTATATTAAAGAGAATAATTAATTATAAGTTTCTATAATTAATTATTTGGGATTTGTGCCTTGAAATTGGGTCTCAATCATTGGTACAATATTAGATAAGGCATGTATAATCTTGGTTGAGGATGAGTTGATCTTGGTGAGGGGTTACTCCATTTTCTGAGGTAGGGGACCCTATAATACAAAACCATGTTCCAATTTATGATTTATTGTGTATTCATGAATTAGTATATGTGCTCTAGTGAAAGGGATATAAATCAAGAGAAACCAAGGTAAATAAATAGGGTGTTTTGATCCACCAAGATAAAGAGTGAGGGTTCTGTTGAATGTTTATGATTTTGTGATCAACCAGAGATTATGTATCAATGGAGGTGAGGTTTCTAGTTGTTTTTATTAGAGTATTGGGTTTGGTATGAGATTTGTATAGCCTAGTTAGGTTTTCTAAGGCTATTTGAGTAGGTATTAGAGTCTTAGGCCTAAAGTAGATGGATAATATAGATTTATATCTCACGTATGATGGGGAACACCCTCCTAAGGATATATAAGAGTCATTTTGTGTGTGTGATGAGTAGAATATTACTTATAGGGATTTGTGAAGTGTGAAATAGAGAATTTCATCCTTATAATTGTTTTATGAGATCTCCAAGGGGAGATATCATATGGTACCTAACTGAGGGTCATGGGAATAGTCTGGATGACTTAACATAGGGTATCCAAGGATCATAGTTTTATTTTCTTAAGATGGTCATTATTTAGTATTAATGATTTTTAATGTGGAAATTAGAATATGATATAGACTAGACTATCGAGGCATAGATCAAGTATAAAATCTTTGTTATGACATTACCATGTAGAGATGAGTGTGTGTTGGTATCAATGAGTAGAGATGGGTTAGGTTTGTAGAACCCAATTGATTCCCTTATAGGCGGAATTAGAATCTTGATAGGTTGGGAATAATTTTCATTTATAACCAAGATGGTTTTAAGGAGATTATTATGCAAGGATAAAAGGATGGTGACTTTTTTCATTTATGGTCAGACCAACTAAGAGATTGGGACTTCATATGAATTTCACCTAGTTGAAGTATGATCATCCATGGGGCCCACCTATTGATGATGAGATTTATCTAGTATGAGAGTTTGGCTATCTAGATACCCTCTTTAGATTACTATTTATATGTTTTGTGGCATGATAAAAGATGGATGACCTTTATTTACGTGATAAGGTGTTGTTAGGACCCTACTTTGAGTGAGAAGGCATTGGTCAAAGGGGATTAGTGTGTGAATTTCAAGGGATCCACCTGTTGATGGTGCATTTTGACTTGTGATAGAGGTTGGATATTGTGATTCCCTCCTTAGATCATTTTTTTATGATAATATGATGTGAGATATAGAAATGGGGATCACTTAGTATTGGTTTGGAGTAGTTTTGTGAGAGTTTGTCTATAGAGATTCCCTCCTCAAATTTTTTTTATGTGATGTGATGGTGAGACCCACCGTAAGTGAGAGGGGAGCAACTACTATGTTTTGGAATTAGAGGATATGTTAATCACACCCAATGTGAGAGGTTGGTGGCACTGTTATGTTATATGAAATGATGTGATATTTAAATTGGTATATGACTCAACCCAGAGAGAGTGGGTCGTGGGCAGGAATTGGTAGAAACCCTATTAAGGTTCATTTTTTAACCCAATGAGAATAGTTTACAATATATAACATACTAAACATATGTCTCATCCCATTGGCATGCCTCACCTGATGACATGAATTCACCAACACGAACGATTCAAACCCTACCTGGCCTAACTATGGGGTAGTATCCAAAATTAGAAAAAGATTCATACTAAGGTCCACTAGATAGCGTGAAATCCTAATCTATTTTAACAACCTTTCACAAAAAATACCCTCTCTATTCAGGTATCTATCATAAAGATATAGTGGGGAGAGCTAATCAAGATCAAACAAGTAACCCACCACATACACATCGGTCACACACACAAGAATCACACACAAGAATCACACCAAATCATAATTAATCTTAATATTGAAAATAAATGTAAATAGAATTAATTCATGAAAATTCAATTTTACTAACCTTAAGTAGGAGGACCCGGTTGCGGAGGAGGAGGAGGCATCGATAGTGGAGGCAGTGGAGGCAGCGGAGGAAGCGGAGTAGGCGGAGGAGGAGGAGGAGGAGGAGGAGGAGGCAGAGGTGGGGGAGGAGGAGGAGGAGGCCGCAATGGGTGTGGAGGAGGAGGAGCCGCGACAGAGGAGGATGAGGAGGATGAGCCGCGATGGAGGAGGAGGAGGAGGAGCCACGACAAGAGGAGGAGGAGGAGAAGTGGGCACCGGAGGAGGAGAATGAGGAGGCGGATACGGTGGAGGAAGAGGAGAAGGAGGAAGCAACAGAGAGGAGGTAGCGGCGGAGGGGCAGGGTAGGGCTTTCGCGAGAGCTTGATAGGGTGCGGGGAGGAGGAGTTGCGGCAAGAGGAGGAGGAGCAGAAGTAGGCGTTGATGGAGGAGAATGAGGTAGCAACCGTGGAAGAGGAGAAGAAAGAGGTAGTGATGGAGAGGAGGCAGCGACAGAGGCGCATGGTAGGGATTCCACAACAGCTTGACAGGGTGCGTGGAGGAGGAGGAGGACCTGGTGGCATTTATAAATCCCGCGGGGACCTTTATCACCGCTAGTAAAAAGCACTAATAAAGGGGGTCTTTATCAGTGCTAAAATGAAAATGACTGATAAAGACCCCCTTTGTTAGCGCTTTTTTAGTGCTGATAAAGATAGGACTTTATCAGCACTTTCGTAGTGCTGATAATGGGTGTCTTTAACAGTGATTTTCTTTTTAGCGCAGATAAAGACCCACTTTATCCGCACTTTTGTAGTGATGATAAATCCATACTTTATCAACGTTAATAAAAGCACTGATAAATGTATAAATTTAATAATTTGTTTATATTATTATATATTTAGTTAAAATGATATTTATGATAAATATATATATATATATATATATATATTTATTAATAATTATAACTCTAAATAAATATATCTTTATTTATACTTTTAAACTTATAAGAAATATAGTTATTATATTTATAATCATATTAATATATAAAATAAATATATTAATTATATCTATTTAAAATATTATAAATATATTAATTATATATAGTTAATTATAATTATAATTACAAATGTATTTGACAGGTATATTTATATATGTCATTGAAAATATAATAAAATATTTATTTATTTTTTAAATATAATTTAATTTTAATTACAAGTGTACATTTTTTAGAACATATATATTATATGGGTAACATAATGAATTATAAATCAATAACACATCAATGTGATATGTAATTATAATCTATAAATGAACATTATTCATGCACATTTATGATCACATAACATATTTGAATGATATATTCATTATCCCCAATTCATTGGAAAACACATATATATTCAATAATTTTAATTATAAATATATATTAAAATGTATTATATATTTATAAATAAAACTAATACATTAAATATAATCAAAAATAATAAATATATATATTAAATATAATGAATTAATAAATTTAATAAATATAATGAATTAAAAAATCTAAAAAATCTAAAAAATCTAATAAATATATTTATTATTAATCTTATAACTATTTAAATATATATATATATATATATATATATATTTAGTTATAACATGTGTTTTCATTTTATGTATAAAATAAAAATTATTTTTGAATATAAATATAATAGTTTCATGTGAAGTAAAGCGCTGATAAATGTAACCTTTAACAACGCTAAGAAAAGTGCTGATAAATGTAGCATTTATCAGCGCAAAAAAAGTACTGATAAAGGGTACACCTTTATCAGCACTTGTTTTAACATAGATAAAGGGTACATTTATCTATTCTTTTATCTAGCATTGATAAAGTCCTACCCCTTTATCAATGCTTTTTCGTTAGCACTGAAAAAGGAAGGAACCTACCTTGCCCGGTTTTGTGGTAGTGATTAGAAGACATGTTGTGATCATGGTCAATTAATTTTTAGGCTATGTGGGATCATTATTTTCCTCTAGTTGAGTCTTGATACAATAGTAGTTTCCATTAAAGTTTTTAAATGGTGCCATATGAATCATTTATGGAAATAGATGTTGTTCACCAAGTTTTTAGGATGATGTTGGTGAAAGTAAGCTTGTAGGCCAAGAGCTTGTGGAGGAAACAATATTAAAGGTAATGTATATTAAAAGCCATATCAAAGAAAATAACAGTAGAAAAAAGATCAATGTTGATAATTTGTGGAAGGGTTTTTAATTTCATATGGTAGATCATGTTTTCACTAAATTATATCTTAGTAAGGGTGTTATAAGATTTGGGAATGAAGGGGAATAGATCCCCATGTACATTGGTCCTTTTAAAATTCATTGGGGAATTTGAGTTGTGGATTATCATTTGGCTAAGACTCCCAGCCTTCCTAAAGTACACAATGTGTTCCACATATCTTTGCTAATGAAGTACATGCCATACCCAACACATGTACTCACTTATGAAGTAATAGAATTAGAACTTGAGTTATATAATTGTGAAGAGCCTCCAGATTCTAGACAATAAAGAAAGAGTGTTTAGGAATAAAAAAACTATACTATTAAAGGTACATGGAAAAAATTATAAAATTGAAGAGATTACATAAGATCCCGAGGAACTTATGAGGAAGAACTACTAAAATATTTTCATAAGGTTAGATTCTGGGTATTTTAAGGATGAGTTTTTTAGGATGGTATAATATAATGATCCAATGTTATATCAATGAGATATATCTTCCTATGTTTATTTAATATAGTATATATCACTTAAAATAACTCATATAACACAATAAAATCTTTATAAATGAAGAATAAATGAAATAAAATGTATTTGTAGAAGTTAAGAACCTATAACGATGAAATATTATCTTGACCATATGAATAGTCATATGTCCCTTATGAATAAAAAATCTACCTAATGAAAAGAAACATCACCCATGACAGAATATATTAAATTTACGCACCATATAAAAGAAATTATTATATAATTATATCATGGTATTTGTAAATGAATATTTCAGAAAATATTAATTAAGTATTGGAATTTTGGTAAGTCATATATATTAAAGGTCAATTTTATAATTAATAAACTGATTTAGAAAAAAATAATTTTCATAAAATGTATTCATAAATCAATGTTTTTTTGTATTATGATTTTATGATGACTTAATGAGACCTTAGTAAAATTTTCAGAGTGTTATAACATAAGGTTAAATTTTAAAATCTATATTTTTTAATAAATGATGATTTTGATTAAAAATTATATTCCACATATATATAAAATTAATTTCACAAAATTTATTCAATTTTTTAATTCTAAGTATCAAAAAATTATTTTGGTTAATATTTTCTATTTTTAAAAAATAATTGTTTTTTGGTGAATATTAAAATATGATAATTTACGATAAATATAAAATACATGAACTATTGACCCAAAAGTGATGTATGGATGATGTAAGCTCATAATATCAAACTATAATTAATTATTTGAATATATTTTATGATAATGTTATAGCTATTCATAGTCTTGATCTAAAATAATAAACAAATGATTAAAATATTCACAAAATACCCCTCTTCTCTACTATAAATACCACCCCTTCTCCCCACACATTAAAAGATTTGATCCATGAAAAATTTAATTCTAATACTCTTATAAATCCCCTACCACATGTCTATAATCTCTTGGTCTCATAAAAATACCAAATACAAATACTATTAAAGAGGTTCTCATGGAGGAGTATTCAAGATATAAAATCCTCTTTTTTCCTTCTAATTTCATTCCATGTTTTTCTTTTATTTATCTCCCCTACCCTCCCTTAAATCAAATATAGTGATGAATGAATTATCTTACATAAAATCTAATTTTATTATGCTAAGGTAATAATCCATCATGATACACCTTCTCCTCTCATTTTTATTCTAAAAATGGGAACATTGTCTATGATGTGTTGTTTCATCGCTTTTAAGGACAACAAATTTTGATTTTCCTTCACCACAATTAAGGTTGTTCATAAAAAAATTTAATTGTTGAAAAATATTGTAAATTTTATATTATAACCCTTTATATGTTTCTAATGTAACATATTTACATAATACTAAATGACAAAACAAAATGAATTCTTTATGATAAATAACTGCAGTAATAATCTAAACGATTATCACTAAATGTATTGTATAATGTTTCATCCTAATACCATATAAAAAATGATATATATATATATATAAATTTAAACTTCTATATGTTCATAAATAACATATAATTCCAATTATTAGGATTTATACCCAGATTACATGATCTTCATTACTTATAAACAAGTGAACCAATCATGAAAACCAAGAAACAAAATTCCCCCAAATGTTGAAATTAAACTCTATAACTCATCAATAAATCCATAAATGAACATAATAAAACTATAATTATTTTAATAAATGTATTTAAGGTTATTAATTACTTAATTAATGGATTAAAATTGATTATATAGGGTATTAAGGTCAGGTGAAAAACATATTTGGACATAAGGTAAGGGTCTTCTTCCCAAACTACCATTTTCATTCGAATTATGCTTTATTCCTATATCCACCAATTTAATTCTAAATTATTTTTATATAATTATTAAAAAAATTACATATTTTTTCAAAAATCATATATCCTTATCATTTCATCATTATTTGATGTGAGGATAAATGTTTTACAAGGTTACCTTCTCATTTATTCCTTGATATGCATTCCTGATTAAAGGGAGTGCCTTTATTTCTTAGCCATTTTAAATTACATTACATAATATATTTGAATACACTATTATTTTTCTAAAATAAATACTTTTTAATGAAAAAAAAAAATTTTAATTTCATTTGTTTACACACAAACATGAAAAGTAAAAATTATTTTTCCAAAATAACTCTTCTTTGTAATGTAAAAAAAGGTTTATTTCTCTCAACAACTACTCAACGATTTTGTTATATTATTTTCATATATTTTAACACATATGTTGAATTTTATAATTTATTTAGGTTTATATTTTTTTTAATCATCCAATATATATTATAAAAAAAATCATGATCTGTTTGACTGTGGATGTGCTATCATTATACAATTCACCATTCTACTCAGTTTGGTTAGTAATATGTTTATGGATTCAATAATGTTATATTTAGTTCATCGGTATATTTGTTTCATGTTTATACCCATACAAATTAAGAATTAATTGGACTTAGTAAGTGATAGGTGGTGACCACTATATCCCCTTATTTCATTGGTAGGTCTCCTAAGACAAACTAGATTGGGTTTTTACCTATTATATATGGTGTCTTGGCAGAGGCCTTTCGTTATGGTTATGATGTCTGGAATTTTTAATTCCCTCATTTTGAAACTAGTAATTTATAGTCCTTGTTATTATTTTACTAGTATAATATCCATGGTTATGTTTTATTATGGCATTATTTGGTCATATTTTATTTGTACCATTTTATGCCAATGACTATATTTTAATGAAATGTGTTTTTAGTAATTAAAAATTTCTTTATTATTTATTCTTATTATAGATTCTACTATATTTCTTACCCTTAATTAGATTATCATATAACCCCTTTCTTATATTTTATTATTTCCTAGGATGAGAAGTTTAATATTATGAATAAATTGCAGGTCAATCATAGAGTTCTAGATGCTTCCAAAGGAATTTTTATATTTTTTTTCTTTGAAAGTAGTAATGTTAAGACTATGTTTGTATCTGGTTTTCCAAAACTACAAAACTATTTAGTCCTTTGGGATATTACTTCCTTGTTTATTATTCCAATGTAATAAATTAAGGCACTGAATCTAGGAAACATGGGTCAGGGTCTCTACATATGTTGGCCACCTTATCAACACTAGAGTCCCTGACCTGAAAGCTGAACTAGAAACACTAAACATTGTCTCCCCAAACTAATATCATAGACTTTGGTATTAAGGTATAAAAAACCACCTCTAATACCCCTCTTTTATGACACGACCTTCTGAGGTCTGACTCGTGACTATCTCTGTTACATCCCAGGTAAATAAAGAATATTACTTTTTCATATTTATTAATATTTGTGAATAAAGTATTAATATTACGTTAAAGGTAACACTATGCTCGATGGCGTACCCAATACGCAACAACGAGTTTCTTTGAAATCTTACGTTGCACTCGAATAATAAAATAATATTATTTTAAATGGTAGTGAACTCATAGCTATTGTAATGGGGAGAATGAATGGAACTAACTACAAAATGATTATTTATGTTTGTCAAATATTTTTACTTTTATCCAATAAATGTTAGAGGCTTAAAATGCAAATGAATCCAATTTTAAGCATATATCTTCTAATATTCTTTAAAAGTTCGATTAACCTCATTTTGATGGAGAACCCTTTTTAAATATACTTTTGACAATTTTATATGTTTTTTTGACAAAATAAAATCCTTCTTTAGAATCTGGACATCAAAATTTACTTTGTATAAGTGTATGTTATTTTTCCGATGAAGATCATTTTTAGTGAAAATGTTGCATTTTAATTCAAAACCTCCTTTTAATCTGATTTATTTATATGGATAGATTATATTTTTAATTGAGATTAAAGTTTATTTAGAATATATTTTCACCATTTAATCCAATGGTGGTCATTGGAATTAATTTCACTTTTAAATTGGACTTAAATTAGTGTTAATCTTTTAATATATATTGTCTCTTAAAAACACGCTATTTGTTTTGACAGCGGGAATTAATTATTAAATTAATTAATGAAACTTATATGTTTTGAATTTTGTAAAATATACATCATTTTTGAATTCGGAATATCAAATATATCTTATGGTGTTTTTTTTTTGTATTTTTCTGAAAAACATCAATTTTTGATGAATAGTGAAACCACTAAGTGGTTGTTAAATAAACCGATTTTTCGTTTAAATGAATATTTACCACTTTTGTGATTTTATTTTCAAAAATCTGACATAAACGGTTGTCATTATGAAGTAAAATGTTGTTCAATGAGATTAAAATATTTTTTTGGTGAATAGTAACTTTTAAATTATATTAATCGCGATTAAAGGTAATTAGTGTAATTTAAGGTAAAGATAATGTTATAATAATATGAAATGACCTTGACCCATGTCCTACCCTTATTGGATGAGTCATGGATGACCAATAGAATCCATGGGTCAACTTGGGGACCCCAGGGAGCCACTTTGGATGGAAAATGACATTAATAACTTTTTATTTATAGTTAAAATTAAAATGTCACAAACATGTATTGTTTTACTAAAACAAATTTTACATGGGGTTAGACAAGTCATATTTTTTACTATAAATATTAATTAGAATTATAAAAAGATTTCATACATCATGAGATTTTTTTTTATAATTTTTAGACATTAAATAAATTAATTTATTTATGACACCGTGATGATGTACTGATTACCTCATAAATGAACGATTTAAATAAAATGAGAAGATATGGTAACATCTAAGTCTTACACTTGTCACAAACCTATTGGATGGGTAGATTTCTAAACATTATCACATTATCCTCGAAATATATTCTTTGGGACCTTTAAAATCCGAAAATAATTTTATAATAATGTAATATTTTATAATATTCCAAGAGTGCCCCTCCTCTTCTCTTATAAAAGGCCCCCACCTCTATCACCTTACACACACCTATCAAGCCTTTGGCTCGGACAAACCTGGCCCATTTCAGATATTCACATCCCTCTCTTCATCATTCAAGCCTCAAAATTGGCATAATTCTCTTCAAGAAACCCTTTTGGTTCAAACCAAGAGGAGTAACCCGATTTAAAGGTAATGTCTTCACTTGTGTTCTTTTGTTTATTTTTCTTCTCCAAACCCCTAAACTCTTTTTATTCCTTTATTTTGTAACAAAACCAGTATATTCAATATACTGGGATGTTGTTATGTTAAGGATTCTAGCTACACTTACACACACCTCCGTCTAATGGTTAAATAACATACTGTTTCTGTGGATGGCGAATTACTGACTCACGACACGATGATTGTTCAATATTCTCTTAACACATTTCATAGTGGCCATTATGATGTCACTGTATTTTATATATGATATATATGGTATTTATGTTTTCAATATGCTTCTGTATTTTATATTTAAAACATAACTTTATGCTTTTCATGTTGTGCAAATGCGATAATTTCATACGAGGAAGTGTGGACTACCACCCCCTCAAGTGATGTGACTCGTTCATGCAATACATGGAATGTATAAAGAATGAAATTAATGAACTTATGTGGCCTATAAAACATATATATTATACTGTAATTATAATATATATATATCTATCTCAATTATTTTTAATTCCATTAATATGACAAAGAAATGAAAGTAGCGTTCATGCGTATGTACGGCCTACCGTCTCCATGAATGGTGCATTTCATTTTTTTATCTCCAAATGTTATGGAATAGTATAAAATGAATATGTAATGGATATATATGATATTTAAATCATTAATACTGTTCCAGAGATGATTTAATTATAACTACATGGACAATCATTTTCAAACAAGTTCATTTTTGACTCATGTACCAAACATCGACAAAACGTCTGATAAGAACTCACATTATTAACCAATTATTATAAAATTATAATATGTGATATGAACTGAATAATAATCTTTAAATGAGGTACTTAAAAAATTATAAATTGAACAAAGTTTATTATTCAGGAATATAAAAAAATGAACAAGACTAGTCGGACTTGAGTAAGGGATCCTACCTCTCTCTTTATTTTTAAGTACTCTTTTTATGTAACTTACATTAAGCTCCTCTTTTTTATGTTGGGGGATGATATTTTAAATTAATATTTCTGTAAATTTTAAGTTAATATGATGAGAGACCCTATTTTATCTCATCAATCCATTTTTGGAAGTTTTATGTGGCGCCGTTAGGCTGCCGAAGTTTCATAAGGGGATTTTCATCTCAGTTTTTAATCCTGTGAGATTCATGATACATTGGCCACTATTTCCTTTAGTGTGGTGTATGTACTGCCCATTATTTTACTATTTGTATAATATACTCTCATTTATGGGTAGTTACATCTTCATTGTGTGACCCTTCTTCCATGGGGTGTACATTTCGAAAGTTGCCCAAATCGGTAAGGGAACCTTTCACACTCCTCTTTTAAAAAGACTTATTTTGTTATGTCTTTTAATTTACATCTTTTTATGTTGGGATATGTTATTATATATCCTTATTGATGTAAATTTTATTTCCAAGTTATGAGATACCATTTTCTCTCTCATCAACTAATTTTATGAATTTTAAAGTGACGCCGTTAGGCTGTCAAATTTTACCAAGGGAACTTTTTAAACCAATTTTGATTTCTTTGGGTTCAACATGTATATATCATGCCAGCTTTTTTGTCACATAAACATTCATTACATTATATAAAACTGAGGATCTTTAAGGTTTAGTGTCTTGGAAACTAGGAACTTAATACATGAAACAAAAAAACATTCTTCTTAAACACTTGAAAGGCTTCTCCTTATGTTCATCCTAGGTTCATTACTGCATCTCATAACCTGGGGACATACATCAAAAGAAAGGGTTAGCAGAAGGCCCAATAAGGGAAACATGGGGAAACATTTAATATTGAACTTGAGATACATCAACAATGTCATGAAAAAGAACTTTAAGGCATGAGAAAGAAATCATGAGGAATATCATAATAAAAATAACATTTTTCATAACTTTAAGATGAGACTACATCATTTAACATAGAAAATAATGAACATATCACCAAGGTCCATCCCCAAGGTGTCATTTGACAATTACCAACGTTATTCACCAAGATATCGTGAAAATTGTAATCTCTAGTGGTTACATCATTACCCAATGCATTGGAGCGCTATCAGGGCACACCCTTAAATTTTCCTTTATTATCATGTGAGCCACATATATCATCATCAATCATTTCATAAACAACCCATATAGAATAAAAGAAATGGGTTTCATTTCATAATCATAATGTTTTAAAAACTGCTTTAAAGACATGATCTTTATGTCACTTTAATCCCACAGAAAGGAAAATTGGGTCTCATGTATGTAAATAACAGACTTTAAAATAGAACATTTTTTTATATATGTGAATACCCATTTAGAATAAAGATATTTGAGTATTCACTTAATAAAATGAAATAACTTTAGAAAAAGAGAGACACATTTTGAGACGAAAATTCTGCAGCATAACGACTATGTTACATGGTTTTAGAAAACATTGAAAAGAGAGGGGACATGGGTCTAACATTCATAAATGACCCATAAAATAGTAGAGGGACAGAATATAAGGGATTTAATAACATGGTAATTAAATTTTAAAATATACCATATGAAATGAAGAACATGAAAGGAAGACAAAAATAAGATTTCTCTTATGAAAATTCGGCAGCCTAACATCGTCACATAAACTTCAACCAAAAATGAATTGATGAGATAAACTAGGGTATCTCATCACATGAACATAAAAGATCAGTATGATAGATATAGAGATCATACCCCCAACATAATAAAAAGGAACTTTCAATATTTGACATGGAATTAGAACTTTGAAAAAGGAGAAAGGTGAAAGAACCACTTAAAAATTCGGCAGCCTAACAACACCACTTAAAACTTCAAAATACTAAATTTAAGAGATAAAATGGGTTCTCTCATCATATGAACATAAAATATCAGTATGATAGATATAGATATCATACCCCAACATAATAAAAAGGAACTTGAAAATCTTTACATGAAAATAGATCTTGAAAAATGAGAAGAGAGAAAGAACCCATTACAAAAAATTCGGCAGCCTAACGACGCCACTTAAACCTTTATAAAACGAAATAATGAGAGTAAGAGGGGATATCTCATTATATGAACATGAAAAGGAAAGTAAGGGGAATATAAAAGAACATATTTTAACATAAGAACATGGAGCATAAAAGAGATGACATAAAAGAGATTACTTGAAAAGAAAGAGAGAGGTCGGATCCCTTACTTTAAAACGTAACTCTTAAAACTCAAAGGTTGGGAACTTGAGGGCTTGAGAGAACCTTGGGAGGACTCCTTGGGAGGTAATGAGACCAGAACTTCGTTGGAGTGGAGTGGGTAGTCGAATGGATGAGAGGATTTCTTGGTATTTATAGGGAAAGTGAGGGGATAAGGCATTAATCGCCAAGGGACACCTCATTGGTGGTTTTGGAAAAACCATGGGCTTGACCATGGTATTGTCCCATGGTATTGGCCACTTGGGACACCTCATACCTTATCTTATTATTCAAAAGCCTACCATATTTTTTACATACTTAATACATCATTTAACAATGTCATTAAACACCCATAACTTAAAAACTGTATTTTCACTATTCATCAAAAATTCAACTTTCTCAGAAAATTCCCAAAATTCCACATTAACCAAATATCAATGCTCTTATTTCAAAAATGAACTCAATTTTATAATTTTTTTTTAAAATTTTTTAAATTTAATTTTTAAATAAATACACTATTCACCGAAAAATCATTTTTTCAGAAAAAACCCAAAAAATTACCTTAACATAATATCGATGCTCTGAGTTCAAAAATGAAATCCATTTTATAAAAATATATTTCTAAATATTTTAAATTAAAAAACACTATTCACCCGAAAAAACTAATACTTGAATAATAATTTATGAAACTGTTATTTAACCATTTTATTGAATCACATTACTTAATCAAGGTGCCTAGATTATTTTAATACATTCTTTAAGTGATATTACTAATACATTTGGACACATTACTAATCCTAATCATAAAATCACTATTCATAATTTACTATTCATCAAAAATCAAGTTGATCTTATTAGGCTCTAAATTTCATACTGGACATAATTGTAGAAGACCATTTTTTGAAAATCATTACACATTTTTAATTATTTAAGGTTTACATAAACATTTTTTTAAAATATACTTTCTCTAAAATTCACCAAAAATATGCACACTATATTTATCCAGAAATTTGAAAATTCATAAACTTCATCATAAGAAGAAATCCAAATTTTTTATTTAAAACAAAGGATTACACAAGGCAGTTATGGTCTCCTTACATAGCCCCTTATCACACCAGCATAGGACCTAAGTGTAAGGTGTGCTAAGGTGAGAGAATCCGAGGGAGGCTCATCCAACATCGCACGAGTAGTAATTTCAATCAGTTTGAACTTCTCGCAAAGGCGATTCCGTTCTAGCTTCACACGATGAAGTTCGGCTTGAGTTTCATCCAGAGCAAAGCCCAGTGGTGCTACCTCCTTCCCAAGTTATGTTAGATGGGCTTTGATCGGTCCAAGACTACTAAGTGAGGCCATCGAATCTTCTTTCTATATTAATTAACCAAGATTACTTGTATTTAGAGACAATAATCGAAACGTTTAGTTTACTGCGGTCATGTTGACCAATTTCCATATAACAATCAAAAGACAACGGTCTCATTTTAATTATACTCATGTTATCAAATGAAACATTTTTGTTGAGTATAAAAATAAAATAAAATAAAACAACACAAAAAATTAGGAAAAAAGATTTATTCAAAATTTCGGGTCGTTAGAATCTTCTCCCCTTAAGAAATTGCGTCCTCGCAATTTTTAAAATTGGGTTTTGAAATTTTATTGAAAGTCCCACATCGAAAAAGGAGTCAGTAAAAATATTACATTAAAAGAAAGAAAGGGAAGTACAAAGGTCACCCGTGTTAACCCATACTAGGATTCCATGTAGGAAAATATGGATATGGAAGAAAAAACAAAGGGTCAAGTTCTGAGGGAGAGTGATAGAAAACATGATTTGGAGAAAGTTAACCATAATAAAATCACAAACTTATGATGTGTGTAAACGGTCTTTGATTACCCAGTAGGAAACTTAAACCAACAAAGTTTTTTGTTTTATGTTCCTTTTCATAGTTTTGAGGAATTAATTTACTACATTGAATAAAAACATAAGGAAATATACCTACCTTCAAGTAGAGTTTCATCCTTTAATAAGTTTCTACCAAAACTAATCTTTTCTCCAAACGATGAGCATTCAAAACTACTTGGTCTCATCAAAACACAAGAATCATCTTATAGATAATCACATAATCCACCAAAGATTAACTATCTATTTCTTCTATCTTTAAACATTATCCCAAAAAGAGAAAGGGTAAGATAAAACAACTCTTCCAAAATAAAGAACCCCAGAGGAAGGGAAACTACTTTAAATCTTCAAAGTTCCACGGTACTACCCAATTTTCATCATAGACCATTCCGTAAATAACTGTCCTTAAAAATCCTCAAAATAAACCAAACTAAGATTGAATCCCAAATACCAGAAGGATTTGATAACATAGTCTTCCAAGGTAAAATTTATCATTCATATCCAAACAACATCAACCACTCCTAACATCTTATAACAAAAGTAACTAACCTAAACATATTTACCCCAAGATAGGTTAATCATTTCCAGAAGTAACATAAATTACTATAAGTTCGCCTTAATTTCATTGATTCTTCAAAATATAAGTCAACCTTTACTCCTCAAAGAAAATACCGTAGTAATCTATTTACCTTAATCAAATAGGGTTCCCAAAATAGTGAACGTCTTCCAAAATAATAATCATCTTTTAATCCCCAAATCATCTCTTTCATATTAATACGGAAATCATCACATTTCCTATCACATTTGTTGTTGAGACATGTTCTTCCATTTCCTGCCATTAACTAAGAAAAGAAAGTACAATTAGGGGCTTAAATACTTAGCCAATAATCATGAAAAGGAACTTAAAGCATAGAAGGATAACTTGTAGAAGAAAATTATCCCCTAACTTGTGATCCCCTAGGTTCTAATCTAGGTTATCCATTATCATATATTCTTACGTGAATATTTATTTTATTTTATCTTTGTTCTTTAATAATGGTTCATACTAAGCTTATGAATTTACCAAAGCATATCCCCTGGGAGTGTCGTAACCAGAGTGCAACAAGGCCCATTTTCATGTACCAATTCCCGTTTAAGTCCAGCTCAAAGTGGTGTTTTTGGGTTTTACCCATATGTACATCTGTTCCAGAGCCACCTCTACCTGCTCGTATCGAGACAAGGATGTATTTGCTTGGCAACCCCTTACTCAATACTCACCAAAATACCAGGAATATTTCATATATTTAAACTTTTCTATAGGGTTATTCCTAAAGTTTTCATATCCTAATTTCCAAAAATAACTAAACCATCCTTTGATACCAACTATAACATCCCGCCTTTTTTTGTCACATAAACTTTCATTACATTATACAAAACTGAGGATCTTTAAGGTTTATTGTCTTGGAAACCAGGAACTTAATACATGAAACAAAAAAATATATTCGTAAACACTTTAATGGATTTTCTTTATGTTAATCCTAGGTTCATTACTGAATCTCATAACCTGTGGACATAAATCAAAAGAAAGGGTGAGCAGAAGGCCCAGTAAGGGAAACAAGGGGAAACATTTAACATGTGAACTTGAGATACATCAACAATGTCATGAAAAAGAACTTTAAGGCATGAGAAAGAAATCACGAGGAATATCATAATAAAAATAAAATTTTTCATACATTTAAGATGTGCCTACATTATTTAAGATAGAAAATCATGAACATATCACCAAGGTCCATCCCCTAGGTGTCATTTGAAAATTACCAAGGTTATTCACCAAGATATCGTGAAAATTGTAATCTCTAGTGGATACATCATTACCCAATGCATTGGAGCACTATCAGGGTGCACAATTGAATTTTCCTTTATTATCATGTGAGCCACATATATCATCATCAATAATTTCAGAAAAAACCCATATAGAATAAAAGAAATGTGTTTCATTTAATAATCATAACGTTTTAAAAACTGCTTTGAAGACATGATCTTTATGTCACTTTAATCCCACGGAAAGGGAAATACAGTATCATGTATTTAAATCCCAGACTATAAAATAGAAAATTTTGGTATATATGTGAATACCCATTTAGAATAAAGAGATTTGAGTATTCAATTAATAAAATGAAAGAACTTTAGAAAAAGAGAGAGACATTTTTAGACGAAAATTCTACAACATAACGGCTATATTACAGGGTTTTAGAAAACATTGAAAAGAGAGGGGACATGGGTCAAACATTCATAAATGACCCATAAAACAGTAGAGATACAAAATATAAGGGATTTAAGAACATGGTAATTAAATTTTAAAATATACCATATGAAATGAAGAACATGAAATGAAGACAAAAATAAGATTTCTCTTATGAAAATTCGGCAGTCTAACAGCGTCACATAAACTTCAACCAAAATTGAATTGATGAGATCAAATAGGGTCTCTCATCATATGAACATAAAAGATCAGTATGATAGATATAGAGACCATAACCAAATATAATAAAAAGAAACTTTCAAGACTTGACATTGAATTAGAACGTTGAAAAAGGAGAAAGGTGAAAGAACCACTTAAAAATTCGACAGCCTAACAGTGCCACTTAAAACTTCAAAATACTGAATTGAAGAGATCAAATGGGGTCTCTAATCATATGAACATAAAAGATCAATATGATATATATATATATCATATCCCAACATAATAAAAAGGACCTTTAAAGTCTTTACATGAAAATAGATCTTGAAAAATGAGAAGAGAGAAAGAACCCGTTACAAAAAATTCGGCAGCCTAACGGCACCACTTAAAACTTCATAAAACGAAATAATGAGAGTAAGAGGGGATATCTCATTATATGAACATGAAAATGGAAGTAAGAGGAATATAAAAGAACATATTTTAACATAAGAACATGGAGCATAACAGAAATGACATAAAAGAGATTACTTGAAAAGAAAGAGAGAGGTTGGATCCCTTACCATAAAACGTAACTCTTAAAAATCAAAGGTTGGGACCTTGAGGGATTGGGGGAACCTTGGAAGGACTCCTTGGGAGGTAATGAGACCAGAAATTCGTTGGAGAAGAGTGGGGAGTCGAATGGATAAGAGGATTTCTTGGTATTTATAGGGAAAGTGAGGGGACAAGGCATTAATGGCCAAGGGACACCTCATTGGTGGTTTTGGGAAAATCATGCACTTGCCCACGGTATTTTCCCATGGTATTGGCCACTTGGGACACCTCATACCTTATATTACTATTCAAAATTCGATCATATTGATTACATACTTAATACATCATTTAATGATGTCATTAAACACCCGTAACTTAAAAACTGTATTTTCACTATTCATCAAAAATTCAACTTTCTCAGAAAATTCCCAAAATTTTACATTAACCAAATATCAATGATCTGATTTCAAAAATGAACTCCATTTTATAAAAATAATTTTTTAAATATTTTTAATTTAATTTTTAAATAAATACACTATTCACTGAAAATTCATTTTTTCAGAAAAAACCCCAAAAATTACCTTAACATAATATCGATGCTCTAAGTTCAAAAATGAAATCCATTTTATAAAAATAATTTTCTAAATATTTTTAATTTAATTTTTAATTAAAAAACACTATTCACCTGAAAAACTAATACTTGAATAATAATTTATGAAACCGTTATTTAACCATTTTATTGAATCACATTACTTAATCAAGGTGCCTAGACTATTTTAATACTTTCTTTAAGTGATATTACTAATCCATTTGGACACATTACTAATCCTAATAATAAAATCACTATTCATTATTTACTATTCATCAAAAATCAGGTTGATCTTATTAGACTCTAAATTTCGTACTGGACATAATTGTAGAAGACCATTTTTTGAAAATCATTACACATTTTTAATTATTTAAGGATTACATAATTTTTTTTAAATATACTTTCTCTCAAATTCACCAAAAATATGCATACTATATTTATCCGGACATTTGAAAATTCATAAACTTCATCATAAGAAGAAATCCAAATTTTTTATTTAAAACAAAGGATTACACAAGGCAGTTACGGTCTCCTTACATAGCCCCTTATCACACCAGCATAGGACCTAAGTGTAAGGTGTGATAAGGTGAGAGAATCAGAGGGAGGCTCAGCCAACATCGCATGAGTAGTAATTTCTATTTGTTTGAACTTCTCGCAAAGGAGATTCTGTTCTCGCTTTACACTATGAAGTTCGACTTGGGTTTGGTCCAGAGCAAAGCCCAGTGGTGCTACCTCCTTCCCAAGTTCATCTAGATGAGCTTCGATCGGTCCAAGACTACTGGGTGAGGCCATCAAATCTTCTTTCTATATTAATTAACCAAGATTACTTGTATTTAGAGACAGTAATCGAAACTTTTAGTTTACTGCGGTCATATTGACCAATGGTCATGTAACAGTCAAAACCCAATGGTCTCATTTTAATTATACTCATGTTATCAAATGAAACATTTTTGTTGAGTATAAAAATAAAATAAAATAAAACAACACAAAAAATTAGGAAACATGATTTATTCAAAATTTCGGGTCGTTACAATCTTCCCCCCTTAAGAAATTGCATCCTCGCAATTTTTAAAATTGGGTTTTGAAATTTTATTGAAAGTCTCACATCGAAAAAGGATTCAGTAAAACTATTACTTTAAAAGAAAGAAAGGGAAGTACAAAGGTCACCCGAGTTAACCCATACTAGGATTCCCTGTAGGAAAATATGGATATGGAATAAAAAACAAAGGGTCATGTTTTGAGGGAGAGTGATAGAAAACATGATTTGGAGAAAGTTAACCATAAGAAAATCACAAACTTATAATGTGTGTAAATGGTCTTTGATTACCTAGTAGGAAACGTAAACCAACAACGTTTTTTGTTTTATGTTCCTTTTCATAGTTTTGATGAATTCATTTACTAAATTGAATAAAAACATAAGGAAATATACCTACCTTCAAGTAGAGTTTCATCCTTTAATAAGTTTCTACCAAAAATAATTTTTTCTCAAAACGATGATCATTCAAAACCACTTGGTCTCATCAAAGCACAAGAATCATCTCATAGAGAATCAAATAATCCACCAAATATTAACTATCTATTTCTTCTATCTTTAAACATTATCTCAAAAACAGAAAGGGTAAGATAAAACAACTCTTCCAAAATAAATAACCCCAGAGGAAGGGAAACTACTTTAAATCTTCAAAGTTCCACGGTACTACCCAAAGTTCATCATTGACCATTCCATAAATAACTGTACTTTTAAATATTCAAAATAAACCAAAATAAGATTGAATCCCAAATACAAGAAGGATTTGATAACATAGTCTTCCAAGGTAAACTTTATCATTAATCTCCAAACAACATCAACCACTCTTAACATCTTATAACAAAAGTAACTAACCTAAACATATTTACCCCAAGATAGGTTAATCATTTCCATAAGTAACCTAAATTACTATAAGTCTGCCTTAAATTCATTGATTCTTCAAAATACAATTCAAACTTTACTCCTCAAAGAAAATACCATAGTAATCTATTTACCTTAATCAAATAGGGTTCCCAAAATAGTGAACGTCTTCCAAAATAATAATCATCTTTTAATCCCCTAATCATCTCTGTCATATTAATACGACAATCGTCACATTTCCTATCACATTGGTTGTTGGGACGTGTTCTTCCATTTCCTTCCATAAACTGAGAAAAGAAAGTACAATTAGGGGCTTAAATAGTTAGCCAATAATCCTGAAAAGGAACTTAAAGCATATAAGGATAACTTATAGAAGAAAATTATACCCTAAATTGTGATACCCTAGGTTCCAATCTAGGTTATCCATGATCATATATTCTTATTTTAATCTTTATTTTATTTTATCTTTGTTCCTTTAATAATGGTTCATATTAAGCTTATGAATTTACCAAAGCATATCCCCTAGGAGTGTCTAACCAAGAGTGCAGTAAGGCCCGTTGTCATGTACCAGTTCCCGTTCGAGTCTAGCTCAAAGCGGTGTTTTCAGGTTTTACCCCTATGTACATCTGTGCCAGAGCCACCTCTACCTGCTCGTATCCAGACAAGGATGTATTTGCTTGGCAACCCCTTAATCAATACTCACCAAAATACCAGAAATATTTCCTATATTTAAACTTTTCTATAGGGTTCTTCCTAAATTTTTCATATCCTAATTTCCACAAATAACTAAACCATCCTTTGATACCAACTATAGAATGCCGCCTTTTTGTCACATAAACTTTCGTTACATTATACAAAACTGAGGATCTTTTAGGTTTAGTGTCTTGGAAAACTGGAACTTAATAAATGAAACAAAAAAAACATTCTTGTTAAACACTTGAAAGGATTATCCTTATGTTCATCCTAGGTTCATTACTGCATCTCATAACCTGGGGACATATATCAAAAGAAAGGGTGAGCAGAAGGACAAGTAAGGGAAACAAGGGGAGACATTTAACATGTGAACTTGAGATACATCAATAATGTAATGAAAAAGAACTTTAAGGCACGATAAAGAAATCATGAGGCATATCATAATAAAAATAAAATTTTCATAAATTTAAGATGTGGCTATATAATTTAACATAGAAAATCATGAACATATCACTGAGGTCCATCCCCAAGGTTTCATTTGAAAATTACCAAGGTTATTCACCAAGATATCGTGAAAATTGTAATCTCTTGTGGTTACATCATTACCCAATGCATTGGAGAGATATCAAGGATCACACTTAAATTTACCTTTATTATAATGTGAAACACATATATCATCATAAATCATTTCATAAACAACCCATATAGCATAAAAGAAATGGGTTTCATTTCATAATCATAAAGTTTTAAAAACTGCTTTAAAGACAAGATCTTTATGTCACTTTAATCCCACGGAAAGGGAAATCGGGTCTCATGTATGTAAATCCCAGACTTTAAAATAGAACATTTTGGTATATATGTGAATACCCATTTAGAATAAAGATCTTTGAGTATTCACTTAATAAAATGAAAGAACTTTAGAAAAATAGAGAGACATTTTGAGACGAAAATTATGCAGCACAATGGCTATGTTACAGGGTTTTAGAAAACATTGAAAAGAGAGGGGACATGGGTCAAACATTCATAAATGACCCATAAAACAGTATAGGGACAGAATATAAGGGATTTAAAAACATGGTAATTAAATTTGAAAATATACCATATGAAATGAAGAACATGAAAGGAAGACAAAAATAAGATTTTTCTTATGAAAATTCGGCAGCCTAACGACGTCACATAAACTTCAACCAAAAATGAATTGATGAGATCAAATTGGGTCTCTCATCATATGAAAATAAAAGATCAGTATGATAGATATAGATATAATTCCCCAAAATAATAAAAAGGAACTTGCAAGACATGACATGGAATTAGAACTTTGAAAAAGGAGAAAGGTGAAAGAACCACTTAAAAATTTGGCAGCCTAACGATGCCACTTAAAACTTCAACATACTGAATTGAAGAGATCAAATGGGGTCTCTCATCATATGAACATAAAAGATCGGTATGATAGATATAGAGATCATACCCCAACATAATAAAAAGTAACTTGAAAGTCTTTACATTAAAATAGATCTTGAAAAATGAGATGAGAGAAAGAACCCGTTACAAAAAATTCGGCAGTCTAACGACGCCACTTAAAACTTCATAAAATGAAATAATGAGAGTAAGAGGGGATCTATAATTATATGAAAATTAAAAGGGAAGTAAGAGGAATATAAAAGAAAATATTTTAACATAAGAACATGGAGCATAAATGAAATGACATAAAATAGATTACTTGAAAAGAAAGAGAGAGGTCGGATCCCTTACCTTAAAACGTAACTCTTAAAACTCAATGGTTTTGACCTTGAGGGCTTGGGGGCACCTTGGGAGGACTCTTTGGGAGGTAATGAGACCAGAAATTCGTTGGGGAAGAGTGGGGAGTCGAATGGATGAGAGGATTTATTGGTATTTATAGGGAAAGTGAGGGGACACGGCATTAATGGCCAAGGGACACCTCATTGGTGGTTTTGGAAAAACCATGTGCTTGACCATGGTATTTTCCCATGGTATTGGACACTTGGGACACCTCATACCTTATATTACTATTGACAAGTCTACCATATTGATTAAATAATTAATACATCATTTAATGATGTCATTAAACACCCGTAACTTAAAAACTGTATTTTCACTATTCATCAAAAATTCAACTTTCTCAGAAAATTCCCAAAATTTCACATTAACCAAATATCAATGCTCTGATTTCAAAAATGAACTCCATTTTATAAAAATAATTTTTTAAATATTTTTAATTTAATTTTTAAATAAATACACTATTCACTAAAAATTCATACTTTCAGAAACAAACCCCAAAAATTACCTTAACATAATATTGATGCTCTGAGTTCAAAAATGAAATCCATTTTATAAAAATAATTTTCTAAATATTTTTAATTTAATTTTTAATTAAAAAACACTATTCACCCGAAAAAACTAATACTTGAATAATAATTTATGAAACCATTATTTAACCATTTTATTGAATCACATTACTTAATTAGGGTGCCTAGATTATTTTAATACTTTCTTTATGTGAGATTACTAATCCATTTGGACACATTACTATTCCTAAACATAAAATCACTATTCATAATTTACTATTCATCAAAAATCAATTTGATCTTATTAGAATCTAAATTTCGTGTTTGACATAATTGTAGAAGACCATTTTGTGAAAATCATTACACATTTTTAATTATTTAAGGTTTACATAAACATTTTTTTAAAATATCCTTTCTCTAAAATTCACCAAAAATATGCATACTATATTTATCTGGTCATTTGAAAATTCATAAAATTCATTATAAGAAGAAATCCCAATTTTTTATTTAAAACTAAGGATTACACAAGGCAGTTATGGTCTCCTTACATAGCCCCTTATCACACCAGCATATGACCTAAGTGTAAGGTGTGCTAAGCTGAGAGAATCTGAGGGAGGCTTGACCAACGTCGCACGAGTAGTAATTTCTATTAGTTTGAACTTCTCGCAAAGGCGATTCAGTTCTAGCTTCACACGATGAAGTTCGGCTTGGGTTTGGTCCAGAGAAAATCCCAGTGGTGCTACCTCCTTCCCAAGTTCTGTTATATGGGTTTTGATCGGTCCAAGACTATCGGGTGAGGCTATCGAATCTTCTTTCTATATTAATTAACCAAGATTACTTGTATTTAGAGACAATAATTGAAACGTTTAGTTTACTGTGGTCATATTGACCAATGGTCATATAACAGTCAAAACCCAATGGTCTCATTTTAATTATACTCATGTTATCAAATGAAACATTTTTGTTGAGTATAAAAATAAAATAAAATAAAACAACACACAAAATTATTAAACAAGATTTATTCAAAATTTTGGGTCGTTACAATGTAGTTATTGAATATGTCATCCTTTGAATATGAGTGAATGACCTTTGATTTTTTTACACGTAATATCCACTTATATTGGGTGTATTTATATTTTTCACACATAATTTTGTGATTTATATATCCTTAATTTAAGGATACCTTCTTTATAAGGGATTTCATCTCATTTTACATTTCTATTGATACTTCATTGTTGTTATGCACCAATTCACTCTTATGTGGTGTATATACTGTCCTTTTGAATATTATATCATGAATCCATTTATTCTCATGATATTATAAAGTTCTGATTAAATGTTATTCCTCAATTATTGTATTCAAGTGTCTCTAATTTTGGTAAAAACCCTTTAACTAAAATATCGCTTTAAATTTTTTAATGATTTGTTATTATTAATATACATGTTTTAAAAATGGCTTTAAGGATTTATTTATATGGATATTAATGGTTTAAAATGTTAAAAGCATCAATGTGGTATGAAACATTTTGATTCAAAAATCTCTTTATTGAAAGTTTTAAATGGTTTTGAAAATGGTTTTTTTAATGGATTCATTATTTCAATATCTTAAAATGTTATATTTTTATTGCAATGTGGGAATGTTATCTTTTCTTTATGCTTAAGTTATGTTCTATGATTATGTTTTGTTTCTTGGGAATTGTTTATGAAAATTGGTGGTTCTGTGATAAATTAAGGGCAGGTGAGCCCGATATAGCTCTCCAATGCATTGGGTAACGTGAAGGGGTTAAACGTTAAGGTTTCTCCGATGAAATTTAGGGAATATACTATGATGGGTATTCCAAACGTAACCATGAGGGTTACTCTCTACGTAAGAATGTTATGAATTCCTCAAGTTACCTTTATGTCTTATGATTTCTATGAGTTATTCGTAAATCTTATGATTTTATGAGGTATGTTAAATTGCCTATGTTTTATGAGTAAAGTATGATTTCATTGATTCTTATGTATACATGGACTAATGTTTTCCTAGAACGAGGAGATGGAGGCGCTCTTGGGTGAAAGAAGGGTTAACCCTAACATCACAGATCAAGGGTTCTAAGATGAGAGATCCTTTACAGAAGTTGTCTCGGGTAGAATCCCTCGCACAGAATTGAAGACCACCGGTATTCTTGCTCCAAAATCCTACAGACACAGAGGTCTCTCGGCGATTGCTTTCTCCAAAGAAGAGGTACTCAATCTTGCTTCGGACCTCCGGTTTGTTCTTGTCGGTTGATTTTCCAAGAACCGCCCTTCTCTGTTCTTCTTACACAAAACACTTGTGAATATAGGTTTTACAAACTTTCATATTGGATTGCTGAACTCTCTGTATGTTGTGTTTCGGTTCTCCTCGAATAATGATTATTATCGATTTTGGATTCGTGGATCATGGTCTTTTGGGGGGGCTTCTTTAAAGGTCTTTAAGTGGTCTCCGGATTTTGAATTAGGTTATGAGCCCCCTATTGTTCCAATTTGGATCAGTTTCCCAGGATTTCCTTTGCATCTATTTAAGAAAAGCGCTCTATCTGCCATTGCAAGTCTATCTGGAACTTCGATTAGATTAGATTATGCCACCATGAACTTGTCTCGTCCCTCAGTTGCTTGGATCTGCACTGAGATTGATATATCACAAGAATTGCCTTCCAGATTCTGGCTCCAGAATGGTGATAAAGGTTATACTCAAGAGGTGGTTTTTGAAAATGTTCCACCCTACTATAACTACTGCTACAAAGTGGGTTATTCTTTGGAAGAATGTGAGTCAAAAAACGTTGAACCACCTCAACCTCGCTGCAAAACAGTTTGGGTAGAAAAAGCAAATGATAAAATTAACTTGGATCTTCCTAAATCATCCACTACTAAGGACTTTGTGATTCCCATTACCAATGATGTCTACAGGACTACTAACGTGCATCCTAAACCTTGTGATTATTTGCTAAACCGGGGGGATCATGGAAATATTTCTCTAGATAAGGGTGAGAAGGAGTCTCCACCCACTGTGGAGAATTCTAATACACATCATAGCCCCTCACCCTCACTTGAGTTAATGACGAAAGTGCCAATAAAATATGTCACTCAAGAAAATGAGGAAAAGGAGAGGTGTGATGAATCTGAAAATAGTCTCTCTCAAAATGATGAGGAGGATAAATCTACTATCATTGAGGAAGAATGCCTAAAGGAAATGGCTAGGAAGGGTAAGAAACCAATAGTGGATGTAGATGGGTTTATTACTCCCAACCCTAAAAAAACTAAAAAGCGTAGGGATTTTTCTCATGTAGAGAGGACTATTGTCACTCGATCTATGGATATTGCTAGAAAGAATGTATCTGCCACTATTACAAATCAACCTGTAGAGAATGAACAACAAGATGAAAGGGTTGATGAACCAATTATGTGAATTTGTAAAGATTCTGATTCTTCAGCGAGACTCAAAGATGATATGCTATATAATTCTTTTAGGAAAGGAAAGATTACTAAGAGCACTTACTTGGCGGAAAAGCAGGACATACTCAATGACAGAATCAGAAAAGAATTCTTGTTCTATTCTTGCTCTAATGTCCTTCATTGAATAGGCTATTCTCTTCATCAGTCCAGCACATAGTTGATGATGTATAATCGCCTGCTGTTCTTGAGTTTCAACTGGACGGGGTTGCTAATTCCTGCCTCTTGTATTCTGGCTTGATTATGATGGGGTTTCTGATGCTGGGAACTGGGCTGGATCATATTCTTCTTTTCATTGGATCTTAGGGGTAGCTTGCATCTGGATGAATCTGGTTTATATGGAAGTGCTTGCTACTGCTCTATATTTTTATGGTTCTGCTTCCACAATCGAGAATCTTGATTCTGATTATGACCTGTTAAGATCCCTTTTGGTGGAATTGGATGCACGTAATCCTTGGCATTGAGACTCTTGCTGTAGCATATTCTGTAGTTGGACTCTCTTGAAGTCTCTATTTTAATGCTCACTCTGGCTGGTAATGGTGATATTTGAAGTTATGAATTACATAGAATCCTATTTTGGGGTTTTTAAGTTTAGCTGTGTGGTTTTATCTAATTTTTGAATGGATCTTGTTCCTTGATGTTTGAGTGTTTTTTTCCTGATCAAGATAGCCCTTGGCTGGTCCTGTTTTCTTGATGGGAGGTTGATTTGGATCTGTTTATAATATGGTTTAGCTGTTTTGTTTGGAGACAACAGTCATCTGCTTCAACTTCATGTCCTTTCTGTTGCAAATGAAAGGTGAAAATGGGGGGTTACAGATACATGATGTAATGGAAATTGATAACTGTGCTTGCTATAATTATTTATCTACTGCAATTATTCTGAATATTTTGGATAATGTACTCGCACGACATGTTGGTGATTATATATTAAGCTGTCTAACATATGAAGGTGGTATTGCTGGTTAGCCTCGGTCTAAAGGTCGTGGAACATCTATTGTGGGGTTGCAACGATGATTTTGATGGATGAGGACACAAATGGTGGATATGGGGAAGGCCTGGATGATTGCCTCTTTTTGAATCAACTTATTAATATGAAGACTAAGAAAGTTGGAGATGGATGGTTCAACTGCTGTCTAGAAGGAAGGTCATTTTGGCTGTCTTATTTTTGGTTTTTGGTTTGTTTGACCTAACTTTTTTGTATCCCCGTTAACTCCCCCCTGGTGTATGTTCTTTACACCTCGTTTTTGTAACGCTAATTTTTGTTTATTAATAAATTCCACAGGTTGCATGAATTGGGAAACCAATTCATGTCACCACCTTTAAAAACAATGGACTAATGTTTTCTTTCTGTATTGTTATAACCCTTATTGATCTTTTTCTTCTCATCCCATGTTTTTCTGAATTTTTTTTTCACAGGACATAAAGTTGAATAGGGTCAAGGATGGGATCATGGTAATGTCAGGCTATCTAAAACAAGGAACTAGACATGACTCTTTTGTTCAAGAGTTTTTATTTTTCAAAAAAAAGGAAGCTATGTAGATGTGACTACTTTGTAATCTTTGAGATGTAATTGTTATGTCCTAATTCTCTAAAACTCTAAACCTGAAAAGATCCTCAATGTGAATTATTAATTTAATTCAATAATAAGTAATGTTTAAGGTCGGGTCCTTATAGTTGGCATCAAAGGTCGGTTTAGATAACTTTAGAGGTCAGAGTATTCTTTAAGCATACGTGACATTACCATAATGGCTAGGATTTTAGAAAGAGTCATAGTTTTTAGATAAATTGAATGAGTAAGTATATCTTAGTGTTTATCTTCCTGATTAGTACATGATGATTTTGTTGATATACTAACACTGATATTTTTGGTTTTAGTAAATGGATGGATCTAGCAGGAACAAAAGTGACAAAGGGTTTGAAGGAAACTGTGGTGGTTCTCTGATTAAGAGACTAGATGAAATGGGGGATTCAATGAGAAATATCGTGGTTATTCTAAACCAACTATCAGGAGTCACGATCAACCACTTGAACCTTGGTGAATTCTCTAATGCATCATGTACGATAGATCCAACTCGACATGGAAGTTCATGTAATAATTATAAAGGCAACCATTAGGGTTTATATGATCATTACTTTTGAGGTAATTATGGGTTACTATATGTTATGATGGAATATGAATGACATGAGATACACTTGAGGTTAAATTATGTTATGGTTAATTTTGAAGATTTTATCACTCTTTGGGGAATGTTATAAGAATTATGTAGTTTTGGAAAAAGGACAACATGTAGACCGTGTGACAATCTGTCACGTCTGACGAAGCTACGAGAATTGAACCCACAACTAAAGTGTGACCGGTATTTATCACCTACCACTGGACTACGTGATGTCCCTGGTTATTTTGACTAATTATTTTAGTTAGACGATCTTATGAATCTAGAATAAGTTGATTTTGGGTTATCTATGGAAATTATTAACCTATCATAGAGGATATGTGATTAGGTTAATTACTTTTCAGTATGAGACTTTAAGAGTAACTGATGTTATTTGGAGATAAATGTTAATGTTTATCTTGGAAGACTATGTGATTAAATCCTTTAGAGATTTGGGTTTCTGTCTTAGTTTTGATTACTTTTAAGAATTTTATGGATAGATGTTTATTGAATGGTCTTTGTTGAAATTTGGGTATTGTTTGACAAATTTTGGAGATTAAGAATGGATTTTTTAATCCTTTTTGGGTATTATCTGATCTCATACTAACCTTTTTGGTATTATTTTTGGTTAAGGTCTAAAGACATGGGAATTATATAGTTCTCTTCTGTGGATTAGGTGATTCTCTTGAAGTTGATTATAGATCTCTTAATGTGAACAAGTCATCCTAAATACCCGTCTTTTGGAGAAAATATGAGTTTGTTTAAGAAATCCAGTAAAAGTTGAAAGTCAACATGACAAGAAAGTATGTTTCCTTATGTTTTAGTTAATCTCATAAAAAAACTCCTCAACGAAAAGTAACTTAAAAACAAAAAATGTTGTCTGTTAACTTTTCCTACTGGGGAATCAAATACCGTTAACCCATCACCAATTTGTGATTTTCTGGTGGTTAACTTTCTCCTAAACATATTTTCTATCACTCTCCCTCTGAACATGACCCTTTGTTTTTTCTTCCACATCCATATTTTCCTACATGGAATCCAAGTATGGGTTAACTCATGTGACCTTTGTACATCTCTTTCTTTCTTTTAAAGTGATAGTTTAATTTACTCTTTTTCCGATGTGGGGCTTTCAATGATGTTTCCGAGCCCAATTTTAAAATTGTGAGGACGCAATTCCCAAAAGGGGGGAAGGTTTAACATCCCAGGTAAATAAAGAATATTAATTTTTCATATTTATTAATATTTGTGAATAAAGTATTAATATTACTTTAAAGGGAACACTATGCTCGATGGCGTACCCAATACGCAACAATGAGTTTCTTTGAAATCTTACGTTGCACTCTAATAATAAAATAATATTATTTTAAATAGTAGGGAACGACAAGCCGTTGTAATGGCATGAATGAATGGAACTAACTAAAAAATGATTATATATGTTTGTCAAATATTTTTACTTTTATCCAATAAATGTTGGAGGCTTAAAATGCTAATGAATCCAATTTTAAGCATAAATCTTCTAATATTCTTTAAAAGGTCGACTAACTGAATTTTGATGGAGAACCCTTTTTAAATATAATTTTGACAATTTTATATGTTTTATTTGACAAAATAAAATCCTTCTTTAGAATCTGGATATCAAAATTTACTTTGTGTAAATTTTTGTTATTTTTTCGATAAAGATCATTTTTAGTGAAAATGTTGCATTTTAATTCAAAACCTCCTTTTAATCTAATTTATTTACATGGATAGATTATATTTTCAATTGATATTAAAGTTTATTTAGAATATATTTTTACCATTTAATAAAATGGTGGTCATTGGAATTAATTTAACTTTGAAATTGGACTTAAACTAGTGTTAATCTTTTAATAGATATTGTTTCTTAAAAACACGCTATTTGTTTTGACAGCGAGAATTAATTATTAAATTAATTAATGCAACTTATATGTTTTGAATTTTGTAATAGAGACATCATTTTTGAATTCGGAATATCAATTATAGATTAGGGTGAATTTTTTGTATTTTTCTGAAAAACTTAAATTTTTGAGGAATAGTGAAACCACTAAGAGGTAGTTAAAAAAACTATTTTTTCGTTTAAATGAAACTTTACAAATTCTGTGATTTTATTTTTAAAAATCCAACATAAACAGTTGTCATTAGGACATAAAATGTGGTTCAATGAGATTAAAATAATTTTTTCATGAATAGTAACTTTTAAGTTTTATTAATCACGATTAAAGGTAATTAGTGTAATTTAAGGTAAAGATAATGTTATAATAATATGAAATGACCTTTACACATGTCCTAACCTTATTGGATGAGTCATGGCTGACCCATAAAATCCATGGGTCAACTTGGGGACCCCCTGGAGCCACTTTGGATGGAAAATGACGTTAATAACTTTTTATTTAAAGTTAAAATTAAAATGTCACAAACAAGTATTGTTTTACTAAAACAATTTTTACATGGGTTATACAAGTCATATTTTTGACTATAAATATTCATTAGAAATATATTTCGATTTTCTACATCATGATATTATTTTTATAATTTTAAGACATTAAATAAATTAATTTATTTATGACACCGTGATAGTGCAGTGATTACCTCATAAATGAACGATTTAAATAAAATTGGAAGATAGGGTAAAATATAAGTCCTAAACTTGTAATAAACCTATTTTATGGGTGTATTTCGAAACCTTATCTCATTATCCCCAAAATATATCCTTTTGGGACCTTTACAATCCGAAAAGAATTTTATAATAAAGTAATATTTTATAACTTTCCAAGAGTGCCCATCCTCTTCTCTTATAAAAGGCCCCCACCTCTACCACCTTACACACACCTCTCAGGCCTTTGGCTCGGCCAAAACTTGCCCATTTCATCTCTACACATCCCTCTATTCGTCATTGAAGCCTAACCATTGGCAGAATTCTCTTCTAGAAACCCTTTTGGTTCAAACCAAGAGGAGTAACCCGATTTAAAGGTAATGTCTTCACTTGTGTTCTTTTGTTTTATTTTTGAATCTCCAAACCCCTAAAATATTTTTATTACTTTCCTTTGTAACAACAAAAGTATATTAAATATACTAAGATGTTTTTATATGAAGTATTCTATCTAAAATTACACACACCTCCATCTAATGGTTAAAGAACATACTGTTTATGTGGATGGCGAATTACTGCCTCACGAAACGATGATTGTTCAATCTTATCTTAACACCTTTCATGGTGTCCATTATGATGTCACTGTATTTTATATATGATATATATGGAATTTATGTTTTCAATATGATTCTATATTTTATATTTAAAACATACCTTTATGCTTTGCATGTTGTAAAAATGCGATAATTTCATATGAGGAAGTGCGGACTACCACCCCCTCAAGTGATGTGACTCGTTCATGAAATAAATGGAATGTATAAAGAATGAAATTAATGAACTTATGTGACCTATAAAATATATATATTATACTGGAATTATAATATTTATATGTATATATATCTCAATTATTTTTAATTCCATTAATATGACAAAGAAATGAAAGTAGCGTTCATGCGTACGTACGGCCTACCGTCTCCATGAACGGTGAATTTCATTTCTTTTTATCTCCAAATGTTATGGAATAGTATAAAATGAATATTTACTGGATATATATGATATTTAAACCATTAATATTATTCCGTAGATTATTTACTTATAACTACACGAACAATCATTTTCAAACAAGTTTATTTTTGACTCATGTACCAAACATCGACAAAATATATGATATGAACTCACATTATTAACCAATTATTATAACATTATAATATGTGATATGAACTGAATAATAATATTTAAATAATGTCCTTAAGCAATTATAAATTGACCAAAGTTTATTATTCAGGAATATAAAGAAACGAAGAAGACTAGTCGGACTTGAGGTAAGGGATCTTACCTCTCTTTTTATTTTTAAGTACTATTTTTATGTAACATAAATTAAGCTCATATTTTTTATGTTGGGGGATGTTCTTTTATATTCCTATTTCTGTAAATTTTATGTTAATATTATTATAGACCCTATTTTATCTCATAAATCCATTTTTGGACGTTTTATGTGGCGCCGTTAGGCTGCCGAATTTTCAAAAGGGGATTTTCATCTCACTTTTTAATCCTATGAGATTCATGCTACATTGGCCACTATTTCCTTTTTTGTGGTGTATGTACTGCATATTATTTTACTATTTTTATAATATATTCTCATTTATGTGTAGTTACATCTTCATTGTGTGACCCTTCTTCCATGGGGTGCATATTTCGAAAGTTTCCCAAATCGTTAAGGGAACCTTTCACACTCCTCTTTTAAAAAGACTTATTTTGTTATGTCTTTTTATTTACATATTTTTATATTTGGATATGTTCATCTATATCCTTATTGATGTAAATTTTATGTCCAAGTTATGAGATACAATTTTATCTCTCATCAACTAATTTTATGAATTTTAAAGTGACACCGTTAGGCTGTCGAATTTTACCAAGGGAACTTTTTAACCCAATTTCGATTTATTTGGGTTCAACATGTAGTTATTGAATATGTCATCATTTGAATATGTGTTAATGACCTTTTATTGGTTTAAAATTAATATACACTTATATTGGGTGTATTTATATTTGTCACACATAATTTGGAGATTGATTTATCCTTAATTTAAGGATACCTTCTTTATAAGGGATTTAATCTCATTTTACATTTCTATTGAGACTTAATTGTTGTTATTCACCAATTCACTCATATATGGTGTATATACTGTCCTTTGGAATGTTATATCATGAATCCATTTATTCTCATGATATTATAAAGTTCTGATTAATTGTTATTCCTCAATTATTGTATTCAAGTGTCTCTAATTTTGGTAAAAACCCTTTAACTAAAAAATCGCTTTAAATGTTTTAATGATTTGTTCTTATTAATATCCATGTTTTCAAAATGGTTTTAAGGATTTATTTATATGGATATTAATGGTTTAAAATGTTAAAAGCTTCAAGGTGGTATGGGACACGTTGATTCAAAAATCTCTTTATTGAATGTTTTAAATGGTTTTGAAAATGGTTTTTTTGAATGGATTCATTATTTCAATATCTTAAAATGTTATATTTTTATTGAAATGTGGGAATGTTATATTTCCTTTATGCTTAAGTTATGTTCTATGATTATGTTTTGTTTATTGGGCATTGTTTATGAAAACGAGTGGTTCCGTGATAAACTAAGGGTGGGTGAGCCCGATATAGCTCTCTAATTCATTGGGTAACACGAAGGGGTTAAACATTAAGGTTTTCCCAAAGAGATTTAGGGAATATACTGTGATGGGTATTCCAAACATAACCATGAGGGTTACTCCCTATGTAATAATGTTATGAATGACTCAAGTTACCTTTATGTCTTATGATTTCTATGAGTTATTTGTAAATATTATGATTTCATGAGGTATGTTAAATTGCTTATGTTTTATGAGTAAAGTATGATTTCATTGATTCTTATGTATACATGGACTAATTTTTTCTTTCTGTATTGTTATAACCCTTACTGAGCTTTTTATGCTCATCCCAATATTTTCTGAAATGTTTTTTCATAGGACATAAAGTTGAATAGGGTCAAGGATGGGATCATGGAAATGTCAGGCTGTCTAAAACAAGGAACTAGACATGACTCATTTGTTCAAGAGTTTTTATTTTGTGAAAAAATGGAAGATGAGTAGATGTGACTACTGTGTAATCTTTGAGATGTAATAGTTATGTCCTAATTCTCTAAAACTCTAAACCTTAAAATATCCTAAATTTGAATTATTAATTTAATTCAATAATAAGTAATGTTTAAGGTCGGGTCCTTATAATCCCAATCCAACCTCCAATAGGTCAGGGGATGGAGACCAAAACTGTGTAGGCATATCCCATAAATGGGAGATAGTAGACTAAAGAACCTATACACATGCACACATATCTAATCCCAAAGAATTCAAAAATTTGAAACAACTAAAAAAATTCATGCATATATCTAAGATCTGATGACATAAGCTGATAGTAAAGTACTTAATGTTGAAAAGGGGGCCCACTAAAAGCCCATCCATAAAATTGTAAAGCATACCACCTACTCCAACTATGGGGAATTATCCAAATGGAAGATCTCAGTAAAAATATCTATCTTGAAAAGAGACATCTAGACTCTACTAGATCCCTTTACCCTGGGGACACCATCAAAAGGATTATCATCTTCATAGGACATGACATGTGCAGGCACAAACCTTTTAGGGGTGAGAATAACAATATCCAATAGGACACCCCAAAAACAATTAATACAAGGAACCATGTATATTAACATTAATACAATATATAACAATAAATGTGTAATAGAAACAGCTAGATATACCCAGTAAATACCCCATGCCACTACGTGGAAATAACAAACATCCAGCTACATGACTCTATTTGAAGAGTCACTCGTTCTAGGAGTATGCACTCCACAGTACATATTATCATCTGAGACACTCGACAATTTGTTCTAGATCATTAGGCCCCACCCAATAAAACACAATACTCTATGAATACCGTGACACTCAGATAGGGGGTCATATCCAGAACCATTGGGGGACACCACGAACCCAGTATAGATCAACCCGCTATGTGTGGGATCATATTCCAACCATACCACACACCATACTAATACAGACTGCTAAATGGAGGAGAAAATCTCTTATCAGGGAGGTCATGATGATTCCAAAAACTCCACATAGGAAAAAAAGAATGATATAAGATCACATTCACTACTATAAAATGACCATTTTGGGAGTGGTTATTATTGGATATAGCAATAGTTTAAACTGCCTCCATATGCTTATGCAGTGGTTTCAAAAAACCGCCACTAAATTCTATGTCAGCATTCAATATACAGTTTTTTCCTTGATTTAGTGGTTGTTTATGGTAGCCATCATAGTGGATGCATTTAGAGACATGTTTTATGGTTTTAGCGGCTGGTTTTATGGTTTTAGCGGTGGTTTTCCTGAAAAAAACCACATAACTGCTGCGAAATAATAAAGGAATATGAAAACTATGTAGCAGAGGATTTAAATGCCACTAAATTATTGTTTGTAGTAGTGGTTATAACTACCACAGATAGAAAAATACAAAAATTGTAGCAGAAGTTAAAAACTCCGCTAAATACAATAAATTTTTTCGCTACAGTTAAAACCGCAACAGAAGCCATATTTACAAAAACAGTAGCTGATTCTACAGCCCTAGTACTAGTTCCCTGAAAAAACACCATTCCAATTTCACATGCACATACATCCCACATCCAAAATAATACTATGATACCAACATTTCCATAAGAATCACATGATAGACACATGAATAAAAGGTTTAGTATGATTTGGGTACCAAAAAATTATTCTAAGTACATGAAGTGTCACTTTGGGATATAGTGGTTTCACAATCAAGGATATTAGTTACTCTCGAGTATGTTGATGTATTTCTGTATATTTCATAACCAAGTAATGTAATCGATAGTTGATGTTTTATGGGATTTTATGGGAATTAATGGAGAATCATTTTGGAGATCTCTCATTTAGAATTGCCAATGACTGTAGTTACCAAGAATGGATTCACTTTTTACTGTACATACTAGTGTGAGAAAGTTTCTATAGCATTGAAGAAGTGGTTGTTGTCAGATCTCATCCTACGAATTCCTGAGCCTAATATTGTGCATGTAGTGAAATTTCATGCATCTTGTTATAGCTTTGGATATGTTATGATATAGAGTGATAAATTAGTTACTTTGGGTTAAATAAACTTTTAAACCACTTGACGAAATACTCTAATGGTGTAATTTAGTTTGTAGTTGTGGTCCATGCATTGAAATGATCATGATATAACCTCTTGGGAGAGAGATTTTTTTGGTACTTTGGAACCTAGAGTGAATATAATATTTTCTCAATGCATGGACTTAATCTTTATCAGATGAATTTCATAGAGTACTTGTATATGTCTGACATCGATAAATAGTATGAAACTAGAAATGAAAATGTAGTGGAAAATTCATTGCGCTATAAAATTTTGGAGATGTGAGAACATATTTAATTGGTTGAATATAAGATATTATCTTCACTGTAAGACTAGTTTTTGGTTGTAGTTGAGGTTTTAGGTGAAGCAATGTGGTTATACATAGAGATAATGTATTCATTGCTTAAACATTTAAAGATGATTTAGAATGTTGTTCTAGAATGAACTGTGATGTGTTATAGGTTGGAAGAATGTGAGACTATTTAAGGATTGAATTTTGATATACATAGAGTGTTTATAGTTTGTAGCATGGTAATGGTCACATATTACATGAGAGATGAGTTTATGAGATCCTATAATTCTTAGAATTGGGATGTTCACCCAGCGCCGACCATGCTTTATATTAATGAAAATTGGATGGTCTGGTGGCCCTCCATAGTAAGAGACATTAAAGACTTTTTTCCATTGATTAACTTGTCCAAAAATTATCACAGAGTGTCACAGTTGATAGTTTCAGTGGTATGGTCAGCTAGGGGAGACATGTTTTACTTTATAGTTTTGGTAATTATAATAAAAGTCTGTGAGTTGATAGTTGAAGTTGTGTATGACCTTTTATCCTCAAAATAATGAGGAGTCAGGAAGGATGATCCAAACTATATAAGACATGCTTCAGGATTGTATTATAGATTTTAGCCACTAGATTCATCTTTTGGGGAGATACAGATTCTGGTAGTTTAAGAGACTCAAGTGTTCAAAAGGTATTTTTAAATTCTACTATTAATGAAGTGGATAGTCCATCTACTATAACAAGATAAAGACAATCAAGTGTTCAATAGATATCTGAAAATTATTATCAAAACTATTTTGAATAAGAGGAAATCATAATTGGGAGTGATCACATACCAACAATAAAATTTGAGAAGAGAATACAATAAAATTTGAAGAAAGACATTCTATCCACTTAAAAAAAGTTGAAGGGAGTTACAAAACATGATATTCCCCAGAAAATCAATAAGAAGGTTGAACGTTCATCCTTGGGTAACCGACCTAATAAATTTATTAAAAATGAATCATAAAAAATGATTAATGATAATAAAGAATCGACATAAATGTTGCATACCACACTCAAGAAATATTAAGTTAATGAATAAATTTTCTTCCATAATTTTAAATGTTGTTGATGTCGCACTAACCCATCATTTTTATAATCTATAGAATGCCACATCATGTGTTAAATGGTTTTTGATGACATGAATAATATTTTCAATCGAGGATTTAAAGGAATGTAACACAAAACCTTTGCAGGTGTGTTACTTTTCTTATTCTTCATGGTAGTATGTTGATTCAGACTTCAAACATCACCCATTGACTATCATATAGAAGAATATCATTTTTTCATCCCTATCTACTTGATTCCTCTCTCCAATAAAGCATACAATCCTTGGGACACACCTGTATTTTTGTATAATTCAAATTAAGCATGTTAACAACTTTTTTATATCATAAAAAGTCTCAGGGATGTTTTCTTTAGGAAATACATCAAACCAAAATTCTAATATCATGGAAATTTCCATATTTTTAACTCCAAATAAACATTAGATATGTTAAAACATCATTAGAAAATATTTTTTGGAATATTTCAAACATCCACTATACAACTATTCATTTCAATCGTCAACTAAATAATGAAACTTATTTTTCCCAGTGATGTTCTCTCTTAAATTAGTCTCCACATAATCAAGAGGAGGATCCACTAATATGTTATAATCTTGATCTGGTTGTCCAACAGTCTCCAAAACATCACTTTTCATGTTTCTATTTGTATCACCCTCATCTGGTTGCTCTGATGTGTTTTTATGTTGATTGTGGAGTCTTATAGTGTCGAATGCATCATTTATAAGGGTTTTCAATTCATTTTCCATTATCGACGATGTTGGGAGCTCATTCTATGGATTGAAATCCATTCTCAACCTTTGTGCAACGTTCGATTATCCATGCCAAATCCAAAATAAATATTAACTAGATAATTTCTTCAATATTAAATGTTCAAAGACTTCATCTCTCTTCAAACATCTTCTAAATTTACATTTATGACATGGACATCTTATTCTCTCTTCAATGGATTGATTGGAAATTGAAAAATCTAACAACTACTCCAAACCCTTAACATACTGAGGTGTGTTCCTTGGTAATGTGATCTAGATTTTATCCATGTATATCACAATGTGCCAACACAATATTAAAAAAATTAAAACACATAACTATTACTAAAATAGGGAAAGTGATTCATATATACTAGTTGAAATAATATATAAATATGTTGAATAAGGTTTTCCTATATAAATATATATGGTAAATATTGAACACACCCACTTGAAAACAAAATAATTGATATTAAAAAGATCTATAAAAGAAGAGGAGAACAACGATCTCATCCCTATAGTTTTTTGAATGTCGTGCTACACCAAAATAGATGGACAAACTTATGATTTCATAATTTTTATATCACTATGATAAGGGATTGATAAATCGTATAACAATTTAATAGAAGTTAAGAATATGAAATGAAATCATTCTCTTACCTTAAACATGACTCACTACTTTAGAAAATTCATGGGGAACCAAGATGTATAAAATGCCATGATTCATCCGGGGAAAGGATTCAAGGCTAGGGTAGATGAATCCATGTTTTATAGAATGTGGGAGAACCTATTAAATATACCTTTTCAATTTATATTTAATTTTGTTTAAATTATATTAAGTGGGACAACCTATTAAACCCATAGTCTTGTGGAATTCATATAAAATATTCAATCCCCAAAAAATATACAAGAGGGGTAGTATTAAATATTGTGTATATGATTAATTTTTGGCCACTTTTTATGTTATTTGTGGCCTAGAATTATGATCCAATGAGTTTGGTATGGTCTTGGGCTGAGAAATTTAGAACATGTGGGGTATCATGGTGAAGTGTTAGGGTAACAACATGTTGTGACCCGACATGTGATTAATGTTTTCATATTTTGGGTGGATCATGGAACATATATGGGGGTTGAACCAAAATATGGACCTCTGTCAGAAAGAAATTATAGTTGTCCATGTGATTTTTACTTTTATTATCTAAGTATATAAGTAAGTAAAACCTAAAACCAGGAAAAATTTATGTTTGGGATGATTTTCATAGATGATTCATTTAAATATTTTTTTCCCATTGCAATTATTAAAAAAAATCATATATCATAACTGACAGGGATATGGAGAGACTCTCTAAATGTATTGAGAGATGTTCAAATAAGATTTGTACCAGTTATCATCATCAAATTGTTGAAGAGAACCATTTCATTGTGTTCTTATAAAAACACATACTAGAAAATTATAGAAAACTTCTAGATGCCTCAAAAGTAGGATCCTTGATAGGAAAATCACACATACATTCAAAAGTTTTTATTTAAATTATTAATAAAAAATAATAACAATTCATCACCATAGGTACTCTAAGAAGATGAATCCATTAGGTAAAAACTTTTGATTAATCATCTTTACTTGAAACTAAACTAGAGGATTAAAACATTTTGGTGATGTAGATGGATCTAAATCAAGCCCTTGAAAAATAACACATGAGGCATACATCTTATGAACATATTATAGCCATTTCACTAACCAGTGTCTTGATGATTAGGGAATAGAAATTTTTATAGTAAACTTTCAGCCAAGGATATTCTAAAAAAACTAGGAATTGAGAGAACCTATCCATATCTATTATGGATATTGAAATCATCATATCTAGGATATATTCACCCAATAAAAATCATTATTCAAACCAACCCCATTTCCAATATCAAAACCCATACTTCTAACACTCATCAGCCTTCTAAAAACACCATAAATATCTTTACAACCAATCTGACCAACAACTATCTCTCCTATAGAATAAAACAGATGAAAATTAATCCACTAGTGTAAAATTTTTTATTCAGCCATAATAAATACATATATGGAAGATCATTAGATTGAATTGAAATATATTATAAAAATTTTGAAATAAATTTCCAAAAACCATGAAAACTTCTAACAAAAATAGTTCCTATACCATGCGAGGAGCATTGAGGGGTGGCAAGAAGCGTTGAGCAGTGGAACGGGTTGGGAAAAATAGTTGGGAGATGAGTTAGGGATTCTAGGGGTTGGGGGGTAATGGGAGGTGAGGCACACTGAGGGGAAGTGAGGCACACTGAGGGGAAGCGAGGTGCAGTGAGGGGAGACGAAGCACACTGAGGGGCGGCGAGGGGGTGAGGTGCACTGAGGGGAGGCAAGCTAGGGATTTGGGGGTTGGAGGGTGGGGGGTGGGGGGGGGGTTATATGGTTTAGGGGGACAAGGAGGGGTATCTCTGGGGTTGGGGGAAGAAGTTTTGAGACTGTACATAAATAGTTTTGTGGCGGTTTTTAATAAACCTCCACTAAATCATTTATAAAGAAATTAGCGATGGTTTAGTAAACTACCTCCAAAGGATATTTATGTTGTAGTGTGCGTAGTCTCAAAGATGCACACCACAACTCTATCTAAGGCTCAACCCCTATAGGGAATCAACATCATGTTATGTAGATGTAATACCTCATTGTACCCTCAAGGGAATTGACCAAGTGAAAATTCTCAACCTAGAATGGTCCAAACTAAGGAAAAGAAGATCTAAAAACATTCTTAAAGGTGGTATATGACATGTACTAGGGGGTACAAGGCACATCCAGTTATCCACATGTATACACTATATGGAAAATACTCAAACAACATGTAATTCTCCACATACAAGGAGTATAGAAAATTACACGGTGTTTAGAGACTCATGAAATCTTTCCAGTGTCACCTGGCCATGTCAATGTATGGAGGACACGACCATGTACGAGATCATGTACCCCTGGCCATGTCCGTGTCCAAGTACACGGTCTGTCACTGGTTGTGAACCTTTTCTCATTCCTCTATACATCTTGAAGTATATGCTGATCGAATTAGGAATGGGTCACACATCATGTCATATTTAACTTTAGTTGGAACCCTAACATCATATCCAGTGGGCTCACAAAATGTGTCACTCCAAATTACACATTGTGTAACTTGGGATTCTCCAAATACAACGGGCTCTCCTTCAGGTGACCAATGAATACTGCCACTTTTCTCGTCCTCACTAGAGATTATTGATATAGGGTCATCCAATACTTGCTATCACCGATGGAAAAAATCCATGCCCTTGATCTACTCAGAAAATCATCCATCGAATGATATGTCACCTGGCCTAAAAAGAGAGAAGAAGATAACTTATAAATCCAAACTGATCCACCTCAAATCATCCACCACCATCATTTATCATCGATCACACGAACAATCACGAACGACACCCATGGTATTTATTTTTTTGTGCCAATGAACAGTCACTAAATGACAAAATACTAGGTATTCGTTGAACCACATTCCATGATGAATCTCCAATGATGAACATGCAATGAACAAGGCAATATATCCAAAAGAAAAAAAATTATGGAATGAACCTCGAATATCTTCAGTTTGGCCTCAATTCATTGTCATAGAAAGAGATGAAATAATGGGAAGAAATAAAAATTAACACATAATCAATTCCATCAATTTAAATCAACCATAGATTTCAGTATTAATTTTGTTCATAGAATTGATTCTTGTTTATATGAGATTAAGAAAGAGGTTGGAAATCAACAAAAACATCATACCTAGAGTTTTGATCGATTACATATGAATAAAGGTTGTGCTTCTATCATTGATTATATCCACATACTCTATTGATGTAATGATCCACAGTTTTATATCGTTCCTTCATCATTTAAAAGGAATTTTATCCTCTAATGGATTCTAGTGTCTTGTGTTCAGTGGAAAACCCTAAAACAAAATCTAGAGAAATATATTTAAATAGTAAGCAGGTCTCTACTTAAAACAAAAAAATAAATTCTTTAACTAATATATTATATTAATTTCTGTTTCAAGATAACTTTTTCACAAAGGGACCACACTGAAAAATATTGTGCCTTTCCTCAGGTAATAAACGTGCTCTGAGCTCAAATATGCCCTCTAATTTCTAATATGGGCCCATGTTCAAGAGTTATTCCACTTTTTCCAGAAAAATATTCTTCTGTGAAATTTAATATATTTCATATATTTCAAAATTATATTCTCGACACACCAAACCTCAGAATCTCACATCATCCTGATGTCTAGTCTCGAAAATAATCCATATAATATCTAAACATAACACATAGAAATCCATGTAATTACACATAGATATCCATGAATGAGTAATGGTTCTATGAATAATCATTATAAATTCAGTTTTTCATGTTGGTTCTCTAGGTATTAGTCATCACATGATTTATTAATGGTTCAGTAGTAATAGGCATCCATCTTTGATAAGCCATATCCTTACTCATATCTAAAATTATTTCAACATTGCCTTGTTTTCTCACATTTTTAGAGATATAAATTTCCATACACATTCCAAAATAATCTATTGTCATCCAATAATATTTACCTACAAAATAAACATGATTTGATATAATGTTAGCTCAAGTGCAGATAAAATTTAATGGGTCAACTTCGTATAAGTTTCCTCTCAGACCAGGATAATGTTCTATAATTATAAAACACTTAAGGAAGATAGAATATCATACTCTTTATAAATTAGGTCCATTGACTTCATACAAGGGTTTTTTAGTCTTCATTGGATTCATCAAAATTCTATGACTTCTTAAGGTATATATGGTTTGAAAACTAGAGGCAGTATTGGAGATTATTTTGGGATAAATCCTCCCATTAATAGGAGGATAGTGATATTTGGATGGTTTGGTTTCAGGTAGGTGATATTCACAAGGGTTCCCTCAATAAAGGTGTAGGTAAGTGACTGATTGTTGGGGTAGTTTTATTATATTTGCGATTTTAGCACATTTTAATAGTTATTTTTCTATATGATTTGGGGTGCCCCCTTTTAGATCATTAGTTGGTTTATTTATTTAGAGGTATATTTGAGGATGATAAATAAGGGATCATGTTTTTTTATAAAGTGGTTTTAAAATGGTTTGGTGGTGTTTTTGAATGATGTATTTGTTTGGGTGGGTATTGGGAGGTTTTGGGGAAGTGGTTGAGAAATAAGGAAATTTATAGGTGGAATAGATGTGGAAGAGTGTGGAAATAAATTAAAATAATGTGTATAAGGGTTATATTTATGATTTTGTTTGATTTAAATAGGTTTTTATATCCTAGGAAGTTATTCTATAGAGTATCGAGAGATATGGAGTCGAATGACCATGTTGTGATTTTGGGTTTTCACAGATTATTTATATTTCCTTGAAGCATAGGGCATGAATTTTTTATTTGAGGCATGAGATATCAATGTTACAGGCCCTTAATATTTTTTTCAAATTATTTCCCTTCAATTTATATTATATATTTTTGGACATCCGAGAATAGTAAAATAATTGATCCATCCAGATGGTGGACCATAGGGTGGTATCATTCCATGAATCAGTTCATATAAAATATAAGTATAGCAATATTTTAGTTTAAGTTAAGGTATAACACTATAAATATTATATAACACCACAAGTGAATCTAATTTTTCCTCCACTATGTATTTTGGGTGGGATTGGTGATGTGGTGTTTTTCCATGGAAATTAAGTTCTAAGGTGGTTAAATTCATTTATCCCCCTAATGTTGTGAATATTCTCTAACACTATGAGAAATCATTGAATTATGGAAATATTCCTTTGGGTGTAACCTTATATGGTTGTGTGGTGATCATGTGAACTTTGAGCATTTGTATTTTTCTTCTTTCAGCACTCATATTTTTCTTTTATTGTAGAAGGTTAGTAGGAGAGAGAATCTAAGAATCTCTAAACTAATTCCATTCCTATGATGTTTCTCCAAATTCAAATGTAAGAATAAAAAAAATCTTCATGTTTCCCTCAGTATAATGATTTATTTAATTTCCAAATGATTATATATGTATCTTATTTAATCAAATTTTAGGGGGAGAATGCATCCCTCTTGATAAGTGTCCATCCAGGTCATGAACTATTGTCTATTGAACTTAAACAATGATATATGATACCTTTGAATCTCAACGGAACCATGTTTGTAAACACTAATCATCCAGGAAGTTCCAAACCATTGTGACATAAATTTATGTAGAAAGAACATAAAATGTGAGGGAAAAAAATTGTGTTATCTATGTGTGTAAATGTTCATTAGTGAATCCATCTGTTATGCCACTTATTAGTGTTCCAATTTTATAACTTTCCATTATCATTTGTATCTCTATATATATCTTTTAATTCAGCCAGCTGTAATAATTTCTTCTTCCCAAATTGGTGTGAATTCATTTTCACCTTTCTCACAACCAATAAAGATAATTGTTGGAGCTTCATCAATAAGTGGCATAGTTTTCCAAATACGATCTTAAATGGGTTCATACTAATTGGTATTTTTAAAATCCACCTTGTATTCCCATAAACTATCGTCAAGCATCATTCTATAATATTTTTTCCTTTAACACACTATTTGAACAATAATTCATTTTATCTTCCAATTATATAACTCTAGTTTCCTACTAGTTTTTTGGTGATAAAGGGTATTGGTTATTTCTAGAACTCCATACTTGTGATGAAATTTACTCAATAATTTATTATTAATATGTTTAACATGATCAATAGTGAATAAATGATTGATTCAAAAGTGATAAAATAAATTTTTATTCAAGAATTTAATTACCAAATTGGTTGTGTAATTTGATGTTGCATTTTATTATAAAAATATTGACTAATAATTTACACATGAATGTATATATGTTCTATTGAATGAGTTCAGGAAGGGTCTTATGAAATAAATTCCACACACATTCAACACTTTAACTTCAATGAAGAATTGGGTGATATGGAATCTCATTACACCTTCCAATATTTCCAATTATTTGACATCAATAACAGATTTCAAAAATTCTCCTTCTTCATTTTGGAGGTTTGGACAAAATAATCCACAATTTAATATCATAAACATTATTATTTTAGGTTTATGGTGTCCTCTAGTATGTGATGAATGATAAAGTTATATATGTTCCTTCACCTTGTATTCTTTCACACATCACTAAATTAATCTGTCTCTATATTTCATTAATATCAAGGAATCATCCTAAAAACAAATGTGTAGTGTCCACTAGAAGAATATTCTCTTTTTGATAGGTAATATAAGTCTCGAACCTTAAAAAGTTATATAATCTTGAGTTTTATTCATGAAATTTCATTCTTTCGAATTAAGGATATTTTCAAGTTTATAGTTTTCGGGAATTAGGATGTAAACCATACATAAAAAAGAATAAAATACAATGTGAAAACATACACACAATAATATTTTTTCCATAAGCTATAACTTTTAAAATAAAGCGTGATCACTATTATGAAAACTTGTTAAAACTTTCGAAATGTCTTCTTCCAATCCCTTGCTCATCCTTATGACCTGTAATAACCATTAAAAATTTTTAATGAGAAAATAAAGCATAGTATGGTACATAAAAATAAAGAAACTATTAGACCATTGATAAACATTAAAACCCATGAAAACATCAAAATGAGGAAATAATTTTTACTCATAAGAATTAGAAAATACATTCTTTTGAAAATAATCTCATTACTTACCCTCGATTGTAATCAAAAAATTACCATAAAATCAATAAAAAGAATAGATAACAAATAAAGGTATATTTGAACATTATTATACTTTTAACTCTTATAAATGGAATAATCATGTGGTCAATTTCCATACATGTCACTCTTACCGATGGAATAGTCTTATAAGATACCTCCATGCCAAATGAATTGAAGGGCTATCATGGACCCACCTATTGTCGGTTTATCACGAAACCACCCATTATTGGTTTACCACAAACCCACACTTCAAATTTCAAAGTAACATTACATATTCATAACTCATTAAAGATTGAAATTATCATCATTTCATTCATAATATTTCATTTGTAGTCACAAGAAAACATTTCATGATATTGAAATTATCAACCCATTTTTAATAACAAAATACGCAGAAAAAGAGGAAAAGGGGTTTATTTTTTACTATATAGACATGAAGGATTTTAGAGGACTCCAAATATAAAAATAGAAAAAAATTAATTTATAATCCTTTTATATCCATATAATAAATATATAGAACAATAATAAGAATATTTACAAGGAGAAAATATTTTGATATTAAATCTTTAAACATTCAATGTGTACCATAGAAATTTAAACATTTAAATGATAATAGCCATGAAAGAATAACAATAAAAATACATTACATAACTTTAAAATAATTAAATTTTTGATATGATATTTCAAAAGGGTCTGTATGTACACCACATAAAAAAGGTGTATGTATAATATCAAAATATTCCTTAATGAAGGAGTTTGAGATGAAATCCCTTATCTTTAGTCTAAATTGTCACATGTGTATTTATTTTCTGGAATTATAAAATATGTTAATAATTTACAAGATTTAGAACCTTTTTCCAGTTTATCATTACTTTTATTTCATGTTTTACATTTTTTTATGAAAATACTTGAAAAATTTATGTTTATGTTGGGTGTTCTAACCATATTCAATTTATATGTCGAAAACAACTTTGGTAGGCCAACTATGGTCAATGGGGTCATTATTAAAAAATATTTATAATAATAATAATCATGACATAATTAACAAATTTATACATAAATAGTATATTTCTAACTAATCATGAAATATGGTTATGAAAAAATGAACCAATGTTATAGTCACGGAGACGGTAGGCCATACATACGCATGAGTAACGTTGCATTTCTCAAAAATCATTATTAAAAGAAGGTAAATAACATTTATTATTCAATAATGATAATTATATCATAAATACCATTTCGTTTAATTTTATATAATTAAATTTATAATTATTGTGATGTAAAAGGAATCACATTTCATTGAGGAGGCAGTCGTCTACAAGTCCACGAATGGTGTTGTCATTTTATTTGTGTGTGGAAAGGGTTATAAATAAATGAATATATTATATTTAAAAAAATGGTATTTTTGTAATAAATATCAAATATATGTTATTTATGACACATATTTTTATTAAAACCCTCACTAACACAAACCATGTAAATTTTGAATGAATCACATCGCTTTGAGGATGCAGTAGTTCACACGTCCACAAACGATGTTATCATATTCCAACAAAATGGAAGGCATGATGGTGTGTGTTTATAAAATTTATAGAAGAATAAATCAATAACATCTTATATATATATATATAAAATTTAATAATTGTGTGCACATCATAATTCTCAACCATGTGATATGGTAATCGAAAAATGAACGACGTCATTTTGTGATGCACTAGTCTTTCGCACACACAAAAGGTAATTTTGCTACATATTTGATGGAAGTGGGTGTATGTGTAGTAAAAACTCTTAAAATAATATTATATTTATTGTGGTATTTTTATTATATAATAATTTAATAATAAATATTTAATTTTTGGATAAGTAAATAAAACTTTAATTCATGTTGAAGAATGTTACCTCATTCTAGGGTAACTTTTCATAGTTTTCAATAAAGGGATTCACTAGTTGGGTTTATGACTAAAGTGATGATTCTAGGATTAGATAGAAATTTGGGGAGAATATTTTATCATGGATTGGATTATAAAAACTTATTTATATGTGTGAATAAATGGGAAAGGGTGAGTGCCTTTTTAGAGTTGATGTGGTGTGGCATTCTTTTAAATATAAAAAGGTAAGAACTATTGGGAGGTTTCCCTTGCATCATGTGCCTCCCATAATGATAAATATTAGATAAAATAGTGTATATGGTCTAATAATTTCCATATAATGGGTTTTGGACAATTGTTTATGTCATTGGACTCTTAAAATCAATGTTTAACCACTAAGAAAACACATTTTTACAATATTTGTTGTAATTAATTTTAATTTCATTCCCTAATATTTTTTTTAAAAAATTGACCTTATTTAACATTATATGGTATGATTATTCAAAATATGGAATAAATTTTTAAATTTACTACCATATAAGTGGCATAAATTAATTTAAAAATAATCCCTCATACAGGATGGCAACACAAGTTTTAAATGTTAAAATATTCAAAATATTGATAATTTTTTTTATATAAAATCAAAATGAAGACGATTCCAATGAAATAAATTGGATTAAAGGATATAAAATTTATCTTATTATACTTTAAAACCAATTGAAAATATAATTTAACTATGAAAATAAATTAAACGAAAAAGAAGTTTTTAATTAAAATTCAGTATTATTTACTATTCATCAAAATATGAAACCTCTCAGTAAAATACCAAACATATACCCAAATTTAATTTTGATATTATGATTTCAAAAATGAATTGATTCATTTCTTAATAAAAAATAAAAAATTATCATAATTTAGTTTTAAAACCGGTGCGCCATTAAAAGGTGAGAAAATTTATTTTTATAAAAATAGATCTTTTAAAAGAAAAATAGGATTTATTTTTTTAATACACTTATAAAATAAATCAGATTAATTTAAAAAAATTAGATAACTGTTTAAAAATAATATTGTTAGTGATATTGATTCCCATTGATACAATTTCTATGTTAACACATCCATATTAAAAAATAATATTAATAGTATATTATTGTTTGGTATAATCCAATATTGCATGCAATGCAACATTTTGAAGAAAACAATTGTTGAGTCTCATATACACTGTTGGTCATAACATCCCTTTTATTTTAAAATTAATTAATATGAAAAATAATTATTCTATCATTACCCGAGCTACTACATCTGTAACATCCCAAGTAAGTAATGAATAATAAATATTTTTATCTATGTCTATTAATGATTAAGATAGTGTTATAGAGGCTTGAAATGAAAATAAATACAATCTTATGCATGGAATACACTAATATTCTTAAAAGATTGTTTTACTGCCTTTTGATGGAAAACCATTTTTGAATCTATATTTTGACAATTTTATAAACTATGTTTGTCAAAATAAACTTATACTTTATGATTGGGACATCAAAATTTACCTTGTGTGAATTTTTGGTATTTTTCTGACAATGTTCATTTTTTAATGAATAGTGAAAAATACTGCATTTTACATCAAAACTGTTTTTTAATCTAATTTATTTATATGATTAGATTATGTTTTGAATTGGTTTTGAAGTGAAATTAGAATATATTTTTACCATTTTATCCAATGGTGATTATTGGAATCAATTTCACTTTGAAATTAGACTTAAACTGGTGTCAATATTTTGATACTTATTGTTTTGTAAAAACACGCTATTTGCTATGGCAGCGGGAATTAATTGTTAAATTAATTAATGTGACTTATATGATTTTAATTTTGTAAAATAGACTTCATTTTTGAATTCAGAATATCAAATATAGCTTAGGGTGAATTTTTGGTAATTTTCTGAAAAACTTCAATTTTTGATGAATAGTGAAACCACTAAGTGGTAATCAAGCAAACTGATTTTTCAGTTAAATGAAAGTTTACCACTAATGTGTATTGAATTTTGAAAATCCGACATACATGGTTGTCATTAAGAAGTAAAATGTGGTTCAATGAGATTAAAATAATTTTTTGGTGAATAGTAACTTATTAAGTTTTTAATCGCGATTAGTGGTAATTGGTGTAGTTTAAGGTATAAATAATGCTTTAATAATATGAAATGACCTAGACACATGTCCCAACCTTATTGTTTGTGTCATGGACGACCAAGAAAAGACATGGGTCAACTTGGGGACCCCATGGGGACATTTTGGTTGGGAAATGACATAAATAACTCTTTATTTAATGTAAAGGTAAAAATGACACAAACATAATACGTTTTACGAAAAAAATTTTTACATGGGGTTATAAAGATCAGATATTTGATTATAAATAGTAATTGGAAAGCTAAAAAGATTTCCTACATCATAGTATTTTTTTTATGATTTTTATACATTAAATAAATTAAATTATTTATGACATAATAATGATGCAGTGATGACATCATTATTTGACGATTTAAATAAAATAGAAAGATAATGTAAACTCTATGAACTAAACATGGCCAAAACCAATTGTATGAGTGGATTTAGAACCCTTATCACCTTAGCCACGAATTATATCAATGTGGGACCTTTTGAAACCGAAACACATTTTCAAATAAAGTAATATTTCTTTACTTTCCAAAAGTGCCCCTCCTCTCCTCTTATAAAAGGCCCCCACCTCTACCTCATTTCACACACTCCTCAAGCCTTTTTCTCGGACAACCCCTGACCATTTGCTCTCTCCACATCCCTCTCCTCATACTAGAGGATTCCCTTTGGGCAGAAACCTTTCAAAGGAAGCCTTTAGACTCAAATCAAAAGGAGATACACTTTTAAAGGTAATTCATTCTCTCATGTTCATTTGTTTTATTTTGCTTCTCCAACCCCCTAAACTCTTTTAATTTAATTCTTCTGTAACAACACAAGTATCTTCAATATAATAGGATGTTGTTATAAGATTTATTTGAGCTACACTCTCACAAAACTGCATCAAATGGTTAAAGAACATACGGTTTCCGTGGATGGCGAAATTCTGCCTCCCAAAACGATGATTGTTCAATACTCATTTAACACCTTCAAAGGTGGCCATTATGATGTCACTATTTTTATATATGATATATAATATGTTTATGTTTTCCTTAAGCTTCTGTTTTTTTTCATTTTGGGCATACCATTATGGTTTCCATTATGGGTAAACACGATATCTTCATCTTAGGAAGTGCGGACTACCGCCCCCTCAAAGTGATTTTATACGTTAAATACCATATGTGGGACATATAAAGGATGGAACTATGATATTATATATGATATTATACTAGAATTATAATATACCTTTATATCATTATGATTCCATTCTATAAAATATGAAATAGAAATGAAAGTAGCGTTCATGCGTACGTACGGCTTACCGTCTCCATGAACGGTGCATTTCATTTATTACCTCTAAATGATTATGTAATATTATAAATGCATGTATGTACTGGATATATATGACATATATGATATCTACATCATGAATACCATTCTGGATACAATGAAACTTTGACCAAATTAACAACATGTAAGTGTAAGAAGTCTATTTTTGACTTAAGAACCAAATACCGACAAAATGAACATTATTAACTTAACTGATTACATGATGTTCATAACATGGTATAAAAGGAATAATGAACTTGAAAAAGATTCATAATCAAGTAGAGATTAACTCAAGTTTATTATTCAGGAGATTAAAGAACGGTCGGGTCAAGTCAGATACGAGGTATGGGACTTCGTCTCAATCTCCTTTCGTTGAGGCATATTTTATTTTATACACAACTTTCTTTTATACGGTGTATAAACCCCTTTTACTTTTACGTTTATTCAAAAGGAATTTTTTTTATACGAAGCGTTTACTAAACGACAAAAGGGAATGTTTTTGTCGTACGTATGCGGCGACAACGACTTCTTCGCCTTCGTAACCGTTATTTGAGTTTCGGCTTCCTCTACAAGCCATACCTTCTTTTTTTAAAAGAAAAATAAATACCATGTTTTACTTTGGTATTGAAAATGGTTTTCATAATGTTTTTATTATATCAATGTGTTGTATTGATATCTCGTGATTGAAATGTGGAAATGTTATGTTTCCTTTATGCATGTTTTATGTGATATGATTATGTTATGGTTCTTGGGAATTATTATGAAGACGGGTGGTTCCGTGATAAACTAAGGGCGGGTGAGCCCGTTATAGCTCTCCAATGCATTGGGTAACGCGAAGGAGTGAAACGTTAAGATTTCTCCGAAGAGATTTTAGGGAATATACTGTGATGGGTATTCCAAACGTAACCAAGAGGGTTACTCCCTACGTAAGAATGTTATGAATGCCTCATGTTACCTTTATGTCTTATGATTTCTATGATTTATTAATGATTTTATGAGGTATGTTAAAGTGCCTATGTTTTATGGGTAAAGTATGATTTCATTCTTATGTATATATGAACTCATGTTTCCTTTCCATGTTTTTTTATAACCCATACTCAGTTTTTATGCTCATCCCAAGTTTTTGAAATGTTTTTAACAGGTCAAGGGAAAGGTACATGATAAGATGATAGAGTCAAGGATGTGTCAAGAAATAATCCATGTTTTATTTTAAATGTGTTTCCATTGATGGGAATGAAGAATACTATCTTTATGTAACCACTTTGTTTATATGTGGAATGTAATGAAAGTTTTATGATCTAATTCTCTAAAACTCTAAACCCGAAAAGATCCTCAATGTGTATTCTTGTAATAACTCAAGATTAAGTAAGGTTTAAGGCTGGGGCCTTATAGTTGGTATCAAAGGGAGGTTTAGATAACTTTAGGAGTTAGAATTCTATTAAATGATTATCCAAAAATATTTTTTTTGAAATGATATAGCATTTAAAGATTACCATGTTGCTTCATCTAAGACATGTTTGTTCAGAATGGTTTTCCGCAGAGGAAACAGGGAAGCAGTGCTAGGAAGGCATACAGAAGGAAATAACCTTCCGAATTAGCATCCAGAAATGGTCGGAATTGGAACTGAACAATTTGTTTCAGTAATGGCGCAGTTGACTCAAGCGATAAATGGCGTTGGTATCCATACACGAGATCAGCCAGACCAACCGCAGAGGAACATGTCAGTGGTGGAACATTTCATGAGGCAACATCCACCATCATTCAGAGGATCATCTGACCCTGTGCTAGCTGAAGGGTGGATTAAAGCATTGTAGAAGATTTTTGATGTCATGGGGTTTTCAGACAATCAAAAGGTTAGTCTTGCTATTTACCGTTTGGAGGGTGAAGCAGATCAGTGGTGGTCTATGGTTAAAAATATCAGGGATGCCGATGAGATTGATGCTCTTGACTGGGATGAATTCAAAGGTATGTTTCTTGATAAGTATTTTCCTAAGGCTGTTCGACTTAGGATGGAAAAGAAATTCTTGGAATTGAGGCAAGAGGAAGACTCAGTGGCTGCCTATGAAGAAAGGTTCACTCGATTGGCAAGGTATGCTCCAAATTTTATCCGGGACCTTGATAGTAAAATCAATCGTTTCTACTCAGGATTAAAGCCAAAGTATCGAAGGGCATTAGCTTCTCATGAGTTTAAAAGTTATGAAAAGCTTGTTCGATGTGCTGAGAAGGTGGAAATGGAGTTTGCCGATGACCAAGTTTTCTATAACAACCAGCAGAAGAAGAGACCGAGGTGGCAGGAGAAAGGTAAGAATTCTTTAAAAAAGTCTGATGGTAAGAGAACTAAGTTTCCAGTTTGTGATAAATGTGGCAAAAGGCATGCTGGGGAATGTCTTCTGAATTCTGGGAAGTGCTACCGATGTGGTAAGATGGGACATAAGGCTCGTGATTGCACTGAAAAGGATAAAGGTGAAGGTAAGAACAAATTTGATTTACAGTTAGTGAAATGTTTTAAGTGCAATGAGATGGGTCTCTATGCAAATGAGTGTCCGACAAAGAGCTTGAGTGATGGGAAGCAGTTAGACTACAAGCAGAAAGGGGTGGTGAAATCCTTTGCAACTACTTCAGCAGATGTCGGGCCATAAAATGAAGTTGTATCAGGTACTTTGTTTCTTTTTTCAGATTATGCCAGCATGTTGTTTGATTCGGGGTCTACACATTCTTTCATCTCTGAAACCTTTTCTAGTAAAATGGGAATACCATCTCAAGAAATGACTCCTGAACTTTTGGTAAAAACACCTGGGGGAAGTGTTCAGGAAAAAAAGAATTTATAAGAATCTTCCTATCCTTATCTGTGGAAAGAACCTACTTGCAAACCTTATTGTTCTACCTCTAGTAAAGTTTGATGTTATCCTGGGTATGGATTGGCTCTCTATTTACCATGCTAAGATTGACTGTAGAGCTAAAGAAGTTTCTTTTCAGAAAGACTTTCAGTTTTTTTACAGGAATGAACCCTTACTTTTGATAACATATCAAGAGGCCGAGAAACTTGTAAAAGATGGAAATGAATGTTACCTTGCACATGTCGTTGAAAATAAAGGAACTGTTCAGATTAATGATGTGCCGGTGGTAAATGAGTATCCTGATGTTTTTCCTGATGAGTTGCCTGGAATAATACCAGATCGGGAAGTTGAGTTTACTGTTGACTTAGTTCCTGATGCTAATCCAATTTCAAAACCCCCTTATCGAATGGCACAAATTGAACTTTTAGAGTTGAAGGAGCAATTGCAATATTTATTAGAGAAAGGTTTCATTAGACCTAGCACATCACCATGTGGTGCTCCTGTTTTATTTGTTAAAAATAAAGATGGTTCTATGAGACTTTGCATTGATTATAGAGCCTTGAATAATATCACTGTTAAGAACAAATATCCTTTGCCTCATATCGATGATTTGTTTGATCAGCTCCAGGGAGCTCAGTTTTTTTCAAAGATTGACTTGAGATCGGGGTACCATCAGCTGAAGGTAAAGGAGGCAGATATTCCGATGACCGCGTTCCATACGAGATATGGCCATTATGAATTTGTAGTAATGCCTTTTGGGCTAACCAATGCACCTGCTGTATTCATGGACTTAATGAATAGAATTTTCCATGAGTTCTTGGATAAGTTTGTGGCGGTTTTCATTGATGATATTTTGGTGTTTTCTAAAAGTAAAGAGGAGCATGAAAAACATTTAAGGGTTATCTTGCAAACCTTAAAAGAAAAGAAACTGTATGGGAAATTCAGCAAGTGTGAGTTTTGGTTGCAACAAATTTCTTTCCTTGGTCACATTGTTTCTAAAGATGGAATAACTGTTGATCCTGCAAAAACAAAAGTTGTGGAACAATGGCCAAGACCCACAAATGTAACCGAGATTCTTAGCTTCCTTGGTTTGGCGGGCTATTACCGAAGGTTTGTTAGAAATTTTTCACGGTTATCTAGTCCAATGACTAAGCTAACTCGGAAGGGTGTTAAGTTTATCTAGACAAAATAATGTGTTGATTGTTTTCAGGAATTGAAAAGAAGATTGGTGAATGCTCCAGTTTTGGCACTACCTTCCAGGAATGGTGAGTTTGTTATATACAGTGATGCTTCATTGAAAGGACCTGGTTGCGTCCTAATGCAGAATGATCAGGTAATTGCTTATGCTTCACGACAGTTGAAAACTCATGAGGTAAATTACCCTACACATGATTTGGAATTAGCTGCTGTTGTTTTTGCTTTAAAAATTTGGAGGCATCATTTGTATGGAGTAAAGTGTGAAATATATACCGATCACAAAAGTTTAAAGTATATATTCACTCAGAAAGAGTTAAACATGAGACAAAGGAGATGGCTGGAATTAATCAAAGATTATGATTGTACAATTAATTACCATCCGGGAAAAGCAAATAAAGTGGCTGATGCTTTGAGTCGAAAAAGTAATGCTTCATTAACAATGTTGCGTTTGGAACGTGATCCTTTGGTTAAGGATTTGATGAACTTTGGCATAGAAGTTGTTGGTGCAGGGAGTCCTTCTTTTTTGTTTCAGGTATCAGTGAGATCATCTCTATTAGATAGAATCAAGCAAGCACAGAAGCAAGATAGTGAGTTGCAGAAAAATGTAGAGCTGGTTCAGAAAGGTAAGTTGCCTGAATTCAACATTGATAATGATTGAGTTTTGAGATTTGGGAAGAGATTGTGTGTGCCTTGTGATTCACAGTTGAAGAGAGAGTTGTTATGTGAAGCTCATAGTTCTCCGTTTTCAGTTCATCCGGGCAGTACTAAGATGTATAGAGATCTGTGGGAGTATTACTGGTGGGATGGAATGAAAAGAGATATTGCTGATTTTACTGTGAAGTGTTTGACTTGTCAGCAGGTTAAAGCAGAGCGGCAGTTACCGAAAGGGATGCTTCAGCCTTTACCAGTGCCAAAGTGGAAATGGGAGAATATATCCATGGACTTTGTTGTTGGATTACTGAAGACATCTCGAGGTAATAATGCAATCTGGGTTATTATTGATCGCTTAACCAAATCTGATCATTTCCTTTCTATACGAGATACCTTCTCTCTTGATCAACTTTCCCGTTTGTATCTTAAATAGATAGTCAGGTTACATGGAGTTCCTCTCTCCATTGTATCGGATCGTGATCCCAGGTTTACTTCTAACTTTTTGAAAGGCCTTCAGAAGTCGTTGGGTACTGAATTAAATTTTAGTACAGCTTTTCATCCACAATTAGATGGGCAGTCAGAACGAACAATTCAGACATTGGAGGATATGCTACGAGCTTGTTCTATGGATTATCAGGGACGTTGGGACCAACATCTTTCTTTGGTTGAGTTTTCATATAATAACAGTTTTCCTTCCAGTATACAGATGGCACCATTTCAGGCATTATATGGGAAGCGGTGTCGAACTCCAGATTTCTGGGATGAAGTGGGTGAAAGAAAGTTGATGGAACCAGAATTGGTAGAAGAGATGGCAGAAAAATTTCAGCTGACTCAGAAACACATGAGAACAGCTCAGAGCAGGCATAAGAGTTATGCAGATAACCAGAGGAAGGATCTATCTTTCGAGGTAGGTGATCATGTTTTTCTCAAGTTTTCTCCTTGGAAAAGCGTGATGAGATTTGGTAAGAAAGTAAAGTTGAGTCCAAGGTTTGTTGGACCATATGAAATTCTGGAGAGAGTTGGATCAGTTGCATACCGAGTGGCTTTACCTCCGAGTTTATCTCAGGTACACAATGTTTTTCACGTTTCGATGTTGAGAAAGTATATGCCAGATCCATCTCATGTTTTGAGTCCAGAGGTAGTTCAGCTGGAAGAGAACCTATCTTATGAGGAACAACCGGTCCAGATTCTTGACCACAGGGAGCAAGTGTTACGGAATAAGGTGATTAAGCAGGTAAATGTTTTTTGGAAAAACCACATGATTGAAGAGGCAACATGGGAATCTGAAAATGCAATGAGGGATAAGTACCCCCATTTATTCGATAAGTAAATAAATTGCGGGGACGCAATTTTCTAAAGGGGGGAAGGATGTAACATCCCAAGTAAGTAATGAATAATTGATATTTTTATCTATGTCTATTAATGATTAAGATAGTGTTATAGAGGCTTAAAATGAAAATAAATACAATCTTATGCATAGAATACACTAATATTCTTAAAAGATTGTTTTACTTCCTTTTGATGGAAAACCATTTTTGAATCTATATTTTGACAATTTTATAAACTATGTTTGTCAAAATAAACTTATCCTTTATGATTGGGACATCAAAATTTACCTTGTTTGAATTTTTGGTATTTTTCTGACAATGTTCATTTTTTAATGAATAGTGAAAAATACTGCATTTTACATCAAAACTGTTTTTTAATATAATTTATTTATATGATTAGATTATGTTTTAATTGGTTTTGAAGTGAAATTAGAATATATTTTTACCATTTTATCCAATGGTGATCATTGGAATCAATTTCACTTTGAAATTAGACTTAAACTGGTGTCAATATTTTGATACGTATTGTTTTTTAAAAACACGCTATTTGCTCTGGCAGCGGGAATTAATTATTAAATTAATTAATGTGACTTATATGATATGAATTTTGTAAAATAGACTTCATTTTTGAATTCAAAATATCAAATATAGCTTAGGGTGAATTTTTGGTAATTTTCTGAAAAACATCAATTTTTGATGAATACTGAAACCACTAAGTGGTAATCAAGCAAACTGATTTTTCAGTTAAATGAAAGTTTACCACTAATTTGTATTGAATTTTGAAAATCCAACATACATGGTTGTCATTAAGAATTAAAATGTGGTTCAATGAGATTAAAATAATTTTTTGGTGAATAGTAACTTATTAAGTTTTTAATCGCGATTAGTGGTAATTGGTGTAGTTTAAGGTATAAATAATGCTTTAATAATATGAAATGACCTAGACACATGTCCCAACCTTATTGGTTGTGTCATGGCCGACCAAGACAAGCCATGGGTCAACTTGGGGACCCCATGGGGACATTTTGGTTGGGAAATGACATAAATAACTTTTTATTTAATGTAAAGGTAAAAATGACACAAACATAATACGTTTTACAAAAACAATTTTTACATGGGGTTATAAAGATCAGATATTTGATTATAAATAGTAATTGGAAAGCTAAAAAGATTTCCTACATCATAGTATTTGTTTTATGATTTTTAGACATTAAATAAATTAAATTATTTATGACATAATAATGATGCAGTGATGACATCATTATTTGACGATTTAAATAAAATGGAAAGATAATGTAAAATCTATGAACTACACATGGACAAAACCAATTGTATGAGTGGATTTCGAACCCTTATCACCTTATCCACGAATTATATCAATGTGGTACCTTTTGAAACCGAAACACATTTTCAAATAAAGTAATATTTCTTTACTTTACAAAAGTGCCCCTCCTCTCCTCTTATAAAAGGCCCCCACCTCTACCTCATTTCACACACTCCTCAAGCCTTTGGCTCGGCCAACCCCTGCCCATTTACTCTCTCCAAATCCCTCTACTAATCCTAGAGGATTCCCTTTGGGAAGAATCCTTTCAAAGGAAGCCTTTAGACTCAAATCAAAAGGAGATACACTTTTAAAGGTAATTCATTCTCTCATGTTCATTTGTTTTATTTTGCTTCTCCAACCCCCTAAACTCTTTTTATTTAATTCTTTTGTAACAACACCAGTATCTTCAATATACTAGGATGTTGTTATAAGATTTATTTGAGCTAAACTCTCACACAACTGCATCAAATGGTTAAAGAACATACGGTTTCCGTGGATGGCGAAATTCTGCCTCCCGAAACGATGATTGTTCAAAACTCATTTAACACCTTCAAAGGTGGCCATTATGATGTCAATATTTTCATATATGATATATAATATGTTTAGGTTTTCCTTAAGCTTCTGTTTTTTTCATTTTGGGCATACCTTTATGGTTTCCATTATGGGTAAACACGATATCTTCATTTTAGGAAGTGCGGACTACCGCCCCCTCAAAGTGATTTGATTCGTTAAATACCATATGTGGGACATATAAAGGATGGAACTATGATATTATATATGATATTATACTGGAATTATAATATACCTTTATATCATTATGATTCCATTCTATAAAATACGAAATAGAAATGAAAGTAGCGTTCATGCGTACGTACGGCTTACCGTCTCCATGAACGGTGCATTTCATTTTTTACCTCTAAATGATTATGTAATATTATAAATGCATGTATGTACTGGATATATATGACATATATGATATATACATCATGAATACCATTCTGGATATAATTAACCTTTGACCAAATTAACAACATGTAAGTGTAAGAAGTCTATTTTTGACTTAAGAACCAAATACCGACAAAATGAACATTATTAACTTAACTGATTACATGATGTTCATAACATGGTATAAAAGGAATAATGAAATTGAAAAAGATTAATAATCAAGTAGAGATTAACTCAAGTTTATTATTCAGGAGATTAAAGAACGGTCGTGTCAAGTCGGATACGAGGTATGGGACTTCGTCTCAATCTCCTTTCGTTGAGGCATATTTTATTTTATACACAACTTTCTTTTATACGGTGTATAAACCCCTTTGACTTTTACGTTTATTCAAAAGTAATATTTTTTATACGAAGCGTTTGCTAAACGACAAAAGGGAATGTTTTTGTCGTACGTATGCGGCGACAACGACTTCTCCGCCGTCGTAACCGTTATTTGAGTTTCGGCTTCCTCTACAAGCCATACCTTCTTTTTTTAAAAGAAAAATAAATACCATGTTTTACTTTGGTATTGAAAATGGTTTTCATAATGTTTTTATTATATCAATGTGTTGTATTTATATCTCGTGATTGAAATGTGGAAATGTTATGTTTCCTTTATGCATGTTTTATGTGATATGATTATGTTATGGTTCTTGGGCATTATTATGAAGATGGGTGGTTCCGTGATAAACTAAGGGCGGGTGAGCCCGTTATAGCTCTCCAATGCATTGGGTAACGCGAAGGAGTGAAATGTTAAGGTTTCTCCGTAGAGATTTTAGGGAATATACTGTGATGGGTATTCCAAACGTAACCAAGAGGGTTACTCCCTACGTAAGAATGTTATGAATGCCTCAAGTTACCTTTATGTCTTATGATTTCTATGATTTATTAATGATTTTATGAGGTATGTTAAAGTGCCTATGTTTTATGGGTAAAGTATGATTTCATTCTTATGTATATATGAACTCATGTTTCCTTTCCATGTTTTTTTATAACCCATACTCAGTTTTTATGCTCATCCCAAGTTTTTGAAATGTTTTTCACAGGTCAAGGGAAAGGTACATGATAAGATGATAGAGTCAAGGATGTGTCAAGAAATAATCCATGTTTTATTTTAAATGTGTTTCTATTGATGGGAATGAAGAATACTATCTTTATGTAACCACTTTGTTTATATGTGGAATGTAATTCAAGTTTTATGATATAATTCTCTAAAACTCTAAACCCGAAAAGATCCTCAATGTGTAATCTTGTAATAACTCAAGATTAAGTAAGGTTTAAGGCTGGGGCCTTATAAAATCCTTCCCCCATTTTGGAAATTGCAACCTCATAATTTTAATCACTTATCAAATAAGTATAGAAATTTTTCCCTCATATCCTTTTCAAGTTTCCATGTTTCCTTTTCATCAATGTAAGTTTTTTATAAAACTTAAACAACTAAATTACATTATTCCTCCACAATTTCTCTATGCAGTTATGAACTTGAACTAGTTGTTCCTCATGTGAAAGATTCTCCTCCAACTGATTTACATTAGGGCACAAAACATGAGATGAATCTTGTATATATATCCTTAACATTGAAACATGATATATTTTGTGTAACTTGGATAATATCATAGGTAAATCCCCTTTATAGGAAACTCATCTATCTTTCTCAAGGATTTAATATGGTCTAATGAACTATGGACACAACATCCCCTTCTTACAAAAATTCATCAAACATTTCCATGGGAAAAAATTTCAAAAGATATTACGACTTACCTCCAAAGAATGATCATTACTATAGTTATTCATATTAATTTTCTTTATGCTCTAAAATTCCTTCACTGTCCCTGAATCAAATGAACTTTCTCTACAGTTTCTTCTACAAAATCTGGTCCATTTGACATCTTTTATCCTATATCATCCCAAAATGTCGGTGTTTGAAACTAATTTATATATAATTCCTCAAAATGTGTCATATTTTTTTATATAAATAAAACTATTGTTATAAAAAAATCACCCAAAGAATAATTTAAATCCCAACATCCCAAGTACTCCATTGAGAAAGAACTATGTATATCTTCCAACGTCTATATCGTAAGCTCAATCTGTTCATCAGATTTAGGATGAAAAGAAATTCAGTGTCTAGTGACTTCTGAAGTCCATTCCAAAAATTATATTTAAACCTCAGATCACGGTTTGATACAATGGAGAGAATCAATCCATGCAAACTGAAATTATCAATTAGATACAATTGAGAAATTTGATCTAAATACATTGTATCTCTATTTGGAGTGAAATATGCAGATATAGATAACCGATCAATAATAAACCTAATCACTTTATTACCCTATGAATTATTTGTCAATCCTACCTCAAAATCCATTGATATGTTCTACTATTTCCACCCCATCACTGGAAAAGGACGATACATCCCCACCGTTAACAATCTCATTACTTTAACCTATTTACAAGTAAAACCATCAAGATAAATTCAGCACTATCTCTTTTAATTCCATTCCAATATTAATACTCTTCAAGGTCTTTGTACATATTATTACTAGTTGGATGAATGGTAAATAAAAAACTATGAACTTCAGTCAAAAAGCCATTCCTTAACTATAAATCACAAGGCACACATAATTGTTTTCCAAATCATAAAACGCCATCTTCATTAATATTAAAATCAACCAACTTAATATTCTTAAAGGATTTTACCTTTTCTTAAAAAGATTAACCCACCTTATGAGATTTATTAATTAATTTTGAAAAAGTTGACTACACTAAAACCTGAAATAAAAAACAAGATGACCATGTGTCCATTAATTTTTTCCCAAAATATAATAAATCATTTTCTAAAGGGTCACATTCCGAAGGAAACATTTTTAATGTAGCCTTAATTTTTCAACTTAGAACATTGTCGACTTTGTTTTCTTTTCCAAAATAATAATTAATCGGGCAATCATAATCATCAATAATTTTTAGCCATGTTCATTGTATCAATTTCAACTCTTTCTAAGTGAATATATACTTTAAACTTTTATGATCTGTATATATTTACCACTTCACTCCATAAAAATTATTCATCCATATTTTTAATAAAAAAACAACAATTTCTAATTCCAAATCATTTGAAGGATAATATAAATCATGAATTTTTAACTGATGTAAATTATAAAAAATTACCTTATCATTCTAAATTTGGACAAAACAATTTCTTTTTAACAAATCATAATTGTAGAGAACAATATCACAATTTTGGAATGAAGGTCCAAAACTAAGGTATTCACTAATATTTTCATCAGTTCCTGATAAAAACGTCAAATTATTCTTTCTCAATACACCTAAATTCCATTCATTTTATCATAGTTTGTGGGATAGATAACTAAAAAAATAACATTGGTAATGACCTTAAAATCCAAGAAAACTAAAAATCTCTATAACCTTGGTGGGTCTTAGACACTCTTCGAGAGCATTTCTTCTTGTAGGTTCAATAGTTATTCCATCTTTAGAAACAATATAACCAAGGAATGAAAATTTTCCAACCTAATTTCAATCTTACTTAGCATTCCATAGTTACTTTTTCTTCTAATGTTTGTAAAACAATCCTTGATTGACTTCCTTGTTCCTCAAGGAATTTAGAATATAAAAGAATCATCTATTAACACAATCATAAACTTATCAAAATATTGATGGAAGAAACTATTCTTCATAAATATAACATGTTATTTAAATAACACAGTGAAAATAACTACATACTTGTAATGCCCATATCTCATTTGAAATACAATATTCCAAATTTCATCCTACTTTTCCTTTCGTTGAAGTTACCCGATCATAAGTTAAATCGATGAAATACACTAAGCTCCCTGTAGTTGATCAAAAAAATCATTAATATTAGGAAAGGGATACATTTTTTTTAATATTTTTATTTTTCAAGGATCTATAATAAATACAAAATCCCCTTCAACCATATTAATTTTTTATTAATAAAATAGGGGCACCCCATGGTGATGTTATAGGTTGAATGAAACACTTTATCATGTATTTCCTACAACTGGTTTTTCAATTAAAAAAGTTCTATTTGAGTGATTCAATGAAGGAGTTTAGAAATATTTTAAGCATTAGGAACTAAATCAATAGTAAATTTGACTTCCAAATCTAGAACAACACCGGAAAAATCATAACTGAAACATATGTAAATTCATTTAATATTCGTATTCCACTAATCCGAATAGTTTCTTTATTAACAAAAATATGATCTAGATAACATTCCCGGATATCATTAATCCATTTCTATGTTTCTTGGTGTGTTATCAAAGGTATGAAATGAATTAATTAAACATTATTGTCTTTAAAATCTATATTATCATGATAAACTGAAGCCAATATATACATAAAATAATATCAAACTCCATTGTGGGATATTCAACATTACGTATTAGAAATACCACCCCTTAATGAAAATATAAATATTATTATAAATCATGGATTCTCTAATACCCCCACCTGATGTTTTTACCCAAAAGTTATATATTACCTTCCAGATGTGATATTCCCAATTTTCTAGTAAATTTCATTGAAATAAAAAAATTATAATATCTTGAATCAAAAAAAGAGTTTTATAATATTTAGAATGAACAAATAACATACCTCTCACCACTTAATTTAATGGACCAACATTTTCATACCCTTTTTATTTCGATCCTGACGGTCTAAACCTTGGGTAATCATCTTTGGAAACACATTGGCATAATATCTTAACTCATTAAAACTAAAAAAATCTTACCATTAGATTTTCATTAATTTTTATATCATCTTCCTTACTGTCATGAGTCATATGACTAATCTTACGACATCGTATAAAATTCCTAGTGTTTGAATTACATTCTCTATGATCATTTTTACCACACTTCTCACAAGATGGGAATGTGGTTTTCTTACCTCCAAACTTATTTAATGAATAATTTCCCTTTTCTTTCCAAGTGGACCACTTATTTTACTTGTTTTCATGGGACAAATTATCATTAGAAAAAAATCCATTTATACCATCTTAGCACATAAAAAATGTTTCTAATGGCTATTTATCTCTTAAGTATCAAATTCCCGTTTAATATATAGCATTCTATCCCGAGTAAACCCTATTTATCAAACTATCAATATCTCATATAAAATTTGGGATGTACCTCACTAGTTGAGTGAAGTTTTCTTCTTATGACGCAACTGAATATTCCTCCTTTTGTATAAATTCCAAGAATTTTTTCCCATCCAAAGTCGATCAACCATAAGAAAATATGTCTAAAAAATATATTCATAAGTACACCACATCCCAATGAATAAATCAGTTCAATTTTTCGGATAATCTTAACCATTGACCACCATTGGTTGGCTTCATCATCAAAATAATAAATTGAAAGAGTTTCCATTTTGTGATCCAAACAACACATGACATAAAATATATTTTCTAGGGATTTAATCCATCCTTAAAACAGCATGTGGTCAGATGATCCTCTAAATTATAGGGGCTGTTGTCACATAAAATGATCAAGTATTATCATGTTTCTCTATGGTAGATCAGTTTTCTCTCTTACATAAACACCACTGCAATTTATATCATGTTTTAGCTATGAAATAACTATAAACAACTGTACAGTTACAATTCTAACGATGTTGATTTAGAAGGATATTTTCCTCTTGATTCCTTCCTACAATAGCTTCCTTGTTTCCTCTACATAAAACTATCATTAACAGACATACTTTAGTTGAAGAAACATGTCAATATTCAATTGCTATACCATTTTACATTAACCATAAAGTGAAATATTTCAAGGAAATTATAATATTATTATTTTAAACTCTATATTTATCTAAACAATTCATCTAATACCAACAATATGGCACCAACCATAAAACATTACTAAGTCATGAGTATTATTCATGAAATGTTTTCTTTCACGTTGAGTTTTTATTTAGGTTTAGAGTTTTAGAGAATTAGGCAATAATTCATACATAAATAACAATAAAATTAAAAGTGGAAACTTCTAAACTGTGTCCATTTTTCCATAATCAAAAAAATTTATAATAAAGAATGATCACTATTATTAAAATTATTCATTACCTTCAACAAGACTTCTTCCAATCCATCACTAATCCTTAAGTCTTGTGACAAATATTAAAAATATGGGATGATAATAAAAATATCAGTAAGGGATATAAAAATATGGAAAAAATTAGTCTATTGATAAACATTATAACCCTTGAAAACATTATCATAAAGTAATACTTTCCAACCTTAAGAAGTAGTAAATACTTTCTAGTGAAAATATTTTTATTTCATTCCCTTTTTTGTAATCAAAATGTAACCATAACAACCATAGAATGAATATAATAATCATAAAGTAATCTTGGGAAAATATTATTATTTTCTACCTTATAAATGGAAAAACATGTTTTCGACTTCCATACATATCACTCTTACAAATGGAATATCCATATGGTTGAATTAGATACCCAATGCGTTAGAGGGATATCATGAACCCAACCATCATTAGTTTATAATAGAACCACCTATCATTTGTTTATCCTAGAACCACCCATCAAATGTACACGTACTATTAAATAGCCATAAATCATAAAATATTGAAAGTTTTGACATTTCACAAACAAAATTTCATTAATAATCATAAGAAAACATTAAAATATATTTGAATAGTAAATACATCCTAGAAAATTATTTTCAATAAAAAAAATCTTGAAAAAGGAAAAGGTTAGTTTTTTTTTCAAAAAACTAAAACAATTTAGATGAATCCAGATATAAAAATATGAATAAAATGTCATTTATAATCATTTTATATCTAGGAAAAAAATATTTAAATTAATAAGAATAATATGGAAATGGATAAAATATTTTGAAATTAAATAGTTAAACATTTAGTGTGTCTCATAACACTATGAAATTTTAAATAATTAGCCCCATGAAATAATAACTATCACAACCTCACTAATGTCGATGATTGATCCGAAATTACCCCAAGATATTCTCTATTGGCCAGGGGATGGTGACAATTGTTGAAGGCCTAAAAAACTTAGAGAGGCCTTTGTGTAAGTACACGTACATACACACACAACCAACTCAATGAAAAAGATTAGAGGAAAAGGAAAAGATACACCACCAATATTTATAAACCACAAATATACATCAACCACTAGAAATTACAATTACAGGTGTTGTAATGTAAACTGAATGATAAAGGGGGAAAATAAATGTCCAATGAGAACAGTGCCACAACCAGGAAACAAGTGGAATGGTAAAATAGCTGAGAGAGCCCTGATCTAGGATCCCATGCTATAACCACCACATGCTATCTAAGAACCCCATATCCCTAATCTTCTCTGGTATCACAATCAAACTTTCCATTGTCTACAAGGACACACCAAGTGCAGGGAAATCCCAAGAAGGGGTGAGTATAAAAATAATCAGTATGATTCCTCGAAAGCTCAATGGAGCATAAAATCTTGTACAAAAGTGGGGATTAGTAAATAGAATAAGGTGTAGTAAAAGAGTACAACTCCACCCACAAGGAAGTGAAGGTAAGATCATCCAAACATAATGATCAATAAACATGGAAAGGATGAACTTCTCATCGAGTATTTTCTACCTATAGTATGAGTTTATACACATCCAACAATGAGAATCGTGAAAATGAAAGCATGTGCGATACCCTTTTCATCCTCACCTCTCCGAGAAGGAGAGTAATAAAAACCATAAGAGTGGGTACTGAAATTGAGCATGTCAATATATATGCTCAGTTAAAGAATCCAAAACAAAGTGATTAAAGGGATCTCCATCTCACATTTCAGCCTTGGAAGAAGTGTCACCAACAGTTCCAGAATTATCCACCATCGACACCCAATATTCCTCACGTTTTCCCAAAATTTCAAGTCAAACGGTTTTAAACACCACACCTTGATACTATCCTCATTGGGAGGGTCTATCTATCCCACATGATTTTAGTTCGTGGCATGATGATGCATCATGGTGGGTAAATCACCCCTATTACTCATGATCCTAGGATAACATCAAAGTAAACCTATTCACTAATCTATAGTAAGATAGTCATCTAAAATAGGAGGACCCATGCCCAGACCACCTAGTAGGTTCCACTCTAGTTTAATCGAGGACCCATACCTAGCCTGACAGGACAGTTCTACTCAAAAAAGGGTTAAGGGAACATGTTCAGCCTGACTAGAGGGTTCCACTATAAAAAGGGCTGAGAAAACATGCCTAGCCTAGATGGAGGGTTCCACTCTAGTGTTGTCGAGGAACCATGCCCAACCTAGTTGGATGGATCCACTCGTAAGTCGCAGATGAAGTTTCCTAATCACTGCTATTATTGAACATCGTCTGAAGATTCATTATGCTTGTAACACTTTTCATTGTAACTCTAAATTTGTAACTAAGGTCACCATCATGTTCTTCACAGAAAAACATACTGGATATACTATTTACATGCTCGAATTAGACAACCAGTGTGACAGTCCTAAAAAAACACATAAGGGTTGCTCATGGGCCCCACCCACAAACCTGAATAAAGTACCTGACATTGATCCCAAAATGTTTGCCTTAGTTTCAAGGTCATGATTGGGTTGACGATTCATCAAATAGATGTTGTACCCAGAATCCATGTCTGATACCCAATTTCACAACAACAACAATATTATTATTATTATAATTATTTTTGGTGTTCCATACAGATAATATAGGAGCATGTATTAAGTAATCAACATTGGTCTTGTAGTGACCATCTCAAGGTCATAGTCATGTTTTCGCAGACAGAACATAAAATGAATGTCTTATGAGGGGGTTGTGACTGATAAATAGTTTAATACTAATAATAAAATATTATTATTATTGCACACTTTGTAGACTCAACCCATGTTTCAAAATAATGTATTCAATATTGGTCATAAAATGACTATCATAAAAAGTAGGTCACACTCCTCTTTAGGGCATGTCAAATGGACACCCTATGGAAGAGTTATGGTAGAAAAACAATATTATAAATAATAATAATAATATTATTTCTATTATTAGTTAATTTTTGTAGTTCAATATATTTGTTTTATCATAAATAGGAGAAGGCCATGAAACCCTCCCCCCTTCTACTCGTGTTACTACGCCGCACCCCCTTGGCCCTTTTTATTTTTTCCATCTTTTATATTTTCCATTTTGTTTTTATCCTTTTCTTACCCACATTTCTTTTTCTTTTTCTAATCTAAAACCCTAATCTTCATTCCACCCATACCCCTTAGAAACCCTAAAGTAATTCCCTTACTTATGATTACCTCACCAGCCAATCTCACCGCATATATATAACCATAGATCTCGGATCTACAACCATAGATCCTAGATCTACACCTATCGTATCCCAGCCACCACCTTCATTCACCTTTGCACAATGTCATGTATCAATATCCCAACTGATGAGGAATTATCGATGTCACACCATAGATTTTTTATATATGCATTTTTTTAGAAAAATTCTGAAAAAAAATATTAGGTTAATTTTTTTAAAAAAAAATTATATAAAGGCGGCCTCACCGACGCCGCCTTGGCCCAGATCGATGACATGGAAAAGGCAGCTGGGGGAGGCCGCCTTGGCCTGAACTCCCTATAAAAGGGTGCCCCCCCTCTCCTCACTTGATCCTTTCCTTCATCACTCCTAAATTCTCTCTGTCACTCTAAAAAAATTCATTTTATGTGCACGTTTTTATGAAGCTTAATTTAGAGGTATGTTTCTTTATTTAATTTAATGTTTTTATTTATTTAATATAATTAGTTTTAGTTTTATATATTTCCTTTTTTAAATAGTTTAGGCAGTTCTTAATATTTGGTTATTTAGTTTTTGTAATTAGTTATATATAGTTAAAATAATAATTATTAGTAGTAATAATTATGTATAGATTAACGTAGGATTATGTATTAGGAAATTTTGGTAGCATAAAGATTATGTGGTAATCTAAGAAATTAAATTTTTGTATGGATACAAAAAAGTAGATGTAGCTATGGTGTAGATGTAGATAGGGGTAATACCCGAAAACAAAGCTTTGAGCTAGACTCGAACAAGAACTGGGGCACGATAACAAGCCTTTCTGTATCTTGGTTTGACACTCCCAAGGGATATGCATAAGATGATTCATATTTTATTTATAGTATTATAAAATATCTAAGAAAATAAAAATCAAATATGTATATTTATCAATGATAAAATGATAAATATGATGTTTTAGAATGAAATTAGGACAAATACATTAACGAATTAAAGTTATTATTACTTAATTATAATTAACTAATGAATATAATATGATTAACGATTAAAGAATAAATAATTAAACCATAACATAATAATGATTACATAGTGATTAAATAATGATGGATTAGTTAAAAACTTCACTATGAAAATTGGTTTAAAATGACAATTTTAATTATTTAAAATGAAATGGAGAAGAAAATGTTTTAAAATGTAAATATTATATAGTTTATAAATAATAGTTATTATTAAACATAATTAATTATAGAATAATTAATAAATACGATAATATTAAAACATGGATCCATATATTGATAAGTTAATGATACTGATGAATATGTAAAGTGAAATGAAGAAGAACAAACACATTAAATAAAAAGTATCCCTCAAATTACATTATAATAAATATCATATGGTCAAACATTAGTAGAATAATTTAGGGTATAGAAAGGCGCCCTAAAATTACATTCTAATAAATATCATATGTCAAACATCATTGTTAATATTTGTAACACTATCATAATTTTGATGAAAGAATCATTTTTGATGAAGAGAGTAATGTTGGCCTGTGTGTACTATTATGGGGAGGTTATTAAAACTGAGCAAGGAGCTTCTTACATTGCACAACCAATTACTGTGGTTAGTACAGATGATTGTGTAACCATAATTGATCTTCAAGAGAGAATTCATGGTTCCTTAAATCTGGGACCTGATCAGGAGATCATATCTATGAGCTATACACATTTTCAATTTCTGACAACACTGTGACATTTGGCTTGTCCATTGGTAACTGATGCATAGTGGGTCTAAGAAATTAACATATTTTCTCAATGGTCATATGGTAACCTGATGGAGTTATACATTGATGTTGCTACTGTACAACAACAACATCCATTTGTACAATGACGTAGAATTAAAAGAGTGGTTGAAGATAGTCTACCCAATGAAATTGAGCCTATTCCAAATGATGCATCAGAAGAGGACAACCTAGATGATCTCCCAGATATACATGTCAATACAACATTTGATGAGGAGTTTCTTAATGATGGATCAGATGGTGAAAACAATGCTGATGAGGAGGGACCAACAGAATATATAAAGGAGGTATTTAGAAATGCATTATTTGAACATCAACCTCGATCTACAATAAATCATCCACCACTCTTTTTATATTTGTTAGAAGCAATGAAAAACATGCCTGAATTCAACAATACTATTCTCTAACTGGCAACTGAGTTCCCTGAAGTGCTACTAGATAGCTTTAGTGAATTCAACAATACTTTTCTTAGCCCCATATTTCACAGGCTATGTTCGAGGGTAATCCAGATCGATTGGTCAAGGTGCGTCGAGTGCATCATTTTTATCATAGGGACTACATGCCATTAGACCTTACTTGCGCCATGCTGGGTTCTATGGCCTTTATGTATCTAATTTCACATTTGTAGATCATTACCTACTTCCTACCCTCGTTGAGAGATGGACACCAGAGACACACACATTCCACCTACCTGAGGGAGAGATGACCATCACCCTTGAGGATATGGCAGTGCTTCTCAGTATGCCTATCCAAGGGAGACCCATTATTGGAACCACTCATGTAGATTGGCCAGACCTTGCTTAGTTCTAGTTAGATGTTGATATTTTGTTTGACTGTAGGGCTACAGATGGATCATCCATATCTATGCCATGGTTGGAGTCGCAGATTCCACATTTACAGGATGATGACGATGAACAGACCATCATATGTTACGCTCGTACATATATCTTATGGTTCATTGGTTGGACCATGTGTACTGGTCAATCAAGGATGCACGTGCATATAATGTATCTTCCCCAACCAGATGAATTTTATCAGGTTGGTATGTACAGTTGGTGATTAGCCTACTTGGCATACACGTACAGATCATTATGCAAGCTATCCCACAGGGACCGAAGAGGTCTCGCAGGATGCGTCATCCTTATTAAAATGTATGCATGGGAGTGCAACCCAGCATTCCGCCCTGACCTTGCTAGTCCACCGATCGAGATGGAGGTGTTGCATGATGCTCCACATGGACACTGGTATGATAAGTCATTTATATTGGTTTCTGATTCTATTATTAGTTATTGACTATAATTTCTCATTATATTTCACTATCATTGATGTATTTTACACATGGTGCCAGTGACACAATTTTGAAGTGTTTCCGAGACAACATTTGGGTGTACATCGACTATAGTTGGACAGTCGCTTACCTCATCAGGTATGTATATATAATCTTTCAATGTCTAACAAATTTAATAATAGCATCAATTTTGGTTTTTAATTAGGTGTTTTTTTTGAAAAATCAGTTTTCATTTCAGATTTCATGGCTTCCATACTGGAGTATTACAGACTAGTTACCAGCATACTGCACTGTTGGGCTTGAGGATGCTATGGCTGTATTTCCTATCATTCAATTCTATGTTATTGAGTGGAAGCATCTTGATATAGTCATGCGCCTATTTTTCCGTACTCAGCTGATTCAATTACCATCGAGACAGACAGACTGACTTCATTGGATGAAGCTGATATGGAGGCAGGATGATGAATGGTCCCATGTACTTGCCAGTTTTATCGAATGCTAGCACAGACATGAAGAGTTTCATATTCAACATGTTCCTACAAATATATTCTCTCTTTCGGAGCAGGTTGACTATGCGTCATGGTATAGACTGAAGTCTATACTATATATTTCCCAACTGGCATAGAGATGCATATGATGGTAAGTCAATAAAATTACATTAGTTTGTTTGTTGAATTATTTTCTGATTCAATTTGAATCTATTTACAGGGAACTCACACAAAGAATCTTTTTTTCATGTGTGATGAAGAGGAGGAGGGGGTATTTATCCGGGAAGACTTCCATGCTATAGCGCTGGAGGCGAGGGTATCTTTTTGTACACTTTTTGGGAATAACTTCGCGCATCCAGCTCGGAGTGAGGAGGTTCCTATCCTAGAGGAACATCCTGCAGCCGCTGATGGTGCTGAGGAGCCACGAACACGACGACATAGATAGCGTCGTGATGTACGTGAGGCCTCACCTATTCCACAGGCAAAGGTCGGCCCTCTAGTAGTCCAGGGCCATCCGGTTGAGGATGTGCCTCATGTGGCATGGGATCCGCCTTTCCTGACAGGATATCTGCAGTTTTCTCCATCTTGGATTCCAGATCCTTGACAACCTTTGATTCCAGATCCATCGTCGTCTTGGGGTATAACTCCATCGTAGGCTTGGTTCCACACTGTGATGGAGGCATGACCTTCTACAACCCTAATGAGAGAATGATCTAGATAGTAGTACGAGATGTAGTTGACAACTCCTCCCACTGACACACAGATGGAGGATGCACCAGTCAATTTTCCAGTACTCGAGGATCGGCCTTCTCGAGGTCATCAGACTCCACTGTGCACTCGATGCGAACGTCCTATTCACAGACCACCATGTGGGATGGAATCTCCTTGCCACAGACATAGACATAGATTGTACATTTTTGTTTACATGTTCTATGTATACTAAAATCAAAATACTATTATTACTTGTTAGTCGGAGTAGAATCTCAAGAGGGGGGTGAATTAAGTTCCAATTTATTAAATGTTTAAAATTTCATTCATATCGGTCTGATATTTTATATTATATAGGCTAACAAAGTCACGTATTTGAATCAATTTTACGTTTCAAGTAGGTGGATTTGAATGGTTATAAATAAATTTTCATCGAGATTTTTTGGGTAGTTATTTTTATTTTGGACTACTAGTTAAATGTTAATAAATGTTTAAAATTTCATTCATATCGGTCTTATATTTTATATTATATAGGCAAGTAATGTCACGTACTTGAAACAATTTTCTTTTTTAAGTAGGTGGATTTGAATGGTTATAAAAAATATTTCTCTATGATTTTTTAAGAAGTTATTTTTATTTTAGACTACTAGTTATATGTTTAAGAAATTTTTAAAATGTCATTCATATCGTTCTTACAGTTTATATTATATAGGCCAAAAAAGTCACGTACTTGAAACATTAAGTTTCATGTAGGTGGATTTCAAAGGTTATAAATAAATTTTCACCAAGATTTTTTAAGAAGTTATTTTTATTTTGGACTACTAGTTATATGTTTAAGAAATGTTTAAAATTTCATTCATATAGTCTTATTGTTTTTATTATAAAGATATCAAAGTCACGTACGTGAAACATTTTTAAGTTTCAAGTAGGTGGATTTGAAAAGTTATAAATAATTTTCACCAAGATTTTTTATGAAGTTATTTTTATTTTGGACTACTAGTCATATGTTTAATAAATTATTAAAATGTAATTCAGATCGATCTTATAGTTTATATTATATTGTCCAGCAAAATCACGTACTTGAAACATTTTTAAGTTTCAAGTAGGTGGATTTTATAGGTTATAAATAATTTTTCACCAAGATTTTTTATGAAATTATTTTAATTTTGGACTACTTATTATACATTTAATAAATGTTTAAAATTTAATTATTATTGGTCTTATATGTTATATTATACAGGCTAGAAAAATTACATACTTGAGACATTTTTATGTTTCAAGTAGGTGGATATGATAGGTTATAATTAACTTTTCACCAAGATTTTATAAGAAATTATTTTTATTCTAGACTACTTGTTATATGTTGAAGAAAAGTTTAGAATGTCATTAAAATTTGTCTTATAATTTATATTATATAGACCAGAAATGTCACATCCTTGAAACAATTTTAATAATCATGTAGCCTGATTTAGAAGGTTATAAATAAATTTTCACCATGATTTTTTAATATGTTATTTTTATTTTGGACTACTTGTTATATGTTTAAGAATTTTTTAAAATTTCATTCATATTTATCTCATAATTTAAATTATATAGGCTAGAAAAGTCACTTATTTCAATAAAAGATAAATTGTGTTGAAACATTGAGTTATATATATATATATAACCATACAAACATAATAGTAAAAAAAAATTTAAATATATAAAAAATATAAAAATATACAGTTTCAGGGAAAATGATGCATCGCTGACGCCAGCTTTGTGCACCAACACAAAGGCGGCATTGGCGATGCTGCCTTTATAGTGTAATTTTTTAAAAAATAACCTAAGTTGTTTTTCAGAATATTTAAAAAAAACGCCTATAAAAAAACTCCCACACCACCCTTCCCTAAGGTCGACTGCTGTGGTACTACACCGCCATTCCCTGGGCTCGATCTCCACTGGCTCGACCACTACTGCACCGCTACGTCCTTCCCCGAGCTTGACTAGTACTTCACCACCAAAAAATTCATTTTTCCAACCCGGATTTGGAGTCGTAGTATAGGAAGAATGCACACACAAAAATGCATGTATAATATGTGAAACGCCGATGGAGAAATAACGAACATACAAGATTGATTAAAAATTCAATGATAATTTTACAAAAATATAATGAGGGAGGGTTCAACATTTTAATTATACCAATGGGGAAATTAAATTTACAATTTCATGTATTCAAACATTGAGATGTGTGATAGGGTTGTAAACTATGTCAGAAAAATCACAAAGAATAAAACTAATGGTGTGGGAGAAATAAACAAATAAAATGTCCTAACTCAGTATTGGATCAATCTCTAAGGAAGATCTTTCTTTCCAGTGTTGTAGGAAGACCCGTTACATTCAACAGACTTTGATTTTCCTTGATCTAATTTCTCTTTTTTGTCTAATCATGATATTCCAATAGAGGAGGATTGAGAGATATGGAATCCTCCGAGGGTTTATGCATCCAAACAAAGAGGATTATCCATGGTAGTGTACAAATAAATTTTTTATTTACGTTTTAAAATTAAATAATTAATTAATTTAGTAATTAATTAATCAATTGTACATACCACCAACGAGCGAGGAGTCTCAATGCCTTATGCCAACACATTTTATATTGCTCCTATGGTAAACACCACGTTCCAGTCCCAACCAAAGTATCATGTTTCTGATCATATTAACAATTTTAGAGTTCTTCCATTTTATTTAATTAATCATGTGAGTGAAATATAAAATATATTTAAATATATTTATTAATTTGTTTTTGGCACACTAGGCCTCAAAATTGCACTTCGTCTCAAGTATTAACTATGGAAATATATATAGAAATATTTCAAAGTCTTACAAGTAAAAAATTCGGTCTCTACATCATTCCCACATTCACAATTTTCATCCATGTCAAAAAACTAAGAAAACATCTCATGATACTAATCCCGCACTTGGATCTCTCACTACCAAGAACACTCTTGCAAGTTTCCATGCTACTACAACACGTGAACCAGAGTGATAGATCATCCTAGCGAGGTCTACTCATGTCGATCCTCAATTTCTACTAGGTGCTCCATAAAAGTGGATCCATCCTCGATGTGAATATCTCCCCAGTCAATGACATGCATAAGATCATGCACATATCACGTCAGCTACAAAATGTGGAAGATGTGTTCCACTCGCTCCAGGTGTGGGAGTAGGGTAAGGTGGTAGCTAACCCTTCCAACCCTCTACACGATATCAAACGGCCCAAACAACCTTGTGGATAACTTGCCTCCTCGACCAAACCTCCACAATCCGTGTCGTGGAGAGACTCTCAAAAAGACGTGACTCCCAGCTCAAAATCCAAGGGCCTACAATGGCGATATTCAAAGGACTTATGTCTACTCTGGGAATCTTCATCTTCTCACGGATGACCTGCACCTTCTCTATCATCACCTGCACCATCTCTGAGAACCATGAAGGATAAATCCCCTGTGGGGACCACATTGTGTTTACGGTTATATTTGTTGTCAACAGTTTTCAATGTAGATCAAAATGAAGAAAGAGATAAAGGGATTCCTATTATAAAGTGATCATGAAACATCTCACGGTTCAAAAAGACCATGCAAGATCCTGCTGCAAGAGACCCACCTTATTGCATGAGGGATCATGTGGAGGTTGAATGATTTATGAATGATTATTCAAAGATTAGAGGATGATGCCAGTCATATTTAGTGTTTTCTGGAAAGACTAATGTTTCTGGATGACATAGATGTTATAGTACTTTCCATAGTTAATCTACAAATGGATCACTAGGGAGTTTACAAAGAATGGGGTCATATGTTTGAGACTGGAAGTATTATTGAAGGTCACCTCTCCTCAAGCTATTCGACACATTACAACATTCATGAAAGTCACCAAAAATCATACCAAAATATATAATTCATTATGAGGGTCCCAACACCACAAACAGCTCTTCAATCGGACGTGCGAATTGCATGATACGTGCGTTTTTGTATACAAGGGGCCAGTTATATAGAACTATATGTGGTGATGGAATACGATATGTGGAATGTTATGCGGTGAAGGTATGAAGTATGAAGAATGCTGTCGAAACATTTTACAGGAACAGTTCGCAGTGAAGGCATGAGGTACGTGGAACATTACGCATAACTGAAAACCGTTCGTAGCAACAGTATGCAGTGAAGGCGTGCGGTACGCAGAATGCTGCCGAAAATAGTTTGTAGTGACAGAACGCAGTGAAGAGATGCAGTACACCGACCAAAAAATATAGGGTATGTGAAAGGTTAGTAGTACGCGATACAGGTTGACAGTTCAGAGGTTTTCAGTATGCGGTGGAGGCTAACAGTACGCAGATCGAGTTCAGTTTCTAGTGTTTTTACCACAATGATGTTTTGGGTAAATCATAATACCAAAATTTGCAGAGTTATGTGCCTATTTAAATAGTGGTAATATCCTGTGTTATATAAGGAAATTGAAGAATAAATTTTCAATATGAAATTCTTTGAAGTCTGAAGTGGTACGTGGAGGAGAAGACAGTACGTGGAGAGAATCATCCGCGTAAGGAAACAAGTTTGCGGAAGGGAGCACAGTTCATGCAGAAAGATCTCGCGGTACAAGGATGAGCTAGGAAGTACGTGGATCTTGATGATATGCGAGGAGTGGAGCAGTACACGGTGTAGGGTAGTACACAGAGAAGGATAGTACATAGTAACTGTAGGATGATACCTGGAAATACCTACAGTATATACAAACAGTTAGACGATACATGAAAACAGTAGCAGTACGCAGAAACAGTTGGACGGTACACGAAAATAGCTGGGTACATAGAAGTATTTGGACGGTATGTGGGGACAACAATAGCACGCAGAAACAGCTGGATGGTATGTGAAAACAGCAGCAGTATGCGAAAATAGCTGGACAGTTTGCAAAAATAGCAGTATTATGCGGAAACTGCAGGATGGTACTTGGAAACAACATTGGTAAGCCAAAACTACTGGATAATACACAAAAATAGCAGTACTCCTCATAAATAGAAAGAGTACATAGAAACAGCTGAATGTTACATGGAAATAGCAGTGGTATGTGGAAACATCCACAGTGTGCAGAACACCCATAACAGCCGGAAAATAGGGAAAATCAGTTTGCGGATTTAATTTCAATAACATATCAGTGTGTGGGAGGATAAACAACAAATTTGAGTGATTATGGGACTTTGAAAGAGCATCCATTTACAGCTGAGGATGTATGAATTAATGCCGAACCATTGAAGCGACCTTCAAGTCGTTAAAATGAGTGATGATTCTTCTAACACATTGAGCAAGGTGGAGTTAGGAAAAGTGATTTGACGGACATAATGTGTTATCCCAATAACATTGTAAAGGTAGTGTGCATGGAATAGAGTGAATATACTAAACTCTTGTAATCCAATACCAGTAAAGATGACTGGAAGTTGGTATGATAGGCAACCTGTCGGCGTATGCTCCTTGGATGTATCCCTTATTGGTGAACCAAATAAAAAGTGTAATGTTGTCCTTCTTCATGTGAATGTTTAATTACTAAACATATAAATCATACAGGTATTAAAAGGGGTTCCTACCAACGTGGGAACAAGATCCAGTAAAGAAGATACAAATTTGGCACCCTAATTCACCCCCCACCCAGGGTGGTCAAGGGTCCTTCAATTGGAATCAAAGTAAAAAGGATTACGTATGTTGCATAATCTTCAGAAATTTAATTTAGAAGAGGAATTTAGTTTTTTTTAATTCAATAATGAAGAGAATTCTTGATGAATGTTAAGTTATATCTGAGTTGAAGTCTACACCCAGCAAGACCATGACGAACATGAAAAATAAATAGAAGTGGTAGTTGAAGAAGTTCCTCTTATCTAAAGAAGAGGTAGTATATTGTTCTCTATTACATTCAGAATGTGATGATGTTTCAGGCCTAGATATATTAGAGAAAGGAGATCGGGAGGTATGTGTTTGAACCCCTGGTCATTCTTCAATGTCAGATGAAACTTATAGACAATGAAAATACATTTATGATATTTCTGAAGATAAAGTCATCAATATTTGTATAATATTTAATGTATGTAGAAGAAAATCAACCATTTAATAAAAGAAGAAAAATCTATGGAGGAACTCTTGGTAAAGAAAATATTATAATGCTATAATCTCTCTATATAGATTTAATCCTTTGAAGAAACAAGGAGAATAAATTAAATAAATACATCAAAATTGTTCAAAGAAGATGAAGACGAAGAGAGATTTAGAAATGATCATTAAGAATAGATCAATTTGCTTGGAGGGAAATTGAAAAATTTCACTGATGTCAATGGTATACAACTATAAGAGATATCCATGAAGATAAGAGAAAATGGCTTTTTGATTCAGAATAAAATGATGTATCATGTGGAAGAAGTTGTTATAATGAAGAAGGATTGTGAAGAGAATATGACTATGATTGAAGATCAGAGGGTCATTCTCAAATGAAAATGTCTAGAATTGTATGCTCAGTTGAACAATCTTAAGAAGAAACATATTGAGGCTTTACAAAAGAATGAAACAGTTGTTACTGGTGCTCAATGCTCACTAGAGGATTATAAATCTGAAATTACTATATCAAGTGATAAGAATATTATGACAACTCCAGATTATCCATATCAAGAAACAATTTATGTTGCTACTCAATTCACACTAGAAGATTCTACTATAAAAATACTACCAACTTGTGATAATAATATCATGACGTCACTCATTGATCTATCACAACCATCTATGAAAGTGAAGGTTCCATCCATACCAACCTGTACTATTGTTTCTAAATATGTTTCAACAAAAAAGTGCAGAATTGAAGAAAAATTATAAATAATTATGGATGAGGAATGGTGAGGAGAAGAAACCTACCACCATGGATAGGGTGGATAGGAGGAAGAATCTAGAAGGTGGTTCCCCAGATAAATTACAACACATTAAGAGTAAGTCCCAACAACCTTATACATAAGATATCAAGAAGAGAAGATTTTTTTATCAATGATGGGGCTGAAACAGATTAGGGAATTGTGCACTAGATTTTTTGTACAATCCCTTATATGAAAATGTACAGAGAAAGCCTATATCAATGGAAATAAAGACAAATAAGAAGAAGAAAGATCCACATTTCTAGAAGAAACTATTTTCCAAATATAGATTTTGAATGCCTGATAACATCTGTGATATATGAAATGGAAGTGGTAACAAGGTAGGTAAATGCCCATCCTGACATGCATTCATTATTTATAAGAATGTACGACCTCTAATGCCAACTATGTATTAAAAAGCTACATTGGGAAGAAATCATAATAATATTGTGGACACACATTTCCCCAAGAAGATCTCATGTAGGGAAGCTAAAAAGACCCTGGATTTTTGATCCATGAAATTGAAGGGAAATTCATCCAAAAGTGAAACTAAGAGGGATGACACTCTAATGAACCTGTGTGGAATATCCAATCCTACTGAAATAGTTACAAATGATATGTTGGTCATCTGGCCAGATGATTTGAAAAGAATATGGAAACGTGAAGATGAAAAATCCAAGGCTAGTGATAAAGGAAAAGGAAAAATTTCACATGATGAAGATAAAGTACATGAGAGAATGAAAACAAAAAAAAACACATGTGTTAATGATGTTCTGTTTGAGAGATGTTTGAAATTTGGTCACATTACAAAAGGTTTCCAATCCATAATACCAGAGTACGAATAAATCCTTAAGAGGATTAAGAATGTATCATCCCTAATGGATATTAAGAAGAAGAACAATTCTCCATGAAATGCAAAAGTTAATGGGAAGAGATCCATGCCACATCAACATGGATCAGAAAAGGTGTTCATATGTGCAGGCATGAAGACTGAAGTAAATGGAGTAATGTGGTTGATAAAAGCATCTCAACCATGTATCTCATATATATTAAGCAAAGAGGAACTTCCTGATTAACTTAATCATTGGTATATTCTATTTGTGCAGATAATATAGGGAATTGATGATGAAGCATGCTCTCAGGAGGAGAACCTGATATGTAGTGAATGTTTTCAACTCTTAAAAGCTAAGATGAAGAAGTTTCCATCAATAGAAGATTCTTCAAGTGATATTAAAATATCCAAATGATAAAGGATAGTCTTTTATGAAGATGATGAGGAGTGTTTCCATTGAGGGGGAGACAAATGAAGAAGCTTCCAGAATTGTTATTTCAATATGTATAAACATCTTTTGGTATGAAATTCAATTATTGTGGAAATTTCTTGAAGAACAAGTCATTGGAAGAGGTATGTCATTTCTCAATCAACCATCCTTGGTTACTTAGAATGAATATCATTTTACAATGGGGGATTAACTGAATTAATCAGTGAAATTAGAATAATGGAAGATACCCAAGGCCACGTATCCCATCAATTTTACTTGAATGTTTTTGATATGTTTTTTAAAGTGAGTGTACGAGTTTACTATTGATTATTCTTTATCACATTAAATTTCAGCAGCCATGAATGAATGTGGGAAACCCAAAAGGCCAAATCACATGAGTTCTCATATCATGAGGTATCATGATCAATGAATAATGGAAAACCTTGTTGTCTAAATCAAATCCTCTTGTTTTCTACACCGATAATTTCTCAAGTAGACATTGAGTGAAATGATTGATGGAACATTTCTTAAGAAAGGAATGATACCCTTTTCCCATAAACTTTGTATTTCTTTTTAATAAGGGGGATAAAAAGTGAAATGAAAGTTAAAAAATTTAGATATAAAGAAAAAGAAGAAGGGTAGAGAGAAGATTCTCATTTCGATATAGACACATTCATTTGAGGAGTACTTTAAGGTATTGAAAAAAAATAAAGAAGGGGAGAGACATGGGACCACTTTGTGTATAAGGTTCTATTTGTTGACAAAAGTTGTCAATGAAGATAAAAATAAATAAGGAGATAAAGGGATTCATGTTATAATGTGATCATGCAACATCTCACTATTCATAGAGATCATTCAAGAGCCTACTTAAAGAGACAAGCCTTATTGCATGAGGGATCATGTGGTGATTTGATGATTTATGAATGATCATACAAAGCTGAGAAGATGATGCCAGTCATATTCACTGTTTAATAGAAAGACTGATGTTACTAGATGAAAAGGAAGTTATAGGACTTTCCCATGATAATCTACACATGGTTGACTAGGGACTTTACAAAGAATGGGGTCATAGGTTTGATACTAAAAGTCGTATTGAAGGTCTCCACTCCTAAATCTATTAATCAAATCAAAACATTCAAGAAATTGACTACAAATCATAGAAAAAGTTATGCCTCATCAAGAGGGTCACAACACCACAAATGGATCGTCAATCGAATGGGTGGTTTGAAAGATGTGTGTGTTTTTGTAAACAAGGGGCTAGTTATGCAGAGTGATGTGTGGTGAAGGAATAAAGTATGTGGAATAGTACGCGGTGAAGGCATGTGGTATGTGGAATGCTATCAAAATGGTTCACAGCAACGATATGCAGAGAAGTTGTGTGGTACATGGAACGGTGCACAAAATTGAAAACTGTTCGCAGCAACAGTACACGGTGAAGCAGTGTGGTACGTCAAGTTCTGCTAAAAATGGTTCACAATGACGGTACGAAGTGAAGAGATGTAGTATGCGGATTGACAGACACAGGGTACACGAAAGTTTAATGGTACACAATAAGTGTTTGTAGTCCAAGGATAGAGGTAGGCAGTGGAGGCTAATAGTACACAGATGGAGTTCAGTTTCCAGTGTTTGTCTCACATTGTTGTTTTGGGTAAATCAGATTACAGAAATTTGAGGATTTATGTGCCTATTTTATTAGCGGTAATCCCTTTTTTTATATGAGGATATTGAAGATTAAATTTTCATGAAGAAATTAGGTGATGTACAGAGTAGTACAAGGATGAGAAGACGGTATTCAGAGAGAATCATCTGAATAAGAAAAAATGTTCATGGAAGAGAGTGCGGTTCGTGAAGGAAGCTCTCACGGTACGCTGCCGAGAAAGGTAATACACAGAGCAGGACAATATGCGGAGGAGTGGAGCAGTTTGTGGTGTAGGGGATTACGTGGGGAAGGATAGTACATGGAATCAACTTGATGGTATGTGGAAACAGTAGCAGTACGCGGAAATAGTTGGACCATATGAGAAAAAAGTAGTAGTACGCGGAAAGAGTTGGATAGTATGTGAAAATAGCAGCAGTGTGAAGAAATAGCTAGATGGTATGTGGAAACAGCTAGATGGAATTCCCAAACAACAACAGTATAGATAAATAGCTATACAGTACATAGAAACCACTGCAGTATGTGGAACCAGCTGGACGGTATGCAGAAATTATAGTGGTGCGTAGAAACAGCTAGACGGTACAAGAAAACAGTAGTGGAAAGAAAAAACAGCTATACAGTACGCAAAAACCGCAAAACTATGCATAAAAAACTGGACGGTAAACAAAAATAGTAGTGGTATGCAGAAACAGATCGTATGTATGGAGAAACTACAGCGGTACACGGAAATAGTTGAATGGTATGCGGAAAAAATAGCGGTACGCAGAAACAACCGTAGTAGGAAGAACATCAACAAAAGCCAAAAAAATTGGGTCAATGAGTTTGTTAATTTATTTCCCATTACATAATAGTGTATAAGAATATAAAGTACATCTGTGAGTGATTGAGGGACTTCAACATAACATCCTTTTATAGTTGAAGATGTATGAATTAACTCCAAACCATTGAATCAACCTTAATGTCGTTAAAATAGGTAAAGATTCTTCCAAAGTAGTGAGCAAGGGGAGTTAGCAGAAGTGATCCAAGGGGCGCAGTGTGAAATCCGAAAAATCATGTAATTTTAGTGCACCTGGCATAGAATGACAGTGCTAAACTATTGTAATCCACAACCAGTGAAAATTAGTGAAATTTGGTACGGCCGACAACCTGTCGGTGAATGCTCCTTAGACGTAGCCCTTAGAGGTGAACCAATTAAAAAGTAATGTGTTGTTTTATTCATGTGAATTTTTAATTAATGCACATGTTGATCATATAGGTTTTAAAAAGGGTTCCATCAAACATAGGAATAAGATCCCATAAAGAATATAAATGTTTTACACCCAGATTCACCCCCCTCTCAAGGTTGTCTAGGGTCCTTCATCCCAACCCTTGATTAGAACACATGTGACTTGAAGGGTCTCTTGTATAGGGCCTAAAAAGGTTCCCTATCAATGTTAGAGTGGTATATGTGGTGGTACTGAAACTCATACAAGGATAGGTGATCCTCCCAAATCTGTCTTGAATCTAACAAGCAAGACCTAAACATATCCTCCGACACATGGAAAGTGCACTCGGTCTTCCCATCAGTCTAGGGGTGAAAGGTTGTACTCATTCGCAGCTGGGTCTTGAATGCCTCATGTATGCCTCTCCACAACCATGACATAAACCACATGTCATGATCAGAGGCAATCATAGAGGGTACCTTGTGAAGGTGAATGATCTCCCATAGGTAAAACTGCACCAAAATCCCCCCAAGCTCTACTCCCTAATAGCAAGGAAGTGTGCCGACATTGTGAGTCATACCACTATCAACCAGATGGTGTCATGGACCTTTTCTATTTATGGAAGCCCTATGATTAATTCCATGGATATGCAATCCCATTTCCACTCCACGATTTTGAGAGGATGCAAGAAAATCTAATGAAACCCTATGCTCATCCTTCACCTGCTGAAAGGTGAGGCACCATGAGAAGAACTCAATTATGCTTCATCTCAATCCAAACCATCAAAACTGCAACTGAAGATCCTTGTACATATTCCCCACATCAGGATGTACAACTAAAGGAGATGTATGGAACTCCTGCATCACCGCATATTGCATCATGACTGGAACCATTGTTCGTCCATGGAAAAAGGTATCGTGATTCCATTCTTCAGAATACCCATTAGGTGGGTTGCCTATGGATATCTAATAATGCAGAACATTACAGTCAATGTCTCCCAACTGGGACTCTCCCACATGACAAATGAGAGAAGAAGTAATCACCATTGACTGTAGGAAACATGTACCATCCTTCTACACCAGGATCAACTACAGGGAAGCTAACTAATTTTAGGATTCCTCCACTAGGAATTATTGACACTTTCTGGTAAGGAAATATGATAAAATGTTTCCATTTCCTTGCATATAGACTATCTCTAAGTCATAGTCCTGTCAGAAGATCAACTAGCGTCACCACCTCAGGTTCAAATATCTCTAATTGATGATATACATGAGACTCTGGTGGTCTGAGTAAACCACAACAATATCTCCCTGGAGGTAGAACCTCTACATTCTCATGAAAAATCTATTACTTCTAGAACCAAATAGTGAGTTATGTAGTCTTGTTCTTAGGGTCTCCATCACCTCGACCTATACTTGATAATTGTTATATTGAGGATGATGTTGAGGATGCAAAGGTACCAATGAACATGGTAGGTGAGTAAAACAATCCAAATTCATGAGAATAGAAACATAAATCATGTGGGATACCCCAACGTATTTTCATCTCTTGGATGGATATTAAACCCAAACTAGACACTATGTCGTACCCAATAGTGACATTCCAAGAAGAATGTGGTCAAGCAGAAAAATGGCACTAGAAATGCTAGGACCTACTCTAACACTCTGCTTCCAAACCCCACCATCAATTCACAAGTCATAATGACTCAAACACCACACCTAGATACTATCCAATTTGGGTGACACTAACTCACCATCACAATTTTCTCACATCACAAAAACATGTCTCAGTGGGGGAAGGACCCCTATTCTTCATGCATTCAAAGCTCTGTTGAACAACACAGACACAGGGTTACACCGACACCCCATGTCACCCCTATAAAACCTAAAGAAAGAAGCAGGGATAAATCAGTACGTCACACAGTGTCTAAAAAGTTCCACTACAAAATTTTAGAAAAGGTACAGAGCGTACCTCTTATAATCCCGTGCGTTGCAGGATCGTAAACATCCTAAGCATAGAGCTTTCTGAAGCCTTGTCTGCCAGCTCCATGAACCTAATGTGGTCCACATAGAGGTGGTGGAAGTACCACATAACATCATCCACCAAAAAAAAACCCTCCTACACCTCTACCAACACCGCCTCCCCAGGGACCACCCTATCCCCACCTAGGAGATCCATAGTCATTACATCGTCTCTGCCATGGCAGTTTGTTAACTAAATTCTTAGGGTTCTCAACACGTCAGGTCAGGAATTCTCATGTAATATGATCTCACCCATCAAAAGAATAAAATTTCCTCTATCAGAGCTATCCCAATGCCCTATAATGGTACGGATATCCCTTGGGAGTCCGTAGTCCATCTTCCAGTATCAGAAGTTACCATCTTTGATCATGTTCGGGGAGTAGTGTGTGAGGTCTACAGACCTAGTCGCGTACTCAACCACTCTAAACCCACACTATTGAAGCTCTATAATCTCCATAAATATGAATGGAGCATATGTAGGAGGGGTAGTACAATTCATAGAACTACTACTGGATGTCATCCCATGTGAGTACTGACTCATGTGCATTTGTTTAACAAAACTCCACCAACATGAATCCATTCCATTTAAAATAATGGTTACAAAAGGCACCATATGATATTTCTATGTCCATAAAAGTATGAAGAGGTAAACCACTAACCCTATCAAAAACTTTGCTGCCTGGGGATCTGGCTCACCATAGATTCTCAACAGTCTCTAACATTGGAACTTGAAGAGTGCGCTCAACCATCGCACATCCTCAACTCTTTATACTGGGATGGACTACTTCTCCATAGTTAAAGGTGTTGTTACCTACCCACCTATATAAAGAGGGATTGTATGATGGATCCTGAACTGATGCCTTGTCACTCACAGGCTCATCATCATGAACTGGAGCTTGTATCCTGGCCAGCTGTTGTCATGGAGGCATCCTAAATATGATCAAGGAATACCGCAGTCAAAGAGAATATATATATATATATATATATTTATATATATATCAATAGATATGGGGAGATAAATTAAGAAGGAAATTCAATGACTCAATCCAATATGATGAATATACTAATTTTTCCTACAATAAATGTATTAGCATGCCGAGTTGATAATTTGGTAATCAGGGTCTTGGTGAATGGCTACTTTGGCCACCACATCGTCAATGGAATCCCTAGACTGAGAAAAATACTTGAGACACATTGACTCTCTTCCCCTAAACCTAGCCAAGAATGTTTTATTGAATCATCCTAACAATGTCCCAAGTTTCCAACAAACTCTGATACAACTTTTTCATGACCCACCCCATTCCAGGGCTTGAGCCGCAACTACAAAAAGACTATCTCCATAGACTAGGGGCTGGCGTTAGCCATTGAAGGAATAAAAAACCCTGGGAGGACTTTACCTCAGTACCTATACACACTCACAAAACCAAATCAATGTAAAAGTGTTGAGGTAATTGAAAAGATACAACACTACTATATAAAAACCACAAATATGAATCATCCTCTAAACAATACAAGTAAAAGTGAAATAAAGTAAACTGAAAGGTAGAGGGGAAAAATATACGCCCAACCAGAAGAGTACTAACTCCCGACAACATGTGGAAAATTAAAACAGGTGAGAGATCCCCTCTCCTAGATCCCAAGCTATGACCAGCATACATGGTCTAAGAACCCTATATCTCTAATATCCTCTGATGTCACGATCAACCTACTCATTATCTACAAGGCTATGCCTAGTGCTCGAAAAGCTCGAGTAGGGGTGAGTATAAAAATACAATGTAGGATTCCCAAAAGGATCAAGGGAGCCTCAAAAGATTTACTAACAGGGGAGGAGTTGATGGAATAAGGTACAATAACAGAGTTCAACCCAACCCAACAAAGAAGTGGGGGTACACTAATCCAAAAACAAGGATCTAGAAACAGTGAGAATATGAACTTCTCGTCAAGTATTAGCTACATATAGTAGGATATTAGACTCTTATAACCATGAGAAGATCGAAATGGAAATCATTTGGCATACCCCGTGTGTCTTCACCTTCCCTAGAAGAAGAGTAACAAACCCTAAAGAATGGGTACTAAAATTGGGTGTGTAAATATATATGATCAACCATAGAAGCCCAAACAAGGGAATAAGGGGAACTAAATCTCACTGATCATCCCTGAAAGAATAGTCCCCAATAGTTATAGAAGTAACAACCAATGATACTAAGTATTCTTCATGTCTTCCCTGAACTGAAAGTCAAAGGGGCTCAAACACCACACCTTGATACTATCTGGTTTGGGAGGGTATGTATTTCCTGCACATTTTTAGGTTGCATCGCAAGGATGCTTCTCGGTGGGTAAATAACCCCTCTTACTCATGATCCCATGGTAATTTTAAAGTACACCTCATCGCTAATATGTACTAAGAAGGTTGTCTCAATGTTGAGGACCCATTCCCAACCCAGTTGGAGGGTTCAACTCTAGTGATATCGGAGACCAATACCCTACCCAACTGGAGGGTTCCACTGAAATAATTGATGAGGATCCATGCCTACCTAGATGGAGGGTTACACTATAAAAAAGGGTTGAGGACCCTTTCCCAGACTGTCTAGAGGGTTCCACTCGAGTGTCATTGAGGACCCATGCCTAGCTTGGTGATGGGTTTACACTTGAAAGTCACTGATGGCATCGCTTGATCACTACTAGCATCAGAAACCACTTAAAGATGCATCAGGATCAAAACATCTTCAATTGTAACTCAAAAGTTATAATTGAGGTGACAATCACATTTTACATGAAAAACACATAGGATAGGCTATTTAATTTCTCGAATCGGACAACCGAAGTGACTGTTGAAAAAAATGAACAAGGGTTGCTTCATGGGATCCAACCATGAATATGAATAATGTACCTTACATTGATCCCAAAATTCTCTCCTTAGTTTTAGAGTCATGATGCCAAATACGATTCATAAAATAGTTGTCGTATGGAGAAGCCATGTTCGATACAAAATATCATGAAAACAACAACAACAACAACAACAACAACAACAATAATAATAATAATACTAATAATAATCTTAGGTGTTCCATGAAACTGATCCACAAGACTGCATTAGGTAACCAACATGGTTTTTGAAAGGACCGTATCAAGGTTATGGTCACAATGTCACATATGGCGCATAAAAAACATTATATGAGGGATTTATGACGGAGAAACAGTTTAATAATAATAAAAAATATTATTATTATCAGATGATTTGCATACATAACCCATGTGTTGGAATAATTTATTCAATATTGGTCTTAAAATGACCGTCTGGGAAACATGGCCATACTGCCACTAATGTCACATCAAATGGGTACCTTAGAGAGGAGTTATTTTAGAAAAACCATATTGTTAATTATAATATTATTATCATCATTAATAATTTAATATTTTTTTATAACATTAATCTAAGGAGGCCACGACACCCTCCCTCTAATTCTTTCACTATATCAACGATCCCCCCATTCCCCTTTTTATTTATTTTTTTCCTTATTTTATAATTACTCTTTTCGTTTTACCCTCTTCTTCCCCATGATTTTCTTTTTTTCTACTCTACAACCTTAATCATCAGACTTCCCTTTCCCCTTGAAAACCCTAATGATATTACCTTACTTCTGGTACCCTAATCAGCTAACTTCACCATATATCTATAGTTGTAGATCTTGAATCTAATCTCGTTGATCCTGGATCTAAACCCGTCATCTCCAAGACTCTACATCTGTCCTCCTTGGTAGAGTGCCACACTATATTCCCTCTACCGCCACAGGCTTACTGATGTCGCACTGCCCTTCCCCGATCATGACTACCTCTACACCGTGTCGTCCTTCTCTAGACTAGATCTTCAATGGCTCGACAACCACTACAACGAACATCCCTTGACCAGTCTTGACCACTGCTTCACCGTGTTGGGGCGCCTCCTTATCAGGCCTCAATATTTTCTTTAATATTTTTAAGAGTTATATATGATATCTTTAAAAATATATTTTGATATCTTTGATGAGATATATCTGATATCTTTGAGAAGATATATTTGATATCTTTGATGAGATATATTTGATATATTTAATAAGATATGATATATCCTTCAAAAGATACATGAGATATCATGTGGCGAATCTCTTATTTATATGAGATGTGTGGCTCCTCTCTCTGCAGTTGTTGGAGGTAGTGCAGTTGCATTTTCAAAGAGTGGTTTCCAGATCTGCAACCGGTGGAACTACATTGATTTGATATTATCTCATCTGTGGTCATTTTTCATCCGATACCATTTCTTTTTCATATGCATTTTTGTTCAGACATCAATCTTAGTCTTTCATGGTTATATCTATTTGGGTTTCTTTAGCAAGATGCATTCTTCATTTCATGCTTCATTCAGACTGCATCTATACTCCGACTTTTATCCACTATTTTTCTAAGTATTACTTGTGATATACCTTTCATTTTTGGGGAGTATCGACTGTGTAATTATCTATTTTAGTGGATCCCTCTTTCTGGACAAGGTCCCATGGTTTTTCCCATTCGGGTTTTCCATGTAAAAATTTCTGGTGTCAACTTTATATTTTTCACTGTTCTTGTCACTACGCATCTGCTATTTGAGGGAAATATTTCTCCACTGCACATTAAATTTTATATTTTTTGTGCATTCATCTCTTGCCATCTTTCCCAACATCTGGTATCAGAGGGTTTGTTTTTATATTTCATATTTATTATGGAGGCTAACTACAGTCGGATGATTTTCTTAAATGGTACCAACTACCATATATGGTGACGTAAAATGGAGGATCTTATTTTTTTCAAGAGAATTCATCTTCCAAAGTCTAGTAACCAGAATCCAGAAAGGATGTCAGATAAAGAATAGGAATTTGAGCATGAGATGGTTTGTGGCTTCATTTGCCAATGGGTTGAGGAGAACGTGATAAACCACATTGTTAACATCTCTCACACCAGAACTTTGTGGGATAAGTTCTATACTACCAATACATCCAAGATAGGAAACAATAAATTATTTCTTCTGAAACAAATGACGAATTTGAGGTACATAGAAGGTATGTCTATTTCTTATTATTTAAGTGAATATAAGAATATTTGTTTGATCAGTTTTCTGGAATGGGTATCAATTTTGATGATGAGGTTTTAGAACTTTTATTTCTTAACACATTACCTGATTATTGGAAGAATTTACGTGTTACTCTAACCATTTCAAAACCTAATGGTGTTGTGACCCTCAGTTTTTTTAAGTGTTCTATTATGAATGAAGTTGTTAGAAGATGTACTCAAGAGAGATCTTCAGAGCTTTTAGTCATAGATAACAAGGGGAGAATCCAGGAAAAGAATCAGTGACAGAGCAGTCAAGGAAAGAGTAAAAGTAGAAGAAAATCTAGATCGAAGTAGAGAGATTTTGAATGTCATAATTGTGGTAAAAATGGGCATGTTAAAAAGTTTTTTCATCAACTGAAAAGAGAAAAAAGAATGAAGGAAAATCAGCCAAGGAATAATGTCGATGGATATAATCATTTTGATGCCAATCCATGGGGTGATCTTATTATTGTTTGTGACCCCATTAATATTTATTCTGATCATTCTTGTTGGGTTTCTGACCGTGGTTCTTGTTTTCACGTGACTTCAAAGAAGGAGTTTTTTACTTCTTACAACACAAGTAATTTTGGGATTTTAAATATGGGTAATGATGGTCATGCTGATGTCATAGGTATCAGGACTGTTTGTTCAGAGACTAGTACTGGAAGAAAGTTGATTTTGAAGAATGTTCGACATGCAATAGAGGTTCACATGAATCTTCTTTCTACCAGAGTTCTTGATGATGGTGGGTTTATTAGTACTTTTAGTGATTCCCAATGGAAGCTTTCCATGGGATCATTGATTATGGATCGAGGGAAGAAGCAGTCAGGTTTGTACTAGGCTAATGCTTTTATTTCATGTGATACTACTTGTGTTGTTGATTACAATGTTTCAACCAAGATGTGGAATAAGAGCCTTAGTCAAATTAGTGAAAAAGGGATTGGTTGTTTGGCCAAGAGAAAACTTCTTCCAGATTTGAGGAGTGTCAAGAAGGACATGTGTGATCACTGTATGGCTAGAAAACAAAGCAGAGTGAGTTTCAGTAGTCATCCACCACTCAGGAAGTCACTGGTACTTGAATTGTTACATTCTGACGTTTGTGGTCCTTTGAAATCTAAGAACTTTAGTGGAGGTCTTTATTTTGTGACATTTATTGATGACTACTCATGAAAGCTCTGGGTTTTTGTTTTGAATTCCAAAAGTCAGGTGCTTAGTGTTTTTAATCAATTTCATATTTCTACTGAGATAGAATCAGTCAAGAAATTGAAATGTATTCGAACTGACAATGGGGGAGAGTATTGTGGTCCATTTGATCAGTATTGTAGGCAGTAAGGTATTAGGCATCAGAAGACACATCCCAAGGAACCTCAGCTGAATGGTGTAGTTGAGTGTATGAACAAGACTTTTTTGGAAAGATTGTGTTGTTTTCATTTAGAAGAAAAGTTTCCTGGACACTTTTGGGGTGAGGCTTTACTTACTACTGCTTATATTATCAATTTATCACCTACGATTGTTTTGTAGACAGAAAATCCTGATAAATATTTGTATGGAAAACATATCAGGTACGATAACTTGAATGTTTTTGGTTGAGAGACTTTTGTTCACGTTCCTAGAGATGAGAGATCCAAGTTGGATGATAATTCACTACAGTGTATTTTTATTGGCTACGGACATGACGAGTTTGGGTACAAGTTTTATGATCCTACTTTTAAAAAACTTGTTAGAAGATGAGATGTAGTGTTTAAAGAGTACTAGACTATTGCGGATATTGATAAGGGAGAAAAGTCCACTTCTCCAACTTCTGATGTCTTTGTTAGTCTTGAGCTAAGTTATGATTCACATTTACCTCATATTGTTGATTCTGATGATCACATTAATGTACATAATGATGCTCAGGGTGAACATGTAGGAGTTGATATTTCTGATGTGCCTTTGGTTTCTAATGATCTGGTTTTAGGAATTACCAATGAACTCGTGGTTCCACTCCAAGGGTCATCTCGTCATCATACTATTTCTACTCGGTATTCACCTGATGAGTATATGATCCTTGCTGAAGGGGGAGAACCAGAATATTTTGATGAGGCAATGGAAGGTGAACAGAAGGAAAGATGGGTTGCAGAAATGGATGATGAGATGACATCGTTGCACGACTACCATACTTTTGAGCTGGTGACGTTACCGACAGGTAAGAGAGATTTGAAAAATCGGTGGATTTATCAGATTAAGAATGAAGAATCTCGTTCTATTCTACGATACAAGGCAATGTTAGTTGTTAAATTCATCCGTCAGAAGAAAGGTATTTATTTTGATGAGATTTTCTCACATGTTGTCAAAATTTCTTCTATTCGGGTTGTTCTTTGTTTAGCTGCTACTTTGGATCTGCAGATTGAGCAGATGGATTTGAAGACAACCATCCTCCATGGAGATTTAGAGGAGGATATTTATATGGAGAAACCAAGGTTTTTTTTTTGAAATAGGTAAATAGAATCATGTCTGCATATTGAATAAGAGTTTATATGGTTTGAATCAAACTCCGAGACTGTGGTATAAAAAGTTTGAATCTGTCATTTCTCATTAGGTTTTTTGGAAGAAATCTTCTGATCATTGTGTGTTTGTTCAGAGACTTACTGATTATGATTTTATTATACTATTGCTTTATGTTGATGATATGATCATTATTGGCCATGATGCCTCTATAATTGACTGATTGAGGAAGGATCTTTGTCAGTATTTTGCGATGAAAGACATTGGGCCAGCACGACAGATTGTGGGCATGACAATCTCCCATGACAGGAAAGCCAAGAAATTGTGGTTATATCAAGAGAGATACATTGATAAGGTTCTTCAGAGATTTTCTATGGATAGAGCTAAAGTGGTTAGTACTACTCTTTCTTTAAATTTTAAGCTCAACACCAGTCAGTCACCTTCTACTGATAAAGAGAGAGAGGATATGCAACACATACCTTATTCATCTTCCATTGGCTATTTGATGTATGCTATGGTATGTACTAGACCTGATACATCTCATGTACTTGGTGTGGTTAGTCATTTTCTATCAAATCTAGACAGAGAGAATTATAGGCCAGTGATGTACATTTTTCGTTATCTTTGTGGTACTTCTGATATGAGATTGTGTTTTGGAAAAGGGTAACTTATGATTTGTGGATTTAAAGATTCAAATATAGTAGGAGATATCTATTCTAGGAAGTCTACATCAGGCTATTTGATCACTTTTGCAGGGGGAGTTGTATCTTGGCGGTCTAGGTTGTAGAGATGTGTTGATTTATCTACCATAGAGTTAGATTTTATTCCAGCTACATACGCATACAAGGAATTATTATGAATGCAAACTTTTATTTGAGAGATCAATTTTAATCAAGATAGATATGTTTTATTTTGTGATAGTCTGAGTGCTATTTGTTTGGGAAAGAATTCTACTTTTCATGGAAGGTCAAAACATATCGATTTTCGGTATCATTGGATCGACAATGTCCTTTATTCAAGACAGTTAGAGCTTGATAAGATCCACACTGATGAAAATGGTTCAGAAATGTTGAAAAAGAGTTTACATAGAAGAAAAATTTTATACTCTCCGACTGATTGTAGGGTTGGTGATGATCTCCAGTTGAGTCGGAGGGGGATTGTTTTGGGGCGCTGACTCATCTAGACTCAAGATTTTCTTTTATTTTTTTAATAGTTATCTCTGATATCTTTAAAAAGATATTTTGATATCTTTGACGAGATATATCTGATATCTTTGAGAAGATAAATTTGATAAATTTGATGATATATATTTGATATCTTTAATAAGATATGAGATATCTTTTAGAAGATATATGAGATATCTTGTAGCGAATCTCCTATTTATATGAGATGTGTGGCTCCTCTCTCGGCTGTTGTTGGAGGCAGTGCAGTTTTGTTTTCAAGGAGCAGTTTTTAGATCTGCAACCGGTGGAACAACTTTGATTTGATCAGATCTCATATGTGGTGGGTTTTTATCCGATCCTGGTGCTTTTTCATCTCTATTTTTGTTCAGACATTAATCTTCTGATTTCACAGTCAGATCTATTTGGGTTTCTTTAGCAGGCTACATTCTTTATTTCAGGCTTCATTCAGATTGAATCTATACTCCGACTTTGATCCACTATTTTATTATATGTTACTTTTGATATCCCTTTCATTTTTGGGGAGTCTATACCATGTACTTATTTATTTTAGGGGATCCCTCTTTCTGGACTAGGTTCCGTGGTTTTTCCCTTTTGGGTTTTCCATGTAAAAATTTCCTGTGTCAACTTTATATTTTGAATTGTTTTTGTCACTACGCATCCGATGTTTGAGGGAAAGATTTCTCCAATGCACGTTCACTTTTCTATTGTTTGTGTGTTCATCGCTTACCATATTTCCCAACACACTTCCCATGAAATTCTTTTTTCCAACCCATTTTTGGAATCACACCAGAGGACGAACTAACACCAAAAAATGCATGTTTAATATGTTTGAAAGCGATGTAGAAACGACATACATAAATGGTTTATTATCAATGGAATGATATTTTTACAAAAATATGTGGATGGAAGGTTCAACCGTTCAATTATAAATATGGTTTAATTAATGTAACAAGTTTATGTATTCAATCTATGAGATGAGTGATGGATTTGTAAACTAAATCAGCGAAATCACAAAGAAAAAAAGACGTAGTATGGGAGAAATAAAAAAATAAAAGGTTATACCACAATATTGGATTAATTGATGATAAATATTGTGCTTTCCAGTTTATGAGGAAGACTCCTTGTGTTCACTACACTTTGATTTTCCTTGATCCAATTGCTCATTGTCATCTGATCTTTGTTTGCCAAAAGAGGGGGAATGAGAGCTCTGGAATCATCCTAGGATTTATGTAGCCAACCCTAGTGGATTATCCATGAAATTTTACATATATACATTTCATTTAGGTTTTAAAATGAAATAATTAATTGATTTAATAATTAATTAATCCACTATACCTACCACCAACAAGAAAGGGGTTTGAACATCACATACCGGCTTATTTTATGCCATGATTAGGGTAGACACTACGTTCTAGACCCAACCACAATCTTAGATTTCATATCTAATTATCCATTTCAGAATTTCTTCATTTTCATTAATTAATCATGTACGCGCAATATAAAATATATTTAAATATCTTTATAAAAAAAATTCGGGGACATCGGGCCTCTGAATGAAACGCTATTGCATCTCCTAGCTCTAAAAATATTTATAGAAATATTTCAAAGTCTTACATGGGAAAAACTAGGTCTCTACAGTTATATTTAACCAAAACACTAAATAACATGAGAATAAGTAAATTCATGATGAGATATGTCAAAATTGTTAGTATATACACCTCATAAAAGAAGGTGTATGTATAATATCAAAATATTCCTCAATGAAAAGTGATTGAGATAAAATCCCTTACCCTAAGTCTGACTTGTCATATGTGTATTTATCTTCTTGAATAATAAAATTATGTTAAATATTTAATTTAGGAAAAACATTTAAGGTTAATCATTACTTTTATTTCACTTTTTACATTGTTTTATTTAACTACTTAAACAATTGAATTTATGTTGGGTGTCTTAACCATGTTCAGTTTATTTGTTAAAAATAACTTTGTTAGGTCAATTATGTCCAATAAGGTCATTATTGAAACATATCATGAATAATAATAATGACATAATTTTCATATTTTTACATCAATTATACATTTCAAACCAACCATGAAACATGATTATGAAAATGAACTGACATTACATTCATGGAGACAGTATTCCATACATACACATGAGTAACATTATAATTTTCCAATGATCATTATCTAATGAAGGAAAGTAACATTTTTCATTATATAATAATTATTATATCATAAAAAATGTTATTTAATCATATATACATATATATATAATTCTTGTGATTCAAATGTAATCTCATCCCATTGAGGATGCGGTTCTCCACACGTCCACAAATGATGTTATTACTTTTTTTAGTGTGGGAAAAGGGTAATAATGAAAATGATATTTTAAATTTCTAAAAATGTAATCATGTATTGAAGATAATATAGATTTTATTTATTCCTCATATTTTTATTAAAACCATATTTAAAAATTTTCATGTAATGTGTGAACGTATCACTTCGGTTTGAGGAGACGATAGTCCGTACATCCACAAATGATGTTATCATATTCCCACAAAATGGAAAGCATTATGGTATGTTTATATAAAAACTCCATAACTATAAATATATAATTAATATCATATATATTTATATATCATATAAAAATAGAGTGTACATCATAAAGTCCAACCATGATAGGTGGTAAATGAAAAAATGAATGACATCATTTTGTGAGGCGGTAGTCCACCTTAAACTCGAACGGTAATTTTATTACCCATTCAATGGAATTGTGTGAAGGTGTATGCTGAACCATTAAAATAAAAAATTATTTGTATTTTTATTATACTTATGTTATTATACAATCATGCAATAAGAATAATTCAATGGGTTGATGCAAAAATATAACATAAATGAGTGTTGAAGAATGTTACCTCTTTTTCAAGTAACTCCTTTCGGTATACACGAAATGGATTCCTCAGTTGGATTTATTCCAACGGTTAAGCTTCTAGGATGCGATTAGGGAAGTTGGGAGATTATTTTTTCAGGGTTTGGATGAGTCAATGGTCTAGATAGGTTTGAAGATATGGGGGAGAATTAGTGCCTTTTTATAGTAGAGGAGGAGTGGCATTCTTGTAAATATAAAAAGGAAAACACTATTGAGAGGTCTCTATTACATAATGTTCCATGAATAGTGATAAAAATTCAGTAAAAGTGGGGTTTTGGTAGAATAATTTTCAAAAAATGATATTTGGAAATGTTTCTTGGTTATTTGGAATCTTAATATTAATGTTTAACCACTAAGTAGCCACATTTCACATTAGTCACTTTAATTAATTTCAATTACATTCAATTTTTTTAGAAAATGACATGTTAAGTTTATTAGAAATTTGAAATTAATATTATTCCAAGTATAGAAAAATCTTACCAAATTCATCATAATTTGAAGAAATTAATTTAAAATTAATCCCACATAAAGGATGATGAAGCAGGTTTTAATGTGAAAATGTTTAAAAGATTACTCTGTTTTTATATCTTAAATCACTATGAAAATGATTCAAATGAGTGAAATTGTATTAAATTATATAAAAGTAATCTATTTTTACATTAAAACCAATTTAAAATATAATTTAACTATGTAAATAAATAAGATGAAAAATTTGATTTCAATTAAAATTTAGTAATATTTACTATTCATCAAAGTATGAAACTTCTAAGAAAAATCCAAAATATTGACCCAAAATTAATTTTAATATTGAAATTTAAAAATTGAAGTTTATTTTTAATATTAAAATTATTAACATATAATAATTTAGTTCTAAAAATGGTGCGCCATTAAAAGTCGATAAAAGTTCTTTTAAGAAAAATAGAGATTTTAAGTGTAAAACATTGCTTATTATTATTTTATGCCTAAAAAATATATTGGGTGATTTTAAAAACATGAGGTTGGATTGGGTAACTCAAGAGGGGGGGGGGGTGGTTCATTGAATCCCAAATAAATATTTATGTTTAAATATTTATATTGAAATAAAATATCAAAATAAAACAAATTGGAAAATTAATCAAAATAGAATATTAATACAATATTTTAAATTTTAAATATTCCTAAAAGAGTGATTATGTCTCATTTAAAATAATGTTTATGATTAATTTTAATTTTTAAAATAATTTACATATAAAAAACATAATAACTAGTTAATATTAATTATCAAAGTAATAGTTTTTTTATAAATTAAAAATAATATAGGTTTTGGAAACAAAATAAAAAATAATAACATAGAGGAATAAAAAAGTGGTTCGGTCTCATGATGATATTTAATACCCTCCACTTGGAAATCACCTACTTCCAAGCATATAATTATAATAACCAAAAAAATTCACATCAAAAAATAGTTAACAAAAACAACAGCTACTGGATGTCCAGGCTAAAGAGCCCCTTACAGAGTTATACACGTGGAGTAAAGATAGAACAAGTCACACAAGGACCTATTCCACAAACACCACGGGAAAATGATGTAAATAAAGGACTGAATAACAAGTATTCACGAGTTAGGTGTAGGAGACACTGTGTATTTGATAATTGAGTAACAACACACTTATAAATAGATAAAAATATATAGTAAGAGAAACAAGATTTTAGAGATGATAAGTTTGGTAGGATCAGAATGTAAAAAGTCCTAAAATCAATATTGGTGATGAGTTTGAGCTTCGATCGTTAAGAAATATAGAAGAATAGAGGATTGTAGGAGATTGATGCAATATTCCTGTTGATCTTTGTTGGTTTATCAATCAACCTCTATAATGATTTTGGTGATTCGGTGTCGTTGATCTTTACTGAACAGGAATCCGTAAGCTCATAAGGATTCAAATATTGAATCGCAATATTTTTTTCCATAAGTTTGTGAAACATTGTATATGTCATATGTGTGAAATACAGTGAGAGGTATGACGTTCTTGTATATATAACAACATCATTTGGAGGAGATCCACTATTCCTCAGATTTATTTTACTATGTATTCAAGATATGATAAAATTATCCATGAATATAAAAACACATTGAGCCATTCACACCAAATTCCAAAAATTGAAATAATAGAAAGATGCTGGTAGTGACTCAGCATTTGGTGGTATCTCAAACTGGTGGTACATCAGGATGAAAGTGATGGTGACTCAGAGTCTGGTTGTAACAAGCCAAAGGATATCTCATTCTTATAGTATATCCTCTAGTGGTAATAAGTCACATAGTGACAAAGCTGTTGGTGACTCATCTCAGTAGTATATCGTCTTGGCGGTGACTCTTAACTAACGTTGACTCACCATAATACATAGTATAATTATAATAGAAATAATATTAACATATAAAATGCTTTCAAAAACTTGTGAATCATTAGAACTAAAAGAATCATGGTTTTTTATAAATAAACTAAGATAGTTTCAAACATACTCCACTTAAGGATATTCCAATATTATCCCCCTTTTTAATGATCACAAAACATAAAATTTTATAAAATATATACAAAATGAATAATCATAAATAATAAGAGATGAATTTAAGCAAAATAAATACTTCTTTCCATTACAAAAGATATTGTATTGATATATACAATTTAGATAAAAATTTATAAATTTATATTTAAGATGTCACAAAATAATAAGAATCTTTGGGTACTTTCTCTATATGAATAAAAATGCCCGTTTTATCTCCCCCTTTGAGATTATCAGAATGAAAATGAAGAAAAAATAAAATTAACAAAAAATGTATAAGAACACAATGATATTTCATTTAAAAGGATCCAAAAATACACTGAGTACATAAAGTCAATGACTAAAAGAACAAACACAACATCACAATCAAAAGGCTACATCTAATCAAATTCAATGGTTACAGGTATGAGTCTTATCAGCTTCCCATTTCCCTTTTTCTTTATTTGTGTGTTGAGAGGAGATAGAAGTAGTGAAATTTGGAGAATAGGTGGTAATGGAAGGGAATTTCTTGGATAGAGGAAGTGGTTCATGTAGAATGACCTGTCTGAGGTGCCAGATTGCATCACCTGGTGAAAAACTTATAGAATGAATGAGTGGAGGTTGAAGACAATCTGACTGAGTTATCACTAAAGGTCTATATCAAACTAGATCTAGGGTGGTTGTGAAATTAAATGTGGTCACAGGATTGGATTCTTGTGTAATAAAAATTGTACTATATACATGGAGGAAGGGTTTCATGAGGTTAATAAAGTATATAATTATAACACCTCCCCTTTCCATGGAACTAATGAAATCATTTTTCTCATCCATGAATCATTAAAGAGCTGGTGTGAGAACCTTCAGTTGAATCACATGTTCATTGATTACTCTTGTCACTAATGGAACTCACAATTTGTTTTGCGAGGGAATTTGAAATTATCATACATCTTATTATTAGTATAAATCCTAGACTAATAATAATTTATAGCTTTCTTGATGATGTCCTTATCATTCCTATGATAAATGTAATATTCTCTTATTATCTGATAGGAATGATCTTTATGATGATGTATATTCTTAATTTTTTCCTCATGCGTGGTTACATCACCCATAAAATTCCTGATATCTTCCCTAATAACCTGTTGGAGGGTATATTTTTTTAATTTTCATTGGATCAAGATGAGGTTCAGTTGATGTAGAGGCAGTAGTAGTCATTGCTTCCAACATCTGGGAAATAGAATGTAGATGTTCTGAAATAGTGGATGTCAGACCCTCTACTGATGTTTTAAAACATTCTACTTCTATTGAAATATTCTATTATCTATATCCATTTATTAAATATTAAATCATAATCTTGTTTTTATATGATATATAAAAAATTTAACCAAATATCGAGTGCTTTCTTCAATGAGATGGGAAATTGGAGATGGTTGAGAGTTCAAGGCAGTTGTAAAATCTAAAACTAAATTCCTTCTCAATGATTCCACGTCAGAATTCACATTCTATTTAAAATAATCTAAATCGACTTGGGTTACTAAATCAGGAGGTATAAAAAATTTAGGAGAAGGATGAATTCTTTTCTCATGAGGAAATTCAACCTCGATTGATATATCTATCTCCATGGGAGTAAAGTGATAAATCTCCCCAACTCAATCAATTTGATCCACTAAGGATCCTTCTACTATGATAATCTATTCATTCTCATCATCCGAATCACTAAAAACTAGCCTATGTCTAAGAAAACCAGTGAACATTTCTTTTTATTCAAAATAACTAACTATAGTACTAGTATATGGAAGGATTGGCGACTCTCTTAGAACATGAAAGGATTTACCAAATTCATGTACATAAGAGGAAGGTTCTATAATATTGTTCTATATGTTATCTGTATATTGTAATTTAACCATTTATTCTGACTAATAAACAGGATTGGGAGTCTTCTCCCCCTCACTTGAAGCTTCTACAACTTATTCATTAATTGGTTGTAAATAATCCATCTTAGTGATTTTAAATTTAGTCTCATTTCTAGTAAAACTTTATATCATTGGTGATGAAAGATATATTTTAGCTATTTCAGGATTAGGATCTGCAATATTATCTCCATTCTTATCACTATCATTAATATAATCATTTCTTTGATCACCTCCCTGATTAGATCCATTATCATTATCTTCATCATCCTGATACTCATTATCTTCACATTTATTTCTATAACATTTTTCATGAACATGATCACCATCTACTTTCATAGAAGCATTTTCGTTACTCCCATTTCTATTATCATTCTGGTCATATGATGTTTTAGGGGAAGATAATGTAAACTGAGCCTCTCTATAAATATCAGTTTCTAAATCACCATTTCCATCTAAAATATATTCTTGGGTAGACAGAGAACCAAGTGGACTGACCGATTTATTAGAAACATTCAGATGAGATTTCATAATCTTGGGATCACTCCACACTTCCACTGCTAAAATCATCATCTTCTTCCACTTCCACTTGTGGCATAAATTTTCCAATATCTGTATTAGAGAACTCAACAAACTCATTAGGATCAAGACTAGGATCTACTATGTCCTTAGGTCTCGATGGATCCTCTAGAGGGTTGAAATAAATATTCAATTTGTCATTTTATATCACCCAACATTTCTTCCTATGACTCCAACTCACTTTATCCCTTTTAAAAATGGTATTTGATTCGAAAAAACCACAAATATTATCTTCAGCTTCTTATCCTTCTTTGACATATCCCTTATCATTTATGATAGAAGATATCTTCTTAGGATATATTAAAGAGTTTGATCTTGATCTTTTCTTACACATCTCATACAAATGAATCATCAAAAATAGGTATAGATTGATTCTTTTCCCTTATTTCATAATATATAGGAAATAAACCCCCTGATATAGTATGGTATTGAAATATCCATTTCTAGGAAATAACACATATTGTACAAACATTAATAACAACCTACATTCACAATCAAGTTCTGCATCTGTAGGTCTCCTTAGGGTATTATCTCCAGTTAACCGTGGTAGAGCCTCTATATATTTGAATATCTCACAGTCACTTGTAATGATGCATTGAAAATCCTCATACACCCCTTTATGAGGTACTCATAAGCATCGTTCCCATTACTTTAAAGAGAAAATATCTTCTCCATTAATGGGAATTTGTTTTATATCCATTTTATTTTCAAAAATAAGCTCCGTATTCAAGTAGAATTCACAGACTAACCTTGGATAATTAACTCAATGATTTGATGTAAACAAGTTCATCAATTTCTATTCTTTTATAACTTTAAATACTAGAATATTTCTATATGGAAGCCATTGTGAATAAATTTATTTTTCTTCTTCAAAAAGATGTTTTTATGTGGGTTCGAGGAAACAATATCCAATCTATTGTAATATAATTTTCATTTCTTGTTTTTACTCACCTCTTCTGGATTCGACTCTGTTACTCAATTAACATGGGCCATTCATATTGGTTGAAGGCTTAAGTGGAACAAGAGATAAATATGATAGGTTTGAGTGGAATGAAATGGTCCGGGAGATCATGGATTTTAGGGAGAGTGAATGAATTTGATTTATCATTATAGTTTCATCATTTAGTGATTATAAATAAAAAAACAATAAAAATATAATCAGTAACAGAATAGAAATGGTAATAAAACAATGGTAACTAAAACGAATGGTGACTCATTCAATGGTGACTCATCAATGATCATTTATTAGCGGTGACTCATCAATGGTGACTCATCAAAAAATTATAATTCTTAATTAATGTTTTATTTAGCTTAATCTTTCATAATTCAAAGGCTTTAGGAAGATATAAATAAGCTAATTATTAGTTCTAATAAATTCTCAAGTTATATCACCTTTTTGATAATGATCTCCAAATAATTGATGTCTTACATCAGTTTTTATTATTCTAAAGTGAGATAATGTATTTTTGTAAATCATTATCACACATATATTATCACAATCTATAGTCACATGTCTAAATTGGTATACAAAGTCTAGTAAAGTATGTTTCTTCCCTATGATTTGTGCACAACAACTACCTACAACTATGTATTCTGCTTTAGTAGTGGATAGTGTAATAGAATTTGTTTTTCACACTACATCATAATACTAGTTATTTCCCTTAAATATGACATGTTTCTGATTGTTCTTTTTCTATCTATAATACAACCATGAAAATTAGTATCAGAATAACTTACTAAATCAAAAGCATTCCCTCTTGGATATAATAATCCTAAATTGGTTGTATAATTGAGGTAGTTAAAAATTATCTATATTGATGTTAAATGTGACTCTTATTGATTTTCTGGAAATAGAGCACACATACATACACTAAACATAATATTAAGCTGACTAGAAGTTAAGTATAGAAGAATACCAATCACACTTGTGTAACTAGTTTGTTATACTGATTTTCCAGCTTCATCAAGATCCAGTTTACATGTGGTACTCATGGTAGTATCACTACATTTTTTTTATCTAATCAAAAACGTTTTAAAATTTATTTGGTATATTTAATTTGATTTAAGATAATTCATTCTTTATTTTGAAAATTTTTAAATCCCAGAAACAACTTGAGTTCACCCATTAAACTCATTTCAATTTCATTTTGCATTAGTTTTGAGAAATTAGTACATATAGAATCTTTAGTAAATCTAAAAATAATACCATATAAATATATATTTACAAATAAAACAACTTTTGAAATTATTTCTATAAAACCAGTTGGATCATCTCTAACTTTTGAAAAACTTTTTGAAAAAAGAAAATAGGTAATCCTATCATACCAATCTCTAGGATATTTTTTTTAATCCATATATATATTTTTTAATTTAAAAACATGATTTGAAAAATAAAGATTTTGAAATCCAAGGGGTTGTTCAAAAAAAATTATCAATTATAAATATATTTAATAATTCAGTTTTAACGTCCATTTTATATAATTTTAAATAGATATTATTTTCATAGGAAAGTAGTCTCTTAATGGATTCAAATCCTTCAACAAGTGAAAAAAATTCTTCCCAATCAATACCTTCTTCTGGATTATAACCATGTCCATGTATTTTAGGTTTTTTTCTTAATATAGAGCCAAAATCACCAACCTGGTTTCTAAATACCCACTTAGTGCCAATAGTTAAGGTGATTTTATGTCTTTAAAAATGTTTAAAAAAATTGTTTCTCTCAAACTGATTTAATTCTTCTTGCATATCTATCACACAAAATCTATCATTGATGGAATCTTTTATGTTCTTATGTTCAAGATGTTATAAGGAGGTTTTATTTTCAATTTGATTCCTAAGAGAAAATATAGTATTATTACCTCTATCTAGGTTTTGTATAACTATACCCAATGGGTGGTTTTTATGAGTCCTAACAGGTCTTTGAAAAGAGGGGATATATGCGTCAAGATCTTCTTTAGGTTTGGGTTCTCGCAATTCACTGGGAGAACTATCTGCTTGTTTAAAAGAACTTTCAAAAGGTTTAGAATTGATATTTAAAGTTTAAATATTATCCTTATGGTTTTTAGAGATAATATTAGTTTCATTAGGATTGGTTTCTTATAATTTGTCGTGAACAAATTCTTCCATTGTGATGGATCTCTTATTAAACACTCTATAAGTTTGACTATATGTTTAATACTGACAGAGCAAATTTATGTGCATATTTTCAATCAAATAATGAGTATTTTGTTACTATTTTTCAATGATAAACCCCTGGTATTTACTTGTTTTATTAAAATAATGGGTAATTTGAATTTTATGATGAAAATGAGGAAAATTGAGAAAAGGGCATAATTTTGGATTTTGGACAGATTTTTACTACAAGGGTATTTTTGTCATTTATTAAAAAATATAACTCCAAATTTAGTGATTAAATTTTTGTTATAATCCTTATTTTATTTACTTCATCTTTTTTATACTAGATGAGGAGCATATTCAGTCATCCAAAGGGCTAAAAAATCAATGAAGTTTGTGTTTTTTCCGGGCAGATTGCGTGGACCCCACCATCGTAATGGAACCAAAACTCGGCTTTAAAACATAAAATGGAGGTTATTCCACCTGGGATATCATGAGGACAGATAGACCGGGCTCTCAAACACATTTTAGGGAGTTTTGAAGTCATTAGTTTAACCGTTGAATGTTATACTTTTGGAGGAACCATCTTGAAAGCTTCATCCAGAAAAAAGAAACCACCAATGAAAAATTTATAACTCCTTCATCCCATGTACAACTAATCTGAAATGTGGAGGGTGAATACCAACAGATTTATAAACATATTTGAATAATGTATCCACATGTGCATCAATCTTTTAATGGGACAACAATGCAAAAACTTTCGGAGTACATAATTCTCCCAATAAAAGGAGGCCCTCGCCTCCTTCTCATATCATTATCTCGACAGCCAAAACCAATTAGGGATCCCACTAGGGCATGGGCCACTGCTGATCCTCTTCCCCCCCTCATTTCTTCTTTTATTTTTATTTTCATTTCAGTTTTATTTTAGTTTCATTATAAATTGTAATTTATTTTTTAGTTTTATTAATCCAAGAATTTGTGTTTCTCCATCAACTATTCTTCATTTCTTTCTATCTCTATCTGTCTCCTCTTTCACCCACTCCACTAAGAAATCTCATACTATCTGAAATTAGAGGCTAACCATGAATCTTGGATTCGGGGGAGGTTAATATATTCATGAATTTTCTTTAATGTTTGTTTTATTGTTTGTAGTAGATTTGAGCATCATGCATTGGTGAGGCGAATGTCCCAGATTGGGTGATGCCACCAATGACATGAAACTCAAACTATTTCTATTCTGGAAAAGAATTGTGATTCAAACATGATATTTCATGATTGAATTATCATACTAAAATCAAACACAGAAAAGTAAAATAATGATTGAATCCAAGATTGAACCCCATAACCAAGTACTTTCTTCTTAACTTCATTTTGTTTATACTTGAATATTAATATAAATTTAGAATTATTAATTTACATATTTTTTTTAAATAATACAAAAACACCAAAATATTGTAATTATTTAAATTATATAATAAAAACAAAAAACGATATAGTTTAGGTGATATAGAATAAAGTAAGTGAACACACTAAAAGGCTCCTCAAGATAGATGACCCTGGTCAGCCACTGTGCTGCACTAGGAAAAATTATTATTGTTTTTGTCTACGCCCCATGACAGGCATGCATCAAAACTCGTGCCATTTCTAGGGATCCAATAATTAGTTCATTTACTTTTTTATTTTCACATCATAGTTAGATTTCATTTCTTTTAAAAAAAAAAATATTTCCATGATTAATTCAAATGATTATTATTCTACAAAGACTGAAAATTACTCACAGGTGAAAGAACAAGAAACAAACTACACTGAGGAGGCCATCCATCAAAGAGCTGATGCACTTATGATAGTGGTCAAGTAGAAAGAAAAAGGCATACCAACATGGATATCGCCAGAAGATTTGATGGACATGGTCGATGAAATCCAAGATGACTTAAAAAGATCCAAGGCCAAGAAGAAAGTATCACTGGTCATCCAAGATATCATTAAATACGTTCATGATGTTGAGTCCAAACTCAAGTTGGAGGAGCCTGACTACATACCTCAATACCATGATGATCAAATCCAAGAGGAACATTCCATCGAAGAAATGATTCAAGCGGAACCAACTCAGGGTGATGATCCATTCTTGAACTCAAATTCTTTTAATTTTTTTGAAACCAATTTGAGTGTAATGCCCATTTTTTTTGAATTTTCAGAATCAAATGAATCACATTATTCCCTAGAAGATGAAGATACAAAAAAGGATGCACCATTTTAGTAACACTATGAGTGCCTTGAAGACAACATATATTCACTAGAGGGTGTACATGAATAGATGGAGAATGTTGCATAAGGAGCAACAATGGTGGTGGAGGATCTATACTTCATCCTAACCCCACCTTCCAAGGTGTACCACATTGTGAAGGGGGATGATTTGGCATACTCTATCCATGGAGTCCTCCTCAAAAATAAAAAATAAGTGGATACTGAGAAAAATCACACATGGTGGTTCATGTCAAAGAAGCCACAACCCAATCAGACATTGAATAACAGCTGGTACTGCCCTCTGGAGAGTAAAGGAAGCCATGTCCCACTTGGGAGATCATACCAAGATTCATATTTACTTGCTTTCAAGGAAATTGAATGTCAATTTATTTTCTTATATGTAGTGCATCTTGCATCCCCCTACCTATTTTCATTTTTAGCATAAATGAAATGATCATTGTGATTAATTGAGTAATTTTATTTTGTAGGATCATGATGATAAAAGGAATCCCCAAACATTGAAGGATGATTACCGAAACATTATTTTCAAAAGGGTGTTAATTTTCATTTTATATCTTGTTAACTCCATACATTTTTCTACAAAAACATTTTTTGAGCTTTAAAAGTTTAAATTTCATGCCCGCACTTGAGTTTATGCTCTACTTGACTAGTCTAGGATACATGAGTTTCTTAAGAATCCTGTGATGCCATGTTTCAGATTTAAATTCTTATATGATTAAATTATTGAAATAGAGAATTTAATTTTTGGAATTAAGCATGGATATTGATGTAATAAATCATTATTTGAACGAATTAACTAATTCGGATAAATGAAATTCCCTAACCATCTTTCATACTTTAAATTTATGAAATTTATGTGAATTGATTTGTTATTATTAATCATGCCTTGAGTGATTTTCCACCATCATATATCTCATTCCTGAGTGGATTTCTATACCAAGTACTTCACTATTTATTCTTGAGCATATTTATTGAGAGATCTTGGGACATTTAACCAACCAGAACATGTATAGAAACATTTCAAAACTATGACTATGGAAAAAAACATTTAAAATGATTGAGGAATACTTTGAAAAAAAACTTTTCTTTAAAATTACACCTTTATATCAATACTTCTTTTATCCCATAGAGACCATGAATGACCTTTATAGGGATGATCCATGTTTCAATCCATTTTTATCCATTCCTACCCTACTCTTGGTATTTTCATGATATTTTATTGAAGAAGTTTGGGGAAAAGGGAATCATGATAGATGGGATGATACAAATTGTAAGGAAGAAGTGTGGGGGTTTTATTGTGGGAATTGTATATGGTTGTGAAATCATTCATTATACTATATTTTTTCCCCTATTAAATTGAAAAAAAAATGAAAAAATGACATAAAATAGAAAAAAAATAGAAAATCGTTTGTGATTTGTGATTTGGGAGAACCAAAAATAACTATTTTTCAGACCGATGATCTTATGATCTTATGTGGTTAGGTGATGGATTTAAGGAATGATCTAATCATAACTTTTTAAAAATGAAAAAAAGTAAAAAAGAAAAAAAATATTCAATAGGGTGAACAAATCATTCATTATGCATAATTTGATCAAAACCTTACTTTGAGATTTTGGGAAATGGGTGTTGCTACATTGAAGGGGAGAATCTAATTAAACTTTTACTTTTGATATCATGCATTGTATTTACGATATTAGACTTCTCCTTGAGCCTTAATTTTTTAAAGCATCAAATCCTACCATCCTTAATCCTCAGAGTCATTTGAACCTTTATTGAAAGTCCTCATGATTTTATGTGTCTTTTGTCTTTACAAATGGGATAAAGTAGTTCATTTACTAGCCTATGGATAAGGATCATGTTCTCATGATATGAGCATATATCTACTTGAATTGTATCATGAGTGATGAGATAAAACAATCAAAAGTGAGGTAAATAATGACTTGGAATGTTTAATAATAATTAATTAAGGAGCATGAGTGAATGAAAGGAGAAGTTCCATCATTTTTCAATGGGTAAAAGTAAAATATGTGAATTTTTTCCTTCTTTGAAAAATGTGAAATTAAATTGATATTTTATGCATATTTTTGAAGGTTTGATTTTTCATTGAAATATTTTTGATTTTACTGCATTGAAATTTTAATATTGGTAACCTTGGTGTCCTCGGATTTCCATGTTGAGATTTTATGCTTAAGGACAAGCATGGTTTAAGTGTGGGGGTATTTGATAGTGAAAATTTATATGGATAATTTCAATCAAATAATGAGTATTTTTTTACTTTTTTAAAATTATAAACCCCATTTATTTACTTGTTTTATTAAAATAATGGGTAATTTGAATTTTATGATGAAAATGAACAAAATTGGGAAAAGTGCATAATTCTGGATTTTGGACATATTTTGACTACAAGGGTATCTTTTTCATTTCTTAAAAAATATAATTCTAAATTTAGTGATTTTATTTTTTTTAGAATCCTGATTTTATATTACTTCAATTTTTTATTCTAGACGAGGAGCTGATTCGGCCATCAAAAGGGCTTAAAAAATCAATGAAGTTTATGATTGTTCCGGGAGAACAGCATGGATCCCACCACCTTAACGGAACCAAAACTCGGGATAAATACATTCAATTGAGGTGATTCTACCTGGGATAGGAAGAGGACATCCAGACCCAGATCTTAAACAAATTTTAGGGCGTTTTGAAGTCATTAAATCTGTCTTTGAATGTTATACTTTTGGAGGAACCTTCCTGGATGTTTCATCTAGAAAAAGATACCGACAATGGGAAATTCATAACTCCTTCATCCCATGTCCAAATGAGATGAAATGTGGAGGGTGAACGGACAACACATTTTTGAATATCTATGAATAAGAGATCCACACATGAATCTTCAATTTAATGGGAAAACAATTCGAAAACATTAGGAGGACAGAATTATGCCTATAAAAGGAGGCTCTCGCCTCCTACTCAAATCATCCTCTCAACAGCCACAACCAAGGAGGGATCCCACCAGGGCATGGGCCACTACTTCTCCTCTTTCCCCCCTTATTTATTCTTTTATTTTTATTGTCATTTTTGTTTTATTTCAGTTTCATTATAAATTGTAATTTATTTTTTAGTTTTATTAATCCATGCAATTGTGTTTCTCCATCCACTTTTCTTCATTTATTTCCATCTCTCTCTATCTCCTCTTCCACCCACTCAACCAAGTAATCTCATAATCTCATAAATGAGAGGCTAACCCCAAGTATTTGATTGTGGGGAGGTTATGATATTCATGAATCTTCTTTAAAGTTTGTTTTATTTTTTGTGGTTGATTTGAGTATCATGCATTGGTGAGGCGAATGTCCTCGATTGGGTGATTACCCCCAATGACATGAAACTCAAACTATTAATTTTTTGGAAAAGCAAGGTGATTAAAACATGATATTTCATGTTTTTATTATCAAACTAAAATCAAACACAGAAAGGAACAAATTATTGAATCCAACATTGAACCCCAAAACCAAGTACTTTCTTCTTAACTCCATTCTATTTAGACAGAATATTAATATAAATTTGGAATTATTACTTTAAATTTCATTGTTTTAAATAATAAAAAAACAAAAAAATATTGTCATTATATTAATTAGATATTAAAAACAACAAAAATAGATATTTTAGGTGATATAGAATAAAGTAAGTGAAACACTGAAAGGATCCTCAAGAGAGATGACCCTGGTCAGCCACTGTGCCACACTGGGAAAAATTATTATTGTTTTTGTCCAAGACCCATGACAAGCTTGCACAAAATACCCAAGGAATATTTCTTCATCACTCTTGGAAGTAAAGTTTTGTAGATTATACTTTATATTATGAATAAAAACTTTCCAACCAAAAACTCAAAAGTAATTAACCATTGGATTTCTATTCTTCCATAACTAATAATCTAGTATTTTTTTGATAGGTCTCATTAAAACCGAATTTATTGTATAACATGTTGTATTGACTGATTTAGCCCAAAATTAGAAAGGTTGGTCATGCTCATTTATCATAATCTGTGAAATATCTTGAACAGTCATATTTCTTATTTCTTCCACACCATTTTTATGGTGCCTTTAGAGGAGAATAACAGTTATTATAACCATTTTGAGAACAAAATTATTCAATGTCAGGATTTTCAAATTCTCTAACATGATCACTCCTGATGGTCGTAATCCTATGTCCAATAACTTTTTTTTTGTGGATTTGGAATACTTAATAAAGTATGAATAGAATTCACTTTTGTGAGCTAGAAAAATACCCATGTTTATCTAGAAAAGTCATCTACAAGGACATATACATAATGTTTTCCATTTATACTAGAAACTCTATAAGGTCCAAATAAGTCCATATGAACTAAATATATAGGTTGTTAGGTTGAAACTTATTTTTTAGATTTAAAATAATTCTTATAAAGTTCTCTTTTTTGGCATGGATCACAAACTCAATCATTTGAGAATTCAAGCTTTAGTAGATCTTTAACTAATCCTTTCCTATGTAGATTTCTAATTGAATTAATATTGGAATATCCTAGTCTCCTATTCCAAATCCAAGATTCTATGTGAAAGGAACTCAAGAATGAAAATTTTTAGATGATAAATAAATAAAATCAATAGAATAAATAGTATCATTTCTTAAAGAAGTAAAAATTAAAACGTTTTTATCTTGAAAAAACAAGACATACATTGTTTTCAAATATTACATAAAATAGATCATTACATAATTTGGAAATGCTAACTAGATTATCAATTAAACCATATATTTTTAGGATATTATAAATTAATACTAAATTAGAATAACATATTTGGCCAAGGCCGATTATTTTCCCGTTCGTATCGTCATAGAAAGTGAAGTGACCACCATTAACATTGATAAAATTCTTGAAGTTTGAATACTCAGAAAAACTATTTCTGGAACACTAATTTCCCAGATACCATAGGATTCTTTTGGAGGTTTTCAAATAAGTTTCCTATAAAACAATGTTTATACTAAAAATGATTTTGGTACCCAACTCCTCTTAGGTCTGGATATGTTTAATAATAAGAGATTTTGGTACCCATAATTTTCTAATGGGTTTCTTTTAAATTGATTGCATGCTTCTAGAAATAAATAATTTTTTAGTTCTATTTGAGTTGGTATTGGTAGTATATGGATTTTTAGAACAGGTACTTTATGTAAATCTGGTTTTTTGTAATTTTTTATGCCCTAGTTTATAAACTATGCCAGTTTTATACTTGGAATTAATTTTATTTTATAGTATTTTAGTTAATTCTTTCTTATAATCAGTAAACCCTTCTATGACTTTCATTGACTACTTATTTGAAAATTTCATTTCATTTTTCTCTTTCAAAATTTGATCATTTTTCTATTTTAAAATAGTAATATTGATTTTATCATTTACTGTCAATGAATGTTCTTTATTAAGTGACTTATATTTATCATTTTGATCATAAAAGGCATCTTCCAACATGTTACAATAATTCTACAGATATTTACTGGTCATTGTTTCATCAATATCATTATTTTATTCATTTTCATAAATCTCTTAAATTTTTTTAGGAGAATTAGAAAGAATATTTTGTACCTCTGATGTGATTTCTACAAAGCACATATTTTCCATGTCAGACTTATCTTCTTTATTAGTGCCTGAATCACTTGAGCTATTTTCAGAGGAACTCTATGTTGGTTTCATGGATTTCTTGTATCTTATGTCCTTATCGTCATACTTTTTTTAAATTTCAATTTTGGATATTCATATTTAATGTGTCCTTTACCCTTACATTCATAGGAGGTGATTTTATTTTTAGTGTCATCTTTTTCCAATCCTTTTTCCACATTCCATTATTGTTATAATTTCCTATAAATTTAAAATTGTTGAAGAAATTATTTTTCCAATAAAAATTATTGAATATTCTAGCCATGTGGTCCATCTCTTCAGAACTATAATTAGAAGAATTTTATGCACTAGTATCTTTAGTTTATACATTTTCTATTTGTTTTGATGTAGTAGTCTCAAAGCCTACTGATTTTTTTTCATCTTCGTCAATATATATTTTGACTTAAATATATTCTTCATACATCATCATCTTTACTATCAATTACTTTACAAGTAACTTACTCACATCACACCATTCTCTAATTGACACATATGTTCCTCTCCATCTGTTTGGAATGAATTTGATCAAGCTAATCACTTTATCTTTTTTTATAACTTATTTTCCATGTGAATTCATGGAATTTTCTATTTCATTGAACCTACAATACATATTAGAAATAGGATCATCGTATTTCAATTTAAAAGTATCATACTTGATTTTTTATTTATTTAATTTCCTTTCATTTTCATTTTATGTTCCTATAAAATAGACATGGTATCCCATATTTCAAAAGAATATTTTCAAGTAGATATTCTATTAAATTCAGAACCACCCAAGGAATAGAAAAAAGCATTCAAAACATTAAAATTATTATTATAAGTAGATTTTGTGGCTTTGATCCGTGAAATTTTTAGAGTTTTTGGTATTTGATATTGATATTCAGTAACAGTCAAAATGTCAAAAACCAAACATTCTTATTTCATTTTTATTTTGATTTTCCATTGAGGATAAATTTTACTATTAAAATAGAGAGTTTTGTATGTAGTAGACACTTCTTGTCTATTATCCATAAAGAACTAAAATTTAGAATTGATATAAATTTGATATCTTTAATATACAACAAAAATAAGAGTAAAAATGATATTTTTAAACAAACTATGAAACCAAATGTTGGTCAGAGTGAGTAGCTAAAGAGGGGAGTGAATTGTGTTCATAATAACATGATTATTTGATGATCTATGTTGAAATAATAAGCCCTTAACAAAAACAACTAGTTAATTAATCAAAATAGAAAATTTATAAATGATTTTCCTTTAATAAATTACTCAAAGCGTGATTAAGTCTAAGAAACATATTGTTCATGATTACCATAACATTTAAAATCAACTTACATAGACATAAAAATATAAACACTAGTTATGATTAATTATCAATGTAATAGTTTTATTTATAAATTAATAAAATTTGAGGTTTTGAAAACAAAAAAAACAAAATAAAAAAGTAGAATAAATAAGATGTTCGGTCTCAAGATGAGACTTAATACCCTCCAATTGGAAATCACCTGATTCCAAGTAGATTAATATAATAATCAAAAAAATAAAAAACCTGTATTAGGTAAACAATATCTATAAGATTTCCACGATAAAGGGCCTCTTCCACAGTTATATGTGGGGAGTAAAGATAGAATAGGTCACAGAAGGACCTTTTCTACAAACACTATGGGAAACAGATGTAAAAAATAGAGAGAATAATAATTATTCTCCCGTTAGGGGTAGGAGACATTGTGTGTTAGATAATAGAGTAACTACACACTAATTAAGAGAGAAACAATAAATATTAATTGAAATAATAAATATAGATACTCTCAATCTATTATGCTTATAATGTTTAAAGTACTCAAATTAGTGTCGGTGAGGTGTTTGAGATTTGATTGTAAATAACTATAGAAAAACAATGGATCATAGGATTCTGTAGCAATGTTCCAACTGGTCTCTGTCAGTGTCTTAATAAATCCTTGTTTTGAATTATATGATTATGTGATTTTGAACTTCACATAACAAGAATCAACAAGCTCACGAGGATTCACATATTCAACTACACACATTTTTCCTAAGATAGTAAAACGTTGTATATGTCATATGTATCAAATATATAGAGAGAAATGTCGTTCAGGTATATATAACAACATCAGTATAAGTAGATCGATAATCCTTGGATCATCTTTTAATATGTCTTGAAGACATGGTCAAATTATCCAAGAATAGATATTTATTTTGAGATATTCCCACTAAAGTCATGTGATAGAAATGGTATCAAGATGCTTGCAGTGACTCAACATCAAGTGGTATCTCAAACTAGCATTACCTCGTGCTGACGGTGATGGTGACTTAGAGTCTTGCAGTAAAAATCCTGATATTAGCTCATCCTAGAAGTATCTCCTCTAGTGTTAACTTGTTTGGCGGTGACAAGGCTAGCAGTGACACACCTCAACGGTAGCTCATCTGGGAGTGAATTATTGATAATAGTGAATCACCATAATACATAGAAAAATGATTATATAAATTGAGTTACCATATAAAATTCTATCAAAACAACATGTGAATCATTAGTACTAAAAGAATAATATTTTATGATCATTAAAATAAGGGTGTGTGAGACATACTACACACAGGGAGATTAATTTTATAAATATGTGTAAACATAATTTAGTTAGTCATATTCATTCCCAATGATACAAAGATTGGGTGATAACTACCATATTTAAAAAATAATATTAGTAGTATATTGTTGCTTGTTATGACTCAGTCTTCCATGAATCACAATATTTTGAAGAAACTCATTGTTGTGGTTTTTGTAAATTTTTGGACATAATATCCATTTTATTGTAAAATTAATTTTTAATTAATAAATATTAATAAATATTAAAAATACATATTCTATCATTACATGGGATTTTATAGGTAATGAAAGTGTAAATTCACCAAATTTATAAATAAATTTATATGTCATAATATCATGGATGTTCTTCTAAATATATTGGGAATATATTATCATTTTGAAACTCATTATAAATGACTACGTCTAATTAATATTCCACATCATCCTTTCAGAGTCTTGAAAATGTCTAACAACATTATTCTTCAATCCATTTCTTTTTTTCACCGTGAAATCAAACTCATGGAATAATAAAACCAATAAAATTATTTTTGTATTAGCATATATTTTTTTCAAGAAATACCTCATAGTAGCATGGTTGATCGAGAAAAATTCCGTAGAGCGTACAAAAAATGATCTAAAAATATAAAAAAAGGAATACTACAGTAATATCCTTCTCTATTATATTATTTTTGTTTTGGGATTCATTGAGTTTGTGGATAACATAATTTATAAGTCAAAAGATATGATCATCCATTTTTACTAGAGAAACTCTTATAGTTAAATCACAATCCTCATATATAAGTTTGAAATTATTCTTCCAATTTCAATAAATTATGATTGTGGTATCCATCATGTTATTATATAGAGTATAAAAATCATTTATATATGATTCATCAATATTATAAGAAAAAAACCAATAAAATATAGGTAAGTGGTTGAGATTTCCTGTGGAATTATTTGACAATGTGATAGTAACATCTCACATGTACAAGAAATATTTCAATCCCCATTACTATAGTAGGATTAAGAATACCATATATCACATCGATCATTATTGGTTCAACATAAATTCCATTCATGGATATTTTATGCCCAAGTATTATTCATTACTGAACCAAAAATTGTAACATTTTTCAATTGACAACTATGTATCTTTCATTTAATAATTTCAGTACAATTTCATGGTTGTGTAAGAATACCTCAAAGGATATTCCATAAATTGAAAAATAATTTGTAAAAATATCAGTAAATTCTCTCACCATGAAATGAAGAATATGTTTTAATCATTATTAAAAATTCATTGCTTCATCACACATGAAAAATGACATGCAATGATGGGAGTATGTTCCCTATAGAAAATAAAATACAATTTTATCTTGGTCATCTTGACCCATAGATATATGGTTTTAATTAATGTATCTATCTAAAAATAAATAGAAACCATATACAAAGGATATTTCATGCATTTCATCCAAGATCAATAATGTAAATTGGTCTTATTCGTGTGGATACATTTAGTTTTTGTTAGTTTATTTATATTTATCATCACATAATGTTCCCTAGTGGAATCATCTCATTATATACATTCTTAATCACTATTTTTCCTCCCTTATCTAGTATAACACTAAATGTCCTGACCAATTCAATGTATATGATTAAAAATATACTTATTATATCATGGATTTTGAGAATTTCTTTCTTAATAACTTTATTCTTCAATGGTGTAATCTCATTTTTTGGGTTTCATCTTGTTTCTATCCATTATTCTATCAGTAATTTATATGATCAAAAATGGGGGTTAATACCCATGTTGTTAAAAATACCATAGGTGGTTGATTATTTCCAATTTTTTTAAACATGAAATATTTCTATTCTTGTTATTCTATCAAATTGTGCTTTAATAATCCTAGGTAATGTGTCATTATAACCTAATAATGAGTACCATATTGTGTTTAGTATTGGCTTCGACTGAAGCACTGATGTCTTAATGATAGAGAGGATTAATTCTCGGTAGGAATCCCTTAAAAATTATTCTATACACTATATAACTTTTTCTTTATCCTCATCCATGATGTTTTCTATCTTTTACTGATTTTTTACCATTTCATAAATGAGTTGCATTATGTTTTTCTCCTCATACTAATATAACTCATTATTAATGGATATTCTTGAGTGGTGAAAATATCCTGAAAATCCTCTAATTAAATTCTATGATTCACAACCTTCATTATACAAATGGTAACTTTTTCATTAATAACTATAAGAAACAATCTTCCTTTATTTACATCAATACTTTCTTTTCATATTCCTAGGAATGGTATCCCAATGATAATGAAAACAATCCATTCTTCTTCAATCTCAAGGATCAAAAAAATAATAAGAAAAATAAATATACATACATTCAAAAGAACATCTTAAAAAATTACTTTGGTTTACATTATTGATCAATCAAATAACATCATCTTTAGACCATCCAAACCCATATTTAAAAACAAACTTAAGGGAATAAGGTTCACACTTTCTATAAAGTAACAATGTACATGTAAAGATCCATGGTAGTCTATACACAACACTATAATCATCCACATCAACATTCCAAGTGGAATCTAAACACCACTCCACTTACCATGTTGTAGGTACTATCCCCTTGAATCCATGATTTTATTCATCCTCCCCCATAAATCGAACTCAGGACCTCTGGAATAATAACCCATAGAGGATCATTACGAGTACCACTACATTTTTTTGATGAGTGATACTCATTTTTCTCAACCATGGGATATTATTTTTAGAGGTCATGAGTTTGAGTTATGGTGGAGGTGGAATAAAAACACAAGATGAAAGGGGAAAGTACCTACCACATAGAAAGTAGAGGGGCATTTGGAACCCACTTGTCCGGTTGACGTGGAAAATTACAGTGTGGCATATAGACTATTGAGGATAATTACATAAAATAGAGAATTATAGTTACCACTAATGATACTTAGTAGTCCATACACCACCCAATAATCATCCATATCTATAGAAAACTAATAGGGAATATAGTAGTGATATGTAGAGGTTGGTTCCAAGAAAGAAACATGTTATCCCAAAGATAATTATGTGATATTGTTATTAACTCAAAGTATTAAATTGAGATAGATCGAATGAAAAAAATATAATTTTTGAAATATGATAAATTAAAAATTGAGTCAATAGATAAATTCCCATTGATAATTTATAAAATAAAACAATCACCTTTGTTCAAAAATTAATTGAGTCAAGTGGCTAAAAGAGTATTCAAAATTAATTTACTTATTTATGGTTAAATCCAAAAAATCTACTTAATTCAACATAAATAATTTTATTAGGAAAATAAATCAATGATAGAAGATTATTTTCAAAGATAGAAACAAGCGATAAATACAAACCACAAATCATAGCTTAATTTTCTCAACCAATTTAGATATCCAAACCTAATAATCCAAATTTTTAATGTTTTATTAAGGAATTATATGTGAAAGTTAATCTCAAAGTGATTCCTATTCAGAAATGATATTTTTATGAATAAATTTAATAGAGAAATTAATAATCTATCTTTCTACACTGGATATCTTACTCATTAAGTGATTGTACACTCAAAAAATGAAAATTATCCAGTTATAAAATGAATTTGTATCTTAAAAAAATGAGCATAGAAATAAAAAAATGAAAAAAACTAGAATAAATTTTAAAAAAATAAACTGACAAGAATTATTAATGAATAAAAAAATAATAATACGAAAATAGTACGTATTTATAAAACATAACTAAATCACAGTGAAACCCTGCAAATTATTATATTATTAGTTAAACTTAAGATTTAAATTACTATTTATCCACCTTATCATGATTATCCTTTTATTTATATTAATGATGTAGAAAAATACCCGTTGGAGAGTATATCATGGTGGTATATAATTATTTTGATTGAGATCCTAATTTAACACCATGAGTTTACAAAAAATATATAGGGAAACCAAATAAGAAAAAATCTGGAAGCCTTCAGTAGGATCACCACCTGACAAAATGTTTTTACAACCATATTACATTCCCAATAGGTGTGTTGGATCTTACTGTTCTAAATAAGCATAATCTTTCACCTTTTATTATTAAATTCTACATACCAGTGGGATGATTCATCACTAGAAAAGTTGTTGAAAATCAATTATAATTCTGATTCCACAAACTCCAATGGGATATATATTTCTCTGCATAAGTTGAGAACATCATACGTAGACTTTATCTCTACAATGAGTGGATTTCCCTCACTAAGTAAATATCTAAATAGTATGAAAACTAGGCCTTGGTATCCATGAAAATATCCCCAAATCACATGTTTTTTGGGTGTATAATGTATCTATATTCAATTTGAAACCAAGGATCAGTGGCTTCCAATAGATCATGTATTCTTTCTCCTTTCTATTAGAATGTAGTACGTGTCCCATAACCAATTATAGTGATGAGGCCAACTCATTGAGGGGAAAGAGTTTATGTGATTTGATAATTGGTCAGGTTAATTTATCCTTCGAATCAACAACCTTATTATGTACTTCCCACATCCCCTGACATCTTAAAAAAAGAGAATTGTTGAGATAGTGTCCATCATACAATGAACTATCCATATTGAGACACCATGTTCCAATAAAGAGATAATATGAAGAGAGGTAATTTTGGATACACAAGTTTCTAGTGAGTATTTTCTGGAAAAAAATTTCCCATTCACCTTTGAAGAAAACATTCCATTAAATTTTCACCATTTTAAATCTACGACATGCATATTTAAAAACAAATGAAATACCTCTCTTTTGGACTGAATTTTATGTGAGGATTGAAACATGTTGATCTCTCCAAATAAAGAAACTTATATTCAAGGAGATATACCCTACCCAATGGAAATTTTTCTATGGAAAATTCTTAGTTGGACATTTCTTATTTTGTAAAACCTTAAATTTCAAAATCCACCAGAAGCTATTGGGATAAAAACACACCTGAAATTCTCCTCATTAGTCAGAATTTAGTAAAAAAATGACTTCTTATTTTGGATCAAATTTTTTTGGTAAAAATGTAGTAGAGAGATAGAAATTTGAAGCTCATGTTTGGAGTAGGGCATCTTGTAAATAAATTAGGTTCCCGATCTAGCTGCCTTTCCAAAACTAAATGTAACCTTCTTGATAATCTTTCTGCTATGGTATATAATAGAGTTTAGGCTCTCTTTAATATTTATCTATTAATGATAGTGGATTAAATTCTTTATAGATGGAATAAAAATCCATTCCATATTTTCTAATAATGAATCAAACCCACGTGTACTTACCCATGATAACATGCCATGTATGATTTTATTTCAACCATTATATGATGACTTGTTTATGTTAGTGTCACCCTCATCGGGAGGCCTCTACAAAATCTCCCAACTATCCAAATGAAAATAGTTCATTATGTGATCACTCAAAATAATGTTATATATGATACTATTAATGTTATTAAGAACTATTTTTCAAACTCTGATAACTATAAGTATCTAGGGACGCATAGAGGTAAAATCACTCTTGATAAGAACTATCCTCCACCCCATCCCCAAAGATTTGAATTTATTTTTCTAATTGATAAATAATCCTAATTTGTTTTAATTAATCCATAAATGTGATGAATCTAAATCCTATTATTTTAAAAAATGTACCCCAATATATTACATGGGGAAACCATTATCGGTGAAATAACACATTATTTCAATAAGTTACACTCCCTTATAAGATTATTTTACAGATACATACACACTACTTATGATGTCATTTTATTATTTGACATACACATTACATATATATCCAAAATATACTTAATATCCTCAATATATGTTTGTTTACTATTCATAATAATCAACAAATCATTCACAAATAAAAAGTGTGGGATCGCAAGAAGCCTAGACCGATGTCTAAAGAGAGCGATAGTTTTAGCTTATGTTTACTTGTTTAGGTGTTTAATAAAGTTGTCTTGAGAAAGGAAGAATATAGTATGTGTGAAAGAGATTATAACCTTACCTTTTCTTCTTATATATTTAATGAAGTTGAATCTCTTTCCCGTAATTCTTATTTAGGACCATGGTGAGGAGTATCACATCAGGACTGGATCACAAAAACTATGTGCAAACCCTATGTATATGCATCACCATAAGAATCATGTTACATTCCAACTTATCAGAATATTTCTCCAAATCAACATTCATAATTATGTTTACACTATGTAACTTATGATCAAGTTCATACATAATATCTTTAACTAATGGAACATCCTCTTGAATGGATCTTTCCTATGTAAATTTGTGTTCCACATTTGATATTACATTATGAAGAAGATTAGAGACTATATCATAAAAAATCTTAGTCATGTGAATATAATACAAATTTCACTTACTGATTGGACGAAACTATTAAAATTTTTGACAATTTTTCACCTTTGAGATATGCATAAGAGAGGTAGAAAAGTCGATTTGTAAAGAAATCATACCATTAAAAATCCTGGAAAACCATGTTAAAATATTACATTATTATATTCCAAGATACCACAAAAAAGTACTTAGGGAGCTCATCATATTATAAAACTATACAATACAACATTTAGATTGAATTCCATATTTTAATCATCACTAAAACTAGACTCCAATAGATCATTGTTCTAACTATTGATCACGGAAATGATTTCATTAAAGAATATGTCTCTTTCAATACCCTCTTGATATCCATCATCAAACCCCACTCTTGGACTTGTGAGTATGGAAGATATGTGAAATGCCACAAATGAAACATAGATATTGACATCAATTTTGGTCGGTATAATGATAGTTGTACAACCCTAAGAAATATCCAAGATCATTAGATATGAAACCAGTTTTAATAAAGTATCCAAAATTGAAATTTTTATCAATATTATATTGATTCTTGTAAAAAAAAGAAATATGATGACTAAATATGAGATATAATAGTATACTATATACTAGAAATGATATTTTAAATAAATAAAAAAAAGATAAATAATGAGACATTATTTAACAAGATTCAGACCATTTTAAACCTATAGTCATGACAAGAACACCACCCACACACACATTAATTTTATTAATATTAAATAAGAAAATGAAAAATAAAATCTAGGAATTGAAAAAAAGTGAAACACGTGACCTCCATAAGATTTATCATTAAGGAAAGTAAATAATTAGCTTCAAAATGCATGAATTAAAGGTGAGAGTACTTACATTTTCAAATAGTTTAAATCTATTTAGCGGTTTTGTTCTCTCTACAAGGTGTTCTGTGAAATAATTTATAGACTCTTACACATGCTTGATGATGCACCGTGTATATATATCAACTAGGAATTATATATCAAGGAAAATGGTTCTATGTATTCATCGTGAAATAATGTTTTCAAGATCAACCACAAATATCATACTACATGTTCATAATGAGGATAATGGGTGTAGATTTCCAATCTCGTGTGAAGAATATCTCAAAAAGAAACCACAATTTCTCCATAGTGGAATGAGAGAAAAATTTGAATGGATGAAACTAATTGAATTTTTAGAAATGAAGAGTGGAAGGGTTGATCAGTTCCCCCTAATATAGAAAAGTCACAATAGGAAGCTGAAGTGACCTAGGTGACTGATTTTATTCTAAATAGCTCCCATAAAATGAAACGAATCTCAGAAGTTCTAGACATTGATAAAAAGATAGGTTAGATAAAAATGTTGGCTAAGGAGATCGACGACTATGATGAATCCATAAGTGGATCGATTACATGGTAAGGTAGAAATAGCATGGGATGGGAGAAGCATGAAGTAATCCAAACACCCTAGAATAAGGTAAAAGATCATATAGTCAATTTAGGAAAATGAAAAACAATCCTAGAAAATATAATCCTAGAATAGTAAAATTTTAGCGTAGTAAAATAACTCTAATAGTTATACATGCTTGTAATAAAGAAAAATAAATGGTAGATATGGAATAAGGAATTTAATATGAAAACCAAATTCACAATTCTATACTATTTAAATCTAAAATGGTTATTTTATTTCACCTATGGTCATTTAACATGAAACAAATTTATCCTATCAAAGAAGAAGATAAAAATTGATAAAACCACTAGCTTAGTTAAAATATCATACTAGTTATTATCATGTGGGTCCTATTGACACATATGTTTTTGACCAAGATAAAATCCCTAATGAAGTGTATCAAAATGAATATGGGTTTATATTATCCATGGAATACTATATTTTTAGACAAATGAAAGGGTGAATAGTTGTAATTGTAGAGAGTAATTAAATAATTATACAATTAGAGTTTAGAAATTAAATCCTTCAACCATATTTCCTATTTAATAGCCTTAATTAATTTTATATACATAGATTCTCTCATTATAATAGGAAAAACCGAATATATATCACATTTCAAGGATATGGGTCCTCTAAAAGATGTGAAGAGATATATAGTAAAGGATTTTATTGTATCAAAATTCTCTATATAATCAGAGTAAACATAGATTTCCACTAGCTCATAAGTATCCAAAATTTTCACCATAACAAAAACAAAGAGTTATTGATTGTGATTTGTATCTAAGAATACATTTCATGGCTTCCTAATGTCACTTACCAAGATTAGAAATGAATCAAATGAGTGAAAATAGAAATATATTAACTCTGATATATATCTTAGAGTAACTTTTGCTTCAATGTATACTATTATAAGTAATCATAGACATATACCCATTATAAATAGTAGCAATAATGTTTTGATTCAATAAATGTTTAAAATGTAGTGAAAATGAACATTTATAAGATTAAGATGCTCAAATAAATTCCTTTTAAGAACCTTAAGAATGTAATCATGTTGATATAGGTATGATACTTTTTTACCATAATCTCTTATTATTTCAATAAATAATATTTGATGACTTTCACCTATGTCTTTCATTTTTAAATCCTTATTCAATTGTGACTTATAGGAAATAATGATCTTCATGATATTGGATATGATTATAATTTCATCAACATATAGTTGTAATCGAACCATTCTTTATCTATTAGTTTTAAAATAGTATATTGTATCATGTTTACTCCTATTAAACTAGTCATTAAGCATTAAATAGAAAAAAATTCACATACCACTTCCTTGATTCTTATTTTAATCCATACAAGTAAAGGTTTTACAGGAACAACTATTTTGGCGTTTTGTCTTTCAATTACCCATGAATATTTTTTATATAGAATTTCTCATAAATGTCACCATGAATGAATTCAGTATTCATATCTAATTTATCAATGTTAAAGTATTAGTAAGTTGAAAAGGAAATATACTCTTCAATGGGTGAATATATGAAAATAGGTTAATATATATCAGTATAATCAATTCATTCTCTTTGAAGGGAGACCTTGGCCACCAACCTGGATATATATTTGATTTACATTCCAGTTATATTGTCTTCTTTTATTTTATACAACCACTTACACCCAATGATTTTGGAGTTAATAGGTCTATCAATAATAGACCAAATGTGACTCTAAGTATTTCATTTCTTTATCCAATGAATAGATCCAATTTTTGGAATCACTATCATTTATGTCTTGCTTATATGGTTTAGTGTCATTATCTATAAGATCATGGGTAATATGGAAAACAACTTAATCCATATCATATTCGATAAATTGAGTAAGGTGTATAGTGACCCTTCTAGCTCAATCTGGGGTCAAATAATTGTGATAGATTTTATTAAGAGGTTCATAATCAGAAGTAGATTCATCGGAGTTCATTTTTTTAGTTTCATTTGGAGGGGGATTAACAGGAGCCTCAAATTGGGTTGGTAGTCCCGGATGAAAAACCTCAATGTGAGGTGTATAAACACTATAATTAGTGATATCTTTAGACATTAGAGAGCACGAATGATGGAATACAAACCCTCTACTTATTGTGAATTTATGATACCCAAAACTATAGACCCATATTTTTTAACCTTTAACATATTTGAGATAACCTATAAACATACACTTAAGATCTCTAGGTTCTATTTCCTCATTTTTTAAATTGGAATATATAGTACACCCAAATTCACTATGGTGGTTTCATAAAGGAGGATTTGTTTTCCACAGTTCTCATAGAGTTCTTGATTGATAGGAAATTGATGGTAATCTACTAAGTAAATTGGCCACAATAGTTTGAAGTGTATCCCAAAACAATTGGGCAGGAACGAGAAAAGAAACAAGGTTCAGGCCTATTGATTTATTGTGTAGTTCATGTGCTTAGCCATTTCATTATATAGGGGGTGTCACTAATAGTATAGTACCTAGTAATTCCTTTAAATTCACATAAATTTATAACTTTAGCATATAGGTATTCAACTCCATTATCTATTCTCATTACTTTTATTTTCATTCACACAATATTTTTAGGAAGGCTTTCCCATGATTCAAATGTTTCAAAATCATCAAACGTATTTCTAAAGATGTAAATCTATAATTTTTTGGAATATTAACTAATAAAGGTAACAAAATAAGATCCCCCACCATGGAATATGGATATATAAGGTCTTCAAAGGTCTAAATTTACATATTCTAAATGGTGTATTACTTTCAATGAGGATATACTAAAACAAATCCTCCTATACATACCCATAACATAATATTTACAAAAACAGATATTATGAGGTGTTATTTCACATAACATCCCCTATTTACTACGTTCCTAAAGACCTTTGGAGATTACATACCCCAATGTTATATTCCATAACATAGTTTTATCAGTGTTGGTAACGTACACACTTCTCTATTAACTAAAATGTATATATCCTTTCAAGTCTTTTACACCATTTTCTAGAGAACCCTTGATTACTCTTGTAGAGAATTTGGAGTTCATAAGTTGTCTTGGTTTGGAAAAGGAGATAAACCCTTCATCGTCTAAACCCCCTATGGAGATGAAATCCCTATGAATGTGAGGGAACCACCCAACATAATGTATGATTATTATTGAATGATCATAGAGATCCATAAAAATATAACCACTACCTAAGACCATACATACCCTATTGTTCCCTTAGATCACTTCTTCTAATATTTTAGTTAGATCATGGAATGATTCTCTAGAAGGACACATAAGAAAAATAAAAAAACTATGATATAATAATCTTTGAGAACATACCTAGAAACCTTTATACGTTATTTAATATCATAACTAGAATCAACATAAAGGGTTAGTTCAATAGATTCCTCATGATTGGGATACTTCAGGGGTTCTATACAATGAGGTCTAGTATTCATTGGATTCCCAAAATTTTAGTAGGTAACCTTTTATATCCTGATAATTAAACGTAGGTTTGGGTTTCTTCATGTTCTTTATTTTATCCTTACTTTAGTCTTTCATGTTTCCCTTAGTCTAAGTCCTACCCATAGTAAAGTGACTCCTGACCTTGCCCTTGATTTTATGTTTAGAATGAAGGTATTTAGATAGTGAGTCATATTTGACTTCTTTAAGATTCAATAAGTCTCACTGATACCACGTTGTTTTCACTATGGTATCTTTGGAATTATTAAGAGAAAGGAGGAGGATCATTGTTTGATCCTCATCATTAACTTTCATATCAATATTTTATTGATCATGTGTAATCAAATTAAACTCATCTAATTGAGATTTAATTTAAATTTATGAACATTCTTTTAACGGTGGACATTTTTTTCTTCTTGTACAATCCTCCAATTAAGGAATATTCCATGTATAGTGTCTCTTTCCTAAACATTACCAATAACATTAGACTCATATATAACTTCCCTAAAGAAAATATCACCTAGGGATAGTGGTAAGGAACTATAAGATTTAACCAGGATAGAAATAGGGACATCCTCATAACTAGAGGATGATTGGACATCATTAGAATGGTTAAAAGTATGTTTCTTTTGTCTATGAAAAGTATTTATAAGATGATATTGTATAATCAGGGCCCTATTTTTAATTTTGAAAAAGTTAAGATATTTTAACCATCAAAATTGTCAATTTATAACATAATTGAAGTTACTGTTTATCTTATTTATTTAGTAATACTTTCTTAAGAAAAATAATAGGTGTACATTCCAATAGTACAAAAACACTTTTTTATGTCGGATTTTTCACTTTCTAACGTTGATTATAAGGCAACATCTATACGAGCGACATTAAAAATATGTTTTTAACATCTAGTATCAAATAAATGATGTCAAATATGTTTTTGTTATGATTTTCCACATTAATTGTTTAAAATCGACATGAAAGACAATCCTTTTTACAAAAAAATTATGTTAAAAAACTATTTTCACATCAGTTTTTAAAAAATTGTCGTTAAATGTTTTTTACGCCAGTTTTTTTAAAAATTGATGTTATAATTCAATTTTAAGATGAGTTATTTAAAAAATGTTAAAAATTTTTATCATATTGAGTATAATTTCTCGAGCTTTTATTTGATTGGTCGTAGAGATGAAACTGAGATACAAATCAAAAGTTATGACCATCAGAAGATTGATATACATTTTTCCAAGGAAAGATTGAACGAGCCACCCCAAATTCTCTTCTTAGAAGTAACTTTAGAATCTGAAGGAGTATTTTTAGTTTTATCATGATATGATGCACTATTCATCATTATAATAAAATAGGAATCCCAAAAAAATTTATCTATTAAGAAAACTAATCATAAAAAAATATAAATCATATAAAAATAATTAAAAATACCATGAAGAGATCACGGAAAGAAGAAATCAGGAATTCATGTTGAAGAGCCAATGAGTCGAGTCAGTGGAATGATGATGGTTGAATGAAATTATCATCAAATTATGATACGTGTATAATGAAAACATATAAACGATATGGTCCAAGAAAACACAGTATTAAAAATATTAGGCAGAAATTGAAAATTTCAATACTACGCTGTAAAAAAATTAAATTCCTCATTGGTGGGATATTAAAACCATCTTTCACATCAGTTTTAGGATAATAGTAATTAAATGATACTAAATGATTTACTGATTTTTCACATCTGCTATATAAGAACGCATGTTAAAAAACAATTTTCACTAATTTTTTATGTAGGTTCTAAATAACTGATGTGAATCATATTTACAAACATGTATTCTATTTCAATAGCTTCTATTTTTCTTATCTCAGACCTTAAAGAGTGTTACATATCAAACGTTATGGCCATCATAAGTTGGCCTTCTCTAAGACTTAATTTAGAGATGACGAGCATCCAATGGCCATAAATTTTGATCTGTAACTCCATTTTAAATCGTAGACCTATCAAATCAAATATTGGGAAGAGAACTATATGTTTGTAAAAAAATCATATTAGTTTTCAAATAACATATTTTAAAAAATGATTTTTCACATCACTTATTTAGAACCAATGTGAAAAATTCCAAAACCTGATTTTTCTCATTGGTTCCTATATAATGGACAGGAAAAATCAGGTAAAATGGATTTTCACATCAGTTATATAGTAACCGACGTGAAAAATTAGTTTTCAAATATTTTCACATCTGTTTTAAAAAACCGACGTTAAAAAGGGGATATTAAAAATAGTTTTTGTACTAATTACCCCAATAAATAGCCAAGATCCATACATAAAAAATAGGTTTCAATATTATTTATATTCAAAATGAGTCTAAATATAAAAAAATAATAAAATCTATTTTAGAATCAAATATAATGAAAGCAATAAATATGGACATAGGATTTAGTGTTCTTTGGTCCATTTTGGACCTACATGTATTGAAATAACCCCACCCAAACACACACTCATTTTATTAATCACAAAACAAAATATAATGAAAAATAAAATACAAGAATAAAAAATAGAAATATGTAACGTCCAGAAGCTATATATTCATGAAAACTAAAGAACTAACATCAAAATGAAAGAATGAATGGTTATATCACTCACAGGGTAAGACAATTTAAATCTTTCCAGCATTCATGTACCATCTTATAGTGTTAAAATAATATTTTTGGGATATTTACATGTGTGTTATGATGTTTTTTGTATATATCTCCGTCATGAATTATAGATCAGGTAAAATGGATATAAAAATTCTACATGAAGTAACATTATAAATATCCACCACAAATATAACCCCAAGGTTTTTTAATAATGACTGTAATAATAGTTTTATGATCTATCCTGAAGTATATCTGATGGAGAAACTAAGGTATATTTGTACTGGATTAATATATAAACTAATAAGGGAGAAAATTATTAAGTGGTTTGATATAGTGAGTTTTAGGGGTGATCAATTCCCCCTTACACAACACAGTCATAACAGGTGGCTGAAGTGACTGAGGTGAATAAGATGGTTCTACGTAGTTACAATGAATGAAAACAATATCCCTAGATCCAACCACCAAAAATGGATCGCTCAGATCAAAAGGCGGTTAATATTATTAATGTCAAGGAAGAATCAATTAGTGAATTAGTGGCAGGGAAAGGTAGGTAGAGCATGGGGTGTAAATGTAGGAAGTACGATGAACACCCCAGCCCAAGATAAAATTCCATGCATTCTGTCTATAAAAATTCATAACCAGCGAAGAAAATAAAAATCAATCATATATAAGATTTGGGTATAATAAAATAAATCAAACAATTATACATCCATGTAATTAAAAAAATACAAATGGAATATATATGGAATTAGGAATTTAATATGAAATTAAAATTCACAATTTGGGAATGTAATATACTCCAATTTAAATTTTATATTATCAACAAATTTCCTTATTTTGATGAAGGAATGAAAGAAATTTGTATTCCCAACTCACTCATTTGACTAGTGAATGATAATTCATTATGGTATTTCATCTCCGCATAAGATAAAAAATCAAAAATTGATCATGTTTTTTTGGGATAAGGTTGTTAATATGTTATTATCCCATGCATCCTACACACACCTATCAATAGAAAGAATCTCATGGATGAGGAATTCTATATTATTGTAGGTTTCATATTTGGAAGTCACCTAGTTAACAAAAACATGCTTCCATATTTTTAACATTTTTTGAAGGACAAATTAGGCCAGTCTTTACATGAGAGATACCTAAAAATCAAATATAATTTACCTAAATTCATTTTATAGAGTTAACATTTCATAAAACGTGAGGGGTGAATTATGAAGAGTCAATATTTAAGTTTATTAGTAAGGGTCTGTGATCTAAATATACCCAAAGTGGATGGTAAACATAGATATTGGGAAAATTGGAAATCCTTTTCATGTTGGTAAAGATTTTATCCTAGTGGAAATATCTCCTCTTATGCACTTGTTTATTATTTCACATTTTGACGTTATCCATAAGTAACCAATATCTCACATTTTGTTGTTCGATTGGTATTTATTGAAATTATTTATGTCTATATGAGAGAATCCAAACCCATCATTCTCATTTTTTTCAAGAATCATGTTAAAATCACTGATAAAAAATCATGGTAAGTGATTGGGGTATAATATGGAGAGATCGTCCCATAAGAAACTCAATTCAATGGTGTCTCATTTAGAATAAATAATAGTCTTGTATAAAAATATAGAAATAAAATATATTATTATTCTGATGTGTTGTGTAAATTAATTATCCTTTTCTACTAGAAGGGGGTCCTTATTGACTATATAGATATGATTGTTGACTAAGATGACTTGGAGCTAGTTTTTTCATCTGAATCTTGAAATCAATGATAGAAATGTCCAACACCTTATTTTATGATTCCATGGTTCTAGAGAAAGTAACTACAAAATATTTTATATCAATAGAGTTGAATTCACACATTTTTGGGTTCCAATACCCCTAACATTCCAGATTATCATGGTAGACATAGTTATAAAACGTTGGAGGCCTTGACATGATTTGAAAAAATTATTCATTGGGGAGAGATCCATCATCATTTCATCACTCTTGGACATAGATCCTGTCAACATATCGCTTGACCCATGATTAATATATAACCATTCTTTCCGGTACCTCCCCCTTAGCAAGGGAATGAATTCATCATCCCTAAAAGAAACTGTGGTAAAGGAGTTTATCATATTAGGATTATTTTTAAAGAACATCACACAACATTATTATTTTATAGAGATTTGATAGAGATGGGGGAACCCATGGCCCTTCCATCCCTAATACAATCCCTTCAACTAGGAAAATTTTATATCTAACTTTCTTAGTAGAATTATTCCGCATGACCTTTTCCCATAACTCGATCACAGGGAGGAGCACTTGATATCCTCCTAAATCAAATGATTCAAAAAGATCATTTTCTCCTTCCTTTGTAATCATGATATCCCTCTATGTCACATGTTTTTCATTCCTAGCGAGATATTTAATATCATACCTAATGTGACCAGAGTCATCATTTATAGAATGCCTAATAGGCCATTCTAAAATGAGATGGTTGACATTAAGCCCCTCTCTGGTGTATCTGACTAGCTATCAAAATCACCCATAATTTTTTTTACCCTCAAGTACTACTATTGATTGATATGACCCATACATCGATAAATAGGATATAATGTTCAAGGGTATAAGGGCCTTCCTAGATTCATTAAACCCCTCATCCCTAAAAATCCCATCAAGAGAGTATATGCATATGAGGAAACACCAGAACCATCATGAGGTCAATCAATATCACAAGACACCTTGACCTCCTCCATTTGGAAGTGTGAAATTTAATTTCCAAAATTTTGTTGATTTTTTTTTTAATATTCCCTATTTTTCATTTTTATATGCTGGTTTTCCCTTTATGTATTATTACTAGGTGTTGGGTCATACAAAGTAGGTGGGAAGTTGGTATTGGTACATTCTCCAGCATTCACATTCCTCTAGTGATGCATGAATTCATGTTTTTATATGATATCATGGGCCTCATCCATTCCTTTTTTTTCAGTCTTTTTGGGGGGACATTCTACATGGAATTCTTATTGTTTTCAGGTAGAATTTTTGAGAGAGAGAGCATATAAAGGTGAGAAATCTCTCCCTCATTCTTGGTTCACTAAGAATAATATAGGAGAAGATTCCCAAGAGGGGTTCTAATTACATCAAAGGTAGAGAAGAAGCTATGAAAAGAGGGGTCCTTTCGTCATCTTTTGATTCAAATTGGCAAGATATTAGGGTGATGATGATTCTAATATAGTACTGGCACATAAAGATAGTGGTGTGGAACCTGAATTTTATTGATGTATCTATATTAGAGATCACCTCCATAGCATTAGTGGACTTGGATAGTAGACGAACTTATGGATGGTTGTGAATTGATAAAGATCATTCTTAGAAACATGGAAAAAACATTCCCTCTATTAAACTCAATGGATGATAGACCAAGACATAAATTCAAGATGATGATTCTAGATCACAACATTTCATCCAGGAAGATCATACATATAGAGGGCGTAAGAGAGAACCCTAGTAAAGTGGTTTTGTGATATTTGGTTGCCTTAGTTTTCTTGGTCTTGTTTCTTCAGTATACTGGTTCTTGGGTTCATTCTATTGTTTTATGTTTCCAATACACCACCCTCATAAACATTCTTCATTTCATTGGGGAAACCCTATAATAATAATGCCTCTTAAATATATTTTAATTAGCTGAAGCACATAAATCATATTTCAAGTTTTCTTATTTCCTTTTTTCATCTCATCGAGATATAATGTACAATATTACCACATGATATTATTCAAATTCCTTTTTAATATTTCTATTTATATAAAAGATATTGAGTTTTTTGGTTTCTTATATTGTGGTTAATGTTCACTTCCATTTCAATGTTATTTCTAGTAATGTTTCTGCCTTTTTGGATTGAATATTTATAATGTAACATGTTTTATTTTTGGAAATTTAACTCTCAAGATTTTATTATAGTTTCCGTAGAATCATTATATGAAAAATTATTTTTCGGCTTTAATAATTAATGTAAGATTTTAATTGGTTTATTTTCCATTTCCAATTTGTGTTGTTCATTATTACTTTATTCATTTTGATTCCTATTTTCATAATTGTGATTTGGATATCTCTTAAAGTTTATTAATTTAATTTTTCATGATCCTTGATTTTATTCATTTTTTGGGATTTTTTTAACCAAAATTAAACATAATGGGGTCTTGGAAACATCGTGGGGACCATCGAATCAATGTATCCCCTAACAATTGGTATCAGATCCAAATATTTCATAATTTTATGCCATCAAAATATGGAATTGAATATTAGTTTATTTAAATTATTTTCTTATGGATTAAACTCTGTAGTTTGATTTTATGTTTCTTTCAACAAGGTCAGTTACACTCATTGGATGTAATTTTCAATCTATTATTGATTTTTATTTACTTACTAATTTTCACTTAGTTATATGCCTATTTTAGGTTATAGATACCATTAGCAGGTGTTTCATGGTGGCGTCTCTAGTTACATGGTATGAAAGGGTTTGTGTGAACATATCCTAGGTGGGTGTTTCTAGGTTTGTAGTGAGGTTTTTGGTAGGGTCTCTTTGATTGATCTATTCTCATGTATTCTACCTTTTTCCTTAGGCGATTGAGATGATAATTAGCTCAAGTTCATTCCTTCGACTTTTATCCTGGGTTGGATTATTTTTTCTTGGAGTTAACCTATTGTGGGTCAGTTTTTAGGCCTAGGTAGTGATTATAGGTGTAGTTTATATAAATATATTTCATGGTGATCGATATTCATGGAGGTTCTACTGAGATCTCTCAGTTTCTTGGTATATATACCTTGGAATTAGGAACCTTGTTTCACTAGAAATATAGAATGGGATGATAATTCATGGTAAATAGTTGGATTCCCTTAGATCTTTAGTTTTTCTTGAATATTTAGAACATGACCATAGGACCTTAGGACTACATGGGATTTCCATGGCACCTAGTTACTGAGTAACCTTTCTTATTGTCTATGTATTACAAGAGTGATATCCTAAATTGGAGATTACATATCCCTTCAATATGACAGTTTGTCTTTTAATTTTTTTGGCATCTATTGGAGACTGGTTTCCATTTCGTATTCCTTGTCTGTTCTTTTTATATTTATCACAGTAATCCACTATTTTGGTTTATTGATTTACATTAATTATGAATTTTTATAAGATTTTTTTTATAATGGTTTTTGAGGATGGGTACTGTGGTCTTTGATGTTTATATTGCAGGTGTTGTTTTGTAGTGTAGGAATTTTTTGATGGAAACATGTTAGAGTGGAAATTAGGTAATTTCAGGAAACACCCTTATGTTTTTTGATATGTTTCTCTTTAAATAAATTTAATTTTTTATATATTTCATTCCATTCAAGACTGAGCTTTAATGAACTGCGATATACTGGTAATATATTTTTATGTGATAGATATCACATTGATAATGGATTGAAGGGTATGAATAAAACTAAAAACTTATAACAAGTTTTTTTATATATGAATTCATTAGTTTTCATTTGTTTAAAAATTAAAATAAAATTATTGAATCTATAAGGATATGTTTTTAAAATAAATATTTCTATGTGCACAAAGTGTTTTATCTAAATTAATAAAATCAATCTATACTGATTAATAATTTTATACAAATTTATTGATAATATATTCAATATAATAATACAAAATTTTTCAAATAGTTTTCACATGTTATGTAATGAAGGAAAACTTAATTCTATGCTTAAAATTGTATTTTTATAAAAACAATATTCTTACATTTTTCACACATATTTTAATTTATATTTATGAAAATTAGAGTAACAAATTATTTTATAAAGGATTTAATATTTTTAATCAAAATAATTAATATTATATATTATGTTTTACATAATTTTTGTTCAGAATAAATAGTAAAAACTGTAACATTTTGTCACCACGGTTAAGGTTAAGTCAGTTATACCTAAGATTAACCTAAGATATAAGTATTAAAAAATGAAAAAAACATTAATTTTATTTTATGATTTTATTTAGATCATATTATTATTAAATTTTTTTATTTTTTTATTATGGATCCACTTTACATGAATAAAACATTAATATATTTTAATCTTTTGAAAAATTACAAGTGAGTCCTCTCCCTCCCTAATAAAAGGATACCACATAACCTATATTCATCACACTTAATGATCTATATATCTTGAAAATAAATCTACCTATACATTAAAAAAATTCATCCCCATGTCTAATAGGATTTAGTTTGATCATAATACCATTTTTTAAAGGCTTAATGTTTAATCTAAAAAAGGTTTCTAAATAATGAGGTATAACTCTTTACTGAGTACTTTTAATTTTATTTATTCTCCAACCTTCTCTAAATATATGGTTTACAATATAAAATAATTACATAATCATTATAAATATAATTAATTGTATTTATAATTATGGATTAACCATTTCCCACCTCTTTTACAACAAATGGGAAATGAGAGTATTAGTCGTTCTTATGTGCTGACTACTGCATCCACATAGCATTAAGATTCATTTTCAATCATCATATTTCATGGTTAGTTATTTTGGTATATTTAATAATTATATATGATATTTATTATATAATAATGATTATATAATTGTAAATTAATATTTACCTTTGTTTAGTTCCATCCATCAAAAAGAGGAGACATCACTCATGTGTACATACAGATTACAATCTCCATGAAGTGATATAATTCGTTTTTTATCACCACGTTTTATGAATATTTATTAAATTGTATATAATTATTAAATATGATACATATTTCATAATTAATATTATGTATGTGATGGAACATTGATCAATTTTCAAGCATTAAAATGACCGAACCTAAACATGCATGAAAAACGAAACAATTATCACCTAGAACAGTGATTTTAATGAAAAATGTTTAATAAAATAGTGATAAAATGTTATAAGTAAATATTCTATGGTATTAAATGTATGAATATGGTTTTTTAATATATTTATATTACTTATATATTTATTAAATGGAATTTTTGATCCCGTGCGAAGTAAGAAGAGACTTGAGGTATGTAGTTTAAATTACAATATCAGTTGTTTCTAAATTTCCATTAAGAGAAATTATATGTATCTTATCCATTAAAACAGACATATTTTTTTGTCATATGTTTCTTATTATAATTTTATTTGTTCTTATTATTTCCATCTCATTGTTAATTAAAATGATCTAGAAAATTATTTCAAAAAAGTCAACCTTCTTTTATTTTTGATTGATGATCCTTTTCTTCGATGGAAATTCTCTAAAAAATAATCTTTTGATTGTTATCAAATATAATTGAAATATTTTAAAAATGTAATCTTAGATATATCTTACATTATTTAAAATGTATTAAAAATTAATCTTTCTAAAAAATTTCCAAAAAAGACATTTATTACCTTTCATAAAATTTTTAATGGAATTTTTTCTTCATACTTACGTGGTATGAAAATATTTTCTTGCAATCATGATAATTATGTTCATTGATGATACCTTTGAAAAATTTCCATCTAATATTAAAAGAAAATAACTTTCTCAATATTTATTTATTTTTTTAGTTAAAAATTATCTAAAGTAAAGGATATTTTTATCTTGTTTCCAAATAATGGTTTGACTGGTCATTTAAATGTATTTTTCATCAATACCAATATCTTTTAAGTATTGTTATGAATCATTAAATATATGATCCTATGATATTATCCACTTTATTTATATATTTGGATTATGATGATGATGACTTAAGGATGATTCTATGAAACCTAATTATTTCCCTTGGATTTATTAACTTATGATGAAACCATGATGAAATATGTTTCTTTCCTACTACTTATGATATGAAGAAACAATTAAATATTAGTAAAACTTGTTTATTCTCTGGTGGTTATACTATGATGACATGATGAATGTTTTATGATCTTTTTTCATGTATATTACCGAATTTTATTATGTGATGTGTGGTCCTAAAATTATATATCCCTATAATGTGAGGGGTTAAGAATGAAAGTGAAATCCATGGCATGGATATATTGGAGTCCCAAATTAATGAAAGCAAAATCCACACCGGTCATTGTTGATGGTTGTAGGGGTTTCATGTTGTGAAATATGGGTGTCATGTCATGAAACTAGTTTCCATATCTCCTGTTGGAGAATTTAGTGGGTTTTTTCATGTTATACATTACCTACCCATATCCCTCCCCATAATATTACCTTTTTAGAATGGGGATGGGAAATGATCCACCCGGATGAGAAGTGATCCCTTCTAAAGAACAAAACTGTGCGAAAGTGACCCAAAGACGATAATATTTTGATAGAGGATCTAGTAGCCAGAATGTATAACCTGGAATAAGGATTATAGGAGGTAGGAGTCCTAATATTCATAGGTAATGAATTGAGGGTGATATTGTTGGAGTCCCAACTGAGTGAAAGTGAATGACCTATGGGCCATGGTTGCTGGTTGCTAGTGTTTGACATATGGGTGTCATGCCATGGATCCAGTTTCCCTATCCCACATCAAATATTAGATGGATGTTTTCTATGCAATATAATCCTTATCCATCCCACTCCCCATCACAAATCCTCTTTATAAGGGGTATGGGAGATGATGCACCCAGGCGGGAAATGAGCCCCACAAATGAATAAAACCACGAGGGAGTGACCCAAAGTAGACATTATTGTGATATAGGGCCCTGTATCCCCAATATAGATTCTACAGGTTATTTTGGTCATGTAAAATTTGTTGGTATAATTTTATCAAGAATATTAGGAAAGAGGAGGAAATTGACTCCATGAAATGGGAAGTGTTTAAGAATTTATTTTTAAAATAGTATTTTCCTTGAATTTGTCACATTAAAATAGAAATGGAATTCCAAGAACTAAAATTGAAAGATGATTAATCCTTCAGTGGCTATGGAGTAAAATTCACATCACATGAAAGGTATGCTTCTAGTTTTATCATCAATCATTAAATAAAATTCGACTAATTATTTAGTGTCTTGATACCAAGTTTCCAAAGGGAATTATATATAATATAATTTATTAGATATGGAGAAACCATATTACGTTCTATTAAAATGGAATTTATAATGATAGACACATAGTGTTCTCAGGGATTTGGGGAAAAATAATAAATTTATAATTTGGATCAAATTCTTATAATAAATCCCACAAAGGAAAGAAAAATAATCTTCCTTCTTTTCAGAATTTTGGAAGGATAGAAAACTTCCTTATTTGGTTTGGTAAATGTTTTCTGTGTGGAAAATAAGGCCATTAGGAAAATAATATTGATGTGATGTGATTATTCAAGTCAATAAACGGTATAGTGAAAAAAATCATCTGAATGTGCCACCCACACTCCAATTCTATTGTTACTAGGAGTATGGTGATTATTCTAATAAATTAATTAATCCAATGTATAATAATGAAAATCTATTTTTGAAACCTCCGAAGACAAGAGACAACGATAAATCACATGGGATCACAACAAATGAAGTGAGTCATGAAAATAAAGAGGTGAAATATACAGTTACCTTTCACTTTAGAACTATAAATTTGTTATTTAATACTATATCTACCCAATCATTGATATCAAAATAATTTTATAAAGGATTAATTTCAAACCCTCAATGATTTAATGTTTTGTGAGTAGTAAAATATCTTATTGGTATGATGATCACATATCAAGTTTGTAGCTACCCTCCTATATAAGTTTATGGGAATTTTCTTACTGAAAATCATGTGATTCTCCCTCTATTTAAGTTTTATGTGGTTTTGTGCTAGGAGTTTTATTATATCATAAACCATCTTGGATACCCTAGAACCATAATAACCATTCCAGAACTGACATACCCTGTAGGGTGTTCTCGATCCCCATGGTTTGGTGACAAGAACATAGCATCATACAATATAAAATAGGGAATGAATTTCACAACAAAAATAGGGAAAGATAAAGAAACAATTCAGTATACTCAACACAATTAAATGGAGAAAGTACTATAAAAAAATATGTATATTAAAAAAGGATAATATTATATTATCAATGTAATCATAACCTAAAAAAGATAAAATCAACATCCCAAATGAAACATCACTCCAATCCCAATGGTTCGGGAACATCCAGCACCTCCAAGTGTCTTATTTCCTTCTCTCAAACATGGAAAAAGGAAATATAAAAATTAACGAAGAAAAAAGTATGTTGTGAGGTATAAATCCTAGTAGGGCCTCACCAAGTGTTACATAAAAAGATTCTATAATAATAAACCAAATATTTCATTCAATTTAAATAAAACAGTGAATGAAATAATATATATCTGTATTTAAAATAAAACATTGTTTCATTTCCAAATGATTTAAAAGGTTTCAAACATGGATTAAATAAAAATTTCATATAAAAAATTTATAAAATAGGTATGAATAAATTTTTTCTTAAACTATAGAATATATATCCAAATAATCACAACAATAAAACAATATCAGAGGGAATCTAAAATGATGATTCGATATAAGATTCCAAAGTTTTATACAAATAATGGTATGGAATTAAAAAATAGAGAAGTGGAATATTATCTCAATAAACATGGGATAATTCATCATGTTTCAATAGTGGGAACTCATCAACAAAATAGAGTAGTTGAGATGAGAAATGAAATCATAAAAAATATGTCCAAAACAATAGTTATTGAAAAGGACCTATGAGAGATATTTTTAAAGGAAGTAGTCTTAACATCAATCTCCATATGAAACCGGGATCTATTATGTTCCATGTAAGAAAAGACTCCATATGAGATTTTGTATGGAAATAGTCAAACATTGAAATAATTTCAAATCTTGGTAAGTAAGTTATTTATTCCCAATAAGAAGAAAAATTGTAAATTTTAATCTCGTGGAGATGGGGGATATTCTTTGGATATTCAAGAAAATGAAATTCATATAAATTATTCTTCAAAAGAGTGGGAAAAGTAGTTGAAAGAAATGATATCACTGTAGTAGATAATAAATATAATATTCAATAATAAAGTGAAAAGTTCCCTAAGGATAGTGATGAGATTTTAAGAACCATAAGGGTATTTGAAGTGGAAAATTTTGATTTATAAGAAGATATTGATGATGTGAAAGAGGAAGTAAAATCTATATCATCATGAAATCCAAAGATTAGAGATAAAATTGATAGATATAACATCATTAGTGATCAGGTAGTGCCAGTATAAATTGGAAGAATGATATATTTACAAAAAGAATCCTTCCCATCATAGGTAGATCCAAATTGTATTTTTAAAGAAATTGGAGATGAAAAAAATGTTCAAGAAATTAATATAGAGCTTGACCAAATGGAGAAGAATCGTACTTGGGATATTATTTCAAGAATGAAAGATAAGATTTTCATTGGGACTAAGTGGGTATTCTAGAGTAATGTAAAGGAAGATGACATGGTGATACGAAAAAGATCATGACTAGTGTGTAAAGGGTACTACCATTTAGAGGGTATTGATGTTAATGAAATATTTTCACATGTTTCATGTTTATCGAAAATAATATTATTTTTGTCCATAATAGTAAAAAAATGGTCAATGTTTTCCATATGAATGTGAAGTCAACATTTCTGAATGAGCATATGGAAGAATAAGTTTATATCTGGAAGCTTAATGGTTTTACAATTCATGAAATTGATAATAGATTATGATTTCTAAGGAAGGAACTATATGGATTGAAACAAGCACCAAGAGAGTGCAATTCATGGCTTCATCTGCTTTTAGAGAAGCTTGTTTTCAGCATGGTGGCACTAATTATAATATCTATGTCCAAAATGATAGTAATAAAAGGATGATGGGGCAATTTTATATCAATGACATAATATTTGGTGGACAAAATGAATTTTATTGCATGAAGTTCACTGAATTCATGAAAACTGACTTTGAAATGTCAATGATTGTTGAACCAACCATTTCCCTCGGTTTACAGGTGAAACAAGGAAGTAATAACACATTAATTTCTCAATAAATATATTATAAAGAGGTATTAAGATGATATAAAATCAATAATTCTACGTATATGATGACTCTGATGGCCATCAAGCCATGAGATGATTAAGGAAAAACAATTACAGTCACAAAATACTGAAAAATCATTTGTAGTTTATTGTACTTGACAACAACAAGATTGATGTTATTTTCCAACATGTCAAGAATCAATATATCAATGAAATCCAAAAATAAATCAACCTAATTAGGGTAAAAAAAAGAATATTTTGGTATATCAATGGCATAGAGCATTTCGTTTTACTGTACAATGAAAAATAATAGTAAGATTTATTGGACTATACAAATATAGATTCTTCTAGATCAGTAAATGTTTGAAAGTAAACATTAAGAGGCGAATTATATCTTAGCAGATTTTTATTTCATATAGAGGTAAGAAATAACATTTCATTACATTGAGCACCACAGAAGAAAAATATATTATGGCTACTCAAGCTTTCATATAGTTTTTGTGGATGAAGAAACTACATGATGATATGGTATTTGAATTGAGGTCTCCAATTGAAATCCATTGTGATAATTCAAGTGTGATAAATTTGAAAAAAATCAATTTCATCACTTACAAAAAAACCAAATTGAAATAAATTATCGTTTTATCAAGGAGAAGGTGGAGCATAGGCTTGTGAAGTTAGAGTATGTGCCTTAAAAACTACAAGTTGCAGAAAATATGGACATGTCCTTACCCAAAGAGGCATTTTAGTGGAATTTACTAGATATTGAAGTCAAATCGAGTCCCCAAACTTGAAATAGTGTGGATGTGAGACCACCTCTCCCTGGGGTATGATGTGTTTTTCCCTGATGTTATTATATATTTTCGTTATAATGTTGCAGCCACAAAGGAGTGAACATTGGGTTCACTGAAAAAGGGGGAGAAAATATCTTGATAAAGAATGACATGGGGAGAAGTTAATATGGGTATAAGAGAATTAAGGGGAGTCTGGAATCTAACATTGCTAGAGTAGTACTTTGAATAAAGATAAATAATTAGATAAGTTCATGATGATATCAGTTTACAATATATAGATTGATACTAGTGCATTCTTGAGATCCACATACAATGTTTAAATTGGTATCAAAAAAGGTTTATCAAGTGGTATTAAGAAATAAGTGACTATCTGCTAATCTTTTCATGCTACACTTGTTTCTCATGTCAATAATGGATCATGTGGGATTTGAGAGTGTATCGGGTAAATCCTTGACCACAATATGGAATTCCCAAAAGTGAATCTTATTAGAAGATGGAATATTCTTTTACATGGTATCAAAGAGTTAAGAGTTAAGAGTTTTCAACAAAGAAAAATGGATATATTTTTGAAAAAAAAACTCATAAATGTAACTTTGTAGTGTTTTTAGGATAATTGTGATTTCTGATAAATCATGTTAAGAAGATTGGTTATGGAGTTCTAGTGTGATTTTTGACTATGTATATTAAAAAAGGGTAGTGTTTTATGAATTTTCTAAAACATCATGAAAGAAGGAGTTTCATGACACATGAAGAGTTTTATTTTCCTATTAAATAGAGACCATGTTATGTGATTAAGGTGATGCTAAATCAAGAAGTTCATCATCATAGGAATGTTTCATGCATAGTGAAAGGTGTGAAACAGAGTTATGCATAGGTTCAACCATGTTTAAAAATAGGCAGATACCCCTCTCATTTTAGAATCTCAAACCTTAGATAATATTAGGTCTCTATAAAATGTAAGATTTGTGTGAATATATAAATGGAGATAAGTGTGTTTTTTTAATGATGAAATAAGATTTTATGAAGCAGTAGTTTTAGACTAGAATACCCTGATTCACCACCCCTCTCAGGGTATCCAACCTAATCAGTCTAACACTCTATCTACCTTAATTTCTATCTACGGATGGTATATTACACTCAAAAGAACCTGATATCCCAATGACTCATATAGGATTCTCCAAAATCAATAAATAAAACAATTATCCCTATTAGAGACTAATTTAGATGTAACTCTATGAAAACTAATAATATCTATCAGATATAGATTTTCCAAATTCTGAAATATGGTTTTGTCATGAATTGGTATAAAGTGATATGATTTGGTCAACATGTTGATCCCAACCCATATCACATTATTCTTTCAAGGGGTACACTGCCACCGAACCACAAATTCCATAGAAATACCATCCCATTACCAAGTTGAAAATCGAAGTGGCTGAAGAAAAAAATTAAGGTATTTGGTTTTTTCATTGACATATTTTCATGTATAACAATGAAAGAAAAAATCAATGATGTCCCATATCAAACCATGCCTCAAAAATAAAAGATTCATAAAATAGAACATCTTTGTGGTTTTAGGGTGCACATAAAACTCATAATTATAACAACCCCCATTACAACCTTCCACATTTATATTGAAATAAAACCAATTATGGAAACATATAATACCCTCTATAGAGAATGAACACTCAGTAATGGTCTCCACGTCATAAAGAGAGTTTCTAATAGAAAAAAAATTCTTCATGAAGTTGATTTTCAGAATAATCATCTAGAGAAGAGTGGAGGTCAATAGAACACCATCCAAGAAAACCTGGGTCCTTATTTCCTATACTCCTAATTGAAACTATGAAAAATATCCAAAAAGTTACACTCTTATAATGAATCTTTCATGGCATGGGTCATAAGTTTCCTTATCAAACATTAGCAATGAAATTCCCTTTGAATGGGGTATGGGAAATATAGAAATCAAAAGAATGAAGTTACTACACCCAAAACCTCTGGTGGAGAATAAAATTTCTTCGAGAGAAGATATAAGTCAAGATCTTGTGGTCACAATACACAGTAAACCTTTCTCCAAAAAAAAATATTACCTCACCTTATATGTGTGCATCATGGATGTGAGTTCAAGGTCATGTGATGGATAATTATTCTCATGTTTCCCAATCTATTAAAAACCCTAGGCTACCATGTGTTCCTCCTTCATAAGAAAATTTTCCAAACCTAAACCTGATATATCAAAAAAGACCACATAGCCCTGCCCTGGCCTCCAGAAGCATCATCCCGGGCACGAAAGTAAAAATAGATTTCATCTCAACAAAATAATGTTGACATTTATTATCCCATGAAAAATGTATTACCATCCATGTGAAAGAGGTCATCATAGAAGGAAACTTTGAGAAATCCTTTACCAATCGGTTATAGTACCCTACTAAATCTAAGAAGTTATGAATCTATAAAACATTACGTGGTTACTCCCATGTAATAATATCTTTCACCTTCTCAACATAAAATTCGATACCATGTTTTGAGACTATGTTTTCTAAGAACATCACTTCCCAAATATAGAAATCACACTTTAATATCATGTCAAAAAGTGCATGATTTCTTAAAAAATCCAGAACTGCTCTTATATAATACACACAATCCTCCTTAAACTGAGTGTAAAGTATGATGGAAACCAAAAAGAATGCCATGAACATATGAATATACTCTTTTAATATCAAGTTCATCAAATCCATAAAGAATATAGGAGCATTTCTTAGACCAAAAGGATTGACAAGATACTCATAATTTCTATACCTTCTCTAGAAGTTGGGTTTTGAAATTAAATATTCTTTTATTCACAAATGGTTGTAACTAGATTGATAATAAATTTTTGAGAACCACTTAACTCCTTATAAATATTCAAATATATCATCAATAAGGGGAAATTGATTATTTTTCATTACTATACCTCAATTTAGCTTTCCGTAATTAACACATAGGTGGAGGGTTCCATAAACATTCTTTAGAGAGAGAACTGGAGCTACCCAAGTTGACACAGTCATCCAAATAAAGACTTTCTCTAAAAAAATCATCCAGCTAAGAGTTCAACTCATTTATCTCTACTAGTTTTATTAAGGAAGAAGGTGTAGATTCTAATTGAGTACCGATTACTAAATCAATAGTGAATTCTACCTCCCTTACTGATGGAAAACCAGAGAAGTACAATAGAAAAATGTCATGAAAATGAAAAATAATTTGACAAAGATTATTCCTCAAATATTCCCACTATATAAAAAATATAAAAGTGATATTACTTTCCCTAATCTAGATGATATGTTGTGGATCTACTCAACCATGGGCCCCATTATCCCTGAAAGATACAACACATCCCATCAGGCATGGGAAAGGAGACCCGCCCTAGATAATTTTCAATCCGTGCTTTATTATCAATGGTCCAATCCATCCCAAAAATCACACCAAGTGGTTTCATGTTTTGAACCATAAAGTAAAAAATTATGGATAGTCTATGAAAAAGAGAAAACAGAGGGAGGAAAATAGAGACCTTACTCGGTATTTATTCCATGGGGAATAGTAATATCAATCACATAAGATAAAAGATCTCTAAAATGATTTATAAGGTTCACAATATGAGTCGATATAAATGAATGAGATGCAGCTAAATAAAATAATCTATGCAAAAAATATTAATCTCTTCTGTTGGTACCTCTCATAGTTGTTAGACCCATATCTACTTCCTCTGGATACTCTTCCATTATGTGAAAGAGCTTTGTTCGGGATGCCTATAGCTAGATCCAATTAGATCCTGAAGAATCTTCTTTAACTACATTAATTTTTTTTGTTGATGAGCCTGTGTTGATATGCTGGTAGAAAAGATTTAACATAATTTATGATTGTTTTCTGAACTTCCAAAGGAGCTGAAAATCATGGGTTTCTCAAATAAAACATGTTTCGAGTTCCCATGATTTCCACAATAAAATCAAGTCAAAGGGACTCTTTTATGAACTTCAGGAGGTTTAGAAGAACTATAATTTCTAGATCCACCATGAGAATAATCATGATACCTATTTACAATGAAATAACTCAAATAGATTTTACTAGGAGAAAAAGTAATTCCCTCTACCCCATACTTAGGATCCAAATCAAGTACAACCATCAATGCCCTATACAACATGTCTTAATAAGTGGTAAAATTCACTAAGAAAACTAGGGATAGAATATTAGGTCGAAGACCCATCTAAAACCATCAAGTATTAATATACTCATTTTATATAATCTTACGTTAAAATGGAATAATGTTATGAAATCAGTTTTTATATTCTATCAAGTTTAGTCATCCTGTTTGAGCTTTAAAAAGTCTATTTCCATAGCCAGCACCATAGACTCTAGAGAGAACTATTTAGTGAAAAGAGCCATGAAGTCCTTCCACTCTAAAACCTCATGCTTATTCAAAATCACCATAATGTTATAAAATCTCCTTCAAGGAACATTTGGTCCAAAGGTTTCACATTTCACCTTTATTGAATTAGGTTTTTTCCAAGAACTCAAAAAAGAATCTCTATCCTTCTCAAGAAATACTCAATATTTTTAGGATCATTAGAGCCATTGAACACTAGTGGATTCTAGTAATGGAACTCCCTAGAATGATTATGAGATTCATCCCTATGAGGTTTTATGGCTAGAGCCAAAATGGGAACAAGTATAGGTGACCATCCTAGAGTTTGTATAACTTTCATAATTACTTCAATGAGTTTTTGGTTTAAAGAAGGATTCTCTCATTGGGGTTCACCAACATCATTCTAATTGGACATATTCACACATCTTATGGGAGGAATGATGCTACAAAATATCATAAAATAATATTGAAGAAATCATAATATTACATAGATCAACAAGTCAATGATTGTAATAGGGAAATCGCCAATGATATTGTACCTGATTGGTAGAGGCTCCTGCTTGGCATCCAAGAGACCGAGGATCAAAATCCAGATGGGGGTGAATTTATGGGTTCCTATAGCATGAACGATGTGGTACTATAGAAATAGAAACTACTCTTTCGATTTGGGCCTAACCTTGGGCTGCGAAAGACCTTCTGGCCACAGGGACTTTGGGATGTAAGGGACGCCATTTCACCAATGGACTTCAGGAAATAGGGAATTCAGGCCACTGAAAAGACGAAGAATCGACTTCGGAAAACCACATCGGAGCAGGCCTAGATGAAGATTTAGAGAAAAAAATAGAAAACACTAGAGCAGAGCTAACCACATTGGAATAATGAGAGGGTACAGAAACTACCAATGGGACCAAGCCATGTGAAGCTATGCATGGGGAAGTGCTAATTGATTAGCCATACAAGGTGGGGATCTTTGTTCTTTCAAGATGAAAATACTAGGAAGGGGATGTTTCAAGGGTGTTAGGTCTTAGGAATTTATGTTAATGTATTAGGGCATGTATAGGCCGTGTTCTATGGTTAAATGGGTCATTTAAGGGTTTCCCTTCAACCCTTAAAAGTTGTATTATCCAAAAAATAAATAAAAAGAAGGCTTGTGGCCCATTCAGATTAATAAATACATTAATCCCATCAAATAATAACCCAAGATTTTGAATTCAACTACCCAAATAAAAATATTTGAAAAGACTCAAAAAATATAAAATTATTCCATAAGACACCTTTCCCAAACCACTAATGGGGACATAATGATTTTTACAATGAGTGCTGGCTAGAAACTCACTCACATATACCTCCTAAGTCTTGAAATGATATTCCAAATTGTAAACTGACATCATAGAAATAAGATTCACCTTACTTTGATACAACATTTTCATGAACCGACTCAGATACCATGGTATCCTGATAACTGGGACAAAACATACATAGCCCGAAGGGATTTATCAATCCCCATGGGTTTGAGACTAGAACGAATAACCATACAATATAAAATAGGGAACAAATTTACAAAAAAAGATTAAGAAACAATTTAATATGATCAATACTCAAAAATAGATAAAGTACCAGAAACCAAGTAGTTATATAAAAAACCCAAAACTGTTCATCAATAAAGTACTCAGAAATTGAAAAGGTAAAATCAACATCCCAAATGAAACATCACTCTAATCCTAAAGGTTTAATAACATCCACTACCTCCAAATGGTTCATTCCCATTTCTTAGACACAATAAAAGGAAATCTTGATCTGACTGTTGGAAAAGTTATTTTGTGAGATAAAAATAATATTAGGGTCCCAAAAAGTATTTAATATGAGGATTCCATTATAATAAACCAAAAAATGATGTCAATTTAAATAAAATAGGGCATCACATTATACATTTTCATGTTTAAAAAACATTCTTTCATTTCAAAATAATTGAAAATGTTCCAAATATCTGTTGAATAAAAATTTCATATAAAAAAACTTATATTAATCACTAGGCTTGATAAAAGAAGTCATAAACAATGGAATATATATCAAAATAATCTAAAAAAACATGATCATCTGCACTGTAGTATGATAGTTTCAATCATATAATCCTCATACATCTAATATCACTCATCATGGAAAAGTGTGTACACACATTCCTCAAGCTCAAGAGGAATATAACTAATCAAAATCCCACCATGGATAAGATCTTCCTACCTAGGATTTTTTTATATTTTTCATTGTCAATCCATTTATGAGGAATTATCATCCTAGCATGCTTATCTCAAATAACCTAGTAATTACATAAGCTCTAATGTGTTCAATCAATCAATCAATAATGGGTAAATAATCACATTTTAAATCAATCATCATTTATAATTCAATTTCCCAATATTCAATTTCAATATGCCAATATAGTTTCAAAAAAACATGTATTTTTCATCACATCAGATCATTTCAATGGTTCCCCTCCCCTCACTTATAAAAGGGTTCATCCTCTCCTCCCTTATTCAAAAGTTTAGAGCCTTGAAAATCCTTAAAATCTACTTTGATATTATATTATCTTCCTTCCCTATATCCTAGACCCTCTGGTATTTCCAAAATATCATCCTTTACAGGCTTAAGGTGTCGTCAAAAGGATATTTCTCAGTGAAGAGGTAAAAGTATTAACTGAGTACTTTGAATTTTATTTTCTTTTCAACCTCCCCTAAATCTATGGTATCCAATAAAAAATAATAAATTCATTACTTTAAATATTCATAATTTTTATTATGATTATGTAACAACCATTATGTACGTTCTTAACATCCTATGAAAAAGAAATCCATCAATTTTCCATAGATACATCTTACAATTTCCACATAGTAGTGTACTTTATTTAAGCACCATTTTACTTGGATTTCTATATATATATATATATATGAAGATCCTATTATTATGTTTTTGTGAAAAATTATTTATTGAAAATAATATTTTTTTAATGAATGTTTTTTTAAAATTTGAAAATAAGAGTTTCTGGGTGTTTAGAATGCTACTGTTATGAAGTTTCTTGAAAAAAATGGACATTGGAAATTATCTTTTTAAACTTATAAGACAAGTTATATAGTTTTTTTGTTCATTAAATTTTCAAACATAATGAATAATAAAATATAAAATATTATGTATGTTGTAGTAAATAAGATGTTTTCAAATTGGATGTTTTTGAAAAATAGATCAGAAAGAATTTTGTGAAGTTTGAATGATTTAAAATAAGATATCCTAGTAAATAAGTTTCTAATGTGATTATGGTATAAACAGATCATTGTAAAAACCCTTTAAATGGAATTTTTCTATAAATAATTTGTAAGGGAGTTTTCTAAGTCGAATTAATATCCAGTTAGAATATTGGAAAAGTGGAAAACTCTATAAAATTTTTTTTTATGGAAAACTAACTAAAAAGTTACTAATCAGACAAAAAATCCATTAATAATTTAGTTCACTATCCATCAGGTGAATAATATTTAAATGTATTCAAAATTGGTCAAATGTTTTGCTATAATTTCATAATTTTTCAATTTATATACAAAATGAAAATCATCAGATACACCAAAATATGATCATAAAACTAACATAATATGTTAAAGCTTTTTTTATTGAGTTTATGTTGTTTCACAAATTTGAAAATAAATTAAAATGAAAAAATAAGGACAAGGGGATTTATGATGTTTTTGCAGACATTTCCAAACACTGGGTTTTACTGTTGAATATTTCTATATAGAGACTTGTAATAATATTTGACTATGTTTCAGAAGACAAAATATGATTGGATGGATAAGTTTTTATAAGGAAGTGAAGTTAAACTGGGTAACTATATAGATTATTGTAAATATAGTTCTTTATAATCCACTAGACACAGACAAATAGGTTAATGTCCCATACAAAATTTACAAGAATTTTCAAATATTTAGTTTAAAAAAAAACAAAAAAAAAGAATAAAAAGTAATGAAACAATAAGTTATGATGTTTATACCATATAAAGATAATGCATCTGACTGGTATCTTTAAAAGGTACAAAAATTTAGTCAACCATCATCAGAATGTTTACTTGTTTTTCAAGTGGTTCAATGAAAGTGAGTTTTGCATACAAATATTTATTTAAAATGTTTGAAGTGTATTTTTTTGGAAAAAATAGATGAATATTCAATCGAATGAAAATTTCCAAGAAGAATACACACAAAATTTTAGAAAAATGAAGGATTATTGGATGGATATTTTCTTGAAGAACTACACGATGAACATTTTTTAGAAAAATATTTTTTATAAAATTAGAGATATTCTATTCTTTCTAATTATATTTGTGTCTAGATAAAAATAAGATTGTTTGAAGAGTTCCATAACATGTCAATTTAAGGATTTATTAGGAAGGTTATAATTAATGGATAATTATGGAATTTTCAACATGATTCAAGAAGAATCTTGAATTCTTGATAAGTGTTCAACTGAAATTCAAATTTGTTGGGAATTTGGTTTCTTAAAATTTTTGTGAGTGGGAGAATGAAATATAATTTCAAACATTTCTAATTTTGGGGAACTGATATAAAAGGTAAAAAGTAAATAGTACATTACACTAATCATCCTACACAAAAAGTTGAATTTATGCTCAATTAGTGTCCTAAGTGAGTTTCAAAATGAGTCGGTTTTATGTTGACGGGTTTTTTTGACATATGATGTTTTGATCAGAAGCTTCATATAAAGTTGAAGTTTAGAATATTAGACATATAATTTTTATATAGTTTTCCATATAGATTTGGGGGGTGCTATAAATTGATAATCATAGAGAGACAATTTTATATCCGGGATGAGTTTTTAGTGAGACAAACTTACTAGACTCTCTCCAAGCATAGAAACAGAACAATGGACAGACGTCAAAGGAATGGTCAAAAATAGATGGACCAATTTTTCTTTATTAAAATTTCTATATATGATTTAAAAATTTCATATATTTTTTTCCTCAAGTTTTACAAGAATAAATTTGGAATCTAATGTGAGTTAGTGTAATCATACCTATCAAAAAATATAAGGATTATAATGTGAGTTACCTCAAAAGTTGTATTCACATATTAATAAAATTTAATTTATATGGACCTATGGGAGTGGAAATGGAAACCATGTAGGTTGTCACATTAAGGTAAAAACATTATAAATCATACATTTATTATTAAATTTCTCCTATTTTCATTCTTTTGAGATTTTAGTAATTTTGATAAAGGAAGAAACCATATCAAGTTTTAGGATCTAATTTTCATAAAATTTGAAATTTTTAAAATGGTCACTAGTGATTCAACACCTCCCTTTTAGTGGTTTAATGATCCTTAGGAACATTAATTGGTAACAGAACCATGGATCCCCTACTAAATATTTATCCTGAAAAATATCAACTCTATTAATGGAAGAGGATTACATACCTTCTTTAGAAAATATTATCAGTTTTGGAAAAAAATGATACTCCCACCTCTATATATTTTATTTGTGGTTATTGACGTAGTCACACTTGGGTTTACACCATTTGATAAAGACACTCCTATGAATTTTTCTGAGAAAAATACATTAAGGTTGGTGGAAAAATTATAAATTTTATTTTAATGACTTTTTCAAAAATTGTATTTATCATGGTGATAAGTCACTAAACAGCCAATGAAACTTTGGAAAACACATAAGTTTATTAAAGGGAAACACCAAAGTGAAAGAGGAATATTTGGAAATCTAGTTAAGAATATTTTATGATATTAGAATGAGAGATGGGGAAAATATGGATGAGTAATTTTAGATAGACTATGATGTTTTTTTCACTATCTATGGTTTTTGAGATAACTATGGAGATTCTACCATTGGAAAAAAACTCCTTATAAAATCACCTAAAAAGTTTTAGTCATAAATCAATTCCTTCGAAGATAAAGATTCTTTATATATGGATGAATTTCATAATTCTATTTTTGTTTATGAGATGATAAAATATCTAGAATTAAAATAGAAAATTAAAGATTAAATAGGTTTTGAGACTTTGAGGAATTTTAAAATCAAATATTTAGATCATAAAAATATTGAAAAAAGAGATTTTAATTAAAATAAATATAATGAAATTAGTCAAACAATCATGTCCCTCATCTCTAAAAATTACTCGAGAGGCAACGAATATTATGGAGGTATACATACACTCAATTTTTTTGACTGTAGAGGAATTAAGAATTTTTTATATGAACTTCCCTATAAAGAATGTAGGATAATATAAAAATAATTATGAAGTAAATATTCAGTAGAAATTTTTTAACAAATCTTATTAGAGAGATAAGAAGTACATTGGTGGGAAGAAAAATTTCATAAGAAATATAATAAGTACATTGTGTCAGAAAGTTTAATCAAATAATACTAATAACAATTCATCAAAATATAATATTTTTTGAAAAGTTCAACACCTTATTCGAAAATGGTTAGATAAATGATTATTCGATAAAAATTGAATAATTCGTAGGACATAAAGAAACATAAAGGGGATATCAACTAAAATAAAAAATTATAGATAATCTTGTTTAGAAAACTAAACTCAATAATTCAATCATATTAATGAAGAAAGAATGTAGAATTATATGTGAAACAAATATGTTATAAAATAAGATGATTAGTATATATAAGATATTTTAAACCTTAAAATAAAACATTTTTCAATGAGGAAAGGTTTTGGAAGTTCAAAATAAGAAACATGCAACTAAGGATGATGTGAATTATAAAAATCAATCATAAAATCAGGAAGATTAAAGTACATTAATAAAAATTAATCAATATTTTAGTAAGTACTCAAAGGTGAAAGGTAAATCACCTCAAGTTGTTGAGAAATATCACTCCAAGAATAAGGTGAAATATCCACCAATAGATAGTAAATGTATATCTTATTTTACTAGCCTTGCATGTGTTTGGGAAAAAGAATAAAAAAATTTGGTTGATAAAAGATGTCAAAATTCTACCACATCAATCAAATTTGAAAACAAACTTTATATTAAAATTTATTCATTTTATAAGGAAAAAAAATATAAATATCTTACAAACCATGATAATCTTCCTCTAAAGATAGATATTATATTTGTAGAATACTGAGATTTGATTGTTTTTATAATTTCTGCAGAATTTTATGGAAGAGATGGTACATATATTGGAAAAACATGTCCCTTATTATAAATATACTAGAAAAAATAGGGTCAATATTAGAATAAAAATGATAAATTTTCTTATTCCACAAGATGTCAAAAAAGAAAAATCTCATGATGTTGGAAATTTTTGAACAAAAAATCAATTTGATTTTCTAGAGTAAGTCTACAGAATATGTGACTAATAAGGACACTTTATTGAAGAATTTATGAAAAATATTCTAGGAAAAATTTAATATTCTATAAAAGAAAAGAAAATTAGAAGGAAAAAATTTAGAGAAAGTGCATTTGTTGTTGAAATAGCAACGAAAGAACGAAAAAATTAGAAATGTAGATTCATGATAGTGGTTTTTTCTCACATATGATAAGAGATTTTAAAAAATTGAAAGATATAAACAATCATTGTAGAGAATTAGTTTCATTCAAAAATTATAGTTCATTAAGAATCATAGGAATGAAAACTGTTGATAATGTGCCATCAAACTGAAATCAAAGGAATTTTTATATGTTGATGGGATCAATACCAAAGTACTAAGTATGATACAACTTTGTGATGATAAAAAGAAATTTGTTTCTAGAAAATGTTGAGGAATAATCATAAATAGATAATATGGTATGTTTTTTTACCATGGGTGAACTAACAAGTGGAAATATCTTCCAAATAGGGAAACATTGTAACTCCTATTATTTTAGTGATGATGATGAACAAAACTGTATCATAAAAAACATAGGAATCAGGGACAGAAAATTGTGAACAAACATTATAAATTAGATTTTATAAGAAACATGAAATCATCTAATAGGAAAGAAAATGATGTTTGAATAAAAATTTTAAATGGAATATGATTGGCATAATTCAAAAGAAAAGTTGACATTTAGTCTATAAGTCATTTTGAACTTATTCAATCCAATTTCTATGGGTTAATGAGAATTCGATCAAAGAAAAGAGATTTATACTTTATCACCTTTATTGATTATTTTACTCAGATGAAAAAAATAGTTTATGAAGCATAAAAGATATTCCACATAAACATTCATATTTTTTATAGGAGAAGTTGGGAGAGAAATGGGTATTTATATAACGAATTTTAGAAGTAACAATAGGAATGAAAACACATGAAATGAATTAGAATCATATCTAAAGAATAATGAAATCAAACATTAGTACTATTCTCAAGACACCCCTTAAAAAATGGTTTTTTAGAAAGGAATAATGATATCTTGGTGGAAATGGGAAGATGCATACTGGAAGAGTATAAAAATTCTATGATTTTTGGGATATAAGTTTTTAGTAATAATGTAAATGTACAAAATAGATGTCGGTTAGGGCTAGAATCCATCATGGATTCCAATGAGATTTTTTATAACAAAAAACAACTACTACAGTATTTCATAGTTTTTGGATGTTCATATTTACTAACCATCAATAATCCAGATATTTTAAAATTTGATAAAAATGACTAGGATGGAATTTTCATACGATATTCACCCAATAGTAAAATTTATAAATTTTAAAACAAAAATTTAAAAAAGTTTGTGGATTCATACGAAGTTAATGTTTTTGAAAATCCAACCCCCTTCAAAAATTTAGAATATTGAGAAATTTTTTTTGAAGACCTCTAATGAGAATAATAAAATTTAATAAGATAATGAGCCAACACAAGTGAATGAAGATTCAAAAGAATCATGAAATGAGTAAATTTGAGGAGGAATAAAAACTCTAAAATTTCATACTCATCAAAAATAGGCCAAGTCTAAGATTACTATTTGAAATAATAAGGCTTTATTTTAAACCAGAATAATGTTAATATTTGAAAATAAAACATCACTCATCTCACAGGTTGATCCAGAATCAGTTTTAGAAGCAGTTGAACATAAATAATGAGTAGGTTCTATAGATGTGGAGGTGGATCAGATTGAGAAAAATAAAACCTAGTAACTTTTTCCACATTGACATGAAATAATATTATTGGGAAAAAATAGATATATATAAAAATCCATATGAACAATGGTAAGTTTCAAGAAACAATTCACAACTTTTTTAAAGAATATTCATAAGTATAAGGGGAGTATTTTAAAGAAACATTTTCCCTTATTGCAAGATTAGAATCTTTAAAACTAAACATAGTAGTGGTTTTACATAATTATTATAAAATTTAACAAATGGATGTAATGTCAACATTATAAAATATAGATATTAAGTAAGATGTTTACATTAAATAAACAATTGTATTTTAACTTGATAGATATGAAACAAATGTTATAGATTTATTAAATCCTTTTGTAGGATGATATTAACTCTGTGATCTAGGTACTACAGACATGATAATTTCTTGAGAAAGGACAATTTTTATAAATGGATTATTTAGAGTAACTTATATGTGAAGCAATTGAACTTATGTACAAATTTTTTTATTATTATTGATGAAAAAATAATATTGGGGAATGATAGAGAAAATGAATCTAAAGATTTTGTTAAAGAAATGAATATAAAAATTGAAATGTAAATGATCAAAGAATTAACCTTCTTTTTGGTCCTACAATTGCAGCAGAAGGACAAATATATTTTTATATCACAAGAAAATTATTCCAATGAGTTGTTAAAAAGTATTTTGATGAACAAATATAAATAAGTTTCTATAAATATTTATTTTGGAAAAAAATATAGTTATGATGAGGCTAGGATAATTTTGAATTAAAAAGAAATTGAGATGTTGATAGAAATTTTATTATATACTATAACTTCATGGATAAACATCATTTATGTATAAATAATATGAAAGATACAAGTGTGATATCAAAGAATCAAATAAATTTAACGAAAAAATTTCTTATATTTGTTAATGGGGAAATTTCTAATGTGTTATTGTATAAGAAAAGTTTTTATATGAAATTTAAAGGATATATCGATTCTTATTGTGCTGGAGATATGATATAAAATACAAATTAAGAGGAAAATTTTACATTGCTGAATGATTTATGAGATGGTATTATTAGTAACAAATTTCCCTGAACATGATCATATCAGAAGAAGAATATGTTTATATTACTAGGTATTTTACTCAAATGTTATGGATGAAAGTTTATCTAGAATACTTGAAAGTATACATTTTCAAACCATTGAAGAGAATTTTTGATAATCAGACTTTAATTTATCTTTCTAAAAAACCTATACAATACTCAAGATTAAAGAATATTAATATTAAGTATGATTTCATACAAGATAAATTTGACAGTGGAGATGTTATAACTGAGTACAATCCTAAAAAATATAAAATTGTATATGCTTTCAAGAATTTAGTTTCGAAAGAGGTATTTATATAATGGTGGCTATAAATTCATGTTAATTCACATCCAAAGGATTCCTAAAATATATAAGGATTTCCCCCACAATTTTTGGATTATATTAACAAAGTGGTAAAATATGTACAATTTTGTCCTAAATGGGGGAGATAAAGAAGATTAATTCATAAATTTATTTAATTTTCTGGTTGTTATAAAATAACGGAGAGAAAAAATTGAGAGTTAAATGTTTATAGAAAAGGTTAATAAAATAAAAGTGAGGTGGATTTTATCTTAACAAGGACAAAACGTTTATTATCACTGAGGAATAGAATTCTTTAAAACATTACCCTATTGAGTAGTGTGGTGTTGTGACCTTATCTATGTGAAATGACATGTTTTGGAAAATTCTAAAAGAAATAAGTTGCAAAAAATTCTACGAGATGAAAAATGATGACTGTTAAAATTTGTTAATGGGAGTTCTCAATAAACCATACGATGGAGATTAAATATCCTTTGTGATGTTTTCTAAACAATGTTTTGTTTTTGTTGAAAAATAACTTTTATTAAACACTTATTTAAAAAAAATGAAACAGTAGTTTTTATAAGTTGAAAAGGTGGTTGTTATAAAGTTTATTGAAAAAAATGAAATTAGGAATACTTTTTAGAAACATAATACTTAATTCAGATGATTATTTTAAATTTTTTTATGTTTCTAACTTGACAAAGAAGTCGTGATACAAGATAATGTTTATTTTCGGAAATAGAATTTTCAAAAGAGGATGTTCTAAAAAAACTATTTAGACATAATTTTTTTTATTTTGAATTATATTAAAGTATTTTTTCAATTAAAGAATTTTCTGTTGTGAGGATAGTACAAACTAATCATCATAAAAACCCTCTGGATGGAGTATTTGTATAAAAAAATTAGCATTTATTTTTCTGAGTCATATGAACATTCAGTAAGAAATTTTAAGAATTATATAATTCCAAATGATGCTCTGGTAATATAAACTATCATAAAAAAGTTTCTAATTGTAAATACCTTCCATTAAGATGTATTAACACTATCCATTAGATGAAAAAAATTCATAATTATTTATAAGTTGAGTTATCAGTAAAATTTTATTTAATAAGTTCATATGTTGTCATTTGACATAAAAACTATAGATCATAAAATGTACAAATTCATGATAATTATAACAACACAGTTCGTCAAATTTTTTATTTTTATGTTTTTATAGTTTCAAAAATGGAAAGGAATTTTAAAAAGTAAAAAAATAAAGAAAAAGTCCATGATGGTGTTTTTTCTAGACGCACAAACTTCTAGAAAAACATTTGTAAAAATTAAGTTCTCTAGTTGAATATCTTCGATCATACTTTCAAAGAAGTTTAAATATTTCTCAGAAAACCAAAGATGATTAGATGTAGGAGTTTTTAAAATTAATATAAGTTCAACATGGTTACCAAACAGATGATATCATATTTAGTTTTTCATGATCCATCAAAAATAAAATAGTGGATTGAGATCCCGGATAAAAATTACTGGAATTTCTAAACACCGAGGTTTTATGAAAAAACTGGAATAAAAAGGGCTAAAATAAGAAGTTATGAATTTTTTACCTATAAGAGATGTTTCATGTGGCTGATTTCATTAGAAGTTACAAAAATTTATTCAACCATATTTAGTATATTGTTTACTTGATTTTCAATAGGTTTAAGAACAATAGACAGAGGAAAAGTGAGTTTTTTGAACATACATTTTTTTTATAAATCATAATTTCAATAGTTTTGTTACAAGATAGAGATGAGTAAGATTACATTGGATGATAAATTTTTATAAGAATACACATATAGTTTGACAAAAAGTAACAATGATGGTCTGGAGAGTTTCCTGAATATGTTCCAGAAAAACATTTTCTAGATAGATGTTTTTCTAAGAATGAGGATGCCATACTATCTTCAACTAGATTTTCATCTAGATAAAAATGAGTAAGTTTGAATAGTTTCTTTACATGTAATGTTAATGAATATTAAATAAGGTAATTAATTGAAGGATATTTCATGTAGTTTCAAGAATATTAAAAAAGTATCCTGAATGATTGATAAGCGTTGAAGTGAAATTTAAATGTTCGAAAAATTGGTTTCTATGAATTATAGTGAGTGGGAAAACAAAATGGATTTCCCACCTTTTCTATTCTAGGAGAACCTATATAATGGGTTCAAAGTACATCATACTTTATACTATTCAACCCATACAAAAATTTAATCCCTTAGAAATTAGTATCATAAATAAGTTTAAAATTGAATCTTTTTCAGGTTGAAGAACATTTCTGGATAGAGGATGTTTATATTCAATGCATTGAAAATTATTTATGTTTAATATATGAGACACAAAATCTATATCTTCTTGGGAAAATTTAGGAGGTGATATGTTTTTATGAAAAAATAAATATAATTTTTTATTAGGTGTATGTTTTATGTGAGGCTCACCAGATGGACTTTCACCAGATGTAGAAAGAGCGCACTAGACAGACAACTTCTGGACGAATTAAATTGAATGGACTAGTTTTTCCTATAGAAATTTTCTATAGTTCATTTACAATGATTTATATCATTGTTCATATCATATGTTTTGTAAGAAATTATATATAAATTAATGGGATTATGTATAGTCAAACTTTTCAGAATATAGAACCAGTCTAATGGGATTTGGATAAAAATTTGTATTCACTTATTACTTACAGTTGATTTCCATGGACCCATGGGAGGGGATATGGAATGAATATAGGTTCTAACACAAAGGTCTGAGATTTTAAATCTCTTTTTTTTAACTTTTCATGTTTTTATTTTTTTGAGTTTTTTATAACATTGATAAGAAAATTTACTCTGATAATTTGTAGGGCATAAATTTTATAAATTTAGAAATTTTTAAAAACGCCACCACTGATTAACCCTCTCATCTTAGTGGTATAATGATACATAGTTAATTTAATGGAAATAATGAATATATATAATATCTATGAAATATTTATAGTTATTTTAATATAATATATCATTTACTTTATCACTCATCAACATATTATAAAATGATAATGTTGCTCACGGGTATGTGTGGAATATCACCTCCACAATATAAAGTGATTCATTTTGCATGTTAAAAATTAATAGATGATTATATATATATAAGGAATTTATATTATATTTATGTCATGATTAAGATTTTTTTAGATGATCAAACCGTGTCCAAGGTGAAAGAACCCTCGAACAAAAACATGAAGGGAAAATTGAGTAGTTTTTACCTAAATGTCCATTTTGAGAAAGAATTATTAATAAAAGTAAAATTGAAATTTAAAAGGAATTGAAGATATATAGTTATTTATCTATTTAGTTTTTGATGATATGTATAATAAATTTATATATATTATTATCATTTTAAAAACACTTATGAATCAATTCAGATCTAAGGTAAGGGTTAATTTCACATTCTTATCATTATTTTGAATTGTTTTTGTTTAATTGTCTATTATGGGACATACATGGTATTTATATCTTAAATAACACATATATACTTATATAATATTTATTTTTTTAAATTAAATGTTTTTTCATTTACCTCTCATTAAATACTCAAGATTCCAAAATAATATTATTAAGGAAAACTTGAATTTTTATTTAGTTGAGAATATTTTTATGACATGTCCATGTTTTAAAAAAAACTAAAAAATGTTAATAATATTTTATAATGATTTATTGAAGTACTTTTTACCCAATTATGAATTAATATTAAAAAATTTAAAAGTGATATTCAGGTCATTATCCAAATGGGGTACTTTATTCCAATTGTTTGAACAAATTATTTGTTTGAACAATTACTATATATGAAAATTTTACCACCATCATAACTATTATTTATGATGAATATTCATATGAAACATTCAATGGTTTATTCTAATGAAAATATATTTACTATTATTTTGGGAATTTTTTTATCTTTAATTTATTATTTCAAAATCAAAAGGGGTTTTTTCCTCAAGGAATTTTCCATTGGTATTTTTAGAGAATTTTCAAACATGTTAACATATTTTGATGAATATTATGTTGTAATAAGGATAATATAAAATGTTACCTTCCACTATATTTCTCTATATGTTTAATGTAACACCATGAGTCTTTTATTAAATATTTCTCTATAAATAATTTTATTTCTTTGGTATCTTGTATTGCACGCAACACTATGCTTAAACAAACCGATATATACTATTAAAATATTGTATTTTTAAAAAAAAATTATAACATAGATTACGAATTGGTGTCTACGAATATGAATAACCATGTTTTCAAAATTATTTATTTTTTAAGGTTAGTGTAATAAATAGTTAGCTTTATTAAAGTCATTTTACTCTTCAAAAATATATTTTCTTAAAAAAATGACATTGTTACTTTCTATGAGAAAATAAATATAATTAATTTGGAAAATTTTATATAAGTTATCTGAAAAAATAAAAAACACTTTTTAATTCATCATGCCAGAAATTATTTTATAATGTATTTTAGTTAATTTTCTAAAATGTTTGAAATATTAATTTATAGTAAAAAATAATGATTTATATTGAAACTATATTTTATTTTAAGGCATTTAAAAACTAAAATTCTATTTTTCATTAGTTTTAAAGATTGAATAGTTAATTATTATTATAAATAATCTATTATTTTCCCTTGGAATAAATTTTATACATGAATTTAGAATAAAAAAATTACTTAAAAATGGTGTCTTTCTGAAAACATGTTTTTCGATGATTTTTTTGTCTAATATTAAATTAAATTTTAAAAATTATATATTTTAAATTTTTAAAAATTTATTAAATATTTTTAATAATGATTTAAAAATATATAAAATATATACCTTTTATATTTGTTCAAAATAAATAGTAACCTTAGTAGTTTTTATTACAACGGTAAAGGGTAAATTGGGTAATTAAGAGTACAAAAAATAAATAGGGACTATAATGTTTTCCTAACTACTATAAAATTTTTATTAGATTGTTAATTTGTGACAATACTAATCCAATTTTATAATTTGTGACCATTTGAGACCAGTTAAATAATATTATGACCATTATAGTATTTTATATAAAGAAACGTAATAGATGCCACACTATTGTTTTTTATAAGTGTAACATTTGTATTATGTGGTAATCTAGAATATTTGTTTGACTATAAATATTATTTTTAATATTAAACATTTTTATTCATAATTTGTATTTATTTTTATTTTTTATGGTAAAAATAATTATCTAAAACGCTTACACAATACCGATGTAGTAATTATTAAATTAATATAAAAATAAAATTAATGATATTAAAAATATTAAAATAATTTTTTTGAGATATTTAAAGTTATACCAAAATAGTATAGGTAACTATAAAAAATTAAGGATATAGTAAAATATTTGTTTCTAATTTTACTTTTTTCCTTCTTGTTTTGAATGTTATAGTAATGAATACAATCAAAATTGAAAATAATTATGTTTTATGGGATTAATAATTTATTAAATTACCTACAAATCATAAAGATATTAAATAAGTAAAGGTAGATAATTTATGGTATAATAATTCACACAATGTTCATTTATGTTCAATTTTAAATTATTTTTCTCTAGAATGGTCGTATTATTTTTTAATATTTTGAGAAATTCCAAAATCACCCCTCCTCGCCTTTTAAATACAACCACTCACCACCCCATATACTCAGACCATCAAATCCTTTAATATTTTAAAATATATCCCAAAAAATCTCCTACAAATTCTCCCCACATTAACAGTTTTCGGTCTCACCAAACAACTAATTCCATGTTTCTCAAGGGGTCTATTAAGTATGTGTTATTGAAGACGTAACATTCTCAAACTACCTCTTTTAACTTCCTTACTTCTTCCACATTATCCTGACATCCTTCATTCATTAAAGAATAATAACTCAATTACCATGTGTATAATTGAATTTTATATTTCTCATATAATATTTTATATATATATCCCTTTTTCTCACCTCCTCTTATTCAAGGAATGAAAATCATTGTCCAAATTATGGTGGTTAATCATATCCATGGATAATGAGTTTTTTATTTCTATTACCACCTTCATGGCTGGTCATAAAATAATAATTATCATTAAATTAGATTTTAATAATTATACTATAAATTATTTCATGTTATTTAACTAATATATTGGCATGATATTATATAAAATTAAACTAATGTGTGATGGTCGCAAAAAAACCACCATTATAAACTAATCATTTATCATTGACATTTTATCAAATGAATCATCCTCATGTCAGAAAATAAAATGGAATATCGGACTATTTAAGATTATATAAGTGTATTAATACCATTTCATTTCAATTATATAATTGTATTCCCATTCAATAAGAACTTCCATAATTATACACAAGTTAACTGACCAAGAAACCATGAAATGAAAACTCCCAGAATGATAAAATTGAACCTTATAACTCATCAAAATGGCCATAAATAAACTTAATAAAATTATAATAAATAAAATACCTTTATAATAGGTTCTTAATTAATTATTAATGAATTTAGTTTTATAATCCATTACATTATGTCAAAGTTCATAACACATTCTCATATAATGTAAGGGATCTCACTGAACGTCTATAATTCCATTAGGTTAATCTTTTTCTCTCTTTTACTATATTTATCTCTTAATTAAGATTATATAAAATTACTATATTCTATATATATGTCCCAAAAATATTTATGTAGATCAATTAATCTTTAATTAATGGGTAATTATGTGTTTTACAAGGTTCCCTTCTCAATTCATCTATATAAGCAATCCTGATTAAAGGCATATTCTCTGTTTCATACCCATTTTAATGTACACTACATAAAATTATTTAAAAATAATTTTTTTTATAAAATAACTCAATTTATCATGAATAAATGTATTTTTCATTTCATGTTTTATTAAAACCATTTTTACTTTATACTCTTTGAATACTCCTTGTTCGTTTCCCTAAAACTCTACTTATGTGGTGAATTTATAATGCTAGCTAACCACTCTATTTAATTTTTTCAATGTGGCTAGAAAACATTATTATTTATATATTATTATTTCTCTATTTTTCCAGACCATTAAGGATTTAAATCCCTTACTTCATGGATACCATTTATTATACCCTTTGGTTATGCCTTATAACAAGATTGAGATACTGATTTCTTCCCATGGGAAACCCTTATTATTATTATTTATTATTAATTATTTATGAGGAAAAAATAAACATGAACAAGTTATGAAAGGTTCACCCTGATTTAACTCTAATTTATTGGGAAATATTTTAGTTTCATAAGACATTATGTATGGTATTAGGGAGTAAACCTAATCCATTATGGGACTCAATCCACTGTTTGATATTGTCTTGGTAGTTAACCTTAAATCATGTTTATTTCGTGATATATGTTTCTTCCACATTCATATTTACCATTATCATATGATTCCATGTGCTATATGATACATTCTCTGATGATTAATTATGATCATTATTTTTTTGTTATCATGTTATTCTCTCTAACCCATGTGTTATGATTTATTCCCATGTTTATTCCCTTACTAGGATTTTTAACTCATCTTGTTTGTCTTTGTATTCCCTAGGATATCCTATGATGTTGTAGGAGTTAAGAGGGAGATCATATCTCATTATTAGTATTAATAAAATTATATTTTTATTTTTTGTTTCATTTTTTTAATTATGTACCTAGTCTCCCAAAGACACTATACTTGTTTATCCTTGGTTTGTATTTAATGGGTAATGGTGCCTAAAATAATGTAAAATTGTGTGTAAAAGGTTTGGGTCACTATTTTTGGTATTGTATGGAGGAATATTTACTTTTGGGGATTAGGAAAATAAAACTTTAATAAGTACCGTAGGTCCAATTCTATCACCATGTATAACCTAGACTGAAACTTATGGAATCATAAATTAGGATGTACATTTAATTTATAAGTTCATACTATTATTTTCATAGTTTCATTTTTAAATAATCATTAGATAAGTATTCAATCCCACTAATATTTTTTAGTGGATAGAAATATGTGAACCTGTGCTATAAACTAATGACATGGGAAATATAATGATTTCCCAAATGATATACCAAACCTGATGGGAATGGGAGCTTAAAACATCATGACATTACTAGATCTACTGGCTTAATTTGTGAATAATAACTTGATTAATTTGGAAAATAACACCTTCTCCAAAGAAAGATCATGTTGTGGTAAAATCATTTATATAATTAAGTACTCCTATTTTTATTGGATCTTCAAATCCCCTTATCATTCAAAATGGATTAACTCCATTGGGAATATATTCTTAGTCCTCCAGTTCTCAAAAAAAGCCAAATTTGTTTTTGTAGTGCATCATTTTGATGTATAATTTGATATGTGGTGTACACTAATTAGGGACATGAAGTCTAAAAAAGAAATTGATTCCATGCATTATGAAGGATTCAAATAATTTTTTTTCAATAAATATTTACCCTAAAATCACCTTCTTAATATGGAGGGGAGTTCCTCTTACTGAATAAAATGAATATGATTAAGTCAGAGTGTATAAGGAAAGATTTAGAATCCATGCATGATATAGCTCTGGCTTTTTAATGAACATTGAAATCAAGGTGGATCACATCTTCAATAGATTAAAATTGAGTCTATGAAAATATTTGGTGATTCAAGACTTTGATAGCTATAAGGATATTTTATATTATTTCCCATAATGTTGAGATGAATATTTGAGACTCCCAGTGGCCTCGTGGGCTTAGAGTTAAAAATTAAATAATGGAGATTAATTTTGGAGGATCAAGAAATAAATAACATGGAGAAAAAAAATCCACATCCCACATGGTAAAAGTGAGGGAATAATCATCCCATGAACTATTTAAAGGGAATGAATATATTATTAAAATGTGGAATAAATGTGTATCAGAATAATATTTTCCATAGGTATTTGAAGAATCCCACTACAAATTAAGACGAATAGAAGATTCATATCAATAATCAGTCTATTGTATAGTCTTTAAATGGTAAGGAACATGGGAATTTCGTGAGAAAATTTCTTAATACAAGGGTTTTTGGATACAATCAATTAAAATAGCCTTCAAGGAAGCAAGGAAGGGAACACACTATCACTACTAATGAGGTGGATACCGAAAATGATATATTGATAGGTACTCTTGTTAATCATTAAATGATAGAAAATGTAATATTTGATTCTAGTTATACACATTATTTTGTGTACATCAGGTTTATTAGAACTATACAAAAACATACTCAGAATAATGAGGTTGAGTTATTTTTGAGAATAATGAATGGGAAAATGCTTTCATATAAAGTATATAACTCCTCCTCATTCAATGGTTGTGGACTAAAACTCCCAAAAAATATCATCTTACTTACTTTTGTAGAGTTTGATTCTATAATGTGAATGCACTTTTCATCTTTAGACATATATAACATCAACTTTCGGTAGAGGGAGTTCACCCTTCACATCTTAAGGTATCCCCCAATTCTATCTAAGTTTATCTAGGTTAATGAATCTCTTTTAGAATCATCAACTTGATGGTGGATATCATTGCCTTATAAGAAAACATATCTAGAAAAAATGATTGAGATAAATTATATGATCATGATTGAATACATTCCTATTGTGAGTTACTACACTGATTTGTTCCCTAAAGAATTGTCAAGTCTTCCTTCTATATGATAGTTTGAGTTCTCAATTGAATTGATAACATGATCTGTATCCATATCAATGAATCCTTATAGTATGGTCACCGTTGACTTTGATGAACTAAAGAAGTAGTTACAAGAGAATCTAGACAGGGGTTCTATATGACTGAGGGATTCACTTTGGGGTGCGCCAATACTCTTTATCATGAAGAAGGCTGTATCAATCTGCATATGAATTTATTATCATGTTCTCAATAAAATGACAATAAAGAAAAATTATCTATTTCCATTGATATATGAATCGTTTGATAAACTATGATAGGGAAAGTATTTCTTAATGGTGGACCTTAAGTTGGAATATCACCAATTAAAGGTTAAAAAGAAATATAATCCCAAGACTGCCTATGAAATGATGTATGAACACTAGGAATTCGTAGTGATGATCTTCATATTCACAAATGATCCACAAAATTTTATATAATTATTGAATAGAGTATTTTTATATTACCTTGAAAATATTTTGTTAGTCTTTATAGATGATATAATGGTATAATATAAGATAATAGAGGAGCATGAGGGGCATTTTAATAATGCGTTGAGGACTTTTTGAAGAGAGAAACTATATAAAAATTAATAAAAAATGTGAGTTCTAGATAGAGGAAGTATCATTCTCGGGGAATCTTATCATCACCAAATGGATATATATGGACCCATCTAAGATAATTTGGATTGTGGAGTGTCCTAGAATAGCATCTGTAATGGATATTCAATGTTTCATTGGTCAATATATGTATTAAAAAATAATTGTGAGGAACCTCTCAATATTATCAAACCCACTAACCAAACAAACTTATAAGGGATTAAACATTATTAGGACTAGTGAATGCAAAGAGTAATTCAAAGAGTTCAAAAGGAACATTATCATTACCCTAGTACTTACCCTACACACAAGTGGGGAACGGTTTTTCTGATATAGGGATGCATCAATGATGGGGTAAGGATATGTACTGTTTGAAAATGGTAAATTAATACTCTACACCTCAAGGAAGCTGAAATTTCAAGGAAAAAATAACCCACGTATGATCTGGAGTTAGTGAGTATTATCTTAACTTTGAAAATATTGTAGAAATATCTCTATGGGGGATGTTTGAGATATATACTAATAACAATAGACTCAAATATAAATTCAAAAACAAGGAACATAATATGAACTAGCGAAGATGGATAGAGCTCATCAAGGGTGATGAATTCGTAATCCAATACCATCCTGGTAAATAAAATAAAGTATCAAATTCTCTAAGTAGAATGGATCTTGAAACATTATCAATTATTATAATTGAGAAGGATCCAATCATCTAATACTTATAAAGGATGGACATGGGGATCATAAGGGAAGGAAGATAATAATTTCTTTCCCAAATGACTGATCAACCATCCCTTATGGAGAATATAAAGGAAGATAAAATAAATGATGTGGAAATTCAGAGGAAGGTAGAATCTATCAGAAATGGGAAATCCTTAGAGTTCATAATTGATTAGGAAGGAGTCATAAGATTTGGGTCACACAAATATTTACAATGAAATCCTCATATAAAGAGATATATTTTGAATGTTTCACATAGCTCAACCTTCTTCATCCACCCAGGGCAAACAATGATGTATTGAGATCTCTGATATCACTACTGATGGTACAATATGAAGAAATAGATTTTTAAATATACATCAAATTTTCAAGTATCCCATCATGTGAATTCTGATTGGAGAACGTCTACGGGGATGATGTAACTAATTAATTATACCTATATGGAAAAGGGAAAACAATTACATAGACTTTATCACTGAACATCTAAATGCATCCAAAGAAAATAATTCCATATTCCTTGTTATGGATAATCTTATAAAGACATTTCATTTTATTGTAATTCAAGAGGACTTCTCAATAGATCAACTTATACAGATAAACATCAGAGAAGTGGTGATTCTAGGTGGAATAACATAATCAATTATATCTAATCGAGATTTGAGATTTACCTATATGTTCTGAATAAGTATCCAACATGCTCTAAATACTAATCTAAACCTCAATATGACTTATCACTCTCTAACTGATGGCCAATCTTAGTGGACCATTTAGACACTGGAAGAATTGTTAAGAGTCAACTCAATAGATATCAATGGAGTACGAGATCATAATATTATATTTTTTGAGAAATCTTACACAAATAGTTTCCACTCTAGCATCCAAATGGCTCTATAGAATTCCTTTATGGTAAGAGATGTAGAACATTATCATGATGGGATAAAGATGGTGAACATAAGCTACTGTGATGTAAAGTGGTCAACGAGATGGTAGAAAAAGGTAAAGACCATTTAGCAGCACATCAAGGCTTCCCAAAGCTGATAGAAGACCTATGAATGTAGTCGTTGATGAGACATAGAGTTTGAGGTTCAAGATAAGGTATTCCTCCCAATATCTACATGGAGGGGATTCATGAGATTAGGAAAAGAAGAGGAAACTAAGTCCTAGGAATGCCATCCCCTTTTATATTCTTGATCGTATTAGAATTTTCTCATATTGACTAACACATCCCCCAACCATGTCTCAAGTACATGATGTATTCAAAATATCCCTCCTAAAGAAGTACATATTAGATACCTCACCTCTACTTAATCCAGTGGTGTTATAGTTGGAAGATGATATCTCTTATAAAGAGCAGCTGGTGAAGATCTTGGACCATAAAAAAAATGTTATACCCAATAAAACCAATCACCTATTTAAAGTATTTTGGGGAAACCAAAAATACGAAGAGACGACATTGGAACAGAATAAAGATATGAAGGATAAGTATCCTCACAGTTTTTCAACTATTATGTAAAATGAAATTTCAATGGAGAAATTTTATAGGGGGTATAATGTAACACCATGAGATTTTTATTAAATATTACTCGTTAAATAATTTTATTTCTTTGGTTTCTTATGTTACATGCAAAACCATGTTTAAAAAAACCACAATATACTATTAGAATATTATTATTTTGAAAAGAACATTATAATCTAGAAATTTAGTCGGTCATTATAAATATGAATAAAAATATTGGGAAATATAATTCTTTATTAATTATTAATAAAAAAACACTGAATTTTTATTGAAATTATTTTATTCTTCAAAAAGAAGATTTCATCCAAAAATGAATTTATTGCTTAATATAAGAAAATAAATATAAATAATTTTAGTGATTTTGTAATATTTAATAGAAAAAGTAAAATTATATTTTGAATTAATCAAGTAAAAAATCATCATAAGATTAATTTTTTTATTATTTTATAGAATGTTTTAAATTATATAGAATAGTGAAAATATTGATTTACATTGAAAACTGTATCTTCTTTTAATTAAATTAAAAAGTAAAATTTAATTTTAGATTAGTTTTCAAGTTTAATTAGTTTAGTATTATCATAAATAATAGAATTTTGGTCTTTGAAATTAGTTTTATACATGAATTTATTATAAAAACATTTTATACATAAAAGGGAATTTTTTAGGAAAATTGTTTTTCATTGTGTTTTGTCTGCTTAATGTTAAATTAAATTCCACAAATAATGTATTTTTAATTTAAAAAAAAAATAATTCCATATTTTTAATCATGATATAAAACATTAGTAAATATATACCTTTATTTTTACAAATATTAGTAGGAAACTTAGAAATTTTTATTACCATATTAAAGGGTAAATCATGTAATTAAGAGTAAAAATAATATGATAAGGACGATAAATTATCCTAACACATTCATCAACTTTTTTATGAACAATTTTAGACTATTATCATCTAAGGGTTGAATTTATGGCCACTTTAGAATACTTTTATATGATTATGACTGTTATAGTATTTTATTTACAGAAAATTCAATGATGTCACAATATTGATTTTGATAAGTATAACATTTTTAAAATTTAGTTATACATAATTTATATTTGAACATAATATAATTTTTAAATATAATTTTTTTCTTTACCATTGCATTTTTTTAGGGAATAAACAATTATCTTAAATTCTTTTACAACCCAGATATAGTAATTATTCTATTAATAAAAAAAGCTTAATAAATATTATTAAAAAAATAAAATTTGATATAATTAAGATGATAAAAAATTTATTTATACCACCATGACATTTTTAGGTTATACTAATATTGGTTTTTTGAAGTTTACTAAATTTAATGATGTTATTAAAGTTATACTAATGAAAAGTAACAAAATTGACAATAATGATATTTTATGGTACTAATATTTTATTTAATTATTTAAAAATAAAAAAATTAAATAATGAAATAGGAATAATTTATGGTTTGATATTTCATCCCTTGTGTGTTTATAGTATGTTTTGAAGTATTTCTTTCTAGAATAGTCTTATTATCTTTAATAATTTTGAGAAATTTGAAAAACACCCCTCTCCTCCCCTAATAAACAACACCCCTTCTCCTCAAACCTTCTAAGACATGAAGATATCAAAATATAAAAAAAAATCACCTCCCCACTCTCCCTATGTATAAGTGCTTCTAGTCTCATGGAAAGACCAATTAACTGTTCCTTAAGGGGTCCTTCAAAGAGGTGATATTCAGGACGTAACATTCTAAGACTACCTCTTTTAATTTCTTTTCTTCTTCTAATTATCCTAACCTTTTTCATCCATAAAATCATAATAACCATAGTATCATGTCTATACTAAACCTTTATGTTTAAAATGTAATATTTTACATCCATCCCTTTTTATCATCACCACTTATTCAACCATTGAAACCATTGCCCTAATTATAGTGTTTAATCGTCTCTGTGGATAATGAGTTTTAATTTTTCATTACCGCCTTCATGGTTAGTCATAAAACTATTATTATCGTAAAATAAGATTTTAATAAGTATATTATTACTTATTTAAATTTATTAAGCTAATATAAAGATATAATATTAAATAAAATAAAACTTATGCGTGATGGTTGGAAAATCCATCAAAATAAACTAAACATTTAATATTAACATTTTATCAAATGAATCATCCTCATGTCAGAAGAAAAATGATACATGGGGCCATATAAATATATTTAAGTGATTTAATTCCATTTAACTTCATTTATTTAATATTATTCCCATTCATCAAGAACTTCCATAATCTTATACAATTGAACTAACCCAGAATTCATGAAACAAACACTCCTAGAATGATGAAATTGAACCTTATAACTCCTTGAAATTTGCCATAAATGAACTTAAAAAAATTATAATAAATAAATCATGTGTAATATGTTTTAAATTAGTAAATTAATTAATATAATTTTATTTTCTATTATTTTAAGTTCAATTGAATAATGAATTTGGACATAAGGTATTAGATCTCTCCAAACATCAATATTTCCTTTGGGTTACAATTTCTCTCTCTTTAACTCAATATATATCTTAATTATTATTATATACTAATCCTTTATTAAATTTATATGTTCCAAAAATAATTATGTATCTCAATAAATCGTTATTTTATTATTAATTACATGTTTTATAAGGTACCCTTCTCAATTCCTCTTGATAAGCAGAGCCGATTAATGGGAACATCTCTGTTTCTTACCAATTTTCAAGTACAATGCATAAAATGATTTAAAACCATAATATATTTCTAAGATCACTAAATTTATCACTAATAACAATTTTAGTTTATTTCATGTTTTATGGAAAAAATTATTTCTATATACTCTTTAATGAATCTTTATTCTTTTCCCTAAAACCGTACTTAAGTGTCCCATTTCAAATGTTACCTAACCTCACTTTTTCATGTTTTCAATTCAGTTAGATGTCATTATTCGTGATATTTTATTATTTTTCATTTTTTAATGACCAAGAATTATTTAAATACATTCTTTCATGGATACCATTTTATACTCCCTTTGGTTATGCCTTATGATAAGATTATAATACCCATTTCTTTCCATGGATAACCCTTTTTTATTCCATCTGTTAGATTCTTTATGTGGAACACAAATGAATGGACATTTTATGATGGTCTTTACATCATAATTCTCCAATTAATTGTGTAATTTTTTTGTCTCCTAATACATTATATAATGGATTAGGGTTGTAAATCTAATCTAGTATGGGACTCTTTCCATCTTGTGATATATTTTTAAAAGTTATCCTTGACTCATGTTTATGAAATGATGTATATTTCTTCCATATTATTATTTTTCTATGATCTTATGATTCCATGTTATATATGACATGCTTCCATATGTTTATTCATGATCTATGACTTTTATGTTATCATGTTATTCCTTCTAACTCAAGTTTTATGGTTTATTCACATGTTTATTCCCTTACTCAGATTTTTTTTCATCCATTTACCTATGTATTACCTAGGTTATTATATAATGTTGTAGGAGCTCAAATAGAGTTGGGGGGTCATTATGGTGAATAAGTAAAAGAAATTTTCTTTTAGTTTCATGTTTTCTTATTTTATACCTAGTATTACAAAGATACTAGAACTTTTTTATCATTGGATTGTATTTGATGGTTAATTATTCCTAAAATCATATAATAATTTTTGTAAAATGTTAGGGTTTCTATAGTTTATGATCAATTTTAATAGTGAAATTATTGACATTTGATACACTAGTTACTCCAATACATATATTTATTGATTATTTTAGAGTGTTTATTAATTTGTATTTTTTATAAATATAATGACTACATTGTGACATATTAAGTGATAAGTGGGGACCAAAATTATATAGACCCTGGATGAATCAATACGTCTCATGAGATAAAACAGAGTGGGTATTTGGCCAAATCGATACCCCTTTATATAAGATGTCTTAGAATGATGCCTCGATGGCAAGTTTACGATGTCTCCATTATTAATTCAATAATTATAAAATCAGTTGTTATAGTCTATATGATTATTCTATTAGTTATTTAATCCATGGATATGTTTTATGATCATGTGATTATTTATAAGGCATTATTTTATCGTGATTTATTCCTATCATATTATTCAGAACTTTTTTATTCTATGATCACTTCCATTTTACACATTCTATAACTGAGTATCTGAGATCAAAAATGTATTTTATTTCTATTTATAGGATTCCAAAAAGTGTACTAAAATTTATAAACAAGGATATGATAGATAGAATAGTGATTTTATCAAAAAATATACCATGTTATATTTTATGGTTTCAGATGTAATTTGAGATTCAAGTACATAATCTAGTTTTCCAATAGTAAAAAACTAATTGATCCTTTAGTAAGTTATCTCCTGTATTCAGTCCCAATACAATAAATTAACCACCATATATGGGAAAATAAGGTAGTTTTATTTATTTTTTATATTAAATAAAATTTTATAGATTCATTGAATTTTGGAAAACATAATATTGGGAACATAACCCTATGAAATATTTTTAGGATGTGTCTAATTGTAGGATAATAATATAAGGTTTTTTTAATGAGTGATTATGTGTTTTTCATTGAAATACAACTCTTTGTGGACTATAAGTGGATGTATTTTTTGAATATATTCAAATAGGGGTGATAACCCTCAAAAGAGTTGGTTGAGTACATATTGGTCATTATTTTAGTTCATGGTAAATGGGCCCTTATAGTATACCTAATACTCTCAGGGGTTATGATTGTGTAAAATTCAAATATTTTTATAAAACCATTTTAAATTATTTGAGAATACTTTAATTTTTTTGAGAATACTCCTAAAGAATATAGGTTTGAGATTTTGATATTATATATGGTTAAATATTCAATTTATGTCAAGTGTTTTACTAGTTTCAAAATTATACAATATGATTTATAATGTTATAATCAAATTAAATGTATTTGATGGTTTATTAATGGCTCCCTACAATATTAATGGAAACTATATCAATTCACCTAAAATATATTGGGATTCCGCATTGTGGAAAGATAATTAATCTAGAGTTGGAGTTAATAAATTATAACAATATTAGAGTATAGGACTTTTGTTATATCTAATAACCTAGCTCATATAAAGAAACATACTGATATACAAAATGGTGTCACAATGTTCGATCATTTATAGAGACAACATACTTCCTTATTTAATAGAACCACAAGACTATTAGTATTTTAAAATGGATAATTTCTTAAAGAAACATATTTCTCACATTGGTATGTAATTAAAGGGAGAGGGTTATCATGGTATTTTATCATCTCATGGGGGATGTAGATCAATGTTTATCATTTATTCAAAATATTAACTATGTAAAAAAAATATAAATACTATAGTGGAAGTATTTTAAGGTTCTTTTTATGGAATGATATTTTCCTCACGAACAACATGTGAATATGGAATGAAACTTATCTGTTCTGGACAAAATAAAGAGAAAAATATTGGTACTCATGAAGCCAAATTTACAAGGTTAGAAAATTATTATTTTTAATATGTATGTAATATAAATGTATATATTTATTTTTTATTCTAGGGGATAAATCCAATCCCTCAAATTCCACTAGCCTTCTATACATTCTCATAATATAAGGATATAGTATCATGTGTTATTAGGATAAAAAAGGAATAATTTAAGTCCTATAATGTCAAAAGATATAAAGAGAAGAAGATGATGGATGATCACCTCATAAAGATAAAAAATGTATAGGGGGAAAGGAGAAGTGATATTTTTTAACTTGCAATACATATATAAGGAAACACCATGGGACATTATTAAAGAGTAATGGAGTTTCCTTCATGTGTGAAGGAAACAACCATCATGCTCATTGATTCAAGGGTAAGGGAGAAACCATAAATTTACATTGATTTAACTATAATGAGATGAGGCACTATTACAACCAATTACTCAAACATTAAGGAAACTAATCATAAACTATTCTAAGAGGATAGGGCCACGATCATGAAATTACTATAGTTCACATCCATGTTCCTAGTTATGTGGTGCAATGAATTCTTATCATACACAATGGAATTAAATTTTTTTATTTTATATTCATTCTACCCACTCTTTTATAAAAAAAATCTAATTGTATCACATCACTATATCAATAATTAAAAATTGATTTAGCATTGAAAACTCTTAATGGTATGATAGTTGCATCTAAATTATGTATCACCTCTCTAATAGATGTTTGAGGGAATGAGATTCATGTAAATAGTTTTATTTTACTTCTGTTGAATTGGATATAATATTTGGAATATAGTAGATCTCTCAGTATATATCTCATATCAATTCTAAAATAAAGGAAGTTATATTTGATACTCTGAATCAACCTACATCCATCTATTAGTGTGAGGATAAACATGAACATACAATGGAAATTACATCAATCATTTGGGATTTACTATATGTTAATGAGATATATTTATTGAGAATTTATAGGGAGAAACTCATCATTGTCTATTTTTATATTTTTCTATAATATGGTAATTTATTTCCTAAGGATTTTTCTTGTCTTCCACTGAATCATGAAGTTGAGTTTTCAGTGGAACTCATACTAAGTGCTACGCCCATTTTTTTGGATTGATATTGAATGTCCCTAATTGAGTTGTAGGAATTGAAGAAGTAACTTTAGTGTAATAAAGATTTTTTATTTATTAGACCTAATGCTTTACTATGGGGTGCACATATTGGTTTTGTTAAAAATAAATATGGTCCAATGGGACTCTTCATTGATTATTGGGTATTTGAAAAGATCACTATTATGAAAAATTAGCATCTACCCATATCAATGATTTGTTTTATCAATTAAGAGCAGATAAATATTTTTCCAAGATTGATCTTTGATCTAGATATCATCATCTAATGTGTGAGAGAGATGATATACCAAATACATTCCTAAATATGAGGTATGGTCATTATGATTTTATAATAATACCATTTGGGCTTACTAATGTTCCTAAAATCATCATGGATTTAATGAATAAAGCCTATAGTGTCATGACCCATCCCCTAGGGCCCCTTCTGTGACTACCCAAAGCCGGCCTTCCATAGGCCAGGGGCTGGAGACTAGCACCAAAGGCATAAATCCATAAGCTGGGAAGGCATTGACTTTATAAATTGTAAACACACAAAATTAGAGTACAAACTAGAAGCAAACACTAAGTAAAAACTGTATACAAAAGGAGTGCTGAAAAGTAAAGGGGCTGGAAATACAAGCCCTACTATAAAGTACAAGGAAAAAAGGGAAAAATCTCATGGATCGTCCACCAGGAAATCCTACCTAATTGGTAGGTACATAAATATTCCACAACACTCCACATCCATCCATCACCTCTGTGTACTATCCAGTCCTGATCCACTCAGCCTCAGTCAGCGTTGTCTGCCGTCTTCTACCAACAAAATGTGGTGTAGGAAAATCCCATGTAGGGGTGAGTATAACGATACTCAGTAGGGACCCCGATAACCTCAATGTCTCACCAAAATCCAACAATGATAAACCACAAAGCATGAAATCAAAAGATAACCCCACTTAGGTATATGCCCATACATATACATAAGTTATTAGTAATCTATCTCAATCATGAGGTAAACACAGAAGTTACCAACTCAGCTTAAACTAGGATTTTATTCTAGTGATAGTATCAAGTAACTTTCTAGTCACACTATTGAAACTTCGAATGCTGGAGTAATCCTCATCTATTGAGTACAGTGGGCCTTCTGCATCACACTAAGGCGCTTCCCACTATCCTTGGACTGATGAGGTACTCCTCCTGTAGAGTATTGTGGGTCTGTTGCGTCACACAGAGGGGCTCCCCGCTGTGGGTCTGGTGCGTCACACAGAGGCGCTCCCCCTCGTAGCCTACTGAGGTACTCCTCTGGTCTAGTACTATGGGTCTGCCGTGCTCACACAGAGGTGCTCCCCACCCTGGGTCTGCCGCGACGCCAAGGAGCTCCCCACTGGGCTAGACGAATCACTCCGAGTCGAATCGGTCTTCAGTCGTCAGGTCTCATCCAGCTAATAAGACTCTACTCTATGCTCGCTCTTCTCCGAGAGAATCCGCTCCACGATCTGTAGGTCCAAAAATCCAATTGTCATGAAGTCTCACATATAAGTATCTCAAAGGTCTGCGACGTCATAGAGGTCTCAACGTAACTGACAATGCATCATTCGGATGCCCGGTCAGTGAGTTGTTAGCTTTTTAGTCCTGGGTCCCGGTTGGATTTCCATACGATCCAACCTGACCGAACCTCAACTTTACCCTGAAATCCAGTGGGGTATACTCAAAGGGACGGCTACGTTCCAAATTTACAATCCCCGTTGAAAGTTCATCAAACGGTCGACCGGTGCCAATGATATGGCCAAAAGAATGTAACGGGTGGTATTGGGACCAGGTCTGGTCTGACCCAGTCAGACCGACTCAGCTCGTCTTAGTCTGGGTCGACCCGGCCAGACCAGTTGGGTCTGTCCTGGCCCTTTGAGCGGGCCAGCCTATTTGATTCAGCTCGACTCGCTGGTCTCACCCAGTAGGCCGCGCAGGTAGTTCAGCCCATAGGATTCCATGGGGGGAACATTTTGGGTGGTTAATCTAGCGCCGCGAGGGGCGCGGTTCGGATGGCTCTACCCGGGTGGCCGAGCTGATTCGGCCATCGGTGTCGCGAGGGAGGCCACTGGCCGGCTCGGGAGGTCGATGTGGCCCGGACAGGCAGGCCTGGAGGTGGTTTGGGAAGGCCGACAGGGCGGCTGGGCGGCGGCCTGGGCTGGGCGGCGGGGCAACCGGGTAGGTCGGGCAGCGGCCGGGGTAGGTCGGAAGGGCGGTCGGGCAGGCCGGGCGACAGCCAGGGCAGGCCGGCGGGGCGGCCAGACATACTGGGTGGTGGCCGGGTCAGGCCGGCAGGGCTGCCAGAAGGGCACCTGGAAGGCCGGCAGGCGGCCGAGAGAGCACCAGGAAGGCCGAGAGGGCGCGTGGGAGGCCGCAGGCAGGGAGCGGCAGGCCGCAGGTAGGCCGGTAGGGCACACAGGAGGCCGCGGGCATGGCAGGCGGGATGCCATGGGCAAACTGGGCAGGGTGCACGGGAGGCCGCAGGCAGGTCGGCGGGGCCCACGGGAGGTGCAGAGTTTGGCTAGGAATGCCGGTGGTGGGGTGGGCTGGGTTTGGTCGGCCGGTTCATCGGTGCACGGCACAGAGCACTGGAGCACCGCAAGGGCTGTGAGATTCATAGAGGCCATGGGTAGCCCAGCCTTTTTCATCGCCGCCTTCGTCGCCTCATTGTGGTTTTGTCTCCGTGCCGAAGGATTCCACATGAAGGAAAATTGATAGGGGATGTCGGGCCATGTTTGGTTGGACTGTATCCTCTGCTTTTATGGAGATATCATACATTTCATAAGAACAAATCTCAACAACTTCATTATGCAAAAGGATGGAAGAACAAAGCAATCAACTGAATTTAATCCCCAACCTTTGATCATCGGTCATCGATGGTAAAGTTTCTAGAATAGGACGAAGAAGGATCGCCGCCGGCGTTCTTCGTTCCTCATTGATGAGAGTTCTTTATTGGACGATGAGGTTCCTCATTGAGAGCATTCCCTTCAATCACCCAAGTGAATTCATTGTGCTAAATAATAGATTACTTAATCTATTATTTCATTGGCACAAATTCAAAAGGGGGAATTAAATTAAAAGGACCCCCCTAATTAATTCACGTGTGTTGGTACATATTAATTGGGGAGTAGGAACCAATTCACAATAGATTAATTAACTAGGTAGGCTTCCCCTTAATTGTGGAGGATTGACAAAATTAAATGCTAGGGGTGGTGAAGAGCCTCCCCTAAATTACTGTGAAGTTTAAGAGTTTTCTCCACTTTAATGGGGAGTTTCAATGGGTTAAAATCCCGGGTGGTCCCCACCTCATTTATCCTCACATGGGAGGTTGATTTAGGGTGGGACCCACCACCATAACCTTTCATGGAATTTTAAGGTGTGGTGGTGCCACCTCGAACTTCCAAGAAGAGGTTTTATCCACCCAACACTCACTTGGTGGCTGAAATAAAATAAAGTGATGCACACTTTATTTTATTATTTTCCATGAAAACCCAAAATCTATCTTTTAATCTCGTCCCCCCATCATTAAAGTGAAAGTATCCTTAAGAGAATATTGGTTCTACGAGTTCAATGGTGCCCTTAGATTTCAATTCCGAGCACCGGTTCAAAAGTTATAAAATCTCGCACGTACGTTTACTGAATATACCCAAACTAAACATCAAAAATTGATTTCGGGCACACCGGGCATCATAATCAAGCACCGTAAATTTTTTCAGACTCGTAAAATTCCCGTGTATTAAAAAAAAATTCACGGGATTTTTGGGTCATTACATTCTCCCCACCTCAGTACTTTACATCCCTGTAAGCTACAACTCGAACTAAGGGAACATGTGGGGGTACTAATCATTCATCTGAGCCTCCCTCTCCCATGTGATCTCCTGGAGGTTCTCGTGCTTCCAGTGAACGCATACCAGAGGTATCAACCATCCATGTAGGACCCTCTCCTTTTGATCCTCAATCTCCACTGGATCCTATGTAAAAGTCACCCCATCGTCGACCTCCATTTCTCCATGGTCAATGATGTGGGAATGGTCATGCACATATCTCCTCAGCTGAGATACGTGGAAGACGTTGTGCATCCAGTGCAACTGAGGTTAAAGAGCCAGCCGGTAAGCCACCATTCCTACTCTGATGAGGACCTATAAAAGTCTACTGAATCTTGGAGATAAAATGCCGCCTCAGCCAAATATCCATAGACCTCGTCGAGGTGAGACACGTAGAAAGATGTGGTCGCCATCCCCGAACTCCAGAGGTATCTGTCACCTATCATCATATGAATTCTACCTTCTCTATCCAGTCTTCATCTGATCCTGGATGATCTGCACCTTCTCCGTGGTAGATTATACCATCTCTGGTCCTACCAGTGCTGACTCTCCAGGGTCTTTCTAGCACAAATGTTATCTACAAGGTCGCCCGTATAACACCTCGAAGGGTGCCATCACGTTGGTGGAGGGATAGAAGTTGCTATATGTAAACTCCACTAAAGGTAAGTGATCCTCCAAGCTGCGACCGAATTCGAGGTCACAAGCACGTAGCATGTCCTCGAGGGTCAAAATTTTCTGCTCGGTCTGACCATCTGTCTGAGGAAGGAAGGCAGTGCTCAGATGAAGTTGCATCTCGAAAGCCTCCTACAACCCCTTCCATATCTGGGAAGTAAAACGTGCTTCAAAATAGGATACAATAGATGACGGTACTCTTTTTAGCCACACAATCTCCTACAAATAGAGGTGTCCCAAACTCTCTACTGAACCCTGCTCTCTAATTGGTAGGAAGTTGGCCGACTTGGTGAGTCGGTCAACGATCACCAAAATCAAGTCATGAACCTTGGATGTATGTGGAATACCCATCACAAAGTCCAAATATATCCCATCCCACTTCCGCTCTAGGACTTCTAAAGGATGAACCAAGCCTGCTGGTACCTGGTGCTCTGCCTTCACTTTCTAACAAGTGAGGCATCGAGAGACAAACTCCACTACTGCCTTCTTCATACCTATCCACCAATGCTTTCATCGATGGTTCTGGTACATCTTTACCACTTATGGATATACCACTAGAGGGTTAGTGCGGAACTCCCTCAACACTTCCTCCTGAAGTGCCACTAGTACCAAGGTACATCTTCTAAAGAGGATGATGTGCTCCCCACCTTCAGAAAATCCATCACGTGCCTGCCCAGTGTATATCTTAGCACATCGTGTCTCGTAGTCAGCGTCCTCATGTTGTGCCTCTCTAACTCACTGAAGAAGTGAGGGAGTGACTATAAAGGACTGAAGGAAAGATGGTCGATCTCTATTCACATAGGATATCTGCAAAGCAGCCTGTTACTCCGTCACTTCACCTAGGAGATGTATACCAGTTCTCTAGATGAGTTCATCTGCAACAGTGTTCCCCTTCCCAGGAGTATAGACTATGTCGAAGTCATAGCCCTGGAAGAACTCAATCCAATGTCGATGTCTCAGGTTCAAGTCCTTTTGAGAGAAGATATACCTGAGACTCTTGTGACCAGAGTAAATGGTAAAACATTTTCCCATCAGATAGTGTTGCCACATCTTCAAGACGAAGACCACTGCTTCTAACTATTGGTTATGGGTAGCGTAGTTCTTCTCATGTTGTCTTAGCTGCCGAGAACCATCCGCGATCACTGCTCTCTCTATCATAAGGACACACCTGAGTCCGGTCCCTGATGCATCGTATAAAACTACATACCCTACGCCTTCCTCTAGAAGCCTCAAGATGGGGGAACTAGTCAGCCTCTACCTCATCTACTGAAAGCTCTATTGGCATATCTCTGACCACATGAAGGGTTGACCCTTCTTAGTCAAGGATGACAGTGGTGCTGCAACTCTAGAGAAGTCTGGAATGAATCACCGGTAGTATCCAGCCAATCCCAGAAAACTCCGTACCTCTGTCACACTCTTGGGTGGCTCCCAGGAAAGTACAGCCTCAATTTTCGCTGGATCCACTACAACTCCAGCCTCTAAGATGACCTAACCTAGAAAGTGAAGCTCTTGGATCCAAAACTCACCCTTATAGAGCTTACCATATAGCCGGTGCTTTCAGGGAGTTTCCAGTACTACCTGAAATGGTAGGCATTCTCCTCCTTAGTAGTCAAGTAGATCAGAATGTCATCAATGAAGGCTATAACAAAGAGATCGAGCCATGGATGAATGATCATGTTCGTGAGTCCCATGAACACTGCTTGAGCATTGGTTATGCCAAAGGGCATAACCAAGAAATCCTAGTGGCTATACCAACACCTAAAGGCCGTCTTCTGCACATCCTCATCTCGAACTCTGAGCCAGTGATAGCCTGATCTGAGCTCTATCTTCGAAAACCATTGTGCTCCCTCTAGCTGATCAAAGAGGTCATTAATCATTGGGAGTGGGTCCATGTTCATCACGGTCACCTGGTTTAGGTGACGTTAGTTGACACAAAGCCTCAATATCCCATCCTCCTTATCTGAAAAGATAATCGGGTCTACCCAAGGAGAACCACTGAGCCGAATGAATCCCTTCCCCTGCAAGTCCTCTAGCTATACCCGCAGCTCACGATGCTCGGTGGGAGCCATCCGATACGCTGGTGTATATATCAGTGCCATCCTAGGGTACATGTCAATATAGAAGTCCAGCTATCTCGGAGGAGGTAGTCGTGGAACATCGTCAGGGAAAACATCTGCATACTGGTCCACCACTACAAGATAGCTTGGACTCTCCACATCAACTGCTCCGATGGTAAGGCAGGCCAACTGATGATTAATCGGCTGTAGCATCCTCTGAGTAAGTCTGTCCTTTGTTGCAAAGGATCCCTTCTCACCAGGGAAGGTGAAACGAGTCCCATTAGTGTGGAAACACCTCACTTTGCGCTTAATATAGTCAATATGATCATGAACTGTAGATTACCAGTCCATACCCAAGATGATATTGTAAGGCCTTGACGCCGCTTCTAGGAGATCCCAACCGAAGCTCTTGCCTCATAGAGTAATCTCACACTACTGGACCCAGTGCATAAATGTAGAGTTTGATCTTTTAGGAGACTCTAGTGGTAAGGATCGAGCCAACAGATCCATCAGAATCTCTGAGCTCTGAACGAGGGCAGTGGAAATGAAAGAGTGACTGGCACATGTGTCTATAAGAACTGCAGCTAAGGTGGTGTAGACACAGATCGTACCTAAAATCATCTCTGGAGCGCCATGGTTGTATGCCTCAGCTACCTGGAGCTTAGATATCCCATGTCCACCTACTCCATGTGGTCGGGGTGGACCTCCTGGTGGTTGTGGTAGTAACATAACGAAACGTCGTCCCCTGCCAGCTGCATGGACAGCTCCTCTGCCACATCTTCCCACTCCATGTGGACTACCTCGAACAAATATCTGCCTCTACATGGTAGGTCCCTCAACTATCTGGTGATCATTTGAATAGTGGTTCGGACAGTCACAAGCCATATGACCCTACCCCCCCCCCCCCCCATGTGTAACACTGTCTGCTCCTGGCATGTTTGTCACTTTCCCGGGTGCCCCGCACAACTGATCCTGAGTCATGCGGTCGTCCACCCATGGGTATGGTCGTCTTGGAACTTTACATCATCTATCTAATGCCAACTTCAGAAGACTCCGCTGCATGTCGACTAGTGGTGTGTATCGCTGCCAGAGACTGCTGAGCAAGGAAACTCTCCACCAAGAGGGCTCTCTCTAGCACCACTGCCAGCGTCGGGATGCTGAGTGAGATCATCGAAGCCCTGATCTCTCTCCTGAGCCCCTACTCGAAGGTCCGAGACCTGAAGAATGTGTACCACACCATATCTATGGAGTAGTGTGAGAGTTCGGTGAACCTCGTTGTGTATTGTGCCACCGACATGCTACCATGCTGTAGATGAAGTAGCTCCTGTATCCGCACCACACATAGGGTGGCTGGGACAGACTCTACCCGAAATATGCTCCCTAAGTCAACCCAGAAAAGTGTATCCTCTTCATAGACCTGGATCATCAGGCTCCACCATCTCCCTGCTCCTTCCTGAAGATGACTTGTGGAAAGGATCACCATAAGGTCTGCTGGTGTCCCTACCAGTCTGAAGACTCTCACTACAGCCTCCAGCCAATCCTTATCTTCATGTGGGTCCGTATCTCCCCTGAACCTGGCTGTGCTCTAGCACTGGAACACATGCAATGTGCTCAGGCAGCATGCATCGTCTGCTGCTATGGTTGTTGGCATCGGTGGCCCAACGGGTAGTGGAAACACTGGTGCCTCAGCTGGAAGAGGTCCCTGCACTGAGGCCTCGTCGCTCGGTGGGCTATCTGTGCGTACAGCTCTCGGGGCTCTAGCTGGTCATCTGCAGGGAGAGATCCTGAATGAAACAGATGCGACACGATCAAAATATAATAACTAGTGAGATGAACTGGTTGAGCTGACTTAATGAAAACTTTTGAAAACACACACACAATCCGTGTTTTCGTGCACTGAGTCGGAAATCAGATGTCAGGGACCTGGTGTATAGATTCATCGGCCATCGTACCAACACTAGACTCCCTGAACTAAAAACCACACTCAATTATCTTAACACTTTTTCTTCACAGAAATGATATATCAGAGTCTAATGTTCTGTGGTATAACTGACTTCTCTGATACCAATTTGTCATGACCCATCCCCCAGGGACCATTCCGTGACTACCCCAAGCCCTCCTTCAATAGGCTAGAGGGCTGGCGACTAGCACTAATGGCGTAAATATCTATGATGGGAAGGCATTTACTTTATAAATTGTAAAGACACACAATCAAAGTACAAAATGGAAGAAAACTCTTTGTAAAAGCTATATACAAAAGGAGTACTAAAAAGTAATGGGGCTGAAAATACCAGCCTGAGAGTAATGTAAAAGGAAAAAGGGAAACAATCTCCTGGATCGTCCACCGGAAAATCCTACCTAAATTCTAGGTATAGAAAGCCTCCACAACACTCCATGTCCATCCATCACCTCCATGTAATGTCAAGTCCGGATCCACTCTACCTCAGTCAGCACTATCTGTCGTCTGCAACCAACACAATGAGGTGCAGGAAAAGCCCGTGCTGGGGTGAGTATAATGATACTCAGTAGGGACCCCGATACCCTCAAGGTCTAACCAAAATCCAACAAGGATAAACCAAAAAGTATGAAATCAACAGATTACCCCACTTAGGTATATGCCCATACATATACCTATGTTATAATGTAATCCATCTCAATCTTGTCGTAAACACAAAAGTTACTGACACATCTCAAACTAGGATTTCATTATAGGGGTAGTATAAAGTAACTTCCGAGTCACACAGAGGCACTTCCCACTATCCTTGGACTGCTGAGGTACTCCTCCTGTCGAGTATCGTGGGTCTGCTGCATCACATAGAGGCACCCCCTACTGTGGGTCAGCCACATCACACAGAGGCACTCCCCCTCATAGCCTACTGAGGTACTACTCCTATCGAGTATCTTGGGTTTTCCATTCTCACATAGAGGTTCTCCCCACCGTGAGTCTACCACGACACAAAGGCGCTCCCCACTAGGCTAGTCGAATCACTCTGAGTCGAATCAGTCAGCAGTCGTCACATCTCTGCTAGCTACTAGGTCTTCGCACTATGCTCGCTTGTCTCTGGGAGAATATGCTCTATGATCTGTAGGTAAAAAACTCCATCTATCACGAGGTCCCACGTAGAAGTATCTCAATGGTCCACCATGTCATAGAGGTCTCAACACAAATGACGGCGTACCATTCAGACGCCCGGTCTGTGAGTTATTAGCTTTTTATTACAGGGGCCTGGTTGGATTCGCATATGATCTAACATGATCGTACCTCAAATTTACCTCGAACTATAGTGGGGTATACTCAAAGGGATTTCTACATTCCAAGATTAGTAGCGCCACTGACAGTTCATCAAACGGGAGACCAGTGCTAACGATATGGCCTAAAGAAAGTAAAGGTCTGTAATGGGCTCGGGTCCGGTTCGACCCGGTCGGACCGACTCGACGCGTCTTTGTCTGGGTCGACCCGGTCAAACTAGTTGGTTTTGGCCCAACACTTTGGCCAGTCTAGCCTATTTGATTCGGCCCCGCCTAGGGGGCCCAACCTAGCAGGCCGCGCGGGCAGTTCGGCCCGGAGGTCACCGTGAGGGGCGTGGTTCAGGCGGCTCGACCCGGGTGGGCGAGCCGGTTTGGCCAGCGGTGCTGCAAGGGAGGTCGTGGGCTGACTCGGGAGGCTGGTGAGGCTCGGCCGGGCACGCCGGAAGGGCACCTGGAAGGCCTCAGGGTAGGCCAGGTAGGGTGCCCTGGAGGTCATGGGTAGGCCAGCGGGGCACACAGGAGGCGCAGGGTTCAGCTGGGAAAGTCGGTCGTGGTGCGGTCCGGGGTTGCTCAGCCGGTTCATCGGCGGACAACGCGGAGCACCGGAGCGCCGTGGGGGTGGTGTGATTCGCGGAGGCGACGGGTAGGGCAGCCTTTTTCATCACCGCCTTCATCACCTCATTGTTGTTACATCGCCATGCCGAAGGATTCCACAAGAAGGAAAACTGACAGGGGATGTCAAGCCATGTTAGGTTGGCCCGTATCCTCCGTGTTTATAGTGATAGAATACGGTTCATGAGAACGAAGCTCAACAACATTCATTATCCAAAAAGGTGAGAATAACAAGGCACTCAAAACAATTTAATCCCCATACATTTGATTGCCAGTCGTCGACGGTGAAGTCACGGGAATAAGACGAAAAAGGATCATCGTCGGCGTTCTTCGTTCTTTGTTGGCAAGATTTCTTCGTCGGAGGACGGGGTTCCTAGTTGAGAGATTTCCCTTCAATCACCCAAGTGAATTCGTTATGCCAAACAATAGATTACATAATATTTTATTTTGTTGTCACAAATTCAAAAGGGGGAATTAAATTTAAAGGATCCTCCTCATTAATTCACCTGTGTTGGCACGTATTAATTAGGGAGTTAGCACCAATTCAAAATGGAGTAATTAACTAGGTATGCTCCCCCTTAATTATGGAGGATTGGAAAAATTAAATGCTAGGGGAGGGGAAGAGGCTCCCCTAAATTAATGTGAATCTTAAGAGTTTCTCCACTTTAATGAGGAGTTTAAAGGGGTTAAGAGCCCAGGTGTTCCCCACCTCATTTATCCTCACATGGGAGGTTGAGTTTGGGTGGGCCCCACCACCATAACCTCTCATGGGAGGTTAAAGTTTGGTGGCCCCACCTCCAACTTCTAATAGGAGGTTTTAACCACCCAAAACTCACTTGGAGTCTCAAATAAAATAAAGTGATCCACACTTTATTTTATTATTTTCCATGAAAACCCAAAATCTTACTTTTAAACTCGACCCACTAACGTCGAAGTGAAAGTCTCCTTAACCGAATACTGGAGTTGTGAGTTCAATGATGCCCTCAGATTTCAATTCCATGCAATGATTTAAATGTTATAAAATATCACTCATACGTTTACTGAATGTACCCAAACAAATCTTCAGAAATTGATTCCAGGCACACCTGGCCTTGGAATCAAGTGTCGTAATTTTTCACGGACTCGTAAAATTCGAGTTTATTAAAAAAAAATTTCCACGGGATTCTCATGTCTTTACATATAGAGATTTACCTGATTAGTTTTGGGTATTCCTTGCATATGTTAATTTTATATATTTGAAGAATAAATAATTGTATGACAAACAATTAATTATTGTGATAATGATCCTAAGAAAATCTAAGTTACATGCCAAATTTACCAAGTGGAAATTATGGATACACTATTCACATTTTTGGTTTATATAATTTCATTTTAGGGTATATTAGGGGATCCTTATAATAATGAATTTATTGAGAAATTGAATAGACCAACCACTATAAAAAATACATAGTTTTCATGGGTTTTCTAGATACTACTAATGCTTTGTGATAGATTTATCCGAACAATCTAATTCAATCACCAAATTTTCTCAGAAGGGGGTAATGTTCATGTTGATAGATGTATGTGGAGAAAATTTCATGGATCGGAAGAGAAGGTTAGTTAGTGCACAATTTATTACACTACCCTATAGTGGAAAATGTTTTCTGATATATAATGACACAAAAAAGAAGGGAATGGGATGTTTCCATATCTATAATGATATGGAGAAATATTGTATCTCTCAATAATTTAAAATACATGAACAAAATTACATGACTGATGATTTTGAGTTGGCACCAGTAAATTGTTCATTATAAATATGTAGGAATTATCTATATGGCGAATGGTGTGATATGTATAATAGTCTTAATATATTTATGTATAAATTTATATATAAATAGTTGAATTGTTTTTATAAAAGAAGGTTAGAGTTGATCAAATAATTTGATCGTTCAATACATTACCACCTTGGGATGATTATTACGGTGGATGATGCACTAAGTCAGAAAAAATTCTAGTTTGTCCCTGACAAGGATTGAAAGAGATAAAATATTTATGTATTTATAGTATATGGATATTGAAATAAATATTAAAGTAGACATATCTTATATTTATTAGATGATTGTTCAACCATCTATAAATGTGTGGATTAAGAAGTCATGGAATGAAGATGTTGAATTGAAGTGGAAGGTGTGGAGTGTTCCAATGTTCAACCATGATCATGCCAGAATGATAAGGTTCAAGAACAAAGTATGTTTAAAATCAATACCAGATATGAAGGTGATATTTGATGAAACTCATAATTCATCATTCTATGTTCATCTGAGATGTATGAAGATGTATAGATATATGAAAGATTATTTCTAGTGGGATTACATTAAAAAGGCTATTTCAATGTATGTAATTAGATGTCTGGTATTTCTGAAAGTTAGCTATGAGGGATAAATGTATAAGGGGATGTTACCACCATTACCCATACCTAAATGGAAATTGGAAAACATCATCATGCATATCTTCATCAGACTCCCTAATCAAAAAAAAAATCTAAAATACTATTTGGTTTGTATTTGATCGACTTACAAAATTGGAACATTTCACTTCTATTCGATAATATTTTTCTCTAGACCAAATTACTCAATTATAAATCATGGAATTGGTGAGATTTCATGGAGTAACACTCAATTATATTTGATCCGGATCTAAGGTTTACCTCAATGTTTTGTAAAAGTGTTTAGTAGGATACAAACACTAAGTTGAGTTTCAGTACTTCTTCACGACCTCAAACAGAACATCATTCATAGAGGACCATTAAAACTCTATAATTCATAATGATATCATTATTAATATATTTAAAATCTTGTTGGGATCAATACCTTCAATTGGTGTAATTTTTTTAAAACAATTTGTTTCACTCAAGTATTTTTATGGCTCTTTATGAAAACTTCTACGTAACGAAGTACCTAACTCCATCATGCAAGGAGAAATTTGGATAAAGAAACTTATTGAGACCTAATATTGTTGATTAAATTCTAGTGCATCATATATTCATTCATTATCACATTATGGAATAACAAATTTCACAGAAAAGTTATACTGACAATCATCAGTGAGATTTGGAATTAGAAATTTATGACAAGGTATTCTTATGAATATCTCTTTAAAAGAACATTATGAGATTTGGAAGTAATTTAAATTTAGGAAATAGATATACCATCCTGTTATAAATTGTATCTCCATAATATTTTAAAAGAACACAATTCTCAATATTATATATGACATGCAACATTGAGGGTAAAGGAACCACAATATATTATTATTTTATAACTGCTATAACATCTTCATTGAATTAGAGGGTATGAAGAGATGTAACCAAAATTTTAAATCTACATAAAGGTCCTAATAAAAAAAATAGATAAATTATTAGGAAATAAAAATTAGGTTTTTAGTAAAGTCTTTATATGTATCAAATAATGTTTTCATCACAAATGATTTTTGTTTCTTTTTTTGAGAAAATATTATAATTACTTCATTCCACATTTAGAAATTTAATTTTATAAAAATAAAATCATTTTTGATATCAATATATCAAATTATCTCATGTTTAATTTTTGGTATTTTTCTGTAAATATTTGTTTTTTAATGAATAATAAAAATTATTTATTATTATTGAAAAGTGTCTTCTATTTTCAAGTATTTTAAAAAGTTGAATTCTATTTTTTTATTAGTTTTATTATTTCATTATTTAATTTTTTTAAAAAATAATTCAAAAAATTTCACTAGAATAAAAAATTTACATTACTTTTTTATAAAATCATTTTTATACTTATAATAGAATTTTCTGTAGAAAACAACATTCCATCACATTTTTTAGGTTTATTTTTAAATAAAGTTCATCCACTTCTATGAATTAAATTTGTTAAATTGGATTAAATATTCAGAATTATAATTATTAGTTTAATTTAATAGTTTCATCTTAATGTTTTTGTTCATAATTGAAAATGAAAACATCAAAAATAGTTATAAATGGTTTGGGTAAAAACATAGTTATTGTGGGTGAAATTAATGCGATAATGGTTAGAATTACCTAAAGACATTCTTTTATCCTAATGTATGAGTTTCGTTATAGCAGATATTTATATATAGAGTTAAATAATATATTTTAAAATTTTATTTTTAATTTTGGAACCCAATCATGACTTCTCAAAAGATAAGTAATATTTTATTCAAATTAAATTTTTTTGTCTATTTTAATTTAATGGTGTGGTTGGATGCTGAAATTCAGTTTTTGATATATTTAAAAGTCTAAAAACATTCTTTTTTATTATTTGATCATAAAAAAATAGAGAAACCAATTTATTTCTTTATTTAAAGGTAAAATTATTTTTATTCTTAAATAAATTATTTTCTTTAAAACTACGCTTTCTTGTATTTTTTGTTCTTATATGAAAATTAATTTATTAAAATATTGTAAATTGAACCAAATAAAATGGATTTAAAAAATTTAATCGACATTCCCAAATTTATTAAGAATACCACTTTTTTTTGTTTTATAATTATGTTATCATGGTAAGAGGTTACATTATCATGACTATGGTTAAAATTAGTTATGAGTGGTTTAACTTCGATTTAAGGTTTAAAATGTACCCCAAAATTTTACAAATGTGATTAGATGAGTATATTTTGACCCTATAACTTCTTGTATTTTAATAATGGGATCTCGGGTTCCACTTTACATTATTATGATATATATATTATTTCATATTTTATGTAATTTCTTGTGTGTCCTTCGCATCACTTATAAAAGAGAACCACCTATCCTCTCTTAAACACACATTTTAATCATTATATATCTTACCAAACCAGGCCAAATACATAACCTAAAACCCTCCTCAAATATTGGAGGTTTTATTTTGTGAATAATATGAACTTTAGAGTTATTAAGCTGTAATACAAAGAGGTTTTTTAGAGAAGAGGTATAAATTTAAACAATATGTTTTTGTTTTATTTATTCTTCTACATACTATAAATATTATTCAAACATGTTGAAATAATATCACCAGTAGATTCCATAAACCTAAATTTGTTATTTCAATAGTGTTACCTATATCCATATACTTCTTCCATAAAATTGGAAATGATACAATCATTCATGTGTAGGGAATGGTAACCGTCTCGAAAACTAGTGTAATTCATTTTCCATCACCACCTATAATGGTTTGTTATAATGATAGAATTAATTTTAATATATTATATTCCATAAATATTTAATATTTTGGAAATATAAAATATTATCTACTTTCATAACCTTCTATCCAATGAAAAATTATAACATCATTCATTCATTTGTGTGGATTACCACTTCCATGACATGTTGTGATTTATTGTTCATAACTGCATCACATGGATTCTATATATAAGTGTATTTAAGGAAATATTATGATATTTTTTATATAATTATATTTCTATAAAGATAAAATAATACTTACCTTATTTTTGTAATGTTTGTTGAAAAAAGGAAATGTTACCCATGCCTACATATGACCTTTTATCTCCATGATTTTAACTTAGTTCATTACTCATAACCATATTTCATGGTTTGTTTTAAAATTATAGTTGATGCATAAAAATGATAATTATTTTAGGATTATTATTATATATATGAGGGAATAAGGACCTCTTTTACCATATTCAAATTACCAAATTCATTTTAGATATACGATACGAATACCATCAAAACGTTTGACGTGAAGTTAATTAATTAGTTAATTGTATTTCAAATGGTGGTAAATAAAATAAAACAAATAATGAACATCAAAATGGTTCTTAATAAAGTAAATAATTAATATAATTTTATTATTTATGAAAATAAATAACTCTTATGATGAGTTTTTCTAGAGGTAAGGCACTTTTTATATTAAATAAACTATTTTAAATGTTTTAATGTTTTAAATTCTAAATATTTTACTTCCACATACATATTCATAAAAATAATTTTTTATATATTTATATGGAAGTAAAATATTTTTAAAAGAAAATTTAATGAATCTTTTTTTCTTTCTTTTAAATGTTTTTAAGAGGAATTTGTTTTACATATTTTATTTAGAACATTTATTCCTTTATTTAAAAATACAAAAGAATCTTCTATTTTAACGTATACTACACAAAAAAAATTTCACATCCACTATAATAATTATTTTATGTTTGGATTCCTTTAAAATATTTTATATTTTTTTCAAATAAAAACCCTCCGTCCATATGTTCATTGTATATTCAATAACAGTTTAAAATTGAATGGATATTTCTCTATATAGAATTTTTTTTCATATGGATGAAAGAATATATTTATGAGTGTGATGATGAAAAAGAAATATTTTATGTGTTATGATTATTTTATAGTTCTTTTTTTTTTGATGATTGGTGAGCCTAAAATAGCTCATTATTATAGGTTATTTCAATATATCTCTCTAATGCATTGGGTAAAGTGATAGAGTTAAATGGTTATAGGTTTCTCCTAAGTGATTATTAGACTTTACCATGTATTTTATTCCATTTCTAAGAGTGCTTTATAAGAGAGATATGAAAATTATGTCCCACGTAACCAACATATATTTTCTATTCTCTATAATGAGTATTCATGGAAATCTTCTGGCTTCACAAGGAAAGGTAATGAGATTTTTTAAAAGGAATTATTATTCCCTTTTATGGAGAAAAATTTATTCTTTCAAGAATTTGTTTTTCAAGGATTATAATATTTTCTAAATAAATCCTCATTATTATTATTTTTCATTTATTTTTCCCTATAAAGTGTTTTATAAAAAAACTTTGGGTATGAAATTTTATTTATTGTGTAAGTAAATGATTATTTGAGCTCCAAAGTTTTTTTATTAAAGAAAAACTCTCTTTTATAATCTCAGGATATTAAAATGGAATGACAAGTTTATTTCATTATTTTTAAATGTCTATTACTTAAATCTTTGTTCTCATGTAATATTTCTAAATGAATTCCAAATTTATTAAGGATTGTGAATAATATATAAGAATTCAGGTTCAAATCAATAATGATTTTTCATTAATGTAAAATGTGTTTTTCTATAAAAGTTTTATATTATAAAATAATGGATACATAGTAGAAGATTCCACTTTATAATATATATTTTTTTATATAAGAGTTTTTCAAAATTATATAAAACACGAAACTAAAATTGTACTAAATATGAGTGAAATCAAATTCATTTCTAAAAGATAAAATTTACATATTTTTTATGGTTGAGTCCTTATAGTTGATATCATAGGAATGTTTTAGATATATTTGGAGATTATGATTAGAAATATTTGGTGATAGCCATGGGGATAAATCTAAGATAATTATAACATACTCATTCTCTGGTAAATTAAATATTGTTTAGTTTCCTATAAACTAAATCCATGACGGGATAATAGAAACTAAATGTTGTTGTGGAATAGATGAAACTAGGGGTAACCACTCTGAAAGGAATGGATAGGGAATTAACTCAGCCATCACTAGTGCATGATTAGTGGAACTAAGATTGCACACTTGGCCAACAAATCCAAGGAGATAATTCATTAGTCAATTCAAATTCTCCTCATAAACCTTATGAGTAATGAGAGGATATAAACAATGGAAACCTACAGTAAGGTACAATGAATTATGATAACTCTAAAGTTCCATAGGTTGATAAGTATAAGGTTGATCATTATTTTAAAAGCATAGATTCCCATTTGAGTTTTTATGTGATAGGAATAATTTTGGAGAAATTTATAATGTTTTGATATATTTTTGAGTTATATTTAACTATTAGGTTTAAAATGTGAAAAATTTATTTAAATATGGATTCTTTTACCTTTTATAGGCATGCATATAAATACAATGATAACTTATAGGGTTTATATGATTTTGATGTTGAGGTAATTATGGGTTATTTCAATTTTAGAGAATATGATTTATATTATATATAACCATTCAATAAAAATTTTATTTTTTGATTAAATAATCATTATTATTTCATAAAAATATTACAATATTTTTTTGGTGAAATTATATGATTATGGTAAATAGAATATTGTTGGATAAGAATGGATTTTATATGAGGAATAGAGTTTGAATTATATTTTATAATAATATATTATTTTAATGTGGATTTATAGTGATTCATATTATTTATCTAAATAACTATTATATTTTATATATTATATGGTGAGAGGATATACATTTATGGGCATAAGAAAATTTGACTGAGGAACGTTTTCTAGAGATAAATGTTAAATTTATTTTTGATGAATATGTGATCAATTCCTCTCAGTTTTAGGGTTTAAACTTGAAGTAATTTGATGATTGTTCTATAAAATATTTAAAATGTAACCTTTTCTGTTATTGTTAAGGTTTTTATGATTAAAATTGAATTTCTTCTTTTTTGATATTATCCTAACTTATTATAACCATATTGTTTTCATTAATTATTAAAGATAAGAGGAATAACATGTTTTACATTTTAAAATTATGTGATCTATTATAAGATTATTTTAGTGCTTCATGCATGAAACATTTAACATTAATAATCATCTTTTGAAGTAAAATATGAGTGAAAGACGGAAACTTATTGATACAAACAAAAAAAGGATGAAATTATGTTTATTTATTTGAATAAAATAAATTAATTATAATTCCTTACAGAATATATGGTAATGTAATTACTTAACACTACAAAAAGGAACTATAAAAAATATATTATCCAATAAAATCCATTTAAGATGAATCAATGGTCTATTTAACACATAATTAATCTATGGTTTTATAATCATTCAATTTCTCATGATCATTCAATTTCTTGTGAAAAAAGTTTTCTATAACTCTTCATAATTATTTTGTACAATACTTTTATCTTCCATTTTTATATTTCCACTTCCCTCGAATGTTCTCTTAGTTGGAAACTTAATTATGAATTATTCTATATAACTTTCATATTTTCCTTTCCATTTTTTATGTGGAAGTTTTATTTAACCTTTTTATTTTGTGGGTTTACAAAAAAGGTATTTTCAAATACAAAACCATTTATCACTGATCTCAATTTCAAATTTCAAGGATAAAATATGTTAATGGGGTAGAATGTGGCACCGTAATATTTTAAAATGACACTATGTTTTATAGTGTATATGGAACACAACACCTATCTTAATCGAACTACAAAATTTTGTTATCTTATGACCATTATAATATAGTCATTGAATTGGAAGGTATTAATATAAGTATAAAAATTATGAAATATATGAAATTCCTAATCAATAAAAATTTATTGATAAATTCTTTGGAAATAAGCTCTCAATTTTCATTAAAGTCGTTATATGTTTCAAAAATAATTTTTCATTACATATTATTTTTATTGTTTTCTATCAGAAAATATTATAAACAATTAATGATAATTATACTTTTTTTGATAAAAATGGAATAATTTTTTCAATCATCTTATCAAAATTATCCTAGAGGTCATTTTTTTATTTTCTTAAAGGATTGATTTTTTAGTGAATATTGAAATATGTTTATTTTTATTGAAAACTATATTTTATTTTTAAGTATTTAATAAGTTAAATTATAATTTGTATTAGTTTTACAAATTTATTATTTCTTTTTATTAAATTTAGTCTATTAAAAATAATTATAATCAACATTATATTTGAATTTTAAAAAATAATTATAATAAAAAGGGGTTTCTTTGAAAAACAACTTTTTATTGGGTTTTTTTGCTATAATTTTAAGTTAAATTACACCAATTATTTGAATAAAATTATATAAAATGAATTATTTTTTTCAGATAACAATAATTAATATAATTTAATAGGTTTATCTTACTTTTTTTCATAAATAATAGTGAAAATAGAAAAATTCATTTATCACGTTTAAGGTTAAAACATGTTTACCAGGGGTTAAACTAAAGAGATAAGAATTGGAATAAAATAAATACATTCCTATGTATTATTTTATGAGTGTTTATTGATCCATTATCTATTTATGGAGTTAAATTAGTTTTTTTAAAATATCATTTTGAATTTAGTAACCTAATATTGTTTTTGGAAAAGAAAAGTTATATTTTATTCAAATTGAAAAAAATTGGTCATTAAATTTAATGGAATGGTTGGAAGATTAAATTATGTTTTTTTCAATAAAGTATAAAAATTTATTAATTATTATTTAATAATAAAATTTCAATGAACGAAATTTATTTCTGGATTTCAAGGTAACATGGTTTCTACGCTTGAATCATTTATTTTATTAAAAAATGTTTTAAAGCGATTTGTGTATTTATATTCAAAGAAATTTATTTAAACTTTATAAATTTAACCTAATTAAATTTATTCCATGTTTTTAATAATCATTTCTACTTTATTTTAGAATTCACCATTTATTTTGGGTCTTATAATTACATTATCAGGGTAAAAGGTTAATCTATGATAGTTACAATTAAAATGAGTTTAAAGTGGTTTGACTAGTTGATTTGGAATAAAATGTAACCAAAAAATGTATAAATGTTATTCATTTAGTTTATGTTGACCCTATAACATCTTATATTTTATTTTTTTGTGACTTTGTTCCACTTTACATGATTATTTTATAAAAAATATTTAATCTTTAAAGTAATTCAAAGTCTATACTTCCCCTTGCTTATAAAAGGTAGACTGTTATCCTATATTATACACAAATTATGAAAAACTATATATCAACAAAAACATGAAAAATTAACTTCATAATATCCCTCCCCACATCTTATAGGTGTTATTTTTTCATAATACCAATGGTATATGGATTAAGGTGTAAAGAAATTGAGGTGGTCTGAATAAGTGGTATAGATTTTAACTGAATGACTTAGATTAGTTTATTCTTCTAACTCCTTAAAATATTCTTAAAACATGTTGAAATAAAAACACTAGTATCTTCAACATGATGTGATGTATTTATGTTAATGTAATATCTTATATTCACCTCCTTCTTCCACCGAATTGGATGTGTAACCAACACTCATGCATACATAATGACAACCACCTCGGAAGCCGATGAAATTCATTTTCCATCACCGCCTCTCATGGATAGTTATAATGATTAATTTAATTTACAAATATAATATTAATGAAATATTTATAATTCTTTAAATATAATATATCAAAAAATTTCTTACATTTCCATCCATTAAAAATGATAATGTCGTTTATATGTACATGTAGATTACCACCTCCATGAAGTTATGTAATTCGTGTTTCATGAACACATCACATGGATTCACTATATAAGGGTATTTAAAAAATATTATATTTAAGATATAATTATTACAATTTAATGATAATATAACACTTAACTTCTTTCCATCACGTTTGTTGAAATATTGAAATGTTACTCATGCATACATACGACCTATCATCTCTATAATTGTAACATAGTTCAATTTTCATAACCACATATCATTTTTGGTTTAAAAAGTATAATTATTATATTAAAATGATAAATATTTAATTATTATAATTCTATATATGATGTAATAATGACCACTTTTACCATAATAAAATTACCAAAGTCATTTTGGACATATGAGATGAATATCATCCAAAAAAATGATGTGAACTTAATTGATATATAAATTTCATATAATGTGGTAATAAATAAAATAAAAGGAATTATAATCATTAAAATGTTCTTAATAATGTATATAATTAACATAATTTTATTATTTATAAATATAAATAATATAAATGATTAGTTAAACTCTAATAAAGCGATAATTTACCTTAAAAACCCCATATTAATGTTTTAAAGATTTAATTTATAAATATGTTTATTCGAAGATCATATTATAAAATATAATTTTTTATGAATTAATATGAACATTAATGAATATTAAAGGATATTTGTTTCTCCTTTTACTTTTTGTTAAAAGGTTTTCAAAAGGAATCTTTTTTATGTATTTTATATTAAATGCTTTAACTTTGATTACAAAAGGTAAAATGGATTCTTCTATTTTAATGTATATGGTATTAAAACAAATTTACACCACCCTAAAAACTATTTAATGTTTACGTTCCTTTAAAATCATTAATTTTTTTTCAAATAAAAACCTTCTTTCCCTATGTTTTGGGTATTTTCAAAATGATTTTTTAATGGACTGGATACTTCTGTATACATAATTTGTTTTATTATGGGTGCAATGAGTATTTGTATCATTGTGAAGGTGAAAATAAAATCATTCAAGTGGAATGATTATGTTTTTGTTTTTTAGAATTTTTTATGTTTATGGGTGATCCTTATATAGACCATGATGATGGGAGATGTCGATATTACTCTTTAAAGCATTGGGTAAAGGGGTAGAGTTAACCGGTTATAGTTTTCTCATAAGAGATTATTTAAATTTTTCAGTTAGGTTATTTCATTTTTAGAGGGATTATAAGTGTGATAGGAAAATTATGTCCCAATTATTGATAATTAGTTTTAATTGAAATATTTTTATTTAATAAATATAGGTTATGATCTTCTATTTTAATGAAACAATTATTCCCTTTTCACTAAAAATGTTTTTTTAATGTTTTCAATATTTTCATGTTTTATAAAGAATCCCTTATGATTATGATTTTGAATTTATTTTTTTAATAATGTTTTATATGAAAAACATTTTGTATGAAACTAAATTGATGTGTAAATAAATGACTATTTGATGTGATAGTTTATTATGATAAAGGAAAAGTCAATTATATGATCTAATAGTTTCAAAATGGACTGACATGTTTATTTATTTTTATATATCCCTTACTAAGCTTTTTGTTCTTATACAATATTTTTAAATTTTTTTCATTGGGTTTAAGGATTAGTGATAACAAATAAGAATTCAGGTTGAAAGTCATAAATATTTATCATGAAAATAAACATGTTTCGTTATATATTTTTTATCATTTGAAGGATATCGATACTGAGTAGAAATGTTCACATTGAAATATATGGGTTTGTCATGTAATATTTTTTCCTAATTATCTTAGACTATATAGAAAAAAGGTCATCAACTTAAAAGAACGTTAATTATTTTCAAAATATTCAATTTTTGAATTTTTTATGTAAGAGTCATTATAGAAATTCTTGATCATAAGATGATGCTAAATTATCACTTGGAACTTCCATCAAATCTATCTGAAGTTAATTATGTGTTCTATGTATCTATCCTGAGGATGTAAATACTTGATCCTTTGCATGTAGTGAACTCAAAGGCGATACCATTGGAGTAAAAAAACTGTTATTAAGAATAACAAGTGGAGATTTTTCATCATAGAGATAATGTTCTAATAAATAATACCACTCACCTAGTCCATGTTTTGTGGTGGACCATAAATTTTTGGAAGCTACATAGGGACCTGAGGTTGTCAGGAGATAGAATGAACCTCAGTTTTTTGTATCAAAGTTATATAATTTTGAAGGTGAAATTAATATAAGGGGGTATAATGTGACTCCCCTAGATTTTATAATATATTTATCTATAAATAATTATTTTGTATTTGATATCTTGTGTTGCACGCAACACCATGTTTAATCGAACCGGGATATACTATTGTAATATTGTAATTTAATGAGAAAATTATCTCCCAGTAATTGTATTTTTGGGTATTATTAAAGAAACAAAATTATTAAAAATTATTCTTTATATATGTATAAAATAAATTCATTGGTTATCAATTAGTTATAAATGAAAATAAAAGTTTTTGAATAAAATAAATACTTTTCATAAATAGTTTTTATGTTTAAAATGCGTTTTAATTTAAATTAATTAGATTGAAATATATTGATGTTTTTTCATATTATTTAAGTATTTTATATTAAATAAAATGTTTTAATATCCATATACTAGTGTTTAAAAGGCATGGAATAAATTAAATCATGTTTTAGGAATAAAAATGTACTCTTCAAAAACTGTGTTTCATTTTATTTTTATCACTTATATTAAAAAAATTATGGAACTTTTAGAATTTTGATTTAATAAAATGGATTCCATATTATAAATCAGTAGGTTAGATTTTTTTAAATAGGCCCCTTTTATTTTGGTTCCTTCTAAATAGTAACCTTGGAAAATAGTTTTCACCTCGATGAGGGTAAATATCGTAATTAAGGTTAAAACCAATGTGATGAGGATTTAAAATCTATATAAATACTATCTTATTTCTATTGTTTAATTATAGTTCAATAATATTTATCCAATATTTTCTGATATGGAAATTTGGTTCTATTTTTCTTTAATAATGTCCTTAATGTTATTTTAAGCAAAGACTAAATATAAAATGAACCTTTATTTTTTTAATATCTATAATACTTTTTCATAATGATAAAAATAGGTAATGTTAAGTTTAAAATTTTTATTTGAAATTTTAATTATTATTTTTAATATTTTTATTCTTTATTGATCGAATAATTACTTACAATGCTTACGCCACACCGACATATTACTTGTTCATGTACTAGAAAAATATAATATATGATTTTAAAACAATTAAATGTAATAAAATTAAGATGACTTATTGTGTTATGTGGATACTATACATAAATATAAGTTATTATTTATGTATTAATATTTTATATTTATTTTATATTTCAATCATTTTATATTTTAAAATCACATATTTTAATAGTCCTGAAAATGACTTTAATGGTATCATGTGTTAAATAATACATTATTAAATGAATTAAACTCTATAAAAATATTTCATTCAGAAAAGTTTATGTTATATGTTATAAATTATATATCATTTTACCCTTAGTTATCACTTTTCCTTTTATAGTAAAATTCTTGACCCCTAAATAGTAAAAAACTCTGATACCATGGTAATCATTAAAAAGGTTAACGGTGGGATAAAACTAGGAGAAAAGGGTTATAAATTTAACATAAAGTTATTTAAATATCATTTTATGTGATGAAGTAGAATTATAAAAATCCTAGATTCAAAATAAATCAATTTTTATCCACATGAAAATGAAATTTAATTTATATGAATTTAATATTTAAGTAATTCCAAGGGTTCCCCTCCCTTATAAAAGGAAATCCCCTCTTATCCCTTATTCAAAAACGTTGAGCTACATATATCATTAGATAAATTATTTAAGAACATCTATTCTTCCTTACCTATGATATATATCTTATTTTATTTCTAAAATTCTATCCTTCCATGTCATAAGGAGTAAGCTAAATGAGATTTCACAATGAAGAGGTATAAATCTTAACTGAGTACTTTTAATTATATTTCTTATTATATATATTTAAATAATATTTCATAAAATATAAAATAATTACTAAAATATCTTCAATATACTTAATTTATATTATGATTATTGAAAAATCATTATCCACCTTCTTTCCTAACTATAGAAGTTGAAAACATCGCTCATTTGTATATTCGACTTAACACCTCCACCGAGGGGTGTAATTATGTTTTCATCTACATTCTAAATGGATGGATATAAATATGATACTAAGGAATATATATGATATTTATGAAATAATTATGGTTCTTTTATTGTAATATACCATTTACCATCTTACCCTTCCGTTCAAAGGGGATAATGTCGCTCATGTGTAACTGTGGACTACAACCTCCACAAAGCGATGTGATTCATTTTTCATGTAAAACATTCATAGATGATTATGAATATGTATAATATATATATATATAATTTATTTCATTATTTTTATTCTTTTTATGATGAAATCAAAACTAAGTTGAAATTACCCGAACCATCGAATCAAAACATGCATAGACAAAGTGAATGTTATCCCCAAAAAGTCCATTTTATGGAAGAATTATAGATAAAAGGATAATTATATAATTATAAATGAATGGTACATAGAAATTTAAATATTTGTATGGTTCTTGTATATATTTATATTAAATTTATATTTATTATTCTAGAGGCTAAAATTACTTACGATGCAACTCATATATGATGTAAGGGTTTATTTTACGATCTCATCATTATTTTTGATTGTTTATGATTATGTTTCCATTTAGGTAATTATATGATATTTATATCACAAATACAATTTATTTATTCTCATACTTTTAATTGAATAAATTACAAGTTTCCCTTTCATTTTCCTATCATTAAGTACGCAAGAGAATGAAGTAATGTTTTTAAGGAAAATAGACATTGTTTTCTATTTAATCAAAAGTCATTTTCTTCCACGTCCATAATTTATTTAAAGTGTTTTCAAGAATGTTTTTACTATTATCAAATGATTTTTAAGTCCTTTTTATCCATTTTTACTTTCTATTAAAAGTTTAACAGAAATATTCTTTTCATTTCCTAAATGTGGTACTTTTGACCAAAAGAGTGAACATTATCTTTGTTTTCACATTTAGCATATGAATGAATTTTCTCACCACCAAAACTATAATGTTTCTAAAATATTACATTAAATTGTTTCAAGGTTTTTTGTAAAGGAAATATTTCCCAGAATCATTTGGAAATGTTTATATTTTTTAAAAGTTCTTTCAAAATGAAAAGGGTATTTTCCTCAAGAAATTTTACCTCTATCTTCTTAATTTATTTTCATCTATGTCAATATCCATTGATGAATATTATTTTTTACTAAGGATATACTCTAATGATTTCATCATCCATATTTTTCCACATGGTTTATGATAAATTTTACTAGGGAAGGTATTGGTATTCTATATGCTAGTGCCTCTAATATGAATAATTACTGATTGTTAAGGCATATTGATTAAGATGTATTTTTTATTCATATAATGAATGAATTTAACATATTTAGTGCATGATCTGGTATATTATAACATATCCCCCCAATGCTTCTATTGGTGTCATAAAACTAAATAGTTTGGGTGTTTTTCTAAGGCCATACCCATTTATGTAAGATGTCTTGGCACACGTCCTCAATGGTATGTTTAAGATGTCTAGAATTTGGCATTCTATCATTATGAAGTCAGTTATTGATATCCAGTTGATTATTTGATTAGTTGTTTTATTCATGGATATGTTTCAATATCATGTCATTATTTTTATGGAAGTATTTTATCATCATTTTTCCTACCAAATTATTCATTCTATATTTATTATATGATAAATTATAATGTATAAACTCCCTAAATAAGCATATATTCTCACCATTTTATTCTGTTTCCATTCCATTATATTCTTGAAAGTGTATTATGATTAACATGTAAGGATGTTATAGAGAGAATAATTATGTTCTCAAAAGAAATAATATATAGTATTTTATGTTTTGAAATGTAAAGTTATATTCAATAATTATCTAGTTTTCCAAGAATACTAAGAAAATAAAACATTTCAGATGTGATCACTTGTTATCTAGTACCAACGTAATAAAGTAACTACCAGATATGATATACTATAATTGGGGTATTTACAAGGATTTTAATCATAGTTTTTTATTACACTAACTTACAGTGGATATGTATTTGTGGTCTATAGTGAAGCATTGAATAATATATTAGGATTCATCTTCATAAAGAATGGTATGGTGATAGACTATGTTGTGCGCCAATTTAAAATTCATGAGCACAATTACCCAACTCATGATTTATAGATGGCATTATTTTTTTCATTTAAAATTTATATTAATTATATTTATGGTTAAAGACATGATATATATATTGATCATAAAATCATGAAGTATACAATCATATAGAAAGTGTTGAATATAAGCCAAGTAGATGGTTGCAATTGATTAAATATTTTGACTTCTCAATATAATACCACCCTTGATAGGTGAAAAAGGTGGTTAATTCACTATGTTGGAAAGGGCATACTATTTTTTCAATGATGAGGATTTAATGACATCAAATATTTATGTATTTTTATAATAGAGATATTTAAATCCCGAGTAAAGGGGGAATATTATAACTTTCTTAGTTGAATGTACAACAATACTTCCATATAAGGATTAAATAGGCATATAATGAGGATGTGTAATTGAAGAATAAATTGATAAATATTCATAAGTTAAACCATTTTTTTGATAGAGAGATATGGTTAATGAAGTTTGTATATTTCCCATTGATACCAAACTTAAATATGAATCCATTGGATGAAGCTTATAGTTCTCTATTATCTATTCATCATACGTACAAAGATTTATAAATATATGAATGAGTATTTATGGTGGGATTACATGATAAGGGATATTTCAAAGTAAATATCTTAATTCCTAGTATGTCATCATGCTAAGGGTGAGAGATATAAGTCTAAGGTGAGGTTAAAAATATTACCCTTATGGAGATGAAAATGGAAAAAAATTAGCATGGATTTATTCATCATACTCCCCAAAACATATTACAAGAACAATGTTATTTGGGTTATAGTTGATCGCTATATTAAATAAAAACATTTCATTTCCCCATTGGTAAAAATTTCTCTCTTGATCACGTCATCTAGATATATATTAAGGGAGTGATAAAGTTTCATGAAGTACCACGTTCAATTGTATCTGATCGAGATATGATGTTTACCTCAATGTTCTAGATATTTATTGAACAATATTTTTATATATAATTATCACTAATTATCATCATCAAATAGATATTCAATTTCAGAGGACTATTAAAACCCTATTAGAATGTTAAGATCTTTTTATATGGTTTTCAAATGTTGTTGGGATCAGGACTATCGTCTAATATAATTCTCTTATAAAAATATCATTCACTTAAGAATTCAAATGGATCCTTATATATCACTCTATAGAAATCATTTTTGAACTAAAATGTTAAGTGAATGAGTTGGGGGAAGATAAAAATTGGTACCCCAGATAGTTGAGTAAATTTTTGACAGTGTTATATCCACACAGTATCGCATCAAGGTAGTACATATTAGATATAAAAGTGTAGTTTACAATCATTAGTGATGCATTAAATTAAAATTTGGTATGAAGAAATTATGATAAATTTTTACATTTAAGAAGGCTTTGATATTTTTAAAGAAGGTAAAATTTATCCCTTGGTATATCACCAATTAATAGATTCTTGATTTGACCAGGATGGTTTTTTATCGCATAGCGCTCCCACTAAAACACTCTTATATTTATTACGTATTCTATATATCTCTCCTAAAGAAGTAAATACCTAATTGTTAGGACCAATAGGGGCCTATGTACCATGAGAGGGGGGGGGGGGTGAATCAGGGTATGGATATTCTTTTTCAAAGATCTTCCTGCCCCGCTGGATCTTGACCTCTTTGTTACAAGGGTCACTTTGTTTGCAATTCTGTGTATGTTATGATCACTTACATTACCCTTTATCTAATGATGATGCTTTAAATGCAATGTAGGAAAATTAGCAGGCACACGCATAGATTTTTACTTGGTTCACCGCAAAGGGCTACGTCCAAGGAGCATACGCCGACAAGTTGTCGGTCGTACCAAGTCCACTAAACTTCACTAGCTGTGGATTACAATGTTCGGGCTAGATCACTTCTATGCCCAGGCTCACTGCCTATAAAAGTTTTAGGGTCAGCTCACTGCTTTCCCAAGGGTCACTTCCTATTTCTATCTCTCTGGCTCACTGCCGGTGGAGAGGATCACCTTCTTCCTCTTCCTAAGCTCACTTCTCTGTGAAGGGATTCACTCATAGTTTATAGACCTGTAGGTCTCTTCATTTCCATTAAGGAATGCATCTTTCTCTGTATTAATATGCTCTGTTGAAGTTTAACTTTCATCCACTAATGAATAGAACTTTTCCTCTGACCATTGGGAAACAACCTTTGGAAACACCTTCTCAAAGCACTCAACTTCGCTAGGCTCCCAATTTTGCGAAGCTCAACAAGCCTTCGCAAAGCTTCTGCCTTTTCGCGAAGCTCTCTTGCGAAGCTCTCTCGTGAATAACTCCCGTGAAGCTCAACTTGTTGCAAAGAAACTTCTCTCGCGAAGCTCACTGAGCCAACGCGGAGCACACAACTTTCATGGAGCTACAATAGCCGCCGCGAAGCTCCTTTTTCGCGAAGCACACTTCCTTCGCGAACCACCTCCGTGAACCGAGAGCAATGGATTTTCTCTGAAAATTCTCTCTTCTTCGCTCGAAGGGGTTAGCCTCTATTTATAGGTGCTTCCACCGACCCTTGAACTTTCCGCCCGAAGTCAACGCCACGTCATCTCAAATCGCGAAGCTCCAAAGTTTCTGTCGGAATTCTGTCCAAATCGCGAAGCTCCACGGCAATTTTCCATTCACGGAGCTTGACGTAGTCACGAAAAATTACCGTCAACATACCTTCGTGACTTTGCCGCGAAGCTCCCTCACAAAGCCCAACATTCCTTCGCGCCTTCGCCGTGAAGCGCTTCAGCCTCTGCCATTCATGAAGCTTGATGTAATCGCGAAGCATCACCGCCTCCATTCTTCTAGTCTTCGTGATTTCCAAACCATGCATCCTATCTTCGCAAAATTCATTCCATTTACATATTAAATTATGCTCTTCATGGAAATCCACTTTTCGCGATGCTCACCAAACTCCAAATTTTGGACCCCAAAAATTTGGCAAACACTGGAAAACGACGCCACCTTGTACTGATCTTTTGTACCGCCTCCAGATCGTCCTTTCCTTTGTCATAGTTCTTTTTCAACATGTAATGTCAACAACTTCTCGGGAACTAGACAATTCTTCATGGAAACCTGCTTTGTCAGCAAACACAATCAACCCAAAAATACTGCAATGTTACCTTGAGGGATTTTTTCCCAACACTAATTATATACATGTAAAACAATAAAAGTTTGTATCACTTGATCTTGATATTTTCTATGAATAAAAATTGGTTGAAAAAATTGATTATATAGCTAAAATTCCATATAACTAGACTAATAAAATGGTTAATGTTCTATAGAGAGGAATATGATATCTGGGGATGAAACATGGGAACATGAAGATGGGTTATGGAAAGATAATCTTCATTATTTTTAATCATTATGATGAATTTTTTAGTGTGAAATTCTTATAATGTATTAGAATGTTAAAACCTATTATTTTATGTTATATTTTTTTAAAAATAAATTTAATTTCATTGATATCTTTCTTTGCACGAAACACCATGTTGAAATGAACCACAATATACTATTAACATATTACTATGTGGTACTTGTCACCTAGTCAAAGAATATATACATATGAATAGGAGTAAATAAATTTTAAAAAAGTATTATATATATTAATTAATTATTTTTAAATCGGTTAAAAATTGATATAAAATAATTTGAAGGTAAAATGATAATTTTTTCTAAAAACAATTATGAACAAAATGTGTTTTATAAAAATAAATTGAATTAATATAAATTAATGAATTATTGTAATTAAATTTTTATATAATATTTTCAATAAATTATTAACGTTTATCTCTAAGTTTTTACAATGAATTGAATAAAGGTAATCTCAATTTTAGGCTTAAAATGTATTTTTCTGAAAATTATTTTGTTTTGTTTTGAACACTTATTTTAAAATGAATTTATACCACTTATAAAAATTTAATATTGTAAAATCGTTTTTTTATTTTCAATAATAAAAATAAGTATTATTTAATGAGTTGTACATAAATATTATTCTCAATGAATAGTAAAGAAGAAAAAAATTATTATCATGGTTAGTGATTAAATAGGTTTACCTAGGGGTTATCCTAATAGATAGGGTTTAAAATAACATAAAAAAATTGATTTAATTTAATTTATTTATGGATATGTTCTATATAATTATTATATTAAAATAATTTTCATTATGGATCCACTAGACTTGAGTATGACATTAATATATTTTAATCTTTTGAAATATTCTCTGTGTATCCTCTCCATACCTTATAAAAGGATGCCACTTCTAATATCTTTATAACACTCCATGATCCTTCTAGATTGGAAAAGAACTACCACAATACATATCTAAAATCCATCCCCACTTCTTATATTCCATGGTTTTATCATAATACCATCCTTTTATGGATAAAGTTGCAAGCTAAATGAGGTTTCTCAACAAAGAGGCACAAATCATAAACAAGTACTTTAAATTTTTTTTCTTAAACAATATTTAAATATATTGTATATATTATCAAATAATTAATTTATTATATTAAATATACATAATTTTTAATAGGATTATGGATCAAACATTTTCCACCTCCTTTCTATCAAATGGGAAATGAAATTATCGCATGTTTGTACGTCTGGAGTACCACCTCTAAGTAGCGATATGATTAATTTTCAATCACAATATTTCTGGTTTGGATATTATTATGTAGTTAATATTTATATATTATATTAATTATATAATTATTATTCTGAAAATTTAAATTATTATTTATCTTTATTTTGTTCTATCCATCAAAACGTAGATGCATCACTTGTGGGTATATACCGATTTTTTTCCCAAGAAGTATTGTAATTCCTTTTTATCACCACTTTATATGAAAAGTAATAAAATTAAATAAAATTATTAAATTTTATAATTATAGCATGATTATTATTTTTTAGATTATGTATCCAAGATAAAATTATAATGGTCGTTACTTATAAATCAAAACTTCCATGTAAAACAAAAAATTTATCACATAGAATATTGATTTCAATAAAAAATTGTTAATAAATAGGTGGTAATATGCTATAAGTAAATAATATATGGTATTTTATAAATTTATATTTTCCTTTAATATATTTATAATAGTTATATATTTATTATAAAATAGTATTGATCTTCTACAATGAAATATAGGACATGAGGTAAGGAATTTATATTTCAGTCTCATCTCATTTCAGGATTGTCTATGCTAAATTTCCATTAAGTTAAATTATATAGATATTATCCTGTAAAACTCATATATTTTATTATCCTGTATGTTTTCTTTTAATTTTTATGTATTTTTACCATAACACACTCATTAATACATAAAATGATCTATAAATAATTTTTAAATAAAAGTTTTCTTATTTTTTTTGTTTGATGAACTTTTTATTCCATATACATGCTCTTTAAAATAGTCTTATGAATTTTCTTACCAATATATTAAACTTTTAATTATAATTTTACTTGCCTATGAAATTATGTAAAATGTTTTAAATTTTTTTTTTCTAAAACATTTCCAATGTTTTTGATTTTTTCAAAAGTATGAAATGATTTTTTTTCGTTAAATGTATACATCATGAATAAATTTTCCCACCAACATGATAATTATTTGATTTGAAGATTCCATTATAATATTCCTTGGTAATTTTAAAAAATATATTTTCTCAATATTATGTTAGTTTTCAGTTAAAAATTTATCAAAAAAATTATATGATTCTCATGTTTTCAAATAATGGTTCGAATAATTTTTTTAAAGAACTTTTAATCTCTGTCAACATCATTTTAAATATTTTTATGCTTCAATGAGAGTATGATATTATGACATCATCCACTTTATTTATCTAGATGTATTATGATGATTTTTTAAGGATGGTTATGTGAAACTCATTTCTTTCCATTGATTAATTATGTTATGATGAAACCATTATGAAACCCATTTCTTTTCTTCCATGGTAATTATATGTTGAATGATGGAATATTTATGAACCCCATTTATTTTACACATATATACTATGATAATATGAAGAATGTTTTATGATCTTATGGAACACATATGTATGGTTTATATTATATGATGGGTGGGCCTAAAATTATATATATCATTAATGCATTGGGTAAAGAACGATATCACATGAGATAATAATGACTATAGTAGGGAGTAAACACAATTTTTTAAGGGACTTTGACTACTATGATAATCATGGTAGTGAACCTTGAGTAATGCAATTATGGAATGGGGAGTAAATTAAATCCATTATGAAAGGCTTGGTAGTGATCCTTTATAATGTAAATTATTTATTATTCATAATTGTATTCCAAAAAACTTATATCTTATGAATTTTATATGTTATCATTTCTTATGGTTGATTATTGATGATACCATACTCGTATTTTTATTTTATTTTTTACAGAAAAATATTATTCCATTATTAAATATCTTCAAATAATTGGGTTTTAATTTATTATGTTATGATTGTATTATCTTACCTTTATTCTTATGATCACTTATGTTCATTGATTGGTATCTCTTATGTTTACCATTACTGGGAATTTGAGATCACCCTTTCTTATACTTCCTTTTCCATGGCTGTGAATAAATGTTTAAGTAGGGTATTTCTAAGATGTCAAGTATGATAGAAGAATGTTTTAGGGGATGTTGAAGATTTTTAATAAAATATGATGATTATGTATATATTCTCAAAATAATATAAACCTTTACAGATCAATGGGAATGTATAATTGTGATGTTTGTTGAACATTCATCTAAAACGATATAATATTTATCTTTGTCATTCTGGTGTCCCCTCATTAGAGGTGTGTTTTCTATTTATATGTAGAGCTATTTAATTCTGAGCATGTTTAAGTATCATGAGAATGTCATTAATTTGGGAAGCATATATTATGATGATGTATGTTATGGAAGTTGGACCAATAGTATAACTATGGTCATATATTAGGTAGCCAATTGTGTTTTCATATTTAGGATATGATTCCAAAATTAATGAGGGTAGGTGGTGTAGAATCATCAAGTGGTCGGGATTTTATTTTAAAGGTTGATATTTCTTAATATCAATTCATATTAGATTTTGATTATAAATTTTAATTTTAATGGTGGGTAATTGTGAATTTTTTTCACTAATATTATTAATAAATATTTTATAATATTCAACATATTTTATTTTATAAGTTGATTTTTTTATAAAACTATTCATATGTGTTGGGTTTTAATGAGTTATTGGGAAGTTATTCATAGGTTATTCTCTACCATACACATTCCCTTAGTGATGCATGTTGTCTTCTTTTGTTATGATATAAATATCTTCTTACCTTCATTTATATTCATACTCTTAGTTTTGGGGATACATTTTCTTGATAGAGAGCACATATAGGTAAGGGACTCCCACCAACCTTCCTAGTTCATTGAGTATAATAGAGAGGAAGTGACCTTAGTGGGGTTAATTATTCACTATTGAATGTAATAATGTATTCAAGAGAGGGTTCCCAAGGGTCTCAATATGATTCACCAAACAAATATAGTATTCGGATGATGATTATTAGATCAGAGTGGTAGTCCAAGACAGTTATATTGATCCCAGATAACAGTGAAGGATCTAAATTAAAGAACTCTTGTGTAGTAGTGGTGGAACGAGATAAAAGCGTCACTTATATATGGTCGTGAAATGATGTGGATCATTCTTGTAACATTTGAACGTTTATTAATCCCCCTTTGACATAAAGGACAATGGACCGAGTCTACGATTATAAATGATTTTCTAACTCATAGTGTTTCAACCTGGATGATCGACCTTGTAGAGGAAGTAAGACCAACCCCTATTAAGGGGGTTTGGTCTAATTTTATTCCCTTAATTTTATAGGTCTAGTTTATTCTATTTTCTAGGTATGATTTTTCATTTTCCCATATTTTACATATTTGTTATTATATAGTGGAAAACCCTTGATGATCCTACCTGGTGCATGTAGTCTAGTTGGCTGAATCACGTAAATCATTTTATACCTTTTTTAGTTTCCTTTTTTCATTTCATTGACCAATAATTCTAAACATCATTTCTTGAGATTATTCAAATCTATTTTAAATATTCTTGTTTATATAAAATTATTTTAATTCATTATTTCTCATATTGTGGTCACTACTCATTATCATTTCATTTTTTCTACTATGGTAATATTTATAGAATATTTATTTGAATCATTATTATAAAACATTTATTATTTTATAATTTTTATCCTCATGTGTTGATTTCAGTTTTAATAGAATCATTATGTATAAAAAGACTTTTTCATTGATAATTGATTCAAAATTTTAAGCTTATAATTTTACACAAACCATTGTGTATTTTTCATTATTTCTTTAATCATTTGTATTTATATTTTCATAATTATTATTCGAATATTAGTTCGTGTTTTTTTTGTTTCATTTATTTTGAAATCATTAAAATTAAACAATTTTTAATTTCATATTTTTTGGATTTGTGGAACCAATATTAATCCTAATGGGATCATGGTTGTTGCATGGGTACTACTACATAAACGTAGCCCCCAACCAAAATAATCATGGCCCTATAAATAATAAATAGTATATATCTAATCATTTTAGAAAAAAAGAAGTTCATATTCTATATGGAGAGAGAATTCCCAGTATGAAGGGAAATTCAATGTGGTAATTTAGATAAGGGGACCACATCTACAAAAATATAGGTCATTGAATTAGATCACAATGTGAGAGTAGTGGCATCCATATGGAGTATTTGACCAAATGAGTCTCTTATACCCTTCAAAATAAATGGGTTATAAAATGGGAGTGTAATTCATGTACCTAAATAAAATTCATAGTTTTACTGGGTTATTTTCTTTCAAGCAGTTCTATCAACCATAAAAAGAGTAGGAAAAACAACTTTGAATGATCGATTTGTAAAAGAAATAGTAAAAAAACATATCAATAGTTTTGATTTCACAGGGGAACAATATGTATCTTATGCAGACAATGAAAAATTTTATTTCATCTCTTTCATAAATCTCCATATTGATATAAGTTACAATTAATAGAAAAATAAATCTCAATTTATAGAAAAAATTACAACATGTAAAGGGTTGATTTCTTAAATCTATCAAAAAACATTATTGGTTATGTCCAAATATATATTTGAAAAATTTATTTGTTGAATCAACAGATTTATTTCCTAAGTAGTAGACTATCATGATTTGGTAGTGGGCCCCACATCATTATACTAGTAAACTTGTTCTCATCCAGATTTAAAATATGTTTTTAAACCCCCCATCCACACCCCACCATAAACTCTTTTTCCTTTATTTCCAAGCATTTGAATCAACCTTTATTAATATTATTCATGAATCTGGGTGGCTGATCAATATATATTACCTCTCCTAAAAAATTATTTATGAATTTTGAGTTCAAAAAAAGCTGATGGATCTTCCATTTTTTGGAAAGATATTGAGATCAATACTCTTGTCATCTTCATCCAATCAATGGGTGATAAATTTTAAATATAGTCAATGTCATCCTTTTACTTGTAGCTGTTTGCAGCATGTCTCAGTTTATATCTGTGGACATCACCTTAATAATTTTTCTTATTCTTGAACACTGACATCACACAAATTTTTTTGTTCCCTTCTTAGAAGTGTATTAATTATCATAACTTATTTTTATGGATGGAATGGATTTGTTCATCTGTCATTTTCCTCTATATTTCCTTATATATATTTTCCTTGAAGCTAACAGGATCAAAATTCACCCTGAGGAAATGAAAATTCATATGCCCCTCTATTGGTTATGTGGTTCTATATATTTCTCTAATACTTCACAATTTTTAGGATCATATATGTTAATGTTAATGTTCAATACAATCTAAAGACTAAGTGTTTTGTGATTGAACCATTAGTTATATTACTCCTTATTCCCCTATTGGTATTTCTTCAATATTTGTTTCATCTAAAGTAAGTTGTACCTCTCTTTAATCTTTATCTTGATTCCATTTCCATGAATCATTTCATTTTAACACAAAATATCTTTTTAATATAATCATCTATGTGGTGGAATTGTACAAATGATATCTTATTTCTTTATCTCTATATCCCATAAAGTTAAACTTCACACCTTTTTCTTTGAGATTTGATCATTTTTACTTTAGGATCCCGACATAAGAAATAGAACAATAGAATCTAAGATAAAAAAGACTATGTTTTTGGGTAATCCTTGCTTCAAGAAACTTATTTTTTTCAATATTTTATTTTACCTCTATTGAGTTTATACACCTCACATAAATACATTTATTATATTAAGTCTTCGAAACTCTATCTTCTTTCAACATGATTATTCCTATTTTAAGAATTATTTGATTTTATCTTTTGTTCACTCCATTATGTTGATGTGTGTAAGAAGGTGTCAACTATTATTGATTTCCATATTTCTTGAGGTACTCCTGAAAAACATTTGAGGTGTATTCCCCAAAAAAATGATATTGAATTTTTTTTATACATTAGTTAATTTTATTTTCCACTACTTCCTTTAATTAATTGAAGATCCCATTCAATTTTACATTCACCATGAGAAATTATATTTATGTTTTCATTCTATAATAATCAATAAATTTTAGAAACCACCTTTATTATCTATTTAATTTTATGATCAATGGACCACACACATTACTGTGGATTAATTCAAGTGGAATATCACCTTTCTAATTTTCCTTCATTGAAAATTTGTTTCTATATAGCTTACTTACAACTGAGATTTTAAATATTTTATTTATATATATAATGTTTGGAAACCCATTCCTCATATTATTTCATTATAATAATCTTAAACATTAAAATTTTAAATTTATAATCCTTATATTTCATAGAAAATATTTATAATCAATTATTGTTATCAAACATCATAGTAAATCATGGAGTATCATAAGTGGAAATAGATTATTCATTTTTGGAGTAACTTTTGTGACCATCGTTCCTTTTCTACCAAAACAGTTCCATGTGTTTATTTTGTAGTATTATGTGAAATCATTTTTCCATTAATTTCCCAATACATAAGATGTTGTTCTTAATGTTAAGTACATAGTATATATTAGATATGAAAGGGAAATTTCCGTATATATTCTTGATCATAATATATTCTATTCCTTAGATAGGTATTATTAAGAGCTCTCGAAATTAATTCCATACTTTAACTCTCTAATATTGGTTCATAAAAAAGTTATTATATCTTTTCATGTGATTTATAGATCCAAATCCAAGATAACACATACATTGATATTGTGTTAATGTTTATGCTATAAACATAATTGATTCTCTAGTAACATCTCCTAGTCAAGAAATATTTTCCTTCTTCGTGACACTCCTCATGGGAATCTTACTCCAAAATTCAATTCTATAATTTCTATATTTTTGAATACTATAGTATTGAAAGTTTACTTTGGTTTTTGTATGGATATTGTTTAATATTACCCTCCTTCACTTTCCTCATCCACATTAAGTATAATTTTGATATCCATGGAATCCTTGATTTGGGATTCTTCTACCTTTTCCTCTTATTTTTGAGTTATTTTCTTGTCCCTAAAATTTTCTACCGTAGCCTCTTCAAAATTCCCCCCTTTTATCCTTTTTAATGTTGTTGAAATAAAAATATGATTTTAGATAATTATCTACTTAATTTTTATTATATCACCAATTAAATATCAATTCATGGGATTATTGAGATCCCATGAGTTTTTTGATAAATATTGTCTCAAAGTATTTATTTTATTTGATGAAAATGACTATGCAATCAAATTTTGGATCTAATAACCCAAAATATTCTTACATACCTCTATGTAATCAGGATTTTCAATTTTCATCAATGTTGGTTTGCCACAATTGTTATAAGAGGATGATACTCGACAATGGTTTTAGATGATTTCATAGAAAGTTAATTTAAATCACCTTGTAAATATTGATGTCATATATGCTTTACCTTTTCAACACCTTTGAATTCATTGAGAAGACTTTCAAACACAAATTTTTTTGTTTTTTATGATTTTATTTTCTAAAATGCGGATCAATCAAGGCCTTAATACATTATATATTTTTTCAAAATTATCACTTCTATTCTTCCCAAACTATTACCTTTTGATGATCTAGAAGCAAAAACTCCTTACCATAGATTATTACATAGTGTATCCACCCTAAATGTTCTACTTGACTTCTTTAGTTACAATGAGTTATTAAATTTTGACAGAACAATTATTGTGATTATCCTCAAGAAATTATGAATCAAATTATGTATAGTATAATTCAGCATATAGGTTGTTGAATTATTTTTGAGATGATGAGGAATCAATGGAGGATGAAAATGATAATTAGAAGACATCTACTATTATAATTGATGGGTCCTTGATAGATATCAGGAACAACTTTAGTCACAAAAAACACCTCCTTACCCTTTGATATCATGGAGGGGTATACTTCCCAAAAATAGTAAAAACATATATTGGTGGTAGTGATTTCAAGGGAAAAAATATACAACAAACTCAAATATAGATCAAATTTTATATCTTCTCTTGGAAAAATTTCAGAAATATCCATGTTAAAATTCATTTAAAAATTGATCTCAATTTATAAAAAAATGAAATGTAGTTGTGAAATAATTGATTCCAAGAATATTTCAACTATCATTAATGGCTATGTCCAAATTCATTATTTAAAAATTTAATTCTTTAGTAAAAATATCTATTTCACCTATAACATACACCCTATATTTGAGAGTATCCTGCACATCATAAAAATATTAAATTTGTTCTAATCAAGATTTAAATTTTTTTAACACTATTATCACAGATCCAAGAACCGATCACCCATGATACCAAAAAAGTTATCCATGATGAAGAAGTAAATGGAGAAGGCCACTATACTTAGGGTTATGATAGTTGATTAACTTGTTATCCTCCATGATTCTATGATAAAGCATTTTAATTCCCCAATGGTAGTGATCTATCTATAAAACATAAAAATAATATTGAGGGATAGAAAATAAAGTACCAAGGATAACTCCTCTATCAACAAGGAGTACATCAACTTTCATTAAATATTTTCAGTTCCTTAAAGACCAATTTAATTTTTGGGATAGACAAAAGGAACATCAGTGAGGTATCATTGGATAATTTTTCATTGAATTTGATGGATCCATGAGATCCCAACAGGTGAAAGAAACAAAAGATCAATATATTGAAGATGTCGGTATTTTCATCTATCGAACATCTCAAGGGTTAAGATTTTGATGTATTTTGGGTGAGGCTAAGGGATGAATCGGTTCCTAGAACATCATTTCTATTTATTCTCATCAATATTCCACATTCTTAGAACATAGATTATGGTTTCAATTTGAAGTTTTTATATATTTTCTTTAAATGTGTGATATCTCAATAATCATAGTGTAAGTCCAAATCATTTGATCCATAATTTGAGTTTCAAATTCTATTATGAGTGGTGGGTGAATTAGGGCATAAATGTTTATCACATTACACAAGATCTTATTCCCAAACTCGTAGAATTTTTTTAATCTTTTTCATGTTGACCACACATCCACCTCAATTAAAAATGTAAAATATAAAAAAGGAACTAGTATTCTAAATGGTTTATCGCTAAGGGATGTTCCCAATGGACACACATTGGCGATGTGTTGATGTTCCAAAATCAATTATTCTTCTCTAGTTTGATGAACACCATTTTACAGAATCCTCATCTATACACTTCTTTGGATGAATATATTCATGGTTTATTGATATATTTGTCACTTAAATATTTTAAGAATGTGTGATTATATTTACATAATTTAGTCTAGTACATGATTCTATAATGTAATTAGTGATCTAAATAATTACTACCAGTAATAATCATGGAGTTCTATGTGGTATATTATTAACTGGGTAAAATACATTGGTTAAAATTTATCTTCATGAAAACATTCACATTTTCCCATTTTGTTGGTTCTAAAAATGAATCTCAACGTTCCGAAAGTATTTTTTCTCAAAAAAATACATCTCAACCAGAGAAACTATTTTGGAGCTAAAGGAGTGCATGTATATATGTTTTAATATATTCATACAATTCTAAATTTTGGTATGAAAATCACTTGTGAATTAAAGGTGGAATCAGTAGATCCATCTATCATGGATGTAGGAAAACCCATAATGAACAATGGGATAAGGTCACCCACAACATTGTGCATATGCATACAACCCTAATATTCAGGCACATATTATTTTCATGAGAAACGAAATTCCAAATCGTTTCCTTATGTGATCGTCCCCTAGCAGCAAATTCATGAGATGTTTACAACCCATAGTTGAGAAAACCAGCCACATGTTATATAACATGGTTGAAGTTGAGTAACATAGTTATTAGGATACCAAATTTTCTATAAATCGAGAATCAAAACAGACATCATTTTCTTAGAGGGTCCTCTGGAAGTTTACATCTCAAACTCTCATTCCCACAACATAGTCTTTTGAGAACTTTCACAACTAAAACTATTCCATGGAGTCGTATAGGTAAATAATATGCACAATAGAAATAAAATAATCCCTAAAATACTTCAAATTATATTATAGATTCTATAATGAATCTTATCTTGATTTAAATGATGGTTCAAATTAGATAATCTTCCTTCGTGAAACCCCAAGCATCACACATCCTAAATAGTTTCATACAACTATGCCCCCATGAATGCATTCCACTTCCTGGTGCTAGATACCATTTAACATGAAACATTCAAGTCATGCAAAAATCCATAGTTATGCAACCCAACCTTCGGGTCCCTAACCCTCTGCCTCCTTCAACCATACATAATTGCAATCATGTTGAGTTCTTGGGTTCCCTACACCCACCCGATCCTCATTCATTCATGTGAACATTACCTACATAACCTATATTATCAACCCTCATGTATAAGAAATTTTATCAAGAAAAAGTAGGACAATATCCATGACCTTGATAACAAGAATTGACACCCTATCCTTGGGACCCCACCTAAGGTCACCCAAGCCTAGCAGTGTCTACACATTTTGTTATCCAAAAAGACCAGTGTGGCGGACATGTATGACCAAGTAGTCATATCATCAAGGGACACTGCTTTATTTTTCATTCAAATAGAGATAGTATTGTATCTTAATCTCCTTGTACCCTGACTATGAATGTCCATACCCTTGTGTACATACTACAATGTCCAATGTACAACACTTGAAACTACATTGCATGTTTTCTTAGTCGTACGACATTAAACTACCTAAAAATATCCTAGTCACATATTGTTAAACTAAATGGAAACATCCTCAATGTATTACGTTAAAATCTATCCCTAAGCTACATGATAAACATAGGATACCTCTTATCATGTGCACAAGATGATACCCTATATTTTGGGAAGCTTCTATGCATAATCCCCACACTATCCCTTGTTGTCGCTCCTACCACAGTACAAACATACATACCGCTTGATGTTAGACTGTATGGAGTAATATAGCTATATAAACATATATTTTGTACTCAAAATATGTGAGTTTTCATCCCGGTCTCCTAATAAGGAAAGTAGGATACCTCCCTGAGGTTCAATCCCAGATTACAGACACAATGAATCTATTGGTCTTCATTAATAGAATCCCCAAAGTGAGATCACCCCCAGGGGGGAATAACTTATAATCACTTAACATATTATCCCATTTGACCTCATGGTTTCTATGTTATGTTAACTCATAACTATCCCAACATGTGATAAATGTATATGGGAAATGTCCCCACAAAAATATAAACCTTTGAACATGTCCCCAGAAAACTCTAGACCAATATATGTTCCCCCAAAATGTTCTTAAACCTATAGAACCTACTTAATATATCAAAATATTTACCTCCTGAGAAAAATTTCAGATGCCCTAGGCAATTAGTCTTGGATTCCATATGCCTCCACCACAAGTTTTCCATTGAGGGACATGAGATTCATTAGGGTCCATTCCTAAGAAACCTCATAAATGAGATGACATCAATTCTGAATGAGGATGAATTTTACATATTCCCAACACAACCAACATCTATAAATGTCTATAATTGTCCAAAATATCTACTCTGTCTATATATAGCTACCATTTCACAGAATAAAGAAGCATAATTTAATGTTTTCTTCCTAGATATGGCATATAGAATGATAATCATGAACTTTTCTCAAATTTAAGAGGGAGGCCCGATTTATGAAATTAACATAAAAGAGGAATCCATTGAAAGATAAACTATTATCCCATCATTCTATTTTTACCAAGAAAGCAACATCATCAAACTTTGTTGTAGAGGTCACAATCCTTTTGAAAGATTGAATATGGAGTAACAATTAAACAGTGTATATGACCATTCTAAGGAGACAAACCACACAATGAGAGGAAATTGAACCTTCTGCACACCTCATTTGATGCAATGGAAAATAAATGGTCACCTGATGTGAATATCTTATCCATTAACCATGAACATCATAGTAACATTGGAATACATCAAATTTGGACATCACTAAATCCAAAAATTTCTAGGGTTGGATTTCACCCAAAAAAGTGGTGGGATATACATGGAGCCCTTCTCATATAACCGGGGTAAAATGAAGAATATTTGATTTCCATAGTTTGAGGAATTATTGATATAGATCCTTCTTAACCATGAAGAAGAAAATTAACTTTAATCACATTGGGAATCACCTTCATGAAACATGTACTTATGGTTGGCCTAAAGTATTTCACCACAGTCAGGATGTGGGAAATTCTTGAGGACCCACTACCAATATGCATAGGGGGTGGAAGGATGATTGTGTCACCATCATGTACAACCATTATCATTCCATAAAAAATACAAATCTTATAGTCATCAAGAACCCTCAACCCGTCTCCCCCTCCGAGCGCATTCAACTAAAATTCATCAACTCCCTGGTTTATTAGTATGAATTAGAAGGGGTCATCAGGATTAAGAATATGGATCGACAGGACCTGGAGTAATTGTATCTATAAGAAAATTTATTTCCTTAGGTTTCATGTAAGGGGTAACACCCTGACACATATTGATAAACCAATTCAGGTACCACTCCCTGGAATGTTCTAACAGCTCACTCCGCAATGCTGCGGAGGTAGGGGATATTTGAGAAACAACCATCACAACCCCTACCCATGATCCACTATTTAGGGACCCACCAACGTTTGATGACCATTATAACTAAATCCATAAGGCAATGAATAGTTCAATCCAACCCATTCTCCACCAACCCCAGACTAGAATACCTATCACTAATGCTAGTGGAAAGTCGCTAACCCTACCCAACAAGAGACCCCTCCATCAACTCTAGTGGCTCTTTCCCCCATCATTAAACCTATTCCAACCATATTAACCTACAAAATGGTGTATATACATTGTCCCTAGTAACATAAAGTCAGTAGTTACTTTATTACATTGTTATAATATACAACGAATCACACCCCAAATCACCAAATAGTTTAATATTCTTGGTAATATAGATACATACATGAATATCATTTGATAGTTAGAAATATAAAATAAAACACATTATTTCTAAAAGTGAACCATTATTTAGTCTATCATAACCTACATATAAATTATAATACACATCTTAGAATCATGAGGAGAGAAACATAAGAAAGTGGTGAGCTAAAATGCTCAATAATGGTACGATATCTGTATAGTAGAATATGTAGCATCTCGCTTTTTTGGAATGGATTTAATTTGTAGGGGAATTTGAGTTTTTTTTCTTGGGGACAATCCCTCTTGAATATAGAGATTCATGATGAAATTATAATTTTTTAAATGACCATAATAATTTTTTTTAGATGTGGTTAGTGTTTAGGTGGAATTCCAGGGAGTTTGGGAAAATACCAAAGGAAGAATGGGTGGTTTGACTGCTGAAAACAACCCTTAAAGGATTTACATGATGTATAAATCATTTACACAGGGTGCAATAGTTTCATGGGTGCATCCTGTCAAATTATCAACATTAAAGCTCTACTGGGTTTCTCACGGAATACCCGATGTGTATCTTTTACATGTTATATAACCATTACATTATGTGTAAGAATTACACACTAACTAATTTGATGGTACATATTTTAATAAATGAGGATCAGGGGGCATATCCTCTATTTCTCTTGTCCTTCACACACATATGGGAGCTCCATTCAGCAATGCCTCCTCAACCCACACAAAGGGTTCTAGAGAACTCCTCCATCATGTGTCTATTATTATCTTCATTGTTCTCATTGGACATGTATCAATAATCCCTTGAATTCTCTTCCTTATATTATTTGTTTATCTGGCCATATTCAACATTGTTTTAGTGTGTGATACATTTCCTTGTTTTCATGGAGTATGTCCATTTCTTAGGTCTCTATTGAATGATACACAATCAATCCTTGATGTTGGATGAGTGAATAATCCATGGAATATGGTAGTTTTTCTATATTTTTTTTCTTAAATCCTCTTCATTAATAAATTGTATCATTGTCACATGTAAAACCCATTTCGTACGTTTCCTCTTAAATAAAAAATTATTTATGTGGAATCAAATTACCTAGTTTTGGTAGCCTTATCATTTTAAATAGGCATTATTGAAGGTCATATACATCATCTTCTAACCTTTTTTAAGGGTTTAATACTTGAATGTATTTAATTAATTAATGTTTTTATAACAAAACCACTCATTATGGTGTGTTTTCATATAAAAGTTAAGTATTTGATAAATTTTAGTGTGGATGGGTGTATCCCTTCCCTATATTATCTCCTAGTCCTCAAGGGTTAGTAAATTTTCATATTAAATGAATTTGATGTTTATTTTATGGTATTCCTGTTAGAATAACCTATTTAATACCACCTTCATGTATGGTGTTATATTCTAGGGTGAGACCACCTAGCCAAATTACTTTTATTAATTGCTTGGAATCTATTAATAATGGAAAGAACCAAATAGAGGATTAAATGAAAAGTTTATGGGCATGTCCCTATTTTAGTGTCTTTGTAATGGGTTAAATAATGATTAGTACATTTCCTCTATGTTCATTAATAATTGTAATGAATGATTGGAAAATCCCTCTTTTATAAGTTGTTTTATGATGTGACATGTTTATTTACACGACCTTCTCCTTATTAATTAAAATGATTAAGTAAATTCCAAAACACCTTGAGCAATAATCAAGTTCCATTTATAGAAATCCTTGGATGGTCCCGTAGGTTGTTAGATATTGTAAGTACCTTGGTCAGTACTTCAGTGTTATTTATGAAACACCATGTATGGGATTGTAGGTTACTTTATATTATGATAAACTGATAGTGGTACTTGGAATTCGTTGGATGGGATCTCCATGTTTTTCTTAACCCAATTAGGCATAATAGTTCCCTATAACATAACTTGTAGATGGTATCAATGAAAATATGGTTACACTATGTCACGAGTGATACTCAGACCCCTACGTGAGATACATAGGACAAACTCTGAGGTTGATGACTTCACACCATACTAGGAGTGATACTTGGGATTCCATGTATGGATCTCCTTGGATGGACTCTAATGGTGATCAATATTTATATTTACCATGGATTGATACTTGGGATTCTATTTATGAATCTCCATGAACTAGCCCTGGGTGCCTCTCACTAAATTCTAATGATGACCTAATATTAAAAAATATGATGTGTTGAGGATGCTATATGGATGTGTCACTAAGCCAAATCAAATTATTGGGTATGAGCCATCCTTGATACTGATTTAATGAAGAGTTATTATTATTTAAACTACTATAATTTAAGCATAGGTTCACCTTTGTTCAATGAAATTATAGTTTAGGTTAAATCATGTATGGTTAGATAGGTGTCCCTTGGGAACCTAATACGACTTATTTATTTTAATTCAACTGCTACTTTATTGATATACCAGAACACTGTTGTACCTTGTGTTCACATACTGGATTATATTTATTCACTATTTGGGAGGCCTATTGAGTATATCTCACACCTTGATCATTCTAATATTACATTGGGGGTACTTTACTTGTCCTGAGGTCCATATCTCTATAGTTATTTCTTATGGTGGGCATTATACATGGTAGATTAGAAGAATATGACTGAGTTGGTACTCACGATTCTTGTAGATATTTCCCTCTATTTTTTTTCATTTTCCTTGTTCATGAATTTTCCTTTAACTCCATCTATATTATCCTTCTTTTACTCCTAGAATTATCTGAAAATGCATGCATAGTAGTATATATTGGGAATTAGATACTTTTATTCTATTGTTGTAACTTTTTTCCACTACTATGTATTTTATTTACACTAATTCTGTCATTTTTTATTCGTTGATTATTTATTTCTTATCTCTTATATTAATGTTCTAATTTCACCATGAAGGTATTTTCTTCGAATTGTACCATCATTACATCCTCACCACTAGTCTAAATCCTATAGCATATGGGGAGGCACGCTTGAGGCCTTGTGATGATTGGTCAAACTACTGGATTCATAGTCAGTTGGGTCGGGTCTTTAAAAGTGGTATCATAAGCTTTATTTTCATATTTCTTACTGTTTAGGTTGGTGGATAAGAGACTAGGAATGTGTGAGTGATTGGTAAATAGTTGTTTCTAGGAGTGATCAACCCATGCATGTGGAAAAGTCAATATAGCCAGATATGATATTGTTTTTCATGATTTTTATTGTTTTAGTTGATTATTATTTCACCTTAACTGATTGGTGTACCTTCCTCTATATACAGATTTATGAAATTTGAGGTATTTTACCCTTGTCCTAGCATATAAGGGAAGTATCATTACATGCATCATTCTAGGAACATAGATGTTAATATTCCATGCATATGCCATTCTAGGTAGGTTGCATTTCTTGGAACCTTGAGTGTTGTTGATGTAACATGTGTTTTAATTAGCATGACTATTATATATCATATTAGTTATTTTTTTAACATGCATAGCTCTATGCCTTATTAGTTATTTCATTAGCATGTTTATTCTTATAACATGATGTGTGAATTATTTAATATGATGATTATACAACATACATCAGTGACATTGGTGTTGTGATTATGAAGTTATTTTATGTACCATGTTGGGTTATTTCCTTCTTATGTAATAACCTTACCTGTTTTTTTCCACATTTTTGTGATTATTAGAATATTTACATATATTTACTTCTTATGTTATCATGCCTAGTCATAAATTTACTTTAATTTTGATATTAAATTGGTTTTTAAAGCGTCTACATCAACCTAAATGGTTTTTCCATCATATATTGGTGGTGACACCTTAAATAACCAATTATGACATGTTTGAGCCATGGACCATTGGTTGTATGGGATGAAACATATTGGTTGTGATTAAACGCCAGAAAATTTAAAATTTATGAAGTGTAAGGGTGCTTAACAAATTTTGATATGTTAACCCATATACTCAAACAATTTTTTATGAGCTTTACATAACTAAAAACTATTTTATAAATGTAAAAGTAGTTAATCCTTAACTCTTTCCAATATTGGTTTCTTGTGGATCCTTTACACGAATCAACCTAATTAGATTGGTCTAGACCTATTATAGTTATGAGATAGGCTTGAAACAACCCAAGAAGGTCATTCATGGTACTTTGTGCTTCTGAGATAAACCAATTAAGTGTATTTTAAAAATATTAATGTTTTAAATAAAATAGGATTGCATTTAGATGAACCCATCATGGCTTAATGAGACCCTTGTAGGTCACCTTTCTTTTGGTATACCATATTATTTATCCTCTTGGGGTGTGTTTATGTTATATGTTGGTATTCTTTTAAAGTTTCTACAGCCACTTATATGATGTTACATATACTAGTATGGTGGAATATTACTTTCCCAGTCTCTTCCTTAATTAAAAAATCCCTTATATCCTTTTGAGAAGTACTTATATGAGGTTTTATATAATTAAAATTCCAATTACAAATTAATGGGTGTTTTCCTCTATAGATTGGAATTGAAATTTTCTTTCACATTGCATATTGTGAAAGATTATGAAAAAATTAGAAATTTTTAAAATTGATTTTATGTGATTGATTACCTAACTATGATAGGATATTAGTAAAATAAATAATTCTTCAAATTATGTTGATATTAATTACCAGTTCCTGGTGAATTTTGTTAACCAATTTACCATGCTTAAAATTTATGAATGTTATTAGATGTTCTTAAAAACAAAATTTTTTAATGTTTAAGGAACTAAATGTGAATTTATGTAATTCCTTGAAAATTAAACCTTAAGTGGTGTTCCTTTCTTGTCTCATTTTTAAGGGTAGTTTAAGCAGTGCCTTAAGATTTCCATTGAAACTGGGACAAGATCATTCCCCATAATCCTCTTATGATATATATTAAACCTGAATGATAGGAGGTAGAGCCGAGTTATCTATTTTTAATGACCTATATTTAGTTTCAACATTTTTATGCTTTTGTAAGTGGAAAGACCTATGTAGATAGTTCCCTATCTTTTTAAGCCCTTTCTAAGTTATTATGAGTTGTTTTTAACGTGATGCCTCGTTCAGGTGTCGTTTGTCCCGAGAATGACTCTTAGTTTCTAAAAAAACACTTTATTCTAGACTTGAAGCCATGTGATTTTTTAACCATTATTACTGGTGTGAGAATAATTTAATTCTTAGTATCAACAAGTTAGACATTCCTAGGGAATGGCTTGCCACATAGAAGGTTGTTTGACCCTTATTTCTTCTTCTGATATGGATGAATTGGTATGTCATCAGCAGGATTAATAGTTTTATAGTAAAAGTTGACACACAGATAAATCCATCTTACAAACAATTAGATAATGGGAAGCATAGGTTTGATAATCATATGGATATTATTAAGGATGTGTTGTTATTCTTGTGAAATATCATGGTATTATATACTAATACATGAGGTTTATGTTAAGTTTCTAAGGTAGTACAATGAATCATATGAGTTTAGTGGTAATCATTAATGCCTTGAGCTATTGTTCTAGGTTCATGGGTCATAGCCAATGTAGAGTGACCAAGGTGCTATAGGAAATAAGACTCATCCCAATGGTCATGATGATGTTGTATGAGGATCATGAGTTTTTACATGCTGGTCATTTGGTTTTGGATTTTACAGCTGATGTTATGGAATGTGTGGATATGACTCGAGAGAATTGTCCTACGTATGTCTCAAGAAAATATGGTTTATTGAACTTCTATGAGAATAGTCCCTCTATCATTTTAGTTTAACAGTTGGTAAAATCTTGGTGGCCATGTATAGTAACTACAGACAGCGATCAATTGAGCATGTTTCATGGGATGAGTTCCCTTTTTTTAGTACATCTAAAAATAAGGACACTCATAAGGCAGGGAGTGTCGTGTCAATCCTAGAGAAATTGTCCATCTAAGTATAAGGAACACAACAATAAAAGGACCATTTGGAAATTTTCTACTTTACTAAAACTCCATGGAGGAAAATAAGTTTTCTAAAAATGTTGGTGCTTGTGAGGCAGCACAATAATGATATGGTTGCACATTTACAAGAGATTTAAAAACACCATTTGTTAGGAATCAACTTTGTTGGTTTCTCTTGAGCAACCATAGGATGCATAAGCTAGTAAAAGAATCATGGATAGTTGATAATGACATATTTCTGGTTACAACTAAGGTTTTCAAAGAATGTTAGATTGAGATGGGTCGACCATTCTCTCCATGGCTGTTAAATATTGTTGGTTGTTGAGTCATGGTTATTCCTGAGTGATACTTGGGTTCTCGAGTTGGAACTCCTTGTACAAACTCATTAACAACAGCCAAAACATTGACTTGGCTTATGTTAGCCTCAGTAAATGTTTTGATTTGAGGACATTTTGGCTTTTTCCTCATGTCTTTCTTATCAATGAAGGATTAGGGATTCACCTTTATGAGCTTCTTGGACTCCAGTTAATGATCTTGAGGTTACCCCAAACTTGAATCCAAACACAGTTTTTTTAATTAAAATTGGTTATGATCTAGTTATGCGATATAGGGTATAAACTGATGTTTATGTTGTAACCTAAAATCATAAATGATTTTTAATCCTGGAGATATCACTGAAATCCAGTTACGAGTTTCGATGAGTGTGGTTGAAGTAGGCTTGACTGCCTTCGATAAAGGTTCCTGATTTGAGTTTTTATGCATTGGATGCTAAATCTGATCATTTTCAAGATATTAATCCCTAAGTTGCGTGAATTTATTTTCTAGTTCACAAAATGTGGTCAGTGAGGAATCACATCAGGCACATCGTTGGTATAAGACAAGTACAGTGCAGGGTCGACCATTGATTTTCTTGTGAAATCAAATGTGACTGGGCTGATTAAAGTTTATGGGAAATTGACCATTTAACCCAGTTAATAGTCATGTTTTAAGCATCTTTAGAGTGATAAGAGCACACTTAAATATGATATTACTATGGTGGAGGTATCGTGGCTTGTAATTAGCCTTTAGATATTATAAATGTGCTGGTAACACTACTAAAAAACTGGGTGTATCCATCGCTAGAGATTTAACAGTGCTAGATAAAAATGTTGCAACAAACCACCCTTGTCAGCACAAAAAAATCATTATTAACGGGTGACCTTTATCAGTGCTATTTTAAAAGATCTAATAAATGACCACCCTTTATCAGTGCTTTTAAAAAATCAATTTTTTGGGGGAGGGGGTCTTTATCTATTTTTTTAGAATCACTGTTAAAGACCCCCTTTATCAGTACATTTTTAGTAGAACTAATAAAGGTATACATCAAAAAAAGAATTAAGAATAATATATTAATATATTAATATATTTATATTTATATAAATATAATATATATTTTTTAAAATATGTTTTAGAAAAATTAAATAGGAATTTTCACAAAATGTATTTGATTTTTGTGAATATAACTTATAAAAAATATTAATTTTTTTTAATTATTAATTTTCTTATTATTACAGAGTAATAGTAATTTAATATCAATTTGAACATAAAAAGTCCAAAAATTAATAAAAGATCTAAAATAAGTTGAAAATATAACTTAGACTTTAAACGACCATAACTTTTGATTTTGGTGTCCTTTTCTCCTCTACCACATATCTAATCGAAGTCTACGAAATGATCTACCCTGTTTGTGACATACATAAAACTCTTTCCCATTTTTTGAGGCCAAAAAAGGCCTAAAAGGCCACCAAAACTGATTTTTTAGCTTGGGTACCCTGATGTTTTAACCTTTGATGGATTTTTAACCTCATTTAAGGGGGTATTTTTACCCTTTTCAGTGGGGATGGAAATTTATTCCCATGTTTTACATTCATATTGATATTATCGTTTTAATATTTTATCGTTTTTTATAATTTAATTTTATATATAATTAAATATATGCTTGTTTTCTTATATTTACTTATAATAATTACTCATATAAATACATATATCAACATATTTATTTCAAAATGTATATTCTAATATATGTAAATAAATATATATTTTCAAAATGTATTTAAAAATATATCTAACAATTTTTTCCATTATATACATATATATATATATGTGTGTGTGTGTGTATTAATAAAGATTTATGTATTTATATTATATTATAGTATATATAAATGAATATAATATATAAAATATTTAATGAACTAATATATGGGTGGAGAGCTATTAAAGGAGTTTTGAAAGTGTTGATAATGTGGTCTGGGCACATAGGTGTCTGAAAAAATATAATTTTACCCCATCTAACAGTGCTACCTTTATAAGTTCTAAAAAAGAGAGGTGAAAGGCCCCATTTAAAAGTGCTAAAAAGGGATGTTAAAATGGACCTTTAACAGTGCAAAAATGTGTCAATAAAGGACCCTTTTAACAACACTTTTTTAGCAATGTTAGTGGGGGCCTTTAATAGTAGTTTTTTAGAATTGATAAAAGTATCACACTTTTAACCATGCTCAAATTGTAAGAACTTTTTTTAGCACTGATAACGGAATATTATAGCATTTTTAAATGAATATTTTGTAGGAGGTTAAGTTCCATGGTATTTTTAATGTTAAAGAGATGATGATTTTGTTGTGTCTCAGGCCAGAAGATGTTAGGTATGTATTGTGTTAGGGTTAATGTTTTTGAATTTGAGTATTGACTCAAGTTTATATGGCTTATGGACTATGTGCTTAATGGGATGCTTGGTGGTGCATTGGGCATTGGCAATGAAACATGTCTATTTAATCAAAACATGATGACCCAAGTAGGTCAGGTGTTGTTTTTTTTCAAAGGCTTGTTAGGGATGAAATGTTTTATGGTGGGGAGATTATAACATCCCTTATTTTTTACAAGATGGAATTTCCATTGGAGTTTTATTTTTCCATTGGTGGATGAGTTGTCCAGAATTTTAGGAGTGGGGATGTGGTTCCTAAGGTTATAATGACTAGAAAATTTCTTTTTAGATGTAATTATTTTATTAGATGTCTCGTGGGTTTGGGAAAACACAAAAGGAAGGACGGGAAGTAATAATGCTAAAAATAAACCTTTCAATATTTACATGATGTGTAAATCATATACACATGATGTAATGGATTCATGGGGTGTGGCCAGGTGGGTTCAGGATGCACAAGCTCAGGTTTCATGTCCAATGAATACACAATGTGTATTTATTTCACATAGTGTAACCATTTCACCTCGTGTAACAATTAAACGTTGTGTAATTTTCAGCCAAAGTTTTTTTTAAAAGAGGAGCAAGGGGCTTAGAACACATTTGTCTTTTCGCTTACTCATAGTATAGAGCTCCTCTCAATAGTGCCTCCTCCTTCCTCACCTAGGGTTCAAGATATAACCCACATTGAGTGTCAATTTCTCTCATTTTTGGTCTTGTAAGATGCATAGTGTTAAGATCTCAACAATTATTCCTTCTCTTCTTTGTTTATCTCACCATATTAAGAATTGTTTTGGTGTGAGTTAATTTTTTTAATTTTCAGGGTCTGTCTATTTCTTTGATTTCTATCAAACTTGACCAAATCAAGACTCTATGTTGGACGATTTAAGTTACCTTTTTATATGGTAGTTGTTCTATATCATTTTTCCCATAAAGTGTCATTGTTTATAAAATATGTCATTGTGCTACAAGACAACTTTTCCATGTTATGCATCTTAATAATGAAATTAATTATGTGGATCCTAACTCCATAGATTTGGAAGCATTTCATATTAAATAGGAATTTTTTATGCTCACGGATATTAATTTAAAAACAAATTTTACCGTGTGATCCTTGAATGGATTTAATTATTTAATTTTTTTCAAATAAAACCTCTTGTCGATGTGTGTTGTCTTCTAATATGTAATGAGTTGATAAATTGTAGTTTACGTGGGTGTATCCCTCACCTATATTATCTCCCAGTGACCAAAACACCACCTCGGATGTCATAACATTCTCATATTAAGTGAATTTTATGTTTCATGTATAGTTTTCTTATTAACATATCCTATTTAATACCTCTTACATGTATGGTGTTATCTCCCAGGGACACACCACCTAGCCCATTTACTTTTATTAAATTCTTAGAATCCATTAACAATGGAAAGAAAGCCATATAGAATTAAATGACATGTTTATGGGAATAGACCTGTTTTAGTGAATTTGTAAGGGGTTATGGATGGCTTAGTACATGTCCTTTATTTTCTTTAATAATTTTAATGAATGATGGTAAATGACCTCTTTTGTAAATTGTTTTATGATATAGAATGTTTTTGTACATAGCCTTCTCCCATATTAATTTAAATATTTAACTAAATTATCAATATCCTTTAGCGATACTTGGGAACTATTTAGAAACCTCATTCGATGGGCTCATAGGCTATCAGATATTATATATACCACGGTCAATAATTGGTTATCCTTTATGGAAAACCATGAATGGGATCATATGTTGCTTTATTTTGGAATATGGAAAGAGTGAAACAGGGGATTCCTTGGATGGTATCATCATGAATTTAATACCTCATTTAGTTATATCAATTCCCTAGGTGATAACCCATGGATGGGCTCGGTGGAAAGATGGTTACACTATGCCATGAGTGATACTCGGACCCATATGTGACATACATGGGATGGACTCATAGGTTGATGACTTCACACCATACCTTGAGTGATAATTAGGATTCCATTTATCGATAAAATTAGAGAGACTCTGATGGTGATGGGTATTTATAATGACCCTAGAGAGATACATGGGATTCAATTTATGGATCTCCTTAGATGGTCCTAGGGTTCCTCTTATTAAATTTTAATGATGAACTACTATTAATGAATATGGATCATAATTAATACTCTAGGGTATCGTCCTCTAATCTAAATCACATGCTCGGGTTCGGTCCATCCTTCATGATATTTTTAAGCTGACATATTATTATTTACTCCCGTATCAAATTTATACAAGTTCACCTATGTTCAGAAGAATTATGGTTTAAGAAAAAGAAGGTATGTTTAGCCTGGTTTCCCTTAGGAACCTCTACCAGCTTATTTATTTTCATTTAATTGTTTCGTTAATGATATACCTTCACAATGTTGTACCGTATGTTCATAGACTGGATAGATTAAGAACACAATGGCAGTGGCTTGATAAGTATATCTCACACCCTTCTATGTCCGCCATTCCACTAGGGTACCGAGTAGACATCATGTTCGCATGTATATGGTTATTTCATATGTTGTGAATTGTACATGGGAGATTAGGAGCACATTAATGAGATGGTACTAAAGATTCTCATGGATATTACCCTCAGGGATTTTTATTCTTCTTTCTTTTTTCATTTATTGTATTGTGATTCCTTCTCTATTTTCTTTTTTGTAGTCCTATCATCATTTGAACATGAATTTATAATATTATATATTAGGAGTTAGCCTCTTTGATTTTGTTTTTTTAATTATCTTCCCCTTCTCTATCCTTAATTTACACTCCTTCCTCTATTATTTGTTTTTTGAGTATTCATTCTATATCTCTAATGAATCTGTGTTACTCTAATCGTGAGTGTATAGTCTCCCCATCATACCATCATTGTATCATTGTTTATAGTTGGAAGCCTTAATAATATGGGGAGGTGTGCTTGAGACCAAGTGGTGAGTGGTCCGGCTACTTGTTTCAGAGTTAGTTGGACCAAGATGTTATAGAATATATTATGAATAAATAAAGATTAATCAATATGGAAAGGTATATAACTAAAATACATATTATATAATAAAAAATTTGATAATGAAAAATTATAAGGTTAGAATAACTGATGATCCAAATAATTCTATATATATAATCACATAAATTTGAATCAAATACATGAATATTATAAATAATTATAATATTATTTGGATATAAATAAAAAATATCATAATAAGGTAACTTATAATGTCAGACATTATAATAATACCATCCATGCCTCATGCCAAGACATATTATATAAATGTGTAAGGCCTCATTGAAAAACTCAATCTAGTTTGACTCATGAGACCTAATGAGGTATCAAGGGGATATAGTAGGCCCCACCCATTACTTACTATCTCCAGAATATTTTTTATATGAAATGGTTGAATCATAATCAATAAATAAAAATTTTATTGAAAAACTATCATATGAAATTAAAATACATTCCTCAACTAATAAACATAACCATAAACCATTAAGAGTAATATGGAGAATAGTATCAAAATAGTACATCCACAGTGAAACTGATCATAATAAATTCAAATAAATAATAACGTTGGTATAATTATAACACAATCCTAGTGGATCGTAATTAAAATTTCAATTTTTTCCATTGATAAAAATAAAAACCATAGAAATACTAATAAAAATTCTTCAGGAAAATATCCCTTTTACTTTAAAAATAACCTTTTAAAACAAAAGATTTAAAAAACATTAGAAATAAAATTTTCGTTGAAAATAAAATTTTAAAATTGTAAAATAATTTTTAAACATTGATCATGATGGTGGGAAATTATGTACTTGTCGTATAAGTTAAAAAAATTATTTCACATTTTCAATAAATTAAATTGGGACTTGTTTGGAAAATGACATGAAGATTCCTTTCAAAAAATAATAAAAATTAGATCATGGTTAAAATTTATTTTAATAAATAATTTGTAGAATGTGGGAAACATTTTTTTAAATATTTTAAAAAATATTGATTTGGATGAAAAATGATTTTGGCCCGAGAGAGAAATGGAGTAATGTTTTATTCAAAAACATTTTATCAATCATTTTAAGTAGGGGGTTATGGTATTATTACATGAAAAATTATTTAATGGCTATAGGATAATAAAATTAAAGGGTTTTATTATAAAATTATCAAATAATTTCATTCAATGGAAATTCATGTATAAAAAATCCCAATTAAAATGAGATTGAAGCATAAATCTCAAACCACTTTTGAAAATTTTGAATTGTAAGCCCCATGAAAAAATAGAATTAAATAAAAATATAAATGATATTAATTGAAATACATTGATGATGTAACATATAAAAAGTGTCAGTATATATACTACACAAAGGAATAACTAATGAATATGAAATATGTTTCATGGAAGTAAAAATTAGACGAATAACATTTAACTTAGCTTCAAATTCATTCATATGTGTCTAATACTCCTATATAACCAATATAGGTATAAAATTAATCATAACATAAACATAATCATGTATTTCATATAATATATTATTTACTTATTGTATTTTATGACTCTTTTATTAACAATTCTTTGATAAAATCACTCATTCGGGTGATAATTGCTTTGTTTTTCATGTACATTTTGGTTTGGAAATTTTAGTCCTTTTAATTTCATCATGGATCCAAAATCTTTGTAATTTTTATAGTGATATAAATATCATATATATTTATTTAGAGTAGTATATAAAATTTAGATATAGAAAATGAATTAAACTGTTCATGGAGACGTTAGGTCATACTTATGCATGAATGATGTTTCCATTTTTCTCTATGGATGGAACAAAAAGAAAATTAATAATAATTATAATTTTAAGAATATTTATTATGTTATATAAATCATTTATATTTATTAAATCCTTTCATATTATCATCCATGAAAAAAAATATGAAAAACATTTCACAATGATATATAAAGATGGTAGTCCAAACATACACACGAGCGACATTATTGTTCAGAAAATAATCCGGATGGTAAAAATTTAGATGTGATATTATATTTTTATAATAATGGTTAGTTCATAAATATCAAATATATTCATTAATTTTAACTTTACTACCTTCCATGTGAATTGAATGTGAAAAACAAATCACATCGCATCATGAGGCGGTAGTCCACCGTACACACGAGCGACATTATCGTATTACACATGGAATGGAAAATAAAAAAGAGATATATGATATTACAATTCAAAAAGTTTAATAATTTCATAACAGAATATAAAAACATTAAATCCATCATTATATGCAGTTGCGAAATGTGGTGATGGAAAGAGAATTACAACGATTTGGATGGCGGTAGTCTTCCATACACATGATAAAAATGTTTTATTTCCCATTTGTTGAAATTGGAGATGGATATTGGTTATTATATAAACATAATAAAATATAATTATCTTATAGATAATGGTTTTATTATATTATCATTTTTATTATTATTTTAAGGAGATGAAAGAAAAAAATAAAACAAATGTGAACATTTAAAAATTTTACCTCTTCTTCAAAGAGCCTCTTTATGTTTATACGTAAATCCTCATTCCGAGAGATTCAAAATAAAAATAAGGAATATAATATGTGGTTAAGTAAATAATAAATGTATTTTGGTAGTTATTTTCCAATCCAATGGGTTTTTTATCTAGGAATGGGTGAGGAGAGTTGTGGCCTTTTATAAGAGGGAGAGAGGACACACTTAGAATGTTTAAAAGATAATGTTATAGCCATGATTTTATGAATCCACAAGAATCCCGAAGGTGTAATTATAGAATATTAGAGTTTATAAGGTTTAAATATGTCAGTATAATATGTTTTGTAAATTTTTTTGGTCATTTTAAACCGTTATCTATTAATTTTAACCCCCCCAGAAAACCCATTTTTCCTTTAATTGCAGTAATTAATTTTTACTATTTTTACGATTTATTAAGGTCAAAAACTAAGTTGAGATTATTGGATAAAATTAATTATTTTGATTACAAATATGGATCTATTTTTCCAAATTCACTTCATATAACTTGTAGAAATCAATTTAAAAGTAAAATCATAGACGTGTCAAAATAATGTTTTTTTTCTTCTAAAGAATAATTTTTAAAAATTTTAAAAGTTTTTATATCTGAATTAAATATTAATCTTATTATATTGGCCAAAATTAGTAAAATTTTAATATAATTTAAATAATTTTACTTTAAAACTAATTTAAAATATAATTTTACAATGAAAATAATTTAAATTAAAAGGAATGTTTCAATAAAATTGAGTATTTTTCACTATTCATAAAGAAATAATATTTTTAGAAAATTCTCAAAAATTCAATCAAATATTTTTAAACAATTTTGATTTAAAAATTAAAAGTTATTTTTTAAAAATAAATTATCTATATTTTTTTAAAAAATAATTTTAGATTATTTGTGCAAAACACAACTAACCCTCCTTTTAGAAAAATAATTTTTTCCAGAAAACATTTATTTCTCGTTCAAATGAAACTTATTTTATTTCAAATCAATATATAACCATTTAATTTATTCTATAAATGTTTAAAACATATAATACATATAATTTATTTAGTCATATTCATACCCACCATAATAATATCTTTCTTATAATGGTCATGTTTAAATAAAAAATCTTTAATACAGTATCACGTTTCATTCAAACCAAATGTTACATACATCACAAGATACTAAAGAGATTAAATATATTTTAAAAGGACAATATCATAAAAACTCATTGTTTAATATTATCCTCTAATATTGGTGTTTCATTTCATAAATTTTATCAAACATGATGTTACTCATTTAAAATCATGTGGTGTTATATAATACCCCCCTTAAATAAATTTAATCCTCACAATTTAATCTTGATCTCAGTAATCGATGGTTTGAAATTTGAACATACACTTTTTGAAATTCCACTTCATGATATTGGTTAACAAAAAATCCATTTGATAAGAGTTAAATGTACGTACGAAGGTAATATGGAATAATCAAATGACTTGGTTTCCAAATGGGAGAATATCGATGGGATGTGAAGATGTGGACATGGAAGAAATGGATAAATAATTTTTGAGAGTGATAGGGGTCATTGATAAAAAGAAATTTAATGACCCATAGAAATTTAATATCCAAAAATCCATTAATCTGCGATGGAAATGAAGTTAATAGGATACCATTTTCATTTTAATATCATTTTCTTAAATTTGAGGGATTATTTTATTATATAGAATAATAATATAAGGAAATATACTTAATTGATATCTCTCTATTTCAAATTAAAAATTCCATATTTTGATTTTTCTTTGATCATTTCCCACAAAATAATAAAATATAAGAAATGAATACCCAAAATGAATTTTTTAGGCCTGAAGCATTAAAATTAACTTTTAACTTGTCAAAAGATACATAAATTAATTACAAGCCCTTCCTATGATATTTTCCAAAACTGATATGTTTACCATGAGTTATTCTATAACATCTAAATTTCAACAGCATCCATTATATAAATATTTAACTGTATGACCTTTCTAAAATATTTCTAACAAAATTAAAGTTCCAATAATTTATAAGGAAGTTCACTAATAAACAAAAAATATTATCCTAAAACAACAATAAGTGGCACAGTAATGTCAAATTCCAAATATGTAATTATCATTATCACCATAAAAACTTAATGAAAAAAATTAATTATTCCAAAAAATATATTTCTATTTATTACTTAAATAATACCTAAAATTATTGAATTTATTCAATAATTTAAACATTTTGTAAACTCCAATAGTGATAACATAACCATTAAATAACTAACTGATTTAAAGAATACTAATAAGATCCCATAAACATATATTTATCAATTTTATCTCAACATCGAGCATATATTAAGGGTTATCTTACCTAAATAATTTGTTTTCAAAAAACATCAACATTCTGTTGAATAACTTTTCTTTTTCATCAATACCTTTTAACACGTTCTTTAATATCCTTAAATAAACAATACTATAGTAAAATACACATAAATTTTATGATTATTATAACCATAATATCATCAATATAGTAATATTATAAAAAAGTTATTTAATCCAAACACAACCACATTAACTATTCCACTTTGTCTATAGTAATTGAATACACTTTACCATGATCTATTAGCTTCTTTTGAGGTATATTCCCTTGACTATTGGGGGATTCATATTCATAGTGCACTATTCTTTATTTTTGAAACATTGAATATTTGAAGATTATTTCTTTCCCTTGAAATTATGATCATGGTGTCCTTTCTCTCAACACTTTTAGTAAACTCCCATTCTCTTCAACCAAGTAATATAGTGTTTCTTCCCACTATTAAAATGTGGGTGGAAATCATTATTTTCCATCTTCTATTTATCCATATTTTTCCATGAAATACACTTATTCTCTACGTCACCTTAGAATCTATAATACTTGGAGAATTATTTATTTTTCTTTATACCACATGATAATATATCCTCATATTTTGGGAAAGATTGGGAAACTAGTTACCTTCAATGAATTATCTTAATTCCATCAAAGAAATGGTAAATATTTATTTTTTGAATATGTATGTAGTCTTTAGAAATTCATGCTACCCTTTTAAAGTCAGCTTCACACCAAAGAACATTTTCATCTTCCTTCTAACTTGGACTGTGAAATATTATCTCTATATCTTCTTGTTGACCGTGAGGGAATTATTTTTAACTGAAATTTACCTTAAAATCATTTTTTCCATGTTTTCTATTTATTTTTCATCGATTTTTATTTGGATCAATGACCACCATTGTTCTACATCTCATGAGAGATGATAAACTAGAATCATAACCTTCTCCCTTTTTTTACTTCCCAATGTGGGAAATATCTTCTCTATGGAACATATCCGTTTCTAAGCTAAATGTGGATTTTTAATCCCAATAAATAATAGTGGTTGATAAAAGATAAAGAGGCCTCAAAATATTACAACATACAGTGGACCAGTAAGCTACTCCATACAAGAAAGGTTATTTATCATAACTTGTGTCAGATTCCCCAAAATAGTTATAATTTGAATAGTTCCAACTATAGCTGTAGCTCTAACTTCATTATCTTTCTTAGGAAAAAAATTCCTTCCTGGGGTATCGGAATTGATACAGTCTCTATTCCTTCCTCCATGTTTCATTTGTAAATAGTGGAATACATGAGATTATATCATAACATTATGAACCGAATATATAATAACAAAACTAGAGAAACTATTAAAATAAATTTAAAATTTTACTAATGGATAATCTCATAATCATAAATAAGGTTTCTTTGGTAATGATTTAAAATAATATTTTTTTTAAAATACTTATTAATGGTTTGTAAATAAAATTTGAATTATATGAATCATATCCCTCATGAGTGTCAAACCAAGTGGAAAGTAAGGCCCATTTTCAGTTTAGCAATTAATGCTCAATTCAACCCCCACACAGATTTTTTAGAGTTAATAACCATATGTATATATGTGTCATAAAGACCCCCATTTATTGTATCCCGAAATGGATCCTTTAAATGAAAACTACATAATCAATACCGTACCAAAATATTAGGATGTTATTATATACTTATCCTTAATTTCTATAAGAGTGTAATGTTCCCTAGTCCATGTTTTCCTAAATTTAGTTCCCAATATTTCTATTAAATATCCTTTGACAACAACTTTAAGGAGCCTAACACTAGTAACCTAGAGTAAGTAGTTAATTTAAAGAATTGGCATAAGATAAAAAAAATCATATCCTGAATTACCAAATATTTTAGTAGTCTTGGTAAACTAGATATATACTTGAATCTTATTTTATAATTGAAAATGTAAAATACAGTATAGTAATTTATTCTAGGGAATCATTATTTCCTCTAGAACAACCCTTTATATTAATCATACTACAGATCTTAGAAATTTTTGGAAGGATTCATAAGAAATGGGTGAGCTCAAATGCCTAAAAAGGGTTTATATACACCAGAATATATCATGAATAATTGAATTATATTTAATATTGAAATATATTTAATTAAAATAAATTCTATTTAGCATGAAGAATAATATGGTTGGAATAAATGATCATCAAAATAATACAATGTAAATAATCATATAAATCTAAAACATATCCATGAATATTATAAGAAATCAAATAATCACATGGACATCAACAAATAATCTCATAATGAGGTAATAAATAATGTTGAACATTATAACCATACCTTCAAGGCCTCATACCAATACATCTTACCTAAATGGGTAAGGTGTCAGCTAAAAACCTAAGCTAGTTTGTCTCATGAAACTTACTAATGAATTAAAGGGCTATAGTGGAAAACGGGAATCACATACTAAATCTAATTAATTTATAATGTGATATGGATGAAACATAATCAATATAATTATTCTCATGAAAAAACTATCATATATAATGTTAATACCTACCCCCATAAATAAACATTATCATAAACTATTCAATGTAATATGGAGAATGGTATCAAAATAGTACATCCCCAGTCAAACTAATCATAAAAACCCCAGATAAATAATAATTATGGTATCATTACAACATATTCCAAATGGATTATAAGTAAAATTAGGGTCTTTTTTTGTTGATTAATATTAAAACCAAAAAAATAAAATTAAAAACATTCTTGTGGAAAATATTGTTTTTAATTTAAAGTCCCTTTTTAAAACTAAAGGTTCACAAATAAATTGAAAATAATTTTCTATGAAAATAACATTGGATACAATTAAAATATTATTTAAAATACTACATGGTAATGATAAAGGTAAGTTCCTATTTAAAAGTTAAACACAATATCTGTTTCACATTTTTTTAAAATACAAATGGGCCTTGTTTGGAAAAAAAACATGAAGACTGCTTTAATTTGTTTTGTATAAAATAAAACACAAGTATAAATTTCATTGATAAAACACTGTGATAAAATCAAAAAAAATTAATATTTTTATAAAATTTCAATTTGTAGAGAAAAAATAGATTTTTGACCAGAGAGAGAAATGAAGATGGATTTTATTAAAAACATTTTTTTAAAATTTTAAGTAACAATGAGACGCATATAATACTATTATTAAAAATTTCATTAATAAGATTAGAAGAATAAAATTAAATGGTTTTAATAGATAATGATCAAATAATTCCCCACAGTGGAAACTGAAGTATAAACAATACCAATTAAAATGAGATTGAAACATAAATCTTTTACCACATTGGTAACTTTTGAATCATAAGAAACATGAAAAATATAAAATCAAATAAAAATTTAAATACCATGAATTGAAATATATTCATGATATAACATATCAAATTTGGTAGTATATAAACCCCATAATATAATAATTGGTGAATATTACATATGTCTCACAGATGTAATAGTGAGAGGAGAAACTCATACCTCTGGTTCAAATGTTTTTCTTATTTTCCTGATACTACTATATAATAAATATAGGTATATGATAAATATGAAGAATAACCATAATAATATATTTCATATTATATTTTTTGTTCTTATAGTCTTTTATGACCCATTTATTAACAATTCTTTATTAAAGTCACTATTTCGTGTGATAATTGCTCAATTTTTAAGTATGTTTTGGTTTGGTAATTTAGATTATGTTTTATAATGGTTTCATAATATCTATACTTTTTACCATTTTATAAGTATAATATATATATTAATTATATGTTTATTTAGAGTAATATATAGAACTTATAGATAGGAAATGGATTACACCATTTATGGAGACTGTAAGTTGTATGTATTCATGAACATTGATTTTATTTTTAATGAATGAGGGAACAAATGGAAAATAAATATTAATTCACATTTAAAAATCATTATTATTATTTATATATAATTTATACTGATTAAATCCATACTTATTACAATCGATTTAAATATAAAATGAAAAACATTTCACATCGCAACTTAGAGGAGGTCGTCCCCACATATAATTGAATGACATTATTGTTTTACAATGTATTTGGAGTGTAAGAATTTATATGTTATATTACATTCCCAAAATTATTTTTAGGTAAAAAATATCACATTTATTCCTTAATATTAACCTAAATTCCATCCGTGTAAAGTTTAATAAAAAATTAATCATAACACTTCGTGAGGCAGTTTTCCTTCGTACAAAAGAGAGGATTTATCGTATCCCCCATGGAATAAAGAATAAGAAGATTCATGTGATATAAAAATTCCAAAATTATAATAATTTCATAAATATCATATAAAATTTTAAATATATCATTATATTCAATCTTGAATGGTTTTGAAGGAAAGATAATTGCATCGGTTCATGTGGTGATATTACGTCATACACACGATCGGCGGTTCCATTTCCCATTTTATAGAAGTGTAGATAGATATAGAATATTACATTAAAATGATAACATCTTAGTATATGTATTATAATAATTTTATTATATTATTATATTTTAATATGATTTCAAAGAGGTGGAAGAAGAAATAAAATAGATACGCTTGTTTATGAATTTTATCTCTTCTTTAGATAGCCTCTTTAGGTTTTTTCCTAAAGCCTTATCAGGAAGTATTACTAATAAAAATAATTTCTATAGTATTTTGGAGGTAATTATGGTATGTATTTTGGTATGAATTTTATGAACCAAATTGGTTTGGAAGTGTGAATAAGGGAGTATAGCGTGTGCCCTTTTATCAGTGGGGGAGGGAACACATATGTAATGTTTAAGAAGATAAATTGATACCCATGTTTATATCATGAAACAATACTCATAATATGGTAATTATAGAACATTATATATTATAAGACCTAAATATAGACATAAAATTTGTTTTTGACATGTTTTTGGTAATTTTTAACCCATATCTTATTAATTTAACCTACAATAAATCCATTTTTACCTTAACTGTGGTAATTAATTTTTACTTTTATTTGTATTAATTATTGTCAAAACATAAATTTAACTTATTAGATAATATTAATAATTCTAATAAAAAATAGTAAATTAATTTTCTAGATTAAATTCATAAACATGGAAAAAATTAATTTAAAATTAAACCCAACCAATCATCAAAAAAATGGGTTTTCAAAAGATTTTTTTTAAAAGGTTAAAATGTTTTTATATCATAATTATATATTAAGGTGATTAAAATGAATAAAATTAGTTATATTATATTATAATTTAACTAATTATACTTTAAAATCAATTAAATATTTTATTTATTATTTAAAATAATTTAAATGAAAATGTTGTTTTCAAAAAAATTATCATTTTCACTAACCATAAAAAAATAACATTTTCAGAAATTTCTATAAATTTAACCAAAAGAAAAACATGACATGTAGATTTATAAAATGTTTTTTATTTTTTGAAATAAATTTTCTAAAATTTTTAAAAATTAATTTTATATTCTGTACACAATTCATGAATAAACCGTCGTTTAGAAAAATACAGTTTTTTTCAGAAAACATTTTCTTTTCTTTAAAATGTTGCTTATATTATATATAATCAATAGGTAACCACTGAATTTATTTTTTACATGTTTAAAATATATAATTTTTGATAATTTATTTATTCTTATTCATATCCTCAAACATAACAACTATATCATAATGGTTATGTTTGAATAATACTATTTTAATAGATTATTGTGTTTTTTTTCAAACCCAGTTTTGCGTGTATCATAAAATATCAAAGTTACTAGATTTATTAAGAAATAAATATATCATAAATCTTCATGTTTTATATTTTCTTTTAAGATATTTTTAATTTTATACAATTTATCAAACATGATGTTCCTCTTTTAAAATCTTTTGGTGTTACAATTGGGGCTTGTCTTCGCTCGATTGGGATTGAGACAGAAACGACCTTCCCATCGGTTTTTCTTTAACCTCCATATCATGGAGACTACCAAAAAAAGTGTGGGTCATCCCAAGAGGAATAATTCCACTATCAAGGTACTCCCCACAACACCATCAATTGATAAAAAATGTACTCCCCATGAAGAGGGCTTTCCCTCACATAAAGATCTATCATGAGGTGGAAGGGGAAAACCATTGGGGGACCATGCCTACAGATCCAATTGTTGCATAGGGGGAAGAAATACTTATTACCTCAAAAGTATTTATAATGGGAAAATACCATATCAATTGGGGTTTTAATGAGTAAAAATTTGTTCCATCATCAACCTCTTAGAATCTGAGGCCACAGATTACTTGACGAAAACACCTCTTCCCTCACCACCAAAGCTGGGGGAAAGAGCCCATCAGTTAATGCTGACCATCCATGAGACTGAGGTCCAAAAAATCCCTATATCCCTCCCTAGTTACCTATATTTGGATGATCTATTGGCCTACTTTCAAGGAATATCCTTGAAACTATTCATGTCTTCATCGGATTCCCTCTTCACTACATCCACCTTGGCAATAGGGGAAACTCCATGGTCTGGATTGGCACCATTAGACGATGGTGACCATTCTACAAAGAGAAAAAAGCATGAATACATATCTAATAATGGGAGGATATAAATATCATAACCTATATATATATGGTTTTAATATGGTCCCATCTCTAGAAAACACTCCGTCCATCCATAGACGATTGGCCCATTTGACACCCCCTCTACTATAAAACCAACTATAGAGTGGGTCAACATCACTACCACACCCTAGTTTATCATCCATCACTAATAAAAGAATTGGGGATCAATAAAATGACTACCATATAGATAATGAGTGGGAGGAATACTTGTGGGATATGTTGGCCACCAACCATGAATCAATCATGTTAAATCCACCCACAAATATATAGTTTAACAACCCATCATTCCTCACCAGGAATCTTGTGGCCTTACACTACTAGAATATTTTAGAGACATTAAACTACCTGTTAGAGCACTATAAGACTTATTTATGAATCCCAGAGCATATAAAATACATCTATTAGAAATCCCATAAGGTTAACAATGCCGCACTCCCAATGGCTTGGTGCCCTGACTCGTAGGGGTATCGCCTGAGATCCTCATGGGTATGTGTAAAGATCCTCAATGTCCTTTAGTGGGTCATGAAAGAGAAATATTATGATATGAATATTAGAGTCTATGTTCAATAGGTTTTCCTCTACTCTATCCCACTTCCATGACAAAAATAGGATCAGCAGACTCGTTTACCCATTAATAGTGAAATCTCCCCTCCAACTACCACCATTGTTATGATCAATCCCATCGATAACTCGAGAAAAAATTCCAATAAAATAGATCCTAAAAGTTATTCCCAACTTTATGGGAAACACAATATCTTGAAGATGTTCCAATAGGCACTCAAGTTCTTCATGATAAATAAACATTAGGCTTCATATGGTCCACCATTGTAGTACATCTATAATGACATGGATTTTTTATACACAAATATTATATCATAGTAGGTGATTATCCGTATAATTTTACAAAAACATTCTTAAGGAATGGTAAATTTTAGTGTCATTGGAGACTAGACACAAAAGTTTCTTATTTATCAAAATATCTTTGTCATATCCAATAAATATTTTCCAACATGGTAATATTTTTAGATATAAAAAACATAAAACATTCTACATAACCGGCGGAAGGAAAACATAATAAATGGTGAGATTATATGCCCATAAAGTGTAAACAAGGAGGATATTAACATAAAAATGGGATAAGGGTATGAAAATATGAGAATAAAATTTTAAAAATATTCCCTCTAAATCATAGATCATAAACATGAGTCCTGAAAGAAATCCTAGCAGTTCATAATACATGAATAATTATTGAATCAAATAAAATGATCCATGAGAAGATAATATTTTCATAAAACAAATATTTTATGAATAAAAAGAAGTTTCAAAAAATATTTCCAAGGATAACAACCAAGACATTCAGAAAATGAAAAACATTGTCTAACCACCCATGTACCTACTACATGTTTGGGATAACCTACCATGTACCCTCTTTATTGGGATTAGGAAAGCCTCCTATGTAACCTATTCTTTAAACATGGGATAACCACTCATGTATTCTATGATCTCATAGAAAATTAATCATTACCCAATGAATTATATGGTGATATTGTTCCCATCCATAAATTAATAATAAAATAATAATAAAATAAACATTTTTTATAAGATCATAAAACATTCATCAGATTAGATTCCATGAAAAGAAATCTATTTCATCATCATTTCATCATAATATAACATAAGGAAAAGAAAGTGATTTCAAAAACATCTTTTCATTGTTAAAATAAACCGTCAAGATAAATAAAAAAACATGTCTTCATTAGATTATATACATAATAAATCTTACAAAAAATTAAAGGACAAATTCTTATATGGGAAATGATTTTAAAAACAAAATCACTTGGAACATTTATGGAAGAAAATATCCATTATTTGAAATCACTTTTTTAAAACTAAAAATTAATAAAATATTTTGGAAATTATTTTCTTTAATTTTTTTTAAAAAATATGCTTTAAAATATTAATTTTTCATGAAGGTGGAAAAATTTGTGCCTGTCATACATATTTAAAAAAAATTTTTGTTTCACATTTTCTAGTAAAATAGAAACATACCTTTTCTTAGAATTAGACAAGAATTTTTCTTTTAAAATTATTTTTAAAAAGTAAAAATAGGGTAAAAAGTGAATTTAAAAAAATTATTGGAATAATATAAAATTCATGAAAACATTCTTATAAAACATGGATTTGGAAGAAAACGTTTTTTCAATTGATGAGATAACAAATGTTAGTGTTCTTTAAAAACATTGTTTTAGAATATTGAGTATATAAGGGGAGGAAAATTAAGAGAAAACATTTATTATCGATAAATAAATATATTATAATAAAATTCATGAATATATTAAATATTTTTTCATTGTATTTCACCATCAAATGTATAATCATAAATAATCTTGATAATCAACAAGATTGTAACATCAAACACTTACCACTTGGGTAAATTTTGTATTATAAGAAAAATGAAAGAATAAATTTAAATGAAACATTAAATATCATCATAATAAATATATTCATGATATAACTATAATAGGGTTGGTATTTATACCTCATAAAATATTAAAAGTTCATAACATAACTTGTGTCCTAATGAAGGAAATTTGAGACACAAAATCTCTTACCATAAGTCTTGACATACTTTTTATACGTTTGATCTTCCTACTTAATAAATATAGGTTTGTTATAAATCTATTTAAAAAAAATAATATTTATCATACCATATATGATTTACATATGACCTTTTATTGACAGTTATTTATTAAAATCATGTTTTGTGTAATAACTGCTTCTTTTTTATATATGTTTTAATTTGGTATCTTCTGTCCTTTTACTTTTCTCATGGTTCCATCATTTTCTGAATTTAAAACATTATATAAATATCATATATATTCTTTATATATATATTTATATTAATACAGTAATGTTACATATATAAAATGAATTACATAATTCATGGATATGGTATGACGTCCGTACACATGAATGCTATTTCCATTTTCTCGACAGATGAAAAGAATAGAAGCTAAAAAATATATTACCTTTAAAAAATAATTTTTATATCATATATATAACATATATTTATTAAATTTACCCTTATATTGTTCCAATTAATGTGTAAGTGAATAATGAATCAAGTGGCTTATCGATGCGGTAGCCCGTCGAACACACAAGCAACGTTGTCATATTCCCATAGAATGGAAAGTAAGAAGATATATGTTTTATTATAGTTAAAGATGTATAATATTTTCATAATTATAATATATAAACATTAAATACATCATTACATCTATCCATGAGATGTGTTAATGGAAAATGTATGACATCAGTTCACGAGGTGGTAGTCCTCCGTACACACGATCAACATTTTCTTTTTACCATTTTATTAAAGAGTATATTGATGTAGGTCATTCGATTAACATAATAAAATATTATTATATGGGATATATTTTTAAATATATTATCATAGTTGAATATTATTTTATTTATGATTAATAAGGAATACAAAAAGATTACTTCAATAATTTTACCTCTTCTTCAGAGAACCTCCTTAGATTTATGCATAAAGGATTATAATGAGGTTATATTAATTAAAATAAGGAAATTTTGATGTCTTTATGGAATTAATTTAGATATCAAGTCATTTTTGTCCAAACCAAAGGGATTTGGGATGTTTGAATAAGAGATTTTATGGGAGGGTCCTTCTAGAAGTGGGGGAGAGGACACACATGGAATGTTTTAAAGAATAACGTGTTCCCATGTATTTCATATTCCAAAAGTCTGAAAAATGGTTCATTATAAAAAATTATAGGTTCAATAGTCTAAATAAAGTCATATAATTGGTTTTGGAGGATTTTATATTTAGTTTTACATTTTATCTGTTTAGTTTAACCACCATTTAAACCAATTTTAACCATAACGATGGTAATTAAATTTTTCTGTTTTTACTATTAAATTTGACAAAAAATGATGAAAATATTATATAATATTAATTATTTTTATTTAAAATATTGAATAAATTTTTATAAATTTAATTTATCAACGTGAAAAATATTAATTTGAAATCAAACCCTTGGATGAGGCAAACAAAATCTTTCCAAATAGTAAATTTTTAAAAGTTTAAAAAGTTTTCTTATCAAATTTCAATAGAAATTTGATTACAATACCTACTTTTGATTAATTATAACATAGTTGATCTAATTTTACTATTTAGACTTTTTAAAAAAATAGAATATAATCATATAAATTCTTTAAATAGAAATGTAATTTTCAATAAAACCCAATATTTTTCACTATTCATTTAGACATTAATCGTTTTTGAAAAATCCAAAAAATACGCCCAAAGATAATTTTTACATGTTTTTTCAAAAATTTAATTTAATTTTTTATAAAAAAAATTCTATAAGCATCAAAAATAAATTTTATTATTTGTTCAAAAAAATAATACAGATAAATTTTTGGGGAAAAAGGTATTTTCAAACTCATATAAAGGATTTACTAAAAATTACGTACTTTTTTATCAATATGATTTACTTATATAAAACCGTAATAATTATTTTTTAAATTTGGTTATTCTTATTCATTTCTAGAAGTTTAACATCTTGGTAATAATGGTCATGTTTAAATAATAATATTAATAGTTCTTAGATATTTGTTAAAAATCTGTGTTTGTGTAACAAAAATTACCAATGAAATTAAATTTATTTACAAAATATAATTCATAAAATATCGGGGTGTTACTATATCAGCCCAATATTTTCATACATTTATATCAAATATTTTTAGATTAATACTCATTGTATTACTCAAATACACTCCTGAGGACTATAATAGTTTAATGCGTTTGGAAACCTAGAACAAAATTTTCTTAATTTGGTGAAAGGTATTTCATATCTCCCAAAAATCTATTCTCCTTTATTAAACATCCCAAATATACCCTAATTAATCCTTTATTTATAAATTATGGAATGAAAACTCAAGAAATTGTGGTCTTAAATGCTCATTAACGGTAAATAATGGAGATATATATGCCTAACATGAATATACATGTATGTAAACATCAGAATAACATATGAAAATCATACCCTGCAGATAAAAGATCAAAATATTGAGTCATGACATAAATATTTTATGTCAATAATGCATGAATCATAAGGAAATAAAATAAAATCTTCTATGAAATAATAACATTGTTATAATAAATGGAATTGTATCATATACATAAGCATAGAAAATAATTTCCTTAGTAATCAAGGATCATTTCCAAAACATATCAGGGAACTCCATGGGTGTATACACCACATGGGAGAGACACACTACCATACCCAATAGAATCTCCTTCCTCATAGCGTAATGGGTTCTCTCCTAAAATCGTTATAGTAGTCAAGGTTCACTCCCAAATCCATCATAGCAGACAAAGTAACTTACTAAATTGGGTTCACTCCCCATTCCAGTCCAATCTATATCATGAGGAATAAATAATTTCCAAATTAATTGATAGGATATATAGGTACCAACAATGTTTGGTAATAATATCACCATAGTCCTTGGTTATAACATAACCACTATCACATAATTAAAATCCTTCATATGTGTTCCTCATGATCATAAAACATGTATAATGTCAGAACCCATGGAATAAAATTGGCCTCATAAATATATCAACATAATATAACATGTGTAAAAGAAACTGATTTCATAATCATTTTATCATTCCATCATGTCATGTCCTATGGAAAAAAGAGGTTTTTTTAATACATTTATCATTGTATAACCCATGAAATAGAAACAGGTTTCATAAATATTATTACATTATAAATATAATCCATTTAGGTAAATAATAATAATGGTATCCTTGGATCATATCCCTAATAAATCATAATTAACTTCAAATTATTTCATCTTCTATAGAGAATTATTTTCAAGGAACAATCAATTGGAATGATTTATGGGGAAAATAACCTTTCTTTGAAAATAAATTTTCAAACCATAAAATATTTTTTAAATCATTTTTTAAAATATTAATGTAAACATGTAATGAAATCTTTAAAAATAATTTAAAACATTTCTTGATGAAAATACTCTTTCTACATTGAAAATAACTTTTTAAAACATTAAACATTTTGAAAATTCTTTTCTTAGAAAATAACTTTGAAAACAAGTAAAGTAATCTTGAAATAAAGTAATGGTCATGATGGAAAATATTTTTTTCATCCCGTAAAAAAATATTCCTTTTAGGTTTTTCATATAAGCCAAAGTGGGAATTGTTTTTTAAAACATCACAAAGATCGATTTAAAAAAAATATACTATCAAAAATGGGTAAATTTTTTTTAATAAGTCATTTAAAAAAATAAAACCATTTTAAGAACAAATTATTTTGTAAGAAAAGTGGTTTTGAACAAAAATAGAAATAATGAAAATTTAATTAAAATCAATATTTTGAACTCTAGTGTATATAGAAATAGTAAACTGAAGGGAAAAAATATATTATCATGACATAACTAGAGAATAATAAAAATAATATTTTGGTTCATAGGATTATCATAAACTTATATCAATAGAAACATGATCATAAGAAATCATGATAAATGATGAGATTGTAACATAAAATCTTTAACACTTTGGTAACTTTCAAACCATTGACATATGATGGAATATCATGAAATGAAACTTCTAATATCATAAAGATAAATATATTCATGATTTTGAAGGTTTAGAGAAAAACAGAAGCGTAGTTGGGGTAGGTACCCAACTTTTATTTTTACCATGATCAATTATTGTTCTAGGATCAATACGATGATGAATTATAGTCTCCAATGAATAGAATCAAAGATTTGGATAAATAAAGAAGAACCTGAAACTTTAAGAGAGGATCTTTCACATCATGTTTATAATTAATTTAATTAATTTTATAAAGAAAATAATATTTGGATCTTCGTTATTTTCTTCAATGATGATTTTGATCATTTAGAATGGCCCTTCCAGATTATCTGGTTGTGTTTGCAATGATCCAAATTAGAATCCCTCTAGCGGTGATCAACATGTGCTTTGTTGGCCTCTGATCGACACTGCTCATTCTCCAGGTGCCTTCGCGGCGAAACAAGATTCTTTTGTTGGTCGTTCTTTATCGCTTGTTCTTCATCCTTGAAGACCATCTTATTCTTGAGATGAGAAGGAAGAGGATACAAGAGAGATATTATTTATCTCAACAATTTTTAATTCATTGGGTGTGCAGTTCAGTACATGGAACAATAGATGTATGTTTCTATTTTTTAACATGTATATTTAGTAATAATATTTAATTGTGTAAAATCAAATAAATACATTCATAACCTTAGATAAAACCCATTATGTTAATAATAATAACGCGTCATTATTTATAGTCTGCTAACTTGTGCAAAAAAAATTATATATAAAATCCCAAGTCACAAAATAATAGGAGTGTTATTTTAATTTTTTCCAACTAGATAAATAATTACATACCATCTTGCAAATAATTATTTTACTACCGGACCTGCCTTTGTCCTCATGAACTCCACTTCCAATTATTGAACACCTGAATAAAAAAAATATTATCTTAAATAAATATTTTATTTACAAACTAGTAAAGAATTATTTATTAAATGTTCAATAAAATAAATAAATACTATTTACCAAAATTCAGTGAATAAATATTTATTAAAATTTTCAACCATTTTACCTTGAATAAAATTATTCCATTTTCTTGAGAATAGTATTTATTAATTAAATTAAAATAGAATTTAACCGAGACTACCAGAAACACTTATTGTGTGGCCTTCTAGGATTTTTTATCATAGGAAACAGGTGGGCTTGCCTAAAGTCTAATATTACTATCTACCAACGAGTTTAGGCTCCCAATAGAGAGAACATAAAGTCACAACAATGACATCGACATATGAATGCTAACTGTGTAATATAATCCCTTTGTCTCTATATCTCATCAAGCAGGTTTCAGGATAATGTCGTCAACTTTTATGTTGGATACATTGTTCTTTGCCTACCTGAAATAAACTGGTCATTACACCATGACCATGTAATTTTATGAGACAGTTCTATTTTAATCAAATGAACAAGATATCAACTTCCATAAATAGAAGGGAAAAATCCTTCCTAAAATTATCCATTGATAACATGCCACTCACGACACACCCAGTGTACCATACATACCGCAAACTATCTGTGTGGTGGTTTTCATTAGTAAATAAATTTTTTCATGTTGTGACCCGTACTAATGATAATCTTAAAGTCTAAGGATAGTTACACATGCTCATGTATAGAAATATCTTATGACACCAAAACATGCAGAATTTTTACTGGAGGGTCTGTTCTCATAATCTCCAACCTTGAAGATTACCAAGTGTGAACTTCATGAGAGTAGTATCATCTTCTTACGAGTACTCACACTTGACAGTTTTCATGCTATGTGTCCCATCATAGTATTTCATCCACCTGTAGAACTATATTAAATAATGTTGTTATATCATTTCAAGGTTCTCATCATAGTGGGGAGCTGCCATGACCTTATCAATGCAACAAATACTCTAGAACATTATTATATCATAGTCATGTAGAACAATGAACAATATGTAATAATAGATTTAATATTTAAGTACATTAAATTTATATCTAATTAATGTATAACCAGTTAGTTCTAGGACACCTACTCTTACAAACTCCTACTTGGACTAGAGCCAACTGCCTACGACTTTCAGACCGCTAGACCTCACATGCTGATCATGTTTTTGTGGAGTCTAGGATTTAGTCAAGAGGTCCACTAAAATGTCTTATGTGGAAATAATACTCACTACAAATTCACTTATCTAAGATGAATCCCTCAAGATATGATACTTCTAATGTATCTGCTTCATCTGTTGATGTCACCTTGGCTCTTTTGCGAGAGCCAGTGCTATAGTACAGTCACAGTATAGTGTGATGGGATCTTTAGTACTTGATATCACATGCATCTCCTAGATGAATCTTCATTTCCAAACTACTTATTTAGATACCTCATAAGCTATGATATACTCAGAATCTACTATATAATCTGCCACTACACTCTTTGTGGAGCTCTTTTATCTCACAATAACTCTATACAAAGTGAAGATGTATCTCGTTTCGGACTTCATGTCATCTTGACCATTATATATGATATCATCTTTAGATCCTATAATGACTAGTTCCTCATCTACTCCATAAAAAATAAACATAAACTTAGTATGCCTTAGATACGTTAGGATAGTCTTGACTGCCATCCCATGGAGATCACCTGGGTCATCTTGATATCTTCCTACTTTACTCAATGCATATGTAACGTCCATCCTATTACATAGCATATCATACATGACATACCCAATCACTGATTCATATGGAGTCCTTACCAATATTTTAATTTCCTCATGTGTCTAAGGATACATTTTTTTGGAAAGATGAATTCCATGTGGTGCTGGAAACAATATCCCCATAGATTTTTTTCATTCTAAATCACTTCAGTATCTTATCATTTTATGTACATTGACTTAGGCCCACTAATCTCTGGAATCTATCACGACGGATCTTGATCCCAAGAATATATTTTTCCTCACTAATGTCTTTCGTGGATAATAATTGACTCAACCATACCTTAACAAACTATAAGACTAGTATCTCATTTCCAATAAGTAATATGTCATCAACATATACTATTAGGAAAATAACTGCACTCCCACAAAACTGTTTTTAGACACAAGGGTCACATTCATTCTTGATAAAACCAAATTATGTAATGGATTCATCAAAATGACTGTTTCATGACCTGGATGCTTTATTTAATCCATAATTGGATTTCTATAACTTTCATAACTTATTGGAATCCTTTGTAGCCACAATCCATTCAGGTTGTGTCATATAAAAATCTTCCTAAAGGTTCCCATTAATGAGGCTCTTTTGTCATCTATTTTCTGATTCTCATATTCACTATAAGTAGCAATATCAAATAGAATTTTGATGGATTTCAGCATTGAAACTGGTGAAAATGTTTCATCATAGTCAATGCCTTGATGTTGTTTGAACCATTTTCAAACTAGTCGTGCCTTATAGGTATTGACTTGTCCTTCCATGTCTAGTTTCTTCTTAAATACCCATTTGAAACCAACAGGTTTTACATCAACTGGAGGATCTACTGTGATCTAGAATTGGTTTTGGTACAAGGAATCCATTACATAATTCATATATTTTTTCCACATGGAGACATCTGTGCCACTTACTTATTCCTTGTAGGATAGATGATCATTATTATCAACTAATAATGATTCATCGTCCTCAGTAACTAGATAATTGTACTATTCCGGATCTCTAACCTCTCTTGTACTCCTACACAGCTCTTCTATCTCTGGAACAGTTCTTTCTTCAATGGGGATTTTTGGAATCTATTTATGTACCAACTATTGTGTACCTAGATCCTCAACTTCATTGAAGTCTATATCGCTCCAACTATCTCTTTTGGAGATGTGCTCCCTCTCAAGGAATATGGTGTGTCTTTCCACGATAACCATTTTGTTTGATGGGTTGAATAGGTAATATCCCCGTGTTTCCTTCTGGCATCCTATAAAGGTATACTTTGTGCCTTGGGGTTCAATTTTGATACCTGAAGAGGCCTTAACAAACTCATCATTTCCCCACACATGTAAATTTGGTAATATTGATTTCTTTCCACTCTAGAACTCATATAGAATGTCATTTATTGATTTAGTGGGTACTTGTTTTAGTATGTGTTTCATTTTTTTAACATAGATCCTCAAAAGGATAATGGAAGACCCGCCTGACTCTTCAATGATCTCACCATGTCTAATAGGGTTTGGTTCCTCCTTTCGCTCACACCTTTCCACTGGGGTCTATATTGAGAAGTGATTTGGGATATGATCCCAAACTACGGTAAGTAAATAATGAACTCTTGATTAATATATTCTATATATCGGTCTAAGAAGAGCTTCTTAATCTTCTTAACAAGATGGTTCTCAACTTCATTCTTGTATTCTTTGAACTTATCAAAAGAGTCCTACTTATTCCTCATTAAATAGATATATCCATATCAACTAAAATCATCAGTAAAAGTTATGAAGTATGAGTACCCTCCCTTCATTTAACTGGAAATGGTCCACAGACATTAGGATGAACCAATTCAATAATTTCTTTAACCTTTTCACCTTTACCACAAAATGGGGCTTTGATCATTTATCCTTGTAAACATACATGACATACACCAAGTGGTTTTAGTTCAAAATAATCAAAATATCCATCTTGATATAACTTTGTAAAGTGTTTCTCATTTACACGACCTAGCTGGTGATGCCAAAGTTGGTTGTGTCATGAATCTTGTGAAGTATCATTGTTTTCAATTTCCATTACATGGTCTTTTTAATCCAACATATACCGACCGTTATATAAATGTTCCCTACAAAAAAATTCTATCATTGTAAAAGTAGAAACATTCATTTCCAAACATTAAAAAAAATCCATCTATATCTAATCTAGATACATAAATAATGTTTTTATTAAAACACAACACATAATAACAACCCTTTAACACCATGATCGTCCCAGTTGGCAACGTGAGGTGGTAGTCCCCAACGACTACAACAGCAAGTCTGGATCCATTGGATGCTCATAGATTTACCTCCCCTCTGTCAATCTTCTTAAATATACATGGTTCCTATATATGGATACAAATGTGAGCACCACAAGCTGTATATAATACCCAATTTGATGAAATATATTGATTAAATTTTATAAAAATTGAATTTGATGCTTCCCCTTTCTTCTTAGGCTGGACGTTGTTCTTCTTCCAGTGGCCCTTCTTGCCACATACGAAACAAACAACCTTCTATTTCCTTACCTTACCATTCATCTTCCTTTTCATGGAAGTTCATTAAGAATATTTGGTCATGAATCTCTTTGCCTTCCCTTTCCTCTTATTCACTATAAGTACATAAGGATTGTCCACTTCATATCTTTGTCAACTTGAGGATAACAATTTCAGATAGAGACTTCCCAATGTTGTTCATGTTGAAATTAACAATAATGTTAGAGAATCTCTGAGGGAGTGATGTGATAATGTGATTAGTGACTAGTTCTTCAGGGAGTTTAAATCCTAGAACCTCTAAGAACTCAATGTTTCCAATGATCTTGACTACATGAGGCCTGGACGGGGAAACTTCTATAAGATTACTCTGAAATATTTCCTTAGAGATATCAAACCATTACTATCTTTCTCTCTATTGGTAAGGACCACAAAGGTAATATAGAATTATATAACCATCCACATTTTCATGATACTTCAAGTGATCACTAGAAATTGATGACAACAACAAAAATTGAACATCAACCTCATAATTCATATGTTTCTCATAGATAAGGAAATCCTCATCACTCAGCTCTTTGGCAAGAAGATTAGGTAATGTTGAATTCAGCACAAAAGACTTTCGTTCATGGCATAGAATAACCCAAAGGTGTCTAAAATATTCCTGGAAGTTAATGCCAGTGTGGATGTTGTCCTTATCTAAATTTGATCGCAGGTATAGTGTGGTTGAAGAGCTTGTCATTTTTATTCTAAAATTAAAATATCATATCATTAGTACTTTATTGATTACATTTTGTGAGAAATAGTAAATTTTATTAAGTCTCCAACTATTCTATCAAGTCTTAATGGCCCTCGCCATTGAATTAGGAATATTTTGTTTCCATGAAATACTAGGGGAAAGGATCCATATTCCCCATTACATAAACCCAACAATGGTTATTCAAGCTATTTGAAGGTATTTATCTATGCAGTTCTTTGCCAAATTTGGTCTTGTAGCTCCTTGAACTATTGAGTGGAATCCCCAATCTTGAAATCATGACTTTTGATTTCCTCAACTCTTGCCTCAAATATTACACCAATTCCAGTAAGGGATACTCATATTTATGTAATATGGTAATGTCAACCTGAAACCTTTCATAAAAGACTTCCTATATAAAAGTAAGTGTCCCAATAATGGTTGGTCAAACACATAGTTGTACTGAGTTTTTCCCTTAATCATGTAATAGAAGGCTTGGACTGACATAATATTTTATTTGAGGGATTTATATCACTTATGTGTGAATTGATTATTATCATTATCACAGGCTTGTTAATATTAACGGGAACTTACTTAAGTGATTAACTATGTGTTGATAATATTTACGTATAAGACAATTTTATTTTAGTTCTATCTAGAATGATTTTTAATTTCATTGATTATGTCATCTTAACAACACATCTATAATGATAAACCATGAAAATGAAAAAAATAAAATAAAGGGGGTGATCCTTAGCTTTTTTTAATGTTTAGTTTATCTAGAGGTTGATTAACTAACCTTGGCCTAGGGGAAAAACATCTAGAACCTTTTGGGTTAGTGTTTAAAACTTTCTACATATCCACATCTATATCTCTTGGGGTTGGTTTCATCTCGTCTTCAGCTTGAACATCCTCCACTATCTTGGGAGTTCCATCTATTACATATGCCTTTTATTAACTCATGTGAAGGTGAAGGATAAATGGGGATTTTACATAAAAGAAACCTTTGGAACGTAAGAACTATATATTAATGAGGAGATGGCTTGTAGGCCATCAAATATAATTTAAATAAATTAATTAAAAAAACACCCACATACAATGGTCTTAGTCTTTCTCATGCCCATCCATGCAAGCAATGATATTTACGCATAAATAAAACTATTTTTCTATTATTTAAGAATTCTTATTTAAGATAAATATCGCCTGAATCAATTAATTATCATCTTTAGTTAATCAATATGTTAATCATAAACCCTTTTCTGAATTTCCTTGAGATTATCATCCATAACTTTTTTAAACATATAAATTCATTTAAAATTGTATTTTTACATATATTTTACCTTGGAGGAAACCCAGAAAACTAATATTCATAACTACCCTATGATTATAAATGAACATTAAACAGATGTTAAATTAAACACACATATATATAACGCCTATCACTTTTTGTGCCTCAGCTTTATGCCTACATGATGGTATATGTCTTAATGGTTTGTATAATATAATAATTAATTTTAATTAATATGCATAATTTGGATGAGTACAAGACATGTAGTTCTAAATACATTGTACGTACTATTTTTCACCATCCATCTGAAGTACACACCCAGGGAAACGGCATGTGAGTGAACTTCAGAAATTTTTGGGGTACATAGCATGTCCAGTAGGCCACACTTCTTGTAGTTCGTCATTACATGGTCTCCGTCCGTGCAAGCTGTGTATAGGGTACGGGGTCCAACCATAACCTGAATGGACTACACATCATGTCTGGTGGGCCACATGGCATGTAAGCTGAATATTATGTGCCACCTTTTCATGTTCAACACACGGAGTCATTAAAAATTATAAAAACTCCAATGACATGGCTTGGTTTGGCAGACCAGGCCTGGTGCATTGAACCTTGGCTACACATCGTGTAATGCCGAATACACGTTGTATGTTCTGGTGTTGTACGGCCAGAAACCTTTGGCACCTCCAGATGAGATCCTCTTTTTATTACAATCAAAATTAAAAGAAAATATTGTTTCCTTAAGGTGAATGAGAAATGAACGAGGAGGTATAGATCTCTAGATTTATATTTTCATAACCATTATCTTGAATTTAAACAACTAAATTATTAAATGCCTAAATCTCCAAATAAATATTTAAATAATTATAAACTATGATGTAACTGCTCTAATACCACTTCAAGGTTCTAGGTGTATTAAAAGCGTGGTTGGAGCCGATATCCAACATTTATTTTTACCATGATCAATGATTATTCTAGGACCAATATGATGATGAAAGCGAGTCTCCATGGAATATAATAAATGATTTATATAAAGAAGGAAGAGGCCTAAAACCTTTAGAGAGGATCTTTCACATCATGTTTATAATTAAATTAATTTATTTCATAAAGAAAATAATACCTGGATCTTCAGTATTTTCATTTTTAATGTTGTTTATTATCTCGAATGACCCTTTTGGATTATATTTTTTTCACTTGCATGGATCCAAACTAGAATCCCTCAATTGGTGACCCACACGTTCTCTGATGGCCACCGATCGATACCTCTAGTTAATCAGCTGCTAGTGTAGTGAAATGAGTGTCTTGTGTTGGTTGTTATTGATCGCTTGTTCTTCGGCCTTGAAGAATGTCTCTCATTCACGAGAGTGGTGGGAAGAGTATTTTAGAGAGAAATTGTTTATCTCAATAATTCTCAATTCATCGTGTGTACATTTTGGTACATGGAACAATAAACATATGTGTCTATTTATTGACATGGGGATTCAGTTACAATATTAAATTTTATAAAAATTCTTAAATACATTCATAACCTTAGAGAAAACACATGCTATTAATAATAATACCGCATCATTATTTATGGTTTTCCAACTTGCATGAAACAGGATTATAAATAAAATTCTTCCTTAGAAAATAATAGCAGTGTTATTTTAATTTGTACCAAGAAGTTAAATAATTATTTATCATCCTGAAAATAATTATTTTACTACCAGACCAGCCTTGGTTCTCTCGAACTCCACATCTATTTATTGACCACTTAAAAAAATAAATAAATAATTTATTCCATTAAATAAATAATTTATTAACAAACTAGTAAATAAATATTTATTAAATGTTAAATAAAATAAATAAATATATTTTACCAAAAATCCAGTGAATATATATTTATTTAATTTATGTAATCATTTTAACTTGAATAAAAATATATCATTGCATTGAGAATAATATTTATTAATTAAATTCAAATATAAGTTAACCAAGAACAGCAGAAAAACTTTGTGTTAGAACCTCTAGTGTTAATTATCATTGGAATTAGGCGGGCTTTCCTAAAGTCCAAGAGTACTGTCTAGCAATGGGTCAAGGCACCCAAGAGAAAGAGCTTAAGGTCGAAAGAACAACATCAACATATGAACACTAATTGTTTAATATAATCCCTTTTTTCAATATCTTATAACGAAGGTTTCATGGTAGTGTCATCAACTTTTATTCTTGATATGTCATTCTTTTACTACCTAAAATAAACTCATTGTTACACCATGGCCATAGAATTTCGTGTAACAGTTCTATTTTAATCAAAGGGATGAGATATCAACATCCATAAATGGAAGGGACAAATCCTTCCTCAATTTATCTATTAATAACATTCCACTTGTGATACACTCAACATACCCTACATCCCTCCAACTATATGTGTGACAGTTTTCCTCAGTAAATCAAAGTGAATGAGTCGGGACATGTATTAATGATAATATTAATGTATAAGGATTATTACACACAGTCACAGATATAAATATCTGATGACACTAAAACATGTGAAATTCTTACTGGTAGGTCTGTTCTCAAAATCACTTGTCTTTGATATTACAAAGTGCAAACTTCATGAGAGGAAGTCTCATCTGGTTACTAGTAATCACACATGATGGTCTGCATGCTAGGTGTCTCGTCATAGTATTTCATCCAACAATAGAACTATATTTAAGGTTATTGTTGTAGATTTTCATGTTTCTCATCTTAGCAGGGAACTGCCATGACCTTATTAATGTAAAAAAATACTCTTGGTCATTATTACATCATAGTCATGCAGAACAATGAACAATAAGTAATAAGATGTTTAATATTTAAATACATTAAATGTCCATGTAATCAAAGTACAACAATTTGGTTCTAGGAAACCAACTCTTATACATTTTACATTTTAAAGGGTGTATATATACATATTATACATGAATATAGGTGTATAACATAATTATATGCCTCAAAGAAGAAAAATTGAGACAATAATCCCTTATCGGTTTGGTAACATTAGATCTGTAAACCCTGTGAAATAGATATCCTCAAATGGATATGAAAATTACAATAATTTTCAGTATAATCATTATAAAATACCTTAATGTGTAATATATGTACCCCATAAAATAAATAAGTGGTGAATATGGCATGTGTGTCACATAAATTAAATGTGATAAAAACATTTATTACCTTAGGTCTTGACTTACCACATACAGATTAAACACCGATTTATAATAAATATACGTTATATATATATAATACCATATATGATTTTATTTTAACCTTTTATTAACCATTTATTAACTACTCTTTGTTAATGTCACGTTTCGGGTAATAAACATACTTTTTTCGTATATGATTTTGATTTGTTATTTTTGGTCTTATTGGTTTGATTATGGTTCCATTATCTACATAGAGTTAAATATGATACAAATATCATATATATATTCATTATATATATATATAGTGATACCTAAAATTTAGTGATAGAAAATTAAATACACCGTTCCTGGAGATGGTAGGTCGTATCTATTCATACATGTTGTTCCCATTTTATTGAAGGATTAAAAGTAATAAAGGAAGTTAAAATATGTATTAAAATTATATAATAAAATTTATGTCGTATATATATCACGTATTTTCATTGAAACCATCTTTAATACCTTCCATGTAAAGTGTGAATGAATTGTATCGCTTCGCGGGGCGGTAGTCCTTCTTACACATGAGAGACATTATCATATTCTCAAAAAAGAGAAAGAATGAAGGTATGTGTGATATAATAATTACATAATAATAATAATATAATAAATATCATATATAAAAACTTATTCCATCATTATTTATAATAGTTATTGGTGGTAAAGGAAAAAATCAAATTATATTAGATCGCGAGGAGGTAGTATTTCATACACACGAATGATGATTTAAAACCCATTTGATTGAAGTGGATATGGTAATAGGTCATTAAAATAACATAAAAACGTTTAATAATATTAAATATAAAAAATTTATTATATTATAAATGTATAATAATAATTTTAGGAGAAGAAATAAAACAAAAATTCATGTTAATGAATGTTACCTCTTCTTTGAGTATCTTGTTTAGGTTTACACTAAAATCCTTCCTTGTTATATGTATGTCGAAGATACAGAATTTAGTATTATATTATAGAAGTGATAAATTTATTTTTGATGTTTTTCCTAAAAAAATTGTTTTAAGGGGTTGAGAGAAGAGGAGAAGAGGTGGTCGTTTATAAGTGAGTTGAGTGTAACACATGTTATTATTTAAAAATAATGAATTTGAACCATGTTTTATTCATGTATCAAGGATCTAATAATGGAACATTGACTATAAAATAAGCTATAATGTTAAAATATGTGCATCCAATGGGGTCTTGACATGTTTTTAGTTATTTATAACCCTTATCTTTTTAGTTTACCACCTCCCCAATAAAACTCTTTTTCCTTAATTGCGGTAAATAATATTTACTATTTTCACTCTTAATTTTGGTAAGAAATTAACCTTACCACATTAGATAATTTATATTATCTTAATTTCAAATATAGAGTCCATTTTTCTAAATTCTATCAATAGATGTAACAATATTTAATTTCAAATCAATCTCGTAGACATGAAGAGAAAGCGAGTTTTTAAAGGGGAAATGTTTAAAAGATTTCAAGGTTTGTATATAAAATTTTAATATGAAATAGTTTAAAATGAAATAAATTAGATTTATTAATTTATTGTATAACTAATATTACAAAAAATGAATTTAAAATATAAGTTAACTTTATTAATTAATTAAATGAAAATGTAGTTTTCAATGGAAAATCAATATTTTTCACTATACAAAAAAATAATCTCTTCATAAAATTATCAAATATTAACCCTTATATAATTTTTATATTATATTTTTAAAAAATAATTTTAATTTTTAAAATAAATTTTACAAATTTTGATTTAAAAAAATTATAAAAGACCCATAGAGGTGAAGAAAAGATAGTTTTTTAGAAGTGTATTTTTCAAACACAAGATGACTTTATAATTACTATTTGTCTAATAATAATAATTGTATGAATATAAATAAAAATTTTAATGATATATAATCAATAATGTTTATTTAAATAATTCCCCATTATGGATTATTTTAATTAATTAAAATGGAGAAACATAAAGGACTTAAAAAAGTTTTCAAAAAAACATTTTTAAATCTAAGAATTAAATTATAGTAATATAAAATATAAATTTGATTAAAAAATAAATTAAGTAAAATAAATATACCTAAAAAATATTAATATAATTAATATCTTTAAAATAAATGATAATTTTACAAAAATAGTATTTTTCAATATTCACTGAAAATCAATATTTTCTAAAAAATCTTAAAATTTCCCCATAAGTTAATTTTGATATGATGATTCAAAAAATGAAGTTTATTTTATAAAATAAATTATTTAAAATCACAATAAATAACTTATAATATTTTCTAAAAAAAACAATAAAATCGATTTTGAAGGAAACATATTTTTGACTAATATAATTACATTAATAAAAAATGATTTATTATTTTTAAAGAATTTGTAAATAAATTTATATTGGGTGGGACATTAATATATATATATTTTTATAAATTATTTAATACTATTCATAACAACCTATTTAGTGGCTAGGTTATAATGTTCATATTGAAAATAATATTATTTCATGGTTCACTGAAGCTCGGTGTCGCGTGTCATGCATGATATTATTTTTGGATGTGACATAGGCTAAACTTGGTTTTTTTATGTATAAATAATATCTGAAGTATTAAATTAATTTTAAAAATATATATTTAAAAAAATATTGATATTTTACATTCTAACCTCCCCCCAATGACTTTCGCCTTCAAAATTATTCATAGTCATCGGAGGTTTGATGTTTTAAAATTCCTTCGTAGAAACCCAAATCATAAAAAAGGATTAATAAAATATCCTAATATAAAAGAGACATTTATGTGTGAAATTCATCTAGAATAACACATTATAGGTTCTCAGGTAGGAGAGAATAGGTTGGAAGTGAAGATATGGATATGGAATAAAAACCTAAATAATTACAGAGAGTGATAGAGATCACTTATTATAAGAAAGTGGGTGATCTAGAAAAGGTTAATGACTATATAACCATAAAGTAAAGAGTCATGTAAAAGGTCATTAATATGATTAAGAATATTGATAATAGTACAACATATTATTTCCAGATAATTTTCCTGATGTTGAATAATTTTTCATGAGAAGATATACTTACTTGAGTTTATTCCTTCTCAAAAGCACAATATCATCCTTTGGTTGTTCCTTGATCAATTTCCACTTCAACTCTTACTCCAAGAAATGAAGGTGAATTTTTTGTTCTTGGAGAACTAATGGATGAAACTATCCATAAATATAATGATAATTTATTCCATAAATCATTAGAAATTATCAAGATAAAAGGGTTATCATAGGTTATTCAATGTGCATAAATATTCATATGGTGATGTAATACATTAATATCTATAGCCTTATCCAAAGTTAAACTTAAACCATTTCATAAATGGTAAGACTTATGACCCTTCCAAAAGAATGAAATCCAAAACATTATAAATAAGGTAACTAAATTTTTAAAAATCAAATAAAAATTAATCTCTTATAATATCATAAAGGGTATCTTGATTGTCACATACCAAACCTGTGAATATATTTATAAAATATTCTCTTGAAGATTGGTAATGACCATAATTACCGTAAAACTGTAATGAAATCATGCATGCTTAATTGAAATATATATATATATATATATATATATATATATATATATATATATTACTAAACATATTCCATAAATCCAATAATGTTCTAAAATCCACTATTGATAACATAAACCACTTTTCAAACAAATCCTTTATCAATTCTAAAGTCATCAACACTATCCAATTTACATTATCCATATCAATCATATATTTATCCTAAATAACACCATTTTATCAACATCAAGTACATATTAAGTGTTACCTTATGATAATAAAAATATCACATTACCATTAAATAAAATTTCTATGACATTGGTACTATTTAACATATTATTAAAACTTCATAATGAAATACTAAAATAGAAAACTCCATATATATTTTAGGATTATAATAATCAAAATACCAATTATAAAAGTATAATTATTTGAATCCAAATACATAAATTCATCAATCATTCCACTTTATTTATTCACCATTAACCAGGATTCATTTTTTATTCCTTATCACTTATTCCTTTCAAATATCATTTTTAGTATCTTCATCATCAACAATATAACCATTTCAGATAAAACTTTTCTTATTTCCTTCATGACCTATCCATTCATTACATTTATTATCATAATGACAATACTTTACAAATTTTATATATTTAACCATAAATTATACCTAAGGTAGTCCATTTTTATTTTTAATTTTATTAAATGGACTTTTAGTTTTTTCCTCCATAGTTATGCTTTTTGGGTCCTTGTTTTCCACACCCAAAACATCCTTTTATCAATATTAGACATTCCCATGAATACTTATTTCCTCATTGTTGACATGTAGAAAGATTTCTCTTCTAACCTCCATGTTATCCACTACCTAAACTATAGAGAAAACTATCCTTGTCTTCCTTGGTGAGTATAAGAGTCAGTTAAGGTTCATGTTGTTAATTGTGTCCAGAGATATATTATTTGGAATAATCACAACATCCTTCACTCCAATCATAATCCCATTTGACTTATCATTAATAAATTTTCCATCACATTCAATACTAACCAAGTTTCATCGTGTTCCCACCAATGAATAAAACCAAAAAACATAGTTTGACAAATTCTAATCATAATGGAAAACCAAATAATCATGAAAATACATTATAGGTTCTCTAAATCATGACACCTACTTTTTTATCTTTGACACTTTTGGTTTATCATAGGTCATTCATAGTAATAATGTATTTAAATTCTTCATTATGGTTCCAAAAGTGTTTTTTAATTTCTAAAGCATATCCCCTAAGAGTGAAAAAAAGTGTGTAGAAAGGGTTATTTTTATGCATCAAGTGAGGATGCGTATTCACTCCATGGGTCACCAGTCTGGTATTATATATGGGGATTTGGTTCTTGATTCTGAGAGAGAAAATGATGTTTCTAATGGTATGTATGAGGATGGTTTTTGGGTTTAACTTATATCGAATGTCTTACCATATGCATAATCGTGACCATTGGTTTCAAAATTTTTCCTTAAATGCGTTTCTATAATAAAAGGGTTAATTTTTAGTCACCCACTAGGTGATGACTGGGTCTATCTCAATAAGCCCTTTTCGGACTTATTACACATACATACTTTTATGCCTGAGCATAGCGACCTGTAGTTTCTAGAAAGGGATGAAATTTCTTAGAAACCGCGTGTTCTAACCATAACCAAATTTCCATGACATTTTCATATACTTTGACTCATCCTTTGACTTATCATTAGATTCATCCCTATATATATCCTTAAAAATACCTCTAGGGATCTCACTAATGAAATGTCAACCGAGATACCAAAGGTCAATGAAACCTTTCCAATGATACCAACGATAACAACCTAATATTTTCATATTTTATATTAAATATTTTTATATAAATATTCAATACATTACACAAGAACATTCATGATGATAGTAATAGTTTAGTGCCTTTGGAAACATGGAACACAATATTTTTAATTTGGTGAATGATATTCAATGTCTAGCATAATGATTATCCAATTTTTTACACTTCAAAAACATAACCGACTTTAAAATTTCATCATAACATGGGGAAAGAAAACAAAATAATGGATGATATTATATGTCTAGTAAGGTTAAATAAGGGATATACATAAGAATAACCAGAACATAAGGGTATGAGAACATCATAACAACATTATAAAACCATAACCTATATATCAAATATACTAATCTTGACTCATAGAATATATATTGGCAGTTCAAAAGATTTGAATCATAAGAAAATTAAATAACATGCTCCATGAGTTTATAACATTTTCATGAGACATGGAGTTGTTTCATACACGTAAGAATATAAAATCATTTCCTTATAAGTTAAGGATAATTTCCAAAACATAATAGGGAACTCCATTGGAGGATTAAACTCATAGGTGGGACACACCACCATCCCTAGTTGAATTATTTTCCATATAGTGTAATGGGTTCACTCCCTAAACCATCATAATTTTTAAGCTTAAATCTCAATACCATCATAACAGACAAAAAACGTTACTAAAATGTGTTTACTCCCCATTTTATCATTGTAAATATGATGATATATAAATATTATCACAATAAATTATAGGGGGATGCGGGTCTCAACCTTATTTGGTTAAAAATTAACCACTATCCTTAGATATAAAGTAACCACCATCACATAATGAAAATCATACATATGTGTGACACAAGATCATAAAATAACCATCATGTTAGAACACATGAAATGAAATTGTTTTCATAAACTTTACATTATAACAAGACCTATGTAAAAGATACAGGATTAATAATTATTTAATCATTTTATAATATAATGACCCATGGAAAAAGACCCCGGTTTCATAAAAAATTTATCATGGTGAAACCCGTGGAATATAAATTAATTTCATTAAAACTATATCATCATAAATATGAACCATTTATAGAATGAATAATATTCATATCGTGGGTCATATCCTGAGTAATGAATAAGTAACTACAAAATATTTCATATTAGAAAGAGAATGATTTTGAATGAAAAATAACATGGAACATTTATTGAGAAAAATAAAATTTCTTTGAAAATACATTTTGGAAACATAAAACATTTTCAAAATCCTTTTCTTTAAAAATATAATTTAAAATCATTAAATTTAGATTTAAAATTCATTTAAAAACAATTTCCTGGAAAATATCATGTTCACTTTGAGAAAAACTTTTTAAAATATTAATTATTTGGAAAAATACATTAATTGGAAAATGAAATTGAAAGATATTAAATTAATATTTAAAGTAGGTAATTTTAATGATGTATGAAATTATATTCATGTAATACACAAATATTCCTTACATGTTTTTGGTAAAATCTAAACATGAATTTTTAAAAAATGTCATAAAGATTACTTTTAAAAAAATTAAATAATGTCAAACATGTGTAAAAATTTCTTTAATAAATAATCTTAAAAATTTAAAAACATTTTTGAAAACATTTTAGAATATGTGGTTTTATAAGAAAAACATTTTTTGACTTAAAAGAGAAATAAATACAATTTTCATAAAAATATTATTTTGAACGATTGGCCACATAGAAAGAGTAAAATAGAAAGAAAAAATTAATTCCCATTAAATAACTAGAGGAGAATAAAAATAATGTGTTTCTTTAGATATTTATAATAATATTATATCATTGGAATCATGATTACAAATAATCCTGTTAAACGATGATATTGTATCATAAAGTATTTACCACTTTAGTAACTTTGAAACATAAGACCCATGAAGGAATATCATATAATGAAACATAAAATATTAGGAGGATAAATAAATTCATGATATAAAATATCAAATGGTCTATATATAAACCTAATACAATTATATAGGTGTATAATATAATCATACATCTCAAGGATTGAAAATTGAGACAAAACTCTATTACATATTTGGTAACATTTGAACCGTAACCCAAATAAAAGATAGATCCTAAAACATATATTAAAATTATAGTAATTTTAATTAAAATAATCATAAAAAATATTCATGGGTGGTATATGGACCACATAAAATAAATATTCGGTGAATATGGATTGTGTCTCATAGAAGTAAAAAAGTGAGAGAGAAAACCCTTACTATAATTCTTGACTTCCATCATACACGTTCAACCCTTTTGTATATAATTATAATTTTATTATAAATATATTAAATAAAAATGCATATATATATACATATATATATATTTATTTCATACCATATATTATTTTTTATGATATTTTTTACCTTTTTATTAATAATTTCATGTTAAAGTCACGTTTTGGGTAATACATGCTTTGTTTCTGGAATATGTTACACTTTTTTTGGTCCTCTAATTTTAAAATAGTTACATAATATATAGAATGTTAAACATGATATAAATATCATATATATTCGTTATATATGTATTTATAGTAATCCATAAAATTTAGTGATAGAAAATGAAATACACCTTTCCTGGAGAGAGTAGGTGGTACGTACACATGAACACTATTTCTATTTTCTTGATAGATTTAATGAAATAAATATAAATGATATATTACTATTAAATAATAATTTTTATGTCATATATATCACATATTTTCATTATACTCATCCTTAATACCTTCCATGTAAAGCATGAACAGGTCACAATGCTTCATGAGGCTGTAGTCCGCCGTACACACGAGCAAAGTTGTAGTGTTCTCAAAAATTGGAATAATGATGGTATATATGATTTAAAATAAAAAATTAATATCTATATAAAAATATATATTATAAATAATTAGTCCATAAATATTTTGAACCTATATATTTGGTAATGAAAAAATGAATGATATTGATTCGTGAGGCGGTAGTCCATCGTACACAGAAATGATGATTATGTAACCCCTTTGATGGATGTGGATATAGTTTTAGGTTATGAACTTAAAATAAAAACTAAAAATTAAATAAAGCTAATTATTTTATAATATAATCATGGTATAAAAATAATTTAAGGAGGAGGAGGAAGAAATAAAACAAACATGCTCATTGATGAACGTTATCTCTTGTTTGGATATCCTCCAAATGATTTCACCAAAATCCATACATGGTTTCAATTTTGTCAAAAATAATTATTATAGTATTATAGGGTGGAATTGGGTAAGTTATTTATTTATGTCTTGTATAAACAAAAATGTTTTGATGGTGTTAAAATTATAGTATAAGGGGTGGACTTTTATAAGTGATGTTTTTGGCACACATGTAATTGCGATAAAAGATAGAATTCCACATGTGTTATTTTCATATATAAATGATAAAAAATGGACCGTTATCGATACCGTAAGTTATATTGATTAAATATGGCTATTAAATGTGGTTTGGACAAGATTTGGGTTATTTTTAACCCTTATCCTTTTAGTTTAACCTAAGGGTAAACCCATTTTGTCCTTAACCGTGGAAATTAATTTTTACCGTTTTCACTATACATTTTCATAGAAAATTAATTATAATTAATTATATAATATAAATTATTATTAATAAAAATATTTAATCTATTTTTAAAAATTAGATTCACAAAATTCTCAACATTTAATTTAGAATTATTTTTGAAGACACTACGAGAAAGCGGGTTATTAAAGAGGAAATGTCCAAAAGTTTACAATGTTTTTATACCAAAATTCAATATGATGTTGAATAAAATGAGCTAAATTATATTTATGGTTGTATATGTGATCTAATTTTAGATTAAAATAAATTTAAAATATATTTTCAGTTTATAAATAAATTTAGTGAAAATAAATATTTCGATTAAAATTCACTATCTTCATTATTCATCAAAATTTTAATATTTTTCAAAAATATTAAAAAACCATACATGGAACTAATTTTGATATTATGTTTTCAAAAATTATGTTTATTTTTTCAAATAAAGTTTCTAATAGTTTCAAAAAAAATTAAAACAAAACCTAACGACGTGATGAAATAATAATTTTTCATTATGTGTATTTTTTAAAGACAGAATGATTTTTTGTTAAATATATCAATAATAATAATAATTGGTTGAATATAAATTTAGATTTATTGATATATAATATATAAATTTTATTTAAAAACTTTTTGATTATGGATTATTTTAATTAATTAAAATGGACAAACCTTATTCACTTTAAAACTATTTTGAGAACAAAATAATTTTTTAAACCCAAAAATAAACTTATACTAAAATACAATATAAGGTTGATTAAAAAATTAATTAAGTGAATTAAAAATAATAATAATTATTATTATTTTACTTAAATACTTATGTTACTTAATTATTTTTAAAATAAATTATAGTTTTACAAAAATTGGTATATTTTACTATTCACTATAATATTTGTATTTTCTGAAAAATCCCAAAATTTCACCATAAGTTAATTTTGATACGATGATTCCAAAAATAAAGTTATTTTTCTCAAATTAATTTTATAAAATCTTTCAAATTTAATTATAATATTTTTAAAAAAAAACTAATAAGAATAATATTTGAAGGAAAATATTTTTGAAGAATATTATTACTTTAGAAAAAATTGATTTATTATTTACTAAGAAATTTTAAATAAATTTATATTGGGTTGGAAATTTACATGTATATGTCATAAAGTAGTTAATATTACTCATACCCACCTATTTAGGAGCTAGGTTATAATAATTATATTTAAAATAGTATTATTTCATGGTTTTGTGAAGCTTGGTATTGTGTTCCATGCACACTATTATTATTTTGTGTGAGGCAATAAAAAGTCATTGTTTCATACAACGTAATCTATAAAAAGTTTTAAATTAATTTGAAAAAAATATTTTATAAAATTTCATGATGTTTTTGTGACATTCTACCTCCCATAAAATGAATTTAATCCCTCAAATTCTATCACTTTGATGAAAACCAATGAGGATTATTCTACCTCATTACATGAAGAGGTTCCTACATTTCTTCCTCAAACAAGTGGTTTCACCACAAAACATTTACTAGGGGATTGGTATTATTTTTATAACATTATATATATGATCTTGAATCAACATTTTTTCCTCTGAATAAAGATCATTCTCTAATGGTATAACCTCTAAATTCAGTACATTTGATGGATCAAGTGTATACTTCCTAAGGAGTGATACATAGAATAAATCGTGATCCTGGGGGAGTTTTGGTGTAAATATCAAATGATAATATAAACTCCCAATATGATCAATAATTTTAAAGGAATAATTTTTATCTTATTTCCACATCTCATTACCTTCTTAAATGGAGTTATTCTTAGAAACACATTCTCACCAATATCAAATTTCAGACCAGCTCAGTGATTGTTAGCGTAAATTTATGCTAAAGTTTTACTACCTTTACTTGTTTTGGAATGGAATTGACCATCTTTTCCATTTCTTCCGCTATCTCAAGCCCCCAATAACTTTAGTTCTTTAACTTTATCATGGTTCATTATAGTTTTGCACTTTATTCTATATATGGATTCATTAGGATTCATCTGAATGTACAAGTGAAAGCAATTGTTGTAAAAAACTTAGCTAGAGAAAGGTATTGATCCCAAACACCTTTAAAATCATATAACAAGATCTCGTCATATCCTATAGGGTATGAATTATTCTATCATTGTTTATATCTATTTTAGGATGATATGTATTGCTGATATATAACTCTGTATCAAGAGCTAGCTGAAGGCTGTTCTAAAACTTTGAGGTAACCCTTAGATATCGATCAAATATAATTGATTGTAGTACTCCATGAAGCATTTTATGTTAGTTAATTTATATCTTATCTAACTGAACTAAAGATAAATCTTGTCTGATAGAGTTTAGGTGTGCCGAATTTATTATTTGATCAACTACATCCCATATACTATTGATTCTTTAAGACGTTTTAGGGAGTTCAATGAAAAAATCCTTGGTGATTTTTTCCCATTTTCATTTTGGTATGCAAATGGTTATAACATCACCTTATAATTATTTATCTTAGACATAAACTTATGTAATACTAACTACCAATATACAACCTTTGCCATATCTCTCTTTATGGCATCCCAAGTGAAATAATCTTTCAAATCTCTCAATATCATTGTACTTATGGGATAAATAGAGAATGAAAAACTATGAGCCACTTCTAAAATATCCTTATTCAAATTGGGCATGTATAAATACATAAATTGTTCCTAAACCTTATTATTCCATAAAAATCCAGGTTAAACTGATGAAAATTACTCACCATCTTATGAAGCTCCACATCTTCCTTCTACACCTCTTTAATCATTATTTGGATAGGTAGTTGAATACTTAATATAGAAAGGTAATATTTATCCCATTCCTTCAATATTTAAATATCCATTCTTTGAAAATAAATAAATATTAGATCTTTTGTGATCCTCATAATGGATATTCTAGCGTGATACTTTTGACTCAAAGCGTTGTCCATTGTGATCTCTTTCTCAAAGTGGTAATGTATTGAGCAATCGTAATTTCTAGTCAACTCTAATTGTATTCTCTTTTGCATTCCCAACTCCTTTTGTGTGAATATATGCTTTTAATTTTTTTATCAATATATAAATAACACTCTTCCCTATAATGATAAAACCTCTGTATCCTTAATGAAAAAAATACTACATCTAACTCCAATCATAAGTTAGGTAGTTTTTCTCATGAACCATCAATTTTAATGGGCCATAAGTTATGACCATGTCGTTCTGTTGGAGAAATAATACCAAAACCTTTTTAGATTCACCATTATAGATTACAGAACCTTCTCTATAGGAGGGTAATGTAATCATATATGTATTGCATAATAATTTATTTAGTTCCTTGACATTTCTCTCACATTTATATGTCTAGAGAATCATAGATCCCTTTTGAGTTAACAACGTGAGTCGATGAGATAATCATGAGAAATTATCAACAAATCATTAATAATATCTAGCTAAACTAGGAATACTATAGATCTTAGTCACTATTTTTTGTCTATCCCAATTCTCAATAGCCTCTAGTATTGATGGATCTGATGATATAACATCTCCTATGATTATATTATCTAAACATGAAACATTTTTCAACCTAAATTCACACTTTTTAAAATTTTCAAACATTTTATCCTTCCTTAGGATCCTTAGTAAAATCCTCATGTGATATTACTGATCTTCATTACCATTTTATTAAATAAAAATATTTTCTATAAAGACTACCATAAAGTAAACCAGGTAATCCTTAAATACTCTATTCATTAAATCCATGAAGATAATAGTAGCATTAAAATAATTGAATGGAATCACTATATACTCATAGTGTATGTACCATGTACGAAATTATTTCTTTGGTATATCCTCATCCATGGACATCCATTGATGATATCCAGAACAATGGTCAATCTTGTAAAAGTATTTATCTCCACACAATTGATCAAAAAAGTCATCAATACGGGGTAGGGGCTACTTGTTCTTGATTTGGATATTGTTTAGATCCCACAAATCAATGAACAGTCACATCGATCAGTATGTATTTTTAATAAAAAGCAGAGGTGAACCCTAAGGTGACACACTTGGATAAATGAGTCCCTTTTAGAGGTTCTCCTAGATTTTCTTCTTTAATTATTATAGCTCCATCAATAACATTCTATAGGGAGTCTTTGAAATTGGTTTGCTATCAGGTATGAGTTCTATTCAGAACTTGAATTAACATTATAGTGGAAGATAAGGAAACTCTTCTAGACATACATCATCTAATACCTTCACAATTTTCATATCAAATATTTTCAGTTTCTCCCCAACCATTTGAGATAAAATCGAATTTTAATGGCAATCAAGACCCATTCAATAGTTATGATCTATATCGGAAGTTCATATCTATTATCTCACTGATAGACGGTAATAGTTTAGTTTGTAATATAAAAGTTAACTTCTCATCAATGAAATTAATGTGGGTTTAATGTTCGTAAATCAAATCCATGATTGAGATAACATCAAATTCAACTAGAGAATGAATAATGAGGTTGGATAGAAGCAAATTTCTATAAACCTCAACTGGAAAAGAATCACATATTTAAGATTTGATTATCGTACAATTATAGGTTTTCACTACTTATTCAACTTATAATAGTTTTTTTGGAATCATTATACCCTTGTCAATTACTTTATATATAAAATAGTGGACAGTTCCAAATTAAAATAATCCATTAATATTTATAGAGTGCATGATAACTGTACCTTTCCCCATGTTGTAACATGCCCCCAATCTGAAATAGTAAATGCATGACATTTCCCCTTGCCTCTTGTCATAATAGGTTACACACATTGATTATCATCCTTAACAACCATATATGAACACTTCTTAGAATAGTTCCCAAAATCATTGTATTTGAGATGCTAATGTGTGAGAGGTGAATTATGTTTTCTTTCACTTTATTCATTTCATCGACTAACTTTTTCCTATCACTTTTTAATTCAGCCACTCGATGACCCACATTCCACACATAAAACATTTAGTATCCCCATTAAGAAAATTACCTCCATGTTTCCTTCCACACTTAAAGCATGAAGGAAATATAATCTTTATCTCTACATAGTTTTTAGAGTTTCCATTGTTTTAAATCGTTATTTTCTTATCAAAATAATGAAATTAATGGGTACCCCAATCTCAATTTCAACCTTGATAGCACATAAAAATATTTCTATATAACTACTATAGTCCCTGGTGTATAACACGAATAAGAGACTTTCTTTTAATCCACTAAATTTTCAATAAGCTTTACTATTAGGTTGGATGATAATACTATAATCGTACCTTGAAATTATTTTAAATGTTTCCCCATATGTACTGAAAAATTCATCATCATTCTATTTTAGGTCAATAAATTACTTATCTATTTTCATATGAAGAATACTATGCAATTATTTATTGATAAATAATCTCTTAATATCATTACCTTTCACGGAGTCAATTTCATTTTGTATCCTCGTATTCTTGATAAGAGTTTATCATTGATTTTCATTTCCTTTCAAATGATAAACATAAAAAATAATTTTTTTCATGCTCTGAATACTAGAGAATAGAAAATATCAATTCAATTGTACTAATCTATTACTCAGAAACTAGTAGGTTATAAGAACAACTAAAATAAGGTAGACGTTACTTCATCAAGGAATCAACATTATATTGTTTTCTCCATTTCTCATTTGGAAGTTTTTCATGATTCATAGCCTCAGAAAGTTTTATAAGAAGGGTAACAATATTTTTCATTCAAAATCCCATAATATTTTTTTACCATGAGGAAATTCATTTCATTATATATTTCATTCTTCCTTAACATGGTTCCTTCAGGCTCTATCCATATACTAAAACCCAAAAAAGTGTAAGAAAAAATAACTATATTGGGATAACACATAATAATCAAAAATCAAATATATGATATCTAAATCGTGACACCATATTTTTAATATATGACTCCATAGGCTTAACCTAGTTCATTATTTAAATCCTTATAGATGTTTTATAATGATTTTGTGAATTTTTAAAGCATATCCCCTGTGTTTTTTAACCCATGTGCATAATGAGGACTATTATAATGTACCAGGTAATGCATGTGTCAAGCTCGATACACCTTTTCTTAGTTACTATCACTAGGTACATTAGTGCCCAAACAAAATCTACTTTTAGTATACAGATAGTGATTTAATTTCTTAAAAACCACTCATAATATCATTCACTAATATTCTAGGATATTTTACTATACTTATAATTTTCTTTAGTCTTATCCTCAAATATATACCTTGGGATATAACTAAAGTTTTCTCATCCAAAGTTCAAAATGTTATCTAAACCAATCCTTTGATACTGACTATAATGAATCAAGATTTTTATATACTAATATTACAACATAATAGGTGCATATCGATTTTTTAAAAAAACAATGCATGAGTACCATTAAGATTTAGTGTCTTCTGAGACTAAACACATAGTATTCTTATTTCTTGAAAGATATTCAAAATTCCAGAAAAAGATCTTTATATATAGTAATTTTCTTAGACATAACCTACTTAAAACTATTCTTCATGACCTGGGAAAATAAAATATAATAGTGGGTGAGATAAGATGGTCGGTAAGGGTAAATTTATGATATATAAACATAAAATAAGAATAAATATACGAGAACATGAGAATAACATTTTAAAACTATTTTTTACATATCATTGAACATAAACTTGAGTGGTTTCATAAATATTGGTGGTTTATGATGTATTAATAATAATGAAATCAAAGAACATGGGCCATAAGAACCCAAAATTTTAATTAGAAATATATTTTTGGCATACTCAAGAGCATAGAAAATATTATACCAATGATACCCACCGAGACATTCACAACATGTTAGGATTTTTCTAACCACCTGTGTACCTACTTCTGGATTGTAATAACCAACCAAGTAACCTATTTTCCAAGAAAATGATAGCCACTCATGTACCAATTCTTTGATCTTGGGATAACCTCTCATATACCCTTTATGTTCATAGAACATTAATCATTATACAACACATTGGAGGGAGATATAAGTCCCACCCATCATATTCTAAAAATAATAAATATTTTTTCCCTAAGATTTTAGAACATTCATTTTATCAAAACCCGTTAAAAGAAAAAGGATTGATAAAAATTTCATCATAGTATTACCTGAGTAAAATTAACAAGTTTCATAAACATATTTTCACCATTAACATAAAACATCGAGAGAAATAATAAAGATGGAATAATTGGATCATATCCCTAGTAAATATTAATTAACAACAAATGATTCAATATTATATGTCAAATTATTTTGAAAACAAAATCACTTTGAACATTTCATGAAGAGAATGACCATTATTTGAAAATAATTTTTTAAAAACTAAAAAATCATAAAATATTATGAAATTAATTTTATTTTAAAATAAGATTTTAAACATATAATTTAAAATTTATAACATTTAATGTTCATGATGGTGGAAAAATTATGCTCATGTCAAACACATTTAAAACAAATATTCCATTCACATTTTTAGAAAAATACAAATGGTCCATGGTTTGAGAATAACATTAAGAATCATTTTAAATTTTTTTTATAAAATTCCACAAAAGGGGGAAATGACTCTAAAAATTATAGTGGAACATTAAAAAATTCATGGAAGTTTTTTTTAATACATGGATATGGAAGAAAAAGGATTTTCATGAAAATAGAGAAGTAAGGTCGATTTTATTTAAAAACATTATTTTGGAATATCTAGTATATAAAGAGATGAAAATGACCAAAAAATGTATTCTGAATAAATAAATAAATGAGAAGAAAATTAATGATTTTATTGAGAAATATATCATAATATTTCATCATCAAAATCATAATCATAAATAATCACGATAAATAATGAGATTGTGATACCAAACACTTACCACTTTCGTAACATTTGAAACATAAAAACCATGAAATAATAAATGTAAATTAAACATTAAATGTCAGGATTATAAATAAAATCAGGATGGAACATTTCAAAGGGGAATTATATGAACCTCATTAAACAATATAGGTTTATAACATAATCTATGTGCCAAAGAAATAAATTTGAGGCAAAAATATCTTACCTTAAGTCTAGGCTTCCTTCGTAAATGTTTGAACATCCTATATAATATAAACATGTTTATTATATAAATATTATAGAATAAAAATAAAAAATAAAATTCCATATATAATTTATTTTTTACATTTATTACTTATTTATTAGGAATTCATTGTAAAAATGTCATTTTGTGTAATAGCTACTTCATTTTTCATGTCTGTTTTGGTTTCTAATCATTGGTCCTTGAATTTTGATCATGGTTCCATAAAACCTAGAAATTTATAGATGATATAAATATCATATATATATTCATTATATAATTATATACATTAATCCATTAAATTTAAAGATTTAAAATTAATTACATCGTTCATAGATATGGTAGGTCATACGTACACATGAACGTTGTTTCCATTTTTCTCAATAAATGAAAAAAATGATTGTAAATAATATATTAAATTTAAATAATAGTTTTTATTTCATTTATATGTTATATTTTAATTAATTTTACCCTTACTAACTTCTTTTTAAATCATAATTTAAAATTGAATTGCTTTGCTTCACGAGGCGGTAGTCCACCGTACACACAAGCATTGTAATCATATTACATAAGAATGTAAAGTAAGAAGATATATGTGATATTATAATTTCAGAAGTAAAATAATATCATAAATATAATATATAATCATTAATTACTTCATTAAATGCATCCATGATAGGTAGTGATGGAAAATTACTAATATCGTTTCGTGAGTTGGTAGTTTTTCGTACACACAATCGACAGTTTCATTTTCCATTTCATGGAAGAGGGTATAGATATAGGTTATACCATTTAAATAATAAATTATCATAAATTTTTAGGTATTTATGTAATTATATTATCATAGTTGAGAAATAATTTAAGGAAGAAGAAGAATAAATAAAACAAAAACACTAGTTTAATAATTTTACCACTTCTTCGGAGAACCTAATTAGGTTTATACCTGAAGCCTTCCTAGGAGAGATTACAAATAAAAATAATCTCTATAGGGTTTGGGGAGGGAATTAAGGAAGATATTTTTGTAATTATTGGAAAATAATATAGTTTTTTATGTGTAAATTGGAGAGGATAGGGGTGGCCTTTTATAAGTGGGGGAGATGACACACGTGGTGATTTTTAAAAGAATAAAGTGTGGCCAAATTTTTTACATGCTGTGAGGATAAAAAATGGTTAATTATCAATATTTATATGTTATAAGGTCTAAATATCACCATAAAATGGGTGTGGTAAAATTATCTGGGTTATTTTCCCTCTTATACACATAGATTACCCCCACTGAAAACGTTTAAGCCTTAATCATGGTAATTAAATTTTACTATTTGTTTATTCATTTTACCTAAAAAATTAATGTGAAATTTTTGTATAATATTTATTATGATGATTCAAAATGTGTACCCTATTTTTCAGAATTCCATTCATATAAACTGAAAATTTTAATTTTAAATTAAAACTGAAGACACAACGAATATGCAGTTTTCTAGACAGTAAATTTTTAAAAGATTAAAATTTATTTATATTAAAATTCAATATGAATTTGATTACAATGACCTATATTGGGTTAATAATAATATAATAGAGCTAATTTAATTTTTAAAACATTTTAAAAAAATTTATAACCATACAAATTTGTAAAATGTAAAAGTATTTCTCAATAAAAACCAATATTTTCAACTATTCATCAAAAAAATAATCTTTTTAGAAAAATCCCAAAAACTCTGACTGAGATAATTTTAATGAGTTTTTTTCATTTTTAAGTTCTTTTCCAATGATTCCAGACCAAAAAATAGAAAATATATCCATTAGGCAGCAGGCTCTATGTCGCCATTGATTTATTTTCGCTCGCGCCAACGGCGGCACGGGCCTGGCCGCCTTTACCACAAATTTTTAGAAAAGGTGGAAATGCCCTTATTGCCGTTTCAAAAATGAAAAAAATGAAAAACTTATCTTAAATATACATGTTTTTATATTTAATTATATATATATATATATAATAAAACCTTTCAATAGAATTTATCTAGTATTTTATACCCTACATTACATTAATTAAAGAAGTATGGAATTCTGTAAGAAACCATTACTGCATAGAATTAATAATATATTATTATTAATCATTTTAGTCATTTAATGATAAATATTAATTAATAAAAATTAATAATTAACTATTAATGTTTACTAATAAATATTAAAAATTAACTACTTTATAATATCTATATTTTAAAAAAATTAATTAATTCTATTATTAACTAATAAATTTTTAATAGATGATTGTTATTAATTAGTAATTAATAATTATTTAATTACTAATTAATAATAGTAATTACTAATTAACTAATTTATTACAAATTCACTAATTAATTATTAATTTTTATTAATTTTTATTAAACAGTTAGTAATAAATATTTTTAATTTTTATTTAGTTACTAAATAATAATAATAATTTTTAAATTATTAAATAAGTAATTTTTAATAAATTAATATTATATTAGTATTAATTAATTAATTTTTTTTTACTAATTAATATTAAATACTAATTAATAATAATTTAATTTTTTATAATATCAGTATTAATTACTAATTAATGTTAATTAAATAATATGATTTATAATTTAATAATATTATAATATATTAATTAATATATTTAATTAATATTGTTTAAAATATTAATAATATAAATTATTTAATTATTAATATTTAGTAATAACCATTAATGGTTAGTTATTATTTATTGTAGATAATATTTATAATTAATTGACTAAAAAGGATTAATAATAATATATTATTAATTTTCTGAAGGAAAGGGAGAACCTAAATCCCACTTCAGGAATCCAAAATGATTTCCAAGGTAATCCCACTTATAAAAGGTGGTCTTGGGTGATGGTTTCTGCTAGTATTATAGACTACATTAATGGAAGTAATATTGGATATAAAACAACAGATAAATTCAGTTGAATTCTATTTTCTTTATATATATAAAAAACAAAACAAAATAAAAAAATACAAATTCAAATATAAACATTTTTATATTAAAAGTATGTAGTTTTTTTGATTTTGTAAAAGGTTGAAAGGCCCCTATCACCATGATCTTGGGTGAAAAAGTCTTAAAGGTTACAGGACCGCTTCGTCCTTTTCATTGTAGAATTTAAAAAAATATAACCTAGGAACATTAAAAAAATATTCAAAAAACCCATAAAAACACAATTGTTTACATTTTTATTCAAAAATGATGTTTCTTTTTGAAATATATTTTCTGAAATTCTTAAAAAATAATTTTATTATTTGTTCACAAAAATCAATACAATTCATTTTTTGAGACAAATAAAATAATTTCTTAAAAGGTCTAAATACTTTACTAAATATTACATACTTTTTTATCAATATTATTTATTTATATAAAACCATTATACTCAATTTTTTAATTATTGATTATTTATATTCAGGTTTCCATGTTTAATGGTGATATATTGATGGTAATTTTTAAATAATAATATTAGTAGTATGTTATGGTTCCTTAATAATGTTTGTGGCATGTAACACAAGCTATTGACGAAATTCAATATATATATATATATATTAAAATCTCAACTGTTGCAACTTCTTTCCACTTTTATACTTGTCGTTAATGGAAATAGAGTCACTGAACCCATTGAACCATCTACGGTTTTCCCAGAAACTAAAGTTAGAATCTAGAATGGACATTTTTACTCAATAAATTGAGGGTTACAAGGGGGTTACCACAAAGCTTCTCACTGGGTAGTACATAGAGAAGAAAATATTTTGGGGAACCTAATCTGACTCCATATAATAATGGTATCCTTCTAATCTAGGCATCAAGGGTTGAGAGGGGCGGTCGCGTGCACCCAATCAGTATATAGGCTGGTGGCACTAGAAAATGATCGAGATATGACTCAATTACACCACATGAGCTGAGTGAGTTGTCACCTTGGAACCTTGAACACTTCACCTCTAGAGAAATCAGGATAGTAAAAGAATAGGTAACTACTAATCTTCACCAATATGATGTTATTGCCATTCTCATCTCCCATTTTGATGATTTAGAGACGTAGAATATCTCGACCCCACCAGAAGGGAAACTGTTTGTGGCATGGGTAGACCAAGTCTGTCCACCCCCATAGTTTGGTAATTTTAGCTTCACACCATTTAAAGGGACTGGTAAACCAGTGTAGCAACAGTCCCACTTTACCAAATAGCATGGTCCAATATTATGGAATCCAAATCAGTAAAAAGTTGCTAATCTATGGTGTTTCATTTAGGATTGAAGGGACCCACATTTGTGTGATATAGTAGGTCTTCCCTAGGATCTATTGTAGGCTATAAAGATCAACATTGGTATTTCCTATACCAGTTTATCTCTACCATGCATATGATCTCCATTATCCTTCAAGGATGTTGAGGTCCTAGGATAAATCATCTATGCTATATAAAAGAACATCCTATAGCTACCATAATGAATAATTATTCAAGAGGACATACTTACTGGTCGGGAAAACTTATTCCCATACTACAGGATCCATTTTCACAATATTAAAGAGTGAATTAGCTTAAAATATTATCTCTAAAACCAATGGGGATATGTTCTATTTGAGTTGGGTGATGTCCCCTCATATATGGCATATGTTTCTACCACCATAAATTGTGAAATCAAATAATCAAGTGAATAGAATTATGACTCTAGAAAAATTATGTTGAAGTATAAAGTGTGTATGGATTTTAAGGTATTTACTCATTCCCACATCATTATATGTGCATGTTTGACCGAACAGAAACCTCCTATGGTTGGAACACCCCTCCAACCACCATATCTATATCACAACCTTCCATGTATTAGAAGAATAAGCATTTTTTATGCTGGGAAAATCAAGGTACCCCCCCAGTGTTGGATTTGGTTCCCAAGAAAACAAATTCTTTTTACTTAATGATAAACCTATATTCATTAGATGAATATTTATAAACTCCTTATCACATCATGATTGTTATTCTATGGGAGATATTTTGTGATAATGTCTTAATAATGTATGTCACACTAAAAGGTCATAGCAGATCCCTACTATGATGAGAACTCGGAAGTTCCATGACACTATTCTTGAATATATGTTCTATGGATATATTATATAATTTTAAGGGATACAAATCATACATGCTATCAGGGGTGGTGACTCATGAAACTTTGAAGCACATTCTCAGGGTGTGTACCCTTGGTAATATCCAGGAGTATGTTATGAGAACAAGACCCGCCAGTAGGAAATCCACATTCATATGTGTCGTTGGATATTCCTATATATAGATGTGTGTATTGGACCTTTTCATTAAGATTATTATTAATGGGTATTTTTACTCACACACTTAGATGTATTGATGAAAACCATGATGACAGATTTTCATGGAATGGTAGGATATGTTGGGTGTGTCATGAGTAATAATGCATTAATGAATGATACAAGAAATAAATTTTCACTTCAATGAAAGTAGATATCTCAGGCCCTTTGAAGTAAATGATATAGCCTAGCCAAATCTATTTTCATGGCGTTCTCTAAAATATTTCAATTCCGAGAAGTTAAAGAATAAGAAGTTTAGCACATGGTTTGATGGGACTTTCATGCAACCAACTTGATTGGATATATCAATACAAATGGATTATATTACACAATAATCGTTCATATGTTACAGAATGTCGTTTCCACATCATCTTCTTTACCATTGGCTCCTTGACGCGTTTCTAGATAGTAATCCTGGACTTTAGGAAATCCTTCCTAATACCAATGACAAAGAGGCCTAAAGGGTCACACACTAAGTGTACCCAGTATCCTAGTTAAATAATTTATTTATTTAACAAATTGAATAAATATTATTCTAATTTGTGGTTTAATAATTATTCAAGAATGCCTAATCGCATTTCTTTTTCCTCTAGTTATTTGTGATATTATATAGCATATGAAATATTTATTTATAGGTAGATAATATAGTTATATTTATCTAATAAATAAACATTCATTATTCAAGGCCCGATAAATATTGAGGATTATTGGGGGACCAAGTTATGGGTCCAGGGAGAAATAATTTTAAATATTATTTGGTTAAATATTATTTAAATATAACATGCAAGTTAATAACATGTCTTAGAAATAATAGAATTGAAATTATTATTTGACATGGGGTTTCACATGGAATAATAATTTAAGTAACAGCACAAGTGATAATTATTTTTTTATTAACTTGGGAATTAAATCTTCTATTATGTTCTCTTTATCTATATTATCCAAGGGTTCATTTTGGACGACTAACCAATCGTTGTATGCACAACATCCTGGGAAATAAGCTCTCAATCTTTGAGAATTCTTTCCTCTCCAAGAATACTCTTAAGAATGAGAGAGATCCTCCTCCATTGGATCAAGGAGAACACTTTGGAAGATATTCTCATAGTGATCAAAGGTGGAAATTATAAGCACAAGTATCTTCTTCCCTAGCACCCATAGACTCCTTTTGCGATGTCCGGAGATACGTGGAGCATGTGTGGATCACCGCTATAGGATTCCTATACTTAGATTCTATATATCAACGAAGTCGCACCTTAGACCCGTTGTCGGACAGATCAACAAAGAAAGACTCAAACATGAGGTAATTCTTCAAGAAAATTAAATTAATTAAAAAAATATGTTGATCATATATTATCGGTTTCAGGTTCTATCCTTTATCTTTTATCGTTGATTAAATTCCATGGATACGGATTTTCATCATCATATTGATCCTGGGTTAATAATCAACTATGGAAATTTACAAATTTGGGAACATTCCCTTCCTGCTCTTACACTGTCCCCGGAACCTACAAGTGGTGTTAGAGTGGCCGTATTATAATTTTTAATTATTTAAATAATTTTTTGATAATTTATTCTTAAATAATTTAGTTTTCCAATTCATGTTTAATTGTTCTTGTAATATGAATTTCAAGATCTGTTCATCCCTTATCATTTTGCACAAATCTAATAGAAACGAATAATTTTATGATTAAAATTAAATCAAGGATATCATCAGGAGGCACCGATAGTTCTTTCTTGATAACATAAGAGTATGTGTCATGTAGTCAGATCTACACACCAAGTATTTGTTTTCAATGTATCAGAAGTGATTCATCAATTACTCAAGATGTGTGTATTAATGACACGTGGTGTAGTTAATTCTTACACTTTGTGTTGACCAAGACAGACTAGTGTACATTCATCCAGACTATACGTCGTGTGGCCCACTAGACAAGGTGTGTATTACCTTCCGGTCATGGTCAAGCCATGTATCCAATACGTAGCTTTCCTGGCTGGTGACTGTGTAATGTGGAGTCTACACCGTGTGTGGCCCACTTGAAATGTCTTATACTCAGAATATTTTGGAAGTACACCTCACACATTGTTTCCATAGTCATATACTTTGGATGGACGATGGGAATGGTAAAAGTCGTGTAGTTGGATATAAACATCGTGTACTGTTTCCAAATTATGCATATATAAAAAAATTATTACATTATGTAAACCCTTGAGACATGTACCATCATGTGGGAGTAAAGTTGGGACACAATATGTTATAGGTGTTTGATATTTATATATATATATGTGTGTGTGTGTGTGTTTGTTTGTGTTTGTGTGTTTAATCAACATTGGCGTAATGTTCAAAAATATGCACATCATGTATGAGTTTTATAACCATTATAATTCTGTGTGCATGCTACATGTCACAAATAATAAAGTGTATAAAAGTATAAATACAAACTGGGTAGTTTTTGATGGGTATTCACTGAGTATCCTCGAAGGTACAAATATGTACAAGGTTATGAATTAGAATCTAAAGGAAACTAAGAAAATTATTGAGATAAAAAGGACTGAATAATTAAAGATAACGATTAATAGATTCAAAAATAATTTATCTTAATAATAATGATTAATGAAATGAATTATAGTTTAATTAAATTCATAATTCATTGCACGTATGGGGATGATCATGAGTAAGATTAGACCTTTGTATGTGATTGGTTCCCTTCTAATTTATTTATTAAATTAAAATTGTGGGCTTTCATTCCTTCTCCTCATTAATATGATGGGCCTGCATGCCAATGGATTATTTTATGTAAAACACCTTTTACCAATACAATAACGGGGAGTTAAAGGCATATGTAAGGGATGGATCTCTAAATATAGAATTGGCTGCTCAAGTTAGGAGTCGAGGTGAAACCAATCCCCGAAGATACAAAGGTGGACTGGCGGATAGCTGTAAACAAGAACCTTAAACGGCTCAAGATGCTTCTCCCCTAGGTCAGGTATTTTTTATCAACCAATATATAAAATAAACAATAGTAAAGTTCATGATCATACCCTATATTTTATTTCTATCATTTGTATGGTTATTCATTGTGGATGTCTTATGTGATTACATAATTAATAAACTTACAAGAATAACAGATGGAACTAAAATAAAAATGGATTATGCATAAATATTATCTATATATGGATAATCACTTAAGTATATCCCACTTAACATTAACAAGAATGTGAAAATATAATATGTGGAAATTTATGAATAAAGGATAAAATACCTCAATTAAATATTATGTCGATATAAACTTCCATTACTTCGATTAGAATCAAACCATAGTTCAAAGTTCTTGATAAACCCAAGTTGGGGTGATTTCAATTATCGGGGAATTATAATTTGAACTTTATAGTTTAATTAACATCGTATACATCAAGGTTTGACTTCCATTTTAGTAATTTGTGTAGCTAAGAGGGAATGATTGATGAAATAAAAAAATTAGGATTTTAGGATTGGGGAGTCCACTCAACAGATATAGGAGTTTGGAGCTAATCTAGTTGGCATTTGGAATGTCTACATAAAACCTTTCATGATGCTTGACCAACCCTAGTTGGGGTAATTTTAAGTTAAATATGGACACTTTCCACTAGAATGTCCAAGAAACAGGAAATTCTAAATCTAATGGTGGGGGATTTTGGGTTTTGAAAAAATATTTGGAGACAAGTAGATATTAATTTCGTTATTTGTCTATATTTATCAAGGTAAAGAACTAAAAATTTGTTCATCATAATTTTTTGAAAGAAAAATCAAAATGACATCAAACATATCATTTTTATCCATACACTATAAGGAAAACCTTCTCACCGGCATGAATTTCCGTGAGTGGAAAAGGTGCCTTCATGTTATCCTTCTCCATGAGATGAAACTTTATATGCTGGAAGACCTTTTACTTGTTGAGTCAATAAAAGAGGTGAGTGATGAGGAACTCTATGTTTACAGGAAAAAATATGAATTATGACAAGGATGTTAAGCTCTTTAGGCCATCATCCATGAGCAATGATATCTTGAAGCAACATGATGAAATGGATGCTTAGAGAATGATGTCTCACTATTGGGATCTCTACCAAGAGATGGAGAGACATGAGATGTATGCGATCTAGAACACTTTGTTCACTACTATTCTTGGAGAGTTTTCACTTATTGTACCATATTTAGTCAAGATTATAGGCTATATTGAGAATTTAGACATCGAAGAGATGAAATTACTATATGAGTTTCAGAGAGATCTCATACTATCATTCCTACATAATACCTTATCTAGTGTTATTTTGAATTATAATATTGGAAATAATGAGAAGATTATATCGGAGCTTCTTACTCTAATTCTCCATGTTGATAAGGACATGGGGCGTGAAAAACCATTAGTCCTTATCCTGAATAATAATAGGAAGTAAAAGTACATGGGGCCTATGATTTATAAACATTGTAAATCCTCCAAGCACCATCTGACCAAGAAGAAGAAGAAACAGAGGAATGGTAATGAAAAGGTGGAATTACGCTTTGATTATGGCATGTCAGGACACTAGAAGATGAACCACTCCAAGAGGCAAGGAGAATCCAAAGGTTTTTTCATTATCGAGTGAAATCTTTCCATTTATAAACATTGTGTATTAGATAGAGCTTGTGGGGTCACATATTTTTTCAAATACAAGAACCTAGTATATTTTGGATAATTGTTTAAGGGGAGGTGGATCAGTGATCTGGAAATGGTGTGAGACAAGATGCTCTTAAAATTGGTGACTACTTCCTCTCATTGCCGATGAGGATGATTTTTGTATTACATGGTTGTTATTATGTACCTGGTGTTTCTAAGAACATAATTTTCATATCGAGCTTAGATACAAATGAACATATTTTGATGTTCAGAAATAAATGTTTCTACTTTTATAAGAACATCATATTTTATGGTATGGAACATTTAAATAATGTTCCGTATGTATTAAATTATGAGAAAAAAGTGTTGGAAATTGATAATGAACCAAGTTCACATGACTCATACAACACCTAGATGTGGCATCACCGCCTTGGTCATGTAAAGGAGAATGCCTGGAAAAGCTCTGTCAAGATGGTTATTTAGACTCTTCTGAGCTAAACCCACTTGATAGATATCATGCTTTTGTATAGGGGAAAATGACCAAACCACCATTTGGTAGACAATGTGAAAGGTCCAGAGAGCTTTCAGGAATAGTACACACTAATGTGTGTGGACTGTTTCTAGTAGAAGCTAGAGTTGGATATTCTTACTTCATTACTTTTACTGGTGACTTGAGTATATATGGCTATGATTACTTAATGAGGTATAATTCTATGTCCTTTGATAAATTCAAAAAGTTAAAGAATAAAGTAGAGAATAATCTTGGAGAGAATATAATTATTCTTCGATCGGATCGAGGTGGAGAATATATTAATGAAGAGTTATGTGACCTTTTATAGGAGTATATGATTCTATATCAACTCACTCCACCTTATACACTACAATGGAATGGTGTTAGTGATAGTAGGAATTGTACCATGTTGGACATGGTAAGGTCAATGATGAGTCATATATATCTTCCATTTTCTTTTTGTGGATATTAATTAAAAACAACGACATACACATTAAACCAACTACCAACTAAGTTGGAAAATTGATTTCCTTTGAGGTATGGAATGAAAATAAACCCACTTTGTCCTAGACACATGTATGGGGATGTGGGGAATTTTTTAAGGCCTTCTTAATCAACAAACTAGCACCCTGGGTCATGCAGAGAATCTTAATAGGGTATCCTAAGGAAATAAACGGATACTACCTAAACAACCCATCAGAAAAAAAGTGAATGTTTCTAGAAAGGTTGTATTTCTTGAGATAGAGAAAATCCTCAAAGATGATAGTGGGAGCAATATTTACTTCGATGAATTTGATGCTCAAGATACATAGGAGTTGGTACATGAACAAGTTCCACAAGTCCTTATCGAAGAGTTAGTTTCTGAAACACAATTATTGCATAGGAGAACAAGAGAGGTAAGGGAACCTGAGAGATATGGTTTTCTTGTCACAAAGTAAGGTCACTCATTTTTGTTGGAAAATGATGAACCTTTGTCTTATAAAGAATCAGTAGAGATCTCAGAAGCTTCAAGATGTCTAGAAGCAATTAATTCTGAGATGTCTTCCATGTATCAAAACCATTTTGGGGTTCGGGTTGATACACCAGTTGATGTAATGCTTGTTGGTTGTAATTGGGTATTCAAAAAGAAACCGGACATGGGAGGTCATGTTAGTATCTATACAGAAAGGAATGTGGCTAAAGGTTTTAAACAATATCATGGAATTGAATATGATTAAACATTTTCACTAGTTTAAATGTTTAAATCTATAAGAATCATACATGCCATAGAATATTTCCATGACTATGATATTTTGAAGATGGATGTCAAAATTGAATTCCATAATGGGAACCTTCAAGAAAATGTCTATATGACACAACCAGAAGGGTTTGTGACACTAGGTGATGCTGAAAGGGTATGGAAGTTGTAGAGAATCGTTTATGGATTAAATAAAGCATTCATATCATTGAACATTCGATTTAATGAAGCCGTAAGAGAATTTGGTTTCACTAAGAATTAATATGAGCCATGTGTTTATAAGAAGTTTAATGGGAATGCGGTCGTTATCCCAGTACTGTATGTTGACGACATATTTCTTGTTTGAAATTACATACCAGTCTTGTAGTCCTTCAATAATGGTTGAACACATGCTTCTCTATGAAGGACTTATGTGATGTAGCCTGCATTCTAGGGATCAAAATAATTTGTGATAGATTCAAGAGGCTGCTTGGACTATGTCAATGTACATACCTTGACCAAATACTAAAGAGATTTATTATAGAACAATCTAATGGGGGATTTGTTCCATTATCACATCATATATATAATTCCAATAAAATGTATCCCCAAACATAACATGGTAAAGATAGGATGAGTAATATTCCATATGCATCAGCGATAGGATCTATCATATATTCCATATTATGTACCGGACATGATGTTGCATATTAACTGAGCATGGTAGGTAGAAATCATGCAGATCCAGAAGAATGGAATTGGACTATTTTCAAGGCTATACTTAAGTATCTATGAAGAACTGAGGATATATTCTTGGTGTATAGAGAAGATGAGTAGGTTGTCATCAGAGGGTATGATGATGCTAGTTTTTAGACATATTAGAATTATCTAATGTCACAATCAGGATATGTTTTCAATCTCAATGGAGAAGCTATGAGCTGGAAGAGTACAAAGTTGTCAATTGATGTTTATTACACAATAGAGTATGAATATATAACATCTTCCAATGCATCCAATGAATCTATTTGGATTTTTAACTTTTTCCAAGAGCTTGATGAGGTACTAATATGTAATTATCTTGTTATATTGTATTCTAATAATACTGTAGTGGTGGCTCTTGCAATGGAGCCAAGGTCAAATCAACTGAAAAAGAATATACTCTAAGGGTATAACCTTTTTTGTGATTTATATCAAAGGGGTGAAGTTGTAATGAGTAGTGTGTCCATAGAATAGAACATGGTGAACCCCTTGACTGAAGGACTATCTCAGCAGATGCATGAATATCATGTGAGAGATAGTATAATGAAGGCTATTAGCAGTTGTCTTTAGTGAAAGTGAGAGTCTGTTGGAGTTCATTCCCTAGAAAATAACTTCTTTATAATGTATGATAAACATGTATTCATTGAATAAATATTTATAAACTCCTTATCACATCATTATTTTTCTTCTATGTGACATCATATGTGATAATTTTCTAAGAATATATGTTTCACTAAATGGTCATAGCACATCCTTGCTATGATGAGAACCCAAAAGTGCCATGAAACTATTCTTGAATATATTTTCTATGTCTGGATGATATCATTTAAAGGGACACAATGGATACATGATATCAGGGGGGGACTCATGGAACATTGAGGTACATTCTCATGGTGTGTTCCCTTGGTAATATCCAGGATGATATTATGAGAACAAGACCTGCTAGTAGGAAATCAATATTCATAAGTGTGATTGGATGTTCCTATATGTGGACATGTGTATTAGTCCATTGATATTAATATTATTATTAATGGGTATTATGAATCAAAAACATAGATTTATTAATGAATTTTATGATGATAGATATTCGTAGCAAGGTAGGATATGTCAGGTGAGTCACGATTAATACTACATTAATGGATGATGCGAGATACTATTTGTCACTTCTACAAAATTAGATATCTTAGTCCATTTAATGGAAATGATATTACTTAACAAAATCCATTTCTATGGTGTTCTCTAGGAGATTTCAATTATAGGAAGTCAAAGAATGATAAATCGAGTACATGGTTTGATGGCACTTGAATGAAACCAACATGATTGGAGATATCGGTACAAAGGGGTTATATTACATGGTAAGTGTCTGTATGATGTGACATGTTGTTAATACATCGACTTCTTTCTCTTGGGTTCCTTGACCTGTTGTTAGATAGTAATCTTCGACTTTAGGATGGCCCGCCTAATGCCAATGAGAAAGAGGCCTAGAGGGTTACACACTAAGTGTACCCAATATCTCAGTTATATAATTTATTTATTTAACATAAATTGAAAAAATATCAAAATTGGTTATGTTTTAATAATTATTCCAGCATTCCTAGTCGGATTTATTTTTTCACTAGTTATTGGATAGAATATATTACGGATGAATTATTTATTTATCTGCGGATAATGCAATTATATTTATCTAATAAATAAATAGTAATTATTTAAGGCTTGGTAAAAATTGAGGAGGATTGGTGGACCATGTTATGGGTCCAATGAGAAATAATATTAAATATTATTTAGTTAAATAATATTTAAATATAACAGTCAAGTTATGAACATGTCATTGAAATAATAGCATTTTTATTATTATCTGGCATGGGGTTTTAGAGGGAATAATAAATTATGTAACAACACTTGTGATAATTATTTATTTTTACCTGGTGAATTAAATTCACTGTTATGTTATAATTCCCTATATTAAATAAGGGTTCATTCGACTAGTGAACCAGTCATTGTGTGCACAACATCCTTAAAGAAAAGAACACGAGCCTATAAAACTCTTCCCTCTCCAAGAACTCTCTTAAAAATGAGAGAGATCCTCCTCAAATGGATAAGAGAAAACACATTGGAACCCATTCTCAAGGTGATCGAAGGAAGACATCTCAAGCAGAACGTTCTTTCGTGCTAGCACCCATAGACTCCTTCAGTGACGTTCAGAGATACGTGGACCACATATGGATCACATCTAGAGGATTCCAATCCTTGGATTATATATCACAATGAAGAAACACCTCAAACCCATGGTCAAAGGCATCAAAAAAAAGAACCACCTTTGAGGTAATTCTATAATTAAATTAATTTAATTATAAACAAAATATGTCGATCCCGCCTTCTCAGTTCTAGGTTCTCTCCTTTGTATTTTATCTTTGATTCAATTTGGTGGATACTAGAATCCATTTTCATGTTGATTCCAGATTATTTATTGATTATATAAATTTTGAATGTTAGGTACATGCCCTTCATGTGGTTCTACTCTTCTTAGAACCTACATCCAGTTCCATTAAAAACCTATACTCTCGATGACATCATGCCCCCTAAATTAGGATAATCTCAAAAAATGAATTTTATTATAATATTCATCTAATGAAGAATTGGAGTATACTTCTATGAATAGTGTAATCCTAGTGGATTGTTGTGTGATACCTAGTAGTGAGAAATTCCACACGGACTCCTCAGAAACCTCAAGTCCACACCATCAAAGGAATGGGATGTGCTACACTAAACAATAAGATCCCCAAGTTGGAGTTTCACAACTGTTCACACCACTAAAACCAAATAGAAATTCTAGAATGGGGCTCAGTAGGTACAACCCTCACAAGCCACACTATCGGTCATGCCTCCACCAAAAACTTTTTTGGTTGATTGTGAGGCTCATCCACATTAGCTTGTAACTCATCTAAGGCCAGAAAAATCCCAACCACTACCTTGAATCATCCATCATAATTCATCATGTCAATAATGGAACATAGTGAGCACCAGTTGGGCCACATCTCCATATTCATTAGAACACTATGTTCTCCCTACTAAATATAAATGCATATTAGATGGAACTATACCCCTTTCCCATAAGTTTTATGTTAAAAATCACCTATTTGGCATACAAAAAAGGCTCTCAGTCCAAGATGCACTCCTCCTATCAGTAGGGATACACGTGGCTCCCATCGATTCCCTAAAAATAATGATATAAATTGAGACTGAGATAGCTGCTGCTAAAGACTATTGTATAGATGAAGTTGATTGTGAGGAATTTAAAGCAAATTCATTCTTGAAAAAAGATGAGGGTGCCTCTATTTAAGTAAATATACACTCACTATATGTCACATTTCTATTTAATGGTGTGGAGATACATCGTTACCTTGTGGATAATATCCTGGTGATCCATCACTTATCTTCTCATATTCATCACAATGTGGGAGTCATGGAAGAAGATCTATCCCCATAAAACCTAAAAAATATGGGTATGATAAGATTGACTAGAATCCATGTGGAATGATATGACGAGTTAATTGATTGGGTTATTTATTAGAAATTCTTGAGTTATGGTCATATCACAGAATACCACCTACAATGCCCAATTTGAGTGGCACTGGATCTATCCACACATTGTGGTATCCTCTTCATACCATCAGTGCCTCAAATACTCCCTCAATGGTCAAGTAGTTATAATCTAGGGTGATACAGCTCCATTTAACTAATATGAGATGTGATAACTTGATTTTATGTAGTACATGATGGAAGGAAAATAGCTTTAAAATAGTAGGTACATGAATATAATGCCACTTAACAATTTGATGCACACATTATCGAATCCTTGGAGAGATTTGAAGGAGAACTTCTTAATTCTAATTCACCATTAAGATCCCACAACCCCATTTATTGAGAGATATTTTATAGTATCCAAGAAGAAGGATTTTAATTATATTACCACATAATCAAATATGGGATAGGCACAGTCAATTATAGAAAACCCAACTCATGTGGCATACTAAGAGGTGTACCCCTTGTCCATTGATCCGTGAAATCACCACATGTTCCATAGAAAATGTCTAACTCTATGAAGGTTGACCCATCATTACTATATTGATATCAATGTTCATCCTCGTAGTCATAAAAAATATTGAATTATCTCAACATTAATTGTGATGTGGTCATTTAAGAGAAGGAATCCCACAATGGGTAATCTACACCCATCGAATAGGATGTCATTGCCACTCCTCTGTCTCTGGATCATGTGATGATACATAGATTTATTAAATTGGAACTATAATTTTTTCATGGTGGTAAAAAAAATTTGGGTTTGATCTTGATGTTTTTTTCATCACCTTGGGCTTCTTTTAGGAATTTGTGGGTTCAAACAGCCTCCCCGGAAGATGAACTATTCCCATGATACCATGTTTCTGGTTGATGTTAACAAACTTATAAAATCTGAAATAAACCGGGAAGTCAACTAACCCTAATTCCTAGCCAACGTCATCCCAGTTATGAAGAATAAAACACCGTTTATAATCTTTATTGACTTATAGGACCCTAACCACCACTTCTTAATGAAGTATTTTCCCTTTGTAGTGAAACAATTTATAATGTTACCACTGGTTTTCGGGCCCTACCTTTCGTGGATAGGTACTCTAGATATAATCAAATCTTGATGGCCCCAGATATGAGGAATCCACCACCATCATAGTACCTATTCTAACATTATGTTTCTAATTGATTCCATTTGATCTGAATAATTTTAGTCTTACCTATCAGCATTCCATGAGACACATCTTTAAACCGCTCCTCGAAACAATAGTGGAATGCTAACTATATGGTTTGGTGTTCAATTCCCCCCAATTATAGGATCTTATCAAGGATCTATATAAAGTGTTTAAATTCCACTTATACCACCATTTGAAGATTAATCCCATGAAGTGTGAATTCAGGGTCACCTTAGGGAACTTCCTTGGGATTTTCTTCAGATATAGAGGTGTCAGGATTGATCTAGAGAATATAAACCAAATTCCTCCGCCACATAAACTCTGTGAGTTGTGATTACCCTAGTGATATCTTTATTACATCTACCAATTCATCTGGAACCTATCCAATAAGTGCAATACCTTTAAGTAAAGTTTCACTTATTACTATGATGAGGAGTATCAGATATCCTTTGAGAACATCAAGTGGTATCTTCTATATACTCTGGTCCTGATGCCACCCATCCTAGGTAATCTTATGGTACTTTATGTGACCATCCTATAATGTTTCCTCAGTGAAATTCTATCCCAAAATAACAATAGGGGTTGGAAAATAGTAGATACTACCTATTTTTAATGTTTCTTGACATGGATACCAAATATTATACAATCGAGAATGGTTGTATCTCATTTTTCTTCATTCTTATATTAAGACACTACTTAAAACACAATGAGATAATACTCATATCTCGAATTTATCTAAATAAGCGCATCCTCAAATGGCCTATGTTGATAGGATGATTCACATTCTTAGAAATAATTCTACAATAGTTCAACCTTATGTTTTTGCCCTAGAAAGTTAGCAAGGTCCATGAAAAATAGAATTATATATCCATGCATCTAATCCTTGAAGAACTAACAAATTATATTGACATGTTGAACAAGGCCATCCTCTTCATGTATTATTTATCACCATGCTATAACATACACATTAAAGTTTCCTCCTAGAGGTTAGCCTGGATAAGGCTCAATAATCCCAAACTCATCAGGGTGGGCCTTGGGATTATTTTCATTACTCCAGTGGAGTCTATCCAGTAATACTCATTTTTATAGTCAAAAGGGTGGACCAATAATGATTATATGCCTTGGGATCTTATCACTAATATAAATTTAGATCTCATGATCGAATTCCGCTGATTTCATGGGAACAGAGACTCTAAGATAGTCATTAAACAGATCAATAGTGATTGTTTTGTTAGGAATCAAGAGCTTTTTACCTAGTGGAGATGGATCATGAGCTGATAGTCTAATTCCATTCCTAGACAAAGGTGACTCATGCTCCTAAAATACAGAATGAATAATTTGATTCCTTGGAAATCTTGGCCACATCCCTCAAAGATCCTGGCAAAGATAAACAGGTTATTCATGTGATGCATCATAGGGTCATCACCCCGATTACTTCTAATGATGAGGAATGACAGTTGAATTATAATTATTCCCACACTTCTACAGTATGGCCCTTAAATTCCAATCATTATAATATTCACCAGATATTCCTAATACTACCAAGTATTCTTAGATATTTTATATATGGGGACTCTTCATTGTGGCCCCTTCCTTCCAATAATATCTGAATAGTGCTAGTTCATTCTGACTAACATTGAATTTTTCTCAATGGGGTTGGTAGCCATACACTCAAATAATCCAATTCATGTTCTATGATAATTTTTTTGAAGTCCCATATCATTCATTTGTACAGGATCCCTCACACAATTCTCATAAATAGTAGAACCAATTTTTTATCTTCCATCTTAAAGAGGTTATATTACTAATACAAAATCCAATCCAACTACACCACCCACCATCATGCGTATGAAAACAGAATGATTTAGTTTTTTAAAAAAATCCTCTATAAAGTCATACAGATGATGGTGGTAAAATAAGAAGTTTTGGCCTTATAAGATCTATAATGTCCTTTGGCCCTATAAGAAAATGACACCAAATTCTAACTAGGTGACTCCATACTCTATGTTGTATGGGAAAGCGGCATATATACCTATAGATACTTAGTTATCATCCCTTTAAATAGACATCAATGATCAGAAGATGATGGATAATTGAATAGTATTCTTCTAAGAAAAGTTGGAATACCACAACGAAAACAGGCTCTAGGTTCTATATAACATGGAAAGGCATCTGAATCTAGTAGCATAGGCATTCAACAAAATGGTTCATCTCCACTCCTTACTTCAGGGAAATGTGGAATTTCTTCTAAGGAGGCCAATGATAGTTTAAAAGAAACATATAAAGCTGGAACTCAAATAGGAATGACCTTACACCATATATAAGCTCTACTCCTGTGGTTTTTATTCATTTATATCCACAAATGTAGAGCACATTACACCTACCACCAAATCTATGTTCATCATGTGGTACTTTGTAAGACTCTTAAAAAATTCTTATTCATATGATGTAGAGTTATATGACAACATCCTAGTCACATGACATAAAAATAATGATAATTTTTTAGTAAAATGACATAGAAATATATGAAATCATCCTAGTCAAATGAAGTAAAACGGCCTGACAACATCCTCATCATGTGGCATAAAACTATATGAAAACATCTTAGTCACATGAAATTAAACTATATGAAAACCATGATAAAATATATGAAACCTTAGAAAAATTATTCCACTTTCGACATTGATATCCTACCACACCAAGCTCTATAACTACATATGACATGATTACCATTTATAATGGGATATGTAGTGATGCTTGGTCATCAAATCCTAGGCCTGACACCAACTAAAAACTTATTCTAGTACCACCCCCATGGTAAAATTTCTAATTAATACTCACTAATGCACTCACACTATGTGGTCAAGGGAATGATTTAACTTCACCCATACTGTTCAACCCTCCGACAAATATCCTATCATGTTATCTCCAACACTTTAAGTCTTACATGATATAGACCCTCATCACCCACCCAATATGAATATGCCCCCTAATGAAAATATTTCTTAACCAAACTATATTACATACTATCCTAAGAATATGCCTTTAAATACCTCTTATAGCATATGATGGTTCCTATGTTTTGAAGACAGTCAAAGGCCCAGATTGTGTCATCTCACCCCTTCCTTTACTGGTGTAGTTATGGGACCTGAATTTCAAACATTATAAATAGTCATTTCCAACCCATCGGTCTCCCCCTTTTTGGTTTAGATCTTGAAATCCCTGATCTGTTTCCATTACCCATTCCCTTGTTCTGGTGTAGATTTAACACCCTTGGTGTTATTTCTCTATGGATTCATGCATGTTGATCAAACAATTCAGTATCTTTGGACCCCCCCCCCCACCAGTCGAATTCTTTACCCCCCATCTTGCACTCCGATGCAACGAAGGAAACTCCTTACCAATCCTTGTTTCTCACACTAATCATGGATCATGTTGGATTAGGAGATATAGTAGGATCTTCCCCATCCTGTTAGATATTCACAAAAATTAATTGTGATGTCCCATAATCCAAGTATCATGACTTTAACCTCTATTCATCCTGCATTGGAATCATTTCATATAGTATAAGGCCTTATATTCCATCAATTAACATTAATTTTCTCTCATTTTATGCGTAATTAACATCCATGAGATGCATGGACCCTCTGATCTATGGTCTAAGACCCTAAACTATCAAAAAACCTTGTTCATATTTATTTGTACATAAACAGTGGAAACCCATTCTTTTCTGTATGATGTTAAACAATATAACAAAATCCTCTCCACATGATTTTAAACCAAATTGTTCATATACCCTTCAAACGAAATGAAATAACGTGATACCTTGGGTTCCCACTATAAAGTATTCCCCACCCCTATCAGTTACATTCTCGTACCACAATACATCCAAGAACTATAATGGTCTTGATTCCTATTTCTAATAGGATACATAACAATGGTTGGATCTTGCATCCTGGTACTAGACCAACTACTAGCCTATTTCTGGGTCATCCTCCCTTTGAAATATGTTAAATTCTCACATATCAATACACTCATCCATCATGTTTGAGTTCATATCAAAGTATCTCCTAATGTTTTTAACTCCCCTTGAACATCCCAACATATTCTTCTCTAGATTTTTTCCATCCCCATTCAAGATCCTCATTAAACTCCAAATTCAAATAGCCCCCCCCACTAATGGTAATGATTATTCTCCAAAGTATCTCACCTCCCATATTATGCAGACTCCTTGAAATATATATTAGTATATGATGGTTTGTGTGTTTCTAACATGTTCAGCAGTTGATCCTGCATCCACTATCTTTATCCATGAATGATCTGATAATGTGACCTTTGTTTTGAACATAGTCCTTAGTCGTTCATACCTATTTTCACCCCCTTTTTGTGAGCCTTATCTCGAAAGTCCTGATTTACTTTTTTCCCACCTACCCTTGTTCTAGTGTATTTTTGACACCTTATGTGTTATTTAACAATGCATTCAAGAACATTGATAAGAAAAGTCATCATTTTCAGGACCCTTTGAAGATAACGTTTCTCTCTCATTATGTGCTTGTGAGTAACAGATACAACTCCTCGCCACTTATTGTTTCTCATACCGATCATGGATCACATGATCTTATGAGTCTTAGTGGGATTTTCACCAATTTTTTTAATATTTTTAATGAAATAAAAATCATGAAATTAAACTATGTGAAACCTTTTCTGTTAATGGGAATATTCCCTCCATTCATGTTAGGATTAAAATACCTCATTATCTATGAAAGTTCCTCCCATTGGTCCAGTATCCATGCCATTAAATCGAGAGAACACTTTTTTATTCTAAGCACCATGGATTTAAACTATGTGAAACCTATCTGGGAGATGCTTCATGGGGTACTGGGCCTCCTTTGACCTCTTTTCATGATGTTTTTGTACTATTTTGAGTTTTAAAAACATCCCCAGACACATACCCCCATAGTCTAGGGTCTACATCCATAAACTTGTAGCATCACCTTTTGGTTTTGAGAACCATTTCCTTAAACAATGTGAAATCCCCAGTCAAAGATATAAGACCTCAAACCACACACCCAATGTCTTAGTCACATGACATAAAATTATAAGTCATACTCTTGGTCACATGATTATAAAATATGGACAACATCTTTTCCACAATATGTTAAACTACACGATAATCGTGCTCACATGTTGATAATACATACTCTTGGTCACTTGGAGATAGTTTTTTCATGTAAATTTAGAAATCAAACATATAAATTTTCAACACCTTATTTTATGGTACCATGATTTCTAATAAATTCACGATAGAATAGTTTATATCATTGTAGTTTAATTCACACCTTTTAGGGCCCCAATACCCTTAACATTCCAGATAACCATGGTAGACATAATTATAAAAGGTTTGTGGCCTTGAAATACATGGAAACAATTCTTATTTGGGGTATCTATATCCTAATTTCATGGCTAAAGGTCATGGATCCTCTCAACATATCGATTGACCCATGAAAAATATTTAACATTTCATTCCTATACCTCCCCCTTAGTGAGGGAATAAATTATTCATCCATAAATACAACTATGATAATGGAGTTTATCAAATATGGTTGATTATTAAAGATAAGAACACCTAATATATTATTTTATAGAGATTTTATAGAGTTGGGGGAGCCCATGGGTCTTATAACCCAAAAAATATCCCTTCTACTAAGACAGGTAATATATAACTTCCTTTGAAGACTTATTCCCCTAGACCTTCTCCAAAAACTCAATCATAGAGAGGAGGACTTAATCACCACAAAAAAATGGTTTAGAAATATTATTATATATTTCCTCAGTAATATTGATATCCATCTATGTCACAAGCTGGTCATTCCTAGAGAGATCATTAAGATCATCCCTAGAGTGACTAAATTAATCATTTATATCATGCCTAATATTCCCCTCTAAAATGAGATGGTTGTCCTTAAACCCCTCTATGGTGTATCTGAACAGCCATCAAAATCACCCATAATATTTTTGACCTTCAGTTACTACTTTTTCTTGATTAGACCCCTACATCGATAGATATGATATGAAGTTGAAGGGTAGAAGGACCTTCCAATAATCTTTTAACCCCAATCCCTAGTAATGCCAACAACAGAGTGTAGGCCTATAAGGATACACAAGAACTATTAAGAGCTCAATCAAGAGTACCAAAACTCCTTGACCTCAAATATTTGGCAGTTCGAAATTCTATTTCACAAATTTTATTGATATTTTTAAAAAAATTCCATGCTTCCATTGTATATTATGGTTGTCTCTTTTTTTACTATTACTAGGTGTTGGGTTTTACAAAGTTGGTGGAAAGTTATTATTGGTACATTCTTCACCGTACACATTCCCCTGGTTATGCATGAATTCTTGTTTTGCTATGATATCATGGGCCTCCTCCCTTAATTTTTTCATAGTTTTTTTAGGAAATGATTTTTGGAATTATACATGTTTTTTTGGTTTTATTTTTTAGATAGAGATCAAATATAGGTGATAGAATCCCACCCTACTAAATTGTTCACAATGAATAATATAGAAGAAGATGCCCCAAAGAGGTTCCAATTACTTCAAATGAAGAGAGAATTTTGTGGGAAGTGGGGTACTAGGGGTCATATTTTGATTCAACTTGACAATAGATGATAGAGATGATTATTCTTAGATAGAACAAACACATCAAGATAGGTGTGTGGATCATGGATATTAGTGATGTATCTGAATTAGAGAACACCTTCATAGCATGAGTGGACTTGGATGGAAGCAACAATTATAGATGGATGTGATTTATTAAAACTCATTATTAAAAGCATGGATAACAAAACTATATATATTAGTCTCAAAGTAAAATGGACCAGGAAAGTTATTCTTGATGATGATTTTGGATCACCACATTTCATCCTGAAAGATCAACCATGCATAGGAGCTAAGAGAGAACCCTAGTAAAGTGGTTTGGTCATACTTGTTTGCCTTACTTTTCTATGTCTTGTTTATTTAATTTACTATTTATGGGGTTCATTGTGTTGTTTTATTATTTATATTCACCACCCCTGTAAAAATTACTCATTTTATAGTGGAATCCCCATGATAATCATACCCCATGTACATATTCCAATTGGCCAAAGCACGTAAATTTCCTTTCCTATTTTTTTATTTAATTTTTTTCATCTCACCGAAATATAACGTTTAATTGTACCACTTGACATTATTAAAATATTTTTTTTTCATATTTCTATTTATATAGAAGCTATTGAGTTTCGTGTTTCTCATATTGTGGTCACTGGTATCTAAAATTTAATTTTTTATCTATTGTAATGTTTCTGGATTACTGATTTTAATATTTACACATTAACATGTTTTATTTTTGTAATTTTAATTCTCATGAGTAGATTATAGTTATAGTAGAATAATTAGTTCAAAAATTATTCTTCATCAATATAAATTAATGTAATATTTTATTTGGTTTATTTTCTGTTTCTGGTGTGTTTTATTCATTTTTAATATAATCATTTTTATTCCAATTATCATAATTGTGATTTTAATATCTCTTAACATTTATTAATTTATTTTTTTATAATCATTGGAAAAATAATAAATTTTTTATTTCATGTTTTTCGATTTTTTTAAACCTAAATAAACCTAATTGGATTTTGGAAACTTCATGGGGACTATAGAATCAATGTATCCCTATACAATTGGTCTCAGAGCCAAATTGTGCATAATTTTATGTCATCAAATTTTGGAATCGATTATTAGTTTATTTAAATGATTTGTCTATGGCTTTTACTATGAATATTGATTTGATGTTTCTTTCAGGTAGGTCAATTATAATCACTGGATGTAATTTTCAATCTATTGTTGATAGTTATTTACTTAATTGTTTTCCCCGAATTATATGCCGATTAGAATCTATAGATACCATTAGTAGGTGTTTCATGGTTTTATATATGATTATATGGTATGAAACATTTTGTGTGAACATAACCTAGGTGGCCGTTTCTTGGTGTGTAGTGAGGCGTGTGGTATAGACTATCTGATTGGTTTGGTCATGTGTATTCTACCTTTTTTCCTTAGGCTAGTGAGATGGTAGTTAACTTGTGTTCACTGCTGGAGTTTTTATCCATGTTTAGGTTATTTTCTATAGGTGTTAACCTATTCTTATTCAGTGGTTAGGATTAGGTAGTGTTTATAGTGGTAGTTCATTTAAATATATTTGGTGGTGATTGAGATTCATTGAGGATCTATGGAGATATCTCATTTTCGTGGTATATGTACTAAGGAATTAGGAACCTTGTGTCATGAGAAAAATAGAATGGGATGGTACTTTTTGGTTAATATATGGCTACCCTTGGATCTTGGGTTTTTATTGAAGATTTAAAAGTTGACCTTAAGACCTTGGGACTAAAACATGTTTTCCATGGTACCAAGTTGTTGAGTAACCTTTCCTATTGGTTATGTATAGAAATAGTGATCTCCTAAGGTGGATATTATGGATCCCTTCATTATGGTAGTGTGTACATTAATTTTTTGTACTTTAATGGAGACAAGTTTTCTTTTCCTATTCCTTGTGTATATATATTTTTCTATTAATTTCATTTTTGTACTGTTTTGGTTTGTTAATTTATATTTTTTATTAAATTTTATAATATGTATTGTTATATCATGGTTTTAGAGGTTGGTTACTGTTGTGATTGATAGTTATATTGCAGGAGTTGTTTAGTAGTGAAGGAATTTTTTGATGGAATATTATTAGAGTGAAAATTATGTATGTTCATGCCAAACCCTTATATTTTATGATATGTTTCTCTTAAAATATATATAATTTCTTTGATATATTTCTTTAAACGCAACACTGAGTTTAAACGAATTGTTATATACTATTAATATATTATTATGTCATAGATATCACATAGACATTATATTGGAGGGTATAAATAAGACTAAAAATGTTTTTAAAAGTATTTTTTATATATGAATTCATAAGTTTTCTAATTTTTAGAAATTAAAATTAAATTATTTGAAGGTATAATGAGATGTTTTACAAAAGAAATATTTTTAAGATCACAATGTTTTTTTATCAATATTAATAAAAATAATTTATTATGGTTAATTTTTTTATATAAATATTTGGATACAATATTTAATAAATTATTTTTATATTCATATTATAGTTTTGACATGGTAAGGAATGAAGGAAAACTCAATTTATTCTTAGAATTATATTTTTCTAAAAATAATTTTCTTAAATTTTTAAAAATTATTTTATATTGATTTTATGAAACTTATAAGAATTGAATCATATAAAATGAATTGAATGTTTTTTATCATCATAATTAATATTATGTAATATGTTTTACTTAAATTTTCATCATAATGAATAGTAAAAACATTAAAAATGTCACCACTGTTAACGTTAATGCGATTTTAGCAAGGGTTAACCTAAGATATAAGTTTTAAAATATTAAAAAAACAGTACTTTTTTTTATTTGATGATTTAATTTCTAAAATATTCTTATTATAATTTAATATTTTTATTTTGACTAAAAATTATGTGTATTAAACATTAATATATTTTAATCTTTTGAAAAATTACAAGTGTATCCTCTCCCTCCCTAATAAAAGGATACCAGTTATCCTATATCCCTCACACTTAGTGATCCCAATATCTTGACCAATAATCTCCCCAATACCTTAAAATATTTCCTCCCTGAGTCATATATTTCATGGTTTTATTATAATACCATCCTTTCAAGTCTTAATATGCAATCTTAAAAATGTTTCTAAACAATGAGGTATAACACTTAACTGAGTTCATTTAATTTTATTTATTCTCTCACCTTTGTTCAATATGTGCTATACATTCTAAAATAATTATATCATGATTATAAATATAATTAATTATTTTTTATTGATAGATTAACCATTCTCCAAGTCTTTTACATCAAATGGGAAATGAAAGTATCGGTCGTTCTTATGTGCAAACTACTGCCTCCATATAGCATTAAGATTCATTTTCCATCAGAATAATTCATAGTTAGTTATTTTGATGTATTTTATATTTATATATATTATATTTATGATATAATAATGATTCCATAAGTATAAATTAATATTTAAAATTATTTATTTCCATCTGTCAAAAAGAGGAGATGTCACTCATGTGTCAGTAAAGATTACTATCTGCATGAAGTGATATAATGCATTTTTTACCACCACTTTATATGAATAGTTATAAAATTTCAAATAATGATTAAATATGATTTATATTGCACAATTAATATTATGTAGATGATTGAACCATGATCAATGTTTAAGGACTGAAACCACCAAACAAAAACATGCATGAAAAACGAAACAATTATCACCCGGAACATGGATTTTAATAAAGACTGTTTAATAAAAGAGTTATAATATGTTATAATTAAAACATATATATTATTACATGTGTTAATATGGTTATGGAATATATGTATAATAATTATATATTTATTATATATAATTTTTGAACATGTGCGACGTAAGAAGAGACTTGAGGTATGGTGTTTATCTTACAAGATCATTTCTTTCGAAATTTCCATTGAGGGAAATTTTATGGATATTATCAATTAAACCTAATGTATTTTTTATAATATGTTTATTCTTATAATTTTATTTGTTATTATTGTTTACATCTCTTTGGTACTTAAATTTATCCAAAATGGTTTTAAAAAAAGTCAAATTTCTTTCCATTTTGGTCGATGAACCTTTTCTTCCAAAGTCATTCTCTAAAATATTATCTTTTGAAAGTTACTAAATATAATTGAAATATTTTTAAAAGTAAATATTAACTACATTTTTCTTTTATTTAAAATCTATTATAAGTTAATCTTTCAATAAAATTTCTCAACAAGTCATTTTTTACATTTCAAGAAATTGTTAATGGAATTTTTTTCTTTAAACTTATATGGCATGAATGGATATTCCTAATAACTGGATCATTATTGTATTTGAAGATACCATTAAAATTTTCCTATTAATTTGAACATACAATAATTTTCTTAATATTTTTGGATTTTATATTTTAAATTTTATTAAAAGTATAGGATACTTTTCTCTTGTTTTCAAAGAATGGTTTGAATGATATTTTAAATATATTTTTCATCTATGTCAGCGTCCTTTTAAGGATTGTTATTCATCACTAGATATATGATCACATGATATTATCCACATTATTTATCTATATTGATTATAATGATGGTGATTTAATGATGATTCTATGAAACCTAATTCTATCCCATGGATTAATTATGTTATGATGAAACCATGATGAAACATTTTTCTTTTCTATTACTTATGTTATGATGAAATCATGAAATTTTGATGAAACTTTTTTATTATTTAGGGTTTACACTATGATGATATGATGAAAGTTTTATGATCTTTTTTCACACATATTTATGAAATTTATTATGTGATGGGTTGTCCCAAAATTATATATCCCACTAATGTGATGGGTAAATAATGATATCTCAGGAGATAATAGGGACTAGAATGTGGAGTGAACCCAATTCAGTATGTTACTTTGCCACTCTTATAGTCTTGGGAGTGAACACAGAATAAGGAAATGATGGAACAATGAGTGAACCTAATAAACTACGACATCATTGTAAGTGATCATTGACTACATAATTGATTTTATATGCTTATGTCTATGCTAAAAACCTATGTCTTATATCTATGATATATTCTCATGGATCATGATTCATTATTGATGATTCCCTAATATTATATATTTATTATTTTGTTTTGAAAAATCATTATATAATTATTAATTATTACTGATATTGGACTAATTGGTTATTAATTTATTAAGTTATGATCAGGTTCTTATGAACTTATGTATATGCTCACTTATGATCAATGATTGATACCCCTTATGTTTACCCTTACCGAGTATCAGAGTACACCCTTTCTTATGTTTCTTTTCCATAGGTTATGAAGAATGTTTTTAATTAGGGTATTTCTAATATTTGTACTATGTTAGATGAAATTTATGAAAAAATTAATATCTTTTATAAAATAAGATGATTATATATCTAGTCTCCAATGACTCTTAACATTTATGGTTCTAGGGAGTGTATAATTGTGATGTGTACTAAATATTCCTCTAAAATGATGTAATATTGTTGTATGTTATGCTCGAGTTACCTTATTTGGTATCAGAGTTTGGTTTACTTATTTCTAGATATTAGTATTTGAGAATTTGTTTGAAAATCATTCTCATAAGTCTAAGTATATCATAAAATTATGAATATTTGGTAAAGTGGAGATTATATGATTTTCTTGGAAAATGCATCTCTGTCTAGATACTAGCAAGTAGTTTTGGCTTTGAAATTGAAGTACCTGGGGGTGATAACTCTTAAATGGGAGGATTAGGTATTAAATCTATCATCACTAGTTCATGATGAGTGGGAGTAAGACCATACACCTAAATAGACAGTCCAGTGGGATATACTGGGATTAATTTAAATTTTCATTATGAACCATTATAACAGATTTTAAAAGATGATATCCATGAATGACCAATGTTAAACCTATGGTTTCATAGATTTTAAATAAGTTGTCATTATTTACACATACTATGAAATATATTTCATTATTTTTCATTATTACAGGATTACACTGTATAATTATTATTTCTCACATGATGTTTTTTTCTATTTTAGTAAATGGCTAGAAATAGGAGGAATCAGGAGTCTAACAAATATGAATTCCAATGAAATGACCATCCTCATGACAAAAAAAGATAGATGGAATGTTAAATATTGTATTTATTCTCACCCAAATCTTTCAAGAAATAAATGGTAACATGAATCATGCACAACTTTCAAAAGTCCAAAGGAAGAAACAACACACTATTGTGTCTTCTATACAGCAATGACCACCTTTCTCCAATGATTCCTCATATCCAATTATTTCTTATAACTTTATTAAATATATAGAAAATATATACTATATTATATAAGTCTTAAACCATGACATGGATATGTTGGAGTCCCAAATTATTGATAGTACATTCCATACCAGTCGTGGTTGATGGTTGTAGGGGTGTCATGATGTGACATAAGGTTGTCATTTTGTGAAACCAGTTTCCATATCCTGTGTTGTAGAATTTAGGGGTGTTCACAATGTTATATAAACCCCATCCATATCCCTCCCCATCATAATTAATTTTTATAATGTTAATGGTCAAGGATCCCCCCTGGTGGGCAGTGATCCCTTCTAAAGAACAAACTATGAGGGAGTGACCCAAAGAAAAAAATATTGTGATTGAGGTTTTAGTATCCACCATATAGATCCTAAAAATTTTATTAGAGGAGGTAGGTAGCCTATGATTCATAGGGATACCACTAACAGGGAGATTGTTGGAGTCCCAAATGAATGAAAATGTATGACCTACAGGCCATTGTTTTTGGTTTCTAGGGTGTCATGATGTGACATATAGGTTTCACACCGTGAAAATAGTTACCCTATCCCACATAGGAGACTAGAGGGTTGTTGTAAAGGGTATATAATCGCCTTACATCCCAGTCCCCATCACAATTCCTTTTTTAAAGGGGTATGGGAAATGATCCACCCTGGTGGGTAGTGATCCCTAATGAAAAAATAAAATCTTGATGGAATGACCCAAAGTAGAAAATATTGTGATAGAGGGTCTTATATCCCCAATGTAGACCCTACAGGTTATTTTGGTCAGGTATCATTTGGAAGGGAAATCTGATCATTGGTAGACTCTTATCAGAAATATGAGGAAATATGGGGAAATTGACTCCATGTAATTGGAATAGTTTAAGAACATATTTTTAAATTAGTATTTTCTATGAATTATTTAGATGAATATGGAAAGGTAATTCTTAGAACTCAAATAGAAGAATGATTAATCCTTTAGTGTATATGGGGTAAATTTTACAAGAAAATCAAGTTATACTTCTTGTTTTATCATTGATCTTGAATGAAAAGTGGAATGATACTATAGTGTCTTAATACCAAGATTCAAAAATTAATTAGATATAATATTATATTATAGAAATGAAGAAATTAGTTTATGTTACTTCAAGATGGAATTGAAAATGAAATATCTATAGTGTTTTAATGGTTTTGGTGACAAAATGAGAAGGATGGAATTTGGAGGAAATTCTAATAATAAAACCCATAGAGGAAAGAAAAGTAATCTTCCTTATTGTGTGTAGCGCCGATAGAGGAAAATAGAATATTTCTATATGGGGTTTGGTAAATGCTTTAAGTTTGGAAAAAATTCCACCAGGTCAAATAATATTGAAGTGATTTGATTATTCTAGTCAATGAATGGAACATTGAAATAAATCAACTGAATGTCTCACCGAAACTCTAATTCTGTAGTTACAAGGTGTATGATCATTATTCTAATCAAATCTTTAATATGAGGCTTAATAATGAAAATCTATTTCTGAAACCTCTTAGGACAAGAGTCAAATAGAAATCACTTGTTATCAGAACTACTAAAGTGATTCATGAAAATAATGTGGTGTAAGGTACACTTAACATCTACTCTAAAACTATAAATTTTTTATTTGATAATATATCTGCACACTATTTTATACTTTATAATTTTATAAGGGTTTCATTTCACTTCCTCGATGATTAAATGTTTAGTGAGTAGTAAAATATCTTATTGGTTTGATGATCACATATCATGTTTTTATATCCTCTCCTATAAACATTTATGGGAATGTGCTTACTGTAAATCTTGTGATTCCCCCTCTATTTGAGTTTTACGTGGATTTTTTCATGGATTTTATTTGTATTGTGAACCATTCTAGATATCCTATTACCATGATAACTGATCCATAACAAACATGGCCTATAGGGTGTTCCTGATCCCCATGGATTGGGGACTATAACATGGCATCATGTAGTATGAAATAAAGAATGAATTCTCAAAAAAAATAGTAAAAGGTAAAGAAAAAAGTCGGTATCCTCCATAATACAAAATGGATAATGTACGAGAAACCAAACAAGAATATAAAAACCCAAATAGTACATGATCAAAGTACTCATAACCTAAAAAGATAAAATAAACATCCCAAATGAAATATCACTCCAATCCTAAAGGGTCAAAAATTTCCACCCCCACCAAGTGGCTCTTTCCCTTCATTCATACATGGAAGAAGGAAATATATAAATTCCCAAACGAAAATATATGGTGTGAGCTATAAATCCTAGTAGGGTCTTACTATGTTTTCTACATAAATATTTCATTATAGTAAACAAAATATTTCTTTCAATTTAAAAAAAACCATGGAATGGAATAACATATTTTTCTATTTAAAACAAAACATGGTTTTATTTAAAAATTTTGAAAAATGTTTCCAACATGGCATAAATAAACATTTCATATAAAAAAGTTTATCTAAATCACTAGTCTTGAGCAAAACATTTCTTAAACAATGGAATATATATCCAAATAATCATAATAGTAAATATAGTAATCTACCTTGTATTATGATAGTTTCTTGTTATATGATCCTTAGAAATCTCCAATCATTTACAATTCTATTTCCAAATTTTGAATTCCAATATGCCGATTCAGTTTCAAAACCAAAACATGAGGTTTTCATCAATCCATGAATTTTCAATACATAACTAATCATATGTTCTTATTAATTAATTATAATTCATTTTCTGAAATCAATTCTCAAATATTTTTATGAATTCAATAAATTTCAAAAGAAGACCCAATTTTTAATTCCATTATAATGGGGGGTTTTCACAAAATCCTTTCCATAACAAATCCCAATTCTAATTAGCATGAAATTGGTTTTTCATAAACTAATAAAAATAAACTTCAAAAACAATAATGTAAAGGTTTAATATCATGGTTGATATAAATAACAACCAACTACATTTTATCATAGAATAAAATATAAATACCCACACTAGTATCCACCCTTGAATAAAAATGCAAATAGAGATCAAAAATTAAAAACTAGAATCAATATCCAATTAAATAGAGTTTTGATCCATCAATAACAACGTAACACCCCATAACATTTTAAAATTTCTATTTCTGAGTAAACATAATTTTATTTCATTCCTTCTTTTTACACCACACAATGTTAAGATTATTCTACACATAATAATGAGTTGGCTTACGTTACATGCAAGAGCTCGCTTTACTGAAAAACACTCTATTAATAAAATATTATTATTTAATTTATAACATAGCAATTAAATTAGAGGTTATAAACAGTATTAGCTAAATTTTGAATTTTATATATTCCATATAATTTTAACATTAATAATATGTGTTTCTTGGACATAATATAAGAATGGACTCAATTTTTTGAGTAAAAGATGTGTTTTTTAAAAAATTGTACTTTTGCTGCCTTTTGATGGAGCACCGATTTTAAATCAAATATTTGAAATTTTCTTATATTTAATTTTAAGAAATAAACTTATTATTTGAATGTGGGACCTCCAAATTTAGTTTTGATAAATTTTTGGTGTTTTTCTGATAAATTTCATATTGGGATGAATAGTGAAAATGGTAAATTTTAATTAAAAACAAATTTTTAATCAAAATAATGTATAGTGTTAAATTATACATTTTAATGTTTTTAAAGTATAATTATATTATATTTTATAATTAAATATTATTTATGTCATTGTAATTATTTTCCCATTAAAAATATATATAATGACAATTCAATCTTTTGATGGTTTTTACTTTTGAAAAACTCATTTTTTTATTTTGACAAAGGGGATTAATATAAAATTAATTACTAAAAAATACGTGTTTTAAATTTTAAAAAAATTATTCCATATTTGGAATCAGTGGTTCCAAATTATGTTAGTATGATACTATTATTTTTGGTCATTATAAATTGTAACTTTATTAATTCCTTATTAACTCAATTAAGGGTAAATCGGGTAATTAAAGAAATAATTATTATTATAAATTACCTTAACACCTACAAAAATCATATAGGATGACTATATTATACCATTATAATCTATTTTTAGAAATGTAATAACTTAATGACCACTTTCCCATGAATATGGTATTAATATTATTAAAATCATTGAATGTGACAAAATGTCACATTTTCATTTTATATAAGTATATTAATTTTAATATAGGGATAAAAAGAATATAAAATCATTTATAGGTAGTCTAATAAAAACTAAAATAATTTCCTACATCATAAAAAATTATTTATAATTTTTAGAGATTAAATGATTTCTATTGAGGATGACACAATAGTGATTCATAAATTATTTTATTAATAGAAATATCAAATAAATGATTTTAAAATATTAAAAGAAATATAATTTGAATTAATTAAGGTTCTCCAAAAATTATCTATGTTAATATGAAATGGAAGGATTATATTAATTTTTTTTCAAAGTTATATTTGGTTTGAAGTTTTTTTAAAGTCAAATAAATGAATAGTGTCAAAACTGATACTATTGATGTTTTATAAAAACAACATATTATTAAATTATTTAAAAATAATAAAAATATATAAAAATTACAAATTTAAATTTATAAGGTCAAAAATTTCAAAAATTATCCAATTATTTACAATTTATAGAACATAATTAAATATTTATAACCATTTAATATTTAGAATATTATTACCACATTTAAAATTAAATTGATTAAATAATGAAAAATCAAGAAGATAAGGTTTAAAATAAAATCAAAACATGTATAAATTATATTGGTTAAGAGGACTTATACCCCTCCTCATATTAGCTTAAAAATAATCCTCTTTGGATAAATTTTAATTAAATAATTAATTTAAATTAATTTAATAGTTTTTGCATATTCAAAGGTTCCCCTCCCCTCTCTTATAAAATAGAACATATCGTTATCATTTAATCACAACTCTAAAGCCCTTTATCATGATAAAACCCTGTCCATTTCCTCTTCCAACATCCCTAAAATAATTCTAGAGTCTCAAATGTTTGCATAACGACATCATAAAGAGTCCTTTTGTGTAAATCAATAGTAGACATCCGAGAAGAAGTAATTGTTTTATCAACTCTTTCAAAGTTCTTTTCTCCTTGTACTTCCTCTTTCTCTATTATTTACATACCAAAATACTAAATCTAGTACTTTATACCTTCTGAGATGTTATTACAGTTATGGTACAATCATATTCCTTCTTTTTCCCATCTAACAAAAAACAATATCACTATCCGTGCGTACATAAGGATTACCATCTCCACACCGTAGTATAAACTTTTAATTGTACAATTTATTTTAATGGGTATAATTATGAATATAAAGGATCTAAATAATAAATATAACATGATATTGTTTTTTTAAATTTATATTCCTTCCGATTACATACCATTAAAATATTAACAAAATGATATTGTCGGTCGTGCGTACGTACGGCTTACCATCTCCACAACGCGATGAGATCCATCTTCCACATTCACCATTCAATAATGATTATATATATATATATTATGAATTAGTATGAAATTAATGAAATAATACTACTACTGGAATAATATATATATATATATATAAATACATATATGTCATTCACTTACTTCCATTCAATATGGTAAAAAAACAGAGACAATGTTTATCCATACGTACATTCTACCATCTCTATAAACAGTGTATTTTATTTCCTATATATATATATAATATTTATATCTGGAATATATATCATATATAAATCATTTTATTCATTTTTTAAGTAAGTAAGTCATTATATATGTATTATGATCAAGAAAAATAAGTCAAAACACATACAATAAAGAAAGCTATTATTACCCGAAAAGTTGCTTCAACTTAGAAATTATTAATAAAATGGTAATATAAAGTTATACATTAATCATATATGATAAAATAATAATTATTATTATTCTTTTAGAAGTTAATAATATATTTAAAACCATTATACATGATTTTTATACACGTATGGAAAGTATCAAAACTAGGGTGAAGGAATTCCATCTCACTTTTAATTTCTGTGAGATATAAGCCAGGTGAAAAACTTATTTATTATGTGTGGTGTGTGTAATTCATCTATTTTATTCGATATCATGAATAAATTTATCTTCATAGTATTTATATATACATTTTAAGATATTACGTTTATTATTTTAATTTCCAAAGTGGTATGGGACACTTTGAATGTTTAAATAATTATTCCTTTCTCAATTTCAATATTATTGAAATTATTTTAGATAACTAATTTCATGGATATAAAAGGATTATAGATGAAATTTTATAACTATTTTTATGTTAATTAAAATGTTATCAAAATGGAACATTTTAATGGCTTTATGTTATGGTTAATTTTACAATCTCTTTATTATTCGAGATTACTTATATGTAACTATATATTTAGACATCCTTATCATTCATGCCCATTTTTCTTAAAATGTAATTCAAAATATTATGAACGATTGTTTAATGTAATTTTTACCCATGTTTTAATTTTTAAAAAAAAAATTACAGGGAATATTTCCTTCATTTTTCAAATGATTTACTTTATAACCTTTTCGACATATTTAAGCGAAGAATTTCTTTTAACTTTTATGGCATAGGAGGGTAGATTCCTCTGTTATGGCACCTTAACATTTTGATGGTTTCCCTATAAGATATTAATATTATTTTCAAAAAAAAATTATTTTATAATATTTATACTACTAAATGATTTCATATTAGTAAAGGTATATTCCTCTCGTGGAATTTTCATGAATTTATTAAATTATTTTCATCTATGTCAACATTCTTTGTTGTATTTTATGCATATTTGAGGTCAGGTTATTGTGATAGAATATTTTTTATGGTATTGAAGTGTTTACGATATATTTTAGTTTGGATGTGAAATATTCATACCATTCATGGTTTATGTTTAAATTATTAAAATTTAGTATTCTATTATTAATACGAATATTTATGTTTTGTTCCACCCTTTTCATAAGAGAAATTCATTGGACTTAGTAAGTGATGGCAGGAGGCCGCTATAGCCCCTTGATGCATCGGTAGGTCTCATGTGAAAAACTAGTGTCTTGGAACAATGCCTTGATGGTATGGTAATGTTCTTGGAATGAGGCCTTGATGGTATGGTTATGATTTCTCGCATTATGCATTTCCTTATTATGATATTAGTTATTGATTTTACATGTGATTTTCAGACTAGTATAATATCCATGTGAATGTTTAAATAGAATTATTTGATTTATTCATTACCTAGTATGTTGAAGATAATGTTCTAAAAGGATTGTGTTATAATTTAATACCTTGCCTTAAAATTGTATACATATTTTTAAAAACTTATTATCTATTGTTTAACCTTACTGAGAATCTGATATCACCCCTTTTTTATGTTTTATTTTCCCATGATGCTATGAAGTGTAGTATGATTTATATATAGGGTTAATCTAGAATATTAATGGAGTTATCAAAGGATTATCAGTGCTTTATTTTGTGTTTTTATTTGTAATTTAAAGTTCATATATATAATCTATTTTCCAGTACTTCTAAACTAATCGGTCCTTTGAGATTCGACTCCTTGTAATCATGCCAATTTATTAAAATAATGAACAAGCTCTGAGCTTCTGGGGTTGGGTTTTTATAGTTGGTATCAAAGGATGTTTAGAAACAACCTTGGAGAATCTATTTAAAAAAATTAGATTAGGGATCATAACCCTAAAATAGACTTTGAGGATAAGTATAGAAGAACATCCTAGAATTTTGGTAAAATATTGATTGTGTGGGTCTTCCAAGAAATACATATGTGTCTAGATACTAAAAGGGGATGTGGTTCTAGAACGGATGTACCTATGAGTAATGACTCTGACAAGGTCATTTGGGCTTGACTCAGGGTAACATAGTACACAACAATGGGCCTTACTATGCACTTAGTTTGACACTCCCGAGGGATATTCTTAGGATAATTCACATTATATTTACAAAACATTTTGAATAATTTATGATTAAAAATGACCTCAAAGAAACCATTTTTATGATTATGAGACTAGATACAAATAAATCTTTAAGTTGTTTATTTTTTTTAGTTTTTGGATTATACATTACAATATGATCTAACCTAGTGTATTCCGTCATTTAGAAATGGCACATAGTTGAAGGAATGGAAACTATACCAATGCACATGTTCCAAAGTGTAAGAAGGATCCTATCATTCATAGTCTTATGCCAAAATTTTGAAGGGAAGTATTCTCCCATGTATTCTCATTATATGATAAATAGTATCATGTGTTAATTATATATGTGAAGAATTCTCTAAGTCTTATGACTTTTAAGGGAATAAAGAGAAGAATATGATGAAAGAGAAAAATGAGGATAAAGGGAAAAAGGGAGAGAAGGATTTTCCCTCATGTTATAAATGTGGAAAGAATCGTCATGGTAAATAATTTAAGGGAGTGGGAGTTTGTTATACGTATGGAGAAAAATGCACCAAGTGAGTGATGTAAAGGGTAATAAAAATGTTTCCAATGTAAAAATATTCAAATACAAGGAGATGAGACACAATGCAAATCAATATCCCAATATTCATAGGAATAAACCACAGATGATACTATTGGATAATGATCAAGTTATGATAATGCCGCATATGTAGTGGAATGATTCATATACCTATTAAAGAATTATTTTATTGCAATAACTTTCTATAAATATACTGATTATAATAATTATAGAGTAAATAAGTATTGTAATATAGTACTATTTCATTAATGATTTGAGATTTTACTGTATAATGTAAAGTGACATAGTTGCAACTTAAATTTTTGGGAAAATATATGGTTGATGGAATGATAATTATACATATATTTGAGATAATAATGTGATAATAAATAGATTATTGATTTGGATAAAGTATATTGTATATTATTGACAACCTTGTAACTGATTAAAGGTCAATTTATTCCATCATTGTAGGACTTTAGAACAGTTTTGGATTTAAGGATTATATCCAATATTCTATGTTTTACATAAATAATAAGTAAGCAAAGATGTTTTCAAATATAGTTTTATAGTAATTCAGGTTATTAATATGTTTTTTAGAATACAAGATCAAGGTATTCACATGCTTTATATGTGACAAAAATATCTTCATTATATTATGTGAACTTCCTTATAAATATTTGTACTGTGAGTTTGGATCGAAGTATTTTGGATAATCTAAAATGTTATAAGGGATTAATTTAGACATTTGATACTATTGTTTATGGTTTAAAAATTTATTAATAATATTTTTGGAATGTTATAATAATATAGTTTTGAGAAAAGGACAACCCGTTGGTCGGGCGACAGCACACCGCGTCGGAAAAGGCTACAAGAATCGAACCTGCAACCGATGTGTGATAAGGTTATCACCTACCACTGGCCAATAGGAAGTCCCTAGTTTGTATAACAATGTTTTATTTATTGAAATGGTATAAATGTATATACGTAACCTTATATGATTAAGATAAATAGAATAATTTTGAGTTTTATCTTCTTTTTAAGAGAATGGTGAGTTTTTTGTAGGAATTTGTTAAAGGATGAAATTCTACATGTCCATTAAGTATGGTTACTTATGTTCATAGTCTATAAAGTAAATTAATCATTCAACACTAGGGAAAGAATCATAAGACGAAAAAAAAATTCCTTGTAATTTCTTTTATGATGAATCAAATGTTCCCTTGGATTCTTGTAGATTTATAGCTTTCCGGTAGTTAACCTTCTTTTAATAATGTTTACTATCACTCTCTTTCAGAATTTGATGGTTACATTTTATTTCATGTCAATGTTTTCCTACATGGAATCCTAGTATGTGTTATCTTTAGTGACCTCTATACTTCCATTTATTTATTTTAAAATCTTGGTCTGATTAATCCATTTTTCAATGTGGTATTTCCATAAATATATTTTCTAAAATTCCAACCCATAGTTTTCAATTTCAAGTTCAAATTGCGAGGAAGCAATTTATTGAAGGAGGGGAGAATGCAACACCCCAAAACATTACAATATTTTCATTTTTGATTAACCATAATTTTATTGCATTCTATTTTTTTACACAAAACTATATTAATCTTAGATACACACAATAATGAGTTCTCTTGCATTACATGCAATTCCCAGTTTTACTGAACAACAATATATTACTAAAATATTATTATTTAAAATATAACATAGTAGTTAAATTATAGGTTATTAATAGTTTAAAAAAAATTGAATTTTATATATTCCATATAATATAAAAATTCATCTTGTGTGTTTATCAAACATAATATAAGAAAAATTCAATTTTTTGTATAAAAGAAATACTTTTCTAAGAAATGTATTTTTTCCATCTTTTGATGGGACACCCATTTTAAATCAAATATTTGACACTTTTATACATTAAATTTGAAAAAATAAAATTCTTCTTTGGAAGTGGGAAATCAAAATTTAGTTTTCAGAAATTTTTAGGGTTTTTCTGACAAATTTAATATTTTGATCAATAGTGCAAATCCTAAATTTTAATTGAAAACAAATTTTTTAATAAAAAAAATTTATATTGATAAATTAAAGATTTAAATGTTTAGAAATTATAATTATATTTTATTTTTATAATTTATTATAATTTAGGTCATTGTAATTACTTTCATAGTTAAATTAGATATAAACATATGTCAATATTTTGATGGTTTTTACTTTTGAAAAACCCATTTTCTCATTTGGGCAATAGGGATTAATTTTAAATTAATTACTGAAACAAATATATTTTAAATTTAAAAAATATGATTCTATATTTAGAATCATTGGGTCCAAATTATGTTAATAAGATACTATTTTTTTGGCATTGTGAAAAGTTACTTTAGTAGTTTTTTATTACTACGATTAAGGGTAAATTGGGTAATTAATGGTAACATTAGTATTATAAATTGTCTTAACATATAAAAAAATCCAATTGGTTGATTAAATTATACCCTTATCATATACAATTCTAAATTTAATCACTTAATAGTCACTTGCCCATGAATTTGACATTAATATTATTAAAATCAATGAATGTGACAAAGTGTCACACCTTCATTTTAGATAAGAATATTAATTTTAATATAGTGATAGACAAAAGATAACATTGACAATAGGTATTCTTTAGAATATTTAAAGAATTTCCTTCATCACAGAAATTTACTAATAATTTTTATATATTAAATAATTACTATTAAGGATGATACAATAGTGACACAAAAATTATTTCATGAATAGAAATACCAAATAAATGATTTTAAAAATATTAAAAGAAATAAAATATGAATTAATTAAGGTGCTTCATGAATTTTTTGGTTACTACGACATGATAGGAGTATATTCAAGGTTTGTTTCGAAGCTATCTTCTATGAATATTTTATTTAAAGTTAGATAAATGAATAGTGTCAAAATATTCACTATTAATATGTTATAAAAATAACATATTATTAAATTATTTAATAATCATAAATTTTTTAAAAAATTACTAAGTAAAAATTAAAATTTCTAAAATTTAATAATAATTCCAATTATATGAAATAGATAGTAAATAAGTAAATATTTATAACCATTAAATATTTAGAATATTATTACCAAAATTAAAACTAAATTGATTAAATATGGAAAAATCAAAAATATAAGGTTTTAAATAAAATAAAAACAAGTATAAATTTTATTTCTTGAAATAATTTCTACCCATATTCATCTTATATTAGAAATAATCCACTTTGGACCCATTTTAATTTTAAAATTAATTTATATTAATTTAACAGTTTTGGCATTTCCAAAGGTGCCCCTCCTCTCCCTATAAAAGAGCACCTCTCCATCTCTTTTAATCAAACATATAAATCCATTTATCTCAACCAAAACCTGAATAATTTACTCTACCAACATCCAAAACATCATCCTAGAGGCTAAAATTTGGGAAGGAATCCATCATAAGGAGTCCTTTTTTCAAATCAAAAGGAAACACCCAAAAGGAGGTACTTGTTTTATCACCTCTTTCAAAGTTCTTTTCTCCTTCTAAATCCTCTTTATATGTTGTTTCCATACTAAAATAATTAATTCAGTACCTTTTAAATTTTGGAATTTTATTATAATTATGATATAACCATATTCCTCCTTTTACTCATCTTATGAAAATAATACCACCATGTGTGCATACATACAGCTTACCGTCTCTACACTATAGGATAAATTTTTTTTCATGTACACTTTATTCATATGGGTATAATGATAAATATAAAAAATTTAAATAATAAATATAACATGATATTTTTTTTAAAATTCATATTCCTTCCAATTCCACACCATTTAACCATTAAGGAAACGATATTGTCGCTTGTGCGTACGTACGTCTTACTGTCTCCACGATGGGATTAGATTCATCTTCCACGTTCACCACTCAAGAATGACTATAAAAATACATATACAATGAATTAGTATGAAATACATTACATAATAATACTACAATAATATATATGTGCGTGTGTGTGTGGATATATTTCATTCACTTACTTCACTTCAATACGATAAGAAAAATGAAATGACGTTAATGCATACGTACAACCTACCATCTCCATGACTGGTGTATTCCATATCATATATATATATATATATATATATATCTATTATATGTATTTTATCCAGAATATATATCATATTTTAATCATGTTATGTAATCTGGATGTAAGTAAATCATGATCAAAATAATATGATCAAGAATAATAAGTCAAAACACGTATGATAAAGAAAGCGATTATTACACGAAATTTTTCTTTAACTTATAAATTATTAATAAATGGGTAATATATACTTATAAATAAATAATATATGATTTAATAAATATTATTATGACTCTGGTAGAAGTTAATAGTTTCTTTAAATCTATTATATAGGTGTTTCAGACACGTATAAAGAGTATCAGACCTAAGGTAATGGAATTATGTCTGGATTTTAATTTCTATGAGATATAACCCATGTTCAAATTGTTTTTCTTATGTGTGGTGTGTTTACTACCCCTATTTTATTCGATATCATGGATGAATTTATCTTCATGGGATTTAGAGATTCATTTGAAGATATTCGGTTTATTATTTAAATGTTCAAAGTGGTATAGGGAACTTTGAATATTTAAAGAGTTAATCCTTTATCAATTTCAATATTTTTGATATTATTTTACATAACTAATTATATGGATCAGAAATAATTGCAAAGGAAATTTTATGTATATTTTTATGTTCCTTTACATTTTTTCGAAAATTAATCTTTTAATGAATTTATGTAATGGTTAATTTCATAATCTCTTTATTAACAGATATATCTTATATGTAAATATCAATTGACACATCATTATCATCCATATCCATGTTTCATAAAATGTAATTCAAAATATTATCAAAAATTGTTTAATGTAATTTGTACCCATGTTTGACATTTTACAAGATGTTTTGAAAGGAATCTTTCTATCATTTTCCAAACGACGTACATTATAATAGTATCGACAAATTTAAGGAAATAATGTTTTTTAAAATTATACGTTGCAAGTATCTATTTTCTATCATTATAACACCCAAAAATTTTTAATATTTCCGTACATGATTATAAGGTTGTTTTCAAAATAAATGTTTTATTTTATAATTGTTTATCTACTAAATGATTTCAAAGTACAAAAGGGATATTTAATTCAAAGAGTTTTAATGAATTTATTAAATTATTTTCATCTATGTAAACATATTTTTTTGGATTTTGTGCTTATTTGAGGTTGACATAGTATGATACAATATTACATATTGTTTTGAAAGGTATATTATATATTTGAAAGTGGATGTGCTATGTTTATACCATTCTTGGTTTATTGTTAATGTGTTAACATTTCACATTATAGTTTTAATATGAATGTTTATGTTATGTTTCACCCTTTTCATAAGAGGAATGCATTAGACTTAGTAAGTGACCGACGGGGCCTGATATAGCCCATTGATGCATCATTATGTCTCATGAGACAAATATTGTCTATGAAAAAGGCCTTGATGGTATGGTAATGTTGTTGGCACAAGTCCTTGAGGGTATGGTTATGAAGTCTGACATTATGCATTTTTTCATTGTGAGATTAGTTATTGATTTTAAATTTGATTATTCAATGAGTAGAATATCCATGTGGATATTTAAATAGAATTATTTGATTTATTATAACCATATTATTCTTAATATAGTGTTCTAAAAGTATTTTTTTTATAATTTTATAACTTTATTTAAAAGTTTATGCTTATTTATGAATTCATCAGTTTTATTTTTTAACCTTACTGAGCACCCGAGCACACCCATTTCTTTTGTTTTACTTTCCCTAAATTCCACGATGTGTAATATGATTTACATAAATTGTTTAGCGAGGAGATTAATGGAATTATCAAAGGATTATTAATGTTGTATTTTTTTATTTGAATTGTAATGTAATGTTCAGATATAAAATCTATTTTCCAATACTTCTAGACTGATCGGTCCTTTAGGTTTTGATTCCATGTAACCATACCAATGTATTAAAATATAGTACCAAATATGGGCGTCTAGTGTCAGTTCATTAAAAAAAATCTAAAACTCTCTAAGGAAGATAGAAATAGAGATTAGTAAAATACATGTGAGAGGATATTGACTAACATAGAGAAGATACAATGAGTTCCACCACACTTAAATCTTCCAAGTAATGGGTTTGATGGAGCCAAATTAAATTCATAAGAGCCTCCAAGTCTTGGGAAGCTATGTTTGGAAGAAGTTCAGTCAATTAGAAAATTAAATGGGTTTTCTTGAAATTTTAAATAATTTATCAAAATAAAAAAGTCTCACACACATAGTTAGCTAGACAAGGCCACTTTGTTAGATAAATCGTGCACTATAACTGAATACCCCTACACTAGGGTGCACGATTTCTACAAGATTTGTGCATGGATTTTCAATCCATGAACAAACTGTGAAAACCCCCACTATCCAAGGTATTAGGATTTTCACTAGAGTGGGGCACAGTTTAGGAAAATCATGCCCCAACCATGAACAACCCATAGAGCCTCCATAGAAAAATTAAAATTCTACCCTATGCTCCCTTAAAAAAGACCCAACCAAAAGGATACAAAACTAGGGTCAATGAGTACCAGAAAAAAATTAATTTGATGTAGTAAACTCCTTACCATAAAAAGTTCGTGTCCCCAAAAACTCTGTCAAGAAGTTTCCATATTAAAAAGTGGTGGCCACTACTCTCTCATCAATACCTCACACTCCTAAGTCTCGTGTGAATTAGAATCGTGATTTCATATCATACATGATAAAGTTATCATCCTCCCATGAAGTACCATTATCTAATAATTAACTGTCCTAACCCTATGAAAAGTCATCGATAAATTAGGATCAACATCAATATCCGCTCATCTCAAGAAATGATGTGATTCAGAAGGATACTTATGTTGTTGAGATACATGGAAAACATTATGTTTCTACTTCAACTGTGATGGAAGTTCTAAATAATAAGACAATTTACCAAACTACTCAAAAACCATAAATGGTATGAAAAAATAAGGATCAATATTCCCTTGTATCCCAAGACTTCTATGGAATAAATGGGGTGAAAATATCAAACACATGGTAACCAACATAAAACTACAATGACCTATGATGATGATCAGCATGAGATTTATACCATCTATGTGCTATAAACATTCTTTGAAGAATAAAATAAATATTTTATGATGTCTTCTGTACAAAACTCATTCCAACCAAGTAACATTAATTGATCTTTGACCAACATAATGGATATTTATAAGTCCTTCCATACATGGCCTCAAAACTATCCATTCTTATTCTAGACTACTAACTATTGTTATAATAAAACTCAACTAGTCCCAAATGGTCATACCAATGTCCCCCAAAGTCAAGAACACAGGAAAGAATCATATCCTCTAGAATATTTTCTATTATCCAAATGATATATATTGGGAATATTGGACCCTCCATCACAATATTTTCCTCTTTATGTCACTCCCTTATAGTTTTGATCTTCAATAGGTATCACTACCCACCATAGTGGATCATTTTCCATAACCCTTATGCAAAGTGAGTTTTAAATGTCAATGATTTGTGATCTAACCTTTTTATTTGGATAAAGGCAATGAGTCTGTGTAAAAACAATAAGTATAAATAAGTGGAATTCAAATCCATGATGAAGCTCACTATTAGAGATTGGTAAGAAGAAGAAGATACAAATTAATTCATGTCATTCCTTACTTAAAATTTGGAAATAGGAAAAGGAATATTCAAATGGATAATTCCACATGTATTATTTTGATGTGGAAAGGTTGTACATATTGCAGAAAGGTGGCCTGAGAAGTTTCAATATGATGATGATGATGAATTCAAAATTCCCCTGAAGAAGTCTTCAGCATGTGTGAAATAAAATAAAAAATTTAATAGAAATTTCTTCAAAAATAAAAAACCCATTTCATCAGAAAATGGATGTTCATAAGAATATAAGGTTGAAGATATAGATAACTACAATGATCGTGGAGAAAAATATATGGTATCAATTTTATATATCCCCCATACGAGGGATGAAAGTGATAGTGATAAAAATAATTTTAAGGAAGAGTTGATCTCTAAAATGGGTTAGATGCATCTCTTGCGGAGATAAATGTTTATAGGTGAATAATGAAGAAATAAAATAGAATGGTTCATGATGAAAAACTATAAATGAAGTTGTAGGAAGAAGAGAAGTATGATATGAATAAAGAAATTGAAAATCATAAGTCTTAAATTCATGATAACTAAAAAAGTATATTTAATACATATAAAAAACTAAAAATGTTAAATAAACATATATGGTTTGAATAACACATCAAAAGCTAAAATAAAAAATATTAATTGGCTTAAAGAGGAAGTCATTGTCCTGTGATGAAAATTTAAGGATTATGAAAGAAACGTGACTCCTTGTATCACATTGGGAAATCATGTCCCTCAAGCAAAAAAAATATGGAAGTGAATCATACAGTTCCTGCAGAACAAAAGCAAACGTCATATCTAAATGACAAGGCTGGTATAGGGCTTGATCGTAAATAAAATGATATGGTGATTTATGATAGGTCAAAAGCTCAAACTCCCAGTTTGAAAATTGATTTGGGAACAAATAAAAAATATATGTCTCATAAACTCAAATAATAAACGGTCCAACAATGTTATATAGGAATGCATTTCATATTAGGTGTTATTTCTATATAAATATGGTACATTCTCAAAATGTGTGTTCCATTCCCAAAATGTACCAAATTGAAGAAAAAAAGAAAATATTACCACTTAGATTTCAATATTACTTGAATGATTTTATGGTCACCATTTTTATTATGGAGGATTCAGACACATGGCCAGATATTTCTCATCAACAATACAGGGGATTATGCTGAAGCAGACCTAGAGTTGTCATAAGGAGCAGCCCAAAGAATCGTGAAATGATCCGAAAAATGAAAATTGATTTTCATATTTACAAGATGATGTTGATCCATCATACAGTGTAGAAGATCATGATTATCAATACATAATGGGTATCAAGTCAAAGATGTAGATCAAAAAGAAAAGAACTGAGAAGGTAGTGGTTTGGGAGATTTCCCTTAAAGGATGAGATCATTCTGGTGTATGGATTCTTTACAGTGGATGCACATACTATATAAAAGTTAATATGAATCTTATTATAGGCATAAAAATGGTAAGTAAGGTGAAGTGGAATTTTGAAAATATAAAGGCATAAAGATTATTAGATCGGGAAATTCCAAATTTGGGGGCACAAAGATGAGACATATTGATTTATTATTTTTTGAAGGACTCAGTCACAAATTTCTTAGATTCATTCAACAATGTAACTCCGGGAATGTTATATGAATTAATTAGAATATGGGTATCACCAAGGGAATATATGGAGTTGTTTCGCTGTAGGTTAAAAGAATAAGGTTGAATATCAATCATGTGAGTGGAGAAGAAGACATGTGGATTTTTTCAAAATAGGAAAAAAAACGAGTTGTGGCATAAATGGATTGGAAATATATTCTATCCATACCTAGAATATCTTATCAAATTTGATACAGTTGGGATCTCCAAAAGTTATCACGTGATTGTACACACACATGAAATGCTAGTCAACAAGAGAAAATTATCAAAAATGCTGACAAGGAAAAAGAACAATAGTTAACTAGAGTGCTTGAATTAGTGCTTGAATATGTTTGTGGACATATTCAACAAGGTCCATTGATTAAAATTGGTATTATGTTCTATTTATTGATTATTTCAGCATAATGGAATGGGTATTTTTCATTTTGCACAATTCCAACATGGTTAGTTGCATAAACCAATATTAGAGGGAATCTAAAAGGAGTCTTGGATAAAAGATTTTAAAGTTTCATACTAATAATGGCATGGAATTAAAAAATATACATGTGGAATTTTTTCTGAAGAAACACGGGATAATGCATAATTTATCATCAGTGATAACTCCTCACCCAAATATAGTGGTATAAAGGATAAATCGAATCATAAACAACATAGCCAAACCAATTCTTATTAATAAGGACATACTATAGAAATTCTGGAAGGAAGCACTCTTAACATCTATCTACCTATAAAATAGGGATGTATTATGTTTAAAGGAAGAAAAGACTATATATGAGAAGTTTTATGGAAAGAATACTACATTTAAATAATATCAAATCATTGGAAGCAAGTTATTTAATATCAATAAGAAGAAAACCAAGAAATTTGAATCTCATGGAGATGAGAGTATATTCCTCGGACACAAAGAAATGAAATTCATATAAATGATTCAATAAAAGAATGCAAAAATTAGTCGAAAGGAATGATATCACTGTAGTAGAGAATAAACATAATATTCAAAAACAAAGTTAACAGTTCCCTAATGAAAGTGATGTGGAGGTATAAAACTTAGGGGAGTTGAAGTGGAAAATTTTGATTCAAAAGAATATATTAATGATGATAAAGATTAATTCAAATATATGTCTATATTAAATCAAATGATTCGAGATGAAATTGATAGATATAACATCATTGGTGATCAGTAAGTTCTAGTTTAAATAAGAATAATGAAGTCTTTACAAAAAAAATCCTTCCTATATTAGGTAGATCCAAATTTTTTTGATGAATCAGTAGGAGAAGAGAACTGGGATCAAGATATGAATAAAGAGATTTAGAAAATAGATAAGAATCATACATTGGATATTATTTCAATACTAAAAGTTAATAATTTCATTGGTACTAAGTTGGTATTCTAGAATAATCTAATAGAATATGACATTTTTATTCGAAACAAATCACGACTAGTATGCAAAGGGTACTCCATGATAGGGGGTATCAATGTTGATTAAACATTTTCACATGGTTCAAGGATATAGACAATCATATTATTCTTGTCCATAATAGTGATAACAATGTTCTATGTTTTCCAAATGGATTTCAAGTCATCATTTCTAAAAGGAATTATGGAAGAAGAAGTGTATATATAAAATCCTAATAGTTTTACTATTCTTGAAGATGAGAACATATATTATTGGCTAAGGAAGGTGCTATATGGGTTGAAACAAGCACTAAGAGAGTGGTATTCATGGTTTATTAGTTTGTATAGAAGCTCATTTTTCTGTGTGGTGGAATTAATTATAATATCTACATCAATAATGATAGTAATGAAATGATGATGGTTCTGGCGTTTGTTGATGACATAATATTTGGTGGATCAAATAAAGCACAGTGCAAGAAGCTCACTAAATTAAGGAAAAGTGAGTTTGAAATGTTAATGATAGTTGAACCAACCGTTTACCTTGGATTACAGGTGATGAATGGATGTAATAAGAAATTCATTTCCTAATAAAAATATGATAATGAGGCTTTAATAAGATTTATAATCGATAATTCCAAGGAAATGATGACTCTGATGGCCACCCTAATGAAACTACCAAGAGATGATTAAGGAAAAGTAGTTAATGTCACAGATACAGGAAAATCATTGAAATTCTATAGTACTTTATAACAACAAGACCTGATATTGTTTTTCTCACATGTTAAGTAACCTTATATCAATGAAATCCAAAAGAAATTAACTTACATAAAGTAAAAGAAGAATATGTAGGTATATCAATGGAATGGTGGATTTTGTTTTACTATATAAGGAGAAATATCATCAATAGTTATTAGACTACATAAATATAGACTAGTCCAGTTCAGTATATGATTGAAAGTAAACATCAGGTGGTGCATTTTATCTTAAAGCATTGTTTATTTCTTTGAATGGAAATAAATATGATTTCATTTCTTTGATCACCACATAAGCAGGATATATTACGGATACTCATTCATGAAAATAATTATTGTGAATGAAGAAACAACTTGATTAAATGAGAGTTTAAGTGAAGTCTATAATCATAATCTATTGTGATAATTCAAGTGCTATAAATCTGAACAAAAATTCATTTCAACACTTACAAACAAACCATGTTGAAATCAAGTATCACTTTATTGTGGAGAAGGTAGTGCATTGATTATAAAGCTGGAGTAAGTTTTTATTGAACTATAGGTTGTAGAAATAATGACAAAGGGCTTCCCCAAATTTAAATTATATAGAAATCAATAAGGTCTTGGAGTCTTCCCGAGTCCCCACACTTGAAATAGTGTGGTTATGGGACCACATCTCCCTGAGGTATGGTGTATTGTTCTTTAATGTTCTTATATGTATTATTTATAAGGTTTCATCCATATATGAGTGAACTTTTGGTTCATTGAAAAATGGGGATAAAATATCTTGATCAAGAAAGACATGGGGAGAAGCAGATAAATAGAGAATAGAAAATAGGGGAGTTTGAAATTTGACAATGCTGGAGTAATACTTTTAATGAGGATAAATAAACAGAGAAGTTCTTGATGCTATCAGTTTACAATATATAGATTAATACTAGTGTATTCATGATATCCACACATAGTGTTACAATTTTTATCAAGAAAGGTTTATCAAGTGGCATTAATAAAGAATTGACTCATTGATATGCTTTTCACGCCATTATTGTTTCTCATTACAATCAGGGATCATGTGGGAAAAGATTCTGTGTTGGGTAAATCCTTGATCGATGTCTACAATTTCTAGATGTGAATCTTGTTATAAGATGGAAGATTTTTTTAACATAGTATCAAGAACTAAATAATTAATAGTTTTCAATAAACCAAAAGGGTGTTATTTTGGGTAAAAAATCTTAAAGATAACTTTCTATTGTATTTTGGTTAATTTTTTGTGTCGATAAATCAAGTCAACAATATTAAATTTGGAGTTCTAGAATCATTTTTAACTATGTATGTCAAACAAAGGGTAAAGTTTCAAGAATGATATGAAACTACAAGAAATACAAAGTTTCCTGAAACAGGAAGAGTTTCATTATCCCATGAAATAGAGACGGTGTTAAGTGATAAAGGTGGTTTCAAAACAAGATGTTCAGCATTGGAGGAATGTTAAATACATAGTGAAAGGTTTGAAAACAATATGAAAAGGTTCGACTAGGTTTATAAATAGGAAGCTACCCCTCTTATTTTAGAATATCAACCCATAGACAAGTTTAGGGCTCTAAAAATGTAAGATTTTGGTGAATAAGTAAAGAGATCGAAGTGTGTTTTTAATGATGAAACAATATTTGAAGATGTGATAGTTTTAAACTAGTGTACCCTAATTCACTCCCCCATCAGGGTATCCAACTTAGTCGGTCTAACACTCTCTCTACCTTACTGTCCAACTACAAATGGTATATCGTACTCAAATGAACCTAAGATCCCAATGCCTCATGTAGGCTTCTCCAAAATCAAGTAGTAAAACAAGGATCCCTATCAGAGAATAATACATATGGAACTCCATGAAAATTAATAATCTCTTTCACATATAGATTTCATATCTACTCAACTTTGGTTGTGTCATGAATGGGTGTAAATTGATCTTATTTAGTCAACCTATAGATCCTAAACCATATCAAATTATTCTTCCAAGGGTTACAATTCACCCTAAACACAAAGTCCATAGAAATATAATCACACTTTAAAGTTGACACTAGAAGTGGATAAAAAAACACTGAAGGTATTTGGTGTTTCCATTGACTTGTTGACATGTATAATAGTGAGAGATGAAATAAGTGATGTCATATCTCAAGTCAGGCCACCTAAATCGATGTTTCATATCTTATAAAATCTTTTTGGTTATCGATTTCACATCCCAGTAGATATTATAACAATCCCCTATCACAACCTTCATCATAGATAATGGATCAATAAAACCAATTTCGAAAACACAGGATACCCTCTATGGAGAATGAACACTAAATAATTTTATCCAACCCATAAATAGAGTCTCTAATGTCATAGAATTCATCATGAATGTGTTATTATAGAATAATCATCTTAATAATAGTGGAGTTCAATTAAACACTATCCAATAAAACCTTAGCCTCTATTTCCTAGTCTCATGAATGAATGCTTGAAAAAAGATCCAACGAGTTCCACTCTTTTTATGAATCTTTCATGGCATGGGTCAGAAGTTTCCTTCTCAAAGCATCAGTAATGAAATTCCCTTCCCTTGGAGTATATGAAATATAGAAATCAAAAAATATATTTACTCCACCCAACACCTCTGGAGGAGAATCAATATTTTTTTAGATAAGATATAACTCAAGATCTTATCATCAGAATAGTCATTAAACCTTTATCCAAAAAGGTAATGTCTCTAAAGTTTATTTTCATGAATCATGGATGTGAGTTCAAGTTCATGGGATGGATAAATATTCTCATGTGGTATAAGCTATAGGGAACCAAAGGCTACCATATTTTCACCCTTCATAAGAAAATTTCCAAAACCTGAACCTAATACATCATAGAAGACCACATAGCCCTACCTAGCCTCTAGAAGTGTCAACACTAGTACATAAGTGAAAATACATTTCAAATCATAAAATAACTCTGATAATTATTATCCCAAAAGAAATTCACTGACTTATATGTGATAGTGGTCATCAGAGAAGCCAACTTTGATAAATATTTTACAAATTAGTGATAATACCCTACTAAATCTAGGAATCTATGAATCTAAAAAACATTATGAATTCTCTCCCATTTCATTATAGATTTTGACTTATTATAATGAAATAAGATACCATGTTCTATGAAAATGTGTCTGAAAAACATCACATCCAAAATCTAAAAATCACATTTCAATTGCTTTTCAGAAAGTCCATGATTTCTCAAGAATTCCAGAGCTGCTCTAAGATTACACACAAGATCCACCTTAAACTGAGCGTAAACCAGGATGTCATCCACAAAGAACGCCAAAAACATATGAAAATAGTCATGGAAGATCATTTTCATCAAATCAATACAGATGATGGGAGAATTAGTTAGACAAAATGGTATGAAAAGACACTCATAATGTCCATACAATCTCTGGATGTTGGTTTTTGAAATTTCATATTATTTTATTCTTAATTGGTGGTAACCAGATTGAAGATCAATATTTGAGTACCACTTCACAACATTTAACTATTCAAATAGATACTAAAAATGTAAAAATGGATACTTGTTCTTTACCATAACTCAATTGAGATTTTAGTAATCAACACATAGGTGAAGGGTTCAATTAAAATTCTTTGCAGAGATAACTTGCACCTCCCAAGGTGACACACTCATCCAAATAAAGCCTTTGTATAAAATATCATCTAGGTGAGAGTTCAACTCATTTATATCGATTGGTTCTATGTAGGAAGAAGGGGTAAATACGGGTTGAGAACAAGGTACTAAATAAATATTTAACTCTAACTCTCTTACTGATGGAAAACTAGATAATTCAAATGAAAAAATGTCATGAAAATCAAAAATAATTGGATGGAGATAATTGCTCAAATATTCCCACAGTAGAACAAAAGAGAACACTAATATTACTTTCCCCAACTCTATATAATATGTTTTATATCTACTCAACCTTGGGTCCCATTCTCCCAAAAATATATGACACACCACATCAATCATGGGAAAGGAGACCCACCATAGATAATTTTCAATTCATGCCTTATTAGCAATGATTCAATCTATCCTAAAAATCACAAAAAGTATTTTCATATCAAGAACCATAAATTACAAAGTATGATTAGACTCTGTTAAAGAGAAAACACAAGAAGGATGATAGAGACTCTTATCTCTCTTTATTTTGAGGTTCATAGTAATATCCATCACATTATATAAAGTCTCTAAAAAAGATTTAATAGGTTCACAATAAGAGTTGATATAAATGTATGAAATGCATCCAAATAAAATAATTTATTCATAAAATATGAATATTTAGTGATGATACCTATCACAGTCAATAGACCCATATCTCCTTCTTCTGGATACTCTTCCATTATGTGAAGGAGCTTCATTTCATATTCCTATATCTATAACCCCTAATATCATGAAGCATTTAATTTCACTGCAAATACTTTTTTCTATTGATGATATGGTGTCTCTATGTAGGGTATAAAATATATACGATAATTTATCCAAGTGTCCTGAACATCAATCGGAGATGTATATCTTGGGTTTCTTAGTGAAACCCTATTTGGATTTTCCAGGCTTTCTACATTAGAAGGAAGTCAAAGGGACTCTTTGAGGAACTTCAGAAGTTCTGGAATAACCATAATTTATTGTGTTATCTATTTCCTATTAATTAACTCATATAAATTCCACTAGGAGAAAAAATAATTTCCTTCAATCCAGACTTTGTTTCCAAATCAAGTTCGACCATCAACGCCCAATCCATCATGTTTTAATAAGAGGCAAGATTCAATAAGAAAACTAGGTTGAGAATATTTGGTTAAAGAACCATCTCAAACCTTCAAGTCTTAACCAACCCATTCAATACAATTTTATGTTAAAACTACAAAATCATTGAAAATCACTTTTTATACTCCATAATTTTTTTTCAGCCTATTCGTGTTTTGAAAACTACATTGCCTTTCTAGTACCATAGACTCTAGAGAGAATTAGTTAGTGAAATATTCAATGAATTCCTTACACTCTAAAACCTAATGCATTTTCAATATCACCATAAATTCCCAAAATCTCATTCTAGGTCCTTTCAAACTAATAGTGGAACATTTCACCTTAATCAAATCATATTTTTTTCAGAGAACTCAAAATGAATCTCTATCCTTCTCAAACAATCCTCAGTATTTGGATTGCCGTTGGATCCTTTTAACACTGGTGGATTCTGGTGAAGGAACTCCTTAGCATGATTAAAGAATTCATCCCTCTATTTTTTCATGGCTAGAGCATGAGGGAGAACCAGTAAAGGTGCTCATCCTAGAGTTTTTACTACTTGCATAATGATCTCAAGGTTTTTTGGTCCATTGGAGGATTCACTCATTTTGGTTCAACAAAAGATTTCTCATGGTACCTATTCAAACATCTTATCATAGTAATGATGCTACAAAATATCAAAAAACAACATTAAATACATTTTAAGATTAATCAGATAAACAAATTGATGATAGTAATAGGGAAATTACCAAGGAGCATATACATGAGAGTAGAGGATCCTGTTTGTCATCCAAGAGTCCTAGGATCAATATCCCGATAGGGGTGCATTTATGGGTTACATTAGTAGTACTGTGGCAAGTAATATTGTAGGAACTATTTGATATTGTAGCAACTAGAACTATTCATCTAATTTGGGCCTTTGGGCCACCAGCTTGGGTCTAGTGGTATCAAGGCTTTTAGTCCACCAAATACCTTTGGGCCATAGAGCCTTTGAGCTATAAGGGACTTAAAGTCACCAATGGTCTTCAGGACACATGGCTTTCTAGCCTAGAATATACCAAGAAGCAACTCAATAAGACCACAAAGAAGAAATCCTAGAAGAGGATTCAGATAAAAAATAGAAACCACCACAGAAGCGCTAATCAGATTAGAAGAATGAGAGGGTATGGCAACTGTCATTGGTACAAGGCATCGTACATCTCTACACGGGGCAGTGCTAGCTGACCAGCCTTAAGAGGTGGGGATCTAGGCACTTTCTAGATATAGATGTTGGGGAGGGGTTGTTTCATGTGTGTCAGTTATTGGGCCTTTACTGTTGTGTATTGGGTCATGTATGGGCCTTCTGACTTGGACCTGTAGGTCGTGTATGGTTTCTCCTTAATCCCATAAAAGGGGTATTATCTTAAAAATATATAAAAAAGAACACAATTTGTCCATTCAGAGTAATAAATAAATTAATCCCATCAAATAATATAACCAAATTTGGATGTCAATCTATCAAAATAAAAATCTAGGAAAAGATGAGAACTGGATCAAATTACTTATTAGGACACCTTTACCAAACCACCGATGGGGACATAAGGCTTGTTACGATGAGTGATGTCCATAAAATCACTCACAACTACCTCCAAAGTCTTGAAAAGATATTAACAATTGTATACTAACATCAGGGAATGATGAGTAACCTTAATTTGATACAAATTTTTCATTAACTAGCTCAGACACCATGGTACCCTAATAACCTAGTTGAAACATACATATCCCGAAGGTTTTTCTGGATCCCCATCGGTTAAAAACTATAATCTATCACCATACATGATAAAATAGGGGAAGAAATTAATAAAAAACAAAAAAAAATTGAGAGAAAAGTTAGTATGCTCAATACTCCAAAATGATCAAAGTACAAGAAACTGAATAGGTATATGGAAAGCCCAAAGCTTTACATCAATAAAGTAATCTGAATATGAAAAGATAAAATCAAAATCCCAAAGGAAACATCAATCTAATCTTAAATTGTCAAGAATATCCACCAGCTCCAAGTGGTGCTTTCCCTTTTATCAGACCTGATAGAAGGAAATCTACAAACACTCGAATGAAGATGTAGTGTGTGGGCTATAAATATGAGTAGGGTCTCACCAATTATTCCATTAAAATATTACATAATAATAAACCAAATTGTGCTCCTAATTTAAATAAAATTGGGAATGGATTAATACATTTTTATTTTTAAAAAAATATTCCTTCATTTTAGAATAATGGAAAATGTTCCAATCATGTATTAAATAAAATCTTGATTTAAAGAAACTTGTATAAATAACTAGGATTGATTAAATCAATTTTATAAACAATGTAATAAATTTCAAAATAATCTCAACAAGAAACAAGATCATCTGCCCCGTTGTATGATAGTTTCTAGTAATATAATCGTTATATATCTCATATTAGTGATCATGGAAAAGTGTGTACACGCATTCCTTGAGCTCAATACGAATATGAATAATAAAAATCCCACCATCGATAAGATCTACCTAACTTGGTTTTTGTTAGATTTTTCATTATCAATCCATTTATAAGGAATTATCATCCTATCATGCATTTTTCAAATAACCCATTAACTACCAAGGGTCGCATGTGCTCAATCAATAAATCAATAATGTGAAAATCATCTCATTTATAATTCAATTTCCCAATATTCAATTTCAATATGCCCATTTAGATTCAAAACCACCACATATATTTTTCATCACTTCATGCCCTTTAAATACAAAAACAATCATATGTTTTTATGAATTACATCTAAGAAATTTTTAAAAAATTATCAAATTATTTCGTCAATTCCATCAATTTAAAAATATGACAAAAATTAAAATTCTATTATAATTTTGAGTTTTTACCCAAAATATATTCCATAAAAAATTAAAATTCTAATTCATATATAATTGGTTTTTCACAAATCATCTGATTTAATTTTCCAAAAAAATCATTAAAATAAAGTATTAACCAAATGGACAATCTCAATCGGAACCACATACCTTTAATCACGGAATCAAATATCACCACTCAAAATGAGATCCTCCAATTAAGAATGAAAGAAATAGATATCAAGAAATAAAACCTATAATCAAAGTATATTTAAACAAAGTTTATATCCATCAATAACATAAATATATAATACTCTTATGGAGGATAGAAAGGGAGAATGGGATAAGAAATGTGATAGGACTTTCACTAACCCAAATGTGATCAAATGTGATTCTTCAAACATTGATCCACCACAGAATGGGTTTGAAGGATAAAAAAGTAGTTATTGAGAGACTAAAAAGTCTAGGAAATCAAGTTAGGTTGAAATGGTGTAAATAGGGAACTTAAAGGGGGGTCAAGAAATTTTAAACAATTTTTTTGAATAACAATATATCGAGTGCATTGTTAGCTGTGTAGGGACGCATAGTTAGACAAATAGTTCACCCTAAATATACACCCCTATACTAGGGTGAAGGATTTCTACTAGGTGGGAACAAGTTTTTTCAAACCATGATCCAACTATGAAAACCCCCACTATTTAGGTTTGCATGGTTTTCACTAGAGTAGGGCACGGTTTGGGAAAAATGTGTGCCAACTGTTCTCCACCAAAAAAGCATCCAAAAAATTTCTAAATTCAACCCAAATAAACCCCAAATAAGACCCAACCAAAATAAAATTGAACTAGGGTATAGGAGTTCATGAAAAAGGTAATAATATGTCTCTCTTTCACAATATAGAACCCATATTATGTTCTAATTAATATAAGTCACATTTTAAATTCTTAATCAATTAATGATTGTATTTCAATACGAGATGGCTATGAAAATCCAATGGAAGTTACTTCCATTATATGGGTCTTATTACCTTTTCATTATGGATAATTATCTTAAATGTTTAATGAGAAAGTTAACATTTTAGATATTCATGTTTTTTAGGATTATACTATTTTTTTTAAATAATTGGCTAGACTTTCCTTGAATTGTGAAGTTGATTTTTCAATAGAACTCATACTAGGTTATACATCTATTTTAAAAACCTCATTTAGAATATTCACATTAGATTTGTAAGAATTACAGAAAAAATCTATTAGAATAAGGCATTGATATTCTTTAGCAGGTCACCGTGGGGTTCACCTAATCTTTTTGTTTAAAGAAAAGATGGTCAATTCATCTTTTTATTTATTATCAACAACTTAACAATATCAGTATAAATAATAAGTATATGATACACCATATTGATTAATTTTGTGATATAATTCCTGGATATAAATACATTTCCTATGATGAAATTTATTTTGGATATCATCAATTTAGTTTCAATAAGTAGAATATACACAAGATAATATTTATTATAAGGTATGTTCATTATGAATTTATAATGATTCCATTTAGACATTATTATTTCCCAGATATATCCATGGATTTAATAAATATATTATTAAAAGATTACAATGATCAATTTTTGGAACTATTTAACAAGGATAATCATGAAGATCATTTAAATATTATGTTAAAGAAAATTAGGAAAGATAAGTTGTATACCCAATTCAGCAAGTGTAAATTCTGACTATAAAAAGTTTTAATCATGGGTGATATGATATCAATATAATTTATATATTTAGATACGTAAAAGTATAAAGTTATTTAAAAAATAACCAAATATTTTATGGTAACTAAGATCAATAGATTTCATATAATGGCTGCATACTGCTGGTGTTTTGTAAGGGATTTCTCACAAGAATCCAATCAAATAACTATGTGGAATCAGAAGGGATACAAGTTCCATTGGAAAGATGAATGTGAGGAAAAGTTAAAGAATATGAAAACTAGTTTTATAACACCTTGATATTTTATCATAAATTTATATTTAAATTATTAGTTTTATCTTTTATATATTGTGTTACACACAACACCAAGTTTAATCAAACTTTCATATACTATAAAAATATTATTATTTAATGGGAAAGTTATGGATTACACATTGGATTATTGAGAACCATAATAACTAATTAAACTATAAATAATTATTTTTTATATATGATTAAAATAAATCTATTTGTTATCAATTGGTTATAAATGAAAATAAACGCATTTGAATGTAGATTGAGATGTTTTTCTATATAAATAGTTTTTATGCACATGATGTGTTTTTATTTAAATAAAATATATTAATCTCTATTGATTATTTTTTTAAACTAGTTTTTATATTATTTATTTAGTAAAATATTTTGACATCAATATATTTATTTTTTCTGGGCATTGAATCAGAATAAATCGTGTTTTAGCCTTAAAAATTGATTTTTCTAAAAAAGGTTTTTGATCAATTTTGCATTATTATTTTAAAATGAATTTATTCTACTTATATAAAATTCATTTGATAAAATATATTCCATATTTGGAATCATGGGGTTAAATTTTGTTAAATATTCCCCTTTTTAATTTTGTCCATTATGAATAGTAACTATAGTAAATATTTATCACCTCGATAATGTTAAATCGGGTAATTATGTTTAAAACAATGTCATAAGACTTTTCAATATATGAAAAACCAACCTTATTTCTATTATATGGGTTTATTATTACCATCCTATTCCAATAGTATATTATATAGAAATTTGGGGCCATTTTTCTTTAATAATGATCTTAATATTATTTTAAGTGAAGAATAAATACAAAATTTCACTCTTTTTGTTTTAATATCTCTACTATTTTTCATAAAGATAATATAATAACATTTTTGGATATAATTTTTTAATTTAAATATGATTTTTTCTTACCAAGGTAGTATTTAGTGATGAAATAATTACCTAACATTCTTACTTAACATAGACACAATACTTGTTAAGGTAATATAAAAATAAAATCAATGATTTCAGTATATTTAATTTAATACAATTTGAATGAATTATTGTGTTCTATTAATTTAAAATATATTTATATTGTATTAGTGATTTATTAAAAGTTTATATTCAAATTCCATTTCAATCTTGTTATTTTTAAAAGTTAACCATGTGAATAGTCCCAAAAATGACATTAATGGTGTCTTATGTTAAATAATACATTATAAAATGAATTAAAATACATAAAAATATTATATTCATACACATGAATTGAATATGTTCTCAAATATCAACTATTTTTCACTTTTGGGGCCCCTTTACTTTTATAGTAATATTTTCGACCCATAAAGAATGAGAAATATTTATATAATGGTAATCATCAAATAGGATATCAGGGGGTTAAAACTTGGAGATAGGGCTTAAAAAATCAAATAAAATTGTATAAAAATTATTTTATGATATAATTTAGACTTATCATTATCTATATTAGAAATATATCAATTTTTATCCACATTAAAATGAAAATTCATTTATAATAATTTAATACTTTATGTAAATACAAGAGTTCCCCTTCCCTCGCTTATAAAAGGATACTTTCTATCCTCCATTATTAAAAAAGTTTTAACATTTTAGATCAATAAATAATGACTCTGAAATTGTATTCTCTTCCTTCCACATATCCTAGGCCTTTTGGTATTTTTAAAATACCATCCTTTCAAGGCTTAAGGTGTAATCCAAAGGAGGATTCTCGGGGAAGAGTTAAAATTTTTAATCGAGTAATTTTCATTTTATTTCATTTTCTACCTCCAAAAAATCTATAGAATCCAATCAAAAATAATTAATTCAGTTTCATAAATAAACTTATGTTTTATTATGACAATGCAACAACCATTATGCACCTTCTTTCTGTCATATAGAAAGAAAAACCTTAACTCGCCCACAGATACGACTTACCATATCCACATAGTAGTGTAATTAAATCCATCACAATTTTAATTATTTTCCTATATATATATATATGAAGATACTTTTATCATGTTTTTTTAAAAATATTGTTTTTATTGACTTCAAACTTTTTTTAATGTATGTTTTTGTAAATTTGAGAAAAATGAGTTGTTGCGTATTTAGAAAGTTATTACTATGATGTTTCTTGAAAAAAAAAATTGGAAATTAGAAATTCAATTTATAAGCTTCTAAATCAATTTAGATGATTATTTTTTGTTCATTAATGTTTCAAACATCATGCTGAATAACTATACAAGATGATTTTTTTTGTAAATAGAAGTTTTCAAATTTGATGTTCTGGAAAAATAGTTCAAATAGTATTTTGTGAAGATTCTATAAATTAGAATAAGTTTTCCTAGTGAAGAAGATTATAATGTGAGTATGTCACCAATTGATCATTGGAAGAAACCATTTATATGGTATTTTTCTATGAAGAAGTGGGAATAGAGTTTGGTAATTCAAACGAATATCCATTAAAAAAGTTGGAAAAGTGAAAAATTCCATAAAAATTTGTTGTAGTAGAAACTAGTGTTAAAAAGATACTAATCAGAAAAAAATTATATTAGTAATTTTTTCACTGACCATAAGTTGAAAAATATTCAGAAGTTTTCAAAACTGAGTCACCAGTCAACCTTTTGCAATAATTATATACTTTTTCATTTGATGTAAAAAATGAAGATCATCGGATATTCCAAAATATGATCATAAAACCAACATAATCAATTAAAGGTTTTGTTATTTATTTTTTAAAGTTTTACAAATGATAAAATATATTGAAAATAAAAAATAAAGACAAAGGGATAGATCATGTTTTTCCAAAACATTCCAAACACTGGGTTTTCCTGTTGAATATTTATATATAAAGATTTGTAAAGATGTTTGACTATGTCTTAGAAGAAAAAATGTAATTGGATGGATATGTTTCTAAAAGGAAGAGAATTTAAATTTGGTAACTAAATAGATGATTTTGGATGTAGTTCTTCATGATCCACCAGACACAGACAAGATGGATGAGTTCCCATACAAAAAAATACAAGAATTTTCAAATATTGAGTTTTTATGAAAACATAAAAAGAATAAAAAGGAATAAACAAGAAGTTTTAATGTTTCTACCTGATAGATATGGTTCATGTGACTAGTTTCTTTGGATGTTACAAAAATATTATCAACCATCATCACAAATTTTACATGCTTTTCAAGTGGTTCAAGAGCAATGAAAAAATATAGAGTGATTTTTCTAGATAGAAATTTTTTTTAAAGGTTGAACTATATAATTTTTTATTGGAAAAATAAAGAAAGATTCTATCTAATAATCATTTCTAATAATAATACACACATAATTTTTGAAAAACTAAATATTATCAAATGGTCAGTTTCCTAAAAACATTCAAGACGAACATTTTTTGACAATTTTATTTCTAAAAATAGAGATATTATATTATTTTTAATTGGTTTTGAATCTACCTGAAAATGAGTACGTTTGAAGAGTTCCTTAACATGTGAATTTAAGGATGTTTGAGGAAGGTTGGGATCACTGGATAATTTAGGATGTTTCAATAAAATTCAAGAAGACTTTATAATTTTTTATAAGTGTTCAATAGAAATTCAAATGTATGAGAAATTTTCATTTTGATAATTTTAATAAGTGGGAAAATGATATATATTTTCAAACTTTTCTATTTCGAGAGAACCTATATAAAGGGTGAAATGAAAATAGTACATTACACTATTCACCATTAATAAAAAAGATAAATTGATTCTCAATTGGGGTCAAAAGTGAGTTTAAAACAGAATTTATTTTATGTTGAATGAAATATTCAAATATATGATGTTTCAACCAGAATCATCGTACATAGTTTATGTTAACAATAACAAACATAGAATTTTGATATAGTTTTTTATATAGAGTTCTGAGGTTCTAGGCTTTGATAATCATATAGAGGCAATTTTATATCATGAATGGGTTTTCAGTGAGGTAAAGCAGATGGAATCTCTCCAAACATAGAAACAGAACATTGGAAATACATCAAATGAACGGTGTAAATTACATGGACTAGTTTTTTTGGATGAACTTTTCTAGATCATATTTAAAAAGTTTCATATCCTTTTTTTCTCATGTTTTGAAATAAAAAAATTTAAAATCTAATGGATGTTTGTATAATCGTACTAATAAAGAAATAGATTTAGTCTAATAGGAGTTACCTCAAAAGTTGTATTTACTTCTTACTAATATTGAATTTCTATAGATGCACGAGAGTGGACATAGAAAGGATGTAGGTTATCACACTAATGTAAAACCTTATAAATCTTACGTTTCTTGTTTAATTTCTTGTATTTTCATTCTTTTGAGAATTTTATAATATTGATAAATAAAGAAACTTTAACTAGAATTAGGGGCTAAATTTTATAAAGTAGAAAATTTGTAAAAAGGATACCACTGATTCAACACCCCCCATCTCAATGGTTCAATGATCCTTAAGAAATTTAATTGGTAACATAAAAATAGTTCACCTTTTTAATATTTATCATAAAAAATATCAAATCCATTAATAGAATAGGATTACATACCTTATTTAGTAAAAATTATCATCATTGAAAAAAACAATGATTCCCAATCATCTATATCTTTTATTTGAGGTTATTGAAGTAGTCACACTTGGATTTCTTCATGTTGAGAAAGACGCTACTATGAATTTTTCTGAGAAAAATAAAATTATGGTTGATATAGAAGTTATAAATTTTATTTTAATTACTTTTTCCAAAAATATTATCAAGGTGATAAGTCTCAAAATATCCAAATAAACTTCATAAAAACTCAAAATTATATTCAAGGGAAACACAAAAGGTAAAGAGGAAATGTTGAAAATCTAGTAAATAATGTTTGAAGATATTAGAATGAGAGATGAAGAAAATATTGATGAGTACTTTTAAAGAGTTAATGAAGTTGTTTGAAACATCAGAGGATTTGGAGATAACTTGGAAGATTATGTCATTGTAAAAAAAACTCTAGAAAATATTCCATAACATGTTTGATACTAAAATCTCTTCCTTAGAGGATAATGTTGATTTAAATCTGAATGAATTTTATAATTTTCTTATTGTTTGTGAGATGAGAAATAATTTATAATTCAAAAGTAAAATTGATTATGAAATAGATTTTGAGTCATTGGGGAACCTAAAAATCAATGATGTTGATCATAACAATGTTAACAGAAGGGATTCTGATGATAAGGAAGAAAATGAAATTAGTGAAAAAATCATGTCCCTTATCTCCAAAAATTACTAAAGAGGTAACGGAAATTATGGAGGTAGTCTTCCACTCAAATTTTTCGAGTGTGGTGGAATTGGGATTTTTTATATGCAATTATCTAAGAAGAAAGTTTGATAATATAAAAATAATTATAAAGGAAATCATTGATGGAATAATTTTAAAAATATTTTAAGGAAGATAAAAATTAAATTAGTGGGAATAAATAATTTATATGAAAGAGAATAAGTACATTGTGTTAGAAAGACGAATCCGACTATACTGATAATATTTCTTCAAAAGTTGAAAATTTTGAAAAGTCCAAAACCTTATTCAAAATTGGTTAGAGAAAAAAATATTCATTAAAATTTGTTGAATAAGGAGGAGGTGAAGAAACTGAAAGAGAATATTAGCTCAAAAAAAAGTATAGTAATTCTTCAGTATAATAGTAAATTCAATAAATTAATCATTATGATGAATAAAGTGGAATGATATGTTAAGGAAAGAAATTTTTTATAAAATAGGAAGATGAGTGAATTTAAGAGATTTAAAACCTTAAACTAAATTTTTTTTTGAATAAGGAATGTTTTTGGAAGATCACAATAAGAAACTTTCAACTAAGGAATATGAGTATTATAAAACTCAATCAAAACATCGGGAAGTTTAAAGTACATTAATAAAATTGAATGAATATTTCAACTAGGACAAGAAGATGAAAGATGAATCACCTCATTTTGTAGAGAAATATCACTCTAAGAATAAGGTGTAATCTTCCCCAACAGAAAGTAAAGGTATATCTAATGTTAATACCCTTTTAAGTGTTAGGGAAAAAGTATAGAAAAATTGGGGTGATAAAGGATGTGCAAAATATACCACATCAATGAAAGTTGAAAACAAACATTATATGAAAATTTCTTCATGTTATAAAGAAATAAAAACATAAATTTCTTACGATCCTTGATAAACTTCCAACAGGGAAAGAAATTACTTCTACAGAATGTTAAGATTTGATTTTTTATTGGTTCTATAGAATATTTAGGAACCAATATTATATATATTAGCACAACATGTCCCTTCCTTGAAATAGGTAGGAACCAAGGGGGTGAATAATGGAAGAGTGTTGAGTAATTATCTTAATACATGGAAATCTTGAAAAGAAAAAGTTCATGATGTATGAAAGTTTTGAGAAAAAAAATCAATTTTATTTTTTGGATTAAGTCTACAGAAGATGTGGCCAAGCTGTCCAAATTATTTCAGAATATATGAAAAATATTCTAGGAAACAGTTCATATACTATAAAATAAAAGGAAATTAGAAATAATAAATTTAGAGAAAGTTCATTTGTTGTTGAGATAACTATGAAAGAAAGATAAAATAAAAAAGCTGGATTCATGATATTATTTTTTTCCTCACATATGAAATGAGATTTAAAAATATTGAATGATGTTGAAAATAAATATGGAAGAGTAGTTTCATTCAAAAATTATAGTTCATTAAAAATTAGGGGAATGGTAACTATTGATATTGAATCATTGAAACTGAAATCTAAGGAAGTTTTGTATGTTGATGGTTTCAATCAAAACATACTTAGTATGATATGAATTTGTTATGATCGAAAGTCAGTGGTTTCCATAAAATATTCATGAATCATCATATATATAGAATATGTAAAAAAATTACCATGGGTGAAAGAACCAGTGGGAACATCTTCCAAATAAGATAGTTTTGTAACTCATATTATTTGAGTGATGAGGATGAAAAACCTGTTACATTGAAAACATGGGTATCATGGTTAGAAAAGTATGGATAAAATTTATAAATTATATTTTTTAAGAAGTTTGAAAACAATTAATAGGGAATAATACAATGTTTGAATAACATTTTAGAAATGAAATATGATTGGAATAATTCCTAAGAAAGTTGAAATTTTGTCTATATGACCATATGATCTTAATAAATCCAATTTAAGTGGGTTGGTGTGACATCAATCAATGAATTGAGATTTATAAATTATCCCAAATATTGATTAATTTACTCAGATGGGAAAAATATTATTTATGAAGCATAAATCATAGGTCGTAGAAATGTTTAGATTTTTCAGAAGAGACGTTGAGAGAGAAATGTGTGTTTATATAATGAAGGTGAGAATTGATAATAAAAATTAATACACATGAAATGATTTCAAATCATATCTGAAGAAGAATGTAATAAAACAGTAGTACAGTACTCCATATCCCCCTTAAAAATGGAGTATTATAATGGAAAAACAGTACCTTGGTGGAAATGGGAAGAAGCATACTAGCTGAGTATAAACATTCCTTGTTTTTTGGGGGAGAAGTTTTAATACTATTTTAAATGTACAAAAAGATATTTTTTATGGCCAGAATCCATCATGAATTCCAAAGAGATTTATTATATAAAAAATCCTTGAGTGAAATATTTCATGGTTTTTTGAAGTCCCTATTTTCTAAAAATCAATAATTTCGACCTTTGAAAATTTGATGAAAATGATGGGGATGGAATTTTCATAGGATATTCACCCAATAGAAGAAGATAAAAATGTTATAAAAAGAATTTAAAAAAGATTTTGGATTCATATGATGTTAAAAGTTTTGAAAATCCACAACCTTAGATAACTGGAAATTTTGAGAAATAAAATTAGAAGACATATAATGAGAATAATAAAATTGAATAAGATAATGAGCCAAAAAAAGTGAACGAAGATTCAAAAAAATCATGAAATGAGTAAAGTGGGAGAGAAAAAAAACTCTAAAATTTCATACTTTTCAAAAATAGCTATAATCAAATAATATTATTAGAAATCATAATCCTCTAGTTTAGTCCATAATAAAGTTAGTATTTTAAAATGAAACATCACTTATCTCACAAGTTGAACCAGAATTTGTTTTAGAAGCTATTGAACATGAAGAATTTGTATATGATATAGATGTAGAGGTAGATCAGCTTGAGAAAAATGACACCTAGTAAATTTTAACACATCATCACGAAATAATATTATTGGGAAATTTTGAGGGCTATAGAAACGACGTTCGGTGAGGTCCGTGGTTCGATTCCTAGAAGCCCGCTCTTGGGGGAATTTCACCCTCCCCTACACCACTCACCTTATCGGGTCACCTGGTGTCTCACCGGGTGGGAAGAAGGGTGCAGACCACCTAGCTGATGTATTCCAATGTTGAACCATCGCTGATCGGAATATTACCTTATGGGACGCTCTGTCATCCTGGAAAGAATGGCTCTTTCCCAACTGGGACTTCTCTAGATAACCTCTTTGTAGGAAGGGGGTTCCTGGGTGTGGAGGGTTTGAAAAGGCCTCTCCCAAGGATTCTATTTTCAAAAAAAGAAAGAATATTATTGATAAAAAAGGTAAATATATAAATAATCTAAATGAACAAAGGAAAATTTTAAGAAACAATCCACAAATTTTTTTAAGGATATTCATAAGTATGATGTGCAGATTTTGAAGAAAAATTGTCCCCTACTGCAATATTGGAAAATATCAAACTGAACATAAAATAGTTTTCACATCATTGTTATAATTTTTTTTCAAATGGATATAACTTCAACATTATTGAGTGTAGATATTAAGTAAGATGTTTACATTAAATAAAAAAGTGTATTTTACTTGATAGAGTTGAAACAAATGTTATAGGTTTACGAAAGCCATTTATGGATAGATATAAACTCTGTGATCCCGGTACTCCTAACATGATAATTGATTGAAAAAGGTGAATTTTTATAAAGTTATTTTTTTATAGTAAATTAGATATCGAGTAATTGAACTCAGGTATACAAATTTGTATTCTCAATGATGATGACATATTGATTCAGAATGATAGAAGAAATGAAAGTAAAGAGTTTGTTGAAGAAATGAAGAAAAAATTTTAAATGAGTTGTTATAACGGTTTTTCATGATATATATTTATATCTCAAGAAAATTATTTCAATGAGTTGTTAAAAATATTTTTCATGATGGACTCTAACTGAGTTTCTACATCTATTTATTTTAGAAAATATTTGAGTAAAGATGACGCTGGGAGAATTGTGAATTAAAAAGAAATATGAAAGTTGATATAAATTTTATTATATATTATAAATTCAAGGATAAATATAATTTATGTAGTGACTATAGAAAATATATAAGAGTGATATGAAAGAATAAAATATATTGGTAGAAAACAATTCTCATATTTGTTAAAGGGACAATTTTCTTATGGGTTGTTGTATAAGAAAATATTTTATATTAAATTTCAAGGATATACTAATTATTATTGTTCTAGAGATATGATATTAAATAAAAATCAGGAAGAAATTTTTACATGGGTGAATGATCTGTCACTACTGGAAAAATACCCTATACCAACGGTTTGGAACCGTTGGTATAGGCCTCCAAATCATTGGTATAGCCTATACCAACGGTTTGGAGAACCATGGCCATGTAAGTCATGGGGATATATCTATACCAATGGTTTTCCCAAAACCATTGGTATAGATGTATACCAACAGTTTTGAAAACCATTGGTATAAGTAATATGAAAAATCTATACCAACTGTTCCATAAAACCGTTGGTATATGTATTTCAAAAAAGAAGCATTCGGTGGGTTTTGATCCCAGTACCTGCAGTTTATTATTGAACGACCTAACCACTAACCTAACTTGACTTTTGCGAACATAATTTCATAAATATATATTTTTATTATCATAATTATTTTAAATTTTAATTTATTTATTGTTCTCAGTAAGACGATTCCATAAAAAAAATACATGTAACAATACCAAATGTTCTCAAAACCGTTAGTATAGACTTATACCAAAGGTTTTGAGAACCGTTGGTATAGGTTCTTTGATTTTGGGACCTATACCAACGGTTTTGGACAAACTTTTGTTATAGGGGGGACCTGTTCAAATTTTATGGCCAAACCATTGGCATAAGTCCCCCATATAGCAATAGGTTTCCCAAAACCATTGGTATAGGTCCATATAAGGGACCTATACCAATGTTTTTGGCCAAACCGTTGGTATATGACCAAATTAGTGACCTATACCAACGGTTTTCCCAAAAATGTTGGTATAGATCACATTTCTAGAAGTATGTGAGTTAAAATTGTTAGAAACAAAGTTCAATGAACTTTATTAAATTGGAAGAATAATATGTTTCCACTACCTAGGATTTCACTCAAATGTTAAGAATGAATGTTCAGTTGGAATACTTGAAAGTTAGAGTTTTCAAACCATTGAAGATAATTTATGACAATCAGGGTTTAATTTATCTTTCCAAAAACCATGTACAACACTCAAGATCCCTGAATATTAATATTAAGTATCATTTCATAAAAGAGAAATTTGATAGAAGAGATGTTATACTTGAGTACAACTCTACAAAATATCAAACTGTATATGCTTTCATGAATGTAGTTCCAAAAGATAGATTTGTGTAATTGAGGTAACAAATTCATTTTTATCCACAATAAAAAACTTCCTAAAATATATAAGTATGTCCCCCACTATTTCTGGATTATATTTACAAAGGGGTATAATAGGTATAATCTTCCCCTAAATGGGGGAGAGAAATTACATTTCTTCATAAATGTATTTGATTTTCATGTTATCATAAAATGGTAGAGATAAAAAAAATTATGAGTTGAATGTTTGTAACAAAAGTTAAAAAGATGAAATTTGGGTGGATTTTATCTTAACATGGATGAAAATTTTAGTATCACTAAAGAATAGAATTACTTTAAAAACAATACTGTATTCAGTATTGTGGTTTTATGACATAATTTATGTGAAATGATGTGTTTTGGTTAATGTTAAAAGAAATAAGTTGGGAAAAATCATTTGTGATGAAAAATGATGACTGTTCAAATTTTTTTATGAGAGTATTCAATAAATACAAAGGTAAAGATTAAAGATCCTTTGTGTCATTTTTGAATTTTTTTTAGAACTAACCTTTATTAAATATTTACTTTCAAAAAAATGTGAAACCATAGTTTTTAGAAGCTTAAAATGTGGTTGTTATAAATTTTTTTGAAAAAAATGATATTAGGCAGTCTATTTAAAAACCTACTAAATAAGTCAGATGATTCTTTTCTATTTCTTTTGAGTTTTTAACATGAAAAATTATTTGGGATTGAAGATGAAGTATGTTGTGTGAAATAGAAGTTTTCAAAAATGATGTTCTAGAAGAACTATTCAGATAAAAGTTTGTGTGTTTGGAATAATTTAAAGGATTTTCTCAATTTAAGAATTTTTTAATGTGAGGATGGTAAAATCAAATCATTAGAAAAACCCTCCGGGTGGAGTTTTTGTGTGATGAAGCTAGCATTGATTTTGCTGAGTCATATGAACATTTAGTAAGAAAGTTTAAAAATTACATAATTCAAAATGAATTTCATGTAAGAGAAAATTTCATAATAAAGTTTCTATTAGGAAATACCTTCCATTATGATGTTTTCACACTAAACATTAGATGAAAAAAAGTCACATTTCCTAAAAAGTTGAGTCGTTAGTCATACCTTTTGAAAGATGTTCATATGTTTTCATCGTATGTACAAACTACAAATAATTGGATATAAAGAATCATTATCTTCATACCAAATTAGTTTGTTGAATATTTTGTTTCAATTGTTTTGGAGTTTCATAAATGACAAATTAATTTAAAAGGAAAAAATAATGAAAAGGGAGGAGATAAATTTTTTCTAGACACAAAAACATGTAGAAAAATGTTTCTAAGAATTAAGTTCTCTAGTTGAATATCTTTTAATAGAGACATGTAAATAATTTTGAATATTTTTCAAAAAAAAAGAAGGTGATTAGATGGGGGATTTGTTAAGATGAAGAGAATTTCAACTTGGTAACTCAAAAGATGATAGTGTATTGAGGTTTTTGTGATCCACTAAAAACATAATATTGGACTAAGATACCAGAAAAAAATTACAAGAATTTACAAATATTAAATTTTTGTGCAATCGTAGAATGAATAAAAAGGAATGAAACAAGAATTTATTAATTTTATGAACTGGTAGAGATTTTTCATGTGACTAAAGTCATTATAAGTTACAACAATTTAGTCAACCATATTTTTATGTTGTTAAATTGATTTTCATGTGGTTTTAGAACAACAAATAGAGGCAATGTGAGTTTTCTGAACATACAGTTTTGTTTAAATTTTAATTTTTAAAGTTTTGTTTTAGGATAAACATGAGGAAGATTCAATTGGATGATAATTTATTAGAATAAGATTTATAGAGTTTGAGAAAAAAAATAATGATAATATGGAGATTTTCTAAAATATGTTCAGGAAAAACATTTTCTGGATAGATGGTTTTCTAAGAATGATGAGGTTGTGTTGTTTTCAATCAATTTTTCATCTAGCTAAAAATGAACAATTTTAAAGAGTTAATTAGCATGTGATGTTAACAAATTTTAATAATGGTTATAAATTTATGTTGATTTCATGTATTTTAAATATTATTTAAGAAGACTTTGGAATGATTGATAAGAGCTCAAGTGAAATATAAATGTGTGAAACATTTTGTTTTTTTGAATTTTAGTGTGTCCGAAAACAAAATGGATTTTCCTCATTTTACATTATAATGGAACATAAATAAAGGGTTAAAATTGAATCATTCTTTATAATAATCACCCTACACAAAAAATGAATCCCTTCAGAATTTTTATCATAAGTGAGTTTCTAATTAAATCAAATTTTGGTTAAAGAAAATATCTAGAAAGAGAAAGTTTTTATAAGAAGCATTGGCCATAGTCTAAGTTCAAAATATTTGATAGAAAATATAGAATTATTTTATAAAAATTTATGAGGTGATAAGTTTTGAAAATCATATAGATATCAGTTTATATTAGGCGTTCATTTTCAGTGAGGTTCACTAGATGGACTTTCACCAGATCTAGAAAGAGCGCACCCGATAGACATCTACTGGATATATGAAATCGAATGGACTAGTTTTTCCAATGTAAATTTTTTGTAGTTGATTTACAATGTTTTGTATCATTTTGATATCAGATGTTTTGTATGAAAAACATTAAAAATTAATTTTAGTAAGTATAATCCTACTTATCAGGATATATTTCTAATGGGATTTGGATCAAAATTTGTATCGAATTATTACTAATAGTGGATTTCATAGACCCAGGGGAGTGGAAATGGAAAGGATGTTAGTTCTCACACTTAGGTTAGAGATTTTAAAGATTGTGTTCCTTTTTTTACATCCTCATGTTTTTATTTTTGTGAGTTTTTTATAATATTGATAAGAAATTTTATTCTAATAAGCTGTAGTGATTTGATTCCATAAATTTGGAAATTTGTAAAAAGGAAACCATTGATTCACCCCCCACATTCTTAGTGGTTTAGTAATATTTAGAAATATTAATGTAAATACTGAACATATATGACATCTATGAAATATTTATAGTTATTTTAATATAATATATCATTTACCTTATTACCCTCCCACATATTAGAAATTGATAATGTCACTCATGCGTATGTGTAGAATATCACCTCCATGAAGCAAGGTGATTCATTTTTCATGTTAACCATTAATAGATGATTTCTTGTATATAATTAATTTATATGATATTTATGTAATGATTAATATTTTTTTGATGATGAAACCATGTCTAAGGTGAAACAACCCTCGAATCAAAACATGAATGGAAAATTGATTATTATTCACCTGAATGTCCATTTTAAAGAATAATTATAAACAAATAGATAATTGGAAATCATAAAGTATGATAAATATATTGTTATATATGTATATGGTTTTGGTTGAGATGAATAATATATTTAAATTTGTTGTTCTCAGTTTTAAATCTCTTACGAATAAATTCAAAACTGAGATAAGGGTTTATTTCACAATACTATCATTATTTTGGATTTTTTATGTTTAAGTTTCTATTACGGGACTTACATGATATCTATATCTTAAATACCATCTATTTAATTTTTCTCTTTTTCTTTGTAAAATTAATTTTTTTTTCATTTAACTCTCTTTAAATACTGAAGAGTCCAAAATAATATTTTTAAGGAAAACAAAATATTTTTATTCAGTTGTGAATATTTTTATTAAATGTTAATATTTGCTTAAAAAAATCAAGAATTTTTTTAATATTTTATAATTATTTATTGATTTTTTACTCAATTTGGACTTAATATTATAAAATTTAAAAGTTATATTATTGTCATTCTCCGAATGAGGTACTTTTTTTTAATTGTGTGAACATAATATTTGTTTTAAAATTTACTATATAAATTTTTTTCCAACTATCATAAATATTATTTAAAATGAATATTAATTTAAAACCTTCAATGGCTTGTTATAATGAAAATATATTTCCTAATATTTTGGATGTTTTTAGATTTTGAATAAAATATTTTATAATGAAAATGGTTTTTCCTCAATAAATTTTCCAATTTTATTTTTAAAGAATTTACATCTTTTTTAACATACTTTGAGGAATATTATGATTTAATAAGGATAAAATATAATGGTACCTTCCACTATATTTCTCAATATATTTAATCTTACACCCTGATATTTTCATCAAAATATTTTTCTGTAAATACTTTTATTTCTTTGGTAGATTTTATCTCACGCAACAATGAGCTTAAAAAACCATGATATACTATTAAAATATTATAATTTTAATAGAAAAAATTATAACCTAGCTTTCTAATTGGTGGGTATGAATAGGAATAACCATATTAAGAAATATATTTATTTTTTAATTCTAGGAAAATAAAAACTTATTTTTAGTAATGTCATTTTATTCTTCAAAAGTATATTATCTTCCGAAAATGATATTATTTCTCTCTATGAGAAAATAAATATAATTTATTTTGATACATTTATAAAATTTATATGAAAAAAATCATTTTTTTATTCTTCATCTCAAAAATTATCTTAGGATGAATTTTAGTGGATTTTTTAAAATGATGGAAATTTTACTGAATAGTGAAAAATACTAATTTTCATTGAAAATTGTATTTTGTTTTAAAGCATTTAAAAATTAAAATTCTATTTTTGATAATTTTCAGATTTAATTAGTTTATTATTATTATAATTAATTTAATTTTTTTTGAAATAAATTTTATACATTAATTTTTTATAAAAACATTTTTTTCTTAAAAAAGTTGTTTTTGGAAAAACTGTTTTCATTGTGTTTTCGGTCTAATATAAAATTACATAATTCCAAATATTATTTTTTATTTTTAAAAATTTATTAAATATATTGAATAAGGATTTTAAAATTTATAAAATATTTTTCTTTTATTGGTGGTCAATATGAATAGAAAACTTTGAAAATTTATTACCACTGTAAAGGGTAAATCGAGTAATTCAGAATACAGATAACATGACTGGGACTATCAAATTTCCCAAACACCTATCCAAATTTTATTATATTTTTAATTTGTTACCAGAATCATCTAATGGTATAATTTATGACCATTTGAGGCCACTTTGATAATGTTATGACCATTAAAGTAATTTATTTAAAGAAAATTCAAAGATGTCATCCTAATGATTTTAATAAGTGTAACATTTTTAATACATGATAATCCAAAAGATATGTTCGAATATAAATAGTATTTTCAATACTAAATTTTTTTATTCATCATGGTAATTTTTTTTAATTTTTATAGAAGAAATGATTATCTTAAATTCTTGCACAATGCTAATGTGGTAATTATTCAATTAACATAAAAATAAAAAACAATATTAAAAATATAAAAATATTTTTTTTTGAGATACTTAATGTTATCCAAGATTTATATAGAAAAACATGACATATTTAAGATATAATAAAATATCAGTTTCTAATTATACTTACTGCCTTGATGATTTGAATGTTATAGTAATGAATACTATCAAAATTGACAATAATGATATTTTATAGATTTAATAATTTATTAAATTATTTAAAAATAATAAATATATGAAATAAGAAAATTTTGATCATTTAGTTTCTAATATGTCATAATATATTCATTTATGGTCCATTTTGAATTATTTGTCTCTATAATGATCTTATTATATTTTCATATTTTGAGAAATTCCAAAATCACCCCTCTCCACCCCTTTTAAATACCACCCATTCTCCTCACACCTTTCTATCCTTGAATATTTTAAAATATATACCAACCACTCTCCTCCAAAATCTCCCCACATTAGGAGATTCTTGTCTCACCAAAATACTAATTCCATATTACTCATTGGGGTCCATTAAGTAGGTGATATTCAAGACGTAACATTCTCAAACAAACACTTTTAATTTCCTCTATTCTTCTACCATCTCCTAACATCTTTCATCCAATAAAGAATTATAACTCAAGTATAATGTTTATAATGTAATTTTATATTTCTAACAGAATATTTTATATCTATCCCATTTTCTGAACTCCTTTTATTCAAGGAATTAAAGCATTGTCCAAATTATGGTGGTTAGTCGTCTCCATGAATAATGAGTTTTTATTTTTTCTATTACCACCTCCAAGGATTATGATTAAATAATTATTTTGGTTAAACTATATTTTAATGAGTATATTATATCATATTTCATGTTACCAAACTAATTTATAGGAATAATATTAATTACAATTAAACTAATTCAATATGGTATCAAAAACCACCAAAATAAACAAAATATTTATCATTGACATTTTATCAAATGAATCATCCTCATGTTAGAAAATAAAATGAAATATGGGACAATTTAAGCTTATATAAGTGTATGAATTCCATTTCATTTAAATTCGGTAATATCATTCAATTTTGATAAGAACTTCCATAATTATACACAAGTGAACCAACCCTGAAACAATGAACAAAACCCCCTCGAAATGACAAAATTGAGCCTTAAAACTCATAATAATGGCCATAAATGAAATTAATAAAATAATAATTAATCAAATACATGTGGAATAGGTTCTTAATTAAGTAATTAATTATTCTAATTTGATTATCCATTATATTTATTGAAAGTGAAGAACACTTTCTGGCATAGGGTTAGGGATCTCTCTGAACCTCCATATTTCCTTTAGGTTATTTTTTTTCTCTCTTTGCCTCAATTTATCTCTTAATTAATATTATGTAAATATATTATATTCTATTTATATGTACCAAAAAAATTTATCTCAATCATAAATTTTTATTTAATGTGTAATAACATGTTTAACAAGGTTCCTTTCTCAATTCATCAATATAAGTAAACCCGATTAAAAGAAACTTTTCCGTTTCATACCCATATTCATGTACACTCTATAAATGATTTAAATAGAAAATATTTATTTAAAATAACCCTATTTATCATGATTAAATATTTAATTTCTTTTCATGTTTTATGAAAATATTTATTCTTATATACTCTTTGAAGACTCCTTATTTGTTTCCCTCAAACCGTACTTAAGTGGTTCATTTAGAATGTTACCTAATCACTCATTTTCATGTTTTCAATTTGGTTGGACGTCATTATTATTTGTTAAACAGTCCTAAAAACATCCCAAAGGGAATAAAATACACCCATAATCACTTTTTAGAAGAAATCAAGCATTCCCACAGGATCGATAAAGTGAATGGATTCAAATTGAATTGCAAACTTCAGAAGAAACAAGAAGAAATTAGACTTCTCAAAGAGATTTAAGTGACATGCATACCATAACCAGGATGGTTTCATGGAACACATGAATTTCACACCACTAGTACACGGAATGACCCATGAGTTTCTGGCCCACGGAGTAATGGACCAAAATCCCAGTATTTTGTGAGCCACATCGCTGGCGGAATCAACCACATGAAGGCCATACACATACCATCATGTGAATACAATAGTTCGCGGATGAAGAAAATCGGTAGGGTTCCATGAACCATGACTCGTGAACCGAAACTTCCTTAAACCTCATTTGACTGAGACATACATGGGTTGAGATATGTCTTCATGGGCTACTACAAATGGTTTCACATTCCCATAGATATGATATTCCCAATGCTCTATAAAAAAAATCATAAAATGAATTGGGAAAGGACATATGAATAAAGCACTAAGGAGACCCTAGATGTTAGAAGAACGAAATCAGAGAGGATTCCAGCTTCGGTTTTGAATCATCGATGAAGTTCAAATTGTGAACCACATTTTCATAGTTATAACCACCTGGGAACCATAAAACAAATGAACATAATAATAATGGGAAAACCGTGGACCTTATTGGTTTCATCATGAACCAATGAACCCTGGCAGATGAACTCCCCATAAATGATTTGTTCCAGGACCACCTTCAATACGGTGCCATGCATAGTGTATCTCTATACAGATTGAACCTTGTGTCTCATACTACATCAGTACATAGATGGAACCTAAAGCGGTGGGGTAGACCGTATTCAGGACTGTGCACCGTTGTGGTGCATGGTGGTCTATTCTCAAGCCTACATACTATTTCGATATGCAGATGACCCCTCTACCCACATACCAGTTTGATATTAGAATCTCCCCCAATCCCACATGAGAAGATAATACATATAATGGGGCGTCTATGGGTATACATCCCTCTGACTCAAATCTCTCCCCTCGGTTACCATCCATCCCTCAATAGACTCTCTATCAACCAGTCCCCCTACATCAAGACAAAGCCTCCTCCAAAGCCACCAGACTCATATGATAAGATCATCAGTCACATCAGCATGCCCCTTTGAGTCTACATACCCATGGTAAGTGGAGTCACGAAGGGTCTACACAAAATGGTTCGAACTCCAAAGATGTTTGTATGTCTGCATTCCCATGGTAACCCATAGTCCAACATTGGGATGCTGATGTGAATCACCCCATTCTAGGGATTAAGGGTGATCACTGTCTTTTCCATTCAATGAGGAATGGTGATCAGTCGAAGGAATTATATTTTTTCCTCCTTTTGATGAGAGGCGACATTCCCCCCCCCCTTTCTTGAAACATGTTTTGGTGCACTCCCACTAATGTAAGTCACTAACCATATGAGGGTCATGGGGCAAGATCCCTAATTTAATCCCACATTAAAAGGTTCATCACTTCGTGCCCTCACCCACCGTATCATCGACTTCTTCTACCGTAGGCCTACCCTGTTTCATTGGAGGGGGAGACGGTGTGTGGTTGGTTGAACATCTCAATTTTTTTTTTGTTTCTCACACTGAGTAGAACTGACATGGGCTTAGATATTTGTGATGATCACAACATCCAAAAAATCAAACCATGTTTAACTACAAGAACACTAATTTCTATTCAAACCATGATACGTAGGATTTTTTCTTAAAGGCCTGAGCTAAAAAGGGTACCCTTCCACAAGGGTTCAGCCAATCATGTTCACCTCTAATGCAAAGCTTCCACACCTAAGCCACAACTGGTCCTAAACTATGAGAACACAAATTCATGTTCAAACCAAGATACATATGACACTTTCTTGAAGGGAATACCTCAAAAGGGGTGCCCTTCTAAAAGGGTTCACCCAATCATGTCCCCTCAAATGCATCACCTCCATATGTAATCCCCAAGTTTTCTGAACTACATGGGCTCTAATCAATCTCTTGACGATATTCAAGAAGTCTATATTATGGGGTCTATCCAATCCTCCCTTAAAGGAAAACAACACAGAGAAGATCAAAACAAAGATGGCAGTGGGAGACTCTCTATATTAACAGACGAATTCTTATCACCCATCAGACCATTTTTTAATTTTTTTTCCCAGACCTGAAAACATTCTTAATTAGGGTCCAAAAAAAAATAGTGAAACATATGTGAATCTTTAATGAAGGTTTCAGTTTTACCCCACTCAAGACCCATCACCCCATAATAAAAAAGTGGGGAAGGGGGAAAATATGAGTCATCCAATATTCATATGTTCAAGAGATGATAATTTGATTGGGTTTTGTTGTCAGTATATGTCATATATATAAATATATATATTAGGTTCTTGTAGAGAAACCTTCGATCCAAATGACATCCTGAGGACTAATGCAAACACACACCTTAGCGATCCCATAGGTGGTCGAGGCCCTGATGATGAGTAGGACCCCCTCGCCTACACAGTGTCTTCAATGCTGGGTATCTAACACACTTATCAATGAGTACCACCGAAATGGCACTCTCCTCACAATAGAGGTTGAAAGACATTCCCCCCAATCTGTAAAATCTCTCTAGCCACCTCCTCAGTCATAGTCGGCGCCCCATCACAAGGAGGACCCGTTGGTCGTCTCAACCCATTTTGGGAGCCTATCCCCAAAACATGAAAACAATTTCCTCCCTTATATTAGGGAGGAAGATGAAGTCTATATTGATGACTTCATCTCAACTGAATTGGGGTCCTACTCATAGGACCCTACCAGAGAGCATCGCTACCAACACTGGGTGACCAAGTCTCCTCATGCTGAAGAGGACCTTATACCATGGGAGCCTGTAATAGTCTAGAAGACCTGGGCCCCTCGGGTAGCCCACTGAGGGCTGAAAATATATAATCAGGAATTGGTTGTTACCCTAGTTTCTGATGGGAACCTCTGTCGTAAAAAAGTATAGGAATTCAACAGGAAGACATACAACTCTACCCCTTATACTCAAACCCACAACATAAACTGGGTGGTATAATATGATCACGTGTATGTTCCTGCTAGTGCTCGTTGGTCCTGCAGTGTAGACAGAGTGGAAAATTATATTCAGATGTAGATATCACTCAATTCGAAAGAATCATTTCATCCAAATAGGACACCAACCAGCTACACGCATGCAAAAATATCTACCGATGCATATCAAACATTCCATCAAAATAGGTTGATAAGGAAGTATGAGAAAATTCAAATTCTTGCAGATGCATACAAAGCTCGTTAGACAAATAAAATGGAAAGAGAGCAGATGAAAATTCCTTCTCAGGAATATTAAGTCTGCCAGTCATGTATGGTGGCAATGGAAGAAGACAACCGGCTGTAGACTCGTACCTCTATCTGAGAAAAATAGAACATCTAGTATCTACTAGAAACCAATGGTGGACCGGAGCAGGCATAAACTCCTACTCCAACATCGGAATTGGCCTTCGTAACTATTCCATCCAAAAAATGTATCTCAGCACATCCTATAAATGATAGAAGATCAAACGTTGATTCTAGACCATATCCTCCAAACATGCCATGATATCATTGCATCGACGGAAAAGGCGAGCAACCAGGTCAACAACCCTATTTTGTCACACCGAATGAATTTCTCGCAAAATGGGTTAGTCAATCCATAGCAAGATTGCATTCCTTCTCTATTCCCGGAGGGTCGATGGAAATATCCCGTGACACATGGACAACCGGATCAGGAACAAATACTGGTTCCAACAGTGGGATTTTGGTCTAATGTGGTGGCTGCTCCCGAGAAAGCTTATATCCCTGCCAAAACACAGGATGTTTGTCAGCGTATCCCGATGACATCACAGGAACCAAAAATACATGGAACTGTATATAAAAGTCATTACCAACAACAGACGACCCTAGTAACCCACAAGAGAGAGTGCAAAAATAAAATGCGCTAAATGAAATCAAAAAATGAAGAACACTCACTTGATCTTATTCTGCTCGAAGCTATAGTTCTTGATGCCCTTGTTTCCCAAGACCCTATCAATCAATTACCAAATTATGGAAGTGGTGGTAGAAGTTACAAAGACGCACCCCTCAATGTTTCTACCAGCTGCTCTAAAGGTTCTCCCCTGAGCACCCATAGGGGCTTACTCCATGGGCCAAGAATGATTGATCACGAGAGCCTATCTCATGATGTTTGTTAGGGTATCCCTCCCCTTGACCTAAAGATAATACCGCATGAAGGTCATCCAATTATTTTCATCCACCCTAAAGGTCCTCCCTAGGGTATACGCTGTAGATATGCTTCTCCCTATAGTCAAATGTCAAGTCATGATGGTAGTACTTTCCATGATGGCAGTCATTGTGAAGGCCCTCCCTGCAATGGAATTTGTTGTTAAGGCCCTCCCCATAGTAACATCAAGCAACGAGAAGGTCCTATCCTCATTGTAGTAAATCCTGAAGGCTCTCCCCAAGATGTACAACAACCAAATAACAAGTTGTAATAGTATTCATTGCCATCATAGTAGTCATCAAAAAGGTCATCCACTCCATTACATCAAGTAGCAAGAAGGTCATCACCTTATTGTAGCCTTCCCTAAAGGTAATCCCCAGTTTATACACCAACAGGACACTCCACATGGTCAGACATCAACTTAAAATGGTATCCCTCGCAAATGTAGCACCGACTGTGAAGGTCCTCCCAGAAATTAAAATTCATACTAGACAGAAGGCCATCCACTTTTAGGGACTAATGTGATAATTCCCTCTTATGAAAAGGCACACAGAATGATGCATTCAGATATATCAAACACTTTGTCTATGACGAGTGATATACTTTCTCAACCAGAGGAAGTTCCAAACCATGGTCATCTTCTAAGCCACCCCCACACCGTTCACATATCAATGAGGCTCCCACCAGCTCGGCTACTAGGAACGAAATTATTAAGAATCTATCAATATGGGAATAGAAAGTAGAGGAGTCCCCTGAAGAATAACAGTAGGATATGTTTCTCATGGGAAGACAAATAGATAAGGATAATATACACATGATGTATTGGCCTATGGACACTTCCTATATTGACAAACCAAGGACATTGATTGAGGAATGTATTCAGGCTATTCAACATAATATCTAGACAACTTTCCACTAGATAAAAGAAAATTTATATCCCTATTAAGGGTATGTATTCCATGTCAATAAATTAGGGGAGCTTCTCCATCTAATTGACCTAGAAGCCCTCCTGTATGCATGGCATCCACAATCAGATTGGCGAAAGAAAAACCTTGAACTAGAATGCTCCATGCATTGCACATGTTTTATTGCCTCATTGGTGACGAACCATATGGAGTGCATATTCATGGATAGAGAGAACATGGAGCTCTTCACTTCACTGCATGTCCCATCCAGCAGGCCTCATTGGAAATGAAATCTTGAAAATTCATTACCCAAATGCAATAATAAAATGAAATACATGGTCAGGAAATATGGAATACTCAACTAAAACTGGCCCAGAGTAAGCCTCAAAAGTGTCTGGTCTGAGAAGATCAATCCATCAAAAATCATCTGATCTAGTTAACTTAGAACATCTAGTAGGATTCATGACTATGGGAATCCAAATACAAAGCAGTTCTCATGTCTTCAAAATCCAATAAATCTCATGTAGGTCTAGCTGCATACTCAGCACACACCTACGCGGGAGTGCATGAAATCAAAAAAGTTGAAAAAATGGAAGCTACAGCCGCAATATGAGAACAACCCCACCCCACAAGGCTAGGAACATTTTAACTCAAAATTCCCCTATAATACCAACAAATCCATGTATTAGTGTATCAGCGGAATAACGATAGAAACCCTAGCCCGCGGTATTGGGGGAATTTTTACCACAAGTTCCCACATAGTATATGTCTGTCTTCTCTATTATGGGAAGAACTATGAGAATAGAGGTCAACTATTGCACCCCATATCGTTGTTCATACCCTCTAAGATAAAGGAAAATTATGAAGTCATATTAGGGATCCCTTCAGGTAAAATGTTTCCAAGATACCCATAGAATAATGTAGAATGGAAGGAGAAAGTCCAACAAAGGACGTAGAAATCTTTCCTACCACTCGGCACCAGGTACAGTACCCCTAATGTTGTATGAATCAATGAAAATGGTAAACTAAAACCCCATTGATCACACAATAAATGAAACAAAGTGACAGGTCTCAAGAGAATATGGTTCCCTCCCATAGGCATCCCACATCGAGCCTAATGGTGTGCATAACCAAAACTAATGAGCGGTCCTAAATTTGGTTCCCCTTTAGTTAATCCATTATTACCTCCCTTGAGAAACCCCAATTGGGAGAATAATAAATTCTAGGTCATCTATGACCCACATCCTCCTCCCCCTGAGAATTTATCCCTCATCCTTGAAGAAAGATTCACCAACTAGGATGAAGAAATGAAATAGCTCAGGTAATTTAATGTCGAGATGTGTCGAGGGAGAGATCTTGTCAGATGGGTTTCCCCTACGGAACATCAACAGGTGTTCCCAAAAGAGGTTCCCCTACCACAGGAACTCGTCCCTCTAAATGAATTCAACCTCAGATTTCCATCCAATCTGGCAATGAGACCATAAACCTACATAAAACCATCCCTAGAAAGACATCAAGACTTCCCTATACTAGGAAAGTAGCTAGAGTATATATTGGAAAACACAAAAAGGATACCCCTAGCTTGGTATCCAACCCAAATTATAGCAGCACCGGCACATCTAGCTTTTTCCCCTACTGAATCCTCCCAAGCTCAAGTCCGACATGATATGCATCAAGGGATCGTGAATACTGTCAAGAAACTAATAGCTCGACTAGAACGTATAGAAGGGTGGTGCGCTCTGATACAACAAGAGAACAAACCCTACCCTAATTGGGTGTGTAATGTTCTTCCACTACCAAACATAAAAAATATCATATTCCCAGTATTCAATGGCTTAGGAGACCCGAAACAGCATCTAATGCACTATGCCTCTTACTATGATCCCATGATGGGAACTCCAGAGCAGTAATAAGCAGTAAAACTTAGGTTCTTTGTGCGAAACCTACAAGTTTCAGCCTTTGTATTGTATACTAGTTTACTAGATAACTCAATAATAGGTTTGGAGGACCTCCAGTGATAGTTTCTCTTCCAATTCAGTTCGCCATTTCCTAAGACACTGGTCAGTGCTCTCATGAACTTTAAGTACTGAAAGAATGAAAGAGTTTTAGACTTCATTAATAGATGGAAATTCCTGACTTATTCCTTGAACAGGCCTCTCCCCCATGATGAAATGATCTCTATGTTTGTTGATAGCCTTGGTGATGAATTGCGAACACTACTCATCCAAGTGAAGTATACAAGTGGGTTCTGATATTTATCTGTTATTACCCAAAGGATAGAATGCTCCTTTAAAAGAACCAATATCATGTCCCATGTGGCCCCATCAACACTATGAAAAATAATTCGAAAGGATGAAGTGACTTATATCACGCTTAAGTCACCCCTTTCACCATATGTAGTTGTGAGTCCTCAACCAAACCATGTGGGACCCCCTAGATTCCATCGTCCACCCCCCCAACTACAAGATAATCTAAGGGGTGCTAAAATAAATCAGTTTGAGGAGTTAAGAAATAAATTTTACTCATTCTGAGATGACCAAGTTTGTGGCTACTTTATAACCACCATGAATTGAAACATTCTTGGGATACAAGAGCCAAAATGAGAAAATTAAATGGGTATTAAAGGCCATCCAAATTATTTTCCCTATCACAGGATAGTGGGGAATACCATCCAAGAGTGATTTGTCTTCAAGGATCTCCTTTAAAAGATGGTGAATTCCAGATGTGTCATGTTGGGTCTACCACTAGCTCATGTGGTGTATGTATCCACCTTAGACCCAAGAGAAGAAGATGAGTGGAAAGAAGTCACCAGAAAAAGGGGGAAGATTTCTGATAGTTGACTGAATCTAAAGATGGTCAACCGAGTTCAGGGAATCCTCTATGCATAGTTGATGAAACAAATTGTGCCTCCAATAGCTTCTGATGCAACATTGCTATCATCCTCATCCCTATAGCTCTATGATTCCCTGAAGGGTAGAAAGAAGGAGAATGAATGTGAGTTAGCATAAAAGCCGAAACCAGTCTTGACACAATCATACTTCATACCAATGAACTTTGCAATATAGGCACTACCCCACCAAATATGACAACGGAAACCGCCCCTCCAAATGGTATTATGGGAACAACCCCTCCAAATAGTACCATTAGCAGAACATTTTTAGACAGAAACATTTTCATATCATGAATTGGTCTTCAGAACCATTAATTTCATGCACTTAATGGACCCCTTCTCTGATGGAGACTATAGACACAAACAAGATTTTCCTATGTCCATATAGAGGGTCCAAAGAAGAGGTCACAGAGGCTAAGGTTTACCTAGAAATCATGATCATTGAAGGAGTCAAATTCCTATCCATTCCTTAACTAAAACCATTAATGATGGGAAAATCGTGGAAGGTCCCTCCGAAAAACACAAAGGGAACCGTAATGTTCCTCCACCCTTGCCAGAATAAATCTGAACTTAGTTATCTTGGAGTATATGTTGGAGGAGGAATAGATACCCAATCTCCCAAGGCATATAAGCGGACCAGTTCGGTTGAACTCAAAAAATTTCGTAGTACCGCCAACTACATTCATATTGGTCGGACCATCTACGTCCAAATATCAAGCCCCTAATGTGTCCATGAAAGAGCATCCCCAAGCTAAGAAGCTCCAACCTTTAGAGCAGAAATATGATATTATAATGTAGCTAGCCTCCGTACTGGCAAATATATCAATCATGGATGCCTTGAGTCTATCCAAAGACCTTATAGAGGCTCACATAAAATCCTTACTAAGTCCCCATTAATTCTAGGCCAAATTAGCAGTGGTCAAAGTCTATTAGACGGAGACTAGTCCCAAAGAATTCCACTCCATCCTCACCTACATAGACCAGGATAAAGATTCCATCATGAATGGACACATAAAACCCTTATATGTGTCTAGAAAGATAAATGACATTGATGTTCAAAAAAAATTCATTAACAACGGTTCTGCAGTAAACATCCTACCACTATGAAAACATTTTCAGCTACGCTATGTTATGAACAATTTAACCCCTGCACCAAGGCTTTGTTTGGATACAACTAAATCAATATGAAACCATTGGTCTGAATCAAGATAAAAAAATTCCTTGATGACCTTGTGTTTGATTCTGAGTTTTTGGTAGTGCGAAAAATTATGGCCTTTAGTGTCCTCTTAGAGACGCCCTGGTCGCATTAGGACAATACGATTATGTCATCAAATCATTTGTGTGTCAAATATTGCACTAATACAAAAAATTACACATTGTGAGCCTATAAATCCGTGTTCGAATCCTATGAGTCACATTACATCAATCCAAGTTTATATGAACCAAAATAGAAGTATTCTTTAGATGATCACGTTGAATATATCACTACCCCAAATGAATTGGAAACAGTTCCCACCGATCCCCTCCAAAAACATGGGGAAGAGTACATATTACCCATCAACCAAGTTGAATTCATATGTTCAAGCTCGGATACAGAGTCATTCATCTGTATGAATTAAATTATGGTCGCCAAGTACAAAGACACTGAAGAGTGGGTTGGCTTCAAGGATGTTAGAGAAATTCCAAAAAAAATACTCTCTCAGCATGTCCTTAGGACCCCAAACCATTCTCTCCGTACTCACTAAAAAATATAATTTATCTCCCAACATTGGAGATTTCATCTCAAGACTCCTCTCTCCATCTTAAGATGAAGAATATGATGTATAGGATGATGAAGAATAATAATAATAAGAAGACCTCAAAGAGTCCCCTTCCGCATTCAAAGAATGTGTCTCCACCAAAATCAATTAACTTATGGAGATAAACTTGGCCACAAAAGAGGACATGTGGTCCACTCTGATTAGTATGCTTATTCTTTCTAAAGACAAAAATGAATATACCTCCATCCTTAATAAAGAATAATAATTTTATTGCCTGGAACTTCAAAGAATTTCAAGGCCTTGATCCTAAGGTTTCCACTCATCATCTGGGTCTACTGAAAGACCATATTGGCTATAAGAAGGCAGCCAAAAGGACCCACCTGATGCATGCTGCAAAAATAGAGGTTGAAGTTGACTAGATAATCAATGATAACTTCATCCATGAAGTCCAATATCCAATTTGGATTGCAAAAAGAGTCCCTATCAAAAAGAAGAATGGATAGAATATATTTTTCATCTACTTCAAGAACCCTAATAAGAACTACCCAAAAGATGACTTTTTCTGTCCTGATCAAAGAATTGCTGATCAATGCAACCACCAGATATGAGTCCCTCTCTTTCATGGATGGATATTCTAGATACAACTAGATCTGAATGGCCTAAAGAGATGAACCCGATACTAATTTTAGGGCCCCTCGGGGAGTGTTCTATTATAAGGTGATTCCCTTTAGTCTAAAAATTCATGTGCTACATATCATCACGCTGTGAATCGAATTTTCGTGCCCTTCTTGGGAAAATTCGTCGAGTGCTACATTGATGATCTGGTGGCTAAATCACCACAGTGCTCGAAACACTAGATAGTTATGGAAACTATCTTCAACAAACTGCAAAAGCACAATTTAAAACTAAATCCCCCAATCTGTGCCATCGATGTTAACTCTGGGAAATTCGTTGACTTATTAGTACAGAGTCACATCATCTAAGTCGACCTTGAGAAGACAAAATCCATACTTTTCATGTCTCTGCCTCGCAACCTCACTGATTTGAGGGGTCTCCCAGGGAACCTGGCCTACATCTGGTGCATCATATCCAACCTTGTGGGTAAATTGTTACTTTTCACTAGGTTAATGAAGAAAGGGGTTACATGTGAGTGGGATAATGATTTTGAAGACTCTTTAAACAATATTAAAATATATCTCATAGGCCCACTAGTCTGGATTCCTCTATTTGAGGGGAGACCACTTTTTTTGTACATAACTACATTGGAATGCTCATTATGTGCTTTCCATGCATAGAAGAATGATGTTGGCAGTGAGAACAGTCTCTATTACCTTAGCAGAACAATGATTTATGCTGAGACTCGATATTCAAGAATCTAAAAGAATTACCTAGCCCAAATCTTCACGGTTCAGAAATTCAGGCATTACTTGCAGCACCATGAGGTCCATATGGTCTCCTAATGTAACCCGCTTAAGTATATCCTCGGTTTTCCAATTCTAATTGAATTTCTATCAATATGAGAATTCATCCTACAATAGTTTAAAATATGGTATGTTCCTTAGAAGTCCATCAAAGGCCAGACATTCATAGAAATCCTGGTGGACAACCCCTCGAAAGAAACAACCCTGTTGGATGCTAAAATTTTGAATGAAGAAGTATTCTCCATCCAAGAAGGCCCCCAGGGTTGGGAAATGTACTTTGATGGTTCTTCTAGAAGCCTAACAAGGAAGAGGATAGTGGATCCCAAAATCAAAAATTTATGCATGGGATTTATACTCATATCTCCCGAGAAGGTCGTCTTGCCTTACTTTTTTCTTCTTTCATAGGGATACATAAATAATGAAGCAGAATGTCAGGCCCTCATTACTGGACTAGAGTTTTCACTGCATGCACAAGATGAACTCTTAAAGGTAAAAGGTGATTTTGAGCTGGTCATTAAGTATGGAAATGATGATTATTAAATTTATAAATAGTTATTGTTACCTTTAATGAACCATGTTCGAGAACTAATGGCATAATTCCCATCAGAACCAATGTTGACCTATGTCCCTCAATCGCAAAATGCTCAAACCAATGCATTGGTAAATACAGCTACATCCTTGGATGATCTAGACTGGGATGAAAAAGTCATCAGAATTGCCCACCGTCGGATGGTCATTCCATTTATTCATAATAATACATAAGAAATTGATGAGATGAGACCCATTTTAAGCCTTATGGTCACACCACTACCTAGATTACTCTCATTGAAAATTACCTATGGAGGGGGGAACTCCCAAAGATTGGGCTGGGAGAGAATAGATCTAGAGGCCGAAAGTCAGCTTTTTCTTGTACAATTGTATTAACCAAGAAAAGATTGTCTATAAATGAGGCCTGCATGGAGACATTCACATGTGCATCGATGGGGAAGAGACCACTTCCATCATGATTTAAGTGCATGTCAGTGCTTGTGGTGCATACCAATCAAAAGTGAAGCTCTCCTATCATATTTGAAGTCTTGGATAATATTGGCCCACTATGATACATGATTGTTCCATATTCACCAGGAAGTTTCATTCCTACCAAGTTCATGAAAATTTTATTCACCAACCCCCTGAGCTACATTACAAAACTAAGTACACCTTGCCATTTTCCACCTGGGGGATGCATTTTGTGTGATCTTATCCCCCCACCACCACCAAAAAATTCAAGTTCATTCTCACTGCAACCGAATTATTTTAAAAATGGGACAAAGCCAAGTCCCTTAAAGAAGTCAGGTTGAAGATTATTGTTGGATTGGGGAAGTCCATCATCATTACTAGATTTGGTGCTCCTTATACAATACGGATGGAAAATGGCACCAACTTCTTCTCTACTGAGTTGGAAAAGGTATACCAGGAGTATGGAATCAAATCCAACCGCTCATCTCGCTACCATATGGTAGCCAACAGGCAGGTATGGGATTTTAAAAAGTCCATGTCCAATATAATCCAAAAGATAGTAGATATGGACATGAAATCGTGGCCAAACAGGCTCATTTAGGATTTATGGTCTTACTGCACCATAACCTGCACTGCCGCCCAAGAAACCCCGTACTCACTAGTACATGGGGCAGATGCAGTTTGTCTAATTTAAATTCAATTAAAATCACTCCATGTGGATATTTGTGAAAAAATGTCAATGGAAGTGAAATCCCAAAAAGGTTTGATGAGTTAGAGTAGCTGGATGAGAAAATGCTACACACTTTTCACCATTTGGATGTCTACCAAAATCGGATCGCACAAGCCTTCAACAAAAAGTTTTGCCTTTGGTATTTCCTTGAAGGAGAAACGGTGTTGGTCCTCAGAACCATGGTGATACTCAGGAAGAATCACCCAAATCTTGATTCAATGTAGGAGGGACCATATGTCGTACATAGGGTCTATTCCAATGGAGTATATTCCTCGATATCAATGGATGGATGGCTCATCAGAGCTCCCACCAATACAAGGTTTCTACAGAATTACTTTACATAACAATGACACCCATGGTCCAAACTCTATGAAAGTAAACTATGCGTCATCATCCTAACAAAATGATGTTAAACTTTATGGTATTATTCCTTACGACATGACATTAAATTGGGATGCTAATGTCCTCACTTCCTGACTCTAAACTGCACATCATCGCATCTTAGTTGCTAGAAGTTAAACCGCATATCATAAATCATCCTAATTTAATGACAATAGACATCATGATCCCCAAATAACTATGTACAACATTTTTCTCATTCGTCAGTTGGATAATTAGCAATTCCTCAACCCTCTATCTTCGCCCAACCCCAACAAAAAATGCCTCTATCATATTCTATATCTCCCAATAGTTATGAGGTAAATCCTTGTCACTCCAAGTTTCTCACATCGAGTATGACTCACATAAGCATAGGATTGGTAGTAAATATTCCCTCACATAAAAAAAATATAGAGGAATATGGTAGACCCGACACACATAGCATATGAAACTAAAATTCCCCTACTCCTATGTCTGAGCCAGATCTGTATAGGGAACATTCAAAACTACATATGGCTTGATTCCTTCCCCTAAAGGATATGTAGTGATGTTCGGATTTAGCATCCCAGCCCAGCCACCAACATAAATAAATTCCCTCTCATGCCCCTAAAAGATGCCTTAACCTTTGTAGGTAACATTAAGAACTATGTATGGATTGATTCCTACCCTTGCAGGATATGTAGGGACACTCGAATTTGGAATCCTAGCCCAACCACCATTTAAAAAAATCCCCCATCCTCTATTTGTTAGACTTGTGTGGATGAATCCATGAAAGGTATTAATAGAATGACATTAAACTATGATATTCCTTAAGAGTCAGGTGTGGATTGATTCCCAATGTTATGAGATCCCGAACATGCACCCAATTTCATGCTCAAAAAATTTAAAGAGATGACGGAAATTAAAAGTTTGAATTCTGACACTCATATGGAGTCAAGAGGCCATGCTTCCCCCTAAATATGAGTTAGATCTATGTGGATGTTTCAGTAGTTCATAGTTGATCATGGTTTGGATATTTCTTATATTCCCCACACACAAATTTCCATTTTTAAAACTCCAAAATTCAAGTGATCTTGGGTCCCCATAAGTATTCATGGCCATCCGAGATGGATGGATAGTGTCCTGTGGACACCTTTGTTTGACTATGCATATCATGCCCTGGTGGCTCTACATATGTTGCTTACAAAATTTCCATCAACCAAAGTCAAATTCTTCCTCAATAGAGTCCTCTCCTACCTCAGTATGCTAAATGGCTTCTAAGCCCCATGGCATTCATCTTTATCCATGTTTTCAATGGGACTATGGTTTAAACCTTCTATCATCACTCATAGATAAGGAATTCAAGAATATCACAACCATGATTATTTCAAAGCTATTAATGAAATTTGATAAATAATTTCCTCACTTCATGACCCTAAACTGAACAGTATAACATCCTCACCACACGACACTAAACTGAAAGGCCATAAATGTCCTCACTGCACTACCCTAAACTGCATATCATTACATCGTCACCACATGATGCTAAACTGTATGGCCAGAAATGTTCTCGCTGCACAACCATAAACTGCATAGTATAAAATCCTCACCGCACGATGCTAAATTGAAATCCCAGAAATGTTTTTTCTGCATGACCCTAAACTGCATAGGATAACTTCCTCACCACATCATGCTAGACTAAAAGGCCAAAAATGTTCTCGTTTCATGACCCTGAACTGCACAACATAACGTCCTCACCACATGATGCTAAACTGCAAGGCCAGAAATGTCCTGGCTGCATCACCCTAAATGGAACAACATAATTTCCTCCCCACACGATGCTAAACTACAATGCCAAAATCATCATTGTTTCGTGATGCTAAACTATAGAGAATTTTTTTAAGCCTAAAATTATCCCTGGTGTTGATTTTTCTATTCTTAAGTTTTGATCGTTAATCCTTGTAACCCCTTGGTTCTCATACTGAGCATAGCTCATGCGAGCTTAGGTACCTCAGCAGGGGATCCACCATGACATCCTGGTAAATTAATCAATGATTTTTTCCCCTATAATCACGACCCTAAAATGCATGTTATGGTTCCCTTCTCTATAAAGAACCCCATATCCTGGTCGTAAAATGTTAAACTCTAGGGTACTCCTAAGATGGGGCAAATGTGTCACCCTGCATATGAGTCAAATCTAAATAGGGATATATGATCCCATGAGTTAATCACATACCGAATATTTCGGATGTATCTAGATACACTCCTACTATACCTCAAACATTATGCTTTTAGTAATCTTGAATCTCCATAATCATCCATGGCCTTCGGAGATGGAAGGCTAGTGTCCTATAGATACCTTTGTTTGACTATGCACATCATGCCCCGATGGCTCTGTATATGATTCCTACAAGATGACCATTAATAAAAGGAAAAAATTCTTCCCCATGAGAGTCCTCTATTATCTCCGTATGATTGATGGATCTCAAGTCTCCTAATATCCCTCCTGGTTCAAGATCCCTAAAAGTCATGGTTTACATTCTCTTTCCTACCTACGTCCTGGACATATCAAAGAATTTCGTTCCGATTCACCTATGCCCTCTCTTGAGTCTTTTGTAAAATAATGATACCCCATCCATATGCATGAATTTAATCCACGCCTAAAAAAATACCCCAACTTATTTTTGGGTTACCCAGAAAAGTTCATCCAAAGAAATTTCCCCTTCCATGCTTATGTGCACCCCTTTTTAATAGGTCATATGTCATGTCCAGAAAGGTTTCAATATACCTAATCCTTCATGTCCATCGGTGATGGAAGGTTTGTGTCCATAGGAAACCGTTGTTTGACTATGCACATCATGCCATGGTGTCTCTGCAGATGATATCTTCAAGGAGACCATTAATTAAAGGAAAATTCACCCTCAGGAGAGTCCTCTCCTACCTCTGTATGCCTAAAATAGATCTCAAGACTCAAACATGTACAAATATCACAAATTCAAGGTCATAAAAAATACCTTGGTCAAGTCTGAAATTTTTAGGAAATTTCCATATGATAATTCCCAAATTGGGGCTCCTACCTCATCAAGTTTGATAAAAAATGTTCAACCTAAAACATCATTAATAAGTCTGATTGGTAGGACTATAAACCACCAGTGAAAAATTCAGGCCTCATATTTTCAAACCTATACAATGTATGGTTTAAACAAATGAAAAAAATGTCGATCTATCAAAAGAGACATAAATATTTTTTGGTTGAAAACTTGCAAAGCACTTCCTAAGAAAAAGTCCAGTTATGATCACTGATCTCGTATCAAATAGGCTTAGGAAAAAATTAGGGTGATAATGAAAATGACACAAAAATTCATGAGATTTTACATGAAACCTCAATAATAGTCGAATTACACTTGCTGGGTCTCATGGATCAGGCAAGAATTAGATCCCGTATCAACTATTACAATTTACTAGTTTCGAATCTTGGTTTAAAATTAATACCTGATTGAAATGATGTTTATATGATTGATTGGGATTAATTAAAATTTTAGGAGAAGGAAAAAGAAGAATAATTTGGAGGAAAATTAGTTCCATTATGTTCAGAAAAATATAGAGGAACATCCCCAGTTCAGATTCTCTTCATAATATAAAAGGAAAATGAGTATGCATCTTGATTTGGGGAAAGTAATAATAAGGCATGGCTCTCCCTTTACTGAAAAAATGGAAATTTACTACCATGTACCATCCAGATTTTTTTCTAAAGAAGCTCTCTCATCTTCATCAGCCTTGACCATCGAGTGCACACATTCCATAACATCTTTCAGGTCCCACCATTTCTTCTAGATTTTGTTTATAATTGGAAGCCTAAGAGGCCAGTTGATCCATTAATCTTATTATACGAGAATATCATTCCCATAGATCTTCCCTTTGGGTGATCACCAAATCATGAGCCTTTGCCTCTTCATCCATTAGGGGATCGAGTTCCTCCGAAATATCTCGAAATTTCGTTACCTGATGATGGAAAAATTGAATTTGGAAATTTTATCCACATGAGAAGAGAGGTCTTCCCAGGCTATGAAAATTTGGTAGATAAGAAGACGAAGATGTCAGTAATCAAAGCCACCAGAACTCATCTCATTAAATTTCCGTCGAAAGTTGTTAGTCTTGTCAGTAAATCTATTTAGAGGTGTTTCTCTAGAAAGGGCTCATAACTGACACCATGCCTTTTCCGCACTACTTGATGCCTCACTGTGGAACTAGGGACTTGTTCCTACCCTGTTTCAATGGGTCTATATGTAGGAATAATCATTATAGAAGTAGTTATGGTCCTGATATAGGTTACCCAAGATGGGGGCTCTCCTAACCCTTAGATGGTTCGACTACTGGAGCTAGATGCGGAGGGCTAGCCGCAACTTCTAGGGTGTTCAGTGGCACAAACCTATGGGTAGCCTCATTAGGATCATAGGCTGTATCCACAGAAGATGAATAGTCCAAATCACTCCCCACCAAGATAGGTTACACCTATGAAGCCCCTTCCAGATGCATCTTACAGAGAATCAAGAATCTTCTAACCACAAGGGTATGAAAAAATGGAGTAGTCGTCATGGAAACCATAGGGATGGGAATAGAAGATGTAGTTGTCACACTCACTATAGGATAAGGGATATATGACATGGTTGTTGGGGTCAAGATGGGTCCAAGGATGGTAAGATCCTTCTAGCCCTGCCGAATTGGTCTTCTCAGCACCCTGTTAGGGTAACAAACCACCCACAATTGGACATATTCCAATGATAGAAAAGTTGATCCTATCTTAATGGGGAAGATAACCTCTATAGTGGAACATTCCCACATCATTATAAGCCATAACTATAATGGAATATAGGTTGATATTCTCCCCTTGACTGAATGGAATGAAGAATCATAGTCTGTTGAAGGCACCCAAATTTCCTTGAAAATCTGTAAGGGATGTATAGAACACAAATGGTCACATGATATATACCAGCGGTGAGCATCCTATCCAGAAGAATTATAATGTATGAGCGCTCCTATGAATAACCTCCCATTTCACCCCTTAATAACCCATGAGGAGTAGGGTGTGGTGATAATGATAAGAAATAAGAATTATTCGGCAGCCCGACTACATCACTAACGCTTAAAGTCATGGGAAGAACAGTATAAATGTTTAAAAGGGCATGTTAAAAGTCTAAGCGAGGAACCATCGCAGTGTGTCCATATTCATAGGAAGGTAAGTGTTCTATCATCCACCCATTGAGATGATGTGGATTTTTACCTTCTTGTATATGCCCCAACAACTCATAAATTTGGGCTGGAGTCGGAATGGCTAGATTAATTGGTCGACCCTCTTCCAGCACAACCGCCATCATCAGATTGCAAGCCCTAACCCTGGTATATACATCATGGGATGGGAAGAACCATCCACTTAGAAACATGGAAAAGAAACTATATAATCTACGTGTATCTAGCATGTCTGGTTGAAGCTCATATCCCTATGTAGTATATCGCCCCACTTTGAGGGTAGTGCAATATGACCCTAGAATTTGTCCAGATTTATAGGATGGATGAGTTTGACTTCAGTGATCACTCAGCTTAATCCCAATCACCTACATAAATGAACCAATACAATCCTCAAATGAATTAAGAGAGTGATCATTAATGGGGTGATCATGTAATCCCTTCTCCATACCTAGTAGGATACATGTAAATGGGGAAACATGGTCAGTATCATCCAAATTTGTAGCTATTGGAATAAACTCTTCATATATATCTCCATGGATTGGGGGACCTCTAGGATGGTGGATGTCCCTTAAGATGATTCCCACCTCCCGATGTGACCAATGGATGGTGTTGGTGGTTGAATACTACTGGCTCAACAAATCAGGAAGGATTTTTCCTAGAGAGAAAGCTACAAACTCAGAGACCTGGGCCACTTGATATAAGTTCACCACCTCAAACTGGTTAGTGGAATCTAAATAGGTTTGGTGTACCCAAAATGCCCAGCCTATTCATCGAAGTAGAATCCTTTGGCTCACAAGTCCCATTTGGTGCTCCAACCACTATTAGGGTTTTGACAGGAATTGTTGATAATAGACAGGTACTCTTGGGTGACTAGTCTCAAGGCTAGGTTGTGACAACTACGATCGCCCTGATTCCATGCCGAGCCTTCTAATATGAACACATTTTCTTGAATCGGAGTCATCATGACCTCTCCTATTGAGGAAATATTGGACTGGTCATGACCTAATGGTGATTCTAGGATAATTAATGGATTATTGGGGTCATCCAATGGTAAAGGAACATCATTGTGAAGACCAAAACTATAATTTGGAAACTACATAGACAATGGGTAAGCTAGGAGCTCTGGCATAAGGTGACCTTTTAAGAAGATTTCATGAGGAACAATGATGGATCGAAGATGCTCCTCACTGTCCTCAACCATGGTGGCCCTCATCCTAGTAAATTTTGTGGCATCCTGTGAAACAACCATTGCAGCCTGCACAAAAAGACCCAAAATCCAACAAAATAGTCAACCTAGCTAGTGAAATGATTGTTGGATATAGGCCACAAAAAAATGGAAAAAGGACTTAAAAGAGTGTCTACATGGGGATTCGTGTACTGATCCCAGACATGGAATGTGGTATCCATTTCATTCTTATTGTATGATAAGCATAAGCAATACCCACATATGACTACGGTACGCGGAAGTTATGTTGTGTGAAGGTGTGATATACGAAAGTCCCGCGAGGTGATGACCTATGGAACGTTGGCCTGAAAACAGAAGGGTTCGTGGAAAGAATAAAATGTGAACCAAGGCCTCTCTATGCGGATAATCAAAGTTTATGTTTATAAGATTAAGTGCGTATTATAACATCTTAAAGTTTAGTCTTCCAGTTTATGTTTATTGTGTGGGAAATGAAAACCATGTAGCTTTCTCCTATGTGGGGCTCTGGATTTTAGTTTTAAATTCCACAACATAGTTTACAAAACCCAAATCCATTTTACGGGAAAAAGAAATAGTGATGAGTTTGGTTCAGGGCACATACAAGGTAGTTCGTGAATAAATATTTCACAAAAGAGACGGTACAAGGATGTAGAGAAAGCTGAGTGAGTTTCGAGAGAATTTTTTCACATGAGAAATGGTAAATGAAAAATGACTTGGGGCCCTATATATCGGTGTGGTCCCCTCCTTCTAGACCTATCTATTGTACAACAAATTTCTATAGTTAAAGACCACTTCTACAACAGAATATTCTCCTCTTTGTTCTGAACACACCCCATTCCGATGGTGGTCATTTGTAAGGTCCTGAAAACATCACAAATGGAATAAAATACTCCCAAAATCACTTTTTAGATGGAATAAAGAATTCTCATAGGACCATAAAAGTGAATGGATGAGAATTGAGTTGTAAACTTCAGAAGAAACGTGAAGAAATTGAATTTCTCAAAGAGATTTAAGTGACCCGTGTACCATCATTGGGAAGGGTTCACAAAATTCATGAATTTTGAACCAACGGTGCATGGAGTGACCCATGAGGCACTGGCCCACAGAGTGATATCCAGCAAACCCAGGATTCTATGAACCACATCACTGGTAGAGTCAAGTATGCAAAGGCCATCCACATAACATCTCGCAAACTTGGCTATTCACGGATGAAGCAAATTGGAAGGGTTTCGCGAACCATAACCCATGAACCACAACATCTGCAAACCCCAGTAGACTGAGTCTTCCATAGGTTGATATAATTCTACATGGGCTTCTGAAAATGGTTTTGTATGCCCAAATATATGATCTTCACATTTCTCTATAAAAAGATCACAAAAGTAATTGAGAAAGGATGGATAAAGAAAGCACAAAGGAGACCGCAGAGGTTGGAAGAAAGAATTTAGAGATGATTATGGCTTTGATTTCAAATAATCGGCGATGTTCAAACTATGAACAATGTTTTCTTAGGTATAACCATCCACAAACAAAAAAATGATAGAACATAATAATAATGGGAAAACTGTGAACCTAATTGGTGTCATCGTGAACCACAAACCCATTGAGGATGAACTCCGTGCGAATGAGGGGTTGCAGGACCCTCTGTCAATACAGATCACTACATAGTGTATCATTATACGGATTGAACTTCATTTTGTGTACTACATAAATATGTGAATCAAAACTGAAGCAGTCTGGAAGACTGTATTCAAGACCATGTACCAGTGTGGAATGCGGTGATTCATGCCCAAGCCCACGTACAGTTTTGGTATGCATATGACCCCTCTTCTTGCATACCACTATGGTATGCAGAGCTCTCCAATTCCACATGAGAAGAAAATATGTGGAATGGGGTGTCTAGGGGTGTCCTTCCATTAATATCCAATCCCACCCCTTTGTTACCGTCCAATCCTCTATAGCCCCTCTGTAAACCAGTCCCCCGGCTTTAGGCCAAAACCTCCTCTAAAGTCAATGGACCCGTATAATCATATCATCGGGCACATCAGTGCGCCCCTTTGAGTCTACATACCCATGGTAAGAAGAGTCATAAATTCTCTCCCAAAAATGTTTTGAACTCCAGGTATGTTTGTAAGTCTACATTCCAATGGTAACCTAGAGACCAAACTTGGGACGCTGACATGAACCTCTCCATTATAGGGATTAAGGGTGATCACTTTCATTTCCATTCAATGTGGAATGGTGATCATTCAAAAGAATCATATTTTTTACCCTTTTGATGAGAGGTGACATTCCTCCCCATTCCCAGAACACGTTCTAGGGAATTCCCACTATGGTAAGTCCCTAATCATCCTAGGGTCGAGATACATGATCTGTAATGTCATCCCACATTAAAAGGTTTACCGCTCTGTGCCCTCTCCCACTGTCACCTCCACTTCTTCCACCGTAGTCCCACCCTCTCCCATCAATGGGGGAGAAGGTGTGTGGTTGGTTGAATCTCTCACATTCCCTAGTTTCTCACACCATGTAGAACTCACATGGGCTTAGAGATTTGTGATGATCACAACACCCACATAGCTATCCCATCTTGATCTATGAGAACTCTGATTCCTGTTCAAACCAGGATATGTGGGATGCCTTCTTGAAGGCCCAAGCTCAAAATGGTACCCTTACAAAAGGTTTCACCCGATCTTGTTCCCCTAAAATTGGAAGCTTCCACGCCTACTTCCCAACCCATATTGAACTATGAGAACTCTAATTTATGTTCAAACTAGGATACGTAGGATGCCTGCTTGAAGGCCTGACCTCAAAAGGGGTTCCCTTCCAAAAGGATTCACTTAATCATGTCCCGTAAAATGGACCTCTCCAATGCATAATCCCCAAATTCCCCGAACTATGTTGGCATTGATTCCTCTCCCGAGGATACGTGGGAAGCCCATATTATGGTTCTGATACCAACATCAAGTCATCTTCTCTGCCCCTTTGATGACGATAAACAAAAAAGAACCTTATTTCATGGATTAAGTCAGCATTTTGTCCATAGCATCAAATCCATTTATACCTATGATGATATTACAAACTAGGGGTATCCCGTGGACACACTCTTTAACAATGAACCAAGGATTCACAAACGTATGAACATGACTTAAATCTATAAGAGAGTCCCGAAATATGCAATAATTCTCCCAAAAAAGGTGAAATGAGCCTAAACTCCCATATTCTAGACCAATGGAGTCCTCAAGTGTCGTTGGCCAAATCATTATCCAACAAGTGCTTTTATTTGGAAAGAATGTCCATGAATCCTGGATTCCCAATTTGTTAGATGTTTTTAGCTCCACAAAAAACCTATTGGAGACCATCTGAAGATGTTACATCCTAAGAGGACTGATTGGACAAATACATAACCCCATGAAGTTTCCTACTGGGACCATTTGATTATGGAACCTCTTTCATAATGTAGAAAGAAAAAACTTCCCAGTCCCTACAGGGTCGATCCAATCCTCCCTTAAATTATAATGACACCGATCGGGTTGAAACAAAGATGGTGCTGAGAGAGTGTCTATAATAATGGTTGTATTCTTGTCACTCGTTGAACCATTTTTTTATTTATTTCCCCAAACTCATAATATTTTCTCCTTGGGGTTTGAAGGATTTATCTATTCTTATTTTTCCTTTTTGGAATGACTAATAATTATTTAAATTTCATTCTTCATGGATACCATTATTGTACACCCTTTGGTTATGCTTTATGACAAGATTACGATACGCATTTATTCCCACGCGTAACCCTTATGTTTATTCCTTGTGTTTAATTATTTATGTGGCACACATATTTCTAAATATGTTATAATGGGTTCACCCAGATAGCACTCTAATGAATTGGGTAATATTTCAGTATCAAGATACATTATGTATTTTATTAGGGAGTAAACCTAATCATTAAGGGACTCAATCCGTCATTTGATATAGTCTTTTTAGTCATCCTTAACTCATGTTTATTTTATGATATATGTTTCTTCCACATTCATATTTTCCATTATCATATGATTCAATGTTCTATATGATATGCTTCCATATGATTAATCATGATCTGGAATTTTATGTTATCAGGTTATTCCTTTTAACTCGTGTGATATTCTTCATTCCCTTGTTTATTACCTACCTAGTATTTTTTACTCATCCCTTTTTTCTATATATTCCCCAAGTTATCATATACAGTTATTGGAGTTAAGATGGCGTGAGGATCTCATTATGGAGATTAATAAAAATATCTTTTATTTTTGTTTCATGTTTTCTAATTATGTACCTAGTATTCCAAATACATTAGAATTTTTTATACTCTATTTTTATTTAATGGGTAATGATGCATAAAATCATGTAATAATGTGTGGAAAAGTTTTGGGTCACTATAGTTGGTATTAGATGGAGGCATAGTTACTTTTTGGGATTATGACTATAAAACTTTAACAAGTACCCTAGGGATAATTCTATCACTATGTATAACCTAGATTGAAACATAGGGAATCATAATTTAGGATATACTTTTAATTTATAATTTTATGCTATTATGTTCATATTTTCCTATTTATATGCTCATTAGATATGTATCCAAGACATAGGATTCTATTTTTATCTTTTCATTAGTGGATAGAAATATGATAACTTATGCTAGAAACCAATGAGATAATAAAAGTGATGATTTCAATAATGTTATTCAAAACATGATGGGCATGGGGGATTAGAACATCATGACATTACCAGATCAACTAGATCTTGTTATGAATAATAACTTGGTTCATTTGGAAATCCCACTTTCTCCTAAGAAATATCAAGTTATGGTAAAATAAATTATATAATAAACCCCTCCTATATTTATTGCCTCTTCAAATCCCCTTATAATAAAACAATGGATTAACTCTATTGAGAATATATTTTTAGTCCTCCCGTTCTTAGAAGAATAAAAATTCTTATTGGTGTTGCATCATTTTGATGTATAATTTGATCAGTGTTGGACACTAATCAGAGACACAAAGTCTAAATAGGAAATTAATTCCATGGATTATGAATGATTCAAGAAAAATATTTTTCAATAAATATTTCCCCTAAAATCTCCATCTTAAGATGGATATGGAGTTCCTCACACTGAAGAAAAAGGAATATGAGTCAATCAGAGTATATGAGGAAATATTTACAAGACATGCATGATACACCTCATGCTTATTCAGGAACACTGAAATCAAGGTGTATTACTTCTTTAGTAGATTAAAGTTGAGTTCATAAAAATATTTGTTATTCTAGGCTTTGATAGAAATGAGGATATTTTCTCTTGTTCCCATAATATGGATATGAATATTTGGGACTCTCAATGGCCTCGTGGTCTTAGAGATTAAAAAAGGATAATGAAGTTTAATATGGGAGGATCAAGAAATAAATATCATGGAGGAAATAAAAATAAACATACAATGTATCAAAAGTGTGGGAAGAAGCATCCCATGAACTATATAAAGGTAACCAGTATATGCTTAAAAATTTTGAAGAGGTGGGTATCATGCTAATATTTTCTAAATTGATTTGAATAATTCCACTAATAAAGAAGAATAATGGAAGTTTCATATCAACAGTTAGCATGTTGTACAGTGGTTCAAGTGTAAGTAACATGAGAATTACATGATATAATTCCTTAAGTCAAGGGTTTTTATATACAATCAATAAAAATATCCTCCCTGGAATTAAGGAAGGGAACATGTTATCCCTACTACTAAATTGGATCCTAAAAATGATGTGGTGATAGGTAATCTGGTCAATCATTTAATGATATAAAATGTACTATTTGATTTTGGTTATACACATTTGTTTTATGTACATCATGTTTATTATAACTATTCAAAAACCAGCTCAATATATAGAGGTTGGGTTTTCTGTGAGAATAATGAATGGTAAATTTATTGCATATAAAATATATAACTCCTCCTCAGTCAATTTGTTTGTTTACTGAACCTCCAAAAAAATCTCGTCTTACTTACTTTTGTAGAGTTTTCTACTATATTGGGAATGTATTTTATATATTTTTAAATATCTAACATCAAATTTTAGGAGATGGATATCACCCTCCACATCCCAAGGAATCATAAAATTCAATACAAGTGTATGTAGGATGATGAATCTCATTCAGAACCATCAACTCAATTGTTGATATTGTTGCCTTATGAGAAAAAATAACAAGATCATATGATTGAGAAAAATTAGATAATCATGATTGAATAAATTTACATTGAAAGGGACTACACCAATGTGTTCCCTAATGAATTATTTTGTCTTACTCTTAGGCAATAGTTTGAGTTCAAAATTGAACTTATACCTGTATCTCTAACTGTATCAAAGACCCCTTATAGTATGGTCACCATTGACTTTAATGAATTGAATAAGTAGTTTCAATCGAATCTGGAAAAGGGTTCTATGAAGAAAAGGGCTTCACTTTGGGTTGCTCAAATCCTATTTATCAATAATAAGGATGGATCAATGAGATTATGCTTTTATTATCATTTTCTCAATAAAATCACAATAAAGAACAATTATCTGTTTCCATAGATATATGAATTGTTTTGTCAATTGTGTGGGGCCAAGTATTTCTCAAAGGTATAACTTAATTCGTGATATCTCCAATTAAAGGTAAGAAATAAATATATTCCCAAGACCGCCTTTCGAATGATGTATAGAAATTAGGAATTCGTAGTGATGCACTTCGGACTCACTAATTATCTAACAATTTTTATAGACTAAATAAATATTGTGTTTAGATATTCCCTTGAAAATTTTTTGGTATCCTTTATAGATGATATACTGATATACTCTAAGATAAATAAGGATCATGGGGAGAATTTGAATATTATACTAAATAATTTGCAAGGGGATAAAATATATGAAAATTACAAAAAATGTGATTTTAAGATGGAGGAAGTATCAATCTTGGGGAATTTTATCATCACCAAAGGGATACATGGGGAACCTTCTAAGACAATGTCAGTTGTGTAGTGTCCTAGAATTGTATCTGTAATGGATATTCATAGTTTCAATGGTCAATATAGGTATTACCAAATATTTGTGAGGAACGTCTAATAATTATCAAACCCACTAACCAATTTGACTCAGAAGGGAGTAAATATTATTTAGACCAGTGAATGTGAAGACTACTTCAAAGAGTTGAAAAAGAGGCTTATCATTACACCAGTACTTACCCTACACACAAGTGAAGAACTATTTTTGTTATATAGTTATGCATCCAATATGGGTTTAGGATTTCTATTGATGAAAAATTATAATGTAATAACCTACACCTCAAGGCAACTGAGATTTCATGAGAAGAAATACCCCATGCATGATCAGGAGTTGGAGGGTATGATCTTAACATTGAAAATAAAGTGGAAATATCTCTATGGGGGGAAGTGTGAGATATATACTGATCAAAATAAATGAAAATATATATTCACATAGAAGAATATTAATATTCACAATAAAAGATGGTTAGAGCTCATCAAAGATTATGAATTCTTAATCCATTATCATCCTGTTAAAAAAATAAAGTGAAATATTTTCTAGTATAATAGATCTTGAAACATTATCAATTATTAGAATTGAGAAGGATCCAATCATCTTATAATTACAATGGATGGACCTGAGGATAATAATGGAAGGAATATAATCATTTTTTCCCAAAATGAATGATCAACCGTACCTAATGTAGAAGATAAAGGATGATAAAATAAATGATCATAAATGAGATACCCTAAGAGTTCAAAATTGATGAGGAAGGATTCAGAAGATTTGGGTCCCAACTATTTTTAAAATCATATAATAAGATAAAGAGGGATATTTTGAATGATTCCCATAGCTCAACCTTCCCCATCCACCCAGGGCACAAAAAGATGTATTGAGATCTCTTATATTTCTATTGTTGGGACAATGTTATGAGGGAGATTGTTGAATATACATCAATTTTTCTGGTATCTTATCATGTGAAGTCTGAAAGGGAAAAGTATATGGGGATGATGTAACCAATAAACTATACCTATATAGAAATGGGAAAACATCACTATAGACTTTATCACTTAACTTATAAAGGCCTCCAAACGAAATAATTCCATATGGCTTGTTATGGATGATCTTACAGAGATAGATCACTTTATTTAAATTTAAGGGGACTTCTCAATTTATCAACATTTACAAATATACATCAGAGAAGTGGTGATGCTGGATGGAATAACATAATCGATTATTTCTAACCGAGATACTATATTTACATCTAAGTTTTGAAAAAGTACCAAACATGATCTAAATACTAATATAAACTTCAGTATGAATTATCACCCTCAAACAGGTGTCCAGTCTTTGTGGACTATTCAAACCCTGGAAGACATGTTGAGAACATACCCAATAGACTTAAAATGAGGATAAGATCCTAATCTTTGACCTTTTTAGTAAACTTACACTAATAGTTTCCACTCTAGATTCCAAATGGCTCCATATGAATCCCTTTATGGGAAGATATATCAATCATTTTCATGCTAGGAAAATGTTGGTGAACAAAAGATACTAGGAACTAAATTGGTCAAGTAGATGTTAGAAAAGGTAAAGACCATTTAGTAGCACATCAGGGCTTCCCAAAATTGATATAAGAGCTATGAATACAATCATTAATGAGACATAGAGTTTGAGGTTTGTGATAAGTTATTACTCCCAATATATCCATGGAAGATAGTCGTAAGATTGGGAAAGAATAGAAATCTAGGTATTGGGAATTATAACCCCTTTTAGATTATTTATCGCATCATAATTTTGTCATATTGACTAACACTTCCACTAACCATGTCCCAAGTACATTATGTATTCTATGTATCCCTCCTAAGTATGTACATACTAGATACCTCACATGTACTTAATTCAATGGTAGTATAGTTGGAAACTGATCTCTATTATGAGGATCAACTAGTTATGATTCTTGGACCATAGAGATAAGGTTATACACAAAAATACCACTCACTTAGTTAAAGTATTATGGGGAAACCAGAAATACAAAGAGGTGATATGGGAACCGAAGGAAGCGATGAAGGAAAAGTATCCTCACCTTTATTGAACTTAGTATGTAAAATGAAATTTCAATGGTGAAATTATATAAGGGGGGAATAATGTAACACCCCAACATTTTTATTAATTATTTCTCATTTAATAAATTTTTTTCGGTAGCTTGTGTTGCATGCAACACTATGTTTAAACAAACTGTGATATACAATTAAAATATTATTATTTAGAAAATAATATTATAACCTATCCATTTAGTCAATAGATATGAATAGGTACAACCATATTGAGAAATGTATTTATTTATTAGTTCTTAGTAAATAAACACGGAATTTTTTTTTGAAGTTATTTTATTCTTCAAAAATAAGTTTTCTTCAAAAAATGATTTTATTGATTCATTTGAGAAAATAAATGAAAATAATTTCGGCGCCTCTAGAAGATTTAATTGAAACAAATAAACTTATGTTTTGAATTAATCATGTCATAAATCATCTTAGAATTATTTTTTGATAATTTTATAAAAATTTTAAATTTTTAATGAATATTGAAAAATATTGATTTATATTAAAAACTGTATTTTCTTTTAAAGAAATTAAATGAGTAAAATTATATTTTTGATTAGTTATCATGTTTAATTAGGGAATTTTTATTATAAATAATATAATATTTGTCTTTGAAATTAATTCTATACATGAATTTAGTATAAAAACATTTTATGCTTAAAAGGAAATTTTTCAGAAAAAATCGATTTTCATGGCATTTTGTCAGTTTAATGATAAATTAAATTCTACCACTAATGTATTTTTTATTTTGAAAAATGAATTCAATATTTCAAATTATTATGTAAAAATTTAGTAAATATACCCCTTTATTTTTCACAATATGAATAATAACCTTAGTAATTTTTATTACCACGATAAAGGGCAAAGCAGGTAATTAAGAGTAAAAGTATTATGATAAGAACTATAAATTATCATAATTCGTTCAAATTTTTCTTCCAAATAACAATGTTAGACCATTATCATCCAAGGTTTGAATATATAACCACTTTAAAACAATTTTATATTATAATGACCATTGTTGTATTTTATTTACAGAAAAGTCAAAGATGTCGTAATATTGATTTTGATATGTATGAAATTTTTAATATTTGGTTGTCTAGAGTTTTTATTTGAATATAAATATAATTTTTGAATCTAAAATATTTTTCTTCATCATGGTATTTAATTTTTTATTTTTAGGGAATAAATAATTAGCTTAAATTCTTTCACAACGCATATGTAGTAGTTAATTAATTAATGGAAAATGTCAAATAAATAATATTAAAAAATATGATTTTATATATTTAATATGGTTCACAAATTTTCTAGATTACCATGATATTTTCAGGGTATAATAAAATAGTTTTTTATAATTTTACTTATTTTAATGATGTTTTTTAAAGACATATTACTAAATAGTATCAAAATTTCCAATAATGATATTTTATGGGATTAATATTTTATTAAATTATTTAAAAATTATAAAAAAATTTAATAATGAAAAGGGGATAATATATGGTTTAATATGTAATCCCATGTGCGTTTATGGTCAATTTTGAAGCATTTGTCTCTAGAATAGTCTTATTATATTTTAATATTTTGAGAAATTCCAAAAACACCCCTCTATCCCTAAAAAATAACACCCCTTCTCCTCAAACCTTCCAAGACATGAAGATTTCAAAATATCTACCAAATAATCACCTCCCCACTCTCCCCATGTATAAGTACTTCTTATCTCACCAAAAGACAAATTCCATTTTCCTTAAGGGATCCTCCGAAGAGGTGATATTCAAGACATAACATTCTCAAACTACCTCTTTTAATTTATTTTCTTCTTCTAGTTATCCTAAATTATTTCATCCAACAAAGCATGATAACTATATTATCAGGTATATAATAAATTTTTTATTTATAATTTAATACTTTATATCCATCCCTTATTCTCATCCCCTCTTATTCAATGAAATGAATCAATTTTCCAAATTATAGTGGTTAATCATCTCTATGGATGATGAGTTTTCATTTTCCATTTCCACCTTTAAGGATGGACATAAAACAATTATTATCGTTAAATAAGATTTTAATAAGTATATGATAGCTTTTTCTTTTTTCTGTAACTAATATATAGATATAATATAAAATAAAATTAAACTGATGTGTGTTGGTCAGAAAAAACGTAAAAATAAACTAAACATTTAACATTAACATTTTATCCAATGAACCATCCTCATGTCAAAAGAAAAATGATACTTGGAACAATATAACCATATTAATGTGTATTAATACCATTTAATTTCACTTCTTTAATATTTTTCACATTTGACAAGAATTTCCATAATTATACAGAAGTGAACTGACCATGAAACCATAAAACGAGCACTCCTAGAACGATGAAATTAAACCTTATAACTCATCGAAACGACCATGAATGAACTTAATAAAATTATAATAAAAAATAATGCATAATAGGTTAGAAATCATATAATTAATTAATCTAATTTTATTATCTAGTAAATTTTATTCAATTGAATAATTAATTTGGACATAAGGTATTAAATCTCTCTTAATATCCATATTTCCTTTCGGTTATGCTATCTCTCTATTTGCCCCAATTTATCACTTCATTATTATTATATAATTATAATTTACACTATAAATATGTACCAAATTTATTTATGTATCTCAATTCATATTTATTTTATGGTTAATTACATGATTTATAAGGTTCCCTTCTCAATTCCTCTCAATAAGCAGACCCGATTAAAAGGAATATCAATCTTTCGCACCCATTTTCTAGTAAAATACATTAAATTAATTAAAACTATAATATTTTTCTAGTACCACTCAGTTTTTCATTAATAAATATTTTAATTTATCTGTGGTTTTATGGAAACAATTCTGCATTTATCCTCTTTAAATTCCCTTTATTCTTTTCCCTAAAACTATACTTAATTGGCACATTTCTAATGTTACGTAATCGCTCTTTTTCATTTTTTTCAATTCATTTGGATTTAATTATTCTTGATATTATATTATATTTCTATTATAAATGACCAATAATTATTTAAATACATTCTTTCATGGATACCATTATTTTAATCCCTTTGGTTATGTGTTATGATAAGATTGTGATACCCATTTCATTCCATGGATAACCCTTTCTTTATTCCATAAGTTTGACTATTTATATAAAACACAAATGCATTAACATGTTATGATGGTCATTCCATAATAATTCTCCAATTCATTGGGTAATGTTTTAGTCTCATGATATGTTATTTATGGTATTGGGGAGTAAATCAAATCTATTATGGGACTCTTTCCACCTTGTGAAAAAGTTTTGGAAGTTATCCTTGACTCATGTTTATGCCATTACACATGTTTCTTCCACATTATTTTTTTATGGAACATATGATTCCATGTTATACATGATATGCTTCCATATGTTTATTCATGAGCTATGCCTTTTATTTTATCGTGTTATTCCTTCGAACTGATTTATTATTCTTTATTCTCATATTTATTCCCTTACTGGAATTTTAGCGCATCCCTTTTTTCTTTGTATTCCCTATGTTATCCTAAGCAGTTGTAGGATTTCAAAGGGAGTTAGGGGATCATTATGGTGATTTATTAAAATAAGTTCTATTTTAGTTTCATGTTTTTTAATTATATAATAAGTATTCTAAAGACAAGAATTGTTAATCCTTTGTTTATATTTAATGGTAAATTATTCCTAAAATCATGTAATAATGTGTGTAAAAGTTTTGGGTTTCTATATTTATTGATCAATTTTACTAATGAAAGTATTGTAATTCTGTACACTAGTTCCTCTAATACATATAGTTTTTGATTATTAAGGAATGTTGATTATTTTTTATTCTTCAGAAATTTGATTATTTCATTTTACATATTAAGTGATAAGTGGGGGAAAAATTATATAGACCCTTGATGAATTGATAGGTCTCATGATACAAAACAGGTTGGGTATTTGGAAAAATCCTTACACATTTATATAAGATGTCTTGGAATTAGGCCTAGACGGTGAGTTTAAGATGTCTGACATTATAATAATTAAATCATTATGAAAACAATTATTGATGTCTATGTGATTATTCGATTAGTTATGTTATCCATGGATACGTTTTAAGATAATGTTCTTATTTATATAGAATTATTTGATCAGCATTTATTCCTATCATATTATTCATAAATTATTAATTCGATGATAGCATCCATTGTATAAATTCTATAACTTATTATTAGATATCATAATTTTATTTTATTTCAATTTCCATGATTCCAAGAAGTGTACGATAATTTATATACATTGATATGATTGAGAATAGTGATTTTCTCAAATAATATACCATGTTTTATTTCATGGTTTCAAATGTAACGTGAGATTAAAGTATGTATCTAGTTTTCCAAGACTAAAAAATAAATCGATTCTCTGGTAAGTTATCTCTTGTATACAGTTGCAATACAATAATGTAACCACCATTTCTGGGCTACTAGGGTAGTGGTATTAATATTTTATATTAAATGAAATTTAGTAGAATCATTGGAAACTACATTTTGGAAAACATAAACTTAGTAATGTAACCTTATGAAATATTTTTTATGATATTTCAAATTGAAGGATAATATTATAATGATTTTATTAAGGGAGTGATTATGTGTTTTTCAAATAAATACTACCATGTCTAGATACTATAAGTCGATGTAGTTTTTGAATAGATGCATCTAGGGGTAATAACCCTAAAAGAAGTTGGTCGAATATATAATGGCCAACATTTTAGTGCATCGTGAATGGGCCCTTATAGTATACCAAGTTTGATACTCTCGGGGGATATGATTGAGTAAAATTAATATTTTATTTACAAACCACTATCAAAGATTTGAGAATACTTTTATGTTTTTGAGAAAACTCCAAAATAATATAGGTTTATGATTCTGATATTATATATACTCAAATATTATCTTTCTATCAATTGTTTAACAAGTTTCATAATTATACATTACTATTTATAATATTATTGTCAAATTAAATGTATTTCATTGTTTATTAATGGATCCCTACAAAAGTAATAGAAACTCTATCAATTCACATAATTTATATTGGGATTTCCTTTGGGAAATCTGATGAAGCTAGAGTTGGATTTAAATAAATTATAACTATATTAAAGTAGTTTGCTCAGATTATGCCTAATAACCTTTCTTGTATAAAGAACCTACTAATCCTCAAAATGGTGTAACAATTTTAGATCATTTAAAGAGACAACATCCTCCATTATTTAATGGAACCAAAATTCTATTAGTATTTTACTAATAGATAATTTCTTCAAAAAATATATTTCTCAAATTGGTAAGTAATGAAAGTGATAAGGTTATCATGGTATTTTATTATATCATGGTGTATTCCAATCAATGGTGGTCAATTATTCCAAATAGTAACTATGTAGAAGAAATGGAAATACTAGAGTGGATATATTTTACAGTTCTTTACATGGAAAGATATTTTCTCTATGAACAACAGGATGATATGGAAAGATAATTCTCAAGTCTAAGATAAAATAAAGAGTAAATATTGGTAGGCATGAATACAAATATACAAGGTTATAAATCCATGCTGTATAATATGTACATAATCAAAATATTAGTATTTATTATTTATTTTATGGGATAAATCCAATACTTCAAAGTTCACTAGTCTCCTAGAAATTCTCATAATATAAGGATATAATATAATGTGTTATCAGGATAAAAAAAAGAATAATTTAAGTCTTATAAAATTGAAATAAGTAAAGAGAAGAAGAGGATGGATGAGAACCTCATAAAGGAAAAACTGTTTAATGGGAATAATAGAAGGGATATTTTCTAACATTTGATATTTGTGTAAGGAAACACCATGGTACATGATAAAAGAGAAATGGAGATTTCTTTATTTGATGAGGAAAAGGCCATCATGCTCATGAATTCAAGGGTAAGGGAGAAACCATCAATGTACATTGATTTAACTCCAAGAAGATGGGGCATTATTCCAACCAATGGCTAAAACATTAATGGAACTTATTATAAATTATTCCAAGAGGATAGGGACATGATCATGAAATTACTACAAATAATATTGAAGTTCCTAGTTATGTTATGAAATTCCCACTTACCATAACCTATGGAGTTGGAAATGTTTTATTTGATTTAGTTTATACCAACTCTTTCATAAATAAATAATTTTATAAGTGAATCACATCCCCATATCAATGATTAGTTATTGATTTAGTAGTGAAAAATCTTAATGGTATGATGATCGCATCTCAATCCCATATCTCCTCTCAAATTGAAGTTTGTGGTAATGTGATTCCTATAAATATTTTTATTTTCCTTTAGTTGAATTGTATATAATATTGGTAACATATTGAATCTCTTAGTATAAATCACATATCACCTGTTAAATAAGGGAAGTTATATTTGATATTCTAAATCAACCAACAAATATCTATTAGTGTGAGGATAAACCTAAACTTCAAATGGAAATTACATCCATCTTATGGGTTTTACTATCTATTGATAAGATATATTTATTTAAAATGGTTAGGGAGAAACTCAACATTGAAAATTTTACTATTGTACAACAATATGATGATTTATTTCTAATGTAATTTCCAGTTCTTCACCTGAATCGTGATGTTGAATTTTCAATAGAACTCATACCTAGTGTTGCACCCACTTCAGAGGCTCCATATAGAATTTCACTAATTAAGTTGTATGAGTTAAAGAAGTAATTCTAGTGAAATTAAGAAAAGGTATTTATTCGATCTAGTCCTTCACTATGGGGTACACCTATTCTTTTTGTTAAGAAAAAATATTGGTCGATCTGACTTTTCATTGATTATTGGATCACTATGAAGAACTAGTATAATCTACCTCATATCGATGATTTGTTTTATCAATTAAGATCAGAAAAATATTCTTCCAAGATTGATCTTCAATCTAGATATCATCATCTAAGGGTTGAGAAGGATGATATTCCAATTACATCCTTTAATATTAAGTATAGTCATTATGACTTTATAATAATTCCCTTTTAGATTATTAATACTCCCACAATCATCATGGATTTAATGAATAGATTCTATTTATATTACCTTGATTAGTTTGTGCTATTCCTTGTATATGATAATTTTATATATTTTATGATCGAAGAATAGTATGAGGAATATTAAACTATTTTGTAAATGACCCTAATAAAGGATATTTTACTTGAAAAATTTTCCATGAGTGAATTTTCGATACAAAATTCTCATTCTTGGGTCATATAATTTCATTTGAGGGTATATTAGTGTATCCTTAAAAGATATACGTTATTGAAAAATAGACCAGACTAGACACTATAACAAAAACCCATATTTTTCTTGGGTTTTCAAGATACTACCAATGCTTTATGGTAGACTTATCATAACTATATAATCCACTCACAAAATTGACCCAGAAGTGGGTTAAGTTCATATGGACAGATGTATGTGATAGAAATTTCATGTATTAGAAGAGAAGGTTGGTCACTGCACCTTTGATTACACTACCCTGCAGTGGAGAATGGTTTGTGATATATAATGATGAATCAAATAAGGTAATGGGACGTTTCAATATCTATAATGATATGGTGAAATATTATACCTCTCTCCAATTAAAAATACATGAACAAAATTACATGACTTGTGATTTTGAGTTGGAACCAGTAATGGTTTCATTAAAATTTTATAGGAATTATATATCTTGTGAATGTTGTGATATATATACTAATATTAAAAGATTTAAATATAAATTTATATGTAAATAGTTGAATATTTTTTATATGATATGGTAAGAGTTGATCAACTATTTTCATTATTCAATACATTACCACACTAGGAAGATGATTAATGTGGATAAAACTTTAAGTTTGAAAAATAATGCTAGTTTTTCCCGAATGAGGATTGAAAGAGATACAATATTTATAGATTTTTAATATATAGATATTGAAATCATGATTAAAGGGGATATATCTTATCCTTATCATACAAATGTTCAACCATACATCAATCAGTGGATTAAGATGGCATAGAATGAAGATGTTGAATTACCGAGGAAGGTGAAGAGTGTTCCAATGTTCAACCATGATCATGCGAGAATGATAAAGTTCAAGAAACAATTATGTTTCCCACCAATACTAGGCATTAAGATGATATTTTATGAATCTCATAATTCATAATTCTTTATCCATCCGGGAAGTAGGAATATTTATAGACATCTGAAATATTATTTCTAGTGGGATTACCTGATAAACGATATTTCAATGTATGTAACATGATGCTTAGTATGTCATAAAGTTAGGTATGAGTGATAAATTTATAATCGGATGTTACAAAAATTACCCATACCTAAATAGAATTTGGAAAACATCATCATGGATTTCATCATTGGACTCCCCAAACATCAAAAATCTAAAATACTATTTGGGTTCTAGTGGATCGACTTACGAAAGAAACACATTTTACTTCTATTATAGAATATTTCTCTCTGGAAAAAATTACTCAGTTATAAATAAAGGTATCGGTGATATATCATTCAGTAACACAATCAAGTATATATGATTAGGATCTGAGGTTCATCTCAATGTTTTGGAAAAGTGTTCAGTTGGATAGAGATACTGAGTTGAGTTTTATCACTACTTATCATCCTCTAACATATGGTTAGTCATAGAGTACAATTAAAAATCTAAAAGTCATGCTAAGATAATTATTAATATATTTAAAAAGTCGTTGGGATCATAACCTTCATTGACTATAATTTTTGTACAACAATTTCTTCCCCCAATTATTTAGATGGCTCTTTATGAAGCCTTATATTGAAATAAGTACATAACTCCATCATGTAATGATAAATTTGGATTATGAAACTCATTAAACCTAATATAGTATAGTAAATTATAATGAAGGGTTGATTCTTTCATTATCACATTATGGAATCTCAAATTCTATAGAAATGTTATGTTGGAAATCATCATTGAGATTTAGAGTTTAACATTTATAACAATGTATTCTTATGTATATATATATAAAATAGGGGTAGGATATTTGTAAATAATGTAAATTTAATACATAGAAATATCAATCCCTTCTAAATTTTAACTCCCTAATATTTTATAAGAATATAATCCTCAATATCATATATGACATGAAACACCAAGTGTACATGAACCACAAAATATTATTTTTTTACTGTTATATCATATTCATTATATTATAGGGTATTAATAGAAGTATCCAAATTTTAAAATCTATATAAATTTAATAATTAATAAAAAATTATATAAAATCCAATGAAATAAAAATTCAATTTTTAGTAAATTCATTATATACATCAAAAATTGTTTACTTCAAAAATGATTTTTGTTGCTTTTTGTGAAAAAATATTATATTTATTTTTTTCTACTTTCAGAAATTGTATTTGATGAAAGTAATATCATTTTTTATATAAATATATCAAATTATTTTATGGTTAATGTTTGGTATTTTTCTGAAATGATTGGTTTTTAGTGAATAGTTAAAACTATTTATTATTATTTAAAAGTTTATTTTCCTTTAAAAATTTCAAAAAGTGAGATTATATTTTGTATTAGTTCTAAAAGTTATTTATTTATTTCTCATTAAACATAATTCAATAAAATTAATTATAATATAAATTATACATGACTCTTTTAAAAAATCATTTTTATACTTATAAAATATTTTTTTAGAAAATAGCATTTAATCATATTTTTTATGGTTAATTATAAATTTAATTCAACAACATATATGAATTAAATTTGATAAAATGGATTCCATATATGGAATTATAATAATTAATTTATTTTAATAGTTTCATCCTAATTTTTTAGTTATAATTATAAAAAAATTGTAAAAATAGTTACAAATACTTAGGGTTAAAACAGGTTAACTGGGGATTAAAATAAAGAGATAATGGTTAGAATTACCTAAAAACATTCCTTTATACGATGTTATGAGTTTTTAATTCTATATTTTTATATATATAGTTAAATAATTTATTTGAAAATTTTATTTTTAATTTTGGAACCCAATGACGACTTTTGAAAAGATAAGTTATATTTTATTCAAATTTAAAACTTTTTTTTTTGTGAATTTTCATTAAATAGCGTGGTTGGAAACTGATTTTTATTTATTCCTACAAAAGAGTAAACAATATCCTTTTTATTATTTGACCAAAAAAATTCATGGAAACCAATTTATTTCGTGATTTCAAGGTAAATTATATTTACTCTTAAATTGGGTATTTTCATAAAAACTACTTTTCATTAATTTTTTGTTCATATATGAAAGTTTATTTATTTAAATATTACAAATTTAACCAATTAAAAAGGATTAAAAAAATTTAAAAAACATGAATAAATTTTTTTAGAATACCCCTTTTTATTTTTTGTCTTATAATGGTGGATGTTTAAATTATCATGGCTTAGGTTAAAATGCGTTTTGAGTAGTGTAACTAAGAGATAAGGCATAAACTTTATTCAAAAATTGCCTAAATGTGGTTAGATGAGTTTATATTGACCTTATAACATCTTATATTTTAATTTTGGGTTTCTTGGTTCCACATTACATGATTATGATATATATATTATTTAATCTTTTAAGTAATTTCAAGTGTGTCCCTCTACTTACTTATTGAAGAAAACCACCTCTCTTATCTTCCTGACACATTTTTATCACTATATATCTTTCAAAACCTAACTGAATACATAATGAAATTCCTCCCCACGTTTTGGAGGTTTTATATTGTTCAAAATATCATCTTTAGAGTGATTAAGTTGTAATAAAAAATAGGTTGTTCAAAGAAGAGGAGTAGATTTAAACTAAAGGTTTTTATTTTATTTATTCTTCTACCACCTTTAAATATTCATCAAACATGTTGAAATAATAACACCAGTATATTCCATATGCATATTTTATATATTAATGGTGTTTCCTGTATCAATTTCTTACTTCTATCAAATGGGAAATGAAACCATCATTTATGTGTATGTAATGACTACCGGCTCACAAACTGATGTAATTCATTTTATATAACCACCCTTCATGGTTGGTTATAATGATTGAATTACTTTTTATATATTATATTAATAAAATATTTATAATTTTTTAAAGATATTATATGATCTACCTGCATATGTTTCTATCCTTTGAAAAATGATAACATCATTCAGAAGTATGTGTGGATTTCCACTTCCATGAAGGGATGTGATTCGTTGTTCATGACCACATCACATGGATAATATATAAGTGTATTTAAATAAATAATATGATATTTTTTTATAAAATAATATTTCTATAAATATAAAATAATACTTAATATCATCCCATAATGTTTGTTGAAAGAAGTAAATGTTATCCATGCGTGTGTACGACCTTCCATCTCTATGATTTTAACAAAGTTCATTTGTCATAACCACAATTCATGGTTGGTTTTAAAATTATAATTGATGTATAAAAATAATAAGTATTTCATGATTATTTTTATATATATGATGGAATAATTACCTATTTTACTATAGTCAAATAACCACATTCATTTAGAATATATGAGAAGAATATCATCAAAACACTTGATATGAACTTAATTAATTAAGTAACTATATTGAAAATTGTAATAATTAAAATAAAAATAATAATAAACTAAAAAAATTATTTTAATCAAGTAAATAATTAATATAAGTTTATTGTTTATGAAAATAAATAGCTCCTATGACGAGTTGGTCTCAAGGTAAGGCATGCTTTACTTTATATATGCTATTTTAAATATTTTAAATATTTATTTTATAAATATTTTTAATCCACATAAATATTCGTAAAAATAAATGTTTTATATATTAATATCGATGTAAATTAATTTTAAAGAAAATTGTGTGACTCTTTTTTATTTATTTTAAATGTTTTCAAGAATAAATTGATTTACATATTTTATATAGAACACTGTTTACTTTAATTAAAAATAAAAAAAATGTTCTATTTTGACATTCTCTACACCAATAGATTTTTACATCCACCATAACCATTATTTTATGTTTGGATTACATTATAGTATTTTATATTTTTTTCAAATATAAACTATCCTTCTCTATGTTTATGGTATTTTCAAAAATGGTTTTAAATGGAATTTATATTTCTCTATATGGAAATGTTTTTGTATGGATGAAAAGTATATTTTTATGCGTGTGATGATGAAAATAAAATATTTTATGTGTTATGATTATTTTATGGTTCTTTTTTATTCTTTTATGATGATGGGTGAGCCAAACATAGCACATTATTATAAGGGATTCCAATATACCTATCTAATGAATTGGGTAAAGGGATTTAGTTAACTAGTTATAGGTTTCTCCAAAGGGATTGTTATAATTTTCCATGTAGGTTATTAAATTTCTAAAACTGATAGTAAGATTGATATGAAAATGATGTCCCACGTTACCTACATATATTTTTTGTTCTTTATAATTAGAATCCAAGGAAATATTTTGGCTTCACAAGGTATGGTATTGATATATTGTTTTGAAGGAATGATATTCCCTTTTTGGATAAAAAAGTACTCTTGGGGGAATTTATTTAACGGATTATATTGTTTTCTAAATAACCACCATGATTATTATTTGGGATTTATGTTTTCCAATAAAGTGTTTTAAAAAAACATTTTTATATGCAATCTAATTTATTGTGTGTGTAAATGATTATTTGAGAACAAATGTTTTTTAGGTTAAAGTAAAACTCTCTTTTATGATCTCAGGGTTCTAAAATGGAATAAATAGTTTATTTTTTTCTTTTTATATTTCCATTCCAGATCTTTTTGTGCTCATACCATCTTTCTAAATATGTTCCACATGTTTTAAGGATTATTATGAATAAATAAAAATTATGGTTCAAATAAATAATAATTTTTCATGATAAGAAACTCTGTTTCATTATAAAAGTTTTATATTATAAAAGAATGGATACTTAGTGGAAGATTATACATTATAATATATTTTTTTAAGAGTTTTTTCAAATTATCTAAAACTCTAAAATAAAATTGTAATAAATATAAAATAAATTGAATTAATTTTTAAAAGATTAAATTTACATATTTTTTATTGTTGATTTCTCTTAGTTCCTATCAGAGGAAAGGTTTAGAAAACTTTTGAGATTATGATTACAAAAATTTGGTGATAAAAATGGGGTTTAATGTAATCTAAGTATAAAAAACTCATGTTTTGGTAAATTATATATTTTTTAGTTTCCTAGAAACCAAATCCCCATCTAGAAACAAGAAACTAAATGTGGTTATGACACAGATGTAGCTAGGGGTAACCACTATGAAAGGGGTTGATTAGTAATTAACTCAACCATCACTAGTGCATGATTAGTGGACCTAAGACTACACACTAGGCCAAAATCTTAGAGGAGATAATTATCTGGTAAATTCAAATTCTCTTAATAAGCCTTATGAAGAATGAGTGGATATAACCTATAGAAACCTATGGTATGGAATAATGAAATATGATAACCCTAAAATTTCATCAATTGATAAGTATAAGGTTGATCATAATTTTCATAGCATATATACCCATTTTGAGGTTTTATGTAATGGGAATAATTTTCGAGACATTTATAATGTTCTGATAGATTTTTGAGGTATATGTAACCCTTATGTTTTACATGTGAATAAGTTATTTGAGGATGAATTCTTATTCATTTTATATACATATGTTTAAATACATTGATAACCTCTAGGGTTTATATAATTTTGATGTTGATGTAATAATGGGTTATTAAAATTTCAGAGAATATGATTTTTCTTTTATATAACCATGATATTTAAAATTGATTTTTTGATTAAATGATTGATGTTATTTCATAAAAATATTACTATATTTTTTTGGTAAAATTACATGATTAAGGTAAATAGAATATTATTGGATAAGAAGGTATTTTAAATGTGGCATAATTTATTCATTATATTTTATAAGAATATGTGATTTTAATGTGGATTTATGGTTATTCAAGTTATTTATCTAAATAATTAGCATATGTTGAATATTATATGGTCATAGAATATACATTTTTGGATATATGACAATTTTATTGAAAAACGTTTTTTAGAGATAAAATATAGATTAATATTAGAAGAATATGTGATAAAGTCCCTTTCATTTTTGGGGTTTAAACTTGGAGTAATTTGAAGAGTTTTATATGGAATATTTAAATTTTAACTTTTGTTGTTATTATTGAAGATTTTATGATTAATGTTGAATTTATTCTTTATGGATATTATAATAACTTATGCCAACTATTTTGGGTTTGGTTAATTACTAAAGATAAGAGTAATAATATGTTATAGATTTTATAATTATGTGATCTAGTAGAATTTTATTTTAGTTCTTTGGGCATGAAAAAATTCCTCTTTATTACTCACTATTTGAAGTAAAAGATGAGATAAAGATGGGAACTGATTGATACATACAAACAAAAGATGATTTTGTGTTTATTTATTTTAATAAAATCAAGTAATTATATTTAATCATAGATTATATGGTAAAGGAATTCTTTAACTCTCTGAAAGGGATCTAGAAAAAAAATACCTCATAACCTTCATTTCTGATGAATTGAGGGTCTATTTCAAACCTCAATGATTTTTGGTTTTATGATCATTAACATTCTCATCATCATTAAATTTATTTTGAACAATGTTCCATATCACTCTCTATCATTATTTGTACAATAATAGTTTCCTCCATTTTTATATTTTTACTTCCCAAAAATGTTCTCTTATTTAGAAACCTAGTTATGTGTTAGTCTAACAAACTTCATGTTTCCCTTTCCTTTATTCAAGATGAAGTTTTGTTAAACCATTTTAAGATGTGGGTTTACAAAAAATGGTATTTTAAAATAGGAAACCATTGATCACCGAGATCAATTTTAAATTTCAAGGATGAAATTTATTAATGGGGCAGAATGTAACACCCTGATATTTTAAATTGATACTATGTTCGATAGAGTATACGACACAAAATACCAATCTTTAACCAACTATAAAATATTATTATTTTATGAACATTATAAAATTTTCATTGAATTTGATGTTATTAATATAAATAAATAAATTATGAAATATATATAAAGTTTCAAACCAATAACAATTTATTGATATATTTATTGGCAATATGTTCTCAATTTTTATTAGTCATTATATTCTACAAAAAAATGTTTTCTTCAAAATTTATTTTTATAGTTTTTTGCTGAAACTTTTTATAATAAATTTATAAATATTTTTGATAAAAATGAAATAATGTCTTCAAAAAATATTTCAAAATTATCTAAGAGTTCATTTTTTGTATTTTTCTGAAATGATTGATTTATTAGTGAATACTGAAAAAACATTTTTTTTGAAAACTATCTCTTATTTTTAAGTATTTAAACAGTTAAATTATAATTTTTATTAGTTTTAAAATTTAATTATTTCCTTTTTATAAAATTTAATCCAATAAAATTCAAGATAATCGATATTATACATGAATTTTAAATTAAAACATTTTTATAATTAAAAGGGGTTTTTTGGAAAACCTCTTTTCATCGGGTTTTGTGGGATTAATTTTAAATTGAATTCTTCCAATTATTTAAATAAAATAATATAAAATGTATTAAATTTTCTATATAATAGTAATTAATATAATTCAATAGAGTTATCTTATTTTTTGGTTGTAATGAATAGTAAAAATAGAAAAAATCAATTTTCCTTGTTAAGGTTAAAACAAGTTTACCATTGGTTAAACTAAAGAGATAAAAATTATAATTAACAAAATACATTACTATATGTTGTTTTATGAATGTTTATAGATCAAATATCTGTTTATATAGTTGAATTAGTTATTTTAAATATTATTTTTAATTTAGTAACCCAATATTGAATTCTGAAAAGATAAGTTGTATTTTATTCAAATTAAAACAATTTTTGGATCGTGCAATTTAATATAATGTTTGGAAGATTAAATTCCATTATGTATTGATAAAAAAGTATAAAAAACTTTTTTTTATTATTTAATAATAAAATTTCTTGGAAAAAAATTACTTCTTGATTTCAGGGTAAAATGGTTTTTACGCTTCATTCAAGAATTTTCCTAGAAATTGTTTTTAAGAATTTTTGATCTAATATTCAAAGTAACTTATTTAACCTTTAGAAATTTAACATAATAAAATGGAATAAAAATATTTAATAATCATGTCTAAATATTTTTAGAAATCACCATTTATTTTTTGTCTTGCAATTACATTATCATGGTAAAAAAGTTAAGTTATCAGAGTTAACATTAAAATGAGTTTAAAGTCGTTTGACTAGGTCATAAGCATTAAAATGTGACCACAAAATGTCTAAATGTGATTGTTTCAGTTTATTTTGACCCAATAATATCTTATATTTTAATTATTTGTTACTTTCTCCACTTTACATGATTTTGATATAAATATTATTTAATCTTTAAAGTAATTCCAAGTGTATCCTTCCCCTTGCTTATAAAATAGAACCTTCTATCCGATATTACTCACACATTATGAAAACTATATATCAACAAAAACATGAAAGATTAACTTCCTAATATCCCTCCCCAAATCATAGAGGTATTATTGTTTTATAATACCAATGTTATAGGGATTAAGGTGTCAACATTTTCAGGTTGTCCGGATAAGAGGAATAGATTTTAACTGAATAATTTTGTTTAATTTCTTATTCTAACTCCATAAAATATTCTTAGTACAATATCAAATAATAACACTATTATCTTCCATATAATTTTATGTATTTCTGTTAATGTAATAACATATATTCACCTTATTCTTCCATCAAATTGGTAGTGAAACCATCGCTCAAGTGTATGGAATGACTACCACCTCGCAAACAGATGAAATTTATTTTCCACCACCGCCTCTCACTACTGGTTATAATTATGAATTTAATGTATATATATTATATTAGTCACATATTTATAATTATTTAAATATAATATATCAAATGATTTCTTACCTTTCTATCCATTAGAAAAATGATAACATCTTCCGTGTGTACATGGAGATTACTACCTCTATGATGTTATGTGATTCGTTTTTCATGAACATGTCAGTTGGATTATATATATAGGTGTATTTGAAAAAATAATATTATATTTATTATATAGTTATTATCATTAAATTATAAAATAGCACTTACCTTCTTTTGATCATGTTTGTTGAAAAATGGAAATGTTACCTATGCATACGTATGACCTACCGTCTCCATAATTGTAACATAGTTCATTTTTCAAAACCTTATATCATTTTTGGTTTAAAAAGTATAATTATTATATTAAAATGATAAGTTTTTAATTATTATAATTCAATATATGATTTAGTAATGACCACTTCAATCATAGTCAACTTACCCTACTCATTTTGGACATATGAGCTGAATATCGTCAAAAAATATGATGTGAACTTAATTGATATTGAAATTCTATATAATGTGGTAATAAATAGAATAAAATTAATCATAAACCTGAAAATGTTTCTTAATCAATTAAATAATTAACATAATTTTATCATTCAAGAATATACATAGTGTACATGATTAGTCGGACCCGATTAAAGGGACAATTTACTTTTAAAACCTATCTTTAATATTTTAAAGATTTAATTTATAAATATTTTTATTTAAAGCACATATTATAAAAAATCATTTTTATATATTTATATGAAAATAAATTAATTTTAATGATTTTTTTCCTTTTTACTTTTTGATAAATGTTTTCAAACGGAAACTTATTTACGTATTTTATATGGAATGCTTTGAATTTCATTACAAAAAGAAAAAAACAAATATAATATTTTAATGTATATGGTGTCAATAAATTTCTTCCACAACCATAAAAAAATTTAATCTTTTGGTTCCCTTAAAATATTTAATTTTTAAAAAAAACAAAAACCCTTCTTCCTTAAGTTTTAAATATTTTTTAAATGGTTTTTAAATGGAATGGATATTTCTATATACATAATTGTTTTTATTATGGGTGAAATGAATATTTTTATCATTATGATGATGAAAATAAAAAAAATTCTTCTGTTATGAATATGTTATGGTTTTTTGGGAATTTTTTATGTTGATGGTTGATCCTTATATAGCACATGACGATGGGAGAGGTCGATGTTACTCTCTAATGCAGTGGGTAAAGGGGTGGAGTTAACCAATTATAGTTTTCTCCTAAGAAATTATTGGAATTTTTTGGGTAGGTTATTGCATTTTTAGAGTGATTTTAAGAGTGATATGAAAATATTGTTACAATTATTGATAATTACTTTTCATTGAAATGTTTTAATTTCATAATTAAAGGTAATGATCCTTTGTTTTAAAGGAATAATAATTCCCTTTTTAGTAAAAAGTTTTTTAATAATAATGTATTCTCATATTTTATAAAGAAACCTTTATGATTATGATTTGGAAATTTTGTTTTCTTATAAAGTGTTATATGAAAAAACATTTTGTATAAAAATGATTTCATGTGTAAATAAATAATTATTTAAGGTCGAAGTTTATTATGTTAAAGGAAAACTCAATTTTTTGATCTCATGGTTTTAAAATGGACTAAAGTTTTTCTTTATTTATTTTTATATGTCCCTTACTAAGAATTTTGTCCTCATCCCATATTTTTAATTCTTTCACATGGTTTATGGATGAGTGAGAACAAATAAGATGTCACGTTGGAATTCATAAATATTTATCATTAAAATAAAAATGTTTATTTATATAGTTTCTATACTTTTGAATAAATGGATACTAAGTGGAAATGTTCACCTTGAAATATATAGGATTGTTATATATGATTGTTTCATAATTATCTAAGACTGTAAATAGAAAAGTTTAATAAATTAAATAAAAGTTAATTATTTTTTAAATATTCTTTTTTTTTGATTTGTTTATATATGGGTCATTATAGAAATTCCTGATCATATCATGATGGTAAGTTATCACTTGTAACTTCCACTGAATCTATCTAAAGTTCCTGATTTGTTCCACACATATCTACTAAAGAAGTATATACTTGATCCTTCACATGTACTGAACTCAGAGGTCATAACTCTGGAGTAAAAACACTCTTATGAAGAACAAAAAGTGGGGATTTTTCATCATAGAGAGAAAGTTAAAAGAAATAATACCACTAACCTAGTAAATGTTTTTGTTGTGAAACCATAAATTGTAGGATGTTACATGGGAACACAAGGATGCCATGATATAGAATAAACCTTAGTTGTTTGTATCAATTTTATATAATTTTTGTGGTCAAATTATTATAAGTGGGTATAATGTGAACCCCTTATATTTTATGATATATTTCCCTTTAAATAATTTTTTATTCGATGTCTTGTTTTACACGCAACATCAAGTTTAATTGAACTGTGATATACTATTGGAGTATTATTATTTAATGATACAATTATCTCATAGAAGTTATATTTTAGGGTATTAAAAAATATAAATAAATTATTAAAAATTATTTTTCATATATTTATGAAATAAATTCATTGGCTATTAATTAGTTATAAATGAAAATAAAAGTGTTTGATGGTAAATAAATATTTTTTTCTTCTGAAAATGGTTTTTATGTTTACAATGAATTTTTATTTAAAAATCATATTATAATATATTTATTATTTATTCATATTATTTATATATTTTATATTAAATAAAATGTTTTAATATCCATATAATAGTGTTTACAATGCATGGAATAAGATTAAATCATGTTTTTGGCATAAAAATAAATTCTTCAAAAAATATGTTTCATTTCTTTTTTATCACTTATTTTAAAATATATTTATGGAACTTATAAAAATTTAATTTAATAAAACTGATTCAATATTTTAAATCAAGAAATTTAGATTTTTGAATATAAATTTTTTAATTTTCTTCATAATTAATATTAACCTTCGAAAATAGTTTTCACCTCGATAAGGGAAAATATTGTAATTAAGGTTAAAAATAATGTGATAAGGCTTTAAAATATATCTAAATCCAGCCATATTTATATTTTATGACTCTAGTTAATTAATATTTATCCAATATTTTATGATATGGAAATTTGGTGCCTTTTTTCTTTAATAATGGAAATAATGTTATTTTAAGTAGAGAGTAAATACAAACTGACACTTTCATTGTTTTAATATCTCTAATATTATTTCATAAGCATATAATGAGGTTATATTCACTTTTATATTTTTATTGTAATGATTTATTATTTTTTTAATCCTGTTAATTTTTTGTGATGGAATAATTACCTTTAATGCTAATGCAATGTCGACACATTACATGATCCTGTATTAGAAAAATAGAATATATGACTTTAAAAATATAAAAAGTAATACAATTAAAAAGAATTATTGTGTTCCATTAATTATATAAATAAATATAAAATATTTTTTTGTTATGATTTTAGATTGAATTTTTTTTCAATCATTTTAAATTTAAAATTAACCTATTTGAATAGTCTTGAAAATGACATTAATGGTATCCTATGTTAAATAATACATTCTTAAATGAATTAAAATCCATAAAAATATTATATTCATACAATTGGTTGGAATAAATTATACATTATTAACCATTTTACACTTAAGAATCAATTTTTCTTTTATAGTTAAATTCTTGATGCCTAAATAGTAAAAAACATTGATATTATGGTAATCATCAAAAAGGTTAATGGTGGGTGAAAACTGGGAGATAAGGGTTAGAAATATCACATAAACTAATTTAAATATTATTTTATATAGAGATTTATAATTATCCACATCCTATATTCAAAATAAATCAATTTATATCCAATTGAAAATGAAAATTAATTTATATTAATTTAATACTTTATGTAATTCCAATAGTGCCCCTCCCCTCACTTATAAAAGGGAACCCCCACTACTCCCTTATTCAAAACTTTTGAGCATTATATATCATTAAATACCTTCTATAATAACATCTTTTGTTCCTTTCATAAGTCTTATATCTTTCTTTATTTCTAAAATTCCATACTTCCAAGTCATAAGGAGTAAGCTAAAGGAGAATTTTCAACGAAGTGGTATAACTCTTAACTGAGTACTTTTAGTTTTATTTCTTATTAAAACTCTTCAAAATATATTGGATTAAATATAATATAATGACTTAATTTCATTATTATATAGAATTTATATTATGATAATAGAAAAATCATTATCCACCTTCTTTCCTTCTAACAGAAATTGAAAACGTCGCTCGTCTGTATATATGACTTACTACTCCACATAGGGGTGTAATTCTTTTTACATCAAAATTTTACATGTATGGATTTAAATATAGTTCTATAAAATATATATTATATTTATGACATAATTATGGTTATTTTAATATAATATATTATTTACCTTCTTACCCTTCCATTAAAAGGGGATAATGTTGCTCATGTGTAACTATGGACTACAATGTCCACAAAGAGATGTGATTAAATTTTCATGTACAACTTTCATAGATGATTATAAATATGTATATAATATATATATATATTTGAACTTATTTTCTAATCAAACAATAATCATTTTTTCTATGTCTATAATTTATTTAAAATTATTTCAAGTATGTTTTTACTATTATCCAATGATTTATTGAATCCATTTTCATCCAAGTTTGACTTTATATAAAAATGTTAATGAAATATTATTTTTATTTTCTAAATGAATTAAGTTTTACAAAAGGTTGGAACATTATAATTTTTTGAAAATTTAACATATGAATGGATTTTCTCACTTCCAAAAAAATTATTTTCCTTGAATATTACATTAAACCTTTACATGGTTTTTTTTAATGAAATTTTCTCTTAAATAGTTTGGAAAAGTTTAGATTTTTTAAATGTGATTTCAAAATGAAAAGGTTATTTTCATCAAAAAAAATTCAATTTATATTATGAAATTATTTTCATATATGTCAATATATAATGATGAATCTCATGTTTTAATCAGTATATACTCTAAGGATTTCATCGAAAATATTTTTCATGATGGTTTATAATCAGTTTTATTTTAGAAAATATTGGAATTATCTATTCTAGTTCCTCTAATGTGAAAAATTATTTATTATTAAGAAATTTTGATTATGTTGTATTGTGTATTCATATTATGAATGAATTTAACTTATAAATTGGTAGGTGGGGTATATAATTATATATCCCCTAAATGTATCGATAGGTCTCAAGCCAAAATATAGGTTGGGTGTTTGGCTAAGGCCTTACCTATTTGTGTAAGATCTCTTGGAACAAGGCCTTGATGGTAAGTTTAAGATGTCTGGAATTATGCATTCTATCATTATGAAATCAGTTGTTATTTCTGTGTGATTATTTTATTAGTTATGTTATCCATATATAAGTTTCAATATCACGTGATTATTTATATTGAATTATTTTATAATCATTTATTCTTACCATATTATTCATACCTTATTTATTCTATGATAGCTTCTAATTTATGCATCCCCTTACTGATCATTTATGCTCACCCTTTTTTTTTGTTTTCTTTCCCTAAGAATAAAGGAAGTGTATTATGATTGACATATCAGGATTTTATATAGAAAATAATTATTTTCAAAATAAAATACTATAAAGTATTTTATGTTTTGAAATGTGATTTTAGATTCAATCATTCTCTTTCCCTTCAAGACTATAAAAAAATTTATCCTTTCAGATGTGATATCTTGTATCTAGTGTTAGTGTAATAAAGTAACTACCAAATATGAGCTACTATAGATGGGGTGTTTACATGGTTTTAAATCAGATTTTTTCTTGCACTACCCTATTTTGGATAAGGGTTTGTGGTATTTTGTGAAGCATCTAAAAAGGGATGAGGATGAATCTTCATATAGAAAGATATGTTGACAGATTATGCCTCACACCAATTAAAAATTCATGGGATAAATTACCCTAATCATGATTTATAATTGGATTTAGGGTTTTTTCATTTAAAAATTAGAGAAATTATATTTATGATGAAAGAAATGATAAATATATTGATCATAAAATCATGAAATATATGATCAAGTAGAAAGTGTTGACTATGCACCAAAGAAGAAGGTTTCAATTTATTAAATATAATTACTTCTCAATATACTACCACTCTTGGAAGGATAAAAAGGTAGTTAATTCTATAAATTATAAAGGACATGATAGTTTTTTAATGATGATGATATAAATAGATATAATATTTATGTATTTTTATAACAGATATCTTAAAGTCACAACAAAAGGTGGAATATTATTACTTTCTCGGATGAATGTTCAACAATCCTTCCATACAATGATTAAATAGGAATGTAATGAGGATGTGTAACTGAAGATTAATATGAGAAATATTCATAATTTTAACCATGATTGTGGTAGATATATGTGGTTAATGAACCATGTATGTATCCCATTAATACCAAGCTTGATGATGAAGTCGTTGGATGAAGCTCATATTTCACCATTCTTTATTCGTCATAAGTACAAAGATGTATAAAGATATGAAAGGGTATTTATGGTGGGATAACATGATACGGTATATTAAATCAGCACATTTCATTTCCATATCAGCGGAAAAAAATTTCATGTTCACGTTTTCGGGATATACATTGAGGAAGTGATATTGTTTCATGATGTACCACATTCAATTGTATTTGATTGGGATTTGGGGTTTACATAAATATTCTAGACAAGTATTTAACCGAAATTTGAATATAAAATTATAGCTAATTATCATCCTCATATAGATGTTCAATTTTAGAGGACCATTAAAACCCTATAAGAATCCTAAAATCATTTTATATGGTTTTGAAATGTGGTTGGGATCAACACTATACTCTAATAGAATTATCTTTTAATAATAACATTCACCTAATCATTCAGATATATCCTAATAATGTACTCTATAGAATAATTTGTTGAGCTCAAATTTGAAAAGATTTAGTTGGGTAAAGATAAAAAATGGGACCCAATATAGCTGAGTAAATTGTAGACAATGTTAGATCCACTCAGTACTGCATCAAGGTAGCCAATATTTGATATAGTAGTTATGTTTACAATCATGAGTGATACATACAATTCAAAGCTTGAATGAAGGTATTCCTATGAATTTATCCATTTAATATGGATTGTACATTTGTAAAGAAGGGAAAATTTAGCCCTTGATATTTCATCCCTTCCTAGATTCTTGATTTGATCATGATGGGTTTTTATCACTTAGGGATTCCACCGAACCTCTCTGAAGATTATTATGTATTCCATATATCTCCCCTAAAGAAGTACATACCGGATCTTTTACAAGTACTAATATCAAAGGTTGTACCACTAGATCATGATATTTCCTATGATGAAAAATTGTTTTAAATCATTGATTATAGAGATAAAATTCAATGTAACAAGACTACTAACATGGTTAAAGTTATCCAGAGAGGAATAAAATATTTGAGGATTCAAGATAGGAACTCAAAGATGTGTTGCGGAAGAAGTATCCTAAATTATTTGTATCAGTGTAATGAAATTTTGAGTTTTAAATTCTTATAAGGTATTATATTGTTAAACCCTATGATTTAATGAAATATTTATTTTAAAATAATTTTAATTTCTTTGATATCTTTTTTATAAGAAACACCACTTTTAAATAAATTGTGATATAATACTAATATATTGTTATGTAGTAGTCAAACATAGAAATGTAATTGAACTGTCTTAATAGGAGTAACTAAATTTTAAAAAATTATTATTTATATATTAATTCACTATTATAAAATTGGTTAGAAAATAAAATAAAATAACTGGAATGTAAAATGAGATGTTTCTCTAAAAAAATTATAAACACAATGTGTTTCAATAAAAATGATTTAAAATAATACATATTAGTGCATTATTTTAATGAAATTTTTAGATAATATATTCAATAAAATATTTTAACACTCATCTAATAGTTTTTACATGGAATGGAATGAAGGTAAACTCAATTTTTTCCATAAAAATCATTTTTTTAGAAATAATTTTATTGAATTTTGAACACTTATTTTAAAATTAATTTATACTCCTTTTTATTATATAGTGTAAAACCCATGATTATATTACCCTGCACATGTAGTCCAATTTTCCAAACCACAAAAATCCTCTAATCCCATTTTTAGTTTTTTTTATTTCATCAACCTATAATTCTGAACATTGTTTATTGAGATTATTCAGATCTATTTTAAATATTTTTGTTTATATAGAAGTCCTTGAGCTCCACGTTTCTCGAATTTTGGTAACTACTCATGGTCATTTAATTTTTTATACTATTGTAATATTTTTGGATTATTGATTTGAATATTTATGATCAAAAAAATTTTATTTTATAATTTATATGTTCATGTGTTTATTTTGGTTTTATTAGAATCATTATTTAAAAAACAATTCATTGAGAAATTATTCAATATTTTAATTGGATAATTTTCCACTACCATTGTGATTTTTTCATTATTTATTCAATCATTTGTATTCCTATTTTCATAATTATTATATGTATATTACTTAAAGTTTTTTTGGTTTCATTTTTTATGAACTCATTAAAAATAAAAAAAAATTTATTTCAAATTTTTGTATTTAACAAACCAAAATTATTCCCAATGGGATCATGACTGCTACAGGGGTACTGCTACATAAACGTAGCCCCTGACCAGAAGAATACTGGCCCAATAAATGATAAATAACAGATATATAATCCTTTAAAAAAAGAAGAATCTATTCAATATGGAGATATAATTCTCAGTATGAAGAAAAATTCATTTTTTGGAATGAATATGATTGGTCAACATCTGCAAAAATCAAGGTCATTGAATAAGATCACAATATGAGAATAGAGGCATCCATATAGAGAATTAGAGCAAAGTAGTCTGTAATACAATTCAAAATCTAGGTGTTATAGAAAGATAGGATTAATTCGTGTACCTTAATCAAATTCATAGTTGTTTTGGGTAGTTTTCATTCATGTAGTTCTATTAACATGTAAATTTTTATAAAGAACCTATTTGAATGTTGGATTTGTAAAAAATAGTAAAAAAACATATCACTAGTGTTGATTTGAGAGGGGGACAATATATATCTTACACAAATAATGAAAATTTTTGTTTCTTCTCTTACACAAATCTCTATATGGATATAAGTTACAATTCATTAAAAATAAATCTCAATTTAGTGAAAAAAACACAACATGTAAAGGGTTGATTCCTTGAATATAGAAACCATCATTATTGGTTATTTTCAAATATATTTTTCAAAATATTATTTCTCTAATCAATAAATTATTTCTTATATAGTAGAATCCTCTGATTTGGTAGTGTACCCCACATCATTAAAGTAGTAAATTTATTCCCATCCTAATTTAAAATATGATTTTTAACCCCCCCCCCCTTGAAACTCATTTTCCTTTCATTACAATCATTAGAATCAACATTTTTTATTATAATTCATAAATCAGGGTGGCTAAAAAATATATATTACCACTTCTATAAAACTATTTACGAATGTTGAGTTCATAATTATCTGATGGATCATCCATTTATTTCGGATATCTATTGAGATCAATAGTCTTATCATCATCATCCTAAAAGTGGGTGATAAAACTTCACTATAGTCAATTTCATCCTTTTTCTTATAGCCTTTAGAAGCAAGTCTCACTTTATATGTTTAGATCTCACCTTAATAATTTTTCTTTATCTTGAACAACAACTTCACACCAATTTTTTTGTACCCTTATTAGAGGTGTATTAATTATAATTCCTTATTTTCCTTGATAGAAAGGATTTGTTTGACCAAAATTTTCCTCCATATTTCTTTATATTTATTTTCCTTCAAGCTAATAGGATCAGAATTCACCAAGAGAAAATAAAAATTCACATACTTTTCTTTTGGTTTGGTGGTTCCATATATTTCTATAAGACTTCACACTTTTTAGGATCATATATATGAAAGATCAAGTTCAATACCTTTTAAACTAAAAATATGTTATGATGGTATCATTAATTCTTTCACTCCTTATTCCACTATCTGTATTTCTTCAACATTTTTTTATTCTTATAAAGTAAGTTTTACCTCTCATGAATCATTGTATTGATTCCATTTCAATGGAAACTTTTCTTTGAAACCAAAACCTCTATTTACTATAATCATCCTAGTGGTGTGATTATACAAATTATATTTCTTTCCATTTATTTAATATCCCATAAAGTTAAAAATCACTCCTTTTTCATCAAGATTTGATTATTTTAAAAGTAGGATCCGAACATAGGAAATAGAACCATGTAATCTAAGATAACATACAATATGATTTTGAGTAGTCCATCCTTTAAGAAAGATATTATTTCAATATTTTGTTTAATATCTACTAAGTTTATACACCTCACATGAATCCACTTTATTCTAGTAATTCTTGTCAACTCCTTTGTATTTCAACATGCTTCTTTCCAATTTCAGAATTATTGGATTTTCCCTTTTGGGTACTCAATTATGTTGTTCTGTATAAGACACTGTTAACTATTGATGAATTCTATGTTGATTGAGGTACTCCTGAAAAAAATTGACGGAGTACTCCCCACCTAAATCAGATTGAAATTTGTTTATATGAAATTTTCATTTATTTCCCACTACAACCTTTAATTATTTAAGGATCCCAGTAATTTAAAAATTAATCTTGATAAATTCTATCTTTTTTTTCATTCTATATTAATCAATAAATGTTAGAAAGAACCTTCATTGTATATTTTATTCCAAGTTCAATGGACCACACAGATCGGTGTAGATTAATTCAAGTGGCATATCTTCTTTCCAATTTTCTTTCTTTAATTTTTTTTTCTATATAGCTTTTTTAGAACATATATTTTTAATATTTGATTTAGATATCTAATATTTGGAAACCCATTAATCATATATTTCATTATCATAATCGTAAATATTCAACATTTAAATTTATAAACCTGATACATCATAGCCAATATTTATCATCAAGTATTACCATCAAACATCATGGTACATCATGGTGTGACATAAGTGAAAATAGATAGTTCTTCTTCATGGTAAATTTTGTGACCATCCTTCATTTTCCACCAAAAAAATTGCATGTTCTTATTTTGTAGTCTTATGCAAAATATTTTTTCCACTAATTTCATAAGACTTAAGATGTTGTTCTTCATGTTATGTACATTGTATATATCAGATATGAATATGTACTTTCCATCTATTTTCTTGATCATAATATATCCTCTTCCTTGTATAGATATTATTAAGAGATCTCTAAATCAGTTCTCTCCTCTAACTCTCGCATCTTGGTTCGTAAATATGTTCTTCTAGATTTTCATTTGTTTTCTATGTCCAAAGTAAAGATACCAGATACCTTTATTTTGTATTTATGTTTATGAAATAAATGTAATGGATTCTATATTAACATTCCATAGTCTAGAAATATTGGACTCCTATGTGAAATTCTCTATGGGTTTCTTACTCCAACAATCATTGCTACAATTTCTAAATTTGTAAAAACTGTAGTATTGAACATTTATTTTGTTTTTTGTTTGGATATTGTTTAATCTTACACTCCTTTTTATTACTCATCCTCATGAAGTATGATTTTGATATCCATGGAGTCGTTGATTTTGGATTCTTCTTCCTTTTCATCCTATTTTTGAGTAATTTTCTTTTTCCTAAAATTTTCTACCTCATCCTCTTTTAAATATCCTAATTTTATTCTTTTCAAAGATGTTGATAGAAAATTTTTATTTTAGAGAATGCTCCAATCCATTTGTATTACTTCTCCAATTCATCTGCAATTTATGGTATTATAATGATGTCATTATTTTTTAGAGAAATTTTCTCAAAGTCATCAGTTTCATCGATGAAAATTTCTATATAATAAAATTTTTTATCTAATAACCATAAAATTTCTTAAATACCCATATGGAATCATGATTGTTCTTATTTAATAAATGTTGGTTCACCACATCCATTATAATATGATGATACTCAACAATGTATTTAGAATATTTCATAGAAATGGAAACAAACTCACCTAGTAAATATTGAAGTCTTATCCCCATCACTTTGTCAGCACCTTTGATTTCATTGAGAAGACATTACAATATAACCATTGATGTTTTTGATGAGTTTATTTTCTCAAATACAGATCAATCAAGTCCTTAATACATTATATTTTTTTCAAAAGACTCTCTTTTATTCCCCCCAAACTGTTACCTTTTGAACATCTATAGGGGAATCCTCCCTATCTTAGATTCTAGCTAGGTGTATCCATCTTACATGATGTCCATGAAATATTCAGTTCGAATGAGTTATTGGATTTTGATTCACCAATTATTATAATTATAGTTTTTCAATTTAAGAAAAAAATTGTGTATAGTCTCATTCACTATATAGGTTGTAGAATTATTTTTGGAAAATATGGGGAATAGGTGGAGAATGAAAATGATAATTGGAGGAATTATGATTCTATAATTAATGGGTCTTTGATAGATTAAATGAACAAATTTAGTCACAAAAAACACCTATATACCCATTGACATCATAGAAGTTTTTATTTAAAAAAATAGTAAACACATATATCATAGGTGGTGATTTCAATGGGAAAAATATACAATAGACTCAAGGAGAGAACAATTTTATATTATCTCTTGGAAAATTTTTTAGAAAGAAACAAGTAACATTTCTTGAGAAAAATGACTTCAATATATAAAAAACCTAGTATGGAAATTGTTGATTCATTGAATATTTCAACTATCATTGTAGGATATATCCAAATTCATTATGGAAAAATTAATTTCTCTCGTAAACAAATTTATTTCCCCTATAATAGAAACCATAGATATGAGATTATCCTGCACATCATAAAAGTAGTAAATTTATTCCCATCAAGATTTATATTTTTTTATTTTTTTTAAAAAATTTATCACACATCTAAGGACCACTAACCAAGGATACCAAAAAATCATCCATAGTGAAGAAGTAAATAGAGAAGAACATTCTACATAGGGTCAAGATAGTAAATTAACATGTTCTCCAACATGATTTTATGATCAATAATTTGAATACCCTAATGGGATGGATATATCTTTCAAAAAGAAATATAATAGAGAGGGATAGAAAATAATGTTCCAAGGATAACTCCTCTATCAACAAGGAGTATGTCATACTTTCATCAAATTTTTTCTGTTCCTTGAAGACTAATTAAATTTTGGGGATGAATAGAAGGATAATTAGTGAGGTATTGTTGGATTATTTTTCCATGAAAGTGATCTCTAAATGAGATTCCAAAAGGAGAATGACAAAAAAAGATCTATATAAAGAAGATGTTAGTATTTTTCATTAGTTGAACTTCTCTAGGGTTAGGATTTTTATTTATGTTAGGTGAGGCTAAGGGCTGGATATTGCCCTGGTATATACTTTCTATTTATACTAATTAATATGCCTTATTTGTAGTATATAAATTATGCTTTCAACTTGAAATGTTTACATATTCTCTTTAAATGTATGATATCCGGATGATCATAGTGTATGTTCCTATCCATTCATCCATAATTTGAGTTTCAAATACTCTTATGAGTGGTGGTTGAATCAGGGTGTGATCTTTTATAACATTACACAATATATTATTCCCAAATTAATAGAAAATTTTAAACTTGTAGATGTTTATAACACATCTACCTCAATTAAAAATGAGAAAAATAAAAATAAGTCACAAAACTTTTACCCGGTTAACCGTTAAGGGATATTCCCAAGAAACACACACTGATGATGTGTTGATGTCCCAAAATAAACTATTCTTCACTAGTTTAATGAAAACAATTTTGCTGACTCCTCCTCCGCACACTTCTATAGATGAATATATTCTTAGTTTATAGATATATTGGTTACTTACATATTATAAGTATCTGTGATTACCATTTCATAATGTAGTCTATGAAATAAATCTATAATATAATAAATGATCTAAATAAAAACTATTAACAATAATCTTGGAGTTTTATGTGGTATATTATTAGCTATGTAAAATAAATTACTTAAAATTTTCCTTCGTGAAAACATTCACAACCATCCATTTTTTGGTGTTGAAAATGAATTTCGACCTTCATGAATTATTTTGTTCTCAATAACAAATATATCTCCACTGGAGTGATTATTTCATAGCAGAAAGAGTGAATGTATAGTGGTTTTAATTTTTGTAAACAATTCTCAATTCTGTTATGAAAATCACTTGTGCGTGAAAGGTAGAATCACAGATTCAGCATGCATGGATGTCGAAAATCCATTATATAACAATGGGATTAGGTCACCCACAAAATTTTGCATATTCATGAAACCCCAGTATTTATGCACATGTTATTTTCATGAGAATAGAGATGTCAAATAATTTACTTAAGTGATCATCCCCTAGAAATAAAGGTATGATATATTCACAAATAATAGTAGAGAAAACCAGCCACAAGTTCTGTAACATGGTTGAATTTTATTAACCGAGTTCTTATGATCCCAATATTCCTATATATAGAGAATCACAAACTCCATAATAATCATAGAGGAGCCTCTGGAAGTTGATGTGTCGAACTCTCATTCACATAACAATGTTTTTTATAACATTCACAACTCCAACTATTCCATGGATTCATATTGGTATAAAATCTGAACGAAAGACATAAAATAATCCCTAAAATAATTCAAATTGTATTATACATTACCTTATGAAACATCCCTTTATTTAAATTCTAGTTCATGTAAGATAAAATTCATTCATGAAACCCCAAGCATCACACAACCAAAATAGTTCATACAACTATTCCCCATGAGTCTACGACCCTTTCTGGTGATAGACACCGTTAAACATGAAACATTCAAGGTTCTCACAACTCCATAGTTATGCAACACAAAATTCAGATTCCTTACCCAATGCCTCCTTCAACCAGACATAATTGCATTCAAGTTGAGTGTTTAGGTTCCCTACACCCACCAGAACCACATTTATTTATGTGAACCATACCTATAAAACCATTATAATCAAACCTATTATATAGGAACTTTTATAAAATCATAATCTAGACAATATACATTCCCCTTGATAATAAGAATAGGTTCCCTAACATCAAGACCCCACCCTTGGTCACTCAAGTCTAGTAGGTTCTACAATTTTTTTCATCCAAAATCACAAGTGTGGTGGAAACAGAAGACCAAGTAGTCACCTCGTCATTGGAAAACACTTTCCTTTTCATTTAATGAGTGCCAGTTTTGTATCCTAATATCCTTGTAACATGAATATGAATAGACATACCCTTCTATATGCTCCCCAATGTCCAAGATACAACAATTGAAACTAGATATCATATTGTCCTTGTCGTATGACATTAAACTACATGAAAACATCCTAGTCACATAATGATAAACTGCATGAAAACATCCTCAATGTCTGATATTAAACTATATCTTTAACCAACATGATAAATATAGGATACCTCTTATTATGTTCATGAGATGATACTGCATATTTTGGGAAGCATCCATGCATAATCCCCACAATATCCCTTATTTTTTCTCCTACCACAGTACATGCTTACATACTACTTTATGTTAAACTGAGTGGACTAGTCTAGCCACATAACCATAAATTTTGTACACAAACTATGTGAGTTTTTATCCTTGTCTCCTAATAAGGCATGCACTACACCGACTTGAGTTTAAATCCTTGAATACTGAAAATATTAATCTATTGGTCTTCCCTAATGGAAGATGAAAACCCCAAAGTGAGATTATCCAACCCTTGGGGGAATTTGAACCTATCATCACCCAAACTTAATGTCCCATTTTACCTCATGGTTCCTATGTGATGCTAACCCATAAATATACCAAAATGTGATGAATGTATATGGGAAATTTACCCACAAGAATCTAAACCTATGAACACATCCCCAAAAAACTATAAACCTATGTATGTTCCCCCAAAAGTCCTTAAAAATATGTCCCCTACTTGATATATCAAAATATTTACCTCATGAGACAAATATGAGATGACCTGGGCAATTAGTATTGGATTCCTTATGCCTCCACCACAAGTTTTTCATTGATGGGCATGAGTTTCTTTACGGTCCAAACCTAATATACCTCATACATGAGATGCCCTCAATTTTTAATGAGGAATAATTTACATATTCCCAACATAACCAACATCTATAAATGTCTATACATGTCCAAACCATCATCTATGTCTGTAGGTGGCTACCCTGTCGAAAAATAATGAAGAATAATTTAACATTGTCTACCAAGAGATGGAATAAGGAATGAGATTCATGAAATTTTCTCAAATTTTTGTGGGATACCTAGATTAGAAAATGATCTCCAAGGAGGAATCCATAAAAAGAGAAACTATTATCACATCATCATGTTTTGACCAAGAAGGCGACATCATCAACCGTTGTGGTATAGGTTGCTCACCGTTGGAAAGAGTGAATATGGGGAAACAACACTAGAGTGACCATGAACATTTTAAGGACATAGAACACACCATGAGATGAAATTGCACCTTCAGCCACCTCAGTGAAAGCATTGGAAAACAAAATTGTGAACTTGATAAGAATCTCTTGTCCTTTAACAATAAATATATTAGTAACATTTGACAACACCAAATTTGAACATCATCAAATCCATACATTTCTAGTGTTATATTTCGGTAAAAAAAAGTGGTGGGCCACACATGGCTCCCTTCTCCTGTAACCAGGGTGAAATGAATAATTTTTTCTTTCCCTTTCCTAAGGAATCAACAACATGAATCCTTCCTTTACATTGAAAAGGATAAATACAATTGATCACATTGGGAATACTCTTCATCAAACGTGTACTTGTGGTTAACCTAAAGTATCCTACAACACTCAGGTTGGGGGAAATTCTTGAGGAACCACTTCCAATAAATATAAGGAAGGGTGATGGTGTGTCATCATGCACAACCATTATCCTTCTATGAAAACTACCACTCTTATCACTACTGGAAAAAAGGCCTATACCCACGGTTCAAAACCGTGGGTATAGCCCCCAAAACCATGGGTATAGTCTATACCCACGGTTTTGGGAACCTTGGGCCAGAAAGGCATCGGGATAGGGGTCTTGACCTATACCCAAAGTTTGGTAGAACAGTGGGTATAGGTGTGTCAGACAGCAACACCACGCTGTACAACGTGGATGGAATTTACCCCACAGTTTGAAAACTGTGGGGAATTTATTCAGTGCATTTTTAAAATATTGATTCCAGTAAGGTTTAAAGCCTTCTCCCCACAATTAATATCAACCGCCTGGACCAACTGAGTTATCGCCTCTACATCTATTTATATATCTATTACTTTTATTATATTAATATATTAGTTTATATGAAAACGGAATGGTTAAAAAAATTCGCGGAGATCAGGTTTCGAACCATGCACACAATACTTAACAGGGTGTTCTGAGACCAACCAGCCCAATGTCACTATTAGTATTTAAATATTTCTTACTTATATTATATTAATACATCTGTTTATATGAAAAACAAAAAAGGTGAGAATCGAACCACAGACCACTCTGTCTCTGAAGCCACGCATTACCAACTAACCTGAAGACATTTCGACATTACATGCGTATGTTGTTTTACTTATATTTATCAAAATAAATTAATGGAAAAAAATTCTCTGAAATTCAAAACCGGGATCACACAGAATATACTAACACCCGGACCAACTAAGCTATTGAAAATTTTATTTTTTATCTTTGAATTTTCTTAATAATATTAATAAAAATCATTTACCTGCCAATTTTTTTTTTATTTTCCCGCGTAAATTTTTTTTCCGGCATAAACGCGGAACGCTATACCACGGTTCTCCAAAACCGTGGGTATAGGTCTTAAAAAAACCCCACAGTTTTGAAAAACCATAGGCTTAGGTTTTCTGGGAAAAACCTATACCCACGGTTTGGCAAAACCGTGGGTATAGGTTTTGAATAAAAACACATATACCCAAAATAAACCAATACCCACGGTTTCAAGCTAAACTGTGGGTATATGTGACCTATACCCACGGTTTTGGTAAACCGTGGGTATAGGTCCCCTTATTAACTCTATACCCACGATTTTTTGTGAAACAGTGTGTATAAACCCATTTTCAAGTAGTGTATAGTTATCGAGCACCCTCAACCCATCTCCCCCTCCAACCTCATTCAAAAGAGATTCATCAACACCCTGGTTCATTAGTATGAATAGGAAGGGGTCATCATGAATAAGTACATGGATCTATTAGACCAAGAATAATTTTCTCTATACCAACATTGAAGTCCTTAGGGTTCATGTAAGGGGTAACCCCCGCCCCACAAAGTCATATTGATGAATCGTTTTGGGTACTAATCCTTACAATGTTATGACAACTCACTCCCCACTACTGAGGAGGTATGGGATTACTGAGTAACACCCATCGCGACTACTACCTGCCTACCTCTATGAAGGGACCTAGCAATCCTTGATAATAATTCTAACTGAATCCACATGACAATGAATAGGTCAATCCAATTCCTTCTCCACCGAACTTCGTCTAGAATACCTAGAAATGATGCGAGTGGAAAGTCTCTAACCCTACCCAACCAGAGACATCTCCATCGTCTCTAATGGCTCTTTCCACCATCAAAAAACATTTTCCAACCATTATAACCACTAAAATGATGTATATACCTCAGTCCTAGTAACATAAATCTAGTAGTAACCCAATTATATTGTCATAGAATACAATGAATTGCATTCCAACAGACCAAATAGTTTAGTAGTCTTGGTAAACAAGATACATACTTGAATATCATTTTATAATTAAAAATAAAAAAGAAAACTATTTATTTATTCAAGTGGATCATTATTTAGTCTATCATAACCTACATATCAGTCATAATAAACATCTTGGAATCCTGGGGAAAGAAACATAAGAAAGGGGAGAGCTAAAATTCTCTATAAGTGTATGGTGTGTGTATATTAGAATATTTAGCATCTCGTGTTTTTTGACTGGATGGAATTTCTATAGAAATATGAGTTTTTATGCTGGTGTAGAATCCCTCAAGAATTTCTAGATTCATTGTGATGTTATGATGGTTTGAATGACTGGAAACATTATTTTTAGATGTGGTTTGGGTTCAGGTGGAAGTCCCAGGGGTTTGGGAAAATACTGGAGGAAGAATGGGGGGTTTGAATACTAAAAACAATCACAGCAAGATATACATGATGTGTAAATATTTTACACATTGTGTAATAGTTTCATGGGGTGCGTCCTGTCAGATTCATGACATTCAAGATCTGGTGGATTGCATGTGGAATACACGATGTGTATCCGTTACATGTTTTGTAACCATTGCAGTACGTGTAACAATTACACCACAAGTAATTTAATGATACATTTATTAGGAACAGAAGAGAAGGGGTTTATGCCCCTATTACTCTTTTCCCCCACCAAAAAATGGGAGCACCGTTTAGCAGTTCCTTCTCATACCTCACCAAGGGTTAAAGATATCTTCTCCATTGGGTGTCTGTTTTTATCTTCATTGTTATCTTTGGAAATGTATCGATAATCAGTTGACTTCTCTTCCATTTCTTCCTTGTTTATCTCACCATATTCAGTATTGTTTTACATTAGCCCTATTTTTTTTAAGTTTTTCTATTTCGTTGATTTATCTTGAACCATAAACAATCAATCCTTAATGTAGGATGAGTGAATCATCATTATTATATGGTATGTGTTCTATATCTTTTTCCCTTAAAGTATCTTCATTTATAAGTTATGTCTTGTAGCATGTGAAAACATTTCTATATGATTCCTCTTAAATAAAAATTATTTATTTGGAATCTAATTCCCTAGTTTTGGTATATCTATCATGTTAAACGGGAATTATTGAAGGTCATAGACATCATGTTATAGACCTCACTAAGGGTGTGATCCTTGAATTCATTTAATAATTTAATTTTTTTATCATAAAACCTCTCGTTGAGGTGTGTTGTTGTATAAAATGTAATTAGTTGATAAATTGTAGTGTGGATGGGTGTAACTCTTACCTATATTATCTCCAAGTCCTTAAGGGTTCGGAAATTTTCATATTAAATTAATTTGATGTTTCTTGTATAATACTATTGTTAGAATAGCCTATTTAATACCACCTTTGTGTATGGTGTTATCTCTTAGGGGAAGTGAACATAGTCCAATTACTTTTATTAAATACTTGGTATCCTTTAACAATGAAAAGGAAAAAATAGAGGCTTCAATGACATGTTTATGGGAATTTACCTATTTGTGTGTCTTTTTAATGGGTTATAGAATTCTTAGTATGTGGCCTTTATTTTCATTAATAGTTGTAATGAAAACGGGAAAGTCCCTCTTTTGTAAGTTGTTTTATGATGCGTCATGTTTATGTACATGACCTTATCCATTATTTATTTAAATGAATAAGTGAATTCTGAAACACCTTTATTAATACTTGAGTTCCATTTATGGGAATCCCTCAATGGTCACATAGGATGTTATATGTTGTACACACCTTGGGAGGTACTTGGTTGTCCTTTAAGAAACACCATGTATGGTCTCATAGGTTAATTTATATTATGATACACCAAGAGTGATACTTGGGATTCCTTGGATGGGATCTCCATGTGTTTCTTACTTCATTTAAGTATACAAGTTCCCTAGGGGATAACCCATGGATGGGATCAAGGGAAATATGGTTACACCATGTCACGAGTGATACTCAGACCCCTATGTGAGATACATAGGACAGACTCTAGGGTTGATGAATTCAGACAATATTTGGAGTGATACTTGGGTTTCCATTTATGGATCACGTTGGATGGACTCTGATGGAGATCGGTATTTATAGTTCCCCTGGAATGATACCTAGTATTATATTTGTGGATCTCCTTGAACAATACCAGGCTTCCACTTATTAAATTCTAATAATGACCTAATATTAAATACTATCATGTATAGTTGATACTCTAGGGATGCATCCACCAATCCAAATCAAATTCATCGGTTTCTTCTATCCTTGATATTTATTTCAAGATGAATTATTATTATTTACCCCCATATAATGTACCTATAGTTTCACCTATGTTCAAATGAATTCTAGCTTAGGATAAATCAGGTATGGTCATCCAGGTGTCCCTAGGGAACCTAATAAAACTAATTTATTTTAATTTTTGTGCTTCTCTATTGATATAAATGAAAACTGGTGTACCTTATATTCACATACCAGATTAGATTTAGTCACCATTTGTGGGGTCCTATTGGGTATATCTCACACCCTGCTTTGTCTGTTATTACACTGGGGCACCCGACCATTCCTCATATTCATAGATCTGTGGTTATTTCTTATGGGGTTCATTGTACATGGGATATTAGAAGTATAGGATTGAGTTGGTACTCAGGATACATGTAGATATTTACCTCTATTTTTTCATATTCCCTTTTCATGAATTTTATTCTACCACCGTCCATATTTACCTTATCTTACTCATAGAATCATCTAGACATGCATGCATAGTAGTATAAATTTGGTGTTGGACACTCTTATTCAGTTATTATAATTATCTTTCATAGCTCTATATTTTATTTACACTACTTCTACTATTTTCTGTTGGTTGATTAGTTATTACATAGATCTTATATCATTATTCTAATTTGATCATGAGGGTAAAATCTCCCATTGTAACATCATTATGTTTTTACTACTAATCAAAAGCCTATGGAATATGGGTAGGCGCACTTGAGGCCTTGTGGTGATAGGTACGAATACTGGTTTAATATTCAGTTGGGTTTGGGCTTTACAAAATGGTATCAAGATGTTTTTTTACTATGTCTTTCTATTTGGATGGGTGGACAAGAGACTAGGAATGTGTGAGTGCATGGTAAATAGTTGTGTCTGGAAGTGACAACCCATGCATTTGGAAAATTCCAAGTGGTCGGGGATGAGATTGTTTGGTATGTTTTTTATTGTTTTATTATATTATTATTTCACCTTAAGTGATTGGTGTACCTTCCTCCACTTAATAATTTATGAAATTTGTGGTATTTTACCCTTGGTGCAGTACAGAAAGAATTTAGCATTACATGCATCATTCTAGGCATATACAAGTTAACAATCCATGCATATTCCATGCGAGGTAGGTTTCATTTCTTGGCTCTTTGATCTTTTTGATGTTCCTTGTGTTTTTATTAGCATGACTATTATATATCATGTTAGTTATTTTAGTAACATGAGTATTTTTATTCCTTATTAGGTATTTCATTAGCAAGCTTGTTCTTATAACATGATATTGGAATTATTTAATATGTTGATTTTACAACATACTTTTATGAATTTGGTTTTATGATTAGCATGTTATTTTGTGTACCATGTTGGGTATTTTCCTTCTTAAGTAGTATTTTTCCATGTTTCTACATGATTTTGAGATTATTAGCATATTTACTTGTATTTACTTTTTATGGTATCATGCCTAGTTATAATAATATTATATGTTTGATATATAATTGGATATTAAAGTTTCAACATCAACCTAAATAGTGTTTTCCAATATAAATAGGTGGTTACACCTGAAATAACCAATTATGACATGTTTGAGCCATTGAACATTGGTTACATGGGATGAAACATCTTGGTTGAGATTAAACATAAGAAAATTTTCAATTTATGATGTATATTGGTGCTTTATAAATTTTGAAATGGTAAGCTATATAATCGAACCATTGTTTGTGATATTTAAATAACTACTAATGGTTTTATAAATTTAAAAGTAGTTAAACATTAACTCTTACCAAAATTGGTTTCTTGTGGACCATTTAAAAGAATCGACCCAAGTATATAGGTTTAGACCTGTTATAGTTATGAGATAGAACTGAATTGGACCAAGAAGTTCATTCAGCGTACTTTGTGCTTGTGAGATAAACCAATTAATGGTATTTTAAAAATATTTATGATTTATAAAAAATAGGTTTCATTAAATGAACCCAGTATAGATTAATGAGACCCCTATAGGATGCCCTTCTTTTGGTATACCTTAGTATTTAACCTCTTAGGGTGTGTTTATATAATATATGGATGGTCATTTAAAGTGTCTATAGACTCTTATATGATGTTACATATAGACATATGGTGGAAAATTACATGACTTGTCTCTTTCTTAATAAATTTTTTTAATAAACTTTTGATTAGTACTTATATGAGGTGTTAGTTAACTAAAATTCCAATTAAAACCTAAATGGTGTTTTCCTCTATGAATGTGAATTGAAATTTTCTTTATCTTTTCTTATTGTTAAATCATATGAATAAATTAGTAATGTAATAGATTATATGTGATAAATTTCCTAATTATGATAGTATATAAGTAAAATAAATAATTCTTAAAATTAAGTTGATATAACAAACCTTATCCTGGTGGCATTAGTTAAATAAAGTATCAATCTTCTAATTTATGAATCATATTAGATGTTCAAAAAAACTAAATGTTTAAATGTTTAAAGAACTGAATGTAAATTTATGTAATGCCTTGAAAATGAAACCTTGAGTGGTGTTCTTTTCTTGTCCCTTTTGTGGGGGAGGATTTTAAGCATTTCCTTCATTTTTTTCATTGAAATAAGGATATGAGCATTGCCCATAGGCTTCTTATACTATATATTGAACCCGAATGATTAGAGGTATATCCTAGTGATATATTCGGCATGACTAAGATTTAGGTTCAATGTTTTTATTCTTTCGTAAGGGGATAGCTCTAGGTTGGTAGTTCCCTCTATTTTTTAAGCCCTTGATAAGTTTTTATGAGTTGTTTCTTACATGATAAATATTTTGGGTTCCATTTTTCCCGAATAGAACACTTATTCTATAAATAACACATTTTTATAGACTACTAGTCAGGGGATTATTTATCCCTTTTTATAGGTGTGAGAATCCTGTAATTCTTAGTATCAGCGGGATAGACATGCCAATGGAATGGCCTTCCATATAGTAGTTAGAGGGACCCATATTTCTTCTTCAGATATGGATGAATTGGTATGTCATCAGCTAGATTAATATTCATATGGGACTGGTTCCCTCGTAGATAAATTCTTATTACAAACCATCCGATATTGTGATGCATAGGTCCGATAATCCTATGGATGGTATTAAGGATGTGTTTTTCTTCTTATGAAATATCGAGGTATTATGTATCGATACATGAGTTTCCCATCAAGTTTCTAAGGCAGTGAAATGAACCATATGAGTTAAGTGGTAATCATTAAATCCATCATATTTTTTTGTTGTGTTCATGGTTCATCTCTAGAGTATAGTCATCTAGGCGTTAGAGTAAATTAGACTCATCCCAATTATTATGATGATGTCGTATGTGGATCATGAATTTTTACATGTTGGTCGTTCGGTTTTGGAATTTACACCTGATGTTATGGAATGTGTGGACATGACCTAGGAGGATATTCTTACATATATCTATAGAAAATATAGTCTAGCATACTTATAAGATAATTCTCTATATCTTTTATCACTTTAACACTTGGTAAAAGATTGTTGGCCATTTCTAGTAACTAAAATCAGTGGTCAATTGAGTGTATTCCATCAGATGAGTTCCCTTTTTTAGTACATCCAAAAATAGGGACACTCCAATGTTGGGGATAGTTGAATCAATCATAGAGAATTTTTCCTTATAATTAGAAGGAACACATCCATAAAATGATCATTTGTAAATTATTGACTTTCTCAAAACTCCCTAGAGGCTGTTGAGTTTTGTAAAAATATCTATTTTGCAAGGAGTCATAATGATGTTACGGTTGGCAATTTACAAAACCATTGAAAACAGTGTTTTTTGGAATGTACTTTGTTTGTTTCTCTTGAGAGAGAATAGGATGCCTCTATAGGTAAAGGAATATTGGTTAGTAGATAAAAAACATTAGGGGTTACAACCAATCTTTTCCAAGAATGTCAGACGAAGATTGTTCAATCATTCTCTTCATGGGAGTTGGATATGGTATCTCATAAATTCATGGTCAGTAATGACTAAAACCTGGGTTCTCGAGTAGGAAATCCTTGTACGAACTCACTAAAACTATCCAACACTTTAACTTGACTACAGTGAGGCTTAGTCAGTGTTTTGATTTCAAGAAGTTATGAATTTGTACTAACATATTTCTTATAAATTACGGATTATGTATTACACTATATTTGCTCCTTGGACTCCAGTAAATGATCTTGAGGTTACCCCAAACTTGTATCCAGACATGGTTTTTTAAATTAAAAATGGTGAGGATGCAATTGTGCGATATTGGGTATAAACCTATGTTTATTTTATGTCCCGAAAACATTAATGATTATTTATCCTGGTGATATCACTGAAGTCCAATTATGAATTTTGGTGATCCTGGTTGAATTTGGATTGATTTCCTTAGATAAAGGTGTCAAGTTTGAGTTTTCATGCATTGGATGCTAAAACTGGTCATTTTTAGGATATTCATCCCCATGTGGCATGAATTTCTTTCGTATTTCAAAAAATGTGTTCAGTGAGGAACCACATCAGGCACGTCATTGGTATGAGATGAGTATAGTAAAATGACTTCCATTCATTTTCATAGAAAATCTAGTGTGACTATGCTGATTAATGCCCATGGGAAATTGACTGTTTAACCTAGTCAATAGTCATGTTATAAGCATTTTTAGAGTGCTAAGAGCATGTTTAAATTGGTAATTCATATGGTGGGGGTAGCATGGCTCGGAATTGGCATTTAGATATTAGAACTATGCTGGAAACACCACTAAAAAACCGGGTTTATCCAACTCTAGGTCTTTAACAACGCTAGATAAAAATGTTGTTATAGACCCCCTTTATTAGAACTAAGAAAATCATTATTAAAGGGGGTATTTAAAAACACTTTTTTAGTGTTGTTAAAGGGTGTCTTTAACAGTGCTAAAAAAGTACTGTTAAAATGGCACATTTAACATTGCTTTGGTAAATGCACTGATAAATCCCCACCCTTTATTAGCACTTTTAAATAAGCATTGTTAGAGGGGGTCTTTATCAGCGCTTTATTAGAAGACCTTATAAATACCCCCTTATATCAGCGCTTTTTTAGTATTGCTGATAAAGTCATACTTCAAAAACAAATATTAAGAATAATATATAAATATATTTATATAGATATAAGTATAATATATAATTTTTAAATTATGTTTTAGATAAGTTAAATAGGAATTTACACAAAATATATAATATTTTTTTGGAAAATGGATGATAAAATATTTTAAAAAATAATAATTAATAATTTTCGTATTATTACCAATTAATTGTCATAATATCAAATTGAAGATAAAAAAATAAAGAAAATATTAAAAAAAATATCAAAAATAAGTTGAAAACGTACCTCAAACATCAAAGGACCATAAATTTTGATTCGGGTGTCTATTTGAGTTCTACCACATGTCAAATTGAATTCCACCCTAAGCTCTACACCGTTTGTGACATATGTGATCCTCTGTCATACTTGTTTAAGCCAACAATGGCCCATAAGACCTCCAAAAATGATTTTTTAGTCGGTGTACCTGATTTTTTAACCTTAGATGAATTTTCAACCTCATTTAAGGGGATATTTTCTTTTTTTTTTCAGTGAGGACTAAATTTATTCAAAGTTCTTACATTCATATTAATATTAGGGTTTTGAAATTTTATCATTTTTTATAATTTAATTTAATTTATCATTAAATATTTGCCTGTTTTGTTATATTTACTTATAATAAATACTCATATAAATACATATATCAACATATTTATGTAAAAATGTACATTATAAAATATTTATTTAAATAAATATTCTAAAAATGTCTTTAAAAAAATATCTAACCATTTTTTACATTATATATACATATACATGTGAGTGTATTAGAAAAATATATATATATTTAAATTATATTCTAGTATATATAAAGGAATATAATATATAATACATTTAAAGCGCCGATAAAGGGGTGGAGAGCTATCAAATGGGTTGTGGAAGGGCTAATAAAGGGGGTTAAGTTGATAGGTGTTTGAAAAAAAATTATAATTTTATACCCTTCAATAGTGTTGCATTTATCAGCACTAAAAAAGACGTGTTAAATGCCCCCTTTAATAGTACTAAAAAGCGATGTAAAAAGGGCCCTTTAACATTGCTAGAAAAAAAAGAGTTGTTAAAGGACCCTTCTAACAATGCTTTTTTAGTGATGTTAATGGAGGCCTTTGACAATTGTTTTTTAGCTCTGATAAAAGTTTCTCGATTTTAACCACACTCAAATTTTCAGCACTTTTTTATCCCTGATAAGGGATCATTTTAGAATAATTAAAGGCATATTTTGAAGCAGTGCAAGTTCCTTGTGATTTTAAATGTTAAATAGATGATGATGTGGTCATGTCTCAAGTCAGAAGAGATCATGTATGTATCGTCATAGTGTTTATGTTTTTTAATTTGATAATTGCCTCGAGTTTCTAAGGATTATGTATCGAATGATTAATGAGATTCTTGGTGGTGTATTGGTCATTGGGAACACAACTTGGATGTTTGAACAAAACATCATGACCCGAGTTGGTCGGGTGTTGTTTTTATTTCAAAGGATTATTAGGGATGAGAAGTTTTAAGACAGGGAGATTATAGAATCCCTTATTTTCAATATGATGGAATTTTTAGAAGAGTTTTATTTTTTTCATTGGTGGATGATAGGTCTTTAATTTCATGAGTAGGAACGAGGTTTCTAATGTTAGAATGACAATAATTTTTTTTATGTAGTTTTTTAGTGGAAGTCTCATGGGTTTAGGAAAATTATTAAGGAAGGACATGAATCCAAACTGCTAAAAGTAACCCTTGCATGATTTACATGATGTGTAAACCATTTATATGGGTTGTAACAGTTTCATGGGGTGTGGACAGGTATATTAATGACGTACAAGCTCATATTTCTTGACCAATGAATACACAATGTTTATTTTTTTACATACAGTGTAACCACTACACAATGTGTAATTATTACATGTCATGTATGTTTTAGGGAATTTTTTTAAAAAAAGGGGAGAAGGGGGCTAGGAACCCAATTCTCTTTTCCCTTGCACACAGTAGGGATCTCCTCTGGAATAGTACCTCCTCCTTCCTCTCCTATGGTTCAAGATATCTACCCCATTGGGTGCCAATTTTTCTCCTTGTCAGTCTTGTTAGATGCATTGTGGTACGCTCTAAACTTTTCTTCCTTCTATTTTCCATTTATCTGTCCATCTTCTGCATTATTTTCATGCAAGTTAATTTTCCTTATTTACATGGTGTTTGTATATTTATTGGATTTCTATCAAACTAGACCCAATCAGGACTCGATGTTAGATTATTTACACATCCTTGTTATATGGTAGGTGGTCTATATCATTTTCCAATTATGTATCATTGTTTATAAATTTTTTCATTGTGTTGCATGCTGACTTTTACGTGTGATGCATCTTAATCAAGAAATTAATTTTGTGGAGCTTGATGCCCAAGATTTCGTAGCCCTTACATATTAAATGGGAATTGTTTAAGGTTATGGAGCTTAATTTACAACTACATTTAACTATGTTATTCTTTAATGCATTTAATTAATTAATTTTTTCTAATTAAACCCCTTTTCAAGGTCTTTTTTCTTCTTAAATGTATCATGTTCATGAATTGTAGTGCAGATAGGTGTATCCTTCCCCTATATTATCTCCTAGTGACTAAAACACTTCCTCAGGTGCCATAACTTTCTCATATTAAATAAATTCAGTGTTTCAGGTATTTTTTTCTTGTTATCATAGCTTATTTAATACCTATTGCATGAAAGGTGTCATATCCTAGGGAAAGACCACCTATCCTGATTACTTTTATTAAATGTTTGGAATCCATTAATAATAGAATTTATCACATAGAGAATTAAATTACATGTTTATGTGAATAACCCTATGTTAGTTTCATTGTAATGGGTTATGTAATTATAAGTACATGGCATTTATTATATTCCCTAATTTTAAGGAATGATGGGAAAGGAACTCTTTTGTAATAAAAATTATGTTATAAAATGTTACTGTACATACCCTTCACCCTTATTAATTTAAACTATTAAGTGAATTTTGAAACTCCCTGACCAACACCCAAGTCCCATATACAAAACACCTTGGATGGTATTATAGGCTGTTAGATATTATATGTACCTTGGGAAATACTTGGGTATACTTAATGGAACACCAAATATGGGATCATAGGTTAATTTATGTTGGCATACACCAGGAGTGATATTGTGGATTCCTGGGATGGGAAATTCATGTGTTTCATACCTCCTTTAGTTATATCGATTCTCTAGGAGATAACCCATGGATGGTCTCGACAGTGAGGTGGTCACACTATGTCACGAGTGATACACATACCCCGATGTGACATTCTTAGGACGGACTCTGAGGTTGATGACTTCACACCATACTGTAAGTGATACTGTGGATTCCATTTACGGATCACATTGGATAGACTCTGATCGTTATTGGTATATATAATGACCCTAAGGATAAACGAGATTCCATTTATGGATCTCCTTAGATGAGCTCAGGTTTTTTCTTATTAAATTCTAATTATGACCTAATATTAAAGAATATGGTGCATAATTGAAACTCTAGAGACCAGTCCACCTATCTAAGTCACATTATTTGGTTTAGTCCATCTTTGATATGGGTGAGATTATGACTTATTATTATTTACACCCATATTAATCATATATAGTTTCACCTATGATCAATGGAATTCTAGATTAGGCTAAATCAGGTATATTCAGCCAGGTTTCCCTTAGGAACCAGATCCAGGTTATTTATTTTCATTTACTTTCTACTTTATTGATATACCTGTAGACTATTGTACAATATGTTCACAGACTGTATTATCTTAAAAATCCATTGGTGGTGGCCTGCTATGTATATCTCACACCCTTTTCATTCTTCCATTGCAATGGGGTACCGGAGAAGACCTCATGTTCTCAGGTCTGTGGTTATTTCTTGTGTTGCGAGTTGTACATGGGAGATTAGAATCACTAGACTGAGATGGTACTCAAGATGATTTTGGATATCAGCCTCGTGGATTTTAATTCTTTTTCCTTGTTCAATTATTTTATTGTACTTGCTTCTATATTTTCTTTCTTGTACTCCTTTCATCATCTGAACATGCATTCATAGTAGTATATATTTGGAGTTTTCTTCTTTTATTCAATTGTTGTAATTATCATACACTAGTCTATATTTTATTTACAATCCTTCGGTTATTTTTTGTTTGTTGATAATTTATTCCATATCTCTTAAAATAGTGTGCTACTCTAATCATGAGTTTATAGTCTACCCACCATACCATCATTATATCTTTGCATCTAGATAGAATCCCCAAGAATATGGGGAGGTGTGCTCGAGGCCAAGTGGTGATTGGTCCAACTATTAGTTTCATAGTCAGTTGGGCCAAGATATTACTGAAGATATCATGAATAAATGAATCTTAATCAATATAGAAAGGTAAACAATTAAAATACATATTATATAATCAATAAGATTATAATGAAAAATAATATGGTAGGAATAACTGATGATCAAAATAATTCTATATATATAATCACCTAAATTTTAAACATATACACGAATATTATAAATAATTGTATAATCACATAGATATCAATAACTAATATCATAATGAGGGAATTAATATTATTAGACATCATAATAATACCATCAGGCCCTCATGCAAAGACATCTTATATAAATGGGAAATGTCTCGTTGAAAAACACAGACAGTTTGACTCATGAGACCTACCGATGTATCAAGGGTCTATAGTAGGCCCCACTAATCACTTACATTTTTCAATTAATTCCTCATATTAAATTAATGAATCCTAATAAAAATAAAAAAATTATTGAAAAGCTATCATTTTAAATTTAAATACATTCCCTGATTAATAAACAAAATCATAAACCATTCATAGTAATATAAAAAATGGTATCAAAATAGTACATCTGCAGTGAAACTGATCATAGACCAACCAAAAAAATAATACGGTTGGTATCACTACAACATAATTATAGTGGATCATAATTAAAATATCAGTTGTTTCTGTTGATGAAAATAAATTCCATAGAAATACCAATAAAAAATTCCTGAGGAAATTTTCCTTTTTACTTTGAAAATAGCCTTTTAAAACTAAATGTTCAAAAAATATTTTTATTATTATATTCTTTGAAAATAAAATTTTAAAATATTAAAATAATCTTTAAAAAATTATTTTTAATGATGGTGGGAAATTATGCACATTCCATATAAGTTATAATATTTTATTTAAATTTTCATTAAAAGAAAATGGGCATTGTTTGGAGAATGACATGATGATTACATTCAAATAATAATAAAATATAAATCATGGTTAAAAATTTCCTTAATAAATAATTAGAATAATTCTAAAAACATTTTTTAAAACATTTTTGAAAAATATGAATTTGGAAGAAAAATGATTTTCATCTAAAGAGAGAAATGAAGTTATGTTTTATTAAAAAAATATCGATAATTTAAAGTAGAAGAATATGTTACTATTACATGAAAAAATCATGAATCTCTATGTGATAATAAATTTATATTGTTTTATTATACAATTATCAGATAATTTATTTCAATGGAAATTCATGTATAAACAATCCTAATTAAAATGAGATTCAAGAATAAATATCTATCCACATTGCTAAATTTTGAATCACAAGCCCCAATAAAGAAATAACATAAAATTGAAAATTTAAATGAGTTGAATTGAAATAGATTCAAGATATAACATATAAAAAGTTTCATTATATACATTACACAACAGAATAACTTGTGAATATGGCATATGTTTCATGGAGGTAAAAGTGAGATGAGAAACCATTACATCAGTTTCGACTTCCTTCATATGTTTCTGATCTTATAAAATAGTAAATATAGTCTTATTATACAAAACTAACAAAAAAATAATCATATATTTTATACAATATATTATTTACATATGGTCTTTTATGACATGTTTGTTAACAATTCTTTGATAAAATCACTATTTCATGTGATAATTGCTTCGTTTTCCAAGTTTGATTAGGTTAGTAATTTTGGTCCTACCAATTTGATCATGGTTCAAAAATATTCATAATTTTAATCATGATATAAATATCATATATATTCATTATATATGTATTTAGTGTAATCCATAAAATTTGGAGATAGAAAATGAATTAAATATTTCATGGAGACGGTAGGTCTTACGTACACATAAACATTGTTTCCATTTTTGTCGATGGATGGAATGAAAAGAAAATAAATATTAATTAAAATTTTAAGAATATTTATTATGTTATATATATCATTTATATTTATTAAATCCTTCTTTATTATCGTCCGTGTTAAAATAAAATGAAAAACATTCCAGATCTCTATATGGAGGGTGTAGTCCAGACATACACACAAGTGATATTATTTATTTCCAAAGAATTTTGACGATACAAATATATATGTGATATTATATTTATATAATTATCGGTAGTTCATAAATATCACATATATTCATTAATTGTTACCTCACTACCTTCCAGGAAAACTCTAAGTGAAAAACGAATAACATCTCTTCGTGAGGCAGTAGTCCACCGTACACACAAGCGACGTTATCGTATCCCACATGGAATGGAAAATAAAAAATTTATAGGTAATACTATAATTCCATAAGTAAATAATTTCATAAATAACATATAATAATTTTAGATCCATCATTATATCTAACTGTGAAAGGTGGTGATGGAAAGATAATTGCATCGATTCACAAGGCAGTAGTATACCATACACTCGATCAATAGTTTCATTTCCCATTTGATTGAATTAGAGATGGATATTGATTATTAAATAAACATGATAAGATATAATTATATAGTATATAATGTTTTTATTATCTTATCATTGTTGAATATTATTTTATGGAGTTCGAAGAAAACAAATAAAACAAATACGAACATTTAATAATTTTACCTCTTCTTCAAAGAGACACCTTTTCTTTATACCTAAATCCTTGTTATAAGGGATTACTAATAGAAATAATGAATATAAGATATGGTTAGGGAATTAATAAAGTTATTTGGGTAGTTAGTTTCTAGTCCAATGGATTTTGTATTCCGAATAGGTGAGAAGATGGGTGGCCTTTTACAAGAGGGGGAGAGGACATACTAGGAATTTTTAAAAGATAATGTTATACCCAATATTTTATAAAGCCACAAGGCTCCAAAATGGGTCATTATAAAATAGTAGAGGTTATAAGGTTTAGGTTTTCCATAAAATTGGTGTTTTAAAATTGTTTGGTCATTTTTAACCATTATTTTCATAGTTTAACTCCCCCTATAGTAAACCAATTTTTATCTTAATTACGGTATTTAATTTTTAATTTTTTTATGATTCATTATGGTCAAAAAATAAGTTGAAATTGTTAGATAATAATAATTATTAAGATTAAAATTTTGAATCTGTTTTTTCAAATTCACTTCATAGATGTAACAGAATTCAATTTAAAATTAAACTCGTGGACGTGTTAAAAAACGTTTTTTTTTCAAAGAATAATTTTCTAACATTTAAAAAGTTTTTATATCATAATTAAATATTAAATTTATTATACTGACCAAAATTAGTTATGTTTTAATATAATTGATATAATTTAACTTTAAGACTAATTTAAAATATAATTTAACATTTTAAATAATTTAAATTAAAAGGAATTTTCAATAAAAAGAGTATTTTTCACTATTCGTCAAAAAATAATATTTTTATAAAATTCTAAAAAACTAACTAAAATTTAATTTTGAAATTTAGATTTAAAAATTAAAGTTTATTTTTTAAAATAAAGTTTTTAAAATTTATTAAGAATAATTTTAGATTATGTGTGCAATGCCTGACTAACCCGCCTATTAGAAAAATATAGATTTTCAGAGAATATATATTTTTCTTTCAAATGAAACTTTTTTTTCTAGTCAATATATAACCATTTAATTTATTTTATAAATGAATAAACCCTATAATTTCAATAATTTATTTATTCATATTCATATCCGCCAACTTAATGGCTTGGTTATAATGGTCATATTTAAATAATAATATTTTAATGGCATATCATGTTTCTTTCAAACAAGATATTACATACATCACAATCTATCGAAGAGACTGAATTTATTTAAAAAGGAAAATATCATAAAGCCTCGTGGGTTAATGTTCTCTTCAAATATTTGTGTTTCATTTCATACATACTATCAAACATGATATTCCTCTTTTGAAATCTTGAGTTGTTATATTCTATTCACCTTAAATAAATTTCATCCTCACAATTTAATCATGATCATGGTAATCAATGGTTTGAAATTTGAAAATACACTTCTTGAAATCCCACATCATGATATGGGCTAATAAAACAATATCTTTTTAAGAGGGAAGGTAGGTATTAAAGTAATATGTTATAACCACATGACTAGGTTTAAAAATGGGAGAACATTGGTGGGAAGTGAAGATGTGGACATGGAAGAAATGTATACATAATTATGGAGAGTGATAGAGATCATTGATCAAAATCAATTTAATGATCCAAAGAAAGTTAACAAGAAAAAATCCCTAATGTTATGATGGATATAATGGTAATAGGATACCATTTTCAGTTTAATATCTTTTTCCTAAATTTGTGGGATTCTTTTACTATCTAGACTAAGAACATAAGGAAATATAATTATTTGATATCTCTCTATTTCAAACAAACAATTTCATATTTTGGTTTTTCTTTGATCATTTTCCACTTCTTTTCATATTATAATAAATTAATACCCAAAAATGATTTTTTAGGCATGAATGACAAAAATTAACTTTTAACATGTCATAAGATCCTTAAAATAATTACAATCCCTTCCTCTAATATTTTCCAAAACTAAAATAGTTAGCATGATTTATCCAATAACATCCAAATTTCAACTTCGTCTATTCCATAAATATTTTACTTTAAGACCTTTTCAAAATATGTTTAACCAAATTCTAATTTCCAAATTTTAGAAGGGAGTTCACTAATCACTATAAAATTATATTCCTCAAAAAACAAAAAGTGTCACACAAATTTCACATTCCAAATATGAGATTATTTTGATCACCATAAAATCTTAATGAAAACAATAATTATTCCAAAAATTATCTTTCTACTTATTACTTAAATAAAACCTCATATTATTGAATTTATTCAACAATTACAAAAAATTCATAAACTCCAAAATTGAAAACATAACCATCAAATCACTAACCAATTTCAAGACCACTAATATGATCTCATAAACAACTATTTATCATTGTTATCTCTACATCAGGAACATATTATGGTTTATCATACCATAATCATTTGTTTTAAAAAAACATCAACTTGTTGTTGAATAACTTTTATTGTTCATGAGTGCAATTTAGAATATTCTTGAAAATCCTTAAATAAATGATTCTATATTACAATCCACATACATTTCGTGATTTTATTAACCATAATATCATCAATAAAATAATCTTATAAAAAAATAATTGAATCTAAATACAACCACATTATCCATTCCACATGGTATTTAGTAATAGCATATGATTTATCGTGATCTATTACATTCTTTAGAGGTATATTCTCTTGACTCTTGGAGGATTCATTTTCATAGTGTTCCATTTCTTATAGTATAATCATTTTATATTGAAATATTGTTTATTTACATTGAAATTATGAGCATGGTGGCCTTTCTCTCCACACTTTTATAAATCTCTTATTCTTTTCAAGCAAGTAAAAGAGTGTTTCTTCCCACAATTAACACATGGGGGAAATGATTATTTCATATCATCCAGGTATTCGTCTTTTTCTCTAAAATATTATTATTCTCTTCATCCCCTTAGGATCCATAATTTTGGGAGAATTATATATTTTTATTTATAGCACAAGATAATATATTCCCATATATTGAAAATATTTGGGAGACTAGTGGCCTTCAATGAATTTTCATGATCCCATAAAATAAATGGTAAATAATTCTCTTTGGATTAAATTTATAGTCCCCAAAAAGTGTTGCTAACATTATAAAGTCAGCTTCACATCAAGGAACATTTTTATCTTGCTTTTTTGTTATACTAATAAATGTTATCTCTATATCCTCTCATCAATCATTGGGGTAATATTTTTACAATATAATTACCTTAAAACCCTTCTATTCATGTCCTATATTTCTTTTTTGTCCACTGTGTTTTAAATAAATATCCACAATTTATAGATATCTCATTAGAGATTATAAACTTTAATAAAAACCTTCTCCCTTTTATTACTTCCCAAAGTGAGAAATATCATCTCTATGGAACTTATCCATTACTTGGCTAAATGTGGATTTTTAGACCCATTGAATAATGCAGGTTTCTGAAAAATAAAGTGGTCTGAAATTCCTAAAACATGTAGTGAATCGCGAGGATACTCCATGTGGGAAATTTTATTGCTCATAACCTGAGTCATTTCCCCAATACAATTTTAATTTGATCAGTTCAAACAATATCTATAGGTCTTACTTCATTATCCTTCCCTAGAAAGAAATCCCTAAATGAGTTATATGAATTGATACAGTTTCCATTCCTTCCTCTATGTTCCATTTATAAATAATGGAATACATTAGAATATATCATAACGTTATGAAACCTAATTTATAATACCAAAACATGTGAAATTATTAAAATTGTTGGGCAAAAATCTCTCAACGTATCATTGAAGCATTTTTTAGGTCATTGTGTTTGTTGTCAAAGTGGGCCTCCGTATTGTGTTTCTTGATAAATCAAACCACGATGTACAAATTTTTTGAAAACGTTGTTTTATATGGTGAGTTTTAGAGTTCAAGGGATTATGTTAACAATCCATGATTGTTTGAAGAACCTTGACAAAGAATGGACGATCTGGAGGTGATAGGAAAAGAGCAGATACAAGGTGGTGTCGTTTTCTAGTGTTTACCAAATTTTTGGGCCATAAAATCAATAAATAGATAAAAGTTTTTTTGGTAAAGGGACTTGAACGTCGTTGTCTTTGAAGCATGGAAACTTGTGTGCCATATGTTTTTCAAGATCTGAACATCAAAATATGGCAAAGTAAAGAGGGGCGCCCATATTTTGGTTTGGGCACGCAAGTGACTAGGACGATAGTGACTAGGGTGGTTGGACTTGCGCATCGGGAGGAGGCTAGAACACTGGCACTCAATATACCTAAAATGGAAATAAATACTAGGCTAACCCTCCTCATTTTAGATAGATATCAACACTTAGAGAAAATTAGAGCTTCGGTCGTGTAGGTGGTTCAGTCGCGCAAGTGGTAGTTTGGTCATGAAAGTATAAAGATACTTTGAAGTTGCACACCAGTTGATAGTTGTGAACCAATATTGGTTTGGTCATAAAAGGGTGTGAGTATTCCAAGTTCAGAGTTGAAGAAGGGGGTGTTGTGAAAGTGGTTTGGTGACACTTGTGTGCCAGGTTTGGAGAAACGCACCAAAGCATAGAAAAGCGTGACAAGAATAGAGTAGCTCGCCAGTTAATCTTGGGTTATGTGAAAAGTTGTTATATTGCTCGTTACATCCATGGTAATTTTGTATTCATCAGTGGATGAAAGTGTAACTTCAACAGAGCATCTACATACAGTGGAATATGAAATCATTTTTGATATAGATGGGACCTACAAGTTTTTAAATTGTGATTAGAACTTTTAAAGTAGCAGTGAGAACACTTTAGTTGATAGATAAGTGAGATTTCATATTATGAGTGTTTGTAAACAAGAAGGGACAGTGAGTCCGCTCCGAACTTTGTAAACAGTAGTGCGCTTTTAGTGGACTTGGTACATCGGCGCATCACCGGTGTATGCTCCTTGGACATAGCCCAGTGAGGCTGAACCAAGTAAAATATGATATGTCCTTTTCATGATTTAGTTTATGTTTATACCTTGTTATAGGAAAGATATAGAAGAGAGTTTTACTTAACTTTGAAATAAGATTAATAGGGGAAGTTTTTTTAATCAATCGTACCCTGATTCACCCCCCCCCCCCCCTTCTTAGTGTATCATACCCAGTGGACCTAACAAAAGTAAATTGAAAAATATATACATGGATAAACTCATAATCATAAACAAGGTTTCTTTGGGAATGTTTTAAAAGAATAAAAATATTTTCAAATCTGTTATAATGGTTTGTAAAGAAAATGTGAATTATCTAAATCATATCTCTCATGAGTGTAAACTTGGGTGAGCAGTAAGGACTATTTTCATTTACTATGTAATTCTCAATTGAACCCTAATACACTTTTTTTAGTGTTAATACCCCTAGGTATATATGTGTTTAAACCATGCCCAATTATAGTATCTTGAAAGGTATATATTTATAAGAAAACTAAGTAATATATTCCTTACCATAACCTTAAGATGTCATTCTACACTTATACTCAAAATCTATAATTGTTTAAATTTCCCTATTCTATGTTTTCCTAAATTTAGTTCCCATGGTTTCTATTAAACTTTATTTGATACATACATTAATGAACCTAACCCTAGTAACCCAGAGTTAGTGGTTACATTAATACATTGGCATAAGACACAAAGAATTGTATCCTGAAGGACCAACTAGTTTAGTTGACTTGGTAAACTAAATATATACTTGAATCTTATTTTATAATTGAAAACATAAAATACAACATAGAATTTAATTATAGTGCATCATTATTTCATATAGCATAACCCTATATATAAATCACAATACCCATCTTAGAATCTTAAGAAAATAAACATAAGAAAGGGTTAAGCCCAAATGCATAGTAAGGGTTTGAATAAAGTGGAATATATCTTGAATAAATGAAGCATATTAATATGGAATTATAAATTATTAAAATAAATTCCATTTAATATAAAACATGAACATAATGAATAATACTGTGGGAATAAATTATTATCAAAATAATACAATATAAATAATCACATAAGTTTAAATCTTATCCATGAATATTATAAAAAATAAAATAATAACATGGACGTCAATAAATAATCTCATAATGTGGTAATGCATAATTTCAATTGTCATAACCATTACTCTAAGGCCATGTAACAATACATCTTACTTAAATGGGTAAGGCCTCATCCAAAAACCCAAGCTAGTCTGGCTCATGAGACCTACCGATGCATTGAGGGGCTATAGTGGACGTCGATCATCACATGATAAATCCAATGAATTCCTAATATGATATGGGAGACAATTAATCATCATAATAACTCTTGTTGAAAAAATATCATATATAATGTCAATAATTTCCTCAATAAATAAACATTATCATAAACCATTCAAATTAATATAGATAATAGTATCAAAATAGTATATCCCCAATCAAACTAACCATAAAACATATAGATAAATAATAAGTATGGTATCATTAAAACATATTCTGAATAGATCATAAGTAAAATAAGGGGTTTTTCCTTAATAAATATTAATACAAAAAATTGCAATTCAAAACATTCTTGAGGAAAATATTCTTTTCTCTTGGAAAATAACTATTAAAACTAAAGGTTCACAAAAATATTTGAAAATAAATTTCTTTGGAAACAACATTGGAAACTTGTAAAATAAGTTTTAAAATATTTAGTGGTAATTATGGTTGAAAATTCCTCTATAAAAAACCTTTTATTAAAAATCCTTTGTTAACAACACTATTTCATGTGATAATTGTTTCATTTTTTAAGTATGTTTAGGTTTTTTAATTTAGATTATTTAACATTTATCATGGTTCCATAATATAAATAATTGTAACCATGATATAAATATCATATATATATATATATATATTAATTATATACATATTTGTGGTAATATATTGAACTTATAAATGGAAAATTGTTTATACCATTTTTGGAGATGGTAGGTTGTGCGTATGCATGAACATTGATTCCATTTTTCTCGAAGGATGGAACAAAATAAAAATAAATATTAATTCATTTTTAAAAAAACATTATATATATATATATATTAATTAAATTAATACTTATTATATTCAATGTAGAAATAAAATGAATAACATTTCGCATCACTACATGGAGGCAGTAGTCCACAAATATGCATGAACGATGTTATTTTTTACAATGTATTTAGAAGGTAAGAATTTATATGTGATATTATATTTACAAAATAATGGTTAGGTCATAAATATCACATATATTCATTAATATTAACCTTAATACCTTCCATGTAAATCGAAATAAAAAACGAATCATATCACTTTGTGAGGCGGTATTCATTCGTATACAAGAGTGTCTTTATTGTATCCCCCACTGAATAGAAATTTAAGAGGTTTGTGTAATATCATAATTCTAGAAGTATAAAAATTTCATCAATATACTATAAAAAATTTAACTTCATCATTATATCTAGCCTAGAAAAGTGATGATGGAAATGGATTTATATTGGTTCGCGAGGTGGTAATCCGTTGTACACACGATCGATGGCTCCATTTTCCATTTTTTGGAAGTGTGGATAGATATATCTTATTAAATTAACATAATAACATATTAGTATTTTTAATAAACTATTTTTATTATATTAACGTATTTTAAGGTGATATTAATGAGGCGTAAGAAGAAATAAAACAAATATTCGTGTTTTTTAATTTTACCTCTTCTTTAGAGAGCCACTTTAGGCTTTTATTAAAGCCTTATTAGGAGGGATTACTAATGAACTTAATTCATATATAATTTTGGGAGGTAATTATGGAATTTATTTTGGTATTCATGTTTTTAATCAAAGGGTTTTGGAAGTGTGAATTGGGGGGAGAGGGTGTCCTTTTATAAGTGAGGGAGAGGACACACATGGATTTTCTGAAAATATAAAGTGATACCCATGTTTATATCATGAAACAATACAAAACAAATGGTCATTACAAAATATTAGATGTTATAACACCTAAATATGAACATACAATGGGTTTTGGATGAGTTTTATGTTATTTTTAACGCTTATCATCTCAGTTTAACCCCCAGTAAACTCATTTTTACCTAAACTATGGTAATTAAATTTTGTTTTTTTTTTCTATTCATTATGGTTAAATATTAAATTTAACTGATTATATATTATTAATTATTCTGATTAAAAATAATAAATCAAGTTTTCTAAATTAAATTCAAAAAATTAGAAAAAACTAGTTTAAAATTAAACCAGCAGACGCATCAAAAAAACAGTTTTTCCAAAGAAAGTTTTTAAAAAGATTAAAAAGTTTTTATATCATAATTAAACATAAAAGTGATTAAAATGATAAGAATTAGTAATATTATAATATAATTTAACTAATTTTACTTTAAACTCATTTTAAAATTTAATTTATCATTGAAAATAATTTAAATTAAAATGAAGTTTTGAAGAAAAAGAATAGCATTTTTAATAATCATCCAAAAATTAATATTTTCAGAAAATTATCAAAAAATAACCCAATGATAATTTTGGAATTATATTTAAAAAATGTTTTTTATTTTTTGAAATTAATTTTCTAAAAATGGTAAAAATTAATTTTGTATTATGCATACAAAGCACAACTAAACTGCCTTTTAGAGCAATACAGTTTTTTGGAAAATATTTATTTTTCTTTAAAATTATTCTTATTTTATATATAATCAATAGATATCAATTGAGGTTATTTTATAGATATTTAAGATATATAATTTTCATAATTTAATTTTTCTAATTCATATCCTCAAACTTAACAAAAAGATCGTAATGGCTATTTTTAAATAATAATATTTTAACAGAGTATTGTGTTTCATTCAAACCCGATGTTTCATGTATCCCAAGAAATCAAACTGATTGAATTTATTGAAAAATAAATATATCATAAATTATTTTGGTTTTATAGTCTCTTTGAATATTTTTTTTTCATTTCATACAATCTATTGAATATGATGTTCCTCTTTTAAAATATTTGGGTGTGACAATCGGGGCATGTCTTCGATCGGTTGGGATTGAGACACAAACGACCATTCCGTCAATTATGGTTAACTCTCTTTATCATGGGAACCACCAGAAAACATTATGCACTATTCCATGAGGAATAATTCCACAATTTATGTCCTCCTAAAAACACCATCAACTGACACAAAGGTCCTCCCCATGACGAGGGATTTCCCTCTCATAATGATCTATCCTGAGGTAGGAGGGGAAAACTGTTGGGGGAATATGCCTGAAGATCCAACCATAAAACAAAGAGAAGAAGTCCTTGTGACCTCCAAAGCCTATCTATTAGGTAAATACCGAAACATATAGGGTTTTAATGTGTAAAACATTATCCCACAATTGACCTCTCAAAATATGAGGCGACAGATGACTTGAAGAAAACACTGCTTCCATTACCACCAAAATTGGGTGAAAGATCCCATCAGTTAAGGTTGACCATCCTTGAGACTAAGGTAAAAAATATCCCTATATCCCTCCATTGGTACATATATTTATAATATTTTTGGTCCTCCTTCCAAGTAATCTCCTTGAAACTATATATGTCGTCAAAGGCTTCCCTTCTCGTTACCTCCACCTTGGAAGTAGGGGAGAGGTCAGGGTCTGGATTGGCACCATCAGATGATGGTGAACATTCTACTAAGACAAAAAATCACGAAGGCCTCCCAATTAGGGGGAGTCTATAAATATCATGACCTATATAGATAAGGTCTTGAATTTGGTCCCACCACTAGAATACACTCCATCCTTTAAGGTATGATTTTCCCATGTGACACCCCCTTGTCTAGAAAACCAATAACAGAGTGGGTCAACATCACTACCACCCCCCTAGTTTTTCGTTTATCACTAATTGGAGCATGGGGGATCAATAAAATGACTACCATCCAGATAATTAGTGGGATTAATACTTGTGAAAGATATTGTCCACCAACCGTGAATCGATCATGTTCATTCCACCCGCAAATATACAGTTTGTCATCCAATAGTTCCTCACATTGGGTCATAAGGCCTTACACCACTATAATATTTGCAATACATTAAACTACCTATGATATTACCAAATTACTGACTTAAGAATCCCGAACCATATCAAGTATAACTATTATAAATTCCATAAGGTTAACATTTCCACACTCCTGATGGCTTGGTGCCCCGACTCATAGGGGTATCGCCTGAGTTTTTTTGGGATTATGTAAAGATCCTCACTTTCCTTTAGTGGGTCATGCAAGAGGAATATTATTATATGATGATTAGAGTATAGGTTGGTATGTTTTCCTCCAATTCATCCTCCTTCCATGAAAAAAACAAGATCGTCAGGCCGGTCCACCCACTGATAGTGAATGTTCCCCTCCAACTACCACCATTGTAAACATAGTTACTATCAATCCAAACGATGATCGAAGAAATGATTCCAATAAAATAGATTCTAATGGAGATTATCATCAGGAGGGTAAACATAATAGCATGGTGATCATCGAATAGAAACTCTTACTCTTCAATAGAAATATACATTTAGCCTCATAAGTCCCACCATTGTAGTAATTCTATAATGACTCTAATTTTTCATATATAAATATTATATCTTAGTAGGTGAATATCCATATCATTTTACAAAAAATGCTTAAGAACTATGAAATTTTATTATTTTTGGATACTATACCCACAATATTCTAATTTCATGAAATATATTTGTTATCTCCCATAAAGATTTTCCGATATAGTACTATTTTTAGATATACCTAACTTAAAACCATTATTCATAACATGGGGAAGGGAAACATAAGAAAGGGTGAGATTAGATGCCCAGTAAGTGTAAAAAATGAGGATATTAACATAACATGAGAATAAGGGTATATGAACATAAGAATAACGTTTTAAAAATATACCCTCCATATCATATATCATAAACTAGAGTCATGAAATAAATCTTGTAAGTTCATAAGACAAGAATTATAAAGTAATCAAAGAACACGATCTATGAGAACATAATATTTCCATAAGTCATAGATTTTTGGAACACAGATATTTTTCATGAAATTTTTGTCAAGGCTACGCACCAAGATATTCATAACATGTTAGACTTGGTCTAACCACCCATGTACCTACATCTATCTTGGGATAACCTATAATGCACCCTCTTTTTCAGAATTGGGATAGCCTCATGTGTACCCTCTTCTTCAAAAATAGGATAACCTCTCTTGTATCCTCTGAGATCATAAAACATTAATCATTACCCAATGAATTATATGGAGATATAGGTCCCATAAATAACATAATAAAAATAAAATAATCATTTGTAATAAGATCATAAAATATTCATAAGATCATATCTCATGAAAAGAAATCCACTTCGTCAACATTTTATCATAGTATAACCAAATGAAAAGAAATAGGTTTCATAAGCAACTTAACATCGTAAAAATAAAGCATCCAGATAAATATCATACATGTTTTCATTGGATCATATCCATAGTAAATCTTAAGAAACAATAAAGGACACGTTCTTATAAGGAAAATGATTTTTGAATTAAAATCACTTGGATCATTTATTGAGGAAAATATTCCTTATTTGAAAATCATCTTTTTAAAACTAAAAATTCTTAAATATTTTGGAAATAATTTACTTTTAAAAATACCTTAAAATCAAATAAATTAATTTTTAAAATATTTATTATTTATAAAGGTGTAAAATTAATTCCATGTCATACACATTTAGAACAATATTCCATTCAATTTTTTTGGTAAAATTCTAACAAACCTTTTTTGGAAAAGGACATGAAAATTACTTTTAAATTTTCTTGTAAAAAGTTACACAAGAGTAAAAAGTGAATTTAAAAAAATTATATAGGAACACTAATACATTGATGAAAATATTCGTATAAAACATGGATATGGAAGACAAAGGGTTTCATCTAAAATGAGAAATAACATCAGTTTTATTTAAAAGAATTATTTTAAATATTGAGTATATAAGAAGAGTAAAATGAAGTGAAAAAATTTATTAAAAATAAATTACAATAGGAGAATAATATTTTTGAATTTACTGAGAATTATTTCATCAAAAAATGTTTAATCATAAATAATTATGATAAAAATTAGATTGTAACATAAATCTCTTACCGCTTTGGTAATTTTTGAATCATAAGACTAATAAATAATAAATTTAAATAAAACATTAAATATAATTATAATAAATAGATTCACTATATAATTATCAATGAGGGTTATATATACCTCATAATAGAAGATAGGTGCATAACATAACTTATGACCCAAAGAAGGTAAATTGAGACAAAAATCTCTTACCATAAGTATTGACTTCTACCGTACATGTTAGAACCTCCTAGTTAATAATATAGATTTATTATAAATCAATTTTACAATAAAAATCATATTTATAATACCATAGATGAATTACTTTTGACCTTTTGTTAACAATTCCTTATTAAAATCAAGTTTCGGGTAATATCTTCTTCAATATTATATATGTTTTAACTTGGTATCTTCTTTCTTTTTATTTTTATCATGGTTATATCATCTCAAGAATTCTAAACATGATATAAATATTCTATATATTCATTATATAAGTATTTATATTAATCCATTAATGTTACATATATAAAATGAAGGACACCATTAATGGAGATGGTAGGTCGTGCGTAGGCATAAATGTTATTTCCATTTTCTCGATTGATGAAAAAAAAGAATGTTAAATAACATATTACCTTTAAAATTTATTTTTATATCATATATATCACATATATTTACTAACATTACCCTTTTTTGGTAGCTAGTAAATTTTATGTGAAAAAACGAATCTCATCGCTTCTCAAGGTAGTAGCCCGCCGTACACAACAGCGATGATGTCATATTTTCACAAAAATGGAAAGTAAGAAGATATATGTGATGTTATAATTAAATATATATATATATATAATATTATAATAAATATAATAAATAAATATTAAATTCATAATTATATCTATCCTTGAGAGGTGGTTATTGAAAATTAAAGACATCAGTTCGTGAGGCGGTAGTCCGTCGTACAAACGATCAACGGTTGTTTTGCCATTTTATGGAAGAGTAGATTGATGTATGTCATTAAATTAACATAATATGATGTTATTATATGGGATATATTTTTTTTATTATATTATTATAGTATAATATTATTTTAATTAGGTTTAGAAGGAATAAAAAAATAAAAGTTCAAGAATTTTACCTCTTCTTCAAACAACCTCTATAGGTTTATACGTAAAGGCTTTTTATGAGGGTATACTAACAAAAATAAGGACACTATGATGTGTTTAGGTAATTAATTAATATATTAGGTCATTAATTCTCCAAACCAAATGGTTTTTGGTTGTTTTGATATGTGATTTTATGGGGTCCTTTTATACATGGGGGAGAGGACACGCATGGAATTGATTGAAAGAATAATTTTTTCCCATTTGATTCACATGCCAAAGGTCTTAAAATGGGTCATTATAAATAATTATAGGTGATAAGGTCTAAATATGGTAACATAATTGGTGTTGGACAATTTTATATTTCATTTTACCTCTTATCTTTTTATTTTGACCACCTATTAAAAGCATTTTAACCTTAACTATGGTAATTAATTTTTTTTTATTTTTACTATTCAGGTTGAAAAAAAAAGTTGACCTTATTATATTGTACTAATTATTTTTATTTAAAATATTTAATACATTTTTTCAAATTTCATTCATATAAGTGGAAAATATTAATTTTAAATCAAACCTGCAGATGCGGTGAAAAAGATGTTTTCCAAATAGTAAATTTTAATAATTTAAAAGGTTTTCATATAAAAATTATATATAAAATCAAATACAATGACCTCTAATTGATTAATTATAATATAATTGAGATAATTTTACTTTTTAGTCCATTTTAAAATATAATATAATTGTATAAATACTTTAAACATAAATGTAATTTTAAATAAAAACTAGTATTTTTCACTATTCATCAAGTCATTGATATTTTTAGAAAAAATCCCAAAAATATACCATAATATAGTTTTTACACGTTTATTAAAAAAATAAATTTAAATTTTTATAATAAATTTTCTATAAGTGTCAAAAATTAATTTTATTATTTTTCACAAAAACAATACAAATCATTTTTTAAGAAAAAATGTATTTTCTAATGAATATAAAGACTTTACTAAAAATTAAGTACTTTTTTATCAATATGATTTACTTATATAAAACTAGAATAATTAATTGTTTTTATTTAATTTTTATTAATTATTTTATTAATGTTAACCGCTAGGTGATAATGATAATGTTTAAATAATAGTATTCTTAGTTTTTTATGTTCGTTAAGCTTCAATGTTTATGTAACACAAGTTACCAATGAAAATAAATGTATTTAAAAAATATATATTTCATAAAGTATTTTGGTGTTATTATATCAATCCAAGATTTTAACACATGTATATCACATGTTTTTAGATTAATATTCAATAGATTACTCAAACACACTCTTGAGGACTCTAATAGTTTAGTGCCTTTGGAAACAGTCAAAAAACATTTCTTAATTTGGTGAAAGATATTCAATGTCTCCCAATAATATATTCCCCTTTATCAAACCTTAAAAATATACCCTAATTAATCCTTTATTTGTAACCTATGTAAAGAAAACATAATAAAGGGTGAGCTCAGATGACCATTAAGGGTAAAAATGGAGATACAGATGCATAATATGAATATTCATGCATGAGAACATGAGCATAACATATGAAAACCATACCCTGCACGTCAAAAATTAGAATCTTGGTTCATGGAATAAATATAGGAATTTAATAAGGCCTGAATCAAAAGGAAATAAAATAACATGTTCCATGAAATAATAACATTGTGATAATACATGGAATTGTAGCATGCACATAAGTAAAAAAAATAATTTCATCAACAATCAAAAAATCATTTTCAAAAAATATCATAGAACTCCATGGGTGGACACACCACATGGGTGAGAAACACTACCATCCCCAGTGGAATGAGTTCTCTCTTCAAATCATCATAATAGTCAAGGTTATGTCCCAAGACCATTATAGTAGACAATGTACCTTTCCTGAACTGGGTTTATTTCCTATTCCAGTTCTATCTATATCTTGAGGAATAAATATTTTCCTAATGAATTTAAAGAAGATTTAGGTCCAACCTATGATTGATAAAAATAACTATTGTCCTTGGTTATAACATAACCATCTTCCTTGGTTATATAATAACCACAATCACATAATGAAAATAATACATATGTGTTCCAAAGGATCATAAAACAATCATAATATCAAAACCCATGAAATGAAATTGGTTTCAAAAACAATTCATCATAATATAACATGTGGAAAAGAAACTGGTTTCATAATCATTTAATCAGTTCATAATAGCATGACCCGTGGAAAAAAATAGGGTTTCATAATAATTTGATCATTGTATAATCCAAGGAATAGAAATAGGTTTCATAAATATTATTTCATCTTAAATATAAACCATTCGAAGAAAACCTAATATTAAATTCCCTGGATCATATCCGTAATAAATAATAAGTAACCTCAATGTATTCCATCTTAGATAAAGAGGGTTTTTCAAATAAAAATTAATTTTAATGATTCTTTGGGAAAATAACATTTCTTTTAAAATCACTTTTAAAAACATAAAACATTTTCGAAATCATTTTCTTTGAAAATAATATTGAAAAAATGTAATGGAAAATTTAAAAAATTATTTAAAACATGTCTTGATGAAAATAACATTTCTTATTTGAAAAACAATTTTTAAAACATAATAATTTTGGAAAATTATTTACTTTGAAAATAACCTTGAAAACATATAAAGGAATCTTGAAAGAAAGTAATGCTCATGACAGCAAATATTTTGTTCATGTTGTACACAAGGATTCCTTTCACATTTTTTATAGAAGCCAAATGAGAATCGATATTGAATAAAAACATGAAAATACCTTTTAAAATATTTTATAAAATTTAAAACATGCATAAAAATTTCTTTGAAAAATCATTTTAGAAAAATTAAAAACCTTTTTAGAAAAAAATGTAAGAAAATGGGTTTTTGATTGAACAGAGAAATAAAGGAAATTTTTTTAAAAACATTATTTTGAACTATTGGGTATATATAAAGAGTAAAATAAAGGGAAAAAATATAACAATTACATAATAATAGAATAATAAAAATAATTTTTTTATTTATAGATTTATCATAAGATTATGTCATCAAAAACATCATCACAAAAATCAAGATAAATGCTGAGATTGTAACAAAAAATATTTACCACTTTGGTAACTTTAAAACATAATCCCCATGATGGAATATCATTAAATGAAAATTATAATATCCTGAAGATAAATATATTCATTATTTTACTTTTAAAAGGGTCTTTATATACACATCTTATAGGAATATAGGTGTCTAACATAATCATATGTCTCAAAGAAGGAAAATTGATAGAAAAATCCCTTCCTGATATAGTAACTTTTGAACTATAAACCCCATGAAATAAATATCCTCACATAGATATGTAAATAAAATTAAATTTTTGTATAATCACCATAAAATACATTCATGGGTAATATATGCACCATATAAAATAAATAGTTAGTAAATATGGCATGTGTGTCATAGAAGTAAAATGTGACACAAAAATCAATTACCTTATGTCTTCACTTCCTTTATACATGTTAAAACTACTATTATAATAAATATAAGTTATTTATATATATATATAATACCATATATGATTTTATTATGACCCTTCATTACACTTTTATTAACACATCTATGTTAATGTCACATTTTTTGTAATAAATGCTTTGTTTTTCATATATGTTTTTGATTGTTTATTGTTGGTCATATTGCTCTGATTATAGTTAAATCATCTATAGAATGTTAACAATGATTAATACATCATATATATTCATTATATATATATATAGTGATAAATAAAATTTAGTGATAGAAAACAAAATACACCATTCATGGAGACAGTAGGTCGTATGTGTGCATGAATGCTGATTCCATTTTAATGTAGTATTTAAAGAAATAAATAGAATTAAAAGATATATTAAAATTCCATAAAATATTTAATTTTATATATATATCACATATGTTCATTAAATCCATCCTTAATACCTTTCATATAATGCATGAATGAATCACATTGCTTCACGGGGCAGTAGTCCTTCGTACACGTGAGCAACATTATCATATTCCCTAAAAAGGAAATAATGAAGGTATTTGTAATATACTTATTAAATAATAATAATAATAATATAATAAATATAATAAAAAATTAATTAATCCCTCATTAATTATAATAGTTATATGAGGTAAAGGAAAAACAAATGACATCAGTTTGCGAGGAGGTAGTGTGTCATACACACGAATGATGATTTGTAACCCATTTGAATTAAAGTGTAGATGGTTTTAGGTCATTAAACTAACATAATAACATCTAAGAATATGTAATATAATTATTTTATTATATTAAAAATGTATAATAATAATTTAAGGATAATAAATAAAACAAATATTCCCCCTAATTAACATTACCTTTTCTTCGGGTATCCTCTTTAGGTTTTTACTTCAATCCTTCATTGGTTGCATTTACTCCAAAGATAAGGTTTCAAGGACTATATTATAGAAGTTATAAATTTATATCTGATTTTATGGGTGGAATGAAAAGGGTTTTAAGTTGTGAAGACAAGAGGAGAAAAGTTGCCCGTTTATAAGTGAGGTGAGTGGAACACTTATAATTACTTTAAAACTAATGAATTTTAAAAACATTTTATTCATGTCACAAGGCTCAAATAATGGGAAATTAACTATAATATAAGTTATAATGATTAAATATGTCCATAAAATGGTTTTTGGACATGTGTTTGGTTATTTTTAACCCTTATCTTTTTAGTTTACCACCCCCTAGAAAACACATTTTTTCCTCATCCGTGGTAAATAATTTTTACTATTTTCCCTATTAATTTTGTAAAAAAATATATTTACCCTATTATATAGTATAAATTATCCTGATTACAAATATAAAATCCATTTTTCCAAATTCCATCAATATATGTACCAAATTTTAATTGTAAACTAATCTCGTAGACACGACAAGAAAGTGATTTTTAAAGAGGAAATGTCCAAAAGATTACAAAGTTGTTATATAAATATTCAATATAAAATTTATTAAAATGACCTAAATTATATTAATTCACGTATATTAGAAATAATTTTACTAAAAAAATTACAATATAGGTTAACTTTATAAATAAATTAATTTCGAAGGTAGTTTTCAATTTAAATTCAGTACTTTTCACTATTCATAAAAAATATAGTATTTTCATAAAATAATAAAATATTAAACCTAGTATAATTTTGATATTATGTTTAAAAAAATTAGTTTTTCTAATGAATTTTCAAAAATTTAAAAAAAATACAAAACCCACAGACATGATGAAAAAGCTGGTTTTTTATAAGTGTATTTTTGAAGCACAATATGATTTTATAATAATTATATGTCTAAAAATAGTAATTGTATTAATATAAATAAGATTTATTGATATATAATCTTAAATTTTATTTAAACCATTTCTTATTTTGTATTATTTTAATTAAATAAAATGGAGAAACATTATACACTTAAAAAACAGTTTATAAAAACCACTTTTTAAGCCCAAAAATTAAATTATACTAAAATACAATATAAAGTTAATTCAAAAATTAATTAAGTAAATTAAATATAACTAAAAAAACATATTTTACTAAATTTATTTAAAATAAATGATCATTTTACAAAAATTAGTATTTTTCAATATTCAGTGAAAACAATATTTTCTGAAAAATCCTAAAATTTCTCAATAAGTAAATTTTAAAATGATGATTCAAAAAATGAATTTCATCTTATCAAATAAATTTTCTAAAATCACAATAAATTAATTAAAATATTTTCTTATAAAAAAATAATATCCTTTTTGATGGAAACATATTTTTAAAGAATATAATTACTTTACAAAATATTGATTGATTATTTACTAAGAATTTATAATAAATTTATATTAAGTAGGAAATTAATATATATAAATATATAACATAAATTAGTTAATATTATTCTTACCCACCTATTTAGTGTCTAGTTTATAATGGTGATATTTATAATATTATTATTCCATGGTTTGTTGAAGCTCTATGTCCTAGGCCATGCACGTTATTGTTGTTCCGTGTGAAATAAACTAAAATCAATTTTTATTATAAAAAAATATATCTGAAATATTAAATTAAATTTATATATATATATATCATAAAATATAGAGATGTTACATTATACCCCCCTGTAAAATGAATTTCACCCCCAAAATTTATCTTAGTCATTAAAGGTTTGATGTTTTAAAATTACTTCATAGAAACCCACATCATAAAAAGAGTTAACAAAATGTCTTAATATAAAAGAGAAAGGTACATGTGAAATTCATCTGTAATAACACATTATATTTTTTCAAGTAGGATAACATATAATGGAATTGGAGATATTGATATGGAATAAAAGCATAAATAATTATAGAGAGTGATAGAGATCACTGATTAAAAGAAAGTGGGTGATCTAGAGAAGGTTAACGACTGTTTAACCATAAACAAAAAAGGCATTAAAAGGTCATTGATATCATTAAAAATATTGATAATAGGGAAACATTTTATTTCATGATCATTTTCATAAAGTAGAATAATTTTAATAAGAATATATTTAATTGGTTTCATTCCATTTCATAAGCGCAATCCCATATATTGATTCTGCCTCGATCAATTTACACTTCATCTCTTACTCCAAGAAATAATGGTGAGTTTTTGGTGCCTATAAGAATAATGGATGAAAATATCCATAAATAGAGTTAAAATTTATTCTATCAATAGTTGTTTATTATAACAATAAAATGGTTAATATAAGTTAACCCTTATGCATAAATCTTCATATGGTGAAGTAATACGTTAATATCTAAAGCCTCATCCAAAGTTTCACTAAAACCATTTCATAAATGGTTATCCTTATGACCCTTCCAAAATATTAAAATCCAAAACATTAAAAAGAAGGTAAATAAATTCCTCAAAATTAACTTAACATTAATCCCTCAAAATATCATAAAGTGCCTCTTTATTGTCGCATACCTAACATGTGAATATCTTTATCAAATATTCTCTTAAAGATTGGTGATGACGATAATTACTATAAAAACTTAATGAAATCATTAATTATTAGTTAAGAAACCATAGATTACTGAACATATTCTATAAATCCAATAATGTTCTAAAATCCATCCATAATAACTTAAACCACTTATCATCAAATCATTTATTAGTTTAGAAGTCATGAATACAATCCTCTTTACTTTATCCATATCAATCATCTCTTTATCGATACAAACCCCATTTTCTTAACATTAGGTACATATTAAGGGTTACCTTCTGATAATCAAAATATCATATTCCTATTAATTCACTTTTCTATAAAATCGATACCATTTAACATATTCTTGAAACTTATCAATCCAAAAATAATATGGAAAAGTCCATTGATGTTTCATGATTCAAATAATCAAAATACCAATGATAAAAATCTCAGTATTTTAATCCTAATACATACATTCATCAATCATTCCACATTCTTTATGCACCATTAACCAGGATTTATTGTCTTATTCCTTAAAACTTCTTTCTTTCATGTATCATTTTACATATCTTTATCATCCGCAATATAACCATTACATAAACAACATTGCTTATTTTCTTCATGACCTATCCCTTTAGTACTTTGATTATCATAATGAAAATACATTCCACATTTGAAATATTCAACAATTAATTATACCTTAGGGAGTCTACTAATATTATCCATTTCACTAACCGAACATTTAATATTTCCATCATAGTTACTTGTTTTGTGTCCTTATTTTCTACACCCAAAGCATCTTCTCATCCACCATGTAAATTCCCTTTAATACTTATTACCACATTCTTAATATATAGAAAATTGTAACCTCTATCCTCCACGATATCTACTACCTATAATATTAGTGAACTATATCCTTATCTTCTTTGGTGAGTCTGAGAGTTAGTTAAGGTGCATGATTCTAATCATTTTTTGTGATATATGATTAGGAATAATCACAACATTCTTTACTCAAATAATAATCCCATTTGACTGCTCATTAGTAAATTTACCATCACATTCAATTTTAACCATGTTCTGTTTTTTCCTACCAATTACTAAAACCAAAAATAATTGTGTGAGAAAATATATTCATAATGGGAAAACAAATAATGATGAAAATCAGTTATAGGGTGTCTAAATCATGACACATTTTTTTTAATATTTAACAAATTAGGTTTATTCTTGGCCATTAATAGTCATAGACTATTTAAATCATTCATGATGGTTCCTAAATAGTTTTTTAATTTCTAAATCATATCCCCGAGGAGTGAAAAACCAATTGTGCAACAAGGATTATTTTCATGTACTATATGAGGATGTGTACTCACTCCACCATCCACCAATCGGGTCTTGTAAATAAGGATACTATTCATGATTCTGGGAGAGAAGATGATGTTTCTAAAGGTATTTATGAGGATTATTTTGGGGTTTAACTTTTGTTCCATGGCTTTTTAAATATTAGCATGACCATTGGTTTCTCACCATTTCATTAAAAGTGTTTCTATAATAAAAAAAATTATTTTCAGTTATCCACCAGGTGATGATCAAGTCTATATCGATGCAGCCTTTTCGAACATGTTACCCATAGGTACCTTTGTACTTCAGCACATCTACTTATAGTATCAATAAAGTGATGTAACTTCGTGGAAACTAGTTGTTCTATCCATAACCAAAATTCCAGTATATTTTCCTATACTTTTACTCATCCTTTGACTTATCCTTAGATTCATCCCTAGATATATCCTTAAAAATATCTCTATGTATCTGACTTAAGTTTTCTCAACCTAGTTTCCAAAGAGCAATTAAACTTTTCCAATGATACCAATGAAATAAACCTAGAATTTTAATAAATTAATATCACATCTTTTTATATGAATATTCTATACATTACATAAGAACTTTCCTGATGACCATAATATTTTAGTGCCTTTGGAAACATGTAACATAATCTTCTAAATTTGGTAAAAGATCTTCAATGTCTCCTATAATGATCTTCCCATTTTTTTACTCTTCACAAACATGACCTACATATACATTTCATTATAACATGGGGAAAGGAAAACAAATAAAGGGGGATATTATATTCTTAGTAAGGGTAAATATGGTATATATATAATAATAACTTGAACTTAAGGGTATGAGAAAATGAGAATAACATATGAAAACAATACCCTATATATCAAAGAAATAATCTTGACTCATGGAATAAATATTTGTAGTTAATAAGTTATGAATCATATCAAAATCAAATAATGTGTTCCATGATATCATAACATTTTAACGAGACATAGAATTGTGTCATACACTTAATCATAGAAAATAATTTTCTTAGTAGTCAAAGATCATTTCTAAACTATAATAGGGGACTCCAGGGAGGATAAACCTCCTAGATGGGACAAACCAATATCCGTAGTGGAATTCATTTACATATAAAATTATGGGTCACTCCACAAACCATCATAGTAGTCAAGATTCAATCCCAAGACCATTGGAGTGTAAAACGAACCTTACTCAAATGGGTTTACTCTCCATTCATTACCTATCAATCTGATGAGATATAAATATTTACCCAATTAATTAGAGGTAGATATAGGTATCACCTTATTTAGTTAAAACATAACAACTTTCCTTGTTCATAACATAAACAATATCACATAATGAAAATCATACATATGTCTGATAAAAGATCATAAAACATTCATCATGTGAGAACCCATGAAATGAAATTTGTTTCATAAACAATTTATCATAACATAACTTGTGGAAAAGAAACATGTTTCATAGTCATTTAATAATCTCATAATATAATGACCCATGGAAAAAGAATCTAGACTCAAAATAATTTTATCATGGTAAAACATGTGGAATATAAATGAATTTAATAAATATTATTTCATCATAAACAAAAACCTATCCAAGAAAGTATAAGAATAGAATTCAGGGGTTATATCCTTAGTAAAGAATAAGAAACCATAAAACATTTCATATTAGATGGAGAAGGATTTTGAAATAAACATAACTTGGAATGTTTCCTGAGGAAAATATACTTTCTTTAAAAATAACTTTTTAAAACATAAAACATTTTCAAAATCCATTTCTTTGAAAATAACATTGAAAAGTCATAAAATAATAGTTAAAAGGAATTTAAAAAAAATATGAAAACATACTTTTCACATTGAAAAGAAATTTTTAAATTATAAATAAATTTTAAAATAATTTTATATGAAAATAAACTTAATAACTTTTGAATGAATATTTAAATCAGGTAATGGTAATGATGGAAGAAATTTTGTTCATGGTATACACAAATAATCCTTTCACATTTTCCGTAAAATCCAAACAAGTGTTTTTTTAAAATTTCAAGAAAATTACTATTAAAAATATAAAAGATGTGAAACAAGGGTAAATATTTCTTTAATAAATCATTTAAAAAAAATTAAAAACATTGTTATACAACATGGTTTTGGAAAAAAGGGGGTTTTGTCTCAAAAGAGAAATAAGTAAAATTTTCTTAAAAACATTATTTTGAAGTCTTAGCTACATAGAAAGAGTAAAATTAAAGGAAAAAATTATTCCAATGAAATAAACATAAGAGAATAAAAAAATAATTTTCTTCAAATATGTATCATAATATTATATCATTATAAATATGATTACAAATAATCCCGATAAACAATGAGATTGTAACATAAAATAATTACCAATTTAGTAATTTTGAAAAAAAAACTATGAAGGAATATCATTAAATGAAACATAAAATATCATAAGGATAAATAAAATCATGATATTATATGTCAAAGGGTCTTTATATAAACCTCTTAGAAGAATATTTGTGTAACATAAACATACATCTCAAAGAAAGAAAATTGAGACAAAAATCCCTTGCTGATTTGCTAACTTTTAAACTGTGACCCCAATGAAAGATAGATCATAATATTTATATATAAAGAAAAATAAAGTAAATTAAAATAATAATAAAATACATTCATGGGTTTTATATTAACCACATAAAATAAATAGGTGGTAAATATGGCATGTTTCTCACAGAAGTAAAGAAAAGTGAGATGGAAATCCCTTACCTTAAGTCATGACTTCCATCATACACGTTTAAACCTTATGTATATAAATATAATTTTATTATAAATATAATACAGAAATATACATATATATATATATCATACTATATATTATTTTTTGGGGATATTTTATTACCTTTTTATTAATAATTCCATGTTAAATTTGTGTTTCGGGTAATAAATGCTTTGTTTTTTGTACATGTTTTGATTTTTTATTTTTGGTCTTATTACTTTGATATTAGTCCATAATATACATAATTTTAGGAATGATATAAATGTCATATGTATTAATTATATATGTATTTATAGTAATCCAAAAAAAAATTAGTGATAGAATATGAAATACACCTTTCATGGAGACAGTAGGTCGTTTGTACACATGAACGTTGTTTCCATCTTCTTATTGGAATTAAATAAATAGAGGTAAATAATATATTAATATTAAAGACTCATTTTTAGGTCATATATATCACATATTTTCATTAAATAAATCTTTAAAATCTTCTATGTAAAGCGTGGACAACTCACAATGCTTCGGGAGGTCGTAGTCCCTCGTACACACAAGAAACGTTATCGTATTCTCAAAAATTGAAAGAATGAAGGTATGTAAGATATAAAAATAAAAAATATTAATTATAAATAATTAATCCATCATTATTTTCTACCTATAGATGAGTAAATGGAAAAATTAATGATATCGGTCCATGAGGCGGTGGTCCACAGTACACACAAATAATCATTTCGTAACCCATTTGATGGAAGTGGAGATAGTTTTTGGTCATGAACTTAAATTAAAAAATAGAAAATACATGAATATAATTATCTTATTTTATCATAATGGTATAAAAATAACTGAAGGAGGTGGAGGAAGAAATAAAACTAAAATTCTCATTGATGAATGTTATCTCTTCTTTGGTTATCCTCCTTAGGATTGCACAAAAAACCTCATGTGGTTGGAGATCATTCCAAAATAATACTTAAAGAATGAGATGAAGGAATTGGGTAATTTATTTTTGTATGACTTGTCAGAACCAAAATGTTTTGAAGGTGTGAAGAGGATTATAGAAGGGGTAGACTATTATAAGTGAGGTGAGTGGCACACTTGTAATTAGATTAAATGAAAGAATACCACATGTATTATTTTCAAGTAAAAAGGATCTCAAAATAGACCAATATAGATACCATAAGGTATAAGGTTTATAAATGGGCATTAAATGGGTTTTGAAAAAGTTTTTGTTTATTTTTAACCCATATCTTTTTAGTTTAACCTTAAGGAAAACCCAATTTCACCTTAAACACGGTAAATAATTTTTACTATTTTCACTATACATTTTCAAAAAAAAATTGAACTTTTTATATATTATAAATTATTCTGATTAAGAATATTTAATCAGTTTTTCCAAATTCAATTCACAAAGGTCTCAACATTTAATTAATAATTATTCTCAAAGACAAAACGATAAAGAGGATTTTTTAAAGAGGAAATGTCCAAAAGATTTCAATGTTTTTATATCAAAATTCAATATAAAATTATATAAAATGACCTAAATTATATTAATATATGTATAATTAGTCAACATTTACATAAAAATAAATTCAAAAAATAATTTAACATTATAAATAAATTAAATTAAAAGACATTTTCAATTAAAATTCAGTATCATCACTATTCATCAAAAATTTAATCTTTTTCAAAAATTCTAAAATATTAACCCCAAAATAATTTTTATATGATGTTTTAAGAATTTAGTTTTATTTTTTCATATATAATTAATAAAATTTTAAAAAATTAAATTTAAAACCAAACCTAAAAATGCGAAGAAATAGCATGTTTTCGAGAAGTGTGTTTTTTCAGAACATGATGATTTTATATTAAATCTATCTATAATAATAATATTTATATGAATATAAATTAATATTTACTAATATATAATCTATAACTTTAATTTAAAACATGTTTCATTTATGATTATTTTAATTAATTAAAATGGACACACACTTTGCACTTTAAATAGTTTTCTAGAAAACCCCATTTTAAACCCAAAAATTAACATATACTAAAATCCAATATAAAATTGATTTTAAAAGAAATTAAGTTAATTAATGATAAATAAAGAAGAATTATTTTACTGAAATACTTATTTTATTTAATTTTTTGAAAATAAATTATAGTTTTACCAAAATCAGTATTTTTTACTATTCACTAAAGAATCAATATTTTTTGAAAAATCCAAAAAATTCACCCTAAGTTAATTTTGATATAATGATTCTAAAAATGAATTTAATTTTATCTAATAAATTTTATAAAATCTCTTGAAATTACATATAATATATTCTAATAAAAAACAAACAAAAATCATTTTTGAAGGAAATATATATTTGAAGAATATAAATACTTTAGAAAAAATTGATTGATTATTTGCTAAGAATTTATAAATAAATTTATATTGGGTATAAAATTTATATATATATTTCATAAAGTAGTTAATATTATTCATACCCAACTATTTATCAGCTAGATTATAATGTTCATATTTAAAATAATATTATTCCATGATTTTTTGAATCTTGGTATTGTGTGTCATGCACACTATCATTTTTTTGTATGATGCAAGCCAAAAGTTGTGTATGACGTAATCTATCTGAAAGTTTTAATTAATATGAAAAAAAAATATAAAATTTCAAGATGATACTATTACATTCTACTCCCACTAAAATGAATTTATTCCATGGAATTCTATCACATTTATAAAAAATGAGGATAATTTAGCCTCATTACATCATCAGGTTCCTACATAGATTCCCCAAACTAGTGGTTTCACCAAACAAAATTACTAGGTGAGTGGTTGTATTTTGTAGCACATTCTCTATATGATCTATTATCGAAAATTTTTATTCCACGTAATAATTATCATGGTCCAATTATACGACCTCTAAGTTTAATACATGTGATGGATCAAGTGTATACTTCCTTAGGATAGATACATGGAATAAATAAGTAACCTGGGATAGGTTTTGTGTAAACATAAAATGATAAGCTAATCTCCCGATGTGATCAATAATTTCAAAAGAATGTATATTACTAGGGCTCATTTTCCCCCTATTTCCAAATCTCGTTACCTTCTTACATAGAGAAATTCTTATAAACACATTGTCACCAACATCAAATTTCAAATCATGTCGGCGATTGTTAGAATAACATTTATGCTAAAGTTTTACTACCCTTATGTGTTTTTTAATAGATATAACAGTATACTCCATTTCTTAAGCTATCTCAAGCCCCAATATCTTTCATTTTCTAACTTTATCTTGGTACATTGTAGTTCTACACTTCTTTCCATAGAGGGCTTCATAAGGATTCATCTTAAAGTTTAAGTGAAAGCTATTGTTGTAAGAAAACTCCACTAGAGAGAGGTATTTATCCAAAACACCATTAAAATATTTATATTAAGATCTCAACATATCCTGTAGGGTTTGAGTTGTTCTCTCAAGATTTCTATCTGTTTGAGGATGATATGTAGTGTTAATATACAACTATGTGTCAAGGACTTGCACAATGGTTCCCTAGAACATTGAGGTAACCCTTGGATCTCAATCAAATATAATGGATTGTCGTACTCCAGGAAACCTTTTCACTTCATTAATTTATATCTTAGCTATTTGATCTAAAGATAAATCATATGTGATAGAGTTTAAGTGTTCTGACTTTATAGGGTGATCAACTACATCCCAAATAGTATTGATCCCTTAAGATGTTTTAGGGAGTTCGATGAAAAAATACATGTATATTGTTTCCCATTTTCATTTTATTGCTGGTAATGGTTTTTAAATCCACATAGAATTATTTATCATAGGCTTAACTTGTCGGAACACCAAGTAATAACATAGAGACTCTGTAATATCTCTCTTTATGGCATCCTAAGTAAAATAATCTTTCAAATATCTCTATATCTTGTTACTTCAAGTATAAATAGATAATTAAGAACTATAAGACACTTCTAATAGATAATTATTCAAATAAAGTATATATAAACACGTACAAGGTTTTATAAACCATATTATTACATCATAATCAAGGTAAAACTAAGGAATATTACTCACCTTCTTCTATAGCTCCAAATCTTCCTTCTGCACCTCATTAATATTTTCATTGTTCCTTTAAATTTCTCTCACATTCATCTTTGTATAGGAACATTGATCCCTTTGAAGTTAACTTGGTGAGTCAATTAGAAAATCATGAGAAATTATCAACAAATCGTCGATAATATATAGCTAAACTAGGAAAACAATGGATCTCAGTCACTCTGGTAGGTCTATCCCAATGCTCAATATCTTCTATATTTTATTTATTTAATGATATAACCTATCCTAAGATTGTATAACCCAAAAATGAAACCTTTTGAAACCAAAGTTCACACTTTTAAAATTTTTAAAACATTTTATCCTTCCTTAGGGTCCTTATTAAAATACAAAAGTGATATTTTTGATCAAACATACCTTTGGATTAAATTAAAATATTTTCCATAAAGAATATTGTAAAATGAACAAGGTAATCTCTAAACACTCTATTCATAAAATCCATGAACATATTAGGGGAATTAAAAAGATTTAATGGAATCACTATATACTCTTAGTGTTCATACCATGTACAGAATGTTGTCTTGGGTATATCCCCTTTCTTGTCCATCAATTAATGATATCCAAAACAAAGTTTAATCAAGTAAAAGTATTTATCTCCACACAATTAATCAAACATACCATCAATATGGGGTAGGGGATACTATTTCTTGATTGTGATATTATTAAGATCCCACTAATTAATGAAATGTCTCATCGATCTAAATTTCATTTTTAAAAAAATCAGAGGTGTCCCCCAAGGAGGCACAATTTGTCGAATGAGTCCCCTTTAAAGGTTCTCCAAGAGTTTCTTCCTTAATTATTATAAATCAATAAAGTACATTCTATTGGTTGTCTTTGAAATTGGTGTGGTGCCTGGTATGAATACTATTCAGAACACAACTTCACATTATAATGGAATATGAGAAATTCTTCTAGAAACACACCAGGAAACTTTTGGAACCATGGTATTCTATGCAAGAATTAGATTATGGTTTGTCTTTGTTTACAATCCTCAGTAGAAGTTCAGAATGTGTACCAGCAATGTGATCATACAGTTCAAGCAGACATCAGTATTGAAGGTGGCTCCATTTCCCAGTGTTTGCCAAATTTTTGGGCCTGAAAATCGACAAATGGAGAAAAGTGTTTTTGGTAAAGAGAATTTTTCGCCATGTACTTTGAGGAGAGGTAACTTGCGTGCCTAGAGTTTTTCAAGATTAAAATGTAGAAAAATGGCAAAGGGATAAGGGTCACGCAAGTATTGGTTGGGTCACGCAGGTGACCTGTGCGCCGAGAAGGGACTTGCATGCTGATGCCTAAGAGGTCTGGAAACATGCACGCCTATTGTTCTTCATTATCATAACTTCAAAATATGGCAAAGGAAAGAGGGTCATGCAAGTATTGGTTTGGTCGTGCAGGTGAGTTGCGCGATAGAGGCTAGGGCGGTTAGGGATGTGCGCCGAGACTTGCGCGTCGTGAGGACACTTGCGCGCCACCGCGCAGGGGGTCCAGTTTGCCTATAAATAGAGGACCACCCCCTCCTTATTTTCAACGAATTTGAAGACATAGAGATTTTTCAAGCTCTAATCACTCAAGCGGTTTAGTAGTGCAAGTGGTAGTTGAGTCGCGCAAGTAGAGGCTGCCCGTCGGTTGTTGGTTGCATGACCAAGGTGGTTTGGGAGTTAAAGGCGCTGCGTCACGCAAGTTTGGAGTTAAAAGAGGCAGTGTCGCACAAGTGGGTTGGTGTCACCTGCATGCCAAATTTTTACCGCACAAGTGACTTGTGTGCCATTCTTGAAACATGTGCATCAGTCTTAGAGAAATGTGCCAGGAAAGGTTGGAGTACGCCGGTCTTTTTGGAGCTACACGAAAACTGGAAGATTGCCCGATATCTTCAGTGCAAACTGAGATTATTCTATGAGTCAGAATTGGACAGAGCATCTACACACAACAGAGGATTCATTATCTTACAATGATGAAGATACATTCATGTCTATAAATTTAATGTGACTTCACCAAGGGCAGTGATCCAGGGGGAGTCAACGGTAGTGACCCGAGGGATGCAGTGAGCTTTCCTTGAACCTTTTGTAAAGGAAGTGAGCCTGGGACAGAGTGATTATGCTCGAACCCTTGTAATCCATAGCTAGTGAAGTTTAGTGGAATTTGGTACGACTGAAAACCTATCGGTGTATTCTCTTTGGACGTAACCCTTAGTGGTGAACCAAGTAAAAAGTATTGTGTCGTCTCTCTGCATATGAATGCTTTCTTTCTGTTCATTTCCATCATACATGTTTAACAAGTTCCTACCAATGTGGGAATAAGATCCATAACTTTAAAAGAAAAATTTGTCACTCTGATTCACCCCTCCCCTCTCAGGGTGTCCTGGGGTCCTTCAAGTGGTATCAGAGGGTAAAGGTTGATGGTGTTGAATCTGTCCTTTATCGTCATGCAGAATGCAGTCAATGTTAGGGGAGTCCCTCTCTTTGATGGAATTAATTTTCATATCTGGAAGAACAGAATGAGGTCTCATCTAAGATCCCTTAGAATGGATGTTCTGTTTTCCACTGTGCAAGGTATTAATGTTTCTGATCCAACAAGGCTGGATATGATTGATACAAATAGGAAAATTCTTGATGCAGATGCTAAAGCATAGAATTCTCTCACCGCAACACTTTCTGATCAGATCTATCTAAAATTTATGAGTTTCACCTCAGCTAAGTCCATGTGGTATAAACTTGAAAATATTTATGAAGGAGATAGAAAAATTAAGGAGGTGAAACTACAAGTGCTACACAATAGGTTTGATGATTTGAAGATGCATCCTGATGAGAATCCAGACTCCTTCAATCAAATTACTGAAGTCATTGGAGCAATTCTGGGCCTAGGGGAAGAAATCAAAGACATCGACATTGTGAGGAAAATACTGAGAGGACTACCACCCCTGTACAATGAAAAGGTGTCATCCCTTAATGAAAGAGATCTTTACAAACTTTCTTTGGATGATCTGTTGAGAATCTTGGTGGCATATGAAATAAGGGTCAAATCAGAAGATGCTACTACAGGAGTAAGCAAGGAAATGGAATTCAAATCCATGGATAAACAGAAAATCTCAAAAGATATTAGTGGTGAAGATGAAGAGGAAAAAGAAATTCATTCTCTCATTACTAAGAAGTTCCAGAAGGGAAAAGGGAAATTCAAAGGGCAGTTACCTCTAGCTTGCTTTCGTTGTGGAAAAGTCGGGAACATTGCTTCTCAGTGCTTAAGAAATATCGATGATGATGACAGCGATGCTGAGAAAGTTGAGAAGCCTCAGAAAAATTTTTCAAGAAAAGAGACTTCAAATCTAGAAATATGTTTTGGAGAAGAGTTTTGTCTGTGAAGAGGAAGAAGATGATAATAAATTCTATGATGAAGAAGAACCAGAATTTAAAGCTGAGAAACATGCTTCCATGATGGCCAGTGTTGAAAAATTAGAAGATACTGGTGGAGAAAATTAGTTAAAAACTAGTGCAGATCCTGAGTTTCAACTTAAGGATATTGTTAGAGAGCTTAAGAATAAATGTAAGAGTTGCAATAAGTGGAATTCAATGGTAGACAAATCAACTGAATATGTTGATCAACTTGACGCTGAAATTAAACGATTGGAAGAAATTGTGAATGTGCAGTCTAAACTTCTCGAAAGCAATGATGATGTAGTGGATCTGAAGCTGAGAATTGAAGAGCATGCAAAGTTCATCAATGACCTCACCTCCAGACTTGAAGAAAAATCCTAGACTGTTGAGGGTCTTAAGGAGGAATTTGTTACTCTTAGGAGTAAACTGGAGACTGAATCAATCTCAAAATAATCAAAGAATAAAATATAGTTTGGAAGATTCTCAGATGCAGAATTACTAGAAGGAGCCAAGAGTGGTTCAAATGGGGTTGGAAAAATCTTGAGTGATCAAAGACCCGCTTTCATGGGAAATAGTGGAATTGGCTGTGAAGTAGAGACATCAATTGTTGGAAGTAAAGAGAGCCAAAATAAAGACAAGATGAAATTTGGACATGTTGAAACATTGCCTGAAGTGTTCAAAAATAAACCCTCTATCCAAGAAAAAAGGATAACTGAAAATTATCCTCAAACTTTCAGAAATGATATGCAGTCCAACTATTCTCCCATGGAAAAAATTATGTGGATAAATTCAAGTGAGAAGACATTTCCTCTCATGAAGTGTCAGTTCTGTGGCTATCTGAGCCATACCATGTCATATTGTGAAGAGGCAAGGAGCTACCTAAATGGAGAAAATCCGGGACATCAACAAATGAGACTGACTTCATATCCTCCATCTTATAGAAGAAATAGTTTCTATGGATACTATTTTTGTTTCTCTAACATTGGTCACAAAGCTATTAATTGCATGCAGAGAAGGGACATGGACACCTCATACCGGAATTCAAGACAAGTCATATTTTGTCGACAAGATAGTGTTTCTCTTTCAAACAGGATTTCTTATCTCAAAGAAAACATCAACTATAAAGAACCAATATACACAGATGAGATAATTAAAAGGCCATAAGTGCTCTATACTCATTCCAATGTCTCATGGAAAGAAAGGAAGAAAATTGATAAATCCAACCTTGCAGAGGTGGCCCTCAAAGCAACAAAAATCAATAGTACTTGGATTCTGGATAGCGATTGTTCATCCCATATGATAGGTAACTATATCTTGTTAATAGATATCCAAATAAAGGTTGATGGAACAGTTCGATTTGGTAATGATGGAGCTCTGAAAATCAAAGGCAGTGGAAGTACGGAATTAGAAAATGGAGAGATAAAGAAGACTGAAATCCTTTATGTAGATGGCCTACATCATAATCTACTCATCGTGAGTCAACTCTGTGACTCAGGACTTATTTTTACTTTTAATCAAAAAGGATACACTATCAAGGTAAAGACAGGAAATTCGATTATGAAAGGATGCAGAACAAAAGGCAACATGTATCAGGTTGATAGTAAAGAAAATATTTTCTACATGAAAATTGAAGAATAAAAAAATTTGTTGCATAAGAGACTGGGTCACATCAATCAACAAGACATGGGGAAAATATCAAAATTGAGGATTTTCATGGACATTCCTATCCTTAAGCATGAGCGTGAGAAATCTTGTGATGCTTGTATTCTTTGAATGATGGTCTGCAGTTCATACTGACCAAAGAAGAAAAGGGAATCTCATCTACTTGATCTAATTCATACAGGCGTTTGTGGCTCGATTAATGTTGCTGGAACTCAGGGAGAAACGTACTCATCCTTTTCATATATGATTACAGTAGAATGGAATGTGTAATGGTTATACATAGGAAACTACAAGTGCTTGACTGCATAAAGACGTATCAGCGAATCGCGGAGAATGATATTGGACGAAGAATCAATGTTTTGCGATATTATAATGGAGGAGAATACACATCCATTGAGTTTGAGAATTACCTAGAAAAATATGGAATACAACATGAGGTAGCTGTTGTGAGAACTCCACAGCAAAATCGAGTTGTTGATCACCAAAATCGAAAGGTCAACAACATGGTCATGACTATGCTGATTGAGAGTGGTATCTCTCGCCATTGCTGGATGAAAGCTGATGAAGCTGCAATGCAGGTTCATAATCGAAAAGGGCTTTATATGGGAGAAACGAAGACACCATATGAATTTTGGCATGGAAGGAAGCCTTCGTTGAAATACTTTTGAGTTTTTGGAAGTAAAAGTTTCATTCGGAATAAAGTAGTAAATCAAGGGAAGTTTGGTGAAAATGTTGATGACGGAATTTTTCTTGGGTATCTAATGAACAGAAAATCCTACAAGTGTTTCAACAAGAAATTAGGAAGGATTGTAGTAAGAAGTGATGTTATGATAATTGAAGAGAAATCCACAAATTCTTCAAGGAAAACATATGCTGATGTGATCGAAAGTGAGAATGAAGTTGAATATGGAGAAAATAAAAATACAGAAATAGAGGAAGTTGTACAAAACACTTAGCAATAACATCATGATATTGAATCAGAAGAAGAACCTAAAGAAGAAACTATGGCTGGCGAAAATGAAACTGAACTGCACAGGAGAAATCATAGAGCTGAGATTGATTCATCTAATATAATTGGGGACAGGAGTGCACCCACACAAACAAGGAGGATGAGGAATAACATTCAATTTGAATTTTTGTCAGTTGTGGAGCCATCCTCATTCGAAGAAGATGCAAAGGATGAATCTTAGGTGAAGGAAATGAATGAAGAGCTAGATCAGATTGACAAGAATCAGACATGGGATCTTGTCTAGAGACCTAAAGGTCACAATGTGATTGGTACAAAATGGATCTTTAAGAAAAATTTTGATGAACATGGAAGTGTTATCAGAAACAAGGATCTACTGGTATGTAAGAGGTATTCCGAGATTGAAGGTGTTGATGCTGAAGAAACCTTTTCTTCAGTGGCTACACTAGAGTCAATCAGACTTTTCCTTGTCATGGAACTCCAAATACGATATAAAGTATATCAAATGGATGTCAATACAGTATTCTTGAATGGTGTACTCGAAGAATAATTCTACATTGAATAACCAGTGGGTTTTGTTCTTGATACTGGTGAGACAAAGGTCTGCAAACTAAAGAAATCCCTATATGGTTTGAAGTAGGCACCACGAGCATGGTATTCCCACCTGGACTCGTATCTCAAGAAGCTGGAGTTCAAAAAAGGAGGAGTAGATCAAAATATATATGTGAAGAATTCTCCAAAATATCAATTCATGGTTTTAGTCTACGTTAATGGTATCATATTTGGTGGCAGCAGGCAAAAATCAGTGGCTAATTTTGCCAATAATATGAAATCAGAATTTGAAATGTCTATGATTGGAGAGCTCACATATTTCATGGGGCTACAGGTGATTCAAATGAAGGATTACACTCTTATTTCTCAGGAAAAGTATGCAAGAGAGCTACTGAAGAAGTTTAATATGAAATACTCCAAACCAATGTCAACTCTGATTGTAGTTGGAACTAAACTTAGAAAGCATTAGGATGGAACCTCTGTAGATCCCACCATGTACAGGAGGATCATTGGGAGCCTAATGTACCAGACAGTGACATAGCCAGATATTGTCTTTGACACATGTCTTGCATCCCTCTTTCAAAGTAATCCAAAGGAGGAACATATGGCGGCAGTCAAAATAATCATGAGGTAAATTCAAGGTACACATAACTTTGGGTTATATTTTCCTACAGGCAGGGACAATGAATTATCATCATTTTCTAATGTTGACTGGGCTGGTGATGTAGTAGAAAGAAAGTCCACCAGTGGTGGAGCCTTCTATATTGGGTAGAAATGTGATGGCTGGTTGAGCAAGATACAAGAAATTGCTTCACTTATTACTATTGAAGCTGAGTATATATCTGCCACAAAGGCATGTACTCAACTGCTATGGATGAAGCAATAATTAACAGATATTGGTGATGAGGTCAGGCAACCAATAGTTATTTACTGTGATAACAAGAGCGCAATTGATGTTAGGAAGAATCATGTTCAGCATTCTCATACGAAACATATTGAAATTAGGTATCACTTTATCAAAGAAAAAGTTGAACAAGGGGTGATTAGAATGGATCATGTGGGAACTGATGAGCAAGTGGCTGATATCCGGACCAAGCCACTATCAATGGTTGTGTTTGAGAAGCATCAGTTGAACCTCAGTGTTCAGCCACCTCCTAGTGTATAAGGAGGTTACGCAATACCCCTCTTCCCGATTATGATAACTATTTTTATCTTTTTAAGGATGTGATGCAGGTTTGTGGGGGAGATACTATCCAGGGGGAGTATGGTTTGAGCTGAACAATGAAAAAATTACTGGTCTTTAGGTTTATTGTCAATGGTGGAGAAAGGAATTAATTCATGAATGTTTAGGCATGTAATGCTTATGTAATGCTTCTTGGGCGTCATTGAGAATTCCACAAATGGAACCCAATTCAAGATTCCTCTCTTGTTTTCTACACCAATCATTATTCACGTATACTTAGAGTGTTGGATGATTTGATTCTTGCATTTTTGGTTTTCACATGGAAGGGGATCTATTGAATTTATTTTCTTCTAGACAACAAACCCAAATGGGGAGATTGTTAGAACCATGGTCTTATATGCATGAATTGGAGTATGTTTTGTGTTAGTTGACAATCCTCAGTAGAAGTTCCTAATGTGTACTAGAAAAGTGATCATATAGTTCAAGAAGACAATAGTATTTATTGTGGCGCCGTTTCCCAATGTTTTCCAAATTTTTGGGCCTAAAAATCTACAAATGGAGAAAAGTATTTTTGGTAAAGAGACTTTCACGTCATGTACTTGGAGTAGAGAAAACTTGCGCACCAAGAGTTTTTCAAGATCAGAATGTGGAAAATGGAAAAGGGATAAGGGTCTCGCAAATATTGGTTGGGTCTAGAAAGTGACATGCACGCCGAGAAGGGACTTGCACGTCGATGCCTAAGAGGTCTGGAAACTTGCATGCCTACTGTTCTTCATGATCAGAACATCAGAATATGGAAAAGGAAAGAGGTTCGCGCAAGTATTAGTTTGGTCGCGCAGGTGAGTTGCACGACAGAGGCTAGGGCGGTTGGAGCTGCGTGCCGGGACTTGCGCGCCATGAGGACACTTGCGCACCACCACACAGGGGGTCCAGTTTTCCTATAAATAGAGGACCACCCCTCCTCATTTTCAATGAATTTCAAGACATAGAAATTTTTTGAGATCTCATCGCGCAAGTGGTTGAGTCGCGTAAGTGGTAGTTGAGTCGCGCAAGTAGAGGTTGTGCGCCGGTTGTTGGCTGCGCGACCAAGGCGGTTTGGGAGTTAAAGGTGCAGTGTCGCGCAAGTTTGGAGTTGAAAGAGGAAGTGTCGCGCAAGTGGGTTGGTGTCACCTGCATGCCAAATTTTTACCGCGCAAGTGACTTGTGCGCCATTCCTGAAACTGGTGCGCTGGTCTTAGAGAAGCCTTCCAGGAGAGGTTGGAGTACACTGGTATTTTTGGAGCTGCATGAATACTGGAATATTGCCCAATATCTTCGGTGAAAACTGAGATTAGTCTACAAGTGAGAATTGGACAGAGCATCTACACACAACAGAGGATGCATTCTCTTGCAATTATGAAGAGACCTTCACGTCTATAAACTAAATGTGACTTCACCAAGGGCATTGAGCCAAGGGGAGTCAACGGGAGTGACCCGAGGGATGTTGTGAGCTTTCCTTGATCCTTTTGTAAAGTTAGTGATCTTGGGACAGAGTGACTATGCTCGAACCTTTGTAATCCACAGCTAGTGAAGTTTAGTGGAATTTGGTACGACCGAAAAACTATCGGTGTATGCTCCATGAACATCGCCCTTGGTGGTGAACCAATTAAAAATTGTTGTGGCATCTCTCTGCATGTGAATGATTTCTTTCTGTTCATTTCCATCATAGAGTTTTAACAAGTTCCTACCAACGTGGGAATAAGATCCATAACTTTAAAAGAAAAATTTCATACATTCATTCACCCCTCCCCTCTCATGGGGTCCCGGGGTCCTTCATAAACACCTTCACAATTTTCATATCATCAATTTTGGGTTTCTCCCAGGACATTTGAGATATAATCCCATTTAAATGGGAATAAAGACCCATACAATGGTTGTGATATATATTAGAAGTTCATTTCTATCATCACACTGATAGATGATCATAGTTTGGTTTTTAATATAAAATTTGACTTCCCTTCAATGGAAATTAATGGGGGTTTTATATCGGGAAATCCAATCCATGATTAAGATAACATCAAATTCTACCAAATCATGAATAAGTAGTTTGGATGGAAGAACATTTATATTTATTTCAACTTGAAAATAATCATAGACTTAATATTTTATTATTTTACCATTATGGGTTTTCACTACTAATTCAACTTCTAATAGTTTGGGTGGAATCTGTATACCCTTATCAATTTCATTAGATATGAAAGAGTGGATAATTCAAAATTCAAATAAGACATTGTTAGTTCTAGAGTGGATTATAAGTGTACCTTTCACCATGTCCTTATCATGCCCCCAATCAGAAATAGAAAATGCATGATATTTCTCCTTGTCTCCTATCATTATATGTTCCTCACATCAATCATCATAATTAGCCAACATATTTTAACACTTGTTTACATAGTGTTAAAACTCCTTATATTTGAAATACGAATGTGTGGAAGGTGAATTATGTGGTGATTTATAATTATTCTAGTCCTATTAAGTATATTTCCTCTATGTTTCCATCCGCACTTAAATCATGAAAAATATGTCATCTTCATATCTCCATTGTTTTGAGATTTTCCATTTAATTGTGTCTTTCTTTTCTTATCAAAACAATGATATTTAAGGGTAACTCCAATCTCCATTTCCACCTTGATAGCACATTGAATGATTTGTACATAACTACTAATTTCCCTTGTGGATAATACCCTTGAGAGACTTGGTTTTAAGCCACTGAAGAATAGATCATCCCTACTTTTAGGTTGGATGATAATAATAGAATTGTACCTTGAAATTATTATAACAATTTCCTCATATGTACTAACAGATTCATAATCCATCTATTTTAGCTTAAGGAATTACTTCTCTATTTTCATATGAATAATACGATGAAATTATTTATTGATAAATAATATCTTAATATCATCCCACTTCATGGTGTATATTTCATTTTTTTCTTTTTATTCTTGATAAGAGTCTATCATTTATTTTCTTTTCCTTCCAAATGATAGACGTCCAAAATAATTTGTTCATGCTCTAAATAGTGGAAGATGGAAAATATAATTTCAATTGTACTGATCCATTTCTTAGAAACTAGTTTGTTAGAAGAACCAATAAAATAAGTTAGACATTACCTCATCAATGAATCAACATAATGTTGTTCCCTACTTTGCTCATTTTGAAGTTTATCATGATTCGTGTCTAGAGAAACTTGTGTAAATAGATTAATGAGATTTTTCATTCCAACTCCTAGAACATTTGGTTTATCATGAGGAAAATAATTTATTTGGATATATCATTCAGAATTAACATGATTCTTTTAGGCTCCATGCATTGACTAAAACCCAAAAAAAGTGTAAGATACAACAATCATATTGTGAAACCACATAATCTTCAAAACTCACATATATGATATCTAAATCATGAAACTATATTTTCAATATAAGACACCTTAGGCTTATCCTAGGTCATTATTTAAATCCTAATGGATGATTCGTAAAGATTTTTTTAATTTATAATGTATATCACCCATAGGTGTTAACCCAGGTGCATAATAAGAACCATTTTCATGTAGTAGGTAATTCTTTAGTCAAGCCTGATGAACCTTTTCAGAGTTATTATGACTAGGTACATTTATTCCCGAACCAAACCGAATTTTAGTATCTAGATAGTGATTGAATTTTATAGAATCCACTCATACTATCATTCACTAATATTCAATGATATTTTCCCATACATAGAATTGTCCTTAGTGTTATTCTTAGACATATACCTAGGGATATCACTAAAGTTTTATCATAAAATTTTACAAAGGATCACAAAACCAATCCTATGATGACAACTATAATGAATTGCAATTTTCATAAATATATATTACACCACAATAGTTGAATATAATTTTTTTTACAAAAAAAGGCATGAGTACATTAAAGGATTAGTGACTTCGGAGTCTAGACACATAATATTATTTTTTATTGAATGATTTTCAAAAACTCCCATAATGATATTCTCACATAGTACTCTTCTTGGAATACCCTACTTAAAACCATTCTTTCTAACCTGGGGAAAGGAAATGTAAGAAAGGGTGAGCTAAGATGGTCACTAAGTGTAGACATGGGAGATATCGACATAACATAAGAATAAGGGTATGAGAACATGAGAATAAAATTTTTAAACCATCCTATGCATATCATAGAACATAAACTTGAGTCATGTCATAAATCATGGAAGTTCATAAGATATAAGTAGAAAAGGAATCAAAGAACATGGTCTATGAGAATGCAATATTTTAATTAGACATAGATTTTTTGAATACACGAGACTATAGAAAATATTATACCGAGGATACCAACCAAGACAATCATAACATGTTTGTATTAGGAAGAACACATTTGTACCTACTTCAAGCTTGGAATAACCTACCAAGTACCCTATTTTTTGGGATCAGGATAGCCACTCATGTACCCTAGTCTTTATTCTTGGTATAACCTCTCGTGAACCCTCTAATATCATAAAACATTAATAATTTTATAATAAATTGGAGTGAGATATAAGTACCACCTATCAAAAAATAAAAATCATAAAAATATTTGAAATAAGGTCATAAAACATTCTCTATATCATAACCCATTAAAAGAAAATGGATTCATAAACATTTCATCATAGCATAAACTGAGGAAAATTAAAAGGTTTCATAAAAATCTTTTCATCATTAACATAAACCATATAGAGAAATAATAAAGATGAAATCATTGGATAATATCCCCAATAGATATTAAGTAACATAAAAGGATTCCATATTATATAGAAAATTATTTGGAAAATAAAATCACTTTGAACATTTGTTGAGGAAAATAACATTTATTTGAAAATAATTTTTTTAAAAATTAAAATTCATAAAATTATGTTGAAATAATTTTATTTTAAAATAACATTTGAGAATTATAATGGAATCATTAAAAATATTTCTTCTCATGATGGCGGAAAAATTATGTTCATGTCATACAAGTTTAAAAACAAATATTCCTTTCACATTTTCTGTAAAATCCAAATGGGCCATGATTGGAAAGGGACATTATGATTCCATTTAAAACATTTTATAAAAATCCACACAAGGGTAAAAGGACTCTATAAATCATATAGGAACATTAAACCAATCTTGGAATCATTTTTTTAAAACATGGATATGTAATAAAATAGGTTTTCAACTGAAGAGAGAAATAAAGTCGATTTTATTTAAAAACATTCTTTTGTAATATTGAGTATATAAAGAGATTAAAATGAAGGGAAATATTAATTGAAAATAAATAACTAAAAGAGAATAAAATTAAAAAGTTTATTGATAAATAGATCATAATATTTCACCATCAAAATCAAACTGATGAATAATCTAAATAAACAATGAGAATGTGGCATCAAACACTTACCACTTTGAAAACATTTGAATCATAATCCCTAGGAAATAATAAATTTAAATGAAAATTTAAATATCATGAGTATAAATAAATTAATTATGTATCATTTAAAAGGGAAAGTATATACACCTCATAAAATAAGAAAGGTGCATAACATAACCTATGTGCTAAAGAAGGCAATTTGAGACAAAAATATCTTACCTTAAGTCTTAACATCCTTCCTACATATTTGAACCTCCTTTAGAATATATATAGGTTTATTATATAAATATTATAGAAATATACTAAAATTTTTCATTCAATATATGATTTTCTTATGATATTTTAATACCTATTTATTCATAATTCCTTGTTAATATCATGTTTTGTGTAATAGCTACTCCATTTTCCATGTATGTTTTGGTTTGTAATCTTTGGTCCTTTAATTTTGATATTGGTTCCATCAAACCCAGAATGTTTTGAATGATATAAATATCATATTTATTCATTATATATGTATATAGAGTAATCCATTAAATTTAAAGATAAAAAATGAATTACATTGTTCATAGAGACGGTAGGTCTTACGTACGCATGAACTTTGTTTACATTTTTTCAATGGATAAAAATGAAGGTAAATAATATATTAAATTTACATGATAATTTTTATTTCATATACATCACATGTTTTCATTATATTTACACATATTATCTTCTAAGTAAAGAATGATTTGAAAATGAATAGCTTTACTTTGTGAGGTGGTAGTCTGACATACACATGAGCGACATTATCGTATTCCCATAGAATGTAAAGTAAGATGATATATGTGATATTATAATTTAAGAATTCAAACAATATCATAAATATAATATATAAACATTAAATAGATCTTTATATTCATCCATGATAGGAACTTATGGAAAATGAATAATATTTTTTTGTTAGGTGGTAGTATGTCAAACACACAATCGACACTGTTTTCTTCCATTTGATGGAAGGGGATATAGATATAGGTTATTCCATTAACATAATAAAATATAAGAATATGTCTAGTAAGAATGTAATTATATTATCAGAGTTTAAATGTAACATCCCAAGTAAGTAATGAATAATAGATATTCTTGTCTATGTCTATTTATGAATTAGATAGTGTTTTAGAGGCTTAAAATGAGAATAAATCCAATCTTAAGCATGGAATACTCTAATATTTTTTAAAAGATTGTTTTACCGCCTTTTGATGGCGAACCATTTTTAAATATAACTTTTGTAAATTTTATAAGCTAAATTTTTCAAATTAAACTTATTCTTTATGATTGGTACATTGAAATTTACTTTGGATAAATTTCTGTTTTTTTTCTAATAAAGTTCATTTTTTTAATGAATAGTGAAAAGTGTTGTATTTTAATTCAAAAATATCTTTTTAATATAATTTATTTATATAGTTAGATTATCTTTTTAATTGGTTTTAAAGTGAAATTAGAATATATTTTTACCATTTAATCCAATGGCGGTCAATGGAATTAATATCACTTTGAGATTGGACATAAACGAGTGTCAATCTTTTGATAGATATTATTTCTTAAAAACACGCTATTTGATTTGACAGTAGGATTTAATTATAAAATTAATTAATACAAATTCTATGTTATGAATTTGGTAAAATAGACATCATTTTTGAATTTGGAATATCAAATATAGATTAGGGTGAATTTTTGGTATTTTTCTGAAAAATCTTAATTTTTGATGAATAGTGAAACAACAAAGTGGTAGTTACAAAAACTGATTTTTTGTTTAAATTGAACTTTACCACATCTGTGATTTTAATTTCAAAAATCCAATATAAATTATTTTCATTATTAAGTAAAATTTGGTTCAATGGGATGAAAAGTAACTTTTAAGTTTTATTCATCGCGATTAAAGGTAATTAGTGTGATTTAAGGTAAAAATGATATTATAATAAAATGAAAATATCTTGAAACTTATCCTAAACCTATTAGATGAGTCATGGCCGACCAAGAAAACCCATTGGTCTATTTTTGGGACCTCATGGAGCCACTTGGGTAAGATAATGACATTAATGCCTTTTATTTAAAGTAAAAGTAAAAATGACACAGATTTGTATTGTTTTATTAAAAAAAATTACATGGGGTTATACAAGTCAGGTTTTTTACTATAAAAAGTAATTGGAAATCTAATAATATTTCAAACATCATAGTATTTTATTTATAATTTTTAGACATTAAATAAATTAAATTATTTATGACATCATGATGATGCAGCGATTACCTCATTAATGAACGATTTAAATGAAATGAAAAGATAATGTAAAATCTAAGACCTACACATTTCAAAAACCTATTGAATTGGTGGATTTATAAATCTTATCACCTAATCCTCAAAATACATCAATTTGGGACTTTTATAATCCGAAACTCATTTCAAAATAAAGTAACATATTATACCCTTCCAAGAGTGCCCCTCCTCTCCTCTTATAAAAGGCTCCCACCTCTACCTCTTTACCCACACCTCTCAAGCCTTTGGCTCAGCCGCGATCTGATAATTTTGTATCTCCAAATCCCTCTACTCATCCTAGAATCCTTAACTTAAGCAAGAATCTCTTAAATAAACCCTTTTGGTTCAAACCAATGGGAGTTACCCGATTTTAAGGTAATGTATTCACTTGTGTTGTTTTGTTTTGTTTTGCTTCTCCAGCCCCCTATACTATTTTTATACATTTCTATTGTAACAACTCCATTATCTTCAATATACTAGGATGTTTTTATAATAAGGATTAGAGCTACACTTACACACACCTACATCTAATTGTTAAGGAACATATTGTTTCTGTGGATGGTGAATTTCTGCCTCACGAAATGATGATTGTTCAATATTCTTTTAACACCTTCAAAGGTGGAAATTAAGATGTCACTATATTTATATATTATATATAATATGTTTATATTTTCCTTAAGCTTCTTTATTTTTCATTTATGTCATACCTTTATGGTTTCCATTATGGGTAAACGCGATATCTTCATTTTAGGAAGTGCGGACTACTACCCCCTCAAAGTGATTTGATTCGTTAATACCATATGTGGAACATATAAAGGATAGATTTAATGATATTATATATGATACCATACTGTAATTATAATACTATTATGTATCATTATGTTTTAATTCCATTAAATATGAAATATAAATGGAAGTAGCGTTCATGCGTACGTATGGCTTACCGTCTCCATGAACGGTGTATTTCATTTCTTACCTCTAAATGTTATGTAATTTTATAAATGCATGTATATAATTAATATATATGATATATATGATATCTAAGTAATTAATATAATTCTATATATAATGGATATTTTACCCCATGAACAAACATGTAATTATAAAGAGTTTATTTTTTACTCAAATACCAATGATCGTTAAAACGACCGTTATTAACATAAATAATTACATTGTGTTCATGACATGGTAATAAGTGATATAAAAGGAATAATGACCTTGAAAAATTTTCTTATGCAAGTATAAATTAACACAAGTTTATTATTCAGGCGATTAAAGAACGATCGACTCAAGTCGGACCCGAGGTAAGGGACTTCGTCTCAATCTCCTTTCATTGAGGCATATTATGTTTTATACACAACTTTATTTTATACGATGTATAAACCCCTTTTACTTTTAAATTTATTCAAAAGGAATCTTTTTTATATGAAGCATTTACTAAAGGACAAAAGGGAATGTTTTTTTCGTACGTATGTGGCGACAACGACTTCTCTGCCTTCGTGACCATTATTTGAGTTTCGGCTTCCTCTACAAGCCATAGCCTAAATTGTTTTTTAAAATAAAAAATAAATACCATGATTTAGTTTTCTTTTATTTTGGTATTGAAAATGGTTTTCACAATGTTTTTATTATATCAATGTGTGGTATTGATATCTTGTGATTGAAATATGGAAATGTTATGTTTCCTTTATGCATGATTTATGTGATATGATTATGTTATGGTTCTTGGGCATTGTTATGAAGACAAGTGGTTCCGTGATAAACTAAGGGCAGGTGAGCCTGATATAGCTCTCCAATTAATTGGGTATCATGAAGGAGTTAAACGTTAAGGTTTCTCCAAAGAGATTTAGGGAATATACTGTGATGGGTATTCCAAACGTAACCATGAGGGTTAATCCATACGTAAAAATGTTATGAATGCCTCAAGTTACCTTTATGTCTTATGATTTCTATGATTTATTCATGATTTGATGAGGTATGTTATAATTCTTATGTTTTATGATTAAAGTATGATTTCATACCTAGGATAATGTTTTCATTTTGTACTTTTATATCCTTTACTGAGATTTTTATGCTCATCCCAAGTTTTTGAAATGTTTTTCACAGGTCAAGGGAAAGGTATATGATGTGATGAAAGTGTCAAGGAAGTGTCAATAAAGAATCCATGTTTTATTTTAAATATTTTTCCATTGATGGTAAAAATGAATAGAATCTTTTATGTAACCACTTTGTTTAAATGTGGAGTGTAATGAATGATTTATGATCTAATTCTCTAAAACTCTAAACATGAAAAGATCCTCAATGTGTATTCTTTAAATATCTCAAGATTAAGTAATTTTTAAGGCTGGGGCCTTATAGTTGGTATCAGAGTTCGGTTTAGACAACTTTACGAGTTAGAAAATTGTTAAATTATAAATTAATTTATGGAATGATTGAAAGGATATAGAATTTAAATATTTCCATGTTGCTTCGACTAAGATATTTCTTTGTTAAGAATGGTTTTTCATAGAGTAAATAGAACGGATTTTCTAGGAAGGCATACAGAGGGAAATGAACTTTCAAAGTAGTATCCTGAGATAGTCAGAATCAGAACTAAACAGTTTGTTGCAGTGATGGCTCAGTTGACTCAGGTGAAAAATGTTGGTTGTTTTTATTGATGATATTTTGGTGTTTTCTAAAAGTAAAGAGGAGCATGAAAGTCATTTAAGGGTTATTTTTTAAACCTTAAAAGAAAAGAAATTGTATGGGAAATTTAGCAAGTGTGAGTTTTGGTTGTAACAAATTTCTTTCCTTGGTCACATTGTTTGAAAATATGGGATAACTGTTAATACTACAAAAACAAAGGTTGTTGAAGAATGGCCAAGACCCACAAGTGTAACTGATGTTCGTAGATTCCTTGGTTGTGAAGGCTATTACTGAAGGTTTGTTAGAAAACTTTCCCAGTTATCTAGTCCAATGACTAAGCTAACTCAGAAGGGTGTTATGTTTATCTGGACAAAAGAATGTGATTATTGTTTTCAGTAACTGAAAAGAAGATTGTTGAATGCTCTAGTTTTGGCACTACCATCCAGGAATAGTGAGTTTGTTATATATAGTGATGCTTTGTTGAAGGTACTTGGTTGTGTCCTTATGCAGAATGAGCAGGTAATTGCATATGTTTCACGTCAGTTGAAAACTCATGAGGTAAATTACCTTACACATGACTTGGAATTAGATGCTATTGTTTTTTCTCTAAAAATTTGGAGGAAACATTTATATGGAGTAAAGTGTGAAATATATACTGATCACAAAAGTTTAAAGTATATATTCACTCAGAATGAATTTATCATGAGACAGAGGAGATGGCTGGAATTAATCAAGGATTATGACTGTACAATTCATTACCATCCGGGAAAAGCAAATAAAGCGGTTGATGCTTTGAGTCAAAAAAGTAATGCTTCATTAACAATGTTGTGTTTGGAACATGATCATTTGGTTAAGGATTTGATGAACTTTGGAATAGAAGTTGTTGGTGCAGGATGTTCTTCTATTTTGTTTTGGGTATCAGTGAAATCTTGTCTATCAGACAGAATTAAGCCAGAACAGAAGCAAGACAGTGATTTGCAGAAAAAGGTAGAGCTAGTTCAGAAGGGTAAGTTTCCTGAATTCAACATTGATAATGATTGTGTTTTGAGATTTGGGAAGAGATTGTGTGTTCCTTGTGATTCACAGTTGAAGAGAGAGTTGTTATGTGAAGCTCATAGTTCTCCATTTTCAGTTCATTCAGGAAGTACTAAAATGTATAGAGATCTTTGGGAGTATTACTAGTGGGACAGAATGAAAAGGGATAATGCTGATTTTACTGTGAAGTGTTTGAAATGTCAACAAGATAAAGCAAAGCGGTAGTTACCGAAAGGGAAGATTAAACATTTACCAGTACCGAAGTGGGTATGGGAAAATATATCCATGGACTTCGTTGTGGGATTGCTGAAGACACCTCGAGGTAATAATGCAATCTGGGTTATTGTTGATCGCTTGAATAAATATTCTCATTTCCTTCTTATTCGAGATACTTTCTCTCTAGATCAACTTTCTCAATTGTATATTAAAGAGATAGTTATGTTTCATGGAGTTCCCATATCCATTGTATCTGATCGTGATCCCAGTTTTACTTCTAACTTTTGGAAAGGCCTTCAGAAGTCATTGGGTACTGAATTAAATTTTAGTATAGCTTTTCATCCTCAATCATATGGGTTGTCATAACGAACAATTCAGAATTTGGATGATATGATACGTGCTTTTTCGATAGATTATCAGGGAAGTTGGGACCAATATCTTTATTTGTTTGAGTTTTCTTATAATAACATTTTTCATTCTTGTATACAGATGGCACCATTTTGAGGCATTATATGGGAAGCAGTGTCGAACTCCAGCTTTATGGGATGAAGTGGGTGAAAGGAAGTTTATGGGACCGGAATTGGTAGAAGAGTTAGCAGAAAAAGTTCAGATGATACAGAGACACATGAGAACGGCTCAGAGTAGGCAGAAGAGTTATGCGGACAACAGGAGGAAGGATCTCTCTTTTGAGGTAGGTGATCATGTTTTCTCAAAGTATCACCATGGAAAAGTGTGATGCGATTTGGTAAGAAAGGAAAGCTAAGTCCAAGATTCATTGGACCATATGAAATTCTTGAGAGAGTTCGATCAATTGCATACCAAATGGCTTTACCTCCGATTTTATCTCACGTAGACAATGTTTTTCATGTTTTAATGTAAAGGAAGTACATGCCTGATCCATCTGATGTTTTGAGTCCAAAGGTAGTTCAGTTGGAAGAGAATTTATCTTATGAGGAAAAATTGGTTCAGATTCTCGATCATAGGGAGAAAGTGTTGTGGAACAAGGTGATTTATCAAGTAATGGTTTTGTAGAAGAACCACATGAGTGAAGAGTCAACATGGGAGTCTGAAAATGCAATGAGAGATAAATACCCCCACTTATTCAATAAGTACATAAATTGTGGGGACGCAATTTTCTAAAGGGGGGAAGGATGTAACATACCAAGTAAGTAATGAATAATAGATATTCTTATCTATGTCTATTTATGAATTAGATAGTGTTTTAGAGGCTTAAAATGAGAATAAATACAATCTTAAGCATGAAATACTCTAATATTTTTTTAAAGATTGTTTTACCGCCTTTTGATGGAGAACCATTTTTTTAATCTAACTTTTGACAATTTTATAAGCTATATTTTTCAAAATAAACTTATTCTTTATGATTGGGACATTGAAATTTACTTTGGATGAATTTCTTGTATTTTTCTGATAATGTTCATTTTTTAATGAATAGTGAAAAGTGTTGTATTTTAACTCAAAATCCCTTTTTAATCTAATTTATTTATATTGTTATATTATTTTGTTAATAGTTTTTAAAGTGAGCGTAGAATATATTTTTACCATTTAATCCAATGGTGGTCATTGGAATTAATACCACTTTGAGATTGGACATAAACGAGTGTCAATCTTTTGATAGATATTGTTTCTTAAAAACACGCTATTTGATTTGACAGCGGTATTTAATTATAAAATTAATTAATTCAACTTCTATGTTGTAAATTTGGTAAAATAGACATCATTTTTTAATTATGAATATCAAATATATCTTAGGGTGAATTTTTGGTATTTTTCTGAAAAACCTTAATTTTTGATGAATAGTGAAACCACAAAGTGGTAGTTACAAAAACTGATTTTTTGTTTAAATTGAACTTTACCACTTCTGTGATTTGAATTTAAAAAATCCAATATAAATGATTTTCATTATTAAGTAAAATGTGGTTTAATGGGATGAAAATTATTTTTGATGAAAAGTAACTTTTAAGTTTTATTAATCGCGATTAAAGGTAATTAGTGTGATTTAAGGTAAAAATGATATTATAATAAAATGAAAATATCTTGACACTTGTCCTAACCCTATTGTATGAGTCATGGTCGACCGAGACAACCCATTGGTCGATTTTTTAGACCCCATGGATCCACTTGGGTAAGATAATGAAATTAATGCCTTTTATTTAAATTAAAAGTAAAAATGACACAAACATGTGTTGTTTTACTAAAACAATTTTTACATGGGGTTATACAAGTCATATTTTTTACTATAAATAGTAATTGGAAAGATAAAAATATTTCCTACATCATAGTATTTTTTTTATAATTTTTAGACATTAAATAAATTAAATTATTTATGACATCATGATGATTCAACAATTTCCTCATTAATAAACGATTTAAATAAAATGAAAAGATAATGTAAAATATAAGACCTACACATGTCAAAAACCTATTTTATGGGTGGATTTAGAACTCTTATCACCTTATCCTCGAAATACATCAATTTAGGACCTTTATAATCCGAAACTCGTTTGAAAATAAAGTAACATTTTATACCCTTCCAAGAGTGCCCCTCCTCTCCTCTTATAAAAGGCCCCCACCTCTACCTCCTTACCCACACCTCCCAAGCCTTTGGATCAGCCAGGATCTGATCTTTTTGTCTCTACAAATCCTTCTCCTCATCCTAGAAGCCTTACCTTAGGCATTAAGCTCTTCAAGAAACCCTTTTGGTTCAAACCAAAGCGAGTTACCTGATTTTAAGGTAATTTCTTCACTTGTGTTCTTTTGTTTTATTTTTCTTCTCCAACCCCCTCAAATATTTTTATTCATTTCTTCTGTAACAACTTCAGTATCTTGAATATACTAGGATGTTTTTATAAGAAGTATTCGAGCTAAACTTACACACACCTACATCTAATGGTTAAGGAACACACTGTTTCTGTGGATGGTGAATTTCTGCCTCATGAAACGATGATTGTTCAATATTCTTTTAACACCTTAAAAGGTGGACATTAAGATGTCACTATATTTATATATGATATATAATATGTTTATGTTTTCCTTAAGCTTCGTTATTTTTCATTTATGTCATACCATTATGGTTTTCACTATGGGTAAACGCGATATCTTCATTTTAGGAAGTGCGGACTACTGCCCCCTCAAAGTGATCTGATTCGTTAATACCATATGTCGTATGTATAAAGGATAGATTTAATGATATTATATATGATACCATACTGTAATTATAATAATATTATGTATCATTATGTTTTAATTCCATTAAATATGAAATAGAAATGGAAGTAGCGTTCATGCATACGTACGACTTACCATCTCCATGAACGGTGCATTTCATTTCTTACCTATTAATGTTATGTAATATTATAAATTCATGTATATAATGGATATATATGATATATATTCTGTCTAAATAATGAATATAATTCTGGATATAATGGATATTTTACCCCATGAACAAACATGTAATTATAAAGAGTTTATTTTTGACTCAAGTACCAATGATCATTAAAACGACCGTTATTAACTTAAATAATTACATAGTGTTCATGACATGGTAATAAGTGATATAAAAGGAATAATGAACTTGAAAAAGGTTCTTAAAAAAGTAGAAATTAACTCAAGTTTATTATTCAGGAGATTAAAGAACGATCGAGTCAAGTCGGACCCGAGGTAAAGGACTTCGTCTCAATCTCATTTCACTGAGGCATGTTATGTTTTATACACAAATTTCTTTTATACGGTGTATAAACCCCTTTGACATTTACATTTATTCAAAATAAATCTTTTTTATACGAAGAATTTACTAAACAACAAAAGGGAATGTTTTTTGTCGTACGTATGCGGATACAATGACTTCTCCGCCATCATGACCATTATTTGAGTTTCGACTTCCTCTACAAGCCATAACCTAACATTTTTTTAAAATGAAAAATAAATACCATGTTTTACTTTTCTTTTATTTTGGTATTTAAAATGGTTTTGACAATGTTTTTATTATATAAATGTGTGGTATTGATATCTTGTGATTGAAATATGGAAATGTTATGTTTCTTTTATGCATGTTTTATGTGATACGATTATTTTATGGTTCTTGGGCATTGTTATGAAGACGAGTTGTTTTGTGATAAACTAAGGGCGGGTGAGCCCGATATAGCTCTCCAATGCATTGGGTAACACAAAAGAGTTAAACGTTAAAGTTTCTCCGAAGAGATTTTGGGAATATATTGTGATGGGTATTCCAAATGTAACCATGAGGGTTACTCCCTACATAAGAATGTTATGAATGCCTCAAGTTACCTTTATGTCTTATGATTTCTATGATATATTCATGATTTGATGAGTTATGTTAAAATTCTTATGTTTTATGAGTAAAGTATGATTTCATACATGGCCTAATGGTTTCATTTCGTACTTTTATATCCCTCACTAAGCTTTTTATGCTCATCCCAAGTTTTTGAAATGTTTTTCACAGATCAAGGGAATGGTACATGATGTGATGATAGTGTCAAGGAAGTGTCAAGAAATAATCCATGTTTTATTTTAAATATGTTTCCATTGATGTGAAAAATGAATAGTATCTTTTATGTAACCACTTTGTTTAAATGTGGAGTGTAATGCATGATTTATGATCTAATTCTCTGAAACTCTAAACCTGAAAAGATCCTCAATGTGTATTCTTGAAATATCTCAATATTAAGTAATGTTTAAGTCTGGGGCCTTATATGAAAAATATTTTAAGAAGGTGGATGAATAAATAAATCCAAAACACAAGTTTAATAATTTTACCTCTTTTTCGGAGAACCTCCTAAGGTTTATACCTGAAGCCTTCCTAGGAGGGTTTAATAATAAAAATATGGTCTGTAGGGTGTGGGGGGGTGAAGGAAGATATTTTTGTACTTAGTTTCGGAACCAATCATTTTAGGAAGTTTGACATGGAGAGGATAGGGGTGGCCTTTAATAAATGGGGGAGATGACATACATGGAATTTTTTAAAAGAATAAAGTGTGCCCACATTTTTCACATGATACAAGGATAAAAAATGGGTCATTATCAAATTTTAGAGGTGATAAGGCCTAAATATCACCATAAAATGGATGTTGTAAAAGTTCCTAGGTCTTTTTTTATCCTCTTACTTTAACCCCCAGTAAAATTGTTTTAACATTAATTGGGGTAATTAATATTTACTATTTTTACTATTCATTTTGACTAAAAATTAATTTGAACTTATTATATAATATTTATTGTGATGATTCAAAATATGTAACCCATTTTTTGAAATTCCATTAATATAATTAGAATATTTTAATTTAAAATTAAACCAGAAGACACAACGAATAAGAGATTTTCTAATGTGTAAATTTTCACAATATTAAAAAGTTTTCTTATCAAAATCCAATATAAAATTGATTAGAATAACCTATATTTGATTAATTATAATATAACTAAGCTAATTTACTTTCTAATCCATTTTAAAAAAAATGGAACCATATATATTATTGAATTTGAAAATGAGTTCTCAACAAAAACCAATATTTTCTAATATTCATCAACAAATTAATCTTCTTAAAAAAATCCCAAAAACTCGCCCTAAGATAATTTTTATAAGTTTTTTTTTAATTTTTTAATTTTTTCAAATTATTACATGCTAAAAAAATATAAAATATATCCAAAAGTAGCAGGGTCTCTTTCACCTTTGGATTTTTTTCACTCGAGCCAAGGTTGGAAAGGGCTTTTCCACCTTTGCCGAGAATTTTGGGCAAAAGTGGAATGGCCCTTGCTTCCTTTTCCCAAATGGAAAAATAAAAAACTTATTTAAAATATACATGTTTGTGTATTTTGTTTGTATATATATATATAACAAATATTTTTAGCAGAACTTATTTATAATTTTAGGTCCACCATTACTATTATTAAAGAATTTTGGAATTTTGAAAGAAACCATCACCCATGGCCCCATTTTATAAGAGGGCTTACCCTAGAAGTCATTCTGGATTTTCAATGTGGGATGCAGACTCTCTCTTTCTTACACAGAATTAATAATATATTATTATTAATCATTTTTAATCAATTAAAAATAAAAATTAATTACTAATAAGTAATAATTAACTATTAATGATTACTACTTAATTTTAATAATTAACCCGTTTATATTATTAATATTTTCATTAATTTTTATTAAATATATTAATAACTAATAAATTTTAAATATTTAATAGTTATTAATTAGTTAGTAATTGAACATTAGTTAATTACTTATTAATAATAGTAATTACTAGCTAACAAATTAAATACTAATTAACAAATTAATTATTAAATAAACATTAATTAGTATTAACTATTATTAAATAGTTACAAATAAAAATTTTGAATTATTATTTAGTTACTAAATATTAATAATTATTTTAAGATTATTAAATTAATAATTTCTAATTAATTATTATTATATTATTATTATTTAGTTAACTAATTATTGCTAATTAATATTAATTTTTAATCTATACTAATTTTTTTATAATATCAATATTAATTAATAATAAATGATAATTAAATAATATTATTTAAAATTTAATAATATTATCAAAAATTAATTAATACAATTAAATAAAATAATTTAAAATATTAATAATATAAATTATTTAATTATTAATATTTAGTTATGAACATTAATAGTTGGTTATTATTTTCTAGTAATTAATATTTATTATTAATTAATTAAAAAGGATTAATAATAATATATTATTAATTCTATAATGGAAAGGGAGAACCTGAATCCCACATCAGAAATCCAAAATCACTTCCAAGGTAATCCCTCCTATAAAAGGGGGTCTTCATTGGTAGTTTCTACTAGAATTCTATACTAATTTAATGGTAGTAATGTTGGATATAAAATAGCAGATAAATTATGTTTAAAATTATTGTTTTCTTTATATGTATAAACTAAATAAAATAAAATAAATAAATAAACATACATATATGTAAATTTAAAGTAAGTAGTTTTTTTCATTTGGGAAAAGGCGGAAAGGCCCTTTCTACCTTTATCCTATGAAAAAAAACTCAAAAGGTTGTTAGACCCCTTTGTCCTTTACGCTGTTGAATTCAAAAAAAATTAACCTAGGAAAATTTAAAAAAAATAAAAAAACCCATAAAAACTCTAATTTTTACATGTTTATTCTAAATATGAAGTTCCTTTTTCCAAATTAATTTTATAAAAGTTTCCAAAAATAATTTTTTTATTTGTTTACAAAAATAAATACAAATAATTTTTCTAGAAATAAAATTTGAAAGGTAAAAATACATTACTAAATTTTAAGTACTTTTTATCATTATGATTTATTTATATAAAACCATTATACTAAATTTTATAAATTTTGGTTATTATTATTCGTGATTTCAAGTTTAATAGTGATATAATAATGGTCAGGTTTAAATAATAATATTACTAGTTCGTTGTGGTTCATTAAAACTCAAGGTTTCATGTAACGCAAGCTATTGAAAAAATTAAATTTATATATATATATATATATCATAAAATCTAAAAGTGTTGTAACTGCTTCCTCCTTTTATACATATTGTTAATGGAAAGGGAGTCACTAAACCCATTGAACTGTGTAATGGTGCACTGGAAACTAATATAGAATCTTAAATGGCCATTTTTTCCCAGTGATTGAGGGTAACAAGAGGGTTACAACTGAGATTATCATAGAGTAGTACACAGAGAAGAAAATATTTAAGGTATCCAGAACTGACTCCATTTTAAAATGTGATCCTTTTTATCTAGGAACCTATGGTTTAGATGGGCGGTCTCGTGTACCCAATTGGCATTGGGGATGGTGGCACTAGAAAATGATCGAGATATCAATCGGCAAAAAAATATGAGTAGTTTGAATTGACACCTTGGAACCATGAATACTTCACCTATAGAGAAATCAGGCTAGTAAAATAATTGGTAACTACCAACCTTCACCAATATTATGTTATAACCACTGACATCACCCATTTTGAGGCTTTTGATATGTAGAATATATTGACCCCGCCTGAAGAGAAGTTGTGTGTGGTATGGGTAGGCCATGTCTATGCACCCCCATATTTTGGTAATTCGAGCTTCACCCCATTTAAAGGGATTGGTAACCCACTGTAGTAACTGTCCCACTTCACCTCATAGTGTTGTTTAATACTATGAAATCCAATGTAGTAAGAAGTCTCCAAACTTTGGTGTATCATTTAGGCTTAAATGGACCCACCTTTGTTTTGTATAGTCATCTGGACCCAAGATCTATTATAGGATAGGAGGATCAATATAGGTAGTTCCTATACCAGTTTATCCCCAACATACATAAGACTTGAATTATCAACCTAAATAAATGAAAGAATAGGAATGATGAATGATTTTCTAACTTCATTGCATGATAGAATGGCCTCAAATACACCCTCAATGAACATCTTTCTCAATAATAGCTATTAGGGATGTGCGTAATGAATATATGAGATGAACTGATTCCTACTGTCATCTACCTAATTTATCTAGCTGGGTTCAAAGATTTTTTCAAGAGAGATCTACATCTAGATGATTCTTTGTGGTAAACAAAATAGTGTAGTGTCTATTACATCTCCCATCCCCAATATGGAATCCTGTGAAGGTAGAAAAAGTCTTTGTTTTGTAGGATCAAACCCCGCAATTGGATAACCTTCAAGAACCTCAGTAAAATAGGTCTCTCCAGGAACAGACAAACTCTGAGAATACATACAAAGTCCCCTATGAAGGCTAGGAACCAATAATTCTCGTTGTAGAGTGAAATAATAAGGTATGATCCTACAATGTTTTTCAGGTACCAGGATACTACATCTATTCCATAGAGAAGAACATCCTAAAGATATTATAATGTATAAGTCCTTAAGAGGATAGACCTACTAATCATGCTTACTCATTCACATACTATAGGTTACTTTAACACAACATCATGGATTTTTTTATCTTCAAATATTAGCTCTAAAACCATGGGGGTATTCCCTAATTGAGTTGGGTGATGTACCATCATAGGTGGAAAATGTTTCTACCACCCCTGATAGTGACAATGAAGAATCTAGTGGATAGAAAAGTGACTCTAGAGAAAGTATATGGAATGATAAAGAGTGTATGGCTCGTAAGGTAGTCACTAATTCCCACAACATTATTTGTGCCCATTTGAGAAAAAAGTAACGTCAAATGGTAGGAATACATCCTCCAAACACTGTATCCATATCACAACCTTCCAAGTATTAGAAGAATATGTGTTGATGATGTCAGGGAAATCAAGGTAGCCCTCCAGTACCAAGACAAACCTTCATTCTTGATGACTTCATGCCCCCTGAATTAAAAGAATCTCACAAAAGTTGTCTTGCCTTAGAATATTCGACTGATGAATAATAGTATTATTCTTCTAGGAATGTTGTTATCCTAATGGATTGTTGTTCGGTACCCAATAATGAGGAATTCCACATAGCCTCTTAGGAACCTCTAGACAACACCATTGAAGGATTTGTAGGTGCTGCAATAATATATAAGATTCCCAAGCTGGAGTTTCAGAAGGGACTATTCACACCAGAAAAACCAAATATCAAGCCTAGCATGGGGCTCAGTAGGCAAAACCCTCACAAGCCACACGATTCGTCACACCTCCACCATCAACCATATTTTTTGATCAGGAGGCATAACCACAATTTCTTGAAACTCATCTATGTACAGTCAAATCCCAACCATAGCCTTCTAGCATTCAACCTCATTCATCTAGTCAATAGAGGGGCATAGTGAGCATCAGCTGGGCCCCATCTCCTTGGTCAACAGAACCCTCTATTCTCCTTACTAAAGAGAAATATATAGTAGATGTAAATATGAGCCTTTCCCATAAGTATGACGTTATAAATCACCTCTTTAGAATAGCAACAATTTTCTCAATCCAATATGCACTCCTCTTATCAAAGTAGATACATGAGGCTCCCATCGAGACCCTAAAAAGACCCTTATAACTTGAGACTAAGATAGATTCTGTTGGAGCATATTGTATAGAGGAAGTTGTTGTGTGAAATGTCAAGACAAAAATTTCTTCTCTAAAAAGGTTATGGTACCACTATTTAGGGGAATATACACCCATTTTGTGTTAAATTTCTATTTAATGTAGTGTAAATCCATCATTACCTAGTGGATAATAGCAAGGGGATCTATCACATCGTGTCATGGGTTCTTCACTATGTGGGACTCATGGAAGAGGATATGGCTCCTTTCAGCTTAAAAAAATAGGGGTATGATAAGATTGATCAGAATACATATGGAAAGATAAGGTTGGAGAATTGATTCAATTATTTATTAGAAAGCACCAAGTTCATCATAATCTCATAGAATACCTCCTACAATGCCCTATTTGGGAGGCATTGGCTCTATCTACACACAATGGTCTCTTCTTCATACCATCAGTGCCTCAAATAGTCCCTCAATAGTCGAGTTGTTATACTCTAGGGTGATGTAGCTCCCTCTAGATCCTATGAGATGTGCTCCATTGATTTTCGGTAGTACAAGAGGGAAGGAAAATAGCTTTAAAATGGTAGGTTCATGAATTTCAATTCACTTAACAATTTCATGGACACCTTATCAGATACATGGAAATATTTGAAAGATAACATCTTGTTTTTAATTCACTAGTAAGATATTACAACTCCATATATTGGGAGATATTTTATAGTTCCCAAGAATAAGTATTTTAATTTGAATGCTACAAAATCTTATATGGGATAGGAAAAATAAATTCTAGAAAACCCAACTCATGTGTCAAACCTATAACACCCCAATATTTCATATTACGTTATCTCTTCAATGAAATTCAATAAATTGTGATACACGCAACATCGAGTTCGAGCACACCACGACCTACCAAAACAGTCGTTCAAAAAGTGGTTATGAATATTATTAACTGAATTTGAAATTTTATATACTGCATATAATTTTAACATCCATATTATGTTTTTTTAGAAAAAAATATAAGAACAAATTCAATTTTTCAAATAAAAGAAGTATTTTTCAAAAAATGCAATTTTACCACCTTTTAAGGAAGAACCCTTTTTAAATATAATATTTAACACTTTTTTATATTAAATTTTACAAAATAAACTTCTTCATTATAATCGGGACATAAAATTTTAGTTTGGATAAAATTTTGGCGTTCTTCTGATAACTTTCATATTTTGATGAATAGTGAAAAATACTAAATTTAAATTAAAAACTACTTTTTTAATCAAAATAATTTATAGTGTTAAATTATAAATTTTTGTGGTTTCAAAGTATAAATAGATTATATTTTTATCATTTCATATAATTTAGTTCATTGTATGTAATTTGACATTTAAACTGGACATAAACAATTGTCAATCTTTTGATAGTTACTATTTCTTAAAAACACACTTTTTGTTTTGATAACGGGAATTAATTTTAAATTAATTTCTTCCAAATCTGTGTTTTGAATTTGGAAAAATGGATTACATATTTGAAATAAGGAAGTCCAAATTGTGTAAATATGTAACATTTATGTTTAGATATTTTGAATATTTACTTTAGTAAATATTTTATATACCATGGTTAAAGGGTAAATCTGGTAAATAAGGGTAAAAAAATATTATTATAATAATATTAACTTACACTAACATATATCATATTCCTATTGGCGGATACATATCCGACCATGGTCATCCTTGGGTCGATTTGGGGACCACTTGGAGCCACTTGAGAGTGATAATAAGACTTTATATTAATTAATTTAAAGTAAAGAAAAAAATGACATAAACATATATCTTTTAGTGAAATAATTTTTTCAAAGTGTAATATAAGTTATCTTTTCAACTATAAATATTAATTAGAAATATAAAACTATTTCCTACATAATTATATTTTATTTATAATTTTTAGACATTAAATAATTAAATTTATTTATGACACAATGATGATGCAGTAATTACCTTATTAATGAAACAATCAAATAAATGGTATTATAAATATAAAAATAAATGTAATTTCAATGTTATTATGAAAGCCAAGAATTCTCTATGTGAATATTACATTATAGGGTTAATTAAATTTATTTGGTTCGAATTAATAAAGTTTTGATGACTTTTACCAACACCAAATACTAAATCGTGTCAAAATTGACATAAATGAGTTTTTAAAACAAATATTATATTATTAAATTATATAATAGTCATAAAAATATATTCTTCTAGGAAAGTACTTATATTATGATAGTTGTATCATTAATTAACCACTTGAGGTTTGGTTGGAGTTTTATAGTGAGTTTATTAACCTATTATTATAAAAATACAAGAATACAAGGTAAAAGTTAAACTATTTAACTAAGAGTTAGATCTACAAGATAAGGTTAATATGGTGACCTAAACCTGTCAAAAACCTATTGGTTGAAAATATTTTGACCCATCCCCCTTATCCTCTAAATAAATAATTTTTGAGCCCTTAGAAACCGAAAATGAGTTTATTATAAAATAATATTTCATGATTTTCCTAAAGTGACCCTCACTTCTCTTATAAAATGGTACTTCTCCTTATCTTACTTTCACACCTCCAAAGCCATTTCTCTTGACCAACCCCTACCCAAATATCCTCCCAACTTTCCTCACATCATCCTATAGTCCTTCCTTTCATCATAAATCCAACCTAAGGAGCCCTTTTGATCAAATCTAAAGGAAGAACCTGATGAATATGTAAATATTTCATCACCTCTTTCAAGTTCTTTTCTTCTTCAACTTCCACTTTATTTGTTGTTTCCATTATAAATTAATAAATCCGGTATCTTCTATATAATTTTATGTTATTATAAAAATGTTACAACCATATTCATTATTCTATCCATCGTATGAATGACAAAGTCACCATACGTGCATACGTACGGCTTACCGTATCCACATCGTGGTGTAGTTTGTTATTCAAACACTTAATTATTTGTATGGGTATAATAACGAGTATAAATGATTTAAATAATAAATATAACATGTCAATTATTCTTTATATATTATATACCATTCAATTACGTACAATTTCACCATCAATATAATGATATTTTGGCTCGTGCGTATGTATGGATTGTCGTCTCCACGAACGCGATAAGATTCATTCCCCATCGTAATAATTCAAGAATAATTTTCATTTTATGATTAAAAATAATGTTTATGAACATAATATAATTATTTATATAAATCAAATACATCCTATTCAAAATGAACATGGCTTACATAACCAAGCAAATAAAGGAAAAAAATCAGTTAACACCCGAAATGATGATACTACTGAAATATTATTAACAAAGCAATATTAGAGGATCATATATGATATCATATTTATGAATATAGTTCTTGTATAATTTAATAACAATTTTTTAAGTATTATATAGGAATTTAACATACCATCAACTACGGAAAAGTACAAGGTAAGGTTTAATTTCACAATATCTTTATTATCTGAGGTTGTTTTTACGTAAGTATCTACAGGGACCTCTTTATCATCCACATCCACGTTTCCTAAAAATGTATTTCAAAACATTTTCACTATTTACTAGACTATGTTTTAAAGTCATTTATACCCTTTTTTGAAATTTTATAAAATTGTTTTAAAGGAATCATTCCATCGATTTCCAAACAAGGTACTTTATGACCTTTTTGATAAAATTAAGGCGAGGATATCTTTTTTTAACTTATACGGCGAGTGTGGCTATTTTCTGCCATTATATCATCATCTAATCTTCTCATACAATATTATAGGAATATTTTAAAAATAAATGTTTTCTTTTATATAAATGTGAATTTTAAAGTATTTCAAAATAGAAAGAAGTATTTGTTTCAAATAGTTTTCATTTCATCTATGTCAACATCCTTTGAGGGATTTTAAACTTTTTCAGAGTTCATTTATTATGATAAAAATCTTACATATTGTATTGAAGGTTTTGTTATATTTTTTTCTATGGATGTTTTATTTTTTTACCATTCATGGTTTATATAGAAAGTATTGACATTTATTATGCTAGATTTAATACGAATGTTTATGTTATGTTTAAACCATTTCATAAGAAGAATGAATTGGACTTAGTAAGTGATGGGTGGACCCCCACTATAGCTCCTCGATGAATCGGCAGGTCTTATGAGACAAACTAGTGTCTTGGCACAAGGCCTTGAAAAAATTTTATTTGTAGTCTTGGCACAAGGCTTTGAATATGTGGTTATAAAGTCTAGCATTATGCATTCCATCATTATGAAATTGGATATTGAAATTGCAAGTGATTATTCTACTAGTAGAATATCAATGTGAATAAGTAAATGGAATTATTTTATTTTATCATTTACATATTATGATGAAGTTTATGTTTAAAATGCTTTTGTTTTTGTCTTATATATTGCCTTAAATGTTTATGCTTATTTATGAAAGTTTCTTCTATATTGTTATCCTTACTGAGCATCTGATCTCACCCCTTTCTTTGTTTTATTTTTTCCAAGATGTGAAGAAGTATTTTATGGTTGACCTATAGGGATAAGCTAAGAATATAAGTGTGTTAAAGGGGGGGATTTTTTGATGTTTTTATTTCATGATGTATTGTAAAACTTATGAATGTATCTATTACGTCCCAAGATACTAAATTGATCGGTCTTTCAGAACATGATTCCTTCTATCATGCCAATGTTTTGTAATAATGCATCAACTCTGGGTAACTGGGATTGGGGAGTTATAGTTGGTGTTAGAAGAACTTTAGTACAATCCTTGGAAACTATATTTTGAGAAACATTGATTAGGGAACGTTACCCAAAGATAGACTTTGAGGATTAGTATAGAATAACTTCCTAGAATTTCTGTAATGTAGAGATTTTGTGTATTTTACATGAAATATATCCCTATATGGATACGAGCAGGTAGAGGCAGCTCTGGAATAGATGTACCTAGGATTGAAAACTCTGACCAGGAGATTCGGGCTTGACCTGGGGTATCTTGGTGCACGACAGCAGGCCTTGTTGCACTCTTTGTTAAAACACTCCCACGAGATATGCTTTGGATAATTCAAATTTTCTTTACAAACCATTATGAAAGATTTATGAATATATACCTCCTCAAAGAAAACATTTTTGTATGATTATGTATTATATCCATAAATTATTCAATTTACGTTCAGTGTTTTACAAGTATGGAATTATGCATTGTGATTCATAAACTAACCTAGTGTATGACATTGTATAGAAATGGATCCTAGTAGAAGGAATAAGAATTCTGGAAATACGGATGATTAAAAGATTAAGAATGATCATATCTTTGATGGTATTAAGCATACATTTAAATTGGAAATAGTATCCCATGTATTTTCATCATATAAAGAAATAGTATCATGTGTTAATAAGATAAGTAAATAATTCTCTGAGTCTTATGTCTTTGAAGGAAAACAAGAGAAGAAAAGGATGTAAGAGAAAACGATGGATAAAGGGAAGATGGTAAAGAAGGATTTTCCCATATGGGATAACTATGGAAAGAATCACCTTGGTAAATAATTAAAGAGAATGGGAGTTTGTTATGAGTGTGAAGAAAAAGGACACCAAGTACGTGATTGCAAGGGTAAGAAAAAGGTTTCAAATGTACAATGCTTCATTTCCAAGGAGTTTGGACACTACGTGAATCAATGTCCAAATCATCAAAGTATACCCCAAATGCTGCTATTGGATAATAATCAAGTTGTGATACTACCGAAGATAAAGAGGAATGATTAGAGTTCTTATGTATTTATTAATGTATTATGTCATTTGAGTATTTTATTAATGATGTACATGTTATAAGAATTATATAGTATACAAGGATTGTACTCTAGTACTATTTCATTAAGGACTTGAGATTGTGTGGAACCAAGAAAAGTGACTCAGTAGCATGTTATTTTTTTTGAAAATATATGGTTGAGAGAAAGATAAACCATAATATGGTTCTGATACTGATGTAGTGATTTTGGAATAATATTTGATTAATTTGGATAAATTATATTATATATTCTTGACTATCTTGAAACTGATTAATGATTTTTATATTCCATTATTGTTTAATTTACAACATTTTTGGATATAAGGATTATATCCAATATTCTATCAGGAATAATGTAGTATGAATGTAATCAATACGGTTTTATGTAAATTCAAGGTGTTACCGTTTTTTAAAGAATACAAGATGAAGGGATTCACATGTTATTACGTGGAAAAAATATCATCATTGTCTTTAAATTCCTTATAAATTTTGGACTACGAGTTTGGACAAAAGTATTTTGGATAAGTCTCAAGGATGGAATGGATTAATATTCACATTGGATACTATTATTGAGGTTAAATAACTTTTTAAGATTATTTTTTGATTGTTATAAAAAGGACAAACCAGAGGTCGTATGACAACTCGTCGTGTCCGGTAAGGGCGTGAGACTTGAACCCGCAACCGAAGGGCCACAAGGGTACATCACCTACCACTGGCCTACGTGATGTCCAGGTTTGTGTAATATAGTTTTTTTAAATAGTCTGACAAATGAATTATAAATTCACTATTTTTGGAACCCTATATGATTACGATAAATAGAATATTTTTGAATTCTATTATCTTTTGGAGTGAAAGGTGAGTTTGTGGTAGGAATTAGTTGAAGGATGAAACTCTACATCTCAAGTATATTTTTTCCATATTATTATACGAATAAATTAGTTCTAAAACCTTATAAAATGGATCTTAAAACCAAAAATTTGTTACCCTAATACCTTATGTTTTGTTGAACTGGAGATGTTTTAAATCACCATAGATTGATGGCTTTGAGGCCCTCAATTTTACACTTATTTGTGATTTATGTCCTCAACCACTCCCTATAAATATTTATTTTTTTCATATAATTTTGTCTCTAATTTTCCCCAATGTTCTCCTAATCGATATCATAATTTTGTGCTTACTTTTTCATTTCCCTTTCCCTCTTATTAAGAATAAATTTTATTAACCAAAATTCTTGATTGAGTTTTCCACAAAGGTATTTTTCCATTTTTATCCTTTTATTTTAGAAGAAAATTTTCAAATTGAGAGGACACAATTTATTGACAGAGGGGAGAATGTAACACACCAATATTTTATAGTACATTATCTCTTCAATGAAATTGAATAACTTGCACTACACACAACAGTGAGTTCATGCACACCACAACCTACCAAACTAGTTGTTCAAAAAGCGGTTTTGAATAGTATAAAATAATTTTTTTATTTTATATACTCCATATAATTTTAACATCCATATTTATTTAGACATAATATAAGACCAAATTCAAATTTTCAGATAAAAGAAGTATTTTTCAAAAAATGCAATTTTACCACCTTTTAATGGCGAACCCTTTTTAAATATAATATTTGACACTTTTTTTATATTCAATTTGACAGAATAAACTTCTTCCTTATAATCGGGACATACAAATTTAGTTTGGATAAAATTTTCTTTTTTTCTGATAACTTTATTATTTTGATGAATAGTGAAAAATACTAAATTTTAATTTAAAACATCTTTTTTAATCGAAATAATTTATAGTGCTAAATTATAAATTAGAGTGGTTTTAAAGTGTCGTTAGATTATATTTATATAATTTAATATATTTTATACATTGGATGTAATTTCACTTTTAAACTAGACATAAACAAGTGTCAATCTTTTCATAGTTATTATTTCCAAAAAACGCGCTTTTTATTTTGACAATGGGAATTAATTTTAAATTAATTTCTTCCACTTCTGTGTTTTGAATTTGAAAAAAAAGGATTCCATATTTGGAATCAGGAGGTCCAAATTTTGTAAATGGGTTGCCTTTATTTTTACACATTATGAATATTTACTTCAGCAAATATTTTATTTACCATGGTTAAAGGGTAAATCTGGTAAATAATGGTAAACAAATATTATTATAATAATATTAAAATACCCTAACATGCCTCGTTTTACAATTTTTTGATACATGTCCGACCATGGGAATCCTTGGGTCTATTTTGGGACCCCTTGGACCCACTTGAGAGTGATAATGACAATTTAAATTAATTAATTTAAGCTAAAGACAAAAATGACCTAAACATATATCTTTTAGTAAAAAATATTTTACAAGGTGTTATATAAGTTATCATTTATACTATAAATATTCATTAGAAATATAAAACTCTTTCCTAAATAATGGTATTTTATTTATAATTTTTATACATTAAATAATTAAATTTCTTTATGACACAATGATGATGCAATAATGACCTTATTAATGAAAGAATCAAATAAATGGTATTATTAATATTATAATAAATATAATTTCAAAGTTTTTATTCCATACACTAATTTTATATGTTAATATGACATGTTAGGGTTGCTTAAATGTATTTGGTTCGAAGTAATCAAGTTGTGTTGACTTTCACAAAAACCAAATACTAAATAGTGTCAAAATTGACAAAAATGAGTTTTTTAAACAAATATAATATTATTAAATTATATAATTGTCATAAAAATATATGGTTCTTAAAAAGAACTTATATAATGATATTTATATCATTGATGAACCAATTTAGGGTCTATTGGAATTTTATAGTAAGTTTATTAAACAATTATTATAATAATACAAGAATACATGGTAAAAGTTAAACTATTTAACTAAGAGTTAAATCTAAAGTATAAGGTTAATATGGTGACCAAAACCTATATAAAACCTATTAATTGATAGCTTTGAGACCCATCCCCACCTTATCCTCGAAATAAATTATTTTTGAGCCATTAGAAACTAAAAAGTATTTTATTATAAAATAATATTTTTATCTTTTCCTAAAGTGACCCTCACCTCTCTTATAAAAAGGTACATCCTATTATCATAATTACACACCACCAAAGCCATTTGGCTCTACCTACCCCTACCAAAATATCCTCCCAAATTTCCTCCATTCATTATAGTGGCCTTTATTTGTTCATAAATCCAATCTAAGGATCCTTTTGAGCAAATGAATAGGAAGAACCCGAAGAAGAGGTAAATATTTCATCACCTCTTTCATGTTCTTTTCTTCTTCCACTTCCTCTTTTTTTCCATTATAAAATAATAACTCAAGTATATTCTATATAAGGTGATGTTTTTATAAAAATTATACAACCATATTCATTATTCTATCAATCATATGAATGATAAAGTCACCATACGTGCATATATACAGCTTACTGTCTCCACGTCGTGTTGTAGTTTGTTATTCAAACACTTAATTATTTGGATGGATATAATAATGAGTATAACTGATGTAAATAATAAATATAACATGTTAATGATTTTTTATATATGATATACCATCCAATTACATGTGATTTCACCATCAATATAATGATATTGTCACTCGTGCGTATGTACGGATTACCGTCTCCACGAACGCGATCTGATTCGTTCCCCATCGTAATCATTCAAGAATAATTTTCATTTTATGACTAAAAATAATGTCTATGAACATAGTATAATTTGGTATATTAATAAAATACATCCTATGAATAACAAACAAGGCTTATGTAACCAAGCATATAAAGGAAAACAAATCAGTTAACACCTAAAGTGATGATACTAATGAAATATTATTAACAAATTATTATTAAAGGATCATATATGATATCATATTGATTTATATAGTTCTTTTATAATTTAATAACAATATTTTTACTATTATATAGTAGGTTAGCATACCATCAACTAAGGAAAAGTACAACGTAAGGGTTAATTCACCATCTCATTATTATCTGTGGTTGTTTTCATATAATTCTCTACTGGGACCTCTTTATCATTCACATCCATTTTTCTTAAAAATTTAGTTAAAACATTTATACTATTTACTAGACTATGGTTTAAAGTAATTTATACCCTTTTTTACTTTTTATAAAATTATTTGAAAATAACATTTTAGTCGTTTTCCAAACAAGGTACTTTATAACCTTTTCGACAAAATTATGGCAAGAATGTATTTTTTTAACATATACGGCAGGTGTGGCTAGTTTCTTCCATTATATAATCGTCGAAGATTACCATAAAATATTATAAGAGTATTTTTAAAATAAATGTTTTCTTTTATATTTATTTTAATTTTAAATGATTTCAAAATAGAAATAGGTATTTATTTCAAATAGTTTTTATTTCATTTATGTCAACATACTATGATGGATTTTAAACTTGTTTGAAGTTGATTTATTATGATAAAAATCTTCCATATTGTGTTGAAGGTTTTGTGATATGTTTGACCATGGATGTGTTATTTTTTTACCATTAATGGTTTATGGATAAATTATTGACATTTAATATGCTAGTTTTAATACGAATGTTTATGTTATGTTTAAACCTTTTCCTATGAGGAATGCATTGGTCTTAGTAAGTGACGGGTGGAGCCCACTATAACTTCTTAATGCATCGGTAGGTCTCATGAGACAAACTAGTGTCTTCTAACAAGGCCTTGACAAAATCTTATTTTTAGTCTTGGCACAAGGCCTTTACTATGTGGTTATGAAGTCTAGTATTATGCTTTCTATCATTATGAAATTGGATATTGAAATTGCATGTGATTATTCAATGAGTAGAATATCCATGTGAATAAGTAAATGGAATTATTTGATTTTATCTTTTCCATATTATTCTGAAGTTTATGTTTAAAAGGATTTTGTTTTAGTATTATACATTTCCTTAAATGTTTATTCTTATCTATGAATGTTTCCGCTATATTTTTATCCTTACTGAGCATCTGAGCTCACCCCTTTCTTTGTTTTATTTTTCCCAGGATGTGAAGAAGTATTTTAAGGTTGACCTTCTGAGATAGACTAAGGATATAAGTGTGTTCAAAATTTGATAAAATTTTGTTGATGTTTTTATTTCATGTTATAATTTAAAACTTATGAATGTATATAGTAATTCCAAGGAAACTAAACTGATCGGTCGTTTGGGACATGATTCCTTGTATCATTCCAATGTGATGTAATAATGCACCGACTCTAGGTAACTGGGGTCTGGGCATTACAATACCAAGAGATGTACCCATTGTTCACTGATTCACTAAATCACCACATGATCTAGGGATAAGTTCTAACTCGATGGAGGTTGACCCATCATACTATTTTGACATCAAAGTTGACTCTCATAGTCAAAAAAAATATAGAATTATCTAAACATCCATTTTGATGTGGTCTCTATAGAGCTGGAATCCTTCATTGGGGATTCCACACCAAATGAAGTTGATATCAATTCTACTCCATAGTATTCATATCTAAGGGAGTCAGATTCTTCTCCAAAACCTTTATTTCAAATGATGGAGAGGATTTTAATTATTTCCTCATTCCTTTAAATAGGGTGCCTCAATTACTATCAATGAATTAACCCAAGTTAATCTCGTCATTGAGGAAGATTTCAGGTTGATTATGATCAGTGTAGACATGCCTTCATATGATCAGTGATGATACATTGATTTCTTAAAATGGAACCACAATTTATTTTATGGGGGTAAAAATAATTTATAGGGTTTGATCCTAACGTTTTTTTCATCACCTTGGGATCATAGTATTCAATTGTGGGTTTAAACAGCCTCCCAAGAAGATGCATCATTCCCATGATGCCATGGCTAAGGACGTAGTTGACAAACATATCAAATACAACATCATCAAGAAAGTCAAGTTTCCCTAACTCCTATCCAACATCATCCTTGTTATGAAGAATAAAATATCATTTTGAGTCTTCATTGACTTCTAGGAAATCAACCAACACTTCCAGAAGGATTATTTTCCCTTCCAAGTGAAAAAATTTCTAATCCACACGGCCACTAGTTTCCAGGCCACGTCTTTCATGGATAGGTACTTCGGGTATAATAAAATTCCAATGGACCCCAAAGATGAGGAATCCACCACCTTAATAGTACCTAATGTAACCTTAAGTTACTATGTGATTCCATTTTATCTGAATAATTTTGGTGTTACCTATTAGTGTTCTATGAGACTCATCTTCAAACCGCTCCTCATAACATTAGTGGAATGCTACCTATATGGTTTGGTGGTCAATTCCCTCTAATTAAATGATCTTATCAAGGATCTTGAGAAAGTGTTTAAATTACTCTACTCTCACCATTTTAAGATGAATCTCATGAAGTGTGAAATCTGAGTCAATTCTAGGAACTTACTTGGGGTTTTCTTCATATATAGAGGCATTAGGATTGATCTAGAGAATATAAATTAGATGCCTCCTCCATATAACCTCTCAGAGTTTTGAATCCTCCAGGGATATCATTCTTACATCTATATGTTCATATTCAACCTATCAAACAAGTGAAATACATTTTAAATAATTTTCAATAAAGGTTCCACTTATTAGTGGGAAGAGGAGTGTCAGACATACTTTGAGAATATCAAACAGTATCTTCTATATACTCTGTTCTTGATTCCACCCATCCAAGAAAATACTTTTTTACTTTATGTGACCACCATATAATAGTCCCTCAGTAACATTCTATACCAAAAGAACAATAGGGGTAGAAAAAATATTTGGTACTACCTAAGTTGTATTCTTCTTGACATGGATACTAAATATTCTCCCATTGATAAAGGTTGTATCTCCTTGGACATCATGATTCATAAATTATTCACTACGTAAAACACCATGATGTAATACTAATTTCTCAAATTTATCTGATGAAGTGAATACTCAAATATCCGATGCTGATAGGATGATTGGAATTGTTATCAATAATTCTATAACAGTTCATCATTATGTTAGTACCCCAGAAAGTTTTCAAGGTCCAAGCACTAGAAAATTTTCTGGCCATGCGTCCGAACCCAGAAGAACTAACCTATTATGTTGACACATCATTCAAGTTCATCCACTTTATGTATTATTCGGCACTATACTAGAATATACACTTTGAAGGTGCCTCCTCGAGGCCAACCAGTATAAGGATCCACAACCCCAAACCCATCATAGTGGGACTTGGTATTATTATCATCACTCCAACAGAGTCCATCCAGCAATAATCATTTTTACAGTCAAAAGGGTAAACCAACAATGAGACTATGTATTTTGATCTTATCACTAGAATAAAGTTTGATCTCAAGATTGAAGTCCACTGATTTCATTTAAATAGACACTCTAATCTTGTTATCAAACAAATCAATTGTGATTATTTTGTTCTGAAGCAAGATATTTTTTCCCAAGTAGAGATGACTCATGAGCTAATATTCTACTTCCCTTCCAAGACAATGGTGAATCCTTTTCCTCAAATACATAATGACTAATTTTATTCCTTGTAAATCTTGGCCACATCCCCCACAAATCCTGACCAAGATGACCTGGTCATTCATGTGATGCATTAGAGGGTCATCACCCCCGTTACTTATGATGTGGTGGAATGAAATGTGAATTATAATTATTCCCTCACAACTATGTAGGGCCCTTAAATAGCCCATAATTCAAATAATAAGCTGAGATTCATCATACCACCAATCATTCCATGACCTTTTTTATATGGGGACTCGACATTGCAGCCCCCTACCTGCCAATAATAGCTTAATAGTGCTGGTTGATTCTGACTACCATCAAATTTTTATCAAAGTGGTTGGAAGCCATACACTCAATGAATTAAATTCATGTTATATGATCATGTTTTTGAAGTCTTGTATACTTAATTGATATGGTATCCCTTACATGATTCTCATAGATAGTAGCACCACTTTCTGAGCATCAAACATGAAGAAGTTATATTCCAGATACAAAATCCAATACAACAATACCTCCCACCAACATTAACAAGAAAAAGGGAAGATTTAGGATTTCAAAAAAAACCTCTCTAAAATCCTACAGAATATGGTGGGTAAAATAAGAAGATTTGGGCCCATAATCTCTCTAATGACCTTTGGGACTATTGGATAATTGCACGAAATTTCAACTAGGTGACTCCATACTCTATGGTGTATTGTAAAGCGGTAGATTTATCTATGGATTCATAGTTATCTTCACTTCAAATGGATATCAATGATCAATATATGATGGATAATTATATTGTAGAATTCCTGGACAAGTTGGAATACTTGAAAGAAAATAGGCTCTAGGTGTTACATAACTAGGAAAGGCATCATAATTAGGTAGCACATGCATTTAATAAAAAGGTTAATCTCCAATACTTCCTTCGGAGTAATATGGTATTGGCTCTAAGGAGGCCGATGATAGATGGAAAGAAACTTATAAATATAGAACTCAAATATAAAGGACCTTACATCATACATAATGTCAACTCTGATGGTTTGTACTCATTTATTACTATACATGGAGAGCACATCCCACCTACCACCAACTCTAAGTTCCTAAAGTTGTACTTTTTAAGAATATTAAAAACATAATATTCATATGATGAAAAGTTGTATGACAACATCCCAGTCAGGTGACGTAAATTTATATGATAATGTCTTAGTAAAATTACATAGAAATCTATGAAATCGTCCTAGTAAAATGACATGAAACCGGATGACAACATCCTAGTCACATGGCATAAAACTATATGAAAATGTATTAGCCACATAAAATTAAAATATATAAAAAACATGATAAAATCTATGAATCCTTAGAGAGAGTGTTCCACCTTCAATGCTGATTTCCTACCCCACCACACTCTATAACTACATGTGACTTTATTCCCATTTATAATGGGATATGTAGTGTAGCTTGGGCCTTTTATCCTGGGCCCACCATGAACTAACAACCTATTCAAGTTCTATCCCCCACGGTAAAATTTTCAAATCATTATCACTCATGCACTAACTATACGTACTCAAGGTCATGATTGAATTTCCCTCATAGTGTTCAACCCTCCACTGAACATCCTAGTGAGTTATCTCTCACACTTCAAGTCTTACTTGATATAGACCCTCATCACCCTCCCAATCAAAATAGGCCCCATAATGTAAATATTCTATAACCAAACTATCTCACCTACCATCCAAAGAATATAGATTTAAAGACCTCTGGTATCATATGATGGTTATCATGTTTTGACAATAGTCAAAGGTTGATCATGTGTCATCTCATCCCATCCTTTGATAGTGTAGTTATGGGACCTAAGTTTCAAACATGATAAATAGTCATTTCCTACCCATTGGTCACCCCCTTTTTGGTTCAGATCTTGAAAGACTAGATTTATTTACTTTCCACCTTCCCTTGTTCTGGTGTAGATTTAACACCCTTGGTGTTATTCCCCAATGCATTCAGGCATTTTGATCAAACAATTCAGCATCTTTCGACCCCCCCCCCCCCCCAGACGGATTCTTTATCCCCCATCATGCACTCTCATTCAACAAAGGGAACTATTTTCCACACCTTGTGTCTCACAGTAATAATAGATCATGTGGGAATAGGTGATATGGTAGGATCTTTCCCATCCTAGTAGAGATCATGTGTTCCATGCATCATGACCAAAAATTGTGTGTATATCGTCCCATGTGTACCTCAATCCACATTTTGTTTGCATCACCTATAATATTTCATAATCTAATTCCACCTTTTCATTGTGTCCTCACTCATGAGGGCTACCCCTTTTGGAGTATGTCTCCTACCACATCACATTTTCTAACTACATATGGATTAATTTCTATATTCATGGTATGTGTAGATGCCTGAATATCTGATCATGGTCCCAGTCATAGATTCTATTATCAACCACACCTTTTTTTGGAACCCCTTTTCCCACTTCAGATACTATTACCATTATGTATACTAAGGTAGCATGGTGATCATATGGAGTTGGTCCAAGAATTATGACTTTAAACAATGTGAAAATTTTATAGTATTGGTCCTTCTTCAGCCAATATTTTTGTTGGTTTTACAATAACTTATTTTCTATACATGATTCTCTAATTGGTGTAAGCATTACGTCCTTAAACTATGTAAAACTTTTTTGGATATTATTTTGGGTGCAAAGTCTCTATGGCCTATTATTCACGTCATTTTTGTGTTATATATATCCATAAAACCTCTCCAAATAATTCCTTTATTGGATACATGATCTGTAACCTTAAACTAAAATCCTTGGTCCAAGAATTAAGAACTTACACTATCTTCAATAATCTTTGTATATAACCACAAATGTGTTCTCATTTGTACAAAATGACATGACACCCAAACTACCCAAGGAAAGAGGAACTAATGTCTATCAAACTGAAAACTATAAAGGTAAATCTCACAAAAATTCATGATTCCTTCCCCCCAAGTCTCCCTTGTGACTTTGGAAAAGAAATGTAGTAAATGGAAAAGGTTAAAAGACCATGGGACTCATCACTGGGCCCTGATAAAGTCATAGTTCCACTTTTTTGACCCACTCATTTAAGAAAAAGTATGATCCAAACCATACCTTTCCATTTCCCCTTTAAAAGGCACTATATGAGGTTCCACCTTTTGTGTTCTTGGATATAAGATGATATGGTGGATGATATTCACATCATATTACACATCATAGTTACAAGATGCTACATTCTACTACACATATCCGTATTGGAATATGTTAAACTCTATATTGTACGTCCATGTTGCATGATGTAAAACTGCATAATATTTTGGTCCCTTTCATGAGAGGAATCATTTCTTTACTTGGTGCCAGTCACCAACAAAATAATAAGATCCCTTGACCTTCGCTTGGTAATCAATATGATGATCCCCTTGGGAAGTAGGTCTAACCCTTGTTCAGGATTATATTCCCACTAAATGCACTTAGATCTGTGGTAGTGTAATGCCCAAAGCGTTGAACTCAATTCAAACATTTCTTAATTCATCCTCGTTCTTTTTGTCTTTCATATCATAGATCCCCATCACCTTCCACATCTTAATCAGTTCCCCTAATGATGATGGTGCCTATCTAAATTGGCTCACCTTTGGGGAACACACCTCAAAGAACATTTGATGAAAATTTTATGGGTCTCATTTTTTATCATGGTCAATGGTTGAATCTAATTTTTATATCCCCATTCTTGGAAGGGATATTGTAAAACCTATGATTAGAAAATGGATAGTGGGCATCCTCATTTATAATGTTACTTATCTAAATGTTTCAATCCCTAAATTTATTAATTCAAGTCCTTCATTCCTTACTTTTTTCAGGTAGAATTTATAGCCCCAAACGTTACCCCCACTTGTCCACTCATTCACATTAAGGAAGATTTTTTTGGTAAAGTATATATCTATCTCTCATCAGTATCTTTATAACTGGGACACTCCTAGGGTTAAATGGCTTGTTCTGACCTCCAACCCATCATTAATTTTATAATGCCCTTGTTTGAATAATTATACTCCTATTAGTCTCTTGTTTCTCACACTAAGCATGAATAACAAGACCTTAGATATTTATGGTATGTCTCCTTGAGAGACTTGGTTTTAAGCCACTTAAAAGTAGATCACCCTACTTTTAGGTTGAATGATAATACTAGAATCATACCTTGAATTTCTTATAAACATTTCCTCATATGTACCAATAGATTCATAATACATCTGTTTTAGATCAAGGACTTACTTATCTATTTTAAAATGAAGAATACTATGAAATTTTTTACTGATAAATAAGATCTTAATATCATCCCACTTCATGGAGTAAATTTCATTTTTTTACGTTGTATTCATGATAATATTCCATCATTGGTTTTATTTTCCTTCCAAATGATAGACATGCAAAATAAATTTTTCCTGCTCTAAATAGTGGAAAATGGAAAATATTGTTTCAATGGTACTGATCTATTACTTAGAAACTATTGTGTTAGAAGAACCTCTAAAATAAGTTAGGTGTTACCTCATTAAGGACTCAATATAATATTGTTCCCGACTTTTCTCATTTGGAAGTTTAGAATGATTCATATCCTGAGAAAGTTGTGTAAGTAGAGAAATAATATTTTTTATTCCAACTCCGAGAACATTTGGTTTATCATGAGGAAAATCATTTCTTTGTATGTTGCTTTCAGTATTAAAATGGATCCTTTAGGCTCTATCCATTGACTAAAATCCAAAAAAAAGTGTAATAAACAATAATCATAGTGAGAAACCACATAATCATCAAAAATCACATATATGATGTTTATATCATGACACTCTATTTTCAATATATGACACCTTAGGCTTACCCTAGGTCACTATTTAAATCCTAATGAATTTTTCCTAAATCTTTTGTTAATTTCCAATGCATATCCCCCATGGGTGTCAACCTAGGTATATAATAAGAACCATTTCTATGTACTAGGTAATGCTTGAGTCAAGCCCGATGCACCTTTTTAGAGTTATTATGACTAGGTACATTTGTGCCCAAACCAAAACCACTTTTAGTATCTAAATAGTGATTTAATTTCATAGAATCCACTCATACTAACATTCACACATATTCATGGATATTTTACCATACATAGAATTATCCTTAGTGTTATCCTTAGACATATACCTAGGGATGTCACTAAAGTTTTCTAATCCATGTTTTCAAAGGTTCACTAAACCAATCCTCTGATTCCAACTATAATGACTCTGCCTTTTCATATATGAATATTACACCATAATAGTTTAATATCCATTTTTTTTAAAATTTTCATGAGTTCCATAAAGGTTTAGTTACTTCGGAGACTAGACACACAACTTTTTTATTTCTTGAAAGATATTTAACAACTCCCATAATGATATTCTTGAATAGTAATCTTCTTAGACATACCCAACATAAAACCATTCTTCCCAACCTGGGGAAAGGATATATAAGAAAGGGTGAGCTCATATGGTCATTAAGGGTAAACATGGGACATATCAATATAACATAATAATAAGGGTATGATAACATGAGAATAACATTCTAAACAACTCTATGAATATAATAGAACATAAAATTGAGTCATGTCATAATTCTTGGTACTTCATAAGATATAAATAATAATGGAATCAAAGAACATGGTCCATGAGAATTAAACATTTTAATTAGACACAGACTATTGGCATACACATGAGTATATAGAATATTATACCAAGGAGACCAACCAAGACATTCATAAAATGTTAGGATTTGGAAAACCACCATTGTACCTGATTCGAGCGTGGAATAACCTACCAAGTACCTTATTTGTTGGGACCATGATATCCACTCGTGTACCTTATTCTTTGATATTGGGATAACCTCTCTTTCACCCTTAAAGATCATAGAACATTATTCATTATCCAATACATTTGAGGGAGATAAACGTCCCACCCCTCACATAATAAAAATAATAAATATGTATGCCATAAGTTCATAAAACATTCATTATATCAAAACCCATTAAAATAAATGGGATTCATTAACATTTCACCATAGCATAAACTACGGAAAATTAACAGGCTTTACAAACATCTTTTTACCATTAACATAAATGATATATTGATATAATAAAGATGGAATCAATTGATAATTTCCCTGTTAAATATTAAGTGAAATAAAATGATTCTATCTTATATGGATAATTATTTTGAAAATAAAATCACATAGAACATTTGTTGAGGAAAATAACCTTTATTTAAAAATAACTTTTTAAAAACTAAAAATTAATAAAATAAAGTGGAAATGATTTTATTTTGAAATAAAATTTGAAATCTATAATGAAATATTTAAAACATTGATTTTTCTTGGTGGTGGAAAAATTATGTTCATTTCATACATTTTTGAAAACAAATATTCCTTTCATAATTTCAGTAAAAACCAAACGGGCCCTGATCTAAAAAGGACATTAAGATTCCATTTAAAACGTTTTATAAAAATCCACACAAGGGTAAAATGAATCTAAAAATAATATAGTAACATTAAAAATTCTTGGAAACATTTTTATAAAACATGGATATTGAATAAAATGTGTTTTCAACTGAAGAGATAAATAAAGTCAATTATATTTAAAATCATTATTTTGGAATATTTAGTACATAAATAAGGTAAAATTAAGAGAAATCTTAAAGTTTAAATAAATAACTAAAAGAGAATAAAATTAATTATTTTATTGATAACTAGATCGTAATATTTTGTCATAAAAATAAAAATAATAAATAGTCCCAGTAAACAATGAGATTGTTGAATCAAACACTTTTGAATTTGGTAACATTTGAATCTTAAGCCCCCCGAAATAATAAATTTAAATTAAAATTTAAATATCATGAGTATAAATAAATTAATTATGTAACTTTTCAAAGGTTAAGTATATAACCCACCGAAAATAAGATACGTGCATAACATAACCTATGTGCCAAAGAAGGTAATTTGAGACAAAAATATCTTACGTTAAGTCTCGACTTCCTTCCTACATGTTTGAACCTCCTATATAATATATATAGGTTTATTATATAAATATTATAGAAAAATAATCAAATTTAACATTCCATATATGATTTAATTATGAAATTTTATTACCTTCAATTTCATAATTCCTTGTTAAGATCATGTTTTGTGTAATAGCTACTTCATTTTTCATTTATGTTTTGGTTTGTAATCTTTGGTCCTTTCATTTTGATATTGGTTCCATAAAACACAAAATTCTAGGAATTATATAAATATATTATATATTCATTATATAATTATAGAAAGTAAACCATTAAATTTAATGATAAAAAATGAATTACATCGTTCATAGAGATGGTAGGTCATACGTACGCATGAACTTTGTATCCATTTTCTCAATGGATGAAAAATGAAGGTAAATAATATTCCAAATTTACATAATTATTTTTATTTCATATATATCACATATTTGAATTAAATTTACCATTATTACCTTCTAAGTAAAGCATAATTTAAAAATGAATCGCTTTACTTTATGTAGTGGTAGTCCGTCATACACACGAGCGACAATATCGTATTCCCACAAAATGTAAGGAAAGAAGATATATGTGATATTATAGTTTCAAAAGTAAAATAATTTCATAAATATCATATATAAATGTTAAATACATCATTATATCCATCCATGATAGGTAGTGATGGAAAATGAATAGTATCGGTTCGTCAGGTGGTAGTCTGTCAAACACACAATCGATCGTTTCATTTTCCATTTGATAGAAGAGGATATATATATAGGTTATTACATTAACATAATAAAATATAATAGTATTTCAGGTAATAATTTCATTATATTATCATAGTGGAATAATATTTTAAGTATGTGGAAGAAGAAATAAAACCAAAACAAAAGTTTAAGAATTTTTCCTCTTCTTCGAGGAACCTCCTTAGGTTTATACCTGAAGCCTTCCTAGGAGGGTTTACTAGTAAAAAAAGGCTTGTAGGTTTTTTGTATGTAAGTAAAGAATATATTTGTGTACTTATTTCCAAACCAAATAGTTTTGGATGTGTGAAGTGGAGAGGATAGGGGTGGCCTTTTATAAGTTAGGGAGATGAAACCCATGGAATGTTTTAGTAGAATAAAGTGTGCCCACATTTTTCCCATGCTACAAGGATAAAAAATGGTTCATTATCAAATTTTAGTGGTGATAATGTCTAAATATCACTATTAAATGGATTTTTTAAAATTTACAACATCGAGGTTTGTATTATCCTCTTAGTTTCACCCCCGATAAAAATGTTTTAACTTTAATCATGGTAATTAATTTTTACTATTTTCACTATTTAATTTGACTAAAACATAATTTTCACTTATTATATAATATTGAATATGATGATTAAAAATATGTTACCCATTTTTTTAAATTCCATTCATATAAATAGAAAATTTAAAATTAAAATTATACTTGAAGATGCAACGAATAAGCAGTTTTCTAAATGGTAATGTTTCACAAGATTAAAAAGTTTTCATATCAAAATTCAATATCAAATTTATTAAAATGACCTATGTTTGATTAATTATAATATATTTGAGCTAATTTACTATTTAATCCATTTAAAAAAATGGAACCTTAAAAATTATTCAAACGAAAAAGTCATTCTTAACAAATACCAATATTTTCAGCTATTCATCAAAAAATTAATCTTTTTAAAAAAATCACAAAAACTCACCCTAAGATAATTTTTAGGATTTCTTTTTTACACTTTTCAATTTTTTTCAAATGAATCCAGTCCAAAAAAATAGAAAATATATCCAAAAGTAGCATGGTCTCTACCAGCTTTGGTTTTTTTCGCTCAAGACAAATGTGGTAAGGGATTTTCCACCTTTTCCAGAAATTTAGGGCAAAAGTGGCAAGGCCTTTGATGCCTTTTCCCAAAAGAAAAAAATGAAAAATTTAGTTTAAATAAACATGTTTTTATATTTAATTTTATTTTTGTTTTTATATATATAACACAACATTTCAGCAGAACTTATCTGGTATTTTATATCCACCATTATTGTTATTAAAGAATTTTGGAATTTTGAAAGAAACCATCACCAATTGCCCCATTTTATAATAGGGCTTATCTTAGAAGTCCTTCAGGATTTTCAATGTGTGATCTAGGCTCTCCCTTTCCTGCATATAAATAATTTATTATTATTACTAATCATTTTTAATCAATTAATTATAAATATTAATTACTAATAAGTAATAATTATCTATTAATGTTTACTACTAAATATTAATAATTAAATAATCTATATTATTAATACTTTCATCAATTTTATTTAATTATATTAATAAATAATAAAATTTAAATAGTCAATAGTTATTAATTAATTAGTAATAGAGCATTATTTATTTAATTATTAATAATAGTAATTACTAATTAAAAAATTAATTATTAATTATTAATTAATATTAACTATTATTAAAAAGTTTATAATAAATATTTTATATTATTATTTTGTTACTAAATATTAATAATTATAAATAAATTATTAAATTAATAATTGATAACTAATTATTATGTTATTATTAATTAATTAACTAATCATTGCTAATTAATACTAATTATTAATAAATAATAATTTATTTTTTTATAATATTAATATTAATTACTAATAAATGTTAATTAAATAATATTATTTATAATTTGATAATATTATTAAATAATAATTAATAAAATTAATTAAAATAATTTAAAATAATAATAATATAAATTATTTAATTATTAATATTTAGTTGTAAACATTAATAGTTGGTTATTATTTAATAGTAATTAATATGTATTATTAATTAATTAAAATATTAATTATAATATATTATTAATTCTGTGACGGAAAGGGAGAACCTGAATCCCACATCAGAAATCCAAAATGACTTGCAAGGTAATCCCTCTTATAAAAGTGGGTCTTGGGTGATGCTTTTTATTATAATTCCATACTACTTTAATAGAAGTAATGCTGGATATAAAATAGTAGATAAATAATGTTTATAATTTTTGTTTTCATTATATATATAAAAAAAATAAAACAAAATAAAAAAATGAAATACACAAATATTTATATTTAAATTAAGTAGTTTTTCATTTGGGAAAATGTAAAAAGGCCCTTTCCACCTTTAGCCTGAGTGAAAATAACCCAAAGGATGCAGGACACCTTTTTCCTTTGAGATGTAGAATTCAAAAAAATTATAACCTATGAACATTTAAAAAATTCAAAAAAACCCATAAAAACACTAATTTTTACATGTTTATTTCAAATATGAAGTTCCTTTTTTCAAATAAATTTTCCAAATGTTTCCAAAAATAATTTTATCTTCTTTTAAAAAAAATCAATAAAAATAATTTTTCTATAAAAAAATTTTCAAAGGTAAAAATACTTTACTAAATATGAAGTAATTTTTATCAATTTGATTTATTTATATAAAACCATTATACTAAATTTTTTAAATTATGGTCATTATTATTCATGATTTCAGGTTTAATGACGACGTAATAATGGTCATGTTTAAATAAAAATATTAGTAGTTTGTTGTGGTTTATTAAAACTCGGTGTTTTTTGTCACACAAGCTATTAAAGAAATTATATATATATATATATATATATATATATAAATGTATCATAAAATATCAATGTGTTATAACTACTTCCCACTTTTGTACATCTGGTTAATGGAAAGGGAGTCACTGAACCCATCAAACTGTGTAAGGTTGGGCAAGAAACTAAGATAGAAGCCAAAATGGTGACTTTTCTCCTAGCGATTTAGGGTTACAATGGGGTTTCCACTGAGATTCTCATCGAGTAGTACCCAGAGAATAAAATATTTGAGCTAACATGACCTGAATCCTTCAGAAAATGTGATCCTTTTTATCTAAAAACCTAAGGTTTAGATCGGTGGTCTCATGTACCCAATTGGAATAGAGGCTGGTGGCACTAGAAAATGACCGAGATGTGAATAGGCTACACCAGATGAGTAGTTTGACTTGCCACCTTGGAACCATGAACACTTCACTTATAGAGAAATAAATCTAATAAATAATTGTTAACTACAAACCTCTACCAATATGATGTTATAGCCACTCTCATCACCCATTTTGACGCTTTAGATAGGTAGAATATATCAACCCCACTTGAAGGGAAGCTGTATGTGGTATGGGTAGACCATGTCCATCCACCCCCATATTTTGGTAAATCGAGCTTCACCCCATTTAAAGGGATCAGTAACCAACTGTAGAAACTATCCCACTTCATCTCATAGTGTGGTCCAATACTATGGAATCAAATTTAGTAAAAAGTTACCCATATTTGGTGGTTCATTTAGGCTTGAAGGGACCCATCATTGATTGGTATAGTCAGCTAGCCCTAGGATCTATTGTAGACTAGGAAGATCTACATAGGTAGTTCCTATACTAGTTTATCCCCACCATGCAGAAGACTAGAATTATCATCATCAATAAATGAACGAATATGGATGATGAGTGAGTTTCTAACTTCATTTACCAATGGAATGGCCTCACATACTCCCTCAACGTACATCATTCTTAAGAATACCTATTAGGGATGTGCGTAAAGAATATATGAGATGAACTAATTCCTGCCGTCATCTACTTATGTTATCTAGGTGGGTTCAAATATTTTTCCCAGTGATATCTATATCTGGATGAAGCTTTGTGGTAAACCAAATAGTGATAGTGTCCATTATAACTTCCATCCCAAATATAGAATCCTGTGAAGGTAGAAATAGTCTTTGTTTTGTAGGTTCAAACCCCGCAGTTGGAGAACCTTCAAGAGCCTTAGTAAATTATGCCTCTCTAGGAACAAACTCACTGTGAGAATACACACGAAGTCCCCTATCAAGGAAAAGAACCCATAATTCCCTTTGTAGAGTGAAATAACAACATCTGATCCTTCAAGGATTTTTTAGGTCCCAATATACATCATACATTTCCTAAAGAAGAACATCCTAAAGCTACTGGAATATAGAAGTCCCCTAGAGGATAGACTTACTAATCATGCTAACTCATTCTCATACTATACGTTCCTTCAAAACAACATCAATGAGTGTTTTATCTTCAATTATTTTCTCTAAATCCTTGGGGAATATTCCCTATTTGAGTTTGGTGATGTCCCATAAAAGGTGGCATATGTTTCTAACACCCCTGATAGTGACAATGAAGAATTGAGTGAATAGAATTGTGACTATAGAAAAAGTATGCAGAATTGTAAAGAGTGTATGTCTCATAAGGTAGTCACTCATGCCCACAACATTATTTTTTCCTGTTTGAGCAAACAGGAACCTCCAATGGTAGGAACACATCCTCCAACCACTGTATCTATATCACAAACTTCCAAGTCTCAAAAGAATAGGCGTTAATGATTTCAAGTAAATCAAGTTAGCCCTCTAGTTTCAAAGAAAATCAACACTCTCAATGACTCTATTCCCCCTGAATAATGAGAATCTCAAAAAAAAATTGTCTTGGAATATTCAACTGATAAATAATAGTATTATGCTTATATGAATGCTGTTAGCCTAGTGGATTGTTGTGTGGTACCCAGTAATGAGGAATACCACATAACCTCCTTAGGAACCTCTATCCAACACCATCAAAGCAATCGTAGGTGCCACATTAATATATAATATTCCCAAGAAGGAGTTTTAAAAGGGATTTCTCACACCACTAAAACCAAATAGAAAGCCTAGCACGAGGCTCAGTAGGCACAACCCTCACAAGCCACATGATCGGGCACTCTCCACCACAATCCAAATTTGTTGATCATGAGGCAGAACCAAAATATCTTTTAACTCATATATGTCCAGTAAAACCCCAAAAATAGCCTTCTATCATCCAACCTAATTCATCTAGTCAATAGAGGAGCATAGTGAGCACCAGTTTTGACCCATCTCCTTAGTCAACAGAACCCTCTATTCTCTCTGTTGAATAGAAATGCATATTATATGGAAATATTCTCCTTTATGAGAAGTATGATGTAATAAATGTCTTATTTAGCATACCAACAGGGTTCTCAGTCCAGTATACACTCCTACTATCAAAGTAGACACATTAGGGCCCCATCGAGGCCCTAAAAAGACCGTTATAATTTGAGACTCGAATAGATGCTATTGAGGCCTATTGTATAGAGGAAGTTGAGTTTGAGGAATGTCAAGCCATAAATTCCTTCTCCAAAAAGGTGAGTTAACCACTATTTAGGAGAATAAACACCCATTGTATGTCATATTTATATTTAATGTAGTGGAAATCCATAATTACCTAGTGGGTAATAACATAGGGATTTATCACAACTTAGCTCGGATTCTTCATAGGATGGGATTCATGAAAGAGGATCTGGATCCTTTCAACTTGAAAAAAATTTGGGTATGATAAGATTGATTAGAATCCATGTGGAAATATAAGGTTGGGTAATTGATTTAGTTATTTATTGTAATGTTCTGAGTTCATGGTCATATCACAAAATACCTCCTAAAATTCCATATATGGGAGGCACTGGATCTATCTAAAAATATGGACACCATATCAGATCCTTGTAATGATTTTAAAGAGAACATCTTGTTTCTAATTCACCAGTTAGATCTTACAAACCTAGATATTGGGAGATATTTTATAGTCCATAATAAGAAGTATTTTAATTATATTACTAAATAATCTTATATGGGATAGGCGAAATCAATGCTATAAAACCCAACACATGTGGAATAATAAGAGGTGTACCCATGGTCCATTGATCCATAAAATAACCTCATATTCTAGAGAGAAGGTCAAACTCGATGGAGGTTGACCAATCATTACTATTTTGACAAAAAAATTAGATCTCACTGTCAAAAACAATATAGAATAATCTCAACATCCATTGTGATGTGTTCTCTATAGAGCACGAATCCCTAATTGGGGATTCTACACCCAATTAATTTGATATCAATACCACTCAATAGTCTCTGGATCTAAGGGAGTCACCTTCTTCTCAAAACCTTTTGTTTTAAATGATGAGGAATATTTTAATTATTCCCTCCATCCTTTAAATAGGGTTCCTCAATTACTATTGATGAATTGACCAAATTTAATATCGACACTGAGGAAGATTTGAGGTTGATTATGATCAGTGAAGATATACCTTCAGAAGAGTAGTGTTGATAAATTGATTTATTAAACTGGACCCATTATTTTTTGATGTAGGTTTAAATAAATTATAGGGTTTGATCTTGAGGGATTTTTCACCACATTGGGCTCCTAGTAGTCCATTGTGGGTTCAAACGTCCTCCTAGGAAGATGAATCATTCCTAGGATTCCATTGTTAAGGCTGAAGATGACAAACTTATCAAATCCATCATCAAAAGAGAATTCAAGTGTCTTTAACTCGTGGCCAACATCATCCCAGTTATGAATAATAAAAGATAATTTTGAATCTTCATTGACTTTTAGGACCCCAACCAATACTTCCTGAAGGATTATTTTCCCTTTTTGGTGATAAAATTTCTAATCAATGTGACCACTGATTTCCAGTCCATGTCTTTCATGGATAAGTACTTTGGGTATAATCAAATTCCTATGGCCCCTAGATATGAAAAATCCACCACCTTCATAGTGCCTAAGGTAACCATTTGTTACTATCTAATTCCATTTGATCTGAATAATTTTGGTGTAACCTATTAGCATTCCATGAGACACATCTTCAAACCGCTCCTCAGTACATTAGTGTAATGACACCGAGATGGTTTGGTGGTCAATTCCCACAAATTCCATGGTCGTATCAAGGATCTTGAGAAACTGTTTAAATTCTGCTTCTCCCACAATTTGAAGATGAATCCCATGAAGTGTGTACTCAAAGTCACCTCTAGGAACTTACATGGTTATTTTATTCAGATATAGAGGCATCAAGATTGATCTAGATAATATCAACTAGATTCCTCCTCCACATAACCTCAGGGAGTTGTGAGTCCTCCACGGTTATCATTATTATATCTACCAGTTCATCTCCAACATGTCCAATAAGTGAAATCCCTTTTAAATAATTTCCAATAAAGGTTCCACTTATTATTTGGAAGAGGAGTGTTAGACATACTTTGAGAATATAAATCAGTATCTTCTATATACTCTGGTCTTGATTCAACCCATCCTATGAAACCATTTTTTACATTATGTGACCACCATAGAATGGTCCCTCAGTGACATTCTATCCCAAAAGAACAATAAGGGTAGCAAAAATAGTAGGCACTACCTAAGTTGTAGGCTTCGGGACATGGATACCAAATATTCTCCCATCAAGAAAGGTTGTAACCCCTTGGTCTTCATTATTCATAAATTATGAACTACATAAAACATCATGATATAATACTAATATCTCAAATTTATCTGATGAAGTATATCCTCAAATGACCCATGCTGATAGTATTATGAGAATGCTTATCAATAATTCTACAACAGTTCAACATTATGTTTTTTCCCCCAAATTTTCTCAAGGTCCATGAACTAGAAAATTTTCTAGCCATGCATCTAAACCTAGAAGAACTACCCTATTATGTTGAAATATCGAACAATTCCATCCACTTCATGTATTATTTTGCACCATTCTAGAAGATACACTTTGATTATTCCTCCTCGAGGACAACTAGGATATGGATCAATAACCCCAAACACATTAGGGTGGGCCTTGGGATTATTTTAATCACTCCAGCGGAGTCCATCCCACAATGCTCATTTTTACAGTCAAAAGGGTATAACAACAATTAGTATAAGTATTTAGATCTTATCACTATCATCGAGTTGGCTCTCAATATTGAAGTCCAATAACTTCATGTGAAGGGAGGCTCTAATCTAGTCATCAAACAGATCAACCATGATTATATTTTTCGAAAGAAATAGATTTTTTTCCTAGTCAAGATGACTCATGACCTAATATTCTACTTCCCTTCCAAGCCTAAGGTGACTCATGTTCCTCAAATACAAAATTACTAATTTTATGATTTTTAATTCTTGTCCACATCCCTCGCAAATCCTAACTAGGATGACCTAGTCATTCATGTGTTGCATCAGAGGGTCATCACACTCATTACTTCTGATGAGGAGGAATGAATGGTGATTTATAAGTCTTCCCATAATTATATAGTAGGTCCCTTAAATAAATAGCCAGTAAAATAATCACCTAATATTCCTCATTCCACCAATCATTCCAGGACCTCTTTTATATTGGGACACGACATTGCAACCCCCTACCTACCAATAATAGCTTAATAGTGCTGGTTCATTATGACTACCATCAAATTTTTCTCCAAGTGGTTGGAATCCATCCACTCAAAGAAGTAAATTCATGGTCTATGATCATGTTTTTGAAGTCCCATATAATTCATTGATATGGTATCCCTTACACAATTCTCATAGATAATAGCACCGATTTTTGAGCTTCCAACGTGAATAAGTTGTATGCCAAATCCAAAATCCAAAACAACTACACCTCCCACCTTCATGAATAGGAAAAAGGGAAGATTTAGGATTTCAAAAACACCCTCTCTAAAATTCCACATAAAATGGTGCGTAAAATAAGAAGATTTGGACTTATCATCTCTCTAATTGCCTTTGGGACTATCGGACAATGACAAGAAATTACGACTAGGTGACTCCATACTCTATGGTGTATGGGAAAGTGGTAGATTTAACTATAGACGCACAGTTATCCTCAATTTAAATGGACTTCAATGATCAGTAGATGCTGGATAATTTGAATTTAGTATTCATGGAAAAGTTGGAATACCTCAAAGAAAATAGGATCTAGGTGCAATATAACCTGGAAAAGAATCAAAATTACGTAGCATTGCCATTTATCAAAAAGGTTCATCTCTACTCCTTCCTTCAGAGTAATATGGGATTGGATCTAAGGTGGTTAATGATAGCTAGAAAGAAAATTCTAAAGCTGGAACTCAAATATGAAGGACCTTAAATCAAACATAAGGTCCACTCTGATCATTTGTACTCATTTATCACTAATGATGGAGAGCACATCACACCTCCCACCAACTAGACATTCCTCCAGTGTTACTTTGTAAGAATCTAAAAAAAATCCTATTTATATGATGAAAAGTTGTATGAAAAAATCCTAGTAAGGTGACGTAAAATTGTATGATAATGTTTTAGTAAAATTACATAGAACTATATGAAATTTTCCTCGTCAAATGATGTTAAATAGTATGACAACATCCTAGTAACATGGCATAAAACTATATGAAAACATCTTAGTCACATCAAATTAAACTATATGACAACCATGATACAATCTATGAATCCTTAGAGTGAGTGTTCCACCTTCAACACTGATCTCCTACCCCACCGCACTCTATAACTACATATGACTTTATTCCCATTTATAATGGGATATGTAGTGATGCTTGTGCCTCGTATCTTGGGCCCAGCATGAACTAACAACCAATTCCAGTTCCATCCCCCTTGGTAAAATTTCCAATTCATTCCCACAGATGCACTCATTGTACGTACTCATGGGCATGAGTGAATTCCCTTTATAGTGTTCAAGCCTCCTCTAAACATCCTAGTGTGTTATATCCCACACTTTAAGTTTTACTTTATATAGACCCTCATCACCCTACAAATCTAAATAGGCCCCCAAATGTAAATATTTCATAACCAAACTAAATCACTTGTCATCCAAAGGATATTGATTTAAGGATCTCTAGAATCATATGATGGTTATCTTGTTTTGACGATAGTCAAAGGTCAATCATGTGTCATCTCATCACATCCTTTGCTAGTGTAGTTATGGGACCTGAGTTTAAAACATGATAAATAGCCATTTTCTACCAATTGGTCACCCCTTTTTGGTTTAGATATTGAAATCCTAGATTTATTTAATTTATTTTCTCTTATCCTGGTGTAGATTTAACACCCTTAGTGTTATTCCCCTATGCATTCAGGAATGTAGATCAAACAATCCAGTATCATTGGAACCCCCCAATATGGATTCTTTGTCCCCCATCTTTCACTCCCATTTGAAGAAGGGAACTCTTTTACACTTATTGTTTCTCACACTAATCATGTATCATGTGGGATTATGTGATATGGTAGGATCTTCCATATCCTAGTAGAGATGCAGTAAAATTCAATTTGATGTCCCATAATCCAAGCATCATGATTTTAAACTCTATATATCTTTCCTTGAAAAACTTTCATATAGTATACAGCTTTTTATTCCCTCCCTTAACCTTAGGTTTCTCTTCTTTTATACAGAATTAACATCCATGAGAAACATAGACCCTCTTATCCATGGTCTAAGACCCTAGAATATCAGGAAACCTTGTTCAAATTTATTTGTACCTAAACTATGACAACCCATTCCTTACTGTATGATGTTAAACTATACATCAAAATCATCTCCACAATATTTTAAACTATATTATATACATACTATCACATGAATTTAAACTATTTGATACCTTGGGTTCTCACTAAAATGTATTTTCCACCCCTATCCATGTCGGTATCCTACCACACCATGTCTGTAAACTACAGCTGGCTTGATTCCTTTTTCTAATAGGATACTTAGCAATGTATGGATCATACATCCTAGTCCTAGCCCAACAACTATCCTATTTGAGGTTCTTATCCCCTGGGAAATATGTTCAATTATAACTTATCAATACCCGCATCCATCATAAATGAATTCATTTTCTAATATCTTTCAAATTGTTTAACTTCCCTTGAACATCCGAACATGTTCATATCCAGATTTTTTTTCATCCTCGGTCTAGATCCTCATTAAACTCTAAATCCAAAGATCCCCACCCCCCAATGGAAATGGTTCTTAGCTAGACCATCTCACCTCCCATCCCAGGCACTTGCCTTGAAATATATTTATTTGTATATGATGGTTTGTGCCTTTCAAACATGTTCAGTAGTTGATCTTTCATCCACTCTCCCCATCCTTGATTGATGTATCTATGGGTTCTATGTTTCAAACATGGTAAATAGTCATTTTCTACCCATTTTCACCCCATTTTTTGATCCACATCTCCAAATTCTTAATTTACTTTCTTTCCACCTAAAATTGATTTAGTAGAGTTTTTACACCCTAGGTATTATTCACCCATGCATTCATGCACATTGATCAAACAAGTAAACATCATCAGGATCCTTCAAATATAACTTTTTCCGATCATTATGTGCTCTTTAGGTAACAGATACAAATCCTCACCACATATTGTTTCTCTCATCGATCATGGGTCACATGATCTTATGAGTCCTTGTGTTTTTTTTGACCCATTTTGTATATCCTTTTAATGGTCTAAGAATCATGACATTAAACTAAGTGAAATATTTTGTGTTAATGGGCATATTCCCTCCATTCAAGTTGGGTTTACAATACCTCCTCAACCATTCCAGTTTTTCCCTTTGGTCTACTATCCATGAGATTAAACTATAATAACTCTTCTTTAGTCTAACAATCATGGATTTGAACTATCTAAAACTTTTCTCAAAGATGTTTTGTGGGGTAATGGGCCTCGTTAGACCTCTTTTTAGGATGGTTTTATACTATTTTGCGTTCTAAAAACATCCCCAAGACACATACCCCCTTAGTCCAGGCTCTATAACCATAAACTAGTAGCATGCCCTTTTGGTCTGGGAACCATTTCCTTAAACTATGTGCAAACCCTATTCAAATAAATACAACCTTAAACTAAAAGACCCAATGTCCTAGTCACATGACATAAAATTATAAGACATACTCTTGGTCACATATTGAGAAACTGTGGATAACATCATTATTACAAGATGTTAAACTACAAGATAACCATGGTCTTAGCTGTATGACTTTAAACCTCATATCTAGTGTTAACCAATATGACATTTTGAACTATATAATTGACTTCTCATCCTCACCTAAGAGCATATCCCCCTCCACTTCCAACATCAATCTCCTACCATTCTATTTTCCAGAACTGCATATACCTTGATTCCAAGTTTTGTGGGAAACATAGTGATCGCATACCCCTATCTCAGGCCCAACCACAAATTCCTCTATCAGGTGAGACTGTATTTCTATGAATCTCAACCCTCATCCTTCTATTAATGAGAAATTCATTAATTTTAGTGGGTGAAACCATCTCCACCTCACCCAATGGTTCAAGAATTATGTCATTAAATTGTTTGAAACTTTGGCCCATGCATCCTGACCAAAAAATATTTTCATATCATACCATGTTTCCCTCAATCCACCTTTTTTCATAACCTCAAATATTTCATAATATAATTCCCCGTTTTCATTGTGTCCTCACTCGTGAGGACTACCCCTTTTGGTGTATGTCTCCTACCACATCACATTCTATAACTACATATGGATTAATTTCTAGTTTCATGTATACAAAAAGATGATTGAATCTCTTATCATGGCCCATTCATAGATTCTCTCATCACCCACACATTTTTTTGGAACCCATTTTCCCACTGCAGATCTTATTACCGTTATACATACGAATGTAGCATAGTGATCATATGGAGTTGGTCCACGAATTATGACCTTAAATTATGTGAAATATTTTATGGTTTTTCTTCTTATTCACCCTATAATTATGTTGGTTTTATAATAACTTATTTTATGTACAAGATTATCTAAGTGGTAAAAGCATTATGACCTTAAACTATTTGAAGGTGGAGAGCTGATTTCACTGCACAATCCTATGCTTGCACGGGAAATCCTAGTCAAACATCCATGCCAAGGTGGAGAGCTGATTTCATGATGAAGATACTGGGGGGGAGCAGTTCCAAATAGTTATTAAGGGTTTTATGTAACGTTTGAAACCTACGGTCCATTAATTCTTCTAAGGCCTTCCGGCCATGTAATGCTTACACCTACGGGCCTTGTAAGGGTTCCACCTCACCCCTTGAAAGGTGGATTATCAATAATCAATAAAAAAATGAAGACCTTTGGGCCATTAGAGGTTATGACCTTAAACTATTTGAAACATTATTTGGAGATTTTTTTGTGTGCAAAGTCTCTATGGCCTATTATTCACATCATGTTTATGTTATCTATTTCCATAAAACCTCTCCAAAGAATTCCTTTATTGGGTACATGATTTGTAACCTTAAACTAGATGCCTTGGTCCAATATTTATGACCTTAAACTATGTTCAATAATCTATGTATATAACCACAAATGTTTTGTCATTTGGACCAAATGACACAACCCAAAACTACCCAAGGAAAGCGGCACAAACATATATCAGCCTGAAAAACAATAAACAAAAATCAGACCAAAATTCATGATTCCTCCCCCAAAGTCTCTCTTATGACTTTGGAAAAGTAAGGTAGTGAATGGAGAAGGTTCAAAGACCATGATACTCATCACTAGGCCCCGGTAAAGGGGTATTTCCACTTTTTATACCCACTCATTTAGGAAAAACATAGATCCAAACCATACCTCCCCATTTTCCCCTTAAAAAAGTCATATATGAGGTTCAATTTTTGTGTTCTTAGATATATGTAGATATGGAGGACTATATTCACATCAATTTACACATCCTAGTCACAAGATTCTTGATTTTTTTACACATATACTTATTGGAAGATGTCAAACTGTATATTTTACATCCCCATTGCATGATATAAAACTGCAGAATATTTTGGTCCCTCACTTGAGAGAAACCCTTTCTTTATTTGGTGCCAGTCACCAACCAAATCACAAGGTCCCTTGACCATCGCTTGGTGAGAAATATAATGATCCCCTTGGGTAGTAGGCCTAACCCTTTCTCATGATGATATTATCATTGAATGCACATAGCTCTATGGTAATGTAATGTCCAAAGAGTGGAACTCCATTAAAACATTTATTAATAAACTCTCATTATTTTTGTCTTTCATGTCTTAGATCGCCATCACCTTCCACATCTTAATGAGCTCCCCTAATGATGATGGGACCTAACTAAACTATCTCACCTTTGGGGAACATGCCTCAAAGAATAATTGATGAATACTTGATGGGTCGCAGGCTTTAAACATGGTAAATGGTTGAATCTAATTTTTATATCCCCATTCACGGTAGGGCTATTGTAGAACCTATGTTTATAACATGGTCAATGGTCATCCTTATTTAAAGCGTCTCTTATACTAATATTCCACTTCCTAAATGTATTTATTCAAGTCCTCTATTCTCAATATTTTTTAGGTAGAATCCAGAGCCCCCAACATTACCCCACTTGTGCACTCACGCACATTGAAGAGGAATGTTTGTTGTATAAAGTCTCTCTCTCTCTCTTTCTCATCAACATCTTTCTAATTTGGAAACTCTTAGTGTTCAATGTCTTGTTATAACCTCCAACCCATCATTACTTTTATAATTCTCTCATGTGAATAATTGGACTACTATTAGTCTCTTCTTTCTCACACTAACCATGAATAACAAGGCCTTAAATATTTTTGGTATGTCTACTTGTTACTGTGATTAAGAGGTGATAAAAGGAAAATAGAAGAGCTTGAGGGGAAATAAAAAACTTATTATCTCAAAACATTCAGTGGTGAAGAGGTTTGTCCATATGATGGACCCTCTCATTTATTACAAGGAAAACAATGTAAAATAAAAGGCCTCCTATGGATTGAACTGAGTAAGGGACCACTTTTGCTTGTATATACTTTTCTTATTGACCATGAGAACCTATAACCACCTGAATTACTCTAATATATACTCTATATCAGTAGGGTGAACCTATTAGGTGTAGATTTTTACCTGAACCTATTCATACATTCACTCATCCACAAAGAATACCACTCCCACTACCTTAAAAACATACTCTACCAACTTCACCCTCAATTAGATGATGATTCTACCTTTAAAAAGACAATGGACTTATGTTGTTAAGTCCGATCCTCCAAAAATTCCATCCCTTGTTTGGATTCTTAGAGTGATTTGACACATGGAGAAGTTTACTTGTACTAGGAAGCATCAAACTCTCACCATTATGCATGCACCCACTCGGTGAGGCATTCTACAGAGAGTGTATGGAGGGTGAAGGAGTCCACTCCACTGATTCCCAAGTTTATTAGATAATGGAAAAGGGATCCCATTCAACCCAGTAGGTCTTCCCAAAGGGTTTGCGTGATGAAATTATTTACACTCTTTCATAATCTTCACCAGAGAATCGGATTCTCCACATACTCAAAATCTTCAAGTATTTAGGTGATGTAGGATTGTACTTGTAAATTACTATAATGATGTCATCGAAAAGATCCACAACTAACATCCTCTCTAATGGTCTAGTATCCATGTTGAGATGGAGATCATTTTTTCTTTACCCCTCAATGGTACTGACTCCCTCACTAGCCTCTAACTTCACTGGCTCTCTAGTTTCATCTGCAGGAAAAGCAGGTTTCTCCATGTTTGGTGTTGGTTCTATGTGAATGGATGACCCCTACAAGCTCAAGAAACCCATTGAGAAAAGTTTAGGAGCCTCAATTCCATCATACATTATGGGTTTTTGGGAGACCTATAAAAACACTATCACTGATAGAGGGAAGGTGTTCAGTATAATACTAAAAATATAGAAGTGAAGTCCATGTGGGAGGATACTTACATGACATGAGGAAAATGATGACACTCGTATATTTCATCCCCTTAGTAACCATATTGAAAGTGGCTACCACCCTATACAACATTTCCAGGACTGAGGACTTGGTTGGGAGGTCAACCACTAAAGACCCCTCTACACTGGTAGGATCTTCCATAAACACTAGTGGGTCCTTAGAGGTTGCAAGATCAAGATAATTACAATATAAACAAACATGTCAGTACAAAAATGTTAACAAATCAATAGAGAATGAAAAGAAACTAGGTGGTTAGAACTCATAGATTAATTTAGAGATGCATGGGGATCTGGATAATGACAAATCCAGGGTTTCCCACACCATCAACAAGATATGTCATTACAATTTTAATACGAGGTTCCCCATAGAAGATTTTGAGGGAGGGAGATCCTGGAGCCCCCTCCCTTGTCTCCTCTAAGGGAACCTCTTCTATCGAGGCGTCAAGAGAAGACTATAAATTTGGATCCTCGATGCCTGCAAAAACAGTCACCCACCTTCATTGGAGGCTTCCTAGCCCTCTCTTGGTGATCACTCTATGAATTGAAAAGCACGGGTTATAAATAATGAAAGGGAAAATGATTCCAAGAATTGAAATCATCCTCATATATTGAAATCTTACTTTTCCAAAGTGGATCTCGGTCAAATCAACATCCTTAGGGATCGCATGCGTCCTTGCTTGAGGGATTGACTTATTAGAATAAAATTCATAGGGCTCTATATCATTATAGCCTTAGGATCCAGGATCATGATCTCATGCCTCTTGGACTCATGTTGTTGTTATGGTCACCTCCTCATATTTATTAGAGAGCATAACATGCACCTAGGTAGGGATAGGATCCCCCCCCCCCCAGGACAATGTTCCAAAGTGTCCATGTCCACAAGATACATGGAACTTTCCAGAAATAAACCTAGGATATGATCCTAGATATTTTGGTCTCTATAATATTAATGATATCCATGGTGATCCTCTTCCATAATTGTTCTACAATCTTAGATGATTACAGTATTGACCATGCCTCCCAAAGCATGGTATTTATGGAATTTATGGATGCCTTCACTAGGGGTGTTCCTTTTTCCTTAGAGATTCTCAGGACCCAATTTATCATACTCAGGAGTTTTTATCCTACTATCCTATACATAGGGTTGTACTTTGGGGATATAGACACTATTAGATGTGCCAGATCTAGGTTCCCCTTAAGAATTTTGAGGCATTATAAGCACCTAAGAACCACCCCCACCCTACCACTCCAACTTCAGACCTCTTTAACTCCTATCATAAACTCTAGAGATCTACCCTCCTCCGAACCTATTACTCTAGGGGACTATTCAAGGGTGACCCCCTCCTCACCTTTTTCCATAGATGTACACCCAGGTACACTGCCACCCTATTATTGGCACAATTCTGGGTGATGTCAGTGTTTGGGTTTTCTAGTGGTAGCATTATCACCTACCCATAGTCTTCAAATAAAAAAATACACCATAGTTAGTGGAGGATTCAAGTGTATATTTTTTGATGAAACCCCATGTTCACCAGCCGTGTTGGCAGGTAGATGCACCCAGACTATCGGGTGAATCAATATGGGGTTTATGGAAAATAATAGGTATTGTTGTCAATTAGCATGACCCACATCCCACCTCAGAAATTTTATAAGTAATCCATATACTCCATATCCCCCTCCATGTTATCATCCATTTCACCAATCGGTGTTTGGAATGGGAAGATAGTGAAGTTACCGATGTTCCTAAATCTATTCATCACAATATCTGCCCTAAGTGTCACTGGTGTAACCCTATCGATGTTGAGGAGGGAATAATATAGACCTTCATTTGGGGTTGGAATTTAGACATTCATTCCACATGAAGTGAACCATGATTCATCCATGCAAGAACAAGAGTAGACTATAATATGACTATACATATCCCCCTCATGACATGTACTGGATGGTTGTATAGGGGAGATAGCATCGAAATGCCTAGACTCGCCTGGTTTTTCAATTCCATGACTGTTTCCATCACTATGGCATTGGGATGAAAACCCATGTGAGTTTCCCTAATCTAATATAACCCCTCCACTAAGAAAAGTGTATAGGAACACTACATATCTGATATTTGGGGTTTGATACATCATGTTGTATCCCTAGTTCTGATACAATCCCTCCTCTACTATCAACCAATATGGCCTCGACCTCCTCTGTTGTCAGACATTGGGACACTTCTTCATCCACTTAGAAATCTTTTCCTTTGGTACCTTTAGGAATAAACCCATCCATGACTTTAATGGGATATCTTGATGGAAGGGTGGGAGTGTTTTAGAAACAGCATCAGCTGATCTGAAATAATCTTCACCACTACTAGAATCTAGACTTCATCGCCCCAAGCATTGAATCTAGGAGGAACTCTCTAAACATGAAGCCTTTCGAGGGAATCTCGCCAATATGGTGTAGGTTCTAAGTACGTATCTTCACTTCTCCATGGTTAAAGTGGAAATATTTTTTATCTAGGGACCATCAACTAAGAAGATCAAGAAGCATATATGGATGATAGTAAACATGAAACTATATTGTCCACACTAACCCTATATAGTCCAATATGAGGCATCTTAGCTCCATAATCTTTTCACATGTAGCATACCAGATATGACGGCACCTATTCATCTTTCAAGTTCCCTTATACCATAGATCCCAATCCTCTTACCATACCATATGGGTTTTCATGATGATGGATTGGGCAGTTCTCATGTAATTTAATGGGAACTCCCCATCCACTAGCTATTCTCTAGTAACTATCCTCTTCTTTCCATTCATGTTGTGTGCATTACTATCCTTGCACTCCCTGAGTGAGTGGACTACAGTGAAAATGTTCCAGTACTAAAGTTCATCATGTTGGGAGAACTAGAACCTCATTGTGTTGGTATTCATGATTGGGATATCAATATTATTTATCAGTCTAAAATTATAGAGGGGGATCCATTTTCATGGAAAATATCCCCTCTATGCATCAATCAGAAGATCCAATAGCACCCTATTCTAGGATACCACCCTCCTAGTCTAAAGAATTTTATGATTTCTTTCCATTTCATCCCTTCTGGTAGTATCATCAATAGTCACCGCAATCATATTATTTTTTTGGCTATTTTTAACTACTTCTAGATGTTTTCTATGTCTAGATCACATAATTGATGAATTATTGTGAAAATAACCCTATTACATGGTGGTTAATCCTTTTCCATGAAAATTCATCTCGTCTCTCTTTCACACAAAAAATCAACTAAGAGGGAAATTTGAATTAAATTCATGGTATAAGATCATAGAAGTTCACAAAAGTGGTTTGAGTTTTGTATAAGTGGTAATTCAAGTCTTGCAATAAATTTAGGTGATTGTAATAGGGTTCCGTCAGAGTATTTATATACATTGGACCCCATGTTTCTGTGCACATTTAATTAGGTTTTGTGACCAAACATGATAGTTTCATGAAATGGATAAAAATTTCCAAAATTTCAGTGTTCTCCTTTGAATTCAACACTCTAATCCCCCATCAGCTCCAAATTTTTAAGGAGGGAATTTTTTGTTGCTAAAAATACATCCCAACCTTCAAAAATCATGTATTTTCTAAAATAATGACACAATTCATACTGAGATACCAATTCAAAGATGAGGGGGAGATTGCATGCATGTTTTAATCTTCTTACACAAGTATCAATTGTTGTGTGAAAATCACTCGCATGAAAAAGGTGATGCCAAAAGAACCTACTTTCACAGATGCTGGAAAATCCTTCAATTAAAATGGGGGAAGGAAACATGCGACTTTTTCCACTTGTGTGCGACCCAAATGTTGTTGTGGAAGTAATTTTTATGAGAAAGGAGATGTGAGGTCACTAACTTATGTGATTATCACCTTGTGTAAAAGGAATGAGAGGCGTACAACCCATAGTTATGAAAATTAGCCACAAGTTTTTTAATAAGTCTAAAGTTGTGTGACCTAGTGATTTAGATCCCCACTATTTTCTAGTAGGCACCTCTTGATGTTGAATCATAAATCTCTTATGCATGAAACTCAGTCCTTCACAAACTCATGAAACTCCAACCATTCCATAGATTCTCATTGGTCTAGAACATGATAAATGGACCTCACATAAGCCCTAAAATACATCATCTTATGTTAGAGATCTCATTTCACAGCTTACCCAAATTGAAAAGTTTGTTCATGTAAGATTAACTTCCTTAATGTTACCCCAAGATTCAAACAACCTCAAACGTTTTGTGCAACTATTCACCATGAATACTTTCCTCATCCTTCTGATAAAGTGAATTTCTAATGCCACTTTCATGGTGTACACAACTCTATATTTTTTTTGAACAACATTTGGGTCTTCAAAAAAAATTCACCTTCCACCAAACATAGTTTCATGCAGGTTGAGTTCTCACATTCCCTACACCCACTCGAACTAAGTTCATTCATGTGAACCATACCCGCACAATCGGTTTCATCAACCATTGTGTCCAGTATCTTTTCTCCAATAATGAATTGGAAAATCTCATCACCCCTTTAACTTAAGAATAGGAACCCTAACATCGATACCCCCATAGTTTTTTAGATCCTAGAGGTTTCTATGCATGGTTCTATACAAAAACACTTGTACACTGTATATGTAAGCCCAAATGGTCACATCCTCATGGGAATCCACATTATTTTCCCTTAAAGGAGGGATATTTTTCTACCCTTCTCTTCTCTTTCCTAGACCATGAATGGGAATCCCCTACTATAATCCCCAAAATGTGCAAGCTAAAAGACTTGAAACTACATAACGTATCATCCTAGTCATATGATTTTAAACTAAAAAACAATGATCTAGTCATATGAAAATAAACTTAACATCAATTTATATATAATACAACAATAAACTATATCCCTACCATGTATGATAAACATAGGATGCCTAATGTGATGAGCACGAGATGATATCCAATCTATCGGGAAACATTTATGCATAAGCCCCACACTATCCATTTATGTCTCTCCTATCACTACATAAGTGTCTTTACCATATGATGTTAAACTCAATGGACCATTCCAGCTACATGACCTTAAACTATGTACTCGAACTATGTGTATTTTTATCATAGTCTCCTAAAAGGGTATATAGAAAACCTCCTTGAGGTTCAATCCCAATATCTTGTCACCATAAATTTGTCAATCTTCTCCCTGGGTGGTGAAAAGCTTAATGTATGATCATCCCACCCCTATGGGGTACACTTAACCTCACATCACCCAAATTTAAGGTCCCCACTAGGACACAACATCACCATGTGTTGAGAACCCATATTTTTCTTTACATTTGATGAATGTATACAATAATTTTCCCCAAAAGAATCTAGACATGTGACCATGTCCCCACAAGACTATAAACATTCATCCATGTCCCCACAATACTATAATCATGTGTATGTGTCCCCAAAAAACCATACACATGTTGGTCCCACTTGATACATCAAAATATTTACCTCGTGTGAAAAACATGAGATTCCCTAGTCAACAAGTCTTGGATTTATTAGGCCCTTGGCACAGGTTTCCCCATGATGGAAAAAAGATTCCTTAGGATCCATACCTAAGATTCCTCCTACATGAGATTCCCTATAAACATAAAGAGGGACACTTTTTTATATTCCTAGAACTCCCAGTATCCACAGATTTCCAAACATGTCCAATGTCACCATCATCTCTAACTGTGGGTAGCTTACCTATCCCAACAGTAGGTCGTGTAATTAACTTGTGTCCACCACAAGATGGAAATGATAATGAGATTCAAAAACATGTCTAAAATATACGAGGGATACCTAGATTAGGAAATATTCTCTAAATGTGAATCCATGGAAGGAGGAACTGACATCTCATCATCATATTCTAATCAAGGAACCGACATCATTGACCTTAGTGGTAGAGGTCTCCTGCCTTTTGAAAGAGGGAATACAAGGAAACAACACTAGTGTGTCTATGACTACTAAAAAAAATTAGACCACCCTATGATAGGAAATCACACCCGATACTCTCCCATTGGAAGAATTGAAAATCCCCTTCATGAATAAATCTATATCTTTTAAATGATACTAATTTGGGATCGAACCAACTTCACCAATGTTTCTATTTCATGAACGACCAAGGTTTATGAGTGATACTGTTTCATGAAAATTAATTCTTTATAAATTGAACTATATTTAATACTCTTCTGATAACCGCAAACTAATCTTCTTTCTAAAAACTTATACTACCCAAAAAAGATGTGATTAATTACCTGATCATCCCCTTAATTTTTATCCAATATACATTGAAATAATTAGTTGTATATTTATAGTAAAGTTTTCTTGGGAAATTCACTGAGTATAAGGTTACACTTAAGTCTTTCATATATCCCCACTTCACATAATATTTCCTCCACAAAAAAAGAAATTCTCTACTTTACATTCAAAAATGACACCAAAATGATGGATTTCTCCTAATATCCATCTTTTTTGGTTCACAAACCACTTCTTCTCTTTCTCATGAATGAATTAATTTTTGGTTCACATAAATACATTCATAAATAAGTTTCATATGATTCTTTAATGAACTAAATGTGATGTGAATCCAATGTGGTTTTCCATAATTCATATGACAACAAAATTCATTTCCTATATATTTTTCACTGAAAATCATGGTTAACCCAAAAAATTTATAAACTTAACCCTTTTCTCTAAATTTCAAAATTCATGAAGAATATAGACTTATATTAAAGATTCCTATTCAGACCATATTTGTATGTAATATCAAAATCATTCTTATCTTTTGTAACCATTTGGAAAGTCTAAATAGATTGATGGTCCTTCTAAAAAATACCCCTTTGACTTCCAATTATACAAAGTGGGTTGACAAAAAATACATTCAACTCAATATCTTAATCAAAAAATAAATTTCATCACTTAAATTTTAGTATTATCTATTATACAATATAGATTTTGTCAACTCTCAATATAAATAACATCAGTTCTAACAATATCCCCCTTTGGGTTTTTTTTCTATACAAAGTGGAATCCACTCTTTAGAGACCCCAAAATTCACATACATCGACATTACATTACTTTTACAGGAAAAAACAACACTCAAGGACAGTAATAGTTTAGTGTCTTTGGAAACTCAGAACATAATCTTCTAATCATGGTGAAAGATATTCAACATCTCCCATAAAGATCTTCCTCTTTTGTTTTCTTACCTAAAACCTTTATTTATATATTGGGGAAAATAAAACATATAAAAGGTGAGCTAAAATGCTCAGTAAGGGTAATCCTAGAGAAAATAAAAAACCATATACATTTGAACTTTAAAACAAGAACATAATGTTTAAACATCAAAATCTTGAGCAATGACATAAAACATGGCAGTATGTATGGAATAGATCATAATGGAACATCAATCATAATGAAATAGCATGGGAATAAATCATGTAATTATGTCAAAACATTAATCACATGATATGATTTCCATTGAAGTCAAGGAATTGTTCCCAAGACCATCTTAGTGGACAAAGTCCCTTTCTGAATCGAGTTCACTCCTCATTCCAGTCCTGTATCACTGAACTGGATTAACTTACCATTCTATCCATGTCTATATCAAGAGATATAAATCTTTACCAAATGCATTGGAGGGAGATATATGTCCCACCCATCTTATAATGAAATCATTCTTACTTGTGCCACAACATGAACATAAATAATTAATCATTACCCAAAGTATAAAATGGGTTTCATAAACATCATCCCATCATAACATAATCCGTAAAAACAAAATGGATATCATTTAATCATAATAAAAGTGAAACCATGTAAATCATAGAGAAATTATACTTGAAACATACACATATTAAATAATTCCATCTTATATGGAAAATGGTTTTGATAAAACACTTGAAATGAATTCTTGAGGAAAATATCCTTTCTTCTTCAAACTCATTTTATTTTCACAAAATGCCATTAAATTTTAATAGAAAAGGATTATGTTGAAAATATTCATGAAATCTTGTAGAGTAATCTTCATGAAAATAAGGAATTATGAAACCGTAAAAATCTGTTCATGTCGTATGAGTTAAAAAAACATTCTCCTTGTACTTTTGTCGGAAAAGTCAAAAAGTTCCTCGTATGGTACACAAAAGAAAGATTCATTCCATACCATATTGTAAAAGTTAAAAATGGGTAAAAAGGACTTTAAACATACGTGAAAACATTTTTATAAAACATGGACATGGATGATAAATATAACCCTAGTAAATACTTACGAATAAATAATCTCGGATAAGAAAGAGATTGCAATAATTATCCCTTACCTTTTGTCCAATTTATTCAGTATGTGTCTGAGACTCCTCTATAGTGGGTATAAACATATTATTAACTTGTAACAGAAATATAATAATATTTATGATATCATATATGATTCACTTATGACTTTATATTATCCGTTCATTTGTCAATTCCATGTTAAAGCAGCGTTTTGGGTAAAATCATTTCATTTATCATCTGTGTTTTGACTTGTTATTATTCATATGATTACTTATATCATGATTACTTAATTACATAATATAAAACATGATTTATATATAATTTTTATTCAGAATATACATATATATAATATATTTATAAATGGAATGAAATACAGCGTTCATGGAGATGGTAGGTCGTACGTATGCATGAACGATGTTTTCGTTTCTTTTTAAATTTAATAGATGTAAGTAAATAACATATACATAAATAAAGTATCATTAATATGTCATATATTTCATGATTACTTATTATATATACTTTATAATCATTCGTGAATTGTTAACATGTAAAATGAATCTCATCGCGTCGTGGAGACGGTAATCCGTACGTACGCATGAGCGATGATATCATTCCCATATTTTTTGAATGGGATTGGAGTGGATGATATAATATCATAGAATTAGTATGATGTTATAATAATCATATATAGTTATTCTTTACACCATTATACCCATCCAAGTAAGGTGGTGGTGGAAAAACATATTACACCACGACATAGAGACGGTATTCTGTACGTACGTACGCGCAGTGATTTCATTTTCCGTAGGATGGATAGAAGGTGAAATAGATTCGTTTCATATTTAAAATTACATATCAATATATAATTAATACTTATGTTACAAATTTATAATGAAACAACTAAATAATAGGAATTAGAAGAAGAGAGAAACTTGAAAGAGTCAGTAGAAGAGATTACCTCTTCCTCGATGCACCTCCTTTAAACTTCTTCTTAGGGCACTAGAGTTGATCTTTTGAGAATCACAAAACCTCTATGATATAAATAGAGAAGTTTAGAAGAGGAATTGTCAGGGTTTTTCCGAGCTTCAAGGCTCAAAAGGGTGTGAAGAGAAGAGGTAAGGGGTGCCCTTTTTATAAGGGATGAGAGGGTCACCTTTGGAAACATAAGAAATATTAATTTATAATAAATTCAACCTCACTTAAAAACCTCAAAAAATGACTCAAATATAAATATTAGATGATATAGGGTTTTAATCTCATCAAAAAATAAAATTTATACATGTTGGGAATGTAAGAACCCGGTTCATATTTTCGAGATACAGGTTTCTTCTTTTCTCCTTTCCTTAAGTGTTTTTGGGAAAATAAGGAAAATGGGGGAAAATCACAAATTTTGGAAGTACACACCGTGTACTTTTCCACACTCCGTGTACTTTTGGCCATGTGGGATTAGTACACAGGGTGTGTATCCATGTCGGTGATGAAAGGTGTAAAAACTAACTACACTCCTTATAGTGGATATTTACACGCCATGTAGTCAGTCGGTAGGAAAATAGTAAGGTGGTGGCCAGCTGTGCGATAGAACATGTCGTGTACTCAAGAATACATGTCTTGTAGTAATGTCGGTAGATGAGCAGTGCCATGCTGGCGGTAAACCTCCAGAGGAACAGTTAATAAAATGGGAATTACACCAAGTGTACTTTGAAATACACGCTGTTTACTTTGTTTTTTTAGCTTAAAATGGGACGTATCCTTCCCTCTTCATAGGGAAGGCTTAGAACAGGAAGAAGGAACGGAAGAGGGAGGCTAGAGATTTGGAGATCCACTGAGCGTGCGTCAGGAATCCGTTTTCTGCACCATCGATCTCCCTGGAACCGCACGGGTGAGCTCTCCCTTCTCCTGGAGTAGTTCTTACCAATTATTTCTCGTAGGGAAGTTATTTGAGTTTGAACGAGGTTTAATTTTACCTCAGATCTACGGAGTTCTTGGACTTTTTAGAAGTCGTCATTCATGTATACCATTCTTGGGTGTTTGACGTAGGTGGATTAGTGTTTAAATATCCAACTGTTGTGCGTTTTGTGTACCGTTGAGCCACAAACCCATGTAGGGGTGTCGTTATGCTAAGTTCGTGGCTATTTTAAATACCTAGAATTGTATAGGTAGTTGAATGTGATAATAAACTATTTTTTTGGATCTTTTCTTGGATCCAGGACCATCCCGAGGGTGTATTCCTCTATTTAGCTGTTTGGCCAGGTTACCTGAGGGTATGCCATGTTTTTTTGTGCATTACTTTTACCTTGAAAGGAATTGTATGTGAATTTCTTGTTATACGTTGGGCATGGCATGGTTACTTGTTTAGACCGAGGGTAGTGTTTCCTTTAGCCTCAAGGCTGTAGTTATTTCGGCCTGAGGGCAACTTCTTCCGTGCATGTGGTCAATAGACCCTGTTCTTGAGGGCGACACTTCTTATGCCTGAGGGAAATATCTATTATGCCTAAGGGCAAGATTTTGATTACCTAAGGGTAAGGGTTTGCATGTCTGAGGACACTGACTGTTTACATAGAAAATTCACTGTGGTGGTTTTCCTTATAATGAACGATTAAATGAATAATAAAATGACAATATAACTGGTAAAGTTATTTACTTTTGAGTACTGATTAGTTTATTGTATTTATGTTTTCACATTGTTGGTGTATGTTTACACACAGTTGAGCACGGGCCTTTGGTGGGCGCCTACGGGGAATTATTTCTCACACCCTGTTTGGGTCATGATTTTTGGCCCAAACAGATTACATTTCTGTAGGTGTGGATAAGGGAAAGGGTCCTTACACAGGTACTGGATTGCTGCTGAGGAGTATGGGAGCATGGGACCGGGCTTAGGCTCGCGATGCTACCGGCTATTTTGTTTTGTTTTTCTATACTCTGTATTGTATTGTACTGCTATGTAACATGTTTTGGGTGTTTTCTTAGAACTTGAGACATGTTTCATCATATCTATATACCTGGTTGGTTATATTTTACTACAGATTTTATAATAATGTGTATGGTTTATTGCTTCTGATGTTGTTGTATGCTTTTTATTTTATTCCGCTGTGCTACACTTTGACAAATGAGGGCATAGTTTCCCCACTACCAGACCTGGGGCCTCACTACTAGTCGGAAGCCTCTGGAGTTTGGAGAAATGTGCTTGAGGTCATGTGACCAACCGGGTTCGGAGCACCCGTAGAGTGGCACCCGTGCATGGGACGTTGCAGGGAATTTATTTTAAACATTATCAACGTGATTTATCCTTATTTAATCTATTGAATTTTATTTGTGGTAATAAGATTATAATTTTTAAATTGTTATAAATAATTACTTATGTGTTGTGAATTGTCTATAATTGGATAATTTAGGACATTTTCGACCATATAAATTTCAATTTATAATTTTTAAATTTTTTTTGTGATTTTTAAACAATTTTATAATATGGTATTTTTATAAAATAACAATAGTATCAATTTTGTCCTTATTCATTTATTTTAATTTAAATAAAATCCACACAGAGGATATATTCTAAAAAATATATTTAATAGATTCCTAACATGTCATATTTATCTAGAAAATTTGTGGAGCGCATTAAATAGTTCATATAATATTTATTTTAATATTTTTAAAACCAGTTATTTGGTACATCTCTTAATAAAATAATTAGTACAACATTTTGTATAATTATTTAATATACTTATTTGTTGCATAAACATTAAAAATAAAATCATATGATGAATATAAATCTCATAGATTTCATAGTAATAATTTTACTCAAATTTATCATCTTAAAATCACAACATGTAAATTATTATATTTATTAAATTATGAAGGTGACAACTTTGGAATCATTTAAAATAATATAATATAATTGTCATAATATTCTTTATAAGGATCCAAATGGTCGCAAAATTCGTCCATTGGATGCTTAGGGTATATATATACACTAAAAATAAGTCTTGGTCAGGTATTTGGGCCTTTTGATGTGTATTAGTATTTCAATAAAAACTATATTATTGATTTTTCACTAAATAAATAATTTCTACATCATTAATGTATAAGCTATTAAGGTAAATAAATAATTCTTAAAAATTACAAATAAATTACCATGATAAATAAAAACATTTTATCTTTCAAATGAGTATTTATAACCGAATTTATATTCTGTATTACCTTATATTAAAAATAGTTTAATTATTAATGTTTGAGTGAGACATATTTCACTTTCTTTTAAATAAAATAAATTAATGGTCTTAATCACATCCAAGTGGGTTCCAATGGATTCCATTTCAACCCAAATATGCCATAGGACGAAATATAATCCCCAAATTATATTAAGACAAGTGTTAGGGTAATTTTATAATATTATATTTACCTTCAATTACCCGATTTACCTTTAACTGTGCTAAATAAAATTACCCGTAGTTACTATTCATAGTGCCCAAAAATAAAAAGTAGCCTATTAACATAGTTTAGACCTAATTATTCCAAATATGGAATCCATTTTTCCTAATTAAAATCATAGAAGTTGCATAAATTTATTTAAAATTAATCTCGTTGTTAAGAAAATGAGTTTTAAAAGTTAAAAAAATTGCAAAAGATTGAAATGATTTTACCTATGAATTCAATGTAAAATCAATGATAATGAAATATGTTATATTAAACGGTAAAAATATATTCTATTTATACTTTAAGACCATTCAATATTATAATTTAACCATATAAGTTATTATGGTGAAAAAAAATTCATTTTAATTAACATGTAGCGTGTTTTGACTATTGATTAAAATATGAAAGTTATCAGAATAATATGAAAAATTTATCTAGAGTAAATTTTTATATCCTGATTCCAAAGAAGAATTTTATTTTGTCAAATTTAACTTATAAACATGTCAAAACTATATTTAAATTGGATGCTCCATCAAAAGGCGGCAAAACTATATTTTTTTAAAAATACTTATTTTACCTGAAAATTTTATTTTGTTCTCGTACCATGTTCTAGAAAATGTGCAAGATGAATAATAATGTTATAAAATTCAAATTTTAGTTAATAATATTCATAACGGCTAGTTCATAATAATATTATAACCATATATCGTTGTTTAGTGAAACCCGGTGTTGCGTACAACACATGCTATCGAGGAAGGTCGTGATTGCGTGTAATACAAGCCAAGCCAGGGTTGCTTGTAGTGCAAGACTCCTTTGTTGTTGTGTATAATAAAATCCAACCATATTTCATTTATACGTTGAATATATATATATATATATATATATATACATTAAATGTTGTGTAGAATAGCTACTATCAAACGAACTTGAAATTGTGTGTAACACGATCCAAGAATAGTATTGTGTATACTACAAGCTAATACAGTGTTACATATAGCGTAAGATAATCTTGGTGTAGCATACAACAGAAGATTTGAATGAAAATAAAAATAATATATCTTATAAAATCTCGGGTTGTTACACACTCCTCTAAACTTAGTTTATAACTTCGAGAGAGAAAAATACCAACCATTCTCTCACTTTATATCTATGTGATCAATAGTCATTGTAGAAAATAAGAGTTCAAGAGAATTTGTAAGGCCACATTTCATTACGCATTCTAGAACTCCCCATGTATTAAATATCATTCAAACTACATTACCCATGGATTGTATCTCCACCTAAATTTTATAACTCATATATCCACTTGCTATGAAAAAAAATAATTGTATCCCCCACTGTCACTAATTATCTCAAATAACATAAGTTCCTTTGAATGTCATGAGTATATAATTGTCCCCCCTTTCACACTAAACCTAAAGGGTATGGAAATTTAAAACACAAAAAAAAACTATAAATAAAATTAAATTAAATGTTTATAGGTAATTATCCAAACCTCCTAAAGTAGAGGAAAGTGGTGGAAAAAAATAAGTTAAATAGATGTTTCTTAAATGCTGTAATAGAAAACAAATTATTCATAATGTATGCTTGTTCATTATTCTCAACATGATCCACTTTGATAATTACTTACTCCAAATTTCCTTTGATAAATTGATATCTAATATCAAAATATTTTATTCAATAATGATGAGTGGGATTTTTCAGGATCCCAATTACACTCATATTATCAAAAAATATTATAGAAGGCTACTTTATTTCTTTACCAACATCCTCTAACTATTGCCTCTTCCATAAAATATTAATTCATTTTTTGGTCATTGAGATATATTTTGGTTATTCTACGCTTAGTTAAGTATATTCATGTATTTTACTTGACCAGCCTATATTTTTTAGTTTGAATAAATAATACACCTCCACTCATTGACATTTTCCCCACCAAATTACTAACCCAGTCTATATCAAAAAATCTAGGTAAAACCTTCATCAAATAATAATCCAAAATTTAGAGTTCCTTAAATATACCTCATGGTAAATTTGACTACTTCAAGATTATCCTCCTTAATATTATTTTAAAAATGTTCCACCAAACATGTTGAGAAAATGATAACTATCCATGTTGCAATAAAATATAACAATCTTTTGATTATCCTCTTATACAAGGTAGGATCCCATATTTCTATCCTAATTCTTTTTATGTTTGGTTCTAATCACAATTTATGTTTACATTGTGTTAGAATCATGTATTTAAATTTATTTGGTGGTTCACTCACTTACTTATCTTGATATAAAAAAAGTGTGCTTCTCTCTTTGAATCACTTGTATCCCTATAAACTATGTTAGTTCACCAATCATATAAATTTTAAATTCCAAACACATAACATTAATAAACTCTTCCATAAATTTTTATTTGATTTCACAAAATATGATATTATCCACATAAAATAAGACCATGAAATACCCTTCTGTTAATGTCTTTATATAGATAATGTGATCCACCCCCCCCCCCCCTTTGAATTCTAACTTTGTTAGGTATGATCCTGGTAATTTATATCTTACCCATGGTGCTTAAGACTGTGTAGGGCCTTGTTTAACATATATGAATTCTTTTAATCATTTTTAATTTGAAACATTGTTGATTGATCAATATAATCCAATTACTTTATAACACCATTTATAAATGACGTATTTACATCCATATGAGAAACATTGAATCCTATTCAATTTACCATTATCTAGAAGAACCAAATCAACTTAATTAAATCCATTAGTGTAAATTTTTATTCAACATCATCTCCTTAAAAAAATTCATAGTGTTTACATACCATATGTTTCTTATTTCAGATCATATTACCCAACTCGATGAGTTTATTCTTGAATACCCATTTTTCTCTGATCACATTGTGATGTTTATCCATATTCACTAGTTTCCAAGTTTAATTCTTATCAATTTAATCTAAATCCTCATTCTTGTCTCTAAAATATTAATTATTTTTTCTTCATATTCAAATGATATTGGTTCCACCAAAGACAATATAGCAACATGGTCTACATTACTCATCTTTCATTCTTATGTTGTAGTAGATCTTTCTCCAATTATATTTAATAGATAAACTTTTGTTATCCAATTTCTCCTCTAAGGTGAAAACTATCTCTCTTCAAAAATATCATCCTCCCCTAATTTATCCTTAAAATCATAATCATTTGGAGAACCCTATAAAACATTAGAATGTATACTAACTTCTTTATCTACTTCACCTAGTTCATCAATGTTTTGACGTCGAAATGTCTTTCCAAATTTTTACTCAATGGATTTGACATCATTAATCTCAATAATTCTATAAATCCTTTTAAAATATAATTTATAGGCCTTAATGTTTGTAAAATATCCCAAAACTTCTCCTTTATTTGTCATAACTCCATACATTCCCTCATTAACCTCTTTATTCCAGAGATAGAATTTTATTATAAATACTCAAAGATATTTTTGAGAGGGATTCAGTCTAAAAAACCTTTCATATGATGTCATCTCCTACCCCAAGATTATCATTCCCTAATTTTATGTATATACTATAAATTGTATATAATCATTCCAATATTGGCATGAAATGACGCACTCAATGAGAAATGTCATTGTCATATTGTTAACTAGATAATTTCATCATTCAACGACTCCATTCAATAGAGTAATTCATAATAAATATACCTTGTGATTAATGACATGTTTCTGTAGGTAGTTTTCCACATCAATATATTTTTACTTTATTCAATTGTTCAAAATATCTTAATTGATTGTTAGGTCTCATTTTTACTCTCCTTCAATAACTCTCCATGCAATCCATGACATTTTTCATTCTATTCGTTAACATAAAATAAAATGTTCTACTATAATAATCAAAAAATAGGATGAAATAAATCTCCTTATGTGTGTCAAGTTGATTCATAGGACTATAAATGTAAGTTTAAACTATATTTATTAAATTATATACTCTTTTATCCTTTTGTTGATATGGATTTCGAACCATATATTCCCAAATAAATGAATTATATATATTTTCATAATCTCATCCTAGATTTATAATATCCATTTCCTCTTCTATCTTGTATAAGTTCATTGTGCTCTGTTTGTGAATGCGGCCTGGAATATGATGCTACAAGTTGTTAAACACTTCAAAAGTTAGAAGAAAAGTGTTTTCCTTACTATTCACCTACTATAGATTACCGTTTTTTTCAAACATTTCATGATAGCTTTCATGGAATTTCCTTTGATTAAAAACCTCTTTTGGTAAAAAATAACCTCAATTATAGATTTGCATATTTGACTCACACTTATGAGGTTATGTTTTAATCCATCAATGTAGAGAACTAATATCTTCTTCAAAACATCGCCTACTAAAATGGTCTTCCCACTTTATTTGATTTACAAGGCTCTATAATTGCCTAAACTCACCATTCCATAAATTATTTCCTTCAATTTTTTCAATTGGTTCACATTTATAACCTTTTGGGATGACCACCTACTATCAAGGATCCAAGTTATGACTACCCATATTTTATTTCACCATAATTCAAGAATTATAAAATAAAGGTACGCATATTCCAATACCATAAGATCAATAAGTGTAGTTTATTTATGAAATTAATTACATAGAACATTAACTTTAAACAAGGATACAACAACATTATTGAAAACTACCTTAGCATGATCCAAAAATTCCATCATTCTTCTAAAAATTTAGGGGATAACCTAGGGATGTAGAAAAGAAATGGGTGATGCATAAATCTCAATAAGGGAAAAACAAATAATTGAAAAGGTTAAAGAAACACATGTGAGAAAAGAGACATAAATAAGAGGGGTAAGAAACACAATCATGAACAATGAGGCATGATGTAACATGATATCATAAATTAAACATGGTAGTGTGATAGAAACATAAATCATTTCATAAACGTGAGTCGTGGTTAACTACCCAGACCACATCACATGGTGGAAAGATTCTCATAAAAGAACATGATTACTCCAAAATCTCATACATTGTTTCTTATGTGACTAAAACATTACCCAATGCATTGGATCAATATTTGGGTGCACCAATCATAATATGTACATTCTCATGTGTTCTATAATGATCATTCAACTTAAGTATATATTTAATCACATTCATTCCCACAATCAAGGAGAGTGGGTTAAATACATGTTTGGCCCAAATAAATTCAGTATAGCTATATATAGGTGAATACTGTTAAGTGGAAATGGAAATGTATATTCATAATATAGTAGTTTGACATGTAAAATTCATAGGATAATTTCTACATCATAATGGGGATACATAATGATTCATGGGAAGACTTAATGAGAGATAAAGGGGTATCTCATAACTTTTAAATCATAAGGGAAGTAATATGGTTTCTTTATAACATAACCCAACAAGAAAAAATGAAAAATAAAATTCATAACATAAAATAGATTTTTGAATAAAGAGGAGAATGAGAGGATCCCTTACCTTGAGAAGGTTCCTCTAAAAATTTTGAAAGAGATTATTGAGAGTGTTTGAGAACCTTATGAGGGATCTGTAGAGGTAAGGGTATAGTAATTTCATGCTCTAAGTGTTTTTAGTCAATGTAAATGAGAGTTTGGGTGGGTAAATATAGAAAAATATAGGATAGTTTTTTATCAATTTCTAAACATAGGTTATGGACTCTACATGAAAATGTAATCAAAACCACAAACCATCCCATGGATTAAAAAAATTATAGTTATTTTAATTATTTTCATTGTTTGAGAACTAGTTTCATTAAAATAATACCCTTGATGATGTGGAAGTGAGTTATGTTAATAAAAATTTGATTTTAAAATCTAAAAATATAATATATATTTTAGGTGACTCATAATGGATTTATAAAATTAATTTAATAACCTCAAGAACACATTATTTTAAATTTTAAATTTATATTTGGACATGCATACATTTTATGGCATATATTAAATCACTTTTATGCCATTATGATGTCATAATACACATTGTATATTTATAATATATTAAATTTTTACCTAAAAATCTAATTGTCTCTGAAAATTATAAAAAATTAATTATTTTATATTTTTTATGTTATAGTTTCAAAAATAATATTTATTTCAACAAGAAAATTCTCTAAGTATGATTATTTACACTTTTAAAACAAAAATCAATATATATTTAAAAATATTGGGGTTTTTACAATAAGAGATTTCTTACCCCTATAAAAATTAACTTTTCAATTTGTAAAATTATATTATCATTTATATTTAATAAATATTATTTAATAACAATATTTTATTAAAATATCACTTATTTAAAAAATATTCAATTTATTAAAAAGAGTATTTTTATTGAAACTATATATTTCTCATAAATACATTTTGTGTTTCATCACATTGAAACCAAATTTTATTGAACTTATTTTTTAATATTTTTAAATTTGTAATAAAAGGATAAATATAATAATTAGTTTACTAGAAAAAAACATATAAAAAATCATATTATTAGGGTCTAGATACATAAATCATTATTATATTAGTGAACTATTTATGGTTAAGGTGCGTGATGGTGATATTTTCTTAGGGTGGTTTGGGGTACATGGTTTGAGTCGTTATCTCAATGATCTTGAAATTATCCTATAAAAGGTTTAATTAATGATTTGGTTATTGAAACTCAGCTTGGTCTTGGTCATGGGAAAATTCTAGTGACGTTATCTCCTATAGATGTTCTGGTAAATGGGCTTCATAGTGTACGGTCCTACTCGTTGAGGCAATCGATTCTTCTGTTCATGTCAATTAGAATTTATCATAACCCTTTATATATACTAGTCATATGATCAATGTAAAATGGTTATATTATCAACAGTTATGACTATTAATGGTAGTTTAAATATTACATGTGATATAACTATTCAAAATATCGAAATTCGTGCAGTTTTTTTCTATGAAATCATTTATTATTAGGGAATTTACTCATTTAAAAATGAAATTTCATTTATAATATTTTGGGTCATTATATTGTTATCCACTTTATAAAATTCACCCTCAAAATTTTCATTTCATACACTAAAATAGATGAAGGTACTTTAATTTATCACCTCTTATGGTTCCCATGTCGCTTCCTCAAACATGTGGATCCACCACAGCAGTTGGACTAAGTGAGTTGTATTTTTTCATACGAATTTTTCTCTCTGATATAAGATCTTCATCGGACACTCCTCATATGAAATATCATTCTCCAATAGTACCACATTTGGATTTAGAACTTGTAATGGGTATGGTATCTACTTTCTCAAGAGTATACATGGAATACATCATGTACTTGATATAAGTTAGGTGGTAGTGATAGTTTATAGGCTACAAATCTGATATAAACAATGATTTCAAAGGGGTTGATGTATCTTGGACAATAAATTCCCTTCTTCCTAACCCCCATGAATTTCTTCCATGGTGATATATAAAGGAAAACTTTATCTCTAATATTTATCTCAATGTCTCATTGATGATTATCTTCATATATTTTTTATTTAATTTGTATTGATTTCATATGATGTTGAATGGTTTTAACCTTCTTTATCATCACTCAAATAAGATTGGGTATCATTAGCTTTAACTATCCAACTTTATCTCTATATTTGAAAGTCTAACACCTCTTACCATACATAACCTCATAGTATTTTGTTTGAATGATAGAATGGAAACTATAGTTACATGAGAACTACACTAAAAGAATGTGTTCATCCCAACATCCTTGAAAATACATTGAATAATATCTCAACATATCTTTTATAGTTTGAGCGGTCCTTTCAGATTGACCATCCATTTAAGGGTGATAAGTAGTGATAAAGATCAATTATGTATTCAATGCTTATTCAAGGCTTCTAAAAACCTCAAGGTAAACCTTAGATCTCGGTCAGATACAATAGAGACTTGAACTATATATAGTCTTACCACTTCTCTTATGTATATATTGTTGAGTTGGTCAATAGAAAAATATTCCCAGATAGTAATCAAAGTTGTTGATTTTGTAAGGTGATCGGCTACCACTCATATGAAATTATTTCTTTTTGATGTCCTAGGGTATCCTATGACCAAATACATGGTTATGGTTTTACATTTCCATACTATAAGGGGTTATTCTTTCATCATATCCTTAGACTTATATCATTCATCCTTGAATTTCTGTCATACCATGCATCGAGATAAGAATTTCACAATCTCTCCCGTCATGTTACCCACTATAAATTTTGCATCAAATGTCTATATATATTGGTTCTTCCCAAATGAATAAATAAGGATGAGTTATGTGAATTATCCCAAAGTTCACTCTTAAATTTTTGTTTTTATGGGTCACAAATCCATGTTCCGAACCATATGTATCCATCTTCAAAAAAGTTGAACTCCATAATATATGATACCTTCTTATGTAGAACTTCATTATATTTACAATCATGATTGATCCTCTCAATAATGGATGTTTGAACATTTATTTGAGAAATTTTGGATGAATATACTCTATTTATTTGAATATACATCTTTTTAATGTCTAAAAATATTAGATCCCTTTGAATCCCCATCGTTGATAGGGTTTTAGAATATTTCCTTCTCATAGGATCTAAAACATTGTTCACCTTCTCAGGATGGTAATGGGTTGAACAATGGTAACTCTTGATCATATCTAACCACATTCAATGGACCCTATTAATCTCCTTTTCTGTAAATATATACTTGAGGCTTTATTATCCCTATATAGGTCACAGATCTCTCCATATAGATAATTCCACCAAATATTTAATATGAAGATCACTACAGCCAACTCTAGATCTTGATTTGGGTAGTTCTTCTCACAGATCATTACTTTGAAGGAGGCATAGGCTCTCACTTTGTAATATTGCAATAGTACAAAACCCAAGACATTTTTGGATGCATTGTTGTTTGTAACAACTCGACCCAAACCACCTGGTCAGATCTAGATTCTATATGGCCACATGTTCACCTCCCCATACACAAGAGGTTGTTGACTAGTAACAAAGGTCTAAGTCCAATAGTGGGGAGACTATACCCTATCTATCATGTCATGGGATCAATAATATATAATAATATAACATAATAAATCATCAATGTATACATGAAAAAACTAAAGGAATGGAAGACATGTTGTAAATATAAATGGGGTTACAAAGTGGAAAACCATCCCATAATAATAAACGCTGATAAATAAATGAACAATAAATAAGCATTTGCGCATTCCTCTAGACTCTATCTTGGTCTACTCTGGTACTATACTCCACTTCTCAGATATCCACCATAGGGGTCTTACCCTTTGTCAGATATTACCCATGAAATCTACAAGCACAATGAAATGCATGAGTTGGGTATAAGTACAAGACTCGGTAGGAAACCACATATGTGTCCTTAACATAAGTGAAAAAATATAAAAAATAGTGTATGTAATTACATAATTACATGTTCAAATAAAAATACAAAAAAAGAATGTACCAAGTCATCATGCATTAACCAAGACTCCATGAACCCCGACACCAACTACTTTGAATCATTTTCATTAAGGATGTTAAGAAATAAAGTATCATCATCAAGGTAACATAGATCACCCCAACTATTTTATAGTTTTCATAGTAATTCCACATGTTCCACTATGTCAATAGCTAACCCCACCCAGATGGTGGTTTTCAGAGGAACATCGCAAGTTCCATCATGTCGATTCGTAGCTATCTTATCCTTTTAATCACCTAAAACCCAAGTCTATAGGAATCCCATACTAGTATCTTCTATAAATCCACTACAATTTTCCCTCAATAAGGACATCCATACTCACCTTTAAGGATTTTAGGACTGTGTCTAGTTTGGTAATTATCCATTGATTCTTTTCCCTCTACAAGGATAGCCACACCCCCCATTAATGATGTTAGAACTGCATCACTCCCAAACTCAAGGCCCCACATGAATATCTTGGTCCCTAAAGCATGATTCCAAAGTCCATACAACAAAAAAATAATACATCTCGTAGCATGGAATGATAAGGCACAATGTGATCAATACCAAGAGCACCACATAATTACATGGCCAAAATCAAGTAAAAAAAAACCAATCACTCACCCATATGAATCTCATAAAAAGTATAGGTTATTTTGGTATATCATGTATCTTGGAAACAACCATATATATATGGACTAATAAGGTAAAAAACCTCCTACCTCAAATCCATCGCTGTCAACAGCAAGTCCGTCGAAGATGTCATCACCCGAGCCATATTCTCACACCTTCTAAAGTACGATCATATGCCAAGGACTCCTAAAACCAAAACCAACTATTTAGTTTCAAGAAGAAATAAAATGTTGCATAAAATGATAGTTTCTCTCTCCTGGATAATTTCAAAAATATTTTTTTAGGCCAACGCATGCCCCCACGATATTCTCCTCATGAATAATTATAAAACTGCATTTTATAATATCTATATCTCTCTAGATTACTACATGGTCTTAGATGGAACCCCTTTAATAATTATTATTTTAAAAACAATATAATAATACTTGATAATTTGTATAATTTTCACTGATAATTTAATATCTATGTCGCTTGATAAATTCTTATATTTATCCTTAGATAATTTTTACAATCATATTTTAATTATTCATATGATAAATTCTCCTTCCATAATTATCTTATGATATTTTTTCTTAAATTATCCTTTGATAAGGATATAATTATCTTTTGATAATCCTTATAATTACACTTTCATAAGCTTGAATATTTGTCTTTTGATAATTTTTTAAATAATTATCTTTGTGTAATCCAAAATAATTATCATTTGATAATTATAATAAATTATCCCTTGAAAATTCAATGTGATTGTCATTTTATAAATATCTTCACATAATTCTATGAAATTATCATTTTATAATTATTATAATTATTTTTTGATAAATTCACTAAAATTATATTTTGATAATTTTTAAACATTATCCCTTTATAATATAATCTAATTATATTTGGATAATTCATTAATTTTATCTTCCAAAATATCTTGAAAATTTTATCCTTTGACAATTTGAAAATTATCCTTAATAATTTGATGAATTATAACAAGATAGTTAAAGGTTAAAAATATTTTATTTAGATTAGAAATTTGTTCAACAACTAAGACAGTCAGAAAAATTATAATAAATTAAATAAATAAAACAAAAAAAAATCTAGGAAATTAATTATGTGAATTGGTACACACGAAGTGGGAGAAGATGGTCGCTTCATGCCTAGAACACTTGAATCGAATCATGGGGCTTCACCTATCACATGTAGAGGGGTTTTGTAATTTCCAGGGATTAATTGAACTGACCAACACCAATAACTGAGTGCTTCAACTATTTAGAACCTCAAACACATATTTTCTTCACCAATTTTTCAAAACCCTAATTTAATATACCCTTTCAACAAAAAATTAATTTCTAGTCATTCACTTCACTAATTTAATGTGTTGTTGACTAAAATGGGTCAAAAATGGTGTTTAGTTGGAGGTTTTTTGGAAACATATTTGTGAAACAATGGAGTTATGTGTTGAAGAAGAAGTTAGAATAAAAAATTAATTTTATACTTAAAATAATATTAATATATTATTATTATTAAATTAATTAACCTTACATTTGATCTTTCCAAACATCAGATAAACACAAATCTTATGTCACTCCTTAGGTAAAACCTACATTACATACCTAACGATGGTCTCATAATTCTCCTAAGGTACAAAATTCGGGGTATACTTAAATTTCTTCTAAAAAAATATAATAAAATAGTAAATAAATTACCCTTTTTGTGATGTTACCAAACACCCAATGCAAAAAAATGGTCTGTCATGCCTGGGGTAACTCCTACATTTCAAAACTAACAGTGGTCTCTGATTTCTATTATGAGACACCAATTAGGAGATATTAAATTATTTTTGAAAAAAATAGATTTTGGATGATATAATATAATTAATATTTTTATTCTATATGGGCCAAGACTCTACAGACCCTATAATCTTTTTATAACTTAGCACCTCACTAAATTAATATTCCATTGAATATTCCAAGGTATTGGCAAGGCTTTTACCCTTTCACAAATCCATTAAATCATTTATTAAAGTGATTTTAATTGAAAAATTACTTATTCACCTAAAAATGTTCATGTATTATTAACAAAGATATATTTTTATTATCATTACGAATTTAGGATATTACACTTCTCCTCCTCTATGGACTTCTAAACCCTAAAAATTAACTCTAGAATTATTTCTCAAACAACTGAGGGAACTGAACTTGAACATCAGACTCACGCTCACACCTATCCTCCTGGATCTGTCCATGCTACCATCGAATCTAGACATGTGGTATCATGTTTCCTTAAAGTATTCTCACACTCTATTCTAATATTTTCATCATATTATCTTTATATGATTCATTTGGTTCCAACTCAACATCCTCACATTCTATAATATGCACAGGATCAGTCATGTACCTCTAAAGCTAAGAAACATGGAACACATCATGCATTCCTTAATAAAACATAGGAAAGTCTAAAGGGTGTGACACTTTACCCACTTGTTTGATGATATAAAAGGGTCCAAAAAAACATGGTGCTAGCTTTTACTGCAACCTCATAAATCAGTTCCCCGACCAAGGAGTCACTCTTAAGAAAAATCTGATCTCCAATAGAGAATTCTAATGGTCTACCCTTATAGTTGGCATAAAATATTTTTTATAACCTAAGAGATGATCAACCTATTATATATTAGATATACTCTCATGGAGGTTTGTCAAACCAAATTGGGCCCCACCACTGCTACCTCACCTACCTCATGCCATCAATACAGTGAACAACACAACATCCAATATAGATCCTCTTAAGGTTCTAAGGCTAGGTGATAATTTATTCTCCAATGATGTCTGGGATGTCATATTTACACATATCCTCCATTATGAGTACAGATTACATGGAAAATCCATCTGTTAGAGGATGGTACATTATTATGAATCTTAATTTAGTCACAAGGGACTTCTGTATGTCTTACCAAAACTACAGTGTAAAACCTGTGTGTGTGGTAGAAATAATCCACAAGGAAACTCCTCATGATCATACCATCTCACAGATGTAAATATTTTCCAGTTAGACTACTGGGTATGTCTTTATGATTGGAAAAAAACTAAACAACATTTTTTAGCCAATAGACAATCACCCAGACTACATTTTGACTCCTTGGGGTCCTCGGTAACCACATCATAAGTCCACCATGACGTCCTCCCACCTAGTGATATGGAATTACCTCATTAAACTCTCACTGATGGAATCATTGACTACTTCTCTATCATATAATAGGGTTTTATACTGTTTCAAAATGACATATTAAAATAATGGTAAGTTAGGTAAAACACAACTCTTTGAGTTTTTCAAGATAAAACACACCTCATACAGATATAAGAACACTAGTATTTTGTGGGATAGAAGATCAAAAAAATGTGTTCAAGAATATACCATGTACAATAACAAGTTACTCCTCACTATCTTTTTGAGCTTGACAAATTTCATTAAAATGGTCTACCTCAGATCTAAGACCCTATCCCTAAGTCATCTTTGTCTAAGAAGTCTTTATCCTTTTGGGGGGTTACCCACTCTCATCTTTTCCTGATCTTCCAGTACCCCTACTAAATTCCATTTTGAAAAATCATTAAATATGACCACTCGTAACACAATGGTGACACTCCCCAAACATATTCCTAAAAGATCTTTTATAATGACCCCTTATCCCAAAGTTTTAAAACATGTCTCCCATAGATGATACTAATAAATTCTTATCTTATAATATTATTGGAACTGTCTCTAAGGTGAAGTTAAAACTTATGATGATGCCTAACCTCATCATAGCTGAATAATTATAAACCTCTTTCTTTCTCAAGAGGTACTGAAAAGTCCATGATCAACCCAGACTATCTTCCACCACTCTTGTGAGAAACCTCAGCCTTCCACTTCCTACTTACAAGCGTAACACAAGAAGGTCAATTGGAAACTGGGAGAAATATTTGAACTATATTCCCCTATAGTCTTTTATTGTTCACTAGGGCCATTAAATGCAGCTTCCTGAGTTATTTCACATATTAAATCACTACCGTTAAGATCTATTGAATATCCATGATTTTATGGGCATAGTATGGATTCATTGTACTTGGAAGAAACTCTTTAAAAGAAAAAGTTTTTGAACATTTTCTAAGATAGAGCTTCATATATTCATGAAAGGCCCACCACACCGCACCACTACTTAGTGGTTCATTGTAACATTAATGCTTCTAGTACCACATTACAGACCTTAGGTGTGTTAATGAGATTGAAAATATCCTCAATGATTCATATCCATTCATTTATATATATTTTTTCACTGGTGCCCTAAAATACTCGAGGATTCAAAAGCTATAAGTTTGTAGAATATTTTACCATAGACCTTGGTGGAAGGACTCCAAGATGGAGTAGGCCTACTACCTGTACCCCTTGGGAAGGTGCGAAAATGTGCTCAGAAGTAGGATGGTTATCTGTTGGTCCTATCAAAAATCTACATGGTAAAATAGTTTTTTACAGAAGTGACATTAGGAACATAACAAGTCTTATCTAGTCTATAAGATCACACAAAGTGTTCCATGGAAGTTTACGCTCAACCCAAGGTATAACCCCCCTATTACTAACCCTTGTCTCCAATCCTAAAAAATTTTCATAGTCATCATATATATACTAACACACACAAAATGCTTAGTTCAACTAATAAATTCCTAAGAGGAAAATATCACACGACCATAGAAACTATCCCAAATAGATAGCACAAATCAAGGCATTTAATTTAATAACTTCTATGCATAATAGTAATGGTATATATGTGTCATGTGAACCTAAGTTCATAGTAATGATTCTTGTACACAAAAAAAATATCATAAATAATATATCAATAGAATGTGAATCACCCAAGGGAATTTTAACCATTTATAATAGCAAAACATAATTTAAACAATTTATAGAAACTCATAGATACACTATATAGTGATAGCCAGTCACTTTTAAAGTTCCCCTGCCTGAGTACCAAACATACTATCTCTTATCTATCTTATCTCATCCCATGGAAAAGAGAAGAAAAAGTTAGTGAATATTGATTCAATGATTCCATTTTATAAAATCTCAACCTAAGACACTAGATCTAAGATGGATTCTCTATGGATTCATGTGTGCCTCCTCAAATGCAAGAGGCTTCTCACTAGAAGTGATGGTCTAATTCCATCAGTGAGTTGACTATACCCCCCATATCATGTCATGATATCAATAATAAAAACTAAAAAATATATTAAATATATTAAATAACTTGACCTTTCATGAGATCTATCCAAATGTCATAAGTTCACAAAGGTTATGTCGTGTCTAGGGAAAAACTCTTATTCTAAACCAAACATTGGTCTCATATTTCTCCTATGATACACCATTTGGGACATATTTAATGTTTTTGTATAAAATAGTAAAAATATTAAATAAATTACCCATGTGTGATGTTATCAAACACCTAATGTGCAAAAATTATATGTCATGCCTAGGGAAAATCTCACATTTTAAAACCAATTGTGATCTCAGATTTACTATATGAGACACTATTAAGAAGATATTCCATTATTTGGGAAAAAAAGAATATTCATGATATAATATATTTAATATTTTTATTTCATCAGAACTGAGTCTCTACTGGTCCTAGAATTCTGTTTAACTCAGCACCTCACTTTGAAAATATTCCATAGAATATTCGAAGGTATTAACATAGCTTTTACCCATACACAATGCATTTAAATCATTTATTAGAGATATTTGTATTGAAAATTTATATTTTCACATAAAAATTTTAATAAATTATTAACAAATATGATTTTTATTTTCATTAAAAATTTTGGATAGTACACTATAGAACACAAATCAATTTCCACTATTGGGTAATGTGAGAAAGGGTCCAGTGATAATCCTTTTCTTTATCTCTGTATAACATTTTTCACACTCTTTATTCCAAACAAACATTACCCCATTCTAAGTTATCTTAATTAATGGGAATGAAAATAATGAGAATGTTATAAAAAATCGACGATAGTACCTATATAATAGAAGGAAACTGTAGATATTTTTCATTGAGGTCAGTCAGGTACATCCTTCAATTGCCTCTATTTTTGAAGGGTCTATAGATATCCCTTTTATAGTGATAACATTCCCTAGGAATGTTACTTAATCCAACTAGAATTCACATTTAATATACCTTTCATACATATTTTATTTATGTAAGTTATTTAGTAAAGTATTCAAATGATCCTTATATTTATCCTTCATTTTAGAGTATACGTGAATATAATCTATAAATACAACCATAAATTTGTTGAGGTGACACTTAAAGAATCAATTCATTAGGTCCATAAAGATTTATGGAGCATTAGTGATTCTAAATAGAATCACTATAAAATAATAGTGCCTCTATCGTGTATGAAAATAAATCTTGGCGATATCCTCTTTCACCTTTACATGATTGTATCCGAACCAAATATCCACCTTTGAGAAATACTAGGCTCAATGTATCTAATCAAACAATTCATCAATACATGGAAAGTGATACTTGTTCTTGATCATGATCTTTTTGAGCTCATTATAATCAATTCTGAGGGGAATTGAACCATCCTTCTTCTTGAAAAAGAGTACTGGTGCATCACACATTGAAGTTGTTGGGTGTATAAACCCTTTATCGATATTCTTCTATAGTAGATTCTTTAGCTCCTCGCGTTCAAAAATATACATTCTATATAGATCATTGGATATCGATAAAGCTCTGGTTAGGAGATAAATTGATAAATCAACATCATAAAAAGGAGGAAGACCAAGTAGATCTTTCAGAAACGATTAGAAAATCCATTACAAATGATATTTCATCAGGGATGATATTTTATTTAGTTTGGTTCATTTGAGATAGATGCACTTACACTCAATAAAATAATATTAATTCTTGATATGATGGTACTAAAGAATATTCATCCCCCTCCTTTCACTTGTATAGAATATGAGGGTTATTTTTTTTATGGAGGTGGATTTCCTTCTCTCATAAATTTATGTTAGATCTATATAAGTAAGGTCAATCCATACCCATAATTGAATCTAATTACACAAAATAGAGTATCAAAAGGATATATAGGATGTTAATTCCAATAATTTTGATAGGGGAGGATTGATATACTTGGGATTAAATAATTTCCCCATTTTCCATTTTCACAAATAACTCTACTTCCATGATTGGAAGTGTTGTTTGAATGGTTAGAATAAACTTTCATGATGTGAAAGAATTCATATGACTATAATAAATTGTATATTATCTATCCTAGAATGAATAACTAGTGAAATGTCACCACATCATTGATGGTATCCACCTCAGAAGCTATGGTGGAATAAGATTTCTCTTTCTTCCTTAGAGGTTGTTGGAATTGATTGTCTCCGAAAACCCTTGGCTTAGGGCATTGGATTGCATAATTCATGTATTCAATAAAACTGAAACCTTGTACAATTAGCTAAGGGTTGACTATAAAATTAATTTATTCCATTACATTGGTGGGTTTCTCCCATCAGAAATCACTAAGTAGGTTTCCTTCCCTCCCACACCTAAAGTATTTCCTCATCCCCTTCAGCCAATTTTTGGTATGATTCTTCCCACAGTTTGCACAAGTGAGATATTGGGAATCATTTCCACCATTAGATTTATCCATCATACTAATATAATGAAACTCCATTTTTCATTTCTTATACCCATTAAAATCTTGAGATTCATTTATCATCGCTTCAACTATGAGAACACATCATAAAATTTCCTTATAGTTTTCAATGTCCTGAATTCTCAAGTCTTTTTATAGACTCAACTTCATCCCACCAAGGAAGTGGTCAAATTTAATTTAGGGGTAATGAAAAATATATAAGTGTATCATGCAGTCTTGTGAATTTCTCCTCATACACCCCAATGGATTCATCATCCTTTTTCTTGAGGCTAAAGAAGCCCCTCTCTATTTTAAGATAGATATTTCATGGAAAATATTAATCCAAAAATAGTTTTCGTGATTCCTTCCACTTAATATCTTCTATCTCTTACTCAGGATTCATATTTTTACTAATATCCACCATTGATCATCTTCTCTTCCGATATGATAAATAGCCATAATGACATTCTCTTACTCAATGTATTGATGGATAAAGAAGGTGTACTCAATGGAGTTTATCTATTTCTCCATGATTAAGGGATAATAATAACCATTTAATTACAGAGTTATTTATTGCATAAGGGTCTCAATTTCAACTTTTATTCATTAGGGGGATTCAAGAATTCATACAAATTAAAGTTTCATTTAAAAACATTAGTCAATTGAGAAATTAATTTCATGAATTTCATGATTCCTTCTCTCATTAGGTTGGTAATTTCATTTGGGTAGTAATTGTATTGTTCTTCACATTGTTTGTTGACTTGGTTCCTCTAATTTCCATCCATTGACTAGAATAAGGTGAAATTTATGGATGATTATTTTTAAACTAGTAATCACATAAATGGGAAACCATGAAAATTAAAGGTAAAAACTCATAAATAATATATATTCTTTAACCTATGAATTTATAGGATTCAATATAAGTTGTTCATAATCTATTTCCAAACATAAAATATTATATTCATTTTAATTTCCTTAATAATGGTTCATAGGGAACATATGAATTTACCAAAGAATATATACACAAAGTTTCAAACCAAGTGTACAAGAAGGCCTATTTTCATGCACTAGGTGATGATCATGTCTAGATCAATGTTCCATTTTAGTGGTTATTACCACTAGGAACCCCTATTCTAGATCCACATCCACTAGTAGTATCCAGATAGGGGAGTATTTTCTTAGAAAAAACTTAATCGATACTTTAGAAAAATATAGGTATTTTTTTATGTTTATTCTTAAATATAAGTATTTTTCTAGAGTTTTCTAATACTAATAACAAAAATAAAAATACTTTCATTTGATACCAACTATAACAACCCATTCTTTATTTCACCTTAATTTTTTAATTTTTAAATAAAGGTACACATATTACAATACCATGATATCATGAATCCTACTATATTTGGGAAATTAGTTAAATAACGTATCAACTTGAAAAATGGATAAAAATTTACTAAAAAATCCCTATCATGCTCCTAAAATTCCATCATTCTTATAAAACTATATGGGATAACCTGGGGACATACATAAGAAAGGGGTGACCCATAAATCCAAGTAAGAAAATAAATAAATAATAACATTGGGTAAATAAGTACATTTTATCCAACAGTCATATAAAGGTAACATAAGAGGAGTGATAATAACATTCTTGAATAATGAGTCATTATACAACATAATAGAATAAAAGCGACATGGGAATATAGAAACAACATAAATCATGTCACAAACATAAGTCAACGATTGATTTCAATACAAAATCACATGATGTAATGAGTCCAATAATGTATTAGGTTTAATCTTTAATCCTAAAAATGTGGTATCATGAGACTAAAGCTTTACCCATTTCATTGGAGCGCTATCAAGAGGCACCCATCATAATATGTACATGATCATGTGTTCAACATTGATCATTCAACATAACAACATATTTCATCACATTTAATCACATGATCAAGGAGTGTGGGTTACATATGTGGAATTACCCTATAAATTAAGGATAGGTACATCTAGTTGAATATAGTTGAGTAGAAATGGTGATGGTTATTCACAATACAAAATTTTGGCATTGAAAAATCATAGGATAATTTTGGCAGTATAACGAGGGTACATAACATTTCAATTGATTGATTAATGAGAGATAAATGGAAATATCATACAATTATAATCATAATGGAAGTAATAGGTATGCGTAATAGCATATCCCATTAAGATCAAATGAAAATAAAAAGGGATAACATAAATTAGGTACTTGAATAAAGAGGTGAAGATCCCTTACCTTGAAAGGGTGCTTCTAAAAGCATGGGATGCGATTATTGCGAGATTGGGGAACCATGGGAGGGCACTATAAAGGTAATTTAAAATAATTTTCATGATCCAAGAGTTTTTATTGAAGATAAATGGAATTTTTGTTGGGTTTATATATAAAATATATAATATAATTATTTATCAATTTCTAAACTTTGGTTTTGGACTCTATATGATAAAGTAAACAAAACCAAAAACCCACCCATGGTTCTTCCCATGGTTTCTAAAAAGGTGAATGTTTTTTGTTATTATATATGTTTAAAAAATGTGATCAATAAAATAATAACCTTGGTGATGTGGATGTGATTCATGTTTAAAAAGAATTGATTATAAAACCATAAAATATAATATATATTTTGGAGGATTCATTAAGGATTTATAAAATTAATCAAATAACAAAAAAAACATATTATTTTAAATATGAAATATATATTTGGTCTTTTATAAATTTTATGGAATATATTATATCACTTTTAGTTAATTATGATTTCACAATATGCACCCTATATTTATATTGTAATAAATTTTATCAAATAATTTGAGTGTCTCCAAATATTATAATAAATTCACCATTGGATAATTTGGATGTGAAGATTTAAAAAATAATATTTATTTTATCCATTAAATTATCTAATTATAGTAATTTAAACTTTTAAATCAAAAATCCACAGTTATTGAAAAATGATGGGTTTTTGAATATCAGTTTTCTAACTCTTATAAAATTTATTTTTTTGTATTCATAAAATTATATTATCATTTAAATTTAGAAAATATTATTAAATAATAATATTTTTTTCAAATTAAATTTATTTTAAAATATATTTAATACATTAAAAATATTTCCTTGATTGAAACTATATATTTATCATAAATACATTTTGTGTTTCATCACATTGAAAAAAAAGTTTTATAAAAATTATTATTTATCCATTTTACAGTAATAATAAAACGATAAATATAATCATTGATTTATTAAAAACTAAAAATATAAAAAACATACTATTAGGGTCATGATACATAACCCTTTATTACACAAGAAAACTCCCTATGGGTAAGGTGCACGATGGTGAGATTTTATTGGGGGTGGTTTGGTATACATGGTTTGGGTCGTGATCTCAATGATCTCGAACGTCTCCCATAAATTGTTTTATTCAATATTTAGTTATTTAAAAACAACTTGGGAAAGGTCAAGGTCAAATCCTTGTTATTTTAACTCCCTAAAAATCTATGATAAATGGGATTTATAGGGTACAATTCTAATGGTCATAGTCATCACCTCTTCCATCTGTGTCAATTATAATTTATCATCACCCTTTATTTATAATAGACATATGATCACTGTTCGACAACTATATGTGGCCAGTTCCATGGCTGAGTGGTACTCAACCACTAGCGTCCCCATCCAGGAGGTCCTATGTCCATTCCCTGATGGGTGTAGGTACTATTACAGTACTATGTAGGTGGTGATGTAGACAATGACAAAGGTAGGCAGTGGCATAGGCATGATCCAAGGAGGCGGTGATGGAGGCATGCTATAGACTCAGTGTCACAGGTAAGATGATAGAGGCGTGATGATTCATAGGGCCTTCAGGCCGGTTAATGGGACTTAGGTTCATGTAATGGGCTTCATACCCACTAGGCATACAAGCCATATACTAAATAAATAAGTCTTGATTGGTGGGCTATCCCCTTGGGGGGTTATGGTCTGCCTTTCCATCCTTGGTGTGACATGTGTGTGTGTGTGTTTGAATGTTATTATACCCTAGGCACATTATATATATATATATATATATATATATATCAATGGTTATGATTCTTAATGGTATTTTAAATTTGATATGCCATATAACTATTCAAAATATTCAAAGTAGTGTATGTGTTTTCCATTACTTCATTTCTTAATAAGGAATTTACCCATTTAATAATCAAATTTCAGTTATAAATGTTTGTGTGGTTACACAAGTTCTACTATGAAATATTTCATTGATAGAAGTTTCAGCCAAGTTATCATTTGATATCTTATTATTTTCCTTGCATGATATTCTTGGATAAGTTAAGGCATAATATATCTTCAGAATATGTACTCTAATCATACTCGTCTTCCACTTCTAATGGGGAGTATATATTTTTTAATGCAATCTTGTGAGGATTTGTTTCATTTATATATATTTTAATTTTCTAGTGGAGATATCTATTTATTTTTTATTATAAATCAATATATTTAGACCCAAAATTGGAACAATGGAAACAATATTTGTAGAAATAATTTCATCTATGAGAGGAAGGATATTTTCTCATTATTCTTTGTCAAATTCCCAATGATTTTTCATTCAAATAACTACTCACCTATTCATAATTAGACATGGTGTGACAAAGAAAAAAATAAAATTAAAACATCATTAGAGTAAATAGGTTCTCACCTTCATTATTACACATATCTCTAACTAATTAATAACTCCTTCATTTTTTATTAACCATCAATGATTTAGGACTATTTCCAACACACTATTTCCCTTTATTCAAAATTGTCATTTTCTATGATTATGTTGTCTTCATACTCAATAAAATATCATCAACCTTATTCTTTCATCTATTTTAAAATATCAATATTCTTATTTTGTATGTATTTATGATCATATAGTGATTCACTATTCATTTTCACACTTATAACACTATGTTAAATTGATTTTCTTTCATAAATTCCAAATATAATAACAAATTGAACTTCATATTTAATTCAATTAGTTAATGTTTATCACTTTTAAAAAGATAAATTTCACTTTTTTGGATTATTAAATTATAGGTGGAGGTGAATTTGAGATCCCATGATTAAATTCATCAAAAATGTGTTAAACTGTACAAGATCCCAAGAAAACATCTAGAGTAAAATTTACACTATGGTTATTTTTTCAACTAATTGGGATTAAATTTAGTGAGTGGATGAAAACTATTGTGGGATATAATTCTATATAAAACCAAGGATCCCAATTCATCCATTTTGAGTCCTAGAATATTACATCATTTGAAATAATATTTATTATCTTTAATCTCAAGGTCTTTTCAAAAATTTAGCCATATAGTGGGATGTAGGCCTCCAAATGGGGAAAACATTTTATCTTAAATAATAGTGAGATAATGTAGTATAATCTCCCAAATACATGAAAAATGTAGTATTTCTAAATTTATGGTGACCTAAACCACATTCTACATTGCTAATAAATTTCAACCTTGGGTACCCAATTTGCAACTTCAAATAATGAGTGAAGTGGTACTATTTTTGGATAGTACTAGGGTTTTTGAAAAACACCTTTTAGGATCTAAATATTCTTATCCACATAGAGAGAGATGAGATGAATAAGGATATCCCCCCAATCATCCACCTCCTCTTTATGGAAATTTAATTAGTGGTCGATCAATTTGAGGGATCTCTACACATTCTAAGGGATTTTAAGCACATCTATTGACTACTGTTTTGGAGAAATTTGTGTTCGAAAATATCTATTTCGTTTTTATCTTACTTTGATATAAATTTGAAGGCCCTGTGTTGGTGGGATCGAATTTAATTATATTTGTTTTTAACAAATTGGGGTGATATTTTGTTGGTTTTGGGTGGAGTGGAAGCATAATATGGTGAGAGATATATTAAAATTTATTTTAATATTTGTGTTTCCCAAAACCTTGAGTTAGGATCTTGCACATCAAATTTATTGTTAATTTATTTAATATAGAATAGAACTAATAACTGATGTTATTATCATTCTTCGATGTGGATGATGGTTTTCTAAAAAGGCCCATTAATATTTCCATTGTTGTTTTTATGAGGATCCAAAGATAGAATCCATATAGTGGTGATCCACACATACTCCTTTGATCTCCAAACAATGCCAAATGATATCTGGGTAATAGCACGGGGAATAAAATGTCTTTCATTGTTAGTTATCGATCACTAATTATTCAATATTGAAGAAATATATCTATAATTTTTCATTATTAAAAGGAGGACAGATGGAGGAGTATGTGCAAGAAAAATTCTATTTTTGATAACATGGATAATATCCTTAACTGATTATTTATAAAGTTATGGTTTAGGTTTTAAGATTTTTGTATTTCATATCAGCCTATAAATAATATTAAAACCTTTAATAAACCCCATTCCACATATTATTATTATTATTATTATTATTATTTTGGTGTGCACAAACTTGCGTAATAAAAAAATTTTAATGACTTTTTAATTAATATTTTTCTTAAAACACAGTCTTGGTATGTTTGAAATCCTCTTAAATTAATTGAACATATGAATAAAAAATTAATTTAAATATTTCATTAATAAAAAAATATTTTATATCGATATAATATGAATAAAATTATCCCTCATTCTTAAGAATAATATTTATTCAATTAATTGTATTCAAAAATAATTTAATCATGATCATTTGAAACTATTACTGCTTCCTCTACGATTATTTCTTGTTGTCATTAAGATAGATTGCCTAAAGTACAATATTACTGTCTAGAAATGGTTTAAGGCACCAAATAGAATTAACTTAATGTCACACTGATGAAAATAATATATGAATGCTCACTTTGTAATATAACACTTTGTTGAAATATCTCATCAATAAGGTTTCACATCTATGTAACCAGCCTATTTTCTTGATATATATTTATTTGGATATATGAAATAAACACATCATTACACCATGGTTATGAAATTTAATGAAATGGTTCTATTCCAATCAAAGGTATGAGATAACAACATTCATAAAATTAGAAGGGACAAATCCTTCCTTGACTTATCCATTTAAGACATGTCAATCATGATGCACCAAATATACCCTACCTCACTAGGAACATATTCCATCATGGTTTTAATCATAAAATATAATTGCGTGAGTCATTAAATGCATTAATTATAATCTTAAATTCTATGTACCATTACATACACTCGCAAATAGAACTATCTGATGACACCAAAACAAGCATAATTACCACTGGTAGTTTTATTCTATTAATAACTCATCGTAGAGATTACCATGTTCGAACATCATGAGAAGAAGAAAAATCTTATTCCGAGTAGTCATAACTAAAAATCTATGTACTATGTGTATGATAATATTATGTTATCCAACCAAAAATAATTATTTAAGAACATCATCATAGCACTTCAATGTTCTCATTATAGTAGGGAACTACTATGACCTTATCAATTCGACGTATACTCTAGGAAATTAGTACATTTTAGTCATGTATAAAAATGACTATTATGTAATAAGAAATTTTTTTAATATTTGATGAATTTAATATACATGTAATCAAAGTAAAAATAGTTGTTCCTAGGACACCAACTCTAACAAACTCCCACTTGGACTACAGCCAATTACCTATGACTTCCAACTCACTAGACCTCACAAGATAATCATTTTTTAGCTGAGTTAACTCTTTATTCAAGGGGTCATACATGTTTTCTTTCATATAAATATTTCTCACTGAAACCTCAACTCTATGATAAGAATCCCTCAAGAGATGAAACTTCCAAAGTATGTTCTACATCCACTAATGTGAACTTGGCTCTTTTACGAGAGCCACCGCAGAAATATTATCACAATATAAAGTGGTAGGATCTTTAATACTAGGAACCACATCTATATATTTGATGTATTTTCACATCCATACTACATCTTTATCTTCCACATAAGAAAAAATAAACTCTAACTCTGCTAAAGAATCTAGAATCATAGCATTATTTGAGATCTTCTATCTCACAACACCTCCATTAAAAGTGAAGATGTATCTTGTTGATGACTTCATGTCCTCTTGATCAATTTGGAAATGATAATATTTATATCCTATAATGATTAGTTTCTATAATCCTCTATAAACCAAGAACATATCATTTTCATTCCTCATATACTTAAGGGTGGTCATGAATTTTATCCCATGGCGCTCACTTGGATCAACTTGACATCTTCATACCTCACTTATTGTATAGAAAACATCTAGGCTAGTACATAGCATAGCGTACATGACTGGACCAATCATTGATCTGTATAGAATACTTGATATTTTATTTCCTTACTCATGCGTCTAAGGACACATTATCCTAGAAAGATGAATGTCATGTGACCCTGGAAACAATCCCCTCTTGGATTGTTCCTAATTGAATATCTTTAGTATCTTGTCAATGTATGTTCTTTGAATTAGGCTAAGAAAACTCTTGGATCTGTCATTATAAATCTTGGTCACAAGTATAAATATTTCCTCACATAATTCCTTCAAAGATAATCATTTATTCAACCATGTCTTAATATATTGTAAGACTATTATTTCATTTCTAATGAGTAATATGTCATCAATATATACCATTAATAAAATGACAGCACTCTCATTAAACATTTTTTAGATACAAGGATCACACTTATTCTTTATGAAACAAAATTCCATTATGGATTCATCAATATGAATGTCCTTTGACCTTGATACTTTCTTTAATCCGTAAATGGATTTTTAAAATTTTCATATCTTGTTAGCATCTTTTTTAGCCACATACCCTTTGGGTTGTATCTTATAGACATATTCCTAAAGGATCCCATTAAGAAAGTCTATTTTTACATTCATTTTACAAATCCCATATTCATGTTATGACATAATGGAAATTATAATTCTGATGGATTTTATCATTAAAATTGGTGAAAATATTTTTTCGAACTCAATTACTTGATGTTGTTTAAACCCATTTCCTACCAGTTATCCCATATAGGTACTGATTTTTACTTACATGTCTAGTTTCTTCTTGAATAACCATTTACAACCAATAGGCATTACATTCACTGGAGGATCCACCAAAATCTATACTTGTTTTTGGTACTTGGAATACATTTTAGAATTCATGGCTTCCTATCACTTGGAAACATCTATGCCGCTTACCACTTACTTATAGGTTATAAGATCATTATTATCAACTAATAATGTGTCGAAATCTGTAGTGGCTAGAAAACCATACTGTTATGGTTATCTAACCACTCTTGTACTCCAACATAGTACATGTGCCTCTAGAATAGTATCCTTTTCAATAGGGATTTGTGGAATCTGTTCCTAGGCTAACTCTTGTCTTCCATGAGCCTCAACTTCAACAAATCCTGTCTCACAACCACTATATCTTTTAGACATGTGCTCCCTCTCATGGAATATGTCATGTATTTCCACTATTACCTTTTTATCTGAGGGTTCATATAGGAAATACCCCCTTTTTTGGTATATCCTATAAATATACACTTTTCACCATTGGATGAAAGTTTGTTCCCTAAAGAGGCCTTAAAAAATGCTTCGCAGCCCCACATATGTAAGTATGAAAACACTGGTTTCTTTCTATTCCATAAATGGTATGGTATGATATCTGTTACTTTATTTGGAAGTTGTCTTAGTATTTTTTCTATTGTTTGTAACACATATTCCCAAAAGGATGATGGAAGACTCACATAACTCATCATTGAACTCACCACGTTCAACAATGTGTGGCTCCTCATTTCACACACACCATTTCACTGAGGTGTATATAGAGGAGTGAGATGAGATATGATCTCAAACTCCCATAAGTAATTAATGAAGTCTTGACTAATATATTCTCTACTATGGTCTGAGTGGAGTTTCTTAATCATCTTACCAATCTAGTTTTCTATTTAATTATTGTATTCCTTGAATTTATCAAAATAATATGAATTATAACTCATTAAGTATACATATTAATATATACTAAAATCATTCATAAAATTTAGTAAGTATGGGTATTCACCCCTTAATTTAATAAGAAATATTCCACTCACATTAGTATGAACTAATTAAATAATCTATTTGGACCTTTCTCCTTTTCATTTAATGTGGCTTTGGCCATTTTACCTTGTAAACATGTGTGACATAGACCAAGTGGTTTCCATTCATAAGAATGTAAATATCAATCTTGGTATAATTTTGTCATGCAATTTTCATTTACATGACCTAGTTTGTGATTCTATAGTTTATGTGGTATGATTCATGTGAAGTAGTTTTGTTATCGATTTCTGTTAAATGTTTCATGTAATTCAATATATAAAGAACACTATTTAAATGAAACATACCGTAAAAAAAATTCTATCTTTATACCAGAAGAAACGTCAACATCAAAATTGGAAAATAAATCTATCTGTATCATGTTTGGATATATAAATACTGTTTTTGGTAATGAATGACACATAATAACAACCCTCCAAAACCAAGAACATTATGGTCAGTAATTTGAGGTGAAAGTACGTGATAGCTATAGCTACATGTTTAGATCCATTGGATTCTTTAAGATCTACCTCATCACATGCAATATTTCTGAATATAATTAGTTTCGGTATTTTAATAAATATAAGAGAACAACAATCTATATGTAATACCTAATTTTTAGAAATAGATAAATTACACTCTATAACAAACACACCTAAACCTTTCCCATTATTCTTTGGCTGGGTGCATTTTTTCTTCTAGTTGCCTTTATTACCATATGTGAAATAGATATCATTTTATCCCTTTCTTTCCCCTTAGAATTCTTATTCTTGAAAGGGTGTGAAGAAGCATTGGTCTCAAATTTATTCTCATTTCCTTTCTATTTTGTAATGATAATGACAGATGATTTTTCATGATTTGTATCCTTATCTACTTAGAGAAGGAGATTAAGAAAATCTAAGAAAGATGTCTCAATATTTTTCATATTAAAATTATCAAGAAATATAGAGAAGATCTGAGGGAGGGATGATAGAATGAGATCGGTGCCCAGATCTTCTGGGATTTAAAACCCTAGAACCTCTAGGCACTCAATATAGCCAATGAGCTAGAATACAAGAGGCTTAGTTTGGGAACATTATCCAAGTATGCTCTAAAAGAGACCCTTGGAGATCTAAAACCATTCCTTTTTATCTCTCTCTTGGTAATGACCATGGAGATGCTAAAGCATGCTATACACATCCTTGTTTTCTTGAGAATTCATGATCTCACTAGACATGTGTGAAAGTATCAAACATTTAACATTGACTACATCGCTCAAATGGTTTTCATAGATAAGGAACTCTTCATCACTAACTTTTTTAGCTAGAATATTGTGCATTGGTGATTTTGGAAACTAACATTTCTGTTCATGGAATAACATAACTAAAATGTATCTAAACCACTCCAAAAACTTAATTCTAGTTATGAGGTTGTCTTTCTACAATATTGATCATAGGGATAGTTTAGATGAATATATTTTCATTGTTTTCTACAATTAAAAGAAAATATTATTTTCACTTTTCCTTTATTAAAAATTATGTGAGAAATAAAAAACCAATTAATTTTATTAAATCTCTCACTATTTTATCAAATCCTAATATCACTAACCATTGAACTCATAATATTATGTTGCTTCAACATTAAAGTGGATAGGATCTATATGCCCCTTAATATGGCCCCAATGAGGGTTGGCTATGATACTTGAAGGTATTTATGTTTGTAGGTTTTTTTCCAACTATGGGCTTTCATCTCCTTGATCTGTTGAGTGGACTCCCCTATATTGAAATCCTAACATGTCTTTCCTCAACACAAGACTCCAAGTTATAAAAATTCTAGCATGGGATAGTTCTATTGATGTAATATGGTTAAGTCCACCCATAACCTTCATAAGAACTCCATGTTAAAATTAAGTGACCTAGTAAAGGTTGGTAAAACACTTAGTTTTAAGCCTTTCATTATTAATTAAGTAATGGATGGACAATTGTGTAATAATATTTACTTGAGGGATTTTAATTTATTATGCATAAATTTTATATTGTTTTATCCTTTACATATCTTTTTAATATTAAGTGAATGTTACATAATTAATTAAACATGTTGGATAAAACATTTATTCATAACTAATTTATTTAATTTTCATCTTTGAACATTTATTCATTTATTCATGTGATCACATCCTTAAATCCATCAAATAAATAATTCCATAGATAGAAATAATTAAATAATTAAATGAATTGTTCATGATATTTATCTAACTATTGATTTAATGAGTGGACATTATATAACCCTTTGAGCTATGGGAAATAACTCATGTTGCTAATCTTGGATTGAGTTATAGCATTACACATGTCCACCTTTGTAACACCTAGTTTGGCATCATTATGATTCCATCTTGAACCATATCAATGTGAATTGGGAAACTCGATTAATTACAAATATTTATAACTCACATAGAGATGAGGAGAAACAAAGTATTGGTTAAAGGGGAATTACATAAATATCCTTTGGCATGAAAGTCCTATATAATAATGTAAGGAGGGATGACTCTCATGCAATCAAATTTTATTTAATAATAAACAACTAAAAACCCATGAAATAAATTAAATTAAATTAATTCAACCACACACACTATTATTGGTCAAGATCATGGACATTCATACTTGAAGCATATATAAAAACATAAATGTCTAACCCTTATTTCATATTCATCTTTTATTATTAAGATAAACACACTTTAATTAATTAATTAATTAATTAATTACCTTTCATCTAAATGATCTTATCAATTCATTTTGAGATAACAATTATAATGGAATTAATGAAAAATAAATAGAAAAACCAGTAGTTGTGGAATTATTAAAATAAATTAATTGAGAATGTATATTTCTTTAAACCCATTATTAAATTGTCAAACACTTAAAGTGTAAGTCAATTATTATCCAGATACATTTCATGTACGATTATTTTCGTTTATATGGGTCACACACCTAAGGATTTGGAGTGTTTACTCGGCCGGACTACATGACGTGTAGATGCTAGCTACATGGCATGTATTCATTTTTTGTGTGACCAAGATACTAATATATGTATTCAATGTGAATCTCATATGATTATACAAAATTTACAGAATTGATATATTCCATGTGATCTAAATATTTCATGTCTATGCAACCCGCTAAAAGACTCGGCATGTCGTTAGGTGAGAGACTACATGACATGATCACTCTAGCTGCATGTCATATATCTCTAATTCTATTATTCTAGATAACTCAATGTTTATCTTAGATGAGTATATTGATAAACTTCACACAATTTACACCACATAAACTGCATGTATATCATAAATGTTCCATGTTTTTTGTCTTGTATGGTTAGACCATGTATAATGATCACATGGATTGCACGATTTATGCCGCGAACCCGTGTAGACTACAAGGAATGTATGCCGATACACATCATGTAATCTGAAAATTGTGTTTTAGGTTATCCAATCAACACTTTTCATACATAGTGTGTAATAATTTAATGGTTCTCCATGTGTCCCTTGGCACATCAAGATGCAGTGCACTAGGGTACACGACCTGTATTTTTGAGTACACACGAGGAAACCTTGTCTCACCAACCAAAATTTGGAAATTTCCAATGGAATATTCATTATTTATTTATCTGTTCTTAGACTTTTAAGAAAATGAAACACTAAGTTAAAAATATAAATATGTTGAATTAGGTTAATTCAAATTTGATTAAATAATTAATTACCTGAAATGAATATATAACTACAATTGCATATAGATAAACAATCAAATAAATAATTTTAAATGTAAATTTGACCTCTCTCATAAAAAGTTATGGTTTTGGGTGCAGCAGAAGTGTGTGATGGTGGGGGATGTATTAAAATTTATTTTGATATTGTTTTCCCAAAACCATGAGCGGTGATATTTTGTGTTAATTTTATAATTAATTTATTTAATATTGGAATAAAAGAAAACATGGGATTAAGATATTTCTTCGATGTGAATGTTGATAATCCAAAAAGAACCTTCAGTATTTCCTTTTTTCTCTTGTGAGGATCCAAGGATATAATCCCTCTAAAACTGATGCACACATGCTCCTTTAATATCCATGAAATTTCAAACAATCTCTACGTGCTATTGTGGGGACTCTAATGTATTATATTGTTCATTCTTGATTGATTGTTACTTGGTCTTAAAGAAATATCTCTATCATTTATTATTCTTGATATGGAAAGAGATATACGAGTTAAAACATAATTTTTTGTGTGCAACAGTACTTTATTTTTTACTGCGCACACAATAGCCATAACAGACTATTTATAAAGGAAGGGTTTAGGTTAGAATATTTTTGTATTACCAATCATACCTTAAACAATATTAAAACATTTAATAAATCTGATTCCATATATTATTATTACTATTATTATTTTCTATTGTGTGAAAAATTTCACATTAACAAATATTATTTAACTAACTTGTTAATTAATATTTGTCAATAAATATGTTCTTTGTCCATTTGAACTCTTCTTTAATTTATTGAACAACCGAGTAAATTTTTAATTTAAATATTTCATTCACCGATAAATAATTTTTATTGTTAAAACATGAATAAAATTGTCGCTCAGTCTTGAGATTAATATTTATTTAATTAATTAATTTCAAATAGAATTTAACCGAGATCATCGGAAACACATAGTGTGTGACCCTCTAGGATTATTTCTTGTTGGCATTAGATATGATCACCAAAAGTCCACAATTACTATCTTGAAATGGTTCAATGCACCCAAGAGTATGAACTTAATGATACAATTATGTAAACCACATATGAATTTTCACTATTTAATATAACCCCTTGGTCACAATATCTCATCAATTAGGTTGCACATATCTTTCACCAACCTATTTTCTCGATACATATTTCTTTGAATATCTAAAATAAACATTTCATTACACCACAGTCATGGAATTTAATGTGATATATCTTTTCCAATAAAAGGTCCGAGATATAAACTTCCATAAAATTGGAAGGGAGACATCCTTCCCCAGTTTATCCATTAATGACATATCAATTTTAACACACCCAATATACCTTATCTTACTGTAAACATATATTGTCACAGTTACAATAAAAAATCTATGTGGAGATTTATGAGATGAATTAATGATAATCTTAATGTCTTAGTTCTATTACACACACTTGTAGATAGAAATCTCCGATGATAGAAAAACATGCAGAATTCCTACTGGTGGGTCTATTCTCATAATCTCACATCTTGAAGAATACCAAATGTGAACTTCATGAGAAGAATCCTCCTCCACTTATGTGTAATCACACATGACATTCTATGTACTATGTGTCTCATTATAGTATGTTATCCAACCATAGAACATTATTTAAGAATATCATCATATCACTTCAAGGATGACATTATAATAGGAAACTAATATGACCTTATAAATTAGATGTATACTATAATACATTATTATATTATAGTAATGAAATAAAATGAACAATATATAATAATATGTTTTATTAATATTAAATACATTGAATATACATGTAACTAAAGTATTCATAATTTTTCCTAGGATACCAACTCCAAAATATTTTGAGTGTGTAATTTGTGTTATTCCGATTAGACCACACAAGAATCCTTTTCTTCCAAACATATGAGATATTTAAATATTCTATGAAATATTTTATACTATGAATAAGGGATGGAACATGGATATATGATTTTTTTTCAAGGATTCGGTTATAATTTCATTGATATAAAATCTTAAAGATTAATTGGGATTCTGATTAATCTCAACCAAAGACTTACACTAAACCTAAATGAAACTCTATTAAAAATTAACTTGAAATATGTGTAGTGAACTCAAAATGACCTATTTAACTCATATTTTATAAAATATATTTTTTTTATCTAATATTAAAATCTTTAATTAATTAAAAATATTTTTAAAACTACCCCCATTTTTAGTTTTTTATTAAATATATACTCTTTAAACCTACAACACTTCTTAAGAGATAACCAAGTGTTTTCTATATGATATTAATAAAATTTAAAAACATAATAAATTTTATGTTTCATGGAAATTCAGTCACTCACCATAAATTCTAACTCTACTTTTACCCATGTATTTGGGTCTTTGATCATTCATAATATTTTCAAAGCCTTTTGAACCACTTTTAGCTAATTAAAATAATTCTTTATATGGGAACTTTCCAAATTGAAACTTATTATCTGAATCTCTTGATTTCATTTTATATTCAAATTTATCTCTAAAAGATAGAATTTATTATTCAATGGATTCAACCTTCTTTGTACATTCTATTACAAAAGAAATATTTTCATCAATCACCTTAGACTATTCTTCAATATTTATATTGAAGTTTGTTATATCTCTCTAGTTTCATTGACTAGATGATTGATATTTTATCTTCTTTTTATAGTATGTAAATCTTTACATTGTGATGATCCACATACTTATAAGATTTTCTCATAAATTCAAAAATATTTATTGTTTATTTCTTTTAGAATTGATCTCTTTAACAACCCCCTCAAGTTCCACATTAATATCAATAACACATTTTGGTTTATTTTTTCCCTCCAATTCAGATTCTTCTTTTTTAACTATATCCTAATTAAAAATTTTAATATCTAACTTACACTCTATTTCAAATTCCTATAAATAATATTCATCAACTTTTTCTTATTTTCCCATCAGCATCTTCCTATAAATATTTATTCTATATGAATTTCCTGGTTTCAAAACTCTTTTATGAGGAAACATCCTTCATTGATTCTATATAATTTCTTCTTCACCTCCACCATAATCAAATATCCTTGGATAAATTATTGTAATGTTCCCAGATATATTACACTAACAAAATTCCAAGGGTATATTGCCTTCAAATCTTCCATTTCAAATCTTGAACTTTCTTTCTACTAGAGATAATAATTCATAACTTGCATCATCTTCCTCATCTACACCTTTAATGGTATAAAAGTTTTTATAGATTTAAAATATATATACTTATTTGAGTGACTTTATGTTCCTTATTTATTAACATGCATTTTATATGAAAATATATTTCTTTATAGATAATCCAATGAAGGTAGTTCCATGATTCTCTCTTGAAGGGATGATAACATTTCATTATAAAGAGGTGTAAATATTCACATGATTGTCTTCATAATATTTATATATTTTATCTCTTCACTAAGTCCCCAAACTTCTCAAACAATCTCAATGATTCAGTTGAATAATAAACTAATATTTTTATCCAGGAACATTTTTACATCATCAAACTTATTGTGAAAAACATGAATCTCTTACTTTCTCACCTTATTGTAATCCTCGTATAAGTTATATAATTTATCCCACATGACCTTGTAACTAGGGAAACTAGTCAACTTCATTTAAATCTAGTTTGAAGGATCTATAAACAAATCATTTGATATTTGACATCATTATTGTGTAGATTTTGTTTCCCTTAGTCATGGATAGTTCTAGAACATCACTTGTGTGTATCCCGTGTATGGTAGCTGAGAAAAAATATATCCTAATAGAACATAAATGTGATCTCATATTATTCATATAGATTTATAAATTACCAAAATATAATATGGGTAATCCTTTTGCATCCACTATATTCTTAAAAATAATAAATACTTTAAAAGATAAATTTATCTCATGTAACTCATGGCTCAAATACCACTTGATGCAACCCAAGACACCTTGAGAGGGTAGTGAATCAAGTTGTGAAAATTTTCACATATTATATAGGATATATTTAAAATTTTGGTTGAAAATATATAAATATATATTATTTAATCTCACATTCACCAAAATTATAAATGTAGAAATTAAAATAAGGCACAATAATTTTACTTAGTTTTCTTCTAAGGTCTACTCCCAAGGAGTACACACCAATGATGTTCCAATGTGAAAAAATCATATATTCATCACTAGTTTGATGAAAATATTTTTTCTTCATGGTCACACCATGCCAGGATCTCCCCATTTGTAGTTAATTTCAAGGAATCGAGCATGAAATTCCTCGGAACACTTCTACCGACTCCTCTATTGTGCATTACTACAGACGGTTGTATTCTTGGTTTATCAATGTTTAAGTTGATTCTATATTATCAAAAATATATACATTTATTTTCATTAATAAATGTAGGATATAATGATTTAGTGAAATCCATAATCTCAATAACAACCATAAAAAATTATCACCCATATTTTGTATTGTATACTATTCATCACATAAATTTTTTTTCTCAAAAACTATAATTCAGGAAACCCTTCACATCTCAACCTTCCTGAATGAATTTATCTCTTATATATGGAATAACTTAGTGAATTTCCCTAATTAAAAAATGGTTTATCATCATTAATGTTCCTTCTTCATGAGATATAATACTTTATGAGTGATTCTTCTTCATAAATGATTTTGACTTCCTCACACTTCTTCCAACCATAAAATAATATTTTTCCAAAAACTTTTTATACCAACGAAGGATGTAATTAATTACTTAATATACACTTTAATTTTTCATCAATCCTATGTGAAATTATTAGTTTTGTGTTGATAGGAAAAGTCCCCTAGGAAACTCTCTATGAATAATGTTACAGTTAATCCCTTCACATAACCCCACTTCATATAATATTTCCTCCCCATTAAATTTATTCGCCACATAACATTCTTAAATGACACCATATTCATGGATTTTGAATAATATACATATTTTTTAGTTCTAAAAATTATTTGAATCTTTTATCATGAATGACTACCTTTTCATTTTTCCAAAATTCTTTCATGAACTAGCTACCACTTGATTCTTTCATGAACTGACTATCATGTAAACCTTTTGTAGTTTCGTGGAATTCCGCTGTGAAAAACCTTCTTTTTCTCTATATTTTTCATTAAACATAACAATGAAATAAGTTTTTTATATACTTCACACTTTTCTCAATATTAAAAAAAACATTAAGAATATAGATTCCTGTAAAATATTTTTCCTCATACAAGATTTTCATGTGAGATCATAACCCTAGTTATCTTTCACAATTAGTTGGAAAACCTAATAATAATACTGATACTTTCAAAAAAATCCATTTAAATTCTAGTTATAATAAGAAAATTGATAAAAAAATATTACTAAATACTTAATCATGCAAATAATATTATTATATTTATTCCCTAATTATCCTATGTACAACTTAGATTCTGTCAATACTTGATATATATTACCTTGGTTTCAAATAAATCTCAACCATTGAAATCAATTATAAAAAGTTAATGAAACAAATTGAACTAACTTTTTGGATGATAATTCATAACTTTTTAATTTTCATACAATGATATATTATTATTTATAACTTTACTCTCAAGTGACCAAGATTTATTAAGTATGAGGGGAGAAACTAATAGAAAATAATTACAAATTAATTACAAATTCAGAAATTAATTTATAAACCAATGATAATATCATAAAAATATCAAGTATATTCATATCTCAAAAGAATTTTCAGATTCACCCATGTCATATTTTTTTTATGTTTTTTATTTTATTAATTGATTTGTCTTTATCAAAACCCATATGTCATAAGAAACTCACTTCTTGAATCTAAAAATGGAATTAGTATGACTTTGTATAAATTTTGTGATCTCAAATAATTATCAATAAAATCATTAAATTATTCTCATTTCCATTTTATTTTTTGGTGTATACCAATTTATCATCCTTGAACACCATGACAAAAGAGTTGAGGTATCAATGGAAGATATAATTAATAAGTTTCATGAACACTCTAGGATAATTTGTTAAAACAAATGGAATCATGATATAGTTGAAATGGACATATCTACATTGATAATTAGTCTTGATTATATCAAATTCCATCACTTTGAACCAATGTTACCTCGACCAAAGATAAATTTTTGAGAGACACCATGCACCTTTCAATTAATTAAAGAGGTATTTGATGTGGGAAATAGGATATTTTTTCTTCATAGTCATATGTCTGAGATTTTGATAATTGAAAAAAAGGCACAAAAGTCACATCACCTTTATTCGTAAAGAGAATAGTAGTTACTTATAATGTCACAACAGAATGAATAAATCATTTTCCTTAAAAATCATCAAATTTAAATTTATGTATCCTTTAATTCTAAAATGTACATATAATATGAACGTGATGATATAGAACTCATCCCCTAAATAAGGTCGGTAAAAAATTCACTTTTTACCTGGATTAAATCCAAAGAAATCACTGAAAAACACCTTAGAAAAATCCATCACTATAAGTTGAAGTTATTTTCCTAAAGTCCTTTCATCAATATCCACCAAAAGGGATACTAATTGGAATGATAATTCACTAATCTCGTGAAGTGTATTCCCAACTCAACATGATTTAAGATCTTACGCCCTTTATAACATATAATAAATCACTCTAAAAGATACCCAATTTACCCTTTATAGATAAATATTGGAATGGGATATAAATTCAATAATTCATTCTTTTCACAAGATGATATCAAAAAGGTCCATTTCTAGGATATAAAAATCCCATTCCTACTCAACTTAAAAAAACTATATGAGGCATGAGGGATATTTGAATCCTTGTTTCTTCTTCATACCAATAAGAGTATATATACCCAATATATAAGGCATCAATTGATATTTAAGATTGAATGGATCCACAATACAACATGATATAAATGAGAGAGATATGCATGTATCAAATTATGAGATATCCAGAGATGATGCAATATTAATAGTACCTCTAACTATAGTGGGTCAGCTTTATGTTCACCAGGTTCATTCTCAATGAAAAATAAATTCCCAAATTCAAGTTGTGTCTGTGACTTATTACTAAATTAAGGCTCATTTCACAGTTTAATCTACCCATGGATAGATTTATTTCTATGAGTATGTTATTGAGAATGATACCTCGTTTCTTTAAAATCATATGGTTATGGGATCCCTTTAGCTCTAAAAAACTAGCATCTCTATTTTGTTGAAGGTTCAGCCTATAGTTTTTCTAGATATAACCCTTGTAGTAAAAATAATGATAATTATTAGGAATATCCTAACACAAAGTCAAGTGGGTTCATTTGGATCGGATGCATTAAATTCTAAGGATGTTGTGATATCAAATTCTTCCACCTATACTATGGATATGTGTGCAGGTGGTAGTATCATAGATGAAGGGGTGATTCAACTGACTGGAATGGGTATCTCTAATTATGTTCAGGTGTGGGGGAGTCAAGTCATGATGCATGAAATCAAACAAATAACAAACAGTCTTCTAACCCAAGAAGGCCTTTGGACTGTATCAATTTAAACAATATATTTGATAGCCTGAGTACTGAGGGAGGGGTTGAATGGAATACTAATTGTCCCCCAATAACATAATTAAATGGAGAAAAACTCTTAGATGTCAATGTAATAGGAGGGTATAGTAAATTTCTGCACAACCCAAGGAGGAAGAAGGTAAATAAATAAAATAAGTACTCAAGGAGATGCATTGTCACTAAGAAATATTAATCAAAGGGATGCAAAGACTGCTCATATCTTCCTAGGCCAATGGAGACATGATCATCTATAAAAGGTGCTAAATCCAAGGAACATGAGATTCAGGTAGTGGATGGAGGAAAGAAGGGTACACGGGTAGAGGGTACCTTATAAGGTGGCAATGAGGACCAAAAATTAGGTGACATTAGGTCCCCAAACCATGACGAGGAGGTTACACAAGATGAGGGTAAATCAAAAAATTTGGAGACTTCTCAAGAATATTCAGATGAGAAGATTAAGGATCGTCATGGGGAGATGATATGGCATCTAGAGGATGTGTGGATGGTGATGGATGTTTCACACCCTTCTACAGAGAAGTGAAGGGTAGGGACTCCTGAAGGCCATCAACAGCAGGATGACACGGATCTATAACTTAACATGGAACAACTCATTCACTCAGGTGAAGAAATGGTGGAGGAATTTTTTATGATTAAGGTGATGAATGAAGATTTTTACACACACTAATTTTTTGATTAAATTATTTCGTAGGAAGGATTATTTTATGCGAAATGTATTGTCATGGAATTAGACAAAATTATTTTTATATGTGTTTAAGTTTATGGGTATGGTCAAAAGTGCCACTATCATGGTTGGACAGGTTATGGTCATAGAGTATCATCATAAATGGTAACACAGAGATTGTGTGTATGTGGATGGGTGTGTGTGTGTGAACACAGGATATGTTATTCCAAATGTGAATAGACAGAAGTAATCTTATTTATGGGTTTTCTCACTTGTTTCCTCTTATGATTTTATATGTTAACTGCTTGAATATTTTCCAAATGTTCTATATGAAATGTTATAACATGTTTTTTCCTAGTGGCATGTTTTGGGAAGTATCTTGGGAATGCCTACTGAGTTCATACTCACTTCCTTCTTGGGAACTTTGGTACATTTATAGATGTTATTTATCAAGACACTGGTATAGAAAAGGAATCAAATTTCTCTAGTGATATATCTTGATATTGTGGGCATAGTATGTGGTGTTGGTTCTTGGATATGGTTTGGGTGATGCTTGGGATGATTCCACTTTTCCATCTTTGGGTCTTGTAGTCTTCTGGTTTTGTTAAATATCTTCCATGTTCTATTGTCACTATGATTTTGTTATCTTGTTGTATTTTTCTTAGGTTGTATTATTTAATCTCATGCATAATGTAGGAGGATATGGTATTTATGTTGTATGTTTTCAGGTTGTTTTATTTTATAGGTAAAATCATCCCTGAAAAGTTTCATAGTACTGTGTTCATTGTTTTTGGCCTTTGGTTTCTTAGGGATATAACATAATACTAATATCATCTCTCTATCCTCTCAATCCAATGAATTAAGTTGGAATATTATAAATTGTATTAGTCTTGGTCAATCTATGTGTCTCTTGGGATGGTATAAGTGAGATAGGAATGTTATAACTTAAAATTTATAGCTTAAAAAGGTGTATTTATCATTTTTATATTGATCATCAAGTTACCATGGTATTCAAGTATAAAAGTGTTATAAGAAACTTCTAGTAATTTTTTCACCTCATCATTATGGGTTTATATGATGGGTGTTTCATTTCATGCATTGTTAGAAAGAGTTACCACTAGGATTGCATTATTTATTTTGAGTTTAAATGATCTGTGAAGCTATTATAAAGGGTTGATTTTTGAGAATGTTAGTTACAATAATTATTTTTTATGCTGATCTAGAAATTTACAAAGCCTTAAATTTTTAGTTAAGTAATGATTTAATGGTGTTTTTCTCTAATTATACATCATCACATAGAGTAGAAATTATAAAAATCATCAAAAGGATGCTGGTGGAAATGTGGTTTCACATGAGCTACATGTGAATTATCAACTGGTCCAAAAACTTATGTGTTGGATCATATGGGTTTTCATGTTGAGATGATTCCTTCTATAATGAATCTTCAAACGCCTCTGAGAATACAAGAGTGTAAATAATTTAGGTGTACATATTGAGCGACAACTATTGATAGAGTTGAATTGGATTGATATTTCTATGTATTGGAAATGGATATCTATGAATTGATTCATGGAAGGGATTGGTTGAAATAGTTCAAGGATCACATCAATTTTTATGCCAAGTAAGTCAATTTCATATATTGTTATGGAGTTGTTCATCTCTTTAAAGGAGATTGAGATGTAAATATAATCATAGTAGGACAATTAGTACAAGTGGTTATGAAAATATCTTGTTAGTTGGAAGTGGTGACATTGGAATCCATTTATGAGATCGTGCATAAATATTTTCTAACCATAATTGAAAATTTTATGGAAGTATGCCCTGAAAATTTCTCGAGGTTTCCACCTGAAAGAGAAATATAATTTAATTTATTTACTATTAAGGACTAGTTCTATTTCAATATTCTCTTATAGCATGTCACCAATAGACTTGAGGTAATTGAAAGTACATCCAGAAGAGTTAGAAAGAAAAGTGTTAATTTTATCAAATACATCCCCTTGGGTATCATAAGTTTTTTTTGTGAGTAAGGTAGATTGAACCCTGTGGTTTGTGTTAATTATTATAAGCTCAACCAAATTACTATAAAGAATTGATATCCACTTCCATGAATTGATTATATGTTGTATCCATTTAAAGGAGAATCATGATTATCTAAGATTGATTTATGGATAGGATATCATGAACTGCAACTTAAAAATTAGGATATTCCAAAATTAGATTTTTGGAGTTGTTGCGGTCATTGTGAGTATGTGTTTATGCCCTTTAGTCTTATAAATACACCATTAGTGTTTATGAAATTAATGTGTTGGATCCATCATAGGTACCTTGACTCATTTTTAGTGCTTTGTGATGATGATAATCTGGTGTATTCTAGAACAAAATATGTTAATGAGAAACACTTGGATATAGTTTTCAGTGCCTTATGGGGATATCACTTTTATGATAAACTCTCAAAGTGTGATTTATGAATACAATTGGTACATTTCCTTAGCCATGTACATTTATGAAAGGATATTTTCTATAGATACTTAAAAGGAGGAAGTTTTTATCTCATTTAAATCATTTAAGAATCACTTTGAGATATATAATTTCCTTAGCTTAGTAGGATATTACAGATGCTTTTTTCTTGATTTTTCATGACTTTATTCACTAATAAAATCATTGAAAGGGAAGTGTGTTCCTTTCCAAAAGAGGAATGAGATTAAAATATTTCAAAGAAATTAAGAATTGGTAAACAACATCACCTATCATCACATTTCCATATTAAGGATAGGGATACATTGTCTATTGTGATGCATTGGGATTTGGGTTGAGTTTTTTTATCATACAAGAAATCATATTGTTGCTTATAGTTCATTATAGTTATGAGTGAATGAGAAAAACTACCCAAAATTATTTATAATTATCTTTTTTAGTTTAATCCTTAAATAATTGGAGTCATTATCTTATTGGTGCAAAATTTATGGTATTCACATATCATAAGATATTGAATCGCATTTCATCACAAAGGGATTTGGAACTAAGGCAACACAGATGGATGAAATATATACAGATGTATAAACCAAGAAAAGTAAAATTTGTATTAGAATAAATGAGTTAGAATTCATATAATTAGTTGGATAAAGTGGATTCCGATTAATGGTAGAAAATGGAGGTTATAGCTGTTAGGCATATGGATTGTGTGGAGAAAGGTGATATTACAGTTTTATTTATAGTTTATTTTGTTCTTGAATTGGTTGATCATATTAAATATTCTTAGAAATCTAGTCCAAAATGTTTAACCATGAGGTTAAAACACAATTGTGGGGAGACCATTGAGGAATGAACGTTATATGGGAGGTCTATGTTATAGTTTAGAGATTAGATTATAGTCCCTCCAGCCTATAAGAATATATTCTTTATACCTAAAACCATTTGATATGGTTTGTTCATTTATACTTCTAGAATATGCATCAAGAACTGAGATCACTATTTTGGTGGGATTTCATGAAGAAAAAGGCGGTAGAATTTTTCTTGAGATGCCTCATCTTATAACAGGTCAAGGTAAAGAACCGAATGCGACTACATATGTTTTACTCATAACTGATTCCTATGTACAATGGGAGCAAATATATTTGGATTTTCTTATAGATATACCATGAACTATTTGAAAATACGATGAAATATGGGTGATTGTAGATCATCTCACAAAGTTAGCTCACTTTATCCCTAGTTTTTGAATCTAATACAACAGAATAATTTTCTGAAATCTATATTTGGGGTGTTTTGAAATAATATGGTTTTCTTATTTGAATCACGTTTTATAGGGACCCCAGGTTTCCATATCATTTTTAGAAGTACTTATTTTAATCCCTTGGAACCCAGTTGATCATGAGTACAGCTTATCATACTCAAATATATGGATAATCTTAACAGACAATACAAATTTTGTAAGGCATACTGAGAGCTTATGTGATAGATTTATGAGTCCCATGGGAGGAGAATATATTTTTTTATAGTTATCATACAGTAATAGTTATCAATCCTTGATAGATATGGCACCTTTCGAATGGTTGTATGGTCATCCTCATCATTCTTTATTTTGTTGGGTAGAAGCAAGTAAGACTTAACTTTTCAGACCTATACTAATCCATGAGACAATGGAGAAGTTCTATATGATTAGAAAGAGAATGGAGATATATTAGAGTCATCATCAATTGTATGTGGATCACCATTGATGGTCGTTATTGTTTGAGGTAGTTGATTATGTTTTCTTGAGAATCACTCCAATGTTTGGGCATCATCATTTTGGTAAATAGGGAAATTTGTCACCATGGTACATTGGAACTTTTGAGATACTTCAATGAGTGGTTGATGAGGATTATATGTAGCCTTTATTTCCAAATATCAGTTTTGTAAACAATGTGTTTCATTTATCTCAATTGAAGAAGTATCGGCCTGATCATGACCATGTGATTTGATGGTTCCATGTTGATCAGGAACTAGATTCTATATTGATTCACATTACAATATGGATCATGGATAGGAAATATACGCTCTTTCATAATAAAATCATCAGTTTGGTATGGGTTTTTCAGCAACAGGGTTAGATTCAGGATGATAGATGGGAATGTGAAAAGGTGATGTCTGAAAAATGGTATGAGCTCATCCAAAGAAACTCCATTTTCTAGTTTATATGTATGCAAAGAACAATGGTTGTGGATAATTTAACACCCTTAGTTTCAAGAAAATGTACCCTTATTTAATTTATTTTGAGCTTATTTAATTCTTGGTTTTAGTTTTAGGAGTTATAGTGGTTTTTGAAGGGATTTTGTAGGTAGTTATGTCATTTTTTAGGAAGTCACAACGTGGATCATAGGTTGTGATGTGGGCCTTTGATTCTATGTCATGGAGGTGGTCGGTATGGCATAGGGGATTCAAAGGAGCTTCTACATTTTTGGATTTCCTATACCATGGGACTGGGTAATGGCATAGCGCTAGTAGGTTCAACTCCATAGAGGCAGGGTTTCAGTGTGGGGTCCTTCATGGAGTTTTGGGGATGCTACTTCCTTTTTTAGGGTACCTCTATCATGGTGTAGGGGGTTACACCATAACCCCTTTACTTAAAAAATAGGATCTATGATGTTTCTTGCATCCTAGTTTTCATACACACTTCAAAAATAAGTGATATACATTTATTTCACTAGTATTTTTATAATTTTATAACTTATTTTTAATTAAATATTTTAATAATTTTTAGTGTTTTAACTAATTTTCTTATTTTTGTAGTGTTTTTGTTGTTTTTATAATTTTTAGTTAATTATATATTAATATTAGTTATTTTTATTATTTTTAGTTATTTTTTAATTTTATGCATTATTAACATTTAATTTCTAAAACTTATGTTTTAGGAGTTTAATTAAATTTAGTTTTTTTATTATTTTATTTTATTTTAATAGTATTTTTTATTATTTGTATTATTTTCCTATATTAGTATTATATTATTCAATATCATTTTAATATTAGTAGTTTTATTAATAGTAGTATTAATTTTATAAGTTTGTCATTCTTATTATATTAGTATTCAATAGTAGTAGTATTAATTATAGTAGTATTAATTATATTTTTATTATTAGTTTGTATTATTATTATATTAGATTAACTATTAATAGAATTATTTTTTTAGGATGGACTGATATTTTAAATATCTACTAATTATATTTTATGTATTATTTTGGTATATCTATTTAAATGTACACATCTTTATTTAATTTTTATAATTTTATTTATTTCAATAATTAGTATAATATATTTAAAAATATAAAACATTAGTATTAGTTAATCTATTTTTAATTCTTTTTTCTATAATCTCATTAGTATAATATTTAATTTTTATAATTTTAATCATATTATTATTATTATTATTTAATTATTTGGATAATTGATTTTAATTTGAATTATTAAAATTTGAATTTGATTGGATTTTTTTCTGTTTCACGTGCAGCAGATCACATAAGAATGTTTTATTAATACGTTGTTTTAAAAAAAAATTTCTTAAAAACAGTTGGGTTTAAAATATTTTTAAAAATACGCCTCAAAGGTGGCATCAGCGATGTCTCCTTTCTCCTAAAACCTAAAAAAATTAATTAATTAATTAATTATTTTTTTATAAAAATATATATATATATATATTTTGTTTATATATATGTATATATATATAAACAAAACAAAAAATAAAAATAAAAATAATTTTTTAGCAGAATTTATCTGCTACTTAAAATCTAGCACTACTTCCATTACAACAGCCTGGATTCTAACGAAGCTCTCACTCGGGGCTCCCTTTTATAAGAGAGCTTACCGTGGAAATTATTCTGTATTTCTGATATGGGATTCTGGTTCTCCCTTTCCTTCACTGAACATTCTGCATTTTCGATGTGGGATTCTATTTCAAGTACGTGACTTTGAAAGACTATAAAATATACACTCTATGACCAATATAAATGAAACACAAAACATTGATTAAAAATAAAAAAATAGTTGAAAACCAAAATAATTTCATAAAAAATGATGATAGAAAATAATTTATAAGCTTTCAAAACCACTGACTTGAAACATAAAAATGTATCAAGTACATGACTTTGAAAGCCTATAAAATATAAAACACATGACCAATATAAAAGAATCTTAATACCAAGATTAAACATATAAAAAATAGTTAAAAATGGAAATAATTTAATTAAAAATGTGGGTGGAAAATAATTTATAAGTTTTCAAAGACACATGAAACTTAAAAATGATTCAAACACGTGACTTTGAGAGCCTATAAAATATAAACTATAATACTGGTATAAATAAAACTTAAAACATGGATTAAACATGTAATAAATAGTTAAAAACAAAAAAATCATAAAAAATGTTCATTAAAAATAATTTATAAGTTTTCAAAACCACCTACTTGAAACATAAAAATGATTCAAGAATGTGGCTTTGAAAGACTATAAAATAAAAACTATAAAACTAATTTAATTTAAAGTTAAACCATGGATTAAACATATAATAAACTATTTAATTATTTAATTACTATTATTACTAATTAATTACATAATAATTTATTAGTTAATTAGTAATTATTAATAATTAATTGTATAATAATTAAATAATTAATTAGTAATATAATTATTCAGTATATAATAGTTAATTAGTTAATTAGTAATATAATTATAAATTATATTTATTCACTGTAATTAATAATTAGTAGTTATTAAAAATTATTATATAATAGTTAATTAGTTAATTGGTAATATATTTATTAATTATATAATGGTTAATTAGTGAATTACAAATATAATTATAAATTATAATTATTCTTTATAATTATTCATTATAATTATTCATTATAACTACTAATTATAATTATTCATTATAATTACTAATTATATTTATTAATTATTAACTATTTACTATTAATTAGTTAATTAATAATATAATTATTAACTATATAACTATTAATTGTATAATAATTAGTTAGTTAATTATTAATTATTAGTAATTAATTATAGAATAATTAATTAGCAAATTAGTAATATAATTATTAATTATTTAATAGTTAATTAGTTACTTAGTAATATAATTTTTAATTATATATTAATTAATTATTTAATTTTTAATATAATTATTTATTATATAATAATTAATTAGATAATTAGTAATATAATTATTAATTACATAATTTGTAGTTATTTAATTTGTAAGTATTTATAATTAATTATATAATAAAAAATTAGTTAATTAGTAATATAATTATTAATTATATAATAGTTAATTAGTTAATTTTTTTAGAAAGATAGAGTCGAGGACCTTTCTGTAATTAGTTAATTAATAATATAATTATAAATTATAATTATTCAATGTAATTATTAATTAGTATTTATTAAAAATTATTATATAATAATTATTTAGTTAATTGATAATACAATTATTAATTATATAATAGTTAATTAGTTAATTGGTAATATAAATATTCATTATAATTATTAATTAGGAATTATTAAAAATTATTATGTAAAAATTAATTAGTTAATTAGTAACATAATTTTTCCTTAAAATTATTCATTATAATTATTCATTATAATTATTCATTATAATTATTCATTATAATTATTCATTATAATTATTCATTATAATTATTAATTATTAATTACTATTTACTACTATAATTATTAATTATATAACTATAAATTGTATAATAATAAGTCAGTTAATTAGTAATTATTAATATTTAATTATATAAAAATTAATTAGTTAATTACTAACATAATTTGTTAATTAACAATATAATTAGTTAATTAGAAATATAATTATTATTTATTTAATAATTAATTATTTACTTATTAATATAATTATTAATTATATAATAATTAATTCGTTAATTGGTAATTTATTTATTAACAATATAATTTTTAATTAGTTAATTAGTAATTATTAATCATTAGTAATATAATAACTAATTAGTTAATTATTAATATAATTATTAAATATATAATAGTTAATTATTTAATTTTTTGAGAAAGATATAGCTGAGGCCCTTTTTATAATTAGTTAATTAGTGATGTAATTATAAATTATAATTATTCGTTGTAATTATTAATTAATAGTTATATAAAATTTCAATATAATAATTAATTAGTTAATTGGTAATATAATTATTAATTATATAATAGTTAATTAATTAATTATTAATATAATTATTCATTATGATTATTAATTAGTAATTATTAAAATTTATTATATATTAATTAATTAGTTTATTAGTAATATAATTATTATTTATAATGATTCATTATAATTTCTAAATATAACTATGAATTATTAATTATTAATTATTAATTAGTTAATTAATAATATAATTATCAATTATATAACCATTAATTGTATAATAATTAGTTAGTTAATTAGTAATTATTAATAATTAATTATATAATAATTAATTAGTTAATTAGTAATATAATTTGTTAATAACACTACTATAAAAATGGGCTTTATCAACACTCAAAATGGGATTTAACAGCGCTAAAAAAGCACTCTAATGATCGGCGCTAATAAGGGGGGTCCCCTTTATCGGCACTAAAAAAGCACTGATAAAGGTAGCCTTTATCAGCGCTAAAACCGCACTGATAAAGGGATCATTTATCAGGGCTTTTTTAGCGCTGATGAATGCCTTTCCTTTAATAACATAAAATTCTACAACAGCACACCCAAACAAGACCTGCAAAAAAATAATCATATCAACAAATATACCCATACAAAATTAACCCATAATTCATAAGGTAATTACATCAAGTATACACATACAACAAGTATACTCATACAATAAGTATACCCATACACCATTAACACATAATTCATATGTTAGTTAAATACATAAAGAATTCAATTCAGAATTCTGGGGGTTGTGGGTTGTTCTGGGGTTTGGGGTGGTTGTCCAAGGGGGTGGGGGTGTCCAGGGGGTGGGGGTGTCTGGGGGGATGGGGGTGTTCAGGGGGGTGGAGCTGACCTTAGTGATGGGGGTGGGGCTTCCCGAGGTGTAGTTCAGGGGTGGGGTGGTGTCCAAGGGGGTGGGGGGCTTTCCCGGGGGTAGGGGTGTCCATGGGGGTGGGGGTGGGGTGTCTAGGGAGTGGGGGTGGTGTCCCGGGGGTGGGGCTGTCCAGGAGGTTAGGGGGTTGTCCAAGGGGGTGGGGTGGATATCCATTTCTGTGGGGGGTTTCCAGGGGTGGGGGTGTCCAAGTGGTGGGGTGGTGTCTAGGATGGGTGGGGGTCGTCCAGGGAGTGGGGGCATCCAGGGGGTGGGGGTCGTCCAGGAGGATGGGGGGATGTCCATGGTGGTGGGTAGGGGCTGTCCATGGGGGTGTCCAGGGGGTGGGCTGGTGTCCAGGGGGTGGGGGCATTAATGGTTATAATGGAATGAATTTCATGGATTTTAAGATCATTGGTATTTTTAAAATGGTTTTGAAATAGTGTTTATTTCAATAGTATGTGTTTCTTTAAGAAAAAATGAATGCTTTGGTGTGTATGGTAGGAAGGGGGTTTTCTGTACGTCAATTGTTGTTTTCACATAAAATTGTGTCCATTTAAAAAAAAGAGACACTTTGAGTGATACCGGCCACACTGTGCCTCAGATTGAGGTGAGGCTGACTCATACACGTCACAAATGACCCATGGATCATTCTCCTAAAGTATCAAGACAATCCGAATGTAACGACCAAAACTTTTGAATAATTTTTGTGTGTTATTTTATTTTATACTCAACAAAACTATTTAAATTATATAATGAAATGAGTATAATTAAAATGATACCGTTAGGTTTCAGTTTTATACGATCGTTGGTCAACATGACCATTGGTTAATATAACCGTTGGAAACTAAACGCTTAATGTTTCAATTTTTGTTTATAAATACAAGTGTTCTTGGTTCTAGAAAGAACATTTGATGGCCACATCCAGTAGTCTCGGGCCGTTTGAAGCCCATCTGACAGAACTTGGAATGGAGGTAGCACCATTGGGCTCTGCTTTGGACCAAACCCAAGCTGAACTTCACCGTTTGAAGCTTGAACCGAATCGCCTATGAAAAAAGTTCAAGCTAATAGAAATCACCACTCGGACAATATTGGATGATCTGCCTCATGATTCTATCACCATAGCACATCCTACACTTAGGTCTCATGCTGGTGTTATAAGGGGCTATGTAATGAGACCTCAGCTACTTTATGTAATTCTTTGATATAAATAAAAATTGTTATTTCTTCTTATGGTGAAGTTTGTAAATCTCAAATGTTCGTATAAATATAAGATGTATATTATTAATGAATTTTTAAAAAAAGGATATTTTCAAATATTTATGTAGACCCTAAATAATTAATAATGTGTAATTATTTTCAAAAAATGGTCTTCTATAGTTGTGTTCCGTAAGAAAGTTAGAGTCTAATAAGATCAACATAATTTTTTGTGAATAGTAAATTATGAATAGCAATTTTACGCTTATGATTAGTAATGTGACCAAATGGATTAAGTAACCTCACTTAATAAATTATTAATATAATTTAGGCACCTTGATTAATTAATGTGATTCAATAAAATAGGTAAATAATTGTTTCCGAAATTATCGGTTAAGTATTAATTTTTTCGAGTAAATGGTGTTTTTTATTTAAAACTTAAATTAAAAATATTGAGAAAATTATTTTTATAAAATGGAGTTCATTTTTGAATTCAATGCATTGATATTATGTTAAGGGGATTTTTGGGGATTTTTCTGAAAAATTTGAATTTTCAGTGAATAGTGAAAATACAATTTTTAGTTTCGGGTGTTTAATGACATCATTAAGGATGTAATAATTATGTTATCATTCTGGTCTAATTTTGAATGGTAATATAAGTTATGAGGTGTCCCAAGTGGCCAATACCATGGTCAAATACTATGGGAATGCCCGTGATTTTTCCAATACCACCGATGAGGTGTCCCTTGGCAATTAATGATCTGTTCTCTCACTTCCCCTATAAATACCAATCCATTACCTCATCCATTTAATTTCAAAATACTCCCCAATGAAGTTATGGTCTCTTTACCTCTCAAGGAGTCCTCCCAAGGTTCCCTCAATCCTCCCAATTTTCCAACCTTCAAATTTTCAAAGTTACTCTTCAAGGTAAGGGATCATTTTACCCTCCTCTTTTAAGTCATAACTTCCTTTATGTTATGTCTCGTAGTTCCATTTTATTATGTGAAGGATTGTTATTATATATCTTTACTGCTGTCCATTTCATGTCCAAATTATTAGAGACCCTTTTCTTCTCTCATCAATTTATTTTTTTAATTTTTTAAGTGATGATGTTAGGATGCCGAATTTCTTGTAAAAGAAATCACATCTTCCTTTTCCTTTCAAGTTTCATTTTCTTACGGAATGTCATTAAAATATCCATACCATGTTATTATCTCCATGTTATTCTATATTTATATTTTTATATGGGTTATTTATCAGTGGGTTTCCCCTGTACCCTCTCTTTTTATTATTTTCTAAAACCTTGTTTTAGAGCTGTTATGCTGTAGAATTTTCGTCTCAAATTTTCTCTCTCTTTCTCTCAAGAAATTTTATTATTTTATATTTGTGAATACCCTGACCTATTTTGTTTCTATGGGTGTTCCTAAATAGAAAAAAATGATATATTTGATTCTGTAATTGACATACATATAACCCTCACCCCCATTCCATTGGTTAAATGACATAATGAACTTATTTCAAAGTACATTTTTAAAACGTCCTGATTTTTAAATGAAACCCATTTCTTTTATTCTCTATGGGTTATTTATGAAATGTTTGATTATGATCTATGTGGATCACATGAAAGTAAAGACATATTAAGGGTTCACCCTGATAGTTCTCCAATGTATTGGGTAAAGAATTAATCTCTGGAGATATCAAGTTTCACGATACATTGGTGAATAACCTTGGTAATTATTTTATGAAACCTTGGGGATGGACCTTGGTGATATGTTCATTAATGTATAAATGAAATGTTGTAGCCACATATTCAAGTTATGTCTCATGCTTTTTTCATTTGGATATGCCTATTCTGCCATTATTCATGTCTTTATGTTTTTATTCAATTTCTTATTGATATCACAAGTACATTGATTCCCTTGTTCACCCTTACTGGGCCTTCTGCTCACCCATTACTTTGATGTATGAACCTATGATATGAGACGCAGTAATTTAACATAGGATGAACATATGATGAAGCCTTACAAGTGGATTAGAAGAATTTTTTGTGTTGTTTTCATGTTTTATGTCTCTGATTTCCAAGACACTAGATTTTAAAGATCCTCGATTTGTAAAATGTAATGAGAAGTTATGTAATAAAAAGGTGGGATGCCACAGTTGGTATCAAAGGATAGTTTAGTTATTTATGGAAATTAGGATATGAAAACCTTAGGAATAACCCTATATAAAATTTTAAATATAGGAAAACATCCTGGTATTTTGGTGAGTATTTAGTTAGTGGTTTATCAAACAAATACATCCATGTCTGGATACAAGCAGGTAGAGGAGGCTCTGGTATAGATGTACATAGGGGTAAAACCTGAAAACACCTCTTTGATATTGACTCGAATAGGAACCGGTGCACGACAACGGGTCTTTCTGCACTCTTAGTTACGACACTCCTGGGAGAAATGTTTGGTTAATCCCAAGCTTTTTATAAATCATTATAAAGTGATTATAGAGAAATGTAATTGGTTAAGAATTAAGTGTTATGACATAAAATCCATTGTAGTTAAAAGATTCGTAAATTAAATATTTTTCTCACTAAGGTTTTATTATTTTACAAAATGGCAGGTAATAGGAGGAACCATGAAATAGTGACCGCAATGGACCATGCGCTGATGGCCCTCCGATGGAAGCCGGAATGGAAACATTCATGTGAATGATTAACCAACTGACTCAAGTTATGGGAAATAACTTCAATAAAGTTGAGAGACGGATCTCACCGTGAAGGTAACAACAATATGTTGAGTCCTTTATGCTCCAAGGACCACCAAGCTTCAGTGGATTGACCAACCCATTGATTGTTGAACAGTGGATCAGCTCTATAGAGAATATCGTTTCTGTGCTATATTGTTCAAAGCAAGAGAAGGTCACCCTGGATATCTATCACTTAGAAGCAGAAGCTGATAGTGGTGGGAACTGATCAATAACACGAGGCCAATATTTGAGGTTGAAGTTATGGAGTGGGAAGAGTTCAGAGGGATATTTTTCATTAAATATTTCCCTCGTTCCATGAGAACTATAATGGAGAAGGAGTTTCTCGAACTGAAGCAGAAGGAGAACGAATCTATCAAAATCTATGAGATGAACTTCACCCGACATTCATGATATACCTCTAGCTTTGTCATGGATCCAAATGGTAAGGTTGATAGATTCTTTGGTTGACTGAGACCTCATTTGTGGAAAAATCTAGCCAATCGCGACTGTGATAGCTATGAGGAGATCGTGCGGAGTGTGATGAAAGTTGAGATGGAGTTTGGTGAGATGTAGTGGTCTCATAAATACAATTATAAGAATAGATTGATGGAGCCCAGCATAGGGAGGAATTTTGATCAGGGAAGAAGTGGAAAGCTATTGAAACTTCCTATGTGTAACAAATGTGGGAAGAAGCATTCAAGGAACTGCCTGCTCGGGAGCGAGAGATGCTACATGTGCAGAAGAGATGGCCATATTGAAAGCAATTGTCATAGTGAGATGAAAGCTCAACATTCAAAAAAACGAAAAGGGGAAGATGGTGTAGGCCCTACCTGATGTCCAAAGATTTATGTGTGGACAACGTGGGCACTTTAACAATCACTGTCCAAATATGAGGGCAGTGGAGGGGAACCATCGTCAGCCTCAACAACGGCCAAGGGAGTAAGGTCGTACTTTTTCAATCATTACGGCTGAAGTTGAAGTACCAAATTATGTTGTGGAAGGTACTCTTATTGTTCTCTCAAAGATAGAAAATACTTTTTTTGATTCTTGTTCTATATATTCCTTTATTTCCTCTATGTTTGAAAATAATTTAGAATCAAACCTCGGTTTGCTAAAAGTAGAGTTATCAGTCAAGACTCCTGGTGGGATTATCCCAGCATCGTCAGTTTTTAGAAACTCTAGTATTTACTTTATTGAGCATAACCTTCTCACAAATCTAGTAGTCATTCCAATGTTGGAATTAGACATTATACTAGGTATGGACTATCTCTCAAAGTATAATGCTAAAATCAATTGTAGAAGTAAGTAAATATCATTATTATTGAATGGAAAACCTGCAGTTATCTTCTAAGGAGAGATATCTCAACCTAATATTTGTCTAGAAGAACCCCCTATATCCTTTTTTATGGAGTTGATAAGTGAAGAAGAAGAAGGAGATGAGAGTTTAAGGATATAAAATGTCCCCACCAACCAAGAATACGTTGATGTATTTCCCGAGGAGTTTCATGGACATCCCCCAGAAAGAGAGGTAGAGTTATCTATTGAACTCGTACCTAGATCTCATCTAATAATAAAGACCCCGTATAGGATGGAAAATTTGGAGCTTGAGGAATTAAAGAAACAACTCCAAGATCTTTTGGAGAGGGTGTTTATCTGACCGAGTGTGTCTCCTTGGGGAGCACCAGTTCTCTTTGTGAAGAAGAAAGATTGATCAATGCGACTATGCATTGATTATAGAGAACTGGATGGGATCACAGTGAAGAACAAATACCCTCTTCCAAGAATTAATGACTTATTTGACCAACTTTGTGGGGCTCAATTCTTCTCTAAAATTGATCTTTGATCTGGTTATCATCAATTTATGGGGAATAAATAAGATATTTCAAAAACTTCATTCCGATCAAGATATGGGCATTATGAGTTTGTTGTTATGCCCTTTGGGCTGACTAAAGCACATGCTATTTTTATGGATTTTATGAATAGAGTCTTTAAGGACTACCTTGATAACTTTATTGTAGTTTTTATTGATGATGTTCTAATATATTCCAAAATTCACGAGGAGCATGAGGATCATCTAAGGGATATTTAGAAAACTTTGTGGAAGGAGGGGATTTTTGGAAAGTTCAGTAGATGTGAATTCTGGTTATAACAAGTCACTTTCTTGGGGCACATTGTTACCAATGAAGGAATCACAATTGACCCTACAAATATAAAATTTGTAGAGGAGTGGCCTCAACCTACAAAAACAACTGATATTTGAAGTTTAATTGGATTAGCAGGATATTATAGGAGGTTTGTGAAAAACTTTTCATGACCTTCTAATCCACTAACCAAGTTAACTCAAAAATGGGTCTAGTGCATCTAGAAAAAGTATTGTGAGGAAGGTTTCTATGACCCGAAAAAGATATTGGTCACTGCACCCATGTTAACTCTGCTCTCAAGTGGAGAATGATTCATTATTTTTAGAGATGCATATCTCAAAGGGCTTGGGTGAGTCCTCATGCAAAATGAAAAATTCATTGCTTATGCATCTCAACAGTTAAATACTCATGAGCAAAACTATCCTACACATGATCTAGAGATGGCTACAGTCATTGTTTCTCTGAAGATGAAGAGACACTATCGTTATGGGGAGAAATGTGATATATACATAGACCATCAAAGTTTGAAGTATATTTTCACATAAAAGGAATTGAACATGAGACCAAGGAGATGGTTTAAACTTCTTAAAGACTATGATTGTTCAATTCATTATCGTCATGGAAGAGAAAAAAAATTTGTTGATGCATTAAGTAGGAAAGACCCAGTCGTCCTTTCCATGATGAGAATTCAAAGATATCCTTTGATTAATGACCTAGTAAAGCTAGAAAAGTTATTTATAAGGAAAGGGACATCATCAACCCTAACCCAAATGATTTTTCAACCATCATTAGTAGAGACGATCAAGGTAGCTTAGAATGAATATCCTTTATTAAAGAATAAGTTTGATTCTATAAAGGATGGGAAGTTTCTTGAGTTCAATATTGATCAAGAAGGTGTACTAAAATTTCATACAAGACAATGTGTTCCATCTATTTTGGAAATAAAGGACCTGATGGATAAAGCTCATAGATCTTATTTCTCAATACATCCTGGAAGTAAAAAATGTATAGGGACCTTCGTGATCATTATTGGTGGGATAATATTAAAAGAGAGATTGCTGAATACACTTCAAGGTGCCTAGTAAGTCAGAAAGTGAAGGTAGAGTGACAACTTCCTAAAGGGGTATTGAAACCACTACCCATTCCAGCATGGAAGTGGGAGAATATCACTATGGACTTCATCACTAGTCTTCTAAGAAATTCCAATGGAAACAATGCGATATGGGTTATTGTGGACCTTCTCACCAAGACTTCCCATTCTATCTCCATTTGGAAAGATTTCTATCTTGATCAACTAGCTAGGATTTACGTGAAGGAAGTGGTAAGGTTGAATGGAGTTCCACTTTCTACCATATATGATCGTGATCCAAGGTTCACATCAAAATTTTGGAGAACTCTTCCACAGGCTCTGAGCACTGAATTGAATTTCAGTATAGCATATCACCCCCAAAATGATGGACAATCTGAAAGGACTATTCAGAGACTCGAGGAAATGTAGAAAACATGCTCAATGGAATTTAAAGGTGGATAGGATCAACATCTCCCTTTAGTTGAGTTCTCTTACAACAATAGATTCCACTCAAGCATTCAACTGGCACCCTATGAATCTCTATATGGGAAGTGGTGTATAACTCATACTTTTTGGGATGAAGATGGTGAGAGAAATCATCTTGGGCCTGATCTTTTTGAGGAGATGATAGAAAAAGTCCATGTCATCCAACAACACATTAAGGATGCTCAGAGTTGGCAAAAGAGCTATGCTAACAACTGTTTAAGGGACTTTGAGTTTGATGTTGGTGACAAGGTCTTTCTTCGAATTTCTCCTTGGAAGAGAGTCATGAGGTTTGGGAAGAAAGGAAAGCTCAGCCCTAGGTACATTGGCCCCTATGAAATCCTTGATCATATGGAAGTAGTGGCCTATCAGCTTGCACTTCCTCTGAATCTAGCACAAGTTTTTGGGAATGAGGTAGCATCATTGGGCTGTGCTCTGGACCAAACCCAAGCCGAAGTTCATCATGTGAAGATTGAATGGAATCGCCTACGGGAGAAGTTCAAGAAAATTGAAATCACCACTCGGGAAATGTTGGCTGAGCCACCCCAATATTCTATCACCTTAGCACACCTTACACTTAGTTATTATGTTGGTGTTATAAGGGGATATGTAACAAGACCTTAGCGGCTTTATGTAATCCTTTGATATAAATAAAAATTTTAATTTCTTCTTATGGTGAAGTTTGTAAATCTAAAATGTCTGGATAAATAAAGGATGTATTTTATTGATGAATTTTGAAAAAAAAAGATATTTAAAAATATTTATGTAAACCATAAATAATTAATAATTTGTAATGATATTCAAAAAATGGTCTTCTACAGTTGTGTTCAGTAAAAAATTTAGAGTCTAATAAGATCAACTTCATTTTTGGTAAATAGTAAATTATAAATAGTGATTTTACACTTACGATTAGTAATGGGGAAAAATGGATTAAGTAACCTTACTTAATAATGTATTAATATAATTTAGGCACCTTGATTAAGTAATGTGATTCAACAAAATAGGTAAATAACTGTTTCAAAAATTATGGGTTAAGTATTAGTTTTTCCGAGTGAATAGTGTTTTTTTATTTAAAAATTAAATTAAAATTATTTAGAAAATTATTTTTATAAAATGAAGTTCATTTTTGAATTCAGAACATCGATATTAGGTTAAGGTGATTTTTTGGTATTTCTCTGAAAAAGTTGAATTTTTTTGTGAATAGTGAAAATACAGTTTTTAGTTTCGTGTTTTTAATGAAATCTTTAAGGATGTAATCATTATGTAATCATTATAGTAGACTTATGAATTGTAAGATAAGGTATTATGTGTACCAAGTGGCCAATACCATGGTAAAATACCGTGGGCAATCCCATGGTTTTGCCAATACCACCGATGAGGTGTCCCTTAGCAATTAATGATTTGTTCCCTCACTTCCCCTATAAATACCAAGACATTACCTAATAAATTTCATTTCCAAATCCTCCCCAACAAAGTTATGGTCTCATTACCTCTCAACGAGTCCTCCCAAGGTTCCCTCAAGCCTTCCAAGGTCCCTACCTTCAAGCTTTCGAAGTTACTCTTCAAGTTAAGGGATTCATTCACCCTCCCCTTTTAAGTCATGACTTCTTTTATGTTATGTCTTATAGTTCCATTTTATTATGTGAGGGATTTTCTTCTATATATTTACTACTTTCCATTTAATTTCCAAATAATTATAGACCCTTTCCAATCTCATCAATTTATTTTCTGAATTTTTTAAGTGATGTTGTTAGGCTACTGAATTTCATGTAAAAGAATTCGCATCTTCCCTTTCCTTTCAAGTTTCCTTTTCTTACAGTATTTCATTAAAATATTCATACCATATTCTTATATCCATGGTATTCTGAATTTATATTGTAATATGGGTAATTTATTATTCGTTTTCCTTTGTACCCGCTCTTTTTATTATTTTATAAAATCATGTTATATAGTCGTTATGCTGCAGAATTTTCATCTCAAAATTTCTCTCTCTTTCTCTCAAGAAATTATCTTGTTTTATATATGTGAATACCCAGACCTATTTCATTTATACGGGTTTTAATAAATACAAAAAAAATGATATTTTGGATTTTGTAATTGACATAAATATAACCCTAACCCCCTTTCTGTGGGTTAAATGACATAATAATCGTATTTTTAAGTACTTTTTTAAAACGTCGTGATTTTGAAATGAAACCAATTTCTTTTATTCTCTATGGGTTATTTATGAAATGTTTGATTATGATCTATGTGCCTCACATTAAAGTAAAAACATATTAATGGTGTGACCTGATAGCGCTATAATGTATTGGGTAATGAATTAATCTCTAGAGATGACAAGTTTCACAATACCTTGGTGAATAACCTTGGTAATTTTTTTATGAAACCTTGGGGATAGACCTTGGTGATATGTTCATGAATGTATAAATGAAATGTTGTAGCCACATATTCAAGTTATGTCTCAATTTATTTTCATTATGATATTCCTATACTTCCATTGCTCATGTCTTTAAGTTTTATTCATGTTCTTATTGATATCACAAGTACATTGATTCCCTTGTTCACCCTTACTGGGACTTATGATCACCCTTTACTTTGATGTATGTCTCAAGGATATGAGACGCAGTAATTGTACATAGGATGAACATATGATGAATCCTTACAAGTGTATTAGAAGAATGTTTTATGTTGTTTTCATAATTTATGCCCCTGATTTCCAAGACACTATACTTTAAAGATCCTTGGTTTGTAAAATGTAATGAGAAGTTATGTAATAAAAAGGTGGGATGCCACATTGAATGCATTTGGTTGGATTTCCAAACGTTAGTTGTAGTTTTCACTTAGAATTGTTTCCATTTTAAACAAAAGAGAGACACTTTGAGTGATACCAGCCACATCATGCCTCGGATTGAGGCAAGGTTGACTCATACATGTCACACATGACCCATGGATCGTTCTCCTAGTGTATCAACACAATCCGAATGTTTCTGGTCAGTTTTCTGTATGGTAGTTGCTGTTTTCACTTAAAATTATGTTTGTTTTAAACAAAAGAGAGACACTTTGAGTGATACCATCCGCACCATGCCACATATTGAGATGGTTTTGACTCTTACACGTCAAAAATGACCCATGGATTGTTCTCATAAAGTATCAACACAATCCAAATGTGTTTGGTTGGATTTTCGTATGTCAGTTGTTGTTTTCACATAAAATCTATCTATTTTAAACAAAAGAGAGACACTTTGAGTGATACTGACCACAACATTCCTTGGATTGAGGCAGGGTTCACTCATACATGTCACACATTACCCATGGATAATTATCCTAAAGTATCAAAACAATTCGAATGCATTTGGTTGGATTTCTTCATTTCAGTTTTTATTTTCACTTAAAATTCTGTCCATTTTAAAAAAAAAAAAAGACACATTGAGTGATACTAGCCACATCGTGCCTCAGATTGAGGCTGGGTTGACTCATACAATTCAAAAATGACACATGGATTGTTATCCTAAAGTATCAACATACTCCGAATGCGTTTGGTTAGTTTTACGTATGTCAGTTGTTGTTTTCATTTAAAATCTGTCCCATTTTAAACCAAAGAGAGACTCTTTGAGTGATACAGGTCATACTGTATCTCGGATTAATGCAGGGTTGAATTTTACACATCAAAAATGATTCATGTATCATTCTCTTAATGTATCAACACAATAAGAATGCTTTTGGTCAGATTTCGGTATGTCATCTGGTGTTTTCACTTAAAATTCTGTCCATTTTAAACAAAAGAGAGACACTTTGAGTGATACCGGCCAAACTGTGCCTCAGATTGAGGCAAGTTTGACTCTTACACATCACAAATGACCCATGGATAATTATCCTAAATTATAAAAACAATAAAAATGTTTTTGATTCGTTTTTCCTATATCAGTTACTGTTTTCACATAAAATTCTTTCCATATTAAACAAAAGAGAGACACTTTGAGTGATATCGGACACACCGTGCCTCATATTGAGGTAGGGTTGACTTATAAACATCAAAAATGACCCATGGAACGCTATCTTAAATCATAAACACAATATAAATGTGTTTGGTTGGATTTTTGTACTTTAATTGTTGTTTTCACTTAAAATTCTGTCCATTTTAAACAAAATAGAGGCACTTTGAGTGATACCGGTCACACCATGCCTCGGATTGAGGAAAGGTTGACTCGTACAAGATACACATGAACCATGGATCATTCTCCTAATTTATCAACCCAATACAAATGCTTTTGGTCGGATTTTGGTACATCAGTTGTTGTTTTCACTTAAAATTTTTTCAATTTTAAAAAAATGAGAGACACTTTGTGTGATACTGGACACGCCGTGTCTCGGATTGAATCGGAGTTGACTCTTACACGTCACACATGACCCATTAATCATTATACTAAATTATAAACACAATATGAATGCATTTGGTCAGTTTTCCGTAGGTTAGTTGTTGTTTTCACTTAAAATTCTGTCCATTTTAACCAAAAGAGAGACTCTTTGAGTGATACCCGCCACATTGTGCCTCAGATTGAGCCAGGGTTGACTCGTACATGTAAACAATGACCCATGGATCATTATTATAAAGTATCAACACAATCAGAATGCATTTGGTTGGATTTACGTATGCCATTTGTTGTTTTCATTTAAAATTCTGTCCATTTTAAGCAAAAGAGATACACTTTGAGTGATACCAGTCACACCATGCCTCGAATTGAGGTGGGGTTGACTCTTACACATCTCACATGACCCATGTATCGTTCTCCTAAATTATCAACACAATATGAATGTTTTTGGTCAGTTTCTTGTATGTCAGTTGTTGTTTTCACTTAAAATTATGTCCATTTTAAACAAAAGAGAGACACTTTGAGTGATACCAGCCACACCATGCCTTGGATTCAGGTGGGGTTGACTCTTAAATTTCAAAAATGACCTATGGATCATTATCCTAAAGTATCAACACAATCTGAATGCATTTGGTTGATTTTATGTATGTTAGTTGTTGTTTTCACAAAATATTCTGTCCATTTTAAACAAAAGACAGACACTTTGAGTGATATCGGCCACACCATGCCTAGGATTGAGGCGGGGTTGACTCTTGCACGTCACACATGATCCATGGATCGTTCTCCTAAAGTAGCAGCATAATCTGAATGCATTTGGTCAAATATGAAGGTATTTTGAAGATTTTACTGGTTTTTCTTATCCAAAGACCAAAGAAAAGTGGTTCGGAATTCTTGCATGTTTCTGATGCATTTCATCTATTAAAATGTAAAAATGACTCATTTTAGAAAGTTTGTTTTATTTAATAAAAATTTCAATTTTCCTATGAACATTTATATATAACAATGTTTCATCTTTTGATCTCCTTAACCCCTCTCAAAAATGGCTACCAATTGTATATGTACCCAAGTCATATCTTCATGCTATTTGTGTAAAATCATCGATCGGGTATACGGACCACCCATTTCTGAAAAAATATATATTGTTTTGGGAATATGAGGCAAGTGTTGATGGTTGTTGGACCTCAACACTATGAGTAGTAACAGGTTCAGAAACTTGTTGTTTCTCTGCACTATGAGTAGCTGCTGCTGCTACTGCTACTTGAGAGACTTGTTCAGCCTTGAGGTTAGGAGCACCAGAACATGCAGAAGTCATTATCTGAAAATGTGGTTGAACAGTTAATTTAGATTACATAAATTCAGTAACGATAAGATAATAACATGAGATAATAAGATCTATATTACAAACAAAATATAACCTGTTTATTGAACTCTCTTTATTTTTTTCAAAGGCTGAATGGATTTGAAACCTCTATCGATTATCCAAATCCCTTCATTGTGATCTCCTCTAATATACAAAACATCATCTATATTTGGACCACTGTGAAATGATTGCGATGTACCACTGAAAGGATCATCCTCAACTGAATTTTCATCGGACCCTTCTGTAGTTTTGTATGATAACAGAACAATCGACCACTATCGGTATATGGGATCTGAAACATAAAATACTTTTACCGCTTGTGATGCCATTATAAATTGTTCATCTTTGAACCCTTCTTTACTAAAATCAACTTTCACATATCCTAATTCATCTATTTTAACACCACTATTATTATCAACCCATTTTCATTGAAAAATCTGCAATTGGAATGTCGTATAATTCATCTACCATATTTGTTTGATAATAAAAAAGTATGACATATTCGCATAAATTGGATTCTAGTCCTTACTACCAGAAACATGCATCACTTCAGCCACAAGTGTGACCCCAATATTAGGCATGGCACTATCTTCATCAAGTTCATCTGTATAGAATGTATAACCATTAATTACATAACCATTATAAGATAATACATACACACTTGGTCTAGCGGCTAGCCATCGAAGTCGTTATGATATTAAATTCGGATTTTCAGATAACTCCTTAAAAATATGGTCCCGAAACCATCCTATAAACTAATGATTATGTGTATTTAATATACATTTTTTTATTCCTTGATGGATTCAAATTCCTAAGAATTTCTTTGTGGGTTTCAATATATGGAGCAACCTACCAACTGTTATGCAAAACATAAAGGTGTGCCTTCTCCCGATCTGTAATTTTTATTGTGACAACATCTCTTCCAAAAATTCACCCACCCGCAATGTGTCCAATGTGATGAGATTTTGGGAGACCAATGCTTTCTACATCAGATAAGTATTCGGTACATAATTCAATGGCTTCCTCAACAATACGTCACTCCACAATATAACCTTGTGGATGACTTCGATTTTTGACATACCCTTTAAAAATATTCATATATCATTGAACATGGTACATCCATATATAGTGCACAAGACCAAAAAGTCGAATCTCTCTCACCAGGTGAACCATCAAATTAACCATCATATCAAAGAATGATGGAGGGAATAACATTTCTCATTCACATAATATGATGACAATTTCTCTTTCCATAGCTAGTAATTTCATTGGGTCTAAAACTTTGCTACATATAGCTTTAAAAAATAAATAAAAATTGGTTAATGTATGACAAGCATTCTTGAGAAAAATGCAACGTAAATCAATAGGAATTAAATCTTGCATCAAAACATGGAAGTCATGTAATTTCAAACCTTTTTACTTCAAATCATTCATTGTCACAATGTTCTTGATATTTGATGAATACCCCTCTGGAAGCTTTACATCATTGAAGATGTTGCAAAACTGATATCTCTCCTCTCTGAAAAGAGTGTAAGTATCTGGAGGAAGAAACATTCAAGTTTCACCCTTCATAGGAGCCAACTCTTCTTATATTCCCATGCCAACAATGTCCAAACTTTCCTTAATTCCATCCTTTGTTTTTCCAGGGGCATTTAGCAACGTTCTGAAAACACTTTCAAATACATTTTTTTTCACATGCATCACATCAAGAAAATTTCTGATGTACAGACAATTCCAATATTGTAATTCAAAAAAAACTGATCTCTTTTTCAAATAGATTTTATAAGGTTTTTCGAAACCGGTTTACCAAAAATAGTGTTCACATATTTTAATTTCTCAAACAGATGATCACCCATTAATGGAGATGGTGTTGTGCATTGTTCTAAACTTCTATTGAATGATGTCATCCAAGATTGGTACTTATGCTGACAAGGTAGAAATCTATGATGTCCTAGAAACATAGATTTCGATGAATTTTTCAACTTAATTGATTATGTACCTTCTTCGCACATGGGACACCCTTGAGTTATTTTAATGCTATAGCCTGACAAATTTCCACAATCAAGGAAATCATTTATCATCCCATTCAACATTTCTCTCAACACGAAGTATTAACTTTTATAAGCATCCTAAAATATAACACCTGAATCCCACAAAAACATCAAATCTTCAATCAAAGGAGCCAAATAAACTTCAATATCATTACCTGGTTGTTTTGGTCCTGATATAAGCATAGATAACATGATGAATTTCTATTTCATGCATAACTAGGGTGGCATGTTATAATTTACCAACATAATAGTCCATGTACTATGAGTGCTGGTTTGAAAACCAAAAGGATTCAATCCATTTGTAGATAATGCAAGACGAAGGTTTCTCTGCTCATTTCCAAATTCAGGATACTCATGATCAATTCACTTCGATTGAGGAGAGTCATCCAGGTGACATAATTTACCCTATTTATTTCTTTTCTCTACATTCCATGACAATTCTCTTGCAGTTTCTTCACTTCCATATAGATGCCTAAGCCATGGAATGGTTGGAAAGTACCATACAACTTTCATTAGACTGGATTCATCTTTCTTTTATCGGGAAGAAACACACTTCGAAAATTTTTTAAGTGATTTTTTCTCCTTGGTAAACAATATACAGGCTTTCAGGAAGGCATTTATTCTTTCAGAAATCATACCCAACGAGTGTAGCATTTGTTTAGCTTCATATGTTCCACTTGGGAGCTCATTATCTTCGGAGAGCATTTCATTCAAGAGAGAAAGTAGTTTTGTAGAACTGATATCACTCCATTTGTTGCCTGCTTTCAATTTATATAACTTCAGTAGATCCGACAATGTTATATATTTAGTGAAAACAGAATACAATGGTGTCTTTTCACAACTCTTTAACTTCTCAAACAATTTTGGGCAATCACAGATTTCATCTTCAACTATCCTTGTCATTTATTCAATACGATCTTCATCATCATTGACATATGTAATCACAACTTCCATACAGTCTTCTTCATTATCCATATTTGTAATCATTGATGACCCATAAAACGCAGTTTTATCCTGTCCAGTAGCTACATTCACTTTTTCTCAATGTTTATTCCATCATTTCTAACTTAGATCTATTCCGTGACATGTCAAATGTTCTTCCAACTCCTGTTGAGTAATTAGTCCAGAATAACAACAACATAGACATGGAAAAAGGATTTGAGAAGGATCCTTTGTGTGATCCTTTGAAAACTTGATGAACTTTTTCACTCCATTATCATACTCTATTGTCAAATGATTAGCATCCATCCAATATTTATTCATCTCCATCCAATTTGAATCTGAAATATTATTATTTTAATATTCAAATACACAAAACAAGACTTCCAAATATAGTATAAGATAACCACTTATAAAAATAGAGATTAATAGAGCCAAACCATTTCTAATAAATATTTGGAAATCAACAGAACCAGGATAGACCCCCCATAAAAATCAACACACTTTCCAACCCCCTTAACAATAGTTGTAGAACCCACCACCCTTGTAGAAAAACATTAAACATCCTTTTAACCACCCATACCAGCCACCTCATTCATAATAAAATAATCACATTAAATAGCCCAAAACTAGTGACCAAACTCAAATAAAATGAAAATAAGGATATAATTTTGATGAGAAAACTAATATATTAGATACATTTCCAAACACAAAGGGGTTTGTGAGGGAGACAAATAACCTAGGTTTATCCAAAATTACTATGGAATATCATAGGTTTTTTTACCCAAATTAACATAAGAAATAGAAAATGGAGGTTACTGAACATAAATTCTATCATGAACATCTAAAGGATATACAATAACTCTCCCTCAACTTCCCCACAGAGGTAACTAATATCCACAGACACGTCTTATATCCATTCTATAAAAAAGAACATTCCCACACAAAGGGATAAACAACAATACCTTAGGGTTAAAAAACTCACACAAGAGGGAGAAAGACCACATCGACCATCCCTATCCAAAACTCAAACCTCCTCTCACTAACTGTTAATACCTTCCATAATATTAATACCTACCATAAATAAATTATTTCCCAAAAACATGACCTTTAGATTAGAAAAATTCCCATCTATTTAGGTAAAATAGAAATACGCTTCCTTTTTTCCTTAGGAATCATTAAATTTGGGCAAACACACTAAACAGCTTAATAAAATTCATATTTTCACAGAAATTTGAAGGTAAAGAGACATAAATAATTCCATATAAAATAATTCAACTAATTATTTTAGTATCAATTGAAAGAGGGTATGGGTTAATAAAGTGATGGGGTCAATAAATCAGAACATAATCATGCCTAGACTCTCAAACCAAAATCACCACATCCCAAAATTTTATTAACTAAAACAGGACCATATGTCTAAATAAAACTACACAATAATGAATATTAGTATAAGAAAAAAAGGAAACAGATGAGGATGAGTGGAGAAATAACCAAAGATCAAAGATAGGAAGCCGAGAATCTAACCCCATCGAAAGGAATCCCAAACACATGAAGTAGGGTTCACTGGGAGTATGGTCCATTGGGGAGGAGGAGAAGTAGGGTTCGCGGTGAGGAGGATATGTAAAAGGGGTTCGAGGGGAGGATAATGAGTAGGGCTAGCGGTGGCGTAGTAGGGCAGCATCGGCGGACTAGGGCTACTGGCGGAGTAGGGCGGCGATGGTGGAGTAGGTAAATGACATGGGATAAGGGCTAGCGTCAGTGGAGTAGGGTAGCGGTGGAGGAGAAGGGCTAGCGGCGGCAGAGTAGGGTAGTGGCGGTAGAGTAGCAGCCGATAAAGAGAAGATCGAGGGGAGGGAGGGGATTTGTTGCAGGGGTAAAGTCCCACGAGAGCTTGAGGGCGCAATAAACAGAGGGCATTGTGCACCATATTTTATAAAATGGGGCATGGTTTTATCAGCACTATAAAAGCACTGAAAATGTGACCCTTTATCAATGCTTTTAATTAGCGCTGATAAAGAGTTACCTTTATCATCACTTTTTCCTTGGCGCAGATAAAAGGTGGCACTTCCCTTGACCATTTTTGTAGTAGCGTTAGTAATATAATTATAAATTATTTATTAATTAATTAGTTACTTAGTAATATAATTATTAATTATATAATAATTAATTAGTTAAACGGTAATATAATTAGAAATTATATAATTTGTAATTAGTTAATTATTAATTAATAATCATTAATTATATAATTACTAATTAGTTAATTAGCAATATTACTATTAAATATATATAGGTTAATTAGTTAATTTTTTGAGAAAGATAGTGCTGATGCTCTTTTTATAATTAGTTAATTAGTAATATAATTATAAATTATAATTATTCATTATTTATTATAGATATTAATTAGTATTTATTAAAAATTATTATTTAATAATAAATTAGTTGATTGGTAATATAATTATTAATTATATTATAGTTAATTAGTAATATAATTGTTATTTATAATTTTTCATTATAATTATTTAGTTGTAATTATTAAAAGTCATTATATTACAAATTAATTAGTTAACTTTTATATAATTTATTATTAGTAATTACTAATTAACTAATTGTTTATTATATAATTAATTATTAATAATATTAATTAAATAATTAAATAATTTATTATATGTTTAATCCATGTTTTAACTTTAAATTATATCGGTCTTATAGTTTATATTTTATAGTCTTTTAAAGCCACATACTTGAATCATTTTTAAGTTTCAATTAGGTGCTTTTGAAATCATATAAATTATTTTTCATGAAAAAATTTATGAAATTATTTTTATTTTCAACTATTTGTTATATTTTTAATCCATATGTTATGTTTTATTTATAACGGTCTTATAGTCTATATTATATAGGCTTTCAAAGTCATGTGTTTGAAATATTTTTAAGTTTCATGTAGGTGTCTTTGAAAACTTATAAATAATATTACATCAACATTTTTTATGAAATTGTTTTTATTTTATACTATTTGTTATATTTTTAATAAAAGTATTAAGTTTAATTTATATTGGTCTTGTATTTTATATTTTATTGGCTTTCAAAGTCACGTACTTGAAACATTTTTAGGTTTCAAGTATGTGGTTTTGAATTATTATTAATTATTTTTTATCATCATTTATAATAAAATTATTTTCGTTTTCAACTATTTTTTATATGTTTAATCCATGTTTTATGTTTCATTTATATTTGTATTATATTTTATATTTTATAGTATTTCAAATTCACGCACTTGAAACGTAATCCCACATCAGAAATGCATAATGATTTCTAGGGTAAGCTCTTTTATATAGAGGATCCCTTAGTGAGATCTTTTGTCCAAATCCAGACTGCTGTAATGGTTTCTATGAAAAATAGCACCCAAGACTACCTCCTCTACCTACACCATATGTAGTGTTTCCCCCTTGTGCAGCTTCACGAGCCACACTAACACCAGGCACAAGAGAGACCTACCTCTAGTACAATACACAGGCAATACTGACATCCTCTTCTCCTCTCTGGTGCAGAAAACCTACCCAAAACACTGGTGGCATCATGTCCTTTACAAATCACCCATGGAAGAACCCTAATTGTGACTATCTAATAACCACACTGTTAGGACCATAAATGATTGGCCCACCGGTGCAGCGATAATCACAGGATAAAAGAAAGTGAAAATATGGAAATAAAAGAGACACCAGATGTAACATGGAAAAATCCCCAAATGGAAGGGGTAAAAAACCATGGAAAAATAGAAAGATCGTTATGGGTTAAAAGTGGGTATACACTCCCTAACTTATTATAAGGAGAAAACACTCGTAAAATCTCTCTAGAATACATGGGTAAATCACCTCACTAAACACTCAAAATAATTGGAGAACTCGTGATTGTGATGAGATGGTGATGGGATCTACTAGTGGTGATGAGAACTGATGAAGGATGGTCTCTAGAAGAGATTAGCGCCTACTTTAATAGGAATCCTCACCCCTTCACATTTCCTTCTCCCACTGGATGATTTGGTGGGGGTCTGTCCACCAACCACCAACCCAGCCCACCCCCTTTGACAATGTGGGGGTGGCACCATCTGTAGAGAAGGTATTTTGTCGACACATCTCCCACATAGAGATTTTATTGAGAAATAATCACATCCCTAGACATCTTTTCTATCTACCAAACATGCTTCCCACATCTCTACAAGGCCTCTTGAGGATCTTCACCATCTAAACTTATCATAGTTAATTGTCTTTGTCATGAAATCTTCCAGATTTTATTTAGTGTGAATCCCTTGCATTTCCACACTTTCTTACTCTTCCACATCTCAGACAAAGTGATATTTTACCCCATTGTGCTTCTTCCTAGAATGAAAACACGGATTCCTTGCAATGTGCAAGGTGCTCTGACTATCACAAAACAATGGAATATTCTCATGTCTATGCCCGAGCTCCTCCGAAAACCTTCTCATACAAATTGCCTCTTTGAAACCCTGTGTAGCTACCATGTACTCCACATCTGTCTTGGATAAAGCCACAACTGACTGTAACTTTGAAATCTAGCTTACAGCTCCTCCCACAAGAGTAAACACATAACCAGTAGTGGATTTTTTCCAGTCAGAATCACCTGCAAAATCTGAATCAACAGATCCTCTGACAATAAAATATGATCCTCCATAACATAATGCAACATATTAGATCTACTTGATTTATCTCAGGATCCTCTTCATTGTGCTCCAATTATCCCATCCAAGATTCTACATGTACCGACTAACTGCTCCCACTACATGTGTAATGTCTGGTCTAGTACAAACCATATAGAACATCATACAACCCACTGCCAATGAATATGGTACTTGAGAAATTTCCATCCTCTTTGCTTAAACATGCAGAACTGTAATCCAATCTCTACCCCTCTTCTTGTTAACTTCAAGTAATCCTCCATGATGAGTTCTATAAGTGAAGTAAAGAGGCATGCAACCACACCCTTGATCAATCTGTGGTTATTTGGGTGCATAGATCATTGTTATAAATTATGGTGATTAACAGTGGATGGTTTTGATTTCATTTTCTATTGACGTTGATTCACAGATATCAGTGACATGTATGGTCATTCACTTTTTCATTTTGGTGATCTTTGGGTGATGGTATTTATTTGGCGATCATTGATGGAGGATTGTAGGAATCATTACCTCAACACATACATGGTGACTCCTATTTATCATTTTTTATATGTCATGCTGACATTATGTCTGAATAATATATTTGGTGTTGGAGTTGCGATGAATGTGATTGTAACTGTATGCCTTTAATTTATTTCCATGTTTGATTTACAATTAATTAATTTTGATTGGATTTTATTTAATTAATTATATATTTGTTTCAAATAAATCTCATTAGGAGTCTACACACATGATTTAGTTCTCATTCATATGATACCTAATAAATAATCATGAGTGGGGGTTCATCAAAGAATTTATTTTTTCATAATTCGATCGCACGCATGAGAGAATTGTAAATTGAACGGGGTTAAATTTCGAATAAATAAATATATTAATTCAAAAAAAATATTTTGTGTGCACTCTCCTTAAAACATGCATGAGTGATTCCTAATATGTGATCTCAGGAAAGAAAACCTGATGCATATAGATACTTCAAATTTGTGAGAAATGGGTTATGGTATTTCACCAATTGATTCAGTATTATAATGACATGAAAATTTTTCATTATTCTAGAGAATGAAATGATAGATAATTTTTTTAAAAATTAGAGTACTATATAACATCAGAGAATGATACTTGGAAGTATTTTTATTAAATTTAGAATTGGTGATAATTTAATAAATAAATATTCATATGTGGGAAGTAAATAATTGGAATTACATGAACCCAAACAGATATCACAACTCTGACACTTAACTCAATGTCAGTTTCTTCCATCGCATAATTTACTTCTCTTAGAATGTTTTAGTTAACTGAAATAGTTTTTTAAAATATTTTTTTATAATTTTTAGTTGTTAATCACAATTAAAGCTCATTTGCATGAACATTCTGTGCGGAGGATATTCCTAGTGTCCACTAATATTGTCTTTAAGGTTCAACCTTGCTCTCCACTTCTACAGTGGTTAGTAGGTTTATAACTTTTCAAATTTTCATGTGTTGTGACGTGCATGCCAAATTTATGGAACCGTTTAAGGGTATAATAGTAGAATTAAAACTTCCTTTAAAATAGTTATTTAGGTCTAAAAAATAAAAAGTAAAAAAACAAAAAAAAAATAAAAAGGTTCAGTTTACTACTCTGTGAATCTTTCATTACAGCTAATTTCAAGAAACCCTAATGTTTAGAATGGCATGGCCCACATAATACATCTACAATAAACACCCCCCCCCCCCTATGTGACCATAGTTCACGATATAAAGTATAATGATTCCCCGCACATGATCTCTCTAGGTAATCCTATTTATTTTAATAATTTTTATTCAAGTCCAAGTTATGATCCATATGAGAATATTGCATCATGTTGTGATACAAGTCCTTTTAAAACATTAGATAATTTTCAAAGTCAAATCATTCATAAAAACTTATAACTTGATAATACATGTAAAACAAATTTTTCAATAATTGAACGCATTGTTTTTTCTGCTATCACTAAGACAAATCAGATGTTTCAACTTCAAGATGAAAAAAATGAAATGTTTTCCTCCAGAAAATATCTATAAAATAAATTTAAGAGTTTAGTAAATAAAATGAATAATATTTACAAACTATATGCCTCACTACAACTTGATGATCAAATTCAAAACAATCATGTCGAACAAAGTGTAGTAGAGGTTCTATTGGAACAATATTCATTGTCTCATTCGAAGGATGTGATTACTTTGATTGATCCTTTATCCTATCATACAATTTATGGATCCTCTCCATCATAATATAATTCTTCCAATCTAATCACATCTAAAGAATATGAGAGATTAGTCTTCGAACCAGTTTGACATAATGGTCCCTCGGAAAATGTGATTTCATGTCCTTCTCTCAGTTCACAACCCAGCCTTTCCAAAGTGAAAAATGGTGTATTAAATGTCTATCAAATTACACCTTTTATGGTGGAAGAGATCATTGAACCAGGGACCTTCTTTACCATGATAGATTCAGAATTGGTCTAAGACAACATGGAATGAAACATGCAAGAGGAAATCACTCCAAATGACATTGAATCACCACCTTCTAAAAATATTTTCGAGTCCAAAATATTTTCCGAAATGGAGACATCAAAAACATTTCAAGAGTCATAAAATCAGTTAGGGTTGATGGTGCTGAACACTCATAACATTCTATAAAAAATGGAATAATGGGAATTCTTAGAGGATCCTGAGTTTGTGGTTCCACATGTGCCAATAAAGAAATATGATGAGGGTAGTATATAATAAACTTCTTAAAAATATTTCATTCTTGGAACAATGGATTCACCTAATCCAATTAATCCCCCCTAGTTTATCTATGCATAGATCATGGATTGAGTTGGAAACCAGTGTATTTCTCTATACTGGTGGTAGGCAGTGAAAATGAATCGGGACACATCATCAACCTAAACACTGAATTCAAGGATATGATGGATATAAACTGACCACTGAAAGATTCTTGTAAGGTAATTTCTTCTCTTGTTCAAATTCAAAAATATAATTTTTTTGATCTTCATGATTATTCCCTTTTCCTAAAATGCAATTATTCAGTATGAATTTCTTTAGACTAGGTATATAAATCCCCTTATGAGCTGGGCTATTTTCATTTCATCACACCCATCCATTATTTTAACAAGCTTCTGTTGAGATATTTTGCAGCTTCCTGGATAAATTAATATTCAAAAAATAAATTCCACACTCCCATATAAAGAAGGAGATACATGGTATACATTTCCATTAGATCCAAGTGAAATTTCAATAATATCTTATTGAAGAAAAAATAAAATAGCACTCAATGAGAGGAAAATATTCATTTGTTTATTTTTCTTTAATTGTATTTAATTTCATTTCATTTAGTATTTTTAAATAAAAAGGAATGAATTTATCATAATATATTTTTTCATGGAACAACAGTGGATTTTAATTCATCATTGATATCTTTATCATCCACTTGATTTTAATTATAGTGTGACTTATTAGATATTATGTGGGTATGTTTTGTTCATGGGTAGATTTTAGAGGTATATCATTTCTAGAGCTTTATCGGATACAAGTAGTCGTTACACATCTATCTTCACTTACATAGGGAATTGTTTTATTTTTCCATATTTTATACGTCAAAAAATACCTTGTAAAATAACTAACTCAAAAAAACAAGTAGGTTTTAACAATCGAAAAAATAAACAAATATTTATTTTATATTTTGAACCAACCTATAAATGGATGCATTTTTTTAGTAAAATATTCAGGAACATACCACTTGTATATTTGGGAAGTTTGAGCACATAATTATTATTCATAATGATTTGATACTTAATCTCATGAATTATATGATTGTTGATATTATCACATACTTTGAAAAAGTTTTTTTGGAAACTTGTATTTGTTTCAGACGCATATTTTCATTCATGCTCATATGTGTTGTCCAACATATTATTTTTATAGCCGTGAATATTTGGGCCCATTTTTTTATCATCTCATATTTATCTTTTTCAAGAGGGAATCTATTCCATGTTATGTCTTCTAGAACTTTTCATTTTTTCCATTAAAGCGATAAGAATTTTTAAAGTTTCACTAAAATGATTGAGGCATCTGTTGAGATTTTTCAGCCGTTTTGACCCACTAAGTCACCCATAAATTTTATCTATCATCTATCCCTTAAAATCCATGAATAATCCTTTTTAGGATGATCGAATCACTAATATCCTTCCCTACCCTTTCCTTTACTTTTTTCCATGACAATTTTCAATCTAAGTGTGGTGGAGAGATTTATGCATAACGAGGGTTATTTGAGGGACAATGATGAATTTGATGTACATGGATCGATATTATCCTGTCATGATTATATATGGGATTTTTCGTAGTAGCCACAATAATTATGTGTATTTTGATATGGGAATGTAGATTCTTTTTTGTTCTAAGAATGAGTACTTTTTTGGTCATTACACGGTAACTCTTGCTTTTAGGGATACCAATAAAAGTGATGACACATTACTCTGAGATCTAGATAGTTTTCTATATGTATTACTTTCACTCAGATGATACAATGTATGCGCTACTTGTATACCTTTATTTGGTATTTTTCTGACATTTATTTCATTGGGTTTTGGAGTTGACACTCACCAGTGTTTTTGTCCCATCTTATCTGATTGAGTTGTGTCAAAAAAATAAGAAGAGGAAAAATAAAATAAAACAAGAAAGAAACATAGGATTGTCATTTTTTTTAAGAAAATAAATGTTTTCGTGTGGGGGTGAGAGTTTTTGGGTGACATTTGAATTGATACTTATCATGTATTTATTTCAAGATTCAACCCTCCCTTTTTCTAAAAAACTGTCACATTTGTTTTTATGAACCATCATCTTGTAACCTTAGAGAAATCTGAACCTAATGCAAAGTCCTCGAGATTGGTACATTTTTTTGATTTCCACTAGTTGATATGTGGAAATCATGGCAATCATGTGGTTAACATGCATCTGTATAAGAATTCAGTAGAACATTGATCAAATTGTTTGACCAGTGAGAGTGATAGTGAGATAGGTCACATGTTACATGAGTGTAGATACTTGTCTTGGAAAGACTGCGAGTGAAAGAGAAACTATTTTTTAACACTGAATTTTTAAATGTAGCATGATATTTTATGGTTAAAGGGGATTGAGAAATTTTAACTCGTATATTTGATGTTATGATTTGTTAATGAGTTCTATTGTGTATTCTTTCTGATTTTTTTTACTAGGAGTACAAAAGCTTAAGTGTGGAGGATTTGATGTATATGGATTTCACTAGTATTTTTATAATATTCTATCGTGGTCTTAACTAAATATTTTAATCCTTTTTAGTGTGTTTAGTTTATTTTATTAGTTTTGTAGTGTTTTTGTTATTTTTTTAATTTTAGTTTATTATATATTAATATTACTTATTTTTGGTTTTTTTGTTTTATTATTTTATACTTTATTAAAATTCAATTTCTAACACTTATTTTTTAAAGGTTTAATAAATTTTAGTTTTTTTATTAGTTTATTTTATTCATATTTATTATTATATAAATTAATTTCTTATTAGTATTATATTATTGTATATCATTTTAAAATTAATAATTTTAATAATAACCGTATTGATTTTATTAGTTTTTCATTGTTATTATATTAGTATTTAATATTATTAGTGTTAATTGTAGTAGTATTAATTATATTTTTATTATTAGTTTTTTTTATTATTAAATTATATTAACTATTAATAGATGTATTATTTTTTAGAATGGATTATAATTTTATATAACTACTAATTATATTTAATGTATTATTTTAGTATTTCTAATTAAATATACATATATTTATTTAATTTTTATAATTTTATTTATTTCTATAATTAGTATAATATATTTATAAATATACAACTTTAATATCGGTTAATCTATTTTTAATTCCCTTTTTTGTTTAATCAAATTAGTATAATATTCGACTTTTATAATTCTAATTCTATTATTATTAGATCACATAAGAGAGTGTTTTCAATACATTTTTAAAAAAATATATTTTTTTCAAAACGACTATGTTTAAAAAAAATTCAAACTGCACCTCAAAGGCGGCATCTGGGATGCCGCCTTTGGCGTCGGGTGAAAGGCGGCATCTGGGATGCCGCCTTTGGCGTCGGGTGAAAGGCGGCTTCCGCGATGCCGCCATTCCACTAAAACCCAAAAAAATATCTTTTAAAAAATTATTTTTATTTTTATTGTTTTGTTTTGTTTATATATATATATATAAACAAATCAAAACAAAAATAACAATAAAAATTTCAGTAGAATTTATCAACTATTTAAAATCCAGCAGTACTGTCATTACAACAGTCTTTATTCTAACAGAAGCTCTCTCCCAGGACTCCCTTTTATAAGAGACATTACCCTGGAAATCATTCTACATTTCTGATGTGGGATTCTGGTTCTCCTTTTCCTGCGTAGAACATTCTGCATTTCCGATGTGGGATTTTGTTTCAAATACATGACTTCTAAAAACTATAAAATATAAACTATAATACTAATATAAATGAAACTTAAGAGGTGGATTAAACATATAAAAAATAGGTGAAAACAAAAATAATTTCATAAAAAATGATGATAAAAAATAATTTATATGATTTCAAAACCACACTTGGAACTTAAAAATTTTCAAGTATGTGAGTTTAGAAGCCTATAAAATATAAACTACCAGACCAATATAAATGAAACTTAATACATGGATTAAACAAATAACAAATTATTTAAAATAAAAAAAATTTGTAAAAACTTTTGATGGAAAATAATTTATAAGTTTTCAAAGGCACCTACATGAAACTTAAAAATGTTTCAAGCACATGTTATTGAAAGCCTATAAAATATAAATTTTAAGACCAATAGAAATGAAACTTTAAACATAGATTAAACATATAACAAATAGTTGAAAATTAAAATAATTTTGTAAAAAATGTTCATGAAAAATAATTTATAAGCTTTCAAAACCACCTACTTGAAACATAAAAATGATTCAAGTATGTGGCTTTGAAATACTATAAAATATAAACTATAAGGCTGATATAATTTAAATTTAAAACATGGATTAAACATATAATAAATTATTACATTATTACATTAATATTATCAAAAATTTGTTATATAATAATTAATTAGTTAATTAGTAATTATTAATAATTATTCATTTAATTAGTAATTATTAATAATTAATTATTTAATAATTAAATAATTAATTAGTAATATAATGACTTTTAATAATTAGAATTTATTAATTATAATGAAAAATTATAATTTATAACTATATTACTGATTAACTAATTAACTATTATATAATTAATAATTATATTACCAATTAACTAATTAATTATTATATAATAATTATAATAATAGTAATTAATAATTATAATGATTAATTATAATTTATAATTATATTTCTAATTAAGAAATTATAAAAAGAGCCGCGACTCTATATTTCTCAAAACGTTAACTAATTAACTACTATATATTTAATAATTATATTACTAATTAACTAATTAATTATTATATAATTAATGATTAATAATTACTGATTAACTGACAACAAATTATATAATTAATAATTATATTAATAATTAACTAATTAATTTTTTTATAATTAATAATTATATTACTAAGTAACTAATTAATTATTAAATAATTATTAATTATATTACTGTATAACTAATTATATTACTAATTAACTAATTAATTATAATATATTTAATTATTAATAATTACTAATTAACTAACTAATTATTATACAATTAATAGTTATATAATTGATAATTATATTATTAATTAACTAATAGATAAATAATAATTAATAATTAATTATTATAAAGAATAATTAAAATGAATAATTATAGTGAATAATTATAATGAATAATTATAAAGAATAATTATATTACTAATTAACTAATTAATTATTATATAATAATTTTTAATAATTACCAATTAATAATTATAATGAATAATTATAATGAATAATTATATTACTAATTACCTACTTAACTATTTTATAATTAATAATTATATTGCCAATTAACGAATTAATTATTATAAGATAATTTTTAGTAAATACTAATTAATAATTATAATGGATAATTATAATTTATAATTATATTACTAATTAACTAATTATAAAAAGGGCCCTACCACTATCGTTCTCAAAAAATTAACAAATTAACTATTATATATTTATTAATAATATTACTAATTAACTAATTAGTTATTATATAATTAATTATTAATAATTACTAATTAACTCATTAAAAATTATATAAATAATAATTATATTACTAATTTACTAATTAATTATTAATTATATTACTAATTAAAAATGATATTACTAATTAACTAATTGTATTATAAATATACTAATTAATTATTATATAATTAATTATTAATAGTTACTAATTAACTAACTAATTATTATATAATTGAAAGTTATATAACTAATAATTATATTAGTAATTAATAATTAATAATTATAATAAATAATTATAATGAATAATTATAAAGAATAATTATATTACTAATTAACTAATTAATTATTATATAATAATTTTTTATAATTACTAATTAATAATTTTACTGAATAATTATATTACTAATTAACTAATTAACTATTATATAATTAATAATTGTATTACTAATTATCTAATTAATTATTATATAATAATTTTTAATAAATAATAATTCATAATTACAACAAATAATTATAATTTATAATTATATTACTAATTAAATATTTATAAAAAGGGTCTTGGCTCTATATTTCTCATAAAATTAACTAATTAACCATTATATAATTAATAATTATACAACTAATTAACTAATTAGTTACTATATAATTAATGATTAATAATTACAAATTACATAATTAAAAATTATATAATTAATAATTTTATTTCTAATTAACTGATTAATTATTATATAATTAATAATTATATTACTAAGTAACTAATTAATTATTACATAGTTAATAATTATATTACCAATTAACTAATTATATTACTATTTAACTAATTAATTATTATATAATTAATTATTAATAATTACAAATTAAGTAACTAATTATTATACAAATAATAGTTATATAATTAATAATTATATTAATAATTAATAATTAGTAATTATAATTAGTAATTATAATGAATAATTATTATTAGTAATTAGAATTAATAATTAGAATTAATAATTATAATGAATAATGATAATTTATAATTATATTACTAATTAACTAATTAACTATTATATAATTAATAATTATTTTTCCAATTAACTAACTTATTATCTTATAATAATTTTTAATAATTACTAGTTTTTAAGTATAATGAATAAATACAATTTATAATTATATTACTAATTAACTAATTAACTATTATATACTGAATAATTATATTACTAATTAATTGGTTAATTATTATATAATTAATTGTTAATAATTACTAATTAACTAATTAATTATTATATAATTAATTTTTAATAATATTAATTTAATAATTTAATAATTTATTTTATGTTTAATCCATGTTTTAACTTTAAATTATATCGGTCTTATAGTTTATATTTTATAGTATTTCAAAGCCATATACTTGAATCTCTATTAAGTTTCAAGTAGGTTGTTTTGAAAGCTTATAAATTATTTTCATGAATATTTTTTACAAAATTCTTTTTATTCTCAACTATTTGTTATATGTTCAATCCATGTTTTATGTTTCAATTATATCGGTCTTATAGTTTATATTTTATAGGCTTTTAAGGTCACGTGCTTGAAACATTTTTAGGTTTCATGTAGGTGTCTTTGAAAACTTATAAATTATTTTCCATCAACATTTTGTACGAAATTCTTTTTATTTTCAACAATCTGTTATATGTTTAATCCATGTATTATGTTTCATTTATATTGATCTTGTAGATTATATTTTATAGACTTCTAAAGTCACGTACTTGAAACTTTTTAAGTTTCAAGTATATGGTTTTGAAAGCTTATAAATTATTTTTACCAGAAATTCTTTTTATTGTCAACTGTTTTTTATATGTTTAATCCATGTTTTAAGTTACATTTATATTGGTCTTATAGTTTTTATTTTATAGTCTTTCAAAGTCACGTACTTGAAATAGAATCTCACATCGGAAATGTAGAATGTTCTGTGTAGGAAATAGAGAACCAGAATCCCACATCAGAAATGCAGAATGATTTCCAGTGTAAGTTCTCTTATAAAAGGGAGCCATGTGTGAGAGCTTCTGTCAGAATCCAGACTGTTGTAATGGAAGTACTGCTGGATTTTAAATAGCAGATAAATTCTGCTGAAATTTTTGTTTTTATTTTTGTTTTTGTTTATATATATATATATATATATAAACAAAACAAATAAAAATAAAAATAAAAATAAATTTTTTTAAAACAAACAAAAATTGTAAAAAAAAATTTGGGGTTTAGTAGAAAGATGGCAATGGGGTTGCCGCATTTCCACTTAACTCGAAAGGTGGCATCATCGATGCCGCCTTTTCAAACCAACATAAAGGTGGCACCAGCGATGCCGCCTTTGTAGTGTATTTTTTAAAATAAAATTAACCTAAGCTGTTTTCCAGAAATGTTTTTTAAAAAAACGCATTTAAAAAATCACACATAAGAAGAGGGGATGATCTTCTTCTCCAGGGAAGTCATTGGAAACCCTAGCAGGGGACGGCATCAACTGAGCACAATCAGGGGCCCTCCTATTCCCCTCACTCTGTAACTCCCTCCTCCCATAACCGGGGACCATGTTGCCCTCCTATCACCCTGCTTTGTGAACCACGCCACCTACCATCTCCCTCATGCAGCGAACAACAGCGCCCGAGCCTGCCTCCTCTTACATTCACCATCTCCAGCACTTCCCCCCAAATTATCTTCACAAGCCACACCAACACCGGGCACAGGAAAGACCTCCATAATGCCTCCTCTAAAACACCACATCCCTAGCAGCTCCCCCTATCCTTGCACTGAACCAGACCACACCTCTCCTTTGCCGCATTCAATGTCTCCACCAGCCAAGTGTGCCTCTCAATCCGCCTTCCACATAACCATAATTGCACCTTCCCTTCAATAAAATGCATACGCACCGTCGTTGTCCGCTACTCCTCTCTAGTGTAGTGAACCTGACCACAACTCTGACACCCTCATCTCTTCTACGCAGCACCCACTCTAGAACCCTAGATATCACACTACCACAAAATGGGTTTTTTAGAACCACCCTTTAAGAGCACAAAAAAAGGTGATAAAGGGGTACCCTTATCATCACTAAAAAAGGTTCCGATAAAGGATGTACCCTCTTTATCATCACTTTTTTTATCGCTGATAACGGTACCCTTTTATCAGTGTTTTTTAGGAGTCTTAAAGGAACCTCCTTTATGAGTAATGTTTATAGAATAATTGATAAATACCCACCTTTATCAGTACTTTTTTACAAGAACTGATAAAAGTACACTTCAAAAAATATATATTTTATTAAAAGTAATATTTTAATATATTTATATATTTATATTGAAATTAATATAATATATATATTTTTAAATATGTTTAAGATAAATCTAAATACACATTTACACTTAATATATAAGATAATTAGTGAAAATGGTTTATAAAATAACTAAAAATATTTTTTAAATTAATAATTTTCTAATTATTACCGATTAATAGTCATTTAATAACAATTTGAATATAAAAATAGTAAAAAATAAATAAAAGATCGAAAATAAGTTGAAAACAGAACTCGAACTTCAAACGAACATAACTTTTGATCTAAGAGTTCGTTTGAGCTCTACTAGATATAAAATCAAAGATTGTAATGATATCTACGTCGTTGGTAACATGGTAAAGCTTTTTCAGATTTTTAATGGCCAATAATGTCCATATGGCCTCCAAAACTGAGTTTTTTTGTTTGGCTAAACCTAATTTTTTAACATTTGATGGATTCTCAGCATCATTTAAGGGGGTCTTGTTGACTTTTTTTGGTAGAGACTAAATTTATTTACAGGTATTACATTCATATTGATATTATGGTTTTGATATTTTATTATTTTTTACAATTTAATGTTATTTATAATCAAATATATAACAATATATACATATTTTTTATATATTCTCCCATAAAAATTAAATTTTATAAATAAATAATTAAACATATTTACATATAAAATATATTTCTCAATATATTAACCTTATCTAAATAAAAAATAATACCCATTTTATTTAAAATAAAAATGTTTTAATATTTATATAAATATACATATAAAGTTAATTTATATATAATGTTTATATGTATATAAATATATTTGTGTCTATATTGAAATATATATATATATATATATATCTGTGTGTGTGTGTGTTTGTCAACATATTCTAATATATGTATATAAATATTAATATATAATATATTTAAATATATATAAATATGTATAATTATATTTATAGATGTTGACATATATATATATAAATATATATATATGTAATTATAAACACATACAAACACAGAAAATAAATTTTATATGTGTATTCTAATATATATATATATATATATATGGATAAAAAATGTAATGAAATATATATAAATATATAGATATATCATAAAATTAAAGACAAAACAATATTGGTGAGTGACAGAGTTGCGGGTGCATGAGGACGAGGTCTCAAGTCTGAAATCCAGGATAGGCAAGGGTGTGTGGGCAGGGGTGAGCAAGTGCCTAGCGTTGATAAGGGGGGCGAGGAAGGCTAGCACTATTAAAAGGTGGGGTTGAGAACTAATAAAAGGGGATGGTCCTCCCTCTAATTTTTATAATTGTTTTAAAAAATTAACCTTTATCAATGCTTATTTAGCATTGATAAAAGATCCATTTTATCAGCACTTTTTTTTAGCGCTGATAATAGGAGTCTTTATCAACACTTTTTTGTCACTGATAAAAGAGACCACTTTTAATAGTGCCTCGATTATTGGTGATTTTTTAGCACTGATAAGACTCTGTTTTGTGGTTGTGTCACCATTCAAGAAACACCCTTGACCATGTTGTGGTTATTTGGGTGCATAGATCAGTGGAAAAAATTATGGTGATTAGCAGTAGACGGTTTAAGATGTATTGGTCATTGACAGCGATTCACAAATATCAGCGACATGTGAAATTTTCACTTTTTCATTGTGGTGATCGATGGGTGATGGTTATTATTAGGATATCATTGATGGCGGCTTGCAGTGATCATTGTGTCAACACATACAAGGTGAATCCTATTTATTATTTTATGTGTTGTGTCTGTGTGATGTCTGGATAATATTTTTGATGTCGGAGTTGCGATGAATGTTATGGTAACTATATTCCTTTAATTTATTTTCATGTTTAATTTCTAGTTAGTTGTTTTTTATTGGATGTTTAATTAATTAATTATATATTCATTTGAATTAAATTTCATTTGGAGTCTTCACACATGCTTTGGTTCTCTTTTGAATGATACCAAATAAGTAATCATGGGTAGGGGTTCATTAGAGAATTTATTTGTCCGGAAGTTGATCACGTGCGTGAGAGAATCGTAAATCACATGCAAGAGAATTCCAAAAATATAAATATATAAATTGAAAAAAAATTGTGTGAAATCAACTTTAAACTTTCATGATTGATACCTAATATGTTCTCTCATGCGAGCGAACTCAAGAAAGATAAATACCCTAACTTTGGGGGAAACGGGTTTTGTTATTTCACCAAGTGATTCAATAATACAATGATGTGAAAATTATTTGTTAGGATAGAGAATGACATAAAAGATTATTTTTTTTAAAACTACAATACTATATAACATCCAATAACAAGACCTAATAGTATTTTTATTAGATTTAGAATCAGTAATAATTGAATAAATAAATATTCATATGTGGGAATTATATAATTTTCATTTCATGCACCTAAATGAACATCATAACTCTGACACATCTATCTCTTCTAGTTTCTTACATATCTTAATTTAGTTTAGTTAAATAGTTTTAGTTAATTTAAATAGTTATTTTTATTAGAATTTTTAGTTTTTTAATCACAATTAAAGTTCATCTTATTGAACATTCCTCCAAGAGGATATTCCTAGTGTCTAGTCACATTCTCTATGTGGTTTGAGCCTGCCCTTCACTTCTAAAGTAGTTTGTAGATTTATAAATTTAAAAGATTTCATAAGTTATAAAGAATTTTGTATCATGTTCTTGGAGGATTATGTCATGTTCTAGTGGGATTATTCCATGGTGATATGGGATACATCATGGTGTGATGTTTCTTAGCTTGGCATATTTTATTATTTAATTCAGTTTAATTCCATGAAACCATCTTTTCCCCCTATTTTTCTAGTTTTTTGAGTTCCTATCCCCTACTAGGCTCACAAGGTGATTCTCTTTGACCCAAAAACAAATTTTAGGTGAATCAAAGTATGTTGGAGATCCAAAATTATTAGTAAGTCCTTATCCTTACTCACTCTTCTTAGATATACACTTATCCTCTCTCTTAGATCCATAGATATGTTCTTTTATAGATAGATTTATGTGATGATATGTGTATCTTGAAGATATCTTGTTGAAACTATTTAAGGGAAGGTGTTGTGAACTCGAATATAGATGTTATAAGTTCCATTCTTCATTTTCTCCATCTATTGAGAGGTAGGTAGATTTTATCTCATTTTCACTTCTTCTATAACTTGAAGGATTAGTTTTTTTAAAGGGTTTTGAATGTATTTTTATTTAAACATGCTGTAATTCCATTAAAGGGAACCTATTTCTTTGTGTTTTCAAATTTTTGAAAAATGAGGGCTTCTAGAAAACAATGTTTTGGTTTATAATTTTAGAATGATGATTTTAAAATCTTGGAATGAATTTTTAAACATGTTAACTATTTGATGAAATGATTATTTTATGTGAAATTTATTAGTATAGAATTTGTCATGATTGGTTTGGTGTGAGTTTAATTGAATACACATAGTCAGAAGTTTCACCGTAATGGTTGGATAGGTTATGGCCATGGAGTATCATCATCAACGGTAACACCAATCTTGTGTTTGTGTGGATGTGTGTGTGTGTGAAAAAAGGAAAGGTTATAAAAAATGTGAATGGATGGAAGTAATCTTTTTTTTTTGTTTTCTCACATGGTTTCTCTTACGAATTTATATAAAAACTATTTCACTCTTTTAAAATTTTCTATATGAATTGTTCTAACAATTTTCTTCCTAGTGGTGTGTGTTGGGATATCTTTGGGGAATTCCTACTAAGTATATACTCATCCCCTACTTGTGAACTTAGGTATGTTTGAATATTTTATTTACCAAGACACTGGGAAGGGAAAGGTTTCATATTTCTCTAGTAATGCATATTGATACAGTGGACATGAAAGTCAGTGTTGGAGAGGGTTCATGTGATGCTTGGGATGATGCCACTTTGGCAGCTTTGGGTCTTGTAGTCTTTTGGTTTTTTCATATTATTTTCCATGTTTCTTTATTAATCTGATATTTTTATTTTTTATGTATTTTCTTGAATTTTATTATTTATTATCAAGCATCATATTGAAGTATTGTATGTTAATATTGTTTGTTGTAAGGTTGCTTTTTTAGGGAAAATAGACCCCCAAATGTTTCTAAAAACATTCTTATTTATTTCCAGCCTTTGGTGTCTTGGGGATGTCAACTAAGGTTAGTATCATATATTCTTCCTCTCAAACCAGTGAGTTGTGGTGGAAATTTATAGTACCCGTGAGGATGGGTTTTTTGGTTTTCCAAGTCCATGGATGAATCTCTCCTCCCTTCAAAGCTCTCTTAATTATGTATTTATTACCTAGTAAGGAATTAAAATACAGTAGATGTGAGGATGGTCCCAACCAAGTGTCATGTGATTTTATCAACTTGTGGATAGACCATGGAGGAGGGATTCCTTTATCTATATCTCATAGCTCTTCATCAAGTATATTATAAAAGATAGTAGTAGATATATCTTCAAAGTAAGGTACACATGACAGTTCACCGTTTATATTTACACAAGGTTTCAATTTTGTACATGGTAGATCATAGGAATCTGAGTTTGTCATGGTTTTTTCTACATTGATTGATTGTAAATAAATTCTTAGATTCCCATTAGTGGTATCAGATTCATGCCATGATCGTTTGATCCTTTAAATATAGTTGAAAATGAAGAACATTTACATCACATGTATGTTGTATTACTTATTGTTAAAAAAGTTAGGGATTTTGTTCGGTAGCTTTCAATACAGCGTAGGATATTATAAGTTATGATAATGTCATTCCATATGATATATGATCCCATCGACATGAAAAAGGTCATTTCCCTTGATTCTTAATTTATCATAGCATACAATTTAAGTAATTGTCATGAGCGATAGCGTGTTTTATGTTGTCAAATAAAAAATCCTTGTATCATCTATACAATATATGTGACATCATATGATATGATTCCCAATCCCTAAGGGATGACATCACAACCGGAGGATTATCTATCATGAAATATGATAGATAATAAGCCATGTCAGGGATTATGATATATATATATTGTAAAATATAATATGCATTAAAATTTAAAATTATTATCTTCAATTTAGAAATGAATTATGTGATTTATAAAATATTTATAAATCATAAAAAATGTATTTTTGGCATGTTAATTTAATTTATGAAATGTTAATAAATTAATTAATTTTGAAAGGTTGATAATTAATTAATTAAATGTTTATGAAAAAAATTATTTAATAAATACTTCATTATAATAATTATTAAATTAAAAATATATTTTCAAAATATATGGACTTCCTTATATTTTATATATAAAATGTTTATATGGAAATTATAAGTGTATTTTATAAAAATTTATATATTAAAAAAATAAAGGTTTAATAAAAATGATTTTATATTTATAATTAAGAATGTTTCATAATTATTTAATTTTAAATGTTTAGATTAAAATTCCTTATTTGAGAAATTATTTTACTCATATTAAAGGGAGTTTTGATAATTGATATGATAAATGTTTAAAAATTATTAAATGTGTGACATTCTGAATAATTACATGTTGTATGAATAGTTCATATATATAATGTTTCTATTCCAAATACCATATATTTAAGTAAATTTCATATAAATGATGATATGAATGAGTTCAAAAGAGATATAAATATAGATTTTTTATATTTATTTAATTATGGAATGTCCAAAATGCGTGGATAAATTATAAAATGGTTATAATTAGCATTATTTATGAATTGCTCATAAATTGTATATATCATGTTTTATATATGAATTGTTAATTTATTTACTATATTCCTTGAATTATTCATTATATTTTAAATGAATATATGATATAGTTTATATTATTAAACTACTTTTATAAATTATCATACATGCATCTCAAGAGTTAGATACTAAAGATGATAATTGATTTAGTATTATTTGGAACCAGAAAACGCGTCCCCAAAATCTTACAAATGATTCCCTAAATGATCCAAGATAGTATCCCATTTCGCAAGCTTCGATTTGGTAGGTCATAGAGCCCAAACAGAGTTTCAGATTAGGAGTTACGGACATTTGATGTTGGGATGGAAAACTGGTTCGCGAAGCCCATTCGTGAAACCCCTTCCTCGATCGCGGAGCACAGCTGTGAAGCAAGGAGGCGAGAGGCTCCACAAACCTATTTGACGTTTTCAATGCACCGTGAAGACCCATCACAAACCAAAGAGGTGGGATTCTCCATGAAATATTTTGACGTTCGAGATGCGCCGCGAATCAAGGTGGCAGGATGCTCTACGACCGCATTTGACGTTTGTGAACCTGCCACGGAGAAAGCTCCATCTTCACAACGAGTGTGCTCTGCTTCGCAGTGCCCCTTGCCTATAAATACCAATCTCTCCCCCATTCTCCAGACAGCCACTCCACCCCTTGGGCAGTCGATCTCCCAGTCCGCGGAGCTCTTCTTTCCTTCACGAAGCAGCTCCCCGAGGCCATGCTCCGCGAGCATCTTCCTTCGAATTGCTGCTCCGTGAGTACCTACTCCGTGAGCGGCTTCCTTCACATTGTTTCTCCATGAGCCGATGCTCTGCGATTCCATTCTCTGCGAGCCCATGCTCCACGAGTCCATGCTCCGCAATGCTGCTTCGCGAGTCTATGCTCTGCAATTCCATGATTCGCGAGACCCCATGCTCCCCGAGCCCCTTTGCTCCGCAAAGCTACTTCACGAATACCTATCCTTTGTAAGGATTATACCATCATGCCCTCCAAACCGGTCCCTTCGCTACCTTCACAGATCCCTATGAAAAATGGAGGGTCTCACTGTGAACTTTTCGGGTCGGGACATCGGGATTTACCATTGTGCCCTTACGCGCTCCCACCTTCCACCTATGTAATACCATGATTTGAGATACTCCTCCACACACCATGAAACACCTTGATTCGACATATTTCTCCTGGTCCCTTTCACATTTCATGATTTGATATTCTAATCATCAATTCCCCAAGTACCTTGAGTTGAACCATCCCTCAAGTAACTCATCCAAACCCCATCACTTGGCTCTTATGCCAAGTTGAACCAAAAAGGGCCTCCCTTGCATAAGACCCAACACCAACCATTGTTAGGTGCCTTATGCTAATAGTCTTATCTACATGACTTTAAACTGTATAATTCCCTATCATTCAATAATAGGATGCCTCTTCCTCTAAATGAGAGATGCCTTATGCTCCATGCATGAGATGTCAATAGTTTTCTCTACATGACTATAAACTGTAGTGCTCCCTATATTCCAAACATAGGATACCTCTTACCCAATATAAGAGATGCCTTATGCTCTAAGCATAAGATTCCAATATTCCGTTCTACATGACTATAAACTATAGTACGCCCTATGTTCCTAACATAGGATGCCTCTTGCTCCAAATAAGAGATTCCTTATGCTCCAAGAAGGAGATGCCAATATTCATATCTACAAGACTATAAACATTAGTACACCCTATGTGCCAATCATAGGATGCATCTTGCACTAAACAAGAGATTCCTTATTCTCCAAGAATAAGACGTCGAATGCCATGATTATTGTGGAATGATTCCAACGCCCCTTGGCATTATCCCTCTTGTGCACTGGTGCATAGGTAAAGGCCTCAATTCACCAATGGTTTGGGATTCCCTCATGGATAGATATGAGGAAGACATTATGGGCAGCATCATTGCATAAGCCCCATCCACAATTTCTACTCCTTAGCGGCACCCAGGCAGAATCCTTGCGTAAGCCCCATCCACGATTGTCGCTCCTTAGCAGCACCCGAGTAGCATCCCCGGGTAAGCCCCCTTCACCATTTCCGCTCTTTAGCGGCACCTAGGAAGCTTTCTTGCATAAGCCCTATTCTCCATTGCCTCTCCTTAGCGGCACCCGGGATGCTTCTTTGCATAAGCCCTGTTCACCATTGTCTCTCCATAGCGGCACTCGGTAAGCTTCCTTACGTAAGACCCATTCACCGTTGTCACTCGACAACGGCACCTGGCTGGCTTCCATGTGTAATCCCTGTTCACCATTATCGCTTCATAGCGGCACCTGGGAAGCTTCCTTGCGTAAGCCCCATCCACCGTCATCACCTCTTTCAGCGGTAAACCATTGTCATTATAATTAGCGGTAAGCCGTTGTGATCCCAATCATCGGTAAGCCGTTGTGATCCTATTCAGTGGTAAGTCATTGACATCCTTATCCAGCGGTAAGCAGTTGCGACCCCATTCAGCGGTAAGACGTTGACATCCTTATCCAGTGGTAAGTCATTGTGACCCAATCCAGCAGTAAGCCGTTGTGACCCAATCCAGCGATAAGCCATTGTGACCCAATCTAGTGGTAATCCATTGTGACCCAATCCTGTGGTAAGCCGTTGAAACCCCCGATCGGTGGTAAGTCGTCATCAGATGAACTACATGGACTTTGATTCCCTGCCACGAGGATACGTAGGAAGCCTCTTCAAGGATCAAGCCCAAAACCATCGTCATCCTCATGAATCTCCCATCCCATTCACCATCCCATTCACCCCCCTTTATGGAAACACCCTTGCGAAGTGATCATCAGGTCCTCACTTTCTCTTGTTTCTCACAACGAGCATGACTCACGTGGGCTTAGAGCAAGCATCGACCATGAAAAAAAACAACTTGGACAGCCAAGAGTGTAAGCCCCACACCATCTTGAACTATGTGGTCTTTGATCCTTGCTAAGGCAGGGTACGTAGGTAGCCTCCCTAAGGGTCAATCCCACCACCCATTGGTTGTTCTGACCCCCTTCACATCGTTCCACCAACACCTTGGGCGGCCTAGAGTGTAAGCCCCACACCATCTTGAACTACGTGGTCTTTGATCCTTACTAAGGCAGGGTACGTAGGAAGACTCCCTGAGGTTCAATCCCACCACCCATTGGTCATTACAACCCCCTTCACATCGGTCCACCAACACCTTGGGCAACCTAGAGTGTAAGCCCCACACCATCATGAACTATGTGGTCTTTGATCCTTGCCAAGGCAGGGTACATAGGAAGCCTCCCTGAGGTTCAAGCCCACCACCCATTGGTTGTTATGACCCCTTCATGTCGGTCCACCAACACCTTGGGAAGCCTAAAGTGTAAGCCCCGCACCATCTTGATCTACGTGGTCTTTGATACTTGCTAAGGCAGGGTACGTAGGAAGCCTCTCTGAGGTTCAAGCCCACCACCCATTGGTCGTTCTGACCCCCTTCACGTTAGTCCACCAACACCTTGGGCAGCCTAGAGGGTAAGCCCCACACCATCCCAAACTACGTGTACTTTGATCCATGTCAAGGTATGGTACGTAGGAAGCCTCCCTGAGGTTCAATACCACCATCCACATGGACCAAGGTCCTTATTCACATCGGTTCTTTGACACGTTCCCATCCTGCATGATGTTAAACTGCATTCCAATCCAGCGGTAAGCCGTTGTGACCAACCCAAACTACATGGACTTTGATTTGTGCTAAGGCATGGTACATAGGAAGCCTCCTCGTGGTTCAAGCCCAAAACCCATTAGACCCCTGGTCCATCTTCATGTCGGTTCACTGGAACCCACTCTTGAACTATGAGGACTTTGATCCATGTCAAGGCATGGTACGTAGGAAGCCTCTCTGAGGTCCTATCCCAACACCCATCAAACCCCCAGTCCGTCTTCACATCGGTTTACTAGAAACCACTCCTGAACTATGTGGTCTTTGATCCATGTCATGGCATGGTACGTATGAAGCCTCCTTGTGGTTCAAGCCCAACACCCATCGGACCCCCGATCCATCTTCACGTTGGTTCACCGGCACCCACTCCCAAACTATGAAGACTTTGATCCGTGTCAAGGCATGGTACGTAGGAAGCCTTACTAAAGTTCAAGCCCAATACCCATCAGAAAAAGTTTCATCTTCACGTTGGTTTACCGACACCCACCACCGAACTATGCGGACTTTGATTCCCTGCCACAGGGATATGTAGGAGGTCTCTTCGAGGCTCAATCCCAACTTCACTGTCACCCTTGCGATGGTCCCATTTCATTCCCCCTCCACTTCATTCATTTATCCACCATCCATCCTGATTCTCACTCGGACCGCCACATCCTGGTGGGATCATGTCGTCCACCCTCCTCACTGCTCCTAGCAGAACTTGGGTCGTTATCCACACGTAATCCCCAGTATGTCTCCAGGTCATTGTCCTCTGTGTACACCCAAATTCATCACCCCTTCGAACTAAGTGAGTTTTGATCTCTATTGTCTCCACATGGTACATAGGAAACCTCCCTGAGGTTGAATCCCAACAAATGGTAAACCATGGTTTCCCCCATCCTGGGGTGCACTTTCCCTGATCCACCCTTAGTGGTGTTCAGATCAGGAATTATGGTGTGACATCTCCCCTCCATGGGGTGCACCACCTTGGATCTATCCTCATTGGACGTTCTGATCCATCAACTTGGTAAACCTTCCAAGTGCTCCCTCCTAGGGATGTAACAATCTGATATGTCTCTATGGGACGTTCTGATCAGTCACATCCGTCTCCACAAGACGTTAAACTTGCGGCCTACCTCGTGATAAAAATGATATGTCTGAGGAAAACCTCTGATGACATGCCTTTCGTGTAACCGTCTCCGCAAGATGTTAAACTCGAGGCCTACCTCATGATAAACATGATATGCCTGAAGAAAACCTCAGATGACACGCCTTTGGTGTAACCATCTCCGCAAGACGTTAAACTCATATCATACCCTGTGTTAAACATGGTAAGCTAAGGAAAACCTTAGATACATGCCTATGGAATATGATTCCCCGCATTCGACATGGGATTCCTTAGGTTCTGCACCCTTGAGATGCCCTCTTATGAGGAAGAATACAGGTTCCCCAATGTCCACACACCCGGAGATGCCCCGACATGCCTGATGTTTTCATCTACTCTGAACGAAGGTTGCTACCATGTCAAGACCCCATGGAATTTCCTAACGGAAGTAGTGTAATTAATCAGAGTCCATGAAGATATGGAACCGGGAACGAGATTCATGAACCACATATTAAATCTATGAGGGAGACCCGGACTAGGTAACGAGTTATGAGGAGGAATCCACGGAAGGAAGAACCGACATCCCATCATCCCGTTTCGATCAAGGAGCAAACATCTTTGAACAAGGAGAGAATGCCTCCCACCTTTGGAAAACGGGAATGCGAGGTAACAAAATCCACTCCAGTTGCACTCAAGTAGACGGATGTGCGTGCCCTGGAAAAAGTTTCAGAAACAATATTCTTCTACCTTAACGTTGGATTGTGCTAGGTTATGAACATAAATTAAGATGTTAATTATAGTTTATACATATTAGGTGTCATAATTTTGATGAAATTGAAATATCTCTTGAGTAAAGTATACTTGGGTAGAGGGAATTTGTGTTGGACTGATCACTGGCTTGGAGGCTTATGCCTTATCAAGAAAAATGGGGGCTGACAATCTGTCACCCCAAGATTATTGTTACATAGATTGTTGATTTAATAATATCTCAAGACTTTACATGAAATGTTTTCACAAACCTTATTCATGTGATTCATTTTTATGCATATAAAAGTATATGGATTTTTATTTGGGTTAGTAATAAAAGTTTTTGGTTGTGTAAAGGTTTACAGATCAATATGGTTTGCACATATTGATTTGGTGGAAGTAATATGATTCTAACCTAAATTATTAGAATCATGTATAACTATAAAAGTAAATACATGGGATATTATGGTGATATTAAATCCCCTTGAAAATTACAAGTGTCATATCCCTTCCAAATAAAGCACTTGTCGAGAATTCGATCATCCAATCAGGCGATTTCATGATAAATCAAGGTATACATAGTTTAATGCTAAATCAGAGTGTTCTTAGTTTCATTCCTCAGTCACCTTTTTATGAATATGATGCATGTGGTTTCTAAATTCTTCTCTACTTAATTTTATTTAGTTAAAACTCATTTATGAATGTGTTGTTAAGGCTTGTGATCACATTGAATGGGTTCAACATATATTTCCCAACAAGTAGTAATGCATGTGATATTTTACATATCGATGATATTTAATATAGGTGTGTTAAGGAGTCTATATAAGGATTCAATCCTTCTTATTTTCTGCGTGAATTCATTCAATCAATAAGTGGTGAATTATTTTCATGTTATTTGAAACTGTCTACTCTCCCAAATCTCATTCATCACTCCACAAAGGTGCTAGAAACCCTTCAGACATTCAAGAGTCTTCAAGAAACATTCTTGGATCTGCAAGTTGGTCCCCTCAAATAGTAAGGATATATAAATTTGTTTCTCCCCTTGATCATTATCAATCATAACCCATCTATAAAGAAAATGTAGGTTCCTGATATTTGGGCGTTTGAGGTGCACAATTGTATGCTCTATCTTTAACATATGTTTACTTTTTTGATTTTTGGTAATACATTTGTCAATGTTTTGTGTTTTATTCTGCTGAAAATGATGTTATGATGATAAAAAAACCTTCAATGGTATCAGAGTAATGTATTTGAAGTATTAAACATGTTCATTCCATGTTTTTAAAAAAGAACACCATCACTATGATTTAGATATGTTCATTGTGGTTCTTCACTGGGATTCTCTTCGAACCACGATCAGATACATGGAATATGAGTCCTCAAGATCAATCAAAATAGACACTAAATAAAGAACCATGAGGTGGAATAAGTCTAAGTTATTTTTTTGATCTTTACACATCTCAACTTTGTAAAGCTAATCGAAAATAGTTTACCTTTATGCTACATGTCATTGTTTAAATTTATGACTACTTAACTTTATGTGTGACACCACTTGATGTTGGATTTCACTACAGGTAGTGAAATGTCTTGGATGGTTGTTTTAGAAGGAATTTTTCATGGAGAGTCTACCTATGTAAAATATGGACTAATTAGATGCCCCAATTTGGTCATTTTGATAGGTCGATTCTTAAACAATTTATTTTAGTAAATTTAAATTATGGTTTATAAAATGTTTATAAATTATAATTTTTAGGATTTTTATAAAGGTATTTTAAATCCTTAATTAAATAAGAATAAGATAATATTTTTTTTATATGTTTGAATAAATAAATAAAATTTTTATTTATTAAGCAAATTTAATTATGAATTGAATTAGATTGTTTATAACTTGTTTATAAATAATTAAAAAGATATTTTGAAATATTTATAAAATAGTTTGTATATAATATTCTAAATTATTTAATTAACTACATAATTTTTATAATAATATTTATTTATTAATAGTTTCATAAAATTTTTTCATGTTTAATCATTTAAAATGTTTGTTTATTTAGAATTTATTCCATGTTTTATTCGTATATATATACATATATAATTATTTATATTGTAAATATAATGTATTCTTTATTTAAATGATAAATTGCTTCTAGGAGATCTATCATTTCATTTCATTATAGATATGATCCCATAATATTTATTTTTCATCTATTTTGACATTGGTTTGTAATTGAAGTTATTATCTTCAATTTAGTTGTTGGGAATAGGTTTTCATATTTTTTGTTAATGATATCATGAATTGATTTCTCTCTTGAATAAATTCTCCTCAATTAGAGGGACTTGGGGTTAGACTACATACCAGCATGGAGGCTTATGCCTTATATTGAAAGGTGAATGTGGTTGGCTATCTATCACTCAAGGATTACTCATGTATAGATTCTCAATTTCATGTAAATATATAAATTTATATGAAAATTTCATATGAATTTTACATATGATGAATTCTTATATGTATGAATATTTTTTTGCTTCTATTTTTGGGTGAGTGATGCGTATTTTGGGTTGTGTAAGGGATTACACATTAATGTGGTGTGAACACATTAATTTTGAGGTTGGAATAGGGATTCAAGAAATAAATAAATATAATCATTCATACAAAAAGGAATAAAACATAAGAATATAATGATTAAATAATATGTAATAATTATGGATTTAACATGAATGTGATTTATATTAAATTAGTGATACTTTAACAAGAAATCCACTCAAATACTAATTGTGAGATTATTTAAAAAAGACACTTGTCATGGCCTCGATCGTCCAATCAATTAGGTTCTACCATAGAAGGGTGAACATGTATTATCTTGTGTAAGGAAATGAAGTAATGGATGACACTAGATCAGCCTTGAATATGTTTTACCATAGAAGGGTTCCCTGGGGATGTATTTTGTTAGCCTATTTTTTATTCTTTATTTGGGTGATACTTAGCTGGGAAACCCTTCGGAAGGATACCAGAGGAATAATGATGAGTTTATCTAGATGATGGATTTGATAAAATGATATTTACTCAACTGCCGAAGAATCAAATTTTTTTTATTGGGATGATTCCCAACCTAAATAACTAAGTGATGAGAGGAACATCCTAGTGGACTCGTTACTTGAAAAATATGGAACATTATTCATTGAAATATATGACGCAGGAGTTCATCAGTTTTAGTGGGATAGATTTCATTAAATGACCTTGATGAAAAGATATAAAACATGATACTCACCCACTGATATGTCCTTGTTGTATATTATGAAATTATTTGTGAAAATCATATTGACATCATTAATATGTATGGCCTATAAAACTTTCATGAATTGGCCCAAGTCGACCTGAGTCGTCACCCAATCTGCCCTGTGATAAGGCCTCAAGCATTCCTCCCCATACATTATACATTTTTTACTAGTGGTGATGGAATAAAAAGGATGTAGTGGGGAGACTATGTCCTCATATCTGAGTAAAATAACAATGGAAAGAAATTAAATATATACAAAACTAGGAATATTAGAGTACTCATAAAAATTAGTTAATAAGAAGCCTTTTGTAATAAATGAAATGATATATAAAAACTTGTGGCCGTTATATATACAAAAAATGATTTCCCACTAGGCTAACCCCAAATACAAAAAGACTAAATAGATGAAAAATAAAATAATGATCTACCACCACCCCTAATCGAAACCACATTCTCAATATCTAATGATGATAGAGAATCTCTATCTCATTCCATAAAACCCATAAATTTCATCCCACTCAAACATGAAATGTTAGGCCTCTGCCTGAATCTAATGTGTCTTATAATTAACAAAAATGAATACATAAGGTATTTATGAGCATCAAGGTACTTATAGAAGGGGTGGGAAATAAATATCAATATGCCACCATGTAGGAGTTGGTCTTCTATAACTAAATTCTTGTACTTTGATTACATGTATATTGAAAGATATGGATATCAATAAAATTTCTTATTAAATATTGTTAATTATTCTATATGAATTTATTGTTATAATGTCTATGACTATCTGTAACATTGATAAGGTTGTAGTAGTTCCCACCTATGATACGAACCTTGAGATTCCATTATGATATTTTTAAATATAGTTCTATGATGAGATAACATTCTATGATAGGGTATATAGTATGTTGACTGTCAGGTGAGACAACTCATAAGAGGATGGAACTTCATATCATGAAGTTCTCACTTTTTAATCTCCATGTTATAAGCTTATGAGAACATACCCACTTATAGGAATTCCAAAAGTTTATGAATCATCGGATATTTCAATCTGCTAGTGCATGTAATAGTCCAGAGAATTTAAGATTCTTATTAATTCATTGAGTGAATCACACATTTAGATTCACTAACCAAATCTTTGAAACCATATTTTCTTGGGAAATAGGGTAATTTGGGTGCATCATGAATGACATGTTATTAATAATAAGTCAAGGAAGGATTTTTCCCATCTATCTTTATGGAAGTTGATATTGATACCCTTAGATTTAAATATAACTGTTGTATTAAATTCCATGGGCATGGTGTAATGATGTGTTTATTTTAGATATTCAAAGAAAGACCTATCAAACACATAGTTTGATGACACATATGGGCAACCTACTTGAGGATATATTGTGACAAATAGATTATATTACACAGTGATTGATCATATGAGATTGTTGATGTTGTGACATTAAATTCTTTCTATTGGGAACTGTGACCCATTTCTAGATAGTAATCGATGAATTTAGACAATCCCTCCTAATGCCAATGAGAAATCATCCAAGAGGCTCAGACACTAAATGTTTCCATTGATCTCGATTAAATTCTATTTTAATTTAAGTATTGAAATAAATATTTTTCTCAATACTGAAGAATAGTTTTATTCAAGTTATATTCAGTTCAAATTATTTATTGAATATTCAATAAATATTTATTTTCTAGAATGTGAATAAAAAATTATTTTATGAATCAACATTTCATTAAATATTTATTTGGGTAATCGATAAATGCGGATATGGGTGAATGGACCATGATAGTGTCTGATGATAAGTATTAATTTTTAAGCCATTAAAAAAATACATATCATTTCACTAGATAGAATACCCCAAAAAAATATTATTATTATTATTATTATATAGAATGGGGTTAGATGAGGTCCATTATATTATTTAAGGGTCATTGTGAAATTCAATAATTTTTTAACCCAAACCCTAACTCTATAAATAGACTAATATATCTATTATATGAGGTTAATAGAGAATTGAGAATCACTACGCACAACACTATTCTCTCTTGAATCATCCTTATTTCTTCTTATCATGAATGAAAATAACTTCTTCAAGCCTGAAGGATCTTGAAGTGATCATGATGAACAAAATAAGATGATTAATCCTTTTTGCTAGCACCTGACATTCCATCGGTGTTGTTCAGGTATTAAAGTACCATGTGTGGATAATTTCTAGAGGGGATCTAATTTGGGTCCTCCTTATGATATTATAGTAATCCAAAAAAAGGTTTTGTATGATTAACAGCATCATCATATAAATATCCTAATACAATGTATTCAATCATTATATATAATTTAAATTAATTATAAAATTAACATGAAAAAGTTAAACTCATGGTTCAAGGATTCCTATTTCAATATTAGATATAAAAATCTTGTTGGCCATGATGTTTAGGCTTTACACAATTGGAGAATGATCCATAGAATTCAGAAAAACCCTAATGGATATTTTCCCACTGGGAGTTTCCACTGTGTCACGAACCTTCAAGTGGTATTAGAGTGATCATGATTAAATTTGTATTTATTTATTTGATTGTTGATCTATATGAACAATAGTGATTAGATCATTCATTTATAGATTATTTGTTCCTTAAATATTAATTTTAATTAACATTATTTTGAAATTTTAATATTCTTAGTTAAAAAATCAAATTTTGTTATATCCCAATGATAAATGAATAATTATCATAGATGGCATCCGGGGGTGCCACAGTTTATGGCCAGTTCATTAGGTTAGACATTGTGTAGCCAAATTAAGTTCCATGTATCTATGTTCAATATATTTGTACATGTCACAGGATACATGACACATCAAGTAGATATTATACATGGTTCTTTTATTGTACACCTCGTGTGGACTAGACTAACCTATCACATAGTTTGTTGGATTACATGGCATATAGCTTGTGTACACATCGTGTAGTATACATAGTTTAGTAGTGAAATTATCACCAACCATGTGTTCAAATACATGATTATAACCAAATGAGACCGGTAGTCTAAATAATTAATGGGAAACATGACATGTATCTAGAATACACTCTGTGAAACCCATTAATTCTTACGCTTTAAGTACACGTCGAGTCAGTTGGCACATTATGTAGACACATGACAAAGGGGAACACATATCATTTAGTAGGAGTATGCATCGTGTGATTTTTTTTGGAGAATACATCAAGTCCATTAGTGGGTTTTGCAGATACACAATATCTGGAACACAAGGTTTGTAATCCGGACAAGTTATACACCATGTAATCTGTCCAAGGTTCATGCCATATCACAAGCCATTTATCCTCGGTACATGGAAATCGAGGAACATGACATGTAGCTCGTTATTACATGCTATGTAGTCTCCCATAAAAGAAATAATTAAATTTCATTAAAATATTTAATTGCAGCATTAAAAACATAATTACATTGTTTTAAACAAATGTGTTTTACTATGTAATAAATATTCTTAAGAATTAATAAATGCTCAATTAATTTAATGTAATTAGGTGTAATTACTTGTCATATGATTTATTTTCCATGAAAAAATTTATGATGGGTATCTAAAAAAGACTTCAATTGGTCATTAAGATAAATAGAAATAATTAATTCATTAATTCATTCATTCATTCATTTATTTATTCATTGATTAATGAAATCTCATTTATCTTAATAATAAAGAATCAATATAAGTTAATTTTATCCAGTGTAATTTTGTAAAAAAAATCATGTGTATGACCGATGATGAGCTTGAAAAATACTTGTGTTTGTGTTGGGATAATTTAATTTAATTAATTATATGGTTTTGAAATTATTTAGTATGAAATTAAATATGAATGGCATGGGTGTTACCCCTCTATCCTCTATTATGTAGGACCTATTTATCTAAGGTGATTTGTGTAATTCCCCTTAACAAATCCTTTTGTACCCTTACCATTATGTGATTTATAAAAACATGAAATAAAAGGTGTATCCCAAGGTGCATGGAGGTAGTTAAAGATGGAACTCAGATTATGCTAACCTAGGTAATACATTAGTGTAAAGATGGGAAGTTGTAACTCATTCCAAGACCGACACAATGATTTTTCCCCTGGGTCATAGGTTGATTTATTATTCTTTTAATAAATCAACTGATAGATAATCTCATGATACAGTAATTTATTTATTAATTTATTTATGATTTATGATTTATTTATTTTATAAATTCAAGACCATAAACATATAAATAAGTGGAATAATATGAAAAGATAGAATTTAAATTAAGGGATTACTCATAAATATTTTATCAAAACATGGTTAACAACTTAAGTAACATGCACTTAATATTAACAATAAATGTAAAGGATAAAATAAGAAATATTTACAAATAATAAATAATATCATTAAACCTAATGTTAAGTCAGACTAAGCCTTCCATTACTTGATTAGGAATGAAATCCATAGAACTAAGTGTTTGACCAACCCTCATTAGGACACTGACTTTTTTTGAGGATTTTTTATGAAAATTTTGGGTTGACTTAAATAATTTACATCAAGAGAAGTATCCCTATCTAAACACTATGTAACTTGGATGAAATTGTTGAGGAAATCCTAGTTACTATTTTATGTTGGTGAGTCCACTCAATGGATCAAGGAGTTTCATGCCTGCAGTTAGAAAGAACTTTCCTACCTAAATACTTTCAAGAATTTGATTGAGCCCTCCCTTGGGTTATGAGAAGGTAAATATGGATCCTTTACACTATAATGTATGGAAAACAAGACATTATAAGTCCATTGGTTTGGGTTTTTCGGTATTGATAAAAAATTATGTTACATAATAAAATTATATGCAATATCTATTACATTAATTATAATCAATTGAAGTATTAATAATCATATCTTTTGTAGTTGTAGAATAATTGAAATTTTTTCAACCATATTGTCCCTGTGATCCATCTTAGAGAAATGACATCTTCTTATTAGTAGTATCTTTTAGTAATAATTTAGACAAATATGGGTAGTGTTGTGACTCGAATGTAAATATTACTTTCTAGAATCCACACTACTTGATCCACCTACTAAGGTTGTGAGTGGTGAGGTGTTTTATTTCTATGATAAATAATCGATAAACGCATTTTATGTTTTGTGTTTAATGATATCATTCATGTATATTTAACTCATGAAGTCACATGAAGACACATATCCTTCTATACTTCTGTAGAATCTTCATGGCCTATATTAGGAGATATCTGAAGGTTCCGGACGTAGCAGAAGCATGGTTGGGACGGCACCCAACTTTGATTTTTATATGATAAATGATTATTCTAGGATAAATATTACAATGAATTCCAGTCTCCACGGATTATAAAAAATATTTAGATAAAGAAGGAAGAGGCCAGAAACCTTTAGATAGGATCCTACACATCATTTTTATAATTAATTTAATTAATTTTATAAAGAAAATAATACCTGGATCATTAGTATTTTCTTCGTTGATGATGTTCATCATCCGGAATGACCCTTATAGATTATCGTATTGCGCTTGTAAGTATCCAAACTAAAATCCCTTTATCAGTGATCCACACGTGGTCTGATGGCCTCTGATTGACTCCACTCATTCTTCAGGTGCTAGCATGGAGAAGTAAGTGTCTTTTGTTGGTTGTTCTAGATCAACTGGTATTCACCCTTGAAGAATGTCTATCGCTCTTGAGAGGAGTGGGAAGAGGATTCAAGAGAGAAATTGTTTAGCTCAACAATTCTCAATTCACTGGGTGTGTAGTGCAGTACATGGAACAATAGATGTATATGTATATTTATTGACATGGGGCTTCATTTACAATATTTAATTGTGTAACATCAATTAAATAATTTCATAACATTAGAAAAGACTCAATATATTAATAATAATATTGTGTCACTATTTATAGAGCGCAAACTTGTGAAAAATAGAATTATAAATAAAATTCCACGTCACAAAATAATAGTAGCGTTATCTTAATTTGTGTCAAATAGTTAAATAATTATTTATCATCTTGAAAATAATTATTTTACAATCGGGCTGACCTTGGTCCTCTCTAACTCCACTTCCTTTAATTGAAAACCCAAATAAATAAATAAATATTTTATTATCTTAAATAAATATTTTATTTACAAACTACTAAATAAATATTTCTTTAATGTTCAATAAAATAAATAAATATATTTTACCCACAATCCGGTAAATAAATATTTATTTAATTTATTCAATCATTTTAAATTGAATAAAATTATTTGATTGTCTTGAGAATAATATTTAATAATTAAATTCAAATAGAATTCAACCGAGACCACTATAAACACTTAGGGTGTGACTCTTTTAGATTCTTTCTCATTGGCATTGGGTGGGCTTGCCTAAAGTCCAAGAGTACTCTCTAGAAATGGTTCAAGGCACCCAAGAGAAAGAACATAAAGTTGCAAAAAAAACATCCACATATGAACTCTCACTATATAATATGATCCCTTTGTCACAATATCTCATCAAGAAAGTTTCATGAAAGTGTCATCAACTTTTATGCTTGATATGTATTTATTTGACTACCTGAAATAAACTCGTCGTTACACCATGGCCATGGAATTTTATATGAACATTCTATTTAAATCAAAGGGCCAAGATATCAACTTCCATAAATAGAAGGGACAAATCCTTCCTCGACTTATCCATTAATAATATGCCACTAGTGATGTACCCAACGTACCCTACTTCCCGCCAACTTTTTGCATGACGTTTTTCATCAATAAATCAAATTGCATGAGTCATGACAAATATTAATGATAATACTAAATTCTAAGGATCATTACACACACTTATAGATAAAAATATCTGATGAAACCAAAACATGCAGAATTTTTACTTGTGGGTCTATTATCATAACCTTTTATCTTGGAGATTAGCAAGTGTGGACTTTCTGAGAGGAAGTCTCATCTTCTTATGAGTACTCACACTTGACAGTCTTCATTCTATGTGTCCCATCATAGTATTTCATCCAACTATTGACCCATACTTAAGAATATTGTTATAGCATTTCATGTTTCTCATTATAGCGGGGAACTTCCATGACCTTATCAATGCAACAAATACTCTAGTACATTATTACATCATAGTCATATAGAAAAATGAACAATATGTAATAAGATATTTAATATTTAAATAAATTAAATATCCATGTAATCAAAGTACAACCATTTGGTTCTAGGAAACCAACTCTTACAAACTCTAACATGGACTAGATCTAACTACCTACGACTTTTCGTCCATTAGACCTCACATGGTGATCATGTTTCTATTGAGTCAAGGCTTTAGTCAAGGGGTATGTCATGTTTTCTTCTGTGGAAATATTGCTCATTACAACTTCACCTCTCTGACAAAAATCCATCAAGAGATGATACTTCCAAAGTATGTGCTTCATCCATTTATGTGACTTTGAATCTTTTATGAGAGCCACCACTGTAGTATTATCATAGTACTATGTGATGGGATCTTTACTACTAGGTATAACATCTAGCACCAAGACTAAGCTTCACTTACAAATGGCTTCTTTAGCTACCTCAAAAGCTGTGATATACTCGGACTCTTTTATAGAATCTGTGACCACACTCTTCTTTGAGCTCTTTTAGCTCACTGCACCTCTATTCAAAGTGAAGAGATATCCTATTTGTAACTTCATGTCATCATGATTAGTCTAAAAACTAGTATATACATATCCTCTTATAACTAGTTTCTCATATCCTCCATAAACAAGGAATATATCTTTAGTATGCCTAGAATAATTTACGATAGTCTTGACTACCAACCAATGGCGATCACTTAGGTCATCTTGATATCTACCTACCGCACTCAATGCATAGGCGACATCCAGCCTAGTACATAGCATGGAATACATGAATGACCCAATCACTAATGCGTATGGAATAATTTCTATTATCTCTCTTTCCTCATGTGTCTGAGGACAAATTTTCTTTGAATGATGAATTCCATGTGATGCTAGAAATAATACCCTCTTGGATTATTCCATACTAGATCTCTTCAGTATCTTATCAATGTATGTACTTTGAATTAGGCATAAAATTTTCTTAGATCAATAATGATGGATCTGTATCCCAAGAATATATAATGCCTCACCCCAAGGAAGGTTGTCTTGACTTCCATTTTCCAGATTTCATAGTCATGGTAAGAGGCAATGCCCAATAGAATTCTGATGGTTTTCAGTATTTCAACTGGTGAAAAGGTTTCTCCATATTCAATGACTTGATGTTGTTTGAACCCTTTTCTAACCAGTCATGATTTATAGTTACTCACTTGTCCTTCTATGTTCAGTTTCTTCTTGAATACCCATTTTCAACTAATAGGATTTACATCAACTAGAGGATCTACCAAAATCTAGACTTTGTTTTGGTACATGGAATCCATTTTAGGATCCATGGATTATTTCCACTTGTAAACATATGTGCCACTTACTACTTTCTTGTAGGTTAGAGTATCACTATTATCGACTAATAATGAGTCATCATCCTTAGTAACTAGAAAACCGTACTATTCTGGTTCTCTAACCTCTCCCATACACTTACATAGATCTTGTGTCTCTAGAATAGTTCTTTCTTCCATAGGGCTTTATGGAATCTGTTCCTATACCAACTCCTATGTACCTTGAGCCTCAACTTCATTGAAGTTTATCTCTCTCCCACTATCTCTTTTGGAGATGTGCTCCCTCTCAAGGAATATGGAATTTCATTCCACAATAACATTTTTGACTGAGGGGTTGTATAGGTAATATCCCCTTATTTACTTGGGGTATCCTATAAAGGTAAACTTTGAGCCTCAGGGTGTAAGTTTTTTTCCTGAAGAGGCCTTAACAAACGCATCGCTTCCCTATACATGTAAATTTGATAATATGGCTTTCTTTCCACTCCTGAACTCATATGTAATACCATTTATTGATTTAGTTGGTACTTGGTTTACTATATGTATCATTGTTTGTAATGCATATCCCCAAAAGGATAGTGTAAGAGTTGAATGACTCATCATTGATCTCACTATGTCCAATAGGGTATGGTTCCTCCTTTTTCTCACACCATTCCACTGGGGTGTGTATAGAGGAGTGAGTTGGGATAGGATCAGAAACTTCCATAAGTAATCAATGAAGTCTTGATTAGGATATTCTCCACTGTGGTCTGAGTGGAATTTCTTAGTCTTCTTATGAAGCTGGTTCTCAACTTCATTCTTTTATTCTTTTAACTTATCAAAAGAAACCGACTTACACCTCATTAAGTAGATATATCCATATCTACTAAAATCATCAGTAAAATTTATGAAGTAAGAGTACCCTCCCATTTATTAAATTGTAAATAGTCCACACACATCGGTATGAACCAATTAAATAAGTTCTTTAGCCCTTTCACATTTCCCACTAAATGGGGCTTTGGTCATTTGTCCTTGTAAACATGCATGACATACGCCAAGTGGTTTTAGTTTGAAATAATCTAAATATCCATCTTGATGTAACTTTTCCAAGCATTTCTTCTATACCTGACCTAGCTGGTGATGCCAAATTTGGTTGTGGTATGATTAATGTGAATTATCTTTGTTATCAATTTCCATTACTTGGTTTGTGTAATCGAACACGTAAAGACTATTGTATAAATTTTTCCTACCAAAACAAATTATGTCTTTGTAAAAGAATAAAAATTCATTTTCAAACTTGAAAAAAAATCCATATCTATCTAATCTAGATACATAAATAATTTTTTTATTAACAGACAACTGATAATAACAACCCTTCAACACCAATATCATCCCAGTTGGCAAAGTGAGGTGGTAGTCCTCGACAGCTACAGTAGCAAGTTTGTCTTTGTTTTCTGCTTATAGATCTACCTCCCCTTGGTCAATCTTCTTGAATCTACTTGGTTCTTGTATCTAGATACATATATGAGAACCACAAGATAAATCTAATACCCAATTTGTAGAAATAGATAGATTTCATTCGAGAAAAAATGCACTTGAATCTTCCCCTTTCTTCTTAGGTTGGGTGTAGTTCTTCTTCCAGTGGACCTTCTTGCAACATGTGAAACAAACATCCTCATGTTCCCTTGCCTACCCTTTGATATTCCTTTCCTTGGAAGGCCATGAAGAAACTTTGGGATTAAATATCTTCTCATTCCCTTTCCTCTTATTCACCATAACGACAAAAGGATTTTAGGGATTCATATCTTTTCCCACTTGGAAAATGAGGATAAGAAGATCAAATAGAGACTTCTCAATGTTGTTCATATTGAAATTGAAAACAAAAATAGAGAATATATAAGGGATTGATGCGAGAATGAGATCAGTACCCAGTGATTTAGGGAGTTTAAACCATAGAAACTTTTGGTGATCAATGTAGCCAATGATCTTGACTACATGAGGCCCAGCTGGGGAACATTCTCCAAGAATACTTTGAAAGAGTGCCTTATAGATCTCAAACCTTTCATGTATTTCTCTCTCCTATTAAAGACCCCGGAGGTGCTCGATCATGCTATAAGAATCTATGTTTTCAGGAGACTTCATGAGCTCACTAGAAATTGATGATAGCATCAAACATTGAATGCTGACCGCGTCGTTCATATGTTTCTCATAGACCAGGAAATCCTCATCACTTGCCTATTTTGCAGGTAGATCAGGTAATGTTGACATAAACATGTAAGACTTTCATTCATGGTGTAGGATAACCCGAAGGTGTCTAAACCATTACTAGAATTTACTGCTGGTGAGGATTTTGTCTTTATCCAGAATTGATTTTAGGGATAGTTTGGTTGAAATGATTTTCATATTTATTCTACAATTAAAATATCAGATCATTAGTACTTTCTTGATTACATTTTATGAGAAATAATAAATTTTATTAAGTCTCCCACTATTTTATCAAGTTGCAATGACCCTCACTATTGAACACGGAAAGTCTAATTTCCATGATATTCTAGTGGAAAGGATCCATATTCCCCTTTGGATAACCCCAAAAAGGGTTGGTCAAGCTATTACAAGGTATTAAGGTAGGCAGGTCTTTTCCAACTAAAGTCTTGAAGCTTCTTGATCTGTTGAGTGGACTCCCCAATCCTGAAATATTGACTTTGGATTTCCTAAACTCTTGAATCCAATATTACACTAAGTCTATCAAGGGCTACTCCTCTTGATGTAATATGGTAAAGTCAACCCAAAACCTTTCATAAGGGATTTATGTATAAAAGTAAGTTCCCCATCAAGGGTCGGTCAAACACATAGTTTTATTTATTTTTTCCCTTAATCAAGTAACGAAAGGCTTCGTCTGACTTAATATTTTACTTGAGGGATTTTTATCTCTTATGCATGACTTTATTATTATCATTATAACATGATTTTTAATTTTAAGTGGAACTTACTTAAGTGACTAACCTTGTATTAATAATATTTATGCATAAGTCTAGTTTATTTTAGTTCCATCTTGAAAGCTTGTTTAATTTATTAATTATGTTATCGTGACAACACATCCATAATGTTGATCCCTAAAACTGACAGAAATAAAATAAATGGCATGATCGTGAGCTTTTATAATGGTTTGTTTATCTAGAAGTTGATAAACTAACCATTACCTAGGGTAGAAACATATTGAACCTTTTGGGTTTGTGTTTAAAGTTTTCCACCTGTCAACCTCTGTATCTCCTGGGATTGGTTTCGTCTTGGATCCAGCTTGAACCGCCTCCACTAGATTGGGAGTTCCATCAATTACATATGCCTTTTGTAACTTACATGTAGGTGGGGTTAAATGGGGTTTTACATAAAAGAAACATTGGGCACACAGGCCCTACATGTTAATAATGAGAAGGCTTGCATGAAAAAAAATTTCATTTAAATAAATTAATTAAAATAAACCATCCACATAAAAAGGTCTTGGTCTATCTCATGATTATCCATACATGAAACAATATTTATGCATAAATAAAATTAGAATTAAATTCTTTAATCATTCTTGTTTTAAATTAATCACGCTCGAAACAATTAATTATCATCTTTAATTAATCAATCCTTTTATCTTAAACCCTTTTCTGAATTTCCTTGATATTCTCATCCATCATAATTTTAAACAAATAAATTCATTTAAAATTATCTTTATACCTAACTTGTACCTTGGAGGAAACCCAGTGAATTCCTTTTCCTAACTACCCAATAAGTAGAAATTAACATTACACATATTTTAAATTAAACACACATATATAAAACACCTATCACATGTTGTGCCTCGGCTTTATGCCTACACGATGGTACACATATCAAGGGTTTATATAATATAATAGTAAATTTTAATAAATCTGCATAATTTGGATGAGTACACGGCATGTAGTTCCAACTACAAGGCGGGTACTATTTTTGACCATCCATCTGACATACATGCCAAAGGAAATAGTGTGTGAGTATACTTTGGGAATCATTGGAGTACATAGCATTTCCAGTGGGTCACACGCCGTGTAGTTCCTCGTTACACGGTCTCCAATCATGCAAGCCTTGTATGGGGTACACGGTGCAACCCTAACCCGAAGGGACTACACGTCGTGTCCAGTTGGACACATGGCATATAATCTGGAAACCATGTGCCGCCTATTCATGGTCTACACACATAGTCATTAAGACATATAAAAACTCCAATGACACAGCTTGTTTTGGAAGACCAGACCCGATGCGGTGAACCTTGGCTACACGACATGTACTACCTAATACACGTCGTGTTTTCTAGTGTTGTATGGACGAAAACCTTTGGCACCTCCAGATGAGATCCTCTATTTTATTTTAAGAAATATTAAAACAAAATACTATTTCTGAAAGGTGAACAAGAAATAAAATAGGAGGAACAAATCTCTAGATTTAGATTTTTAGAATGATTAACATGAATTGAAACAACTAAATTATTAAATTCCTAAATAATCAATGAAATATTTAAATAATTATAAACTATGATGTAACCCCTTTGATACTACTTGAAGGTTCTTGGTGCAGCGGAAACATGGTTGGGAAAACACCCAAATTTTATTTCTACCATGATCAATGATTATTTCGGGATCAATACGATGATGAATGCTAGTCTCCATGGAATAAAATCAAATATTTTTATAAAGAATGAAGAGGCCTTAAACCTATAGAGAGGATCTTACACATCGTGTTTATAATTAATTTTTTTAATTTTATAAAGAAAAAATAACTGGATCTTTGGTATTTTCTTCATTACTGATGTTGATAATCTAGAATGACTCTTCCAGATTATCTCGTTGTGCTTGCAAGGATCCAAATTAGAATCCATCTAGTGGTGATCCACACATGCTCTGATGGCCTCCGATCGACACTGCTCATTCTCCAGGTAGTAGAGCGGTGAAGCGAGTGTCTTGTGTCGGTCATTATTGATCTCATGTTCTTTGACCTTGAAGAATATATCTCGTTCTTAAGAGGGGAGGGAAGATGAATCAAGAGAGAAATTTTTTAGCTCAACAATTCTCAATTCAATGGGTGTGTGGTTCAGTACATGGTACAATAAACGTATGTGTCTATTTATCGACATGGGGCTTCAGTTACAATATTTAATATCGTAACAACAATTAAATACATTCATGACCTTAGAGAAAACCCATGCTATTAATAATAATTCTGCGTCATTATTTATGGTGTGTCAACTTTCAAAAAATGGAATTATAAATTAAATTCAGTATCAAAAAATAATAACATCATTGTTTTAAAGTGTTCGAATTAGTTAAATAATTATTTATCATCTTGAAGATAATTATTTTACAACTAGACCGGCCTTGGTCATCTCGAACTCCACTTCCATTTATTGAACACCCGAATAAATAAATAAATAATGTATTCTCTTAAATAAATAATTTATTTAAAAACTAGTAAATATAAATTTATTAAATGTTAAATAAAATAAATAATTATATTTTACCCATAATCCAGTGAAAAAAATATTTATTTAATTTATGAAATCATTTCAACTTGAATAAAATTATTCTATTGTCTTGAGAATAATATTGATTAGTGAAATTCAAATTTAATTTAACCTAGACCACCAAAAAACACTTAGTGTGTGAACCTCAAGGATTCTTTCTCATTGGCATTAGACGGGCTTGCCAAAAGTCCAAGAGTATTGTCTTGAAATGGGTCAATGCACCCAGGAGAAAGAACTTAAAGTTGAAACAATGAAATCAACATATGAACTCTCACTATGTAATATAATCCCTTTATCGCAATATCTCATCAAGCAAGTTCCATGATAGTGTCATCAACTGTTATGCATAATACTTCATTCTTTGACTACCTGAAATAAAATCATCGATACACCATGGCCATGGAATTTCACGTGATGGTTCTATTTCAATCAAAGTGATGAAATATTAACTTCCATAAATAGAAGGGACAAATCGTTCCTTGATTTATCCATTAATAATATGCCACTCGTGACGCACCCAATGTACCCTACTTCCCGCTAATTGTCTGTGTGACGTTTTTAATCAGTAAATTAAATTGCATGATTCATGAAACATATATAATATAATCTTAAAGTCTAAGGATCATTACACATGCTCGTAGATAAAAATATTTGATGACACCAAAACATGCGGAATTTCTACTAGTGGGTTTGTTCTCATAATCTTCTAACTTGGAGATTACCAAGTGTGTACTTCATGAGAGGAAGTCTCATCTGCTTACGAGTACTCACACCTGATGGTCTACCTACTATGTGTCCCATCATATTATGTAATCCAATGGTAGAACTATATTTAAGAATATTATTATAGAATTTCAAGGTTATCATCATAGTGGGGAACTGCCATGACCTTATCAATGCAATAAATACTCTAGGGAATTGTTACATCATTGTCATGTAGAACAATGAACAATATGTAATAAGATATATAACATTGAAATACATTAAATATCCATGTAATCAAAGTACCAAAAATTGGTTCTAGTACACCAACTCTTACAATACCTAGATGGGAACAGTTTGATATATCTGATGCACTCTTTTAGAGTTATCTTGGAGAATATGTACCAATTGTTCCTCACATAGTCAAACTCAATGGGTACATTAAGCACTTAGAAGTTTTAGGGTTTAAATTTCCTAAAAAACTGAACTCGGATCTCATTCTTGCATCACTTACTCATTTATTCTCTATATTTGTTATTAATTATAACATGAATAACAAAGAGAAGTCCCTTATAGGTTTTCTAACTCTACTTATCACAAATTGATAAGTATATAAATCATGAAAATAATTCCTATATTATGGTTAACAAGAGAAATGTCTAGGATAAGAGGTCTGAGACCAAATATTATTCACAAATATCTTCAAAAAGAGAAAGATTAAGGGGAAATAAAAGAAATATTATGATACCGGTTTTTTGTGTGGAAAGAATGTCCATTGGAATAAATAATTAACCAAGTAAAAGAAGCAAGGGGAAGCTTCATTTTCATTTATTATCAAGTTTAATTTTTATATTTCTTCAAATTGGGTATTAGATATAGCATGTGGTTCTCACATGTATATTCAAAAATAGGAATTAAGTAGATTCAGGAAGATTAAACTAGGTGAGGTAGACCTATGAACATCCAATGGGAATAGAATTTTTGTTGTGTCTATCGGGGATTAGTACCTCAGATTTCCAATGAGAATTAAATTGGTTTTAAAATATTATTATTATGTTTCACATGTTACAAAAAATGTTATTTTTGAATCTAAAATTGATACATATGGATTTATTTTCAAAATTGGGAATAAAATTTTCTTCCTTTATAAGGATATAATTTTTCATGGTATGGAGAATTTAAATAATGGTCTTTATGTGATGTATTACCCAAACCAAGTAATGGAAATCGATAATGAAAATACATCACATGACTCATACCACACCCAAGTATTAAATCACTAACTAGGTTATGCAAACAAAAAAATTGACTATATTACACCAAGATAGATATTTCGATTCCTTTAAACTAAATCCACTTGGTGTATGTCATGCCAGTTTACAAGATAAAATAAATAAATCCACATTTAGTGGAAAATTTGAAAGGCTGAAGGATATTCTTGAATTAGTTGATACCGATGTGTCTGAACCATTTCCAGTTGAAGTAAGGGATAGATTCTAATACTTCATAACTTTTACTGATAATTTTAGTAGATATGGATTTGTCTAATTAATGATGAATATGTTATATTATTTTGAAAGATTCAAAGTATTTGGGAATGAATTTGAGAAATATATTGGTAATAATATTAAGAACACCCACTCATACTGTGGTAGATAATATCTTAATCAAGACTTCATTGACTATTTACAAGAGTTTGAGATTATTTCCCAACTCACTCCTCCTTATAAATCTAAATTGATCTCTTTCATTAAAATTAGTAACCAATCCATTTTGGATAGGTTGAGATCAATTATGATTCATGAGAGTCTTATATTAACCTTTTTGGGATATGCATTATAGGTAGTAGTAAATGTTTAAATAGTGGGTTCCCTAGACCCAACTATATAGTACTTTTGATTACTATATCACATGTATAGTTAGTTATACATGATGTATTATTACCATTATAGTGTATAATTTTATGAATCCACTATTGAAATGGTAATGTACAAATATTAATTGTTATAACAAAAGTTTATAGAATATCCCATGCTATAATGAGAACCTCGAGATACAATAAAATTAATCTTAAATACATTTTCTATGGTCTAGATACATCTTACTGACTAGATATAGTATATGTTTGACTATCAGGTGTTGGGGGCTCGTAAGCATTGATAATTATTCTCATGAATTTCATACTTGGTGATCTCTAGTTGTGAGATCATGAGGACAGACCCTCCAATAGGAACACCACATTTTCTGTGTGTCGTTAGACATTCCTATCTACAGACATGTGTATTGGTCTCCTGACTTGAGACCATTAAAAATGTATATCATTTGATTGCATACTTTTATGCAAGGAAAAAACCATGGCATTGAAATCTTGGTGAGGTAGCTTGTGTTGGGTGCGTAATTGGTGGTATGACATTGGTTGAATGTTCAATAAAGGATTTGTCACTTTCAAGTTAAGAAAGTTGTATATCTCAGGACCAGATGATCAGGATGGTGTTTCCTTCATAAATATTTGGCCAAAGCAGTCGAATGGTCAAATCCACCAGGATAGATCAAAAAATAATAAATAAAAGGATGATGACCCAAGTGTGCATCCTACATTATGATATATTTAATGACAAAGAGATTATAGTACACAATCGTTGTTCGTAAGTTAGTTGTCGTTGCTATGACAACCCTAATCATTTTAAGGTCCATGATGGGTTGCTAGACTCTTCTCTTTTTCTATGGATTTCATTCACTTCTATTGAGATAAGGTCCTAGAGGGTCACACACAATAACGTATTCAAGAATCTTACTTATTCAGTTGAATAGGTATATGTACATAGTGGTCCCCACAAAGGGGTCTGAGTGTTGTCCAAGTTTTGATCACAAAAAGAATTAAATAAATTAATTAATATTCAAGTTATGAATAATTGGGATTGAATTTATTTATTCTATTTACAGGTTAAGTAAATACAAGAAAATATTAATCGAATAAATATTATTTTAATATTAAAGGTTCGTTTAATATTAAGTGGAATTGTAAGTCGAGTTAAATGGATGGGTTTTATCACATAATATATTTTATATATATTACAAGAATGTGACAAAATAATAAATATTATTGGTGTAGTTTAGTTTGTCATTATTATTTATTATAGTGGATGTTGAAATAAATGGGGGCAGGGTAACCCAACCGGGTATTTAGCAACACCACTATAAATAAAGAAGGAGTCTCTCTCTCTCTATTGTGTGTCCATTTTTACTATTCATTAATTTTCATGGAATGAAAAAGATAGCCTCTCTCTCTACCCACTTCCTAGAGAGAGAAGCAGTTGATCTAAGAAATCGGATCAAGGTCTATCTCAAGCATCGAATGCATCTCAATGCAGTGATCATTAGGATGTCGAAAGCATCGTTATATCACCACACTAGCACCCATAATTTGACAATTGATGTTCCAATGGATTTTTGAAGTACATGTGGATGATCTAGAAGGTTCCTCTTTTGGCTCCTTCAAATAATGATCGCTATCGACATGTTTCAGTCGACCGCTGCTTCATATTTGAAACAGGTATGTTTTTAGTTTTATTTTTTTCTCTTTATAATTTACACAAGATCCTAGGACCTTTTTTGGGCTTCAATCATCAGCGTCGACAAGTCCCATTGACTCTTCGATGAAAAATTTTAACATCCCCAGCCCACTGGAATCCGCTGCGGGCCCCCGAACCTTTCCGTGGTATCAAAGTGATCACATAGATTTTTTGAGCCTGGAAAATTATATTTTCATTAAAATTAAGTAGAGGGTTCAAAGACGATCCCAACGGTTCAAACCGCACATATATCCAGTGCAGAATGACCGAGTTGTGGTCATTTTTAAATTTTTAGATTGGATTGAATTTATGGTTTGATATCAAGTTTTAAATTTCAATTCATTTCGGAAAAACTGATAAATTTTTGATTAGTTTCGATTAACTAGAATTTGTTCCAATAATGTGAAAATTATAATTTGACAAATTAAACAATTTTCACAACATTTTTATTATTATAATAATTATTATTTTATTATTATAATAATATAATACTAATACATTATTATTTTATTATAATAATTATATTATTATTTAATTGTAAAGGCTAATATTATCCTTTGGAAAACCAAAAGAGGGAAAACTTGGATATTTTTATATGAGAATACTTCCTTTAAAAAAAGGATATCAAAGTAAATCAAAAAAACTAAAGGCGGAATAAATAAATAATAAAAGAGGTTGGGGGTCTATAGGGACCCCCTGCTCATCTTCCTCTACATGCCAAGACACTATAGAGGCACCACATTAGGCCCCAACTATACTTTACCCGGAGATCCTCTGCTACTAGAAATGCCTGCGGCTTCCTCCCCTATGCAGAACGACACTGCACTGGCCACCACTCCAGCCAAATCTAGGTTGGACGCATTTCATCGCCTGCTCCCCCCGAAGGCTGCCTCCCCTTCCCTAGCATGTTGCCCAGTCCTAGCGTCTACCTCCCTTCACACCCAGAAAACCGCCCCGCCGCTGGCCACCTCCATCCCTCCTGGATCTAGCCGACTGCCCTGCAAGGCCACTGCCAGACCAGCTCAAGCCACCACCAACAGCCCTGCCGCCGGGTGCTGCTCCCCTTGCCGGACCACCGCCCCTGCCGACCCGAACCGAGGTCGCCTCCCATTGCGGCCTCCCATACATGCTACCACTCGTGTTTTCGACCTTCCATCGAACAGCAGTGGTCTCAACCCCGACAGGCATGTCTCCACACCACCCTAGCATGGAAATCGGCCTCACCACTGCAGAAATGTTCGGCCCTGACCTCCACCGTGGCGGACCAGTGGTTCCATCGTCTTCAGATAAACCTGGGTGCTGGTAACCCCAGACACCTCTTCCAGGTTCTAGTTTGTCTCGAAACAGGGTCGAGTAGATCTTCTCGACCAAGGATGGGTCTAAGCAGACCTACCAGGCCTAGATAAGCCAAGCACGGGCTATGCCTGACCCATTATGGGTCTGCGCAGGTTTAGCGCCACCCACAATGGGCCAAAGTAAGGTTTCAAGACCTGAGTTTTAATTTTAATTAATATAATTAATTAATTTTATTACATAATTTAATTAAATTAATTGATATACTAATTGTGTTTTTAAATAAATTTTAATACCCGGATAAAATTAATTCAATTTGATTACGAAATTGAATTGAGTTAATTTAATTTAATTTTGATATCAAAATTAAATTAATTAGTGGACCGATAAATAAATAAATTATTAAAATTATTAAAATCATTTAATTTAATTTATAACCCTCATACTTAATTAATGAAATTTAATTTTATTATGCATTGACCCCACATTCTTGTCTTCAGAACTAAATCGTTTATGTTGTATTTATTTAATTAATTATTTAACTGTGTGTGATGATTGTAATTAATTAAATAGATAGTTTGTGCATCGTCTTTCTTTTCAGTTAAAATGTAAAAGGGCTTGTGCTCCCAATTTTTACGAGATATACATTTATCCTACTAGTACCCCTCACCTGTGCATGAGTATCTTTGTACTTCGGATTAAAATGGTGAACGATGGGAACACCTCCAAGATCAGGTGGTGTACATTGATGAAGATGGTGCAAGTCGACAAGTGGATCCCCCCAAGATAAGGCGGTACTTCAAGGTGTGGTGTGGACCCTACCAATATGAGGTGATACTTCATAAGAGAAACGAACATACCAGACGGGGGAAACCTGCATTATGAGTCATGTTTTGACTCAAGTATGATGCCCTTAGGTCATTTAGATGCTTAATAATAGTCAGGTAGTAGTTTACCTTTATGCATTTATTTGTTATTTTATACATTTTAGAACAACAGGAAAATACATAAAGTAATAGATAACAAAATGCATAAAGAAGTGATATATGTTTTTCTATTAAAGGTTCTGTTTTGAGCACAACAACATATATGAACAAGTTTAATAGAAATGGATTACATTTGTTGAGAGAAAAACACAAAACCCTCAATGAAATATTAAGTCACCACATCCTTCTGTCATTAGAGTATGAATAAAAAATGGTGTTTCAGGTGCCGATCATGCCATAGTTGAAGGTGCTACTTACTACCGGGGAGTTCTTATTAGGGTTGTGGGTTGAATTAACTAAAATTGTAGCAAAGAAATATCTATAGCTAGCATATTGTAATTTTAGATGAAGGCATTGAGTAAATTGGATTATGATTTTAGAAGTTGGGACTTCACTCAACAAATCAAGGAACTACGAGTTAATGTAGTTGGCCTGCCAAAATCCTACCGCGGACCCTCAAAGTAGTGGTGTAGCCATAGCTTGTAGAATATTAGAGAGGTTCAGGGATAATTTCCACTAGAATACTCAAATGATAGAGTATTCTGATTCTAGTATAGAGGGTTCCTAATATTCGATAAATCACTAGGAGACATTTAATGATTAAATTAATCGGTAATGTCAAATTTGGTAATCAACATTAAAAGTACTAATCTGATAAAGTCTATTTTTTAAAATGGAAAGTAATACCACAAGTAAAAACTCCGATAAATATTGTACAAATGTAATGTATAAACTAGCATGAATTTCCAAAATGTAGTATAGGCGCTCATCTATAATATTACTATATAAGAAATTCAAGGTGTTAGTATCCAAACCTATTAAGCCACCTCAGGAAGAGAGGGTGTAAATGCTTACAAGAGATTTTTGAATCATGCATACGATGGTTATGTCATAATTTTATCATCAACATCTAATGTTAGTTGTGTTAGATACATCACAACATGGATGATGTTATATATAGTCTCATCTCCAAGAAGTTTCCAAGGAGAAAGCTAAGCAAGATTTGAATGTTTTGATTGAACTTGCTTTGTGTGATGTGAAATGAAGTTCCTAATCTTTCATGGAATCCCATTCTTATTCCTTTTTCACCAATTACTCTAGTATCATTTAAGTATACAAATTAATGGTATAGAGTTAGCGCTTCATTGACTTTAAGGTAATATTCTCTAAGTAATAAGAATATTAAATATAGCATCATCTTTTGTTCTTATGGAGAATATATTGAAAGACAAGTGGTAAAGGCTTATTCTAAGTTATGGAAAAGGCACCTTCACCATGTCCTTCAAACAAAAGTGGTTGGTTATTTAACAAGATGTTATTTTCATCAAATGTTGAAATAAATTTATGGAAGTTTAAAAATGCAATGAACTGGAATACAAGAAGCAAGTACCCACTTCTTGTTCAGGTATATTCATCAATATAAATTAATGTTTATAACAAACTTCTTGGGTATTGAATAAAATTTTCCAATAACATATGTGTATTTAAATACAGTAACCAATTAAATATAGAAATGTTATAAGAAATAAAGGTTCTTCTCTAAGTAGTTGAGAAAGGGTGATTCCTAAGTCAGTGGTGAGAAACACACAACTTCTAATTTCCAATTCAATGATTTTAGTTGAACAAGTTGTTGATTATAACCAAAAAATTTATCTCAAGTTCCCTTTTGGTCATAATGAGACATTATTCCAAGTATTGGAATGAATGTTGTTTGTGGTAGCAAACTCAACAAATAATTCATACATACATGAATCTTAGGAAATGGATGATGAATATAAAAATGTAAGACATATCCAGTTATGGTAAGATGATTCTTGGTCGAGAGAAACTAAAATTGGATGTCAAGAATATACCATGTTTGTTATTTAGGCTCGGCACACCTACGCACATTTGGTATTATTGACATCTTAGTTTAGACAATGAAACCTTTAGAAATAAAGGTATTCCATAAAGCTTCCATGGTTGGTTCAACAAGAGAGTGTGAACTTTTCCAAAGGAAATATAGAGGTAAAGATACTTCATAAGATTCCTTTATGTCATTAAGGAATGTAATATTGAAGTATATATTTGGTCAGAAGATATGAGTTGCTTCGTATCGTCATTCCCTTGACCAAATATTCATCGATCATGATAATGTAGCATGGAGTAATTCCTAAATGAATGTTACTTTATCTACATCATGGTCTTGATGTTCATAAGGAGGATCGATGATAAGTCTTACATATCATCATTGATTAACAACATGTAATGTGTATTAATTCCTAAATTCACATTTTATAAATTATACTTACGATGTATGGAGTATCGATGTTGAATGTTGTAGAAACTCTCATTTAATTTCAGGAAGTGCTTTACAAATAATGGCATAAACCCATAACCAATATGCCAACTAAAATAAAAAGTGGATATCATACAAGTCATATAATGATGAAAATCCATTATGTTATATGAAATGTGTTAAATATGCAAAGTGTTTGTTAAGAAAAACAAATAGACATGCATTGTAACACCCCGAGATTTTATGAAAAATATTCTTTTTAATTTCATTAATGTCTTGTGTTGTACGCTAAAGCAAAAGGATCTTGCACAACACACATCCTTGACTTGCCTTGAATTACATGCAATCATGACCTTCTTCGATAGTGTGTGTAGTACGCAATACCGAGTTTCACAAAACAACGATATGCTATTAAAATATTATTAAAACTAGCCATTATGAATAGTAATAACCACATTTTAAAATTTTAGAAATTTTATCTCTCAAAATGGACTTCTTTTTTGGATTCAGAGTATCGAATTTATCCTAAGGTGAAATTTTGGTACTTTTCGGATAACTTTCATATTTTGATGAATAGTGAAAATTAATAAATTTTAATTAAAAACAACATTTTTAATCAAAATAATTAATAGTGATAAATTATGAATTTGAGTGGTTTTAAAGTATATTTAGAATATAGTTTTACCATTTAATACAATTTTGGTCATTGTACATAATTTCCCAATTAAACCGAACATAAACAAGTATCAATCTTTGATAGTTATTATATCTTAAAAACACGCTTTTTGTTTTGACAGCAGGAATTAATTTTAAATTAATTTCTGCCACTTCTGTGTTTTGAATTTGAAAAAATTTATTCCATATTTGGAATAAGTATGTTCAAATTGTGTAAATATGTAACTTTTATTTTTAGACATTTTGAATAATTACTTCGGTAAATATTTTATTTACCATGGTTAAAAGGTAAATCCGGTAAATAAGGGTTAAAAAATAATATTATAATAATACAAAATTACCCTAAAACGTGTGATAACCTTATTGGTTGATACATGTTCGACCATGGGCATCTTTGGGTCAATTTTGGGACCTCATGGTGCCACTTGTAAGTGATAGGGACACTTTATTTTAATTAAGTTAAAATTAATACAAAAATGACACAAGCATATATCTTTTAGAAAAACATATTTTACATAGGGTTATATATGTTAGATTTGCGATTGTAAATATTAATTAGAAATATAAAAATATTTCCTAAACAATGATATTTTATTTATAATTTTTATACATTAAATAATTCAATTTATTTATGACACAATGATGATGCAGTAATTACCATAATAGTGAAAAATTAGCATAATTGATATTATAAATACCCAAATAAATATAATTTGAGACTTTTAATGAATTAAACTAATTTTCTAGTTTAATATAACATGTTAGTAATTATTTAATTAACTTTGTTCTAAGTGATAATTCTTTTATGAGTTTCACAAAAATCAAATATTGAATAGTGTCAAAATTTACATAAAATAGTTTTTAAACATAATATTATATTATTGATTGTTATTTTATTCCTAAAAATCTGAGGTTTGGCCAAGATACTTATATCAAGATAGGTGTATCATTAATGGACCACTTTGGGGTCTCTTGGATGTAGATGGTAAGTTTATTAACTATATAATATAAAAATACAAAGTGACATGGTAAATGTCAATCTAATTAACTAAGAGTTAAAACTAAAAGATAAGTTTAGTATAATGACCTAAACTTATCTAAATTCTATTTGATGAGCGTATTTCGACCCTTCCCCACCTTAGCTTCAAAATAAATTAATTTGGAGCTATTTAAAACCGAATTTGGCTTTATAATAAAATAATATATTTAGTTATTCCAAAGGAGCCCCTCTCCTCCCTTATAAAAGGGCACCTCCTCCCCCTCTTCCTCACACCACTTTGAGCCTTCAAGCTAGTCCAAATCCCGCAAAATTCTCTTCTCCACTTCCCTAGAAACATCCTAGAGTTCATGGGATTCTCCAAAGACCAATTTTAGTTCCCTAAAAAGAGGACTCAAAGAGGTGGTTCAAAGAAGAGGTAATGTTCATTACCGATTCTTTCAACTTTATTTCTTCTTCCACTTCTTCTTATTAGGTTGTTTAATTATAAAGTAATAACATCTGTATCTCTAATATACTGATATGTTATTATAATTATTAAACAACCCTATTTCACCATCTATCCATCCTACGGAAAATTAAATCACCGAGCGTGCGTACGTACGGAATACCGTCTCCAGACCGTGGTGTAATCTATTTTCCACCACCACCATACTTGGATGGGTATAATGGTGTAAATAATAACTATATATGATTATTTTAAAGTGATATTGATTCTGAAATAGTATACATACACTCCAATATAGTCCCACGATCATGAGAACGATGTCATCGCTCGTGCGTACGTACGGACTACCGTCTCCACGACGTGATGAGATTCATTCTCCACGTTAACCATTCATGAATGATTATAAAGTATATATAATAAGTAATCATGAAATATATGACATAATAATGATACTGTATTTATGTGTATATATATGTATGTCATCTACTTAATTCCATTCAACTCAATAAGGAAACGAAAACAGCGATCATGCGTACGTACGGCCTACCGTCTCCATGAACGGTGTATTTCTTTCCATTTACTGATTTATTATATATATGTATATTCTGAATATATATTATATATAAATCATGTTTTATATTCTGTAATTAATTAATCATGATCTAATTAATCATATGAATAATTACAAGTCAAAACACGGACGACAAATGAAACAATTTTACCCAAAACGCTCTTTAACATGGAAATTACAAAAGAAAGGGTAATATAAAGTCATAAGTGAACCATATATGATATCATAACAATGATTATGATTCTGTAATAAGTCAATGACATTATTTAAATCATTATACAGGAGTTTCGGACACTTACAAAGCAAATCGGACCTAAGGTAAGGGATAATTTTTGCAAATCTCATTTTTATCTGAGATTGCTTATTCGTAATTATTTACTAGGGTTATTGCTATCATCCATTTCCATGTTTTATAAAAGTGTATTCATATATTTTTAAAGTCCTTTTTACCCATTTTTTACTTTTACTACATGTTTTGTATGGAATCTTTCTTTTACGAGGTACTTTTTGACTTTTTCATCCAAAGTACGAGAAGAATTTTTTTTAACTTATACGGCATGAAAGGATTTTTACGGTTTTATAAAGCCATATTTTCATAAAGATTCCTACAAAATATTTCATTAATATTTTCAAAAAAATCCTTTTCTTTTAAAATTGTATGACATTTTGTGAAAATAAAATGATTTTGAAGAAAAAAGGATATTGTCCTCAAGAATTCATTTCAAGTGTTTTATCAAAACCATTTTTCTTCTAAGATGAAATTATTTCATATTTGTATGTTTCAAGTATAATGTCTCTATGATTTACATGTTTTCACTTTCCTTATTATGAAATGATATCCATTTCTTTATATGGATTATGTAATGATGGGATGATGTTTATGAAACCCATTTTATTTATTGGGTTATTATGAATGACGTATGTTTATTTTGTGGCACAAATAAGAATGATTTAATTATGAGATGGTTGGGACCTATATCTCCCTCCAATGCATTGGGTAAAGATTTTATATCTCATGATATAGACATGGTTGGAACGGCAGGTTAAACCGGTTCAGTGAAACAGGACTGAAACGTGGAATGAACTCGGTTCAGAAATGGACTTTGTCCACTAAGACAGTCTTGGAAATGAGTCTTGACTAATAATAAATGATTATATATGATTATGTGTGTACACCACAAAGCTTCATGTTTTAAGTTATGATTATTGGTATTTCATTTCACTACTATGATTTATCCCATGTTATGATATTATGATCTCTTTTGCAGGTTAAGATTTCCAAAATGTTATGTTCTTATGAATATGATTTGATTGATATTTCTTTTGTTTACCCTTACTGAGCATTTGAGCTCACCCTTTATGTTTTCTTTTCCCCATGATATAAATAAAGGTTTTAGGTAAGAAAAATAAAGGGGAAGATCTTTATGGGAGATGTTGAAGATCTTTCACCATGATTAGAAGATTACGTTTCGAGTTTCCAAAGATACTAAACTATTACGGTCCTTGTGTGTGTGTTTTTGTTATGTACTAAGTATTCTGCAAAAGTAATGTAATGTACATGTACGTCAAGCTTTGGGCCTCTACATGCATCAAGCTAAACACATGGTGCATCTAAGTAAATTTCCTAAAAGTTGCTTAGAATATTACATAAATCTTTAATATAGAAAAGATGTGGTCAAGTGATGGACAACATTTCAATATAAGGGTACACATATCTATCAGAGATAGTGGGAGCTAAATTGACTTCGACATATTCAATGCTCGAGATGCACAAATGGTTGACATAGAATAAAGTTCCATAAGTACATGTAGAAGAGGCATGTTCTAGAGATACATACTGCATAGGAAGGATGAAACCATGGGGATGGTTTTATATTCTCTATATACGGTGATAAATTATTCATTAGGAATAATAAATTTTATAAGTAAGAAGTATATAGAAATTAGCTAAGATTGACAAGATCAATTAAAATTCAATAATGGATTCCATGTATCAAATTTCAAAGGGGCTTATAAATTGAATACCATGGTGGGTATTCAAGTGAGATGATACATGGATGGTAAAATCCACATACCAATAAGGCTCCATTGGTTATACCAAGTTAGTTTTCCTAAATCCATTAGAATTTTACTTGTCATATCTAAACTTCTAAGATCATTATATTGGTCATTGGATGTCAAAATCACCTTTAAGGGAAGGTGTCTATAAGACACAACCAGAATGGGATGATGACACCATTGAATGCCAATATAGGTTGAAAGTTACTGAAATATTATTTAGGATTAAAGTAGTAAACAACATCTTAGAGCATTCATTTCAAATGAATCTTTTCCTTGTGTCTACCAAAGGTTAGTGGGACCGCCAATGTTTTCGAAGAGAAATTTGATCATAAATATATGGAAAACAGATCTTGGTCTTATAGTTAGTTAAGACTAGGTTAAAAGTAATTCTCCAATGATTTATTTAAAGTAGGAACCTATGTTCTAGAGAATAGGATCTACTAAGGTGGATCAATAGGTTGCTTGGTCCTAGTCAATCGTACATATAGTGACATTTTATTAAAAAATAAATAAATGTTAGAACAATTAAATAGATAACTTTTTTTCCAATGTCACGTGGTTTAATCTATTTAGGTTGACATGTTCCAAACATGGGAAGAGATTAATGTTTTGAATTGAGTACCATACGCTTTAGTGATGGATTAATCATGTATTCCATGATATGTACAATAATTGATATTTCAAGAATATACTTTATAGGAGGAAGATATAAATTATCTCTAAGAGCACTGCAAGGGATTTAGTAAGAACTATCATCTTTTACTTCGGTATGAAGAAGTGATATATACCTTGTATATGGAGAAGCATATATTCTAGTTTATTATGGGACACAAAGTAGTGATCCTTAGATCAATTTGATCTAGTATCACAGTTAAGTAGAGGAGATGAGTGAGTCCAGTGCATAATAGCCAGTGGTAGCCATACCTACAAATATCGAGTACGTTGTAGCTTCTAAGTCAGCTAAGAAGTTGTTAAATGAAATGATTTGTTCCAATTCATGGAATCACACCTAGTGAGAAAATTGTTATCATAATATAAATTATGATATTCTTACTAGACAAGATGTCAAGTTATGACAATGGAAAAAAGGGATATACTTGAGGAAACCATCTCTTGAGAAGTTTTACTCAATGAGATTAGGTTGCATACAATAGATATTCCATGTAGCAAAAACATGGTAGGCCCATGAGTTGAAGCCATTACTCAGTAGAAGCATGATATTTAACATGTGAGTAGCTAAAAAGTTTGGTTATAAAGTTGGATCTAGTGAAAGTGGGAGTGATGAAATAGTGGGTTCCCTAGAACCAACTATGTCATACTTTTGATTACCATATCATGTGTACAGTTAGTTATACATGATGTATTATCACCATTATAGTGTAGACTTTTCTGCATCCACTATTAGAATGGTAATGTCCAAAGATTAATTGTTGTATCGAAAGGTTATATCAAATCCTAGGCTCTAATGAGAACCTCAAGATACTATTAAATTCATATTAAATATATGTTCTTTGGTCTAGATGCATATTATTGACTAGAAACAGTTGATGTTTGACTATCAGGTGCTGGGGGATCATAATCATTGATACTTCTTATCCTGAAGTTCGCACTTGGTGATCTCTAGTAGTGAGATCATGAGGATAGACCCTCCAATAAGAACACAACATGTTTTAGGTGTTATTGGTAATTCCTATCAACAGACATGTGTATTGTTCTCTTAACTTGAGACCATTACCAATGTGTACCATTTTATTGCACAATTTGATGCAAGGAAAACCCATGGTAATGAAATTTTAGTGAGGAATATTGTGTTGGGAGCTTCATTGGTGGTATGAAATTGGTTCAATGGTAAAGAAAGGATTTGTCGCTTCCAAGTTAAGGAAGTTTTATATCTTAGTCTTGGTTGGTTAGGATGGCGCTGCATTCATAAGTCTTCTTCCAAAGCAGTTGAAAGGTCAAATCCATTTGGATAAATCAACAAATTATAAATCATGAAAAGGATGATGACACAAGTGTGCATCCTTATTTATGAGATATTTAATGAAAAAGAGATTATATTACACAGTTAGTGTTCATAGGTTAGTTGTTGTTGTTATGATAACCCTTACCTCTATAGGGGCCATGATGTGTTTCTAAAATCTGCTCTTGGTTTGTGGATTTCATTCACTGCAATTGATATAAGGTCCTAGAGGGTCACACACAATAGAGTATTCATGAATCTTCCATATTCAGTTGAATTGGTATATGAACATGGTGGGACCCACCACACTGTCTGAGTGTTGTCCAATTTTCGATCACCAAAAGAATTAAATAAATTCATTAATATTAGAGTTATGAATAATTGGGATTGAATTTATTTATTGTATTTACAAGTTATGTATATAGAGAAAATATTAATCGAACAAATATTGTTTTAATATTCATGGTTAGTTTAATTTTAAGCAGGATAATGATTCGAGTTAAATGTATCAGTTTTATCAGGTAATATATTTTATATATACTACAAGTATTTGAAAAAATAATAAATAGTATTGGCACAATTTAGTTCCTCATTATTATTTATTATAGTGGACGTTGAAATAAACGGGGTCTGGGTAACCCAATTGAATATTTAGCAACACCATTATAAATAAAGGAGGAGGCTCTCTCTCTTATGTGGATATTATTACTATTTATTAATTTTCATGGAATGAAAATTAGAGTCTCTCTCTCCTCATTCTTCCTAGAGAGAGAAGTAGTTGATCCAAGAACATGAATCAAGATCTTTCTCAAGCATCGAAGGCATCTCGATGTGGTGATCATCGAGACGTCGAAAGCATCGTTGGATCACCGTGATATCACTCGGTATTCAGGGATAGATGTTATAGAGGATTTTTGAAGTGTGTGTGGATGATCTATAGGGTTCCACCTTTGGATCCTTCAGGCAATGATCGCCATCGACATGTTGTAGTCGACCGCAGATTTAGATTTCAAATAGGTATGTTTTCAGTTTTATTTTGTGCTCTTTATAATTTACGTGTGATCCTAGAACCTTTCCGTGGATTGTATCATTGGCGTTGAAAATCCCCGTAAACCCATCAATGAAAAATTATAAAATCCCCAGCCCACTGGCTTCTACTGAGGGCCACATAACATTTCAGTGGTATCAGAGTGATTGCTTATATTTTCTGAACAAAGAATATTAAATTTGCATTAAAATTGAGTAGAGGGTTCAAATACGGTCCCAACGATTTAAACTACATGTAGATATGATGTGGAATTATTGTGTTATAGTCGTTTTTAAATTTTCGAATTGGATCGATTTTGCGGTTTTATCTTGGGTATTAAATTTTAATTCATACCGGAAACACCCATCAAGTTTATATCAGTTTCGATTAATTTGAATTAGTTCAAATAATCTGAAAATTATAATTTGACAAATTAAATAATTTGAACAATATTTTTATTATTATAATAATATTTATTTTATTATTATAATAATGTAATAATAATAAATTATTATTTTATTATAATAATTATATTATTATTTAATTTTAAAGGATAATATTATCCTTTGGAAAACCAAAAGAGATGAGACTTGGAAATTTTTATGGGAGAAGTCTTCCTTTAAAAAAAAGAAATCAAAGTAAATCAAAAAAAACTAAGGGGCGAATAAAAAATAAAAAAAAAAGAGGAAGGGGGTGGTCTGTGCAGACCCCCTTCTTATCTTCTTCTGAATGTCGTGACATACTAGAGGCACCACCGCAGGCCCCCTCCAGACATCACCCGGAACTCCTCCACTACCCGGACCACCCATGGAATTCTCCCCTCTGCAAAATGGCACCGCACTAGCCTTCGCTCTAGCTAGATCTAGGCCAAACACATGTCACCACCTCCTCCCACCGAATGTCACCCCCTTCCCTAGAATGCTACCTGGTCTTAGAATCCACCTCTCGTCGCACCCATCAGACCGCCCCATCGCCAGCCACCTCCATCCCACTCGGATCTAGCCGGATGCCCCATAAGGCTACCACCAGACCAACTAAATCCGCAGCTGGCAGTCCTACTGTCAGGCACTACTCCCCTTGTCGGACTGTCATCCCTGCCGACCTGCGTTGAGGTCACCTCCTTTAGCGGTCCCCCTTACCACCTACCGCTCGTGGTTCTGGCCTTTCGCCAGACAGCAGTCGTGCCAACCCCTACTAATGTGGCTCTGCACCACCCTATCTTGGCATCCAGCCTAATCATCACTGCAATGTCTGTCCCTGACCTCCACCACTACAGACCAGTGGCTCCATCATCTTTGGATGAACCGAGGTGCAGGTAAACCCTAACACCTCTTGCAAGATCCAGTTTCTCTCAAAATAGGATCAGACATATCTTTCCAAAAAAATTTCAGTCTGGGAAGACCATCCTAGCCCAGATAAGCCAAGCATGGGTTCTGCCCAACCCATTACGGGTCTGCGCAGGTTCAGCGTGACTCGCGACAGGCCATATCAAGGTTTTGAGACCCGGGTTTTAATTTCAATTAATATAATTAATTAATTTAATTACATAATTTAATTAAATTAATTGATATATTAATTGTGTTTTAAAATAATTTTAATACCCATATAAAATTATTTCAATTTGATTATTAAATTGAATTAAGTTAAGTTAATTTAATTTTTATATTGAAATTAAATTAATTAGTGAACTGATAAATAATTAAACTGTTTGAATTATTAAATTCATTTAATTTAATTCATAACCCTCATAATTAATTTATTAAATTTAATTTTATCGTGCATTTTACCTGCATTATTTTCTTTATCACCGACCAGTGTATGTTTCATTTATTTAATTAATTATTTAACTACATGTAATTATTTAATTAATTAAATAGACAATCTTTTCATTGTCTTTCTTTTCAGTTAAAATGTATAAGGGCATGTGCACCCAATTTTTAGGAGATTTACATTTATCCCACTAATCTCCCTCACATGTGTGAGAGTATCTTTGTACTTAGGATGAAAATGATAAACGACACGGACCTCACCAAGATGTGGTGGTGTACGTTAATGAAGACGGTGCAAGTCGATACGTGGATCTCACTATGATAAGTCGGTACTGGAAGACGTGATGTGGACCCTACTAAGACGAGGTGATACTTTAGAGGAGAAGCGAACATACAAGACAGGGGAAAGATGCATTATGAGTCAAGCTTCAACTCATGTATGATGCCCTTTGGTCATTTAGATGACCAAGACCAGTTGGATAGTAGTTTACTTTTACGCATTTATTTATTATTTTATGCATTTTAGAACAGCTTGAAAATAAATACTGGAATAAATAACAAAATGCATAAAGATACGACATATGTTTTTCTATTAAAGGTAAAGTTGTGAGCGTGACAACATAGATGAACAAGTTTAATAGAAATGGATTACATTCGTCAACAGAAAAACACAAAACCCTCAAAGAAATATTAAGTCATCGTAGCCTTCCATTATTCGAGTTTGAACAAAATCGGGTGCTTGGGGTGTCGGTCATGCCATAGCTGAGGGTGCCTCTTATTACCGGGGAGTTCTTATTAGGGTGGTGGGTTGACTTTAACTAAAATTACTGCAAATAAATAGCCATATCTATCTTGTTGTAATTTTAGAGGAAATAATTGAGTAAATCAGATTATGATTTTAGAAGCTGGGACTTCACTTAATAGATCAAGGAACTGTAAGTTAATGTAGTTTTCCAGCCAAAAGCCTGCCTAGGACCCTCTGAGTAATGACATAGCCATAGGTTGTAGACTATGAGGGAGGTTTAGGGATCCTTTCCACTAGTATTCTAATTCTAGTATAGAGGGTTCCTAGAATTCGATAAATCAGTGGGAGACATTTAATGAATAAATTAATCAGTACTGTCAAATTCAGTAATTAGCATTAAAAGTACTAATATGCTAAAGTCTATTTTGTAAAAATAGAATGTATAACCACAAGTAAAAACTGAAATAAATGTTGGACAAATTTAATTTATAAAATAGCACAAATTTCCAAAATGTAGTATAGGTGCTCATGCATAATATTAATATATCGGAAATTCAAGGTTGTAGTGTCCCAACCAGTTAATCCACTATAGGAAGAAAGGGTGTAAATGCTTATTGGAGACTCATGAATTAAGAATATAATAGTTCTTTCATAATGATATCATCAACGTCAAATGTTAGTTGTCGTTTCTACATCATGACGCGGATGATGTTACATATAGTCACATCTCGAAGAAGTTTCCAAGGATAAAGCTAAGAAATATTTGAATGTGATGATAGCACTCACATTGTGTGAATTGAAAGAAAGTTCATAATCTTTCATGGCATCCCATTCTTATGCTTTTTTCACCCAACTACTCTATTCTTGTTTAAGGATAAAAATGAACGGTATAGAGTAAGTGCTTCATTACCTTTAAGATAATATTCTCCAAGTAATAATAATATTAAAGATAACACCAACTTTTTTTCTTATGGAGAATATATTGAAAGACATGGCGAAAAGGCCTATGGAATGTTTTGTCAAAGGAACCTTCATCACGTCCTTCAAAGAAAAGTGGTTGGTTATTTAACAATAGGTTATTTACATCACATATTGAAATAAATTTATGGAAGTTTAAAAATGGAATTAACTGAAATACAAGAAGAAAATACCCACTTCTTGTTCAGGTATACTCATCAATATAAATTAATGTTTCTAACATACTTCTTTGGTATTGAATATAATATGCCGATAACATATTTGTATTTAAATATTATAACCAAGTAATTATATAAAAATTATAATAAGTAAAGTGTCTTCCCTAAGTATCTTAGAAAGAGTGATTCCTAAGTCAGCGGTGAGGAACACACAAATACAAATTGCCAAGTGAATGATTTTAGTTGAAAAAGTTGTTGAGTATAAACAAAACAATTATCTCACGTTCCCTTTTGGTCATAATGAGACATTATTCCAAGTTTTGGAATGAATGTTTTTTGTGGTAACAAACTCAACAAATTGTTCAGACATACATGAATCATAGGAAATACATGATGAATTTAAAAATGTAAGACTTATCCAGTTGTGGTAAGATGATTATTTGTCAAGAAAAACTAAAAGTGGATGTCAAGAGTATACCCAGTTTAGTATTTAGGCTCGACACAACTAAGCACCTTTGGTATTATTGACATCTTTAGTTTAGACAATCAAACCTTTAGAAATAAAGGTATACCATAAAGCATCTAGGGTTAATTGAACAAGAGAGTTTGAACTATTACAAAGGAAATCTAGAGGTAAAGATACTTTATAAGATTCATTTAAGTAATTAAGGAATGTAATAGTGAAGTATATGTTTGGTCAAAAGATATGAGTTTCTTCGGATCGGTGTGCTGAAGAATATCTTGACCCATCATTCATCGATCATGATAATGTAGCATGGAGTAATTCCTAAAGGCATGTTACCTTATCTACGTCATGGTCTTGATGTTTATAAGGAGTATCGATGATAAGTCTTACATATCAACATTGATTAACAAAATGTAGCCTGGAGTAATTCTTAAATACACATTTTATACATCAGAGTTATGATGTATGAAGTATCAATTTTGAAATTTGTAGAAAATTCCATTATATTTCATGACGTGCTTTACAAATAATGGCGTAAACCCATAACAAATATGCCAACTAAAATGAAAAATGGATATCATACAAGTCATAGTATAATGAAAATACATTATTTCATATGGCATGTGTTAAAGATGAAAAGCGTTTGTTAAGGAAAAACAAGCAGACATGCATCAAGCTAAAGACAAGGTGCATCTAAGTAAATATCCTAAATGTTTATTAGAATATTACATAAATCCTTTATATAGAAAATATGTGGTCAAGTGATATACAAAATTTCAATATAAGGGTTCAAATATCTATTAGAGGTAGTGGGAGCTGAATTGACTTCGACTTAGTCAATGCTCGCGATGCATAAATAGTTGACATAGAAACAAGTTCCACAAGTACTTGTGGAAGAGGCATGTTCTAGAGATACATACTTCGTAGGAAGGATGAAACCATGGTGATGGTTTTATATTCACCGCAGTTGGTGATAAATTATTCATTAAGAATAATAAATCCTACAAGTAAGAAGTATTTGGAAATTAGCTATGATTGACAAGATAAATTAAAATTCAATAATGGATTCCATGTATCAAATTGAAAAGGGCCTTATAAATTAAATATTGTGGTGGGTATTCAAATGAGATGATACATGGATGGTACAAGCGTGGTACCAATACGGCTCGATTGGTTATACCAAGTCAGTATGCCTAAATCCATTAGAATTTTACTTGTCAGGGCTAAAATTCTGGGATCATTATATTGGTCATTGGATATTAAAATCAACTTTCGTGCAGGGTGTATATACAATGGAACCAGAAAGGGATGATGACACCATTGAATGCCAATATTGGTTGCAAGTTACTAGAATCTAGTTCCGGATTAAAGTAAGAAACAAGATCTTAGAGCATTCATTTTGAATAAATCTTTGCCTTGTGTTTACCAAATGTTAATGGGAGAGCCAATGTTTTATAAGATAATTATATTTGGAAACATATGGAAATCAGGTCTTGGTCTTACAGTTAGATAATACAAGGTTATAATTGATTCTCTAGTGATTGATTTAAATTAGGAACTAAATTTATAGGGAACAAGATCAACCAGGTTAGATCCATAGGTTTCTTGGTCCTAGTCAATTGTACATATAGTAACATTGTATTGAAAAAAAATACAAGTTGGAACAATTAAAGAGATGAATTGTTGCCAATGCCACATGGATTAATCTATTTAGGATGACGTGTTCGAAACATGGGAATAGATTAAAGTTGTGAATTGAGTACCATACGCTTCAGCGATGGATTAATCACATATGCCATGATATGTACAATAATTTATATTTTGATAATATACTTTATAGTAGGCAGATATCAATTATATTTAGGAGCACTGCAAGTGATGATGTCAGAACTATCATCTTGTACTTCGGCGAGTACAACTGATATGTACCAGGTATATGGAGAAGATGGTATACTAGTTTTTTGAGGGACAAAAACTTGTAATACATAGATCAATTTGATTTCATATCACAGTTCAGAAAATGAGATGAGTGAGTCAACCTCATAATAGACTATGGTAGACATACCTTCAAATACTGAGTACGTTGTACCTTCGAAGGCTGCTAAGAAGTAGTTAAATGCAACGATTTGTTCTAGTTCATGGAATTTCACCTAATGAGAAAATTATTATCATAATGTAAATTTATATTTTATTACTAGATAAAATTTAAATTTATTATAATAGAAAGACGGGATATACATGGGGACACCATATCTTGAGAAGCATTACTCAATAAGGTGAGGTCGCATACATCAGATATTCCACATGGTGAGAACATGATAGGCCTAGTAGTTAAAGCCATTACTCAGCAGAAGCATGATCTGTATCATGTGAGTAGCTAACAAGTTTGGTTAGAAAGTTTTCTCTATTGCAAGTGGGAGTATTGAAATAGTTGGTTCCCTAGACCCAACTATGCAGTACTTTTGATTATCATATCATTTGTACATTTAGTTATACATGATGTATTATTAACATTATAGTGTACACTTTTCTACATCTACTATTGAAATGGTAATGTCCAAAGATTAATTGTCGCATCAAAAGGTTATATTAGATCCCAGGAAATAATGAGAACCTCGAGATACTATGACATTAATATTAAATATATGTTCTATGGTCTAGATACATATTACTGAATGGACACAGTAGATGTTTTACTATCAGGTTTTAGGGGATCATAGGTATTGAGACTTATTCTCATGAAGTTAGCACTTAGTGAGCTCTTGTAGTGAGATCATGAGGACAGATCCACCAGTAGGAACAAAACCTATTTTGGGTGTCATTGGTCGTTCCTATCTACAGACATGTGTATTGGTCTCTTGACATGAGTTCATTACCAATGTGTACCATTTGATTGCATACTTTTATGCAAGGAAAAAACCATGCTAATGAAATCGTCATGAGGTAGCTTGTTTTGGGTGCGTCATTGGTGGAATGTCATTTACAAGTTAAGGAAGTTATATAACTTTGTCTTGATTGATCAGGATGGTGCTACCTTTATAGGTCTTTGGCCAAAGCAGTAGAAAGGTCAAATCCATCTGGATAGATCAAAAAATAATAAATCAAGAAAAGGATGATGACACAAGTTTGCATCCTACTTTATGATACATTTAATGAAAAATAGATTATAGTACACAGTTAGTGTTCATAGGTTGGTCATTGTTTTAATGAAAACCCTTATCTCCTTAGGGGCCATGTTGGGTTGCCAGACTCTACTCTGGTTCAGTGGATTTCATTCACTACTATCGAGATAAGGGTCTAGAGGGTCAAACACAGTAGTGTATTCAAGAATCCACCCAATTCAGTTGAATAGGTACATGGACATGGTGGGACCCACCATGGGGTCCTAGTGTTGTCCAAGTTTCGATCACCAAAATAATTAAATAAATTCATTAATATTTAAGTTATGAATAATTGGGATTGAATGTTTTTATTGTATTTTCAAGTTAAGAAAATATAAGAAAATATTAATCGAACAAATATTATTTTAATATTCGAGGTTCATTTAATATTAAGAGGGATTGTGATTCAAGTTAAATGGATTGGTTTTTTCCAGTAATATATGATATATATATTACAAGTATGTGATAAAATAATAAATATTATTGGTGAAGTTTAGTTCATCATTATTATTTGTTATAGTGGAGGTTGAAATAAATGGGGGTCGAGTAACCCAACAAGGTATTTAGTAACACCACTATAAATAAAGGAGGAGAATCTGTCTCTAGTGTGTTTATTCTTACTATTCGTTCATTTCGTGGATTGAAAATGAGATCCTCTCTATCCTCTCACTTTCTAGATAGAGAAGCAGTTGATCCAATAACTCAGATCAAGATTTTTCTCAATCATTGAAGGAATATCGATGCGGTGATCATCGGGACATTAAAAGCATCATCGAATCACCATTCTAGCACCCAAAATTCAATGATCGACAATCCAACGTATTTTTGAAGCATGTGTGGATGATCTAGAGGGTTCTTCCTTTGGATCCTTCAAGTAACGATCTCCATCGACAAGTTACGGTCGATTGTGGATCTATATTTGATATAGGAATGTTTTTAGTTTTATTTTGTTCTCTTTATAATTTATGGGAGATCCTCAAACCTTTTCGGGGTTCAGATCATTAGAGTCGACAAGTCCCGTCGACCTATTGATGATAAAGATTAAAATCCCTTAGACCACCGGCTTCCGCTGTGGGCCCCGGAACCTTTCAGTAAAAATACAAAACCAAGTTCCAACTAAAGAGTAAGATGGTATTCTATAACAATTGTGGAGTAGAAAGAAACTGAAATTTTCATACTTAAAATTTTGGGGGAGTTAAGTGTTCGTTAGGGCATATTCCTGTAAAAACTTTCACCCCATGGCAAAAAGTGTACCATTATAGATTAACCTAAGGAAACTAGGGGATATTACCTATATGAAACCTCATATAAGAATGTAATAGTGGAAATAAAATCCATATTAATTTATAGGGATTTCATCTCTAAAATATATAGTGGTATTGAGATTGACTTTGATGAATTCTAGGATCGAGGTATGAAATATGTTGTGCACTGTGTTGCATTTGTTATCAATAAGGTGTCTAGGATTGAATTGATGACAAGGAGTGTCAATATGTGAATGAAAAAGGAAGTGATTGTGAGGGTGATGATTGGAGAATGACCATGGTATTAAGAAGCATGTCACTTAGGAGAATCACTAAGTGGCATAGGAGGTAATGGTTGAAACATTCTCCATACAAATCAGATGATTGTAGAGCTGATCTTAAGTTCAAAGAACTTGTATCAAGAAGATACAATGTCACAACATAGTTAGAATTCCATGCATTGTCTTCACAATGCATGAGGAGATAAAGAAGTGTCATCCACTATCACTAAGTGGATGAGGAATGAAGAAGGGATCCATCCACAGCCTCCAAGTGGATGAAGTGAAAAAATGAACCATCCACGGCTACTAAGTGGATGAAGTGGTTTGAAGAAGACCATGCACTATCTCTTAGTGCATGAGGATTTGAAGATGATCCAACCTCATCTATGATTGGATCAAAGAATAACATTGAAGATCAAGTGATTTATGATTAATGGTTGATGAAGATACTTGAGAGATTCTGGGGTATTCCTTCTCCTAATAGGAGAAAGGAGAAGAGATGTTAAAGAAGATAGGTTGAATTCTTATAAAGAAGAGGAGGTGAAGAAGAAGAGAATGGCTTGATGTAGACTTGTTCCTACGTGGTAATTTAAGCAAGTATACAAGGAGGAGCTTATGCAAAAAATGGGGCCTTCCCACGAGCTAGCTACCCAAGCTTCAACCCAAGGCACATGTGGGACTAGGTCACCACGCCCATGGGGAGGCCTAGGTAGAGCCAGCCCGTAGGAGGTCGGGCCGTGTGTAAGATCGTGCCACACGGAGGTCAAGCCCGCGCAGCGTGGGCGCCAAGGGCGCGCCCGTGGAGGAGCATAGTGGGTGCTAGAGCGCGCCCGCAGGAGAACCGGCGCAGGGAGGCACCGGAGGGGGGAGAGGAGTAATCTAGGATGGAAGAGGCGGGATTTGTTTGTTAAACCGCGCACGAACCGTAGCATGTTTCGATGTGGTACGAGTTTTCAAAACGCGGAGGAAAACCTGGACGCTCATCCGATCGCACGTCTGATCGCTATCGTCCATCTCATCTGCGGCGCTGCGTTATAATCCCAACTGTCTGTGATCATTAAACACGGATCCAATAGCTGTGGCATCTTCTCCTACCTCTCGTCGAGCCGAGGACTCCCCGCGATGCCTCCTGTGAACCAGAGGCACCCGAGCGATGTAGATGGAGCTCATAGCCGCCTCTGATGAAGTTGTTGCTTCCAGTGTGTTCGTATCCCCTTCGCGAACACATGCATGCATTAAAATTCGCATGCATTCAACGAGTTAAAGATTTCGAACAAGGATGAAGCAAACGGAGTTGCGAGGCAGTGTGTTACTGCATGGATCAGTCTTGTTGAAGGTTTGCATGTGTTCGTAAAGACATGCACGTGATGCGTACACCAAGAACGAAAGATCCCGTGGTTGAAAAAGAAAAAGGAAACAACCGAGATTTCTGGGATATTTCATCCTCGTTTGAAGATCTCAAAACTCCACAGATCTCGGGCCTTCAAAGATTTGAACCCCGCGGCTATGATCAATCTCCTTGCCTATAAGAGAGTTCGTCCGAGGCCAAATTATGATGCTTCTGATCGTCTGAGAGAAGATCCGCAAAGCTCTGAGCAACGCGAAGAAAAGCTCCGTGCACCACATGCGCTGTAGAGCAGCCCGGATCCACCCGAGGCTTCGAGAGAGCCTTTCGCGCTACCCCTACGCGAAATAAGTATGGAGTAAGGCCTCCATGCGTTCTCCCCAGTGTGACCGGGAAGAAGTCGGCCCTTGCGCGCCCGCTGCCCGCATACTTGCACGGTAGCAAGTGGCTGCACCCTGCATGTCCCTTTGTGTGACAGGAAGAGGTTGAGCTGCACCCTGCGCGCCCTCTGTGCCTGTGAACCTGTGCGGCAAGAGGAAACCGCTGCTCCACCTGCACGGTAGAAGCCACTCCCACACCCTGTGTGGTGGAAGACAGGAGTTGGCCGCATCATTTGTGTGCCCTCCGGTTTGTGAGGTGTAAGGGATGAAGTGGAAGTGCACACCTCACGGGTGTGTGCACGTGTTAAAGAAGGAAGGCAACACACCTATCGAGTGAGTGTGTGCAAAGAAGAATAAGTTTGGGTAAAGGTTGCATGCAAGTGCATGCCCAAGACCCTACAGGTTCTGTGTGCACAAGTGGAGTGTGCACACTTTGAAGAAGAAGAAGATAAAAAAGTGTGTGAAAAGAAACAAGAAGGCCATAGCCTTGTATGTACACAAGTGAAGGAGGCCATACCTCTTGTGTGTACCCAAGTGAAGGAAGAATATACATGCATGTCCATGCATGTATGATAAGTGAACAAGTGGGTGAACACCATGAGATTAAAGAGAGAAGGAGAAATTCACACTAAAGAACAACACACAATTTTGTGTGTATGAGAAAGAATAAAAGAGTGTGACTCGAAGAAGAAGGTGTGTGTGCTAAAAGAGATTGCAACCTTTAAGGGTTTATCACACCAAGAAGAAAAGGGGATAGCATGCTTTCATGCATGAACATGCACACGTAATCAAATTTTAAATCAGTGTGTGTACATTTGAGAAGTCCGAGAACAAAGGTTCTTGAAGATATTTGAGATTCCATGAAAGTCATTTATGAACATTGAGGAGCCATGCAATCAGTGCATGAAGATTCAGAGATGCCATGCACTCAGTGGATGAAGTTAAATTGAAGAGAGACTGAATCCAGACTGAAGTTAAAGACATCATTCCTCTGAGTTTTTAGTAGTTGAGAAGACCAAGAAGATTGAGTGAGCATACTAAGTGCAAGAACATATTTTCCAATCAAGATTCTTGAAGACAGATGTCGGGTCATCCTTAGAAGAAGAAGATTTATCCTGAGAAAAGAATAGGAGTCCTGGTCACCACAAGTGATCAGAAGAAGTGATCAAGGCCAGCAGACCTTATCCAAGGCTGTTGAAGACTCTTGAAGAGCATAAAAATAAGAAGAGATACTTGTGTGACTCGAGGAGCCAGGAGAAGACCCACTGTGAGACTCAGGGTGGAGAAGTCTTTAGTGGAAGCGAAGCAGGCAAGTGGGACTCTGGTAACACTGTGGGATGCAGTATAAAGAACCTCTTGTGGGACTCAGGAGAGAAACAGTGTGACTCTGTATCCACCATTGTAATTACTAACCAAATTATAGTGGAGAAACCATGTTGGGGCGTTTAACAAACATGGAAAGGAAGTAGGCCTTTGGAGTCGAACCTTGTAAATCCTTGTGTCCTGTGCCTTTACATTTATAGCATCACTCGAGGAAAGATTGAGAGATACAAGAAGAGTGGATCGAGGCCTTAACAATCCATAAAGGTTTGATTGATAAATAATCAATTAGTAAAAAGTTTAAAAGGATCACTGATTCACCCCCTCCCCCTCTCAATGATCACATTGATCCGGGCACTTCAATTGGTATCAGAGCGAGGTTGCCTCTAAAAGATCCAAGGGAGTATTTATGAAGTTCATATTTGAGGAAATGAGTGAACAACCTCAAATGGAGATATCTGCGAAGACTCGGAAAAATAGAACGAAGAAACAGGCCAAGAAAATATAGAATAGGGTTGCTACTAACAGATTTGGAATGTTTGATAACATCTGGGATGAATGCAAAAGTGGTCAGAAGAATGATACATACCAATCTCCAAATGTTTCCAATGCTGAAAAGAAGAGAAGATCATAGAACCTGGCTAATAATGAAGAAGTATACTTGGGAATCCAGTAGAAGAAAGTTGAAAATGATCCCAAGAAGATCTTGAAAAATAAAGTGAATTCCTTGGATTTCAAATCCAAGAAGGGTGATGCATCCAGAAGGACCACCAAGAAAAAATGTTTCTACTGTGGAAAGACAGGTCATACCATGGATCATTGTAAACAATCCATGGAAATAAATAGAAGAAAACCACACTCAACAAGACAATCAATCTAGAAGAAGAAGAAGGGATTGATTGAAAATAAGCTGCCTAATAAAGGTAACTTAAAATCATCAAAGGAACTATGTTGAACATCCAAATCTGAAGCCACACTTCCAAAGGAAATATTAATCATCTGGCCAGAAGATTTGTAATGAATGAGAAATTAAGAAAATAAACATGCCAAAGCTAGTGCAAAATAAAACCAAAATATTTCACATGAAGATGAAGTTTTGTGTGTGAGGTGCAATAAAGCTGGTCATATTAGTAATAAATGCATGACACTCATTCCTGCTCAAAAAAAATTCTTCAAGAGAATGAAGATTGCACCAGAAGATTATAGTGCTCAGAAGGCAATTATAAACAGAGGAGTCACACACAAAAAAGTTGAAGAGGTGTTAAGATCCACACCAGCACAAACATCATTGAAGATCAAATGTGCAAGTGTGAAGAATGGAGAAAGTGGAACATCTTAGTTGAGAGAATCTTCTCAACCTTATTGTTCAAACTGATGAACAAATGAGGTTCCAACTTATTCCCTAATCACTAGTATACACCTGTGCTTACATTTCAGGGAATTTAAGATGAAGATCACTCTCAAATTGAGAATGGTATGGACAAAATGGAGTGCACCCCTTGAGGGGGAGCTAATATTAAGAAGATGATATTTTGAGATGCATATCATCTTTGGAAGAATGAAGGTATTCCAATCACACTTTCATACCTTGTTTCTTAATTGTATTTATCATGTCAATTAAGGGGGAGTAATTGATTGAAGACAAATGGAAGAAAGGGGGAGCTTTATCTTTTCACCTGAACTTTCTAATGATTTTGGTTAATTATGTGCAGGATTTAGCAATTCAATGATATATCTGAAAACATTCAACCCCTTGAAGCCTAAGCATGATCTCACATGTATAGTGAATTATGGACAACATTTAATTCCTCAGTTACATCACTCTTGTTTTCTACACTGGGTTAGCCCAAGTAGACTTAGAGATGATTTACTATAGGCTCTTTTCTAAAGAGAACATGTGACATCATCCCTCTCTTAGTGATTTTCAAGAATATTCTATTCAAAGGTAGGAAGAAATATTTTGAAGAGAACCACACCACACCTTTGAATTTGGTTGAAAATAAGGGGGAGAAAAATCTTGGCACACATATTGACCCATTCATATGTGCTCTAGTGATATGGACAACAAATACAAAGGGGGGGATTATTGTGCACTGTGTTGCATTTGTTGTCAATAAGGTGTTAAGGATTGAATGGATGATAAGGAGTGTCAATATGTGAATGACAAAGGAAGTGATGGTGATGGTGATGATTGGAGAATGACCATGGTACTAAGAATCATGTCACTTAGTAGAATCCCTAAGTGGCATAAGAGGTAATGGTTGAAACATTCTCCATACAAATCAGATGATTGTAGAGCTGATCGTAAGTTAAAAGAACTTGTATCAAGAAAATACAATGTCACAACAGTGTTAGAAGTCCATGCATTGTCTTCAAAATTAATGAAGAGATAAATAAGTTCCATCCAATATCACTAAGTGGATGAGGAATGAAGAAGGGATCCATCCACAACCTCCAAGTGGATGAAGTGAAAAAATGAACCATCAACAGCTACTAAGTGGATAAAGTGGTTTGAAGAAGACCATGCACTATCTCTTAGTGCATGAGGATTTGAAGATTATCCAACCTCATCTATGATTGGATCGAAGAAGAACATTGAAGATCAAGTGATTTATGATTAATGGTTGATGAAGGTACTTGAGAGATTTTTGGGTATTCCATCTCCTAATAGGATAAAGGAGAAGAGATGTTAAAGAAGATAGGTGGAATTATTATGAAGAAGAGGAGGTGAAGAAGAAGAGAATGGCTTGATGTAGACTTGTTCCAACTTGGTAATTTAACCAAGTATACAAGGAGGAGCTTCTGCAAAAAATGGGGCCTTCCCACGAGCTAGCTACCCAAGCTTCAACCCAAGGCACATGTGGGACTTGGTCACCATGCCCATGACGAGGCCTAGGCAGAGACAGCCCGCAGGAGGTCGGGCCGTGTGTAAGCTCATGCCACGCGGAGGTCAAGCCCGTGCAGCTTGGGCACCAATGGCACGCCCATGGAGGAGCATAGTGGGCGCTAGAGCACGCCCGCAGGAGAACCAGCCCAGGGCGGCACCGGAGGGGGGAGAGGAGTAATCTGGGATAGAAGAAGCGGTATTTTTTTTGTTAAACCGCGCAAGAACCACGACGCGTTTCAATGTGGGACAAGTTTTCAAAACGCGGAGGAAATCCTGGCCGCTCATCCGATCACGCGTCTAATCGCTGTCGTCCATCTCATCTGCGGCGCTGCATTATAATCCCAACTTTCCTCCATCATTAAACGCGGATCCAATGGTTGTTGCATTATCTCCTACCTCTCACCAAGTCGAGGACTCCCGCGATGCCTCCCGCGAACCAGAGGCACCCGAGCGATGTAGATGGAGCTCCTAGCCACCTCTGATGAAGTTGTTGCTTCCAGTGTGTTCGTATACCCTTTGCGAAAACATGCATGCGTTAAAAGTTTCATGCATGCAACAAGTTAAAGATTTTGAACAAGGACGAAGAAAAAGAATTTGCGAGGCAGTGTGTTCTTACATGGATCAGTCTTATTGAAGGTTTGCATGCGTTCGTAAATGCATGCACGTGATGCACACACCAAGAACGAAAGATCCTGTGGTTGAAAAAGAAAAAGGAAACAAATGAGATTTCTTTTGAAGATATCAAAATGCCGAAGATCTAGGGCCTTAAAAGATTTGAACCCCGTGGCTTTGATCAATCTTCTTGCCTATAAGAGAGGTCGTCCGAGGCCAAAGTATGCTGCTGTTGATCGTCTGAGAGAAGATCCGCAAAGCTCTGAGCAACGCGAAGAAAAGCTCCGCGCACCACTTGCGTGGTAGAGCAGCCCAGAGCCACCCGAGGCTTCGAGAGATCCTTTTTCATTACCCCTGCACGAAAGAAGTAATGAGGAAGGCCTCCCTGCATGCTCCCCTGCGCGACAGGGAATAAGTCGGGCCTTGCGCGCCTGCTGCCCGCAAACTTGTGCGGTAGCAAGTGGCTGCACCCTGCGCGTCCCTTTGCACAATAACAAGAGGTTGAGCCGCACCCTGCACGCCCTCTGTGCCCGCAAACCTACGCGGAAGGAGGAATCCACCGCTCCACCTGCGCAGTAGAAGCCACTCCCACACCCTATGCGGTGGAAGACAGGAGTTGGCCGCATAATTTGCATCCCCTATGGTTGGTGAGGTGTACAGGATGAAGTGGAAGTGCACACCTCACGGGTGTGTGCACGAGTTAAAGAAGGAAGGACACACACCTCTCGGGTGAGTGTGTTCAAAGAAGAAGAAGTGTGGGTGAAGGTTTCATGCAAGTGCATGCCCAAGACCCTATGGGTTGTGTGTGTACAAGTGGAGTGTGCACACTTTGAAGAAGAAGAAAAGAACAACGTGTGTGCAAAGAAACAATAAGGTCATAGCATTGTATGTATACAAGTGAAGGAGGGAATACCTCTTGTGTGTACCCAAGTGAAGGAAGAAGATACATGCATGTCCATGCTTGTATGATAAGTGAAAAAGTGTGTGAACACCTTGAGAAGAAAGAGAGAAGGAGAAATTCACACTAAAGAACAACACACAATTTGGTGTATATGAGAAAGAATAAAAGAGTGTGACTCGAACAAGAAGGTGTGTGTGCTAAAAGAGATTGCACCCTTTAAGGGTTTATCACACCAAGAAGAAAAGGGGAGAGCATTCTTTCATGCATGCACATGCACACGTAAACAAAGTTTAAATCAGTGTGTGTACATTTGAGAAGTCTGAGAACAAAGGTTCATGAAGATATTTGAGATTCCATTCAAGTCATTCATGAAGATTGAGAAGCCATGCAATAAGTGCATGAAGATTCAGAGATTCCATGCACTCAGTGGATGAAGTTAAATTGAAGAGATACTGAATCCAGACTGAAGTTAAAGACATCATTCATCTGATTTTTTAGTATTTGAGAAGACCAAGAAGATTGAGTGAGCATACTTAGTGAAAGAACATATTTTCCAATCAAGATTCTTGAATATAGAGGCAGGGTCAGCCTTAGAAGAAGAAGATTTATCCCGAGGAAAGAAGAGTACTCCTGGTCACCACACATGATCAAAAGAAGTGAGCAAGTCCAGCAGACCTTATCCAAGGCTGTTGAAGACTCTTGAAGAGCTTAAAAAAAGAAGAGCTACTCGTGTGACTCGGGGAGCCAGGAGAAGACCCCCTGTGAGACTCAGGGTGGAGAAGACTTTGGTGGAAGCTGAAGCAGTCCAGTGGGACTCCGGTAACACTGTGGGATTCAGTATAAAGAACCTCTTGTGGGACTCAGGAGAGATATAGTGTGACTCTGTATCGACCATTGTAATTTATAACCGAATTATAGTGGAGAAACCATGTTGGGGAGTTTAACCAACATGGCAAAGACGTAGGCCTTTGGAGCCGAACCTTGTAAATCCTTGTGTCCAGTGCCTTTACATTTATTTCATAACTCAAGGAAAGGTTGAGAGATACAAAAATAGTGGATCAAGGCCTTTACAATCCATAGAGGTTTAATTGATAAAGAATCAATTAGTAAAAAGTTTAAAAGGATCACAGAATCACCCCCTCCCCCTCTCAGTGATCACACTGATCTGGGCCCTTCAAAATAGTTGTCATAGGAAGAAATTCTATAAATGGATGTCGAAGACAAAGTTCTAGAGACATTAGTACTACATAGAAGTACATGTGTGGTTATAGAACCTGAAAGATGTGGTCTTCTAGTCACTATGGATGGTGACCCATTATTAGTTGATAATAATAATATTCTATCCTTCAAAGAAGCATTAAGTGGAACATATATTTCAAAATGGAAGGAAGATATGAATTCTAAAATGGATTAAATCTACCAAAACTATATATTGATTTTGATAAACCCTATAATGGATGTAAATCCCATTGATTTTAAATGGGTATTCAAGAAGAAACTATACATGGATGGTCAATTCAACATTTCTAAGTCATGACTTGTTCCAAATGTTTTTAAATAATGTTAAGGTATAGACTATGAAAAAACATTTTCACCAACTTATTATGATGAAATTATTCTAGAATTATACTTTCCATTAAACCTTTCCATGACTATTATATTAACAAAAATTGATTTCTATACAACCTTTAGTAATGGGGGACTATAAAAATATTTATATATGTGAAATTGTGAAGGTTTTTTGGCTCTAAAGGATGCCAACAAGGTATGTAAATTTAAAATATCTATTTATAGATTAAAGTAAGCATCCAGGTTATAGAAAATTTGATTTGATGAAGGCATAATAGAATTTTTTTTCATACATAATGAATGTGATCCTTTTATCTATAGGAAGTTATTGGGAGTGTGGTTGTTTTCTTTATAGTATATTTTAATGGCATACTACTTATTTGAAATGATATATTAGTCTTACAGTCTATCTAATCCCAGTAAAATATGTTTTTCTTCATAAATGACTTAGTCAAAAAAATATTCTTGGGATAATGATACATCCTAAAATATCCAATAGGTTATTTGGTCTATGTCAAGGTATATATATTGACAAGATAAAGAATATACTTAGTATGAAACAATCCAAGAGGGTATTGTTTCCAATATCACATGGCATTCATATTTCTAGGAAATTTTCCCTTAGAAACTTAAAGAAAGATAAATTATGTTAAGTATTCCTTACACATTTTTGTCATGTATGTTAGGTTATGTACTAAGCTAGATGTTTTTTATTCCTTAAGTGTAGTAAGAATATATCAAGCTAACCCAAGTGATTGATATTTGATGGAATTAAAGAATATAATTAAGTATATGAGGTGTACTATGGATATTTTTCTAGTCTATGGATGAGATAAGGAACTAGAAATTAAAAGATATTATGATTCTAGTTTCCAAATAGATCAAGATGATCTAAAATTGAATATGAGATAAATATACACTCTCAATGGAGGTGTTATGATTGAGAATATCTCAAATAAAGTTTTATTCACGTATTCTATAGAAAATTTTGTGTATATTGTGGCTTCTGAGGAAACTAAATAATTATTTTGTATATGAAACTTCAACCATGAGATTGAAATTGTAGTTATAAGTAAATATCCTATCACACTTTAATTTGATAACACTATAGTGGAATCCCGTACAAATGAGACAAGGTTACATCAGCAAATGAAACACATTGTTTAAAAGTAGCATCTCTTGAGTGATTTTTCTTAGATAGTTGAAGTTTTGGTGGGAATCATATCCACTTAAGATAATGTGGCATACCCCTTGACTAAATAATTAACTCTGTAGAAACATAATTACCATGTGAGTTCTACCAGACTGAATGTCTTAAGTAGTTGTCTCTAGTCCAAGTTGGAGTCTGTAGGATTTACTATTATAGGACCAATTATTTTTACTTTGATTCCATTTACACTATTAGAAATAGTAGATTTATCATTGAAGATATGGTATCTATTTTTTATAAACTGATGAAAAATGTAGATGTGGGAACTTTTTTGCAACAGTTTTAACATAAAGAGACACAAATTGTTTTAGTTTTTTTTATATATTTTTCAAAAAACCAATTCCAAAAATATAATCATGGTTCATTTATGGCATCGATTATTCTAAAAAAAATGAAACTGTAAATGAAAAAAAATCGTTGTCGGTTTTAAGTAAAACTAACTTCATAATTTAAAATAAACTCAACATCGGTTTTTAGTAAAACCAACACCATAAATTAAAATAAAAAAAATTCAGCATCAATTTTCCTAATAAACGATGCCTAAAATTATTTAGAAATTAGATGGGATAGGGAAACCCTCATTTTTGTGAATGTTGAAACCATATCTCACTCACAAAGAACCCTACGATGGCAACTCGGTGATCCCAACATCGATTGTTTGATTATTTGCTTCAATATTTATCATTATTTCATGATATGTTGTTCGATTATTCATTCTCTGTCATTATTTCATCATCTACAGACGTATTTCTCTTCGAAAACCATTTTTTTCCAACCATCATCCATATTTTGATTTTCATTCTTTATGCTTGTATATTATTCATTTCTATAAAAAAATTTGTTAGATCTTACAGTGTTTATTCGTCTAAAGAATTTGTGGGAGAAAGTTCAAAATAGGGATCCATTTTCCTTGGTGAAATCAAAATTTTGTAAGTTTTTTTATATTTTGAATTAATATTATTGGTCATTTAGTTTTATTATTGAGTTATTATTTCAATTATTTGTATCCAGTTGATTTTTATTTATAAGTTTTGTTCTTAAACCTTGTTTATGTTTTTTATTTGATGAAATTATCAAATGATCGTGATGATATATATTAATGAATATTTTTTTGAATCAATGATAAATAAAATATATTTCTTTCATTTTTTTTGTTTTGACATTATGATGTATGTTAAATATTGATTAATTTTTTAATGAAACTTTTATGATAAAGTGCTTGAACTCGGTCTATTATGGTGAGATGCTAGAAGAGGTTATGGATAAATGAATTGTTTAATTATTTTAAATAACTAAGGATAAGTGTATTTTAGTCAGCCAATGATGATGATGATTAATATATATGAATTTCTAATAGGAAAAAGATAAAAATATTTTTAGTTGAATAAATTCACCTAAATAATGTGATTTGAAGTAGAACTTTTGTTTTTTAATATATTATAAATAATGATGATATGAATAGTTTTAATGAAATATTGAAATGATCGTGTGACTTGATAAATTATATTATGATAATTTTTTATGGGTGATCGATGAGATTTTATATATTTATATGGTAAATTATATTATTGACATCGTTATTCAACCAATGATATGATATTGTGATTTGGATATAATTTAATAATGTGATCTAAAAAATATCACTACATTATATATTATTGATGTAATTATTATTGTCTATCACATTGATGTTGTATTTTTATGTTTTTGTGGTATGAAGGCATGTCATATTCCTCTAGGGATGATGTATTCCCTGTTGATGATGTTGTGAGAACCAAGACTTTATAATCTGATTACCAATCATTTTTATTTTATGTGTTTTGAAAAAAATTATCTATTTATATATATATATATATTTAAATTTTTATATGTTTTAATATATTCACCGATCATATTGCGATATCAAGTATTTAATGGATCGTAATTGGATAAAATTATGAACAACCAGTATTGAATATGAAAAGGGAGTTGATGAATTCTAGGAATTTTCTAAATGAAGTTTCCAAGACATTGATTTGATATTTTGTCCATGGGTGAACTGGTTGAATATGAGAAAGTTAAACTCCAAATAAATCAAGCATCATCTCAATTTCTATGGTTTTAGCCTTAATTATAAATGTTAGATCCGGAATGGTGAAAGAACTAAAGATTCAACATATAATGTTGATAATAATATTCATAATGGGTTAGAGGATCATATTGAATAATTAATTCATGATTTAGTTGTTTACACCATCAAAAAAAATATTAACTATTGAATGATTGTATGGAGATTCTGAGAAACCATTATTCCCAAGTTACAGTAAATATACCGTGTTATCAGTAGTTTTGAGATTCGTTAAATTGAAAGCAAGAAATGGGTAGAGTTATGAAATTATGTCCAACTTAGTTGACCATTTAAAAGAGATAATTCTAAAAGGTAATGAGATTCTAGATTCCAATTATGAGGTGAAGAAAATATTATGACCAATGGGATTGGGGTATAAAAAGAAACATGCTTTCACCAATGATTGTGTGTTGTATAGAAAAGAATATGAATATTTATCAAGTTATCATACTTGTGTTACATTATTCTATAAGATAGATAAAAAAGTCAAATAAGATTCATTTTCAGTTAATGTCATCTAACCTCATGAAAAATCAATTTTCTAATTTCTAATGATATCATTCAATAAATTATTCATACAATTTGAATAATTCAAATTTGATTCATTCATAGGTAACATAATCAAATTTCTTACTAAATAAATTTAGTACCTTCTAATAATTCTTCATTTGAAGCATCTATTTGAAAATTCAATTAATGAAAAAAGGTTAAGATGGAATTCATATGAGCGCATCTCTGATGATAACATATGTCACCCTATTGATTCAACACAGTGGAAGATATTTGATGAACAATTTTTTGATTTTGGAATTCAAGTTAGAAATCTCATAATGGGATTGTGTACTGATGGAATGAACCCATTTCTGAGCCAGGAGACAACATAGTTCATGGCCTATTTTTTTTGTTAATTTTCAACTTGTCCCCACATCAATGTATGAAGAAAAAATTGGTTATTATGAGCATGATGATTTCTAGACCAAAATAGCTGAGACATGATATTGATGATTATCTTTCACCATTGATTGATTATTTGAAACTATTATGGGAGACAGGTGTTAAAGTTTTTTATGTATACAAGAAAGATTATTTTTTGTGTTCTATGATAATGTTCACTATAAACGAATTTCCTACATATGGAAACATATCTATATATAGTGTTAAGGGACATAAATCATGTCCAATTTTTTAAGAAGAGACTTCATATTTTCAATTACAAAATGGAAGAAAGATTGTACACATGGGGAATCTATGATTTTTCTGAATTGATCAACCTTATCTTAGATTAAAAAATCATATAACGGTTTATAGGAATAAAACCTTCCCCATATACCATTGTTAGTTTAAGAATATTACAATAGGGTGAAAAATATTGATTCGACATTGGGAAAGAAAAGAAGTTTTGGTCTTCAAAAAAATATCTGGATGAAACATTCTACCTATTTCAAACTACCCTACTATACATTTTTGGAGATAAAGCATAACATTTATGTTATGCATGTTGAGAAAAACATATGTGGTAGTTTGATTGGAACTTTTTTAGACATAAAAAGAAAAAAAATATGGATTTCATGCTATATTTCACTTGATATCAATGAGAATACATTTGGAGTTAGCTCCCACTATTAAAAGGAAACAATACATATTTACATTAGTCTTGTCACACAATAAGTAAGATTGAAAAGATGAAATTTTGACTGTGTCTTCATGGTATTAAAGTACCCATTAGATATTCTTCAAATGTGAAGAATTTTTTTCATTTAAGGATTTTAAATTTATGGGTAAGGAATATCATTATTTTAATGTATTGATGCAACAAATTCTACCAGTCTCACTATGTGGTATATTGAAAATAGCTATCAGAAAGACTATCATTAGGTTATGTAATTTTTTCAAATCCATTTTTAGAAAAAAAAAATTGATCCAAATTTGTTTGATTTGTTGGAGAATAAAGATTCTCTTATTCTTTTTCAACTAGAAATGTATTTCCCACCTATATTTTTCGTTATAATGGTTCATATAGTGATTCATTTGGTTTGTGAGATATAAATATGTGGTCCAATTTATTTATGATGGATGTATCCTTTTGAAATATATATGAAATATTTTAAGGGATATGTTAAAAATACTTATCGACCAGAGGCCTCTATAGTTCAAAAATATGTTTTAGAAGAGGTGGTTGAGTCCTGTACTGATTATTTGTATAAAGTAGAGCATATTAATCTCCCTATATCTCAAAATATGATAGTTGATAGTGAATGTTGAGGGATTCAAGGCTTAGAGTAAAAGTTTAATCCATGTGATGAAGTTATATAGGCACATTTATAAATTTGGAATAACATTGATGAGTTTCAATCATATATATCATCACATATTTCTGAATTAAAGTTACAATATCCAAAAATAAATGAAAATTGGATGATTATTGATTATAAAACTACATTTCTTTCAAGGTTTAATGTGAAATTCACCACAATATATCTGCATTAGAAAAATTGAAGTGGTTGGCATGGGGATCATCTCTTAATGTGATCACATGGTTTGGTTTTTTTATTAATGGCTCCACATTTTACACAAAATATCTTGATGATAAGAGTACTGTTCAAAATAATAGTGTAATGTCCTTTACTAAAGCATTGCATTTTTCAAGTTCCAAATATAAAAACCCAATTTATGCATCAACGTCATATTTTGGAGTTCTTGAAGACATGAAAATTTTATTATATTAAATTTCGAGTCACCGTGTATAAGTGTAATTGGGTTGCATGTAATAGTGGTGTGAATCATGATGAATATGGGTTCAAACTATTTGATTTTAAAAAAAATAAGTTGCAATGAGGAACCACTTGTCACGACCCGTCCTCGGGGCCCGTGACGTGACTACCCCAAGCCCACCTTCCATAGGCCAGGGGCTAGCGACTAGCACCAGAGGCGTAAATCCCGATAACTGGGAAGGAATTTCCTTTATAAAAGTAAACAAACACCACGGAGTACAAGCGGAAGTGAAAAACTAAGTACAAAAGGAAGTGCAGAAAACTAAATGGGCCAGAATACAAACCCATTCAAAAGTACAGCTACAACTGAACAAAAGTACAACAGAAAAAGACAACAGCTAGAAGAAAGGTAGCAGCTCCTGGGTCGTCCTCCACGGATCCTACCTGAAGGGTAGGTACAGATAGCGCAGCTCCTGGATCATCCACCACGGATCCTACCTGAAGGGTAGGTATAGATAGCGTAGCTCCGGGATCATCCACCACGGATGCTACCTGAAGGGTAGGTACAGATAGCTTCCACAATTGCTCGTCAACCTCCTCCAAGTATTGTCTCACCATTAAGTCCACCTCCAAATACTGTCTCGTCGTGAGGCCCACCTCCGGGTACCGTCCAATCTTCGAACACTCGGCCTCCGTCAGCACTTCCCATCGTCTGCAACCAACACAACGAGGTGCGGGCATAGCCCGTGTAGGGGTGAGTATAACGATACTCAGTAGGGACCCTGAGACCCTCAAGGTCTCTCTAAATCCAACAAGGATAATCACAAAGAAGATCTCAACAGATAACCTCTACTTAGGTATATGCCCATACATATACCTAAATTATCAAGTAACCCATCTCAATCATGAGGAAACACAAAGATTGTGAAATCAACGGATATCCACTACCCAGGTATATGCCCATACATATACCTAAGTTTTCAAGTGACCCATCTCAATCATGAGGTAAACACAAAGATCATAGACTCAGCTCAAACCAGGATTTTCATTATCGAAACTGTAACTGCTGAAGAGCCCCATCTCTGGAGTGTACAGTGGTCATGTCACGACTCTGAGGTATTGCTCACTAACCTAAGACTGATGAGTTACTCCTCCTGTCGAGTACCGCGGGTCATCCACCCAAACACAGTAGTGCTTCCCGCCGGGGTATGCCACCCAAACACAGTAGTGCACACCCTCTAATAGCCTGCAGAGGTACTCTCCGGATGAGTACCGTGGGTCTGCACTATCACACAGTATTGGTCCGTCCACCATGGGTCTGCACCCAAACAAAGTAGTGCTCCATCCACTGGGCTAGTCGACTCACTCCAAGTCGAGTCGGTCAAGCAGTCGTCAGGTCTCAGCCAGCTACATGGTCTTCGTACTCCGTATTCTCGTCTTCGGGAGGGTCCGCTCCACGAGCTACAGGTCGATACTCCAAGTATCTCAAAGTCCAACGAAGAAGTATCTCAAAGGACCGCCTTGTCAAAGGGGTCTCAACGTAACAGATGGCGCATCAATCAGATGCTCAGTCTGTGAGTTATTAGCCTTTTTGTCCTAGGGGCCCGGTTAGTTTCGTGTGCGAACCAACCCGGCTGTATCTCAACTTTACCCCAAACTCTCATAGGGTATACTCATAGGGATCATTTCTCAACGTGATCACTAACGCCACTGACGGTTCGTCAAACGGACATCCAGTCTGAAAGTTATCAGCTTTTCCGTTCTAGGGGCCCGGTTGGATTTCGGGTACAATCCATCCCTGCCACTTTCAAACTACAACAAAAAATCAGGAGAATTATTCCAAAAGTTCCATCTCATCAAGAGGAATCCAAAAAAGTCGACGGCACAACAATATGACGTCTGGAGCTCAAGATATAAGCGTTTCTGCTCCGAGGGCTCGGTCAGTTTCGTGTTCGAACCAACCCGGACATACCCAAATTTCTTCAAAACCCTGATTATAATATACCAAAACGACCATCTCGATCCAAGGATCACATCGAAACTGACGGTGCTTTGGTCAGAGGTCTGTAGCCCAAGTTTTGGGCGTTTGAACAAAAACATTCTGAAAAGCGGGGTTTGGGCCCGGCCCAAACCCCCCCCCCCCCTGGTCGGCCCAAATCGGGTCGACCCGAACCGGGTCCGGGTCCGGCCCAGCTGGGCGTGGCCCGGCCCAGCCTGCGCGGCCGGTTGGCCCGGCGTGAGCTCACTCGCACGGCCAGCTGGTCGTGTCGTTGCTGAAAAAGGGGGGTGGTTTCCCCCCTTGATTGAAGTCCCCCCCATGTGGGGGTCGCTCCGTTGACCACAGGGGGTTTTGACCCCCGGTCTCCCTCGGTCCCGCGTGGTCGCGGGACCAGCAGGCTGCCGCCGCGGCTTCAGCCACGGCGGCCCTTCCCAGCGGTGCGCCGGTGGGCCCTTCCGCGGACCACCGGAGTTACTCCGGTGGTCCATTCTCAACATCGTCTTCGCCTGCTGTCCTCCCGGGACCTTCCCTTCAATGAAAAGCCTTCAAATCACCCCTGCGGGCCATTCTTCCATGGCTCGTCGATCCATATTTCAAATAAACAAACCGCGTCTCTTCGTGGTTTTCCCGGCGCGGTGCGACGGCGTGGCGCGACGGCGTGGTGTGACGGTGCCGCGAATCCTTGTTTCATGATCCTGTGCGGTGCGATAGCACTGCGCCATCCCCATTCCAAACCACAACAAGGTCAACAACAAAATTAAGGGAGGTGGGTCGGCCGTGTTTGTGCAGTCCGGACCCCTCCCATTAATCGATAGTAAGCGGTCCAATTTGAAACGAGGAACGACGACGGAAGAAATCACGAACAACAACAACAAAATCCCCTACCTAGAAATTTACGTCACACGTTGTCCAAGTCGCAGAAGTCGAACCTCACGGAGTGAAGATTCGTATACATCGACGGAGAACGTCCAAGGAGGAAGCGGCGTCTCCCTTCCTTTGTCGCGGAGAGAAGACTATATAGAGACGTCGATGGCAAGCTTTCGCGTCGGTGCCTCCTCCTTGGTCGTAGAGGAAGAAGATGACAGAAGAATCTGAGTCGCCGAGTCGATGCTCTCCCTTGGAGAGAGAGCGTTCTTCGTTGAAGTGGGGACATTCTTCACCGAAGAAGATGATGTTCTCCCAAGGATCAAAATCTCTCCCTCACCCAATATCCTCACACAACTAGCCAACCTAATAAAATAAGGCCTCCGCCTTATTTTATTATGTTTTCCATGCCTTTTCAAAAACTCAAAAATCAAACACTTTAGTTAAATTAATTCATTAGGTTTAATCAATTAACTTAAAGTGAGTTGGCATTAAATAAAGAGGGAGAGAGAGTGAGTTGTACATTAATTACGAGGGGAGTTAACAAACATAAGAGGGGGTTTATGAGATTTATGTAAATGTGAAGGGTTGGGGATCATGTGGGCCCCACCCCACATTTATCCTCACATGGGTAGTTAGGTTTTTGGTGGGTCCCACCCTAACTTCCCCATGTAGAGGTTATAACCACTTAATATAAAATAATAAAATTGTCCCACAATTTTATTCACCTCTTAATCAATCCACAAAATTAAACTCCTTCTCTCGTGTAAATGCATCTATAGTAAAAATCCTCTTAAGCAATTACCAGCGTTGTGGTTCCATTGGTGCCCTCGGATTTCGATTCTGAGCACTGGTTCAAAAGTTAGAAAAAAACCCGCTCATTCGTTCACTGAACGTACCCGAGCTAAAGTTTGGAAATTGATTACGGGAACACCGGGCCTCAGAATCAGGCGCCGTCAGAAACTGTGTACTCGTAAAATTCCAAAGAAATTAAGAAAAAAAAATTCCTTGAAATTTACGGGTCTTTAAATTACTCCCACCTCAGGGATTTACGTCCCCGTAAAGCTATAACACAAACTAGGGAAACAAAAGTGGTACTGAGCACGCATCTGAGCCTCCCGCTGCCATGTGCCCACTTGGAGGTTCCCATGTTGTCAACGAAAGCGCACAAGAGGAATCGACCGTACTTGTAGGACACAATCCTGTCGATCATCAACCTCTACTGGAACCCCTCAAAAGTCACCCTATCACCAATGTCCATCTCCCCATGGTCGGTGATATGCGTCGGGTCAAGCACGTATCTCCCCATTTGAGATATGTGGAAGACATCGTGCACCTGGTGCAACTGAGGTGGATGGGTCAAATGGTAAGCCACCTCACCTACCCTACTGAGGACCTGAAAAGATCTGCTAAACCTCGGAGATTACTTGCCGCCTCGGCCACATCTCTGTAAACCTCATCGAGGTGAGACCCGTATAAGGACGTGGTCGTCATCCTTGAACTCTATAGGATTCTTATCAGCTCTGTGTAGTCTCATCTGCTGTGATCTATAGGCGATCACTTCCCACGCCTACATCAGGACACACCCGAGTCTGATCCCTAATGTGTCGCAGTGAACTATGTAACCAACGCCCACAGGCTGGGCGCACTGATCAACCCAGCTCCTGAAAGCTCTGCTGGAAGTGGTACCACGACTCTGGAGAATTTTGGCACAAAAGTAAGTTTGGCCATCTCCAGAGTGATCGAATTCACCCTCTTATGCATGATTCCATCCTATGCTGCCTGGGTTTTCCTTTTCACCGACCAAGGAAACCCCCATCCCAACGTTGTAGATAAACCACAACCTTTTTGCCTAATACAGTCAATCCGCGTATGAACTATGGATCCAATCCATACTCAGAACAACATTGTAAGACCTCGACGCTACCACCAAGATATTCCAACCGAAACTCTCACCTTTTGGGTCAGATCACACTGTCGGCATAAGTGTGATTATCGAGTCTCCTCCCAAGGTATCTCCAGATGTGAGGGTCAAGTCTACGGCTTACCGGAAACTCTAGGTCTGGGAAAAGATTCATGGAAGGAAGGAATGATTCGTATCAACGTATGTTACTACAGCAGCTAATAGTGGACACAGACTACCCCTCGAATCATTCTTAGATCCATTGGGTCACTTTCCTGGACCGCATGTAGCTACTCTCTTCCCCTTCCATCCAGCTCCCTGAGCCGGGCGAGGACAACAAAGGCGGGTAGTTGTAACATGTTGAAATATACACCACCACATGCTGCTCTCCTAGCTCTGCTTCCACGTCCACTGCTCTACAGATTCATCTTTCCTTGACACTTCCTCTTCTTGAAACATTTTACTTGTCCAAGTCTCTGAGACTGATGCCAGTTCGCATCTTCCCACTGTTAACATTCACTGGCTAAAACCGATCAGCCATAGAACATTCAACCACAAATGTTCTTCCTAGCACCCTAACATAAGTTGGAATGCATAGAGAAAAGAGTTCTTATTCGTATATCCTTTATACACACCTCTCTCTGAGGTCTGAGCACTAAAGCACTGATCATATCGTAGTCATCAAGTACCAAGAACAATCGGTACGCCTCAATGATTACTCAGCTATTGAAACATTGTCCTGCCGAAGCTGTATAAGCTCAAGAAAAAACTCTCAGCCACCTTCTCATGCCAGTTCTTAGCTGCCTGTGCGTCAGGTTCGCCTCGAAACTTGAGGGTATCTGATGTTTGAACACATGTAAGGCAGTAATCCTACATGTGTCACCTACCGGTACCACCGGTTGTAACTGCAGACCAACAGGTAGTGATGTATAGCTGACACACTACCTGAAGGCACTATCTCAGTCATTGGCCCACATACCGAAGCCTCATCGCTCTGCGGACCATCCTCATGGTCACTCATTGGAAAACACTAGTATCCAAGTCCACAATCCACTCTACTGATGTCTTAGCTAGGTGAAAAACTCTATCAATCACCTCCATCCAGTCCTCTACTGTCTGGGAATCTACCTCGCCTCGTAACCTCGGAGGCCACTACTGCTGGAAATCGTGCAACGTGATCCGCCAGCGTGCACAGTTCACTAGTAAGGCTGGTGGAATCTGCTTCCCAACAGGTGGTGGTGGTGCTGGTACACCACCCAAGGGTGCCAACATAGAAAAAGGGCCTCGCACCGGAACCTCGCCGCTCGTTGGGCCGTCATAGAGTACTCTCTCAGAACTCTAATTGACTGTCTGCATGGAGACATCCTGAACAGATGCGACTCGGTCAAAAATTTATACCTGGTGAGCTGACCTGGTTTGAGCTAACTTTAAAACATTGGAAACACACACGCAATCAGTGTTTTCATGTACAAAGTTGGAAATCAGTAGTCAGGGTCCTGTTGTACGGATACGTTGGCCGCCGCACCAACACTAGACTCCCTGAACTGAAGACCACAGTCGGTACCCTTAACACTATTTCTTTACATAGAAAAACATCAGATTCCTGAGTTCTGTGGTAGAACTGAACTCCTCTGATACCAATTTGTCACGACCCATCCTCGGGGCCCGTGACGTGACTACCCCAAGCCCACCTTCCATAGGCCAGGGGCTAGCGACTAGCACCAGAGGCGTAAATCCCGATAACTGGGAAGGAATTTCCTTTATAAAAGTAAACAAACACCACAGAGTACAAGCGGAAGTAAAAAACTAAGTACAAAAGGAAGTGCAGAAAACTAAATAGGCCAGAAGACAAACCCAATCGAAAGTACAGCTACAACTAAACAAAAGTACAACAGAAAAAGACAATAGCTGGAAGAAATGTAGCAGATCCTGTTTCATCCTCCACGGATCCTACCTGAAGGGTAGGTACAGATAGCGCAGCTCCTGGATCGTCCACCACAGATCCTACCTGAAGGGTAGGTACAGATAGTGCAGCTCCTAGATCGTCCACCACGGATGCTACCAGAAGGGTAGGTACAGATAGCCTCCACAAAACTCTTTCTCTTCAACCTCCTCCGAGTATCGTCTCACAGTGAAGTCCACCTATGGATACTGTCTCGTCGTGAGGTCCACCTCCGAGTACCGTCCAGTCTTTGAACACTCGGCCTCCGTCAGCACTGCCCATCATCTGCAACCAACACAACGAGGTGCGTTAATATCCCGTGCAGGGGTGAGTATAACGATACTAAGTAGGGACCCCGAGACCCTCAAGGTCTCTCTAAATCCAACAAGGATAACCACAAAGAAGATCTGAACAGATAACCTCTACTTTGGTATATGCCCATACATATACCTAAGTTATCAAGTAACCCATCTCAATCATGAGGAAACACAAAGATTATGAAATAAATGGATATCCACTACCCAGTTATATGCCCATACATATACCTAAGTTATCAAGTGACCCATCTCAATCAGGAGGTAAACACAAAGATCATAGACTCAGCTCAAACTAGGATTTTCATTATCAAAACCGTAACTACCGAAGAGCCCCGTCTCTGGAGTGTACAGTGGTCCTGTCATGACTCCGAGGTATTTTTCACTAACCTAAGACTGATGAGGTACTCCTCCTGTCGAGTACCACGGGTCAGCCACCCAAACACAGTAGTGCTTCCCGCCGGGGTCTTCCACCCAAACACAGTAGTGCACACCCCCTAATAGCCTGCAGAGGTACTCTACGGACGAGTACCGCGTGTCTGTACTATCACATAGTAGTGGTCTGTCTTCCATGGTTCTGCACCCAAACAAATTATTACTCTGTCCACTAGGCTAGTCGACTCACTTTAAGTCGAGTCGGTCAATCAGTCGTCAGGTCTCAGCCGGCTACACGGTCTCCGTACTCCGTACGCTCGTCTCCGGGAGGGTCCGCTCCACGAGCTACAAATAGATACTCCAAGTATCTCAAAGTCCCATGAAGAAGTATCTCAAAATACCGCCTCGTCATAGGGGTCTCAACGCAACAGACGGCGCGTCAATCGGACGCCCGGTCTGTGAGTTATTAGCCATTTCTTCCTAGGGGCCCGGTTGGTTTCATGTGGGAACCAACCCGGTTGTATCTCAAATGTACCCCAAACATTTATAGGGTATACTCATAGGTATCATTTCTCAATGTGATCACCAACGCCGCTGAAGGTTCGTCAAACGGACGTTCAGTCGGAAAGTTATCAGCTTTTCCGTTCGAGAGGCCCGGTTGGAATTCGGGTACAATCCAACCCAGACACTTTCCAACTGCAACCAAAACTCAGGATAACTATGAAAAAAGTTCCATCTCATCAAGAGCAATCTAACAAAGTCTACAGCACGTCAATCGGACATCCGGAGCTCAAGATATAAGTGTTTCCGCTCCGAGGGCCCGGTTAGTTTCGTGTTCAAACCAACCCGTCCATACCCAAAGTTCTCCGAAACCCTGAGTGTAATATACCAAAATGACTGTCTCGATCCATGGATCACATCGCAACTGACTTTGCAACGATCAGAGGTCTGTAGCCAAAGTTATAGGAATTTGAACGAAAATATTCTGAAAAGAGGGGTCTGGGCCCGGCCCAACCCCCCCCCCCCCCCACCCCCCTGGGTCGGCCCGAACCGGGTCAACCCAAACCGGGTCCGGGTCCGGCCCGGATGGGCGAGGCCTGGCCCGGCTGCGCAGCCCAGCCCGGCTTGCGCGGCCGGTTGGCCCGGCGTGAGCTCACCCGCACGGCCAGCTGGTCGTGTCGTTGCGGAAAAAGGGGGGCGGTTTCCCCCCTTGATTGAAGCTGCCCCCCCCCCCATGTGGGGGCTGCTCCGTTGACCACCAGGGGTTACGACCCCCGGTCTCCCTCAGTCCCACGCAGCCGCGAGACCATCTGGTTGACACCGCGGCTTCAGCCGCGGTGGCCCTTCCCGACGGCGCACTGGCAGGCCCTTCTATGGACCACCAGAGTTGCTCTAGTGGTCCGTTCTCAACTCCGTCTTCGCCTGCGGTCCTCCCGGGACCTGCCCTTCACTAAAAAGCCTTCAAATCGCAACTGCGGCCTGTTCTTCCATGGGCCGTCGATCTGTATGCCAAATAAACAAACCATGTCTCTTCGTGGTTTTCCCGGTACGGCGCGATGGCGCCGCGGCTTTGTTCGGCTTCAACGGCGTGGTGTGACGGCGCCGCGCATCCTTGCCACATGATCTCGCGCGGTGTGACAGCACCGCGCCATCTCCATTCAAAACCACAACAAGGTCAACAACAAAATTAAGGGAGGAGGGTCGGCTGTGTTTGTGTTGTCTGCCCCCCTCCCGTTAATCGATAGCAAGCGGTCCACTTTGAAACGAGGAACGATGACGGAAGAAATCACGAACAACAACAACAAAATCCCCTACCTCGAAATTTACGTCGCACATCGTCCAAGTCATGGAAGTCAAACTTCTCGGGGTGAAGCTCCGTATACATCGACGGAGAACGTCCGAGGAGGAAGCGGTGTCTCCCTTCCTTTGTCGCGGAGAGAAGACAATATAGCGACGTCGATGGATAGCTTTCACGTCGGTGCCTCCTCCTTGGTCGTGGAGGAAGAAGATGACAGAAGAATCCGAGTTGCCGAGTCGATTCTCTCCCTCAGAGAGATAGCGTTCTTCATTGAAGTGGGGACGTTCTTCGCCAAAGAAGATGAAGTTCTCCCAAGGATCAAAAGCTCTCTCTCACCCAATATCCTCACACAACTAGCCAACCAAATAAAATAAGGCCTCCACCTTATTTTATTATGTTTTCCATGCCTTTTCAAAAACTCAAAAATCAAACCCTTTAGTTAAATTAATCGATTAGGTTTAATCAATTAACTTAAAGTGAGTTGGCATGAAATAAAGAGGGAGAGAGATTGAGTTATACATTAATTACAAGGGGAGTTAACAAACATAAGAGGGGGTTTATGAGAGTTATGGAAATGTGAAGGGTTGTGGCTTGTGTGGGCCCCACCCCACATTTATCCTCACATGGGTAGTTAGGTTTTTGTTGGGTCCCACCATATCTTCCCCATGTAGAGGTTATAACCACTTAAGATAAAATAATAAAATTGTACCACAATTTTATTCACCTCTTAATCAATCCACAAAATTAAACTCCTTATCTCGTGCAGACGCATATATAGTAAAAGTCCTCTTAATCAATTACCGGCATTGCGGTTCCATCGGTGCCCTCGGATTTCGAATCCGAGCACCGGTTCAAAAGTTAGAAAAACCCGCTCGTTCGTTCACTGAACGTACCCAAGCTAAACTTCGTAAATTGATTACGGGCACATCGGGCCTCGGAATCAGGCGCCTTCAGAAACTATGTACTTGTAAAATTCCAAAGAAATTAAGAAAAAAATTCCTTGAAATTTCCAGGTCTTTACACCACTTATCTTGGACAGACATGAAAAAAACAATTATGTCATTGATCCATCGAATGATCAGTGGTCCATTGTTTAAAAGGGAAAATAATCCATTTGGATTATGAGGATGATAATGATGGTGATGTTATTGATTTATACAATGCTTCTTCATCTATTACATGATTTCCATATAATAATGACTGTAATGAAGATATAGTGAATGTAGTATGAAATAATCATGCTAAAGGGATATGGGAAAACACTAAGTTACTCTTCTAATTAATTTGGTAATTATTTACCTTATATTACTTTTTTGAAATTTACATGTGTAAAAACTGTATTATTTAATAACTATTCAATATTTAAATTTATAAATATTTCTATCATTTTAAAAGTAATGTATATATTTAATAGTTTACCTTCAATATTGTTTTGGTTAAGAATCATAACATCATTATTTTTTTACTTAATGGACACATGTGTGGCCTTTTTTTACTTACATATTTTAGTTTTCATGTTTTCTAATTATTCAATTGGCTAATAATATGAAGGTCCACTAAATTTTCATTATAATTAACAGTTTCAATAAAAAATACTAATACAGAGACAGAGGAGAATGTATCGAGGTATTTTACTTTTTTCATATTATTAAATATCCATTAATATAATTATTTAATGAAAACAATCTTTTAGTTTTCAAAAAATAATTACAGGGCTACTGATGAGAACTTAGTGGGGGATTCCTCTACTCTTACTATTACGAAATTGAGTTCTTGAGTTGGTAAACATGTCATTACATGTTTACCAGAATTGTCACATTCTCATTGATATGAGCGATTGTATATTACTTTTGATGATGATAATAATTCAGATTAACCAAATGAAAAAAAAAATTATCGGTTATATCACTATGAAGAACCATTGCAGGATTAGCATATTATATCCTGATTGGAAGGTCATCGAAAAGATGTTGGAAGATCAGCTATGGGAGGTCGTAATAATATAATATCTCGATTCATTTATTTTTTCATATTTTTTGAATCTGATATATTTTAAATGACTAATTTTTATTTTATTCAATTACAGATGACATCTATTTTTGAAGAAACAAAATTAATTTACAAAATAAGTCCTACTTTGGCGGTGGTTTGATTGAGAGATTTCAAAATGAAGCTGACAAAAAATTATTTTTTTGAAAAAACATAAAATGAAAACTCATTCCTTAAGTATGAGTTTATAGATGTAGAGACGTGGAATAAATTGGTTTCTAGATTACATGATGAAGTATTTCTAGTATTGTAATTATATTATATTGTAAAATTTCATATATTTGTTCCTATTTAATTATTATTTTACGTTTTGTATAATAGGCCTCTATGAAATCCCTTCAATACATCCAGTTTTATAATGTATACCCACATACTTCATCATGTGGAGGGTATCATTTTTTAGAGCAAAAAATGATTGAGGAAAATTTTGAAGCACTAAGAGCTCACTACAATAGTGGTTCTGATGAGGTATAGTTCGGTCATCCATCTCCTCCCACTCACCATAAAAATGGAAAAGAGAGAGAAGAAGAAAAAATGAAAAGTATCTTATTGATAAAGCTAAGGAAGTAGCTAAATATTATAAGTAAATATTATTTATTTGCCCTGATTTTTTCTATTTTATAAATTGTAAATACTAATATAAATTTTTCATTTTTCATTTCTGGATGAAATTTAGGTGTACGAGACACAGATCTATTTTATCCTTGAGGCTAGGATGGACATCCTAGACACTGCTTTAGAAAATCCAGAATATCCTGGCGATTTTATAGGATATTAGGCACATGTTAGTATAAGGAAATTGTTTTTTTCATTATACTAATAAATCAAGAGACCCATAAATAGAATCCTTAAAATCCAAGATGAAAGATATGAAACAGTTTATGGGTGATCAAATTCAAGTAGGTGTACATTAGGATTCATTAGAACACTTGAAAAGATAGTCACAATCTGCATAGCATTCCTAGCCTACTAAGCTAGTTGTACAGCCTCAACAGCCATCTCAACCAGACTACCATGACCAGCCTTCCTATTTTGATCCTCCACCTCCTTGCTCAGACCCAACCTTATAGTGTGAGTTGTATGTTGGATATCCTCATATACATATTGTAGCATTAGGACTCATGCATTTTTTGGGGATTTTGTACATCACCAGCCTATGTATATGGGTTAGGTTAGATTATTTGTACTTTATATTATTGATCATAATGCTCTACTACCATTTTCTACTGAGGAGGTTACTAGAGTTGGGGATTGTTTGGGTCCTTTTCCACTTTGGCCAACTAGTCTTCTTCGTTATATTTAATATGTGGTATGTGTTTTCTTATATATTAATTACATATGATTGAAAATTACATATAATTTTTTCTGAAATTTAACTTATATAGGTTTGTCTAAAAGAAAACAAAATTTCACAAATGAAACAAATGTTTCAAGAACAATCGAATGTAGATACTTATGATATTTCTAATGGGATACAAAGATTATCTCAGGATTCTTCTTCCTTGGATAATATCTACGAGTATTTTATGATGTTTGATATGTGAATAAGAAACTATCCATTGAGAATAATCAGAGAATATATCATGCATCTAGTTTATTTTTAAAATCTCAGGGTGAATGTGTTGCAATTGTTTTCTATGTAAGTAAATTGACGTTTCATTTTTTATTTTTTTTAATTAAATATGGTATAAATTGACTAACTATATTACTTTTTTAATTATGTATCTACACATTCATCTTAAAAAAATGACAAAACAAGAATTTATGGTTTTATAGATCTAGAATACATTTCCACGGATGTGAAATATTTAAAGTATCCTAATAGAGTTGCATATATATGTTATGTATTATCACAAATATAGATTGGGTGTTTGTTTTTTCCATTTCTTGATAAGTAATAACAGAGACATAATTATGAACTAATTATTATTATATTATCATTAACTGTAAACTTTTGTTTTGTAGGGGGTATTGGGTTTTAGGCTTATTTTTTCCAATTGAATGCACCCTATTTTGGTATTTCTATTTATCAGGGGGTGTCCATTAAAAAAAATTCACCTTATTAAACAGGTTTGTTTTTTATGTTTATTATAAACTCATTATGTTTAATTCTCATTGTTTATACATGTATTATTAGTTCATACATATGAAAATATAGTTCATGGAAAAAATTTAACAAAGAGCACATGTCAATAAAAAAATAAAATGAAATTATATCCGTGGAAGTAATAGTAATTATTTTTTATATTAGATAATTTTATTTTTATTTGACATATATATATATATATATATTGGTTATTATTATCAAGTTAATGTTTTTTAATAGTAGTGTCTTCTCCAACAAGGACATGTTGAATGTGGTTATTATGTTTAACAATTTATGTATAAGATAATCACAACTGTGGTAACTACTGAATTTGATAAGGTTAGTTAAATTAATTATTTTATATTGTATTTCATAGTATTATATTTTTTAATCTCATATTTTTCAATGTTATTGTAGACATTTAATAATGACCAGTCTTATACGCAAAATAAAATTACCCATCTTTGATCTTTGCTTTTGAACTATTTTTTAAGTATGATTAGGATTTTAGGTATGTATAGTCTAATGTTTATAAATAATATTACATTTTCCTAATAAAAGGTGTTCAAAAATCTAATTCTTTCGTTATAATAGGTGTTTGAAAATAATGATATCAAATTAATGCTTCAATAATAACCAACAATGGTCATGTTATAAATTTCAAGTGTGTGTTTTTTAATTCTACTTTATAATACAAATGTGTAGATATTTTTTGATTAACTACAAAAAAGTATATAAGTTTTTATAGATTTTTAGTCAATGATACATTTTGTTTTATTTTTGTATTCAGTTTTTCTATTACATGGATTTTTATTATCTTGGAAGTGTAATATTCTAAATTTTCTAAAAAAAATTAACTTTCAATGTCTGTTTTTATAAAAACTAGTACCAAATAATTTTAAAAAATACCCAGTTTTCAAAATCGTTTATCATTATAACTGATGCCTAAAACTGGTTTGAGCATCTATTTCTCTAATAAACCAACATAAAAAACAATACTAGGCTCGATTTTCATTGTCACTTTCTATAAAAACTGGAACCGAAAATTAGTCTTTTTCATTGGTTTATTTATTAAACAGATTCCAAAAACTAATCCCAACATCCTTTTTGACATCCTTTTTAAAAAACCGATGTCGAACGTCACTATTATAGATGTTGGTTAAAAACGGACGTCAAAAATGAAAACAAACAGACATTAAATTGTGTTTTCCACAAGTTTTATATTCAAAAATGATATATTAATAAAACATCTTATTATATAATTTTTTTGTTCTATTTGAATTCCATGTTATAATTTCCTAGAGTATTAATCACATTGATAAGGTCATTTCAGTTCCCCACTATGATAAGAACATTGTGATTCCATGATTAAATTATTAAATATAGTCCTTTGATTGGGTAAAATTCTATTATGGGGAAAAAAGTATGTTCACTTTTAGGTGTAAGTAATCTTAAAAAGATGTGACTTCTTCTCATGATGTTCACACATAGTAATATCCAATAAGAGATATTATGAGAAAAGATATGCCATTAGGAATTATTCATGTTTATATGATATTGAATATTCCTATCCATGAGTGTGTGTAATAGTCCTTATACTTTAAGACTATTATTATTAAGGGTTGGGAAATTCAAACTTAGATTTACAGATCAAAAATATGATGTTATCTGTTCATGACAATTAGGGTATGTCGGGTGTGTCATGATTGACATGTTATTCATAATAAGTCAAGGAAGGATTTTTCCCTTCCATCGTTCCATAAGATGATATCTCAGCACTTTGACTGAAATATAACTGTTTCATTAAATTCCATGACCATTTTTTATGAGGAGTTTATTTCAGATAGTTAATTAAAGTCATATCAAAAACATATGTTGATTATAGGGATGTGTAACCTTCTTGATGATATATTGAGAAAAAGGGATTATATTACACAATGAATGCTCATATGTGGTTTTCGATATTGTGAAATTATTTCTATTGGGTTCCTTGACCCATTTATAGACAATAATCTTAGAATTTTGGCAAGTCCACTTAATTCCAATGAAAGAGAATACTAAAAGGCCACATAATAAGTGTTTTAGTTGATCTCAATTAAATTTTATTTAAATTTAATTATTGGAATAAATATTATTCCCAATACAGAGGAATAATTCTATTCAAGTTTTATTGATCAAAAAATATTGATTGAATATTTAATAAATAAATATTCATAAGATTTTAAACAAAAATATTTATTCTATAGATAAATATTTATTCGGGTATGCAACAAACATTGAGAAGGAAGAATGGAACAATATCAGTTCTGATAATCAATATTAATTTTCAAGTTGATAAAATAATATTTATCATTGCACCAAATTATATACCCAATAATAATAATAATAATAATAATTGTTATATGGAATGGAGTAAAGTAAGGTTTATTATATTATTTATGGTACATTGTGTAATTAAATAATATTTTAACATAAACCCTAAATATATAGATATATTGTTATGCTTATATTGTGGGTTTAATCAATAATTGAGAATCAGTGCACACAGTGAAATTATATATTGATTCTTACTTATTTTATTTTTTCAAAAATGAGATGAAGTCCTTGAAGCACGAATGATATTGAAGTGATCAAGACAAATAACAAAAGATGATTGATCAACCATGCTAGCACCTGATGCTTCATCAGTGTTGTTTAGAGAGAAAAGGATCATGCATTGATCGCTGTAAGAGGGGCTCTATTTTGGGTCTTCCCTAGACACCAACTATAATCCAAAAACGGTTTTGGGTGATCAAATACATTATCAAAGAAAAGTTTAAATACATGGTATTATTTCTTTAAATCAAATTTAATTTAATTACAAATTTAACATTAAAAATATCCTCTCTAGTTTATAGGATTCCTATGTAAATATTCGATGGAAAAATCTTGTTGGTCGTGAAATTAATGTCCTTCCAATTAGAGAATGATCCATTTAATTTGATAAAAACCATAAAAATTATAAAACCACTAGGAGTTTTTTCTACATCTAAAACCTTTAAACCCTTAATGATTTCTCTAATATCTATTTTCATAACAAGTGCATGAAACATGTGATATGTGTTGAACCTATCATGTGTTTTTGTGATCACAATCACTAAAGTGTTTCTAACTATTGTGTTTCAAATGTTGTATATAGTTTTTATATATCATCCTAGAGAATGACCATAATAGTCTAATATTTCAAATGAAGTATGGTGTGATTCCGTGAATACATTTCTGGTCTTCACCTACCAACTACCCAGTACATAGGCAGCGGCCATCCAGTAGAGCTGATAGATTATTCTACATGTCTTTCAAGCCCATCCACTAGCTGGTGAACCTCATCAGCTAGCCTATGGAGCCTAGATAGAATCAGGAACCCATAGTACTTTCACTGGATAGCCATTTTCATCGAGAAGTTATTCAGTCTCTTTGATCTAGCTCAATAGGTATGCATTAAATGATAGCTTTAAAGGTGTTGACTTGGCTCATTAAAGACTTGGATCAACCCAAGGGACTAAAAGATCCTATAAAATCTATAAATAGATTCTTAAGTAGGGTTGGATGAAAATAATAAACCTCAAAAACAACTAATTAATTTCAAATTGATTCAAAGTGTGATTTTTCATATGTTCTTCAATATTCTTCCAAATCTCCAAAGGTAAACCTTGCATCAATGACTTTGATCTAATTTCAATTTTACCTTTTCTCTTTAATCAATTTACTCCCTTGATTTAATTTATTAAATGATCTTAATATTCTACCTTTTCTCTTTCTATCTACCTATCTTATAATATTATAAACCCTCTAGAGATAGAATTGTGGGATTTGTAAAGGGTTTTTAAAAACAAACCTCTACCATCATATTATTCTTCATTAGATGATATCTATTTTTAAAGTGAGATACATTGGTTCATGGTTTTCATTAAAATCAAGGGTCTTAGTTTGGTTATTGATTTCTATTAAATTTAATGGATACCTTCTTACATGGATCTGGGTTTCTGTTAAAATGAAGTGAGAAATAAAACCATCTCATACCTTCTTGAGGGGAGGAGACACAGGGGCTCATTCTTGATCTACTGCTCAACTCCTTTATCAAATTGTGCCTTTTTAATATCCATAATTTAATTTATGTTATTCTTAAAGTTTTATTTTATTCTATGCTCAATAATAATTTTATTATTTTATTCTTAAATTTAATTCTTTCCTTTTAATATCTTTAATTTTATAGCATTGTTTTTAATATTTTTAAAGTAATTCACCCCCTTCTATTTTATCTCTAATCTACACCTAGTATCAAAGGAGATATTTTTTTCAAAAATATCCTTGTTTTAGAATATTAGTTTTGATTTTAAAAATCTTAATAAATTTTAAATTTATATATTTTTAAATGGAATCCTTTTCAAATACCCTTGCTGGTCTCGAAGGAAACTCTATGGGTCAAGTATCCATTTTTAATGGTTCTGACTATAGCTATTTGAAAACTTAAATTTTCTCTTTTCTTCGTAGTATATGAAATCCTGTATATAAAATTGTTATGAATGTATTTACATCTTATAAATAATAAGAGGACAAATGGAATCCTAATGACATTACAACTTTTAAACTTAATAACAATGCTATGAATTCTTTACATTATGGTTTAGATTGTAATGATTTTAATCATATTCTACTTGTAAAACAGTACATGAAATCTAATAATTGTAAAAATTTACTCAAGAAGGAATGGATAAAGTAAAAGATACTAGGATTGACATATTTATACAAGATTTTAATAGCCTTAGTATGCATCAAAATGAATCTATTACTGATATATTTATACACTTTACTAGCATATGAAATAGAATTAAATTGATCAGTAATGATTTTTCTATAAAATATCTAAGAAAACATTTGGCTTTTTCTAAGAAATTGGTCACCTAAAGTGATATAAATTCAAGATATAAAATACATAAATAACATTCTATTTGAGGATCTAATTAGATATCTCATGACCTATGAGATAACAATGAATAAACAAGTTGATAAGGAAGCTAAATAATTCAAGGATAAAAATATGATCACTTTGAAAGAAAAAAATGAAAACTCTTATGATGTTGATGAAATAGAACATCTATCTAAGAATATGAACAAATTCTTCAAAGTAAATAAATCTTACCAACAAGCCAAAAAATTAGGATTATCAAAGTGAAAACAAATTGTCATGCTTTGAAAGAAAAAATTAGGGTCACAGAAGTCCAGAATGCCCCTTGATCAGAAAGAAGAAGAAGGAAAATAAGAATAAAAATAAGAAAGCCTTAAAGGTTTCAATATAGATTGAAAGCGATTATTCTCTCTCCTAAATCGAGTAAAGTGATGAAGTTCCAAGTTTATCATAAATAAATTCATGGTTGGTAATGAAGTAAACTCAAAATCCTCTTCCTTTTCCTCCTTTAATTCCTCTTCTTTCTCTTTTTCTACCAATCACCTAAGATATGAAGATCTAAAATATGTTCATGATCAACTTAGAAAAGGTTTTTATTAACTAATTTCAATGAACCAAGAGATAAAAAATAAGTATAATCGAGATCATAAATAAAATGATCAAATCACAATCGAAAAATATGGTTTATCATCAAAATTAAAGATAAATATAATGTACTTGAATTATAATAGACTATCGAGGTTCTTAAAAAATATATTGAGAAATTAACCCAATATAAATAAACCTTAAAAAATATTTTGGGTTATCAATGAAAAATAAAATCATTATGGATTTTCTTTTTTTAAAAATACTAGTTCTTCTAGTAAAAAAACTTTTGTAAAAGTAATTTCTCAAAACAAATTTTTTAATTATTTTCATAAAACAATACATGTAATTAGTGAATTTAATTTAAAAAATATATATATTGTATTCCAAATAGTATCCATCTTTTATCCAATATCTCATCACAACAAAATTTTAAAAAAAAAATTTGGAACCAAATTCCCTATTAGGTAAGATTTATGGACCTAAAATTTGGGTACCAAAAAACTTAATTTATTAATTTTTTTTGAAATATATATAAAGAGTAAGTACAAAAAAGAAACATGGTACATGTTTATTGGATGATCTTATCACATGTTTGGTGACCCCTCTGAATTTAATCGAATTGAAAAACTCAACAGAGGATAGAAAACCTTAGGTACTAATTCAAGAAGTCAAATCACCATTATATTTGCAATCACCTTTCTTAATTAAATTCATATAAAATAATTTTTTATTCATTTATTATTTTAAAAATATTTCTAATAATAAATTAATTGTGAAAAAATTATTTTAAAATATCTTTTTAAAATAAAATTTTTAGAATTTTTAATATCAAATAAAACTTTTTTTACCACATTTCATTTTCAAATTATTTATATTATTGATTTAAAATATATTTATTCGTAATATTTTAAATGTTTCAGCATTCAAGATAGCTATTTTTGTCATTATCATAAATGCCTTGGTCATTGTAGCACACACACTCCTTAAACTCAAAAAAGATCAACTAATATGATATTTATCAAAATTTCATTTCAAATATAATATTATTTATAAACATTTACAACTTGTTAAGTAATAAAAAACTCAATTAAATCCTAAACAAGAAGTATCTACCTCTAAATATATTGATATTTTTTCACCTTGATCTTTTTAGACTAACTCAATTAGAAAGTTTCAAATGAAAATCATACTCTTTTAATATTTTTCATGATTATACAATATTTATTTGGGTTTTTTTGCATGAAAAAAATGAGGATGGTAAAGTCTTCATAATATTTATCAAGAAGGTTGAAAATGAAAAAGGGAACAAAATAATTTTCATTCAAATTTATAATGGGGGAGAATTTGATAATGAATATTTTGATGAACTTTGTCTTTCACAAGTTTATAATCAAACTCTTTCCAATCCTAGAACAACTCAAAAAATGCGGCTATTGATCGATGGAATTAAAATCTTTAATAAATATCAAGAGCCCTGTTGAATGATTTAAAACCTACTCATTAATTTTGGTCTGAGTTATTTAATACCTGTTATTTTATCATAAAACATATTCTTGAAATATCCATCTTGAAAAAGACCTCTTATGAACTTTGGAAAAATAAAATCTAGAAAATTGATTTTTTTTCAAATTGTTTAGATGTAAATGCTACATTCTTAACTCTAAAGAGGACATAGATAAATTTGATCCAAAATCCAAAAAAGGAAATATTATTAGGTACTCTAACACAATTAAATCCTACTGAGTCTTTAATAAAATAACCAAACCCATTGAAGAATTTATTCATATCAAATTTGAAGAAAGTATTATTAAAAATTCCTTCTAATTTGAAAATGTGGATAATATTAAACCTTTTACTTTTAATCATCCACCTTCCCAAAAACATCCTATCATTTATTATCCTTATTATCCTTTACAATAAAATTTCAAATAATTCAAATTCACTCCCTTGGAAAATATTATTGGTGATTTTAAAAATGGTACATATACTATAAGTTCTATCTTAAATGAAGTTGAATAGTTTTTTTTATTTCTTTTCTATAAAAAAACCTTGATAATTATATTAATGAAAAAAATTGAGTATTTATATAAAGAAACATCTAAACTAGTTCTAATGGAATAATGTTTGGACTCTTGTTGAAATACTTAATGATCATCCTATTATTGGTACAAAATGAGTTTTTAGAAATAAATTATATAAGCCTGGCAACATCATATGGAATAATTCTAGACTCATATTTAAATGATATAATCAATAATAATCCATTTTTTATGATTAAACCTTAACCCCACCCCTATTTCTAGGATAGAATCCATTATAATCTTGTTTTCATTTGTCACCAAGATTAATTGAAAACTTTTTCAAATGGTTGTTAAATGTAATTTTTTAAATAGTTTTATTTATAAAAAAAATTGAAAAACCATTGGTTTTGAAAAAATAAAAATCTGAAATTCCATTTTTAAGTTAATTTATATTTTATATGGTTTAAAATAAGACCTCTAGGGATTGGTAGGAAAGTTTAACTAGTTTAACTTTATCAAATTACTTCAAAATGGTAATATTTGATTTGAAATTATTTATAAAAAATGTATAAAATGATATTTTTAACGTTCAAATCTATGTCAATGACGAAATATTTAGATCAATAAGTGAATCTATTTGTAATGAATTTTAAAATTTTAGTATAAAATAATTTTAAATGAGTTTTACGGGTGTGCTAAAATTCTTTCTTGGTTTTCAAATCACTCAAAATGGGGATGGAAGTTTTCTTAGACAAAAAAACAAAACAATGAACTAATAAATTTTTTTGGCAAGGATCATGCAAAGTAAATTATCACTCCAATGACTATTAATTATAAGAAATCATTTGATTATTCCAGTAAACTGGTTGATAACAAGTGTTATAGAAGTATGATTGGGAGTCTAATACACCTTACTATAACCTAATTAGACATTATCTTCAATGTTAGTCATTGTGCTCATTTTCAAGAAAATCCTAATGAATAAAATTTTAAATATCTTAAATGGATTTTTAATTTTTTTTAAAGGTTATAAAAAACATGGTTTATTTTATCTTAAAGGGACCTCTTTTAATATTTATATTTCTTTTGATGCTGATTTGGGTAGTCAATTAGATTTGAAAATATAAGTGGGTGGGTTACCTTCTTAGACATTCCTTTATCTCTTGGAGTTGTCAAAAAAGAAAATTTAGTTTATCTTTCTACAACTGATGAATAATATACAACCATAAGTATTTTTTCACTAAAATTATATGGATGAAAAAAACTATATAAGATTTTGAGCTAACATTTCTTCATATTCCTATTATATGTGATAGTTTTACCACAATAAACATTTCTAGAAATCATGTTCAGCATACACACACAAAGAAAAATGAATTTGAATGTCACTTTATTAGATACCACTTTCAAAAAAGAGATATTGTGTTATAATAAATTAGCATGGATATTCAATTAGATGATATCTACAAAAAACCGCTTTCTTAAGAACATTTCAATTTTATTAAATTAGAGTTGGGAAAGACAAGATTATAATTTTTATTCTTTTTTCCCATTTTTATATGTTTTAACTTTTCAAATTTTGATTTTTTTTAAAATAATTTTCTTATTTTTAAATCATATTCTTAAATTTTTTTAAAATAATGTTTTTATGATCACCTAGATTACCTTATATTTACCTCTTATCTAATAACCCTTTTTTATAATTGTTTTTTCTTAACACAATTTACGAGAAGATTTTAGTTTTTTAGTGGATTAAATTCAAATATTGGAATAGAAAGGTTTAATTTTGAGGCAGTAAAAAACCTAAAAGTTTTTTCTATGAACACATATTTCTAAATATATCTATTTTATATCGTCCCTTCCTCTTTGATCTTTATTTATCGCCTACTTATTATCATTTATTATTATTTCCTTATCTTTTATTTTTATCTTAAATGAGTGTTTTTAATCATCAAAAATGGATATTTGTAAAGACCTGGAATTTCCGTAGAAATTTCTTTTAAATACAGGGGAATTTTACGAGTCCTCGAATTTTTACGGTGCTTGATTGTGAGGCCCGGTGTGCCCAGAATCAATTTCTGAAGTTTTATTCGGGTAATTTTAGTAAACGTACGAGCAGGTTTTTATAACTTTTGAACTAGTGCTTGGAATTGAAATCTGAGGGCACCGTTGAACTCGCAGCGCCGATATTCACTTAAGAAGACTTTCACCACCACGGAAGATGATCTGGTATGAGAGTTGATTTTTGGGTTTCACGTGGATTAATAAAATAAAATAAGTGACAACTTATTTTATTATTATTGAACCCACGCCATGTGGTAAAGTTGGTTAAAATCTCTACTTGGGAGTTGGTGGTGGGACCTCCACACCCTAACCTCCCATGGGGGGATAATTGGGGTGGGGACCACCTAAGCAGCATAACCTCCTGTGAGAGGTTATGAAGTGGGGTCCACATGGGGCTTAACCCCCCATTTAATGGGAGGGTAGGAAACATCTCAACTCTCCCTCATTAATTAGGGAGAGCCTCTTGGTCTCTAACTCCTCTCTTAATGGAGAAGGATAAAACCTCCTCAAAACCCCCAATTAATTGACAGAAACCCCTTAAACCTCTTCGTGTTTAATTAATTGGGGACCACCCGGGCCTCTAACCCCCTCTAAACACCCCAAATTCAATATGCCAACCTCTCGTGCAATTAATTTGGTGGAGGCTCTCCTCTCTTTTTGAGTTCTGAATAATTGTTCCAATGACATGAACTTAATTAAGTGGGGGCCACATAATTAATTAACGCCAATGAAAATAATATATTAAAATCAATTATTTTGGCACATTTACTCACTCTTTAGTGAAGATATTGGGAGAATAAAATCCTCCAATGAAGAACACGAAGACACCAGCGACAACGCTTCTTCCTTAGCTTCTTCCTTGGAACCCCCTTCCGATGTGGGACTTCTTTGACGAACCTTCTTCCTTCCTCTTCCTCGTCAAAGGATCGACGCACGAGCTTAGAAGTGAAATCGTACAGCGAACGACGACAACATTTTCTTCCCCCATGACGAATGAATGCCTGATAATTAAAAAGGTGGGGGTGTGTTTTAAGTTATTTAACGCTTTATCCTCTCACGTTGAATCACCTTCTTGAGCCGCTTGCTATCATTCTAACATGGAGGGTTCGGGCCGAACGAACACGGCCTAACCCCTCCACAACCTTTGTGGTTTCGGAACCTTGAGCCGATGGCTATGTAACAACAGCATGGAAATGAGGCGACATCGACAAAGATGGAAAATAAAGGTCGCGCTACATGTGGCCTCCGCAAACTGCACCGCCAGCGGAGCGGCACCCGACCCGCCTACCCGCGCACTACCTTGTGCACACCCCGGCCGCAACTGTAGCCTACCCGGACTACCGGAACCCAGCCCACGTGCCCCGCATGCTTCCCGGCGCACCCTACGTGCTGTCGGTGCACCCAGTGCCCTGCCCCGCGCCCCCGCGCCCAGGCTGCCCTGCCTGCGCGCCCCAGCGCCCTGCCCAGTGCTCCCACACCATGTTGCGCCCTTCCCGGCGCACCCGCAGCCTGTCACTAGCCTCTCGGGCCGAGCCTCCCGAGTCACTCCCCTCACGGGGCTGGCCAAACCTGCCACTGGCCTTCGGGCCGAGTCACCCACGTGGCGACTTTCGGCCCAAATTGTCCACACAGTCCGCTGGGCGGGGCCCAGTGGACTTGGCCAAACTAAGCAGACTGACCAGCCCAACGGGCTTGGTCAGACCCAGCAAGTTAGTCCGGGTCGACCCAGACCAGGTTGACCCAGACTAGGTTGGGCCGAGTCAGTCCGACTAGGTCAGACCAGACTCGGGCCCATTCCACTCCCTTTACTTTCTTGGGCCATATATTTGGCACTGGACGACTGTTTGATGAACCGTCAGTGGCACAGGAACTCTTGGATCATAGTCATCCCTTTGAGTATACCCCACTTCAGTTCTGGGTATTTTTGATTTACGACCGGGTTGGATCGTACACGAATCCAACCGGGCCCCCTGGATTAAAAGGGCTAATAACTAACAGACTGGGCGTCCGATTGACGCATCGTCTGTTTCTTTGAGATGCCTATGACGTGGCAGACCTTTGAGATACTTCTTCGTGGGACTTCATGACACTTCGAGTATCATCTTTTAGCTCGTGGAGCAGACCCTCCCGGAGACAAGCGAGCAGAGTACGGAGACCTAGTAGTTGGATGAGACCTGACGACTGCTTGACCGATTCGATTCCGAGTGACTCGACTAGCCCAGTGGGGTGCGCTACTCTGTGAGGTTGCAGACCCATGGCGGAGGAGCACCATTTTGTGAGGCTCTAGACCCGTGGTACTTGACATGAGGAGTACCTCTGTAGGCTATTAGGGGGAGCGCTACTATGTGAGGCGGCAGACCCCAAGTGGGAAGCATCTATGTGTGACATAGTTGTCCCACGGTGCTCGGCAGGAGGAGTACCTCAGCAGTATAAGGTTAGTGAGTAGCACCTCAGAGTCATGAAAGGGCCACTGTAATCGACAGAGGAGGAGTTTTCCAGTAGTCGTGGTTTCGACAATAAAAATCCTGGTTTTAGTTGAGTCAATGACCTTTGTGTTTTCCTCATGATTGAGATAGGTTACTTGATAACTTAGGTATATGTATGTTCATATACCTAAGTGATGGTTATCCGTTGAAATCATACCTTGTGTTTTATACTTGTTGGATTTAGTGAGACCTTGAGGGTCTCGGGGTCCCTACTAAGTATCTTTATACTCACCCCTGCACGGGCTATGCCCACACCTCATTGTGTTGGATGCAGACAACGGACAGTGCTGACGAAGGCCGAGAGCGCTAGGACTGGATGGTACCCGGAGGAGGACCTTGCAACGTATCGGTACACAGTGGAGTCTGGTGGAAGTGGAGTGCTAAGGATTCCATCTTTACCTACCCTACAGGTAGGAACCCCAGATGATGATCCAGGAGCTGCTTTCACCTTCCAGTTATTTATCCATTTTTAGTTGTACTTGTTTTCAGTTGTATTTTTACTTTATAGTTGGGCTTGTATTCTGTCCCCATTTACTTTCAGTACACTTGTTATACAGCTTTTACTTAGTTTTTTCTTCTGGTTGTACTCTGGTTGTGTGTGTTTATGATTTATAAAGGCAATGCCTTCCCAGTTTTAGGGAATTATGCCTTTGGTGCTATTTTCCATCTCCTGGCCTATTGAAGGTGGGCTTGGGGTAGTCATGATGTGGGCCCCAGGGGATGGGTCATGAGAAATTGGTATCATAGGAATCATTTCTACTGTAGAACTTATGAATCTGATATTTCTTTTTTGTGAAGCAATAGTGTTATGGGTATTAAGTGTGGTTTTTAGTTCAGGGTGTCCAGTGTTGGTGCGGGAGGCCGACATATCCATACACTAGGACCCTGACTTCGGATTTCTGAATCAGTGCACAAAACCACTGATTGTATGTGTGTTTTCAAAAAATTTCTTTAAGTCAGCTCAAACTAGGTCAGTTCACCAGGTGTAGTCTTTTGATCATGTCGCATCTGTTTCTTTTAGGATGCCTCTCTGCAGATGACCAGCTGGAGCCCCAAGAGTTGTACATACTGACAGCCTGCTGAGCGACGAGGCCTCAATACAGGGCCCTCTTCCAGTTTAGGCACCAGCGGAGGCACCAGCAGTACTACTCCCCGTTGGACCACCAATGCCACGAGCCCCAGCAGTAGACGATGCACGCCGCTTGAGCGTGTTGCATGAGTTCCAGTACCAGAGGCCACCCAGGTTCCGGGGAGAGATGGACCCACAGTCGGCTGAGGATTGGCTGGAGGTTGTGGTGAGAGTCTTTAGGCTAGTAGGGACACGAGTAGACATTATGGTGATCCTTGCTACCAGCCTCTTTTAGGCATCAGCAGGCATATGGTGGAGCCTAATGCTCTAGATGCATGACGAGGTGATACTTCTATAGGCAGACTTTGAGAGGCTGTTTTGGGTGGAGTTTGTACCAGACACCCTTCGAGCGGTGCGGATACAGAAGCTACTGCATCTACAGCAGGGTAGCATGATGGTGGTGTAGTACTCAGCAAGGTTCACCGACTTCTCGTGCTACTCCACTGATATGGTATGGGACATGTTCATCAGGGCCCAGACCTTTTAGTAGGGACTCCGGTGAGAGATCAGATCTTCAGTTATCTCCCACAGCATCCCAGTGCAGACGGGGGTGTTGGAGCGAGCCCTCCTAGTGGAGAGTTTCCTTGCTGAGCAGTCTCCCGCAGTGAGACCCACCACTAGCTGACATGCAGTGGAGTCTTCTTCAGCTGACAATAGACCGATTAAGCAGAGGTCCAAGAGGACCAGACCTATAGGTGGTCGACCGCATGACTCAGGATCAGTAGTACGGGGCACAAAAAGTGGAGACAAAGCTAGACCTGTAAGACAGTGTTACTCATGCAGCGGACAGGTTCACATGGCTCGTGACTGTCCGACCGGCCGCACAGATAATCATCAGTTAGTTGAGGGACCTCCCAGGTAGAGACAGAGGTCCGATTGAGGCAGTCCGTTGGGCGGAGGCAGAAGTGGCAGAGGAGCTAGCCATGCAGCTTGTGGTAGACAACGTTACAAGGTGTTTGCACCACCACCACCAAGAGGACCACCCCGACCACTGGGAGCAGGTGGATGGGGCAGAGCACAGCTTCAGGTAGTTAAGGCCTACGATCACGGCATTCTGGAGATGATTCGATGTACGATATATGTCTATCCCACCTTAGCTACAGTTCTTATAGACATGGGTGCCAGTCACTATTTCATTTCTGCTTCCCTTGTTCAGATCTCGGAGATTCCGAAGGAGCCGTTAGTTGAATCCTTACAGCTAAAGACTCCTACCGAAGCTAATTTGATGATAACGCACTGGTTCTAGTAGTGCGAGCTTACTCTAAGAGGTTAGAGCTTCAGTAGGGATCTTCTAGTAGCGTCATCGAGGCCTTATGATTTCATCTTGGGTATGGACTGGTTATCTACAGTCCATGCTCAGATCGACTGTATTAGGCGAAAATTGTGGTGTGTCCTCACGTATGGGACCTAGTTCACCTTCACCTAAGACAAGGGAACCTTTACATCATAGGACGAACTTACTTTGAAGAGGCTACATCCAGTCACTCATCAGTTGTTCTGCCTTACCCTCAGAGCAGTGGATGTCGAGAGTCCGACTTATCCTGTAGTATTGGACCAGTACACAGATGTTTTCCCTGATGATGTTTCATGACTACCTCCTCATAGAGAGGTTGAATTCTACGTTGACATGTACCCCAGGACAGTGTCGATATCTACTCCATCATATCGGTTGGCTCCCACTGAGCTTCGTGAGCTGTGGGTACAGCTGGAGGACTTGCAGGAGAAGGGATTCAACTTACCCAGTGTTTCTCCCTGGGTAGCCCCGATTCGGTTCGCCAAGAACGCGGATGGGGGCTTCTGGAGCTGTGTCAACTATCGTCGCCTGAACCAGGTGACCGTGAAGAACAAGTACCCACTTCCAAGTATTGATGACCTCTTTGATCAGCTGAAGGGAGCTCGATGGTTCTCAAAGATAGAGCTCAGGTCAGGTTATCATCATCTTAGAGTTCGAGATGAGGGTGTGCAGAAGATAGCCTTTAGGTGTCGGTACGGCCACTACGAGTTCTAGGTTATGCCCTTCAGCATAACCAACACTCCAGTGGTGTTCATGAGTCTCATGAACAGGATATTTTAGCCATACCTCGATCGCTTTGTCATAGTCTTCACCAACGACATACCGATCTACTCAACTACTGAGGAGGAGCATGCCTACCATTTTTAGGTAGTACTAGACACACTCTGAGAACACCAACTTTATGAAAATCTCTCGAAGTTCTTGTTTTGGATTCGAGAGGTCAACTTCTTGGGACACGTCATCTCGGAGGCTAGAGTTGTAGTGGATCCAGCAAAGATCGAGGTGGTACTTGTGTGGGAGCCACCCAGGAGTGTGGCGGAGGTACAGAGTTTCCTGGGTTTGGTTGGATACTACCGGAGATTCGTTCCAGACTTATCCAGAGTTGCAGCACCACTTTCATCCTTGATGAAGAAGGGGAAACTCTTCATGTGGTCGGAGATATGCCAGCAGATATTTCAGGAGCTGAGGCAGATGCTAAATAGTGCCCCCATCTTGAGTCTTCCAGAGGAAGGCATGGGGTACGTACTCTACTGCGACACATCAGGGACCGGACTCGGGTGTGTCCTGATGCAAGATCAAGTAGTAATCTCATATAGTTCTCAGCAGTTGAGACAACATGGGTATAACTATGCTACCCATGATCTGGAGTTAGCAGTAGTGGTCTTTTTCTTGAAGATGTGGCAGCACTATCTTATGGGAGAACATTTTACCATGTACTCTGATCACAAGAGTCTCAGGTATATCTTCTCTCAGAAGGACCTGAACCTGAGACAGCGGCAATGGCTTGAGTTCCTCAAGGATTATGACTTTGAGATAGTCTATACTCCTAGGAAGGGGAAAATTGTAGCGGATTCGCTCAGCAAGAGGACTAGTATACAGCTGCTAGGAGTGGCGATAGAGCAGCTGGCAGCCTTACAGTTATCCTTTGTAGATAGGGATGGATCATCCTATCTACAGTCTCTTATAGTCACTCCCCTAGTTCTTCAGCGAGTCAGGGAGGCGCAGCTTGGGGACACTGACAGCGAGACTCGATGTGCTCAGATATCCATAGGGTAGGCACCTGATGGATTTTCTAAAGGTGGGGATCACGTCATACTCTTCAGAGGACATACCATGGTACCTGTTTCACTTCAGGAGGAGGTGTTGAGGGAGTTCCACACTTCCCCTCTAGCGGTATATCCAGGGGTGGCAAAGATGTATCAGGACCTTCGACGATAGCATTATTGGCCATGTTTGAAGAAGGCAGTAGTAGAGTTTGTCTCATGGTTCATCACTTGTCAGCAAGTGAAGGCAGAGAACCAAGTACGAGCAGGATTGGTTCAGCCCTTAGAGGTCCCAAAATGGAAGTGGTATGGGGTATCCATGGACTTCGTGATGGGTCTTCCACGTACATCCAGGGGTCACGACTTGATTTGGGTGATCGTTGACCGACTAACCAAGTTGGCCCACTTCCTACCGATCAGAGAGCAGGGCTCAGTAGAGAGCTTAGGGCGCCTCTACGTGCAGGAGATTGTGCGTTTGTATGGAGTACCTTCTTCTATTGTCTCCAAATGTGATGCACGATTCACTTCCTGACTATGGAAGGGGTTTCAGGAGGCTTTCGGGACACATCTTTGCTTGAGCACCGCCTTCCATCCTCAGACTGATGGTCAGACCGATAGGACCATCCAGACCCTCGAGGACACGCTTCGTGCATTCATCCTCGACTTTGGTCACAGCTGGGAGGATCACTTAACTTTGGTGGATTTTTCCTACAGCAACAGCTATCACTCCACCATCGGTATGACACTTCTTGAGACCTTGTACGAGAGACCTTGCAGATTGCCACTGTGATGGACAGACCCAGGGGAGTCAGAACTAGTAGGACCAGAGATGGTACGAGCTACCACGAAGAAGGTGCAGATCATCCAGGAGAAGATGAATACTACACAGAGCAGGAATAAGTTTTATGCTGATAGAAGATAGAGACCTCTAGAGTTCGAGGATGGCGACCATGTCTTCCTACGGGTCTCAACACGACGAGGTCTATGGATATTTGGTCGAGGAGGAAAGTTATCTCCAAGGTTTATCGGACCTTTCTAGGTTCTCAGCAGAGTAGGCAAGCTGGATTACCACCTAGATCTTCCACCTCAGTTTCACCAGGTGAACGACGTCTTCCACGTATCCAAACTGAGGAGATACGTGCACGACCCTTCCCACATCATCGACCACGGGAGCTGGACATCGATGACAGGGTGACTTTCACGGAGTTTCTAGTGGAGATTGAGGATCTATAGGAGCGTGTCCTGTGTGGATGTTCAATTCCTCTGGTGCACGTTCACTGGAAGCATAGAAACCTCCAAGAGAGCACATGGGAGCGGGAGGCTCTGATGCATGCTCAGTACCCCCTTCTGTTCCCTTAGTGTGATTTATAGCTTACGGGGACGTAAATCCCTGAGGTGGGGAGAATTTAATGACCCGGAATTCCTGTTTAATTTCTTTTAAATACATGGGAATTTTACGAGTCCGTGAATTTTTACGGTACTTGATTCTAAGGCCCAGTGTGCCCGGAATAAATTTCTGAAGTTTTGTTTTGGGTACATTCAGTAAACGTACGAGTGGGTTTTTATAAATTTTGAACGGGTGCTCAGAAATAAATTCTGAGGGCACCGTTGAACTCACAACGCCGGTATTCTCTTAATAAAACTTTCACTTCAATAGTAGATGATCGGGTATGAGATTTGGTTTTTGGGTTTCACGTGGAATAATAAAATAAATTAAGTGACAACTTTTTTTTTTGAACCCACACCATGTGGTAAAGTTGGTTAAAATCTTCACTTGAGAATTGGTGGTGGGACCACCACACCCTAACCTCCCATGGGAGGATAATTGGGGTGGGGGCCACCGGAGCAACATAACCTCCTGTGAGAGGTTATGATGTGGGGTCCACACGGGGCTTAACCCCCCATTTAATGGGAGGGGAGAAAACCTCTCAACTCTCCCTCATTAATGAGGGAGAGCCTCTAGGTCTCTAACTCCTATCTTAATGGAGGAGGATAAAACCTCATGAAAACCCAAAATTAATTGAAGGAAACCCCCTGACCCTCTTCATGTTTAATTAAGTGGGGACTACCTGGGCCTCTAATGCCCTCGAAACTCCCCAAATTTAATATTCCAACCTCTCATGAAATTAATTTGGTCGAGCATCTCCTCTCTTTTTGAATTTCGAATAATTGTACCAATGAAATGAACTTAATTAAGTGGGGCCCACATAATTAATTCACACCAATGGGAAAAATAAGTTAAAATCTATTATTTTGGCACGTGTATTCACTCTTTAGTGGAGAGCTTGGGAGAATAGAATCCTCCAACGAAGAACGCGAAGACGCCAACGACGATGCTTCTTCGTCGACTTTTTCCTAGGAACCCCCTTTTGACATGGGACCTCTTCGACGACCCTTCTTCATTCCTCTTCATCATCAATGGACCGGCGCACGAGCTCGGAAGTCAAAGCGTACGGCGAACAATGACAACATCGTCTTCCCTCGTGACGAATGAATGCCCGACAATTAAAAAGGTAGGGGTGTGTTTTAAGTTGTTTAACTCTTTATCCTCTCACGTTGAATCAACTTCTTGAGACGCTTGTTATCGTTCTAATGTGGAGGGTTCGGGCCAAACGAATATGGCCCAAACCCTCCGCAACCTTTGTGGTTTCGAAACCTTGAGTCGATGGAGATTTAACGACAGCATGGAAATGAGGCGACGACAACGAAGACGGTGAATAAAGGTCGCGCTACTCGTGGCCTCCGCGAACCGCGCCCCGGCCGAAACTGCGGCATGCCCGGCCCACCGATACCCTGACCGCGTGCCCCACATGTTGCATGGCACACCCCTCATGCTACCAGCATGCCTCGCACCCTTCTCGATGCCCAGGAAAACGGCCCGGTGCCCCCCCCCCCCCCCAGCGCCCTGCCCGGTGCCTCGGCCGCTTTCACGGCACCCCCGGGCGCCCTACCCGGCGCCGCAGCGCCCAGGCCGCCCTGCCCACGCGCCCCCACGCCCCCGTGCCCTTCCGGGAGCACCCGCAGCCTGACACTGGCCTCTCAGGCCGAGCTTCTCCCCTCGCGGCGCCGGACGAACTTGCCACTTGCCTTTGGGCCAAGTCACCCACGTTGTGACTTTCGACTCAAATTGTCCACGCAGTCCACTGGGTCTGGCCCAGCGGACTGGGACGATCTGATCAGACTGACCTGCCCAATGGAATGATTCAGACCTAGCAAGTTAGTCCGATTCAACCCAGACCTGGTTGAACCAGACTGGGTTGGGCCGAGTCGGTCCGATTGGGTCGGACCGGACTCGGGCCCATACTGCTCCATTTAGTTTCTTGGGAAATATATTTTGCATTGGACGACCGTTTGACGAACCATCAGTGGTGCTAGAATTCTTAGAGTATAGTCATCCCTTTGAGTATACCCTGCATCAGTTCAGGGTATTTTTGATTTACGTCCTGGTTGGATCGTACAAGAATCCAACCGGGCCCCGGGATTAAAAAGGCTAATAACTAACAGACCGGGTGTCTGATTGACGCGTCGTCTGTTGCTTTGAGACCCCTATGACTTGGAAGTCCTTTGAGATACTTCTTCGTGGGACTTTGTGACACTTGGAGTATCGGTTTTTAGTTCATGGAGCATACCCTCCCGGAGACGAGCGAGTAGAGTACACAGACCTAGTAGCTTGCTGAGACCTGAATACTGCTTGACCGATTCGATTCAGAGTGACCTGACTAACCCAGTGGGGAGCACTAATGTGTGAGGTGGAAGACCCATGGAGGAGAAGCGCCACTGTGTGAGGTGGCAGACCCATGGTACTAGACAGAAGGAGTACCTCTATAGGCTATTAGGGGGAGCGCTACTGTGTGAGGTGGAAGACCCCAGGTGGGAAGAATCTCTGTGTGACGTAGTTTTCCCGTGGTACTCGACAAGAAAAGTACCTCAACAGTCTAAGGTTAGTGAGTATTGACTCAGAGTCGTGATAGGGTCACTGTACTTGACAAAGGAGGAGTTCTCTGGCAATCTTGTTTTCGATAATAAAAATCCTGGTTTGATCTGAGTCAATGACCTTGGTGTTTTCCTCATGATTGAGATGGGTTAATTGATAACATAGGTATATGTATGGGAATATACCTATTTGATGGTTATTCATTGAAATCATACCTTGTGGTTTATCCTTGTTAGATTTAGTGAGACCTTGAGGGTCTCGGGGTCCCTACTAAGTATCTTTATTCTCACCCCTGCACGGGCTATGCCCTCACCTCATTGTGTTGGATGCAGACGTCGGATAGCGCTGAAGGAGGCCGAGAGCGTCAGGACTGGATGGTACCCAGAGGAGGACCTTACGACGTATCGGTACACGGTGGAGTCTGGAGGACGTGGAGTTCTGAGGAGGCCATCTGTACCTACACTTCCGGTAGGAACCCCAAAGGACGATCTTGGAGCTGCTTTCACCTTCGAGTTGTTTTTCCCTTTTTAGTTGTACTTGTCTTCAGTTGTATATGTACTTTATAGTTGGTCTTGTATTCTGGCCCCCTTTACTTTCAGTACACTTTTTATATAGCTTTTACTTAGTGTTTTCTTCCAGTTGTACTCTGGTTGTGTGTTTTTACGATTTATAAAGGCAATTTCTTCCCATTTTTAGATAATTACACCTTTGGTGCTAGACGTCATCCCATGTCCTATGGAAGGCGGTCTTGGGTTAGTCACGATGCAGGCCCCGGGGGACGGGTCGTGATAGTATTGTTGAACCACTCATGTATTTTTATGTTCAAAACCACTAAAGTGTTTCTAAACTTTTTATTTTCAATGCTTCATATGTGTATTATTTATATATCATCCTATTGAACAATCAGACCAATTAAAGGTGTCAAATGGAGTATGGAGGGATACCTTAAAGACTTTGATAGTCTTTACCAAATTAATACCTAGAATAGATGCACCTACTAGCTAATAGAGTTTATATAACTTTTTATGAGTATGTCAATCCCACTGAAAATCCAGTGGAGTCTGGATAGAAACAGTAACCTAAAACTGTGTCACTTTCTAGTCGGTGTCTTTTATCTAGCTCAGTCAATATGCATTAGATGGTGATTTTAAAAGTGTTGAATTTTCTTGTTAAATCCATGGATCAACCCAAGGGACCCCTAACTCTAATGAAGGCTATAAATAGAGACCTAGGGAGGCCTAGATCAAAATAAAAAAAACTATATGATAGCTACTTATTTTTTAACCGATTTACAATGTGATTTTCAAGTGTTCTCTAAGCTTCTTCCAAATTGAAAAAGGAAAATCAGGCTTCAATGAATTCAATTCAATTTCTATTTTCCTTATTCCCATTGAGAAAATTACACCCTTTTGTAATATCTTAAAGTCTCTCTTTCTTTTACCTTCTCACTTATTCTCTCTCTCAATTTCATATTATTTTAAATCCTCTAGAGAGATAATTGAGTAATTTTTAAAGGGTTTGTAAAAATAAACATCTTTATCATTGTCTTCTTATTTAGTATCTCACCACCGTTAAAGTGAGGGATCATGGTTCTTAGTTTTTGGTTAAAACCAATGGTATTATTTTAGTTCTTAGTTTCTGTTAATATAAATGTATTATTTCTTCTTTGGTTCTTGGTTTCCATTAAAACTAAGGGAGAAATATAACCATGTCAAACCTTCTTGAGGGGAGGATACATAGGGGATGATTCTTGATCAATTTCTGAACTACTTTATCAATGTATTCCTTTTTAATTTCCATAATTTAAGTTTTTCTAAACTTAAAAAACTATTTTACAGTATTTTTTATGATACATTGAATATGTTTTTATTAAATCCAATACTTTCAAGTTAATCACATTAATTTTATAGCATCATTTTTAAATTTCTTTAAATGGAAATTCACCCACCCCCTACCATTTTATCTCTAACCTACAATATGTATATCTTATTTTAATTCTAACGTGTATAATAAAATATAAACAAAACATTGAAATAAAGAAAAACGTTAAACAAAATAAGCAAAAGAAAACATAGTTCATTATCTTCTAAGGTGACACCTGAAATAGATCCACCTCTACTCTAGCCAAACCCATATGTTTTATTTCATGTGGATCACCTAGAAATATAACATCAGGAAAATATAATGGATCAAAAGGGATATCTAAGAAATCTAACACATCAATATGTATGAATTCTAGACCTTACGATATCACCCTAGGGGTCCTAACACAACTTGCACATGTACCGAGCTCTAGGATGCCAATAACATGATTTGAACTAAAAACAAGAACCTCTAGGTCGACACAACTAGAGAACATGTTATGTATTGGAAGTCCCATAGAACTAGTTGTCAAAATATATGGACCCACCATCTGAGCCTCAACAATCCAAGAAACTAACCCTTTCTAGCCATGGTGAACTACTAAACTATGGGGGGTGAACTCATCCATATCATCCATTAGCCTCATAGACCCTCTTAATGTCAACCAACCAATAGAGGAGTATATTTCAATAAATATTATGGAAAATTATCTATCTATCAATATTCCAAATGGATCCTCTCACATACAAAACCCAACCAAGGAACCAACTCAAATATCATAGCCAAACCTTAAGACACGTGATCCAAGGTTAGACTAGTACCAACCCCATTATCATTAATTTTCAAACCAACATCGACCCTCCTAGGGTCCACAACTCACAAGGAATCCTCACTGTCCATCTCAACTATAATAAGAAAATGAATCCGTATGAGGGGCTCCTCCAACTCTAGTAGAACATCAGCCCAAGAATGTTTAAAGAAACCTCATCTACCATCACACCACAAAACATAATCACGAGTAATACTAATCCTAAAAGAGTCCCAGATACCTACTTCAAACTCCAATCAATGAAACCCAACTGCACTAGACACCGAACAATTCCAATATGGCTTATTTTCTCTAAGATAATTAAACCTTGAGCAACCAAACTAATGAAACACATCAAAGAAACTACTCACTTTTACCTCCCTGGAAGCATCTGAAGAACCTCAAACTAAACCCCTTGTAAGCCTCAAGACATGGTGATCAATTAACATACGGCCCTTTCCCAAGTATCATGATAGAAACCAAACTTTCGGAAGATTATATAACAAAAAAACTCTAAGGAATCCTCCCAGAAAACCATAAACCAACCTAGAATATCTCTAATTAATCTCACCAAAATCCTATAATCACCATAAGGTCCATAGCATTGCATCATATACTGTAAAACACTCATAACAGACTATCTATAGGTCCTATTCAAGACACAGGGTGAGAAGGGAAGAAAAACACATCCAAGGAGATAGTACATGATGTGTATAATGTACATGATGTGTACCCCCAACACCCTCACTGGGTCATATACCTTAACTCGACCTAGCCAATACTATCATAGTACAAGGCATGTCTTCCTCATATAAAGAGTGTAACCCACATGGGGTACTTGGACACTTGCCTCACACAACCTCTATAATATCCCAACCTGACTCATTATAAATTGTAACCATATTCGTTGTGCTACATGACCTTAAGTGAACCTCACCAAACACTAATTCTTTCTAACTATTAGTGGGGCATAAGGTGGTAATGTGTGGAGACTATACCCCCTATATTGTAGTATCGATAATATTTTAAATAAAAAATATATCAAAAACATCTATCACATCATAATATATAGAAATAAAAAATAAAATGGACATGTTATAAATAACTAAAAAGAAGTCATATAAGAATACAAGACAGATCACCCACTATGCTGATCACATATACATAATAAGAAAAATAAAATAAAATCATTTGAGTTCCTAATCCTAACTCTAATACTTGCCTCTTCCCAACCTCTGGGCTCTAAGATATCATGCTCAATCAGGAAAAACCCAGGCCCCTACCCAACTTGTATTAACAAATAAGTGAGATTGTGCTTGGGTACCTAGCTGTTAGGTCATCCTAAGAATTTTGTGGGTATAAAAATCAATACAGAACCACCAACATAGGAACATAAATACATAAAATATAGTGATATATGAATTTCACATAGTCAAAATAAATAATAATAAGAAGAAATTTCTGATATCGAATTAATAAATAACAGTTATCGATCCTTAGGTTTGTGATCCCGACTGAAAATATCTACTTCATCCACTATTAGAGTATCTTAGAGTATATTTTGATGACTATGCCAACCATAATATCCCAGACCTCCATAAAGGTATTTTTCATTAGTATCACATAACTCCCTATAGGGGAGTTTTATTTAGTCATCAAAGACCACCCATTAATGGTGTTTTATTTAGTCATCATGGACCACCCATTAAAGGTTTTTTCTTTAGTCATCATAGAATACCTGTAAAGGTTTTTTTTTGTATTCATCAAGGACCAACTATGGAGTGTGTTTATTTATACATCATGAACCACCAATGAGGGGTGTTTTCTTTACTCATAAATAACCACCCATGAAGGGTGTTTTGTTTAGTCAATATGGGCCACCCCAATGTTTTTTTTTCTTTAGTCATCATAGACCACCCATCAATGGTGTTTTATTTAGTCAACACAGACTACCCATGAAGGGTGGTTTATTTAGTTATTAGGGACAACCCATAAAGGGTGTTTTCATTATAATTCACCACATACCGCCTCTTAGGGTGTTTTTTGTAATAGTATCAATACCACATCTTTGGGAATTTCCCACATCATTTAATATAAACATTGCCTCAAGGTATTTTTCAATGTTAAACATAAAAGAAGGAAATATGGGTTATCCTTACACAAAAACCCAACATGCATAAATGGGTTCACCATACCCCCCCCCCCAGAGTATGACTCTAAATCTCATAGTCAACACATTCCCAAAACACTTACCTAGGTTTTAAGGTGACACCCACAATCATCTACCCATTCGAAAATTCACTTCTCAAGGTTTTCCAATAGTTGGGTTACTATTTTGGGTACCCTTGGTCACTACATTGGAAAGGTACCCTGCTTTGGGACATTTAGGTTAACATAAGGTAGGAAACACTACTTGGAGTAACCTTTACAAAAAACTAACTCTGAGTTTGAAACCTATCATTTAGGGGAATCATATCCCACATCCCAATATCTAACATTTGATGGCTTCATGGGCCCATCAAGGAAAGTCTGAAAGGAACCAAACTTGATATTGGACATGGATCTTCTTAAATTCCTAGTTCTTACTAGAATTATCCCCTCACCCAACCCAACTTAACTATCCAAATGACTCTAAGGTGTCTTAAGGGTCTTCACATGGCCTTCTTCGGGGTCCTCACACCCCCCCTCTTTGAGGTGTCTAAGGAATAAGGGAAAACCATTTGAATAAATTCTTCAACCATAAGAAGTAAAATCCAACAAGCTAGTGAACACAAGACAATGTGTCCTTGGAATTTGATCAATTAATTTAATACATTACATTTAAATTAAATATTCAATTTAAATTAGAAAATTAAATTAATTAATTGAGTGGTTAAATATCTTTAATGGCATGAAATTACATCACATTCATCCTAAATAACATGCATTAATCCATATGGAAAGTACCTAGGGCCATCTACCTCATCCTGAATCCTTTTCTATTTTTAACTCAATGCTTGAAAAATTCTACCTAGAATCTCCAAGCATCGGTCAGCCTTTTCACCTTCCACCGACCATAAAAAGTCACCTAAGGACCTAAATCATGCCAATTCATCACCAAAACTTAATAATAATCATTTTATAATTAATTTAAACAAATCAAACATAAATTTACAGCATAATACAATTGGGAATAATTTCTTAATTACTTACTGGTTCCTATAGTCACATCAAAACTATGACTAAACACACCTGATGTAACAGCCCAAGATTTTATGAAAAATATTCTTTTTTATTTCACTAATGTCTTGTGTTGTACTCTACACCAAAAGGATCTTTCACAACACGCATCATTGACTTGCCTTGCATTACACGCAATCGCGACCTTCCTCGATATCTTGCGCCGTACGCAATACCGAGTTTCACTAAACAACGATATGCTATTAAAATATTATTAAAACTAGCCATTATGAATAATAATAACCACTTTTTGAAATTTTATAAATTTTATTTTTCAAAATGGACTTCATTTTTGGATTCGGAATACCGAAATTAGCCTAGGGTGAAATTTTGGTACTTTTCTGAAAACTTTCAATTTTTGATGAATAGTGAAACCACTAAGTGGTAGGTTAAAAACTGAATTTTGCATAAAACTTAATTTTACCACTTCTGTGAATCGAATTTCGAAAATCCGATAGACACGGTTGATATCAGTATGTAAAATGTGGTTCAATGAGATAAAAATAATTTTTTGGTGAATAGTAACTTTTTACTTTTTTTACAGCGGTTAATAGTAAATAGGGTAACTAAGGGTAAAAATGATATTACTATTACCCTAACACATGTCCTAATTCTATTGGATAAGTTTAATTAGACCAAAAACAAACTTAGGAATACAATATGACCATTTAGGCCCACTTGGGTTAGATTGGGACATTTATTATTAATTTATTTAAAGAAGGGTTAAAATAGTTAAAATCAAAGTTTAATAAGTAAATCATTTTTAATATGGGGTTATACATAAGATAAATTCGACTATAAATATTCATTAGAAAGATAAAGAGATTTCCTACATAATGGTATTTTATTTATAATTTTTAGACATTAAATAATTTAATTTATTTATGACACAATGATGATGCAGTAATTATATTATTAATAAAATATTGACATAATTGATGTTATAAACACCAAACTAAATGTAATTTGAGACTTTTTATGAATTACACTAATTTTCTAGGTTAATATGATATATTATTGTTGATTTAATCAACTTTTTTCGAACATATAATTCTATTATGACTTTCACAAAAATCATATATCAAATAGTGTCAAAATTGACACAAAATAGTTTTTAAATCAAATATTATATTATTAATTGTTATTTTATTCCTAAAAATCTAATGATCGGCCAAATGACTTAGATAAGGATATATATATTAATAATAAACAATTTGGTGTTCGTTTGGCATGTTATAGTAAGTGTATTAACCTTATAGTGAAAGAAAACAAAAAGACACGGTAAAAGTTAAATTATTTAACTTAGAGTTAAATCTAATTGATAAGGTTAAAATAATACCCTAAACTTGTCTAAATCCTATTGGTTGATAGGCTTTCGACCCATCCCCACTTTAGCTTCGAAATAAGATCCTTTGTAACCATTATAAACAGATTTTGACTTTAATATAAAATAATATTTTGAGATATTCCTAAGGTGCCCCTTTCCTCCCTTATAAAAGGACACCTCCTCCCCCTCCTCCTCACACCAATTTGAGCACTCAAGCTCGGCCAAACCCTGCCAAAATCTCTTCTCCACTTCCCTAGAAACATCCTAGAGGTTCTGGTCTTCCTCAAAGACCAATTTTAGTTCCCTAAGAGGAGGTCTCCAAAAGGCGCTTCAAAGAAGAGGTAATTACCGTTACCAATTCTTTCATCTTTATTTCTTCTTCCACTTCTTCTTCTTAGGTTTTTTCATTATGAAGTAATAACATCAGTATCACTCATACACTGATATGTTATTATAAGTATGAAACAACCCTATTTCACCATCTATCCATCCTACGGAAAAAGAAATCACCGCGCGTGCGTACGTACGGAATACCGTCTCCACGCCGTGGTATAATCTATTTTCCACCACCACCTTACATGGATGGGTATAATGGTGTAAAGAATAACTATACATAGTTATTACAACATCATATTGATTCTGATATATTGTATAATCCACTCCAATTCAATTCAATATTTATGGAAATGATATCATCGCTCGTGCGTACGTACGGACTACCGTCTCCACGACGCGATGAGATTCATTCTCCATGTTAACCATTTAAGAATGATTATAAAGTATATATAAGAAATAATAATTAAATATAGGACATTATAAAGCTACTGGATTTATGTATATATATATGTATGTCATCTACTTACTTCCATTCAAGACAATAAGGAAAGGAAAACAGCGTTCATGCGTACGTACGGACTACCGTCTCCATGAACGGTGTTTTTCATTTCATTTATCTATCTATTATATATATATATACTGAATATATATGATATATAAATCATATTTTATATTCTGGAAGTAAGTAAATCATGATATAAGTAATAATAATGTCAATAACAACAAGTCAAAACACCTACGATAAAAGAAACGATTTTACCCAAAACGCTTCTTTAACATGGAATTTACAAAAGAACGGGTAATATAATGTCATAAGTGAACCATATATGATATCATAACAATGAATATGATTCTGTAATAAGTCAATGACATTATTTAAACCATTATACAGGAGCTTCGGACACGTACAAAGCAAATCGGACCTAAGGTAAGGGAAATATCACAATCTCATCTTTATCCGAGATTGCTTATACTTTAGTATTTACTGGGGTGTATTTTATCATCCACGTCCATGTTTCCTGAATATGTAATATTATTTCCATCCACCTACAAATGTTTATATCCAATTTTACCCTTCGGTGAGTTTTTAGTAAAGAATATTAAAGGAATCTTTTGTTGTTTTTCGTACGAGGTACTTTTTGACTTTTCCGACAAAAGTACGAAGAATGTTTTTTTAACTTATACGGCATGAATGGATTTCTTAAAACATTATTTACAAGAAGCTTCCTTTACAAGTTTTCAAGTTTATTTTTAATCAACTTATTTTATTTTAAAGTCGTATGACATGTTATGAAAGGAAAAATGTTTTTGAAGTAGAAAGGATATTTTCCTCAAGAATGGAGTTCAAGTATTTTATCAAAATTATTTTCCATCTAAGATAATAAAAGGGTTCTGTTTTTATCCCTATTATTACATGGATTTGATTATGTTGTGATGGAAACATTTTTATGAATTCCTTTATCTTATATGAATTGTTTTATGATGTCATGTTGTTTAAGAATCCCATTTTTATTACATGGGTTATGCGATGATGTATGATTTATGATTATGTGGCACATATAAGAAAGGATTAATTATAAGATGGGTGGGACCTATATCTCCCTCCAATGCATTGGGTAAAGATTTTATATCTCATGAGATAGACAGGGCTGGAACGGTAGGTTATACCGGTTCAGTGAAACAGGACTGAAATGAGGGTTACTCAATTCAAAAAGGGACTTTGTCCACTAAGATAGTCTTGGCAATGAGTCTTGACTAACAAGAAATCATTCTCTATGATTATGTGTGAATGACACAAAGTTTCATGTTTTAAGTTATGATCATTGTGATTACATTTCACACCCATGATTTACCCCATGTTATGAAATTATGATCTCTTTTGCAGGTTAAGATTTCCAAAAGTTATGTGCTTATGTATATGATGTGATTGATATTTCTTTTGTTTACCCTTACTGAGCATTTGAGCTCACCATTTTATGTTTTCTTTTCCCCAGGATATAAAGAAATGTTTTAGGTAAAAAAAAGGAAGATCTTTATGGGATATTTTGAAGATCTTTCACCACGATTAGAATATTACGTTCCGAGTTTCCAAAGACACTAAACTATTACAATCCTTGTGTGTGTGTTTTTTTGTTATGTACTAAGTATTCCGCAAATGTAATGTAATGTCCATGTACGTTAAGCTTCGGGTCTCTATAGTTGGTATCAGAGGAAAGGTTTAGTCAACCTTTGGAAACTAGGATGCGAAAACGTTAGTGAGATCCCTAGAGATATTTCTACGGTATGTCTAGGGATGTCCCTAAGGTTAAGTATACGTATAAGTTATAGTACTAGAATTACGCTAATGATCATAGAATTAAACCTAAGATGTTAGATATTGAAGTTACTCCCCCTTTATTATGTTGTTTTCCCTAGCATGATTTTTGCCTCTCACACTATTCTTTTTGGGTTTTAGACGATGGCTGGAACCCGAAGGAACCGTGTTGATCAATGCAATGGACAATGCAATGATTGCCCTCCTGAACAAACAAATGTTATGGGAGATGGAGTGCAAAATCTTATTGCTATACTTACACAAGCTATGAATAATTCTGGACTTCCAAATGATCAGAGAAGGGAACAATATTCTATTGAGTCCTTCATGAGGCAACATCCACCTTCTTTCAGTGGGTCTTCTGATCCACTTGTTGCTGAACAATGGATCAGTACCACTGAAAAGATATTTTCAGTTCTTCAATGTTCTGAGCATGATAAAGTCATATTAGCAGTATATCGTTTGGAAGGTGAAGCTGATCAATGGTGGAATCTTATCAAGAATACGAGGCAAAGAGATGAAATTGAGTCCATGGAATGGGACGAGTTCAAGAACTTGTTTTTTAGTAAGTACTTCCCTCGTATTCTTCGAACAAAGATGGAGAAGGAGTTTCTTAAACTAAAGCAAAATGATGATGAATCTGTTGGTATATACGAAGCGAATTTTACAAGACTTGCAAGGTATGCATCTGGAATTATCATCCAACCTGAAAGTAAAGTTGATCGATTTTTCAGTGGCTTAAAACCAAGTCTTCAAAGGGCATTAGCTATAAGAGACTTCAGTAGCTATGAATAAATTGTGCGTTGTTCTATCAAGGTAGAAATGGAAGTTGGTGTTACATATCCATCTCATGCTTTTGACAAGAAACGAAAGATGGAGTTCAAGGAGAAATCTTAGAATAATGGTGAAAAGAAGATGAATGTTTCCTTATGCACAAAGTGTGGAAAGAAGCATGGTGGAGATTGTATTAAAGGGACTAGAAAATGTTTTAAGTGTGGAAAAGAAGGTCATCGAGTAGCTGAGTGTCGAAGTAATGGAAAAAGGGATTCTAATGATGTGAATAAAGCAAACATTGCAGAGAATGCACCACCAACACTTCAATGCTTCAAGTGCAAGGAAATGGGGCATTATGCTAATAAATGCCCTAATCCAAGGGTTAGTGATGATCGACATGAGAAACCGCTTAAGGAAAAGGACAAAGGGAAGTCACATGCGATCACCATTGGCGATGTTGAATATGATAACGATGTGGTGGAATGATTAAGTGTTTATGTAATGGGATTCCAAAATAATGTTGTATCATAAAGTATTGGAATATTTATGTATTGGTATTCAAAGTGATTCAAATATTTTTGGAAATAAGATGATATGCACATAATAAAGGGAAAATGAGAAAATGAAATATTTGATAGTATTCATGAGCTCATGATTGATATAAGGACTAAGTGATATCACGGTTTGAGTATATAGAATTCTGAGGATTTTGGTATGTGGAAAGTGTTAAATTTTAACTGCATTCATGTTTACACTAAGGTTCGATGGGTATTCAAGAGAATACATGATTAAGGCCTTTGAATGTTTGGAATGTGACCAACAAGATATATCTTATGATATATGGGGATCAACGATGGTATTAAATCTCTGGTAATCATTTTCACTATGTTATGAGAATGGACTGCAGTATTATGGATAAGCCTAAAGATTGGAATGGATTATGTTGGACATAAGTTAGTATTGTTTAAGGATAGAAGTTTTTTCGATATTATTGATGGGATGTTATAGTAATATAGTTTTAGAAAAACGACAACCTGCAGAACGGGCGACAGCCCATCGCCTCGGACAAGGCTGTGGGAATCGAACCCACAACCGAAGTGCGACTGGCCTTTATCGCCTACCACTGGCCTACAGGAAGTCCCTGTTTAGTAGAAACTAGTTTTATTATATTAAGCAGTATGATATATGAAGTATAAGCCTATTTTAGGAACCATATATGATTAATCCCACTATAGATCGACTTATGTATATAAATTTTGCTAACCTTTTGAGATAGATGGAATGACCCGTCATTCTATCACATGATCTGCTAACACTTCATGAATAACAAATTCAACTTCATTTATTTAAGAGATGAAGTTGAAATTGTTAAAGGCACGAACAACAGTGAGGTTGTACCAACATAAAGTAAGTATTTATTCTAATTCAAATTCTTTAACTTTAGGGAAACGATCTTGAAAACCAAAAATGTTGTCCTAGTGATATTATATCTGATGAATCAGATGGTACCTTAGATCGTCACAAATTTATGGATTTGTGATTGTTGGCTTTTCCATAGCCATGTTCTCTACCACTCTCTATCAGAACATGATGGTTAGATTTTTCTTCCATATCCATATTTTCACCTATGTGGAAACCCAGTGATTAGTTTATTTGGGTAACCGTTAAGTTTCATACTTCTGTTTTAAAATATTGGTTTTGGTATTCCTTTTTACGATGTGGGTTTCTATTAAAGAAACTTTCGAATAGTAAACCATTTATAACCCCGACGAATTTCGAGGGCGAAATTCATTTTAAGGGGGGTAGAATGTAACAGCCCAAGATTTTATGAAAAATATTCTTTTTTATTTCACTAATGTCTTGTGTTGTACGCTACACCAAAAGGAGCTTGCACAACACGCATCCTCGACTTGCCTTGCATTACACGCAATCGCGACCTTCCTCGATAGCTTGCGCCGTACGCAATACCGAGTTTCACTAAACAACGATATGCTATTAAAATATTATTAAAACTAGCCGTTATGAATAATAATAACCACTTTTTGAAATTTTATAAATTTTATTTGTCAAAATGGACTTCATTTTTGGATTCGGAATACCGAAATTGTCCTAGGGTGAAATTTTGGTACTTTTCTGAAAACTTTCAATTTTTGATGAATAGTGAAACCACTAAGTGGTAGGTTAAAAACTGAATTTTGCATAAAACTTAATTTTACCGCTTCTGTGAATGGAATTTCGAAAATCCGATAGAAACGGTTGATATCAGTATGTAAAATGTGGTTCAATGAGATAAAAATAATTTTTTGGTGAATAGTAACTTTTTACTTTTTTTTACCGCGGTTAATAGTAAATAGGGTAACTAAGGGTAAAAATGATATTAATATTACCCTAACACATGTCCTAATTCTATTGGATAAGTTTAATTCGACCAAAAACAAACTTAGGAATAAAATATTACCATTTAGGCCCACTTGGGTTAGATTAGGACATTTATTATTAATTTATTTCAAGAAGGGTTAAAATAGTTAAAATCAAAGTTTAATAAGTAAATAATTTTTAATATGGGGTTATACATAAGATAAATTAGACTATAAGTATTCATTATAAAGATAAAAAGATTTCCTACATAATGGTATTTTATTTATAATTTTTAGACATTAAATAATTTAATTTATTTATGACACAATGATGATGCAGTAATTATCTTATTAATAAAATATTGACATAATTGATGTTATAAACACCAAAATAAATGTAATTTGAGACTTTTTATGGATTCCACTAATTTTCTAGGTTACTATGATATATTAGTGTTGATTTAATCAACTTGGTTCGAACATATAATTCTGTTATGACTTTCACAAAAATCATATATCAAATAGTGTCAAAATTGACACAAAATAGTTTTTAAATCAAATATTATATTATTAATTGTTATTTTATTCCTAAAAATCTAAGGTTCGGCCAAATGACTTATATAAGGATATATATATTAATAATAAACAATTTGGGGTTCTTTTGGCATGTTATAGTAAGTTTATTAACCTTATAGTGAAAGAAAACAAAAAGACACGGTAAAAGTTAAATTATTTAACATAGAGTTAAATCTAATTGATAAGGTTAAAATAATACCCTAAACTTGTCTAAATCCTATTGGTTGATAGGATTTCGACCCATCCCCACTTTAGCTTCGAAATAAGACCCTTTGGAACCATTATAAACAGATTTTGACTTTAATATAAAATAATATTTTGAGATATTCCTAAGGTGCCCCTTTCCTCCCTTATAAAAGGACACCTCCTCCCCCTCCTCCTCACACCAATTTGAGCACTCAATCTCGGCCAACCCCTGACAAAATCTCTTCTCCACTTCCCTAGAAACATCCTAGAGGTTCTGGTCTTCCTCAAAGACCAATTTTAGTTCCCTAAGAGGAGGTCTCAAAAAGGCGCTTCAAAGAAGAGGTAATTACCGTTACCAATTCTTTCATCCTTATTTCTTCTTCCACTTCTTCTTCTTAGGTTGTTTCATTATGAAGTAATAACATCAGTATCACTCATATACTGATATGTTATTATAAGTATGAAAAAACCCTATTTCACCATCTATCCATCCTACGGAAAAAGAAATCACCGCGCGTGCGTACGTACGGAATACCGTCTCCACACCGTGGTGTAATCTATTTTCCACCACCACCTTACATGGATGGGTATAATGGTGTAAAATATAACTATACATAGTTATTACAACATCATATTGATTCTGATATATTTTATAATCCACTCCAATTCAATTCAATATTTATGGAAATGATATCATCGCTCGTGCGTACGTACGGACTACCGTCTCCACGACGCGATGAGATTCATTCTCCATGTTAACCATTTAAGAATGATTATAAAGTATATATAAGAAATAATAATTAAATATATGACATTATAAAGCTACTGGATTTATTTATATATATATGTATGTCATCTACTTACTTCCATTCAAGACAATAAGGAAAGGAAAACAGCGTTCATGCGTACGTACGGACTACCGTCTCCATGAACGGTGTTTTTCATTTCATTTATCTATCTATTATATATATATATATATACTGAATATATATGATATATAAATCATATTTTATATTCTGGAAGTAAGTAAATCATGATATAAGTAATAAGAATGTCAAGAACAACATGTCAAAACACCTACGATAAAAGAAACGATTTTACCCAAAACGCTTCTTTAACATGGAATTTACAAAAGAACGGGTAATATAATGTCATAAGTGAACCATATATGATATCATAACAATGAATATGATTCTTTAATAAGTCAATGACATTATTTAAACCATTATACAGGAGCTTCGGACACGTACAAAGCAAATCGGACCTAAGGTAAGGGAAATATCACAATCTCATTTTTATCCGAGATTGCTTATACTTTAGTATTTACTGGGGTGTATTTTATCATCCACATCCATGTTTCCTGAATATGTAATATTATTTCCATCCACCTACAAATGTTTATATCCAATTTTACCCTTCGGTGAGTTTTTAGTAAAGAATATGAAAGGAATCTTTTGTTGTTTTTCGTACGAGGTACTTTTTGACTTTTCCGACAAAAGTACGAAGAATGTTTTTTTAACTTATACGGCATGAATGGATTTATTAAAACATTATTTCCAAGAAGCTTCCTTTACAAGTTTTCAAGTTTATTTTTAATCAACTTCTTTTATTTTAAAGTCGAATGACATGTTATGAAAGGAAAAATGTTTTTGAAGTAGAAAGGATATTTTCCTCAAGAATGGAGTTCAAGTATTTTATCAAAATTATTTTCCATCTAAGATAATAAAAGGGTTCTGTTTTTATCCCTATTATTACATGGATTTGATTATGTTGTGATGGAAACATTTTTATGAATTCCTTTATCTTATATGAATTGTTTTATGATGTCATGTTGTTTAAGAATCCCATTTTTATTACATGGGTTATGCGATGATGTATGATTTATGATTATGTGGAACAAATAAGAAAGGATTCATTATAAGATGGGTGGGACCTATATCTCCCTCAAATGCATTGGGTAAAGATTTTATATCTCATGAGATAGACAGGGCTGGAACGGTAGGTTATACCGGTTCAGTGAAACAGGACTGAAATGAGGGTTACTCGATTCAGAAAGGGACTTTGTCCACTAAGATAGTCTTGGCAATGAGTCTTGACTAACAAGAAATGATTCTCTATGATTATGTGTGAATGCCACAAAGTTTCATGTTTTAAGTTATGATCATTGTGATTACATTTCACACCCATGATTTACCCCATGTTATGAAATTATGATCTCTTTTGCAGGTTAAGATTTCCAAAAGTTATGTGCTTATGTATATGATGTGATTGATATTTCTTTTATTTACCCTTACTGAGCATTTGAGCTCACCCTTTTATGTTTTCTTTTCCCCAGGATATAAAGAAAGGTTTTAGGTAAAGAAAGGAAGATCTTTATGGGATATTTTGAAGATCTTTCACCACGATTAGAAGATTACGTTCCGAGTTTCCAAAGACACTAAACTATTACGATCCTTGTGTGTGTGTGTTTTTGTTATGTACTAAGTATTCCGCAAATGTAATGTAATGTCCATGTACGTTAAGCTTCGGGTCTCTACACCTGAGAGGTCCATGATGCACTCTCGGTATCATACTGGATGGAATCCCTAACCAATGACCTTAAAAAAATCTCAATTTAATTCAATTTTAAATATAAAGCTTATAAAAATAACTGTAAAAACATACCTCACTAAAAAGTTTCACAAAATCATGTAAATGTTATCTCGTGATGTTCTCTAGATTGGATGAAAACAATTACCATGAGAATCGGATGATTTCACCATGCTTCAGTGTAATCATCTCAAGAACCTTAACTAGAGAAATTTGAAATTAAATAAGAAATAAGGGAGAGATAAAAAGAGGTTTCTAAAGGGAGATAATAACTTAAATCACTGAATAATGACATTAAATCCACACTAAATTGACGGGGACAAGGAGAAAGATATGAGGGGGTTATATGGACCATTCATGCATGAGAGGAGAAGAAAGGGGGCTCCCCATTTACTTTTCAAAGGGTAAAAAGGTAAAATTCCATTTTGAATTAGCTGTACGATCTGGCCATATGGTTTTCCAAACCATTCACCAATCATGTGGTATTAACTACCTAATAAAAACTCATTTTCATCTTTGGACCATCTGGTTTACCAAAACTTTATTCCAACCATGAAATTTGGCACTCTCTCGGTTTACAGTACTTCACAAATATTTTGTACAACCATGTGAAAATAGTGCACCAAGCCCTAGGTCCAAGCCACCTCACATGATTTCTTATAAAATCTATATGGTTTCTTCCAAACCATGCACTAATCATGATAGAAAACCACATTCTTTTAAAAAAATAGATGAAAAACTTCTTAGGGTGCTATATTGTTTATCTTAATTTATTCACATCAAACCATTCACCCTTAGAATAATCCTTTGAGAAAAAAATTAAATTTAACCTAATGCTCTCAAGACTCACCTGAGCACCCAAGGCACCTCTCGGGTCTCAAACCATATCCAAAAACATTATCTTTCTATGATAAAACTCTCAAATTATCAATATGAATCCCAGTTGTCAAAAAACACCATCCACCAATTCAAAAATTCAAAATTGGTTAGAATTTACCAACTCATAAATGGTATGGTTTTTTACAACCTCACCTCCATAACACTTATCATACCTAGGAAGATACATCAACTATTAAACTATAAATCCCAACCTAATAAATTAGTCAATTCACATTTTAACAATGCAATTATATCCTCAAAATCTAAATGCACCTCCTTAGAATATCTCTAAAAACAAGGCACACCAAGAACCCAAACTTTATCCACTACTCGTCAACACTACCTAACATCAAGACAACACTCCACAATGGTTACTCATCATAAGACACCCAAGTGTTTTTATCTCATTAACCACCATGTATGTAATTATATTTTCTATATGACTTCTCTATGGAAATATCTAGTCAAAACTTGAAGCATTCCCATAATTTCCAATATGATGTATCCAATGCATTTTCTATCCCACTACATGAAATTACAAGTGAGAAAGGCAGTCGAACATCCTCTGGTTGACTTATCTCAAAAAAGGATGTCTTCACATCCTAATACTTTACCCAAAGACTGATCTATCATCCATGACCCTTCTAGTATGAGGTTCAAACACCCATGGTTAATATCATTCTCTCCTCCATGATAAAATATTCATCTTCACCCTAATGAACCATATTCTGACCTCCAGAGATCACACTCTGTCCATCAGAGAACATTATGATTGGATGTGGTTGAGACTACTCATCCTTAATTTTCATCATCAAATGTAATTATCACTCATTCCTATACCATGTAAACATCATCCACGGAACCCACCAAAATTTAGTTTGTAATGAGGTTCACCACCCTTAACCAGCCACCGGTGTACTTCCCACTGTATGGATTCACTTCTTCCACTCCTCAAGCATAACCTCAATAGGTTTTATCACTAATGAATTTGTACCACTCCTTCCAAGCCACACTCATTACTATCAGCCTCTACCACATGTCTTTTCCACCCCACCGAGATCACCCTATGAATTTATATTCAAGTCAAGCACTTTATTAGTTACATGATCTAACACATGCCCACCCATCACCTGGGAAACATCCTAAAATACAAGTATCTTCCCATTCTCTCACTGCATACTAAAACACATCTATAAACAACAGGTTCAAGTGCCTAAATGACCATGCCCTTCCAAACCATCATTGATACCAAAATCACTAGCACCCAAGGTATGAAACTCAATAAAATATAAAGCATCAATATGATAAACCATAACCTCGATAGCACCTCTCATGCATTGATTCCCAATGTAATCACCTACCCACACTATCTACCTAAAATTCATTAGTAGTATCTAGATAAACCCTCTCATGGGTTCCCATCAAATATTATTAAATAGTAACTCACTATGGTCTGAGTCACATATAAAGTTCTCTGGGTCTCCAACCTATCCTGATAAGTTTGGATTCTCACAAAACATAAACCACGAGGTGCCAACCACACTCCCAAAAATCTATGGGATACAACATGCCGAACCACCCACTCATGGGTCCCATATACATATACAATGATATCTCATGAAAACATTTTCCACCATAAGGGAACAAATTCTCATGAGAATCTTCACATGAGACTACTCCCTTGATAATCACATCCTCATTGTCTGTCATTTATATATATATATATATATATAACAACTTCACCCTAGATGATTCGTGTCAAGGAACCATAACCATAAAAAAATTAGATAAAATTACATTCCAAGATATACAGGAAACCACTATATACGTTTTTACTATAACTTTAAATAACCAAAACTATACAGTAGTCACCCATAATGGGTTTATCATAAGGGGATCCAATGCTCGTACTAACGTACTAGGGTCACTGTACCTCCTATACACAAGGGGGTACATTATCACCCTCTATCATCAAGAGTCTCACCATAGATCCACATGACCTACCATTAATGAATACATATATACATGTTTCTATAACTGAGTATAATTCCAATGAAAATTTATATGGGAAAATTTCATATCAGTTGTTGTTGACACTTTAAATAGATGAACATATGATACCACTTTATATCCTCCCCTTATGCCAGAGACTACTGACTAGTAGTGGGGTATAAGGGGTACCATGGGGATATTATACCCCCTGTATAAAAGTATCAATACAGTCATAAATAATCAAGATATCAAACATCTCCATCACAACAAAGTATGTATAAATAATAATAAAAAACTAGGTATGCTATAAATAAATGAAAATATTTTATAAAATCATACTAGAAGTATCACCTACTAGGTTGATCACATGTGCAGAATAAACAAAATAAAATAAACAAAGTGATTTATTACTCCAAACTCAAACTCTCACCTCATCCCAGTCTCTAGAATCTGATCAATTCTACTAATTATGAAAAACCTAGGCACCTCCCCAACCTATACCTATAAATACTTGAGAGTCTTCTTGGGTACCCAAGTGCAATGGAATCCCAATAAAGGTATGAGTACATCAATGTTTAGGAAACCAATAACATGGTCCCATATATAATAGTAATGTAGTGATATGTGCATGTAATTTTCTCTGAATATGTAAAAATAAACTGATGATAACAAATAAATAAAAAACCACTATCAATCCATAGTTTTTTTACCCCAATAGACCATACATTCTTCGTATAGTGTTAGAGTTTTTATGATCACATTACAATGATTGTACCAACCATAGTATCATAAACCTCCCTAAAGGAAGTTTTCTTTAGTATCAAAGACCAAACTTTAAGGGGAGTTTACTTTTGTTATCATGGACCATGCATTAAGGGTGTTTTATTTAGTAATCATAAACCACCCATGAAGGTTGTTTTCTTTAGTCTTCATAGGAAACCCATGGATTGTGTTTTATTTAGTCATCATGTACCACCCAAAAAGGGTGTTTTATTTATTAATCACTCCCCAACCATGAAGGGTGTTTTCTTTAGACATCACAAACTATCCTGAAAGGTGTTTTATTTAGTCATCATGAACCACACATGAAGGTTGTTTTCTTTATAATTCATCACATACTACCTCTTATGGTGTTTTATATAATAGTATCAAGACTAACACTTAGGGTTTTTTGTCATATTATTTAATATAAAAAACACCTCAAGGAAATTTTCTATTTTAAACATAAAAATAAAAGAAAAAAAGGGTTAGCTACCCACCCAAACCCGACATACATAAGCAGGGTCAACCCCCCTTGGAGAATGACCCTATACCTCCTAGAAAATGTATCCCCCTAACATTGACCAGAGTTTTAAGGTGAAAACTATGATAATATACTCATTTCTAATGCACCACTTAGGTGTGGACTATCATTGGGAACCATCTGGGGTCTCTAAGGTCACTACGTAGGAAATGTACCCCACTTGAGATTCCTTTGGGTCCACACATGGAATAGAACACTGATTTGGTTCCACTTTAGAAAATACTCACACTAGGTTTAAAAATCACCACTTAGGGTTATCACATCCCACAACCCAGTCTCTAACTCTCTAACATCTTATGTTTTCATAGTCTTAAATAGGAAAGCCTAATAGGTATCACACAAGAGATAACACATAACCCTTATTAATTTTTTATTTCATACTAGGATGGTTCACTCACCCAAAGTATATCAATTATCCAAATGGATTTAAGGTGTATCAAGGGTCTTCACATGGACTACTAGGTCTTTCTATATTAACTCATCTCTCACCCCCCCCCCTGCCTCTTGGAGGTGTCCAGTCATTAAGGCAAAACCATTTGAATCATGTCCTAGAACATTAGCGGTCAAGGAAAAAAATCTAATTCACACATTACAACATGTCTTGGCACTTATTTATTTTATTTAAGACATGAAATTTAAATTAAAAATTAAATTTAAATTAAATAATTAAATTAATTGATTGAACGGATCAACGCCTTCAGTGGAGTGATTACGCATCACATACATTATAAATAAAATGAATTAAGACATATGGAGAGACCAAAAACCACCTACCTAATTATGAAGCCTTTTTAATTTTTAACATGACACTCAAAATATATTTCTTAGCATTTTTATGCATCACCCAACCCATCCATATTCTAACGACCATTGAAAACTCACCTAAGGCCCTAATTCATGCCAACACATCACAAAATTTAATTATAATAATTTGTAATTAATTTAAACAAATAAAAAATAAATTTTCTTCATGATCTAATTGGTAATAATTGATTAATTACATACTGGGACCTGTCATCACACTATCACCTTGACCAAATGCACCTGGGAGGTCCATGACCCCTTTCTGGTATCATCCCAGGTGGAAACCATAACTAATGATATAAAAACAAATATAAATTTAATTCAATTTTATGTTAAAATATTATATAATCATCATGAAAACATACCTCACCTAAAAGGTGTGAGAAAACGTGAAGATGTTGTCTCAGGACATCCTTTAGCTTGGTTAATAAAAATCCCCACTAGAATCGGATGGTTTATCCATAATCTAGTGGAATCATCTCAAGAATCCTAAGAGAGGAAATTCAAAATTAAGGAAGAAAAAATGGGAATATGAATAAAGGGTGTCAAAGGGAGAGGAATAACTTAAATCATATAATAATGGCATGAAATTAATTCTAAATCAAATTGGGGACAATGAGTAAGATAGGGGTCAATTGGCCTATGCACACATGAGGGAAGGAGGAAGGGGTTCCCCTTTTAATATTTTAAGGGTTAAATAATAAAAATATTTTTCTAATGAGTCGCATGATTTTCCAAACCATGAACCAACCATGGGGAAGGAAATTCCCATGAAAAAATCCTTTGCATGGTTGGGTGGTACAATTTACCAAACTATATACCATTCATGAAATTTGTCACTCTCTCAGTCTAAAGTGCTTAACACAGTTTTCAGAAACCATGTGAAAATTGTGCACCAAACTATGGTTCCATCCACATTGCATGGATTCCCATTAAATCTTTATCTTTTCTTTCAAATTGGTCACAAAATATTCTAGAAGACTATGTTCTTTATAAAAAGAACTGAAAATCCCCTCACACACTGGGTGTTACACAATTTCTCTTAAACTATGCACACAAAACCACATCCTCTTGTATGAATCCATGGAAAACTTATAAAATCTAACCTGAAGCTCCTAAGAATCACCCAAGAACCCAAGGAAACTCTAGGTCAACAAACATTAACTAAAAACATCATCTCATGATTCTTGAACTCTTTGATTATTGATATAAATCATGGTTCTTGAAATAAACCATCCAGTAATTCAAAAATTCAAAATCCTTTGGAATTTTCCAACACAAAAATGGGATATAGTTTTATATACTCTCAACAAATACCCCACGTGATCTCTAACTTTTTACCTTACATCGGGTCTAGCTATATACTTTACATTGCCATGTACCCCATTCATGGGGTGTCATGTCAAAAACTCAGCCACATCCCAATTTTCTCTACATAATGTGTCCTGAATACACATGTCATGTAGCCCAATCTTCTACTTTAACCATAAAAGTATGAACACATGTCATGTGATCATGTTTTCTTGAATATAAATCCCTACAAAGACCCTGAAACTCACAAATCTCTCTAAAAATCTCAAACACAACACTCAAAAGTTCCCCAAAAATTCAAAAACAAGATTAAAACTAAAAATTATTTATTTAAAAGGTAAAATAGTGTAAAATATAAAAATAGGCCACCTATTGGTGAAAATGTTGAAGCTTCAATATTGGATCATTTCCATGCAGCCACTGCATCCATATCTACCTCCTTGGATGAACCCTATCATGATCTTGTACTCCTTCATATCTCTTCTCTCTTGAAAGAGTGAAACCCATATGGGGAGGACCCATGTACATAGTAATAAAATAGAGAAAAGAGTAAAATTAAACTAAAAATGAAAACAAATAAAATAAAAATAAAATAAAAACAGAAAATGTGTCAAGGTCTGGCCCTAGATCTCTAGATGAGTTTATAACTCACTTAGAACCCCCCCCCCCCATAATTTTATACTCAATTGTAGGTTAGGATTCCAAAATGATACATTGTTCAAGATATATTTCCATTTTCACATGTGAAAGAAATTAATATTTAATTTATTAAATATTAAATATTAAATTTTACTTGAAATTATGAATGACTCATAATTCCACCAAACTCCAACCCTAAGGTAAACACCCAATTTTGGGACCAACTGAGTGGTCAAAAAAATATCTAAGATCATATACTAAGATAAAATACCATTTTATCCCTGAAAACCACTTGAGAATCTAAATTCAAATTTCCTATGATTTTATAATAGTTCCATGATGTGGTTCATGAAAAAATCCCTGCCATAAATATTCTCACCCCCAAAAAGCCTTGGTGGTCAACCAACAGCCAACATATCACCCTAAGCATTGGAATATCTAATGCCACCATGACCATCTACTAACCAATCTCACAGTGATATCAACACTACCAACAAAAGTTTCATTCATTCGTGATGGAAAAAATGATCCCCACCAGAGTAGTATCCTTATCATCACCCCATGAACAGAACAGCAAAGTCCATAGACCATGTTATGTCCACCACTGAACATAATGATTGGACTAGGATAAATTAGAATGAAATAATAACTTCCCCTATTCCCTAATCCCCAAGAATGACACCCATATTATCCACACTACTTAAAATGAGGATCATAGCCTCCACTGGCCTATGGTGAACTCCCTACTATAAGGACTCCCTTATATTGGTCCTTGAGTTCCAAACTACACGGACTCATGCACAAATGATCCGGGACCTAATGAACCCAGTCTAAGAACTTAAAACATTGACCATGCTCCTCATGTATTTTAATTCCAATCAGTAGGAGAACCCTGGACACTTATCTTCAAAAATAAGGCATCTCCAGTATGTTAAGATCAATTTTATGGCCGTCAACCTCTCGATCATTGATCCAAAACCATGAGATCTTAACCATGCTCCCAACATGGAACCAAAAATCCCAACCATAAACTAATTAATATAGGAAACCAACTGAACGTTTGCTCTTAAGATAGCCTTGATACTAAGAGAAATTCAGGTTCTCTACCTCTCTAGCCCAAGGAAACCTCAAGAATAAACAAATATCTTATTAGGGAAACCATATCCTTAGGTAAACCGAAGCCTAATCCAAACACCACTTAGGATTTTTTTTCCCTCATTACTTCAACCTCATCCATAGGGTGCCAAAATCCTATACCAACCCAAAAGGGTCTCTACGCATCCATTAATAAAGGGAATTCATTCCCCCACCTGAGAACACCTCCAAAGGATCCACATGACCTATCATCATAAGAAAATAACCATATTTTATTTGATTATAATTCCACCAAGAATTTATTTGGGACACTCCATAAAGGTTTTTGTTGAATCTTTAAAAAATTGATACTCTATCATCAGTGAAATCCAATAGAGATAGAAATGTTTCATGTGAATATTATATGCCTGGAATTATGTATGAATATAGGCCTCCTCCCATCAGTTTAAGAGCCAAAAATTATAATAAATCAGAAATCAAAAATTATAAGTGTGTCACCCATGGTAAAAATCATATAATTGTAACATCAACAAATGAAAAACAACAATCTCATATTCTAGTGATCAATAAATCCTATCAAAAAAATTTATGATGCACTAATAAAATATCAATCTCAAGATCTAAAAAATTTCTAAACCACTTTTCTACTAACCTCCAAATAAAAAGATATGGAAAAAGCATGATCTGATACCATTTTTCCATGAACCGACCCAGGTTGACCTGACCCATCACCTGATTCATATTATAGAAAGGTCTCAAGCTCGCCTCCCAATATTCTAGAGTCTAAAAAATTATGATGATGGAAAAAAATAATAAAATCTGGATGTTATTCCCTTTGATTATAGTGAAATAATAATAAAAATAAACCAAACATATACACATCCATGAAAAGAAGGTATGCATAAATAAAAAACTAAAACATGATCACAATGTAATAAATTAAATGATACATATAGACTCATGGTCATTTTATACAAAAAAATTACCTCCCAATAGGATAAATATATAGATAGATAGAATAAATAAATTAAAATAGATTTTGGTTCTACTTACACCCCCTAGCTGAACCATATACTTGATCTACAATTATGGTTGAGAAGCTCTAGCCCAGTCCAAAGACTATATATGAGAAGTTTCATTAAAACATGAAATAATAGTTCTTCACCCAAATTCAGTGTGTATTGTTCTCAACCTAAAATTATACATAAGTTTTGTATGACCACTGAGGTACTTCTATAGGTGGTGGGAAATAAATTCTAGTAGGCCACCCCTAATGGGGGTCCTAACATCTACTTTCATAAGAAGTGCATGAGAAATGTGACATGTACAGGCTAGGCGAATACTAAAAGGCATAATAAAAGATTAAAAAAAGATAAAATAAAGAAAAAGGAAGAATAAAATAAATAATAGAAAATAGAAAACCTTAAATTTTAAGGTGACACTTGAGATAGATCTACTTCTACTTATAAGCTGAAGGATTTATAGCACGTGGATCATCCAAACACATAACATCAGGTGAATCTTCCATATAAAAAAAGATATCCAAGAATCCTAACATGTCAATGGGTATGAATTATATACCCTAGGATCTCACCCAAGGTATCCAAACACAATATGCACCTTTACTAGGCTTTAGGATGCTAATAAAACAATATGAACTGATGAAAGGAACCTCTAAGTTGACAGATCTAGATAACCTGAAAAGTCTTGAAAGTCATGAAAAAGTAGCTATCCTAATATCTAGACCCACCATCAGTATATAAGTTTCTGACTAATTTTACTAGGGATCCTAAAAATCCTAGTAAAATAACTCTCTCTATCCAGGGCATACTACTAAACATGGAGGGGTCACTCATCCAATTCATCCATTAGTGTCTTAGAACCAAATAATGTAAACTGACTAACAAAAGAAAAACAATTTATAAATATCAAGGAAAATATTCAATCCATAAATATCCAAAAGGTATCCTATAAAATCCAAAACCTGAACAAAGAACAACCTCAAACATCTTGGCCAAACCTTAATCCACATGATCCAAGTTTAGCCTAGCACTGAACCCATCACCGCCATTATTGAAACCAGCACCGACCCTCCTAGGTCCAAAAACTCATGAGTCACCCTCAATGGTTCTATAAACTTAAAAAAGAGTAGTACACCAAATAAGGTGTTACTCCAGTACTAGAAAACTTCTGGCCTATCTTGTCATAAGAAAACTTATCCATAATCCCAACACACAACCTAACCACAACCAACACTACACCCATATGGGTATCCAAAAAGAATCCCTTAGACCCATACCAAACTCCACTCAATGACACATAGCTGTATTATAAAACCCATGGTACCAAACCATCCTTGAGGATATAAGTAAACTAAAACTTGAGGAACTGAACTAATGAATCCCATCAAAGAAGATACTTGGTACAACATTTCGAGAACCATTTGAAGAATGTTAAACTAAAACCCTCAAAATCATCAAGGCAAGGTGATAAAAATCCTCACAATCCTTACTATAGTATCATTATATACTAAAACCTTATGAGTATTATAGAGTAATAACCTTAAAGTAATCCTCTGGGTAAACCACTAGGCAACACAGACTATCTCCAAACAATCTCACAAAAAAATCATTGAACACCCCAAGGATCATTCCCTCACGTCCTATGTGGAAAAACACTAATAATAGTGTATACAAAGGTCCCATTCCATCTCTGAGGTGAGAATAGAATCAAAACATTTCCATGTAAGGAGTACATATCATGTATCTCATGTACAAAACATGTACCTCTAACATTTTTTCCGGGTCATGTGCATCAACCTAACCTAGCGTGTACTTATCTAGTAAATGACGTGTATCTATAGTAAATAATGTGAAACCCATATGGATTATAAGGAAATGTGCCTCACATTACCTCTTTCCCAATACCCCAAAAATACTGGTTGAATACCTCACATGGGTTCTAGCCATTTACCTTTCACGACCTTACTCCCCAGACATTGGGTGTCTGACCGAGTACCCAGCCACACCTAAAGTCTCTCTATATAGTGTTTCTAGAATAAACATGTTGTGAAACCTTAATAATATAACATAAACCCAAAATAAATAACATAATATGTGTGTTCTTAAATCACACATTGTGTGATTAGGTTTTCTCGAATAGAAAACACCAATAAAGCCCATAAAACCCCAAAATTTCCTAAAAACTCTCAAACATAGCCCTCAAGGGGTAACCCAAAAAATAAAAACATTATTAAAACTAAAAAATATGGATTGAAAAGGTAAAATAGTGAAACCCCAAAAAATGAACATCCCCTTGGTGAAATTTTCAAAGCTTCAGTCCTAGATTTGTATCACACACCCACTATGGCTCAATCTACCTCCTTAGATAAACCCCAATGTGTTCCCAAACTGCCTCCTCCATATTCTGTTTTGGATAATAATGAAACATAGGGGGAGGATATGTATATATGATAATAAAAAGGTGAAATGAGGAAAGAAGGAAAAAGGGGAAAGAAAGAAAAGAAAAATAAAATAAAACGGGGCCCAGGCTCAGTTCCTAGGATGATTTTACACCTCACCCAAGAAAAATCCCCTATTCTGGACTCCATCGTTGAGTCAAAATTATAATTTGAGACTCCATTCAAGATATATCTCCATTTTTTAATGTATGAATAATTAATATTTAATTAATTAAAAACTAAATATTCTATGAAAACATGAACGACTGAAATCCCATTAAATTTCTGTCATAGGGTTAACACCCCACTTTAAGACCAATAAAGTGGTTTGAAAAATTATCCAAGATTATATACTAGGATAAATTTCAATTTTCCTCCTCAAAATAACCTAGGAATAAAAAATTAACTTTAATCAGATTTCATCAAACCATCACGGTGTGGTTCATGACAAAAACTGTTAAGAATTTGTATCTAGGTTGAGAATTATTCTTAAGGAGAAACATTCAAAGCCCCTGAATATGAACTTTATTGAAGATGATTTCACCAGTTCTGGATTAGGTATATTAGATACCCAGTTTTTGTCACATATTTGTGTTAACAAATACAAACTCGTGGATAGAAGGGAATAAATAAAGGGTGAAGTAGATCTTCATGCAGTAACGAAGAAAGGGTTGTTGCATTATAAGCTGGCTCATATGATCCTATTTTTCAAAATATATTAATTATATAATTAAAAAAATATGTTCCCACTATAAATAGAAATTGTATTTTTGTATCTTATTAGTTCAGGAAATTATTTTCATTCATTATTAAGAACAATAGTTGTTCAATATATAAGATTGATATTTTATATGGAATTTGAAATATAATGAATGGTTTATACATTCTATAAAAGGATAATCCTACATATAGTACTCAAAACAATAAAGTTGGAGTTGATTCTAATTCTACCTACCTTTTTCACTTTCAACTCAAACATATAAATGATAATCATCCTCAAAGACTTCATAAAGATAGATTTTTTGACTAATTTTATTATTAATCATTTGACATATATCCATCTCTTTTATTGGGAAAAATGATAAAGTCTCATTTTGGGAGAATAGGTGAAAGCGATTGTGGACTATTGAATCTCATACACAGTGATGTATGAAAACTAATGAGTACATAATAAATTGGTGGTTATAGGTACTTTGTTTATTTTATTGATGACCTTAGATGGTATGGATATGTGTTTCTGATGAAACATCAATAAGAAAATTTTTAAAATTTCAAAAAGTTTTAGAATAGAGTACAGAATAAAATAGGGAGGATTATTAATATTCTTTGATTATATTGGGGTGGTGAATACATAAGATAAGAATTCATAGATCATATGATATACTGTGGAATTATTTCAGAACTCAATTTTCTTGGATCACCAAAATGGAATGGTGTGACTAAAAGGATGAATCTTGACTTTTTATATATTATTTGATCTATGATTATTCTAAATTAACTTCTTATTAAATTTTAGGGTTATTCTATAAAGACCGCCACATTCTTACTAAACCATGTTCAATATAAGGTAGGAATAAAGACACCATATGAGATATGGGGTATGAAAAATCCTAGTTTATCATATATAAGGATTTAGGGATATAAATCATTCATATGAAGATTATATTTCGATAATATAAACTCAAAATATACCAAATTAATATATTTTGGATATCTAAAAGAAACTAAGGGATATTATTTATATAATTCTACTAATAAAAAGTGTTTGTGGTTTAATTTTCTGCATTTAGTGAAGAGAAATTTTTTGATCATGAATTTATTTGGAGGAATATTAAAGTTATATAATTTAAATATCAATAGATAGTAATTTTTCTTGAGATATAAGTTCATCAGGTTCTAAAAAGAGTTTTAGAAGAAGAACCAACTCAGGTAACATAAGTACCTCGAAGGTCAGGTAGAATTCATATAGAACCCAAGAGATATGGAGTTTTCATGGATAATGATAATGAATTTATATTAATAATTGATAAATAAACATCTTAATGTAAATCTATTGATATTTCTCATTCCAAGAAATGGTTAAAATCCCTGGAATCTGAGATGGACTCTGTGTATAGTAAAAAATTTTGGAACTTGGTGGATTCACCTAATAAGGTAAAACCCATAGAGTGTAAGTGGGTTTATATAAGAAAACTAACATGGATATTAGATTTTATACCTATAAATAACACTTGTTGGTAATGGGTTACAAAAAAATCATAGTATTGAATATGAAGAAACCATTTATATGGTAGCAATAATCAAGTCCATTCAGATTATGTTGATTATAACAACTAATTATGATTATGATATATATCATATGGATTTCAAAACCTATTTCTTTAATGGTAATTTATTCAAGGACATGTATATGATATATTTTAAAGTTTTCTAAATTTCAAAAAAACCTTCTATGAATGTAAGTTATAAAGTTCTATTTGTGGATTATAGAAATCATATTGGAGTTTTAATATCTGGTATGATGATGTAATAAAAGAGTTCGGTTTCATTAAAAACATGAATTATTCTTGTTTATATAAACAGGTTAGTGTGAGTAATGTATTGTTTCTGATTGTTTATTTATATGACATACTTATTATTAGAAAATACATCCCAACTCTTCACTCTGTGAATTTGTGTCTAGGAAAATTATTCTCAATGAAGTACATGGGTGAAATATACTACATACATGGTATGGGGATCTATAGAGATATATCATGGAGGCTACATAGACTTAGTCAAGATACATACATTGGTAAAGTGATAAAGCTGTTTAAAGTAGAAAAAACCAAGAAGGAATCTTTACCAGTTTTATATGGATAAAATCTTATGAAGATTCGGGAATATTTTAAAGAGTTAGATATAATGGTTAGAAATTAATATGTTTGTCCATAGGATCTATCATGTATTCCATGTTATGTACTTTATCTGATGTACCTATGATCTTAGAATTACATGTAGATAATAATCCAATCATGGTGAGAGTCACTAGATTATTCTGAAGAACATTATTAAGTACTTAATAAGGGATAAGGATATGTTCTTGGTCTTTGGAATAGATGATAAGATTTGTGTAAAAGGTTGCATAAATGCTAGTTTCCAATCTAAAAATGTTGATTGTAAGTCTAGATTTGTTTTTTTTTTTTTGAAAAGTTTACATATCACTCGTAAATGTTCTAAATAAGCCACCATGGAGAACTTAAAAAATAGGTAGAGTAAATATCTACATCAGATATTGTGTGGGAATTGGTTTGGATCAAGAAGTTTATTACTAAAATTGGAGTGGTTCATAATATTTAGGGAGTGATTGACCATTACAGTAAAAATAATTGACCTGTCACTTAAGCAAAGTAACCCCAATATCACCAAAGGAATAAACACATCCTTCAAAAATATCATCTCATACATTAGATCATTGAGAGGGATGATTTAAATATCATTTGAGAAGATACTGTTGAAAATTTAGCGAGTCTATTGATGAATCCATTCACACAACATCTACATGAAGGTCATGTTAGGTATCTAGGTATTCGATACTTGATATATTGACATAATTGATATATAATTTATCATTTTTTATAATAAATTCAATCTCCATTAATCATTCATTCATGTGTGCTACAATTTAATTTACAAAAATGGTTGGATGATAATATCCCCTCAAATTATGACTTTGATTTTTCCATAACTTGAGATAACCATAATGTATTAGGGGTTTTAATTATATGTTAGAGTTATCTTGAATTAATTATTGTATTCATTAGAAATTTTTTTATATGAAATAAATTAAATAGATTCGAGATGTAATAAGTAGATCTCTCTTAATTGAACTGGTCCGCTAAAGTACATCATATGAAATGTCATGAAACCATTTATATACTTTGGGTTATATGCTTATTATCAATCCGTTATACCTGAGGTTTGGAAGATACCTAGAATGAGAACATTCATTGTTTTATACCCTAAATAAAAATGTCAATATATGAAGTAGGTAATAAATGGGTGGTTAAGTATGTTGTTGCTCATGTCATCAGTTGGAGTGAAACATAGATGGGATTTGGACACTTTTTCAATAAGTAAAGACATATGACTACTGATTTAATTAGGATTAAGAAATGAATTTGCATGATTAGTTAAGTTATAAAATATCTTTTCAACTACTAGGATGAGGGGAATGTGATTTACTCATATGTAAGATGAATTACATGGGATATATTCATCGATATGTTCAGTATTTTTCAAAGAATCCAGAAAAGATGAGATGACTTATACTATATTGATGTGTTTCGTGTCTAGTGGTCACTCTATGTCATGGATAAAAGGATTATATAAGAATATGTATGATGTATATGATACATCTTGTGGGGGAAAGGATCATATAGAGATATGAGTATCTTTGATAGATATCACACTATCCCCTCAGTTAGTTTCAATGGAATTTATGATTTTATAGAGGCCACTCTTTTCTTACATCTATAAAATCCAGATTTCATATTTTTTGTCAATGAAATCAAGGCTTGTAGGGTTATATGGTTAGGCTCTTGGATATGAATAATGTTTTGGAAAAATCGTTTTGTTCCAAAATGAATAGATCTTAAAGAAACTATATCCAAAATTGATTTTGGATTGATTCACAAAGAGTTTTGAAGTTTTAAATTGATTCATTTTTTTATTTTAGTGGAATTGGGATATTATTGGAAGTGCACTAAACATGAACTATAACAGCCCAAGAATGTATGCTTTTAAAAAATTATTTATTTATTTGGTTTATATTCAAAACAAACTAAATTATAATCTAACATAAACTTAGGTATATTTCCTTAATCATTTTAAATCTTGTTGATAAATTAAAATGAAATATTAAATATTAAATTTTTTCCAATAAATGATATTTTTACAGTTTAATGAAAATATATTAATTTCTATATTAGTAATTAATTAAATTAATTTAAATAAAACACGCTAAATTATGAAATTCTTTACATGAATAAACTTTTTTTAAAGCACATATCTTAATATTATATGTGCTTAATATATTATTATTTTTGAGGAAAAAATATTTTATATTAATTATATATAAATACTTTTTCATGTGTTTATAGAAGCCATTATTTAACATATATAATTTATAAGTCGTGAAGAATATTAATTTCGTTATTTTGTTTCTTTTGAGTAACATATCATTTTCAATATTAAAATATCTATTATATTTGATTTATTTGAGATATTATTATTTGAGTAATAATATATATAATTATTATTATTAATACCCTTATTGTAAAATATTATTAAACAATGATATTTTGGTATTTTTATAAAAAAATTAATAAAATTGAAATTTTAAAAATATACTTAAAAAATGAAATTCCCAAAAATACAATAATAATAATAATAATGTTTGATTGTATAGAATAAATTATTTAAGGATAGTAAAATAATAAAAAATTTATTTCTTAGAATTATAAATCTAATAATTGAGTTTGTTTAGTTAATACATATGGATATTTATATATATATATATATATATATATATATATTTGTGTGTCTGAAATTTTTTCCTTTACAAGAAAATGAAACAATAATAATAATAAAAGGAAATGAAAAATAGGGTGTCGTCCTCCTCCTTGTACCAACGCTGACACCACCAACCATCCCTTCGTACACACACCCTACTAGTGACCACCACCACTTTCATTCATCATAATCATCATCAGTAAGGCCATGTCATCTTCTCTAAACCAACGCTGGTGAAACCCCTCCATTGTTTCCCCTGAACAATAGATGTTATTTCCCCTCTAGCAAACATGTATCGACCACCACCCTACGTCATCACTACCAGGTTGTTTTCCTGATCACACCCCATATCTGTTACTAGGTCAATGCCAATGTTTCGGATAGGAAGAAAGAGATGAAGATTCCTTGAAATGGTGTAATTAAAAATCTATATTATTAGGTGAAATATTTTTTTAATAGGCATTTTCTAAGGGTCTATGTCATCCACCATCATCAAAAATATCATCTTATCATAGAAGTTGAACCCACCTATCATAACCCCTATATAAATTATACTCCCCTTATTAGAAAGCCTTTCAAAGATGAAACTTTGTTTACCATATCTTACCCACTAATTCAAACACACCAAGCTACTACCTTCTCTTGGTTCAAGTTCTCTAACCAAGCATAGCTACCTCTCCTTCAACTTCCATTTTTCTAGTAAGAGGAATATTATTTTTTTCAAAAAGAAATAAAATTCCAAGTTTTATATATACGTGATTTCCAATTTTTTATTTTTAATTCATGATTTATATATATATGAATATAATTTTTAAGTTTATGCTTGGCATATATATTTAAGTATTTTTTTTATACTCTAGGATTATTTTCTTCAAATTAATGTATGTATTTTTATAGGTGTATTATATATAAGTATAAATTATAAATATATATATATATATGATATATTCAATGTTCAAGAAAATTTAATTTTAAGACCACCATTTTCAATTTTATAATTATGTAGATATTTATATTTATATACAACCCCGAGTTTATTATACTCAAAACATATATGCTTGTACTTATAATTATAGGAGTACATTAAATTTATATTTAACTATGGCTTTTCATACTAATGGTATATGTGTATAAATATATATTCATATTTATATATATACACATTTTTTATTATTACATGGTTTTAATAAATAATAAATTCATTACAAAATCAAGAATCCTACTCAATTTTATATTTCCAAGTTGAGCAAGGATGAAATGTTTATTTAAAAATTTTTAATTTTATATTTTTTAGGTATGTTATAAAATTTTGATTTCATAATTATAAGCTAAGGGTATATTTTATTTTTCTTGTAATTTTTTCATGAAAGTAAAATTATGTATACATACATATATATATATATATATATATTATTAAGATAATTATTTAATGAAAATAGTAATTTTACAATTACGATTATGTACACTACTATTTTATGTTCTTATATTCTATAATGATATTATTATCAATGTTTCAAGGGTGTTATACGTTTGATGTATGTTTGTGAATAATTAATTATCATTTCATGATTTGAAATAATTAATATTTCATATTCATGAAAATTCACCATAAATTAAAGTTATGATCTTGATTAATTTGATAATTTTCAAATTATACAAAAATGAAATGTTTTATTAAAAAATATTACTTATTAGTATTTTGTGTGTAATTATGACTATGATTATTATAAGAAATCAAAATTAGATTTAAATTATTTAATGTGAATTTAAATTTACAATTGATATTATATTATGTGAAAGGTTTATATATTTTTCACAATATGTTTTGTGTGAAAGCATCAAATTTTGAATTAAGAAAATGAATTATTCAAGGATGAATTTTAAATGATAAAATGTATCACCTTATATCCTATTTCAATAAAATTAATTTCATGAGTTGATGAATGAATGCTTTAATACATGGATGTTCATTATTATAAATATTCCATGAAAAAGATAAATAATAGGCGTTTTAATGGTACCAAACCTCAAAAGTTATTTCCTAAGCAAAAATTTATATATTTATATATAAATATAATTATGTATATGTATTTAATGCATGATTATATTTTTTAAAGAAAAAACTCCAGTGAAAAATATATATATATGAAGGGAAAGTTTAAAAAAATTATAAAAAATTGGCACTTGGACATTGTAAACATGAAAGTGGAGTGGGGAGTCCATTACTAAGGAAAGTGGGTAAGCCCAGAAATCCTTTAATATTTGAAGTGGCCCATTATTTTCATTGAATATATTGCTTAATATTTTATGAAAAATCACTAGATTACTTTATATCATTTTCAAAAGTGTAAGTATTTCCAAAATTATTATAGTAAATTCAAAGTGTAATTATTTTTCAAAATCAAATATTTAATGAATCTTCATAAGAGTATTCCAAAATGTATTATATTTTGAAAAGTTTTTTAAAAATTATGTTTTTAAAATTATAAGTATTTTTAATGTGTTTTCCAAAGCTATGTATTTTTAAAATTATTGTAAAAATCATTTGAAAAGGTATTTTCAAAATGTATAAGTATTTTAAAAAAGTATTTTCAATGGATTTTTAAAAATCTCTAACTAAGAAATTTTTATCACCCTATGTTTTTATAAAAAGTTTTCAGGTTAACTTAGAGGTTTCATGGAGTTTAGCTTCAATAAAGAGTTAGCACGAGTAAAGTCTTATCACTACTATTTTTCTTATTATTTTAACATAGATAATATGTGAGAGTGGTCATTTTTCCTTCAAATCCAAGACTGGAAAAGATCCTCAGATGTAAATGATATATATATTTATATATATATATTAGTTACTTTTTATAAAAAAAAATATAGCAACTTTTTGTACTGGATCCGGAAGAGCGGGTCTGGGGATTCACAGTTGGTATCAGAGAAATGGTTTATATAAGTTTAGATATTAAAAAAATAGGTTAAAAAAATTTAGTTTCTAAGTATATGATTTTAGTAAAAACTATTTTTCATAACCTTTCAGGTTGAGGAAAAATCTAAGTGTTAGAAATATGTTTTTGAACTCCTAAGAACTTAAGTAAACTTTAATAGTATAGTACTTTTGGGTTTCTAGTTTTCTAAATTCTAAAAATAGAATTTTAGTATTTTTCCTAATTACTTGGAAATAATTTCAAGGATAAAATTCTATTTAAGTGGGGTAAAATGTAACAGCCCAAGGATTTATGCTTTTAATAAATTTTTATTTATAGATTTTTTTATATTCAAAACCAACTAAAGTATAATTTAGTATAAACTTATGTATATTTCATTAATAATTATAGATATTGTTGATAAATTAATTAGAAATATAAAATATTTATTTTATTTACAAGAAAAAATATTCGTATAGTTTAATGAAAATATATTTATTTTTATATTATTCATTAAGTAAATGCATTTTCATGAAACGCGCTAAAGTATGAAGTTCTTTACATAAAGAATTTTTTTGAAAGCACATGTCTTAATATTATATGTGTTTAATATATTATTATTTTTTAAGAAAAACTATTTTATACGAATTCTATTTATATACTTTTTGATATGTTTATAGAATCCCTTGATGAAATTATGTAATTTATAAGTCATGAATAATATTAATTAATTTATTTTTTTTTGAGTTTCATATCATTTTCAATATTAAAATATCTATTAGCTTTGATTTATTTGAGATATTATTATTTTATTAATAATATATATGATAATAATTATTAAAACCCTTATTATAAAATATTATTAAATAATGATTTTTTGGTACTTTGTTTTAAAAAAGTAATCAAATTGAAATTATAAAAATACACTTAAAATTAAATGCACAAAAATAAAATAATAATTATTATTATTATTTTTGTTTGAATAGATTAAATTATTTATGGATAGTAAAATAATAATAATTTAATTTCTATAAATTATAAATTTAATAATTGATCTTGTACATTTAATACATATAAATATTTACCTATATGTATATTTGAAATTTTCTATTTATAAAAGAAATAATAACAATAAATTTAAATAAAATGGGAAATGAAAAATGGGGTGTCCTATTCCTTCATGAACTAACACTAACATCTCTATCCATCCCTTCATGCACACACCCTATCAGTGACCACTACCACTGTCTTTCATCCTAATCAACATCGGTAAGGACACACTGACTTCTCCAAACAATTGCTGGAAAAACCCTCCAGTGTCTCCCATGAACACTCACCATCAATTCCCCTCTGGAGAATACATATCAACCACCACCCTATGCCATCACTTCTAGATCATTTTCCATATCACACCCCACACCTGTAATTAGGTTGAAGCCTATGTGTTGGATATGATAAAAAACAAGAAGCTTCCGTACAATGGTGTGACGTGGAATAAATAATATTAGTTGGTAGGATGTTTTAATATGAACTATGTATAAAAATATCAACTTATCTTAGAAGTTGAACCCACCTGTCTAAACCCTTCTATAAATGGTACTCCCCCTTCTGGACAACCTTTCCAAGTTGAAAATATTTTTTACCCTCTCTTACATATTGATTCGAACACACCAGGATACTTTCTTCTCTAGGTTTGAGTTCCCCAAGAAAGCAAAGATACATCTTCTTTGGTTTCCACTCTTTAATTAAGAGGGAATTGTTTTTTCAAAAACAAAAAATATTTCAAAATCTAAGTTTTGTATATATGTTATTTCCAAGTTTATATTTTTTATTCAAGATATATATATATATATATATATATATAATTTTATGCTTGATATACATATTTAATTATTATTTTTCATACTCTGTGATTAATTACTTAAAAATATTGTAAGTATTTTTATGGGTGTATCATATCTATGGTTACATTATACAAACAGATATACTAATCAATGTTCAATATCATTTAATTTTAATACCACTAGTTCCAATTTTATAATTATATACATATGTGTATTTATATACATCTGCATGTTTATCATCTTCAAAACATATATGCACATACTTCGAATTATGGAAGTATTTTCAATTTATATTTATGTAATATTTTTTTATACTAATGATGAATGTGTATAAATATATATACAAGTTTTTACATATACTGATTTGGTTATTATTGTATAATTTTAATGAATAATAAATTCATTAAAAATTTAATCTTTCCAATTTTATACTTCCAATTTGAGAAAGCATTAAATGTTTATTTTTAAAATGTTACTTTTTAAATTTTTATGTATGTTATATAATTTTTCTTTCAAAATTATAAGTTAAGGGTATGTTTTATTTTTCTTATAATTTTTTAATTAATGTAAAATTATATATATATATATATATATATAAGAGAATAATTTTATGAAAATTTTAATTTTACAATTACTATTATGTACACCACTATTTTACGTTCTTATATTTTATAATGAGATTATTCTCAAAATATAAATGGTGTTTTACTTTTGATGTATGTGTTTGTGTAAAACTAATTATCATTACAATATTTGAAATAATTAATATTTCATAGGCATGGAAATTCTCTATAAATTTAGGTTATGATCTTGATTATATTTATAATTTTCAAATTATGCATAAATGAAATTTTTTATTTAAAAATATTACATATTATAATTTTTTGTGTAATTATGCCTATAATTATTCTATGAAAAAAATAGATGTATATAAATTTATGTGAATTTTAATTTATAATTTATATTTTTTTTTGAAAGGTTTATATATTTTCCATAATTTTTTGTGTGTGAAAGCATCAAATTTTTAATTAAGAAAATTAGTTATTCAAGGGTGAGTGTTAAATGATAAAAGTTATCACTTTAAATCCTATTTCAATAAAATTTATTTCGTGATTTGATGAATGAATTTTTGAATACAAGGATTTTCATTATTGTTAACAGTCCATAGAAAATCTATAAAACAAGAGTTTTAGTTGTACCAAACCTCACAAGTGATTTCCTAAGGAAGTTAAAATTTAAATATTAATATATAAATTTAAGTTTGTAGATTTATTTAATTCATGATTTTGTTTTTTAAAGAAAAAACTCAAGTATAAAATGTATATATATGTAAGAAAATATCAAAATGTTTTTATTAAAAATTGTCACTTGAAAATTTTACACATGAAAAGAGAGTGGGGAGTGAATCCATTCCTAAATAATGTGGGTAGGCCCATATAGCCTTCAATTTTTGAAGTGGCCCCTTTGTTTTTTTTCAATATCTTGCTTAATGTTTTCTGAAGAAATATTTAGATTACATTATAGTGTTTTCAAAAGTGTAAGTTTTTGCAAAAGTATTATAGTATTTTAAAGACAAATGTATTTTCCAATGCATTTTCAAAATCATTTTTTTAGAGGATTTTCAAAATATTTTTCAATAATATATCATATTTTGAAAAGTGTTTTCAAAATTATAATTATTTTTAAAGGAATTTTAAAGTGTTTTCCAAACCTATGTATTTTCAAAATAATTTTCAAAAGTATTTTTTGGATGTATAAGTATTTTGAAAAAAGACTTTAACTTGATTTTTAAAAACCCGTTACTGGGAAATTTTTCTCACCTTATGTTTTTATAAAATGTTTTCAGGTTCATTTAAAGGTTTCATGGAATTTAGCTTCAATAAGGAGCCATCATGTGAAAATTATTATTTCTAACTTTTCATTTATTGTTTTAACTTTAACAATATGTAAAAGTGGTCCTTTTTATTCTAAATCATATACTGTAAAGATCATTAGATATAAATGACTATATATTTTTTAGTACTTTTTATAAAATAATATATAACATTTTTTGTACCGTATCCAAAAGCACTGGTCTGGGGCTTCACAAGAACCATCACACAGTGGTGGTGAAAGTGATTCAACAGTATATATTCAATATTAAATTTTTTTTAAATTTGATGTATATGATTTCCACATCACTCCCCACTAAGTTCAATTTATTTATAACTCATTTCTGAATACATTTTTAAGGATTTTTATCACATTTAATGGGTTCAATGTATATTTCCCAACTAGAAGTAATACATGTGATATGTTACATACTGACACTCTTTAATAGAGGTGTGTCAAGGAACCTATAAATGAATGTGATCCTTATTCTTTTGGGGTTCATTCGTTCATTTAAGAAGCAATGAATTGTTTTTAAGATATACAAAACCCTATTCCCTCTCAAAACACATTTATCATTCCAAGAACATGTTAGCACCACTTTGGAAATTCAAGTTTCCTCATGAAACATTCATGGATCCACTAGCTGGTGTCTCACCCATAGTGATAGGAGGATTATATCTTCTGATCATCATGATCATTATCCTCTATCAAGGGATAAAATTGAAGCTCATTATATTTTGGAATTTGAGTTAGTCTGCATTATGCTTTATTTTTCATATATTTTTACACATTTTATTCCTAGATATATATTTTATTAAATCTTGGGTTCACTTCCACTTCCAATGATCATATGATGATCAAAAGAACCCATCAGTAATGAAGTGAATCTAAGAGTTAAGTACCTTATTTTTGGAATTGTATTTGTGTTATTATTAGTAGGGAAACAGTTAGAAAGTAAACTAGTCGAATAGTGTTGAGTTTATCCATATGATTGATTAGTAAAAGAGTTGTTTTATCACCTATCCAAGAGTCATATATGATACAATTAACATGATTTATTAATTAAGTATTTAATTGGAATGATGAGGACTAAATTTAACGCATTAATTTTTGGAATAAGTAACATATCACACTAATGGATATAAAGAATTTAATAGGGGTTATCATTTTAGTGGGAATACTTTTAATAAAATTAGTTATTGAATTAATGTAAAATATGACACTCATCTGGTTAAATATTATATTATATATAAATGAAATCATAATCATTAAACTTAACTTTTAGATAAATCCTTAAATAGAGGATATTAATGTAGCGAAATACTTAATGTGATATAAAAAACAATTTTTCTTAAGCAAGAAGAAATTATATGTGTTAAGAGAAAATAATTTCTAACAAAGAAATTGATAAATATTTTCAAAACTTGATTCTAGATACTTATGAGAAGTATAAAATGATTCACTCAAGGTTTCAAAATATTTATATGCAATATAGAATAATAAAATTTAGTCCCCACTCATCTATTTAATATTAGTGGATATTTTAATAACTTGGAGAGACTAAAAGTATCTTATAAGTCATGTTATAGTTATGAAATTTATTCTAGAATCATCATTGGATGTTTTTAAATGTGAATGAGTTTAAGAAATTCTTACACCATTTTCACAAAGTACTGTGGATAGATGAACTAGGAATGTGATATCAATTTTATAGAGCTATATCAAAAATACAAGTGGGTAAAAGTTTAACATAAATGAAGAAAAGTTAGTTTGTGAGATCTAAAATATTTCTTCAATTTTCTAGTCAAGATCAGTAAAACATAAAAATAAATTCAAGGAAGTTCATTCTTTCCATTTGATGGAATTTTATACAATACCTAAAGGGGTTTGAGAGACTCTATAAAAATTCCATTTCAGGTATTAGTGTTATTGTATTAAGTTACTCAATTTTGAAGGGTATAATATTCTAACTGGATAATTTACAAATTTTGTTCAAAATTCTTGGTAATAATTGATAAAGATATTAGTTTTCATTTTATTTATTAAGAAATAGGTTTTCAAATCATGAATTCGAATGTACATAAATATATTAATCTCTAACAGATCTAAGTAAAGTATGTGTATAGTTATCTCATTTATCTTATGTGATAAAAGAATTTTTTTTTAAAATAGTCAAGCATGAGTTAGTGACCCAACCCACACAGCCAAAATTTATTAAATAAAAATGAAGTTTTATAGTGTGATCATGAGGTGAAATTTGATTTCACTGACTAGGGATTTAATTATTACACATGAAGAGGAAAAAAATATAGTACCACCATGTTAGTAAATGATATAACAAAATGAATTTCCATGTCTTCATCAAGATGCTTACTAATTCCCCACCGAATAACCATCAACTCAAAAAATAAAAAAATGAACTCGATTCATTGTACCTTTATATAGCCTCCATATCTCCAGGTTACCCTTATAGATGCTTCACTAATACTTTATGTAGCTTCTATATATCCAATTTAACCTTACTCGTGATTCACTATACCTTTACATAGCTTCTATATAGCTAGATTAGCTTTACCCATGAATCACTATACCTTTACATAGAATCTATATAGCCAGATTTCCTTTTCCCATGAATCACTATACCTTTATATTGACTCTATATAGAAAAGTTACCCTTATACATGATTCGTAGTACCATTATTTAGCCTCCACATATCCATGTTACCCTTATGAATGATTCACTAAACCTTTATGTAGCCATCATATAGTCAATTTACCCTAATGCAAGATTCATTAAACCTTTATATAGCCTCTATTTATTCAAATTACCTTCACATATGATTCATTATAGATTTAAATAGACACTATATGACTAAGTTGCCATTAAACATGATTAATTATACCTTTACATAGCCTCCATATAGCCAAGTTACATTTTTACATGATTTATTATACCTTTATGTAGCCTCTATATAGACAAGTTACCTTTATGCGTGATTCAAATAACCTATATGCATGGATTTAACGACCTTTATGCTACATTTTATCCTTCACCCAAACTTACCTGAACCTTTATATATCTTCCATATGTTTCCAAGATACCCTTACATACTCAAATTCTGTACAAACTAGATTTATCAACAACCAATACAGAAAAATCCAAAACTCCTTCAACCATTATAAAAAATCTGATGAACTACTCTAAGAATTCCAACTTTATATAGATAAATTAAACTTGAAGGAAAGAACCACCATAAAATATCCCTAAAATAAAAATTAGTATTTCATTTAAACTCAACCTCTGTATTGGAAAACTTATGTTCTATAATTTGAAGTTAATCCTTCTAAATTATTTCCCTATAGGTATATTTTTTCTACACAATTATGTCTTGTTTGTTAGTCAAATAGTCTAAATCCTCCCCCAAATCATCCATAATCTTCTGATAATTCTTCATTATGGGTTAAACATATTCATATTCATCACTATTGGATGTAGTAAATGATTTCAAATCAACCACAACATATGTGTTGATAATATTAGCTTCTTTCATGGGGTTGACCTTGCTATTTTTATCCTTCCTTTTCCCTTGTGAATGGGAAGGGATGGTAGTTTACTCAAAATTTATCCTTGAGGATCTAGTAACAATAGTTATTTCTAATTTAGAGTTATCAATATGATTCTATGTCTTTCAGAAGTGTGGGGTGATAAATAATTCTGGGTCAACATATGGATTTTTTCCCTTTAGTTTTAGAAACATTAAGATACACGTCCTCAACCTTTTTATATTTATCATGATGTAAAGTGTGGGTATAATCACTAGGATCACCATAATACTTTTACACATCAAAAACAGTGCAAACATTATGATGGTTAGCAAACGTTTTCTAAACAAACGCATCCTCATCCCCCAAAAAATTATCACCAAGAGAATAATATATTTCCCTGATCTCATAAACAAGAGTAGTTCCTTAAATATCCTTTTGTTTCCCTTTTTGTACCAACATCACATTACTTTAAATCATAGGATTATCATTAGGGAAATGAGAATATTGGATATTAGTTAAAAAGGATTAATAATATTAACAAATTTTTAATAAGAAAATAAATATTTAAGGAGATTTTCATAAGAAATATCCTTCTAAAAACCAGAATCACCATTCTGAATCCAAACATTTAGTAGATTCATTTGACCCATATCAATTTCAATAAATATTATAGACACTTAAGGTTTGGAAGACAATTAGTTTCCACATCCAATTTAATCTCCCAACCAATGAGGCTTTGTAATATCTTTGAGTGCAACATGATCGGAAAGATAAATCAATAGACAATAAACACACAACCAAATAGGGTTGAAATATGGTTATGCACCGCAATAAAAATCTAAAAACCACCTCATCACATTCATAGGGAAACATTAAAAATTCCAAAAAAAACCCTAACCTAATATCTATAGTAATATTATTTTGATGAAAAATGGATAAGAACATAGGAGGTATCGAGGAGCCCCATATCAAAACCAAAGAAGCCAAAAATTTACAAAGATCATCTGAGGAACTTAGGTGAGGGATGACATTTTTTAAACTTACAGATTAATATGAAATGAAAATCTAAAGAGAGGGAATCAATATATTCCTTAAAAATTGATTGTTGGTCGACCTTGGTGAGTAAACAATATTGGGAGAATCAGTTCATGCCCTACCATAACATCAATGAAAAAAATTATGATTAGCAGCAAGAATGCATTCGTGATCGCCTTTTGGTGGAGATGTTGGAGCCATCTGTATCCCCTTTATTGTTTGTTAATGAAGGGTTATTATGAAAAATATGATATGATGTATTTAATTCACATATTTCATTATCCATATAATTCTATAACATTTTCTGTGAGTAGGATAAGGATAAAATTATTTTATCTAGGATAAAAGTGTTTATCTAGTTGTTTGTTAAAATATGATGTATTCAATCCAACCATTAGTAGAATAATTTAAAAAACAAAGTCTAATTTTGAGGATAATTATATAAAAACAAATAATATCATATAATATATCAATATAATTATTTACTTATTAAATATTATCAATAAAGGAAATAAGTGTTATTTCCTAACATAGAGGGTTTTGTGTATCTTTGAATGATATAATGAACATAATAGAGTGTCTAGAGGCTGGCGGGAGTTTTTTTGGACTTATAGAAGTTTGAAGAATCAAAAATAAAATATTATTTCAGTAAAAATAAAAAATTAATTTCCATTAAAATCCTAAAAGTTTTTTGGGTATGTCGGTAAAAGAATAATGAAAATAGTTATATTGTTTAGCAAAATATTTCAAGGGAAAAGTTTGATGTAAAAGTTTCCAATAAGGATGATGATGATAAACATAGAAATAGTTTTAAGTCGGAAACAAAATGTATTTTTCATCATAATATTAGAAGGTTTGAAGTTAAGAAGTTTGAATACACATTGAATGATTTAAACATTATGAATATGATCCCTAAGTCTCATCATTATTAAAATTGGATTTCTTTATAGATCATACTCACTAAATAGTTTATTTTTAGAGTTTTATTATATGTTCACATGGATATATGGAAGGAGTTATATAGAGATGCAATGATTTTAAGATAACCATAAAAGTGGAGTAAACATAAGGTTGATTCGATGTTCTATCATATATGATATGAAAATACAAGAAATCATGTATAGTTTTTGGTATTCTTAAAATTGTTTTAGAATTAAAAAATTATAATTTTATACAAAAATATAGTATCCACTTAATCATTATTTCATTTTGGATTCATATATTACACGATGTGAAATGATAATTGACCTTTCAAAGTATGACTTTGAGTTATCCAAAACCAGTGTTCATCATGAATTATTAAAGTTATGATGAAATGTTAACGTTATCATGAGTATAATTCTTGAATCAAGATAAAAAATATGATTATGATGCAAAAAATGGGTTTTATACACTAGATGGCCCAAATATTATACCATAAGGCGTGACATACACTATTTATTTGGTATATTAAGGGTGTATGATTTTTATTTGGATTTCCTCAATACCTGAGTTTTCTAAGATACCTATAATTAGAACTTTCATACTTTGATACAATTCTTATGCAAGCCTTAATGCTTGTCTAATCAGGGGATGGTTGGGTATTTTGTTGATCATGTCATCGTTTGGAGAATAAAAAAGATGATATTTCCCCTCTTATACGATGAATATGACATCTATACCCCCCCTATTAAGATAGATTGATGAAGTTTATAGTCATAACAAGATAATACGTATGATGTGCTTATCTATTAGGTGAGTGACATGTGATGTGTTCATCCATAAAGGTGAATGAAATGTGATGTATTTATGGACTTGTTCAGTCTATATTTAGATAATCAAGATTGTAACAAGAGGATATATGATATTGATAGAATCTGTGTCCCATAGTCACTCGTTATGTTAAAAAATGGATCATATGAAAATTCATGCTTTCATATAATAGAGTTGGTGGACATAGGTATGTAGATACATGTATTTGATATAGACCTCTATAGATCCCATTGTAGCTTGAATAGTTCTAATTATTTTCTAGAGACTACACTTTGCTTATATTTATTAATTTTGGAATTCATATTTTTTTCAATGTTACAAAGTCCCCTGGGTTACACATTATGGTTGACTAAATTATTATTGATTTTAACATATATAGATGCCCAAAAAGTGCTTTAGAGTTTATCTAAAAGGAGTTTTAGATGAGTATTTATAAGGTGAATATGATGTGATATAAGGTTAAGTTAATATAGTTTTCTAAAAGTGTTTTAAAAATTTAAAAATAGGGGTTTTAATATTGTTTAATAAGTAATTATATATGATGTTAGGATTGAATCTGAAAACCAATTTTCTTCTAAGGTGTTTGATCCAACAGAAGGAGAAATTTTAGTGGTCTAATTTACAAGGGCCTAGATGGATATAGTGTAGTGAAAATAATCAAGGTCCTAGTTTATAAATATAGGATGATTAGAAGTTATATACCAGATGATTATAAGTTACATTAGGAATATGTGACTTGAAGTCACAAAGTTGACTTAGTAGATTTAGGTGATTTGGAAAGAGAAAATGACTCACAAGACTTTCAAAACACGCATAGTATACTAAACGAAGGATTTGAGGTGGTGGAAGCATAATATCCAAGGTACTATTATAATAATTTGTTTTCATATTAGTATTATTGAATTAAATATTTTAATTAATTATGTTATGTAATTCTTAAAATAAATAATTTCTTTTAAAGTAAATAATTTTATTAAACTAGTTTCTTATATTTTTATAATTAAATGATTGGTTTTCAAATTCTAGAATTTTTGTTTGACAAAAATAATTTCATTTTTAAATTCAGCATGTTGAAATTATCTAAGTATGAATTTTTGATAACTTTCTAAAAAAATTAATTTTTAGTGAATAGTAAACAATAATGTTTTTTAAAATAAAGTATTTTTGTTATATCATCAAAAAAGAATTATGATGTAAAATTTATTAAAATTTTAGAATTACTAAATTATAAAATTATAATATAAATATTTTACAATAAATATTTCATAATATGTAAATTATATTTTTTTCATGATAAGTATATAAAAATCATTTTCAGTGCAAACATAGTGCTTGTGCGGCATTGGAAAATTCAAATTTGGTTCCTTATATATAATAATTGAGTGATAAAAAAAATGTGCATAAATTATTTATTAATTATTATGTATGATTTATTTTTTTGGCTTTTAATTTATAATTTTATAGTTATATAACTTGAGTCTTATCTAAACGCCTCTACAATGCTTACACAAGGAAAGAAAGTACAAATGAACAAATTAAAGAGGTTTTCTTCACATGTATATGAGTAAATATACATAATAAATGAATATAACTAATTATATTGAACCTAATTTATTTATTTTTATGATAGTGATTTATTTTTATTTTTTATATATTAAAAAATTAACTTTAATGTTTATGCAATCCTGATACAATGCTTGTGCAAGCATAAAAAAAATATATAAAATGTTTTTAATTAAAATTATAAGAACTATTATGACCCAAAAATCTGAAAAATATTTTTGGATGTGTTTTTTTAAAAAAATATCTTATTTTGATTCAAATTTGGGACTTTTTGGACCCAATTGAATCACTTGAATCCATTTATAATATTTTTTTAAAAAGAAGTTAAGTTGTTCACACTATAGTTTTTAATTTGTATAATATTTTAATATATGGTTTTCTAATGGTGTTTCACAAATATAAATATTCATTTGAAATCTAATAAATTTATCTTAATAATTAAAATTTATTTTTAATTTTTAGGCAACAAATAAATACCTTAAAGGCTTGCACAACGATGATGTAGTAATTATTAATTTAACAGAAAAATAAAATAATTGATATTAAAAATATTAAAATAAATATAATTTGAGATTTATAAGTTCATTCTCTCTATATGAATTTTATATGTCTAGGATATAATAAAAAATAGAATTTGAAACTTTTTTTATGTTTAAAATTCATAGTCATGAATAGTGTTTAATTTGAAAAAAAATAATTTTTCATGAATAAAATATTTTATTAAATTATTTCAAAATCAAAAAAAACATAAAAAAGTAAAAAATGATAATATCATATATAAATTTGATCTACTATTATATTTAGTCCTTTTTTAACTCTTTAACCCTATATTAAACTTATTGTATTTTAATATTTTAAATAATTCCTAAATTTCCCCTAAACTCAATTATAACTAAACTCATTCCTCTAATTAATTTCATCACCTTAATCCATATTTCTCAACTATACTCTATCAAATTATTTTCTCCACTTCAATCCCCACATTATAGAGGTCTTAGTTTAGGCAGAATGCCATCTTTTGTGGTCTTAAGCTGTTAAGCAAAGAAATTTTATGAAGAGATGAAGATAAAGAATCCTTTGGGATGAGTTGGAGTCAAGGTATAGTAGAATTATCCGAATTCATTTACTTAACTTATAGAGTTAACACACATGAATAAATTTAGTTATTTTATTTTATTTTCATATATCTTGGTTAATTTTTAATGTATATGTTTAATTCCCCAAAACCTAGACTAGAAAATATCCTCGGTTGTATAATGTACTATGTATTTTTCAGTTGTCCTTTTTATAAAAAAAATACACCACATGTTTTAGTACTGAATCTAGAAGTGTGGGTTTTGGAATTCACATTTGGTATTAGTGGAATGGTCGAGAAATCATTTTAGATTAGGCGTTGTCATTTAAAAAAATCTTCTAACTGATTAAGTTCCCTTATAAGTTATATCTCTTCTTAATTCTAAAGATGGAAACTAAGAATTTTATTAAGTACAATGAAATAATTGTAATGGTGAAATTCTTTTAAAGTGGCTAGAATGTAACATCCTAGGTACAATTATAATAAAAAAATTTCATATGAGTATTATTGAATTAAATAGTTTGATTCATTATGTTATGTAATTCTTAAAATAAAAAATTTATTTTAAAGTAAATAATTTGTTAAACTAATTTTTTGTATTGTTATATTTAAATGATTAATTTTCAAATTATATAATATTAATTTGAAAAAATTAATTTTATTTTTTAATTCACCATGTTGAAATTATATTAGTACGAATTTTTTAGATTTTTTTATAATTTTTTGAAAAAAATTTAATTTTTGTGAATAGTAAAAAATATACATTTTTTTAAAAACATTACTTTTGTGACATAATCAATACATAATTATGATGTATAATTTATTAAAATTATTTAATTACTAAATTATGAAATTATAACTTAAGTATTTTATAATAAATAATTCAGAGTATGTAAATTATATTTTTTCATTATAAGTATATAAAAATCGTTATCAGTGTTGGCACAGTGTCTGTGTAGCTTTGGAGAAGTCAAATTTAGTTCCTTGTAGATATTAATGGAGTTATGAAAATTATTTTAATGACTTATTTATTAATTATTATGTATAATTTATATTTATGGCTGTTAATTTTTAATTTTAGAGTTATATAACTTGACTCTTATACAAATGCATGTGCAATACTTATGATAGGCAATAAAAGAAAATTAAAAAACTAAAGAAGTTGTCTTTACATTTATATGAGTAAATATACATAATTAAAAAATATAAATTATTATATTTAACCTAATTAATTTACTTTTATGATAGTAATTTATTTGTAATTTTTATATATGAAATAATTAACTTTAATGCTTATGAAATGTTGATGCAGTGTTTGTGCAAGCAGAAAAAAAATTCATTAAAATTATAAGAACCCTTAAATTACCAAAAAATCCAAATAAATCTATTTTTATGAGTAATATTTGGGCAATATATTATTTTTATTTCAATTTAGAACTTTTAGGACCCACTTTAATCAGTTTTACCCCTTTATAATATTTTTTTTATAAGAAAGTAAAGTTGTTCACATTATGGTTTTTAATTAGAATAATATTTTAATATATTATTTTCTAGAAGTTTTTTCCAAAAATAAATATTCATTAGATAGATAATAAATTTATATTATTTTTGAAAATTTATTTTTAATTTTTAGGCAACTAAAAAATACCTTAAAGGCTTGCATAGTGATGATACAGTAATTATTATTTTAACGAAATAAAATAAAATAAATGATATGAAAATTTTTAAAATAAATATAATCTGATATTTTTAAGGTAATTCATGAATTCTATAGATTAATTTTATATTTATAGTATATAATAAAAAAATCTAATTTGAAACTTTTTTATGTTTTAAAGTCATATTTATGGATAGTGTTTAATTTGAAAAGAAAATTATTTTTCATGAATAAAATACATTAAAATTTTTTAAAAAAATTATAAAAATATTGAATAAGGACAAATATTATAAGATTCAATCAAAAAACTGATATCCACTGATATTTAGGTCTTTTGGAAGTCTTTAACCCTATAATTGATTTATTATATTTTAATATTTTAAATATTTCTTAAATTGCCCCTTACCTCAATTATAATAAGAGACTCATTCCTTTGCTTAATTTCATCACCTGAATCCATATTTATCAACTATACTATGTCAAATTATCTTATAAACATCCATCTCCACATTCTATAAGTCTTAGGTTTGGCAGAACACCATCTTTTGTGGTCTTAAGGTGTTAAGAAAAGTGATTTTACAAAGAAGATGAAGATAAATTAACCTATATGATGAGTCATTTTCAAGGTACAATAGAATTATATAAAGCCATTTTCTTCTCTTATGGAGTTATCACACATGAATAAATTTAGTTATTGTATTTTATTTTTGTACAGCTTGGCTAATTTGTAATGTATATGTCTAATTCTTCCTAACCTATACTGAAAAATATCCTCAGTTGTAAAATGTACTATGTATTTTACAGTTTTAATTTTTCTAAAAAGGATACACAACATATTTTAGTACTGAATCCAGAAGTGTATGTTCGGGTCTTCATAGGAATTCTTTGACCAATTATAGGGATTTCCATGGAGATCTGATTAGGTGAACTTCTCCTCGTGAAGATTGAGAGGTAGTGGATACTAAGAGCACGAACTGGGTCCTAATAAAAATAATGGTATAGATCATTTGATTAGTATATAAACTTTTATATTGTAATATTATTCTATTTACTTGAATAAAAGGATATTTATTGTTTCACCCATTGATTATACCCTATCCAATGTGTTCCAGAGATCAGTTCAAAAACATCATTATTTCATCAGTCTTATATAAGAATATTGGTAAACAGTACCTAATATCTCTTTTATGTTGACCAAAAATTAGTGAGAGTTTAAAATTTCTAGAATGATGGAATTGGAAGAGGTTAAGGTCTTGCTAGAGCAGTTCTAAAAAATTAATTTTGGGTTCTTGTTAATATAGATGGATGATTTCCTACTCTAGAAGGACTTTGATCTTCTATTGATGAATACTAATCTAGAAGTGATGAAAAAGGAAGAATGAGAGTTAATGGATAAGAAATAAATAGGGTTTTTATATATTCCATTATCATAGAATTCGGTTTACAAAATCTAAGAAGTGAAGACTACTTCATGGCTTATGAAGACCCCTTTTTACATGTCTGAAAATACCATGATAATGAAAAATGTTCTCTCGCTATGATGGCTATTCAATATGAGGATATCTTAAGTGAGGCCTACTTCTGATCACATTAACAAATTCAATATGATAATAAGTTAGATGGATTTATTTAATGTTAACTTTAATGATATATAATTTTCACTATTATTACTCTCATGACACACTGAATATTCAGATGTGATTGTCATCGTTGTGAGTAACTTGAGCGCAAAGAATGACCTAGTGTTTACAGACATCGAAAATTTATTTCTGAATAAGGAAATTTGTTAAAAGGAGAACTAGATATCTTTTATTATTTCATATATTGTAGAAGGAAAGGTAAACTTATAATACGAAATTGTCATAAGAAAGGTAACGGAATGAGAAGCTAAAATAGGAGTAGCTCAGCAAGAGTTGGTCCCACATGTTGGCATTGTTGTGAAAAAGGTCACCTTAAGAAATATTTCAATGAGTGTAGATTGAATTCTAAAATATATGCTTATGTAAATGGTTATATTAATCTGGTATCAAAATATTGGACAGGATTCCCCCTATGTTCTACAAGTTCATTTAAATCTTGGGTGATAGACTCTAGAGCTTTGTTTCACTCAACATCAGAGAGAGTATGTATGAAGTACTATACTTTTGGATGATTTAGTAGGGTAAACCTATTTTATGATAAATCCCCCGAGATGGTTAGTATATGAGACATTTTTTTAGAACAAGGAGTGGAATATTACTAAATTTTCAAGGAGTGTGGTATATCCTAGGATTAAGGGAGAACTTAATTTTCATTTTATAGTTAGATGATGTCAATTTATTTATGACATTTGTAAATAGGGAGTGGATGATTTTTAGTGATTATATGGTTATATAAAAAGCAGTAAAGGATGAAAACTTTTACCTAATAATAGTATTTATAGGTGTGATACATGTTAGAAAAGTAACTTCCACAAAGTTATGGAATAATTTTCATGGTCACCTTAGTGAGAAGAGGGTGAATATCCTGGAATACAAAGGGATATCAAATCTAAAAACATGGAGTAAAAAACATGTGAGGAATAAATTCTATAGAATGAGTGGAAAGTGTCCTTCCAAATTTAATGAAAATTATAAAGAATTGGGATTTAGAGTTGGTTCATACAAATGTATGAGTACTGTATTTAGTTCATTCTCATAGAGGATCACTCTACTATGTGACTTTCATTGATGATGAAACACTAAAATTTTGGGTGTTCTTTTTTAATCACAAATATGAGATATTCAAAATATTAATCTGATGGAGAGATATGGTAGAAAAAGAGACTAATTATAAGGTCAAGTACCTATGTTCTTATAATATTGCAGAGTATGGAAGTAGAGTGTTTCATAGATTCTACTGGTAGAAAGGGATATAATATAGGAAGATTGTACCTGATAATCCATAACAATATAGATTCATAGAGAAGATAAATTAGACATTGGTTGATAATATATAAGTATGAAAATTCATATGGGATTTCAAAAGGTTTTTTGGATGGAATTGATGAATTTCATGGCATACTTAATCAATGAGAGTCCTTATTCTCCATTGGGAAAGGAACTTTTGGAAGTCTGTGGGTCAGGAAGGAAATTGTATATCACCCATATCAAAGTCTTTAGTTAACTTTCCTATGTCCAAATTGATTCTAGTGATAGATAGAAGATGAATTATAAGTCTCAAGTGTATTAATTTATTGGTTATGGTGATAAAGATTTTTATTTTCTTATCTAGAATAACAACTCTCATAAGGTTTTCAAAAGGTAGAATGAGGTATTTAATGAAAAGATCATGTGGAAGGATCAGAACCAAGTAGTGAATACCGATGAAATCAAAGTATCATTAAAAGTTGAGGTTCAAAAAAATATTCATATTGAAGTTATGTATGTTCTAGAGAATTTAGAAAGAATATTAGTATTAGAAACATAAAACTAACTAGAGGAAGTTTCATATGGCAGTCCATTTCCAATGGTATTTCCAAGGCCTAATGTACTGGAGATATCAAGGTTTGTGGAACCTCAAGATAAATCTATAGAAGATATAGTTCCATAAGTTATAGTACCAAAATGGGTATAGTTGTAGGGGTAATTATGAAGATCAACCCAGGTGAGGTGATTGGTGAAGAGGTATAAAATTATCTTAAATTACTTTATTCTTAAAAAAATATTGAAATCATGAGGGCCTAAAATAGTCGAAAATTTTGAAAGTCTCACATTAGTGAAAGATATTCATGATGTATGAGATCGATTCCGTCTATTTTTCTGAAACATGGGAGCTTCCAATGAGACTTTTCCAGAAGAAAATCCTTCAAAAATAAATGGTTTTATTAACTGGACAATGGAGAGGGTGGTAATAAGGGGTACATGGCCTAGTTAAGAATAAAAGAGTTTCAAAAAAAGAAGGTGTGTATCTATCATAGATAATTTTATGGTATTTAAACATATGACTATTAATATGGTGTTTATAATTTTTTTATAGAAGGAATTCATCTGGAGTAATTGAAAAATAAGACAGTATTCCTTTACGGGGACTTAGATAAAGAGATATTCATAGAGAAACCAATTGGTTTTATGAATCATTGGAACCAATGTATTATGGGTAGACTCAAATAGATACTATAAGGATTGAAAAAAACACTAAGGAATTAGAATCAAAAGTGTGCTGAATTCATGGTGCGTCAAAAATTTATCTAAAGTAATGACCATTAATTGTACCAAAAGATGGTTGATTATGGGAGTTTCATCATTTGACTTATCTAAATTGATGATATAATGATTTCATGTTCGGTGAAGGGAAGGATTAATGAATTGAAGCATGAATTTTCTAGACGTTTTGAGACGATGGATCTCGATCTGACAAAAGAAAAATTAGGGATGAGGATTTTGAGAGACCGAAGTTCTAGTAATTGTTACTTGACTGAAGATGATTATATTAGAATGTTGGTTGAGTGATTCAACATGGGTGAGGTGAAATTGGTAAGCACATCCATGCCTGAAAATTTAAAGCTAGGTAAGGAGATGGCACCATGAATGGAAGATGAGGTCAAGTAAATGAAAAAAGTTCTATATGCATCAGTTATTAGAATCTTGATGTATTCTATGGTTATTATTCATTCATACATTTAAAAATTAGTTGAAGTTATCATCAAAAATATTTTGAGTCCTAAAAGACAACATTGGGACTCTTTAAAGTGGATTCTTTGATACATAAATGTTTTCAATGGTTTTTCACTCTACTTTTTAATGGATTATCCGTTGCGAGGATTTACAAACTTAGATTATAGAGTATATATAGACACTCATAATAGTTCCACAGATAGATGCTCGTTTTTATAGGATTGACAGGGAGTTTTATATTGAAGATTCAACTGGTAGTTTCACTCTCAGCAATTGAAGTGGAGTACAATGTGTTAATAGAATATGTAAAGGAGCTGATCTGGATGAAGGGGTTTTTGTAAAATCTCTAAAGGAGGTTGGATGATGGTATTCTCTTTTATGATTCACTTGGGAAAAATGGATGTTTCATTCCAAGATAAATCAAATTTTTTTGAAGTATTACTTCATCTAAAAGTTGTTTAAGGATGGGCTACTAGTTCTATGGAAGATATAGAAGCTCATAATTCAGTGGACTTGTTGATAATGGTCATAGTAAAAGATGTTTTGAGATGGTGTTTCACCTTAGTTGGGTTGGTAAAGCAGGAAGCATGGTGGGGGAACTATTATACTAAAATAGAAGATTCAAGAGTGGATATAAGACTATAGAATCTGATGAAGGACTTAGTGCTAAAACCTGGTAAATGATTCTTAAGTTGGGGGTTATTAGGATACACTGTGAAAACTATTTTCTATAAAAATAATTATATCCAATAGAAGGATAAATTCCAATGGTCTAATTTCCAATGGTTCTAATAGAAATTGTTTAGCAATAATGATAATGGCCTATGTGTCTAGATGCATGATGGATGAAATTTACTGACCAGATTATTGGATGGTATAGTCGAAAGGCATGAACTGAAGTTACAAACTTCACTAAGTTGATATATGGATTATGGAAAACACAAAAGAGTCATAGGGAGTTTCAAAATTTGAATAATGTACTATCTAATGGATTTTAAGTGGAGTAATTATTTGGCTTATCATATGTATTTTCATAGAGATCAGATTAGGTGGAATTATCCCCATGAATATCAAGAGGTGGTGACTAATAGAATCACAGACTATATCCTTTTAAAAATAGTGGGATGGATCATCTGATCCATAAAAACACTCATACATTTAATCATATTTTATTTTCTAAAATAAAAGAAGTTTCAGTGTGCCCCCATGGATTTGGATACAAGTCTGAAGCACGTTAAAACTTTTATTGTTATTTTGACTTTTTTTTCTCGATCACTGCATTCTGATAGTTCTTTTCTATCTTTTTTCAAAATTTGTGTGTTATAGTGTGGTGACTTGGGTGCAGTGTGTCTTCCTAGTTTGTGATTTTTTAGTATGGGTTCACATTTAATTATTTTGTTTCCACGTAGTAAGTTCCTACATACATCTTTTTATGGTGTTATCAGAAGATAGTCGTATAACCAATATATGATAAAATATAAAGTGAAATGACACAAAGTCTATTAGCCTTTTATGAAAGTGGGATTCTGAATGAGATATTCCTTAAATCCATAAAAATTATTTTGTTATTGGATATATCATATTATATGATAAGGGGATATCATGAGGCATAATTTTTATGCCACTGCCTTGGCCAACCATTTTATGGGATATGGATATATGATATTGCATGGATAATAAGGTATAATTAATTTAAGGAAATTTATTAGACATTGAATGTGTATAATTTTTATTTTATTTTTATGTTTTTTAATATGATTTATTATTCATAAAATTATAGGATAATTCATTTTACAATTTAAACATTGTTTATTATCATGTGTGAAATGCTTTATTTAAAATATTATTTACCATAGACGATTTAAACATCACCTTATAAAATATTTTTTATTAATGATTTAAATTTTAAATTTCAAGATTATGTTACTCAATTTTTGGGGAATATTTTTTCCCTTTATATAAATGGGAGATTCAAAAATGAATATGGTCATATTGGGCCTCAAATTCAGAAATTTCTAGGAAAAGAAGATTGGGCCTTAGGAAATTAAAATTTATATAGGGCCCACAAATTATGTTAAATTAAGATTAAATTTTAACTAAAGATAAAGTAATTTAATTAAACAAATCATTCAATTTTGGATCAAACCAATTCGTCAATTTACATGGTGATCTATATATCCCGAGTAGAAGTTCAAATTCTTAGCCAAATTTCAAGGCTTGAAAAGTTTAATCCCACTATTTCCACCATAAAATTATAATGTATGATCTAATTGGGCTCAAATTTTACAACCCACTAGAATAAATCAATGGTAAAAATTTATTCTTCTACAAACAATCCTAATTCTCTCACCATCAGTGTAGTATTGGCATGTCAAAGTGAAGAGAGAAAAGGAAGCATGAAACTTTGGGAATGATGAAAAGTAAATTATCTACCCACTTTAAACCACTCCTTACCCTAAATTATCATTTTATAAAATTTTATTTCAAGGTGGTAAACCCAAGGCTCTAAAATTTATATATAAGGTGTACTTAAAGAAGAAAATAATATCTTTTTTATTGTCTTTCATTGTAATATTATGTTGTAATTTTATTGTCTCAATATTGTTCTTCACTTGTAAGTTACTCAGAAATATATAGTATTTTAAATATATATTCTTATTTATTATCCTATTCTTATTCTTCTCATCTTTATCACTGTAATACATTTTATTTCATGTGTGAATCCATTTACATAAAAATGGAGGTGATTGTTATTTTAATTTTTTATCTTCATTAATCATACTTCTACAAGTCAGTTCTCATCTTCCATTAAGATCTTGACATCAATGGAGAGATAACCCTTTTATGGTTTGGTTTTAGGGATTTTAATGGGATATATTGGCTTTTATTCTATGTAATATAAATCCATAATTATTTATTTAATTTTATAGTTCAATTTTATGATTTATTTTCTTCTTTATCTTTACTAAATATTTAAACTATATATTTTAAGTTCTAGTATACTAAAATACCTTAGATTGATCATCAAAATGATTATATAATTATATAGGTGATTATACATTTAATTATATAGGGAATTAATCAATGAATAAAGAGGTTTGTTTTTATCTCATTTAATGGATACTTCTTCGATTAATGAGCTAAAATTTTCTTAGAATAAAAATACATCTAATTTATCTCTAGAAATAACCAAGGATCAACCCATCTTCAATAAAAATTTTAATTACAATATATGTGTGTTTTATTATTATAATAAAATCACTCAAAATATTAGTTCACTTTATATCCTAGCCCCTCAACACCATCCATGTGTCCTAGGTTCACTTCTTCCATCTTTTTTGGATTCGGCACCCTACACAAGCTACAAGCAACCACTTCTACCCATAGGGTAAATTTGGAAAACCAAATTTTAACAACATTTAAAGGGACCCATGTAAATAACTCATACACTATAATTCTATTCTCACTTCAATTTCCTTATTATTATCATATTTTATCTTATATTCCCCCCTTTCTGTCTTTACATGTCCTTTTACAAATGGGATCATTGAAACCTATTAGTTAGGGTTGATAATCCTATAGAAAGGGAATAAACTAAACCTAGGGGACTTCAAACTTTAGATCTAAATCTCCCCAAGAATTTATATATAAAATTTAGTCAACTACTATGGAGGGTCATCAAAGTAACCTCATCTTAAACTTGAGTGGCAATAAACTGGGAAATCAAAATGAGGCAAACCCTAATTTGGGAGAATCCATTGATCAAACCATGAATGACTACTATACACCTTCCTAGAAAAATTCCACTTCATTAATTAGACATATTACCAAGGATAATAAAACTATATCTTAAAACCCCATATCCAAACCCACTTATTACTATTCATGGGATGGATTTTGATATACCTTACTATCATGTAAAATATTCTAATGACATTGTTAAGACCATGTTACCACCTCATCAAATTGAGTCAAAAAATATGAAACTATTTATATTTTACCAAAATTATAAATATATGGATTGGTTACGAAATTTGATACAATCATTCATCCATTGATGTAACTAATTACAAATGTATGTTTATAAAAAATAAACTCCCCACTATAAAACAATTTCACTTAAAAGGAGCATTCAAAACTTTGTTGAGAAAGAGGGGGAGTCCTTTTCTGAATCATGGTAAAGGTTAAAAGATACCATACACATGTTACCTCACCATAGTTTTTAAATATTAGAAAAAAATTGCATTTTTATGAAGTGTTAATTCCAAGAAATAAATAATTCCCAAACATGATGTGTAATGGGATATCAAAAACAAATCCCATGGTTGTGCTTATAATTTTCTAAAATATTTTTATGAATATAAACAAAAAAATTTAACCTTTCCCTACTATGATAAAATTCCCAAAATATTATGGGATACACATTCTTTGGGATGATTAAATCCTCAAGAATAACCTTTCAAAACTCTACATAAAGTTAAAATAAAATGACCTTAGTAAAGTATATGAAGTTCAAAATATTGACTCTATTTTCACAATGTGTGTCAAATATGATCATAAGACATATAATTTACCAACCATTCCTTTAATCAACTAATTGGTTCTAGGATGAACATCCATGGTGTTCAATTCTCTAAGTTTTAAAAATATTCAGTATGAAAAATATTTCAATCCAAGGTATAATGACCATCCAGGATTTCATTATAAGAATAATCAACAACCAAATCAACCATAAGTTCCAAATATCTATCATTTGTTTCCAAATAATAAATAATTTGAATCCCAAAAAGACCAATTAAAAATTCCTTGAGTAAAATTCCATTGACACATCCAATAACCTAAATATCCTCTTGGGATAAACCAATCAACTCAACCCTCTGTCTAATTTTTCCAACAACCATTACTTAAAAATTATAAAAGAAAATAAAGGGAATAAATTATAATGTTTCATTAATAAAATTTAAATTTTAAAGAATTAAAAATAGTAATAAACTCATTCCCACTCAGGATATCCCATCCTTAACCTTAAATAGATAATCTAGTTACACACAAGCCTCTTATTAACAGCTAAAAATTGTGACTATCTCAAGGAGTGGAAAACTCATTGAAAAACAAAAAACAAAAACTGCTAAATGATATGAGGATAAAAATTATCATTTTAATGATAAATAAACATTCCTAAAATATGATATATCTAAGGAAAATGTATAGGAAGAACTACCTCCCAAAATAATCTAACATTCTTCACTATTCCCTCAAATAATGATTTGAAAATCCAAATCTGAGTTGAGTAAAACATTGAGGGAAATATTCTCTCTTAATATGCCCCTTCTTGATAAATTCAAACCATACCCACCTACTAAAAGTACCATAAATACTAATACAATATAAAAATTATGTTCTATAATGAAAACCAAGTCATTTTGGCTACCAATGTGAGCACTACCATCTAGGGAACCATGCCACATAATTTAAGGTACCCCAATTATCCTTATGTCAATATTGAACTGAAAGATAAAAAAGTTATCAAACGATTATTTGATATAGTATTTAGTGTTAACTTTATTCGATATGTTGTGTATTTTTAATTAGGGCTTGAGGATATCCAAACATAATCTATCACTCTCTAACTCACTGATCATAGTGTTCAGGTTCCTAAGGGTATCTTAAAGGGTGTTTTGAAAAAATATGAAAAATTCATTTACCTTGTCAAATTAATTTTCCTTAAAAATCACTCAAGGTTAGTTGTCAAGGATAAATCCCTAATAATCATTGGTCATCCATTCTTAGTAATAATAAAATCAGTTATCTGAGCTAGGAATGGAAACATAACCATATACTTTGGCAACATGACCCTTAATCTCAATATCAAAAATAAAGAATCCCAAATAGGATAAGTGGATGTCATTAATGAGTCTATTTGGATATGTATTGTTGAAATTTTACCTAAAAACCTCAATTTATTATTAAAGGATATTCAATTTAAGGATATATTTATTTTCTTTATTCACATGAGGTAATTTGTTCTTCTAGGATTGAATCTCTTAAAAGTGTTCCTTTAATGATTTTTCAGAACAACCAATCAGCGAACGCTTTGTATAAATCCTAATATTTGAGTCTAATAAAATTCCTTAAATTGAATTATAAATTTTTTAGATTGAAACATAAATTCTAAAGGAATAAATTCTTCAAAGAATTCTAGAAAATTTAATTGATTTGAATTCCAACTAAAAGTATACCATATGTGATTTTGAAAAAATTAATCTTTATCTCAAGGTCCTACCTCTCCCACTTAAGTATTAATTCATATGGGATAACCAAAACATTCATGTTTTCATTGATTCTTACCTTAAATTCATCTAAGTGATAATTCACATATATTTATTAAGAAATTTTAAGAAATAAATTGGATGGACATATATTAATATTCTTAGAATTATCCCACTATCTGAGCCACATAATATTGTTCTTGAAAAAAATTATAAACCTTCCCACATACCCCTATCCTGAATCAATCCCAATATAAAGGAAATGGTGGAAAATGAAACCCTTAAGATTCTAAAACTTGGTATTGGGTAATTTGGGAGGCCCATATCGAGATAATGACTTTCAACTAATCACTTTCTAATTGGAAACACGATTTTTTAGTAAATTTAATCTGTTTTTATTTTTTATTTTCTTCACCTATTTTAAATAAAATAATTAACAAAAAAAAAATTTAACCTCTATTTTTGTTTTTGTTTTTTGTTTTTTAATTATGGGAATCCCTTGGGGTTTCCACTATGCTATAATGTTGTTGCTGTGTGAGATATTGAACATAAAGATGTTCAGTTTTTTATATTAAACCACATGACTTATAGATATCAATCCCCATCATCAATCATCCAAGCATAGTATACATATAACATGGATACATAATTATCAATTACTTTTTATTATGTATTTATCTTTAAACCATGTTATTTTTTTCTATGATTTCATTTTTAAAATTCTCTCCTATGATTTCTACCTAATTTTGAACCATCACTTATCTTCTCTTTGAACACCAAGGGAAGTGATATTCTGAGTTGGGAGGGGGAGTTAAAATATGAGATAAAAATATTTTGGGATTTTATATAAAAAAACTTTTATTTATCCTTGCATGTTATAACATGTTTTTTCGAACATGAGAAATAAATTCCAAAAAAAATCATTCCGTGATTCTGATAATTATACAAGATTAAGTGCGTGAGCTTAGATTTTGGTAAGCATGGTTTTTAGATTTGATTTTTCACCCTCTTCATTATCATTCATTTAATAAAAATGTCATAATGATCATCCTTGGGATTTGGGCGGTGTTGTTTTGAGTTCATAGGAAATATTATTTATAGCATAGGATTAGGGATCACTTTAAGATTAATTTTAGTATCTAAAAAATGAAAAACTAACTATAAAATGACCATATAGAGAAATTAAATGACTTAATTCATGGTATTTGACACTTAGGTGTAGTGGTACCATAATTGTATTGCCTAGAGTTATGATTTGAATCTCTATTGTAGTGTACTAAATTGAAATAATGTGTGGTGTTTAGTACTTGGGGTTAGTGACTCTATAGTTGTTTTTCTTGGAGTTAGTATTTTAATCTCTATTGTGGTTAACAAATCAAATTTGTATATTCATATTAGGTTTTAAATGTGATTTCCACCTAGCACTTCCATCTTTTCCCCTTGGAAAAAATGAACCCCTATGTCTTTTATGATACAAAACACATATTTATGATTAATTGGAGTTAGATAAAGTGTAATAATGAATTTAAATAAAGGAATGGTCTTGGGTTTGATATATTATTTTTTTATTGGATTATTTTAAATGATTTTTATGGTATTAATAATTGTTTGATGGGGATTATTGCATCAAACAGTGTATGTTAAAATGTGTTTATAGAGGGGAATCGAATTTTGATCTTTTTATGTGAGTATTTTTATTGGGACTTGCAAAACTATAATTGGGGGTTATTAGACAATGAATATAGAAATTTTTTATTTTATTTTTAATATCTAATTTTGGTTCATTTTTCATTAAATCTAATTTTAATGCATCTTACAATTTAAACTATATTTCTATTCATCTATGAAATTATTATTTAAAATGTATCAATCACAAACCATTTTAACATCACCCTATGGAAAAATATCTATTTATTATTTTGGTTTAAAATTATAGGATTAGGTTACTCATTTTCGAGGGAATATTTTATCCTTCAATATCAATGGGATGTTCACAAAGTAATATCATTATATTGGACCTCAAATGTACAAATTTCTAAGTAAGGCATATTGGAACTCATGTCACTAAAATGGATGTAGGGCCCACAATTAATACCTAATTAATATTATATTTTAACTAAAGATTTATTAATGCATGAGGAATATTTCATTAAACTATGACCCAAGATATTTTGTTTGTTTATAAGGTGATCTAGGTAGACCAAGTTGAAGTTTAAATTTTGGGCCAGATTTCAAGGCCCAAAACTGTAATCCCATCATTTCTACAAAATATTATAAATGGATAATCCAATTAGGCTCAAATTTTACCCCTATTATAATATATCTAGAGAATAATTTTATTCTTCTATGGACAATATAAATTATCTCACCATAAATGTCATTCGGGTATGTCAAAGTTGAGAGAAATGGAAGTTTGTAACCTTGGTAAAGATGGAAAATTGATTATCAAACCACTATCCATCGACCTTTGGAATAATGCATCATGTTATATTAATTAAATATCAATTTGATGAACCCAATTCTCCAAAAAATCAATATAAGGTTGATTTAGGTGAGAAAATAAGAGGTTTTTATTTCTTGTATTTCTTTGTAATTTTATGCTATAATTTTTTATCTCACGACAGTTATTCACTTATGAGTTGGTCAAAAATATATAGTATTTCAAATAAATATTATTTTTCTTGTCTTATTCATATTCTTCTTCTCATTCTTATCACTATAACACTGTTTATTTCACGGTGTGAATTTGTTTACACAAAAATGGAAGTTCTCATTATTATTATTTTTACTTCTCTAATCCCACTTTTATAAGTAAATTCACATATACCATTGATATCTTTGAATAAATGGAGGTATAAACCTTTTATGAATTTATTTTTATGGAATTTAATGATTTAGAATGGATTTTATTTTATGTTATTTGAATACCCAATTTGTTATTTAATTTGTGAGTTCCATTTAATGATTTATTTTCTTCTTCATCTTCACTTAATTTATTTACTACATATTTTGAGCTCTAGTAAAATACTATACCTTGGATTGATCATAAAAATTATCCACTGAGTGTATTTTTTCTATATTTATAAATATGTAGAGACTAAATCATTTACTGGTGAGTTTTTTTTATATCATTGAAGGGATACTAATTGAATCAATTAGATGAATTCTTCTTAGAAAAAAAATGTTAAATATATCCCTAGAAACAACCCAGGATTAACCCATATTAATTATTTGTTTAAATTTAAATATTTGTGTAGTTTTTTCTAAAAATAAAAAATAGCAAAAATATTTGACCAATTTATAGACAAAACTCTTAACAATGTCCATGTTTCTTAGGTTTAGTTATTTAGTATTTGTGGATTTTATATTCAACCCATGATACAAGTGACTACTTATACCTATTGGGAAAATATAAGAGAAACAAATTTTATCACCCTTTATGGGGACCCAAGTAAGTAACATAGACACTCTCATTATTTTCTCACCCTAATTCCCCTATTCCCAACTCTGGTTATCTTATGTTTTACACTTTTTTCCATGCATGTCCTTTTACACCTAGGATCATTAAAAATTCTTAGTTAGGGTTGATATTATATAATGGAATAAAGTGAACCTAGGATACATCAACCTTTAGATACAAATATTCTCAAGACTTTTGATATGGGACTTGAGTCTACTCCTATAGAGGTTCATCCAATTAACCTCATCTTAAACCTGAGAAAGAACCAAATGGGAAATCCAAATGAGGAAGACCCCAACTTGGGGAATGTCATTGATTAAACTATGATTGAATACCTCACACCTTACTAAACAATTACCACTTATACATTAGACATACTTACCAAGGATAATAAAAATATATATCTTTAAACCCCATATCTATAAAAACATTACTACATTCATGGTATGGATTCTGATATTCCTTACTTTCAGGTAAAAATCTTTAATAACTTTTTTAAAAACATGTGAACCCCACATAAAATTGAGTCAACTAAGATGAAACTTATTCTATTTTTTGCAAAACAAATCAAGATAATAATTAGTTAAAGAATCTGATACCATCAACCATCCATTCACAAGAACAATTACAATGGTTTTTTAACCAAACATACTTTCCCAACATAAAAAAAATAACTTAAGACGTTTATTCAAAAATTTATTGAAAATGAGGGAGATTGATTTTATAAAACTTTGAAAATGTTCAAATATTCCATACACATAGTACACTACATTATTTTTTCAATCCTAGAAAAAATTTAATTTTTGTATGGAGGTTTAAGTCTAGGAAACAAATAATTCACAAACATGATTTGTATTAGGATCTTAAAAAAATCCCCCAATGATTATTATGAGTATCTATAAGGTCTTATTGAATATAACCAAACATTATTGAACTATCCCTACTATAGGAAACTTCCCAAATATGGGGGAATTCATATTATTAGGGATAATTATCCTCAATGCTAAAATTCCATCCCTCTATAGGATGTTTAAATAGATAGACCTTATTTAAGTCTATGAAGTTCTAATTATTGACCCTAATTTCACAATTTCTGACAAACATAATCATAATATTGATAATTTCCTAGCCATTCCTTCAATAAAAGAAGTAATTCTAGGAGTACAATTTATGGATTTCAATTCTATAAATATTTAAATTCCTCGGTATGAAAACAATTTTAATTCAAGTTGTATGACCATTCTAGATTTAGTTAAAAGAATAATAAAAAACAAAATCAACCATAAGTTACAAATCGCTATCATGTACAAGATATTATAACTCATAACTAATTTAAATCCTAAAAATACAAATTCCAATATTCTCTAGTACAATTCCAACAATACATCAAACAACCTAAGTATCTTCTTGGTATAAACCAACTAGATCAACCCCCTATCCAATCTTCCCCAAAATCCTTACTAGAGAAATTATGAAAGAAAATAGATGGAATTAATTATAATGTGTCATCAATAAAATTTTAATAAAAAACATTAAAACTATTAATTCATCCATACCCACTTAGTATATCCCATCCTCAACTGTAAAGGGAGAATCTAGATACACACAAGCCCCTTGTAAACAACTTAAATCTATAAATATCTTAAAGAGTGGGAAAATCATTGAAATACTAGAATTAAACATTTCTAAACCACTTTAAGCTTAACAATCTGATGATAATTCTAAAAATATACCCTTAGAATCTAATATATCTAAGGAGAAAATATATGATGCACTACCTTCTAAAATAATACAACATGTGGCTCTGTCCCCTTAATTAATGAGGGGAAAATCCAAATCTAAATTTATGGAAATTCTAAGGTAAATATTATATTATGTTAAGCTCAATATTCATCTTCTTAATGAAATAAAAACCATACCCTCCTACTTAAAGTACTATAGGGAATTTTGAAAATTTAAAAGGATTTTTTATCATAAAAACCTGGTCTTTTTGGTTGCTAATGCGAGCACCACCATCTAGGGAACCATTCCTCATAAGTTAATGGGGGCTTCTTATCCTTACATAAATATTAAACTTGAAGAAAAAAATTATTAAATACCTATGTGATAAAGTATTTGGTGTTAACCACATTACATTTTTTGTATTTCCAATTAGGTCTTGAGGATCCCCCACACACAACTTTCACTATCCTACTCACCAATCATAGTGTTCAGGTTCCTAAGGGTATCTTAAACAATGATTTAGTGAAAGTTAAAATTTTAATTTAACTTGAAAAATTCATTATTCTTGACAATCAACAAAACTTAGGTTTCAAGGAGAAAACACCAATCCCACTTAGACATTAATTCTTAATTATAATAAACTCATATATCCGAGTTAGTAATGGAAACATGACGATAAATATTGGGAATATAACCCTTGATATCAGTATCTATAATAAAAACTCCCAAATATGTGATGATAAGGATATTCATGAGGTGAAATGGATAGGTGGTATTAAAATTGGACCTAAGTAACACCAAGGAATTATAAAAATGACATTTAATTCAAGAGGATATTTATTTTCTTTATTCGTAAGAGGTAAATTTTTATTATAATATTGAAACTTTTAAATATTGATAGTTTAATTATTTTTAGGGACTAAAAATAAATGATACCTTGGTAAAAATCATGATATTTGTTTCTAAACCTGTTACTTAAAATAAATTAGAAATTATTTAGGTTGAAACATATATTCTAAAGGAATCAGTTATTGTTTTAATTCTGTAAAATGTAATTCATCCAAATTCCAACTCACAATCTACCATAAGTGATTTTTGACCAATTTGAACTTGAAATCAATATCCAAACCTTCCCACATAAGTATTATTTCATAGGTGATATCCAAAACATTCCCATTTTCATTTATTATTATATTAAATTCTTCTAAGATATATTTATTTTAAATGTATTAAGAAATAATAAGAGAGAAATTAGATGGAATTTTTTTTATATTCTTAGTATTATCCCACTCATCGAGACACATAATATTATCCTTGATTCAAATTCTAAACCTTCTCACCAATCCCAGTGTAGACTCAATACCAATATTATAAAAGTGGTGAAAAAGGAAACCCTTAAGATATTGAAATATGGTATTAGGTAAGTTGGGAGGTCTATGTAGAGATAATGACTTTAAACTAATTTCTTCCTAAGAGGATACCCAGATTCTTTTTAGTTATCTTCTTTTCTTTTTGTTTTTCTCAGGAACATTAAATAATAAATGAACAAAAAAAATTTGTGTGTTAATATTTCTTTTGGTTTTTTCTTAGTTAAGGGAACCCCTTATGATTTCTATTATGCACTAATGTTTTTGGTGTATGAGATATAAGAGCTGAAGAAGTTCAGTTTTTTCTATTGAGCCACATGAATTTTGGAGTTCAAACCCAACCATCAAATATCCAATAGATTATTATATAACATGGATTTATAATGATCAAATACATGTAATTGGGTATTTATAATTAAACCATATGATTTTTACATGATTTCATTATTAAAATTTTATCTTATAATTTTTTCCCAGTTATAAACCATTACTTATCTTATCTTCCAAGGTTAAGAGAAGTGAAAATATGAGATTAAAACATTTTGGGATTTTATTAAAAATTTAATTTCTTTATACTTTCATGTGATAATGTTTTTTTGTAACATAAAAACTGAATGTCAAATGATTTTATATTCCTTGATTATAATATTTATACAAGTTTAATTGAATGGACAAAGATTTTGGTAAGCATGGTTTTCTGATGTGATTTTTCACTATCTCTATTTTCATACATTTAATTAAAATGTCACAATTCTTGTCTATGGGATTGTAGGGTGTGTTTTTGAGTTCTTAAGATCTGTTATTTATAGCATAGGATTTCAGATCACTTTAGGTCTAATTTCAGTATCCAAAAAATGAAAAATAGAATAAAAATACTACATAAATTAATGAATTGATATAATGTGTGGTGTTCAACACTTGAGGATAGTGACTCCATAATTTTATTTACCATAGTTAGGATTTTCATCTCTATTTTAGAGCATGTAATTGACATAATGTGTTGTATATGGAACTTAGGGATAGTGAATCTATTGTTTTCTTACTTGGAGTTGGTATTTTAATCTATATTTTGGTTAAAAAACAAATTTGGATACTCATATTAAGGTTTAATATTTATTTACACCTAACACTTTGATCTTTTTCCCTTAAACAAAAATTAACCCCCATTTCTTTTGTGATGCACAATACTTCATGTATAATCAGAATTGGATGAAGTGTAACTGTGAATTTTAATAAAGAAATGGTCTTGGGATTTATATTTTATTATTTAATTTTATTATCTTAAAGTATTTTTATGGTATTAATAATTTTTTATATGGGGTGATTGTATCAAACATTATATGTTAAAATGTGTTTAGAGAGAGGATTTGAATTTTGTTATTTCTATATAAGTAATTATCTATAGAATAGAAAATCTGTAGTTAGGGGGTAATTATAAATTTAATTTATATAATATTTATCATATTTTTTATATTTTAAATGTGATTTATTGTTCATAAAATATATGGCTAATTCATTTTACAATTTAAACATCATTTCTCATCATGTTTTCAATTCTTGTTTAAAATGTATTAATCTAAAACCATTGAAACATCACCTTGTGGAACAATATCTATTAATAATTTGCATTTTAAATTTTAGTGTTTGTTTACTAAATTTTTGGTGAACATTTTTTTGGAGCATTGATAGGTCTACAAATAAAGATAGGCAATTGGACCACAAATACAAGAATTTCTATGCAATGCATATTGTAACACATGGAACTAAAATGGATTTAAGGTCCACAATTAATATATAATTAAGTTTAAATTATAATTGAATCCATATTAATGTATAAGGAATATTTCATTAAACTATGATCCAAGTTATTTTTTTAGTTTTCAAGGTAATCAGGGCAGACCAATTTGAAGTTTAAATGTTAGGCTTGATTTCAAGGCCCAAAAATGTAATACCGTCATTTCCACCATAATTTATAAATGGATTATCCATTTAGGCTAACATTTTAACCCATTAGAATATATCGAGAGAAACATTTTATTGATCTATAACTATTCTAAATTCAATCACCTTTAATTTTGTTCTGGCACATAAAAGTACAGAGAAAAAGAAGTATATAACCTTGGGAATGATGAAAATTAGATTCTCCACACACTATAAACCACCATATAGACTACCATATAATGTTAGATGAATTGTATATCAAGTTTCTAGAACCAAGCCTCAAAAGTTCTATATAAGTTCGATTTAAGGGAGAAAATAATAGCTTTTATTCCTTTTCTTTCTTTGTAATGTTATGCTATAATTTTTTTATATCAATCTTGTTTTTAAATTTTATATTACTCAAACATATATAGTGTTTTAAATAAATATTATTATTTCTTCTATTATTATTAGTCTTCTTATATAATTTTTTTACTTCTTTAATCCTTATTTAAGGAGTCAATGCTCATCTTATAGTGATATCTTTTCATAAATGGAGGGATAACCCTTTTTTGGGATGATTTTAAGGAGTTGAATGAGTTGGATTGGATTTTATTTTATGTCACTTAAATTCCTAATTATTTCATTAATTTTAGAGTTCCATTTGATGATTAATTATCTTCTTTGTATTCACTGAATTTATATACTACATATTTTGAGTTATAGTACAATCATATGTCTTGGAGTTATCGTGAAAATTATTCTCTATGTGAATAGGATATTATTCCTGGAATAGTGTGGAGAATAAATTATTGAATGATGAGGATTATTTTTATCTAATTTAAGGGATACATATTGAAATAATGAGATAAAAGTTTCTTAGAAAAAATATCCAATCTATCCCTAGAAACAACCTAGGATTGTCCCATCTTTGTTGATAGTTTTAATTTATATATTTGAGTGTTTTTGTTTGAAAATAAAATCACCCAAAATAGTTGGTCACTTAATATAAAAAACCCTTAACAACAACTTCATGTCTTAGGTTCACTTATTTAATATCTTTGGATTAAACACCCCACCTATACTGCAAGCGACTGCTTCTACCCATAGGGTAAATCTGGGTGAACCAGCAAGAGAACATTTAATGGTTAAATGTTTAATCACTTACATTGTATATATTTAAAAAAATTGTAGGATAATAAATTATTAGGGATTATTTTAATGCTCTCATGTGATGAATGTATAATATTCCCAACCATTCACTCTTACTTTATATTACATAAAGATTAAATGGTTGATGGTTTTTAATGGCATATAAAAGGAGGTAGTACCCATGAGGATGGCATTTTGAACTTTATTAACCCTTTTATAAATCCATATTCACTTTAAATCTATCTCCATTCTTCATCCTTTACTTATTAAGGAACTAGTATAACATGGATGTGAGGGTGATCCCATCCAAGAATCGGGTGATTATTTCAAACTGTGGATAGACCGCGAAGGTGGGATTCCTTTGACTACTCTCAATGTTCTTCATAAATCATACAGTGAAATATAGTAACAAAGGAATATTTAGTTTAAGGTAAAAACAACTGTTATTAATTTATATTTATACATAGTTTTAGTTTTATATATGTAAGATCTTGATAATTTGGGTTTCTTGTTATTTTGGCGATCTTGACTAAATGTCAATCAATCCTTATAATCTCATCAATGATTATAATGAGTAGCATATTATAAAAAAATATAACCTGATCATGAGATACAAGTAATAGACCTTATATACCATATTGATGTATTTTGATTAAACATCCAAATCCCATCGAGATTTTATATAGGTTAGTAGAATTTGATGTGTACAACCCCAATCCCACCTCCAATAAGTCAAAGTTCAATCACTTTTGAAGGTTTTCGGAGAAGTGCCTTTGGGTTATAGATAATTCATATTTTTTTATAATCAATTAACAACACAGTATTTATATATTTAAGAACATCATGAACAAAGGAATTAAATTGAACAGTAATTGATTAGTACATGAGAATCAAGAAGACAACATCATCACATATAATTTATAATTAATTTATCTAGATAAAGAAATACCTTGTGTGGAATTTCATTATTTTTTGATGAATTGGTATAACACTTTTTATCATTCCATCATAGTTGAAAGAGGTTTCGATTGTATAATCCATCTAAAGGTGACCCACATGTGCACCATAAACCTATGAACATTACTGTTGAAATCCCTATGGGATAGTGAGGAAGATTTAATTGATTGCATTATTCTTTGATGATCACCACAATATTCACTTCAGGTGGAAGGAATCTTCTTGATATTTATATTCTTGAGAGGTTGGTATAGGGGTATCTCTCTCCATTCTTGACAGTATTCTAGGAAAAATATCCCTAGGGATTGAGAGAATTATCTCTAGATATTTTCTGAATACAACTAAAAAAATTATGTTTATAAATGACATGATCAGTTTTAAATAGAGCTATGGTTTGAAAAATAATTATTACACATGGGACCTTATTATTTTTCTTAATACCCAAATAACCCCATGTCTAAATAATAATATTAATTTTATTTTCAGTACTTGTTCCAAACACCCATATAAAATAAATATTATTTCCATGAATAAATAAATAAGTATTTATTCAAATAATATTTAATATTATATTTCTTACTGGACCATTAAATTTGATTCTACATTCCTCCTCTTTATTTATTGTCCCTTGAATAATAAAAATTTATTTAATAAACTTATATTACTGTATTATTTACCAATAAAAAAATTAATATTATATTTATAAAACATGTGAATGATAATATATTAAATATTCATGTAACCAAATAAATAAATATTTGTTAACTTATGAATGAACCAGAATAAATAAATATTACATATTCACATAATTAATAATTACCTTGAAAAATGAATATTTATTTAATATTCAACTCACATAATAATCTATTAAATAATTGATAACTGAATATATGTAATCAACTAAACATGAATAATTATAAAACCATGTATGGGAATAATATTTATTCAATATGTTAAATTTAAATACAATTTAACAAAGGTTCCAAATACATTTACGTTTTGACCCTATGGGACCTTTTCTCTATGTCATTAGGTTGTTACACCTAAAGTCCAAGGTTAGTGTCTAGCAACACGCCAAGGTATCCATAAAAAAATAGGTTAAATTATAAAGTAATAATAACAAAATACAAACATATACTGTGTAATATAATCCCTTTATCATGATATTACTAATCAATAAAGTTTTATTTTGGTGTCATCAGCCTATGTGATCAATGTTTCTTTCTTTGACTTTCCAAAAATAAACATACAAATAGATCACCATTGCCATAGACTTAATAAGTTTGGTCCATTTCAATCAAAGGTACATAGATATCAACTTACATTAAAGAATATAAAGGGAAAATACATTATCACATTATCCATTAATGAAATATCACTTATGACACACTAAACACATCCAATATCACTGTAATCATATGTTGTTATGGTTTTCATTAATAAATCAAAGTACAAGACTCATTTAATGCATTAAGAATAATTTTAATTGTAAGAACCATTACACACTTACACAAATTGAAACATCAAATGAAAAATATAAATGTGTATTTTCTATTGGATGGTCATGTTCTCATAATCTCCAACTCCAAAAATTACCAAGGTCAGTCACAATGATAAAGTGTCTCAAAGTCTGATGAGTCTCCATCCCTAATAGACTATATCATTTTCATCCCATCAAAAGATATAATAATACAATAGAATATATATTAAATAATATTATCATGATACTTATAGTTTCTCATCATTGCAGGGAACTATTATAACTTATTAATGCGACACGTACTAAATGACATTATCACATAGATTCCATGCAAAAGAACCATAATCATGTGATAAGTAATTAATTAATATTCAGAAATATGAATATTTTGGTAACAAAATGTATATAGTAGTTAGTTAATGGGTACCAACTCTAATATAATCCCTCTTACACTGGATATAATAACTAACAACTCAACTTGTTAGCCACACATGATAAACATGCTTATGCTTTGATATAGATATAGCTATTGATCGCACCATGCAACTTATATTTTATGTAATTTCAATTACCTCATTTCCTTAATATAACCCCATAAGATACAATATTACTGATTATATACCCTCTATTATCACTAACATCTTGGATAATACCATAGTTAAAATTCATCATGATATGACATAATTTTATTGTCTTTGTAGAGATTCTAAAATCTTGAACAAATTATTGCTAAAATAATTTCTTAACCTATATCAAAAACTAAAATTTACTCAATCAAATATAGATATTGAAAGTAAAATTTTAACAAGATTTACCCTTATATATTAACTTAACCTTACTATGATTCCATACAAAACTGGTCTAAAGAAGAATAATTTTATATTCCCTAAAAACTAGCATTCCCATTTCTCTAATATCTAAGAACTTGTTTAGTTTTTATTTCTCAATCATTTTCAGATAGTTCTAACTGCCATACTATTAATTTATCCTAGTCTTATTTTATATTTTCATTATATGTTTTATGAATAAGAATGATTAAACCTATGCACATGTCATGGAATAAGAGATAGATTTCCAAATTATTATTAGGCATATATAGTCCATATATCCCAAAAATACCATCTGAAACTGGAATAATTTTGGTGTATTATTTTATCTTGTATTTCTCAATACCATGCAAATGAAATACCATGAATTGGATTAAGAAATACCTAGATCTATACTAGTAGATCGTATTCCCTAGAACTTGGGATTCTTCTTACTTCATCCTTGAAGAAATTATTTAGCCATACATGACCATAATATTATTCACAATTTTTTCATATGTCATTAAACATATATATATTATAAAAATGTAGCACTCCCGCTAACCACTTATAGGAACCTAACAACATTTCTTTTCAAATGAATATTCTATTACCATTATAATTTTATTGACCCATAAATGGATCCATGAAACATTCATTTCATATTGGATTTCTTTAATGTCACTAACCTTTATAGTCACGTCATATAGACATGTACCATAAAGTAACCTCCAAGGGAGGTGGAATTTAAATTTTATGCCTAATAAAATGATCATAGTACCTATAAAATGAAGAAGTTAAATGGTTTTAATCATGAGTTCTTATTATAAATAGTTAATCCTTATTGGTACCTTGCTTGTACCATCCATGTTTTGTTTCTATTAAATACCCACCAACATATTTACATCAACCACCAAAATGAATAATTAATTTTGTTACATGGAATTCATCTTTGAATTTGTAAGAACTTGTCAATCATCGTTATCTATAACTTGCCACTCCCTTTATGATTTATTATTATTGAAAACTAATATACTACCCACTATATTGAATATAAAACCACCACTATAGTTTTAGATTTGGTTGAAATATATTTATTTGGAACAATTCATCCCACAAATAATTTTGGAGTTTAATGTCCTTATGGAAACTTATGCATCTAGATCAAAGATTCAATTGAAGTATTTCTCTCTCCCATTATCATAAAATATATATTATTCCCATATATAAATATAGTTGATATGATTTAATTCCTTTCATATCTTAAGGTTTCTAATATCCTTTGTAGAAATAGTATCATTAACTAATATTCACTTTGTGTTTTTAAATATGCATATTTGAATATTTTACCATCTTTACAAATGAATCCCATCAAAACCACCCAAGGTTGTGACATAATGTAATTTAATCATATCATAACTTATATGATATCAATTAGTCAATTTCGTTATCATATGGTTAATTGTTACACTTCTATTTTCAAAAAATATCTTGAAAGGAATCAAGGAATACATACAAAATATATAAGAATCACTATCAATCTACTTTGTACTATCACCATATCTATGATGTGAATAATTTAATATGAGTTTAAGAAAACCTTATAACTAAATTTAATAATAAATGAATACTTGGTTAAGATATTCAATGATATACAATAGTAAAGGATCTTATATATTTTACTAAGTGTATTCATTACTTTTATCTATCATTCCTAAAAACTTTTAAAGGAATTTAACAAAGTTTCTGAATTTACCTCTAGATTCACCTTTTAATAGTTCATGTTATATAGAAGAATACATTTTGAAATATTTTTTTAATACCTTTATTTCTAAAGCATTGTTTGTTTAAAAATAAATAAGTATATTGACAATACAAAAATTATTTTTAACTTCAAATAGACTAAATAATAATTTGGGAATATCTTTGATAATAAACTTTTACTTTTACATGACAAAGAACTATCTTACCAAAAATTGGTATGGATCTTATAATTTATATTTATCATATTTTCCTAACATTTGGTATCAATTATTCAAGTATTATTAAACTATTTTTAAGTATAGATACCATAAAAATATTAGTTTAAAAAGAAATAGTGCCTCATTTTTCCTAAAAAACTAACATAAATTTACATGAAACACTTAATAAAAATTAGTTCAACTAGAATCTATCAAATAGTAATAAAAAGTTGTCAAATTATATTTGTTGACATAGGAATCACGCTTTTCGTTCTCTGATAGAATTAATCTTTACTTCTTGAAGTCGTGTTCTTCTCTCAACTGACATAGAAATCATCGTTCCTCATCTCCTCTGAGAATACACCATACTTCTAGTATTGTTTCATTATTGATTTTACTATTTTGAATACAAGTTAATATTTAATACACAATAATTAAATAGAAAAATTATAATCCATGATGAATATATTTAAATTAAATGAAATTTCTTAGGACTTCTTCAATTTTATTGTAATTATCTTTAAAATTACCCGTTTATTCACATGAGAAGAAAATATCCTTCTACTCGTCATATTACCACTAAATATTTTGTCTCGTTGAAATAAGTTTAAAAGAAACCATTTACTATAACAAATATTCATGTTACATTCATCCCTTTAGTTTCAATATTGTTCACTATAAGGCTTGTGGAACCAAGTTCCTCAAAAACCTTATTTCCATGGTGAATTTTTGGTCAAAGGATTTTTATACCATTCATCAATACTATTCGTCCCATAATCTAGATCAATAAAGAGAAACTAGAAGATAAGGATGATAATATGATATTAATGGATAATTTATTATCCATACAGAATCCCAAGCTTCGTTAATTGACTAATCTACTTTAGTATATTTACGATAATATCAATATATAAGAACCCTTTTAATTTTACACTAGTATAATGTTGTAACAATCTCATTTTTCTAAAGCATCTATTTCTCATTTTATAGATATAGGAGATAAAATTTCATGGGATATATATCCAAGTCATTATGTTGCATTATCATTTATATATATATAACTAATATCCCGATGCAATGGATAATAAGAATATACCCACGTATCTTATATAGGCATCCTTATTACATTCACTTTATTAGTGAGATATATGAAAAGTTATAGTGTATTCTAAAACATAGTATAAATTTTCCTATTATGGTTCAATGTATAATCACATATACTACCTATAAAAATATGTATTTGTGAGGTAACGGTCTTTATGCAAATGACCCCATTGTTATAATGATTTCTATTTCCATATTCAACTATAATAAAAAGAATATTTAATTTTTATATTTAATACAAAAACATATGACCAAATTAATATTATTTATTATTTTTATTAGTCTCCCACTTTATTATCATAACCCAATGGATCTCACCATTGGTTTCAGAATACCCTAACATGTTAATGTTCTAGTATAAAGGATCCATATGCCTTTTATCATAACACCGGAGAGGGCCTAGTCAATTACTTGAAGGTATTTATTTTAGAAAGTTTTTCCCTACAACACTAACTTGAAGCTCCCTTGTCTATTCAATGGACTCCCCAATAAAGAAATCTAGTGTTCATATTTACTCAACACTTCCATCCAGATTTACACCAAGCCTTGTAAAGGCAACTAATCTTGATTTGAATTTAGTTAGGTCAACCCAAAACCTTTATTATAAGTCCCTGTTAAATGCTAGTGTCTCTAAGAGGTCTATATCAAGCTCTATGATCTAGTGGTTACACTCAAAATTAGGTAATGGAAGGATTTATTAACTTGATATTTATATTTGATGGATTTTATATTTTATGCATAAATTTACCATTTTATATTATTAAATTAATTCCAATATTAAGTGGGTTTTAATTAAGTGATTAATTATATCTCGATAAAATTATTCTTTATTAAAATTATTTAATTCTCTCTTTCATTATTTTTAATTTATTTATTTATTGTGAGTGTAATCCATTCAAATAAATTACTTGCCATGTAAATAACATAAATAAATAAAAACAAATTGTACAATCTTCAGATTTATCTAATATTTTGTTTATATAGTAGATGATAAACCAACTCAGACCCTAGGGGAATAACTCTTTAAACCTTCACTAGTTCGAGTTGTAATATTCCACATATCCACTTATGTACCTAATGGATTGGTTTCACAATAACTTTATATTGAACCACCTATACTTTCTTAGGAGGTTCATCCATTAGATAAGATTTACTCACCCATAGGTGAGGGGAAACAAAGGATTTGTTAAGGGGGTTTACATTAAAGAAATTGTAGGCACACATGCCCTTTACATAATGAGAGGAGGGGATGACACATATACCATCATTTAATTTAATAAATTATTATAAAAAATGGAATAATAATAAATTAAAAGAAACCAATCACATAAATTGGTCGATCTAGGATCATGATTATCCATATACATGAAATGAATCTACATTTTTCCATTAGCTATTATTCACTTCAATTAGTTCATTAATAAAGATAAAATTACCTCGAATTAATCTAATTAATTATATCATTAATTAATTCATTCATTCATTTTATATTATATAAATAGTCATGGATATTCCATCATCCATAATTCTAAATAAATTAATTAAATTAATTTTATTTAAAACAAATAAGTACACAATGTGTACATAGAGGAAACATAGAGAGTAGTTACAAATTCATCATGGAGTTAATTGAGTATTTAATATTCTTTAAACTATTTATACATGTTATGTTGCTCATTTGGATATTGTAAATAATTTCATATCCATATAAATTGATTTATGGATCTACAACCTAGAAAACGATGTACATCACGTAAATAAATTAATTACACCATGTGTATTAAACACCTCACATGTGTATTAATAATACATTGTGTGTCAATTAATTAAACCATGTGGGAATTAATTAATTACTATGCATGTGAATTAAATACACTATGTGTGAATTAATTAATTACATCACATGTGAATTAATTACACATCACACATGAATTAATTACACACTCTGTGTGAATTAATTACATTCCATCTTCATTACACTGAATGTGAATTAATAAAGTGACCACCTCATCATTTTTATTAAATACACTTCATGTGTATTAATTACATGTTTTCATATCATTTGGAATTAATTTCCATGTTACTTGGATTTCAGTAAAATGTATCATGTAATAAATACATGACATATCTCTAACTAAACATTTTCACCACAAAAATGCACAGACCACATGACATGTATGTCTTTCACATATCGTGCTGCCTAGTATTCCATGAGTTGGCCTGGTCGGTCAATACGTGGTGTGATTTATTGTATTCCACATGCATTTACTACATTATAACCTAAATTTCATATGAATCGTCATTGTTTAGTGTACATGTGTTCATGATGTGTACCGAAGAGCTACATGTTATTTAGTCTGGTTTTATTTGACCAAAACTCTTGGCACTTCCTGATGGAATTTTCAAAGGTTCTTTGTGTATTTTAAACTGGTTATTAGTTATATGATCGATAATTAAGAAGGAGAATAGAATACTTTAATGTTTGGATTGAAAGAATGAATAATCCATAAATTAAAACTAACAATAAATTCATATCATCAATAAATGATTAATAAATAATTATAAATTAATTATATGGCAACTCTGATACAACTTGAAGGTTTTGGGTTTAGTGGAAGTAACATTGGTCTATAGCTAATTTGAATTTTTTCATAATAAATGAATAATATGAGATCTGCATGATGAATAACATTATCACCAGAAACATTAAATCAAATATTAATTTAATATTATGCTAGAACTAAGAAGAAAAAATCATCACATATAATTTTTAATTAATTTATTTAGATAAATAAATGCCTTGAGTTGAATTTCATTCTATATTGATGAATCTGTAGAACACTTCTTGTTAATAAATCATCATTTCAAGAGTATTAAAGTGTAATATTTCTCTATTGGTGTTCCACACATGCACCATGAACCTCCTTAAATCACCAAAGAAATCTATAGGTACCAGCGCATATGATTTTGATGCTTTCTTAGTTCATTGATGATCACCAAAAGAATCACTTCAGTGATAAATAAACTTTTTGACCTCTGTATTCTTTAGTGGTTAGTAGAGAAGAATATATATACATTCTTGATAAAATTGTAATAAAATATATATGGGTTGATATAATTCTATCTGATATTCATTGTGCACAATAACATAAAATAAGTTTACAAATGACATAATTAAGTTTAAATAAAGATACAATTAGAAAAAATAATAAGTTCACATGGGACCATATTATTTTTCTTAATCCTTGGAAAATTCCATGTATAAATAATAATATTATTATTATTTACCTTATATGAACTGAACAAATGGATAAAATAAATATTATTTATATTGATAAATAAATTAATGTTTATTCAAATAATATGTAATATTCCATTTCTCGTCGGGCCATTAAACACGATCCATTAATCCTTATCATTATTTATCAGGTATTTAATAATGACTATTTATTTAGAAAATAGATATCAATGTATTACTCATCAATAAATAAAAAATATAATATATACAAAACTAGTGAATGGATATTTATTGAATATTTTTGTAACCAAATAAATAAATATTTTTTAACTAATGAATGAACCAAAATAGATAAATATTATATATTTTTGTAATTAATAATTTCCTTGTGAAATGAATATTTATTTAATATTTAACTTATATTATTTTCTATCAAATAACTAGTGACTAAGTATATGTGATCAATGAAACATGAATAATTAATAAACCACACACAAGAATAATATTTAATCTACATATTAAATTCAAATAGAATTTAACTAGGATTCTGAACACACTTATAATGTGACCCATTGGGCCCCTTCCCCATTGTGATTAGGTTATTACTCCTGAATTCCAAGGTTAGTATGTAGAAACATGTCAAGGAATCCATATAGAAAGAGGTTAAATGTCGCAATGACAATAACTACATGCAAACATACACTTTGTAACATAATCCCATTATCCTGAAGTTTCAAATTAAGAAAGTTTTATATTGGTTTCATCAACCTATAATCTTAATGTATAATTGATTTACATTACAAAAATGAACACACTGACAAAACTCCATGGACATGGACTTAATAAGGTAGTTTAATTCCCATTAAAGGTCCTAATGTATCAACTTCCATTAAATAATATAAGGGAAAAATCATTTCTCATATTATTCATCAATGTAATATCACTGGTGACACACCCGACATATCCTACCTCACTATGAGAATTTGTCATCATGGTTTTCATAAATACATGAAATTAAACAACTAATAACATGAATTAATAATTATATTATAGTATAAGGACTAGTATACATGACCTTATATAGTAACATCCAATGACACATATAAAAATGGATTTCCTAATAGTAGGTTATAGTCTCATAATCTACGTCTTTAAAGATTTCTAGGTGCTTACACCATCAGAAAGTGTCTCAATGTCCTATTATTCTCCACCCATGATAGCCTATATCATTTGAATCCCTTAAAATTATCTCATCTATCTGTAGAACATATATTTATGAATACTATCATGGAACTTATATGTTCTCATCATCGAACAGAATTGTTATGAACTTTAAGTACAAAAAAGTACCTAAGGACACTATAACATAGATTTCACATAGAATAAATATCATCATGTGATAGGTAATTAACTAATATCTAATACTATGAATATTCTAGTAATTGAATGTACATAATAGTTTTTTATTGGGTACCAACTCCAACTACTTTCGTCGAGAGAGAATGCAAATTAGATGGTATACATTCTCCCATGAAACCTATAGTAAATAATTACTAATACACCATTAAAAACAATATATTGTTAATATATAAAAAGTAATATAGAAAATTAATTTATAACATATTGGAATTGGATCGCTAAAAATTTATTTACTAACATATTTTATTTTCTTCTACACACTCTCTATGATAATTTCCTTAGAATACTTGTTACATTGATAGGTTATTACAGTCCCTAATAAAATAAAAACATGAAAATTCCATGAAAATATTCTTAAAAATATTTCTTATGATCTATAAATTTAATTTTGATAGGATAAATATAATGTATGACTATTAGGTTTTGGGTTCTCATAATTACTGAGACTTATTACCATGAATTTTATACTCGATGATCAACAAGAATAGTAGTTTTTTTTTGGATAGACCCACCAATATGAATTCAACGTACTGTGTGTGTCATTGGATGTTTCTATCTATATGTTATTGTTTTTATTTTTCATTGGACTTGAGGTCATTATTAATGTATAACAAGAATCATATATCTATATACATTTTGAAAATATTAACATATATTTTCTTAGTTAATTATCTTTAATCAAGTGTATCATGATTGGTATGACATTAATTTAATGATAAATATATAATTTTTACATTTTCAGTATTGGAATCATATATCTATGAACAGTTTATTTATATGTAAGTGAATGAGAAAAATCCATGACCATTGTGTTTATAATAAACTTCATATTTTCAACTTAAAGAAAGAAATATCATTCATTAAGGGATGATGAGAGGATTGTGCATCCTGATTGATGAAATATAAATTAAAATATAGATTTTATTACACTAATAGTGTTTGTAGGAATGATTTTCTCTCTATTAATTTTTCCATTCTTTATGGGGGTTATAATTTTTATTTCAATACAATTCTTAGTCTATAGGTTGGACTCACTATCATTGAGAAATAGACCTTGAGTTTCACGCACTTAGTGTATCTAGAAGCTCAAAAACTTCATTCAATTTTTTTTTAGAATCGAATTGATCTAATTTTATATATTAATTTCTATTTTATTTATTTCAATTATAATTAAAATTAAAGTTATTATCGATAGAGAATGATATTACTCTAGGTCTATACTTCTTGGTCTATTACTAATCATAAATATTTTAATATATAAAATGATATTATAACCAAATATGAGAATCAAAAGTTTAGTGTCACTAGGAACTAGGAGTATAATACATCATCATCCTATATAATACCATAAAATTTAATCAAATAGTTTATCACATAGCACTTATAAATTGTTCATAACTTATTTAACACCTATGATCACTTGGGGAAATACATAAAAGAAAGGTCGAGCTAAATACCTAGTAAGGGTAAAATTAAAAGGTAACATAAAGATAATAAAAAATTGGAATTTTAATATATCATTGATAAAAAATGAGATAATTATATAATTCATAACATAATAATATGGAATAATGATGAAAAATACAATGAGATCGTCAAGGAATCCATGAGTTCATAATTTAGAAGAATCATGAATCATAAAAATGAAATCATAACATATGAATATTTAAAAAGTTGTCACAAACATAAAACATATCATCATAATAATATTTAAAGGCTCAATGCTAAGTGATTATAACTCAGTGTTATAGGTTAACTTCCATTCACCAAAACATAGTGTTCTTTGCTCACTACCCTTGCACCATAATCACAACTCATGATATATAAAATTTACCCAATGCATTGTAAGATTAAATAATTATGATCACTCATCACATCATAACATGTACATAAATAAGTGTTCAATATAGAATAAAACATATATGAAATATAAGAATGATAAACCATGTAAAAATAAATGTGATACATGTAAAGACCTGGAAATATCAAGGGAAATTTTTTTTTCTTAATTTTCTTTGGAATTTTACAAGAGCGCAGTTTCTGACGGCACCTGATTCCGAGGCCCGGGGTGCCTGGAATCATGTTTCGAAGTTTGGATCGGGTACGTTCAGTGAACGGACGAGCGGGTTTTTCTAACTTTTGAACTGGTTCCTGGAATCGAATTATGAGGTCACTGATAGAATCGCAGCGCCGGTATTTTCTTAGAAACGCCTCTTCCGGAGTTCCGTTTTCTCGGTTGCGCTTTTTAATTTTTGGGTTTAAAGTTATGAAATAAAATAAAGTTGTGCGACAATTTTATTTTTGTTTCACTTAAGCCACTTAAAATCCACTTAAAGCCTCTTAAGCTGAGTTGATGCGGATAAGGTGCTATCCAAAAATATCCTCCCTTCTTGGTAGGATATTTGTGAGGTGGGGCCCGCACGAGCCCCACCATTTCTTTTCCGCTAAGTAACGCACCCGTGAAAACCCGTCATTATGAAAGTCAAATGACGCATTTTCTTATATTCTTAACGCACCATTTAATTGGGCGGTTTTATTCGTTGAATTAAATATATGAATTAATTTAATCGTTTCTTAACCTGTTTTTTAATCCGTTGGCGTAATAATAAAATAAGTCCAACGCACGAATTCTGGAAAAAGGTTCGTTGAAAGGATTTGATAGATACCAAGAGTTCTCCATCCTCCTTCGCGAAGAACGCGAAGAATGCGAAGAATGCGAAGAACGCTGGCCTCTGACGAAGAACTTCGAACCCGCAGAAATCGACGACGCGACGCTGTGTGCCACGACGCCGACGTTTCCTCTCCCGCGACATTCTTCTGCGACGTTCCTTCATCCGCAACGAAAATCTTCGATCACCCATTGAGGTGAGAGATTGCGGTTCTTTAATTTTACTTTGTAGATTAAAACAACAATATTTATTTAATTATTATTAATTAAATCTGTTGTTCTTGAACCTCGGAGTTTGTCGACGCGTCATCGTATTCCGCGACGACACGACACCCTTCCGCAACGCAACGATCGCCTCCTTCCGCGGCAATCAACTCCGCAAAGAACGCGCGTGCAACGACTTGACGAGGTAGGGGTTTGTTGTGAAATAATTTATATTTCCCGTGATCGTTTCTTTTAAAATAAAGAACCTGGTTTCATAAGAACAATTTTAATTGATTAAAAATGTTGTTTTATATGTTGATTATTCTTCTCCAATGTTACTGCCTAACGCGGAGGGTGCGGGCCAAAAAAACACGGCCCGATAACCCTCTGTCATTCTTCGTTGTTGTGCGGATTTGGAGGGTGATGACAAAGCGTTCCGCAGAGGCGTTTTGATGATTCTGCAGTGAAGAACGGATCCCGGGATGAACAGCGGCGCAGGCGGGAAGCGAATCGGACCACCGGAGCAACTCTGGTGGCCCACAGAAGCCACCGGCGGCGCGGGTCGCCGGAAGAAGCCGTCGCGGCTGAAGTTGCGGTGGTGCCAGCGGACCCGCGGCCGCGCGGGTCCGGCGCACTCGGGACGCGGCATTGCCGCGTCCGTTGACCAGGGCGGCCCCCCGCAGGGGCCGCGGGGTTGTCACGGGGGGGCAGCATGCCCCCCGCGTCTGCTCGGCCGCTCGGCCGAGCCGAGCCGGGCCGGGCTGCACCCTGGCCGGACCAGACAGGGTCCAGCCGGGTCGGGTCGACCCGGTTTGGCCGACCCAGGGGGGGTCGGGTCGGGTCGGGCCGAGCCCAGACCCCCCGTCTTCGGACCGTTTTCGGTGTTTTGCCCGTAACTTGAGCTACGTGCCTCCGAACGACGCATCGTCAGTGGAAACGCGATCCTTTGATCGAGACGGGCGTTTCGGTATACTGCACTCAAGGTTTCGGGATACTTTGGGTTCGGCCGGGTTGGTTCGTACACGAAACCAACCGGGGCCTCGGAGCGGAAACGCTCATATCTTGAGTTCCGGATGTCCAATTGACATGCCGTCAACTTTGTTGAATTCCTCTAAGTGAGACGGATCTTTTGGCTTACTCTGCCTGAGGTTTGGACGCAGTTGGAGTACGGTCGGGTTGGTTTTGCCTTAAAAACCAACCGGGCCCCTAGAACGAAAAAGCCAATAACTCTCAGATCGGGCGTCCGATTGACGTGCCGTCTGCGATATTGAGTTCCTGTTGGCGATACAGAACTTTTGGATACATCAACTCTGGACTAGGTGGCAGTTGATGTATCAGCCTCTTAGCTCATGGAGTGGACCCTCCCGGAACGAGCATACTGTGTGCGGAAACCCTAGAGCCGGTTGAGATTTAACGACTCCTGATCGAACGACTCGGTGTGTTACGGATAGCCCAGTGGGGAGCGCTTGGTTGTAGCAGCAGATCCACGGCAGAGGTGCGCTTGGTTGTAGCGGCACAGGGGATCACTTGGTTGTAGCGGAAGACCCACAACAGAGGTGCGCTTGGTTGTAGCGGCATAGGGGAGCACTTGGTTGTAGCGGCAGACCCACGACAGAGGTGCGCTTGGTTGTAGCGGCACAGGGTAGTGCTTGGTTGTAGCGGCAGACCCACGATAGAGGTGCGCTTGGTTGTAGTGGCACAGGGGAGCGCTTGGTTGTAGCGACAGACCCATGACAGAGGTGCGCTTTGTTGTAGTGGCACATGGGAGCACTTGGTTGTAGCGGTAGACCCACGACGGAGGAGCGCTTGGTTGTAGCGGTATGGGGGAGCGCTTGGTTGTAGCAGCAGGCCCACAGTACCCGATAGGTGGAGTACTACAGCAGTCCAAGGTAAGAGGGAAGCGCTTGGTTGTAGCGGCATAACCACTGTACTTGATGGAGAAAGAGTTTCCCAATAGCTTTGGGTTCAACTTCATGATCGATCCTATGTGGGTCATTGCGGGGGTTAGTACCTTCCGATCCTTTGTGGGTCCGACGGATTAGATGAATCAGTGGCTACATCTGATCATCTCTATCGTCATTTGAATAAGTATACCTGTGTGAGCTGAATCTTGTGTTACTTTCCTTTGTGGATTGTGTTGTTCTATCTTGTGTGGATTTACGTTTTGCTTTCTTGTGTGGAATGGGTTGTGCTTAGGCTCGGATGTTGGAGCCAAACGGGAATTGATGACTTAGGTATATGTATGGGCATATACCTAAGCAGTGTCAGATGTTACTTCGTGATTGTATCTTTCCTTTGTGGATTAACCCTTGTGGATTCTGGGAGACCTTTGGGGGTCTCGGGGTCCCTACCGAGTAGCTTATACTCACCCCTGCACGGGCTATGCCTGCACTACGTTGTGTTGGTTGCAGACGACGGACAGTGCTGATCGTAGTGGAGGCTTGCGGAGCAGGACGGTACCTCGAGGTGGACCACTGGGCAGGACATACTCGGAGCGGTCAGGTGGACCCGAGGAGAAGTGGAGGCTATCTGTACCCACCCTTCTGGTGGGACTTCCAGAGGACGGCTCGACGCTGCGGCCGTTCTTTTCAGTTTCTGTTTTCCCCTTTCAGTTGTACTTTACAGTTGGGCTTGTATTTCTGGCCCCTTTTACTTTCAGCGCAGCTTTTTATAGTTTTTACTTAGTGTTTACTTTTTTGCTTGCTTACTCTGTGGTGCTTGTTTACATTTCAAAGGAAATGCTATCCCTTTTTCTAGGATTTATGCCTTGGTGCTAGTCGCCAGCCCCTGGCCTATGGAAGGCGGGCTTGGGGTAGTCACGGCACGGGCCCCGAGGACGGGTCGTGACATTACAAATCAATGTCGTATGGTATAATCATAGAATAAGAAATTAAACAATAATTTATAAAAAAAATAAAAAGAGGATAGTTTATAATGGATTATAAAGAATTGGGTAATCCATGAATAATATATAATATATTAAGTGGATATATTTTTAAGTAAAATAATTAGCATAGTGGAATGAAACTTGTAAATAACCCTTTAAATTATAATGTATGGTAGGAAACAATCATTAAATAATGAGTGAAAGGTAAGAGTCAAGTAATTACCTAAGAAGAATATAAAACATGTATTTTATACATTCATGGAATGAAGTGTATGAAATATATAATAATTTAAAATATTAATATATAACATGAATCAAAATAGAATACAGTGGGAGAGAGAGGATTTCCCTTATCAATATTGTAAGGCAAGTCATAGACAGAGATCTATACGACAATAGAAATAATTCATGTATAAAATATAAATCAAATTAAAATGGAAGAATAGATGTACAAGGGATGATATGATCATGTAATAAATGATAATATTCAGGGAGAACAATAAAACAATAAGAAATGTGATTAGAAAGACTTTGAGAATGAATCCCTTTACCCAAATTTCATGGAATAGGTAAAAACATTTAATTAAAGTAAATCCATATAAATTTTCAAAAAATATAGAAATAAATATATTATTATTTTATGAATATAAAGGTTTTGAAACCACGAAAGAAAATATTCATGGTAGAGTTAATTCATGAAAAGTAATAAGATATAGAAAAAATTTCCCTTATGTAATAAGAATGGTTTGACTTAAAGTTTATGATTTGAAGGATAGTTTAAAAGAATTTTTATATCTCAAAATAAGGGAAGATGATATTAACATGTATTTAAAAGGTAGGTATTTTGAAAATAATAACACTAATTAGATAAAGAGTATACTCCCAAAATTAAATAAAGATAGAGAAAGCAAGAGTGATATTTTAAAACAACTTAATGTATGAAATTTGTATCCATAAAAAATTAAAGGAGGTAAATAATATCTTAAAATAAAGGGATACTATCAAGGTATATGTTAATAAATTTAGAGATCATATATATAAATAATATATAAAATGTTTAATAAATATATGAAAATAATATATATTTGGAAGAGAACTCCTTTCTAATTCTGTAATGTATTACATGTGGTCCAATAAAAGTGGGAGTATTAATGATGGAATGTAAATCCTTATAAATTAAGTAAAAGTATTATATAAGGATTAAATTGAAAATTACATTCAAAACATAGAATATAATAAATATATAACATTTATCATGATTAAAAAGAAAAATATTGAGATAAGAAACCCCTTAAGAATATTTTATGGTATTACTTAAGAATAAATATTTGAGATTAGATATGTAAATCCTTAAAAATATTATATAAGAAATACATATTATATTTGTATTAGAAAATATTTGAAAATAAATGAATGAGTATTTTATAAAGATATATGATCCCAAAATTAATATTTAGAGATAACTAAGAACCAAAAATAAAATATATATTCCAATCTTATTCCAAAGGAAATCAATGCATATGGTTTTACCAAAAACTAGAAATTAACGATCATATTTTATGTCAAATCATAGAAAGATAATAGTCTTTATAATATTGAAAATTTATAAGTAATATAATGAATAAATTTTCCCTTTTTAACATTTTATTAAATAAAAAAATTTAAATGTAACTAGAAATAAGAATATGTGAATAAAATAGATAGAAATATATATAAAGAGAGTATATGCACTAAATGAAAAAGGAATATGAGGGAGTCCCCTTACCCTGAGTCCTAAATCCTTTGGATACTCCTATAACCTTATAAAAAAATGAATTATATATGTTAATTATATAATTTATAAACATATTAATTTTTATTACCTATGTTATAATCCATTAATTATTATTTATCATTCATTTATTAGATTAGTTTTCTCTTATTGGTCACTTGGGATTTTTCGGTCCATAGTTCCAATATTATTTTCGTAAAATGGCAATAGTTATTAGTATTTTTTGGATGGTTCTATAAGATACATAAGATTCAAGGTATCATTATTAATTACATTCTAGTGGTGTAAAATTACAATGTTCAATAGATAGTTCAAAATGGTTATAGATTATGAAAATTGACTTTTTATTCTTTTTTTAGGCGGTTAAAATGACCATGATTATTTATTTTTAATTTCATTAATATGATTCCCATTTTAATATTCTATAACCTTAAACATGTTATAAATGTTATAATTATTTATGAAAACCATTTTTAATACCATCTATGTAATAATATATTAGTTGATTCATAACATCATCTATATAAGCTATTAAAATCAACTATGATCAGATGATTGTTATAAAAAACACATAAAATTGATTAAATTTTTTATGTGGTGTTAAAACACATATTACAATACCATTATATACTTAATTTAAAGATGGGAAATTAAATTATTAAATTTTGAAATAATAATAAATAAATAAAAAGAATAAAATTGGAAGATCTTAGAATAGAAGACTTATATTCCACCTTAAGATGACTCATTTGAACCATGCCTTAAAGGTTTTGTAATGGTATTTTAATGATAAAAAAACTATACCAATTCGGATAAATATTTTTAAGGATATAATTATTTTCATCTTTTGTGACACCCAAAAATTCTATTTTCTTGTTTATATCCAAGTGGTTGATTTCTTCCTTGAGTCCAGGGTGTTCTTGGGTAAAATGTTGATAGTTTTTAGAATTTTTCTAGGGATACATTGTCTAGAAAACCATATAGTATAAACCATTACCGCATAGTTTTGTTAAACCATATAGTATAAACCATATAGTATAAACTATATAGTATAAACCATATTTAATTTTTAGATAGTGGTGATTGTATGGCCACTGCACAGTTTGGTAAACCATGTGAATAAACCCTATGACCTTCTTGAGTTTAGGTATTTTTTCATGTTGAGTTTTTTTTAATTGATAATTCTCAAAAAATACTCACCCTATATAAAACCTCATCTATAGAACCTCTAAATTTACTTTCTTCCTTCTACAATACCTACCAAGGTAGATTTGAGTTGATTTATTGGTGGATTTCCATCCAGATTGAAATGATAGGGCCCCTATTCCATTCTCTTCTTATTTTCTTTTAATTTCAACCATATCCTCTAACAATAATGGTAAATATTTTTTTATTTAGATGTTTAGGGTAGTTTTATTTGGTGTTTTGGGTTTCTAAGGGTCATGTGATATCTTAGGAGACCAAATCTGGTGATTTCCATTGAAGGCAACATAGTTTCCTCTCTTGAGGTAGGTGTTTCTATTATGATCCATTTTGTTAAAGAGTTCCATATATATTTGGTGTTTGAAATGTGTTCTTAAATTAAATTAATTATGTATATGCTATTGAGTTTAAATTTTCAAAGGTTTTCCTTGCTTGGTTGGGTTTTTTCCTTTAGAAAAATGAGTGAATTCTGGGATTCAAGGGAACTTTTTTAAAAATGCTATGTTGTATTTTTTAAGTGTTTGGTGAAATTTCATTGATAGTTTTCTCTAAGAAATATGATTGGATTATGTTGATTTAGGACAATTCAGATTTTTTAGGTGGGGTATTCATGTTTTAAAAGGATTTAAAAAAATTTAAAAGAGGGGTGTGTATACCATTGAGTTGGTTATTTTGGATGAAGCCTTTGTTTGATTGGGTATATTGATAATTTGATGTTTTTTATTTGTTTTTTGGAATTTACCTTATTTTAAAAGGGGATTTTGAAAATTTTATTTTCTAAATATGTTGATTTTGATTGTTTCATGGTGTTATGAGTGGTTTACATTAGAATTTTTTTGGGTTTAAAATTGTTTTAAAAAATGGATTTCTACAACATGAAATTACTATATATAAAGAGGATTACTGGTTGGAACCTTTTCTGATGTCATTTGATTGATTGATTTTTACACACTAGTTGAGACCCAATGTAACCAATTTTCTATGCTTGTGTGAATATGTTGATAGTTATATAAATTTTGGTTCATGTTTATGTTGTTTGGGTTGGGGATCATATTTGAATGGGGTGTGTTGTAGGTGGGATATATATGAATGTCAAATTATATTACAATTGGTATTTTTGTTTGTCATGTGGATTTCATTTAATATATAGTGTTCCACCTCCATTATCTATGACATGATTAACCATAGGCTATTAAGTGGGGATTTAAGTTATGTTAGCTGTGAAAGTTTAGATTTACACACTAGATAGTAGCCACCAGTTGCATGTTATGACCTGGCTAGGGGGTTTCACCGATAAGACAAGTTGAGAGTGATTTGGGTGATGGGATGTGAAATTGTTAACCGATTGATATTTGGTTCTACTTTTTATTGTCTAGTACTTATCTCATTAGATCCTATAGAGTTTCCTCATGATATTTATCTATATTATTCCTCTATTGTTTATTATCATGTATGCATTATTTATTTTTTGGATGTAGTTTACTTTGTGGATTTTATCCTTCTTGTGGTTTAGTCTTGATATTTTGTAGTGTTTCTCCTTCCATTTATTTTCATTATTTATGAATTTTCATGGTTTTGATTTTTATTATTTTTCCCTTGGTTATACTCATGTTGAGTTAGTACGAGTGTGCATGTGTATATTTTAAAAAGTGGAATTGGTGGTTGATTTAAATGAAAGAATTGTCATATTTTAATATTAAAAAACATTTTAAACCTAAGTGTATTTTTTTTCTTCAAAAGTGTTGTTTTAAATGGGAAAATAATTTTATAACTTGTTTTCTTAAAATGAAAGTTATTTTAAAAGTGAATGGTTTATTTTTGAAATGGCATTCCCTTGGTAAATACTCTTTGAGGGAATTATTATAAATGGTTTTCTTTATCAAATGATTTTAGGTATTTTTTATTTTATTTTTTTGTTAAGAAAATAGAAAATTTATTTTCCTATTATTTTCAAACTATTTGACTTGGTTTATTTATGAAAATGATATAATTGACTCGTGTAGATATCTTACTAGCACATTTCTCACACCCTAAATTATTAAATTGGTGGGAATTCAGTTTTCATGTTTTATGTAGGTTCTTATGTTATGACTTACAAGTGGGTTTGATATTACTCTTTGGTCAGAAGTGGGGGTTTTGGAGTTAATGGTGCATACTTTAGAGTCACATGAAGATGGTGGTGTTTGTCTCCCAAGTTTGTTTGACTTGTTGGATTATGTACGGTATCGTCCATTCTGGCCTCCTTATTTTTTTTTATATATTCCTTGTTTTGGTTTGTAAAATATTTTTGTAAAAATGGATTCCTCTATGTAGATAAATGTTTGTAAAAAATTTAGTTTTGTTTATTCTTATTCTTTTTACATGATTAGATGTTCTTGTTTAGAACTTTTTATTTTCTTTAGCATGGTTTTCTAATGTATATGGAGACATTATGTTGGGTATCTAGATAAAAGCTAATATTGATACTGTTTTTCTTGATTTTGAAATAGTTCCCAAAATTTCACTTTTTGATAACCTAGAGCTTGTCACCAACTTGGTGTGATTGGGAACATGCCTCAGGACCTATGGAAAAACATCTCCGGTGATGAATTGGGTCAACCTAAGTCATCTCATTTCAAAATAGTATCAGATATCTACTATTATTTAGTATCCTATAGTATATTCTAACTAGTACTTGGATCTTGAGTGGTTTTTATGGTGGAGTTCAGGGATAGTTCTTCCTCGTGATAAACCTCAAGTTTCCATGGATGTTCAGGAGTTTATTTTGAATTTATAATTTATGGTTTTTATTTTTTGAGATATTTTGACGTATTTTTCCACATTTTGCTGATACTCTGAGTTATTGGAAGACCCCAGGAGATATCATAGAAAATTACTAGTTTTAGAGTGAAACTAGAGGCACTCTAGGGGTGCATGGTTAAGGAACGTGGTCTGTCAAGCCATGAATAGGTTGTGTAGAATGTTTTGGAAAACATATAACGGCACTCGCATGGTTGGCATACAGTCTAAAAACTTGTACTTCCAAACTATGCATAATGGATAAAGTTTGGTATTTTTCTCTACTTTAGTTCTTTAAACCCCTCTTATGATTAATTATTCTTGATGTTTTTGGGTTTTTTGAAGTTATTTTATATAAATTTTAAATCAGAGTTTTATGATTTAGTGTTTTGAACTTATTTGGAAAAATATATTTGGCTGTATAAAGTTGATTTTTCGAAAAAAATAATTGAACTTTAGTAACAGTTATTTAATTAGACAAAAAAATTTGGTTGTGATTGTTTTCAAAGAATTAATTTCATGGATTTTAAATATGGTGTAATTCTTGAAATGGTTTTATAATGATGTTAATTTCCAAATAATGAGTTGTTTAATGAAACATAAGATGATTTTTTTGTGTGTGATTGAAAGGGAAAAATTATTTTTTAAGAAGTGGGTTTTTTAATTTATTTACTTAAAATGTTTCATTCTATCTTGACTACCTTTATGGAAGTGATGCATAAGTTCGTCGTCACTGAGGATTCTTTAATAAGGAAACCTGTGATAAGTAATGCATTAACCCCGTATGGTGTCAGCATAGGTGATTCAACCAGGGATAAGTGGAAAATAATAGTGTTATTCAATCAAAATAATTAAAATTTAGTTTAAAAGAATAACAATCTTGTTATATTTCTTAACATGTAACACTAAACTTTAAGTGAAATAAGATATATTATAAAATTTTATTATTTAAATTTTATTGTTAAAACTTACCCATTTAATTGAAGAGTGTGAATATGAGTATGAAAATTATTAACTATATGAATAATGGACCTAATCAATAAAAATTTATTTATTAATTCTGATTAAATAAGTGACCAATTTTTAGTGATGTCATTTTAGGCTTAAAAATGCATTTTCTTCAAAAATGATTTTCATTGCATTTTATGAGTAGAAAATATAATTAATTTCTAAAACCTTTAGAAATTTAATTTTTTAGAATTAAAATAATTCTTTAAACCATCATATATAAATTAACTTAGGCTTAAATTTTTTTATTTTTCTAAAGTGAATGATTTTTCAATGAATAGTAAAAAACATCATTTTTTAAATACTAACATTTATTTTCATTAAATCATGTAATTAAAAAGTAAAATTATATTTTGGATTTTATATTAAAGTGTAATTTGATTCATTTTTTTTAGAATAATATAATTAATTCTATTTGAATCATTAATATTCATAATTTTTTTATAAGTTAATTTTTATGCTTAAAAAAAGCATTTCTCTAAAAACAGTTTTTTATTGTGCTTTACACATTTATATTAAAATTTATTTATTCTATTTCTAGAAATTGAATCCTGGAAAATGAATACCATATTTTTAATCATGAGTTTAAAATTTGGTAAATAGTTACCTTTTAATTTTTTCATTGTGAATAGTACATGTGAAAAATATTTATCACCATAGTAAGGGTAAAATGGGTAAAAAAGGATATAACTATGAGATAAGGTCTCAAAATCAACCCAAAATTGGTATTTATTTCATATTATGAGAGAAATGAAAATGTTTCTATCCTAAGTTTTAATATATGTAAAAAAAATCATTTTATTTTGATAATGATATTTATATTATTTGAAGTAATAAAAATTAAAAAATGTCACTCTCATGTTTTTAATTTATCTTGTATGTTGTCTTAAGGATTATTATATGTTATTAATGAATATAATATTTTATTTTTATTGTTTTTTATTTATTTTTATTATTTTAATTTATTTTTAATTTTTAGTAATATTATAATTATCTATAATTATTACACAGCACTAACACCGTGTTTGTATAAGAAGTAGAAAAATCAAATTAAATGATTTGAAAAATATAAAAAGTACTGTTTTTTGGATAACTTATGGTATAACATGAATTTATTGGTTAATAATAATTTTTATTTTATGTTTAAAGAGTTTATATTATAATTCCATACTTATCTTGATGTCTTTAAAGTCAAAATATCTGAATAGTTCTTAAAATAACTATAATGGTATTTTATAAAAAATAATATATTATTAATTGATTTAAAATTATAAAAATCATGAAATATGACAAGGTGAAATTATATGGTCTAAAAATCAATCCCTTTACCATTTTGGATCTAATTTTAACCTTTTGATTAAAATTATAACCCTTAATAATTGAAAAATGTGATACTGCGATTAATGATAAAAAGGGTTAATGGGCGTTAAAACAAAGATATAAGGGTTAAAATGATATAAAAACTTGTATAAATATTATTGGATGAGTTTATTTAGATACTATATCATATTTAATTAAAAATTAAACAAATTTTGAATCAATTTTCCGTTAATGTTACTTTTTAATATTTAAAAGTTTTGAAAATTGACAAGAGTGCCCCTTCCCTCCCTTATAAAAGGACACCCCTACTTTCTATTATTTACACTAATTTAAGAAATATATATCAACAAACATCTACCCATATATATTCTAAACTAACTTATCCACAAATTAGTGGTTCTTTTCTTCTTAAAAGTCCATTTAAAGGGTCTTTAATAATGGATCTAAAGGAGGTCTATCGAAGAAGAGGTAATTATATTTACCGACTAATTCAACTTTATTTCTTCTTATACCTAAAATAAATCCATGGTATCCATTATAAAATTATTAATTTATTATATTAAATAAAATTTATTTTTACTATGATGATTTAACAACCATTATCCTCCTTATTTTTGTCCTAGAGATAGAAAAAACACCACTCATGCATACGTATGACTTACCATCTCCACATAATAGTGTAATTAATTTTTTATCACTATTTTACATGGATGGTTATGATGATATATTTTATGAATATATATGATATTTATGAAATTATTATATTTCCTTAATTTTAAATTATTTTTTACTTTTCTTTCATTCCATTCATCAAAAGGTGGAAATAGCACTCATGCGTGTGTGCGGACTACAGTCTCCACAAATTGATATAATTCATTTTTCATTAATGATTTATGTGAATGGTTATAAAATTGTTTATAATGAAATAATATGATACTTATTTAATGATTAATATTATGGATATTTTTTAACTATGACCAAGGTGCAAGTACTATAACCATATAACTGAAACACGCTTGGAAAATAGACCAGTTTTCACCTAAATTTTCATTTTCTGGAAGAATTGTTAATAAAAGGATAATGGGAAATGATAAAAGAATATTATATAAGAAGTTATGTATGAATATGATTCTATAATATATGTATAACAAATCTATATTCACTACACATAGTTATTGAACGTGTATGAAGCAATATGAGATTTAAGGTAAGGGTTTATTTCATAATCTCAACCTTATTATGGATTGTTTTTGTTTTAAGTTTCCATTAAGGGAATTATATAATATTTTTATCTTAAAACCCATATATTTTCTTATAAAATTTATAATTATTTAAATAAAATAATTCATTTAATTTTCCTCTCTTTATGAACTCAATAGACTAAAATAAGTTTTTTTTAGAGAAAACTAACTTTGTTTTTCTATTCCATCATGAATCATTTTCTTCCATGTCAATATTTTATTTAAAATATTTTCAAGAAATTTTTTACTATTATCAAAGGATTTATTAAATTCATTTTTACCCATGATTTAATTTATATAAAAATTATCAAAAGGAATATTCTTGTCATTTTCTGAATGAGGAACTTTTTACCGAAGTTTTAAATGTAATTTTTTTTAACTTACACCGTACGAATGAACTTTCCCACCATCATGGATAGTATTTGTTATAAATATTACATTAAAATTTTCCATGTCTATTTTTAAATAAAATTATATTCCTAATATATTATAAATTTTAGATTTTAAATAAGTGATTTCAAAATGAAAAGGGTATTTTCCTTAAAGAATTTTCCCATGATCTTTTAAAAGTATTTGCATATATGTTAACGTCCTTTGATGAATATTATCATTTACTGAAAATATTATATAATTATTCCATCCACCATATTTCTTTGTATATTTTATGATGATTTTTATTTTTGAATTTATTATGATTTATTATTCTAGTTCTTCCAAAAGAAACAGTTATTGATTATTAAGGCCTGTTGATTAAGTTGAATTTTGAATTAATATGATGAATGCATTGGAATTATTAAGTGCAATTTGGGGCCTATAATTACATATAATCTTGATACATCAGTATGTCACATGAGACAAAATATTTTGGGTATTTGGATAAGACCTTACCCATTTATATAACATGTCTTGGATTGAGGGTTCTATGGTAAGTTTTAGATGTCTCAGATTATGTATTCCATCATTATGAAATCATTTATTGATGTCCATGTGATTATTAAAATAGTTATGATATCCATTTGATTTTTTATATGGAATATTTTTAACATTGTTTATTCTTGACATATTATCCATGCCTTATTTAGCTTCCATTTTACGCATTCCCTTACTGAACATTTGAGCTCACCCCTTTTTCATGTTTCCTTCCCCAAGATTCTAAAAAGTGTTCTAAGAATGATATTAAAGGATATTATAGAGATGATAATGATGTTCTCAAAGAAAATAATATATTTTATATTATGTTTTAAAATGTAATATTAAATCATATATTTAGTTTTTCAATACTAATCAACCAATCGATGCTTTGGGATGTGGTCATTTATATATAGTGGTGATGTAATAAAGTAACCACCAACTCTGGGATACTAGGGTCTGAGTTTTTATATTTGGTATTATATTAATTTTAGTATAAATCTTGGTAACTAGATTTAGAAAAAAAACATATATTAGATAACATGATCATATGAAAGACTATGAGGATAAGTCTGAGTATAAGATAATATCATGAAGTTTCAATATGGTAGAGAATTTTTGGTTTCCTAGAAAATAAATCCTTTTCTATATACTAGGAAATGGATATGGTTTTGGAACATATGTACCTTGGGATAATAACTCTAAAATAGGTGGATCGTGTATTACTCAATTATCACATATGCATGATGAGTGGGCCTAAGACTACACACCTAACTAGAAACTACCGGCATATAAGATTCAGTTTATTAATATACTTTTTAAAAACCATTATTAAATATATGAAAATATTTTTATGATTTAAATATATTCCTAATGATTCTATTATTATAATTATAATATTATCTATGCATAAATTTTTAATTTATGTTAATTGTTTCACCAGTTTTGAAATTATACATTATGATTTATAATGGTATCATCTAATATAGTGTGTGTATATGTTTAGAAATGGCTCTTATAAAAAGGAATGGAAAACTTTTCAGCACTCATAATCAATATAGGAATTCCCCGCATAAGAAATCTAACATGAATAGTGTTGGGGTTGAGTAGATTATAACTATATTAGGATAATTAACTTTGGTTAGGACCAATAACCTTGCATGTATGGTACAACTTATTTCTTTATAGCAAGATTCATTGATTGTAGAAAACATTATGTGACATAAAACTACATCCTTTAATGGAACTACAAATCTATTGATATATGAATAGTGGATCTAGTCCCTGGAAAATATGTTTGTATATTTGAGAATTAATAAAAGAGAGAAAGTTCTTCTGGTAGTGTATTGTTTAATGGAGGATGTTGATCAATGGTGTTCATTAATTCAAAATACAATGGTGGATGAAAATATATAAATAATGGAATGTAATATTTTGAAGGTGATATACTTTAAAAAATACTTACTTAATGAGAAATGAGCTGATATGTAACAGAAATTATTTAATCTAAGATAGAAGGAAAGGAAAGTGTTACTAAGTATATGGAAAACATTATAATATTAGGAAATCATGAGATGGATTGAATATGTAATAAATAAAGTAAGATTATCTATTTATTTAATGGATTTAATCCAATCCTCCAAAGGGTAATATTATCTCAAACATTTTCATTATATAATGATATGGTATCAAGTGCCACTATGATGGAGAAAAAATTATTTTTAAGTCGTATATTTTCAAATTAAATCAATATAAGAAGAGGATGAGTGATCACCAAGACAAAATAAATGATCTGAAGGAAAAAAAGTAATGATTTAACTTCCCACGTGTGATAATTATGGAAAGAAACACTATGGTAATTGGTTTAATGGAATGGGGTTTTTTTAAAGTGTTAAGAGAAAGACCATCAGGCACATGAGTGTAAGGGAAATAAATAATCCATTAATGTTTAATGTTTTAATTATAAGGAGATAGGGTACTATACAAAAAAATTACCCAAGTATCAAGAGAATTTATCTTAGAAAATGATAAGGCATAAAGGTAAATCTTATGAAATTACTACAACTAAATTTTAAGTCCCTTAAGTTATAATAATATGTACTTTGATCATAAAATCGTGCTTTATTTGATTCTGGATCTATGAAATATTTTATATTTTTCATTGATATTGAATCATACCTTGAAACTTTTAGGAAAGAATTATTAATCAAAACACCTAGTGGGAATCTAGTTATTGATCGGTTTATATTATGATGAATTGTTGTTCCCTAGTTGAAAACAAGGTTGTTATACTTATTTTTTTATTTGAAATAATCCTTATTTTTGGGGTTTATTTGGTTTTTATTATTTTGGAATTATTATATGATACATAAATTAATATACGAAAGGATCATGAAATATAAATGTAGTTATTTTACTGTCATTTTTAATGAATTGATGGTATTCTAACTCTCCCCCCCCCCCCACCATTGATTTATTGTTTTTTATCATTAAATTTCTTACGTCCATGTTCTCTATCACACTATATTATTCCTTGGATATTAATTTTCTCCTTCATGCCGATATTTTAAATTCCCAAAAATGTTATCCTTTTTTGGGAAACTGATTATATGTTATTTTAGGTAACCATTATGCCTCCCAATTATCCTTTTCAAAGGAAGTTTTATTCAGGGGTAGAAAGTAACACTCTAGAAATTTATTTTAAAATAATAATAAGATCGATAGCTTATTTAACATGAAACATTGATCTTTAAGATAATTAAGATATATTATAAAAGTATTATTATTTAAATGTGTTGTTATAACCTAGTCATTGAATTATCGAGTATGAATATAAGTAACCAAATTATGAAATATATTTATAATGGTCCTTCCCAATTCAAATGTATTGATTAATTCTTAGGAAGTTAGAACTCAATATTTAGTGAAGTCATTTTATGCTTCAAAAATACATTTTCTTCAAAAAATATTTTTATTGCATTTTGTGAGTGGAAATTATAATTAATTTCTATAAATTTCAGAAATTCTAATTTATAAATTGAACATAGTTTTTTAAATCATCATATCAAAATTAACTTATGGTTTCTTTTTTGGATTTATCTAAAATGATTTATTTTTCAGTGAATGGTCAAAAATGTTGATATTTTAAATACTATCATTTATTTTCATTAAATAAATTAATTTCAAAGTCCCATTATATTTTGGATTTGGTTTCGAATTTATATATTATTAATTTTATATAGAATAATCTAATTAATTACATTTTAATCATTGATATTAATGGTTTTTATATAAGTTAATTTTTATGCAGAAAAATCCATTTTTCTATAAACAATTTTTCATTACATTGTACACATTTATATTAAAATTGATTTCTTCTAGTTATAGTGATTGAATTTGGAAAATTGGATACCATATTTGGAATCATAAGGTTTAAATTTTTTAAATAGGTCCCTTTTATTTTTGTTTATTATGAATAGTAACTAGGGTAAATATTTTCCACCACGGTTAGGATAAAATGGGTAAAACAAAGTTAAAACTATGATATAAGGTCTCAAAATAAACCAAAAACAAGACAATTTTAATGGATTATATTAATTCAACCATATACATCCTAACTTCTAATATATTTAATTTTGGTTCCATTTTCCTTTGATAATGACATTTATATTATTTTAAGTAATGAAAATTCCAAAATTCCAGTCTCTTGTTTTTAATTTCTATTATATGTTCACATAAGGATAAGAACATGTTATGAAAAAATCTATAAGTTTATTTTTAAAATTATAAATTTTTTATTATGTTAATTTTTTTTATTTTTAGTTATGGTATAATTACCTTAAATACTTACACAGTGTTTACACAGTGCTTGTGCATGAAGTGGAAAAATCAAAGTAAATGATTTTAAAAAACATAAAAAATACTATTTTTTAGATGCATTATATGGTCAAAAATAAATTATCTCTGATAATAATGTTTATTATATGTTTAAAGAATTTATATTAAAATTACATATCTATATTGATCTCTTTAATGTCAAAATATGTGAATAGTTCTTAAAATGAATTTAATGGTATTTTAAGTTAAATAATATATTATTAAATGATTTAAAAATAATAAATTTTTTCGAAGATGAAAAGGGGGTAGGATATGGTCTAAAATTTCATCCATTTAATATTTTGGATCTAATTTTTACCTTCTAAGTGAACTAAGAACCCATAATGATTGGAAAATGTGTTGCTACAGTTAATGATTGAAAGGATTAATGGGGAGTTAAACTAACTATATAATGGTTAAAATGACCTCAAAACTTGTCTAAATTATATTTTATATTTTTATTTCGATCCTATATCATCTTTAATTTTAAGTTAATCCTATTTGGAACCAAGTTTACATGAATTTGACTTTATAATACTTTAATGTTTTGAAAACAAATACAAGAGTGCCCCATCCCTACCTTATAAAAGGACACCCCTCTTTTTATCTTATTTACACCACTTTTGACTTATAAATAAAAAAACTACCCATTTATCCTATAAACTTACCTATAAATTAATTATAATATATGGTATTCTTAAAATACCATTCCAATGGTCCCTAAGAAGGGATCTAAAGGAGGCCTATCAAAGAAGAGGTAATTGTCTTTACGGACTCATTCAAAATTATTTCATCTTATAACTCTTATAAATATATGGTATCGATTATAAAATAATTAATTAATTAAATTAAATATAAAATTTTTTTATTATGATGATATAACAACCATTATCCACCATCTTTTCATCCTATAGATAGCAAAAACATCGATCATGAATACGTACAACTTACTGGCCCCACATAGCAGTGTAAATTATTTTTCATCACCATTTTACTAGAATGGTTGTTATGATGGATTCATTAAATATATATTATATTTATGATATCATTATAGTTATTTAAATTTTAATTATTATATATTTTTTCATTCATTAAAAAGTGGAAACATCACTCATGTGTACGTATGGACTACCATCTCTATTAAGTGATATAATTTATTTTTCATCACCACTTTATGTGAATGGTTATAAAAGTGAAGATAATGAATAAATATGACACTTATTTAATTATTAATATTCAATTGATGATGAAATCAGGACCAAGGTGCAAGCACTGCATACATCAAACTAAAACATGCATAGAAAATGGACCAGTTTTCACCTAAATGATCATTTTAAGGAAGAATTATTAATAAAAGGATAATAGAAAATAATAAATTAATTCTATATAGAAATTTATGTATGAATATGGTTCTATAATAGGTATATAATAAATATATATTTATTATACATTAGGTTTTAACTTTTATGAAGCAAGATGAGACTTAAGGTAAGGGTTTTTCAACAACCTAATCCCTATTCAGGATTGTTTATATATTAAGTTTTAATTGAGAGAATTATATGAAATTTCTATCTTAAAACCCAAATATTTTCTTATACTATAATTAATTCTATAAATTATAAATTTTTATTTCATTTTCCTCTCTTTAAGTACTCAATATACCAAAAGAATGTTTTGAGGAAAAAATTACTTTGTTTTTCTATTCTGTTGGGAATCATTTTCTTCCAAGTATGTATTTTCTTTACAAAAATTCAAGAATGTTTTTAATATTATAAAATGATTTATTAACATAATTTTTAAATATTATTTCATTTCTATAAAAAAATTAAAACTAATCTTATTTTTATTTTCAATATGAGGCACTTTTTATAGAAGGTTTGAATAGAATCATTATTTTAACCTACACCACACGAATGTATTTTCCCACCATCATGACTACTCTATTTTTAAGATCCTTTAAAATTTTCCATTTTTATTTTCAAATTAAATTTTTTTTCTAATATTTTGGGAAATTTTATATTTTAAATAATTGATTTCAAAAAGAAATTGTATTTTTATCAAGAAATATTTCAGTAATCTTTTAAAATTATTTTCATCTATGTCAACATCCTTTTATGAATATTATACATTAATAAGTTCATACTCTAATGATATCATACACCATATTTCATTGTATGGATTGTGGTCATTTTTACTGGGGAAGGTTTTGAAATTACATATACTAGTTCTTCCAATATGGACAGTTATTTATTATTAAGAAATATTGATTAATTTAAATTGTTTATTCATATGATGAATTCATTAGAAGTATTTATTAATAGGTAGGGCCCATAATTACATATCCCCTAAATACATCAGTAAGTATCATGAGACAAAATAGGTTGGGTATTTAGAAAAGGCCTTACCCTTTTTTATAATATGTCTTGTCTTGAGGCCCTAATGGTATGTTTTAGATGTTCTTCATTATGAATTATAATATTATGAAATCGTTTATTGATGTTAATGTGTTTATTTAAATAGTTAGTATATTCACTGTTGAGTTTTAAACTCATGTGATTATTTATAACGAATTATTTTATCATCATTTATTCCTACCATATTATTCATGTCTAATTTATATTCTACTATATGCATTTCCCATAATAAGAATATGAGCTCATCCTTTTGTAAATATCATGACCCTAGTATCCCAGAGTTAGTGGTTACTTTATTACATTAGCATAAGATACAAGTAATTATATCCCAAAGAACTGAATATTTTATTAGTCTATGTAAATGAGATACATACTTTAATTTCATATAAATTTGAAAACATAAAATACAAAAAAGTATTTTCTTTGAGATAATATTTATTCCCTCTACCATGTCCCTGAATATCAATCATAAAACCTCTCCTACCATATTGGGTAAAGGAAACATAATAAAGGGGTGAGATCTAATGCTCAGTAAGGGTATGCCTACAACGAAAGCTATCATGAATAAATAATGCATAATAAATATGGATAGGTAAATAATTGAAACACGTGATATTTAATTAATAACCTGAACATGAGGAATAATATAGTAGGATTAAATAATGACTAATAATAACATATACATATTTACATGATCTTGACACTTTTCCATGGATATTATAAATAATTTAATAATCATAATGAATATTGATAACTGATTTAATAATGATGGAATGCATAATTTTGGACACCTAAAACTTGTCATCAAGGCCTTGTGCCAAGACATCTTACAGAAATGGATAATGGAACATCCAAAAACCCAAGCTAATTTGTCTCATGAGACCTACCGATGCATCAAGGGGATATAGTGGGCTCTGCATGTCACTTAATAAGTCCAATTAATTCATAATATGAAAGGGGTGAAACATGATCTATATAAATATTTTTATTGAAAAATAATCATATTAAATGTTAATATTTTCTCTAATCAATAAACCTAAACCATTCAGAGTAATATGGTGAATGGTATCAAAATAGTACATCCCAGAAAAACTGGTCATAAACCACATAAAAAATTAATAAGCATGGTATAATTATAATATATTCCTAATGAAGTATAAGTATAATGAGGGTTGTTGTCATTGATGAATAGAAAATTTTTATAAATTTAGTTGAAAAAAAATTGAGGAAACTATCCTTTTTTACTTGGAAAATTGCATTTAGAAACTCAAAAATTTTAGAATACTAGGAAAAATATTCATTGAAAATAACCTTGAAAAAATTAAAAGGAATATTCAAAAAAAATGAGTGTTTGTGATGGTGGTAAATTCTATACATGTTGAGTATGTTAAAAAAAATATGCTTTTCACATTTTTTGTAAAAAGTAAAAAGGTACCATGCTTTGAAATAAAAAGGAATACTCCTTTTAAAAAAATTGTGAAAATATAATCACGCGTAAAAATTTATTTAATAAACCTCATTTATAATGTTAAAACATTTCTTGAAAAAAACAGAAAACGTGGTTTTGGAAGAAAAAGGATTTTCGACCAAAGAGAGAAATAAACTCAAATTTTCTTAAAAAAAATTTCTCAATCATTTTAAGTGAAAAATATAGGGAAAATGGTAAATATACTTTAAATTTTAACTAATAACCATGGTATAAATAAATAAATATTTTTTAATATATAAAATAAAAAATAATTCCCCCAAGGGAGACTTAAACATAAACAATCCTGAATAATGGTTAGATTCTGAAAAAAACTCTTTCCACTTTGATAACTTCTGAATCATAATACAAAAAAAAGAAATAACTTCAAATGAAACATTAAATACCATTAAGATAAATATATTCATGATATAAAATGTTAAATTGGGTATTATATACACCATACAAAGGAATAAGTGGTGAATATGGCATATGTATCACAGAAGTAAAAGTGAGATGAGAAACCCTTATCTCATGTTCGACTTCCTTTGTATGTGTATAAACTTATTTTATATTAAATATAGGTTTATTATAAATATATTATATACTGTATATTATTTAATTATATTATTTTATCACCCAGATTTTAACAATTCTTTGTTTATTTTGGGTGATAATTGATTCGTTTTACATGTTTATTTTGGTTCAGTCATTTCGGTCATTTGATTTTGATCATGGTTAAATCATATAAAGAATTTAAAACATGTTATAAATATCATATATATTCATTATATATTTATTTATAGTAATCTATAAAATATAAATATAAAAAATTCATTATACTATTCATGGAGACGGTAGGCGATATGTACGCATGAATGTGGTATCCATTTTATCGATGGTTGGAATGAATGAAAAATAAATATTAATTTTCCTTTAAAGAATAATTTTTATGTTTTATATATAATTTATATTAATCAAATCTATCCTTATTACCATCCACATAAAAATAAAATGAAAAACATTTCACATCACTATATGGAGACGGTAGTCCACACGTACACACGAGCGATGTTATCATTTTCCAACGGATTGGAAGATAAAAAGTTATATGTTATATTATATTTATATAAGTATTATTAAATCATAAATATTATATATATTCATTAATTTTATTATTAATATATTCCATGTAAATCGTAAGTGAAAAATTAATTGTATCGCTTCGCGAGGCAGTAGTTTATTGTACACACGAGCGACATTATCCTATACCCTTACAGAATGAAAAGTAAGGATATTAATGTAATATCATAATTCCAAAAATATACTAATTTCATAAATATAATATAAATATTTTAAATCCATCATTATATCCATCCTTGAAAGGTGGTGGTGGAAAATGAATTACATCGGTTCGCGAGGCAGTAGTCCTCCATACACACGATCGACAGTTTCATTTCTCGTTTGTTGGAAATGGATATTAATATAGGTTATTAAATTAAAATAATAAAATCTCATTATATATTATATACTATTTCTATTATTTTAAAATAGTTTTATAATATTTTGATGGGGTGTAATAATAAATAAAACAAATATGCACGTTAAAGAATTTTACATCTTCTTCATAGAGCCTCTTTAGGTTTATACCTAAATCCTTCTTAGGATGGTTTCATAATAAAAATAAGAACTATATGATTAAGTTATATATTTAATTAATATATTTGGTAATGTATTTTCTGAACCAAATAGGTTTGTAATTTTGAAGAGGGGTGGATAGGGGGTGGCCTTTTATAAGTGGGGGAGCGGACACACTTAGAGTTTTTTAAAAGAAAAAGTGACACCCATAATTTTCACATGCCACAGGGATTAAAAATGGATAATTTAAATACCATGAAGGATATTAGATATAAATATTACCATAAAATAAAATTTATACAATTTTGGGATCATTTTTAACCCATTCAAGTTTTAGACTAAAACCCCCAAAACTCATTTTCACCTTAATTTTGGTAATTAATGTTTACATTTTTCACTATTGATTATGCTAAAAAAATAATTTGAAATTATCAGATAATATTTATTATTAATTTTATTTAAAATAAATAATCCATTATTCAAAATTAAATTCACATAATTAGAAAATTTTAATTTAAAATTAAACTCATGGACGTGATGAAATGACGGTTTTTCTGAATAAAAACTTTCAAAAGTTTAAAAAAACATTATATGATAATTCAAAATGAAATTGATTAAAATGACATAAATTTGTTAAATTTTAATATAATTAAACTAATTTTACTTTAAAACCAATTTAAAATATAATTTAACTTTGAAAATAATTTAAATGAAAAGGTAGTTCTCTGTAAACATCAGTATTTTCATTATTCATCAAAAACAATCTTTAGAAAATTATCAAAAATTCATCCAAGGATAATTTTCACATATAAAGTTAAAAAATAAAATTTACTTTTTCAAATAAATTTTATAAAAGTGTTAAAAATTAATTTTAAATGATGTTCAAAAAGCGCTAATAAACCACCTTTTAAAAAAATACTATTTTTCAGAAAACCTTTCTTTTTTTCAAATGGTTCATATTATATTTTTAATCAATATATAACAATTGAGTTTCTTTTATAAATTTGTAAACCATATAATTTTAATAATCTATTTATTCTTATTCATACCCTTCAACTTAAGGGATAGGTTATAATGGTCATGTTTAAATAATAATATTTTAATAGAGTCTCATGTTTCGTTTAAAACTGGCATTGCATGTTACGCAAGATATTTAATGAATTGAATTTATTTAAAAATAAATATATCATAAATTATTGGGTTATTAAATTCTCATATAATTTGGTATTTTATGTCATATACACTATCAAACATAATGTTCTTCTTTTAAAATCTCAGGTTGTTACATTCTACCCCCTTAAATAAATTGCAACCTCACAATTCTATTTTGGTCATGATGGATCTAACCTTTGTTGAAAACCCACAATTTAAAAATGGTTAATATAAAATCATCTTGATAATATATAAATAAAAGTATGAAATTCATCTAGTTTAACATATAACTAGGTTTCTAATTAGGATAATATTGGTTGGAAGTGAAAATATGGACATGGAGGAAAATAATAGATATATATAAAGAGTGATACAAATCATTGATCAAAATAAATTGAATGATCTTGAAAATTTTAACAACCAAATATCTATAAATACATTATATAAATAAATATAATAGTATATAGGTTTCATTTTAAGCTCTATTTCTTAAATTTGAGAGATTACTTTACTATCTTGACTAAGAACATAAGGGAAAATACTTACTTGGTATATTTCTACTTCATTGGCACAATTTCATATTTCAGTTGTGTTTTGATCAATTTAGTATTCATTTATTACTACAAGAAATGAATATCCATGGTGAATTTTTTATTCTTGAAGAACTAAAACTAACTTTTAACAGATCATAAGATACATGAAAGAGTGAAAAGTCCTTCCATATGTCTATAAATATTTACCAAAAATAAAATGGATAGCTCGAGTCATCCAATATAATACATTAATTTCTAAACCTTGATAGTAACGCCCAAAGTTAATATTAATCTATTAAATAAATAGTTACTCTACCAAAATATTTTTGGCCAAATTCAATGTCCAAAAATTTAAAAGGAATTTCACTAAATTTCAAAAATCATCTTATCATTAGATTTCCAAAACAATATAAAGTATCTCTTTTTGTCACATAACAAATGTTTGAATACCTCTATCACCATACAAAATTAATAAAATCATGCATGATTCCTCATTCCTTAAATAAAACTAGAGATTATTGAATATATTCCATAAATATAATAACTCTATAAACTCTATGAATGATAACATAAATGAATTTTTCAAAAAGTTAATAATTAGTTCCAAGGCCATCAATACTATCCAATTTACTTTATCCATGTCAATATTTATCCAAACTAAAAACCATTATCTCAACATCAATAACATATTAATGGTTATCCTCACTTCATCATTTATTTTCCAAAATTATAATCTTTCCACTATATCACTTTCCTCACCCATCATTACCATTCAACATATGTATTCAAATCCTTATAGAAAAACCATTATAGTAAAGTACTTATACATTTTATGATTATTATAATGATAATATCCTTGATAAAATACTTCTAAAACATAATTCTTGAATCCAAATATGAAATTAATTTAATCATTTTACTTAGGTCTTAGTAATGGCATGATCTTAACATTGATCCCTTAGCTTCTTCTTAGGTATATTCCCATGACACTTATGATATTCATTTGTGTAATGCCCTGTATACTTACGGTTGAAGCATTAAACATTGGAAACTTCTTTCTTCCCCATGAAATCATGATAATAGTTTCCTTTATCTCCAAACTTATAGCAAACTCACATTCCCTTCAAGAAAGTACCAGGGTGTTTCTTTCCAAAATTATCAAATAGAGGAAAATCCTTTTTTCCCTTCTTCCCTTTTTTCATCTTTTTAGTTTCCATCCTACTATTATATTATTTTCCTTTAAAGCTATAGTATTTTAAGAATTATTTATCAGTCTTAATAACACATGATATTATGTCCTTGTATGATGAGAAATTTTTGTAGACTTATTCCCTTTGAATAATTATATTAATCCCATCAAAGAAACAATTTATCTTTACTATTATATTACATATGTATTCCATAGCATGTCTTTCTAACCATATAATGTTGGATTCATATGTAGTAACATTTTAATCTTCATTTTGTCTTAGACACATGAATTTTCTCTCCATATCTTCTTATTTCTCATAAGGAAAATACGTTTCCAAGAGTATTACCTTAAAATTATTCTATTCTATGTTTGTTATTTCTTATTAATCCATGGGGTTTTGAATCAATGAACACCATTTATCTTTATCTCCTAAGATATGATAAATTAACATGAAAACATTATCCCTTTCATTTCTTCCCAATGTGATAAATATATTTTCTAAAGGAATTATTCATTTCCTAGATATAAATAGATTTGTAGTCCTATTAAATGAATGAGGTTTATGATGCATAAATTGGGTTAACGTTATTTCACCATGTGGTGGATAAACAAGATACTCCATTTGGGAAAGGTTTTTTCTCATAACCTAAGTCAACTACCCCAAAATGGTTATAATTTGATATATTCTAGTCATAGATCTAGATATATCTTTATTATCTTAACGAGGGGAGAAATCCCTATATGGGGTATATGAATTTATATGGTTTCTATTCCTTCCTCTAGGAACCATTTCTAAATAATATAATAGACTAGATTATATCATAACATTATGAAACAAAATATATAATCCCAAAACTATTGAGACACTTAAAATAAATTAAAATATTTCTGAATGGCCAATCTCATAATCATAAATAGGGTTTATTTAGGAAATTTTTCAAATCATAAAAATATTTTCAAATCTTTTATAATGGTTTGTAAATAAATTGTGAGTTAATATATTCATACTTATTAAGAGTTTCAAAATAGGTTCATGGTAAGGTCTATTTTTTTACCAAGTAGTGCTCAGATCAAGCCCAACATTTCTTTTTTAGAGTTATTACCCCTAGGTAAATATTTTTGTGAACTGCATCCATTATTAGTATCCAGAAAAGGAATTATTTCTAAGAAAAATGGCATAATCTCTTCCTTTTAAAACTTTAGGATGTTCTTATAAGATTATCCTCAAATTAAATCTTAGGATTATATACTCTAAACTATGTTTTCCTAAATCTAGTTCCTAAGATTTCTACTAAACTTCCTCTTATAGAAACTATAAATACCCTAACCCTAGTATCCTAGAGTTGGTGGTTACATTATTATATTAGTATAAGATACAAGGAATCACATCTTGAAAGACAAAATATGTTAATAGTCTTGATAAACTATATATATATACTTTAATTTCACAAACATTTGAAATATAAAATACTAAAAAAATATATTTTATTTGAGATCATATTTATTCCATTTTCCTTTTCCATGTATATCAATCATAAAAAAATTCTTAGAATCCTAGGGAAAGGAAACATAAGAAAGTGGTGATATTTATTTCTTAGTAAGGGTAGGAATACAGTGGAAGATATCATTAATAAACAAGGTATAATCAATATATAAATTTAAATAACTAAAAAACATTCCATTTAATTAATAAATTGAACATGAAGAATAATATAGTAGGAATAAATAATAATCAAATAATCCCATATACATAATCACATAAACAATAAACCTTTCCATGGATATTATTACTAATCAAATAATCACATGGAAAATCAATAATTGATTCCATAATGATGGAATGAATAATGTCATAAATTTGAAACATTCCATAAATTCCTTATTCTAATATATCTATACCATTAATTCCTCATTCCAAGATATATTACATAAATTTGTAAGGCCTCAGCTAAAAACCCAAGCTAGTTTGTCTCATGAGACCTACCAATGCATCAAGGGGATATGGTTCTCCCCTCACATCACTTACTTAGTCCAAAGCATTCATTATATGAATGGGATGAAACATAGTTAGCATAAAAAATTCATATAGAAAAACTAAAATATGAAATATCAATACTTTCCCTAATCAATAAATATGAAACCTTGAGGGTAATATAGAGAATGGTATCTAAATAGTAAATCCCAGTAAAACTGACAATAAACAATCTATAGAAATAATAAGGATAATATCATTAAAACTGTTTTGACCTGAGGTGTGTGTGTGGGGGAGAAAACAAAATGGTCTGACAGATAATAACTAATTGCCTGCTATAATAGAGGGTTCCACATCGGGTTCAAGATTTTATTTCGACCTAATTTTCATCCTACCCCTTTCATGGATTAAGGTGGTCCCATAGGGACTGGTCAGTGTGTCATTTTTACATTATGACTCATGGAGTGTGATTATAGGGGGTTAATTTCTTATGCAATCGGCCCACGTTAGGTACGATGTCCTCATATGGTCTCCAACAGGTTTATTCGCAAAGACAGAAACACCCAACGACCCTTTTATCCCTGATTCATAGACCTACTTTTCAAAGGCATGTGCTCTTTGAATGATTTGGCCAATTACACTTAAGGACTCCATTGGTCGAGAGGATGGGAGGTTGGTCTTATTGAACCCTTTTTTGGGGAATTATTGCCTACTCTAGGACTATATTATATATGAAATAAATGTTCATATGTTCATGAATCCTTGGTTTTTTACCAAGCATGTTTCCATGGATTACTCCTGTGTTACAAGATCAATCATAAATACAAGAGGTTATGGAATCATTTGAATGTATCTGAGGTTCTCCATCAATGAGGATATCTATCTGTGGATAGGTGAGAAATTCCTTTATTATTTTACTAAGAAAGTGTGAGGTTAATCCATATGATGAGGCCCTCTATATTTATTTTCATCTAGGGGAGACAGGAACTGTTCCAATGTTTCGATCAAACCCATAATATGGGATTCTTTTTATCCTCATGAGAGGAATCAGATCCCACATAGTTTTCTTTGAGTCTGGACTTACATCCAAGAGGATGCCCATAAAGGGGTAATTATTGGGGTTAACCTTTTAAAAAGGATCCCATTTGACCTTGACCTTTAGACAAGTCATATGTATCCTAATTCGGGTAGGAATCATAGTTATCATAGTTCATTAAATAAGGGGTTTATATCATCTAAGAGGCCCATTTGTGGGAGGCATAATTTATCATTTCATGAATGAGATGGCATGGAGCTCAGGACTTAGGAAGGCTTTCTACATATCCAAGTTATGGTGGGAATTAGAGTTCTTGTAGTTTGATTTATTTGGGCCTTATACCTAGGGGAAGCCCAAGCTTTGGGGTTATGAAGATGTCATGATTTCCACCAACCTTTAATCCCATGTGAGTCATGCTTGGTGTGATAAATAATAGGTGGCAGTGGATCTGAAGATCACATGTCCCACATAATCTGTTTATAAGTGGTACTAGAGCCCAAAGAGAGAGAGATAGGGATTTGAACATACCCATATCCTATTTTTCCCATACCCTGGATAGTTATATTAACCGATACAGGTACACCCTAGGATGAGGTAGAGAGAAGCACTGATGCAACCTACTACAAGAAAATCTATGGGCCTACCTCCATGGGAGTGCCCTTTTGAGAATTATATGGGGTATAATATATTTTAAAGTCATATATCTTGGATGATGATTAACTGTAGGATAATCATCTTGGTATGTTCTAACATTCCTTGAACATGAGAGGGAAGGAACATGTAAACTATGATTCCAGAGTATTTCGAATAAACAGAAATGATACAATCCATGGAAGAAATTATGGCATACATAGGTAGTAAAAGCCTCTCCTGACGATGAATTTTTCTCTGCTTGACATTCCATTTATGTGGGAAATATATGAAAATATATCGATGCATTGTGTGCATAGTCAAACAAAGGTGTATTCAGGACACTGACCTTCCATTTTCAATGGCCAGGGATGTTTATAAAGATAAGAAATTTCCATGTATACTAAAGTTTAAAGTCATATAGATTAGATGATGGCATCACAGTTTAATGTTATATTGCAGGGACTAGTACCATACAGTTTAATGTCATGTGTTCAAGATGATAACTAACGGTTTAATGTCATAGAGTTTGGACTACTTGTTATAGAAACCATGATTAATAGGAGGAAAATTGGTTAAGGATGTTATAACATGCCTCGAACATGAGAGGGAATGAAATTATAAACTATGATTCCAGGTATCATTAGATCAAGAGAAATTAAACAGGTCATGGAATCCATTAGGGCGTACGGAGGTAGGAAAATCTTCTCCTAAGGAAGAATTTTTCTTCGGTTGATAGGCCATTTTTGTGGGCAACGTATGCAGAACCGCTGGGGAATTGTGCGCATAGTAAAGATTAGGTTTCCTAAAGACACTAACCTTTAATTTCGAATGGTCATGGAGGTTTATAAAGATCATAATTTTCCCAGGACATAGAGTTTTATGAACAGAAAGGATGTGTCCAAGCGTGTAAGAAATATCAAGATTGGGATTGTTCATAGAGTTTTGGACTGACCTGGCATAGAAGGTAGGTGATGGGGTTTTAAGATTCTCATGAGGAGCATTACAACTAATGGTATTTAATGGATTAATGTTGGGGTAGCATAAGGTTGTGATAGAAAATGTTGATGAACCAGTCTGAAAAGTTCATGGTTTGACTCTCCATTTTTTATGGGGGTCGGTGACAATAGTGAAGGGGCCGGCACATATGGATAGTATTGTATCCCATCAGTTATCCTGAGTAGGGGTGCGGGGGCGCATCCCTTATGGTATGGACCACTTGGCATGAATGGTTTTTCACATAATACTGGTCATGTAAGAGCTAGATGCTTAGGGTTGATCGTAAAGTATCATCCGCACAGGAGCATGTTTATACTATTTACTGTGTACTCTATTCCGCGTTGGGGGTCTTTCATGAACTGTAGTCCATGTATGATCATCTTTATAGGGGAATCTTCAAAGGAGTTTCCTTATACCTCTTTCCACATAGGGTCATCTTTGAACTATTTTTTATTCGTTCGTGTGGTCAGAAAATGATGCCTCAATTCTGCGAACCATACTACCTCTGTGTATTATCCTTTGTGGAGGTTCTTCCACATATGGTTCATGGGGTGAATTTTTGTGAAGGACCACCCACATATGGTTTACAGGATAGTTTATGTGAACTACTTCAGGTGTGGGATAAATTTATCCCGCACCCTCTATATTTTTATCTACTCTTCTTCCCTTTTTTCCCATCTGAGAGAGATTCTTTTTCTCCATTCAAGTCTGAGGTAGCTTTTTCAATCCACCATAGGGTTTATTATAGAGCAATTGAGTGGGACATGTAGCATATTTTTTGGAATTCATAGTGAACTTATTCATCATGGGTCTTCATTTTCGGGGGATGGAAACGCCACCTCATCCTGCGAACTACTTAGTTCGTGGGGGATCTTGTATGTGGGGCATGTCGTATGTGATGGAGAAATTATCTGCCTCCACTTTACAAATGACACCGTTCACAGGATCCAATATCATCTCCTCCATTCAGAAAACTTCTCGGTTCATATATGGCTTTGTAAATCCATAGACCTCCATGCAGAGCGGCGATCCGTGAAGGAATTTTCATTTCGTTATCATCCTTCATCTGGGCATTTTTCTTCAATATTATCCTTTGTTTTATTTCTATACTTTGACAAGTTCTATGAAATTTTATGCATATTTAATGGGGAATTTTTAACTGTAAAAAAACATATTACCAATTTATCATAAGTAAAAAGAGGGTTTTTTTCATTGATGAATAGAAAAAACATAAAAAATCTATTAAAACAATATTGAGGAAAATATCCTTTTCACTTTGAAAATCACTTTAAAAACTAAAAAATTTAAGAATATTAAGAAAAAACTTCTATGAAAAGAACATTGTAAAATTATAAAGTAATATTCAAAGAAATTTATTTTCATGATAGTGGGAAATTCTATACATACAAATTATGTTAAAACAAATATTCCTTTTCTGTTTTTGGTAAAAATTCAAAAGGTACCTTGTTTGGAAAATAACGAAAATATTAATTTTAAACCATTTTGTGAAAATACAATCATGGTTAAAAAAAATTTAGTAAACCATTTTTATAAAGTTAAAAAAATTAAAACATTTTTAGAAAACATGATTTTGGAAGAAAAATGATTTTGAATGAAGAGAGAAATAAAGTCATATTTTATTAAAAGCATTTTCTCAATTATTTTAAGTACCAAAGAGATGGAAAATGGTACTAATAATTGAAAATATAATGAAGAAGAATATTATAAGTAAATATATTGGTTTTAATATATAAATACAAAATAATTCCCCCAAGGTAGACATAAACACAAACAATCCTGAATAATGTTGATACTGTGAAATAAACCCTTTCCACTTTGGTTACTATTGAATCATAAGACCCATGAAAGAAATAACATCAAATGAAAAAATAAATACCATTAATATAAATATATTCATGATATAAAATATTAAATGGGGCATTATATGTAACATCCTAAGCCTTTTTAAATGGAAACACTATGTTCGATAATGTACAAGATATGCCACATCGAACTTAAATGAACAACTAAATATTATTATATAAATATAACCATTAAAACATGGATGTTAAAATGGAGAGTGTGAATAGGAATAACTAGTTTATGAAATGAATAAAAATTTATAATTCAATAGAAATTTATTGGTACGTTCTTATAAAATAATTACATAACTTTTTTTAAAAGTCATTTTATTCTTCAAAAAATACATTTTCTTCAAAATTTATTTTTTCTTCTCTTTAAGGTGAATATTGTAATTTCTAGAAGTTATAGAAATTTTATTTTCAAAAATAATAGTTCTTTTTTTTAATTAATCAAGTCAATTTTATCTTAAAATTAATTGTTTATAGTTTTCTAAAAATATTCATTTTTGCAAATAATGGAGAAAACTACTAATTTTTTATTGAAAAATGTATTTCATTTTAAAGTATTTACAAGGTAAAATTATTTTCTGGATTAATTTCAAATTTTAATTAGTGGATTTTGATTTAAAATAATACAATTTTGTTTTTCAAAATATATTGTATACATTAATTTAGTACAAAAGCATTTTATATTTAAAAAGGCCATTTTATGAAAAATTGTTTTTCATTGTGTTTTGTCTATTTAATTTTAAATTAAATTTTGTAACATATATATTTTGAATTTTGAAAATTTGATTAAATATTTTTAATCATTTGGACCAAATTTAGTAAATATTTCCCTTTCATTTTAAAAAAAAAAATATGAATAGTAACCATTGTAATTTTTATTACGTGAGTAAACAGTAAATCAGGTAATTTAGGTTAAAAATAAATTGATAAGAATAATAAAATGACCCAAAAATGTACCCAAATATTATTTAATGAGTGTATATTGAACATAATCATACATGGGTCAAATTTATGACCTTTTGGGTCCACTTCTATAAGATTATGACTTTTATAGTATTTTATTTAATGAACACTTAAATATGTCACACTCTTATTTTTAATAAAAGTAATATTATTAATATGGTGTTATCTACAGGATATGTTTAACTATAAATGATAATTTTAAATATAATATATTTATATTCATAATGTTAATTTATTTTTAATTTTTAGTGAATAAATAATTACCTTAAATTCTTTCACAACACTGATAGAGTAATTATTTAATTAATGGAAAAATCAAATAAATGATATTAAAAATATTAAAATAAATATAATTTGAGATAATTAATATGGTAAAAAATTCATATATTACGTTGACATTTTAAGGATAAAAATTAATATTTTTTCTAATTATAAATGTTATCTTGATGTTATAAAATTCAAAGTAATGAATATTTATAAAAATTGACATTATTGATATTTTTTAATAAATATTGTTTTATTTAATGATATAAAGTTTATAAAAATATTAAATTCAGATAATTTCTTAGGAAAAATTTTAATATATCAACCATTTTTTATTTATGTTTTTTTTATTTTATAGTGACTATATTAACCCTTGAAATGTGAAATCCATGTTATCACGGTAAGAGTTAAAGGGGTTAAATAAGGGTTAAAACCAAAAGATAATGGTATAAATATTGTTAGAATATATATATTTTTTATTTTATAAGGTTATTTATACCCATAATAATATTATATTATAAATAACTAATTTTTGGTCCATTTGGAATTTAAAATTATTTTATATTAATTTAATATTTTTTAAAAATGTTAAGAGTGTTCATCCCCTCTCTTATTAAAATGAACATAATCTTCTCATTTATACACACTTAAAACCCCTTTTTTCAAATAAATACCTAAATAGATTCTTATAATAAGTCCATTAATTCTAGAGGTCTTATTTTAGGTATAACACCAACGTTAGTGGTCTTAAATTCTTAAGTAAAAAAGATTATTCAAAGAAGAGGTGTGATTTTTAATCGAGTGTTTTTATTTTTTTGTTATTAAAAATATCTTTAAACTTATTCAAATATGATAAAATAATAACTATAGTATCATACATATAATTATGTGTTATTATTTTATTTTCATGACTTATATACATCTCTAGTACCACTAAATAGGAAAATAATTCATCATTCATGTGTACGGCAGACTACTACCTCATGAATCGATGTAATTTTTTTTCCATAACCATATTTAAAGACTATTTATAATTATGGATTTAATGTTTATATATTATATTATTTAAATATTTATAATTATGAAAAGATAAAATATCATTTACTTTCTTATCTTTCCATGCACAAAAAATGATAACGCTATTCGTCCGTACGTGTAGACTACCTCCTCCATGAAGCAATGTAATTTTTTTCATCACCACATCACATGGATGATATATATAATTATATAAAAATAATTAATATGATATATATTATGTTATTATCAGTATATAAAGATAAAATAATACTTACCTTATTTCTGTAATGATTGTTGAAAAATTGAAACGTTACTAATGTGTACATATGGCATACCATCTCCATAATTGTAACGTTGTTCATTTTTCATAACCATATTTAATATAAGGTTTTAAAATTAAACTTGAAGCATAAAAATGACAATTATTTCATTAATATTATTCTATATATTATTTAATGTTGACCTCTTTGACCATATTTAACCTACCGAAGTCATTCTGGACTTATGAACTGAATATCATCAATACATCCAATGTGAACTTGAATGATTAAGTAATTGTATATAACATGATAATAAGTGATATAAAAGGAATAGTAAAATAAAAAATGTTCTTAATAAATTATAAATTAACCTAATTTTCTTATTTATTATGATAAATAACGTATGTGACAAGTCGAACTCAAGGTAAGGGAATTTCTTTTAAAATTCAACTTTTAGATTTTCCCTTAAAAACTTTTTTCTCCCATATTCAATTTATTGTTTTCTAAAAAAATAAATACTATTTTTATTATTATTATATGATTTTTTAAAGTCATTTTTACCCTTGTCTGAATTTTTTTACAAAATTTTGTGAAAGGAATCTTTTTGTCATTTTCTGAATGAGGTACTTTATGGATTTTCTGAAGAAAACAAATATGGGGGGAATGTTTTTTTTAACTTATACAGCATGATCGTACTTTCCCACCATTATAATGCCTTAATTATTTGTAACTTAAATTAAAATTTTATAAGTTCATTTTTAAATAAAAAATTTTCTTTTTATGTGCACAATTGTTTTAAAATATTTTATTTAAAAATGAAAAGGTTTTTTTAAGTATGTTTTTATGATGGAATAATTCATGTTTTATGATTATGATATGGTTTTTTGGAATTTTTTATGATTATGGGTGGTTATGTAATAAAAATATTATGGGTGGTTCCATGATAAACCAAGGATGGGTGGTTACATTATAACCTCTAATGCATTGGGTACTTCAGAGATGGAATTCAACAGTATGGTTATTCTATATATGAGATGAAGTTAACTAATTAGTTTTCTCCTAATAGATAATGATAATATATTTTGATTATTATTACAAGATTAATTGTGATGGAAAATCATGCATATCTATTATGGTTACTCTAAGTTGATAATCATAATTTAACCATGAAGGGATTCCATGAGTAGTTGTGGTGGTTACTCCAAAGATGCCTCAAGTTTCCAACATATTTTATCTATGTTTTTCTGGGTTTTAAAAGTTTTCTTTGAGAAAAATGTGTATGTTTTTCATATATAAATTATTAATTCCATAACCTAAAAGATTATTATGATAAAGGTAAGTATATTATGGATTTTCATGTTTTCGATAGACTAATGGTTTTCTTTCTTTTTATGTCACTTACTGAGATTTTTTTGATCATCCCATGTCTTTTAAATCTTTTTCATAAGGTTTAAGGATGATTATGGATAAGGATGAGTTCAAGATGAAAATTCTGAATATTTATTATGAAAAGAACCAATGTTTTATTTTTAAAAAGTGTTTTTGGTTGGAAAATGTATACTAAGTATAAGTATACACTTGTAATGTATGGAATTAATTTCTAAGAGTTTTTACTAATTATCTAAAACTATAAATCTAAAATGACCTCATAATTTAAAGAAAATTCTAGTTCAAAAACACTAGAATATGTAATGCTTAAGTCAAGGTTCTTATAGTTGGTATTAGAGGAGGGTTTAGATAACTTTAGAGATTATGATGTTTTTTTAAGAGTTAGGGATACTATCATTGGTTTATAATTTTATGGTTGATCATAATTTCCATGTCTATAAACCCCTTTTTAGGATTTAACTTAGGAAATTTTAAGTTGAATAATAATATTTCTGGAGGAATTTATTTTTGAGGTAATTATGGGTTATTTCATTTTGGGATGAAAAATGAAAGGTATAAGATAACCTTTGAGGTTAAAAAATTTATTTAACATTGAATATATTGAGGTTTTTTTAAGTTATTTCACAAATTTCTTAAATTTTATAAGGATCATATTAAAACATTTTTAGATAAAGGACAATATGTAGGATGGGTGACAACCTGTCTCACCTGGTAAAGCCATAGGGATTGAACCCATAAATGAAGGGTGATAAGGTTGAATCACCTACCACTATCCTATGTGATATCTTGTTTAGTATGAAATTTATTTATTTATTTAAACTATATGATGGATAAAGTTTAAGTTCATTTTGGGAATATATATTTTATCAAATATTGATGTGGTAATTAAGTGAATAATGTTATTTTGGAATAATATCACTATAATTTGGGGAACCATATAAGATATCATGGGATTTTATTTGATAAATAATGTATTTATTATATTTTAGAAGAAATTTTTATTTTGTTTATGGAAATGATTAGCATATCTTAGAGATTATGTGAAGAGGGAAATTAAATTTTTGGTATGAGACATTAAGAGTGATTGATATTATTTGGAGACAAATGTTAAATTTATCTTGGAAGACTATGTGATCAAATCCTTATGATGTTTGGGTTTGAATCCTATACTTGAATATTTTTTAGTAATTTTAAGGATAGTTATTTGTTAAATGATCTATATTTTTGGGTATTAATGTTGAATTCTGGAGATTAAATAATTTTTTCATTATATAAAGGTTTTTTGTTTTAGGAGAATTATATTATATTATTCTAAAAATTTTGGCTTTGGTTAATTCCTAAATATATAAGGATTGTTTTTGATGATTTTTTTATCCATATAATTTTATTCTAGTGCTTCAGGAATGAAAAATTGATACTCTTCCCTTTGAATAAAAGATTAGTTTATGGTGGAAATTTATTAAAGGATGAAATTTTAATTTTCAAGTAAGTGTATTTACCTACATAATTATTATAAATGGAATTGAAATTACTCAACTATAGGAAAATGATATTGAAAAAAATGTGATTTGTTTACTTTTTTTATTGGGTAATCAATATCCTTTTATCCCATCATAGATTTACGATTTTTTTTGTGGATACCTTTCATGTGACCATGTTCTCTATCACTCTTTATCAGTTTTTAGGAGTTATTTTTCTCTTTCATATCTATGTTTTCACTTACCATTTATTTTATACTACTTGGAAACCTTGTATTTGTAACTCGAGATGACCTTAATACTTTCTTTTCTCTCTTTTAAAGAGGGATTTTTATTAATCCTTTTTAAAATGTGGGATTTTAATAAAGGTATTTGGAAAATCCAAACCTTGGTTGCTGATCCCAAGTTAAAAATTCAGAGGATTAAATTTAAAAAATGTGTAGAATGTAACATCCTATGTTTTTTTATTAGGAAAAACTATGTTCGATAATGTAAAAGATAAACCACGATGAGTTTAAAGGAAAAACTAAATATTATTATTTAAATATGATTGTAATAACCTAACAGTTAAATTAATGGGTATTAATATGAATAACTGATTTATGAAATAAATATAAATATACAAATCAATACAAATGTATTGTTAAGTTATTAGAAAATAATTACAGATGTTTTTTTAAGTCATTTTATTTTTCAAAAATATGTTTTATTCAAAAATGAGTTTTTCTTCTTTTTATGAGTGAATATTATAATTTCCTAAATTCATAGAAATTATATTTGAAAAAATTAATTTCATTTTATAATTAATCATGTCAATATAATCTTAAAATTATTTTTTTATAATTTTCTAAAAATATTGATTTTCGTAATGAATAGTTAAAACTACTGATTTTTATTGAAAACTATATTTTATTTTAAAGTATTTATAAGGTAAAATTATGTTTTGGATTAATTTTAATTTTTAATTAGTTCATTTTGATTTACAATAATCCAATTATGTTTTTTAAAATAGATTTTATAATATAATTTAGTATGAAAACATTTTTTCTTAAAAGTGAATTTTTTAGAAAAATTGTTTTCAGTTGCATTTTTTTTATTGAATTTTAAATTAAATTATTAAAAGTATATGTTTTCAATTTTGAAAAATAGAATCCATATTTTTAATCATTGAGTCCAAATTTATTAAATAGGTCCCTTTTATTTTTTGACAATATGATTAGTAACCTTAGTAGTTTTTATTACCATGGTAAAGGGTAAATCGGGTAATTTAGGTTACAAAATAATAAAAAAAATAAAATGAATCAAAAAACTAACCAAAATATTATTTTTTGTGAATATATTGTAATAATAGAATAAAATTTATGTTCATTTTGGGCCACTTGGATAATATTTTGACCATTAAATAATTTTATTTAATGAAAAGTCAAACATGTCACACTCTTGTTTTTAAAAAGATTAGTATTTGTAATATAGTGTCATCTAGAGGATATGTTCGACTATATAAAGTATTTTTAAATATAATATATTTATATTCATTATGGAAATATATTTTTAATTCTTACTATAGAAATAATTACAATAAATTCTTACACAATGCTGATGCATAAATTATTTAATTAATGGGAAAATCAAATAAATGAAATTAAAAATATTAAAATAAATATAATTTGAGATAATTAATGTGATAAAAAAATTATAGATGAAATTTAAATTTTTGAGATATAATAAAATAGTTTTTTCTAATTATAAGTGTTATTTTGATATTATTAAAGTCAAATAAATGAATAGTTCTAAAAATTGACATTATTGATATTTTATAATAAATATTGTTTTATTTAATGATACAAAATTACTAAAAATTTAAAATTCACCCTTTGATTATAATAAGTTATAAAATATCAACAATGGTCCATTTAAGGGTCATTTTTTATTTAATAGTAAATAAATTAGTCCTCAAGGAGTGAAAATCAATGTTGTCATAGTAAGAGTTAAAGGGGTTAAATAAGGGTTAAAACCAAAAGATAAGGATAGAAATATAGTAAAAACTTATCTCGATTTTATTTTACGGTAGTATTTTGGACTATAATCATATTATAATCAAAATAAATCATTTTTTAATGATTGTAAATTGAAAATTAATTTATATTAATTTAATATATTTAGAAATACCAATAGTACCCCTCCCCTCTCTTGTAAAAAGGCACATCTTTTCATTTATAAACACTTAAAAACCCTTTTTTCAGCCAATGCCTATCCAAATACATTACTATAATCACTATCCTCGTTATATTTGTCTTTTTTTCTGAATAACACCAACCTTAGTGGGTTTAAGGTGTTAAGTAAAGGATATTGTATGAATAAGAGGTATCGTTTTTAATTGAGCGTTTATGTTTTGTTTATTCTTTCACATCACTTGAAAATTATTCAAACATGATAAAATAATAACTCCAGTATCCTTAATATACTTATATTTTATTAAGTTAGTGTAATTACCAATATCCATCTCCACTTTCATAAAATGGGAAAAGAATTCATAGTTCGTGTGTACAGTAGACTACCGGCTCGTGAATCGATGTAATTCATTTTCTATCATAATCTCTCATGATTGGTTATAATGATGAAATTTTAAGATTATATATGATATTATTGAAATATTTATCTTTCCTAAAAGATAAAATATCATTTATGTTCTTACCTTTCCATGAATAGAAAAATTATAACATCATTTATGCATATGTGTGGACTACAATCTCCATGAAGTGATGTGATTTGGTTTTCATAACCACATCACATGGATGATATATATATATATATATATATATTTAAATAATTAATATGATATATATGGTATTATTATCATTCTTTAAGGATAAAATAATACTTGCCTTCTTTTTTTAATAATCATTGAAAAAAAGAAACATTGCTCATGTGTATGTACGGCCTACCGTCACCAAGATTGTAACATAGTTAATTTTTCATAGACATATTTAATGGAATGGTTTAAAAGTAAAATTTATGTATAAAAATAATAATTATTTCATGAATATTATTATGGATATTATTTAATTATTGTCTCTTTTACCATATTTAACCTACCGAAGTCATTATGGACTTATGAACTGAATATCATCAAAATGTCTCAAGTGAACATAAATGATTAATAAATTTTATATATCATGATAATAACTGATATAAATAGAATAATAAACTTTTAAATTGTTCTAAATAAATTATAAATTAATATAATTTTATTATTCAAGAACATAAATAACATATGTGACGAGTCAGACTCAATGTAAGGGGATTTATTTTAAAACTCATATTGTATAGTTTCCCTTAAAAACTATTTTTTTATTAATATTAAATTTCTTTCTTTCTAAAAATGATTTAAATAATATTTTTATTATTATATTATTATTTTTTAAATTCATTTTGACCCATTTTTTACTTTTTTGCAAAACAGTTTGAAAGGAATCTTTTTATCATTTTTCAACTGAGGTATTTTTTGAATTTCCCAAAAAATATGGAAGGGATGTTTTCTTAACTTATATGGAATGATATTATTTTCATTCAATAATAACACCTTAATGATTTGGAAATTACTTTAAAATTTTACATGTTTATTTTCAAATAAAAATTTTTCCTTTGTATGTGCACAGTTTATCTAAATATATGTTATTTAAAAATGAAAAGATTATTTTTCAGAAAAATATTTTTATGATTCGGGAATTCATGTTTTATGATTATGATATAGTTCATGAGAATTTTTTATGATTATGGGTGGTTACATTATAAACCAATGATGTGTGGTTCCATTATAAACTAAGGATGGTTGGTTACATTATAACCTCCAATGCATTGGGTACTCCGGAGATGGAAGTCAATTGTATGGTTATTCCATATATGATATGTGTAACGCCCCGACCCTAGTTACCCAGAGTCGGTGCATTATTACATAACATTGGCATGATCACAAGAAAGATCAAATCTCGAAAGACCGATTGGTTTAGTAGCCTTGGAAACACTAGATATATTAATAAGTTTTACATTACATCATAAAATGAAAAACTACTACAACAACATAATGTCTCCACAGTCCACACTATTATCCCCTCATAATATCCTTGCAGGTCATTCATAACTTACTTCTTCACATCCTGGGAAAAATAAAACATAGAAAAGGGGTGAGCTCAAATGCCCAGTAAGGATAACAATATAGCGGAACATTCAAAATAAGCATAAACATTTAAGGCAATGCATTACTAAAACAAAAGCCTTTTAAACTTGAACTTCAACATAGTATGGCAAAAGTAAAATGAAATAATGTCATTTACTTGTTCACATGGATATTCTACTAATCTAATAATCACATGCAATATCAATAACCACTTTCATAATGTTGGAATGCATAATGCTGAACTTTAATTTCTTTGTCAAGGCCTCGTCCCAAGACCTAGGGGCTAATTGTAACCGGAAACCAACCTGGAGTGCCTCTAATAACCGAACACCAACCCGGAGTGCCTCTAATAACCGGACACCAACCCGGAGTTCCTCTAATAACCAGAGACCAAACCGGAGGGCTTACTTTTACCAGTCCCTAACCTGGAGGGCTTACTTTTACCAGTCCCCAACCTAGAGGGCTTACTTTAACCAGTCCCCAACCTGGAACATACTTGTCCAACACATTCTTATAAAGTAAAGGTTGAAATATAACATAAACATTCTTATTGGAACTAGCATACGAAATTTCAATACTTTACTCATAAACCATGAATGCTATATAAATAGCACATCCACAGTCTAACATATCACAAAACTTCATTACAATATGGAAGTTTTATATCATAATAAATCAACTTCAAATAATCGTAAAATCCATCAAAGGGTGTTGACATAGATGAAATCAAAACACTTTTTAGAGAAATATCTCTTTATATTTTTGAAATCATTTAAGAGCCATATAAAATAAAACATTTTCTTTGAAAATATTCTTATAATCTTGTAAGTAAAGCTTTGAAGATTTTATAACGGCGGAAAATAACCGCACCCGCCGTATAAGTAAAAAAAACATTCTTACCTTAATTTTGTCGAAAAGGTTAAAAAGGACGTTGTTTTGAAAATGACGGATGGATTCCTCTTATAAAAAGTCAAACAAGGGTATAAATTAATTTAACCCATATTCTTGTAAATAATAAAAATGTTTTGAAATACATTTTTAAGAAAACATGGATGTGGATGGTAAAGAGATCCCAGTAGATTATTACATATAAACAACCTCGGATAATGAAGAGATTGTGAAATAACCCTTACCAATTTGGTAACTTATGAAACATACAACCCATGAAATAGGTATCATACAATGAATATGTAAATACACATAAATTAGGGTGTATTACACAAAGAATATAATTATGGGCAGTACACACACCACACAAAAGGTGATGGTGGCAATATGGCATGAATCTCACAGGAATAAGGAGTGAGATGAAAACCCCTTACCTTGTACTTTTCCTTGGTTGGGGTAGGTTAACCTCTTTTATAATGGTGAAATAATTGTTATTAAATTATACAAGAATCATATGATATCATACATGATCTTTTAATATTGATTTGATAATAATATCTTAGTATTATCGTTGTTTCGGGTGTTAACTTACTTGTTTTCTTTTATATGTTTTGTTACGTAAGTCATGTTTGTAAAGGATAGGTTGTATATTATTCATATCCAGAATGATATCAAGTCCTTAAACATCATTTTTTAAATCATCAAATGATAATTATACTTGAATGGATACGACGGAGGATGAATCTCATCGCGTTCGTGGAGACGGTAGTCCGTACGTATGCACGAGCGACAATATCATTCTTTTGATATTAAAATAATATATAAATGGATGGTATATCATATATAAAGAATAATTAACATGTTATATTTATTATTTACATGAGTTACATATCATTATTATACCCATCCAAAATATAATAATATATTGAATAACAATTACACCACGACGTGGAGACGGTAAGCCGTACGTACGCACGTATGGTGACATGTTATTCAAAGGGTGGATAGAATACTGAATATGGTTGTACCATATTTATAATAACATCACAGTATATATATGATACTGGAGTTATTATTTTAGAATTGTAACAACAAAGGAAGAAGAAGTGGAAGAAGAAATGAACTTGGAAAAAGGGTGGTGAAATCATTACCTCGTCTTCGGGTTCTTCCTTTTGATTTGATCAAAAGGGATCCTTATGATGGATTTCTGATCAAACTACGGCCTCTAGGGTGTAGTGAGGGAAGTTGGGAGAGTATTTGGGCAGAGTTTGGCCGAACCAAAAGGCTTTGAATGTGTGAAGAAATGGGAAGGGAGAGTGCCCTTTTATAAGAGGGGTGAGGGGCACCTTTGGAAAAGCTAAAAATATTAGTTTATATTAAATTCATATTCGGTTTCTAATGGCTCCAAAGTTGATTATTCAAAGGTTAAGGTGGGGATAGGTCTAAAAAAACTCAACCAATGTAATTTAGACAGGTTTGGGTACTTATATTAACCTTATCTTTAATTATTAACTCTAAGTTAATTAGTTTCACTTTTACAATGTCTCTTTGAATTTTTATATTATATGGTTAATAAACTTACTATATACATCCAAGAGACCCCCAAGTGGTCCATGAATGATGAACCTATCATGATATAAGTCTCTTGGACGAACATTAGATTTTTAGGAATTTAATATCAATTAATAATATAATATTTGTTTTAAGAACTCTTTTATGTCAATTTTGACACTATTCAATAGTTGATTTTTGTGAAACTCATAACAGATTTATTATTTCGAAAAAAGTCAATTAAATCAATCCTAATATATCATATTATCCTAGAAAATTAGTTTAATTCATTAAAAGTTTCATATTATATTTATTTGGGTATTTATAATATCAATTATTTTTATTTTTCACTATTATAGTAATTACTACATCATTATTGTGTCATAAATAAATTAAATTATTTAATATCTAAAAAATATAAATAAAATATGATTATGTATGAACTCTTTTTATCTTTCTACGAAATATTTATAATCTAAAATCCAACATATATAACCCTATGTAATAATTGTTTTTCTAAAAGATATATGCTTGTGTAATTTTTGTATTTATTTTAACTTAATTAAAAAAAAGTGTCCCTATCACCTACTAGTGGCACCATGGGGTCCCCAAATCGACCCAAAGATGCCTATGGTCGAACATGTATCAACCAATAAGGCTAAGACACGTTTTAGGGTAATTTACTATTATTATAATATTATTTTTTAACCCTAATTTACCAGATTTACCCTTAACCATGGTAAATAAAATATTTACCACAGTAATTATTCAAAATGTCTAAAAATAAAAGTTACTTATTTACACAATTTGGACATCCTAATTCCAAATATGGAATCCATTTTTCTAAATTCAAAACACAGAAGTGGCAGAAATTAATTTAAAATTAATTCCCGCTGTCAAAACAAAAAACGTGTTTTTAAGAGATAATAACTATCAAAAGATTGACACTTGTTTATGTTCGGTTTAATTGTAAAATTATGTCCAATGACCAAAATTATATTAAATGGTAAAAATATATTTTAAATATACTTTAAAACCACTCAAATACATAATTTATCACTATTAATTATTTTGATTAAAAAAGTTGTTTTTAATTGAAATTTAGTAATTTTCACTATTCATCAAAATATGAAAGTTATCCGAAAAGTACCAAAATTTCACCTTAGGCTAAATTCGATACTCCGAATCCAAAAATGAAGTCCATTTTGAAATATAAAATATATATAATTTCAAAAAGTAGGTATTACTATTCATAACGGCTAGTTTGATTGGTTGTGGTGTGTTAGAACTCGAAGTTGCGTACAACACACGCTACTATATTATTCAAAGGAAAGCGTACCGTGGAAGCTTGGGATGTTTCATTTTAAATTTTTTGATGTCCCCATTTATTCAAAAAGTTTAAAATATTTTATTTAAAAAGGTTTCACTATTAAAAGTTGATAAAAGTGCAATACTGAAAATGAATCTGTTCTTGCATTATGACTAAGAAACTCATAATAGGGATTCTAAAATTATAAGGATTATATAAAGTTTAAAATGTAGTTAATACTATTAATGACCTCTTTTAATGGCTTTTTTTTGTAAGTCATGGTGTGATTGAACTCGGTGTTGCGTGTAGTGAAAGTTATTGAATTATTTTGAAGAAATAACACACTATGAAATCTTGGGGTGTTACAATATGGAATTAACCAATTAGGTTTCTACTAAGATATGATGGTAATATATTATTATTTTTATTAAAATATTAACTGTGATGGTTAATCATGAGTAGAAATGATGGTTACACTAAGGTAATGATCTGAATTTAACCATGAAGGTCTTCCATGAGTAGCTTCAGTGGTTACTCCTATGATGCCACATGTTTCCAATGTGTTTTATCTATGTTTATTGTGGATTTTAACATTTTTATTTGAGAAAAATGTTTATGTTTTTCATATATAAATGATTGATTCCATAATCTCAAATAATAATGTGATAAAGGTTAGTATTATGGATTTTCATTTTTAACTAGACTAATGGGTTTCTTTCTTTTTATGTCCCTTACTGAGTTTTTTATACTCATCCCACATTTTTAAAATGTTTTTCATAGGTTTTAATGAATATTATGGTAAATAATGAGGTAAGGACAAAATTTTTGAAGGTTTTTCATTAATATAAACAAAGTTTTATTTTTAAAAAGCTTTGTTTAGTGGAAAAAATGGATACTGAGTATAAGTGATTACTTATAATGTATGGGTTTACTTTGTAAGAGTGTGTCCAAATTCTCTAAAACTATAAACCAAAAAGATATTTTAAATTTAAATAAAATTATTGTTCAAAAACGTTATAATATTTAATTCTTAAGTTTGGGTCCTTACAATATATACACCACATAGAGGAATAACTGGTGAATATGGTTTATGTCTCATGGAAGTAAAAGTGAGATGAGAAACCCTTACCTCAAGTTTGACTTACTTTGTATGTGTCTGAACCTATTGTATAATAAATATAGTTTTCTTATAAATATATTATAAAACCATACTAATATATATCATACCATATATTATTTACTTACAGTCTTTTATCACCCATTTTTAATAATTCTTTGTTAAAATCACTATTTCAGATGATAATTGCTTCGTTTTTCATGTCGGTTTTGGTTTGATAATTTCAGTCATTTTATATTGATCATGGTTAAATCATATAAATAATGTAAAACATGATATAAATATAATATATATTCCTTATATATATTTATTTATTAATCCATAAATTTAAATATAGAAAATTCATTACACCGTTCATAGAGATAGTAGGTCGTACGTACGCATAAATGTTTTTTCCATTGTTTTGACGGATGGAGTTAAAGGAAAATAAATATTAATTTAAATTTATAGAATAATTATTATTTTATATATAAAATTTATATTAATAAAATATATCTTTATTACCATCCATGTAAAAATAAAATAAAAATATTTCATATCGCTGCGTAGAGGCGGTAATCCACGCGTATGCACGAGCGACGTTGTTGTTTTCTAACAGATTGGAAGGTAAGATGTTAGGTTTGATATTATATTTATATAAGTATAGTTATTTAATAAATATATCATATATTTATTAAATTTATCTTTAATACCTTTCATGTAAAGTGTAAATGATAAACAAATTGCATCACTTCATGAGGCAGTAGTCCATCGTACGCAAGAGAGACGTTATCGTATCCCCTGCAGAATGGAAAGTAAGAAGGTGTCTGTGATATAATAATCCCATAAGTATAATAATTTAATACATTTCACATAAATATTTTAAATTAATCACTATATATATCCTTTAATGATGGTGAATAAAAAAAAATCATCAATTCATGAGGCGGTAGTATGTCATACACACGGTCGACGATTTTGTTTCCCGGTTTATGGAAGTGGAGAAGGATATAGGTTATTCAATTAAAATAATAACATATTAATATATTAGAGATACTGTTTTTATTATTTTATCATAGTTGCATAATATTTTAAGGAGGAGTAAGAATAAATAAAACAAATATGCATGTTTAAGAATTTTACCTCTTCTTTAGAGAACCTCTTTAGGTTTATACCTAATGTATTTTTAATTGTTTACTAATAAAAATAAGGCAAATAAGATATGTTTAGGTATTTATGGAGTATATTTGGTTAGTTATTTGATGAACCAAATGTATTTGGAAGTGTTAAGAGGGGAGGAGAGTGGGTGTCCTTTTATAAGTGGGAGAGAGAATACACTTAGAATTTTTGAAAAGAAAAAGAAAAAACCACATATTTCCCATGAAAAAAAGCTAAAAATATATAATTATCTAAAAATAAATTATATGAGATCTAAATATTACCATAAAATATGAATTAGAAAATTTTTGAGTCATTTGTAACTATTATATTTTTTTTAATCCCCTAGTAAACTCGTTTTTACCTTAATCGCAGTAATAAAGTTTTATTGTTTTCATTATTAATTATGGTAAAATTTTAATTTAACATTATTATATAATATTAATTATGATGATTATAAAAATTGAATCATTTTTTTCAAATTTCATTAAAATAATTATAAAACTTTAATTTAAAAATAAACTCATAGACGTGAAAAAAATGGTTTTTCCAAAGAAAAGCATTTAAAAGTTTAAAAGGTTTTTATATCAGAATTCAATATGAAATTGATTAGAATGAACAAAATTAGTTAAATTGTATTATAGTTGAAATAATTTTACTTTAAACCCAATTTAAAATATAATTTTACATTTTAAATAATTTAAATAAAAATGCACATTTCAATAAAAATGAGTATTTTTTCCATATTCATTAAAAATTAATCTTTTAATAAAATTATTAAAAATTAATACAAAGAATATTTTGACGTGTACATTTTAAAAAATTAATTTTTTTTTCAAATAAATTTTCTAAAATTGTTAGAAATTAATTTTAAATTATGTGCGCAAAGCACGACTAAACTGCCTTTTAGAAAAATACAATTTTTTAAAAAACATTTCTTTTTTTAAATGATTATTATTTTATTTATAATTAATATATAAAAATTGAATTTATTTTATACATTTATAAACCATATAATTTTAGTAATCTATTTATTCTTATTCATACCCGCCAACTTAATGTCTATGTTATAATGTTCGTGTTTAAATAATAATATTTTAATAGAGTATTTTGTTTCATTTAAACTCAGTGTTTCTTGTAAAAAAAGCTATCAAAGAAATTTAATTTATTTGAAAATAAATATATAATAAGCCTCAGGGTGTTACATTCTCATCTAACCACATTTTTTCATTTTGTATACACTATGGAATATTATTTTCTTCTTTTAAAATTTTAGGATGTTACACCATTTCTCATGTTTCCTTCCCCAGGATGTTATAAAGTGTACTATGAATGAAATTAGAGGATATTATAGAGATAATAATGTTGTTCTAAAAGAAAATATGATGTTGTATTTTATATTTTCAAATGTAATGAAATATTTAAGCATGTATATATTTTTCCAATACTACTAAACTTATCAATCCATTATGATGAAATTAGTAGTATCTTGTGCCAATATGATAAAGTAACCATGTAATATAGGTTACTTGAGTTAGGGTATTTACACTTATAGTATCGAAAGTCTGATAATGTTAGGATATCTTGTCCAATATCTTTGAGGACCTATCATCAGTGTGGTCTTCTCAATCACATCCATAGGTTTTTTAACCTGAATGGATGTGTGAATAAGTCTCTAACCCAGCTTTTATATGAGCAGTAATCTATAGTTTTTATTATACATAGAGAGTTAGATGTTTTTTGTGGTTTTTGGGGTGTTCTCTTTTGTACTCTTTTTTTTATTGGACCTTGTTCTATCACTTTTATACACCCTGTATCTTTTTGAATAATTGATTAAAGATCCTTTTTCTTGTGATCATGTTCCTCTGGTATGTTCATGCCTTCTTTATGTTCATGCCTCATTGATTTTGATGCTTGTTATTGTTTAGGCATGTTTTGGACCATGGTTTGAGGTTTGTTTGATGGATAAAATAGGTATTCTTTGGGTATAGACTAGTTCAACGAGAATAATATTTTGGTCACTAGTTAGTCTATGTGAGCTACCAGCTTGGAATTATATTTATGGATCAATAAGAGTGTGTGTTCCATGATTTTGGCCCTAAGTTACCCTTCATATAGCCTCATTTCCCAAAATGAGAATCAAATCATTTTATATTGAGTTGTGATTGTGTAGGGTGTGTTTCTCCAATTCTTTTCGATTGCATTAGCTTGGTGATCTAGTCGGGTGACCTTTCGAATATGTCTCTGGGATATTCTCTCTTATGGTGCCTTGATCTAGTATTTTATGGTTTTAATTAATTTGAAAATCATGTTTTTTTATATATTTTTATTATTTTGGGTTTGTTTCTATGATTTTACACCATTTTTGATCAATTCTAAATGTTTGGGTGACTTGTGTTGTAAGGACCTAGATCCATGTGGACCGACCCTTTACATGTTTCCAAAGACCGAGGTGCTTGGAGGAGGCTTAAAGGAAGCTAGGAGGGATTCAAATTCTAGATGTTGGAAGCAAGGGAGGAGTTCACGTCATGAGAAGTTACACAACATGAAATAGAGTTCCACAGAGTGTAATATTTTGGAGTTTTGAAAATAAAATAAATTTGAAAGGTGATGTTTTTTTAGAGTAAATTGACTTCAAGGAATTAAAAAATGTTAATGAGGATTACGCATCATGTAATCCCGTGATATTGTAATGTTTTAAAAAAATATTTTCGTTTGGGTTATCAAACCCTACAACTATTTCTTTCCTCCCTCCTGTCCAAACCAATCTGACAGTACCTTCTTTATCACTTTTCATATCCCTTAAATGGGGATCAATCCTTGGGTTTCCATCTTCAATTTGTGGTGACTAGGATTGATCTAAGGTGTGTTCGCCTTCATTTTCTATTGGTTTCTCCTAGTATGAACTCATTTTCCTACTATTATTATCTTTATGCTATTAATTTTTCTTACCCATGTTTATAATGGAGTTTCTCTTAGTTTTTTCGATGTGGTGGTGCCACGGCATCCTTGGATGGATGCAGATCTTGCAGGAGATGTGATTGGAGATCTTTTGGATTGATCTGTTCTCATTCAAAGAACATCAGTGACCTTTTGAGGTAGGGGATTCATTGATTCTCTATTTATTTGTTTTCAATTGTAGAGGTAGCATGTTTTATCCACTTGGAACACAGTGAAATTGACCTAATAATTATTTGAACTGGGTTTAAGAATTGGCATCAATCGAATAGTGATGTTGCTTCTTTGTACCGTTATAACGATTTCTCTATTGATTTTTGTAGATAGTGTTATATATATTCCTTGATTATTTTATTATGTTATTATTGATTTAAATTGGTAAAGAACCTAAATATGAAATTAATTTTTAATTAATTGGATAAATGGTTAAAGAGTCATGTTAATGAATTTAATTATTGTTGTTTCGATTTGATGATAATAAAATTGATGCAATTATGCATGTTTAATTTAATTGGTTAATGAACCTAAAGTGTGTTGATTATTGTTGATAAAGGAATTAAAGTCATGTTAAATTAATTTTTTAATTAATTTGTGATATCTTGTTACTTAGGTTTCATGTAGTTGGGACCTATGACTAATGAATCAGTTAATTCAAGATGTAATAAAGAATCTGATGTGTGATAAATATAATAACTTTGTAGGGCCTAAGTTTCTCGCATTCTTAAAAAGGGCAAGTGGCTTGTGTTTTGGAGCTGTGTGAGCTCATTGTGTGTGAAGGTTTAATTCCTTTATTTGGGGATGAGATCTTGTTGCTATGTTTGTTTCCTATTTCTTGTGATGTGAAGTGAGCCTAGAATAGATGAGCCTGGAGGGTTGTTGCAGTATATGGGGTAGGGAGGCCCGAATGTGATGTGAGCCTTGGATGGATGAGCTTGCAGAGCTATTACGGTATGATGGGAAGGTATTCATAGTTTTTGTGGAAGTAATTGATGCATGGAGTGGAAAGATGCATCAGTATATACATGAGGATGTCAGGGAGGACATCGTAGTTGATGAAATGGGTTGAAGTTGGGCTTACCCATTGTTATGAAAGTTGGACACTTGTTTGAATCTTTTGTTTTTTTATCTACTATCCTCTCCCCACTGCTTAAGGAAAATGGTTTTGGTTACCCTCCTTCTGAGAGAGGCAAAGATTCATGGGGTATGCCACGTACTTTCCATTTTTATCTTCCCATGGTTGGGTGAGTCTATTCTCCTTGTATAGGTGGAAAAGACTCAGCGGGTGGTTCATCTACTCACCATGTTGATCCCCTTATGTTTGGTAGCTTATAATTTTTTTCTAGAATACCTGGAATTATGGAAAGTGGTAATGTTGTTAAATAAATGAATAAGTGTTTAACCCATGGGGTTGGATCTTGTTGGGATACAATGCTGACATTATATTTCTAAGAATCTATAGACTTGGTTTGCTTATTATTGAAGGGAATGGGACATTGTTGTGATGATAATGCAATATAATTTGGAAATGATAATGGTTAATTAATGGTTAATAATTAATTAACATAAATTGAAACTGATAAAAAGGGATAAAGTAACTTAATATAGATCTTTAAATGGTTTTGTACTTATAGGATATAATGTCTTCACAGTGACATATGGTATTCCGAGAGACGTTAGATGCAGTTGAGTCTAAGACAAGGTTATGACAATAGTGTGATTGTGAGCTATATTATATCATGTACATTTTGTGTTTCTATATTCTAATCCACCCAATCAGTTAGGGAAACTGACACCCTGGGGATTTTTAGCCCTAGGGGTGTTTTCCCCAACATCTCGGTGAGAGGGTTGATGGATGAATTCCCCCTTTAGCTCCACTCTCTTCTCTTGGTAGTTACTTGTGATGGTATGCAAGGTGGTTACTTTTCTCGATATATGTGTCTAGAGGGTTGTAATGTATTGTGGTTATTTTAAAAACATGTATTCTGGATATAGTTTCCTCAAGGATACTATAAGTATAACATGTATGGGTTGTGATGGCTTGAGGATCCTTACTCTCTGTATGGGTTGTGATGGATTAAGGTATAATACCCAATATATGATACACATTATATGAGTTGTGGTGGCTCTTTAAAAATACTCGGTTACCTTGGTTATGCAGGTGTGGTGGTTTGACACATGAGGTTCATGTTGATGCATGAGGTGCGTATTGTGGTGCTTCACCGAGGTGTATGTGGGATAGCCTCTTTGGAGATAAATGCTCAAGATGTGTGACGTTGGGGTAGAGAAAAAAACTAGTGGGGAAGTCATAGCATGGTACTCTTGATATTATTTATTATATTATATTCTCTTGTATATTATAATTGATTAGAGTATCCATGGAGATGTTGGGAACTTAGTATACATGTTTAGGTGATGAGATACTTTCACTTGTTGTTCACTATTGTTTATCATGCTTTCTTTACTTTTGCATGAGATGATCCAGAGAGGATCATACTCAGTATACTTTTATAAACACCTTATGTATATATAAACTATTTTTTAGGTCAGTTGGATTAGGTTGGAGATTAGGCTGGTTACCACTGGCTTGGGGTTTTGTAGGAGTTGTTTGGGCATCATGGTCACTTTTATCTTTACTTTATTTTGGTACATGCATTTTTTTCAGTTGTAGTAGTTCTTGCATGACATTACATATCCGAACCATGGATTTTCTTTTATATTTTAGTCTGAGTAGGAGTTGGTCGGTGTCTGTCTTATCTTTCTCTTCCTCATGTGTTTCTCTTAGAGGGAAATTACTCTCATCTATGTGTTTATTATACCCTCAGTGCTAGTCGCCAACTCGGTACATACTAGAGGTGGGACTCGGGGGGGTCAATATATATCTTCAAACATTTCCAACCCAAGAGGGGTACACTTTGTGGAGAGGGTTTGTCAAAGAGTGATATCAGAGGGAGTTTGAGGGATATGATGGATTTTGGAGTTAGGAACATGTGAGGTTTCATGGGTTGGTATGGAACCAGTGTTAGATATGTTTAGAAAGCATTGTAAACATGGGATACTAGTTGAGACATGAGTATTTAGGACCCCCTGTGATCTGATACATGGACCTTTAAGCTTACAGTGGATACTAAATAAGGTGATATTGGTTTCAGGGTAGAGACCTAGGAAAGGATCATGCATCATTATTCTTTGCGCCTATGTTTTAATGGGTATACCTTGGGATATGGTAACATAAAATGAATAAAAGAAAATGATTAATTAATGTTAAAGTCTTCCATATTCTAGTTTTAGGAGCTCTAAATATTTTTTCTTTTACATTTATGGATTTGGGTCGACGTCCTCATCGGGATTGTGAAAAATATGTTAAGCAGGTTTCACCAGCAGATCGTTGCAAAGTAGAGGTTTATGATGAAAACACTTAGAGGATAAAACTCTAAAAGTTTCAGCACCATATTATATAGAGGTATAAGGGATCTATTTCAGTTGCATTCATGGAACACTGGTTAGAGGATATTGATATAGCCTTTACATTGATCCATGCTCGGAAGGATCACTATGTGTCATTGGTTGTAATAATGCTGCATTGGGAAGTGAGGTAATGGTGGTTCTTATTCCTCAGAGATCGCAAGGATTCAGGAGTCTCATGGGAGGAGTTATAAGACCAATTCAGAGTTCAGTTTCTTTCTTCGACGATGAAGGCGGCCAGTCACCAGGAGCTTCTTACCCTTCGGCAGGGGAGCTATAGTGTATGAGATTTTAGGATCCGTTTCAGGAACATTCTACGGTAAGCTTTAGACCAGTTTCTAGATGAAGAGGCCAGGGTGAGGCATTTCGAGGAGTATTTTCATCCAGAGATCTAATTCCAGGTCACCCTCTTTATGTTGAAGACGTATCTTGAGGTACTGGATAAAGAAGAGGTCATAGAGAGGACGTTATCTAGAACTGAATCTTCACAGGATGGGATTAGTTAGGATTTCTCATGAAGTAGAGATATGGTCTAGGGTTACTATTTTTTAGGAAATAATAGCTTTTGATCAGCCAAAGACAGTTCACATCCCTCAATGTCTCATTTATCTAGGGTAAGTATCTCTCAGTCCTATGTTAAGGGATTATACATGTTTTCTTATGGAGGATGAGGTCATCAGCGGTGATAGTGTCCAAAATTTTAGAGTAGCCAACATGTGTTAGGTATTCTGCTTCAAGTTCCTCTATTGTGGTAGTTCCAATCGAGATAGAAGTAGTATGTTGCACCAGTTTTGGATTAGTAGAGAGTGGATGGGGAAGGCAGAGGATAGTCCCAAGACACTCCTCATCCTTAGAGATCGGAGTGTATCCATGGAGGTGGTCATTATCTTGATCAGATAAGTCATGGGGAAGGTCATGATCATCTTCATGATTTAGCATTTCTAGCACCAGGAGAGATAGACATTGTTCAAGGTACTCTTTGATTGTTTTCTACTTGGGTTCATTCCTTATTTGATTTAGAAGTGATGCACTCCTTCATATCACCTTACCTTCTCCATGGTTTGGGACTTGAGGTAGAGAGAATTTTGGTTCCCTTGGCATTGACTACGCTAGTTGGAGGTCAAGATGACTTATTTGAATTATGTGTAAACTGTGAGATAGTGTTGGGGAAGAACCACTCTTGGGGATATTTATTATGTTTATGGATACAACCATATGAAATCATCCTTAACATGGATTGGTTTTATTCGGTGCAGGCTATCTTGGATTAATTTAATAGGCATATTGTGTTCTTCGATGCTGATGGAGATCCAATAGTGATTATTGGTAGTCAAGACCCTCATATGGGTTAGAGGCGTGTAATGTCCTTATCATCCTTGTTGGATAAGATGATGCTAAGTTTGTCGTAGGTTTTGTAGTTGGTGTTTCTCAGGGTCGTAGAAGAGTACCCTAATGTCTTCCCAGAGGAGGTTGTAGCATTACCCCCTCAACGAGAGATCGAGTTCAAGATAGATCTTCATCCAAGCATGCACCCTATCTCGATGTCTCTATATAGGATGGTACCTTCTGAGTTGAAATAGGTGAATATACATCTCTATGGTATATTTCAATGCAGTTTTGTTCATTCGAGTGTGTCACCATGGCGTGCACTAGTTTTTTTCATGAAGAAGGTTGATGGTAGTTTGTGGTTGTGTATCGATTATCGTCACTTGAACCAAGTGACAGTGAAGAAATGATATCCTCTTTCGTAGATTGATGATTTGTTCAATAAACTGAAGGGTTCAAGTTGGTTCTATTAGATCTATTTTTGGTCAGGTTATTATCATATGTGTGTAAAGGATGAGGATATTTTGAATACTGCATTCCATTGTCATCATGGGCATTACAAGTTTTTATGATTTTGTTTAGCTTCATGAATTCTCTAGATTTATTCACGGGGTTGATGAACTTTGTGTTATGTGATTTCCTGGATAAGTTTGTGGTGGTTTTCATCGATGACATCCTTGTACACTATGTGTCTGGGGAGGATCATGCATAGAATATGCATGTTTTTTTGGGAGTTATTCACCATGATAAGCTATTTTTTAAGTTTACAAAGTGTGAGTTTCGGGATCAATAATTCCATTTATTAGGGCATGTTATGTCCCAACAGGGAGTATCTTTGGATCCATCAAAGATAGAAGCAGTTTTGTCTTGTGTAGACCCCAAGATAGTGGCAGAGGTGTGATGTTTCCTTGGTCTTGTAGGTTATTATAGGAGATTCATAGCTAATTTCTCTCAGGTTTTAACTCTTCTGATAGCATTGACCAGAAAGGATCAGGCATTCTTGTGGACTGATCAGTGTTAAACAACTTTTGAGTATCTAAATAATAATTTTTTCAGTGATCCATTCCTTTTTCTACCATCATAAGTAGTTCAGTTTGAGTTTTTATATGACGCTTCATGTCTTGTGTTGGTTTTGTTCTGATGCAGTAGAGATAGGTCAATTCTTATGGTTCTTGGTAGTTTTATCCCCATGAGCATAACTATTCCACCCATGATCTTAAGTTGGCAGTGTTAGTGTTTGACCTAAATTTTTGGAGACACTACCTCATTGTCGAGCGCTTTGTGGTCTTCACCAATCATAAAACCCTAAGGTATGTTTCCTCCTAGCATGACTTGAACCTGCGTCAGCGTCAATGGATGGAGTTATTATAGGATTAAAACTTCAAGATTTCATATACACCTAGAAAGGGGAATGTTATGGCAGATGTGTTGAGCAGGAAGTCATGTAGAGTTTCAGTGCATGAATCAGGTGATACTTAGTGGGTGATAGAAGAACTTTTTTCATTACATCTGGATATGGGAGAAGTTGGGTGGAAAGGTTTTCTTTTCTCGATGATGGTGTAGTTATCTATGGTGTAGAAGGTGTAATATTCCCATTTGGGTATCTTAAGGTGGAGTTATATAGATATTGAGTTGTTTGTGGAGAAGACCCTGATGGTTGGTATGAGGATGAACAACACTAGATTTTTTTTAGGGTAGGATTTTCATTCCATTTGTGATGTATGAGATGTTTCTCATAGAGTTCCATAGTTCACCATTAGCAATACATCCCGGCGTGAAAAATATGTACCAATATTTGAAGAGTAATTTTTGGTCGCCTAGGTTGAGGTTTGTAGTTTCATAGTTTATTTCTAGATGTTTAGTTTTCTAGAAGGTGAAGGTTTGGCATCATGTTCCAAGTGGTTTTCTCTAGTCATTAGATGTTCTATAGTGGAATTTGGAAAACATCACAATAGAACTTTTTATGGTTTACCTTGAGATCAGGTAGGTTATGATACTATATGAGTGGTAGTAGATCGTTTTACAAAATCAGAAAACATTATAGTGATCAAGGAGTTGAGCCCAGTGTAGGTTTTTTTGAGGCAGTGTTTGGAGGAGGTGGTGAGACTCCACAGGGTCTGGAGGAAGATCATTTCCAATTGAGATCCTCATTTTACCTCCTAGGTGTGGAGAGGTCTCTAGTATACTTTTGGTTCTCAGTTATGCCTTAGAACTGCTTTTCATCCACAAATGGTTGGTCAAACAGAGTGAACCATCAAGACTCTTAGAGACATGATGTGTTCTTATGTCCTGGATTTTGGAGCTTTGTGGATGAGGCACCTTCCATTGGTGGATTTCATTTACAACAACAGTCTTTACTCCACCATCAACATGGAACCATTGGAAGCCTTTTATGTCTGACCATGTCATTCTCAATTGTGTTAAACTAGGGTTCGAGAGTCAGTAATTCTCGGTCTGGAACTAGTATAGAATATGATAAAGATTGTTCAAGTGAATCATGAGAGGTTGAAAGCAGTGTCGGATCATCAAAAATCGTATTCTAATCATATGAGGATACCACTCGAATTAAATATTGAGGATCATGTGTTTTTGAAGTTGAATCTCTATCGCAGGAAGAGAAGGTTTGGTTGTGGGAGTAATCTTTCTCCCTGATTTGTTGGGCCTTTCAAGGTGTTGGCTCTTGTTGGAACCATAGCATATTGAGTAGAACTTCCCCCGCAGATGAGATGGATACAGGATATTTTTCACATGTCGCATCTCCTTCAGTATATTCATGATCACTCACACATCATCGATTGGGGCGAGATCGATGTTGACGATGATGTAACCTTTGAGGAAAGACCTATAGAGATCCAAGACCACTGGGAGAATGTGAGGTATGGGTATGCTATCCCCATGGTTCATGTCTTATGGTAGTACAGTGGCATGGAGGAGAGTAACTTGGAACATGAGTCATAGATACGTGCTCAGTACCCAAAGCTATTTTATGTTTACCTCTTCTATTGTAATGTAATCAGTTTGGTGGTTGTTGAAATTTCTGTTTATGATATGGATTTATGTTTTTTTTGTGGCTTGATCTCTTTTTAGTGGTATCTTCTTTGGGAGAGTGTTTTAGAGCTTGTTTCAGTTTTTTCATGGTTTCACATTATTTCTTTGATAAGTCAGTTGATCATGAGAGGTATCTCATAGGGTATCTATTCAAACGACCTTTTTTATGTTTCCTCTATAGGTTAGTTTTGGATTATCGAGGACGATAATGTTTCGAGAGGTATCTAATGTAAGGGACAAAATCTGCATGGATTGACCCTTTACATGTGTCCAAAGATCTAGTTTCTGAAATGAGGCTTAGAGGAATCCCATATGGATTTGGATTCTACATGTTGGTAGTAGGGGACGATTTCACATCGTGAGAAGTTACATGACATGGAAGAGATTTTCACTCTACGTAATATTTTGGGGTTTTAAAAATAAAATAAATACGATAGGTGACATTTTTTTTAGTGGAAACTAATGTCGAGGAATTACATGGCGTGAAATGGGATTACACATTGTGTAATCCCTCTATGTTGTAATGTTTTAAAACATTACAACTACTCGGAATGTCAAAACCTACAGCTGCTACTTTCCTCCCTCTTTTCATAGCAAACCCGATAGTCCCCTATTCAGTTCTTTGTAGATCCCTTTGATAGGTATTGATCCTTGTGTTTCCATCCTTGATCTTTGGTGACCTAGCTTGATCCAAGGTGTGTTTTCCTTCATTTTCTAGAAGTTTCTCCTAATATCATCATGTTTTATTACTATTATTCTCTTTGTGCTATGGTGTTTTCTTATCCAGGTTTCTAATGGGGTTTGTCTTAGTTATTCTTGATGTGGTGGTGTCGCGGAGTCCTTGGATGGATGCAGATCTTGCAGGAGAGGTGATCAAATATCCATTTCATTAATTCATTCTCATGCGATGAAAATCAGCAACCTTTTGAGGTAAGGGATGCATTGCTTCTCTATTTATTTATCTATAATAGAATATATAGCACATTTTATCCCCTTGGATCACAATTAAATTGAATTAATAATTATTTGAACAGGATTAAATAATGGGTATTGATCTCATAGAGATGTTTCTTCTTTGTACCGTGATAACGGTTTTCTTATTGATTTTCTAGATAGTGTGATATCTATGCCTTTCTAGGTTTAGCATGTTGTTCTCGATAGAAATTAGTTTCTAGAATTAATTGATAATTAATTGGATAAATGGTTAAATAGGAATGTCTAAATAATTCAATTGTTATTGTTTTAATTTTATGATAATCAAATTGAGGTGGGTCCCGATCCCAGATGGCTTTATATCCTATGCTCGCTTCCTCTTCTGTACTCATCTCCTCTCCTACTTCTAATGGCTTCTCTCCTCTGGTTTATCTTGGGTCTCCTCATCCTATAATAGTCTCTCTATCATGTTGGGATCATTTCTTAGTTCCAAATGGATTTTTCAAGGTGAAATCTTTCAAGGAAGTTCTTTTCAATGCACTTCCATCTTATGCTCTCACCTATGGTGTAGTCTCTTCTTCTACTCTTGCTTTCAACCCTTGTATCCCACCAATCATGGTTTAATCGAGGATTTCAGAAAAGGTGGATGGTTTACTAATTGTATAGATTTTGGAGAAGGATATTTAGGTTGTGTCTTACTTCCATGATTTTTCTCTAGTGGCATTTTTTGGTTGTAACAAGCTTCCCCTAAACTTCTTCAAAGACTTTGTCGACTCTTGGGAACTTTATATCCCTGCAACTATCTCCAAAATCTCTAGTGTCACATTTTGGATTCATCTGTTATCCAAGGAATGTTTTTTGAATGACTGGGCCAGAAAGGATTGGCGGTCTGGGTATTGGTGTTTCTCCCTATCCTATTGGTCCTAGGATTGTCACTTTGAAAAAGAGTCCCCCTCAGGGGCAGTTTGGATCAATTTTACCAGCCTCCCATTACCTTTCTATAATCTAGTGAGGTGACTCCTTGGGTTCCTATCTCTTTTACAATGAAAGTATTTAATGCCTTCAAGTAGAGACAATCCCTTTTATCTATGTAGAAATGGACCTATCAGTGATTTTTCCCTTGTGCATCCTATTAAAGAAAGGTGAAGACTTTAAGTGGTGGAAATGTTTTTTCTATAAAGATCCTCCCACGTTTTTCATGCTTTGTGGTCTACATGGGCACTTGATAGTGGAATGTAGAAGGAACAAGTTGGATATTTGTGCATCTAGTTCTCGGTTTTAGTGTGATCTGTATGGAGTTTCTCCATCCTCAGTGGTGGAGACAGTGGCTGATGTTTCCATTGGGGCAGCCCTTTCAAATTCTAATTCTAATCCTGTTCCCCATGCACCTTTCATTATCCCTAATAATGTCAGTGATTTTTTTATGGGGAACATTTTGTAGGGATCTTCTTCAACTCAAGTTAATCTGATCTCTATGTCACCCACCCCCATGATATTGATCAGATGCCTTCTATCATCGGCATGTCTAAGGTTGATTTAGTAGACTCTTGAGATTAGTGTGGTCTCTTTGATTTCTCTCATCCACTCATGCCAGGGATATTTTCTCCTCCATTCCCTCCTTTTCAGATATCTTCTTAGCTTTCCCAGTATTTTCTTTAATGATCCTTTATCAACAGTTTTGCGCCTACTAAAAATGGTTTTCCTCAGATGGAATCGGTTCCAGAGGGTGTGATGAAGGATATCCACTCCTATCGGGGTTCTTCACAGTATTTTTTCTAGTTTTCCTATTTCAAGTGGATATGGATTTGATCTAACCTTTTACTTATCCTTCTAGTAGTTTTTCTCTATTAGAGGATCTGGAAGGAATTTTTAAGAAGAAGATCCTTACTCCCAATAAGTGTGTTTTGTTAGAATGTGCTTCTAGTACTATCACCCACTCAGGGTCAAAGGAGGAAGGAAAGTTATTATCCCTACCAAAAAATGGGGTTTCTGGAAAAAAGGTTGGGAAGTCTATTCTTTAATGATCTCTCTGATTATATGGAATGCCTAAGGTTTGGGGGAATATTAAAATTTTCCTTTCTAGCCTATGAATCTAAAAAACATCAATCCTCTCTTTTCTTCATTCTTGAACCTATAGAGGATACAATAAAGCTCTCTTCTCTTGCAAAGAAAATGGGCTACTCAAATACCTTGCATGAGTTTCTCAATAATAATCCAATATGGATTTTATTAGAGAAGAATTTCCAAGTGGAGGTGGTTAGTTTGATGTCCTAGTGCATCAATACTAATATCTTCTGGGAGTAAGTGAAGTTTCTTTCTCTTTTGTTTATTCCAATACTGAGCCGCAAGGGAGGGTGGGTCTCTAGAATTCTCTGGAACCCTTTAACCCAAATAAACTACCTCGGTTTGTGGGAGGTTGCATTAACAAAATTTTTGACTCAACAGAGAATAGGGGTAGCACTTCTATTTTTAATAGTGGAATACATGAATTCAAAACCTTTTTTTCTTCTATATTCCTCGTGGATTTGGGTTTTATATGTAATAAATACACTTAGTGAAACAACCGCAAGGGATCCAACTATATCTAGAGATGTCTTGATATATTTTTATCAAACCTTAAAGGCTTGGACTCCTTTTATTAGGAAACTTTCACTCATTTGTCCCGCTATTTATTTGATCATTACCTTTTTCTCATATATCTTAGAATGGGTGCCTCTAGGAATCACACCTTTCACTATTCCAATAACTAAAATCAGGTTGAAGGTTTCATTCAGATGATGAAATTATCATGGTAATGTGGGGAGGATGAGAGTTCTTGGTGTGGCCTTTCTAATCTTCTAATATGTCTTAAGAAGGAAATTCAAGATTGGTTGTCTAATAATCCTAGTGAAAACATTGGTGTAGATATAATTAAATAGGAAATCGACAAGATAGAAGAGGGTCTTCAAAAATGATGGGATGAGAATAACTTTATTGTCCTTTCTGATAAATGCATCTTTCTTGTTGAGAAGATGTTTGAGATTGAGAAGTCCTATAAGAAGAGATCTCATTTGAGATAAATTAAAGAGGGAGACTGAAATAGTGTCTTCTTCCATGCATGCTTGAAGGAAAAGAGTGGCGTGAGACTCAACCTCATCCTCAAAATATGGAGTATACACTTCTGATGTGGGAGTTGTAATAAGGTTGGCGCTTGATCATTTTAAAAGTATCATGGTCAGGGGAGTGCCTTCCAGTCATGGGGACATGTGATCTATTGAGGTGGATGAGGCTTTTATGGGATGTATCCCTCACCTGGTGGAGAGATCAGATAATTTCAATCTGATGACTATCCCTAATGAGGAGTAGATCAAGGTCCTTATGATTTCTCATGATAGCACTCCTAGCCCAGATGGATTTTTAGGAGCTTTTTATATGGAAACATAGGACTTTTTTGTCTTACAGGTGGTGGAGGCTATCCAAGATTCTTTCGTGGTGGTTCCCTTAATAGGAGTTCTTGCGCTTCCAGGGTGGTTCTTATATAGAAAGTTAAGGACCCCGCAAGCCTCAATCATTACAGAACCATTTTCATATGTAATGTGTCCTACAAAATTCTATAAATCCTAATTACAAGAAGATTGAATGGTGTGATTCCAAGGCTAATTTAAATAGAACATCATGGGTTTTTCAGTTGGAGCATCCAAGGGTTGGTTGGAATTTCTAATGAGTTGGGGAATGATATTAATAAAAGATCAATTGGCTCAAATTTCATCTTTCAATTTGATATGGACAAGGATTATGAAAAAATTTAATGGAGTTTCATTATTAGGTTTATGAGGAAGTTCAGTTTCCAATAATGGTTTTGTGACCTTTGCTTCAGGTGTTATTCTTCTCCATGGATTTCAATATCACTTATGGGGAAGGGTTTTGGCTTCTTCAAAACTATATGTGGGGTTCATTAAGGATATCCTTTATCTCCAAATATTTTCATATTGTCCCTATTTTTTCTCTCCTGGAATCTTCATAGAAGCATGGAGGATGGAAGGATTCTTCCATACCATAGTCAAAATGGAATGGGTAGCATATCTCAACTCGTGTTTTTTTACACTATTTTGATTTTCATGAATGGTTGGTGGAGATCCTTGCAAAGTTACATGGAGGTTATTTTCACATATGGAAGGTTGAGAGGCTAGTGTATTAACTCAAGAAAAATCCACATTTTATCTCTAGAAAATTCTCAGGAAGGCACTACAGGGATGTTGAAAATATTATGGGCTATAAAAGGAGATAGTTTCCTATGATTTACCTTGGAAATCCAATCTCTTGTGGCCACATCGATAAGCACTTATTTGATGAAATCATTAATAGAATGTTGTGGATAATCTTTAACAAGAAAAACAAGTTTCCTTTTTTTGGAGGGAGAGTTTCCTTGATCAACATCATGCTTACCTCTATCATGATGCATAACTTTCTGATTATCAAACCTCTTAAAGGGACCATTTCAAAGATGGAAAATATTATAATAGAATTTCTTTGGAATGTTAATTAAATAGGCCTATTCTATTGGGCCTCTAATAATTTTTTGGTAAAAACTGTTGACGAGGGTGGTGTGGGTTTACATGACATCATAAAATCCATGCAGGGTATGAAAGTACGGCTTGATTGGGATATTATTGAAGGGGTTTATCTTTGGGATTCCTTTTTCAGAACCCTGTATGACGACCACTGGGAGGCTAGAGATAACCATAGTCTAAGATGATCCTACTTGGAGAGGTGCATGTTCACTCATCTAGAGGATCTTCATGAATCAAATCAGTGGATTATTGGGAAAGTAGATATTAACTTTTGGAAGGATGACTAGGCTTGTGAGAGGATTTTCTTTCCAGTTTATCCCACCTCCAATATATCCTTCAATAAAGAAATTGAAAACCCTTCTTTGATTTAGTCAGTTCTCAATCAGGACCAGATGGAGGTATTTGAAGTTATTTTCCTGAATGATGAGGCAGAGAGGTGCTGCTTTACAGGATTGAGTTTGGGAAAGTTTTATACTCAAGATTTCAGGAGGTTACACCATGTTGAGAATGTTCTTGATGATTGGTATACTAAGTTATGGTGAAATGATATTCCCACAAAAATGAATTTTCTTATCTGGAGAATTAGAAACAAGGTGTTACTAATGGATGATAATATCAAAAGAAAGGGTATTTCCTTGGCTTCATGATGCTTATGTTGTGAGAGTCCACAGAACGAATAAACATCTCATATCTTTATTTAGAGTGATTGGGTGGAAAGCCTATGGTTCTTGTTTAGGATTCATCCTCATTTCAAAAATTTCTGATTATCCTTTCAATATTTCATTTCATTGTGGTTTCAAGTTTTGGAGAACATGGAAATGGAATTCAAGGTGTGTATGGTTATTCTCACATCCACATGTTGGACCCTTTGGGAGGCTCGGAACCATGCGATATTGGGTACCCACCACTCGTTTTTGTGTCTTCATATGAGAATAAAGGCTTTAATATTTGAGTTGGGGTCAGTTCTAAAAGGATTTCAATATTATCTTACATTATGAAACTTTTTAACAAGCCTTATGTGCATGGAATATCAGGAAGTCGATGGATCAAATGGATACCACTTATCAATGTGATAAAGCTTAATGTAGATAGATCCTTTATGAACAGGATTATGAGAGGTGTTGGGATCCTTCGAGACTCAAGAAGATCGGTCTTCTTTGGATTCAATGCCTTTTATGGCCTGGTCATATCCTTGTGTGTATAGGTGAGATCACTTCATATGGGTATCATTCTTGGAAAGAGGTTTTGCTTTCAGGTATCTGAGGTTGATTCAGACTTTTAAGTACTGGTAAGAATGATTTAGGGGATATATGAACCACCTTGGAAGTTGATTTACCTCATAAGAAGATGCTTAATAGACACCAATCGTGGTCCAAGTGCTCACCACAATTGTAGAGAGGATAATTTTGTGTCGGATACCCTTTCCCACATTGGGAGGTTGTATGTGGATCTCTCTATTTATTATATTTTGGGTTTACTCCCATTAAAGTGAAAGGTTTTCAACCAAGGGTATGCCCTTAGCCTTTATCATTTTTGACCTTGTGAGGTTTCTCTATGTTTCTTTTGGTGGGTTATTTTCTCACCTTATTTTAAATTAAAAAAAACTTTCATTCATGATAATAAAATTGATGCAAGTATGCATGTTTAATTGAATTGATCAATGAACCTGAAGCATATTGATTTTTGTTGATAAAGTAATTAAAGGCATGTCGAATTAATTTTTTAATTAATTATTAATAGTTTGCGATAGATTTTTCTTAGGTTTCCTATAGTCTGAACCTATGAATAATGAATCAGTTAATTCAAGATTGAATAAAGAACCAGTTGTGTGATAAATATAATGCCTTTGAAGGGCTTGGGTTTCCCACTTGCTTGTAAAGGCCAAGTGCCTTGTGTTCTGGATCCATGAGAGATCATTGTGGGTGAAGGATAAATACCTTTATTTGGATCTGAGATCCTGTTTCTATGTTTTTTTCCTATTTATTGTGATGTGACATGATCCCAAGATGGCTAAGCCTAGAGGGAACTTGTGGTATATGGGGTAGTGAGGCCCAAATGTGACATGAGCCTGGGATGGACGATCCTACGGGGATGTTTTGGTATGAGGGTCGGGGAGGATTTGTTTTTGTGGAATAAGTTGATGCTTGGAGTGGAGATATGAATCGATATATGCATGTGGATGTCGAGGAGGAAATCAGAGTTGACGGAACAGGTTGAAGTTGGGCTTACCCATTATTATGAAAGTTGGGTGATTGTTTGAATCTATTGTTTTTTTATTTAATATCCTTTCCCCACTGCTTAGGAAGATGGTTTTGGCTACTCTCCTTCCAAGAGAGGTGAATATGTGAGTGGTATTCCACATACTTTTCATGTTTAGATTCTCATGGTTGGATGAGTCTATTCTCCTACTATATGTGGAAAAGACTCAATGGGGAGTTCATCTACTCCTCGTACTGATCTCCTTGTGTGTGGTAGCTTAGAATGTTTTTCTAGAATACCTGGAAATATGAAAAGTGGTAATGTTGTTAAATAAATGAATAAATGATTAACCCATGGGGTTGGAGCTTTCTGGGATGCAGTGTTGATGTTATAATTATAACAAGTTGTGGACTTTCTTTGCTTATTCCTGGAGGGAATGGAACTTTATTTTGATTCTAATGAAATGTAATGTGGTAATGATAATGGTTAATTAATGGTTAAGAATTAATTAACATAAATTAAAAGTGATAAAATGGGATAAAGTAACTTAATGTATCTCTTTAAATGGTTGTGTTCTTATAGGATATTTAGTCTTAGCAGTGGCAGCCAGGAGTCTGAGAGACGTTAGCTGTAGTTGAGTCTAATACTAGATTATTCCCATAATTTGGTTGTGATCGACATTATATCATGTAAATTTTATGTTTTTATATGCTACTCCACCATGTTATTTAGTTCAACTAACACCCTGTGGATTATGAGCCCTGGGGGTGTTTTCCCCAATATCCTAGTGGGAAGATGGATGGATGACTACCCCCTTTAGCTCCCTCTCTTATCTTGGTAGTTACTTGTGCTGGTATGCATAGAGGTTACTTTTCTTGATATATATTCTTAGAGGGATGTAATGGATTGTGGTTATTTCACATACATATATTCTTAATATAGTTTCCTAAGGGACATTATAGGTATAACGTGTATGGGTTGTGATGGCATGAGGATCCTTACTCGCTGAATGGGATGTGATGGCTTGAGATATAATAATCGATGTACGATACATGTTATACAAGCTGTGGTGGATCCCGGAAACTACTTGGTTACCTTGGTTATGTGGACATGGTGGTGTGATACACGAGGTTCATGTTGATGAACAAGGTGTGTTTGGTGGTGCTTCGCCCAAGTGTATGTGTTCTAGCCTCTTTGGAGAGAGATGCTTAGGACATGTGGCACTAGGGAAGAGTAGAAAACTAGTGGGGAAGTGGTAGGTGTGTTCCCTTGATATTATTTATTATATTATATGCTCTTTAATGTGATACTTGGTGAGAGTATCCATAGATAGGATAGAAACTAGGTATACATGTTTAGGTGATGAGTTAGTTTCAATTTTTTTTCACTGTGTTTTAGCATGCTTTCTTTACTTTTTCATGAGAGGCCAAGGAAAGGATCCAACTTAGTATACTGTTATACTCACCCTACATATATATAAACTATTTTTTGTGTCATTTGGAGAAGTTTGGATATCAAGTTAGTTACCACTATCTTGGGTTTTTGCAGGAGATTTTTGGGCTTCATGGTCATTATCATCTTCAATTTATTTTGGTACTGGCAGGTTTTTTTCAATTGTAGTAGTTCTTAAATAACATTACATATCTTCACCATGGATTTTCTTTTATATTATAGTTTGAATAGAAGTTGTTTGGTGTCTATTTTATCTCTCTCTTCTACATGTGTTTCTCTTAGAGGGTAATGCATCCCATTTAGGTGTTTACTATACCCTCGATGCTGGTTTCCAACCCAGGGCCTAATCGAGGTAGGATTTGGGGGTCACTATCTCTCTTCTACCATTTTCATCTCTCACGGGATACCGTTTGTGGGGAGGGGGTTGTGACGTGTGTCTAGCCTCTATGTGAATTATCATTTCCATAGAGTTTTCTTATTGTTTTCTTTAGTTTCGATTTACTATTGTCGATGGATTTTAGACCTTACATGTTTTAGGAGATGCTTGTGGTGGAATGATGTTACTCTTAAATTTAAACATAACATAGGGATGAAAATACAAACGTATCATCTTATTATCTCCCCATCCATCTATCAGTAGAGTCTTCCTTGAATAATTTTAGATTGGAACTCATTGAGAGTGTGTGGTTTGGGTTAGGTTTTCTCATTTAAGGTTTTGGAAGTGAGTATTTAGTCTTTTTCTTATTATAAGTGAGTTTTTATTAATGTTTTCCTTAATACTAATTTTTCAATGACTTTCTAGGGATAGAAAGTGGGATGGTGGGGATAATTTTGACGCCATTAAATACCATTTTCTTATTTATATTCATGTGGTTGATTTCTCCATTGATTCTGGGGTGTCTGAGGGTGTAATATTGAGAGTTTTTATAATTTTTTAGGGCCTCGTGGTTAGGAACACCATTTGGAAAACCATGCAGTGGAAACTATGAACTATTTGTAGTTTTTGGTCAGTGGTGATTACATGGTAGTTGTATGGTTTGGTAAACCATGTGACCTACTTAGGTTTGGTTATTTTTTTCATTTTGAGTTATTTTTATTTAAGGATTATCTCAAAATCCTCCCCACTTGAATATCTCATCCATGGTGACTCCCAAGGTTCATTCTTCCTCCTATAAGCCCTCCCAAGGTAGATTTTGGGTGATTTCTTGGTGGATTTCCATCATGATCAAAATTTTATGGGTCCTCTTCCCTTTTATTATTATTTTATTCCAATTTCTACCATATCCTCTAACCATAATGGCCATTATTGGATGATTTTATGGGTATTTTTTCTATTTGGGGGTTTTTGTTTCTAAGGGTTGTAAGGAATATCTTAAGATGTGAGACGGTTAACCTTCATATAGTTGGTTCCACATTTTTATATTTATTACTTGTCTCATTATTCCCTATAGAGTTTTCTCATGATATTTATCTATGTTATTCCTCTTTATAGTTCATTATAATGTGTGTATTGTTTATTTATTTGATGGATATTTATTTATGGTGTTGATCCTTATTGTGGTTTAGTATTGATATTGAGTAGGGTCTCTCCTTCAATTTATCTTCATTCTTTATGAATTTTTATGGATTTGTGTTTTATTTTGTTTCCCTTACTTATACTCATGTTGATTGTGTGTGTGTGTGTAAGTTTTAAAAAGGTAAAGGGGTGATTGAATTAAATGAAATCCATTGTTAAATGTTTATTTTGAAAAATGTTTTAAACCTATGTTAATGGTTTATTTTTCAAAAGTGATGTTTTAAATAGGAAATAAAGGTTTATCTTGTTTTCTTAAAATTTAATCTGTTTTAAAGTTGAATGGTTGGTTTTTGAAATTACATTCCATTAGTAAAGTCACTTTGAGGAATGCTTTATAAATTGTGTACTTTGTTAAAGGATTTGAGGAATTTTTTGTTTATTTTTATTTAAAGTAAAGGAAATGAAAACTTATTTTTGTATTTTTTATAAACTATTTGACTTGGTTTCTTTATAAAATGAATGTAATAGGTTCATATTGGTATCCTATTGGCCTATATATTTCACCCTACATACTCATGTTGGTTGGTATGTAGTCTTCATGTTTTATAAAAGTTATTAGGTTAAGACTTGGTTGGATACCACTCTCTATTAAGAATCAATTTTTTTGGGTTTATGGTGATGAATTGAGAGTCATAAAAATATGGTGGTGTTTGTCTCCCAATTTCATTTTTCCTATTAAATTTTGTGGTATATCATCCTTTCTAACCACCTGTATTTATTTTTAGATTTGTTCCTTATTTTGGTTTATAAAAGTTTTGTGTAAAAATGGTTTTCTTTATGTGGATAAATGTTTTGAAAAAAAATTGTTTTGTTTGTTCTTATTCTTATGCCATGTTTGTATGTTCTTGTCTAGAACTGTTTATTTACTTTGGCATGGCTATCCAATGTATGGAGACCTCGTGTCAGGTTTCTAGTTGGAACCCGATGTTGATCTTAGTTTTTATGAGGGGGAAATTATTCACATGTGTTCACTTGGGACACCCTAGTGATTATTTCTAACCTAAGGTGATCAGGAACGCACCTCCATCTATATGGTGAAATAACTTATGTGATGGGTTTTACCGAACTAGGTCGGTTCATTACATCTCATTCAAATTAATATTCTTATGGTGTGAGGAAAAATGGGATGGTAAGGGGTGGTATTTATAGGAGAGGAGAGGGGTATTTAAAATTAAATTTTGGAATAAAATATTATTTCTCTAAATAGTCATAAAACATGTGATTTAATTGTAAGATACTTGTGAATTAATCATAAATATAGTATTATAATATCCATATAACTTATAGAAACCCCAAAATTAATTCATAAATCACTATTATAAAATATTGTATTTATACAATATTTTACTATTCACCTACATATTTTACTATTCATGAAAAATACTAAAGCTTCACCCTTACCTAAATTCTATGTGATAATTCCAAAAATGGAATCCATTTTTTAAAATATATTTTTAGATTAAGTAATTTTCATATTTAATTCTAGTATAAAAATCATAGTTTTATTAAATAATATAAAATATGTTTTACAAAGAAAATTATGCTTATACTTATATTATTTTACATTGATTAAGTTTTTATTTTATGATATTTTGAATCTTATTTTGACTTAATTTATCAGAGGTAAGCATTTCATATAAAGTTACTTAATTAGTTTCCCTAATGGACATTATATTATTCTAATGGTCATGTTACTATTCTAACTGTCATATTTTAAATGGTCATATATTCCTTACACATCATATAAATACCTCTTATTTCCATTATTATTCATCTATTCAATTGCTTTCCAATGTTTATTATACTTTATTTAAAAAATGGAAATATTATTTCTAATTTTTTGTTACCTTTTCACGATATTGTTCGCTAATATGGTATTTCTAGGAGACCACAACCCTATAGAATCCAAAATTCTAGTCTTGTTTTTTTATCCCATTGTTTATTTTTTTTATAGACTTCATTTAGTATTTATAATTAATTATTTATATTGATGAAGAAATAAAATAATGATTTTTTCTTTATCTTCTACCTTTTCATTATTTAGGAAAATCTTTTGTACTTAAATTAATATTTATAGAAAAAATTGAATAAAGGAAATTAATTAAGTGATAAATATATATTTAAATTCAAGGTTTATAGTGTTAAAAAAAGAAATGAAATACATTTATCATTTATAAAAAAATATTCATTGAAAATCCAAGATGTTACATTCTACCCCCTTAAAGAAATTACACCCTCATAATTTTTACTCATTTACAAATAAGAATGTTTATGAATATTTTCATGAACTAAATTACTAAAACATAATCTTAGTATAAATGTATCAAAATATTTAATCTTATGTAATCATACTAGTTATACTAAAAATATTACTTTAGGTTTAATGATTATCTACCTAATCATTTATACCTGAATATTTCACAATATAAATTCCAAAAAATGACCAAATTAAATTTTTATACCAATTAAGATTCCTCCATATCAACACATATAAGTATGGTGATAAATATATGTATATTTACAAATAAACCAAATCTCATAATGAAATTTTAATGTATTTGGGAACTATAATAATAATACATTATCATATTATATAATACTATAAACTTTTATCAAATATTTCTTCATATACCACTTATAAATTGATCATAACCTCTTTAACACCTATGATCACCTGGGGACATAAATAAAAAAAGGTTAGATAAAAACCTAGTAAGAGGATAATTAAAATGTAACATGAGGATCATAATCAATAGGAATATCAATATATAATTGATTAAAAAATTATATTATAACATAACTCATGGAATAATAACAATAAAAAATAACGAAAAATACCATGAGATCATCAAGGAATCCATGAGGTCATAACATAGAATAATCATGAATCATAATAACGAAAACATATCATAAAACTATTTTAAAATTTGATATAGGCATAAAATGTTTCATCATAAGTATATGTCAAGGATCACAACTAAGACATCATATAATAGTGTGTTAAGATCACTTTCCATAAACCATAACATAGCGTTCTTGGAGTATTACCCACACAATATAACATGGGGTTCTTGGCTCACTATCCTTGAACAATGTATAACATCTCATTATATAAAAAAATTACTCAATGAATTTGAGGGCTATATAATTATGGTCCCACCCATTAAATCATAACATGTCTATACATATGTGCGATACATTGAATAAATATACATGAATCATAATAATGATAACCCATGGAAAAATAAATGGGTTACAAATCAATATCATCTCGTATAATCTTATCATAAGAATACATTCACGAGAAAATAGAGAGAAGTCATGTAGATATCTAGAATCAAATGATAATGGAAGAATAGATGTTCAATGGATGATATAATCAAGTAATAAAATATTCTATACATGAATAGAATATTTAAACAATAATTAAGTTAATCAAAAAGACTATGAAAATAATTCCATTTAACAAAATTTCATGAAATAGATAAATCATATTTTAAAGCAAGTAAAGTCATATAAATTATTAAACAATTAAAAGAAAATATATTATTGTTTTATAAATATCAAGGTTTTGAAAGCATGTAATAAAATATTAATAAGAAAAGTGATTAATTAAATGTAATAAGATATGGAAAAAATTTCTATTTCATGATTTGTATGGTTATACATAAAATAAATGATTGTGGAGTGCCCAAAAAATTGATGTAACACTAATAAAGGGTGTTGAATCAATGTTACTTTATTTTTACAATTCTTTCCCTAAAATTAAACTCTATGGTTTTTTATAATTAGAATCTTCATAAGATTTATATCCCACCATCACTCATATGTAATGAAAATAAGAGTAACATAGAGCACACAATATTTTTATAAGGTTCTCACTAAATATGGGTAAATTTGTCCTTACTGTGTTTGGGTCAAGTCCAAGATATATATTTTCCAATAATATAAAAAATTATTTAAAGTGGTATGAGAAGGAATCATCTTTAACCCAAAATTGTTTCTTAAAATCTATAGCATCACGTTGGTTATTTATACTAACTCTCACTAGTTTATAAAAAAAAATTAGATCAGAATGAGTAAGACCACTTTATCTTCAAATTAACTTCATAGTAGTTAAATGATCTTCCTCTAAGCGTTTAGAATAATCATAATCAGTATGTTCCCAATTCTTAAAGAAATCTTACTTCTTTAATTTTAACTAGTTCCAAAATATTATGCCTTGAAAACTAGTTCTGAAACTTTAATATCCAGATTCTCAACCTCAAATTTATAAACTTCTTTAATCTATAATTATTCTTTTTTTAATTATGAAATTCCAAAGTCATTAGGTTAATCTATCATTATCTATTTTTTTAGTAATAGAAAAATGTAGCTAATCACTATTTCATTTATAGGAAATGATGTACACACTGAAAGAATTGAAAAACTTAACAAATCCTCCTTTTCATTTTAAATGTCTCAGCTTTCTCATTTCAAATTTGTTCAATAAAATCTTCCAACAACTAATATATATTCAATCACTATTAATAGCTTTCAAACCTTCATATTTGAAAGTCCCAAGTAAAATATGTAATCTCAATTATTTCTCCTACAAAATTATATTTAATCATTATTCAACTACTATTATCAAGATATTTTAATACATAAAGAATATATCAGGATTTTTTGATTTTAATATCTATTAATCTCACATTTTACTAACTAGTAAACCCTTATATATCCCCTAAGAGATCTTATTAACTCTTATGTATTGTATTTAAGACCCTTTTGTATTATATATAATCTATTTATGTCCCATATGTATACTTTTTTCAGATTTATTTATGCTCTAAAATCATGGATTTACTCTTAAATATCAGAATGAGGATCTATTACTTTGTCAAATTTCCAATGAGAAACCCTTACACATTTACCTTTACATTTTATTTATAAATACTTAGATATTAACCTTTAAGTATTATAAATATGAACCCTTATAAATTATAGTGAGTCTCTATACTTTTCCAATTTCAGGTCTATATAGTCTAGGAAACCTTTACATATTTCTTCTGGAAAACCCTTTCATATTATAGTGACTTAAAAAGTAATCTTACATATCATCCTGATTTATATTATGTATTAAATATAACTTACAACACTTAATTATAGTGTTTAATTTCTGTAATACCCTTAAATATGTAATAAATTTTTATGATTTTCCATGTGTATGGAGTACTTTTCCAAATTTCATACTCAACTCAGAATTCCAAATTATCTTTAAATTGGCTTAGAACCTTTTCAAATATTTTTTAGGGAATCTTCATTCAATCCAAAACACCTCAAAAAACTTCTCAAATAATTTAAATGATCAATAATCATGGTTGAAAACAAATACAATACAACATCAACAATTCTATGGGTTTTTAATCTCCCACTTTGTATTTGTTTTCAAATCCAAAAACACTTTCCAAATTTCATCAAATCGAAAAAATTATAAAATATAAATGTATTTAAACCACAATAATAGATAAAAAATGTTTTTTTATATATTTTCATAACTCGGTGACAATAAATTTGTGCACAAGTGATTCTTTTTCTCCCCACCTCAATCCATCACTCACTTCTCCTCCTTTTTGAAAAAATAACAACTACGGATTCAAAACAATAATAGACAAGATTTTTGTACCATTATACCCATTTTACAATAGAATATAAAGTAATGTGAGGCACCCCAAGATACCTGTAGTGATAGGGAAGGGATGAATGATAATTTTATTTCATGCATACATTTTTGAGTGTTTTAATGTATTAATTTGTGTATTTATTTTATTAATGTACCGACCTAAGGTTTTATCGATTAAATATCCTTCTTATAATTATGTATTAGAGTATAATCACATAAGATTACTTATTGAACACAATACAAACCTTATAAATGAGTAATGAGTAAAAAAAAAGGTATATCTAGAAGTTAAGGAACATATATCGATAAATAGTAACTTGAACTTTGGAATAATAATGTGACCCTTATGAATAGTAAATCAGCGAATTGAATAGTAACCTCACTAATGAAAGTATAAATAAAATTTATCCATCTTATAAGTGACAACATGATATAATTGTATCATGGTATAAGTAAATATTGTGAAAATTATTAATTAAGTGTTGGTATTTTTGTAAATTATGTATATTTAATCACAATTTTATGATTAATTTAATAATTTAAAATAAAATTTATTTTCATATAATTTATTCATAAACTGGTATTTTTATGAATTATTATTATAATATAATTTTAAGTTTCTTTAATTAATTTTTCATAGTGTTATGAAAGTTGTTTTAATTTTAAAATTTGTATTTATCAAGTAAATTATGATTTTAATTAAAAATTAAATTTATCATATTTAGAAAATTATTTTTGAAAAATGTAGTTCATTTTTTATTCTACACATCAAAAAAATTAGGTTGAATTTTTTGTATTCTTCAAAAATACTTGAATTTTTGTGAATAGTAAAATGCAAAAATTTATGATAAATGATAAATAATTGAATTTATGCATCATTATTGAGTCATGGATAATGTAAATGGCCTTTGGTTTGAACTTTCATGTTCTATTTACTATTTTAGGTTACAAGAATCAATACTATTCATAGTCTTGAGCAAAAATATTAAACTAATAAGTAAAATAATGGGAAACCCCTCCTCTCCTCCACTATAAATACCACCCCTCTTTACCTCTTCTCTTCACTCCTCTCAAGCCTTGTTCATTGTCTAAATTCTGCTAAAATATCCTCCTAAGGCCATATCCCACGTCCAGAATCCCTGGGTCTCTTCAAAAGACCAAAACCTCTCCCCTAAAGAGGTTCTCAAGGAAGATATATTCAAGAGGTAAATTCCTCTTTTCATTTCATTTATTTTCTTTCAAGTTCCTTTCTTTCTTTTTCTTTCCTTGCCTAATTTCATCCAAATGTTATGATAACCCCAGTACCTTATATTTACTATAATTTTTTATGATATTGGAATAATTCATTATCATCTATCCTTTCACCTCCTTTTATACTAGAAATGAAAACACCAACTGAGACGTGTTAATTTATCACATTCAAGGATGACGAGTTTCAATTTCTACTACCATCTTCAATTATGGTCATGAAAAAAAATTCATGGTTGAACCAGATGATGATATATGTATTATATATTATTTTTGGTTTTTTAATCTATTTTTACACATGATATTAACTTATAAATCAATATGATTTTGTTGTGATAAAAAAACCCTAATTAACCAAAACGGTTATCATTAAAGTTTTATATAATGATTCATCTTCACTAAAAATAAACAAAAGAATTTTATAACCATGTAATATTTTTTATGTTAACTAATAATATATAACTCTAATTCTGGACAATCATTCTCATCTTACATATTTATCTTCACATGTATATAAGTAAACCAATCATGAAAACCAAGGAAACAAATGCTCCCAAACAATGAAATTGAACCTCTTAACCTATCAAAAAGGTTATGAATGAATTTAATAAGGATATAATAAATAAATTAAATGAATAATTGGTTCTATAAATATTAATTAATTAATGTAATTTGTTTATTTAGGAAATTAATATCAAGATAATAACACTTTCATACTTAAGTTAAGGGATTCTACCTGAATCTCCCTTATTCCTTCGGATTGCTCTATATTTTTTTCTACCCAAATGAAGTTATCTTTTATTTTTATTCACATATTATAAATTCTTTTTATATTCTCTAAAATCGTGTATCAAGATCTATTCACCATTCTATTTCAGGGATATACATGTTTTTAAATGATTCCCTCCTCAATACTTCCCAATAAGCATACCTGTTTTAAGGGAACTTCCCAAATTCTTACCCATTTTCAATTACACTATATAATATATTTTTAATCCACCATTATTTTTATAAAATCACTCTTTTATTATTAAAACCTTCTTGTTTCACTTTTAGTTTTATATAAAATATTATGGTCTTTTCTGTTTTAAATAATCTTTGATATTTTCCTTGAACCACACTAAAATGTTTTAATTTTGTAGTATCTTAAAAAAAATTTACATGTATCAATTCAATTTGACATCACTTGTCATGATATATTCCTATTTTACTTTATTATTTTCCATGTATTATTTATTTCCTTTCTTTCATGGACACGCTTATGTTATTCCCATTCATTATTATTTTTGACGTGATTATGATACCCATCTCTTTCCTTGTATAACCCTTATGTTTAAGTATGATTGAGTATGTATGATTTTTTAAGTGAAAATCATATTCATGAACATGTTATTATGGGTGTGCCCATATAGAACTCTAATGCATTGGTTAAATTTTAGTCTTGTGAGATGTCTTGTGCAATGGTCTTGATGGATATCCTTGACTCATGCTACCATGTCCAATGATCTGGGTGGTTAACCTTGACTTATACTCCTCTATGTGAAATAATCCTTGAATCATGCTCAAGTCATGTTTTATGTTGCTTAAACATTAATATGACTCTATGTTTATGTGATCCCATGTTTATATGTTATTATTCCATGTGTTTCATGCCTTTTAATATCATTATTTAGTGCCTTCTAACCCATATTTTAAATCTTTACTCTTATATTTAATCCCTTACAGGGATTTTAGCTCATCCCTTTGTTCATGTTATCCTTAGGTTATCATATGATGATGTATGAGCACAATGGAAGTTAGGATATCTTTATTTATACTAAATAAAGATATTTTTTTATTTATTCCCATGTTTTAAGTTTTATGTACCTAGTCTTCTAAGACAGTAGAATTTACGATCCTTATATTTTAATATGATTCTTTATTATGATTAAAATCATGTAATGATATGTGTAAAAGTCTAGGGTCTCTATAGTTGGTATCAGAGTATGGTCTAGTTAATTTTGGAGATTAGGATTAGAAAACTTTATTAATAACCCTAGGGATAATACTAAGTATAAGAAAACATCTCTAAATTTTGGTAAGTATAGAGTAAGTGTTTTATCAAGTAAATAAATTCTTGTTTGGATACGAACAAGTGGACGTAGCTCTGGCACAGATGTATCTGAGGGTAAAACCCGAAAACACTGATTTGATATAGACTCAAATGGGAACTGGTGTACAAAAATTGTACTTGATGTACTCCTGGTTTGACACTCTCGGGGGATATTCTTTGGTAAATACATAAGCTTAGTATGAACCATTATTAAGGGAATAAAAAATCCATAAGAATATATGGATAACCTAGATTGAAACCTAGGGAATCACAAGTTAGGATATAGTTTCCCATTAAGAGTTTATACTTTTATGTTTAAAGTTTCTTATTTTTAGTATTATTATCCAAGTATTAAATCTCTCTAATTGTAAGTTATTTTTCTTAGTTAAAGGCGGGAAATAGAAAAAAAAATTCCAACAATAAATGTGATATGAAATTTGATGATTTCTCCAAATATATGCCTGATATGATGGGAATAGGTGCTCAAAAAATTATGACAGTACTTGGTCATCTATATCAAGTTATGAATAATAACTTAAATCATGTGGAACGTCCTCCTCCTCCATGGAAAGTGAAATTTTCCATTGAATCCTTCATGCGGAAGAGGCCTCCCATGAATAGTGTATATTTTGATTCCCTCATCACTGAACAATGGATTAACTCCATTGAAAGTATATTCTATATCCTCTAGTTCTCATAAGAAGAGAAATTTATACTAGTGGTCTATCATTTTGATGGGGGATCTGATCAGTGGTGAAAACTGATCAAGAATACAAAGTCCTAGGAGGAAATGGATTCCATGGATTGGGAGAAATTCAAGAAAAAATTCAATAAATATTTTCCCTGAACTCACCATCTCAAGATGGAAAGAGAGTTCCTCAAACTCATGTATAATGAAGTTGAGTCTATTAGTGTGTATAAAGTAAACTTTACAAGGCTTGTAAGATATGCCTCCAGATTTTTCATTAACACCAAAATCAAGGTGGATCACTTCTTTAGCAGACTAAATCTGAGTATCCAAAAAAATTGAAGATTTGAGACTTCGAAAGTTATAAGTAGATTTTCTATTGTGCCCACAATGTTGAAATGGATATTAGAGACTCTCAATGGTCTCATGGTCTTGGTGAAAAAGGTGTAAGATAGAGTCTAATATTGGTGGTTTAGAAAATAAATCTCACTATGAAAAGAAGATCGAACATCCCACGTGTCAAAATTGTGGGAAAAGCATCTTGGGAACTGTCTAAAGGGAACTGAGAATTGCTTCAAATGTAAAAGAATGGTAAATCTAGCTAATAACTCCCAAAGGGATATAAATAATCCCACTAATTTGGAAGAAGAAAGGAAGGTTCAGATCAACACTCAGCCTATAGTGTAGTATTAAAACTGCAAGTAACATGGGCATTATTAGAACAATTTCCCTAATCCAATGGTTGTTAGAGGTAATAAACAACAACCTCCAAGGCAACAAGGAAGAGATTATGCTATCACTATTGTAGAGTTGGAGCTAGACAATGATATAGTGATAAGTATACTAGTTATTCGTTCAAGAATAGTGAACATACTATTTGATTCTAGTTCAATGCATTCTTAAATATATTATAAGTTTAGTAGAACTATTTAAATACCTCCTCAAATTTTGAAGGTTGAGTTATCTATGAGAACAGTGAATGGTGAAATTATTACATCCAAGGTTTATAAATCCTCCCCAATAGATGTGTGTGGACTGAACCTCCCAGAAAATCTTTTCATACTTCCTCTGGTGGAGTTCGATTCTATTTTGGGCATGGATTGGATATCTTTTCATAAATCCAAAATAAACTGTAGGGAAAGGAAGGTCACTCTTCACATCCCAAATAATCCTTCAATATTTTACAAGTGTGAGGAGGAAGATGAATCTCCTTTAGAATCATCATCTCAAATATGAATAATGTTTCCTTTTGAGAAAGAATATCTTGCTCAAATGATTGATATAAAGGAGATAATAATGCTCCAATACATGCCCATCATGGGGGATTACACTAATATATTCCATGAACAATTGAATGGTAATCCTCCTAGTCAAGAGGTTGAGTTCTCAATGGAACTTATTCTTAGATCACTACCCATATCAAAGACACCTTATATAATGGAAACCTTAAAGTTGGTAGAGCTAAATAAGTAGTTATATGAGAATCTAGAGAAGGGTTTTATATGCCTGAGTGCTTCACCATGGGGTACGTCAGTCCTCTTTATCAAGAAGAAGGATGGATAAATGTGTATCTTCATTGATAATCGTGAGTTTAATAAAATCCTGATAAATAACAAGTATCCCCTAGCACTGATAGATGGCTTGTTCGATTAGTTTTATGGGGCTAGTTTTTTCTCTAAAGTGGACCTCCAGTCAGGATATCACCAATTAAACGTGAGGAAAGAATATATTCCTAAAACTTTCTTTTGAACGAGGTATGAACACTATGAGTTCCTAGTGAATCTCTTTAAACTCACCAATTCTCTATAAATATTCATGTATTTAGTTAATAGTCTTTAGGCATTACCTTGACAAATTGTGGTAGTCTTTATCGATGAAATTTTGATATACTCCAAGAGAAAGGAGGAACATGAGGAGCATTTGAATACTGTGTTGATGACTTTTTGAATGGAGAAACTTTATGAAAAGTACAGTAAATGTGATTTTTGGATGAAATATGTATCATTATTTGGCATTTTATCACTAGAAAAGGAATATCTATGGACACTTCCATGACAAATGAAATTGAAGATTGGCCTAGGCCAATATCTATAATGGAGATCTGCAGCTTTCTGGGTCTAGTCAGGTATTGTCAACACTTTTTGAAGAACTTATCATGATTTTCAAACCTAATTACCAAGATGACATAGAAGGGAGTGAATTTCGTCTAGGATCAAGAATTTTAGGAAATCTTTAAGGAGTTCAAAAAGAGGTATATCACTATGCCAGTACTCACACTCCAAATAAGTGGAAAAATATTTGTGGTGTAAAGTGATAGTTAAAAGGAGGTCATAGGATGTGTGTTGATGAAAAATGATAAATTGATATCCTATACCTCTAGGAAGCTTAAAATCCATGAGAAAAACTATCACATTCATGATATGGAGTTGGCGACTCTGATCTTTGTGTTGAAAATCTGGAGACATTATCTCTATGGGGAGAATTGTGAGATATATACTGATCACAAGAGTCTCAAATATATATTCACATAGAAAGATATTAATATGAGCTAAAAAGATGGTTAGATCTCATCAAGGATTATGATAGCTCAATCCACTACTATCTCGGTAAGGAAAATAAGGTGGAAAATGCTCTAAGTAGAAAGGATCCTTCATATTTAACAATGATGAGAATTGGAAGGAATCCAATCATATTATATTTTAAGAGGATGGACATGGGAATCATTAAGGTAGTAACATCATCAATCCTTTCTCAAATGATTGCTCAACCATCAATCATGGAGAAAATAAAGGATGCTCAAAGAAACGATGTGGAAATTCAGAAAAGGGTGGAAGCTATCAGAAATGGGAAATCCACTGAGTTCAAGATTGAAAAGGATGGATTCATAAGATTTGGGTAACGACTATGTGTACCATACAATCTAGAGATAAATAAGGATCTTCTGAATTACGCACATAGCCCAACCTTCTCTATTCACCCAGGGAGCACAAAGATGTATCAAGATCTCTAAGAGAATTATTTGTGAGACAATATGAAGAAGTTGATTGTTGAATATACATCAAAGTGCCAGGAATGTCAACAAGTGAAGGCTGAAATAAAAAATTATAAGGGGATGATGAAACCGCTACCTATACAAGCATGGAAGTGTGAGAGCATTACCATGGATTTTGTCACTATACTTTTAAGGACATCCAGAGGAAACAATGCTATCTGGGTCAATGTGGATCATCTTACAAAGACATCTCACTTTATCACAATTCAAGAGGACTTCTCATTAGATAAAATTTCACAGATATATATCAAAGAGGTAGTAAAACTACATGGAGTACCACTATCTATTATATCCTATAGATATCTGAGATACACCTCAAAGTTTTGGAAAAGTCTCCAACATGCTCTAAGCACTAAACTGAACTTCAGTACAGCCTATTATCTTCAAAATGATGTCCAATCTGAGAAAACTATTCAGACACTAGAAGACATGTTGACAGGATGATATATAGACTTAAAAGGAGGATGGGACCAATATCTTCCACTAGTATAATTTCCTACAACAATAGTTTCCACTATAGCATCTGAATGGAACCATATAAATCCCTTTATTAGAAAAGGTGTAGAACACTAGTGTTTTGGGATGAATTCAGTGAGCATATAGTGCTAGGACCCAAAATGGTTGAAGAAATTGTGTAGAAGGTGAAAACCATTTAGCAGCACATCAAGGAATCCCAAAGTCGACAAAAGAGTTATGCAAGAAATCATCGATGGGAAGTTGAGTTCAAATTTAGATACATTTTATTCCTCTATATATCTCCATGGAAGAAGGTTATGAGATTTGGGAAGAAATGAAAGCTAAGCCCAAGGTAATAAGACCCTTCAAGATCTACTATTGTACTAGAGTTGTGTCTTATTGACTAGAACTCTCACCTACCATGTCTAAAGTACATGATGTTTTTTGTGTATCTCTCTTAAGGAAGTACATACCAGATCCTTCACATTTACTCTCTTTAGAGGTGGTATAGTTGGAGAATGATATTTCATACAAGGAGAATCTAGTGAAGATCCTGGGTGTTAGAGATAAAGTTCTATGCAACAAAACTACTCACCCAGTCAAAGTGTTATGGCAGAACCATAAGTAGGAAGAGGAAATATGGGAAATGGAGGATGAAATGAATGAAAACTACCCATGTATGTTTATGTCTTAGAATGTAAAACGAAATTTCGAGGGTGAAATCTCATAAGGGGGGAATAATGTAAAGACCCAATGTTTTATCAATGAAATTCTCCTCCTGTAATTATGTCTTATAGTATAATCACATAAGATTACTTATTGAACATAATACAAACCTTATAAATGAATAATGAGTAAAACAAAAGGTATCTCTAGAAGTTAAGGAACGTATACTGATGAAATAGTAACTTGACCTTTGGAATAGTAATGTGACACTTATGAATAGTAAATTTTCCAATTGAATATTAAACTCACTAATGAAAGTATAAATAAAATTTATCCATCTTATAAGTGACAACATGATGTAATTATACCATGGTATACGTAAGTAAATATTTTGAAAATTATTAATTAAGTGTTGGTATTTTTGTAAATTATGTATATTTAATTACTATTTTATGATTAATTTAATCATTTAAAATAAAATTTATTTTCATAAAATTTATTCATAAATAATTATTTTTATTACTTTTTATTATAAGATAATTTTAAGTGACCTTAATTAAGTTTTCAATGTTTTAGAAAAGTTGTTTTAATTTTAAAATTTGTATTTTTCAAGTAAATTGTGATTTTAATTAAAAATTAAATTTCTCATATTTATAAAATTATTTTTAAAAAATGGAGTCCATTTTTGGATTCCACATATTGAAAAATGTTTGGGTTGAAATTTTTGGATTTTTCTAAAATACTAGAATTTTTGTGAATAGTAGAATATGATAATTTAAGATAAATGATAAATAAATGAATTTACGCATCATGCTTGGGTCATGGATGATGTAAATGGACTTTGGTTAGAACTAACATTCTATTTTTACAGTTTTTTGTATCAATAATCAATACTATTCATAGTCTGGAGCAAAAATATTAAACTAATGATTAAAATAATGGGAAACCCCTTCTCTCCTCCACTATAAATACCACCCATCTTTGCCTCTTTTATTCACTCCTCTCAGGCCTTGTTATTTGTCTTAATTTGGATAAAATATCCTCCCAATCCCCTCTCCCAATTTTATAATCCCTTGGTCTCTTCAAAATATCAAATCCTCTCCCCTAAAGAGGTTCTCAAGGAAGATATATTCAAGAGGTAAATTAATCTTTTCATTTTTTTATTTTCTTTCAAGTTCCTTTCTTTCTTTTTATTTCCTCACCTAATTTCATCCAAATGTTATGATAAGTCTATTATCTTATATTTACTAGAATTTTGTTATGATAATGGAATAATTCATCATCAGCTCTCTTTTCACATCCTTTTATACTAGAAATGAAAACACCATCTGAGATGTGTTAATTTATCACATTCAAGGACGACAGGATTCAATTTCTATTACAATCTTAAATTCTAGTCTTGAAACCATTTTCACAATTTAAATAGACTACGATATATGTATTATATATTATTTAAGGTTATTTAATCTATTTTTACACATGATATTAAATTATAAAGCAAGATGAGTTCGTTGTGATAAAAAAACCGCCAATTAACCCAAACGGTTATCATTAAAGTTTTATATAATGATTCATCTTCACTCCAAATAACCAAATGAATTTTATAACAACATAATATTTTAAATGTTAAATATTAACATATAAATCAGATTATGTACAGTCATTCTCATCTTATATGTTTATCCTCATATGTATATAAGTAAACCAATCATGAAAACCAAGGAAACAAACGCTCTCAAACAATGAAATTGAACCTCTTAACCCATCAAAATTTCATTAATGAATTTAATAAGGATATAATAAATCAATTACATGAATAATAGGTTATGTAAATATTAATTAATGAATGTAATTTGGTTATCCATTATATTAAGATCAAGAGAAGAACACTTTCAGACTTAAGGTATGGGATTCTACCTGAATCTCCCTTATTCCTTCAGGTTGATATTTCTTTCTTTCTACCCAAATGAATTTATCTTTTGTTTTTATGTAAATCATATGAATTATATTTATGTTCTGAAAAATCATGTATCAATATATATTCATCATTCTATTTTGAGTATATAGGTGTTTTTAAATGATTCTCTCCTCAATACTTCTCAATAAGCATACTCGTTTTAAGGGAACTTCCCAAATTATTACCCATTTTCAAGTACACTATATAATCTATTTTTAAGCCTCTATTATTTTTATTAAAAAAATATTTTATTATGAAAACCTTCTTGTTTCACTTCTTTTTTTATATAAAATATTATAATCTTTTCCATTTTAAATGATCTTTGATATTTTCCTTGAAACGCACTGAAATGTTTTAATTCCATAGTTTCTTAAAAACTCTTTTTAAATGTATCACTTCAATTTTACATCACTTATCATGATATATTACTATTATAATTTATTATTATCTATTTATGATTTATTTTATTTATTTCATGGACACTCTTATGTTATACCCATTCATTTTTCTTTTTTACATGATTATGATACTTGTGTCTTTACTTGGGTAACCCTTATATTTATGTATGATTGAGTATGTATAATTCTGTATGTGTAAATTATATTCATGAGAATTTTAGGATGGGTGTGACTAGATAGTACTTCAATGCATTGGGTAAAGTTGAGTCTCGTGAGATGTTATGTTCAACGGTCTTGGTGGTTAGCCTTGACTCATGCTACCACGTGCAACGATCTTGGTGGTTAACCTTGACTTGTGATCCTCTATGTGAAATAAGCCTTGACTCATGCTAAAATCATGTTTTATGTTCCTTCCACTTTAATATGACTCCATGTTTATATGATCCCATTTTTATATGTTATTATTCCATATGTTCCATGCCTTTAGATGATTATTTTATTCCTTCTAACCCATATGCTAAACATTTATTCTTACGTTTAATCCCTTTCTAAGATTTTAGCTCATCCCTTTGTTCATGGTATCCCTAGGTTATCCTATGAAGATGTATGAGTACAATAGAAGTTCGGATCTCTTTATTAAGACTAAAAAAATAATTTTTTTATTTATTCCCATGTTTTAAGTTTTATGTACCTAGTCTTCTAATACACTAGACTTTACAATCCTTGGATTGTAATATGATGCTTTATTATGCTTAAAATTGTGTAATGATATATTTAAAAGGATATGGTCACAATAGTTGGTATCAAAGGATGGTCTAGATATTTTTCGATATTGGTAATAGAGAACATTAGTAAGAACCCTAGGGATAAGACTAAGTATAAGAAAACATCCCTAAATTTTGATATGTATAGTCTAAGTGGTTTATTAAGAAAATAAATCCCTATCTAGATACGAACAAGAGGATGTGGATCTGGCACGGATGTATCTAGGGGTAAAACCTGAAAACACCGCTTTGATCTAGACTCAAACAAGAACTGGTGCACCAAAATGGGCATTGTTTCACTCCAGTTTTGACACTCCCAGAGGATATGCTTAAGTAAATTCATAAACTTAGAACAAACCATTATTAAGGGAATAAAAAATCCCATAAGAATATATAGATAACCTAGATTGAAACCTAGGGAATCACAAGTTAGGATATACTTTCCCTTTAAGAGTTTAGCATTTTATGTTTAATGTTTCTTCTTTTTATGGTTATTATCCAGGTATTAAATCCCTCTAATTGTATACTCTTTTTATTAGTTAATAGTGGAAAATAGAAGAACATGTGCCAACAATAAATGTGATAGGAAATGTGACGATTGACAGAATGATATGCCTGATATAATGGGAATGGGTGCTCAAAACTTCATGATAGTAATTGGTCAGCTGAACCCTCTGTCTCAAGATGAAATAGAGTTTTGTATGTTCCGGTCATATCGGAAGTGCAGGATGGGCATGTACCCAAATTTTTAAATTTCCATAGTCGATGATTAATCTAGGATCAATATGATTATGAACACTGATTTTCATGTAATTGAATCAAAGATAGAAGAAAAAGGATAGAACCTGGAACCGATAAGAGAGGATCAACTTCTTTTTTTTATAATTAATTTAATTAAATTAAAGAATTACCTCCAAGGTGATTGTTTGTTCATTGATGCATTCAACCACGGTTTTGAGGTGTGTCTTTGTTGCGATGTAGAATCCAAGGATAGGATTTCTCTAGCAGTGATCCACACGTGCTCCATGTATCTCTAGATGTCACTGAAGGAGTCTCTAGGTTCTAGTGTGGAATATCATTTCGCTTGAGATGCCTGCCTTTGATCACCTTGAGAATCGCTTCCAAATCATTCTCCTAGATCTGGTTGAGGAGGATATCTCTTGTTCTTGAGAGCGTTCTTGGAGAGGGAAGAGTTCTCTAGGCTTGAGAGATTTTCTCCAAGGTTGTTTTGCACAAAACCATTGGTTACCCGGTGGAATGACCCCTTGGAAAATTAGGGAATAATTACATAATAGGGAATTTAATTCACCATGTAATAATAAATAATTAGAACAAGTTTTTATACTTATTTTATTATTCCATGTGAAACCCCATGTCAAATAATAATAGTAATGCTATTATTTCAATGATATTTGCTCAACATCCACGTAGTATTTAAATATTATTTAACCAAGTAATATTTAATATTATTTCTCACTGGACCCATAACTTGGTCTACCGATCCTCCTCAATATTTATCGAGACTTGAATAATGACTATTTATTTATTAAAGAAATATAACTATATTTTTCAATGATAAATAAATATTTTATCTGCAATATATTCTCTCAAATTATTAGTGAAAAAATAAATGCGATCAGGCATACTTGAATAATTATTAAACCAAAACCAGGAATAATATTTATTTAACTTGTTAAATAATAAATTTTTTAACTGAGATACTAGCTACACTTAGTGTGTGGCCCTCTAGGCCTCTTTCTCATTGGCATTAAGCGGGCTTGCCTAATGTCTAAGATTATTGTCTAGCAATGGGTCAAGTCACCAAAGAGAAATAAGTTGATGTCACAAAAACATGTCACCTCATATGAATGATTACCATGTAATAGAATCCCTTTGCCCCGATATCTCCAATCAAGAAAGTTTCATGCAAGTTCCATCAATCCATGTGCTTGATTTCTCATTCTTTGATTTCCTGTAATTGAAATTGCCTATAGAACACCATGGACATGTATTTAGTTTGGCTATATCATTTCCATCCAAGGGCCTAAGATATATACTTCCTTATAAGTGAAAAATAATTTATCAAATTATTCATTAATGTGGTATTACTTGTGATGCACCCAGTATATCCTACCTCACCGCAGACATCAGTCAGCTTGGATTTTGTCAATACATATAAGTTCACGAGTCATAATACCCATTAATAATATTATTATAGTATAATTTCAATACACACATCCATAGATAGGAACATCCAATGACACTTATGAATGTGGATTTTCTACGGGAGGGTCTTATTCTCATAATATACTCCTAGATATTACCAAGGTCTCACACCATGAGAAGGTGCCTCAAATTTTCATGAGTTTCCACTCCTGATAGCCTATATCATTTGTGTCACTTAAAATGATATCATTCAGCCATAGAATATATATTCAAGAAAAGTGTCATGGCACTTCTGGGTTCTCATCATAGTAGCGATCCGCTATAACCTTTTAGTCTAACAGATATTCTTAGAACATTATCACATACTATGTCACGTAGAAGAAAAATCATGATGTAATAAGAATTTTATTAGTATTTATCCAATGAATATAGGTTTATCATAAATTAAAAAGAAGTTGGTTTCTAGGGCACCAACTTTTAAAGTCTCCCACTTGCACTATATTCAACTGCTAACAACCTTCAGTCTGTTAACTCTCACATGATATTCATGCTTCTGTTGTGATAGGCCTTTAGACAGTGGGTCCACCATGTTCTCTACCATGGACACTCTTCTCAGTTAAACGTCACCCCTTTGATAGAAATTCCTCAAGAGGGGATACTTTCAGATTATTTACTTTGTTTGTTGATGTGATGTTGTCTCCTTTTCAAGAGACACCATTGTAGTATTATCACATTACAATGTAATGGGATCCTTACTGCGAGGTACCACAACAAGCTCCTAGACAAAGTTCTGAATCCAGACAGATTCCTTGGCTAAATCAGAAGTCTCTATATATTCATACTCTTCTATAGAATCAGTGAAAACTAGTTACTTTGAACTCTTCCAACTCACAGTACCTCCGTTGAGATAGAAAACATATCCTGATTGTGACTTTAGATCATTCTGATCTGTCTGAAAACTAGCATCAATATACCCTATGATGACAAGCTCCTCATCTCCTCCATACACCAAGAACATGTCTTTAATTATTCTCAGATACTTAAGGATAGTCTTTATAGTAGTCCAGTGATTTTCTCCAAGATCTTCCTGATATCTATCTGTCATGCTTAGTGCATAGGCAACAACAAGTCTGGTATATAAAATGGCGTACATGATAGATCCTATCTCTTAAGAGTTTGGAATCTAATTCATCCAATATTTCTCATGTTGTGTTTGGGGACACATTTTATTGTAAATATGTATACCATGTGACACTAGAACTAATTATCTCTTGGATTGTTTTATACTAAATCACTTTAGTATCTGGTCAATGTGTGTACTTTGAATTACTCCAAGCGGCCTCTTGGATCTATCACGAATGATCTTGATCCCTATAATGTAGGTTGCTTTGCCTAAGTCCTTCATGGAGAAGCACTTGTTCAACCAGTCCTTGACTAACTACAAGACTGGTATGTCATTAACAAAAACTACTAGGATAACAACCGCATTCCCATTAAACCACTTTTAAACACATGGCTCGCATTCATTCTTAATGAAACCAAATTCTTTTATTGCTTCATCGAATCAAATATTCCATGACTTGGATGCTTGATTTAATCCATAAATGGATCTTTACAACTTGAATACCCTTTTAGAATTACCTAATGTTAGAAACCATTCTGGTTCTATCATATAGACATATTCCTAAAGGTTCCTGTTAAGGAATACAGTTTTTAAATCCATCTACCAAATATCATAGTCATTGTAACTATCCAAACTTTTATTAATAAAAATTTCTCTTGATCTGATGAAATGTATTGCTATGTAAAAGGGTTATATAAGACATATTCACTTCCTTGGTTTTATGTTTTATACCATTAATAATTGTTACTATTTCTAGTATATTCATTGAATAGTGACCATATGATTAGTATAAATATAGGGCTATAACAAATCCAATTTACTCAAAAAAAGGAACCGATGGCCTCATCCAGAAGAATTGATCCATATGAATCCCATTTTTCAGAGCTCAGAAAGGAGGTGGCATCACTGGTATTCTCTCTTGACCAATCCCAATATGAGCTTAAACACGTTAATCTTGAATAGAACCACCAACGGGAGAAGTGGAAGTTGATAGATATTACCACCCGAGCGATGTTATCTGATTCACCCGAAGAGTCTCTCACCATCGCATACCTTACCCATATGTCTTAGGTGGGTGTTATAAGGGGTTATTTAATAATACCCTAGCACTATGATTATGTGAATTATTTTTGTATAAAGAATATGCATTCATTTTATTATGATTACTTTGTAAATGGTTTTTAAATCACAAATAGTATTTTTATTTAATATTCAATTAAGAAATCTATTTTGATGAATTAATTTATTTTTTAATTAAATAATATTTTAATAAAATATTATTACTAAATTACGTTTTATTAAATATAAATAATCGTATAATTTTTATGAATACAATTGAAATTTTTATTAAGGTTTGAAAATTGTTTTTATCAAAACCCATGAAATTTCAATAAATATCGATTTTTATTTTAAAAGTAAAAATTCACATATTTAAAAATTATTTAGTTAAAATGATTATTATTTTTGGATTCAGGACATCAAAATTATCTAATAGTGAATTTTTCATAATTTTCTGATACAATCTAATTTTTTGGGAAAAATTAAATACTGTTTAAATATATAATGTGTTTTATGACATCATAATTACCCAATAGTGATGTAATAAAATACTATAAATAGTATTTTCGGCCAATATATGTTTTTCCTTTAAAATAATGTAATTTTAGGTTTTTTTATTTATTTTACAAAGCCTTAGTGGACCCTCCAAGACTTATAAAACATTTTAGCATTTTAACAAGATTTCCTTAAGAGTGTGACCCACCTCCACATAAGAAAGTATAATATTTTAAGAATTTAGGACATTGAAATTATAAAATAATGTTTTATACTCTTATTTTTCAAAAACCATGGGCAAAAACTATGGTATGATTTGCGGTTTTGATTAGTTTAATGTGTGGTGTCCAAAACCTAAATAATAAAGAATTCCCTCTCTTTTTCTATATAATCCCACTCAATATCTCATTCCTCTTCACTCAAACCATTTTGAGATAGACCAACCCCTACCCTAATATCTCTATAATAGTCCCAAGGAACTCTAATCTCTCAATAATCCTCTCTTAAGCCTCTCCCAAGCCTTTGGATCACACTTCAAAGTAAGGGATTTCTTCCTTTCTCATTTTTGTCCAAATTTCTTTATATTGTTATACCATTTTTTCAATTAAAAATGTTGGGGTATGATTTCGTACCTCTCCCATACTACCCTTTCTATGTTTTAATGATTATATACCACTTTATCTCTCATTAATTCCTCCCATTCACACCCTTTACTATGCTAAAATTCCCTAAGGAATTTCTCTATTCTCATTTAAATTCAAGCAATTATTTTATATTATGCATCTAAATTACATTAAATATGTTGCTACATGTATCTATATGAACCCATTACATTCCATTTAATGTAAATGTGATGAGGTACCTTCTTCTATCTCATCAACCATTTTAATGAATTCTTAGGTCACGCTATTATGCTGTAGAATTTGCAATGACATTCTCCAAGCCAAAGTCATTGTGTAGTGGATACCATTCCCATTTCTCTATCAAGTGTATTCACCATTATGCACATTTACTTATTGATTATATAGTTTCATGTATGAATTAAACATTCCTTTATCGTAGAATAATTTATGATGTTTAATTAATCCATGTTGTATGATCTATGTGGTACACTTATGCATGAAATGAAATGATTGAGAAGGGTGTGCCTTGATAGCACTCCAATGCATTGGGTAAAGATTAGTATCATGATACATTAAGTGAAATTTTATATTAATCATGCTAATTCAAGTTCAATTAGGGTTTACTCATGATCCATGTGCAATTATCCTTGGATCATGCTAATATCATGTTAAATGTTGTTGCCACATTTCCATGTTATGATAATCGTGTTATATCATGCCTTTATGTTCATGTTTCTCTTATACTCCATTGATATGAATATTACCTAACATGTATTTTATTATTTATGTTATTACTTTTTTACTCCCTTACCGGGCTTTATAGCTCACCCTTTTCTTATGCATGTCCTCAGGTTATCCCATGAAACGCTAAGTACGAAGGAATGTTGTGGTCATGTGAAAGAAGTTTTCAATAAAGATATTGGATTTTATATTTTAAGTTGTTTTGTAATGTTCCTAATTTCCCAAGACAATTGACCTCTCTATCCTTATAGTTGTCTTAAGTTAAATTTTATGTAATAAATCAATTTTATGTGTGTAATAAATAGCAGGGTTGTTATAGTTGGTATCAAAGGATAGGTTTAGTCATTTTTGGGATCTAGGATTGGAAAACCCTAGTGAAAGCCTTAGGGATAAGACTAAGTATAATAAAAACATCCCGAAATTTTGGTTAGTATTTCGTAAGTGATTTATCAAGAAAATACATCCCTATGTGGATATGATCAGGTAGAGGTGGCTCTCGCACAGATGTATCTAGGGGTAAAACTTGAAAACACCGCCGAATATAACACAACCCCTGAATGCAAGGTTGACCGCTTATTTGGTGAGATAAAATGTAACACCCCAAGTTTTTATAAAAATAAATTGAAATGTAGGGAACTTTGTTTTAAGTAAATATTTATAACTATCCTTTAAACATAATTTTTCTACTTCTATGTTTTGAATTTCAAGAAACTATCATCTACAATTGTGTTCAGTATGTTATTTGGAGTCTATTGGAACCAACTTGTTTTTTTTGTGAATAGTAACATACCCTTATAAATATTAATATGACCATAATTAATATTAAATTTTATTATTATTTTATTTTCTTAAGGCTTTAATATAATAACATCTTTGTTAATTTTTCATCGTGGTATAGAAGTTGTTATAGAATTAGAATTATTAATTTTTGAATTAAGTATGCTTTTATTTAAAAATTAAATTAATAATATTTAGAAACTCATTTTAAGAAAATGGACTTCATTATTGAATTCTACATGTTGAAAAATGGTTAGGGTAAATTTTTGGGACTTTTCTAAAATTCTTGATTTTTCGTTGAATAGTGAAATACGATAAAATACTGTATAATCAAATTATCAGTAAAATACACTATTTATGAAATCATAAGTGATATAAGTAAACTTGGTTTGAACTAACATGCCATTATTACTATTTTATGTCACATGAACTAATAATATTCATAATTTGGGGGAAAATATTATAATAAGGATTAAAATAATGAAAAATACCCCCTCTCCTCCATTATAAATACCACCCTCACTCCCCTCTTCTTCCCACACCTATCAAGACTTGATCCATGCCTAAGTTTGGCTCAATACTCCTCCCAATTCTATTCCTCACGTCCTAGTGATTTTGGTATCACCAAAAGACCAAAACCAAATCCCTTAAGAAGGATCTCAAGGAGAAGAGATCAAGAGGCAAACATCCTCTTTTATTTTCTTTCTTTTCTTACATTTTATGTTATTCTCTTCCTTTTACTTTGGATTATGTTTGGATATTTAATTTCATATCCCCCCTTACTTTACATATTATTTTATATTGATGAGATATCACCTTTATCTCATTAAACTATTTTTATGAAATTTTAAGAGACGTCGTTAAGCTGCCAAATTTTCGTGATAAATTTCTCAAGTTTTCTTTTATTTCAAGATTACTTTATTTTCTTCTTCATTACTAACGTCCTCTTAACCAAGAGGCATGAAAGATCCAAAATATTGTATATTATGAATGTTTTTAGGTTCATGGAAAATTCATCATCATTCTTCTTCTCCTCTCCCACTTATTCAAAGAATTAAAAACATTGTCTATGATGTGTCGAATTACCGATATCATGCACGATGTGATTTCATTTTTATTTAAATCCCTCAAGTATAGTCATGAAACTGTTTTAATGTTTCAACCAGGTTATAATATATGTATTATGTCCCATCCATGTTTCTATAATTCTTTTTTACATATGTTTTCAATTTATAAATCAAAATGAGGTCGTTATTATCAAAGAACCACTAAAATGATCTAAACAAACATCATTAATGTTTTAACTTATGAATCATCCTCATGTAAGAATTAAAAATGTTAAATGGTATAATTTATGGTACTGAAAATATGTAAATACTACTCTATTCCAATTCTATATTTTCACTTCCAATCGACAAGAACATCCATCATGAACCAATCTTGGAAATCATGTAAAGAACTCACCCAAAAACAGTGCAAGGAGCAAAATACTAACAATGAAAAGGTGAAATAATGTTATGAAATGATCATATAAGATGTTATAAATATGAAAACTTTTCTTTAAAATACTAATAACACACTTTTAATCATTATACAGAAACTTTAAAAAAAATTGAAGTAAGACAAACCTGGGGTAAGGGAATTCTTAACCCAATTTCCATCCTTTGGGTTAACCTTCTTCTTCATTATTTATGTGGTATTTAAATTGTTTGTGTGATGACTTATGATTATAATATGATTAATTATGTATATTTACCGAGTATATACATATTCCATCCACTCAATTAAGTCTCAATTCAATTATATGATATTTATAAGGGACTTTTCTTTTAAAATCTTCTTTTAAAATTCTATTTTACAAAATTCAAAAAGAAATGTTTTTATGCTAATATTCATGTTCTATGATTATGTTATGGATCTTGGACATTTTTTATGATGAATTTTGGGACCTATATCTCCCTCTAATTCATTGGTTATGTGTAAGTTGGAGGTCGGATGTATGGTTACTCCAAGTGTAACTACGATGGTTACACAAATCGTAAGGTAGTCGTGAGGGTTACAAATTATAAGGTAGCCAAGAGGGTTACAAGATTATATAATTAATTCCCCAAGATACCTTTATAGTTCTCCTTATATTCATATATATTGTATAAATACCATTTTTCACAAAGTAAGTATATATATACATGTGATAAGTATGTCTTTTGAAAATGATTTCATATGTTACAAGTATTATTGGACTAATGTGTTCTTCCCATCTTTTTATATCCCTTACTGAGTTTTTGTGTGCTCATATCATGTTTTAAATGATTTTCACAGGTTAATTGATGTGTAATACAGTGAAATAATCCATGTCAAATGTTGAATAATTTTCAAGGAATCTTGTTTTAAGTTTTAATGTTTTATATATTGAAAAAAATGGAAAATGTTTTATGGTATCCACTCTGTAACAATTTGTAATGTCAGGAATGTGTTATTTCACAATTCTATAAAGCTCTAAACTTGAAAAGATCCTAAATGTAAAAGGAAGTGTTTTCTTTACTAAATTCAAGATTATGTATGTAATAAGGCAGGGTTCTTATAGTTGGTATCAGAGGATGGTTTAGATAACTTTTGGGGTTAGGGTGATGTTAATAGAATACCATAAATGATTTTCACTCTATGATTAATTTGAAATGTTATAGAATTTAAAGATCACCATGTTTCTTTGTCTAAGGTACGTTTATTCAGAATGGTTGTCCATAGAAGAAATAGGGAAGTTGAAGAGGAGAGGCCCCGACAGAATGACATCCTTCCGAATCTACAGCCCATAATGGTAGGGATTAGAACCGAGTAGTTTGTAATAGTATTGGTTCAGCTAACATAGGAAACAAATGGTGGAGGCATCCATGCAATAGAACAACTAAAGGTACCGCAATGGAACATTAAAATAGTGGAACATTTTATGAGATAACACCCTCCTTCTTTCAATGGATCTTCTGACCCAGTAGCAGCTGAAGGATGGATTAAAGCCCTTGAAAAGATATTCGATGTTATGGGATGTTTATACAATTAAAAGGTATGTATTTACATTTATCATTTTGAAGGTAAAGCTGATCAGTGGTGGTTAATGGTAATTATTATCAGGGATAGAGAGGATTTTGATGCCTTATTGTGGGATAAATTTAAAATTCTTTTCCTTGAAAAATATTTTCCTAAGGTGGTGCTACATAGGATGGAGAAGAAATTACTTGAATTAAAATAGAAGGAGGAAGATTCAGTGGCCATGTATGAAGAAAACTTCACTCAACTAGTGAGGTATGCTCCAAATCTTATTCTGGATCTTGATACCAAAATCTACCACTTTTACTTAGGACTGAAGCCAAGGTATCGAAAGGCGTTGGCCTCCCATTAATTCAAAAGTTATGAGAAACTTGTCTGATGTACGGAGAGGGTAGAGATGGAGTTTGATGATGCTCATGTGCATTTTGGAAACAATAAGAAGAAAAGGTACATATGTCAAGAAATGGGTAAGAATCAACCAAAGAAATCTGATGATAAGAAAATTGAGTTTCCAGTTTGTGAAAAGTGTGGCAAGAATCACCCTAGGGAATGGCACTGGGGAGTGTTTCAAATGTGGTAAGTTTGGAAATATGGCCTGAGATTGTAATGGAAATGATCCAAAGACTAATCCTGATAAAAAAAATATAAAGTGTCTTAAATTTGGTGAGATGGGTCATTATGCAAATGCCTACCCAAAGAGAGATATGAATGATGCAACGAAGCCAGACTACAAGCAAAAAAGGTGTAGTGAGATCCATTGTGACCACGTGGTGTGACCACGTCAGCAGACGTCAGACCATCCAATGAAGTTGTATCAGGTACTTTGTTTTTTTACTCAGATTTTTATAAAGTTTTTTTTGATACGGGGTCTACACATTTCTTCATCTTTGAGAAATTTTCAGGTAAATTGGAAATATCACCTCAATAAATGAAACCAGAACTTTTTGTTAAAACACCAGGGGGAAATATTATAGCCAAGAGGAATTATAAGAATCTTTCTATTATGGTCTGTGGAAATACTTTACCTAAAAACTTTGTTGTTTTGACCTCAGTTGAGTTTGATGTGATTCTGGGAATGGATTGGATTTCTATTCATCATGATAAGATTGACTGTATAGATAAAGAAGTTTTTTTTCAAAAAGAGTTTCAGTTTGTATATAAAAACAAACCCATACAATTGATAACATATCAGGAAGATGAGAAACTATTGAAATATGTAAATGAAATTTATCTTTCTCATATTGTTGAAAACAACAAAACTATTCAGCTTAATGATGTGCCATTGGTAAATGAATATCTTGATGTTTTTCCGGATGAGTTACCCAGTGTCATACCTGATCGAGAAGTCGAATTCACAATTGACTTAGTTCCTAATGCTAAGATAATTTCAAAAACCCCATATCCTATGGCTCAAATAGAACTTCTTGAATTGAAAATCGTTTACAGGATTTTCTTGATGAAGGCTTCATTTGTCCTAGAACTTCACCATAAGAAGCCCCTGTTTTTTTTGTTAAAAAGAAAGATGGTTCCATGAGACTTTTCATTGATTATAGAGCTTTGAATAACATCACTATTAAAAACAAATATATTATGCCTCATATTTATTACTTGTTTAATCAACTCTAGGGAGCTTAGTACTTTTCCAAGATTGACATGAGATCTAGATACCATCAGCTGAAGGTGGAGGAGGATGAAATCTCAAAAACAGCATTTCGTACTAGATATAGGCATTATGAATTTATTATTATGTTGTTTGGATAAACTAATTCACTTGTTGTATTCATGAATCTTATGAATAGAGTATTTCATGAGTTCTTGGATAAGTTTTTGGTTGTGTTTATTAATGATATTCTGGTATTTTATAAAAATAAATAGGAGCATGAAAAACATCTAAGCGTTGTTTTACAAACCTTAAAAGAAAAGAAACTGTATGGAAAATTCAGAAAGTGTGATTTTTTGTTGCAACAAATTTCTTTTCTTGGGAACATTGTAAATAAGGATGGAATAACAGTTGATATTTCCAAAACAAAAGTGGTTGATTAATGGCCAAGACCCACAAATGTTACAGAGATTTGTAGTTTTCATGGATTAGCAGGTTATTATCGATGTTTTCTTAAGAACATTTCTCGGTAATCTAGATTGATAACTAAGTTAACATCGAAAGGGGTTAAATTTTTTTGGGCAGAAGTATTTGATGTTTGTTTTCTAGAACTGAAGAACAGATTGGTGAATTCTCCAGTTTTAGCCTTGCCTTCTTGAAATGGTGAGTTTGTCATCTACAGTGATGCTTCTTTGAAGGGACTTGGTTGTGTTTTTATGCAGAATGATCAGTTAATTTCTTATGATTCAAGACAACTAAAACCTCCTAAGTTAAATTATCCCACACATGATTTGGAATTGGCAGTTTTGGTTTTTTCTTTGAAAATTTGGAGGAAACATTTATACAAAACCAAATGTCAAATATATATTGACCGTAAAAGTTTGAAATATATATTCACTCAGAAGGAATTAAACATGAGGAAAAGAAGATGGATTGAACTGATAAAAGATTATGATTGCACGATCAATTACCATCCTGGAAAAGAAAACAAAGTGGTGGATTCCTTGAGTCGGAAACATCATGCATCATTAACCATGTTACATTTGGAACATGATCCATTGATTAATGATTTGATGATTTTTGGCTTAGAAATTTTTGGTGCAGTAAATAATTCTATTTTATTTCAGGTTTCAGTATAGTTTTCATTATCAGACAATATTAAGCGAGCATGGAAGGAAGACCGGGAGCTATAGAAAATGGTATAATTGGTTAAAATGGGTAAGTTTCCATAATTTAACCTTGATAAAATTGTTTTTTAAGATTTTGAAAAAGGTTGTGCATGCCTAGTGATTCTCAGTTGAAGAAATATTTGTTATGTGAAGCTCATAGTTCTCCATTTTCAATTCATCCTGGTAGTACTAAGATGTACAGAGACCTTCAGAAGTATTATTGGTGGGATGGAATGAAAAGAGATATTGTTGATTTTATTGTGAAATTATTAACATGTCAACAGGTTAAAGTAGAGCAGCAGTTACTAAAGGGGATACTTCAGCCTTTGCCAGTGCCAGAGTGGAAATGGGAGAATGTATCCATGGACTTTGTGGTGGGACTACTAAATACTTATTGAGGTAACAATATGATTTGGGTTATTATTGATCGGCTGATAAAATCTGGACATTTTATTTCTATTTAAGATACAGTGTCTTTGGATCAACTTTCTCGACTGTACCTCAAGAAGATTTTCAGGTTACATGGAGTTCCTCATTCCATTGTATCTGACCAAGATCACGGGTTCACTTCTAACTTTTGGAAGGGACTTCAGAAGTCGTTGGGCACTGAATTAAATTTTAGTATAGCTTTTCATCCTCAATCAGATGGTTAATCATAATTAATGATTCAGAATTTTTAGGATATGCTTTGAGCTTGTTCAATGGACTATCAGGGAAGTTGGGTCTAGTATCTTTCTTTAGTTGAGTTTTCTTATAATAATAGTTTTCATTCTAATATACAGATGGCATCTTTTGAGTCTTTGTATGGGAAGCGGTGTCGGACTCTAGTGTTTTGGGATGAATTCAGTGAAAGAAAGTTTATGGGGCCATAATTAGTAGAAGAAGTGGCTGAGAAAGTGCAGATGATCCAGCATCACATGAGGACAGCTCAGAGCAGGTAAAAAAGTTGTGCAGATAACTGAAGGAAAGAATTCTCTTTCGAGGTAGGTGACCATGTTTTCCTTAAAATCTCTCCTTGGAAAAGTGTGATGTGTTTTGGTGTGAAAGGAAAACTAAGTTCGTGATTCATCTGTCCTTTGGAAATCTTGGAAAAAGTTGAAGCAGTTTCATACTGAGTAGCTCTGCCTCCAAGTTTGTCTCAGGTACAAAATGTTTTTCATGTTTCGATGTTGAGAAATTATATGCCAGATTCTTCACATGTCTTGATCCCAAAAGCAGTTCAGCTAGAAGAGAACCTTTATTATGAAGAGAAACCAGTTCAGATTCTTAAACGAAGAGAATAGGTATTGCAGAATAAGGTAATCTACTAGGTAAATGTTTCGTAGAGAAACCACATGGTTGAAGAAGCAACATGGGAGTCTAAAAATTATATGAGGGAAAAGTACCCTCAGTTGTTTAATAAGTAGATAAAATTACGAGGATGCAATTTCCAGAAGTTGGGGATAATGTAACACCCCAATTTCTTCTAAAAATAAATATAAATTCATAGAACTTTGTTTTAAGTAGATATTTATAACTATCCTTTAAACATAATTTTTCCACTTCAACATTTTCAATTTCAAGAAACTGTCATCTACAATTGTGTTCAGTATGTTATTTGGAGTCTATTGGAACTAACTTGTCTTTTTTGGTGAATAGTAACATAACCTTATGAATAGTAATATGAACCTAATGAATATTAAATTTTATTATTATTTTATTTTCTTAAGGCTTTAATATAATAACATCTTTGTAAATTTTTCATCGTGGTATAGAAGTTGTTATAGAATTAGAATTATTAATTTTTGAATTAAGTATGATTTTATTTAAAAATTAAATTAATAATATTTAGAAAATTATTTTCAAAAAATGGAATTAATCATTTAATTATAAACATCGAAAATGGTTAGGGTAATTTTTTGGGATTTTTCTAAAATTCTTTAATTTTTGATGAATAGTGAAATACGATAAAATACCGTATAATCAAATTATCAGTAAAATACATTATTTATGACATCATAAGTGATGTAAGGCCACTTGGTTAAAACTCACATGCCATTATTACTATTTTAGGTCACATGAACTAATACTATTCATAATATTGGGAAAAAATATTATAATAATGATTAAAATAATGAAAAATACCCCCTCTCCTCCACTATAAATACCACCCTCACTCCCCTCTTCTTACCACACCTATCAAGCCTTGATACATGACTAAGTTCTACCCAATAATCCTCCCAAGTCTATTCCCCACGTCCTATAGCTTCTGGTATCACCAAAATACCCAAACCAAAACCATTAAGAAGGATCTCAAGGAGAAGAGATCAAGAGGTAACCATCCTCTTTTATTTTCTTTCTTTTCTTTTATTTTATGTTATTCTCTTCCTTTACCTTTAAATTATGTTGGGATATTTCATTAAATATCCCCCCTTACAGTCCATATTATTTAAGGGTGATGATTTATCCCCTTTCTCTCATCAAACTATTTTTATGAAATTTTAAGAGATGTCGTTATGCTGCCGAATTTTCATACGAAATTACTCAAGTTTTCATTTATTTCAAGATTACTTTCTTTTCTTCTTCTTTCCTCACCACATATTAACCAATAGGAATGAAAGCTCCATAATCTTGTATATTCTTAATGTTCTCATGCTCATGGAAAATTTATTATCATTCTTCTTCTCCTCTCCCAGTTATTCAAAGAATTAAAAACATTGTCTAGGATGTGTCGAATTACCGACATCGCTGACGATGTGATTTTATTTTTATTTAAATCCTTAAAGTATGGTCATGAAACCATTTTTATGGTTGAACCAGGTTATAATATATTTATTATTTCCCATCCATGGTTCTGGAATTATTTTTTACATATGGATTTAATTTATAAAACAAAATGATGCTGTTATTATCAAAGAACCACTAAAATGATCTAAATGAACATCATTAATTTTTTAACTTATGAATCATCATCATGTAAAAATTCAAAATGTTAAATTTTATAATTTATGGTATTGGAAATATGTAAATACAACTCCATTCCAATTCTATATTTTCACTTTCAATCGACAAGAACATCCATCATGAACCAATCTTGGAAATTATGTAAAGAACTCACCCAAAAACAGTGCAAGGAGAAAATTACTAACAATTAAAGGGTGAAATGATTTTTTGAAATGATAATATAAGATTTTATAAACATGAAAATGTTTCTTTAAAATAATAATAACACTCTTTTTACCATTATACATGAATTTTAAACAAGTCTGAAGTAAGACAAACCTGAGGTAAGGGAATTCTTAACCTGATTCCTATCCTTTGGGTTAACCTTATTCTTCCTTATTTATGTGGTATTCAAATTGTTTATGGGATTAATTATGATTATAATAGGTTTAATTATGTTTATTTACAGATTATATACATATTCTATCCACTCTATTAAGTCTCACCTCAATTATATGATATTTATAAGGGACTTTTCTTTTAAAACCCTCTTTTAAAATTTTGTTTTTCAAAATTCAAAAGCAATGTTTTTATGCTAATATTCATGTTGTATGATTATGTTCTGGATCTTGGGAATGTTTTATGATGAATGTTGTGATCTATATATACCTCCAATTCATTAGGTATGTGTAAGTTGGAGTTCGGTCGTATGGTTACTCCAAGTGTAACTACGATGGTTACACAAATAGTAAGGTAGTCGTGAGGGTTACAAATTATAAGGTAGCCGAGAGGGTTACAAGATTATGTATGTAATGACCCAAGATACCTTTATAGTTTTATTTATGTTCTTATATATTGTGTAAATATCATGTTTCACAAAGTAAGTATATATATACAGGTGATAAGTATGTCCTTTGAAAATAGTTTCATATGTTACAAGTATTCATGGACTAATGTGTTATTCACTTCTTTTTATATCCCTTATTGAGTTTTTTTTATCATCCAAAGTTTTAAATGATTTTAATAGGTTAATGGATGTTTAATATAATGAATAAATCCATGTTAAATGTTTAATAATTATCAAGTAATCATGTTTTAAGTTTTAATATTTTATATTTTGAAAAAAAATGAAAACTGTTTTTATGGTATCCACTTTGTAACAATGTGTAATTTCATGAATGTGTTATGTCCCAATTCTCTAAAGATCTAAACTTAAAAATTTCCTCAATGTAAAAGGGAGTGTTTTCTTGACTAAATTATATATTATGTATGTAATAAGGTTGGTCCTTATATAAAACCTATTCTATGGTAATCCCTAGAGATCCATGACTTAGAGAGATATGAGGAAATTGTCTAATGAGCTTTCAAAGTCAAAATAGATATTAGATAATCTCAGGGGTATCACTGGGATAATAATCATAAGGTAGACTTTAATTATGGTAGTTTTATGGATAAATCCAATAGTGCTAAGAAATTCAATCACCCCACGTTCCAAAGGTGTGGAAAGAATCACCCTAGAAATTACCAAAAGGTGACTAAGGAAATAATTTAGGTGTGGAAGAGAAGGGTGCATGGCCATTAACTACTGACAAGAAAAACCTGCTGCTATGAAAGAGGATACGAACGCTCCATTTGACCCTCAATTCATTGTTCATTGCTTCAACTACAAATAACCAGGGCTCTTTACAAACCATCTCCCTAAACCAAGGGTTTTTGGAGGCAACCAACAACCTCCAAAGAAGAAAGGGAGAGCTTTTTCCATCACTACCACCAAAGAGAACCCCGAAAACAAAGTGGTGATAGGTATGCTAGTTATTCATTCAAGAATAGAAAACTTACTTTTTTATTCTGGTTCTACGCATTCTTTTATATCCCCAAAGTTTAGTAGAACAATCCCAATATCACCAAAAATTATGGAAGTAGATATGTTAATGAGAACAGAAAATGGGGAAATCATTGCAACCCATGAATATAACACCACCCCTATCACAATTTGTCTATTAAACTTTCCGTAGAACCTCGTTATACTCCCTCTGGTGTAATTTTATGAAATTCTTGGCATGGGTTGCCTTTCCTTATATAGAGACAACATAAATTATTTTGAGAGAGAAATCACTCTCCATATGGTGAATCAACCCCCTATTCTGTACAAGTCAAAGGAGGAGGATGAATCTTCTTTAGCACCATCATCTCAAGCATGGATATTACTTCTTTATGAGCATGCATATCTTGATTAGGTGATTGAGTCTAAGAAAGAAACCAGCCTTGAAGACATGCCTATTGTGAGGAAATTTGCTGAAGTGTTTCCCGAGGAATTTCTTGGTCTTCCTCCTAGAAGAGACGTTGAATTATCGATTGATCTTATACCTGGGGCATTGAAAATATCCAAGACTCCGTATAGAATGGATGTTGTTGAGATTGATGATCTGAATAAACAACTATAGGATAATCTGGATAAAGGTTTTATACACCCATGTGCTTCACCATGGGGTCCACCAGTCCTCTTTGTCAAGATGAAGGATGGGTCAATGCTCCTTTGAATTTTTTATTGTGATCTAAAAAAATCACAATAAAGAACAAGTATCCTCTTCCTTGAATTGATGACTTGGTTGATCAGCTATGTGGAGCACAATACTTCTCCAATGTGGATTTTCAGTCGGGATGTTACTATATAAGGGTGAAGAAGGAGGATATCCCCAATACTGCTTTTCGTACAAGGTACGGGCTCTATGAAGTCATATTAATGCATTTTGAACTCACTAATGCTCTAGAAATATTCATGGACTTGATGAATAGAGTCTTTATAGATTACCTCAACAAATTTGTGGTAGTCTTTATAGATGATATTCTAATATACTCTAAAACCAAGGAGGAGAATGAGGATCATCTAAGCACTATACTAGAAACCTTGCGAAAGGAGAGGATATATGAAAATTACAGAAAGTGTGATTTTGGGTTGAAGGAAGACTCATTTTTGGGTCATATCATCACATGTAATGGTATATCTATGGATCCCTACAAGACAACCTCAATTGAGGGATGGTCGAGGCCAACATTGGTGACAGATATTCATAGCTTCTTGGGGTTAGCTGGATATTATCATCGATTTGTGAGAAATTTCTCACAATTTTCCAACCCTCTTACCAAGCTAACTCGGAAGGGAGTAAAGTTTTCTTGTAGTGATGAATGCGAAGATAGATTCAAGTAGTTCAAATAAAGGCTTATCACTAATCATGTTCTCACACTACCCACAAGTGGAGAACTTTTTGTGGTATTTAGTGATGCTTTGAAGAAATGAATGGGTTGTGTTTTGATGAAAAATGAATAATTCATTACCTGTTATTTAAGGAAATTGAAAGGTCATGAGAAAAAATATCCAACACATTATTTTAAGTTGTTTGTATTAATCTTTTATTTGAAAATTTGACGACATTACCTCTTTGGGGAGAATTTTGAAATATACACAGATCACAAAAGACTCAAGTATATATTCTCATAGAAAGAGTTGAACATACACCAATGAAGATGGTTAGAGCTGATAAAATATTGTGACTACTCAATACATTACCACTCTATGAAAGTGAACAAGGTGGCGGATGCTCAAAGTTGAAAGGACCCGGAAATTCTATCATTGATGAGAATTTAAAAGGATCCAATCTTCTAAGATTTAATGAAGATGGAAATGGGAACCATAAATAAGGTAACATCATCAATCCTTTAACAAATGATTGCCAAACCATCTCTTTTTAAAAGATTAAAATATACTCAAAAGTATGATGTGGGAATTTAGAAGAAAGTGGAAACTATCAAAAAAGGTAAATCCTTGGAGTTCAATGTTAATGAAGAAGGAATTGTGAGATTTGGGTAAAGACTATGTGTTCCATCAAATCCAAAGTTAAATAAAGAACTTTTGTATGATGCACATAGTTAAAATTTCTCCATTCGCCCAGGAAACACAAAGATGTATCAAGATCTCCGAGAGCATTATTGGTGGGATAACATGAAGAAGGAGATTGATGAATATACATCAAAGTGCTAGGTATGTCAGAAATTGAAGGATGAGAGGCGGAATTCTAAGGGGATGATTCAACCATTACCCATAAAAATATGAAAATTGGAGAACATAACCATGGACTATTTCACTAGACTTCTAAATACATTCAAAGGAAACAATGATATCTGGGTTGTTGTGGATCATCTTAAAAAGACTACACAATTCATTGCAATTCATGAGGATTTCTCATTGGATCAACTAGAATTGATATATATCATATAAGTGGTAAGTCTGCATGGAGTACCACTATCTATTGTATCCGATCGAGATCCAAGATTCACCTATAAGTTCTGGAAGAGTCCTCAACATGCTCTAAATACTGAGCTGAACTTCAATACGGCTTATCATCCTCAAACTGATGGCCAGTCTGAGTAGACTATCCAAACACTTGAGGACATGTTGAGAGCATGCTCAATGGACTTCATAGTAGGATGGGATCAACATCTTCCTCTAGTTGAGTTCTCTTACAATATCAGTTTACACTCAAGCATCCAAATAGTTCCTTATGAATCCATTTATGGGAAGAGATTTAGAACACTAGTATGTTGGGATGAAGTTGGGGAGCGAAAACTCCTTCATCCAAAAATGGTCGAAGAAATGGTGGAGAAGGTTAAGACCATCCAGTAGCATATTAAAGTTACTCATATTTGAAAAAATAGCTATACTAATAATCGGCGATGATACCTATAGTTTGATGTTGGAGACATTTTATTCCTCCACATATCACTATGGAAGAGAGTTGTGAGATTTGGGAAGAAGGAAAATATTAGTCCAAGGTACATTGGCCCTTTTGAGATCCTTGATTGCATTGGAGTAGTGGTCTATCTAATAGCACTCCCACCAAACCTATCTCAAGTAAATTATATTTTCTATGTATCACTCTTGAGGAAGTACATATCTAACCCATCGCATGTACTCAATCTAGAGGTGGTACCATTTGAGAATAAACTCTCCTATGAAGAGAAGTTAGTGAATATCTTAGATCATAGGGAAAAAGTTCTACGACATAAGAAAATTACCCTCATCATGGTGTTGTGTTAAAATCACAAGTTTCAAGAAGCAACATGGGAATCAGAGGAAGTGATGAAGAAGAGTTACCTTCATCTGTTTTAGTGTGGGAAAAGAAATTGTGAGGGAGAAATTTCTTAAGGGGGGAAGATTGTAACGACACAAACTTTTATTAATGAAAATTTCTATTGATATAAATAAATGTATTACTATGTAAAAGGGTTATATAAGACGTATTAACTTCCTTAGTTTTATGTTTTATACTTTTAAGAATTGTTACTGTTGCTAGTATTTCCATTGAACAGTGACTACGTGATTAGTATAAATATAGGGCTTTAACAAATCCAATTTAATTAGAAAAAGGAATCGATGGCCACATAAAATAGAATTTCTCTACATAAAACCCATTTATCATAGCTAAGAAATGATTTGGAATCACTATGCTTCTCTATTTACCAATCCCAATCAGGTCTTTAACATGTTAATCTTGAACGAAACCACCTATAGGAGAAGTGGAAGTTGATAGAGATTACCACCCGAGCGATGTTATCCAAGCCACCCCAAGAGTCTGTCACTATCGCACACCTTACCATTAGATATTATGATGATGTTATAAGGGGTTATTTAACAATACCCTAGCACTATGATTATGTTCATTATTTTTGTATCAATAATATTCATTCATTTTATTATGGTTACTTTGTAAATGGTTTTTAAAGCACAAATTGTATTTTTAGTTAATATTAAATTTAGAAAGCTATTTTGGTGAATTAATGTATTTTTGAATTAAATAATATTTTAATAAAATGTTATTACATAATTACTTTTTAATAAATATAAATTTTCGTATAATTTTTATGAATACAATTGAAATTTTTATTAAGGTTTGAAAACTGTTTTTGTCAAAACCCATGAAATTTCAATAAATGTCAGTTTTTATTTTAAAATTAAAAAATCACATATTTAGAAAATTATTTAGATAAAATTTATATTATTTTTTTATTTAGGATGTCAAAATTATCTGACGGTGTATTTTTCATAATTTTCTGAGACGGTCGAATTTTTTGGTAAAAATTAAATATTGTTTAAATATATAATGTGTTTTATGACATCATAATGACCCAATAGTGATGTAATAAAATACTTTAAATTGGTTTTTAAGACAATATATGTTTTACCTTTAAAATAATGTGATTTTAGGTTTGTTTTATTTATTTTACAAAGCCTTAGTGGACCCTCCAAGACTTATAAAACATTTTAACATTTTAACATGATTTCCTTGAGATTGTGACTCCCCTCCACATAATTTATCCTAATATTTTAAAAAGTTCAACAATTTTACTTATAAAATAAATTTTTCCACTCATATTTGGAAAAAACCATGGGAAAAAACCATGGTATGGTTTGTGGGTTTGATTAGTTTAATGTGTGCTGTCCAAAACCTAAATAATACAGAATTCCCTCTTCTTTCCAATATAAACCCACTCAATCTCCCATTCTTCTTCACTCAAACCATTTGGAGATCGACCAACCCCTACCCTAATCTCTCTATAATCCTCCCAAGGTTCCCCAAGCTCCCAATAATCCTCTATCAAGCCTCTCCCAAGCCATTGGATCACACTTCCAAGTATTGTATTTTTTCCTTTCTAGTATTTTTTCCAAATTTCTTTATATTTTTATACCCTTTTGTTTTAAATTAAAAATGTTGGGGTTTGATTTCACACCTCCCCTGTATATCCCTCTTTATGTTTTAATAATTATATACCTCTTTCTCTCTCATTAATGCTCTCATGCACACCCGTTACCATGCCGAAATTCAGTAAATAATTTCTTTCTTCTCATTTAAATTCACGCAATTCTTTTATATTATGCATCTAAATTACATTAAATATGTTGGTAAATGTATCTATATTAACCCCTTACTATTCATTTCATGTAAATATGATGAGATACTCATTTATATATCATCATCCATTTTTATGAACTCTTATGTCACCTTGTTATGCTGCCGAATTTGCACCACGATTCTCCAAGCCAAAGTCATTGTGTAGTGGATACCATTATCATTTCTCTATCAAGGGTATTCACTTTTATGCACATTTACTTGTTGATTATATAGTTTCATGTATGAATTCCACATTCCTTTATCTTGTAATAAATGATTATGTTTAATGAATCCATGTTTTATGATCTATGTGGAACACTTATGCATGAAATGAAATGATTAAGAAGGGTGCGCCCTGATAGCGCACCAATGCATTGGGTAAAGATTAGTATCATGATTTTTCAAGTTCAATGAGGGTATAATCATGATAATTCAAGTGAAATGAGGGTTTACTCATGCTCCATATGCAATTATCCTTGGCTCATTCTAATATCATATAAAATGTTGATTCCACATTTCCATGTTATGATAATCATGTTATATTATGCCTTTATGTTCCTGTTACAATTACGCTCCATTGATATGCCTATTTCCTAAAATGTACTATATTCTTCATTTTATTACTTGTTTATTCCCTTACTGAGCTTTATATCTCACCCTTTTCTTATGCATTTCCTCAGGTTATCCCATACAATGCTAAGTATAAAGGAATGTTTTCATCATGTAAAAATGGTTTTCAATAAAGATGTTGTGTTTTATGTTCTAATTTATTATGTAATGTTTTTAATTTCCCAAGAAATAAGACCTCTAGATCCTCTGAGTTTTCCTAAGTTCATTTTTATGCAATAAATCATGTTTATGTGTGTAATAAATAGTAGATTTGTTATAGTCATGGAAAGATATTATGGAAAGTATGATTCTTATGGATTTAAACCTGAAAACTGTTGAAAAGGTTTCATCATAGTCAATTCTTTGACACTATTTAAAACCATTAGCCACTATACTTTATTTATAGTTACTAACATGACATTACATTTCCATTTTCTTCTTCAATACCCACTTACACCCAATAGGATTTACATCAAGTGGTGCATCGACCAGAAACCAGACTTGGTCCTGATACATGGAATACATCTCAAAATTCATATCTTCTAGCCATCTTGCATCTTCTGAGATCTCTACTGCTTCCTTGTAGAATAGAGGTTAATCATTCTCCAACAATAATTAGTCACCATCCTCAGTGAAAAGGAAACCATATCTCTATAGTTCCCTTACCTCGCTTGTACTTCTACACATTATTTGTGTTTCAAGAACTACCTCTTCAATGGGGACCTATGGAACTTGTTCTTGTACCAAATCTTATGTATCTTGAGTATCAACTTCATCGAAGTCAATCCTTCTCCAAATATCCTTTTGAGGATGTGCTCCCTCTCAAGAAAGATTTCATGTCTAGAATAGTCACTTTCTTTTCTGAGGCTTTGTATAGGTGGTAGCCCTTTGTTTCCATAGGATACCCTATAAAGATACACTTTGTGCCTTGGGGCACTAGTTTGTTGTTTGATAAATCCTTAAAAAACTCCTTGTAAACCTATACACATGTATGCGATAAAGTTGGTTTCTTTCCACTCTATAGCTCGAAGGGAATCCCATTTTCCTCCTTATTTGGTACTTGGTTTAATGTGTATGTCGCGGTTTTCAATAAATATCCCCAAAAGGATAATGTAAGATTTTTATGACTCGTCATCAACATTACCATGTCTAACAAGGTATGGTTCCTCCTTTCACTAACACCATTCCACTGTGGTGTATAAGGTTGAGTGAGTCGAGATATAATCTCAGACTCCAGTAAAAGGTTGATAAACTCTTGGTTAAGATATTCTCCACCTTGATCCGATCAAAGATTCTTTATCTTCTTACCATTCTAATTCTCTACTTCATTATTGAACTCCTTGAATTTCTCAAGGGACTCTCACTTATACCTCATTAAGTAGACATTTCCAAATCTACTCAATTCATTAGTAAAATTAATGCAGTAAGAATATACACCTCTAGCTTCTACTGGAAATGGTCAACACACATCAGTGTGTACCAATACTAGTAGCCCCATGTCCCTTTCACCTTATTCACCAAAAGGTGGTTTGGTCATTTTCCCTTGCAAACAAGTGTTACATCTATCAAGTGGTTTTAGCTCGGAAGAGTCTAAATAACCATCTTGATAGAGATTTTTCATACGCTTCTCATTTACATGACCAAGGTGGTGATTCCATAATTGGGTGTTGTATGATACATGTGAACTTGGTTCTTTATAAAATACCAACACTTGGTTCTCCTAATTTAATACATAAAAACCATTATTTAAATGTTTCATACCATAACATATGTTGTCCTTATAAAAGTAACAACATTTATTTTAGAACTTGAAAATAAATCCATCTATATCTAAACTCGATACATAAATTATGATATTGGTAACACTAGGTACATAATAATATCCATATAAAACCGAAATCATTATCGTCATAAATTTGAGGTGGTAGTCACCAATGGAAAGAGCAGCCAACCTTGCACCATCGGCAGCTCACAGATCCACCTCTCCTCTTGAAATTTTCTGGAATCTACTTGGTTCCTATATTTGAATACAGATGTGATCCCTACAAGCTGTATCTAATACCAAATGTGTGTAAATGGAAATATATCACTTGATAAAGAATGCACATTTGGATTCCCCTTTTTTATGGGCCTAGTTCCTTTTCCAGTGTCCTGACTTGCCACATGCAAAGCATACTGCCTCCTTTTCCTTTCCCTGTCTCTGGATCTTCTTCTTCTTAGTCAGATGGTGCTCAGAGGTTTTAGATTTTTTATTAAACTTAGTTCCCTTTTCCTTTTCCTTCCTCTTCCTATTCACCATAAGGACTATGGGTTTTTCATGCCCTATGTTCTTATTCACTTTTAGAATCAGGGTAAGAAGTTCTAACAGACTCTTATCACTATTTCTCATTTTATAATTCACAATAAAACTAGAGAAGGTCTTGGGAAGTAATGATAGTATGAGATCTGTACAAAAATAATCTGGGAATTTAATCCCTAATATTTCTAAACACTAAATGTATCCAATAAACCTGACTACATGTGGTATAGTTGGCATAGACTCTCTAATCTTAGTAGTGAACAAAGAATTGGAGATCTTATACATCTCTCATCTCATCTTCTCTTGATAGAGATCTCTAAGGTGATACATCATGCTATAAGCATCCATTTCCTCATTTTTCTTCAAGATCTCATTGGTCATGGATGACAACATGAGTAATTGAACATCCTTAGCATCATTCATATGTTTCTCTTACATAGATATTTCCTCAACACTCACCTCATTTCTAGGCTCAACTAGTAAATTCTCTTCCAGCACATAAAGTTTCCTATCATGGAGAAGGATAACCCAAAGGTGCCTTTTCCACTCATGGAAATTAGTGCCAATAAAAAGGTTTTTCTTCTCAATTTTGGATCCCAATGATATGTTTAATGTCATTTTGATTATTTTTTCTACAAATTAAGATGAATAGAGTTTTATTACTTTATCTTGATAAATATAGAAAAATTAATTAATTAATATCTATTAGTCTCCCATTATTTTGTCAAAACCAGATACCCTCACCACTGGCTTCAGAATATCTTGTTGCTTGGAAATTTAAGTGGTAAAGATCCATATTTTTCTTCTCATTACCCCAACTAGGGTTGTCCAAGAAACTTGAAAGGCTTTAAGTAGGAATTCCAAATGACAACTACATTAATTCACAGCTCCTTGACCTGTTGAGTGGACTCCCATATCCTAAAATCCTTAATTTTGGATTTCCTCAACCTTTGCCTCTCAGTTACACTAAGTCATACTAGGGAAATGAAACCTTGATGTAAACTAAGTTAAGTCAACCCAAAACTTAAAATTAGAATTCCTTGATAATGGAAAGCACCCCAACTAGGGTTGGTCAAGCACTTTGAACAACAGTTCGATTCTGACCAAAGTAATGGAAGGCTATACCAACTTAATATTTAATTGAGGGATTTTATCCTTTATGAGTAAATTAAAACTTATTATCTTTTCACATGATTGCTAATGTTAAGTGGGATATAATTAAGTGATTAACCATGTATAGATAATATTTACACATAATTTATTTTTATTTTAATTCCATATTGTATACTTTTTAGTTAATTAACTTTGTGGTCGCATCAAACATCCATAATTGATAACCATACAAATTATAGAAATAAAATAAATGGAATGACCATGATATTTTTTGTTGTTTAGTTTATATAGTGGTTGATAAACTAACCCTAGCCTAGGGGAGAAACACATTTAACTATTTAAGGTTTGTGTTTACAGCTTTCCTCTCGTCCATCTTTGTATCTCCTTAGATTGGTTTTACCTCTGCTCCTAACTTGAACAACCTCCACTATCTTGGGAAATCCATCCATTATATATAATTTTAACTCACACACAAGTGAGGGGTAAAAGGGGGTTTATATAAAATAAACCAAGGACATGTAGTCCCTACAGATTAATGAGGAGAAGGAACAGAGGCCAATAATTTTAATTTAATAAATAAATTAAAAGGGGGGAAATTACATAAAAAGGTATGGTCTAGATCATGATCATACATATACATAAAACGAATTACACATTTAATAAAACTAGAATTCAATTGTTTATTTGTTATTATTAAGATAAATTATGCTCGAATCGATTAATCATTATCTTTAATTAATCAATCTTTTTTATCTTAATAATTTTCTGAATTTCCTTGAGATTCTCATCCATAACCTTGTACATAACTTTTACCTTGGAAGAAACCTGGTGAATACCCATTGAAAACTACCCAGCATGTATTTATACTTGCATACACTTTATTCTTTGGGACATGTATCATGCATGCAGAATTATAATTGTAATACAACTCATACATGATGTGCGGATCTTTGAACATTACGCAGATGTTAATTAAACATTTAAATATATATGGGTATATATATATATATATATCAAACACCTATCACATGTTCTGTTCTATATTTATTCCCACATGAAGGTACATGTCTCAAGAGTTACATAATATAATAATAATTTTTTTTAAATCTTCATAATTCAGAAATAGTACACATCATATAGATCTAACTACATGGCATGTACCCTCCTCACCGTCTATCCGAAGTACACTCATGGGGAAAAGAAATGTGAGGTGTACTTCAGAAATATTTAGAGTACACAGTGTTTCAAGTGGGCCACACACTATGTAGACTCCTTATTATATGGTCACCAACCAGGAAATTCATGTATGGGATACACGACTTGACCCTGACCCGAAGGGACTACACGCTATGTCCGGTGGGCCACACGGCATGTAGTCCGGCTAACTATGCGTTAGTATTTTCTGGTCAACACATGGTTTAATAATTAACTACACCACAGTTCATTAATTCACACACCTTGAGTAATTTTTGAATTACTCTAGGCACATTGAACACAACTGGATGGTGTGTAATCCAGATTACACTGCATGTAATTCTGAATACATAGCGTGTTTTGTCATGTTACTTGTATAGAATTGTCAGAACCTCCTAATGAGATAATCTATGTCATTTTAATCATATAATTATTCATTTCTGTTAAATCTTTGATAAACGAAAGAGGAAGAACAGATCTCAAAATTCAGATTACAAGAACGATAAAACATGAATTGACAAACTAAATTATTAAAGCGTAAATCATAAAGGAATTATTTAAATAAATATAAATGAAAATATGACCCCTCTGATACTACTTGCAGGCTCTGGGTGTAGTGAAAGTATAGGATGGTCATGTACCAAACTTTACAAATTTCCACAATCGATTATTAATCAGGGATCAATACGACGATGAATTACAGTATCAACAGAATTGAATCAAAGATAAAAGACAAAGGACAGAACCCACAACCAAGAAGAGAGTATTGACATATTTTGTTTATAATTCATTTAATTAAATTAAAGAATTACCTCCAAGGTGATTTTTTCTTCGTTGATATGTTCAACCAAGGTTCTAATTTGTGTCTTCATTGTGATGTAGAATCCAAGAATAATATTCCTATAGCGGTGATCCACATGTGCTCCATGTATCTTCGAACGTTGCCAAAAGAGTCTGAGGGTGCCAGCATGGAAGATCCTTTCACTTGAGATGTCCACCTTTGATCGCCTTGAAAATCACTTACAAAGCATTCTTCTAGATCTAGTGGAGGATTATCTCTCTCGTTCTTGAGAGTAATATTAGAGAGGGAAGAGTCTCTAGGATCGAGAGATTATCTTCAAGGATATTTTGTAAATAACTATTGGTTAGATGGCGGAATGACCCCTTGGATAATTAGAGAATAATAAAATAATGGGGAATTTAATTCACCAAGTAATAATAAATAATAAGCACAAGTTTCGTTACTTATTTTATTATTCAATGTGAAACCCCATGTTAAATAATAATAGCAATGCTATTATTTCCATTAAATGTGATTAACTTGCGCGTTATATTTAAATATTATTTAACCAAATATTATTTAATATTATTTCTCACTAGACCCATAACTTGTTCTGTCAATCCTCCTCAACATTTATCATGCCTTGAAAAATAACTATTTATTTATTAAATAAATATAACTGCATTATCTGTTGATAAATAAATATTATATCTGTAATATATTCTCTCTAATAACTATTGATGAAATAAATGTGATTAGGAATACTTGAATAAATTAATAAGCCACAACTGGGAAAAATGTTTATTCAACTTTTTAAATAATAAATTATTTAACTGAGATATTGGCTACACTTAGTGTGTGACCCTCTAGGTCTATTTCTTGTTGTCATTAGGCGGGCGTTCCTAAAGTCCAATATTATTATCTAGCAATGGGTCAATGTACCCAGGAGAAATAATTTGATGTCACAATGACATGTCACATCATATGAATGCTTACTGTGTAATATAATCCCTTTTCCCTGATATCTTCAATAAAGCGGGTTGAATGCAAGTGACATCAACCCATGTTCTCGATTTCTCATTCTTTGACTTCCCAAAATTGAAGTTTCCTAGAAAACACCATGTCCATGGATTTAGTTAGGCTATATCATTTCCATAAAAGGTCCTGAGATATTTACTTTTGTAGAAGTGAAAAATCCTTTCACACCTTATTCATTAATGTAGTATTACTCGTGATGCACCCAACATATCATACCTCACCGTGAACATATATCATCACAGTTTTCATCAATAAATCTAAGTACACAAGTCATAATACCCATTAATAATAATATTAAATTCTAATTACCAATACACACATACAAGGATAGGAACATCCTATAACACTTATAAATGTGTATTTTCTACTGGTGGGTCTTGTTCTCATAATATCCTCCTGGATATTACCAAGGTCTCACACCAGGAGAAGGTGCCTAAAAGATTCATGAGTCCCCACCCCTGATAGCCTGTATAATTTTTGTCCCTTCAAATGATATCATCCATCCATAGAACATATATTCAAGAATAGTGTCATGGTACTTCTGGGTTCTCATCATAGTAGGGATCTTCTGTGACCTTTTAGTGCGCCATCTCTTCTTAGGACATTATCACATACTATGTCACACAGAATAACACACATGATGTGATAAGGAGTTTATTAATATTAATCCAATTAATACAAGTTTATAGTAAAGTAAAAAGAAGTTGGTTTTTTAGGAACCAACTCCAACAAGTTCCTCAGACTCAAGCAGAAGGAAGATGAGTCTATCGGTGTGTGTGAAGAAAACATCACAAGGTTTGCAAGATACACCTCCATCTTTTTCATGAACACTGAAAGCAAGGTGGGTTTATTCTTTTGGAGACTAAATATGAGTCTAAAAAAGTATTGGTGATTCGATACTTTGACAGTTATGAGTAGATTGTTTGTTTTTCCCTCAAGGTTGAAATAGAGATCAGATACTCTCAATGGTCTCGTGGGCCTGGTGAAAAAAAGTGTAAGATGGAGTCTAATATGGGTGGTTTGGAAAATAAATCTCATGATTTAAATAATATTGAACATCCCACATGTCAAAATTGTGGGAAGAAGCATATTAGGAATTATCTAAAGGGAACCAGGAATTGCTTAAAATGTGGAAGAATGGGACATCTTTCTAAGAACTACTGAAGGTATATGAAGAATTTCACTAATGGGGATGAAGAAAGGGAGGTTTAGATCAACACCTAGACTATAGGGTAGTGTTAAAATTTCAAGGAACATGGGTATTATGAGAACAATTTCCCTAATCCAAGGGTTGTTAGAGGCAATCAAAAATAACCTCCAAGGAAACAAGGAATGGATTATGCTATCACAACTACAAAGGTGGATCCAAAAAAGGATGTGGTAACAGGTATACTAGAAATTAATTCAAGAATAGAAAACATACTTTTTGATTCCGGTTCAATGCATTCTTTCATATCTTGCAAGTTTAGTAGAACTATTCAAACACCACCTCAAAATTTGGAGGTTGAGTTATCTATGAGAATAGATAATGGGGAAATTATTGCATCCAAGGTTTATAACTCCTCCCCGGTAGATGTTTGTGGATTGAACCTCCCAGAAAATATTTTCATACTTCCTATGGTGGAGTTTTATTCTATTTTTGGTCATGGATTAGATATCATTTTATAATGCCAACATCAATCATCAGGAAAGGGGGGTCACTCTTCACATCCCATAACATCCTCCAATATTGTACAAGTGTAAGGAGAAAGATGAATCTCCTTTAGAATCAACATCTCAAGTGTGAATAATGTTTCCTTTTGAGGAAGTATATCTTTCTCAACTGATTGAGACAAGGGAGAGAATCATGTTTGAATACATTCCCATCATGTGGGATTACACTAATGTATTCCCTGAAGAATTACCTGGTCTTCCTCCTGATCAATAGGTTGAGTTATCAATTGAACTTATTCCTAGATCTTTACCTATATCAAAGAAACCTTATAGAATATCCACTGTAGAGCTGGAAGAGCTGAAGAACCAATTACAAGAGAATCTAGAGAAGGGCTTTATACACCTGAGTGCTTCACCATGGGGAGCACTAGTCCTCTTAGTCAAGAATAAGGATGGATCAATATCTCTCTACCTTGATTATAGTTAGATTAATAGAATCATGATAAAGAACAAGTATCGCCTACCATGGATAGATGACTTATTCGATTAGATTTGTTGAGACAGTTATTTCTCTAAGGTGGACCTCCGATTGGGATATCTCCAATTAAAGGTGAGGAGGGAAGATATTACCAAAACTGCCTTTCGAATGAGGTATGGACACAATGAGTTCATATTGATTCCCTTAGGACTCACTAATACTCCAAAATATTCCTGTATTTAATGAATAGATTATTTAGATATTACCTCAACAAATTATGGTAGTATTTATCAATGATAGTATGATATACTCTAAGAGAAAGGAGGAACATGATGAGAATTTGAATACTTTTTTGATCACTTTGTGAAGGTAGAAACATTATGCAAAGTACAGTAAATGTGGGTTTTGGATAAAGGAGGTGTCATTCTTGGGGCATGTTATCACTAGAAAAGGAATATTTTTGGACCCTTTGAAGAGTTGCTCAGGTCAACATCTATAATGGATATCTATAGGTTTCTAGGTCTAGTTGGGTATTATTGATGATTTTTGAATAACTTCTCATGATTTACAAACCCAATGACCAAGTTCAAATGGAAGGGAGTGAAGTTCTCCTAGACTCAAGATTGTGAGGAAAGCTTTAAGGAGTTCAAAAAGAGGTTTATCACTATACTAGTACTCACACTTCTAATAAGTGGATAAATCTTTGTGGTGTGCAGTGATGCTTCAAATAAGGGCCTAGGATGTGTGCTGATGAAAAATGATAAAGTGATAGCCTACACCTCAAGGTAGCTGAAAATCCATGAGATAAACTATCCCACACATGATCTGGAGTTGGAGGTTGTGATCTTTGCATTGAAAATCTGGAGACATTATCTCTATGGGGAGAAGTGTGAGATATATACTGATCATATGAGTCTAAAATATATATTCACATAGAAAGATCTTAATGTGAGCCAGTGAAGATGGTTAGAGATCATTAAGGATTATGAATTCTCAATCCACTACCATTCCAGTAAGGCATATAAGGTGGCAGATGCTGTAAGTAGAAAGGATCATGCATCTTTATCAATAATGAGATTTGAAAATGATCCAATCTTCTTAGATTTTCATAGTATGGACATGATAATCATTAAGGGAGTAACATCATAAATCCTTTGTCAAATGATTTCTCAACCATCCCTCATAGAGAAAATAAAGGATTCTCAAAGAAATGATGTGGAAATTAAGAAAAGGGTGGAAGTTATCGGAAATGGAAAATCCTCTAAGTTAAAGATTGACAAGGATGGATTCATAAGATTTGGGTCACGAATATGTGTACCATAAAATCCAAAGATAAAGAAAGAGATTATAAATGATGCATATATCTCAGCCTTCTCTATTAATCCAGGGAGCACAAAGATGTGTCAAGATCTCAGGGGGAATTATTGGTGGGACAATATGAAGAAATCGATTACTGAATATACATCAAAGTACCTAGTATGTCAACAAGTGAGGTTAAAAGACAAAATTATAAGGGAATGATGAAACCACTACCCATACCAACATGGAAGTGAAATAAAATTACCATGTACTTTGTCATTGGACTTCCAAGGACATCCATGGGAAACAATTCTAACTCTGAATGGCCCGAAGGCCTTATTTTTTTATTTTTTTTATGGATAATCTCCCTTTTAAGGGTATAAGGGGAACCCAAACATGACATGTAGGCCCAAGGCACAAGGCCTGACATGACCTGCAATATATTTCCTGAAGGCCTAGAGTCATACCTTGCCCAATACATGACACATAGGCCCAAACCACTAGAACTACCCCTCCCCAACTTCTGTATCATTGATCGTCTAGCTCCTCACCTTGAATTGTTGATCAGCTAGCATTTCCCCATACAAAGATGTATGGTGCCTGGTCCTGATGGCGGTTTCCATACCCTCACATTCTTCCAATCCTGTTAGCTCTGCATCTGGTGACTGCAACTCTTGTTTCATAGAGTACCACTATCTATTGTATCTGATAGAGATCTGAGATTCACCTCAAAGTTCTAGAAAAGTCTCTAACATGCTCTTAGTACTGAACTGAACTTCAGTACATCCTATCATCCCCAAACTGATGGCTAATCTGAGAGAACTATTCAAAAACTAGAAGACGTGTTGAGAGCGTGTTCTATGGACTTTAAATAAGGATGGGACCAATGTATTCCACTGGTATAATTCTCATACAACAATATTTTCCACTCCAACATTCGAATGGCACCATATAAAGCCCTTTATGGGAAAAGATGCATAAAACTGGTGTTTTGGGATGAAGTTGGTCAGAGTAACCTACTATGATCTAAAATGGTCGAAGAAATAGTGTATAAGGTGAAAACCATTCAGTAGCATGTCAAGGAAGCCCAAAGTTGACAAAAGAATTATGCAGACAATCATAGAAGGGACGTTGAGTTCAAATTTAGAGACATGGTATTCCTTTGTATATCTCCATGGAATAAGTTCAAGATATTTGGGAAGAAAGGAAAGAAAATTATTAGGTATATCGTCCCCTTAAATATTCTTGATCATGTCGGATTTGTGGCCTATTGACTAGCACTCCCTCCTATCATATCTAAAGTACAAGATGTATTCCACAGATCTCTCTTAAAGAAGTACATACCAGATCCTTTTTATGTACTGTCTCCAGAGGTAGTACAGTTGTAGAATGATATTTCTTACGATGAGTAGCTAATGAAGATCTTGGATCGTAGAGATAAGTTTCTATGCAAAAATATTTATCACTTGGTCAAAGTGTTGTGGCAGAACCATAAGTACGAAGAAGAAACATGGGAACTAGAGGATGAAATGAAGGAAAAGTACCCACATCTATTTATAGCTAAGAATGTAAAATGAAATTTTGAGGGTGAAATTTCATATGGGGGGAAGAATGTGATAACCCAATGTTTTATCAATGAAATTACCTTCTTATAATTATATATTATAGTATAATCACATAAGATTACTTATAGAACAAAATACAAACCTTATAAATGAATAATGAGTAAAAAAAGGTATCTCTAGAAGTTAAGAAATGTATATCGATGAAATAGTAACTTGACCCTTGGAATATTAATGTGACCCTTATGAATAGTAAACTAGACAATTTAATAGTAACCTCACTAATGAAATTTTAAATAAAATTTATCCATCTTATAAGTGACAACATGATATAATTATATCATGGTATAAGTATGTAAATATTTTGAAAATTATTAATTAAGTGTTGGTATTTTTGTAAATTATGTATATTTAATTACAATTTTATGATTAATTTAATAATTTAAAAGAAATTTTATTTCTATAAAATGTATTCATAAATAATTATTTTTATAACTTATTATTATAAGATAATTTTAAGTGGCCATAATTAATTTTTCAAAGTGTTAGAAAAGTTGTTTTAATTTTAAAATTTGTATTTTTCAAGTAAATTGTGATTTTAATTAAAAATTAAATTTCTCATATTTATAAAAAAAATTGAAAATGTAGTTCATTTTTGGATTCTACACATTGAAAAATGGTTGGGGTAAATTTTTGGTATTTTTCTAAAATACTTGAATTTTTTGTGAATAGTAAAATACGATAATTTATGATAAATGATAAATAAATGAATTTATGTATCATGCTTGAGTCATGGACGATGTAAATGGACTTTTATTAGAACTCACATGCTATATATACTTTTTTTGGTCACTATAATCAATACTATTCATAGTATTGATCAAAAATATTAAACTAATGATTAAAATAATGGGAAACCCCTCCTCTCCTTTACTATAAATACCACCCCTTTTTAGTTGTTCTCTTCACTTTTATCAAAACTTTTAACTTGTCTAAATTCTGATAAACTCTCATACCAAGACCCTATCCCACGTCTATCATTCCTTGGTCTCTTTAAAATACCAAATCCTCTCCCCTAAAGAGGTTCTCAAGGAAGATATATTCAAGAGATAAATTCCTCTTTTCATTTATTTTATTTTCTTTCAGGTTCCTTTCTTTCTTTTTCTTTACTCACCTAATTTCATATAAATATTATGATAACTAAATTACCTTATATGTACTTTAATGTTGTTATGATAATGGAATAATTCATCATCATCTCTCTTTTCCCCTCCTTTTATACTAGTAATGAAAACACCATCTTAGATGTGTTAATTTATCACATTCAAATATGATGGGTTTCAATTTATACTAATGTCTTCAATTATGGTCATGAAATAATTTTAATGGTTGAGATAGACTATTATATATGTATTATATATTATTTAAGGTTTAGTAATATATTTTTACACATTATTTTAACTTATAAATCAAGATGAGTTCATTGTGATAAAAAAACAGCCAATTAACCAGAACGGTTATCATTAAAGTTTTATATAATGATTCTTCTTCACTCCAAATAACCAAATTAATTTTGTAACCATGTAATATTTTGGATATTAACTAATAATATATAACTCCAATTATAGACAATTATTCTCATCTTACATTTTTATACTCGCATTTATATAAGTAAACCAATCATGAAAATCAATGAAACAAATGCTCTCAAACAATGAAATTGAACCTCTTAACCCATAAAAAAGTCATGATTGAATTTAATAAGGATATAATAAATAAATTACATGAATAATAGGTTCTGTAAATATTAATTAATGAATGTAATTTTGTTTTCCAGGTTTTTAAGATCAAGAGAAGAACACTTTTAGACTTAATGTATGGGATTCTACCTGAATCTCCCTTATTCCTTCGGGTTCCTCTATCTTTATTTCTACCCAAATGAAGTTATCTTTTATTTTTATGTGAATAATATAAATGATATTTATATTATGAAAACTCATGTATCAATATCTATTCATCATTCTCTTTTGGGGATATACGTGTTTTTAAATGATTCCCTCCCCAATACTTCCCAATAAGCATACTTGTTTTAAGGGAACTTCCCAAATTCTTACCCATTTTCAAGTACACTATATAATCTATTTTTAAGCCACAGTTATTTTTATAAAAAAATATTTTATTATGAAAACCTTATTAGTTCACTTATTTTTTTATATAAAATATTATGTTCTTTTCCATTTTAAATGGTCTTTGATATTTTCCTTGAAATGCACTAAAATGATTTAATTCCATAGTTTCTTAAAAACTATTTTTAAATGTGTCACTTAAATTTTACATCACTTATCATGATATATTACTAATATAATTTATTATTATCTATTTATGATTTATTTACTTTATTTCATAGACACTCTTATGTTATACCCATTCATTTTTCTTTTTAACATGATTATGATACTTGTGTCTTTCCTTGGGTAACCCTTATGTTTATGTATGATTGAGTATGTATGATTCTATATGTGGAAATTATATTCATGAACATGTTATGATGGGTGTGACTAGATAGTTCTCCAATGCATTGGGCAAAGTTGAGTCTCATGAGATGTTATGTTCAACAGTCTTGACAGTTATCCTTGACTCATGCTACCATGTGCAGCAGTCTTAGTGGTTAACCTTGACTTGTGCTCCTCTATGTGCAACGAGCCTTGAGTCATGCTAAATTCATGTTTTATGTTGCAACCATGTTAATATGACTCCATGTATATATGATCCCGTGTTTATATGTTATGATTACGTATGTTCTATTCCTTTTTATATCATTATTTCATGCCTTTTAAGCCATATGTTAAAGCTTTATTCTTATATTTAATCCCTTACTGGGCTTTTAGCTCATCCCTTTATTAATTTTATCCCTAGGTTATCCTATGAAGATGTATGAGCACAACGAAAGTTAGGAGCTCTTTATGAAGACTAGATAAATTTTTTATTTAGTCCCATGTTTAAAGTTTTATGTATCTTGTCTTCCAAGACATGATATTTTATGATCCTTGTCTTGTAATATGATTCTTTATTATGCTTAAAATCATGTAATGATATGTGTAAAAGGCTAGGGTCACTATAATTAATCTTACCATTTTTGGAAAAATTTTGATTTTTTTATGTTTTATGGAAGGATTTAATGAATATTTAAAAATGGAACTAAAAGGTATGTAAATATGAGCTAAAAGAAACTTCTATCCATGAGAGAAGCTCACGGCATGAAACTATATTTTTTAGAAAGACACGGAACTAGAAAACTAAAGTAGAATAGTTTCACATCGTGTAATGAAAATACACATCATGATTTTTCCAAAAGTAATTAGCCGCTCAGGACAGGTCGTTACTTCATTACATGCTGTGAAATACCATTACATGTTGTGTAACCACATTACATGATGTGGTAATTTTCAAGAAAAGTTTTCGAAGAATATTACATTGAGATTCACGACACCTGAAATTTGAGGGATTACATGACTTGAAAGAACCTTACACTTAGTGTAAGTTTCGATGAGTAGAAAAATAAATGATGACACGTCTGAGGCTTTGATGGGATTTCCAATGAATATAGCCCCTCATCCATACCTTGAAGGAATTCTGGGACCAGAGGAGCTGGAGTGACACCAAGGGATGACCTCCACATGACACAGTGATGATTCAGATCCTAGCTTCACCACCATTATTTACCGCCTTTCTTCTTCAAGTACCCATGATACTTGTTATCATCATGCTTAGCATGAGTGAGTAGTTTCTTTTGTGTCGGGTGATGTGATTGTATGGGGTGTGTTGTTAGGGATTGTTTCTACATTTTAATATATATTTTTATTGTTGAAAAATTGTTTATTCAATTCTAAATCTCTTTCTTTTTTGAATTTCATGACCATTGATGTATTCTGAAGGTTATCTTTTCATTATATCAATTAATCACCTTAGTTTTGATATGAACATTATGAAATATAGGTAGGTTATGTTTAAATAAGGTTTTGGGTTGCCTATTTTTTCGATTTCATTTTATAGATGATCATTCCAATGGTGAAATCACAGAGTTAGTGTAGGGTACCCAGACCAAGGATCCCTGCTAATCCAATTCTGACACCAAACCTGAATAAATTCATTATCAATTATTCCTAGCACATGAACCAAAAAATTACAAAAGTTGGAATGCTTATATCTTGAATTTCAACCCAACCCTTACTACTGAACTTTCTCTTTTATCAAACAAATCAAACAATTACAATTTCAGTTTCTATAATTTATTTTGAACATGCAATATGTCCCTATGGGTTCGATACTCAGAAATACCAAGTACTATATTTTTAGTAGTTTTTCAGAGTTTTTTAAATATTTAAATTTGTGTAGCTTCGTAGGAATTAATGATGCCCTACGGTCTATCAATGAATATTCATGTTTTAACCTCAATCCTTCAGATATGTCCTTGAGCATGGACTTGTTCAAAATATCAAAAAAATTATCCATTGTAGAAATAAATTCCTACCTCACATATCTATTATCATCCATCCCTTTGATAAAATGATATTTTATTTTTATGTGTTTAAATCTAGAGTGTTACACTAGATTATTAGATAGATCAACTTCAATTTGATTGTCATAGGAAATTCTTTTTGTCTTCTTGATTTTCACCTTCATGCCATCAAATTTATCTCTCATCCAAATCATTTGTGTACAAATATGTATAAAAACCACATAATCAGCCTCAGTAATGCTAAAATTTATTGAATTTTTCTTCTTGTAATGACATCTCGCGTAATTTTCTCACAAAAAGATTGTACCATATAATGCTGATTTTTTTCACCATAATCTCTTGCCCAATGAACATCAGTGTACCAAAATAGATTTAGGTTCTCGCCTATTTTATATAGCATTTCAAATTTTAGAGTCTCTTTGATATATATATATGGACTCTCTTGGAAACCAAAATTTGTGATTCTTTTGGATTGCTTTGATATCTATCACACAATTTTACTACATAAATAATTCAAAGCCCATATACAATGATATAGAGTTAACTTCCAATTATATTCTTGAACTCCTTTTAATTTAAAATTTTCTTTTCATTATATTTTATTAACATCACCCCAACTATCATGCTTGTGGAAAACATTTTGGAATCTTTTAGACCAAACTTATTAAACAATTACTTGGAATAGTTTTCTTGGGAAAGAAAAATAAGATTTTCTTTTTACACAAATTTAAATCCTATTAATAAACTCATCTCTCCAAGTAAAAATATTTTAAAATGTATTTTAATTTACTTAAAAATTATTCGTAAACATGCTCACTTTTTTCAATGAAAATAATTTCATCAATATAAATATTGATAATAAGATTACACCTGACTATATCCTTTACATAAAGGATTCCTAAACTTTACTTATAGTGAATTTCATGTCTCTTGGGTAGTTTTCCAGTTTTGAATACTAGGAAATAGGGGGAACTTTATAAAATATAGATATTTATTCATTATTCACACCATGGTTACATAATTATCAAGAAAAAAACCTTCATGTAGTTCAGTATATACTTCTTTAAGTTTTCTATTTGAGAAAGTAGACATCACAATCATCTAATGGATTTTATAATGCAGGTGAGTTATATCATCCAAGAACATACTTATGGATTAAAGTATTGAAATATGAGAAAATGACACTTGAAAATCAACTACTTCAACCTGAGATTATCCTTTACACAATAATATGTATATTTTCTTAAAAATTCACCTTCGTTATTGAGATTTTTTCTGAACACCCACTTGGTTCCAATGATATCCTTCCAATTTTTTCTTAGAACAAGATCCCAAGTAGCATTGATTTCAATATGATCTAGCTCCTAATTCATTTTAGTTATCCATTCTTTGTGCTCAACAACCTCAAAAACTAATTGTTGATTAATTTTATAAATTCAGGTTATATATTGGTCAAGTATCAACATTATTCTAGTCTGAACTAGTGCATTATGATTTCCAATTATATTTTTTGGTTCAACATGCTTCTTTAAACAATAATGTTTCATTTTATCAGTCTCAATATTATATTTATCATCATTAGTTTTATTTTAATCATTATTAACATTATCTAATTCATTTCTATATTCTTATTCACTCACTTTTCCAGAAATAACATGTTATCTTATTCTATATTTTTAAAGTTTTCTTCACTTATCACACCAAAAGTGGGTTTATTTTCAATAATATTGAAATCATAATAGTACAAAATCTTGTGTAGTATTTTTTTTCAAGTACATTTAGCCTCCATAGCATGTGAATACTCCTTCCTTATCATTTTCATCAAATTTTCCCATATCTAAATTTTTTATCTTCTTAAATATGGACTTCTAAATACATTGATGTACTTCACTATAGGATTCTTTTTGTACCAGATTTCATATAGACTCTTGTTGTATTTAGGACTTAATAATAACTTATTTGGAATGTTCATAGCTATACTTATAACTTATCTCTAAAATAATTTTTAGAGATTATATTATTCTAGTATAGTTCTTCCTATTTCAAAAAAAACTTCTATTTTTTCTCTATACAACTCTATTTTTTTTGGGAGTATATAGAGAGATATATTGATGCCTATTCTGATGGCTAATGAGATAGGAGTCAAATACATTACTACTGAAATCCATTCCATTATTAGTTTTTAGCCTGTTAATATAAACCTGGGATCTTTCTCAACATCTATTTTTAAGATATTAGACATCTCCACCACTTCTAATTTGTACTACATGAACATTGAATTTTTCATTCTCGTAAAATCATAAATTAGTTTGTTGAAATAAATATCACCTTGTGATATTGATGTCCTGTCAGTCCTTATAAATATGAATGAAACAATTCAAGTGGTCTTATATATTGAATCTCCTCTCTCTTATGACTAACTTATGTAATTTTTCCTTTTTGGTAGGTTTCAAAAATACCTTTTATTTATATTTTTAGTTAGGGAAAGTATATTTTTTCATCAGCCTTATAAATTTTTCTCAAATTACTTTTACCAAGATGGAAAAGTGTTATATGCCATAATTTATTCTCATCTTTTAAGCTCAAATAAAAATTATCACCTAAATTTAAAATTTGGGATAAGTTACCACTACTTATTTGTCCTTTGGCATAACTCTTATATCCATTAATATTTTTATCATATAAGAATTTATTCTAAAAATGACTTCATTACCATCATCTAAAAGCTAAAATACACTCAAAAAATTATATTTGAACCCATTAACAAATATAACATCGTTGGACTTCATTTTTTGATCTTCTATCTCACCTATCCCAATTCCTTTTACCTTTAAAGAGATGTCATTTACAAAAGAAACTTTATCTTCATCATTTTCTTAAATGTTCTTCAAAAAATTTGTGTCTTCTATCAAATGAGATGAACAACCATTATTTAGTATTTTCTTTCCATGCTTCTTTTAAGATCCACCTCAACAAGAAGTGAGTTATCAAACTTTTCTCTTCTCTAAATATTTTCATCTCCAACAAGTTGAAGAGTTTTTCCTATAAGTGTTTTCATACATTATTCAACATAACATCCTTGTTTGTAAAACATTCCAAAGATTCCATCCAATAAATCAAATATTTTCTGATTAAGAAATCATGATAGTTTTCTACTAATAGATTTATTCTACTTAGAATTTTTCTACATATTCTTAGAGCTGCTCCCCCTCACTCCATGCCTCATTTGACTCCGAGGAATGATATATTATACCATAACCTATAGGATTTATTCCAAGGGTCTCTATAGTACCAACAATAACCTCTAAATCTTAATATTTCATTAAAATGATGAAACTATCTATAAAAATATATCCAACTTCCCTTGATATAAAATTGGTATTCATATTATTTTTATCAACCCAAACTTACATAGATTTTATTTCAAAACATATATTGTTAACTATAATATATTTAACATTCTTTTGGTTCCCAGGTACATATTTTAATTGATATTTTGAGAAATAATTCTCATAAGTTTTTAGTGAATAAATATTTATTTCCATGAATTTTTTATAGTCATCTCTCATTTTTTATAATCTTTTCATATTTAATACACCTTGATTTCATTTTTTTTAATTCCTATTCCTTTTTATCGCATTTATCTTTAAAATATTTCAACTTTTTATCTTGTTTAGTAATTTTCACTTGGAGAAATTTTATTTCATAAATTTAGTCCTTCTCCTTGTTCTAAAACTCATCTTCAATTTCCTTTATCTTATTATTATCATTAATTAGTAATATTTTATATCTCTTGAGTTTTCTTCTTTGATCAAGGAATTATTTAATATTAGCATTTAATCTATTTAGTTTAAGTATTTTCACATTATTTAACACTATTGTAGATTTATTCATGTTTTTTAATATGAGGCCTAATATAATAAACCTTTTAGTAGTTTCTTATTTATATTCACTACTATAGTGGATTAGTCATATTTTTTCTTACTTAACATTCATTTTATATTTATTATTATGAACTTATTGTTTCTCTTAATAGGTATCTTGACTTCTTTATAGCTCTTACCCCATTTATGTTTTTAGTTATATCTTCATGCTCTTCATATTCATGCTCACCACTTATTATCTTTGGACAGTCAATTGAAAAGTGTCTAATTTTATCACATTTAAAATATTTTAGTGGAGGATTTACTCTGTAATTTTCATTTACTCTTCTAAAATTATTTGAGATTAAAGACATTATTCTCTCATATTCTTCATCACTTTTAGATTATAAGGATGTATCATTTTCTCTTTCTTTAAGATTGATATTTTTCATATATTTAAAATAAATTTCATTTTTTTATTTGATCTTATTTTTATAAACATGCGCATTTATCATTTCATAAGAAAAAAGAAAATTATGTATCTCAGAAAGGGTCAAACCATCTCTATATTCCATATTTGAGAAAATTACATCAAATATGTTAGGGAAATTTTTTATCATATTTTTAACAATGGTTGATCCTTCAAAGGTTTTTCCAAAATATCTGATATTACTAAAAGTTTTATATACCCTTGTGAAATAATTATCAATGGTATCATCATTAGATATTATGGTATCTTCAAAATTTTATCTCTAAATATGTAGGTTAAATTATTTCACTTTAAAATTCCCTTAAAATATATTTTCCAACTTATCCGATATTTCTTTAGTAGTTTTGAGTCCTATCACATTTAAAAAAACTTTGATAGATAAGGGAAAAAACATTGAATTCCTTAAATTTTCATCAACCTCTATATTTATTTTATAAATAAATTTCATGGTAGAATCTATGTCGAGTGTTTTAGATACCATTGTAGCAGCATCAATGAATTTTAGAATAAGATAAAGAAGATAAGGAATCATCATATTCTTCCAACAATGATAATTATTTCTGTAAAATATAGGTATACCTATACTATTAATATAATTCAGATTATTTATCTTCAAATTAAACCACAATAGGATCACTCATAGGGTACCTAGATTTTCATTGAAAACAAATGAAGTTCCCAGAAAACTGATGTAACACTTGGAAGGGGAGTAAATTAGTGTTACCTTACTTTTATAATTTCCTCCCTAAAATTAACATCTATGATTTTATAGAATATGGATTCTATCAAACTGTATATCTCACCTTCACCCATATGTAGTAGAAATAAAAGTAACATAAGTCGCATAAAATTTGTACAAGGTTTGACACTAATGTGGGTGACTACATTCTTTCCATGTTCATGTAGAGTCTCAAACACTTTTTTCAAATAATATAAATAAAATTTAATAAGTTGTATGAGAAAGTATCATACCTAACCCAAAATTATTTCCCAATAATTATATAATCTCATTTGTTCTTTATACTAACTCCCACTAGTTTATAAAAATATCTTAGAATATAATGAGTAAGATAAATTTGTATTTATACTACCTTCATAACCAATAGAAGATATTCCTATGAGACTTTAGAATAACCAAAATCAATATATACTTCTTCAATCACAAAAACTTCTATAATTATTTCCTATTTCAGAATAGTTTTCCTTGTTCACTTCTTAATCCTTAACATTTATATTTTTTACCTTGACTCTTTGAAATTCTAGGTTTTTAGAGTATTCTTTTTCAATTAAAAAATTTTAGAGTTAGTGGGTTGTTCTCTCAAGATCAATACTCAATTTTTAAGCAACATAAAACTTTAAATATTGGGAAAAGTTCCTCAAGGTGAGTTTATAGTGTTCTTGGGTTGATCATGTTTGTTGAAAAGGTGGGTTTATAAGATCATTTATGGAGTTTTAGTGAAATTTTTGAATAGGTATATTGAAAAATATTCAAGACATGTGTATGGAAATTCTGGACATGGTACATAAAATGTTGTGTATAATTTGGTGTCATTTCCCAGTGTTTTCCAAATTTTAGGGGTCCAAAATTTTGAGGAAGGGATAAGTTTTGTGAAATATGGATCTCTAGGACTGTCTCATGAAAATATGGAAAATGTATGAAATTTTTGAAGGTTTTTTATTTCATGAAATATTAGTGATTCGTGAAAGATGGGTGATTCATAGAAGAAAATTTTTGTGAAAGACATTAAGTTTCCTGACTATGAGAATTCACTGGAAAGTTTTGTAGAGTTGGTGAGTTTTTCAAGTAGATTAAATAATTTCACGAAAATATGGGGATGAGTGAGAAAGTTTAAAAAAGTGTGGAAAAATTTATAAATAAGTTTCTACCCCCTCTTTTTGTATAGAAAACCTTATTAAAGATTTAAAGGCTCTGAATTCACAAAAGAGATTCATGAAGGATTTTCTTACGAGAAGGTTTCATAAAAACATTAGTTCTGTGAAGAAACAACATTTTCCAACCTGAACAAGGTAGTTTTACTCATTTTTATATACCTTCTTGAATGGTTGTGTTTTTTTTTTTTTTGAAAGTTTGAAGCTTCATGAAAGATTATTAAGTTTCATAAAATTTAAGAAAAGGATTCATGAAATTTAATCTTACATGAACCAGAAGAAATTTCATAGAAATTTTAGGGTAAAGTGGTTGCATCAAATGGATAAATTTTGAGATTCATGATGCACTAAATGATGTGTAAAATATATTTATTAAATTTATTAATGGAGTAATATTATAAAGGATCATTTTTCACACTTTATTTGAGAGAGAAGTGATATTTCAAATTGTGGTTGGTAGTGAAATAGAAGGTATAGTGAGTCGGCTATGAACTTTATAATAGAAGTTAACTTTAGTGTATTTGGTATATGGGAACATTGAATATGTAAGGTCCTTTGACATAGTGTGGTATGCGTGAACCAACTAAAATTGTTGTGTCTCATGCATGTTTTTATTTCTTCTCATACATTACTTTAGTAAAGGGAGAGAAGTGTATTTTTTTAATAATGAAACATGATCCAAATGGGTAGTTGTTTTAATCTATTATACCCTGATTCACCACCCCATCTTAGGTTATTTAACCTAGTCAGGATAACAATTGGTATCATAGGGAAAGGTTAAAGTCATATGTTCTATCTTAGAAGAATCAATGTAAATTGTTAATCACAAATAGATTCTGATCTTAAATGGGAACATTTTTAGCTATGGATGAATTAGATGTAGAACTACTTATGATAATTTTGAATGGATGTCTTTATAGCTCTGATATGTGGTATTTATTCCAGTGTAGATAGTAGAGTTTTATCATAATAAGGACTAATGGAATTGGATGTTTATTCCAAAGTAATCAATTCATTAGGGGGTTATTTATCTAACAAAATCTATAGGAAAGTGATTTCATGTAATACATCTCATGTAGAGTGGTAAAAGCTATTAAATATCTATAAAGGTGATTCAAAACTCATAGAATCAAAATTAAAGGTTCTATGGAACAAATATGAGGACCTGAAAATGAATCCAAATGAATTTTTAGATGCATTCTTTGACTGAATGAATGTTATTGTGGAAGACATGTATGGTCTTGGAGAAATTATTAATGATTTATATATCATTAAGCATATCTTGATAAATGGTAGATAAATATTTAAGGAGATGATATTAGATAGATTTCATAGTACTCTTTTCACATATGAGATGATAAATATTGATAATGATTCTGTAGAAAAAGGTAAGTCCAAAGAGGTGGAATTAATGTCCATAAATAAGATCACTATTGAATATGTTTAGGAATAAGATTATGTGAATGAGTTCATTTCATTCCATTCCTCAAATCAGTAAAGGGTAAAAGTAAATTTCAAAGGGAAACTTCAACTCACGTGATTTTTATGTGGAAAGGTTAGAAATCTAGTAGAAAAGTCTCCAAATAAGTTTCAATATGATGATAAGGATGATGATGAAACTACCAAGATGAAATATTCATCTAGTATGAGAGGCAGGAAAAATACTAAGAAAAATTTCTTTATAAAGAATAATTTTCTTTCATAAGAATATGATTGTTTAGAAGAATAATGGGAAGCAGAGATGTAATACTATAAGGATCATAGAGAAAATGATATAGTGGAAATTGTGGGTAATTCCTATACAAGGGAAGAAATTGATAATGAAAAGGGATAAATTGAAGGAAGAGTTGACCTCCATGTTGAAATAAAAGATTCTTTTTAAGAGATAGACATTTGGAGAGCCAAAATAAAAAAATACAATAAACTATTTCATGATTCCAAACTCTATATGCAGTAATAGGAAGAATAAAATTCTATAATAAAGGATAAAATTGAAAATGTTAGATCTTATAAGCCATAAATCTCAGAGGAATTTATTGAGTGCAAGCTCAAAGTTGAATAAAAACTATAGTTATCAATGGTTTAACTAAAATAGTGTAATATCAAATCAAACATATCGAATAAATCAAGGAGTAATTTTTATACCTATAAAGAGAGTTTAAATTTCAAGAGAATCACTTAAATCCCAATATTATATTGGGAAATCATATCATATAGGAGAAAAAAAAAGGAAAATTAAATTATAGAGGTCCAGGAAAATTGTCAAATTAATGATAGGAGAAAAAAATCACATGTCAAAATGACATGTCTAGTATGGTGTTTGACCACAAAGAGAAGGAAAAAAATGATTTATTTCAAACCACAAGCACCTTCTCTGAGGTTGAAGATTAATTTGAGTATGAATCAAAAATCATAATATTAAGATAACTCAAGGGACAAATAGTAATGAATAAATGATGCATAGAAACACACCTCATATTAGGTGTTATTATTTTGGAAAGATGGGACACTCTCAAAATATATGTTCTGTATAAAATAAGTATTGATGACCACTAGATAAAAAAATACATCCAAATAGATTTTAATATTCAAGGAATGATTTTGATGGACACTATTTTTTGTGTGGATGATTTGGGAACATTTCTAGATATCTTTCCTCAATAATTCAAAGGAGTTTACCAAAATAGACCCAAATGGTAGTAAATAGCAACTCAAGGAATCATTGAACGAGATAAAATGTAGAATCGATTTGTAGCTCTGTAATATGAATTTGTACCATCATACTCTAGGGAAGATCAATAATATCATTCAACTTAAAGTATGAATCCAAATATTTGGATCGAAAATAAAGAGATAATTAAGTATTGGTTATAGATATCACCTTCAAAGCATCATATTTCACTAGAATATGGGTCATTAGTAGTGGATACACCTCCCATATGACAAGAAATAAGGATATGGTGACATATATGACAAGGAAGGTGTTTTCAAATTTGTTAATGATGAAATCCTGGAGATTATTGGTTTAAGAAAATCCATGTTTGGGGGAAAATATATGAGGTGTGTTAATATCTTGGTATTTGAAGGTTTCAGTCACATAATTTTAAGTGTTAATGAATTATGTGACTCGGGGAATGCCCTAATATTTACCAAGATGTTTTGAATCATTAATGGAAAATATGGTGTAGTTTTTTTGTTGGGAAAGTGTACAAAGGGGAATCTCTTCCTTGTGAGTGGCGAAGAAGATATGTTCTTTTTTTCTAAGGTTGTGGAATAAATATCTTGTTCATCTAATCTAACCATCCTTGGAATATATGGTGAAATTTTATGTTTCTCAAAGTCTCCATAGGTTATCATGTGATCATAATCATACGTATAATGTTTTCCAATAAGGTAATATCACTCAAAATACATATAAGGTGAAAGAGGGAAGGTCAACAAGAGTACTTGAACAGGTTCATATTGATGTTTTTTGAACTATTTCACTAAAATATATTAATGTGAAGAGATACTATGTCCTATTAATTTATGATTTTAATAGGATGTAATGGGTTTCAATTATCACCCATAAGTCTAAGGTGTTCAGTTACTTAAAAAATTATCGAAGGGAAGTTAAAAATATGTTGGTTCAAAAAATATGAAAGTGTTGAACTGATAATGGAATGGAGTTCAAAAATAACCAAGTAGAGGATTATCTCTAGAAACATGGGATAAGACCCCATGTCTTAGTAGTAAGAACTCATCAACAAAATGGATTAGTTAAGATAAGAAACTGGATTATCAATAGCATGTCCAAGACAATTCTCATTGAGAAATACCTTACATATAATTTTTGGAAAGAAGTAGTGTTGATTTCATCATAAATTTATAATAGAGCCTTATTGTTTCCAAATGAATAAAAGACTCTATACAAGTTGGGGTATGGAAAGAAGATGGCATTGAAGTAATTTTCATTCTTTGACAGTAGGTGTTTCATTCTCAATAAGGATAAACACATGAAGTTTGAATCTTATGGAGATAAAGTTATTTTTCTTCATTGATAAAGTAAACTAAAAGCATGTAAATTATTTAATAATCATCTAGGAAAAGTATAAGAGAGTAATGATGTTGTTGTGGAAGAAAATGAGTAGAATCTTTAGTAAATCCATGAATAGTCTCATGATTATAGTGATGAAGAGATGAGAAGATTAGGGGAAGTGAAAGTATGTGAGGTATATTCATAATAATATTTGGATGATGGGAACGATGAACCTAGACTTGTATCTACATATAAACTGAAGATTTGAGCTAAAATTGACAGGCAGAACATAATCGGTGACCAGACAGCACCAGTGTAGACAAGAAGGATGAAGGTGCTTCATCAAGAATATTTCCTATCAAAGGTAGATCCAAAGTGTTTTGAAGAAGCTGTTGTGGATGAAAATTTGGTTAAGTATATGAACTAAGATCTTGACCAAATCAAAAGGAACCAACATGGGAGATTATTTCAAATTCAGAATATAAGAATTTCATTGGTACCAAATGAGTCTTCCAAAAAAACTAAATAAATATATATTTTTAATTCAAAAAATATATATATAGTATTCCAGGGATACTCCCAGATCAATGTAATTTTTGTTGATGATATATTTACACATGTTTCAAGGTTGGAAACAATTAACATATTCTTATCAATATCAGTGCAACAAAATTTCAAATTTTTCCAGATGGATGTCAACTCAACATTTTTGAATGTGATTCTAAAATAAGTGGTGTATATCTAATAACCAGATGGTTTTATTTTCCATGAAGATTAGAACAAAGTTTTTCATATAAGGAAGTCTCTATATGGGTTGAAGAAATTACTATGAGCATGGTATTCAATTCTTGATCAATTTTTGAAGAGACTTGGTTTTTAGTATGTTATATTTGATTAAAATTTATATTTCAATGGTTAGAGTGTTTAAAGGATGATGGTTCTGGTGTATGTCAAAAACATAATCTTTGGTGGATCAGATGAAGTGTAGTGTAAACAGTTCAAAAAAATCATGAAATGTGGGTTTGAAATGTCAATTGTTGGTGAGCTAAAATTTTTCTTTAGTTTATAGGTGACACAAGGAAGGTATGGCACATTAATTTCTCAAAAACAAATTCCAAAGAGTTTTTATGAACGTTTTAAATGGATAATTAGAAGTAGATGATGACTCTAGTGGATACTGAGATGAAACCTTTATGATATGATAAAGGTAAGGTGGTTAATTTCACTGAATATAGAAAAATCATTGGTAGTCTATTGTACTTAATAAAGAAACGACCTGAGATTATTTTTTCCACATTACAAGAATCATGGTATCAAATAAAACCCAAAGAAATACACTTACTTATAGTGAAAGGAATATTTTGGGAATATTAAGGGAATAGTGGATGTTGGTTTTTTATACAATGAAAAATCTCAGCAAGCATTATTGGGTTATACAGATGCAGATTGGGCTAATTTAGTAGATGATGGAAAATCAACATCAAGTGGTGCATTCTACCATGGTGTATTGTGTATTTATTGGATAAGAGTGAAAAAATATTTTATTTCATTGAGAATAATAGAATTTAAATATAATTCGGATACTCAATCTTGCACACAGTTATTATGGATGAATTAGTAGCTTAAAGATATGGGAATTGAAGTGAAATATCCAATCAGAATTCATTATGATAATTCAAGTGCTATAAATATTAGAAAAAATCAAGTCCATCACTCATTTATTAAGAACATTTAAATCAAGTATCATTTTATAAAGTAGAAGTTGGATCATGGTCTTGTGAAGTTGGAATATATTCCTACAAAACTATAGGTTATATATACACTAACGAAGGCCTTAACTAAAGAAACATTTGAATGTCATCAACTAGATCTTGGAATTTAGTCAATTCTCCACACTTGAATAAGTGTGTAAGTAGAACCCACTCTCCTCAAGGAATGGTTTGTTTTCCCCTATGTTTTGATATGTGTTCTTTACTATGTTGCAGACTTCAAAGAAGTTACCTTTGGGTTCATTGAAAAGGGGGTATATAATTTCTCGACTAAGATAGGGGAGAAGTGATAAAGGGGGACTTTTAATTTGATGATGCTGAAGATTTCTATTCAAATTTTATATATCAAAATAGATTAGGTTTGTGATGAAATTAGTTGCCTAGTGGGGTTAAAGATTTAGTCATATTGAGTGCCATAATTCTCTTAGATAGGATGAAATGGTTCTACTACAAAGGTAGCTTTCTTCAAGGGGGTAATATGAGAATGTAGTGATTCATTTATAAACATTTCATGATACTTTTGTTTCTCACACCGATCATGGATCATGTGTACTTAGAGTATCTATTGAGTAAATCATTGTTCACTATCTAGAGTCACAGGATGTGATTTGTGGTTATAAATAGAGGATTGCAATTTTTTATCTATAATATGGAGATAACAGATTAAAATAAGTATTAAAGGGTGAATAGTTGTCAACAAACACTAAGGGGAATATTTTTAGGCTAAAATAACTCAAGGTGAGTTTACTGTGATTTTGGATTGATTGTGTTTGTTGAAAAATTATGTTGACAAGGTCAGTCGAGAAGTTCTAATGTGATTTTCGACTAAGTATATTGATAAAACTTCAATACAAATGTATGTAAGATCCAGAATTTGTATAAAAAATGTGTGTATAAAGTGGTTTTATTTTCTAGTGTTTTCCAAATTTTTGGGGTCCAAAATTTAGAGGAAGGTAAAAGCTTCAAGAAATATGGATTTTTAGGATTTCCTCATGAAAATATGGAGAATTCATTAAATTCGTGAAAGCTTTGTGTTTCATGAAATATTAGTGATTCATGAAAGATGGGTGATTCATATAAGAAAAGTTTCATGAAATAAGGTAAGTTTCATGACTATGAAAATTTCTTAAAAAGTTTCACAAGCTAGTGAGTTTCATGAATAGATTGAAGAGTTTCAATAAAAGGTGGTGGAAATGAGAAAGTTTTGAAAATTTGAGGAAAATTATATAAATAGGTGGCTACCCCCCCCCCACACACACACACTTTTTTAGAGAAAGAAATAAAAAAATATTTAAAGGCTCTAAATTTTTGAAGGAGTTTCATGAAGGGTTCATAAGAACATTAGTTCCAAAAAGAAACAACTTGTGTCAACCTAACCAGGTTAGTTTCATGAAAGTTTATAGATCTTGATGAAAGGTTTTTAGTTTCACAAAAGGTTGTGGATTTCAAAAAAACTTTAAGTTTCATGAAATATTTGAAAGCTTCATGAAATTTAAGAAAGGTATTCATGAAAGTGAATCTTACATGAACTAGAAGGAATTGCCAGAAATTATATAGTAATGTGGTGTTCATCAAGTGAATGAATGTTGAGCTTCATGATGCACCAAATGAGTTATGAAATATATTGATTCAAATGATCAATAGAATAATCTTATAAAGGAGTAGTGCACATAGTTTATTTGAGAGTTTAGTGAGCTTTCAAATTGTGATTGATAATGAATCGGGAGGTATAGTGAGTCTACTCCAAACTTTGTAATAGTAGTTCACTTTAGTAGATTTAGTACATATTTACATTACTTGTGTATTCTCCTTAGAAATAGCCTAGTGTAGGTGAAACAAGTAAAATTGTTGTGTCTCATGCATGTTTTCATTTATTCTCATACATTACTATAGGAAATGGAGATAATGGTGTTTTTCTTAATGAAGAAACAACATCCAAAGGGATGAATCCTTATTGTGTCCAAAGGAAGAAAAAACTCGATACGAGTTGTCTTATGGAAAGAATCTGACATTGAAGTACTTATGAGTCTTCAAAAGTAAGTGTTTCGTTATTAAAAAGAATAAACATGGGAAGTTTGAATCTTATGGAGATGAAGGGATATTTATTTGTTACTTAGGAAAAATAAAAGCATATAAACACTTTAATAAGTTTATAGGAAAATTAGTAGAGAGAAATGATGTTGTTATGCTGAAAAATGAGTAGAATATTTAGAAAATCCATAAATAGTCTCAATATGATAGTGATAAAGATATGAGAAGCTCAGGGGAAGGGTAGTTATCTGAGAAAAATTCATAAGAATATTTAGATGATGTGAAGGATGAACCTAGAATTTTATCTACATAGAAACTAAAGAGTTGATCCAAAATTGATAGGCATAACATAATCAATGATCAAAAAGAACTAGTGTAGGCATGAAGAATAAAGGCACTACATCAATCATATTTCTTATCATAGGTAGAGCCAATGTGTTTTGAAAAATCTATTGGATATGAAAATTGGGTTCAGGTTATGAACAACAAGCTTGACCAAATCAAAAAAGAACTAAACATGGGAGATTGTTTCAAGACTAATAGATATTAATTTCATAGAGACCAAATGAGTCTTTTGGAACAAACTAAATGAAGATGGATTGGTAATTTGAACTAAATAATAGCTAGTGTGAAAGGGATACTCCTAGATCTAGGTAATTGATGTTAATGAGACATTTGAACATGATGTATGGTTGTAAACTATTCACATGTTCTTAACAATAGTTGTGCAACAAAATTTCAAAATTTTATAGATGGACATCAAATCAGTATTTCTAAATGGGGTTTTTAAAAAAGAGGTGTACATTAAAAAACTAGATGGTTTTCTTTCCCATGAATATGAGAAAAAATATTTTCAACTGAGGAAGGTGCTATATGGGTTCAAGAAAGCATAAAGAGCATGGTATTCAAGACTTTATCATTTTTTTAAGAGACGCAATTTTTAGTGTGTTGTAGTTGATTACAATATATATTTCAAGAGTGAGAGTGATCAGGGTATGTAGCATTCATTTATCAATCCAAATATTACAAGTATGTTCTGAGAAGATTTGGAATGGATAATTCCAAGGAGATGATGACTAGTGGATACCTGGATTAAACTATCATGAGATGATTAAGTCAAGGTGGTTAATGTCACTGATTATAGTAAATTTATTGGAATTCAATTGTACTTAACATGAAAATTATCTGACATTTTTTTCACATTCAAAATGGTGTGGTATCAAATCAGTCCCAAATAAAGACACTTACTGGTAGTGAAAATAATACTTTGGTATATTGAGGGAAATGTGGATTTCTCTTTGTTGTATAATGAAAAATCTCATCAAGAGTTATTGGCTTATACATATGCATATTAGGATAGTTTATCAGATGATATAAACTCAACATCAATTGGTTTATTATATCTTGGTGGATTGTTTATTTCTTGTATAAGTAAGAAACAAGAATTTATTTCATTGAGAACTGCAAAGTTGAATATATTGAGGTTACTCAAGATTTCATGCAGTTATTGTGGATAAAGTAGTAACTTAAAGATATGGGAGTTGAAGTGAAATATTCAATTAGAATCCATTATAATAATTCAAGTTCTATAAATATTAGTAAAAATCTATTCCATCACTCATAAATGAATCACACTGAAATCGAGTATCATTTTATCGAGTAGAAGGTGGATAATGGTCTTGTGAAGTTGGTGTATGTTCCTACAAAACTACATGTTATAGATATTTTAACAAAGTCCCTACCCAAAGAAGCATTTGAATATCATTAATTGGCTCTTTAAGTTCAGTCAACTCCCCACACTTGAATAATTTTGTAAGTGTAACCCCCTCTTCCTAAGGTATGGTGTGTTTTTTCCTCTTTTTTGATATCCATTCTTTACCATGTTACAGACCTCAAATAAGTGACCTTTGGGTTTATTGAAAAAAATTAGAGAAAATGTCTTGATCAAGATAGGGGATCAATGATAAAAGGGGGTTTTAATCAAATGATGTTGAAGATGTTTATTTAAATTTTATATATCACAATTGATGGGTGTTTTAAGAATGTATTGATTAATTGATAAAAATTTCATGATACTCTTGTTTCTCATGCTAAGCATGGATCATGTGGGCTTAGATTATGTGTTGATTAAATCATTTTTCATTATCTAGAATTGTAGGATGGGATTTTTTGTTATAGATAGAGGATTAAAATGTTTTTTCAATAATATGAAGATAGAATATTAAAAGTAGTATTAAAGGGTGAAGAGTTTTCAACAAACCCAAAGGGGATATTTTCAGGAAAAAACCCTCCAGGTGAGTTTATGGTGTTTTTAGGTTCATTGTGTTTTTTGAAAAATTAGGTTGAGAAGGTCATTTAAGGATTTCCAGTATTATTTTTTACTAGGTATATTGAAAAAACTTCAAGAAAAAGGTATGGAATCTCTATAAGTGGTAAATAAATTATGTGTATAAGGTGGTGTCATTTCATAATTTTTTCCAATTTTTGGGGGTCCAAAATTTGGAGGAAGGGACATGTTTTATAAAAGATAGACTTCCAAGACTGCATCATGAAAATATGGAAAAGGTATTAAATTCATGAAATTTTATTGTTTCATGAAATATTGGTAATTCATGAAAGATGTGTGATTCATAGAAGAAAATTTTCATGAAATAAGGTAAGTTTTTTTACTACAAAAAATCCTCAAAAATGTTCGTGAAGGTGGCGAGTTTCATTAATAGATTGAAAGTTTTGTGAAAAGGTGGTGTAAAGTGATAAATTTTATCAAAAGGTGTAAACATATATAAATATGTGGTTATACCCACCCCCACCTCCCCCATACTTTGGTATATTAAGAAATAATTAAGATTCAAAGACATTAAATTTGTGAAGTAGTTTCGTGAAGTATTTCCTTGTGTAAAGGTTTCATAAAAATAGTAGTTTTGAAACCAAGAAACTTGTTTCAACCTGACCAAGGTAGTTTTGTAAGATTTTATAGATCTATATGAAATTTTTTGGGTTTAATGAAAGTTTTTTGGTTTCATTAAAGTGTGAAGTTTCTTGAAATACTATAAAATTTCATGAAAGTTAAGAAAGGTCTTCAAGAAAGTGAATCTTACATGAACTAAAAGTCATTTCCCATAAACTCTATTGTAAAGTGGTATTCATATAGTGGGTGAATATTGAGCATCATGATACACTAAATTAGGTGTAAACTATATTTATTCAATTGATCAATAGAATAATATTATGAAGAAGCAGTTTACACACTTCAGTTGATAGAGCAATGAGCTTTCAAATTGTGATTGGTAATGAACTAGGAGGGGAAGTGAATCTTCTTCAAACATTGTAACAATAGTGAACTTTAATAGATTTGGTACATAGTCACATTTAATGTTTATGGTCCTTGTACATAGCCCATTGTGGGTGAACCATGTAAAATTATTGTGTCTCATGCATGTTTTCATTTCTGCTCATATATTACTATAGGAAAGGGGAGAGAAATGTTTTTTAATGATGTAACAAGATCCAAAGAGGTAGTTGTTTTTATCTATCATACCCTGGTTCACCCCCCCCCCCAACCCCTCTAAGTTTATTTAACCAATTTAGGCTAATATTAACCAACTACTATTCTATTTACAGTCGGTGATAAATATTGAAATATTTGGTCAACTCAACTATAAATCCTCTTCATTTTAAATCTTATGCCTTTATCATTTCAAATTATTTAAAGAAAATCTTATAGAAACTACTCCATCTTTAAACACCATTAATAAATCCTAGAGAAAATAGGTAATCTCAATCATTTCTCCTTATAAATCATATTTAATCATGGCTCAACCACTATTATCATTATATTTTAATCCATGAATAATATCTGAACATCATAATTTTGATCTATAGTAATCTAAAATTTTATAAACTAATAAACCCTAACTTATTACCAGATAGAGAATAATATATCTTATGTATTTTCTTGATGACCCTTTTGTATCATCTGTAATCTTCAGTTTACCCTTATATATTCTTATTTAAACTTTATACATTCACTAAAATTTTGGATTTACTCTTACGTATCATAGTGAGGATCTGGGACTTTGTCAGATTTTTAGTGAGAAACCCTTAAGTGTTGAATTTTACATTATCTCTAGTAATCCTGACGTATTGAACTTTATATATCATATAGATCAACCCTTATATATTATATTGAGGCTTTTAAATTTTCTAATTTTTAGTTTGCACATCCTAGGAAGCCTTTATGCTTTCTTATAGAAAACGCTTGTGTATTATAGTGACTTTAGATGGACCCTTATGTATCATCCTAAGTACCCGTAAATATTTATTGTAACTTTAAACGATTTTATATATTTAAATATAAAATATTTTATTACCCTTATGTATTTAATAAACATTAAATAGTGCCCTTATTTATGACGTAATTTACCAAATTTCAGCTTCAACTCAAAATTCCAAAACTTATTCAAATAAGCCCATAATCTTTTCAAACATTTTCAGGTCATCTCTATTCACTAAAAAACATTCTCAAAGACTTAAAATGATCATCACGCATGGTTGACAACAAATAAAATACCTTCAATAATTCCATGGGTTATTCAGAGTGGATGGATAGTTCAAAAGAATCTATATCCCAAAATAAAGGGAAGATGGTATTTAAATGTATTTAAAATGTATGTATTTTAAAAAATAAAGACGTGTATGAGAGAGATTTTATACTAAAAATATGGAAAAAATATGGAGAAAGTGATAGTTCCATTTTAAAATAGCTTAAGGTATGAACTTTGAATCCATAATAAATATAAGGAGAAAAATAATATCATAGAAATGAAGGAATACATGAATGGTATACATTAATAACTTTTTATACAATATATATAGGATAATATCAATAATTAATAATAAATACAAAAAATAATGGATATTTTTAAGAGAATACCTTAATAATTTTATAAACATATAATTTTATAGATAAAGAAGAGGAAACATGATTCAAAAGAAAAATATCAAGACAAGAAACCCCTAAAAATTTTCAAGGTATGGATTAAGTATTGATATTTAAAATTAGGTATGTAAACCTAAATAAAAGTTAAATAAGAAATAGATATTTTATATTGGTTATAAAATAAATAAAAAACATTTTAATATATATTCGATAAAGATAGATGATCACATAGTGAAGTTTGAGAGATAACCCCTTAACAAAAGTAAAATATGTGGGAAAAGCATATTTCAAATGGAATAAAGGCATATGGTTTTCCCTAAAACTAGAAATGAACTAGAATATTTTATGTCAAAATAAGGATGTTTTGTGAAATCATAGGAAGGTAATAGTCTTTATAAGAGTAAAAATTTAAAAGGAAGAAGTAGAAATGTTCCCATTATTAGGTTTGATTCATTGAAAATATTGAAAATAGAACTAAAAATACATGAATAACCCAAGAAAAGAAATGAAAAAATAAACTAATTATATATGGAGGAAACATATATATAACATAGAAGAATAATATGTGAATAAAAGAGAAATAATGGGAGATAAAGAGAGTATATAAGTTAAATCAAAAATTAATGTGAGGGAGTCCCCTAACCTCAAGTCTTGACTAACTTGGATACTCCTCTAACCTCATGAATATTTTAATTACATATGTAAATTATATAATCAATAAACTTATTGATTTTTATTTCTTATAATATAATCCATTTATTAACATATATCTTCTATTTTTTAGATTAGTTTGTTTGTGTTTATCGCTTGGGATTGTTTAGTTAATAGTTTTAATATCACTTTGGTATAATGAAAATAATCATTTATATTTGTTTCATAGTCTATAAGATCCAAACTTTTCAAGTTACTTTTCTTAATTTTATTCCAGTGGTACAAAATATCTATGCTCAATGATTGAATATTATGAAACATGTCTCAGTATGATCATTTTAGGCGGTTAAAATGATCATGATTTTTTTAATATCATTAATAATATGATAATTTTATTATTAAAGAATATTAAAAAAATTATATAAATTATAATTATCCATTAAATCTATTCTTAATACCATCTATGTAATATGTTATTAGTTGATTTTTAACATCATCCATATAAGCAGTAAAAACAAACCATGATTGGATTATTGTTATGAAAAAATATAAATTTCATTTAATTAGTTTTATAATGTTAAAACACATATTATAATATAATAATATATTTAATTTTACAATGTTTAAATGTCATATTAAATTCATAAAGGGAAATAAGAATAAATAAAAAAATGAAATCAAAAGAGCTTAAAATGGAAGACTAACTTTCCTCCTTAAGACGATGACTCAGGACCACACCTTAAGGATTCTAGGAACGGACTTTTGATGATTCCAAAACCTCCCCAACATTTATAAGAGTTTTTAGGGAGATAATTTGGTAGATATTATAAATTTTAATATTATTAAAGTGTGAGGAGAAGTGGGGTTGTATTTATAAGGGGGGAGAGGAGTGTTTCTAAATGATATACTGGAATAAAATATTATTTCTCCAAATAATAATAAAAATTTTGTTTCAAAGGTAATGATTTTGAATTAATAATAAATAGGGTATTATAAAATTCATATAAATTCTATAAATCCAAAAATTTATTCATGCAACACTATTCCAAAATATAGTATTTACATGGTATTTTACTATTCACCTGTGTATTTTACTATTCATGATAAATATAAAAATTTAAACCTTATCTATTTTTAAAATAGTGATTATAAAAATGACACTTATTTTTTCAAAATTAACTTCTAAATAATGTAATTTGAATATTTCATTATAGTATAAAAATTAGAATTTTATTAAATAATGTAAAACATATTTTGATAAAAATTTATACTTATACTTGCATTATCTTATATTGATCAAGAAATTATTTAATAATATTTTGATTCTTATTTTATCAAAACATATACTTGGTAGAAATTACTTATAAGGTTACTTAATAAGTTACCCAAATTGTTATTTTATCATTCTAACTATCAAGTTACTGTTCTAACACTCATATTTCCATCGATTATATAATCCTTGCACATCCTATAAATACCTATTATTTACATCATTATCTATTCAATTAATTTCTTATCAAGTTTATATATACTTCATTTAAAAAATAACAATATTATTTTTAATGTTTTATTTCTATTTCATAGTTTTGTTTATGGGTGATATTTTTAAGAGACCACGACCCTAAATATTTTAAAATTTTAGTTATGTTGTTTATTTTTTTTGTCCGATTCTACTATATCAATTCTATATACTATATTTATTCTTTATATATAATTTTATATATTGATGAATAAATTAAATAATTATTGTTTCATTATTTGTTTACTTTTATTTATTTATAATATTCCTTTGTACTTGAATTAATATTTTTTTTAAAACATGAATAATGGAAACTAATTAAGTGATAAATATGTATAAAAATTCAAGGTTTATATCATTAAAAACAAAATAATTAAAATATATTTAACATTTATAAAAAATATTCATTGAAAATATTGTATGGTACATTCTACCTATCTTAAAAAAATTAAATCGTCACAACTTTTACCCATTGATAAAAATTTATTAATATTCATAAATATTTTCATAAAGTGCATTACTAAACACTAATTTTTTTATAAATATATTGAAAATTTTAATTCTATATAGCCATATTATTTATAATTAAATTATTGTTATATATTTTATAATTATATATCTAAGGATTTATACCCAAAAAAATAAATCCTAATTCCCAAAAATAACCCAACTCTTCTTTGATACCAAATGAGACGACCCCATACCCACACTTTTGGTTCAGGTGATAAATATACATATATTTAACCATAACATAAAACTATAACCAACTCACATAAACAAAAGTTTATTAAATTTGGGAACAAGGAACATAATACATCATCATCATATATAATAATAAAAAATTTAATCAAATACTTCATCATAAACCACTTATAAACTAATTGTAACCTCTATAACACCTATGATCACCTGGAGACATGCATCAAAGAAAGGGTGATCTAAAATCCTAATAATCAGATAATAAAAATGGAACTTAAAGATCATAATCAATAAGAATATCAACACATATTTTATTAAAAAATGTGATCATGACATAAGAAATAACATAAGAATGTGGAATAAGAATGAGGAATACCATGAGATCGTTGAGGAATCCATGAGGTCATAATGTAGTAAAATCATGAATTGTAAAAATTTAACAATATCATAAAAATATTTAGTAATGTGTAACAAATATAAAAAATGTCATTATAATCATATGTCAATACCCACTAATAATAAATAATAACATAGTGTTCTAGTATCACTAACCATGCATCATTATTTAGTGTTCTCGGATCACCGCTCATACATTATAACATAGTGTGCTTAGTTCACTTCCCTTACACAATACATAACATTTCATGATATATAAACTTTAACCAATTCATTGGAGGGGTATATAATTCAGAGACCACCCATCACATCATAACATGTACATGAATATGTGTATTATATAGAATAAAACATACATGAATCATAATAATGATAACCCATAGGAAAATAAATTAGTTTCAAATCAATGTATTATGGTATAATCGTAAAATAAAAAATTAATGAATCAAGTAAGTTAAAAAAATAAGATAAATTATAGTTTATAATTGGTGCTAAATAAGAGGTTAATCCATTAATAATATAACTTATAATAATAGAATGGATATATATATATTTAAACGAATGATCATAATGAAAAGAAACTTACAAAGAACCTTTTAAGTGAGAATATATAGTAGAAAAAGATTACTAAAAAATGAGTGAAAGGTAAATAGTCAAGTAATTCCCTGATAAGAATGGAAATATATTGTTTTATGCATTCATAGAATGAAGTATATGAAATATTTAATAGAGTATATAAGTAAGAGATAACATGAATCAAAATAGGATAAAGTGAGAGAGATAGAGAGGGATAGCGGTTACCTTATCAATATTGTAGGGTAGGTCATAGGCATAAATCCATGATAGAATATTGATAAGTCATTTACATATCCTAAATCAAATGAAAATTGAAGAATATATTTTACAAGTATTATATGGTTAGGACATAAAGGATGATATACATGAAGATAATATATAAACAATAATAAAATTGACCATAAAGACTTAGAAGAGTTCCCTTTAGAAAAATTTCTTGAAATAAGCAAACCATATTTTAAATAAACTAAAGTGATAAAATTTAAAAACAATATTATAAAAAATATTATTGTTTTATAAATATTAAGGTTTTTAAACCATGTATGAAAATATTCAATAAATAAGTAATTCATGAAATTTGATAAGATATAGAAAAGTTTCCCCTTACATAAGTTGTATGATTGGAATTAAAATAAAGGATTGAGAAGATATTTAAAAAAAATATCCCAAAATAAAGGGAATATGATGTTAAAATTTATTTAAAGTTAGGTATTTTGAATATAATAACATGTATGAGATAGATTTTATACTCCCAAATAGAAAAAAAAAATATAGAGAAAAGGGAGAGTGTCATCTTAAAACAACTTATGGTATTAAATTTAGATGCATAATTAATTTAATGAGGAAAATAAAATCCTAAAATTGAATCGATACCATTGTGGTATACAATAATAAATTTTTATATAATATATATAATATAATATAGATAATATAAAGGAAATTCATAAAAAGAATGGAGATTTAGAAGATAAATCCTTATGAATTCAGTAACATATGAGATATAGTCTAGCAAATGAGGGAATATTAATAAGGGAATATAAATACTCAATAAAAAGGAAAATTATAATATCAGTCTTCCATATAATTTTATATTCTAAATATATAAGATAATATATAAAGAAGAGGTAACATGATTCAAAAAGAAAAAAATCTAGATAAGAAACCCCTTATAAATTTTTTAGGGTATGACTTAAAAATAAATATTTGAGATTGGGTATGTAGATCCCTAAAAATTTTAAATAATATATAAACATTATATTTAATTATAAAATAAATTAAAAACATTTGAATGATTATTCGATAATGATATAGGATCCCAAAGTAAATATTGAGATATAACCCCTCATCAATATTAAAAAGTTTTGAAAAACATATTTCAATGAAAATAATGGAATATGGTTTTCTGAAAAACCAAAAATGAACTATAATATTTATTTTAAAATAAGAATATTTTTGGAAATCATAGTATGTAAATATCCTTTTTAAGAGTGAAATATGAAAAGGGATAATAAGTATAAAAGTTCCTTTTGTTGGGTTATATTTAATGAAAATATTGGAAAAGGGACTAAAAAGACGAGCATATCCACAAAATATAAATAGATAATAAACTAGGTTTATATGGAGGAAACTTATATATATATATATATATATAATATAATATAATAATAATATCTGAATAAAAGAGAGATAAATAGAGATGATTAGAGTGTATAAACTGAATAAAAAAGGAATGTGTGGGAATCTTCTTACCTTGAGTATTGACTCACTTGGATACTCCTCTAACCTCTTAAATAGTTGAATTAAATATATCAATTAGATAATTCATAACCTTATTAATTTTTATTTCATATTTTATTATCCATTCATTATCATATATCATTAATTTATTATATTAGCCCGCTCGTGTCAGTCATTTGGGGTTGTTCGGTCCATAGTTCAAATATTACATTGATATAATAGGAACAATCAGTAATATTTGTTCTATGGTTATATATTATATAGAAGTAAAAATTTATTGGTCTTAATCTCATTATATTAGTATAAAAGGTACATGTTCAATATATAGTCCAAAATGGTTACAGTTTGTGAAGCGTGTCTCATCATACTTATTTTTGGAAGTTAAAATGACCATGATTGTTTATTTTTAATACCACTAATACTATGACCATTTTATTATTAAATAATATTAAATATGTTGTAAATATTATAATTATTCATGAAATCCATTTTTAATACCATCCATGTAATAATATATTAGCTGATTCATAACATCATTCATATAGGCTGTTAAAACTGACCATGATTGGATGATTATTATAAATGAAAAATAAAATTAACTTAATTACTTATATGATGTTAAAAAAAATAAATTGTACTTAAATAATTTATTTAATTTTGTAAAAAATATTATTAAAATTAAAAATATGAATAACAAGAAATATTAAAAATGAAAACAAAAGATCTTAAAATAGAAGACTTACTTTCCTCCTTGATATGACTATGTAGGAACACACCTTAAGGATTGTAGGAATGATATTTTTAGGGGGGGGACCTATCCAATGAGGCTAAAAATATTTCTAGATATAATTTTTTATATAATGGTAAATTTAATATTCTTAATGTGGGAGGAGATGTGGGGTGGTGATGGATGATATTTATAGGAGAAAATGGTGTTTTATAATAAAATATTGGAAGAAAATATTATTTTTCCAAATAGTGATCGAAAACATGATTAAATAGTAATATTATTGTTAATTAATATTAAATGGGGTATTAAAATATTCATATAACTTCTATAAACTTAAAAATTCGTTCATACGTCACTACCGCAAAACATGGTATTTATTCGGTATTTTATTATTCATAAAAAACACTACAACTTCATCTTTAACTAATTTCAATATGATTATTCCAAAAATAACATCCATTTTTTCAAAATAGATTTTTAAATTATGTAATTTTAATATTTAATTATAGAATAAAAATTAATGCTAATTAAATAATGTAAAACATGTTTTACTAAAAATATATACTTATACTTACATTATCTTACCCTGGATGATTAATTATTTTATGATATTTTGATTCTTATTCTGACATAGATTTTCCTTGGTAAAAAATTCTTACAAGGTTAACTAATTATTTACCCTAATGTCCATTTTACTATTCCAATGACCCGATTACTATTTTTATGGTCATATTTCAAATGATCATATAATTCAGACACATACTATAAATATATCTCATTTCCATAATTATTCATTCAATAAATTTATTCTCAAGGTTCTCCATAATTTATTTACAAAATTCTAGTCTTTTTTCTAATGTTTTGTTTACTTTTCACGGAGTTGTTCATGGGTGTGATATTTCTAGGTGACCACTAACCTATGGATTTCAAACATTCAAGTCATGTTGTTTTTTTATAATGTCATTGTACTATTTTCAATTTTACTTACTGTACTTACTCTTCCTATTTAATGTCTTATGTTAATGAATAAATAAAATAATGGTTATTTCTTTATTTTTTCCCCCTTTTTACTATTTATTGTATTTTTTTATACTTGACATAATATTTTATAGAAAAAAGATGAATAAAGTAAATTGATTAAATGATAAATATGTTTATAAATACTAGTTTTATATCATTAAAAACAAAATAAATGAAATTCAATTAACATTTATAAAAATTATTCATTGAAAATCATTTATGTTATAGGGAATAAGGGAGTTGGATTTGTATTTCTCAAAATATTCTCAAGTTGAATTATTGACAACAAATAAATATTTAATTATTGGGTAAGAGTTTATAATATGTGAATGGTCCAAATAATATAATTGTTTAATTATACTAATTATTACATGGAAATTATTATAACAAATTGAGATTTTAAATTATAGTTTCCTGAAAAACCTAATGTTCTAAATAGCTTGCTTCACATGAAATATCAAACCAAAAAAATTTGTAGAACATTATATAACCATTAAAATTTATCCAATGAATTACTTGGTACAAATAAATGTAACTGAATTATGAAATATATTTAAAAATAAAAATAAAATCATTTTATACATAAAAATATATTTTACTAAAAATTGTCTTTTTACACGTTATGTGTGCTTAAATTAAAATTAATTTTTATGACCATTAGAAATTTAATTTGATTAAATGGTTTCATTTTTTGGAATAATCATATTCATATTAAATAATAATATAAATTTCATGTTTAAATTAATTTACCAAGGTTAAATGTTAATTATCACAGTATAAGTAAAATGGTTATTTTCATAAAATTGATTTTACAAGAGTTGCGTGATTTTTATCTAAATAAAATAAGTTGATATATTTTAGATTATGAATATAATAAAATATTTAATAATATAAAAATATATTCATACTCATGTAATTATTAATTTATAAGAAATAATAATAAAAACACTTAATGTTTAAAAAGTTATTTTTCCACTAAAACATTTTTTCATATATCTTATGTTTTAATTTAAAAGTTAATTTTCTCTTATTTATGAATTAAATTATATTAAATTTAGTACAAATTCATATTATTCATGTAGAAATTTATTAATAGGTCCCATCTTATATTTCTAGTAATAAAATAATTACCATGGTTAATTTTTAATCAAGATTAATAAGTGTTAAAATGGGTAATCTAATGTCTCTCAAATTTTAACAAATAAAATTGACACTTTGACATTATATAATAACTTATATATTTTGAAAAACCATGCCTATGTGTCTCACCAAAATCTCCCCACCTAACTCACCTAACTCCTATAATTCTATTCTTACCCCTTACCAACATTCTTTTCCAAGGAATTATCCCTCTTTATCACCTATAAAAGAGCTCACTTCCACACAATTCAATCCAAACCTATAGTTCTAACATCCCATGAAAATATGAACATTTTTTTTCTACTATATCCCCTTTGAATTTTTCCATCACCTATTCTCAACAAAGTTCCTCAATTCCTTCATTTTCAAAGGATGTTTCAGCAGAAGATTCAAACTCTCAATATGAGTATTACTTATCCTTTAACTTTCTTTCTTTATCCTTGCCATCCCCATCATCCAAAAATAATCCAAACATAAGAATATAATGAAATTATTATAAAATATTCTTAAAATTTTATTATATTTATGGTATAACCATTATCTATTCCCCTCCCATTCATTAAAAAAATGAAAATGTTTCTCATGCATACATGCGGACTACTACCTCAATGAATAACGTATATCATTTTTCATCACCACCTTTCATGTATGGTTATAGAAATGGGTTTAGTAAATATATATGTTATTTATTTAATTATTTAAATTCTATAAATATAAATTACTCATTCTATGATTAATATTAGTAATAATCTGTCACTAAAAAATTAACCGCGTAAAACGAACATCCCATAAAGAAAAGTGGTTTATTTTAACAACTTATTTTTAATTTTTTTTATTCATATAAATATCAAAAAATTTAATTAATGACATTAATATCATCTAAATAATTTTATTATACCTTTTTGATAATGATATTATAAAAAACTAATCACTTCCATAACCATACTCCCACATAGTTTATAGCTTGTTCTTGTTTGGGTCGGTTTAACGACCCACGTGAATAATGCTATAAATTTATATCATGTATGAATATGGAAACTTAAATATTGGTGATATTATAAATTAATTAGAAAATAATATTTGTTTTATGGTTATCTAAAGGTTTTATAACTATTTAACTTATTAGTAAGGGACTACACTTTTAGTCGTTAAAATTTACTAAAACAAGATCATCAACAACTTCATCATCATGAATCATAACTAAAATACTTATGAAATGAAGTTGGAACATTATAAATATTTATAAAACATATATTATAATACTTATAATTATCTCATAATGATTAAATTTGAATCTATAAAAAATATTTGACACCACCATTATGAAACTAGTACAAAACAAACAATTGAAGCTGATAACATCCGATAATGAAAATAAACTATAATTAACTAATAAATGTATAATAAATTATTATAATATTAGAGTATAAATGGTAATATATTTCAAAAATGTTCTGAAATAAGGGATAAATATGGTGTTTTTTATTATACATGAGGTTAGATCACGTTCAACTAAGAAAGAATACAAGGTAAGGGTTTTTGATTACTCAATTTCTTTTCTTTGAGTTATAATGATTATTTTTGAACCCCATCCTTATATTATTGATTTATTTTATCCTATGATTGTATAAAATTTTATTTACACTCTCATTTCTTTTAATTTAAAATTATTTCTCATGAACTCCTTTCTAAAGTATTGTCACTTCAAAAATAATGATATTTGTAAGGGTTCTTTTTTTCATTTTTCAATTCCTCGAGGAATGTTTCATTTTTCACACCATGTGTTTTTTTTATATGGTGTAACTAATTCCACATTAGCATATATTATTATTATTAAATTTTCTTCTATAGTATTTACAATTATTTTCTTGAATCTCTCTTTCCAATGCTTTTAATCCATGTGTTAGTAAATTCATCAGTGTTTTGCTAACCCAATTTCCATTTATTGAGTTATGATATTTCTAATTGAAATTTATTATTATAAATTTTGTATATTATAACTTATGATAAAATTATATTGTACTCTCAATTTATTTTATATTTATTTATATTTATTTCTCATGAATTCATTTTTTGAAGGATTATTTCATCAATTATTCTTCTGTAATGGTTTTTTCTTCATAAAAATGAAACATTGTTGAGAATAATACTCATCCTCATTAATGGATATTTCTCCTCTATATCCATATTATATATTTACAAAAAATATTCCTTTAATGTTTTTTAAATCCTAATATTTATTAACACATGTGGAATTCTTATTTTCCTTCACCTATTTTCAAAATGAAATTTCATTATCCTTTTCATAACAAGGGTTTCAAAAAACGGTATTTTTAAAATATTAAAAATTTTCTCTCTTTTATGATCATGTTTTTATCTTCCACTCCACATTTCCTTCAAAAAAACTTAATTTCATTTTCAAGTCACTATTATTGATATTCCTTTTAAATTAAATTTTTTTAAAATCATATTAAATCTTCAAAAATGAATTTTTAAAGTGATACGCAACTTCCATTTTTATGGAACTGTTAAAATGGTTTGATAAAAACACTTCTATGGTTTTTCTTCCATTTTCATATTTATTTTAAAATTAATTTAACTCATTTAAAGTTATGTTTCATGGATTAACTTCTAAATCATCTCATGTGATTTTATTTTGGGTTATTAAAATTTTAGTATCAAACAATATAATTCTTGATCCCTTCTAATGTGATATTGTTTGAAGTTTTCTTCTTAATAATGTTTTTTCATTAATATCAACATCATTCAATGTTATTTTGTTACACTTAGGATATTCCATATTAATACAATTTATATTCTTTCCCTAGATTGATTATGATCATGTAATTTCATTTATTAATTGGGGAAATTATTAAATTAACTTTATATACATTAGTCTATACAGTGTTAGTTTGAGGGTTGCTTACATAGAGAGATATTCCATTTATTGGTTGGGTAAATACTTATAATACATATAATTTTATTTTCAATACAAAGTTTTATTGATTATTAATATTTCTTAATTAAATATTTTATAGTTTATTCATTCCTTCATCTAATGAAAGAATTAGAGTTAATTAGTAATGGGTAGGGATTACAATAGACCCTTGATTTATCGGTAGGTATCATTAAGAAAAATAGCATGGGTATCTAGTTTATTTTTACCTAATTTATTTATATTTTTTATTTTTAGTCTTTACAATAAGTATATCTCTTGGCACAATTCCTCGAAAATTTGTAATGCCTTGTCATAAGTCTTTGACAAGTCTGGAATTATATATTCTATCAACATGAAATCAGTTGTTATTATTAATGTGTTTATTTATATAATTAATCATGGATTTATTTCAATCTTTTGTGATCAGTTATATTACATTATTTGATTATCATTTATTTACTGCCATATTATTCATGAATTGTTTATTCTATGACATCTTCTAGTACACACTTTCCCTTACTAAGTATTTGAGATCATTATTATTATGTTTCCATTTTTCCATTATAATGACTCATATTTTCCATGTATTGTTTTTGGATATTGAATGGATTATTTTCGAGACCATACGCTGAGACATCGTGCGATTCCAAGGCCCAGTGTGCCTAGAATAAATTTTTGAAATATATTAAATAGAATGCATGCACATATTTTACTAAAAAAGTTGAATAACTTCTAAATGGGGACCTAGATAAGAAATATGAGGACATAGTTGATTTCAGAATGTGGTTTTTACACTAGGAACGACATAACCTTTGTCAGTGTGGTTCATTTGTGGAAAATTCATCATGAGCATGGAAATGAATAAAATAATTAAATAACTTATTTTATTTCGTTTTTTTATACAAAAGATAAAGGGTATTTAAGTATACTACTATGATGAAATTTTAGGGTTAGCTAGATAACCTTGGATCCATTGGTGATAACTTTATAGGATCTCTCTGAGATGAAATTACGCTAGGTCTTGGATCGGCAGTCGACATGCAACATAATCAAAGGATCTTGCCAACGACTATGACACTACATCATTCTTTATCAATGATCAATTCAAAAAAAAGGTAGGATATTTTTTTGACTTGGTTTCCTTTCCCCAATTCTATTTGTATGATGAACATAGATCAATCAACCAATAGATTGGCCAGTGGACCGTGCGTATTGTGGGATGGTTTAGATTAATTTGGATTTGAGAGAATTTATTTGGGATTTAATTGTAATATCTTCATTCATTATTCTAACATAAATGAATTGAGGTCAACATGAACATCGAGTGAAGGTCCATTCCTCTTTATTGTTCTTATGATTTTCTCCCTTGGTTCTTCGTTTGGCCCATATTTACTAATTAATTGATCATTGTGCACCCATTTCTTAGTGAAATTATCTGATATCATAGATCTGGGATCAGCACAACATGAAGTTCATGTGGCGACAGAAGTGGTGATGAATCGAATGGGTTTTTATACTTGATTTTGTGTTCTTTAGCATGCAATGAAGAATGATGAACGTGACTAATTTCTGAATGGATCAAAGAGACATAATCCGAAAAATGGCCTTGGAAATATATTTTTAGATCAGATCCTTGATTTCCAGAATTAACAAGGCTAGGTTTCCAATAAACTTTGTTGTGGGTGATAGTGAAAGGAATAACCAGTGTTTCTAGAAAAATGAGAACCACACAGAATGTAATCTAGGATTACACAACATGTGGACCCCTTCTAAAGGCAGCTAGGTTTCGAAGAAATTTAAGTATCACACAGTGTGTGACCCTATCACATGGTGTGTGGTATCTCCCTAGTGACTCGGAATATACATTGGAGGGTATAAGGAAACGGGTTAGAGTACACAGGAATGGACACACCATGTACTCCCACATAAACACACCTTGTCTTGGTGTACACGGGCATACCCATGTACTGGTACAAGGGAAGAGTACACTGATGGAAAAAAACCTCATGTATTGTTATACAGACACAGATATAGGACACATGATGTTTACATGGTCAGGATCCAGGGTCAAGGGACAAGGCGTTTAACCCTACTAAATTCCTTGTACTCCTATGAATATTTCTTGAATCCATTTTCCTCTATATCTTGGAAAGGTTTTGTTAGGGTGACTTCCCCGTATCCATTCCCTAATGGTTATTATATAATAAACTCCTACCCCTAGGACAGTGATCCCTTTTACAAGACATATTGGATATATTTATTATAACTCTTTTGTGGGCCTGGAGTGAGATACTCTATTAATATTTTTCCTTGGGTGGAGTTCTTGGTATCTTTATGACCAACACTACATGGGTTTTGATCCTTTATTTAGAGGTTTAATCCAAATTGAGTTATTGGAATACCCCATGTCCTTGTGTCTGATCCTCATATATGTATTTTATCTCTTCATACCTTCAGCGTCTACTTCTAATGATGAGACCCAATGGGCACTAACTCTCGAATGGATGTCATCAATGTTATCAGACTCAGATGTGTGTTCTTATGGATGAGTGCTTTGTGAAACCTTCAGGATGGAATCCTAGGATGGTATTATGATTATAACTTCCCTTTAGACTGTGTACCTTGTTGAGTATATCTAGATATTATTTTTATATGTGTTGTAGACATATACCTATGTAGATATGATTTTATTCTTTATTGTATTATTTTTGGTTTTAGAGTGTCCTACTGAGTATTGTTACACTCACCCTTACATAGGATTTCCCCATATGTGTCATGTCTTTTGTAGGAGATCATCCAATTGACAGAGTCCTGGATGAATCAGGAACAGACGATGCTTAGTGAGACTAGACAGATCGAGGTGTGTTCATGTTGTATCTTCATAGCAGTCTCTATCTTTCGTTACAGGTTATACTTGTTTTCAAAATATTTTTGGTGGGTTTGTATTTGGCCCAATTTAATTTTGTTTAATTACAATAATAATCTAGTTGTGGGATATATATGTATTCTTTCATGGTTATTTAGCTGTTTTTATATTTCAACATTGTATGGGCTTAGATATGTGTGTGTGGGGGGGGGTACTTAGGCTAAGGTCTCCCATGTTAGTGATACGCCTACTCATCACTAGTCTCCAACCCCTAGAATATTAGAGGTGGGTTTGGGGAGTCACAGCATAGGCCCCATTGGGATGGGTCATGAAAAAGTGGTATCAGGATAGTCAGTTCTACCTTAGGACCAAGAGTCTGTAATATTGGTTTAGGGAAATAATGTTAAGTGTTTCAAGTTTGTATTTCAGGCCAGGGACTCCAATGTTGGTGCGGCGTACATTGTATCTGTAGAGCAGGACTCTGATCACCTACATTTTGAGTTGGTATATGAGAGTATTTAATAAAGGTAAAACAATAGTACATGCATCATATAGGAATGTGGTTTTCATGTCCTTCTTGAGTCAACTCTCCATATATACTCATTAATCGTGGTATATCTTATTTACTTATAGGATTCCTCTGTGAGGTATTTCAACTAGGATTTAGCATTAGTATCATGATAATGATCCCCTCAGTGATGATGCATCGATATAAGGACCAGTTCCAGAGATATTACATCAAGGTGATTCACCATCTATACCACCACCTGTAGAGAATCAAATAGTAATCGTAGTACCAACGGATGAGGGGTTAAGGATGAGTGCACTTCACAAGTTTCAGTGAAAGAGACCCCTTAGGTTCTAAGGTGAGCCCAACCCATAGGCGGCTGAGGACTGGCTTGATGTAGTGACTTGAGTTTTCCATCTGGTCAGGACACCGGCAAATAAAATGGTTGTCCTGGAAGCAAGCCTTCTCCATGGCTCAACAGGATGATGGTGGTGGTTATTAAGCCAGTCTTACGAAGATTTGACTCTATTGTAGTTATAGTTTGATTAAATTTTTAGATAGGATCTATTTCAATATATGTTGAGTGTTGTGCATATTTAGGATCTTTAGTAGCTCCAACAAGGAAGCACAACATTAGGTGGGTATTCATCAAGGTTTACCAGCCTCTCTAAATACATGATGGATATGGTTCACAGCCAATTATTCAGGGTTATAACCTTCAAGTGAGTTCTAATTAGAGATTTCTATGCCATTTTTATCCCTCTATGCATTACTATATATGAAATTGTTCTGGAGTGATCTTTGGTGGTTGATATTTTCTTGGCTGAGCAGATACAGCTAGTGGTTATCAGTAGTGGGAATACAGGAGTAGAGGCCTCAACCGTAGGGATCTAATATTTGTCCTAGGGATATGGATGTGTGAGACGTTTTAGGAGGAGGTCACGGGATAGAGTATCTATGGTTTAGGTCTCTCAGGATGTGTCCAGTCATCCAAGAGAGAGGCGATGCTACTCATGTGATGGTATAAGAAATTTTCATGAGATTTTCCAACTCATCGTACAACTGACAAAGAGACCATGGATGGGTCGTTGAGGCAAAGGCAACGGCAGGAGAATATAGGTCTGCAGGTTGGTGGATATAGCATAGGATCTAGTAGAGTATTAGGAGGTGGTATATGCTTTGAATTATTACCACCACCACCCCCATGTTTTCCATTCCAAGCTCAGGGATATGGAGGATAGGGGCAGGGATGGTTGTAGGCGATCAAAGCTTACAACCTAGAGGCTCCATGAATGATTCGAGGTATGATATGTGTCTTTTCTACCTTAGTTTCAATACTAATAGACATAGGTTCTAGTCACTCCTTTATTACCAAATATCTTTTTCAAGACTTAGATATTATGGTTGATCCCTTAGCTAGACCCTAATGCTTAGAGACTCTTGGTGGAGATGACTCAGCAGTCAAACACTTGTGCCGATAGTGTGACCTAACTCTTGGAGGTGGGAGTTTATATTGGTATCTCTTTTTAGTAGTAATGATACCTTACAACATCATCTTAGGTATTGACTATCTATCCATAGTTCATGCCCATATTGATTGTTTTAGGAGAAGGATATGGTGTGTTTTCAGTATGGGACTAGGTTATCCTTTGTTGGTAAAAAGGAAACCAAGGTAGTCCAGGATATACTCATGCATAGAAGGGGTGAATCTAATTACTCACCAGTTGGATAGAATGACCCTTGGTGAAATGGATGTTATAAGTTTCTAGTTCCCTGATGTGGTGGAGGAGTATAAGGATGTTTTCCCTAAGAATGTTCCAAGTTTAACTCCCTGATGAGAGATATAATTCTTTATTGATATACACCCTAGGATGGCATCGATATATGTGATAGCATATCGAATAGATCTCATAGATCTTCATGAGCTAAGGGTGTATTTGGAGGATTGAAAGAGGGGGGGATTTTCTAAACCCAATATTTCACCCTGGGCAGCCCTAGTTTTGTTTTCCAAGAAGGTGGATGAGATATTGAGGTTCTTTATGGATTACCAATGCTTGAACTAGGTGATCGTGAAGAATAATTATCAACAATTGAGGATAAATGACCTCTTTGATCATTTGAGAGTGGAATAATGGTTCTCAAAGTTTGGCCTCAGGTTAGACTATCACCAGTTGTGAGTAAAGATGAGAAATACCAAATACAGAATTTAGATGTCACTACGGTCACTATGAGTACTTGGTTATTCTCTTTGGCATGGAGAACATCCCAATAGTGTTCATGGGACTCATGAAATGGATATTCCATTCTTTATTAGACACGTTCATGGTAGTCTTCATCAATGATATCCTTGTGTACTCAGAGTCTAAGGAGGGGAACACGAGACACTTGAGAATGGTTTTGGATGTACTCTGAGAGCAATAGATTTATAGAAAGATCTCAAAGTGTTAGTTCTGTATTCAGACAGTCTACTTTTTGGGACATGTTATCTCTGGAGATGGAATGGCAGTGGACCCGTCCAAGGTTGAGGTAGTATTATCTTGGGAGCCACCCAAGACCGTGATGGAGGTATGAAGCTCCCTTGGGTTGTAGGATATTGTTGTAGATTCATACATGATATCTCTCAGATATGAGGACCCATGATATCTTTGACCCTAAAGGGGAATCCTTTCGTGTAGACAGAGAGGTTTCATTGGGATTTTCAGTAGTTGAGTTTGCGCACTCCCATTTTCAGATTACTAGAGAAGGGTTTCGAGTATGTAGTGTTCTATGATGCATCAGGAACTGAGCTTGTTTTTTTCTGTTGCAGAGGTAGGTAGTGATTGTCAATGGTTCATGTCAGTTGAGACCACCTGAGAAGAACTACGTGACTCATGATCTTGAGTTAGCTATGGTAGTATTTTCACTAAAGATTTGGTGACACAACCTGATGGGAGATTGGTTTATCATCTATTTTGATCACAATAGTATCAAGTAGTACTTCTTATTAGAAGGATATTAACCTGAGATAATGGTGATGGATAGAGTTCCTCTAAGATTATGACTTTTAAATTGTCTATACTCCTAGGAAGGGGAACATAGTAGTATATTCTCTTAGTAGAAGATCTTGTTCATAGTTGTTAAACAAAGCATAAAACCAGTTGGCCACATTATAGTTATCCTTTGTGGATGGAGATGGATCACCTTACCTTCAGTTTATGGTTTTCACACCTCTAATTTTATTGTGATTCAGGGAGGCATGGATGGAAGATACCGACTATGAGACCCTACATGCTCAGATATCCACTATACATACTTCTGATGGATTTTCTAAAGGTGGGGACTATGTCATTCTTTTTCGAGTATGTACGGTGGTACCAGTGATGTTTCGGGAGTAGTTTCTGAGATAATTTCATACATATCCATTGGAGGTGCATCCAGGTGTTGAAAAGTTATAACAGGACCTCTGGTGTTAGTTTTGGTGGCAAGGAATGAAGAAAGGAGTTTCATAGTTTGTCTCTTGATGCCTTAATTGTTAGCAAGTGAAGGTTGAGCACCAAGTTCCAGTGGGTTTAAATTGACCCCTTGAGGTACTAGAGTGTAAGTGGGATGGGATATCCATGGACTTAATTATGGGATTACCATGTACATCCAAGGACACAATTCCATCTGGGTGATCATAGAATGACTCACCAAGTTTTCCCAATTATTATATATTCAGGAGTAGATTTCAGTAGAGAACTTGGGACACCTATATATGCAGGAGATAGCCTAACTATATTGAGTTCCATAGATGATCATTTCAGACCACGATGCGCACTTCACATCCCGATTGAGGAAGGTATTGTAGGAGGTGTTTGGAACTCAGTTATGCTTGATCATAGCATTTCACCCCCAAACTGATGTCCATACTAAGCGGACCATTCAGATTTTGGAGGATATGTTATGAGATTTCATGTTAAAATTTAGTTTTAGTTGGGAGTATCACCTACCACTGGTGGAGTTTGAGTACAAAAACATCTATTATTCCACCATTGGTATGGAACCATTTGAGGCTTTGAATAGGTGGACCTGATAGCCACCACTTTACTAGACTGACCTAGGAGAGTTGTCACTTACAGGCCCAGAGTTGGTGCTAGAAAATACCGAGATGGTTCACATCATCCCGGAGTGGGTGAAGACTTCATAGAGCCATCATAAAACTTATGCAGAAAGATGACAGTGGACTTTGGAGTTCAAGGATAGAGACCATGTATTCCTATGGGTTTCACCTTGACATGGATTATATAGATTTATCTAGGGTGAAAATCTATATTTGAGGTTCATTGTCCCTTTCTATATACTATGTAGAATTGTCGAGGTGGAATACCACTTAGATCTACCACCGCAGTTAGACCAGGTACACGACGTATTCCACATGTTGCAACTGAGGAGGTATGTGCATGACTCGTCACACATTATCGATTGGGGTGAGATAGACATCGAGGATGGGGATACCTTTTATAAGTACTTGGAAGAGATTGAGGATTGGAATTAGAGGATCCTTCATGGGAAATCAATTCCTTTAGTATGTGTTTGTTGGAATCATGAGAATATTCAAGAGAGAACATGGGAGCAGGAGACTTAGATTCATTCTCAATACCCACATCTCTTTGTGTAGCCCTTATTTTATATTTTTGGGGATGTAAATCCCCAAGGTGGGTAGAATCTAATGACTCGGATTTTCTAGGTATTATTTTTGGATATTGTTCGATTCTGAGTCCCGGTGTGCTTGGAATAAATGTTTTAAATATATTAAATAGCATTCATGCACATTTTTTCTAAAAATGTGTAATAACTTCTAAGCAGGAGGCTCAGATTGGAAATTTGAGGATACTGTTGAGTTTAGAAAATGGATTTTTCGCTAGGTGTGACATAACATGTGTTGGTGTGGGTCGTTTGTGGAAAATTCATTATGGGTTTTGAAATGAATAAAATAATTAAATAAACTATTTTTTTCTTTTTAGTTAATACAGTGACTAGAGAGTCTTTAAGTAGACTGCTATGAAGAAATTTCAGGGTTAGCCACATAACCCTAGAGCCGTTAAAGAGAGCTTTAAAGGATCTCTCTTAGATGAACTTCCATCAGATCTTGGATCAGCGATCGATATGCAATGTAATAAAAGGATCTAACCAACGACTATGATACCTATAACACCCTAATATTTTTTGAAATATTTTATTTCAAATTAATTTAATATTTTTTATATTTTTCACTTCACGTAACACTAAAAATAGTTATATATATATATATATTAAAGCACTAATTTTTTATTCTATTATACTCAATACCAAGTTAATAATACACTACATGCAACATAAAGGTTATCTTTCCCTACACATAATGCCAAGGTTATCTATATTACACATAAAACTGAATTTCTCGGATGGCTTGCATAACACGCAATACCGAGTTTTATCAAAAAATAATATATTATTAAAAATATTATTATTCGATATAATAAGATATAACATATCCATTAAATTATTATTTATGAAAATGGCTAACTAACTTATGAAATATATGGTTTAAAAAAATATAAAATAAATTCATTAGTTACAAATTAATTAAAAATGAATATGAAAACCGATTGAATATAAAGGAAAATATTATTATTTTTATTCTCACAAAGTTGTTTTATCCAAATAAATTAAATTAATTAAATTTTATAAGTTATATTAATGAAATATATATGTAATATTCAACCAAATATTTCATACAATATATTCTATAGGCATAGGATAAGAACAAACCCAATTTTATGTATAAAATACTATATTTTTATAAAAAGCACTTTTACCACCTTTTAATGGAGAACATATTCTAAATCCAATTTTTGGAACTTTTATAAACCTTATATGTCAAAATAGACTTTATATTTAAAATCTAAACATAAAAATTAGTATAGGGTGAACTTTTGGTATTTTTCTCTAAGGTTTTATTTTTTAATGAATAAGTGAAAATACTGAAGTTTAATTCAAAATTGATTTTCAATCTAATTTATTTATAAGTTTAATTAAATTTTATATTTATTTAAAAGTTTAATTAGATAATAATTTTATCAATTAATGTAATTTAGGTCATTAGAATCAATTTCACATTGATATTGACTATAAAAACATAGCAAACTTTTGGATGTTTTTACTTTAAAAACTTGTTGTGTTGTCTCGTCAACGGGATTAAATTTAAATTAATTTTTGTGATTAAAATTTGAAAAAATGGGTTCAATATTTAGAATAATCATAATTTATAATTTATAATAATGTCAACTTAGTTTTTGACTCAAAATATTAGTAAAATTAATTAAAATTAATTACAGCAATTAAGGTAAAATTAAGCATAACAAGGGAATAAACCTTAAACTTAAGAGCCCAAATGACCTATAAACTTGTAAAAAACCCTTTTATGGAAATATTTAGGCCATTAACCTCCCATTATTGAGTTTTTTTGGTTTTTTATGACTTTTTTAAGTAAAAACATGGGTACACCTAACTTGTTTTCAAAAATTCCAAGTGTGTCATTTCTCTTCTCTATAAAAGGCCATCACTTCTCCCTATTATTCACACCTATAAAACCACTTAGTTTAAAAAAATATATACCTGATAAACTTCCCATAAACCCTAATTTTTTCCTTGAATCCTTTGTTTGGTCAGAAATCCTTCCAAGTAAGCCTTTTGGTGCAAACCCAAAGCAGTTACCTGATTAAGAGGTAACACCCTCCCTCAAGATCCTTTCTTTTATTTCCATTATCTACTCCCTAAACTCTTATTATTCCATGATTGTATAAAACAATAGGTATAATTAATATACTATGATGTTTTTATTCTAATATTTCCAAATAAACTTACACACACTTCCATTTAATGGGTAAAGAACACATTGTATACGTGTACGGTACCGCCTCATGAAATAGTGATTATTCATTTTTCCTTTACCGCCTCTCATGGTGGAAATTATGATAGAAAATATATTTATATATGATATATATTATATTTATAATTTATTTATTCTTCTATAATTTCTATTTATAGCATACCCTTATTCTTTCCATCTTTTGTAAATATGATAATTTCGTTTGAGGAAGTGTGGACTATCACCCCCTCCAAGCGATGTGATTCGTTCACACACTACATGGAATGTGTTAAGGATATGTTTAGTGAACCAATATGATATATATGAAATAATAATTCTAATTTAATGATATTATATACATATATATCATTTAATTTCTTTCTTTTAATGCGTCAATAAAACAGAAGCAGCGTTCTTGCGTATGTACGGTATACCGTCTCCATGAACAGTGTATTCCATTTCATACTTCTATATTCTATAGATTATTATAATACAAATATAGTTGATATTAATGATATTTATATCATTTTTTACTCTATAAATAATTATATAAATATAAGTACCAATGATATAACAAATTAAGACACATGCGAAAAACAAATCTAATACTACCCGAAGCGAAACCTTAACATAGAATTGATAACAAGGGGGTAATATAAAGTCATAAAAAACATATATGAAATTAGATAAAAGAATATGATTATATAAAAGATTTATAATAAACTTTTATTTATTATACAGGAGGTTATTATGAATACGAAGAGAGTTAAGACATGAGGTAAGGGGATTTCATCTCACTCTTTATTTTCGTTAGATACATGCCTTAATCATCACTCATTTAGTTTTCTTGGTGTATATACTTCCCATGAATGTAATATATGATTAGTATACTTTAATTTATGGGTATTTACATATACATTGTATGATATTTATTTCATCGGGTCTATGTTTTAAAAGTTACCAAATTGGTAAAGTGATTTTGTGTCAATTTTCCTTCTTTCATATATATGTCATATTATACACCTATATTTTTTCATAAGATGTATATAATAACTTTGACATGTTATATCATGAATCTAATTATTTTAATTATATGTTAATATTAATTTAATGTTATTCTTTCCATTTTTTTTATAATTTAAATTTACCAAATTAGTAACGGTTTATAGGTACAATATCACCATTTATCAGGATTGTTTATGATTATTCTCCCATTGATAAAATATCATGATCCATATCTCAAGAAATATTATTCCCCATGGGGTGTATTGAATTGTTTATGTCCCTATTGTACCCATGGTAGTGATTTGAGGAGGTCCTGTTTTCGAACCTCCGTGTCTGCACCTTTCTTTCCTTTATACCCCCACCCCATACCTACCCTGTATATCTAAAGAACTATTATATGCTTTATTACCCTCTAGTTATTCATTTTATATCCAAGTAATGGTAAAAAAATCACTATTTGGTACATAAGATGATCAAGAAATTGTTTTTAAGAAAGTCTGAATTTACCTCTCCCTTCGGTCGTAAATCTTTGTTCCTTAAAAACAATGTCTTCTAAAAGGTTTCAAAAAACATTATATTATTCTCATATGATATTTAAAATAAATTTTTACCCATGTTTTACTTTTTAAAAAATAATAATAAGGAATATTCTTGTCATTTTCTAGTTAAATCAGTTTTCTAAACTTTTTATGATGCAAAATGAATGTTCAGTGTGTATGGATTTACCCAATGTTAGGACCAACATTCCCGTGAAGCTTCCTTTATAAGATTAAAAAGTTATTTTTTATAAAAAAATCCTAACATTATGGAAATTAGTTATTTCAAAGTATTTCAAAAGAAAAAGGTTTTCAAAATATTTTCAAGCTATTTTATAAGTTTTCAAGGAAAATTGTTTTAAAAAACTTTTCAATATTATTTTATAATTTTTCAAGGAAAATGGTTTTCAAAACATTTTCAAGCTTATTTTATATGTCTTTAAGGAAAATTTATTTTTAAAACCTTTTCAACATTTCTTTATAAGTTTTCAAAGTATTTTCAAAGAAATTTTTTTCAAAATGCTTTCAAGCCTTATTTATAAGTTTTAAAATAAAAAGGTTTTCAAAATTGTTCTAAAAGATTTATTTATAATTTTTTAAAGTTTTTTTTCAAAGAAAATGGTTTTATAAAGTTGTTACATTTTTAAAATCCTTTTTAAATAAGAAAGGATATTTTCTTCAAGAAATGTTTTCAAAATATCTTTCTAAGTTATTTTCCATCTAAGATGACATTCGTTGATGTTATTGATTCCCTTCTAGGAAATGATCCAAATGTTCTATTCATATTATTTCTTGAATGGTTTATTTTTTGATAGAATGATGCTTATGAAACTCGTTTCTCTTCCACAAGTTATATGCTTTTGAAACCTTCTTCTTGTTATGGGTTATTCTTCGATGAAATGATTATGAAACCTATGTATTTTCCATTGGTTATATTGTGATGAAATTTTAGTGATACCTATTTCATTTCATGGGTTTTTATTTGATGTTTATAGAACCCATATCTTTTTATGGGTCATGATATGATGAAGGTTTTATTATATTGTTCCACATGTATGAATGATTTTATTATGAGTTGTGTGGGACCTATATATCCCTCCAATGCATTGGGTAAAGATTTATATCTCATGAGATAATGATGTGAATCAATTAATTGATCCACTATGGAAATATGGGGAAACCCGATCCACTATGGGAATATTGGGAAACCTGATCCCTTACAAAGAAAGGATTGTGATTAGGGATGGCGGTGTGTCATGCCCAGTAGGTGTAGTCACCATAATGTTGGAACATAGGGAAACCTAATCTACTATGGGAAGATGGGGAAACCCAATACCTTATAAGGAAAGAACTGTGACTTGGGATGGTGGTGCGTCCCACCCAGTAGGTGTGGTTCCCATGAAGTGCCTTAATAAGTTCTGGCAATGAGTCTTGATTTGTAGGGAATGATATCACATGTTTATGTATTGCACAACTCTATGTTTTATTCCTATGTTATGCTTTCAGGGATTATTTTCTTTCTTTCCTTATGATTCATGTCTTATGAAATTCCATGATTTATTCCATGATTCGTGTTTATGATCTTTGATATAAAGGGTATGATATGTTAATGTTATGATCACATTCTCATACCCTTATGCTTACATGTCTCCCTTGTTTACCCTTACTAAGCATCTGAGATCACCCATTTTTATTTTTTCTTTTATTAAGTCATAATCCTTATTATTTTTATCATTCATTTATGTTTTTGAAATCATTAACACATTTCCTTTATTAATATTTTCTTTATATAAAGTCCAATAAGGAATTTTATGCAAGTTCAATAATAATCAGACTCATGTTATTTAATACCTTTTATGTTGTTTTATACCTATATCTAACAAACTTTTCCCTAAGACCGAATAGAAATTGAAACCAATAAAAGAAATCAGATCCATACTTATAATTGGATTCTAACAGTTTCTCAAATCTGATTCGCACAGATTTTGGAATCTAATTATCATCCTTTCTCAAATCTAATTCCCTCATAATATCAAATCAGATTCACATAGAATTTCAAATCTAATTCATAGAGTTTCTTGAATTTGATTATCATACTTTATTGAATCTGATTCTCAATCTTTATTGAATCTGATTCTCATACTTTATCGAATCTGATTCGCATAGAATTTAAAATATAATTCATAGAGTTTATCGAATTTGATTCTCATACTTTATTGAATCTGATTCTCACTCTTTATTGAATCTGATTCTCATACTTTATCGAATCTGATTCTTACTCTTTATTGAATCCAATTCCCATAATTTATCGAATATTATTCTCACACTTTATTGAATTTGATTCTCACACTTCATCGAATCCAATTTACACAGTTTCTTGAATCTGAATCACACTATTTAAAAAATCTGATTCTCATCATTTATAGAATTTGTTTTTCCTTATTTTAAGAATCTGATTTCATAACTTTCTCAAAATCTATTAGTTACTATATTTCCTTATTGTTCTTATACATATAATCATATTCATCCATATTTTAAATACTGATTACATGATAATGTTTCTCATGATATTTTTCCTTATACTAAAATGATGTCATCTAATATGTTATTTTATGACTTTTTTAAGTGCCATTATATAGGTCCCTCTGAAATTTCAAGAAAAATATGACCATTATAGACCAAGTCTACCATTTCATTACAAGACTATAAATACCAGGTCACTTCATCATTTTTAAAAAGATAGTTTGACTACTGTGTGTGTCTACATGTAATTGATTTTCTCCCTTGTGAATTGTTTATTCCTAGCATTTATAATTTTAGTAAGAGAGTGTAAATCTTAAAGAAACCTTTTCAGGTTGTATCTTTAAGATTTTATTTGTGCATCTAATTTTATAATTGAGTGCTTCTGGAAAAATGAAGACAGAGGTTTTGATTTCTTTCTTAATTGAGGGCTTATAGGGATAGCAAGACAGAAGCTGGATCTGATACTTCACAGATAGAGGTATTACCCTAGTGTGGGTAAGACAGACTTGCTTGAAAGTATAAATCAAGGGAATACAAAGTCATTGGATAACCTTCTTTTTGGGTTAAAATATTTCATTTCATTTGTTCTACTTGTTTTGTTAAAAGTTTCTCAATTCCACTGTAATTACTTTTAGATAGAAAGTGATACTTTATATTTATTATCAATTGTATATAATATGATTTATTATTCTATACGCTTTAAGTTAGAATCAATATTTTAAGTAAAAATGTGACTTGAATTCATTACGATAAACATTTTTATTAGACTCAAGGTGTTTTCAAGTCTTTTATAATCAGACTCAGGGTCATTTTGATTTCATTAATAGAAGAGGGTTTAGTGAATCCTATTTTTTTAAATTTGTTAAAAAAATATTTATTTAAGATTAAAAATGAAAGTTTTTAAATATAAAATTCACCCCCCCCCCCCCCTCTTGTATTTGAGAATCTACGTACATATTTCGATCTAAAAATTGGTATCAGAACATGTTTTCATTGATTGGTATAATTGATTAATATTTCTTCTGCAAGTTTTTCTTAATTTATTTTATAAACTTTTTGTTTATAAATATTTAATACACTAATGTTTATTTAAGAAAAATAATTTTTGTACTATTATCAAGATGGAAGGTTTTAATGTTGGATTCATAGACAATTTAAATCCTACAAGACCACCTATTTTTTATGGTAATGGTTATGAATACAGGAGAGACATAATGAAGATGTTTCTTATCAAAACTGGTGTTGATAATTTTTTATGATTATTAGATATTATAAAATTCTTGATAAAGAAGTGAGACATTTTACTAATCAAGAAAATAAAGAATATAAACTAAATTACAAGGTGTGAAATGATTTAATTTATTCAATGAATGGAAAAATATACAGCCATATATCATCTTGTAAAGTAGCTAATAGCATTTAGAAGAAATGTGAGATTACTCATTTTGGAACTTCTAAAGTCATCAAGACAAGAAGATCCATGCTTAGAGAACACTATCATGCTTTTAATTTTCGATATAGATAACCTATAGTTAAAGTTCAACAGATATTTATGACTATTATAAATAGCTTAAAATACATGGGATAAAATGGATTAGAATATTAAGTTCTTATAGAAAAGATCATAAACATCATTCCAAATGAATGGGAGACAAAGAGAATAGAGTTTGATGAATCAATAAAAGTTTCAAATGTTACTCTTAGTGAGTTATTTGGAACTCTCTTTCAATATGAGAATAGATTAAAAAGAGATGCAGAAAATGAAAAGAAAAATAATGGAGATGTTTCTTTTACTACTACTAAAAATCAGTTGAAATCCAAGACTCCTGAAAAAGTTGTTCAGACAAAAAAGAAGAAAGTTCTTGTTCAACCGGACTCAAGTGAATCTGAACATTTATAGAATGAGTTAGCCAATCTTTCTCGAAGGATGAACAAGATTTTTTGGAAAAACTGATTTTCAATGCCAATATAAGAAAAAGGATAAGAATTATAAGAATTATTCTGAAGTTACATGTTATGAATGCAAGAAAGTAGGAAACATCAGACCTGGTTTTCCAAAACTCAAAATAAAAGATAGAAAAGACACAAATTCTGAGAGGAATCAGAAAAGGTACTATAATATAAAAGGAAAGAAAGTTATAAAGGAAAATGACTCATGGATTTCTAGTGGATGAGATTCTTCTAATGAATCCTCAGATAATGAAAATTATGGATTTAAGAATATTGATCATTATGATAGAATACCTATTGAAAATCAATGTTTCAAGGAAAATGTACACACTATTAAATCCTTAACCAATATGTCTTTAAATTATAATTACCCTGATGAGAAAAATTTTAGGTTTTCTGATGATGAATCTTCCTCAGTAGAAGATAATTCTTTACCTTCATTTGATTAAGTTTCTAGATTTTTCAAGTTACTTGAAAATGAGAACTAAAAAATCAAAAAGAAACTTGATAAAGAAAATTCTAAAATCAACATTTTAACAAAATAAGTATTAGATATTTCTAAATATCTTAATGAAAAACCTTTTGAAATTTTTTCAATTTCCAAAAACCTTGAGGAAGTAAATTATGAGAAGGATAAACTTTCTAAGTATTTTGAAAAAAAATTCTAAGAAAAACATTTTAGAGGCAAAACCTAATTCTAAAACAAATACTTGTGAGGATAAGAATTTAGTCATTAAACTAAAATATTAAATCTTTTCTCTTAAGAAACATTTATCAAACTTTACTTATAGTAATGAATAATTTTATATAATGTATAAAAAAATTCTACCTTTAAGGAATAGTTCTGGAATTGGTTACTCTCATTCAAACTATTTTGTTCCCAAAAGTGACCCATTCTGTACTAAGTTTCAAAGTGGTGGAAATTGGAACAAAAAATGTTCTTTAAAAAAATAAAATCCTTAGGAATTAATAAATCCCATTTTCATAAATAAATGTGGGTTCCTAATATTTTACTTTCTAAAAATTATGGATCTAAGAAAGTTTGGATTCTGAAAACCTAACTTTTTTGTTTTCCAGAAAACAAAGGAAGTACCAACAACAGAACACGGTACATAGATAGTGGTTATTCCTAGAATATTACTGGTAACAAAGACTTATTTGAAAATATTATTTAAATTAAAGGTGGAAGAGTTGCCTTTGGAGATAATGCTCAAGGAAATATCATTGGTATCTGTAACATTGTTCTTCTTGGAAAAGATTTGAATTGAAATGTTTTATTTGTTAAAGGTCTTCAGAACAACCTTATAATCATAATAAAATTATGTGATGAAGGTTGCCCTGTGAATTTTAGGAATGGAAAATGCTTAGTATAGAATTCCAAGGATGAATTCGTTCTTTCTACCCATCGGTATGAGAATGTTTACACACTAAACTTATAAGACCTTAGAAGCCAAGATGTACCTTTCATTAGTTCAATGGAAGATCAATATTGGTTATGAAATTGAAGGTTAGGACATTATAACCTTAAAAACTTATGAATATTAAGTAAGAAAGGACTTGTTAAGGATCTATCGAATCTTAGATGTGATTATTAAAAATTTTGTGACCCTTTTCAATATGGAAAGAAACATAAGTCAATATTTAAATTTATTTTTGAAGTCTAAACTACTGATGCTTTATAATTAGTACACATGGATCTTTTTGGTCCTATAAAAACTGGAAGTATCAGAGGAAAATACTATGTATTTGTTCTAGTTGATGATTACACCAGATTTATATGGGACTATTTTCTCGCAAATAAATATGAATCCTTTTCTTTATTTAAAAATTTTACAACCAATGTTAAAAATGAGAAAAAACTTCCATTGATAACTATTCATAGTGATCATAGTGGGGAATTTGAAAATTCATATTTTGAAACTTTTTGTAGTAAAAGGGGCATTACACATAACTTCTCAACTCCAATAACTCCTCATCAAAATAGTGTTGTTGAAATAATAAACTGAATTCTTTAAGAGATAATAAGAACTATGTTGATTGAATACTCAATTGCTAAACATTTTTGGTCTAAAGCTATTAATAATGTTTGTTATATTATAAATTGAGTTTCAATAAGGCCATTTTTTAATAAAACACATTAGGAGTTATAGACAGGTCAAAAACCAAAAGTATCATGCTTCAGAGTATTTGGATGAAAATTATTCATTTTTAATACAAAATATAACTTACATAAATTTTCACCCAAATCCGATGAAGGAAAATTCTTAAGCTATTCCACTAGTTTTAAGGATTATAGAGTTTTCAACAAAAATTCTTGTACTATTGAGGAAACAATACATGCCAAATTTGAAGAAACTGATCCTTTTTTAAACAATATTAACCGACATATTCATATGTGTTTTCTAAAACTAATTACCAACACTTGATAGAAGATTCTTCTAATAAAGAGAATATCCAAGAAATTGTTTCTGAAGTATTCACTCCAGAAGAATTTCTACCCTATATTGATGAAAAACATTTACAACGCCCAAGTCATTTTTTTCTTAGGAATCACCCTAGTGATAATATCATTGGTGATGTAAATTAACCCATAATAACTATAAGTTATTTAAGAAATTAAGTAGAAAATCTTGATTTTATTTCTTAATTCAAACCCAAAATTCCTAATGAGGTTTTAGGTGATGAAAATTATATCAAATCTATGTAAGATTAAATAAATGAATTTTAAAGAAATCAAGTATGGACCTTGGTTGAAATACCTAAAGAAACCTCTGTAATTAGAGTAAAATGGGTCTTCAGAAACAAATGTGATGAAAATAGAACCATTGTAATAAATAAAGCAAGATTAGTTGCTAAAGGTTATAATCAACAAAAATAAATAGACTATTTAGAAACCTATGCTCCAGTAGATATTCTTGAATCTATTTGTATTCTATTATCCTTTTCAGAATTCTTTAATTTCAAACTTTTTAAAATGGATGTGAAGTGTGCTTTCCTTAACAGATATAATCAAGAGGAAGTCAACCTCTTGGTTTTGAAGATATAAAACATCCTAGATACATTTATAAACTTACCAAAGATTTATAGAAACTTAAACAAGCCCTAAGATCCATGTATGATAGACTTATATGATTTCTTTTACAAAACAATTTTGTCAAGGGAACTACTAATCCAACTCTTTTTATAAATAAATAAAAATGTTTTGATTATTCAAATTTATGTTGATAATATTATATTTGGATCAACTCAGCAATCCTCAATAGATTTATTTGCAAATATTATGAAATGTGAGTTTGTGATGATTATAATATAATGCCCCAAGAAATTAAAATAGAAATTTATTTTATGTGAGGATTTATTTAATTTTTATAATTAAAATTTTGCCATTAATTTGAAATAAATAAAATACAATAATTCTAATTTTTTTAAAAAAAATTATATTAATTAAGGGTAAAACATTTTTATATGAAAAATAATATTAATATTTTTTTAACATAATATATTTTATAAATATATGAAAATATATCATGTTTTCGTTTTATAAAATTTATAAATTATAAATATATATATAACTATTTTATTACAAAAAAAACACACATTATATTTATATTTTAAATAAGAATGTAATTTGAATTAGTTATAAATATTTAAAAAACACTTCAATTATATTTATATATATATATATATATATATTTATATAAACAGATTTACACTTATAAAAATGTTATTTGATTTATTTATAAAAAATGAATTTTATATATATATATATATAATTAAAAACATTAAAATTATATGTATGTATATATAACTAATTTGTACTTATAAAAATGATTACACTTTTTAAAAATATATATATATATAATTATTTCTTTAAAAAATTCACAGTTTATATAGAGAAAATAACGGATGAATGATAAAAAAATGATGATAAGTCTTGATTAAAAAAATGTTAAATAATCATAATATATTAATATATTAATATAATGATTATATAACAAAATAATAATATATTATTAACATTATTGACTTTACAAAACCAAAAGGGATAAAGTTATGGAACGCGTAGATAGAAAGGAGGAAAAAAAATTGAAACGACGTGACAAGTACACTCAAGATATGAGTAAATAAAAAACAAAAAAAATCATATTAAATATAATATAATATGAAATGTTGATTGAAATAATGGAAATTAAAAATAATAATGTATAACCATGAGAATGTTAAAAGAAACCCAAATTGTTATTTTAAATGGAAACTAACAAAGTGTAAGGTTTCAATAGGACTTTCATATCTACAAATTTTCCTTTAAAAAATCATCTTATAAAGGAAGGTTTAAAATATATTATTATATATTTATAACCCTCCTTGCACCCCAATAACATCCTAAAATCACAACCCAATTTTCCCATGATGTCCTACTAAATTTCCAGAAACCTCAAATCCCTCATTTGATCCAAACTAAGGTAAGGGTTTGTTGTATTCCTTCAAATAATCCTTGTTTTACTAAGGTTTGTGTGTGTGTGTGTGTGTATACACATATATATATAAATATCTAATTGAATTGTATATAAAATAAGTTCTTGTTTTAAAATTTTATTTCTATATCATAAGGTTTGTAAGGGTACAACTTATTTTTGACTAATTACCTTGAAAAAAAATACATATACATGTATATGTATATATATAATTATGTAAGATCATATTTTGGTATTTCAAAACACATGTAGGATAAGTTTTAATAATTTAAACGATTTTTTTTCTAAAATATTATTGTTTTAAGGATGTGATTTTAAGTTCATTTTTCAAAAAAAATCATATATATGTGTATATACAGGCGTATATACACATATATAGCTTAATATTTTCAGAATATATATATATATATGCATATATGTATACACACACACACACATATATATATATATATATATGCACATATGTATCAATTCCTTAAGTATATTTATTCTTTATCATTAATTTATAAGTTATAAATGGTATTTAACAACCATCCAACTAGTTTTTAAAGATCTAAGTAAGTTTAAACTCCTTAATTCACCATGTTTACACATTTTCATGTGATAAAACTTATCATCTCATGTGAAACAGGTTATTATTTTATATGAAAACATTTATATGCATCTCCTAACATGTCATGCATGAATAATTATAGTCATCATCTAGATCATCTGTGAAATTCCAAGAATTTTGAGATTATACATGCACCTAATCCATGTTTCATGCAATTATAGTTCTTGAATAATAATAAGTTTTTTTTAGCATGGGATTCTCTAAAAACTGTTTTTAGAAACTCTTGAAGAAAGTTTTGATGACATGTGATAAGAATGATTATTTTATTTTAAATAAAATAATAATTTTTATGTATATTTGAAATGTTTTGGGAAGAAAATGAAAAATGTGGGTCCATGAGAAAATGTTTTCGAAAACTGGCACTGATAAGCTATGTGAAGTTAAGGGAAGTGAACCCATAAGTTTTAATTATTAATAGTGACCTTATGTATGGGTTTTTATAAAGACTGCCAAGTATCATTAATAACCCACTAGTAAATTAATATTTTCTAAGGGTAATTCCCAACAAATTTTCAATTATTGTTATTTTGTGAAATACTGGTTTTCTATATATGTATTCAAGTATTGTGAAAAATAAATTTAAAGTATGTATACTTATTTTCAAGAAATTTTTTAAGGGATTTTTTTTTGTTGTTTTGAAACCCCTTATTGGGAATTTTATTCTCACCCTACATATTATAATTACTTTTATAGGTTTAGAAAACTTGTTTCATTGAAACTCTGTTGTGGAAGCAATACGCTGAAGAATATTTGTTTTCAATTTGTGTATTTTTTTGAAATGTAACTCATGTGTCTAATTTTCCATATCCCATACCGTAAAAGGTACTCTTTTGTATTTAATGTTGTGTATTTATTCAAGTTTCTTTAATAAAAAAACTGAACAGCATTTGTAAAGGGAGGAACCTGGGTTTCAGGTTCGGGTATTTATATATAATGGGGGAGTTAACATTCTTTCTTAGTTTTTAAATATCTCAAAAACCATAAGGAGCCTATATATCTCAATATAAGTATATTAAATATCTTATTAAAAAGTATTTATAAAAAAACACTAAAAGTATTAGTACTCCAATCAGAACCTCAAAAACCCTCGACCTTAATGAAGCTAGACAGCCAGTTAATCAAACAACTTTTAGAGGTATGATAGAAAGTTTACTATATTTAACAGCTAGTCGTCCAGTCTTAATGTTTTCAGTATTATTATGTGTAAGATATCAAGAAAATATAAAATAATATCATTTAAAATCTATGAAAATAATTTTTCATTATTTAAAGAGAACTATAGATTTGGGACTTTTTTATTCTTCTGTAAATGATTTTGAAATAAAACAAAATTGGATGCTGATTTTAGTGGTTGTAGAATGGATATGAAAAGTACATCTGGAACTTTTCATTTATTAGGAGATTCATTAGTTTATTATTCCTTTAAGAAACAACACTCAGTAGCACTTTCTACTGCTGAAGTTGAATATATAGCAGCTGGAAGCGGTTGTGCTCAAGTGTTGTGGATGCAACACACACTCACTGATTATGGAATGAGTTTTACTAAAAATAAAATATTATGTGATAACACTAGTTCCATATCCCTAAGAAAAAACCCTTCACATCACTCGTGTGCCAAGCATATAAATATTAGGTATCACTTTCTCAGGAATCACACACTTAAAAAAGATATTATTTTACAATTTATCGGAATGCAAGAAAAACTTGTTGATGTTTTTACAAAACCATTACCTTCTGATAGATTTGATTACATTAAACAAAATTTAGGAATGATAACTATAAAGTAATCATTCATTTCCACTTTTTTTTAAAACTGTATCCTTAAATTAAGTTACTCATTTTCATATGGGGGTACATTTGAAATTTTTTCTTTAAATTTTTTTCTGTTTGGATCCTATCAAAAAAAAATTGGAACCTATCAAAAAAAATTAGACCCTAATAAAAAATTTGGACCTTAGTAAAAAAAATTCAAACTTTCTTATTATAATAAAAAAATGGATTTAAAACTTCTAAGAATAATTTATTTCAAATACTAATAATTCTTTTGAGAACTCTAAAAGGTATAAATTCTTTCATATTACTTCTTAAATTCAATTCTCTATGTTGGTATTTCATTTTTTTAATCATCTTATCTTAAAACTATTTAGTTTCCTCAAAACCTCAAAAGTTCAGAACTTATAAAACCTTCTTCAGCTCAATTTCAATTATCAGATCAGATCCGTCTATTTTCAACCATGAGATTAATCTTGGAATCCAAACTATTTCCTCACCACCTATATATATAATGAGACCCCCATGTCCCTCATAAATCTCCACTACCTTATTCCTGATTTTCTACCAACCTTAAAAACCCTCAATCTGATTCTTTTCCATTTCCTTAAATAAAAATGTCTCAGTCAGTATCTTCTCAAAGTTCAATGCCTACATCAAAGGAATTCAAAATTGGTTTATATTTTGATAAATTTTAGTTGATCAAGCCTTGTTTCTCAAGTATGATTATTTATTAAATAAGATCATAAAGTTCCAAGGATAGAAATATATATGTATTTCAAAAAGAAAAGGATATCAGGATCTAGTCTATCCAGAACTAGTTATTGAGTTTTATGAATTAGTTGAGTTTTTTATAGAATGGGGGAAAGATAAGGTATAGTTTAAATGCTATAGAAAATCATACTCAATGTCCTTCAAGAAAGAAACTAATGTCCTAGTTTACCCTTTGATGGAGAAGATTTATACCCTTATAACAAACTTCTAGAATCAAAAGGTTATTTCAATAATGAAAATTCAATATAATCTTTATGCCTTTAGTAAATAAAGAAGTCAAAAATTCCTCATCTCACCTCCAATAATTGGATTATAGAATTATGGATGCAATTTTTACTCATTCTGATAAAAGGAGACAAATATGCCATCATGGTAATAGATATCTTTATGATAAATTTTACTGTAAATATAAGGAAGATAAACTTAATTAGATACATATTTTTGATGATCAGTAAGATAAAGGACGGATCAATCAAGTCTCATATCCTCATGTTTCTAACAACTTTTCCAAAGTTTTTAGTTAATTACTTTAACACTTTCAATGTTCCTTGTAAGTTTAAGCCAAAGAAGTTCAAGATTATTCTTTTAAGTGACAACACACCTAAAAATGAAATATTCTTTTGATGAAAAGACTAAGGAGTTTGTTGATTTATCTAAAAAGGTATTTCAAGTAGAAGAAAGTTCTAAGAAATGGATAGTTGAGTCTAAGAAAATAAAATCTCAAGCTTCCAAACTGTAAAATTCAAAGAAGCATAAATATTACCTAGATAAAGTCGTTTTAAAGTGGAGAAAATATCGAGAGAAAAGGGAAGAAGGAGATCCAGTATTTGGCATAAATCTAGATAAAGCAAAAGACTTAAAAATTCAAGAAATTCAAGAACTAGAAAAAATCCAAGGATAAGAAGCTTAAGAAAAAAGTAGTGGAAACTGAGTTGTTCTAGGCTTTATTAAAAGCCTCAAAAATGGCATTAGAAAACATTCCTATTTTGGAATCCTTCCTTCAAGAATCTGAACTTCCCCATATTTTGTCAAATCCAATTCTCACTCTTTATCGAATATGATTCTCATAATTTATCAAATATTATTCTCATAATTTATCGAATCTGATTCTCATACTTCATCAAATTTGATTTACACTATTTCTTGAATCGGATTCTCACACTTCATCGAATCTGGTTTACACAGTTTATCAAATATGAATCACACTATTTTTAGAATCTGATTCTCATCATTTATAGAATCCATTTTTCCTTGTTTTAATAATTCGATTTCATAACTTTCTCAAAACCGATTAGTTACTATATTTTTTTATTTTTATTATACAAATAATCGAATTCATGTATATTTTTAATATTTATTACATGATAATGTTTCTCATGATATTTTTTCTTATGCTAAAACGATGTTGTCTAATTTGTTATTTTATGACCGTTGTAAGTTCCAGTTGTATAAATCCCTCTAAAATTTCTAGAAAAATATGGCCATTGGAGACTAAGTAAACCATTTCATTCCAATCCTATAAATACCTCATTACTTTGTCATTTTTAAAAAGATAGATCGACTATTGTGCATGTCTACATGCTTTCAATTTTCTCTATTGTGAACTGATTGTTCCCAGTATTTGTAACTATAGTAAGAGAGTATCAATCTTAAAGAAACCTTGTTATATTGTCTCTTTAGTATTTTCTTCATGCATCCAATTTTATAATTGAGGGACTCTAGTGAAAGGAAGACAGAGGTTTTGATTACCTGCTAAATCGAGGTATTGTGGGGATAGCAAGATAGAAGTTATATCTAATATTTTGTGGATCGAGTTCTTACCCTGGTGTGGGTAAGACAGACTTTCTTGAAAGTATAAATCAAGTTACTTTTATCAAAATTCATTAGATACCATTCTCTTTGGGTTAAAAAAATTCATTCCATTTTTTTTTACTTGTTTTGTTACAAGTTTCTCAATTCTGTTGTAATTACTTTTAAATGGAAAGTGATACTTTATATTCATTCTCAATTGTATAAAATCTGATTTAAGATTCTATACGCTTTAAGGTAGAATCAATATTTTAAGTAAACCTATGACTTGAATTCATTACGATATACATATTTATCAGACTCAATGTGTTTTCAAGTCTTTTATAATCGGACTCAGGTCCATTCTGATTTCGTTAACAGAAGAGGGTTTAGTAGATTTGATTTTTTTAACTTTGTTAAACAAATATTTCTATAAGATTAAAAATTAAAGTTTATAAATATACAATTCACCTCACCCCCACCCCCCACCCCCTATTGTATTTGAGCATATGCATACATATTTAAATCCAACACCTTTACCCCAAGTAATGAAGATATGTATTATGTTTTATGTTTCTAATAAGGGTTTTAGTCAAGAAGAACCTAGTGGGAGATAATGTAGCTCACTTATGTACCAGTTTTCATGTTTCTAGGTTTCTAAAGGAACTATACTAGTACGTTCTTTGGGTTTTTATTTTAATAGTGTTTTAAGTATTCCAAAAAAGTAATGTAATGTCTATGTATGTTAAGACTGGGTTGTTATAGTTGGTATCAAATAAAAGGTTTAGTTAACATTTATAAACTCGGATGATAAAACTTTAGTGAGATCTCTAGGAATATTTCTAAGGATATTTCTAGGGATGTCTCTAAGGATAAGTATAAGGATGAGTTAACGTTTAGGAAAATTTCCTAGAATTTTTGGTAAAGGATAGAGTGAGTGGTTTCTTAGCAATATATCCATGTCTGGATACTACAAGTGGATATGAATTTATCACAAAGGTACCTAAGAGTAACAACTATGAAAAGGTGTCTTGGGATTGACTTGGAATAACCTAGTACATGACAACGGGTCTTACTGCACACTTGGTTTGACACTCCTGGGGGATATGCTTTGGAAATTAAAAAACTCTTTATGAATCATCATGAATGATTTGAATAAAATATAATGATTAATAACCTAGGATAAACCTAATGTGTCTATGATTAAAAGGTATGTGTTATGATTTAGACATCCTATAATAAATTTTTCATGATTATGCGGTTTTCTTCTATAATATGTGTTTCTTGCCCTGTGCTTTCTGGTTTTAGTCAATGGTGGGAACTAGAAGGAACATGATTAACATTGAATTTTTCAGATGAAAAAATTATAATAATTATGAAAATCTATTTCCCAAGTGGAAATCTCATAAATATAATCAGGAAGGTGGTATGAGTATTGGTTATACATATGAAGATAAAGATACCACAAACGACATGTAAAAGGTATGTGATGTTCTTACAGTATTGTTTACATTAAACATAAGAAGTATGATTATGTTTATGTTGAGGAACCTTAAGACACTATTTATATTTCATATTCTAGGAAATAGTTATTAATGAATAAGTTGATGAATCTTGAGTAACAGTTTAAGAATAAATTTTTATGAAGGAAGTATTTATATTTTGGAATTCAAATATTATGTTATATGACTCATGAAATATATAAGTATTTTTAGTATAAATTTTTTATAAAGGATTGAAAATGATATGTTGAATTGTGATGAATACTTATAAAATTGATATTTTGATTAAGGGATGATAACCCTTAATGTGTTAAAGATGTTGAGAAAATTGTTTTTATCTTTGATAAAGAGATTATTGATCTAGATAAATTGAATTGGATAGTATCAATGACCTTAGAACCAAATTATGATTTTTTGAAAAGGTGGTTTATGTCATCAATGATGAAGTTTACAAATTTTTTGATTTAAGGAATAGATCTAATATGCATTGGAATAAGGAAGCATGAATTTTTTCCAAAAGTATGAATGGTAATTCAGGTTATTACTATGTTTCAAGAGTATTTAAAATGAGGGTATTCACATGTTTGGAATGTGACAACCATGAGATACTTTTTGATATATTGAGGATCAATGTTAAATTGATTTTGTGTCTTTATTTCTAATGTTTTGGATTTTTATCATTCATAATGGTTATAAGGTTAACTATTTATGGAAATATTATGTTACACTTCGGATAACATTTGTGAGATTAATGTATTATCTCACCATGTGAGGATTTATTCATATTGGATAACCTGATCTAACAACTCTGTGTTGATTATAATTGATGACAAATTGGATGGAATATCATGGATCTCATAATCTGTTAGTACTTCAGGAGTAAAAAACACCTTCCTTTTTAGAGAAAGAGGTGGAGTAGATCAAGGCACAAAAAAGGGTGAGATTGTACTAAATAAAGTAAGTAAATCTTCTCATGAAAATTATTTAACTCTTGGAAAAGAATCTTGAAACCAAAAAGGTTATCCTAGCACCTTTATTTATATTGAATCATATAGTCTCTTAAATCATTGAAGATTTATAGTTTTGTGATCACCTACTTCTACTTATCAATGTTCTCAATCACTCTCCATCAGAACATGATGGTCATATTTATCTTTCATGTCCATTTTTTTCACTTCACACCTATGTTATTCTATATGGAAACCTAGTTATATGTTACTTTGGGTAATTTTTATGTTTCCAACTTTCCTTTTTTTAAAGGAAGCTTTAGTATTCATTTTTATGATGTGGGTTTCTATGAAAGGAATTGTCAAGTATTAAACCATTGATAACCCAGAAATATTTTTAGGCCTAAATTAATTTTAAAGGGGGGTAGAATGTAACACCCTGAGATTTGTGAAATATTTTTTTTGAATTAATTTAATATTTTTTATATTTTTCATTTCACACAACATTGAAAATAACTACACACACACACACACACATATATATATATATATATATATATATATTAAATCACTAAGTTTGGTTTGCGTTATACACAATATCAAGTTAATCATAAACTACACACAGCATAAAGGTAAGCTTTCCCTACATGGAACACCAGGGTTATCTTACGTTACATACAAGACTAACTTTCCTCGATGGATTGCAAAACATGCAAGATCGAGTTTTACTAAACGATAATATATTATTAAAAATATTATTATTTAATATAATAAGATATAACCTAGCCATTAAATTAGTAATTATTAAAAAAATTAACTTACTTATCAAAATCTATGGTTTACAAAAATATAAAAATAATTCTTTTGTTACAAATTAATTAAAAATAAATATGAAAACTGATTGAATATAAAGGAAAATATTATTATTTTATACTCACATGGTTTTTTATCCTAATAAATTAAATTAATTACAAATAGTGAGTGATATTATTGTAATATATATATTTAATATTCAACCAAATATCTTTTGTTTTCATACAATATATTTTATTGGCATAGGATAAGAACAAACTCAATTTATGCATAAAATATTATATTTTTATAAAAAATCACTTTTATCACCTTTTAATGATGAACTTATTTTAAATATAATTTTTCGAACTTTTATAAATCTTATATGTAAAAATAAACTTCATATTTTAAATTAAAACATAAAAATTAGTATAAGGTGAATTTTTGGTATTTTTCTATGATGTTTCATTTTTTAATGAATAAGTGAAAAATACTGAATTTTAAATCAAAACTGTTTTTTCATCTAATTTATTTATAAGTTTAAATTATATTTTATATTGGTTTAAAAGTTTAATTAGATAATAATTTTATCAATTAATCCAATTTAGTTCATTGGAATCAATTACACTTTGATACTGACTATAAAAAAGTAGCAAACTTTTGGATTTTTTTACTTTAAAAACCCATAGTGTCGTCCCATCAGTAGAATTAAATTTAAATTAATTTATACCACTTATATAATTTTAATTTGGAAAAATAGATTCCATGTTTTTAATCATCATAGTATATAATTTATAATAATGTCAACTTAGTTTTTGACTAGAAATATTAACGAAAGTAATTAAAATTAATTACAATAATTAAGGTAAAATTAAGCATAACAAGGGAATAAAACTTAAACTTAAGTGCCCAAATGACCTATACACTAATACAAAACATATTTTATGGCCATATTTTGTCCATAAACCTTAAATTATTGATTTTTTTGTTTTTTATGACTTTTTTTAGGTAAAAATGTGGGTATATATAACTTGTTTTCAAAAATGTCAAGTGTGTCATTTCCCTTCCCTATAAAAGGCTACCACCTCTCCCTCTTCTTCAAACATATCAAACCAATTAGTTTCAACCAATATATACTCACTAAACTTACCAGAACCCCTACATTCTTCCTTGAAGCCTCCTTTTTTCACAAATCCTTCCAAGGAATCCCTTTGGTGCAAACCAAAAAAAGTTACATGATTAAGAGGTAACACCCTCCCTCAAACTCTTTTCTTTTATTTCCATTATGCACTCCCTAAACTCTTATTATTCCATGATTTTATGAAAAAACCAATATCCTCAACATACCATTATTTTTTTACACTAATATTTTGACCTATACTTACACACACTTCCATTTAATGGGTAATGAACATATTGTTTACATGTACAGCAAACTACCGCCTCACGAAACGATGATAGTTCATATTTCCTTTACTGCCTCTCATGTTGGAAATTATGATGGATAATATATTTATATATGATATATATGATATTTATAATTTCTTTATGCTTATTTAATTTTTATTTAGAACATACCCTTATACTTTCCATCTTTTGTAAATATGATAATTTCGTTTGAGGAAGTGTGGACTACCTCCCCCTCAAAGAAATGTGATTCATTCACACACAACATAGAATGTATTAAGGATATGTTTATTGAACCTATATTATATATATGACATAATAATTTTAATTTAATTATATTATATACATATATATATACATATATTTAATTTACTTTCTTTCTTTCAATACATCAATAAAACGGAAGCAGCATTCATGCATACATACAGCTTACTATCTCCATGAACGGTGTATTCCATTTCATACTTATATATTCTATATATTATTATAATAAAAATATAATTAATATTAATTATATTTATATCATGGTTTAAATTCTGTAAATCATTATCTAAGTATAAGTATCAATTATATAACAAATTAAGACACACACAAAAAAAGCAAATATTACCTGAAGCGTAACCTTAATGTAGAATTATTAAAAATGGGGTAATACAAAGTCATAAAAACATATATGTAATTATATATAATATGGTTTTGTAAAATATGTATAATAAACTTATGTTTATTATATAAGAGGTTCTTACAAGTACAAAGAGAGTCAAGACACAAGGTAAGTGGATTTCATCTCACTTTTTATTTTCAAGAGATACATGCCTTAATTATCACACATTTCATTTTTGTGGTGTGTATAATTCCCCTGAGTGTATTCTATAATTATTATAATTTAATTTATGAGTATTTAAATATCCATTGTATGATCATTATTTCATGGGGTCTATGTTTCAAAAGTTACCAAATCGGTAAAGTGATTTTGTCTCAATTTGCCTTCTTTGAGATACATGTCATGTTATGCACTTATATTTTTCCATGAGGTGTATATACTTAGTTTGAAATTTTATATTGTGAATATATTTATTTTCATGATATTTTAAGATTCATTTAAATTTTTTTCCATTTTTTAGGATCCAAAGTTACCAAATTAGTAGCGAATTATGGCTACAATATCACCATTTATCAAGATTGTTTATGATTATGCTCCCATTGATAAAATATTATGATCCATATCTCAAGAACTATTATGAGTTTTATTACCCTCTGGTTATTCATGTTATATCCAATTAATGGTACAATTTTTCCAATCTTTGGTACATAAGATGATCGAGAAAGTTTTTTTTAACAAAGTCCTACTTTACCTCTCCCTTCGGTCAGAAATATTTGTTCCCTCAAAACAATGTCTTATAAAAGTTTTAATAAAATATTCTATTATTTTTCTATGATATTTAAAAGAAATTGTTACCCATGATTTAATTTTTTAAACAAATTTTTTTTTAATAATGAATCTTCTTATCATTTTCTGATCAAGGCACCATTTTAAACTTTTTACAGTGAAAAAGGAATGTTTGGTGTGTACAGATTTATCCACCATTATAACCTACATTACATTGAATATTATTTTACAAGATTAAAAGGTTATTTTTTTAAAAAAATCCTAATATTCTATAAATTTTTTGTTTCAAATTATTTTCAAATAAAATGGTTTTCAAAACGTTTTCAGTCTATTTTATAAGTTTTCAAGGAAAATGGTTTTAAAAACATTTTCAAGATTATTTTATAAGTTTTAAAAGAAAAAGTGTTCTCAAAACCTTTTCAAGATTTCTTTATAAGTTTGTAAATTATTTTAAAAGAAATAGTTTTCAAAACGCTTTCAAGATTTATTTATATGTTTTCAAAGAAAAAGGTTTTCAGAATGTTATCAAAGATTTCTTTATAAGTTTTTAAAGTTTATTTTCAAATAAAATATTTTTCTAAAGGTTTTATATTTTAAAAATACTTTTCAAATAATAAATGATATTTTCCTCAATAAATGTTTTAAAATATCTTTCCAAGTTATTTTTTATCTAAGATGACATCCTTTTATGTTACTCATTCCCTTCTAGGAAATTATCCAAAGGTTTTATTCATATTCTTTCTTGAATGGTTTATTTTTTGATAGAATGATTCTTATGAAACCCATTTATATTCCAAAGGTTATACTATTTTGAAACCCACTTCTTTTCATGGGTTATGATTTGATAAAATTATTATTAAAGCTATGTCTTTTCCATAGGTTATGATATGATGAAATATTAGTGATACCCATTTCATTTCATGGGTTTTGATTTTTTTGTTTATAGAAATTGTCTCTTTTTATGGGTCATGATATGATGAAAGTTTTATTATCTTATGTAACATGTATAAATTATTTTATTATGAGATAGGTAGGACCTATATCTACCTCCAATGTATTGGGTAAATATTTATATCTCATGAGATAATGATGTGAATCAATTCGATGGACTTGATCCACTATATGAAGATGGGGAAAATTGGTCCACTATGTAAATATGGGGAAACCTAATCTATTAAAAGGAAAGGACAATGTGGTATTTCCCAAATATACCAAAGTGTTTAGGTTTAAGCGGTCTCTTATAGTTTAGCTTGGGTTGCCAAATCCTCATAGACCTAAGAAGTAACCTACAAACACATACATTCTATGGATTGTTTTTTGCTAAAAAGTGGCCAAATTGGGTTGATTTTATATGGGTTTAAGTGAAATCTAATAGAATTAAGTGAATTCAAATTAAGATAATGAGTTGATCCTAGGTTATCACTTGGGGTGGATTTGATGCATTCCTTTTTCAATTATTTCAATTTCTTATATTTTGAGATGGGTTTATTTAATAAAATCAAACAAAATCATCAATTCCTGGTTTAATACCTAAACACCCTAATACTAATCACCTATAAACTTGTAAGATTAAAGTTTTGAGCATTCCAATTTAAAGGTTCGTATTATCACTTGAAGTGTGCGGCCATAAAATTCAAAAAGGACGAAGAAGTTTTAAAATCATCAAATGAAATTCTCAATTAAAAGAATTGATTAGAAGTTAATATAGTGAGAAATAACATCCAATACATCCCATTTATACTCCCTTGGATCAATCCATAATATGGTTATCCCTCCATTGATTCTATGGTTTCAATGGAAGCGGGAAGTAGACTCATGAGGGAGGAATTGAAGAAGTAAAAAAATAATAAAAATAAAACAATCACTCCACTATTTTGTGAATAATTTCACAATATTTGGTGTGAATAAAATCACACCAAACGACGGTATCAATGTGATAATAAGAACAGAAAAATATAAGATGAATAATTTTTATTGAAAACTAATGTGATTCGAACAACTCGAAAATGAAGAAGAAAAATATAACATCAAATGGGAACCATAACATTTAAATGAAACAAAGCACTAAAGAATCCCATATCCTTCCAAAACAATACCTTAAATAGGTTTTTTTGAATCCTTGGTTTGATCCTCCAATATTCCAAGTCTCATAAATTAATTGAGGTAGTCCATAAGTGGGTGGAAAGTTGAGGGAGAGTTGATTTTTCCACCCTTGACAAACAATCTGATCCAACTTTCATCCACTAAATAGAAATGCCAAAAGAATCTTATATATGGCCGAATTTCAGTGGGTTATAGGAGACAAAATGAATATAAGAATGTCTCCTAAGTGTCTGTAAAATTTTATCCAAAATGGATATTTTGTTTGCGAGATATGTGTAGAATGGTGATCTGTTTTTCTAGGCCGCAGAATCTAGCCCAGAATTTTATCTCCAAATTGTGCCACATGAAACTCCCTTTAACACTAATAATTATCTCTTGTAAATTTTTGATGAAATTTTCCCCTTGATTTCATATATCTTTAGTTCAATTTTCAGAATTATTGGACTTGTATTGTGGCCACTAAAGTCTATTTATTGGGCCTTTTTCCAGTTTACTTTTCCCAGAATATTGTTGGTTTAAGGCCAACTTTGGTGGTCTTCTAATGTGAATATTCAAGTGATCCAAAAACATGAATTATTACTTATAGAATGGGAGACCTGAAAATAAAATATGAAAATATAATCAAGAATATTTTTTGTTTTAGGTGGTGTTCAAAAAATTTACCATGTAATAGTGCATTTCAAGGACTTACAATCATAATGTGAAATGATATTCAAAGTGTAAAATGCACTAAAATGGTGTTTATGAATAATAAACAACATGAATATTATATATATTAAAAATGAATAGTATCCTCATTTAGTATATAATCATACCCCCCAACTTGAGTTTTTCTAGTCCCGAGCAAAATATATCTCAAAAACATGAAATTTGAATTCCCATTTCCAAAACATTTTAATACACAATGATCACCAAAAACCCTTATACCAAAAAAACATGAAAAAATAAAAATATTTTAATAAAATATAGTTTCATAAGAATATCCCAATCCCAATCTCATTTCTTTGTTCAAATTCATTTCCATATTTCATCTAATATCAATTAAGTGTGATGATGTGTTGTGTATCACAATAGACATGGGGTTTATCTTTATTCAAGGGGGAAATGATGGAAGCGCTAGGTGGAATAAAATTTCAATATTAAGATGAGTATTCATTTTCTTTTTTGTTATTTTTACATGGTAATTGAAATTGCACTCAACATAGTCAACCCATGTAGCAAGACTTTGCCGATGACTCACAGGATTAAAGACCTTAGGGCACCAAGTGAAGCCCACATACTCATGAATCATCTCGAGTTAAATCAGTAAAAAACAAAGTAAAATTACCATAAATAGAGATAAAATTACTAACTATGGGCCAAAAAACTATGGAGTCATGATCCTCAAGTGTCTAAATCCACACATTAGGTCATTTCATTTCTCTACACGCAAATTTATTATTTTATTTTTTTTGATTTTTTTTTTTTGATTTTTTTTTTTTTTTGATTTTTTTTTTTTTTTGAATACTCATATTAAAACTAAAATGATCACCAAACCTATGCTATTTATTTAGGGGACCCCGTGAACTCAAACTAATACCCCACAATCAAAAGGACGTGCATTGTGATCTTTTTTTATTTAGACGAAAATATAAACGATGAAATATCACATTAGACAGCCACACTTTCCAAAATCAATGCTCATGAAATTATACATGGATTAAAATAAAAATTAGGGCATGCTAAATTATTTGATATTCAGTTTCAAAGTTTTCAATGTGTATTATTGTGTTCAAAGTTAAGTGAAATTTTCCTACCATTTCACACATTTTTTATTTCATAAGGATTTTCTTTCATTATTTTCACCCCCCCCCCAACTTAGAAGAACATTATCCCTAGTGTTTAAAGAAAATAAAACTTAAGGGGGTAAAGGTGATGAGTTCAAAGAGGATATTAAAAATGAGAATCATGGAATTAAGTCACCTGGTGGTTGAAGTTGACTTTTATGCTACTCCAATTTAATCCTTCAATATCCATGTCACCTTTAGAGGTCCATAGTTGAACAAGGAAAAACAAAAAAACAAACAAAAAACAATATTTATTTATTTATTTATATAAAAATAAAATAAAATATAAGTATATATACAAAAATTATAGAATAAGGAAGCACTATAAGTCATAGGTTAGTGGAAAGCGTGTGCCCCTGTACCCCTTCGGTCCTGGGTTCAAGTCCCTGCAGCTTCTCCAGTTATGACGGGGTTTGACCCATGACCTAAAACATGTCCTTTTATTTTATTTTTTATTTTTTTTAATTAATATTATTATTTTTTGTATTTTTATTTTAACCTTCAAACAGGTAAAATAAAATAAACTGATGATACATTGTCTTCTTTTTAAATTTCTGGATAAGGTATTACTCATGGATCACACCACATGATAAAGATGAATACGGCGCTCCCCTTTCATACTTATCCATACTCATAATAGAATAACATGTCAAAAGGATAATGTACTATCATATTCAAAGTTTATTGATTAAGTATTTTTTAAAAATATAAAAATAATTCATTAATCTTATTTGAAAAATAAAGATGATTCGCAAATATTGGAAACATAAAAACCACGGGTTGCCTCCCATACAGCACTTTTGTTTAACATCGTTAGCCCAACATGGATCCTAAATCTATTAACTTTTTACTGGTTCATAGGTTGGATCAATTAACTCAACCTCTGTTTCCTTTTTATTGAATGATTCAATGAATGATTTTAACCTATGACCATTGACCTTGAAAATGTGACCACTTGTGGGTTCCTAAATCTCTACTACCCCATGGGGGTACACATGATGAACTATGAATGGACCTGACCATCTAGACCTTAACTTTCTTAGGTGTAAATGAAGTTTCAAACTATACAAGAGCACGAATTTTCCCAGTTCAAAGTGATTAACTTTGAGATTCCTAGATTGGTAGGCTTGAACTCTAGCTTTATTTATCCTTGAATTTTCATAAGCCTCTATCCTAAGTTCCTCAAGTTCATTAAGATCTAATTTCTTCTTTTCTTTGGCCAAAGAAATGTCAAAATTCATTTTTTTGATTTCCCAAAATGCCTTATGCTCAATTTCAATAGGTAAATGGAATGATTTTCCATAAAATAACCTATATGGTGACATGCCTAGGATGGTTTTGAATGTTGTACGATATGACCAAAGGGCATCCAAGAGTTTATCAAACCAATATTTTCTAGAAGGATTGATATTTTTTTCAAGAGTTTTCTTAATCTCCCTATTCACTAACTCGGCTTTACCATTGGTTTGAGGATTGTATGTATTGGAAAATTTATGAGAAATATCATACTTAGACATGAGTGGAGATAATGGGAGGTTGCAGAAATGGGTTCCTCGATCACTGATTATAGCCCTAGGAATTCCAAATTGAGAAAATATGTGCTCTTTTAGAAATAGGATCACAAAATTATGGTCATTGGACTTGGTGGGAATGGCCTCAACCCATTTCGAGACATAATCAATAGGTAAGAAGATGTAAAGGTATCCCATGGAGTTTGGGAAGGGTCCCATGAAATCAATTCCCCAACAATCAAAGATTTCAATGACCAGAATGGGAGTAAGGAGAATTTGATTCTTTTTGGTAATGGATCCTAATTGTTGACATTGAGGACAACTTTTTCAGAATTAGAATGAATCCTTAGTGAGTTTAGGCCAGTATAAACCACTTTTGAGGACCTTTTTAGTGGTTTTAATTGTGGAAAAGTGTCTTATACATTCCTCTCCATGAAAAAATTTTTGAATGGACTCTTTCTCAGAATTGGGAACACATCTACTAATAATTTGACAAGGAAAAAACTTAAAGAGGTAAGGATCATAAAACACATAGTGTTGGACATCAGAAAGTAATTTCCTCTTAGCTTGGATCCTGAAGAATTTTGGAATGTCACCTATCACCAAATGGTTTGTTATGTCAGCATTCCTTAGTCAAATACTCATATAATAGAGGTTCTCATTGGGAAATGAATCAGACATAGAAAGGTGATGTGATTTGTCTTTGAATTACATCATATAGATGTGATCAACTACAAAATTTTCAATTCCCTTTTTATCCTTAATGGTTAAATCGAAATCTTGAAGAATAAGGACCCACCTAATCAATATAGCCTTGGCATCTTGTTTTTGGAAAAGGTATTTCAGGGCTGAATAGTGGGTGAATAAAATGATGGGTGATCCTAAGAGATAGGACAAAAATTCCTCTAAGGTAAAGACAACAGCAAGAAACTCTTTCTTAGTAGTGGTGTAGTTTATTTGTGTATCATTTAAATATTTTCTTGTATAAGCAATGACACATGGGGTTTTATCACACCATTTTCCTAAGACTGATCCTACAGCAATGTCACTCGAATCACACATGAGCTCAAAAGTAAGTTCCCAATTTGGATATTTCATGATAGGTGGAGAGATAAGAGCTGACTTGAGTGTAGAGAATGATTCCTCGTAGCTTTCTGTCCATAAAAATGGATCATCTTTCACCAATAGAGCACAAAGTAGTCGAGAAATAGAGCCAAAATTCCTAATGAACCTTCTATAGAAACCAACATGTCTTAACAAGGACCTCACTTCCTTAACAGTTTTAGGATAGGTAAGGTGATTAATAATGTCGACATTAGCTTTATCAACTTCAATCCCTCTACCAGAGACCACATAGCTGAGAACAAGTCCTTTATTTACCATTAAATGTAATTTTTCCCAATTTAGGATGAGATTATTATCCTCACATCTTAAAAAACCCTTTCAGTGTTAAAAATTCATCCCTAAAAAGTGTCTTCAAAGATGGATAATTAATCTATGAATACCTCTAAACAATCCCCCACCATGTCCGAGAAGATTCCCATTATGCACCGCTGGAAGGTACCAGGGGCATTACATAACCCAAAGGGCATGCACTTGAAGAAAAAAGTGCCAAATGGAAAAGTGAAGGTTGTTTTTTATTGATCCTCTAAGGAGACCTCGGTTTGATTATACTCTGGGAATTCATCTAGGAAGCAATAGAATTTATTACTTGTCATTCGCTTGAGAAATTTATCAATAAAGGTCAAGGAAAAATGGTCTTTCTTGGTACATGAGTTGAGAATCCTATAGTCAATACAAACTCACAATCCACTAATGACCCTTATGGAGAGAAGGTCGCCATCCTCATTGGCGATCACAGTAATTCCATCTTTCTTTGGGACAACTTGAATTGGGCTTACCCACTCACTCTCAGCAATGGGGTAGATGATACCCACTTTCAAAAACTTAAGAAGTTTTTTCCTTACCACATCCATAAGATTTGGATTGAGTCTCTGCTAAGGTTTACGACATGGTTTAGATTCAGATTCAAGAACAATCCTATGAGTTCCAATGAGTGGGAAAATCCTAGGGATATCAGAAAGGGTCCATCCAATTTCTTTCTTATGATTTCTTAGGACATCCAGTAGCATCATCTCTTGATTGGATTCAATAGAGGAAGAAATGAAAACAGGAAAGGCTAGATTTTCCCCTAAGAACACATACTTGAGTGATGAAGATAGGACCTTAAATTCGAGATCTGATTGGTTATCACTTTCCGAGAAAGGATGGGACTTTGTATTGAACTCAGTTTCTTTGTTCAGATCTCTTGAAAGAATTGGTTCCTTGTGAACAGAATTTTCATCCACTAAATGGGCCAGATCTGTGTCATGAATTGGTATCGACTCAATGTTATTGATTTCACCAATGGTATCATTGATTGGTGATTCGATAAAATCATCAATAGAGCTATCTGAAATATATTTAAGCTAGGGAGGAAAATTTTCCTCATGTGAACAAAGAAAATCAATCTCTTCTTGACTTAAACATCCTTCAATAATCCCTTGATGTTCCTTGAGTTCACTATCAACACTAACAATCCAATTAACCACATAGATCTATTCATCATACCCAATTTTAGATTTTTCATTGTATATGTTCAAGTCTAGACTCATGTTTCCAAAGGTGATGGTCATGTTCCAATTTCAGACTCGGATGACTGAGTTGATTATTGCTAAGAAGGGATGACCAAGGATGATGGGGATTTTCTCCCTAGGATCTAATCTTGGGTGATTGTCAAGGATAATGAAGTCAGTTGGGTAAATTAAATTTTCAACTTTCACCAAAATATCCTTTAAGATCCCCTTTGGAACTCGAACAATACGATCAGCAAGTTAAAGAGTGACAGATGTGGGTTGGAGTTCTTCGAGCCCTAATTGACAATACATGGCATAAGGAATTAGGTTCACACTAGCTCCCAGATCATAATGGGGTTTGATAACTTTATTCTCTCTTATCTCAAAATTGATGTATGGACATCCTGGATCTTTCAACTTTGGAGGAATGGTCCCTTGAATGGTGGTACTCGCATTAGCAGCCAAAAGGACTTGGTTTTTATGTGAAATTTTCCTTTTAAAAGTGCACAAGTCCTTAATTTAATTTGAGTAGGAATTAATGGTTTGGATTTCATCAAGAAGGGGGATGTTCAACTTAACTTTAGAGAATATTTCCCTCAAAGTCTCATTCAGTTCTGGTTTTGTTTTTCCTCTCATGTGTTGAGGGAAAGGAGCAGGTTGTTTGATTGTTTGTTGTGGTTGTATTTCCTTCACATTATCATTGGGTTTTTTAGAATCTATGGGTGGTTCTTCATCATTTTCATTCATTTTTTGAAGCTTTTAATGGTTCTATAATGTCTTGTTCAGGTTTCTCAATGGATTTCCCACTTCTTAAAATAGTCACTACTTTGATTTTTTCATGAGAGGTTTGTGTGTAACTGGGTTCTCCCATTAAATTTGAGGATGTTACCGCCTGATTAGTCATGTTTGCCTTCCCGGTTTTAATGGTTTGTAGTTCATGTTTAAGGGATGAGACTTTTAAGTTCATTTTCTCTATTTGTTTACACAACTTCGAAAGGATTGGAAAAGGGAAGATTGAGTAGGGGCTTGTGCTGGTTGGTTCATCCCAGGAGGATACTTTGGTTATTAGATGGGTTGTTATATGGTTTGTTGGTATTGGATAGGAGGGTATTGGTATTGGACTGGTTGTGGTTGGAACTGGTTATGGTTTTGAAAATTTTTGTGGAGGGTAGGGGTTTGGTCCTTGTGGCTGACTAGGTTGTTGGTTGGGTTATTGGTTATCTTTCCAATGGAATCCTGGATGGTCATTATACCTTGGATTGAAAGTGGTTTGGTACTGTGGATTTTGAAATTTCAGAGCATTAAACTCCACTATTGTTCCTCCTAGAAGAACATCTTTAATGGATGGTATGGTTGGGTGGTTGTCAGTCTTGTGGTCATGTTTGTCACAAATTGTGCAAACAAGGTCAACTGTTTGAATTTCATGGACCTTCCTAAGATCGATCTCTTCGACCATCCTAGTGAGTGTAGTAAGTTTCACCCTAAGTCTTTCCTCCTCCCTAAGTGTGTTAATTGACTGCGTTGTCGAGCACGTCAAATTATTTATTTAGTTTTAACTAGAATTTCTGCAGTATAGCAGCAACCCTAGGTCATCTCTCAATGAAGCCTTAGATCATTAATTCCAAAATGTGGTTCTAATTATGAAAGTAAAAAAGGGAAATGGGGTTTTATAATACTTGGGTTTGATGATTAAAGATGACAATAGAAAATTAAATCGATAAAACAACGTAGAAGTAAACAAGATTAATTAAACGTGATCAACCCGGGGTGCTCTTATGATGCTCGCCCTTCATCGCTTCATGAGATAGAGTTATAATCTTTTAATACCTAGTTTTTAACACCTATAACCATAATGTTACTGAGTTTATACTAGGATTCCTCCTAGGGTTCAATTTAAAACACACAATGAATCACCAGACACCGCCGATGATTGGGTGATTTGGGTTCGACTTCATAACCGGAACCCACCAAGGAAACACATGAAGAACTCGATGTTCTGTCCAGGTTTGTATGTTATTTATTTTTTATACCATGACATAAATTTACATGGCCTTTACAGTTATTATGTGATTTCAATTGACCAATATGAACCTATAATTAAAATTAACATTCAAATATTACAACATTAAGCTCATGATTTACAACATGTTCCTCCTCGGGTGATCACAAGGGGTTATGAAAACCCATGGGAGGGGAGGAAGAAGACTATGTTGAAGTAGCACTTCTCATATCCTCTAGAACTTAAAATATTGGTGGGATTACTCATTTGGGACTCCAAAATTTCAACACCTTACCTCTGGTTTTAACTGTCACGACCCACCCTCGGGGTCCATGCCGTGACTACCCCAAGCCCGCCTTCCATAGGCCAGGGGCTGGCGACTAGCACCAAGGCGTAAATCCCAGTAAAAAGGGAAGGCATTGCCTTTGTAAAGTAAACAAACACCACAGAGTAAGCAAGCGAAAAGTAAACACTAAGCAAGAGAAGAGTACAACTGAAAGTGCGGAAAAGTAAATGGGCCAGTATACAAACTCAAACTGAAAGTAAAGTACAACTCGAAAGGGAAAACAGCAACTGAAAAGTAAAAGCCGCTACACCGAGCTGTCCACTGGAAATCCCACCTGAAGGGTGGGTACAGATAGCTCCACTGCTCCACGGGTCCCGCCGTCCGCTCCGAGCACGTCCCGCCCAGTGGTCCACCTCCAGGTACCGTCCTGTTCTGCAAGCCTCAGCCAAGATCAACGTTGTCCGTCGTCTGCAACCAACACAACGTAGTGCGGGCAAAGCCCGTGCAGGGGTGAGTATAATCTACTCAGTAGGGACCCCGAGACCCCTGAAGGTCTCTCAAAATCGACAAAGGATAAACCACAAAGAAAGGTACAATCACGAAGTAACAACTGACACTGCTTAGGTATATGCCCATACATATACCTAAGTCATCAATTTCAAATATTCTCCAACCTCCGAGCCCAAGTACAACTCAGTCCACATAGGAAAGTAAACGTATTCCACACAGGAAAGCAAAACGTAATCCGCACAGGATAGCACAACACAATCCACACAGGAAAGAAACAGGATTCAGCTCACACAGGTATACTTCTTCAAAGGACGATAAAGATGATCTCTGATCCATCTAAGTCGTCGGACCCACGAAGGATCGATAGGTAACTAACCCCCGCAAAAGACCCACACAGGATCGGGCCCACGTAGGACCTGTAGGCGCTGGTTCACACAGGACCGCTGAGCGCAAAGACCCACACAGGATCGGACTCACATAGGATCGGGCCCACACAGGACCTGTAGCACTGATCCACGTAGGATCGCTGAGTGCTGTAGTCGTCGTCGTCGAATCCACATAGGATCTCTGTACTGTCGTCGTCGCAGTCACAGTAGCAGTAGTAGTCACAGTAACAGTCGCAGCCAGCACTAGGGTTCCCGCACACAGCAAGCTCGTTCGGAGGGTCCGCTCCACGAGCCGAGAGGCTGATACATCAACTGTCACAAAGTCCAGAGTTGATGTATCCAAAAGTTCTGTATCGTCAACAGGAACTCAACGCAACAGACGGCGCGTCGATCGGACGCCCGGTCTGTGAGTTATTGGCATTTTCGTCTCCGGGGCCCGGTTGGTTTTTAAGGAAAAACCAACCCGACCGTACTCCACCTGCGTCCAAACCTCGGGCGGAGTATTCCAAAAGAACCTTCTCACTAAGAGGAACACAACAAAGCTGACGGCACGTCAATCGGACGTCCGTAGCTCAAGATATGAGCGTTACCGCTCCGAAGGCCCGGTTGGTTTCGTGAACGAACCAACCCGGCTGAACTCAAAGTGTTCCTAAACATTGAGTGAGATATACCGAAACGACCGTCTCGATCCAAGGATCGCGTTGCCGCAAACGGTTCGTCAATCGGAGGTCTGTGGCTCAAGTTATGGCCAAAAGACCGAAACTGTCTCGAAAACGGGGGGTCCGGGTCCGAGTCGACCCGGCCCGACCCCCTCCCTGGGTCGGCCCGAACTGGGTCGACCCGTTCCGGGTCGACCCGACCCGGATCCGACCCGGTCCGCTGGACCCGGCCCGGCCGGCGGCGGCGCGGTCAGGGTGTCATGCATGCGCCGCACGCGGGGGGTAAACCCCCCCCCCTTTTTCGGATCACGGCCGGCAAACACACGGGACCTGTGGGTCCCGCCTTCTAACCGAACCGGCGGCCGGCACAGTCGGCCGCCTTCCCCCTCTCCGCCGCGGCTCATCTGAACTCCGGCGGCCGGCGAAGCCGGCCGCCCCTGGCTGCTCCGCCACGGCCATAGGGCCGCGGCCCTTCTTGATCTCGGTCGTCGGCGGTGCGGCCGCCGCCGGTCTTCCCGTCTCACCGCGGCCCAGTACCGGCCGCGGTGTTCGTCGTCCGGCGCAGTGCGACGACACCACGCCCCTCCTCCACACCTTCGATTCCCCTTGACGCGGCGCGACGACGTCACATTCTTGATGATTCTTCCACGGCGCGGTGCGACGGCGCCGCGCAATATAATCGTGCGATTATCCGCGTGGTGCGACGGCACCACGCCATCTTGTTTTCTCCCGCAAGGTAAATCAACAAGAACAAGGAGGGGGTTCGGCCGTGTTCATGCGGTCCGGCCCCCTCACGTTAAACAATAACACATATTTATAAGCCTCACGTTAGTCATACTAGAACCACGAACAAGGATAAATAAATAAACAAATAACAACAACCCCTACCTTGGGTTCAAGCTCGAAGATTGTCAACGACCCGCGGAAGACAACGTCGCGGAGGTAGGGCGTCGCGGTAATCGTTCGTCAAATCCGATGACGAAGAGGTACGTCCGAAGAGGTACGTCGTTGGCGAATCTTCGTATGCCGACGAAGGGAGTCCGAGGAGGAAGCGGTGTTCCTTCTCGTTGACACGGAAGACGAAGAAGAGAGGAGTGGCGTTCTTCGTCGGAGCTTGAGCGTTCTTCGTCAAGGCTTGAGCGTTCTTCGTCAAAGTTTGAAGAAGAAGGAAAAGCTCTCAAAAGATCTCAAGATGGATAAAGAGTTCTAACCCAACAAAATAAGATAAGAGCTTATTTTATTCACAACTTAACAAATGAATTTCAAAGGTTTGAAATTCAAAAAGGATAACTCCAAAATTAAATAACAATTGTCATGTCATTTAAAGAGGGGTTAAGGGAGTTTGGGAGAAGATGAAAAGTTTAGGGCTCGTGTGGGCCCCACCACACTTAATCCTCTCAAGGGAGGTTAAGTGGGTGTGGGTCCCACCCCTAACTCCCTTTGAGAGAAGTTAACCAACAAGTTTAAATAAAAATTTGTAATCCACAATTTTTATTTAACTTATTCTAAACTCCCAAAAACTAACTCTCATCCTGAAATAAACACAACCTCGAAAAAGGTCTCCTTAAGCGAATATCGGCGCTGCGAGTTCATCGGTGCCCTCAGATTTCAATTCCGAGCACCGGATCAAAAGTTAGGAATTCCCGCTCGTTCGTTCACTGAACGTACCCGAGCCAAACTTCAGAAATTGATTCCAGGCACACCGGGCCTCGGAATCAGGTGCCGTCAGAAACCGCGCTCTTGTAAAATTCCAAAGAAAATTAAGAAAAAATTTCCCTTGAATTTTACGGGTCTTTACATTACTCCCACCTTAGGGCTTTACGTCCCCGTAAAGATACATCAAAAACTAGGGAAACAAATGAGGGTATTGAGCACGCATCTGAGCCTCCCGCTCCCATGTGCTCTCCTAGAGATTCCCGTGCTACCATCTGATGCGCACAAGAGGAATCGATCGCCCACGCAGGACCCGCTCCTGTCGATCCTCTATCTCCACCGGGACCTCCGTAAAAGTCGCCCCATCGTCAACGTCAATCTCCCCATGGTCAATGATGAGTGTCGGGTCGTGCACGTATCTCCTCAGCTGAGACACGTGGAAGACGTCGTGCACCCAGTGCAACTGAGGTGGTAGAGCCAGGCGATAAGCCACCTCACCAACCCTGCTGAGGACCTGGAAGGGTCCGATGAAGCGCGGAGATAACTTGCCGCCTCGGCCAAATCTCTGAATACCACGTCGAGGTGAGACCCGCAAGAAGACGTGGTTGCCATCCTCGAACTCCAGTGGCCTCCGCCTCCTGTCAGCATATGACTTCTGCCGGCTCTGAGCTGTCCTCATCCACTCCTGGATGACCTGGACCTTCTCTGTCGTGGCCTGGACTATCTCCAGTCCCACTAGTGCTGACTCCCCAGGGTCTGTCCAGCACAAAGGAGATCTACAAGGTCGGCCGTACAACGCCTCGTAAGGTGCCATCCCTATGGTGGAGTGGTAGTTGTTGTTGTACGCAAACTCCACCAAGGGTAGGTGTTCCTCCCAGCTACGACCAAAGTCGAGGACACATGCGCGGAGCATGTCCTCGAGAGTCTGAATGGTCCTCTCCGTCTGACCATCCGTCTGAGGGTGAAAGGCTGTGCTCAGACGTAGCTGCGTCCCGAACGCCTCCTGTAACCCTTTCCAAAGCCGGGAAGTAAAGCGAGCATCTCGATCGGAGATGATAGATGATGGCACACCGTGGAGCCGCACAATCTCCTGAACGTAGAGACGTCCCAATCTCTCCACTGAGCCCTGCTCTCTGATGGGTAAGAAGTGTGCCGACTTGGTGAGTCGGTCAACAATCACCCAGATGGAGTCGTGACCTCTGGAAGTGCGTGGAAGTCCAGTCACGAATTCCATAGATATGTCGTCCCACTTCCACTCCGGAACCTCCAAGGGTTGTACCAAGCCCGCTGGTACCTGATGCTCTGCCTTAACCTGCTGGCAGGTGAGGCATTGAGAAACGAACTCTACTACTGCCTTCTTCATGCCCGACCACCAGTGCTGTCATCTGAGGTCCTGGTATATCTTTGCCACTCCAGGATGTACCGCCAAAGGAGAAGTGTGAAAATCTCTCAGCACTTCCTCTCGCAAAGCGACTGGTACCATGGTACGTCCTCTGAAAAGGATGTCGTGCTCTGCTCCAAGGGAGAAACCATCAGGTGCCTGTCCCGAGGATATCTGTGCACGCCGTGTCTCACAGTCAGCGTCCTCACGCTGTGCCTCTCTAACCTGCTGCAGTAGTGGAGGGGTGACTGTGAGGGACTGGAGGAAGGCTGCTCCATCTCTATCCACGAAGGATATCTGTAAAGAGGCTAGCTGCTTCGTCGCCTCCTCAAGTAGCTGAATGCCCATCCTCCTGCTGAGGGCATCGGCTACCACATTTCCCTTCCCAGGAGTATAGACTATCTCAAAGTCATAGTCCTGGAGGAACTCGAGCCATCGCCACTGTCTCAGGTTCAGGTCCTTCTGTGAGAAGATATACCTGAGACTCTGATGATCGGAAAAGACTGTAAAGCACTCGCCCATCAGATAGTGTTGCCATGTCTTCAGAGCGAAGACCACTGCTGCTAACTCCAGGTCATGGGTAGCGTAGTTCAGCTCATGCGGCCTCAACTGGCGTGATCCATAGGCGATCACTGCCCGCTCCTGCATCAGAACACATCCGAGTTCGGTCCCTGATGCATTGCAGTAGACTACGTACCCTACTCCCTCCTCAGGCAACCTCAAGATAGGTGCGCTGGTCAATCTCTGTCTCAGCTCCTGGAAGCTCTGCTGACATTTGTCTGACCACACGAAGGTTTTCCCCTTCTTCGTCAAAGCTGTGAGTGGTGCCTCAACTCTAGATAAGTCTGGCACGAATCTCCGATAGTATCCAGCTAGTCCCAAGAAACTCCGAACCTCAGTCACGCTCCTGGGTGGCTCCCATGCTAACACAGCCTCAATCTTTGTGGGATCCACTGCAACTCCCGCCTCAGAGATAACATGTCCCAAGAAGTGGACCTCACGTATCCAGAACTAGCACTTCGAGAGCTTACCATAAAGCTGGTGCTCTCGGAGTGTGTCTAGTACAACTCGCAAGTGATAGGCGTGCTCCTCCTCAGTCGTAGAGTAAATCAGAATGTCGTCAATGAAGACCACGACAAACCGATCAAGGTATGGCTGAAAGATCCTGTTCATGAGAGCCATGAATACTGCTGGAGCATTGGTTACACCGAAAGGCATAACCAAGAACTCATAGTGGCCATACCGACATCTGAAGGTCGTCTTCTGCACATCCTCGTCTCTGACTCTGAGCTGATGATAGCCTGACCTGAGGTCTATCTTCGAGAACCACCGTGCTACCTGGAGCTGATCAAAGAGGTCATCAATCCTCGTTAGTGGATACTTGTTCCTCGCTGTCACCTGGTTCAGGCGACGATAGTCAACACAAAGTCGCAAGCTCCCGTCCGCCTTCTTGGCGAACAATATCGGGGAAGCCCAGGGTGAAACACTGGGTCGGATGAACCCCTTGCCCTGCAAGTCCTCCAACTGTACCCGTAGCTCTCAAAGCTCGGCGGGGGCCATCTAATATGATGGAGTGGATATCGGGGCTGTACCGGGGTACAATTCAATATAAAAGTCTACCTCTCTGCGAGGAGGTATCCTTGGTACGTCGTCGGGAAAAACGTCCGCAAACTGATCCACCACTGCAGGAAAACCAGGACTCCGCATGTCAACTGCTCCAAGGATGAGGCTAGCCAACTGATGAGTAATGGGCTGTCCTCTCCTCCGCAGAAGTCCATCCTATGCTGCTAAGGCTCCCTTCTCGCCGGTGAAGGTGAACCTGCTCCCGTCGGTGCGTACACATCGCACCTTGTGCCTAAAACAGTCAATCTGTGCATGGACCGTAGATAGCCAATTCATGTCCAAGATAACATCGTAAGGCCTCGACACTGCTACAAGAAGATCCCAGCCGAAGCTCTCGCCTCATAGAGTAAGCTCACACTGCCGGCACCAGTGCGTAATCGTCGAGTCTGCTCCCGTAGGAGTCTCTAGCCGTAAGGATCGAGCCAACGGCTCTGTCGGAATCTCCGAGATCCGAACAAGGGCAGCGGCTATGAAAGAGTGACTCGCTCCTGTGTCTATAAGAACTGCAGCAAGGGTGGAATAGACACAGATAGTACCTCGAATCATCTCGGGTGCACTGTGGTCGTAGGCCTCTACTGCCTGGAGCTGTGCCTATCTCTGCCCGCCAGCTCCCTGTGGTCGGGGTGGACCTCCTGGTGGTGGTGGTGGCAGAGCCTCAAAGCGTCGCCCACCACCGGCTGCTCGTCCAGCTCCTCTGCCTCGTCCGCCTCCTGGTGGTGGTGGTGGAAGAGCCTCAAAGCGTCGCTCCAACGAGGGGGGTCGCCACGAAGGATCTGTGGTCCCTTTCAATTCTTCCACGGCTGGGTGGCTTCTGACCTTGGTGGGTACACGTTTCCAAACGCCATCATTCCTCCGGGCAACGGCCTGCGACCCTCCCTGCTGAACATTGCGGGGGTCGCTCCGATGACCCTAAATGAGGAGGGCGTGAGGACTCGGATTGGCAATCACGCCAATTTCAACTTCGTCCCGTTCCCCACTCCCGTTGGCCAGATGATCGACAACGGGCAGGGTCCGCTGGAGCATCACGAGTACTTCCTGAACATGCGGGGCGGGGTGCTCGTGGCTCGGATCGACGAGAAGGTGATCTGCGAGCCCTACGTGCCAACCCGATTCGCCAGGCAGTTCGGGTGCCTTCAACGGATGCCGAAGAGGGTATTCACTGCTGTCCGGGAGGAGACGAACCCTTGCGTCCTTCGCCAGATGTGGCTAATGTTCGCCGCTTTCGGCTCTGGCGAGGTCATCACTCTCCCTCCTACCGGGGTCGACGCAGGCTTGGCAACCGAGTACGCCGAACATTGGGCCATCGCGTACCCCGAGGGGATTCTACGGAAGCTAGTTCGGCGGCTCGAGGTCACCCGTGCGGAGACCGGGCGTCAAGGAAGGAGGCGAAGCGCCGCCACACAGGGGAGAACGGAGGCGCGCCAAGCAGTGGAGCCGGCGCGAGCAGGGACTTTGGCGGCGGGCACATCGCAGGCTGCCGCTACGACCTCGGCGCCCAGAGAGGGGGCACATGCGGTGGTCGAAGAGCGGCCCGGGAATCAGGTGAGGCGTTTGCTCGAACCCTCCCACGATGCAGTCTTCCCAGCGCTGTGGTCGGCCTGGATGACCCTGCGGCAGTCGCTGGGGACCGAAATCATCTGGCAGAAGATAACCAGCGAAGGAATCCATCTTCCAGAGGTTGGGCGCCTTCAGGTCGCCGACAGGGTGAACTTCCACCGGCGGTATGCATATCTGACGGCCATGGACGAGTACGCGTGCCAACGTGGTCAGCGTGCGGAGCCGTCCCTTCTGGTGAAGGTGATTCTCGGTCTAGAGCCCGCTCCAGAACAGATGCCGCCGGAGGAAGATGACAGTAACAATGACTCCGAGGAAGAGGAGGAGACGGGGGAGGATGAAGGCTCCGAGGTAAGGTCCCATCAGGGGAGCCCGCGGGAGAGCGGCGAGGTGGCCGGCTCTGGCAATATCGATATCACTGAGCTCCTCGAGGCCCGCTTCTATCCCTACTCAACCTGCTTCATCCATTCTCTTATGCAGCTTCTAACCCATTTCTCCACCTTTCTCAGGAGTGCGTGGATGTCGGTCAGGCATCCTCAGTAGGAGTAGGAGAGGCGCCAGCAGGACAAGGCGGGGGCCAGACACCCATCATTGAATTGACAAGCGCGGAAGGGTCCCCTGCTGCAATTGTTCCTGCGGCGGACAGGACGGCGGAAGATGACGCTCTGAATTCCCGTAAGTATCCTTACTTTACTACTGGTGCTTGCCGTTGACGACCCGTGATTAACCGCGGCATGCCTTGCGCAGTGATCTCAACACTGGAGGCTCGTCGGGCTGTCGAACCCGGGCCATCCACGAGTGGACCAGTGGCAGACCTGCCGCCTGCTCCGGAACAGACTTCCCACAACGAGCCGGCCCCACCAACTGCTGATCAAGGGGCTGCGGACGCCGGCGGTGCTGCCATCGGAGAGAGGTCGGGGGCTGAAGAGGGTTTCAACGCCACTGGGGCGGGAGAAGAAGGTCGCCCAAATGTTGGGGAACCTATCCCCCGTGAGGACATCCCAGGGGCGGACCTTGCAGCAGACCTGTTGGCTGCCTTCCCTGCCTACCGGCCTGCCGACCCTGAAGAGATGGACGACTCGGATGCGGAGTCGGTCGAGGAGAGCCGGATAACGCGCCGCAGGGGGTGGAAGTGCATCCAGCGCTTCCTCAAGCGAGACCCATCGGAGTGGCTGGGGCGCATGGGATCACTTCAAACCTGGTTGCGCTTCCTGTGTGCCGGGGGAGCTGATGCTCAACGCCTCCATCTGACGGTCCGTGATTTCATGGCCGAAAAGATGCGCGAGAGCCGCCGGCGTGCCGACGTCGCACAATGTCGGGACATGTCGTAGAGCACGCGGGCGCTCCTCGTGGCGGAGCAGGAAGTCCGGCGTCTCGAAGGGCAGGCGGCAGAGAAGGAGGCCTTCGTCGCAACATGCACTGAGCTTGTGGAGCAACTAGCGGCCCAGCTGGTTGACGCCCAGGTACAGCTGACGGAGGCGGGCCAACAGATGGTCACACTTCAAGTCGAACGGGAGCGTGCACAGGCCAGAATCGACGAACTGCGTGCTGCGACCGCCGATGAGGAGAGGGCACGCAGAGAGCGAGAAGCAGCTCTGGAGGCCGCCAGCCAAAGGGTAGCGGCGTTAGAAAGACTTATTCAGCACGCTAATCCCTAGGGACTTTGTTTTTGCCACTCACAGGAACATTTGCTTCCGCTACTCAATATTTCGATCCATTTGTATGAACCAATATATTTATCTGCATCTTTTGGCTTAACATGCTCAACCACAATTCATTGTCTCGCGGGAGCGTTAACCAAGCTTCAGGCATCCATAATTGGGCCTGGACTTCTAAAGAAAAGAGGGAGGTCATTCCTAGGAAAGGAGACCTCAAGCCTAATCAATGTATCATCCCCCCAACTTGTTCCAACACATGAGCGGGACAACGCTAGGGGCGTTGAGATTTTATCCGAACATAGGGAAATGAGAAAGGGTGAATCGCGTGTCCCGAATTCAGAGATCCACAACGGTCGGCCTTCCAGGAAATGCCCAAGACGGAAAGCAGACAATGGATCAATCGACTATACTACTGCAATAGACGGACCGAAGGTCATTATTCATATTGCAGGAGGCGGATCACATGTCATCATCAATGCCGCTTTGGGGGTTCCTTCAGGCACAAGGGTGGAAATCCAGATCAACAGGGCATGCGAAGCGTGGGGCGAAGTGATGATTTGTTCGGACAGAATCCAACGCTCCCAAAATTGCGCCACCGTGGGGAAAGCGTATTAGGCGGATGCACTAATCTGGCCGTGAATCACCCCAATTCTCAGACAGAACCCCTTTGACGAGGAAACTGTCGCTTCCCATCATTGTGATGGGGCATCCCGAGCTGAATCGGGGAGAATGTCACAACTGCACCACTCTACCAGAAGCCAGGCCAGACGGCCGGCGACGAGGAGGGGCGGGACTTAGCGATCCCTAAGGCTGGACCCGAGTCGAGATGCTCGGGCGTTCCTACGTACTCCATCAGGCTGGAGATCAATCCACACGTAGTTCTGAAAGTGCAGTTTAACGTCATGCAGGACGTAGAACCCCGATTAGGGAGATCTTAGTTTAAAGTCGTAGAGCTCAGACCATAGGGGCAGATCTTAGTTTAAGGTCTTAGAGCTCGGACCATAAGAACCTCAAAGTACGCCACATCGTGGTCCTATCCCCTGGATATGCAAAGATGCACTGAGGGATAGTGTCAAGAGTGCCGAGATTTTTCCTGGTCAGAATGGGGGGTGGAAAAAGTAATGTGAATCATGCGGCCATTCACTCAAGGACTGGGGGCACCGGCGTAACGATATGGGAGTATTGCCGACTGTGGCGGAAAAGCAGCATCAATATCATACTGACCGTTGATGGAATGAGGTAGCAAACAAGCATCAACCGCTCAAGCGCAGGATTCATATCGATTTTCTACCCAAGGCCCTTGGGGGCACCAGCCCGAGTCGGAGGGAGAGCACTGAGGCATTGTGTCCAGACCGCTCACGGGGGCTCCACCCAGGGCGTAGGCGATGGGTCCGAATGAAAGGGAGCACGAAGCCTGAAAAGTGGAAGGAACCTGACCAAGCTGAACCTGACCCTCCTGGAAATAAACCAGAGTACTCTTGACATCGGTGGACCACTGCAAGGGGTCGAGGGACATGACTTGAGGGTGACCCGAAGGCGGCGGATTCCCCAGAGAAGGGGGGAATCTTTAAGAGGTGGGGGTTGGACCCGAAGTTTCAAACATCCGGGCGTTCCTACGTATCCCATAAGGATGGGAATCAAGCCACACGTAGTTCTGGAAGTGCGGCGCAACACAATCGGGCACCAACACGGGGAGGGGTGCGGGTCTGACCCTCGCACACAGAAGAAGCGGTATTTGATATTTCTTGTTTGTCCTTAAAGGTGGATGGTTTTTCTTTGTGCAGCGACATGCCTGTGATTAAGAAATCCCTGGCGTCGCCACAATAATCAAGCCATGAAAGGCATTGATAAATGGCGTGGTTATTAACCAGCGCCCAACGTGAGTGTCCTCTGAAGAGAACATCACAATGCAGTGCCGTTTCTCGTCGGGCGGCCAAGACGATCACAGTTTACGGTCGTGTGGTAGGACCAGACAACACAGTTTAAGGTCGTGTGGTTCGGACCATGGAGGAATCCGCTCATTGCGATACGACGGACCCAGCGGAGGTGGGAACATACCCAGCCCTGCGGTCACGCACGATTCCAGGAGAAGGATCCTGGGATAGGGGCCTGCGTATGTCTATCACCCGAGGGGCAGAGATGCTAGCCTCCAGCTATACTGGGCCCAGAACGCGATTGTTCGGGCGACTCCTTCCTCCTTATGGGGACGAGGGTCCAGCTACACATGGACCTTAGGGAGGACATCAGCATATATCCTTGGTGCTTAGATTGTGGGAGCCTCGAAAGACACCATTACCCTGGTTGGCCTGCCTAACGTGTAAAGGTGTACTGAAGGTCAGTATGAAGAGAGTGTCGAGATTCCACTACAACGCACAAAGGCGGAGTGTGATGAGGACTGCGCAACCAATGTTCAGAGCCTGAAAGAGCCGACATGGCGATCAAGGATGTCGCTGACCATATTCGCAACACAACATCTGATCGCGTCAGCCTAGGACGGGGCAAGAAAACGAGCATCAACCGCTCAAGCGCAGGATTCATATCGATTTGCGGCCCAGGACCCGCCGGTAAATCGACCCGGAGCGGTAGGAGAGCACTGAGGCATCGTACCCAAACCGCTAACGAGGATCCCTTTGAGTGAAGGCTCGAACAAGAGGAAGCGCGAGGTCTGACAAGCAACACAGGACTTGTCGGGATCGAATCCGACACTACGGGTCATAGAACTGAGTACCCAAAACATGTTAACAGATCACCGGAAAGGGTCGGAGGACTCACCCTGAGAGAAACCAAAAGACGGAAGATCCCCGTGATCAACCAAGAGACGGGGCTGGGCCTGAAACACAAGCGTCCAGGCGGTCCTACGTATCCCATAAGGATGGGAATCAAGCCATACGTAGTTCTTGAGAGGCAGTTTAACGTCATGCAGGACGATGAGGGGTGTGAGGTAGTCCCACACACGGGGGAGGCGTACGGCGCGGCCAGTAGACCAACGTGAATGAGGAAATAATCCCCCGCTCACGTCATACGCCTCGCACAAAAAGGAGGGGAACTTGGGCCAGAGGCCCAATGCGGGATAGAGATTCCCGGGAAATGGGGCTGGGCCTGAAACATGAATGTTCAGGTGGTCCTACGTATCCCATAAGGATGGGAATCAAGCCGTACGTAGTTCTTGAAGTGCAGTTTAACGTCATGTAGGACGATGAGGAAAAGGGGGGAGCGGAAGGCATCCCCAAATGTGGGGGGCGTACAGCGTGGCGAGCAAACCGACGTGAATGAGGGCATAGCCCCGCGTTCACACCATACGCCGCATACCCAGAGGCAACTGGGCCAAGGGCCCGAGATGGGATGGAGATTCCCGAAGGATGGGGCTGGGCCTGAAACATGAATGTTCAGGCGGTCCTACGTATCCCATAAGGATGGGAATCAAGCCGCACGTAGTTCTTGAGGTGCAGTTTAGCGTCATGCGGGACGAATGCTGAACAGTTTAACGTCTTGTAGCTCGAATGTGGTGTAGTTTAGCGTCATGCGGGACGAAGATGCTTGGCAGTTTAACGTCTTGCAGCGCGGACGTGGTATAGTTTAACGTCATTTTGGACGAAGATGCTTGGCAGTTTAACGTCTTGCAGCGCGGACGAAGTACAGTTTAACGTCGTATTGGACGAAGATGCTTGGCAGTTTAACGTCTTGCAGCGCGGACGAAGTACAGTTTAACGTCGTGTTGGACGAAGATGCTTGGCAGTTTAACGTCTTGCAGCGCGGACGAAGTGCACTCAGGCAAAGTACTGCTTGAGGAACCTAGCGTTGGTGGGAGGAGTGACACGCTCACCATCCATAGTTTCTAGGGAGTACGCGCCATTGGGATAGACCTTGCGGACAACAAAAGGTCCCTCCCACTTGGGCTCCAACTTGGGTGGCTTCCTGCCGGGGATCATTGGCACTCTTAGGGCCAGTACTAGGTCACCCTGCAGGAAGGAGCGGAGGCGAACCTTCTTATTGAAAGCTCGAGCCATTCTGCTTTGATGCCTCTCCAAGTTGTGCAAAGCGCGAAGTCTATTCTCATCCAGTGCTTCCAACTCGACTAGACGGGCTTCAGCAGCTCTGTCCGGCGCTTGCTGGTCGTAGACCGCAGTGCGCAAGGACGGTAACTAGATCTCGATGGGCAGGACGGCCTCAGCTCCATACACCAGGGAATAAGGGGTCATCTGGGTGGAATTGCGAGTCGTCGTCCGATAAGCCCAGAGGGCGTTGGGGAGCTTGTCTGGCCAACTCTTCTTGTTCTGACCAACCATCTTTTGCAGAATGCTAGAGAGGATTTTGTTAAACGCCTCAATCTGTCCATTCGCCTGTGCATGATAGCGAGATGTATGGTTCGAGCGAATGTTGTACTTGGCGTACAACTTTTTCAACTCGGCTGCTCGTAAATTGGCTCCGTTATCCGTGAGGATAGCGTGAGGCACTCCAAATCGATGAATGATGTTGGAGGTCACGAAGTCAGCGATCGAACAGGATTTGACCTCTCTGAGCGGAATCGCCTCTGCCCATTTGGAGAAGAAGTCCGTGACGGTCAGAATGAACCGGCACTGGCGAGCCGTCGCCGGCGGGTAAGGTCCCACAACGTCCATCCCCCAGACTGCAAAGGGCCAGGAATACCTAGTGGTATGGAGAGGCTCCGGCGGCCGATGCACAAAGTTCGCATGAACCTGGCACACATGGCACCTCCTGGCATACTCGATGCAGTCATGGATCATGGAGGGCCAGAAGTATCCCAACCTCCGAATCTGGTGGGACAGCTTCGGCCCAGTCTGATGGGCAACACATGAACCAGCATGAACCTCTTGCATGACTCGTGGGATCTCAACTCCCTGAAGGCAACGGAGGAGAACACCATCAAATCCGCGTCTATAGAGGATCTGCTCCAGGCCGGGACTGCTCTGGAGGACAAACTGCGATGCGCGGCGTCGAACTCGCTCGCGCTCGGCCCGATCCGACGGGAGAATGCCATGTTGGAGGTAATCAACCAAAGGTGTCCTCCAATCAGGGGCTGGTTCGACTGCCATATCTGGGGTACTCGGGGCTCCGGGCACAGGGGCAACCGTGGTGAGATTACTTACCGACGGGCCGCGATCTCCCTCCGGGATAACGGGAGAGATGAGCCTGCGGTGCGTCACGCGGATGATCAGGTCGTCCTGTTCAGGCTCTACGAGTGACGCAGCAAGGCTGGCCAAAGCATCTGCTCGACCGTTCTGCGACCGGGGAATATGGACAATTTCTGGCCGAGAAGGGAACTGGGCCATCAGAAGGAGGGTGCACTCCAGCAATGGCACAAGTTTCGGCTTCCTGACAGCATAGTCGCCATTGATCTGCTTAACGACCAGCTCGGAGTCCCCTTTCACACACAGATGGGGCATGTCGATCTCGAGAGCTAACTCGAGGCCAGTGATGAGGGCATGGTATTCCGCCTCATTGTTGGTACATCCCTCTGACAACAGGAAAGAGTATGGCATCACGGCTTGCTCCGAGGTAATGAAGACGATACCCAAGCCCACTCTGTTGAGCTTAGGATTATCGAGCCTTCTACCGGTGGGGCTCCGGGAGGCACCGTCAAAGTGCATCTGCCAGCACGGATCGGCATGATCGACCGAGAGAATGGCCTCATCAGGAAAGCCTAGATCCAGCGGCTGATCCGCGGAGGTCGGGTGAGCATCCAGAAAGTCTTCCAATGCTTGCCCTTTGATGGCCTTCTGAGACACATACCTGATGTCGAACTGCTGGAGAATCACAGCCCACCGCGCTAGACGGCCAGTCAACATAGGCCGGCTCAGGATATACTTCAACGGGTCTACCCGAGAAACCAACTGTACCTCGTGGTGCTGCAAGTAGTGCCGTAATTTCTGTACGGCAAATACGAGCTCCAGGAAGCTCTTCTCGATGGGGTAATACCTAACTTCCGCATCGAGGAGCATGCGACTGAGGTAATAGAGGCTATTCTCTGTTCCCTCGTTGTTCTTCTGGGCGAGAAGGGCACCAAGGGACCGTTCCAGGGCGGTCACATAAAGGACCAGCGGCTTCCCGGATACAGGCGGCATCAGAACCGGAGGTTGAAGCAGGTACTGCTTGATTTCCTCGAAAGCGGTCTGACACTCTTTATCCCATACATAGGTGGCACCTTTCTTCATGAGCCGAGAAAAGGGCTTACACTTGCCGGCCAGATTCGCGATGAATCGGCGTATATAGGCTAAGTGGCCTTGGAACCCTTGCAGTTCCCGGATGTTACCTGGGGGAGGCATCTGGATAATCGCCCTAATCTTCTCTGGGTTGATCTCAATACCACGGTATCTTACCACAAATCCAAGGAACTTTCCGGAGGTGACCCTGAAGGCACACTTCAACGGGTTCATCTTCAGGCAGCGAGACCGGAGGAAGCCGAACACTTTCTCAAGATCTTTGAGATGGTCCTGACGCTGGCACGATTTGACCACCAAGTCGTCGACGTAGCATTCCACCAGTGTGCCGAGGATTGGCTTGAATATGCGGTGCATCACCTGTTGATAGGTGGCACCTGCATTCTTCAGGCCGAAGGGCGTGACCTGGTAACAAAAGATACCTTGGGGGGCCCTGAAGGCAGTGAACTCCTCATCCTCAGGGGCCATCCGGATTTGGTTGTATCCGGAGTATCCATCCATGAAGGAGAGGGCTTGGAACCCTGCCGTGGCGTCAATCAACAGCTCTGTCACCGGAAGGGGAAAATCATCCTTCAGACAGTGGTGGTTGAGATCGCGGAAGTCGATGCAGACTCTGATCTGCCCGTTCTTCTTCCTGACCGGCACAATGTTGGCCAGCCATTTGGGGTACTGAACTTCCCTCACGAAGTTGGCTTTGATAAGCTTGTCAACTTCGGCCTCAACCATGGCACCGTGGAATGGGTGCATCTTCCTGGGAGGCTGCTTGAACCTGCGATGGTTCGCTGGGAGACCAAGGCGGTGGACGGCTACCTGAGGATCTAGCCCCGGCATCTCGTCATAGCCCCAAGCGAACACATCACGGTGCTGCCTGAGAAAGTCCACGTACTGCTGCCGCTCCTCATAGGGCATGGCGGCACTGACCAATGTGGGTCTTGGATCTGCTTCGGTTCCAAGGTTCACTTGTACTAACTCATCGACCGTGGCGGAGACGCCCTCCTCAAAGGCTGGGGGTGCATCTTCCACGTCCTCTCCACTTGGGGAGGGATCGTCCATGGGAGAGACTGCGTTGGAAACTGCATTGGGGCTACCAGATCCTGCTGGGCCGCTGGTGCTGGCACGGGCGGTCGCGGTCATCTCATCAGGAGACTCACAGGCCGTCGAGACCATGGCCACGTCCAATCGATGAATCGGGAGGACGTAAGCGTCATCCAAACTTGCCCAGGGATCACTTGCAATAGTGACAGGATCAACCTCACCTGCCAAGATCTGCTTATCCTTGCTCTTGTAATAGTCCGCATCCAGATAGCGGGCTTCACATGAGGCAAAAGGAGAGGCATCTCCCTGAAGCACGCCTACTCGACCGTTAAGGGAGTATTTGAGGCATTGGTGGTATGATGAGGGAACCGCCGCATGAAGGTGGAGCCATGGCCTGCCCATCAATGCGTTATACGCAGTGTCCTGAGAGACTACCATGAATTCGGTGTTGGCAACCAAGTCACTGAACTGGGTCTTCAAGCGTATCTTGCCGACCGGAGTTTGCTCGGTGTGGTCATACCCCTGGATCCTGAGGTCGGAGGGGATCAAGTCATCCTCAGACAACCCCAATCTCCGGAGCATCCGAGTTGGAATCAGGTTAATCCCGGACCCCGTGTCGACAAGACAGCGCCGGACTTCAAGGCCATTGAACTGGCCAGTGACATACAGCGGACGAATGTGCCCCAGTATGGGAGGGTCTTCATCCTTGCCAGAGAACTAGATAACTTCCTGACATTCGGCGTCCTCAATCGTTTCGGCGTGAAAGGCCTCTGTAGCCGCAACCTCTGTCTCAAACTGGAGGGGGCTTTTCAGGGCTTCAGCGAGTGCCTCGCGCATCTCAGGTGACATGCGCAGAGCCTCAAAGATAGAGAGCCTTGCTGGGATGTCGGCCAAGTGCTTCAGGACATCATACTTTTTGGCCAAGCGCGAGCCCCTGGTTGCAGGAGGTTGCTCTGTGGTTGGAGGCATGACGGGCCTTGCCGGTTGGACCGGCGGCCGACTGGTGCTTGGCGCATCTCGCTGTTCATTGGTTGAAGCCCGGGAATTAGTCACCGTACTGGGGTCAGGAGGCCCGGATGGACTCGTGGCAGGGCGGAGCTGATCGCGATGCGGCTGAGGCGGTTCTGCCTGGTCCCACACCACAAACAGTGGCGGAGGCGAATCTGTCATCCCCGGATGGGGGGGCTGCGCACGTTGAGCTCGGTTTTGAGCCTGCTGCCTAGTCTCAGTGGCGTGCACGGCCTGGCTGGAGGTACCAACTGCTGTGCCCCGGCGACTCCTGTTGTTGCGGTTCCTCCGACGGTGGCGACGACCGGGGACACTAGGGAGGTCCACCTGGTGTTCTTCAACGTCGGGAACCGAAAAGGGATTTACCAGCTCGACGGTATTAACCGAAGCGTACCCAACGCTGTCATCGGATGAATCATCCATCACTGGGCGGATCCGAGGAGGGATCCCCATCTCCGGGGGCATGAAATCGCCGAGAGTGCGGGATAGTGGTGGAACTGGCGGGGCGCGCTCTTCCTTCTTGCGCCGCCGCCGTTTGCTCTTCTCGGAAGAGGCAGGCTGGGATGACGATGCCGAAGAAGCACCCGCAGATTCTGGGGGCTCAGGCTGATTCAAGCGCGCACAGATGATTCCATGGGCGCGAATGATCATCTTGCGGGCCATCCAGTTATTATACTTCTGGGATCCGCGGTCGGAGACCAGCTGCCATTCGTCCTCATTGCCACTATCGTCATCTGATCCCACGAACACGCCCGCCACTTGTGCTGGAGCTGGGCCCAACCTGATTACATTGTTGTTAATCTGGTCTTGGAGCCAGTCCTTAAACACATAGCACCGCTGGATGGTGTGCCCCAGGGCCCGATGGTAAGGGCAGTAGCGGGGATTATCCATGAGATGTGCCTCCTCTGGCCTCCAACACTCAGGCAGTCACACAATCCTCTGCTCCTGGGCGCTCCGGAAATAACCGGGGACCTGATCCTCGTGAAATGAGTAAGTCAGGTATCGCGGGCCCCTAGGAGCGTGGTCTTGACGAGGGGTTGGAGGGGCCTGCCGAGGAGGTGGACCCTGATTATCTCGCCTGGGTTGTGGCGGTACATTACGCGGAGGGGTCGGCCGGTTCTGGGGCTGCCGCTACTGGGCCGGGAACTGAGCCCGTGGAGGCAGATTCCTGTGAGGCTGTGGAGCTGGCCTCGCCGGCAGCATCTCCAACGGCCTGGGGGCCTCTATCTGGGCAACAGCAGCGGGCTCAGCCCTGCTGGCTCTCCTTGCAGGAATCATAGGAGGCAGCGGGTGTGCCTGACTGGCCTGTTGCAGGGCTTCCTCAAGACGTTGAGCTTTGTCTGAGAAGTCCCTGAACCCTCCGGGGTAATTCTGAGTGATTAAGGAAGGGACCACCTCGGTCTTGACGTTCCCGACGCACATTGTCAGCAACTGCTCCTGAGTCAATGGCATGTCAAGGGAATACGTGAGACCCTTCCATCGGGCGACGAAGTCCGCGACTCGCTCATCAGGCCTCTGCTTGCACTTGAAGAGGTCTGCGATACTCGTCTTCCGGGTTGTGGAACTGAACTAGTAGAGGAATTGTCTATGAAGGTCCTCCCAGCTAGTTATCGACCCGACGGGGAGCTGGCTGTACCAGACAAATGCTGGCCCTTCCAGTGTCTGGACAAAGCAGCGAAGCTTAGCGGCCTCCTGCTGCGCCGGAGTTCCCAACATAGGCCCGCACCTCGAGTTGAAATGGGCCAAATACTATGGCGGATCTCCAGTCCCGTTGAAGGGGGCGAAAGTGGGATTCCTGAATCCCGGAGGTGCCGGCATGTCATCCACCCATGCTGGGTATGGCTTGTCGTCCGGTGGGATCGCCACTTGCCGAGTCTCCAAGGCTTCCAAGCGGGCGATGAGTGCCGCCATCGGATCGTCCGGACATGGGTTCCAGTCCTGGCGAGGATCTCTAACCACGAGCGCATTGCATGGTCCTTCAATCGGGTCGTCGACCGGGTCGTCGAACTCGGCAGCTCGTGGGATGGCGGGCGGAGCGGCCCTTGGGGCAGCGGCAGGAATCCGAGCGGGGTCTCTCAGGTAGTCACGCCGCTCGGGAGGGTGTGGTGAAACATACCGCGCCCTCTTGCCATAGGCGATGGCCTCTCCCCTGTCGGCGAACACGGCGTAATCACGGTTGCCCGGGAGAGTCTCGTCGAGGAGTGGTTGTTCCTGTCCCTGTTGTCCTAGCCTAGGATCACCGTAGTCAGGCCGCTGTTCTGCAGCGCGCTCGGTGAGGAGCTGGTCAACCAGCTTCTTCTGCTCGGCGAGCTGTTGACGTAGCATAGCCTTCTCGGGATCCTCATCTGCCCTCTGCATGGAGGCAGATGGGTCGGCGGGTTTCATAGCCCCGCCGTGCTCTTTACCTTTGCTGACGTTCCGGCTCAACGTCAGTGCTTCAGTGGGTGTGGGGAGACCCAGGAGGTTCCTCTGGTGACGAGTAACTCTCGCCGATGGATCCAACAACGGCTTGTCTTCGGGGGGAGAGCCCCCATCGAGAAGTTCCAAGCCGTTCCCCTCCCCCGACAGGTCAGCCATATTGACCGTTTCCGTCCCTGGGGATGTACCCTCAGGGCCACCCAGTGAATCGGGCTGTCGGCGAATCGCACTGAAGCGTAGGGCAGCGTACTGCCCCCATCCACGGATATACACGTGGGGGTTGGCTCCCTCGATAACCTTGCGGAGTACTTGAAAACACTCAATGCATCGTTGTTGGAGGGCCTCATGGTGCCCAAATGACCCGGGGTGCCGAACCGCGGGGAGCGTGGCCAGGTCAATTTTACGGCACTGCTCACCAATATCCTCCAGGTGCACTTGACTCCCGGGATATGGCATTTGTAGGCGGTGAAGACGGGAGTGAGTCTCCCGGAGAGTTCGGCAGAAGCATTCGAACTCATCCGGGGTGAGTGATTCGGGTGCATCAAAGTCCAGTCCTGCGACTGGCCAAAACTTCTCAGGGAAGTGGCCCTCTGCAAGGAAGGTCCAGAAGATCCACGACTCAAACTCGGGACCCAGGTCTCCTTGGTCCTCTTCAATGACTGGGAATGGATGGGGAATCGGCAGTGGTGCCGAGGCGGGCCGCCGGGCCGACGGGCTGGCCGGCGGTGAATACGGCGAGCAGGCTGATTGGCCTCCATATCCCGGGACGCCCTCTGAGGGTGGCGGTGCCCTAGCTACCACGTCGTGATAGGACGGGCCGGCGATCGAACATCCTGCCGTAGCGTCGGTGTTCGTCGAGGGTGCACTAAACCGTGGTTCGACCGTCGGTCCCCAGAAAAAGTCTCCGGGTTCTCCGATCGAGGCAGAAGGTGCTTCCGAAGGGGCCGGTACCAACCGCAAGCTTGATCCTTGGGGGTCTACCAGGCCCTCGCTACTCCAGATATACCTTCGGAGAGAAGCGGGGATCGTATCGATCTCGCTCTCGGGAAGTACGAGGCTGACGTGCCGCATTCCTACCCCTGCCCCTAGCTGGCGGGATCGGGGGGAGGGCTCTGTCGCCGAATCATACTTCGCCTCTGTATCAGAGAAACGAACCGGTCGGATCTCTGTCCGGAATTCCCTAACATTCTTCCCTCGATGTCGACGCCTCGCCCTCCTGCCCCTGGGTGGTTCTTCGGGGCATGGCTGATCTCTGTCCTGGCGTCCTCTGGCCGCACCAGTGTTGGGGCCAAGAGGACTGGAAACCAAGGTGCGAGGAGCACCGGGACAGATATCAAAGGGGACGCGGGGAGAGATGATTTCGGGCGGGCCTCCGGGCCGAGATCGGAAGGTGGGATGACCCATGCCTCTTGGATTGGCCACACGGAGTAGCCCCTGTTGGTGAATAGCGCTACCGCGAGGTGGTCCGCGGTGGCTATTGCCTGTACCAGCAACCGGGAGAGTCAACCCAACCTGCCTCTGGGGCGGTCGGGGCCTCGATCCAGGTCGGGCATAGAAGTGCCCCTGCTCAGGATGCGCAGGGGCCTGGTGACTGGAGCCAGCAGTGGCTTGAGCCAACGCGGCCGCTGTTGCTAGGGCCCCAAGGTGGGCATCCTCTTCCGCTCGTGCCCGACGTTGGCGTCGGGACAAACGAGTCGGGATGAGCGGCGCGGGCAGGTGGAGAGCCCATCCTTTGACTTGAGAAGCCTGGCGGCGGTGTCGCTGTGGCCTGACAGGAGCCCTTATCGCGGATCCCTGGAGAGAATCTCGGATAGGGTGGTCCCAGACATCTTCCACCTCATCCGCATAGGGGAAGGAGTTGTCGGAGCGCTCTGGGGATAAACTCCCGAAGCGGTTGGACGTCAAGGTAGGCAGCGGTGCCTCCCTACGCGGCCCTCGGGGGCGGCGTTGGTGGCGAGGTGAAGCTTCCTCGAGGTCTAGGCGAGCCATGTCCCTGGTGGGGATGACTCCCTCTTCCTCATATCTCCGCACCAAGTTGTTGATCACCCTTCTCTGGATGACCTCCGAGGGGGAGAGAGGGCGTGGTTGCCCCGCAGCTGCGGCTGCTGGGACGGCTGTGGAACGGGCGGGACCGCGTGGAGTAGCCGCTTCGGTGTTTCCCCTACCCCTGCGCCAGTGGGCAGGTGGCGATCGGGCACTATATTGGGCGACTTGATTCCTGAAAGCAGGGAGAAAAACCCATTAACACTGACAGGAAAAGGACTCGACAACCAACCATTAGTGCCGCGACGCCTTCCGTGGGGGGAACCCAGACCCTCGACGTCGTGAGACGGAGTGCCCGATTTCCCTTCCCCAGCCCCTGGCGGGTTTCGTGCCCCGGTGCTGAATGCTCGGTCAAGCAGCATGCTGGTCTTCCAACACCTTTGAAAGCAATCGGTCTTCGTATCGAGGAGAAGAGATTCACGTCGGGTTCACCATTTTTCTGTTTCGGTGCGGATGTGCGCCGGGTTTCTGTTCCGACGCTGTTCCACCAGGACGCGTTCGCGCATGCGTCCGTCGACCCGAGGGGATGGGCGCGCGGCTTGTGGCCCCGCAGTCCCTCTTTCCAAAGGTGGGCGGCATCCGTCCCTTGTTCAGGGGCGTCTGCTCCTTGATCGAAACCGGGATGATGGGACGTCGGCTCCTCCTTCCGTGGACGTCTCCTCGGAACTCGTCGCCTAATCTGGGTCTCCCTCATTGATTTAAGAATGTTCGTGAATCTCGTTCCCGGCGCCATATCTTCATGGACACCGGTTAATTACGCTGCTTCCGCCCAGACGCTCCAAGGGGTCTGGTCGGGGCAGCAACCTGCGGTGAGGAGACCGGGTAGCTCTGGGTGCTGGGGGCGTGTCTTGACACTGCGACTCTGCATGTATGCCTTCCGTCCCTAATAGGGATTCTCGAAGGCGTGATGGCCTGAGGCATCCCGCGCTGGGTGCGGGGAGCTGTGTTACCTGAGGTTTTTCTCAGCTTCCCATGTTTAACACGGGGTATGCCGCGAGTTTAACGTCCAGCGGGGACGGCATCGGACTGATCAACACGAGAAGTGGATCAGATGACAGAACCCCTTGCGAGGAACCTCCGACGCTGGGACCAGCACATGGGCGGCTTCCCGAGTGAAGTGGAGTGGAATGAAATGGCATGACCCCACCGGGATGTGGCAGCCCGGGTAAGGATCAGGATGTATGATGGAGTGAAGAGCTTGGACCCCGTAGGGGCTTCCTACGTACCGCGTGTTAGCGTGGATCAAAGTCAGCGTAGTTCAAATATACAGTTTAACGTCATGTTGGACGTCGGCAAGCCGACTCACGAAGAGATCGAGGCCGCCGGGCGGAGGATTGAACCGAACCACCTCGCACGGAGGGGGATGGAACGGCCGGGTGGATCACAGTTTCACGTCATGCTGGACGCTGGCAAGCCGACTCACGAAGAGATCGAGGCTGCCGGGTGGAGGATTGAACCGAACCACCTCGCACAGAGGGGGATGGAACGGCCGGGTGGATCACAGTTTCACGTCATGCTGGACGCTGGCAAGCCGACTCACGAAGAGATCGAGGCCGCCGGGTGGAGGATTGAACCGAACCACCTCGCACAGAGGGGGATGGAACGGCCGGGTGGATCACAGTTTCACGTCATGCTGGACGCTGGCAAGCCGACTCACGAAGAGATCGAGGCCGCCGGGTGGAGGATTGAACTGAACCACCTCGCACAGAGGGGGATGGAACGGCCGGGTGGATCACAGTTTCACGTCATGCTGGACGCTGGAAAGCCGACTCACGAAGAGATCGAGGCCGCCGGGTGGAGGATTGAACCGAACCACCTCGCACAGAGGGGGATGGAATGGCCGGGTGGATCACAGTTTCACGTCATGCTGGACGCTGGCAAGCCGACTCACGAAGAGATCGAGGCCGCCAGGTGGAGGATTGAACCGAACCACCTCGCACAGAGGGGGATGGAACGGCCGGGTGGATCACAGTTTCACGTCATGCTAGATGCTGGCAGGAGAAAAAGGCAGTGGGGAAGCACAATGGAGATACACATGTGCAGTCTCCCACAAGGGCGGATTCATAGGTGAATCGACGCAAGTGTGAACCCGGGAGGGGTCCACTGATGGACGAACCAACGTGAATACGACCGGGACGACCAGGTGGTGGGCTTGAACCTCGGAGAGGCTTCCTACGTACCCTGTTTAGGAGACAGGGATCAAATTCCACGTAGTTCGTTCTGTCAGGACTTACGCACTGAGGCAGCCCGGATGCGGCAAAGCTCAGTTGGAGAGGGACTTGGGCCGAAGGTGAGAGACCTCGATCCCTGTCACGCCCTCTACTGGCTTCGGCAGTGGGGAAGCATGATGGAGATACACATGTGCATTCCCCCACAAGGAACTAGGGGTTTGCAATACCCTACCCCCGTGGGCGAAGGCCACTCCAATCCCGACATCCCTGCAGAGACGAGTGGGTGGGGGCCACATCCGAACCGGGAGGGGGACCCTGCGTGCGAGGCACGAGATCGGACGAAGCGGACGGTTTAACGTCTTGCCGGACGAAGTACAGTTTAACATCGTGTGTTGAGGATGAAGCGGACGGTTTAACGTCTTGCCGGACGAAGTACAGTTTAACGTCGTGTGTTGAGGACGAAGCGGACGGTTTAACGTCTTGCCGGACGAAGTACAGTTTAACGTCGTGTGTTGAGGACGAATGCAGTTTAACGTCATGTTGGACGAAACACTTGGCAGTTTAACGTCTTGCAGCGCAGACGACATGCTAGGCAGTTTAACGTCGTGCATCTTGGACGTGGATGCTTGGCAGTTTAACGTCTTGTCGCGCGAACGATGTGCTAGGCAGTTTAACGTCTTGCAGTACGGACTAGTAGTGTCGCCGATGGGTCCGTGTCACTTCGCGCAAGCCTAGAGGGCCGCACGGGAAGACAACGCACGGTGCGGGCACCCGGGATGAGGATCATCGGGCGCCACGCAGGCGGGTACCCCCGGGGGGTCAAAGGGGGCGACCCTGGCGGATTGCGCGCAAAAGAGAAACTTGGCGCGCAATATCGCGGGTCGGCGCGCAAATGGGTGGGCTGGCGTGCAATTGGGCCAGCGCTTTGCGCGCAGATGACAGAGATTGCGCGCACCGGGCTTCGGATAGCGCGTGGGGGAAACGGCTCATTCTTTAACGAATGGCCACTTTGAAAGGGGGGGTGCGCGCAATCAGGCTGGATTGCGCGCACCCGGGGGCAATTGCGCGCAAGAGGCTTCTTTTGCGCGCGAAGGCCTTTGGGTGAAGGGTTAGTTCAAAGGAAAGGAGCCGAAGGGATTGCGCGCGAAGGCGAACCCCAAGGATTTATTGTGCGAAAGAAAAGAGGTTACCTGAAGATCGGCATTGCGCGCGGAAGAGGTTGGATTGCGCGAACGAGCGACTCTTCGAATTCCGGCAACCTTTAAAACGTCAGGGGTCGCCTTATATTTATAGGCAACCCCGGGCGCGGAATCTGGTTCGCGGGCGCGGAATTTCCTTCGCGGCCGCGGAATCGGGCCCGGCGCGCAAGGGAGTCGCGCGGGCCTCGGGCGCGCAAAATTGCGCGCCGGCCCAGCGCATTGCGCGCATCCCGGAAGGTTTGCGCGCGGCACTCCAAATTTGCGCGCGGGTCTCCAAAATTCCGCGCAAGGCCTCCGGGCCCTCCGAAATGGGCTTCCGACTCCAAATATGACCTCGCTTTCCGCATCCAGAGCTTCGTTTGGGAACAACAGACTTTTCCAGCGTCTACAACCTCTTGGAAGGACTTCATCAGTGTTATTATACTCAGGAGTGTGTTCGCCTGAATGAGTGCTTTGTGGAACCATCGAGCTGGATTCATGGGCTGGCATTACGATTGTGAATTCCCTTTAGACTATGTCTTATTGATCATATCAGGATATTATTATTATATGTGTTGTAGAAAAATACCTATTTAGATATGAATGTATCCTTTTTTGTATTATTTAAGGTTTTGGGGTGTCCTACTGGGTATCTTTATACTCACCCATGTACGGGCTTTTCCTACACGTGTCGTGTATTATGCAGGCGATCGACCCTTTGACAGAGTCCTAGATGGACCTAGACCAGACAATGCTCAGTGAGACCGGACAGACCAAGGTGTGTTCCTGTGGCATCTTGAAAGTAGTCCCTATCTTTATTTACAAGTTGGACTTTTTTCAGACTCTTTTCAGTGGGCTTGTATTTGGCCTTGTTTACTTTCTTTTAATTCATGTCGTACTCTAGTTGTGGGATATAGATGTATGCATGCATGGTTGTTCGGTTGTTTCTACATTTTAGCATTGTATGGGCTTGGAGATGTGTGTGTGTGTGTAGGTACTTAGGCTAAGGACTCTCATGTTATTGATATGCCTACTCAGTGCTAGTCGCCAGCCCCTAGCCTATTGGAGGTGGGCTTGGGGAGTCGTGGAACGAGCCCCATTGGGATGGGTCATGACACCCATGTTATGAAGAAAAGTATTACACTTGATCTGTATAGAAGAATAGCATATGTGGATAATTTATTGGATATTTTGAAGACTTATTATAGATTAAGAAGTTTTTTATATAGTGGGAAAAACATTAGTTGAGAAATACATGGGCTTTACTAGTTAGCGATTTGTCTTAATTATCTAAAACTATAAACCTTAAAGGTCATGGGAATTTATATAATGAAATAATTAATATAAATCATGTAATTATGGGAAAATTATGTTTGATATTTTACATTCAGTATCAAAGAAGAGTTTAGATAAATTTAGAGATTAGGATGTTATCGGTTGAGGATAATTCAAGAATCATAAATATCATCAAGGGTTGATAATTTATGGTTGATCATAATTTCAAGGTATAGATAATAATTTGGGTTGGTATAAAATTTTATGTTATGGTAATATTGAATACTTTATGTTTTATAGGGATTAGGATAAGAAACATTCAATAAAACCCTAGGGATGAGTCTAAGTATAGGAAAACATCCTAAATTTTGGAAAATTATGGACAGTGTCTTCTCCTAGTAATTACATCCCTATCTAGATATTGACAAGTGGATGTGGATGTGTAATAGATGTATCTAAGGGTAATGAACCTGAAAAGGGATGATTGAATATCAAATCAGTATTCACTCGGTGCATGATGAGTGGGCTAAAGACTACACACCTGGCTAGACACTCCTCGTGGATATGATTTGGATAATCCATGTGTTCTTTATAAATTGTTATAAAGGATTTGAGTATATAACTAATTAGGTTAGGGAAACTAATAGGAAATTATCATAGATAAGATAAATTAAAACATTAATAATCATAAGTTAAGGTATATATAAAATTTTATGTGCTTTTATGGATAAAGGGTATGTTGAATTTTGAGAGAATAAATATCATTGATTTTTAGGTTTATAATATTATAAGAATGTTTATGGTAATTTTGGAATAGTTATTTTTGGGATTATGTTAAGAAGCATGGGATAAAAAAATTTAAATCTAACTAGATTGAACTGAAATTATTTCAGGGTGAAATAAAGGTTTCATTGTGTACGGCATATTAGGATTGATTTTTTATATTCATACAATCATTTACTCTAATTAGATATTATCATGCCCATTTTGGTTTTAGCGTCTTGTTGGATATAGGACCTTGAAAATGAATCTATAGAAGGTTTGTCTCTATAAACCCCCCATGTCTTACAAACCAACTAAGGATTCATATTTATCACAAATTGTAACAACTCAGGTAACGATAGAATAAATCATTTTAATATTTATTAGTATTCTTGAATTATGAATCATATTCTTATAATATTTTATTTAAAAGTTTAATTTTTAAGTTATATAATTTTAATTTGAAAAAATGAATTTTATTTTTAAATTTATCATGTCAAAATTATTTTAGGGTTAGTTTTTTAGAATTTTATGAAAAGTTTTATTTTTCAATGAATATTGAAAATACATATTTTTATTGAAAATTGTATTTTATTTTCAAGTATTTAAAAATTAAAATTATATTATAGATTAGTATCAAAGTTTAATTTTTTCATTTTTATTTAAAATAATCCAATAATGTTTTTTTAAATGTATTTTATATTTTAATTTGGTATAAAAACATTTTATGTTTAAAAAATTCATTTTTCTGAAAAATTATTTTTCATTGCGTTTGGTCAATTTAATTTTAAATTAAATAATGGAACTTATGAACTTTAAATTTTGAAAATTGGATTCCATATTTGGAATCAGGAGGTCTAAATTTAGTAAATAGGTCATTTTTATTTTTAAACTATATGAATAGTAACCTTAGTAATTTTTGTTACCATGGTAAAGGGTAAATCAGGTAATTAAGGGTAAAAATAAAATAATAAGGACTAGAAAATGATTTTAACCTTGAACCAATTTTATTGAATGATTAATATTCATCAATAGTCATTTAATGTTCTTTATATAACCATTTATGGCCACTTATATTATATTATGACCTTTATAATATTTTATTTAAAGAAAATTCAAACATGTCACACTCTTGTTTTTGATAAGTATAATATTTTTAATATGGAGTAATCTAGAATATATGTTCAATTATAAATATTATTTTGAAATATAATAGATTTATATTCGATATGTTAATTTATTTTTAATTTTTAGTGAAAATATAATTACCTTAAATGCTTGCACAACACTGATGCAATAATTATCTAATTAATGGAAAAATAAAATAAATGATATTAAAAACATTAAAAAAAATATAATTTGAGTTAATTAATGTAGTACACAAATTATATAGATGACTTTGATATGTTAGATATGTATTAAAATATTTGGTTCAAATTTACCATATTGTACTAATATTTTTTTAAAGTCAAAGTAATTAATAGTGTCAAAATTGTCATTAATGATATTTTAAAAAAATTTATTAAATGATGTAAAATTTCTAAAAAAATTAAATTTAGCCAAATTATTATTATAAGGTTTAAAATATCAACCATTATCTAATTATGGATCATTTTTCATTTTATAGAAACAATATTTATCCTCAAAGAGTAAAAATCAATGTTTTCACAGTAAAAGTTAAAGGGGTTAAATAAAGGTTAAAACTTAATGATAAGGGTAAGAAAGTAACCTAAACTTACCTAAAAATTATTAGATGAGATGATTTAGACTCATACTCATCTTATCTTATAAATAACTCACTTTTTATCTATTTTTAATTAAAAATTAATTTATATTAATTTAATATTTTGAGAAATTCCAAGAGTACACCTCTCCTCTCCTATAAAAGGGAACATCTTCTTCTCATTTCAAAACACTTCAAAACCCATTTTTATTGTCCAATATCTACTAAAATACCTTCTTATAATCCCTAATCTCATTCTAGAGTCCTTATTTTAGGCAGAACACCCTCCATAGAGGTCTTAAATTGTTAATCAAAGGAGATTTTCCGAAGAAGAGGTCTCATTTTTAATCAAGTGTTTCTATTTTATTTCTTATTCCACCTCCTTTAAATATTATTAAACCATGATAAAATAATAAATCCAGTATCATCCATATACTGATATTTTATTATGTTTGTTTCATGACCTATATCCATCTCCACTTCCATCAAATGGGAAAATAATACATCATTCGTGTGTACAATAGACTATCGCCTCGCGAACTGATGTGATTCATTTTCCATCACCATATCTCGTGATTGTTTATAATGATGGAATTAATATTTATATGTGATATTCATGAAATTTTTATCATTTTGAAAATATAATATATCATTTACCTTTTTATCATTCCATGTACTGAAAAATGATAATGTCATTCGTGCGTATGTGTAAACTATCACATCCACGAAGCAATGTGATTTGTTTTTCATCACCATGTTAAAAGGATAATATACATATATATATAGGTATATTTAAATAAGTAATATTATATTGAATATATTATGATCATTCTATAAATATAAAAAGATACTCACCTTTTTTCCCTAATGATCATTGAGAAATAGAAATGTTACTCATGCGTATGTACAGCCTACCGTCTCCATGATTATAACATAGTTAATTTTTCATAAACATACTTAATGGTTTCATTTAAAAGTATAATTTATGTATAAAAATTATAGTTATGTCCTGAATATTATTTTTGAGATGATGGAATAATGAACTCTTTGATCATAGTTAACCAACCAAAATCATTTTGGACTTATGAACTGAATATCATCAAAACATATGATGATAAATATATATAACATGGTAATAAGTGATATTAAAGTAATAATAAACTTTAAAAAGGTTATTAAGAAATTATAAATTAACATAATTCTATTATTAGAGAAGATAAATATTGTATGTGACTAGTCGAACTCAAGGTAAGGGACTTTATTTTAAAAAATATATACTCTTTTAATGCTTCTTTTTTCAGAAGGAATGTTTTTTTTAACTTATATGGAATGAGTGAATTTTTCCGCTTTTATGACCCCTTAATGTTTTGAATATTCCCCTATAATATTACATGATTATTTTCAAATAAATTTTTTTCCTTTGTATGTGCGTAGTATTCTTTTAAAATAAGTGATTTTCCTCAGGGAATGATTTTATAATGCAATCATTCATTTTTTATAATTATGTTATGGTTCTTGGGAATTGTCTATGATGATTGATGGTTCCTTTATAAACCAAAGATAGATGGGTCCATGGTATCCCTTTAATTCATTGGGTATGATTATATTGGAAGTTGACCATGATGGTTATTCCAAGTGTAACTATGATGTTTACATTAAAGTATAATCGTGAGGGTTATTTCATGGTATTTGTGAGGGTTACATCATATAGTAGTCATGAGGGCTACATCATAATTAATTATTATAAGAAATAGTATCATGTGTTAATAAGATAATTAAAGAATTCTTTGATTCCTATGGCTTTGAAGGGAAGCAAGAGAAGAAAAGTATGGAAGAGAGAAAGATAGATAAAGGGAAGAGGGAAAAGAATAATTTTCCAATATGTGATAACTATGGGAAGAAACACCTTGGAACTTGCCTGAAGGGAATGAGAGTTTGTTATAAGTGTGGAGAAAAAGGACACCAAGTGCGTGACTGTAAGGGTAAGAAAAAGGTTTCTACTGTACAATGCTTCATCTACAAGGAGTGGGGACACTACGTAAACCAATGTCCAAATCATCAGAGTATACCCCAAATGATGCTATTGGATAATAATCAAGTTATGATACTACCACAGATGACGAGGAATGATTAGAGTTATTATTTTGTTATTAAAGAATTATTTCATTTGAGTTTTGTATCAACGATGTATTTGTTATAATAATTATGGATTATATAAGGATTGTACTGCAGTACTATTTCATTAAGGACTTGAGATTGTGTGGAACCAAGAAAAGTGACTCAATAGTAGGTTAAATTTTGGGAAAATATATGGTTGATAGAAAGATTACCATAATATGGTTCTGATACCGAGATAGTGATTTTGAAATAATACATGATTGATTTGGATAAATTATATTGTATATTCTTGACTTCCTTGAAGATGATTAATGATTTGTATACATTTTTTGATAGAAGGAGTATATCTAGTATTCTATAAGGAATAAGGGATCACGAATGTAATCAATAAGGATTTATGGTAATTCAGGATGTTGTAGTGTTTTAAAATAATAGATGATGAAGGTATTCACATGTTATTACACGGAAAAAAGGATCTTCATTGTGTTTACCTTCCTTATAAAATTTGGATTGTGAGTTTGGACAGAGGTATTTTGGATAACTATAATGTTTGGAATAGATTAAGTTGAACTTTGAATAGTATTATTTGAGGTTAAAACATTTCTTATGATTAGTTTTCAAATATTATAATACTATAGTTTTAGGAAAAGGACAACCTACGGGTCGGGTGATAACCCGTCGCGTCGGACAAAGCTGTAGGAATTGAACCCACAACCATAGTGCGAAAGGCCTTTATTACCTACCACTAGCCTACAGGAATTCCCTGGTTATTACAAAATATTTTTCTCCATGGTATGTGTTAATATTTGGAACCATATACGATTATGATAAATATGATATTTTGAGTTCTATTGTCTTTTTGAGTGAAAGATGAGTTTGTGGTATAAATTAGTTGAAAGATGAAATTATAATTGTCAAGTATATATATATATATATATATCTTATTCTATGAAGAAATTAATTCTTAAACTTTAGGTAAGTGATATTAAAACAAAACTGTGTTATCCTAATACCTTATGTTTTGTTGAACTGGTGATATTTTCATCATGGATTGATGGCTTTGAGGCCCTCAATTTTACACTTTTTTGTGATTGATGACCTCAATCACTCCCTAAAAATATTTACATTTTTTCTCAAATTATGTGTCTCTAATTTCCACCAATGTTCTCCTAATTTATATCATAATTTGGTGGTGACTTTTTCATTTCCCTTTCCCTCTTATTAAGGCTAAATTTTATTAACCTTATTTCCGATGTGGGTTTTCCACAAAGGTATTTTCTATTTTCAACCTTTTATTTTTGAAGAACAATTTTAAATTGTGAGGACTCAATTTATTGAAGGAGGTGAGAATGTAACACCCCAAGCTTCAATGGTACACTTCTCTTTCAATAATGCAATAGCTTGCATTGTACGCAAGTTCGAGATTCTAACACACCGCGACCAATCAAAGTAGTCGTTATGAATAGTAATACCCACTTTTTAAAATTTTATAAATTTTATATTTCAAAATGTACTTCATTTTTGGATTTGGAATATCGAAATTATCCTATGTTGAATTTTTGGTATTTTTCTAAGAACATCCAATTTTCGATGAATAGTGAAAGACACTTAAAAACAACCTTTTTAATAAAAATAATTTATAGTGATAAATTATACTATTGAGTGGTTTTAAAGTATAATTAGAATATAATTTTACCATTTTATCCAATGGTGTTCATTAGAATTAATTTCACTTTGAAATTGGACATAAACAATTGTCAATCTTTTGATAGATATTGTTTCTTAAAAACACGCTATTTGTTTGTACAGCGGGAATTAACAATATAATTCATTAATGAAACTTCTTTGTTGTGAATTGGTAAATTGGACATCATTTTTGAATTTTTAATATCAAATATATCATAGGGTGAATTTTTTTTATTTTTCTGATAATGTTCATTTTTAATGAATAGTGAAAAATGTTGTATTTTAATTCAAAAATGCATTTTCATATAATTTATTTATATAGTTAGATTGAAATTTTAATTGGTTTTAAAGTATAATTGAATTATTTTTTATCAATTAATACAATTTTGTTCATTGTAAGTAATTTCACTTTTCAATTGGATGTAAAAACAAGTCAATCTTTTGATAGATTTTACTTCTTAAAAACCCGTCTTTGGTTTTGACAACGAGAATTATTTTTAAATTAATTACTGCAATTTCTATGTTTATAATTTGGTAAAATGGATTCCATATTTTGAATGAGAAGGTCCAAATTATGTAATTAAGACTCTTTTGTTTTTGGAAATTATGAAGAGTAACGACAACAATTATCTTTAATTATCATGATTAATTAGTAATCAGGTAGTTAAGGGTAATGAAATAATATCATAAAAATAAAAAAAGACTCCAACATGTGTTCTAATTCTATTTTTGGTGTCATGGAAGACCATGGGATTCCTTTTGCCAACTTAGGGACCCCATGGGATCACTTTTGTGTGATAGTGGCATTTTATCATTTTATTTTTAAGGAAAGGAAAATATAACAAAAGTATGTAACACCTAAGTAAAACAATTTTAATTGTGTCTATATAAACGATCTATTAGACAATAAATATTCATTGGAAATATAAAAATATTTCCTACATCATGGTATTTTTTTTATAATTTTTAGACATTAAATAAATAAATTTATTTATAACACCATGATGATGCAGTGATTACCTCATTAATGAACGATTTAAATAAAATGAAAAGATAAGGTAAAATATAAGACTTACACTTGTCTAAATCCTATTTAATGGGTGTATTTCGAACTCTTATCACCTTATCTTTTAAATATATCATTGTGGGACCTTTAAAATATGAAAAGCATTTCATAATAAAGTAACATTTCAATCTTTCCAAAAGAGACCCTCCTCTCCTCTTATAAAAGGCTCCCACCTATACCACCTTATTCACACCTTCAAAGCCATTTGGCTCAGACAACCTCTGCCCAACTACTCTCTAAACTTCCCTCTCTTACTCCTAGAAGACTCACTTTGGGAAGAAGTCTTCCCAAGGAATCCTTTGGCTCAAATCAAAAAGAGTTACCCGGTTTTAAGGAGATTAAAGAACGATCGAGTCCAGTCAAACACAAGGTAAGGGACTTCGTATCAATCTCCTTTAATTGAGGCATATTTTGTTTTATACACAACTTTATTTTATATGGTGTATAAAACCATTTGAATTTTACTTTTATTCAAAAGGAATATTTTTATACGAAGCATTTTACTAAACGAAAAAAGTGAATGTTTTTGTCTTACGTATGCGGTGACAACGACTTCTCCGCCGCCGTGACCATTATTTGAGTTTAGACTTCCTCTAAAATCCATAACTTTTTTTAAATGAAAAATAAATACCATGTTTTACTTTTCTTTTATTTTGGTATTGAAAATGGTTTTATTATATCAATGTGTTGTATTTATATCTTGTGATTGAAATGTGGAAATGTTATGTTTCATTTATGCATGTTTTATGTGATGCGGTTATGTTATGGTTTATGATATGTTTAAACCTTTTCATATAAGGAATGCATTGGACTTAGTAAGTGACGGGTGGATCCCACTATAGCTCATCGATGCATCGGTATGTCACATGAGACAAACTAGTGTCTTGGCACGAGGCCTTGAAAAAAAATCTTATTTGTAGTCTTGGCATAAGGCCTTGGATACATGGTTATGATAGTCTGGAATTATGCATTCCATTATTATGAAAGTGGTTATTGATATTGCATGTGATTATTCGACTAGTAGAATAACCATGTGAATAAATAAATGGCATTATTTCATTTTATTTTTGTCATATTATGCTGAAGTACAAGTTTAAAAGGCTTTTGTTTTAGTTATACATTGCCTTAAATGTTTATGTTTATTTATGAAAGTTTCCACTATATTGTTATCCTTACTGGGCATCTGAGCTCACCCCTTTCTATGTTTTATTTTTCCCAGGATGTGAAGAAATATTTTATGACTGACCTGCAGGGATAGTCTGAAGGGGATATGAGTGTGGACTATGGAGACTATGTTATTGTAGTTTTTAACTTTATGATGTAATGTAACATTTATGAAAGTATCTAGTGTTTCCAAGGATACTAAACTAATCGGTATTTAGAGACTTTATCTTTTGTGATCGTGCCAATGTTATGTAATAATGAACCGACTCTTGGTAACTAGGGTCGGGGCATTGCAATTAACCCTTGGATTAGGGCATTGATTAGCATAATGCCCCATTTCCTTGCACTTGTAGCATTGAAGTGTTGGTGGTGCGTTCTCTGTAGTCTTTTCTCCATTCACATCATTAGCTACCCTTTTTCTAACTTCAAAACTCAGCTGCTCGATGACCTTCTTTTACACACTTAAAACATTTTCTAGTCCCTTTAATACAATCTCCACCATGCTTCTTTACACACTTTGAGCATAAATTAACATTCGTCTTCTTTTCACCATTGTTTTGAGATTTTTCCTTGAACTCCATCTTTCGTTTCTTGTCAAAACCATGAGATGGATATGTAACACCAACTTTCAGTTCTACCTTGATAGCACAATGCACAATTTATTCATAGCTATTGAATTCTCTTATAGATAATGCCCTTTGAAGACTTGGTTTTAAGCCACTGAAGAATCAATCAACTTTACTTTCAGGTTGGATGATAAAGATAGATGCATACCTTGAAATCCATGTAAAATTCGCCTCATATATACCAACAGATTCATCATAATTTTTCTTAATCTCAAGGAACTCCTTTTCTGTCTTTGTTCGAAGAGTACGAGGTAAGTACTTATTGAAAAATAAATTCTTGAACTCAACTCATTCCATGGATTCAATTTCACCTTAGGGCCTTATATTCTTAATTAGATTCCACCACTGGTCTGCTTCACCTTTTAAATGGTAAACATCCAGAATGAATTTTTCATGTTATGAACATCGAAGTATGGAAAATATCTTTTCAATGGTACTGATCCATTTTTTAGCAATAAGTGGATCAGAAGACCCATTGAAAGAATGTGGACATTGCCTCATGAAGGACTTAATAGAATATTGTTCCCTTCTCTGCTCATTCGGAAGTCCAAAATGATTCATAGCTTGTGTAAGTATAGCAATAAGATTTTGCACTCCATCTCCCATAACATTGGTTTATTTAGGAGGAAAATAATTTCATTTCCCATTACATTGATCAACACGGTTCCTTCGGGTTCTAGCCATCATCTAAAACCCAAAAAGAATAGTGTAAGAGGCAAAAAATCATGCTAGGAAAACAACATAATAAAGGGGGAGTACCTTCAATATATAACATATTAGGTTTAATTATAAGATTGTTACTGTAATTCTAGGATTATAACCTATACTTATACTTAACCTTAGGTACATCCTTAGACCTGCCATAGAAATATCTCTAGGGATCACTCTAAAGTTTTCGCATCCTAGTTTCCAAAGGTTAACTAAACCTTCGCTCTGATACCAATTGTAGCAGTCTGGAATTATTTCCAGTGGACTAGAATTGATACCTATCAGAGCACTCCATGGGTGGCTACACCTTATGGGTGGGACATACCACCAACCCCAGTGGAAACCATTTCTTCATGAATCCCTTGGGCGGAGATCCATGCTTCGTCCAATGCTCACACTTGAGAGTTCCCAAGGATCAGATTCATTCCTACCTCCTTTGATCTGATACCAACTGTAGAGACCCAAAGATTGACTTACATGGACATTAAATTACTTTTGTGGAATACTTAATACATTACAAAACAAACACCCAATGACCATATTACTTTTGCGGAATACTTAATACTTAATACTTAAATTACTTTTGCAGAATACTTAATACATTACATGGACATAATCTGTTAATCATGGTGAAAGATCTTCAACATCTCCCATAAAGATATTCTTTTTTTTCCTACCTAAAACCTTCCTTTATATCCTGGGGGAAAAGAAAACATAAAAAGGGTGAGCTCAAATGCTCAGTAAGGTTAAGCATGTAGAAAATAAAACAACCCATATACATTTGAACTTAAAACATGAACATAATGTTTAAACATCAAAATCTTGAGCAATGAAATTAAATATGGTAGTACGTAAGGCATAGATCATAATGGAACATCAATAATGATAAAATAGCATGGTAATAAAACATGTAATTGTGGAAAACCATTAATCACGTGATATTATTTCCATAGTATCCAAGGTATTGTTGCCAATACCATCATAGTGGACAAAGTCCATTACTGAATCGGGTTTACCTATCGTTCCAGCCCTGTATTACTGTACCAGATTTACTTTTCGTTACATCCATGTCTATCTCATGAGAAATAAATCTTTACCCAATGCATTGGAGGGAGATATAGGTCTCACCCATCTCATAATGAAATCATTCTTACGTGTGCCACAACATAAACATAAATCATTCATCATAACCCAAAGAATAAAATGGGTTTCATAAACATCATCCCATCATAACATAATCTATATAAAACAAATGTATATGATTTCATCATAAGAAAAGTGAAACCATGTAAATCATAGAGATATTATACTTGAAACATACACATATGAAATAATGTCATCTTAGATGGAAAATGGTTTTGATAAAATACTTGAAATGAATTCTTGAGGAAAATATCTTTTCTTCTACAAAATCATTTTCTTTTCACAAAATGCCATTCAATTTTAAAAGAAAAGGATTTTGTTGAAAATAATCATGAAATCTTGTAGAGTAAGCTTCATGAAAATAAGGTGTTATGAAACCGTAAAAATCCATTCATGCCGTATAAGTTAAAAAAAAGATTATACTCATACTTTTAACAGAAAAGTCAAAAAGTACCACATATGGTAAACAAAAGAAAGATTCCTTCCATAACACAAAGTAAAAGTCAAATAGGGGTAAACATGACTTTAAACATACATGGAAGAATATTAAACACATTATGAAAAACATTTTTATGTACATGGATGAAAAATATAACCCCAGTAAATACTTGCGTATAAGCAATCTTGGATAAAAATGAGATTGCAAAATTATCCCTTACCTTATGTCCAATTTCTTCAGTATGTGTCCAAGACTCACTAGTGCAGAAAACGTTATTTATGTCACCATTTTTTACGTCGGTTATATATAACCGACGTGAGAATCTGTGAAACGTGGTTTTTTACGTCGGTTATTTAATAACAGACGTAACAAATGCGTTGAGTATCTTTTTAACGTTGGTTATTTTAATAACCGACATTACAAATCGCGCGTGTTTGGTTTTTACGTTGGTTATTTTATAACCGACATCAATAACCAAAGCGCGGGGGTTTTTTACGTCAGTTATTTGATAAACAACGTAAAAAATGAGTTATCTACGGGTTTTTTACGTCAGTTATAAAATAACCGACGTAAAAAATGTGATATCTACGAGTTTTTTACGTCGGTTATTTTATAACCAATGTAAAAAATGAGATATCTACAAGTTTTTTACGTCAGTTATTTTATAACCGACGTAAAAAACGAGTTATCTACGGGTTTTTTATGTCGGTTATAAAATAACCGACGTAAAAAATTAAAGCGTGGGGGGGGTTTACGTCGGTTTTCAAATAACCGATGTTATAAATTTAAAAAATAGTTTATAACGTTGGTTATATAATAATCGACGTAATAAAACATTTAAAAATTTTAATCCCCGTGGACTGTCATTTACGTTTTTTCGATCGACAGTCTGTCGGCTTGTCTCTCTCGCGCGGTAAACCCTAATCGCTTGTCGATCGACCTGCATTAAACTCATTTTGGCTTCATCATTTATCATCTTTAGTCTCCTCAGATCTATCATCTCAACTCGCAACACTCAAGTAAGCATTCCACAAATTTATTTCGTTCGTTTTTTTTCCCGAATAGTCTATATTTATGTTTTGCGATTTTTCTGTTTAAACTAGGTTAGATTCTTCCATTTCGAACCCTATTACATCTTTTTGAATATCGTTGGCATCGGACATTCATTTTTATCTTGAGTGTCTTGTTTTTTTATTTCTTTATAAAACAAATTTTGATATATTACCTTGCATTTAATGACTCAAAATCCTCCTATGTTGGAAACATATTTGGGGTTATTTATTGAAGGAATATGGCGCGATTAAGGAAATTGTAAAGACACGGAAATTTAAAGGAAAATTTTTTCTTAATTTTCTTTGGAATTTTACAAGAACGCAGTTTCTAACGGCGCCTGATTCTGAGGACCGGTGTGCCCGGAATTAATTTCCAAAGTTTGGCTCGGGTACGTACAGTGAACGGGCGAGCGGGAATTTCTATCTTTTGAACCGGTGCTCGGAATTGAAATCTGATTGCACCGATGAACTCGCAACGCCGGTAATCGCTTAAGGGAACCTTTACCGTAGTTGCGTTTTGTGCGGGTTGAGAGTTAGTTTTGGGGAAATAAAAAGGAAGTTAAATAAAATGTGGAAACACGTTTTATTTTTATCCATGTTGGTTATATCCTCCCAAAGGGAGTTAGAGGTGGGAACCACATCCACTTAACCTCCCTTGAGAGGATTAAGTGTGGTGGGGCCCACACGAACCCTAACTCCTCAACTCCCCTCTAAACCCCCCCACAACTCCCACAACTCCCACTTTAATGTTGACAACTTGTTTACTTAATGAGGTGAGTTAAGTGTGGTTTAATTGAATTTCAAACTTTTGAAATTCTTTCCAACACTTTGAATTTAATTAATTAAACCAACTTAATTAATTTTGTTGGGTGTTTGATTTCTTTTGAAAACTTTTTTTCCAACATTAAAATGAGAGATTCTATTCTTCTCTTTGGGTTGGCATAACTTTGTGGGGAGAACTAAGGAGAGGAGAAGAACTTTTGGAAGACCTTCAACCTCTCGAAGAAGAACATTCCCCATCTCTGAAGAACGTGAAGCAACATCTTCTTCATCGTTCTTCAACCGAGGTAAGTAAAGGGAAGCGATGCCCGCGACATCTCCAACGACCTTCATCCACGTCAAAGGAGAAAACGTCGCCTGCGAAGAACGTCGATAACGACGACGTCACCTCCGAACGCTCATCCACCAACGACGAGTACCCTTCTTCCTTCCGACGCATGAGCGTGAGATTTGGGAGTGTGTGACGAACTCAACAATCAAGGAATCGATATCCGCCCTTTTTTCCAAGATCGTCAACGAACGACAATTACGAGGTAGGGGATTGTTGTTGTTTTATTTAATTATTTCCATTCTTGATTCTAGAATGTCGAACTTCGAGGATAACGAATAAATGTTATCGTTTAATGAGAGGGGGGCCGGACCGCACAAACACGGCCGAACCCCCTCCTATGTTCATATTTGTTTCCTTGCGGATGGAACGGGATGGCGTGGTGTCATCGCACCACGCAGGAATCGCACGGCAATTATTGCGCGGCGCTGTCGCGCCGCGCCGAGGAATGAAATTCAAGAACGCGACGTCGTCGCGCCGCGTCAAAAGAAATCGAAGGCGCCGCGGCCGGAGCGGGGTCGCGGTGGAGGGGCGCGGTGCCATCGCACCACGCCGAACGATGAAGGCCGCGGCCGGTTCCGGCCCGTGGCGGAACAAGATGACTGGCGGCCAGACGGGCCGCCGGTGTCGGAAGCCGGAAGGGGACCGGCCTTTTCCGGTCCCGTTGAGGAAGAACCGTCCGGCCAGGTCGGGCCGGCCGGAAGGGAGAAGAACCGGGGGAATTTAATTCCCCCGACCAGCAAACCGGCCCCCCATAATGAGGGGGGGGCACGGGTTCACAAAGGGGGGGGGGCTTTTCCCCCCGCGCGCGGCGCGCACGCGGTGCCCAGGTCGCGCCGCCGCGCCGGACCGCGCCGCCGCGCCGGACCGTATTTTCCGAGCCGGGCCGGGTTGTCGGGCCGGGTCGCCGCCCGGGCCGGGTCGACCCGGTTCGGCCGACCCAGGGGGAGTCGGTCCGGGTCGGCCCGGGCCCAGACCCCCCAGTTTCAGACCACTTTCGTTCAAATGCCCGTAACTTGGGCTACGGGCCTCCAAACGACTCACCGTCAGTGGCAATGCGATACTTGGATCGATACGGTCGTTTCAGTATATCGCACTCAAGGTTTTGGATTACTTTGAGTTCGGCCGAGTTGGTTCGTACACGAAACCAACCGGGCCCTCGGAGCGGAAATGCTCATATCTTGAGCTACAGACGTCCGATTGATGTGCCGTCAGCTCTGTTGAATTACTCTAAGTGATACGGATATTTTGGCTTACTCCGCTCGAGGTTTGGATACCGTCGGAGTGTGGTCGGGTTGGTTTTAACTTAAAAACCAACCGAGCCCCCGGAACGAGAAAGCCAATAACTTCCAGACCAGGCGTCTGATTGACGCGCCGTCTGTTGCGTTGAGTTCCTGTTGATGATAAGGAACTTTTGGCATCTTTCGCCCGAGTTTTGTATACAGTTGAGATACGGTTGGGTTTGGTTCGCTCACGAAAGCAACCGGGCCCCTGGGACGAAAAGGCTAATAACTCACAGACCAGGTGTCCGATTGACGCGCCGTCTGTTGCGTTGAGACCCCTATGACGAGGCGGTCCTTTGAGATACTTCTTCGTGGGACTTTGAGATACTTGGAGTATCGACCTGTAGCTCGTGGAGCGGACCCTCCCAGTGACGAGCGTGCGGAGTACGGAGACCGTGTAGCTGGCTGAGACCCGACGACTGCTGATCGAACGACTCGGTGTGTTACAGATGTGCGCTTGGTTGTAGCAGCACATAGGAGCGCTTGGTTGTAGCGGCAAACCCACGACAGAGGTTCTCTTGGTTGTAGCGGCACATGGGAGCGCTTGGTTGTAGCGGCAGACCCACGATAGAGGTGCGCTTGGTTGTAGCGGCACATGGGAGCGCTTGGTTGTAGCAGCTAGCCCGCAGTACTCGATGGGTGGAGTTCTTCAGCAGTCTTAGGTTAGTGAGCAGTACCTCAGAGTTGTGACAGGACCACTGTACACTCCAGAGACGAAGCTCTTCAGCAGTTACGGTTTCGATAATGAAAATCCTGGTTTGAGCTGAGACTTTTGACCTTTGTGTATACCTCATGATTGAGATGGGTCACTTGATAACTTAGGTATATGTATGGGCATATACCTGGGTAGTGGTTATCCGTTGATTTCATGATCCTTGTGTTTCCTCATGGTTGAGATGGGTTACTTGATAACTTAGGTATATGTATGGGCATATACCTAAGTAGAGGTTATCTGTTGAGATCTTCTCTGTGGTTATCCTTGTTGGTTTTAGAGAGACCTTGAGGGTCTCAGTGTCCCTACTGAGTATCGTTATACTCACCCCTGCACGGGCTATGCCCGCACCTCGTTGTGTTGGTTGCAGACGACGGGCAGTACTGACGGAGGCCGAGTGTTCGAGGACTGGACGGTACCCGGAGGTGGACTACACGACGAGTCAGTACCCGGAGGTGGACTACACGACGTGACAACTCACAGAGGAGGTTGACGGACGAGAGCGTAGAGGAGGCTATCTGTACCTACCCTTCAGGTAGGATCCGAGGAGGACGACCCAGGAGCTGCTTCCTACTTCCAGTTGTTGTCCTTTTGCTGTTGTACCTTGTTCAGTTGTAGTCGTACTTTATTTTGGGTTTGTATTCTGGCCCATTTACTTTTCAGCATTTCTTTTGTACTTAGTGTTTTGCTTCCGCTTGTACTTTGTGGTGCTTGTTTTCTTTTATAAAGGCAATGCCTTCCCAGTTATCGGGATTTTACACCTTTGGTGCTAGTCGCCAGCCCCTGGCCTATGGAAGGCGGGCTTGGGGTAGTCACGGCACGGGCCCCGAGGGTGGGTCGTGACAAATTGGTATCAAAGGAGTCGGTTCTACCGCAGAACTTATAACTCTGATATTTTCTTTCTGTGAAGCAATAGTGTTAAGGGTACCGAGTGTGGTCTTCAGTTCAGGGAGTCCAGTGTTGGTGCGGGCGGCCGACGTATCTATACACTAGGACCCTGACAACTGATTTCCGACTTTGTGCACGAAAACACTGATTGCGTGTGTGTTTTCAAAGGTTTTCCCTTAAAACAGCTCAAACCAGGTCAGCTCACCAGGTATAATCGTTTGAAAGTGTTACGATGTTTCTTTCAGGATGCCTTTTCTCGGACGACCAGCTAGAGCCCAGAGGGATGTGCGTGCTGATAGCCTGTCGAGCGACGAGGCTTCGGTACAGGGCTCTCTTGCAGTTGAGGCACCAGCGGAGGCACCAGCGGTACTGCTACCCGTTGGGCCACCGATGTCTCCAGCCCTAGCAGTAGGCGATGCACGACGCTTGAGCGCGCTGCACGAGTTCCAGCGCCAGAGGCCACCCAGGTTCCGAGGAGAGACGGACCCGCAGGCGGCTGAGGTTTGGATGGAGGCTGTGGTGAGAGTCTTCAGGCTAGTGGGGATGCCGGCAGATTTCATGGTGATCTTTTCTACCAGCCTCCTTCAGGCAGCAACAGGCAGGTGGTGGAGCCACTTGTTTCAGTTTTTCGACGGGATGAACTTCGCTTGGGAAGACTTTGAGACCTTCTTCAGGGTAGAGTTTGTGCCAGTAGCTCTACACCCTGAGCATGTACAGGAGATTCTGCCTTTTCCGTGTGTTTTTCGATCAGTAGCTGAGTCATCTGTGGGAAGTAGACAGATGATGCAGAGGTCCAGGAGGACCAGACTAGAAGTTAGACGATCTCGTGTTTTAGGACCGGTGGTGCGGGGCACCCGGGGTGGGAACAGAGCTAGGCGTTCCAGAAGCAGGTTGTGTTACTCATGCGGCGGAAAGGGTCACCTGGCACGTGACTGTCCGAATCCTCGTACGGTTGATCAGAGGGTGTTAGAGGAGCCACTGAGACAGAAGCAGCGGCTGGTGCTTGAGCAACAGCCGAGCAGTGGACAAGGCAGTAGAGCTCCGAGAGCAGGTGGGAAGGAGAGGAACTAGTGGATACGTCCTTTGTACTTCTAGTTCCATGTTTCTTTTGTATTCGTATCTTTGTACTATGAGCTGCAATAATAAAAAGACACTTATCTTTGTTTTCTTTCCTGTACTTTTGTTTGGTTGATGCTGAGTGGTCCCGGTTAAAACTGTTGACTTGACCCTCACTTTCGAGATTTCTATTGGAGGGGACCCAGTGACCTCACACTGATGCCGACAGTGTGACTCGACCCTTGGAGGCGAGAGTGACTGTTGGATCTCTTAGTAGTTACGTCGAGGCCTTACGACGTCATCCATGGCATGAATGCATCATTCATGTCCGGATTGACTATATTAGGCAACGAATGTGGTTCATCCAGGGTATGAGACCGGGTTTCTCTTATCGGCAAAGAAGAAATCATAGCAGCTCTTGTGAGACTAAAGGAGGTCCAGGACATCCAAGAGAGGATGAAGACTGCACAGTACAGTAAGAAACAGGAAACTGGTGCCAGTCTTAGAGACTCGGGCATGTTAAAGAAGAGGAAGCTTAAAGGAGAGATGAGTCTATGAAGCAGCAGACGTGGAGGCAGAGCTAGGAGAGCAGCATGAGGTGGTGTACATCCTAACATTGTACAACCACCCGCCTTAGTTATTCCTGCCAGTTTCAGGAAGCTGGAGGGCGGAGGAAGAGTGCGGCTGCATGCGGTCAAGGAGTGTGACCCAATGGCTCTAGAAATGATTCAAGGGACAGTCTGTATCCACTACTAGCTACTGTAGTAACGGACGTCAATGTGAATCATTCCTTGCTTTCACAAATCTTGTTCCAGACCTAGAGTTTCCGGTAAGCCGTGGACTTGACCCTCACGTCTGGAGATACCTTGGGAGGAGACTCGATAATCACACTTACGCCGACGGTGTGGTCAGACCCTCGAGGCGAGAGTTCCGGTTGGAATATCTTGGTGACAACGTCAAGGCCTTACGACGTTAGTTTGAGTATGGAATGGGCAATAACTGTTCATACTCAAATTGACGGTTTTAGGAAAACGTTGGGATGGGTTTTCCTTGTTCGGCGAAAAGGAAACCCCAGGCAGCACGGAATAAACTCTTTCACAGGAGGGTGCGACCGATCACTCTTGATTCGGTCAACCTTACCCTCGTAGCGGAAGTCGTTTTGAGTTTCAGTTATAACAGAAAATGGAGACCTCTGGAGTTCGAGGATGACGATCACGTCCTTATACGGGTCTCACCTCGACGAGGTTTACGGAGAAGTGGCCAAGGTGGCAAGTTATCTCTGAGGTTCAGCGGACCTTCTTAGGTCCTCAGCTGGGTAGGCGGGGTGGTTTACCGCTTGACCCATTCACCGCAGTTGCACCAGGTGTACAACGACTTCCACGAATCTCAACTGAGGAGATACGTGCTCGACCCTTCGCATATCATCGACCATGAGGAGCTAGACGATGGCGATGGGGTGTCTTTCACGGAGGTTCCAGTGGGGATCGAGGATCGACAGGAGCAGATCCTACGAGGACGATCGATTCCTCGAGTGCACTTTCTTTGGCAGTACGGAACCTCTAGGTAAGCACATGGGAGCGGAAGGCTCAGATGCGTGCTCTGTACCGCTTTTGTGACCCTATTTTGTGTTAAAGATTTACGGGGATGTAAAGCCCTGAGGTGGGAGTAATGTAAAGACCTGTAAATTTCAAGGAAATTTTTTTCTTAATTTTCTTTGTAATTTTACAAGAACGCAGTTTCTGACGGCGCCTAATTCCGAGGACTGGTGTGCCCAGAATTAATTTCCGAAGTTTGGCTCGGGTACGTTCAGTGAACGGGCGAGCGGGAATTTCTATCTTTTGAACCGGTGCTCGGAATTGAAATCTGATTGCACCGATGAACTTGCAACGCCAGTAATCGCTTAAGGGAACCTTTACCGTAGTTGCGTTTTGTGCGGGTTGATAGTTAGTTTTGGGGAAATAAAAAGGAAGTTAAATAAAATGTGGAAACACATTTTATTTTTATCCATGTTGGTTATATCCTCCCAAAGGTAGTTAGAGGTGGGACCCACATCCACTTAACCTCCCTTGAGAGGATTAAGTGTGGTGGGGCCCACACGAACCCTAACTCCTCAACTCCCCTCTAAACCCCCCCCCCCACAACTCCCACTTTAATGTTGACAACTTGTTTACTTAATGAGGTGAGTTAAGTGTGGTTTAATTGAATTTCAAACTTTTGAAATTATTGCCAACACTTTGCATTTAATTAATTAAACCAACTTAATTAATTTTTTTGGGTGTTTGATTTCTTTTGAAAACTTTTTTTCCAACATTAAAATGAGAGATTCTATTCTTCTCTTTGGGTTGGCATAACTTTGTGGGGAGAACTAAGGAGAGGAGAAGAACTTTTGGATGACCTTCAACCTCTCGAAGAAGAACGTTCCCCATCTCCGAAGAATGTGAAGAAACATCTTCTTCATCGTTCTTCAATCGAGGTAAGGAAAGGGAAGCGACGCCGCGACATCTCCAACGACCTTCATCCACATCAAAGGAGAAAACGTCGCCTGCGAAGAACGTCGACAACGACGACGTCACCTCCGAACGCTCGTCCACCAACGATGACTACCCTTCTTCCTTCCGACGCATGAGCGTGAGATTTGGGAGTGTGTGACGAACTCAACAATCGAGGAATCAATATCCGCCCTTTTTCCAAGATCGTCAACGAACGACAATTACGAGGTAGGGGATTGTTGTTGTTTTATTTAATTATTTCCATTCTTGATTCTAGAATGTCTAACTTCGAGGATAACGAATAAATGTTATTGTTTAAAGAGAGGGGGTTCGGACCGCACAAACACGGCCGAACCCCCCTCCTATGTTCATATTTGTTTCCTTTTGGATGGAACGGGATGGTGTGGTGTCGTCTCACCACGCGGGAATCGCACGTCAATTATTGTGCGGCGCCGTCGCGCCGCGCCGAGGAATGAAATTCAAGAACGCGACGTCGTCGCGCCGCGTCAAAAGAAATCGAAGGCGTCGCGGCCGGAGCGGGGCCGCGGCGGAGGGGCACGGTGCCATCGAACCGTGCCAGACGACGAAGGCCGCGGCCGGTTCTGGGCCGCGGCGGAACAAGATGACCGGCGGCCAGCCGGGCCGCCGGTGTCGGAAGCCGGAAGGGGACCAGCCTTTGTCAGTCCCGTTGAGGAAGAATGGGCCGGCCAGGTCGGGTCGGCCGGAAGGGAGAAGAACCGGGGGAATTTAATTCCCCCGGACAGCAAACCGGCCCCCCATAATGAGGGGGGGGCCGCGGGTTCACAAAGGGGGGGGGGGGCTTTGCCCCCCACGCGCGGCGCGCACGCGGTGCCCAGGCCGCGCCGCCGCGCCGGACCGCGCCGCCGCGCCGCTGGCCGGGCCGGATTTTCCGAGCCGGGCCGGGTCGTCGGGCCGGGTCGCCGCCTGGGCCGGGTCGACTCGGTTCGGCCGACACAGGGGGGTCGGCCCGGGCCCAGACCCCCCAGTTTCGGACCACTTTCATTCAAATTCCCGTAACTTGGGCTACGGACCTCCAAACGACTCGCCGTCAGCGGAAACGCGATCCTTGGATCTAGACGGTCATTTAGGTATATCACACTCAAGGTTTAGGATTACTTTGAGTTTGGCCGGGTTGGTTTGTACACGAAACCAACCGGGCCCTCGGAGCGGAAACGCTCATATCATGAGCTACGGACGTCCGATTGACGTGCCGTCAGCTTTGTTGAATTCCTCTAAGTGAGACGGATCTTTTGGCTTACTCCGCTCAAGGTTTGGATACTGTCGGAGTGTGGTCGGGTTAGTTTTAACTTAAAAACCAACTGGGCCCCCGGAACGAGAAAGCCAATAACTTCCAGACCAGGCGTCCGATTGACGCGTCGTCTGTTGCGTTGCGTTCCTGTTGATGATACGGAACTTTTGGCATACTTCGCCCGAGTTTTGGATACAGTTGAGATACGGCCGGGTTTGGTTCGCTCACGAAACCAACTGGGCCCCTGGGACGAAAAGGCTAATAACTCACAGACCGGGCGTCCGATTGACGCGCCGTCTATTGCGTTGAGACCCCTATGACGAGGCGGTCCTTTGAGATACTTCTTCGTGGGACTTTGAGATACTTGGAGTATCGACCTGTAGCTCGTGGAGCGGACCCTCCCAGTGACGAGCGTGCGAAGTACGGAGACCGTGTAGCTGGCTGAGACCCGACGACTGCTGATCGAACGACTCGGTGTGTTACAGAGGTGCACTTGGTTGTAGCGACACATGGGAGCGCTTGGTTGTAGCGACAGATCCACGACAGAGGTGCGCTTGGTTGTAGCGGCACATGGGAGCGCTTGGTTGTAGCGACAAACCCACGACAGAGGTGCGCTTGGTTGTAGCGTCCATGGGAGCGCTTGGTTGTAGCAGCTGGCCCGCAGTACTCGATGGGTGGAGTTCTTCAGCAGTCTTAGGTTAGTGAGCAGTACCTTAGAGTCGTGACAGGACCACTGTACACTCCAGAGACGGATCTCTTCAGCAGTTACGGTTTCGATAATGAAAATCCTGGTTTGAGATGAGACTTTTGACCTTTGTGTATACCTCATGATTGAGATGGGTCACTTGATAACTTAGGTATATGTATGGGAATATACCTGGGTAGTGGTTATCCATTTATTTCATGTTCCTTGTGTTTCCTCATGGTTGAGATGGGTTACTTGATAACTTAGGTATATGTATGGGCATATACCTAAGTAGAGGTTATCTGTTGAGATCTTTTCTGTGGTTATCCTTGTTGGTTTTAGAGAGACCTTGAGGGTCTCAAGGTCCCTACTGAGTATCGTTATACTCACCCCTGCACGGGCTATGCCCGCACCTCGTTGTGTTGGTTGCAAACGACGGGCAGTGCTGACGGAGGCCGAGTGTTCGAGGACTGGACGGTACCTGGAGGTGGACTACACGACGAGTCAGTACCCGGAGGTGGACTACACGACTTGACGACTCACAGAGGAGGTTGACGGTCGATAGCGTGGAGGAGGCTATCTGTACCTACCCTTCAGGTAGGATCCGAGGAGGACGACCCAGGAACTGCTTCCTACTTCCAGCTGTTGTCTTTTTGCTGTTGTACCTTGTTCAGTTGTATTCGTGCTTTCTTTTGGGTTTGTATTTTGGCCCATTTACTTTTCAGCATTTCTTTTGTACTTAGTGTTTTGCTTCCTCTTGTACTCTGTGGTGCTTGTTTTATTTTATAAAGGCAATGCCTTCCCAGTTATCGGGATTTTACGCCTTTGGTGCTAGTCGCCAGCCCCTGGCCTATGGAAGGCGGGCTTGGGGTAGTCACGACACGAGCCCCGAGGGCGGGTCGTGACAGAAATATTTGGAATATTTCCTGATTTGACTGGTTTGAATTTCATTATCAAAAAGAAATTTGAGGTATGGTTGATTCATCCATTCCTTTTATCCTATATTTCATTTAATGCTCAGGTTCATCTAACAATTTTGTAGTTGGATAACAAATAATGTTTATGTGATTAGAGAATTAAAAGAAATTATCATCATATATATTGAATCATCCTTGTTGAGTGTCTTATCATAGAATAGGAATCAATCATCCATATTGAAGATGTCATTTTTTTAGAAAACAAAAACCATTAATGTAAACCATTTATCATTATTTAATTTAACTAAAATAAATATTTACACATGAGTTATAATGGAACATAATAAAATAAATATTTATCATTCACCCTCATAGAGTCTAATAAATTTATGATAAACCATTTTTTTTTCTTTAATGGAAACAAATTCACTTTTACCCACTTTGTATTTTTAGAAGACACTAAACTCCCTTATAATTTCACCCTTCTGGGAAGTATTAAACATCATTATATCCCTTTAAAAAATCTAAATGTCACGGAAATATCGTGCATCCATTTTGTCTTATAGGACTCTACTATAGATAAGTATACCATTTTTTATATTATTAGTTATGATAAACTATATCATAACATCATTAATATGTGTTTATAAAAATGGGAATATCACAATTCTCATGATTTTAGTTGAGAATAATGATAATGTTTTTTATTAATGATAATATAGACATGGGTAATTTTACAAAAAGAATGTGAACTTGAATAATGAATGTTACTTATATGTATTTCACAATATTTTTTGATTTTATGTCACAAAACTAATTGATGATCGAATACAACAAATAATTGCACCACCAACCAAAGTGAAACCAGTGTATTGTTCTATTTTAGAAATTCAGGATTCAATCAATGAGATTGTGATTTATTTATTTTTTAGAGTTTCTGAATCAAGATACTAGATTCTATTTCAAATGGGTATTTGTTTTTTTTTTTATGTTTCACGATTTTATTTGATGTAGGTTTTTCTTTTTCATGGATTACTTCATAAAGTGGTCTCGGTTCATTTGATTTTGTGTTTACTTTGACACCATCCCCCCTCAATGACTATGATCTCTCATTGCCAGTTTTTTTCTAATTGTTCTCTCATACACCTTTTGGATTTAATGGTTGATTACAAACATATTTATTCAAATATTTAATTTGGATTATATGCATTTTTTAGGATTATATTATTGTTTTATGCCACTTTATTTATTATTCTATCCAATACTAAGACCCTTTCTAGTAAGAAAAATTTCATAAGAAATACGATTGGACTCTTCGTCATATTTCATGAAACGTTTTTAATAATGTCACGTTTTTAAAAAAATATATGTTATATCAAAGATGTGGAAACGGGTGGTGTCTGGGGGGTGTCCAAGGGGGTGGGTGGGTGTGAGTGGCTGTCCACGGGGGTGGGGGCCTGTCCAGAGGATTTTGGGGGTTGTCCGGGGGGTGGGGGTTGTCCAGAGGGTTGGGGGGTGTCTAGGGGGGTGTTGAAGGGGTAGGGGTGGGGGTGCTGTCCAGGAGGGGTGGGGGTGTTGTCTAGAGGGGTGGGGGGCTATCCGGAGGTTTGGGGGTGTCCAGGGGTGGTCCAAGGGGGTGGGTGGGAGTGGGGTTGGGGGAGGGGTTCCAAGGGTGTGGGGGTGTGTTTAGTGGGGTTGGGGGTGTCCAGCGGTCTGGGAGGGCTGTCCGGTGGGGTGGGGGGACAGTCCAGGGGGTGGCAGGGCTGTCCAGGGGTGTGAGAATGCGGTCCAGGGGTGTGGGAGTGTTGTCCAGCAGTGGGGGGGTATACATGAGGGTGGGGGGTTGTCCAGGGGTGTGGTGGGGGCTGTCAAGTGGGGTGAGGGGTGAGGGGGTGCTGTTCAGGCGGGTAGGGGGTTGTCGAGGGGTGTTTGGGGCTGTCCGGGGGTTGGGGGCAGTCCAGGAGTGTGGTGGGGGCTCCAATGGGGTGGGGGAGGGCTGTCCAAGGGGTATAAATGAGGGTGGGAGCTCCAATGGGGTGGGGGAAGGCTGTCCAGGGGGTATACATGAGGGTGAGGGCTCCAACGGGGTGGGGGAGGGCTGTCCATGGGGTATACATGAGGGTGGGGCTGTCTAGGGGGTAAGTTTTATATGTTATCAATGTACATGCTTAATTTTGATCTACTTCTGTTTTTGTGGTACAATTTCTTGATTTGTTTTCTGGTTGATTCTGGTGGAGAGCAGATGACTACATTCAATTTTAAAAAAAAATGGGTTTATCATGTCGGTTATTTAATAACCGATGTGGTAAAAGGCCTGGGAAATGGTTTATCACGTCGATTATTTAATAACTGACGTGATAAAAGGCCTGGAAAATGGTTTATCACGTCGGTTATTTAATAACCGATGTGCTAAAAGGCCTGGAAAATGGTTTATCATGTCGGTTATTTAACAACCGATGTGATAAAAGTCCTGGAAAATGGTTTATCACGTCAGTTACTTAATAACCGACGTGATAAACCACCTCCCCTAGGTTATCACATCGGTTATTTAATAACTGACAAGATAAAACCCCCTCCCCCTCGGTTTATCACGGCGGTTATATAATAACTGACGTGATAAACCCCCCTCACCCCGGTTTATCATGACGGTTATAGAATAACCGACGTGATAAACCCCCCTCCCCCGGTTTATCACGTCGGTTATTCAAAAACCGTCGTGATAAACCCTCCTCCCCCCGGTTTATCACGTCATTTGTTTAATAACCGACGTGATAACCCCCCCCCTGGTTTATCACATCAGTTCTTTCATAACCGACGTGATAGACCATTTCCCCATCCTTTTATCACGTCGGTTTTTTAAGAACCGACATGATAAACCATTTTCCAGGCCTTTTATCACGTCGGTTGTTAAATAACCGACGTGATAAACCCTTCCCATTTTATTTATCACGTCGGTTCTAAAACAACCGATGTCATAAAAATCTCGATTTTATGTTTTTGACGTTGGTTTTTAAATAACCAATGTCAAAAACGTTATTTATAACGTCGCCCGTATTAACGTCAGCTAGAAACCGACGTAAAAAATGAAAAATAACCAATGTAAAAAACATTTTCTGCACTAGTGACTCCTGTATAGTGGGTTTAAACATATTATTAACTTGTAACAGAACCATAATAATATTTATGATATCATATATGATTCACTTATGACTTTATATTACCCGTTCATTTGTCAATTCCATGTTAAAGTAGCGTTTTGGGTAAAATCGTTTCATTTATCATACGTGTTTCGACTTGTTGTTCTTGATATTATTACTTATATTCTGATTTACTTAATTCCATAATGTAAAACATGATTTATATATAATATATATTCATCATATAAATATATATGATAGATCGATAAATGGAATGAAATACACCGTTCATGGAGACGGTAGGTCGTACGTACGCATGAACGCTATTTTCGTTTCCATATTGAATTGGATGTAATTAAGTAAATGAAACGTATATGTACATAAATCCAGTATCATTATTATGTAATATCTTTCATGATTATTTATTATATATACTTTATAACCATACTTGAATGGTTAATCATGGAAAATGAATCTCATTGCGTTCGTGGAGACGGTAGTCCGTACGTACGCACGAGCGACAATATTATTCTTTTGATATTAAAATCGTATATAATTGGATGGTATATCATATATAAAGAATCATCATAATTTTATATTTATTATTTATATCATTTATACTCATTATTATACCCATCCAAATGATGAAATGTTTGAATAACAAACTACACCACGACGTGGAGACGGTAAGTCGTACGTACGCACGTGTGGTGACTTTTTCATTCATAGTATGGATAAAATAACTAATATGGTTGTACAATTTTTATAATAACATAAAAGTATATATAAGATACTGGATTTATTATTTTAGAATGGAAATAACAAAGTAGGAGGAAGTGGAAGAAGAAATGAACTTGAAATAGGTGGTGAGATATTTACCTCTTCTTTGGGTTCTTCCTTTTGATTTGATCAAAAGGGATCCTTAGGTTGGATTTCTGACTAAAGGAAGGCCTCTATGATGAATTTAGGACAGTTTATAGGGTATTTGGGTAGGGTTTGGCTGATCCAAATGGCTTTGGAGGTGTGAATTAGAGAGAAGGGGTAGTGCCCTTTTATAAGAGGGGTGAGGGGCACCTTAGGAAAAACTTAAAATATTATTTTATAATAAATTCATATTCGGTTAATAATGGCTCCAACGTGTATTATTTCGAGGCTAGGGTGGGTATTGGTCTAGATCCTATCAACCAATAGGTTTAGACAGGTTTAGGTTACCATTTTAACCTTATCATTTAGATTTAACTCTAAGTTAAATAATTTAACTTTTATCGTGTCTTCTTGTATTCTTACATTATATGGTTAATAAACTTACTATAAACTGCCAATCGAACCCTAATTGGTTCATTAATGTCATATATATTATTATATATGTCTTTTGGCCGAACCTTAGATTTTTAGGACCAATATATCAATTAATAATATAATATATTTTTTAAAAACTCTTTTATGTCAATTTTGACACTATTTGGTATTTTGTTTTTTCTAAATTCATAACAGCATTATTATTTCGAAACAAACTCATATAACCAACCCTAATATGTTATATTAACCTAGAAAATTATTTTAATTCATAAAAAGTCTCAAATTACATTTATTTGGGTATTTATAATATCAATTATGTTAATATTTCATTAATAAGGTAATTATTGCATCATCATTGTGTCATAAATAAATTAAATTATTTAATGTCTAAAAAATATAAATAAAATACCATTATTTAGGAAATATTTTTATCTTTCTGATGAATATTTATAGTCGAATTTATCTTATGTATAACCCTATATTAAAAACATTTTAGTTATTAAACTTTGATTTTAACTCTTTTAACTCTTCTTTAAATAAAATAATAACAAGTGTCCTAATCTAATCCAAGTGGACAAAATAGGTTCATATTTTATTACTAAGGTTGTTTTTGGTCGAATTATACTTATCCAATAGAATTAGGACTTGTGTTAGGGTAATAATAATATCATTTTTACCCTTAATTACCCTATTTACTTTTAACCGTGGTAAATAAAAGTTAAAAGTTACTATTCACCAAAAAATATTTTTATCTTATTGAACCACATTTTACTCCTTGATATTAACCGTGTCTCTCGGATTTTTGAAATTCAACTCACAGAAGTGGTAAAATTAAGTTTTATGTAAATTTGCAAATGCTCCTAGGAGGTGGGTAAAAGACTGTAAAAAGTTCAATAAAATTTTTATATATCTAAAATTATTATAAAATGACTCCAATGAATTACATTGAACTTATATAAGTATTATGTATATATTTTTACCTAAAAAAACTAAATAAAATAAATGATTATTTAAATAAAAAGTCAGTTTTAACTAATAACTCAGTGTTTTCACTTTTCATCAAAAATTGAATTTTTCAGAAAAATACCAAAAATTCACCCTAGGCTAATTTTGATATTCTTAATCCGAAAATGAAGTCCATTTTGAAAGATAAAATTTATAAAATTTCTAAAAGTGGGTATTACTATTCATAATGGCTAGTTTATATAATATTTTAATAACATATCCTTGTTTAGTGAAACTCAGTATTGCGTACAACGCAAGCTATCGAGGAAGGTTGCTCTTGCGTGTAACGCAAGACAAGAATAGTGTTGTGTATACTACAAGCTAATACGGTGTTGCTTATAGTGCAAGATAATCTTGGTGTAGCGTACAACAAAAGACATCAAAGAAATTAAAAATAATAATTCTCATAAAATCTCAGGGTGTTACACCCCATCCTTCTAAGATTGATTTATTTTATCCTATTATTGTATAAAATTTTATTTTTACTTTCATTTCTATGGATTTACAATTCTTTCTCATGAAATCATTTCCAAAGTACTATTACTTCAATGATTATGATATTTTTAAGGGTTCTTTTTGTAACACACCAGGTAAATGAAGAATAAGACATATTTCATATTTATTAATATTTATGAATTAAATATTAATTTTACTTTAAAGGGGTTTCTATGTTCGATAGCGTACCCGATACGCAACAGTGGGTTTCTTTGGAATCTTACGTTGCACACTAATAACATAATTTTATTATTTTAAATTGTAGTTAACTCCTGGCCGTTGTATTGGTGGTAATGAATTAAACTAACTAAAATATGATTATACATTATTTTTAAATGTATTTACATTTAACTAATAAAAAGTTAGAGGCTTAAAATATGAATGAATCTAATTTTAAGCATAATTTACATTAAAAGTCTGATTTACCGCCTTTTAATGGAGAACCCTCTTTAAATATAGTTTTGGTCACTTTAATACATTCTAATTGACTAAATATAATCCTTCTTTAGAATGGGTACATCAAATTTTACTTTGGGTATTTTTTTGGTATTTTTCTGATAAAGTTCATTTTTAATGAATAGTGAAAAATACTATATTTTAATTCAAAAGTGCCTTTTAATATAATTTAGATATATGGTTAGATTATCATTTTAGTTGGTTTTAAAGTGAAATTGAAATATATTTTTACCATTTAATCCAATTTTGGTCATTGAAATTAATTTCACTTTGAAATTGGACATAAACAAGTATCAATCTTTTGATAGTTATTGTTTCTTAAAAACACGCTATTTGTTTTAACAAATGGAATTAATTTTTAAATTAATTAATGACACTTCTATGTTTTGAATTTGTAAAAATAGACATAAATTTTGAATTCAGAATATCAAATAATGTTTAGGATGAATTCTTGGTATTTTTCTGAAAAACTTCCATTTTTTATGAATATTGACACCACTTAGTGGTAGTTAAAAAATGGAATTTTTCATTTAAATGAAATTTTACCACTTCTATGAATTGAATTTCAAAAATCCTACATACATGGTTGTTATCAAGAAGTAAAATTTGGTTCATTAAGATGAAAATAATTTTTGGTGAATAGTAACTTTTGACTTTTATTTATCGCGGTTAAAGGTAAATAAGGTGATTTAAGGCTAAAAGAATATTATAATAATTCAGAATTACCTTAACACTAGTCCAAACCTTATTGGTTGGGTCATTAACGACCATGGGCATCTTTAGGTCGATTTTGGGACCCCTTTGATCCACTTGGGAGTGATAATGAAAATTTAGATTAATTAACTTAAAGTAAAGGAAAATATGACAAAAGCGAATATCTTTTAGTAAATTAATTTTTAGAAGGGGTGATATAAATTATCTTTTTGCCTATAAATATTAATTGGAAATATAAAAAGATTTCCTACATGATAGTATTTTTTTTATAATTTTTAGACATCGAATAAATTAAATTATTTATGACATAATAATGATGCAGTATTTACCTCATTAATAAATGATTTAAATAAATAAGATTATAATGATTAAAATATTATCCAAAACATATCAAATTATGATTGGATGATTTTATTTCTACCATGAATCGTCTTATCTTTGAATCTAATGATTTTTGGACCATTAGAAACCGAATATCATTATATAATAAAATAATAGTTTCACACTTCCCTAAAGAGCCCCTCCTCCCCCTTATAAAAGGAGACCACTTCTAACCAATTCCTCACAACTCTCAAGCCATTTGGCTCGTCCAACCTCTGCCCAATTAAGCTCTCAACATCCCTCTCCTCCTCCTAGAATCCTTACCTTAGGCAGAAGGCCCTTCAAGAAGTCCTTTTGGTTCAAACCAAACGGAGTTACCCAAATTAAAGGTAATGGTTTCTCTTAAATTGTTTTCTTTTATTTTACTTCTCCAACCCCTAAAATATTTTTATTCCTTTCTTTTATAACAACACCAATATCCTAAATATAGTAGGATGTTGTTATGATAAGGATTTAAACTACACTTACACACACCTCTATCTAATGGATGAAGAACATAATGTTTCTGTGGATGGAAAACTAACACCTCACGAAATGATGATTGTTCAATTACATCTTACCGCCTCTCATAGTGGCCATTATGATGGAACTATATTTATATATGATATATATTATGTTTATTATTTCTTTATTCTTCTGTACTTCCCAATTTTATAGCACACCTTTACGGTTTCCATAGTGGGTAAATACGATAATCTCATTTGAGGAAGTGCGGACTACCGCCCCCTCAAAGTGATTTGATTCGTTAATGTATTATGTGGGATGTATAAAGGATGGAGTTAACGATATTATATATGATATTATACTGGAATTATAATATACCTATGTATCATTATGTTTTATTTCCATTAAAATAAGAAATATAAATGAAAGTAGCGTTTAAGCGTACGTACGGCTTACCGTCTCCATGAACGGTGTATTTCATTTCTTACCTCTAAATGTTATGTACTATTATAAAAACATGTATATACTATATATATATATAATATATATGATATCCAAATCATTAATATCATTCTGGATATAATGAACCTTTGACCAGATGTACAACTTTTAAATATAAGGTGTTCATTTTTACTCAAGTACCAAATATCGACAAAATGAACGTTATTAACTTAAATGACTGCATAATGTTTATAACATGGTAATAAGTGATATAAAAGGAATAATAAACTTGAAAAAGGTTCTTAAGCAAGTAGAAATTAACTTCACTTTATTATTCAGGAGATTAAAGAACGATCGAGTCAAGTCGTACACGAGGTAAGGGACTTCGTCTCAATCTCCTTTCATTGAGGTGTTTTTAGTTTTATACACGAATTTATTTTATATGGTGTATAAACCCCTTTGACTTTTCATTTTATTCAAAGGGAATCTTTTTATACAAAGCGTTTTACTAAACAACAAAAAGGAATGTTTTTTTTAATGTAAGCGGTGACAACGACCTTTCCGCCGTCGCGAGTATTATTTGATCTTTGGCTTCCTTAACATGACGGAATGTTTTTAAAAGGAAAAATAAATATCATATACTATTTTTATGTATTTTGGTATTGAAAATGATTTTGACAATGGATTTATTATTTCACTATCTTGAAATGATATTTTATTATTGCAATGTGGAAATGTTATCTTTCCTTTATGCTTATGTTATGTGTTATGATCATGTTATGGTTCTTGGGAATTATTTACGTATACGGGTGGTTCCGTGATAAACCTAGGGTGGGTGAGCCCGAGATAACTCTCCAATGCATTGGGTAACATGACGAAGGTAAATGTGAATATCTCTCCTAAGAGATTTAGGGAATATACTGTGATGGGTATTCCAAAGTAAATCCCTATGTAGATGTTATAGTTACAATGTAAGTATGATATGGATGCCAAAAGTTAACTTTATGATTAATGATTTCTATGTGTCTTTCATAAATCTTATGATTTCATGAGGTAAGTAAAAGAGTTCATGTTTTGTATGTATTTATGAACAAATGTTTTCATTCTTTGTTTTATAACCCTTACTGATATTTTTATGCTCATCCTAAGTTTTGAAATGTTTTCACAGGACTTAAAGATGAATAAGGTCAAGGATGGGATCAAGGAAAAGTCATTCTTTCTAAAACATGGAACTAGACATGACTTTTTTTTCAAGAAGTTTTTTATTTTATGAAAAAAATGGAAATTGTGTAGATATTTCTACCTTGTAATCTTTTGAGATGTAATATTTATGTTCTAATTATCTAAAACTCTAAACCTGAAAAGATCCTGAATGTGAAATATTCATTTAATTCAATATTATGTAATGTTTAAGTTCGGGTCCTTATAGTTGGTATCAGAGGTCAGTTTAGATAACTTTAGGTGTTAGGTTACTGTTAAAGTAATATCCATAAAGTAATATTGACATCATATAGAATTTCCAGATTACCATGTTGCTTCGCCTAAGATATTTCTATGTTCAGAATGGTTTTCCGCAGAGGAAACAAGGCAGCTATGTTGGGATGACATCAGGAGGAAGACAACCTTCCAAATCAGCAACCTGAGATGGTCGGAATCGAAACTGAACAGTTTGTTACAGCGATGGCATAGTTGACTCAGGCTATAAATGGTGGTGGTATCCATGTACGAGATTATCCAGATCAACCACAGAGGAACATGTTAGTAGTGGAGCATTTCATGAGGCAACATCCCCCATCATTCAGAGGATCATCTGACCCAGTGCTATCTGAAGGGTGTATTAAAGCATTGGAGAAGATTTTTTATGTCATGGGTTGTTCAGAACATCAAAAGGTTAGTCTTGTTGTTTACCGTTTTGAAGTTGAAGCTGATCAATAGTGGTCGATGGTGAAAAATATCAGGGATAGTGATGATATTGATGCTATTTATTGGGATGAATTAAAAGGTATGTTTCTTGAGAAATAGTTTCCTAGGGTGGTTCATCTTAGGATGGAAAAACAATTCCTGGAATTGAGGTAGGAGGATGACTCAGTGGCTGCTTATGAAGAAAAATTCCCTCGACTGGCTAGGTATGCTCCAAATTTCATACGAGATCTTGATAGTAAAATCAACCATTTTTACTCAGGATTAAATCCAAAGTATCAAAGGGCTTTATCTTCTTGTGAGTTCAAAAGTTATGAAAAACTTGTTCGTTGTGCGGAGAAGGTGGAAATGGAGATTGTTGATGATCAGGTATTCTTTGACAAACAACGGAATAAGAGGTCGAGGTGGAAGGAGAAAGGGAATAACTCTTCAAAAAAGTCTGATGGTAAGAAAATTAAGTTTACAGTTTGTGAAAATTGTGGTAAAAATCATGCTGGGGAATGTCTTTTGAATTCTGGTAAGTGCTACCGATGTGGTAAAATGGGACATAAGGCTCGTAATTGCACTGAAAAAGATCATGGTAATGGTAAGACAAAATCTGATTTACAACCAGTAAAATGTTTTAAGTGCAATGAAATGGGTCATTATGCAAATGAGTGTCCAACAAAGAACTCAAATGAAGGAAAGCATCCAGACTACAAGCAAAAAGGGGTGGAGAAATCCTTTGCAACTACTTCAGCAGATGTTGGGCCATCAAATTAAGTTGTATTAGGTACACTGTTTGTTTGTTCAGATTATGCCAATGTGTTGTTTGATTCGGGGTCTACACACTCTTTAATTTCTGAGAAGTTTTCTAGTAAATTGGGAATTCCAACTCAAGATATGAATACATAACTTATGGTAAAAACACCTGGAGGAAATGTTGAGACAAAAAAGAAAACATAAGAAAATTCTTTTCCTTGTGTGAGGAAAGAATCTACCTTCAAACCTTATTTTTTTGCCTCTAGTAGAGTTTGATATTATTTTGGGCATGGATTGGATTTCTGTTTATCATGCTAAGATTGATTGCAGAGATAAAGAGGTTTCTTTTCAGAATGATTTTCAGTTTGTATACAAAAATGAACCCTTATTGTTGATAACATATTAGGAAGCTGAGAAACTAGTAAAATATGGAAATGAATGTTACCTTGCACATATTGTTGAAAACAAAGGAACTGTTCAGATTAATGATGTGCCAGTGGTAAATGAGTACCTTAATGTTTTTCTTGATGAGTTGCCTAGTATTATAACTGATCGGGAAGTTGAATTTACTATTGACTTAGTTCCTGATGCTAAGCCAATTTCAAAACCCCCTTATCAAATGGCTCAAATTGAACTTTTAGAGTTAAAGAAAAAATTGTAGGAATTATTAGATAAAGGTTTCATTCGACCTAGTACGTCATCATGGGGTGCTCCTGTCTTGTTTGTTAAAAAGAAATATGGTTCAATGAGACTTTTCATTGATTATAGAGCATTGAATAACATCACTGTTAAGAATAAGTATCTTTTGCCTCATATCGATGATTTGTTTGATCAGCTCCAGGGAGCTCAGTATTTTTTGAAGATTGACTTGAGGTCGGGGTACCATCAGTTGAAAGTAAAGGAAGAAGATGTTCCAAAGACCACGTTTCGTACTAGATATGGCCATTAGGAATTTGTAGTTATGCCTTTTGGGTTAACCAATGCACCTGTTGTATTCATGGATCTTATGAATAGAATTTTCTGTGAGTTCTTAGATAATTTTTTGGTTGTGTTCATTGATGATATTTTGGTTTATTCCAAAAGTAAAGAGGAACATGAAATTCATTTAAGGGTTGTCTTTCAAACATTATAAGAAAATAAACTATTTGGGAAATTCATCAAGTGTGAGTTTTGGTTACAACAAATTTCTTTCCTTGGTCACATTGTTTCAAAAAATGGCATAACTGTTGATCCTGCTAAAACAAAAGTTGTTGAAGAATGGCCAAGACCCACAAATATAACCGAGATTTGTAGTTTTCTTGGTTTGGATGGTTATTACTGGAGGTTTGTTGAAAATTTTGCACGGTTATCTAGTCCAATGACTAAGTTAACTCGAAAAGGTGTTAAGTTCATCTGGACAAAAGAATGTGATGATTGTTTTCAGGAATTGAAAATAAGACTGGTGAATGCTCCAGTTTTGGCACTTCCTTCCAGAAATGGTGAGTTTGTTATCTACAGTGATTCTTCGTTGAAAGGATTGGGTTGTGTCCTAATGAAAAATGATCAGGTAATTGCTTATGTTTCACGTCAGTTGAAACAACATGAGTTAAATTACCCTACACATGATTTGGAATTAGCTGTAGTTGTTTTTTCTTTAAAAATTTGAAGGCATCATTTGTATGGAGTGAAGTGTGAAATATATACTGATCACAAAAGTTTGAAGTATATATTCACTCAAAAAGAATTGAACATGAGACAGAGGAGATGGTTGGAATTAATCAAGGATTATGATTGCAAGATCCTTTATCATCCGGGGAAATCAAATAAAGTGGTTGATTCTTTGAGTCGAAAAAGTAATTCTTCATTAACCGTGTTACGTTTTGAACGAGATCCTTTGGTTTTTGATTTGATGAATTTTGGAATAGAAGTTGTTGTTGTAGGAAATTCTTCTGTTTTGTTTCAGGTATCAGTGAAATCATCTCTATCAGATAGAATTAAGCAAGTGCAGAAGGAAGACAGTGAGTTACAGAAAAGGTAGAGTTGGTTCATAAGGGTAAGTTACCTGATTTTAACGTTGATAATGATTGTGTTTTGAGATTTGGAAAGAGATTATGTGTGCCTTGTGATTCACATTTGAAGAATGTAAAGACCCATAAAATTCAAGGGAAATTTTTTCTTAATTTTCTTTGGGATTTTACAAGAATGCGGTTTCTGACGGCACTTGATTCCGAGGCCCGGAGTGCCCGGAATCAATTTCTGAAGTTTGGATCGGGTACGTTCAGTGAACGAACGAGCGGGTTTTCCTATCTTTTGAACCATTGCATGGAATTGAAATCTGATGGCACCGATGAACTCGCAACGCCGGTAATCGCTTAAGGGAACCTTTACTGTAGTTGCGTTTATGCGGGAGAAGAAGTTAATTTTTTGGGGGGTTTAATTAAAAAAGTAAATAAAATTGTTGAATCAATTTTATTTCATGTCATGTGGTTAACTTCTCCCATGGGAAGTTGGTGGTGGGCCCACATCCACCCAACTTCCCATGTGTGGATATTTGAAAGTTTGGGGCCCACACTAACCCCCCACCTTTTCAAATTCCTTAAACTCCCTAACCCCTTTTAACCCCTCACTTTCCTAACTCCCCATTAACTCACTTTAATTAATTTTTGACAACTTGTTATAATTAATAAAGTGAGTTAATTAATTTCAAACTCCTGAAATTCAAATGGTTGGGTTGTGTTAATAAAGTAAGACCAAGTCTTATTTTATTTTTGTTAGAGTTTTGCAACCTTGAGAGGATTGGGAAGCGTGGAGTCTTCTTCTTCTTCAACCTCGACGAAGAACGCGAAGAACACCGTTCTTCAACGAAGAACTTCTCCGCTGAAGAACACGGTTCTTCCGCGACGCCGTATCCGTGACGCGACGTTCTTCTTCCACGTCGTCTCTTCTGCGACTGTTTTCCGCGACGAAATCTCCGTCAACGACTTCGAATCCTCACTTCGCGACGTCGATGTTCATTTTCCACGACGCCTGACCTCTGCGACGCTCGTCTTCCGCGACTCGTTGACGAACACCGTTCCTGAACCGAGGTAGGGGTTTTATTTATTTTATTTGTTCGTGAATACCAACTTGAAGAACTTTGTGGATTTAAACAATTTGTTATCGAATAATGTGAGGGGGTCGGACCGCAAAAACACGGCCGACCCTCCTCCTTATTTTTTTCCGTGTTGGTTCCTTGTGGTTGGTACGGGAGAACGTGGTGCCGTCACACCACGCGGATTCATGCGGAAGGAAATGCGTGGCGCCATCGCGCCGCACCATGGAAAGAAGTTTAAGAACGCGACGCTGTCGCGCCGCGTCGAAGAAAATAGAAGGCACCGTGGCCAGAGCGGGGCCGCGGCGGAGGGGTGGGGTGCCGTCGCACCGCGCCGGACGACAAGGGCCACTGCCGGTTCCGGGCCGCGGCGGAGCAAGGTGACCGGCGGCCGGACCGGGCCGCCGGTGTCAGAACTGGAAGGGGACTGGCCACCGCCGATCCCGTTGAGAAGGAGTCGGTCGGCCAGGTCGGGCCGGCGGGAAAGGGGAGTAGATGGGGGAATTAAATTCCCCCGGTCGGCTTCAAACGGCCCCCCATAAATGTGGGGGCCACGGTTACTCAAGGGGGGCAGGTGCCCCCCTTTTTGCAACAGCTCGGCCGAAGGCCGAGCTGGCAGCGCGCTGGGCGCGCTGTGCCCAGCCAAACCGGTGCCTGGTCGGTCTGCCAGGACGGGCCGCGCCCAGCCGGCCGGGCCGCGCCGGGCCGCGTCGGGCCGACCGGGGGGTCTCGGGCCGGGTCGGTCTGGGCCCGAAACCCCTGTTTTCGGACTGATTGGGTTCAATTGCCCATAACTCGGGCTACGGACCTCCGATCGATGTGCCGTCAGCGGCGACACGATCCTTAGAACGAGACGTTTGTTTCGACATATCGCACTCAAGGTTTCGGAATACTTTGAGTTCGGCCGGGTTGGTTCGTACATGAAACCAACCGGGCCCTCAGAGCGGAAACGCTCATATCTTGAGCTACAGACGTCCGATTGACGTGCCTTCGACTTTGTTATGTTCCTCTTAGTGAGACGGATCTTTTGGCATACACCGCCCGAGGTTTGGACGCAGGTGGAGTACGGTCCGGTTGGTTTTTCCTTAAAAACCAACCGGGCCCCTGGGACGAAAAAACCAATAACTCTCAGACCGGGCGTCCGATTGACGTGTCGTCTGCGACGTTGAGTTCCTGTTGACGATACGGAACTTTTGGATACATCAACTCTGGACTATGTGTCAGTTGATGTATCAGCCTCTCGGCTCGTGGAGCGGACCCTCCCGAACGAGCTTGCTGTGTGCGGGAACCCTAGAGCTGGCTGCGACTGCTACTGTGACGACGACGACTGTACAGAGATCCTCAGTGGATTCGACGGTGACAACTACAGCACTCAGCGATCCTATGTGGATCAGTGCTACCGATCCTGCGTGGGTCTAATCCTGTGTGGGTCAGCGCTCAGCGGTTCTGTGTGAGTCAGCACCTACAGATCCTGTATGGGTCCGATCCTGTGTGGGTCTTTGCAGGGGTTAGTACCTTTCGATCCTTTGTGGGTCCGACGACTTAGATGGATCAGTGATCATCTCTATCGTCTTACGAAGAAGTATACCTCTGTGAGCTGAAACCTGTTTGCTTTCCTGTGTGGATTGTGTTGTGTTATCCTGTGTGGATTACGTTTTTCTTTCCTGTGTGGAATACGTATACTTTCCTGTGTGGACTGGGTTGTACTTGGGCTCAGAGGTTGGAGCGTACTAGAATTGATGACTTAGGTATATGTATGGGCATATACCTAAGCAGTTTCGGTTGTTACTTCGTGATTGTATCTTTCCTTTGTGATTTATCCTTTGTGGATTTTGGGAGACCTTCGGGGGTCTCAGGGTCCCTACTGAGTAGCTTATACTCACCCCTGCACGGGCTACGCCCGCACTACGTTGTGTTGGTTGTAGACGATGGACAGCGTTGATCATGGTGGAGGCTCGCGGAGCAGGACGGTACCTGGAGGTGGACCACTGGGCGGAACATACTCGGAGTGGACGGCGGGACCCGAGGAGCAGTGGAGCTATCTGTACCCACCCTTCAGGTGGGATTTCCAGCGGACAGCTCGGTGTAGTGGCTTTTACTTTTCAGTTGTTGTTTTCCCTTTCGAGTTGTACTTTACTTTTAGTTTGGGTTTGTATACTGGCCCACTTACTTTCTGCACTTACAGTTGTACTCAGTTTTTACTTAGTGTTTACTTTTTCCGCTTGCTTACTCTGTGGTGCTTGTTTACTTTACAAAGGCAATGTCTTCCCTTTTTACTGGGATTTACGCCTTGGTGCTAGTCGCCAGCCCCTGGCCTATGGAAGGAAGGCTTGGGGTAGTCACGGCACGGGCCCCGAGGACGGGTCGTGACAAATTGGTATCAAAGGAGTTCGGTTCTACCACGGACTCTGATCTTTTCTATGTGAAGCAATGGTGTTTACTGTATTGAGTGTGGTTATCAGTCCAGGGAGTCCAGTGTTGGTGCGGCGGCCGACGTATCCGTACACCAGGACCCTAACTTCTGATTTCCGACTTAATGCACGAAAACATTGATTTCATGTGTGTTTCAAGTTTTCTTTGTGATTACTTTGTATCAACTCACCAGGTATATTGTTCTGACCGTGGCGCACCTGTTTCCTTTTCAGGATGGCCCCACAACGGCAGCCAGCTAGGGTTCCGAGAGTCGAGCGTGACGACAGCCCACCGAGCGACGAGGCCTCGGTGCAGGGCCCTTTGTCAACAGTGGCATCGGCGGTAGCTCTACCCGCCGAGTCACCGATGCTTCCAGCACCAGCCGCTGAGGATGCACGTCGCCTTAGTGCAATGCATGAGTTCCAGCGCCAGCGACCGCCCAGGTTCCGCGGGGAGATGGACCCCCAGGCAGCCGAGGACTAGCTGGAGGCAGTCGTACAAGTTTTTAGGCTAGTGAGGACACCAACAGACCTCATGGTGATCCTCGCTGCGAGCCTACTGCACGCAGCAGCGGGCCGATGGTGGAGCTTGATGCTCCAGGTGCACGATGAGGCATCTCTACTCTGGACAGACTTTGAGAGCCTCTTCCGCTCAGAGTTTGTCCCAGCCACCCTCTGTGCGGTGCGCATTCAGGAGCTTCTTCAGCTGCGACAGGGCAGCATGACGGTCGCCCAGTACTCGGTGAGATTTACCAATCTCTCGCGCTGCTCGACCGACATGGTACGGGACCCATTCTTCCGGGCCCGGACCTTTGAGAAGGGATTGAGACACGAGATCAGGGCATCGCTGATCTCCCTCAGCATTCCGACTCAGACAGGAGTACTGGAGCGGGCCCTTTTGATCGAGAGCTTCCTTGCTGAGTCTACACCAGCACCGAGACCCACCGCAGGGCGGCACGTAGCAGAGTCTTCTGCAGCAGGTAGTCGACGGATGACTCTTTGGTCCAGGAAAACCAGACCCTCAGGCAGACGACCTCAGGACACTGGCTCAGCAGTGAGGGGCACACAGCGCGGAGTCAGTCTTTCGAGAGGCAGACAGTGCTACTTGTGCGGCGGGCAGGGCCACATGGCTCGTGATTGCCCGACCCGTCGTGCCGAGGAGCAATAGACGGTTGAGGGACCACCGAGGCAGAGGTAGAGGGTCGACTGTGGCGGTCCGCAGGGAGGAGGCGGACGAGGCAGAGGAGCTGGCCGAGCAGCAGGTGGTGGGCGACGCTTTGAGGCTCTACCACCACCACCACCAGGAGGTCCACCCCGACCACAGGGAGCTGGCGGGCAGAGACAGGCACAGCTCCAGGAAGCAGAGGCCTATGACCACGGCGCGCCCGAGATGATTCGAGGTACTATCTGTGTCTATTCCACCCTTGCTGCAGTACTTATAGACACAGGAGCGAGTCACTCTTTCATAGCCGCTGCCCTTGTTCGGAGCTCGGAGATTTCGACAGAGCCGTTGGCTCGATCCTTACGGCTAGAGACTCCTACGGGAGCAGAATCGACGATTACGCACTAGTGCCGGAAGTGTGAGCTTACTCTAGGAGGCGAGAGCTTCGGCTGGGATCTTCTTGTAGCGGCGTCGAGGCCTTACGACGTCATCTTGGGCATGGATTGGTTATCTACGGTCCATGCACAGATTGACTGTTTTAGGCGCAAGGTGTGATGTGTACGCACCGACGAGAGTAGGTTCACCTTCACCGGCGAGAAGGGAGCCTTTGCAGCACAGGATGGACTCTCGCAGAGGAGAGGACAGCCCATCACTCATCAGTTGGCTAGCCTCATCCTAGGAGCAGTTGACGTGCGGAGTCCTATTTTTCCTGCAGTGGTGGATCAGTTTGCGGACGTCTTCCCCGACGACGTTCCAGGGCTACCTCCTCATAGAGAGGTAGACTTTTATATTGACCTATACCCCGGGACAGCCCCAATATTGACTCCAGCATATCGGATGGCCCCCACCGAGCTTCGATAGCTACGGGTACAGTTGGAGGACTTGCAGGGCAAGGGGTTCATCTGACCTAGTTTTTCACCCTGGGCTTCCCCGATATTGTTCGCCAAGAAGGAGGACGGGAGCTTGTGACTGTGTGTCGACTATCGTCCCCTGAACTAGATGACAGTGAGGAACAAGTACTCGCTACCGATAATTGATTACCTCTTTGATCAGCTCAAGGGAGCACGGTGGTTCTCGAAGATAGACCTCAGGTCAGGTTATCACCAGCTCAGAGTTCGAGACGAGGACGTGCAGAAGACGGCCTTCAGATGTCAGTATGGCCAATATGAGTTCTTGGTTATGCCATTCAGCGTAATCAATTCTCCAGCAGTGTTCATGGCCCTCATGAACAGGATCTTTCAACTATACCTCGATCGATTTGTCGTGGTCTTTATCGACGACATTTTTATTTACTCGACGACTGAGGAGGAGCACGCCTACCACTTATGGGTTGTACTAGGCACACTCTAAGAGCACCAGCTTTATGGTAAGCTCTCAAAGTTCCATTTCTAGATATGTGAGGTCCACTTCTTGGGACACGTCATCTCTGAGGCGGGAGTTGCAGTGGATCCTGCGAAGATCGAGGCAGTGTTATCTTGGGAGCCACCCAAGAGTGTGACGGAGGTGCGGAGTTTCTTAGGACTAGCTGGATACTACTGGAGATTCATGCCATACTTCTCCAGAGTTTCAGCACCACTCTCAGCTTTGACGAAGAAGGGGAAACCCTTCGTGTGGTCAGACAGATGTCAGCAGAGCTTCCAGGAGCTGAGACAGAGATTGACCACCGCACCTATCTTGAGGTTTCCTGAGGACGGAGTAGGGTACGTAGTCTACTGCGATGCATCAGGGACCGGACTCGAATGTGTTCTGATGCAGGAGCGGGCAGTGATCGCCTATGGATCACGTCAGTTGAGGCCGCATGAGCAGAACTACGCTACCCCTGACCTGGAGTTAGCAGCAGTGGTCTTCGCCCTGAAGATGTGGTAACACTATCTGATGGGCGAGCGCTTTACAGTCTTTTCTGACCATCAGAGTCTCAGGTACATATTCTCGCAGAAGGACCTGAACCTGAGACAGCGGCGATGGCTTGAGTTCCTCTAGGACTATGACTTTGAGATAGTCTATACTCCTGGGAAGGGGAACGTGGTAGTCGATGCCCTCAGCAGGAGGATGGGCATTCAGCTACTTGAGGAGGCGACAGAGCAGCTATCCGTTTTGCAGATATCATTCGTGGATAGAGATGGAGTAGCCTTCCTTCAGTCTCTCACAGTCACTCCTCCACTACTACAGCGGGTCAGAGAGGCACAGTGTGGGGACACTGACTGTGAGATGCGGCGTGCACAGATATCCTCAGGACAGGCACCTGATGGTTTCTCCTTTGGAGCAGAGCACGACATCCTTTTCAGAGGACGTACCATGGTACCAATCGCTTTACGGGAGGAGGTGCTGACAGAGTTTCACACTTCTCCTTTGGCGGTACATCCTGGAGTGGCGAAGATGTATCAGGATCTCAGGCGACAGCACTGGTGGCCGGGCATGAAGAAGGCTATGGAAGAGTTCGTTTCTCGATGCCTCACCTGCCAGCAGGTGAAGGCTGAGCACCAGGTACCAGCAGGTTTGGTACAGCCCTTGGAGGTTCCGGAGTGGAAGTGGGACGGGATATCTATGGACTTCGTGACTGGACTTCCACGCACTTCCAGAGGTCACGACTCCATCTGGGTGATTGTCGACCGACTCACCAAGTCGAATCACTTCTTACCCATCAGAGAGCAGGGCTCAGTGGAGAGCTTGGGACGACTTTACGTTCAAGAGATCGTACGGCTTCACATTGTGCCATCTTCTATCGTCTCCGATCGAGATGCTCGCTTTACTTCCCGGCTATGGAAGGGATTGCAGGAGGCGTTCGGGACGCAGCTACGTCTGAGCATAGCCTTTCACCCTCAGACGGATGGTCAGACAGAGAGGACCATTCAGACTCTCGAGGACATGCTCCGTGCATGCGTCCTTGACTTTGGTCGCAGCTGGGAGGACCACCTACCCTTGGTGGAGTTTGCGTACAACAACAGCTACCACTCCACCATCGGGATGGCTCCGTATGAGGCGTTGTACGGCCGACCTTGTAGATCTCCTTTGTGCTGCACAGACCCTGGGGAGTCAGCACTTGTGGGGCCGGAGATGGTCCAGGCCATGACAGAGAAGGTCCAGGTCATCTAGGAGCGGATGAGGACAGCTCAGAGCTGGAAGAAGTCTTACTCTGACAGGAGGCGGAGGCCACTAGAGTTCGAGGATGGTGACCACTTCTTCTTGCGTGTCTCACCTCGACGTGGATTACGGAGATTTGTCAGGGGCGGCAAGTTATCTCCGCGCTTCATCGGACCATTCCAGGTCCTCAACAGGATTGGCGAGGTGGCTTATCGTCTGGACCTACCACCTCAGTTGCACCGGGTGCACGATGTCTTCCACGTATCTCAGCTGAGGAGATACGTGCACGACCTGACGCACATCATTGACCATGGGGAGCTTGACGTTGAAGATGGGGTGATTTTTACGGAGGTCCCAGTGGAGATCGAGGATCAACAGGAGCGGGTCCTACGTGGACGGTCGATTCCTCTAGTGCGCATCAGATGGAAGCACGGGAACCTCCAGGAGAGCACTTGGGAGCGGGAGGCTCAGATGCGTGCTCAGTACCCTCATTTGTTTCCCTAGTTTTGATGTATCATTATGGGGACGTAAAGCCCTGAGGTGGGAGTAATTTAAAGACCCGTAAAATTCAAGGGAAATTTTTTCCTAATTTTCTTTGGGATTTTACAAGAACGCGGTTTCTGACGGCACTTGATTCCGAGGCCCGGAGTGCCCGGAATCAATTTCCGAAGTTTGGCTCGGGTACGTTCAGTGAACGAACGAGCGGGTTTTCCTATCTTTTGAATCGGTGCACGGAATTGAAATCCGATGGCACCGATGAACTCGCAACGCCGGTAATCGCTTAAGGGAACCTTTACTGTAGTTGCTTTTGTGCGGGATAAGAAGTTAATTTTTTGGGGGGTTTAATCAAAAAAGTAAATAAAATTGTTGAATCAATTTTATTTCATGTCATGTGGTTAACTTCTCCCATGGGAAGTTGGTGGTGGGCCCACATCCACCCAATTTCCCATGTGTGGATATTTGAAAGGGTGGGGCCCACACGAACCCCCCACCTTTTCAAATTCCTTAAACTCCCTAACCCCTCTTAACCCCTCACTTTCCTAACTCCCCATTAACTAACTTTAATTAATTTTTGACAACTTGTTATAATTAATAAAGTGAGTTACTTAATTTCAAACTCTTGAAATTAAAATGGTTGGGTTGTGTTAATAAAGTAAGACCAAGTCTTATTTTATTTTTTTTAGAGTTTTGCAACCTTGAGAGGATTGGGAAGCGTGGAGTCTTCTTCTTCTTCAACCTCGACGAAGAACGTGAAGAACACCGTTCTTCAACGAAGAACTTCTCCGCCGAAGAACACAGTTCTTACGCAACGTCGTATCCACGACGCGACGTTCTTCTTCCACGTCGTCTCTTCGGTGGCGGTTTTCCGCGACGAAATCTCCATCAACGACTTTGAATCCTCGCTTCGCGACGTCGACGTTCATTTTCCGCGACGCCCGACCTCCGCGACGCTCGTCTTCCGCGACTCGTTGACGAACATCGTTCCTGAACCGAAGTAGGGATTTTATTTATTTTATTTGTTCGTGAATACCAACTTGACAAACTTTGTGGATTTAAACCATTTGTTATCGAATAACGTGAGGGGGTCGGACCGCACAAACACGGCCGACCCTCCTCCTTATTTTTTTCCGTGTTGGTTCCTTGTGGTTGGTACGGGAGAACGTGGTGCCATCGCACCACACGGATTCATGCGGAAGGAAATGTGCGGCGGCGTCGTGCCGCGCTATGGAAAGAAGTTTAAGAACGTGATGTCGTCACGCCGCGTCGAAGAAAATCAAAGGCGCCGTGGCCGGAGCGGGGCCGCGGTGGAGGGGCGTGGTGTCGTCGCACCGCGCCGGACGACAAGGGCCGCGGCCGATTCCGGGCCGCGGCGGAGCAAGGTGACCGGCGGCCGGACCTGGCCGCCGGTGTCGAAACTGGAAGGGGACCGGCCACTGCCGGTCCCGTTGAGAAGGAGTCGGTCGGCCAGGTCGGGCCGGCCGGAAAGGGGAGGAGCCGGGGGAATTAAATTCCCCCGGCCGGCTTCAAACAGCCCCCCATAAATGGGGGGGGTCGCGGTTACTCAAGGGGGGTAGGTACCCTCCTTTTTCCAACATCTCGGCCGAAGGCCCAGCTGGCAGCGCGCTGGGCGCGCTGTGCCCAGCCGAACCGGCGCCTGGCCAGTCTGCCAGGCCGGGCCGCGCCCAGCTGACCGGGCCGCGCCGGGCCAGGCCGCGCCAGGCCGTGCCGCGCCCATCTGGGCCGGGCCGACACGGAACGGGGCGGGTTGACCCGGTTCGGGCCGACCGGGGGGTCTCGGGCCGGGTCGGTCCGGGCCCGAAACCCCCGTTTTCGGACTAATTGGGTTTAATTGCCCATAAATCAGGCTACGGACCTCTGATCGACGTGCCGTCAGCGGCAACACGATCCTTAGAATGAGACGGTCGTTTTGACATATTGCACTCAAGGTTTCGGAATACTTTGAGTTCGTCCGGGTTGGTTCGTACACGAAACCAACCGGGCCCTCAAAGCGGAAACACTCATATCTTGAGCTACGGACGTCTGATTGACGTGCCGTCGACTTTGTTATGTTCCTCTTAGTGAGATGAATATTTTGGAATACACCGACTGAGGTTTGGACGCAGGTGGAGTACGGTCGGGTTGGTTTTTCCATAAAAACCAACCGGGCCCCTGGGACGAAAAAGCCAATAACTCTCAGACCGGGCGTCCAATTGACGCGCCGTCTGCGACGTTGAGTTCCTGTTGACGATACGGAACTTTTGGATACATCAAATCTGGACTATGTGTCAGTTTATGTATCAGCATCTCGGCTCGTGGAGCGGACCCTCCCGAACGAGCTTGTTGTGTGCGGGAACCCTAGAGCTGGCTGCGACTGCTACTGTGACGACGACAACTGTACAGAGATCCCCAGTGGATTCAACAGCGACGACTACAGCACTCAGCGATCCTATGTGGATCAGTGCTACCGATCTTGTGTGGATCTGATCCTCTGTGGGTCAGCGCTCAGCGGTTCTATGTGAGCCAGCGCCTACAGATCCTGTGTGGGTCCGATCCTGTGTGGGTCTTTGCGGGGGTTAGTACCTTTCGATCCTTTGTGGGTCCGACGACTTAGATGCATCAGTGATCATCTCTATCGTCTTACGAAGAAGTATACCTGTGTGAGCTGAAACCTATTTGATTTCCTGTGTGGATTGTGTTGTGTTATCCTGTGTGGATTACGTTTTTCTTTCCTGTGTGGAATACGTATACTTTCCTGTGTGGAGTGGGTTTTACTTGGGCTCAGAGGTTGGAGCGTACTGGAATTGATGACTTAGGTATATGTATGGGCATATACCTAAGCAGTGTCAGCTGTTACTTCGTGATTATATCTTTCCTTTGTGGTTTATCCTTTGTGGATTTTGGGAGACCTTCGGGGGTCTCGGGGTCCCTACTGAGTAGCTTATACTCACCCCTGCACGGGCTATGCCCGCACTAAGTTGTGTTGGTTGCAGACGACGGACAGCGTTGATCATGGTGGAGGCTCGCGGAGCAGGACGGTACCTGGAGGTGGACCACTGGGCGGAACATACTCGGAGCGGACGGCGGGACCCGAGGAGCAGTGGAGCTATCTATACCCACCCTTCAGGTGGGATTTCCAGCAGACAGCTCGGCGTAGCGGCTTTTACTTTTCAGTTGTTGTTTTCCCTTTCGAGTTGTACTTTACTTTCAGTTTGGGTTTGTATACTGGTCCACTTACTTTCCGCACTTACAGTTGTACTCAGTTTTTACTTAGTGTTTACTTTTTCTTCTTGCTTACTATGTGCTGCTTGTTTACTTTACAAAGGCAATGTCTTCCCTTTTTACCGGGATTTATGCCTTGGTGCTAGTCGCCATCCCCTGGCCTATGGAAGGCGGGCTTGGGGTAGTCACGGCACGGGCCCCGAGGATGGGTCGTGACAAAGAATGAGTTGTTATTTGAAGCTCATAGTTCTCCATTTTCAGTTCATCCTAGCAGTACTAAGATGTACAGAGATCTTTAGAAGTATTACTGGTGGGATGGAATGAAAAGAGATATTGCTGATTTTACTGTGAAGTGTTTGACTTGTCAGCAGGTTAAATCAGGGCAACAGTTACCAAAAGGAATGCTTCAGCCTTTACTGGTGCCATAGTGGAAATGGAAAAATATATCCATAGACTTTGTTGTGGGATTACCAAAGACATCTCGAGGTAATAATGCAATCTGGGTTATAGTTGACCGATTGACTAAATCTGCTCATTTCCTTCCTATTAGAGATACTTTGTCTCTAGATCAACCTGCTCGGTTGTATGTTAAAGAGATAGTTAGGCTGCATGGAGTTCCCCTCTCCATTGTATCTGATCGTGATCCTAGGTTCACTTATAACTTTTGGAAAGGCCTTCAGAAGTCATTGGGTACTGAATTAAATTTTAGTACAGCTTTTCATCCTCAATCAGATGGGAAATCAGAACGAACAATTCAGACATTGGAAGATATGTTGCGTGCTTTCTCGATGGATTACCAGGGAAGTTGGGACCAACATCTTTATTTGGTTGAATTTTCTTATAATAATAGATTTCATTTCAGTATACAGATGGATCCATTTGAGGCATTATATAGAAAGCATTGTCAAACTCCAGCATTCTGGGATGAATTAGGTGAAAGAAAGATGATAGGACCATAATTGGTAGAAGAGATGGCAGAGAAAGTTTAGTTGATTTAGAAGCACATGAGAATAGCTCAGAGAAGACAGAAAAGTTATGCAGATAACCAGAGGAAGGATCTTTCCTTTGAGGTAGGTGATCATGTCTTTCTCAAAGTTTCTCCATGGAAAAGTGTGATGCATTTTGGTAAGAAGGGAATGTTGAGTCCGAGGTTCATTGGACCTTATGAAATTCTGGAGAAAGTTGGATCAGTTGCATATAGAGTGGATTTAGCTCCAAGTTTATCCCAGGTACACAATGTTTTTCATGTTTCAATGTTGAGAAAGTATATGCCAGATCCATCTCAAGTTTTGAGCCCAGAGGTAGTTCATTTGGAAGAGAATCTCTCTTATAAAGAACAACCAGTCCAGATTCTTGACCATAGAGAGAAGGTGTTGCGGAATAAGGTAATTCACCAGGTAAAGGTTTTTTGGAAAAACCATATGGTTTAAGAGGAAACGTGGGAATCTAAAAATGCTATGAGGGATAAATACCCCCACTTATTTTGATAAGTGAATAAAAATTGCAAGGACGCAATTCCCAAAAGGGGGGAAGGATGTAACACCCCGGTTAAATGAAGAATAAGACATATTTCATATTTATTAATATTTATGAATTAAATATTAATTTTACTTTAAAGGGGTTTCTATGTTTGATAGCGTACCTGATACGCAACAGCGGGTTTCTTTGGAATCTTACGTTGCACACTAATAATATAATTTTATTATTTTAAATTGTAGTTAACTCCTAGCCGTTTTATTGGCGGGAATGAATAAAACTAACTAAAATATGATTATACATGATTTTTAAATATATTTACATTTATCCAATAAAAAGTTAGAGCCTTAAAATATGAATGAATCTAATTTTAAGAATAATTTACATTAAAAGGTCGATTTGCCGCCTTTTAATGGAGAACCCTATTTAAATATATTTTTGGTTACTTTAATGCATTCTAATTGACCAAATATAATCCTTCTTTAGAATGGGTACATCAAATTTTACTTTGGGCATTTTTTTGGTATTTTTCTGATAAAGTTCATTTTTTAATGAATAGTGAAAATAATATATTTTAATTCAAAAGTGTCTTTTAATCTAATTTAGCAATATGGTTAGATTATAATTTTAGTTGGTTTTAAAGTGAAATTGAAATATATTTTTACCTTTTAATCCAATGTTGGTCATTGGAATTAATTTCACTTTGAAATTGGACATAAACAAGTATCAATCTTTTGATAGTTATTATTACTTAAAAACACGCTATTTGTTTTAACAACGGGAATTAATTTTTAAATTAATTAACACCAATTTTATGTTTTGAATTTTGAAAAATAGACATCAATTTTGAATTCGGAATATCAAATAATGCTTAGGCTTAATTTTTGGTATCTTTCTGAAAAACTTCCATTTTTGATGAATAGTGACACCACTTAGTGGTAGTTAAAAACTGACTTTTTCATTTAAATGAAATTTTACCACTTCTGTGAATTGAATTTCAAAAATCTGACATACATGGTTGTTAGAAAGAAGTAAAATGTGGTTCATTAAGATGAAAATAATTTTTGGTGAATAGTAACTTTTGACTTATTTACCACGATTAAAGGTAAATAAGGTAATTTAAGGTTAAAAGAATATTATAATAACTCAGAATTACCTTAACACTTGTCCAAACCTTATTTTTTGAGTCATTAACGACCATGGGCATCTTTGGGTCGATTTTGGGACCCCTTTGATCCACTTGGGAGTGATAATGACAATTTAGATTAATTAACTTAAAGTAAAGGAAAATATGACAAAAGAAAATATCTTTTAGTAAATTAATTTTTAGAAGGGGTGATATAAATTATCTTTTTGCCTATAAATATTCATTGGAAAGCTAAAAAGATTTCCTACATGATAGTATTTTTTTATAATTTTTAGACATCGAATAAATTAAATTATTTATGACACAATAATGATGTAGTATTTACCTCATTAATAAATGATTTAAATAAATAAGATTATAATGATTAAAATATTATCCAAAACATGTCAAATTATGATTAGATGATTTTATTTAGACTATGACTCATCGTATCTTTGAATATAATGATTTTTGTACCATTAGAAACTGAATATCATTATATAATAAAATAATAGTTTCACACTTTCCTAAAGAGCCCCTCCTCCCCCTTATAAAAGGAGACCACTTCTAACCAATTCCTCACACCTCTCAAGCCATTTGGCTCGTCCGAACTCTGCCCAATTAAGCTCTAAACATCCCTTTACTCCTCCTATAAGCCTTACCTTAGGCAAAAGGCCCTTCAAGAATTCATTTTGGTTCAAACCAAAGGGAGTTACCCAAATTAAAGGTAATGATTTCTCTTAAATTGTTTTCTTTTATTTTACTTCTCCAACCCCTAAACTATTTTTATTCCTTTCTTTTATAACAACACCAGTATCCTCAATATACTAGGATTTTGTTATGAGAATTATTCAAACTAAACTTACACACACCTCCATCTAATGGATGAAGAACATAATTTTTCTGTGGATGGAAAACTAACGCCTCATGAAACGATGATTGTTCAATTATATCTTACCGCCTATCATGGTGTCCATTATGATGGAACTGTATTTATATATGATATATATTATGTTTATGATTTCTTTATGCTTATGTACTTCCCAATTTTATAGAACACCTTTATGGTTTCCATAGTGGGTAAATACGATAATCTCATTTGAGGAAGTGTGGACTACCGCCCCCTCAAAGTGATTTGATTCGTTAATGTTTTATGTGGGATGTATAAAGGATGGATTTAATGATATTATATATGATATTATACTGTAATTATAATATACCTATGTATCATTATGTTTTATTTACATTAAAATAAGAAATAGAAATGAAAGTAGCGTTCATGCGTACGTACGGCTTACCGTCTCCATGAACGGTGCATTTCATTTCTTACCTCTAAATGTTATGTACTATTATAAAAACATGTATATACTGGATATATATAATATATATGATATCCAAATCATGAATATCATTCTGGATATAATGAACCTTTTACCACATGGACAACTTGTAAATATAAGGTGTTCATTTTTACTCAAGTACCAAATATCGACAAAATGAACGTTATTAACTTAAATGACTGCATAATGTTTATAACATGGTAATAAGTTATATAAAAGGAATAATAAACTTGAAAAATGTTCTTAATCAGGTATAAATTAACTTTAGTTTATTATTCATGATATTAAAGAACGATCGAGTCAAGTCAGACACGAGGTAAGGGACTTCGTCTCAATCTTCTTTCATTGAGGCATTTTTAGTTTTATACATGACTTTATTTTATATGGTGTATAAAACCATTTGAATTTTCATTTTATTCAAAGGGAATCTTTTTATACAAATCGTTCTACTAAACGACAAAAAGGAATGTTTTTTTAACGTAAGCGGTGACAATGACCTTTTCGCCACTACGAGTATTATTTGATCTTTGGCTTCCTTAACATGCCAGAATGTTTTTAAAATGAAAAATAAATACCATATACTCTTTTTATGTATTTTGGTATTGAAATTGATTTTGACAATATATTTATTATCTCACTATCTTGAAATGATATTTTATTATTGCAATGTGGAAATTTTATCTTTCCTTTATGCTTATGTTATGTGTTATGATCATGTTATTGTTCTTGGGCATTATTTACGTATACGAGTGGTTCCATGATAAACCTAGGGTAGGTGATCCCCAGATAGCTCTCCAATTCATTGGGTAATGTGATGGAGGTAAACGTGAATGTTTCTCCTAAGATATTTAGGGAATATACTGTGATGGGTATTCCAAAGTAACTCCCTATGTAGTTGTGATAGTTACAATGTAAGTATGATATGGATGCTAACTTTATGATTAATGATTTATATGTGTCTTTCATAAATCTTATGATTTCATGAGGTAAGTAAAAGAGTTCATGTTTTGTATGTATTTATGAACAAATGTTTTCATTCTTTGTTTTATAACCCTTACTGAGCTTTTTATGCTCATCCCAAGTTTTGAAATGTTTTCACATGACTTAAAGATGAATAAGGTCAAGGATGGGATCAAGGAAAAGTCATGTTGTCTAAAACATGGAACTAGACATGACTTTTTTTTCAAGTTTTTTATTTTATGAAAAAAATGGAAACTGTGTAGATATGTCTACCTTGTAATATTTTGAGATGTAATAGTTATGTCCTAATTCTCTAAAACTCTAAACCTGAAAAGATCCTCAATGTGAATTATTCATTTAATTCAATATTATGTAATGTTTAAGGTCGGGTCCTTATACATTTTCTCAATTTTCAATTTCTTGAGACATGTTTCATTTTGTGCATCATGTTTTATTTTATATGGTGAACCTAATTCTCCGTTATCTTCTAATATTATTATTAAATTTTATTCCATGGTATTTATAAGTGTTTTCATGAATCCCTCTTTTCAACCCTTTTTATCCATGTGTTACTAAAGTTATAAGTGTTTTGCTAACCCAATTTTCATTCATTGAGTTGCGATATTTCTCCTTGATCTTTATTCTTATAAGTTGGGTACATTATACCTTAGTATTTAATTATATTATACTCCCAATTTATTTTTTGTGAATTTACATTTTTTATCATGATCTCCTTTTCCAAGGATTGTTACATCAATTATTCTTCTTTGATGGATTTATTTCTTCATAAAAAAGCAACGTTGTTGAGAATAATCCTCATCCTCCTTAATGGATATTTATCCTCCATATTCATATTATATGTTTCCAAAAACAGTTTACTTTCATATTTTTAAAATCCTAATATGTACTATCTCATGTGGACTTATTATTTTCCTTCACCACTTTTCTAATTGATATTTTATTATCCTTTTTACGCTGTGGGTTTTAGAAAAAAAAATATTATCAAAATATTAAAAAGGATTTCTCTTTCACATTTATATTTTTATCTTACACTTCACATTTACTAGTAAAAAACGTTTTCATTTTCAAGTCTCTATTATTAGGTTTCCTTTTAAATTGGTTTTAAAAAAAATATATTACCTCTTTGAAAATAACTTCTGAAAGTAACATGTAACTTCCTCGTTTTACAACATTGTTAAAAATGTTTTATAAAAACATTTTTATGATTTCACTTCCATTTTCCTCTTCATGTTAAAAGGAATTTACCACTTTGGGAGTTACATTTCCTGGATTACCTTCTAAATCCTCTCATACTATTTTCTTTTGGGGATCAAACTCAAAGTATCAAACAATCCAATTCTTGATCCCTTATAATGTGATGTTGTTTGAATTGATCTTATTAGGAAGGTGTTTTCATCTATGTCAACATCCTCCAAAGTTCTTATGTTACACTTGGGATATTCCATATTAATATCATTGACCTTCTTTCTCAGAATGATTTATGACCTTGTAATTTTGTTTATTAACTGGGGAAATTATTAACTTAACTATATATCCATAAATCTATACAATGTCAGTTTGAGGGGTGCTTGTATAAAGAGTTATTACATTTATTGATTAGAAAAATATTAAAAATCCATATACTTTTATTTTCAATACATGTGTTTATTGATTACTAAGATATGTTGGTTGTGTATTTTATAGTTTATTCATTTCATCGTGTGATGAATGCATTTGACTTAATTAGTGATGGGTGGGGCTTGCAATAGACTCTCATTACATCAGTAAGTCTCTTGAGACAAAATAGCTTTGGTATTTAGTGTATTCATGTCCATTTATTTAGATGTATTTTTTTGCAGTCTTGTCAATAAGTAGATCTCTTGGCACAAGGCCTTGAAAAGTTTGTTATTATGCATTCTATCACCATGAAATAAGTTATTGTTGTTCATGTGTTTATTTATATTATTAACCATGGATTTTTTTCAAGATATTATTTTAAGAACTCAGTTTTTATATGATGTATGGATCCTTTAAATTTTGGTCTAATTCTTTATTTTGGATCTATTATTGATGTCTAATGAGTTCACGGTTGTTTTTTGGGTGTCTGTGTTGAAATAGTGGGTGCCCTAGACCCAACTATTATGTGCTTTTGATTACCATATCGTGTATAGAGTTAACTATGCATGATGTCATATTACCATTATAGTGTATACTTTTCTGTGTCCACTATTAAAATGGTAATGTCCAAAGATTAATTGTCGTATCGAAAGGTTATAGAAGTTCCCAGGCTATAATGAGAACCTCTAGATACTATGACATTAATCTTAAATATATGTTATATGGTCTAGATACATCTTACTAATTGGACATAGTAGATGTCTGACCATCAGGTGATGGGGGCTCATAAGCATTGATACTTCTTCTCATGAATTTCGCACTTGGTGATCTCTAGTAGTGAGATCATGAGGACTGACCCGCCAATATGAACTCCACATGTTTTGGGTTTCATTGGACGTTCCTATCTACGATCATGTGTAATGGTCTGATGACTTGAGATCATTATCAATGTATGTAATTTTATTGCGTACTTTGATGCAAGATGAAAATCATGGCGATGAAGTCGTGGCGAGGTAGTTTGTGATGGTTGCGTCATTGGTGGCATGACATTGGTTGAATGGTCAAGAAAGGATTTGTCGCTTCTGAGTTATGGAATTAATATATCTCTGGCCATGTTGATATGGATGGAAGTACCTTTATAAGACCATGGACATGGCAGTCAAGGGTAAATCCTTCCAGTTAAATCAATAAACTATAAAGCAATAAAAGGGCGATGACACGTGAGTGCGTCCTTCTTTATGAGATATTACAGACAAAGAGATTATATTACACAGTGCGTGTTCGTAGGTTGGTTGTCGCTGCTGTGACAATCCTTATTTCTTCAGGGGCCATGATGGGTTGCTAGATCCCGCTCTTGGTTTGTGAATACTATTCACGGCTGTCGAAATAAGGGCCTAGAGGGTCACACACAATAGCGTATTCAAGAATCTTCCATATTCAGTTGAATAGAAGTTTTGGACATGACGGGCCCCGCCATAGGGGTTCGGGATTTGTCTAAAGTTAAACGATCACCAATGCAATAAATAAATTCATATTATTCGAGTTTAGAATAATGAGTATTGAATTTATTTATTAAATGTATTTACGATTTTTAAGTAAATACATGAAAAAATATTAATTGACGAATATTAAATTATTCAAGGTTCAATTAATATTCATGGGAGCGAGGAGTCAGGTTAATGACTTAATTGTTATCATGTAATATATTTTAATATATTACAAGTAAATGATAATAATATTTATGACTCAGATTAGTAGTCATAAATGTCGTTGATAGTGCGTTAAGTATTTGGGGGCCGGTGAGGCAATACTGGGTATTTTAATTATGCACTATAAATAGAAGAGGAGGGGCATTTGACAAATACTATTCATGGATCTTATCTCTCCTCTCCTCTCTCCCACATTCTACAGAGAGACGCTCTGGATCCATGGAGCTCGGATGGAGCTCTCTCTTGGGCATCGCTGGCAATGCGATGCGGTGGTCGTTGGAGCATCGAAGGCATCGTCGCAAATCCGCGCTAGCACCCGGATTACGACGAATGGCACTCCAGCAGATTCCTTGAAGCGCGTGCAGATGATCTAGAGGAATTTGGCTTCGAATTCTTCAAGCAGCGATCGCCAACGACGAGCAGACGTCGTGTGCGGCTTCGGATTTAAACCAGGTATTTTATGGTTTATGTTTGTACTTAAAATCCTCCACGTGTGGTCCTCGGCTAAGACCGGGTTGCTCTTCTCCGACGCCGACAAGTTAACGTCGACCGTCGGTTGAAAAAATTTAAAAACCCACCTGTTTGGGGCTTCTGCTGCACACCCGGTTCCAACAAGTGGTATCAGAGGGATGCGTGACAATTTTATGTCAAATGAAATAATTAAATTTGAATTAAAATGTTAAGAGGGTGTCGATACGGTCCCAACGCCGCAGACGGAATCCGAATCGGACATCGGATGGCCAGTCTGCACTCATCCGAAGTTTCGAATTCAGATTCGAGATTGATTTCTGGTACGAAATACTCATCGGAAAATCAATTTGGTTTTGATATTAATTTATTAAAAAATAATTATATTATTATTATAATAATAAAATTATTTGGTTTTATTATAATAATAATATTGATATTGTTATAATAATATTATTATATTATTATTATTATTATTTTTCCGAAACTTAATATAGGCTTTGGAAAAAATATTTAAAGGGGAGAGAAGACTTCAATGTAAGTCTTAAAGTAAAAAAAAGGGGGGGAAGAAGGCCTCCTCGTTGGGTCTTGTTAAAATAAAAAAAAAGAGAAAAAGACCTTATTTTAGGTCTTGATAAAAACAACAATGGGGTGACGGCCTGCATGTGAAAGCCGTGAATTTTTTTTTGGGCACCTCCTATCCGGCGCACTGTAGCACGCTGCAGTACCTCGCCCAGGTCGCAGCAGCCCCCCCCCCCCCCCCCAGCCTCGCTCCAGGTCACGCTACAGCAGGCGCTGCACCCGTCGTGCTTCAGACCAGCCAAGGCCGACTCTCTCTATCCCGGCGGTTCAGCGCGTCCCGCACCCCAGCGCCACGCCGCCAGACCTCTCCCATGGAGCCGCACAGAACCCGGCGGCTGCCTGCCCCGCATCAATTGCATCGTGCCAGATCCCCTCTCCCCAGCGGGCCTCCCTGCTGGAGCAGCCTCCCGCACGGGTCTTCCTGTGGAGCCTCGGTGCACCGACTGGTTTCATCTCCAGCGGTTCACAAATAGCGCACCAGTGGCGGACTCCCAGCACAAGGCGGACGACCCGCTGCATCACGCCCAGCGGGCACCCCGGCTGCCTCCTCCCTCCTGCAACTGCCTTGAACCAGGCGCCTGCTCCCGCTTGGTTCCACCTGCCCCACAGTGCAGCTGACAAACAGGCAGCAGCAGCACCGAGATAGGACCTGGCCTCATTCGCACCTAACGGCGAGGTAATCCCTTACCGCTCCATCCAGACCGGACTAACCGCGAAATGGGCATTAGCAGGTCTTCCCAACCCGAAACGGTTTTGGGCGGGCCTGCCCGGCCCAGATCATCATCGCACGGGGTCTGCAGGGCACAGGCTGAGCCTGTGCGGGTCCGCCCTGACCCGCACAGGCCCTGCTCAGTTTCCAAAGGGCCTGGTAATTAAATTTAATCAAAAGTTAATAAAAATAATTAATTTAATTACAGTTGATAATTAAATTAATTAAATATTAATTTTTGGTTTAAAATTCAGCGGCGTAATTAATTTAATTTGGTGATTAATTAAATTAATTAATTAATTTAATTTTAGTTTTAAAATTAAATTAATTAAATTGGTACCGAACGACGTATTTATTGGATTAAAAATTAGAGTGAAATTTTTAATTCGATTAAAATTCCCTCAAGTTTATTTTTAATGCAAGTTTAATTTTATTCTGCATTTAGTTTAATATACGCAAGTTTAATGTGTATATGCTGGTCATGAGCCATCGACCTACCAATGCATGTCTGGTGTTTATTTATTTTAATTTATTTATTTAATTATTGCATGGTTTGTAATAATTATTTTAAATAAAAAAGCGATCTGAGTGTCATCTCAGAGTCATTATATGTATAGGGCTTGCGCGCCCATTTTCAGAGTTGTACATTTTTACTCCCGAGATCCCCTCGCCTGTGTGCGAGTATAATTGTGTAATGATGAGACGACCGGTGACGCATTTCGCGCCAAGTGACAGCGACGCACCAGACAGGAGTTGGATGCATTGGATGAGCATACATTGCTATTCAAGTTGCAAGCCACGTGACTAAAGGTATTTACCCCTAGGGATTCGGTTGGTCCGTTATTCACTCAACGGATCAATCAATAGTATCAGCTCATGATCAGGTGTTCATTTTATTTCTGCATGGTTTATTATTTTTGTGCATGTGTAATTTATTGCGCGATCACATAGTATAATAATAAACAAGCATGCAAGATAAAATAAACATGTGACGTGATGAATTTTTTATTTCTTGCACGGTGAGTTGTGAGTGCGATCACATAGTATGTGCTTATAAAATTAGAAAATGATTTCTTTCGTCACACTAAAAGTAATAAAACCCTCAAAGATATATTAAGTCATAACAGTCTTCCGTCATTCAAATTTGGACAAAACCAGCTGTTTGAGGTGTCGATTCATGCCTTAGCTGAGGGTGTCTCTTACTACTGGGGAGTCCTTATAAGAATGATGGTTCGACTTAACTAAAGTGCTAGTAAGGATTAGACTTAGCTAACTTGCTATCATTTTAGAGGCAAGCGTTGAGTAAATCAAATTTTGATTTTAAGAAGCTGGGACTTCACTCAACAGATCAAGGAACCGCAAGTTAAAGTGGTCAGCCAGCCAAAAGCCTACCTAGAACCCTCCAAGTAGTGGCGTAGCCTTATCTTGTAGACTATGAGGGGTGGTTCCGGGATCCTTGCCACTAGAATACTCAAGCGACAGAGTATTCCGATTCTAGCACAGAGGGTTCCTAGAATCCAATAAAATAGTGGGAGACATAAAATGATTTAAATAATTAATCAAAAATGTCTAAACCGATAATCCATATAAAAGGCACTCGTCTGCTAAAAATTTTTTTGTAGAAAAATGGAAAGTTATACCACCAGATTAAAACTGCAATATTATAATGGAAAAAATCAATGTCCACACTGACATGAGTATCCATGAATAGTACAGGCGCATGCGCATAGTACTATGATATAGGAAACTCAAGGTGTTAGTGTACCCAACACTGTTAAACTACCTCATGAAGTGAGAGTGAAAATTGCTTACAGGAGACTAATGTACAAAGCATATGATAGTTATATCATTATGCTTTCATCAACGTCCAGTGTCATTTGCGGTCGCTACACCAGGACATAGATGATATAATATAAAGTCTCATCTACGAGATGTTTGCAAGGAGAAAGTGAAGCAATGATATGAATAAGGTGAAGTCTACACCGGCATGTGTAAATTTAAAGATTGATCATGATCTTTAAATATCATTTTCACCACATTACTCAAGTCTCTTTTTAAGTTACAAAACGAACAAGTATTGAGTAAACGCTTCATTACCTATCTAGGTAAGGTTCGCCAATTGAATAAGAATAAAAGACAATTAAGATTTAATTCTTATGGCGGATAAATTGAAAGACAATGTGAAAAGGTCAAAGGAATTTAATGCCAATAACACATTCGCGACGACCTTCAATTAATGAGGTATTAACAATGGTTATATGCATTGTATATTATAAAATAATGCTACGGAAGTTTAAAAGTAATAAACTGATTTAAAGAAGCAAGTTTCTGCTTCTACATCAGGCGTATTCATCAATGTAATGTTTCTCTTTTACTACTTGGGTATTAAGTACAATATATTGGTAATATATGTGTATTTTAATATGATAACCAAGTAAGTATAGAAACATTACTAGTAGTCAAGTGTATTCTCCAAGTGGTTGTGAAAGGGTGATACCTAGGCCAGTGGTGAGAAGTACACGACTTCTTAAATTTCCAAGTGAAAGATTCATGTTGAACTATTGTTGAGTATAACCACAAACATTAATCTCATGTGTCCTTGGACGCAAGGATACATTCTTTCAGTTTCAGTAATGAATGTTGTTTTTGGTGAACTCAATCACTAGTTCAGTGATACATGAATCATAGGCAATTTGTGATGAATATAAATGTAAGACTTATACCCAGTTGTGACAGGATAATTCATTTTCAAGTAATACTAAAAATGGATGTCATGAATATACCAAGTATGGTATTTAGGCTCGGCACAGATAAATAATTTTGGTATTATCGATGTCTTTAGTTTGGACAAAGGAGCCTTTAGAAATAAAGGTACGTCACAAATATTTTGGAAATAGTTCAACACGAAAGTGCGGACTATTCCAAGTATAAGCTAGAGGTATATATACTTCATAAGATTCTTTTAAGTAACTAAGGAATATCAAAGTGAAGTATTTTCATGGTCAGGAGATATGAGTTTCTTTGGGTTGGGATACCGAAGAATATCTCGACCAGGCATTCATCAATCATGATAATGTAGCGTGGAGCAATTCCTAAACGCACATTACCTTATCGACATCACGACATTGATGTTAATGGGGAGGATCGATGATGAAGTCTTACATATCAACATTGATTAAAAAAAATGTAGCGTGGAGTAATTCCTAAACGCACATTTTATACATCAAAGTATTGATGTAAGTAATATCAATGTTGGAACTAGAAGAAACTTCCATTATATTTCATGAAATGATTTGCAAATAACAGTGATATCCCACAACCATATTCCAACTATAATGACAAATGAATATCATAAGATTCATAGTATGATGTAAACCCATTATGTCATAAGAACATGTGTTTGGATGCAAAGAGATTATTAAGACATAAACAAACTAGCGTCAGGACAAACACATTGTGCATTTAGTGTAATAATCCTAACAATTGTTTAGGATGTTACATAAATCCCTAAGATAGAAGAGTAGGTAGTCAAGCAATAGACTACACTTCTATATAAGGGTGAACATATCTATTAGAGATAGTGGGAGCTATATTGACTTGTGTTTAGTCAATGCTCAAAATGCACAAGTAGTTGGAATAGGAACTAGTTCCACAAGAGCATGTGGAACAAAGTATGTTCCAGAGACACATACTGTGTAGGAAGGATAAAACCATGGTGATGATTTTTATATTCACCGCGGTCGGTGATCTATTATTCAATGTGAATAAAATTTCCTACAAGTAAGCAGTGTATGACAATTAGCTAAAATTGATAAGACCAACTAAAATTCAATTAATGGATTCCATGTATCAAAGTGAAAAAGGGGGCTATTATTTTGAATACTACGGTGGGTATTAAAGTGAGTTGATACATGGATGGTATGAGCTTAGTACCAATAAGGCTCGATTGGTTTCACCAAGTTGTTATGCCTAAATCCATTAGAATTTTACTTATCATAGCTAATATCTATGATCAATTTATTTATCATTGGATGTCATGACCACCAATTATGGATGGTGTCTATATGACACAACCAGAAAGGGATGGTCACATCACAGAATGCTAATAAAGTTTGCAAGTTACTGAAATCCGGTTTAGGATTAAAGTAAGAAAAATGATCATAGAAAACACTTTTGCAAAAATATTTGTCATATGTCTACGTGAGGTTAGTGGGAGCATCAATGTTTTCTAAAGAAATATGTTCGGAAACATATGGAAAACAGACATTGGTCTTACAAGTAGTTAAGACCAAAATGAAATTTACTCTCCAATGATTGACTTAAAGTAGAAACCTAAGTTCTAGGGAACAGGATCTACTAAGGTAGATCTATAGGGCGCTTAGTCCTAGTAAACCGTACATATAGTGACATTGTATTGAAAAATACATGTTGGAACAATTCAAGAGATGAATTGTTGCCTATGTCACAGGGCATAATCTCTCAATGTTGACCTGTCTGTGACATGGGAAGATATAAATGCGGTGAGTTGAAATCCATACGTCGGAGCGATGGATCAATCACGTATTCCATGATATGTACAAGAACCGATATTGCCAAGGTATATTTTACAATAGGCAAATATCAGTCATATCCAGGAGCACTGCAAGGGATGTAGTCAGAACAATCTAATTGTACTTCAGCAAGTACAAAAGATATGTACCTGGTAAATGGAGAAGAAAGGATACTAGTTTTTGGGGATAAAAACTAGTCTTCTATAGATCAATGTGATCCAGTATTGCAGTTAGGCTAAAGGCGATGAGCGAGTCAAGATCATATAAGCCTGTGGTGGCCATATCTACAAGACCGAGTACATTGCAGCTTCTGAGATATCTAGAAAGTAGTTAAATGCAATGATTTGTTCCAGTTCTTGGAATCTCACCTGGTGAGAAAAGTATTATCATAATGTAGATTATTATATTCTTACTATCCAAGATGTCAAGTTATGACAGTGGACAAAAGGTATATACTCAGGATACCATCTCTAGACAAGTTTTAATCAAAGATATGAGGTCGCTATAGCAGAATAGCCACGTGGCGGTACCGTGGTGGACCCAGTATCTAAGGCCTTTACTCAGCAGAAACATGATGCTTATCATGTGAGTAGCTAACAAGTTTGGTTAGCAAGTTGGCTCTAGTGCAAGTGGGAGTGTTGAAATAGTGGGTTCCCTAGAACCAACTATTATGTGCTTTTGATTACCATATCGTGTATAGAGTTAACTATGCATGATGTCATCTTACCATTATAGTGTATACTTTTCTACGTCCACTATTGAAATGGTAATGTCCAGAGATTAATTGTCGTATCGAAAGGTTATAGCAGTTCCCATGCTATAATGAGAACCTCTAGATACTATGACATTAATCTTAAATATATGTTCTATGGTCTAGATACATCTTACTAATTGGACATAGTAGATGTATGACCATCAGGTGCTGGGGGCTCATAAGCATTGAGACTTCTTCTCATGAAGTTCGCACTTGGTGATCTCTAATAGTGAGATCACGAGGACTGACCCGCCAATAGGAACTCCACATGTTTTGGGTGTCATTGGACGTTCCTATCTATGATCATGTGTAATGGTCTCCTGACTTGAGATCATTATCAATGTATATCATTTTATTGCGTACTTTGATGCAAGATGAAAACCATGGCGATGAAGTCGTGGCGAGGTAGTTTGTGACGGGTGCGTCATTGGTGGCATGACATTGGTTGAATAGTCAAGAATGGATTTGTCGCTTCTGAGTTATGGAAGTAATATATCTCTGGTCATGTTGATATGGATGGAAGTACCTTTATAAGACCATAGCCATGGCATTCAAGGGAAAATCCTTCCAGTTAAATCAAAAAACTATAAAGCAATAAAAGGGCGATGACACGTGAGTGCGTCCTGCTTTATGAGATATTACGGACAAAGAGATTATATTACACAGTGTGTGTTCGTATTTTGGTTGTCGCTGCCGTGACAATCCTTATTTCTTCAGGGGTCATGATGGGTTGCTAGATCCCGCTCTTGGTTTGTGAATACTATTCACGGATGTCGAAATAAGGGCCTAGAGGGTCACACACAATAGCGTATTCAAGAATCTGTCATATTCAATTGAATATGAGTTTTGGACATGACGGGCCCCGCCATAGGGGTTCGAGATTTGTCCAAAGTTAAACGATCACCAATGCAATAAATAAATTCATATTATTCGAGTTTAGAATAATGAATATTGAATTTATTTATTAAATTTATTTATGATTTTTAAGTAAATACATGAAAAAATATTAATTGACGAATATTAAATTATTCAAGGTTCAATTAATATTCATGTGAGCGAGGATCCAGGTTAATGAATTAATTATTATCATGTAATATATTTTAATATATTACAAGTAAATGATAATAATATTTATGACTCAGATTAGTAGTCATAAATTTCGTTGATAGTGCGTTAAGTATTCGGGGGCCGGTGAGGCAATACCGGGTATTTTAATTATGCACTATAAATAGAAGAGGAGGGGCATTTGACAAATACTATTCATGGAGCTTATCTCTCATCTCCTCTCCCCCACATTCTAGAGAGAGACGCTCTGGATCCATGGAGCTCGGATGGAGCTCTCTCTCGGGCATCGCTGGCGATGCGATGCGGTGGTCGTTGGAGCATCAAAGGCATCGTCGCAAATCCGCGCTAGCACCAGAATTATGATGAAAGGCGCTCCAACGGATTCCTTGAAGCGCGTGTGGATGATCTAGAGGAATTCGGCTTCGAATTCTTCGAGCAGCGATCGCCAACGACGAGCAGACGTCGTGTGCGGCTTTGGATTTAAACCAGGTATTTTACGGTTTATGTTTGTGCTTAAAATCCTCCACGTGTGGTCCTCGGCTAAGACAGGGTTGCTCTTCTCCGACACCGACAAGTTAATGTCGACCATCGGTTGAAAAAATTTAAAAACCCACCTGTTTGGGGCTTCTGCTGCACGCCCGGTTCCAACAGTCTGGGGCTTGTTTGGAGCTCGGAACCCCGACCGATGGAGAAAAGGACTAGGTCGCACGATTAGTAGAAATCATGCGAGCTAGTCCGCACAATTTCCCTAACCGTACGAGGGCTAGATAGGGGGATTCAGAAGGCTTCATGGTTTGAAGAAACTATGTCGCCAAGGGTGCACGCCAGTGTGAGCCATCTACACATTTGAGAAGAGGCATGCATCATTGTTGGCACATGGTTTCTCAAACCGTACGGCCTAACCATGCAGGTCCCCTCTTGAGATGGTGAGGTGCGCACGATTTGGCCAACTATGTGGTCAAACAGCGCAGCTCTGTAAAAAAATGGGGAAATTACCGTTTTACCCTTAAATTTGATTAAACTTACCCCTCCTCTCATTTTCTCCTCTAGTGGACAAGAGGCCTCTCTTTCTTCACGATTGGAGCTCCCAAGCCTCCTCTTCATAGGTTTTGATCTTACTTCACCATCTGGACTTAGAATCAAGAGTTGATCATCTCATTGGATTCCTCCAGTTAAGCTCTTCAGTCCTTAGGCTCAGTTCGTCATTCGTCTTTCCCTCGACGATGTTATTTTTGTGCGAACTCATATGCCTTATTTTTAGGGTGTTGATTTGTTCTTATATTTTCTTCTGATCTAGGTCAAACTAAGGATCAATATTGGACGAGCAGAGTGTTATAGGCTCGAGGTAAGTGGTCTATGACTTTTACCTAAAAGTCTCGTCATTTTATAAACTGTTGTCATTATAAGCACGTAGGTTTCATCAGTCCTTGCTTATTTAATTCATATGTGATGCTTATAATCTTTGTGCTCGTATTCTAGAGCCCTTTTTACATGTGTTCTTCATACCGTTGGAGGTTGAGACCTCAACGCCAACCACCCCAAGTAGGGTGCTTCCTTAATTAAGACTTGGTAACCCATATGGGTTTATTTGAGACATTGTTTCGATGTGTTGGCCTGACCCTGGTAATGGTAAGTCCTTTCTTAATAAATGAAATATGAATTAGAAATGGCTAGTCCTTGTATATTGTATAGTTATCACTTGACCCTTCTAAGGCAGGTGTTCCAATCTAATAATGAACCTTTAAAGTGTTAAATGGCAAGTATATTAATAGATATCACTTGGCCTAGTTAATTATAATTGAATTGTTTATGGTTGCATGCCCTTATCCCGTCTTTTCATGCTTATGAAAGGTAAAGGAATGGACCTAATAATTGAATATGGAATCACGATAACAAGTGGTTGCATGTTGTTGTTATACCTTGTCGCATTAATGAATGGTAATGGAATGAACCAATTAACTTATTAAAAGGCATGGGTATTACATGCCCTTAATTGAATAATTAATTATGTATAAGGTGCCTACTACATATGTATCCTTTTATCTTTATAGAAGTTGTCATACTTGAGTCAGCCTTGGATTCCCTAGGGAATGCCTTGAGCACTTAGAGGACGTCATTTCGATTCAAGGAGTCAATTGACAAGGGAGATAATCACCTTGGAACATGATTCTTGTTTATTAGCGGATGCCCGACATGATGTCGTAGGATCCCTTCACTATCTACCAGATATTAGGATGCCTCAAATACACTCTTTAGATCCAACTTGATGTCTTCGGACACATGGCGCCATGGATTCGCCCCCATTGGGCCCAGTCATGCTTAGCCCATGTTTACCTTGGACGAGATCCTTAAACTCAATTAGAATCATTTACAGTGGAATGTCTTGAGTGATGCCTCTTGGATTACATTCAGACCCCTTTTACTGTCAGACTGTATGAATTACTACTATGAGTTGGTCGACCTCTGAGGTCAAGGATGCCTTGGCTATACCTTGGATCCCCTTTTATTATTATCATGATACTTTGTCAGTGTTGTTTAAATCTCATGTGACTATTCTATATAAACTGGACTTAAATGAATTAATTAAATGATCTCATGTTCAGAGACATTACCAGCTGAGGGTGACGTAGGTATGATTTATTATTTTAGCATAGTTTTGCATTTATATATACCTGCACACTGTCGGTTTATATTCACTAACTGGATTTGTATAGACGTTGTTGGTGGTGGTCAATTGAGATTTATCTCACACCCTATTCGGGTCGTCGTTGGTACCCAGACAGATTATATGTATGTAGGTGTTGATAAGGGGAAGCATCCTGCTTTGGATGTCGGATATTGCCTGATTATTTAGGATGAAGCTTGGTAGCAGATGATCAGCCCAATGATCGAGATGCTGGATAGTTTTGGCTTCTTTTTTATTCTTTTGTGTAGCATGTATTGTTCGTTGTCATGTATACCTGTTTTCCAGTTTTGTAGAAACACGACATGTCGTCATCATTTTGTATATGATATTGTTCAGCTTTTTGAGCTGATTATTATTGATGTATGTTTATGCTTGTCTTCCGTTGTCAGTTTATTTATTATACCGCTTCCGCTATTTACTATTATATCTATATTCGTTGTGTTCCACTCTGACATGAGAGCATAGTCTCCCTACAAACACACCCTAGGTCTTCAGTGCTAGACGACACATTCTGACGTACGGGAATACGCACTTGAGACCATGTGACCAACCGGGTTTGTGCACCTTTGAGTGGCACTCAGGTCGGGACATCACACTTATGATCGGTTATTTAACATTATTTGATTATCATTTATTTATGCTCATATTACATATCTCATCTTCAATTTTTTGACCTGATGTAAATGAATAATGAACTAAAATCACTTAGTAATCACTTCAAAAAAATGATATCATTGAAGTACGTGTTTTGATTTTTTGTGAGGAGGAGATTCCTTGGCTTATGTTATAGGTATGTTTAGCTATGTCTTATTAGAAATGACTACAATAAATTTTACAATGCTAGAGACTGCGTCTAATTTAGTGATGAAATTATTAATCCAAGTTGTATCTTTAACCACTTTAGATGTGGGCAGACAAAACACATATCAAGATTATGAGTTTGAATGGCAAACTAAAATCGTTATAGCTTTTCAAAAGGATTTCATATTTTCCTTCATATATCAAGAATATATCCTTAAATGTAAACGTAAATTCTATGATCATATGAATACTAAAATTTTCAAGAAACATAAATCCAATGATATAGTTGAAATGATGGATGGGGTGAGGGAATTAATGGCACTACTGATCCATTGGAGAAAAACTAATTGACATGAGTAACTTGGTCACAACAATAAAAACTCATGCCATTTATATTTATCTTCTCAAGGTAATCCTACAAAATCAGATACAATTTCAGGATGAAAATCTTTCCACCCATCAGAGACAACAATAAATAAGAGAAATAACAAGTAGTGCATATATATAATTACAGCCTGAGAAAAACCAAAATACAAAAAGGGATCAGAAGTTTTCCTTGTGGAAGTCGAACTTTGTGCCAGTTTTCCTGGTGAAGTCCTGAGCCCAGCTCCTGAGCTGGCCCGTGAGTGCGGGCGAGCCGCAGTAGAACACTCCTGTATGCACCCTCAGGAAAATTAGTTTGATAATATATAAATAACAAAAAAAAAGGATAGTTGAAGACAGACCGACGCGCGTGTGAGGGTGGTTGAGAGCGACGCGCTTGAAGACGTCGCGCCAATTTGGGCGAGCGAAGTGGGTCTTCACGGGGGTGCCGGAGACAATATCCAAGCCGTTCTTGGCGTGGTGGAGGGACTGAAGCATGGCGATGAGGGCGGAGCGGGCGTCGCCCTCCTCGTACACGCTGGTGCAGTAGTTGTGCAGCTCCACCGCCCCACGCCCGCCGCTCTCCTTCTCCGCTTCCGCCACCTCGTTCATCACACCCCGGAACCACTCGAACGACCCCTGCTCCCGTGTCACCCAGTAGAAGTACGCCCGCCGCGTCGCGAACCCCTTCCGCTCCTCCCCCGCCGCCGTCCCCCTTGCGCTGTTGTTGTTCAGCACGTCCTTCACGATGCTTATTAGCGGCGTCGCCCCGATCCCCAGCCCGACCAGCAGCACCACCTCGTACTTCTTGTAGTCCTGCGCTGGCGCCCCATACGGCCCGTCGATCACCAGCTTAGGAAACCTGTAAACACCAAAGCTTCAATCATCCCCGCTTCTCGATTGGCGAAAATCCAGCCAGCGAACGTGGGTGCATACCGGGGTGGAGCCTCCGATTTTCCGATATCCGCACGCAGAAGGCCGCTTTGGCCATCGATCGGAGGCTTGCATGCCTGCAATTATTCCCATATCATTACCTCCCAAGACTAGATTTTTTAACGTATTTCTGTTAACCAACAAAATAGTAGTTTAATCACCTTGGCAAAAAGAGTTTTGATCTGGGCCGTCCAGTCTCCAAGAGTTCGTATATGAATGCTCAAATAATCGTCCCCCGGTGCTGAAGTGATGGAGAAAGGATGCCTGCAGTGCCCATGGCAGATCATCAGGAGAAGTAGAAGAAGAGTAAGAATGGCATAGCAGTGTTGGGAGTTATTGATTTAAAATTTAAATAATGAGGAGAGAGAAAATATTAATGGTTGGATTTTCTCACATTAATGGAGTATTTTCTCCCAACATTAATGAAGAGTTAATTCCAAGATTAATTGTTGGAATTAATGATGGAATAACGAATGTTGACCGCATTAATGGAGATATGGGCTGAGTGTCTATATAAGAAGATGCGGTAACATGTTTTGGAGTGTGGGCTGGCAAAGATGTAGCCACCAAGAGAGAGCGGTGAAGGGGTTGCTGCGTTTGCGGTAACCGGTGCGAAGCGAAGATGGTGATCACGACAACGATGGTGTGTCGACGGTGATGATTGAAGACGACGATGATGACAGTGCCATGTATCGAAAGTCCTCTTGGTTGCGGAGATCAAGCGGCGTGTCCCGATTGCGATGATCGGCGGTACGGACAAAAATGGTACGTTCATGGGTGTCGTGTGTCGAGTGAAAAATCCTTCGGGTGATGTGTTGTAAAAAAGGCCTTCAGGTGTGATGTGTAAAAGGCCTTCGGGTGTGATGTGTAAAATTCCTTCGGGTGATAAAAACCCTTCGGGTGAAATCTTCTCTCCTCTCGTGTGTTTCTACAACAACGGCTTCTGCTGCGGTGCTGAGCTCCGAGCCCCAACAGTGGTATCAGAGGGATTGGTTGAAGTCCTTGGTTGCAGAACATGGTGGCAGGCATCTAGTGGAGCAGCTTATCTATGACTTGGATGTCCTCGGAAAATGGCGTCGGTATCAGCAGTGTTGCTGGAATATCGAAAGTCTTCTTGGCCGCAGGTGTCATGCGGCGTGTTCCGTTCATTGGGTGACATTCAGAGCATGGTGGAGTTGGCGATCACAGAGGCCCAGATGGTGGAAATAACTTTGGAGTATTTGAATTTTAAATCATGGTGGAGATTTGTTGGGAGTTATTGATTTAAAATTTAAATAATGAGGAGAGAGAAAATATTAATGGTTGGATTTTCTCAACATTAATGGAGGATTTTCTCCCAACATTAATGAAGAGTTAATTCCAAGATTAATTGTTGGAATTAATGATGGAATAACGAATGTTGACCGCATTAATGGAGATATGGGTTGAGTGTCTATATAAGAAGACGCGGTAATATGTTTTGGAGTGTGGGCTGGCAAAGATGTAGCCACCAAGAGAGAGCGGTGAAGGGGTTGCTGCGTTTGCGGTAACCGGTGCGAAGCGAAGATGGTGATCACGACAACGATGGTGTGTCGACGGTGATGATTGAAGACGACGATGATGACAGTGCCATGTATCGAAAGTCCTCTTGGTTGCGGAGATCAAGCGGCGTGTCCCGATTGCGATGATCGGCGGTACGGACAAAAATGGTACGTTCATGGGTGTCGTGTGTCGAGTGAAAAATCCTTCGGGTGATGTTGTGTTGTAAAAAAGGCCTTCAGGTGTGATGTGTAAAAGGCCTTCGGGTGTGATGTGTAAAATTCCTTCGGGTGATAAAAACCCTTCGGGTGAAATCTTCTCTCCTCTCGTGTGTTTCTACAACAACGGCTTCTGCTGCGGTGCTGAGCTCCGAGCCCCAACAAGCAGATCGTCGGAAGAAGAAGTAAAAGAAGAGAAAGGATGCCTGCACCAGCAGCAGGAGGAGGAGTAATGAAGAAGGAAGAACTAGAATAAGAAGAATAAGGAAGAAGGGACAAGGAAGAAAAGGGAAAATGAACATGAAGAAGAAGAAGACCAATAAAATAAGACTAAGCAGAATAAGCAGAACCATAACCAGCATAAGAAGTATAAGCAAAGAAGCAGAATAAGAAATAAGAAGAATAAGAATAAGAACCAGAACCAGCAGCATCAGGAGAAGGAAGAATGAAAAGGAAGAACTAGAAGATAAAGAAGCCCAAGAAGAAGAAGCATAAGCAAAAGGAGCAGAATAACTGTTTTATTTGTTTACTCACCATTGAAATGGGGACACATCAGAACAGTTCACGAATATATACTGCCCGCTGGTGTACTTGAAACCTTGGGGCTTGGACATGCACAGAGCCAGCACGTTCCCCGGGTAAACTGCAACCTGAGAATATATAGATCGACACAGAGAAATCATGTTTTCAGGCACCGCATTCCTTGGATCGTGGCATCAACTTACATGATATAACAAGACGCGTACCTTGATGATCTGCACCGACTTATAACCCGACCTGAACGCACGAATCAAACGCTCGCATCCATATAATAACATCGGAACTGCAACGTACATCCACACCTGCCGACCAGACATCGATTCAGCAGTGGGGAAGGAAATCCTGGTAAGGTTTCGCATAGCAGGAGACGGAGAAGCTTACCGTCTTCTTGTACCATTTCTTTGATAGGTAGAGACGGATTCCGTGAACGATGAAGAGGGCGTAGACGATGACGAAGAGGTGGTGGGAGTACCAGAAGGCGTTGAATCCGGTGAGCTTCTTGAGGGTTTTGGGGAGGTTGAGACGGTTGCGCCGGAACCATGGCTGGGCCAGGACGTAGGCGATGACCATGAGCACTACCATAACGACGCCCGTCCAGCCCTCCGTCCCCTTCACGAACCACCAGTAATTGTTGGGCCGATCGTCCCCGAAGAAAGGCTTCATCGGCTCGTACTCATCGTCGGTGGCGTGGAGCAGCCGGGGGAAGTCGCAGGTCAGATGTGAAATCGCATGCAGACCGACGCCCACCGCGATCCCCGCGGCAATCAGCTGAAGAATGTCCAACGAGCTTAAAGCGGCTCCTGATAAAGTGACAGAAGTGGGTGGAAGGATCCAGCGTATATAAATACCTTGTGAAAATTAATGTTGTCGTCGAAGGGGACGAACTTTCCCAGCTTGGTCCTGCTCCGGAGCCATGTGATTGTGTTGCGGCAGACGGGGAGGAGGATGAGGGCCATGTTGAACTTGGTGGTCTCCGCCCCTCCCTTGGCGACGCAGACGCAGTAGCCCATGACGTCGAACACCGCCCGGTGCTTGTACTGGATGAACTTCCAGGCGAAGAGACCGGCGCAGATGGCCAGCCACAGGGCGATCACCCAGATGCGCTTCCAGTTGTCCTCCACGAAGTACCGCACCTGCCGGTACGCCCGCTTGACGGGGTTGGCCTCCTTCGTCGGGACCAGCTTCTGGCTCAGCATTTGGCTCAACACGCGGCTGTTGGTCGCCAGGTTAGTGGACTGGCTGGGAGCTTGCAGCAGCAGCATTTCCAGATTGTACAGCTGCGCATGCATCGGATATTGATGAACAATGGATTGCCGTGAATAATGTATACAATTTGAAGGGTTTTTGTTGGATTTGTTGGATAGTTGCAGACCTCGATGTATCCAACGCTATCAGGGTCCAGCTCTTCCATGATGAGGGCTGCGTACTCATCCGCACGCTCCTTGATGTTCGAGAGTCTGTTCGCTGAAGCACTCAGCGTGATAATCTGGAACCAGCACAGAAGATTCCATGTCAGACGTCTGGTGGGTTATTTGAGAAACCAATTTTATTGATAATCATATCATTTCCAGTCTCACCTCCTTCACTTCTTCTTCGGTGATCCGTCCGTCGGCGTCCTTGTCCACCCTGCATATTTTTTTAAGAGGTCAGATCTGTTTGGTTCATGTAAACGGAGTCAAATTGATTTTTAATGTAATTATTCCTGATTATCCATTTAAATGGCATTAATTAAATCCAATAATCAATAATTATCATAAAAAATAAAAGTCCCCCAACATTCCGCAGTGCGCGAAATTAATATTCTAACATACACTACCCTGAAAAAAAAAACACCGGAAAGCAAATAAAATAACAGATTATGTGATTGACTTCCATCATTAAAAAAACACCGGAAAGCAAAAATGTCCAGACCATTAACGAATCAAACGGCCTTCTAATTATCCATGTGTCCCACCCGAACCCGTTGGATCTGATGGTATCAAACGCGAAACAGGCGACCAGTCGCGTGCACAAAAATCAACAATAATTGGCGGTGAATCCCTTCAACGCAGGGTGGGGCGTTCTAGTTATCCACGTGTCCCACCCGGATCCGACGGTCATTTTATCCAAAAGATGACCGTAATTATATTTATATATATTTCTTTATTAAAATATTCATAATAATATATTTTTTAAAAATTAAAATCGATAAAAAACGGAGGGAGGGGTGGTTAATGGGACTCGGGCCCGCGGGCATCACCAACAAACATATGCGGAGCTCGGTCCGCGGGAGAGTAATGATTTTTCTGTTTTAAGGATTTTTAAATTTAATGAAGCATTTTTTATGATAAACATGTGTATTTTTTATATATGTGATCCTGATATATATAAATTAACATTAACATAGAAACTATTATGAGTTTAAATATTTAATATTTCTTAATAATAAATAGTGTTTAAATTTTTAAGAATTGGTTTTCATCTTAATCCCAAATACGGGACGGCCCACGGGCCGGTTAAATGGACTCATTTTTAAATCGGGTCCACGCAGGTCCGGTGAATGGGTGAAGCTGGGCGAGATGGAGACTCACATGTCAAAGAAGGTTTGGAGGCGAGCGTCGAAGCTCTGGTCGTTGATCTGCTCCCAGAACTCGCGCAGCTCGGCCTTGGTGATGGAGGCAGACGTGATCCCCCTCCTCCGAGCTAGCGCGTCGAACAGCTCCCCGGCGAACTCGCTCGACTCCTTCATCCCTGAACAAAAATAAAAAAACATATATTAACTAACTGAATCAAATGGTCCATCAGAATTATCCGAGTCCTTTGCCATCATCTCTTTCATTAATCCAGAAAGTAGATGTATCCGTCGGCATATGTGCGCGGACGAATTGATGAATCGCAAAAATTTCAACTCTAGCGGATCCGAAAATCTAAACAGATTTCTGTTTGAACGCAGGAAGAATCCAGGATATGTAAATCTGAGAAGAGCACTGATGCTTAAAATTTATGCGTACCAACGCATTATATGAATTGAAGAATGGCAACAATTTCAAATTCCACAAGATCCGAATATCCAAACAGATTTCCGTTTGTACAACTCGAGGACATGTAAAACGGAGCAGAGCACTGGTGTTTGAAATTTATGTGTACCAATTCATTAAACGAATCGATGAATCGCAACAATTTCCATTACTGCTGGATCTGAGAATACAAGCAGATATCTGTTTGAACGATGGAAGAATCTACGGCAGGTAAATCGGAACAGAGCAGTGATGTTTAAAATTTATGCGTACCAATGCATTGGCCGAACCGCGTCTTCGGAAGCATTCCGTCAATGGCTAACTCGTTGAACCGCGCCTCCACATCAAACCAATTGTCATCCCCTCCGACGTTCTTGGTCATGAACTGCAGCCCCCGGAGGGCGCGAGAGGCGCCGGACTTCGTCCGGTCGACCTTGTTGAAGGCCGTCGACGAGGAGGTGATCCGTCGGAGCTCCTGCGAGACCTGGCGGATCCTGAAGGAGAGCTGGGAGCCCAGCGAGGAGGGCCGCCGCTCGAGTCGGCTGGCCAGCAGCGCCGTCTCCGGATCGGTGGCCCCCTTGATGTTCTGCACCGACACGGAGTCATCACGGACGTCCAGCGTGATCTCCACGTACTCCTCCTTGAACCTCGCGCTGCGGCGGCTGCTGCTCCGCTTGGTCCGGCTGGCCCCCGTCACCAGCGGCCCGCTGTAGGAAGTATGGGGGCCTCTGCCGCCGGAACGCTCCAGCTCCATCGACCAGTGGTCGTGCTGCCGCTGGTCTTGGATCTCCATTCCCCGAGACTCTCGCTCCATCGAGAACGTTCCGCCTCTCTCCTCTCAGGCTCACGTTGGCGGGGCAAATTTGTTAGGATACGGTGATGGCAGCCAGAGAGGCGGCCAGTGTGAATTATCCCCCCTCCAAGAAGGCGAGGGTATTTCCGGAAACGGGAGGTAGCTGCAGCGCAAATAGGGCGTAAAACGACGCCGTCGAACACGCTTAGTTTGAGGGTATTTTGGGAATTCCACTCCTGGCTTCCTCCGTCAGTGCGCCATTAATCTATTATTATCGTGGCGGCGGGGCCCGTGCGCTGGAAACGACGTCGTTGCGCGGCGGAGAAGCGGCGGCGTCGGTGGGATGGTGGTCGAACTCGCCGGAAATGGAATAAGATGGGAGGCGACGGCGAGCGTCGACGATCGCGGTGCCGGAGATGCCGAGAGGCGGTTTTCGGTTCGGGCAGAATGCAAATGTAGGGGCTGAGGCTGGGTTTCAGGGTGGGAATGGGAGGGCGGTTCGGGTTATGTATAGGGGAGGGCGCAGAAGTCAAAACGGGAAACTGGGGGCGGCCGCCCTTCCTGGCTGGGCTGGACGAGTTTCAAACGCTGGGGTTCTGGGTTTGGATTTTTTGGTGCTTCGAGGGGGCAAGCGGCGAAATGGTCAAAAAGGGAGGGTGGACACCGCACCAAACCTCACACCACGTCAAAAACGAGTGGGAAGGGTAGTGCGCTTACGCGAGTCGCCCGACCCGATAAGATTCTCCCGAGGTCTGGGCGCCGTATTTCTGCTACGGGTAGACCTGTCAAAAAAAATCCGCAACACCGCAGGACGATCCGTTAGACCGTGGATTTATGTGGATTAGGGCCTTCAAAATTTAGACCCGTAAACATTCGGACCGCATTTGATCCAACCCGCAAAATCCGCAGCTCGCGCGGACTAGCCCGCCGGGGGTCTGCGGGTCCCGTTTGACCCGCAATTATTAGTAGTATTGCAAAAAATTATTCTTGAAAAATAAAACAAAATAATGCAATACAATAAATTGACATGTGTGTAAAAAAATAGTTCAAATTTAATATAATCATACATAAATCAGGGAAAATATTCACTCATGTTAGGTTTTAAATCTGACGGTAAGGTTGGTCGTGGGATAGATAGCGCGCGTGTGGTTATTTGGAGCATTATAGGATTGATGTATTAAAAAATTGTTGCAATAATTATGGAAATGGATATACAAGACCACCATTTTGTTTCTAATACAACGCTCTACTAATATTTTGATTTATGTATTTTAATTTTATTATTATAATTTTTTATATATTAATATTTATATATTTTTTATAGCATTTTAAAATATAAAATAATTTCTAGCATTTTATTTTAAATTAGAATATATGCTAACATAAGTTTTTTATTTTTATAATTTTTGATAACATCATACAATTAAAAAATTTAACGTCCATTATTTCATTTTAACAAAATATATATACATATATATTACTATGAGTTTTTAAAAGTAACTTAGAAAAAATTAATAAATAAGAAACAATAATAATAAATATATAATAATATTATGTATTAATATATTTGAATTGAAAATCCAAACATGTATTTATTTTAAAATTTTGATAATCAAGTCTCCAATACAAATTTTCGGTGTAAAATTTTAGTACAAATTTTGAGTACTGATTTGCACTCATAAGAGTAAAATTTCAATGCATAGAAAATATAATTCGATTATTTAAATTAGACATTTAAATGGAAATTTTAACTATAATTTTCTAATGGAAATTTCCATTCATAGTTTCCGGTGTATATTTTCAATGTAAATTTATGATGAAATTTTATTGTTTTTATTTATGTATCATTATATTTGTATTGTAGTTTTAAGTGAACGTTTCTAGTGGAAGTTTACTGCAAAAGTTTCTAATGCAAAATTTAAATGTAAATTTTGAGTGAAATTTTACATTTTTCATTTATGTTTTTATGTGTCTACATTGTAATTTTAATGGAAAAATCAAACTACGGATTTTCTGTGAAAATTTTCACTGAGAATTTTCAATGGCAGTTTGCACCGGAAAATTCAATAATAAAATTTGAGCCTGCATTTATTTTATAATTTTGTTAATCAAATTTTTAGTATAATTATAATAAAAGTCAAATGGAAATTTGTATCAGAAATTTATGTGGAAATTTGAATTAAACTTTTTTACTGAAAATATTTATTGAAAGTTTTTCGTGCAAATTTGTAAAGAAAATTTTCAGTTAAAATTTACATTTTTTATATATATATTAATATATTTTCTTCAGTTTTAATTTGTTGAAAAAATTAAATTTTTTTATTTATGTTTTAATATATTTACATTGTCATTTTATGTGATAAATTAAAATACAAATTTTCAGTGAAAATTTGCACTGCAAATTTCCAACATAAGTTTGCACTGAAAATTTCCACAGAAAATTTGCAGTTCAAATTTTCAGTGTAAAATTAAATTCTTTATCTATGTGTTAATATATTTAAACTGAAAATTTAAGCATGCATTTATTTTAGAATTTTGTTAATCAAATTTTCATTATAATTATAATAAAAAACAATTTGAATTTTACACTATAAATTTAAGTGGAGATTCAAATTAACTTTTCAGTAGAAGTTTGTAGTAAACATTTTTTGTTAAAAAATTTCAATGAAATTTTCTAGTGAAAATTAAATTTTTTTATATATCTATTAATATACTTTCATTATAATTTTAAGTAAAAATTTGGTGTATATTTTCAGTGGAAATTTACACATGAAATTTCTAATATAAATTTTCACAAAAAAAAATTCAATGGAAATTTTCTTATGTACATATAATAAATAATATACATTACATGTATATGTAATAAATATATTATATGCATTAAATAAATTTATATAACAAATAATATAAATTATTATATGTATATGTAATAAATATTATATAAATGAGTTGTGGTGTTAACGAGAAGTGCAAGAGTATTGTTGTCTATAAACTGGTTTGGACGGTCAAGTTAAATGACCCACCTGAGACGATATTAATCTCATAAATCATCAAAGATATAATATTTTAACGGTTTTTGTTGTTGTTAGGGATATTGTTAATTAAAAACTAAATATTTTCACCAAATCTCAAACATTCCTATTTTCCGCTCCACTTTATCATGGTTCATGAAGCAAAAAAATATTTTTATATATTATTTTTTTAAGCTCGTGGGCTGGCCCATTAGTCCGCGGGTCCCGCATGATAGGGTCGGACTTTTATTTTTTAAGCCCGCATTATTTGTGGACCGGGCCAAACCGCTCAATAAAATCCGCAACCCAAATGATCCGCCTCACGGGCCGACCCGCCCCGCCCCGTTAACACCTCTAGCTACGGGTCGGATCCGCTGCCACCACGCGCCGACGATGAGCATGTGCGTCGCGTCTTATACGGTTGCCTGACCATAATCTAACCATCAATTTTAAAAAAATATTCACCTCCATCCCATATATTCATAAAGTGGTGCATAATTCAGTAAAGATTATAACGATTACCCGGTAATTGGATGGGGTTTGAGTATAAGTGACATAATACAAAAAAACCCGAACTTGTTTTTGTTGGGACGGAGTCTCACGTCGTGCAAACCATTGCAAAACATACCAGAAAATTTAGAAATTCACCCACAAAGTCATTTTGTCATTCTCACTCGAAAGATTTTATCACCTGAAGTAATTTTAAAAGACCCACCAATGTTGTGGTACCGCCGATATTGAGAACCGGAACATGTCGCATGATTGTCGCATCAGGAAGACTTTTGATACCGCCATCGTCATCTCGCAGCACTATCTCATTGATGCTTCATTCGTCGTCGTCGTCGACAAATCATCGTCTTCGTCAACTCTACGCATTAGCTACCGCAAATGCAACGGTCTCTTCACAGTTCTCTCGTGCAATGTCTACATCTTGGACTGCCCTTTAGCAGGCCTCTCTTCTCTGCGCGATAAATCAGCACACAGGTCTCCCCCCTCTTTTTGATCGTTGTTGCTCTTACCACTCACCGAGTAAGAACCCGGTTTTTCTATTAGGTACGAATCCTTTATAAACAATCAAGCAATGAATGATAAAACTAAAAAAACTGGAAACTGGATCATATACAAAACCTGATGATAATGTATGTCATGTCTCTACAAAAAACTGGAAAACAGGTATACATAGCGGGTGATGATACATGTTAAACAAAATAATCAAAAAGAAGCAAAAAACTATTCAGCATCCCGAGCGCTGACTCTGTCATCAATTACCAACCTCCATCCTAAGCAAGCAATCAAGATCAAGTGTCCAAAACAGGACGTTTCCCCTTGTCCACATCTGCATACATATAATCTGTCTGGGTACCATCAGCGGCCCAGAGTGTGAGATAAATATCAATAGGCTACCCACCAACGACATCTATACCATCCAGTCTTAAAAATATAAACTAACAGTGTACAGGTATATGTGAATGTAAAGAAATACAGTAATGTAAATACCTCGATACCTGCTTCAGCCTCAGCTGGTGTATGAACATGTAATCATTTAATTAATTATGTTCCAGTTTATAATAAGTGATGTAAGATGATCCAAGGTGTGATCAAGGCGTCCTATAATGATAGTAATGATAACAGAGGATCCAAGATAATAACCAAGACATCTGTGATGATGATAATAATGAAGAGGATCCAAGGTAGGCAAGACATCCTTGACCAAGGGTCGACCCAAATCAGTAATAACCTATAGCATGACTATAAAGGTCTAAGTGTAATCCGAGGAGCATCACCCAAGACATTCCACCGTAATAAGATTCTAACCGAGTTCAAGGATCTCATCCAAGGTAAAACGAGATAAGCAATGACTGAGCCCAATGGATGTATCCATGACGCTACATGTCCAAAGATGTCATGCTGGATCCAAAAAGTGTATCTAAGACATCCTAATATATGAATGATAATGGATAGATCCCACAGTGTCTTGTCGGGCATTCACAAGTAGACAAGGACCAAGTTCTAAGATGTGCATCTCATTTGGAAATCGACATCCTTGAATCAGAATTGTAACATCCTAGGATTTATGGATAAACTATTATGGTTTTCTTTATTTAAATTAAGGAATAAATCAAATCGCATTAATTTGAAATTATTTTAGAAATATGTATAGTCAATTACTATTATAGATTTAGATGGTAAATGATAGATAAAATATATAATACAAATTGAGAGGTAGAAAATATTAATTAATGGTAAATATAACCTTATAATAATGAAGCAAAACAAGTGTTAAGATTTATAAAATATGAACATTTTGGAACATGAATTGAAATAAATAACTATAAAATATGTGTGTATATATATAATGATACAAAAAATATAATATATGCATAAAATTACTTAATTAATATAGTAACCTATGTAATATGAATGTTAAGATGCTAATCTAATATAAATACAGGCAAAACGAGATCGAAGTACAATACATGAAACATTGTTATTTTTAGATTAAATTAATAGCACCAAATTAAAATAAATAATGATATAATAATTAAAATGAGAAATGAAATATTGCGACACACACACACACAATTATAGATATATAAAAGAAGCGTTAAAGAAATGATGCTTTGAGATACATTCACAAAAAAATGATTAGTCAAACTTGGAAAATAATAATAATAATAACAACAACAACAATAATAATAATGTTTGATTGTACAGTAATGGATTAAAATTATTTAAGGATAATAGTCATAAAATGTTCTTAATTAGCAAATAATTTATTAATTTGAATACATATAGTTTCATTATATTCTAATAAATGAAAAATATATTAAGATATATCAAAAAAATATACATTAAAGGATATATACAAGAAATCATTTCTTAACATTAAAAAAATGAAAAACGAAAAAAAATGAAAGGAAGAAAACGACATGTGTCGTCTTCCTCCTCGGGCCCTGCTCGACCTGCCGACACTGAATCCAAGCCACGCCAAACTCCCTGTAGACCACCACAAAACTCACCACCACCAAAACCGGCGCCGTCATCATCCACCGATCGAACCGACACCCGCTACATCACCACCATCGGAAGTCGCATCACGATCGCCCACCAGTCTCTCCATCGACCACCACCGCACTACCTTATCTGAACCACCATCTCCCTCCATTGTTCGTCGCCTTCACCCGTAAGATACGCTGAAGCCGACAACACCTCGTTGTCTTCATCTCCTCCTTCTGACACAGACAAACTGCAGTAGAATTAACAATTTCTTTTTATTTCAAACCAAATCTGTCTTTTTTTTTTAAATCAAGCTTCTACAGGGAGGCGATGCTCATTTGTATGTCTCTCTCTATATACTTTCTTCCTTAGATAGAACCACCCACCCTCCCTCCCTCTCTCTCTCTCGTTGGACAACCTTTCCAAGCCTACTCCTTTATTTTTTCTTTTTATTCTTCTAGTTGGATCACCCAGTTCAAGCAAGGCAGGATCCACTGCCTTCCTTCGATTCAAACAAGCAAAAGAAACCATTTTCAGTTTCCATGTCCAGCAGGTAAGGGTGCATTATATATATTATGCATATATGGTTTTCAATTTCTTCAAGATAATATTTCCCTGAGATTTATACCTATGTAAGGGGAACCCATTCATTTGATATATACTGATATATACAATATTATAAGATTTCAAGTATAATCAAATATATATGATATTTTCAATTCATTCAAGTATGATTATACATGTATCAAATTTAAGATACATTTTATTCTTTTAAAATATGAAAGCATGTTTTCAAATTAATATGTAAGGGGATTTTTTATATATAAAAAAACGAGTTATTTCTAATTCCAAGTTTTTGTGGTGTTTGCAACAACTTCAAATTTATGATTTATGATTTAAATTTATGATATATGTTGAACTCACCTATTTTGATAATCCCAAATCATATTTTTATAATCTCAAATCACATTTTGACAACCCCAAATATCGTTTTCATTTAAATGAGAACCATGTCTTCATTCTTTGCTAATTATATTTCATTAGCGTTTCCTGTTCCTATAGAGTAATATTCATATACTTTCAATATCACTGCTTGATTGGTTAAGCTCACAGTGCAAAATTCATCTAAGTATAGAGGTCACCATTACAGAGCTTACCGTTACATGGTTACAGTCACAAGCTTACCATTACAAGGTTACTGCTACAAGATTATAATTACAAGCTTACCGTTACAGGGTTATATCTACAAGGTTACCGCTACAAGGTTACCGCTACAAGCTTACCGTTACAAGGTTACAACTACAAGGTTACCGCTAAAAGGTCGTTGTTACAGGTTTACCGCGACAAGGTCACCGTTACATGGTTACTGGTGTGAGCATACTGTTAAAGGTTACAGTTTGCTAATGTGCACCTACTGTTGAAGCCTACCGATATGAAGGCTACCATTACCAGTCTACCGACGCTTATTCTTCCATACTTTGTCAACTTCTCAATACTTTTCTAACGATCATATTTGATAAAATAAATGCTCTGACATTAATTAATGCTGATTGTAAACGTTTTAGGAGACAATACCGTGGACAATACGAGGTACAAGAAAGCATGCACGTGATCTACTCATTCCTATTGTCGGACCTCAAATATAAAAAGATAAGACCACAAAATAAAAATAAGGAGAGTTTGAGGATAAAAACAAGAAGAGAAACATATACGTGGACACGAAGAAAGGGTTTCATGATAAGTGTGATAAAGCTTACTTGCCAGATCAAAAAGCCGAACCATCCAACACTAAGATCCTGAACCCACAAGCATCATGAAGATCATTCTGGGATAAACTCATTCTTGCCTTCTGTGCTTCATCAACTCTTGATCAAACATCAGAAGCAGAACACTGAAAGCTTGAACCTGGAGTTTCAACACTCTGTTTTGAAAACAACTTCCAGAGATTGACTCGAACTTCAACATTTCTCATTCCAAGGAGTCAAGAGATGAACTGCAAACACATAGAGCCTTCTAAACTCTTTCTCATCATAAATGCTCTATTGTGTTTCTTTATTTTATATCTTTGAGAAGTTTATGTTTGTTTATATCACACATAGTCTCCTGTGCTTGAACTGGAGGATATTAACTATCCTCACATCAAACTTCACCTTATCCGTGTTTCCCACGTATAACTGTGGAAGAGACCGTGTGTGGTCTGTTTTGTTTGTCTTTACCACAAAGAACTGTGGTAGAGGGTGTGTTCCCTAGACAGTTTGTGGTAACTGTTGTAAAGCCCGATACATGCTGTATATCAAGTTTTAATATAAACTGCTTGGTGGCAGGTGATCACCAAGTAGAGAGGATTCAGTCTCAGCTTGAGACTGAACCTCTTGTTTACATTGTTGTGCAAATCTTCATATACTCTGTTTTGATTTTATCTGCTGCTTATATTTGCTAAAACATAAAATTGTTTTTTCTTACACTTTGATAGTTAGTTTTGGTTAGTGTGTGTATTTGTTTAATTCAGTAAACTTGTTTCAAAAGTTGAATTAGTGTTCTATACTGATTCATCTGAGGATTAATCACCCTTTGAGAAACCTATTGACCAATTGAACATTTACATTTCTACTGCCTTAATTAACTGGGCCGTTTTTAAAATTGGGGGTTTTCTTAACCATAAAGTTTTTAACATAAATTTTAATTGGAACTCAATTCACCCCCCTCTTGAGTATCCACTTCGACCAACATTTGGTATCAGAGGACTTTTTATCCAGTGTGAAAATTCTTTTTAACTGTGATTTTAGTTGTATCTTAAAGATCTTAAAATTTCTGTCATATCTAAATTTTCAGTTCTTTAATATTATAAGAAACTATAGAAAATAGAGTTGAGGGTGCTGCTACTAACATGCCACCTTTCTTTAATGGTGATAACTATACTCAGTGGAAATTAAAAATGAAAATGTATCTAGAGAGCATGAGACCTGAAATCTGGGACACAATTGAAGAACAACATACATTACCTGCTACTGCTAGAGACACATGGTCCCAGTTGACTAAATCCACATATAACAATAACTATAAAGCAATGAATGCCTTGTACTGTTCTCTAGGTGATGAGAAATTTAGTAGAATATCTACTTGTAAAACTGCATATGAAATTTGGGACACTTTAGCTATTTCTCATGAAGGAACAACCAATGTTAAAGAAATGAGATTAAATACTTACACTATTAAATATGATAACTTTAAAATGAAGCCTGATAAACTCATTTCTGACATGTATCTCAGGTTCAATGAGATAATGAATACTATGAGTCTACTTGGGAAACCAATGGACAACAAGGACCAGATTATGAGACTGCTTCGATGCCTACCTGACAGATGGAGGGGAACTTCTGTTTCTATCTGAGAATCTTGTGACATAGGCAAAATTCCAGTGAAGGAACTAATTGGAAAGCTTATGATGTATGAAGAAGAACTTAAGGTGAATCAAGAAGTAGATGAAGAACCAAGGAAGAAATCTGTAGCATTTAATACTACTACCTCAAAGAACAAGGATAAAGAAAAAGTTCAAGCTCCTGTTGATACTTCCACAAGTAAAGACTCAGACAGTGATGAGGAGATGGATCATCTTGCTAGAAGATTCAAAACATTCTACCGAAAGAATACATTCTTTAGGAAGTCAAACTACAAGGGAAAGTATGATAGTAAAGGACAATGGAAGCAAGACAGAAAATGGAATGACAACTCAAATGAAATAATCTGTTATGAGTGCAAATGAAAATGTCATGTGAAGGAAGACTTCCCCAAGATAAAATTTAGGAAGAAATATAAAGATAAGGGAAAAGGTTATAAAAAGGCTATGAAAGATACTTGGAGTGATTGAGAAGACAACTCTAGTGGATCTGATGCTTCTGATAGTGAACAGAACAATCATTCCAACTTGTGATTCATGATAGAAATATCTGAGGTAACACCAAATTCCCCTATGCGTAATGATTATTATTCTGGGAATGAAGGTGAATCAAACAATGATGAAAATATGAATAAGGATGAACTATTTGAATAATGTGGAATGCTTGAGGATACTTTTAATGAACTCAAGGATAAATATAAATTATTGAAAAGACAACATGCTTTAAATACTAATTACAAATCTGATCTGGATATTGAGAAAGAAAAATGTGCTCAGCAATTAAAAGAAAATACTAAACTCAAATTATCCAATGAACAATTAAAGAGAGATCTTGAAAATTTTACTACTGGTAGAGATACCTTGACTCATTTTCTAGGACAACAGATTACCCCAAAATATACAACTGGTCTAGGATATCATCCAGGACAGAGAAGGTTTATTAAAACCAATTTTTTTCCAAAATATGGACAATTCACAGCTCATTCAAGTTATGGACCATTTTTTTGAAAAACAATTCTCTAAAGGACCAAACAAAGTATTTATGTCTCAAAATATATCTGTTGATTATAGGAAATCTGTGAGACAAGTATGGGTTCCTAAAGTATTACTTTCTAACCTCTTTGGACCCAAGAAAATTTGGGTACCAAAGTTACCCCATGTCCAATCTGTTTTTCAGGAAAATTGTCTAAAGAGTTACTGTAGAGCTCTGTGGTACTTGGACAGTGGATGTTCAAGACATATGAAATGAGACTATTCATGTTTCAAAATTATGATTAAAGTTGATGGTGGATATGTCACATTCAGTGATAATTCTAAAGGGAAAATCATCGGCTTAGGCCGGATTGGTAACCCTAATACTGTATTAATTTCAAAAGTACTTTTTGTTGATGGGTTAAAATACAATCTGCTAAGTATTTCTCAGTTGTGTGATGACAGTTTTAATGTCAAGTTTGAAAATGATGCATGTAATGTTTTTAATTATAAAAATGACTTAATATTTACTACTCTCAGAAATGAGAATGTATATGCTGTTGATATGAATTCTTTAGCTAAGAAAAATGTTTCTTGTTTAAATGTGTTTCAGAAAGAATCCTGGTTGTGGAACAGAAGACTAGGACACTATAATGTGCACTCACTTAGCAAACTAACTAGGAAAAGTTTAGTTATAGACTTACCTAAATTGGAATTCCCTCTAAACAAAGTGTGTAATCCTTGTCAAAAGGGAAAACAACACAAAGTTTATTTCAAACCAAATAAAGAAGTTTCTACTTCTCAACCGTTTGAGTTGGTTCACATGGATTTGTTTGGACCATCAAGAGTTTCAAGTTTAAATGGGAAGCACTATGTTTATGTTCTTGTAGATAAATTTTCTAGGTACACTTGGGTATAATTTCTGGCTCACAAAAGTGAAGCTTGTTCTTATTTTATCAAATATTCCAAGTCTGTAGAAAATATTAATGGGCTTAAGATCAAGACCTTGAGAAGTGATCATGACCGTGAGTTTGAAAATCAAGAGTTTGAATCTTATTGCTCACACAATGGATATAATCAAAACTTCTCTTCTCCTAGAATATCTCAACAGAATGGAGTAGTGGAAAGAAGAAATAGGACTCTTCAAGATATTGATAGGACAATGCTCAATGAATATGATTTTCCAATTTACTTTTGGGCTGAAGATGTTAATATAGCTTGTTACATTATTAATAGAGTCTTGATTAGACCGATTCTTAAGAAGAACCCTTATGAGATTTGGAACAATAGAAAGACTAAGGTTAATTACTTTAGAGTTTTTGGTTGCAAAGTATTTATCCTTAACACTAAAGATAATCTTGAAAAATTTTCTTCCAAAAGTGATGAATAAATTTTCCTAGGTTACTCAATCTCGAGTAAAGACTATAGAGTATTCAATAAGAAAACCAAATGTGTGGAAGAGTCAGTTCATGTCAAGTTTGATGAGACTGATCCAAATGAACCCAAAACCTCTCTTGAATATCTTGAAGAAGATATGTCAATTCTGGATCTTAATGATAATGATAGTGAACCTCCAGTAAAAGTAACCAGTTCTAGGAATCTTCCAGAATCTGCACTTGTTGAGTATGAACCAATAGAAAACCATGATGAGTCTAGTTAAACTCTTTCTAGAGGTATTCAAACTCTAAGGAATCATCCTTTAGATGTTGTAGTGGTTGATTTAAACTGAGGGACACAAACTAGAGCTTCTTTGAGAAACCAGGTTGAACATCAAGCTTTTCTTTCACAGCTTAAACCTAAAAATATCAATGATGCAATCAATGATGAATTTTGAGTGATGACTATGCAAGAAGAATTGAATTAGTTTGAAAGAAAAAAAGTTTGGGAACTATTAGACAGAACTAAGGACACCTTAACCATAGGCACTAAATGAGTATTTAGGAACAAAGTTGATGAGTCTGGAAATATAGTTAGAAACAAGGCTAGACTAGTTGCACAAGGGTACAATCAAGAAGAAGGAATAGACTATGAGTAAACCTTTTCTCTTGTAGCTAGACTAGAATCCATGTAGAGACCCAAAGCTTGACGTACATAGACATTACATTACTTTTGCGAAATATCTAAAACATTAAAAAAATAGACACCTGGTTGCACCCAAATTTACCCTACTGGTAAAAGCGGTCGTTGAAGTACAAGTAGGGATCAAATCCACAGAGACCGAAGAAGAAACCTTGAGACACTAAGATTAGATACGAGATTGGCTATGAAGTAGCCAACTATGGTGTTGATTGATTTGAAGAAATATTGATTTAATTTAAAGAACAAAACCAATAAAATTACTTGAATTAAAACAACTAATTAAGGTGAGTTTATCCTAGTTTGTCTCTTGGGTTTGATTGGATGTATTTGTTTTTCATTTGATTTTCTGTTCATCGGTTCAAGAAGTATCCATTAAATGAAATAATCCATCAATATAATTCTCCGATTTAATCCATACAAAATTTCAAGGCTAATCACCAATTCAATTATAGGATCAATTAAATGAGCACTCCAAGGAATTGGATTGTACTAGCACTCAAAATGTGTCATCGTTAAAGTCGGTGAAGACAAAGAAGAAGATAAATCAAAGAAAGGAATTCTTAAAATAAAGAACAAATTTAAGAATTTAAGAATATAAAATAACATTCAATCCAGCCCATGCAAATCCCTAGGATCAACCCATAAAGGGTTATACCTCCATTGATGCTATTCTATCAATGGAAGCGGGTAGTTTACTTAAAGAAGCGGGATTGAAGAAGAAAAACATTAATCAAAATGAACACTCCACTGTTGTGTGATGAATTCACAAGTGCGGGTGTGAATAGATTCACACTTCGATTCAAAGACATCAATGTGTGAAGAAAAGGAAAATAAAAATTTAAGAAGAATAAATTTTATTAAAATACTAAACGTGAATGAAAAACTTACATTAGAGAAATTGACGATGCCATTACAAAACGAAAGCGGGTAATTACAATTGAAAGAAAAAATTGGATCCAAAGAAAAATGTTAGATGATAATTCCCTTCACCAAAAGCTCCTTATATAGGCATATTAAGAGCCTTAGAGACACTCCACCACAATAAATTCCATCCCCATTAATTTAGAGAGTCAAAAGGAGGGTGAGAAAATTAAGGGATTTTGACGTTTCGAAGTTGACCCGGAAATTTCGTCCAGATTCGTCCACCATTTTGACGTGTGAATTTCGAATTGAAGGATGCCGAATCATTAGGGGTCGTAGAAGACAGATATCTACGTCCATGTGTCATATATCATATGTCCAAATTTCAGGTCATTTGGAAAAGCCGTTTGGAAGTTATGGTCAAAATGGTGGGATGACTTTATGTGCATTAATGTCGGGCCCACCATTTAAATCTCAACTTCAGATCCCTTTATCATCATGAAAAATTCAGAATTAGCTCCAGACACAGTTTAATAAAATGATACTAATATTTTTATATTTCTACTGTAAAAATTTGAGCTTCATTGGGATTGTTTTGTGGGCCCCACATTTGTTTGATGGGCCTTAGGCCCATTCTGCCTTCTCCAGCAAATTTCTGCATTCGGGCGCAAAAATATCCATTTTCCCTTGGGATTCATCCATCAGACCTAAAAGATAAAATGTTCTAAACAAAGTGATCAATCATATCCCAAAATATAAAATTCATAAAATGAATATAAAGTTATCCACAAACAGATGAATGATTGGGCCCAAATTTTTATTTTAAACATGAATAACATTTAAGATGAGAAATGAAGTTCTATTTATATAATGCACTAAAAAAATGTTTATAGACTTTGGAACAATGAATATAAAGATATTAAAAATGAGTATTAGCCACTTTTAGTGACTAATCACACCCCCCAACTTGAGTTTTTCTAGTCCCGAGCAAAATAAATTACAAATATGAAATTCAAATCCCCTTTTCCAAAAACATTTTAATACACATTGCTCACCCAAAGACCTCATACCAAAAAAATTTATGAAACACATCCAAATCATTTAAAACAAGCTAAGTCCATAAGCATATCCTAAGCCCAAGCCCATTCCTTTGTTCAAATTCATCACCACATTTCATCCAATTTCAATTAAGCATGATAAAGTGTTGTGCATCACAAAAGATATGGGGCCCATTTTATTATTCAAGGAGAAAAAATGGAAGCGCTAGGTGGGAATCACATTAAACCTTAAGATGAGTATCCATTTTTTTTGATTTTTTTTGTTTTTTGTTTGTTTTTTTTATTTTTTAACCACAATAGATATGAAAGGACTAACTCTGGGCAAGACAACTATGGAGTCGCGATCCCCAAGTGTTGGACGCCACACATATTGTCAATTACATTCTATACAATAGAGATATAAAGCCTAACTCTGGGCAAGACAACTATGGAGTCACGATCCCCAAGTTCCGGACGCCACGCATTTGGACAAAACATTGCTCTATGTGGTCATTATTATTATTTTTCAATTATTTTTTGTTTTTTTTGTTTTTTTGGATACTCAAATTAAACTAAAAGTGACCCCAGAACCCTATGCTATAATGAAAGGGACCCAAGAACTCAAATTTACACCCACGATCCAGTAGACATGCATTGTGGCATTTTTATTAAGAGGATGAAAATGTAAACTTTGAAAAATCACATCAGACAACCGCACTTTCCAAAAACTATGATCATGAACTTAAACTTGCATTAAAATCAGAATCAAGGCTTGCAAAATTTTTCAATATCCAATTTTAGAGTTTGAAATGTGTGTTATCATGTTCAAGGTTATTGGAATTTTTTCTTTCCATGCATGTTCTTATTAAAAAAAATCATTTTTTATTTCATCTCCCCCCAACATAGAATAACACTGTCCCCAGTGTTTAAAGAAAAGAAAAGTTATAAGGGGGGTAGGAGAGGAGTTCAAAGAGGAAATTGAAAATGATAAACATGGAACAAATTCACCTGGTTTTTGAAGTTGAAGTTCGTGCCACAATCTCCCTTCAATCCTGGATTCGAGTCTCAACGGCTTGGACGATGGTGAATGGATTTTCCTTACGACTCAAGATGTGTCCTTTTAATTTATTATATATATATATATATATATATATATTATTTTTTTAACCTACAAAAAATATAAAAATAAAATAAACTGATGATACATTGTCTTCTTTTAAATTTCTGGGTAAGGTATTACTCAGGGATCACGCCACATGACACAGATGAATATGGCACTCCCCTTTTATACCCATCCTTACTCATAAAATAAGAACAGGTCAACAGTCTATGGTAATTTATTATATGAAAAAGAAAATGATTCAAAATGATTAGAAACATGAAAACCATGAGTTGCCTCCCATGTAGTGCTTTTATTTAACGTCGTTATCTCGACTTGAACCCCCCAACTTATCCAATTCAAACTTTCAACATTTTTAGGACCCCATTTTTCTCTACTTCAACAATATTGAGATTAATTCTTTTTTTAGAAGTTGTTTCATGTGCAATCCTTTGTTCTATAATGAGTGGGAAAATCCATGTAATATCAGAAATGGTGGATTCAATTTCTTTTTTAGTATTTTAAAAGACATTAAGAATCATTTCCTCTTTATTGGTTTCGAGATAAGAAATTGTTAAAATTGGAAGTTTTTGGCTATCCCCAATGAATGGAAACTTAAGGGTGGATGGAAAGTCCTTTTGTTCAAGTTCAGGTAGGCTAATAATTTTAGACATAGGTTGGAACTTTGAATTAAACTCAATTTCATTTTCAAAATTGCTCAACAGAATTGATTCCTTTTGAATAGAAGATTCAACCACAAAATTGGAAAGATCAATTTTAGGAATGGGTATGGACTCAAAGTTTTTGATTTCTCTCAATGGTTCAATGGTTGGTGTTTTTGAAAATTCATGAATGGATTTATACTTAGGAGACTCAATCCATGATGAAAAATTCTCCTCTTTTGAATCCAAAAAGTCAATTTCCTCCTGATTTAAAGACCCTTCAAAAACTACTCGATCCTCTCCAATTATCCCAAATTATAAGGTTGGTTCTTCAATAAATGGATGAGGGGTTTTTGTGTTACAATATTCTTCTATCAATATTAAGGAAGAGGTGGTTTTAGTGGGAATGGGGTCCACACAAGTTTTATTGCTTTGTAGTTCTAGTCTAAAACTTGATACCTCTGAATTCATTTTTTCCATTTGTTCACACAATTTTTGAAGAATTGTTTCAGGATTAGGATTGATAGATATTTGGACATCATGGAATTCCTCATTATTCATCTTTTCAATCATTCTTGATAGGTATAGAAATTGATCTTTTAAACAATCATCATTACAAATTTCGTTCATGTTATCGGGTGTGGGGTATCATTCAAAGGTTGATTAAAAAAGGTTGGTGATTCCCAATGTGGATTTTCAAACTGATTCCATCCTGAGTTTGTGAAGGGATATTGTTTATGATACTCCATTGGAGTTTAATGAAATTTGGATTTGGATTTTTTTGGGCACATGAAAATAAAAAGGGGAAAAGAAAAGAGAAATATAGGTGAGAAAAGAGAAGTTAGGTGAGAATAGAAGGTGGGTGTCTAAGAAAACTTACTTGGGTCCCCGACAACGACGCCAAAATTTGGTTGTTCCCAAATTTACCCTACCAGTAAAAGTGGTCATTGAAGTACAAGTAGGGATCTAATCCACAGTGACTGAAGAAGAAACCTTGAGACACTAAGATTAGATACGGGATTGGCTATGAAGTAGCCAACTATGGTGTTGATTGATTTGAAGAAATATTGATTTAATTTAAAGAACAAAACCAATAAAATTACTTGAATTAAAACAACTAATTAAGGTGAGTTTATCCTAGGTTGTCTCTTGGTCTTGATTGGATGTATTTGTATTTCATTTGATTTTCTGTTCATCGGTTCAAGAGGTATCCATTAAATGAAATAATCCATCAATATCATTCTCCGATTTAATCCATACACAATTTCAAGGCTAATCACTAATTCACTTATAGGATCAATTAAATGAGCACTCCAAAAAATTGGATCGTACTAGCATTCAAAATGTGTCATCATTAAAGTCGGTGAAGACAAAGAAGAAGATAAATCAAAGAAAGGAACTCTTAAAATAAAGAACAAATTTAAGAATTTAAGAACATCAAATAACATTCAATCCATCCCATGCAAATACCTAGGATCAACCCATAAAAGGTTATCCCTCCATTGATGCTATTCTATCAATGTAAGCGGGTAGTTGACTTAAAGAAGCGGGATTGAAGAAGAAAAACATTAATCAAAATGAACACTCCACCGTTGTGTGATAAATTCACAAGTGTGGGTGTGAATAAATTCACACTTTGATTCAAAGGTATCAACATGTGAAAAAAAGTAAAATAAAAAGTGAAGAAGAATAAATTTTATTAAAATACTAAACGTGAATGAAAAACTTATATTAGAGAAATTGACGATGTCATTACAAAATGAAAGCGGGAAATTACAATTGAAAGAAAAACTTGGATTCAAAGAAAAATGTAAGATGATAATTCCCTTCACCAACATCTCCTTATATAGGCATATTAGGAGCCTTATAGACACCCCACCACAATAAATTCCATCCCCATTAATTTAGAGAGTCAAAAGAAGGGTGAAAAAATTAAGGGATTTTGACGTTTCGAAGTTGACCCAGAAATTTCGTCCAGATTCGTTTACCATTTTGACGTATGAATTTGGAATTGAAGGAGGCCGAATCATCAGAGGTAGTAGAAGACAAATATGTTCTTCCATGTGTCCTCTATCAGCTTTCCAAATTTAAGGTCATTTGGGTTATCCGTTTGGAATTTATGATTGAAATGGTGAGACGACTTTATGTGCATTAATGTCGGGCCCACCATTTAAATCTAAACTTCAGATCCCTTTATCATCATGAAAACTTCAGAATTAGCTCCAGAAACAGTTGAATAAAATTATTTTCATATTTTTATCTTTCTACTGTAAAAATTTTAGCTTCATTGGGCATGGTTTGTGGGCCCCACATTTGTTTGATGGGCCTTAGGCCCATTATACTTTCTCCAGCAAATTTCTGCATTCGGGCGCAAAAATCTCCATCTTCCCTCTAGATTCATCCATCAGACCTAAAAGATAAAATGTTCCAAACAAAGTGATAAATCATATCCCAAAATATCAAATTCAGAAAATGAATATAATGTTATCCAAAAATAGATGAATGATTGGGCCCAAATTTGCATTTTAAACATGAATTGCATTTAAGATGAGAAATGAAGTTCTATTTATATAATGCACTAAAAACAATGTTTATGGACTTTGAAACAATGGATATAAAGATATTAACAATGAATATTAGCCACTTTTAGTGACTATTCAACACCAAATGACCGTAATAGTTTAGTGTCTTCGGAAACTTGGAATATAAACTTCTAATCATGTTGAAAGATTCTCAACATCTCCCATAACGATCTTCCCCTTTTTGTTTCCTGAACTAAAACCTTTCTTTTAATCCCGAGGGAAAAGAAAACATAAAAACGGTGAGCTCAAATGCTCAGTAAGGGCAAGCATGGAGAAAATAAAACAAACCATATATATTTGAACTTAAAAACATGAACATAATGTTTAAACATCAAGGTCTTGAGAAATGACATAAAACATGGAAGTACGTAAGACATAGATCATAATGGAACATCAATCATGATAAAATAGCATGGGAATAAAACTTGTAATTGTGGAAAAAAATTAAGCACATGATATGATTTCCATAGTAGCTAAGGAATTACTGCCAAGACCATCTTAGTGGACAAAGTCCCTTACTGAACCGGGTTTACTTGCCGTTCCAACCCTGTATTACTGAACCGTATTTACTTGTCGTTTCATCCATGTCTATCTCATGAGATATAAATCTTTAGCCAATTCATTGGAGGAAGATATAGTTCCCACCCATCTCATAATGAAATCATTCTTTCGTGTGCCACAAAATAAACATACATCATTCATAATAACCCAACGAATAAAATGGGATTCATAAACATCATTCCATCATAACATAATCCATATAAAACAAATAGATATCATTTCATAATAAGAGAAGTGAAATCATGTAAATCATAGAGACATTATACTTGAAACATAATCATATGAAATAATGTCATCTTAGATAGAAAATGGTTTTGATAAAACACTTGAAATGAATTCTTGAGGAAAATATCCTTTCTTCTTCAAAATCATTTTCATTTCACAAAATGCCATGAAATTTTAAAAGAAAAGGATTTTGTTGAAAATAGTCATGAAATCTTGTAGATTAAGCTTCATGAAAATAAGGAGTTATAAAACTGTAAAAATCCGTTCATTCCGTATAAGTTAAAGAAAATATTCTCCTCGTACTTTTAACAAAAAAGTCAAAAAGTACCACGTATGGTAAACAAAAGCAATATTTCTTCAATAACACAAATTATAAGTCAAGATGGTTAAAAATGACTTTAAATATACATGGAAGAATATTAAACACTTTATGAAAACATTTTTATGGATATGGATGAAAAATATAACCCCAGTAAATACTTACGAATAATAAATCTTAGATAAAAATTAGATTGCAAAATTATCCCTTACCTTAGGTCCGATATTCTTCATACGTATCTGAACCTCCTCTTCTTCGACACGCCTCTTTGAAACATCCTCTTAGGGCACTAAAATTGGTCTTTGAAGAAGACCAGGACCTCTATAATATTTCTAGGGAAGTTGAGAAGGGAAATGGGTAGGGGTTGGCCGAGTCTGAAGGCTCAAAGTTGTGTAAAGATGAGATGGAGGAGGTGCCCTTTTATAAGGGAGGAGAGGGGCACCTTTGGAATCCTCAAAAATATTAGTTTAATATAAATTTAAAACCCACATAAAAACCTCAAAAAATGACTCAATTTGAAGATTAGATGATATAGGGTTGCAATCTCATCAACCAATCAAATTTAGACATGTTTTGATCTTATTTTAAACCTTATCATTTTGATTTATCCTTATTTAATCTATTTAATTTTATTTGTGGTAATACAATTCTAAATTTTAAATGGTTATAAATAATCACTTATGTGTTGTTAATTTTCCATAATTTGATACTTTATGACATTGTCGACTATATAAATTTAAATTTATAATTTTTAAATATTTTTGTGATTTTTAAACAATTTAATAATATATTATTTTTATAAAATAACAAAAGTGTCAATTTTGACACTATTCATTTATTTGAATTTAAATAAAATCCACACAGAGGATATATTCGAACTAAAATATTTAATAGGTTCATAACATGTCATATTCATCTAGAAAATTAGTGGAGAACATTAAATAGTTCATATAATATTTATTTTACTATTTGTAAAACCATTTATTTGATACTTCTCTTAATAAAATAATTTCTACAATATTTTTGTATAATTATTAAATATACTTATTTGTTGCATAAAAATTAAAAATAAAATACTAGGATGAAGATAAATCTTATATATTTTATAAGAATACTTTTAGTCAGATTTATATTCTAAAACACCCAACTTTTAAAATGTTATATTTATTAAATTATGAAGGTGACAACTTTGACGTCATTTAAAATAAAATAATATAAGTGTCATAATCACTTTTATAAGACTCCAAGCAGTCATATATTCGGTCATTGGATACTTATGGTGTATATATACACTACCAATAAGTTTTGGTCAGGTTTTTGAGCCTTTTAATGGGTATTATTATTTCAATAAAAACTATATTACTTATTTTTCACTAAATAAATAATTTTTGCATCATTAATGTATAAGCTATTAAGGTAATTAAATATCTCTTAAAAATTATAAATAAATTACCATGATAAAGAAAAATTTTTTATATTTTAAATTAGTATTTATAACCAAATTTATATTATGTATAAACTAATATTAAAAATACTTTAATTATTAAAGTTGAGTGAGACATATTTCAATTTCCTTTAAATAAAATAAACTAAAGGTCTTAATCACCTCCAAATGGGTTCTAATGGATTCCATTTCTACCCAAATATGACTTAGGATGAAATATAAGCATCCAATTATATTAAGACAAGTGTTAGGGTAATTTTATAATATTTTATTTACCCTTAATTACCCGATTTATCTTTTACTATGGTAGATAAAATTTACCGTAGTTACTATTCATAATGCCCAAAAATAAAAAGTAGCCTATTAACATAATTTGGACCCACTGATTCCAAATATGGAATCCATTTTTCTAAATTCAATACACAAAAGTTTCAGAAATTAATTTAAAATTAATTCCGTTGTTAAGAAAACGAGTTTTAAAAGTTAAAACATTGTCAAAGATTGAAATGATTTTACCTATGAATTCAATGTAAAATCAATGCTAATGACATAAATTATATAAAATGGTAAAAATATATTCTATTTATACTTTAAAACCATTAAATATTATAATTTAACTATATAAATTATTACGATGAAAAAATTTGTTTTTAATTAAAATATAGCGTGTTTTTACTATTCATTAAAATATGAAAGTTATCAGAAAAATATCAAAAATTTATCCAATGTAAATTTTTATATCCTGATTCAAAAGAAGAATTTTATTTTTTAAAATTTAACTTATAAACTTGTCAAAAATTATATTTAAAATGGGTGCGCCATCAAAAGGTGGCAAAACTGCATCTTTTGAAAAATACTTATTTTACCCGAAAAATTTATTTTGTTCTCATACCATGTTCTATAAAATGTGTAAGATGAATTATAATGTCATAAAATTAAAAATGTATTTACTAATATTCATGATGGCTAGTTTATAATAATATTATAACCATATATCGTTTTTTCGTGAAACCCGGTATTGCGTACAACACACGCTATCGAGGAAGGTTGCGATTACGTGTAATGCAAGCCAAGTCAGGATTGCGTGTAGTGCAAGACTCCTTTGTTGTTTCATATAACAAAATCCAACCATATTTCATTTATACATTGAATATATATATATATATACACTCAATGTTGCGTAGAATAACTACTATCAAACAAACTTGAAATTGTGTGTAACACGATCCAAGATTAGTGTTGCGTATACTTCAAGCTAATACGGTGTTGCGTATAGCGCAAGATAATCTTGGTGTAGCATAAAACTGGAGATATGAAAGAAATTAAAAAGAATATATCTTATAAAATCTCGGGTTGTTACATTCTACCCCCCTTAAAATGAATTTTTCCCTCAAAATTCATTGGGGTTATAAATAGTTTACTATTCATAGAAACCCACATCATAAAAATGAATACTAAAACTTAATTTTAAAAACTAAAGTATGAAATGTAACGATTACCCAAAGTAACTCATCACTGGGTTTCCATATAGGAGAACATAGGTGAAAATATGGATATGGAAGAAAAATCTAACCATCAAGTTCTGATGGAGAGTGGTAGAGAACATGGATATGAAAAAGAAAACAATCACAAAGCCATAAATTTGTGATGTTCTAAGGTACCATCTGATTCATCAGATATAAGAGCACTAGGACAACATTTTTGGTTTTCAAGATCATTTCTTTAAAATTGATGAATTAAAAGAAATACTTGCATGATTTTGGTATAATCTCACTGTTGTTCGTGCCTTGAACAATTTCCACTTCATCTCTTAAAGAAATGAAGTTGATTTTTTTATTCGTGAAGTGTTAGCAGATCATGTGATAGAATGATGAGTCATTCCATCTGTTTCAAACAAAAGGTTATCAAAAGTTATCAAATATACATAAGTCCATCTATGTTGAGGTTAATCATATATGATTCTAAATATGAACTTATACTTCATCTATCATACCACTTAATAAAATAAAACTAGTTTCTACTAACCAGGGACTTCCTATAGGCCATTGGTAGGCGATAAAGGCATGTCGCACTTCGGTTGTGGGTTCGATTCCCACAGCCTTGTTCGACGCGATGGGTTATCGCATGTCCTACAGGTTGTCCCTTTTTCTAAAACTACATTATTATAACATTCTTGCAATAACATCAAAAAAATTTCTAGCCTTAAACAATACTATCTGATGTCTAAAATAATCCATTCCAATCTTTAGACTTATCCAAAATACATCTGTCCAATATCATAGTATAAAAAAACGATTACTGGAAATGTTATCTACCGAGCATGTGAATACCATCATTTATCATACGATATATATTGTTGGTCACATTCCAAACATGTGAATACCTTAATCATGTATTCTCTTGAAAAATGAATACCCATTGAACCTTAGTGAAAACATTAATGCTGTTAAAAGTTAACTCTTTCTATATACCAAAGTCCCAAAATTTCTATATACTCAAACCATGATATCACTTTGTCCTTATATCAGTCACGAGCTCATGAATACTATTAAACACTTCATTTTCTCCTTATCCCTTCCTTATGCGCATATCATCTGCTTTCCAAAATCACTTTTCATGGTTACCGGTACCATATTCTTATGGAAAACCACAATGGAACAATACATAGATATTTCAATATACCATAAAAGTATCTCAACAACATTATTATTTAATTCCAATACATAAACCATTCAATCCATCCTCTTCAATGATTGGCATATAATAAGTCATTCCTTGATTTAGAAGTAACCTCTTAGGTCAGGACATTGAGTTGGATAATGCCCATGTTGTCCACAAATAAGACATTGAACTCCATAACAGTCTGTCACTCTATGACCCTTTTATCCACATAGATAACATCTTCCCTTCCATTTGAGGTATTCCTCAAGGTTCTTCTTCCCTTCTTTAGAAATCTCAATCTTACTTCTCTATGCTCCTCACCATGCAAACATGCATAAAATTCCATCTTCCTCTTATTTGATGACTTAGGAATACCACCAAAGTTCACCTTGTTAATCATATATCGTGATGACTGATTCGACATAATCACAATATATTTCTCTCTAGGCATTACACAATTTTGTTGATCATAATCACCAATTTGTCCATCGGAATCAACATTAACTGAATTTCTTCTCGTTCCCTCCATTGACTAAAACCAGAAACCATAGTGTAAGAAATAGTTAAAATAACAAGGAACCACATAATCATTAAAAGTCACTTATGGGATGTATAAATTATCACACATTGTTTAAACCATGACACCTTAGGTTCACCCTAGGTTATTCATGATCGTCAACATAACTCTAGGACTGTAACCTATAGTTATACAAAACCTTAGGGACATTCCTAGACATACCTTAGAAATATCTCTATGGATTTCACTAAAGTTTCCCATCCTAGTTTCCAAAGGTTAACTAAACCTTTCCTCTGATACCAACTGTAGAGACCCAGAGCTTGATGTACATAGACATTACATTACTTTTGCAGAATATCCAATACATTACAAAAATAGACACCAAAGGACCGTAATAGGTTAGTGTCTTTGGAAACTTGAAATATAAACTTCTAATCATGTTGAAAGATCTTCAACATCTCCCATAACGATCTTCCCCTTTTTGTTTCCTTACCTAAAACCTTTCTTTTAATCCTGGGGGAAAAGAAAACATAAAAAGGGTGAGCTCAAATGCTCAGTAAGGGTAAGCATGGAGAAAATAAAACAAACCATATATATTTGAACTTAAAAACATGAACATAATTTTTAACATCAAGATCTTGAGAAATGACATAAAACATGGCAGTATGTAAGGCATAGATCATAATGGAACATCAATCATGTTAAAATAGAATGGGAATAAAACTTGTAATTGTGGCAAAAAATTAATCACATGATATGATTTCCATAGTAGCCAAGACATTGCTACCAAGAGCATCTTAGTGGACAAAGTCCCTTACTGATCCGGGTTTACTTGCCATTCCATCCCTGTATTACTGAACTAGATTTACTTGCCGTTTCATCCATGTCTATCTCATGAGATATAAATCTTTACCCAATGCATTGGAGGGAGATATAGGTCCCACCCATCTCATAATGAAATCATTATTTCGTGTGCCACAAAATAAACATACATCATTCATAATAACCCAACAAATAAAATGGGTTTCATAAACATCATTCCATCATAACATAATCCATATAAAACAAATGGATATCATTTCATAATAAGAGAAGTGAAATCATGTAAATCATATAGACATTATACTTGAAACATACACATATGAAATAATGTCATCTTAGATGGAAAATGGATTTGATAAAACACTTGAAATGAATTCTTGAGGAAAATATCCTTTCTTCTTCAAAATCATTTTCATTTCACAAAATGCCATGAAATTTTAAAAGAATAGGATTTTGTTGAAAATAGTCATGAAATCTTGTAGATTAAGCTTCATGAAAATAAGGTGTTATAAAACTTTAAAAATACATTCATGACATATAAGTTAAATAAAACATTCTCATCATACTTTTAACGAAAAAGTCAAAAAGTACCACGTATGGTAAACAAAAGCATGATTCCTTCAATAACACAAATTATAAGTCAAGATGGTTAAAAGTGACTTTAAATATACATGGAAGAATATTAAAAACTTTATGAAAACATTTTTATGGAAATGGATGAAAAATATAACCCCAGTAAATACTTACGAATAAGTAATCTCGGATAAAAATTCGATTGCAAAATTATCCCTTACCTTAGGTCCGATATGCTTCGTACGTATCCGAACCTCCTCTTCTTCGACACGCCTCTTTGAAACCTCCTCTTAGGGCACTAAAATTGGTCTTTGAATAAGACCAGGACCTCTAGAATATTTATAGGGAAGTTGAGAAGGGAAATGGGAAGGGGTTGGATGAGCCTGAAGGCTCAAAGTTGTGTAAAGATGAGAGGGAGGAGGTACCCTTTTATAAGGGAGGAGAGGGGCACCTTTGGAATCCTAAAAAATATTAGTTTAATATAAATTCAAAACCCACATAAAAACCTTAAAAAATGACTCAATTATAAGATTAGATGAGATAGGGTTGTGATCTCATCAACCAATCAAATTTAGACATGTTTTGATCTTATTTTAAACCTTATCATTTTGATTTATCCTTATTTAATCTATTTAATTTTATTTGTGGTAATAAAATTCTAAATTCTAAATGGTTATAAATAATCACTTATGTTTTCCATAATTGGATACTTTATGACATTTTCGACTATATAAATTTTAATTTATAATTTTTAAATATTTTTGTGATTTTTAAAAAATTTAATAATATGTTATTTTTATAAAATAACAATAGTGTCAATTTTGACACTATTCATTTATATGAATTTAAATAAAATCCACATAGAGGATATATTCAAACTAAAATATTTAATAGGTTCTTAACATGTCATATTCATCAAGAAAATTAGTGGAGTACATTAAATAGTTCATATAATATTTATTTTACTATTTGTAAAACCATTTATTTGATACTTCTCTTAATAAAATAATTTCTACAACATTTTTGTATAATTATTAAATATACTTATTTGTTGCATAAAAATTAAAAATAAAATACTAGGATGAAGATAAATCTTATAGATTTTATAATAATACTTTTAGTCGGATTTATATTCTAAAACACCCAACTTTTAAAATGTTATATTTATTAAATTATGAAGGTGACAACTTTGACATCATTTAAAATAAAATAATATAAGTGTCATAATCACTTTTATAAGACTCTAAACGGTCATATATTTAGTCATTGGATGCTTATGGTATATATATACACTACCAATAAGTTTTGGTCAGGTTTTTGAGCCTTTTAATGATTATTATTATTTCAATAAAAACTATATTACTTATTTTTCACTAAATAAATAATTTTTGCATCATTAATGTATAAGCTATTAAGGTAATTAAATATATCTTAAAAATTATAAATAAATTACCATGATAAATAAAAACACTTTATCTTTCAAATTAGTATTTATAACCTAATTTATATTATGTATAAACTTATATTAAAAATACTTTAATTATTAAAGTTGAGTGATACATATTTCACCTTCCTTTAAATAAAATAAACTAAAGGTATTAATCACCTCCAAGTGGGTTCTAATGGATTCCATTTCGACCCAAATATGCCTTAGGACGAAATATAAGCATCCAATTATATTAAGACAAGTGTTAGGGTAATTTTATAATATTATATTTACCCTTAATTACCCGATTTACCTTTTACTATGGTAAATAAAATTTACCGTAGTTACTATTCATAATGCCCAAAAATAAAAATTAGCCTATTAAAATAATTTGGACCCAATGATTCCAAATATGGAATCCATTTTTTTAAATTCAATACACAAAATTTTCAGAAATTAATTTAAAATTAATCCCGTTGTTAAGAAAACGAGTTTTAAAAGTTAAAACACTGCAAAAGATTGAAATGATTTTACCTATGAATTCAATGTAAAATCAATGCTAATGACATAAATTATATTAAATGGTAAAAATATATTCTATTTATACTTTAAAACCATTCAATATTATAATTTAACCATATAAATTATTACGATGAAAAAATTTGTTTTTAATTAAAATATAGCGTGTTTTTACTATTCATTAAAATATAAAAGTTATCAGAAAAATATCAAAACTTTATCCAATGTAAATTTTTATATCCTGATTCAAAATAATAAGTTTATTTTGTAAAATTTAACTTATAAACTTGTCAAAAATTATATTTAAAATGAGTGCGCCATCAAAAGGTGGCAAAACTGCATTTTTTGAAAAATACTTATTTTAACCAAAAAATCTATTTTGTTCTCATACCATGTTCTGTAAAACGTGTAAGATGAATTATAATGTCATAAAATTAAAAATGTATTTACTACTATTCATAATGGCTAGTTTATAATAATATTGTAACCATATATCGCTGTTTAGTGAAACCTAGTATTGCGTACAACACACGCTATCGAGGAAGGTTGCGATTGCGTGTAATGCAAGCCAAGTCAGGGTTGCGTGTAGTGCAAGACTCCTTTGTTGTTGCGTATAACAAAATCCAACCATATTTCATTTATACATTGAATATATATATATATATATATACACTCATTGTTGCGTAGAATAACTATTATCAAACAAACTTGAAATTGTGTGTAACACGATCCAAGATTAGTGTTGTATATACTTCAAGCTAATACAATGTTGCGTATAGCATAAGATAATATTAGTGTAGCGTACAACAAGAGATATGAAAGAAATTAAAAAGAATATATCTTATAAAATCTCGGGTTGTTACAATCCATTAGGATACTACTTGCTTATACAGCTCATCTAAATTTCAAACTTTATAATGGATGTCAAAAGTATATTATAAATAGATATAAAATTGAAGATGTATTTGTTGAACAACCCCCTGGATTCACAAATCCCTATTTTCCATATCGTGTTTTTAAACTGTCTAAATCCTTATATGGTCTAAAACAAGATCCAAGAGCTTGGTATGACAAACTCAGTTCTTTTCTTATTTCAAAAGGTTTTAAAAAAGGGATAGAAGATCCTACTCTCTTTATTAAAAGGATTTCCAAATATGTTTTAATAGTACAAATTTATGTAGATGATATAATTTTTGGATCTTCTAAACATTCTTTATGTACTGATTTTTTGTCAATGATGCAAAATGAATTTTAAATGATTTTAATGGGGGAACTAAAATTTTTCCTTGGATTTCAAATTTTTCAAAACAAAGATGGTATTATTTTAAATCAAAATAAATATATTAAAGATATTTTAAAACGTTTTGGTTTGGATAGTAGTAAAGGAAGTGATACACCTATGAGTACCACTTGCAAATTGGATGCTGATGAAATTGGAGAACTAATGGATCAAACCAATTACAGAGGTATGATTGGGAGTCTACTTTATCTTACTACTAGTAGACCTGATATTATGTTCAGTGTATGCATGTGTGCTCAATTTCAAGCCAATCCCAAAGAGTCTCATTTAAATGATATTAAAAGGATTTTTAAATATCTCAAGTATACTATAAATTTAGGACTATTTTATCCAAGAGGAAAAAATTTTGATTTAATAAGTTATTCAGATACTGACTTTTCTAGTTGCAAGTTAGACAGAAAGAGCACCTCTGAAACATATCACATTTTAGGCAAGTCACTAGCGTCATGGTGTAGTAAGAAATAGAATTTTGTTGCATTATCTACTGCAGAGGCTAAATATATAGCTGCTGGTAGTTGTTGTTCTCAAACTCTGTGGATGAAACACACTTTACTAGACTATGGATATCAATTCAAACATGTCTCTATAAATTGTGACAACAAAAGTGCTATTAACACCTCTAAGAATCCAGTATCTCATGTTAGAACAAAGCATATTGATGTAAGACATCACTTCTTGAGAGATCATTTTCAAAAAGGTGATATCACTCTTGAATTCATTGGTACTGAACACCAATTGGATGATATATTCACAAAGCCTTTGGATTCTGAGAGGTTAAATTACATTAGAGACGAGTTAGGTATGATAAACTGTTAACTGTTAGAACCTCATTGTTAGAACCTCACTGTTGAAACCTCACTGTTAGAACCTCATCATTAGAACCTCACCGTTAGAACCTCACCGTTAGAACCTCACCGTTAGAACCTCACCGTTAGAACCTCACCGCTAGAACCTCACTGTTAGGACCTCACTATTAGGACCAAACTGTTGGAACTCACTGTTAGGACCACACCGTTAGACCTCAAAGATACCTCCTTACCGATAGACATTCGAAGTCCGGGACTTTGCATTTTATGTGCTCTCAATCGGAATCTGAAACGTTTTTCTGCTATTATTTATTTATTTTATCTGTTTTATTTTTCAATCCCTAAATGATAAAAATAGAACACAGACTACATTTCAATCCACATCAAACCCTCCTCCAAACCTCTTTCTCTAAAATCTCAGATTCTAAACCTTTGCTGAAACCTAGAACTGCTCTGGATTAATGGCTAGATTGAAGAGGCCACTGGTCAGTGATGAAGGAGACACGCCTGATCCTAAGAGACATAGAGCTGAATCGAGTAGCAGAATCCAAATAGTGTAAAAGGTACTGAACCCACATTTATCCAAGCAGGATATAGTATTTGAGAAGGAATTAAGTTCAGAGTGGCTGCTGTCAAGCCGGTCGTTAGTGCTTAAGGCACTGGAAGCTCAGGGCTGGGTTGAATGTTTTGCAAACAACAATGGACCCTATTACCCGAAGTTGGTGAAGTAGTTTTATGAGTATTTGAAGTTTGAACAGTCTAAGGATGAACATCTAATGATTTCCAGAGTAAATGGAGTAAATGTAAGTTTCTCCTCTATTTAATGGGCTGAGTGTTTAAGGATTCCTCATGAAGGAATTTATGCCTATTACTCAAAAGTGGTGCCTCCCACTAGTGAGTTCTTTTACTATGAAGAATCTTTAGCTTAATTGACAAAAAATTAATTCCTAGAAAAGTCATTGCTGCTGATATGGCAAGAGAGGATAAGCTTCTTTTCAAATTTGTTTAGCATGTGATAATTCCCAGGAGAGGAGACTTCACTATTTTGAAATATTAGGACACATTCATTCTATATTTTCTGAAGCATGGACATAAGATCAACCTGTGTAGGTTGCTAATGGATCAGTTGGAAGATATGATCAATCCTAGTCCCAAATCAAATTCTCTATTCCATGCCAAGATGATATCTTTTATGTTGAAAGTGAAAGGAGTTGCTGGAGATAAGGAAGAAACTGTTGTTGTGCAAGACAACCATTGCATCAACAAAGTGATTTGAAAATTGATGAATATTTACTGGAATCCTTGGATGAGGAGATGGGTGAATGATGAGGCTAAGGTGTATAAAGAGTGTAATCCTGTGACTCATCCTACTAGGCCTAAGAATAAGAGAGACCCTGGTCTTAAGCCCGATGAAGTAGAGCCTGCATATTCAGATGTAGAAGAAGAGGAAGTTACTGCTATGAAAGGAAGAGAGGACTCTTCTATAGATGACATAAGTGACCCTGACCTTCCCTCCAATCCTCGTATGACTACCGTATCCTTTGGTGAGCCTAGCCCACCAAAGATATTTCCTAGAAGGGAATCCGTCCTAAGGGACAGTGATAAGGAGACCAGTGAAGAAGAAGAGGCTGAAATTGTTTTAAGAGAAGTTAGAGACACCTCAGATGAGGATGAGGACTTTGAATCAATTCATGCTAACCTTGAGACAGCTGCTACTGAAAATGAAGAGGAATGACTAAGTCTTAGTCCCCTAATAGGACATACAGAAAGGGTAGAAATTGGAGAAGAAGAAGAAGCTGCTGATTCAGTTGAGGATGGACCCATCCTATAAGTAGTTGAAGATTCTGAAGTAGAAGTGGAAGTGAACCTTCCTGATGTTGCAGTTGATTAAGGAGGTCTGGAGGAAATGAATGTGGCCGATTAGGAGATTGCTCAGATTGAGGGGGAGGAACCTGCTGTTACAGGCTCAGTTGCTATTTTGCATGAAATTGAAGGCTGGTATAAGGACCCTGTATTTATGGTATTGGGTATAAACTATGATGACTCAGAAGATGAGAGGCCTAACAGAAGACCCTCAGTTCCAAATATCACTTTTTTACCTTTAGAAACCTCTTTCCCTCAAGACTATGTTAGAAAAATAGATCTTGAATCCCTGAAATCAGACCTGAAAAATGTGTACAGGGATAGGTCTTCAGAAGTGGAAAAGGCTGTTTCTCTAGATCATGAGAATCTAGCATCTTAATTAGCGAAAATGCACTCTAGTATTCAATCTACTCTGCTCCAGGAAGTCAGGAAATACCAGAGTCAAATCAGTGAGTTGACAGATTCTATGGTTTTTGTGAAATAGTCTATTTCCAAATTAGATGCTTATATGGCTTCAAGGACCCAAGTGGACATAGACCTTGCATATGTCAAAAGTATAGTTCAGAAAATGGTCACATTATTTGAGGATTTCAAGAAATATATGGAAACAAATGTGAAAGGGAAAGATGATGATGTCAAAAGACTAATCAGTGGGCTGAAAAAATCTTTCAAAGAGGCAGTAGCCTTCTCTATGGCTCCTCTAGATGCATATTCTTCAACTTCAGCTTCTCCTCCAATTGACATTGAAGCTTTCAGGACCATTGTCAGCGAAGAAGTGGAAAAGTTCTCTGGTGGTAGTTCCTAATATTCTCAGATGGATGGTCACTTCAAGTTGTTGTTTGAAAACTTAAGGGTACCACCTGTCACTCAGGCCTTTAAAGATCAGGTTAGCTTACTTAGATAAATGACTCTTACTTTGGAAAAATTCTTGGATAATAAGGATGATTTTATTTCTGCTATGGAGAGAGGTGTCAATATCATTATGGACTTCATGAATCTTCTATTGCCTTTCGTCCATATGGACTACACTCCAATCATAGTTCCTCCTGCTCTTCCTGCTTCTTCAGCTACTTCAGGTTCCACCAGTGCTGCTCCTTTGATAACTCCTACCCAGGCCATCAGAAGCTTGACCCCCATGATTACTCAGAGATCTACTCATTATAGGTCTGGTGATGCCTCGTTTTTAGCTCCTCCTACCTTGATAACTTCCATCCCTCGACCTATCCCTCCACCTTTAGCACCTGCATCCTCAACCTCCAAGGACGATTCTCCTATGGGCATATCTGATGTGGATTGAGTGTGGACTGTCTTAGTTGACAGGGATTGGTGTATTAATTTTTGTAATGTACTCCTGTTTTATTAATAAAGATTCTCTCTTTCCACTATTTTGTTCTTGTTGTTTAGTACTCTTTTTATTAATCACAAAGGGGGATAAAATATTAAAGGGGAGAAAAAGGGTAGATGTCAGTCTCACGAAAAAAGGGGAGATGTCATTCTCATGGGGGAGAAAATATTCAAAACTTAAATATTCCGATTCAATGACATTAGCAGATGTCTTTTACCTTGATTCAAAACTCTTAGCAATGCCATAATTTGTGATTAACAAAAAGGGGGATATTGTTGAAACCACCTATTTTGATAATCCCAAATCATATTTTTATAATCTCAAATCACATTTTGATAATCCCAAATCTTGTTTTCATTTAAGTGAGAACCATGTCTTTATTATTTTCTAATTATGTTTCATCAACGTTTCCTGTTCCTATAGAGTAATATTCATATACTTTTAATCTCACTTCTTGATTAGTTAATCTCACAGTGCAAAATTCATCTAAGCACAGAGGTCATCGTTACAGAGCTTATCGTTACATGGTTACAGTCACAAGCTTACTGTTACAAGGTTACCGCTACAAGGTTACAGTTACAAGATTACCGTTACAGGTTTACGACTACAAGGTTACCACTACAAGGTTACTGCTACAAGCTTACCATTACAAGGTTACAACTACAAGGTTACCGCTACAAGGTCATCGTTATAGGTTTACCATGACAAGGTCACCGTTACATGGTTACTGGTGTGATCATACTGTTAAAGGTTACAGTTTACCGATGTGAACCTACTATTGAAGCCTACCGATATGAAGGCTACCATTACCAGTCTATCGACGCTTATTCTTCCATACTTTTTCAACTTCTCAATACTTTTATAATGGTCATATTTGATAAAATAAATGCTCTGACATTAATTAATTCTGATTGTAAATGTTTCAAGAGACAATACCGTGGACAGTACGAGGTACGAGAAAGCATGCACGTGATCTACTCATTCCCATTGTCAGACCTCAAATATAAAAATTGAAGACCACCAAATAAAAATAAAGAGATTTTGAGGATACGAACAAGAAGAGAAACATATACGCGGACACGAAGAAAGGTTTGCATGAGAAGTGTGATAGAGCTTACTTGCTAGATCAAAAAGCCGAACCATCCAACACTAAGATCCTGAACCCACAAGCATCAAGAAGATCATATTTGGACAAACTCATTCTTTCCTTCTGTTCTTCATCAACTCTTGATCAAACATCAGAAGCAGAACACTGAAAGCTTGAACCTGGAGTTTCAACACTCTGTTTTGAAAACAACTTCCAGATATTGACTCGAACTTCAACATTTCTCATTCCAAGGAGTCAAGAGTTGAACTGCAAACACATAGATCCTTCTAAACTATTTATCATCATAACTTCTCTATTTTGTTTCTTTATTTTATATCTTTGAGAATTGTGTGTCTGTTTATATCACACACTGTCTCTTGTGCGTGAACTGGAGGATATTAACTATCCTCCCATCAAACTTCACCTTATCTGTGTTTCCCATGTATAACTGTGTAAGAGACCATGTGTGGTCTATTTTTTTTGTCTTTCCCACGAAGAACTATGGTAGAGGATGTGTTCCCTATACAGTTTGTGATAATTGTTTTAAAGCCCGATACAGGCTGTGTATCAAGTTTTAATATAAACTTCTTGGTGGTAGGTGATCACCAAGTGGAGAGGATTAGGTCTTGGCTTGAGACTGAACCTCTTGTTTACATTGTTGTGCAATTCTTCATATACTCTGTTTTGATTTTATCCGCTGCTTATATTTTCTAAAATGTAAAACTGTTTTTGCTTACACTTTGATAGTTAGTTTTGGTTAGTGTGTGTATTTGTTTAATTCAGTAAACTTGTTTCAAAATCTGAATTAGTGTTCTACACCGATTCATCTGAGGATTAATCAACCTTTGTGAAACCTGTTGACCAATTGAACATTTACATTTCTACTACCTTAATTAACTGGGCCGTTTTTAAAATTGGGTTTTTTTTAAATATAAAGTTTTTAACATAAATTTTAATTGGAACTTAATTCACCCCCCTCTTGAGTATCCACTCCGACCAAATATATATATATATATATATATGTATGTCATTACAAATTTATCAACCATATATATATGTAAGTACTCTATGAGAATATACCTCATGTTATATAAGTATTTTTCATACTTATGTTTAACCAATTAAGGTGTGTACGTAATACAATATTTTTAAAATCTTACATGTTTATATTCATCAAGTATTTATGTAAATAAATAAAAATATATATATATACTAATTCTAAAATTTAAGTTTTTATATATATTACATCTTCTTAAAGTATTCTAATTTGGAATGAAGGTTATTTAAATTTATGAAAAGGGGTTTCTTTCATTATATATATATGTCTTACCATCATGGCATGATTTGAAATGAATAGGTAATTCATTTCAAAACATGATGTCAACCAACTTGTTTTTTTTAAATTAAGAAATGAAGAATTGTTTATTTTAAAAATATTACTTTTATAATTCTTTTATGTGTTATATAGTTTTTATTTTAAAGTTACAAGTTAAGGACATATTTACTTTTACTTATAATTTTTCACCAAAGTAAAATTATATATATGTATGTATTTTATTAAGGGAATTATTTTGTGAAAATAGTAATTTTATAGTTATTATTATATACTACATTATTTTACGTTCTTATATTTTATGTGACAATGAGAGTATCCTAAAAGTTTCAAGAGATTTTCACTCTTGACATATATACAAGATAAATTATCAAGACATAGTTTGAAATAAGCAATATTTCTTATGCATGAAAATTCACCTTGAATCTAGGTGATAATCTTGCTTAATTCAATATTTTCCAAATTATAAAGGAAATGAAATGTTTTATTTAAAAATATTACTTTATATAATTTTATATGCAATACATAATTGTTATTATTAATGATTATTTTAAGAAGACAAATATATATATATATATATATGTATGTATTATTTTATATGAATAACAATTTACTATTACTATTATTTCATGTGAAGGGTTTATTCATGCATGTCATCATTTCATGCATAGAACCAATTAATAAAATGAGTTTTAAATATTTTTATTTAAGGATGGGTTTTGAAAAATAAAGTTTAACATTTTAATGAAAATTAGTTTGTGGGAAATTTTAAATACATGGATGTTAATTATTTTTGTTAACAGACCATGAAAAAGCTAAACGACATGAGATTTGGTTGTACCAAACCTAACAAGTGATTTTCTAAGAAATTAATATTTAAGAAATTAATATTTATATATATACATATAGATATAAGTGTGTGTATTTAATGCATGAATTATGTTTTTAAAGAAAAAATCCCAATGAGAACGTATATATATGTAAAGTAAAATCAAAAATGTTTTTTTAAAATTGTCACTTAGACATTGTAAACAAGGGGAGTGGATAGTGGACCCATTCTTAAGGACAAGTGGGTAGACCCAGACAACCTTTAATGTTTAAAGTGGCCCCATTGTTTTATTTTCAAAAGTTTTCTTAGTATTTTCAAAAAAATCACTAGATTATTTTAAAGTGTTTTCAAAGCGTAAGTATTTTCAAAAGATATATAACATTTTCAAAAGCAATATAATGTTTTCAAAAGCATAAGTTTTTTTTTCACTGGCTTTAAAACATTTCCAAAAGCATAATTATTTTCAAACGAGTTTATTTATATGTTTTAAAAGGCGTAAGTATTTCCAAAATCATGTTTTCAAAGGGGTTTTTAAAAGAGTTTTAAAAAAGATATTATATTTTGAAAAGTGTTTTCAAAATTATGTTTTTAAAATTATAAGTATTTTAAAAGTATTTATAAAGTATTTTCCAAAGATATTTTAAAAGTATTTATCAAAGGTATTTTCAAAATCTATTTTTAAAAGTATTTATCAAATATATTTTTAAAATATATTTTTAAAAGTATTTATCAAAGGAATTTTAAAAAGCTATTTTCAAAAATATTTTCCAAAAAGTTTTAAGTATTTTTAAAAAAGTTTTTTTCTTCTGGATTTTCAAAAACCCCTTACTGATCAATTTTTCTCACCCTATGTTTTTGTAAAATGTTTTCAGGTTCACTTAGAGGTTTCATGGAGTTTAGCTCGATAAGGAGCTAGCGTAGACAAAGATTCATCACTGCCTTTTTATTTACTGTTTTAACTTAGATAATATGTAAAAGTGGTCCTTTTCCTCCAAAGCCTAAACTGGAAAAGATCCTCAGATGTAAATGTTTGTATATTTTCAGTTAATTTTTATAAAAAAATATGCAACATTTCTATATACCGGACCCATAAGCTCGGGTATGAGGTGATATAGTTGGTATCAAAGGAACAATTTAGATAACTTTTTCGATTATGACATTTAGTTAAAAATAAGTATATTTTTCTAAGTATACATTTTTAATAAGACCTCTATTTTCTAACCTTGTAGATTGAGAAAAATCTAAGAGTTATAAACCTACTTTTGAAATCCTAGGAAGTTAAGTAAACTTTATAAATATAGAACTCTAGTAGTTCTATTTTTCCAAATTTTAAAAAATGGAATTTCAGAGTTTTCCTTAACTACGACACACAAATTTTGAGGATGAATTTTTTTAAGGGGGTAGAATGTAACATCCCAGGATTTTTGGATAAATTATTAATGTTTTTTTATTTAAATTATGAAACAAATCAAATTACATCAATTTTAAATTATATTATAAATATGTATAGTCAATTAAAATTATAGATTTTGATGGTAAATGACAGATAAAATATATAATACAAATTAAGTGGTATAAAATATTAATTAATGGTAACTATAATCTTATAAAAATAAAGTGAAACAAGTGTTAAGATCTATAAAATATAAACATTGTGGAACATGAATTGAAATAAATAACTAAAAAATACGTATATATATAATGATAAAAAAATAAATATAATATATGTAAAAAATTACATAATTAATATAGTAACCTATGCAATATGAATGTTAAGATGCTAATCAAATATAAATATAAGCAAAGCGAGATCGAATAGCGATACATGAAATGTTGTGTTTTTAGATTAAATTAATTGCACCAATTTAAAATAAATAACAATATAATAATTAAAATAAGAAATAAAATATTACGACACACACACAATTATAGATATATAAAACAAAAGCATTAAAAAAATGATGGTTTGAGTTACATTCAGAAAACAATTATTAGTCAAACCTAGAAAATAATAATAATAATTATTATAATTATAATAAAAACAACAACAATAACAATAATAATTTTTTATTGTACAATAATGGATTAAAATTATTGAAGGATAATAAAGTCATAAAAATTTCTTAATTAGAAAATAAGTTATTAATTTAAATATATATAATTTCATTATATTTTAATAAATGAGAAATATATTAAAATATATAAAAAATTCACATATATATAGGATATATATATATATGAAAAAGTTTTTATATATTTATATATATGTATAAGAAATCGTTTCTAAACATAAAAAAAATGAAAAATGAAAGGAAGAAAATGACCTGTGTCATCTTCCTCCTCAAGCCCTGCTCGACCTATTGAAACCGAACCCATGACACACCAAACTCTATGTAGACCACCATGAAACTCGCCACCACCAACACTGACGCCGTCATCATCCACCGATCAGACTGACACCATCGACCTCGCCATCACCAAAAGTTGCATCACTACCGACCACCGATCTCTCCGTCAACCACCACCACACCACCTTATCTGAACCATCGTCTCCCTCCACTATTAAACACCTTCACATGTAAGATACGCTGATTCCAACAACACCCTATTGAATTCATCTCCTCCTTCTGACACAAGAAAACTATAGTAGAATTAACCATTTTTATTATTTCAAACCAAATCAGTATTTTTTTAAAAATCAAGCTTCTCTAAGAAGTTGATGCTCATATATATTTCTATATATATATACTTTATTCCTTAGATATAACCTCTCCCTCTCTCTCTATTATTGGATAGACTTTCCAAGCCTACTTTTTTTTCTTCTGGTTGGATCACCCAATTCAAGAAAGGTAGGATCCACCACCTTCCTTCGGTTCAAACACCCAAAGAAGAAGAAACAATTTTCGGTTTCTATGTCTAGTAGATAAGCATGTATTATGTTTTTATTTCAAAATTTTCATTTGTCAAGTACATAAGTACATATATATATATATATATTCAATTTATTCAAGTTAATATTTCCTTGAGATTTATACCTATGTAAGGGGAACACATTTATTTGATATATACTGATATATACAATATTATCAGATTTCAAGCATAATCAAATATATATTATATTTTCAATTCATTTAAGTATGATTATACATATATCAAATTTAAGCCACATTTTATTCTTTCAAAATATGAAAGTGTGTTTTCAAATTAATATGTAAGGGGAAATATTTTCTTTATAAACTAGTTATTTCCAATTCCAAGTTTTTGTGGTGTTTGCAGCAACTTCAAATTTATGATTTAGGATTTAAATTTATGATATATATATATATATATTCATTTCATTAAAAATTTATCAACCATATATATGTAAGAACTCTATGAGAATATACCTCATGTTATATAATTATTGTTCATACTTGTGTTTAAGAAATTAAGGCATGCATGTAATATTTTATTTTCAAAATATTCCATGTTTATATTCATAATTTATATATGTATATAGATAATAATTCTAAAAGTAAACCAACTTAATATTTTTTTAAATTAAGAAATGAAGAATTTTTTATTTTTGAAATATTACTTTTATAATTATTTTATGTGTTATGTAGTTTTTATTTTAAAGTTATAAGTTAAGGGTATATTTAATTTTACTTATAATTATTCATGAAAGTAAAATTATATATATATATATATATATATATATATATATTTTATTAAGGGAATTATTTTGTGAAAATAGTAATTTTATAGTTACTATTATGTGCGCCATTGTTTTATGTTCTTATATTTTATGTGACAAAAAGGGTATCCTCAAAGTTTCAATAGATTTACACTCTTGAAATATATACATAATAAATTATCATGACATATTTCGAAATAAGCAATATTTATTATGCATAAAAATTCACCTTGAATCTAGGTGATGATCTCACTCAATTCTATATTTTCAAAATTATGCAAGAAATGAATTTTTTTATATAAAAGTATTACTTTATATAATTCTATGTGCGATACTTAATTGTTATCGTTTATGATTATTTTAAGAAGAAAAATTTATTTATATATTATTTTATGTGAATAACAATTTATTATTTCTATTATTTCATGTGAAAGGTTTATTCATGCATGATATCATTTTATTCATATAAACAATTAAGAAAATGAGTTTTTAATATTTTTATTTAAGGATAAGTTTTTAAAGATAAAGTTTAATGTTTTAATGAAAATTAGTTTATGAGAAATTTTAAATACATGGATGTTAATTATTTTTATTAACAGACCATGAAAAAGCTAAATGACATGAGATTTTGTTGTACCAAACCTAACAAGTGATTTTCTAAGAAAATTAATATTTATATATTTATGTTTAAATATAAGTGTGTATGTATTTAATACATGAATTATGTTTTTAAATAAAAAACTCAAGTGAAAATGTATATATATGTAAAACAAGCTCAAAAACATTTTTATAAAATTGGTACTTGGACATTGTAAACAAGGGGAGTGATAATTGAATCCATTCCTAAGGATAAGTGGGTAGGTCCAAACAACCTTCAATGTTTAAAGTGGCCCCATTATTTTGTTTTTAAAAGCTTGTTTAGTATTTTCAGAAAAAATCCCTAGATTATTTTAAAGTGTTTTCAAAGCATAAATATTTTCAAAATCAATATAATGTTCTCAAAAGCGTATGTATTTTCATAGGATTTAAAAAATTTTCAAAAGCGTAAGTATTTTCAAAAGAGTATATTTATATCTTTTAAAAGATATAAGTATTTTCAAATTCATTTTCAAAATCATGTTTTAAAAGGGTTTGTCAAAAGAGTTCTCAAAAAGCTATTATATTCTGAAAATTATTTTCAAAATTATGTTTTTAAAATTATAATTATTTTTAAAGGATTTCTAAAGTGTTTTCTAAAGATATTTTGAAATTATTTATCAAATTTATTTTCAAAATCTATTTTTAAAAGTATTTATCAAAGGTATTTTCAAAATATATTTCTAAAAGTATTTTTCAAAAGGTATAAGTATTTTCAGAAAAGTTTTTCACAGGATTTTCAAAAACCCTTTACTGGGAAATTTTTCTTGCCTAATGTTTTTATAAAATGTTTTCAGGTTCTCTTAGAGGTTTAATGAATTTTTTTTCGATAATGAGCTAGCATAAGCAAAGTTTTAGCACTGCCTTTTTATTTACTATTTTAGCCTAGATAATATGTCAAAGTGGTCCTTTTCCTCCAAAGTCTAGACTGGAAAAGATCCTCAAATGTAAATGTATATATATTTTTAGTTACTTTTTATAAAAAAAATATATAACATTACTGAACCAGGAAGCATGGGTACGAGGCGCTATAGTTGGCATCAAGGGAACAATTTGGATAACTTTGAGGATTATGACGTTTAGTTAAAAATAAGTAGAATTTTCAAAGTATACATTTTTAGTAAGACCTCTATTTTCTAACCTTTTTGATTGAGATAAATCCAAGAGTTATAAACCTACTTTTGAACTTCTAGTAAGTTAAGTAGAATTTATAAATATAGAACTCTAGTAGTTATATTTTTTCAAATTTTGAAAAATGGAATTTCAGAGTTTTCCTTAACTACGACACACGAATTTTGAGGAAAAAATTCTGTTTAAGGGGGGTAGAATATATCATCCTATGATTTTTGGATAAAATATTAATGTTTTCTTTATTGAAATTATGGAACAAATCCAATCACTTTAATTTGAAATTATTTTAGAAATATATATATTCAAATAAAATTATAGATTTAGATAGTAAATGGTAGATAAAATATATAATATAAATTAAGAGGTATAAAATATTAATTAATGGTTAATATAACATCTTAAAAATAAAGTGAAAAAAAAGTGTTAATACATATAGAATATAAAAATTGTTGGAGTTGGTGGCCTAGAATCAACTACTTTGTACTTTATTCATTAATAAAGACCTTATCACATCTTGATTGTTCTTCTGTGTAGAAATGCATGTGATAATTTCCTAAGGGTAGATGTTGCACCAAAAGGTCATAGTGGATCCCTGCTATGATGAGAACCTCAAAGTTCCATAACACTATTCTTGAATATATGTTCTATGGATAGATGATGTTATTTGAGGGACACAAATAATACAGGCCATTAGGGGTGAGGAATCATAAAACTTTGAGGCACCTTCTCATGGTGGGATCCCTTGGTAATATCCAGGAGGATATTATGAGAACAAGACCCACCGATAGGAAATACACATTTCACAGTGTCATTAGATTTTCCTATCTGTAGACATGTGTATTGGTCCTCAAACTTTAAGATTATTATTAATGAGTATTAAAACTTGTTAACTTAGATGTATTGACGAAAACTGTGATGAAATACTATTCGTAGTGAGGTAGGATATGTTGGGTGCATCACGAGTAATACTGCATTAATAGATAATGCGAGAAAGGATTTTTCCATTTTGTTCCATAATAGAAGTAGATATCTCAGGCCCTTTGATGGAATTGATATAGCCTAAATAAATCCATGTCCATGGTAAGGAATGGACAAGTTCAATTCTAGGAAGTCAAAGAAAGAATAATCAAGCACATGGGTTGATGGTACTAGCATGAAACCCGCTTGATTCGAGATATCAAGACAAAGGGATTACATTACATGGTAAGTGTTCGTAGGAGGTGACACGTCATTGCAGTGTTAACTTCTTTCTCTATGGGTGCCTTAGCATGTTGCTAGATGATAAACTTGGACTTTAGGCAGGCTCCACCTAATGCCACTGAGAAAGAGTCCTAGAGGGTCACACACTAAGTGTGTCCAAGTATCTCAGTTAAATATTAATTTAACAAGTTGAATAAAAAATATTCCCGATTGTGGTTTAATAGTTATTCAAGGATGCCTGATCACATTTATTTAGACACTAGTTATTCGAGAGAATATATTGTGGGTGAAATAATATATTTATTAGTGAGTAATGCAGTAATATTTATTTAAGAAATAAATAGTCATTATTCAAGGTCTAATAAATATGGTGGAGGAAATAAATAGAATGGAAAAACAAAAGTACACTCCGTGTATATTAATATACACACCATGTAGTTTTTCTAGAGATTTGTGAGAAATAATATTATTTATTTAATTAAATAATATTAGGTGTAATTTTCTGGGCACATGTCAAGTAATAATAATAGTCAACTGTTATTATTAGACATGGGGTCTTACTAATAATTAAATGAAATGAATAAATGCTTTCAGGTAATTAATTCATTTTATTATTATAAGTAATTAAAATCCCAATTATATTATTCTCATTAGCCTAGCCATTCATTATGTTTGTGAACAACATATCTAGAGAAATATCTCAAGCCAAGAGAGAATTCTTTTCTTCCAAGAATGCTCTCAAGCTATGAGAGAGATCCTCCTCCACCAGATCAAGGAGACCGCTTTGCAAGCGGCTCTCAAGGCGATCGAAGGTAGACATTGCAAGAAAAGTCTCTTCCGTTCTAGCACCTAGAGATCCCTTCAGCGACATCTAGAGATATGTAGAGCATATATGGATCACCGCTAGAGGAATCAAACACTTGGATTATACGATTCAATGACGGATCACATCAGATCGTGATCAGAAACATCAACGGAGATAGAATTAAATCAAAGTAATTCTTGTCTTTTAATTAAATTAATTATTACCAACATATGATGATCCTCTATATGGTTCTAGGAATCCCCTCTTTTCTTTCACTCTTAGTTCTATTATGAAGATCTGAAGTTTTATTATTGCGATAGATCTCAGATTGATCGTCGTTAATGATAAAAATTAAAGTTGGGTACACCCACCAACGCGCTTCCGCTGCACCCGAAACCTACAAGTGGTATCAGAGTAGTCATATTGTTAATTATAATTATTTAGTTATTTGTTGGTGATTTACACATTTAATAATTTAGTTGTTTCAATTCAAGTTAATCGTTCTATAAATCTGAATCTCAAGATCTATTCCTCCTCTTTCATTTCTTGTTCACCTTACAGAAACATTTTTTTCTTTTAATTTTGATTAAAATAAAACATAGGATCTCATTAGGAGGTTCCAAAGCTTCCTGCCCGTACAAAACCAGAACACACGATGTGTATTTGGTATTACATGCCGTGTAGTATAGGTTCCATGCACCAGGACGGTCTGCCAAACTAGGCCATGTCATTGGTTTCTATCTAAGTCTTTAAGACTATGCGTGTTGACCAGGAATAGGTGGCACACAGTTACTAGATTACACACCGTGTGGCCCATTGAACATGGCGTGTAGTCGCTTCGGGTTAGGGTTGGTCTGTGTACCCCATACACAGCTTTCCTGGCTGGAAAATGTGTAACGCGGATACTACACGGCGTGTGTCCCACTGAACACGCCGTGTACTCCAAATATTTCCTAAGTACATCTACCCGCCATGTCCCTGGGCATGTACTTCGGATGGATGATGAACAAAAGTACACTTCATGTAGTCAGAACTATATGTAGTGTACTCATCCAAATTATGAAGATTTATTAAAATTTATTATTATATTATACAAACCCTTGAGATGTGTACCATAGTGTGGGCGTAAAGTTGAGGCACAACATGTGATATGTGTTTTATATATATGTGTTTAATTTAACATTTACGTAATGTTCATTTCTACTCATTGGGTAGTTATGAATGAGAATTCATCGGGTTTCCTCTAAGGTACAAGTTACGTACAAAGATAATTTTAAATGAATTTATTTGTTTAAAATTATGATGGATGAGAATCTCAAGGAAATTCAGAAAATGGTTTAAGATAAAAGGATTGATTGATTAAAGATAATTAATTGATTCAAGCATGATTTATCTAAAACAAGAATGATTAAAGAATTAAATTATAGTTTTATTTATACATAAATATCATTGCATGTATGGATGATCATGAGCTAGACCAAGACCTTTGTATGTCAATGGTTTCTTTTAATTTATTTATTTAAATTAAATTTGTTGGTCTGCGAGCCTTCACCTCATTAATATATAGGGCCTGCATACCCAAGGTTTCTTTTATGTAAAACCCCATTTTACTCCTTATCTGTGAGTGAGATGAAATCATATGCTCTATTTCTAGATGATGTTATTGTGGGAGTATTGTCACAATCACACAATTAATGAATTAAACAAGCATGCAAGATAGAACTAAAATAAGGCCGACTTATGCATAAATATTATCTTAGATAAGGTTAATCACTTAAGTATATCCCACTCAATATTAACAATCATGTAATCAAAGATAAAAAAATAGAAATTTACAAATAAGGATAAAATCTCTCAAAGAAATATTAAGTCAGTATAACCTTCCATAATCTTGGTTATAATCGAACCATAGTTCAAAGTGCTTGACCAATCCTAGTTGGGGTGCTTTCAATTATCAGGTAATTATAATTCAAGGTTTTGGATTGACTTGACTTGGTTCATATCAAGGGTTGACTTCCACAGCAGGACTTGGTGTGACCAAGAAGCAAAGGTTAAGGAAATACAAAATAAAAGGATTTCAAGACTGGGGAGTCCACTCAATGGATCAAGGAACTACGAGTTAATGCAGTTTCCATTTGGAATTCCTACCTAAAACCCTTCAAGTTTCTTGACCAAACCTAGTTGGGGTAATGAGAAGGGAAATATGGATCCTTTCCACTAGAATATTTAGGAAACAGAATATTCCGAAGTCAATGGTGAGGGCTATTGGATTTTGATAAAATAGTGGGAGACTAATAAGTAATAATTTATTTATTTGTCTCAGTTTTATCATGATAAAGTAATAAACCTTTGATCATCTTAATTTTTAGAAATGAAAAGAAAAATGACTTCAAACATATCATTGCGAACTATACTTGAGAAGGAAAACCTTCTCACCGACACCAATTTCTAGGAATGTCAGAGGCGTTTACGTGTCATCCTTCGCCATAAGAGAAAATTGTATGTGCTGGAAGATCCTATTCTAGTCGCACCTGGAAAAGAGTCCAATGAAGAGGAACTATATATCTATATGAAAAAATATGTATGATTCCACAGATGTTCAATGTTTCATGCTATTGTCCATGTCTAATGAGCTCTTGAAGCAACATGAAAACCTGGATGTGTATAGCATGGAAGAGAAGGAGAGACATGAGAGACATGAGATCTCTAATACTTTTTTCACAACTAAACTTGGAGAGTCTGTACCAGCTAGGTCTCATGTAGTCAAGATTATTGGCTACATTGAATGCCTGGACATATTAGGAATTAAGTTCCCAGATGAGTTGTGTATAGATCTCATCCTATCATCACTGCCCAAAATATTCTCTAGATTTATTGTCAACTACATCATGAGAAACAATGAGAAGAGTCTATAAGAACTTTTGACCTTAATTTTCCAGGTAGATAAGGACATGGGGCGTGACAAACCCACAATACTTATGGTGAATATGAAAAGAAGGACCAGGAAAAGGGGCCAAGGATTCATAAACGGTCTGAAGCCCCTGATCACTATCCCTCCAATAAGGGGAAGATCTAGAGGTAGAGCAAGGAATGGGAGGCAGTATGTTTTTCATGTGGAAAGAAAAGCCACTGAAAGAGTAACTGCACCTAGAAGCATGGGGACGCTAAAGGTGCATTCGTTATCAAGTGTAATCTTTCAATTTATACACATTGGGTATTAGATACAGATTGTGGGTATTACATAGCCCGAATGCCCCGAAGGCATTAATTTTTATTTTATTATGGATAATCCCCCTTTTAAGGGTTGAAGGGGAACCCGTACATGACCTGTAGGCCCAAGGTACAAGGCCCGATTGACCCATAAAACATGACCCGAAGGCCCAAAGGCATAACTATTATTATGTACCTAGTGTTACCAAGAATATAATTTCTGTATCTTGCTTGGATATGGATGGATTTATTTTCAAATTTGGAAATAAGGGTTGTTTCTTTTATAAGAACAAAATATGTTATGGTATGACACATTTAAATAATGGTTTGTATGTATTAAATTATGAAAATATAGTGTTGGAAATTGATAACAAAACAAACTCTCATGAATCATACAACACCCAGTTGTGGCATCACCATCTTGGTCATGTAAATGAGAAGCGCTTGACAAAGCTCTGCCAGGATGGTTATTTAAACTCTACCGAGCTAAAACCAATTGACAGATGTCACGCTTGTTTACAAGGTAAAATGACCAAGCAGACTTTCGGTGGACAGGGTGAAAGGGCTACAGAGCTTTTAGTATTGGTGCACACTGATGTGTGTGGAACATTTCCAGTAGAATCTAGAGGTGGATATTCTTACTTAATTACTTTTACTAATGATTTGAGTAGATATGACTATATCTACTTAATGAGGTATAAGTTAGAAGCCTTAGAAAATTTAAGGAATTCAAGAATGAAGTAGAGGATCATATTGGTAAGAAGATAAAGAAGCTTTGATCGGACCGAGTTGGATAATATCTGAACCAAGAGTTCATCGATCTTATACAGGATTATGAGATTCTATCTCAGATCACTCCTTCTTATAAATCACAGTGGAATGGTGTTAGTGAAAGGAGGAACCATACCTTTTTGGACATGGTGAGGTTGATGATGAGTCATGCAGATCTTCCATTATCCTTTTGGGGATATGCATTACAAACTGCAACATACACATTAAACCGAGTTCCAACTAAGGCGGAAAATGGAATTCCTCCGAGTTATGGAATGGAAAGAAACCCATTTTGTTGCACACACGTGTATGGGGATGCGAAGTATTTGTTAAGGCCTTCTCAGGAAACAAAATAGAACCCTAGGGCATAAGGTGTATCTTTATAGGATATCCTAAGGAAACAAAAGGATATTACCTATATAACCCTTCATACAAGAAAGTGATTATTGTCAGACAAGCTATCTTTCTTGAGAGGGAACACATCCTAAAAAAGGATAGTGGGAGAAAGATTGACTTAGACAAAGTTTATTCTCAAGATACATAGGAGTTGGTACAGGAACGAGTTCCATAGGTCCCCATGGAAGAGGTTCCAGAAACACAAGTACTATGTAAGAGCTTAAGAGAGGTAAGGGAACCAGAGAGATTTGGTTTCCTAGTCACCGAGGATGGTGAATCATTATTATTAGACAATGATGAACCTCTATCATACAAGGAAGAAGTAAAAAGCTCATAAGATGGAAGATGGCTAGAAGATATGAATTCTGAGATGGATTCCATGTATTAGAACCAAGTCTGGGTTCTGGTCGATGAGCTAGTTGATGTAAATCCTGTTGGATGAAAATGGGTATTCAAGAGAAAATTAGACATGGAAGGTCAAGTTAGCACCCATAAAGCAAGGTTAGTGGATAAAGGAGTCAAACAACATCAAGGAATCGACTATGATGAAACCTTCTCACCAGTTTCCATGTTTAAATCCATAAGAATAATACTTTCCATAACAGCTTACCATGACTATGAGATTTGGAAAATGGATTTCAAAACAACATTCCTTAATGGGAACCTTCAGGAAGATGTCTATATGACACAACCATAAGGGTTTGTGGCACCAAGTGAAACCAAACAGGTTTTCAAGTTGCAAAAATACATTTATGGATTAAAGAAAGCATCCAGGTCATGGAACATTCAATTTGATGAAGCCATAAAAGAATTTGGTTTCATTAAGAATGAATGTGATCCATGTATTTATAATCATTTTAATGGGAATGCGGTCATTATCCTAGTAGTATATGTTGATGACATATTGCTTATTAGAAAAGATGTACCAGTATTATAGTCAGTTAAGGACAGGTTGAACAAGTGTTTATCCATGAAGGACTTGGGTGAAGCAGCCTACATTCTAGGGAACAATATCATTCGTGATAGATCCAAGATGCTTCTTGGACTAAGTCAAGGTATATAGATTAACCAGATACTAAATAAATTTAGTATGGAACAATCCAAGAGAGGATTGGTTCAAGTGTAACATGGTCTACATATTTCTAAGAAAATGTGTCCTCAAACACAACAAGAGAAAGATAGAATGAGTAATATCCCATACGCTTTGGCTATAGGATCCATCATGTATGCCATGTTATATACCAGGATTGATGTTTCCTATGCACTGAGCATGGTAGGTAGATATCAAGCAGATCCAGAAGAACAACATTGGACTACTGTTAAGACTATCCTTAAGTATCTGAGAAGAACTAAGGATATGTTCTTGGTGTATGGAGGAGATAAGAAGCTTACCATCAGAGGGTATGCTGATGCTGGTTTTTAGACATATCAGAACGATCTGAAGTCACAATCTGGATATGTTTTCTGTCTCAATGGAGGAGCTGTGAGCTGGAATAGTTCAAATCAACAAGTTTTCATTGATTCTACAGTAGAGTCTGAATATATAGCGGCTTTTGATGCAACTAAAGAAGCTGTCTAAATTCATAACTTTGTCTAGGATCTTGATGTGGTGCCTAGAAGTAAAGATCCTATCACATTGTATTGTGATAATACAGTAGAAGTGGCTCTTGTAAAAGAACCGAGGTCACATCAACAGTCAAATCACATACTCTGGAAGTATCACCTCTTGAGGGATTTATATCAAAGGGGTGAAGTTGTAGTGAGCAGAGTGTCCACAGAATAGAACATGGTAGACCCCATGACTAAATGCATATCTCAGTAGAAGCATGAATATCATGTGAGAGCTAGCAGGTTAAAAGTTATTAGCATTTGGATCTAGTCCACGTGGGAGTATGTTGGAGTTGGTGGCCTAGAACCAACTAATTTTTACTTTATTTATTAATAAATACCTCATCATATCTTGATTGTTATTCTGCATGAAAATGCATGCGATAATGTCATAAGGACAGCTGTTACACTAAAAGGTCATAGTGGATCCCTGCTATGATGAGAACCCTAAAGTGACATAACACTGTTCTTGAATATATGTTCTATGTCCAGATGATATTATTTGAGGGAAAAAAAATAATACAGTCCATTATGGGTGAGGAATCATAAATCTTTGAGGAACCTTCTCATGGTGTGTTCCCTTGGTAATATCCAGGAGGATATTATGAGAACGAGACCCGCCAGTAGGAAATCCACATTTCATAGTGTCATTGGATGTTCCTATCTACAGACATGTGTATTGGTCCTTAGAATTCAAGATTATTATTAATGGGTATTACAACTCACACACTTAGATGTATTGAAAAAAACTGTGATGACACACCGTTCGCAGTGAGGTAGGATATGTTGGGTGCGTCACGAGTAATACTGCATTAATAGATAATGAGAGAAAGGATTTGTCCCTTATGTTCTATAAAAAAAGTAGATATCTCAGGCCCTTTGATAGAATTGATATAGACTAAATAAATCCATGGCCATGGCAAGGAATGAGCAAGTTCAATTTCAGGAAAGTCAAAAAAAGAATAATCGAGCACATGGGTAGATAGAACCAGTATGAAACCTTCTTGACTCAAGATATCGAAACAAAGAGATTACATTATATGGTAAGCATTTGTAAGAGGTGACACGTCATTGCGGCGTTAACTTCTTTCTTTATGGGTGCCTTGGTGTGTTGCTATACGCTAACCTTGGACTTTAGGCAGGATCCGCCTAATGCCATTGAGAAAGAGTCTTAGAGGGTCACACACTAAGTGTGTCTAAGTATCTCAGTTAAATATTAATTTAACAAGTTGAATAAATATTATTCCCGATTGTGGTTTAATAATTATTCAATGATTCTTGATCACATTTATTTTGACACTAGTTATTCGAGAGAATATATTATGGGAGAAATAATATATTTATTAACAAGTAATGCAGTAATATTTATTTAAGAAACAAATAGTCATTATTCAAGGTCTAATAAATATGGTGGAGGAAATAAAGAGAATGGAAAAACAAAAGTACACGCCGTGTATATTAATATACACGCCGTATAGTTTTTCTGGGGATTTGTGAGAAATAATATTTTTTATTTAATTAAATAATATTAGGTGTAATTCATTGGGCGCATGTCAAGTAATAATAATAGTCAACTATTATTATTAGACATGAGGTCTTACTAATAATTACATGAAATAAATAAATGCTTTTGGGTAATTAATTCATTTTATTATTCTAAGTAATTTAAAACCTAATTATATTATTTTAATTAGCCTAGACATTCATTGTGGTTGTGCACAATGGATCTAGAGAAAGATCTCAAGCCAAGAGAGAATTCTTTTCTTCCAAGAATTATCTCAAACTATGATAGAGATCCTCCTCCACCGAATTAAGGAGAGCACTTTGCAAGCGGCTCTCAAGGTGATCAAAGGCAGACATCGCAAGCAAACGATCTTCTGTGCTAGCACCCAGAGATCCCTTCGACGATGTCCAGAGATATAGGAAGCACGTTTGGATCACCGCTAGAGGAATCCTACACTTGGATTCTACGACACAACGACAGATCACATCTGATCGTGACCAAAAACATCAACAGAGAGAGAATTCCATCAAGTAATTCTTGTCTTTTAATTAAATTAATTATAACAAACATATGATGATCATCTCTATGGTTTTGGGACTACCCTATTTTCTTTTGTTCTTCATTCTATTCTAAAGATCTGGAATTTTATTATCATGATGGATCTCAGATTGATCATCGTTAACGACAAAAATTAAAGTTGGGTACACCCACTGATGTGGCCTTATTTTTACTCAGTTTGCCACATCTTTTTATTACATTTTATACAATTTATTTAATTATTTTAACACTTTTTAATAAATAAATGCACTTTTGTATTTTTATAAATAAATTTGTCAATTATTCACTTTTTATAACATTTTATGTTATTTTGGACCTTAAAATAATTGATTTATTCTTGATGTGTTTTTAATATAACTAATTTTCAATTTGTTTAGTTAAATCTTTATTTGTTTATTTTATTTAACTTATTATTATTATTAATCATTGAGTTTTCTAATCAATTTACTTTTAATTTTTAAAGTTATATACAACTTAGCTTAGCTTGCCAGACTATCGGTAGCTTAGCTACCGATAGCAGGTTACCGGTACACTCTATCGGTGACTCTGCCTCTATCAGTGAGACTACCTCTATCGGTGACCCTTGTCACCGATACTCTTTTCTATCAGTAAGCCTTTCAATTTTATAAACAACGGTGAGTATTTAGTTGGTTAAATTCTGCCTGACTTTTAATAAGTTAATTTCTAATTAAACAATTATTTAATTAACATAATTCTAATTAATTAATTTAGACTTTATTTTATTAATTATTCTTTCAATTAAGTTATGTTAAAATAGGTTAATTCTATTATTTTATGTGTTTAGTCTTCCTGCTCGTCATTTAAGTAAGTTATTTGTGCTTTTAAATTAATTAAATTGGTTCGCCTTAATTTTATTAGTTCAATTAGTTAATTAATTAATTAATTAACAGTTTTTAAACATTAACTTTATTATTTTATGTATGCAGATTAATTTTTAATCCATTTTATAAAGGTTTAAGTCTACCGGTGATTTAAACTAGCTCTTATGGTGACATATTGGGTCGCCAATGCTAATTTTCATTTTGTGCTGCTACTCTTTAATTAGCGTGTTTAGTTATTTTGATTTAAGTCTTTTATAATTTTAGTTTATTAATTATTTAGTTTATAATTTAAGTGTTTTCAATTAATTATATTAATGTTTTAACGTTTAATAGAAATTTTGTTTTAAATTAATGGTGTTTAGATTTAGGATCTTTATAATTAATTGTTTTTTTTATTTCGGTTTAGTTTTAATTTAAGTTCAATTTTAATTTTTTTTTAAGATCACCGATAGTTTTTCTAACAGCATAATGCTTTTGGTAACTGTTTTATTTTTTATCGGTAGCTGAGCTACCGATAATTCTCACCGATAGCCTTTTGTTTTTTTTTCTTTCTTTCCTCACCGATAATTCCCTTCTATCGGTAGCTACCAATACTGTTTTTTTTCTTTTCTCACCGACACTTTCCATTTCCACTGTTGCGTCTATTCCGCACAGCTACTAATGGTCCTCTTTTCATGCACAGCTACCAATAGCCCTCTTTTCTTCCATCCTACCGATACTGTTTTTTTTAAACCCCATGTCACCGATCCTCCTTCCTTTTCAGCTACCGATGCATCGCCGCCACGCCACTGTTTCTTCCCGCACCTGCTAGATGCCGCCCCCATCGATGTGTTGAACCTCTTTGCGCCGCCGCATGAGCCGTCGCCACGCTGCTGCGGGATGTTGACCGCCGCTGGAGGAAGAGGCGCTGCTGACCGCCGGTGATGAGCCGAGGAGGTGCCGCAGGTACTGTTGCTGAAGACACCGAGGCCACGCCGCTGGAGAAAAACAACCGCTCCAATGAAATCCACTACGCCGCTTCTTTCTAGTCGCCGATGTCCACCATGAGCAGGAGACATGCCACACCTGCATGAGGTTCGACGGCCGCACCAGAGCCGCTGGAAGAAGGTGGAGAGAGAAACGAGGCCACGACACCTGCTGGATGCGTGCCGTCGGTAATAGAGGTTGACGCTACTCCTGGAGTTGCGTTACAAACCCCACCGCTGGGTGGTTTGGAGAGCCAAGGCCAAGCTAGGAGAAGGGTGCCGCGCCGCACTGGATTCGGCCGGAGCTGTTGCTGCCGGTTCTCCAGGAAGAAAGCCTCCCCCTGTGCGCCGAACTTGGGGAAGAAGAAGGGAGAAGACAAAAAAAATAATAATTAAATAAGATATAATAATAAAAGTAATATAAAAGTAAAGTAAAAAGAAAAAGAAAAAAAGTTAAAGTTAAAGTAAATAAACTTTTAAAAGTCAAATTAATATAAATAAATTTATAAAAGTTATGATTTAAAAAATTATAATTTTAATAAATAGATAAATTATAAATTGTAATACAAAAGTAAATTTATAATAAATTTTGATAATAAATTAATTTAATATTAATAGTATAAATTATTTAATTAATAATAATTATAAATAAACTATAAAACATACTTTTTAATTTAAATATATTTAAAACTTAAGTAATAATTTTAATTACTCAATTAAAATTAACTATTTAATTAATTAATATAACAATTTAATTTCATTAATTGTAATAATTAAATTAATAAAACAATCTTAAATTATTAATTAATTTATTTATTTATTTATGTTCTTATTATTTGATAACTTAGTTTAAAAAATGAATAAAATTAATAACTTAGTAAATATTTTATAAACTTAGTTAAATTAATAACTTTTTAATAAATTATGTTTTACCATAGTATTATTTAATGGATAATTTTATAAATGAATTAAAAGTAAATAATAATTAACAATTAACTTATGACTAACTTTCAACGAGTAATTTAATACTCAACTCTAAAAATAACTATTTGTCTTTCTTTGGGTATTTATTTATTTATTCTTCTATTCTAACCTCGCAGGTTCATTCAAGATTCAGGATTATGTCCAGATTCACTTAACTAACTCACCCGGAGTTAGTTATGTGAGTAATTCTTGCGCGACATGCCGGTCGCGAAAAAACGCACGTGTGCGGTGCGCTCGTGAGAAAAAACATGAAGTCGGTGGAATCATGTGGTGACGTGTAGTGGATGACAGAGAGTACTTAAGCAGATCAAGCAGCGGTTTTGGGGACGCTTCCATTCTGATTCGAGGGGGCGACACATTCTTTGACGGAGACTCTCATTCAACATTCCACGACAACACCAATTCGAGGGCGGAGACTCCCGGGAGCAGCACTGGAAACGAGCAGGAGACCAAGGAGCCCGAGTTCAGAGCATTACTTGGGGAGTACATCTTCCCTCTGTCCTTATTATTTGTACTCTGTTCTTGGTTGTTTTACACTTCTTGAATCAATATGATCATAGATTGAACTTTCTAAACTCGGGAGTTTTAAAACCTTCTGGTTATGATTTTTAAATCTTCATATGCTTATCTTTTTACGAAATTAGAATCAGTTGGCGAGATTGATTCTGTTTCTAATCTTTGATCGTTCACACTTCAATATTTTCAATTTCATTATTCAATTTCAACTGGCGAGGTTGTTTTTGAATGCATTTTTCAGAACTTAAATATCATTAACTTTGGAGATTTATGGTGAGTTTATTTCCAAAAGTTACCTTTTAAAACTACTTTGCAGTTTGGTTGAGTTTTGGTGTGGCGAACTCCAAGACTTAGCCGTCTGCCTGTTGAGTTTCCTGGCAAGGGAAATTCTTCAGATTTTCTTGAAGTGTGATTCGATTGTGAGCTATGGGGAGAACATCCATTTGAACCAATAGTTTATAATTCCTTTGAGTACTTAGATGATCTCGCTTCTTTGTCTTGCTGCTTTATACTAGTATACTGTATTACTCTTAGTTTAACAGTACTTAGTATAACTTTAGTTTCTTTGTTAGAAAATCTAGTTTCCTCATCCTGTTTCTATATAATCAGTAAAATAAAAAAAATTATAAAAAGTAAAAAGATGCATCCCTCACTACTGACAACAGTGAGGTTTTAGTTTTAAAACCTTAGAAATTTTCGTCTGCCTTCTCTGTGGTTCGACCCTGCACCACTGTGTTAGTGTAGGAGTAATAAATGTAATTTTGAGGGCCGTGACGACCTCCGGCCGCACCAAAATTTGGCGCCGTTGCTGGGGAAGGCACGCACCGAGAGTCTAGGGTTTAAAAAAAACATAAAAAAAACACAAAAAAAAACTGATTTAAAAAAAAAACTACTTTGAACTATATCTGCTACTTTTGTTGTTTTGAAAAGAAAAATCTGCTTCACAGAGAATTTTTGTGTGTTTAAGCTCATTAAATTTTGAATTAAAAATGGATGTTAATCAGAATTGGAATCAACCGGGACCTAACTGTGTTTGTTGTGGTGATTATGGACATACTACTTGGCAGTGTGTCTATAACCAGCCACAACAAGATGTTTACACTGATGAAAATGAACAATGTGAGTTTAGTCCTATCAACCTAGATAAAATTGAATTAATTGATTCCAAACTAGATGCTAGGGTGGAACAAATTAATAATTGGTTAACTCAAACCCATGAGATTCAACTTAGCGATTCTCAAGAGCGAGATCAAAGAATGAAAAGAATAGAAACCATGCTCTTGGAATTGCAACAAAGGGTTAAAGAATAAGAAGTATTTGAAGAAAAGGTAAAAGAAAATGTTTACAAAAGATTTGAAAATCAAGTGGAAGAAGAAAGTGATAATGAAACTGGACAAGAACCCATTCACTTTGAAAAATCTGACTCTGTTGAACTAAATCTGGAAATAACCAACTCTCTAAATAAAGAACACATCATTGAAAATCCAATAAAGAACTTTAATGGAATCGAGTTGGACAATTTTGAAGATGAATTGAAACAGATTGAAAAAGATAGCCCAGTTCTTTTCATAATTCCTACACTTGAGAAAAATCACTGTTTTAGAAGCTTTGAGAATGAAGTCACTCGGGTTGAAGATATACTTGAAACTAGAAACTTGAATGTTAAAAACTCTTCACCAAATCTTTCTGAAATTCTGAACAATGAGCCTGAAATTGAACTTGGGAACACTTTTGAAGAGAACCTTAAGCTGGATAACATAGAATCTAATTTTTTTGAACCTCAACTGAAAACTTCTCTTCCATGTTTTGGAACTGTAAACCCAATTAATTCTGAAATGATGTTGGATTATAAGGAAGAGGAAATTACATTTGAAGAAAAATTAATAGATGAGTTTTCATTTCCTTATTCTCATAGTAATCACTTTTCTGAATCAGTGTGCAATGAAATGGAAATCAGTGTTGATCAACTTGAGGAGAATTGTCTTAACATGAACATTTTGGAAAGTGAATTTATTGAAACTGAATTGTACAATTCTTCTCCTGAAATTGAATTGCAACACTCAAATGACATGGTTTTAGAAAGTGAGCCTTTTGAACTTGAATATGAAAATGAGGTTGAACACAAACTTGATCTAGGCAGAGCTGATTTGATAGGAGTAGTAGATGTTCAATGTGAGTTAACAGATGAGGATCTTTTGGAAGAGATTTATAACATTTTTAGAGATGAACCACTTAGTGATAACATAAATTCTCTTTCTTTTTTTTCACTTCCATCCTCATCTGTGAAGGGTTCAAAAGATCATCATGATACTGATAGTAGTCTAGAGGGGGAATTAGACTTGAGTTCGAATGCTCATGATTCTATTCAGAACTTTATTGAATCCCCTTTTGAACCTACTATTCAGTATTCACCCACAAGAACCCTTGTATTTGAACCTATGAGTGTTGAAGTTGAGAGAGAAAGCCATGAAAATAATGCTACACCCTTTGAATCACCTAGTACTATGTTGTCCCTTCATGTGAACTCAAATCTTGATAACTCTGAAACAATTCTGGAAGTGGATAGCACTATACCCATTACTGTTAAAGGGTGCTACTTAGGGATTATTTTAGGCTATGATAATTTAGTTGTTGTTGTATTGAGTCTTGAAGCCCACAATTTTCACTGTTCTGTTAAAGATAAATGGGCCAAACACATGTGGTGGTTCCTATTAAGGAAACCACATCCACCTAGTGAATACGGTTAGTTGCTTGGTGAGTCTGGCTGGGGACTTTAAACCTAGTGCTGCATGGGAGGCAACCCATGGTTTGAGTTTTGTTAATAAATAAAAAATTGTGATTAAATAAAGTCTAACTGAAGACTTTAAATTCAGTGCTTCATGGGAGTCAACCCATGCTCTTTCTTTGTGTTTACTTTTGTTCTGTTCTTATTTTACTTTGAATAAATTGATGTTTTTCATGTTCATATATGCTCATATATGCTCTGTGTTTTTAGGAATGCTGCTTGTGTCATCTAAAGAGTGGAATTCCCATGCTGGAGGGTTAATGAAGACACTTCATTTAAGGGAAGTTTTCACTTTCTGCACTTATTTTCTGCTTCTATGTGATTTAATAAATTTTGTTTGTTTTAAAAAAAGTATGTTGCATGTCACTGTGTTAAAGAAAAAAAAAATCTGCTTGTACCTCATTTTTTAGAATCTGTAGCTCATTGATAAAATCTTTCCACTGTTTGAATTTAAGTGTGGGGGGGGGGGGGTACATGTAGAGTGAAAATTTAGTTTCATTGGAATTGTTTTGGCTGATGGGTGTGTAGAATGCATCATTATGCTTTATTTAAAACCCATTTGAACCCAATCTGTTAACTTGCTACATCCTTGTCATTGTTCACCCACAAGAGCAACATGAAATTGTTTGAACTACATTGAAATTTTTTATTACTGGACATAAATGTTAATGCACGTACTTGGATTTGAACCTGCTGATTATTTATTCATTGTGGCAAACAACACTATCTTTGAACTTCATTGAGACCCTTTATACATGTCATATATCTACTAAATTGAAAATTTGTTTTGAACTATAATTGCTTAATTGTTTTATTCCATATTTAGAAGTCAACTTTGGGGACAAAGTTGGGTTTTAAGTGTGGGGGAGGGGGTCAATTCTTGACTGTGCTAAACTGTGTTTAATTGTAATGCTCATCAATTCCCACTGCTTTTAAACTTTTTTTCAAAAAAATGGTCAAAATTTTTCAAAAATTCTTCACAATTTTAGGCTTTACACTGCACTCAAATGAGTCTTGCCTTAGGATGGTGCTTGATTGGAAGTTGAGTCTTGCTTTGAGTCTTAAATGAGTGGTAGTGGATGATTGCTGAGTGGAATTGTTTAGTGGTTTAATGAATTTTGTTTAGGAACTTGTTTTGAGAGTGATATGGGAAACCGTTTAGTGGATTTAAGATCATAATTTTAGGTACTGGAAGTTTGACTTTTATCCGAGGAGCCTTTTCATTATTTTAATTTATAAAAATGATCACTTATATTGAGTCAATGTAAATGGTTTTTATATAAATCTTTTGAAACTGGAGTAATACTGGGCATCTGGGATCCCACGGTGAATCTCTAAGACCTTAGATGCTGGGTGCGTTTCTGTTTACTATAAGCCCTCTGTACACTCTGAATAAGTGCATTGCACAGTGCTTGGCACAAATTACATGGCTTGGGAAAAATAAATAAAGTATCTAGGGTCAAAAATGAATTCATTAAGGTGAGGGGAATGATGAACTCCAGATGAAGAAGGGGACAACTGGTTTATATGGGATTCATTTGGGTTGTATCAATAAAGTGATTTCAAAAAAAAATTATTTATGTATTTTTTGGTACCAAGGGGATTAGTCAAAGTACAAAGTTCCTTTTGTTAAGGTTTTGATTCCACTTTCATTTTACCTTTTATCACTCTTGAATTTAGAAATTCAGCTTGAATTGAAGTGATTCGCTAGGCAGAGTCATATATGAAGCAGGACACCTTCATTTATGGATGATTCATGGTTTACTTGATTTCCCTTTGAGTAGTGGTTCTAGGCGAGACTTTATTTGAGGTATGTGTTCAATAGCCTAAGCACACTTTTTGAGTCCTCTGTTGAAACTTCTCCGAACATTTCTGATTTTTATAATTCACACTTTTTCAAAGATTATAAAACATGGGATTGTTTGAGGACAAACAATGTTTAAGTGTGGGGGAAATTGATGTGGCCTTATTTTTACTCAGTTTGCCACATCTTTTTATTACATTTTATACAATTTATTTAATTATTTTAACACTTTTTAATAAATAAATGCACTTTTGTATTTTTATAAATAAATTTGTCAATTATTCACTTTTTATAACATTTTATGTTATTTTGGACCTTAAAATAATTGATTTATTCTTGATGTGTTTTTAATATAACTAATTTTCAATTTGTTTAGTTAAATCTTTATTTGTTTATTTTATTTAACTTATTATTATTATTAATCATTGAGTTTTCTAATCAATTTACTTTTAATTTTTAAAGTTATATACAACTTAGCTCAGCTTGCCAGACTATCGGTAGCTTAGCTACCGATAGCATGTTACCGGTACACTCTATCGGTGACTCTGCCTCTATCGGTGAGTCTACCTCTATTGGTGACCCTTGTCACCGATACTCTTTTCTATCAGTAAGCCTTTCAATTTTATAAACAACGGTGAGTATTTAGTTGGTTAAATTCTGCCTGACTTTTAATAAGTTAATTTCTAATTAAACAATTATTTAATTAACATAATTCTAATTAATTAATTTAGACTTTATTTTATTAATTATTCTTTAAATTAAGTTATGTTAAAATAGGTTAATTCTATTATTTTATGTGTTTAGTCTTCCTGCTCGTCATTTAAGTAAGTTATTTGTGCTTTTAAATTAATTAAATTGGTTCGCCTTAATTTTATTAGTTCAATTAGTTAATTAATTAATTAATTAACAGTTTTTAAACATTAACTTTATTATTTTATGTATGCAGATTAATTTTTAATCCATTTTATAAAGGTTTAAGTCTACCGGTGATTTAAACTAGCTCTTATGGTGACATATTGGGTCGCCAATGCTAATTTTCATTTTGTGCTGCTACTCTTTAATTAGCGTGTTTAGTTATTTTGATTTAAGTCTTTTATAATTTTAGTTTATTAATTATTTAGTTTATAATTTAAGTGTTTTCAATTAATTATATTAATGTTTTAACGTTTAATAGAAATTTTGTTTTAAATTAATGGTGTTTAGATTTAGGATCTTTATAATTAACTATTTTTTTTATTTCGGTTTAGTTTTAATTTAAGTTCAATTTTTTTTTTAAGATCACCGATAGTTTTTCTAACAACATAATGCTTTTGGTAACAGTTTTATTTTTTATCGGTAGCTGAGCTACCGATAATTCTCACCGATAGCCTTTTGTTTTTTTTTCTTTCTTTCCTCACCGATAATTCCCTTCTATCGGTAGCTACCGATACTGTTTTTTTTTCTTTTCTCACCGACACTTTCCATTTCCACTGTTGCATCTATTCCGCGCAGCTACTAATGGTCCTCTTTTCATGCACAACTACCGATAGCCCTCTTTTCTTCCATCCTACCGATACTGTTTTTTTTAAACCCCATGTCATCGATCCTCCTTCCTTTTCAGCTACCGATGCATCGCCGCCACGCCACTGTTTCTTCCCGCACCTTCTCGATGCCACCCCCATCGATGTGTTGAACCTCTTTGCACCGCCGCATGAGCCGTCGCCACACTGCTGCGGGATGTTGACCGCCGCTGGAGGAAGAGGCGCTGCTGACCGCCGGTGATGAGCTGAGGAGGTGCCGCAGGTACTGTTGCTGAAGACACCGAGGCCACGCCGCTGGAGAAAAACAGCCGCTCCAATGAAATCCACTACGCCGCTTCTTTCCAGTCGCCGATGTCCACCATGAGCAGGAGACATGCTACACCTGCACGAGGTTCGACGGCCGCACCAGAGCCGCTGGAAGAAGGTGGAGAGAGAAACGAGGCCACGACACCTGCTGGATGCGTGCCGTCGGTAATAGAGGTTGACGCTACTCCTGGAGTTGCGTTACAAACCCCACCGCTGGGTGGTTTGGAGAGCCAAGGCCAAGCTAGGAGAAGGGTGCCGCACCGCACTGGATTCGGCAGGAGCTGTTGCTGCCGGTTCTCCAGGAAGAAAGCCTCCCCCTGTGCGCCGAACTTGGGGAAGAAGAAGGGAGAAGACAAAAAAAATAATAATTAAATAAGATATAATAATAAAAGTAATATAAAAGTAAAGTAAAAAGAAAAAGAAAAAAAGTTAAAGTTAAAGTAAATAAACTTTTAAAAGTCAAATTAATATAAATAAATTAATAAAAGTTATGATTTAAAAAATCATAATTTTAATAAATAGATAAATTATAAATTGTAATACAAAAGTAAATTTATAATAAATTTTGATAATAAATTAATTTAATATTAATAGTATAAATTATTTAATTAATAATAATTATAAATAAACTATAAAACATACTTTTTAATTTAAATATATTTAAAACTTAAGTAATAATTTTAATTACTCAATTAAAATTAACTATTTAATTAATTAATATAACAATTTAATTTCATTAATTGTAATAATTAAATTAATAAAACAATCTTAAATTATTAATTAATTAATTTATTTATTTATGTTCTTATTATTTGATAACTTAGTTTAAAAAATGAATAAAATTAATAACTTAGTAAATATTTTATAAACTTAGTTAAATTAATAACTTTTTAATAAATTATGTTTTACCATAGTATTATTTAATGGATAATTTTATAAATGAATTAAAAGTAAATAATAATTAACAATTAACTTATGACTAACTTTCAACGAGTAATTTAATACTCAACTCTAAAAATAACTATTTGTCTTTCTTCGGGTATTTATTTATTTATTCTTCTATTCTAACCTCGCAGGTTCATTCAAGATTCAGGATTATGTCCAGATTCACTTAACTAACTCACCCGGAGTTAGTTATGTGAGTAATTCTTGCGCGACATGCCGGTCGCGAAAAAACGCACGTGTGCGGTGCGCTCGTGAGAAAAAACATGAAGTCGGTGGAATCATGCGGTGACGTGTAGTGGATGACAGAGAGTACTTAAGCAGATCAAGCAGCGGTTTTGGGGATGCTTCCATTCTGATTCGAGGGGGCGACACATTCTTTGACGGAGACTCTCATTCAACATTCCACGACAACACCAATTCGAGGGCGGAGACTCCCGGGAGCAGCACTGGAAACGAGCAGGAGACCAAGGAGCCCGAGTTCAGAGCATTACTTGGGGAGTACATCTTCCCTCTGTCCTTATTATTTGTACTCTGTTCTTGGTTGTTTTACACTTCTTGAATCAATATGATCATAGATTGAACTTTCTAAACTCGGGATTTTTAAAACCTTCTGGTTATGATTTTTAAATCTTCATATGCTTATCTTTTTACGAAATTAGAATCAGTTGGCGAGATTGATTCTGTTTCTAATCTTTGATCGTTCACACTTCAATATTTTCAATTTCATTATTCAATTTCAACTGGCGAGGTTGTTTTTGAATGCATTTTTCAGAACTTAAATATCATTAACTTTGGAGATTTATGGTGAGTTTATTTCCAAAAGTTACCTTTTAAAACTACTTTGCAGTTTGGTTGAGTTTTGGTGTGGCGAACTCCAAGACATAGCCGTCTGCCTGTTGAGTTTCCTGGCGAGGGAAATTCTTCAGATTTTCTTGAAGTGTGATTCGATTGTGAGCTATGGGGAGAACATCCATTTGAACCAATAGTTTAGAATTCCTTTGAGTACTTAGATGATCTCGCTTCTTTGTCTTGCTGCTTTATACTAGTATACTGTATTACTCTTAGTTTAACAGTACTTAGTATAACTTTAGTTTCTTTGTTAGAAAATCTAGTTTCCTCATCCTGTTTCTATATAATCAGTAAAATAAAAAAAATTATAAAAAGTAAAAAGATGCATCCCTCACTACTGACAACAGTGAGGTTTTAGTTTTAAAACCTTAGAAATTTTCGTCTGCCTTCTCTGTGGTTCAACCCTGCACCACTGTGCTAGTGTAGGAGTAATAAATGTAATTTTGAGGGCCGTGACGACCTCCGGCCGCACCACCCACCAACGCGCTTCCGCTACGCCCGGAACCTACAAACATTATGGATCATGAATTGAAATAAATAACTAAAAAATATGTATGTATATAATGATAAAAAAATAAATATAATATATGTATAAAATTACATAATTAATATAATAACCTACGCAATTAGAATGTTAAGATTCTAATCTAATATAAATACAAGAAAAATGAGATCGAATACCGATACATGAAATGTTGTTCATTTTAGATTAAATTAATTGTACCAAATTAAAATAAATAATGATATAATAATTAAAATGAGAAATGAAATATTACGATATACACTTAAAATTATAGATATATAAAACAAAAGCGTTAATAAAATGATGGTTTGAGATATATTCACACAAAAAATGATTATTTAAACTTGGAAAATAATAATAACAATAGTTATTTTAATTAAAAAAAACAATAATAATAATAATAATGTTTGATTGTACAATAATGGATTAAAATTATTTAAGGATAATAAAGTCATAGAAAGTTCTTAATTAGAAAATAATTTATTAATTTATATATATATAATTTAAATATATTCTAATAAATGATAAATATATTAAGATATATAAAAAAATGTACATATATATAGGATATATATATATATATATTTGAACAAGTCTGTATATATATATGTGTGTAATAAATCATTTCTAAAAATTAAAAAAAACGAAAAATGAAAAAGAAAAAATGAAAGGAAGAAAACGACCTGTGTCGTGTTCCTCCTCGGGCCCTGCTCGACCTGCCGACATTGAACCCAAGCCACGCGAAACTCCTTGTAGACCACCATGAAACTCTTCACAACCAATAATAGTGTTGTCATCATCCACTGATCAGACCGACACCATTGACCTTGCCACAACTAGAAGTCGCATCACAACCGACCACCAATCTCTCCGTTAACTACCACCACACCACCATATCTGAACCATCACCTCCCTCCACTGTTCACCACCTTCACCCACAAGATACGCTGAAGCTGAAAACCCCTCGTTGAATTTATCTCCTCATAACACAATAAAAATACATTAGAATTAACGATTTTTTTTTGTTTCAAACCAAATCAGTCTTTTTTTAAGGACCAAGATTCTCTAGAAAGATGATGCTCATCTGTATGTCTCTCTCTTTATAATTTCTCTCTTAAATAGAATTTCTCTCTCTCTCTATCTCATTGAAAAACCTTTCCAAGCCTACTCCCTTCTTTTTTTTTCTTCTGGTTGGATCATCCAGTTCAAGCAAGGTAGGATCCACTACCTTCCTTCAGTTCAAACACCAAAAGTAGAAGAAACCATTTTCAGTTTCCATGTCCAGTAGGTAAGGGTGTATTATGTTTTTATTTCAAACTTTGAATTCTTAAAGTACACACACATATATATATATTATATGTATATATAGTCTTCAATTTCTTCAACTTAATATTTCCTTGAGATTTATACCTATGTAAGGGGAACACATTTATTTGATAAATACTGATATATACAATATTATCATATTTCAAGCATAATTAAATATATATGATATTTTCAATTCATTCAAGTATGATTATACATGTATCAAATTTAATATATATTTTATTCTTTTAAAATATGAAATTATTTTTTCAAATTTAAGCTATATTTTATTCTTTTTCATAAACTAGTTATTTCTAATTCCAAGTTTTTGTGGTGTTTGCAGCAAATTCAAATTTATGATTTAGGATTTAAATTTATGATATATATATATATGCATGTATTTATAAATTTATCAACCATATATATATTTAATAACTCTATGAGAATATACCTCGTGTTATATAAGTATTTTTTTCATACCTATGTTTAAACAATTAAGGTGTGCATGTAATACATTATTTTTCAAATCTTCCACGTTTATATTCATCATGTATATATATATATACTAGTTATAAAAGTCAAGTTTTTATATATATTACATCTTCTTTAAGTATTCCAATTAGGAATGAAATTTATTTAAAATTTTAAAAGGGGGTTTCTTTCATTTTATATATATATGTATGGCCATCATGGCATGATTTGAAATAAACAGGTAATTCATTTCAAAACACGATGTCAACCAAATTAATTTTTTTTGTAAATTAAGCAATGAAGAATTGTTTATTTTAAAAATATCACTGTTATAATTCTTTTATGTGTTATATAGTTTTATTTTTAAAGTTATAAGTTAAGGGTATATTTATTTTTACTTATAATTGTTCATGTAAGTAAAATTATATATATATATATATGTATTTTATTAAAGGAATTATTTTGTGAAAATAGTAATTTTATAGTTATTATTATGTATGCCATTATTTTATGTTCTTATATTTTATGTGTCAAGGAGAGTATCTTCAAAGTTTCAGTAGATTTATACTCTTTATATATATACATAATAAATTATCATGGAATATTTTAAAATAAGAAATATTTCTTATACATGAAAATTCACCTTGAATCTAGGTGATGATCTCACTCAATTCTATATTTTCAAAATTATGCAAGAAATGAAATGTCTTCTATAAAAGTATTACTTTATATAATTTTATGTGAAATACATAATTCTTATTGTTTATGATTATTTTAAGAAGACAAATTTATATATCTATTATTTTATGTGAATAACAATTTACTATTACTATTATTTCTTGTGAAGGGTTTATTCATTCATATCATAATTTTATGCATATAACTAATTAAGAAAATGAGTTTTTAATATTTTTATTTAAGGATGGGTTTTGAAAGATAAATTTTAACATTTTAATGAAAAGTAGTTTATCAAAAATTTTAAATATATGAATGTTAATTATTTTTATTAACAAACCATGCAAAAGATAAATGACTTGAGATTTGGTTGACCATACCTAACAAGTGATTTCCTAAGAAAGTTAATATTTATATATTTACATATAAATATAAGTGTGTATGTATTTAATGCATGAATTATGTTTTTAAAGTAAAAAATCTAGTGAATATATATATATATGTAAAGCCATCTCAAAGATATTTTTATAAAATTAGCACTTGGACATTGTAAACAAGGGGAGTGGTAAGTGAACCCATTCCTAAGGACAAGTGGGTAGACCCAAACAACCTTTAATGTTTAAAGTGGACCCATTGTTTTGTTTTCAAAAGTTTTCTTAGTATTTTCAGAAAAATCACTGGATTATTTTAAAGTGTTTTCAAAGAATAAATATTTTCAAAAGCAATATAATGTTCTCAAAAGATTAATTATTTTCACTGGATTTAAAGAATTTCCAAAAACATAAGTATTTTCAAAAGAGTATATGTATATGTTTTAAAATGCATAAGTATTTTCAAAGGCATTTTTAAAATCATGTTTCAAAATGTTTTTTCAAAAGAGTTTTCAAAAATCTATTATATTTTGAGAAGTGTTTTCAAAATTATGTTTTTAAAATTATAAGTATTTTCAAAGGGTTTCTAAAGTGTTTTCTAAAGCAATTTTAAAATTATTTATCAAAGGTATTTTCAAAATCTATTTTTAAAAGTATTTATCTAAGGTATTTTCAAAATCTATTTTTAGAATTATTTATAAAAGGTATTTTCAAAAGTCATTTTGAAAATTATTTTTCAAAAGGTATAAGTATTTTCAAAATTTTTTTTTTGATATATTTGTAAAAACCCCTTATTAGGAAATCTTTCTCACCATATGTTTTTATTAAAATATTTTCAGGTTCACTTAGAGGTTTCATGGTGTTTTCCTTGACAAAAAGCTAGCATGAGTAAACTTTCATTTATGCCTTTTTATTTACTATCTTAACTTTAATAATATGTAAAAGCAATCATTTTTCTACAAAGTCTCAACTAGAAAATATCCTTAGATATAAATGTTTGTATATTTTTAGTTACTTTTTATAAATAAAAATATATAGCATTTTTATGTACTAGACCCTGAAGTGTGGGTCTGGGGTGCTACAATTGGTATCAAAGGAATGGTTTAGATTACTTTGGAGATTAGGATTTTTAGTTAAAAAATAGTATAGTTTTATAAGTATAAATTTTTAATAAGACCACTATTTTCTAACCTTTCAGATTCTGAAAAATTTAAGAGTTATAAACCCACTTTTAAACTCCTAGGAAGTTAAGTAGACTTTATAAATATAGAACACTAGTAGTTCTATTTTTATAAATTCTGAAAAATGAAATTTCAGAGTTTTCCTTAACTACGACACACAAATTTCGGGGACAAAATTCCATTTAAGGGGGGTATAATGTAACATCCAAGGATTTTAGGATAAATTATTAATGTTTTTTTATTTAAATTATGGAAGAAATAAAATCACATTAATTTGAAATTATTTTAGAAATATGTATAGTCAATTACAATTATAGATTTAGATGGTAAATAACAGAAAAAATATATAATTCAAATTAAGAAGTATGAAATATTAATTAATGGTAAATATAACCTTATAAAAATAAATTGAAACAAAAGTGTTAAGATTTATAAAATATAAACATTATGGAACATTAATTTAAATAAATAAATATAAAATACGTGTAAATATATAGTGCAAAAAATATAATATATGTATAAAATTACATAATTAATATAGTAACCTATGCAATATGAATGTTAAGATGCTAATCTAATATAAATACATGAAAAAATGAGATAAGATAACGATACATGAAACATTGTTATTTTTAGATTAAATTAATTGCACCAACTTAAAATAAATAATGATATAAAAATTAAAATGAGAAATGAAATATTATGATACACACACAATTATAGATATATAAAACAAAAGCGTTAAAAAATGATGGTTTGTGAGACATTCAAAAAAAATGATTAGTCAAACTTGGATAATAATAATAATAATAATAATAATAAAATAATAATAATATTAATAATAATGTTTGATTGCACAATAATTGATTAAAATTATTTAAGGATAATAAAGTCATAAAAATTTATTAATTAGCAAATAATTTATTAATTTAAATATTTATAATTTCATTATATTCTAATAAATGAAAAATATATTAAGATATATCAAAATAAATTACATATATATAGGATATATATATATTTGAACAACATATATATAAGAAATCATTTCTAAACATTAAAAAAACAAAAAACAAAAAATGAAAAAAATGAAAGAAAACAACCCGTGTTGTCTTCCTTCTCAAGCCTTGCTCGACCTGCCAACACTGAACCCAGGCCACGCAAAAATACCTATAGACAACATAGAAACTCTTCACCACCAACACCGGCATTGTCATCATCCACTGATCGGACCGATACCATCGACCTCGCCAATATCAAAAGTTATATCACAACCGACCACCGATCTCTCTATCGACCACCACCGTACCACCTTATTCGAACCACCGACTCCCCCCACTATTCATCACCTTCACCCGCAAGATACGCTGAAGACAAAAAAACCCCACCATCTTCATATCCTCCTTCTCAGACAAGCAAACAACAATAGAATTGACCCTTTTTTCTTTCAAACCAAATCAGTCTTTTTTTAAGAATCAAGATTCTCTAGGAAGCTAATGCTCATCCATATGTCTCTCAATATATAATTTTTTCCTTAGATATAACCCCCCCCCACACTCTCTTTCTATATATATATATCATTGGACAACCTTTCCAAGTCTACTCCCTTCTTTTTTTATTCTTCTTCGGGTTGGATCACCTAGTTCTTGCAAGGAAAGATCCAATACCTTACTTCGGTTCAAACACCTAAAGCAGAAGAAACCATTTTTGGTTTCCATGTCTAGTAGGTAAGGGTGTATTATGTTTTTATTTCAAACATTTCATTCATTAAGTACATAAGTAACTATATATATATATATATATTATATGCATACATGGTTTTCAATTTCTTCAAGTTAATATTTCCTATAGATTTATACCTATATAAGCAGAACACATTTATTTTATATATACTAATATATATAATATTATCAGATTTCAAGTATAATCAAATATATATGATATTTTAAATTCATTCAAGTATGATTATATGTATATCAAATTTAATCTACATTTTATTATTTTAAAATATGAAAGTGCGTTTTCAAATTAAAATGTAAGGGGAAATATTTTTTTATAAATTAGTTACTTCAAATTCCAAGTTTTTGTGGTGTTTGTACAACTTAAAATTTATAAAGGATTTAAATTTATGATATATATATAAATATATATGCATGTAATTACAAATTTATCAACCATATATATCCTCCAACGGCCCGAAGGCCTTTAATTTTTTTATTATAAAAATCAATCCCCCTTTTAAGCATGAGAATATAACTCATGTTAGATAAGTTGTCATGACCCATTCCACAGGGCCCGGATGTGACTACACCAAGCCCACCTTCCATAGGCCATGGGTTGGTGACTAGCACCTGAAGGCTTTTCCCGAATAGGGAAGGCATTTCCTTAGAGATATGTACACACTCAAAAAGGAAAACTGAAGTAAACAACCAACACAAGTAAGGTATAACCACGAGAGTAAAGTACAACCACAAGTACAACTGTAAACTGAAAATAGTGGGTCGGAATACAAGCCCTAGAAACTAAAAAGAAAGTAAACAGCTATCGCATCTGACCTAGAGCTCTACCTGGAGGGTAGTAGCTGTAAGTCTGAAGTCAAAGAAGAGGATATCGACTGATCCTATCGCACCAAGCTCCACCAAGTCCCGAACCTCCAAAGTCTACCTCAGAGCGTCTATAGTCTTCACCAGACACACATGTGTGGGAAGAGCCTGTGCAGGGGTGAGTATAACAACTCAATAGGGGATCCTGAGACCCCTGAAGGTCTCCCAGTAATCCCCAAAGGAAAAAATCAAAAAAAATACCACAAAGGTAATATCATAAGAATGATCTAAATCATGAAGCACAAAACAAAAGAGACAGCTCACTCTAACGGTATAACTTCAAGGTTACAGGGATAAGGATGACTAGTCATAAATCCAAATCATATTATCTATAGTAACTATACTACTGAATTGTATAGGTCCCTGTATGATAACCCATATTGGATGCTAGATTCTGACCCGTATTGGTCGCTGGTGCTGACCCGTATTGGTCGCTGGTGCTGACCCGTATTGGTCGCTGGTGCTGACCCGTATTGATCACTGGTGCTGACTCGTATTGGTTTCTGGTGCTGAACAGTATTGTTCACTAGTACAGTGGTAGAAATGATTAGTTGTACAATTAGATCATCCCACTCTGGAGTTTCTGTTGCTGACCCATATTGGTCTCTCTTCTTTTTCATGTCACAACCAGCCACTGGATTCCCGCACAAAGCACGCTTGATCTCCGGAAGACTCTAATCCTCAAGCCATCAGTCATATTTTAACCGGTACAAAGTCCCACAAAAATCATACCCAAGGGACTGCCCCATCATAGGGGTCCCAACGTGACAGACGGTGCGTCGATCGGATGCCTGGTCTGCGAGACATTGTCACTTTTGTAAAAAGGGTCTGGTTGGATTCAAGTCTGATCCAACCTAAGACACATGTCAAACTCCATCAAAACTCACTTAGAGTATCTACAAAGGACCACCTTGTAACAATGGTCCTTATTCTATAGACGGCGTGTCGATCGGATGCTCAGTCTATTAGCTACACCCCTTTTCGTGAAACGGGGGTGATCGCACCTCGGTCTGGTCTAGCTCGGTCGGGCCCGTCAAAATATGCCAAAGGGCCGCTTATCGAAAAGGGGTTCCAATGCCACTGATGGCGTGTAAAAAAAACACTTGGTTCATCAGTTATATGCGTTTCTTTATTTGGGGGTCAGTTGGATCTGGGCTCGGTCCGACTCGGTTAGGCCGACCCGACCCAACGGGTCCTGGGGTCTACCTGACCCCGCCCGAGTCCGGACCATTAAGGGTCGGCTCGATTCATTGCGTCCGGCCCATCAGGGTCAGCCCAGCTGGTTTGCGGGCCCGAGCCACGGTTGGCCCGACCCGTCGGGTGGGGCTATACCCACCCACGCCGGCCCACAGGTCTGGCCTAGCCCGCTGGGCCGTGGGTTAGGTTTGGCCCACTGGGTGGGTTTGGCCCACAGGGAGGGTCTGGCCTGTTCGGCCGGCCCGCGTCCGGATCGCGTCCATCCAGTTCGGACGGCCCACGTCTGGCCTGTTCGGTTGGCCCGCATCCATCCCGGTTCGCCTGAAGGTGGACCGTCTCCAACTGGTCCCACTGACATGGGGCCGTTTCATCCGTCCAGTGGGGAACTGCCCCACCACGTGCAATGGTCGACCAGATGGCCGATCGGTCTCTAGCTAACGTGGCTCGGCGCGGGGCCGCACTGCCCCTCCTGCCACGACTGCTGCCGTCGGCTGTGCCTGTGGGCGCCACCCTTCTCTCACGTGATCAGATCGGGTCAGCCACCTCTTTCCACTGCAGCGTGCGATGGCGCGACGCCTTCCCACCACCCATGGTTGGTTACCGCGAGCCTCCTCCGGCTACCATCGACTACTGCCGGCATAGCGCGCCGACAGTTCTTTCCGTGGGCCATCAAATGTGCTCCGGTAGTCTGTTCTTGGTGCTGTCTACACCTATAAGCCACCCAGACTACCGTCATCACAGCGTGACCATCTGTCTCGCATTGCTGTAAAAAATAAGGAAAGCTGTCCTCAAAGAACGCAATGTGAACGAAACGGTGGAGGGTCCAGGCCTTGTTCGTTCAGCCTGCACCCTCCGTGTTAACATGATAACAAGTGGGGGAATATTTATCTAACATTAAAGAATTAAATAAACTCTTTTCAATAATGTTAAACCAAAACCAAACATAAACCCCCTACCTCGAATTTCGCTGGAGGTGTCGCGGTTGCGGTGGGAGGAGCGTCCACGTTGGATGGACTCGTCGACATTCGTCATTCCCAGATCATTGCCGTTCAAGCTTTCATCCTCTATCATTGTATGTTTCCGCAGTACTTTGCCAGAGTTTCCTCGCTTGAAGAAGCCGTGCCAAAACCCCACCCTGAGCTCCATTTAAATAGGAGAGAGGAAAGGTGAGTAACGCGTTGAAGAATTAATGAGGTTCATTAAATGAATTAAGGAACCTCTTTTAATTCACAACAATGGAGTTACGCATTTGGTGAGTCAAGCCATTAAATAGATTGAAAAGTCACCGGTCCCACCACCGCCGCTCATCCGTTGGAGAAAAATAAAATAAAATAACAATTTCATGTTATTTTATTATTCTTTAAAAAGTCCAAAAACTATCTCTTCCTCCCGAACAGCTACGGTCGAAGTGAATCCTCCCTTAAGAGAATCCTAGCACCGCAGATTCAACAGTTCTCTCAGATTTTTAATCTGAGAATCAGTTCAAAAGATATAAAACGCCACCCGCGTGATTACTAAACGTACCTTAAAAAAAGTTTAGAAATTCATTCTGGGCACACCAGGCCTTAGAATCACGTGCCGTCAATTTTCAGACTCATAAAAATCCCAAATAATTTTAAAAAAATTTACATGGAATTTTTGGGTCTTTACATTATCCATACCTTAGGGATTTACGTCCCCAAAATCCAAATAAGGATACACAAACAATGAGGGGTACTGGGAACACATATGAGCCTCTCGCTCCCATGTGCTATCCTAGAGATTCCTGTGTTTCCACTGAACGCGCACTAGAGGTATCAACCGCCCATGAAGGATCCACTCCTGTCGATCCTCTATCTCCACCGGGTACTCCACAAATGTCACCCCATCGTCAATCTACAGCTCTCCATGGTTGATGACGTGATATGGGTTATGCACGTATCTCCTCATTTGGGATACATGGAAGACATAGTGCACCCTCTCTAACTGCGGTGGAAGTGACAAGTGGTACACCACCTTGCCAATCCTCCAAAGTATCAGGAGTGGTCTGATAAACCTTGGTGAGATTTTTCCACCTAGGACAAATCTCCATAGTCCCTGTCGAGGGGAGACTCGCAAGAATACATGGTTCCCCTCTTGGAACTCCATTGGTCTCTGTTACCTATCGACATAGGACTTCTGTTGGCCCTGTGCAGTCTTCATATGCTCTCTAATGACCTAAAACTTCTTAGTGGTAGCCTGTACCATCTCTAGGCCCATGAGTGCTGGATCTCCTAGATCCATCTAGCACAAGAGTGATCTGCACGGTCATCCATACAACACCTCAAAAGGGGCCATACCAATTGTGGTGTGATAACTGTTGTTGTACATGAACTTCACCAAGGGTAGGTGGTCCTCCCATCTATGACCAAAATCCAAGACACATGAACGAAGCATGTACTCTATGGTTTGGATGGTCCGCTCAGTTTGACCATCTATCTGTGGGTGAAAAGCTGTGCTCAAGAGAAGCTGAGTCCCGAAAGCCTCCTGCAACCCTTTCCACAATCAGGATGTGAAGCATGCGTCATGGTCTGAGACTATCGTCAAACGCACCCCGTGAAGTCACATGATCTTATGAATGTAGAGACATCCCAAGATCTTTACCGAACCCTTATCTCAAATAGCAAATAAGTGGGCCGAATTGGTGAAGCCTGCTGGTACCTGGTGCTCAACCTTCACTTATTGGAAAGTGAGGCATCTAGAAACAAACTCTACCACATCTTTCTTCATCCCTGGACACCAGTACTGATGTTGAAGGTCCTGATACATCTTCATCACTCCTGGATATACTTCCAAGGGGGATGTATGGAACTCCCTCAGCACCTCCTCTCATAGTGCCACTGGTACAATTGTACGTCCTCTGAAAAGGATAACGTGCTCCCCACCTTTAGAATATTCATCAGGTACATGGCCTGAGGATATTTGAGCACATGCAGTCTTGCAACTACTGTATCCAAGTTGCGCCTCCCTGACTTGCTGAAGGAGAGAAGGGGAAACTACCATTGACTGGAGGTAGACTGTCTCATCTCTATCCACGTAGGATATCTGAAGCAAGGCTAACTGCTCTGAAGCCTCATTCAGTAGCTGTGAACTCGATCTCCTGCTAATTGCATCTGCCACTATGTTCCCCTTCTCAAGAGTATAGACTATATCAAAGTCATAGTCCTGGAGGAACCCTAGCCAACATCACTATCTCAAATTAAGATCTTTCTGTGTGAAGATATATATGAGACTCTTGTGGTCTAAGTAAATAATGAACTGCTCGTTCATCAAGTAGTGTCACCACATCTTCAGTGCGAAGACTAATGCTACCAACTCCAAGTCATGAGTCAAATAATTTTACACATGAAGCCTCAACTATCGTGAGCCATAAACAATCACTGCATCATCCTACATCAGGATGCAACCGAGTCTGGTCCCTGATGCATCACAGTAAACCACATAGTTAGTGCCCTCCTCCGGCAACCTCAAGATGGGAGCACTGGTAAAGCTCTTCCTCAGCTGTTGAAAAATTTGCTAGCATGTATCTGAACACATTAAGGGTTTCCCCTTCTTCTTCAAGGTAGTCATAGGTGCTGCTAATCTAGAGAAATTAGGTACGAATCTTCGATAGTAGCATGCTAATCCAAGGAAGCTCCGCACTTTAGTAACACTCCTAGGTGGCTCCCAAGAAAGTACTAACTTGATTTTCACTGGATCCACTACAAATCCAACCTCTAAGATGAAGTTTCCCAAGAATTAGACCTTCCGTATCCATAACTCACACTTCAAGAGCTTCCCATATAACTGGTGCTCCCAGAGTGTGTCCAGAACTATCCTCAAGTGTACAACGTGCTCTTCCTCGGACGCTGAGTACACCAAGATTTCGCTGATGAATAATACCACAAAGCAATCGAGGTATGGCTAAAATATCCTATTCATGAGCCCCATGAACACTGCTGGAGTTTTGGTCTCACCGAAAGGCATCACCAAGAACTCATAATGGCCATATCGATATCTAAAGGCTGTCTTCGGTACGTCCTCATCCTATACTCTGAGCTGATGATAGCTTGATCTGAGGTCTATCTTCAATAACCACTTTTCTCTTTTCAATTGATCAAATAGATCATCAATCCTTGGAAGAGGATACTTGTTCTTCAAAATCACCTAGTTTAGGTGTCGGAAGTCCACACATAGCCTCAAACTTCTGTCTGCCTTCTTGGAAAAGAACACCAGGGATGCCCATTGAAAAAAACTAGGCCTTATGAATCCCTTCCTCTGTAAGTCATCCAACTGTACCCTCATCTCTCGGAGCTCCGTAGGGTCCATCTGATATGCTGGTGTATATATCAGTGTTGTTCCTAGGTACAAGTCAATGTGGAAATCTACCTCTCTACGAGGAGGTAGTCCTAGGAAATATTCTAGAAAGACTTCCTCATACTCATACACCACCACTAGAAACTGTGGACTTTCCTCATCCACCGTGTCTAAGGTCATGCAAGCCAGCTAATATGTAATCGGTTGCACACTCCTGATTTCAAGTCCATCTTGTGCTGCTCTTTTTTTCTTCTCAACAACAAAGGAAAACTGGCCTCCACCTCTACGCATACATCACACTGTACATCTCAAGTATTCAATCTGTGCATGAACTGCTGATAACCAATCCATGCCTATAATGAAGTCGTAGGGATTAAACACCACTACTAGAAGATCCCATCTGAAGCTCTCTCCTCTGAGAGTAAGATCACACTGTCGGAACCAGTGTGTGACCACTGAATCTCCTCCCGCAGGAGTATCCAAATGCAAAGGTCGAGCTAAAATATCAGTCGGAATCTTAGAGTCTCGAACTAAGTCCATGACAAGGAAAGAATGGACAACACTTATGTTGATAAGCACTATTATAAAGTAGAGAAGATACATATCATACCTCGTATCATCTCAGGGATGTCAGGATCGTGAGCCTTTACTTCCTGTAACTGGGCCTATCCCCATCCACCTGCTCCCTGATCTCATGGTGGACCACCTGCGGGTGGTGGTGGTAGTACCTGGTGACCTTGACCACCTCCCGCTACATGTCCTACTCCCCTACCTCGTCCGCCACCTGGATGATGCTCATGCTCCTGCCGCTGTCTCTGTGGCCCCTCCACCGTATGCCAATCATCCGTGTAGGGATTCAGATAGTCACGAGTTCTGTGACCCTGTCCCCCATAGGAAAAACAGATCATGCATCGCTGGTGGATCCCTCAGCCTCTCGATCCTCGTACCTATGACCCTGCATCCTAGGGTCTCCCTCTAGAAGGTCTAGCCTACTTGGGTTTATGCGTCGTCTGTCTACTGCCAGCTGTAGATGACTCTGCTACCTGTTATCTGGCAGGGGCTCTCACTGTCATTGCCTGCTCATCAAGGAATCTATCCATCAACAAGGCTCACTCTAGCACCCCAGCATGCATTGGGATGATGAGAGAAACTGTCGCAGCTCTGATCTCTCATCAGATCCCCTGGTCAAAGGTCCGGGCCCTACAGTAAGGGTCCTGTACCATGTCGGTGGATTATCGGGATAGGTCAGTAAATCTCACCGAGTACTAAGCCACAGTCTAGATGAACTACTGTACATGCATCAACTCCTGAATATGCACAGGACGTAGTGTTACTGGCAGGAACTTTTCCCTTAAAAGGCTCTCAAAGTCCAGCCAGGTGAGGGTCATCTCCTCATGCACCTAGAGCGTCGACCTCCACCATCATCCTGCTGAGCCCTGAAGAAGGATAGCGTCCAAGATCGCCATCTGTTTGAAGGGTGTCTCTACTAAGTGAAAGACCCGCAAAACTGCCTCAAGCCAGTACTCTACTGCTTGGGGGTCCGTCTCGACTCGAAAACTTGGAGGCCTCTATCTTTAGAACTCATGAAACATGCTCAGCCGGTGTTCATGATCCACTGGTAGAATATGCTACTCAATGGGTGGTGGTGCTGCTGGTACACCACCCAAAGGTTCCATCACTGTGAGTGGTCCCTGTACCGATGCCTCATCGCTCGGTGGTCCATTGTCACAATCTCTAACCGGAATCCTAGCTAGCTGTCTTCATGGAGACATCCTATAAAAAATAGATTCTCCTTGGTCAATAAGTTATACCTAGTGAGTAGACTCAAGAAAGATCAAGAAAACTTTTAAAAACACTAGCAACTAGTGTTTTCATATACCGAGTTGTAAAATAGAATTATGGGTCCTGGTGTATAGATACGTCCACCACCGCAGCAACACTACACTCCATATACTGAAAACCGAACTCAAGACACTTTACACCATTACCTTATTAAAAGTAGACTCTTTCTTCTTCTAGTATAACCGACCGCACTCTAATACCACTTTGTAATTACCCATCCCACAGGGCCCGAACGTGACTTCCCCAAGCTCGCCTTCCATAGGCCGGGGGTTGGTGACTAGCACCTGAAGGCTTTTCCTGAATAGGGAAGGCATTGCCTTAGAGATCTGTACACACTCACAAAGGGTAACTGAAGTAAACAACCAAAAAAAGTAAGGTATAACCACAAAAGTAAAGTACAACCACAAGTACAACTGTAAGATGGAAATAGTGGGCCAAAATACAATCCCTAAAAAATGAAAAGAAAGTAAATAGCTGTTGCATCTGCCCTGGAGATCTACCTAGAGGGTATTAGCTGTAAGTCTAAAGTTTAAGAAGAGGATCTCGGCAGATCCCATCACACCAAGCTCCACTAAGTCCCGAACCTCCAAAGTCTGTCTCGAAGCGTCAGTAGTCTTCACCAGACACACACGTGTGGGCGGAGCCCATGCAGGGGTGAGTATAATAACTCAGTAGGGGACCCCGAGACCCCCAAAGGTCTCTCAGTAATCCAAAAAGGAAAAAATCAAAAGAAATATCACAAAGGTAATATCATAAGAATGATATAAATAATGAAGCACAAAACAAAAGAGACAACTCACTCTAACGGTATAACTTCAAGGTTACTGGGATAGGGATGACTAGTCGTAAAGCCAGATCATCTTATCCATATTAACTCTATTACCGACCTGTATAAGTCACTGTATGCTAACCTATATAGGTATCTAGATGCTGACCCGTATTGGTCACTAGATGCTGACCCGTATTGGTCCCTGGTGCTGACCCGTATTGGTCACTGGGGATGACCCGTATTGGTCGCTGGTGCTAACCCGTATTGGTCGCTGGTGCTGACACGTATTGGTCGCTGGTGCTGACCCGTATTGGTCACTGGTGCTGACCCGTATTGGTCACTGGTACAGAGTTAGAGATGATTAGTCATACAACCAGATCATCCCACTCTGGAGTTTCTGTTGCTGACCCATATTGGCCACTTTTCTTCTTCATGTCACAACCAGCCACTGGATTCCCGCACGAAGCATACCTGATCTTCGGAAGACTCTGATCCTCAAGACATCAGTCATGTTTCAACTAGTATGAAGTCCGGAAAAAATCATACCCAAGGGACCGCCCCGTCATAGGGGTCCCAACATGACAGACGACGTGTCGATCGGACGCCTGGTCTTGGAGACATGATCACTTTTGTAAAAAGGGCCCAGTTGGATTCAATTCTAATCCAACCAAAGTCACATTTCAAACTCCATCAAAACTCACTTAGAGTATCTCCAAAGGACTGCCTTGTTACAAGGGTCCTTATGCCATTGACGACGCGTCGATCGGATGCCCGGTCTGTTAGTTACACCCCTTTCCGTGAAACGGGGGTGATCGCACCTTAGTCCGGCCTAGCTCGGTCGGGCACGCATGGGTATGCCAAAGTGGCCTCTTCCCGAAAAGGGGTCCCAACTCCAATGATGACGTGTCAAATGGAAACTTGGTTTGTCAGTTACAAGAATTTCTTTATTCGGGGGCCGGTTGGGTCTAGGCCCGGTCCGACTCGGTCAGGCCGGCCCGACGCAACGGGTCCTGGAGTATACCTGACCCCACTCAGGTCCGACCCGCTAAGGGTTAGCCTGGTTCACTTGGTCCGACCTGTTGGGGTCGGCTTGACTGGTTTTCAGGCCCAGGCCACGGTTGGCCCAGCCCGTCGGGTGGGGTTTGGCCCACCTGCGCAGGCCCACTGGGCCGCGGGTCCGACCCGGTCCGCCTGAAGGCAGACCGTCTCCAGCTGGCCCCGTAGACGCTAGGCCGTTTCATCCGGCTGGTGGAGTGCTGCCCCACCGCATGCAAGGGTCGGCCAGATGGCCAACCAGTCTCCAGCCGATGCGACGCGGCTCGGGGCCGCGCCGCCCTATCCTGCCACGGCCCGCCGGCGGCGCCTACAGGCGCCGCCCTTCTCCTGCGTGGCCAGCTCGGGCCAGCTGCCTCTTCCCATCGCGGTGCGCTGCCTTCCCACTGCCCATAGCCGGTTACCATGAGCCTCCTCCGGCCACTTTCGGGCACCACCGGCATGGCGCGTGGGTGGTTCTTTCCATGGGCCACCAAGCATACTCCGGTGGTCCGTTCTTGGTGCAATCTGCACCTATGGGCCTCCTAGAATGCCACTGTCACATCATGACTCTCTGTCTCACGTTTCCGTAAAAAATGAGTAAATTCGCCTTCAAAGAACACAACATGAACGAAGCGGAAGAGGGTCCAGGCCTTGTTCGTTCAGCCCACGCCCTCTTCGTTAACATGATAACAAGCGGGAGAATATATATCTAACATTAAATAATTAAATAAACTCTTTTAAATAATTCTAAATCAAAACCAAACATAAACCCCCTACCTTGATATTCGCTGGAGGTGTCACGGTCGCAGTAGGAGGAGCATCCATGCTGGATGGACTCGTCGGCATTCATCGATCCCGGATCGTTGTTGCCTGAGCATTCATCCTCCGTCGGTGGATGTTGCTGTAGAACTCCTTCAGAGTTTCCTCGCTTGAAGAAGCTGTTCCAAAACCCCAGCCAAGCTCCATTTAAAAAGGAGGGGGAAAGATGAGTAATGCGTTGAAGAATTAATGAGGTTTATTAAATAAATTAATGAACCTCTTTTAATTCACAACGGTTGAGTTACACAACTGGTGAGTCAATCCATTAAATGGCTTGACAAGTCACCAGTCCCTCCACCTCTTCTCATTCGTTGGAGAAAAAGAAAATAAAATAACAATTTCATGTTATTTTATTATTCTTTAAAAAATTCCAAAAACTATATCTTCCTCCCAACCAACTACGGTCGATGTGAAGCCTCCCTTAAGCGAATCCCGGTGCTGCGGATTCAACAATGCCCTCATATTTTTAATCCTACCACTGGTTTAAAACATAGAAAACGTCACCTGTGCATTTACTGAATGTACCTTAAAAAAAGTTTAAAAATTCATTCCGGGCACACCGGGTCTCGGAATCACGCACCGTCAATTTTTGCAAACTCATAAAAATTCCAAATAATTTAAAAGAAATTTACATGGAATTTTAGGGACTTTACATAAGTATTTTTCATACTTATGTTTAATCAATTAAGGTGTGCTTGTAATACATTATTTTCAAAATCTTCCATGTTTATATTCATCTTGTATGTATATATATATATATATATATATATATACTAATTCTAAAATTTAGGTTTTTATATGTATTACATCTTCTTCAAGTATTATAATTAAGAATGAAAGTTATTTAAATTTATGTAAGGGGGTTTCTTTCATTATATATATATATATACATTCCTGGCCATCATGGAATGATTTTAAATGAAGGGAAATTCATTTCAAAACATGATGTTAAGGAACTTAATATTTTTTTTTAAATTAAGCAATGAAGAACTATTTATTTTGAAAACATTACTTTTATAATTCTTTTATGTGTTATATAGTTTTGATTTTACAACTATAAGTTTAGGTTATATTTACGTTTACTTATAATTATTCATGAAAGTAAAATTATATATATATGTATGTATTTTATTAAGGTAATTATTTTGTGAAAATAGTAATTTTATAGTTATTGTTATGTACGACATTATTTTATGTTCTTATATTTTATGTGATAATGAGAGTAGCCTCAAAGTTTCAAGAGATTTATACTCTTGACATATATAAATATTAAATTATCATGGCATAGTTTGAAATAAGAAATATTTTTTATGCATGAAAATTCACTTTGAATCTAGGTGGCGATCTCGCTCAATTTGATATTTTACAAATTATGCAAAAAATGAAATGTTTTAATTAAAAGTATTACTTTATATAATTTTATGTGAGATAAATAATTGTTATTGTTTATGATTATTTTAAGAAGAAAAATTTATATATCAATTATTTTATGTGAATAAAAATTTACTATAAATATTATTTCATGTGAAGGGTTTATTCATGCATTTCATCATTTCATGCATAGAACCAATTAAGCAAATGAGTTTTTAATATTTTTACTTAATGATGGTTTTGGAAGATAATGTTTAATGTTTTAATGAAAAGTAGTTTATGTGAAATTTTAAATGCATGGATGTTAATTATTTTTATTAACAGACCATGAAAAATCTAAATGACATGATATTTGGTTGTACAAAACCTAACAAGTGATTTCATAATATAGTTAATATTTATATATTTACATATAAATATAATTGTGTATGTATTTAATGCATGAATTATATTTTAAAGCTAAAAATTCAATGAAAATGTATATATATGTAAACCAAGCTCAAAAAAGTTTTTATAAAATTGGCACTTGGACATTGTAAACAAAGGGAGTGGGAAGTGAACCCATTTCTAAGAACAAGTGGGTAGGCCTAGATAGCCTTCAATGTTTAAATTGGCCCCATTGTTTTGTTTACAAAAGATTTCTTAGTATTTTTATAAAAATCATCGAATTATTTTAAAGTGTTTCCAAAAAGTAAGTATTTTAAAAAACAAGATATTGTTTTCAAAAGTGTAAGTATTTTCATAGGCTTTAAATTATTTCTAAAAGAATAATTATTTTCAAAGTAGTATATTTATATGTTTTAAAAGGTGTAATTATTTTCAAAGGAATTTTCAAAAGGTTTTTCAAAAGAGTTTTCCAAAAGCTATTATATTTTGAAAAGTGTTTTCATTTTTTTTTAAAATTATAATCATTTTCAAAGAATTTATAAAGTGTTTTCCAAAGTTATTTTAAAATTATTTATCAAAGGTATTTTTAAAATCTATTTTTAAAAGTATTTATCAAAGGTATTTTCAAAATCTAATTTTAAAATTATTTATCAAAGATATTTTCAAAATATATTTTCCAAAGTATTTTTCAAAAGATATAAGTATTTTCAAAAAAGTTTTTCACTGGATTTTAAAAAACCCCTTATTGGGAAATTTTTCTCACCCTATGTTTTTATAAAATGTTTTCAGGTTTACTTAGAGGTTTCATGGATCTTATCTCGATAAGGAGCTATCACGAGAAAAATTTCATCACTGCCTTTTTATTTACTATTTTAACATTGATAATATGTAAAAGTGGTCCTTTTCCTCAAAAGCCTAAACCAAAAAGGATCCTGATATGTAAATGTCTGTATATTTTCCAATCCTTTTTATAAAAAAATACACATCATTTCTATGTATCAGACCCAGAAGTACAGGTTTGGTGTGCTACAGTTGGTATCAAAGGAAATATTTAGATAACTTTGGAGATTATGACATTTAGTTAAAAATAAGTAGAGTTTTTAAGTATATATTTTTAGTAAGACCTCTATTTTATAACCTTTTAGATTAAGAAAAATCTTAGAGTTAAAAACTTACTTTTGAACTCCTAGGAAGTTAAGTAAACTTTATAAATATAGAACTCTAGTAGTTTTAGTTTTCCAAATTTTAAAAAATGAAATTTTAGAGTTTTCCTTAACTACGACACATGAATTTAGAGGATGAAATTCTGTTTAAGGGGGGTAGAATGTAACAACCTTATATTTTTGGATAAATTATCAATTTTTCTTTATTTAAATTATGGTATAAATCAAATCACATTAATTTGAAATTATTTTAGAAATATGTATAGTCAATTATAATTATAGATTTAGATGGTAAATGATAGATAAAATATATAATTCAAATTAAGAGGTATAAAATATTAATTAATGGTAAATATAACCTTACAAAAATAAATTGAAACAAAAATTTTAAGATTTATAAAATATAAAAATTATGGAACATGAATAGAAATAAATAACTATAAAATATGTATATATATAATGATAAAAAATAACTATAATATATGTATAAAATTACATAATTAATATAGTAACCTATACATTATAAATGTTAAGATGCTAATCTAATATAAATAGAGGCAAAACGAGATCAGATAGTGAAACATGAAACATTGTTCTTTTTAGATTAAATTAATTACACCAACTTAAAATAAATAATGATATAATAGTTTAAATGAGAAATGAAATATTACAATACACACACAATTATAGATATATAAATCAAAAGTGTTAAAAAAAAATGGCTTGAGATACATTAAAAAAATGATGAGTCAAACTTTAATAATAATAATAATAATTATAATAAAAACAAAAACAACAACAATAATAATGTTTGATTATACAATAATGGATTAAAATTATTGAATGATAATAAATTCATAAAAATTCATTAAATTTAAAATAATTTATTAATTAAATATATATAATTTCATTATATTCTAATAAATGATAAATATATTAAGATATATAAAAAAAGAAAATATATATAGGATATATATATATATATATATTTGAACAAGTGTGTGTGTATATATATAATAAATTTTTTCTAAACATTAAAAAAATGATAAAAGAAAAAGAAAAAATGAAAGGAAGAAAACGGCGCATGTCATCTTCCTCCTTTGGCACTACTTGACTCGCCAAAACTGAACTCAGGCCACACAGAACTCCATGTAGACCACCATGAAACTCACCACGAACAACACCAGTGCTGTTGTCATCCACCGATTGGATCGACACCATCGACCTCACCACCGTTGGAAGTCACATCACGACCGACCACCAGTATCTCCATCGACCACCACCACACCACTATATATGAACTACCACCTCCCTCTATTATTCATCACATTCACCCACAAGATATGCTAAATCCGATAACACCCTATTATCGTCATACCCTCCTTCTAACACAAAGAAAACTATAGTATAATTAACCATTTTTATTTCAAATCAAATTAGTCTTTTTTTAATAATCAAGCTTCTCTGGGAAGCTAATGCTCATTCGTATGTCTATCTCTGTATAATTTATTCCTTAGATAGAAACTCTCTCCCTCTATAATTGGATAGAATTTACAATCCTAATCCCTTTTTTTTTCTTCTTGTTGGATCACCCAGTTCAAACAAGGTAGGATCCACTGCCTTCCTTCGGTTCAAACACCTAAAGCAGAAGAAACAATTTTCCATTTCCATGTCCAGCATGAGAGTGTATTATGTTTTTATTTCAAACTTTTTATTCTTCAAGTACATAAGTACACACACACACATATATATATTATATGCGTATATAGTTTTCAATTTCTTCAAGTTAATATTTCCTTGAGATTTATACCTATGTAAGGGGAAAACATTTGTTTAATATATAATGATATATACAATATTATCATATTTCAACCATAATCAGATATATATAATATTTTCAATTCATTCAAGAATGATTATACATGTATCAAATTTAAGCTACATTTTATTCTTTTAAAATTTTAAAGTGTGTTTTCAAATTAATATGCAATAGGAAACCTTTTCTTATAAACTAGTTATTACCAATTCCAAATTTTTGTGGTGTTTGCAACAACTTAAAATTTATGATTTATGATTTAAATTTATGATATATATATATGCATGTAATTACAAATTTAACAACCATATATATATTTAAGCACTCTATGAGAATATACTTCATGTTATATGAGTATTTTTAATACTTATGTTTAAGAAATTAAGGTGTGCATGTAATGCATTATTTTCAAAATATTTCATTTTTATATTCATCATGTATATTTGTATATATATATATACTAATTATAAAATTCATGTTTTTTATATGTATTACATCTTCTTCAAGTATTCTAATTAGGAATGAAAGTTATTTAAATTTATATAAGGGTGTTTCTTTCATTATATATATATATATATGCCCGGACATCATGGAATGATTTTAAATGAAAAGGTAATTCATTTCAAAACATGATGTAAATAAAATAATATTTTTTAAATTTATAAATAAATAATTTTTTATTTTAAAAATATTAATTTTATAATTCTTTTATGTGTTATATATTTTTTATTTTAAAGTTATAAGTTAAGGGTATATTTAATTTTACTTATAATTGTTCAGGAAAGTAAAATTATATATATGCATGTATTTTATTAAGGGAATTATTTTGTGAAAATAGTAATTTTATAGTTATTATTATGTATGCCATTATTTTATCTTCTTATATTTTATGTTACAATGAGAGTATAAGTTTCTAGAGATTTAAACTTTTGACATATATAAATAATGAATTATCATGGCATAGTTCAAAATAAAAAATATTTATTATGCATTAAAATTCACCTTTAATCTAGGTGATAATATTGCTCAATTCGATATTTTACAAGTCATACAATAAATGAAATGTCTTATTTAAATTTATTACTTTATATAATTTTATGTGAGATACATAATTTTTATTGTTTATGATTATTTTAAGAAGGAAAATTTATATATCTATTATTTTATGTGAATAACAATTTACTATGACTATTATTTCATGTGAAGGGTTTATTCATGCATGTCATTATTTTATGCATAGAACCAATTAAGCAAATGAATTTTTAATATTTTTATTTAAGGATGGGTTTTGAAAGATAAACTTTAACATTTTATTAAAAGTAGTTTATGGGTATTTTTAAATACAAGGTTTTTAATTATTTGTATTAACAGACCATGAAAAAGCTAAATGAAATGAGATTTGGTTGTACCAAAACTAACAAGTTATTTCCTAAGAAATTTAATATTTATATATTTACATATAAATATAATTGTGTATGTATTTAATGCATAAATTAAGTTTTTAAAGAAAAAATCCAGTGAAAATATATATATATGTAAAGAAAGCTAAAAAATGTTTTTATAAAATAGGCACTTGGACATTGTAAACAAGGGGAGTAGGGATTTAACCCATTTCTATAGAAAAATGGGTTGTCCAAGACAACCTTTAATTTTTAATGTGGCCCCATTATTTTGTTTTCAAAAGCTTGCTCAATATTTTTAGAAAACTCACTGGATTATTTTAAAGTGTTTTCAATGCGTAAGTATTTTCAAATGAAATATAACGTTTTCAAAAGCATAAGTATTTTCACAGGATTTAAAGAATTTCAAAAAGTGTAAATATTTTCAAAAGAGTATATTTATATGTTTTAAAAGGCGTAAATATTTTCAAATACATTTAAAATCATGTTTTCAAAGGGGTTTTCAAAAGAGTTTTCAAAAATCTATTATATTTTGAAAAGTGTTTTCAAAATTATGTTTTTAAAATTATAAGTATGTCCAAAGGATTTCTAAAGTGTTTTATAAAGATATTTTAAAAGTATTTATCAAAGGTATTTTCAAAAACCACTTACTGGGAAATTTTTATCACCCTATGTTTTTATAAAATATTTTCACGTTCACTTAGAGGTTTAATGAAGTTTAGCTTGATAAGGAGCTAGCACGATCAAAGTTTCATTGCAACCTTTTTATTTACTATTTTAACTTTGATAATATGTAAAAGTGGTCCTTTTTCCTACAAATCCTAAACTGGAAAAGTCCCTCTTATGTAAACATCTGTATATTTTCAGTTACTTTTTATAAAAAATATATATAACATTTCTTTGTACAGGAACCGAAAGTGTGGGTCTCAGGTGCTACAATTTGTATCAAAGGAACAATTTAGATAGCTTTTAATATTATGATGTTTTGTTAAAAATAAGTAGAGTTTTCTATGAATACATTTTTATTAAGACCTCTCTATTCTAACCTTTTAGATTGAGAAAAATCTATGAGTTAGAAACCCACTTTTGAACTCCTAGGAATTAAACTTTATAAATATAGAACTCTAGTAGTTATATTTTTCAAAATTCTGAAAAATGGAATTTTAAAATTTTTGTTAACGACGACAGACAAGTTTCAAGTAAAAAATTCTATTTAAGGGGGGTATAATGAAACAACCCAGGATTTTTGGATAAATTATTAATGTTTTCTTTATTTAAATTACGGAATAAATCAAATTTCATTAATTTGAAATTATTTTAGAAATATGTATAGTAAATTAAAATTATAGATTTAGATGGTAAATGATAGAGAAAATATATAATACAATTTAAGAGGTATAAAATATTAATTAATGGTAAATATAACCTTATAAAAATAAAGTGAAACAAAAGTATTAAGATTTATAAAGTGTAAACATTATGGAACATGAATTGGAATAAATAACTATAAAATACACATATATATAATTATAAATAAACAAATATAATATATGTATAAAAATATATAATTAATTTAGAAACCTATGCAATATGAATGTTAAGATGCTAATCGAATATAAATACTAGCAAAACAAGATCAAATAATGATACATGAAATTTTGTTCCTTTTAGATTAAATTAATTACACAAACTTAAAATAAATAATGATATAATAATTAAAATGAGAAATGAAATGTTATGATACACACAATTATAAATATATAAAACAGAAGTGTTACAAAATGGTGGTTTGAGATACATTCACAAAAAAATGATTAGTCAAACTTGGAAAATAAAAATAAAAAATAATAATTAGAATTATAATAAAAACAAAAATAAAAACAACAACAAAAACAACAACAATAATAATGTTTGATTTTATAATAATGGATTAAAATTATTTAAGGATAATAAAGTCATAAAAATGTCTTAATTAGAAAATAATTTATTAATTTAAATATATATAATTTCATTATATTCTAATAAATGATAAATATATTAAGATATATCAAAAAATGTACATATATATAGGATATATATATATTTTAATAAGTTTATATATATATATAATAAATCGTTTCTAAACATAAAAAAAATGAAAAATGAAAAAAATGAAGGGAAGAAATCGACCTGTGTCGTCTTCCTCCTCAGACCCTGCTCGATGTAATGGCTCGGACCTTCCTGGTCTATTACTTTGTTAAATTCTGGTGTTTGGGGTGTCCTAGACACCATTGGTGAGTCAAGAGGGCATCAGTGGTAGGGTTTCATCGTGGTGTCACCCATCGGCGTATCACTGATCAGTTTCACCGATCGGTCTCACTGATCGGTGATGCACCCAAACGGTGCTACCGTGGGGTGTCGGGTTCTTTCCCCAGTTTTTTTTGTAACACCTCTTTTAAGTTTTAATACCTATTTTAAAGTGGTTTAAGACCGTTTAAGACCGGTAAAGTATATCTTAAATCCCCTAAGATTGGGGAGACCCTTAACTTACCAAAACGTGTTGCCTTTTTATCAATTTCACACCCTTACCTTGTTTTCCATTTTTTCCCCTGTTACATATTTTTCTCCATTTAAAGGAAATCTATCAAATCACAACCATCTTCTGGTATATCTATACTATCTTTGAGGAGAATTATTAAATTTTAATTAATTCCAACGTGTGAAACTATCCAGCCGCATGGTCAAACCACAATCCACTTTTCAAGCACTTCGAGATTTCTTATCCTGTAACTATGGGATCAGGCCTTTTATCAAACCAAGATATTATTCTTCCTTGGTCTCTTTATTTCCCTCGGTGTGCTTGGAGTCCCTCTTCTGGAGATGAGTTGTGCCTGCGTGAGAGCCCTCTTGTTCGGTTCTTCTTGGAGTTCCCGTCGTGTGACCCCAGTTCTTGGCGCAAGGAGAAAACTTTGATCCTCGATCATCCAAGTAGGGGTTCTTCCTTCATCTCTCTTTTCTATGCATCATGTGGGGTGGTTATATGATGTTCCCTCAGGATTTAGATGAAACCAACTTTAACGAAGATAATAAATAGACTTTCAAAGAATGAAGGGGTGGGAAGGATGATGATGTTGTTGTATTTTACCTTCGTTTTTATACTGTGAATTGTATGAGCTTATGTCCACTAAAAATCGTGGCTGTTGGTAGTCCTTTCTTGTTCATTAATGAAGATATATTTTTCTGGATAATCTTATGATTGAATGAAGATAACATGGAAACTGATTAATCACATAAACTTGGTTGATTAAATAGATTCCTTATGGATAATAACCCTTGTGTGATCACCTTGGTTAACCAAATAGAAAGAAGGAACTTAATGAATGGTGTTGGAAAAATATGAAAACTTCCTTGATTTGTTCTGGTGATATGAAAGGTTGTTCTGTTAAATGTTTGTGGGGTGATGTAGAGGGCAATGGAATATCTGGTTGATAGGTTGTTGGTTTGTGAATCTAAGGCCATGTAAAGCTGGTAAGTTGGGCTTGGTTTGGTTCCAGTACTTCAAGGGATCTCATGGGATCCCATTTGATGTTGTTACTTGCAAGGGAACTGGGAGTAAATGCAAAAATTCCTGCTTGGATGTTTTCTTCCAGTTTTTATTTTGGCTTGTAGTTATGCTTGTTAGTTTCTTGGTAGTGAAGAAATATTTAAATGGAATCACTTTAATATGATAACGGGAATGGGTACCATGGGGAACTGTTTTCAAAAAATGGGTTGTGATTTGTTTGTGGTTGTTGTGTACTTGTGCATGTAGGTATAATATTAAGAGTGGTTGTGTACAGGCTGGTTATTGGTTTCAAGACTCTTAGGTTGGGATGAGTTCTTGTTTATCTATATGTATAAATTTAGTTCTTGTGTTTCTTATACGCACCCCACCCATGTTGATAACTTTGTACCGAACACCCCCATTTTATAGGGGTGAGTGTTTTTCCCAGCATTCCTATGAGTGACTGGTTATTAGATCCTTTCTACTCCATCTCCTAGGTAGCCCAAGACTCTTTGGGTAGGCTGTGATGGACTGAGGTTCATTATAGCCCAAGACTCTTTGGGCAGGGTGTGTTGTGGTGGGTTAGACCAGGTGTGTGCGGGCAGGTTTGTTTCCCAAGCATCTTAGGGATGACGCCTCGATATCTTCGGGCATGGAAGTGGTTGTTCTGGACCAGGTGTCTTCGGGCGTGACAGTGGATGTTCTGGCCCAGGTGTATTCAGGCATGGCAGTGGTTGTTATGGCCCAGGTGTCTATGGGTGTGGTTTTGTGTGGATGTTGTGGCCCAAGTGTCTACAAGTGTGGTTATGTGTGGTTGTGGTGGCCTAGGTGTTTGCGGGAGGGATAAATGTGTGGTTGGGATGGTTGATATGGTTGTTGTTGGGGGTGGCAGTGGGACTGCAGTGGGATTTTTGGGGGAGGTTTGATGCGTAGGATGTTCTAAATAACCAGTGGGAAAGCGGTGTGAGGTACCCAAATATTGATGTGCTATTACTGTTATCCTACCTGACTTGCATTATTTGGAGAGTGTTCCTTAGTGAGGCTGGGTGGATAGTTTTCCTTGATAGGTGTTTTGGTTACCTCTTTTTCTCATGAGGCATTAGAATGTCTCCCCACTTGTGCATGGGAGCTTTTGGTTTCCCTTCTGAGTATACCTGTATACTCACCCTACGTATATAAAACTATTTTTAGGTTTCCAGGAGGACTTTGAGGACCATGACAGACCTTACTATCTCAGACGTCGATACAGTCGTCGTTTCTAATTTTATTTCTTTTGGTACCTTCCTTCAGATTTTTTATGTACTTTTTAACACTTTATTTTGAACATGCATGTGAAAAAAGGGGTTTTTGGCTTTACTTTTACTTTCAGTGTTTGGAATTGTTTTGGATTTACCATCTTATCTCCCGATCTTGTTCTACAAAAAGGGTAATGACATCCATATTATGTTAGATTCTATACCCTTGGTGCTAGTTTCCACTCTAGGGCCTATTGAAGGCAGAAATCAGGAGTCATTATCTCTCCTTCAACTTGAAGAAGGAAGGGTCTGACATTTTTTTGTCCCTTCCCTAATCTTGGAGAAGGCGGGTCATGATAGAATGGTATCAGAGGTGATAGTTGAGAGATATGATGAAGTTTGGGTTTAGGTATAGTGAGGATTGCATGGGATGGTAGTGAAACAATGTTATACAATCTTTGTGTATGAAATAGGCCAAGAAAGATTGGCTAGGACATGGCATTTTAGGCCCCCCCATGATCTGACATAAGGACTCTGAGCCTACAAAATGACCAAGTAAGGCTACATTGATTGCAGGGTAGAGACCCTAGGAAAGGTACATGTAACATAATGAATTGTTTCCCTACTTGAATTGGGGTGTCATGGGAAAAAAATTGAAATAAATAATAAAGACGACCCTATGTAATTTACTTACTACCTAGGGTTAGAAATTCCTTGTTTACCCTATAGTTATGGCACCTATATGTCGTCCACAAGTGGCATGGGTAGTCTAGTCCTAGTAGTTTTCCTTGGTTGTTCAATAGAGGATTGAATGAGAGGAATATGATGACAAGTGGTAGAAGACTCTACGTTGTTTCCAGCGACATACCATCAGAAAGTATGAGGGAAGTGTTTCCAACTTGGTGATAGAGGGTTGGATTGATGAGTTGGAAATAACCTTTACATTGATCTGTGATCCTAGGGAGTACTGGGTTCCATTGGAAGTTAGTCAGATGAGGGGATCATCACGTTAGTGGTGGACGCTCTACCTTGGAGAGTGGATGGAGACTGAGGTTTCGTGGACTGACTTTGAGAAGGAGTTCCGGGTGGAATTCCTTTCTTCCACGATGAATGCTGAGAATATTAAGTAGTTTATATCCCTCCAGTAAGAGAGTATGTCAGTAAGGGAGTTGGGGATCAAGTTCAAGGATCTCCTACGATTTTCTCCTGACCTCTTTCTAGATAAGGAGTCTCAGGAGAAACATTTAGAGGAGGTACTTAGACCTTCTCTTCAGTATATTATCACTCCCTTCACTCTACCGACATACTTAGAGGTTCAAAATAAGGATGAGGTAGTGGATTGGATTCACACGCTGGGAGGTGTTCCGTGAGAGGGGATCCAACTAGGTTTGTCAAAGGGTAAGGCCGTTAGCATTAGGCCTCTAGCCTGAAGGCCTTCCAGGTTTTGTCCAGTGGGGAGCATGCCTCAACAGTTCTAGTTCTAATCCCTTGGTCCTTTCCCTTTCACCATAGACCCTAGACTAAGGTGATTTTATTTTTGAGGTTTTGGGAACATCTATAGTCGGTTCCCAATTCAAACTTAGTACAGTGGGGGTGGGTAGGATCAATGCCCACCTCAACATCACCAATTTCCATCCAGACCTTTTCAGCAGCAGTAGTAGGCCCCTGCCCCCCCCTGAGAGAAGACGTTGTAGGAGGAGGCCGACCTCAAGGTGCTCCTCAGGGATCTCGACCAGGGTGTGGTTGGGGAGGCAGAAGATAGTCAAGAGGAAAAGGATTCAGGCATGGACAATTTCATGCCACAAAGGCAACAGTTCTAGCCGGGCGAGAGGTCGTTCGAGGTACGATCTATTTGTTTAGCACTCTTGCCTATGCCTTGTTTGATTCAAGAGATTCATACTCTTTTTTTGCACCTATTCTATCCCATTCCTTGGGTCTAGATGTAGATATATTTTTCATTCCCCTATTATTGAGTATGCCAGTTGGAGGTTAGACCAGCCTGTTTGATGTTTTTCAAGGATGTAGACTGATGTTAGGGCTGCATTAGTCCAGTGGGGATCTTTTTCTGCTACAGATACAGCCATATGATGTCATCCTAGACCTTGAATAACTGGTTTCCATGCACATTTTTATCAAATGCTTCCAGATAAGGGTCGTGTTCTCAGATATGGGTGGCCAGTGTGTAGCTTTTGTTGGGGAGCGGGGTTTCTAGGAGGGTAGCCGGTGTGTAGATCCCCTTATTTCTCTATTAGCCAAGATGTCAGTAGAATCAGTGGACTTCGATATGGTGGAAGTTATGGGGATTTTTAGTGAGTTCCTGAACATCTTCCCTGAAGAGTTTGGGGCTCTACCCCCTAGATGTGATGTTGAGTTCAGGATAGAATTACAACTCGGTGCCCATCTGATCTCAATGGCTCCATATCAGATGAAGAGTTCTGAGTTGTGGGAGTTGTGGATTTAGGTTGATGACCTAAAAGGGTTTTATCTGACCAAGTGTGTTGCCATGGGGTGCTCTAGTATTGTTCACAAAGAAGGCGGATGGTGGTCTCAGGCTGTGCATAGACTACCGAAGACTGAATCAGGTGATGGTCAAGAACCGTTACCCCCTCCCGAGGATCAACGAACTTTTTGACCAGTTGAAGGGAGCATATTGGTTCTCTAAGATTGAACTGTGGTCTGAATATCACTAGTTGAGGGTGAAGGATGGTGACATCCCAAATATTGATTTCAGGTGCAGGTATGGGAACTTTGAGTTTGTGGTACCGTTCAGTGTTACGAACATACCGGCTGTGTTCATGGTGATCATGAACTCTATTTTCCATGAGTATCTGAACTGGTTCGTGGTTGTATTCATAGAAGACATCCTGATATACTCAAGATCATAGGAGGATCACACTGAGCATTAAAGGATAGTTTTGGAGGTCCACTGACACCACTAGCTCTATAGGAAGCTGTCCAAGTGCAAGTTCTGGACATGAGAGGTGCACTTCCTTAGACATGTGGTGTCCTAGAAGGGAATAGAAGTGTACCTGTTGAAGTTCGAAGAAGTTTTTTCATGGGTAACACCTAAGAATGTGGAATAGGTTTGTAGTTTCCTGGGTCTGGCAGGTTACTACTAGAGGTTCGTACCCGACTTCTCTTGAGTTGCAGCACATTTAACAACCTTGATTAGGAAAGACCGAGAAATCGTATGGAGCGAGCAGTGCAATAAAACTTTCACTTATCTAAAATGGAATCTAGTTAGTGCCCAAGTGATGAGGTTTCTAGAGGAAGGGGTAATGTTTGAAGTGTTCTGTAATGCTTTCGGTTTAGGATTGGGGTGTGTGCTGATGAAGCAGTAGGGAGTTATCTTTTATGGGTTTAGGAAGTTACGCCCTCACGAACGTAACTATGGCACCCACAACCTAGATCTTGTAGTAGTTGTGTTCTCACTAAAGTTGTGGTAGAATTACCTCATTAGGGAACACTTCATGGTCTTCAAAGATCACAAAATCTTGAGGTATGTCTTCTCACAGAGAGACCTAAAATTGTGACAACAAATGTGGATGGAGTTTCTTCAGGACTAAAACTTCGAGATCTCCTACACCTCAGGAAAGGGGAACATGGTGGATGATTCCTTGATTAGAAAGTCACAAAAAGATATGGTTTGGGAGTCAAAATATTCTTGGAGAGAGATAGAGGAGTTGGAAACTTTACATCTATGCATGAGAGTGGAGGATGGTAGAGGCTATCTGTTTTAGTTGAAAATGAAATATTCCTTGGTGTGGTAGGTGGAAGAGTCTTAGTGGGGAGGCTCAGTGGTTAAATTGATTTGTGACTGTGTTAGCTAGGGTGATGCTCTGGAAGGATGGTCGGAGGATAGTTATAATCAGATTTTTTTCCATGGGAAGTTGTTTATCCCAGAGACGATGCGTGAGGGAGTTATCGATGAGTTCCATAACCCCCACTGGTGGTACATCCAGAAGTTTCCAAGATATACCAAAGATTGAGAGGTCAGTTTTGGTGGCATGGGGTGAAGCGAGCAGTGGCAGAGTTCGTGGAAAAGTGCCTTGTGTTTCAAACGGTGAAGGTTGAACACTGTGTTTCCGGCGGTATGTTGCAGCCCTTAGAGGTTCCCATGTGGAAGTGGGATGATGTATTAATGGATTTTTTCATAGTACTAGCTAAGGATGGGGGAGGCTATGATGCCATCTGGGTAGTGGTGGACTGATTGAAAAAACCGGCCCACTTCTTAGCGGTTAAGGAATCGAGAGCAGTGGATGTCTTAGCACATAAGTACGTTGGTGAAGTTGTATGGCTGCACGGAGTTACCAGAACCATCATTTCAGATCATGATACATGCTTTACTTCAAGATTTTGTAAGGTATTACAACATGATTTTGGCACCTAGACATTCCTTATAACTACTTTTCAGCCTCAGATGGATAGGTAGATAGAGAGGACCATCCAGACGTTGGAGGATATGCTACGATAGTGTGTTCTGGACTTCAGAGGATCATGGGTACGAAACTTTCCCCTGATGGAGTTTTCCTACAATAATGGTTATCACTCCACCATTGACATGGAACTATTCAAATAATCGTATGGAAGACTGTCTTTTTCACCCGTGTGCTGGACATAGGTGGGGTAGGTAGGTGTTCTTGGCCTAGAGGTGGTGAAAAACACAATGGAGAAGGTTCAGCTTGTGCGTGAGAAGATAAAGGCAGCTCAGGACTGGAAGAAATCGTATTCCGATCATAGGAGGATTCCCTTGGATTTTGAGGTTGGATATCATGTGTTCTTGAAGGTTTCCCCTCAATGTGGGCAACAAAGGTTTGGAAATGGGATTAATCTTTCTCCTATTTTCATCGGACCCTTTGAGGTGTTAGGAGAATTCAGCGAGGTGGTATATCAGATGTCATTACCACCGTGGTTGGGGAGGATCCACAATGTCTTTCATGTATCTCAGATCCATTGGTATCTACATGATGACTCCCATGTCCTCAACTGGGGAGAGTTGGATATCGAGGACGATGGGACGCTCATGGAATGATCAGTGAGAATCGAGGATCATAAGGAGAAGGTGCTTCATGGATGGACCATTCCCTTGGTTCACGTGTTATGTAGGCATGCTGGCCTTGAGGAGAGTACCTGGGAATGGGAGGCACAGATGCGTGCCCAACCCAAATCTATTTTGAGCTTTGATATTATGTTTTTCTTCATGCTTTGGTTGTAGTGGATTCTTGACCTTGTTTCCTATGAGATAAGTTATTTCCCTAATTCTCTGAATGTGTGTCAAAAGTCCTGACTATGGTGAGGGGAGAACCTGATCCCTAATCAAGATGCATTAATGTGGATGCGATTAAACCTGTGCAGGCAAGTCATTACTACCCAAAGTAGATAGTATCTTGACATGGAGGAAGGAAATCCCTAATCCATATGTCTGGACAGTGTGCCTTTTTGTGTTTGTGTGGTTACTAAGTGTTTCTATAGTTGTTTAAGAGATAGATGAGAGATGTGTTCCTAGATGCCAATGTTTTACTCTAGGTTTTGAACAACTCTAGGGTGGTTTTTCCCTAAGAGGTACCTAATGAGGTGGTTGTTCAGACCCATATCTTATTTTCAGATTTAGTCTTGATTATCAAGGATGGGAATAGTTTGAAAGGTATCTGATGTAATGGCACAAACCTTCCTAGTCCATTACTTTGTTAAATTATAGTGTTTTGGGTGTCCTGGACACCATTAGTGAGTCAGGATGGCGTCAGTGTTAGTGGTAGGGTGTTACCATGGTGTCACCTATCGGTCTCACTGATCGGTGAGTCACTGATCAGTTCTTCACCCAAACGGTGCCACCGTGGGGTGTCGGGGTTCTTTTCCCAGTTTTCCCATAACACCTCTTTTAAGTTTTAATACCTCTTTTAAATTGGTTTAAGACCATTTTAAGGTCAGTAAAGGATATCTTAAATCTCCTAAGAGTGGGGATACCCTTGACTTACCAAAATGAATTTCATTTTTATCAGTTTCACACCCTTACCATGTTTTCCAGTTTCACCCCAGTTACACGTTTTTCTCCATTTAAAGTAAATCTATCAACTCACAGTTGTCCGTTAGTCTATATCCAATATCCATGAGGATAATTATTAAATCTAAATTAATTCCAATTTGTTCAACTTCCCAGCCACGTGGTCAAACCATGATCCCCATTTCAAACACTTTGAGATTTCACATCCTGTAACTCTAGGATCGGGCCTTTTATCACACCGAGATCTTCTTCTTACTTGCTATCTTTCTTTTCCCTTAGTGCACTTGGAGTCCCTATTTCAGATATGAGTTGTGCCTATGTGAGATCTCTTCTATTCAGTTCTTCTTGGAGTTCCTATCGTGTGACCCTAGTTTTTGGAGAAAGGAGAAAACTTTGATCCTTGATCATCCAAGTAGGGGTTCTTCCTTCATCTCTCTTTTTTTGTGCATCATGTGGGGTGGGTATATGATGTTCCCTCAAGATGTAGATGAAACCAACTTTAATAAAGATAATAAATGGACTTTTAAATAATTAAGGGGTGGGAAATGTGATGATGTTTTTGTATTTTACCTTTGTTTTTATGTTGTGAATTTTATGGGCTTAAGTCCACTAAAAATAATGGCCATTGGTGGTCCTTTCTTGCGCACTAATAAAGATCTATTTTTATATACCATATTGTGATTGAATAAATGTAACATGGAAACTGATTAATAATGTAAACTTGGTCGATTAAATGGATCCTCGATGGATAATAACCCTTGTGTGATCACCCCGATAAACCAAACAGAGAGAAGGAACTTAATGAATAGTGTTGGCTAAATCTGAAAACTTCCTTGCTTTGTTCTGGTGATATGCATGGTTGTTCTATTAAATGTTTCTAGGGTGATGTAGAGGGAAATGGAATCTTTGGTTGAGAGGTTTTTGGTTTTTGAATCTGAGGCCGCGTGGATCCGATAAGTTGGGGCTTGGTTTGGTTCTAGTACTTCACGGGATCTCACAGGATCCCACTTGATGTTGTTACTTACAAGGGAACTGGGAGTAAATGCTTAAAATTCTACTCGGTTGTTTTCCTCCAGTTGTTGTTTTGGATTGTGGTTATGCCTGTTAGTTTCCTGGTAGTGAAGAAATATTTAAACGGAATCACTTGAACATGATAACGATAACGGGTACCATGGGAAACTATTTTCCATAACTGGGTTGTTCTCTAGTTACGGTTGTTGTGTACTTGTGCATACAAGGATAGCATCAAGAGTGGTTTTATACAGGCTGGTTGTTGGTTTTAGGACCCTTAGGTTGGGATGAGTGCTTGTTTATCTATACAAATAAATTTATTTCTTTTATTTCTTATACGCACCCCACCCATGTTGATCAATTTGTGCTGAACACCCCCATTTTATGGGGGAGATTATTTTTCCTAACATTCCTTTGAGTGGCTGGTTTTTATCTCCTTTATACTCCCTCTTCTAGGTATCCCATGACTCTTTGGGTAGGCTATGATGGCCTGAGGTTCATTATAGCCCAAGACTCTTTGGGCAGGGTGTGTTGTGGTGGGTTGGCCCAGGTGTGTGTGGGAATGTTTGTTTCCCAAGTGTCTTCAGGATGAGTCCCAGGTGTCTTCGGTCATGGTAGTGGTTGTTCTATCCCAGGTGTCTTCAGGCGTGGTAGTGTTTGTTATGGCCTGGGTGTCTACGATCATGGTTATGTATGGATGTTGTGGCCCAGGTGTCTGTGGGCATGGTTATGTGTGGTTGTGGTGGCACAAGTGTTTGCGGGCAGGATAAACATGCGGTTGGGATGGACCATATGGTTTTTGTTGGGGGAGGCAGTGGAATTGTAGTGGGATTTGTGGGGGTGGTTTGATGCGTAGGATGTTCTAAATAACCAGTGGGAAAGCGGTATAGGGTACCCAAATATCGATGTTCTATTACTATTATCCTATCTAACTTGCATTATTTGGGGAGTGTGCCTTGGTGAGGCTGAGTGGATATTTTTCCTTGCTAGGTTTTTTGGTTACCTCTTTCTCTCACAAGGAATTATAATGTCTCCCCACTTGTTCATGAGAGATTTTGGTTTCCCTACTGAGTATACATGTATACTCACCCTACATATATAAAGCTATTTTCCGGTTTCTAGGAGGACTTTGAGGACCATGCCAGACCGTACTAGCTCAAATGTCAAACAGTCATTGTTGCTGATTTTCTTTCTTTTGTTACCTACCTTAGAAGTTTTATTGTACTCTGTAACACTTTATTTTGAACATGCATGTGGAAAAAAGGGTTTTTACCTTTACTTTTACTTTAAGTATTTGGAGTTTTTTGGGATTTACCATCTTATCTCTCAATCTTGTTCTATAAAAAGGGTAATGCCTTCCATATTACATGAGATTCTATACCCTTGGTTCTAGTCATGACTCTAGGGCCTATTGAAGGTGGGACTCAGAGGTCATTATCTCCCCTTAAACTTGAAGAAAGAAGGGTCTGATAGTTTTCTATCCCTTCACTCATCTTAGAGAAGGCGGGTCGTGACACTCGACCTTCTAACACCAAACCCAAGCCAAAACTCCCTATAGACCACCACAAAACTCGCCACCACCAACACCAAAACCATCTTCATCCACTAATTAGACCGACACCATCGACCTTTCCCCTTCCAGAAGCCGCATTAAGGCCGACCACCAGTCTCTCTGTCACCCACCACTACACCACCTTATCCAAACCACCGACTCCATCCACTATTTGTTTCCTTCACCAGTAAGATATTCTGAAGCTCACAACACCCTATTTTCTTCATCTTATCCTTCTGACACAAGAAAACTATAGTATAATTAACATTTTTTTTATTTCAAACTAAATCAGTCTTTTATTTTAAGAATCAAGCTATTCTGGGAAGATGATTCTCATCCGTATGCCTCTCTATATAAACTTTCTTCCTTAAATAAAACCTCCCTCTCTACCTCTATCTCATTGGATAGACTTTCCAAGCCTACTACATTTTTTTCTTGTTTTTCTGATTGGATAACCCAGTTCAAGCAAAATAGGATCCACTACCTTCATTCGATTCAAACATCTAAAGCATAAGAAATAATTTTCGGTTTCCATATTCAGCAGGTAAGGGTGTATTATGTTTTTATTTCAAACTTTTCATTCTTCAAGTACATAAGTATATTTCTATATATATTATATATAGATATTGTTTTCAATATATTCAAGTTAATATTTCCTTGATATTTATACTTATGTAAGGGGAGCACATTTATTTGATATATATTGATATATATAATATTATCATATTTCAAGCATAATCAAATATATATGATATTTTAAATTCATTCAAGTGTGATTATACATGTATTAAATTTAAGTTACATTTTATTCTTTTAAAATATGAAAGTGTGTTTTCAAATTAATATGTAAATGGAAATATTTTTTTTATAAACTAGTTATTCCCAATTCTAAGTTTTTGTGGTGTTTGTAGAAACTTCAAATTTATGATTTAGGATTTAAATTTATGATATATAGATATATGCATTTCATTGAAAATTTATCAACCATATATATATGTAAGCACTCTATGATAATATACCTCATGTTATATAAGTATTTTTCACACTTATGTTTAAGAAATTAAGGTGTGAATTTAATACAGTATTTTAAAAATATTCCATGTTTATATTCATCATGTATTTACATACATATATATATATACTAATTCTGAAATTTAAGTTTTCATATGCATTATATCTTATTTAAGTATTCTAATTAGGAATGAAAGTTATTTAAATGTATATAAGGGGGTTTATTTCAATATATATATATATATATATATATATATATATATATATGCCTGGACATCATGGCATGATTTGAAATGAATAGGCAATTCATTTCAAAACATGATGTCAAACAACTTAATATTTTTTAAATTAAGAAACAAAGAATAATTTATTTTAAAAATATTAATTTTATAATTCTTTTATTTATTATATAGTTTTTCTTTTAAAGTTATAAGTTAAGGGTATATTTACTTTTACTTATAAATGTTCATGAAAGTAAATAAATAAATAAATATATATATATATATTTCATTAAGTGAATTATTTTGTGAAAATAGTAATTTTATAGTTATTATTATGTACTCCATTATTTTTTGTTCTTATATTTTATATGACAATGAGAGTATCCTCAAATTTTTAAGAGATTTACAATCTTGATATATATATACATAATAAATTATCATGGCATAGTTCTAAATAAGAAATATTTCTAATGCATGAAAATTCACCTTGAATCTAGGTGATGATCTTACTCAGTTCGATATTTTTAAAATTATGAAAGAAATGAAATGTTTTACTTAAAATTATTATTTTATATAATTTTATGAGCGATATATAATTTTTATTATTTATGATTATTTTAAGAAGAAAAATTTATATATCTATTATTTTATGTGAATAACAATTTACTGTTACTATTATTTCATGTGAAGGGTTTATTCGTGCATGTCATTATTTTATGGATAGAACCAATTAAGAAAATGTGTTTTTAATATTTTTATTTATGGATGGGGTTTGAATGAAAAAGTTTAACGTTTTAATGAAAATTAGTTTATGGGAAATTTTAAATACATGGATGTTAATTATATTTATTAACAGACCATGAAAAAGCTAAATGATATGATATTTGGTTGTACCAAACCTAAAAAGTGATTTACTAAGAAAGTTAATATTTATATATTTACATATAAATATAATTGTGTATGTATTTAATGCATGAATTACATTTTTAAAGCAAAAACTCCAATTAAAATGTATTTATATATAAAGCAAGCTCAAAAATGTTTTTCTTAAAATTGGAACTTGGACATTGTAAACAAGGGTGTGGGGTGTGAACCCATTACTAAGGACAAGTGGGTAGGCGTAGAAAAAATTTAATTTTTAAAGTGGTCCCATTGTTTTGTTTTCAAAATATTTCTTAGTATTTTCAAAAAAAATACTAGATTATTTTAAAGTGTTTTCAAAGTTTAAGTATTTTCGAAAGAAATATAATGTTTTCAAAAGTTTAAGTATTTCAAGAGGCTTTAAAATATTTAAAAAAGCATAAGTATTTTCAAAATATATGTTTTAAAAGGCGTAAGTATTTTCAAATTCATTTTCACATTCATGTTTTCAAAGGGTTTTTCAAAAGAGTTTTCAAAAATCTATTATATTTTGAAAATTGTTTTCAAAACCTTGTTTTTAAAATTATAAGTATTTTTAAAGGATTTCTAAAGTGTTTTCCAAATCCATTTTAAAATTATTTATAAAATTTATCTTCAAAATTTATTTTTAAAATTATTTATCTAAGGTATTTTCAAAAGGTATTTTTAAAATTATTTATCAAAGGTATTTTTAAATGCTATTTTCAAAAGTATTTTTAAAAGCTATAAGTATTTTCAAAAAAAATTTTCACTGAATTTTTAAAAACTCTTTACTGGGAAATTTTTCTCACCCTATGTTTTTATAAAATGATTTTAGGTTCACTTAGAGATTTCATAGAGTTTAACATGATAAGGATCTAGCATGAGTAATGTTTAATCACTGCCTTTTTATTTACTATTTTAACTTTGATAATATGTAACAATGTTATTCTTCCTCCAAAGCCTAAATCAGAAAATATCCTCAAATGTAAATGTATTTATATTTTCAGTTACTTTTTATATAAAAAATATACAACATTTCTATGTATCATACCCAGAAGTGCAGTTCTGGGGTGGTACAACTAGTATCAAAGTAATGATTTAGATAACTTTGGAGATTAGTATGTTTCGTGAAAAATAAGTAGAGTTTTCTAAGTATACATTTTAGCAAGACCTCTGTTTTCTAACCTTTTAGATTGAGAAAAATATAAGAGTTATAAACCTACTTTTGAACACCTAGTAAGTTAAATAAACTTTATAAATATAGAACTCTATTATTTCTAGTTTTCAAAATTCTTAAAAATGGAATTTCAGAGTTTTCCTTAACTACGAAACATGAATTTTGAGGATGAAATTATTTTTAATGGGGGTAGAATGCAACATATGAGGATTTTTGGATAAATTATTAATGTTTTTTTTTCAAATTATGGAATAAATCAAATCGAATTAATTTGAAATTATTTTTGAAATATGTATATTGGATTGCAATTACAGATTTATATGGTAAATTATAAATAAAATATATAATACAAATTAAGTGGTATAAAATATTAATTAATGGTATATAAAACCTTATAAAAATAAAGTGAAACAAAAGTGTTAATATTTATAAAATATAAACATTATGGAACATGAATTGAAATAAATAACTATAAAATATGTATATATATAATGATAAAAATAAATAAATAAAATATATGTATAAAATTACATAATTAATATAGTAACCTATGCAATATGAATGTTAGGATGCTAATATAATATAAATACAAGCAATACGAGATTGGATAAAGATACATGAAACATTGTTCATTTTAGATTAAAATAATCACACTAACTTGAAATAAATAATGATATAATAATTAAAATGAGAAATGAAATATTATGATACACGCACATAATTATAGATATATAAAACAAAAGCATTAAAAAAATGATGGTTTGAGATACAGTCACAAAAAATGATTAGTCAAATTTGGAAAATAATAATAACTATAATAATAATTATTATAATAAAAAAACAATAATAATAATGTTTGATTTTAAAATAATGGATTAAAATTATTTAAGGATAATAAATTCATATAAATTTCTAAATTAAAAAATAATTTATTAATTTAAATATATATAATTTCATTATATTCTAATAAATGATAAATATATTAAGATATATAAAAAAATGTACATATATATAAGATATATATATATATTTGAATAAGTTTGTATATATATATATAAGAAATCGTTTCTAAACATAAAAAAAATGAAAAATGAAAAAAACGACCCATGTTGTCTTCCTCCTCGGGCCCTAGTCGACCTGCTGACACTAATCCTAGGACACACCAAACTCCCTATAGACCACCACAAAACTCACCCCACCGACACCGGTGCCATCTTCATTTACCGATCAGACCAACACCATCGACTTCGCCACCGCCGAAAGTCGCATCACAGCCAACCACCCGTCTCTCCGTCAACCACCACCGTACCACCTTATCAGAACCACCACCTCCCTCATGGTTCATCACCTTTACCTGCAAGATACATTGAAGTTGAAAGCACCCCATTTTATTCATATAATCCTTCTGACATAAGAAATCTATAGCATAATTAACCATTTTTTTTTATTTCAAACCAAATGAGTCTTTTTTTAATAATCAAGATTATCCAGGAAGCTGATTCTCATATATATGTCTCTATATATATAGTTTCTTCCTCAGATAGAACCTCTATCTCTCTATCTCTCTCATTGAACTGCCTTTCTAAGCCTACTCCCTTTTTTTATAGTTGGATCACCCAATTCAAGCAAGGTAGGATCCACTCCCTTCCTTCGGTTCAAACACTTAAAGCATAAGAAACCATTTTCGGTTTCTATGTCCAGTGGGTAAGGCTGTATTATGTTTTTATTTCAAACTTTGCATTATTTATGTACATAAGTTTATATATATATATATATATAATATTCATATATGGTTTTGAATTTCTTCAAGTTAATATTTTCTTAAGATTTATAAGGGGAATGCATTTATTTGATATATACTGATATATACAATATTATCAGATTTCTAGCATAATAAAATATATATGATAATTTCAATTCATTCAATTATGAGTATACATGTATCAAATTTAAGATACATTTTTTCTTTGAAAATATGAAAGTGTGTTTTGAAATTAATATGTAAGGGGAAATCTTTTTTTTATAAACTAGTTATTTCTAATTCAAAGTTTTTGTGGTGTTTTCAGAAACTTCAAATTTATAATTTAGTATTTAAATTTATGATTTATATATATATGCACGCCATTAAAAATTTATCAACCACATATATATGTAAGCACTCAATGAGAATATACCTCGTGTTTTATAAGTAATTTTTCATACTTATGTTTAAGCAATTAAGGTGTGCATGTAATACATTATTTTCAAAATCTTCTATGTTTATATTCATCATGTATGTATGTAAATATAAATATACTAATTCTAAACTTCCAGTTTTTATATGTATTACATCTTCTTCAAGTTTTCTAATTAGGAATGAAAGTTATTTAAATTTATGTAAGGGGGATTATTTCATTATATATATATATACATATATATATATGCCTAGCATCATGGCGTGATTTGAAATAAATAGGTAATTCATTTCAAAACATGATGTCAACAAACTTAATATTTTTTTTAAATTAAGCAATGGAGAATTATTTATTTTAAAAATATTACTTTTATAATTCTTATATGTGTTATATAGTTTTTTTGAAGTTATAAGTTAAGGGTATATTTAATTATAATTCTAATTATTTATGAAGGTAAAATTATATATATATGTATGTATTTTATTAAGGGAATTATTTTTGTGAAAATAGTAATTTTATAATTATTATTATGTATTCCATTATTTTATCTTCTTATATTTTATGTGACAATGAGAGTATCCTCAAATTTTCAAGAGATTTACACACTTGAAATATATACATAATAAATTATCATGTCATAGTTCAAACTAAGAAATATTTCTGATGCATGAAAATTCACCTTGAATATAAGTGATGATCTCTCTCAATTTGATATTTTTCAAATTATGCAAGAAATGAAATGTTTTATTTAAAATTATTAATTTATATAATTTTATATGCGATACATAATTGTTATTATTTATGATTATTTTAAGAAATAAATTTATATACCTATTATTTTATGTGAATAAAAATTTACTATTACTATTATTTCATGTGAAGGGTTTATTTATGCATGTCATCATTTTATTCATATAACCAATTAAGAAAATGGTTTTTTAATATTTTTATTTAAGGATGGGTTTTGAAAGATAAAGTTTAAAATTTTAATGAAAATTAGTTTATGAGAAATTTTAAATACATGGATGTTAGTTATTTTTATTAACAAACCATGAAAAATATAAATTACATGAGATTTGGTTGTACCAAACCTAAAAAGTGATTTTATAATAAAGTTAATATTTATGTATTTACATATAAATATAAGTGTGCTTGTATTTAATGCATGAATTACAATTTTAAATAAAAAAATCCAGTGAAAATATATATATATATATATATATGCAAAGAAATATAAAAAATGTTTTTATAAAATTGGTACTTGGAAACTATAAAGAAGGAGAGTGGGGAGTTAACCCATTAATAAGGACAAGTGGGTAGACCTAGATAACCTTTAATGTTCATACTAGCCCCATTATTTTGTTTTCAAAAGCTTTCTTATTACTTTCAGAAAAATCACTGGATTATTTTAAAGTGTTTTCAAAGCGTAAGTATTTTCAAAAGAAATATATTGTTTTCAAAAGTGTAAGTATTTTTATAGGATTTAAATAATATCTATAATCATAAGTATTTTCAAAAGAGTATATTTATATGTTTTAAAATGTGTAAGTATTTTCAAAATCACGTTTTCAGGGGGTTTTTAAAAAGAGTTTTCAAATGGATATTATATTTTGAAAAGTGTTTTCAAAATTATGTTTTAAAAATTATAAGTATTTTCAAAGGATTTATAAAGTGTTTTCTAAATATGTTTTAAAATTATTTATCAAACGTATTTTCAAAATATATTTTTAAAAGTATTTATCAAAGGAATTTTCATAATCTATTTTTGAAAGTATTGATCAAAGGTATTTTCAAAAGCTATTTTCAAAAGGTATTTTCAAAAGTATTTCTGAAAAGGTATAAGTATTTTCAAAAACGTTCTTCAATATATTTTTAAAAACCCCTTATTGGGAAGCTTTTCTCACCCTATGTTTTTATAAAATGTTTCCAGGTTCACTTAGAGGTTTCATGGAGTTTATCTCACTAAGGATCTAGAACAAGAAAAGTTTCCTCACTGCCATTTTATTTACTATTTTAACTTTGATAATATGTAAAAGTGGTCCTTTTCCTCTAAATCCTAAACTAGAAAATATTATCAGTTGTAAATGCCTATATATTTTTAGTTACTTTTTATAAAAAATATACAACACTTATATATTCTAAACTTGGAATCATGGGTTTGGGGTGCTTTAGGGATGACATCCACAAGTGATCAAGGCATTCCATTAGGAATCCAAGGATGGATAAAGTTTAACCACTACTATAAAGGTGAAAAAATACATATGCAATAGGCACCTTATACTTGATTCATTTAATAAGTTAGTCCATTTAATACCCATTCCATCTAATAAATCAATTTGTTTTATTCCATACCTTTCATTAGTGTGAAAAAGTTTCATGGACATAAAACCATTTAGTACTTTTATTCATATTTAATTATTAGGTTCTTTCCATTACCATTCATAGACATGACAGGGAGGAATAAGGAAAAACAACCATATTCAACTCATTGATAAATAACCAGGTCAAGTGGTATGTATGAATTTACTTTCCATGCATGAAATATTCTACATTTCATAGATTCGCCGGTATCATGAAGACCTATCTCATAATGTTTATCATGAGGATGTTGAGTTATATGTTGATGCTTCTTTTGAGGATTATCCTATACACATTTTTAACTAGAGAACAAAGGCTCTCTGAGGATAGTTTGTGCCTTTAGTATGGGTGTTATGGCAGTATAAATGGGTAGAGGATAAGACTTTGGAGTGGGAAGCCGACATACATGGTCAGTGGTTGGAGTTGTTCTCAGACAGTATTTTTCCACCCTTGGAAGGTGAACTCGTTGATGAGTTCCTTTAAGGGGGATGATTGTAAGAACTTGGTTTTTCTATCAGGTATGTATATTTTATTTTCTCTTTAAGATATTTAAAGTTCTCTTTTTTTATTAGACCCTAAAGCCAGGATGTGGTCTGGTGGGGTAGTTTTTGGAAAAGAAGGGGTCGAAGGGCTGAAGGAAGGCTGCATTCCAGTAACATGATGTGTAATTGGAATACATGATGTGTAACTGTTGCATGACATGTAATGGCATGGCCAGGAAATTTTACATCATGTAAGGGTTTTTCTCTAGGAGGAAGACCCCAATAATTACATGAAATGTAAAGAATTAATATGTCATGAAAATTCCTGAGAAAACATTTTAAAAAAAGAGTCAAGGACTCCTTTATTTTACGGACATAACCCCTCACCCCTCTATCTCTTGTGCATGAGCCCTTTGGAGCCCTAAGATAGGTTCTAATACTGCTTTTCCATCCTAAATTTGATTTAAAATATATATGTATCATTGGATTAATGTTGGTAAGATCTCTATTCATCTTGCATAATTCTTCATTTCACTTCTCTTTGACGGAGTTATTTTGGTGCATGCTCATATGACCTATTTTTAGGGCATTGATCCATTATTCAAAATTTATTCTGATCCAAGACAAACTAAAGGATGATACCGAATGAGGAGAGTTGTATGAGCTTAAAGTATGTGGTCTATGACTCATCCCTCAAGTCCCACCATTTTATAATTTTTGTTGTTGTGTGAACACCGATTTCAGCAGGCGTTGCCTTTTAAATTTCACGTGCCTTACTTATATATTCATCATGCATGTATTCTAGAGCCCATTATATACACGATCATCATGCCTTTGGAGGTTATGACCTCAATTATATCCACCCCAAGTAGGGTTATACCTTATTTATGTATTTTATGGTTGTTATGGCCTTCTTCACTACCATTCAGTAACACTTCAATTCAAACTTGGGTTAAAGTATTTGGTTTAAACTAGATTCTTTGGAATCCTAGGATATTTTATGAAATTGTTTTATCAATAGGGGTTTCAATAAAAATGGATAAGGAAAATGAAGTTTTTAGATATGAACATTATGCTATATTCTTAGTGGAAGTTGATTTATGTTCCATTTTGATAGATAAGTTTACCTTTATACTGATGAGAAAGAACATGAACTTAAAATTGAATTTGAGAATCTCCCTCAATTCTGCCCAGAAAGTAAGGTCAGTGGACATGACACATAAAACTATAAAAGTTCCATCATTTGTGATTTTTTTTTCATTATGCAGACATGATAACAGTTCATGCTTTAAAAGGAATAAGGCCTTGAAATATGGTTCCTCCGATAATGATAAACCCTTGAATTTCTAGATTCAGGAGAAATATTCTAAGCCTAGTAAATACATAAGCCTAAGAAATAATTCGATAGATGTTATGCCTTACCTTGAACCTGGATTGCAAGAGAATATCAATGTGCCGGGCATCATGGGATCATGGGTTGATATTGTTGAGCAGGGACCGATATATCTCCTTCAGTTTTCTGATATGCTAAAAACTTTGATGTCGAGTTCCATTAAGGGTATTAATACCCAATTGGAAACTTAATGATCTTCTTATAAGGTGGCTGGATCATCTTCTTGTCCTTTGGGTTCCTTTATGCATTCTGAAGTTTTAGAGTTCGGTAAAGAAACTATTGCCTCCTCTTTTTTTGTTAATAAAGATGTTGGAAATTGTGAAAGCCACACTGGTAAAGAACCTCCTACTGTTCAAGTGGGAAATAAATCTCTATTTTCATCCATGTAAGTGGAAAATAAATTTGAAAGAGATAATTTGGATCCCAAATCCTCTATGATATGCAACACACATGCTCTTGACAAGGTTTCCAATCATGTTAAGGTTGATCTTGCTATCTCTGACCCTCTCATTAGTCATACAGGACAACCTGGTGATGGTTCCATGGTATACAAGGGAGAAAATAACAAACCAATATCCACTCCAATAAAGCAGTCTAGAGATCCACATGTGAAAGAACAAATCACTCCAATAGAGAAAACCACCACCCTGCTACAGATGATGATTAGTTTGATGATTCTTGGAGAAAGATAACTCTTGGAAGTGTGGACGACATGATAGAAGTCATGGGAGGGGACGTGGAAGGGTTGAAACTATGTCAAGAAAAGATGAGGCGCTATCTGAGGTCTCAAACTCGGATGTCATGGACATTGAAAGTCTTCTTCAGCAAGCGTGGGATTTATAAGCTCTTCACTTCATGGCCTGTGGACACAGTCACATCCAGGGAATGGATTGGGGAGCTTTGTGGGATAAATAAAAAATGATTTCTGATAAGATTAGGAAAAAACTTTGGTCCTTGTGAGGGGGGCTTTCATGAACTGTTTTAACTACGTGCTACTATCTTTGTCTCTTTTTTCTTTTTGATTCAATAAAAAAGGGACTCGACCCCCTACCCTTAAAAAAAATTAAATGAAATAATTATTAATGGATATTATATCATATATTCTTTTAACCCTTCTAAGGTAAGTGTTATAATTAATTAATTAACCTTTAAAATTTTAAATGGAAAGTATATTCATACAGATCACTTATCCTAGTTATTTATCAATGAATTGAATATGTTTTCTAGTATGTATCCTTCATTTTAATTTCTATGAAAGGTAAAGGAAATAACCTAATAATTAAATATGAATCAAAGTTATAAAATGAACCAAATTGATTTATTATATGGAATGAGTATTACATGGCCTAACTTATTAAATGAACCAAATTGAAAGGCAAATTCATGTCCTTTAAACCATGTCACACTAATGAAAGTTATAAAATGAACCAAATTAATTTATTAGATGTCATGAGTGTTATATGGTCTAACTTATTAAATGATTCAATTATAAGGTTCTTATTACACATGGACCTGTCCACATTTAAAAGAGTGTTCAGACTTAAGCCAACCTTGGATTCTTGAGGTAATGCCTTGATCACTATTGGATACCATTCCGATTCAAGGATGTCGGTTTCCAAGGGAGATAACCACCTTGGAACTTGGTCCTTATGTACTTTTGGATGCTCGACATAATGTTGCAGGATCCCTCCATTATCATTCATATATTATGATTCCTTGGATACACTCCTTGTATCTAGAATGACATCTTTAGACATGTGGTTCCATGGGTACACCCATTGGGCCTAATCATTGATTATCCCATTTTACCTTGGATGAGATCCTTAGACTCAGTTAGAATCTTATTACTGAGGAATGACTTGGGAAATGCCTCTTGGATTACACTCAGACCCTTATAGCCAGGCTACAGGTTATTATTAAGTTGAATCAACCCCTGAGGTCAAGGATGAATTAGTTAATACCTTGTACCATCTTCATCATTATCACCATCAAATATGCCTTGGTTATTGTTTGGGTTCATCCCACACATGATATTTTTAAGATTTGAAGATATCCATTTTTTCAAATTCAAATTGGGACATTCTACTGTGTTTCTTCTAGCGTGAGATATGGGTGATATCTCCTGATATCTTTTTGAGATATATTTTTTAGATATATATTTTAAACAAGATATGTGGCACATGAGGTCCTATTAAAAGTGGATGAATTGAATCAATTAGGGAGACAATTTTTGTGGTGCGCAGAAACCCAAGAGCGGAAGATACTTGGGTGATGGTTTCTAGGCATGGGAAGCAGTGAGCAGTGGCATATTGGGTTGTGAAAAAAGGTGTTGAAATAATTCCATGAGTTTAATTTTGATCTCTAAAGGGTGAAATCTTTTTATAGACTATTATCAGAGAGGATATGAAGGTTTGTTAGGGTGTTTATTTTCACACATGTTTTTATACACTATATTTGAAATTAAAGTCTCAGGTTGTGCTTGTATTTCTTTGAACTCTCTGATTCATAGTGTATTTTCTCTGAGTTTCCTGTGGTTTTTAATCCTATACAATGAGGGGTTTTCCATATTAAAATCCATATCCCTAGTTATTATTTTTCTATTTAGTTTTACACTTTTTTTACATTGACAATCCTCATAATTATTTTTGTCACAACTGAGTTTTAATATGGGACAGATCCACTTCCAATCCAATAGTTATTAACTTGGATTCTCTGTTATCATTACTATCATTATAGGATTCCTTGGTCACACCTCATATACTCTTACATCACTTATTATAAACTAGAACATAATTAATTAAACGATTAAATGTTCAGATACTAGTTGAGGCTGAAATAGGTATCTGGTTATTTATGTTACTATAATCCTTTATATTCACATATACCTACACACTGTTAGATTATATTTCCTAGACTGGATAGTATGAACTCCATTAATGGTGGCCTACTGAGATTTATCTTACACCCTATTTGGTCCCCTGATGGCACCTAGGCAGATTATATGTATGAAGGTGTAGAGAAGGGGAAGCATCCTATTTTGGACACATGATCTTGATTGTATGCTTAGGACAGATCTTGTTAGTATATGATCAAGACAATGTTCAAGATGCTGGATAGTTTTTAGCTTCTTTTTGATTCTTTTGTTTATCATGCATTGTCTGCTACCATGTATACCTATTTTCTAGTTTTTTGTAGAGACATGAAATACATTATCATCATCCTTTTTAAATTATTTAGTTTCTATCTTTTGAGTTTTATTATTCATTGCTTGGTTGTTTATATCTACTCCCGATACAATGAGTTAATGGTCCAGTGTTTATAGTGTCTATTTCTTATGTTCCGTCTGTTTACTTATTCTTCGTCTGCTTACATGTTATTACATATCTATTGTGCTACACTATGGTAATGAGGGCATAGTATCCCCATGGACACACCCCTAGGACCTTGATCATAGTCGGAAACCTCTGAAATATGTGGAGGTGCTCTTGAGGCCATGTGACTAACCGGGTTTGGGTCACTTTTGAGTAGCATCCGAGTCCGAGACATCAGATGACCACTACCTCTTGACACCCCCTCTTCTCTTCTCCCTGATGATGGTTCTGGGTGTAGTAGAAGCATACAGTGTTGGGTGATATATTAAAATTTATTTTAATAATTATTTCTTGAAACTATGAATAAGGATCTTGCACGTCAAATTTAAAATTAATTTATTTAATATCTGAAGAAATAAATACCTAGGCTTCAAGAGTTTCTTCATTGATGAATGTTGGTCATTCGAAAAGAAACTTTTGGATTTCCTTCATTGTGCTATGAGGATCCAAGGATAAAATCCCTCTAGCGGTGATACACACATGCTCCAATGATCTCTGAGAAATACTACTCAATCTTTGGGTGATAGAACGACAAATTGAATGTCTTTCATTGTTCATTACTGATCACACATTATTTGGTCTTGAAGAAATATCTCTTGTATTTATCTTTCTTAATAGGAAGAGAGGAGGATTAAAGAGAGAATTTGTTGTGCACAATAATCCACTATTCTCAATTTTTGGATGTAATACACAATAGACATAGTCATCTATTTATATAGTTAGGATTTAGGTTAAAATATTATTTAATTTCATGCTGACCATTAAATATAATTTATTAACTTTAATAGACCTGATGTCACATAATAATAATAATATTATTTTGTGGTGCACCAACTTTTGAAAATTTATAATAATATTTACTGTCTTGTAAATAATTATTTTATCACCAAACATGGTCTTGGTTAGTTTTAATTCCTTGGTATTTATTGAATATTCAAATAAATATTTTATTCATTAATAAATATTTCATTCATAGACCAATGAATAAATATTTATTAAATATTCAATAAAATAAAAAAATATATTTTGATTCACATGCCGATGAGTAAATATTTATTTAATTTATTCAATCAATATAACTTGAATAAAATTATTCCTTGATCTTGAGAATAATATTTATTCTATTAATTAAATTAAAATATAATTTAATTGAGATCAACAAAAACACTTAGCGTGTGACCCTTTAGGATTTTTTCTCATTAGCATTAGGAAGGCTTGCCTAAAGTCTAAGATTATTGTCTAGCAATAGGTCATAAAACCATAGAGAAATAAATTAATGTCACAACAATGAAAACCATATAAGAATACTCACTTTTTAATATAATCCTTTTGTCACAACATCCCATCAAGCAGGTTACACGATGATGTCATCTACCTATTTTCTCGATACATATTTATTTAACTATCTGAAATATACTCATCATTACACTATGACCATAGAATTTAGGTGATAATTATATTCTAATAAAATGGTTGATATATAAACTCCCATAAATATGGAAGGAAAAAATATTTACTCAACATATCCATTAATGACATGTCAATCATGACTCACCTAACGTACCCTACTTCCTTCCAAAATATGGCGTGATAGTTTTTATCAGTAAATCTAAGTGCATGAGTCATGAAATTCATAAATTATAATATTAAAGTCTAAGGATCATTACATGTAATCACATATAGGAATATACGATGACACCAAAACATTCATAATTCCTAATGGTGGGTCTGTTATCATAATCTCCCATATTGAAGATTACTAAATGAAAACATCATGAGAAGAATCTTTATCCAATTACGATTACTCACACCTAATGTTCTAAATACTATGTGTCCCATCATAGTATGTTACCCAACCGCTGAACCATATTAAGAGTATTGTCATATCACTTCAAGGTTCTCATCATAGTAGGGAATTTCTATGACCTTATCAATATGAAAAATACTCTAGTACATTATTACATTAAATCCATATAGAAAAATGAACACGATGTAAAAATATATTTAATTAATATTAAATTAATAAAATATATATGTAATAAAAGTACAATCAGTTGGTCCTAGGACACTAACTCTACCCCCAATTGGACTAGAGACAACTGCCTATGAATTTCAGCCCGCTAAACCCCACATGATAATCATGTTTCTGCTAAGTCAAGGATTTATTCATGGGGTCCTCCACATTATCTTCCATGGAAATACTTATCACTACAACCTCACTTATCTAAGAAAAACCCCTAAAGATATAATACTTCTTAAGTATGTGCTTCATATGCTAATGTGACCTCATCTATTTTTTGAGATCCACCACTACAATATTATCACAATAGAGTCTGATAGGATCTTTATTTCTAGGTATTACATCAATCTCTTGGATGAAGTTGTGCATCCATACTACTTCCTTAATTACCTCATAAGTCACAATATACCTATAATTTTCTATAGAATTTGTGACCAAAACCTTCTTTGAACTCTTCCAGCTCACAACACCTCCATTCAAAGTGAAGATGTATCACATTTCTAACTTTATATCATCTTGATCAGTTTGGAAACTAGAATCTGCATAACCTCTGGTGACTAGTTCCTCATCTTCTCCATATACTAGGAACATATCCTTAGTACACCTTAGATACTTAAGAATAGTCTTACTACCATCTAATGGAGGTTACATGGATTATATTGATATCTTCCTACCACACTCAATGTGTAGGAAACATATAGCCTAGTAAATAGCATAACATACATGAACAATCCAATTACTGATGCGTATGTAATCCTTTCCATTATGTTTCTTTCCTCATATGTCCAAGGAAACATTTTCTTGGAAAGATGAATGCCATGTAACATTAGAAGAAATCCCCTCTTAGATTGTTCCATACATAATATATTTAGTATCTTGTCAATGTATGTACTTTGACTTAGGCCAAGAAAGCTCTTGGATCTATCATGATGGATCTTTATCCCAAGAATATATACTACCTCTCCCAAGTCCTTCATATAGAAGAGTTTTTTCAAAAATGTCTTAACAAATTGTAAGACTGATATTTCATTTCCTATGAGTATTATATCATCAATACATACTATTAAGAAAATGACCGCACTTCCACTAAATCATTTGTAGACACAAGTCTCACATTCATTATTTATGAAATAAAATTCTGTTATGGATTCATCAAAATGAATGTTTCATGATCTAGCCACTTTATTTAATCCATAAATGTATTTTTTCAATTTTCATATATTATTGGAATCCTTTGGAGTCATAAACCCTTCGAGTTGTGTCATATAGACATATTCCTAAAGGTTACCATTAAGGAAGAGTGTTTTGAAATCCATTTTTAAAATCTCATAGTCATGGTAAGACTTAATGGAAAGTAGAATTATGATGTCTTTCAATATTTCAAACGGTGAAAATATTCATTGTAGTCAATGTGTTGATGTTGTTTAAACCCTTTTTCTACTAGTCATTACATATAGTTACTAACTTGTCCTTCAATATCTAAATTATTATTTAATACCCATTTGAAACCAATTAGATTTATATCTATTGGAGGATCTACCAAAATCCATACTTGGTTTTGGTAAATGGAATCCATTTTAGAATTCATGGATTCTTTCCACTTGGTAATATCTATGCCACTTACTACTTCCTTGTAGGTTAGAGGATCATTATTATCAACTAATAACGATTCACCATCCTCAGTGACTAGAAAACCATAATTTTATATTTCTATAACCTCTCTTGTACTCCTACATAGTACTGGTGTGTCTGGAATAGTTTCATCTTATAGAGGGATTTGTGGAATCTATTCCTATACTAACTCTTGTGTTCCTTAAGGATTAACTTCATCGAATTCTATCTCACTCCCACTATCTCTTTTAGAGATGTTATCCCTCTCAAGAAATATGGTGTGTCTTACTAATATAACCTTTTTTCCCAAGGGGTCATATTAGTAATATACCCTTGTTTCCTTAGGGTATCCTATAAGGGTACACTTTGTGCCTTAGGGTGAAAGTTTGTTACCTGAAGAGGCCTTAACAAAATATTTTCTTCCCCACACATGTAAATTTGATAACATGGTTTTTCTTCCACTCAAAAATTCATATGGAATACCATTTATTGATTTAGTTGGTACTTGGTTTAGTATATGTTCTTTATTTGCAACACATATCCCCAAAAGGATAATGAAATACTTGGATGACTCATCATTGATCTCACCATGCCCAACAAGGTGCAATTCCTCCTTTCACTTACACAATTCCACTAAGGTGTGTAAGGAGGAGTGAGTTGGGATAGGATCCCAAACTCTCATAAGTAATCAATGAAGTATTGATTAAGATATTATCCACCATGTTCTAAGAATATTTTCTTAATCTTCTTACCAAGAAGGATCTCAACCTCATTCTTGTATTCTATGAAATTATCAAAAGAATCCGACTTATAACTCATTAAGTAGACATTTCCATATCTATTAAAATTATCACTAAAATTTATGAAGAATGAGTACCCACTAAATGAGGCTTTGGTTATTTTTTCTTTATAAACATGTGTGATATACACCAAGTGGTTTTAGTTCAAAAGAATATAAATATCCATTTTGATGTAATTTAGTCAAGAACTTTTTGTTTACATGACCTAGCCAGTGATGCCAAAGTTGGGTGTGGTATGAGTCATGTGAAGTAACTTAATTATAAATTTTCATTAGTTGGTTCATGTAATATAACACATAAAGACCATTATTTAAATATTCCTTACCATAAAAATGATATCTTTATAAAATAATAAAAATTTATTCCCAAATTTGAAAATAAATCCATATGTATCTAGTTAGGATATAGAAAAAATGTCTTTGGTAACTGAAGGAACATAATAACAACCCTTTAAAACCAATATCATTCTAGTCGACAATGTGAGGTGGTAGTCCTCGATTTCTAAAACAAAAAGTTTAGTTCTGTTGGCTACTCGTAGATCTACCTCCCCTCAGTCACTCTTTTTTAATCTACTTGGTTCCAGTATTGGAATAAATATACGAGCACCAAAAGATGTATCTAATACCTAATTTATATAAATAGATAAATTTCACTCAATAATAAATGAAACTGAATCTTTTCCTTTATTATTTGGTTGGGTACAATTTTTCTTCTAGTGACCCTTCCTGCCACATGTGAAATAGAAAACATCATGTTCCATTACTTTCCCCTTGATCTTTTTTTCTTAGAAGGGCATGAAGAAGATTTGAGTTTAATGATCCTTTCTTTACCTTTCTGTTTGTTAAACATAAGGATAGAATTATTTTCACACTTTGTATCCTTATATACTTAGAGAAGAGGATTGAGAATATCTGGTAGGGAGTTCTCAATGTTCTTCAACATAAGACAGACACTGTTCTGGACATTCAAGACTTTTACAAGGGAGGTAGTTTTTCATGGGTAGCGTGTACCACCACCATGATTCTTCTTCAAAAAACCAGAAACCCCTCCTCTCTCATACACTACAGACCAATCAGCTTGTGCAACTTCCAATAAAAAATCTTGCTGATCATTAGTAATGCTAGGCTCTCCTCTCATCTCCCATAGTGGATTTCATTGGAGGAGCATGGGTTTGTGATGGGTTGCTCAATTCAAGGTTCCATTTACCTTGCTTAAGAAATTATAATAGATATCAATTAAAAAACCTGAATATCCAATATTTCTATCAAGTTAGACATGAATAAATACTTTGATCGTGTTGAGTGGGGATTCATCAACAAGTTCATGGAGGGTATGGGATTTTCGTCTTGGAAAATTGATCTCATTTTTAGATTTTTCAGCTCCGCGTGGTTGGTGGTATCATTCATGGGGAAGTAATTTAGTTTCTTCAAGGCCACTCATGGTCTGAGCTAAGGTGACCTAATATTATCTATCATCTTCATCATATCCCAAGATTTTATCAGCCGTCTCATCCATAGGTACACCAATAATGGATAGATTTTGTCCTAAAGGAGGAGCATGAGAGCCCATCCCATTTCCCACTTGATGTTCATGGATGACACCCTAATTTTTATCAATGTAGGTAAGTCTTCACTCAGAGGATTCAATACCCTACTGGAGGTGTACTATCACTAGAGTGGCTAGGTTATTAAAAAAGATAAGAGTCTCTGCTAAATCTCTAGAAAATGCATGCCCAGGTAGTCTTATGTGGTTCAACACACCCTCTCCATGCAAAGAGGATCTTTCCCCATGGACTACCTCGAGGCCCCTATCTCTACTGGAAAATTATGGATCCGAGATTTTTATTTTCTCATCAGAAAGATTATGGATCGTATTCTAAACTAGAATAACAGGTACCTGTCCTTTAGAGGCCGCATTTACCTCATCAACAACATCTTATTAGCCACCCCCGTTCATGCTCTCTCTGCTGTCAAATCCCCAAAAGGTGTCATCAACAATATTGACAAGCTTCTGGATGAATTCATTTGGGATCCCCTCGCAGAAGGGAAATGTCACTGAGCTTCATGGAGGAGGATGGAAAGGCCCACTAGAGAAGGTGGTATTAATGTATGTAGCCTTTAAGACACTTGCAATTGAATGCATGAAAAGTTGTCCTGGGAAGTCTTGGAACAGTGCATGCTGTGGGGAAAAGACATACACTCCCAGTTCATTTATCAACCCTCAGTGGATGGTTGCGGAACTCTATTATGGTCCATCATCTCCCATCTCATCTCCAATATTCAAACGCACTCACAATGGATCATCAGGAGGGGATAAATATCCTTATAGAACCATAATTGGATTGGGAAGGTAATCGGGTTCCCGGGCCACCCCGCCCCCAACCTCACTTTCAGGGAAGCCGACCTGTATCCAGACCTTCTCAAGGCGGTGTTGAACGAGGAGCAGAAGGTCACCTCCAACGTCATCTACCTAACATAGAACCCCAATAGGTGGTTTCATGGTTCTAGAGAAATAGGACTGAAGAATGTGTCTCTCTCTTTGATTCTTCATGCCGGGTGCTAGTGCATTTGGAAAGACAGGAATAGGATGAGACATGATGGAGTCCAATCCTCTAGGAATTCCATCATCATCAGGATGTAGAATCTCCTCATTGATCTGGACCGACTCTTTAGAAACTGGAAGGAAGCTACCTCTCTCCAATGGATGCATGCATGATCTCATGGCACTAGGCTTAACATTGGTAGTACCAGAGGCCAATGGGTCTGCTAGAATCCCCCCTCCAGAGGCCTTACACTCAATACTGATGGGTCTTATAACATGCGGGTCATGTGAGGTGGTGGGGTTGTACAGAACTCTCAAGGCTCAGCCCTCTTGGCCTTCTCCTCATGCCTGGGCCATGGATCCTCACTCCAGGCTGAATCCAAGGCCCTTCTTCTGGGTTTAAAACTCTACTTGCAGAAGGGTATTACCATTTCAGAGGTCGAAATAGATTAAAAAATACTTCACGATGCCTTGCTCAGTCTTTTCCCAACTCCATGGTCTATCACCTATATCACTAGAAAGTGCAGGGGAATGATCACCAACAATACCAAAGTAATGCACTCTTGGAGTGAGGGAAACCAATTTGCGGATCACCTTTCTTCCCTTGAGGTTCTCGGTCCCAACCTGGCCTGTTTACACAACATGCTCACTCTCAAGCCCGAAGGAGTCAATCTAATCAAGGGGTACACCCTATGTCTACACCATTTTAGAACACCATAGGCTCTACTTGCTCTCTTGTATTGTGGATTGTTTCCCCCTTTCTCCCTTTATAAAAATTGAAATGCATCAAAGCTAGAGAATCTCTAAGGGAGTGATGCCAGAATGAGATTGATGCCCAGTTCTTTAGGGAGTTTAAACCATAGAAAAATTGGATTCTCAATGTAGCCAATGAGCATGACTACATGAGGCCCAATTAAGGAACCCTCTCCAAGATTTCTATAAAATAGATTCTTTGAAATCTCAAACAGTTCCTATCTAGCTCTCACCCGGTAAAGACCACAGAGGTGCTCAAGTGTACTATACACATCCATGTTTTCATGATACTTCATGAGTTCACTAGACATAGAAAAAAGCATCAAACATTGAAATTCTTCCATGTTGTTCATATGTTTCTCATAGACTAGGAACTTTTCATCACTCGCCTCTTTAGTAGGTGGATCAGGAAATGAGTAATCTAGCACGTAAGATTTCTTTTCATGGCGTAGGACCACTCAAAAGTGTCTATACCATTCCTGGAAGTTACTTCTAGTTAGGAGGATGTCTTTATCCAATATTTATCTTAGAGACAATGTGGATGATGAGATTTAATTTTTTTTATACAATTAAAAGAGAAGATTATTAGTACTTTTCTTGATTAAAAATTGGGTGAGATGTTAATAAATTAATTATTTTTTATTAAATATCTCACTATTTTATCAAGTTCTAATAGCCCTCACTATTGAACTTGAAATATCTAGTTTCTATGAAATTATATCAGCAAGGATATATATTCCACTTCTCCTAATCCCAACAATGGTTAGTCAAGCCACTTAAAGGTATTTAGGTAGGTAGGTCATTGATAACTATGGGATTGCGACTCCTTGACCTGTTGAGTGGACTCCCCTATCCTAAAATCCTGACTTTGATTTCCTCAATGCTTACCTCCAAATTATACTAAGTCTAGAAAGGGCTAATACTATTGATTTAAAATAGTTAAGTCAACCCAAAAACTTTATAAGAACTCCCCTTATAAAATTAAGTGTCCTAACAAGGGTTGGTCAAACACTTAGTTTTATTGAGTTTCATTCCCAATTAATAATGGAAGTCCAAGTTTGACTTAATATTTTTTTGAGATATTTTAATTAATTATGCATAAATATTATCTTTTTTATCCTTTACATGTATTATTAATATTAAGTGGATGTTAGTTAGTTAATTAACCATGTTGTATAAAAAATTTATGCACAATTAATTTATTTAATTTATTATGAATAAATTTTATATTGTTTTATCCTTTACACATTTTTCTAATATTAAGTGGATGCTACTTAATTAATTAACCATGATGGATAAAACACTTACGCATAATAGATTTTTTTAAATTTTTTCTTTTCACAGTAATGAATTAATTTATGTTACCACAAACTTGAATATATAAAATAAATAATTACATAGATAGAAATAAATAAATAAATAAATAACCCATTCATGAACTTTATCTAATGGTTGATTTAATGACCAGACATTAAATCAACCTATGACCTAGGGGAAATATCTCCTTTTTCTAGTCTTAATATGAGTTATAGAATTCCAAATTTACACAAGTATATTACCTGAGTTGAAATAATTATGATTCCATCTTGAACCACCTCCATGCGCCTTGGGATACCCCATTAATTACATATATTTATGAATCACACGCATGTGGGGGAGTCAAAATATTGGTTAAAAGGGGATGGCATAAATATCCTTGGACACACATGTTTTACATAATAATGGAGGGAGGTATGACATGTAGACCATCATATTTAATTTAATAATAAATATTTACAAACCCATGAAATAAACTAAATTAAAACATAAAACACATAGAGAGGTCTTGGTCAAACTCATGAATGTTCATACATAAAATGAATACATAAAAAGTATCCGACTAGAATTCATTTCTTTATTATTAAGATAAACACATTTTCATTAATTAATTAATTAATTAATTAATTCCATTTCATCTTAATGATCATATAAATTTAATTGGAGATACCCATCATTTATGTAATTCATGTGAAATAAATAGTAGAACCAATAATGACATATTTATTGCAATAAATTAATTGATCATTTCAAAAAATCTTTTAAACCATTATTAAATTGTCAAAAACACAATATGATTCAATCAATAAATTAAGGTTTTAATTCTTATCAATTTAATGTAATTTAATTCTTCCATTAATTGGGAAACTATATAGTATGTACAACCTAACTACATGCTCTGTGCATCAGTTTTCATGTATCTGAGTCACATGTATGGGGCTTTGGCATGTTAACATGGCCATATTAGATGACATGTACATGCAAGAAACTTGCTATATATCCACTTACCATGTACCATATTGGTATGTTCAACATAAAATGTGCAATAAATGCACCACATGTAATTAATTGCTTAATGCATCCATGTATAATGCACATGGATACATGGTGTGTGCTCCGGATACATGCCATTTAATCTAGTTTTACAGGCCAAAGATTTGGAACTTCCTAATAAAATCTCTAACCGTTCTTCATTTTTTCTTAAACCTTTAAGAAAATGAAACACTAAAAGAACACAATTAATATGTTGATAACCTGTTAATTCAAATTAGATAAATAATGAATAACATGAAATGAAAATACAACCACAATTGCACATAGATCAACAATCAAATAAATAATTTTAAATTTAAATGTGAACCCTCTGATATAGATTGATGGTTCTGGGTGTTTCGGAAGTGTGTGGTGGTGGGAAATATATTAAAATTTATTTTAATAATAATTACTTGAAACCATGAGTGAGGATATTTCACATCAAATTTATAATTAATCTATTTAATATATGAATAAATAAATACCTGGTCTTAGGAAGTTTCTTTGAGGATGAATGTTGATCATCCAAAAAGACCCTTTTGGATTTCTTTTGTTACACTATGAGGATCTAAGTATAAAATCCCTATAGTAGTGATCCACACGTACTCCAATGATATCCAAGAAACACCACTTGATCTCTAGGTGATAGCACGATGAATTGAATATCTTGTGTTGTTTGTTCTTGATCGCTCATTCTTCAGTCTTAAAGAAATATGTCTTTCATTTATCATTCTTGAGAGGGAGAGAAAAGAAGGATTCAAGAGGGATTTTTTTGGGTGAAACAATTCTCTATTATCAATTTTTGTATGTAATATAGAATATACATATTCGTCTATTTATAGAGTTAGGATTTAGGTTAAAATATTATTTAATTTCATGAAGACCATTAAATAATATTTATTACCTTTAATAAACCCCATGCCACAAAAATAATAATAATAATATTTTGCAGTACACCAATTTTCAAAAATTGATAAATTATATTTACCATCTTATAAATAATTATTTTATCACTAGATGTGGTCTTGGTCCATTCAAACTCCTCAGTATTTATTAAATATTGGAATAAATATTTTATTCATAAATAAATATTTCATTCACATAAGGTTGAATAAATATTTATTAAACATTAAATAAAATAAATAAATATATTTTTATTCCCATGTTGGCGGATAAATATTTATTTAATTTATGCGATCAATATAACTTGAATAAAATTATTCCTCAGTCTTAAGAATAATATTTATTCCATTAATTAAATTCAAATAAAATTTAATTGAGATCAACGGAAACACTTAGTGTGCAACCCTCTAGGATTCTTTCTCATTTGCATTAAGTGGATTTGCCTAAAGTACAAGATTACTATCTAGAAATGGGTCAAGACATCCAAGAGAAAGAACTTAATTTTACAATTATGAAAACCACATATGAACTCTTACTATGTAATATAATACATTTTTCATAATATCTCATCAAGTAGGTTGCACGATGGTGTCATCAACCTATTTTCTCAATACATCTTTCTTTAACTATATGAAATAAACACGTCGTTACACCATGTCCATGGAATTTAGGTGACAGTTTCATTACAATCAAAGGGATGAGATGTCAACTCACATAAAGATGGAAGGGAAAAAATCCTTCCTTAACTTATCCATTAATGAAATGTTAATCATGACACACCCAACATACCCTAATTCCTACCAACATGTGGCATGAAAATTTTCATCAATAAATGTAAGTGATCAAGTCAAGACATGCATCAATTATAATCTTAAAGTCTAAATATAATTATACACGCTCACAGATATGAATATTATATGACACCAAAATAAGTGGAATTCATACTGGTGGGACTTTTCTCATAATCTACCTTCTTGAAGATTACTAAGTGAGAAATTTATGAGAATAAGCCTCATCCACTTACGTGTACTCTCACTTGACGGTATAAATACTATGTGTCCCATAATAGTACGTTATCCAACTGCAGACCTATATTGAGAATATTGTCATAGAACTTCAAGGTTCTTATAATAGTGGGGAACTTCTATAACCTTTTCAATGCAATAAATAATCTAGGACATTATTACATTAAATCCATGCAGAACAATAAAAATTATGTAATAAGATGTTTAATTAATATTAAAGTTATTGAATATATATGCAATCAAAGTACAATCAATTGGTCTTAGGACACCAACTCTAACACCCAATGGCTACATATTACCCATAACACATCTATTCCACGTATAAGTTTTTTATATAGGAATTTTGATGCCCATTTGGTTTCCAATTAATGTGGTAAATATCCCTTCCAATTTAATATGGCCTACTATTAAATGTCTCACATAATGTGATTCACTATTAAATTATGCATATTAATATTTTATGTAGATATTCCAACAATCTCCAACTATACATAAAATATGAATGTATCATGATCATTGACTCCACATTCATTAGATCCACTAACATTAACCTCATCATCATTGTATTCATGATCTTCGACTCCACCGTTAGTGATTTTACCTTTAATAAGTCTATCATGATTGACCCCACCTTCAATGAATATCCATTTTGATGTGACTTCATGGATCCATCACAATCATCATAGGTCTATGATCGTCTCCTTTAATACCACTGTTGGTGCAGATCCCGATGTCGTAGAGAAAGAAGTCACAAATCACAACAGAAGATTCACAAATTCACCTGAAGGCATTTTTTCATTCCCACCCAAAGGATTTTATCAGCTGAAGGAATTTCACTAGACTCACTAATTTTATACCACCAATATTGAGAACTGGAACTGATTAATACATTAGGAAGAATTTTTATACCACCAACATCATCTCATCACACTATCTCATCGATGCTTTATTCGTCATCATTTTCGATATGCCATTGTCTTCATAAACTCTTTTCCTTAGCTACCACAAATGTAGCAGACCCTCCCCAATTTTCTCTTATAGTGTCTACATGTTGGACTACCCTCTAAGAACCTATATTATCTTTATGAAAATCCAAAACTCTGGCCTTCCCCCAATTTTAAATTATCACCTCTCTTACCGCTCATCGGCTGCCCAACGACCTCTCGTTCACTCCACTAGCACAGATTGGCCCTATAATAGCACACAAAATGGCCTTCAACAGTGATAAAAATCACTGTCTTCATAAGCTCTATTAAAGGGGGTACCCCTTTGTCATCACTTTTGTTAGCGCTAATAAAGTCCCAATTGCTACACTGTGATGTTTGAATTACAACACACTGTTGAGAAACCTGCATATAGTAGAAACCTGTACATGGAAAATTCATAATTTAATTGAAATAAAAATTACACCAAAAATACATTAAAAACAACTATACTATAGACATTTAAAACAATGTTTTTTATAATTAAATTAGTAAGTACTATCACAAAAATTAAAAAAACATCAATGTTTCATTATCTTTGGCACATGACCTCCTCTTAAAAAAGCACGATTATGGTATTAGTTTCCAAAAACCACACCAACTCAAGAAAAATAATCTACCTATATAAGAAAACAATTATTATATTATTAATACTATAAATAAATAAATTAAACATAAATATTAAGCAACACATTAATAAAATGTCAATTTTAAACTAAAACCACACAATTTGAGTCATACTGGGTACACCGTGTATCAGATTGAGTTATGGTTGATTCCTACATGTTTAAAATGACTTATGGATCATTTTACTAAAGTATCAAAAAAAAATGTGTTTTCTAGTTTTTGAGTATGTCACTTCTCTTTTTTTACTAAAATGTCATTTTAAACTGAAAACACTCACTTTGAGTCATACCGGTCACATCGTGTGTCAGTTTGATGTGAGACTAATTCCTACATGTCAAAAATGACTTATGAATTTTTTTATTAAATTATAAAGAAAATTAAAGAACATTTTCTTATTTTTCATTGAGTGACACACATTTTGAACTAAAATGTCAATTTTAAACTGATAGTAGTCACTTAGAGTCATACCAGGTACAACGTGTATTAGATTGAGATGAGGATAATTAATACACATAAAAAATGAGTTAAGGATAATTTTCTTAAAGTGTAAAAATAATACGAATGCATTTTTTCATCTTTGAGTATGTTACTTATCTTCTTTACTAAAATTAATGTCAGTTTTAAATAAAAAACATAATTAGAGTCATACCGGTCACACCGTGCATCAGATTGAGGTGCATCTGATTCCTACATGTCAAAAATGACTTATGATTATTTTCATAAAGTATGAAAACTATAAAATCTTGATTTTTTAAAAGGAAACTCTATGTTTGATATCATACATGATACACCACATCGATCTTAAATGAAAAACTTAATAATATTTAAATGTTACCGTTGAAACCTAGCTGTTAGAATAGAGGGAATGGACATTATTAACTAAATTATGAAAATATGGTTTAAACATGTATATATAATTAATTATTTAGTGAAATATTAATTCTAAATAAATTTAAAACCTCTTTTAAAATAAAAGGAAATGTTTTTCTAAAAAACTATTCAAATGTGTACAGGTGTGTTTTATACCAATAAATTAATAAATCACTCTTGTTGGACTATATTAATGATATATATATATATATATATATTATTCCAATTAATGTTTAAAATTCATCTTATATGTTTTTGAGGCATTATATAAGAACAAATCCAATTTTATGAATAAAAGAAGTATTTTTTAAAAAAGGCAGTTTTTGTCGCCTTTTGATGACACACTTGTTTTAAATCTAGTTTTTCACACATTTATAATTTATATTTTAAAAAATAAACTTCTTATTTGAAATCTGAGTATTAAAATTTACTTTTGTTAAATTTTTGGCATTTTACTGATAAGTTTCATGTTTTGATGAATAGTGAAGAAAATAATGCATTTTAATTGAAAACCACATTTTCACAAAATTTATTTATAGTGTTAAATTATATTTTTGAATGGTTTAAATGAATAATTATATATAGTTTTTATCATTTAATATAATTTAGTTCATTATAATTAATTTTACATTGAAACTGGATATAAAAACTTTGTGAACTTTTGAACATGTTTACATTTAAATCTCATTTTCTCTATCTATAAACGAGATTAAATTTTCATTAATTTATGAAAATTATATGTTTCAAGTTTGAAAAAATGGATTAAATATTTTTAATCATAATTTCCAAATTATTTAAATATTTCCTTCTTATTTTTTGACAATATGAATAGCAACTTCAGTAATTTTTTTATTAACATGGTCACAGGTAAATCGGGTAATTAAGGATAAAAAAACATTATAAATATTATAAAATTACCATAAAACTTGTCCTAATTTCATTGTATTAATGGGGTTCGACCAAAGAATCCTTGGTTCAAAATTATAACCTTTTTAATCCATTTGGATGAGAGTATAACTTTTATAATATTATATTCAAAGAAAGGATAAATTTTTCACACTTTTGTTTTTAATAGGTGAAATATTTTTAATATTAGGTTATATAGGGGATATATTCGAATATAAATATTATTTTGGAAGCTAAAATGTTTATATTTATCATGATAATTTATTTATAATTTTTATAGACTAAATAATTTAATTAATGATGATGCAGTAGTTGTTTAATTAAAGAAAATATAAAATAAATGATATTATAAATACTAAAATAAATATAATTTAAATTGATTAATATCATAAAAAAATTGTTTATATGAATTTGAAAAGTTATTTATATTTTAGAAGTATGTTTTCTAATTTATCTATTTGTTATGATATTTTTAAAAATTCAAGTAATGAATAGTATCAAAATTGACATTATTGATAATTAAAATAAATAATATTTTATTAAATGATATAAAATTTCTAAAAATATAAATTTCACAAAAATTATTATTATAAGTCATTAAATTTCATCAATGACTCATTTAGTTGTTGTTTTTCATTTTATAGAAATTATATTAACCCTCAAAGTGTAAATTACATGATATCTTTGTAAAAGTTAAAAGGGTTAAAACAAAACGATAAGGATTAAAAAATAGTCAAAACTTATCTAATTTTGATTGGATTAAGGGTATTTGACCTAAAATAATCATATATTTTAAATAAATCAATTTTGTTGATTTTTGGAATAGAAAATTAATTTATATTAATTTAATGTTTACAAGAATTCCAAAAGTGTCGCTCCCCTATCCTATAAAGGGAACCCATTATTCTCTATTACTCACACTTAAAATCCTATTTGGTTCAAAAAATATATGTCAAAGTACATTAATATTATCCATTAAAAAATTATATAGGCCTTATTTTAGGCATAACACCCACCTTAGATTTGTGAAGTTGTTAATCAAAGGAAATTGTCTGAAGTAGAGGGATCATTTTTAATTAAGTGTTTCTATTTTATTTCTTCTTCAACTTCCTTAAAATTTTATTAAACCATGATGAAATAATAACTCAAGAATAATAAATATACTTATATGTTATTACGTTAATATCATTACTTAAATTCATCTCCACTTCCATCAAATGGGAAAAGAATTAATCGTTCGTGTGTATGGTGTATTACCACCTCAAGGGCCGATATAATTCATTTTCTATCACCATCTATCAACACTGGTTATAATTATGAAATTTAAGATTATATATTATATTTATGACATATTTATTATTATTTAAAGATAATATATCATTTTTTTTCTTACCTTTCCATGCACATAAAAATTATAACGTCGTTTGTGCTTACATGTGAACTATCACCTCCGCGAAGCAATGTGATTATTTTTTCATCACCACATCATATGGATGATATATAAAAATAAATTTAAATGTTTAATATGATTTTAATGATATTATGACCATTCTTTAAAGATAAAAGGATACTTATCTTCTTTGCATAATGATCAATAAAAAATGGAAATGTTACTTATGAGTACGTATGACCTACCATCTCCATGATTATAACATTGTTCATTTTTCATAACCATACATAAATGATTTTATTTAAAATTATAATTGATTTATAAAAGTGATTATTATTTAATGAATATTTTTCTATATATTATGGAATAATAACCACTTTGACTACTAACATCATACCAAATTCATATTTGACTCAAGTACCAAATATCATGAGAACATTCAAAATGAACTTAAATAATTAAGTATTTGTTATAACATGATAATAAGTGATATAAAAGAAAAAAATGAAATTTTAAAAGGGTATCAAGAAATGAAATAATTAACCTAAGTATATTATTCATGAAGATAAATATTGTACATAATGATTTAAACTCAGGGTAAGGGACTTAGTCTCAATCTCCTTTCATTGACACACATTTTGATATTAGACACCCACCTTCTTTTATAAGGTGTATATACAGACCATTTGACATAAAATATAATGAATTTATTTATTATATTATTATTTAATATTTTTTAAATGTTAATCCTTCATGGGTCTTATGATTCAAATATTTCAATATGGTATTGAAGACTTTGATTTTAAGAATCACTTTTTAAATGTTTAAAAATTTAATTTCAAATTATTTTCCTCCATGTCAATATTTTTGATATTATTTTATATGTTAATTTATATGGATATAAAATGATTAATAAAGTAAATTTATTTACATTTTTAATTTTATTAAAAGGTTTTCAAAAATAAATCTTTTTATATTTTTTATATGGAACGTTTGACTTTCTTTACAAATGACAAAAGAAATGTTCTTTTTTAACATATATGGAGAAAAAAACTTCTCCGCCACAATGAAAATTATTTGATATTTTGATACCTCTACAAGAATTAATGTTTTTAAAAATAAAAATAACCCCTGTTTCCCCCGTTTTTGAGTATTTTTGTTTTGAAATGGGTTTTGGTAATGGATTTCTTTACTCAATTTTCATTCATTGGGTTAAAATTATTTTTCATTGATTATGTTATTGTAAGGTTATGTGTGAAATGAATTTTGATTGTATTTACACTTTTTATTTGGATTCACCAAATATAAATATAATCGAATCATTTAATTAATGTTATGATCTTTGAAAGGTATTTTTGTATAGAAAAATCTTTTAAAGTCACTCTATCAACTATTTTTACAAAATCCAAAAGGAATTTTTTTTAACATATATGGAATAAATCGAATTTCATGATTTTATGCCTCTTTAATGTTTTGATTCTTACTTTAAAAGTTTATAATTTTATTTTCAAATAAGGTGTTTTAATTTATAAGTGTGCGGCCTTGTAAAAATGATAAGTGATTTAAAAGTGGAAATGTTATTTTTCTATTATGCAAGATTTATATTTTATGATTATGTTTTGGTTCTTGAGAAATGTTTATGAGTATGGGTGGTTATGTGATAAAACAAGGGTAGGTGAGTCCTTTATATCTCTCTAATTAATTGGGTAATGAAACAAATTTAACTGGTAGGGTTTCTTCTAAGAGATTAAGGGAATATACTACAGTGGGTATTCCAAATGTAACTATTAAGGTTACTCCCTATGCATCCAAGAGAATTATAGTGAATTTAAGAGTGATATGGAAATAATTCCACAATTTACCTTTATGATTTATGTTTTCTATAGAGTTTTATAGGAAACTTATGATTTCATGAGGTAAGCTAAGTACTTATGTTTTATGGGTGAAAAGTATAACTTTGTGATAATGTTTTCATGGGTTTATAAGTATTCCCAAACTAATGGTTTTTTTTCTTTTTATTTCCCTTACTGATATTTTTTACCCATATAAAGTTTTAGAATGTTTTTCATAGGGTATAAGGATGGGTAATATAAAGGAGGAAGCCAATTTTGGAGATTTTTCATGATTAAAAAAATAATGTTTTATTTTAATTTTTTTATATTTTGGAAGAAATAGATACTATGTTAGCATTATCCACTTTTTATAAATGTGGGATGTTATGTATGAATTATGGAATAATTATCTAAAAATCTAAACTAAAAATATCCTTGAATGTGAATTCTAGTTAAAAAATACTAGAATAAGTTATGTTTAAGTTCAGGTCCTTATAGTTGGTATCAAAGGATTATTTAGACAACATTGAAGATTAGGATGTCTTCTTAAGAGATACGGATATCATCATGGGTTTATAATTTTAAGTTAGATCATAATTTTAATGTCTTAAAACTCCCTTTTTAGGATTTAATTTATGAAATTTTAAGGTGACTAATAGTATTTTTGGAGACATTAATTTTGAGGTAATTATGGGATATTACATTTTTTGGATGCAAAATGAGAGGTATATGACAATCCTTGAAGATAAAACTTCTTATGTTTAATTTAGAGTAATTTATAATATTTTGAGAATGTGATAATAATTATATAGTCTTAGAAAAAGAACAATCCGTAGGATGGGTGAAAACCTGTCAGATTTGGCAAGGCCACGAGATTCGAACCCACAACCGAAGGGCGATAAGGCTACACTGTCTACCACTGGCCCACATGAAGTCACATGTTATAATAAATTTTTTTAGTTAAATGAGTTCATGTAATACAAATAAGTTTATTTTTGTAATTTTTTTATTATATTGGAAAAACAATTCGGGGATTAAGTGAGGAATGCTATTTCAGATGACGTTCACTATTTTAGGAACCCTATATGATCAATATAAATATAATACTGTGGGATTTTATTTAAAAAGTAAAATTTGAATTATATTTTGTAAACATCTATTAATTTATTATAGAATTATGGTGATTTGGGTTATTTAAGGAAATAATTATCATATCTTGGAGATTATGTGATTTAGGAAATTAATTTTTGGTATGAGACTTCAAGAGTAGTTGATGTAATTTAGAGATAATTATTAAAATTTATCTTGGAATTTTATGTGATCAAATACTTTTGGGTTTTAATCTTAGTTATAATATTTTTGAGGAATTTTAAGGATATTTATTTGTTGAATTGTCTATGTTGAACTTTCGGTGTTACTGTTGAATTTTGGAGATTAATTTTATTTTTAATCATATAAAGGATTATTATTTTTGGGGAATTATCTTATCTTATCCTAACTATTTTGGTTTTGGTTAATTTTCACGATAGGAGAAATAGATATTTAATCTTTTGTGGATTATGTGATTATTTAGAAGTTGATTCTAGTTCTCCAGGCATGAAAAATTCATCTTAAATACTCATTGTTTGAAGAAAAAGATGAGTTTGTGGAACAAATTGATTAAAGTATAAAACTAGACTTTTCAAGTATGTATATTTCATTATGTTATTAGTCTATAAAGTAAATTAATTACTCAAATATATTAAAAGGATCTTAAAATGAAGACATTATCTATTTACTTTTCCTACTAATAAATCAATAACCTTTTAACCCATCACAGACTTATGGTTTTGTGACTAATAACTTTCTCATGACCATGTTCTCCATCAATCTACATAAGAACATAATATTTAGTTTGATCTTCCATGTACAAGTTTTCCTACATGGAACCCCAGTATGTGTTGCCTCAGGTGACCTTCATACTTCCCTTTATTTCTTTTAAAGTTGAAGTTTTATTAATCTTTTTTTTTCCGATGTTGAATTTTAATAAATGTATTTGGAAAATTAAAATACATAGTTTTATATATCGAGTTAAGATTGCGAGGAAACAATTTATTAAGGGGGGATAATTTAACATCCTAAGTTTTTAAAAGGAAACTCTATGTTTTATATCATATATGATAGTCCACATTGAGCTTAAACGAATAACTAAATAATATTTAAATGTTACTGTTAAAACATAGTTGTTAGAATGGAGAGAATGAATGTTATTAACTGAATTATGAAAATATGCTTTAAAAATGTATATATAATTAATTTTTTGGTGAATAATTAATTATAAATGAATGTAAAAACCCTTTTAAAATAAAAGTAAATGTTTTTATGGAAAACTATTTAAATATGCACAAGTGTGTTTTATACCAATAAATTAATAAATCACTATTATTGGATTATATTAATAAAACACACACACACACACATATAATATTTTATTTAATTTTCAAAATTCATATTTTGTGTTTTCTAGATATGATATAAGAACAAATCCAATTCTACAAATAAAATAATTATTTTTCAGAAAAGGCAGTTTTGCCGCCTTTTGATGGCACACTTATTTTAAATCTAGTTTTTAACGCATTTATAACTTTTATTTTAAAAAATAAACTTCTTAATTTAATTTGGAGTATAAAAATTTAATTTGGTTAATTTTTTGATATTTTACTGATATGTTTCATGTTTTGATGAATAGTGAAAACAATAATGCATTTTAATTGAAAAATAAATTTTCACCAAATTTATTTAGAATGTTTAATTATATTTTCAAATTATTTTAAAGTACAATTAGATAAAGTTTTTATAATTTAATACATTTTAGGTAATTAGAACCAATTTCACATTTAAATTTGATGTAAAAATTTTGTGAACTTTTGAACTTTTTTACTTTAAAAACCCATTTTCTCTATCTGTTAGTAGGATTAATTATTAATTAATTTCTAATAAATATGTGTTTTAAATTTGGAAAAATGGATTTTATATTTTTAATCATAACTTCCAAGTTATGTAAATAGGTATATTTTTTTTTTGAAAATATGAATAGTAACTTTAGTAATTTTTTTATTAATACGGTTAAAGGTAAATCAGGTAATTAAGGGTAAAAATAATATTACAAATATTATAAAATTAACCTAAAAATAATCCTAATTTAATTAGATGAGGGTTTTTCGACCAAAATAATCCTTGGGATGAAATTATGACCTTTTAAATCCACTTGGATGAGAGTATAATACTTATAATAATATATTCAAAGAAAAGTCAAAATTTTCACACTTTTGTTTTTAAAAAGAGAAATATTTTTAATATGAAGTTATATAGAGGTCATATTTGACTATAAATATTATTTTTTAATCTAAAATTATTTATATTTATCATGATAATTTATTTCTAATTTTTAGAGAAGAAATAATTTAATTAAAGGCTTGCACAATGATGATGTAGTAATTGTTTAATTAAAGTAAATATCAAATAAATGATATTAAAAATACTAAAATAAATATAACTTTAATTAATTAATTTAATACATGAATTTTTTAGATTAGTTTTACATTTTAGTTATGTTTTAGAAGTATTGGTTCAAACTTATATTGCTCTTATGATATTTTTAAAAAGTCAAGTAATGAATAGTGTCAAAATTGACATTATTGATATTTTAAAATAAATAATATTTTATGAAATGATATAAAATATATAAAAACATAAATTCTATACAAATTATTGGTATAATTCATAAAATTTCATAAATGACTCATTTAGTGGTCTTTTGGAATTTTATAGTAATTATATTAACCCTCAAAATGAAAATTACATGATATCATGGTAAGAGTTAAAAGGGTTAAAACAAAAAGATAAGGATTAAAAAATAGTCAAAAAATATATAATTTTAATTTGATAAATATTATTAGACCCAAAAAAATCATATATTCTAAATAAATTACTTTGGATCCATTTGGAATAGAAAATTAATTTATATTAATTTAATATTTTGAAGAATTCTAAGAGTGCCCCTCCCCTCTCCTATAAAAGGGAACCCATTATTCTCTATTAGTCACACTTAAAAACCTATTTTATTTGGAAAATATATACTAAAATACATTTATATAATCTACTACCACATTATATAGGCCTTATTTTAGGTAGAACACCCTCCTTAGAGGTGTTAAGGTGTTAATCAAAGGAGATCGTTCAAAGAAGTGGTATCGTTTTTAATTAAGTGTTTCTATTTTATTTATTCTTAAAATTCCTTCAAATATTCTTAAAACATGATTAAATAATTACTCTAGTATCTTCAATATACTTAAAAGTTATTATGTTAATATCATCACCTAAATCCATCTCCACTTCCATCAAATGGGAAAATAATTAATTGTTCGTGCGTACTGTGAACTACCGCCTCACAAACCGATGTAATTTGTTTTCCATAACCATATTTAAAGACTGGTTATAATGATGTAATTTAAGATTATATATTATATTCATGAAATATTGATTATAATTAAAATATAATATACCATTTTTGTTCTTACCTTTCCATGAACATAAAAATGATAACGTCGTTCGTGCGTATGTGTGAACTATCACCTCCACGAAGCGATGTGATTCGTTTTTCATCACCACATAACATAGATGATATATATAGGTACATTTAAATATTTAATATTATATTAATTATATTATTATCATTATTTAAAGATAAAATTATACTTAATTTTTTCATAATGATCAATGAAAAATGGAAATGTTACTCATGCGTACGTACGACCTACCATCTCAATGATTATAACATTGTTCATTTTTCATAACCATACATAAATGGTTAGATTTAAAATTATAATTTATGTATAAAATATATTATTATTTCATTAATATTATTCTGGAGATTATGGACTAATTACCACTTTGACTATTGACATCATACGAAATTCATTTTTGACTCAAGTACTGAATATCATCTGAACGTCTGAAATGAACTTAAATAATTAAGTATTTATTATAACATGATAATAATTCATATAAAATAAATAATAAAATTTAGAAATATTCTCAAGAAATTAAATAATTAACCTAATTTTATTATTTAGGAAGATAAATATTATACATGATGATTCAGACTCAGGGTAAGGGACTTCGTCTTAATCTCCTGTCATTGAGGAAAATTTTGATGTTATACACCAACCTTCTTTTATAAGGTGTATATACTGAACCTTTGACATATAATATCATGAATTTATTTATTTTCATGTTATTTTTTGTTTTTTAAATGTTAATCCTTCATGGTTATTATGATTCAAATATTTAAATGTGGTATAGGACACTTTGATTTAAGAATCTCTGTTTAAATGTGTAAAATTTTAATTTCAAATTATTTTACTCTATATAAATATTTTTGATACTATTTTATATGTTAATTTATATGGATATAATAGGATTATAAAGAAAGTTTTATGTCTATTTTTAATTTCATTCAATGTTTTTAAAGAAGGAATCTTTTTATATTTTCTATATAGAGCATTTGACTTTCTTTACAAACAACAAAAGAAATGTTCTTTTTTAAAAAAATATGATGACAAAAAATTGTCCTCCACCGTGAAAATTATTTAATATTTGGATCCCTATAAAATAATTCATGTTTTTAAAAGAAAAATAAACCCATTTTTCCATTTTCTAGGTATTTTGGTTTTAAAATGGTCTTTAGTAAGGGATTTCTTAACTCAATCTTCATTCGTTGGGTTAAAATTATTTTTCATTGATTATGTGATGGTAATATTATGTGTGAAATGAATTTTGATTATATTATGTTGTATTTACACTTTTTATCTGAATTTATAGTGTATACATATAATTGACTCATTTAATTAATGATATGATCTTTTACAGAGATTTTAATTTAAAAACCTATTTTAATGTTACTCTTTAAACTACTTTTACACAAGTCAAAAGAAATGTTTTTCTAACATATATGGAATCAATGTTATTTCCCACTTTTGTGTTGATTTAATGTTTTTATTCTTACTTTACAAGTTTAAAATTTTATTTTCAAATAAATTGATTTCATTTATGAGTGCCTGACCTTGTAAAAATAAAAAGTGATTTCAAAGTGGAAATGTTATTTTTTTTGTTATGAAATATTTATGTGTTATGATTATATTTTGGTTCTTGGGTATTGTTTATGAGTATGGGTGGTTCCGTAATAAAATGAGGGAAGGTGATACAATTATATCTCTCCAATGAATTGGTTAATTAGACATAATTAACTTGTAGGGTTTCTCCTAATATATTAAGGGAATATAATGCAATGGGTATTCTATATATAACCATGAAGGCTGATCCCTATATAGCCATGAGATATATAGTGAATGTAAGAGTGATATGGAAATAATTCCACAATTTACCTTTATGATTTATGTTTTATATGAAGTTTTATAGAAAAATTATGATTTAATGAGGTAAGATAAGTTCTTATGTTTTATGGGTGAAAAGTATAACTTTGTGAGAATGTTTTCAAGGGCTTATAAGTGTTAATGGACTAATGATTTATTTATTTCTTTTTTATGTCCCTTACTGATATTTTGTGCTCATCCCAAGTTTTAAAATATTTTTAACATGGTATAAGGATGGGTAAGAGGAAAGATGAATTAAATTTTGAATATTTTTCATGAATAAAGAAATGATGTTTTATTTTAAAAGTTTTATATTTTGGATGAAATTGATACTGTTTTAATAACATCCAATTTGTATAAATTTGGGATGTTATGTATGAATTATGGACTAATTCTATAAAAATATAAACTGAAAAGATCCTATAATTTAAATTATCATTAAAAAAATACTAGAATAAGTTATGTTTAAGGTTGGTTTCTTAAAAAAAATCCAAATGTGTTTTCTCAATTTTGATTATGTCACTTATTTTTTTTACTAAAATGTCATTTTAAACTGAAAACATGAACTTTGAGTCATAAAAATCACATAGTATGTCATTTTGATGTAATACTGATTCTTGTACGTCAAAAATGACTTACTAATCATTTTAATAAATTATCAAGACAATTAGAGTGCATTTTCTTGGTTTTTAGTGAGCGACACACATTTTGAACTAAAATGTCGATTTTAAACTGATAACGGGCAGTGAGTCGTACTGGAAACACTGTGTATCATATTGAGGTTTAGATTATTTCTAAATGTAAAAAATGAATTATTGATTGTTTACATAAAGTATCAAAATAATATAAATGTGTTTTTTTTGGTTTTGAGTATATCACTTTTCCTTTTTTACAAAAATTAATGTCATTTTTAAATAGAAAGGAACACTTGGAGTGACACTAGTCAAAACGTGCATCAGATTGAGGTGTGTATGAAAACTACACATAAAAAATGACTTATGTATCATTTTTCTAAATTATCAAAACAGTATAAATTTGTTTTATTAGTTTTGATTATGTCACTTGTGTTTTTTACTAAAATGCCATTTTAAACTGAAAACATGCACTTTGAGTCATATCGGTAACATCATGTGTCAGTTTGATGTGAGAATAATTATAACATATCAAAAATGACTTATGAATAATTTTAATAAATTATCAATATAATAAAAGTACATTTACTCAATTTTTAGTTAGTGACACACATTTTAAACAAAAATGTCAATTTTAATATAATAACATAAACTTTGAGTCATATCGGGCACAATGTGTATCATATTGAGGGGTGGATGATTCCTACAAATCAAATCACAAATGGCTTATGGATTTTTTTATAAATTATCAAAACAACTCGAATGCATTTTCTTAGTTTTGAGTATGTCACTTGTCCTTTTTACTAAAATTAATGTTAATTTTTAAAAAAAAGACACACTTAGAGTCATACCATTCGCATTGTGCATCATATTGAGGTGAAAATAATTCCTACACATCCAAAATTACTTATGGATCATCGTAATAAAGTATAAAAACAATCCTAATGTGTTTTATTAGTTTTGAGTTTTTCACTTGTGTTTTTTACTAAAATACCATTTTAAACTGGAAACACACACTTTGAGTTATGCCGACCACATTGTATATTGGTTTGAATTAAGACTAATTCCTAAAAGTAATAAATGATATATTAATAGTTTTACTAAATTATCAAGATGACCGAAGAAAATTTTCTTGGTTTTTAGTGAGTGATGCATGTTTTTAACTAAAATGTCAATTTTAAACTGATAGCGGACACTTTGAGTCATACCGGACATACCGTGTATCCGATTGAGGTAAAAATAATTCATACACATTAAAAATGACTTATGGATAATTTTTAAAGTTTCAAAATAATAATAATGTATTTTATCATTTTTGAGTATGTCACTTTTCCCTTTTACTAAAATTAAGGTCAATTTTAAATAAAAAGAAACAACTGGAATCATATCGGTCACATCGTGCGTCAAATTGAGGTGTGGCTGATTCATACATGTCAAAAATTATTTATGGATCATATTTATAAAGTATAAAATCAATTTTAATGTGTTTTATTAGTTTTGAGTATGTCACTTATATTTTTTTACTAAAATGTCAATTTTAAATAAAAAGACACACTTGGAGTCATACAGGTCACACCATACATCAGATTGAGGTGTGGATGATTCCTACACAAAAAATGAATTATGGATCATTTAAATAAATTATCAAAATAATTTGAATATTTTTTCTTGTTTTAGAGTATGTGATTTGTTTTTTGAACTAAAATGTAAATTATAAACTAAAAACATATAGTTTGTGAGTCATATTGTACACACTGTGTATCAGATTGAGGTACAGATGATTGAGTATGTGATGTGTATTTTCCTTTCAACTATCCAAAAAAAGCTAGAAAATAGATAAAATATTCTATTTTTATGGAATAAGAAATCCTATACTACTTGAAACACTTCACATTTCAAGAATCTTGGGGTTTCATCCAAAAGGAACATGTTTTATCTTCTCTGGCTTGTTACTGATAGTTGAAAGAAAAATACGACTTCCCAAAAGATCTAGAAAAAAACTGAATTAGTATTAGATAAAAATGTTAAGGAAATTAACTTAAAAATAGTCAATAAAATGATGATAAAATTAACTAAGTATTAGGAATTAAACTTTTTATGATGTTTGTATATATTCTTGACCCATTTCCTTATTATCATTATCTCAGTTACTGATTCGAAGTATAATATATCATGAGCATGAGAATATTCAAACAAACCACCCAAAATCAAGAAAAATAATCTATATATATAAGAAAAAAATTCTTATGTTAGTAATAATATAAAGAAATAAATTAAACATAAATATGAAACAATACATTAATAAAATATTAATTTTAAATGGAAACCACAAAATTGGAGTCATACCGGTTATACCATGTATCAAATTGAGGTGTGGTTGCTTACAATATGTCTTTTTATCTTACAATTCATTCAAAATTCAAGGTTATCTAATAATATTTATATTTGATAACTTGGAATATTGAATTAATTAGAGAGTAAAAAGAAAATTTCATCATCATGAGTGCATCATCATTATTGAGTGCATGATCATAGTACATGAGTGAATCATCCGTGTTTCGGAAGTCATTTATTCATGATCTATATAAAAATTAAAAAAATAATAATTATATATAAATTATAAGGAAATTAACTAAAAAATTTGATAAAATGATGAGAAAATCAACTAAATAAGCAGTAGAAAGTCACATCTTCATGGTATATGTGTATATTCTAACACCAGGTATGCTTCCTAGTCATTTGTAAACAAATCTATTTCATATTTTGAATATGGGGAATTTTTATAGTAATGGTAGTACTATAAAAATATAAATATACAAAGGATTAATAAATATTTTAAATAAAATAGTAATTATGTTTGAAAATAACTCTATGGGGATGCTAGTTTGTTGATGGTATATGATATATCTCATAAATTTTCAAAAATATTAACCATAATCTTTTTCATTGGTTTGTTTTAGATACTAGATAAACATTAAAAAATAATTAATTTGTTTTGATATGTTTTTTGATAGTGAAGTATTATTATATATACCCTAATACTTACCCACTTGTAGAAATCAATAGGCTCCTTGTATGCACGGACTCTTCTCATTCCATGATTTTGATGATATTTAAACACTGCCCTATCATAATATAATTCTCATTAAAACATAATATAAAATATATAACTTGAAGTTTAGTTTTAAAATATTGGATGTAGTGTATTACAAATTGAAAAAAGTCATCACATGTGGTTGGTTTGTTGGGTATCCATGCACTGAATCCAGAAATAAATCTTTAGAATATTCAAATTGACTATAATGAGTAACCAAAGTTTCCTAAAAAAACAAAAAGGAATAAGTAATAAAAATAATGAAAATATATTTGATATGATTAAATTGTATAGTTTTACCCCTAAATTATTGGCAATAAGAATATTTTGTCATCTGTAAGTTAGATTTTAAACACCACAGATAGTTTTTCCACTATTGTATAAATTTGATATGAATCTAATGAGGTTAGTTGCATATAAGTGATGTGGGGACTAATTATTCCATATTTATGTTCACAGAGGTTTCCCTTCAAATATTATTGATATAGATTTCTAAAAAAAGATAAATTGTATTTAGTCATAATTAACATAGTAGATCAGCTATTGGAAAAAAACATGAAAACACACCTCATGTATAAGTTTAAAACTGTGACTCCTAGCCAGTCATACTTTAGGACTTCATTTAAATTCTCAAGATAAATGTAGTCTGTAATGGTCTATCTGTAAGTTTTCTCTTCAAAATAAACTATGACATTAATACCACTTTGTAACCTTGTATCTTCACAAACCTTCAATGTTTGTAAATTCAGATATTGAATGGGTGGGGTAAATGTGTTTTGTGAATATATTTTTGATTGGTTGGTTGATCCTTTAGATCATTTTGATTTTACCTTTTGTTTCACCTCTTCCCTTTTTCCCTTTCTAATAATATTCATTAGTTCAAACATTTTTTCATTAATTGTTAAAGATTTTTCATAAAAAATAAATTTTAAATGAATACCTCATTATTGACATGTTTTTTACAAGATCTAACGGTGATGCTACGAATGCTCCAATATCTTGCTTGATCATATAAGTATCTACATCATTAAGTGGAATAGGTAGCTCAACACTCAAATCATGATATCAATTAACCCCCACTCTCACATGACCTATTAGAAGTTTTCTATTATGTATAATATATTCATAGATATTAAACATGGTACCCTTCACAATAAGGCTATGAGTGGGTGTTGATAGATATAAATCATAATCATCTTCAACCTATAGAATGTTAGTACATGAAAGGTATCTGTGTCCGCCTAATTAAAATTTCACAAAAAAAATTATGATAATTTTTATTACCTCATCTAAGATAGATCTTTATGGGGAATGTATTGCCTTAAAGATGATGGGGGTGGGGGATATTAACATAGTGGTTGTTCTTGAGCTGTTTCTTCTCTTTGCTTCCTTCCAATAACATTTTATAGTAACTCTGACTGCCATTTTTTTTCAAGAGAATATAATAATTCCCACAACTCTTTTGTTTTTTATTTTTATACCCCTATTAATTTCTTTTCTCAAAATATGTTCAGGGAATCACCCAAAAACTCACACCTCTAACACATACATAATGTTCTATCCACTTCAAAGAAACTTATATTAGCTATTCATCTGATACATATTATGATGATTCTTATGTCTAATTCAAATAAAAAATATAGGAAAATAAGTAATCATTATTATTTAATACTAATTTAAAGAATTTTTTTATTATGTCATACTTACACATGTTTCCCACACTTTTTATGTGTTTTCATCTATTAGTATCCCATATTTATTTACACGTGTCTCCTTCCATAACACATGAAGTGGGATGGAAGGGGCTTTGGATTTGGATTCATTAATCTACATATAAATAGAGGAATATAATTATGTTGTTTCATTTCACATAAAAGTATTATGGTATATTTAAAACATGTACTAATTTTTTTCAAGTTAAGTATACCCCATCCTTTTTTTACGATAGGGGTACATTGGTTTTGATACCCATTGATTATTTTCAACACTCAGTTTCTATTTCATAAATTGACAATTCTTAATCAAATTAATTAATACACGTATGGTCAAACAATGTATTACCGACCATAATGCACCTAAAAATATGTCTCTACATGATGTCTAGTAAATGCATTCCAAAATTCTTGGCTTATCAGGTGTACATACATCTACAGTGGGTGAAAGTTTATTTTCCCTTCAACATCTTTGAGATGAAACTTCATATGAATTTTGGGAAAGCCTATGTGTGATTTTCCAGTAAGAACTAATACAAATTTCATTCAGGAGTCAACTATTATAAAATTCACTCTACAATGGATAATGAAGAGTAATTCACTATTTCATTGTGTTGTTTTTAGTAAAATAAATAAATTATATCACAATTTTACCCTAATATATTCCCAAATCAGTGTCTTAAGTGGGAAAGCAAAAATTTTCCACGAATCTATATCAATAGGAATGTTCTGTTAAGTGGTGAGCCTAATAAAACTACTGAATATGAACTTTTTGGGGTTAATAGCCTGGCCGCGTGCATTCTTTCCAACATCAAATTTTATGCCTTTGTTTCATGCCTTAATATTTTTTTCTAAAACCACTACCCTATGAAAATCCTATTTTATGGGACATTGGTTATTCTTTATCCACCATTTCCTCAGGTTCAACATCATCAATTTTTCATTCCTATGGATTATTTTCATTGAAATGTGTAGAAAGTTGTTCTTCCTCTGTATTGGGAGCACCAATAGGCTGAGAAACCTATTGTTCCTCAGTATTGGGAGCATCGACACACGTAGAAGTAATTATATATAGAAGTGTTTGAACATTTAATTTAGATTACATAAATGTAGTAGTGAACAAATAATAATATGAGGTAACACAATGTATATTAAAAAGAATATAACATGATTATTGGAGTCTCTTTTTTTAAGGATGAAGGGATTTTACCCATCTATCGAGTATCCAAATACCTTCATTGTGGTCTCTTATGAAATATAATATCCCATCTACATTGGGACCATTGTAAAATTATTACAATGTCCCAATGAAAGGGACATCCTTGGTTGAATTTTCATCTTCCCCTTCAGTGGTTTTGATTTATAATAGAATAATTGACCACTTTGATTTGTAGGATATGGAACATAAAATACTTGTGATGCCTATGATGCCATTATAAATAGTTTAAATTTGCACACTTCCTTACTAAATCTACTTTCAAAAATCCCAATTCATATATTTTAACATCACTCATGTTATCAACCCACTTGAATTGTAAAATAGGCACTTGGAATATTGTATAATCCAACTCCCATATTTGTTTGATGATGCAATGGTATGAAATATTCACATAAATTGTATTTCTTTTCTTGCCACTAGATATATGCATCAATTCATTTATAAGTGTAACTAAACTATTTTTTATATTATTTCATTCATTATGTTCATTTTTATAGAATCTATAACTATTAATTATATAACCATTATAAGATAATATATGAACACTTGGTCCTCTAGCTATCCATCAAAGTTGTTCTAAAATTGAATCCATATTTTTAGGCGACTCATTAAAAATATGGTCTTTAAACCATCCTATGAACTATTGATTATGTGTATTTGATATCTATATTTCAACTTTTGATGGATTCAAAAGTGTAATAATTTATTTGTGGGTTTCAACATATGGGGAAACCTCTAAACTACTATTCAAAACATAATGGTGGACCTAATCCTGATCTATAATAGTGATTGTGACAACATCTATTCTAGAAATTACTTCACCCACAAGCCAACTAGTGTGATGATATTTTAGTAGACTAATGATTTCAACAATGGGTAGGTAATTGGTACATAATTCAATGAATTCCTCAACAATATATCACTTCACAATACAAACTTTTGGCTGACTTTGATTTTTGACACACCCTTTTAAAATCTTTATATACCGTTCAATAGGGTACATCCATATATAATATATAAGACCACATAGTCAAATATCCCTTACCAAGTGAACCATCAAGTGAACCATCATATCAAAAATGTCATCGGGAATTTTTTTTCCAATTCACATATTATGATGACAATTTCCTTTTCCATAGTTGGAAATTTCACCGGTTCTATAAATTTGATGCATATAGATTTGAAAAATAAACAGATCTTGGTTAATGTATGATAGATATTCTTGAAAAAAATGCAACATAAAGCTACATGAATTAGATATTTCATAAAAATATGAAAGACATGTGATTTTAGAACCTTTAAAATTAAATCAGTTGTTGACATGATATTCTTGATATTCTAAGTATACACATATGAAAATTTTACATCATTAAATAATTTAAAAAACTAATATCTCTCTTATATAGAAAGAGTGTAAGTATCTGGAGGAAGAAAAGTCCTTTTTTCACCCTTCACTTGTGCCAACTTTTGCCATATTCCCATTTTAATCATGTCCAATCTAGCCTTAATTCCAATATTTGTTTTACTGGGTGCATTTAGTAACATACCAATGACAATATCACATACATTTTTTTCAATATGCATAACATGAAGAAAATGCCTAACGTACAAACAATTCCACTATGGTAATTCAAAAAAATTGATCTCTTTTTCCAACCACTTTTTATAAGGGTTTTCGAAAAAGGTTTACCAAGCGAAGTGTCCATATCTTTTACTTTCTCAAATAGTTGATCACCTGTTAGTGGATACAGTGTTGTACATTCTTATGAACACCTATCAAATGATATCATCCAAAATTGATACTTATGTCATTGGGGTATAAATATACAATGTCCTAGAAACACAGTCTTCAATGAATGTTTCAACCTAATTGACTATGTACCTTGTTCACAAATGAGACACCATTAAGTCCCTTTAATGCTATATCCTGAAAAATTTCCATAAGAATGAAATCCATTCATCATCCCGTACAACATGGATCTCAATTTTAAATCTTAATTTCTTTAAGAATCATGAAATATAACACCAGGATCCCACAATAACTTCAGATATTTGATTAATGTATCCAAATAAACATCAATATCAATACCTAGTTGTTTTGGTCCTAGTATAAAAAGAGACAACACAATGTATTTTCATTTCATGCATAACCATGGTGGAAAGTTATAATTTACCAACATAACTGGCCATGTACTATGAGTGATACTTTGAAAACCAAAATGATTCAGTCCATATATAGATATCTCATGATGAAGGTTTCTCAGCTCATTTTCAAATTTTGGATACCTGTGATCAATTATCTTCCACTGCGGAGAGTCTGATGGGTGATGGAGTGTTTGCATGCCAAATCAATTAACTTACAATCTAGTCACTTCCATAATAGGTTTATAAACATTATAATGATTGTAAATTACCATAAAAATTTTATAATACCTGATTCATCTTTCTTGTATTGAGAAGAACCACACTTTGGGCATTCTTTATATGATTTTTCATCCTTTATAAATAGTTTACAATCTTTTTTACAAACATCTATTCTTTCATAGATCATACCCATTGAAAGTAATATTCATTTAGAAAAATTTTTCTAGTAAGATCATTATATTCTGAGAGAATATCATTTAATAGAGAAATTAGTTTAGTAAAAATGGCGTTACTACATTTTTTTCTAGATTTTAAATTATACATCTTCAGTACGGTTGAAAATGCTGTATATTTTGTACAACCAATATACAATGATATCATTGCAATTTTTTTTAACTTCTTAATTTTTTTGTAATGATGAAGTTCATATTAAACTATCATTACCATTTCATTAATATGATATTCATCATCATTTATACATATAATCAAATCCTCTATACAATATTCTTTATTTTCCACACTTATAATCATATTTGATGATCCATAAAATGTAGTGTTATCCCTATCACTAGCTACATTAACTTTTTCCCCATGTTTATTCCATCATTTATAACTTTGATATATTCTGTGATAGATCAAGTGTTCTTCCAACTCCTATAGACTAATTATTCTTGAATAAAAATTGTGTAAACACGAACAAAGGATTTGAGAAGGGTCATATGCATGATATTTTGGAAACTTGATGAACTATTTCACCCCATCTTCATACTATTTTTTTTGATATGATTAACATCCATCCATTTTCAATTCATATCCATACTATTTGATTTGATAATATTAATATTTAATAAAATAAATAAATATAAAAAAATGTGCCTTTCAAATATGGGGAACCCAACATTTGAAAGTTTTAAATAATTTCAACATGCTTTAAAGGAAATGGGTAATTGAATTTAAGAAAATAATTACTCCATTGGTGGTAGGTGTTATCCTATGAATTCATCTATAATGATCACTGATACCTGGTATGGGATGGATACTGCTCAGGGTAGTTCAATCAACATAGATGCATGTCTAGAAGAGATGGGGGATGAGTCTCAATAAAAAAAATTCAATAATAACTATTTAGGAGATGAAGTTGATGAGGATGATAGTTGTCTCTTTAAATATAAATATTCCCAGGATGGGGAGTTTGTGAAGCACCAAAGAATATTTCTTAGTTTTATATATAAAGTTTAAAAAAGCATCATAAATAGTCTTATACCTACAAGGGGATCCTTGATTGGTGTGATCATGAGAAGGCTCAGTTGGATGGTCTTATACACACTCATGTTGAGACAACCATTTCAGTTTGAACATTCAAAGTAAGCCTTCAATCACTCCATGAACAGGAAAAGTATTTTGGTCTGAGGACTGAATTTAAGTAGTTCTTATCTTCCTATGAGGAAAAGGTTGTGAGATTAGGTTCACGATGGATATCCTATGGGTTGGATTGATTTAGATACATTCCATTTATATGGTGTTATTATCAATCTATATTATGTAGATGGTGAGATTTTTTATATCTAAGAGGTATTTTAAAGTTAATATGATCATATAAATATAGATACCATCTTTTTTACTTAAACATGTATACATTTATAAATATAGATACCACTCATCTCATTTCATTTATAAATATAGATACCACTCAACTTTTTTACACATATTTTATGTAGTGTTCAAAAAGGAAAAGGAAATTAGTTAGTTGAGATGGCTTGAACATTACTGATAGAATATACTATATTATAAAAAAACGATGAATCTATTCACTCTAATTTAAAATCACAAAACACTATTTTAAAGTCAATGTGAAATTTAACAGATACTTTATTGAGTTAATAATTAAAATCAAAATAGAATCCTCATTCAAAAACATCATATAAATCCAATTTATTAACTTTAAAACCAATCATTTACCCTTAAAATCACATTTACATTATATAAAACTGATGAATATTGTCATAATAAATCATTGGAAAACTTTTTATTAGTTTTTAAAAATTATTTTCACCACTAAAAATCATTTTACCCTTTATTTAAAATAATTTTTTCAACAAAATTTTTACCCATTAAAAAAACATTTGTCAAAAATCAAAAACTGAATTCATTTTCACACTGCCTTAGAAAAATCACTCACTATTTTCAAAACCAATCCCTCTCCATTTTGAACCAAGATTTAAAACTTTTAACAACTTCTAACCCCTTTGAGAATCTTATCCCACCTATTATACAATATAATATATATAAAAATTTATATATATATATATATATATATTTATATGGAAATATAAAAAAATAAAATCTATATTATTTGAAAAACATTTTTATAATAGAAAATAAAACTATTTAATATAATAATGGTTTTATAAATAAAAAATTATCATATTTTTTAAAATATTTTCATCACAGAAAACAAATATAATGAATAAAATTCAATTAATGGTTCCAATAAACATGAACAATAAAATGATGGCTATGAATGAATCACAAAAAAAGTGGTAAATGTCACCAAGAAAAATTATTTTAAATTATTCAAAACTAGAAAACATAATAATGAAAATGATTATTCTAAAAAAATTGTATTATAAATTAAAATAAAATCAATTATCATTTTTAATTTGACAGAATATTTCAAACTAAATTTGGATATAGTTTATTCAATACTAGAACTCAGTTTAAAATATGCCGAGTATCAAACCATTATGGAATAATCAATAATACAACATTTTTATTCAAACATACCAGAAGGAAAAAACTAATTTCGATTCACATTATTTGAAAAACTAAAGTCTAAGATATACATCAAGAATAAAAAAAGTGATCGTCGAACACATGAGGTTGATAAACCTATAAATAAAGAAGGAGAGAACATAGAGATTTATTGGGTTTAATTATAACAACTTGGATTTTCATGAAGGTATGAATCATTTTATTTTCAGTTTGAATTATTGGTTTCATCATGGTAAATGTACCCTATGACCTAAGGAAGTTTTTGGGAGTGTGCAAGGCTTTTTATGAGCCTATATTTCAAGAAATTGGACAACCAGAGTGGGTTGAACGGTTATCGCATGGTTAGTGCTAACCGTGCAACTCAACCGTGCGAGGTACCCAATACACAAAAGAGTCCACATGATTTTTCTATAACTATACAAGCTGGTATTAATGACCATGAAAAGTTTCATACATTTCTAATAGATTCATTTCGTATGACTTACGCATGGTTAGGAAAACCCTACACCTAACCCATGCAAGGGGCGTTCTTGGATAGTGGAGGAAACACAGTTGGCACACAGTTTGAACAACCATGTTAAAAAACCATATGAACTATTTTTTAGAGTGATTTTACATTTTCCCCTAAAATTATTTTAATCTCTCTTACCCTTTTCCTCCTCCTCCAATGAATGTGCCACACCCCTCTCCTCTCGGTGAGCTATCCTATCTCTTTTCCTAGGGATCTTGACAACTCCCTCATCCAGAATCCAATTGGAATACCTTCAGAAGAATTATATAACTAAATATAATATCCCTAATACTATTGATTCCTATCATAGTTTATCTTCCCATCTCTTGCACTATTTTTGTGCGATCTCTTATGCCCTATTTTCAGGGCATTGGTATGTTTTTTGTTTTCTTCTATTATTCTTCGAATCAAAGTCTGATACCTGACTAGTGGTAATCTATGAACCTAAGGTAGGTGGTCTAGTAAATTTCCCTCAATTTTTAGGTGTCTTAATAGAATTTCCTAATGTTCTACATATTATACATTTCCACGCAATGCCTTAAAATTCATTGTTGTTTCTTTGATTAATTATTCCATGTATAATTTTTCCCATATACCATATTAAATGATTAAAGGATACCAAAATACTTGATTTCCACCCCTTTGGGTGTGATAAATTGAATACCCTCTTGTATATAATGACTAAACACCATATAAGTGTTCATCTTGACTTGGAAATTTAATTTTATTTCCTTGTAAATCAAATAGATTAGTTAAATTGAATAAATGTGGGTGGAAAGGCCACACCACATGTTATATATTATAAATGTGAATTAAAAATTGTGTACCCTTGGTTAATTGTGTTAAATGATTATATTTTTTATAGGTAATACCTCATGTTTGTTAGTATTAAACCATAGAGATTGGTCAGTGAGAAATGGTTAAGGGTTCTGTTGAGAATGGAATTTTACAATCCCTTACATTGGATGTTGGGCATGACGTCTCACACTGCTTATCTCTTATTTGGGTATTGGGAATGAAGTTCCACATTCCTCTATATTGGGTGTTGGGAATAGAGACTCACCCCACCGTCTTGAGTGATAATCATGATGTCTCTCATTCATATGAGATTAGTTATAGTACCCTTGCTAGAGTTATTATCTCGCTAGACTTGTTATGGATGCTTGAGTTATGCCCCAAGTCTAGTTAGCACCTAGTATCCATGAATATGCCTCTATATATTCACACATATTTAGTGTATATACATTTATACATATTATATATATATCGTTACTATATATATCTGGTTGCTGAGTTTAGAAATTTTGGCCTATTCCAAAGCAGGTAGAGTCTTCTAGGTGTCCCATAGGAACATGAGATGATTGGTATTTATTTTCTAACATTGTTAATTATTAATTTAACACAAAAACTACTATGATATACACACTGGATGGATTATTCTAGCCACTATTAGTGGTATCCTACTAATTTTATCTCACACACTACTCGGTTCACCTTTTCCACTTGAGTATACATCATGATTGTAGGTGTGGATAAGGGAAAGTTCCCTGTCACAGATGTTTGATCTGTATCCTTATAACATGCACCATGGGAGCATAGGATTGAGTGTATGATCATGATGCTAACAGAGATGTATTTTGGTCTTATTTTTTATTTTTTATAGCATTTTGTATACTCCTATACTCTGTATCCCATTTTCACCCTTTTTATATATCAGTAGGCTATGGCATCATCAGGTATATGACTCAACCTTTGGCTTTTGATTTATGTTATAGTTGATTGGTTGTTTATGCTTCTATAGTTGATTATTATACTTGTTTCTATTGTTACATCTACTCTATTCTAATTCTACTATTTATATTTATTTATTATATCCATTATTACACTTTTATGTGAGGTTATAGTATCCCCATTATACCACCTTGGACCCTCATGGTTATTAAACAACCTCTAGAATATGGGGAGGTGCACTTGAGGCCATGTGACCCACCAGCTCGGGGAACTATTTTAGTGGCTCCTGGGTCGGGATATTACAAAGTGGTATCACATCCCCTTTTCCTTTTATCTTACTACTTGGGTATTATATGGAAGACTAGTATGTAATAGAATTTGGTAATGAGTATGTGCCTAGGAGTAACTAATCCACATACAAGGGAAACCCAAATTACCTGGGATGGGTTATTCTTATTATTGGATTATGCCAGTTACAATTGATATGAATTGACTATTGGGTGACACAAATATTTTGTGATTTTATTATTATTGTTATTATTATTGTTATAGAAATATTTTTCCTTATCTTGGTGATGCAAGGAAATAGTATCACATGCATCATTATAGGAACTTTTGGACTAATATACTATACAATTTTCTATGTCACTTATACTTTCTTTGTGCATTTTATTACTACATAATTTTTAGTACCTTGATTATTATATATTGAAATGTGCTAACTCTTATTATAGGGATAATATAATTGGATTAATTAAAGTTTCCACATCAATATAAATGGTGTTTTCCTATATATATTAGTGATGATACCTTAATTGGTCGATTATACCATGTTGTAGGTTTTGGATTCACTAGTTCCATAGACCTAAATAAATTTAAGTGATTGAATTACTTGAATACCAAGGGTAATTTATGGAGCAGGTACTTCTATAAATCTTGAAGATGATTCATGTAATCAAATCATTTAATATGACCTATTACATCCTGATATCAGATGTAAAGGTGAGGTTGTAGTTAAATGACATGCCAATTGAAAATTATAAGGATTATAAATTTTATAAATTGGATTATAAATTGAAAATGGAGAAACATCTAACTGGACCATGATATATATCTATATATTTATATAAAAAAGTATGAACTCAATCATATTTAAAATCTTAAATGAAAGGTTACCAGTAAATGGGATTGTAATTGCAAATTAAAGGGTGATTTCTATAGTACCTTACAATTTAAACTCCATATATTAGAACCTATGCTGTGTTATATGAGACCTATACCAAAACCCCACCTTATTAGTTGGTGGTTGGGGGTGTCTCCTACCGTTCTTATGGCCTGTTATGGTTTTCCCTTTCCACCTAGACCTAACTTTTAGAGAAGGTAGATAGGTGTGATATTTTCCATAAAAAAGTTGTGTACCTATCATATTATCTACCATAATCTTTTCAACTTCTAAGTCCTCTTATGAGGTGTGTGTTTGTCATTGTATAATCATGCTACTATGACAGCCTCGAGTCATACGCTAGGAAGGTGGTGAGAACCCCACTCCAGAGGTAGTGGGTCTTGAGCTGCCGGTGATACCCCCTATAGTGCCACCTATGGAACCACCTGTTATTCCTGATATGAGAACCAAAATCCAATTTCTTGAGGTATTCCTTTGTATGATGAAGAATATGAAAGGAGTTACTCGACCTACCCTGACTATGGAAGAGTTGAATCTGGAGTTCCAACAGTAGCATCCTCCATCCTTTTTGAGGGATGGAGGACCTCATGTTGTATATTCATGGATGGAGTCCATTATTTATATATTTTATCATCATGATATGCCTCTATAGAGGAGGGTGAAACTCACTAGATATATGCTACACAATTCTTCCAAGTGATGGTGGGATTTCATTACCCTGATAGACCGACATCGAGACATGATCTGGGGTATTTCTAGAAATTTTTCTACAATTAAATCTTTCCATAGACACTGAGGGATAAATAGGCTAGAGAGTTTATGAAATTGAATTAGGGATATGTGTCTATCATGGATAATTCTACTTGTTTTAATAAGATACAAAGATTCACACCGGCTCTAGTGGGTAATGATCTGATGATTGTGAGGCAATTTGAGGATGGGTTGGTATGCACTATCCGATCGCAGGTCAAGGTCTTTTGAATAACTACTATTTTGATAAATTTAACTAAAACCTCATTATAAGAGAAATATAAGGGAATTTTATGGTGGGAACCAGGATGGTTCAGCACCCAGACCTGCTAGTGGTTCTTCTAGTAGAAGGAAGTGGATTTTTGAGTTTTTTTCACTGTGGTAGAAGAAGTCAGACAACTTCTACTGATTGCTTCCTTATATGTCACCAATATGGGAAACTAGAACACACCGAACCTTAGTGTATGTGAGATACAGTGGAGTGTAGTGGCTTCTACATGATATAAAATATACAATTCTTCTTTATGACTTTTCCCCCATCACCTAGCGAGATATGGTTTGCACTGACTCCACATTCTGGAGTAGGACCCATAATATCTCACTAGACAACCAGTTGGAATTCCACCATCCACTCAAGATGAGGTGGTGTTCAAGGCATAGGGAATAAGACTCAGGACTTACAGTGCCAACATAGCGGGTCTACTTAGGGTAGTCAGGCTGTGACTTAGGATTGCGTTATAGGTCAGTTACATGGAGTGCAACCTATTTTGGAAGAATAGAGTGTCATACATTCTACTATTCATGGTACTATTATGGCAGGCTCTACTTTAGCGTACACTTTATTTGGTATAAGTGCATTGCATTATTTTATATAAATAATTATTTGGGATAATATGAACATCGAAATAGAGCATTTTTATAGTGGCATGACACTTGACACCCCATTGGGTATCTGATCATAGAGTGTTCACCGATGTAAGGATTTCCCCCTTAAGGTAGGTAGATATCTCTTTATATAGAATCCTTTTATACTCAACATGATAGGGTTTAATGTAATTCTTGTAATGGACTAATTAGTTTCTTATTGATCCCAGATCAACTGTTATTGCTGGAGGGTGATGTTTACATCATCATAGGGAAGTAGACACATCCATAAGAGAGAATGGGATGCCCATGAATCTCAATAAGGACCTGAGGATCAATGGCTAGGAAGAGTGATAACCCTCATTTCCAATATCTTTGTGTATGATTAGGGGTTATGACCTGCTATTTTTCCTCCTATAGTGGATTGTTTCAGGGACGTCTTCCCTGCTGAATCTTCTAGGTTACCTTTAGTGAGAAAGGTAGAATTAACCATTGAGCTAGTGCTAAGAGTGGTTCCAGTTTCCATTCCTCCTTATAGGATGGTACCTACAGAGATTTTGGAGCTCAAAAAGTAGTTATAAGACCTAGAGGATAAATATTTTATTTGACCTAGTACCTCCCTATAGGGTTCACCAGTCCTTTTTTCCAAGAAGGCGGATGGTACCCTCTGGCTTTGTGAGGACTATCGATGGTTAAACTAGCTTATGGTTAAGAAACAATATCCACTAACTTGAATAGAAGACCTATTTGATCATCTCTAAGGATCAAGGGTGTTCTAAAATATTGATTTGAGTTTTGGATAACATCAGGTGATTTTCAGGTCTTCATATATACCTCACAACTTTCTAAAGCAAATATGGTCTTTATGAGTACCTAGTAACATTGTTTGTCCTTAAAAACACATTTTTTATTTTCATGGATATAATGAACCAGGTTTCCCACCCATAACTAGATTCATTCATGGTAGTCTTTGTGGATGTCATCTTAGATTATTATCATTCTTGACATGAACATGATCAAAATCTTAAGATCTTGCTGAATATACTACTATAGAACCATATTTACATAAATCTCAGTAAATTATACTTTTGGATCGACAAAGTTCACTTTCTAGGTCATATAATCTTGGAGTAAGGAGTATTAGTATACCTAGATAAGGTGAGAGCTATAGTTTCCTGGGATCGTCCTAATAATGTATTTGATATATGAAATTTCTTGGGGCTATCCAGGTATTACCGATGCTTTATCTAGTATTTCTCACACCTATAAGCACCTCTTATAGGATAGAATAAGATGAGTGTTAGATTTTTATGGTCATAATCTTGTGAAGAATCCTTTCAAGAGTTGAAGGGAAGATTGACTTCAAAGACAATCCTTATTCCACCGAAGCTAGGTAGAAACCATACTATTTACTATGACACATCAGGTATCGAGTTAGGGTAGTTTTGATATAAGATGAGTGAGTTTTGGCACATAGTTCTTGTTATTTTATGCATCATGAGTAGAATTACGTAACTCACAACCTCGATCTAGTAGCTGTTATTCATTATTTACGATGTTAGAGACATTATTATCTTGGAGAGAATTTTTTGGTGTTCATGGACTACAAAATCCTCAATTATATCTTCACACAACATTATATGAATCTTAGGAAACATAGATGAGTTGAGTATCTAAAGTCCTTTTATTTTAAGCTTGCCTATACACCTAGAAAATTCTATGGTGTACCTGATAATCTGAGCTAGAATACCCAGAAACAGGAAGTTTAGGAGGCTAGTGGTGAGTGGTAGTTCATAAACTTGTTTTTATAGATGCTTGTGGAGGTTCGAGAGGATCATGGTAAGACTTTCCTCTCAACTTTAGCAGTGAAATACACCCTTATGAAACAGGTGATAATGAGGAAACTATCATATCCTAAGGGATTATTATTAAGGTAAAGTATCTCAGTTTATGATTCATCTTATTATTGGATGCTAGATGAGGATTATACCTAATTATATAGTGGGCATGTTTGGGTCCCAACAGACATCTGGAAGAATCTGATGTGGGAATTTCATGCCTCAGTTTGTGTAGTACATCATGGTGTCACAAGATGTATCGATACTTACATCGCCAGTATTGGTGGCCTAGTATGAAATAAGAGATAACCAGCTTTATCACTCAGTGTTACACTTATCAGCAGGTAAAAGTGGAACATTAGTGACTGGAAGTACCTTTACTGATATTTTCCCTTCTTGATTTAAAATGGGATGATGTGTCCATGTACTTCATGATAGGTTTTCCTAGATCACCTTAAGGAAAAATACAGCTTGGGTAGTCATTGATCGGTTGATGAAGGTCACACACTTCTTACCCATTCGAGATACCTTCTCAGTAGATGATATAGGGAGGAAATATTCCAGGTATTTCATATGTCTTCATAGATATACTCAATCTATTGTATCTGATAGGGATTCTCATTTCATGTCTCAGTTCTGGAAAGGGTTGTAGAAGGCCTTGGGTATGCGGGTGCTTCTGATCACGACCTATCACACTTATACATAAATATAGATAGATCATATGATTTGGGTGTTATAGGAAATGATGTTTTCATGTGTCCTTTACTTTTAGGGATCTTGGGAGAAACATATACCCATAATTTATTTTTCTTACAATAATAGCTTTCAGGATACCATCTAGACAGATACTTATGAAGCCTTCTATGGTAGGCCTTTCTGATCACCTATGTTCTTGTTAGATGAATGGGATATAGCTTTTCTTGGACCATGTATCATCTAGGATACTTTAGAGAAAGTCCTAATAATCACAAACCACATGTTCACAGCTCATTCTAGACAACATTCATATTCCAATTGATGCCGATGAGCTCTAAAGTTTGTGGTCAGATATGAGGTCTTCTTGTTTGTTTCTCTGAGGTTGGTCCATCGATGAATTCTAAGGTAGGGTAAGATTTCTCTAGGATTTGTAGGACCCTTTTAGGGATTGGAATGAATTCGTCCAGTGGATTACCAGATAAAACTTATTCAGAAATATCAGTCTATGCATGATGTTTTTCACATGTCTCAACTTCATTGGTATTATCCCGACCTATCACATGTTCTACAGCCTGATGAGGTTGAGTTAGATGTAACGGCCCAAAGTTTTATCAATGAAATACCCTTCTTATAATTATGAATTATAGTATAATCACATTAGGAATCACAATGACATATAATGATACTAAATATTATGTGACCATTAAACATAATTTTTTCACTTCAATGTTTTGAATTTCAAAAATCTGGCATACACGATTGCGTTCAAGATGATTTTTGGAGTCTAATAGAAAAAACATAATTTTTGATGAATAGTAACATACCGTTATGAAAAGTAACCTACCCTTATGAATAGTAACATGACCCTTTTGAATAGTTAATCATAAAAATAAATAGTAACCTTACCCTTGAAAGATTAAATAAACTTTAGGCATCTTATAAGTGATAATTTGACATTAGTAAAAATATTGGTATTTTTGTTAGTCATAAATAATTAATTATAATTAATTAATTAATTTAAAAGAAAATTTATTTTATTAAAAAAATTTCATAAATTAAAAATTCTATTTCTTATAGTTTTAATATAATTTTATAAGACCTTATGTAATTTTTCAAAGCATTATAAAATCAGTTTTAATTTTAAAAATTGCATTTTCAAGTAAATTATGATTTTAATTAAATATTAAAGTAATCATATTTAGAAAATTATTTTTTAAAAATGAAATTAATTTTGGATTCTACACATTGAAAAATGGTTAGGGTGATTTTTTGGGATTTTTATGAAATACTTTAATTTTCAAGTGAATAGTAAAAATACAGTTTTCACATAACCGGTGTATCTTAAATTTCATCATTCATGATGTAATGATGACATAAAATTTTTAGAACTTTAGATTCGTCCATGTTATATTTAATTTCATAAATGTTTCCTTAAAAATATAATAAACTCAATTTCCAAACCTAAAAAGAACTTTCCAAATCCTAAAGTCAAAAGGTGATTCCTTAAAGTATCTTTTTCTCTTTCTTTCACTTTCCTTTTAATAAATTAATAAATTCAAATTATAAAGATAATTTAAAGTCTAAAACTAATTATATTATATTAATATATGATTTATTATTTCAAAAAACTACTATTATAATTCTTACATTTGATATATTATTTTATTTAATATTTTATTCTAAAATACCCCTCCTCATGTATAAATAACCCCTCTACCTCCCCTTGCCAAACCACACCTATAAAGGTTCAAGACTTGTCTAAAATCTACCCAAAAATCATACCTATCCCCTCTACCACATCCATTAGATTCTAGTCTCATCAAGAGACCAATCCTAGCTTCATTAAGGAGGATCTCAAGAGGAGGATTCAAGTGGTAATTCCTCTCTCTCTCTCTCTCTTTTCCTTTAATTTCCTTTCAATTTCAAGTTCTTTTCATATTATCTCCCCACCTATATTTGTAAAAATGGTATGCTAACTATAGTATCATACATATAATGGAATTTTATGATACTAATTGGATATTATATCATCCAACCCCCTTCTCCTCTTCTTTTTATTTTAGAAAGGAAAACGTTGTTCGTGAGGTGTTAATTTATCACCTTCAAGAATGACATGTTTTATTTTTTCCTTTACCACCTTCAGATATGACCATGAAACAATTTTTATGTCTGAACTAGAATATTTTATCTGTATTATATTCTATTTAATGTTCTGGAACTAACTTATGTACATATTACTAAATAATTAAAAGAAACAAGTTTGTTGTGGATGAAAAACCGCCGAATTAACCCAAACAATCATCATTAAGATCCTATCTAATGATTCATACACATGAAATATAATATAATAAATTATAAGATAATTTAAACTCCTAGAAGATAATTAATAACATGTAATATCAGCTCTGTATTTTTACCCATGTTCTACAAGAACTTCCATTTATGAATACAAGTGAACCGCTCAAGAAAACCATAAAAACGAACATTCCCAAACAATGTTTTTAAACTCTATAACTCATATAAAGGCCCATAAAATAGCTTAATGAAACCATAATGAACCATATTAATGTAAACAAGGTTCTTTAATTGATAATTAATTAATATAATGTGGTTATATAGGACATTAAAGCGAAGAAAGCGTTCAGATACAAGGTAAGGATAAATTCTTCAACCAAACTTTCTTTCTTCGGGTTCTCCCTCTTTCACTCCATTTTCGGTATGGTCACACCTTAAAAATAGTTTTTTAATCATTATCTTACATTTTATGGTATATAAATATTTTCCACTAGAGTTTATGTCAAATAAATGTTTTCCAAAAGAAGTCTTCTTTCATAAACACACCTTTATTTCTCACTCAAGGTTGATGATTATTGTATCAAGTATGTTATTACCACTTTCTTTTGAAAATCCAAAGTTTATGAATGTGTTATTATGATATGAAACCCATTACTTTACATGGGTTAGTTAGGTTCATTTTTGATATATGTTCTATGTGACATGCATGATAATGATAATGTTATGATGTGATGGGTATGCTCGAAATTATATAGCGCAATATGAATGTTTGAATGTGATGGGTGCGCCCAAAATTATACAGGGCTCCAATTCATTTGGTAAAGTGACGAATCTAATGAGTTAAAGTGAAATGATGTGTGAACAATATTCTATATTTTTTCACATGTATGTGTGGTAGTTAACCACTAAGACATGATGTTTCATTTTTATGAATTTCCACATTTCAAGTCTTTTATTAATGCTTCCTCTCATGTTCATTATCATTTGCCGATGTTATAATTATGCTTATGAATTGTTGTATTGTTCATATCTATCCTCTTACTGGGAATTTAGCTCACCCCTTTTTGATGTATACCATTAGGTGACTACATGTACTAAAGAGAGGTCAACTGCCAATAAGAAGCTAGAGAAGAAGGAATTAAATAAATGATTATGTTTGATGTTGTAAATGTTATGTATGATCCTAGTTTTCCCAAGAAACTTAAAATTTTGATCCTCTATGTGTAATACTATTATGTTTTTATCTTTATAATGATATAATAGTAATGTAAGAAAAGTTAGGGTCACTATAGTTGGTATTAGAGGCTAGGTTTAGTTAATTTGGGAATTAGGATTGGTGAACCCTAGAGAAAACCTCTAGAATGAGACTAAGTACAAATATTCACCCAAGAAGACTTACATAGGGATCCCATAAGTTATTCTTTTAGTTAAAATTGTACAAATGAATAAGTTATTTATTCATGATTTGTTGACTTATGTTTTGTTCTAACCTTTTCTATTTTAGAAAATTGTGGGAACCAGGAGAAACCAGGCCAACAACTCATGTGAGGGGTAATGCAATGATTTCCCGAATAACATCCCTAATTATTTGGGAGGTGGAGTTCAAAACTTCATGGAAATTCTTACCCAACTATCTTGGGTTATGAATAATAACCAGAATAATGGGGAACACCCCCCTTCACCTAAGAGGGAGAAATTGGATGTCGAGTATTTTATGCGGCAATGACCACCAACATTTAGTTGATATTTTGATACCCTAGTTGTGGAACAATGGGTCAAATCCATGGAAAAGATCTTTTATGTGCTTCACTGTTTAGAGATAGAAGGTGACACTAACCGTTTATCGTCTAGATAGAGAGGCCGATCAATGGTGGGCTTTGATTAAGAACACTAATCCAAGAGAGGAAATTGAAGAGATGGAATGGTAAGACATTAATCTCATGTTTCTTAATAAGTATTTCCCATGAAATATTTGTACGAATATGGAGAGAGAATTCATAGAGCTCAAGAAAAAAGAATAAGAATCTATCACAACCTATGAAGTGAATTTCACAAGGATTTAAAGGTATGCTTTGAGTTTGGTTATCAACAATGATAGAAAAATTGATAGATTATTTAGTGGATTAAAACCACACCTTATAAAGGCTCTTGAAATTAGATACATTGGGAGTTATGAAGAAGTTTTTCGATGCGATCTCAAAGTGGAGATGAAGTTTGTAGAATGGTCCCATGGTTATGGTGATAATAAAATAAAGATGGAGTTACAAGATGGAGGATATAATGATAAAGGTTGGAAGAAAACTCAATGAACCACATGCCAAAAATGTGGGATGTTGCATCATGGTAACTGCCTCAAAGGGATGAGGAAGTTCTTAAAGTGTGGGAAATAAGGAAACCATTATCAAGAGTGTCAAAAAGACATGAAAAGGAAAGATAATGTAGTGAATTAAAGGGGAGCACCACCCATGGTTAAATGCTAAAACTATAGGGAGAAAGGGCACTGTGCAAGACAGTGCACTAAACCTTGAGTTATCGAGGGTAATCAGCATCAGTAGCCACCAAAGACAAAGGACCAAGGGAAGTCTTATTCCATCACTACTATGAAAGTGGAGAAAGATAATGAAGTTGTACAAGGTACACTTCCTATTCACTCAAGAATGGAAAAAGTCTTATTTTATTATGGTTCTATGAATTCCTTTATATCTTGTAAGTTTTCTAGAACTATAGAATCGAAGCCCCAAAACATTGAAGTAGAGATATGTATAAAAACACCAAGTGGTCAAATCATTGCAACCCAAGTGTTTGAATGTTCTCATGTTGGCATATATGGTAAGATTCTTACAGAAAATCTTGTAATACTTCCCTTGGTGGAATTCAATGCTATAATGGGAATGAATTGGCTCTCGTTATATAGAGCACATATCAACTGTCGGAAATAGGAAATATCTTTTCATATTCCAAACTATCCCATGATCCTATAAAAATGAAAGGAAGATTGTGAATCTACTTTTAAAAATACTTCAACAGTGTAGGTGTTGATTCCCTACGAAGAAGCATACCTCGCCTAAATGGTTGAGTTAAAGGAAAGTTCCAACCTTGAGAAAATGCCAATCGTGAGGGAATATGATGATGTTTTTCCTAAAGAGTTACCAAGACTTCCCCTGGATCATGAGGTATAGTTATAAATAGAACTTATACCCAGAGCTACTCCTATCTCAAAGTGTCCATATAGGATGTCTCCTATCAAACTGAAAGAGATAAAGAATAATCTACAAGAGAATCTATAAAAAGGGTTCAAATGACCAGTGCATCACCTTGGGGTGCGCCAATTCTCTTTGTGAAGAAGAAGGATAAAATAATGCGGCTGTGTGTTGATTATTAGGAACTCAACTAGATCACCATAAAGAACAAGTATTCTATTCCAAGGATTGGCGACTTGTTCGATCAATTAAGAGGAGATAAATAATTCTCAAAGGTGGATCTTAGTTCTGGATATCATCAGCTAAAGGTGAAGATGGAATATGTTCAAAAGACTGCCTTCCATACAAGGTATAGGCACTATGAGTTTCTGGTGATTCCCTTTGGACTTACTAATACCCCTGCAATTTTCATGGATTTGATGAATAGAGTCTTTAGACATTACCTAAACAAAATTTTGGTAGTGTTTAGTGATGATATTATCATATATTCCAAGATAAAGGAGGAACATGAAGAATATCTAAGACTTGTGTTGGAGACACTGAGAAAGGAGAAGTTGTATGAAAAGTTCAGCAAGTGTGACTTTTGGATGAAGAAAGTCATGTTATTGGGACATGTGATCACAAGTTAGGGGATTTCTGTGGACCCTTCTAAAACACAGGTGATTGAGGAATGGCCCATGCTCTCTAGTTTCACAGAAATCCATAGTTTTCTTGTATTAGTTGGGTACTACTTACGTTTTGTGAAAAATTTCTCACGGTTGTCAAGCCCGCTAACTAAGTTAACAAGGAAAGGGGTAAAGTATGTTTGGATGGAAGAATGTCAGGGAAGCTTCAAGGAGCTAAAGAGAAGGCTGATCACTGCACCTGCACTCACACTACCGAAAAGTGGAGAAAATTTTGGGATATACACCGATTCTTAAATCAAAGGCTTGGGTTGTGTACTCATGAAAAATGATAATGTGATAGCCTACCTCTCATGGAAATTGAAGATCCATGATTAGAACTAACCAACGCATGATATAGAGCTAGCAACCATGATTTTTACCTTGAAAATCTGGCGGGACTACCTTTATGGTGAGAAGTGTGACATATACACTGACCACAAGAGATTAAAGTATATATTCACACAAAAGGAGCTAAACATGCATCAAAGTTATTGGTTAGAGATAATCAAGGACTATGATTTTGTCTATTCACTATCATCATAGAGAGACTAACAAGGTAGCTGATGCTCTAAGTAGAAAATAACCTGCTACTATATCCATGTTATGGATTGAGAAAGACCCTATCTTCTTGTATATGCAAAGGATGGATTTGGAAATCATAAGGGTAGGGGATACATCCTACCTTGCCCAAATTATTGCACAACTGTCAATCCAAGAGATGATTAAGGAGGCACAAAGGGATGGTCTTTAGTTAAAAAAGAGGGTGAATGCAGTAAAGGAAGATAAGCTGCAAGAGTTCCATATCGATGATGATTGTGTGATTCAGTTTGGAACACAAATTTTCGTGCCTTCATCACCTATAATAAAGAATAAGTTATTGGAAAATTCACATATCTCAACATTCTCTATCCACCATAGTAGCACCAAGATGCACTGAGATCTTTGTGAACACTTCTGGTGGGATAACATGAAGAAGGATATCAATGAATATAACTCAAGGTGCTTGGTATTTCAACAAGTTAAAGTAGAGCAACAAAAGTCCAAAGGGTTGATGTAGACATTGCCTATACCCATGTAGAAATGGGAGAATGTCAGTATGGAATTTGTCACGGGTCTCCTGAAGACATCGAAGGGAAATAATGAGATATGGGTTGGGGTTGACCGACTCACCAAGAATGCCCATTTTATCGCTATTCAGGAAGACCTCTCGCTTGAATAACTTACAAAGATATATGTGAAGGAAGTGGTGAGACTACATGGTCTTCCAATCTTGATTGTCTCTGATCATGATCCAAGGTTCACATCTAAATTCTGGAGGAGACTTCAACATGCTTTGAGTACTGAATTAAATTTTAGCACGACCTATCACCCCCAAACTGATTGTCAATCTGAAAGAACTATTTAGAAGGTTTAAGACATGCTAAGAGCCTTCTATTTAAAATTCAAAGGTGGATGAGATCGACATCTCTCATTGGTTGAGTTCTCATACAAAAATAGTTCCCACTAGAGTATTCAAATGGCCCCATATGAAGCTCTGTATGGAAAGTGATGTAGAACTCCAACCTGTTGGGATGAAGTTGGAGAAAGAAATCTACTTGGACCTAATCTTGTGTAAGAGATAACAGAAAAGGTTCAAGTAATCCAAAAACATATCAAATATGCACAAAGTCAAAAAAAGAGCTATGCTAACAATCGTTGAAGGGACTTGGAGTTCGATGTTGGGGATAAAGTCTTCCTTCAAATATCACCATGGAAGAGAGTCATGCGGTTTGGAAAGAAAGGGAAGTTAAGCCCAAGGTACATTGTACCCTTTGAGATCCTTGACCGCATAGAAGCTGTGGCCTATCAACTTTAACTTCTACTGAATATGGATCAAGTTCCTGATGTGTTTCACGTATCACTCTTGAGTAAGTACATACCAGATCCCTCACATGTACTGAGCTCATAGGTGGTGTAATTGGAAGATGACCTCTCCTATGAGGAACAACCAGTATAGATTCTGGACAGGAGAGATAAGGTTCTACCCAACAACACAACCCACCTTGTCAGAGTGTTGTGGAGGAACCATAAGTTTTAAGAAGCTACTTGGGAACCAAAGGAGGTGATGAAGGAGAAGTACCCTCACCTGTTTGTGTAAAAAGAAATTTCGAGGGAGAAATTTCATAAGGGGGAAGAATGTAACGACCCAAAGTTTTATCAATGGAATAACCTTCTTATAATTATGGCTTATAATATAATCAAATTAGGAACCACAATGAAATATAATGATACTAAATATTATTTGACCATTAAACATAATTTTTCCACTTCAATGTTTTGAATTTTGAAAATCTGACACACATGATTGTGTTCAGGATGATTTTTAGATTCTAATAAAAGAAACATATTTTTTGGTGAATAGTAACATACCATTATGAATATTAACCTACCCTTATGAATGAAAATATTATTACCCTTATAAATAGTAAATCATGAAAAGTAATATTAACCTTACCCTTGAAAGATTAAATAAACTGTAGGCATCTTATAAGTGACAATCTGACCTTAGTAAAAATATTGGTATTTTTTTAAGTCATAAATAATTAATTATAAATAAATAATTAATCTAAAAGAAAATTTATTTTCATAAAATTTGTTAATAAATTAACAATTATATGTCTTATAGTTTTAATATAATTTTATAAGACCTTATGTAATTTTTGAAAGCATTATAAAATCAGTTTTAATTTTAAAAACTGTATTTTTCAAGTAAATTATGATTTTAATTAAATATTAAATTAATCATATTTAAAAAATTGTTTTTAAAATATGTACTTCATTTTTGGATTCTACATGTCAAAAAATGGTTAGGGTGAATTTTTTGTATTTTTTTTGAAATACTTCAATTTTCGGGTGAATAGTAAAAATATAGTTTTTCACATAACCGGTGTATCTAAAATTGCATAATTCATGATGTAATGTTGAAATAAACTTTATAGAACTTTATATTAGGCCATGTTATATTTAATTTTATAAATGGTTCCTTAAAATACAATAAACTCAATTTCCAAATCTAAAAAGAGCTTTCCAAATCCTAAAGTCAAAAGGTGATTCCTTAAAGTGTCTTTTTATCTTTCTTTCACTTTCCTTTTAATAAATCGATGAATTTGAATTATAAAGATTATTTAAAGTATAAAACTAATTATATTATATTAATATATTATTTATGATGTCAAAAAACTACTATTACAAGTCTAACATTTGATATATTATTTTATTTAATATTTTATTCTAAAAACACCCCTCCTCATGTATAAATAACCCCTCTCCCCCCTTGCCAAAAAAACCTCTAAAGCTTAAATAATTATCTAAAATCTACCTAAGAATCATACCTATCCCTTCTACCACTTCCAAGATCTTCTAGTCCCATCAAGAGACCACTTCTAGCTTCCTTAAGGAGGATCTCAAGAGGAGGATTCAAGAGGTAATTCCTCTCTCTCTCTTTTCCTTTAATTTCCTTTCAATTTCAAGTTCTTTTCTTATTCTATCCCCAACTATATTCATCCAAATGGTATGTTAACTCTAGTATCATAAATATACTGTAATTTTATGATACTAATGAGATATTATATCATCAAACCCCCTTATCCTATTATTTTTATTTTAGAAAGGAAAACGTTGTTTGTGAGGTATTAATTTATCACATTCAAGAATGACAAGTTTTCTATTTTCCTTTACTACCTCCAGATCTGGTAATGAAACCATTTTTATGGTTTAAATAGAACATTTTATATTTATTATATCCTATTTAATGTTCTAGAACTAACTTATGTACATATTACTAAATAATTAAAAGAAACAAGTTCGTTGTGGATGAAAAATCGCTAAATTAACCCAAACGATCATCATTAAGATACTATCTAATGATTCATCCACATGGTATATAATATAATAAATTATAATATCATTTAAAATTCTGGAAGATAATTAATAACATGTAATATAAGTTCTGTATTTTTAACCATGTTCTACACGAACTTCCATTTATGAATACAAGTGAACCGCTCAAGAAAACCATAAAAACAAACATTCCCAATGTTTTTAAACTCTATAACTCATCCAAAGGCCCATAAAATAACTTAATAAAACCATAATAAACCATATTAATGTAAAAAGTTTCTTTAATTGATAATTAATGAATCTAATGTGGTTATATAGGACATTAAAGTGAAGAAAGCGTTCAGATACAAGGTAAGGGGAAATTCTCGAACCCAACTTTCTTTCTTCAGGTTATCCCTCTTTAACTCCATTTTTGGTATAGTCACACCTTAAATATAATTTTTTAATCCTTATATTACCTTTTCTGTGATATACATGTTTTCCACTAGAGTTTATTTCAAACAAATGTTTTCCAAAAGTACTCTTCTTTTACAAGAACACCTTTTATTTCTCACTCAAGGTTGATGGTTATTGTATCAAGTATGTTATTCCCACTTTCTTTTGTTGACCCAAAGTTTATGAATGTGTTATTATGATATAAAACCCATTACTTTCCATGGGTTAGTTATGTTCATTTTTGATATATGTTCTATGTGGCATGCATGATAATGATAATTTTATGATGTGACAGGTGCACCTGGAATTATATAGCGCAATATGAATGTTTGAATGTGACAGGTACGCCTGGAACTATACAGTGCTACAATGCATTGGATAAAGTGATGAATCTCATGATTTAAAGTGAAATGATGTGTGAAAAAGATTCTATATTTTTTAACAAGTATGTTTGGTAGTTAACCACTTAGACATGATGTTTCATTTTTATGCATTGCCACATTTGATGTCTTTTATTAATGCTTCCTCTCATGTTCATGATAATTTGACTATGTTATGATTATGATCACCTATTTTTATATTGTTCATATCTATCCTCTAACTGGGAATTTAGAACACCCCTTTTTGATGTATATCCTCAGGTGACTACATGTACTAAGGAGAGGTCAAGTGCCAATAAGAATCTAGAGAAGAAGGAACTAAATAAATGATTATGTTTGATATTGTGAATGTTATGTATGGTACTAGTTTTCCCAAGACACTAAACCTTTGGATCCTATACGCGTAATACTATTATGTTATTTATCTTTATAATGATGTAATGGTAATTTAAGAAAAGGCAAGGTCTCTTTATTATATTTGGATTCTTCCTTTGAGGAATATCCAATGCGTATTGTGGATCAGAGCACGAAGGCAATCCAAGGCAGGTCAGCTCATTTATTACCAGATCTATGTTAGAAAAAATGAGTACAAGATGAGACATGGGAGTGGGAAGCTGACATCCAAGCTCAGTGGCCATAGATTTTCTTAGATGATCCCTATTTACCCTTAAAATTCCAACTTGGGGATGAGTTGCTTTTAAAAGGGGAGGTTGTAATGAACAAGATTTTCATGGAGATATGAATCATTTGTTTTTTGGTTTGAATTGTTTGCTTCATCTTGATAAACGTGCCCTATGGCCTAAGGAAGTTTTAAAGAGTGTTAGGGGATTGTTTGGAGCCTGAAGTTCTATAAATTGGATAAATAGAGTGGGCCATATGGTTAGTAATAACCATATGACTAAATTGCGTGATGTACCCAGTGCATAGGAGAGGATTCACAATTTATTTAAAATTGTGCGAGCTAGGCCTCACAATTGTTTATAGTATAAGACTTTACAGATAGAGGAATTTATTATAGCTTGTTCATGGTTATACAAACCATGCACCTATCCCATGTGAGGGGGGTTATTGGATAGTGGATGCATCATGGTTGGCACAAGATTTGGCCAACCGTGCAACCAAACCGTGCAACCTAGTTCTTGAAGGTGATTTTATGTTTTTCTCTGAATTTTTTTTAATGCCTCCTACAATTTCCTTCTCCAGTGGGTGTGAAACACCCATATTCTATAGATGATATCTCACCTCTATTTACCTATGGATCTTGACAACTCCCACATCTAGACACTGATCGGACCATCGTTATAAGTATTGGATATATAAGGGTAATATCCATAATCCTCTTACTCCCTATCATAGACTATCTTTCCATATTTGTCGTTATTTTGTTGTGATCTCTTATGCCTTATTTTTAGGGTGTTGGTATGATTCTCCATTTTCTCCCATTCTTCTTTGAATCAATGGATGATTCCTGATGAGTGGTCATCTACGGACCTAAGGTAGGTGGTCTAGTAATTTTAATCAATGTTTAGGTGTCTTAATAGTGTTTTATGATGTGATAAATGCCAGAAATTTCCACACAATGACTTAAAATGTCTTATTACTTCTTTGATTAATTATTCCATGTTTAATTACTCTCACAAACTATATTAAATGATTATAGGATAATGAACTCCTTGATTTACACAACTTTAGGTTTTTTTAAATTGAATACCCTCTTATATATAAAGGTTCAAATAACCAAACACCATCTAAGTGTTCATCTTGACTTGGAAATTGAATTTCCTTACCTTGTAAATCAAATTTATTAGTTAAATTGAATATAAGTAGGTGGAAAGGCCACAACACATGTTATATATTATAAATGTGAATTATGAATTGTTCACAATTGGTTAATTGTGCTATATGGTTATATTTAGATTTAGAGGAAATTCATCATGATTAGTATTATTAGACCATTAATATTGTTCGGTGAGTAATGGTTAAGGGTTTTGTTGAGCATGGTGTTTTACACCCCCCTTGTGTTGGGTGTTGGGAATGACGTCTCACACTACTTATATCTTATTTGGGTGATGGTCATCGCATTCCATGTTCCTCTGAATCGAGTGTTGGGAATGGTAACTCACCCTACCATATCAAGTGATGATCATGATGTATCTCACTCAAATGATATTAGGGATAGTACCCTTGCTGGATCCATTGGATTGTTAGACTAGTTATGGATGCCCAAGTTATGCCCTGGGTAAAGCTAGCACCAAGTATCCATGCATATGCCTTTATATGTCCATATATATTGAGTGTATATACATGCATACATATTATGTATATATATATATATGTGTGTGTGTGTGTGTGGTTAATATATATATGGTTACTAAGTTCAGACATTTCATCTTATGCCGAAGTAGGTAGAGTCTCCCAGATGTCCCATAAGAACCTGAGCAGACCGGTATTTATTTTCCATCATTGTTCATTATTCATTTAACTTTCACACCGCTATGCTATGTACACAACATAGATTATCCTATAAACCATTCATGGTGGCCTAATGAGTTTATCTCACACCCTACTCAGGCCACCTTTGGTACTCAAGTAGAAATCATGACAGTAGGTGTGGATATGGGCAAGCGCCCCATCACAAATGCTTAATCTGTTTTCTTATAACATGGAGCATGGGAGCATAAGACCGAGTGTTTGGCCGAGGTACCTTTTTAGGGGATCCTGGGTTGGGATGTTACATTAATAAAAAATTTATCTTTGTACACTATACAAAATATTAAATATAGAAGAATAAATTAAATTTAAAATCCATAGAAATAAGTTTCTCTCTACACTTGACCTTTCTCTCTTAGTTTTTACTGTTATTTTAATGTTTAATGGAATAAAAAAACCATGACCACCCTACAATATTTTTACTATCATTCATGGATGAAAATACATACCAAAATGGAAGAGACAACCAGAACATTAAATTTTGAGGTGGTAATCGAGTAGTTAGGTGGTGGTTAGACTTGTGAGGAAATTCAAATGTAATCTACTTAAATGGGTGTCGTGGTAGCCATGATGGGTGGTATGATGTGGTGAAAGGGTGAATCACATGGATAAATAACACATAAAAACACAAGAAAACTCTATCCGTATAATGTGTAGTTAGGGAACAGATCTAGAGGCATTAACAAAATAAATCAGCACATACTTTTAATTTGGAGAGGATCATTTTTTCAAGAAATTCAATGAAGAGCGAGATCAGTGGTAGTAGTAGGGTTCAATGAAAGAAGCAACAACAATAGTCTTCCATGAGAGCTTAAAGGTATAAGAGAGGATACTTTGTTAGGGTTCTTTTTATAAGAACAGGTAAGGATTTTATTAGTACTTAAAAAAAAGCACTAATAAAGAGTAGTTTTATGAGTACTAAAATAGTAAGCACTGATAAAATGATTCTTTATCAACATAAAAAAACTGATAAGGATCTAATTTTAATAATATATATATTTATTTATACTTATAATTATAAATAAATATATTCAAAAATATTTCTATATAATTATATAATCATATACATTTATATTGTTAAATATATTTTTAAAATTATAAATTCAATAAATATATTTTCATTTAAATATATTTATTATAATTTTATAATTATTTAAATATATATATAATTATTTATAAATATTTATATATAATTACAAATATATTTATATATTTATATATATATAATTATATAATTATATACATATATTTATTAATATATAAATATACATTTATAAAATTATAATAATTATATTTATTATTTAAATATTTATTTATTTATTTCTAATTATAATTGAAAATAAATATATTTAAAAATATTTCTATATAATTTTAAATATATTTTTATTTAATTATATATATTTATATCAATATGTAAATATATATAATTATAAAAATAATAAATAAATATTTTTTTGAAATGATTGGGGTCAACCCCTTTATTAAAAATAAACAAATAAAGAAAGAAATAAAGAAGGGAGAAGGGACATAAAAGTAATCATGAAATATTGACAAGAAAATCATACAACTTGAGATCTGGTACTCATACTGTGATGAGGTACTCTTCTACCCCATCTTTGAGGATGTCGCTCCCTTCTCCATGTCTTAACTCACTGCCAAGGTCCACCACTATGATCTACATAATAATCTTTAGAGACATTGTCATTATTGTTTAAATTGAAATCACCAGCTCCTCTTTGAATATCCTCTTTACTACATTCATAGGCAAGTAGCCCAAAATAATTATAGGTGATAACTTTACCACTCACTGTAAGTAATCTTGTTCCAACTTTATCACCAAAAAGTTACTCAACTCCCTAGGATAATCTCTTGAAATAGAATAATTCACTTTATAAGTCATTGGCTAAGGCCTGTGCACCTCCTTGGGAGAACCCTTATCATCCACAAAAGCACCACTACTTCTTTGATGTAAATCCCCATGACCTGTTATCTCAACCAAAATATTTCCCACCTCTCCCAGTTAATTCTGACCTATAACCTGTTCCATGGATTTATTCTGTACATTCATAAAGGCATCCCTATCAAGAAACATACCTTTACAAGTTGGAGAAACACTAATTTGAGCATCCAACATGTTTCCAGTTAATTTAAACCTATTGGAAGCTTTAATAGAGAGAAAAACATCACTCTAGGCAACCACCACATGCCCAAAAAACTCAAACATTCTGATAGCAGCATGATTCGAGGGAGAGACACCACTCTGATCAGCCACCACATGTCTAGTTGACTCAAAACTCATACCCAATTGACCTCTGAATATGCCAACAAGATTACCGGGTTTCCTTGAAGATTCAACCACAATTTTGGTCTTCCCTTTGCTTTTGGAAGTAGAAAATTCTTACTCCTACCACAATTCCATGTCAACTTCAGCCTATTTCTCATTATCATCCTCAGATTAACCATCCAAAACTTCATTATGTGAGTTCTATTTCTCAATACCTTTAAAAGGAACATTTATAAATGAGGGTTCTCCCCAAATAATCTTCCTTTTCTCTTCTTACTCTGCAATGTTAGCCTAATTCCTTCGATCACCTTTTATGAAAATAAAGGGATATCCTTGAACAACATGATTCTTCTTTGATGATCCTGGGACATCATAGGAGGGAGAATTCTTAGAAATTTGAGAATGAAACAATCCATCCTCTATAGTTTCCTATACCTGTCCCTGTAAATTCTTTACAGCATTATCAGAATCCCTTTTCTTTTGGTAGTGCTACTAATCATGGTCATCCTACACACAGTGAGAGAATTTTAGGTTCTTTTTATAGTTAGAAATTGAGTTCTCAAAAAAATTACAATATGTACAAAAAGTAGGGACCATTTCATATATGATTCTTAATGAAAATTCATTCTTTACAGTAGAGAGAAAGACCTTATGAACTAAGGTGGAAATAAGATCTACCACTATTAGCAAGTGATCATAATGTTCATATCTAATATGGTTGGTTTTCTTATCCATATTAATTGGAATACCAATAGATAAACCAACATCATACAGAATCCTAGGATACCATAAAATCCAGTGCAGACCATACACTCTAATTCATACTCACATCATCGATCTTCTATCATCTAGAATATTATAGATGAAATCCCATTCAAGGATGTGTAAAAACCCAGGATTAAGGGACACTAAGCCAAACCCCCATGCCTTCAACTTCAGATCCTCAGAGGAAAAAAGGATGTGAAAAAATCCACAACCCATGGAGACACAGTTCCATGATTTAAATCCATAAATAGAAGCAAGTTGTAGCTCTAAATCATCAATACTCCAAGCCTTAGAACCTATTGGTAGGATACGATGCACAATGATAGAATGTTTACCTAGATCAAGATGATCTTAAATAGATTTCTCATTTTCAAAAACATAATAAATATCACCCTTCTTCCTAAACTTTTCCGCCTCTGTATCCCAGAATTGGGGGAAAAGACACTTCCCAAGATCATCAGAATCTTTGGTGTTTGAAAGAAGATGTTCCTTCTCACTTCTAATGCCATCCGAGGGACAAGGAATCCTAGATGAAGAGATGTTGGATCGTCCATACTTCTAATAATCACCTCCCCACAAGAACTAGTGCCCAAGAAGTGTGGAATCTCCATGAGCGTGAAGAAAACCTAGTCATCATCGAGATCTCCATTAAGATTCTCCTATTGCTACATTTCCCCCTCCATATTAAATATATTCATTATAATTTTATAATTATTTAAATAAATAAATAAATATATTTTAAATGTATTTATATATTAGGTGCTTGGGGGTACAATTACATTAAACACACACACACACCGCACACACACAGGCTTGAAAGGCAGGTTATAGTCCCTCTAAGGGATAACCCACCCAACAAGCCACTTTATTACATAATATTTTTGGCCTGAAAGCCGAGTGAGCATGAACCCCATTACATTTTTATCTCATGAATCATTATGTGAATAGTAACCCGGCTGCTAGAGTACCGCTTTAGTACCACCACCGCTATAGTACCCGACACTACTACAGTGTCACCCACCACTGCTACAGTCACTACAGTTCCCAACATCACTACAGTGCTACCGGTGAACAGTTCCTCCACTGCTACAGTACGCTACAATACTACTATAGTACCTTCACCCAATGGGTTTTGAACCCCTGTTTTTGATGTATTATTATGGGGTTCTTACCACTAAGCCAATCCCCAACTACACTTAAAATGTATTTATATATAATTATAAATATATTTATGTAAATATATATTTATCAATATATAACTATAAATATAGTAAATATATTTATTATAATTTTATAATTATTTAAATATATATATATTTATAATTTCATAAATATATTTTTTAAAATATATATATTTATAATTTTATAATTAAATATTCAAACTAAAAAACTATTAAAAAAATCATTTAAATAGGTCAATTATATAAATTTCAAACATATTTTAAATGTTTAAACTTAATAAATGAAAACGAATAAATATTATTCATATAAATTACAAACGTATTTAAAATATTACATGTATAGTAAATAAATATATGTATAGATAAATATTCCAAAATGATTAAATATATTTTTAACATTATTAATAAATATATAGTAATAAATGAATAAATTAAATTAAATAAATTAAAAAAATATTAAAAGTGAATTCATAAAATTTATGCAAATTAAAGACATACATATGTACACATACACATCTACACACACATATACATACACACATACAAATACATACATGCAGTTATACATATACATATATTTTAAATTATTTAATATCATTATAAATATATATCAAAATAAATATATTCATTTATATATTATATAATTATTTAAATAAAACATTAATATATAATATTTATTTTAATTATATACATATTTTGTATTCAATGCATATAAAAAAACCTATTAAACACTTTGACTAATATAAATTCGATAATTTTATATATATAAAATTATGAAAATAAGATCCATACTTTATTAAAAGATTCATAAATCAAATTTATATACTACGTTTTGAAGTTGGGGATTGAATTAGTGGTAAGTACCCCATAATACTACATAAAAATGGTAGTTCAAAACCCTTTGGGTGTAGGTTACTATAGCAGTGGTGGAATTATTGACCGACGACATTATAGCGGTGGCGTGCACTGAAGTAGGTACTGTAGCGGTGATAGCACTATAGTATCACTATTCACTAGAGGGCTTTTAGGTAAAAAATTTGGGCCTTTAGGACCATGTAATGGGATTTCTTGCTCATTGGGCCTACGAACCATGTAATGAGCTTCATGCCCACTAGGCCTATGTGCCATGTACTGAATAAATAAGGCTTGATGGGTGGACTATCCCATAGAGGGGTTATGGTCTGCCTTTCCAGCCTGTGTGTGAGGTGTGTGTCTGTGTGTTTAAATGTAATTGTACCCCCAAGCTCCAAATATATATTATATATATATATATATATGTATATTCATATACTTATTATAATATAAATATTATTTAAAAATATATATATATATATATATATATATTTATAATTATAATTATAAATAATTTTTTTATATATTTTTATATAATTATAAATATATTTACATAATTATATATATTTATATAATTATATATATTTATTAATATAAATATATATAATTATAAATATAATAAATATATTTATTATAATTTTATAATTATATATATATATATATATATTTATAATTCTAATTATAAATAGATAAATTTATAAATATTTGTATAAAAATATAAATATTTATAGATAATTTTATATATTTATATAATTACATATGATTATATAATTATATCTATATAAATAATTATATATATTTATATAATTATATATATTTATAAAATTATATATATGTGTATTATAATATATAAATATATATAATTATAAATATAATAAATATATTTATTATAATTTTATAATTATTTAAATTCATATTTATTTATTTATAATTATAATTATAAATGAACATATTTATAAATATTTTTATATAATTATAATTATATTTATATAATTATATATACTTATATAATTATATATATAATTATATACATTCATTATTATATAATTATATATTATTATAAATATAATAAATATAATAAATATATTTATTATAATTTTATAATTATTTAAATATATATATATATATATATATATATATATATATATATATTTATAATTTTATAAATACTTATTTTTAAAACATTATATATATATTTGAATCACTAAAAAATATAAATTAATATGTCATATTTATATTAATTATATACATGCATTTTTTAATTAATGTATCTAAATAAACATTATTTTTTTAATATAAATATGATAATTATATATATATTAATAGTATTTTTTATTAAAAGTTTTTATCAGTGTTAAGAATAACACTGATAAAGGGTATACCATTATTAGAGCTAAAAAGGGTATACCTTTATTAGTGCTAAAAAAAGTGACAATAAAGGGTATACCATTATTAGTGGTCTTTTTAGCACCGATAAAAGTTACCTTTACCAGTGCTTTTAGTTAGCACTGATAAAGGTTACCCATTTATCATCGCTTTATGTTTAGCACTGATAAAAGACAGTGCTGCATAAGGCGCGGTCTATTGTAGTGTTGTAACACCCTAACCCTCATTACCGAGATTAGGTGAATTATTACATAACATTGGCATGATCACAAGAGATCAAGTCTCGAAAAACTGATTAGTTTAGTATCCTTGGACATACTATATACATACATAAGTTTTACATTACATTATGAAATGAAAAAAAAAACAACATTGTGTCCCCTTTGAAAACACTCATATCCCTTAGCCTATTCCAACAGGTTAATCGTAATATACTTCTTCGCATCCTAGGAAAAATAAAATATTAGAAAGGGGTGAGCTCAGATTCTCAGTAAGGATAACAATATAACAAAAAGTATCATAAATAAGCATAAACATTTAAGGCAATGTATAAGACTAAAAGAAAATCCTTTTGAACTTAAACTTCAGCATAATATGAAAAGATAAATCAAATAATGTCATTTACTTATTCACATGGATATTCTACTAGTCTAATAATCACTTGTAATATCCATAGCTAATTTCATAATGATGGAATGCATAATGCTAGACATCATAACCACATAGTCAAGGCCTCGTGCCAAGACTACAAATAATATTTTGGCAAGGACTTGTGCCAAGACACTAGTTTGTCTCAAGAGACCTACCGATGCATCGAGGAGCTATAGCGGGCTCCACCCGTCACTTACTAAGTCCAATACATTCCTCATATGAAAAGGTTGAAACATAACATAAACATTCGTATTAAAACTAGCATACGAAATGTTAATACTTTAACCATAAACAATGAATGGTATAAAAATAGCATATATACAGTCAAACATATCACCAAACTATCAATATAATATGGAAGATTGTATCATAATAAATCAACTCCAAAAAAATGTAAAATCCAACAAAGGATGTTGACATAGATGAAATCAAAAATATTTGAGAGAAAAATATCTTTCTATTTTGAAATCATTTAAAAGTCACGTAATTATAAAAGAAAAAATTTATTTTCAAAATATTCTTATAACCCTGTAAGGGAAGCTTCTAAGGTGTTATAACAATGGAAAATATCCGCACCCACCGTATAAGTTAAAAAACATTCTTTCCTTAATTTGTCAAAAAGGTCATAAAGTACCTCGTTTGGAAAGCGATGAAAAGATTCCATTAAACCATTTTATAAAAAGTCAAAAGAGGGTATAAATGAATTTAACCTATAGTCTAGTAAATATTAAAAATATATTGAAATATATTTTTAAGAAACACATATGTGGATGATAAAGAGGTCCTAGTAGATAGTTACATATAAACAACCTCAGATAATAAAGAGATTATAAAATTAACCCTTACCTTGTACTTTTTCTTAGTAGAGGGTAGATTAACCTCCTGTATAATGGTTAAATCATTGTTATTAAATTATACAAGAACCAAATACATAAATATTATCTCATATATGATCTTCTAATATTTCTTTGTTAATGATATTTCTGTAGTATCATCATTTTGGGTGTTAACTGATTCATTTTTCTTTATATGTTTCATTATGTAAATCATGTTTGTTATGGATGGGATGTATTTGATTAATATACAAAATTATATTAAGTTCTTAAACATTATTTTTTAATCATAAAATGAAATTTATTCTTGAATGGTTACGATGGGGAATGAATCTCATCATGTTCGTGGTGACGGTAATCCGTACGTATACACGAGTGACAATATCATTCTATTGATGGTGAAATTGTATGTAATTGGATGATTTATCATATATAAAGAATAAAGAAAATATGATATTTATTATTTACATCAATTATACTCATTATTATACCCATCCAAATAATAAATTGTTGAATAACAAACTAGACCACGACATGGAGATGGTAAGCCGTATGTACGCACATATGGTGACTTTGTCATTCGTAGGATGGATAGAATAATGAATATGGTTGTACCATATTTATAATAACAACAAATTATATATAAAATACTGGATTTATTATTCTAGTATGGAAACAACAAAGAAAGAGGAAGTGAAAGAAGAAAATAACTTTGAAAGAGGTGATGAAATGATTACCTCTTCTTCGGGTGCTTCCTTTTGATTTGATCAAAATGGATTATTAGGTTGGATTTATGATAAAATTAAGGCCTATATGTTGAATTGAGAGTAGTTGGTATGATATTTGAGCATGGTTTGTCCAGGAAAAATGTCTTTGGAGATTTGATTTTAAGATAAGGGGAAGTACCCTTTTATAAGAGAGGTGAATGTCACTTTAGGAAAATTTTGAAATATTAATTTATTATACAATAATATTCGGTTTATAATGGCTCAAAAAGGATTTATTTAGAGGATAAGGTTGGGTTGGGTCTAAAACCTCTCAAAAAATAGGTTTTAGATAGGTTTAGGTCACCACATTAACCTTATCCTTTAGATTTAACTCTTAGTTAAATAGTTTAACTTTTACCATGTATTCTTGTATTGTTATAATAAATGGTTAATACTCTTAATATAAAAATCCAAAATAACCCCAAGTGGTTAATTAATGATATATCTAACCTTATATAAGTCATTTGGACTAACATTATATTTTTAAGAATACTATATCAATTATTAATATAGTATTTTATTAAAAACTCATTTATGTCAATTTTGACACTATTTAGTATTTGTTTTTTTTCAAAGTCAAAAAAACTTGACGACTTCTAAAAAAATAAATTAAATAAATCCTAAAATGTAATATTAACCTATTCAATTAGTGAATGCATCAAAGGTCTCAATTTACATTTATTTGGATATTTATAATATTAATTATTTCAATCTTTCATTAATATGGTCATTACTGCATCATCATTGTGTCATAAATAAATTTAATTATTTAATGTCTAAAAATTATAAATAAAATACCATGATATAGGAAATATTTCTATATTTATAATGAATATTTATAGTAGAATTTATCTTATGTATAACCCTATATTAAAAATGGTTTAGTTATTAAACTTTGAATTTAACACTTTTAACTCTTCTTTAAATAAAATAATAAAAAATGTCCTAATATGATCCAAGTGAATTTATTCCTACGGTTGATTTTGGTCAAAATAAACTTATAAAATATAATTAGCACATGTGTTAGGGTAATTATAATATCATTTTTACCTTTAATTACCCTATTAACGTTTAACCGTGGTAAATAAAATTCAAAAGTTACTATTCACCAAAAATTATTTTCATCCTATTAAACCACATTTTACTTAAGGATGTCAATCGTTTTTCTTGGATTTTTTATTTTCAATTTACAAAAGTGGTAAAATTACGTCTTATGCAAATTTGCAAATTCGCCTAGAAGGTGGGTAAAATACGTTAAAATGTTCAATAAAATTTTATACATCTAATTTTATTATAAAATGACTCCAATGAATTAAATTAAACTTATATAGGTATTATGTATCTATTTTTAACTAAAATAAATTTAAATAAAATAAATAATTATTTAAATAAAAAGTAGGTTTTAAACAATAATGCTGCGTTTTTCACTATTCATCAAAAATTAAAAGTTTTTAGAAAAATACCAAAAATTCACCCAAAGCTAATTTTGATATTCCAAATCCAAAAATAAAGTGCATTTTGAAAAATAAAATTTATAAAATTTCAAAAAGTTGGTATTACTATTCATAACGGCTAGTTTTATTGGTCGTAGTGTGCTAGAACTCGAAGTTGCATACAGTGCAAGCTATTGCATTATTCAAAGAGAAACGTACCGTAGAAGATTGAGGTATTACATTCTTCCCTCCTTCAAATAATTTCATCCTCAAAATTTCAAGAATACTACTGAATAAAAAGATTCGAATGGTTCTTTATCATTAGTTCGTCATGTTGCCACGTTGCCTCTTCCATATTATGGTTTCTCCATAAAATTTTTACCAGACAATTCATTTTGTTTCTCAACACTTGTTCTCTAGTATCAAGAGTCTTGACAGGATCTTCACAATAATATAGATCAGGTTCCAGTTATATTTCTTTATAGGTGAGTACATGCATTGGGTCATGCATGTATTTCCTCAATATTGATACGTGGAACACATCATGACCTTTGGAGAGACTTGGAGGCATTTCCAAATGGTAAGCTATAAATCCAATTCATTGTATAATTTCAAAAGGTTTGATGCATCTGGGACTTAATTTACCCTTCTAACCGAATCGTATAACACCCTTCCATGGAGATACCTTCAAGAAAACTTAATATCCTACTTGAAATTCCAAATCTTTCTTTCGGTTATTGGAATAGCTCTTTTGACTACTTTGAGCTGTTTTGATGTGGGTTTGGATAATCTTCACATTTTCCATTGTTTCCTTAACAAGTTCTGGGCCTACGAGTTTTCATTCACCAACATCATCCTAACAAGTTGGTGTGTGACATCTCCTTCCATATAACGCTTCATGTGGTGCCATCTGAATACTTTAATAGAAGCTATTATTATAGGAAAATTATTCCAGTGGTAAATATTGATACCACATACCTTGAAAGTCAAGTGAGAGAGATCTCAACATGTATTATAAGGTTTGAATAGTCCATTCTAATTGTCCATCAGTTTGAGGGTGTTAGGTAGTGCTCAAACGAAGTTCAGTATCCAGGGCCTTCTGAAGACTTTTCTAGAATCTTGATGTGAAATGGGGATCATGATCAGAAGCAATCGATAGGGGTACTCCATGAAGTCTTAAAACTTCATTAATATATAGTCTTTCTAATAGTTCAAGTGGTAAATCTTCTCTTATAGCAAGAAAATGTGCAGACTTGGTAAGATGATAAAAAATGACCCATATTGCATCATTCCATCAAGGAGTCTTTGGTAGCCTCATTAAAAAATCCATCATAATATCATCCGATTTCCACTTAGGTATGGGAAGAGGTTTCATGAATCCTCCAAGATGTTGTCTTCCAGTCTTCACCTGTTCAAAAACCATACATCTTGACACATAATCAACAATCTCCCTCTTCATGTTGTCCCACCAAAAATGTTCCTACAAATATCTATACATCTTAGTGCTACCAAGGTTTATAGGGAAATTAGAGCTACAAGAATCATCCAACAATTCCCTTTTTAGACCAGGTATATCAGGAACACAAAGTCTCCTCCCAAATTTCAAAATTCCATATTCATATATAAAGTCAATCAATCTCCCATAATTAACAGCTTTAATTTTCTTCTAAAACTCCCCATCATAAGTTTGAGAAATTTTTTATCCTTTCTAGTAAAGATGGTTTGGAAAACATTTGAAAATGTATTAATATTTCACCTTCCATGATTATTCCCATATCCATCTTTATGAGATCTATGAACATAGGATCACTTTCAACTCTCATCTTGTTCAAAACTCCATGATTATTTTTTCTCAAAGCATCTGCCACCTTATTTTCCTTCCCCAGGTGGTAGTGTATAATGAAATCATAATCCTTGAGTAGTTTGATCCATCTCTTTTTCCTCATGTTGAATTCTTTTTGTGAGAAAATATGCTTCAAACTCTTGTGATCAGTATAAATCTCACATTTTTCACCATAGAGATAGTGTCTCTATATTTTCAAAGAAAATATTATAGATGATAACTCAAGATCATGAGTGGGATAGTTTTGTTCATGAATTTTTAGCTGTCGTGATGCATAGGCAATAACTCTATCATTCTGTACAAGGACATGACCAATTCCTTTCTTTGAATCATAAATATAAATAACAAACCCATCATTCCCCGATGGTAGAGTCAAGATAGAAGAATTAAATAATCTTCTCTTCAATTATTCAAAACATTCTTCACAATCCTTTTTACAAACAAAATTAAACCCTTTATGTGTGAGATTGGTTAATGGGTTAGCTAATCGGGCAAAATTCTGGATGAAATGCCAATAATAACCTGCTTCAAAAATAAAACTATATACCTCAATTATACTCGTCGGTGCTGACCATTCTTGGATTGCCTTTATCTTTAAAGTATCAACAGAGATTCCATCCTTAGATATAATATGTCCAAGAAAATAAATCTCCTAAATCCAAAATTCACACTTGCTAAACTTCCCATATAATTCATTTCTTTTAATAGTCTTTCGAATAGTGCGCAAGTGATTTTCATGATCTTAGTATCTTTTGGAGTATGCCAAGATATTATCAATAAATACCAATAAAAAGTCATCAATATATTCCTTGAAAACTCTATTCATTAAATCTATGAAGACAGAGGGTATATTAGTCAGTCCAAAATGCATTACTGTAAACTCATAATGCCCATACCTAGTTCGAAATTCTATCTTTTGAATGTATTCCTTTTTCACGCACAACTGATGATATCCAAATCGAAGGTCAATCTTTGAAAAATATTGATATCCATGACGTTGATCGAATAAATCATCAATGCGAGGTAGGGGATAATTATTCTTTATTGTTACAAAATTTATCTCCCTATAGTCAATGCACAACCTCATATATCCAAGTTTCTTCTTATCAAAAAGAAAAATGGGATCCCCATGGAGAAAAAATCAGGCGAATAAGTCCTTTATTACTCAATTAATATAGTTATTTATTTAGTTCCACTAATTCCATAGTGGCCATTATTTAAGGGGTCTTCAATATGGGCCTTGAACCAGGAATTAAGTCAATGGAAAACTCAATTTCTCATTCTAGAGGATGTTTAGGTAAATCCTCTGGAAACAAATCAACATATTCTTTCACAATAGGTACATCCTCTATTTGAACATTCCTTTACTAAACCATAGTTATTTCATTCTATTCCTCCCCAATAATTTAATTTAGTAGAGCTACTAGGGGTGGATCTAGATAAGAATCAAATGGTGGCGTTTCTGCTCTAAATATTAGGAACTCTTAATCATTATCGAAAATTGTAACCTTCTTCTTCTTATAATAAATTTTCACATCATGGTATGAAATCCAATCCATACCAAAGATTATAAAAAATTGAATCATGGATATGATGATGAGATCAGCAGATAAAGCATGTTTATATGCCCTAATAGGAACTGATTCACAAAACTTTGTTGCAATGATACTTCCCATAAGAGTTTTGACTGACAACTCCCTTGTTAAATCAAATTGTAATATCTAATTTTCTTAGAAAAATGGGAATATATGAAACAATGTGATGATCTAGAATCAAATAAAGCATTGGCTAAATTTGAAGAAACCATTAAATTACCTACTACCACATCTTTCAGAGCTTCAACCTTAGCAGTAGTGACCGCATAATCTTGACCTTGCTCCCTTGGCCTTTTCTGAGGTAAGTTTCCTTGGTGATTAGGACATTCATTTGCATAATGCCCCATTTTTCTACAATTGTAGCATTAAACATTGACAACCACTTTCTTTCCCTTACAACCACGAGCTTGGTGTCCTTTTTCACCACACTTGTAACAAACTCCCATTCCCTTCAGGAAATTACCAGGGTGTTTCTTCCCCCATTTACTATAGAATGGAAATTGAACTTTTACCTTCTTCTCCTTATTTCCTTTTCCATAGTGTTCATCAGGTATCTTCTTCTCTTTGGTTTAAAGTTGTAAGACTGAGAGAATTCCTTTTTTGTCTTGATAGCACATGATGCAATATATTCATATGATGAGAAGGATTGTGAGACTAATGCTCGATGGAGAAATGGCTTTAACCCATCAAATAATCGACCAATATTACTCCTTGGGTTACGTATATAATTTGCTACATACCTTGCTAAACTTGTGAAGTTAGCCTCATACTTTTCAACATTCTCATCCTCATTTTTCCTTAGACTCAGAAATTGTCTTTCCATATCCCCTCGATGGTCACAAGGAAATTATTTTACTAAGAAAATATCTTTAAAATCCCTCCATTCCATATTTTTTACTTCTTCATCCTCCTTTTTTTTGAATTAATGACAACCATTGATCTGCATCTCTCATGAGGTGATAAACTTCCATGAAAACTTTTTTCCTTTCACTACTCCCCAAATCATGAAATATTTTCTCTAAGGAACTTATCCATTTCTCAGATACAAATGGATTTGTATCCCCATTGAATGTTGGTGGTTTTTTCCTCATGAAGCGGTCTAATATTGATCCTCCGCGTTGTGGATCAGGGTTCTCCATATGGTAAGGTTATTATTCATAACCTGAGTGAGTTGTCCCAGTATGAGTATAAGTTTCTCAGCACCAGTTTCATCACTAGCTCCACTAAAATTATCTTGATTAGGAGGGAAATCCCTACATGTATTATGTGCGTTGATATGATTTCCATTCCTTCCACTAGGATCCATTTCTAAATAATGGAAAACACTAGATTACTTTATAAATCGCAATACATAATTATAAACTAGAAAAATACCTAACTTAAATTGAACAGTTTATGCATATAAACCATAATCATAAAAAAATATTTTTTTTGAGGAGGTATTTACTCATAAATCCTTTATAATGGTTTGTAAAGAAAATTTGAATTACCCTAAGCATATCTAGTGAGAGTGTCATAACCAAGAGTGAAGCAAGGCCCATTGTCGTGTACTAGGATACCCTAGGTCAAGCCCAAAACTATTTGTCAGAGTTTTCACTCCTAAGTACATCTGTACCAGAGCTTCCTCTACCTGCTCATATCCATACAGTGATGTATTGCTTAGAAAACTCAAAAAATCTCTACATTAACAAAATTTTAGAAAGATTTTCTATAATAATCCTCAAAGTTTATCTTAGGGTAATGTTTTCTAAAAAGAGTTTTTCTAAATATAGTTTCCAAGGTTTGTACTAAAATTCCTCCGATACCAACTATAATGCCCTGAACCTAGTTACCCATAGTCGATGCATTATTAAATAACAGTTTCATGATCACAAGAGATCATGTCTCGAAAGACCAATTAGTTTAGTAGCCTTGGAAGTACTAGATACATACATAAGTTTTACATTACATTATGAAATGAAAAAACAAAAACATTGTGTCCCCATTGAACACACTCATATCCCTTAGCCTATTCTTGCAGGTTAATCGTAATATACTTCTTCACGTCCTGGGAAAAATAAAACATAATAAAGGGGTGAGCTCAGATGCTCAGTAAGGGTAACAATATAGCTGAAAATATCATAAATAAGAATAAACATTTAAGGCAATGTATACGACTAAAAAAAATACATTTAAAATTAAAATTCAGCATAATATAGAAAATATAAATCAAATAATTCCATTTACTTATTCACATGGATATTCTACAAGTTTAATATTCACATGTAATATTAATAGGTAATTTCATAATGTTGGAATTCATAATGCCAGACATCGTAACCACATAGTCAAGGCCTCATGCCAAGACTACAAATAAGATTTTGTCAAGGCCTTGTTCCAAGATTCTAGTTTGTCTCATGAGACCTACTGATGCATCGAGGAGCTATAGTGGGATCCACCCATTAATTACTAAGTCCAATGCATTCCTCATATGAAAGGGTTGAAACATAACATAGACATTCATATTAAAAATAGAATACAAAATGTTAATACTTTAACCATAAACCATGATTGGTACAAAAATAGAACATCCATAGTCAAACATATCACAAAAATATCAATACAATATGGAAAATTATATCATAATAAATCAACTTCAAATAAATGTAAAATCCAACAAAGGATGTTGACATAGATGAAATCAAAACTATTTAAGAGAAATATCTCTTTCTATTTTTAAATCATTTAAAAGTCATGTAATTATAAAAGAAAAAATTTATTTTCAAAATATTCTTATAATATTGTAAGGGAAGCTTATAAGGTGTTATAGCGGCGGAATATAGCCACACCCGCCATATAAGTTAAAAAAACATTCTTTCCTTAATTTGTCGAAAAGGTCATAAAGTACCTTGTTTGGAAAGCGATTGAAAGATTTCTTTCAAACCATTTTATAAAAAGTAAAACTAGGGTATAAATGACTTTAAAACATAGTCTAGTAAATAGTAAAAATATTTTGAGATACATTTTTAAGAAACATGGATGTGGATAATAAAGAGTTCCCAGTAGATACATACATATAAACAACCTCGGATAATAAAGAGATTGTAAAATTTACCCTAACCTTGTACTTTTTGTTAGTCGAGGGTAGGTTATCCTCCTGTATAATGAGGAAATAATTGTTATTAAATCATAAAATAACCACATACATAAATATGATATCATATATGATATTCTAATATTTCTTTGTTAATGACATTTCAGTAGTATCATCATTTTGGGTGTTAACTGATTTGTTTTCCTTTATATGTTTTGTTATGTAAGTCAAGTTTATTATAGATAGGATATATTTTATTAATATCCAAAATGCTATTAAGTTCTTAAATATTATTTTTTAATCATAAAATAAAATTTATTCTTGAATGGTTACGATGGGGAATGAATCTCATCACGTTTGTGGAGATAGAAATCCGTACGTACACACGAGCGAAAATATCATCCTATTCATGGTGAAATCATATGTAATTGTATGGTATATCATATATAAAGAATAATTAACATATTATATTTATTATTTACATCAATTATACTCATTATTATACCCATCCAAGTAATTAATTGTTGAATAACAAACTACACCACGACGTGGAGACAGTAAGCCGTACGCACACACGTATAGTGACTTTGTCATTCATAGGATGGATAGAATAATGAATATGGTTGTACCATATTTATAATAACATCAAAACATGTAGAAGGTATTGGAGTTATTATTTTTGGTATAAGAAATAAAAAATAAAGAGGAATTGGAATAAGAAAAGAACTTTGAAAGAGGTGATGAAATAATAACTCTTCTTCGGGTGCTTCATTTTGATTTGATCAAAAGGGATCATTAGGTTGACTTTATGGTCAAATTAAGGCCTCTAAAGTGAATTGAGGGTAGTTGGGAGGATATTTGAGTAGGGTTTGGCTAATCCAAATGGATTCGGAGGTGTGATTTTGAGAGAAGGGGAAGTGCCCTTTTATAAGAGAGGTGAAGGTCACTTTAGGAAAATATTGAAATATTAATTTATTATACAATCATATTCAGTTTATAATGGATTAAAAAGGATTTATTCAGAGGATAAGGTGGTTATGGGTTAAAAAATTCTCAAAAAATATGTTTTAGACAGGTTTAGGTCACCATATTAACCTTATATTTTAGATTTAACTGTTAGTTAAATAGTTTAACTTTTACCATGTATTCTTGTATTATTATAATAAATGGTTAATAAAATTACTATAAAGAGACAATAGAACCCCAAGTGGTTAATTATTGACATATATAACCTTATATAAGTCCTTTTTCCTAAATTTATATTTTTAGGAATATTATATCAATTAATAATATAGTATTTGTTTTAAAAACTCATTTATGTCAATTTTGACTCTATTTATTATTTGTTTTTTGTTAAAGTCAAAAAAACTTTATTACTTAAAAATAAATAAATTAAATCAATACTAACATGTAATATTAACCTAAAAACATAGTTTAATGCCTCAATGGTCTCAATTTAAATTTATTTGGATATTTATAATATCAATTATTTTAATCTTTTATTAATAAAGTAATTACTGCATCATCATTGTGTCATAAATAAATTTAATTATTTAATGTGTAAAAATTATAAATAAAATACCATGATATATTAAATATTTTTATATTTCTAATGAATATTTATAGTCGAATTTATCTTATGTGTAAATCTATATTAAAAATGGTTTAGTTATTAAACTTTGAATTTAACACTTTTAACTCTTCTTTAAATAAAATAATAATAAATGTTCTAATCTGATTCAAGTGAACCAAAAGGATCATATTTTATTCCTAATGTTTATTTGAGTTGAAATAAACTTATCTAATATAATTAGGAAATGTGTTAGGGTAATTATAGTATCATTTTTACCTTTAGTTACCCTATTTATTTTTAATCGTGTAAATAAAATTCAAAAGTTACTATTCACAAAAATTATTTTCATCCTATTGAACAAAATTTTACTTAATCATGTCAACTGTGTCTCTAGGATTTTTGAAATTTAATTTATAGAAGAAGTAAATTTACGTTTTATGCAAATTTGTAAATTTGCCTTGAAGTTGGGTAAAAGTCGTTAAAATGTTCAATAAAACTTTATACATGTAATTTTATAATAAAATAACTCCAATAAATTACATTGAACTTATATTGGTATTATATGTCTAATTTTAACTAAAATAAATTTAAATAAAATAAATAATTATTTAAATAAAAATTAGTTTTTAAACAATAATGTAGTGTTTTTCACTATTCATCAAAAATTGAAAGTTTTCAGAAAAATACAAAAAATTCACCCTAAGCTAATTTTGATATTCCGAATCCAAAAATGAATTCCATTTTTAAAAATAAAATTTAATAAATTTCAAAAAGTGGATATTACTATTCATAACAGATAGTTTGATTGGTCGTGGTGTGCTAGAACTCGAAGTTGCGTACAACGAAAGCTATTGAATTATTCAAAGAGAAACGTATCATGGAAGCTTGGGGTGTTAAATTCTTCCCTTCTTCAAATAATTTCATCATAGAAATTTCTATAATACTACTGCATAAAAATATTTGGGTGGTTCTTCATCATAAGTTCCTCGGGTTCCCACGTTGCCTCTTCCATATTATGGTTTCTCCATAGAACTTTTACCAGAAGAGTTGTCTGTTTTCTCAACACTTGTTCTATGGTATCAAGAATCTTGATAGGCTCTTCACAATAAGACATATCGGGTTCCAATTCTATTTCTTCATAGGTGAGTACATGCGTTGGGTCAGACATAAATTTTCTCAACAGTGATACGTGGAACACATCATGAACTTTGGAGAGACTTGGATGCATTGCCAAACGGTAAGCTAAAACATCAATTCATTCTAGAATTTCAAAAGGTCTGATGTATCTGGGACTTAATTTACCCTTTTAACTGAATCGTATAACACCCTTCCCTGAAGATATCTTCAAGAAAACATGATATCCTACTTGAAATTCCAAATCCTTCCTTCTGTTATAAGAATATATCTTTTTCCTACTTTGAGCTGCTTTGATGTGGGTTTGGATAATCTTCACCTTTTCCATTTTTTCCAAAACAAGTTCTGGGCCTACGAGTTTTCATTCACCAACATCATCCCAACAAGTTGGTGTGTGACATCTCTTTCAATATAACACTTCATATGGTTCCATTTGAATGCTTTAATGGAAGCTATTGTTATAGGAAAATTCTACCAGAGGTAAATATTGATCCCATATACCTTGAAAGTCAAGTGAGCAAGATCTCAACATGTCTTCTAAGGTTTGAATAGTTTATTCTGATTGTCCACCAGTTTGAGGGTGTTAGGGAGTGCTCAAATGAAGTTCAGTATCCAGGGCCTTCTGAATACTTTTCCAAAATCTTGATGTGAAATGGGGATCATGATCAGAAATAATCAGTAGGGGTACTCCATGAAGTCTTAAAACTTCATTAATATATAGTCTTACTAATCATTGAGGTGGTAAATCTTCTCTTTTAGCAAGAAAATTTGCTGACTTGGTAGGGAAATCAATAATGACCCATATTTCATCATTCCATTTTGGAGTCTTTGGTAGCCTTATGACAAAATCCATCGTAATATCATCCCATTTACACTCAGGTATGGGAAGAGGTTGCATGAATCCTCTAGGGTGTTGTCTTCCAGCCTTCACCTGTTGACAAACCATACATCTTGACACATAATATGCAATCTCCATATTTATGTTGTCCCACTAAAAATGTTTCGTCAAATATCTATACATCTTAGTACTATCAGGGTGTATAGATAAATTGAAGCTTTGAGAATCATCCAACAATTCCCCTTTTAGATCAGGTATATCGGGAACACAAACTCTCCTCCCAAATTTCAAACTTCCATCTTCATATACGAAGTCAATCAATATCCCATCATTCAAAGCTTTAATTTTCTTTTGAAACTCCACATCATCAGTCTGAGAAATTTTTATCCTTTCTAGTAAAAATGGTTTGGAAACCATTTGAAAAGGTATTGATGTTTCACCTTCCATGATTATTACCATATTCATCTTTACTAGATCCATGAACATATGATCTCTTTCAACTCTCATCTTGTTAAAAATTCCATGATCCTTTCTACTCAAAGAATCTTCCACCTTATTTTCCTTTCCCGGGTGGTAGTGTTTAGTGCTATCATAATCCTTGAGTAGTTCGATCCATCTCCTTTTCCTCTTATTGAGTTCTTTTTGTGAGAAAAATATACTTCAAACTCTTGTGATCAGTATAAATCTCAAAATTTTCACCATAAAGATAGTGTATAATTATCTTCAAAGCAAAGATTACAATTGCTAACTCAAGATCATGAGTGGGATAGTTTTGTTCATGAATTTTTATCTATCCTGATGTATAGGCAATAGCTCTGTCATTCTGTATAAGGACACAACCAATTTCTTTATTTAAAGAATCATTATAAATAAAAACCCATCATTCCCTGATGGTAGAGTCAAGATAGGATCATTGAATAATATTCTCTTCAATTATTCAAAACATTATTCACACTCTTTTTTCCAAAAAAATTTAACCCCTTTATGTGTGAGATTTATTAATGGGTTATCCAGTTCGGAAAAATTCTGGAAGAAATGACGATAATAAACTGCTAAAAAAATAAAATTGCACTCCTCAGTTATACTCACCGGTGATTTCCATTCTTGGAATGCCTTTGTCTTTGAAGGATCAACCGAGATTCCATCCTTAGAGACAATATGGCCAAGAAAATAAATCCCCTGAAGCCAAAATTCACACTTTCTAAACTTCCCATATAATTCATTTCTTCCTAGAGTATTTAGAATAGTGCGCAAGTGATTTTCATGATCTTCATAGATTTTGGAGTATACCAAGATATCATCAATAAATACCACTACAAATTCATCAATATATTCATTGAAAACTCTATTCATTAGATCCATGAAGTTATAGGGTGCATTATTCATTCCAAAAGACATTACTGTAAACTTGTAATTCCCATACTTGGTTCAAAATGCTGTATTTAGAATGTCTTCCTTTTTCAAAGACAATTGATGATATCCAGATTGAAGGTCAATCTTTGAAAAATATTGAGCTCCATGTAGTTGATTGAATAAATCATCAATGTGGGGTAGGGGAAACTTATTCTTTATTGTTACAGTATTGATCTCCCTATAGTCAATGCACAACCCCATAGATCCATATTTCTTCTTAACAAAAAGAATAGGGGATCCACATGGAGAAACACTAGGGTGAATAAATCATTTATTACTCAATTCCTCTAGTTGTTTCTTTAGTTCCACTAATTCCATAGTGTCCATTCTATAATGAGTCTTCGATATGGGCCTTGAACTAGGAATTAAGTCAATGGAAAACTCAATTTCTTGTTCTAGAGGATGTCTAGGTAAATCCTCTGGAAACACATCAACATATTCTTACACAATATGTAAATCCACTATTTGAACTTTCCTTTACTCAACCATACTTATTTCATTATCTTCCTCCCCAATAAATGAATTTAGTAGAGCTACTGGGGGTGGATCTATATAAGAATCAGATGGTGACATTTCTTCTCAAAATATTAGGTACTTCTTATCATCATCGAAAGTTGTAATCTCCTTCTTCTTAAAATAAATTTTCGCATCATAGTCCAAAATACAATCCATACCGAGGATTATATAAAATTCAATCATGGATATGAAAATGATATTAGTAGATAAAGCACGTTTATATGCCCTAATGAGAACTGATTCACAAAAATTTGTTGCAATGATACTTTCCTTAGGAGTTTTGACTGGCAACTCCTTTTTTAAATCAAATTATAAATATTTAATTTTCTTAGCAAACTGGGAAGATATGAAACAATGCGACGATCCAGAATCAAATTAAGCATTGACTAAATTTGAAGAAACCATCAAATTACCTACCACCACATCTTTCATAGCTTCAAACTCAGTAGTAATGATCACATAATCTTGGCCTTTCTCCCTTTTCCTTTTCTAAGGTAATCTTCCTTAGCACTTAAGACATTCATTTTCATAATGCCCCATTTCTCTAAAATGGTAGCATTCAACATTGAAAGCCTCTTTATTTTCTTTGCAATCAAGATCTTGATGACCTTTTTCACCACACTTGTAACAGACTCTCATTCCATTCATGAAATTATCAGGGCGTTTCTTCCCATATTTACTACAGGATGGAAATTCAACTTTTCCCTTCTTCTCCTCATTTCCATTTCCAGAGTGTTCATCAGATCTCTTATTCTCTTACTTTTCTTTAAAGTCTTAAGACTTAGAAAATTCCTTTTCTGTCTTGATAGCACATGAGACAATATCTTCATATGATGAGAGGGATTGTGATACTAATTCTCGACATAGAAATGGTTTTAACCCATCAAAGAATCGATAAATCTTACTCCTTGGGTTACGTATATATTCTGCTGCATGCCTTGATAACCTTGTAAAGTTAGCCTCATACTTTGCGACATTCTCATCCTCATTTTTCATGAGACTCAGAAATTGTCTTTCCATATCCGCTTGATGGTCATGAGGAAAGTATTTTTCTAAGAAAATCTCTTTAAACTCCCTCCATTCCATATTTTATACTTATTCATCCTCCTTTATGCTTTGAATTAATGACCACCATTGATCTTCATCTGCCATGAGGTGATAAAATTCCATGACAAATTTTTCCTTTTCACTACTCCCCAAAGAATGAAATATTTTCTCTAAGTAACTTATCCATTGCTCAACTACAAATGGATTTTTATTCCCATTAAATGTTGGTGGTTGTTTCCTCATGAGTCAGTCTAACATTGATCCTCCACATTATGGATCAGGGTTCTCCATATGGGTAAGGTTATTATTCATAACCTGAGTGAGTTGTCCCAGTATGGTTATAAGTTGTTCAGCACTGATTTCATCAGCAGATTCACTATAATTATCTTAAGTAGGAGAGAAATCCCTAAATAGATTACGTGCTTTGATACAGTTTCCTTTCCTTCCACTTTGCGCCATTTCTAAACAATGGCATACACTAGATTAGTTTGTAAATCACAATACATAATTCCAAACTAGTAAAATACCTAACATAAATTGAACAGTTTATGCATATAGTCTATAATCATAAAAAATGTTTTCTTTGAGGAGGTATTTAATCATAAATCATTAATAATGGTTTGTAAAGAAAATGTGAATTATCATAATCATATCCACTAAGAGTGTCATAACCAAGAGTGCTTCAAGGCCCATTTTCGTGTACCAGGATACCCCAGGTCAAGCTCGAAACTCCTTGTCGGAGTTTTCACTCCTAAGTACATCTGTACCAGATCTGCCTCTACCTGCTCGTATCCAGACAAGGATTTATTACTTGGAAAACTCACAAAATCTCTGAATTACCAAAATTCTAGGAAGTTCTTCTATACTAATCCTCAAATTTTATCTTAGGGTAATGTTCTCTAATCATAGTTTTTCTAAATCTAGTTTCCAAGGTTTTTACTAAACTTCATATAATACCAACTATAATGCCTTGACCCTAGTTACCCATAGTTGGTGCATTATTACATAACATTGGGATGATCACAAGATATCAAGTCTCGAAAAATCGATTAGTTTAGTAGCCTTGGAAGTACTAGGTACATACACAAGTTTTAAATTACATTATGAAATGAAAAAAAAACATTGTGTCCTCTTTGAAGACACTCATATCCCTTATCCTATTCCTACAGGTTAATCACAACATACTTCTTCACATCTTGGAAAAAATAAAACATAAGAAAGGGGTGAGCTTAGATGCTCAGTAAGGATAACAATATATCATAAACTATCATAAATAATCATAAAAATTTAAGGCAATGTATAAGACTAAAAAAAGACTTTTCAAATTAAACTTCAGCATAATATAGAAAATATAAATCAAATAATGCCATTTACTTATTCACATGGATATTCTACTATTCTAATAATCACACGTAATATCAATAGATAATTTCATAATGGTGGAATGCATAATGCCAAACATCATAACCATATAGTCAATGCCTCATGCCAAGACTAAAAATAAGATTTTTTCTAGGCCTTGTGGCAAGACACTAGATTTTCTCATGAGACCTACTGATGAATCAAGGAGCTATATCGGGCTCCACCCCTCACTTACTAAGTCCAATTAATTCCTCATATGAAAAGGTTGAAACATAATATAAACATTCATATTAAAAATAGCATAAGAAATGTCAATAATTTAACCATATAATATAAATTATAAAAAAATAGCACATCCACAGTCAAACATATCACAAAACCATCAATAAAATATGGAATATTTTATCTTAATAAATCAACTTCAAACAAATGTAAAATCCAACAAAGGATGTTGGCATAGATAAAATCAAAAATATTTGAGAGAAATATATCTTTCTATTTTGAAATCATTTAAAATCCACATAATTATAAGAGAAAACATTTATTTTCAAAATATTCTTATAATATTGTAAGGTAATCTTTTAAAGTGTTATAATGGCGGAAAATATCCATACCTACTATATAAGTTAAAAAACATTCTTTCCTTAATTTTTTGAAAGGGTCATAAAGTACCTTGTTTGGAAAGCGATGGAAAGATTCCTTTAAAACCATTTTATAAAAAGTAAAATGAGGGTATAAATGACTTTAAACCATATCCTAGTAAATATTAAAAATGTTTTGAAATACATTTTTAAGAAACACAGATTTGAATGATAAATAGGACCCAATAGATACTTACATATAAACAACTTCGAATAATAAGAAGATTGTAAAATTAACCCTTAACTTGTACTTTTCCTTAGTCGAGGGTAGGTTAACATCTTGTATAATGGTAAAATCATTATTATTAAATTATACAAGAACCACATACATAAATATGATATCATATATGATATTCTAATATTTCATTGTTAATGATATTTCAGTAGTATCATCGTTTCAGGTGTTAACTGATTTGTTTTCCTTTATATGTTTTGTTACGTAAGTCATGTTTGTTATGGATATGATGTATTTTATCAATATCCACAATGATATTATGTTCTTAAATATTATTTTTTAATCATAAAATTAAATTTATTCTTGAATGGTTACGATGGGGAATGAATCTCATCGCGTTTGTGGAGACAGTAATCCATACGTACACACAAGCAACAATATCATTCTATTGATGGTGAAATCATATGTAATTGGATGGTATATCATATATAAAGAATAATTAAAATATTATATTTATTATTTAAAATAATTATACTCATTATTATACCCATCTAAATAATGAAGTGTTGATTAACAAACTACACCACAGTGTTGAAACAGTAAGCCGTACGTACACACGTATGGTGAATTTGTCATTCATAGGATTGTTAGAATAATGAATATGGTTGTATAATATTAATAATAATATTAAATCCTGTATAAGGTACTCAAGTTATTATTTTGGTATGGAAACAATAAATAAAGAGGAATTGGAAGAAGAAAATAACTTTGAAAGAGGTGATGGAATAATAACTCTTCTTCGGATGCTTCATTTTGATTTGATCAAAATGGATCATTTGGTTGGATTTATGATCAAATTAAGGCCTATAAATTTAATTTAGGGTAGTTGGGATGATATTTTAGTAGGTTTTGGACAAGAAAAATGGCTTTGGAGGTGTGATTTTAAGAGAAGGGGAAGTACCCTTTTATCAGAGTGGTGAAGGTCACTTTAGGAACAACTTGAAATATTAATTTATTATACAATCATATTCGGTTTATAAGGGCTCGAAAAGGATTTATTTAAAGGCTAAGATGGGTATAGTTCGAAAACCTCTCAAAAAATAGGTTTTTGATAGGTTTAGGTCACCATATTAACCTTATCTTTTAGATTTAACTCTTAGTTAAATAGTTTATCTTTTACCATGTATTCTTGTATTATTATAGTAAATGGTTAATAAACAAACTATGAAAAGACAAGAGAACCCCAAGTGGTTCATTATTGACATATATAACCTTATATAAGTCCTTTGGATGAACCTTATTTTTTTAGGAATAATATATCAATTAATAATATAGTATTTTTTTTAAAAACTCATTTATGTTAATTTTGACATTATTTAGTATATGATTTTTAGGAAAGCCAAAGAAACTTGAATACTTAGAAAAAAATAAATTAAATAAAACCTAACATGTCATATTAACCTATAAAATTAGTGTAATGCATCAAAGGTCTCAATTTACGTCTATTTGGATATTTATAATATCAATTATTTTAATCTTTCATTAATAAGGTGATTACTGCATCATCATTGTGTCATAAATAAATTTAATTATTTAATGTCTAAAAATTATAAATGAAATACCATGATGTAGGAATTTTTTTTAGATTTATAATTAATATTTATAGTCTAATTTATCTTATGTATAAATCTATATTAAAAGTGGTTTAGTTATTAAACTTTGAATTTAACACTTTTAACTCTTCTTTAAATAAAATAATAATAAATGTCATAATCTGATCCAAGTGGACCAAAAAGGATAATATTTTATTCCTGAGGTTGATTTTGGTCGAAGAAAACTTATCCAATAGAATTAGGACATGTGTCAGGGTAATTATATTGTCATTTTTACCTTTAATTACCCTATTTACTTTTAACCGTGCTAAATAAAATTTAAAAGTTACTATTCACCAAAAATGATTTTTATCCTATTAAAACACATTTTACTTATTGATATAAACCATTTATCTTGTATTTTTGAAATTCAACTCAAAGAAGCGGTAAAATTACGTTTTATGCAAATTTGTAAATGTGCCTAAAAGGTGGGTAAAAGACGTTAAAATGTTCAATAAAATTTTATACATCTAATTTTATTATAAAATGACTCCAATGAATTATATTAAAATTATATAGGTTTTATATATCTATTTTTTCCTAAAATAAATTTAAATAAAAATAAACAATTATTTAAATAAAAAGTAGGTTTTAAACAATAACGCAATGTTTTTCACTATTCATAAAAAATTGAATGTTTTTAGAAGAATACCAAAAATTCACCCTAAGATAATTTTGATATTTCGAATCCAAAAATGAATTCTATTTTGATAAATAAAATTTAAAAAATTTCAAAAAGTGGGTATTACTATTTATAATGGCTAGTTTGATTGGTCGTGATGTGCTAGAACTCGAAGTTGCGTACAACACAAGCTATTGCATTATTCAAAGAGAAACGTACCCTGGAAGCTTAGGGTGTTATAAGTGCTCTCTCAATCACTGCATCTTAGTTGCATCCTTTATCATCTTTTACACAACTACATATGTCCCACATCACATCTCCTCTTCATAGTAGTTGTTTATATAGGCATTCTGATGCCTATTTACTTTTCAATTAATGCAGTCAATATCCCTTCCTATGTAATGTGGTCCACGTTTAAATGTATCGCATAATGTGATTCACTATTAAATTCCACACATGAATATTTTATGTCAATGTTTTAAAATTTTATTTATTTATTATTTTTTTTAATTGATAGTGGTTAGAAAACACTCCTGGTGTGATCGCCCGACAGGGTACAACAGCAGGTTGACGCATCACGGGAGGGGGAAGCGCTGTTGTTCGGGAGGGCGTTCGGCGACGTCGACAATGTTTTCCAACCACCGATAAATAAAAAAATAATTAAATAAATAATAAATAAACATATTTTTAGTATTTAAATGGGTATTATCTCATTAATCAAGTTAGGGTTAGGATAATATATAAACAAGTATAAATGGGTTTAGGTAAGGTAAAACTTAATCGCATTCGGGATCAGGTACCTCAAAATAACCTTGTACCTGACCCATTTTCATCCCTAATTTTTGAGTTGTTCAGAGGAAGTGGGTTATATATATATATATATATATATATATATATATAAAATTGAACATAAACATAAACCCTATATTATATGTGCTGGTTTTCATCCGAGTAGGCATGCCAAAGATAGAGCCCAAGTATCACCTTCCATGGTGCAATTGACCTAGATAGAACATCCTCCACCTTTAGACCCCAATAGAGAGGAGGCGTGGATGAATTATATTATAAATCCAATCTTTTAATTTACTATAATCTGGTTTTATTTTATAATCAAATATTTTTTTTTCATTGATAATGCAATTATATGAATGGAAAATGAAAATTATGGGTATTAAAAAATGATATCATAACATCAATTATAGTCATGATGAATTTTGAAATCAAATGTTTGACATTAAAAATTGGTGAAACATGACAAAAATGAAAAATGAACATATTATTTTATAACATCTCCTTGGATTCCATCAATTTCATGGAATATTATATAATTTTCATTAAAAAACTTCATAATAAAACATAAGTAAAACCAAAATAAAAAAATTTAATATCCTTTTTTGAATTCTAGTTTTACAAAAAAAATTCTTAAATATAACAGTTATGCCTTTGTGAATAAATCTGTTAGCAATAGGATACCTCCATTTGATGGCTGTAAATATTACTATTAGTGAGCGCCAAATGGAGGTCACTAATGGTGTAAAAAAATTACCCCAATTTTTCCCTCTTGAGAAGGGAAATACCACCTATTTTTGTTTTCATAGTCTCTAATGTCGATAGGGAAAAAATGATTTTTCCCACATAATCTTAATCTTCCCCCAACCCACCACCACAACAAGCCCCTGACATCCGCCACTCCCAGTTGTTATGGAGGATCCAAAAAATGCAGCCGAAGCAGTCATACAATACCAAAACAATGTAACCTGAAGAAATTATTGCACCTAAAATAATTTTTACAATACTTGAAGTATTGTTTCACAAATCAATCAAATGAATGTTTCATGATAACCTAAATGATTTTTCATTCCCTCATGAAATAATCAATTTTTTATAATACTGATCTTTGGAACTGGGACATGCCTCCTGATCTCTGTAACCAAGAAAAAATTCAATAAATGTCACTATCTTAGATCTCATTATTTTCCATTATCAACAACTTTGTTTTCCATCTTCGACATGCCATCATCGATACTGTCATCATCTCATTTCACACGAGCTTCCAAAAATATAGTATCCATTTCCCAATTCTCTCACTCAACGAATTCATATTTTCGACCCTATTTTTTTCTTATATTCACTTCTCGGTTTATACTCCATGACATGAATTTCATAATATGTATCCATATCTCTATTAAAGATATGGATAAAAATATCACTCATTTTATAAAATCTTATCCCACCTATCCCTCTTTCTTTCAAAATATTTTATCCCTTTCTATCTCTCTCTATCATATTAAAATTTTAAAATAATAAAATATCAACAATCTCCACCTTGATTTAAAATTTGAATATTCATCCATCGTCATCTTCAGCATCATCATATCCATGATCATTGGTTCCACCATTGTTACATCCTCCATAATCATAACCATCATAATCAACTCCACCTTTAATGGATGTCTATATTGATGAAAATATATAATTCCATCATGATCATTGGATTTGATACCACTATTGGGGTGGGGCCTTATATCATAGCTAATCCTATCACACAACACCAGAAAATTTCACATAAAGGCATTTTTTCACCCAAATTAATTTTTACAACACCCAAAAGTTATTTTACAACTCACCCGAAGAATGTTTTAAAACTCATCTAAAGGATTTTGACACCCTAATAATTTTTCATTATTTCATGAACTCATCATTTTGTTGTATCACTGGTCTTGGGAACTGAGACACATTGCCTAATCTCTATATCCCAAAAGATTTCGATTTATGGAATCATCATTGATCTCATTGTTCACTTTTGTCGACACCTCTATTCACTATTGTCGACATTCCATCATTAACATAGTCATCATAAACACCTATATATCTCTTTATTTTCCTCTCTATTATATTAAAATTTTAAAATTAAAAAATCCCAACACCGATAACCTTCCAACATGATCAGATTACCACAGACCTTCCCCTAAATCTATTCAAGTGTCCATTCAGACACTCCCTCAATGTCCTCTCATCACCCCTCAACAACCTCTATCATACCCCACCTCACTCCAACCACTATGTGTCTTCCACATATGATGACTGAAGCTTCTGAGTCCTTCCACCTCACCCTCAGTGTCCCTCTCCCCTATGTCTCTGACCTTATCCCACAACCAAAACCACATGTTTTGGGTGTGGACCTTTAGTGGCCACTAAAGGGTGGAATCTAAAGGATTTCGTGTCCCCACCAAAAGTTTCTGCCATTTGGTGGGTTCTAGATGACCACTAAAGGGATTTATTGAAAACTTTTGGTGGTATCTAAAGCCCTTATTTCCAATAGTAGATATTATCACGTGAATTTATTTATTGGATATCTATCTCATCATTTTTGAAGCATATGGGTGAAAAAGAATTTTGGTGAGATATGTTTTTTCAAATTACATTTGATTGCTCTATAAAATCCACATTATACCCATGTATCATTATTTATAATCAATCTAAAACTTTCACTAATGTGATGAATAATTGATTTTAATCAAAAACATTCCATACATGGTTTACAAATTGTAATAAGATCAATATGATTCGAGGAAGATGTATAAATGTTTTGTTTTGATGAATACCATGATATGATAAACCCACCACACGTGAATAAATATCTAGTTTTAGATCTTAACATGGATGAGAAAAATATCCTACATCAATATAACACACCAATTTTATTTTTAAATTTTATAATAACTTATCATTTTTAATCATTAAATATAAATGATTAGGGGAGAAATTACCATGCATATAATTTATGGTAATGGAAAATCATATTAGTTTTATGGTCTATATACACACTCTACCAAAAAGGAAATCAACAACATTTTATTTAGCCATTATTTTTCTCATTTATCCGTGTTTTTTATAAAAATATTCTTAATTTATAATTATATAATATTAAAAAAAGTATATATTAAATGTATATACAAATATGTGTGTATATATACATATTTTATAATTTAATATCTAAATAAATAAATAAATATGTTTATAATTTAAAATATAAAATTTTAGATATAAAATTTTATAATATTTATCGTAATTAAAAATATAGTTGCATGTGTGTTATAAATTATATATATTCATATCACTACAACACACACACACAAATACATGTGTGCTATAAATTTATATTTAAAGATATAAATAATATATACACACACAAACAAACATGCACACACAAAATAAATTTATATTTATAAATATAAACAAATATATATTTACATATACATTTATTACACTATATATATGTATGTATATATGTATATAGTTATTTATATAACATTTAATATATACAATTATATATAATATAGTATAAAATTAAAATCCAAGGAACACACACATAGATATATATAATATATAATTAATAAAACCACAGTAAATATATATTTTAAATGAAAATTTAACTAAAATAATATGCGCTTGTGTGTCTGTACATAATGCATGTAATCAACAATTAATTACAATTAATATATATTTTTTAAACCAAAAATTTAAAATATAAATATATATATTTTGTATAAATTCATATATATAATTTATAATAAATAAAATATTAAAGAATTTATATTTAAAAATATAAACAACATATATTTTAACATCTTATGTCGTTGAAGATTTGATTTAAAATGAATTTTGGTTTTTCTTGGGAATTTAAGATGGCTAAAACATAAGTTTGTTTGAACTTTTAAGTTCTTGATGTGAGGTCATTTTTAGTTATGGAATTCATTTTTAAATTTTAAAGTTTAAGGGTAAAAGTTTAAGTGTTTTGAATATGGTTTGGGGTTCTGTTGGAGTTTCAAAAGCCCAATTTGAGGTGTTGGTGTGTTTAATGGAAGAAAATGTAAGTGGGGTTGGAAATAAGAAACCACCGGAGTGCTGATGGATACCACTAGAAGTTTGGTGGACCATCCTATGACATACTATATTTATTGAAGAGTTTTAGTGGATCCCATTTGAGTTCTAGTGGGTTCCAAACACACTTTTTTAAAAGATGAAAAAATGGTCTTTTGACATAAATTAATTTAAAACCCCTAAATGGAACTCCCCAAACCCCATTATTCCCAGCCTGTTCGACCCTGTAGGGGAGTTATCTCTTGATTTATTCTTATTATCATTATTGGACCATGATTTTAGAGTGTTTCAAATGGTTCCTCTTTCATCAATCCAAGGTAATCCATCCACTCTCCTCTCCTTACTTTCTTTTATCTTCTTATTTGGGTTATTTTTTGTCTAATTTAGAGATTCTATGATTAATTCAACTAGATCATGGTGTAATTCATCCAAATTGATAGGTATTTATCTTTAATTATTTAAAGAAAGGTCTTATGGGTTATTTTACTTTCGTTTATCATTTTTTTCTATAAGGGAATTTAGGTATGATTTGTTTTAGGGTTTTTTGGTTTTAAGATAAAATTGAGGTATGTTTCTTGTGGATTGAATTAATAATTTAGACTATTGTAATCATTGATATAATTTCGGATTTTTTACCAGGTTTTCATTGGGGTTTCATGGTTCTTTATTTATGGTTTTTTTATAATTAGAATTATTTAGTTATGTATTTTTATCAAATGGTTGATCAATAATATTTGGTAGCCATTGGAGTGTTCTTTTGTGATCATTGTATTGGGAAAGCTCCCCAATGGTTAAGATAGGGAGGTTGAAAACCTTTGGGTGAATCTTTGGGATATTCTTGGGAAATTTGTGTTGTTGGTTTTCAAATTATTAATAAATACTAAATGCATATTTTTATAATTATAATTGAATAAATTTTAATTATATTTTCTTATAATCTAAAAATAGTTTTTTATAAAAAGGGGTTTTGATGTGAACCTATGTGATGGTCTAATTTTGTACCTCCCTATTTAGAATCTTGTTTTCAAACCTTTTGGAGATTTAGTTTTGGAAAAGTTTTGGTCATTTAAGCATAAATATTTTACATCAGATGCTATACTTTTTTTGTTTCATGATATTGAATATTCATGTTTCATTTTCGTGCCTAGTTTCCAATGCACCATGATCTCTAAGTTTTACACTTCAAGAAGGATAAATCTAGCCTACATGAAGCATAATAAGATGCATCATTCACCTAGGTCAATTACTTGGGTTAAATTGGTCACCCAAAATACATTTCTAACACTCTTTCTCCAAGTCCAAAACATCAGAGAGCCTCACCCACATAGGCCTCCCATATGAAATCCCGAGTTTCATAACCGGGTTACACACACCATCGTGATCCCTTTTGATCATGTATTACTTTAATAATTGCAATAAGAAATCATGTTGGGATTCTTCTCTAGTTTTAATTCCTAACCCCTAAGATGCTTGAGATATTGTCAATCATGAATTATCTTGACAATAATGACTCTCTCTTTCATAGGATTGATGGAAGCTTCTCTAGACCAACCCTCTAGGATCATCTAATTTGGATATTATAAATTAGCACCATATCCCCCAAGAACCCAATCAACTATTTAATATTCATCCCTAGTACAGTCAATGATTCATGAGCATTAATTTTCCTCTAACCTGGTGTAATCCCCAACCTTCCTTCACCTAACCAATATGTTAGGCCAAATAAGAAAGGATCACTCATGCATAAGTCCCCCACGAAACATTACTTGGTCACTTTCATCCAGTAGTCTATTATTCATGAATTTAATCTTCTTAGAATAATTTTTAGTTATATGACTTTAAAATACAAGACATGATGGTCTTGGATGCATGAACTTAAAAGACAGTTCTTTAGTACTGGATGCATAATCTTAAAAGGAACTTCATTAGTCATGATTGAATGACCTTAAAAAGTGTGACAATAGTATTTGTAACAAGACCTTAAAAAGTATGATTTTTCTTATTAAAAATAATTGAACTATGTGGGTTTTTATTTCATTCATAGGGATACATAGGCATCCCTTCTCATTAGCACAATCCCAACTCCTTCACACCTAATGATTCCCTAGATTAAGATAAATTTTATAGTGCCCAACTGTATGGATTTTAAAATAAATAATAACTAAACAATGAGATGGAATATGGATAACTTCTCATTTATACATATGAAGAACCTATAATACATGAAAATGTTCACATTAATTTATGATGTGTATCATTCGCTTTCATGATATGGGAAACTAGTTTTTTTACTAGGAAGGATTTAAGTAATATGTATTAATTATGTAATAGATCCACATACTAAATAAAAAGACCGTTCATGGGATGAGATAAACTTACACCCTATTGAAATCTATACATAAATCAAAGCATCATTATATTATTATAATAACCACCGACATTTGAAAATTGGGTCTGCAACAAAAAAAATGCATAAGGGAACAAAAACAGTGAACCCGATGTTAAATCCTTTACACATGAAAGTGATTTATTAATTATAAAATATTACTTTTGATACCACACTAATGAGTTCCTTATTTGTTTAATTCTACTTACCACTCTCCCATCAAATCCAAATAGCATGATCACTTAATGTATCATCAAAAATAAAATTCTCCAATTAGGATAGGGGAAATAACACATTAAACTAAGTGCCTCTGCATCAGAAAAAAGTGTCTCCCTTGATATACACCCCAACCGAAATCCCCATCGTATCCCCCCAATTATGATGTTTTTTTCACTGACTCTACATATTCAATGTTAAGTGGTGAACTCCCTAGTTTAGGAGTACAACAAAAAATTCAATTCCATCCTTGGACATGATTCATGAAATAATTTAGGATCTAAAGACTCATAAGTCACCCTATTAATGAAAGACTAATGTGAGGAACGTTTCCCTTGTCACAAAATCAAACCACTTTGGGAGTCTCTCACTAGAGTTAAGAAACACCCACCATCTTTACTTTAAAGAGATAGAGGAGGATATTAAATATGACTCAACTTACACCCAAGATCCACATAGTAGGGAACCCTTAAAATATGGCCATTATAATTATCATTAAACCAAGACTCCTCAATAGGCTGTAGAGGAAGCTATTATCACTTTTCTACTCTGGTTATCCTAACTAGGGAATCGAGGAGGGCCCTATAAGGTTTATCCCTTTCCAATAATATTGATATGAAACTACTCATGAAACCATAATCATCCCCAAAATCCATTAGCATATCCCAATAGTAACTCAAGGATGATTCCAAATCACTGTTGGAAAGAAACCTTAGAATATATCAAGGTAGGAACCATTGGGCAGTTCAATAATCCCTTCACCAATGAGGGAAGGAAAAACCACTGTGGATGTCCTCCTTATAGTAATATAACTGATGAAAAATCTAAAGGTAATCCCTTTAATAATGTAATTAACAATCATATAGGTCATCCCCATAGATATCATTAGAAATCCACCAATCATGGAGGTCTTACCCTTGGTAAGACATAATAAAAAAACTCTGTAAGAAATCCCTAGAAAACTCATTGTGAAGGTACCCCTCACAACCATATGAAGAAAAATATTTGAGGCCCTCCCTAAGGAGGAACACCATTTAATTATCATAGAGGTTATCCCTATTATACCAGTTATAGAGGATTCCATATAAATGAAAATCTCAATAGGTAGGGAGGAAATAACCTTGTAAATCAAGTATTAGTTAATGTGTAGAAAGGTCCTCCTCTTGGTGTTTAAGTAGTAAAAATAAAAAATAGAGGCTGTCCCTATGAAAATAATAAAAAAATAGTAACCATGGTGGTACTCATCATGATGATTAAGTTAATAACTATATAGGCCCTCCCCATGGAAAATGTTACAGAGGTCCTCCTTGTGACAAGATATATAAATGAAGCAGAGGTCCTACCTATGAAGAAAAATAATAAATATATGACCATAGAGGTCCTTCCCATGGTTATTAAATAAACAACTAAAGTGGATGTCACATCCATTACGATGAATCTGAAATAAATGACCATGGAGGCCCTCACCATGGAACTCGTTTTGAAGCCCCCTATAAAATGACATGGCTATTTACCATGAAAATTATACTTGTGTCGTAATGGTTCCAAATATCCCCACATGTTGAGTGGCATTGGAAAATATGAAGTTAACTACACTAGGTATTTCACCATTTTCCATTGATGTTCTATCCCAACTAATGAGAAAACTGAGGCAATGATCATCATAGATGCCTCCATCAGATTGAAAAAATCTAGATGTGATCAAGGATATGAAAAATAATATGAATCCTCTTAATGAAACGATGATAAAATTAACTTTATATCCATAACTGGTTAAGGAATGTCTCAATTAAGATGAGTAAAATTCCAATTATATATGGAAGGAACTGGATGATGATAAGATACTAGTCACGTTCTGAATTATTACTACATCTAGAAATGATGTTCCCAAGACCTTGAAAGAGGATTTGATACCTTATCGCTATCAAAATCTATGCGAGAATCTACATTATTTGAAATCTAGGAACCTAACCTATGAGGGTTACATTTATCACCATAAGGCATCTGATGAATAGTGTCACCTGGTTGACCTGGCCACCCCTTTGGTGGATTGAAACCCCAGATCATTTAAATAATGCGAGTTCTTATAGAAATTACGCATCAATGGTTTGGATAAAATATTCAAGAAGATTAATGACATTTCATTAAATATATACATTTGAGGTTGTGGAAAATATGGAGATCTACAATTCACTCAAATTGCAAGATAATAAGGTACTTTATCCAGGGTAGCTTATAATGTCATTACCACAGACCAGGCCTCAGGTCCTAGATATGAATATACTAGTTTTCTAGTCCAATGAAATACCGCTATCCTTAAGTATCAAAAAAATATGAACTTGATGGGAACAATATATTGATAGAATCATATTTTAAGACTATGAAAAAGTGAATTCAATAGCTAATTTGTGAAAATTAAAGACCATGAAAGTTGAACCACTTTTAAGGACCAATACCTCTCATCTAGAGTGACTATAATATAAACCTCACCTAGATAATACTATAGTGTGATCTTGAAAGGTGAAGAGAGATATTGGAAAAGATCCAATGACAACATAGTGGCAACCAAGATAGGGGTATTTTTACCTATAATACTACTCTTACAACCATCAAACATATAAAAGAGTGTATTTGAGACTGTGGTTAAATAGGTTCTACCCTAATCCCTAGGGATATGGTTATTTTTACCACAATATCCTCTAAGAAATAAATCTTTTCTAGACTAGGAGTATCTACAAAAGAGGCATCATCACAGTTTTACCTTTAGGAATTTCTTGATTCATCCACTCCATTAAATTCACACTTAGTAATAATTATGGAAGAATCACTTAGGATAACCATTAATAAATGATTTGTTTCATTTTTTCAATATGAATACTAAGGGTGATAATTAAATCCCTGAATGGGTCGTAAGCCTAAGAAGTCTTTCTAATAGGGAGAGTTAGAAGAAATATTATGATCTATCCTTAAAAGGATACTCAAACACTGATGAGGCTTCTTACTTCATTGATGTGGATGGGAATTTGATTCCCACAACTCAATCCATGTTATTCAATGTCATTGATTCGAACCTCATAGATAATGGAAATCCTGACATCGATGAAAAAGAAAATTATGAGTAGGAATACATTTAGAATATGGTCCACACCAAGGTTTGAGGAAAGGGTGTCCTTATTCGACATAAAAGGTCGACTCAGGATTTGAGAGCTCCACCAAACATCCCATTACCTCCCACTTGATAGGATTATATCAAGGAAAAAGGGAAATGTGTAACTACATCCACATCCCACCCATTTCTCAAATAATATGATCATATTTATATTTATGAGAAAATTACCCAGTATAGAGTCAAGCTTGAAAAGTTGAGGTAACTTAATGGTAAATTACTGAGAGGTAATGTATCCACTAAGTGAAACATCAGTCTGAATCTGTCATGCCACTTTAGTTGACCCCTTTAAATAAGAGTATATTACTTGATTAGTAAGGGTATATTTGATCTACTTAATCAACTTGAGATTAAAGAAAATGGTTTACCTGAATCTTTTTAGAGTTAGTGCCCTAGAACCAACTTGTATCTACTTAATGATTACTCATATTCATGGTTTTTAAATATTAATAAATTTCTTATAACAACATGATTTTTCTTGTTTGTTACACTGTATGAGATAATGTTTTAAGGTAACATATCACACTGAAAGGTCATAAGAGTTCCCCAATATGATGAGAACCTAAAAGTTCTATGATAATATTCTTAAATATATGCTATAGTTCAAGATGATATCAGTTTGAGGAAAAAATTGATATAGTATATCAGGGTTTGGAGGCTCATAAGACATTGAAACTTCATCTCATGAATTTCATCCTTGGTAATCTCAATAAATGAGGTCATGAGAACTTGAATCAATAGCAATAACTACACATTTATATGTGTCATTGGATGCTTCTATTTGTATATGTATGTAATGGTCCTTAGAATTTATTATTATTATTATGTATATCATGAGTTACACGCTTTGATGTATTTATTAAAACCATGATGACATATGTCTATAGCGAGGTTGGATACTTTGGGTACATCATAACTAATATTGCATTAATGAATAATGAGAGAATGAAAATTTACCTTATATTCTTTAAAAAAAGTTGATATATCAGGCCCTTTTATGGGAGTAGAACTACCTGATCAATTCCATGATTGTGACATTATATCGGCAAGTTCATTTCTATAATGTCAAAGAAATATACATCGAGTACATAGGTTGATGACACCGTTATACAATCTTCTTGATTAGAGATATCAAGATAAAGGGATTATATTACACAATGTGGGTCTGTATGTGGTCATTATCATTACGACATTTATCTTGTTTCTCTATGAGTGCCTTGGTGTGTGGTAACATTGTACTTTAGATGGCATTGCTTAATACCACTTAGAAAGAAACCTAGAATGTCTCATGCTAAGTGTATTCATAACCTCAATTAAATTCTATATGAATTTAATATATTGGATAAATATTATTCAAATACAGGGTTTAATAATTATTTATCTTTGGTTGATCATAAATATACAGTCACCATATATTCGAGGGAATATATGCGAGTTGAATATTTAATAAATATTTATTCTCTATTTTAGTGAATATGAAATGTATCTATTTATCATTGAATAATACAATGTATTTTTTTTATTTAAATAAATAGTCATTATTCAAGGTTTGGTAAATATCAAGGAATGAAGATATGTGATTATAGTTTAGTGAGAAGCGATATATTAAATATTATTTTAATAAATTTTAATTTATTTATTCATGAAATAATATTTATTTTTCTGTGATTTTGGCACATGTTAAGTAAATAATAATTATAATATTATTATTTAGAAATGGTATTAACTAGGGATTAAGAGAATAATAAGAGGCATATGTAAAATTATTTATTCTCTAACCCCAAGTCTATAAAAGGTTATATCATTATCTAACCCCAAACGAGCTATTCAGATCATTATACACAAAAAATTCTAGAGATAATCCTATCAATCCCTAGAGATATATTCCTCTAGAATGTTCTCAAGAAAAGAGAGTGATTATCCACTCTTGAGCCTAGATAGAACAAAATAATCCTTCCACCTTGAAGATATTCTTGTGGTAATCAATAAAAAACAACACAAGTGTTAGTGTCTTCCACAAAATCATCTGAGGATTTCTATGATGACATTCATAGGTTCATAGATAATGTGAAGATCACCACTATAGGGATTCTACCCTTGAATCCTCTAGACTCAACTATGGTATACTAAGAACATGCCTACAGAATCTTCAATAAAGAAATAATTCCAATTAGAGATTATTATTTATCTAGAATCAAATTAATTATAAATTATATGTGATGATCCTTTCTAGTAAATTTTGATGTTTCTATTTCATCTAGTTCTAAAGAGAAATTCGGAGGAGTTAATGAAAAACCATTGTTAGTCCTGGGATCAACTTCTTTCACCATACCCCAAAACCTTCAAGTGGTATCATAGTGGTCACATAATAATTTATAATAATTTATTTTTCATTGATTTATATTTTTTTATTGTTAGTAATTTATTTATTTAAATTCATTCATTTAATATGAAATTCAACATTACACATTTTTTACATTCATATGATCCAGAACACATAAATAACAGATGATGAATGACCAGAGGTTCCATCAAGAGGTGCTAAGGGTTTTGGTTGGATGAAATAGTTACACGGTGTCTAATTGAAAGGTACACATTGTGTAATGAGGTTCACTATATTTGGATGAGACACACAATACATAGATCTAAAAAAAAATTTGACATAAAAATTAATCAACACACCACATGTTGACCAACCAGACTAGCACACCGATTTAGGTACTACACACCATGTAACCCTATTACATTCCATGTAGTCCCACATGGTTCAACTAATGTTTTTCATGAAAAATATGTGGTTAATGTATGTGTCACATGATGCATAAATACTTAAATCTAGTTAACCCATAATTAATGAGATCACACATCATGTATCCCACATACACATAACGTGATTCATTAATGTCCACAAGGTGTACACGACTAGCTCCCTGTGCATGTATCATGGAGGTATGGAATGTAAAATACATGGTGTTTACCTCTATAGTACACATCATGTAATCTCTTAGTAATAAAAGGAGTAAAATTTTGTGAAGAATTAATTAATTACAAAATTAAAATCAAAATTCATAGCTATAAGTTGGCATGATACTATGTAGCATGGTTTTAAGAGTATACAAACACTCAATTAATTTCACATAATTAATTCACCATAATGATCGATGTATTTACTACATGAAATTAAAGTGGTGAATACTATGTGGGTTAATTAATCTACAATTTTCACAAATGGAACATTTAATTTTGTGGTATTATGATATACTAAATTTAAAACTTCTTAACCACATGAATTTTCATGAACAATGGCAGGTCATGTGAGCATTTAATACGTGACTAAAGGTCATAAAGTTGGTCACATACCATGTTTCCTCTAAGTACACACCATGTAGTTATATAATTTTAAATAGAATTAATTTAATTATTATTTTTTAATTAAAATGGTATAATTTATAACATTGTTCAGGAAATATAAAAAAAAATATTTAATTAATTAATATGATAATTAATTGAATTAATTTGAGGCAATTTTATGTTAATAAAAGAACAAATTAAAGTGAATACTAAATAGTGTAAAAATATGTATTCATTTCATGCATGGAGGATCATAATATTAGATCGGGATATATATATTTTCCTTCTTTAAATTTAATTATTATTGCATGAGTTTTTTAATAACTACTTTATTAAATTAAAATTTTAGCCTACGAGTTATTCCCTCATCTATTATGTAAGGGAATGCATGCCCACTATTTATTTTATATAAACCCATAACAAATCCTTTGGTTACCTTCACCTATGTGAGAGTAAAATATTATGTAATTGGTGGATTTACCTTGAAAATAGAGGAAGTTCAAGACTGGATCATAGGTGAAACAAACTCAAGAGTTACATTGGATTTCAGGTGAAATGCTACAGATCAAACCTAGTTATGGTTCAAAGACTCCCCCTAGGTCTAGGATTAGTTTATCATCCTCTAGATAAAATAACAATTAGATAAGATCACGATCAATCCAAATTTATTACTTTATTTCTATAATATACATGGTTAATTATTTGTGAACTTTTTCTCACTATAACTTTTTAAATGAATTAAGAATCATGTAAGATTGAATTAAAATAAATTGAACTATGCATTAGTTTTATCGAGACATGGTCAATCAATTAATTTAAATATACTTAATATTAATATTAATGTAGTAAGATAATATGGAAAATTTATTCATAATGATAATAATCTATCAAACCAAGCATTAATTCATAAATCACTTCCACTACAAGGGTTAAAATCAAACCATAGTTCAAAGTACTTAACCAACTTCTGCTGGGATGCTTTAAATTATGGGGAATTTCTAACTTGGGTTTTGGGAAGACTTAACCTAGTTCACATTAATGGTTGATCAACTATATGATACTTAGTGTAAATATTAGTCAAGTGTTGAGAAAATATAAGTTGAGGGGTTTTTGGATTGGGTAGTCTACTCAACAGATTAAAGAGAAACATGTTAATACAGTTGGAAAGTTACTTTTGCCTAAATACCTATGAATTGAATGTTAGGTCTTTGTTTGTGTTCTGATAAGGGACATATGGATCCTTTCCCCAAGAATATGCATGCATGTTTGTGTTATGAGAAGGGACAAATGGATCCTTTCCCCAAGAATATCCATGCGATAGGATATTATGAAACCAATAATGAGGGCTACAGAGTTTTATAAAATAGTGGGAGAATAATAAATTAATCAATATTTATTATCTAATTTTTCTAGATAAATTACTAAAAAATGTTCTCTTATTCATTATAGAAATGGAAAGCCATAAAACTTTTATTTTATCACTAAAATATATATTAAATAAGGATAAAATTCTCACCGAATCAAATTTCTTGGAATGGTATAGGCACTTGTGCATTATACTATGCCATGAAAAAAATTATACATGTTGGAAACCCCTGTTACTAAAGAACATTGTAAAGTGGTTATTGAGGGGGAACTATATCTATACATGAAACATCTAGATGATATGTTAGATGTACAATGTTTTTTTTCTATCATCCATGTTTAGTGATACGATGAAGAAATATAAGAAAATGGATGTGTATAGCATGAAATATCACCTTCATTATCTTTATCAAGAGAAGGTGAGACAAGAGAGTTATGAGATCTCCAATTCACTATTCATGTGTAATCTTTGAGAGTCGGTGTTAATTGGGCCTAATGTAATCAAGATGATTGTCCACATATATTTCTTTGACATCTTGATCTCTAAGATCCTTTTTTATTTGCACATAGATCTCATTTTATCCATACTTTCTAAGAGCTTCTCTAGTTTGATTGTTAATTATAATATTAGAAATAGTGAGAAGCCTCTTTCAGAACTCCTTACCTTGATTCACCAAGTTGTAAATATACGAGGCATGAAGAACTTGTGGTCCTTATGTTGAATAAAATGAAGAATAAAGAAAATGTCCCCAAGACTCACTCAAAGTATTAGTCTCTTTAGCACCATAATTACAAGAGGAGGAATATCCAAAGAAAAATGAAATAAAAACATGTAGTATATTTTTGATGTGTCAAGTTGGGCCACTAGAAGAATAACTACACTAATTTAAAGAGGAAAGAAAAAACTTTAGGTTCATTCATTATCAAGTTAAATTTTTACATATCAACTAATTGGGTATTAGATATAACTCTTGGAACTCTATATCTCACTCTATCTCTCTCCCCCCCATATATATGTATCTAAATATAGAAACCAAGAAGATTTTAGAATATTTTTAGAGGAGAGTTGGATCTTCAACTAGCCAACGAAGAATGAATTATTTCCTTGGATATAGGAGATTATCACCTTATATTTTCAACAAGAATAATTTTAGTTTTGAAATATTGTTATTATGTACCCATTATTACCAAAAATATAATTTATGCATCCTTTATAGATGTAGAAGGTTTTATTATAAAATTTGAAAATAAAATCTATTTATTTTATAAGAAAACATATGTTATGGTATGATGCATTTAAATAATGACCTTTATGTATTAGATTATGAAAATAAAGTATCAGAAAGTGATAATGAATTAGGTTTACAAGAATCAATTCACACCCATCTATGGCATCAATTACTCGGTCATGTAAATAAAAAATTATTGAAAAAGATCTATCAAGGTGGCTATTTAGATTATTTTAAACCAAAACCACTTGATAGGTGTCTTTATTATTTAAAAGGCATATTGACCAAACTACCTTTTTGTGGTTAGGGTTAAATGGCTGCAATTATTCTATAACTAGTACACACTAATGTGTGTAGAAATTTTTAATTTAATATAGAGGTGGGTATTCTTACTTCATTACTTTTACTGATGACTTGAGTAGACATGGAAGTGTATACTCAATTAGGTATAAGTCTGAACCATTTGATAAATTCAAATAATTAAACAATAAATTAGAGAATAAACTTGGTAATAAGATAAAGAATCTTATATTTGATTGGGTTGTTAAGTATCTTAACCAGGATTTCATCAATTATTTATTGTAGTTTGGTATTTTATCTCAACTAAACCCTCCGGATACAACACTTGAAATGATTCCAGTAAAAGAAGGAACTGTACCTTACTAGACATGGTAAGGTTGATCATGATTCATGTTGATATCTCCTTATCATTTGGGATATATTCATTATTGACTATAGTGAACATTCTAAATTGAGTTCCAACTAAATTGAAAAAGATAATACAATACGAATTAATGTATGGAAATAAATATATGTTGTTAGATACACATGCATGGGGTTGTGAGGAATTTATTATGGATAATTATGTAAACAAACTCACACCATGGGGAACAAAGTGTATATTTATAGGATATACATAGGAAATAACGGGATATTACTTATACAACCCCTTAGAAAAAAAATATCATTGTTTCAAGAAAATATATATTTCTTGAGAGGGATCACATCTCTAAAAGAGATAGTGGGAGAAAAATTTATTTCTATGAAGATGATTCTCAAGATACACATGATTTGGTGCTTGAATATATTCCATAAGTCACTATAGAAGAGGTTATTACTAAGACATAAATACTGCATAGGATCACTAGAGATGTTATAGAACCAGAAAGATATGGTTTTATAGTCATCATAGATAGTGACTCATTATTAATTGAAAATAATGATAATTGTTTCTATAAAGAGGTAATAGAGAGCTTATAAGTTGAAATATAAAAAGAATCCAAGAATTATGAGATGGATTAAATGTATTAAAACGAAGTACAAGTTTTGTTCAATCCTTTAGTTTATGTAAATCTTGTTTGGTGTAGATGGATTTTCAAGATAAAACTAGACATGAAAGGTAAAGTGAGTACCTATAAAGAAAAACTGGTGGTAAAGGTTTTAAACAACATCAAGGCATAAAATATAATGAAAATATTTCTCTAGTTTACATGTTTAAATCCATCAGGATTCTACTTTCTATAACGAATTTCCATGACTATGAGATTTCTATATGGATGTCTAAATGAATTTACTTAATGAGAATATTTATAAAGATTTATTTATGACATGACTAGAAGGTTTTGTGATTCTATATAATTCCAGTAAGGCATGAAAGTTATAGAGATCCATTTATGGATGGAGGAAAGAATTTAGGTCATGAAATATTTGGTTCAATTAATCCATAATAGAACTTGGTTTCATAAAGAACAAATGTGATAAATGTTTTTAAAAGCTATTTAGTGGGAGTTTAGTCATTTTCTTAGTAGTATATGTCAATGAAATATTCCTTATTAGAAATGACATACTGACCTTATAGTTAGTTAAATATATATTTAACAAGTTCTTCTCTATGAAGTATATAGGTGAAAAAACCTATATTCTCAGGATCAAGATCATTCATGATAGATCCAAGAGGATACATGGACTAAGTCAAGGTATATACATTGATCATATAATAAAAATATTTAGTATGAAACAATCCAAGAGGGTATTGGTTCTAGTGTCACATGGTATACATTTATCCAAGAAAATATATCCTCATACACAATAACAGAGACATATAATGAGTAAGACCCCATACACATCTATGATAGGATCAATAATATATGCCATGCTATATATACTGGATTGATTTTGCCTACACCCTGAGCATGAAAGCTGATATAGAAAAACAACATTAGTCTTCTATCAAGGCTACCCTTAAGTATCTAAGGAATACTAAGGATATGTTAATAGTATATGGAGGAGATAAATAACCCATAATCATGGTATATACAGGTTCTAGTTTGAAAATAATATAAATGATCTGAAGTTGAAATTAGGATATGTATTGAGTCTCAATAGAGGAGGTGTGAGCTAGAAGAGTTCAAAAAATCCATTTGTTACTGATTCTACAATGGAATCTAAGCATATTTAATCTTTTGATGTATCAAAGAAAGCAATTTGGATAAATAACTTTATCCAAGAGTTTTATGTGATGCCTAATAGTAAATACTCTATAACATTATATTATGATATTACTACAATAGTGGATCTCACAAATTAGATAAGGTAACATCAACATATAAAGCATATACTTCAGAAATATCATCTCTTGAGGGATTTTTTTTCAAATGGGTGAATTCATGGTGAGTAGAGTTTCCACAATAGAATCCTTATATCAGTAGAACCATGAATATCATGTGAGAGCTAGCGTACTAAAAGTAGTTAGTAGTTGGATCTAGTGTAAGTGTGAATCTATTGGAGTTGGTTCCCTATAAAAAAAGTCAATATACTTTATGATTACTTATATTCATGTTTTTTAATATTAATAAATTTATTATCACAGCATGATTATTCTTTTATGTGACATTTTATGTGATAATATCCTAAGAGTACCTATTGCACTAAAAGTTCATAGTAGTTCTATACTTTTATGAGAACCTAGAAGTGATATGATAATATATTTAATTATATGTTATATAATAAGAAGATATTATTTTATGGGACACAAAAATATATCCTATTAGGGGTAGGAGGATTATAAGACATTGAGACTTTTTCTCAAGAAGTTCTTCTTTGATAATCTCAAAAAATGACGTTATGAGAACTTGAACCACCGGTAGGAAATCCATATTTATATGTTTCATTGGATGTTACCATCCTTGGATGTGTTTAATAATCCTTATACTTTAATATTATTATTAATTCATATCATGAGTCATGTAATTTTATGTATTGATGAAAATCATGATGACATATTCTCATGGATAGGTAGGATACATTGATTGTTTCATGATTGATATTACATTAATGAATAATTCAAGAATGAATTTTCACTTTCTTATCTTTAAAAAAATTTGATATCATAGGCACTTTGATGGGAATCGAACTACCTGATCAAGTACATGGACATTGAGTTCTATCACAAAGTCCATTTCTGAAATGTCAAAGAAAGATACATCGAGCACATAGGTTGATGACACCAGTATGCAACCTACTTGATTATAAATATCAAGATATAGAGATTATATTCCATGATGTGTGTTCACATGTGGTTATTGTTGTTATGACATTTAAACTCTTTCTCTATGAGTTCCATGGCATGTTTCTAGATTATAATCTTGTAATTTAGGCGATATTTCCCAATTTAATTGAGAAAGATCCCTAGATGGTCACACACTAAGTGTATTCAAAATCTTAGTTAAATTATATATGAATTTAATACATTGAATAGACATTATTCCTATACATGGTTCAATAATTATTCATGTTTGGACGATCAAAAATATATAGTCACCAATTATTTGAGATAATATATGGGATTTGAATATTTAACAATTATTTATTCTCTATGTTAGTGAATATAATATTTATCTATATATTGATGAATAATGAAATGATATTTTTTTATTTAAATAAATAGTCATTATTCAAGTTTTGGTAAATACTGAGGACAAATGATGGTTCAAGATAATGGTCCAGTGAGAAATTATATATTAAATATTATTTAAATAAATAAATATTTATTTATTAAATCAATAATATTTATTTACCCATGATTTTAGCACATGTCAAGTAAATAATAATAATAATATTACTATTTAGACTTGGGGTTCATCAAGGATTAAGAGAATAATAATGGGCCTATGTAAAATTATTTAGTATCTAAACACAGGTCTATGAAAACTTAGTTATGTCATTCTATATCCTTAGTCAAGACATTCTAATTATTTCACCCAATGAATTCTAGAGAGAATCCTCTCAAGCATTAGAGATATCTTGTAATGACCTGAACTTTTGAATAATATTTTGTTTCATGAAAATGTATGTCTTACTATGTCATAATCAATAAAAATATATAAATATAAATGAAATGTAACCATCAGGTTTTGACCATTATATGACCGCTAGAAACAATAATATTTTTTAACGTTATAATTATTGTTTATAAATAGAAATGATAATGGATAATTAATGCAGAAATAAGATTTGATGGCCTCATCCAGTAAACTCGGGCCATATGAATCCCATTTATCAGAGTTTGGGAAGGAGGTAGCTTCACTAGGCTTTTCTATAGACCAAGCCCAATATGAGCTTCAACATGTTAAGATTTAATGAAATCTCCTATGAGAGAAGTTCAAGTTAGTAGAGATTACCTCTCGAGCGATGTTATCAGAGCCGCCCCAAGAGTCTATCACTATTACAGACCTTACCCTTAGGTCGTATACGGGTGTTTTAAGGAGTTATGTATTAAGGACCTAGTTACTTAAAATTTAATACCATTGTTTTAATAAAATTTTATTTAATCATTTCCATTTTTAGAATAGTTTTGTTTAAAAATTGATATGGAATTTGATAAATTTATTTTTCGGGTAAAAATTTTACTTTTCACAAGGATATAAATTGTCATATTAAAATAGATATTTATTAATACTGTTTATTATAATTAAATAGTATTATAAAAATACCCCTTTTTAATTAAAAATGATAAAATAATTTTATTTTTTTAAGTGTCGAAAATTTTACTATGCATGTCACTGCATTTTCTGCCCGTTATTATTTTTAATAATAAAGTATTTTTATAGTAAAAAATTAAATTTCTCAAGTTCATAGATTTATTAAGGTAAAATAAATTTCATTTTTGAATTCAGAACTTTGATATTAGGTTACAATGAATTTTTGATATTTTTATAAAATGTTTTGTTTTTTGGTGAATAGTAAAAATACAGTTTCGAGTTTTTGTTATGTTTAATGACATCATTAATGAAGTATTCATGATGTAATAATTATGGTTGACTCTTGAGTAATAAAATATGATATCAGGTATCCCAAGTGGTCAATACCATGATAAAATACCATTGTAAAGCCCATGGTTTTTCAAATACCACTAATGAGGTGTCCTTTAAAATTAATAAAAAAACACCCTCTATTTTACTATAAATACCCACCCATTCTTTCATTTACATTCATTAAAAAACCATTATACACAAATTCCTGATAGTATTACCTCCCAAGTATTCCTCCCAAGGATTCATCCCAAGGATTCCTCCCAAGTAGTCCTCCCAGGGTGCCCTTAATCCCCCAAGGTCCTGACCTTTGAGTTTTTGAAGTTACTCTTCAATGTAAGGGAATTCCCAGCTTCTATTTTCCTTTGAAGTTCTCTTTTATGTGGTATGTCTTTTAAATTTCCATACCACATTCTTATTTACATTTTATTTTGTCCCTATAATATATTATGATTCTTTTATGAATGTGTGAACCCTATTCCCTCTCTTTTTAATGTTTTATAAAACCATGTTTCATACACGCTATGCTATAGAATTTTCATCTCAATATATACATATTTTTTTTCAAGAAATTATTTTATTTTCTTTAAGTGAAAACCCAAACCCCTTTCATTTATAAGGGTATTCATCAAGACATAAAAATGTTTTATTTTATTCTATAACTGATATACATAAAATCCTCATTCCCTTTTTGTGGTTTATAAATGACATAATGATCTTGTTTTTAAGACTTTTTAAAACACCATGATTTTGATATGAAACCCATTTCTTTTATTCACTATAGGTTATTTATGAAATGTTTGATTATGATCTATGAGGCTGACATTACAATAAATACATATTAAGGGTTCACATTGATATCACTCCAATGCATTGGGTAAAGAAATTAACCTATAGAGATGACAAGTTTTATGATACCTTGGTGAATAACATTGGTAATTTTTATGAAACCTTGGGGATGTAACTTGGTGATATGATTATGAATGTATATATTAAATTTTGTATCCACATTTTCAAGTTATTATTCAAGATATTATTATTATTATGAAATGCCTCTTTTTCATGCCTTTACGATATTCCTTATGTTCTTATTGATATTGCTAAAGTTCACATGTAAACTATTTGACTTGTTTTCCCATACTAGGACTTTTTTCTCACCCTTTACTTTGATGTATGTCCCTAAGTTATGAGATGAAATAAATGTACTTAAGATGAACCTTTAAGAAGCATTTCACGTGTAATATAATATTGTTTTAGGTTTTTATGTATTATTTTCCTTATTACCAAGACACTAAACATTAAAAGATTCCCTATTTATAAAATTTCATGTAAAGTTATGTAATAAAAAGGTAGGATGAAATATATATTCTCTTATAATGATCTCAAGAATGGATAGTGATCCTTATCCTCAACCCTATCAAGTCTAGAGATAAAAAAACAATCCTTATGACTTAAAGAGATTATTGTGGTGATAAAAAATGAATGACAAAAGTGTTAGTGTTTTATGTGATAAAACCTAAGGATTTATACAGTGACGTTTGAAGGTTTATAGAGCACAGTGGACCATCTTTAGAGGGATTCTACCCTTTAATCCTCTCAATGAAACAATAGTATTCCAAGAAGTTCTCTACCAAATCTTTAATGAAAAATAATTCCAATGAGAGTTAATTTCTTATCTAGATTTAAAATAATTATAGATTATATATGATTATCATGTATTGTGGATTATAAGGTTGGTATTTTATTTAGTTATTAGGAGAAATATGAAGTAGTAGATATAAAACCTTTGTTGGGAATGATCCAGACTACTTTTGTTGCATCCTAAAACCTTCAAACCCAACACCACTTGAATATCAAGAATTTACTCTTCTAGGGTAGTAAAATTCATTGGTTCATATGAGTTACCCTAGGCTAAATCTGGTTCTCTATCATCCCTAGATGCAAAAAGGCTAACCATATTAGGCACTACTAACCATTTCCACTCAAACATTAGCTTCATCAGTAATAACACTAGATATTATTGAATCCATTGACTCTATTTACACTCAAATGGAAAAAGTGGAAGGACAATAAGCACCAGTACATTAAAAAAAATCCATATCATGAGTGGGTGGATTTTACTCCCCCTTCACCAAACTTTGTGAACCCCCCATTCTAAACATTTAATGGCACAAGATATCTAGAATAAAATCTTATAAACTTCACATATCAATGTGGTTATATGTTGGGAATACTAGAGAAATAATAATTAGTGAAGATTAGGGTTTTCATCCAAACATTGGAAGGACCTACTCTTGTTCGGTACAATAATATGGTAGCTGAATCCATTTCCAATTAGAAAGATATTTGGTGATAGATTAATTACCATGTCCAATTTTGGTCATGAAACCATTTTTATGGTAGAAAAAGATCATAATATATGTATTTAATCTCATTAATGTTCTGTAATCCCTACACAGTCATAATATGGAATAATAATACAAAACAAGTTCATTGTTCACAAAACTGCCAAGATTAATCCAAGTGTTTGTCAATAACTTTTAACTAATGATTCATCCTCAAGTATATAACACAGAATAATTATAAGATAATTTATATCTATTTAAGGTCATAAATAATATATATTAACAATTCTTCATGTTTAACCACATTTCAAATGAACTTCCATTCATGAAAGCAAGTAAACGAATCATGAAAACCAAGGAAGAAAATGCTTCCGAAACAATAAAATTGAACCTCTTAAACCCATTAAAAGGGAGATGAATGAAACTAATAAGGTTATACTAAATAAATTAAATGTATATAAGGTTATGGAATTATTAATTAATGAATCTAAATTTTATTATTCAGGTCATTAAAAAAAACTAAGAACACACTCGAGCAAAAGGTAAGGGGTTTCTCATCTCACTTTCATTTCTGTGAGATTTTTCATTGTTCGCCACTTATTTATTGTATGTGGTATATGTTTACTGAAATTTGATATATAATAACATTATTCTCTTTATATTCATGTTATTCAATGATTCATTTGAGGGTTATTAAGTTTTTTTCATTTTATTTGACCGATTACATTGTGGTAAGAGACTTTGTCTCAACTACTATTTTGTTGTGACTAACTTTGAGTAGAGAACCTAATAATCCTTATGTGGGGTACCTAAAACACATTTGAGAAAAATTTTAATTTGAAATTATATTTATATTAAATATCCATAATCTCTTATCATGGATATGTTTGTTGTCTAAATCGTATACCATTTTACATACAATGTTTATTTGGAAAGTTATTTTAATTATAGAAATATTGATGAATCCGTATACTCTACTCTATATAGATATTGAAAAGGAATATTTCTCTTGTATTGAATCAATGTATAAATAATTATTTGGACATGAAGTGGTGGGTGGGGCCCGTTATAGCCCCTTTATTCATCGGTATGTCTCATGAGACAAATCAGTTTGGTGACAAACCCTTCGAGATTGTTTCCAAAAAATCCGACGGTTTTCTACCCACAGAACTAAACCGTTTTTATGGTATTATGGTATCATGTTCTAGACACAAGACGTCCAATTAATAAGCATTCTATTTATTCATTATCAGTTGTTACTATCCATGAGGTTTTCACTATGAAAAAATCTATGGATGCAGTATCATTCTCAGTTTATTAATGGTGTGAGTTTTTCATTTATTCGCCATGCCATGTTGATTATGTCAAATTGTTTACAATTTAGTTATTATTGATTCATGCTTCTGCCATTTGTAACCCTTAATAAGAATTGGATCTCACCCCTTTCATTTTTTACCTTCTACAGGTGATGAAGAAGAGATCATTTATTGAGTTTTTATAGATGTAGTTTTTAGTTTTTGTTATGTATTATATTTTGTAACCTTTTCCAATGTAATTTGAGTTACATTTATGTATCTAGTTTCTTCAATACAACTAAACTGACCGTTCCTTTGGTATTTTTATTCCTTCTAACCATGCGAATATTACAAGTATTGCACCAGCTCCGTTCTAGAGGGGTCGGGGTGTTACAGTTAGTATCAAAGGAAGTTTAGTAGAAAACTTGGGAACTAGAGTAGGAAATGTATAGTAGGGAAAAAATACCTAAGGTAGTATTTGAGGATAAACATATAAAAATATCCTGGTATTTTGGTAAGGAATAGATTTTGTGAATCCTTCTAGAAAATACATCCCTGTCTGGATACGAGCAGGTAGAGGTGACTCTAGCACAGATGTACCTTGGAGTGAATGCTTCAACAAGGAGTTTCGGGCTTGACCTGGGTTATCCTGGTACATGAAAATTGGCCTTGCTGCACTCTTGGTTATGACACTCCCAGGGGATATTCTTAGGATAATTCATATTTTCTTTACAAGACATTATGAAGGATTGAAATGTAAATTATTCCCCAAAGAAACCATTTTTCCAATTATGGGATTATCCATGCGTAGGATCTCAATTTATGCTAAGTATTTTGTTAAGTTAAGATTATACATTTCCATTATTTAGAAATGGCGTCTAATGGAAGAAGGGGAATAAATACTCATGAGAAAGGTAGGGATCTCCCCACTGAGCAAATCAACACAGTCAATGTTGGAGAAAATCAGATCATGACTATATTAGGAAAACTTACTCAGGTTGTAATGAATAACCATTATACACCTATGTTGGATCGTTTCATGTGGCAGAAGCTCCAATCTTTCAGCAGAACTACTAATCCAGTAGTTTCTGAGCAATGGATCAAGTCCCTTGAAAATATATTCATGTTATTAAGATGCAATGAAAATGAAAAGGTAGTACTAGAAGTATATTGTCTCAAGGGTGACACTGATCAATGGTGGTCCTTGATTCAGAATACCACAGAGGAAGAATAAATAAAAGTTATAGAATGGAATACTTTTAAGGAAATATTCTTCGAAAAATATTTCCCTCGTGATCGACGAATTCAAATAAAGAAGAAATTCCTTGGATTAAAGTAAAGGGAAGAAAACAATGTTGCGGAGTATGAGGCTACCTTCACAAGGCTAGTAAGGTAAGCCTTAGATTACATACTTGACTCGGTAGATAAGATTGATCATTTCTTTCAATTTATTAAGCCAAGTATTGGAAGGGCAATGGCTTCTCAAACATTTTCATCATATGATGAAATTGTATCAAGTGCCATGAAAACAGAGAAGGAATTTTCTAGATCAAATTTGTTCAATGGAAACCAAGATAAGAAGAGGTACTCTGATAACCAAGGGAAATGTAAAGCACCAAAGAAGAATAAGGGAATGAAGAAATTCCCATTATGCAAAAACTATGGAAAGAATCATCTCAATAAATGCTTAAAAGGCATGGGAGTCTGCTATAAGTGTGAAGAAAAGGGCCATCTATCTCATGAATGAAAGGGGAAGAAATAATTTGATGATGTTAAATGCTACAATTGTAGAGATATGGGACACTATGAAAATGAGTGTCCTAATCACCAAGGAAACATGCCTTAGAAAAAGACAAGAGAACAAGGGAGAGCTTATGTGATTACAACCATTGAAGTTGAAGTTCCTATTGGTGTGGTGGAAGTTACATTAATTATTTCCTCAAACTTAGCAAACAATTTATTTGATTCTGGATCATCACATTAATTTATATCTTCATAATTAACCAAGAAAATTAGATATGTCCAATTTGATTTAATAAAGGAGCTATCAATAAAAACTTCTAGGGGATGCATTATTGCAAAAAAGGCATGTCAACTAGTCCCCCTCTTGACACATAAACATACTTTAGTTTCTAACCTTATTATCATATCAATGACTAACTTTGATATAATTCTCAATATGAATTGGCTGTCCAACTATGATGCGAAGATTTATTGTAAGAAAAAGGAAGTTACAATTTTTGAAAATGGTGTATAATCTCTTATCTTTAGAGTGGAGACCTCGCCATCTGATTCTTATCTAGACCCACCCCCAGTAGCTCTATTGAATGAAATTCTTGGAGTGGAAGAGAACCCAATATCTATGGGTGAAGAAATAAATATTCAAATTGAAGATATGCATATAGTGTAATAATACATTGATGTGTTTCCGAATGATTTACCTGGACTTCCTCCAGAGCAGGAAATTGAGTTTTCCATTGAATTAATTCCTAGTGCAAGACCTACATCAAAGACCCCTATAGAGTGGCCACTGTGAAGTTAGTAGAGATAAACAAACAACTAGAGGAATTGAGTGACAAATGATTTATTCGATGTAGTGTTTCTCCATGGGGAGCCCTGGTCTTGTTTGTTAAAAATAAAGATGGATCCATGAGGTTATGCATTAATTATAGAGAAATTAATGCTATTACAATAAATAATAAGTATCCACTGCCTCAGATTGATGATTTATTTGATCAAGTTCATGGAGCTTAATAATTTTAAAAGATTGACCTCGATCCAGATATCATCAACTGTGTGTGAGGAAGGAAGATATTCCAAAGACAACATTTCAAACTAGGTATGGGCATTATGAGTTTACAGTGATGCCTTTTGGACTGACGAACGCACCATATGTTTTCATGGATTTAATGAATAGAGTTTTCAAGGAATATCTTGATAACTTTTTTTGTGGTATTCATCAATGATATTCTGGTATACTCAAAAAACTATGAAGACCATGAGGATAACTTATAGATTATTCTGCAAACTCTTAGAATAAATGAATTATATGGGAAGTTTAGTAAGTGCGAATTCTGGCACCAATCTGTTTCTTTTCTAGGTCATATTTTCTCTAATGATGGAATCCTAGTTGATCCTATGAAGACAAAGGCAATCCAAGATTGGACAATGCCAAAAAACATATCCAAGGTATGTAGTTTTATTGGCTTAGCAGGTTACTATCAGCATTTCATTCAGAATTTCACCTGACTGGCTAACCCGCTAACCAAGATCACAAGTAAAAGAGTTAGGTTTGTGTAGAAAAAAGAATGTATGTAATTATTTGAAGAATTGAAAAGAATTTTGGTCAATGCTCCAATTTTTACTCTTCTATCTGGAAGTGATGGATTTGTAATATACAATGATGCATCAAAGAATGGTCTGGGTTGCGTCCTCATGCAAAATGGTAATGTTATTTCTTATGCATCAAGGCTGTTGAAGACTCATGAGAAAAATTATCCAACACATGATATGGAGTCAGCAACTATAAAATTTGCTATGAAGATATGGAGACATTATCTTTATGGTAAAAAATGTTAGATATACACAGATCATAAGAGTTTGAAATACATTTTCACACAAAAAGAACTAAACATGAGGAAAAGGAGATGGCTTGAGTTACTCAATGATTACGATTGTTCAATACACTACCACACAGGAAAGGAAAATAAGGTGAAACATGCATTAAGCAGGAAATATCATGGACTTCTGACTCAAATGCGGATTGAGAGAGATCCTATATTCATGGATCTACTAAAGATGGATATGGGAAATGTTAAGGAAAGGGAAACATTGTTCCTCTTTCAAATGATTTCTAAACCATGTTTACTAGAGAAGATAAAAATATCTCAATCTGATGATGAAAATCTACACAAGAAAATTATTTCTGTTAATGATGGGAGGTTGGAAGAATTCATGTATGAGGAAGGAGTTCTGAAGTTTGGGAAGAGGTTATGCGTTCCATCAGTACATGAGATAAAAATGGAACTATTAGATGATGCTCATGGATCAAATTTATCTATACACCTAGGTAGCATAAATATTTATAGATATCTGAAGGAATATTTTTGGCAGGATAATATGAAGCTGGAAATTTCTGACTACATGTCAAGGTGTCTATTTTGTCAACAAGTGAAGTCGGAGAGGAAACATACTAGAAGAGTGATGAAACCTCTACCTATTACTATGTGGAAGTGGGATAACATTACGATGGATTTTTTTCACCGGACTAATGAGGACATCTAGAAGGAATGATGCAATATGGGTAATTGTTAATCTTCTCACAAAATCAGCACATTTTCTTTCTATAATAGAGGATTTACCACTTGAGCGCCTGACATGACTTTATATTAATGAAGTTGTAAGACTTTATGGTGCACCTCAATAGATTGTGTCTAATCGAGATCCCCGGTTTACATCAAAATTTTGGAAAAGTCTCCAGAAGGCTTTGAATACTGAGCTTCGTATGAGTACTGTTATCACCCCTAAACTGACGGATAGTCTGAAAGGACTATTCAAACTCTAGAAGATTTGCTGAGGTCATGATCTCTTGAATTCCAAGGTATATGGGATCAATAATTTCCTTTGGTGGAATTTTCATACACCAATAGTTTCTATTCTAGTATTCAAATGGCTCTATATGAAGCATTATACAGAAAGAGATGTTGAACTCCAACTTGTTGGGATGAAGTTGGTGAAAGGAAACTTATAGGCCTAGAACTTATTAAAGAGACCACGACAAAGGTGAAGACAATCCAAGCCCATATTAAAGAAGACCAAAGTAGGCAGAAGAGTTATGTTAAAAACCAGAGAAAGGATTTGGAATTCCAAGTGGGAAATCATATCTTTCTGAAAGTATCTCTATGGAAGGGTGTCTTAAGATTCGGTAAGAAAGGGAAATTGAGCTCCAGGTACATCAGACCATTTGAAATTCTGGAAAGAATCGAAGCAGTAGCTTACCATTTAGCAATGTCTCCAAGTCTCTCCAAAGTCCATGATGTATTCCATGTGTCATTGTTGAAAAAATATAGTCCTGACCAATTCATGTACTCACATATGAAGAAATAAAACTGGAACATGATTTATCATACTGTGAAGAGCCTATTGGGATTCTTGACACAAGGTAGAAGGTATTGAGAAATCAAACAACTCATCTAGTAAATGTTCTTTGGAAAAACCAGAATATAGAGGAAGCAACATGGGAACCTGAGGATGTTATGAAGAAGAACCACCCACATCTTTTTGGTGGGCTTTATACATAAAATTTCAAGGACAAAATTTCTAAAGGAGGGAATATTATAACACCCCAAACATTTTATGATATGTTTTTCTTAAATAATTTCTATTCATTAGGTAGCCTATATTGCATGAAGCACTAAGTATTTTGTGAAATAAAATATTATAGGAGAAGGTTATATGCTATCCATTAAACATAAATTTTCCACTTCTTTGTTTTGAATTTCAAAAAACAGTCATCTAGAGTTGTGACCAGTAAGTCATTTTGAGTTTGATAGAACCAACTTGATTTTTTGATGAATAGTAACATACCCTTATGAATAGTAATATGAATAGTAATATGACCCCTATAAATTGTAAATAATGATAATATTTTATTTTCTTAAGGTAATAAAATAATGAGATCTTTATTAATTTTTCAATGAGATATAGAACTAATTATATCTTCAAAATTGTTATTTTTTTGAATTAACTTGATTTTATTTAAAAATTAAATTAAAAATATATAGAAAATTATTTTCTAAAAATGGAGTTCATTTTTTAATTCTACACATCGAAAAATGGTTAGAGTGAATTTTTGGTATTTTTCTAAAATACTTGATTTTTTCATGAATAGTAAAAATACAGTTTTGAGTTTTCGGTAGTTTAATGACATCATAATGATGTAATAATTAAATATATAAGTAAGGTCGACTTTTTTACATTAAATTATGACATGAGGTTTCCCACGTTGCTAAAACCATGGGAAAATACCATGGGAAAGCCCATGGTTTTTCAAAAACCACTAATGAGGTGTCCCTTTTAATTAATAAAAAACTCATTATTAATTACTATAAATACCCACTCACCCCCTTAGTTTTCTTTCATTCCAAACTCAATATCCTCACTGATATGGTTTTATTACCTCCCTATGAGTCCTCCCAAGGCATCCTCGAACCCCCAAGGTCCCAACCTTTATGTTTTAGGAGTTACTCTATAAGGTAAGAGAATCAACCACCCTTCTTTTTTCTTAAAGATTTCATTTATGTTTTCTCTTTTATTTTCAATTGGAATATGTTGGTATATGTCATTAAATAATTACCCTTACATCCCATATTATTTATAAGTGATGATATACCCCCTTTATCTCATCAAAATATTTTATTCAATTTTAGGTGACGCCGTTAGGCTACAGAATGTTCGTAAGAGATTTCTAAATTTTTCTCTTATTTTGAGTTCCTTTCTTTCATAATTCTTTACTAACCTCACTTAATCCAAATGATATGATAATTCTAGTACCTTAAATGAACTGTAATTATATTATTCTAATGGAATATTTCATCATCTTCTCTCTTTCCCCCTCCTCTAATACTAAAAATGAAAACACCGTCTGAGATGTGTTAATTTATCACACTCAAAGACGACGGGTTCTCAATTTTCATTACCATGTCCAATTATGGTCATAAAACCAATTTTATTATTGAACCAGATCATAATATATTTATTTTATCTCATTAATTTTCTATAATACCTACACACTCAGAATATGGAATAATAATAAAAAACAAGTTCATTGTTCACAAAATTGCCAAGCTTAATCCAAGCTTTTATCAATAACTTTTAACTAATGATTCATCCTAAAGTATATAAAATAGAATCATTATAAGATAATTTATATCTATTTAATTTCACAAATAATATATATTAACAATTCATGATGTTTAACCACATTTCAAATGAACTTCCATTCATGAAAGTAAGTAAACGAATCATGAAAACCAAGGAAGAAAATGCTTGTGAAACAACAAAATGAACCTCTTAAAACCATTAAAAGGGAAATGAATGAATCTAATAAGGTTATAATTAATAAATTAAATGTATAGTAGGTTCTTTCTTTATTAATTAATTAATCTAAATTTTATTATTTAGGTCATTAAAACAAACGAAGAACACACTCGAGAAAAAGGTAAGAGGTTTCTCATCTCACTTTCATTTCTGTGAGCTTTTTCATTGTTCGACACTTATTTCTTGTATGTGATATATGTTTAATACCATTTGATATTTAATAATATGATTATATTTATATTAATGTTATTAAATGATTCATTTGAGGGTTATTAAGTTCTGTTCATATGATTCGACCGATTACATTGTGGTAAGAGACTTTGTCTCAACTACTATTTTGTTGTGACTAACTTTGAGTGGTGCACCTAATAATCCTTATGTGGGGTACCTACAGCCCATTTGAGATCAATTTTCATTTGAAATTATATTTATATTAAATATCAATAATCTCATATCATGGAAATGTTTGTTTTCTAAATCGCATACCATTTTACATACGCTGTTTATTTGGAAAGTTATTTTAATTATGGAAATATTGATGAATCCATATACTATATTCTATATGGATATTGAAAAGGCATATTTCTCTTGTATTAAATAAATTTATAAATAATGATTTGGACATGTAGTGTCGGGTGGGGCCCGTTGTATCCCCTCGATGCATCGGTAGGTCTCACGAGACAAATCAGTTTGGCGACAAAACCTTCAAGTTTGTTTACAAAAAATCAGATAGGTTTCTACCCACATAACTAAACTATTTTTATGGTATTGTGGTATCATGTTCCAGATACATGATGTCCAATTAATAAGAATTCTATTTATTCATTATCATTTATTTTTATCCATGAGGTTTTCACTGTGGAAAAATCTATGGATGCAGTATCATTCTTAGTTTATTAATGGTGTGAGTTTTTCATTTATTCTCCATGCAATGTTGATTATGTCAAAGTGTTTACAATTAAATTTTTATTGATTCATGATTCCACAATTTCTAACCCTTAATGAGCATTTGACCTCACCCATTTCATTGTTTACCTTCAACAAGTGATGATGAAGAGACCATTTCTTGACTTCCCGTGGATGTAGTTTTTAGTTTTTGTTATGTATTGTATTTTGTTACCTTTTCCAATGTAATTTGAGTTACATTATTGTATATAGTTTATTCAAGACTACTAAACTGATCATTCCTTCGGGATTTTCATTCATTATAACCATTCCAATATAACAAGTAATGCACCAGCTCCGGTCTAGAGGGGTCGAGGTGTTACATTCATGTTGGGTAGAAGCCCAAGGTTGCATGATCGAGTAGGAAAACTCAAACATGATTTAAGACCAGGATGAGGTGAGGCTCGGAGACATAGTAAAACATCTTGTAAATTTTATTTCTTTCACTTGTATTGTATATGTTATTGGACTAATGGGTGTTCAGATGTTGAGTTATTATGATGCTGCTTGGTTTGTTTTCTTTTTATTGGGAACTCTGATATGGGTGTATATTCTCCTTATGATACTATCTTAGACCCATTTTGCTAGTAAAAAACCCTTAGCGCATAGGGATGCACAATTGAGGTCCTAGTAGTGACCCCTATAGTCTAGGCACTGCTTAGTGTCTGCAGACCATGGGGCGGGATGTCACACCCTACGTAGTAAAATCCCATGCTGGGGGATTTGAACCCGCATTTCATGGGTGTGATGTCAAAGAACAAACCAAAATGTTTCTTTCATTCTTCAGATAAATATACTTGTTTATATTTATATATATATTTCTATATTTATACAAATAAATTTTATTTTTATAATATATTTAAATAAATTTAAATATATTACCTATATATTCAATAATGTATTCATATTTATATTATGTATACATTAATATTATGTATTGAACACATTTATATTAATGTATATACAACAATAAAAATGGTATATATTAAAAAATATAGAATATATATACAATAATGTATTCATATTTATATTATGTATACAATTATAAACTATAAATTTATTCATAAATTTATAATATTTGCCTTTATATTATATATTAAATACATTTATATTAATGTATACACAAATATAAATATGGTATATATTTGTAAAATATAGAATATAATATACATTAATGTATTCATATTTATATTATGTATATAATTATATAATGCACATGTATGTATAAATTTATATTATATAAATTTTTATTATATATCATAATATATATATATATATATGTATAATACAAATGTATATATATATATAAAATACAAATAAAAATACATATTATATTACAAAAATATATAAAAATATATTTTACAGATACAAATATATATACATATATATATTATCTAGTTATATGTATACAATTTTAAAAAATAAAAATATTATATATACATATATATATGTTATATTATACATGTATATAAAATACAAATATATATTATACAAATACAAATACAAATACATATTATATTATACTAGTACAAGTATATATATTTATATACTATATATATATACAATTTAAAACACACACACACACACAATATTATATATTTATACATTATACACACACACACATATATATATTGTATTTATATATTATATATTTATACAAATAGAATTAAAAATTATATAAATATAAATATATTATAGATTTATATACATAAAAATATATATTATATATTTATTAATACATTTACATGTACACACACACACACAAACATATTATATTTTTATATGTATATAATTAAATACATTTATATTATATTATATATGATATACATACAATCAATAAAATATATATTTAATATAATTATAATATCTATTAATATATTATCAAATTTGTTTAAAAAAAGTAAATTTTTTTTGAGGGGGTTCATAACCACTTCTAATCTATTCAATTAGTGGTGGTTTTCACCCCCTATATTTAAAAAAAACTAAATTGAGCATATTTTTTGGGCAATTTTCCCAAAATCTCCGTAAACTTTTAATTTAAAGGATAAAATATACCTGATCTATTAATTTTAAAAAAAAAATTATTTTCACATACACACAATATATTTTATTTATATAATTAAATACATTTATATGATATATTATTTTTACAAATATTTATAATCTTCATAAAATTAAATACATTTATATAATATATATTTGTGTAATATATATATATATAATATTTATGCTCTAAATTATATATTTTAATATATTTGAGTAAATATATTTATAATTAAATTTATATTAAGAACATATATATAAAAATATTTATATATTTATAAATATATTTATGTGATGTATTTATATATTTAAATACACACACACGCACACACACACACACATATATAAATTTTTATTTATCTAATATACCAAGACGGCTCCACCATGGATTTGGAAACCAGACTCATGACCCCAAATTTATTAATAGAAGGAAACATAAAAGAAAGGGAATGGGTGAAATAAGGGAAAAATTCCCTTATTAGAAAAAAGAGACCAAACATAAGAAGTCAATTCCTACAAGTCACTCTAGATCCAAAATTCCTAGGATATGTTCCTGTACCATTTATATGTAAACCTCTCCGCCTTGTCTTGACCTATTGTTGGGGATAATATTCTTTATCCGATGATGATTCAGATGAGACCTCTGAAATATTTAAAATCCTAAATTTCCAAGATAGATGTGACGTCTCGAACCCGGATACCACTTAATGGGTTCCCCGATCCCGGTGGACACATGGCCTCAAGTGCATCTCCCCGAATGTCAAAGGCTGCTGACTAGTAGTGAGGGCCTAGGGTGTGTCTGTAGGGAGACTATGCCCTCATTACCAAAGTGTAATGTAATGGATGAATGAAAACATAGGTAAATAGCAGAAGAAATATATATAAACAAAAGGCATAGCGAAAAATGGATACAACATTAATAATAACTAAAACAACTAGAATACAAATACAATAATTGATGATGATATGTCATGTCACTAGAAAACTGGAAAACATGGATACAAGACAAAATCCATAATATGTTCCAAAATAGTATAAAGGAAATCAAAGACTATCCCAATCATCCCAAGTTCCAACTCGGTCCTCTTCTATTAACCTCTAACCTAAACAACAAGCAATCAAGTGTTCGAAGATGAGTTCTTCCCTTTATCAACACCTACAGTCAAGTAATCTACTTCGGGTACCAAACAACACCTGGAGAGGGTGCAAGATAAATCTTTGTGGGTCACCACCAACAATGTCTATAATATTCGGACAGTTAATGTAATATAACAGTGTGTAAGCATGAAAATATAAAGTAAAGTAGTATAATGTAACTAAATACCCTAGTACCCGCTTTAGCCCTCAGCTGGTGTCTGAACATGAAACCAATCCATTACTTGATTGTTACCAATTTATCAACAAGTCAGTTGTTAAAAATAGTAATGGTTCCAAGATGTAATAAAGAAACCTGCGATGATATTTAATAATTAAGTTCAAAGGTATTAACCAAGGAAACATAAGACTCAAGGGCTGCTAACTCAGTATTATATGAGTCTATATAAGGGGTAAGAGTGTAATCTAAGGAGCATAGTCTAAGGAATTCCACAATGATATTCCTACCAAGTACAAGGAGTGAATCTAAGGTAAAACAAGGCTAAGAAACAACTGGACCAGATAGAATTTAACCATGGAATGAACTTGTCAATACTGGATCCAAGGAGTGTATCCAAGGTATCCTGGATCCAAGGAGAGTATCCAAGGCATCCGGTAGTACTACATGAGGTATCCTACAATGTTATACCATCATCCAAATCTAAGACAAGGATCAAGTTCTAGGCGGGTCTAAATCTAAGAAACACGTATCCTTGAATCAGAATGGGGTTCCTGAGTTCTCAGGGAATTCTCCAATCAGAATCCAAGGTGAGATCGAGTCAGTCCATTCCTATTTAATAGTGAAGTCATATAATATTTAAATTGGTTCAATCCTTACCTTCCATTAGTGTGAATAGGCTAAGTATCATGGAACCCTTTAATCAAGTCATCATTAATCAATAAATCCATTTGGTTCAAGCCTTGCCTTTTATTAGTGTGAAAATTACAAGTAGCATGAAACCTTTATTCAACTACATTTAATGAGGCCAATCATATACTAGTATACTTGCCAATCCACATTTCACATTTAATTGTAAAATCGAAGCACTTAACTTAGGTGGGTCAAGTGGTAAGAATTCATGGTACTTTCCATTATGAAATTCACAATATAAACATTCCATTTAATATAGAAATCTTACCCTTAGTGAGGTCAAGAGAAGGCACAACCGAATGATGGATAAAACATGTCAAAACATTAAAAACCCAAATATGTCATAAACTTTTATAATGGGAGGATTGAGTTGTGGGTGTAACCGCTAACAACTAATCATATATTTGGAAAGATAATACCAATACGGTTATAATGAGTATAATCATGGCATATAAATTTTATAAGAGGCACCCAAAAAAGAAGTGGGCTCCAAAAATATATTCTAAAATTGAAAAACTTTAGGAATAAAGTATAGACCACCCTCTTTAGTCTTGTACGACTCTCCTCCTACAGTATCAACCCTCAATTTTCTTCTGACCAAAGTAGATTGTTGCACATAAAACGTGAAAAATGGAATCTCGATCAATTTATGGATGTAGGAAATCTATTGATCTCTTGATTAGGTCTTTAAAAAGATTCAAATGGGTAAAAATTGAGGAAAATCCCGCTAAGTGAAAAAACGAGTTCTTATAGTCTTTCCCCTTAAAAGAACTCTCCCTTGAGTTCACCTTCCAAATGTGGAGAAACATTGTATGAGAACAACTATGACCATTGGGAAAGTATGTCAGCTTCCCTCTCCCAAGTCTCATCCTATACTCAGCTGTGCTGCCATAACACCCACACCAGAGGGAAAAATCGGCCTCAGAGCGCCTTCATTCTCTAGCCAATGATGCGTACATGATACTCCTCAAAAGTAGCATTGAAATATAAATCAACTTCCTCGAGATGAAAGGTATGATACATATCATCTTGATACTGTAGAAGATGTAAAACATGAAAGACATCATGCGTGGAATGGTACCTCCGATGTAGTAGAAACCGATAGGCTACCAACCAGAATCTCTCTAGAATTTCAAATGACCCTACATAATGAGGTGATAGCTTTCCATACTTTTGCAACCATCTATGCCCAAGCCTGGGTGATACGCGAAGAAAATCATGATCCCTGGCCTCGAACTCTAGATTTCGTTGACGGTGATTGACATAAGATTATTGTCTATACTTAGAAATAGTCATATGCTTCCTGATCAGCTGAACCTACTATGAAATATCCTAAACGATATGAGGACCTAGTAGGGCTACGTCACCTATCTCTAACCAGAAGAGGGGTGAACGACATGACCTACCATATAAGGCCTCAAAAGGATCCATCTTAATTGTGGCCTGAAATATGTTATTATAAGAGAAATTGATGATATGGATATGATTCTCCCATGAACTTCTGAAATCAAGGACACTTTCTCAGAGAATGTCCTTTAGAACCTGTATCATCTTTTCTGATTTTCCATCAGTCAGTGGGTGAAAATTATTTCTTAGAAGCACCCAAGTTCCCATAGACTTCTGAAAAACCCTGACAGAACCGTCAAGTGAAACGAGTATCCCTATATAAAATGATAATACAAGGGACCCCATGTAGTCATATGATCTCATAGACATATATTCTTCCCATCTCATCAAATGATAAAGTCTCCGGTATAGGAATGAAGTTGTCTGATTTTTTTAGTCAGTCAATAATTACCCATATAACATCACTACCCCTCAACAACTTTGGTAAGATGACTAAAAAATCTATATAAAAATCTTCCCATTTTAATTTTGGGACTAGAAGCAACTATAATATTCATTTAGGTATCTGTTTCTCTGCTTTCACCTACGGAAAGGTAGAACACCTAGTGATAAATCCTGCTATCTGATGTTTCATCCCATGACACCAATATTAGTGTTTCATATCTCGATACATCTTGGAGATTCTTAGATGAACTGCCCACTGAGAAGCGTGGGAATCTTTTATCAACTCTTCTATTATGTCTATAATAACCCATATACATCAACGTAGATGCAGGACATCATCTGTATCCACAGAAGAATCTAGAGGTGGGTTATCTCTAGATATACTCTCATAGAGAACCAAGCCTTCAAGATCTGGAAACTGTCTACTCTTTACATTCTCAAGGAGGGAATATGAAACTGTCAAGTATTAGAGGTAATACTACTCGTGACTGTAATGAAACTCTATATGTAGCTCAGAAAATAGGGCCATCAATTTCTCTTCATTATTGGCTTCCCATATGATATGTGATTGAGTTTTTTGACTCAACACATCTACGAACACATTGCCCTTCCCAAGCATATAGTCAAGATAAAAATAAAATGATTTAAATATTTGACCCATACCCATTGTTTGAGGTTCAATTCATGCTGTGGAAATATATATTTGAGGCTATTGTGGTCATCATACACCACAAATCACTCACCCATCTGGTAATGTATCTAGCAATGTAAGGCGTGAAAAGCTGCATCTAGATCAAGGTCATGCATTAGGCAGGTTCTCTCATGAGGCCTCAACTACTGATATCCGTATGAATCAAATTTTTACTACTACATCAGCACTTATCCTAGGACGATGCCTAATGCATCATAGAAGACAATATAACCTTTTATAGGCTTGGGAAGAATCAGAATGGGTGTAGATACAAGAATCCCTTTCAGCTCCTGAAAGGATTTCTCACACATTTCTGACCACACGAACTTGAAACCCTTCTTTGTAAGACCAGTAAGAGGTGAAGAAAGATGTGATAAGTCCTTTATGAAATTACTATAATATCCAACCATCCCTAAGAAACTGTGAAGATCAAACATGTTCTTGGGGTGATCCCAGGAAACTAAAACACTAACTTTTTTTGGGTCAACTGATACTCCTGATTCTGATATTATACGACCTAAGAAGTGAACCTTTTAAATCCAAAAGTGGAACTTATAAAACTTCAAATAAATCTTATACTCTCTCAATGTACTCAGAACGATCTCAAGATATTTTTCATGGTTTCTACGAGTACGAGAATACACCAAGATGTCATCCACAAAGACCATGAAAAAAGAATGCAAATATGAGTGGAACACCCTATTCATCAGAGCCATGACAACAGAGGGAACATTCATAATACCAAAAGACATAACAAGGTACTCATACAGACCATAACTACTATAGAAGGCTGTATGAGGTATATCTGATGGCCTGACTCTTACTTGATGATAGACTGATCTTAGGACTACCTTAGATAATACCCAAGCTCCTCGAAGTTGGTCAAAGAGATCATCTATTCCAGGGAGTGGATAACAGTTCTTGACCTTAAGCTAGTTCAACCGTCAGTAATCCACGCATATACGTGAAGTTTCATATGCCTTATTAGAGAAAAGCACAGTTTAACCCCAAGAGAATGTACTGGGCCGTATAAAGCCTTTGGCCACTAAGTAATCTATCTTCCACTTGAGCTCCTGAAGCTCATTAGGTGCTATCCTATATGGAGGAATGGACACTATAGCTTCTCCTAGAACATGATCGATTATAAAATCTACCTATCTCTCAGAAGGTAAAACAGAAAGGTCACCAGGAAGGACATCCATGAAACGATACTATTGGAGGGAAAAGAACATGATATAAAACCTAATACTTCATAAAGAGATTGGAAGTATGGGTGTTCACTCAACCTAGTCCATGATGCTCTGGTCTATCTCTATAAGTCTGGACATCACACTCACCCTTATGTAGATAAATTCTTCCCTCTAGTGATGTAAAAGATACCCTACAGTGATAGTAGTCTATAAAAGCATGATAATGTACCAACCAGTCCATTATGAGTGACATATAAGCTAGTCAACTCAAGAACAAAGAGGTTCCATAAGAAAGGGTAACTACCTACCTCAAGGGGACAGTCCCTGCACTGGCGTATGCCCTTTGTTCGTACCCCTAATGGTGTATCAAGGGTCATTACACCATAGTGATACTGTATATCTAGGTTGATACTCTCCATGATAGAGACAAAGAAAAAAGAGTTTGAAGCACCTATATAGAACAAATTAGATACTATAGTAGAGGATAATAGAATATTACCTCTTACTGTAGATGGTCCTACAACCTTATACTTAGGTATTGGATGTAATATATGCAACTAGCCTGATCCGCGACCTTGTGAAATAGATGGACTACCATGATCATGACTACTCTGCTAGTGCTACTGGTGATCAGTGGTCTAACTACCATGACCACGACCTCCTACTCATCTAGACATGCTGGTGGTAATCCAACTCTTCACCTGACATGGTGTAAAATAACTCTCTCCTAAAGGTGGAGCTTGTGCAAATCCTTTCCCACTCGAAGCTGGTGTAAAGGTCCTATAGAAACGCTGAAGATTCCCCATACAGCTACTATCCCAACACTCCAGTGGGTCTATATCACACTGAGGCTTCAAATGACCCCATCATCCACACTGATGACACACTAAATATCTATTTAAACATGTACTCTAGATGTCACTTCCCTGACGAGAAACCTCAAGAGAACATTTCATACCACCAGAAGAACTATTGGCCTACCACGACACTGATCCTTTAAACCCAGTACTATTTATATCCCTCAGGTTGCGCTCAATGATAAGACCTTGATCAACTATTGAAAAAAATGATGGAAGTAGATAGACATTTACCTGTGTATGGATGGCATACTAGATTCCATCCTCAAATAATCTGGCATGCAAAATCTCATCACCAACTAGAAGCGGTGCAAAGTGCTGCTACTCTCTGAAACATGATAAATATTACATAACTGATATAGAACCTTACTCAAGATGCATGAACACTTTGGATATTTCATCTCTTAGTTTCTGAGGAAATAACTAATCATTGAATACAATATTGAGGTCAACCCATATCATTCCTTGATGGAGATCATCCTGGGTAACCACATCCCACCAACGCTTGGCCTAATCCAAAATCATGTATGTAGAAATCTTGAATCTTCTCTCTAGAGGCATTTTTAGATTCTCAAAGATAGATAATATGGCATCTTTCTAAGACTCAATAGCCTACAGACTTCTATCCCCTAAGAAAGTAGAATGATGCTGCTGTGTGAACTCATGGGTCAGATCAGCCATCGTAGGTGCTACTCATAGAGCACCATGCATGGACTTCATTAGAAGTAGGAAACTATCAAGAACATGGGAATCAGTGCTTGGATCAGGTACAATAGGTGGTGCCACAAGTGGTACTCCTAGAGGTAATACTGGTGGCTAAGGGCCCCTTATGTCTAGAGCATTGTTATTGACACCTTTCAGGAGAATGACAAAAGGATTTCATGCTAGCGTTGGTCTAAAAATTCCAATAACACACCTTAGAACAAGATTAGAAGCATCATATAGCATAACTAGAAAACTCTGAACATTTGAAAACTCACTACCTAAGGTATACTACCCCAACTACCCACTTTGATGGCTAGGTATTGGTAAGTTCTCAAGTATAAGTTTCAATTTTTTTCATGTAATCACCTGGTTCACTCCTTTAACTTTCATGAACATGACAAGTCATGATAAAGAGGTGAAAAAATTTCATATTATAAGTCATATTCCATCTTATAGTAGATATTCATCCCCATTGAATTAGTTCCCATATACCTTATCAATGAAAATGATACCCATTTATTTATAGCATAATGGATTGACTCAGTAAATTACTCATACCCACCCATGAGTTCCCATACACCTCATGAATTGAGATAGGAAATCACTCAATAATAGCCAAGAGAAATACAATCATAGGTTAACTATCACAACGTCACTCAATAATCACAGGCATATCAAGTAATGAAAAGTAGTGAAATGCACCTATATGGCATGGGAATATGCATGACATGAGAATTTTAAGGGCCTATAATGATGCATGTAACAATGCTCCTTTCCCTTATATCATCGGGCCAAGGGTGAAAGAAATTCCTCAAATAGAGTAATAATCATTAACTCCACACATCATTTCCATCACCCAATGGTGAAATAATATCAACTGTAATAGGAAAAACTAAAACAACAATTATAATTTAGGCAACATGGTTTTTTACCCCAAACATGGGTTCACGGTGCCCAAATAGGGATTATGACCAAGTCCCAAAAATTCATAATCTCTAATATTTTATCTCCAAATAGTAAATCAAGAAAAGAAACTACCTATGATACCACTTTGGGACGTCTCAAACTCGGATTCAACTTAATGGGTGCCCCGAGCCCGATGGGAACGTGGCCTCAAGCATGTCTCCCCGAACACCAGAGGCTACCGACTAGCAGTGAGGGCCTAGGGTGTTTCCATGGGGAGGTTATGCCCTCATTACCAAAGTGTAATGGAGTGGATGGATGTAAACATAGGTAAATAGTGGAAGCAATATATATATCAATAGAAGGCATAGTGTAAAATATAGAGAATAATAATAATAATAACTGAAACAACTAGGATAACAATACAACAACTCATGATGATATGTCATGTCACTAGAAAACTGGAAAACATGGATACACAATAGTATGCATAATATATTCCACAATAGTATAAATGAAATCAAAAACTATACCAAGCATCCCAAGGTCCAACTTAGTCCTATGCTATCAAGGTCCAAACTAAACAGTAAGAAATCAAGTGTTCAAATATAAGTGCTTCCATTTATCAACCCCTGCAGTCATGTAATCTACTCTAAGTACCAAATGAAACCTAGAGAGGGTGTGAGATAAATCTCAATGGGTCACCACCAATAGTGGATATAATATCTGGCCCATGTAATGAAATATAACAGTGTGAAAGCATGCATATATAAAGTAAACAAGTACAATGTGACTAAATACCCAAGTACCTGCTTCAGCCCTCAGATGGTGTCTGAACATGTAACCAATTCATTAATTTATTTTTACCAATTTATTAATAAGTCACTTGTTAATAATAGTAAAGGTTCCAAGATCTAACAAGAAAACCTGCAATAATATTTAATAATGAAGTTCCAAGGTAGTAACCAAGGCAACATAAGCCTCAAGGCATATTAAATCATTATTATATAAGTCTAGATAAGGGGTAAGAGTGTAATCCAAGGAGCATAATACAAGGCATTCAACAATGATATGCTTATCGAGTCCAAGGAGTGCATCCAAGGTAAAATGAGGCTAAGCCAAAACTGGACCCGATGGGATTTAACCATGGAACCTACTTGTCAATACTAGATCCAAGGAGTGTATCCAAGGCATATTGGATCCAAAGAGTGTATCCAAGGAATCCTATAGTATTGCATGAGGGATCATATGGTGTTATACCAGGAATCCAAAGCTAAGATAAGGATCAGGTTCTATGTTGGTATCAACCTAAGAAATCCATATCCTTGAATCGGAATGCGGTTCCTGAGTGCTCATGGAATTATATGATTAGAATCATAGGAGTGATCGAGTCAGTACATTCTTATTTGATAGTGAAGTAATATAATAATTCAATTGGTTCAATCATTTACTTCCATTATTGTGAATAGTCTAAGTAGCATGGAACCCTTTAATCAAGTCATCATTAATAAATAAATACAATTGGTTCAAGCCTTGCCTTTCATTAGCGTGACAAGGCCAATTTGCATGAAAAATTTATTTGATTACATATAATAAGTCCAATTCATATACTTATATACTTTCTAATCCACATTTCACATTTAATTGTCAAATTGATGCCCTTACCTTAGGCGAGTCAAGTGGTAAGAATTCATGGTACTTTACATTATGAAATTCACAATATAAAAATTCCATTTAATATAGAAATCTTACCCTTAGAGTGGTTAAGGGAAGGCACACCAGAATAGTGGATCAAACATGTCAAAATATTAAAAAACCAAATATGTAATAACCTTCTACAAGGGGTTGATTGAGTTGTGGGTGTAACCGCTAACAACTAATCAAATATTTGTAAAGAGTATAACCATACAGTTCTAACAAGTACAATCATTTCATATAAATTTAAGAAATGGAAATTGATGAAATCGATGGGCCCCACATGTATATTCCAAAATTGAATAAATTTAGGGATAAAGTATAGACTACCCACCTTAGCCTTGTACAACTCTCCTCCTCCAGTATCAACCCTTGATTTGACTCAAGTCAGAGTAGATCATTGCACATCCAACATGATGAACAAAATATCGATCAGTTTCCTAATGAAGGTGATCTCTTTATCCCTTGATTAGGTCTTTAAAAATCTCAAAATGGGTGAAAATGGAGGAAAATCCTACTGAGTGAAAAACCGGGTTCTTTTATTAGATCCTGAAAGTTCATATTTAAATTGGATCGAAATCCATCTTCAATGTTATTTGATAAAAACTTTTGGAATTTTAAATATTCATTAAAACCAAATACTTCCGAATCCATCAAAGAGAAATTGGATTCATTTTTTGATAAATACCAATCTTCTACTTCTTTATTGAGGCATTCAGTGTGCCTTTCTCTTGTAACGTTTTCTAATTTATGTAGAAATATAATTTTGAGTGGGTTGTTCATAAACCCCTATAAATAACCACCCCTAATATGATATGTTTTATAGGTAAACCTCACTAGAGGAGTAAAATACCTTAAAATACTTTCTAAAATATTCTCCATGAAGAATAAAAATGGGAAAAATATCATCTATATTGAATTTAGGGATTTGAACCACCATTGTCCAAAGGATGATTTCCCGATTCCAATGATATAATTACTAATCGATGAAACAAACAATTTATAAGCCCTTTCATTCATGTATTAGTATTTTTAGGATAACTTGAAACTAATATGTATTGAGGATGAGGAGTCAATTTATTTTAGAGAACCCCAAGAGGTATATTTCTAATGGCTAATTCCCTTTTCCTTAATAAATTCTAGTGCTACTTACCAACATGCCATGCACAAAATCTTTAAGTCCTTTATAGGGGAAAAATGGATTTTAATGTTAATTATTTGGTAGTAAAATCCCACTATCAGTGTGATAACTTATTCAATATTAAGGTAATGTTAAAAAAACTATGCTAATATAACTTGAAAATGAACCCGTTGAAATTCACCTTCTGGGTGACAATAGGGAAATCTCTTGGATTCATGGTACACTTTTTTGGTATTGAAGTTTAACCTAAAAAAACTAATGCAATACTTCATAAAAACCTTTGATTTTTGAGAGGAATATATGTATATATCACTTAAATCAGATTCTTCATAGAGAGCCTCACTAATAAACATTTTCTTATCTTGAAATTGATGAATAAATGAATCAATTATCAGTGGGATGAAGAATTATAGAAGGACTTAAATGAACTCAAGTAGTATCTTTTACATCCTCTAGTACCAATACCACATATAGAAGGGAAAATCCACAATCTATTACTAACTCAAAAAACAGTGTTGGAGGTTGTGACCTGATATATTGATTTTGAGAAAAATTTCCTCACACTGGCCTCTGGAGTGCAGAAGATTTGTGATTACTTTTAGAATCATGAAGTACACCTGGTTTCCTGTATGGATCCATTCAAATACATTCTAGGTAATCCCATGTTAATGAGAATATTATCAAGATGGGATGACATCCTATAATAGTTTTACATTCACTCTGTATCCCAAAATGTGATCAAAAGATAAGAACTTGAAAATTTGTTTCAGCATACCCTACCATAGAGGATGTACCATTAGACATGAAACTCCCAGATGAATATGTTTTCTTCATACATGAATATATTTTGATCTTCTCAAATTATAATTGGGATAAGAATAGAGTTCCTAAAAATCAATCAATTCAATTTGGGGATTGTGTTTGTTTCCTTGAAAAAGGTAGTCCTACCATATTATTTCCTCATCTCAAAGGGGTGTATTGATAATGAGGTAGAATAGCAGACCCACATAATAGATTTGGAACTATTTTTATAGATAAATATTTATCAATTAAATATCAAAGGTGATTAATATTTGGTTATCATGAAAAATAATGGGGACTATGATATCAAGACATAATAACTAATAACTATCCTCAACTATATAAAAAAGTTTATATAATAAATTCATTTAGAACCAATGATTTTAAACATTATGTGCATGAAAATGCATAAGTTGATGCATTGGAAAATGCATATACCACCCTTAAAGATCAAGATCAGGAATAGATGGTGATTCAAATTGCACACTATAGGGTGGTCTCTCCATTTATCAACAATTGAATAGAGGAAATATGAAATGACCCGATCATAACAAGCATATATTTTACATAATTTCCATAATTTAAACATTACATCTCCCAAATAAGTACAAAATCCAATAACCCAAAGGTTTAGTGTCTTTGAATATTAGATAAAAACTAATCCATGAGCCTTAAATGTTTAGACCATAATCTTGTAATAAGACATGATCAACAGAGAAATATATGATTACAAAGAAAACAAAATCATAAACTTTTTCTAAAAGACATGATAAAAGGGAATATAAACTGAAAAGTATTATCTTGAAATCATATTATATACCATATAGAATGAATATATAAACATGAGACAATAAACACGATCCATGGAGAAAAAACACAGGTATATGGCATAATCACAAGCATAGGTAAACCATAGATTTGTGCACCTAGCTAATCACAATAATTTCCATGCACATAGTTATAAACATAGATAACCTCAATCATATCCATGCAGAACATTGTGAAAATATGTAACCATAGTTATTTCCATGCACAGCATTGTGAACTAGATGACCTCAATCATTTCTATGCACAACATTGTGAACAAAGCTAACCATAATCATACCCACACACAACATTGTGAACAATACTAACCATAATAATTCCCATGACCAACATTTTGAATATATGTAACCTTAATATTATTTATGAACAATATTTTGAGCACAAATAAATAAAAACATGTCCATTTAAAACATTGTGAATATATATATCCACAATCATGTCCTTGTACAACATTATTATCTCACGATATACAAATAATTACCCAATTTATTGTAGGACTATATCATACCCACTCTCCATATAATGATAAACCATACATATGTATTTCACACAAACTTTACCACATTAATACTTCAATTATAAAATAATTAAAACATGATAAATAAATGGGTTTCATGAAGCATTCCAAAACACTAGATTATAATCCATCTAGAGAGAGAAGGTCGATAATATCATTAGATCATCTCCCTAGTAAGGTAAGATAAATTAAAGGATCATCATATAGATGAAAAAATATTTATAAGAACATTAGAAAATTTATTTTAGAAATAAGAAGAAATATACTTTAATTTTTTATAACTTTTATTTTAAAAGGAAATAATATTTTAAATAATTGTTTTAGAAAAATAATGAGAAAGTGAATAAAATTTACTTTGTAAAATCATAAAAACCTAGAAAGGAAGCTTCATAAAGGAAATAGAAGAAAATGGTGGGAGAAATTAATAGTGTAGAAAATGTTTAAAGGAACATTTAAAATTTTTATAAATAAAAAAAATTCAATATAAATTTTCATTAAGTAGTAAAAAAATTAGCGATAAGGATATCCATAAAATCAGATGAAAAACATAGAAATAAAGGGTAAAGATTCTCAATAAAAAAAGATAAAAAAGGTTAAGACTACTTACAAAAATTATTTCGATTGCATTATAAACCAAATGAATATTAAATAGCAAGGAGTTATATAAAAACCATAAATTACTATAGTATAAGAAAATAGATAAATTTTTAGAGAGAAAAGAACATAAAATTTCACCTAATGAAAATTTATTCATAGACAACCACAATTTCAAAGTGAGATAAAAAAATTATTAAATTAGAATTTCTTAAAAATACTTAATTATTTTTGGGATGTTATTTATTTATTTTAATAATCATTCTATTTATTTTATTAATAAATTTTATTTATATAATTATTTAAAAGTAATAAATTTAACAAAAATAATCAATTCATAAAAAAAATTTATTTTGAATCAAGGGTATTTTCTCAAGTGAGTTAATATATTTTAATTATATTCAAAAATAATTTATTTTTTACATTAAATTACTTATAATAAATAGTATTAACATCTAAAAAAACTTTATTTATATTAACTATATACTGATAATTCCAAATTGGTATCATTTTTTTGGTATTATCACCAATATATAAATATCCTTTTATAACATTCATATAACAACTGTATTACCTTCATACCATCTTATAAATTAATTTTATTATAACTTCTAAAATCAAAATTCTCATGCCTTTAATTTTTTTTAGGATTTTATAAAATAATTTTTATTTTCATGATATTTTTTTGTCATTGTAGGTTTAGTTATACTAATGGTGACACTCAAAGTTTAAGATGATCCATCAGATTTCCTAGCTATAAAAATATTATGATTTTAAATTTATTATCCCATTTTAATTTATACATATTTAAGTGATGATATCATATATGGTATGTTATAATCCATGGAATGTAATATATAATTTCTTGTACTTTTGTTGTAATGCTCAATTATAAGTGAATACATTATTATTAGTTTAATCCATTTATTATATGATTTATTTTGTACTTATATTTTTAGTCATTATAAATAATAAAAAATATAAACTAGGGAAAGAAAATGAACACTTAAACCTGGCATGTTACATTTTTCTCCCTTAAATAAATCGCATCCTCACAATTTTAATTTCTCTTATAAATGAATATAGATGACTTTATTCTTAGTAGTCACAAGTAGAGATATAATTTATAATGTTATATCTAATTTTCTATCTTGGTTAAGATTATGAAACTCAAAGTTTCCCTCATAATAATCATATTTTTATTTTTTAAATTTTCATTACCATTTGTTCCAAATATGCCATCGTATTTTTATTGAAAATATTATTACTGCTAACTCTTGATTACTCATCGAGTTATTTTTCTCATAGAACTTTAATTGATGTGATCCATAAGCTACCCCCATGCAATTTTTCCCAATAAAACACCCAATACCTCTTTTTTACGCATCAATTTATATCAAAAAAACCTTCCAAACTTTACGGTAGTGTGAGTATAGGTGCAGTGACCTTACTTCTCTTGAGATCCTTGAAAATTTATTAACTTTCATCTGTTTTGAGGAACATGAATCCCTTCGAAGTTAACTTGGTTAGTTGATTTAATACCGATGATATATTTACCACAAAGAGTTGACTGTATCTATAAAATATAAAAAATATGGATATCTATCATAATAATTTTTATGGTTCATTCTTCATTCACCTATGTATATGAAAGATCCATAATTATACCCTTGATTGTGATTACATAACCTAATAAGGATGACTTATATATCAATAATTCACACTTTCAAAATTTAGAATATAGTTTATCCTTTTTCAAGGTATTGAAGAAAATTCTCAAATAATATTTTATACTTCATTACTCTGGTAATATATGAAAAAAATCATATATAAATACTATCATGAATTGATAAAGGTAATCTCTAAAGACTCTATTTATTATATCCATGAAGATAACATGGGAATTTTTATATCCGAATAACATCACTATGAATTCGTAGTGTAAATATCTATGTGGGGAAATAAAATCCATTCCTAACATCACATCAAATTATAATAATGGAATAAGAACTAGGTTTACATGAAGTATATTCCCTAAAACCTCAATTTAAGAAGAGCAATATACCTAGGATGCAATAATGACCCCTCAATGTGTTTTCACTGATAATTAAATATTAAATGTTTGAGGATATGAATCAATTTTCCTATTTAACAATATAAATAAATACATAGAACAAGAATAAAATTATATATTTATAATAATGAGCATACATTTCGCCGCCTCAATTTCATTATTATGTTTCAAATAATTTACTAAAACCAAAATGGTTAACATGAATAATAAATAATAATATCTTATGAAAATAAAAGTAAATAATTATATGAATATGAAAAATCACTCAAAAGATGTTTTAATCTATGATACCTTTATTTTATACTATAATACTATTAGTTCAATTAGGGTTGATTGAAGTTGGATTTTTTATAATTCTTTACAAAATATCCCAAAATAACTCTTTGATACCAACTGAGATGAATCAAGTATAACATACATATATTTTACATTATTTATATAATTTAAAAATTAAATCTCGCAAATAAGCACAAAATACTAGAACCCAAAGGTTTATTTTCACTGAAGAATAGCTACATAAATGTATCATTTCACATTATTGATCAACATATGCAATAAAATTATCAAAAAATGAATTCTACTTTGACATATTATTGCACATATTTCACTGGATAAATGGGAAAACATAAAAAATAATAATCTCGAATGATCAATAAGGTAAAAAATATCAATGATTCTTAAAGGTTTAGATCATCAGCATGCATGAACACATGATCAAGGGATAAATATCTATTTAAAAAGAACATGGAATTATGAGATTTGTCCATAAGAAATAATAGAAGGACATATAACCTAAAAAGGATCACCATGGAAGTATAAAATATACCATCAAATATGATTGTGGAACCATCAGACAATACTCATGACACATGCCAAAAAGCATAGGTATTTGGCAAAAACACAAGCATAGGTAAACCATAACTTTTTGAACATAGATAATTTCAATCATGACTACACAGGGAGTTTTGAACAAAGCTAACTATAATCATGTTCACACATAACATTTTGTATATAGATAATAATAATAATGTCTGCACACAATATTGTGAACACTGATAACCCCAATCATGTCCACACACAAAATTGTGAACATTGATAAATGTAATCATGTGCATGCACAACATTGTGAACAAAACTAACTATAACAATGTCCACACACAACATTATGAACATATCTAAATATAATCATGTCTATGCATAACGATTTAAATATACCTAACTACAATAACGACCACACATAACATCATTATATCATGATATAATAAGATTTTCCTAGTTCATCTGAGATCTATATCAGACCCACCAATTACATAATGATAAAACATACATATGTGTGTCACATGAACATGACCACATTCATAATTCAACCATAACATAATTAACCTGAGAGAAAAATGGATTTTATGAATATTTATATAAAACATTATCATAATACATCCAGATAAAGAAGGTAGATGGTATCATTATAGCATCTACATAGCGAATCATAAGAAATATTAAATAGTGTTGACATAAATGGAAAAAAATTTATAAAAGAATTAATAAAATGCTTTGAAAAACAGGAATACATATTCTTTAAATTTTGATAGATTTTATTTTATATGCAAATATTTTTTAAAACAATTGTTTTATAAAAATTATGTGAAATTAAATAAAATTTAGTTGCAAAACCATAAAAACTAATAAAGGAAGATTTATAAAATAAACTAAAGAAAAAGGTAGGATAAAGTAACCTTGCAGAAAACATTAAAAGATTACTTGAAATTTTTTATAAATAAATTCAAATTGAAAAGAAAAATTCCTTAAGTAATAATATAATTAGAGTTAAGGATATCCATAATTTCATATGAAAAACATTTACCTAAAGTATAAATATTTATGAATGAAAAATAAATAAGACCGAATCCACTTACAAGAATCCTTTCAGTTGAATTATAAACCAAAGCTAGGTGAAATAGTAAGGAGATATTTTATACCCAAAAAATAACTATAGGATAATAAAATATATGTGGTTTTATAGAGAAAGAACATATTATTTACCTGAATAAAAATTTAGTCAAATAAAATCCCTATTTCAAAGTGATATTGGAAAGAATACCTTATGATTTTGGTGACTTTTGAATTAAAATACCTTAAAAGAGAGAACATGAAATGGAACTTGAAATACCATGAATAAAAATATAAATATGAAATGATATTCTAAAGATATATTATATAAACTATATAAATTAAAATATATTGATAATATGTTATATATCTCAAAGAAAAGAAATTGAGATGAAAAACCTTTAACTTGGATTCCTGCTCAGTTTGATATAGTCTAACCTTATTAAATAATTAAATATTATCTTAAATAGACTCTTGTAAATTAAATATTTGAGAGTCCTTATTACTAAAGGTAACCAAACATGAGAGAGGCCTTTTAGGGAGAGAATTTGTGCAGGGATTTATGAGGAAATAAATGGAAACATGTTCTTTGGGGGAGGTAGTGGATGGGTTCTTTTATTGGTGATCTTGAGTGGAATTTTTGAAAATATGTATTTCTTAATGAATAAGGAATATAATTTTATATGTAAAGTGAATCAAAAGTGGAAAAATAATTGAGATACTATTAGGTGATATTGAGTATGCACTCATACACCTATTTAGAGATAATAATTTGTGATATTTTTGGAATTTAACCCATAATTTATCCCTTTAAACGTATTTTACCTTATAGCGGTGACTAAATTTATTTAACTCAATTTTTTATGCTTAAAAATGTAATTTATCTCATTACCTAATTTGGAAATTTATTATCTTGTGTCAATATGCCAATATCACAAAACAATATAGCTTAAAAATGGTGAATATATTGGGATATCATGTGTTTATGGACTTAATATGTTTTTATAGGTGAAAATAGATATAAAATGAAGATTTTATGAAGTTGGGATGAAAGGTAATTTTAGATTCAAAATAAAGGATTTCTGAAACATTTTCTCTTATGCATTATTTCATCTTAAATTCATAAATCATGCACCCTAACCTAGAAAACCATGCAAGGAACAAAATCAAGTGGCAGTATGTCATGTATAGTTAACATATAGTTTAACTAACTTTGTGAGATCAAATATGAAAAATTTGAGATATAAATTTATGGTATAGTGCTAACCACATGGTTTCAACATGACTTACCTAATAGTTTGATCAAACAATGTACCTCAAGTAGAGGTTGATAGATTAAACCACTTAGTTGGTGAATAGTTTTCCAAACTGTGCACCTTAAACATGCTCCTTGAATAACTTTTCCAACCAATTTTCATATATCTCTCCAAACACTCTTCAACTAGGTATTATGATCCATAACTACTCATATACAATGGGGGATAGATAATTAAGGTTATAAATGACCATTTAGAGGGAGAGAATCATTGACAAGAGAGGTATTGTTATGGGAAGGAGTTACCAAAATCCATCCAAGAAAGAAATTAATGTATTTTTATATTTTTATTTTCTTCTTATTTATTAATTCATGAAAATCTAATATAAGTTTTGTTTATATAATATCATCTCGACAATTTATAGAAAAATCCAATCACGTTTTAGGGTTGTGGGTGACTATGGAGAATCATTGGAGGAACTAAGATTCCATTAATGTGTTTCATGTATATTATACATGTGTTTTAAAATTTATTTAGGTAAAAGTTCATCAATTAACTAGAAAAATAATATTAGACTAAGAATGATATTTTTACACATATATAAGGGAATTATTATGAATTAATTCATGAGAATGGGATAATTGTTTCATTACCTTAGAGTTGGTTATTATAAAGTTTTGAAAAATTGTTTATCAAATCAAGAAAAAAGCCTGAAATAAAAAATTCATAATATACTGGAAAAGGATATTATGATATCTTTAAATCCCATCAGTAAAACTTTTATATAAGATATGAACACACCTTTCAAATTCAATATCCATGAACTATATGTAATCCCATAACCCGAATGCACTTTTATCATAAAATACCCCATAGAACCCAATTTTTACCATTTTTGAATTTTCAGTGACATTAATATATTTTGAAACTAAGAATATGTTCAATTGAAATAATTTCATTATTTTTAGTCAAATAATTTATTAATGGTTCACATTATAAAATAATCAAGGTTCCTTAGTGGTTGACCCTATATTCCTATTATACTCATTGTGGTGGTAGGATGGAATTTAATTTAAGCTGCTCAAAATAAAGGAGTTGGGTGGATGACACTAACTTTTAGAATAATTGATGGGGAACTCCTAAAAGTGTATTTTCTTTTGAGATTAAGTGAATTAATTTGGGAAAAGATGAAAAATACTATTTTTTTCTCCTGAACTCACTTCTATTTTTTTATTTTTGATATTTCTATTTTACACTTAGCATATTGTTATTTTTGTCCAAAATTATGATTTCAAGAGCTACCAAATTACTCATTACTAAAGTGAAAAATTATTATAGGGTTTTCTCTTTGATCTAGAAATCGAACAAATACTGCTAAGGTGATGATAATCACTAATGGGAGAGCATATTCAAAACTCCCCCATACCAAATGTGGAAAGGGAAGACCCACCCATTTCCTATGGGATTAAAAAAAAACTCACACTTGGGGTTGGAACAATATACTCCTATTTTTATGATAGAATACACAAAAATCTAACCATGGGATCATTTTCTGAGGATATATGTTCCGTAAGAGAAGAAACTATACATGCCACAAGTTACTCAAGTACATCCAACACCTTTATGAACTCTCATGGAGTATGGAATTCAATATATCCATAAAAAATATTCAATAATTGTTTTATGAAATAAAATTGGTTATTATTCAACTCATTTAGGGAACAATACAATTTGGGGGTTTATATAGGGAAGACCCCGATGCTCACCTTTAAAGCTTCTTAGAGATTTGTGGCACTTTTTATTACAATGGAGTGTTATGGAATGTGATAAAACTTCATATATTTCACTTTTACTAAATTTATAAGGAAAAATATTAGATAAAATAGTTTATTTAATATTATATTCTCACTTGGGAGGCTCTTGACTAAGCTTTTCTAGATAAGTATTTTCCCCTATCCAAAATAGTGATGATAATAAATGACATTCACATCATTTAAAAATTTGAAAATGAATATATTTGTGAATAATTATATAAATTATGGGATATATTTAGGAAGTTTCCATATCATACCCTAATATTATGTATTCAAGTATAAACCTTCTATGGTGGACTTACCACAAGTATAAAATCCATGGTGGATGCAGCAGTAGGAGGTGTGGTTATGAGGAAGGAACTTGAAGATATTTTTATTTTTTATATGAAATGTTAGATAAAAATAATCATTGAAACTTATAGATAATGAAAAAATTGGTTCACATATAATTTTGATGCAAACACCGTGCTAGAGGACCAAATGGATATGATTTAAAAGAAAATTTCCATAATCCAACTAAACACTACTACACAGGTTAAATCCATTAAAAACCTTTATTGTAGTGAATGTGGTGACAACCATACATTGGTAGAGTGTCCAAATATAGGTGTTGTAATCTCCACTAGTTAGTTAAGGTATATCAAAAAATTATGGACTGAATATATTTTTATCTTATCAAAATATGGCATAGAATGAAAACAAAATTTTTGGTTGGATTGGACTGCCTCAAAAAGCTACACATCCAAGGACTCAAATACCTCCATGGTATACCAAAATTCTATACCATACTCCTTACTTGTAGTTATATCAGGGTAATCAGTATTCTTAGGTCCAATACCAATAATATGGTATCAAAAACTTCATCTAACTTAACCTCTTAATCGTCAACAACATGTGACTAAACAACCACAACAAGAGATGAAGTCTAACCTGGAGGAAATGGTTTTCAAGTTCATCACCATCCCAAAATATTTATTTAAAAATTTGGAGGTGATTATTTGAATCCAAGAGAAATAAATTAGGTAGCTCATGAGATAACTTTCAATGACATAAATCAACAATATTCTAGGTAGCAACAAAAATAAACGTCAAGAGGAAGTCTAAGAGATAATATTAAAAAGTGGAAAAGAGATCCCATAACTAGACCTAGAAAATAAAAAGGTGGTGTGAGGAAAGTAGAATGATTTTCCTCCACAACCTTTGCAAGAAGTAGTTGATGTCGAGGTAGTACCGTTATAAAAATTCTCACCAAAAGGAAGTGAAGTAGTGTAAGAAAAATTAGAAGAGGTGGTTAATTCATATATATTTCCTTTTCCTTTTATAGAGTGTATAAAACAATGTAATAAGGATTAAAATTAGGAAATTTTGTGGAATTGTTTAGGTAGCTCCATATCAACATTCTAATTGATAGTTCAATGACTCAAATGACCATTTATTCCATATTGATGAATGAAACCCTCCAAAAAATGAATATAGAATAATTGGTAACCACTTCCCTAAAAGAAGAATGATCCACAGTAGTTCAACACTTAATTTCACCAAAGATTCAAGACCATGGGATTTTCTCTACTATATGAACCATCAGACCACTTGTGTTCGATAAATCTATTTGTGATTTGGGTGTTAGTATAAATATTATTCCCATATAAGTCTTTTAAAAATGTAGGATTGGAAGAATTGAAGACCACCCATGTAGCTCTTAAATTAGCTGATTAATCAATCATGTATTATAAGGGGATTGTGGTATATTTTTTAGTGTTGGATGGGAAATCCATTTTCCTAACAGATTTCATTATTCTTGATGTGGAATAAAATGATAAGATGACACAAATTTTATGGAGAATATTTCTTGAAATAGGTAATGCTCTTATCAACGTCCACCAAGGGGAGATTATATTTCATGTGGGAAATTTCCATTTAAAATACAACATACTTAAGGCCATTTAGTAAGACTATCATATGGAATTAATGATTAATATACTTTCTTTAACCTATAAAAGTACTTGGTTTGAATTGAAATTAACATGATATATACTCAATAATTTAAAGAAAAATGTGATAAATAATTATATTTTTTTATTTAACAAGAAGAGGTGGAGTTTTTTTTGTAAAGTGTGGCCATTATTGGCACTGTAAATAAATTATAGATAATTTGGATAATGAAAGATTCAAATCCTTAGTGCCTTCAGTTCTAAAGGCACCCTAGATAGAATTAAAACTCATACTATCATTATTTAAATATGGATATTTACGAGAGAATGGGAATTTATCATTTATTATCAATCCCTATCTCAAAAATGATAAAAGATATAAAATATTGAAAGATTTAAAAATTAGTTAGAAGGGTGTTGGATGTGCTGTCACTGATCTAAGAGTGATTAACCACATTATTTGTACTGAAAATGTTTTTTTGGAATAAGTAGATAATCCATCTAGATAACCGCAATGAAGGATAAACCCTCCTATGATGGTGGTTATTGAAAATTAGGTTATCAAGATATTAGATGTGGGAATAATATATCAAATATTAGATAGATTGTGGGTGATCCACCTGATAGTTTTACCAAATATTGGAAATATTACACTAACCTTTATTGAGAAGAATGGGGAAATTATAATGAGAACAATCCCAATCTATAATGTATAAATATACTAAATTAAGTTAAATGATGCCACCTAGAAAGATAATTTTATATTTTCTTTCAAGGATTAGATGATATAATGTTTAATAGGACACCATTTCTATTGTTTATTGGATGGTTATTATTAATATAATGAAATTTCTGTTTCTCTTGAAGACCAAGATAAGAGTAGCTTTATGTGATTATATGAAAAATTTTATTACCACAAAATTTTATTCGACATGTGAAATGCTTAGTCCACATTTCAATGTTGTATAATGGATATCTTCCATGATACGGTGAAGAAAATATTGGTGGTTTTTATGGATAATTTTTTTGTTTATGGTAAGTCATTCAATGCTTTCTTGAAAATATAGAGTTGGTTTTAGAAATATGTCAGTAGACCAATTTATTGATTAATTGAGAAGAGGGACAAATTATGGTACAACATGATATAGTTTTGGGTTATAAACTTTTCAGGAAAGGAATTAAAGTTGACCCAACTAGTATTTAAGTGATATCTAACCTAACCATACCAACTTTAGTATGGGTGGTTAAAAGTTTCCTTGGGAATACAAGATTCTGCCAATGGTTTATAAGTGATTTATTAAATATTTCTCAATCATGGACCAACCTTTTAATTAAATATTCCATATTTAAGTTTGATGAGGAATGCATAAAATATTTTCAACTACTAAAAAAAATGTTAATAGAGACCTCGATTATGATTTACCCATATTGGAATGAGAAATTTGAACTCATGTGTGATGCAAGAAGTTATGTTGTAATATTAGTACTTAGAAAATGGGTCGAAAATATCTTTTAGATGATTTATTTTGGAATATGTGCTTAAAATGAGGCCCAAATAATTTATAACACCATAAAAAGAAGATGTTAGTGGAGGTATTTTAATTTAATATATTTTGACCATATCTTATAAATTCAAGGGTAATTATTTATATGTACCATGAAATTCTTAGATTACTCTTAAGTAATAAAGAATCAAGGTCATGTTTAATTCAATGGATGATACTAATTCATAAATTTGACTTATAAATCCATGAAAATAAAGGGGTTGAGAACCTTGTTGTTGGAACTTTATCCCACTTGATATTGCATCACCTTTAAAAGAAATAATATAAGTATATTCAGGAATATTGACTTGATGAATACATATTTTTAGTGATGGAGACACCTCAACTGTAGTTTGTAGATATCTTAAATTACGTGGCCTTGAGAATTATATATCTCTATCTATCCTTACAATGAAGAAAAAAATTATTGGTAGAAGTAAATAATTATTTATCAGAAGTCCCACAAATTTTCTGCTCATGCGGGGATGAGATTATCCACCATTATGCGCTAGATGTGGAAGTACATGAGACTTTAGATTTTTTTCACTATTCACCATTCAGATGACATCATTGACCAAATAACACCATTTATAAGGTTTTAAAACTAAGTTTATTTTTTCCCACCATGCATAAGGATTCTCCGGACTTTATCTTATGATGTGATAGATTTCAGTGAACATGAAACATTGGGAATTGATCAGAAATGACATAACACCACATTTTATAGGTAGATATATTTTATATTTGGTGTATAATTTTTATAGGTCAATTTACACCCACTTATTAAATCAACTACATTATAGTGTTTTTATAATATGTATTTAAGTGGATGGAATACAAAACTAATACAAAAAAATGAATAAATTTTTCATTTAATTCATGAAGAATAATTGTTTTTCTGGTTTAGAGTTCTCTAAGTACTCAATAGTGATAGGGGTAATCATTTTAATAAATCTATTTTGAGAAATATGTTATTTAAATTTAGTGTTACATATAACATGGTAACACCTTAGCACCCCCAAACAAGTATTCAAGAAGAAGTTTCTAACTAAGAAGCAAAAAAAATTCTAAAAAAGATAGGGGTGTTTCAATAAAGGATTAGGAAAATAATCGAGATGATGCCTTGTGGGCATATATGATTTCATATAATACTCCTTTGGTAATTTATCCTTTTAGGTTGGTGTGTGATAAGGAATGTAATTTTATGATTAAAGTCAAACAAAAGGAATATTCCTTGGTAAAAGCCATCAATTTTGATCTTAGGATAACCAAGGAGAAATGAAAGCTATAGATGTCCTAGTAAGATGAATTTTAGAGGGAGGATTTTGAAAATGTATCAATTTACAAGGATAATACTAAGGAAATACCTGATCACATGATTTCATAGAAGACCTTTCAACCTAGAGATAAGGGATTGATTTTTAAAATTTAGCTAATTATTTTTCTAGGTAATCTAAAGTCCTGATGGTTGAGGACCTTTATAGTGATCAATTTCTTCAACCATGGTTTGGTGGAGATCATATGGGATAATGGATAAAAATTAAAGGTTAATGGGAAGTGTTCAAAACCATATTTATAAATGTAAAAATATATTGTTGACAATTTACACAATTTAATTCAATTATAAAGAGGCCCAGATATGTCTATATTGAGACATTAGTTGTATAACTCATGAGAGGTAACATAATATTTTATAAACACATCTAAATATTTTTATATTTTGAGTTTTTTTACTTTAGGATATCATGTTAGGGTGTTTTTTATTTTTGTGTGTTTTTCTTGTAGTATGAATATTAAGTAAGTGATTTATGATTTAATTTTATCATGTAAGTATTAAGATAATATTTATATAAGTTTTAATATATTTTAAACCATTATGAAACTTAAATTCTTATTCAAGTGAAAGTACTTAATTTAAAAATGGGCTAATAACTGAGTTATGAAATCAGATAAAATGAAACAGTTGGTCCTTAATTTACCAAACCTTGGTCCATAACTCTGAAATGTGAAGAACATGTCACAATTAGCTCACATATTTTATGCATGGGTGATAAAAATGCATTAATTAGCTATGAAAAGATGGAAAACCACTTTCTAATATAAATCATATGGTTTCTCTATGGTTTTCTAAACCGTGTGGAGTAACCATGAAACATTTTAAACACCCCATATAATTTATTTTTCCCCAAAATAAAACTTAATATTTATTAAACTCCAACTGTGCTTTATCCATGTTCCATATAGCCCCATATTTTCTCTCCTCTCCCATATCTTCCCCCTTCTTCCCCACCTTCTCCATCCCCTCACTTCCATGTGAGAAAACCGAGGTATTAGTTTCTATTATTTTTCTTCTTATTATTCTTCCTTTTCCTCCATTAGGTTTAGACCACTCATATTCTCCCCCTCTCTTTCGATTTTTGTTTCATTTAAATTATTTCCATGATTTTCTAGAGTCTTCATGATTTTATTTCAAATCCCTAATTGTACACACAATTTTCACCATTTATTTTTCTAATCCATTAATTTTTCTTTACAAAACTACATTGGTTTAAAAATGTCATGAAATTATATTAGTGTTTCCATGATTTAATTTAGTTTATTTTTTTTAATTTTTTAATTATTTGTAATTATGTATTGTTTTATTCATGCAAGGACTTTCTCCAAAACATAAAACCTATAATGGACACTACATCCTCTAAACACTACCACAAAAACATTTTTTCGCAGCGCCCCCCTTTATCAGCACTAACGAAAAAGCGCTGATAAAGGGACCCCCCTTTATGAGCGCTTGCTTAGTAGCGCTGATAAAGGGGGGCCTTTATCAGCGCTTTTTTTAGCGCTGATAAAGGGTCGGCTTCAAAAAAAAAAATTAAAAATATATTAATATATTAATATAGTTATATTGTTATATAAATATAATATATAATTTTTAAATATATTTTAGATAAGTATAAATGTACATTTACACTTATTATACTTAATATTTAAGATATTTATTGAAAATGACTTCTTAAAAAATTAAAAAAAATATTTTTAATTAATATTTTGATAATCATTATGGAGTAATAGTCATTTAATAACAATTTGAGGACTAAAAAAATTAAAAAAATTAAAAAAAGATCCAAAATATGTTGAAAACGCAACTCAATCTTCAAACGGGCATAACTTTTGATCCGAGTGTCCGTTTGAGCTCTACCACATATCAAATCGAAGCCTGCGACGATATCAACGTCACTGTGACTAGAAAAACCCCAGTCAAGCATTTTTTGAGGCCAAAAGAGGCCCAGAAGGCCTCCAAAACTGAGTTTTTTGTCAGGGTACCCATATTTTTTAACATTTTGTGGATTTTCAAACTCGTTTAAGGGGGTATTATTGGATTTTCTTGGTGGGGACTAAATTTATTCCAAGGTATTACATTAATATTGATATTATGTCTTTGAAATTTCATCCTTTTTTATAATGAACTACTATTTATAATCAAATATTTATAATCAAATATATAACTATATGTACATATTTTTTATATATTCGCACCTAAAAATTAAATTTTTTAAATAAATAATTAAATATATTTACATATAAAATATATTAGATTTATCTAAATAATAAATAATATCCATTTTATTTAAAATACCAATATATGAATATTTATATACCTATATATTAATCTAACTATATATATATTAATCTAACTATATATATATTAATCTAATAACTATATATATATTAATATAACTACATATATATATATTAGTATTACTATAAATATATATATTAATATCACCATAAATATATATATTAATATCACTATATATATATTAATATAACTATATAAATATATATTCATATAACTATATATATGTTAATATAACTATATATATGTTAATATAACTATATATATGTTAATATAACTATATATATGTTAATATAACTATATATTAATATAAATATATATTACTATACGAATAAATATAACTAAATATATATATATAGATATAGATATATATTAATACCACTATATATATATATTAATATTACTATATATATTATAATATAACTATATATATATATATTATAATATAACTATATATATATATTAATATAAATATATATTACTATACGAATAAATATAACTAAATATATAAATATATATATATATAGAGATATCATGAATTGGAAAACAAATCAAAATAGAGTAGTGGTAAGGGCTTAGGCGCACAGGGGGGAGGTCTCAAGTTCAAATCCTGGTGGAGGCAGGGGTGCGCGCGCATGGGGAATATTGGAGCAAGCACTGTTAAAGGGTGGAGGGGGGTGCGTGGGGTGCGTGGTGTGTTGTATAGGGGCCGAAAAGCGCTGTAAAAAGGGGGGGGGGGTTCAAGCGCTATAAAATCCCCCCCGATTGGCAGTATTTTTTAATTTTTTTAATTTTTTTTTAACTTTTATCAGTGCTAAAACGAGATCGCTGATAAAGGAAGCGCTGATATAGGACCCCTTTATCAGCGCTAAAAAAAGCACTGATAAAGGGGTACTTCTATCAGCGCTTTTTTTGAGCGCTGATAAAAGACCCCTTTTATCAGCGCTTTTTTTTAGCACTGATAAAGGGGTCCTATATCAGCGCTTTTCGGAGCGTTGATAAAGGGGACACCCCCTTTATCTAAGCTGGCTTTATCAGCGCTTTTCTAGCACTGATAAAGGCCATTTTTAGGGCTAATAAAGGCCGTGTTTGTAGTAGTGAAAAGAGCTGGTCACTCTTGTTTTGAAAACCCCTTCAATACTCAGCATTGGTTCTGTAAAAAATTAAAGAACAATCACCAATAAATCTTATCCATTTTGATAATTTATCAACACTAATTATTTTAGAAATAACATATCATGAAATTTTTATATAGGATGAACTCCAGAACTACCTTGAGATGGTATAACTTATCGACGATCTTTTAGTTTCTAGATCAGCCCCAAAGAGTTAGTCCTAGAATTTTAGCCAACTTTTTCTAAATAATTGGTTTACAATTTATTATAATATGGAAATAATGGAAAATAACAATTATGTAACATTATGATTTCTCAATAGGTGGTATAACATGCCCCTCGACTAGTTTTAATTGCTCACTAGGTTATATACTAAATAATATGTGGACACCACCACGTTTTACAAATTTTTATTGTCTTGTGAACCCGATACAACCCAAAAACTTTTGGTAAAAATATCCCAACTAGGATTTTTTTAATCTTCAATCTACTAAAGCCTCAAAGATATTGAACCTAGTACCCTGGGTCTTCCCTTCAGTCCTCACCAACAACCAAACACTATACTCAGAGGGAAATGTTTCCCAACGATACCTCTTCCTACTCCACTATATTATTGTAGATCATGATATTAACTTTTAGATATTATATGAAAAATAACTTATACAAATTTTTACGAAGAAAAATGGTATATTTTTGGTGTTTCATACATCATGTTCTTAGATGAGTGATTTTAGATTGCTTTTGATAAAGAGGCCTTCAATGAGCTTAAACTACCTCTCCATTTTCATATTAGTATGGTGAGATTCATATGTATGATTTAATTTTATGGGAATCAATATCACTTTCATTATTACCAAGATTAATGTCAAGAATAGGATAAGGAGGTCCACCCCATTAGAGTATAGCCTCAAGATACTTGAGGATCTTCCCCCCACATCACCCATATCGAGGTAGCCCACCCACCTAGCCTGAACAAATTCATGCATCCAACCCCATAATAACCATACACCACCCAACCCTTACTATAGGTAAACCCTTATAATGACCTTGACCTCTATTAAACATGTTATAAAGATCAGTATTCCATGTTCAAATAGAAGGTAGAGTCCACTAGGTGATAGTTGGAATGTGCCCACCTTGAGAGCCTTCCTCCACTAGACCTCTATCACCGTTTTCTTTTCTAAACCCTTTGTACTACCTACCGGGTGGTGGATACTATTATAGTGTCACTACATGGTCCCATAGGAAATTATTATTCATCTTGTAGTAGAGGGTTCCATAGGTGCTAGTAGGGATGAATGTTCGTTGATAAGCGGTTCCATTTTAGATTTTATTGAGATATCATGCTTAGACAATGATATTGGAAGATACCCAATCTAAGATGTGGAATATTGAGAAAATTTTAGTGATACTTAGGTCCTCCCATGGTATGGGAATGATGATTTATATTCTTATTTTCATTTTCAAACCTTATTTTATTTTCTCTTGTGATATGTTTCATAACTTATGATTGCACTATGTATTTCCTACTAATCTTTTTGTACTATAATTATTTTTATTTATCCTATATGGTGTGATTATATAATATTTATCATCTTCCATTATGGATTTTTATTCTATTATTTAGTCATTTTTTCTTGATTTTATGGTTAATAAATTAGGTGGTTCCAATAACTTTTTTTAGCGCATACACCTCTGCCCAACGGGCTCTCACACACCACCCTCCTTCCATCAATTCATTGATAATCCATGGTATTTTTCATTCTATGACTTTTATATTTAAAATTTTAAATTCATTCCGCACTTCCATTTCATGAATGTTCCCTATTCACCCTTGTCTACCTTATATGATCATAGGGGGATATGCTCGGTCCTAAGTGTGGGGGAGGGAACCTCATCTTTGGTAACCCCATTTGATGATTACCTTAACATTTCCAAGGATGAAATTTTTTCATGAGTGACTATTCAAGGTATGGTATAAATATCATATGTTCATATTAGTAAAATGATAATGGATATGGGTGAATTATTTTGAGATTCAATATATACTTGGACAAATAAACGGGTCTTTATTGTGAATAGATTATGAAAATTCAAGTGGATTTATTTAAATTTTCATATAAAAACATTGTGCCTAATGGTTTATTTTTTCATAGAGTAATTTAAATGAGTGAAACTTTTTAAATGGAAGTTTACTTATTCATTATAGGGGAGTGAGACTTTAATATTGTAGATTACACACACATGGTTATTACATGATCTTAATTTCATGATTTTTTTATTTGATTTCAAATCCATCGTGGTAATTCATTTGAAAAATTTGGGTACTAGAATAAATTTATAATATCTCACTCCAATGAAAAATTTGAGATATAAAAATAAATACAAAAAAAGAAGATGACCCTATTCTATTATTTAAAGTAGAAATTCAGTGAGACTGCATGAACAAAAAAAGTTATAGCCACCATTTTGTGTTAATTAAATATTTGTTAAACCTACAAAATTAAGTGATGATATGGGAATGTATGGAGATTATTTATTTTAAATGAAAAATATTAATTTCATATTTTAACAAAAAAATATTTGACTATGGAAACTTGGAAAATGTAATTTGAGTTTACATTAATTACTTTCTTTGAAGGTTGGTATGTTATAAAGAGTGCATATAATATTTTCAAGAATTAATCCTTTAAACTTATTTTCATTTGATTAGTATAACCTATAATATTTCTACTTATTTCTTGAATAAAATATTTGGAATGATTTTCTAGAAAACTATTTGAGGAGAAATAGTTTGTAAAGCATGGGGGAGTTTGATACCTCAGTGTGGATAAGCCAATATCACAATAAATTCTACCTTGAAAATAGTGAATACATTCAGATATCACGTGTTTATGAATTTAAGGTGTTTTTATATGTATAAAATGGGCATAAAATAAATATTTAGATGAATTTGGTATGAAAAAATAGTTTTAGAGAAAAATAGGAGTCATTCATGCACTTTTTTATACTATGCATGGTTTCCTACTAAATTCCGGAATTGTACTCGATATCCCAGGAAACCATTGTAGGTAGAAAATAAAGATGCCATACCTCTCACATGGTTACCACAAGATTTACCTAACCATGCGGGATTACCGAGTAATGATGCGAGATACAAATTAAATGGAAAATGATGACCGCAAGGTTTTCACATGGATTAAGTAACTTTGTAATCCAACGACACACCTCAAATAGAGGTTGACAGATCAAACCACACATTTGATGCACAATTTTCCAAACAATGTACCTTAACCATGCACCTTGTGTAGGAGTTGGTGATATAGAACCAACTACTTTGGTAAATTTTTTACTATATTATTCATGGTATTGAATATTAATTTATATAATATAACACGATGTTTTTTATTCATCATGAAATCTATTTTATAATGTCCTAAGGGTACTTGTTGCAAAGAAAAGTTCATGGTAGTTCCCTACTATGATGAAAACATTGAAGTTACATGGAAATATTGTGAAATAAATTTTCTATGGATAGATAAAATTGTATGATTGGACATATATAACATTGGCTATAAGGGGAAGGAGGGTCATAAGACATTGTGACTACTTCACATGTAGTTTTTCCATTGTAATCTCAAGAGAGGAGATTATGAGAATTGGAAAATAAATTGGAATTCTAGAAGATTTATATGTCATTGGATATTCCTATCTACTTACATGCATAGTGGTCCTTAAAATTGAGATTATTATTAATGCATAACATGAGTCGTTTACTTTGATGAATTCATGGAAACCATGACGACATATGCTCATAGTGAGGTAGGATATATTGGGTGCATAATGAGTGATAACAATTAATGAGTAATTCAAGAAAAGATTTTTTAATTCCATATAATAGAAGTATATATATGTAGACATTTTATTGAAATGAAACTGTATGATAAATCTATGTCTATGGTGTAATATTGACATGTCCATTTCTTGAAATTTAAATAAATAAAATTATAGAATATCAGTTGATGAGACATGTGATGTACCCTATTTAAATGAGATATTTAGACAAATGAATTACATTATATAGTGATAATTCATATGAGGTTTTATGTCATTGCAACATTAACTTATTTTCCTATGGGTTCCTCAACATGTTACTAGATGATAACCTTGGAATTTAGGCAATTATGCCTAATACCACTGTGAAAGGGGCCTATAGGGTCACACACTTAGTGTATCCATGAGCTATGTTAATTTATATATAAATTTAACATGTTGAATAAATTTTATTTCCATATGAGGTTTAATAATTATTCATGTTTGGTTGATCACAAATATCTAGTCACTAGTTTTTTTAGAGAATATATTCAAGTTGAATATTTAATAAATATTCATTCACTATTCTAGAGAATATAATATTTATTTTATCATTTGTGAATAATGAAGTTATATTTATTTATTTATTCAATAAATAGTTATTATTATAGCTTCGATAAATACAGATGAGGAAAGATAGGCTGAGTTGATGGTCCAACAAAAATGATATATTAAATATCATTTGAATAAATATTAATTTAATTATTCATGAGATGATATTTATTTATTTTAAATTTTATTTAATTAAAAGTAAATAATAATAATTATATTTTTATTTAGACATGGGGTTTACTGGAGATTAAGAGAATAATAATGGCCCATGTTCAATTATTATTCTATGAGCTTAACTCTACATGAACCATATTATATTATTCTCAACAGTAGGAATTTTCACTGTGCAGAAAAAATTATAGAGAATCATCTCAATATCTAGAGAAATATTCCTCTAAAACACATTATCCTCTTCCACCCACTTGATTATATCTAGAATAAGAAGAATCATACTGCCTCAAAGTGATTCTATTGGAGATCAATGATGAAAAAAACAGGTATTTAAATCTTCCTTGCTAGAACCTATGGATTTATGAAATGATATTTAGAGGTTCATGGTGCATGTGTGGATCATAATTAGAGGGATTATATGCTTGAATCCTCTATATTAACGATGGTACATTCTAAATTTATCATTTGATTCATCAATTAAGAAAACATTCCAATACAAGGTAATTATGAATTTACTTAAATTAATTATAAATTATATTTGATGATCCTATCTCATAGATTCCAAGGTTGTTATTCATCTAGTTCCAAGGAAAAATCCAAAAAAGTTGATGAATTTTCATTATTGAGAATGGGTTCAACCACTTCCATTATGCCCCATAACCTTCAAGTGGGATTAGAGAGGTCATGTAATAATTTATAATAATTTATTATTTTTTGATCTATTACACATGATTTTTGTTAGTTTTTCATTTATAGTTTATTAATTATTTTATATGAAAGGTATTATTACATGATCATTCATTTTTATATGATTTAAAGAGGTTAATAACAAGCGAAGAATGATTGGATATTCTATTGAGAGGTTCTGAGGATTCTGTCTAGTAGACATGGTTATATGATGTTTAACTAAAAAGTATATTCTGTGAACTAATGTTCACTGTAATTTTACATGATGTGAGATAGAAAAAACCTTAGGAGGTAAATAAAATTCAAATTCCCTTAAAAAAATCACATTTTGACCGGTCTAGACTAAAATTTTGTTTACTAGACTACAAGATATGGAGCTGGCATACATGTAGTGTAGCCTATGTAGAATCACAATGAAAGGAATGGAATATTCATTGTAGAAGGTGAATTATAAAACTTCGACATGAAATAAGTGACTGGTAGTCATTCAATATGGATATTACACAATTTTGAGTTGGTTTAAACACTATGTACCTCATTAATTCTGTAGTTGAAATACACATCGATCCCCTGTGAATGCACTGTAGAAGATGTTACATGATGTGTAGTCCTTTATAAATGTTATATAACACATACCTTATTTCACGCACTGTACATGACATTGCCTTTTTACACACATAAGTTAATTACATAGATCAAAATTAATTACAATATTAATCCAATATATACAGAGTGTTACCATGGTTATGCCATATGACTCAGTTTAAAGCATAATAAATTTCTAATTAATCTTTGTGTTAATTTAATCAAAAACTAAATGCTATATGGATGTCATACATTCCATGTATTTATCATTAAAATTTAAATTAGTACACACAAAGAATTTTCATGAGTAATTGTATGTTTTAAATATGTTTATATATTACTTAGATTGACACACTACACACCATTAAATATATGAAACATCATATATGCGGTATATGCTATGTGAATGCACACTACATGACTGAAAATGGAATTATACAGTTTGGATGGGTACATGCCATGTTTACTCATAGTATACACCTTGCACATAATTAAATTTAAATATAAATATAAATTTAAATTATTTAATTTGTTTAAAGTTATAGTAGATGGTTATCACAAAGACTTTTCATTTGGACATTAATATTAAATAAATAAATAAATAATTGAATTCAATTAATCACATTTATCATAATTATATAGAAAAAATTTAACTGAATTCTAGCTAGTTTACATTTGAATATTTGTTCCATGTGTATATGATCATGATCTTGACCGACCTATTTACACTTTGGTTTTATTTTAATTTGTTTATTATTGTATGGGTTTGTAATAATTATTATTAAATTAAAATGATGGCCTCCATGTCACCCCCTCCTTCTTATTTTTTAAGGGTCTATATGACCAAAGTTTGTTTTATAGAATCCAATTAACCAATACATTGGTTCCCATCACATTCATGTGAGTATAAACATATATAAAGGATGAATCCCGCATTTTATTGGAAACAATTCATGTTTTTGAATCAAGGTGAAACAAACCAAGGAGATTCATATGAGGATAGGTGGAATGCCAAAACTTGATCCAAGCATGGTTCTAGATTTTATTCACCTAGGTTTAAGGCTTTTTTTATCATCCGCTAAATAAACCAACTATTAGAAAACCTCATGATCATGCCACATTATTTATTTTATTTATGTTAGTTTCACAGATAATTATTTTTGGGTGATTTATTATTAAATAAATGAATTTATAAGACTGAAAGATGGAATTAAAATAAATCGGATCATGGATAAATTTTATCCAAAAATGATTAATCATTTAAGTAAAATAAACTTAATATTAATAATCACATAATTGGATAGAATGATAAATTTATGCATAAAAATTTAAATCCCTTAAATCAAATATTAATTCAGAAAATCCTTCCATTACTTGGGTTGAAATTAAACCATAATTCAAAGTGTTTGGATAACCTCCACTGGGGTGCTTTCATTTTTTTAGGGAATTGTTATCTTGAGTTTTGGGTCAACTTAACCTAGTTCTCATTAAGGTTTGATCACCTTCACGATAGATAGTGTAACTAGTAGGAAAGTTTTAAGGAAATCCAAGACTAATATTTTAGAATTAGGGAGTGCACTCAATGAATTAAGAGTTGTGAGCTAATGAAATTGGAATGTTACGCCTACCTAAATACCTTCAATTAACTTGTTTGAACTCTGTATAGATTATGAGAAGGGGAATATAGATCCTTTCCAATTTTATATCCATATAACATGATATTCTGAAATCTACAGTGATGACTATTTTGCTTAAAAAAATAGCCGGAGACTAATAAATAAAATTTATTATGTCATATATTTTGATAATCAAGATGAAAACAGAAATATGCTTTTAATTCATGTAGATTATGTTATGAAAAATCATAATAACACTATAATATTTCAGGATAGACACTACATAAAATTCATTGTATAATATTGCTTTTTTATCGATGGTTTATTAAACTGATTCTAATAAAATTGAAAGAATTTAGTAGCAGTTTTTCAAAAACCACCACTAAATGTTATCCATTTATTAAAAAATTATCTTATTCCCAAACCCCACCATTATCCCCCAATCCATCCCTAGACCTTAATCCCTTTCCACCACTGTGTTTCCCCCACTTTTTGACACTCTGGTTTCCCTTGACCCCCACAAACCCTCACCGATGCTCTGATTTCCCCCAACCCACTTGATCCTGATCCCTCTCCAACACTCCAGTTTCCCCTGAGCCCCCAAGAATGATCCTAAGTAAGTTCTATGGTCACCCCTGAGCCCCCTAAGCCGTAACCCTCTCCCACACCATCACTGGTGCTCTGGTTTCCCTTAAAACCCCAAGTTGTCTCTGCCCCCTCTCTACATACATCCCCTTCTCCCATGATCCATCATCACTATCCCCCCTTCTCCCCTTATCCTCATATTCCCAACTCTCCATTTGATTTCAAAAATTGGTAAGCCCTTATTTCTTCCTATTTTATTCTACTCACATATTCCCTTTCCCCCTATAACAATTTTTATTACTACTATCAACCCCAACCAATTTTTGAGTTTGGGTTAGGATTAAGGTTTTCAGATGTTCAAATGATGCGAATTTGGATTGTCTAGGTAGAGGAGGTTGTTTATTGGATCTATTATGCATTCTACTTCTTGTATACATCACCTGGGTCTTAACTATAAGGGCTATCTTCACGTTTCACTTTAAGTTCATGTATTTTATTGAACATGTATTGTGTTTTATGTTTAATTAGTTATTATAGACTGATAATTGATTAAATATTCATTGTGAATTAAGATAGATGCAATTATATATCATTATTTTCAATTGTACTGAATATATTTTAGCTAGTGTGAAGCATGTTATTTTTATACATTTTTAATGTTAATATTTATTTTGTATTATTCTTGTACTATTTATAATTAATGAATCATGTAGGTAGTTATTGATTTTTATATTCTATATAATGGGGGATCTCCTATATCACTATATTATGTCTACAGATATTTAGTTTATCCCCCATGTAGATGGTTCAATCTAAATTTTCTATAGAATCATTCATGCACCTTACTCTCTTTCATGGAGGGAATAGTTTCTCAAATAATTTTTGAGTCCCTCATCTATAGTTAGAAACATATAGAATAAAAGGGGTTTTATCTAAGGTGATGTGAATATCCTTAGTTGAGTCCTATTTGGATCACTTGGGATGGGGTGTTACCCATCCATGATTAGTAAGGTCACTAGTTAAGAGTTACTTTCATATATGTTGTAGAAACCCTCACACCTCTCTTTCATTATTAATTCACTCCCTATTTTATATCTTTACCAATATAAACTATAATTATATAAACATAATATAAATTATATCATGTCTTTATAAAATTAATATAAAAAATAGTGTATATATATATATCTTATCTATCCCCTCATTTAACATTTCCATTCGTGTAATGTTTTACCACATAAAGAGATGATAATTATTCTCTAATTATAAATACCATAATTTATTTAGATTTAGTATATATACTTAATAAATATATAATTATTTATGTTTATCCTTTTGTAGATGACACGACTCATGTACAAAGAAAAAATAATCAATACTATATTTTTTGAAAAATAATGGAATTATTTGAACTACCATTTCTTTATATATTATATTTATAATGAAAATATAATAATTAATTATATAAATGATAAAAAATAATATAAATAAATATAAATAAATTCTGTTTTATTTTTTTAAAAACAATATTATAACATAAAGGAGTTTTAAGTGTATGAATGAAGCCCTATACTTATGGTAAAGGAACTATCTCTCAATTGCCTCTATTTTTTGAATTTATTTCCCTTTATTCCAAAATATTATTTTATGTGTGGTATTATTTCTTATAGATGAATCCAATCAATTTTAAATTTATTCTATTATATTTATTCAATTTAAATATTCCAATTTGGTTGACAACAATTATTTATGGAAACTCCCAATTTTCTCATCAAAATCATATTTTCTATATGCCTTATTTTTAAAAATTTCATGTAATTTTATTTTCAGATGTCATTTATTTTTTTATGGATTTTATATGGGAATATAAATTTAATTTTAAATTAAGAATTTGGTATGTTTTTTATATACACCCTAAAAAATGTAAAGATGTTATCTTCTTAATTCCCATGTTAATTACATTTGAATTAATTTCTCTTGAATTACCTTATCATGCATGATTTATATTTATTGAATGATTTAAAATGATTTATTAAAGGATCTACAAATGGATTTTGTGCTTGGAATAGATGTTTCACGTGCCTATATATTGTGAAAATAGTTGAGTGTCCCTCTTGAAAATGGTTTCTCATTGATTTTTTTTACAATGAACAAATATTTCTATTTAAATGGTTTAAAATGGTTTAAATAGTTATCCTAGAAATATGAGACATTCCAAGAGGTTTTTAAAATTCCTAGTGTCTTTTTTAATGGTGATTGAATTTTTAAAGGGGTGTTTGACATTAGTTTTGTATTTAAAATGTGCGTCTGTTGTTTTGGAGGCATTTTTTAGGAATTGAATGTAGTTGGACTTTAATTTTTTTAAATGGTTTTGAGACTATAAGTATCATAGTGGATTTAGATGTTTTAAAAAGGTGAAAGATTGGTCTTGAAAAATTGGAGCATAACACCAGTTGACTTCCTTTAAAGAGAGGTGTCATGCCTTTTAAAAATAAATTTATGGAAGTAGTTAGATTTCTAAATTTGTTTTCAATGTGTGGTTTGTTAAATGATTTTCAAAGATAATTTTAAATGTAGTTTTGAAATGGTATTAAAATGGATTTTATTATGAATATCTTTTTGAAAGCTTGATTGAAATTTTAAGAAAATTATTTTTATAAATGCGTGAGACCCTCTTGAGCCTTGTGTTACTATAGTTATTCCCAAGGAGGCTTGTGATCCAATGGGGGTATGATTCTTATCGAAGCATATTTTTGTGTTTCTTAATGTTTTATGGTTTTTCTCTAATTTATATTTTACATAATACTTTCCATGATTGATTTCCTTTTTATGTTAATCTTTTTAGTACTTATATTACTCTTCTAATAACTACTTGTGTTGTGTTTTTGTCACATCCATTTATCTATTTTCCTACTTAGTAATAATTATGTGTTTTAATTTTTTAATAAATGTGTTGGCACCTTGTGATATATAAAGATAGAATTTGGATCACATTTGTAATGACCCTCCAATTCGCATTGGCTTGAGAGTGCAATGAGTCATTAATAGGACTTAATCGACATCCCCAAGATGACAAAGGCTGGAAATAAATGCCGAAGGGTTTCAAAAACAATTGGGGGATGATTTACCCTTTAAGAAAATAAAACCATACATTAACCATTCACTATATGATGCATGAAACAAAGAAATACCAAATCACAACTTCATTTATATTAAACAACATCAGAGTACACAACATCGGAAGACTAAACCAAACATCAAAGTACACAGCAGAAAGAGAACAACACAAGACTCCCAAAAGACACCACAACTCTTTGGTCCACCAGCTTCAAGCTCCACAGCATCTCCCAAACATCACCACAAGCCACTAGTAAAGAGATGCTTTACCTTTACCTATGTCTCGGAATACAACATATGAAAAAGCACCAAAGTGCCAAAGTAGGGGTGAGTATAAAACTCAGTAGGTTTTCCCCAATGAGTTGCCTACTCATGCCACTAGGATAGAAGAGTTAGACACATTTATATAAAAACAATTTATAAAAAACATTTTCACCAAAGCAGTTTATAAATAAATATAAACAAGTTTTCCAAAACCATCCATGCTCAAAAGAATCAAAGTGAAATTTAAACCAGCTTTTATAACAAGTTATTTTTCCAGAAAAATGACCAAAAAAATTTCAAAACAAATTTCCAAACCATTTAAAAAACATCCCATTTTGGCATTCCCAACCATTTCACAAACCCTTGAAATCAACCATTCATGCTTCGTTATGACAGTTACATACTCATGAGCGGTCTCTCATTGATCTACCAAGTCATCACAAGGTAATTATTTCCCATGTGCCATTACACCTTTGGCACCGAGCACAAGGTCATATTTTAACCAAGCCTCGTACATATAGTTACCATCATGCCATTAAACGTTTGGCACCGAGCAGAAGGTCACATTTCAACCAAGACTCATACAATGCAATATGAACACACACTACACATTTCTAAAAATCATGTCAAACTATCCTTTTTATAAAACACATTTTATTGAAAACCATTTTCCATCCAAACCAAGTGTGTTCAAACAATTCAAACCATTTCAATAAATATGCCTTTGTATTAAAAAACAAATCCATCAAAACCATTTCAATAAAACACCCTTTTTATTGAAAACCCATTTCTCATAGAACCATTTACAATTTCATCAATTTCATAATTTAAAATCAACATTTTAAATTCAAATAGCCAAGCCACTTTGCACACAATTCACCAAGATTTCACAATTTCATCAAAACCATAAATCATCACTAAAGAAGATTTATTACATGCTTTTCACAATAAATTCCATTCAAATAACCAATTTGAAACTAATCCAACCAATTATAACAAGAGGAGTTGAGAGTGAAGACACCTACCTCAACAAAAAGGCGAAACCAAGCAACAGACGAAGAACGCTCAAGATCACCGGGTCAAAACTCAAAAAACCCACCTTAGATCTCTTCTCCTAACACAACCAAGACTAAATCTCATCATATTTGGAAAACACACACTTAGATCTACCCATAACGAGTGTATATCTAAGAAACTGAGATAAGACAAGAAGTCTCTATGAGTGGATCTAAGAAAACGATCAAGAACAAAGGAGAACAATCAAATACCTCAAGAATCCGGCTTCGATTTTCCAAGAGAAGCATTCAGATCACCTCTGGAACGATGGGAGAACCCAATTTGACCTTAAGAGAACCAAAATCCTGCGGTAGGGCCACTTAGGATATTTAATGAGGAAATTATAGGAAAAAAGAGTTAGATCCACAATTTAAGGATCTAATTTTAAGTGACAGCATGGTTAGTCCACACGGTTTGACAAACCGTGCGCTAACCGTGCGTTAGCTACTGCCTCGACCACCCTTCTCGCACGATTTGTCCGCATGGTTAGAAAAACCATGCACCGACCATGTGAAATACACTTCCTCCTCATTCATCCACACATGGTTTGGCCGCACGGTTTAGACAAATCGTGCGCCTCTCGTGCGACTTCCCCTTTGCCTCAAAACATCATTCCAAGTTCTCCCGACTCTCCCATTCAACACCCTTAACTTTAAAACCATGAAAATCATCAAGGGATACATACCTGAAACCGGGGGTACTAAATTATCCCCACCATTAGTCTTTCTGTCCCCAGAAAGTAGAAAACCATCACTTTCCTGAAAGAGTTCTGGCCACTGCTCTTTCATTTCTTTCTCGTGTTCCCAAGTCTCTTCCTGAATCTGACCATGTTGCCATAAAACCCGCACTAGACCGATGATTTTCCCATGCAAGACTTTATCCTTCCTATCCACATTCCGCACTAGGATATGTACCAATGAAGCGTCCGGATCTAGGTCAACATGATCCCATCTGATCACATAGTCAAGATCGGGTTGATACTTCTTCAATTGAGATACATGGAACACATTGTGCACCGAACTGAATTGTGGTGGTAACGCCAACTGATATTCCACCTCTCCAACCAATTTCAGTATCTCAAAAGGGCCTATATATCGAGGAGATAATTTTTCCTGCTTCCCAAAATGACGATGTCCAAGTCTTGGAGAGATTCTCAAGAAGACATGATCACCCACAACAAACGCCAACGGTTTGCGATGGTGATCTGCATAAGATTTCTAATGACTTTGAGCCATATCCATCCTCTTTCTAATCAATTGAATCTTCTCCATTTTTTCTTGGATACGGCTCGGCCCAACTAGTGAAGTTTCAATAGTTTCCACCCAGTATAGTGGAGAATGACAAGGACACCCATACAATGCTTCAAACGGAGCCATGTGTATCGAGGCATGATAATTGTTATCATATGAGAACTCCACTAAGGGTATATGCTCATCCCATGACCCACCAAAATCCATTACACAAGCCTGAAACATGTCTTCCAACATCTGTATCGTCCTTTCAGATTGTCCATCCATCTAGGGATGATACGTCGTACTCATAGTCAACTGAGTCCCAAGGGATTGTTGTAAGGATTTCTAGAAATGATATGTGAACCTCAGATCTCTATCTGAGACTATAGACACTAGTACACCATGTCTCTTTACCACATCCCGGATATATATTTTTGAAATATCTTCCACCGTATGGGTTTCAAGAATAGGTATGAAATGGGCCGACTTGGTTAGATGATCCACTATCACCCAAATGACATCGTCTTTCCGGACCGTTCTTGGAAGACTTGTAATAAAATCAATTGATATCTACTCCCATTTACACACTGGGATAGGTAAAGACTGTAACATGCCAGCTGGTCTCTGATGCTCTACTTTAACCTGCTGACAAGTTAAGCATCGCAAGACAAACTCGGCCACCTTCCTTTTCATGCCGCTCCACCAAAACTGCGCCTTTAGCGCCTTATAAATCTTCTGTGTACCCGGATGTACATCCCATCTTGAATGGTTGTAAGAATTAAGGAGTTGTTCTTGACAAACTATAGGTACAACCATCCGATCTCTGAAACAAAAAAATGATCCCTCTTCTAGTTTCCAGCCATCAATGGTCTCCCCACCATTGAGTTTTGAACTCATTACCAGCCATTCTGCATCAGATGTTTGTGCCTCTTTGACCACTTTTACCAGATCAGGAACAAGTGTGACTGAAAAGAAAACCGCAACATCACCTCGGTTTTCACATTCCACATGCATGTCGGCTAAGACCGACATCAACTGCCATTCGTCTGAAGATTCATTTGACAATTGAGCAGACGACTTCCTGCTTAATGCATCGTTCACTGAATTGCCCTTACCCGGTGTATACATTAAGTCAAAGTCAAATATTTGAAGATACTCCATCCATCTCCTCTAGCTCAGATTCAAATCACGCTATGAGAAAATGTGTTTTAATCTTTTGTGATCTATAAACATAGTAAATTTCTCACCAAAGAGATAATGTATCCATGTTTACAAGGCATGGATGACAGCAGCCAACTCCAAATCATGTGTTGGGTAATTTTTATCATGCACCCTCAATTTCCTTGAGCCATAAGTAACCACATGGTCTCTTTGCATGATAACACAACCCAACCCTATTCTCGAAGCATAAAAATACACCACGTATCCTTTCCATGATTCTGGAAAGATTAAGATAGGTGCTGATGTAAGGCAAACTTTCAACTCTTGAAAAGATCTCTGACATTCCTTAGTCCATTGAGATGCACTATTCTTCTTTGTCAATACTGTCATAGGCGAAGATAGTCGTGAGAAGTCATTGAAAAAGCATCAGTAATAACTAGCTAAACCAAGAAAACATAGTATTTCAAAGACATTCCTCGGTGGTTGCCAAGAAAGAACAACTTTTATCTTTTCTAGATCCACTAAAACACCTTTCTCAGAAACAACATTTCCTAGAAAGTGTACCTCTTGTATCAAAAAATCACACATTGATAATTTGGCATACAACTGATGGTCTCACAAGATTTCCAACACTATCGCCAAGTGTTGCTCATGCTTAGCCCTTGTTCTTGAATACACCAATATGTCATCCACAAACACCATAACAAAAGAATCCAGATATTACTAAAATATCCGATTAATCAAATCCATGAAGACTGCTGGTGCATTAGTTAGACCGAAAGGCATGACTACATATTCATAGTGGCCATATCTGCTTCTGAAAGCTGTCTTTGGAAGATTCTTCTTTTGAACTCGCAATTGGTGATATCCAGATCACAAGTAAATCTTGGAGAACCACTGAGATCCCCTTAATTGATCGAACAGATCATCAATGCGTGGAAGTGGATATCTATTCTTTATCGTAACTTTGTTAAGTTTACGATAATTAACACATGGATGAAGAGTTCTATATACTTTCTTTACAAAAAAAACTGGTGCTACCCACGAAGACACGCTTGGATGAATGAAACCCTTGCTCTCTAACTCCTCTAACAGAAATTTCAATTCTTTTAACTCTGTTGGTGCCATCCTATAAGATGGAAGTGAGATAGTACTAGTCCCCGGAAGGAGATCAATCATAAACTCCACTTCTCTTACAGGTGGTAACCCTGAGAATTTTTCAGGAAAAACATCAGGAAATTGATCCACCACAACTAGAAAACTATTTTTCTCACTCTTTTCCAATGATGCCAAAGTCAACGCTGCCAATTGGTAAGATATCGTTCCCACCATTGGTGCCAACAAGCTCTTTACACCCTTCTTTACCATTCTCTATCCTCTAAAGAGATGGTCGATGCCATCCTAAGTCGTGAAACTAACTGTTCTCCTATAATAGTCGATGTGAGCCTTAAACCTTGTCAACCAATCCATAACTAGGATTATATCATAGACATCCATATTCAACATAGAGAAGTACCATTTTAGCTCAGATCCATCAACAGTTATAGCACATGCTCAACACACGAAGGCTTGAAATTCTCTTTCACCAAGAGGAGTTTGTAGTTTCAAAACAGAAGGCACCATTTCTAGTTTTAAGTTCAACAAATCAGAAATACGAGAAGCAAGAAAGGAATGCGATGCACCAGTATCAAACAACACTTGTATGAGGGTAGAATTCAAAAGAATCTTACCTCTCACTGTAGATGGTCTAGCCTGATCATCTACCATCATCTGATCATCTCCATACAATTTGTTTGTTGCTGCACTTTGATCCTTATTTCCTTGTTGAGATTTCCCTGCCTGAGGGGTCATGGTATTAATGGAATCACCATAACTAGCTCTGTTCTGCTGGCGAGACTGATTTTGTTGTCATCTACCTATCGAAGCATACGATGCTTGCGACGCTTGGGAAGTTCCACACGCACCCGACCTCAGAGCATTTCTACAATAGCGCTGTAGATGCCCCATATTCTTTCAAATATGGTATGCTCTCAGTGGTGTTATACATTCTAGTTTCATGTGATCAGTCGAACCACATTGAAAGCAACCTTCTTTGCTTTGGGGTCGTGGAGGAAGGTTGACTGATCCCGCAGTCTGGTTTTGATCCGCACTCCCACCTTGGAAGTAGGTGTCCCTCTTCTGCTTGTTCCCAGCATTGGAGTTCCCACCCATTCTCGTGGGTATCATCATGCCTCCTCCTATCGATCCCGAGATATCACGTTCAGCAACCGTTGCTCTGTTCACTATCTCTGTATAATCCGTAATACAGAGCACCACAATCTTTGATCGAATCTCCCGCCTTATCCCTGATTTAAAGATGCATGCCTTTAAAGAATCACATGCCGCAACCTATGGTGAAAAACAGACTAAATTCATGAACTTAGCCGCATACTCGTTGACAGAGAGGCTCTCCTGTTTCAAGCTAAATAAGTCCGTCATTTTCTGGATCTGGAACATGTGAGGATAGAATTGTTTGTTAAACAATTCATCAAAATCCACCCATGTAAGGCCTTCATCCAATTTATCATGCACCGTTAAATCCCACCATTGACGTGCAAGATACTCGAGTATATATGTTTCCAACTTTACTTTTCGCTCCACTGGTGTGCCGATGAAATCAAATATACGATTCATCCTTCTTAGCCACACCTCCGCCTTCTCGGGTTCAGCATCACACCTAAAGTTTGGTGGATTCTGATTCATGAACTGGATGGTATGATCCACATGTCATGGCTCATTTCTCCGGTTTCCAGTATCCATATCTTGAAAATATTGGAAAATACTCTGAACCAACTCTTGGTTCACACGTGGTTCAGGTGCAACCACACCCTCTGTAGCTTCTTCAGGTTGGTTTTGACGACGCCCACTGGGTTCCATTTTATAAACCAACAACAAACTCCATCAATCTCACTCTCTAGCAACTGTTGGCTTAGCATTTCAAATTATATCACATCAACTATCACAACATTGTTCTCAAACAAAATTTTTCCATGTTCAACCATTTTTGAAAATATTCAACATACTTTTTGAAAATCAATCCATTTTAAAAATACACCAAATAACTTGTTTTCAAAGTCTTTAATTTGAAAATCAATTCTGCATTTTCCAAAGTTTACATCTTTGTACAAAATAATAACTCATTCCTCAGAATGCGATCTGCAATCCTAGTGGGAAGTCATTCATCTACAATGCATTTCATGCTCCTCTCATTGTCTGAACCCATGACAATGATATTTCCAACATTTTAGAAGTGTATCCAAAACACTTATGTACCCAACACCCTGGTAACTTGAAGTTCAGCATAAATGGGTTAGATAAATACATTTATGCTATACTTTTCAAGTTCCGACAATCCTAATCCTGTCTAAGATTTTAACCCAAGGAATAGACAAGAAAGAATTTCAACTCCAAGACCAAGAACATCGATGACTACTTGTTTGGAAAGGACCGAACAAGATAATACCATTTGTAATGACCCACCAATTATCATTGGCTTGAGAGTGAAATGAGTCATTACTAGGCCTTAAGAGACATCCCCAAGACGCCAAAGGCTGGCAATAAATGTTGAAGTGTTTCAAAAACAATTGGGGGACGATTTACCCTTTAAGAAAATAATTCCATTCATTAACCATTCACTATATGATGCATGAAACAAAGAAAGACCAAATCACAAATTCATTTATATTAAACCACATCAGAGTACATAACAGTGGAAGAATAAACCAGACATCAATGTACACAACAGAAAGATAACAACATAAGACTCCCAAGAGACACCACGACTCTGTGGTCCACCAACTCCAAGCTCCACAACATCTCCCAAACATCACTACAAGCCACTAGTAATGAGATGCTTTACCTTTACCTGTGTCTTGGAATACAACATCTGTAAAAGCAACAAAGTGCCAAAGTAGGGGTGAGTATAAAACTCAGTAGGTTTTCACCAATAACTTCCCTACTCATGCCACTAGGATAGAAGAGTTATCCACATTTATATAAAAATAGTTTGTATAAAACATTTTCACCAAAGCAGTTTATATCTAAATATAAACAAGTTTTCCAAAACCATCCATGCTCAAAAGCATCAAAGTGCAATTTAAACCAGATTTTCCAACACGTTATTTTTCCAGAAAAATAACCAAACAAATTTCCAAACAAATTTCCAAACCATTTCACAAACATCCCGTTTTGGCATTCCCAACCATTTCAAAAACTCGTGAAATCAACCATGCATGATTAGTTATGACAGTTCCATACTTATGAGCGGTCTCTCATTGATCTAACAAGTCTTCACAAGGTAATTATTTCCTATGTGTCATTACACCTTTGGCACCGAGCACAAGGTCATATTTCAACTAAGCCTCGAACATATAGTCACCATCGTGCCATTAAACGTTTGGCACTGAGCACAAGGTCATATTTCAACCAAGCCTCGTACAATGCAATATTAACACACACTACACATTTCCAACAATCATATCAAACCATCCTTTCAATAAAACACCTTTTATTAAAAACCATTTTCCATCCAAACCAAGTGTGTTCAAACAATTCAAACCATTTCAATAAAGCTGCCTTTTTATTGAAAACCAAATCCATCAGAACCATTTCAATAAAACACCCTTTTTATTGAAAACCCATTTCTCATCAAACCATTTACAATTTCAGAAATTTCATAATTTAAAATCAACATTTTAAATTCAAATAGCCAAGACACTTTGCACACAATTCACCAAGATTTCACAATTTCATCAAAACCATAAATCATCACTAAAGAAGATTTATTCCATGCTTTTCACAATCAATTACATTCAAATAACCAATTTGAAACTAAGACAACCAATTATAACAAGAGGAGTTGAGATTGAATCCACCGACCTCAACAAAAAGGTAAAACCAAGCAACAGATGAAGAACGCTCAAGAACACTGGGTCAAAACTCAAAAAACCCACCTTATATCTCTTCTCGTAACACAACCAAGACCAAAGCTCGTCATATTTTTCATCCACACACTTAGATATAACCATAACGAGAGTATATATAAGAAACCAAGAGAATACAAGAAGTAGATCTGAGTAGATCTAAGAAAACGATCAAGAACGAAGTAGAACAATCACATACCTCAAGAATCCAGCTTCGATTCGACAAGAGAAGCCTTCAGATCACCTCCAGAATGACGGGAGAACCCTCTTTGACCTTAGGAGAACCAAAATCCCGAGTTAGGGCCGCTTAGGAGCTTTAATGAGGCAATTAGAGGTAAAACGAGTTAGATCCACAATTTAAGGATCTAATTTTAAGTGACCGCACGGTTAGTCCGCACAGTTTGACAAAACATGTGCTAACCGTGTGTTAGCTACTGCCTCGGCCACCCTTCTCACACAATTTGGCTACACAGTTAGACAAACCATGTGCCGACTGTGCAGAAGCCACTGCCTCTTCAGTTATCCACACACGGTTTGGCCGCTCGGTTTAGAAAAACCATGCGCCTCCCGTGTGACTTCCCCTTTGGCTCAAAACATCATTCCAAGTTCTCCCAACTCTCCCATTAAACACCCTTAACTTTAAAACAGTGAAAAGAATCAAGTAAGGGTTACATACTAGAAATAGGGGGTACTACAACATTACCTAGGATCACACCTCAGCATGTTAAGGGTTTAGAGGAGTTTTTAGATTTTTCAACTTCTAATCGATCTGCTGATGAGACAATAATATTTCCATGTCCTAAAAGTAAATTTAGAAGATGTTTGAAGAAAAATGATTTTTATGAATAGTTGATATAGAAACAATTCCCTTCTCAATATTTATGTTGGATTTTTCATGGAGAATCGAATGTTACATAAAGTTTGAGAACTGATGTCAATCAATATAATGAGATCCCAACTTCATCGACAATAGACAATGAAATGAAAAACCTTATAAACAATGATTATAGAATTTATTGACAAGAAAATCAACATCAAAACATATCAGAATGACCAGTTAAGGGGGATAAAAACTTCTACTTGAAAAGTGATGTTTTTGGGACTATAGAACAACCATATCAAGATTGTAACATATTATTAGATCCTCCTCTCGATTCTGTAGAGACCAATGTAAGATACAAATTCATTGGGAAGAAAAATGCATTTCATGATTTAGTTGATGATTTAAATCAAGTTATGTATGGTGGATATCTTGAATATTAAAATCTTTATTTTCTACAGAAGTTGTACCACATCAAATTCCTATGAGTAATTAAAAATAAGGAGATGTACATGATATTGAAATTTTTGTGGGATTCATTTACTATAGCTAATATCCCAAAGTCTTTTTATGATATGAAAAATATTGTTAAAAAATTGGTCTAAATTATACAAAAATAAATTCTTTTCCCAATGATTGTATGCTTTATTGGGGAGAGTATTCACGTAGAATTGACTAATTTTTTATTCTTCTTCTATATGGTATTCATTGTGTGATGTTGGAATTCTGAATCAACATACTAATATGATGTAGAATAAAAATAACACACCCACATAGGTTTTGTTTTACTTACCTTTAAAACATTGATTTAAAATATTATTCATGTAATCAAAAATCACTGAGCACATGAAGTGGTATTCTACAAATAATAAAAATAATATGTCAATGATACATTCAATAGATTCAAAATCATGGAATAAATTTGATTAATTTCATCCAGGTTTCTCATATGATCCAAGGAATGTGTTTTTGGGGTTGGATGCTGATGGATCCAACCCATTTGGGACTTTGAGAACTAGTTATAACATTTGGATGGTTGTTCTGATCCCTTAAAATCTACCTCCATAGATGTATATAAAACAAACGTCTTTTATCATTTCGATGATTATTCTCAGGATTTTTTTATAGAAATGATATTGATGTATACTTGAATCCTCTAATTAATTAATTATAGGATTTATGGAGAAATAGTGTAGAGACATATGATGCATCTTCTAGAACAATGTTCAGAATGTATGCTTATCTGATGTGGACCATTAGTGACTTCCCTAGAATTGGTAACTTATCTAGTTAGAACAATTACATGGGTATGGATTAAACTTTTTGTAACTTTGACTTTGATCCTAAATGAATAACTTATAGTAAAAAATTATGCTTCTTGTGGAATTGAATATTTATTGATGCATCTCATAAATTTTGGTTGAACAAGTCAAAATTAAATGGATCTATTGATCATAGACCACCTCTAAAGTTATTGATAGGTTCTGAAACATTGGAACAACTTTAAAATGTTGAAACAACATTTCTGAAGGTTTTTAATTTGAATGATAGTGGGAAATAGGTTCAAAGTGAATCATCAAGTGAAATTGGAATGTAAAAATGGAAGAAAAAAGTATATTCTTCAAACATCAATATTGTGAATTTAATTTGTTGCGAAATAATCTTGATGTTATTCATATTGAGAAGAATGTTTGTGAAAATTTGATATTTACATTGCTTAATGATCATGGAAAATTTAAGGACCATATCAATTCTTGGAAGGACTTATGTAAAGTGAACATAAATCATGATCTCGGGACAGATGAGAATATAAAGTTTGCTTCAACATTTTTTTCAATGAAAAATTGGAATAAAGATACATTAATTCAAATTTTAAAACATTTGAATGTATCTGATGGGTATTCAAGTAACATATCAAGGTGTATTTACATAATGCATCATAAGTTACATGGCTGGAAAAGTCATGATTCACATATTTTGTTATGGTAGTTACTACAATTTTTATTTTGTACATTATTACTTTAAAAGGTTACTATAGTTGTACTCTAATTTTTCACATTATTCAGACAACTATGTGAGACAACTATATAACCATATGGACTTGAAAACCTTTATGAGAAACTTGTATTGATACTTTGTTCAATGGAGATGATCTTTCCTCTATCGGTTTTTACTATCATGATGCATTTAACTATGCATTTGGTCAAGGAAACTAAATTAGGAGGCCCTATACATTATCGATGGATGTATCAAATTGATAAGTACTTTATTTAACTGTTTTTTATATTAAGTAAAAAATTATTTGAACATCATTAAATACATAATTATTTTTTATTTCATAGATATTTTGGTCATTTAAAATCATACGTGAAAAATAAAGCTCAACTAAGGGCTCTATTTCTAAATTCTATTTAAGAGATGTGTGTATTAACTTTTATTATTGATACTTGAATGATATTGATACAATATTCAATCGATTTGGAATTGTTGATGACACATTGAATCATTATAAACTACATGTTAAATAAAAAATATTTCCCATTATTGGCTAATTAGTTGGGAAGATCTCAAATCTTACACTGATAAAATTGGAATTATTACTGGGACATAGATATGTGATGCAGAATAGTGAAATCACAGCTCCATTTATTGAAGTTACCATGATACAAATAAAGAAACTAATGAAAACATGAACATGAAATGAGAAAGATATAACAAAATATGTTAATAAAGAGCTTGTATAATGGTTTTCACAATGTGTATGCTCATAAATATTGAAATCAATACATATATTAGGTTGAAAAATATATTTTGTAAATTTAAAAATTTATATTACAATTTTCATATCATGAATACTGATATTTGGGACGATTTTTAAAATGATTTGAAGTTTCAATATCAATGTCCCCTAAAATAGGATTGAAAATTATAGGCTTATAATGTGAATGACATTAAATTTCATACAGTCAATTGGGAAGAGAGTTTGAAAACAAAGAATAGTTGTATATTTATGGTTAATGAATTGTGATACTATGGAAAGTTGAATGATATTATCAAATTAAAATACCACTATCATTTTTTAGTTGTTTTATTCAAATGAAAGTGGTTCGATATTACCAAGGGTTTTAAAATAGATTCCTTGAAAATGTCTTCTACGAACTTCTCTTGCTTGATGGATGTTAGTGACTATGAATTACATGATTTTTATATCTTCACATCACAATAGGAAAATGGTATATTATGTATAATATTTCATGGATGAGGGGTGGAGTGTAGTTTTTCACATAAAACAAAGATACTTGTATGATAAGAATGATTAAGTGGATGATTTGAGCTCTAACATTTAATCTCACCAACAACAAGAAACAAACTTATTTTTCCATCATGGTATATAAATTATTAGTCTTATAGGGGTGTATGAAGTTGAAAAAGTAATGAAGAAGCATGAAAATGACACGATTGAAGGAAAAAATGGTTGTATTCACAACCATCCATTAATTTATCAACTACTTATGTTATATGTGAAGTCATTCATTATCATATCTATATATTGTTTTTCCTGTAATGTGCATCCATTATCATTTCTAATTTTTTTTCTGCATGGATTTTTTGAAATATATGTTGAAAAGTTAATTTTATTTGATTAAATGAAAGGAATTAAAAAGAAGAAAAATATCACTGATCCCAGTTGACTCCCCATTGAAATTCCATCAACCACAAATGCAGCTGATGATCCACCAGTCTCCCTCCTTACAGCATCTAAGACACCCTCTGTCTACCCCAATCAACATCTCTTACACCCTCCTCCATTTTTCCAGCATTTGGAAGACCCTAATTATCAATCCCATCAGTATATGAGACATTGAATACCTATTCACAAGGTTTATTAGATAGGTAACGAGTCTTCACACTAGTTTATTCCAGAGGATGTTGGAGGGTGACAATTATAGGTACACGTTCTAATATCAACAATGTTATTGCAAGTTTTTTATACCACTAACTATTTTTTGATAAAATATGCTAACAATATTACTATAGAGACAAATATGAATAGTTTATATGACTTTAATCTGAATAGATTGAAGATAGTTTTCCAATTGGACTATTATAGTGTTCACACAGATGATGCCATAGGATTATTTAGCCAAATTATAGTCCAGTTGGTGACAGATCTAGTTACCCTTCTGATTACCCACTTATATTGGAGGAATATTCCTCAATCTTGGAATAATGAAGTATTTTATTTCTATATTAAGGTAATTTTAATACATTATGGAATAATTGAATGTAATTATGTAATTAAATTCTAATATTTTAAAAATAAATCTCTCTATACAGATGTTATTCCACTTTACCATTGCTGATATTATTGCATGAAAGTGGACACTGAAAAATTTGGTTCAGAAATTTAATGATTTTAAATAGATATTATGGAATATATTTCATGATACATCATTGAAAACTCAATAGTAGTATGATAAGGTACCTGATGGGGTACCTAGAGAGCAGTGGAAGGTGTTTTTTGATATCCATCACAATGAGAAACATGCAATATTGAAATATATATTATTATATTAATAAAAATTCACATATATAAAAGAATATAAAAAGGAAATGACATTTCATAAATTAGTATTAAATTACTTTTAATTTATTTCAGTATGTTTCAAGGAAAAATGCATCAAGTCGAGCTAAACAAATTATCACACACACTGTTAGGTCAAAGAGTTTTTACAGAAACAGATTGAATCTTGATTTTTTTTAATTATTTTTAATATTTATAAGATAACATTATTAATTTAATATATTAAATTATAGATTTATATTTGTTTAATAAAGTCAAAGAATTTAGGTCACTAAGTCTCCTAAAATGAAATTTTGTTGTATGTTCATTCAAAATCCGATGGGAGTTATGTGAATGATCCTACCAAAGAAGATGGAGTATGAATTCAATTTTCACTGTAATAAAATATGTTTAGTTGTCACTATGTTAATATTCATTTATTTAAATATAAATGATATTTTATTTATAGGTAAAAAAACTATGGGATTCCAATTCAGTGCAGCCCTTCTCTGTCTCCCAGGATGATCCAGTTGGTCAAGTCTTTGGGAAGGAGCATTCTGGTCTTGTGCGCGGGATGTATTAGGGAAAATTACCATCTGAGGTCTTTGGGAGAACACTGTGGATTAGAGTTGCATCTACTCCTAGTTGTATTTACTCCCTACCTAAATATGACCAAAGAGAGTTTGTTGCAATGAAAATCACAATTTAGGAATAAGGAGATCATGTAAAGATGCAAGATTTAGTGGTCATTGATCTATAGAATGTGTTGATTGAATTATATCATAAGATGACTAGATTTATCCCCGATGATATTTATTTGATCAATGGTTTTAATGATCAGGTAAATTACACAACTTTATAATCATTTAATACAAAAAAATTTATTTTTTAAGTTTAAATCTAAATATATAACCCTGTTTAATTTTCATGAAAATTGTCATACATTGTCGACAGTAGAGAGTAGAGATGGAGAAAAATAAAATATCAATTTAAGTTCATCTTGTTGTGATTAGAGTTGAATTGGGATTTAATGATGATGTGTAACTAATTAGAGTTGAATTGGGATTTAATGATGATGTGTAACTAAACTTATGATAGACTAACAATAATATGGTGATTAAGAAACCATGTTGTGGTTTTTGGTAGGGGATATAATTATTTCCCTTACAATGCATGAAAATCTATATTCTTGGTTCATTTTCTATGTTTTATTCTAAATTTTACCTTATACTAATAATTCTTAGGATCTTCATGTTTTTTTGTTTTAGTACTCCTCAAAATTGCATATATTATTGTTCTTTTTAAAATATATAGTCTCTGTCAACCATTTATGTAATTTATTTAGTTCTTACTTCTATTTGGTAATTCACCAACTACTTCCTGGATAACTAAACATGCTGATAATCATACATATTAAAATCCCACTAGTATTTTTCTTGTTTGTGTAACATATATATTGTTATCTTCACTGTCCTTATAGGGTTTTCTCAATATTGTTTTATATTCTCATCATTAATATAACATAGAAGATATCATTCATGGGGACACCATTAACTATTAATTTTTCCTCAAACTTCACATATCTTATTAAAAAGATTATACATGTTGAATATTATACAACATACCTTAAACCGATTTATTCATAGAGATAAAATGTGCATCAATATGTACAATCCAAAAAATATTCTCTAATTGTAATCTTACCTTAAAAATTAGTTTATTCAATAATCTATCAAAATAATTTTTCATAATGATTATCTTGAATATATTCATTGTACAATATGAAACATCTACATCATCTTTAACCAAAATTTTCAAATTATTATTCTTAATGTCATATTTTTAATTATAGCAACCTCTTCCATCATATTAACTGTTATTTAGTATGGATAAACCATGATAGAAAAGACAACTCTATTATAATAAACATGCTTGGTAACTCCAAATTACTTTATATATGTACTCCAAAATACAAATTGAGTTCATCCATATTACCTTTATCTTTATGGATGAAAAATACAAGAGAAACCATGTGGGTTCAATATTTATACAAGATAATAGCCACCCTTGACTATGAAAATTTGTTATCCCATCCCTTAGATCTCATGTGAAGGTATTTTGGGGGTTTTCAAGCACACTTTAAGATGTTATAAATATGTAAATTATAATATGATAAATTCTATTTAAAATATTTTTGAACCTTGTCACATAAGTGTTTGGGTGAAGGAATTGATAGCCCTTCTTTATCCTTTCACTTTTTTTTTTCAATTTCCCTATAAAATTACAATCCTTTTAGATTAAGAAATTGGTATTTTAAAAAATTCTAGTCATTATAATATATAAAAGGGGAATTATTCTATATATTTAAAGATACACCTAACATTTAGTTGTTTAGTAGTGTATTTCTATATTCCATCCCTAAAAATGAACTTTCATGTTTGGAATCTTCTTATTTTAAGATGAAACTCTAATTTCTTCAAATAAGGAAGGTTTGGAAGTGGGAACTCAAAGTTCTTCTTTATATGTAATAAATCATATTCCTTATTTTTCATTTATATTCAAATACTCTTCCATCTTGGATCCAATTTAGAACTTTTATAACATCTAAATAAAATAATTTTACGTATATACCAATGATATTATAATAAAATCACATCATATGCATTCAAATCCACTATAAATGTTAATTCTGATATGACATGATATATAACCCAAATCCATGGTTGGAATTCTTTCCCTTATCTTGTTAGATAACTTAGTCCATCACAATGTTCATATCAATTGTTGGAATGAATTATAAAACCAAAACCCATAATATGTTTGATAACATCTCACATGTCCATGGTTTACATTAACACCCAAACCACATTTTCATCATAGCTCCCAACATTTTTGGTATCATCTACCAAACCAATCCACAAAACCATACTATAAAATTGAATTCCAATGGTTGGAATGCTAAACCAACTCATGTCACAAGGAACCCATATAAAATCCTATCATAGATAATCTTAAGACACAATTACTAACTCACTATTCAAAATGATAATATTAAACATACCAAGAACAAACATAAAAGGCCAAGGGTTCTCACAGGTTAGAAAAAAACCCAACACTAAATAATACACAAGATAGGGTAGCTACATTCACACACCTTACCTCTTTAAAATTCCCATTAATTTATAAGGATACCATACCTTTTTCCTCACCTTAACATCATATAATTTATAACGGAGGGATCCATGGTTTATAACTTAGTTCACTAGTCTAAGAAATTCTTTCAAACACCCAACTTAGTTTCCTTTATATTATTTATGTATGAGGGTTAAATGAAAGGTAATATTTGACCTATCCATAAAAATAAACTCAAGAGGAACATTAAATAACAATATTTATTTTAATTAATTATTGGTTATTATTATTATTGTATTAAGGATTTGTTGTATTATGGTTTTTTATAAATTTAACTTGACATGTTCTGATTATGTTTTCATCATAGTGGAATAGTTTTTTATAGTTTTTATAATGAAATATTTTTTTAGATGTTCTAGGGATATAGTTTTTTCAAATGTATTTTTTTGAACAATAATATATAGCGGTGGTTAAAATAACCATTATATATGCCAAATTATTGATTAACAATGGTTTAAACTATCACTATATAAGACTAAAAAATGTTTAGTGGTGGTGTAAACCACCAATACCCCCTTGGTACTGTTTTATAGGGTAAACCACCCCTAAAAATGGAAAAATAGTCACTAAACAAACATTTCATGACAGTTCCTAGAAACTACTGCTAAATGGAAGGAACTGACATGAGTTGGATTCCGATACCAATTTTAGCAGTAGTTTTTGGAAACCATCATAGAACCATATGGGTGATGTTTAAAAAAATGTAAAATAAAAAAATAACCAGAACTATTAGTTGATTTATTTTTATAATGAGAAATCATGTCCTCACCGAGACATATTTCCAAGGGGGTATAGTTGTTTTACACACTGAACTACCAAAAGTTTTTTACTATGTGTTGGAATTACCTATACTAGTTCAACCACCTCAAAATACAATTGATTGTGGTAAAGAATCCTAAAGAAGATATATGGGGGGTTATATAACTATCTATTTCATCATGATATCAGTTATGTTCACAAATCTAATATTTCAACATAAGGGAATGGATTCATATACCATGAAATATCCTCTATTATCTTTGGAGAAGGTTAAATAGAGGCTTTATATAAATAATATTTTTACTACACTATAGTTGTTTAAACTGGAAGAGGGTACTTAGATATTGATATTTTCTTCAATATACTAAAGCATAATTTTCAGTTAATAAATTTAGGATTCCATATAGATAAGAAATTATCCATTAATATCATACTACGATCCTTATATTATAGGTCCTCCTTATTCATATAGAATTATGAGATGAATAGTATGGATGAACAACTTAGGATATTTTGACTAAGGTTCACTAGGTAAATAAGCATTTTAGAGAACTTAGTTCTATATCCCTTATGGTGAATGAAATGAAAAGGTATAGTTCCCTTGGTTGGATTGACCACCAAGGGGGGAGATTAGTGGTTTATTTTCAAAATTACATCTCTTTAAAATTTAACCTATTAAAATTTTTATGGCTCCCAATCAACTCAATATTATCTATAAAACACACCTTATTAGTAATTATAATAATATATAGAGACTCACATAATGGTTGTCAAGGTTCGATATAAAATCCTACTCATTGCTGCACTGGTTAAACATCCCAAAACAGATTATTCACTATCAAACAAGGGATTTCATCCTCTTATCAAACCAAATAAAAAATTTCTTTTTCTTCCAGAGTCCCACCAGAGTCTTCTCCTACATCCAACACCCATTGAATGAATTATCATGATTCCAGCACCAATGAAAAGACATATACTACTTCCAACACCAACTAAAAGACTTATTATTTTATTTAGAGTTGATCCAAAACTATAATGATATTAAACCTTATATATGTGAGTATTCCTCCATAATCTTATAGATTAATGTTTTCCCAGGTACCTTTTTAAGATCTTTAGTAGTGGTTTAAAGCTCTACTTTTATAGAAACTCATTTTAGATCTGGTGTGATCTGGATTTTCCTCAACTTCCTTGATACTGGATATATCAGTCTCTCTCAAAATAATATCTCAAAAAGGATGAAATATATATCAATACTCATCAGTGTATTAATTACCTATATATCACAATTATATTCACAACAATAATATATTGAATATGATCCTCATAATTATAATAGTAATTATTATCAAGTATGGAAACACCATGATCATTGACACTAGGTTATTTCCTTATTTTAATTTTTTAATAACTCCCAAATTATCTTCTCAATTATTTTGGGAATTATTTCACATTTAATTTCACAAAAATAATTCCTTATTTAAAAACTCACTGAAATACATGATAGGCTCAAGTCGTATTTTCCTTCTTCACATGGATTATATAAATCAAATACCAAGGCTCATAAACATCACCTTATTATTATGGGTATTATTTCATGATTAATAACCCATAATAATTCATCTTTAATTACATGAGGATTATTCTACAAGTACTTTCATAAATATTTATATTAAATATCTATATAATTCAGGTATTATTCCCTTTTCTTCATGTGGTTAATGAATAATCACATTCAAATTATTCCTTCCACTCCTGAAATCATCAAACTCAAATATCATGTTCATGAAAGACAACATGCATGAGAATCACATGAAAATCATTCAAAATACTATTTTTTATGGATGTTTCTACCTTTGGTTATCTCATTTCTATTTTATGCATGTATGCAATACTACATGAAAAATTATTTTTATCCCACTCCATGCATAAAAATTTCTCAATTATGATTCAGAATTTCTATTATAACATATCTCATTCAAATCTTCTTCTACCATGAAAAGTTCATTGTATATAATTCTATCTTCAAAACTCATAGTAGCACCTCCTACCATTTTATATCAAGGTATAATATTATACCATTGAGCGGTAGCTCCATCCACCATCTAGAAGTAGCACTTCCTACCATTGAGGATGATGGTATAACACCAGTAGCATGCCTTCTTCGCCTAAAAATAGTACCATATTCTTCTTCAATATTAGTGTAATTCCTTATTCATTATATCATGATGTGTTCTTCTACAACATAACTGACATTAGGTTGAAAATTATAATCAATTACCCTAACATGGATTACCCTTATGCACACACTTATTCAAGCTTTATAAAGATGGTTGTACCTTTAAACATATATTGGTTTACCTTTACCCAAGGAATTAGTTACCTATAATTGGGAGTGTAAACCTTAAATAACCATTAAATAGGACTTATATCTTCAATAATACACTTACACAGACTAATAACTACCTTTACATAACCTTATGATCTTCATCACTACCCCTACACAATCTTTGTTGTACCCTTATACAAGATTCCCTGTACCCTTACACAAGATTCCCTATACCCTTACACAGCCTTTCAATACCCTTACACAATCTTTGGGAACTCAGTTATGTATTTACACAATGTAATGGTTACCTTTACGTTTCACCCTATTACCCTTATATAAAAAATTTATTTTACACATTACCCTTATATAGTGCCTAAGTTACCTTTACACGATACTGATAACCATACACATATTACCAATTTACCTTTATGAAATACCGATACTCTTATGTAGTGAGTTACTATCATGGTTTACCCTAATGTAGGAAATACTACCTTTATATATCCTTATAAAGTAGTCTTTACCTTTATTCAGGTAATTTAATTTCTAAATTACCTTTATGTAAGTAGAAATATTATCTTAAAATCAACTAGGGCCTTCTTAAACACCTCAGGCTCAATAACTAGGCCATCAAATTTCCATTAAATGTTGTAGATAGTGTCTCTACATCCAATAGTACTAGTCTTGTATTCCTTTAAAGACAAAGACATTAATTATTATATATACAAGGATAATTGTTAAATCATGACATCCAATGTCATTAAATGAATCTATACTGATTCTCAAAACACATCCACTTTATCTCAACTCACAAAAAACACATTGAAACATTATTGACAAAAAATTCAATAAATGAGATAAAAAATCTACAAATTTATCTTTTTAATATTAGGAAATCAATAATTAGATATATAAGAAAAACTACTCAATTATGACATCCAATGTAATTAAATTAATCCATAACAATCATCCCGGAATCACCACTTCATCTCAACTCACCAAACTCACATTAACACATTATTGAAAATAAATGGAACACTTGGGCTAAACAATCACTCCATTTTTATATAATTGTAAATATATCTTCACATTTTTAATTTCAATTTGTGTGCTCAAACTCTCTCCCCCTTATTAACAATCAAATGAAAAGGTCACAGTGACAATATTCTCATATCTTCTCATTTTTATCAAGTATTTCTCATTCTCTCCCCCCTTTTCTAAGATAAGTATGATACCACATGGTTATCTAAGTAAAGATACTTATTTAGCCTATTATAAGTCTATGTGGGCTAACCTAGTGCATAAAATAAGGGATATACAGTCAATGTTGTCTATGCGATCCATAAACTACCATGCATGTGATAACATGCCAAAAAATTATCAATTATAATTTAAGGGTCCATAGAAAATTATATTTATCAATGAAATAAAAAATACCCCACACAATTAAAACAAAACATTATAATGTTTATCTGTATAGGAATAAATCCTCCATTTTTCATATTTCTTTTGTCAACCAACACTCCCCCAAAATTATCGAATGATAGAATTGAACTAGGGGTAGAAAGTATGATTTTCATACTTGATACTATAGCTTTGAAATTTTTCCAATATTTCTAGATTAAATGGAATTTAGTAATAATATATTACTCTCAAAGTTTCTCCCCATTAAGGGATGCACTCCTCTTATTCAATTTCACGGTATTCATAAGACTCCAAGGAAGTCAATCTCTTCATGTTTTCTAGTAGTGGAAACTTAAAATTTCTCCTTCAATTATATAAATTTTAGCTCAAAACACATAAAATAATAAGTATTAATGAAGGACATATGGATTTATTAGAACCATCATTCAATACAATAAATTCCTTTCAACCTAGGCCATTAGTTTCATACAATATCATCATGGGATATTTTATTTGAATTATTCCCCTGATATTCTTATTTTATGGAATATCTTTCTTCACCTTAGTCTTAATAATAGTAAATTTTATAGTTTTGGATAACTTCTCATAAATTCTTACCTCAATATTTGAATAATATTTTCCTTTAAACTTATCATGGTTTTTAGATTCCTCCATTTTGTTATCCAATTTTAATTGATTTGGAAAAACAACTAAGCACTTTTTCATGACATCCAAAATCTCCTCAGATTCTTTGCATGAATAATAATTATTTTTCTTTTGAAACATATTCATTTAAATAGAATAGGGAACCTATCATTTCAACCTTTTCATGCATACCTCATCTTTGTGACCTTCCAAACCACATTTACCAAAAAAATTTGCGAGAATCTGAAATTTGATTTGTGTAGATAGTTGTGGTTTAGATCTCATCACATGTTTTTCATTATAAATTTATATACTTAGATTCTCATTGAAACCACCTTGTTTCTTTACTATTTCATGTTAAATACATATTGAATTAGTAATAATAGTATTTATATCCATGCTTACTATAATACTTGTAACACCCTTGAAACATTTTTCTAACAGATTGGATCTAAATCTATCAAGATTTGTATTACTATTGTTTGGTTGAAACATGAACCTTAATTTTCATGGGAGGATGTATCATCCATGGAATATTGTTCCCTTCCTTTAATTTTTAATATTTCCTCTCAATCTTCTTAGCCTATATATCCCAATTTTTTGTTTTTATAACTGCCATATTAGAAAAACAGATCTATTTTAAAACTAATTAAGTGAAAATTTACCTTATTCATGTGAAGTTATATTCTCATTATTCTGATAATATTCTCCATTTACCTTTTCATATTTAGTGAAATATTATATGTCCTTGTTAAAATCATGTTTAATAGTGACACATATATATTGTGTTTGAAATAACTGTCAATCCTTTTTTATCCATCTTTTCTTCAAGATCACTCACCATCTATTCAAGATCATTAGACTTAAATATATATTTTTTAATATCATATATATATGATATTTCCTTATTACTTAGTTCTTCTTTCTCAGTAGCCAAAATTTTAGTTTATTTCTCAATCTTGTTTTTTCCTTCTCGAGGTATAGTATCTAGCCTATGAAAAATTTCAATTTCTATTCCAGTTACCACCCAAGTTATGTCCTTTATTCTCCATTATCACTACTAATTGATGAATAAGTTACTTTATTTACATGAGTATAGAAAATAAATTCACTATCTAGAGAACAAATTGATGATGAATCTTACTTGTGATTGCTCATAATATTTCTCTTCTCGGTACTAAGATATTTATTCTCTTTCTTACCCCATTTGTGTTTTTGAGGTCTATCATAATCTGAATCTGATTCTAGTTCTTCAAAATTATTATTTATATTCTTTTTGAAAACATTACATATTCACCATAGTTGAATCATTTTAGTGTTTTCTTACTATTTCCCTTCCACTTTTTCCTTTTGAATAATTTTTATATAAGAGTAAAAAGTTTATTGAAGTCTTCATCAATCTCTTCATCTGAGTCTTGTGACTCTTTAGACTCTTCTTATTTGAATTTTAGATTTCTCATAAATCCAAAATACATTTTATCTTTTTATTTTTTTGGAAATAAGGTGAATTTATCATCTCATAATCTATTAATTTTTTTAGTAGTTTATCAAGAGATAAATTATATTTTTCATCAAGGGATAAATTTTTAAACCAAAATGGTCTGGAAAATTCCTCATAATTTTTTTGAAAGTGATAGAGTCATCCATTTTCTCACAAAATCCTTAAATATTTTCCACTATCTCATTTACTGTTAGGTCCACTAGGTTAGATACCCTGAGAGGGGGGGGGGGGGGTGAATCAGGGTATGACAGATTAAAACAACTGCCCCTATTGATCTTGTCTTGCTGTTAAGAAAGAATTTGTTCTCTCTCTTTCCTACAACAATGTATAAACAAAAACTTAAGCATGCACATGACACCACAATTTTTACTTGGTTCACCCTCACTAGGCTACGTCCAAGAAGCATACACTGACGATGTGCTGATGTACCAAATCCACTAAAAGAACACTGCTGTTTACAAAGTTTGGGATAGATCACTTCTATTCCCAGGCTCACTGCCTTTACAATGTTTAGGGTCATATCACTGCTTTCCCAAGGGCCACTCCCAGTTTCTCTCTCTCTGGATCACTGCCAGTGGATTGGATCACCTTCTTCCTCTTCCTTTTCTCACTGCTCTGGAAAGTATCCACTCACAGTTTATAGAACTGTAGGTCTCTTAATTATCACTAATGAATACATCCTCTGTTGTATATAGATGCTTTTTTGAAGTCCAACTTTCACCTGTAGATGAATCTCACTTTGCACTGAAGGTATCAGGAAATCCTACAGCTTTTACGAAGCCCTAAAATGACTGGCGTGCTTCTACAATTCCTGGTGCACTTCTCCAAGCCGGTGCACAAGTTCTGGTTCACAAGTTCAAGCTAGAATGCAAGTTCACCTCAAACACTTGCGCGACACTCTCTCCTTCAACTCCAAACTTGCAAGGGTCACACCCTGTTATGCCCAAACCAATTTTGGCACGCAAAAATCAACTGTCGCGCTTCTTCAAAGCCTAGCACACAAGTGTCTCCAAACCAATTTCATGACACCCCCTTATTTAACTCTAAACTTGGGTGACTCACACCCTTTCTCACTCAAACCACTTTTGGTGCTCAACTATCAACTGACATGCAACTTCTGAATATCTTTATACTTGTGTGACCACACCACCACTTGCGTGACCACAACACCTGCGCAACAAGAGCTCTAATTTTATCTAATTGTTGAACTCTATATCAAATGAGGAGAGATAGACCTCTATTTATTGGCATTTAGACACCCTGAGCGACGGCACGCAAGTCTCCTCTCAGCATGCAAGTCCAGTCGCCCTAGTCTCTGTCACCCTAGTCACTTGCGCGACCAAACCCAAAACTTGGGCGCCCCTTTTTCCTTTGCCATATTTTGATGTTATGATCTTGAATAACATATGGTGCTCAAGTTTTCAATCCTCTAAGATATTTTCTCACAAGTCCTTTTTCCAAAAAAATAGTTTTCCCCATTTTTCAATTTTGAGGTCCAAAAATTTGGCAAACACTGGAAAATGGCGCCACCTTGTATCTGCTCTTTTTGAACCACCTCCAGATCGACCATTCCTTTGTAGAAATTCTTGAATCAACCATGGTTTGTTTAACAACATCCCTTGAACACGACATGCCACCATGAAATCCCCTTTTTGAAAAAATTTGTTTGTCATGGTTTAGTTTGTCAACAAACACAACACGAATGCCCACATTGTTAACAAACACAATCACCTAAAAAATGCTTCAATGATAACTTGAGGGATTTTTTACCAACATTTACTATAGAAAAATAGTTATGAATATTTTCTTGATAATTAATATCGATATACACAAGATAACTCCTCCAAAATTGTAGTTTGAATTAGATGACCTTGACATTACCTTCACAACTACTTCTCCCTTTTTATCATATTTCTTGGGCAGTCTAGAGTACCGTGAATTTTTTGTAGAAATTATTTATTTGAGTCATCAAGAAATATTTTTTTTGTATTTCTATATAACCTAATATTTATCTTACTATCTTGTGTCTTATCAATATCATCTGTAAGGATCATAAATCCCATTATTGCAGTATCTCTCACTTCTAATCTAAGTGATTAGATATAGGCTAACATCCCATTCCTCTAACTATGATAATTATTACCATTAAAAACAAAAATACCTCATCTATTTATATAATTAATATTATCCATATATCACAATTTGAAAGATCCCATGTCTGGACGGATCTAAAAGTTTCAAGGGAATTTGAAATTTCATTACTGAATCAATTGAATCTTGAATTAAGACTTAAAATAGATTTATAAGAGTTTGAATGTATCAAAAGGTAATTGTGAGAAGATTAATGATTCTTGGGAGGTGTACTAGGTTTTTTCATGAGCTTCAGATGCACCAGGTTACGATTGAGAAATGTTTTAGAGTCTTCTGAGAAGGGAACACAGTTTGGTGTTCATAGTTTTGGAGAAACTGTGCGACACCTTGATGCTCAGGAAGTTTTTTAGTTCATTTTAAACTAATAACGGTTGGGTTTCATGGTTCCAACATGGTTAATGAAAAACCATTATTGGTCTAAGGGGAACCATGTAAGGCTGAGGAGGGTCTAAGGCATGGCGCACATGCTGTGCACAATTTATAACAAACCATGCACCTTGCTATAGAAGGGAGACAATGCCTACAACATGATTGGTGCCTGGTATTTCAAATAGTGTGACCTAACCATTATAGGCATGGATATTTATAGTAGTGGTGTTCATGTTTCATTCATAGTTTATACAACCGTGCATCCAAAACATATGTGGGGGAGGGGGGTGGCCTTGAATAGAGAAAACCACACAGTCGGCACACGGTTTGGAAAACCATATAGCTAAAATATATGGAAACCCAAATTTAATTAAAAGGGGGATTTGACCAAAATTAATCCTTAGGGTTTCTATCCTCATCACCCCCTTTCATTCCCATTCATGACCCATGAACCCTGGTCTCTCTAACCCTCTCCCTCCTCATCCCTGATTTATTCTTTGGGGTGTTTTCTTGGTGATTTATTAGTGTTTGAGGTGAGTTATATTCCTATGGTGGTTCCATCCATTAAACTTATTATTTTCTCTAATTTTGGAGTTCTTTGGTTATGGTTTCATTTAAAATTCTAGTGGAACATGGTGGAATCATCCATTTCTCATAGGGATTTTTGTTAGCTTGTATAAAGAAGATCCTAGGATGGATTCTACACTTAGTTTCATGGGATTTCCTCATGGTATTTGACCATGGTAATTTTTTATAGGTTTTTTGAAATTTTTTAATTTAATTAAATGTTTAAATAGTATCTACACATAGGGATTTGGTCCAAAATGTGGTCAGGTTTATTCCATGTCCCCTTAGTAAGTGGTTAGATTTGCTTTCGTTGTGGCATGATGCCCCGATGAGTTTTTAGGCATTATGATAAATTAATTTTTGGTTAAATAATTAATTATAATTATTATAATTTATTAATTCATATTGTTTGGTGTAATACAATAGGTTTGGTTATCATTAAGTGTTTGGTTGGGTGAAAAAGAGTTGGGATTAAACTTGGGCAGTCCTTGGAAAGGCCTCCATGCTTTGTAATTATTTTGGAAAGATTCTCTAATGAAGTAGGTGGTATAAGATATTTTCCCATAGTCTTGTTATTTATTTTTAATGTTTATTTATTATGTTACTTTAACATATGTGTTTTTTTATTTATTTCTTGGCCTAAGTAATTTGGTTTTGGGCATTGGTTTAACTCCTTAGACCTTCCGTAGTTCCTGTTGGATCCATGGGTGTTTGTGAGACCAAACCAATGATCATCCTGGGGTGAGTCATTTCATGAAGAGGGTAAAATTTGGTTTGAAAGAGTTGGTTTGTTTTGATTTTATGTGTTAATATTTTATAAAAATTCTTATGAGGTTTTTGAAATGGTTTTTAAATGTGTGCATTGTGTTTTAACATAGATTGGGCTGTGAAAGTGGGAAATCTATGTTTTGAAATGAGGTGTTGGACTCAAATTTGTTTATAAAAAATGTGTTTTAAATGGATTTAAAATGTTTATTTGAAATGGGTGTGTAGTTATCCCTTATTCAAAAATGTATCGATGACCCTTGTGATGATTTCATGGGAAATGTAAGCCTTGGGCTCTGGTTGTTTTTCAAAGAAAAAGATCCCTGTTTTAAAAGGGTGGTTTCAACTTTTTAATGAGGGTGTTTGTTTTTGTTTCTCTTGGAATGTGAAAAAGGGTTGGGCTTTATTGATGTATGTTTTGGTATTGAAGGACCGTAGAGACCTTAGTATGTGAAAGTAGTCTAAAAAGTGTTGTTGTGTTTTAATGAAAGTTTTCTATAGACACAAAATTTAGTTTAGTGAATAAGAAATAATGGTATGGTTTAGGTGATAGACATATGTTTAGGGCACTGGAAGTATAATACAGATATGGTTTTATAATGAGTCACTAGAAACTGATAGTATACTTCATGGTTAGAGTTCTAGACTAATTCTCTATGTGATTATGGTATGACTTGTGGAAAAGGTTATTGGATTGATGCTCCTCCTCCTTGTGCTAGGCCATACTGATTCTCTAAGAACCATCAATGTTATGTATAGATAGATTCTAGACTAAGGCTCTGTGAACTGATGTCATAGTTTGTGATGGATTTTATAGACTTGATTTTTAGTATCAATACTGATATTTTGGTTTTTGGTTTGGTACTAGATGAAGGTTCCATCCATGTTTGATGTTAATGTTGATATTTTATTTAGAATACAGACTGATATTCTAGGCACTGATGGTTTGGGTACATTAGATAGGTACCATAGATGTAGGTTTTATACTTCCCAGAGTTGAATTAAATTTAACAAATCTTTCTAGACTTTTATAGTATTGTTCCACCAATATTATACTTAGAGGATTGGTTAGGGTTGTTTCATGCTTGGTTGGTCTGGGTGATACGTCAAAACCCGTGGTTTAATTGGTAATAGATAAGTTGAATTGTTCCTTAGCCTATATCTATTTTTGTGCACTCTTTATTCATTACACTATTTATCTTCATACACTATTTCTCTTGCTGATATCTGATTTAGACACCATTGGCAGTGTTCTACTTAGTTTTACTCACACTATTCTTGGTCCTCCATTACACTTGGGTACCTTAGAAGATCTCACATGTTTATTGTAAGAATAGGTTTGGACTGAGTGCTATCTTGACAATTGTTTGGTTGATCTGAATTTCTCAAGTGGTACCAGATAGTGGATGGGTTTTGATCAGCGATGTTATGAAGCCTTTTTGCTATTCATTCATTTTGGTATGTTATGAAACTATCCCAATGGGTGGTTGGTTGTATGTATGACACGGTTCTTCATAACTTATTTGAATTTCATTATATTATAGGATGTTTTAGTATATTTATTTTTTCCACTTTGATGTGTATGATATTTTCTTATTTACTTCTGGTTGTTCCCTTTGATATGAGGGTATAGTCTCTTCATAGTTCCATTTAAAGCCCATAATTATAGTCGATAGCCTCTAGAATATGAAGAGTCATGCTTGAGGTCTTATGTTGAACCGAATCAGGGAACTGATTTACTGGAATCCTAGTAGGGATGTTACAAAGTGGTATTAGAGTAATTTAATTTCCTATTATTTTACTATTTGGGGTTATTATGTTGGATATATATGAATGTGTTAGATCTTGATTCTAATACGAGGATAGTGCATTACAAACACCTATTTCGGTAGGAATTCTAGGTTACTAGGGTCTGGGATTGATGTTATTGATTTAGGATTTTATTATTTTATATTATTTGTTCTTTGAGTGATGCACATGTTGTTTGTATTTGATGATTTTTGATGGATTTTAGGACATGGGACAATTATAAGGAGGGGTTTTACTTGGTTTTGAATCTTGTATTATAGAGTCAAGAGGTGTCTCATTCATCATGTTATGCAGGTAGGGTCCAGATGTTATAGTGTGTGATTGTATGGATTTTCATCTAATAGAATGTTATGTGAATCTATAGAGAGACACTCAGTGATGAGAAAGTTGGTGTGTTCCTTGGTCATAGTGGTTTTAGTAACCCTAGTGGGTCAGTATGATGTGAGCGTGTGACTATTATACCCCTTGTGGATGGTTTTTGTTCAATATTAGCTATATGTATGGGTTATCTAGGGAACGGTCTAATGTGTAGATGCTTAGAGAGGAAGGGTTCCATAGTTTGGAAATATTGGTTGGTATATGAAGCCTTTTATGGATGAACCATGACTGGGGAAGGATAACTTGGGTGAATATCCTAGGTAATGGGTGAGAATAAGAGTGTAACTACTGGCCAAGAGTTGGATTTGGAGCACAATATGTGCCTAAGGAAATGTGGGTTCATTTGGAAGAGTTCTCTTCAGGTGGAGACCACACATACAATATTTAATAGAATGAGGCACACGAATGTGTCTAGTTTATTTGAGATGGTAAGGTAATGGGATTACTGATTTGTCTGTTTCATGTGTGGTTTTTGAGGGTAGTACTGGTTTGGTGCCAGTCTTGGTTGTCTTTGGATGCATCTTTAGGAACACAATGAGAGATTAAATGGTGTTCAAGGAATTATACGAACAATTATTAGGATTTGAGTGATTGAGAAAGTGGTTTTGGTTTGGTGGGTTACTTTTGGATTTTTAAATAACTTAAGGTGCTTTTCCTTGGGTGAGATGGGAATGTGGGGTGGGAATGACTAGTGAATAGGTCTTGTGAGTCAAGTTTTCATGAGATATGATTTGAGGAGGTTCTAAACAGGTTATGTGGTGGGGTCTCACAAAAGTTTGTGTGATGGTTTAATGTTAATTGGATCTTGGAGGAATAATAATGTGGTTAAACATTTTTTCATTTGGTTTTTGATCATATGTTACAAATCATATGTCGAGGTGGTATAGTTTTGTGGGTAGCTATGAGTAATATGGATAATGATGTGAATATGGCAAGACGCTTGTGGTTAGGGAGGCCCGAGACCTTTGGATGTGATTTTTTTGTCCCTATAGTTAGTGGTGACATTAGAAAAGGATGAGTTGTGGTGGCATTCATCGACAAAATTTTATCATACTCTTAGTTAGTTACTACCTTTCCCAATACCTTGACATTATCTTGTGTACACTGAGAGGGAAATGGATATACATCTATCTACCATAATGTCTTTTGGTTGGATATGGTACCTCTTGGATGTTACACTCATGGATTAGTGTATGTGGATATGTATGGTGGAACACGAACCATTTACTATTTTTGGGTGAGGTCCTTGGGATGGACCATATGTCGAAGAATACCATGGTTGCTAATCTCGAATGCCAGGATGGGTGGTAGTTGATGTTTCATTCAGCCGCTTCGGTGCAGGTGAGATGGAAACGTCTTATTATTTGGTTATTAGTGGTTGGAGTGTGGTCCAATGTGGTTGAAGTTGTTTGGTCGAGTATGTGATGATGAAAATCCTATGTTGTGAAGTGATGTATCAGTTTCGGAGGTGCGACCCTCATATTTGAAGGGTCATAGGTGTGCTGAACTTGCTATGGATCAGTCATGGTGGTATTATGATTCCAGTAAAGAATCACAAGGTTCATGCTTATATTTCATAAGGAATTATAATGGGAGATCAACAGTGATGGATTATCAAGATGAGAATAGATTCTGGGATCTAGGTGATTCTAGAAAGTAGTTTAGGTTTTTACTCTAGTCAGTATGTTGGGTGGTTATGGAATGCCTTTGGGAGTGAAATGCATTGTGATCAGAGGAGATGGAAATGGGTCAATAGATGGAGCGAGACACTTTGGAAATGAGTTGGATGAGGATAGTCAAACTGGGGTTATCACACAATGTGGGAGTCAAAGGTTTCCCGCTATATTCTTTGTGTCATTGGAAATGACAGGTGAATTTTTGGTATGAGTTGGACTTTTGAGGAAATCTTTTATGTTTTTAGTTTGTGCATATATGTGGGGTATGCGCCCAATTTGAGCAGTTTTTGATAAAGAGGAAGGGTTCCAATTATGTATGGAATTATCAAAGTCATTGGAGAAAAATTAGTTGATAACTGTGTTGAGCACTTAGTGTTAGTGCGAGTTTGGGTTTAGTCATGATTTCTTGACAATGAGAGTGTTAAGAATCAAAATTTGGTGGTAACAAGTGTGTTCTTATAGAAGGGAGAACCATAGATCGATTGAGGATTGAGTTATTTTGTAATAAATTTTTATATTGTATGGGATTTGTTAAGATTCATATTGGTGTTTTAGTTTAGACAATAGGTGTTATCTCAGAGTTTTGTCCAGTTGAGGGCCTTGAGTTTGAATTTGTTCCATGGTAGTGTTTTAGTCTACCAAAAGATAAATGAGGTTGATGGTAAAAATGTGGTGATCGATGTAGGTCAGGTGGTGGATATGTAAGAGCACTTAGGATTCTCAAGGGTGATAAGTATTATAGTGGGGAGGTTGTAAGATCCCATATCTAGAAGAATCATAAATTTCTAAGGGAATTTGAATTTTCATTACCGGACGATTCAAATCTTGAATCAGTTCTTGGAATAGAGTTATGATAGTTAGAATGTATAAAAAGGATGTTTTTATATGAGGAATTATTATTGGGAGGTGGAACGAGTATTTAGATAAGATTCAGAGGTTTCAGGATAAGTTTTGGAAGTTTTGTGAGTCTTCTAACAAGGTTCCAGAGTTTGGTGTGCACAATTTAGAAGAATGTAATGACTCATAATTTTATCAATGGAATTCCCTTCTTATAATTATATCATAAAACACATACATCATATAGATAACCCAATAAAAAAATTATTCTCATAAATTAATAATGAAACATTTGTCAGAAAATAAACCAATAACGATGCCAAATATTATAGGAGGACTATAAATAGAAAATAAGATAATAAAAATGAGAAAATTCGGATATAATTGATCCACTAGATTGACTGAACTAAGGAAGAAAGCTATTAATATTATAATATTCATTTTAAAGATAAAATTTTAAAATAAAATTTATATAACTTATAAAAAATATATATTTATATCATGGTATAATTACAAAAATATTTTAAAAATGATAACTTAAGTGACGTATTTTTATAAAACCTAAATGTTTAATTACAATTTTATAATTAATATAATGATTTAAAAGAAAATTTATTTTCATAAAATATATTCATAAATTAGTATTACGTTGTATCATAATTATAATATAATTTTAAGTGAACTTAATTAAATTTTAATGGCTCAAAAAATTCGATTATAATATTAAAATTGTTTTTTTCGAATAAATGATGCCTTTATTTAAAAATTAAATCTTTCAAAATTAAGAAAATTATTGCGATGAAATGGATTCCATTCTTTAAATCTACACATCAAAAAATGGATATGGTGATTTTTATGAATTTTTATAAAATAGTGTAATTTTTGGTGAATAGTGAAATACGACAATTTATGGTATTTAACATTATAATCCAAATACATGATTTTCTAAGTCATTGGTGATGTAAGAACCCATTGGTTCAAAATCATCTAATCCATTTACTGTATTTATTCAAAGGAATCAACACTATTTATTGTCTTGAATGAAAATAATAAACTAATGAGTATAATAATAAAAAACACCCCTCTCCCCTTATAAATACCACCCCTCACCACCCCTTCTCCTCACACATTATAAGACTTTTATCTTTTAAATATTCTTCCCAATTAACTTCCAAATAATATTACCAATTTCCAAGAGCTTCTAGTGTAATATCCCAGGTAAATAAAGAAAATAATAATTTTTACATATTATTAATATAAGTGAATTAAATATTAATTTTTCTTTCAAGGGGATTGTATGTCTGATATCATACTCAACACAAAACAATGAGTTTCTTTGAAATATTACGTTCCACAAAACATTGAGTTATACCAAAACAGTAATATAGTAATATTATTATTTTAAATATTAGTTAATGCATAGCCATTATATTAGGGGGAATAAACATAACTAACTACAATACTATTAATCATGTTTGTTAAATGTTTTTACTTTTATCGAATAAATTTTAGATGCTAAGAATAAGAATGAATCCAATTTTAAGCATGAAATACTCTAATATTCTTTAAAAGGTCAATTTACCGCCTTTTGATAGTGAACCCTTTTTAAATCTTGTTTTGTAACTTTTATATGTTATATTTTTTAAAATAAACATATTCTTTAGAATTGGGAAATCAAAATTTACATTGGGTAAAACTTTTTTATTTTTATGATAAAGGTCATTTGTTGATGAATAGTGAAAAATATTTCATTTTAATTCAAAAATGCCTTTTAATATAATTTATTTATATGATTAGGCTACCATTTAAATTGGTTCTAAAGTTTAATTAGATCATATTTTTATCATTTAATCCAATTTTGGTCATTGAAAGTAACTTCATCTTGAAATTGGACATGAACACATGTCAATATTTTGGTAGTTTTTACTTCTTAAAAACACACTTTTTTGTTTTGACAACGAGAATTAATATTAAATTAATTTCTGAAAATTATGTGTTTTGAATTTGGAAAAATGGATTCCATATTTTGAATCAGTAGGTCCAAATTTTGTAAATAGGTAACTTTTATTTTTAGACATTATGAAAATAACTTCAGTAAATATTTTATTTATCATGGTTAAAGGGTAAATATTGTAAGTAAGGGTAAAAAATAATATTATAATAAAATTAAATTACCCTAACACATGTCCTAACCATATTGGATTATATATATCTAACAATGGGCATCAATGGGTTGATTGTGGGACCCCATGGAGCCACTTATAAGTGAAAATGACAGTTTATAAAAATTGATTCAAAGTTAAGGAAAATGTAATATAAACATATATCTTTTAGTAACACAATTTTATATAAGTTATATAAGTGATATTTTCTAATATAAATAGTAATTAGAAGTCTAAAAATATTTCGTATATCATGGTATTTTATTTATAAATTTTAGTCATTAAATAAATAAATTTAATTATGACACAATGATTTTGTATTGTTTGCTTCATTAATAATGGATTCAAATAAATGATATTACAAATGTTAAAATAAATGTAATTTAGTTATTTTGATATCATCCATGAATTTTATGGATGATAGATACTTGTTAAATTTGTATTAATGAAGTTTTTTTGAATCAATAAAGTTGTTTTGGATTTCAAAAAAAGTCATGATATGAATAGTGTCAAAATTGACATAATTCCCATTTTAAAATATAAAATATTTTATTAAATATTATAAAATTCCAAAAAATATAAGATTCGGCCAAATATTTATCATAAGTATAAAATTTTATTATTGACTCTTTAATTAGTTATTTTTCAAGTTTTGGTAACTATTTTAATTCTCAAAGTGTTAAATTCTTTATGAAATGGTAAGAGTAAAAAAGTGTTAAATAATAAATATAAGGATTAAAAAATATCCAAAACATGTCCAATTATTATTATATGATTTTATTTAGACTTATATTCATCTTATATTTTAATTTAACAAGTTTTGGAACTTTTTAAATTGAAAATCAATTTATAATAAAATAATACTTTCAAACTTTCCAAAAGAGACCCTCCTCCATCTTATAAAAGGTCACCCCCTCTAACCCATTACACACACCTCTCAAACCCCATGTCTCATCAAAAATCTTCACCATAAAGCTTCCAATATCCCCATTTTTCTCTTAGAATATTTACACTAGGAATAAGGCAATTCAAGAAATCTATTTGGTTCAAATCAAAGAGAGTTACACGTTTTAAGAGGTAGCAGGTTCTCTAAAATTCCTTTTCATTATTCTACTTATTAACTTCATATTCTATTATTTTTCTTTGATTACATGAAAAAACCAGTATCCTCAGTATAATAGGTGTTTTTATTAGAATTATTCAAACTACACTTACACACACCTCCATCTAATGTGTATAAAACATACTGTTTATGTGGACGACGAACTACTGCCTCACAAAATGATGATTGTTCAATATTCTCCTACAACCTCTCATGGTGACCATTATGATAGAAATGTCATTATATATGATATTTATTTTATCTATATGATTATTTAATTATCATTTATAACATAACTTTATGCTTTTCATGTTATAAAGATACTATAATTTCATTTGAGGAAGTACAGACTACCGCCCCCTCAAAGTGAATTACTCGTTCACGCTATACATGGAGCATATAAATGATGAAATTAATGGACTTATGTAACATATATAACATAGATATTATACTTGAATTATAATACACCAATTTATAATTAATTTTTAAATTTTTTAAAAATGAAAAAAATAAATGAAAGTAGCGTTCATTCGTACGTACAACTTACCGTCTCCATGAACAGTGCATTTCATTTTCTTATATAAAAATGTTATAGAATATTTTAAATAAATATATAATGGATGTAAATATATATATACTGGATATATATGATAATTAAATCATGAATAAAAATCTCTATATAATGGACTTTTGACCATAGACAATTTGTAATTATAACAAGTTCATTTTTGACTCAATTTCCGAACATCAAAAAAATGTCTGACTTGAACTCAAATAAATAAATAATTTTTGTATAAAAGTAATAAGTTATAGAAAAAGAATAATTAAATTTAAAATTTTATGAAACAATTATAAATTAACTTAATTTTATTATTCAGGAAGAACAAGGAAGATACGATACAAGTCAGACTCAAGTTAAGGGAACCTTTCACCCTTCTCTTTTAGTCAAAGACTTCTTTAAGTTATGTCTTTTAATTTCCATTTTATTATGTTTGGATATGTTCTTATATATCTTCATTACTTAAAATTTTATGTTCAAGCGATGAGAGACCATTTTATCTCTCATCAACTCATTTTCTAAATTTTGAAGATACACCGTTAGGCTACCGAATTTTCGTAAGGTACTTCGTCTCAATTTCCTTTCATTGAGGCATATATTGATATTGTGAACCTTTATTATACTATAAGGTGTATATCCTAACATTTTAAATATTATATCAAGAATCTTCTTATTCTCATGATATTATAGGTTTCTTTTAATATAATTATTTAATTATTTTTATTCAAGTATTTTCTCAAGTGGTAAGGGGCTCTTTAACTAAAACATTGTTTTAAATGTTTTAAAGATTTAATCTTATAAATATTTCTCATTAATTTCCATGTTTTCAAAATGGTTTTAAGTATTTATTTATATAGACATTAATGATTTAAAATTTTAATTACTTTAAAAGTTTTAAAGTGGTATGGGACACTTTGACTCAAAAATATCTTTATTAAATATTTTAAATGCTTTTGGAAATGGATTAGATATGTCAATATTTTGAAATGTTATATTGTTATTGGAATGTTTAAATGTTATCTTTACTTTGTGATTTTTTTGTGTTATTATTATGTTATGATTCTTAGGCATTGTTTACGTATGCGGGCGGTTCCGTGATAAACCTAGGGCAGGTGAGCCCGAGATAGCTCTCCAATGCATTGGGCAACATGACAGAGGTAAATGTTAATGTTTCTCCTAAAAGATTTAGGGAATATACCATGATGAGTATTCCAAATGTAACTCCCTATGTAGCTGTGAAAGCTATAATGTAAGTATGTTATGTATTCCACAAGTTACCATTATGATTTATGATTTCTATGTGTTATTTATATATCTTATCATTTCATGAGGTATGTTAAAGAGCATATGTTTTATGATTGAAAAGTATTATCTCATTGATTTGTATGTATTGATGGGATAATGTTTTCTTTTTTATTTTCAACCCTTACTGAGATTTTTATGCTCACCCAAAGTTTTTGAAATGTTTTTCACAAGGAATAAAGAAGGGTAAGAGAAAGGAAGAATTTAAGAAGATTTATATCAATAAAATAATTCTTGTTTTCTTTTAAGAGTTTTTATTTTATGAAAAAATAGATACTCAGTAGAAGTATCTACTTTTTAATATTTGAGATGTAATGTAATAGTTATGGCCTAATTATATAAAACTATAAGCTTGAAAATATCCTCAATGTTAATTATTAATTTAACTCAAGATTATGCAATGATTGAGGCTGGGGCCTTATAGTTGGTATCAAAGGTCAGTTTACATAACTTTAGAGGTTATGGTGTTATTTAAGAAAAAATGACATAACCATAATGGTTAAAATATTAGAAAGATTCATAGTTATTTTATATAAATTGAATGAGTTTAAGATAACATGAATAATTATATCTTTTTGTTTACCCTACTCATAAGATATTATATAATGATTTTACTGATATACTCACACTGTCCTTTTTGGTTTTACTAAATGGATGGATATAGTAGACACTAAAGTAACAATGGATGTGAAGAAAACTATGGTGGTTTTAGGAATACTAAACCAAATGAAATGGGAGATACAATAAATACTCTTGTGGTTATTCACAACCCACTATCTAGATACATGATTGACTACTTAAACCTTGATGATAATTGTAAGGCATCATATATGCGAGAAAATAATCCCTATGAAAGTTTAGGTAATAATCATAAAGGTAAGTATATTAAAAAAACTATGAGTCAAGGATGTGGAAAGAAACACCTAGGAAACTACTCTAAAGGTATGGGAAGATGTTATAGATGTAGTAATGATGGTCATAAATCAATAACATTCCATAGAAAAAGTAATCATTTTTTTTGGATTTATGAAAAGGAAAGAGGTACTTTCTGAGGGATGAATTGAATTTTTTAAATGTTATGAACATGGTAATTATAAAAATAGATATACTAAGAAGAAGGTTTGGGAATGGGATTAGTAAGATTGTATAAATATTTGTTTACCAATTCCTAATGGCATTCCAATTGAAGATGAGGAAAATGAAAATGACCTATGAAAGGTATGGATTATTTCTTAGCTCATGTTTTTTACATTACTAAAATCTTAGGACATTATGCATGATTTAGTTTGTAGGAAAGAAGTGAAATTGAATAAGATAAAAAATCATGGATAAAGTATCATGAAGAATGTTTGATGTCTAAGATGTTTACATTTTAGGAATTGAAGAGTTAAGTTGGATCTATGGATGATGATATGTTTAAATGTATTAATGATATAATTACTTTTGAAGAATTTTTCTAGTATGCATGAACCTAAATATTGATATTTAAAAATTTTATTCATGGAAGAATTATCATTTCTTTTGTTGATATAGTTATAAAGAACCATTTTGGTTTATATGATTCTTGAATTTGATGCAATTACAAGTTATTAATTTTTGGGATGAAAATGAGAGGTATGAGATAAAAATTGTGGTTAAAATATGTTATAGTTATTTTTGATGAATTTATATCATATTTTTTAATTTTATTAAAATATATAATTTTTGAAAAAGAATAACACACAGACCATGTGACAACACATCGTGTCGGACAAAGCGGCGATAATTAAACCCACAACCAAAGTGCGATCGAAATTTATCACCTACCACTGGACTACGTGAAGTCTATGGTTATTATGACTAATTATTTTTAGTTAAATGATTTTATGGATGAATAATAATTTAATTTTGGGAACTTATGTTTTATCAAATGGATATCCTTTTAATCGGAAAATGATTTGGTGATTAAGTGATAAAGGTTATTTTGGAATATATTATCTCTTTTTGGGAAACACTATATGCCTAAGGAAATAAAATACTGTTGAATTTCATCTATGGAGTAATAGTTGAAATTTTATTTTAGAAGAATCTATGTTTTTATTGTGGACATATGACAATTTGGGTTATTTATGGAAATGATTAACCTATCATAGAGAATATTTGATTTGGTTAATTACACTTTAGTATGAGACATTAAGAGTAGTTGATGTTATTTGGAGATAAATTTTAGGATTTACTATGGAAGGTTATGTGATTGAATTATTTTGAGTTTTGTGTTTCAATCTTAGATTGGATTATAATGAAGGATTTTAAGGAAAATTGTTTATTGAATGGTCTTTGTTGAAATTTGGGTATTGTTTGTTCAATTTTTGAGATTAAGAGTAGTAATTATTTTTATAAAAATTATCCTTTTAGTGATTATCTGATCTTGTACTAACCACTTTGGTTTTGTTTAATGTCTAAAGATCGGGGAAATGTATAGTTCATCTTTTGTGGATTATAAGAATCTCTATAAGTTCATTCTAGAACTTCCAGTGTGACTAAGTCATATTCAATACTCATCGTTTGAAGAAAAGACAAGTTTTTGGTAGAAAATTATTAAAGGATGAAACTCTACATGAAAAGTAAGTATATTTCCTTATGTACTTATTCAATCTCATAAATAAATTCTAAAAATTTAGGAAATAAAAATTAAAACAAAAACTTTGTCTATTTAATTTTCTTATTGGGAAACCAATGACTGTTTAACCCATCACATGTTTGTGGTTTTCTTATTGTTAACTTTCTCCTGATCATGTTTTCTATCACTCTCCACCAGAATTTGACCGTTAGTTTATTTTCCATATCCATGTTTTTCTACATGGAATCCTAGTATGGGTTGTATCGGGTGACCTTTATACTTCTCTTTATTTATTTTAAAGTGATAGTTTTATTGAATCTTTTTCCTATGTGGGACTTTTAATGAAGTTTCCGAGCCCAATTTTAATATTGCTAGGACGCAATTCCCAAAAGGGGAAGGATGTAACATCCCATATATATAAAGAATATGATTTTTTTATATTTATTAATATTTGTGTATTAAATATTAATTTTAATTTCTAGGGGATTCTATGTACAATATCATACTCAAAATGCAACAATGGGTTTCTTTGAAATCTTACATTGCACACAACTTTCTGTTATACCGAAAAATAATATAATAATAATATTATTTTTAAATGGTAGTTAACACACAACCGTTGTATTAGCGGGAATGAACCGAACTAACTACAATATGATTACACATGATTGTTAAAAGTTTTTACTTCTATCAAATAAATTTTAGAGTTTGAAAAAAATAACGAATCCGATTTTTAGCAGGAAATACTCTAATATTCTTTAAAAGGTAGATTTACCGCCTTTTGATGGTGAACCCTTTTTAAATCTAGTTTTTGTTACTTTTATATATTATATTTGAAAAAATAAACTTTTTTTAGAAGTAGGACATCAAAATTTAGTTTAGGTAAAATTTTGGTATTTTTCTGATAAAGTTCATTTTTTGATGAATAGTGAAATACTGCATTTTAATTCAAAACTGCCTTTTAATCTAATTTATTTACATAATTTTAATGTCCTTTTAATTGGTTTTAAAGTGTAATTAGATTATATTTTTATCATTTAATCCAATAGTTTTCATTTAAAGTAATTTCACTTTGAAATTGGATATAAATACATGTCAATCTTTTGTTCGTTTTTACTTCTTAAAAACACGCCTTTTGGTTTTAACAACGAGAATTAATTGTAAATTAATTTATCCATATTTTATATTTTTTTTTAGAAAAATGGATTCCATATTTGGAATCAGGAGGTCTAAATTGTGTAAATAGGTAACTTTTATTTTTAAACATTATGAACAGTAACTTTAGTAAATATTTTATTTATCATGGTTAATGGGTAAATCTGGTAAATAAGGGTAAAAATTAATATTATAATAATATTAAATTACCCAAAAACATGTCTTAAAACTATTGTATGATACATGTCTAACCATGAGCATCCTTGGGTTGATTTTGGGACCCCATGGAGCCACTTGTAAGTGAAAATGTCATTTTATAAAAATTAATTATATGTTAAGAAAAATGTAACACACACATATATCTTTTAGTAAAACAATTTTTATATGGGTTATATAAGTGATATTTTTGACTATAAATATTAATTATAAATATAATAATATTTCATATATCATGGTATTTTATTTATAAATTTTATACATTAAATAAATAAATTTAATTATGACACAAGGATTATGCATTTTTTGCTTCATTAATAAAGGATTCAAATAAATGATATTATAAATGTTAAAATAAATGAAATTTTGATATTTTGATATCATCCACGAATATTATGGATTATCGTTACTTGCTATATTTTTATTAATGAAGTTTTTTTAAATCAATAAAGTTATTTTGGATTTTTAAAAAAGTCATGATACAAATAATGTCAAAATTGACATAATTCATTTTTTAAAATACAAAATATTTTATTAAATATTATAAAATTCCAAAAATCTACTATTCAGTAAAATATTTTTTATATATCTAATTTTTTTTTATTTACACTTTTTGTTATTTTTCATGTTTTGGTAACTGTTTTAATTTTCAATGTGTTAAATGCTTGATAAAACGGTATGAGTAAAAAAGGGTTAAGTAAACAAGATAAGGATTAAAAAATATCCAAAACCTGTCCAATTGTTATTGGATGATTTTATTTCTACTTATATTCATCTTAGCTTCAAATTTAATGAGTTGTGGACCTTTTGAAACCGAAAATAACTTTATAATAAAATAATACTTCCAAACTTTCTTAAAGAGCCCCTCCTCCATCTTATAAAAGGCCAACACCTCTAACCCATTACACACACCTCTCAAGCCCCTTGTATCATCAAAAATCTGATCCAAGAAGCTCCCAACATCCCTATATTCCTCCTAGAATATTTCCCTTAGGAAGAAGTAAATTTAAGAAATCCTTTTGGCTCAAATGAAAGAGACTTACACCTTTTAAGAGGTATCATCTTCTCTAAAATTCCTTTCCGTTATTCTACTTATTCACTACCTATTATATTGTTTTTATTTTATTACATAAAAACACAATTATACTCAATATTCTAGGTTTTTATTAATATTTATTCAAAATAAACTTACAAAAACCTCCATATAATGGGTATAGAACATACTGTTTCTGTGGATGGTGAACTACTGCCTCCCAAAACGATGATTGATCAATATTATCCAACCACCTCTCATGATGACCATTATGATGAAACTGTAATTATATATGATATTTATTTTATATATATTCTTCTGTAATTATCATTTATAACATACATTTATGTTTTTCATGTTTTATAAATATGATAATTTCATTTGAGGAAGTGACGACTACCACATCCTCAAAGTGATATGACTCGTTTACTCTATACATGTAATGTATAAAAGATGGAATTAATGAACATATGTAACATATGTAACATATATATTATACTATAATTATAATATTCCTATGTATAATTTAGTTTTAATTCCTTTAAAAATGAAAAAAGAAATTAAAGTAGCGTTCATGCGTGCGTACGACTTACCGTCTCCATGAACTGTGCATTTCATTTTCTTATATAAAAATGATTTGGACTATTATAAATACATATATACTGGATATAAATACATATATACTGAATATATATGATACATAAATCATTAATACAAATTTTCAGATAATGGACATTTGATCACATGGATAATTTGTAATTATAACATGTTCATTTTTGCCTCAAGTTCCGAACATCGACAAATTATACGATATGATATCAAATAATTAAATAATTATTGTAGCAAGGTAATAAGTGATATAAAAGGAGTAATAAAACATAAAAAGTTTTTGAATAAATTAATAATTAACTTAAGTTAATTATTCAATAAGAACAAAGAACATACAAGACAAGTCAGACTCGAGGTAAGGGAACCTTTCAACCTCCTCTTTTAGTCAAAGAATTATTTATGTTATGTCTTTTAATTTCCATTTTATTATGTTTTGATATGTTCTTCTCTATAATTATTGCTGTAAATTTTATGTTCAAGTGATGATAGACCTTTTTCTCTCTCATCAACTCATTTTCTGAATTTTGAAGTGATGCTATTAGGCTGCCAAATTTTTGTAAATGACTTCATCTCAATCTCCTTTAATTGAGGAATATATTGATATTGTGCACATTTATTATCCTATAATGTTTATATCATACCATTTGACATATTATATCATGAATGACCTTATTCTCAGGATATTAGAGGTTTCTTTTTAATGTTATTCTTTAATTTTTTTTATTCAAGTATTTTCTCAAGTGGCAAGGGACTATTTAACTAAAAAATTGTTTTAAATGTTTTAAAGATTTATTCTTATAAATATTTCTACTTAATTTCCATGTTTTAAAAATGGTTTTAAGGGTTTCTTTATATGGAAATTAATGTTTTAAAATGTTAATTCTTTTAAAGGTTTGAAATTGGTTTGTGATACTTTGACTAAAAAATCTCTTTATTAAATGTTTTAAATGGTTTTAGAAATGGATTGGATATGTCAATATCTTGAAATGTTATATTGTGACTTTAATGTGGAAATTTTATCTTTCCATTATGCTTTTTTTGTGTGCTATGATTATGTTATGGTTCTTGGGTGTTGTTTATGTATACGGGTGGTTCCATGATAAACCTAGGGTGGGTGAGCCAGAGAGATCTCTCCAATCCATTGGGTAACGTGACGAAGATAAATGTTAATGTATATCATAAAATATTTAAGGAAAATACCATGATGGGTATTCCAAATGTAACTACATATGTAGCTATGAAAGATACAATGTAAGTATGTTATGGATGCCATAAGTTACCATTATGATTTATGATTTCTATGTGTTATTCATAAATATTATGATTTCATGAGGTATGTTAAATAGAATATGTTTTATGATTGAAAAGTATGATCTCACTGATTTGTATGTATTGATGGGATAATGTTTTCTTTCTTTTTTTTATAACCCTTATTGATCTTTTTATACTCATCCCAACTTTTTTGAAATGTTTTTCATAGGGTATAAGTAAGGGTTAGAGAAAGTAATAATTCAAGAAGGTTTATATTCAGAAAAGAATTCTTGTTTTCTTTTAAGAGTTTATTTATGAAAAAATGGATACTGAGTAGAAGTGTTTACTTTGTAATATTTGAGATGTAATATAATAGTTATGGCCTAATTCTATAAAACTCTAAACCTAAAAATATCCTCAATGTTAGTTCTTGATTTAACTCATGATTATGTAATTTTTAAGTCTTGGGCCATATATATGGTCTTAAAAAAATACTAATTCCATTTTTGTTAAGTGTTCCTTCAAGGATGTAATATTCAAGAGGTAACATTCTTAAACCATATCCTTTAATTTTATTTATTCTTCTACCTTATCATCACTTACTTTATAAAAAATCATATTAAATTTAATATCATGTATATAGTTGAATTTATTATTTCAAATGTAAAATCTTCTTTCAACTTTTTTTTCATCTCCTCTAATTCAAATAAATAAAAATGTTTTCCAAATTATGGTGATTAACCATCTCTGTGTATAATGATTTTTATTTTTTTATTTATGAATTCAAGGATATTCATAAATCAATTATTATGGTTAAAAATTATTTTATTATGTATATTATAACTTATTTCATGTTATGGAACTAATATATAAACATAACATCCAATAAAACAAAACTAGTTCATGATGGTTTGAAAAACAATAAAAAATAAGCTGAACAGTAACCATTAACATTTTATCAAATGAATCATCCTAATATATAAAAAAATTATATATGTGACCATTTAAACATATTTACGTTCACTAATACCATATAATTTTAACGCTGTAGAATTATTTACACTTTACAAGAACTTCCATAATTTTACACAAGCGAATCGACCTTAAAATCATGAAAATGAACACTTCCAGAATAATGAAATTTAACATAATAACTCATTTAAATGTTTATAAATTAAATTAATAAAATTATAATTAATAAAATAAATATAAAAGTGGTTTTAAATTAAGTAGTCAATTAATCTAATTTGATTATCCAAGAAATTAAGTGCAAGTTCAGAACACATTTAGACATAAGTTATGTGATCTTTCCAAACCTCCAAATTTTGTTTAAGTTTCATTCTCTAAACACGCACCTCAATTTATCAATTAATTATTACTATATAATTCTTATATATAATTTATATATTTCTAAAAAATATATACCATGTTTATTAATTTTTCTTATATGGATATATATATGCATTAAAGATTTAGTTCTTAATTCCCTTCAAAACGTCGATTAAAGGGAAATTCTATATTTTATTTTTATCATCTAAAGTAACAATCAATGAAATGTTTTAAAAATTATATGATTTATAAAAAAACCCTTCTTATTTGGAAAAATATTTTAGCTTACTTTTGGTTTTATGTAAATTATTATTCTCTCACACCTTTTAAAGACTATTTACCTCTTCTCTCAAAACCCCTCTTAATGGAGCATTTACAGGGATACTTATCCACTCTTATTACATGTTTTCACTTTATTTGGACATAATTTATCATGATATATTATTAGTTTTTATTTATTAATTTTAAATTATGATTTAAATCCCTTCTTTCATAGATAACAATATTATACACCCTTTGGTTATGCCTTAGGACATGATTACGATGCCCATTTCATTCCACAAGTAACTCTTATGTTTATTCCTTATGTTAGATTCTTTATATGTAACACATATGAATGAAAATGATATGAGGGGTTCACACAAGTCTCTCTCTATGAATTGGGTAATATTTAGTCTCATGAGATGTCATGTATGCGATTAGGGAGTAAACCGAATCCATTATGTGACTTTGGCCTCCATGCGATATAATCTTGGCATTTAGCCATGAATCATGTTTAAGTAATATTAAATGTTGGTTAAAAATTCTTATATTTACATGATAATATGATTAAATGTTTCATATGATAAGCATCTACATATTATTCATGTTCTATTCCTTTTAGGTTATTATGTTATGCTTTTTGACTCATGTTCTTTACTTCTTTTCTATGATTATTCCCTTACTAGGATTTTTTTCTCATCACTTTTGTCTATGTATTCCCCAAGTTATCCTATGTAGTTATAATATCTAAAAGGGAGTTAGGATATCATTATGGAGATGAATAAATTTATATTTTTTTTCTAGTTTTATTATTTATAATTATGTACTGAGTCTTCCAAAGACACTAGAATTTTTGATCCTTGGTTTTTTCTTCATGGTTAATTATTCTTAAAATCATTTAACAATATGTATAAATGGATAGGGTGTTATAGTCAGTATCATAGCATGATATATTTATTTTTTGAGATTAGGACTAGAAAACATTAGTAAGAACCCTAAGTATAGCTTTATCACCATGGATAACATAGATTGAAACTTAGGGTATCATAATTTAAGATATAATTTTCCTTTATTTTTTGTTCCTTATATGTACATAGTTTTCTTTTTATATTCTAATTATATAGGTATTCAATCCCCTTAATTGTATTTTATTTCTTTTTCTTAGTTAATGGATGGAAATAAGAGAAATTGTGATAACAAACAATGTGATAAGTAATGTAATGACTTTCCTAATGGAATTCAAAATATGATAGGAATGGGAGATTAGAACTTCATAAAAGTACTAGCTCAACTTGCTCAAGTTATGAATAATAACTTGAATCACGTGGATCACCCCCTTCTACTAAGAAATAGAATGTTGTGGTTGAATATTTTATGTGACAATGGCCTCATACATTTAGTGGATATTATAATTCTCTTATCATGGAACAATAGATTAACTCCACCGAGATGATATTCTCTATACTTCAGTTCCCAAAACAAGGGAAAGCCTTATGGGTGGTCTATCGTCCTTATAGAGAAGTTTAATAGTGGTGTACACTGATCAAAAACAAAAATTATAAAGAGGAAAATAATTTCATAGAATGTGAATGATTAAATTAAAATATTTTTCAGTAAATATTTTACCCAAAATATCTATCTTAAGATAGAGACAGAGTTCCTTGGACTGAAGTAAAAGGATGATGATTCAATCAGGTCATATGAGGAAAACTTCACATGGCTTGCATTATATGGATCCAGTTTGGCAATAACATAGAAATTAAGGTGGTTCTCTTATTTATTTCATTAAATATGAGTCTCTAAAAATAATTAGAATTTAGATACTTTGAAAGTTATTAGGAGATTATTCTTTGTGACCTTAAGGTTGAAATAAAGATCAGAGAATCTCAGTGGTCTCGTGATCTTATAGATAACAATAGGAAATTGAATTTTAATATGGGAGGATCGATAGATAAATTCATGAAGAAAAGAAAACCCAAAAATACCACATGTCAAAAGTGTGGGAAGAATAATCCTAGGAACTATCTAAAGGGAACTGGAAGATACTTTAAATTTGGAAGAGAGGGGTATCAAGATAATTATTTCCAAAGGGATTTTAAGATTATCCCTAATTAGGAAGAATAAATGAATTATTATATCAACAATTATCCAATGGTGAAGTATTTCAGCTACAAGTAACATGGGAATTATGTGATCTAATTCCCTAAGCCAAGGGTTGTTTGAGACAATAACAACAAAAACCTCAAAGGTAGTAAATAAGAACATATGTTATCACTACTTTTGAGGTGAAGCTTGAAAACAATGTGGTAACAAGTACACTGGTTATTCATTCAATAGTAGCTAATGTACTATTTGATTTTGTTTCTAAGAATTCCTTTATATCTTGAAATTTTAGTATAACTATTCAAACAACAACTCAAAATATAAAGGTTGAGTAATATGTGAGAATAAAAAATAGGGAAATTATTGTATATAAAGTATATAACTCCTCTCTGGTTAATGTTTATGGATAGAACCTCCCAAAAAATCTCATCTTACTTCCTTTGATAGATTTTGATGCTATATTGGGCATGAATTAGATAACTTTATATATAGTCAACATCAACTATCGGGAAAGGGAGATCACAATTTACATTCCAAGGAATACTACCATTCTATAAAAGTGTAAGGAGAGGGATGGGTCTATTTCAGAATCAATATCTCAATTCTAGATATTATTTCATTATGAGCAAGTATATGCTGCTCAAATTATTGAAACAAAGGAGAGGATCATCCTTGAAGTCATTCCCATTGTGAGGGACTACACTAATGTGTTCCCAAAAAAATTTCCTAGTCTTCCTCCTACCAGAGAGGTTGATTTATAAATTGATCTTACACCTGGATCTCTTCCCATATCAAATAATCCTTATAGAATGGCCACCATTGAGTTGGAGGAACTGAAGAAGCAGTTATAAGAGAATCTTGATAAGGGTTTCATATGCTTGAGTGATTCACTATGGGGTGAAACATTCCTCATCATAAAAAATAAGGATGGATAAATGCACCTCTTCATTGATTATCTTGAGCTCAAAAAAATCATGACAAAAAACAAGTATCCCCTACCACAGATATATGACTTGTTATTTCAACTATGTATGGACATGTAATTTTCTAAGATGGACCTTCAGTCAGGATATCACCAATTAAAGGTGAGGTAGGAAGTTTTTCCCAAAGATGACTTTTGAATGAGGTACACACAATAAGAGTTCATAGTGATGACATTTTGGCTCACTAATGCTCCAAAAATATTCATGGATTTAAGGAATATAATATTTAGAAATTACCTTGAATTTTTTTTGATAGTCTTTATAGATGATATTATGATATAATATAAGAGTATGGAGGGGCATGAGGAGAATTTTTATACTATTTTAAATTATCTATGAAGGGATAAAATATATGAAAATTCAAATAAATGTGAGTTTTATATGGAGGAAGTATCTTTCCTAGGGAATATTAACACCAAAAAAGAAATACCTGTGGACCCTACAAGACAAAGGCAATCGAGGAGTGGCACAAACCAATATCTGTAAAGGCGATTCATAGTTTCCTTGGTGTAGATTGGTATTATCTATGATTTTGTGAGGAACTTATCAAAATTATAAAACCCACTAACCAAGATGACTTATAAGGTAGTAAATTATTTCTAGACTATTAAATATGAATACTGCTTCAATGAGTTGAAAAATAGGCTTATCGCTGCACCCGTACTTACACTACCCACAAGTGGGGAACTCTTTGTGGTATAACAAAATGCATCAAAGAGGAGATTAAGATACATACTCATGAAAAATGATAAAGTTATAGAATAATAGTAATGTATGTTGAAAGTTCATGATAAAAACTATCCCATGCATGATCTAGAGTTGGAAGATGTGAACTTCTCATTGAAAATTTTGTGGTATTATCTCTATGAGGAGAAGTGTGGGATATATACTAATCAATAGATCCTCAAATATATATATTCATAGAAAGAGATTAATATACAATAATGAATATGGTTAGATATCATCAATGATTATGAGTATTCAATACACTACCATCTTGGTAAAGAAAATAAAGTGGAAGATGCTCTAAGAAGAAAGTATCCTATAACTTTATCAATGATGAGAATTGAGAAGGATCCAATATTCTTATACATAAAATGGATGGACATGAGAATCATAAAGGAAGGTAAGTCATAATTCCTTTCAAAAATTATTTCTCAACCAACCCTTTTAGAGAAGATAAATGATGCTCAAATAGATTATGTCAAAATTAAAAAAAAGGTGGAAGATATAAGAAAGGTAAATCCTCATATTTATAGATTTATGAGGATGAATTTGTAATATTTGTATCATGATAAAGTGTACCATCCAATATAGAGATAAATAATGATCTTCTAATTGATTCACATATCTTAACCTTATCAATTCACCTAGGGAGTATAATGTTGTATCTGGATCTCTGAGAGCACTATTGGTGGGACAATACGAAGAAAGAGATTGATGAATATACATCAAAGTGCCTAGTATGTAAAAAAGTGAAGGATAAAAGGAAAAAGTATAAGGTAATGATGAAACTATTACCCATACATACATGTAAGTGAAAAATCATCACTATATATTTTTTCACTGGACTTCCAAATAAATAGAGAGGAAATATGATATATGGGTTATTGTGGGTAATTTTATAAAGACTAACAAATTTATTATGATTTTATATGACTTTTTCACTTGAAAAACTTGCAAATATATATATAAGAGAAGTGGTGAGGCTACATGGAGGACCATTATCGATTATATCTAATCCTGATCCAATATTTGTCTCAATGTTTAGGAAAAGTATCCAACATGGTCTAAACTCTGAGTTTAAATTCTACACGAATTATCACCTTTAAAATGATGTCCAGTCTAAGTGAACCATACAGATAGTGGAAGACATGTTAAGAGCATAATCAGTTGACTACAAAGGAGTATGAGACCAAAATCTTCCACCAGATGAGTGATCTTACAACAATAGTTCCCACTCAAGAGTCCAAATGTCTCCATATGAAGATATTTATGGGAAAATATGTATAAAACCTGATTAATATTATAAAGTTTGTGAACATAAGCTGCTTGGACCTAAAATGGTCGAGGAAATGATAGAAAAGGTAAAGACCATCTAACAACATATCTGAGCTTCTCAAGGTTGACAAAAGAGATATAAATATAATTGTTGATGGGACTAAGTGTTTGAGGTTGGTGATAAGATATTACTCTATATATCTCAACGTAAGAGGGTCATGAGATTTGGAACGTAATGAAATCTAAGTCCTAGGTATATCACCCCCTTCAAGATTCTTGATCGTATTGGAGCTATGACCTATTGGCTGCCACTTCCACCCACCATGTACGAAGTACATTATGTATTTCATGTATCCCTAGTGAAGATGTGAACACTATCCATCCAAGATCAAATTTTTATTTCAAAAGAGAGTACATCAAGACCTAAACTATGGGGGCCTGAAATAATATAGGCCGAGGGAATACCCTATTACCAGGTTTACACCCTTAGAATTAAGACATTTTAAAAAGGTTATACGATTACTAATGGAACTCTAGTCTGCCAAAGAGGCCAAATGACCTGCAACCTTGTTTCCCTCATGCCAAGTATGGGAAACTCGCATGTTGGAGCCAAGAAGAACTCTGCATTTACGAACAATGTAGGCAGTGGACCAAGGTAATGAACCTTCCCCACTTAGGGAATCATGAAGGACCTTGGAATCAGTTTCCACCAGGGATACGACCAGGTTCTCTTGCTTGCAAATGGTGAGCCTGGTGAGTAATGCTTTGGCCTTGGCCTGAAGAGAGGTACCATTACCATAGAATGAAGAATAGGCCATAACCACTGTACCCTAGTAATCGTGAACCACAACCCCGCCTTTAATTGCACCCGTAACACAGTACCCATCCGAATTTAACTTTAAACTAGCAGTAGGAGGGTTCCAGCAAACCCAATTCCCCGGAGGCTTGTCAAAGCAGGGGAATGGTTGGGACCTAACCTGAAGAAACTACAAAGAGGGAGCACCCTGCCAATCGGAGATGAGTGAGACCATATCCCTAAACTGTACTTAAGTCATAGGTGATATAATTGTAAAACAATCTATATTATGAGGATAAACTAGAGAAGATTTTGGACCATAGATACAAGGTTATACATAACAAGAACACTCACCCAGTCAAAGTACTATGAAGAAAACATATGTATAAAGAGGCAATATCTGAACTAAAGGAAGTGATAAAAGATATATACCCTCATATATTTTAACCTTAGTATGTAAAATGAAATTTTTATGGAAAAATTTCATAAGTGGGAAAGAATGCAATGACCCAGAATTTTATTAATGGATTCCCTAATTATAATTATTTCATAAAACACACACATCACAGAGAGGATCCAATAAAAAAATTATTCTCATAAATTAGTAAGGATATATTAGTTATAAAATAAACAAATAATAATTCTAAATATTATAGGAGCATAATAAATAGAAAATAAGATAATAATAATGGGGAAATTTGGATCTGCTCAATCCACTAGAATGACCACTATCATGAAAAAAGATGTTAATAATATAGTATTTATTTTAATGATGAAATTATAAAATAAAATTTTATTGTCTTCTAAAATAAATATATTTATATCATGATATATGTAAATAAAATTTTTAAAAATAATAAATTAGGTGTTGGAATTTTTGTAAAACGTAAATGATTAATTACAATTTTATAACTAATATAATTATTTTAAAAATTTATTTTCATAATATATATTCACAAATTAATATTATGTTTTATTATAATTATAATATATTTTATTATGACCTAAATTAATTTTTTAATGTGTCCAAAAAATCAGTTATAATATTTAAATCGGTATTTTTCAAATAAATGATGATTTTATTTAAAAATTAAATTTATCATATTTGGATTTTTTTTAAAAATAGATTCCATTTTTTAAATTGTCAATGTATAAAAATTATCATAATTATTTTTTTTGATTTTTCTAAAATAATTGATTTTTTGGTCAATAGTGAAATACAATAATTTACGGTATTTAACATTATAAGCCAAATAAATGAATCTGGGATTCATGGATGATGTAAGAACAGATTGTTTCGAACTCTAAAGAAACATTTATTTTATTTATTCATATAAATCAACACTATTTATAGTCTTAATCCAAAATAATATACTAATGAATATAATAATAAAAAACACCCCTTTCAACCCCTATAAATACCACCCTCACCACCCCTTCTCCTCATATTCTATGCCTCTTAACTTAATATTTTACCCAATTACCTTAAAAATAATATTTATTATGTACAAGAGCTTCTTGTCTCAAAAAAATACAAATTCCAAGTTTCTTAAGGGGTCCTTCAAGGAGGTGATATTCAAGAGGTAACTTTCTTAAACCATATCTTTTAATTTCATTTCTTCTTCTACCTTCTCCTCACATAATTAGTCCATAAAACAATTATAAATATATTTTAATGTATATAAAATAATTTTATATTATTAATGTAATATATTCTATCTACCTCTTTTCTCATATCCTCTTACTCAAAGAAATGAAACCGTTGTCCAAATTAGGGCGGTTAACCGTCTCTGTGGATAATGATTTTTTATTTTTCATTTCCACCTTAAAGGATCGTTATAAAAAAATTATTATGGTTGAAAAATATTTTAATATTTATTTTATAACTTGTTTCATGTTTTTGAACTAATATATAACAAATAATATTCAATAAAACAATACTAGTTTGTGATGGTCGGAAAAACCGCCAAAAAGAAACTGAATAATTAATATTATCATTTTATCAAATGAATCATCCTCATACCTGAAAAAATTACCTAGGGGACAGTTTAAAAGTATTTAAGTGTATTAATACTATATAATTTCACTTCTGGATATTTATTCCCATTTTACCAAAATTTCATTAATTTTACATAAGCGAACTGGCCTTGAAATCATGAAAACATACGCTCCGAGAATGAAAGAATTGAAAAGTTTAACTCAGTGAAATGGTCATAAATGAACTAAGTAAAATAATAATAAATAAAATAAATATATAATTGGTTATTAATTAAGTAATTAATGAATCTAATTTAATTACCCATCTCTTTAAGTGCAATTAAAGAATGCATTCATACATAAAGTAAGGGATCTTTCCAAACCTCCATATTTCCTTTATGGAATGTTCTCTCTCTATATGCATCAATTTATAACATAATTATTATATATTCTATATAAATGTATAAATAATATATACCATGTTTATTTAATCTTTATTTTATGGTGATATATATAAAGTTTCTGTTTTTAATTACTTTTGAAAAGTCGATTAAAGAGATCTTGTATATTTTCTTTGTCTCTTTTAAAGAAACACTCAATGAATTTTTTTAAAACATATATGATTTATAAAAACACTCTTTATTATGTGAAAAAAGAATTTTTCTCACTTATGGTTGTATGTAAATAATTATTCTCTTATCCCTTTTAAAGAATCTTCACCTCTTCTCTTAAAACCCCGCTGAAGCAGAACATTTCCAAGGTTACTTACCAAATAGTTTTTATATATTTTCACTTTAGTTGGACATTATTTATCTTGTTATATGATTATTTTTCCTTTATTATTGTCCAAGTATGATTTAAATCCATTATTTCATAGATACCAATAAGATACACCCTTTGGTTATGCCTTATGACATGATGACAATGCCCATTTCATTCCACAGGTAACTCTTATGTTTATTACTTATGTTTGATTATTTATGCAGAACACATATGCATGAACATGTTATTATGGATGCACCTAAATTTCATTCTAATGCATTTTTTAATGTTTAGTATCATGACACCTCATGTATTGGATTAGGGAGTAAACTTAATCCATGATGGGAATTTTTCCACCATGTGTTATAGTCTAGGAACTTAGCCTTGACTCATATTTATGTCATGTTATATATGGTAGCCACATTCCTACATTTACCAGATTATATGACTCCATGTTCTGTATGATATTACTCTATTTGTTATTAATGTTCCATGAATTTCATGTTATTATGTTATACCTTACGGCTCATGTGCTTTACTTCTTTTCCTTGGTTATTCTATAATAGGGATTTTAAGCTTATAAATTTTTTGAATGTATTCCCCAGATTTTCCCATGTAGTTATATGAGATCAAAGGGAGTTTGAAGCTCATTATGGAGATTAATAAAATTATGTTTTATTCTTGTTTCATGTTTTCTGATGATTTAACTAGTCTTCTAAATACACAAGACATTTAGATCCTATGTTTGTTTTTCCTGGATAATTATTATTAAAATAATATAACAATATGTGTAAGAGGCTAGGGTTGAAATAGAGAAACCATGTGACACCATGATTTTTAGGATATTTTTAGTTCATTTTGAACTGATAATGGTGGTGTTTTATGATTCACACATGATTAAGGTAAAACCGTGTGTGGTCTAATGAGAAACCGTATGAGGATGAGGAGGGTCTAAGTCATGGAGAACATATTTCACATGGTTTCAAAAAAATCATGCTCCTTGTTGTATAAGGGAGACATAGATGACATCAAAATTGGTGCATTGTTTTTCAAACTGTGTGGCCTTACTGTGCGAGATATGGATTTGGATAGTAAGGGTGTTCATGGTTAGTACATGATTTGGAAAATTGTGAAACCAACACATGTGAGGGGGGTTGTACATAGATAGAGACAACTGTATGGTTGGCACATGGTTTTGAAAACCATATGGGTAAATCATACGACTACCCATATTTCATTAAATGGGGGATCTGACCAAAATACCACCTCAGTTTTCAGCCTCACGACCCCCTGTCTTCCACATTATGGGCACACGAACAATGAGATCTCCAACCCTCTCCCTCCTCCTCCATCCTTCCATTTGGGGGTGTTTTCATGGTGATTTCTTGGCATTTTAGGTGATTTACCTTCCTTTGGTGGTTCCCTCTGTTCTATTTTTATTCTATTTAATTTTAGAGTTCTTAGGTAAGTGTTTTAATGAATATTCCATTTAATCATGGTGAAATAATCCATTTCTCATGGGGACTTTGGTAGACTTGTGTAGAGGAAATATCAGGATGTATTCCGCACTTCATTATGTTGTGCTTTTTCAAGGTATGTGACCACAATGAATTTTATTAGGGTTTTACAAATGGTTTAATTTGATTAAGTGTTTAATTATTATAACCTCTTATTTATTTGTCCTAGAATGTGTTCAGGGTTATGCCATATGTCTTCAGTGAGTGGTTGGATTCAGGTTTGGTGTGGCACAATGACCCGGTATGTTTTCTGGCATAAAGAAAAGTTTAGTTTTTATTAATTAATTAATTATAATTTTTATAATTAATTTGTTGCTATTTTTTAGTGTAAGAAAAGAGTTTGGGTGATCATGACTAGTTTGGTTGGGTGACGAGGAGATGGAATGAAACATGGGAGGGCTATGGAAAGTGCACTCTTCTTTGGAATTTTTTTGGAATGATTCTCTAATGAGGTAGTTGGTTTAATATATTTACGCATAGTCTTGTTAATTAGTTTTCATTTGTTTTTATTATGTTCCATTAATCCATGTGTTGTGTTATTTCTTTTTTTACCCAAAGTAAATTGGGTTTGGGCCTAGGATTAACACATTAGACTTTCCATCAATCCTGTTGGATCCACGGGTGTTTGTGAGACCAAAAATACGGTCACCCATGGGGTGATACATTTCATGTAGTGGGTAAAGTTGGGTTTTAAAAGTTTTGTTTATAATTATTTTATGTGTTAATAATTTATGAAAAATCAAATGAGGCTTTTGAAATGGGTTTAAATGTGTGAATTTGGTTTTGACAAAGTTTTGGATGTCAAAGGGGAAAATCTATATTTTGAAATGATCTTAATTTTGAAATGAATTATCAAAATCCACATGGTTTATAATAAAATGTTTTTTAAATGGATTTAAAATGCTGACTTGAAATGGGTTTGTAGAGATCCCTTAGTGAAAATGTCTTAATGAAACTTGAGATGGTTACATGGGAAATGTAGGCCTTATGACATGGTTGGTTTTGAAAGAGAAACATCCATGTTTTAAATGGTTTGTTTGAAATTTTTAACGAGGGTTCTTGGATTAGTTTCTCTTTCCATGTGAAAAAGGGTTGGGATTCATTGATACATATTTTGGTTTTAAATTCCCATAGGGACCTTATTAAGTGGAAATGGTCTAAAATGGGTTGTTGTGTTTTATTAAACATTTTTTATAGACACATGATTGATTTTTGTGATTAATAAATTATGGGATGGTTTAGGTACTATAAATATGTTCTAGGAACATAAAGTATACTAAAAATATTATATCAGACTGAGGCTATGGAAACTGATAGTATAATTCATGGTTTGAGTTTCAGACTAATGATCTTGGTGATGATGGTATACCATATTGAAGAGGTTGTTGGACTGATAATCCTCCTCCTTGGGTTGGGCCAGATTGATGGTCGAGAGACCACTAATGTTATTTATAGATGGAAATTGTATTGTGGCTCCATGAAATACTATTATGTTTTGTGATGGGTTTGATAGAACTAATGTTCAGTATTAATACCGATAGATTGGTTTATGGTTAGGTCTAGATGGAGGTTACCACCATGTTTGATATTAATATAGATATTTGATTTAGATTCTAGACTGATATTATTGTAACTGATGGTTTTGGTACATTATATGGATGGATGTTTTATACACCCCTGAGTCGACTAAAATGTGAACATGCTTCCCAGAATTTTATAGTATTATTCCACATATTTTTTTCTTAAAGAACTAGTTAGGTTTGTTACATGACTGGTTACCCTAGGTGACACCTCATAACCCTTGGTCTAGTAGGTACTAGATGAGATAATGTGTTCCTTATCTTTAATATCACTTATGTACTATTTATTCATTCAAATGTTTATCTACGCACACTGTTTCTCCAACTAGTATCTTCTTTATACACCATTGGTGGTGGCCAACTAAGTTTTACTCACACCCTGCTCAGGCCACTAGTGCACTTGGGTACCTAAGTAGCTCTCACATGTTTATTGCAGCATAGTTTTGGGATAAGGTCTATGTTGAGTATTTTTTGTTCGATATAGATTTACCAAGTGGTACCAGATGACTAGATGAGTTTGTATCAGTGATGTTGTAGAGCCTTTATGTAGTTATTTCATTTTATTATATTATGTAACCGGCCTAGTGGGCAGTTGGTTGTATGTATGACAAGGCCGTTCCAGCCTCATATGAACTTAATTTTATTATATCATGTTTTAGTCTATTTATTCTTTCCACTTACTCTAATGTGTATGATATTTAGTTGTTTACTTCTAGTTTTTCACTTTGATATTGGGGTATATTCTCCTCATATTTCCATTTTTGACCCCCACTACTAGTCGTAATCTATTGGCTTACTAAGAGGCATGCTTAAGGTCTTTTGGTGAACTCGATCAGGGAACCCATTTAGTGTCATCTGGGAAGGGATGTTACACAATGCTTCTTAAATATTTAGAGGTAACCATTTATCTGATACCTTTTTTAGTGACCTAGTTTTTATGGAACACAGAGAGGGGTAGGGGGTGTGAATGAGTGGTTTATTTTATGAATTATATTTATTTTAAATTTAACCTTTCAAACATGTTACAGTTCTTGATCCACCCAATACTTACTACCAATATCACGTCATGTGTAGTTGTGATAATAGAGAGCATTACAAATTGATTTATAAGGTTTGAGTTAAAAGACTACTCATTTCCATGTCAGTTAGAAACCCTAGTATAGATTCTTAACTATCAAACAAGTGATTATGTACACTTCAAGTACTAACTATAATATTTCTTCTGCCCAAGAGTCTCACTAGAGTCTTCTCCTACTTCCTACACAAACTAAATGACTTTTCCTTCTTCGAACACCAATGAGAAGACTTCTCTAACTTTCAGCACCAACCGAAAGACTTATTCTCTTCTTTAGAGTTGATAAAAAACTATAAAGATATTCAATATTCTTGATGATAATATTTCTCCATGATCCTATAGGTTAATATTTTCTCATATACCTCCTCAAGATCTTTAGTGGTGTCTTGGAAATTTACTAGTATTCAAATTCCTTTTAGATCTAATTTTATTTGGATTATCCTCAGCTTCCTTGATATTAGATATATAAGTATCCCATAGAACACTCTTTCACAATGGATGAATGATCTATCAATACTCAATAATATATTCATTACATTTGTATTTCATTTATATTAACAAAAATAATATCATGAATATGATCCACATAATTATCATAGTAATTATCCATGAGTATGAAAATACTACGATAATTAATATTATGTAAATTAATCATTTTAATCTTGTAATAACTCCCAAATTATCTTCTCAATTATTACAGACATTATTCTATGCTGAATGTCCCAGAATAATTCCTCATTTAAAATCTCACTCAAATACCCAACTGACTCGGGTCTTCTTCTACTTCATTATGCAACTTATATAAATTAAATAACATGGGTCATAAACATCACCTTATTTTTATGGGTATTATTTAATGATTAATAACCCTTAATAATTAATTTTTAATTCTATGAGGATTATTTTAAAAATACTTACATAAATATTCATATTAAATATACATGGAGTTTAGGTATTCTTCCATCTTCATCACCAGGTCATTTAATAATACTGTTCTCATTATTCCTTCAACTCATTCAATTTAGACCTCAAATATCATTTTCATGAAAGACTATTTTCATGAGAGTCCAATAAAAATCATGCACGATACTATTATTTTTATGAAAATAAACTAGTTTTTCATCCATTGTTTATATCATTCATCTTTTTTGCATGCACGTAGGACTACATTCATTTTTATTTAAATCATGCTCCATGCATAAAATCTTCTCAATTGTCATCCATGTTTTCTGCTTGATCATGTCTCATGAAAATATTATTTTATTATAAAAAGGTCTTGGTAGCTCTTCCTACCATCAATTCTCATGGTATCACCTTCTATCATTGTAGCTCATGATAGTATCTTTTTCCGTCGAGTGGTAGATCCTCCCACCATCAAGTGATAACACTTCCTACTATTGTGGCGCATAGTAACATGTCTAACACTAATGGTATCACCCCAATACTAAAGGTAGTACCCCAAAACTGACAGTAGTACCCCAATACTAGTACTAGCATGTTCTATTAGTAGAATTACCTATTCAAATTCCAATGGTAGCATGTTCTCCTTTACTTTCTAATAATGGAATGCCTTCTTTACTGCATCATGATGTGTTCTTCTCTGGTGTATCCAATTTCAGGTTCAGATACCTCATCAATTACCCTTACATGACTTACCCTTACACATATACTTACAGAAACTTTATAAATTTGGCTATATCTTTATACAGGTGTTGGTTTAACTTTATGAAATTCATTGATCACCTTTACATTAGAGTGGAAATATTCATGTACCTTTATATAGCATTCTGATATTCAGCACTACCCTTATGTAAACTCATAACTACCTTTATGTATCCTTATAATCCTCATCACCAACATTTCCGATGTTTCTGGTACCCTTATACAAGATTCCATCTACCCTTACAGAGCCTCACAATACCCTTATGAATTATTTGGAAACTCATTTTTACCTTTATAAAAGGCAATGGTTACCTTTGTTCCACATCCCGTTACCCTTACATAGGAATTTTATTTTACATATTACCCTTAAATAGTGCGTCATGTAACTTTATGTGATCTTAGATCCCTTACACAAATCACATGTTTACCTTTACAAAATACCAATACCCTGACACAGTGCAGTACTAGCATAGGTTACCCTTAAATAGCTAATTCTACCTTTACATAGCCTATATGAAGTATTCTTTACCTTCAGACAAGTAATGAAATACCTAAATTATCTTTTTGTAAGTATCAAAATTATCTTGAAATCAAGGAGGCCTTTCTAAAACATATCAGAATCAACCCCAAGGCTTTCAAACATCCATCCAATATTGTAGATAGTGTTCTAAATCCACCAACACTAGTTTTGTAATCCTTTGAAGATCAAGACATAAATAATCATATATATGAGGAGAATTTATCAAGCATGATATCTAATTTCATTATATGAATAGATAATAATTTTCTAAGAATAACCACTTCATCTCTACACACCAAACACATATCGACATATTATTAAAATAAAATGCAACATTTGGGATCAAAAAAAGGAAAGTTTGAGAATCAAGTAACCAAATCTAGGTCAATGGTGCCTTTAATAATATTTCAAAGAGAAACAATAGTAAGAAATATAGAAGTAAATAAGAGAATATTTCATTTACTTCCAGAAATAAATATAATTTAAAAAGAAAATATGATGAATTGAATGAGAGTCAGTCAAAATTTATTTACTTTAGAAATATATTCATCATAGTATATAATGTTTCTATTTCACTTATTGGGTATTTATACTTTTTTATTTTAATATAAGAACCAAATAAGTAATGTGTGTTATCATAGTGTTCAATAAAGGAAGATTTCTATGTCAGCAGTGGGAAGCTCACAAAACATTATAATAAGTAAGGTGTGTTCTCTTAGTGGTTGAGAAAGGGTGATTACTATGTTAGTACGGAGAAACACATGAATTTAGAAGTAATTTTATTTTCTATATTTGAGAAATGGTGATTCCTATGTCAACAATGAGAAGAACATGACTTCCAATTACCTAGTGGATTGATTACAATTAAACCATTATTTATGATAATTGTTAAAAAAAAATTTATCTTAGTGTTCTATTGTAAACAACTATACATTATTTCTTTTGAACTACATGTTTTTATGGTACAAAAAACTTAATTCATAGTTTAGTAAAACTGAAATCATAGATATCCAACATTATAGATGAATGATGAATATAAAATTATATGTCTCATAATCTATTATGGAAAGATATTTCTTAGTTAAGTAAAACTACAAGTTTTATTGTATATACCTAGTATGGTATTTAGAAACTTTGAAGCTAAAATTATTAGGTATACGACCTAATTATTTTTTTATATTAAGAAACTTTTAGATATAAAAGTAAGATACAAAGATTCTAGAGTTAGTTTTGGATTGGTGGTGTAAACTATTTCAAAGTGAATTTAAGGGTTAATTCATGTACCTTATGAGTTTCCTTTATGAAAATTTTGAAATTCTCAGTGAAGTAATGAATAAACTTTGTAAAATATATTGGATCATCTATGTAGGATTGTTAAAGAATTTATTATCCAAATAATCACAGATATTTTGATGTAGAGTAAAGGTTTTCCTAAACTCACAATGTCTTATTCACATAGAAGAGATGGAGATAGTATAAGGAAAGATATATGGGGAGTATTTTATATGTAATACAATATTTCATGATTCTTTCCCATACATATTTTTCAAATTTAATATTAACAAATATCCAGATACCAAATAAATTGAATAATGGATATCATATAAGTTATGATATAACTAAATTCAATTATGTCATAGCATCAAGTGTTTTTATGGGACCCTTTTATAAAGACAGTGGAAGTTTCAAATGAACATCACAAAAAAGGCTCATATTATTTAATAATGCTATTTGCTTCTAAGTACATTAACAACCCCAAAATAGAAAATAGATTAATCATAAAAAATAAATTTCTATGAGGTAAGTAAATCCCTTTTAAGATAGTGGGAGAAAATAAGACTTTAGTTGAGTCTTGGATTCAGATGAAAAAGATGAAATTAATATTATACTCCCCAATTTTTAGTGGGAGGAAATGTTTTAAAGATACATATTGTGTAAGAGGGTTAAATCCATAGTGATGGAATTATATTCACCACAATGGGTGATAAATTATTTGGTGAGAATGTTAAATCCTATAGAGAGTAGTAAGTTAATACTTGCTATGATTGAAAATTTTGTATGAATTCAAAATGGATTCCATGTACTAAGTTTTATTATATATTTTTATTCTTGATGTAAATCCATTAGTGAGAATTCCAAAGAAACTATATGTGGATATTATAAGTTAGGTAACAATAAGGCTTGATTGGTTATACGAAATCAAAAAAATTAAATCGATTTGTATTATAATTATCATAACTATTATGATCATTATATTATACATATAATATTATGGAAACCTCTCATAGAGGTAACTTTATAAAATATATCCATATGACATGACCAGAAAGTTTGGAAACATCAAAGAAATCTAATATGAAATGTAACATTGAAGGATCCACTTATGGTTCAAAATAATTATAATATTATCATAGTACATTAATTTTAAATTAAACATTTCAAGGTTTCAACAAGAGTTTATTGGGATAACCATTATTTTCTGAGACATATATGTTTAATAACATATGATAAACAAATAATAAGTGTTATACTTCATTAAAACTAAGGATAATTTCTAAAAAATGAATTAAGTATCAACCCAATATATAGAGAATATGATATAATTTTATAGATAAAGTGGATTTTTGAATCCATGTAACAATTCATAATTTACATGATATTGAAAAATACAATATTGGATACTTTACCTGAATTGTTTCTAGTGTCACTTGTTATTCTTGTGATTAATAGACTACATATACCTAAGAGTAATTTGAAAAAATATATCACATTCAAAGATATGTACTTAGGTTTGATCTTTATTATGTGTAAAGAATAAAATAAAAATATAAAAAAATACCAGGATAACTACATAGGATAACTATCAAAACTATCTTACAATGCTTGAGGAAGAAAAACATGATGAGTTCTTGGTAATTGGTGAAATGAGAATACCAGTTTAATGGGATATAAAACTTGTTTTATTTCAATAAATTTGATCTTGAACCATATTAAAGATAAGGTAATATGAATGGTTAATGTTTATTACAACTAGTAGTTTTCATATCAAAATTAGACAAAGTACAATGAAGCTTATGATATAAAATAAGAAGAATGTTTAGAAATTATTTGTTCCAGATTGTTGAGTTATAACTAGATAGTAAAATTCAATAATATCATGTTGAATTATAACTATGGTATTATATAATATGTCTAAAATTAATATTAAATCTTTGATATAATCTCATGAGGAATTTTCTTATATTGATGAGGTTGTAGTATGCAAACAAAAAATAATGAGTAAAATGGTGGGATAAGAAATTGTATCCATACCTTAATAGAAGAATGTTTTTATTGTGAGTCAAACAAGTTGGATAATCATTATTTGGATATAGTTCAAGTGGTAGATTAATAAGAATGTTTAGAAATTATTTTTTATATACTTTTTAGTTATACCTATATAGTGAAATTCAATCATACCCTGATGAATTATAACAATGGTATTATATAATTTGTGTGGAATGAAGATGAAAAAAATCATATAATAATTGATATCATATCATGAATAATTTTCTTATATTTATGTGGTCAAAATATGAAAACAACCATGAGTAACATGGATGGATAAGAAACTATATCCATATTTCAATAGAAGCATGTTTTTCATTTGGGGAAACCAAGTTAGATAATTATCAGTTGGATATTGTTCAAGAGGGAGTGCATCGAAGATGGTAACCCAAAACCAACTACCATAATCATTTGATTATCAAATTATTTTTGGTCTTGAATATTAATTTATATATTATCATATGATGATCATTCTTCTATAATAAATCTATATGATAATGTACTAAGGAAACTTGACACACAAAAGGCCAAGAAATTATTCTTCTGCATGAAGTGATATGAATGTATTCTTAAATACGCATTATATGGATGGATTAAATCATTTAATGAGACACATATAATATAGGTGATATTGGATGGGTGGCTTATAAGACATTATGACTACTTCTCATGTAGTTCGTCCATGGTAATATCAAGAGAGGCAATTATGAGAACTAACCCACCAATAGTAATTTTACATGATTTATGTTTCATTGGATATTCCTATATGTGGACATGTGTACTGGTCCTTAGGCTTGAGATAACTATTAATTCATATCATGAATCTCGTACTTTGATGTATTGATGAAAACCATGATGACATATGCATGCAATGAGGTGGGATACATTTGTTGTGTCATGGGTGATATGAAATTAATTAATAATTTAAGAAATTATTTGTCTCTTCTATATAATGGAAGTATATATCTTTGAAACTTTTTATTGAAATGTACCTAACTAATAAATCCATGTCCATTGTGTGATATTAGCACGTTCATTTATTGAAATTCGAAGAAAGATAATTAAAGCATATAGGTTGATGACACATGCAATGCAACATACCTGAATGAGATATTTAAAAAAAGAAATTATATTATATAGTGGAAACACTAGTATAAAAAGATACATTTGGATCATAATTTTAAAAATAGTTTTTAAAAAACCAAAGTTAAAAGTGAAGCTGAAATCTTTTAATGTCAATTTTTTATAAAACTGATGTTAAAAGTGTTTGAAAATAGTCAGTTTCCATAGTTATAACCTCATTTTTTCAACATTATATTTTTAAAACCCTCACCCTCTAGACTCTGAACAACACCTCACCGTGATTTATCTTTACTTTCATTTTATTTTCACCTTCTTCCATATTTTTTCTCATCAATATTCTATCCCTCATAATTCTTCCCTGAATATTGACATTATTCAATCAATAGAAATCCTAATCTGATTGACCTACAACCATTATCTTTGGGTTTTGATCATTATTTCTTCCACTTAGTTTTTTGTCAATTGTTTCTCTAAAATCTTGTAGTGTTCACATTATTACCACGACATTCGAGTGAATTCATTTGAATTCATGAACTATTTTTCATTATCAGCCTCTAAATTTTATTTTATTTTTTAGTTTTTTTACTTTTGGAGGATAAATTAATTATCTCTTAGTTATAAATTTAATTCATTAATTCATCTGTTCATTTTCATTTTATTATCAATTATAAATATTTTTTTAAAAATTTATTTAATGCAAGATTTTTTTATTATAAATCTTTTTTGACTGTTATTTATTTTTGTTTGTAACTATTTTTATTTATATTTATTTTTTTTTACAATTTTTTTATCATTATAAATATTTGTGGTTATCATTTTTTTCTTCATTTTTTCTTCACTTATAATTTTTTTTATCCTTACATTTAATTTGGATTATTTTTGTTGTTACTTTTTTTCATTTAATTTTTTTAAGATATAAATCATTTGTTAGATGTTTTTACATGTTTATATATTAATATGATTATTTGTTTTTATTTTATTTATTTATATTTATGTTTTAATTTTTAAATTTATTAATATATTCATCTACTATATTGTGTGTTTTTTTGGTAATTAGTTTATTTTAACTTGATTAATGCATGAAGAAATACTGATGAATATTTGAAATGGGTTGATTATTTGTTATAAATTTATAAATTTAATATTGAAAAAATAGGTGATTTTTTCCATGCATGAAATGTTTTAATAAGGGTAAATTAGTATATAGATAAATAAAAGACCATATGATTTTATATGGTCATATAAAAAGTTATACACTCTGGATATGGCATGGTGAAACAAAAAACAAGTCAATAACTAATGATGATAAAGTTGTTCTTCATGGGATAAAGGATCTTCTTGAAGCATTAATTCATGATTCATGTATGGAAAGTATTTAAAAACGTGTTTTGAATAACTATACAAAGTTCTTAAGTAACCACTATTCTTAGGCCGCACTAAATTTTAAGTGTTATCAGTAGTATTTGTACTAATAAACTTGAAAGTAAGACAAAGTTGGAATGATAAAATTTTCATTGAATTGCTTGAACATTTAAAAGAGTTACTTTAGGAAGGTAATGGACTTCCAGATTCCAATTACGAGGAAAATAATATTATATACAATGGTATTGGGGTATAAAAAGATACATTCCTTCCCTAATTAATGTCTAATATATAGTATGTAATATGGAAGTTTAACATAATGTTCTAAATATGAGACATCATGATATAAAATGGATGAAAAATCCAGCCATGATTTATTCTCATGAACAAGCACCTAATCTCACACCAAATCAATCTAGTGTCATTCTATAATTTCTCATTTAAAGAATATTTTTGAAAATTAAAATGATTTAAAGAGGATAATATTTCATATATATGAGAACATTTTTTATGGGAATATACATCATCCTACTGATTCACTATAATGTTAAATATGTGGTCACAAATTTCTTATTTTGAAAATAATGTTAGAAATCATTTAATTGGTTTGTGAATAAATGGAATGAATCCATATCAGATTCACAGTAACCAACATAGTTTATGAACTATTTTGTTGGTTGTCTATAACTTATCCCCACAAATATGTATATATATAAAATACGTGACAATGATATTTATTATTTATGGATTGAAACAACCTTGAAATGATATTGATGTTTATCTATCACCATTGATTGTGGATTTGAAATTTCTATGGGAGAAAGGTGTTATAATATTTGATGTATATAAGAAAGATTATTTTCATTTGCATCATATGATAATATTCACTATAAATGACTTTACTACATATGTAAACTAATTTGGATACAATGTTAATGGATATAAATCTTATCTAATTTCTGAAGAGGTGACTTAATATAATCAATTTTAAAATTGAAGAAAAATGATGTATATAGGACATTTTATATTTTTTTTAATGGACCATACTTTTCAAAGGATAAAAAATTCATTTAATTGTTTACAATATTATGATTTTGTCCCACATCCATTATTAGTATAATAATATTAAATCAAGTTGAAAAAGATCGATATCACATTTTGAAATAAAGGATGTTTTGGTCATCAAATAAATACATAGAATAAATGATCCATTTTATTTGATTTAACTTATTGGAAATATTTGGGCATAAAATATAAAATTAACATTATGCATGTTGTTAAAAATATTTGTGACAATCTAATTATAAGATTTTTAAATATAAAAGAAAATGAAAAATATGAATTACAAGGACTTAACTTAATAACAATGGGAATACATTTGTATTTACCTCCCATAATGAAAGAAAAAAATCATAATTATCAATAGATTTTCACATATTAAGAAAGAGTGATAATATAAATCTTTTTAATTTCTTGTACAATATTAAAGTACCCAATGTGTTTTCTTCAAATGTAAAAAATTTGGTGCAATTGAAGGATTTAAGGTTAATAGGTATAAAATCTCATGACTGTCATGTATTGATGCATCAATTTCTACCAGTTTCATTACATGAAATATTGTAGATACCTTTCAAAAAGTCTATAATCAATGTTTTTACCTTTATAACTAAATTTGTAGTAAATTCATAAATGTATATTTGTTAGATGTGGTGGAGAAGGAAGTTTTCCTCATACCATTTTAATTATAAATGTATTTTAAACCATCATTTTTTGATATAATGGTTCATATATTGATTTATTTAGTATGAGAGATAAAAAATATGTGGGCCAGTTAATTTTGTTGGACGTATCCTTATATAAGCATTGTAGGGATACGTTAAGAAACCACATTAACTAGAGGCATCTATTATTCACAAATATATATCAAAATATGTAATTGAGTTATGTAATGATTATTTAACTATAGGGGATCATGTTGGTCTCCCTATATCTCCTCATTTGGTAGTTGATAGTGAATGTAAATGGTCTCATGGGTTAAAGGTAAATTTATTACATGTGATTAAGTGATGTGTGAAAATTTATTGTTTTTGAACAATATAGGTTTTGTTCATCCATATATATCATCACATATTACTGGATAGATGGTACAATATCTAAGAATAAATTAAAAGTGGTTAATGAATAAATATAAAAATATATTTGTTTCCTGGTTTAAAGAGAAAATCAACATTGATTTATCCACATAGTTTGTAGGGGGACTAAGATTTAATGTGGTTATGTGTTTTAGTGTTTATATTAATGCTAATGATGAAGAGAGTACCATTCGAAATAGTTGAGTAATGGTTGTCACTAAAGAACTACATTTTTCGAGTTCCAAAGATAAAAATCCAATTTCTACATCAAAATCATATTTTGAAGTTGATGATATATGGGAGATTGATTATAATAAATTTGGGTAATCGTACTTAAGTATAGTTGGGTTGACAGTAATAGTTGTGTGAAATGTGATAAGTATAGATTTAAAATTATTGATTTGAAAATATTTAGTTTCAAGGAGTAATCATTTATCATGGTGATGCTTTCAAAATGAATATTTTATGTGGTTGACCCATCAAATGATCAACAGTTTGATGTTTTTTAGGAAAAAAATTCAATTTGGTGATGATAATATTGTTGATTTTGAAGACATATCTAAAATTTCTCCATTTATTACTTTATTACCCAATGATAAAAATAATTATGATATAGACATTGTCGAGGAAAAAAGAAATGATCATGTAGAAGGGATATGAGAAAACACTCCATTAATCTCCTAACTAATCATGCAATCGATTTTTTTATGAAAATAAAAGATTTAATAATTTATTTTTTTAACTTTAATATTTAAATATATTGATATTTATCATTCCTATAATTTTTTAATTGTTTTATATTCATTAGATTAAGATAGGAATTTTTTGGTTAAATTGTTTTCCTTTTCCATTTTTTGGTGAGTATTTTCTTTATATTCTTCATTTTAAGGTATATTGTCTTACTCAATAAAGTATTTATAATTTTCTTCACATTATGGACAATTAAATTTTACATATATAATTTATTTATTTCTAAAAAAATATTAATAGAATAAATTCTATAATTTAAATGATAATAATTTATCTCATTTTTGCTATTATTAATTTATTATACAGTAGTTTTAGTTACAATTTTTTGGTTGGAAAATATAACAATCAATGTTTTTTATATTGTGAAAAATAAAATTTTTATTTATTGTATTTATTTAATTTTAATCAAATATAGGGACACACAATTTTGTTGAAGTATCATATGTATTTCTAAATGACAGACATTAAGGAAGTGGAACCGAGGTATATATGTTTTTTCTAATATATACATATATATAATAATAAAATTATTTAATGAAATTAAACTTATATTTCTTAAAATAATTTACAACTCTTCTTCTTCTCCAGAGATGGTAGTACTTAAAGTTGGTACGTGTGTTGGTCCCACCTAAATTTATCCTATGTGTAAAAGTGGTCGTTATAGTACATGTATGGGTAGAATCTATAGGGACCAAAGAAGTAACCTTGAGACACTTAGTTTTTTGTGGGGTTTATATATAAAGTGTCTAGCTAGTTATATTGGTTTTATTTGAAGAAATAATGAGTTAATTTAAAGAAAACAATGCAGACACAAATACTATTAACTAAAATAACTAATAATAATGAGCCAATCTTAGGTTATTCCTAGGGATAGAATGGATGTTTTGTTTTCTTCTAAAATTTAAAATCAATAGTACAAGAATTACCCAATAAATGAGTTAACCTCCCAACATCATTAACTAATTTAATCCTTACAAAATTACTATATTAATAACCAATTCACTTAAAATATCACATTAATTATCACTATGAATAATTGGACCATACTCGCACTCAAAATGTACTATCATTATAATTGTCAAATGTGAAGAAGAAAATAAATCATTGAATGGAACTCTTAAAATAATGACCTGATTAAAATTTTAAATCACATGAAATGCCATACAATCAAATACCAAGAAACTCCCTATAATCAACCCAAAAAGGGGTATCCTTCCATTGATGCAAGGTTCACAATGGAAAGAGAAAGTTGGCTTAAAGAATAGTGATTGAAGAAGAGAAAAAACAATCACTCCACCATTTTTGTGTGAATGTAATCACACATGAATATAATGATATCATAGTGAAAAATACTATAAGAATAAGAATAAAGTATAATTAAGAACACTAAATTAGAAAATGAGAGTGAATTAGAAAAAATTACAAGTGAAGAATAAGCTTAAGATATCATAATGGAATCATAATATTACAACAAAAGACAAGAAATAATAGAATTCCATTTTATTCCCAAAATCTACCTTAAATAGGTCCTATGATTCCCATTAGTCTAGCCACACCCTTAAAATTCAAACCATTCAATAGGTAGTCCAAAGGGTTGTAGAAAGGTAGTGGAGTAATATCTTTGAATTATTTCCAAGGTAGTATGCATTGTTTATCTCCCTCTCTTCGTTGATACAACAAAACTATCATAATGGATAACTAATTGGGATTGATAATATAAGATAAAAAAGAATATATTAAATCCTTATAAAACACTTAAAAATTAGAACCTAATTAGATCATCCATTTAAGAGTTATGCCTGAAATAGTGAGGTGAATTTTGGGCCTTGAGATCTGGGATAAAATTTAATCTTCAAATTAGGCGTCCTTGATCCACCACAAAATGACCAAATTGTCCTTATCCTTAGTTTAATGAAATGTTATCCATGAAATTCCATATCTTCAGTTAAATTTTCATATTTATTGGTCTACAATTACAGGTTCGACGCCTATTTTAATGGGATGAGGTCCAATCTACATTTCCACGAAATTTACGTGTTAGTGGACCAATACAACCAACATACCTTGTGAATTTTAAATTTAGAAAAGAATGAAAAATATTCCTCATATATTGATATTCATGGCCCAAAAATTTCAAATTAAAATAATGGATAGAGATTTTTCCAAAATTTGATTTTAATATGAGAAGAGAATAATACATTTTTAACCTGAATTAAAAAAGTGATGAGAAATTATGTTCAAATTGTAAAAAATAATTAACCAAGGATTTTATGAAAAATAAAGAACCGATAATCTTATCAAAATGTAACGAAAATTATGTAATTTCAGTGGCCAATCATACCCCCACCTTGAGATTTTATAGTACCTTTTAATCTACAAAAGATCAAAATTCAATCTACTTCTCTAAACATGTTTTAAGATAAAATGTTTGAAACTATCAACTAACATCAAAAAATCATAGATCCTTTCAAAATAATTTATAAAAATACATGTACAAAAGTGTATCCCTAGGAAAATCCCATTACTTTGTTCAAACTCAATGCTACCCTTCATCAAAATCCAATTAAGCATGATGATATGTCATGCATCACAAAAGGCAGATGGATCATTTTTTTATTCAAGTGAAAAAATAGAAGTGTTATGTGAGGATAACATTCAACCATAAGATGAATACTCAATTGTTTTCTTTTCTCTAATTTTTTGTTTTTCTGAATTTTTTAACCATAATAGAGATGAAAAGAACAAATATAAGCATGAAAACCAAGGAGTCATGATACCAAAGTCTCGGACACCCCACATTTTGTCATTTACAATCTATAAAATATATATTTAAAACCTAAATTTAGAAAGAAAACTATGGATTCACTATCCCCATTTATTTAATTCCACACATCAGGATAAAACGTTACTCTATGTGGTAATTTTTCTTGTTTCAAATTTTTATATGTTTTTTACTTTTTTTGTGGATACTCAAATTAAATGTAAAGTGAACCCAAAACCCATGCTATAATGAATGGTCCTTAATAAATCAAACTTACACCCAAAATCCAATGGATGTGAAAATTGGAATGTTAATTAAATGGATTAAAATATAGATGGTAAAAAATTACATCAGAAAACTATGCCAACAAAATTATGATCATGAACTTATACTTTAATTATGATCATAATTAAGTAATTAATAATCATTTAAAATAATCTTTCATGTTTCACAACCTTTATAATCACATAAAAGGAAAAAGAAAATAATTGTTTTTAGAAAAGCATAATTTTTTTCATAAAGTCTTATATTTTCATTCACCTAACTTAAAATTTTCATATCCCTTAGTGATGAATGAGAAGAGAAAAGAGAGATTATAATTGGGAATAAATATTGGTGGTATTAAATTTTAAATTAAATCAATAAACAAAATCACCTAGATTGAATATGCCGAAAAAACAAGCAATTGATCAGTCTAGATTCATTACACATGTAAATTAATCATAGATGGTTGATGATTGTATATAAACTATAGAAAAATTGTGTTTCATTTGAAAATTAAAAAACATAATCATAAGATAAACAATATAAACAAGAAAAATTAGAGTAGATTAGAAACCCTAAGGGTTTCCATTAAAAAAAATCATCAAAACCCAAATGACTGATTATTTTTTTTTTGGTTTTGAAAACAAATGAAAACAATAAAATAATCCGGGTTTCCTCCAAAAAAGTGCTTAGTTTAAATGTGTTAGCACAACATGAAACCCCTAAATAAACTAATACCAACTTTAAACATATTAAGGACAAATTTTTCACCACTTAAATTATATTGTTATTGAGTATCCATTGTGGTTGATAAGAAGGTTTTGAAATTGATTCAAGAGAAATCATATAGATCCTAGTGTATGGGCTAATCCCATGAATATTTAAATAGAGATTTTTGTATAAAAATATTATTATATCAATGTTGAAACTTCCAAATTAGTTTTCTCTATTTGTTCATATAAATTTTCATGTAATGTATATCTAACTAATTAGATAGAAGTTTAATATAGTTGAGACTAAAATTGGTCATGGGTTAATTTTTTTTGTGAATTTTTGAGATTCAAACCATGTACTTTATTGGGTTGTTGATTATAAAACCAACACAATTCATAATTATCATTACAGATCATATTCATACTATTTAATTCTGGAACCTCTTGAAAATTTAGTTCATTTAACTCCATGATGTGTCACTTTAAAATAATTTCTTTTATATATGGAATTATGAAATCCCTAATCTTTTTTCACTCAATAGTAATCAAACTCAATATTCCACATGACATCAAGCACACCTCCCCATATGCCAGAGGCTTCCTACTATCAATTATGGTCCATAATGGAATAGTGGGGAGACTATACCCTCATGGTTAGGGTGTATCACAATGGTATAATTATTCCAATCAATATAAGAATCATATAAATAAATAAAGATCTAAATATTAATAATATATTATATAAATATCCAAATAGCCGCATCTACTAGTGTTATATACAATGATGATCATGTCATGTTATACAAAAGACATATATTACATAGACACATACATCCAATACAATACATGTATAAAAATTACGAAAAGACCAAAATAACTTCCCCCACATAGAATTGTGACCCAAAATCATAGTCCTATTCTCCCGAGACCCAACACCCAAATTAATCAAGAATCTTCAAGTGGTCTTTTCCCCTATACCAACCTATATCTATCAAGTTTTATCTAGGTACCAAATAGTATCTAGAACAGGGTGTGAGATAACACTTAGTAGTTAAACACCAATGGAGTTTATAATAAGTACAGTTTGTGTTCATAATATGAAGAAGGGTACAATTATAATATGTGTATAAGTTAAACAATAGAAGTGACGCTATCCTGTCTATCAAGTCTCACTTTTATCAAGAAAGTAAATCCTAAGGTATACCTATAAAGTATAGAAAGTACCAATATCATTCTACATAGTGTAATAACGTGTGAGGCCTACTTAGGCCAGGGTATAAGGATTATTAAATTCCAAGGAAACTAAACCAGATAAGTACAACAAGTAATCATTATCCAAGGAATTGTAATTTCCTAGGAATCCTAGCATGTCAAGTAAACTAGTTAAACTGGATCCTTAGATTAGAAATGTATAAGGAATATATGAAAGCTAGATCCTTAAAGAAGAAATTTTCAAGGCATCCAAGTAATCTAAATAAATAGGATCCAAGTAGTATAAATTTCTAAGGAATCCACATAAGTTATATAATAAGGATCCAAGGAGTAGAAATGTCCAAGTAATCATATGGGTTCATCGAATACAAGGAGTAGAAATGCCCAAGGCATCCTATAATCTCAATTAAATAAAGAAATAATATACAAGAAGTAGAAATGTTCAAGTAGTCCTAGTCAGCTAATAAAAAGGGATCTAAGGAGTATAAATTTCAATGTAATCCTAACCAATTTATTAACTATTTCAAAATTCCATTAGTAATACTATACAAGCCAAGGGATAAAATAATTCATTCCTTTCATATATAATTATATGGTTTTATAAGGTGATTAAAACCTTTAACAATTCACTTTAATACCTCATTCAATTCTCAATTATATGAGGTGATCTCATCACACCGAGATAGTGGTATAAACAAGATAAAAATGTAGTACTCATTACTTGGGTGGTTTGGGTTTAGTACAACAACATTTAACCTTTATAAAATGTGTAATGGAATGTATTAGACAATTTTATATCAATTAAACCTTGGTTTAATTAATTTAATGAGTATTACTTGAAAATTATGGCATGCAGCACAATAGTAACAAGATTTAAACAACGAGACATTGAGGAAAAGGTACATACCACCAACACTAGATTGTTAGAGAAAAAATAATCCAGTCTCATTTTATTATTCAATCTAGATTTGAAAAAATATAAGAATGGATGAATTCTCTGAAAATAGTGCATAATTTCGTACACCAAAATAGCGTCACTAACAGCTAGAAAAATAGAGAAAGTTCAAAGAGGAAGGATGAACTCATTGGTGGATATCTTATGAGATGACCAGCTCTAAAATAGAATGTCGGATGATGAAACAACACCAAATTATACCTTAGTCTTGAGGGAGACCTCTTGTATGAGAGAATAGGGAGGGGGTGAGCTTCTATCTAAAATATAAGGCCCCGTCTTTATAAGGTCCCAGACTTAAACATAACTTATTCTAGTGTTTTTGAACTAGAATTTACATTTGAGGATATTTTTAGTTTAGATTATTATATAATTAGTCCATAACTCATACGTAACATCCCAAATTTATACAAAGTGGTAACTACTAAAACAGTATCCATTTCTTGAAAAATATAAAACTTTTAAATTAAAAAACGATTTATTTATTCATAAAAAATTTTCAAACATGACTTCATAATTTCTCTTACACATCTATATACCTTTTGATTTTTTTAAACTTGGGATGATCCCAAAAGCTCAGTAAGGGACATAATGAAAGAAAATTGTTAGTCTAGTGAAAAAATAAAAACCCTTTAAAAACATTTTCTTCAAAACTCATTAACAGGCATAGAAAAATCACATAGGTTTCTTAGAAAATAATTACCATTTAAACATTAAATTCACACTTAAAAATTTAAAAACAGTACAGTCAACTTCCATATTCATAATACCCAATATATTGGAGATCTATAATGGGGATAAACCTTCATATAGGCTATATAGTGCTCACCAGTTTTTCATATGCTATAATGGGACTCAAAGCTTTGATAAGCTATATCAGACTCAGCTAGGAGCTATAATGGGGATCAACCCTTTGTATATCATCTCCATGTAGAAAATAATGAATAAAACCCATGAAAATGTTTTTAAACCCATATGTAAAAAATTTCATATATCAAAATACCCTTTCCTTTTAAAAATCACTTTTAAAATAAAAAAACATGTACATAAAAATGAAACCAATTTCTTTGGAAATACTAATGAAAAATTATAAAGGAAAAATTATATAATTAAAGCATCATGAAAGTGGTTAATTTCATTAAATCTCTATATGTTAAAATAAACCCCCTTTTACATTTGTAAATAGTATTGAAAAAGGAAATTTAAAATAGGGTTTTTAAAAGAATGTCCCTTACAGATAACCTTAAAAAGATTCCTTTTTGATAAAATTTGAGAAAATTTGGATAATTACCATTTTAAAACATTCATTTTCATATTTATACATTTATAATATAATTTTAAATACATGGACATGAAAGATAATGATTTTAAAAATAAATCTTTAAAATATTTAAATTACTGTTTATTTAGTAAAAAGGTCTCTTACCTTGAGTCCGAATCATCACATGCGTTATTTATCATCCTAAATAATATAATTAGGTTAATTATTTAATTTATTTATATCCTTTTCAATTTTATTATTACTTTTTTACTATTTATTAAAATGATATAATAATTACTTAATTATCTTTGTTAACATCGGACGTTTTATCGGTATTTGATACTTGAGTCCAAAATGAATTTGTTATGATGTCAATATTCAAAGTTGTTATTAGTCCATAATATCTAGAGTAATATTCATGAAATGATTATAATTTTTATATTTCAATTATAAATTTAAATAAAACCATTATGTATGGTTATGAAAAATGATGTATGTCATAATCATGGACACGGTAAGTCGTACGTTCACATGAGTAACGTTTTCGTTTTTCAATGATCAGTATGAAGGAAAGATAAGTATTAAATTATCATTAAATACTAATCAGAATATAATTAATATAATTTTAATAATTAAAATATACTTATATATATCATTCTTTTTATGTGTTGATAAAAAACAAATCCCATCGCTTCTTGGAGGTGATAGTTCACACTTACACATAAATGACATTATCAGTTTTATGTACATGGAAAGTTAAAAAATTATATATTATCTTTTAAAAATAATAAATATGTCATTAAAATTATATATAAACTTTAATTACATCATTATAACTAATTTTGAGAGATTTTTATGGAAAATCAATTATATCGATTGGTGAGGCGGTAGTTTTCCATACACTTGAACGATAATTATTTTCCCATATGACAGAAGTTGAGATGGATTTAGGTGAGGATATTAACATAATAACATCTAAATATATTGAGGATAATATATTTTTCATTTCACCATAGTCAAATAAGATTTTAAGGATGTTGAAGAACAAATATAATAGAAATACTTAATTAAAAATGATACCTCTTCTTCAGACAATTTCCTTTGATTAACACCTTAACACCTCTAAGGATGGGTTTTATGACTAAAATAAGGCCTCTAAATTATGGGTAGTGATTCTAAAAAGGTATTGGGTAGTGGTTATATGATCCAAATAGGGTTTTATGTGTGAGTAAATGAGAATAATGCCTTCCCTTTTATAAGATACGGGAGGGTCACTATTGGAATTATTCAAAACACTAAATTAATATAAATTAATTTTATATTAAAAATGGGTAAAGAGTGATTTATTTCAATGATATGATGATTTTGTGTCAAATAATCTTTATTCAATTAAAATTAGTTAATTTTTAACTATTTTTAATCCGCATCTTTTTGTTTTACCCCTTATTTAACTCATTCAATTCTTACCATGATATCATGTAATTTACACATCGAGGGTTAATATAATAAGTATTACATTTAAAAAGACCAATAAATGTGTTATTGATAAAATTTTAGGACTTATTCAAATAATATTTCTGAAAATTATATTTTTAGAAATTGTGTATAATTTAATAAAATATTATTTATTTTAAAATATCAATAATGTCAATTTTGACACTATTCATTAAATGACTTTTTAATAATATAATAACAACTTGATAAATTATAACAAATACATATAAAACATCAATAAAATGTTAAAGTAATATAAAAAATTATTTTATGACATTAATCATTTCAAATTATATTTAACTTATTATTTTTTTATATTTAATTTAATTAAACAATTACTGAATCATCATTGTCCAAGAATTCAATTAAATTATTGCTTCCCTAAAAATTAAAAATAAATTATATGGATAAATATAAACATTTCATATTACAAAATAATATTTATAGTTAAATATATCCTCTATATTACCCCATATTAAAAATATTTCACTTGTTAAGAATTAATGCGTGGAAAAATTGACGTTTCTTTGAATATAATATTATTAATTTCATACTCACATCCTATTGGATTCAAAAAGTCAATATTTTGGACCAAGGATTTTTTTGGTAAAATAAAATCATCCAATTAAACTTATAAAAGTTTGAGGGAAATTTTATAATATTTATGAAATTATTATTACCCTTAATTACCCGATTTACATTTAACTATGATAATAATATTTTTTTACTAAAATTACCATTCATATTGTCAAAAAATAAAAGGATATTTTTTAAATAATTTGTAATATATGATTAAAAATTTTGAATCTATTTTTATAAATTTTAAACAATGAATTGGTGTAAATTAATTAAAAATTAATCCCACTGACGGATCGAGAAAACATGTTCTAAAGTAAAAACATTTAAAAGTTCAAGAAGTTTTTATATCTAATTTCAATGTGAAATTGATTAAAATAACCTAAAGTGGATTAAATGATAAAAATATGATACAATTATACTTTAAAACTATTCAAAAATATAATTTAACAATATAAATAAATTTGGTAAAATAGTAGTATTCAAATAAAATGAATTATTTTTTCACTATCCATTGATAGAGTCTCTGGAATAGGTAGAAAATGGGAAAACTTGGTTAACCTATCTACAATCACCCATACGATGTCATTTCCCCAAGGCGATCTAGGTAGTCCTCTCATGAAATCCATGGTGACATTATCCTATTTCAACTCAAGAATATATAAAAGATGTAAAAGTAATGACAGTCACTGGTGTTCCACCTTTACCTTTTCACAGGTTGAATACTGAGTAACATACCAAGATATTTCTCACTTTATCCTTGACCACCAGTATTGAATGAAAAAGTCACGATACAACTTATTAAGACTAGGATTCATAAACCATATATAGGAATGATAATCTAACTTCATCTTTTATTATAAATCTTTTAGAACTAAGAAATTTCTTTGGATGTTCATGATCTCATCATTATCAATGATTCTACTAGGAGGGAGGTCTCACTTTTAATGCTATCCCATATAGTCAATCCATCAGAATATGATATCTACATCATCTTTAGTCTCTCCAAAATTGAATAGGTCACTGATAATGGTGAAATTAAATACATTACATAATATTATTGAACCTATATATGCATCGTAGAAAATAGGGCCATAAGTTTCTACTCTCTACTAGCCTCATGAACTACCTACATCTGAGTCCTTCTATTTAGTGCATCGAAAACTGCATTTCCATTCCCACACATGTAGGAAAGATCGAATTTCAAAGAAGTTTGGTACTCAACCCACATTCTTTGACTAAGATTCAACTCATGTTTTTTAAATATTCACTTGATGCTTTTGTGGGTTGTGTACAGTAAAAAATTAATTCCATGTAAATAATTCATCTAATAGAATAAGGAATGAACACCAATAACTAAATTGAGATCTTGCATCTGGTGGTTCCTCTAATGTGGTATCAAATGATGAGACCCACACACCATAAATCACTCCTACTGCATTTTAACTGTTCATTTCCCAATACCTAATGCATTAAAATATATTTTACATATTATTCCTAGATTTGGAAGAATCATTATCGAAATTGAATTCAATCACCCATTCTTCTCTAAAAAAAATTTCTCATAGGCATGTAACCATGATAAATTCACACCCTTCTTAGTCAATCCCATAATAGGTTCTTATTGGAGTGATAATTCATATAATAATCACATGTAATATATATCTAGCCCTAAAAAACTCCATATATCAAATATTTTATTCATCTTATCCTAGGAAACTACAACTATCACATTCTCTGGGTCAAATGTGAATCCTGTCTCTAAGATAACATGACTCAGTAAGTGAATCCTATCCATAAACTATTGGAACTTTTTGAGATTAGAGTATAAATGATACTCTCCTAGTGTATAAAATTTGGTATCAAGATATTTGTAATAGTTGTTTGAGTGTAATAAGTTATCCACGAATAACACCAAAAAAATCTAGATAATGATGGAAACCCCAGTTAATCAATACCATGAAAAAAGTTGGCACATTTGTGAGAATTAATGACATAACCGGTTACTCATATAGTCTATATATTCTATGAAAAGATATACTATGTACGAATAAAGGTTGATCATACACTTGATGATAACCTGATATCAGATCAATCTTCAAGAAAACCCAAGCTTCTTGGAGCTGGTCGAAGAGATCATTTATCCAAGGCAAGAGATACCGGTTTTTAACCATCAGCTAGTTCAATTTCCAATAATCCACATATTAAATAAGGGTTCTATCCTCCTTCTTAGTGAAAGGAATTGGAGAACCCTATGAAGAATTATTGATTTGTATATAGTACTTTTCTTACAAGTCCTCTAGTTTCATCTTGAGCTCATATAACTCAGTGGTAGCTATCTTATAAGGAGGAATGGATATCTATGCAGCTCTAGAAACTAACTTGATGTAAAACTATACCTATATATCAGGAGTCATTCCTAAAAAGTCATCTTGGAAGATGTCCCTGAAATGATCAACCACATGACGTAGGTCTTCCTGATGCATTCCATGATCATCTAAATACAAGATAGCAATATGGGCTATCATCCCACCCATACCACGATGCTTAGGTCCAGATAGGCTTGTGTGGACATCCTATACACCCTTTTGAATAAAAACCACACCCTATGGTGATATAAAAGTCACCCTACAGTGATATCAATAAATATAATCATGATAGGGAACCAACCAGTCTATCCCAATAGTGACATCAAACTCTGTCATCTCGAGGAAAAAGAGGCCCCATACTAAGTGACTCCCACCTACCTCAAGGGAGAAATAACTACATTGGAGTACACTATCCAATCAAATACCCAATAGAGTATCAAGTGTCATTATGATAAAATAAAACTAAAAATTGAGCCCAAGTCTCTTCACAACAGGTACAAATATGAAAGAATACTAGGCACCTACATCAAAAAGATAGATACTAACTTCGAAGCTAATAGAATATTTTATCTCACAGTATAAGGTTCGATACTTTTATCCTTAAGTATATATCTAACCTGAATCTTATCCCATATATATAGACTTACTACCCTAAGAAATTATTTTATTCTTTCACTGTAAGCCTGGTGTCTGGATTCCACAACCACGAAAACATCCTCACATTATCGTACAATCATTCTCTAACTACTTTAATTGATGAGAAGTTGCTAACCCCTCTCTTGAATGAGGAGTTGGTGTAGACCCTCTCTCATTGTCAATGGGAGGAATGGTCTTGAAAAACTTCTATTGATGTACCATCATTCCACAAGGTCGGTACTTGAATCGGTTTCTATCTCACTATCTTCTCCTTTTTCTCTGCCTCTGACTCCATGGAAGAAAATAGATCTACCATCACTGATGCTCAGGTTGGTACTTCCTACATTATATGTCTCAAAAAATATATTTTGACCACCTGACACTAAGCCACTAGGTCGAGAGGCTGATCAACTCTTCTATTCTCCCCCAACTTCCTTCAGGCTATTTTTAGTAATAAACACATAATTTATTGTTTTTGAGATATTAGTATTCCAAAAAAACATGCACCTATGATCAAATGTCATAATTTACACCATCCTTTAATCTTAAAGCTTTTGATAAATATTCACCAAACAGAATAGATTTGAAATGATGGATCTCTATAAAATGGTCAGAATAGTCGATGACTGATAATGTGTCCTACTCCAGATATATAAAATTTCTAGCTGTATCAGCACTCAACATCTTGGGATAATAATAATAACAGAAGGCTGTTTTGAGGTCCCTCAAATAAATATATTGATGAATATCCATCTAAGTAATCACATCCCACCATCTCTTTGTGTAATATCATAGTATATATTTAGAGAGCTTCACTGTCCTCCCATGAGGTGTCTTGAGATGCTCAAAGATCGATATCATGGCCACGAGCGATGAATCTGTATCTTGTGGTCCACCATCCCCAAAAAACATGGGTGAATGTTGTCTTTGAAACACACACATCAACTCATCCATTGAAGAGGTAAGTGCCCATGCTCTCTAAATGGTATACATAAAATGTAGGATGGTCTATCAAAACTAGTAATCAATACTTATGTCTGTCAAAATAGGTGGTGCTATAAGACGAACCACTGGAGGTTCCTCTTGTGGTCCATGCTCCACTGCCTATAGATCATGGTCATATCCACCCTCCTGGAGCACAACTAGAGTCTGTCGTGGTGGAATATACCTACAAATTCTAAACACATGTCTCCAAAAAGATTCGGTAACAACTAGATCAGAAATATGCAGACAAGATAGAAAAAAGACTTCCTAAAAACAAGCCACACACCTCTTCATAATCATAAATCTTTGTTTAGGTGACATAAAATTCATAATAACACATGATATACCACCTAATTCCCACTACTATAGTATTTTTAGGGATACATTTTCTACTATAAGTAATGGGTTCTGGTATATAGAGTGTAAATTACAAGTTACAGAAGAAAACACCCTTTAACTTGAAAATTTCAACCCCATTTAACAACAACCATTTAATTTTTGAATTCAATTTCATTTAAATTTATTCATATTTATTTATAAATTATCGTTAAAAGGTTAAACCATATGGATAACCATTTAAAAATTTATAAGGGTCCATACACCTTATAAATCAATGTTTGGAATCCATTTAATCCCAACCATTCATTTATTAGTCCAAACATGAAATTTTAGAACAATTTCATGGATAAATCAATAAAATCACAAACAAATGCTGAAGTAATGCACATAGTAATATAAACATGGAATGGAATAATGCATGACATATAAATTCTGAAGTTCCTATCATGATGCATGATGCAATATTTCCTTTCCATATTAGGCCAAGGGTAAAAATCAATAATTAGAAGGAACATAAAACATCATGTGTGTCACCAAATGGTGATGTAAAATCAACTATAATGGGAATAAATAAGAATATCATATCCCATCCAAATAAAATTTTCTTTTTCTTGTACATCAGTTAGTTACTCCCAGGAAAAACTCATTACTAAATTATGACACATTCCAAATCTCTATTCTAATATTCCAAAATGATAAGTCAAAAGATAAAAATTATCTCTCATACTACTTTATGATGTCCCAGACCTGGTTCACTCAATAGTAATCGGACCCAGTTGGACACATGGCCTCAAGCATGCCTCCCTGCACACCATAAGATTCAAACTAGAAAAGAAGGTCCATGGTGGAATAGTGGGTAGACCATAACCTCATGGATAGGGTATAACACAAGGGTATAATCATATCTATCAACAACCAAATAATATAAATAATTGAATAGTTTAAGAGTAAACATATATCATATAACTAACCATTTAGTCACTTTTAGTAGTTTTATATATAAAAATGATCATAAAATGTTATAAAAAAGATAATTAATACATGAAAACATGAATCCATCTAAAAAAAATGTATAAAAAGAAAAAAAGACCAAAATAACTATCCCCAGATAGCATCAAGAACCTAAATCCCAATCCTGTACTCCCCTCCCCTTATGACGAAATCAATAAAGCATATGAAAGTGGGTGCTTACCCCTATCCATACCTGTGTCTATGAGGTCTGTCTGGGTACCAAATTATGGCTTGAATGGGGTGTGTGATAACACATAGTAGGCCACCACCAATAATTTATATAATAAGTCTAGTCTATTATATAAACTGAAGAAGTGTATATATATAACAGGTGTAAAAGTAACACAAAATAAGTGATGCTATATAGTAAATCAAGTCTCAATGTGATCAAGAAACTAAATAATTAGGGATATCTATAGAGCATATAAATTTTCCACAGCTTCTTACACCATGTAATAATGTTTTTGGCCTACTTGGTCCAGGGTCCTAAGAGAGGTAATGTCAAGGGAAACTAAATTAGCTAAGTATAATAAGTAAATAGTATCCAAGGAGTATTAATGTCCAAGGCATTCTAACATGTCATGTAAACTAGTTAAACTGGATCCTGGGAGTAGACATTTCCAAGGCATCTATGCAATTTGGATCCTTAGAGTGGAAATTTCTATGACATCCAAGTAGTATAAATAGATAGGATCCAAGGAGTATAAACATACATGGCATCCAAATAAGTCATTAAACTAGGATAAAAATAGTATAAATGTACAATGAATCCTATGGGTTCATAAAATCCAAGGATTGAAATTCCCAAGGCATCTTATCATATTAAGTAAGTCAAAAAATAGGATCAAAGGAGTATACATTTCCAAGACATACTAGTAAACTAATTAAAAGGGATCCAAGGAGTAGAAATTCCCAAGGCATCCTCACCAATTCATTCACTATTTCATACTTCCATTCACAATCCTACACAGGCCAAGGGATGAAATAATTTATAGCTTTCATTTACATTGAAAAGGTATTACAAGGTGCTTAGAAACTTTAAAAATTCACTTTAATATCTCATTAAATTATCAATTATACAAGGCTATCTCATTAAACCCCAAGGGTTTCATAAACATTATAAAAATTTTGAACTCACCCAAAGAGTGGTTTGGGTTATGGTTGAGAACCTCTATCTATAAATAAAGGCATCATGGAATGTATCAAACATGTTTATATCTATCAACCATTGGTTTAATTAATTTAGGAATCATCATACAGAATGTTCGATGTGAGGCATGAAAACGAAAAGCTATAAATGAACTCTTGATTTGATACAAATCATAAGAAAATAAAAGAACGAATGAACTACTTAAAAATAGGGCAAAATAGCATGCACCAAAATAGAATCGCTGATAGCTAGGAAGATAGTGAATGGTGAAAAAGGAATGAAGAACTCATTGATGGCTATCTAATGAGATGATTAGATATTGAATTAGATGTTTGATGAAAAAATGTAACCAAATCCTACATTAGGATTGAGGGAGAGCTCATTCATGAGAGAGGTGGGAGGGGGTGAGAGTATGTAAAAAATATGTGGCTCTACCTCCTTAAAAAAAATATGAACCAGGTAGAATACATGACATGTAATATTTACAACCCATGTAATGTTCGGGTTTTCTCCCTCTAGGGAATAACCATTACACATCTTGAAAGGATATTTCCATACCAATACACAACTGTTATTAGATACATACCATATATTATATATATACATTGTGTATTTATCCGGCATCCAACATTCAACCCCCTTCTTCCTTCTTTCCAAAAACATACCAACTAGCCCAAAGGCAAGGATTCTAGGTCTAATTAAAAAATATAGTTTCCAAAAAGGTTTAATTAAAAGTTAAAAAGTATTCTTACTTCACAGAAAAACTGTTTTCTTGTAGTATTAGTTAGGAAATTATAAGTTTTGTGGTCATGTTTGTCACAAATCTTGAAAACACAGTCAATAAATTGAAATTAATTGGCACTCTCATGGTCTACTTCTTCAACATTCCTAGATACAACATCAATATTAGCTTCAAATCTTATATTATCATTAAGAGATTCCATACCACTAGGTGTGGGGTATTCATTCAAGGTTTGATCAAATAAATTTTCTATGTTAGGGGCTACCTAATGTATATTTCCCATTTGATTCCCACCTTGGTTTATAATGTGGTAATATTAAAGATACTCCATTGAAGTAGACTAAATTTTTGAGATAATGTTTTCAATAAGGTTTTTATTAAATGGAAAAATACCCCTAGTATCATATGATTCCATTACCCAAATATTATCAAGATGAAGACAATGGTTATAATGGTCATAAGTATCAATTAAAAATGAAAAAATTGGAAAGGGTGAAATTTAAGAGAATATGTATGAGAACAGAGAAATGAGGTGACAATGGAATTTGAGTGACTTATAAAAATTACTTGGTTCCTTGGAATTGGTTCTAAAATTTGTTCTTGCACAAATTTACCCTATAGTTAAAAGTGGTCATCATAGTACATGTAGGGGTCAAATCCATAGGAACTAAAGAAGTAACCATGATATATTCAGATTTCATGGTGTGTTTGGATATGAAGTGTAAAAATATTTGGATTGGTTTTATTTGTAGAAATAATTATTTAATTATTTTAAAAACATAACATACACACAAATATATTAACTAAAACAATTAATGATGATGGGTTGATCCTAGGTTATTATTTGGGATATAATAGATTTTATTTTTTTCTTAAGATATTTCAGCTCAGTAGGTCAAGAAGTATCCAATCAATAAGTTAATCTCTTAACATCATTAAAAAATTTAATCCCTATAAAATTTCAAGGCTAATAACCAATTCAATTAGACAATCACTTTAATTAGTAATTTTAGGAATTGGATCATACTAGTACTCAAAATGTGGAATTTCTAAAATTAGAGAAGAATAAGAAGAAGAAAAAATTCCTCAACTATTACTATTCAAAAATGAAATGATTTAAATTTTAAAGAAAATAAAATAATATCCAATAGAATTACAAGAAACTCCCTAGAACCAAGTAGAAAAAGTTTCATCTTTTAATTGATATAATATCTCAATAGAAGTTGGAATTCAAATTAAATAAGCATGATTGAAGAAGAGGAAAAAAACACTCCACCATTTCTATGTGAATTAAATTACACATAAAATATATCAAATAATAGTAAAAAATATTAGAATAATAATAATTAGTTATAATGAATGACACTAAATTAAAGAAATATATTTAATTAGAAGATAAAAATCTATATCTTTAATCCTTCTAAACATGCCAAAATTGGAGCCTAATTGGATCATTCATTTAAGAGTTTTGACCAAAATAGTGGGATGAATTTTTGTGCCTTAGAATCAATATTATAATTTAATATTAAAATTGGGCCTCCAAGATCCCCCTAAAAATCACCAAATTATCCATGGTCCTAGTTTAATAAAATTTTCTCCATGATTTTACCTATTTATTTAATGTTTCATGTTAATTGGACTTCAATTTTGGGCTCTAGTTTCATTATAATAGGCTTAGGTCCAAGTTGATTTTCCAAAAAATTTCTGTGTTAGAGTCCCAATATGCCATCTTCCAATATGAATGTACAATTTGAAGTTCCCAGTCAAGATCTATGTATCACTAAGCAGGGGAGGGGTGAATTAGTGATATCTTTTTATTTTTTTGTTTCCATATTTTTGAAACAACCTTCACCTCCTGTAAAAGAGTTTCTTCCCTACTGAACACACAAAACCATAGAAACATAAGATTTACAAGGTTCACTACTCAACAATAGTAGCTATGTCCTTGGTATGGTATGAACATTATCTAGTACCACACAATATACTAGAAAAAAAATCCTTTGATGTGGAATATAATGAGTAGGATATACCCTTAATCTTCTGTATCACTTGGAAAAAAATCATCAAGTATGTGTGCACCCTCTTATCACAAATAGGGAATTACAGTATTTCAATGCTTCTTTATAATTGAACAAGTGTATTCTTTGAAGTACAAATATACACTTTCCTACCCTGAAGTCGGTAATAACTATGTTACACAAAATAGAATATGTGTGAAGAACCCAAATATTTTGTGCACCCTAGTTGGTGTTTTGTACAAAACTTTTATTCCACACGCACAAGATTTGACTTTTGTCATGAAACAACTATTGCGCACAATTTCAATCTTGCGCAAAACTCTCTTTTTGCGTTCAAATTATTCTTCTTGTGAAAAACTCTAATTATTTCACATACTCTCCTTTTCTTAATATTTTTCCATGCATAAAATCTTGAGATTTCTCTATGTGTCGAACTTTTTAAATGTGAGGGGGTCACCTCTTATATATTGAACTCATTGCCCCCTGCACGCAAAAAACCTGATGTGTCATGCAAGATTCTGATGCGTTGCGCAAGAACCCATTTAACATCACATTGAACATGTAAATATCTTTCACGCCAACCTCATATTTCATGCACTTCTTGAATCTTTTGTTCACTTAATGCATTTTCCATTTTTTGAAGTTTAGACCTTGAATCATTCCTTGTGTGCAAGATTCCAAACTCCCTTCAATATTGTGCACAAAAACCAATCTTACTCACAAAAACCAATCTTTCACACAAGCCTCTCATTTTCCAGATTTGGATGTTCAGATCTTGTAACTCCACTTGCATGCAACATACCAATCCATCTTCAAACTTGCATGCAACATCCTTTTCCAAAAACAATTTTATTAATCTCACGATTTTACGGCCCAAAAATTTGGAAAACACTGGGAAACGACACCGCATTAAAATATGTTTCGGCAAGAACACCAATGCTTATTAATTATCAACTGGAATATTCAATAATAAATACTTTTGTCATGAAACATATCAATTATGATATATATTATTTGATCAAACACCTTTAGCATTGTCAAATTTACAATGGGAAGTACTAAAACTTCCCTATATTCCAACAACATCATTCCTTTCAATCAAAACTATATATGAATGGAATCATAGTTTCTCCCCCTTTCCTTCATAAGTCTTATATCACAAGTTATTCTACATTATGATATTTTTTAAATTCATATCATCAAATCATCATCTGGTTTTCAAGGCCTTTACAAAATGAATTGATTTATTTTCTTTGACAACAAAAGACAACACTCTGTAATAGAAGACTCTTCATACTTCCTTCTCCATCTAACTTGGTCCCAACACAATTTCTACAAGAGGAATAAATGTTACCCAGATAATGAGATTTGGGACACATAAATTTAAAATTAAATAATTAATAGAGAGTGTTTTACAAGATAATGTAAAAATGGATTGAGACTAGCACATTTTAAACATGAATTACACAAATGATTATAAATGATGTTTAAATTGTTAAATTAATTAACCAAGTATTTTATTTATAATGAAGAACCTAGAAACTTATCAAAATGTTATGAAAATTATGTACTTTCCATAAATAATAATGTGGGATTTCACATTTACCCAAACATTCACATTCACATGTAGAGATGAGGTTAATAATTAACATTGATGAGAATGACCACCTAACTGACCCATTTACTATATAATTTAACACTTACCTAGATATACAAAGTCCTTATAGGATAATTATTTTATTACCTAATTATAGTATCATCAACCAGTTGAAAAAATCTATTATGGGAGCCTATAATGGTAAAATTTCTAAACTTATTTATTTAGTTTTCAAATGGTTTAAATATTATACATTTCTTAATATTTTTTCTATTTAATTATAAATGACATTTAACTTTTAAATGAAATAATAAATTAAGAAGAACTTTCTATCAGTTGAGAAAAAAAGATGAAGATATTTTAATAAAAAGATATATTCATTTTATATTTTTGGTAGTAACAAAATCATGATCCATTACTTATGTATGAGTTTATAGATAGGGAGACAGGTAGAAGTTTGCCTCTAGTTAGTAGAAAAAATAATTTATGGTATGTTTTTTTTGTTGGATAAATTTTTTATACGATTTTTTATTTTTTATTTTTCAATAAATATATTTATAATTATTTACTTATAAATATATTTATTATAATTAGTTAAGGGTAAAAAAAGTTACGTAAGGGTAAATAGAAACTTTTATAGGTTAACTAAGGGTAAAGAAAATTAAGGGTAAAAAAAGATAATGGTTACCTAAATTTACGTATGGGTAAAATAAAGTTATTAAAGGGTAAAACAATGTTTTATAAGGGTAGAAATAACTTATGAAAGGGTAAAAATAAGTTATATACATGTGAAATTTTATTTTGTAAGGGTAAAAAGAAACTTTTATTGTTTAAGTAAGGGTAAAATAAAGTTAATTAATGGTAAAACAAAGTTATGTAAGGGTAAAAAGCGTTAATTCAGGGTAAAATAAATTTAATTAAGGCTAGAATAAAGTAAAATAAGGGTAAACAAATTTTGGTAAGGGTAAATGGAAACTTGTATAGGTTAATTAAGGGTAAACTAAAGTTAAGTTAGGGTAAAAGAAGTTATTTAAGGGTGAAATTAAGTAATGTAACGGTAAAAAAAGTTAATTAAGGTAAACCAAAGTTATGTAATGATAAACTAAATTTATTTAAGTGTAAAAAAAGTTAATTATCAGTAAAGAAATTATATTAAGGTAAAAATAAACTCGTACTGGTTAAGTAAGGGTAAAATAATATTCTTTAAGGGTAAAACAAAGTTAATTAAGGTTAACTAAGGATAAAATAAATTAAAGTAATGGTAAACTAATGTTAAGTAAAGATAAGACAAATTTATGTAAGGGTAAACAAAAACTTATGCTAGGTAACTAAGTGTAAACTAATGTTAAGTAAGGATAAAAAAGGTAAGTAAGGGTAAAATAAAGTTATATAAGGGTAAAGTAAACTTAATTAAGGGTAAAAAAAATTTATGTAAGGGTAAAATAATGTTATGCAAGGGTAAATACATTTTACTGATAAATCAATATCATGTAAGGGTAATCAAAAACTTGTATAGGTTAATTAAGGGTAAACTGAAGTTAAGTAATTGTGAACCAAAGTTAAGAAAGGGTGAAAAAAGTTATATATGGTTAAACTATAGTTATGTAAGGGTAAAATAAAGTTAATTAAGGGTAAAAAAAGCTAATAAGGGTAAAACAAAGTAATATAAGGGTAAACAGAAACTAATATAGGTTAAGTAAGGATAAAATGAAGTTAAATAAGTTTAGAAAAATTCATTTAAGGGTATACTGAAGTTAAGTGAGGGTAAAATATAGTCATTTAAGGGTAAAAAGTTATGGTAGGGTATTTAGAAACTTATACATGTTATTTAAGGGTAATCTAAAGCTAATTATTGGTATAATAAAGTTAAATAAGGGTAAAAAAAATTAGTATTGTAATGGTAAATAGAAGTTATGTAAGATTGAAAAAGTTAAGTAAATGTAAACTAAAGTTATGAAAGGGTAAACTAAAGTTAATTAAGGATTAATCAAAGTTATGTATGGGTAAACCAAATTTTATAAGGGTAAACTAATTTTTTATAATTAATTTTAATTACTTTATGAATTTTTTATTTTTTCTTACGTAACATGAATCTAGGATAACTCACCAAGAGATATAGTCTCATAATTTATACTCTCATAAATTATCCTGCAGAGGGTATAATTTATTAGATCATAAAATTATTTCTGAAAATTTTAATTAATTAAGACTCAAGTCAATAAGAGAATGAAAATATGTTACATTTTTCCTTCCATATCCTCCCCCTCATCATGAAAAATGAAAAAGTGTGAGAATAAGAAAGGGAAAATATATTACCAACAAATAAAAGAATTAAATGATAATATTATAACTAATTAATTGTTAATTTACTTCAATATTACTATTTGGTAAATTTATATTAATAATATTATATTTAAAAATTTATTTATGAACACCCTTTAGATGAAAATGATATAGGGGACCCTTATCCTTGTGAATAGGATGAATATTCTTTCCACTTCTATTGGAAATATAAAATAACCTAGCCATGCCAAAACTGTATAAGGAGAGCATCAATTTTAATTTTATTTTTCTGTTCTCCAAGTGTGACATCGATGTGGGAAGAATATAAGGGAGAAATAGATTATTTGAAGGCTAAGATTTCAAAAATTATTGATTCTATATTCAATTTAATTAAATCATCTATATTGGCTATGATTTTAGAAATGATAAGGAATGAAATCTACCTACCAAGACCGAGCACCTCCTTATTCAATCCTGACTATATACCATGAGTTTCATGCTAGGGATCCCTATATACATATTGCATCATATTAAATTTTATATCATATAGGGGGAATATATACATCATAAAATTATATATTTGGATGAGGTAAGAGTAGAGATATATGATATTATCGATCCAACTACTCCAGTTCCATTTCCTACTAAGGAGGTGTCCATAGTTTGAAAGAGTATTAGTCATTTTTTACGTTGGCTAGCTAATATTTACTGTCAGCTGACATATATGGTTAACATTATTTTTAATATTTTATTTGTCATTAAATTATGAATTAATTATAATATTTTCATACACTTAAATTACATAGGAGTTGAATCACTATAAAGGAAATGAAAATTTTAGGTTCGAGCACATTTGAATACTCCTCAGGAAGCAGATTAGGGGACAAAGTCATCACATGTTTTTTCTATATTAGCTAATTATTTTTCTTTGTCAATGAGGGCTAGTATATGTGGAAGATATTATATGTTAAATATTTTTATAAATGAAATCACAGATGTTGTAAAGGTTTACCATCTTAGTGAACTTACGTTTCATTTGTTTTTTATGTAAGTAAATTTTAATTATTAATTTATTTTCATTATGTAAACATATGATACATTGAATTAATTTATTACTTTTTAATTATTTATCTCCACACTATTTACATCCAATATGATTTCACTTCTGTTTATGGTTTTATAAACTAATAATAAGTTAAAATATTTTTGAAATACATGAACCAAGAATACATAATTAAATTTGTATATGAATGTTTAAAAAACATACAGATTACATGTTGGATATTTTTTCCATTCCTTTACTAGTACGAAAAATTTATATAATTGAGAACCACTATTAATTATATTATTATTAATGATTATATATTTATATTTTATTTTATGTTGGATTTTATGCATATTTTGACTATAATAGTGTAAATCATAATGTTTAGGACCTTAATTGGGTGGTCTTCTAAGAAGATTTAGCCAATTGTTAAGGAAGTATGTTTTATTATATATTTTTTATTTAATATTATTTTTTCTTAATTTTAAATCAGTTTTGATAATTAATATTTTAAATTAAAATAGGTCTGGGATTGAGTTTAATTGGGGTCCATATTTAATATTGAAACAAGAAAAAATTGAATAATTTAAAAGTTCAGGTTGATAACTTTTAAATTAGTGAATAATTATTTTTATTACATATCTAGTGTTTTTATTTTTAGATTATTGTTTCATAAATGCAGTTCCATAGTAAAAAATCAACGTTTAATGTGGATATTGAATTTTACAATTAATTTATGAGATAATCACGACTAAAACAATAACAAGTTTTGAAAATTTTAGTTTCATTATTGTAGGGTTCTGAAAAATCTGAAAAGGAAGAATTAGAATCCCCTTTAATCCAAGGGAGATTCTACCCAATTTCCCCCTCAAAGAATTGGGGAAAAGTGTAGAGAATACTCAAAGGATGGCACAAGCTGAACCAGTCTGTAGACCGGTCCAATGATAACGGTGCATGGCCAGTTCCGCGAAGCACCCCCCTCCGTGGACCACTGTCGTTCGTGGAATGGAGGCGAAAGCCCTCCACGGGCGCGAAGCAAGGTGGGCGCCAACCCGGTTCACCATCACGAACTGCCCCAGTCGCGGACCGCGTCGAACGGCCCCGACCACATCTGCTGTCGATCGGGGAATGGAGGCGGAACCCTACATGGCCGCGAAGCACTCCCCGGGCTAGTTTGGTTCGCGGGGGAGTTGTGTTCAATGCCCCCAAGAATTGTGGATTGACCAAGTCATCCGTAAACCACTGATCCGGTCATGGGCCTCCGAAAAAGGTGCCAGATGACCATAGATACATCCCTTTCCCCAACCTATAAAAGGAGATTGAGGGGGAAGAGAAAAGGGGGAATTTGAGGGGAGATCGATCAGATTCGGGTGGAAGGATTTCGAAGGAAGGAGCTTAGGATTTTTAAATAGTGAAGTTCCAGTTCGCGAACCAGAACATGTATGAAGTTGGAATAGAATTAATAAGGAACCGAAAATGCATAAATACTTGGTGAACCATGAACCTAAAATAACAAAGAAGAGAAGACCTCAAACCATATACCCTCCGCGGATGCACCCCCCACAGACCGGGGAGTTTATGCCCCTTTTCTGATCCGTCTCCCCGCGTAGCACCCCCTACGCGGGTGAAGCCATGACCAACGAACTCCTGACCGGCGTTGCCCTTGGCCTCCGTCGCTCGCATGGACCTCCCCGCATACCAACTTGGTATGCGAGATGAAATTGAAGCTGCAAACCACCCTGGTTTGTGGGATGCCCACCATGCCGCGGACCACCATGGTTCACGGAATGCCCATCAGTCCGCGGACCATCCTGGTTCACGGACAACCTCTCTAGCCACGTAGCACCACCCTATGCAAAGGGCGCCACCACTCATATACCTGTGTGGCCCTCCAGATCCTTCGGAGTTACCATTTCCCGAGCCAGATAAAATGCTTCCAATCTGGCCTGATCCTCCGCAACCCCCTCATTGGCCCATTCATCGATCCCAAGCCGAGGCCTCCAACAAAGCCACCAGACCCATGTGATGTAACCTTCAGGTGCATCAGCATGCTGTTTTGAGTTTATATACCCACGGTAAGCGAGGGAGAAGGGGTTGATCCGGCCCTTGTGCGGATTCTCGAAGCATTCTTGGGTTCACATTTCCATGGTAATGCGGAGTCCGAGCCCCGGAGTCCCCTTTCTACCCCTCCACTTGTTAGGACTAGGACACTTCTCCCCTCCCCGGGGCATGGCAGACTACCCATCAAGAAGGAAGCCCCCATGCACCTCCGTACTTCCCCACAACCATGGACAAGGATGGGCGTAGTAGGGAAGGGTGCTACTCCGTCCTTCTTTGGGGCCAAGTCCCTCTCCCGCTGTACTTTGTCACCTTGGGAATCCATCTCGGAGTAAGCCTCGACTTTTTGGGCTGCTCAATGCATAAGCCCCACTCCACTTTCTACGGACGCACCTTTCGTGACGTGATCGTCTGGTCCCTTCTGCCTCTTGTTTCTCATACTGATCATGACTCACGTGGGCTTAGAGTAAAAGCATCAACCATGACATCCTCTTATGGGCCTCCTCAGAGTGTAAGCCCCAATCCACACCATGGGCCTCCTCAGAGTATAAGCCCCAATCCATTACCTCGGGCATCCTCATAGTGTAAGCCCCAATCCACACCATGGGCCTCCTCAGAGTGTAAGACCCAATCCACACCATGAGCCTCCTCAAAGTGTAAGCCCCAATCCACACCATGGGCCTTCTCATAGTGTAATCCCTAGTCCACACCATGGGCCTCCTTAGAGTGTAAGCCCCAATACACACCATGGGCCTCCTCAAAGTGTAAGTCCCAATCCATTACCTTGGGCCTCCTCAGAGCGTAATCCCCCCTAAAATCCGAACTACGTGGACTTTGATCCCTGTCTCCTAGGCAGGGTATGTAAGAAGCCTCCAAGAGGTTCAAGCCTAATCACCATCGGACCCCCGGGTCCACCTTCACGTCGGTTTGCTGACACTCTAGTGCGAACTACGAGGACTTTGATCCATGTTGAGGCATGGTACGTAAGAAGCCTCTATGAGGTTCAAGCCCAACAATCGGTCGTTCCGACCCCATTCACGTCGGTTCATCCTTCGTCCCGCATGATGTTAAACTGTATTTCCAAACTATGAGGGTTATGATTCCTCTCATGGGGATACATAAGAAGCCCGTATCACAGGTTCTATCCAAATCATCAAGTCGTTATCTGTCCCCCTAGATGATAATAAACTCCAGAGTTCCTGGTTACGAGGCTTCAAACTAGTGTCGTCTTAGTGAGTCCAGAATCCTCGGGGCCATTAATCCAACAAAGGATGGTAAACCTCAGGCATAAATGATTTCAAACCCTTATGTCTAGCTGACCATTTTCAATCAAGAGTAATCTGTGGATACTATTATTGGGTATAAACCAAATATTCACGAACATATGAATACGTCTTAAATCTATAAAAGAGTCCCGATACGGGCAATAATTCCCCCCCTAAAGGGTGCGATGAGCCCAACTTCCCATCCTCTCGACCAATGTGAGTTCTTAAGTGTCACTGGAAAAATCACCCATTGAATGCCTACCTTTGGAAAGAAGGTCCACGTATTGTCAGATATGGAACCGTTGGGCATTTAAAACCGATCCGAAAAAAAAATGGTGAACCCAACGTGAATCTTTAACCAAGCATGATAGATTTAACCAAATATCACTCTGTTCCCCCTTATACTCACAAAGAGGTAAAAGAAAGGTCATTAATTATGCATGGGGTCATGAGATGCTGCTTTGATGGGTTTTCTGTTTGTATTTGTTAAAATATATTACAGGTACCACACAGAAATACCTTCGATCCAATGGTGTCATGAAGGAACTCACAAGCGCGTGCTTCCAACAACGCAATGACCAGACTTCCTCACCAATGGAGGACCCCGTCACCTACCCAGCATCTTCAACGCTGGGTCTTAGATGCGTTGATATGAGAGTACCATGTGAACGGTACTCTCCCGACAGTGGAGGCAGCCATGCACGCCCTCCAATCTGCCAGGACCCACCGGTCGCCTGCCCAGCAGCGGCCGCAAAAGCGGATCCAGACGACCCTTGTTGCTATCTCAAACCATTTTGAGAGTCTATCCCTAGAATGGGACAACCCGTACCTCCCTTATATTAGGGAGGCGAATGAGGTCGACGCTGAGGACTTCATCCCCGCTGAACGGGGGTTCCGCTCCAAGGCCCCCGCCAGCAGAAGTCATCGCGGTCACGCCGTAACTCAACATCCTCATGATAAAGAGGATGTCGCCCCGAGGATCCAGGCCCACGCTCCCCGAGCTCCGGCCCCTCGGACCACCCGAAGAGGGTGAAAAATGTACAACCAGGGACAGGTCATCACCCTTGTCCCTGAGGAGGAGCTCTACTGCCCAGTCACAGAGACATATCACGAACAGGCACATACACCTATTCGCTCCTCCAAATCCTGACATCCAGACATGGCGGCATTATACGAGCAGGCGCGCATCCCCACCGGGATCCATCAAGCCCGTCGCTCACACCGGACAGAACCTACCCAGCAAGCACCTCTCCCTTCCCAGGGTCGTGAAGCCCAACAACCCGATGTGGAGGTGACCCAATGCTTACAAGACCAGCTCCAAGAAGATGCTCTTGACGCCTACCATCCCAGCATGGTGGCAATCAAGAAATCCCTCCATCCAGATGTGGAGGCAATTAATAGGCGGGCACGTCTCCCTGCCAACAAAATCCACCGACTCGATATGGTGGGAAACCAACATATGCAGGGCCAGCTCCCTATGGATGCAAGTCAAGTCCGCCACCCCAATGTGGTGGAAAACAGAGAGAAAAACCGACATATCCCGGCCTAGGGGTAGATTTGTTCACCTACCCCGACACAGGAGAATTGTCAGTGCCCACTGAACACCGGAGGACCGAAGTAGGATATTCCTACTCCTATACAGGAATGGGCCTTCATACCCATTCCAAACAAAGATGTCTCTCTGAATTTCCTAGAAATGATGGAGGAGCAGGTATCGATCCCAGATCATATCTTGCAGACTTGCCAGAATGTAATTGCATCAGCGGCAACAGCAAGGACTCGGGCCCGTGAGACCGTCTCCCCAATTGAGGCGACTCATTTAAGAGACGAGATAGCCGCCTCAGAGCAGATCTACATACCTACTTCCACCCAAGAGGGTCGCTAGCCATATTCTACGATGCAAGGGCAACTGGATCGAGAATCTTCACTCGTTCCAACTGGGGGACACCCGTACATCACAGTGGATGCTCCAGAGCAGGCATATATCCCTGATAAAATTCAAGATGTTCGTCAGCGTATCCCAGAAACATCACGGGACCCAATTAGATAGGGAACCAAAGGAGAAGGCCATTGTCAACAGCAGACGGTCCCCACTTCCCGTAAGAAAGCGCCTCGAACGTGCCAAAGGCACCCAGAAAATAAAGAGCGGGTTCATGACACCACTTAGCTGGAATATGGGGTTCCCGATGCCGCTAAGTTCCTATCAAAGGCTTAGAACCATGCACACCCATTACCATATTATGGGAGTGGCAGTAGAAGTTGCGATGGTCCTCCCCGCCATGTCGCTACCAGTAGCTCTGAAGGTACTCCCCAGAGCACCCATGGGGGGATCCCCCTTGGGAATATAATGATCGATCACGAGAGAACCTCCTTTTATGCGAGTCATGGAAACCCTCCACCTGACTAGAAGATCAAGCAGCAAGAAGGTCCTCCACTCACTACGGTCCACCATGAAGGTCCTCCCCGGGGTATACGCTGCAAACACTCTCTACGTAGTGGGACCACATGTTATGATAGTAGTCCTCGCTATCATAGTCACAACTGCGGAGGCCCTCCCCGCAGTGATGTCTCATCATGACAAGAAGGTCCTCCCCTTGTCGTGGCATGCCCTGAAGGTCCTCCCTAGGGGTTACATTTCAACGACACTCTGCACAGTTGGACCCTAATAATGGAGGTCCTCCCCATAGAGATGTCAAGCAACGAGAAGGTCCTCCCCTCATTGCGGTACATTCTGAAGGCCCTCCCCAGGGTGTACCCCGTAGATATTCTCCCTGCGGTAGCTGTAATGGTAGTCCTCTCCATTGCAGCAGTTGTGATGGTAGTCCTCACCACCATGACCACCATTGAGAAGGTCCTCCCTGTAGTGGCCCCAAGCAACAAAAAGGTCCTCTCCTTGTCGTAGTGTGTCTTGAAGGTCCTCCCCAGGATGCACATCGAATGTCAAACATGATGGTCATCCTCACCATGATGGATGTTGTTGCGAAGGCCCTCCCCATAATAATGCTACGCAGCTAGAAGGTCCTCCCCTTACTGCGACATGCCTTAGAGGTCCTGCCCAGGGTATACACTACAAAAGTACTCTATGTAGTGAGGCGTCAAGAAGTAATGGTAGTCCTCGCAATTGCGACCGCCATTGAGAAGGTCCCTTCCGCAATAACATATCATATCGATAGGAAGGTCCTACCCCTACCGAATCAAGCACATAAAAGCCCTCGTATGCCGAGGCACTCAGAAGGATGGGATCAAGCATGTCAGATTCCCATCTAGTCACCAACGACACCCTTCTTCAATCGGGAGACGTTCCAGGGCCACGTTCATCTTCTGAACCACCTCAGAATCGCCAACATGATAAATCAATACCTATTGGTCCCACTTCCTCCGACCATGCTATCAGTGAGCATCTCAGTTGGTCTGACCTGGTAAAGGAATCACTAGCGGAGGAGTATGCCGACATGCTTCACCTGAGGAAACGACTGGCCAGAGATGATATCCCAGTAATGTTTTGTCCCACGACCACCTCTAAATTCGACATACCCATAAAGTTTTCAGAAGAATCCATGCATGAAATTCAATACAATATATGGACAACCCTCCATCGGCTGAAATCAAGCTTCATGCCCTATGAGGGGTATGTAGACCACGTCAAGCCAATAAGAGACCTCCTGTGTCACATCTACCTGGAAGCTATTCCTTCGGCACGACAACAGTGACCTAAGAGGCATAAAGGGAACATGAAGATAGCCTACCTCTGTGCGCTGCACCAGTTGTTCCATCTCATCGATGACTCTCCGACGAGAGTCCATATTAGGGGATGGGGGGAACATGGTGCTCTTCATTTCACTATGCTCCCCACCCAGAAGAACTCGTTCAGCATGGTGTCTTGCAATGTCATCAAGTCAAGAAAACAATTGAGTGGTCCCCCAGTTCGCGAAAGAAAACACACCCAACAGAGTCAGGCCTTGAGTAAGTCTCAGAAGCATCAGGCCCAACGGGAACGAGCCATTCAAGAACTCCTGAATCAGGCCACCGAGAGAAAACAACAGACCTCTCGCCTAAGAGTGGCCAATCTGTGGTCATTGCGTGCCTCCCCAGAAGGGATTGATTCACAAGAGAACTTGGCACCAAACCCAGTTCACCCTTGAATAGGGGCACGCAAGATCAGGCAGGTAGCGATAGCAACAGCCACTGCCGGAATCCAGGGTCAACCCCAGCTTGCAGGGCTGGGGGAATTTTTAACAACAAATGCCCTCGTAAGACCTATAAAAATGGGAAGAGACTCAAAGTCCAAGGAATGGAGCCAACCCCAGCCCTCAGGGCTGGGGGCATTTTTACCTCCTCAACAACAACCTCCCCCATGCGAATCAGTATTCTCTCGTCTTGGGAGGATAGTTAAAAGAGAAGGTTCCTTCTTTATCCCATCCTTTGAATCATCATCCCCTTCAAGTGGGAGGCTTACCGTAAGGTCACATAAAATAATTCTACGCATCACCCTTTGTCAAGGAGCCCGAAAGCAATCCCGGGATAGAAGAGGGAAGACCAGTAAAAGACGCGGGATATCCTCTTCCTATTTAGAAGATGACATCTTCTCCGCACTGAAATATGCATCCATAAACACCATAGAGGTTAACCCCACGGGTAACACTGAATATGATGCAAATCCGGATGGATCGGGAGATGATGTTTCCGTTCAGGCTGTGACTCAGAATGAACCACCAGGTGTGCACACCCAGAACCAGAGGGCTGCTCTAAATATGGCCGCCCCTTCATCTAACCTTCTTCCATTGACCCTATAAGCTTCCAATAAGGATAATAACAAAGGAACGATTTCCCTTAACCCGCCCCTCTCTCTCGATAAAAATGATCCACTTACGCTCGAAGAGAGGTTCGCTCGACAGGAAGAGGAAATGAAAGAATTGAGTCGGCTTAACGCCGAACTACTCCATAGGAACTGTCTTCTTGAAAGCGCGTCCCAAGAGCAGCCACATCACGCACTCCCAGTAAGTGCACCTCAAAGACCAAGTTTTTCCCTGGAAAACAAAGCATGGTTCGGGCTCCCACCCAACGAGGCGCCCGGACCACCCAACTACCTAAATGTGGATCCATATGAATACCAAGACTTCCCTCCACTCAAGAAGCAACTAGAAAGTGTACGTATGAACCCTACGAAGGTTTCGCAAATGGCACATACACCCCTGGTGCCAACCGAGTTGGATCCTCAAGCAATGACTCAGGCTACAGATGCTCAGGACCAGGCCCAACAGGATGTAAACTAGGGTCTCACCAACACCATTGACGCACTAACAGCTCGATTGTAAGAAATGGAAGGTCGAAACGCTCTGATACAGATAGAGTGGAAACCTTACTCAGATTGGGTGAGCAACACACCACCTCCACCCAATTTTTGGAGCGCTGTATTCCCTATCTTCAATGGATCAGGTGACCCGGAACATAATTTGATGCACTACGCATCTTATTGAGACCCTATGATGGGAACTCCGGAACAACAATAAGCAGTGAAAGTCAGATGTTTCGTATGGACCTTCTAAGGATCTGCCTTCGTCTGGTATACGAGCCTTCCAGACCGGTCAATAAAAAGCTGGGAAGGCCTTCAGCAGCAGTTCCTGTTCCACTTCAGCTCAACGTTGCCTTAAAAACAGTCAGCAACCTCATGAACAGCAAGATGAGGGAGAACGAGAGGGTCTCAGATTTCATCACTAGATGGAAAGGTCTGACCTACTCCCCGAATAGGCCAATTCCTCAAGATGAGTCGCTTGCCATATGAATTGATAATGTTCGAGATGAGATGCGAACACCGATCATACCAGTGGAGTGCACCACTGACTTCCGCCATCTCTCAGCCATCGCCCAGAGAATTGAAGACTCCCTACAGAGGACCAACTTGAAGTCCCGAATAGCCTCACAGGCTGCCACAAAGAGAGCAGTTAGAGCTAAAGCATCCTCTGTCACGCTCAAGCCAGCCCTTACGCCTGCTCTACTGCCTAGGACTCCACCAAATCGCCAAGGGCCCCCTGTATATCAGCGACCGCCTCCACCCAAGCGGGACGATCATAGAGGGTCGAATCAGAACCCATTTGAGGAATGAAGACAAAAAGTATACTCGTTCTGAGAGGACCAAGCCTGCAGCTACTTCATTTCTTCCATGCATTGCAACTTGCTCCGCCTCCCAGAGCCAAGGAATCCCGAAGAAGTCGACCGTGATGACAGGCCAAATTAGTGTCCCTACCATCAGATGTTGGGGCACAATATTTGGGAAAGATTCATCTTAAAAGACCTCCTGCAAAGGATGGTAGACTCCAGGAAGGTCGAGTTGGGACCACCCCCATCACATCTGACATATATTTCTACCACCAACTCCGACAAAGGGGAGGGGTGGCAGGAAGTCAACAGAAAAAAGGGGAAGAAATTTGATAGCTGGATGACTTGGAAGACTATCAATCGAGCCCAGGGCATACTCTGAGCTCAACTACAGTAGCCGGTGTTGCCGCCAACATCTTCCGATGCCACACAGCCGACAATATTGGCCTCACAACCCTCCTCAAGCTGGTCATCCAGGCGTAATCAAAAAGGGAGGAGACAAGATCAAGAGTAGCAGTTCGCAACGAGGCCAAAGTTATCCCTGACACTATCAAATTTTATGCCCTCAAACTTAGCACCATGGGCACCGACCCACCAAACAGCACCATCAAGGACAACCAACCGGGTTGACTTGTTAGAGGATGATGAGCCAATCTTTGGTTACATCAATGCCATACATCTTATGGAATCTTTCCTTGACTAAGGGTATGGTTATGAACCCGAGTTACCGATACAAAGGGATGGGAGGGGGAATCGTAGAGGCAGAAGATATCAGGGGAGGTGTAGTCGAGGCTGAAATCCACCCTATAGTTGGACCTTTTCCCGAACCACCAATATTGCAGAAACCCGTGTTAGAGACCTTAAACAGAATCAAAAAAAGAAAGAATATCCCTCCACCTCTACAAGTGGCCACTCTGCCCCCGTCATTCTGCGGTACCCATCAAAGGAAGAACAGATTTCTAGCCGCCTAGTGCACACAAACAAACCAGCCAGGACGAATCCCCAAAACGTGGGGACACTATTGACATCTGACATCGTGGACTGTCCCTCCTCGTCTCATATTCCAACTCCCAAGATACCCGCTAAGACTTCACCACCAACGGAGAAGCATCGGCCGCTGGAATAGAAATATGACATCCTTAAGAAGCTGGCATCAGTTCCAGCCAAGTTATCGATCCTGGATGCCCTGAGTTTGTTAGCAGACCTCAGGGAGGCACTTATAGAAACCTTGCTCAACCTCTAGGAGTTTCAAGCCGAGGTAGCTGCCGCTGAGATTTATTGGATGGAAACTGGCTCGGCTGAATGTGATGCACTGATTTCCTTCACCAATCAAGATGAAGATGCCATCATGCAAGGACACATCAAACCACTATATGTGTCCGGCACACTATATGATGTTGAGATCCGCAAATTCATTATTGACAACGGCTATGGAGTTAAACTCCTTCCCCTACGGACACTTCGCAAGTTAGGATATAGTGAGGATGACCTAATCCCCTCATCCACAACTCTGTTAGGTTATGAAAAGAGTGAGCAGAAGCCAATGGGACTAATTAATCTAAAGAACCATTTTGGCGACCTTGTGTCCTATTCGGAATTCCTGGTGGTTCAGCAGAACACAACATTCAATGACCTACTGGGAAGGCCATGGATCCATAAGCACATGGCCATTCCTCCATCCTACCACAAGCGTATTAAGTACTATGTAAATGGGAAAAGTGGGACATTGCACGCCAATAAGGCCCATTTAGAGCTCTCCGAGTCACACTATATTGATGCCGGGTTTTATGAGCAAAAGAAGAAGAATCCTTCAATTGATGGTGTCGAATGGATCCCTGCTCCAAATGGCCCGGAAATAGTTCCTGATGACCCCCTCAGGCAGCTTGGCAGAGACTACATACTGCCCATTAACCATATTGAGAGCAGAGTTTCAAGTCCAGACACACACTCAGCTGTCCGCATGACATCAGCCATAACGGCCGAGCGTGACAATTCGGGAATATCTGCCAACCCTCAATCTGAGGAAGAATACTTGAGCGAGGATACCTGCAATGCCTCGCCTCCGGATTCCCAAGAACCCATGCTGGGAGCTCTCCCCTCGTCAGTTCATGAAGATGACGATTTGGGGGAAGAAGAGGAGGAAGATCTCAGGGATTCACCTCTCGCATTTGAGGAAGGTATCTCCACCATGGTGGACGAGATCATGGAAATAAACCTGGGTACCAAGGAAGACCCGAGGCCCACTCTCATTAATGCAGCCATGTCTACCGAGGAGCACAAGGTATACACCTCCTTCCTGAAGCAACACCGGGATATCTTTGCCTGGAATTACACAGAAATGTCGGGACTCGATCCCAAAGTGGCGACACATCACCTAGGTCTATCAGAAGACCATCGGGGCTATGAATCGGCCGACATAAGGACACAACACTCACATACTGCCAAAATAGAGGATGAAGTTGATAAGCTCATTATAGAAGGCTTCATCTGGGAGGTCTAGTACCCCATATGGTTGGCCATCATTGTCCCCGTCAAGAAAAAGAACAGAAAAAACCATGTCTGCATTGAATTCAGAGATCTCAATCAGCATTGTCTGAAAGATGATTTCCCGATCCCGATCACCGAGTTATTAATCGATGCAACGATTGGGTATGAGGCTCTATCCTTCATGGATGGTTATTCTGGGTATAATCAGATCCAGATGGCCTCATAAGAAGAAGAAGACACTGCCTTCAGAGCCCCTCAAGGAATATTCTGTTATAGGGTTATGCCCTTTGGTCTCAAGAATGTGGGCACCACATATCAGTGTGCCATGCATCGTATCTTTGAACCATTCATGGGGAGATTCGTTGAATGATACGTGGATGACTTGGTGGTTAAGTCCAAGCAGCGCTCAAATCACCTGTCAGACCTTGAGACTGTCTTCAACAAACTTTGGCAGCATAGCCTGAAGATGAATCCCTTGAAATGCGCCTTTGGGGTTACCTCAGGGAAATTCCTTGGCTTCATCGTATGCCATTGTGGCATCTAAGTCAACCCTGAAAAGACAAAGGCTATCCTCGGACTGCCACCCCCCCACAGTCTCACCGAGTTGAGAGCATTCCAAGGGCACCTGGCCAATATTAGGCGATTCATAGACAACCTGACAGGAAAATGTTTACCCTTTACCAGGTTAATGAAGAAGGGAGTCACGTACCAATGGACAGATGACTAGAAGGAGGCGTTCGACAGCCTAAATAAGTATCTCTTAATCCCACAGGTGATCATGCCCCCGGTTGATGTAAGAACTCTCATCCTATACGTGACGTCCCTAGAGCGGTTACTAGGAGCCTTCCTCACGCAGAAAAATGACGCCAGTAGTGAAAACAGTCTCTATTACCTCAGTCGAACCATGATTGATGCTGAGACTCGATACTCAAACATCGAGAAGAGTTGTTTGGACTTGGTATTTGCAGTTCAAAATTTGCAAAATTATCTACAACATCATGAAGTCCATTTGGTCTCACGTAGTAACCCGCTCAAGTAAATCCTTAGCCGCCCGATGCTGACTGGGTGCCTATCCCGATGGGCAGTCATACTGTAATAGTTCGACATCCGGTTTGTGCCCCATAAGGCCATCAAAGGCCAGACATTAGCAGATTTTATGATAGAGAACCCTTCAACAAGGACCGCTACACCAGACGTCGAGCTACCTGATGAAGACATCTTCTCGGTTCAAGAGGAGTTCCCAGCATGGGAAATGTATTTCGATGGTGCATCCCGAAGCCCAACTGGGAAGAGGATGAAAGATCCCAAATTTAACAAGGTGGGTTTGGGGATAATACTCATGTCCCCGGAAAAGGTAGTCTTTCCATATTCCTTCCTCATGTCAGAAGGATGTACGAACAATGAAGCAGAGTATCAATCCCTCATTACAGGCCTGGAGCTCTCACTCCCAGCACAAGTATAACACCTTAAGGTAAAAGGTGACTCGGAACTGGTCATCAAGCAAGTCAATGGTGATTATGATATCAAAAAGTAGAAGCTGATTCCCCTATTTGACCATGTCCAAGGGTTAATGGAGAAATTCTACACAGAACCGACATTGACCTATATTCCCCGGTCTCAAAATGCTCAGTCTGACGCATTAGCTAATGTGGAAAAATATCTTACTAACCCAAACCTGGATGAAACAGTTATTAGCATTGCTCATCGTCGAATAGTCCTACCATTTGTTCAGTCCAAGACGGAAGAAATAAAAAAATTCAGTCCTTTCCCAGAGCCATATGCTCCTGCCACTGGTTGGATGACCCCCATTGCAAACTACCTTCAATGGGGAGAACTTCCACCAGACAGGGCTGAACGAGACAAAATACGGAGAAGGGAAATCAATTCTGTCCTATATGGAGGCCTAAGTCAGCAAGATGTCCTCTACAAATGAGGCCTCGATAAAATCCTCCTCATATGCATTGATGGAGAAGAAACCGCTGCCGTCATGACTGAGGTACATGCTGGAGTATGTGGAGCACATCACCCGAGGTCCAAACTTTCCCATTAGGTTCGAAGACTTGGGTACTATTGACCCACAGTGGCACGAGGTTGCGAGCACTTTACTGAAAAATTCCACTTATGCCAAATTCATGCCAACTTCATACACTAACCCCTGGAGTTACTTCATCAGGCTAAGTACTCCTGGACATTTTCTGTCTGGGGAATGGATGTCATGGGACCATATCCTCCCGCCAAATCCAAACAACTGAAGTATATCCTCACAAAAACTGAATTCTTTTCCAAATGGGCAGAAGCTGTCCCCCTTAAGATAGTTGGGTAAAGAAGCATTGTCAGATTTGTGAAAACCAATATCATCACCAGATTTGGTGTCCCTCATACCATAATGACGGATAACGGCAAAAACTTATGCTCTGCTGAATTGAAGAAACTATACCAAGAATATGGTTTCAAGGCTAACCACTCATCCCACTACCACACAACAGCCAACGAACAAAAAGAGAATTTCAACAATACCCTGCCCAACATTATCCGGAAAATGGTGGAAAAAGACAAGAAGTCATGGCCGGATAAAATCCTCCATGCCTTGTGGGCTTACCAAACCACAATCTGCACCGCTACTCAGGCTACTCAGAACTCATTAGTATACGGAACAGAAGTGGTCCTGCCCATTGAGCTCCAATTTCCCTCGCTCTGTGTCGCCATTTGTGATCAATTATCCATCGATGAGAAATTAGAAAAGTGGCTAGGTGAATTGGAGTAGCTAGATGAGAATCGGCTGCACACTTTTCACCATCTAGAAGTATACCAGAACCGGATTGCACAAGCCTTCAATAAAATGGTCCATATTGTCTCTTTCTTGGAAGGATAATTGGTGTTGGTCCTCCAGAACCCAATGATACCCGGAAAGAAACCTCCAAAGTTGGAGCTCAAGTGGGAGGGACTATATGTTATACACAAGGTCTACTCCAACAGAGCATATGACCTGATCTCCATAGACGGGCAGTTCACCACCGCTCCTACAAATGCGAGATTCCTGAGGAAGTATTTCGCATAATTACTAAAAGAAGTTATCATCCGAGCTGTAGGACGTTAAACTTCCAAGCACCCAATGGTCTAAACTCTATGACCTTAAACGAAGAGTATTTCTTCCCCACCGAACACTGTTAAACTTCATGGATTTTGGATAACTTTGTATGGCTTGATTCCTGCCCTCGCAGGATACATAGCGACGCCAGGGTTCCCCATCCTGGCCCAGCCACCCCAGGATGAGAAGATTTAAAAAAATTCCCTTTCCCCGGTGTAGGTCCAGACCTACACGGGGAATATCCCATGTCCTTACCGCACGACCATAAACTACAAGGATAAGAATATTTAAAAACAATTCCCCTCTCCCCCATGTATGGACCAAACCTACACGGGGTGTACTTCTTTAAGAGAACTAAGTACGGCTTGATTCCTTCCCTCACATGATACATAGAGACGCCAAGATCCCCTATCCTGGCCCAACCACTTCCAAATGAAATAAAGGTTAAAAATATCCCCTTCCCCCGTGTACGGACCAGCCCTACACGGGGTGTATTCCTTGTCCTTACCGCACGATGTTAAGATGCACGAACAAGGGTAAAAAAATGCCCCTTCTCCCCCTATGAACGGACTAAACCCGCACGGGGTGTATTGTATTTCAAAGAACTACGTAAGGCTTGATTCCTACCCTCGCAGGATATGTAGTGACGCTAGAATTCCACACCTTGGCCTAGCCACCTCAAATGAAGCCAAAAATACCCCCTTCCCCCCATACAAACCAGACCCGCATGGGGTGTATTCCCTTAAAAGAACTACGTGAGGCCTGAGTCCTACCCTCGTGGGATACGTAGTGACACTAGGGTTCCCTATCCTTGCATATCCATTCAAAAAAATGCTCTCTCCCCCCGTGTATGGACCAGTCCTGCACAGGGTGTATTCTTCTCCCTCACCGTACGACGTTAAACTGCACGGACTTTAGAGAACTACGTGAGGCTTGATTTCTGCCCTCGCGGGATACGTAGTGATGCTAGGGTCCCTCACCCTAGCCCTGCCGTCCCTAAATTAATGTTAGAAATGCCCTTTCCCCTCATCTACGAACCAAATCTACATGGGGTGTATTCCTCATCCTTACCTCACGATGTTAAACTGCAAGGAAAAGAAAAAAAATTCCCTCTTCCCTCGTGTACAGACCAGATTTGCACGGGGTGTATTCTTTATCCTCACCACACAACGTTAAACTGGATAGACTTCATCCTCACCACACGACATTAAACTGCACGGACTTCGTCTTCATCGCATGATGTTAAACTGCATGGACTTCGCCGTGACCCACCCAAGATATACGGAAAAACGAGATGGAAATACTCCTTGGGTATTTGGATTCATCCCCTCCATACATCAGACTCCACGATCCGGATAATTATGGATCGTCATAACCATTCACAACCATCAGAATTAAAAAGTTATCAACCCGGGGACACCTTTGCATGACTATGCATACCATTCCCTCAGTGGCTCTGCATATTGATACCCCTTGGCCTGTTTACCAAAGGCAATATTTCCTCAGGTGATACTCTTCCTAGATCCGTACGCTTACCGGCCTCAGAGCCCCCATATTATATCTCCTGATCCAGAAATTTATGGAGCAGTGGTTTACAAGTTCCTCCCCCTTTTCACATCCAAATGTTTCCAGGGTATCCCTACCCATTTATACTATGTATCCAACCGTGGTTCACAAGATGACCTGCATCTACAAACATCAAGCCAGGGATTGGCTACTTTGACTCAATGGACAATGATAGTGAAGATGTTTCTTGTATGCTCAGACACCATTATCCCTACATGAAGAACTCTGTACTGTGAAGAATCTCGGATTTTAATAATCATTCATGGCCATTGGAAGTGGAAAGTCATTGACCTGGAGACACCTTTTCATGACTATGCATACCATGCCCTCAGCGGCTCTACATATTGATAGCCCCTAGCCCATCTACCAAAGGAAAAATTTCCTTGGGCGGTACTCTTCCTAGATCCATATGCTTACCAGTCTTAGAACCCCCACACCACATCTCCTAATCTGGGAAACCTCAAAGTTATAGTTTACAACCCTCATCCCCCACCCTATTCAGAGTATATCAGAGCATGTTAACTCAATTATCCTTCGTGTGACTGCAGAAATAGTCACCCAATGGTCCGAGCACTATGACCGCTAAACTAGGAGTACTTAATCCTTACCACACAACATTAAATTGCATGGAGTGAAGGTACACCCCAGTGCACAAGATAAATCAGCATAGGGATCTCTATAAGCTTTAACAGCAACCAGAGCCGAATATGCCCGTCATGTCCAGATATTTTCTTACCAAATGACAGACTTCATAGCCCAGACAGTAGCAGATCCTCATAACCATTCACAACCATCAGAAGTGGAAAGTTATTGACCCCTAGACACCTTTTCATGACTATTCATACCATACCCTCAGTGGCTCTGCATATTTATATCCCCTAGCCCGTCTACCAAAGGAAATATTTCCTCAGGAGATACTCTTCCTAGCTCCGTACGCTTACCAGCCTCAGAGCCCCCATATCTTTTCTCCTGATCTAAGAAGTCCCGAAACAATGATTTACACAAATCAACCCCTCTCCACATCTTGAGCATGCCGAGATATTCAAGCCCAGTCAAACTCTAATCAAGAGCGGCCTTTTCAACTATGTCCTTACCACATAATGTTAAACTGCACAGAACATCTTGGATACTTGGCATAAAACTGTGCAGACCAAGCATTAAACATCCATGTAAATGCCTCCAACTATGAGCATTTTCACTGGTTTAAAAAGGCCCCTGTCTTCACTGCATGACGTAAAACTACACATCATCCTTTAAATAATGCTCCTCATCTTTACTGCATGACGTTAGACTGCACAGAAGTCATCTTTACCGCATGACGTTAAACTGCACGGAAGCCATCCTTGCCACAGGACGTTAAATTGAACGGTCAAACCTTTCATGGGTTCAATAAGAAACTGAGACTTTCCTCTGTCCCTCAGTGCATGGGTCAGACCAGCAAAAACCACTGTATCACACCAGCGTGAGAAGGAATGACTTTACCCATTCCCAGAAATTTAGCCTTGATGTTTCTCTCAAATCTAGGAACCATGTCCTCATAAACCAGACTCTGTACTCAGAAAAATCCGAACTCTTATAAACCACCCCTGGTGGTCCCGAATCATAAACTTCCTTGAAGTTGCCCGACTATCGGGAGAATGAAATCATTGACCTAAGGACACCATTGCACGACTATGAATACCATGCCCTCAGCGACTCTGCATATTGATCACCCCTGTCTTGTCTACCAAATGCAAGATTTACTTAGGCTATGATTCTCTCCGCATGCCTCTTGGAATTTGAGCCCCCCATGTCCATCCCTGGATTCAGAAACCTTCTGAGCTATATTTTACCAGCCTCTTTCACAACCCTTCCTGAATATGGCGGAACGTCTCTAACAAGATTACCAAGAACCAGGAGAAGCTGTTCCATTTTAATGAGGTCCCAGCGACATGACTTTAAAATGCGCCAAGATCTAACCATCCATTACGCTAGATAAATTCATAGGACATGAACCTTGCTTCCACCCTCCTGATCGATACAGATGTTCTCAAAACCTTTCAGATGTCACATACCCTTCCCCAAGCCACCCATGGCGGTTTCCATAAGCTGGACATCCATGAAGTCCTTAGGCCATCAGAAATGGAGATTCATTGACTTGAGGACACCTCTGCATGACTATTCATACCATGACCTCAGCAGATATGCATATTGATCTCCCCTGATCCATCTACCAAAGTCAATATTTCCTTAGGCGATGCTCTTCCTACCTCTGCACGCCTGTACAGATCCCATGCCTTGAGTCTTGTCCTGCATGTCGCTAGAATATACACATGCTCCCCCACATGCATCTTAAGGATATTGAGACTTATTTTAATCAACCAAACATCATTGGGGCCCTTTCCCCACCATACCTAGTCAGTGATGTTCGACCTAAAACATCAGTAATGATAGTCTTGATGGAGGGACTTTAAACCGTTCACAAAAAGAGGAACAAAGCCTGTTAGGCCGAAAACCTAAAAAGGGAAACCTAAGAAAAATTCAGGCCATACCCGCTAGGTACACACCAAATGGGCCCAAGAAAGATTAGGGTATTAAAAGAAAAGATAAAAAGTTTGTGGGGTTTTCCTACAAAACCCTAGAAATAGTCAAACTATGCTTGCTGGATCCCATGATTCAGGCAAAAGTTGGAGCTTGTTTTTATTTTATTTTATTTTATCAGTTGTCCTGAACTCTGATTACTCTATGTTCGGTGAATTAACATATACAAAAATCACGCCAAATAATTCTTGACACAGGAGAAGTCAATAAGAGAGCTGAGGAAAGAAATTTCTTTGTTCCATAACATAGTTGGTAAGAAGGGAATCCACAATCTGAAGCCTCCTCTGGCATGAAAGTTTATTACAAGAGGTTTTCAGTGGATTCACAAAGTTGTATCAGGAGCTGATGAGAATCATTGATTGCTTGATAGATATTCTACAGTAAGGCTATCTCAAATTTTACACCAGCCCACAATGCTTCCGCCTCCTGGGTCGCCTTCGATCTCGCCCTCATCTCCTCTTCTATTCGCCGCTCCCCTTATTTAATTGTGGAAGTGACATTAGTCTCTTCCTGCTGCAGCCGCTGTATGTCATTCCTCAGCACCTCCAGTTGAGAACACTGCTCAATGACTTCTCCCTAGAGTCTCGCTACTACCCCAGCATGGTCATGAGTCTCTGTTAGGAAAAGCTGTCGGTTCGCAGAAAGATAGGATTCAGATTGAGCAGTAGAAAGGTGAGACTCGAAATCGCCTAGTCTTTCCTGGTTAGCAACCACCTTCTTGACTATATCATAAATACCATGGTATTAAAATCCATCAAATCCCAGCACCATAAATAGATTGTGCAGCTTCATTAATTTGGTAGGTATCTCGGCCAAGGGTGTCTAAGAAATCAGGTTCCAAAATTTCTCCCAATCCCTTTGGCGAGTAGGGAGAAGACTAGAGAGGAATTTTTGATCAGGATCATAGTCACTCCCAGATAAAGATATGTATTCAGGGATTAATGTCACCACGGTGGGACCTGATGCGGCTTCACCCGCAAACTCTGGCGCAGTGGAAACTTCACCCCCGGCGGTTGTGGTCACAGATACGATCAGATCCGATGGAACAATCACCAACGCCAAAGCTCATGATCCTAAAGATTGAGAGTCGATAAGACAGATAATTATCTCTAATCAAAAAAGGGAAGAGGAAAGAGTCAGTGGTAAGAGATTGAGAAACTTACCCCTGATCATCAAGGCATCGATATCCTCAAGCTCTACACCGCCGCGACCACTGGAGGAAGACACTATGTCTTCAAGGGACAAGGGAGTCCTGGGAACCCCCATAGGTGTCCAGGGCCTAAGGCCATACCCAGGGCCAGCAGCTCCCAAAGATGTCCCAAAGTGGTCAGATACGGAGATCAAACCAGAGAAATCACTCCCCCAGTGAACAAAATAATGGCACGCTCTGGGTTTCCAACAACTGTCCTGATGGAAGGCTCCTCCTCCACCATCATGGGATCCATTGGGTTTGAGGTAGCTGGACCTATCAGATTTGGGGCCTCTTCGGTAGGCACGGGTGCCCCATCATCCCCCGTAATTATAAAGGCCGTATGATCAACAGGAGCCTTGACTTCCAGCTGTTCCTCCTCTGACATATCTCTGGTTGATGACGGCCGGAGTAAAGCATCCATATCACTAGGCCCTTCAGTAGGGCCCGCCATTTCATCACACCCAGGTGCGGCTACAGGTGATCCCTCAAGTGATAAGGGGGTAGAAGGTACGACCGCCAAGGTAGAAACGACCAGGTCTCTGAGTGGCCCTACACCATGCATCGAAACAAGTTAATAACTGGCAGAATCAAAATATCCAAGCTGGAAATCAAGCGAATGGGAAGTCATGATTACCCGACGTCCCCTGTCTGAGTCGTTCTGATAAACAAGATGCCTTCTGATGTCTTTGGATTTTCCCAAGGGACAGTTCTTCGCTCAGGATGCTGAAAGGATCTGGAGGAGGAAATACCCTATCTAGGTCCGCAATAGTTGCTTCCATGAGCTCAGATGTGCCCGGATACCCCTCCTCGATGATCTCTGTAGCCGAAAGCGCGTGTTCTCCTTCTGCGGTCCCATAGGGAGTATACTCTGGGGAATGGATTTCTCCCTGGGATTCCTTGTCCCCCTACATAAAGGGAATACACTTTAGAATCTTCAGAAGAGCAGAAGAAGAAAGCCGCAATGGACGAACATGTCAACCTATTCTTCGGGATCAGATGATTCAAGATGTCTTATCATCATGGACACCCAGGTAGACCCAAAAGCCGGTTCCAGAGTGAATGAATTTATGTGTCCATATCCTTAAATGAGGCTACTATTTCATCCAAATCATCTTCCAGCAGCAAGTGGGGAAGAGTGAAGATCGTCCCAATACCTGGAAGCTTGAGAGGGCCCATTTGGAGGAACACCCAAACCTCCTCATCCGATCCATTAACCCTCAGGTCATCCAAAATCCTCCAAGAATCCAAAAATTCGACCGTAACAGGAATGACCAGATGGGGGGAATCGACCTGAGAGGGTCGGGCAGCGGTAGGGGCTGGTAGGGGCACCAATGGCTGTGTTTGTGTTCTGGATCTCACCGCTGCCCTGGAACTCTCTGGATCTACCTGTGGGTGGGACCTCATAGGAAAGGGGGGGGGGATTTCCTTTCCTCAACCGTAGTGGGGGAACCACCGAGATCACTGCCCCCTAAAGAGTGATCACTCTCTTCCTCCTCCTCATCAGTCACCAATCGCAGCATGGCCTGGACTCGATGAGTCGACACTGCATAACCCCGGTAGGCATGAACGCAAGCCTCGAGGTCCTGGAGATCCCTCTTGGCCCTCTCTGGGTCTATATCATAAAGAATGTCAACATGAGAATGTATATAGCCTAGCCTGTCAAATGCCACTTCTGATTCCTGGAGATACTGCCACAGAGAATGGGGATACTGGCTGCGAAAGGATGACCGAACTTTGAATTAATCCCATTGATCCTAGGCCATCAGAAAGGTAGCATCCGCAGGAATAAACAACTCTCTCCAGGCTGCTTCAAGTGCATGAGAGGATACACCTCTGTCCGTTAAAATCTTCCCCAGAAGCACAGGACCGGTAGGGTTTCGAAGGACCTTGCCCGGCCTGGTTGAAGTGCTATCCCCCTTTCGCTTTCTCTTGCCCTTTGATGTCTTAGGACTTGAGATAGTGGGCACCCACAACCCTAGCTGGCCATTCAGGTACGACTGCACCCAGGAGTCAGTATAGCTCTTAGACAAGAAAGGCATGGAGTCTGCAAGCTCAAGAGTCATAACCTCACAACCAGTATCTTCCGGGGTAAACATTAACCACAATTTCCTAGCATCCATTAAATGGCGGTTCTCGCGGGCACCATTGAGTTTGGGAGGACACAGTGCCTGGATGCATCCAAATTGATGTCCAAATTGGCAAGGTGTGTACCCCTCATAGATCAGTTCCCCACCGATACGAGCCACCAAAATGCCCTCTCAGAGGGAAAAGAGATATCCCAGCTTGCTAAACTTCTATGATATGGTATTTCTAATAGCACCAGTTGGGGGGGATATGGTCGGAAATTGAAATGATCATAACTCGAGATCCGACTCGACAATAGACACATATTATGAACCATCTGTTGTCCATCCTTATCTTGGGTCACCCACTCTTTGGGCATGACCTCGATGGTCATTTGAAAGTACAACCATAATACGGTTCCTGGAATATGAAGAGGGTTGATAGAGGTGTAACAGTTCTTGATATGCGCTCCCAACCATCCCCAGAGAATTTAGAAAGGGTAGACTACCCGGTTTGGCCGACCCCCATTGGTAATATTGCTAAGCAACTGATAAATCCTGTCCAATACTGGGACGACCAAGTTGATGACGTTGCCGATAGCCAGATGTGCTACCATGACAAAAATAGAGACCTGCACACCACCAGTCTTGCGTATGGGAAATAGCCAGCCACTCAAGAACATGACTAGAAATGCCGCCAGATGAAGCAACTGATCAACGTCCGAAACAAGCACCTAGCCCCAATCGTTGAACTGGCCTTCCTCCAGGATCATCCAGTAGCTGCCCCTCTGCCTTCAGGACTCCATCGTAGGGCAGGTTGAGGGCCTATGTGGGAGAGTCACAGACTTTATCTCTCTAGAATAAGCCTTGGCCCATTCATGATATGGGACAAGCTGTTTCGGAGACATATCCTTTGAATGCTTCTGGGCCTGATCAATAAGCTACTTCACCAAGGGGGAGTCCTCTCTTCGTCATCCCACATAGTAGAGGGAGACAAAAATTCATCATACATACCCCCAACGATGGGGAACCTTGAAATATGGAAGATGTACCAAAGACTAATACCCACCTCACTATGGACCAGATGGAATGTGTTGGTGTCCAGAGTCCAACGGCTCATAAGTTTCCTGGCGAGGGCTTGAGGCCAATGGGTATAGGTTTGGGACACCCAGACAGCTTCATATAAGCCTAAAACTCACAATTCTGCTTCAAAATATGCACAACTCTGGCGAACCTAGAAGGGCCACCCCCAATCCAATGACTTAAATGCCCCTCCGGTCCTAAGGTACCAGCCCGTTGACCAGCCATGCTGATTGTTTACCATATAAATGCAAGAAATGCTCTGGTAATAATGAATTGTACCATCCAGCTGACATTGTTCCCCTGTTGGGGACACGGGAAGGTGATTCAACACAGACTCGACAACTTTATCCCTTACAGAAGGCCACCCTCTAGCGGATATCACAGATCGGGGGATAGTGCTAGTAAATATCCATGATGCATGATTGTTGTCATGGGATGGTACCAGAATCGGCATATCAGATAGTAAACTGAACCCATAGGAAGAAAGGCTATTGGAAAAGGGGTACTCCAATTGTGACTCAGAGAGCCGATCGACAAGGAAGGAGCACAATGGGGAGTGGTGGATTCCATCCTTAACAGAGATGGCCACATCCTTTAGGCGTTTATCACCAATTGGGAGAGGCTCGGCAGCAGGCCTGGGTACAGGATGAGGGGGAACCATATTTTCTCCCTGCATTATTAAAACCTTACAAATGGTTAGTCTGGAATAATAAAATCTGGACAAAAAATAACAATCATATGGAAAATGAGTCCAAGAAGCCTTCATGACGAGGTCCACAAGCAGACCTGAAAATGTGGTTCGCGATGACTGCATCCTGCGAACCAACCCTACGCAGAAAAGGTCTGCGGTACTCTGGCCTGTGGATCGTTGTCCAGAAAACCATGAACCAGGTTGCTCCGCGGAATCTTAATCCCAGATTTAAATAATTAGGTTTGGAAGACTTCAGAATTTTTCAAAGCCTGGAAGGTTTCAGATCGCGGATCATCGAAACCACGGAGCGAGTTCCTACACGGCCCGTCGTGACTTACTTTTTAATTAATTAAAAGTGTTAGCTCGCGGCTGGGAGATTGGTCCACGGGTGAAGGCGACCGTGAATGAGTAATGGTTCGTGGAAGTGGCAGCTAGTTCGCGGATGAGGCGTTTCACGAAGGAAAAAAGCACATAGAGACAAAAAGAGAGAGAGAGAGAGCTATGGTTTTGTGAAGCATCCGGTAAAGGAAAAATGAGGGGACCCCATATTTATAGGCGTGGTCCCCTACTTGGTCTACTCCCCTACCACAAACCATCTACGTTTCAGTACCACTCTATATCGGAATAGACTCCTCTTTGTTCCGATCAGACCCCATTCTGATGGGGGGCATTTGTAGGGTCTTGAAAAATCCGCAAAGGAAGAATGAGAATACCCTTTAATCCAAGGGAGATTCTACCCAATTTACGCCACAAAGAATTGGGGAAGAGTGTAGAGAATACTCAAAGGATGGCACAAGCCGAACCGGTCCGCAGACCCGTCCAATGATAACGGTGCACAACTGGTTCCGCGAAGCACCCCCCTCCACGGACCACAGTCATTCGCGCGAATTGAGGCAGAAGCCATCCTCATGCGTGAAGCAAGACGAGCAACAACCCAGTTCACCATCACGAACCACCCCAGACACGGACCACATCGACCAGCACTGGCCGCATCTACTGTCGTTCACGGAATGGAGGCGGAACCCTACGCGGCCACAAAGCACTCCCCAGGCTAGTTTGGTTCATGGGGGAGGTGTGTTCAATGCCCCCATGAATTGTGGATTGACCAAGTCATCCTTAAACCAGGTTTCTGGCCATGGGCCTCCACAAAAGGTTCCCCATGACCATAGATACATCCCTTTCCCCACTCTATAAAAAGAGATCAAGGGAGAAGAGCAAAGGGGGAATTTGAGGGGAGATCGATCAGATTCGGGTGGAAGGATTTCGAAGGAAGGAGCTTAAGATTTCTCAAATAGAAAAGTTCTAGTTCCCGAACCAGAATAGGTATGAAGTTGGAAGAGAATTAATAAGGAACCAAAAAAGCATAACAACTTGGTGAACTGCGAACCTAAAATAACAAAGAAGAGAAGACCGTGAACCATGGCCCCTCCTAGGATGCACCCCCTCTAAACTAGGGAGTTTATTCCCCTTTTTCGATCCATCGCACCACATAGCACCCCCCTACGCAGGCGAAGCCCCGATCGACGAACCCTCGACCAGTGTCACCCTCGACTGCCGCTGCTCGCATGGAACCCTTCGTGTACCAACCTGGTATGCGGGCTGATCCCGAAGCCATGAACCACCCTGGTTCACAGGATGCCCACCAAGCAACGTACCACCCTAGTTCGCGGAATGCCCATCAGTCCGCAGACCATCCTGGTTTGTAGATGGCCTCTCCAGCCGCGTAGCACCTCCATACGTGAAGGGAACCACCACTCAAATACCTGTGTGGCCCACCAGATCCTTCAGAGTTCCCATTCCCCCGAGCCAGATAAAATCATACCAATATGGCCTGATCCTCTGCAACCCCCTCATTGTCTCATTCATCGGCCCCGAGCCGAGGCCTTCACCAAATCCACCGGACCCGTGTGATGTAACCTTCAGGTGCATCAGCGCCTCGTTTTGGGTTCACATACCCATGATAAGCGAGGGTGAAGGGGTTGCTCCATCCCTTGTGCGGATTCCCGAAGTATTCCTAGGTTCACATTCCTATGGTAATGCGGAGTCCAAGCTTGGGAGTCCCCTTTCTGCCCCTCCACTTATTAGGATTGGGGAACTACTACCCTCCCCGGGGTGTGGCAGACTACCCATCAGAAGGAATCCCCCATGCACCTCCATACTTCCCCACGGCCATGGCCAAGGAAGGGTGTAGTGGGGAAGGGTGCTGCTCCGTCCTTATTTGGGGCCAAGTCCCTCTCCCACTGCGCTTTGTCACCATGGGAATCCATCTCGAAATAAGCCCATACTTTTTGGGCTGCTTAATGCATAAGCCCCACTCAACTTTCCATAGACGCACCTTTCGCGACGTGATCGTCTGGTCCCTGCTACCTCTTGTTTCTCACACCGAGATTGACTCACGTGGGATTATTGTAAAAGCATCGACCATGACATCCTCTTATGGTCCTCCTCAGAGTGTAAGGCTCAATCCACACCATGGGCCTCCTCAAAGTGTAATCCCCAATCCATTACCTTGGGCCTCCTCAGAGTGTAAGCCCCAATCCACACGATGGGCCTCCTTAGAGTGTAATCCTTAATCCACACCATGGGCCTCCACAGAGTGTAATCCCCAATCCACACCATGGGCCTCCTCATAGTGTAAGCCCCAATCCACACCATGGGCCTCCTCAGAGTGTAAGGCCCAATCCACACCATGGGCCTCCTTAGAGTGTAAGCCCCAATCCACACCATGGGCCTCCTGAAAGTGTAAGTCCCAATCCATCACCTTGGGCCTCCTCAGAGCGTAAGCCCCACTCCAATACGAACTATGCGGACTTTGATACCTATCTCCTATGCAGGGTACGTAGGAAGCCTCCAAGAGGTTTAAGCCCGATCACCATCGGACCCCCGGGTCCAACTTCACGTCGGTTCACCGACACTCTAGTGCGAACTACGAAGACTTTGATCCATGTTGAGGCACGGTACGTAGGAAGCCTCCATGAGGTTCAATCCCAACAATTGGCCATTCCGACCCCTTTAACATCAATTCATCCTTCATCCCGCATGACCTTAAACTGTATTTACAAACTACGACAGTTCTGATTCCTCTCATGGGGATACGTAGGAAGCCCGTATCATGGGTTCGATCCAAACTCTCAAGTCATTATCTGTCCCCCCTAGATGACAATAAAGTCTAGAGTTCCTGGTTACGAGGCTTCAAACTAGTGTCGTCTTAGTGAGTCCTGACTCCTCGGGGTCATTAATCCAATGAGGGATGGTAAACCTCGGAAATAAATGATTCTGAATCCCTCCGTCCATCTTACCATTTCTAACCAGAAGTAATCCGTGGATACTATTCTTGGGTATAAACCAAAGATTCGTGAACATATGAATATGTCTTAAATCAATAAAAGAGTTCTGGAACAGACAATAATTCCCCCCCCAAAGGGTGCGATGATACCGACTTCCCATCCTCTCGACCAGTGTGAGTTCTTAAGTGTCGTCGGAAAAATCGCCTAGCGAATGCCTGCCTTTGGAAAACAGGTCCACGTATCGTCGAATATGGAACTGTTGGGCGTTTCGAACCGATCCGAAACAATTATAGCACTTATAATTTGTAAAAATATGTTAGTCTTTAAATTCATAAAACTTTGTTTTTTAGGGTCCTGATGATTTTTATTAATATGAATAAAATTACTTAAAAGTATTAAACATTTATTTATAGAATATTTTCTATGTTTGAATAATTTAGAGTTTCAGTTTCATTTATCTGTATAATTTTAAAAAATGTTGTAAAATTTCCCAAGGAGTTTTTCTCCTCTTGTTTTATTTCTATTATTTTTAATGATTTTTTTATGAATTTTGTATTTCAAGGTGTGATATTTTATAATTTTTAATATTAAAAAATAATTCAACATTCAAAATCTGTTTTACCGAAAAAAATTGAAATACATCCATGAGAGATATCTATATCCGTTTTATCAAAAACCAATGTTTATTGTCAAGTATAAATGATTTCAAAGTCGGTTTTACTAAAAAATGATTTTGAAAGACTCATATATTTCATGTTTTAGAAGGGTTATCAATGAATTTTTATAAAAACAAATATGGAATGTTCCACTTTCAACATCTCTTGTATTAATGTTACTTCGTAACGAACATTGAAAGGTAAAAATACCAATATCAAAGGCGTTTTTTCCACTAGTGTAATTTCTATAATGTTGTATGTTGTTTTGGATTTAGCTTTTTTCTCTATGGGTGATTCAATGCATTTCTAGAAGCTAACTTTGGCCTTTAATTGGTTTTGTGTAATTCCACTGAGAAAGGGGAAAATAGGTATATACACCAAGTTTATCCAGACTTCAGTTAAATTATTTATAAATTTAACATGATAAATAAATATGATTACCATATAAGGTTTATTAATTATTCATGTTTGGTGGATCTCAAATATTCAGTAACCAATTATCCAAGATAAAATATATGAATTGAATATTTTAGAAAACATTATTCACTATTCTTCTTAATATAATATTTATTTATTTATTAGTGTATAATGAAGTTATATCTATTTATTTATTTAATAAATATCTATTATTCAAGGTTTGATAAATACCAAGGTGGAAATATGTGATGAGTAGATGGTCAGGTAAAAATGATATATTAAATATCATTGGGATAAATATTAATTTATTTATTCAAGAAATAATATTTATTTGTCCCCAAGTTTATTGAATTTCAAGTAAATAATAATATTAATAATATTTTTTATACAAGGATTTAAATAAGTAATAAGAGAATAATAAGGGCATATATGAATTTTTTATTCTCAAACCCTAGATCAAACCCAATTATATCATTCTAAAACTAAAGAATTGTTGTTGTGCACAGTAAATTTCTACAGGATCCTCTCAATCCCTAGAGATATATTCTTCTAGAGAACTCTCAAGAATATAGAAAAATTATACTCTTCCTCCATATGAATTACATATAGAAATATTATAATCCTTTCACATTTAAGTGATTACTATGGTGATTAGTGATGAATGATGCAACAACCTGAGATTTTGGACCCTTTAAATTAATACTATCTTTTATAACCTCTGTCACACGAAACACTAAACTAACACAAAAACTAAATAAAAATAATATGAAATATTAAAATTATATGAATGATATAATCATTAGTATAATTCATCCACTTTTATATGAAATATGATTAAAGACAATTGAAGATTAAAAATGTCAATTTTTTTTAATAAAAGTTGTTTTCTTTATATATTGCATTTTCATTTAAATGATAAATATATAAATTTTATGATTTAAATTTGGAAAAATTAATTTAATTTTTGAATAAAAAATGTAAATATTATTTTAGGATGAAATTTTTTATTTTTCTAAACTAATTAAATTTTTAAGTGAATAGTGAAAAAATATTGACTTTGCTAATACCGTCACTTTTATGACGTTACCAAAACAAAGAATGTGTAAAAATAATTTTGTATAAAAATATATATTTATAAATTAAAATAAATCATTTAAAAACACTATTATTGAATTTATAAAATCCATATTTAACATATATTAAACTAAATTAAAATTTTACTCTTAAATTTTGTTATCCTCTTATGTTAAAAATTAGCTTTCATCATTTATAGAAACTAAATCTCAAAAAATTTATTTCATATTTTATATAAATTTTTTTATATTATCTAATAAGTTAAATTTAATTTTTAGATATAAAAGTATGATTACTATGATTAAATTTATTTCCCATGATACTGGTAAAACTATTATTTTCCAAGAATTATTTTATTAACATTGTGTATTTTTTATCTAATAAAATATATTAATAGCGCATAAAAAATTAATTTAATATAAATTTTAAACCTGTATTTAAATATATTATCATTCATTTAATTTAAAATAAATACTAAACAATATTAAGTATAATTAATGCTAAAAACTACAATTTTATACACTATAGGTTATATATATATATATATCAAATCTTTTAATTTAAATGTCAATTTTATCTTATTTAGAAATTGAATTTGGTTATATGGGTCCTAAATTTGACATTATCACAACCAAATTTTTTAATATGGGTTATCTTCTAATTTTTTTAAAAATATATATTACTTAGTTAAAAACAAATTACCTAGGTAACAACCAAAATAAAAAATGTAAAAAAGTGGTAAAAGGCTTGAAACATGTTTAAAAATGTTTCAAAATGATTTATATATGTTTAAAAAATATTATATCACCCTAAAATCCCTTATTTATCAACTGTTTATAAATTGATCCTTGAATAGTGTCACTATATTATTGAATAATAATGGGTATTCACCAAAGTTCCCTTTTCTATACTAATAAAAGGGGATGACTTCAACTATTTTAATACTACAATTTACCTTAGAAATTTACTTGAAAAATACCTAATTTTACTTTAATATAATTATATTGAATTTACTAAAGTCCCAAGTAACTAGAAGTTATCAAAATACCTTCATTTGAAAGGTTAATTTTAAGAGAAAGTCCAAGGTCCCAACATGAGTATGACTAAATCATTAACCTTTTCTTATAAACATTTCCTTCTAAAAATATCATAGAAATTGTAATATAATTACCTTATATTCATTAGTATAATTATTCTTAATTATATTAACGTAATAAACATTATTTTTTCTTTTCTACCCATATAAAAAAATAAAAGAACACTTATCATGTGTTTGGGTGGACTACCCCCTCCATAAAGCGACATTTTTCATTTTTCAACACCACCTCTATTTATTAGCTATAAGGATGTAATTTAAGAATAAAAGGGACATATATAAAATAATTTTTACTATAATTTCAAAATTATAGTTCATCTTATTTCCCTCTCATTCATTAGGAAAGGAAAACATTGATCTTGTGTAGTGCGAACTACTGCCTCTATGAAATAATGTTTTTTTGTTTTCCATATTTATTCTATTATTTATATAAACCTCTTTAAATATGATTTAAAAAGTTAAAAATATATAAATAATATCCCCATTCTTCTATAATAATGATATTATTCCACAATAAACAACTTTCATAACCATAATCATCTTTTAATTATAGTATATTCTTGTTTGGGTTGGTCTAACAACCTACTAGAAAAATGAGATAAAACACTATAATGGATTACTATGGGAACTTAAATAATAATGTTATTATAATTAAATAAGTAAATCATGATTGTTTTATGTTTTTGAGAAGAGTATATTAATTATTTAACTTATTGTTAAAATATCAAATTTGATTGGTAAAATTACCAAAATAAGCCGACAATAATTTAATTTTCCTAAAATGTAAATAAAATTCTTATTTAATGATATAAGAGATTTATAAATAAATATAAGTTATATATTGTATTTAATTTCATGATATATTAATTATTAACTTGGTATCAAAAAATTTCTTCTAAAATCAAAATCATAAATCGTGCACAATAAATAAATTTACTAAAAACCGATGGTAAAAATAAGCTATAACTAACTAATATATTAATAATAAATGAATTACATAAAAGGAAAATTTTATGAATAATGTTATGAAATATAATATTAATATAATTGTTTTTATACAAGAGGTGATAATGTTGAAATAATCATGATTTCAAGGTAGTGGTTTCTTGTCTCAATTTTCACCCCTTATGAAATATTTCTTATTATACATCAATTTTTATTTGGAATAGTGTATATATTTCAAATTTAATATATTTTTATCATTATCCTATAATTATTCATAATATTTAATGTTTTATTTGAAATCATAACCTTCAAAGTGTTTTTATTTTAAAGTTTCTAATATCCTAAGGGTTTCATTTTGTCATTTTCAAATCCATGAGACATGGTTGATATTACATATAATAATTTATCTTATATTGTATATTAAATCACCCATTAAATTAAATTATAATGAATAAATTTCATTTAATTATATTCTGATTTCTTTTTCATGGCATCCTAATTATGTTCTTTGATTCTTATATTTCCACTACCATATGGGTCTTTGTTAACTCAACTCCCTTTATTGAGTTAAAATTCTTATGTTTAAGATTATTTTCTCTATGATTGGTTTATTACAAAAAAATATTTTATTTAATGGTAATTTATATTTCCCTATCATGGAAAATTGTCTTTTAATTCAAATAATTTACCACGATAAGTTTTTTTTCTCAAAAAGTATGTCATTTTTTGGAATAATTCACAACATCTTTAATAATAGTTCCCCCTCCTTTTCCATATTTCTTTTTTTAGGATAATGTTATACTTCACACTTAGAAACTCAAATATGTGTTATATAATGTGATATATAACTACATTTTTCATTCCTAACCATCCAATATTAATACGTATAACGTTTCTTCCAATGAATTTCTTTTGTGAATACCTAATTTTTCTTTTCTTTAATTGAATGGTGTTCAACTAGAAGCCATTAATTGATTTATTGGGAAAATTATTGAATAAATTGTATAATTTTTATCTATAATATGTAAATAAAATATACTTAATTGAATATTATCTACCTATAAAGTTATTTAGTATCATTGTATACCCATTTATAATCCATGGGTTTGTCATGTTTATTAATGGAATTATGAATAATTTCATAATATGGTTCCATTAAAAGGGATATGGAACCCATTTTCTTTTCACGAGTTATTTAAGATATGTTGATGATTGATTTTTTATAGCACACATATTTATAGATTATTATGGGTGGGGTCCAACATTTCAATACAATGCATTGGTTAAAGTTGATATCTCATAGGATAGTAAAATATGGACATAATGAGTTTGTTCATATAAAGATGGGTATAAGGAGTTTTCTCACATTTTTACACTTAAAAAATGAGTCTTTTTCACATAGACATAGGAATACTGAGTTTTCTCACAAGGTTTTCTTATAATTATGACTGTTCCACCTTTCTATGTTTTATTTTCAAGCTATGTTACATTCTAAATTTATGCATCTTTTCTATGTTATTCCACACTTTTATGTTATCCCATACATTATTCCATGATTTTTGAACTATTATTTGTTGGGTATAACATTATTATATATCATGATTATACCCATATTCTCATCTTATTATTTTTTATGGTCATTGATTATTATCACTAAGGTTTACCCTTACAAATAATATGATCTCACCTCTTTATTACCTTTACATTTCCTCAGGTTATGAAGAAAAGTAATATGTTTAATGTGTCTAGAATAGAATATTATATAGACTATTTATGGGAGATGTTGAAGACTGATTAAGGATTAAGTATTTGATTACATAGTGGGAGAATTGTACATTATTTGAAAAAGAAATGGGTTTTCTTAGCTAATGCATCATCATAATTCTCTGAAACTATAAACCTAAAAGATTGTGAAAATGCATCATAATGTAATATTTTTTTAAGTTATGTAATAATGAGGTGATCGAATCCAAGAGACATCATATTCAATATCAGGGATGAGTTAGAAAACTTTAATGGTTAGGATGTTAGTTTAGGATAATTTAAGGGTTGATAAGTTAAGGTTGATTATAATTTTAAATTTATAGATAAGCCTCTATGTTAGTTGTGGTGATATATAATATTTTAGGGATTATGATTAGATAATTTTAGTGAAAACCCCAGGTATTAGTCTAAGAGATAAACCTATGCATTGGATAAATTCCTGAACTTTTAGTTATGTTTTGAGTGTGTGGTTTTCCTAATAATTATATCCCTATAAATATAATAAAATTGGATATATACTCAAACATAAATATACCTAGTGGTAATAATATAGAAAAGCAAATATTTGCTACTGACTTGATCATCACTTGGTGCACAAAAAAGAGGCATAACTGCAATCCTGTTTCGACACTCTCGAGGGATATGTTATGGTTAATTCACATTCTAATTAATGAAGCTTTATAAAGTATTTGAGCATGATTTCAACTAATTAGGATAGAGAACCTACTATAAAAACAACCATGGAAGACCTATGATTGAATAAAGAGTCATAAGTTGAAAAAAGTATCATATGATAAAAAAAGGTGTCACATGGGAAGTCATCTTCTATATTTTTTCTTTCATATTCATATTCTAGATATTATCATAACAATTTTAGTTCAAGTATTTTATTGAAACATGATAAAAAAAATGAAGCCGAGAAACAAATTTATCTAGAAACCACTGTGTCTAATAATTGAATAAGGGTGAAAAATTAAATGGTTGAGATCTTAATATACGTATGTTATGATGGAAAAGGTGATTTTCATAGTCGTATATAAGGTCTTGAGGATTCTATCTTAAAAGAAATTAAATCTTGACACTCTTAGTTATTTTCATTAGTGAGAGATATTTATTGATGACATTCTACTATATTCTAAAAGTTATGAAGATTATATGAAATATATAAGGATTTATCTTGAGTAACCCTACTTTAAAAGTTTGGAAAAATATATTAAATGGTATCAATAAAATTAAAAAGTTATTTTATTATAAGGTTATATTTTTGGGTATAATTGTTAGAGAACACATGATTGAGGCATGGATAACTCTTTAGATAAATTTGTGCTTGATGTTGAGGTAATAAAGGGTTGATTGATTTTCAGAAAGGTGAGTTAGATAGTATTGATATCCTTGTAATTGATTTTTAATTTAATAAAAATGTGATTCAAATATATTTGGTGAATTTTTTTATCAATTTTAAACTATGATATATTATCTCGAACCAAGCCGGGTCGCCATCTGAACCGGTGCTCGACCCGATCCATGACATGACCCAAAGGGTGTTCCCAATCCCCATGGGATGGCACAAGTTTCTGAGTATCAAATAAAATCAGAGGGAATGATTTAACTGAATTCATCATATTAAAATTTCCCACAAAAACCAAAAATCCAGATCCAAAAAATCCAAACAAACACATCTTTAACGATTTCCAGATATTAAGTTTACAACTAAATCAAAAACTGAAAAAGACCATGACACAAAGGAAAACTGAAACATCACCTGAAATATCCATGAAACAATAGAAGAAATATCCTCAATCCACCACCACCAAGATCCAAAACAAGAACCAATAGAAATACAATTTTCCAATACTACATGTCTTATATTGACTAGAAACAAATAGAAAACATGGTCTATATACACCCAAAGGTATATGCAAGGTGTGAGCCAAATCCCAAAAGTATTACACCCAAATAAAAGATTCCATGCACTAAAAATTATATGAAATATATACCTAAATGTTTTATAATGAAATAAATTCTAGATTTTTTAATGAAAACAAATTTAAATAAAAAAAACTTTAAATTAATGAAACTTTAAATGGAAATCAATTTTAATGATAGAAACATCAAATAAAACACCCTTACTTTCGAAATTCCCAACCAACCATATTGTATGCCAACAGTATGTGCGATATATAAAATGAACACTAGTTATGGGAAATACCCCTAGGTATTAGAAAAAGTGGGCCCCTAGGCACCTTGTGTCTTTGTGGAATGTGGTATAGAAACCACGACCAAAAACTTTCCCATGCATGAGCCACTAGATAGGAGAAACATAAAAATTCAAGTTATCTAAAATCATCATTTATATTTAGTTAGGGTTGTCATCGTCAATCCATATAAGTGAAACCATAAAAAATCCACTTCCAAGACACTATCATACTAGTCCTAGTCCACCCATATAGATACCCGAGATTCCCTTTTTGTGATAAATCAAGTTTTACACATCACATAATATCACTTACACAATTCATCAACCATACCAAGCATTACATATCATGATCAGCCACTTGTACATCAAAATCCATTTTGGAAAACATACACACTCCATAACATTTCCCAAATATTCTTCTGACCATTTATATAATTTGACAAACCATTTAAACAATTTATAAAACGACTTCAACAAAAAAACCAATGAATTTACACAAAAAGTGCCCCCAAAACCATCTTTAAAAATTGACCACTCATAAATTCTATATCGAAACTCAACTTACAACCCACACACAATTTAATAAAACAATTTATTGATTTATAAAATAAAATAAAGTTACACAACATGATTTTATATATGAAAACACCTAATTTCTCAAAAAAGTTAAACTTTAAAATTAAATTCCTGCATAATCATGTGAAATAATACTTTCGAACAACACATGTAATTTAATAAATCAATAAAACAATTTATAAAACACTAAAAATTAGCATCATAAAAGATTGCACAAAAAACAAACCCAATTTCATATCAAAACCCCTCTTTAGAACCAATAACACATCATAACCATATCAAAAAAAATTCACCATTTTAAAATTTTAAATAAACCATTTTTAAAATTTATAAAACACCCTAAAAAGTCATAACAAGGTTTTACATAAGATGTACACGAAAATTAATATTAATACACAAATTGGAAACCAAATTCTTACCAAATTATTTCTAAAACGATTTTTTCACGAAAACTATTAATCGTAAGACACACCCAAATATTCACGAAAGCATACTTAACTCATAAAATAATTTTTATGAATGAATCACCTACCTGTGATGTGAAAGAGGCAAAAAATTGGTGCGAAACGTCAACCACACCTCAAGTACACCAGAAGAAAAAAGATCGAAATATAATCTAAGAGATTGAACTTAAAAACTCAATAATATAACCTATGAAAGAAAACCTAGTTTGATCATGGCTAGGGGAGAAGAGAAATATAATAAAAAATGGAAGAAGAAGAAAAAGGGAGGATAAAGGAGAAGGAAATTACCTTGAGAAACAAGCCCCACATTGATGGTCTCTTATATCTACAACAAAGGGGCATGAGGAAAGGCTTGGAGAGTAATAGAGAGGACTCCCTAGGTCTATAAAAAAATAGGGGAAGGTGGTTTTTGTGGATTTGGGGCTAAAAATCCATACGGTAAACATTGGAAAAATCAAAATTTTAATTATGGGTTGCCTTGCACAGTTTATTAAACTGTGCGAAAGCTGTGCAGAAGCCACACGGGCTGACCGCGTGGTCACCCCTGATCAGCTGCATGACCATAAGCCAACTATACGGTAGGTTTTATTCCTACTACATGGTTACCAAGGTTTGGCTGCACGGTTTATCGAAATATGCACCAAACCATGAGTAGGGTCTCTTAAATCCAAATTTCCATGTTTTATTCAAAAACTCCCTAAGGAACTAAGGATTAACTGTGAGGGAGAGAATAGACAAAAAACATACTACAGAACTGAACACCCATCACACCCATAACCCTAGAAAAATATTGTAATTCCCAATGACCAAGATCATGAACCAAAACTTGAAAAACCAGGTATGACAATTCTATCCGCCATTAATGTTTTCCAGCCTAAGAAATCCATAACACTTTCTAGCTATTTGATCAACACCTAAGGATTACACATCAACACAATCCAAACCTCTTAATTCAAGGACATTTACCTAACTATTAATAGAACATAATCATTTTACCTGGAACAAAACAAAAACCCACAAACACTCCCCTCAAACAATGAGAAAGATCAGACCACCACATTTACAACCAAAACAAAACCAGACCATTGGTCCTTCTCGGAAGAAACCCAATGCTCACCGAAATAAGAAATTAAAATAATAAATCAAAATCTTTTATAGATGCTACATCAACCTGATAAACCGAACCGAAACCCAAAAATAGATCCCTGACATAGGGTAAGCCAGAGCGGACTCCCCAACATTTTAAAACAACGATCACCTGAAAAAGTCTTAAAAGAAAACCCAATAAGACCCATGGTGGGTCTCCCCACCTTTAAGAACCAATTAAAACTGACCAAATGAGGATTTTACTTATCGTATATCTAGGAATTTCCCATACAGATGAACCAAAAATCTCCCATGACAACCTACCAACCCAATATACTAGGAAAACAACACGAAAATTTAATCCACCCACTCCCAAATAAAGGGGAAAAGAATCGAACCGAAACTCCCCGCATGGACCCAAACCCCCCACCACTCTAGGAGAGGAGGAAAGGGGCCCAATTTTTTGACCATAGAAAACAAAACTAAAAACTAACCACCACTCTTCTACTATGGAAGGATAAAATTCCAAACCACACCTGATTCACATGGGTAGTCCACACAAGAATACTAATTTAGAACTTTCATCTAAGAAGGCATAACAAAAAAATGCATGAAGGGTAAGTCTACCATGATCTTTTCTACAAGATGAAATTCATAGTGACAATAGGATAAAATAATGACACTATAAATTCCTCACCACAATGGTAAATGCACAAACTTAGAAAAAATCCTTAAACCACAAGGATTCTAGACTACACACTAGCTTCACTCCAAGACCTATGTATGGAGCACTAATGTATAAAGAATCTACTAGCTCATAGTCAGTAGAAACTATTACCTTAACTGAAAATCCTTTTTTAGTGCCATATGAATCCACATAACATTCCATGGAAGGAAAAAAGGATTAAGACACACCATGAAACTCACATCCTTAAATAAAACACCCTTCACCCACACAGGAACTCAGAGATATACAACACTATTCAATCTCACTCCAAATGAGGAGAAGAATGAACAAGACTTACAATGAAACCCACCAATCACCACTGAACTCAACTTCCACAACTAAGGGAGTCACTACAATAAAAAATCATCCAAGACAGAGCCCAAAAAGTTCAATATTACAACAGATCGGTTGGGGGCCTCTTTTAAATTGGTGGATTTACCTTCTAAAACTCATAAATGAAATCATTAAGTTGATCAACTAGAAATAATTCCAATGGATAACTTCCTGTAGCCATACTAAAACATCTATCACATCTCTATAGGGGTGAACACATGGTAGAAAGGAAAATACAATCTCTACCAAAACCAGCTCATGAACCCAAAACATCAAATAGAACAAACACCCACACGGAGGTAAACAGGATGAAATATTCCATGAAATTTCTAGAAGCCCAATGAACACTACCCCAAAACCGAGCCACAAACAAGATTTCATCTCAAGACATAACAAGAGTATCACTTCTGAGTCACGAGGAAGCATACCAAATAAAAAATAATTCTAAGACATAGGAAAACAAGCCACATAACCATCAATTTGCAACAACACCACAATTTCCATCTTAAAAAACTTTTTAAAAATAGAACAAAACAAACTTAGGGGATTTTCACACTCACCAATGGTGTTTCATCAAGTATCACTCTCTTTCACATTTCTGTTCCACCCCAGGAACCCATCCACCATGCCATACTGAGAATCCTTCCAAGCTTACATATAAAACTATGCACGTGAGCACCCATGAAAACACCAAAGGCTAAAAAATAAACCTCATTTTACAATACAAACCATTGAACTCAATTAAAAAGTCAAGTACATTCAAAAGGCACACTAACCACCAAGTCAAAAACCATTTTCATATTCTACACTTCAAACCATTTTACCATTCTTGAAAAATGAAGTCCCATAGACTCCCATTATAAATCATTTTCATCTCATTCAAATTTTTTTTAGAAATTTAAAAAATCTTATTTCACAAAAAACATTTGATTAAAAAACCTTCCTTTTCATTGAAAACAAATTCCAAATCAACCATTCCCTTTCAAACAACCCTCTTTTTCCATTTCAAAAATTCACCCAATCCTATTTTCATAACCCATAAGACACAATGGTTAAAACTTATTTCAAACTGCACAAAGGCCCTTTAGAAAATCCCCAACCATTCAAAATTAATTTCCAAAACCAATTAATATAATTTGAACACTCTTCAACAAGTTATGATTTTCAAAATGAACCTTGATTTCCAAAACATTTATTTCAACAAAACATATGTTTAGATTAAGGAAATCCAATCCCATTAAACCATTTACGATTTAACCCAAAATTAGTTTCATAAAAACCTGTCTTTCCAAAACCTATCTCAAAGTAAATCATGAAATTATAATTTATATATTTTTTCAAAATCCAACCATTCCATTAAAACCCAATTTTTTTAATTATCACACAATAATTTTTAAATCAATTTTCAGAATTCAAGAAGATTCAAGGAGACCCATAAGAGGGAACTAGTGTTGGTGGGTTTCCTGAACATATAGTTTGAAACAATATTCCAAGCACACCATCAATATAGAGAGCCTTCTAGGTTCATGGCTCCAGCTCCACAAGGCTTTCCAGGCCCTGCGAGCTCACATAGACCATTACCCTAACTCCCCTAATCACATCCCAATCACCAATAAATCTCTAAAGACCCAAAAACTAACCAAACTAGACTTCTCATGGAAACCAAAGGATCATAATGAGCGAGAGTTCAATACACTATTCCCACACCTACCCCTTGAGTTCCAACAATCCTAATCTGTCTACCATGCCATACACAAATAATGAAGGGTTCTTTGAAAAGAAAGGTAATATATGAGCCGACCTTCTATGATACCATTTTGTTAAGAACCAATATGAGTCGTCTTTTGAACCAGTGACCGACCTGATCTGTGGCTTGAATCGAAGGGAGTTACCAATCCCCATGGGCTGGCATAAGTGCCCGATATCAAATAAAACCGGAGGGAACAATTTTCCCTAATTCATAATATTAAAATAACCCAGAAAAACATAACATCTAGATATGAAAAATCCAAACAAATGCGTCTTTAACAAGTTCCAGATTTTATGGTTACAATTAAATAAAAAAATTCAGAAGGACCATGACATAAAGGAAAACTGAAACATCACCCCAAATATCCATGCAACAAGAGAAGAAACATCGTCAGGCCACCACCCCCAATATCCACAATAAGAGCCACTTGAAACCCAATCTACCAACACTACATGTCTTATCTTAACCTGAAAAAAATAGAAAATCAGATCTACAATACCCCAAAGGTGTATGCATGGTGTGATCCAAAGCCCAGTAGGATGCCTAATTAATAAAATATTCCATTTAATAAAAATTATATGATAAATAAACCTATAATTGTTTTAAAAAATAAATTCTATAAAATATTTATGGAAAATAACATTAAAGAAAAAAAAAACAGAATTAATGTAACTTTAAATGGAAAGCAGTTTTAAAGATAGAAACTTTAAAGAAAACACCCTTTCTTTCGAAATTCCCAACCAACCAGACTGTATTGCGATAGTAAGTGTGATATAGAAAATGATCAGTAGTATTAAAAAATACCCCTAGGTACTAGAAATAGTGGGGCCCTAGGTTTGTTTTATCTTGGTGGAATGTGGTATAGAAACCACAACCAACAACTTTCTTTTTCATGAGACACTAAAGAGGATCAACATTCAAAATTCAAGTGGTCTTAAATCCTTATTCAGATATAGTTAGAGTTTTCATCGTCAATCCTACTAAGTAAATTCAGGAAAAATCCAATTCTGAATCATTAACATACTAGTCCAAGACCGCCCACCCAGATACCCATGATTCTTTTTTATGCTCAATCTAGTTTTACACATCAAATAATATCAATTTCCTAGTTCATCATCTAAACCAAGCATTACATATCACAACCCATCACTTGAAAATCAAAATCCAATTTTGAAAACATACACACACAAAACAATTCCCCAAATATGATTCATACATTTTATATAATTTGATAAACCATTAGAACAATTTATAAAACAACTTCAAAAAACACCACAATTCTTTTACACCAAAAGTTCACCCAGAACCCTCTTTAAAATTAAACCACTCATAAATTCTATATCAAAAATCAATTTACAATCCAAACATAAGTTAATAAACCAATTGCATGATTTATAAAATTATATCAAGTAACACAATAAGGTTTTCTACATGAAAAACCCGATTTCTCAAAAAAGTTCCACTTTAAAATTAAATGCATACTTAATTGTGTCAAATAACACTTTATCAACACATATTTAATTTAATAAATCAATAGAAAAGTTGATAAAATACTTTAAATTATATCTTCAATAGTCTTTAATAAAACACACCCAATTTCATATCAAAAATATACTTTAAAACCAACTTCACATCATAAGTATAGGAAAACCTAATTTTTCACTATTTAAACAATTTAAATAAACCATTTTTACAATTTATAAAACACCATAAAAAGGCATAACAAGGTTTTACAAAAGAACTACACCCAAATTCATATTAATAAACCAATTTCAAACCAAATTCTTATCAAATAATTTCCAAAAATATTTTACACCATGAATATTAATCATAAAACACACCAATATATTCAAGTAATAATACTTAACTCATCAAATAATGTTTATGCATGGGATAACCTACCTATGATTTCAAAATGCCCAAAACTTGGTGGAAAACTTCAACTGTGGCTCCACCACACCACAAGTAAACAAGATCGAACCCTAATCAAAGATATTAATCCCAAAAAATCAATAATATACCCTAGGAAAAAACCCTAGTGTAATGACCCAGAATATTATTAATGAAAATTACTCTTGATCTAATAAAATGTCTTGTTTTGTAAAATGGTTATATAACATATGCACTTATTTGGTTTTATGTTTTTAGAATTTAAAATACTGTTAATAATTATTACCATTTATAATATATCCATTGAATAGTGATCACATGATTATTATAAATATAGTGATTTAACAAATCCAATTTACTCAGAAAAGGGAAGCGATGACCTCATCTAGTAGAATTGCTCCGTATGAAGCCCATTTGTTGGAGCTCGGAAAAGCGGTTGTGTCATTGGGCTTCACTCTTGACCAAGACCATGTTGAGATTTAACAAATTAAGCACAAATAGAACCTCCTATGGGATAAGTGGAAGTTGATAAAGATGCCCACCCAAGCGATGTTATCAGAGCCACCCCAAGAGTCTTTCTCCATCACACACTTTACCCTTATGTCTTATGAGGGTGTTACAAGGGGTTATGTAACAAGACCTTAGCACTATGATTATGTGCATTATTTTTTTATATAATAAGGAATATACCTTTATTTTATTATTGTTAATTTATAAATAGTTTTTAAATAAAAAATAGTATTTTTAGTTAATATTCAATTAAGAAATCAATTTTTGAAGAATTAATGGATTTTTGAATTAAATAATATTTTAATAAAATATTATTACTAAATTAATTTTTATTAAATAAAAATTATTTTATAATTTTTATGAATGAAATTGTAATTTTTATTATGGTTTGAAAGCTATTTTTATCAAAACCCATGAATTTCCGATAAATATCGGTTTTTATTTTAAAAGTAAAAAATTCAAATATTTAGAAAATTACTTTGATAAAATGAATATTGTTTTTTGAATCAGGATTTCAAAATTATCCAATGGTGAATTTTTCATAATTTTCTGAGACAGTTGAATTTTTGGGTAAAATTAAAATACCATTTTAATATATAATGAGTTTTATGACATCATAATGACCCAATAGTGAAGTAATAAAATTCTATAAATGGTATTTTCAGACAATATATGTTTACCTTTAAAATAATGTGATTTTATATTTGTTTGGTTAATTTTATGGTTCCTTATTGGACCCTCCAAGACATATAAAACATTTTAGCTTTTCAAATTTATTTCCTTGAGAGTATGACTCAACTCCACATAAGAAATCCTAATATTTTAATACGTTCAGCCATTGGCCTTGTAAAATAATTTTATCCACTTCCCTTTGGTATAATTCATGGGCAAAAACCATGGGTTGGTTTGTGGTTTTGATTATTTTAATGTGTGGTTCCCAAAACCTAAATAATAGAGAATTACATCACTTTTCCTATATAAAACTAAATAATATCCCAATTCCTCTTCACTAAAAGACTTTGGAGCTTGAAAAACCTCTTCCCGAGTCACTCTATAATCCTCCCAAGGTTCCACAAGTTTCCAAGAATCCTCTCTCAAGCCTCTCCCACACCTCTGGGATCACACTTCCAAGTAAATGATGTTTTCTTTCTCATTTTTGTCCAAATTTCTTTATATTGTTATGCCCTTTTATTTCCAATTTAAAATATTGGGGTATTATTTCACACCTCACCTATACATCCCTACTTATTTTTTAGTTATGATAGACCTATTTTTCTCTCATTAATTCCTCCCATGTACAAACCTTACCATGTTGAAATTCTATAAGGAATTTCTCTCTTCTCATTTACATTCAAACGATAATTTTTTATTATTCTATTACATATGTTGAGATGTGTATCTATATAAACCCATTAGTATACATTTCATGTAAATATGATTAGAAATTCCTTTCTCTCTCATCAAACATTTTTATTAATTCTTATATCACACCGCTACGCTGCCGAAATTGCCCCGTGATTTTCCAAGCCAAAGTCATTATGTAGTGAATATCATGCTCATTTATCTATCAGGTGTATTCACATTTATGCACATTTACATATTTATTATATAGTTTCATGTATTAATTCCAAATTCATTTATCATTTAATAAATTTATATGTTAAATGAATCCATGTTATATGTTTCATGAGGCACACATATGCATGAAATGAAATGATTAATAAGGGTGTGCCCTGATAGCGCTCCAATGCATTGGCTAAAGATTAGTATCATGATAAGTCAAGTTAAATGAGGATTTACTCATGATAATTCAAGTGAAATGATGGTTTAATCATGATCTATGTGCATTGAACCTTGCCTTATGCTAATATCATGATAAATGTTGTTGCCACATTTCCATGTTATGATAATCATGCTATATCATGCCTTTATGTTCTTGTTTATATTATCCTCCATTAATATGACTATTGACTAACTTGTACTATATCCTTCATGTTATGCCTTGTTTACTTCCTTACTGCGCTCTATAGCTTACCCATTTCTTGTGCATGTCCTTATGTTATACCATGCAATGCTAAGTATGAATGAATGATACGATCATGTAAAAGAAGTTTTCAATAAATAAGTTGTTTTTTATTTTATAAGTTTTTATGTAATGTTCCAAATTTCCAAATACACTAGACCTATCGATCCTCAAAGTAGTATCAAGTTCATGTTTATATAATAAATCTTGTTTATTTGTGTAATAAAGTGAAGGGTTGTTATAATTGGTATCAGAGGATAAGTTTAGTTATTTTTGGGATTTGGATTAGAAACCCCTAGTAAAAGCTGTAGGGATAAGACTAAGAATAATAAAAACTTCCCTAAATTTTGGTGAGTATTGAGTAAGTGGTTTATCAAGAAAATAAATCCTTGTCTGGATACGAGTAGGAAGTAGCGGCTCTGAAACATTGTATCAAGGGGTAAAACCCAAAAACACCGCTTTGAGATAGACTCAAACGGGAATTAGTGCATGAAAATGGGCCTTGCTGCACTTTTAGTTATGACACTCCCCAGGGATATGGTTTTGTATTTTCATAAGCTTCAAACCATTATTAAGGGAATAAAAAAATTCCACTAAGAATATATGTTGGGTAGTAGATCATGGATAACATAGATTGAAGCCTATAAATTCACAAGTAAAATAAATAAAAGTAATTTATAAGTCATATGTTTTTGTCTTTGTATTAACCTTTATGTATTACACCTAAATTTCCTTTTATTCTAGCCAATGAATGGTAATAGGAGGACTCGGGATAAAAACCAATGCAAAGATCAATGTGAGGAATATTCTAATGATATTCCCAATCTGATGGGGGTGGGAATCACGAACTTTGTCATAATAATCTCCCAGTTAACTCATGTTTTGAATAGAAACATGGGTCAAGAGGAAAAATCAACCCCCCTAAGAAAGAAAAAGTCATAATCGAGAGATTCATGAGATAATGTCCTCCTACTTGTAATGGGTCATTTGATCCCTCAATTTCCAAACAATGGATCAACTCCATTGAAAATATCTTCTCCGTTATTCAATGTTCCGAACAAGAGAAGGTTCTTCTGGCTGCTTATCATATGGAGGGTGAAGTTAATCAATGGTCAAAATTTATCAAAAATACGAATCCTAATGAGGAGATCTAGGTGTTGGAATGGAAGGATTTCTAGAAAATGTTTTTCAAAAAATATTTTCCTCACACCCTCCGACTTAAGATGGAAAGAGACTTCCTTTCCATAAATAAAAAAGGTGAAGAATCCATCAAAGCGTATGAGGAAAAATTAAAAAGTCTTGCACAATATGCCCTTGAATTTTTCATTACCCCTGAAGTCAAGGTTGACCACTTCTTTGGTGGGATAAAACCTAGCCTACAGAAAGTCCTAGATATTCGTTACTTGAAGAGCTATGGGGAAATTGTCCGATGTTCCCTCAAAGAAGAAATGGAGATCTGTGAATCTCAAGGGTGTCATGGGAATAAGAAGTGTAAGGTGGAAATCAATTCAGGTGGTCTGATGGAAAAAATATAATGATGGTAAGAAAATATAGCACCCCACTTTACAAAGGTGTGTAAAGAAGCACCAAAAAATTGCATTAAGGGGATGAAGAAATGCTTTAGGTATGGAAGAGAAGGGAACCTGACAATTAACTATAGAGAAAAGAAACCCACGGATGCGACAAAGGAAAGGAACACTCTATTAGACCATCAACATGTTGTTTATCACTTCAACTACAAAGAACCAGAGCACTTTGGAAACCAGTTCTATAAGCCAAGGGTTTTCGAAGGCAACCAACATCCTCCAAGGCAACAAGAGATAGATTTTTCCATCACTACCACCGAAGTGAACTCTGAAAATGAAGTGGTGATAGGTAAACCAGTTATTTATTCAATAACAATGAACATACGTTTTTTATTTTGGTTATACACATTCATTTATATCCTGAATATTTAGTAGAACTATCTCAACACCACCACAAATCATGGAAGTAAAGATGTGGGTGAGAATGGAAAATGGAGAAATAATTGCATCCCATGAATATAACTCCTCCCTTTTCATAATATGTGGATTGAACTTCCCAAAAAACGTCTTCATACTCCTTATGTTGGAATTTGATGAAATTATTGGCATGGATTTACTTTCCTTATATAGAGTCAACATAAATTTTCATGAGAGTGAAATCACTCCCTATATGTAGAACCGACCTTTGATTCTGTATAAGTGCAAGGAGAAAGATTAATATTCTTTAGTACCATCATCTCAAGCATGCATATTACTTCCCTATGATCATGTGTATTTGGATCAGATGATTGAGTCTAATGAAGCAACCATCCTTGAATACATTCTTATTGTGAGGGAAGTCACTAAAGTGTTTCCCGAGGAATTTCCTGGTATTACTCCTAGATGATATGTTGAATTATTAATTTATCTTATACCCAGGCATTTCCAATATCCAAGAATCAGTATAGAATGGATGTTGTGGATCTTGAGGAGCTGAAGAAACAACTATATACTAATCTTGATAAAGGGTATGTATGCCCACATGCTTCAACATGGGGTGCAGCAGTCCTCTTTATCAAGAAGAAGGATAGGTCAATGCGCCTTTTCATTGATTGTTATGAGCTCAAAAAAATCATGGAAAAGCACAAGTATATTATGCCATGAATTTTTGACTAGTTTGATCAGCTACGTGGATCACAATACTTCTTCAAGGTGGATTTTCTATTGAGATATTACCAAGTAAGGGTGAAGAAGGAGGATATCCACAAGACCACTTTTCGTACAAGGTATGTGCATAATGAATTCATAGTAATGCCTTTCAGGCTTTGTAATACTCTATAAATATTCATGGAATTGATGAATAAAGTCTTTAAGTATTACCTTTACAAATTTGTTGTAGTCTTTATAGATGATATTCTAATATACTCCAAAACCAAGGAGGAGAAAGAGGAGCATCTAAGCACTGTACTAGAGTCCTTGCGAAAGGCAATGATCTATGAAAAGTACAGTAAGTGTGAGTTATGGTTGAAGGAGGTATCATTCTTGGGTCATATCATCACAACCAATGGGATATCTATGGATCCCTCCAAGACAACTGCAATTGTAGGATGGCTGAGGCCAACATCGGTAAAGGATATCTCTAGCTTCCTGGGGTTAGTTGGATATTGCCGCTGATTTGTGAGAAATTTCTTATGATTGTCAAACCCTCTTACCAAGATAACTTGGAAGGGAGTGATGTTTTCTTAGAGTGATGAATGAGAAGAGAGCTTCAAAGAGTTGAAAAGGAGGCCTGTCACATCACCCATACTCACAGTACCCACAAGTGGAAAACTATTAGAAAAGGGAATTCCTCGGAGTTTAATGTTATTGAAGAAGGGATTGTGAGATTTGGGTCAAGACTATGTGTTCCATCAAATCTAGAGTTAAAGAAAGAAATTTTTGATTATGAACATAGTTCAAATTTATCCATTCATCCACGAAACACCATGATGTGTCGAGATCTACGAGAGCATTGTTGGTGGGATAACATGAACAAGGAGATCACTGAGTATACATCCAAGTGCATGGTATGTCAGCATGTGAAGGATGAGAGGTGTAAGTCTAAGGGGATGATGCAACCATTACCCATACCAGTATGGAAATGGGATAACTCCCCCATGGACTTTGTCACTAGATTTCCAAAGACATCCAGAGGAAACAATGCTATCTGGGTTGTTGTGGATCATCTTACAGAGACATCAAACTTCATTTCATTTCGAGAGGATTTCTTATTGGATCTACTGGCATGGATGTATATCAAAGAAGTGGTAAGGCAGAATGGGGTACTACTTTTGATTGTGTCTGATCAAGATCCAAGATTCACCTCTATATTCTAGAAGAGTCTTCAACATGCTCTGAATACTGAGCTAAACTTCAGTACAACTTATCATCCCCAAACTGATGGCCAATATGAGTGAACAACCCAAACACTTGAGGACATGTTGAGAGCATGCTCAATAGACATCAAAATAGGTTTCTATAAACATCTTCTTCTTATTGAGTTATCTTACAATAACATTTTCCACTCAAGCATCCAAATGTCTCCTTATGAATACCTTTATGAGAAGAGGTGCAAAACAATGACATGTTGGGATGAATTTGGGGACCGAAAACTCTTAGGTCCAGAAATGGTCGAAGAGATGGTGGATAAGGTTAAGACCATCTAGTAGCACATTAAAACTACTCAAATTTGATAAAAGAGCTATGCTAATAATCGTCTATGGGACCTAGAGTTTGATGTTGGAGACATGGTATTCCTCTACATATAGCCGTGGACTAGAGTTATGAGATTTGGGAAGAAGGGAAATCTTACTCCAAGTTACATCAACCCTTTTTAGATCCTTGATCACATTGGACATGATGTATTCCATGTATCACCTTTGAGGAAGTACATATCTGACCCATCACATGTACTGAATCCAAAGGTGGTACCATTGGATAATGACCTCTCCTATGAAGATAATCTAGTGAAGATATTGTATTGTAGGGAAAAAGTTCTGTGAAATAAGACAATTCCCCTAATCCAGGTGTTGTGGTGAAACCACATGTTTGAAGTAGCAATGTGGGAATGAGAGGAAGTGATGAAGCAGAGTTACCCTCATCTGTTTTAGTATGGGAAAATGAAATTTTGAGGGTGAAATTTCTTATGGGGGGACGATTTTAATGACCCAAATGTTTATTAATGAAAATTCTTCTTGATCTAATTAAATGTTTTATTATTTAAAATGGTTATATAAAATATACACTTCTTTGGTTTTATGTTTTTGGATTTTAAAACACCGTTAATAATTTTTACCATTGCTAATGTAGCAGTTGTATAATGATCACATGATTAGTATAAATATAGGGTTTTAACACACCCAATTTACTTAGACAAGGGAAGCAATGGACTCATCCAGTAGAATTGCTATGTACGAAGCCCATTTATCAGAGCTTGGAAAGGATGTGTCATCATTGGGATTTTCTCTTGACCAATTCCAAGCCGAGATTCAATAGATTAAGCTCGAATGGAACCACCTACGAGAGAAGTGGAAGTTGATAGAGATAACCACTGAAGCGATGTTATCTGAGCCACCCCAAGAGTCTATCACCATCGCACATCTTACCCTTATGTCTTATGTGGGTGTTATAAGGGGTTATATAACAATTCCTTAGCACTATAAATATGTTCATTAGTTTTTTATATAATAAATAAAATACATTCATTTTATTATTGTTACTTTGTAAATTGTTTTTAAAGTACAAATAGTATTTTTAGTTAATATTCAATTAAGAAATATATTTTGTTGAATTAATGGATTTTTAAATTAAATAATATTTAAACAAAATATTATTACGAAATTAATTTTTATTAAATATAAATGATCATATAATTTTGATGAATAAAATTGTAATTTTCATCAAGGTTTGAAAGATCTTTTTGAGAAAACCCATGATATTTTTTGATAAATTTAAGTTTTTATTTTAAAAGTAAAAATTAAAATATTTATAAAATTATTTAGATAAAGTTAATATTTTTTTTGGAATCAGGATGTCGAAATTATACAACAGTGAATTTCTCAAAATTTTCTGAGACAGTTTAATTTTTGGGCAAACTTTTAATATCGTTTTAATATATAATGAGTTTTATGAAATAATAATGACCCAATAGTGATGTAATAAAATAATATAAATGGTATTTTTGGACAATATATAATTTAACTTTAAAATAATGTGTTTTTAGATTTGTTTGGTTAATTTTATGGTGCCTTAGTGGACCCCCTAAGACTTATAAAACATTTTAACTTTTTAAATTTATTTCCTTAAGAGTATGACTCACCTCCACATAAGAAATCCTAATATTTTAATAAGTTCGGCTATTGGACTTGTAAAATAATGTTTTACACTACCCTTTAGAAAAAACCAAGGGAAAACCCATGGTATGATTTGTAGTCTTGATTAGTTTAATGTGTGCCACCAAAACCTAAATAATAAATAATTCCCTTTATTTACCTATATAAACCCACCCAAGATCCCACTTACTATTTAAAATAAGCCTTTGGAGCTCAACCAAACTCTTATCTCATCTCCCAATAATCCTACCAAGGTTCCCCAATCTCCCAACAAGCCTCTCTTCAGCCTCTCCCAAGCCTCTGGGATCACACTTCCAAGTAAGGGATTTTTCCTTTCTAATTTTTGTCCAAATTTATTTATGTTGTTATTACCTTTTATTTTCAATTTAAAATGTCGGGGTATGATTTATAACCTACCATATACTTCCATACTTATTTTTGAGTGATTATAGACCCATTTATCACTAATTAATGGCTCCCATTCACACCTGTTACCATGCCGAAATTTCGTAAGGAATTTCTCCCTTCTCATTTACATTAAAGCAATTATTTTGTATTATTCCATTAAATATGTTGGGATATTTATATATATGACCCCATTACTGTTAATTTCAGGTAAATATAATGAGAAAACCATTTATTTCACATCAACCGTTTTTATTAATTCTTATGTCATGCTGTTATGCTGCCAGAATTGCACTGTGAGTTTCCAAACCAAAGTCATTGTGTAGTGAATACCATGCTCTTTTCTCTATCAAGGGTATTCACCTTTATGAAAATTTACGTATTGATTATAGTGCTTCATGTATTAATTACACATTCATTTATCTTTTAATAAATTATGATGTTAGTTTAATCCCTGTTATATGATCCAATGTCACACTTATGCATGAAATGAAATGATTAAGAAGGGTGTGCCCTGATAGTGCTCTAATGCATAGGGTAAAGATTAGTATCATAATGCATCAAGTGAATTGAGGGTTTACTCATTCTAATTCAATTTAAATGATTGTTTAATCATGATCCATGTGCATTGAGCCTTTGATAATTCTAATATCATGATGAATGTTGTTACCACATTTCCCTGTTATAATAAGTATGACATATCACACTTTTATGTTCATGTTTATCTTTTGCTCCATTGATATGTCTATTGCCTAACATGTACTGTATTCTTCATGTTATTCATTTCTTACTCCATTACAGGTCTTTATTTCTCACCCTTTTCTTATTCATATCCTCAGGTTATCCCATACAATGCTAGGTACAAAGGAATGATGCGATCATGTAAAATAAGTTTTCAATAAAGAAGATTTGTTTTATGTTCAAAGTTGTTATGTAATGTTCATAATTTACCAAGACCCTAGACCTCTTGATCCTCAAAGTTTTCTTAAGTGAAAATTTATATAATAAATCATATTTATGTATGTAATAAAGAGCAGGTTTGTTTTACCTAGATTTAGAATGTCTAGGGTAAAAAATAAAACCAAGAAATAACTGAAGAATATGAAACATGAAGGAGAAAGAAGAAGGAAATTACATCGAGAAACAATCCCACCTTGATGGTTTCCTAGATCGATACCAAAGGGGCATGAGGAACAACTTGTGGAGAAAGGGATAGGCCTCTATAGGTATGGAAGAACCAGGGGAAGGTGTTTTGGGTGGATTTAGGTCTAAAACTTCTGAGGGGGAAAAGTTGGAAAAATCAAAATTTTAATTCTAGGCAGCCTCACACAGTTAGGCCGTGTAGTTTATTAAAGGATGCAGAAACCGAGTGACAACCACAAGGATCGACCACATGATCACCCCTAATCAACCAAATGTATCTACACTAACCATGTGGTAGGTTTTATACCCAACTCACGATTACATGTTTTTGGGTGTATGGTTTATTAAACCATATGCCAAACTGTGCGCAGGGTCTTTTCAAGCCAAATTTCCATGTTTTTTCAAAAAATTCCCAAAATAACCAAGGAACAAGCATGAGGGAAAGAATAAAAAAATACAACACTTCAAAGCTCAACCCCCATAACACCTTGAACTAGAGAAAAAGATAGGAATTCCCAAGGACCCATAACATAAACCAAAACATGAAAAACTTGGTGTGACATATATATTGATTGGTTACTTCTTTATGAATTAGTGATTAATAAATTTGTGGCTTAAAGAAAGATTTATTTTTTGGATTAATATATTATATAATTTTGGGATAATTTAATGGAGATTAAACTGTTTTTTGGAACGTTTTTTATTGAGATTATTTGATTTGGGTACATACATAGTTAGGTATATGGTTGTATGAATGATTAATAATATTTTAGGAAATATAATAAACTTGATATAGATTAAGAGAGTAAGGTAGATGTCACAATAAGTGTCATATATTAAATGATGAATATGTTAAAAATACCCTCACCAAATTTTATCAATGTTTAATAATTACAATAGTGAGTAAAAATATATTTAATGGGGTAGAATGCAACGACATGATATTTTGGACCTTTTAATTAATTCTATTTTCAATTGCTTGCATCACACGAAACTCGAAATTGAATAAAAAAAAACTAAAATGAACCCTGAAATATTAAAAATACAAAAATAATATAATTATTAGTATAAAAAATATAATAATCAATTAAACTAATTACATCTTATTATTTTTCATTGATGAATATTTTAAAAATAATTCCTTTTGAAAACCCATTTTAAAACTGGTTTTGTATTTTATCTTAATAAATTAAATTGATCAAATTTAATTTTTTTTATAATAGTAAATATTTATATTTATATACTAACCTTAATTGATCAATTATTTATAAATTTATATGAAATAAGATTAAATACATTGAAGTTAATTTTTTTTAATAAAACTAGTTTTTTATTTACATATTGAATTTTTATTTAAAATATACGTTTAAAAACATTTAAACTTTAATTTTAAAAAATCAACATAATTTTTAGATTATAAATATAAATATTACTTTGGTATTTTTTTTGTATTTTTCAAAAATAAATAATTTTTAGGTGAATAGCGAAAAAATTAGATTTTTCTAATACTTTCAATTTTATGAAATTATCATAAAATAAGAATGAATTAAAATTATTTCAAAATAATTTCTAAAAAATACATATTCCTAAAGTAATATATATCATTTAAAACAATATTATGAATTTATAAAACCCATTTTTAGAATTTTGTAAACCTAACTAATTTTTTACTCTAAAAACTATTTTATTCACTTATATTAAAATTTAGTTTTCATAACTTGTAGAAAATAAATATAAAAATGGATTTAATATTTTAGATCAAAATTTTAATATTATATGATAATTTCAACTTCATTTGTAGGGATAAAAGTATAATTAGTAAGATTAAAGTTAATGACCATGATAACGCTAAAACTATTATTTTAAAAGAATTAATTTATTAACGTTGTGTAATTTTTATCTAATAAAATAAGTTAATATTTTTTTAAAAACAAATTTAATATTTTTTTAAACCTATATATAAATACATTAATACCGATTAAATTAGTAATCAATACTAAATATAATTAAAAACACTTAATGATTAAGAAAATATTTTTCTACAAAATATTTTTTCTATATATTAAATATTTTAATTTAAAAGCTAATTTTATCTTATTTATAAATTTAATTTGGTTATATTGTGATTAAATTTATTTTTAAGACATTAAAATTTGGAAATATGGGTTATAATATATATTTTTTAGAACATAAATTACTTAGTTAAAAAATAGTTACCAAGGTAAAAACAAAAAATTGTAAAATATAGAAATTACACCATAGATGATTGTTATTTTCTTTAAACTAATGTCTTAAAATATTTGTTAGAAGATTGATAAACCTTATATCACCACAAAATAGATTTTTATCACTTTTGGATCCATTGAACATTGAATAGTGTCTTTCCATTATTGAAAAATAATTGTTATTCACAAAAGTGGTATTTTTTCACTTATAAAGGGGATTACTTCCACAATTCCCATGCCCAATTTTATTTTAAATATTTCCTAAAAAACATGCCCAATTTCCTTTCCAATAATTTAATTTCATGTAAAAAATTCCATGGTCACTAGAAGTTAGCCTAAGCCCTTCATTTCCGAGGAACCTTTCAAGATAAAGTTCAAGGTCCCAATTTCAAAATTACTTAATCATTAAAATTGTTTCTTCATATTTACCATAAAAAAATTTCCTAACCATAATAATAAAATTAAATTACCATAATTAGTATAATTAAGTGTAATTATATTAATTCCCATCTACTTATAAAAATAAAATAACATTAATTGTGCGTTTATGCGAACTACAACCTCCACGAGGCAACATCTTCCATTTTTCATCACCCACTCTCTTAGATGATAATAAAGAAGAAAATGAAGAATAAATGAGACCTATATAATATAATTATTATTATTAAGTTAAAAATTATAATCCTTTTTCTTTACCTCTCAATTATTGGGAAATTAAATCACTAATCAAGCGTTGTGCAGACTATCGTGTCTAAAAAATAATATTTTTCATTTTTTATCTTCATTTTAATTATTCATAAAAAATATTAATATCTGATTAAAAATATTAGAAATATATAAATAATATAATTATGATAATATATTACATATATTATTCCAAAATAAACCACTTTCATAACCATATTCATCCATTAATTATGTTATGTTAATGTTTGGGTCAGTCTAACCTCTTACTTAAACAATGCCATAAATATATATAATGGATGAATATGGAATATGAAATACTAAAATTATTTTAATTTAATAAAAAAATAATTATTTTTATGTTTAAAGAAAGGTTATATTAATTATTTAACTTATTATTAAAATATAATATTCAATTGATAAAATTATTGAAATAAGCCATCACTAATTCATTTTTCATGCAAAATAACATTGGAAACTTATGGAATGAGATACAATATTTACAAATAAAAATTAGTTATATATTATAGTAAATTTAATTATCTAGTAATGAGGACATTTATATTAAATAATGGGTATTATAACTGATATCATAAAGCACGTGCAGAATAATTAATGTTACTAATACCCAATGATAAAAATAAGCTATAACTAACTAATATATTCGTAATAAATGATAATAAAAAATAAATATAAAAGGTAATGCATATTAATCATGTAATTAAATATAATAATATCATATCTATGTTTTTTTATAGGAGGCTAGAGAATGTTCAAATAAAAGTGAATTTAAGGTGAGGATTTCGTGTCTCAATTTTTACACCTTGAGACATTTTTCTTTTTTTAAACCGTGTTTTATTTAAATGGAATATATAATGACACTTTAATATATTTTTTTATAATTATACTCTAATTATTCAGGGTATTTAATGTTTCATTTGAAATCATATCCTTTGAGAGGGTTTGATTTGAAATTTTTTAATATCGTAAGTGTTTCTTTGTCTCATTTTCAAATATGTGAGACATGTTTGATATTGCGAACTATAATTTATCTTATGTGGTGTATTAAATATACTATTAACTTCAATTATAATGAATATATTTAATTTAATTATATTCAAATTTCCATTTCATGGTATCCCTCTTATGTTATTTGATTCTTACATTACCATTACCGTATGAGTTTTGGTAAACTCAACTACCTTTATTGAGTTAAATAATTCTTCTTAAAATTATTTCCTACAAGATTGGATTAATCCTCCATAAGATTTTACTTATTTGAACATTTTAATCTTATTTGGTGTAAAATCACCTTTTAATTAAAATATTTTACCATGGTAAAATTTCTTGCAAAAATAGTATACCACTGTTGATAATAATCCGCATCCTCTTTAATTACGGTTTCCCATCCTTATCCATATTTTTATTTCCGTAAAATATTATCCTATATATGTGGAAACCCAATTATGTGTTACCTCATGTGATCCATCACTTTCTTTTTCTTTCCAAAGTATCCATTATGAAAATGCATAACTTTGATTGAAATTCCTTTCCTTTATAAAGACCTAGTTTTACTTTTCTTTTATTAATTGGTCTTCACCTAGATTCTGTTCATCGATTGTGTGGGGAAATTATCAGCTAAACTATATAAACTTTTTCTATATAGTATAAATACCGTAAATTTCATTGAATAGTATCTAGATAGAAAATTATTTAGTATCATTGGATACCTATTTATATTCCATGAGTTTATCATTCTTATTAATGGAATTATAGTTGTTTTCCTTATATAGTTCCATTTGATAGGGATATTAAACCAATTTTATTTCCATGGGTTATTTATGATATGGTGATGAATGATTTTATATATCCTACATATTTATGGATGATGATGGGTGGTGTCCTATATTTTCCTCCAATGCATTGGTTTTAGATGAAATATCATAATGTAGTCAAATATGAAAAAAATAGTTTGTTCACATAAGTGTGGGTATAATGTGTTTATTAAAATTTATAGGAATGGAAAAAATGAGTTTATTCACACATTTATGGCCATAATGAGTTCTATCACATGTTTTTATTATACTTATTATTATTATTCAAACTTTCTAAGTTTCATTTCTTTTCAGGATATGTTAAATTCTTTATTTTTTCATCCATTAAATGATATTATGCACTTTTATGTTATGATATACCTTATTCTATGATATTTTATCTATGTTATGTTTGGTAGAACATTCTTGTGTATCCTCATTATAAAAATAATATCATATTATGATCAATTATGGTCTTTTATTCTAATCGCTTATATCTACCCTTACTGAGAATCTAATATCATTCCTTTATTATGTTTTTATCTCCACAAATTATGAAGAAAATTATTATGTTTGATGTGTATAGAAGAGTATCTTGTGTGGATAATTTTATGCCGATTTTAAAGACTTTTTATAGAGTAATTAGGGTAATATATAGAAAAAAATTCCATTATTTAAAAAGAATTGGGTTTTGTTATTTAATTTTTTTCACAATTCTATAAAACTATAAATATAAAAGATTTTAATAATGTATTATAAATAAATATTTTCTTCAAGTTATGTAATTACGAGGTGGTTACATCAGCGAGGTGTTAAAAAAGATCTGGGAATTAAAATATTCCTTTCCATAACCCAATGATTTCTATCGTGATGTTCAAAGTTTTTTCATACTTGAGTACATCATTTCTAAAGGGATTAAACCCTTGAATCCTTTGCCACTATAATGTTACACCCTGGATTTATCATCAAATTCATAAAATATGAAACAATACAACATATGGTAATTCATAATTTTCATAAATTAATTCTAAAATATTTGTGATGATCCTACCTTTGGAATTTTTGGCTTTTTTATTTTTCTATTTCTAAGGAAAAATCTAAAGATGCTAATGAATTTTCATTATTGAGAACTGGTCCAACCACTTCTATTGTACCCTATAACCTTTACCTTGGAATTTTTTTTCATAAACTTCTCTTGTACCTACCCATATACCATTTTTACAAAGATTATTACCCCTAAATACTCCTAGATAATGGGGTCTGGAAAATTAAGAGTCTAACTAACCAATTTTTGTGGGTGAATCATCTAAGAGATAGGTTTGGCATAGAATGGAACTGGAAATGCATCGAAGGAAGGAATTATTCAATTTTCATAAACTTATTTTATTCTTCTTTATTTACATCATGAACATATACTATAAATTTTGTTAATATATTTCAATCTCTTCTATGTGTTGATAAACCCCCTCACATCATAGGGTTTTGGGTGAATATGGATTTCAATTGGAAGAAGTGAACTTAAATTGACATGATTCATGTAAATTATACATGTATTTTACAATTTATTTATGTTAAAGTTCATCTCTTCACTGAAAACATCATATTGAACCAATAATAATGTATTTGGGTATCTTTGAGAGAATTATGATGAATTAATTAATGACTCTTGGATTAACTCATCATCAACTTAGGGATTGTTTTATAATTTTTTGAGAAATTATTTATACGTTCAAAATTTTTTTTAAATAGATTAGTATTAATCTACCTGACTAAGGAGGTTATGTAATATTTGAACCCTATATGTAAAACCCATATGAAATACATGAACACACTTTTCAAACTAAATCTCTACAACCTCCATTGGACCGTATAAACCCAACGTACTTTTATCGTAAAACCTAACAAAATATAGTTTTTAGCATTTCAAAATTTCAATGAAATTAATATATTTAAGCTTTAAGAATAGTTTTAATTGAAATAATTTCATGTTTTCTACTGAAAAAATCAATTCGTTGAATAATTTAACTGGGGTTCACATTGAAAAATACTCAAAGTTCCTCAAGGAATGACCCCATACACCAGCTATACTAATTGTGAACTTAGGCTATAATATAATTTCGTCTTCCCAAAAGTAAAGATGTAGGAAGAATGACACTAAAAAAATTGATTTTAATTATAAAATATATTTCATATTATTGAAGTTCTAAAGGTGATAAAAATTTATTCTAATATAAGTACACATAACACATATAAATAATTTTTTAGAAAAGAGTATTTTTTAGGAATAGAATTAATTTATTCTTTTTTCTTACAATTTTAAAAAAATTAGATGAATGTTAATTTAATATATAAGACATATTATAAATAAATTTCATTTAAAGTATTCTTTAGTAGTGATTAATTTAATTTATTAAGATAAATATACATTACACACACAAATAATTCTTTGAAAAATATATATTTTTAACATTAACTGATTTAATTTTTTTCCTTCAAATTCAATGTTTTTAATCTATAAATACCACTTTTAGGGGTTTAGTTAGACCTCTCACAAAATAAAAAGACCCAAAATCACAATTAAAAGTAATAAAACCTTCATAAATTCTAAATTTAGTAAAAACTATTCAACTATCCATATCATTAAAAGACTAATTTTATCACCAAGAACATTACTTTATCTATCCATTTTAATTTTTTCTAGATCTTTAAATAGGTTATGGAAACATAATGAGGTAATTAAACATTTACATAAGGTGATTCCTCATCTTACATAATTACATTAAAAAAACATGTCTCTAATTGTTCCTCCTCACTCCCTACATTTATATAGACAACTTATTCTACCAATATAGAAAATGGGTTGGATATATATTTTTCCAATATAGAAAATGAGTTATTAAAATCCAATATAGAAGTTTATTTATTAAATATAACTCTTCCTTCTAAACCCATGGGTTTACACTTTATATTATTACCATAATAAATATAAAATGAATTATTTTTATCCATATTATTTTTTAATACTAGTTATAGAATTAATATTTTATTCCCTCTTTTATGATAAGGTCTTAAGTCGATAAGGAGTAAATTCTAATTCTAGGAAATACCACATCTAACTAGATAGTATATTACTTACTCCAATACCAGTAAGGATTACTTCCTCTTCATTTTCCTTAGCACTCATGACAGAATAATCCAGAAAAGTTTCAGGTTTTACTTTAGATGATCTCTAAGCATTGATGATATCTCTTGATATCACCATTGGTTCAATGAAATCCATGTATATCCAAAAGAAATTAGCAGATAAAATTCACCACTCCTCAATCTGTGTGCTATCCTAAACCTTGATTTTACTCATATACCGAGACTCCCTCCAAAAATTTAGTAAGGAATAGACATGAATATTATAGGAAGAATGAAAATCCAATTTATTTTCTTAGAAAATAGGCTTCTTGATTCTAAAATTTTTATCGATAGAGAATCGAATAAACTCTATAAGTTTCTTAGACAAGTTGAATTCCAAACACAAACAAGCAAAAATAGTATGTTTTCTTTGAAAAATCCTTTTTTCAAGGGATTTTTTTACCAAGAATGTCTCTATAAAGTTTAATAATTGAAGAATTTTGGAAAGGAAAGTGTAAATAGGATAAAAAATCCAAATCAAATAAAATTGTGAGTTGTTCATAGAATGAATAATTGGGTGTAACGACCCATAATTTTATCCATTAAATTTAAACTCTTATAATTATGTTATGTAGTATAAATCACATACATCATATAGAGAAACAAACAAAAAAATTATTCTCATAGATGAAAAATGATACATTATCTAGAAAATAAATCAATAATAATTCAAAAATATATATGTGGTATAGTAAATAGAAAACAAGGTAACAAGAATAATATAATTTATATTTGATCAACCCCCCATAATGACCTCACTCATGAAAAAGTTATGGAAATAAAAAATAATGTTAATTATAAAATATTCATTTTGAAGATGAAAGTATATATAAACATGAGATAAAATAGAATTGAATGAATAATGAATTAAATAATAGGTATTTATAGGAATTAAGTAACCCATATAATCATTTTAAATCTTACTGTTAGAATAGTAATATGCCCGTTTTAATAGTAACATGACCATTGGAATAATAATATGGCTGTTAGGAATAGTAATATGACCGTTAGAATAGTTACCTATCACATGGAAATGAAAAAAATATTTTGCTATTATATAAAATGATAAAATGAAATATTTATATCCTTTTATAAGAAAATAAATTTTTTAAAAAACAAATTAAGTGTTTGTATTTTTTATAAAAAATAAATGTTTTAATCACAATTTTATAAAAAATATAATAATTTAATATAAATTTTATTAAAATAAAATGTATATATAAATTTATATTAGGGTTTATTATAATTATAAGTTAATTTTATGAGAGCATAAATAATTTTTCCAAGGGTCGTAAAATCGATTATAATATTAAAATCAGTATTTATTGAATAAATGGGTATTTTATTTAAAATTAATTTTACAATATTTAGAAAATTATTATCATAAAATGGATTCCATATTGGAAATATTCTTTTTGAAAAATTTATAGGGTAAATTTTTGAGATTTTTCTAAAATAGATGATTTTTTGGTGAATAGTGAAATATGATAATTTATGATATTTAACTTTATAAGACAAATACATTATTTTTGGATTCATGGATGATTTAGTACCAATTATTTAGAAATACCATGCTCCATTTACTATATAATTCCACAAAAATCAATACTATTTATAGTCTTCACCAATAATAATAAACTAATGAATATAATAATAAAAGACAACATCTCCTCCCCTTATAAATACCACCCATCACCACACCTTATAGTTACACATTATAATCTTATAGGATTTAAAAATCTCTGATCCAATCTATATTCCCCACTCTCTCTATGTACAAGTGATTCTAGTATCCCCAAGAACCAATTGCAAGTTCCTCAAGGGGTCCTTCATGGAGATTATATTCAAGACGTAACATTCTCAAACAACTTATTTTAACTTGTTTTATAATTATAACTTATCCTAAACTCATCCATCCATAAAATAATAATAAATAAATTATATATTATATTCTATAATTTTATATTTCGAATGTAATATCATCTATCCATATCTTTTCTCATATCCTCTTATTCAAAGAAACAAAATGTTTGTCCAAATTATGGCGGTTTACTGTCTCTCTGGTTAAAAAGTTTTCATTTTCTTTTATTTATTTAAAGGGTGGTCATAAAAATATTATTATAGTTAAATAATATATTTATAATTAAATTATAACTCATTTTATCTTAAATAACTAATATGTATATTTAATATTAAATAAAATGAAACTAGTGTATGACGGTCGATAAAACCACCCAAATAAACTAACCACATAACGATAACATTTTCAGTCAAAGAACTATACCCATGTCAAGAAAAAATTACATATGGGACCATTTATACTCTGGAATTTTCATTAATACCACTTAATTTCCTTTATCGAGTAGTATTAACTTATTAAAAGAACATCCATAATTATACACAAGTGAACCGACCAAGAAACCATGAAACAAATACTCCCAAAGCAATGAAATTAAACCATATAATTCATATAAATGACTATAAATGAACTTAATAAAAATATATTAATTAAATATATTTGGAATAATTTCTTTGTTAAGTAATTAATGAATCTAATGTAATAATCTAGGATATTAAGTGCAAGTGCAGAACACATTCAGACATATGGTAAAGGATCTCTCTAAACATCCAAATTTTCTTTAGGTTATGCTCTCCCTCTCCTTGGATCATATTATCTCTTAATTATTATTATATAATAATCTTATATTTTGTGTATATGTTTTAAACTTTTTTTATATAGTTCAATTAATCTTTATTTTATCGGTAAATACATGTTTTAAAATGTTCCCTTCTCAATTACTCTCGATAAGAAAGCCAGATTAAGGGAACTTCATTAGTTCCTACCCATTTTGAAGTATTATCCTTATATGTTTTAATCCACCCTTATTTTATAAAATAAATCATTTTACCATGATTTGTTTCATTCATTTATAGTTTTATAGAAATAATTATTCTTTAATCCTCTTTAAATAGCCTTCATTATTTTCCCAAAAACTATACTTACGTGGAACCTTTCTAAAGTTAACTTTCCACGAGTCTTCATGTTTTAAATTCAGTTAGATTTCATTATTCATAATCTATTATTATATTTCATTTATGAATGTATGAGAATAATTTAAATCCCTTCTTTAATGGATACCATTATGATACATCCTTTGGTTTTTCTTTATGACATTATAATGAAACACATTTATTTACATGGGTAACCCATATGATTATTCCTTATGTTTGATTTATTTATGTGGAACACATATTCATGTTGATGTTTTTATGGGTGAACCAAAATAGTGATCTAAATAATTGGTTAATGTTTTAGTCTCATGAGATATTATTTATGGTATCACAGAGTAAACCTTATCCATTATGAGACTCTATCCACCCTGTGAAATCATCTTTCCTGTAATCTTGACTCATGTTTATTTCATGATATATGTTGCTCCAAAATTCTTATATTTACATGATCATATGATTCTATGTTCAATATTTTATTACTCTATATATTTATTAAAGAGAAATCCCTTTTATGTTATCATTTAATGGCTTTTTAATCACGTGGTATGCTTATTTTCAATGTTTATTCCCTTACTGGGCCTTTTAGATTATCCCTTTAGTCTATGTATTCTCAAGGTTATCCTATACAGTTTAATAAGCTCAAATGGAGTTTGAATATCATTATAAAGAATCATATAGATTTTTTATTCTAGTTTAATGTTTTCTAATTATGTACTTAGTCTTCCAAAAACACTAGGATTTTCAATCTATGGTTTGTATTTGATGGATAATTATGCCTAAAATCATATAATAATATGTGTAAAAGGATAGGGATGATATAGTTGGTATCAAAGGATGGTGTCATTATTTTTTGGTATTAAGAATAGAAATATTTAGTAATAATTATAGGGATAAGTATATGTATATAAATATTTTCATGGATAACCTAGATTGACACTCAGGGAATTCTAATTTAGGATATAATTTTAATTTATATGTTTATCCTTCAAGGTTCATAGTTTACTTTTTATATTTTCCTTAGCTAAGTATTTATTGACCCTAATTTTATTCTTCTCTTTTTAGTTAATGGATGGAAATAGAAGAACCCGTGCTAATAAAAAATTTGACAGACAATGTTATAATCTCCCTAATGAGATGCCAAAATTGATGGGTATGAGAGTTCAAACATTCATGATAATACTAGATAATCTATCTCAAGTTATGAATAATAACTTGAATAATGTAGAATGAACTATTTCTTAATAAGAAAGATCAAGTTTTGGTCAAATCCTTTATTTAACAATGTCTACCTACATTTAGTTGATCATCAGATCCTCTCAACATAGAATAGTGAATTAACTCCATTTATAATATATTCTTTGTCCTCTAGTGCTCATAAGAATAGAATGTTGTGCTATAGATTTATCATTTTTATGGGGAAGATTATTAGTGGTCAAAACTAATCATAAAAACAAATTATAAAGAGGAAATTGATTCCACGAAATTGAAAGGATTAAATAAAATATATTTATTAAATATTTTCCCTAAACTCTTCATCTTAAGATAAAGGGGTAGTTCTTCGGATTGAAGAGAAATGAATATGAGTCTATTTATGTGTATAAGAAAAACATCCCAAGGATTTCATGATACATATATGGATTTATCATGAACACTGAAAGAAAGTTGGATTTATTCTTTAGTTGATTAAATCTATGTCTATAAAAATACTTAGTGATTTGAGACCATGATAGCTCTAGGAAGATTTTCTATTTTTCCCTTAAGGTTGATATGGAGATTAGAGGATATTATTGGTGTCAAGGGATAGTAGATAAAACTAGGAAATAGAGTTTAATATGTGTGTATCGATAGTCAAATCCCATTGATATAAGAAAAAATAGAATCTTATTTGTTAAAAGTGTGGGAAAAAGTATGTGAAGAAATGTCTAAATGGAATAGGGAGATGATTTAAATGTGTACAATAGGGGGATTAGTCTAATCATTTTCAAATGGGAATGCAGAATCATACTAATGAATAATAATAATGGAAGGTTTAGATCATTTACCAGCTTACTTTATAGTGTTTCAACTACAAGGAACCCAGTAATTATGTTATCCAATTATCTAAGCCAAGGTTTGTCAGATATAGTTAATGAAAAAAACCTATAAGGCAGCAAGGAAGGGTTTATGATATTACTTCTACTAAGGTGGATCATAAAAATGATGTGGTAATAGGTATGCTAGTTATTCATTCAAGTATATAAAACATAATTTTTGATCATGGTTCTACACATTCTTTCATATATTATAATTTTTATAGAAATATTCAAACACCACCTCCAAATATAGAGGTTGGGTTATTTGTGAGAATAATGAATGTGTAAATTATTGCATCTGAAGTATATAACTCCTCCCCAGTCATTGGTTTTGGATTGAAACTCCCATAAAATATCATCTTAATTACTTTGGTATAGTATGATTCTACATTAGGAACATATTGACTATATTTATATAAATATAACATCAACTATTGAGAGAGGTAGATAAATCTTCACATCCCAAGGCATCCTCAAATTATATACAAATTTTAGTAGGATGAGAAATATCCTTTTAAATCTCATTCTCAATAAAGGATAATATTTCATTATGAGAAATTACATCCATCTAAAATGATAGATATAATGGAGAGGATAATGGAATTGGTACCATACCTTGGTACATTGATTATATTATCCGAAAGTGCAAGGGGTTGTTGAACTCTCACATAGAGATCATGCATACATTGGGATAAGGAAATTTTGTGGATGATTTCATGGGTTCTTAGGGGAATCAAAGTGAAAAACTAGTTTATTTCTCTAATCTTGGGTCCTATCTAATTGAGGGGGAAAACCAAGTCACAGAGGATTCTCTAGGCCTCCATTACTTTATAACACCTTGAAGGTGATGTCATTGTATTTATTTCTCTTTTATCTCTTTTTGGACTTTTGTACCTTTATAATTTTTTAATTTAATAAAATCATATTTCTTTGGATTATGCTTGAAGATATGGCCATTTTGTGGGACTACACTGATGTGTTACCTGAATAATTTTATGGACTTCCTCATGACAGAGAGGTTGAGTTATCACACTACAACAAAACCGTCCCCTAGCGGCGGGTTTTTTTCATTTGGTGGCGGTTTAAACCGCCTCTATAGGGTTTGGTGGTGGTTTACAAAAACCGCCGCGAAATTGGGCGTCGACAATCTATTAGCGGCGGTTTTTACTATTTCGCGGTGGTTTAAGAAAAGCGTCATAGATGCCTCTTTTCGCGACTGTTTTTGACCATTTCGCGGCGGTTTTATGCGTAGATGATACTTTTTTTCGCGGCGGTTTTAACCGCCGCTATATTATGGCCTTTGATGCACCTATGTCGCGACGGTGAAAACCGCCGCTAAATTTAAACATAATACATTTAGAGGCGGTTATAACCGCCGCGAAATTCTGACCAGTAAGGCATTAGCGGCGGTTAAAACCGCCGGGAAATGTTGACCTCAAAAAAAAATAATTCTGCTCCTACCACACCACTGCCCTGAAAAACAAATCAAACCAGAATATTGAACAGGAGACACCATACAAACAAATAACATGGTAGTATTCATTGAAAAATAGGATATGAGAAAATGTTGTATGTTATGGAGTCCAACCTAAGGAAAGGTATGTATCACAATTTGGTGAGTAACCAATCCATGTGACCCCCAAGATGTATATGTGTTTTTAGCTTCTTTAATTTCTTATGTGTTTTAAGAAGGGTTGATTTATATTATATGGATACTAATACTCTATATATTAAATGTTTATGAATTTTGATTAAATTTATGTGATCATGCTAACCATGGTGATGTGTAATGATATGGAATTGGTTATGCTCTAAGTTGGCCGATATAACATCCATGGGTGGATTGTGATATGGGTTGGGTTTTTTTAACAATGGATTTGTGTTATGGGATAGAACAAATTATGTTTATATGGGTATAGAATTTGTTCCAAAGATGGATGTTTGAGTAGTTATAGAATATATGTTATGGTATGGTTTGTTGTGTGTTTTGGGTTGGTTGTTAATGCCTACTATAGAAAATGGGTAACTTGTGAATTGGCGTGTGTTTTAGGTTGGACAACACGCTAACCATGCATGGTGCTTGAGAGAGTATGGTTTATGATCTTGTAGGTTATACATGATTCCTATTGAGGATTTGAGTTATGTCATTGGATATGAGATAAGAGTTTCATGTATACATCCCAAGATGGTAATCATGTTGCAGGTTGGATGGGATGCATCATGATATAGTTGTTATTGACTTCGTTAAAGAAAATAGGTTTCAGTTTTTTAAAATTTCAACAACTTATCTAATGTTTTCCTAAATACCTTATTGGTGGAATTATACTTAACCAAACCAAATGATATTAATTTTTCACAATAGTTATTATCATAAGATAACTTCATTAATATATATGTGCATGTATGTGATCTTTATCCTTCAGGGGAAGTATGGTGTGTCGATTTCTAGTTAGGATTAGTAACCTAGATTTCATAGTTGGATTGGGTATGGGATTTGTGATATGCATGAGAACCCTCAAGTGGGTATATTGGCCTATGATTTTCCTCGTGATATTTCAGATGGGTTCATAGATTCTTCTCCATGAGTTGTATCCTATATAGTATGTGACATGTGAACTAGGGTTGAGAGAGACTAGTAATATTGAGATGTATCTTGGGATATTGGTGATTGGAGTGTTCTAATCAAGTGAAATAGCGATTCTCATTTCCACCTGATGAGGGTTTTCTTCTATGTATGTAATCCAAGAGAGGACTTATCCTAGGTCTATGAGTTCATTAAAAACATGAAAGTAAGTTTAGACACTTTGTTCTATAGTGATGGTATATAGGTGGATTGTGGTTTGGTATTCAGTTAGTAATATCATTGTATTTGGTATTGTGAATGTAAAAGCATGGGTAGTGCTTGTGTTTTGTTAAGTCTAACATGAATAATTGACATGGTTATTTGGGGGATAAGTTAAGTTAAACTATGATTATTTGGATATTATTGTAATGATGCATATTAGGTGTTCTAATAGAGTGTATACATTCTTAGATTCATGTTATACTGATAACGGTCAAATTTAGGTATTGTGGGAGGCTTCCAAGATACACTCTTTCCATGTCAGTAAGAGCGTGAGTTCTTTATCAGCATAATTGGTATGTTGGTTGTATATTCTAAGATTAACCTGTCAGGTGGGAATTTCAACATGCCTGTGTAATGTGTTGTGGCTCATTGGGCCTTGATAGTGATGGTATGAATTGGGCTTACACAACTAGGATACCCAGGTGCTGCTATGGAGCAACAATGATATGAATGGTACTTACACAGTTGGACTGCCTAGGTACTTCTATAAATCAGTTATGGTATGAATCGAGCTTACACAATGGGGCTACCCGAATGATGCTATATAGTAGAAATGGTATGAATATGGGTTACATATATGGTATTCTCATTGGATGTGGTACCAATTCAAACACAGGCCTAAATGGAATGATGTATACCACACTCGAGAAATCAAGACATAAAATGAAACATCATAAATAAATAAAATGCATAGAAGTAAACATGAGAAATCAAAAAAATGTTAGGACATGGAAATTTTTGGTGGAAACTATGTGCCATATACATGTTACATATACAAACCAACCGTTCTCATACTTGTTCAACACATCAACAACACTACTACTCATCATCTGATGCTGCATCGTCACCCTCTCCACCTTCATCTCCACTACCTGCTGCCACCTATAAGAACATTATATTGAAAATTAAATATTGTTTCATATTTATAATTAAACTTAAAACCAATAAAAGTGTGAAAACTAAATGATTTTGATTTTTTTGTGATTTCCCTGCTCACCACTAGCCGATGCACTACCACCGGGGGCATATCTTCTCATATGCTGACGTATTTCAAGAAACTCTTTCTGCAAAGCAGATATCTGATCCCCCTGCTGGTGAACTGTGTTTCGTAGAGAAGAAATCTCCCTCTGAGTATCTTCAGGTATGAAATGACTATAACCAGGAGTAGATGTAGCTGAAATCCCCGATGGCCTGCCAAAGACCTCAGATGGTACGGGTCCAAAACCCATCCCGCGCACTCTACCAGGATGCTCCTTCCCAAGGACTTTACCAACCGAGTCATCCTGGGAGACTGAGTAGGATTTCTTAGGATTGAAATCCCATATTTCTTTAATTTTTACCTATAAATCAAATATCAATATATATTAACACAGTAAAAACTGATAATAAGTTATTATAATAAATAATTGACTTCATACCCCAACTTCTCTGGCAGGTTCATTAACAAAACTTCCATCTGTTTTTATGAACATCCAGCCACAGTTCTGTTCGGGATGCTTCATGACCTAGACTCTATGACTGCATTAAACAAATATAAATCAAAAATTAAATATGTTAAATAGATAATATTGTCTTATAAATATTGAAACTTATTAAAAGATTACCAATGACATTCGGCTTCTAGAAAATCTTTTTGAGCCCGCAGTGTGCGGGATGACTTGTTTTGCCCGATTTGATGCATTCTGTCTTGAGAGATCCTGAAATAAATAAAATTCAATTTAACAGTATTGTATTCAATGTCTATATCCTCTTCATGTACATGTATAAATGTAAAATGAGGATAATATAATAATATATATTTCAATACCATCTGCTTCTCATCACGATGGCTATCGACAACAACTTTCCACTGTTCTTTCGGTACCCCACTGGGTAGCTTCTCATACATCTGCTGCATGGTCAATGAAGTATCATTGGCATCACACCACAACCTCCATTTGAAATCTTTCCATTTTTTTTCAATATTTTTCAATGTCCACTTCCGTGCTATCACATCAGCAACGGTAAAGTGGAAGAACATCTGTATACAAAAATTCATTTTGAATATATTAGTAACATGACATTCAATTAAACCATAAAGTAATAAAATTACCTTTATCTGAGAATCAAAAACTTCATTTTTCCAGTTTGGAGGCATATGCCTCCAATCATCATATGAAATAGGCAGGGAAATGGGCTCCGTTGCCAGCTGAACTATAATCTAACCAAGTAAACCTACGGCGTCATCCGTCGGGACCCCATAAGAATAAAATGGAACCACTATCTTCTTGCCATTCATGTTCCAAACATTAGAACTTTTTAAGTGTTTTTCCATGGTTGCATTTTTTTCATCTACAATTAGCAAACAATTACTATAAACAAAATGCAATAAATTAATTTAATTAAAATTTGTACCTATGATTGTGACCCTCCAGAATGTCTGTGATGAACTGGAAGGGGCGTGTCGCTGCCCCGCTGCTGAGGCTCCTGTAGGGGGAGGCGATGACTCATCCTCTAATGAGACATCCACGGACGGTGTCAGAGATGGTGCAGGGGGAGATGATGCAGGGATGTAGGCAGCTGCTGCCTCAGATGCCGTGGGGACAGACGGATCGTCATCTGTCGCAGAAGTAGATGAAATGGTGTACCGCTTCTTCCTTGGCATTCCTGTCATTTAATCAAATAAAATTAAGTTCAGAATATATATTTCAAAAAATTTATGCATAAAAAAAATTAAAAATGATAATAGATGCCCAGTACTAACAAACAAAATATATATAACAATGATAATGAATGACTATAGAAATGAAACTAGTGGTTGCTGAATGAATACATAATTGTACATACAATCATTTTCCCCTTCAATCATGTCAGTTTCCTGCTCCATTGCTTCATCCACTTCATTCATCCTTGCTAGACTAATATTTTCAATATCATGATGGACAAATAATTCTGCTTCCTGTTGTTGATGAAATTCAATTGCAGAGGTCAAATCTTCTACTTCATCACCCATATCATACAAATCTCTTTGTATTACGTGAGTAACTACACTCCACCCTTCATCCACAACATCATTCACATAATATACCATTTTTTCCTGCGATGCTAAGATATATGGATCTTGCAGTTCACGATCACCAACATCCATCAAGTGAGAGAAGTTTATAGAAGTAAATTGCAAGGAATATCTTTTAACACCTCTGATAATATCGAACCATTTGCATTTGAATAAAACAACAGAAAAATTCCCATGGTAGTTTAATTCAATAATATCATGCAACATTCCATAGTATTCCACTTCAGAAAATGTAAATATACCACTATTCTGTGTTTTCAAAACCATTTCTCGATCGACTGTATGAAATCTAAAACCATTCACATTATAAGCGTCGAAATTTCAAACTTGTTTTATAGGACCTCTAGCAAGAAACTTAAAATCTTCTGACAAGTCTGCTCGAGTATCATTATTCATGATCTAAAGAATAAAAATATAATTTAATAGATTTTCAAATTGTATGTTTCAAACTAATATTCGTATTTATTGAAATATTTATAAACTTACACGTCTTGCAAACCATTCTACCAGCTCTTTATTCACAGCTTTCGTTATATCTTTTTCATTTCGTGTTCGGCCTCTCATTCGTCTCTTTGTTTGTATCCTCAACTCTTCAATAAATGGATCTGCAATTTCACTATTCAGTATCACATATCTATGTGCCTGTAATAACTCCAATTCTGTCAGTGTCGCGTATGAGGTCCTCCCAACTGATCGGACAATAGCAGGAAATATTTTTGATTTATGATGCATTTGAGATTGAGTTGATGTGTCATAAACACGTACAACTCGATTAAATCTTGTCTCAATATCATCCAAATATCTGGAACAAAAGGTGAGACACTCCTCGGTCAAATAGCCTTCAACAATAGAGCCTTCTGGTTGAGCTTTATTTCTCACGTATGCTTTCAAATTCCCAAGATATCTGTGAAAAATAATAATAATATTAGGCATTTATTTAAATTCCAAATATTGTTTACTTAACTGGAAACATATAAATAAAATACCTGTCAATTGGATACATCCATCGATAATGAACAGGGCCTCCTAATTTAGCTTCGTCAACCAAATTCACAGTTAAATGCATCATGACAGTAAAAAACAATGGAGGAAAGATCATCTCCATTGCACAAAGGGTCAATACAAACCTATCCTGTAGGTTGTCAAGCTATAAAGGATGTACAGTTTTCTCACATAATTGCCTGAAAAATGTGCAGAATTGCAGTACAACAACAGTAACTTTTTCAGGTAATAATGTACGCAATGCCAATGGTAGTAACTGTTGTAACAAAACATGTGAATCGTGACTTTTCAATCCATATAACTTTTGATTCTTCAAATCAACACACCTCGAGATGTTACTCGAATACCCATCAGATACTTTCACATTCTTTAAAATTCGATGAAACGCATCTTTATCCCTATTTTTCATTGAAAAAATGGAAGGAGCATACTTTTCATTCTCATCTGGCCAGAGATCACATTTTATGTTCATTACCTGTAAGTCTTTGCGAGCATTGAGATGATCCTTCGACTTTCCATGCTCATTAAGTAATGTGAAAATCAAATTATCACATAAATTCTTCTCAATATGCATCACATAAATATTGTGGTGAAAATAATTAAATTCCCAATACGGAAGTTTGAAGAATATACTTTTTTTCTTCCATTGTTGCGTTCTGATTTCACTTGACGATGCACTTCGCACTCGTTTTCCGCTATCAGTCAAATGATAAACCTTCCCAAATTCTGTTTTAACATTTTGAAGCTGTGTCAATATTTCAGAACCGGTTAACAACTTTGTAGGTGGTCTACGATCAATGGAACCATTAAATTTTGATTTGTTCAGCCGAAATCTATGAGATGCATCAAGAAATCTTCGATGACACAAGAAGCACCATTTTATATTGTGAGGTAGCCGTTTGGGCTCGAAATCAAAGTTACAAACAGGACAAGCCAAACCCGTATAATTGTTCCAACCAGATAAATTCCCAAGCCCAGGGAAGTCACTAATGGTCCACATTAAAGCAGCATGCATTTTGAACATTGTTTTAGAAGAAACATCAAATGTCTCAACACCGTTGCTCCATAACTCCATCAATTCTTCAATCAAAGGCTGTAGGTATACATCAATATCATTTCCAGGAATTTGTTTTCCAGGAATAATCCTCGAAATGATAAAAGATGTTTGTTGCATACACATCCACGGAGGCAGATTATAAGGGATCAAAACAACTGGCCAAATGCTATAACTCGTACTCAAAGTCACAAATGGGTTGAATCCATCGGCAACCAATCCCAATCGAACATTCCTAGGATCAGCTGAGAAATCTGGATGTAATGAATCAAATGTCTTCCACGATTGGGAATCTCGTGGATGTCTCATTAACCCATCATTGTTATTATCTACAGAATGCCACTTCATGTGTTCGGCGGTTTTTGATGAACTGAATAATCTTTGCAATCGAGGCTTCAAAGGAAAGTAACGCAAAACTTTTGCAGGTGTGTTCCTTTTATTCTTCTCCATGAAATTATGTTCAGTCATACTTACAACATCACATTTTTACTGCCATCTATAAGAAGAACATTTCTTACAATTCTGTCTACTTGAATCCTCTTCCCAGTAAAGCATAAAATCATTGGGACACGCATGTATTTTTGTATAATTAAGACCAAGCTTCTTTACAACTTTTTTCATCTCATAAAATGATTCTGGGATTTTTGCTTCAGGAAATGCATCACGAATCAATTCCAATAACATGGACATTGCCTTATTTGTAATTCCACATAGACATTTGATATGGTATAACTTCAGCAGAAATAAAAGCTTTGAATATTTCAAACACCCACTATACAACTCTTGATTTCCATCGTCAAATAAATCATGAAACACATTTTCCTCACTGAAGTTTTCCCTTACATTTGGCTCCACAGAATCAAGAGGAGGATACAATGATATGTTACAATCTTGATATGCTTGTGTTACTGTCTCAAAAAAATAACTTGTTACGTTGCAATTTATAGCACCCTCTTCTGGTTGTTCTGATATGTTTTGATGCTCATAGTGGTGTCTTGCAGTGCCGAATGCATCATTTATGAGGTTTTGCATTTCATTTTCCATTGGCGACAAACTTGGGACCTCATTCTGTGGATTAACATCAGTCCTCAATCTTTCTGTATTGTTTGATTCTCCATGCCAAATCCAACACAAATATTGATCAGGATATTGCTTCAGTATTAAATGTTCATAAACTTCATCTCTCTTCAACCATGTTCTAAATTTACATTTAGGACACTGACATCTTATTCTCCCTTCAACGGATCGATTAGAAATTGAAAAATCTAAAAACTCATTCAAACCCTTAACATATTGAGGTGTGTTCCTCGGTAATGTGATCCAGCTTTTATCCATGTATATCAAAATGTGCCTACACAAAATATACGATAGTGTAAGATTACAGAAACATAATACAATAAAGATGAACCATTGATCATAAATTATGCATAATATAATAATGATGGTTCATTGATCACATTTACCACTTCAGACCAACCGAACAAGTCTGGTCCATAAGAGACAGCGTCAACACCTCATTGAGGAGAAATAAGAATATCGGGTTACACACTTATCATAACACTATCTACCCAACTATTTTTTATGGTTTCCAATGGGATATGTTTACAGAACATAAAGCACCTAATTAATTCATTATCCATGATAAGACATGTCGTTATGGACCAAATTTACAAGGGAGAGAAGTCACATGGATTTTTGTAAAATAAACCATTGGAATTGAAATTGGTCTATAGGATGGGATTTAATCTATTGAACATATCTATATTCTTGGAAAGAGTTGAGGTGTAAATAATATTAAGTGATATCCCAAAGGAACCAACTGCTCAATATAAATTCCAAGAAATTACTCAAATTGTGGATGGATATTCTCACTTTTAGTAATGAATACATGAATAAATGTAGGAGAAATATATAAACCACAAAAATAAATAATCCACAATTACTATGCATGACTTATCCGTCGTTTATGAGAAGCAATCAAAGAATCAAGGAAGAACTAAAAATTACCAAAGTCGAAAGGGGTCACGGGGGGCGTCGGGGGGGTGCGGGGGTCGCCGGAGGCCACGAGGGGCGTGGGGGGTGTTGGGGTCAATAAAAAAATTACACCCATGAAAATACAATAGATAATTCTCACTAAGAATATACCTAGGTTTGAAATCCATACTATAAAACCATTCATGGAAAACCCAATAAACATAATATGAAAGCATACCTTCTTTAAATAAAAAAATAAAGATAAAGTGATGGTCAATGTTTCTATAATGACATGACCTTTATAATTAACTACATCATGATGAATCTCTAAGAAAAGTAATATAAATTTACATTCATCTTTCGATATACAAACTACATGCACTTGATAATTTATACTTAGAGAATCAATAATGAAATTTCACTTTCTTGGAGTATAATTAAAATCCAATTAAAATGACTAAATATATTCATCCCATATACTATATCATAAATTTTTATCCCTATGATAAAATATTTACTACATGTTTTTTTATTTGTAAATGCCACAAAATTCTCATTGAATAACTAATTTTATAAACATTGGAGGGCATGCATAACCATGACTAACTCAATATCATGAGTTGGATAATTGTTATCATTTATTATAAGTTTCAAGACCCATTTACTAAAACCTATTCCTCCATATCAACATAAATCTTAACATCACATTGGAGGCCTCATTATTGACCTTATAATGCATCCTTGTCTTTGGTCAAATAAGAATAAGTGTAGATGTCAATATATTTTTTAGCTCATAAAATGAATCTTTTTATTTATCAACCCACTAAAAATTCACTCCATTCCAAGTTAATACTATATTTTTAATGAATATGTGAGAAAACTCCAAGATAATGCAAGAATAAGAAACCACATGACCAATGAAAATATAAATCTCAACAATATTAGTATGAATCTATTAAGAAATTATAGATTCTACTTTCTCAATATCACCTAATATCCTAGATTTAGAGAACTCACGACCAAAAAATGTCACCTATTGATTATAGAAATAAAATTTCAATATATTGGCATATAAATGATGATATCTCAGTTTGTCTAAGAACATAACCAACTATTCTTCATGATCCTCATAGGATCATGATCATACCAATATATCATTGATAAATATAGTCCCGAATGAAAAAAAAGGGATAAAAAATGGTTTATCAAAGTTATAAATACATATGGTTTCTCCATTTCCCTAAATAGAATTACCAAAAACACAAAATTACTATATAGTGTTTGAAATTCTATCTTGGACACACCTTTAGCTCAAACCTTTTACCGCTAATAGCCTAATCGATGAACAATCTTCAAAATCCATAAAGAACCTCTAAACTGATTGAATAAATCATTAATTCATAGAAAAGGATACTAATTATTAAGAGTAACATGATTTAATTTATAATAGATAATATAAAATCAATAACTCACTCTTGCAATATTGGTAAAAAGAAATGGATAACCCAATGTAGACACCCTCAGATTAATAAATCCATTGGATTAAAGATCTCCTAACTAAATATTTATCTATCTAAGAATCAAGGAATAACTAAAAATTACCAAAGTCGAAAGGGGTCGCGGGGCGTGCCGGGGGGTGCGGGGGTCGCCGGAGGCCACGGGGGGCGTGGGGGGTGTCGGGGTCGCCGGATGGCATAGGGGGTACGGGGGGCGCGGGGGTCACCGGTGGTCGAGGGGGGCACTGGGGGGTGCGGGTTTCGCCGGAGGGCTTCGCCGGAGGGCGCGTGGAGTGCGGGGGGTGCGGGGGTTGCCGGAGGGTGCGGGGGGCATAGTGGTCGCCGAGGCCGGGGGGGATCAGGGAGGGTTTGTGGAACGCAGTCGGGGAGGGGGAAAGGGTCGTGGTGTTTCTAAAAAAATTTGGGTTTCGCGTCGGTTTATTAAAAACCGCCGTGAAACCTTCACCGAAAATGTTTAGCAGAGGTTTTGTGAACCGCCGCTAAACCCAATTTTGTTTTGTAGTGTCAATTAAACATAAACCTGGATCTCTTCCCATATCAAAGACTCTTTATAGAATGACCATTGTTTGGTTAGAAGAACTAAAGAAGCAGTTAAAAGACAATATAGATAAGGTTTTTATATGCCTGAGTAATTCACCATGGGGTGTTTTGGTCCTCTTCATAACGAAGGAGTATGTATCAATGCACCATTAAGTTGATTATCATGAACTCAAAAAACTAAAATAAACAACAAGAATCCCTTAAATAAAATATATGAATTTTTCAATCAACTACATGTTGCTATGTATTTCTCTAAGGTGGAACTTCAGACAAGAAATAACCAATTAAATTTGAAGAAAGAATATATTCCCAAAAATTACTTTCAAACAAGTTATAGACACTATGAGTTTATAGTTATACTCTTAGGGCTAACGAATTTTCCAAAAAATTAAATGGAATTAATGAATTAAATCTTTAATGATTACCTCAACAAATTTGTGGTAGTCTTTATAGATGATATTCTGATATAATCTAAGATAAATGAGAAGCATGAGGAGAATTTGAATGTTATAGTAATGAATTTTCGAAGGGAAAAAATATATGAAGATTATAGTAAATGTGAGTTCTAGATGGGGGAAGTATCTTTCTTGGTGAATGTTATCAGTAGAAAATAGATATTTTTGGACAATTATAATACAAATACAATCTAGGAGTGACCCATAATATCATTTTTAACAAAGATATTTCGTTTCATTGGTAAATCTAGGTATTATCAATGATTTTTAGGAAATTATCATGATTTTAATACCTGCTAACCATTATATCATAGAAGGGTGTAACATTTTTCTAGAATAGTGAATATGAATACCACACCAAAGAATTGAAAAAATGTTTTATCACTACACCAATACTTACACAACCTAGAAGTTATGAATTATTTTTTGTATACATAAATGAATCAAAGAGTGGATTATGTTATTTAATGATGAAAAATTATAAATTTATAGCCAACACCTCAAGGAAGGTGAAATTTCATGAGAAAAAATATCCCACACATGATTTGGAGTTGGTGACTGGGATCTTCATTTTGAAAATTTGGTGGAATTATCTATACGATGAGAAGTGTGGGATATATAATTATCATAAAAACCTCAAATATATATTCACATAGAAGGATATTAATTTCACCAAAGAATATGGTTATAAATGATCAAGTATTAAGACAACATAATCCACTACAATCCTAATAAAAAAATAATGTGGAAGATGATCTATGTAGAAAAGATCCTTCAATAATATCAATGATAAGAATAAATAAGGATATACTATTCTTAGATGTGAAATGTATAGACATGGAAATTATAAAAAAAGGAACACCATCATTTCTTCCTCAAATTATTGATAAACCAAACCTTTTAGATAAGATAAAGGATGCTCAAAGAGATTATGTGGAAATTCAGATGAAGGTAGAAGCTATCAGAAATAGGAAAGATTCAGAGTTCAAAATTTATGAGGAAAGATTCAATATATTTGGGATATGACTTTATGTACCATCAAATAATGAGATAAATAGGGAGATTTTGAATAATGCACATAACTCGACATTCTCCATCCACACAGGGAGAAATAATATGTATTGAGATCTTCAAGAGCACTATTGGTGGGATAATATGAAGAAGGATATCACTGAATATACATCAATGTTCCTGTTATGTATGTAAGTGAGGGATAAAAGGGAAAAGTATAAGGGGATGATGAAACCATTACCCATACCTATATGGAAATGAGAAAACATATCAATGGACTTTGTCACTTGATTTTTGAAGACATATAGAAGAAATAATGCTATATGGGTTGTTGTTGATCTTTTTAAATATACTACTTACTTTATTGAAATTTGAGAGGACTTATAACTTGATAAACTTGAAGAGATATATATCATAAAAGTGGTTTGGATGCATGGACTAACATTAAAGATTGTATCAGATCAAGATCCAAGATTTAGCCCATGTTCTAGAAAAGTTTCCAACATGATCTAAACATTGAGATGAAATTTTGTAAGACTTATCATCCTCAAAATTATTAACAATCTGATAATAATATTTACATTTTCAAGATATATTTATGATTAATGGAATTCAAAGGAGGATGAGACCAAAATATTCCTCTGTTTGAGTTCTTTAACAATAGTAGTTTCCACTCAAGTATCCAAATAGCTCTATATGAATCCATTTATAGTAAAGTACATAGAACACCTACATGAGGGGATGAACATGGTTAATGAAAGATGTTGGGACTTAAAATGGTCAAGGAAATGGTAGAAAAGGATAATTCCAATTAATAGAACATAAGGGATGCCCAATGTCGACAGAAGATCTATGCATACAATAGATGACGAGTCTTGGATTTTGAGGTTGGAGATTAGGTATTCCTTAAAATATCTATATGTAATAAAGTCTTGAGATTTGGTAAGAAGGGAAAGCTTAGACGTAGGTTCATAAACCTCAATGATATTTTTATCGCATCAGAGTAGTGACCTATCGACTAACCCTTCCACCAACTAGGTCTCAAGTACATGATATATTCCATATGTATCTCTTAAGAAAGTAAATAACATATCCTTCACATGTACTAAATTTAGGGTTATAATATACATAAAATGATCTCTATTATGAAGAGCATATAGTGAAGATCTTGGACTGTAGAGATAATGTTATAGGCCATAAGACTACCCACCTAGAAAAATTATTATTATGGAACAATAAATACGAAGAGAAAACATGGGAACTAGCGGAAGTGATGAAGGATAAGTACCCTCACATGTTTTTTACTTTGTATATAAAATGAAATTTTGAGGGAGAAATTTTATAATGAGGGTTAATGTAACAAACCAAAATTTTATCAATGAAATTTACCTTCTTATAATTATTTCATATAGTATAAATCAGATACACCACATATAGAAAAAAAAATATTATCATAAATTAATAATGATAAATTATTCAGTAAATAAACCAACAAGAATTCCAAATATTACATTAGGACAACAAATAGAAAATAATAGAATAATAATAGGATAATTTAGATATTCTTCATCTATAAGAATGGCCACACTCACGAATAAATCTATAGAAATATAACATAATTTTAATAATACAATATTCATTTTAAAGATTAAAGTATATATAAAATTGACATAAAATAGAAGTGAATGATGAATGAATGGAAAAAGATGTATTTATAAGAAGTACGTAACTGATATAACAATTATAAATTAGACTATTAAAATAGTATTATGACCATTAGAATAATAACATGACCATTGGAATAACAATATGATAATTAGGAATAATAATATGACCATTAGAATAATAACATCACATATGTGAATGGAAAATAATATTTAGGTATCATATAAAATGAAAATATGATATATTTTTTTCATGATACAAGAAAATAAATATTTTAAAAATGTTAAATTAAGGGAATGTATTTTTTTTAAAACAAACATGTTTTTGTATCATCATAAGATTTTATGGTATGTCCCTTGTTAAATTTTACGGTATGTATCTTATTATTATAACCTAGATGTTAAATTGGAGGTAATGAATTGTATGAACCAAATTTTAAAATTTATAAATTATATATTCAATATGATTTTTAAAATTAATATTATGTGTTTTCTAGACATGATATAAGAATAAATTCCCTTATATGCATGAAAAACAATATTTTTTTAAAGGCAGTTTTGCTGCCTTTTAATGGTGAACTTCTTTTAAAAATAAATTTTGGCACATTTATAAATAATATTCAAAAAAATAAAATTCAATTATTAAATTGTAATATCAAAATTTACTTTGGTTTAATTATTTTTATTTTCTGATAATTTTCATATTTTGATGAATAGTTAAAAACACTCGATTTTAATTGAATTTTTTTTATCTAAATAATTTATAGTGTTAAATTATATTTTTGATTGGTTTTAATGTATAATTATATAAATTTTAAATCATTTAAGGCAATTGAGTTCATTGGAATCAATTTTACATTGAATTTGGATATGAAAACATTTCAATATTTTGAATGTTTTCACTTAAAAAACTGGATTTCTCGTTCCATCTTCAGGATTAATTTTAAATTATTTTTAACCATTTATGTATTTTGAATTTTTAAATATTTATTAAATTTTTTTTAATAAAAAGGTTTATATTCAGTAAATAGTTCCATTTTATTTTTGTACCATTTTAAAAATAATGTTAGTAATTTTTTTACCACAGTTATGAGTAAATCAGGTAATTAAGGGTAAAAATAATATTATAAATGTTAGAAAATTACCCTAAAACTTGTCCTCATTTTATTGGATGAGTGATTTTATATCTAAATCATTATTGGCAATATTTTATGATATCATGGATCCACTTGGATGACTTTAATCCATTAATAGTAATTTATTTTAAAGAAAATTCAAAGATTCCGTACTTATGTTTTTAACAAGTTAAATATTTTAATATGGGGTTACATAAGAAATAAATTTGACTATAAAGAGTATTTGGAAATATAAAATTTTTATATTAATCACAGTAATTTATTTTCATTTTTAAAAAATAAATAATTAAATTAAAGTCTTGCACAATGATGATGCATCAATTGATTAATTAACGAAAATATTAAACAAATGATATTAAAAATGTTAAAATAAATAAAATTTGTAAAAATTAATGTAATAAACGAAGTTTATAGATAAATTTTAAAATTTAGTGATATTTTAATTGTGGTTTTTACAATATATCATGTTTTTATGATATTTTTAAAAATTCATGTAATAAATTTTATCAAAATTGACATCAATGATATTTTAAAATAAATAATATTTTACTAAATGATATTAAATCCATAAAAATGACAAATTCAGCCAAATTATTGGTATAAGGTTTATAATTTTATAAATCATCCATTTATGGTTCTTTTTTCATTTTATAGTAACTATATTAACCCTTTAATAAGTAAAAACACTTGTTGTCATAGTAAGAGTTAAATTGATTAGGTAAGGGCTAAAACCAAACAATAACGTTAACAATGACGCATAAACATGTCTAAAAATTATTATTTTAGATTATTTCTACCCATAATCATCTAATGTTATAAATAACTCACGTTTGATCCATTTGTAATTGAACATTAATTTATATTAATTTAATATTTTTTGGAGTTTCCGAAAGTGGCCCCACCTCAATTATAAAAGGGCACCTCCTCCCTCATGTACTCACACCAATTTGAGCCATCTAGCACAACGAAACCCAAACCAGTTCTCTAACCAATATACATTTACAAGTTCATATGATCCTAGATTTCTATAAAGACCATCCTCAGATCCCTTAATAATAGATCTAAATAAATTCTGCCAAAAAGGAGGTACTCATTTTTAACAACTCATCTATATTCATTTATTCTTATACTTCCTCTTCATATGTTGTTTCCTTGATAAAGTAATAAATAAACTATAATATATATTATAAAATTTTATTATTATTATGTTAGAATCATATTTCAACTTTTATCCATCCTACTAAAAATGAAACCACCGCGCGTGTGTACATACGACTTACCGTCTCCACGTCGTGGGGTAATTTGTTCTTCATCACCATTTTACTAGGATGGTTATAATGATGGAAATAAGGGATATATATATATATAATGATTATAAAATCATATTAATTATGGAAAATTAATATACGACATACTTCCTTACCGTTTAAACCATATAGAAATGATATCATCGCTCGTGCATACATACATCTTACCGTGTCCATGAAGGGATTCAATTAATTATCTATAATCAAAATTAATTAGTGAATAAAAAAATATATTTAATGATTAAATATTATATTTATGAAATTAATATTATTATTGATATTATTAATTTATATAATATTCAATATAGTCGTTAATTTCAAGATAAAACAAGCATGAAAAACATGAGAATTAACACCTGAAATAGTGAAATGAATAAAATATCAGAAACAAATGAGTTGTAAAATGTTATAAAGAGATCATAAATGACATAATAAATATTATTTTGATTTTGGTATAAGTTAAATTTTTTTTTAAAACCACTATACAAGAGTTTCGAACACGTACGGAGGAAATTAGAACCAATGTAAGGGTTTAATTCACAATCACATCATTAATCAAGATTGTTCCTATTTAAGTCTCAACTGGAAAATATTTCTCATCCATATCAATATTTTATTTAAAGTTTTCCAATTTTTTTAATATTATCCTACAAATGATTAAATTATTCCTTCATTGTCTTACTTTTTATAAAATGGTTTGAAAGGAATATTTTTGTGATTTTCCAATTGAGGTAGTTTATAACTTTTTTGACAAAAATATAGAAGGAATTTTTATTAACTTAATAGAAATGAGAATATTTTTCCCCAGTTATGATGTATTACAGTTTTGAAGCTTCATTTAAAATTTTATAATGTTCTTTTCAAAGAAAAACTTTTCTTTTATAATTTTGTATCTTTTTTAATAAAACATTTTAAAGTAAAAAAAGTTAATTTATCTCAAGAGAATTTTAATGATTTTTAGTGTATTTTCATCTATGTCAACATCCTTTATTGGATATTATTCTTAACTTAGTTTGATCTATTATGATACAATCTACCATATTTTATTCAGTGTTTATTTTGACTATGGATGTTTTTTTGATACCATTCATAGTTGATGGTTAAAGTATTCACATTTCTTATGCTATATTTTTAATAAAAATGTTTATATACTTTATTTTTCACCCATTTAATATGAGGAATTACTTGGAATTAGTAAGTGATGGGTGGGGCCGTCTATAGAACCTTGATGAATTGACATGTCTCAAGAAAAAAATAGTTTTAGTACTGGCCAAGGACTTACTGGTTTATGTATCTTGTCTTGGAAAAATCCGTGATTATATGTTTATGATGTCCCGTATAATGAATCCACTCATTATGAGATTAGTTATGATATTCCATATTATTATTCAATTAATAAAATATTAATGTGGTTATTTATGTGGAATTATTTTATTATCATTTATTCTTTCCACATTATGATCAAGACTATGTTGAAATGGATTATGTTTTAGTTATTCACCTTTTCTTAATGTTTATGCTTATTTATTGATGATTTATTCCACTATAAACTTAACCTTACTAAGCATCTATGATCACCCCTTTCTTATGATTATTTTTTACAGGATTCCATGATGTATATTATGATTAACATGTCGGGATAAGCTAGTAGAATAATGGTGTTATAAAATGAATCATTATGTTTAATTTTAATATTAAATTATAATCTATGACTAAAGTATGTATCTAGTTTTCCAAAACTACTAAACTTTTTGGTCCTTCAGGATGTGATTCCTTATATAGTATGAAAATCTAATAAAGAAACCTTGAACTCTGATATACTATGTTTTGGGACTTTATTGTTGTTATGAGAGGAAGTTTTTATAAACATTAGGAATTATATTTAATAAAACATGAGGAATCCCAATGAAAATATTTGAAAAAATATCCATATTATCCAAGATTATGATTTAGAGATTAGTTAGACCTAAATTTTAAATTTACGTTATGTGATTCACTAGTTTGGAGATTATACATTTTTTTCATAATTTTATTATAAAATCTAGTGTATTACATTGTTCTGAAATGACACTCACCAGAAGTATGATAACCACATCAATGAACACAATCCAAAGAGTAAGAATGAATTTTACCTTGTTATATTTAAGAAAATATTTAAAAAGAGACTAGTCTACTAAAAATTATCATCCCATATGTAAAAATTATTATGTTATAACAAGAATTAGAAATAATTTTCAAAGTGTTATGGATTCGAAAGGAAGCATGAGAAGAAGAGGATAGTAGGGAAAAATATGGATAAATGAAAGAATAGAAAGAAGAAATTACCAACATGTGATACATGTGAAAGAAAACTCCAAGGTACATGCTTAAAAGGAAACATATATTATTTAAAGTTGGGGGAAAGAGGTCATCATGCTCGTGACTATAAGGAAAATAAATAATTTTTCAATATGGAATGCTTCCACAATAATAATATAGAAAACTATGGAAATTAATTCCCTAAGAGTCAAGGATATATTCATTAGATGAAAAAAGGGATCAAGGTGAATCTTATTATATTACTATAGTTGAAGTGGAATAATTAATTTTTTTCTTGTTACAATAATCATAAGATATATAATTGTTTTATTTCCTTATTTCTTCTTTAAGTATTTGGAAGAATGCATGTTTTTATTATGGTATTAAGGTGATCAATGTAATCATATATGTGATATGTGAAAATAAGAGCTATACTATGTTGTTTTAGGAATATAATGTTGTGTTTATTTTACAAATTTAGTGTCCTTACTTCTAATTTTTTGGACTTTGAATTTAGGAATAAGTATTTTGAATGAGCCTTAAAGTAGCTACTTATAGAATAGATTAAGATGAACTTTTGATATTATTATTTAAGATTAAAGTATGATTTAACATATTGGAAAACATATGCTAACAATTTTTGTTTTGATAAATATTTTGAGGAGAAAGAAATTAAATTAATACCTTATGATTCGTTAAAAGTGATTCAGGTATGAAAAATTCATCATGAACATTCATTTCCTGATGTAAGGTATGATGTGAAAATAAACTGAAGGATAACCAAAGAATGAGATTATACTTATGACATGTAAATTAATCAAGTAATTTTGTTTTCTCAAGTGATTATAAAGACATTAAAGGAATCCATAAACTCTTGGAAAATTATTTTGTATAAGAAATGTTATCCATTTAATTTTATTACAAATAAATCTATTGTTTTTAAATGATCACAAGATATGCAGTTTTGTAGTGATTAACTTTCTAATGACTATGTTATCTATCACTATCCATCATAACTTAATATTTATATTTATCTTCCTTGTACATGTTTTCAATACCCATTAATGTTTTCTTTTTCAAAACGCTAATTTCGTGGTTACCTTCACATTTCCATTTCCCTCTTATTTGGATTATATTTTATTAACCATATTTTCGATGTGGGTTTCCCAAAAAGGATGTTTCAAGTATCAAACTCTAAATTTTGAAGTTAAATTTTAAATTTTGAGTATGTAATTTATTTAAGGATGTGAGAATGTTGCACCCCAATATTTTATGCTATATATCATTTTAAATTTAATCTCTTCGATAACTTACATTGTACACAACAACCAACTTAAATGAATAATGAAATATTATTATAGTATGACTGTAAAATTGGATGGAATGAATAGTATTTAGAAAATTATGAAATTTATAAATTATATAGTTAATATAATCTTTAAAATTCATATTATGTGTTTTCTATACATGATGTAAAAGTAAATACACTTTTATGTATAAAAAACTATATTTGTTTTAAAGGCAGTTTTGCTACCTTTTAATGGCGTATTTGTTTCAAAAATATTTTTTGGAATTTTTATAAATTTTATTTGAAAAAATAAACTTTATTTTGGAAATTTTAATATTAAAATTTATTTTTCATGATTTTTGGGTAGTTTTCGGATAATTTTCATGTATTGATGAATAGTTAAAAATACTAGATTTTAATTGGAAACAAATTTTTGTCTAAATAATTTATAGTGTAAAATTATATTTTTTATTGGTTTTAAATTATAATTCGATAATTTTTTTATAATTTAATCTAATTTAATTCATTGAAATCAATTTTACATTTAATATGGATATGCAAATATTTCAGGATTTTGAACGTTTTCACTTTAAAAACCAATTTTCTTATTCCATCATGGAGATTAATTTTATATTAATTTTAACCAATTCTTTGATTTTATTTTTGAAAAACATATTTCATATTTGGAATCATAAGGTCTACTTTTATTAAATATTTACATTTTGTTTTTGTACAATATTAACAATAACTCTAGTAAGTTATTTTTACCACAATTAAGGGTAAATCATATAATTAAGGGTTAAAATAATATTATAAATATTAGAAAATTACCATAAAACTTATCATAATTCCATTGGATGAGTGATTATTGAATAAAACCATTTTTTGGATGATTTTATGATCTCTTAGAGACACTTGGATGGATTTAATCTATTTAAAGTATTTTACTTTAAAGAAAACTTAAAGATGTTATAATTTGTTTTTAACAACTTAAATATTTTAATATGGAGTTACCATGGGGATATATTATAATATAAAGAATATTTGGAAACATAAATTTTTAAATTAATAATTATAAATTGTTGTTAATTTTTAGGAAATAAATAATTAACATAAAGGATTGCACAATGATGATACAAGAATTGTTTAATTAATAGAAATATAAAATAAATGATATGAGAAATTTTAAAATAATTATAATTTGACATAATTAATATCATAAATATTTTAGATAACTTGGACATGTTAGTGATGTTTTAAAATATTTTTTTCGATGATATGATTTTGTTAATATATTTTTAAAAAGTTAAGTAATTAATAGTTTCAAAATTGACATTAATGATATTTTATTAAATGATATTAAATTTGTAAGTAATTAAAATTGAGAAAAATACAATAGATAATGTTTCAAATTTCATCAATGATCCATTTATGGTACTTTTATTAATTTTATAGTAACTATATTAACCCTCAGTGAGTAAAAACATGTTTTCACGATAAGATTTAAAATGATTAAATAAGGGTTAATGCTAAAAGATAAGGGTAAAAATGTGACTTATTTTTTTTAAATTATTTATTGAGATTATTTCAACCGATACGCATATTAGATCTAAATTAATTTTATTTTTATTTATTTTGTAATTGAAATTTAATTTATATTAATCTAATAGTTTTGGAGTTTCCAAATGTGCCCCACACCTCAATTATAAAAGGGCACCTCCTCCCTCACTTTATCACACTAATTTGATCCATCTAGATCAACAATACCCAAACCATTACTCCTACCCACATCCATAGAGAAGTTATGGAGATCCTTTTATTCTACAAAAAAACACGAGATCCTTTAATAATATATCTAATAGAAGTTCATCGAAGAAGAGGTAATTTTTTACCAACTCATCCAAGTTCATTTCTTCTTCTTCTTATTATTCCTATTCATATGTTTTTCCATGATAAGTAATAAATCCAGTATCATATATATTCTAATATGTTATTATGGTCATTTTATAACTATATTACAACTTTTATCCATCCTATGGAAAACTAAAGCCCCACACGTGCGTACATACAACTTGTCATATCCACATCGAGGTGTAATTTATTTTTCATCACCATTTTACTAAGATGGTTATAATGATGGAAGTAAGGGATATATATATATATATATATATAATCATAATTATGAAATGATATTTATTCTTGAAAATTAATATACCAATCAGTTCCTTACCCTTTCAACCATAAAAAATTGACATCACCCCTCTTGTGTACGTATGGCTCACCGTCTCCATGAAGTGATGCAATTCATTATATTTGTACAAAATTAAAGAGTGGTTCAAAAAATGTATTTAATTATTAAATATGATATTTATTACACTAATATTATTATTTATATGTTGAATCTATATCTTATACAAGAGAAAAATTGACTTCAAGACAAAAAAAACATGAGAAAACACGAAAATTAACACTCGAAATAGTGAAATGAATAATATATTATTAATAAATGTGTGGTAAAATGTTATAAGGGTATCGTATATGATATAATAAATATTATTATTATTTAATTATAAGTTAATAATATGTTTAAAACCAATATACCATAGTTTCAAACATGTACGAAGGAAATTAGACCTAAGATAAGGGTTTAATTCACAATCTCATCATCAATCGTGATTGTATTTATTTAAGTCTTCAATGAAGAACATTTATCTTACAGGTAAATGTTTTATATACAATATTAAAAATAGTTTTAATATTCTCCTATGAAATTTTATATACTTTTTCCCCATGTTTTACTTTTTATAAATCGGTTTGAATGGAATCTTTTTGTCATTTTAAAAATGTGGTTCTTTATGAGTTTTTTGACAAAACTAAATAAGGAATGTTTTTTAAATTATAAGGAACGATAATAGTTTTAAAAATTAATGTCTATTTAGTGTTTTGAAGAATAATTTATAATATTGAATGGTTATTTTTTATAAATTGTTTTCTTTTAATATTACTCTAATTTTTAAATAAAGGAATTCAAAGTGAAAAAGAGAATTTCTCTAAAGAAATTTTTAATAATTTTGTTAGATTATTTTCATATATGTCATCATAAATTATTGGTTATTATTTTTAATTGAGGTTTATCTCTTATAATGACATATATCGTATTTCATTAAATGGTCAGTTTTACCATGGATGTGCTATTTTGATCCCATTCATAGTTTATAGTTTAAGTATTCACATTTAGTATGCTAGTCTTTCAATATGAATATTTATGTTGTTTGTGTTTCAACCATTTCATATGAGTAATGAATTAGACGTGGTATGTGATAGGCGAGGACCGCTATAGCCCCTCAATGAATCAATAGGTTTCATGAGACAAACTAGCGGGGGTATTGTTTAATGCCTTACCTATTTATGTATGGTGTCTTAGAAGAAGCCTTGATTGTATGTTTTTGATGTCCTGCATTGTGAATTCCCTAATTATATGATTAATTATTGATATTTATTTTGATTATTTGATTAGTAGAATATCCATGTGATTATTTATATGGAATTATTTGATTATTATTTATTCTTTCCATATTATGCCGAAGATTGTGTTTAAATGGATTATGTTTCAGTTATTCAACTTTATTAAAATTTTATGCTTATTTATTGATGATATATTACAATATAATATTACCCTTATCAGGCATCTAAGATCACCCCATTATTATGTTTTATTTTCCCAGGATGCGAAAATGTATGTTATGATTGAAATGTAAGGATAAGCTAGGGTAATAGTGGTGTTCTTAAAAGTATCATTATGTTGTATTTCATAGCTTAAATTTTAATGTATGATTATAGTACATATCTAGTTTTCCAAAACTACTAAACTTTTCACTATTTATAGATGATATTTCATGTATAATATGCCAATGTAATAAAGTAACCACTGACTCTAAGAAACTTGGGTCAGGGTCTTCATAGTTTTAATCAAACTTTTTTATTAAATATAATTATTTAAAATAAATTTTATTTATATTAAATGGATTTATAAATTAATACTTAGTTTTTTATAATGATATGGCAATTTTATGAGACCATAAGTAATTTTTTAAAGGGTCATGAAATCAATTATAATATTAAAATTAGTATTTTTTGAATAAAATGGGATTTTATTTAAAAATGAAATTTCTCATAATTATAAAATTATTTTCATAAAATTAATTCCATTTTCTATGTATACATGTTAAAAAGTTATTAGAGTATGTTTTTTAGTTTTTTCTAAAATAGTATATTTTTTGGTGAATAGTGAAATATGATAATTTACAGTATTTAACTCTATAAGAAAAATACATGAATGTTTAAGTTATGTATGATGTAAGAACCTATTATTTTGATATTCACATGAACAATTTACTATATATAGTAACAATAATCAATACTATATATTGTATTGATCCAAAATAATAAACAAAAATATATAATAATAAAAAACTCCCCTCTTCTCCCCATATAAATACCACCCTCGCTACCTATTCTCCACACACCTTATAAGGATTAAATATTTCAAAATATATTCCAAAATCTATACTACCCACTTTACCCACATCCAAATTCTTTTTTCTTCACAAAGACCCCAATTCCAGGTTCCTCTAGGGGATCTTTCAAGGAGGTGATATTAGAGGGGTAACATTTTCATAGTACATGTTTTAATTTATTTTCTTCTTCTAACTTCTTCTAACCTCATTCATACAAAAAATAATAATAACTATAGTATCATTTATATAATATAATTCTTTATTTCTAATGTAATGTCTTCTATTAATCCCATTTATCATCTTCAATAATTCAATAAAATGATACCATTGTCTAAATTATGATGATTTACCATCTCTAGGGATAATGTGTTTTCGTTTTCCATTACTGCCTTGAAGGCTTGTCATAAAAATATTATAATGGATTAATATGATTCTAATAAGTATATAATAACAAATTTCATGTCCTATAACAAATATATAGATAAATTATTAAATAAAATGAAACTAGTTCATGATGGTTGGTAAAACCGCCTGAATGAACTAACCACATTACGATAACATTTTTACTCAAAGAACCATCCCCATGTTAGAAAATAATATTATATATTGGAAAATTGATAATTATATAATTTCATTAATACCATTTCATTTCAATTCTAGAGTAGTATTCCCATTTGAAAAAAATCCTCAATTATACACAAGTGAACAGACCACAAAATCACGAAGTAAACGCTCCATGTATAATGAAATTCAATCTTATAACTCATAAAATGGCCATAAATGAAATTAATAAAATCATAATAAATAAAATTTATGTTTAATATTTTATTAAATATGAGATTAATGAATCTCATTTGATTATCTAGGACATTATTTGTAATTACAGAATGCATTCCGAGAAAAGTTAAGGGATCTCTCTGAACCTCCATATTTCCTTTGGGTTACACTCTATCGTTCTTTGCTTTAATTTATCTCTTCATTATTCTTTTATACTTATCCTATATTATTTATATATTTCTAAACATATATATATATATATATATATATATATATATATCACATCTTGTTTTTTATGGGGAAATACATGTTTTAAAAGGTCCCCTTCTCAATTCATATCAATTAGAAAACCCAGTTAAAGGGGAATTATCTATTTTTTACACACTTTAAAGTATACTCAATAAACTGTTTGAATCCAACCATATTTTGTAATATAACTCATTTTGTCATAATTATTTTCAGTTCATTTCTATTTTTATGTTTATAATTGCACCTTAACCCTCTTTAATACCCTACATTCGTTTCCCTAAGGCAATGCTTATGTGGACCATTTCAAAAGACACCTTGCCACCATTTTTCATATTTTCACTTCAGTTAGATTTAATTATTCAAGATATGTTCTTATATTTACTTTATAAATATCCTAGAAAAATTTAAATCCTTTATTTTATGTATACTATTATGATATGCCCTCTGGGTTTTCCTTATGACATGATTACAAAACTCATTTCCATCCATCAGTATCCTTTATGAATATTTTTTATGTTTGATTTTTATACATGGAACAAATATGCATGTACATGGTATGATGGGTGCACCCAGATAGCAATCCAATGAATTTGGTAATTTTCTAGTATCATGATAAGTTATGTTTGGAATTAGGGAGTAACCCTAATCAATTATGGGCCTCTGTCCACCATGTGATATTTTCTTCATAGTTAGACTTGAATCATGTTTATTTCATGATATATATTTCTTCCACATTACCATATCTATAAGATCATATAGTTCCAAATTCTATATTATTTGCCTCTATATTTTTATTCATGATCCATTCTATTTATGTTATCATGTTATTCCTTCAAACTCATGTGTTATGATTATTTTCCATGTTTATTCCCTTCCTGGAATTTTTAGCTTATCTCTTTTGTCTATATATTACTCATGTTATACTATATAGTTGTATGATATCTATGTGAGTTAGGAGATCATTATGGAGATTTATAAAAATAAGTTTTATTCTAGTTTTATGTTTTCTAAGTTTGTACCTAATCTTCCATAGATGATAGAATTTTCGATCCTTTTTTTGTATTTAATGGATAAATATGCTTAAAATCATATAATAATATGCGTGAAAGGATAATGTTGCTCTATGGGTTCCACTGGTAGAGTAGGAAATTGAAAAGAGTCACATTATTGGGCATACCAGGACAAATATGAATCCATATCCACCTTATCTAATCAATAAATGATTAGAACTCAACATATCAATGATGTCTTGATTATTCAAGCCCCACTCCAACTTAGTGTGGTCATAAAAAGAAATAACTAAGTGCATCCACTTTCCAAAAATTGAAACTAAATTGAGTTTGTAGGGAGGTGACATATTATCAAAATCAAGGGAATAAATATCAACCATTGGGAATTAATCTTGAAAATTTGAAACCGTCTAATTATCCTAAATACTATAAATTGACCTAGAAAAGAAAGAGTTCTTGAGTGATGAAATATGATCCCCCTAGAATGAAGGCACACCAAAATATAAAAATTAATACTTCATGGTACTGGATTAGAGAGGAGGATCATGATGAGAATCCATGAATGAAATGATCAGTCTTGAAGGCCATCCTGAAAGATCAAGAACCTATATATTCAACTTCATCAGCACTGTGAAAGAGAGAAGGCCCCTCAAGCGCAGTGTTTGTTAAAAAATAAAAATATGGTAAATTTAACTTTTAAATTAAAAAATTTAATATATGATCAAAATATTGTTTTTTAATAATTGTTTTATCCTTGAATAATTAAATTAATATGTGTTACATTTCCTTAATTATTTATTTTACTAATAATTCATTGAATTTTATTAATAACTTTTCTTGATATAATTCTTTAAAAGTAATGAATTTAAAAATAATAAGTAATACATAAAAACAATTTCATTTGAATCAATATTATTTTCCTAAGTGAATATAATATTTTAATAATATTATAAAATAATTTATTTCGTTTCTTTTAAATTTATTATAAATTTTTTAATATCTAAATCAAATTTATTTAAATCAACTATATACCAATAATTCAAAATAGGTAACATGTTTTCTGATATTATACCCAAAAATTATATAACATTTTCTAATGGTTATATAAAACTTATATTACCCCACTACGTCCAATAAATTAATTCCATTATAACTTCTCAAATCGTAGTTCTAATTCCATTAATTTTCTTTTAGGATCTTACAAAATTATTCCTCTTTTGATGCTGTTTTTTTTATCATTTTAGGTTTAGTTATAGTAATGGTGACTCTCAAGGGTGAAGATTATCCATTTTATTTACATTTTATAAAAATTTTGTTCTTTTTCTATTTATTATACAATTTTAATTTATGAACATTTAAGTGATTTAATCATCCATGGTACGTAATTATCTATATTATGTAATATATATTTTCATGTAACATTTTTCATAATGATCCATTACTTGTGAATAAATTATTATTAATTTGATTCATTTCTTATATGATTTATTTCCTACTTATTATTTGATTCATTATAAAGATAAAAAAGAATATTAGGGAAATAAAATACAAACTCAAAGATAAGATGTTACAAAATCAATGAAATTAATTCCGTTACTGGTCAAATAGAAAATTCACTATCATTAACTAATACACTGGTTAGTTGGGTGTATCCTATAATTATGTACCATTAAAATTAGAGCCTCCTAAATTTCAATTTATGAAGTATAAAATACATCATTTGAAAAAAACATCCATCTACTATAAAAACCTAAATTCTAAAAAAGTCATATACAAATGTGGCTTTGATTGGGTCCTTTATAGGCACATTGAAGATGGAGAGACCCTCACTTTTATGTATGAAGTCTATATCGATGCCTATGATTATCACTAGTTATTGGAGAATCACTTCCACCAAATCATAATACTTGGATATTTCTGGTGATCTATGATGGATAACTTCTTGGGATTCACCAAGACGTTCCTTGCTTGTTAGACACATTCCAACATTATTTATTAACCCTCAAAGCTATTAAACACTACTAAATACTCGAAGTTATTCCTCATTTGTGGTATAAATATCATGGTTCATGCTCTCTAATCACAATTTGGTAGCTAAAGTTCATTATTACCACTACTAACTTCTTATTCAAGTAAACTAAATATGAACCCATATAGGAGGATGGGAAAAAACTATGATCAACATCATTAAGTCTAATAACATTTCCACATTCAGAGTATCTCATAAAATATAGATGGAAAATGACAAAAACTTTTGCACATTTGAACATAATAAACGATATCAAGAGTAAAATATCTAGTATAATCATTCATCATGCTATCAGGTGACTGCCAATTAATATGTAGAGTCTTTCAACAATACTTTATCCAATATAATTTAGAAGATATTAGATAAGGATAAGATGTATTTTCCATATAAAATCACTTATAATTTTTCGGTTTATCACATGATGAATCCTAATTCCCCAAAATCAAGACATTATTTTCTAGTACATAGAATATATGAAGTCATTACCATTTAATTTTAGTTGACTTTAATTTTTGTTATCATTTTTTATCACATGTCTAAAGATGAAAAAATCAGATCTGAATTAATGAGTTGTAACAACTTGATGAATTTTTTTTATGGAAACCATAAAATCTCAATGTATATCAGAACCACATCACTTGACCTTTCAACAATAAGGAATTATTCCACTCATTCATCAAAGGTTAATATACATTAGCCTTTAGAATTATAATGATGTCTAGAAATAATTCTCTAAACTTGGAGAATAAATGAGATGAAACTTACATAATGAAAAATATCTACTCAAATGAAGCTTATTCCTTGATAATTATGAATGTATAATTCATCATTACTACCACCATTGTAAGGTTTATTAATAAATACTCTCTTAGCTTCACACTCAAGTCTATTATGTATAAATTTAAACTTCTAAGAGATGTTCCTTATCATATGTACCGAAACATCAACGAACCCAAGTGCATTCCATTTGAACTTAAAGTACTTGTAGATGATCCTTATCATATGAACCTAATCTTCCTGAAACACAAGTCTATTATATATTAATTTAAACTACTTGGATACCATTCTTATTTTATAAGCCTAACCTACCTGGAAATAAAGTTCTCATTGCATGAAATTAAATTTCATATCATATCATCCTTTTTACATGATTCTAAATAGCATAACACTATGTATGCCACATATAACCCTTAAATTTACAAGGGTACTCCATATTACATGATATAGTTCCCTTATATGAGAGTACGATCCATGTAATATACCCATGGTATATTTTCCTCTTTTATGAGTCCATAATAATATCATAATAAACCCCTATCGAAGGACTATGGGTGGCATTATTCTTATTATAGTGAGATATGTAGTGATGCATAAAATTCCAACACCAATCCTAGATGAAAATATAATCGACCTTAAACTCTATCTTAGTTATAGTTACTAGGACCTCCACATTCATGATAGGCTTTCTCTAATAGCCTTACCTTAGTATGTATCCTTTTTTGTTTCAACTTGGTATTAAGATCTCTTCTAATTCACAGAGGGTTTCAATATCCCTTCTATCACTAGGGAACTCATCATTTTAACTATTATCCCTCCCATGAATGAACCACATATGTGTATAAACCATTTTTACGAACTATGTTTGGATTGATTTGTATTATTATAGGACATTTAGTGATATATAGATCACCTATCTTGGACCCTATAAAAATTCCAATTTCATCCCACTCTCTCCCATCATCTTAATTCTTGGTCTCTCCTCATTCATTTTGAGTACCCACTAAATTAACCTCATGTTAGGATGATAATTTTTATTTAATTTCTGAGAACTCGTGTGGATTGATTCTTATTCTCATCAGATATATAGTTATTTCTAGACAACCTACCTTGATCCCAACCACAAAATTCATCCCCTTTAATCCCCCATCCCATCCTAGCGTTTGGACTCAATTCATATCAATTTTACTATCCATAACCCTAATATATAAGAGGATTATTTTAGTATCTCTTGTGTATGATCCATATTTTCACAAAGACTATTTCTTATAACTATGTGTTGATTGATTCTAGATATTGAATGATATGCAGTGATTTCTTTATCACCTATATTATAACTAGTAAAACATTTCATGACCATGAAACAACCTATCAATGTATGGTTTCTTCTATTCACATAAAGTCTCTATATATTTGAATTTATGCAAAAAATATATATTTTCCTCATAGATCTTTGTTTGGATTTATTCATTTGGTTTTCGGATACAAAGAAAGATTTTAACTTTATGTCTTAGACCTAAAATAAAATACTCATCCAATCAAACTCCCCTTTACCTTTTCTAAACAACTCAATATTATTTGGCCCTGAACTAGAGTGTTCTAATTATCTTTTGAGTATAATTTTTCTATATTCCGTAATTTGTTACTTGAGTATATGAATCACTTCTAACCTTTAATTATTACTAGTAATGAATACATATAACCTGGAAGGACCCTTATAATTGGTGATGGTAAATGTTCCACGTATCAAGATAGAAAAAGACCAACCATAACAATGGTTTTATCGTAGGGAGAAGACCCTTTGACCTTGTATGTACTCAATAGAATTATAGTTGAACCCATCATTCAAATTTTTCAACAGTCATATTAAGTACGCCTTTTAAGTGTATGGTAATGGGCCCATTATCCAAATTTATTATTTATTATCCTATCCTATCTACTTTGATTTTATCATTTTATAATTGGAAATACTCAGTTTATTATTTATATCACTTTGATTCCTAGTTCAAAGGTTCTAAAATGTTTTTATCTATCAAATACTAATTTATGTTATCACACTTCTTCTTTAGTCTAAGAACTATTGACTAAAATTTCATTCAAATTTCTCAAAGGACATAAATAGTTATACTAAATGGTCTATTCTCATTAGTTTTCCTCACCTTTTTCTATATATATACAACCTCAACTTTTGGTCATATTTATATGATAATAAAAATTAGCTTTGTTTTGTTCCATGATATAATTCCTTACACTTCACCCCTTTCCTTGGTCAAAGCTGTTTGAATATAAGAATTAGTCCGTTGATTGGTCTGGCTTTCATGACCTTAAATTGATAATGGAATTATACATAGTACTCAATAGAATGAAAACCCATAAAAGGAATCCTGGTAAAAAGTTAAGTATTTTCTAAGGGTGTCCTGATCAAAAGGTGAAAATATTTTCATGTTGAAAAGCCAAAAATGGTTCCCTGATCAAAGACAAATTTATTCCCACCATGACTTCCCCCTAAAAAATTAGGAAAAAGTAAGTGTTAAATAAAAAAACCAAAAAAAAACATGTTAATAAGACCATATATCGCAAGAAAATTTTAATCAATTCTCTCATGATCTAGGTTTATAGGAATCTTTTAGATTATCTCTCGGTACCTTATATATATTGGTTAAAATGGACCATGAAAAATTAATGAAGATTTAATATCAAGTTATTGAAAACCACTTGATAATTTAAATTTTAATGAAAAACCCTTCCTTATTTTGATTACATAGAGTCATTCGACCCTTTATATCTGAATGAGCTAACCTTGGATTATAGTGATCGTAAATGCATCGTGTATCCATCCCACTGATATTTTTCAAAGAGTAAAAATTTAGGAAGAAGCCAAGTTGAAATATTTTATCTAACATGTATAAATCAACCTATTAGGAATGTATATTTATGATATGTATCCATATTTTCCAATATATTACTAGGATCATATTACTTAAAAATTATTTATTAGTATTCACTTCATCATTTGTCTCAAATATTCAAATATTGTGATTTATCAAACCCATCCCCATTAAATTTTATGTAGGATTTAATTATTATGATGTCACTCCTTGTGAGTTTTATGTGTTATGAAGGATTGACAGTTGAAAAAAAATTAAGAAATGGGAAATAGTTTGAGATAAGAGACTTCTATTCATTAAGTAAAAAATAAGTATAATAAAAAAAATCTAGAGTCTCATTCTTATTGGTAACCAAAAGTGACGAGAGGACATAATTAAAAAGGTATCTATAAGGTAAATTATTTTGACTCTCCATGTAGTATTGCTGATTGCTTCATTTTTCAATAACCTGATGAAGTCCAACTAGCTTTGTAGTGCCTGCCTCCTCCTCTAAAAGTATCTTTTCAAACCAAGTAACAATATAATATTCTTCCTTTTTAGACTCCTCAAATATCATTTACTATTCCTTCACTATCTACTAAATTTTAATCAATTATTTAAAGATTCACATTTCTAATCCCATCCCTTCATTGGCTGATTGTAAATGACCAGCTGCCATCACAACCCTTTGGGATTGTTGTCAAAATTACATCACTCTAAACTCCACAGAGTGAGTAACATATTCAATTCATGAAATTTGAAACAAAATATTCTCTGTGTACTCCCATATATAAGCTATTTACTTGATGATGTCATGACTTTGATGATAATCAAATTAATTATGACTTAGTTTAAAAACATGTAAGGTAATTTTGGTATCTTATGGTGTAACTATAATAAAATAGTTTTAGAAACAAACATCAAAATGTACTGGCCCAATAATTGTCTCATGTTTCATTGAAGTATGAGGGAATCTATATTTTTATAAAAGATCATTAAAGAGACTACAATATAATCTTGTATCGATTTACTAAAAGTGAGTGTGAAATCAATTTCCACATAGCTATTGAATTCCTATGATGACTTGGATACTGATATTGTAACCTACTTCATTATACATTTTACATCTATTGATTATATCACTACCACTACTCACAAAAATTATATAGATCAAATGATAAGTGTGAGAGTCAAAGATAAGAATCATTGGTGTTTACCTCTACTATTATAAGAATCAACCCATAATCTTACTACTACTCTATTGTATAGTTTGATTGGAATAATCTCCATAATTATCATAGCCTCTTTAGTTCCCTCACTTTTTTTGTGTAATGGATATGGTCATCTTCCCTACCACTGGTTTAGAAGATGAAATGATCATTGAATTTTTGATACGTGAACCTATTTAGATAACTACATATAATTTATCGAGAAATCTTGATGGGTATACTTTAGTACCTGAGTCATGGGTGTTAGGGAAATTACATGAAAATGAAACAATATCTATAGAACCTCACATATGTATTCATTTATAAATTTTCTCTATGAAAACAATTGTAAAATTTAAAAAACTAGAGTAAAATTCTATGAGAAAGTGGTGAAACAAGTACTGATTACAAGAATTACATTACACTAGGTCTTTATTAATGTTTCTACTTTCTTAGATAAGTGTCAAATGATCTAGGAAAGTTATCCTAAAGATCTCCCTAATGCCTTCTTCCAGATATTCAAGCCTTGTAATTCCATCAGGATCTATTGCTTAATGATGGTTAGAATTATCACAAAATTTGAGTTGATTTTTTTAATGAAATAAAAAAGTGGTCTATCTATCAATTACCAGGGTTGTTATGTCGATACACTTATAATGTTCCCTCCACTATAACTGAAGGACCTAAATGATACATAATCCCTTTCACTGACAAAGAACCATCCTCAATGACTTTAACATCATCTTGAGAAATCTATACATTATTGGTGATAAGGGAAGGTTTATCCAAGGATACTGGTGATTCGTTTGTTATGGCTAAATCCACCACATATGCACAATGAGAAATTATAGGATCTTAGTTCTCATTATCCTGCTCACTTTATTCATAAAAAAAATTTCCATAAGAAAAAAATTCCATGATAGTATCATGATATGAAACATAGAAAATGACTTGATTACGGAAGGGGAGTCAGTTTATTAGAGAGGGGTTTAATACACAAATAAAACCTGAGCGAATTTCTCATTGACCTAGGTTTACTAATAATGTTCCTCCCTAATAAGTGAGATTTTTAATTTAAAGTGATTTGATATTAGTATCTTTATGAGAAAGTAAAATTGGATTTAGAAGACAAAACTCTTCCACTTGAATGATTATATGTGGCCAATATATATTCATTTCACTAGAACATAATCATGGATAGTGGGTTTTAGGGGCCTGTATCTGCATCAAAGGATCCTAGAATTTGGAATTTATAGAGTGAATATCATCTCTTTTCATCCTATATCATTCTGTGACATAGTTATTTTACTTCTTCCATTGGAGTGGCTAAATTTTCTATAATACCCCTTAGAGTTACACCCTCGATGAATTAAGGATATTTTATTAGAGTTTTAAATTCCAATATCCTCTATAAGAAGAAAAGAGTTGGTAATTCTAGAGACTATATAAATTTAATGTTAATCTATTAAAACTATTCTACACTATACATGTTCATGGTTGATAAGATCACTCCATTCTTCATCAACTGATTAGTTGATCAATACCTACGCATTATCATTGTATACTATCTCTCTTATTTATCTTATGATCAAGACCTTATGATATATTTTTTTACTAGTATCTCTATATATTTGATTTATAGAAAAAATTATATTGTATTATTATTAATGGTGATGTTGGAAGGAGATTTAAAATTATCATATTTATTTGATTCATACACAAACTTGAAGATCAACACATAGATTTTCACCTATTTAAGGAGATAGATAGTCATTATAAAAATGTAAATAATAAAAATATACATAGTATGAAATTGTAATTAAAAGCGATTACATAGTCCTAGAATAAGTATCAAGTTCTTTTGTCTTCCACTATTTACCCAGTCTTCTATATTTTATTTGGTCATTATTTTTACACATTCGGTTTGATCACTCGACCTCAACCTCACATTATGTTTATTCTTTAATTGTGAATTTTTTGTAAACTTATGAGCATGTTTCCATAGATAATTGGACGTGTAAAAGTTTTTTCTCTTATTTTTGATAGTTCATGGTGCCTACTATCTCATTATTTAAAGTTATGTCCTCACTCACCATAAGGGACTTTTGGGAAAGCATGTCATGGGGATATGAAGACTTTAAAGCATGTGTAAAATCCAATATGATCTCAATGATAATATTTTTGGAGGGTAATTTATTTCTGACATGTGTTGTTTCCCAAGTTATCATGATCCCCAATTTCAATGTTGCCATAGAGCATTGTTTTATTCATACATCTGAGGGTGGTTCTAGAACTTGTCTTTATAGACATCTAAATTGACTTGAAAACATATATGGTGAATATTATTCATAATGATGTCACAATACACTTTAACTAAAAATATTACATGTAATATAAGTAATATGATTAACCTTATGTCATACATAGTATGACCATAATCCATAATATTCCCTACTAGTACTTCCATATAGTGAAATAAATTGAACACAAAATGCATTTCTAGTGCCTTGATAACCTTATCATCTTTTATTTATATGGGAAACATACATAATACTATTTAGATTAATGGACTAAATCTACATCTTATAATCCTAATATGGTTATAGAGCTCACATTTCTTGAAGTTCACTACTACAGACCCCTATAACAGCTATAACGACCTTGAAATACAGAACATATATTTTCCTCTATATATATTCAGCAGATACTGATGAATCACGGATAACTCTAGAAACACTTAGAAAATGGTACCTTCTTCTTTTGACCTAGTTTCCATTATAAATGTTCTTGGTCACACCCCCACGTGCATGTCATGAACCGAAAATATATACCTACTAAACCGCATCCCAAGGAAGATGATGAGATGAGTCTGGGGATCTATTTCCAGGTTAACTCTATAATACCTCTACTTGTATTGACTTTATTCTAAATCAAGATAGTAAGAATAAGGAGTTACTCTATTTAGAATTTTAGGGCATACCATTTTTCACTATATGTTTGGACCCTCACCCTATTTGAACCAGAATATATTCATCTTATAATGCCTCGACCCAAACCACTAGGTCCGAATTGCAGTGACACATGACCTCATACACACCTCCCTAAATGCAAGAGGCTACTGAATAACATCAAGGGTCTAATTTTGTTAGTGGGGATACTATTCTGAGAGTTAAATAATTTCATAAATAATAATAAATAAATATAATAGAGTAACATTTAGAAATAAATATACTAGATGGCATACATGTCAATAATAAATATATGATCTTCAAAATTGAGAAACCAAATCGAAAAAAATGCATGGATTGTTTTAAAGAAATAAAAGTATGGTAATAATTGATAGTTTATATTAGTACTACTCCTACCTCCATGATATTTGGATAAAAATCTTTCACAGGCCCCTTACCTTTAATTAAATCCCTATATATGAATTCTGCAAGCACATCAGGATGCTAGTGCCATGTGTGAGTAATAAAACCTAGTAGAAAGATAGTAATATGTCATTAAAAACATTAAAAAATTTTATATGTTTATTACATGATAATAATAAATATTTAAAAAATAATAGAAAACATACAATCATGTATCGAATAGTTGTGTGCTAACTAAGCCTCTACAAACCCCAAACGTACCTGTTTCGACTCCATGTCAGAAATATAGTACTAGGATGGAATCAATGAAAAAAATCAATTGAGAAGGCTAATAATAAAATTACTCAATGGTCTCAAGTAATTTAGTGAGATCAAGATACAAAACCATCATATCAGAACTCTAGCATGGGTCATGCCTTAAGGATTTCATACCCCATCTATGCCTCGAGTTAGGAATCCAGGAAATCACGCTCCTCACACCACTGCATTGGGTCAGGCCTCTAGGGAATCATGCCATTACATGTTCTTTGGTTTATAATCTTCATTATCATAATCCATTCACACCACCCCTTTAACGGATAAATATCCCAATATAGTTTACCTTCTATGAGTACCAAGAACAACCTCCATGTCATGGTAACACACAAAATATAGTAGAGTATTAAAGGAAATAAATAACCTATCACAATGATAAAATTATTATAAAAATAATATATATGCGATGAACATAAAATATGGTTAAAATAGGCTAAAACCATACTCATGGAATCATGAAACATCAACAGGTCTCATAGGACACACACCCACACACACCCATATGTGATCATAATCAAGTATGTCCAAACATGGTATTCCAACATAATAATTATACCAAGGAAAAAAGTGTATATGATATCTTTTAATGGTATGAAACATCCTACCTCATGTTTATTCATGAATAAATAACAATTTAAACAAGGAGACAATATCAAATCATATTGTGCACCAATGGAAAACTAGATTGTATGTCAAGGATGATTAACTTGGATTCTAGTTCAAATAAATGAGGTATATCAAAGAAGATGACATCAATTCATTGGATTTTTTTAAATCAAACATGTGATCATGAATTCATAATTGGTTATAGAAAAAACCCTTGGGTCTATCCATGATCATTGGTATATCACTTTTTCATCTTCAGAAAAGAGAATGAAGATGATAATAAAGAAGAAGATGATCACAAGATGATAGATCTATGGGACTTACCCAAAAAATATACCCTTCTTGAAAATTATATCAATTATCAAGATATGTATTCAATGGAAAATCTATTTCACCACAAATATACCATTAATTAATCAACAAATTAAGGTAATATCAGATAACCACCATTGAGGGGAGTTTTATGAAGATGATTTGTCAAGACTTACGTGTTCAACACATATTATTGAATGTAAATATCTGTCTGGCCAAGGAAAAATTTAAAAACACAAGATCCACCATTGATATATGAACAAAGTATTAATTCATCACCATATAATAACCTATAACAAATATCCGACATATATATAAGATCATTTCAAAAAAGAAAGAGTAACATTTCATAGATCTTATAAGAATTTATTGGTCAAATTCCACCAGTTTAGTCAAAGGTTGATGAATCAAGGGGAGATGGATGTAAGAGCTTCATAAACCAAGAGAGATATTTAAAATTTAAAATAGTCTCAAGGGGGTCTAATTTGTGTATTAGGTGAGGTTAAAAACATGTGAAATTAAAACCCATCAGTTGAATTAATATCACCCCCAAACTATGCACAATAGTTGTCCAGTGAATGACCATCAGCAATCCAATGGGGTTTCAAAAAAATTAAAACCCACTAGAACACCATGGGATGGATGGTGGGTCCCACTGGTCAGCCAATGGCTCTTTTCTAACCACCTTAAGGCCATGCACTTCCTCAATTCCTCAACCTTCAGTTCCCAGACCCTTACTCACTGAAAATCACACTCTTTACAACCTATATCTGAGAAGAAAAAAATATAAATCATAAATTTATAAATCATAATATAACATACATTAAAATAGAATAAGGATGTTATAATTATCCTCCTATAACTTATTCTCATCCTAGAGAAGTACCATTAAAGGTTATTCTTAAACAAATTGGTCCATTGATACCAAACATCTATATGTCACTCCCAAGTGCCCTGTAAGATCTCCCTATGATTACATAGAACTAATAGAAGTGGTATCATATTCCCTTGAAGGAATTTCTTTCTCTGTTCTAATATCTGTATTGGTCTCTTATTATATGATTTTTAGGATCCAATTTAATACCCTCTCAATTTATGTAATTCATTGGATTAAAAATTTATCTTCATATATGTGTCACATGGAACACGTATTGATTACCTTAATGGTAAGAAGGAATATAAATATGGTACACCATCATCCCAACCCACTTGGTGATCTTGAAGAGTCCAAAATCATGTGGAGATAGCTTCAATTATCACCTAAAACATTGATATCCCAACCATGGAGTCACTCTAAAAAAAACCTGGTCACAAAAAGTAAAGTCAAGAGGTATCTACTTGAAGTTAGTGTATGATTTATGCCTCCTCTTACAACAACCCTACTTTTTTATACACACTTAACATAAATTATTACATAAAACCTTACCTTGATACAACATTTAAGATCAAAATGTCTAGTGTATTTGGGGATTAGAAACATTAAATAAAAAATTAAAACATAAAACGAAACATCTTATTGAAAACTTTATTTACATTACCACTACATTCCCTCATACTTTTCATTTTATGGGATAACCTGAGGACATACATAAGAAAGGGGTGAGCTATAAATCCCAGTTTGGGAATAAACATGGAATAACATGAAAAATGCAATACATGTTAGTAAATAGGAATATTAATGGAGCACAAGAGAAAAATGAACATAAAGGCATGATAAATCAAGAAAATCATAACATGGAGATGTAGAAATAACACTTAACATGGAATTAGCATGAGCCAAGGCTCATTGCACATGGAGCATGAGTAAACCCTTATTGCACAAGAAGCATGAGTAAAACCTCATTTCACTTGAATTAGAATTGGTAAAAACCAATTAAACATGATATATCATGATATTATACTTTACCCAAAGCATTGGAGCGCTATTAGGGTGTGCCCTTCATAATCATTTCATTTCATGCATAAGTGTGCCACATAGATCATACAACATGGATTCATTAACATCATAATTCATTAAATGAATAAGAGATGTAGAATACAGAAATTTATGTCGTAAATCAACAACTACATGTTCATAAAGGTTAATACACTTTATACATGAGTGATTATGGTATTCACTACACAATGAGTTTGGTATGGATATTTTGGTGTAATTTCAACAGCATAACGACATCAAATAGAAACTTGTAAAATGGGTTTATGAGAGTGAAAAGGGTATATCATCATTTAAACGTTAAATATATTGTAAGGGGATCATTTTACATAATATACCAACATATGTAATGTAATTTAGACGTGTAATATAAAATAATTTCTTGAATGTAAATTAGGAGAGAGAAATTCTGTACGTAATTTCGGCATGGTAATGGGTGTACATAGAAGGATTTAATGAGATATAAAAGGGGTATATCATCATTAAAACATTAAGAGGGAATTATGGGGTAGGTATGAAATCATACCACAACATTTTTAACTAAAAATAAAAGGGCATAACAACATAATGAAATTCAGACAAAATATGAGAAAGGAAGAAATCCCTTATTTGGAAGTGTAATCCCAAAGGATTGGGAGGGGATTGAGAGAGGATTAATAGGAGCTTGGGGCACCTTGGGAGGATTATATGGAGAGGATGGAAGAATTTTGGCGAAATCAAAAGGATTTTAGTGAAGAGGAAGTGGGATCTTGGGTGGGTTTATTTAGGAAATGAGGGGAAATTATTTATTATTTAGGTTTGAGACAACACACATTAAACAAATCAAAACCAAAAACCAGACCACAGTTTTTTCCCATGGTTTTTTAAAAAGGGGAGTGGAAACATTTTTTATATAAGGCCAATTTTTGAACTTCTTAAAATAATAGGGTTGAATATGTGGATGTGAGTCACACTCTCAATGAAAACAATTTAAAAAACTAAAATGTTTTATAAGTTTTGAATGGTCCACAAAAGATTTATAAAATAAATAAAACAAACCTAAAATCACATTATTTTAATGATAAAACATATATTGGCAGAAAATAATGTTTATTGTATTTTATTACATCACTATTTGGTGTTTATAATGTCCTAAAACAAATTAAATATTTAATCTCTATTTAAGTTTTACCCAAAACTTCCATTATCTCATAAAATAATGAAAACTTAACCATTGGATAAATTTGATTTCATGATTCCAGAAAAAATATTCATTTTATCTAAATAAATTTTTAAATATGTGAATTTTTACTTTTAAAATAAAAACCTACATTTATTGAAAATTCCGATGTTTTGACAAAAACGACTTTCAAACCTTAATAAATTTTACAATTTTATTCCTAAAAATTATACGGTAATTTAAACTTAATAAAAAATAATTTAAAAATAATTTATTAAAATATACTTTAATTCAAAAATGCATTAATTTATTAATATAGATTCATTCTTTTAATATGAACTATAAATACTATTTGTCCTTTAAAAACTATTTACAACATAAAAATAATAAAATGAATGTATATTCTTTATAATATGAAAAAATAATTAACATAATCATAGTGATAATGTCTTACAAAAACCCTTATAATACTCGTATAAGATCTTAGGTAAGGTTCGTGATGGTGACTGGCTCTTAGGGTGGCTCAGATAACATCATTTGGGTGGTAATCTCTATCAACTTCCACTTATCCTGTAGCTAGTTCCGTTCACGCTTAACATTTTGAAGCTCATCTTAGGAATGGTTAAAAGTGAAGCCCCATGATGATACCTCTTTTTCGAGCTCTGAAAAATGGGCTTCATACGGGGAAAGTCTACTTGATGAGGCCATTGCTTCCTTTTTCTGAGTAAATTGGATTTTTTATAGCCGTTTATTTATACTAATCATGTGATCACTATTCAACAGCTATATTAGCAACAATCACAATTCAGAATGGTATTTTAAAATATAGAAACATAAAACCAAATAAGTTCATATTTTATATAACCATTTGACATAATAATACATGTAATCAGATTAAGAGAAATTTTCATTAATAAAATATTGGGTCATTACAATCTTCCCCCTTAAAAAATTTCTCCCTCAAAAATTCGTTTTCCCACACTAAAATAGATGTAGGTAACTTTTCTTCATCACTTCCTATGATTTCCACATCGCTTCTTCAAACTTGTGGTTTCACCACAACACCTTGACGAGGGCCATTGTATTATTTCGTAGAGCATAATTTCTACGATCTAAGATCTTCAATGGTTTCTCCTCATAATAAATATCATCATTTAACAGTACTACCTATAAAGAGAGTACATGTGGAAGGTCTGGTATGTACTTCTTTAAGTGGTATACATGAAAGACATCATGTACTTTGGCCAAGGTAGGTGGAAGTGCAAGTCGATAGGCCAAAAACTCAACAAAATCAAAAATCTCAAAGGGGTCAATGTACCAAATACTTAACTTCCCTTTGTTTCGAAACATATTGAACTTCTTCTATATAGATTTTCAAAGAAATACCATGTATCCAACTTTTAATTCAAGGTCTCTTGGGTGGTTCTCTACATAACTCTTCTGTTAACTTTGGGATGCCTTGATATGCTGCTGAAAGGTTTTCACCTTCTCAACCATTTCTTCAACAATTTCAGGTCCTAGCAGCTTATGCTCACAGAATTCATCCCAATATGCCGGTGTTATTCTACTTTTACCATAAAGGGAGTAATATGGTGCAATTCAAATGTTCGAGTGGAAACTTTTATTGTAGGAGAATTCAACAAGTCGAAGATGTTGGCCTCATCCATCTTTGAAGTCTATCGAACATGATCTTAACATATCTTTTAGTGTCTGAATTGTTCGCTCAGATTGGACATCAGTTTGAGAATTATAGGCCATAATGAATTTTAGTTCAGTGCTTAGATCATGTCAGAGACTTTTCTAGAACTTCGAGGTGAATCTCGAATCATGATCGGATACAATAGAAAGTGGTACTCCATGCAGCCTTACCACTTATTTGATGTAAATCTGTGCAAGTTGATCCAATGATAAGTCCTCTCGAATCACAATAAAGTCATATGTCTTTGTAAGAAGATCCAAAACGACTCATATAGCCTTGTTTCCTCTAGATGTCCTTGGAATTCTAGTGTCAAAGTCCATCATATTGTAGTCCCACTTCTATGTTGGTATGGGTTGTGGTTGCATCATTCCCTTAGATTTTTTCCTCTCACCGTTCACTTGCTAACTTACTAGGCACTTTGATGTGTATTTAGCAATCTTTATTTTCATATTGTCCCACCAACAGTTTTCTTGGAGATCTTGTCACCTTTTTGTGCTCCATGGGTGAATAGAGAAGTTTGAGCTATGTGCGTTATTTAGAAGCTCCTTCTTTATCTCTGGATCATATGGTACACATAATCATGACCATAATCTCACTATTCTATCATTTTCAACCATGAAGTCTGAGGATTTACCGTTTCTGATAGCTTCCACATTTTTCATAATTTCCACATCATTTCTTTGAGAATCATTTATTTTTTCCATGAGGGATGGTTGGGCAATCATTTGTGAAAGGATTGATGATGTTCCCTTGTTTATGATTCCCATGTCCATCTTCATCAAATCTAAGAAGATTGGATCCTTCTAAATTCTGATCAATGACAGAATTGCTGGATCCTTTCTACTTAGAGCATCTTCCACCTTGTTCGCATTCCCAGGTTGGTAATGGATTGAGAAGTCATAATCTTTGATCATATCTAACCATATTCATTGGCGTATATTCAACTCTTTTTGTGTTAATATATACTTGAGGATTTCGTAATCCGTGTATATTTCACACTTCTCCCCAAAGAGGTAATGCCCCCAAATTTTTAAAGAAAATATCACCACAAAAATCTCTAGATCATGTGTTGGATAATTTAGCTCATGAACATTCAATTGCCTTGAATCATAGGAAATGGAGTTTTCATTCTGCATCAACACACAACCTAATATCTTCTTCAAAATATCACTAAATACCAAAAAAATATCTTCAATTATGGGCAATGTGAGAACAGGTGTAGTGATAATCCTCATTTATAACTCCTTGATTCTTTTTTCTCATTCATCACTCCTAGAAAAATTTACTCCCTTCCGAGTTATCTTGGTAAGAGGGTTGGAAAATTGTGAGAAATTTCTCAAAAACTGTTGATATTTTCTAGCCAATCCCAAGAAGTTAAGGATATCAGTTAACGATGTTGGCCTCGACCACCCCTTAATTGCAGCTATTCTGGAGGGATCTAAAGATATCCCATTTCTTGTGATGATGTGACCCAAGAATGATACCTCCTTCAACCAGAACTCACACTTTATGTACTTTTCATGGAGCTTCTCCTTCCACAATGTCTTTAGTAAAATTATTTATGCTCCCCATAATCCTCCTTGGTTTTTAGAGTATATTGGAATATCATCTATAGAGACTAAATTGTTTTTGTCTAGGTAATATCTAAAGACTCTATTCATTAATAGATAAAGATTTCTGAAGAATTACTGTGTCCAAAAGAAATTAATATGAATTCACAGTGCCTGTATCTTGTACGAAAATTAGTCTTGGGGATATCCTCTTTCTTCATCATTACTTGATAATATCTCGACCACAAGTCCACCTTGGAGAAGTATTTTTCTTCGTGCATCTGATCGAAAAAGTCATCAATTTGTGGTAGATGATACTTGTTCTTTATCATGATTTTGTTGATCACATGATAATCAATGCAAAGGTGCATTGAACCATCCTGCTTCTTGAAGAAGAGGACTGGTGCACCCCATGGTGGAGCACTTGGGTGTATAAAACCTTTATATGGATTCTACTATAATTTTTTTCAGCTCCTCAAGATCCAAAATATCCATTCTATATAGAGTCTTAGATATTTTCAATGCCCCATGTATAATTTTAATTGAGAATTCAACATCTCTTATTGGAGGAAGACCATACAATCCCTTTGGAAACACTTCCAAAAATTCCTTCATAGTAGGGATGTCATCAAGGATGGTTTCTTCCTTAGACTCAAGAATCCTAGCCAGATATGCATGCTCATTGGGTATTAATATCCACACTTGAGATGATGGTGATAAAGAAGATTCATCTTCCTCCTTTCACTTGTATAGAATCAGGAGCCGATTCTCCATATAGAGAGTGATTTACCTCTCACAGAAATTTGTGTTGGCTCTATATAGGGAATTCCATTCCATGCCAATAATTTCATCAAATTCTACAATAAGGAGTTTGAAGAGGTTCGCTGGGAAGTTGAATCCACAAATTTTGATAAAGGAGGAGTTATATTCATGATATTCAATGATTTCCTCATTTTCCATACTCAACGACATCTTCACTTCCATGATTTGTAGTGGTGTTGGGATTTTTATACTAAACTTTCAGGATATAAAATAATGCGTTGAACCAGGATAAAAAAGTACATTATTTATTCTTGAATGAATAACTAGATTACCTGTCACCACTTCGTTTTCGGGGTTCACTTCTGTGGTAGTGATGGAAAAATATCGCCCTTGCTACCTTGGAGGTTGTTGGTTGCCTTTGAAAACCCTTGGATTAGTAAACTGCTTTTCAAGGTTTCCTTGTTATTTGCAGTTGAAGCAATGAACAATGCGTTGAGAGTCAAACGAAGCCTTACTCTCCTCTGTCACAATCAGATGTTTTTCTTGTTGACAGTTAACGGCTATGTGCCCTTATCTTCTAAACCTAAATCATTTCCTTGTCCCCTTCCGGAAATTTCCGGGATGCTTCTTTCCATACCAGTGGAAAGTGGGGTGTTTTATTTTCTTAGCACCATTGGATTTATATATCGAAATTCCAGAATTGAAGTCCAACTTATGCTTCTTATCCCCATGATAACTCTAAGATCCACCGATATCCATTTCAACCATGAGGGAACATCAGACAATTTCCTCATATATATCGAAGTCATGGATTGCCAGGGATTTCCTTAGGCTAGGTTTCAATGCACCAAAAAAGCATTCAACCTTGCAATTGGGGGGTAACGACAAAGCTGGATGTGTATCATCCAACCCTTGTAAAATTTCCCCTGTATGCTCTGATGGATTCGTCACTTTTTTTAAGGGCAAGTAAATACCTTTCTATCTTAAGCTGGAGGGTGGGAGGAAAATATTTATCAAAAAACATTTTCTAGAAATCCTTCCATTCCAACACCTCGATCTCCTCCGTTGTCTTTGTATTTTCGATCAATGTCCACCATTGATCAGATTCCTCCTCCATATAATAAGCAATTGGAAGAACCTTCTCTTATTTGGAATATTTAAGGATGGAGAAGATATTTTCAATAGAATTGATCCATTTTTCGGTGATTGAAGGATCTGATGATCCATTTAAAGTAGGATGCTTTTATCTCATGAATCTCTCGATAGTGACTTGTTCTTTCTTAGGGGGGGTCAAATGTTACTCTTGAACCATTTTTATATTCAAATCTTGAGTTAACTACGAGAGTATCATGAAAACTTTCATGATTCTTACTCCCATCAGATTGGGAACCTCATTAAAACAATCATCACATTGATCTTCGCATTAGTTTTTGGTCTGAGTCCTCTTATTACCGACCATTGGCTGGAATAAAAGGAAAGTTAGGGGTAACACATAAAGGGTAATCTAAAGATAAAATATATTTCTTATAAATAACTTTTATTTCCTTAACTTATCAATCTATAGGCTTCAGTCTATGTTATCCATGATCTACCTTCTAACATATATTTTTAGGGGGATTTTTTATTCCCTTAATTATGGTTCATACTAAGCTTGTAAATTTACCAAAGCATATCCCTTCGGAGTATCGTAACCAAGAGTGCATCAAGGCTCATTTTTGTGTACCAAGATACCTCGGGTCAAGCCCAAAACTCCTTGTCAGAGTTTTCACTCCTAAGTACATCTATGCCAGAGGCGCTCTACCTGCTCATATCCAGACATGGATGTATTTTCAAGATAAACCACTTAGTCAATGGCCACCAAAACATAGGGATGTTTTTATTATAATTAGTCTTATCTCTAAGGCTTTCACTAGGGTTTTCTAATCCTAATAGAAAAAATAACTAAACCTATCCTCTGATACCAACTATAACAACACTAATTTTTGTTACACATTTAACATAAAATATTTACTTGATACAACATAGAAGAATGAGAGGTCTAGTGTATTTGGGGTGTAGGAACATTACATAACAAATTAAAAAATAAAATAAAATATCTTATTGAAAACACCCTTTACATGACCACTACATTCCCTCGGACATAGCATTGTATGGGATAACATGAGGAAATATATATGGAAGGGGTGAGCTATAAAGCTCAGTAAGGGAATAAACATGGAATAACATGAGGAATAAAATAAAAATTAGTCAATAAAAATATTAATGGATCACAAGAGAAACATGAACATAAAGGCATGATAAAGTAGGATAATCATAACATGGAGATGTGACAACAACACTTAACATGGAATTAGCATGAGCCAAGACTCATTGCACATAAAGCATGAGTAAACCATCATTGCACATAAAGCACGAGTAAACCCTCATTGCACTTGAATTATCACGAGTAAAAATGCATTACACATGATGTATCATGATACTATACTTTACCCAATGCATTGGAGTGCTATTAGGGCACACCCTTCATAATCATTTTATTTCATGCATAAGTGTGTCACATAAATCATACAACATGGATTCATTAACATCATAATGCATTCCATGAATAAGATATATTGAATACCTAAATGTAAGTCCTATATCAAAACGTACATGTGGATAAAGGTGACTACTATTTATAGATGAGTGAGTATGATATTCACTATACAATGATTTTGGTATGGAAAATTTGCGGTAATATCTGCCGCATAACGACGTCAAATAGAAATTCATAAAATGGGTTGATGAGAGTGAAAGGGGTATCTCATCATTTATACATTAAATAGAAAGTAATAGGATCATGGTAGATAATATACCAACATATGTAATGGAGTATAGATTCATAATATAAAAGAATTGCATGAATGTAAATGAGGAGACATAAATTCCTTACAGAATTTCAGTATGGTAACGAGTGTACATGTAAGGCATTAATGATAGAGTAAAGGAGTATCTCATCATTAAACAATTAATAAATAAGTGTGGGGGAGGTTCAAAATCATACCCCAACATTTTTAATTAAGAAAAAGGGCATAACAACATAACGAAATTTTGACCAAAAATGAGAAAGGAATACATCCCTCACTTGGAAGTGTGATCCCAAAGGCTTTGGAGGGGATTGAGAGAGAATTAATTATGATTGGGTACCATGGGAGGATTATAGAAAGAGGAGGGAATAATTTTAATGAATTAAAAAGTATTTTAGTGAAGAGGAAGTGGGAGCTTGGGTGGGATTATATAGGAAAGGAGGGGGAATTCTTTATTATTTAGGTTTCGGACACCACACATTAAACTAATCAAAACCACAAACCAGCCCATGGTTTTTTCCCACTATTTTTTCCAAAGGGGAGTGGAAAATAATATTATATAATTCCAATGACTGAACTTCTTAAAATAAAAGGGTTTCTTATGTGGAGGGGAGTCACACTCCTAAAGAAAACAATTTAAAAAGTTAAAATATTTTATAAGTCTTGGAGGGTCCACTAAAGCTTTGTAAAATAAATCCAAAAAACCTAAAATCACATTATTTTAATGGTAAAACATATATTATCCGAACATAATGTTTAAAGTATTTTATTACATCGCTATTGGATCTTTATGATGTCATAAAACACATTATATATTTAATCAATATTTAATTTTTACCAAAAAATTCAACTGTCTTAGAAAATTTTGAAAAATTCACTATTGGATAATTTTGACGTACTGATTCCAAAAATAATATTCATTTTATCTAAATTTTTTTTGAAATATGCGAACATTTAGTTTTAAAATAGGAACCAAAATTTGTCAAAAAATCATGGGTTTTGACAAAAATGACTTTCAAACCTTAAGTAATATTATAATTATATTCCTAAAAATTATATGATAATTTATACTTAATAAAAATTAATTTAATAATATTTTATTAAAAAATTATTTAATTCAAAAATCCATAAATTTATCAAAGTATATTTGTTAGTTGAATATTAACTAAAAATACTATTTGTGATTTAAAAACTTTTTACAAAGTAACAATAATAAAATGAATGTATATTATTTATTACATAAAAAAATAATGCACATAATCATAGTGCTCAGGTCTTGTTACATAATGATGTAAAACACCAGCAAAAGACGTTTGGGTAAGGTGCGCGATGGTGACAGAATCTTGGGGTGGTTCATATAACATCGCTCAGGTGGTAATCTCTATCAATATAGACTTCTCCCATATGTGGTTTCGTTCGAGCTTCACATATTGAAGCTCGACTTGGGATTGGTTAAGAGCAATTCTCAATGATTCTACCTCCTTTCTAAGATTCAAAAAATGGGCTTCATATGGGGAAAGTCTACTAGATGAGGCTGTCGCTTCCTTTTTCTGAGTAAATTGGATTTGTTAAAGCCCTATATTTGTACTAATCATGTGGTCACTATTCAACGACTATATTAGCAATGATCACAATTATTAACAGTATTTTAAAATCCAAAAACATAAAACCACAGAAGTGAATATTTTATATAACCATTTTAGATAATAAGACATTTAATCAGATCAAGAGGAATTTTCATTAATTAAAGTTTTGGTCGTTACAACTATAAAATATGATCGACCTATTTTTTATTAGTAGAACTCTCTCACAAGTCTCTTGTATAATACTTGGTCTGAAAATCACTACCTCACCAGCCTCATGCCAATAGAGCGATGAACAACACGACCTCCCATAAATTGCCTCACAAGGTTCCATATTAATTTAATCTTAGTAACTGTAATTGTACATGATCTCTACTATAGAGTATAGAACATAAAATGAAGAATATCCTATATTATGAAAACCACCCACTTATATTGTCCTTCTGTCTGAGGATGGTACACTATACTCAATCTCAGTTGAGTCCAAAAGGATTTTTTCAATCCCTGACAAAACCATGATGTAAAACATGCATCTCTATCTGATTAGATGCTCAAGGGAAATCCATATAAGTATAATATATAACTGATATAAAATTTCCTAACTTTTATACTAATATATTCTCACAGATCAGTAATAAATGAGAACCTTTCATCAACTGATCGGTAATCACCCAGACTACATAATGAATCATCAGGGTCCTGGGAAACCCCATCATAAGGTCTATCATGACATCCTCCCACTTGTACATGGGAACTATAAGTGTATGGATCAAACCACCAGGATATTGGTAGTTAGCCTTAACCCTTTGGTTGGTTAGGGATCATAAAACAAATCCAACAATCTATTTTTTCATCCCAAGATACCAAAACTATCGCCCAGAGATGTGGTACATTTTTGTCTCTCTAGGATGTAATTACCACCTAGAGGCATGGAAGTTTCTCATGAACTATTCCCAGATGAAGTCAATGACTAAAACTCTCCCATGTAAAAGGATAACATCATCACTTTCCAATGACTATCAGGGAATCAGGTCACCTCCATATATGCGTTCCCACATAGAAACACACTTTAGATCATTATCCTCTTATCCTTTGCCCAATATACTATAGAAGATGTGACTACGTAATCAGAACAAATCATCGATCCCTAGTCCTCATAAAGAACCATTATATAGTTATAAAAAAATCTCGTCAAGAACCAATTCTCCTCCAAAGGCCATTCATCAAGCTCAATCTCCCGAGCTACCACCATCTTATGGATGAGAGTATATACAATGTCATTGTCTTCACCTAGTGAATAAATAAAATAAATCAAAATGTATATTTTACTATAACCAAATAATCTAACTTTTTTTCTTGTATCTCTATGTGAAGACATAATAGATGGTCTTGTGGTTAGTTTAGGTAATAAGCCTATCATAGAAGAGATAATATTTCCAACACTACAGAGCATGAACCATTTCTTCTAGCTCCATGTAATTGGTAGGATTGTTATGATCTAGGGTTAGTAGATGAAATGGACCATACTCTACCACTTTCTCTTTCTAAATATGTACTTCTCCCAAACCATTTCCCTAGGCATCATAGAATACAACATATGCGATACCATGATCAGCTAGGATCCACACTAGAGCTATTATCAACCTCTTTCTTAGCTTGAGAAACACCTCTTCACATAGTCCTGACTATTATAACTTCACTCCGTTCTTCATAAACATAGTAATAGGTGATGATAAATGATAGAAGTCATGAATAAAATGTCAGTGACATCCCAGTAAACCCCAAAATCTATTGATATAGAACATGTTATAGGGATGTGTCTAGGAAATCAATGCCTCTACTTTATTAGGGTCAATAGATATACCTATCTCACACACCACATGCCCCAATAATTTCAAATCCTAAATCTAAAATTTACACTTTTATAACTTGTTTCAAATCTATTACGCTCAGAGTTACATAAGACTATATTAATATGTATACCCTTCTTCTCTGGGGTTGGTGAGTATTTGAGTATGTCTTCAATGAACACCATAATAAATGAGTCAAAGTACGAGGGGGGGGGGGATCTTTTTCATGTGAACCATGAATATTTATATTTCATTATTAAATAAAAATAAAATTATAAAGTACTCATATATACCATTCCTACTCTAAAATATTATCTTCAAGATTCCCCATATTTAATCCATAACTGATGATAAAATAATCAAATATCAATATTGGAGAATCAATGGGCTACCTATAACTAATTGAAGAGATCCTTGATCCAAGGAAAATGGTATCTATTCTTCACCATCACCTAGTTCAACTTCTTAAAATATAAGAAGAGTCAAAGATGACCATCCTTCTATTTAGTGAATAAAACATGTTCACTGCATAAATAACTACTCGGTTTGATAAAGTTATTTTACTCCAAGTCCTTGAGCATCACCTTGAGAACCTTCCTCTCTGATAGAACCATAAAATAAGGGAGTATCAAAATAGGTGGTTTACCCGACAAAATCTCAACCTCAAATTCAAATCCTATATCAAGGGTAATTCCAATAAATTCAGCTAGAAAGATTTATTGATAGAGATCGATGAATAGAAAATAAGATGAATGGGTTTACACTAAACTTACTAATAGATACTAGCCTAAAATATACATATTTATCATACTTATATTACTCAAGCATATACCAAATCTACATAGTTACCATTCTATAAATAATCATGTACATATCCTTATTTGGTGATGTTCATGACACCCATCTTCGATAGTAGTTATTATAGGCTTCGAAACCGGTCAACCAATCCATATTGAGAATCACATAAATTTTTTTATCTCAAAAATCATAATGTACCATATCAGTCTGTAACCAATAATGACCATATGATAGTCTATGTATCAAAGAATATGGTCCACTATCATTCCAAATAGTGTATCAAGGGAAAGTAACTTAAAAGATAAGATGACTAGTAGGTCAATTACAACAACAACTTATGTATAAATGAAGGATTGAGAAGCACCAGTATAAAAAATAGAAATATATAATTTAAAAGTGAGTAACACCATACCTCAAATAGTAGATTGTCCCTCACCATCATCTACTAAAGTTTGGTCCAATGAATACACATGACCTGCCTTAGCATCACGACCCTATCCATGAGATTCATGAACATTCTAGGCTGTCATCATCTGAGCATGATGTTGAGGTCCCAATATAGAAATATTGTTCCTAACCAAGCCTTTCTTGGTCCTTTATAGAATACTGACCATAAATAACTTTGAAAAAAACTACTAGAGATGGATATATTTCCACATTGCCTATACTTTCTCTATGGTGTTGAGAAGGACTTTTTGTAGTGTCAGATCATTCCATAGTTGAAGCACTATAGATCACATCTTAAGGGAATTTAAGAACTTTAAATCTTCTCCACATATTGTACATTTATGTTCTTCCTCTTATTACTACTATAAAAATATCCCATAATAGGGAGATAAATCTTAGTCCTTAGCCCACCATGGACCAAAAGTAACCCTAATTCCCTATCCTCATATAGCCCCATATAAAAGGCCAAGGCCTTGTGAAGCACCTATATGTATTATGATAGTTAAAATACATCATCTTGACTCTTGAGTTTAGTTAAAGGACAACATAAAACTTTTGAGCCTTCTACACCCTTTTACCATACAATATAGGAGTAAAGAAAAGTAACTGTATGAATATTGAATAATATATAGATATAGTCATAGAAACCTTCTGTAAATCCATGAACTCCATGTAATGGTCAAACGTCCTAATTTCAAGAATATATTACTTGAGAAACTACACCTTGAAGTTCACCCAAGAACGACCCTCTCATCTTCTACCATGACTTATGGTATCCCACCATTTCCTGGTGATTCCATGATATGTGAAGGTTACCAGAATTACTCAACCCTCTTTTGAAGTCTAGATCTAGTTGAAAATAATCTTGATAAAGTAAAACTAGTCCTCCATATCTTTCAGGTCACCAGTAACCTCAAAATTTAGATGATACTAGAGTTTTAAGTCCCAATAATGATAGGTATTGAACTTTTAGATGGTTTAAACTTGAATGGGTATAATCTTAAGGAGTCCAAAACGAATTGGCTATGTATCCTTAAACACTAGTTCAGATATAGGAACATTATAGGTTATATCATCTTACACCACTATTTGTGGATCGAGAGCATCTAGGGCTATCACTATAGGTGGTCCCATCAAATGTCTCTGAGGTGACATATTTGAAGCATGAAGGAATATATTTAAAATATCTAGCACTGAAGTAGTTAGAATAAGTCCTAATGAGTCTATGAGATCTTACAAAGGTTCTCCGAGGGGTATACCCATAACCCAAGGTATCTTCCCTCAAGAAATAACCAAGGAATCCATCCCTGCATGTTAGTCAAAATCATATATATACAAACAAAATAAATTTCTCAGGTTATACTAATTAATGTTAGTAAATATATATATATATATAAATATCAATAAATTGATAATAAACCTTTATCCTAAATAGATAGGAAAATAAAATGCATTAAATTAAAGAACTAGTATTTAGTACAACAATAGGTATATATATGGCATGTGAACATAGATGCCTAATCGATATTCATGAACACATCCAAAAACTCAAAAAACTGTAATAAAAATCCCATCAATAGTAACTCGGATGTATGTTACACATGATATGGCTAGACACATGGTAACTCCCCCACCCAAGTTCCACATAGCTATATCATTTCTACCATGTCCCAAGTTAGTCTACAAGAATAGAAAAAAATTATCTGATACCATTTTGTGAAACCCCAACATGAACCACCAGGTCTGAATCAGAGTGACACATGACCTCATGAATGCCACCACAAATGTAAGAGACATTCAACTAGAACAAGTGCATAGGTACATTTTTTGGGGAGACTATTACCTCAATAGAAATCCTTGAAAAATATTAAAAAATAAATATGATATAGTAACACCAGAAATAAATATACTAGATGGAATACATGTCAATAATAAATAATTAGGCTTCGAAAGTGGCAAGGAAAACTAGAGATAAATGTGTGGTAGGCACTAAATAAATAAAATTACAGTAATAATCTAGATTAAATCATGATACTACTCTAAGAAGAATAATTCTTAGATCAACCATAAACCATTTGTCCCATTCCCTTACTCATATCCCTATACATGAATTCTACTCATGAATTGGGATTCTTATATAGGGTGTGATTTATAGAACCCAGTAGGACACCACCAATGAATCCTTATAAATGTACAAATTTAAAACATATGTATTAAATAATATTAATAGTTGCGTAAAAGAAATAAAAAAATATACAATCACTTACAAAGTGGTCATTTTCTAAATAATCCACCACAAGCCCCAGACATACCTAATTTCAATCCTTAATGGAAAAAATAGTCATAGGATTTCACAAGTGAATAAGAATAAGAAAAAAGGCCCCTAATCAAGTCCCTTAGATGTATCAATAAATAAAGTCTGATTAGAACGCCAGACCATTGTTTCTTGGATCTTTCATGGGTGAAGCTTCTAAAATGTCATTCTAATTATATTCCTCATGTCAGGGCTCTTGGCTGTTATTCCCCTCACACGACTACCTCAGGCCAGGCCTCTAGGATATCATTACCCTAACTTTTTATTAGGTTCATCTCCATCATCATCACAATCCATTCAAACTTCTCCTATAAGGGATAATAATCACATTCTGGTCCACCCTTTCTAAGTACTAATAACAACCTTTAAATCATGGAAACACATATAAGGTTTAGAGCATATAAGGGAACACATAGTATATCATCATGAGAAATATAATAGCAATAGAATATATATATGATTAACATAAAACATTTTAAAAATTGGATATAATAATACTCATGAAATCATTTAACATCAATAGGTCTCATGAGATACACACACACTCACACACACCCACATATGATCATAATCAACCACGATCAGGCATGATATTCCAAAATAATATTTATACCAAATAAACAAGTGTATACGAGATCCCTAAATGGTAAGGAACTTTATACCTAAAGTTTTTAATGAATAAATCCTATGTTATTAAAGGAGAAAATATTGAATTATTTTGTTCACCCATTGATAAATAGCTCATACATCAAGGATTCCTAACTTGGATTTTAGATAAAAAAGAAGGATGTATATTGAAGAAGAGGAAATCAGATCACCAGATCTGTTGTCAATCAAAGAATAAATCCTGAATTCATTGTTGGTTCTAGAAAAAAACCTCATGTCTAGAAATTTATCGCTATTATTTCTCCAATTCATCACAAAATAATAGACTCAAGATGAGATTTAAGAAGAAAATAATCTCAAGATGATGGATTTATAGAACTTACCTAAAAAAGTACACCTTCATGAGAATTATATCTCTGGTCAAGAGAGGTCATCATTTCCACATCAATTTCACTTCCAATATACCATGAATTCATCAATGTATTAATTTTATATTATCGATCCACTATTTATAGTAAGTTTGGGAAGGTGATTCATCAACACTTACTCATTGAATTCTCATTGTCGAATGTAGATCTCAGTTTGATCAATAAATGACTTCAACATGTTAGATCAATATCTAATATATGAATAAAGGGGAATTGATCATTGTATCATCAAGGAATACATAGATCCCACTTATATCAATATATATTTCCAAAAAAAGTGAGAATGGAATAGATATAACAAGAACTTATCGATCGAACTCCATGTGATCTGTTAAAGACTGATAGATCAAGTGGAGATAGATGGGAGTTGTTTAGAGTCAAAGTGGGAGCTCCATAATTCGAAATAGGGCCAAGTTGGTTGGATTTTGGTGTTAACAGATGAGAACAAACACCTGAAATTATAATATATTGGGTTAATTAATTGCAACACCAAATTGGGAACATTAGCCAGCCAATGGTTGTTTTACAGCCACCTCAAGGAAATTCCCCTGATTAACTCTTCCACCTTCAATTCTTAGAACATTATCCACTAAAAATTTTCTTATTTACAACCCATATATGAAGATCGAAAAAGATAAAATAGAAATATATAACTCATGATATCCCATAAATTGAAATAAAACAAGGATGTCACACATCCATTTTTCAAAATTGATTTCCATCTATAGATAAGTCTCCATATTTGAAGAATTTATGGATTCTTCCAATAATTACCTAGAAAATGAGGTAATCCTTGCAACATTTACATAGATATCCCTTTGGGGAAGAAAATAATTATATATATATACCTGAGGATCAATTCCCCACAAATCTTATTCATATTCTAAAAAATTATCCCTATCTCTTTGTGAAGTAAAAGGATAGTGTTTTTTTAGGACTCCAGTATATTAATAGATTAGGGATGAAAAATGAGATCTTGTATATGTATGTATGTGAAACCCAAATATCCTCGTATTTTTTTCCCTTATTCAACTAATCCTAAAAGTCAATGTATACATGGTGAACCTAATATTCTCACAACCATAAAAGCTTAAACTCACACCCATGTAATAAATCCTAGCAATTATTCCATCCTTGGAGTTGGTTGATAATTTCTAGATAGTAAAAGGACACATAATAATAAATATGAGTCTCTGAATGATACCAATGATTTCTAAGATATTCTATTAAGTTCCATTGAAGTTAAGAAATATTATAGGTTGTATTCTTAATATCGCCCATATTGATGATATGATTGTGATTTCTAAGTTCATATAGCGAGAGAACTAATAATGTATAAAATTTTCATATATTATAGAGATATCCATGCGAGTCATGATCCCATGCCTATATACAGGTAAGAATTCAAAAATGGATACTTTTAACAGTGTAGAATAAAAATATGTGCAAAAGATGATAAATGCAGTCTATAGATTCAGTCATATATTTTATCAAAATCAATTATTTTATAGTAAATATGTGAAAACTTTTCTCTATCGAAAAAATATTCTAAGATCTAGCCATTTCCTTGTAATAAAAATTTGGAAACATTGTGATCCGAATCAGTGAAAGGTTGATGATGAAAAATCCATCTTGATGTAATGGCATGAAATGAGACACAAAATTGAATAGGTGAAAATTTCTTGAACGAACATTTTTCAAACAAATCATATGACACCCAATAACATAAATCTATGTGATTATTTTTAATATTACATGCCTATTGGGTTCACACTTTGCCTCCCATGCCCTGTTTCCATCACTCTATCATTCGTAACCAATGATAAAGTAAAGTGATTCCATATCATATAAGTATAAAGAAATAGAAATGGGTAAAAATAGAGATATTCATTTATAAGATTCACACAGTTCATCAGTATATGTAGATTAAGTGGTCCTCCAGTATTTATAGGTGAATACCATGGTGACCCAATATCCCATGTCAGAGCTCCAGAACAACAAGGGCATGCACCCACATCTGGACCTACATGTGCACCATGTTTTCTAGCTATGTGCACCTGACTCTTAATCCTTGGTACATACACCATGCCAAATTAATACTAAAGTCATACTCTCCATATAATCTGATCCTCATCACGCCTTATAGATCTAATTCTGTGGGGGGATTTTTTATACTCGATTTTGATTAAAGTTGAAATCTATGAAGCCTATACAGGATTCACATAACCTTTGAAGGGTTGAAAAATAATTAGGTTCCACTACCTGATAAACTATAAATTTGAAACCTTCCTTACACCCTATTCACTGATTCCATATCCCATTCTCTCTTCATTGGTTCCATTTCCTGCACCTTTTTTTTTCAAAGGACTACACCATGTTCCCTTTACAAAGGAGATAAGCGATCAAAGTGGTTACCAATGGATATCTAGGAACCCAACTCACCTTGTCTATATAAGGACCCTCTATAATCCTATTTCGACTCCATGTAAAAGAGGAGGGACCCATACATCATCTAAGTTCATGAAGTACATGATCTATGCACCTAGGGATTTTGAGCACCCCTTAGAAATTTTTATGTCAAAAACTTAGGGAAAGTAATGGGAATGAAGGGTATTTATATGATTTAATAGTTAAAATAATCATAAGATACCAAATCACCTATGTTTCATTAAGAACAGAGAATAATACATTTCTCAATAAATGTTCCCAAGTAAATAGGGCACGACCACATGCCACCCAATTTATCTTTAATAGACCAATGCTTATCTTTTAGAGGATATGAATGAGAAAAAAATTTCCTAGGTATACTATCTAGGATAACTCTCATCCCTTTAGGAATTCTTAACATGGTTTACATATATTTTCAAATGGATCCACTCATTGTTCTACTAATTGGGAACCATTGTGATCGGCTCTCCCAACTACATTCCAATTCCCCCAATTCATCAAAATAGGTGCACCTTCGCCCATGTACCTTAATATGGGTCACACCCAATTTCTAATTAGTTATGATATATGTGTTTTTATCCCAAATAAAATGGTACCTAGCCTAATAAAGTAAAAATAATACCCTAATTTCCAAGGGAAATTACTTGTGTTAATTTATATTCCCAAAATTACTTGTTGACACTATTTTTCCAGGGAAAAACCTTCAGAGAGCCTAACCAACCTATGCATCATTCAAGGCCTCAAAAATTACATTATGGGGTTATATAAACCAACATGATCCCTTTATATTATGTATTTCTTTGATAATGTGAATAAGGAATCCTATAAGAGGTATCTACCAATTTTCCTCCATAACTAATAAGATCCTTGAGTTACAATAAATCATGTATTCTATTTATATTGAGGAATATCTCTTTCATATTATTGGTGAAACATTATTTAGTCCAAACCCCTTATATCATTTATTTTTTATATTCTAAATTGAAAATATATTTATAATGTTTTTTATCACCACTATAATTACCTTCCCTAGTTTAATAAACGAGTCACGAGCATTAATGGGCCTCCAACCTAATTTACACCCAGCCTAACTTCACTAGACACATAAATTAGGTCAAAATAGAAATGGATTCTCATTAAAAAGTCCCACATGAAACATTTAAATTTCTATTTCAAATAGTATTCAATTATATATGACTTTAAAATAAATGGAATTGGTCTTGGTTATATGGAAATAAACTAAAATACGTAATGGTTTTAGATGTACAACCTTAAAAATAAGTTCTTTAGTTATAAACACATGGACTAAGAATGCATTGATCATGGATGAATGATGATTAAAGGATCTCCAGTTTCCTTAAAAGGTATGGTGTGTCTTGTTAAAAGGAACCAAACTATTTCATTTTTGATTCTATTCATAGGGACACGCATGTATCCCATCTCATGGGTGAAATCCCGACTCCTCCAAACTTACCACCACCATAGATGGTAAAAAATTATAGAGTGACTAGATATATTTATTTTAACTGTATAGTATCTAAATAAAAACAATTAAGATGAAGAAAATTATCATACATACATATGGATAAATTATAATACATAAAAATGTTCGCATCGATTCATGGTGTTAATAAATAAAATTTACAAAAAGGATAGTTGGTGTTGTTATAATGAACAACTTCATGAATATGAATTAAATATATATGAGCGTACCAGACATGGAAATAAGGCCCTTCAAAGGATAATTCAACCTCTCATCCTCTTGGAATCAATGTGTAATTCTATGCATCATTATTTTATTCTAATGACCACCCTCCTTCAAAAAAGTGACTCCATAGATAAAAAAACAATTTTGTGAACACTAATGTGTTAGTGAGAGTTGGTTATAGGAGTGGCACGATATTTACCCAAGTGTGGAGGCTTTTGGTTTTTCTGTTGGAGTAAAATTTTCTAGATCACTAGTTTTTTTTAATTTTGATCATCTTAACCAATTCTTGGAATTGGTTGTATTTTTATACAAATTTTTTACATTTTTATATTCCTTTTATAATTTTAATTGTATGCATATAAAACTCTCTTATTTATCCTTTATTGTTTTCTAGTTATTATTGTCTATATATTTAGTTGTGTTTCGGAATATGAAACCTATGGATTAGTCATTCCAATTTTTTTTGGGAATAACCATTCTTGAATTATACTATTATTCAAAGTGATTAAATCATTATCTAAAATTTTCTTTAGACCCATAATACCAGTTTCCATCCCATGATTTTGAGAAATGATTCTATGGTAGTATCATCCTAACTCTGGTACTATTTATAAATCCATGTTAAGGACTCTTTAAAGTGGTTTTAGAGAGACATTTGGTTATTGAGATTTTCATTTTTCTTAAATATGAGATGGGACTTTCAGGACTTGAGAAGTAACCCATAAACATGCTTTCTCAACCACTATGACCGAATCTTAGGTTACTGGGGGATGTTTAGGTAGTTACAAGGAACTATATATTCTTATGATGGGTTTCCCAAATGTGTTGTTTTTGATAAAGAGTAAATTGATAAGTGTATAAAGATCAGTCAAAAACAACTTCCTTTTCAGCTCAAGAAACAAAAAATCTAGTGGAACAATAGGTCATATACTTATGATTTTTGTTATAACCCATATATGGGAATAAATTTAATTAATATAGTGGAAAAAACTATATGATTTTATTAACACTTTATTAGTTACAATCTAATTAATTAGATGCTCTAAAATATATTTCTATGATATTTGTGATTATATGTATCTTTTTAGTGCTAAAATATTTGGATCTCTTAGAAATCTATATCCTTCGTCATGATTTTTTTCTAGTTTACTAATATATTACAGAGTTTATATAAAAACCAGTTGCTAAATTATACTATTTATTATTTAGTGATAATGAGCTATTGAATTTTTAAATTCTTTCATTATCAAACAATGTTAATAGTTTTCTATTTAGTGTTTTATATTGATCACGATATACAAATTTTATTTTTAATATGAATTTTAGAAATTGTTATGATTTTGGTTTTAAAGCATGTAAATTGTCTTTTTTTTCAGTGAAATGTTATTATTCATTATTAATCCTTATAAGTAGCATGTTATTAAACATGAGATCATAACTAGCAATGAATCATTAGATCTATTTTGAAATTGGGGGGTTTTTTATATATTATATGTTGTTTCCATATAATTTTTTATGATATGCATGAAAATGAATTAGACACTGTTTTGGAAATTAAATTGGAGAATAATTGTTTTTTAAACCAATATTGTAAGATTTTTTTTTGTAAAATTTGACTATTAGGAAATTAACTGAGTAGTAACTTTCATAATTGAACTTTATTTTTAGTAAAATATTTAGAAAATAAAAGAAGCTATTTTATAAAATTTAACTTATAGAGAATATTGGTTTTATAAAATTTAGTATCTAAAAAATGATTTTAACCGATAGTTTTACAATTAGAATTTGTATTTTGGTAAAACTATTTCAATAAGGAAGTGTTTTGATAAATTGAAATTTAGTGGATTGGAAAGCATGGTAGAATTTAGGTGAATCTTATAATGGGGAGTACCATGAGAGCATGGGTAGTTCGGTGGAATTTGTTTTTAGGATTAATGGTGGGTTAACATATACTTTAGGTATTAGGATCTTGAGGTATCTAGAGGAAGTTCATATGGATATTGGAGTCACACATTACAAGTATGGTGATGATTTGGTATGAGTAATATTTTTAATTAATAATTGATCATTTAATTTATAATGGATCACATGTGTGAATCTAATTTGCAGATATTAAAGGTTGTGTTGGTTTCATGGAATTATATATTGATTATAAGATTAGTGTTTGTGATACATGTTGGTGTGATAGTTTAATAGTGTACTTCTTGGATATTATAATATTATGGTATTTCGATATTTTTCAATGAAATTTTGATTTAGTGAACTAGTGAATTTTGAGAGAACATATCCTTGTAATTCTTGGTTATGATAAGTCATACGGTGGGGAGTGTGTAACATATTGTCTCCATGCTGATATAAATGAAAGGGAATTTTGTATTTTATTGTGTATTTAGGGTTGTGAAAACATGGAACTGTTAGAAATTTTGGATATCGATGTGAGGTTTTTTTATTTTAGGATTCATTTTTAGATTTTAAAGTTCAAGGATGAAATTTTTGAAGTTTTTTGATATGTTTTGATGTCCTATTGGAGTTTTGTAACATTAAGTTGAGGTGTGGATTTTTTTAGTTGAGAAAAATAGAAGTGGGTTTGAATTTAGAGGTCAATGAATTTCTAGTAGACCATCTAATGGCATACTAACCTATTCCAATGTTTTATTGGACCCCATTAGAGTTTTGGTGGATTCTAGAACATTTTTTTAATGAGGAGATAAAGGTATTTTTGACCGAAATTAATTTAAAACACCAAAAGGGTAGCTCTATACACTATATTGTCTTGGACATTTGGAATTCTAGGCGAGATATATCTTTCTTCCTCCCTATTTTACTTCTTGTAACATGATTATAGGGAGTTTCATTTGGTTCCTCTTCCACAGATCCAAGGCAATCCATTCCCCTAATTTCTTATTCCATTATTTACTCTTCTTATTTTGGTTATGGATTATACGATAAATTCCACCAAATAATGATGGAATTCATCTTAATTAACAGGGATTTATATTAATTTATCTAAATAGATGATATATCAGTTATTTCCCATTTGTTCATCACTATTTTTATACAAGGTAATTGATGCATGGTTTTTTCTATGGTTCTCGGTTTAAAGATAAAGGTCAGATATGTTTTTGGAGGATTAAAATTTTGATTTAATCTTCTATAATTATAGATAAGATTTAGGAGTTGTGTATTTAGAAAACTATTATTATAGATATAATTTAGGATTTGTCTTCTTATGTTTTTACTAGGTTTTAATGTATAATTATTTATGGTTGTTTTACAATTAGAATATTTTAGTTATATATTTTTGTATAATGTATGATAGGGAATATTTTGTGTCTATTAGAGTGTTATTTGGTGATAATCATATTAGAAAAATAAATAATGGTTATGTTATATAAGTCTCAACCATTTATGTGAATCTATAGACTATTATTGGGATATGTCTACCACTTGTTTTCAAATTATTAATAAATTATAAACCATATTTTCCTAAATATACATGAAATAATTTTTATTATATTTTTCTACAATCTAAAAATGTTTTTTACAAAGAAAATGATTTGATGTGGACCTATGCGATGGTATAATTTTGTACCAGTTTATTTGGAATATTGTTTTCCCACATTATGAAGATTTGGTTTGGGTAAGGTCATAATTGTTTAAACCTAACATGTTTTACATCAGAGTTATACCTAGTTTCTTTAATGATATTTAATAGTCATCTCTCTTTGTTGAACTCTATACTCTCCTAACATCGAAACATTTTTTTTGTTTTCCTTAATTAGGGACATGTTTACTTCTATTAAATTTATTTCATAGTTATATATTTTTTTAGTATGTGTAAAGTCCATTTATAGTTTAAAGTTCATGAATTGTGACTATATCTTATTTGAGTCTTCTATTTTTATTCAGTTAACATGTCTTACCCTAAAGGATAATTAGATTTCACTTTAACCTACATGAGTTATAATTTAATGATTGGACTTATCTTTGGTGAAGAGCTATCATCAATGATGATTTAATGTATAAGTTATTATAGTGGGAAGAAAATGATTTGATTTTGTGTGGATTAAGTGATAATATATTCTCATCCAAAAAACATGTGTTTTTCATAAAATATACTTTTCCTTAAATGGTTTTATGCTTTTTTGAACAAAACCAGCTGTTTAGAGACATTATAATACTTTTTTTATCAATAAGAGTATTAATTTTGGTTTTATACAATGTTCGTAAACTATATTTTTTTCACAAAGCTATTTCTGTTTTAAAAACTACACTTCAACATCTTTCTATCAAAGTAATTATTTTTTTTGGTAAACTAGATCTACTTATTTTGTGTAGTAAAATAATTCTGTAAAACATATTTTTTAAGTGAACCCTTCCTATTTATTAAATTTTACCCTTGAAATGAGGTTCAAATCTAGAAAAAATATATTTATTTGGACCTCTACTATAAAATAGTGAATGTTTATGCTTTAACTGGTGATCCATTTAGTTTAAATGGGTTTATCTTTTATAATTAATCATGTATTCTTTTAAATTTTATGTACAAAATTATTATAATTCCTTAAGTAGTGAAAATTCCATAAAATATGAAATATTTTATTTGATGTTAGTTTCTCTACTAGTTTTCTTATGGTAATATATCCACGGATGAGTTTTCAAGAATATTTTTTTACATGTGACCTTGAAAGATGCTATAATAATGGTTTTTAAAGAATTCTATTTATGAGCATGTTTTTGTTTTTTTATATCAAGAATGATAACATATATAGTGGTGTTAACTTGATCATGGACTCTACTTTAATATGTTGAGAATGCTATTACTATATCACATTTATCATGATAATAAAAATTAAAATTATTGTTATGTCGCATATGGTATGTTTATAAATTTATTAAGTAGGTTCAATTTTTATAGTGTTTAATGAATGTAATGGTGTTAAAATACCCATACTATATTATAGAAAATGGGATAGATATAAAGATCATCATAACTCATACTTAACCCTTCCCACTTTCCCAATGGGACATGATGCTAGATTTCATGGACTATATATACCCCTTTCCATTTCCCTCGAAAATGATGGATCACTAATACTCTGACTTGTCCAAACATACACATACATATACATATATAGATAAATATGCATATACATATACATATACATATACATATCCATATACACATACATATGCATATACATATACATATCCATATACATATACATATGCATAAACATATACATCTGAATAAACATATACATATGCATAAACATATACATATGCATAAACATATACATATGCATAAACATATACATATACATATACATATACATATACATATACATATACATATACATATACATATACATATACATATACATATACATATACATATACATATACATATACATATACATATACATATACATATACATATACATATACATATACATATACATATACATATACATATACATATACATATACATATACATATACATATACATATACATATACATATACATATACATATACATATACATATACATATACATATACATATACATATACAGATACATATACATATATAGATACATATACATATACACATACATATACACATACATATACACATACATATACACATACATATACACATACATATACACATACATATACACATACATATACACATACATATACACATACATATACATATACATATACATATACATATACAGATACCTATACAGATACATATACATATACATATACATATACATATACATATACATATACATATACATATACATATACATATACATATACACATACATATACAGATACCTATACAAATACATATACATATACAGATACATATACACATACATATACAGATACATATACACATACACATACAGATACAGATACATATACATATACACATACACATACACATACACATACATATACATATACATATACATATACATATACATATACATATACATCTACATATACATATACCTATACATATACATATACATATACATATACATATACATATACATATACATATACATATACATATACATATACATATACATATACATATACATATACATATACATATACATATACATATACATATACATATACATATACATATACATATACATATACATATAGATATACATATACATATACATATACATATACGTATATATATGAAGGACCCCGAAACACCCTTAGAGGGGAGGGGTGAATTAGGGTGTAAAATTTTTCTTTTAGACTGATGAATCCTGTTCCCACATTAGTAGGAAACTGTTAAACCTGTCTACAAAGAATGTACAGAAAATCAACAATCACATGCAAAGAAACGACAAATTTTTTTTACTTGGTTCACCAATAAGGGATACGTTCAAGGAGAAAATGCCGATAGTGTGTCCGTCATAACAAAACCACTAATATTCACAAGTTGTGGATTACAGGTGTTTAGTACAGTCACTCTTTTCCAGACACACTGCCTTTACAAGGTTTTAGGTATATCACATTGCGTTCCTCAGATCACTTTTGCTGACTCCCCCTTGCTCACTACGTTAGAAGAATATTTACTCAGTTTATTGACATGAAGGTCGCTTCAATTGTTTATCATTAAATCACACATCCTCAACTGTAAATGGATGCTCTGTTGAAGTCCCATAATCACCCACAAAAATAATTTATTTTCCCTTATACTGATATGTTATATAAATTACTTTCACAAACTAATTTGGCCAATTTTCAGGCATCATTGGGTGTTCTGCATACTTCTGCTGTTTCCATGTACCTATGATATTTTGGATACTGTCCATCTCCTTCACGTACCGTCCAACTCCTCCACAAACTACGCTGCTCCACATTCCACCATACTCCACGTACTACTCCACACCCCCACATACCTTCCTGCTCCACATACAACCTTGCTCCACTGCGTACTGCAAGAGATTCCAATGCAAACAACACAATCTTCCGCGGACTGTTTTCCTTACACAGATGAGTCTATCTGCGTACCTTCTTCTCTTCTACAAATCACTTTGGACTTCTCCATATTTCTTATTGAAATTCAAATCTCCAATCTCCTAAGTTAACAAAGGGGATTACTATTCCTTAAATAGGTACAAAACTCCGCAAAAATCACTAATCAATTTTACCCAAATTTTCAATGGGGGACAATCATCACTCCATCTGCGTACACTTAGCCTCCACCAAGTACAGCTCCTATTTTGCGAACCACAGCAATCCCGCAAACCTTCATCATCCACATACCGCATTCCTCCACCACGTACCGTTGCTGCAAACCATTTATTGTTTTATCCTTCCACATTCCACATACCGAATTCCTTCACCACATAATGTTGCTGCGGACTATTTTCAGTTTAGCGCACCACTCCGCGTACTGTTCCCACTTCCTACACCGTATACGGCATGCCTTAACCTCATACCATGTGCCTCCACCACATACCATGCTACTTCACCGCATACCGCACTTCTTCACCACGTACCATGTGCCTTCACCACGTATCATTTCCAAACTCCCAATTTTTGAGGGCCATAAATTTGGAAAACAATGGGAAATTGAACTACCTTCAATACTGATTTTAGCCCCAATCATATGACTGCATTCCTTGTAAAATATCTAGTCTTCTATGTGAATATTGACAACAAACAAAAACTAAAATCCATTATTATCAACTAACAGCCTTGGTTCCAACAATCTATCCCTTTGGGTTTGTTGTAAATCTCTAGATAAACTCACTGATGCGCCAACCATGATAAAAAAATTTACCTTCAAGAAACAACTCATCCATCACTCTAAGTATATGTGAGCAGTGGTCAGTGTAGAAAACAAGAGAGAGTAAATGAATTGAGTTCTCATTATTTTCTTTTTCTCCCCCATAGTTGTTGTTTTGGATTTTCCTATTCTCCATTTTTCCTATATCTAGATCACTCTCCATTGAATTTATCCATTCTCCCCCATTATAAATAAACCCAATGAACGAAATCTTGGCTTGTAGAGTTAAAAAAACATGCTCCCCCTAGATTTTATCTTTCCCATAAACCATAATCATTTCCCAAAACCAATTAAAAATATTTAAAACAACCGGGGAGAGGGGAATCTTGTATCCCCCTTATGCACTGGGAGGTGGCTGAACACCAAGGTTCAACTGATGTTTCTCAAACATAGCCGCTGATAGTGGCTTGGTAATAATATCATCCACTTTCTCATCAGTTCCCACATGGTCTATTTTTATCACCCCTTGTTCAAATATTTCTTTGATGAAGAGATATCTAATATCAATATGTTTCATATGATAATGATGAACAAGATTCTTCATAATATCAATTTCACTCCTATTATCACAGTAAATCACCATTTGTTCTCTCACCTCATCACATATGTCAATTAGTTGTTGCTTCATCCAAATTAACTGAGTGTATGATTTGGTAGCAGATACATGTTCATCTTCAATAGTACTAAGTGAAGTACTATCCTATTTCTTGCTTAACCAGCCCACGCATTTCATCCCAATATAGAATGATCCACCACTAGTAGACATTTTTTCAGCTACATCTCCATCCCAGTAAGCATAAAAAATGATGATAGTTTAATATATCTTCTTACAGTAAATTATAACCCATAATTATGTGTTCCTTGAATGTAGTTCATGATTATTTGCATTGCAGCCATATGTTATTCCTCCAAATTACTCTGAAAGTGGGCCACAAGGCAAGTTGAAAATACAATATTTGGCTGTGTCACCATCAGGTATAGTAGGCTTCATATGATTCTTCTGTACATGGTGGGATCCACATAAGTACCTTCTTCCTGCTTTCCAAGCATTGATCTAACGACAATCAGAGTCGACATTGGTTTGGAAGCATGCATTTTGAATTTTTTCAGTAGATCTCTTTCATACTTTTCTTGAGAAATGAATGTGTAATCCTTCTTCTGAAGTACTTCCAACCCTAAAAATTATGTGATTTCACAAATAATAGAAATTTCAAATTTTGATTTCATGTGATTGGAAAATTCATCCGCTGATCCATGTCTGCTTCCACCATAAATAATATCATCCACGTATACCAATACTATGAACCGATCATGTTGAGATTTCTTCACATAGAGATTGGTATCCAATCCTCCATTTTTAAATTCAATATTTCTCAGATATGAGTCCAAATGAAAGTACCACATGCGTGGTTCCAATTTCAGGCTATAGATATATTAATTTAATTTGAAAACTTTCAGTTCATCATTCCCAATAAAGAACCCTACAGGTTGTTCAATGAAAAATTCTTCCTCCAAAACTCCAATTAAGAATACTGTCTTGACAACCATTTGATACACTTTAAAACCTATTTGTATTTACTGGGAAATAAATATCCTGATTGACTCCAGTCTCACTATGGGAACATATATCTCCTCAACATCAACACCTTCTATTTTGGAATATCCTTTTACAGACCAAGCATGCCTTATTTATGATCACATTTCCATGATAATTTATTTTTGGAAATCCACTTCGTACTAGTTACATTGTGACCATTAGGTCTTTTGACAAGATCCCAAGTCTTATTTTTGTCAATATGATCTAACTCTTCATTATTTTCTTTTACCCATGACATATCCTTTGCAACCTCTTCAAATGAGAATGGTTCCACAACTGATAGAAATAAAGAATGTGAATTATTCTTTATTCTCTTTGTTTGTGTAGGTATATTCTGATCCCTAATATTATTAGACTTATCAATCTCTGCTCTTATATTTATCCTTTCAGGTTCAACTGAATTCTCTCCAGCTATGGCTTCCTCTTCTGATTCTTCTTCAGAGTCAACATCATGATGTGACTCCTCATAGTTTTTCACTCCTTTCTCTACCTCTGTATTAACATTTTTTCTATGTTCATATGCTTCCTCATATTCTATCACATCAGCATAAGAATTCCTAGAAGAATTTATGTTTTTATTTTCAATGATCGTTACATCACTTATTTCTAAAATTATTCCCAAGTGATTATAGAAACATTTGTAGGATTTTCTGTTCATTGAGTATCCAAAAAATATTCCTCTTCCAATATTGTCTACATACCTCCCTGGATTCCCTTCATTGTTTCGTATAAAATATTTGCTTTAAAAAAATGAAAATATTTCAAAGAAGGCTTTGTTTCATGCCATAATTCATAGGTTGTCTTTGACTCACCAATATATATCCCTGTTCCATTTTGAATATGCATTTCTTCTTCTACTTACTCTTTATAGTAATTTCGAGGATTATGAATCTTGAACATAATAGTTCTAACCATGTTGTTTACCTGTTGATTCTGTTGCTCAACAACTCCATTTTTCTATGGAGTTCTCATAGTAGACAACACATGCTGTATCCCATGCTTCTTTAGGTAATTTTCAAATTCAATGGATGTGTATTCCCCTCCATTGTCATACCACATGAATTTGATCTTCCATCCAGTATTATTCTCAGGGATTTGTTGGAATCTTTTCTTGTAATCAAGCACTTGTCACTTCCCATGAATAATGATCATGCATACCATTATACTATAATTATCTAAGAAAATATCAATGTACCTGTTTCGGTGCGGATGTGCGTCGGGTTACGCTGTTCCGCCAGGACGCGTTCGCGCGTGCACCCGTCAACCCGAGGGGATGGGCGCGCGGCTTGTGGTCCCGCAGTCCCGCTTTCCAAGGGCGGGCGGCATCCGTCCCTTATTCAGGGGCGTCTGCTCCTTGATCGAAACCGGGATGATGGGATGTCGGCTTCTCCTTCCTTGGACGTCTCCTCGGAACTTGTCGCCTAATCCGGGTCTCCCTCATAGACTTAAGAATGTTCGTGAATCTCGTTCCCGGCGCCATATCTTCATGGACACCGGTTAATTACGCTGCTTCCGCCCGGACGTTCCAAGGAGTCTGGGCGGGGCAGCAACCTGCGGTGAGAAGGCCGGGTGGCTCTGGGTGCTGGGGGCGTGTCGTAACACTGCGGCTCTGCACGTCTGTCTTCCGTCCCTAATAGGGCTTCTCGAAGGCACGATGGCCTGAGGCATCCCGTACTAGGTGCGGGGAACTGTGTCACCTGAGGTTTTCCTCAGCTTCCCGTGTTTAACACGGGGTATGCCGCGAGTTTAACGTCCAGCGGGGACGGCATCGGACCGATCAACACGAAAAGTGGATCAGATGACAGAACCCCTTGCGGGGAACCTCCGACGCTGGGGCCAGCACATGGGCGGCTTCCCAAGTAACGTGGAGTGAAGTGAAGTGGCATGACCCCACCGGGATGTGGCGGCCCGGGTAAGGATCAGGGTGGATGATGGAGTAAAGAGCTTGGACCCCAGAGGGGCTTCCTACGTACCGCGCGTTAACACGGATCAAAGTCAACGTAGTTCGGGCATACAGTTTAACGTCATGCTGGACGTCGGCAAGCCGACTCACGAAGAGGTCGAGGCCGCCGGGCGGAGGATTGAACCGAACCACCTCGCACGGAGGGGGATGGAACGGCCGGGTGGATCACAGTTTCACGTCATGCTGGACGATAAAAGGGGAAATGGAAAAGGGGGGCTGTGGGGAGGCACCGTGGAGATACACACGGGCAGTCTCCCACAGGGGCGGATTCATAGGTGAATCAACGCAAGCGTGAACCCTGGAGGGGTCCACTGATGGACGAACCGACGTAAATACGACCGGGACGACCAGGTGGTGGGCTTGAACCTCGGGGAGGCTTCCTACGTACCCTGTATAGGAGACAGGGATCAAATTCCACGTAGTTCATTCTGTCAGGACTTACGCACTTGAGGCAGCCCGGATACTGCAAAACTCAGTTGGAAGGGACTTGGACCGAAAGCAAAAGACACCTCGATCCCAGTCAGACCCTCTACTGGCTTCGGCAGTGGGGAGGTGCAATGGAGATACACATGTGCAGCCTCCCATGAGAAACTAGGGGTTTGTAATACCCTGCCCCCGTAGGGAAAAGCCACTCCCATTAAATCGTCCCAAAAGGGGGACAATCCCGACATCCCTGCAGAGACGAGCGGGTGGGGGCCACGTCCAAACCGGGGGAGACCCTGCGTGCGGAGCACGGGATCAGGTTGCGGACGGTTTAGCGTCTTGCCAGACGAAGTACAGTTTAACGTCATGTGTTGAGGACGAGGCACTTGGCAGTTTAACGTCTTGCAGCACGGACGATGGGGGCTAGGCAGTTTAATGTCGTGCAGCTTGGACGGGTGTGCAGTTTAACGTCATGCTGGGCATAGGTTGCCGGGCGAAGCACTTGGCAGTTTAACGTCTTGCAGCGCGGACGATGTACAGTTTAACGTCGTGCAGGACGTATAGGCAGTTTAACGTCATGCTGGACGAGTATGCAGTTTAACGTCATGCTGGACATAGGTGCGTGTCACTTCGCGCAAGCCTGGAGGGCCGCACGGGAAGACAACACACGGTGCGGGCACCCGGGATGAGGAGCATCGGGCGCCACGCAGGCAGGTGCCCTTAGGAGGTCAACGGGGACGACCCTGGCAGATTGCGCGCAAAAAGGAAGCTTTGCGCGCAATACTGCGGGCCGGCGCGCAATCGGGGCGGCTGGCGCGCAATTGGGCCAGCGCCTTGCGCGCGGATGCTTGAGATTGCTCACACCGGGATTCGGATAGCGCGCGGGGGCAACGGCTCATTCTCTAATGAATGGCCACTTGAAAGAAGGGGGGGTGCGCGCAATCAGGCCGGATTGCGCGCACCCCGGGGGCAATTGCGCGCAAGCGGGTTCTTTTGCGCGCAAAGGCCTTAGGGTGAATGTTTAGTCAAATGAAAGGAGCCAGCGGGGATTGCGCGCGAAGGCGGACCCCGAGGCTTTCTTGCGCGAAAGAAAGGAGGTTACCTGAAGTTCGTCATTGCGCGCGGAAGGGGTTGAATTGCGCGCACGGGAGACGTTTCGACTTCCAGCAACCTTTGAAACGTTGGGGGTCGCCTTGTATTTATAGGCAACCCCGGGCGCGGAATCCAGGATGCGAGCGCGAAATTCCCCCCGCGGGCGCGGAATCGGGCGCGGCGCGCAAGGGAGTCGCGCGGACCCGCGGCGCGCAAAATTGCGCGCCGGACCGGCGCATTGCGCGCATCCCGGGGGGTTTGCGCGCGGAACATCACCTTTGCGCGCGGGCCTCTGAAATTCCGCGCAAGGCCTCCGGGCCCTCCGAAACATCCTTCCGACTCCAAATATGACCTCGCTTTCCGCATCCGGAGCTTCGTTTGGGAACAACGGACTTTTCCGGCGTCTACAAAAGCCCCCCCTCGGAATCTGATCGGCGAGAGGTCGCAACGATCGGGTTCCGAGGGAGACGCCGGAATGCCGAAGTCCTGGGCGGCGCGGGACTTAGGCGCGCAAAAAGGGGCGTCGGTCGCGAAATTCGCCGCTGCGGTCGCGCAAAGCGCTTTCCGCGCAGCGCGGACCCGGCCTCGCCTATAAATAGGGGTGCTGGGTCCCGCGTTCCCTACTCAACTTGCTTCATCCATTCTCTTATGCAGCTTCTAACCCGTTTCTCCATCCTTCTCAGGAGCACACGGACGTCGGTCAGGCGTCCTCAACAGGAGTAGGAGAGGCGCTAGCAGGACAAGGCGGGGGCCAGACACCCATTATCGATTTGACAAGCGCTAAGGGGTCCCCTGCTGCAACTGTTCCTGCGGCGACCGGGGTAGCGGAAGATGACGCTCCGAACTCCCGTAAGTCTCCCTACTTTACTGCTGGTGCTTGCCATTGACGATCCGTGACTAACCATGGCATGCCCTGCGCAGTGATCTCAACATCAGAGGCTCGTCGGGTTGCCGAACCCGGGCCATCTACGAGTGGACCAGTGGTGGACATGCCGCTTGCTCCGGAACAGGCTTCCCAAACCGAGCCGGCCCCACCAACTGCTGATCAAGGGGCTGCGGACATCGGCGGTGCTGACATCGGAGAGAGGTTGGGGGCTGACGAGGGTGTCAGTGCCGCTGGGGAGAGAGAAGAAGGTTGCCCGGATGTTGGGGAACCTATCCCTCGTGAGGACCTCCCAGGGGCGGACCCTGCAGCAGACCTGCTGGCTGCCTTCCCTGCCTACCGGCCTGCCGACCCAGAGGAGATGGATGACTCGGACGCGGAGGCGGTCGAGGATAGCCGGGTAACGCGACGCAGGGGGTGGAAGTGCATCCAGCGCTTCCTCAAGCGAGACCCATCGGAATGGCTGGGGCGCATGGGATCACTTCAGACCTGGCTGCGCTTCCTGTGTGCCGGGGGAGCTGATGCTCAACGCCTCCATCTGACGGTCCGTGATTTCATGGCCGAGAAGATGCGCGAGAGCCGCCGGCGTGCCGACGTCGCACAAAGTCGGGACATGTCGGAGAGCACGCAGGCGCTCATCGCGGCAGAGCAGGAAGTCCGGCGCCTCGAAGGGCAGGCGGCAGAGAAGGAGGCCTTCGTCGCAGCATGTACCGAGCTTGTGGAGCAACTATCGGCACAACTGATCGACGCTCAGGTACAGCTGACGGAGGCGGGCCAACAGATGGTCACACTCCAAGTCGAGCGGGAGCGTGCACAGGCCAGGATTGACGAACTGCGTGCTGCGACCGCCGACGAGGAGAGGGCACGCAGAGAACGAGAAGCAGCCCTGGAGGCCGCCAGCCAAAGGGTAGCGGCATTAGAAAGGCTCATTCAGCACGCTAATCCCTAAGGGCTGTTTTTTGCCATTCCCAGAACATTTGCTTCCGCTACTTAATATTTTGATCCACTTGTATGAATCGCCATATTTATCTGCGTCTTTTGGTTTAACATGCTCAACCACAATTCGTTGTCTTGCGGGAGTGTTAACCAAGCATCAGGCATCCATAATTGGGCCTGGGTTTCTGGAGAAAAGAGGGAGGTCATTCCTAGGAAAGGAGACCTCAGACCTAACCAATGTATCATCCCCCAACTTGTTCCAACACACGAGCGGGACAACGCTAGGGGCGTTGAGATTTTATCCGAACATAGGGAAATGAGAAAAGGTGAATCGCGTGTCCCGAATCCAGACATCCACAACGATCGGCCTTCCAGGAAATGCCCAAGACGGTAGGCGGACAGTGGATCGACCATAACAACTGCAATAGACGGACCGAAAAAGGCCATCATTCATATTGCAGGAGGCGGACCACATGTCATCATGAATACCGCTTTGGGGTTCCTTCAGACACAAGGGTGGAAAATCCAGATCAACAGGGCATGCGAAGCGTGGGGCGAAGTGACGATTTGTTCGGACAGAATCCAACGCTCTCAAAATTGCGCCACCGTGGGGAAAGCGTATTGGGCGGATGCACTAATCTGGCCGTGAGTCACCTCAATTCTCAGACAGCACCTCTCTGACGAGGAAACTGTCGCTTCCCATCATTGCGATGGGGCATCCCGAGCTGAATCGGGGAGAATATCACAACTGCACCACTCTACCCGAAGTCAGGCCAGACGGCCGGCGACGAGGAGGGGCGGGACTTATCGATCCCTGAGGCTGGACCCGAGTCGAAATGTCCGGGCGTTCCTACGTACTCCATCAGGCTGGAGATCAAGCCACACGTAGTTCTGTGAGTGCAGTTTAACGTCATGCAGGACGTAGGACCCCATTTGGGGTAGATCTTAGTTTAGGGTCTTAGAGCTCGGACCATAAGGGCTGGATCTTAGTTTAAGGTCTTAGAGCTCGGACCATAAAGGTGGAGGATCTTAGTTTAAGGTCTTAGAGCTCGGACCATAGGGCTAGAGGATCTTAGTTTAAGGTCTTAGAGCTCGGACCATAAGGGCTAGATCTTAGTTTAAGGTCTTAGAGCTCGGACCAGAAGGGCTAGATCTTAGTTTAAGGTCTTAGAGCTCGGACCAGAAGGGGAGATCTTAGTTTAAGGTCTTAGAGCTCGGACCATAAAGGGGAGATCTTAGTTTAAGGTCTTAGAGCTCGGACCATAAAGGGGGGATCTTAGTTTAAGGTCTTAGAGCTCGGACCATAAGGGGAGATCTTAGTTTAAGGTCTTAGAGCTCGGACCATAAAGGGGGGATCTTAGTTTAAGGTCTTAGAGCTCGGACCATAAGGGGAGATCTTAGTTTAAGGTCTTAGAGCTCGGACCATAAGGAGAGATCTTAGTTTAAGGTCTTAGAGCTCGGACCAGAAAAGAGAGATCTTAGTTTAAGGTCTTAGAGCTCGGACCATAAGGGGAGATCTTAGTTTAAGGTCTTAGAGCTCGGACCAGAAAAGAGAGATCTTAGTTTAAGGTCTTAGAGCTCGGACCATAAGGGGAGATCTTAGTTTAAGGTCTTAGAGCTCGGACCATAAAGGGGGGATCTTAGTTTAAGGTCTTAGAGCTCGGACCATAAGGGGAGATCTTAGTTTAAGGTCTTAGAGCTCGGACCATAAGGGCTCAAAGCACGCCACATCGTGGTCATATCCCCTGGATATGCGAAGATGCACTGAGGGATAGTGTCAAGAGTGTCGAGGTTTCGCCTGGTCAGAATGGGAGGTGGAAAATGTGAATCATGCGGCCATTCACTCGAGGACCGGGAGCACCGGCGTGACGATATGAGAATACTGCCGACCGTGGCGGAAAAGCAGCATCAACATCGCACCAACCGTTGGTGGAATGAGGCAGCAAACGAGCATCGACCGCTCAATCGCAGGATTTATATCGATTTGCTGCCCGAGGCCATTGGGGGTACCGGCCCGAGTCGGTGGGAGAGCACTGAGGCATTGTGTCCGAACCGTTCACGGGGGCTCCACCCAGGGCGTAGACGATGGGTCCGAATGAAAGGGAGCACGAAGCCTGAAAAGTGGAGGAAACCTGACCAAGCGGATCCTGACCCTCCTGGCAATAAACCAGAGTACTCTTGACACCGGTGGACCACGGCAAGGGGTCGGGGAACACGCCTTGAGGGTGACCTGAAGGCGGCGGATTCCCCAGAGAAGGGGGAATCTCTAAGAGGTGGGGGGCTGGACCCGAAGTTTCAAACATCCGGGCGTTCCTACGTATCCCATAAGGATGGGAATCAAGCCGCACGTAGTTCTTGAAGCGCGGTGCAACACAATCGGGCACCAGCGCGGGGAAGAGTGCGGTTCTGACCCTCGCACTCAAAAGGAGCGGCATTTGATATTTCTTGTTTGTCCTTAAAGATGAATGGTTTTTCTTTGTGCGGCGACATGCCCGTGATTGAGAAATCTCTGGCGTCGCCACAATAATCAAGCCATGGAAGGCATTGATGAATGGCGTGGTCATTAACCAGCGCCCAACATGAGTGTCCCCTGAGGAGGACATCACGATGCAGTGCCGTTTCTCGTCGGGCGGCCAAGACGATCACAGTTTACGGTCGTGTGGTAGGACCAGACAACACAGTTTAAGGTCGTGTGGTTCGGACCATGGAGGAATCCGCTTACCGCGGTACGGCGGACACGGCGGAGGTGGGAACATACCCAGCCCTGCGGTCACGCACGATTCCAGGAAAAGAGTCTTGGGATGGGGGTCTGCGTATGTCCATCACCCGAGGGGCAGAGATGCTAGCCTCCAGGTATACTGGGCCCAGAACGCAATTGTTCGGGCGACTCCCTCCTCCTTATGGGGACGAGGGTCCAGCTACGCATGGCCCTTGGGGAGAACATCCGCATATATCCTTGGCGCTCAGATCATGGGAGCCTCGAACGACATCATTACCCTGGTTGGTCTGCCTAACGTGTAGAGGCGTACCGGAGGTCGGTATGAAGAGAGTGTCAAGATCCCACTACAACGCACAAAGGCGGAGTGTGATGAGGACTGCGCAACCAATGTTCAGAGCCCGAGAGAGCTGACATGGCGATCAAGGACGTTGCTGACGCATTCGCAACACAACATCCGATCGCGTCAGCCTAAGACGGGGCAAGCAAACGAGCATCAACCGCTCAATCGCAGGATTCATATCGATTTGCGGCCCAAGACCCACCGGTAAATCGACCCGGAGCGGTGGGAGAGCACTGAGGCATCGTACCCAAACCGCTAACGAGGATCCCTTTGAGTGAAGGCTCGAACAAGAGGAAGCGCGAGGCCTGACAAGCAACACAGGACTTGTCGGAATTGAATCTGACACTACGAGTCATAGACCGAAGCACCCAAAACATGTTAACAGATCTCCAGAAAGGGTCGGAGGACTCACCCTGAGAGCAACCAAAGGGGGCAGATCCCCGTGATCAACCAAGAGACGGGGCTGGACCTGAGACACAAGCGTCCAGGCGGTCCTACGTATCCCATAAGGATGGGAATCAAGCCATACGTAGTTCTGGAAAGGCAGTTTAACGTCATGCAGGACGATGAGGGGTGTGAGGTAGTCCCACACACGGGGGAGGCGTACGGCGCGGCCAGTAGACCGACGCGAATGAGGACATAATCCCCCGCTCACGCGATACGCCTCGCACAAAAAGGAGGGGAACTGGGGCCAGAGGCCCAACGCGGGATAGGGATTCCCGGGAAATGGGGCTGGGCCTGAAACATGATGTCCAGGCGGTCCTACGTATCCCATAAGGATGGGAATCAAGCCATACGTAGTTCTTGAAGTGCAGTTTAACGTCATGCAGGACGATGAGGAAAAAAAAGAAGGGGGGAGCAGAAGGCATTCCCAAACGTGGAGGGGGGCGTACAGCGTGACGAGCAAACCGACGTGAATGAGGGCATAGCCCCACACTCACACCATACGCCGCACACCCCGGGGCAACTGGGCCAAGGGCCCGAGATGGGATGGAAATTCCCGAAGGATGGGGCTGGGCCTGAAGCACGAGGGTTCAGGCGGTCCTACGTATCCCATAAGGATGGGAATCAAGCCGCACGTAGTTCTCGAGTGGCAGTTTTACGTCATGCAGGACGAATGCTGAACAGTTTAACGTCTTGTAGCTCGGACGTAGTGCAGTTTAGCGTCATGCGGGACGAAGCACTTGGCAGTTTAACGTCTTGCAGCGCGGACGAATGCTGAACAGTTTAATGTCTTGTAGCCTGGACGAATGCAGTTTAACGTCGTGCAGGACGTGGTGACACTCAGGCAAAGTATTGCTTGAGGAACCTAGCGTTGGTGGGAGGAGTGACACGCTCACCATCCATAGTCGCTAGGGAGTACGCGCCATTCACCATCCATAGTCGCTAGGGAGTACGCGCCATTGGGATAGACCTTGTGGACAACAAAAGGTCCCTCCCACTTGGGCTCCAACTTGGGCGGCTTCCTGCCGGGGATCATCGGTGCTCTTAGGGCTAGCACTAGATCACCCTGCAGGAAGGAGCGGAGGCGAACCTTCTTATTGAAAGCTCGAGCCATCCTGCTTTGATGCCTCTCCAAGTTGTGCAAAGCGCGAAGTCTATTCTCATCCAGTGCTTCCAACTCGACTAGACGGGCTTCAGCAACTCTGTCCGGCGCTTGCTGGTCGTAGACCGCAGTGCGCAAGGACGGTAACTGGATCTCGATGGGCAGGACGGCCTCAGCTCCATACACCAGGGAATAAGGGGTCATCTGGGTGGAATTGCGAGTCGTCGTCCGATAAGCCCAGAGGGCGTTGGGGAGCTTGTCCGGCCAACTCTTCTTGTTCTGACCAACCATCTTTTGCAGAATGTTAGAGAGGGTTTTGTTAAACGCCTCGATCTGTCCATTCGCCTGCGCATGATAGCGAGATGTATGGTTCGAGCGGATGTTATACTTGGCGTACAATTTCTTCAACTCGGCTGCTCGGAAATTGGTTCCGTTATCCGTGAGGATAGCGTGAGGCACTCCAAATCGATAGATGATGTTGGAGGTCACGAAGTCAGCGATCGAACAGGATTTGACCTCTCTGAGCGGAATGTCAGAATGAACCGGCACTGGCGAGCTGTCGCCGGCGGGTAAGGTCCTACAACGTCCAGTCCCCAGACTGCAAAGGGCCAGGAATACCTTGTGGTATGGAGAGGCTCCGGCGGCCGATGCACAAAGTTCGCATGAACCTGGCACGCATGGCACCTCCTGGCGTACTCGATGCAGTCATGGATCATAGAGGGCCAGAAGTATCCCAACCTCCGAATCTGGTGGGACAGCTTCGGCCCAGTCTGGTGGGCGCCGCATGAACCAGCATGAACCTCTTGCATGACTCGCGGGATCTCAACTCCCTGAAGGCAACGGAGGAGAACACCATCAAATCCGCGTTTGTAGAGGATCTGCTCCAGGCCGGGACTGCTCTGGAGGACGAACTGCGATGCGCGGCGTCGAACTCGCTCGCGCTCGGCCCGATCTGACGGAAGAATGCCATGTTGGAGGTACTCAACCAAAGGCGCCCTCCAATCACGGGCTGATTCGACTGCTATATCCGGGGTACTCGGGGCTCCGGGCATAGGGGCAACCACGGTGAGATTGCTCACCAACGGGCCGCGATCTTCCTCCGGGATAACGGGAGCGATGAGCCTGCGGCGCGTCACGCGACCGATCAGGTTGTCCTGTTCAGGTTCCGCAAGTGACGCAGCCAGGCTGGCCAAAGCATCTGCTCGACCGTTCTGCGACCGGGGAATATGGACAATTTCTGGCCGAGAAGGGAACCGGGCCATCAGAAGGAGGGTGCACTCCAACAATGGCACAAGTTCCGGCTTCCTGACAACGTAGTCGCCATTGATCTGCTTAACGACCAGCTCGGAGTCCCCTTTCACGCACAGACGGGGCACGTCGATCTCGAGAGCTAACTCGAGGCCGGTGATGAGGGCATGGTATTCCGCCTCATTGTTGGTACAGCCCTCTGACAACAGGAAAGAGTATGGCAGCACGGCTCGCTCCGGGGTAATGAAGACGATGCCCAAGCCCACTCTATTGAGCTTAGGATTATCGAGTCTTCTACCGGTGGGGCTCCGGGAGGCACCGTCAAAGTGCATCTGCCAGCATGGATCGGCTCGATCAACCGAGAGAATGGTCTCATCAGGAAAGCCTAGATCCAGCGGCTGATCCGCGGAGGTCGGGTGAGCGGCCAGAAAGTCTGCCAACGCTTGCCCTTTGATGGCCTTCTGAGACACATACCTGATGTCGAACTGCTGGAGAATCACAGCCCACCGCGCTAGACGGCCAGTCAACATAGGTCGGCTCAGGATATATTTCAACGGGTCTACCCGAGAAACCAACTGTACCTCATGGTGCTGCAAGTAGTGCCGTAATTTCTGTACGGCAAATACGAGCGCCAGGCAGCTCTTCTCGATGGGGGAATACCTAACCTCCGCATCGAGGAGCATGCGACTGAGGTAATAGAGGCTATTCTCTGTTCCCTCGTTGTTCTTCTGGGCGAGAAGGGCACCCAGGGACCGTTCCAGGGCGGTCACATAAAGGACCAGCGGCTTTCCGGATACGGGCGGCATCAGGACCGGAGGTTGAAGCAGGTACTGCTTGATTTCCTCGAAAGCGGTCTGACACTCTTTATCCCATACATAGGTGGCACCCTTCTTCATAAGCCGAGAAAAGGGCTTACACTTGCCGGCCAGATTCGCGATGAATCGGCGTATATAGGCTAAGTGGCCTTGGAACCCTTGCAGTTCCCGGACGGTACCCGGGGGAGGCATCTGGCTAATCGCCCTGATTTTCTCTGGGTCGATCTCAATACCCCGGTATCTTACCACAAATCCAAGGAACTTTCCGGAGGTGACCCCAAAGGCACACTTCAACGGGTTCATCTTCAGGCAGCGAGACCGGAGGAAGCTGAACACTTTCTCAAGATCTTTGAGATGGTCCTGACGCTGGCGCGATTTGACAACCAAGTCGTCGACGTAGCATTCCACCAGTGTGCCGAGGATTGGCTTGAATATGCGGTGCATCGCCCGTTGATAGGTGGCACCTGCATTCTTCAGGCCGAAGGGCATGACCCGGTAGCAAAAGGTGCCTTGGGGGGCCCTGAAGGCAGTGAACTCCTCATCCTCAGGGGCCATCCGAATTTGGTTGTATCCGGAGTATCCATCCATGAAGGAGAGGGCTTGGAACCCTGCCGTGGCATCAATCAACAGCTCTGTCACTGGAAGGGGAAAATCATCCTTCGGACAGTGGCGGTTGAGATCGCGGAAGTCGATGCAGACTCTAATCTGCCCGTTCTTCTTCCTGACCGGCACAATGTTGGCCAGCCATTTGGGGTACTGAACTTCCCTCACGAAGTTGGCTTTGATAAGCTTGTCAACTTCGGCCTCAACCATGGCACCGTGGGATGGGTGCATCTTCCTGGGAGGCTGCTTGAACCCGCGATGGTTCGCCGGGAGACCAAGGCGGTGGACGGCTACCTGAGGATCTAGCCCCGGCATCTCGTCATAGCCCCAAGCGAACACATCACGGTGCTGCCTGAGAAAGTCCACGTACTGCTGCCGCTCCTCAGAGGGCATGGCGGCACTAACCAACGTGGGTCTTGGATCGGCCTCGGTTCCAAGGTTCACCTGTATTAACTCATCGACCGTGGCGGGGACGCCCTCCTCAAAGGCTGGGGGTGCGTCTTCCATACCCTCTCCACTCGGGGAGGGATCATCCACGGGAGAGACTGCGTTGGAAACTGCATTGGGGCTACCAGATCCTGCTGGGCCACTGGTGCTGGCGCGGGCGGTCGCGGCCGTCTCATCAGGAGACTCGCGGACCGTCAAGACCATGGCGACGTCCAACCGGTGAATCGGGAGGACGTAAGCGTCATCCAGACTTGCCCAGGGATCGCTTGCAACAGCGACAGGCTCAACCTCACCTGCCAGGATCTGCTTATCCTTGCTCTTGTAATAGTCCGCGTCCAGATAGCGGGCTTCACATGAGGCAAAAGGAGAGGCATCTCCTTGAAGCACGCCTACTCGACCATTAAGGGAGTATTTGAGGCATTGGTGGTATGACGAGGGAACCGCCGCATGAAGGTGAAGCCATGGCCTGCCCATCAATGCGTTATACGCAGTGTCCTGAGAGACTACCATGAATTCGGTGTTGGCAACCAAGTCACCGAACTGGGTCTTCAAACGTATCTTGCCGACCGGGGTTTGCTCGGTGCGGTCGTACCCCTGGATCCTGAGGTCGGAGGGAATCAAGTCATCCTCAGACAACCCCAATCTCCGGAGCGTCCGAGTTGGAATCAGATTAATCCCGGACCCCGTGTCGACAAGACAGCGCCGGACTTCAAGGCCGTTGAACTGGCCGGTGACATACAGCGGACGAATGTGTCCCTGTATAGGAGGGTCTTCATCCTTACCAGAGAACGAGATAACTGCCTGACATTCGGCGTCCTCGATCGTTTCGGCGTGGAAGGCCTCTGCAGCCGCAACCTCTGTCTCGAACTGGAGGGGGCTCTTCAGGGCTTCAGCGAGTGCCTCGCGCATCTCAGATGACATGCGCAGAGCCTCAAGGATGGAGAGCCTTGCTGGGATGTCGGCCAAGTGCTTCAGGACATCATACTTTTTGGCCAAGCGCGAGCTCCTGGTTGCAGGAGATTGCTCTGCGGTTGGTGGCATGACGGGCCTTACCGGTTGGATCGGCGGCCGACTGGTACTTGGCGCATCTCGCTATTCACTGGTCGCAGTCCGGGAAATGGTCACCGTACTGGAGTCAGGAGGCCGGGATGGACTTGTGGCAGGGCGGAGCTGGTCGCGACGCGGCTGAGGCGGTTCTGCCCGGTCCCATACCACAAACAGTGGCGGAGGCGAATCCGTCATCCCCGGATGGGGAGCCTGCGCACGTTGAGCTCGATCTTGAGCCTGCCGCCTAGTCTCAGTGGCGTGCACGGCCTGGACGGAGGTACCGACGGCTGTGCCCCGGCGACTCCTGCTGCTGCGGTTCTTCCGACGGTGGCGACGACCGGGGACGCTAGGGAGGTCCACCTGGTGTTCTTCAACGTCGGGAACCGAAAAGGGATTTACCAGCTCGACGGTGTTAACCGAAGCGTACCCAATACCGTCATCGGACGAATCATCCATCACCGGGCGGATCCGAGGAGGGACCCCCATCCCCGGGGGCATGAAATCGCCGAGAGTACGGGATAGTGGCGGAACTGGCGGGGCGCGCTCTTCCTTCTTGCGCTGCCGCCGTTTGCTCCTCTTGGAGGAGGCAGACTGGGACGACGATGCCGAAGCAGCACCCGCAGGTTCTGGGGGCTCAGGCTGATTCAAGCGCGCACGGATGATTCCCTGGGCGCGAATGGTCGTCTTGCGGGCCATCCAGTTATTATACTTCTGGGACCCGCGGTCGGAGACCAGCTGCCATTCGTCCTCGTTGCCACTATCTTCATCTGATCCCACGAACACACCCGCTACCTGTGCTGGAGCTGGGCCCAACCTGATTACATTGTTGTTAATCTGGTCTTGGAGCCAGTCCTTAAACACATAGCACCGCTGGATGGTGTGCCCCAGGGCCCGATGGTAGGGGCAGTAGCGGGGGTTATCCGTGAGATGTGCCTCCTCTGGCCTCCAGCACTCAGGCAATCGCACAATCCTCTGCTCCAGGGCGCTCCGGAAATAACCGGGGACCTGATCCTCATGGAATGAGTACGTCAGGTGTCGCGGGCCCCTGGGAGCGCGGTCTTGACGAGGGGCTGGAGGGGCCTGCCGAGGAGGTGGACCCTGATTATCTCGCCGGGGTTGCGGCGGTACATTACGCGGAGGGGCCGGCCGGTTCTGAGGCTGCCGTTGCTGGGCCGGGAACTGAGCCCGTGGAGGCGGATTCCTGTGAGGCTGCGGAGCTGGCCTCACCGGCAGCAGCTCCAACGGCCTGGGAGCCTCTATCTGGGCCACAGCAGCGGGCTTAGCCCTGCTGACTCTCCTTGCAGGAATCATAGGAGGCAGCGGGTGTGCCTGGCTGGCCTGTTGCAGGGCTTCCTCAAGACGTTGAGCTTTGTCTGAGAAGTCCCTGAACCCTCCGGGGTAATTCTGAGTGATCAGGGAAGGGACCAGCTCGGTCTTGACGTTCCCGACGCACATTGTCAGCAACTGCTCCTGAGTCAATGGCATGTCAAGGGAATACGTGAGACCCTTCCATCGGGCGACGAAGTCCGCGACTCGCTCATCAGGCCTCTGCTTGCACTTGAAGAGGTCTGCGATACTCGTCTTTCGGGTCGTGGAACTGAACTGGTAGAGGAACTGTCTACGGAGGTCCTCCCAGCTGGTTACCGACCCGACGGGGAGCTGGCTGTACCAGACAAATGCTGGCCCTTCCAGTGTCTGGACAAAGCAGCGAAGCTTAGCGGCCTCTTGCTGCGCCGGAGTCCCCAACATAGGCCCGCACCTCGAGTTGAAATGGTCCAAATGTTGTGGCGGATCTCCGGTCCCATTGAAGGGGGCGAAAGTGGGATTCCCGAATCCCGGAGGCGCCGGCATGTCATCCACCCATGCTGGGTATGGCTTGCCGTCCGGTGGGATCGCCACCTGCCGAGTCTCCAAGGCTTCCAAGCGGGCAATGAGTGCCGCCATCGGATCGTCCGGACATGGGTTCCAGTCCTGGCGAGGATCTCTAACCACGAGCGCATTGCATGGCCCTTCAATCGGGTCGTCGACCGGATCGTCGAACTCGGCAGCTCGTGGGATGGCTGGCGGAGCGGCCCTTGGGGCAGCGGGAGGAATCCGAGCGGGATCTCTCGGGTAGTCGCGCCGCTCGGGAGGGTGTGGCGAAACATACCGCGCCCTCTTGCCGTAGGCAATGGCCTCTCTCCTGTCGGCGAACACGGCGTAATCACGGTTGCCCGGGAGAGTCTCATCGAGGGGTGGTTGTTCCGGTCCCTGCTGCCCTGGCCTGGGATCACCGTAGTCAGGCCGCCGTTCTGCAGCGCGCTCGGCGAGGAGCTGGTCAACCAGCCTCTTCTGTTCGGCGAGCTGCTGACGTAGCGTAGCCTTCTCGGGATCCTCCTCTGCCTTCCGCATGGAGGCAGATGGGTCGGCGGGCCTTATAGCCTCGCTGTGCTCTTTTCCTTTGCTGACGTTTCGGCTCAACGTCAGTGCTTCAGTGGGTGCGGGGAGCCCCAGGAGGTTCCTCTGATGACGAGTAACTCTCACTGATGGGTCTGACGACGGCTTGTCTTCGGGGGGGAAGCCCCCGTCGAGAAGTTCCAAGTCGTTCCCCTCTCCCGACAGGTCAGCCATATTGACTGTTCCTGTCCCTGGGGATATACCCTCAGGGCCACCCAACGAATCGGGCTGTCGGCGAATCACACTGAAGCGTAGGGCAGCGTACTGCCCCCATCCACGGATATACACGTGGGGAGTGGCTTCCTCGATAACTTTGCGGAGTACTTGAAAGCACTCAACGCATCGTTGTTGGAGGGCCTCGTGGTGCCCAAATGACCCGGGGTGCCGAACCGCGGGGAGCATGGCCAGGTCAATTTGACGGCACTGCTCACCAATATCCTCCAGGTGTAGTTGACTCCCGGGGTATGGCATTTGTAGGCAGTGAAGACGGGAGTGAGTCTCCCGGAGAGTTCGGCGGAAGCACTCGAACTCATCCGGGGTGAGCGATTCGGGTGCATCAAAGCCCGGTCCTGCGACTGGCCAAAACTTCTCAGGGAAGTGGCCCTCTGCAAGGACGGTCCAGAAGCTCCACGACTCAAACTCGGGACCCAGATCTCCTCGGTCCTCTTCCATGGCTGGGAACGGACGGGGAACTGGTAGTGGTGCCGAGGCGGGCCGTCGGGCCGACGGGCTGGCCGGCGGTGAATACGGCGAGCAGGCCGATTGGCCTCCATATCCCGGGCCTCCCCCTGAGGGTGGCGGTGCCCCAGCTACCACATCACGATAGGACGGGCCGGCGAGCGAACATCCTGCCGTAGCATCGGTGCTCGCCGAGGGCGCACCAGATCGTGGTTCGACCGTCGGTCCCCAGAAAAAGTCTCCGGCTTCTCTGATCGAGACGGAAGGCACTTCCGGAGGGGCCGGTACCAACCGCAAGTTTGATCCTTGGGGGTCTACCAGGCCCTCGTTACTCCGGATATACCTTCGGAGAGACGCGGGGATCACATCGATCTCGCTCTCGGGGAGCACGAGGCTGACGTGCCGCATTCCTACCCCTGCCCTTGACTGGCGGGATTGGGGAAGGGGCTCTGTCGCCGAATCGTACTCTGCCTCTGAGTCAGAGAAGCAAACCGGTCGGATCTCTGTCCGGAACTCCGCAACATTCTTCCCTCGGCGTCGACGCCTTGCCTTCCTGCCCCTGGGTGGTTCTTCGGGGCAGGGCTGATCTCTGTCCTGGCGTCCTCCGGCCGCACTGGTGCTGGGGCCGAGAGGACTGGGAACCAAGGTGCGAGGGGCACCGGGACAGATATCAAAGGGGACGCGGGGAGAGATGATTCCGGGCAGGCCTCCGGGTCGGGATCGGAAGGTGGGATGACCCACGCCTCCTGGATCGGCCACACAGAGTAGATCCTGCCGGTGAATAGCGCTACCGCGAGGTGGTCCGCGGTGGCTACTGCCAGTGCCAGCAACCGGGAGAGTCAACCCAACCTGCCTTTGGGGCGGTCGGGGCCTCGATCCGGGTCGGGCATAGGAGTTCCCCCGCTCAGGATGCACAGAGGCCTGGAGACTGGAGCCAGCAGTGGCTTGGGCCAATGCGGCCGCTGTTGCTAGAGCCCCAAGGTGGGCATCCTCTTCCGCTCGTGCCCGACGTTGGCGTCGAGACAGACGAGCCGGGATGAGCGGCGCGGGCAGGTGGAGAGCCTGTTCCTCGACTTGAGGGGCCTGGCGGCGATGTCGCCGTGGCCTGGCGGGAGCCCTTATCGTGGATCCCTGGAGCGGACCTCGGATAGGGTGATCCTGGGCATCTCCCACCTCATCCGCATAAGGAAGGGAACTGTCAGAGCGCTCCGGGGATAAACTCCCGAAGCGATTGGACGTTGAGGTAGGCAGCGGTGCCTCCCTGCGCGGCCCTCGGGGGCGGCGGTGGTGGCGAGGCGCAGCCTCCTCAAGGTCCAGGCGAGCCATTTCCCTAGTGGGGATGACTCCCTCTTCCTCGTATCTCCGCACCAGGGTGTTGATCACCCTTCTCTGGATGACCTCCGAGGGGGAGAGAGGGCGTGGTCGTCCCGCAATTGCGGCTGCTGGGACGACTGTGGAACGGGCAGGACCGCGCGGAGTAGCCGCGTCGGTGTTTCCCCTGTCCCTGCGCCAGTGGGCGGGTGGCGATCGGGCACTGGATCGGGCGACCTGATTTCTGAAAGCAGGGAGAATGACCCATTAACACTGACAGGAAAAAGGAATCGACAACCAACCATTAGTGCCACGACGCCTTCCGTGGGGGGAACCCAGGCCCTCGACGTTGCGAGACGGAGTGCCCGATTTCACTTCCCCAGCCCCTGGCGGGTAAGACTGAATGCTTGGCCGGGCAACACGCCGGTCTTCCAACACCTCTGAAAGCCATCGGTCTTCGTCTCGAGGAGAAGAGATTCACGTCGGGTTCACCATTTTTCTGTTTCGGTGCGGATGTGCGTCGGGTTACGCTGTTCCGCCAGGACGCGTTCGCGCGTGCACCCGTCAACCCGAGGGGATGGGCGCGCGGCTTGTGGTCCCGCAGTCCCGCTTTCCAAGGGCGGGCGGCATCCGTCCCTTATTCAGGGGCGTCTGCTCCTTGATCGAAACCGGGATGATGGGATGTCGGCTTCTCCTTCCTTGGACGTCTCCTCGGAACTTGTCGCCTAATCCGGGTCTCCCTCATAGACTTAAGAATGTTCGTGAATCTCGTTCCCGGCGCCATATCTTCATGGACACCGGTTAATTACGCTGCTTCCGCCCGGACGTTCCAAGGAGTCTGGGCGGGGCAGCAACCTGCGGTGAGAAGGCCGGGTGGCTCTGGGTGCTGGGGGCGTGTCGTAACACTGCGGCTCTGCACGTCTGTCTTCCGTCCCTAATAGGGCTTCTCGAAGGCACGATGGCCTGAGGCATCCCGTACTAGGTGCAGGGAACTGTGTCACCTGAGGTTTTCCTCAGCTTCCCGTGTTTAACACGGGGTATGCCGCGAGTTTAACGTCCAGCGGGGACGGCATCGGACCGATCAACACGAAAAGTGGATCAGATGACAGAACCCCTTGCGGGGAACCTCCGACGCTGGGGCCAGCACATGGGCGGCTTCCCAAGTAACGTGGAGTGAAGTGAAGTGGCATGACCCCACCGGGATGTGGCGGCCCGGGTAAGGATCAGGGTGGATGATGGAGTAAAGAGCTTGGACCCCAGAGGGGCTTCCTACGTACCGCGCGTTAACACGGATCAAAGTCAACGTAGTTCGGGCATACAGTTTAACGTCATGCTGGACGTCGGCAAGCCGACTCACGAAGAGGTCGAGGCCGCCGGGCGGAGGATTGAACCGAACCACCTCGCACGGAGGGGGATGGAACGGCCGGGTGGATCACAGTTTCACGTCATGCTGGACGATAAAAGGGGAAATGGAAAAGGGGGGCTGTGGGGAGGCACCGTGGAGATACACACGGGCAGTCTCCCACAGGGGCGGATTCATAGGTGAATCAACGCAAGCGTGAACCCTGGAGGGGTCCACTGATGGACGAACCGACGTAAATACGACCGGGACGACCAGGTGGTGGGCTTGAACCTCGGGGAGGCTTCCTACGTACCCTGTATAGGAGACAGGGATCAAAGTCCACGTAGTTCATTCTGTCAGGACTTACGCACTTGAGGCAGCCCGGATACTGCAAAACTCAGTTGGAAGGGACTTGGACCGAAAGCAAAAGACACCTCGATCCCAGTCAGACCCTCTACTGGCTTCGGCAGTGGGGAGGTGCAATGGAGATACACATGTGCAGCCTCCCACGAGAAACTAGGGGTTTGTAATACCCTGCCCCCGTAGGGAAAAGCCACTCCCATTAAATCGTCCCAAAAGGGGGACAATCCCGACATCCCTGCAGAGACGAGCGGGTGGGGGCCACGTCCAAACCGGGGGAGACCCTGCGTGCGGAGCACGGGATCAGGTTGCGGACGGTTTAGCGTCTTGCCAGACGAAGTACAGTTTAACGTCATGTGTTGAGGACGAGGCACTTGGCAGTTTAACGTCTTGCAGCACGGACGATGGGGGCTAGGCAGTTTAATGTCGTGCAGCTTGGACGGGTGTGCAGTTTAACGTCATGCTGGGCATAGGTTGCCGGGCGAAGCACTTGGCAGTTTAACGTCTTGCAGCGCGGACGATGTACAGTTTAACGTCGTGCAGGACGTATAGGCAGTTTAACGTCATGCTGGACGAGTATGCAGTTTAACGTCATGCTGGACATAGGTGCGTGTCACTTCGCGCAAGCCTGGAGGGCCGCACGGGAAGACAACACACGGTGCGGGCACCCGGGATGAGGAGCATCGGGCGCCACGCAGGCAGGTGCCCTTAGGAGGTCAACGGGGACGACCCTGGCAGATTGCGCGCAAAAAGGAAGCTTTGCGCGCAATACTGCGGGCCGGCGCGCAATCGGGGCGGCTGGCGCGCAATTGGGCCAGCGCCTTGCGCGCGGATGCTTGAGATTGCTCACACCGGGCTTCGGATAGCGCGCGGGGGCAACGGCTCATTCTCTAATGAATGGCCACTTGAAAGAAGGGGGGGTGCGCGCAATCAGGCCGGATTGCGCGCACCCCGGGGGCAATTGCGCGCAAGCGGGTTCTTTTGCGCGCAAAGGCCTTAGGGTGAATGTTTAGTCAAATGAAAGGAGCCAGCGGGGATTGCGCGCGAAGGCGGACCCCGAGGCTTTCTTGCGCGAAAGAAAGGAGGTTACCTGAAGTTCGTCATTGCGCGCGGAAGGGGTTGAATTGCGCGCACGGGAGACGTTTCGACTTCCAGCAACCTTTGAAACGTTGGGGGTCGCCTTGTATTTATAGGCAACCCCGGGCGCGGAATCCAGGATGCGAGCGCGAAATTCCCCCCGCGGGCGCGGAATCGGGCGCGGCGCGCAAGGGAGTCGCGCGGACCCGCGGCGCGCAAAATTGCGCGCCGGACCGGCGCATTGCGCGCATCCCGGGGGGTTTGCGCGCGGAACATCACCTTTGCGCACGGGCCTCTGAAATTCCGCGCAAGGCCTCCGGGCCCTCCGAAACATCCTTCCGACTCCAAATATGACCTCGCTTTCCGCATCCGGAGCTTCGTTTGGGAACAACGGACTTTTCCGGCGTCTACAGTACCTTTTTCCATGTGTTCCAGAATCATTTATCAGGACACATACATCTGTATGGATGAGTTCAAGGATATTTGATGCTCTTTTCATCTTTGGCTGATAGAAACTGCAGACCCGTTTTCCCCGCATGCACGCATCATAGGTCTTTTCTTGTTCATGCTTTAAATTAGGTATATCTAGAAATATCTTTAACTTACATATCTTTTCCACATATTTCAAATTGATTGTCCCTAATCTTTGATTCTATAAGTTATTTTTCTCTTTAACTGTTAAGTAAAAAATGTTCTCTTTCCTGTCAACTGGATATAAGTTTCCATTTGTTCTACATCCTTTCATAAGCGAATTCCTAGACTTTCTTCTTATAGTACAACCATTCTCATTGAATGTGACAATAAGACCCAAGTCATAGAGTTGACTCACACTATGAAGATTGTGATGTAAACCATCCATATAAAGGATGTTAGTTTTCTTCATCTCACTTTTAGCTAGATCAGTACTTTCACTGCCTTTAATCTTCAAAGCACCATCGTTACTTAACATCACTATTCTATCGAACTTTTTATTAACATTGGTTAATAGGTCTGCATTACCCATCATGTGGGATGAACATTCACTATCATGAATCCGGGTGCTTTTGTTCATTGTATCTTTGAGGGATACTTCTGCAAAATTGGACTTTTCTATTTTCCTCTTTTATTTCCATGAGATATTGGATTGAGTGTAGGATGATGATGGTCTTTCAATTCTCTCTTCCATGTAAATGAGTTCTTTATATTCAAATTCTTCTTCTAGAGTAGAAAATATGTTTAAAATAGCAACATCGTCCGGTTGATGTGTATTGACTCATCTCTGAGTATGGAAAGAATTTATCCTGTAATACCTTTTCCTGCAATACACAACTTTATGGCCAAAGATAGAACAATGAAAAACATATCCATAGAAATTATTTCTTATATAAGAATTAGGATATGAATATGTTTTTTTTGAACTCCCAACTCTTCCCCATTCATAAAACTCCTTCCTCTTCGCAGTATGACATGGTATTTCCCAAATAGACACAAAAATGACACTTCATGAAAGGAAATGTCTTATCACTTTTTTTTTCTCCTCATGCCTTCTTCCTTAGGAAAATAGTTTTATTTCCTATCATTTCAATATACTCAAGGATAATATTCGGTTCTCCTTTAAGTTTTATTTTAGGGTTTCTTTTTCACCACTTATCGTGGCTTTTCATCATGATTAACTTTCATCTTTCCTTTATTCTAGTTCTCTTTATTTATAACATTTGACATTTCAGAATAACAACCAATTACACTATTTCCCATGAATGTGGGTCTTTGATCATTCAAGACCTTTTATACTCTATCATAACCATGTTTTTCTCTCTCTAGTAGCTCAGCATCTGAGAACCTTCCAAATTGTATTTTCTTCTTTTCTTCTTTTGAGATTGATTCACTTTCGAGTTTACTTCTCAGAGTAATAACTTCTTCTTCGATTCCATCAATGGTCTTGGACACCTCTTATAGGCTCGAGGTAAGGTCATTGATGATCATTTATTTTTCTTTGATTTTGAGTTTTAGTTCCACAACATCATCAGTTATTTAATGGATTGATGATTGAACTTTCCACAGTTATTCCAGTCGTTCAATTTCTTCTTCCATCTGATCAATATATTTTGATGATTCCTCCACCATTTCTTTCCCCTTGTTACATCTCTTAAATTTAATTTCAATCTTACCAAAAGAATCCTTAAGTTGAATCTTGGGATTGACATTATTTGTTAACTGATTATCTCAATATTTATCTGTCAATGGTTATGACTTTTTAATGGTATCCATCATGGTGGCATGGTTTCCAGTTTTAAATTCTAGTTCCTCTTCCACACAGAATTCATTATAT